>OX382323.1:2513228-11781392 GCA_947507615.1 Hemithea aestivaria
CTACACACTGAAAGGCGAAATCGAGGCGGAGGCGACAGTGATGCGATTTTTTTATGAGGTTTCAAAGCATGATCTCTATAGCTATACCTAGCAGAATAGAGTCGGGTACAGAACGCACTAAGACTAAAACTATGTTAGTGACTTGCTCTAGAGCGCCTGAGACAGCTCGAATCAATCTTGGGTCTGGGCTTGAACCATAGCAAGATATGTATTTGTAGGTCAAGACTTGCTATGGTAGAAAATCTAGCTGATCTGAAGGATTTAAGAGGTCTTCGACATCACTACTAAGGATAGTGTAGTCATTATAGATCCTCCAAACAATACGGAGGAAACTCTTCCTCGTATGAGAGAGGCGTAGAAGGCATTAAAATCAATGAAACTAATACAGAAGAGAACACGCCCTAGTGTGCAGAGGGCCTTTAGGACCGGCGAGTGTTCGCCTCAATGTCACTCGCCGACTACAATGGTAATGCCCTCAAAGGGATTTTGTAAAGTTTACTGTAAAACGTGGTTTGTTCCTCGGAATGTTACTGGTATAGTTTCGGATACAATTGAAGCGATATTCATCGGTTTTGACCGGCCTAACATCACGATTTGGAGTGGTTGAGGTTTAGAAACATACGACATTTTCACTTTCTATAAAAAATTATTGAATTGCCTCGGTATAAAATATTAATAAGACAGACGATGTACTATGCTAGTTACAACTGCAAGGGAATTAAACTTGAGGCCATTTGGTAATAAGAATCATAATAATATATCACCACTGGGCAGACCACTGCTGGGCAGATAGGGGAGAATGGCATGATAAAGGGGATCCCTTTATTGTACCATTCTCCCATGTCTTTTGCCGCCTGCCGCTCTCATCACTCTTGATGGCATCCGGCCACAGAATTCAACTCGGGACCGGCCGGATCCCTTCGCCTTAATCAGAGCCAACGAACGATTGACGAACGATTTGCTTCACGCAAATATTCGCGCAAAGTATCAAATTCTCTAAATAAGAAATGTTTAATATGGTCGAAATTTTGACACTTTAGATATAATCAGAGCCAAGGGTAGCTAAAATTTGACACATTAGAAAATTAGAGCCAAGTGTAACTCTGTAGCTGCTGGGCTATTATGCAGGTTTTCTAGAATAAATGTAACAATACGTACCTAAGTACTGAAGTGCCGGAGAGTGACATGTCCATAATGATGAACGTGGCCAACACGATGTACGAGATGGTGAGGAGGTAGATCTCGTTCATCGCTGGCCGGGTGAGGCACAGGAGCAGACCTGGTGATGGACACGAAAATTATTGAATACATTATTAATTATTATATTATTTATGCATCAACGAATTACAAATATTATGTAAAAAAGATTTTTTCATCTACGAGTATTATAGGGAAGTTAAAAAGATTTTTCTAGTCCGTCACTAATAAAAAATCTCACTAACATTATAAACGTGAAAGTTTGTAAGAATATATGGATATCTGGATGTATGCTTGTTACTGTTTCACGCCTAGGTGGACTAGTTGAGCTGGCATAGAGATAGCTTAGATACTAGAATAACACATATTCTACAGTACCGTAAAACCGCTAGGCCCAGCTAGTATTACATAAGTATTTTCTGTTTTGTGAAAAAAATAAAAATCGGCTAAGATAGAACATTAGAGTTATTAGTTGAGTTCACACTACGCCACGATTTTCCAAGAAGCACGCTGTGACGTCATAGCCTCAAGCCCCCCTACCCACAGCAAAAGGCGATTAAAAGGAATTTAATAACTGTTTTCTCAAAGAGGTCCAAAATGCAGGTCCATATCAAACCCATTGTTATTTATAAGATGTATTTGTCTAAAATGGAAAAGTAATTGTCCACAGTACTAACATAGATACACGATACAGCTGACGCCGATGACGGAGACGTTCAGTATGTGCGCGAGTCTGTCCTTCTCGTAGATCAACAGAGCCACATTGGTGTCGTTGAGGCTGAACATCTCGCTCGTGTTCCGGTACAGGGTCCCCCCCAGGGACGGTGTCATGTCTCTGGAACAATCGAGAACAAGCTGTGTTGTAGCATTTCTCACTCACTCTACAAAAAGTCAATTAATCGAATGGAATTGAAATTTGCGGAAATTCATCTTTTTTTTATTTAGCGGGTGAGTCCCATTGCTGGGCAAAGGATTCAGTCCTCCAGTCCTTCGAATGGCAATACAGTTCGTCCTGCCATTTCCTTCTGGGCCTGCCGCGACACCGTCTATTATTTAAATAATAATATTTAGTTTAGGGCAGAATTTACACTAAATATTAATATTTAAAGAAAGAAAAAAAGAAAAAGTTTTACTTGCGACAAATTACATCATAAAGGTACATAAAACACCGTAACAGTTAACATTTGCCGCAAAAAGGCCCCAGCTCAGCATAATGTAGGTTCAATAAAGGACCTACTACGGTTAAATAATAATCAAAAGAACTCACTTTCCTGAAATGTGGTGGTGGTGGTGGTGTATTAGAATAAGCAGTTACACCCAAAATGTTATTAGTACCAAAATGTATGTAGAAGCCGGGTTAAATTCCTCTCTGACTTCAGTAATCATCATGCCAGAACTCGGTTGCACAGTACTCCAGGACGAGCGATACTCAGAGAGGTCTTCTCAGTTAGTGCGGTCGATCAACCTTTGATAGATTGTAAGGAAGGATATGTGGCCACATAGCACGCAGAGCGTATGGCCGATGGGGTCGAAAAGTGCTAGAGTGGAGACCACGGACTAGCAAACGTAGCGTAGGACGTCCAGAAGGTGGACAGATCATCAAGGTCGCCGGAACACACTGGATGCAGGTCGCTTCCAACCGGTACATATGGAAGTCCAAAGGGGAGGCCTATACTCAGCAGTAGACGTCCTATAGCTGAGATGATGATGATGATAAAGGAAGGATAAAGAGTCTTCATACCGGTAAGGCAGAGCAGTAGACGCTCGTTCCGCGATGGCCGCAATAAGAGTCTCGTCGGTGAGCAGCTGATGCGCGAGGTATATGCTGTGGCTTTGCACCGCGATCAGAGACGCGGCAACGGCCAGCAGCAAGCCCAATATGCGGGTCATGTTGTTCTGGTTCATGCGCAAGAAGTATCGCTGGTATAACATCTCCACCTGCAACAATAATAAGCAAATAAACAATTGGCTTTTATACCATCCGCTGGATAAAACCGTGCCGCCAAACAGCCAGCGAAGCCAGGCAGGGATTCATGCCACCTTCTAGGTTTCATTGTTATCTTCGGCTGCATTGTCGCTTAACATCACGCGAAATCGTGGTCAAAGGCTAACATAATTAATTTAAAAAAACACCCAACAAAACAAGTTATCCTCATTACACTACTAGAGACAAATCACAGTACTGTAGGTTATACGGCAAACCTTTGCCGGAACCTTAATTCACCAAAAATCCTACAAATCTCTTCATCAAGTTTCTGACAGCCGTCTTTCGCAGGTAGTCACTCCATTAGATAAATGAAAGATAATAATGAACATACATAGAATAGATAGTATTTGTCACATTATCTGTAAGCTCAGTGATCCATATAAACCTCACTTATCCTTCATTATGAAAATCAATGCGTACGCGTGACTATTAATTATGTTGAGAATATTGTTACTTCCCGCCGACACGATGTTAATTAGTAGAGGAGACATCTCCCTTTACCCGCCTCCACGGGCTTGTAGGAAAAAATATTGAACAACATAAAAGTATACAAACATATTAAATCCTCCTGTTGTGTTTTAGTTTTTTGTACATTTATTATGTTTCAATAAAGTGTAGTGTGTGTGGAGAAAGACGGAGGACCGAGTTGAGTGGCCGAGCAGTGGACGAAAATAGGCTGATGATGATGATGATGAAAGTGTATCTATCTTTATCTACATTATGTTATACTACTACTCGGATATGTGTTTAGGTAACATTTTCACGAAACTAAATAAGTTAGCAGTTAGGTGTTAAAGAAAACTTATTAGTGACAGCCCTTTTGCAGTTTCCTATAGTGAAATTACTGGGCTGAAGAGTCTTAATATCTTATGTCTCTTGACTCTTGAGTAAGAAGCGTTGGCGCAGTGCACCTAGAATTTTACATCTTTGTAAAAGCATGGGAAGCTTTGTACTAATTATGGGCAGCGTTATCTCTTACCATCAGGAGAGCGACTTGCTCGTCTTTTTACAACCTCAACCTCTATAAAAAAAAGTATAATCCGTAATAAGAATTGACATTAGTAATAAGCAGATTATAGTAGGTGTATCAAACCCACACATGATATTATGTAAAGAAGATCAAAGCTGCGACATAAAAAATAAAGGTAGATTACTCCTACGGTTATATTACAATCTAGAAAAGGAAAAAGAAACTATTGCTGTTGTGACTGTTTTTCATCGATAGATTTGGATGAATTGTCGGCACAAGTCCTAACTAGCGCCTTCAAATTTTGTATTTTTACAAGCTTTATATTACTTTCACCTGTCTGTTGTCTGTCTGTCTGTCTGTCTGTCTGTCTGTCGGTCTGTCTGTAATCAAATCTTGCAAGTTTAATTTGACCCACTTCCCGGTTTCCAATTGAGCTGAAAATTTGCATGCGTGTGTAAATCGGATGACAATGCAATATTTTTATGACATCGAGCTGATCTGATGATGGAGCTGGAAGGTGGCCATAGGAACTCCGTCATAAAACAACGCAACCCCATCGAGTTTGGGCTCATTTGATTCGTCTTGACGAGTACTTTATGATACAAGATGATAATAATAATTAAAGCTTGTTTTTAAAAAGTATTTTTAAAATTTCACTTGTTTACACATACGAATCAAAATTGGTCACTTTTGAAATGTCAATTGATCTCCGACAACATAGGTATATACTTTAGTATATAGGTAGTCGTGGTGTATCTATGATCAAACCACGATACCACGGGTAATGTTCAGACAGACAGACTAAATTACGGGTGTCTATTAAACAGTACATATTCCAGGGAGGCGAGCGGTTGCGGTCAGACCGCTAATGGCCCCCGTTACACAGATTAGAACATGTTCATGACAGCTCGCTAAAAAAGAAACGCTCTAATTAATCCTCGCAGCCTTTGTAGACTCTCTGCTCATTATTCCAAATATTCAAGGTGAAATTCGGACTCATTGTGAATGGGAAGCTTGTGAATGTAGCCGATATTTTTCATTGATTATGTATTACAAAAGGGAATAAAGCCCTTTCTCGGCTCCCTTTTACATTGTTAGATTCGTTACAGTAATAATACAATAGATCATTATTGACACAATATGAGGATTAATGATCAAGGTCATTCCAATTTTATTTGAAACAATATCTTCTATTCTCTCTCGAGATGAAAGAAAAAGTTTCAACTCGAAACACATTGTAAGGCACAAGACGTAAGAAGAGTATGTGCCGTATAAATTATAATATTATTTTCGATATTAATTAATTTATGAAATCTAGAATCGACTCGTCGATTATTATACCTCTAATATTACATTATATGTACCTAGTACCTATCTAAAAGAGACTCAATGAGCCATAGCCCGTCTTCGATTCGTCAAGTCCACGAGCCTAACATTCAATAAATAAACGATGATGAAATAAATAAAAAACCAATACAACTAAAATATTCCAGGCTTTAAATGGTACGCGATAGAATGTTACATTTTGAAACAATGTAATACTAGTATAATTATTTTGAGGCTGCGGCTTTAGGTATCGCAAAAATATTTAGGCTAATTAAATACCTCAACAATCAAAACATTTTACACAATATTCAAACTACGAGTATTTAGATGAATTTAACAGTTTATAAACCAGATCACTTTCGTTTAGGAAAAAATTAAGAATTTATTAAAAACAAGATGCGCCCAGCGGTTTTACCCGCTTTACTGTAGCCTATATGTTATTCCAGGGTCTAGGCGCTATACCAAATTTCAGTCCATCGGTCCACCCGAGAAAAAGTAACAAGTAACAATCATATATCCAGACATCCATACATTCTTACAAACTTTATTATATTTCCACATTAACATACTTTCTATTCTCACTTTAATTTTTGTATGTAGGTATTAACTATTTAATTTCTCATATATCCGACTGCGAAGTACTCCTCAAGCCCGAAGACAAAGGTACGGGAATTCACAATTCACAACACAGAGCCACCAACTAGATTTTTTTTATGTATTCAGAGAAACGAAACAAAAAATAGCACCTTATATAAAAGAATCTTTAAAGAAAGAAAGAAAAACCAAATAAAAACGTGTGATTTACAACGCATTAAAGCTACTTACTTGGAAGGGGTAGTGACGTCACTTGTTGATGCTCGAGTCCATAAAAAATGCATTCACAAGTGAAATCACGCGTTGTCACCGAAAAACTTATAAGCGATATATTATCTCAGCCATTTTTTATTTTATTCTCAAACAAAAAAATACGTTTTCATTCTTTTTATTTTTAAAATTACGAACTAAATGCTAGTGATGAGGTAAAACATTTTTTTTACTATAGGTACAGAAACTACTGTTTTGAAAATATTTTTCATCCAACCTCCGTGCATTTAAAACAAGTCAAAAAAGTAAAATCTCGTTTCCCATCTCTTGTTGAACTGAAAAACAAATCAAGCCGTGCTCCACTCTAACCTTTTTCGTTCCACGTAGAAGATAGCTAGCTTTTTATTACGTAAAATAGGCGAGTAAAATTAATAATCAAGTAACGGCGACTAGCATAAACTTTCATTAAAATACAGGGGCGACTTCAAGCTGTAATCTCATTAACTCTTCATTAACCCGCACAGAATAGATAAAAGTGTCAAAAGTGTCGTTTAATTTTAAATGTATCTTGGGGATTCATAAAACCAGAGTGCCTACCTATAGTAGTAATATCCGTGCGACAAGACCAGGAAAATGTTTTATATTAAAAGGGGTACATGTTCCTATGTTCGTCGACGTCGCGTCGGTCCCGGCATATACACGGCCTCTTAGCTATCACTTCACGCCGCGTGCGGTCGTAAACGAATTCTATTATAATAAGACATGACATTGTCTAATCACATATACAGAGTACGTGATTGCAGCTCTCAGCCTCACAATTATGCAGATGCTTTGAAGATTAGCATTTATACCTGAATCACTATGTATTAGTAATATTTGTATCTCTGTACATCTTCAATTAAAAAATTTGAAAAAGATAATAATAAACCGAAAGCTGTATAAAAAATTCTCTTTGAATATAATGTGGTCGGGCTCGTTTCTTCAGCAGTAAGGAGCAGAGTTTTAGTGATGGACAGTAAGGTTTTCAGGATACAAAAGTATAAGTGCCATTGATTTGTCCCCACAGTCGGATAGTGAATTTTGAAACCAGGTTTTACGACGTAGACCGCCCCTAAGAAACAATTACTGCACACGGCCAAAGCCAGTGATAAAACATAAGCTGCTAGATATTAATAAAGATTGATATTAAATGATAATAAACTTTAATGAGCCAGAATGAAATAGCATTATTAGTTTTTGAATGAATGCAAAAATATATCACTTGATTTTAACAAACCAATCACAGCAGTGTAAACTAACAAACACAGATAATAATTCGTGGATCAGATGTACGGGTGCAGAAAGGCGGATAGATCGGTGCAGAGTTTTCCATTAGTTTAGTACCTATCATGGTTTAATTAAAATATTGACGACCTCAGTGGCGCGGTGGGCTAATACCCGCCTGCAACGCAGAAGGTTGCAGGTTCGATTCCCGCTTGGGACAAATGTTTGTGTGATCCACTGGTATTTGTTTCTGGTCTGGGTGGTTTCAATATCTATTATAAGTATGTATTTACAAAAGAAAAGTATATAAGTATTATATCCGTTATCCTAACCACCATAACACAAGCATGAAGTTGCTTAGCTTTGGGTTAGGTGGCGCTGTGTGAAATGTCCTGAAATATTTATTTATTTATTTACTCAATCCCATTAAATCAGCCATCCTCGTCAGAAACAATATTTGTAGTACCATAGGTCTCACCAATCATACAGACACCAACATCAGTATTATCAAAATCAATACCATCACCAACAAAAGAATTTATCTCATATCAGTTTACATAGAACCACGTATAGATATTAACAACATCATTAAAAAACTTGAACAATTTTTCATTGATCACCCCAACTCCATCCACCTTGTGTGCGGCGACTTTAATGGGTGGCATACGGCGTGGGGCTCTAACACCAACAACAGTCGCGGAAACACCATCTTCATCGTCATCAATTAGATAAATATAGTCTAGTTACGCAATTCTTATTAGTACCTACCTACATATTACTTAATTAGAGTTAAATAGTAAAACATTAGGTAATAAGAAGTTCCTCGATTTTATCAAACCTTTGTCAAGATGTATGTTAGTTTTAAGCTTAAAACCACTGTAATTTTTTGGAAATAAACAAATTATAAACAAATTATCACACTCCATGACTTCATCGTCTGCAACATCGGCAACACCCCCACATTTGAAACCGTCACTCATCAAGTCCACCGCCAATCAATCATCGACATCACTCTTCTCAGTAACACCACATCGGCTCATGTTCATAACTGGAAAATTGATCTCGCTATATGCCCCTCATCTGACCACAACGCCATAACATTTCACTTTAACACCACGAACCATCAACCATCCAAAAACAAGAAACTATCAACATATCGCTATAACACCACTCACACCAAATGGCATCAAATCAAAGATCAATTCAAGCATCAATCAACTCTCGCCTTCCCATCGACGCTCATATTCACATCAAACATCTCTCCATTAATGAATTAGACGAATTTGTCACTCACCTCACTACAGCAATTCAACAAACATGCGACTCATTACTCCCACGTTCGTCGCACCACCTCACTCACCTGCATCCCTTGGTGGAACGAAGAACTCACTCATCTCAAGTTACAAGTCATCAGAAACTATCATCGCCTCAGCAGACTTGTACGACAGCGACGCCCACTTGACCAAATCTTACTTGAAAGACAAACTTTGAAAAAACAGTACTCTGACGCCATGTGTAAATACTCCACCTCAGACTTCAAGGACTTCTGCAATAAACAGACAAAGGACGACGTATGGACCAACAAGATCATCAAATCATCGCCATTATCACAGCCACCATCCACTCTACGCCTTCCTGACGGATCATACACCACCGACTCCACCGAAACTGCTAATGCCTTACTCCAATCACTCTTCCCTGACTACACACCTGACGACTCAGAATCACAAAAAACGATTGACTGACCTCATGTCTCATCCGATACATAACCAAAATGAACCTCCTTTCAAAACTCTTGAAATCATCGAATGCATCAAATCCATGAACCCGAAGAGGTCACCAGGCCCAGACCATCTCACATCCGACCATTACATCTCTCATGAATCGCTGCATAGAACTTCATCACTTCCCCATCAACTGGAAAATCGCCTACACTAAAATCATAGCCAAACCAAACAAAACAGATTACTCCGATTCATCATCATTCCGGCCCATTGGACTCATCAACGTTTTCGGCAAGCTATTGGAAAAATTTATCACACAATGCCTGACTCATCACATAAATATAAACCATCACAACTGCCCGTATCAATTCGGCTTCAAACAACAAATTTCCACCGCTCATGCTATTCATTCTGCTCTAAATATTATTAATCATGCAAAATCTGAAAAAAAAACATATCGCAATATCACTTGACATTAAAGCAGCCTTTGACAACGCCTGGTGGCCTGCCATTTTCAATAGACTAAGGACCATAGACTGCCCAACAAACCTATTTGTGACATTAAAAAGTTACGTTACCGACCGACAAGTTTACCTAAATTTTTCTGACTGCACAGTGACCAAAACCATGACAAAGAGATACATCCAGGGGTCGGTCTTCGGTCCGTCCCTATGGAACATACTCAGACACACTTCTCATCACTTCGTTCCCCGAGGGATGCCACATCCAAGCATTTGCCGATGACATCCTCCTCATAGCTCATTCCTCAAACATCATCAACCTTGAAACCACGAAAAACACAAACTCACATTTGGTCCACAAAAAACCCAAATCATCTCATTCACACACAAAGCCATGTCATCAAAAATCTTCATGCACGGACATCAACTCATCTTCAGCAATCATACACCTGGGCATTATCATTGAGAGACACCTCAAATTCACTCACCATGTAGAATACATCATCGAAAAAGCAAAATCATTATTCCACAAACTCATGAATCTCGTTCGGGTTCACTCGGGAATCTCGTTTCGCGAGATTAACACTTTGACTGAATATGAGGCCCTGGGCAAGGAGCTCGACGGGTACTGGCAAATATTCACCGATGGCAGTAAGAGTGACACCGACCAAGTCGGTGTCGCTTTCATTGCCATCAATCCATCCGGCCACCACACTCACACACAACATCTAAAACTAAATAATCACCGCTCTGTTTTTCAATCCGAATTTTTAGCCATCAAAGAGTCATTATCTAGGATCATCAGCAATAACATTCACAAATCATTCATATTCTCTGATTCACATTTGGGCCTCACCGAACTGAAAAACTCCAACAGTCATAACCAATTCGCCCACTCCATTCACAGTGTGAATGTGACGAATAGATGTGTGAATTTCACATATCTATTCGTCACATTCATAGCTCAAATCACATCATTAAATTCGCATGGGTCAGAGGTCACATTGGCATCACCGGCAACGAACTCGCCGACCTAGCCGCCAAGTCCGCTGCCGCCATGATCACTCCTCCCCATTACATACACATTCCAATCAGCTACATCAAACTCCAAAATTCAAAAATAGCCAATGAAAAAGCTGCACAATTATATTCTCAGTAGCCCAGTCAATGAGTGCCCAAAAAGGGTATGTGGATCGAAAAGTCGAAAGCAGAAAAACTAACTTAGTAACTTTGTTTGGACTAGTTAGGAGATAAACATACTAAAAGTCCCCACCCCTCCGACGTGAGCCCGAGGGGGGGGAGGCCGAAGACGGTCCCATTTTTAGGTTTTTTGCTTATATGTCAAAAACTGTGCATTGTACGATATTTTGTTGTACTACATTATTAAACCTCATAAAATTTTCTACAACTACGGCCTTGACACTTTTCATCTATCTCCAATCGTTGTCCAGCTATGAGCTTCCAAACATGGTCTATTTTGAAAACGCTTAAGTTAGTTTTCCATACAAAGTCGGTAAAAAAATCTTACAAATAAAATTTGACCAACTTCTGGTTGTCGTATCATAATGAAACTTTGCAAATGTCTAGAAATCTGATGATAGTTTGATAATCTGGTACCACTGAGCTGATTTGATGATGGAGCCAGGAGGTGTCTTATAAAACTCTTCAATGGCTATTAGTAAACCCGTCGAATTTGGGCACATTCCATTCGAATCGATGAGACTTTTTCATAACACTTGCTGTCGAGGGTCTGATAATGGACCAGGAGGTGCGTACGTCTCATCAATCCGAATGTAATGAGCCTAAACTCGCCGGTTTTACTGATAGCCATTGAAGAGTTTCAGTAGACACCTCCCGGCTCAATCATCAGATCAGCTCAGTGGTACCAGATTATCAAACTGTCATCAGATTTCTAGACATTTGCAAAGTTTCATTATGATACGACAACCAGAAGTTGGTCAAATTTTATTTGTAAGATTTTTTTACCGACTTTGTATGGAAAACTAATTTAAGCGTCTTCAAAATAGACCATGTTTGGAAGCTCATAGCTGGACAACGATTGGAGATAGATAAAAAGTGTCAAGGCCGAAGTTGTAGAAAATTTTATGAGGTTTAATAATGTAATACAACAAAATGTCGTACAACGCACAGTTTTTGATATATAAGCAAAAAACCTAAAAATGGTACCTTCTTCGGCCTCCCCCCCCTCGGGCTCACCTCGGAGGGGTGGGGACTTTTAGTATGTTTATCTCCTAACTAGTCCAAAGTTACTAAGTTAGTTTTTCTGCTTTCGACTTTTCGATCCACATTTCTTCTTTTACTGAACTACAGTGCAGCGATCACATCAAAACAATTTTACCGACCTTCCAGGACCTCACTACATATCTCTCATTAGTCAAACCATCATTCATAATCACTCAATTTCTCACAAACCACGGCTCCCATAAATCATACCTTCATCGTTTCAAAATCACTGCCGACGACCTCTGCCCATGCGACGACTCATCTCCACAAACATTGGATCACCTCATCAGACACTGCCCCCGATTCATGTACACCCACATCAAACATACCTCCAACTGCCATCTCAACATTAACCCATTCTCGCTCATAGACATTATGAAATACCCATCCACACTAGCCACATTTCACGACCACATCATCTACATTATCAAATACTTAAAATCATTCAACAACACATAGCTCATATCATTCATTACACTTTGTAAATAACATTTTCTTGATTTCTTCTCTTTAACACCTTTAATTTAGTTTTTTTACGGGCTGATAATATTTTTTTATTTCTTGTTATTTTATATCATTCCAAATGTAAATTACAATCTCATGTACAATGTTGGCCAGGTGTATTCCGATAGCACCTGGCCTTCATTATCACGTCATGTATAAATAAAAACTCCTAACTGTATATCTACTTAAATCAACTATTGTGCTCGGTACACCTTGAAATTATAATATCATATCTTTATATTTTTTTTTTTCGTACAAATTCAAAGTCCTAAATATTGGATAGAGATGAAGCAGTGATTAACCTTTTTACAAGCTTTTATTTACTTTCACCTGTCTATTGTCTGTCTGTATGTAATCCAATCTTACAGGTTTAATTTGAGAGGGGACAGCCGACCCCCCTCCCGCACGTTTCTGATTGAGCTGAAATTTTGCATGCATGTTTTAATGGGATTACAATGTTAATATTATTATGACAATGAGTTGATCTGATGATAGGGCTGGAAGGTAGTCATAGGAACTCCGTAATTATACGACGCAACCCCATCGAGTTTAGGCTCATTTGATTCTTCTTGACGAGTACTTTGGTGCTAGATGATAATAATAATAACAGCTTGTTTTTAAAAAGTTTTTTAAAAATTTCATCTGTTCACCCATTACGAAGACGAAGTTTACGAAATTCAAATATAATTAGATTTCACGAATGTATTAATATTGTAATACATTCGTATAGTAACGGGTGTTTATGGTACAACCACTTATTACCGGTAAAGCTTTGGCTACCTTTCGTCGCTAAATATTGAATCGGGGGCAGAGATTGGAAGCGAAATATCGGTTAGTCAATTAACAGGTTAACACCTACCTCATTCGGCGTGGTTTTGTGGCTTATGAAGTTCCTGGAACCCTCGGCGTCTGTAGGTAGTAGCTTTATGTGATAATTGGCGTTCCCTTCGGATTTGACGTCATTATGGTTTCTAATTTAAGAAATTTATTTGTTAGGGGTTTAGTAATTCCAATCAAGGAGGTTATTGAAAAGGTATATAATTTTGAGTTTGAGTTTATACAAATTCAATAAAATATTGTGTAGGCAGATGTCTTACAAAACGAACCTCTCTATCATATATTATACGTGTATATAATGAGTACCTATGTTCCATTTTGTATCTAATGCCTTGTTATATAATCGTAATGTACCGTATTTAGGTGATTTGAATTGAGAAATGGTTTACATAAAATCATCATAACGGAATCATATTTTTGGTGTTATTTATATACTCGAAGATGCACGTGTTTCTTTTGTTTATAATTCACGGTTTCTTAAAATGTTACCTAATAAAGCTAGCCGCTCATAACAAGTTTATTTCATTACTAATACTGCAAAGTTAGACGCTTGACATTATTACATCAACACTTTCTTGGTATAATGAAAATAATATTGCAATTAATATTTTCAGTCAAAATGAAGTCGAGATAAACGCCTACAGATCTAAAGTGGCAATTCAAAATAAAAATGCTACGAGTGGTAGTTAAAATCTCTTTCAAAGAAGCTTAAACAAAGATTGGAACATGACTTTCATCGAGACATCGTCCGTCCATACCCGACCCCATTATATCGCAATTTAAAATACTCTTCCTCGTCATAATCTTCCATAATATTTTCCTTTTTTAACCCATTAGAGGTCACCGTTCCCAAGCGAGTACGGCTATATTTTTAAGTTTCTATTACAAATTTCGCGATTTTAATGTGGGTAATCATAATTATTGACTTCATCACGATCCGTCCTAAATGTATTGATCAATATTTTGCGGATAGTTAGATATTATTTGATAAAAAGTGACAGTTGAAGTTGTAACATCAAAACGCTGTGGAGGTAAGTAAATTATTTTAGATTTTTTACAGTAAATACTGCTCAAAAGTGGTTTTATTCAATTGTTTATTATAAAATACATGTTATAGTAATATATAAAGAACAGTACTGTAAACTATTTACACGTCAAATAAAACTAGAGTCAATTGAATCTTACTGTCCCCGCGTGGGCACATTGACCACATCCATGGGTAAAAAATCTATTTTATTTTTCAGATTATTTGCAATAAAAAACAATGTTTTATTGCTCGCAAGAGCTACAAGGGGCTTAGAGAAGCTATTGAAGCCATTTTGCAGGAAATTGATGATGATGATTGTGACTTCGCAGTCATACCACCTAATCCAAGTGCATCAACCGATGAAGAGGAGGGAGCCGATGAGGATATAGGGACGTATTTCATGTCCCAAGACGTGAAATACGTCGCTATATAATATATACGATGACCTGGCACTATTGGGGTAATATTTATGACCCGAGAAAATAGTAGTGAACAAAGACAGTGATGACCATTAGCAGCAAAAAGAATACGACTTGATGCTACCCGCCAACTCTGAACCCTTTTTATTACGTGGGGAATGCTTTTACGCATACCCGCCCTGGGGGTAAGGCGGGTTATGTCAGGCTCGGTGCTGTAAAGATGGAAGAACAGCTCCCATACCGAATAAACCTACCACGATGTCCCTTCATCAACAGAAAGTGGCAGGGTCACAGGTCCGCTTTTGCACTCTCAACTTTGAACCCTAACCCAACTTGGCGGAAATGTGTTCCTTCATACTCGTCAACTGCTGAGAGTACTACCGAAATCTGTGATAAATAGAGTACTCTTTGTGAAGAGCTGAAAGACCTCAAGTTGATACAGTCAATAATAGTAACATAGAATTGCTGTACATGGGAAAAAGTGATGGTGGGTTCTATTCTTCTTACATGTTGGATGTGGCAATACCTGGCGTTTACATGTAATGAGTACAGATAATCCTATGGATCAACCAATGTTTCGCTGACATATCGCACGATATTATTTACGCCAAGACTGACAAAGAAAGTCGAGCCAGACTGCATCGAGTCGCTGGAACGTCTCAAGATGGAGTTGGACATTATCCCGCCTAAATCGCAAAACAGATGAAGTGTATGATTTGTCACGTAAAAGCCCGTTGGCAGTGTCAGAAGTGTCTAAAGACACTTTATGTGGATAATGCTTGTTTCGAAAATTTACATACATAGGAGGTCAGTGTCCCCACTTGAATCCACCCCTGTAATTTCCTGAAAAAAACTGTTTTTGGATATTTTCTTGTGTTTTGTATTCTTTAGGCTATATATCTATAAGATAATAAAGAAATTATAAAAATCATATCAGCAGTTTCTGTTTGACCTCTAATGGGTTAATGTGGTTTAATGGTATCAGAAATTCAGCATAGGTTGTCCACCTACATAATATGCTGAGTTAATACCATTTTACAATGGCATTATATTTCTAATTTTAGTTTTATGTAACATTTATCAAATTTTTGTTTGTTTTGTAAACAAACCTTTTTTTCTTATTTTCTTTCTAGACGACTAAAAATATGCTTCCTCCTATCCCTATTCCATCTATGTCTAAAGATAAATTAGTATAAACTTTAAAAAGTACCCAATCAAGTGCCTTAATATTATGCACAAAGATGGCGGAACTGGTGACGATGGAATTCTTAACTTGATACATATTTTCCAAGTTACATAATTTATGACAGACATTTCAAGTTCAATTCCAGATCAAAAAGTTTAAATGATAAATGAATACATTTGCTTTCTTTCTGCTGTTTTCTACAAATAAATTTAGTAAGCTACTGCGACAAATTTATTTGCACTGCCCTTACGAGCGCTAACACACACACACACACACACTAATCTGACGTAAGAAGAATCGAATTTGGATATTGGATTGTTTTTCGCACAACTTCCCCGGTCTGAATACGTCATGACTTTTTCGTACAAATCCTATATGGCTACTACCTAGCGTAATCGGTCAGTCATGAACAGTATCATGACGGACAAAAATCGGATGGCTGTAGCGTCTAAGGGACTGCGCAGACGGCACACTTTTTGTACGATCGAGTCTGCGGCGCACAAAAAATCTGCATGGCGCGCAAAAAGTCGGTTGCGGATTTTTCACAGACTCAACGCACACGACGCACATCTTCGATCATTCGGTCGGCAGAGCTGTAGGGACGTAGACAGGCCCGGATTTAGCCAAAATGCCGCCCTGGGCAGTGAGAAATGCCGCCAAATTTGTTGTCGAGTTCTTTCATATTATACGTAATTATGAATATTTATAAAAAAAATATATACATTAACTACGAAAGCTGTGTGTATAGCTTGCTTTGAAAAAGAGAAATTATAATTGAGAAATTTTCTAATGCTAACTACAATAAGACCGCTGATTGTGAATTTTGACACATAGATTATAATACCGGGTTTTTATGTTTAAGTTTATTTTTCAATGTTTCAATAAAGTGTTTTATCTACCTATCTACGACAGGTGTGCGTAAGACTCGCTTGGAGTGGCAAGAAAATTATAATATTATGTTGACTAAAAAGACTGCGAGCAGCTTGCTGCGAGCGAGAAAATTTTGTATATTTGCTCACTTCCTTTCATTATAATAATATCTATATACATTATTTATATATCGCATAGCATAAATATGTAGTATAATTGTATGTATTATTATTATTTTATAATATTATGTATGTATTAGAATTTATTATATTTGTTTTAATAGTATGTATTATATTATATGATTAAAAATATGTACTTATGTCTCCCTATATATCTTTATAACCACCGTCGCTCTATTTTTATGTATTTCCTTTCCCTGCTTGGTTGTCTGGAAGAGATCGCTATTAGCGATAAGACCGCCAATTGTAACACTTATTTCTGTGTAATCTTAGTTCTAAGCTATATTGTTGTATTTGTGTGAACAATAAAGAGTTTTCTATTCTATTCTATTCTATTTGACTACACAACAGTGGGCGCATACTTCACCCTGAGTGCCAAAACCGCTGTGCGCAAGAAAATTTTGTTTTTCTGACTATATAAACAATGGATGCATAGTTTGCTCCGAGTGTTAAAATAAAAAAAAATATTATTCAAAGCGCGAGAAGCTAGCTGCGAGCACCAAGAAAATTTTGTATATCTGACTGCAAAAAGTGAGTGCGTAGTTCGTTTTGAGTGCCAAAAATAAAAAAAGGAAGGCGAGCAACTAGCTGCAAGTGCCGAGAAAAGTCTTGCTACGAAAAGTGGACGGATAGCTCGTTTGGAGCAAAAATCTTGAGTTTGTGTGGCCAGTATTCCAGACTTCTTATTATGAGCGCAAAAAAAAATTATAATAAATAACCAGCGTGATTGAGAATACAAATTTTAATTAAACATCGGATGTTTATGGATTGAATATTTTTTTCTCGTTTCGAAATTTGCCGCCCTCAGTAAATTTGCCGCCCCCTGAAAATTTGCCGCCCTGGGCACTCGCCCCGAATGCCCCTAGTGTAAATCCAGGGCTGGACGTAGACGCTATGGAAATCGTGCAGAGATCGCGAAGTATTATTTTGTACATGAAGTACAGAAAAAGAAGAAAAAAGAAGCGTTACGTCCACCACTAGCAAATGCAGATTGCAGACTAAAGTGTGTGCCGTCTGCGTTAGCGC
Organism: Hemithea aestivaria; assembly: GCA_947507615.1. Lineage (NCBI taxonomy): Eukaryota > Metazoa > Arthropoda > Insecta > Lepidoptera > Geometridae > Hemithea > Hemithea aestivaria. The sequence continues at coordinate 2,531,253 of OX382323.1, forward strand.
GCGTTGAAGCAAACGTTCAATTTTTTTCACACACTTTTTGTGCGGAGCGGCGCGGCGCGGCGCGGTGCGGTCTGCCCGAATTACACGGATTATTTGTGCGCCGGACTTTTTGCGCGTCGTGTGCGTTATTGCATATAATTGCATAGGTTCTATTTTCACAGACTAAAAAGTGCGTCATGGATAGTCTGTCGTCTGCGCAGCCCCTAAGATAAATGTTTTTAGGGTTCCGTACCTCAAAAGGAAAAAACGGAACCCTTATAGAATCACTTTGTAGTCCGTCCGTCTGTCTGTCAAGACCCTTTTTCTCAGGAACGCGTGGAGGTAACAAGCTGAAATTTATAGAAAATACTAAGGTCCATTGCTTCTTGGAGCTGTGAAAATTTCAAACTTCTAGGCCAAAATCAAAAGATATAGCCGAATATGTCGCAAATTTCAGCAAATTTTCGACATTCCCAAATAAATCAAAACCTACGGGGTACTTCTCGTGAACTCAGAATCTTGAAATTTGGCACGAAGCAACTCCTTAGAGCACAGATAAAGGAAAAATTGCGAAAACCATTAATTTTTATTTGCATCATATGAAATAAATATTTTGAATAATTTTACACCTACTACCCCTTTTCTCATGAACGCGTAAACGTATTAAATTGAAATTCATATCAAATACTCAAGTCTATAATATAATACCTACTATACTGTAATAAAATCAAACCTGTATGTCAACGCATTCAAAAGAAACAGCAATTTTAGCCGCATTTTAAAACTCGCGACTACTCTCAAGGGAATCAAAACCCACAGGGTACTTGCCGTTAACTCAGAATCTTGAAATTTGGTACGCAGCAACGTCTTAGATCATAGGCACAGGAAAAATTGCGAAAACTGTAAATTTTCAGTTTACATCACATAAAAAAATATTTTTAATTATTTTGTATTTACTACCCCTTTCCTCAAGAACGCGTACTGGTATTAAATTAAAATTCATATCAAATACTCAGCTTTATAATAACTTTAAGCTGTAAAAAAATCAAACATCTATGTCAACGCAATCAAAAGAAACATCAATTTTAGTCACATATTTTCAAACTCGAAAGTACACGCAAGGGAATCAAAACATACAGTATATAATATTATACCCACTTTTCCTTAAACCTACGGGTTTGTACGGAACCCTCGGTGCTCGAGTCCTACTCGTACTTGACCGGTTTTATTTTTGCTGGAACGTCTTTTAGCGGATTCGGATGGGATTTAGCAATTACATAATATAACGTATTTAAATTATAAACCTTATATTACACATACACACAAAGAGTCTAACATTTCAAATGATAACCACATTCGATGAAAATGTGTAATATTTTCAATAACTTTTACAACATTATCATGATCAAAGGCGTTTCATCTTTCAAAGAGTATAAAAATATTTTGGCTGGAATCGCGAGTAGATAATATAATCTGCAAACAATAAAAAGCGAGATGATTGTTCACAAATGAACAAGAATCTTTAGACTCTGCTCTGATCTGAGGTCATTAAAACTTTACAACTCCATTATTAATGAGCATTAAGTTTGCTTAGTTCGGCGGTGTGGTCTTTCAGATATTATTCGTTTGTCGGCCGTGCCATTTCAGGTGAACTCAACATTATATTATTTCCTTGATAATACCTTGATATTTTCGAATCATTCCCACTAGTTCCCCTTTTAGTTCCCCAGTGGATCTAGTGAGAACTTTTTCTCAGTAGTTCAGTAGAAAGTAGTCAGTAGAAAGGGGTTTCTTGAAAAGGGAATCTAGTGGGAATGATCACTTTTCAGTTCTCAGTACTAAGAAAAAAGTTCTCACTAGATCCACTGGGGAACTAAAAGGGGAACTATAGTGGGACGCATCCAACTACACAGGCATATACGATTCTATTCAACCTGATAAAAACCCAGATTCCGGTGTGGCAACCCAAGAATGTGACCATTGATTTTGAAAAATCTGCTATGCATGCCTTGTAAAAAAATCGAAGTGGAAATTCATGGTTGCCATTACCATTTCTTTAATGCCCTATTTCGGAAGGCGAAAGCATTAGGCATAAAACTTACCAAAAACAACAAGAGGATAGTATCCCTTTGTACTAAACTCGCATTAATAATAATAAAGCCATTTATTCCGAATTTACAAAAATGTTACATAATATGTTTTACACTTCTGTTCAACTTCTTTTTTACATAAAACTAAAAAAGGTTTTTAACACTTAAACTTATGATTAAATATCTACTATAAAAAGTCTCTTAATTCGGTGTGCCTATTGGCAAAGGCCTCCTCCAATGATTTCCACTGTTGTCTGTCTTGTGCTACCCTTCTCCAGTATGGTCCGGCTGTCAATTTTATTTCATCATCCCACCTTGTGTTTGGTCTTCCTTGTCTTCTTTTTCCGTCTCTGGGATACCATTCCATGACATTTTTACTCCACTTTTCTGATTTGCTTCGCATCAGATGGCCTACCCACCTCCATTTTTGCATATCAATTTTTGTGAGTATGTCAGTGAGATTTGTTTTAGCTCTAAGGTCGTCATTTCTAATTCTATCTTGACGTTTGTATCCTGACATACTTCTCTCCATTGCTCGTTGTGTTATGGCAAGCTTTTTTCTGAGTGCTTCAGTGATGGCCCAGGTTTCACACCCGTATGTTAAACAGGGCAATATGCATGTATTAAATGTTTTTCTTTTTAAAGACATCCCAAGATCCTTGGATTTGAATAATTCTTTTAAAGACCAGTATTTTTTCCAACCTGTTGCAATTCTTAGGTTTATCTCTTTTGTTGCTTGATCCTTCATAGATATCACTTGACCCAGGTACACATAGTCTTCCACACACTCTAGTAGTTGGTCTTCCAGGCAAATGTTGACATTTGTAGTGTTTGTTAAAATTTTGGTCTTGTTGGTGTTCATCCTTAAACCAACTTCCTTGCTCTCCACATTTAGTTCGTTTATCATGCATTCTAGGTTTTCTGGGTTTTCATCTAGCAGTACCAGATCATCGGCAAATCTTAAGTGATGTAGTTTCATACCGTTGGTTTTAAGCAGTTTAACCTACGAAAGATGTTTTCTAGAACTGCAGAGAACAACTTTGGAGATAATGGGTCTCCCTGCCTCACGCCCCTTTGTATAAAAAATTCCTTTCCTAATGTTTCCATTTGTATTCTAGCTTTACTAGCTGAGTATATGTTCTTTATAATGTTGGTATATACGTCTGGTACTCCTTGTTGTTTTAATGTTTCCCATATGCATTTGTGATTCAAGCTATCGAAGGCTTTAGCATAATCTCGCATTACTTCCTGAAAATAGTATTGAAGAAGGCTGGAATTACATAAAAAAAGAAATCTCACAGAATCAAGAGGATCTCAGTGCATTTATGAATTACTTTCAATAGTACTGGATGAATGAAGATTATTACAATATCTGGTGTGTTTATGGGCTACGTCATCGCACAAACAATAGCACGGAAGGCTGGAACCACAGCGTAAACACGAACATAAATAAAAATAAAGTGCAGTTTTTGCAGATACTGCACATTTTACGCCAGGAGTCATCGCTGGTTTCACTTAATTGTGATTGTCAGAAAAGATTCATAAAAAGGTCAGCACCTAAACGACGCAAAACCATCATTCAAAATGATGGCTGCATTTTATTCGCACAAATGCAGTTAATAAGTGGCGAAATTAGCATTGGTCATTTTCTAGAAAAATTACATTAGTTTATAATTAATCATTCCGGATTAAAAGTAAGTATACAGGGTTTATGGTTATTCAGTACATTGGAGTATAGGGCCTTATTGGGGAGTTCATTGGCCATGTTTTGAACGCAGTAATATATGTTCCGCGAAAATTAAATAGTATCTCGAAAGATACTATTTATTTATTTTCGAAAAATGCAAGAGACAAATTTAAAAAATTTAAAAATATAACCCTGTATAATTATTAAAAATCATAAAAAGTAACTCTGTATAATTATTTATTTTTTATTATCTCATTACGTGGACAATATATCAGAATATAAAATATCGGGCTGATCTAATGATGGAATCATGAGGTAGCGATGGAAAAATGGTGTCTGCTGATAGAATGGTTAAATTTTAGGTTATTATGTTATGATTTTATGAGTACTTTTCATTTCATATGATATGAACACTTTGAAAATGTGTGCAATAATATTGTGCAGCGACCCTCTTGTGGAATTTTCAAAAAGTTAATTTTCAAAATGTGTCAAATCGTGCGAGCGAGTGAGCGTCCCGCGGACTAAGCATGCATATGCGGGAAGCCGGGTGGTGCACTCGGTGGTGGAATTATACTAAATTCTATATTGGTATCGTTTGAATTCCTCGCCATCTCTTAAAACTCATCACATCAGACTCTTGTCATCATAATTTGTAATAAAAGGCTCTCAAATTTTAATTAAATTCATTAATAGGATGACCATTACTGCTCAGTTTAAATTGTATCGAAATAGGTCGAGTGGTTTTTATGAAATGATGAATTTAAATGAATTAAAATGTGCATATTGCCCTTGCTTATTAAAAGCAAGTTTGATATCGATGCAATTTCTTTATTTAAGGTCGGAGACTTTTTATTTTGTACATAATTTTTATTACCTATAAAATATTATATAGTAACCCTAGGACAATACCATTCCTTGTTCACTTTTAACCTTTTGACCGCCAAAGTCACCTATACTTGACAAGTACTTGCGGGTCCTGTACGCCAACGACGTCTATAGACGACAAAAAACCCAGTCTTAATAAAGTGAAATAAAAATATTTATCGACTCTTGGCAACACTAGTTCTTTCGTAGGATTTTTTTTTAAATTGTGCCTTGGCGCACAGGGCACGAAAATGCGTTTGTGCCGTGGCGTTCAAAAGGTTAATAAATGTTATTATTATAGGTATAATATTATGTACCTACTTATCTCAGTTTTCTCCGCTGTACCTACTAATAAATATTTTCACCTCGGAGCGGTCGAAAATTTACAGGGTGTACAGGGTGACTGGTAAATCACTCAGAACCTTGATACTGGGTTCTTAGTACACTATTTTCCTCTAAATAAAAAAAAAATAGGTACTTTTGACGAAATTACTACGACGGCACAGTAAAAACGTTATCTAGTTTTTGACGACCTCTGCGGCGCGGTGGGCTAATACCCGCCTGCAACGCAGAAGGTTCCGGGTTCGATTCCCGCATGGGACAAATGTTTGTGTGATCCACAGGTATTTGTTTCTGGTCTGGGTGGTTTTACAATATCTATACTATTATATAAAGAGGTAATCTGACTGACTCATCATCGTACAGACAAAACCGCTGGACCGATTGAAGTGAAATTTGGCCAGCGTGTTTTTTAGGTGACGTAGGCAAAAATCATCGTCATCAATTCGAATGTGATGTGCCCAAACTCGACTGGTTTACTAATAACCATTTGAGAGTTTCAGTAGACACCTCCTGGCTCCATCATCAGATCAGCTCAGTGGTACCAGATTATTGAACTGTCATCAGATTTCTAAACATTTGCAAAGTTTCATTATGGTACGACAACCAGAAGTTGGTCAAATTTTATTTTCAAGATTTTTTACCGACTTTGTATGGAAAATCAATATAAGCGTCTTAAAAATAGACCATGTTTCGAAGCTCATAGCTGGACAACGATTGGAGATAGATAAAAAGTGTAAGGCCAAAGCCATGTAGAGAATTTTACTACTATAGCTGTCAAATGTGCTAGTAAAGAAGCGACTCAGTTGTCTGTTGACAATACCCTTTTTGACGTGATACAATGGATGAAAACTAATAATTTAAATATTAACGTAAATAAAACTAAAATAGTACAATTTAATTCCTATAATTCTAATCAAATAAAATTGGACATTATTTTTAATAACGAGATTGTTGACATTGTTGAAAATTATAAATTTTTAGGTTTGACTTTAGATAAAAATTTAAATTGGAAATTACATAATATTGATTTATTATGCAAAAAACTTGACAGATTCGTATTTGCTTTGAAAAAAATTAGAAATACCGTGTCCATGGAGGCAGCTTTAGTAGCATACCACGGCCACGTGTCGTCTTTACTTGGTTACGGTTTGATAATGTGGGGAAACTCGGTTGAAGTAGATAGGGTGTTCAAGATACAGAAACGATGTGTTAGAGTCATCAATAAAGCTTGGTTTATGGACAGTTGCAGACCTCTTTTTAAAAAATGCAGTATACTTCCTCTGACATGCATGTACATAAGAGACATTTGCTTCCTCGTTAAACAACATCCTTCTTTATTTAAAACATATTCTGAAGTGTATACCCGTCAAAACCGAAACAGATTCACACACCTATTATATCAACCTCGTGCCCAAAAAGATATATATAAAAGAAATGCTTATAATATGTGTATATCTATCTATAACTCAGTACCTGACAATATCAAGGTGTTAAAGGGCGGTAAATTTAAGAAAACTTTATGTGACTGGCTTTTGGAAAACTGCTTCTACACCATAAAAGAATTAGAGGTGGGTGATAAATAATGTCACGATGAAAAAGTAACAGTTACTTAACTTCTTTGAGTATCACCGTGATTTAAAACCAAATAACAACGTTCCAAAATCACGTAGGTCGTTATCTCCGTTCGGCGTCACTTCGTGTTCCGAGTCTCTCGGAGTCACTCGAATAATAACGACAATGAACGAGCTGCCTGCGATTGCAGTGACATTCGTAAATTACCGTCCGCCATCGTGTATCTTCGGTTTGAGCGCGAGTGGGAGAGAATGACTTTTTTATTTCTGGCCTATTTTTTCGTGATCTATTTACAGAGAGTAATAACACTAGAAGCGGCATATAAGAAAATTACTCATTAAAATTCTATGTGCAAAATTCCCAGACTTAAAATAAGAAATACACAACATTTTATTAGTGATGTTTATATATATTAATGTTTTACTTGAATGGAAACCAAACATTTTTTTTATTTTATTATTTAAAATTTAATTAGTGTATAGTTATATACAATTAAAAATCAAATTAAATATTATATTGCGATTACATAATTAATTAAAATATTATTACTTAAGCTTTTAGTGATTTGATTTACATGTAGGTAGTCGGCCTTCTATATTCTGCTTCAACGTATATATTTACTTATCTGCTTCAAGTATATACGTACGTATTTTATGTAATTATTTGAACTTTTTTTAAATTGTTAAATAATAGTTGCTACTATACCTAAAATGATATTGTCAATTCAGTACCTATTCACTTCTAGTGACCAGTCTATTTATTTTATTTATTTTATTTTTACATATTTGGGAGGCTTACAGCTATAATATGTTCTAATAGTAACAAAAAATAGAAGCGAAGAGCCAATAACAAGCTTCCACATATAGAAACAAAGTGATAACATATATGCAAAAAGAAATATGAAATATAGGTAAAAATTTATGATATGTTATCATTTTAAAAAGGTATACAAAATTTTTTGTCGTACGTACAAACATAATCAAACATTTAAGTGCTACAAGGTTTGTTTTAGAGTACACAGTTTTTTAGCAAGTAATTTACTAACTACTGGTAAACTACTAGTAAAAAGATCAATATCACTAGAAAGGTCTGTTTTCATAATGTTATTAAATAGTTCTGAAGCGCGAATAATAAAGGAATTTTTTCGATAATTCGTATTCAAGGCTGGAATCCGGAGTAAGTTTCTAATACGGGAGTGTCTGGGCGGGACATATAAGCGTAGTTTTGAAACTAGTGCTGGACAATCGATTTTCGATTGTGCTATTCTCATTAAAAATTTTATATCTAATAATTTTCTTCGACCAACTAGAGGAAGTAGATGGAATCGGGAACAATGCTGCTCGTAATTTACGTAAGGAATTTTGAATTTATAACCTAAATATCTTATGAATTTCTTTTGAATTTTTTCTAAGCGCGCTGAATGTACTGCATAGCAGGGGTTCCAAATTTGGCTTGCATATTCGAGGTGACTGCGGACATAACTACAATACAGTATTTTAAAGGTTTTCATATTTTTAAAAGAGGCGGAATTTCGAATAATGAAACCTAAAGAACTTGCGGCTTTTTTAGCGACATGATCAATATGATGATCGTAAGAAAGCTTGTTATCAATGAAGACTCCAAGGTCTCTCACTACATCTGTACGAGATAAGTGTTGGTTAGCTATTGAGTAATTAAAAATTGTAGCATGCTTTTTACGAGAAAAACTGATTACCTGACATTTAGATATATTAAGGTCAAGGTTGTTGATTGTACAATAATCAACCAATCGTGTTAGGTCCTCTTGTAAAAGTTTGGCGTCTGCCATATTGAGCACCGGTTTAAAGATCTTCATGTCGTCTGCAAAGAGAAGATATCTCGAGTGCTTAAAGCATTTGCTGATATCATTGAGGAATGCCACAAAAAGAAGAGGGCCAAGTAACGATCCCTGAGGGACTCCAGATGGGATAATCGTCCAAGCTGACGTGAAGCCATTGAGTACTACCGCTTGCGTTCTATTAAAAACATACGATGAAAACCAACGGTACAAGTCACCTCTTATACCCAGACCAAAAAGCTTTTTCAAGAGGATCACATGGTCAATTCTGTCAAATGCTTTACTGTAATCAGTGTATATTGCATCTATCTGTGCACCTTTGTCCATGTGATCTGAGATGAAATCAGTGAAAAGAACCAGGTTAGATACTGTTGACCTACCTTTTATAAAGCCGTGCTGTTCGGGAATGAGAACGGGTAATAAATAATTATAAACTTGATTATATACTATTCGCTCAAACACCTTAGCCAATAGACAAAGTTTCGATATAGGCCTATAATTATCAATCTGATCTTTGGCACCTTTTTTGTGAATCGGTGAAATGAATGCAGATTTCCACATGGAGGGAACCTCACCTTCTATAAGTGATTTCTTAAAGAGCAGTACAACTGGGTCAGTTAACTCTTTCGCGCAATTAACCAAAAAAATGGCAGGTACCGTATCCGGCCCTGCTGATTTATTTAAATCGAGAGATTTTAATAATTTGAAGACTACCGGCGGATTAATTTCAATTGCACTCATAATATCTATAGAGGTGGTATCAGTGATGTTTGGACAGTGTGAGGTCGTAGTATTAAGAAATGTCGATTGAAAATAAGTTGAAAAAAGTTCACATATTCCACGACCAGAATCAGAAGAAGTGCCATTATAAGACATGCTAGACGGAAAGTTATTATTCATGCGTCTATTTTTAATATATGACCAGAATAATTTGGGGCTAGTACCTATTGAGGATTCAATATTAGACATATAATCATGATAACACAGTTGCTCGACACTATTGGCCCTATCCCGAAGCAATTGATAAGAATTTAAGTCAGAGATATTACCATATATTTTATATTTAGATAGATGCTTATATTTTTCTTTAAGAATTTTTTTAAGAGCTGAGCTGTACCAAGGAGGATAATTATTACCTATCGATGAACGTTTCGGAACATATCTGTCTCTAATTTCAAATAAAATTTCATAAAACTTGCCGACCGCATCATTCACAGTTCCATGAGATAACAAGTTAGCCCAGTCTATTAATGCCAAGGATGACCTTATTTTATCATAATCACCTTTTTTATACTGATGAATAGTGCGAGTCTGGGAATTCAATAGTTTAAGTTCAGCTATTTCAACAGTGATATTTAAAGCTGGATGATAAGCATCCTCAGTTAATAAGGGATCAGAACACGCCATGACGTTAACCGGTGTATTGGAAAGGACGAGATCTAAAATTTTGTCAAATCGGTTTTTTACTAAGTTGTATTGAATTAAATTACAAAATTCTAAAGTATCCGCAAAATAGTCAAAGAGATTTGATGGTGGCGCGACTAATCTCACAACGTCATTTGATCTATGAATTTTTTTTCATTTACATTTAGATCTATGAATTGATATGTCCTTGAACTTCGCACTAGAAATTAATCACTGTGAACCGTGCATAATAGAAAGTTATTGCGGAAGTAAATACTCATAGTGAAATATGGCGGATTCACGCAAAATTAAAACAAGTAACTTGTGGAACTGTTTTGATGACTCAAGTGACAGTGCGAATAAACTAGCTATCTGTAAAATATGTAAAAGTAAATTAAGCTACAAATCTTCGACGTCGAACTTAAAAAAACACATAGAACGTAAACACCCAACCGTACAGTTTGTTTCTACAAAATCCTCCTCTTCAGATTTGAATCCTCAGCCATCTTCATCTACTTCCGGTTCCGATGCGAATATGCAGCCGTCAAATGCCCAAACAACGTTGAAGTCCGATTCAGATATACCTATCAATGACCTACCAACGATACCAGCAAGTAACAATTCAACTCATTCACGAGATGACCAACACATTGACAAAACTGTCGCATTGGTAAATCAAAGAATGACCAGATTCGTGAAAAAAAAAATTACACCAACCGAAAAAAAAAAGCTAGATGAACTGTTGATGCAGTTATTTATTTTTGATTATCAGCCTTTTTCGATAGTGCAAGATAGAGGATTTAGAGCATTTGTGGAAGGTTTGAATCCATCGTATCATTTACCAGATAGGAAGGTTCTGTCGAACAACTACTTACCTGCACTTTATGAAACATGTATGGCAGACACGAAACAGAGACTTGAAACTGAAGCAGAGAGTGTCTGCATAACATCCGATATTTGGACGTCCTGTGTAAATGATGCGTACTTATCTGTCACAGCCCATTACATTGATCGAAATTTCTCAATAAAATCAGTACTTTTGGAGTGCGCAGCAATGCATGGTGCTCATACAGCCGACAATGTCAAAGAAAATATGATTAAAATACTCAAAAATTGGAAATTACTTGACAAAGTTTTGATTGTTGTCACGGACAATGCCAGCAATATGAAGAGTGCTGTCGAAAAAATGGGCTTCAAGCATTTCGGTTGTTATGCGCACACTCTGAATTTGATAGTGAAGAATTGCACAGTCGAAAACACAGCAGACCCGAGAATAATAGAGTTGATTGTTAAAGTAAAAACAATCGTTTCACATTATAAAAAAAGTGTGAAAGCGACGGAAAAGTTGATAGTGTACCAAAAGCAAAACGGAATTTCTGCCCCTAAAAAAGTGCTTCAAGACGTAACTACTAGGTGGAATTCTAGTCTAAAAATGTTAGAGCGCTTTGTCGAACTAGAAGATGCCATCAAAGCTACTACGGCTTTGTCTGAAGGAAGGTGGGAAAGTATGACCTCGGAAGAATGGAGAATATGCCGGGAGCTATGTATAGTACTAAAACCTTTTGACCAGCTAACCGAGTTGATGAGTGGTGAAAAATATATAACGGGGAGTCAAATTCTAATACTAACCAGAGGCCTTATTTCAGCACTTAATCGGATGCTGGAAATAACTGAGGACCCCTTCCAGGAAGACTTCGTCGACACTTTGCATGAAGCAACTAAAAAGATGATAATGTCGTTACGGGCAGAAACCGAAAGAAGGTTCCCTAACCTTGAATCCAGCAAAACTATAGGCATTGCTACAATGCTGGACCCGCGTTTTAAATTACTCGTGTTTCGCAACCAAACGAATGCTGCTGAAATAAAAAAAACTGTTACCGAACTCTGCACCAGCATTATAAGAAAAACACAACCCAGCTCAGCTCCGCAATCTTCACCACAGGAAGACTTTAAAGCCCCTGAACCAAAAAGAAGATTTGATATTTGGAGTGAATTCGACTCCATTAACACAGTGCGGCCGGAAGGAACACCAACGTCCCAAGCTGTGCTAGAAGTACAAAGGTACTTAGAGCTACCTGTTTTGGGACGGACAGAAAACCCACTAGAGTGGTGGCAAACTTTCAAACACAGTTTTCCACACCTGTCTGTTTTGGCGAGAAAAAAATTGAATTTCTTGGCTACATCGGTGCCAAGTGAGAGGCTTTTCTCGAAGGCCGGGAATATTTTGAACGATAGACGCACGAGGCTTGGTGTCCGAAAAGTGCAACAGCTTTTATTTTTAAATTGTAACTTTAAAACAAAATAAAACAAAAACAGAAAAAAAAACAAAAAAAATACAAAAAAGAAAATAAAAAAAAACTGTAAATAATGTATAATATCAATGTACATATGTAGTTGATTTCAAAAACTGTAAATATTGTAAATTAAAAATCAATGTACATAGTTGATAAAAAAAAACCGTAAATATTGTAAATTTAAAATCAATGTACATAGTCATAGGCGTACCCAGGGGGGGGGCAGGGGGGGGCAGCTGCCCCCCCCTGGAAATCGAATGTCTTATATAATATCTGTAGAACAAGAAATAAAATTTTCTTGGCGCTCACAGCAAGCTGCTCGCGCTATTTTAAGGAAGAATATTATAATTTTTCTACCGCTCGGAGCAAGTAAACCGTACTTTTTTCCTTGCCAAAAATATAAAATTTTCTTGGCGCTCGCAGCAAGCTGCTCGCGCTTTTTAATGGAAGTATATTTTTATTTTTCTACTGCTCGCAGCAAATTAACTGCAGTATTTTCGCTACCAAAAATATTTAATTTTCTCGGGGCGAATATTTCAATAGAAACAAGTGAAAATTTAAAAATCCTTTTTAAAAACAAGCTTTTATTATTATTATTACCGTAAAAGTAAAGAAAGAAAGAACACATTTATTCGACGGCCACATACAATAAATACAAAAATAATACAAAATGCACCACTAAGCCGCCGAATAGGAACTGCCTCAGCATTGTGCTGTGTGTGAGACACCCAGCGCTGGTATTCTGGCAGTCCCTGTTGCGATAGTCGGTGGTCCTACAATAAATAGTGTTTCTCACTTGATAAACTACTTAATAAGAGAAAACAAAACAAAGCAGGTAGGTATTTCACAAACGCAAACATTAACATACTTGCTAAATAATCATAACTATATAATGAATAGGTATAACCAATTTCAAATTTTATAAAGGTGAGTCTATCCTAAAGGCGAGTATCTAAAAGTATAATTTTGCATAAAATAATATGAACATATTTATAAACATTACATAAAGGAGTGAGGTTGTTAAGTAGTCGTCAAGACGAATCAAATGAGCCCAAACTCGATGGGGTTGCGTCGTTTAATTACGGAGTTCCTATGACCACCTTTCAGCTCCATCATCAGTTCAAGTGGATGTCATAATAAGGTTAGGGTGTAGCGTTCGGGGCACTATGGAGAAAAGACAGAAAAATTTTGATCAAAAAATTTAAATTGCAAATTTGTTTTTTTTTTTTTTTATCATATAGTACACCCAAAAATAAGACAAAAATAATCCGGGACCTTTTGTCCTCCGCCCAACCGAATATCGAGGAAACGTTGTCAAAGATCAATCGTTTTAAAGGGAGTCAGGACTCAGAATATTTTGCATGTGTTTTCGTATTCCGGTAACAGTATTTTTTTATCACGGGATTGTGTTAAGCACAGCACCAGGACTGACGTTTGTACGGGTCATATTGACCTTGACTCAAAGGTCATTGACCTTGACCCAAAATAAGAGAAATTAGCCCAAATATAAGTGATCTTGAGCCAATCGTCATTGAACTTGATCCAAAGGTCATTGACCTTGACCCCGAGGTCATTGACCTTGACCCAGAGGTCATTGACCTTGACCCAGAGGTCATTGACCTTGACTCAAAAAAGTGTAATTGACCCAATTATTAGTGATATTGAGCCAAGCGTCACTGACCTTGACCCAAACGTCATTGAGCTTGACCCAATGGTTTAAAGGTCATTGGGTTGGATAGGAAGAATTTAATGCAAAACCGAATCAGAGCACCCCTCTTCCACGCAGTCTTGTGGTTCCTACCCCTAGAGTGTTTTTTATAAGTCGGAGGCACGAAGGGGCGCAGGCGACCGCGTGCTGCTGCGCACCTGGCGAGTCGAAGCGGCCGAGGCTGGCCGGCGGCGAAGCTGCCGGCCAACAAGCCGAGGCTGCGGAGACGAGCTCAGGTGCGCAGTAGCGCGGGGGCAGCGCCGGAGCCCCGTAGTGCCGGAGCTATATCAGAACTAAATGTCGGCATATTGAGTCAACTATGAAAAAACTGGTTTTCGAAAATATGTAAGTGTTATAAAAATTGAGTCAAGGTCAATGACCTTTGGGTCAAGTTTGTGGTTGTGGTCAAGATCACTAATATTTGGGCTAATTTCACTTATTTTGGACCAAGGTCAATGACCTCTGGGTTAAGGCCAATGACCTTTGGGTCGAGGTCAGTGACGCTTGGGTCAAGATCACTAATAATTGGGTAAATTATATTTATTTTGGGTCAAGGTCAATGACCTTTGGGTCAAGGTCAATGACCTTTGGGTCGAGGTCACTAATAATTGGGACAATTTCACTTATTTTGGGTCAAGGTCAATGACCTCTGGGTCAAGGTCAATGACCTCTGGGTCAAGGTCAATGACCTTTGTATGCCCGCGGAGGGTTCCCCACCCTTATACTCCCTCATCCCACCGGGTCCCGAAGGTTACATAAAGCGTAGTATTTTTGATCAAAAATTTTCTAAGTCTTTTTTTCATAGTGCCCCGAAGGCTACACACCGACCCATAATAATATTGCATTGTCATTCGATTCATCTATGTATGCAAAATTTCAGCTCAATCGGAAACCGAGAAGTGGGTCAAATTAAACTTGCAAGATTTGATTACAGATAGACAGACCGACAGACAGACAACAGACAAGTGAAAGTAAATAAAAGCTTGTAAAAAGGAAGAATATTTCAATTTTCTTACGCTATGTGCGAGCCGAAATCAAAATATGGGGTACCTTTAAATAGGTGCTACCTGCTTAACGTTAGAACATATGGCACATAACACAGGCACAAAGTTCAAGTTCAGTAAAAAAAATCTGAATCCGCCCATGCCTGCCCCCCCTAGACCAGAAGCTGGGTACGCCTATGTACATAGTTGAATCGAAATAATAAACACGCCGCATAGAGTTACAATAATGTTGTGCGACAGTCCTAAGCCTGTAAAAGTGTGAAGGTTATTTCGGTTCAACTAGTTACCAGTGTTTATGCTGTGTTTCTTCAAGTAAGTTTCTCGTACCAAATATAGGGTATATCGTTATGAGAGTGATCGACGCGACCGACGTGACAAAATCACGTTGATTAATCACTGTGATTTTTTTGGAACTGGAACGACAGTCACAGTGATTGTAAAATAACGTTTTTCCCCACCTCTAAAAAGAATTTAAAGAATATAATATTGTAATTTAATGTGCTAAAAATATTGTAATTAATTTTGACTTAATAATATTTTATATGTAACTAGCTTACCCGGCAAACGTTGTTTTGCCATATAAATAATTTCTTAGTAATTTCTAGTGTATACAAAAAATAGCTTACTTATTGGAAGTATGTATGTATGTTAGAATGTGTATATTGTATGTATGTAAGAATGTGGTATATGCGTGAAATAAGCATTATTTTATGGAAAAATTTTTCAAACAAAAGTAAAAAATTAAATTTTATGAAAACATTGTCTCTTATAATTTTTTCATACAACCAATATTTCCATTGACATTTCAAAATAAAGATTCATAATGATTGATTTTTTGGAAACTATGAAAATCTTAATTGTTCAATTACATTTTTTTAATAAAATTAAATTAAAATTACATTTTTATAAGATCAAAAACATTTTCGATATAAATAAAAAAAAGTATACTTACAACACAAAATCCGTTGTTATTGAAAGCTCGTGTCACGTGTTGAGTACTTTTGAGGTTATAAAATCACTTGATTAACTAATCGTGCAAAATACACTCAAAATTGATAATTTAATTATTATTGATAAAATAGGAATGATTAAAAGTTAATATGAGAGTTACACTGAGATAGCAAAATTATAATTGTCAACGTTACTACTACACTTGATGCATAAACAATAATGATGGCCGACAACTGTGTAGGGAGTGAGAAAGAAAGGAGACCGGCGTCGTTCTCATCCCTACTCCGTGCTGTTTACTGGGTCAGAAGTGACACCTGTAGACATCTGGCGGGGATAACTAATTAAATGACGATTGATCAGTTTTCGACCGGAGAGGAAAAATGATTAAATTACTAAAATGGCTATTAAAAAATAAGGGTTGATCGTAGAAGGGTGAAAATTGAGGATTGTATGTATTTTTGTATGTTGTATCATAAAAAAATAGAAATTAAAAATTTTGTCTAAAAAATAAAAAAAAAAATTTAGGGGTGGACTACCCCTAACATTTAGGGGGATGAAAAATAGATGTTAGCCGATTCTCATAGATACCGGATAAGCACAAAAAATTTCATCAAAATCGGTCAAGCCGTTTCGGAGGAGTATGGCAACAAAAACTGTGACACGAGAATTTTATATATTAGATTAGACTAAAATTTTGAATGACATGAATTTTTGCACGTCTGCTTGCAGACGAAATATGTTGTATCGAGACATAGGTATAATTAAGAACTGTACCATAACATGTATTTCCTGCAAATAAACAATTTGATTTGATTTGATTTAGGTTTTATAATGTAGTACAACAAAATATCGTATGACGCACAGTTTTTGACATATAAGCAAAAAATCTAAAAATGGGACCTTCTTCGGCCTCCCTTCCCCCCCCCCCCCCCCTCGAGCTCACCTTGGAGGGGTGGGGACTTTTAGTATGTTTATCTCCTAACTAGTCCAAACAAAGTTGCTAAGTTAGTTTTTCTGCTTTCGACTTTTCGATCCACAATCCTTCTTTTACTGGGCTATAGGTAGGAGAACATGGGATAGGACCCACTCGACCCCCAAAATTCGTCCCTCGGAAGAAAGTTGTAGATTCGACCCCTATTTGAGTGCCCATTGGTCCCCCCACTCGCACCCTGAAACAAAAGTTATAAATTCGGCTCCTGCTCAAGTACCTACCCATTGGTACTCTCAAAATGACGAAGGTACAGTTGTAAATCGAATTTTTAAACGAAATTTATAGAAAAAACATATTAAGTATATTATATTATATTATATTGTTGAAATATTATATGGTTATTCATGCTCTTTAACTGCGTACTACGTAGGTACTATGGCTGTTTTGGAAATCAAAGTTTCGATACGACTTGATTATGTTCTAACAGACTTATTTTCACTTTCACTCAATTTCTCCAGGGATTTATTTCTTTAGGCCACTGCCTGGAGAAATTGTGCATATACACTTAATTTTTTTTTAGAGAAAATAGTCCTACTTTCCTACTGATGTGTCTTGCCTTTAGTAACATACGGAGCCGAAACGTGGACACTTACGGTTTGACTGGTTCATAAGTTTAAAGTTGCTCAGCGAGCTATGGAGCGGGCTATGCTCAGCGTCTCTCTAAATGATCGCATTAGAAATGATATGATTCGGCAGAGAACCAGAGTTACCGACATATCTGAAAGGATTAGCAAGCTGAAGTGGCAATGGGCTGGTCACATTTGCCACAGAACCGATGACCGATGGGGTAGGCGTGTTCTAAAGTTGAGATCGTACAAACGTAGTCTAGGGCGTCATTGAACGAGATGGGGTGACGATATCCGGAAGGTCGCAGAGAGCGGATGAAGGAGGAAGACGGAGGACCGAGTTGAGTGGCGTGCCATGGGGGAGGCCTATGTCCAGCAGCGGACGACTATGGGTTGATAATAATAATAATAATATTTCTTTATTTCAGGTACAAGTCCCATAATACATAGAAATTTACAAAATAATAAAACACAAATACATAATATGAATATAGAAAGTAATTAAAATACAGTAGGTATATAAAATATAGTATAACAATATTATTTACGGTTAGCGTCCCGGTGAATCGTTAACCAGTACTTTTGTGTCCGACAAGAATAATCGTCACTTATCGCCTGCAGTATCGTGTTGCGAGATGATCGCAATCGGTCCCAAAAAGAAGCAATGCGAGCCCTCACAACAGCGAAGAAGTCGGGCACTCCCGCTTCGGCGAACATACTCGACGCACTGCAGTAACGCGGCTGTTTCATGAGGATGCGGAACGCGTCATTGTACTGCACCCTCATGGTGCTCAGAGAGGCTCTGCGAAAGTTCACCCACAGCTGGCAGGTGTAAAGACACTGGCAATATGCCTTAAAAAGAGTTACTTTTACACTTTCGCTGCATTTGGCGAACCGACGTGCAAGCATGTTGCATCGAACCGCGAGCGCCCGTCTTTCCCTCTCGATATCATCGTCATCTTTGAGATCACTAGTCAGAACATGGCCCAGATATTTAAAGTGCTGAACCACTCTTACAGGAAATCCTCCCAGGCATACGTCAAATAACTTTTCCGGACCCTTCCCAGACCTAAATACCATCATTTCGGTTTTTTGTACGTTGTATAACAATCCATGCATATTTGCGTAACGTTCGCACACCGATAGTAACTTCCGAAGCCCACCGATCGATGGACTGAGAAGCACCATATCGTCTGCATAACTAAGGTTGTTTACACAGGTATTACCTAGATGACACCCGACCTTAGTGCTTCTCAGTTCACCGATCAGATCGTTTACATATAAGTTAAAAAGGTCCGGAGAAGTCAACCCTCCCTGGCGTACACCGCAATCTAGTCTATATATATCACTAGACATCGCGTCGCCCCATCTAACATTATTTGTTTGGTTTCCGTACCAGAATTTCAACAGACGTATAAGATCACTTGGAACATTTGAGTCGCACAACTTTGTCCAAAGAATTTCATAATTCACCAGATCAAAGGCGCGACTCAAGTCCAAAAAGCACGCATACACGGATGTGTCGCGCCGTGTGTAATAGCTTACAGTATGCTTTAGGCTAAGTATAGCTGAGTCTGTTGAGAGACCGGGACGGAAACCAAACTGTGCGTCATCTATACTAATAGATTTCTGTAACAGTGGTTGTATAAGCCTTTCTAGTATTTTGCCTAATATTGTTCCAAGCGAGATAGGCCGATAGTTTCGAGCAGAGCTAAGGTCTCCTGTTTTGTTTTTTACCACAGGCACCACTATTGATCTCATTATAGCATTCGGTAGATAAGAGTATCTCATACAAGCATTGAAAAGTGCACACAGCTTGAAGTGTAGCAGTTCACCCGCACATATAATATGCTCAATGCTTAAGTTGTCATGCCCGGGTGACTTGCCACGCTTCATCTGTTTAATGGCCTTACGAACATCTTCGGGTGTGAACTGTATGGTGGGCGGATCAATCATAAGATTAGACCCTTCCACATGTTTGTCGTAGTCCAATCCTTTTACCGGCTCTGGCTCTGACTTGAACTTCATGGCAAATAAATCAGCTATCTCGCTCGGGCTCTGCACGCCGTCCACGGATACTGGTAAGCTTTGTTTGTAGTTTAATCTTTTAGTCGCGTTCCAAAATTTAACGAAATTTTTGTCTTTTTTATGAGCAGTCAGAATATCTAATTTAATCATTTCCTCATGTCTTTGACACCATCGTACTTTATTTTTAAATTTCCTCCGACTAGTACACATATTTTCATATATTGTACCCGTGGACGGCCTGCCAGCAAGTGACCAGCATTCATAGTACATGCGTGCCTCTTGATGAGAGTCCCGCACGTGCATGTTCCAACCAGTGACCCTTTTTAGTTTCCTACAACCACCAGGACGCCGATCCACGCTAGCAATTGCGCCTTCTTGTAAAACGTTAACAATATCACCATAAAATTGGTCAATAAATTTAAAATGTTCATTCATTCGATCACATATTTCATTATTTTTACATTTAAAACATTCTAAAACATCATTCAATAAAATAAACTTGGAATTACAATAGTTAGAATAAAGTACAATTTGACTAGCATCTCTATTACCCCATTTAACGTTGTCACTTAATCTAGTATCACAGTTTAAATTCGTAACATTAGCAGAAACAGATCCTATGTCACATACTATTCGCATAGGGAGATGGTCTGAAGTGTATGTATCATACAGCACATCAATAGACGTCACAGTAGTCCAGGCCGCCTCGGTGACCACACAGTGGTCCAACCACCGTTGGGAACCGTGCGCGTCGCTGATGAAGGTGTAGGTATTAGAATTCATTCCGAGCATGTTAAGGTCCGCGCACACTAGGCTGTGTTCTTCACAAAAATTGATGATAATGATAATGAGACCTACGTTTTACCACATCCCACCTGATGCTTAGAAGGTCCCATTTACTCGTACCTTGAAAATACCAAAGTTGTACCGTTCGGGAAACATGGATGACGGCAATGTGTTCCAAATGCAACCAATTCACATTAAAATAAATCCGGACAAGTGCAAGTCGGGCTTGTCACCGAGGGTTTCGTACAAAAAATATTGTGTTTTTAGTTACTGCTGATCTCTATAAATATGCCAAAAACAAGAATATATAATTTATTTTTGATAAAGATGTTAGATGTGTATTTGGTTTATTATTATGAGATTATACTTAACAATATTATCGTACAACATCGTTCATGCATAATTTTCACGTTGTTTTTTTTTATTTATATAATTTTTTTTTAACTTTAGTGCGTGACTGTACAACTACAACGTGCGGAAGGAAACATTGAAATTCTTAGAAAAATAAAATGTTCAAAAAATGAACAGATCAGGGGACGAGTGGGCACCTCCAAAATTTTAGGGGTTGAATGGGGAAAGGGGACGAATTTTAGGGGTCGAATGGGTTCTCTCCCGAGAACATTTCCCGATACATTTTTAAAAAGGGGAACTACTGAGGACAATACTTCTCAGTAGATCCACATTTTAAAAAGGGAACTACTGAGAAGTGATAATTCTCAGTAGTTCCCCTTTTTAAAAAAGGGGAACTACTGAGAAGTTATCATTCCCACTAGGTCCCCTTTTCAAAAAAGGGAACAACTACTGAGAAAAAAAGTTCTCACTAGATCCACTGGGGAACTAGTGGGAATGATCCATATTTTCGGATACCTACTGTTATTAATAATCCAGTCAAAAACATAAATGTGAAAAGAGAGCCAAGTTCAATATTACGATGTATGTACTCATAGTTACCTATGATTTTGTAGTTGACTTCAACGACAAAAGAAGTGAGATCTAAATGGGTGCCAAGTTCAATGGTCTGTCCTGAAAAATATTTACAACAACATAAAATATTTTATTACAACTTAAAAGATTATTTCTTCTTATCACTTAGAATTAATATTATTTTGAAGCCTAAAGACTGACTTGGCCAGTTCTCATAATATACTAGGTAGGTACTCTCTTAACTTTAGTTTGATCACTATTAAACGCACTTAATGCTAATTAGTGCGCCACCGTCTTTTATCGTAAAAATTAGTCCCCTCCATCCATTGGTTGTCTGGAAGAAATCGCTCTTTAACGATAAGACCGCCACTTGTACATTGTAATTTTTAATTTTAATTATGTACTTATGTATTTTCTGTCACATTATGTGGTGTACAATAAAGAATCTATTGTCTTATCTTAATGATACTTCGTCGTATGGTACCCATGAGAACTAGCCAAGTCAAACTTTGGGCTTCAAAATAATATTAATTCTAAGTGATAAGAAGAAATAATCTTTTAAGTTGTAATAAAATATTTTATGTTGTTGTAAATATTTTTCAGGACAGACCATTGAACTTGGCACCCATTTAGATCTCACTTCTTTTGTCGTTGAAGTCAACTACAAAATCATAGGTAACTATGAGTACATGAGTACATACATCGTAATATTGAACTTGGCTCTCTTTTCACATTTATGTTTTTGACTGGATATCATTGCTTTTTGTACAGTACTTTTTAGTATGCAATAGGTTTAAGACACCCAGTCATAATAAGATTAATACCAAATGATTATTTTATTGCACCTCCCTCCACCCCACTGCTCCATGGCACGGCCGTCGCACCGCGGCACCGCGGCCCGTGAGCCTCGCCGTGCTTCGATATACCTATACCTATAATTAATTTAGTACTTATTTATATATAGCATTTATGTGCACTATTGATTTGAATATTGTACCTAATCAATTGATTTTTAAACAATACTAGTTACTGATAAATTTATCTATATTCACCCAGCTATCTTATATACCTACCGCCGACCGCCTACCTGGTTGGAAATTTAACTTTTTAGATCATCTGGAACTTGATTAGAATTTCGATCAAAAGAAACCTAAGCCGACAAGACTTGTAATGACGACGACTTGGCGGGGGCACTGCCGTGCCCCCAGATACCGCCACATACCTATAATATTATGACTATACGTTACAGGTACGTAGGTATCTAAAATGTTTACACCAACTAGCACCTAAGGCGATATACATGCATTATTTTTATTGTAAACAATGTTAATATTATTACCTCTATGTTACTGAGCCGCCTTGTGCTGGTGAGTCGATATATTGATAGGTATTTACATAGGATATACAATTGTTACGTAGGTACCAGGAACCTATTTTTATTAGTGACTAGCTGTGCCTAGCTGTTTTACCCGCTATACAGTTTGGTACAGTAGTGTACTCGTATATTATGTTATTCCAGGGGTCTAAGCTATATTTTTTATAATACCAAATTTAAAGTCAATCGGCCCACCCGTTTAGGCGTGAAAAAGTAAAAAACATAATATCCATACGTACAGTAGGTATAAAGTTTGTATTTATATTTATATTAGTAGGAATAGTGGACTCGCGCGCACTTCGTAGTATCTAACAGAAAATAGCCGCCTACACAAAAATTATAGCAACATGCAACATGTATTGCTTTATGTGTTCCTAGGCGTCCCAAACTTTAATATCATACATTTTTAAAAAATTAATAATAATTTAAAATGATAAAAAAATCCTAGTTTCTGATTTTTCCCTTTGTTACTACGACATTACCTGTCGGGATGCCAAATTTCAGCTTTCTAGGTCATCTGGAACTGGGATATTACTTTTGATCTATCCCTCAGTATGTATTAACTTCACCGATTACTGGATGTTCATATCTAAATAACCGTTTGAGCTGTGTTATTGGAATTTGGAACAGAGATATAGTTCGTATATTTAAGTATATGTGCCAAATTTGACTTGTCTATGTGTAATAGTTTTTGTATAACGAGGGTGTAAAAAGTCGTCAAAACGCGCTTTGGATGGTTCGTGTAATATAACACACGGCGCGGTCGCCAGTTCCTTTGCTTGAACTTGGCTTGACTCGCTGCCGCGTGTCTAGATTATTGGTCCTACCTATTATGTAGCATCTATCAACACTTTCCTATCTACAAAATATGCTCTTAAATAGACAACTCAAAATTAAATCAACCAGTAACAATCATATTAATTTTTCACAGAAGAAATTAGTATATCACTGTTTTTCTTGATTTCTCAGTATTGATCAACCAATCAAAACAATTAAAAATATAATTTCGTATCTTAGTTAATAACACGTTAAAAACACATTCACAAAGCAATAAAAGAAAGTTAACGGCAGCTGCGAAAGTGACAATAATTTTTCGCAAGTTCCCGGAAAAGACGAGTGCGTCATCAAGGACGGGACCTTTCACACTTCAATTACTTTATGATGGCATTAAGCCGGCACCGGAGACCGGACCGATACCGGGACCTTACAGATCGAATCTATCGAATTTTATTCCCATCCACGCTTTTACGGTAAAAGTATGACCTATTTTTATTCGGGGTGAAGGGTTTTCATTTATACGAAATAGTTGTGCAATATGTTACTACCATTAAACGGGGGTAGACTTCCTTTGCAGAAGGTCAACTATTAAGGTGGGTACTCCAACAGTGCCAGTTATTCTACCGACTGAGCAGTGTTATGTGATGTGCGAACGTTACTGTGCTTCGGCAGGAGTGCACTGCAGCTGGTGAAATTCCTTGGCGCATCTTGGCTTGAAGCGTCTTAACTTCTTATGACTTTTGAGTAAGAAGAGTTGGTGCAGTGCACTTAGAATTTTACATCAATGTGAAATCCTGGGTGTCACTGTACTGATTATGGGCAGCGTTATCTCTTACCGTTAGAAGAGCGTCTTGATCGTTTTCTTACGTTTTTTAAATAAAATAAAAAAATACCTGCGTGCAACACTTCATGCATATGTACCTACGCGCGCATTGTCAAATCCCATTCAAAAACAGCTTTGGACGTTTCGTATTGTTTGAAAATTTTAAGCAGAGACAGCAGAGTGTGTCGATGGTAGCGCCGGCCATTTTGCTATCGGATTATCTATATTGACCAACTTACTTCCTAAGAAAAAAAATCAAGCTGCAATAGCAAAATTAATAAAGTAACATTTAGGCCCGAGGCTACACAAACAAAATTATTTTTAATACTTTATAAATTTAATAATACCTCTTGAGCTGAATCATAAATATTCAATGATTAATTCTGATTCATTTCAATACGGCATATATGTATTGTAGAGACAAAGTACATAATATTATAATAATGATTTTCTGCTTCACTTGCAGCCACAAAATACTGCAAACGCGCAACTGTAGAAACATATCTGATGATCATTTTACTTCGATAATTTAAAGTTATAATATCCACAAAATACAGCAAAGGCACAAATAACTGCAGAGACATTTCTGTTGTTCATTTTACTTCGATTACATTGAATTTTATGTAATTCACATCGTCTCTGTCTCGTTTGTATTCCTGGTTAACAATATGTAATTAAATGATTGTTAAAAAGCATTTCCTTATAATGGATTTTGTAGCAAATTTAAAGAGGGTATATCATTTTGCATGTTGGCGAATCCACCGACTAAGTATGTGAAATACATAAATGCATTTCATTTAATGTTTTTATTCAGATGAATTTCACAAATTTTGGGCGGGTTCTCACAGGCCATTAAAAAGTATCAAATGATACCCCTATTTGACCAAATATGACTGGTAATTCAGGCACTACGAGGAAATAGATAAACATACTTATTATGCATTCATAGGTAGAATAGAATAGAATAGAAAACTCTTTATTGAAACACTACAAACATACAGAAAACTTAAAACTATAACACAAAATCACGACATAAGTGTAACAATTGGCGGTCTTATCACTAAAAGCGATCTCTATAGGTATAGATATCTCTATAGGTATAGGGTCTCTATAGGTATTTTAGTTTTAAGTTACTTTGCACAAAATGCAATATTATAAATAGTTTTAACTACCTCCATAATGAATGTGTCATTCAATCAAACCCGGTATGTCCACGCTGATAGAAGCAAGAAAAGGATTTAATAAAGAGCTGTCAAAAGCCAGTGCCATTAAAATATTGTTAAAAGCATGTATAATTATCTGAGTTAAAAGGGTGGTTGTATTCTATCATGAGCACTCAGTTTCATAAAAGCGTGGTGACATGTAACATGAGGTCAGTTATGCAAGGCTTATCCAGGGTTGAATTTCGTAGTATAATTATGCTATTTGTACCATAATTTTATCTTGTGTAGTACGTAGTATATTAAAGCCATAAGTAATTACTACGCGAAAATACCATAATTTTATCATCAGACTTTTTATTATTAATTACCCCAAAATATCAGAAATTTCTATATTCAGGTGGTAGGTATAGCAAGCCATAAATGAACCAATGGTTATGTTTGCAGATGATAGCACGGCCATCTTCACTGATGATAATAGTAATGGACATGAAAGTAATATTAACAATTCATTAAAATTAATTATTAATTGGCTGCATGACAATAATTTAAAAATAAATTTGGACAAAACGAAAATAATGACATTTAAAAATACAAATATGAAGGTTGACATTCTGAAAATTAATTATAATGGTAAACAAATTGACGAAATACATAGTACGAAATTTTTAGGGGTTCATATTGACTCTAACTTATTATGGAGGTCACATATAGATTATGTATGTGCAAAATTAAGTCAGTTTTCGTTTGCTCTGTACATGTTGCGTAAGGTAGCCAGCCAAGATACGCTCTTGAGTGCATATCACGCCTACGTCAGTTCCACACTAAGATACGGGGTTCTATTCTGGGCCAATGCAACAGACAAAGAAGCGGCTTTCAAAGCCCAAAAAAAATGCATTCGTGCCATGAGTGGCATAAAGCAGATTGATTCATGTAAGCCTTACTTTCAGAAACTTAAACTATTAACTCTACCGTCTCTATACATTTTAGAATCTGCTTTAATTGTCAGAAGGGAAATAAATGAGTATAAAACGTTAACTCTTGCTAGACACAGACATATCTTGCGTCCACCAGATTGTAGACTGGCACTCTATAGTAAAACCACATTTGTAACACGAGTAGCAATATATAACAAAGTGCCGAAAAATAATAAAGCAGCTAAAAATTATAGTATCTTTAAAATTAACCTAAAAAAAATATCTTATTTTAAAGGCATTCTATAGCATTAATGAATTTTTGGCGGAAAAGAACATAATGTTATAATTTGGTATATTATGGGTGAATATGACATTTTATATTGTATGAGGCGAGATTCTGTATCTTTTAATTAATTAATAAGCGAAATTTTAAATAATTTAATATATTTTTTGCATGTCTAATAGGCGAAATACATTGTTACTAATATTAATTTAAGATCACAATTACTGTATTTACATGTATTTGCAAATAAAGATATTGAATTGAATTGAAAATACTAAATGAGGCTAGGCAGTAATTTACCGATTTTTTTAGTCCTTCGAAGGGTATGATGGGTGTATTTAATTTTGATTTTCTAAATTAACATTGTGTTGTGTATGTACCTACTAACTTTCGTAGGTTTATTTTTGTAAGTATAATAACACAATAGAAATAACGCATTTTTTTCAAATCTAAACAAAAACGCCAAAAAAAGATATCGTAGTATAATTTTGGAAAAAAGTATAATTTTCATTTCCATAGACAATAATTTTCTGATGCTTTGAATCCAACCCTGGACTCCTGCCACGCTTTGGGATATAGACAATAGATACAAATAATATAATACAGGGATGTTGGTAATTCATTAGAGTGGTGTACAGTGTATAATACCTAATTGGAGAGGTAACATTATTAGCTATTATTTGAGCGGAACATTACATTATGTTCAACGAAAATTTACGGTTTGGCATATTGAATTTGATTAGGGTTTCGCTTGCGAATGTGGCCAGAGCGATATTCTCAATAAAAATTTAAAAAAATCTATGTAGCATTTTTTTTAAATTTATAACTACATATATATTTTTTATAACTTTCTGAAATATTGACGTTTCAAGTTTGACAGCTGTCATCAGAAATGAAGATCTCCTCAAGACCTTTCATTTCTTCCATGACACCATCAGGAATAAACCAATTCGTGTTGGACATGAATCATAGTTGGACCAAAAACATGTTGGACATAAATTCTTACCAGAAGAGACTCGAATACTTTCACGTAGCTCCTCTTGAAGCTCGTCGCCGTTACTTTGATCTCAGCATCTTATACAAAATAATCCATTTTTCCATAGACTCCTCCTCTCTCTTGTCCCAACTTAACTTTAATACCTATTTTAGGGCTCGGTGCCGTAATGTCAACACCTTTAGCTTGCAGGTTTACTATAATAACACTTCTTACTACAACCCTATAGTGCGAATGTGTCGTCAATATAACGAGCTGCTTATTACCCATCAAAACTTTGATATTTTCCACCTCTCCCAATCTCAGTTCCTGAGGATTTTAAAACGCATATTGTTTTCCACAGCGGACGCCTCTAATAATAATAATAATGTTTAATTTTATATGTATAATAATCACAATTTTAAAACAAGTAATCACTAGATTCGTTTCTAATGTCTTCTTGTGAATGATTCAGTATGAATTCTAAAAATTATCTATTCTTTTTAGGCATACATGTTTTGGTTTACGACATAGGTCTATAATGTTATCATTAGCTACAATATTGTTTTAATTTGTGTTGTAAACTGTTTTGTTTGCTATGAAATAAATAAATAAAAATAAAATAAATAAATAAATCCTAGTTGGACCAAATTATGTTGGACGAAACTCGTATTGGACATTATTCTTAATTGGACATATTTCATTTTGGAACACACATTCATGTTGGACATTATTCCTAGTTGGACGTAATCCATGTTGGACCAAATTAGTGTTTGACCAAATTAGTATTGGACATTAATACAAGTTGGACATTTTGGATTTTGGACATTTGTCGTACAAACCTAATAAATAACATTTTTCAATATTACAAAACTAATGAATGTGTTGTAAGTTATCTTTCACCTGCTTGTAAACACATGTAAAGGTTTCAAGTTCTATCGATGCACACGAGCTAACGCAGCCAAGCGCGCGAACTTGTGATCTACAGGATTATCGGGAATTATGCACTACTGATATGATGGTTATTCATTTCAAATGCAACGACCCAGGAAAGATTACTAGACATAGCACATAGTAGATCGTTTTCTAAACGGGTCAGGACGAAATGCAGTGTATCTAAATAGCATTTGTTGCGGTCCTACTACTTGGTCCAACTGGTAACTGGTGGTAGTACCACGCTCAATTAAAACCGTGACATTGCTAGGACTCCTGACCACCTTAAAAAAATTGATTTGGAAGCCACTTGCAAATTGAAATTAAAATAAAAACCCCAAAAAGATCGCAAATATCGATTAACAATGACGACTTTATTATGATAGTATAGATGGAGCTTATAAAATCATGAAATTTCTACATTACATGCTCTAGACAAGCTGTCGTAATTTTCATTGCAGCTGCGTTATTTTTTCCTTTTGGTGTTGTTCTTAGGTCTACTAGAGATTTGTCTAAAGTAGGAACTGTTTTCAAATCTAATTTCAGTGTTTAGAGCTTTCTCTTCAGGACTCTTATTATGCCTCGAGATTTTTGGTTACCTCTTATCCGATTTTAGTTTTCATATTATATTATTTTTAAAAAGAAATAGAGCAATTAAGTTCATGGGATAAAATATAATAAAATATTTACATTTACTGCTCTCTTTTTTAAAGAAGCAATATCATTTATTTAGATTATTTATTAAAATAACACTCTGATATTACGTCAAGGGACCGGACATAATATTTAAAACTTAAAAATAAATAATTATACTGAGTTATTTATTTAGTTATGAATTTTAGAAATTGTCACCGTGATTTTCAGAAAAAGACATTACTCCACATATTTAAATAGTTAAACTTAATTGTTTCATGTGAGTTAGAAAAGATAGCCTGATTTATTCATACTTTCCTGTACAATACGAGTATAAAATATACAGGAACCCAACTTGTTGAGTTCGGAGCTCCGTCCATAAACAAGTTGTATGTGGGGCTGTAGGCACCGGCGGAGGTCTCGAGGGAGGCTTGAGGTTGGCCATTGTGCGCCCAACAAGAACCTCCCTATTAGACTCTTTTAAATTCACAGTATAGGAGGCATTATATTTTATATCCGGCTAATACAATATTATGAACGCCAAAGTATGTAAACGCTGGATTTTTGTATATTTGTTACACTTTCAAGCCTAAACGAAACCAAAGAATATGTACCTAGTCAGGTCATAAGTATTGTCACACAGTAAAAACTTTTCTTTTAGAATGCTGGCCACAAAAAAGTTTATTGAATTCGAATTTCGAATTGTTCATGAAAATAAAAATGTATACTTTTTAGAATTTTACTCATTTTTAAATATGGAGTGGACGCTTAAAGAAGACCGTGTTGCAGTTATTGCGTTGCATCGTTGCGGTTACGCGCCAATTCAAATTTTTGACATACTGAAAAATTTGAATATAACCAAAAGATTCGTTTATCGTACCATCAAACGATACAATGAAGACTCTAGTGTAGATGACAGGTCAAGAAGTGGTCGCCCTTGGTCTGTTAGGACTCCAGCAGTGATAAAAGCTGTGAAGGCGCGAATTCAAAGAAATCCCAAACGTAAGCAGAAACTGTTGGCCCTTCAGATGGGGTTAAGCAGAACCACGGTGAAAAGGGTGTTAAATGAAGACTTAGGGCTTCGGGCATATCGAAGAAAAACAGGACATCGTTTAAATGCTCGTCTAATGGACCTGAGACTGAAGAGATGCCGCGCTTTGTTGAAGCGGTACGCGAGAAAAAAATATCGAGAAATTCTTTTTTCGGATGAAAAAATTTTTACCGTAGAAGAGAGCTACAACAAACAAAATGATAAGGTGTACGCACACAGTAGTGAAGAAGCGAGCAACCGTATTCCGCGTGTCCAACGAGGTCATTTTCCATCCTCGCTCATGGTATGGTTGGGAGTTTCTTATTGGGGCTTAACAGAGGTACATTTTTGTGAGAAAGGTGTAAAAACGAATGCAGTTGTGTATCAAAATACAGTCCTGACGAACCTTGTGGAACCTATTTCTCATCCATGTTCAATAACAGGCACTGGGTATTCCAACAAGATTCGGCGCCAGCTCATAGAGCGAAGAGCACACAAGACTGGCTGGCGGCGCGTGAAATCGACTTCATCCGGCACGAAGACTGGCCCTCCTCCAGTCCAGATTTGAGACCGTTAGATTACAAGATATGGCAACACTTGGAGGAAAAGGCGTGCTCAAAGCCTCATCCCAATTTGGAGTCACTCAAGACATCCTTGATTAAGGCAGCAGCCGATATTGACATGGACCTCGTTCGTGCTGCGATAGACGACTGGCCGCGCAGATTGAAGGCCTGTATTCAAAATCATGGATGTCATTTTGAATAAACTTTATTGTCATAAGAATCTATGTTTTATTAAGTTCATTTTGGTATATAAATGGTTACATAATAAATAAACTTGTTCCAATAATTTTATATTAAACATGTGACAGAATTTATGACCTGACTAAGTATATGTATACTATTACTACGACAGCAGGTAGGGCCTTAGAATATAAGGTAGGTAGGCTCAGACCTTATTAAACAGTAATGTACTTTTCAGCAGGCAACCACAGCAAAACCACAGGGAATATCTAGCTGTAGAATAAACCGACCGATATTAAAATATCAAAATAAAAATCGAGGATGTCAAGAAAAAATAAAACCGGTAATTGAAAGCAAACATTTAAGTGGAAACAAAATGGTTCGTTTGGCTTTCATAAAACTCAAAACACGATGTTTACTGTAATCGAAACTTTTATTGCTTACGATCTTAAAGTTTTGCGAAATTGAAACCATTATAATAGCGTTAAAAATAATTTGTGTTTCACAAACTTTCACAATCGGAAAGTTTAGTTAATTTTAAAACAATTAGAAAAGTTCGCGTTTTTGTGTTTCAAAATACTAATTTCCATAGTAATCTCCAATCACAAAAGAATTTAAATCAGCATCATCATGCAGAGGTTGGGCGGTAAACAAGCAGTTCAGCGAGGTGGCTCTCTCTTGCCATCGCAACCACGTAAAATTTGCGTGCAAATTTTACGTGTTCACACAAACTTTTTGATTCCATGAATATTTCATGTGAACGGCGACGAATTTTGTGAGAAACTCAAACGTTCGCAGGTTTTTTTAATCTTATTATATAGATGAAGCATTTAAATAATAGAAATATTATGGAAGTCTCATTAAGGAAGTTTATAAAAAGATAACATCACATTTACAAACAGAACATTATAGACATTATAGATTACCCTTAAATAAATATATAATTAATAATTTGTAGCGTCCGTGGCCCAGTGGTCGTTGGTCCGGCTTATATGCCGGAGGTCCTAGGTTCAGATCTCAGTGTAGCAAAGATTTTCGCCTGGACGCTACCGTGTTTCGGAAGGCACGTAAAACTGTGGGTCCCGGCTGTTTCCTATAAGATATGTAGGAGGCAGTCGTTAGGTCATGTTGCAGGCCTTGTAGGAATCTTGGCGACCTGAAACTGCAACATATTTGGCCACACAACCTATAAATTGTGATTTGACTCTGACAGTGTAAGTAGAGTAACAGAGTCTGACAGAGTAGAGAGTAACCTGTTCTGTTGGAGTATAAACCTCAATTATTATTTTATTATTTATTAATAGGTATATATGTATATTCTAACTCAAAATAATAAAATATATTTCCTAATGGGACGGAAGTGGCAGGTGCCGTAGTCTTAGCAATAGCCACAAATAACCATCCATTTATAATACACATCCATAGCCTAGTTCAAGTAGTTTCCATTAGTTAGCAATAGTACTGTCACTTGGCGGAGACTGTCTTTGAGGCCATTTTCTATGAATGGACGCACAGACAGACTCCAATAAGTGTCATCCATTACATTTACATATATTAAAAGCTCAAAAGGGCCTCTGCGCGTTGGACTTTTTTGTCTCCGTGTACGCCTATAAAAAGGCCCCGGCTTAGCCCGTGTTTAAGAGCGAAATATATTATGTTATTGACTTGTCACAATTATACTCGTATATTCCAAAATGATTCATTGAAACTATCTCCTTCAGAACATCTTTAGCCCGTACATCAAATGCACAGACGATAAAAAATAAACTTACATCTGTGGCAATCTGAGCCGAGATACACCAAAAATGCCATGACAAACAAAAACGATAAGAGAGGCGCAGACGAGAAAACAATTTGTTAACACTTCTTCAAAAGCAGATTGTTTCCGCTATACTTTAACTTGTGTTCGTGTTACTGCGCTGATCAAAAGAATATCGTGACGCTCAGCTATTTGAGTGTGTTATCCGGAAAATAACAGCGCTATCTGCCGCCATTGAGCGAATTTAATTTGAGCATATTTCCCTTTTCAGGCGCACATTACTAAGAATGAGGGTCCAAAATCCACCCGTTAACATAAAATTCTTCATGTGAGCCATTAAGATTTGGATGGAATTTCTCTTTTTGTTGTTTTTATACGTGATTCATGATGGAACGAATTGTATCACATCATCATCATCATCATTGTGTCATCTTGTGCTATTTTAACAAGAACCATTATGGA
Source organism: Hemithea aestivaria (assembly GCA_947507615.1). NCBI lineage: Eukaryota > Metazoa > Arthropoda > Insecta > Lepidoptera > Geometridae > Hemithea > Hemithea aestivaria. Next base: position 2,564,127 of record OX382323.1, read on the forward strand.
CGGGATTATTATTATATAAATGTTTATAATATATAAGTCGCATATTTTCACTTTTTTACCATTATTGTATGTCGATCGTATTATATGAATAAGAACTTGTTTACGGGTTCACTCGTTTTCCTCAACAAATAGAGAAAACCCGAGCGATAAGCAGCAAAAGCTAGGGAGTCGTCATAAAAACTGAAGAAGGACATCGTAATTGTCCGAAACTGTAGTTGAGATAATTTTAACAAAAATACACGTGAGTTTTGCCGTTTTAGTTAAAACTTCAATTCAGTGCCGTAAGGATAACCTGGTCGCTACAAGTAACGTATGATGACAGTACACTCACATGCAAGTTCCTAAATCGGTTGGTATGACACAGGTCCCGGAGCGGCGGTGGGCAGGCCAGATCGCAGATCTTGAGGCATCCGGGGTCGACGTCTTCCACGTCGACCTGGCTGCCGCCGCCGGCCGTCCCGCCCGCTTCGGCGTCACCATCTGATAAAACAATTTTTAACACACATTTTAATAATAAGTAAAGTAGACACGCAACGACTTTTGCAAATCTAATTTACAATTTTTAGGCTTCCGTCAACAAAGAAGCCTTATAGTTTCGTTTCGTCTGTCCGTCCGTCTGTCCGCGGCTTTGCGGAAACCGTAAGTCCTAGAAAGCTGTAATTTTGCACAAAGGAGGCAATGATTAGGGATTTTGCAATGATTAGGGTAAGAGAACGGTAGACGGTAACAAAATTATTCTTAAGTTAATTCTGTGGCTCTAGTGATGACTGATGTAACTCGAGTACCACCCAAGTGGTAGTGGTATACCCTTTTTGAGATTTTTATATATAAATAACGAGAAAAAAATAATTATTTTTTTGGTCTTACGTTCTTCTATCTTCTATAGTTACGGAAATAATTTTGTGAAAAGTGATATAAACGGCACTATTTTCGCAAAAAAATCGTGAATATGAATGTATTTCAAGTTGTATCTCCGTTTATAATGGCTCAATAAACAGTTTTTTGTGGTTAGTGGTATAATTGAGGTTATAATCATTACCACGTATCATTTTCTAGGTTATTTTTACTTGAATATTGATATATTAAGGGTTATTACCTTTTACGGATTTTTTCCAATATTGGCTAGGGTACAATTCAACATGTACCTTTCAAATCAAATGCGTATTTATGCCAGTTATCTGAGCAACTGCCGTCAAAAGTGTAAAGAGAGACTGTCACAGAATTTTAGGAAGAAACTTTTTGATGCATATTGCCTTGGTAATTTTAATAGTAGGACTGAAAATATTGCGAAATCTATTGAATTGTGCAGAAAAAAACGTCAACGACTTCTCCAAAGAAAAAACGCAGCGTCAGCTTTCGTTACTTTGTTTATGATTCTGGTCTTGTAAAACACCCAATATGCAAAGGATGTTTTTTAAAAACGGATGATGAAAGCAATAAATACCTTCAAACTATTTGTGAGAAGCTTGGAGACCATCGCGAACAATTCTCACAACGTAACCGTCGAATTGGTAAGTCAATTCCTGATTTCAAATTGGAGGAAATAAAGCTCACATTGCCAGTTTCCCTTGCATAGAAAGTCACTACGGGCGGAACCAAACGACAAAAAAGTTTTTAAATTCTAAGCTTAATTTTCAATTTCTTTAAAATTCATACAAAATAAAGAGTGATTCTTCCGTTACCAAAAGTATTTTCAAAATGGTCTTTGACACTATGAATTTGTCATTCACTCAATAAATATGCATTAGAATCATCAGGGGCCGAAAATCTAAGAAAGACACACAGTTTCTGGACGGCTAGTACCTATTAAGTTATAAAAAAACCTACCATTATTGCCATAGAGTTACTCGGTTAATCAAAACTATAAGAGACCCCTCCAGAAACTATCAGAGGTATTTTCATATATAAATAAAATTTATTTATTAAATTGTTTCCAATATTTTGAATTTTGCCTGCATTATAATTCAATTTATATGATTTTTAGGGTTCCGTACCTCAAAAGGAAAAAACGGAACCCTTATAGGATCACTTTGTTGTCCGTCCGTCCGTCTGTCTGTCTGTCTGTCAAGACCCTTTTTCTCAGGAACACGTGGAGGTAACAAGCTGAAATTTATAGGAAATACTAAGGTCCATTGCCTCTTAGCATGATGCTCGATGACCTCAACCGAGCTTCACAACGGGTGGGCTTAAGAATGAACATGGACAAAACGAAGCTTATGTCAAATGCCAATGTTGTGCCCACCCCAATATCTGTTGAAGGATCGGTACTCGAAGTTGTGGACTCGTATATCTATCTAGGACAAGTAGTCCGATTAGGTAGGTCCAACTTCGAGAAAGAGATCAACCGCCGAATCCAACTCGGTTGGGCAGCGTTCGGGAAACTACGCAATGTCTTTTCGTCCAATATACCTCAGTGCCTCAAGACGAAAGTCTTTGATCAATGTGTGTTACCAGTGATGACTTACGGCACCGAAACGTGGTCCTTCACCAATGGCCTCATCTCGAAGCTCAAAGTCGCCCAGCGTGCTATGGAAAGGGCTATGCTCGGGGTTTCTCTACGAGATCGAATCAGAAATGAAGAAATCCGTAGACGAACTAAAGTCACCGACATAGCCCGGCGGATTAGCAAGCTGAAGTGGCAATGGGCAGGCCACATAGCGCGCAGAGCGGATGGCCGATGGGGTCGAAAAGTCCACGGACTAGCAAACGAAGCGTAGGACGTCCACCCACAAGGTGGACAGACGACCTTATAAAGGTCGCCGAAAGACGCTGGATGCAGGTCGCTTCCAACCGGTACATATGGAAGTCCAAAGGGGAGGCCTATGTTCAGCAGTGGACGTCCAATGGCTGAGATGATGATGATGATGATTGCCTCTTAGAGCTGTGACAATTTCAAACTTCTAGGCCAACGCAATCAAAAGATATAGTCGAATATGTCGCAAATTTCAGCAAATTTACGACATTACCAAATAAATCAAAACCTACGGGGCACTTCCCGTGAACTCAGAATTTTGAAATTTGGCACGAAGGAACTCCTTAGAGCACAAATAAAGGAAAAATTGCGAAAACTATAAATTTTTATTTGCATCATATGAAAAAAATATTTTGGATAATTTTATACCTACTACCCTTTTTCTCATGAACGCGTAATCGTATTAAATTGAAATTCATACCAAATACTCAAATCTATAATACCTTTAAACTGTAAGAAAATCAAACCTCTATATCAACGCATTCAAAAGAAACAGCAATTTTAGTCGCAATTTTAAACTCGCAACTACTCTCAAAAAATCAAAACCTACAGGGTACTTCCCGTGAACTTAGAATCTTTAAAAAAATTGGCACGAAGTAACTCCTTAGAGCACAGATAAAGGAAAAATTGCGAAAACTGTAAATTTTTTGTTACATCATATAAAAAAATATTTTTAATAATTTCATACTTACTACCTTATTTCTCATGAACGCGTGCAGGTATTAAACTGAAATTCATATCAAATACTAAAGTCTATAATACTTTTAAACTGTAATAAAATCAAACCTCTATCTCAACGCATTAAAAAGAAACAGCAATTTTAGCCACATTTTTAAACTCGCGACTACTCTCAAGGGAATCAAAACCTACAGGATACTTGCCGTTAACTCAGAATCTTAAAATTTGATACGCAGCAACGTCTTAAATCATTAGCACAGGAAAAATTGCGAAATCTGTAAATTTTTAGTTACATCGTATAAATAAAATATTTTTAATAATTTTGTATTTACTACCCCTTTCCTCAAGAAGGCGTACAGATATTAAAATGAATTTCATATCAAATACTCAGCTTTATAATAACTTTAAGCTGTAAAAAAATCAAATATCTATGTCAACGCAATCAAAAGAAACAGCAATTTTAGCCGCATATTTTCAAACTCGCAAGTACTCGCAAGGGAATCAAAACCAAAGTATATAATATTATACCCACTTTTCCTTAGGGTTCCGTAGAAACCCGTAGGTTTGTACGGAACCCTCGGTGCTCGAGTCCTACTCGAACTTGACCGGTTTTTTTTTAATCTTTACCTAATTTTAAATCTGAAAAGACCTCTTATAATAATAATTTCTGAACGCCTAGTACCTAGAATCTCATAAGTGATAAAAAAAACCTACCTTGATTGCCATAGAGTTACTCGGTTAATCGAAACTGATTAAATATCGATGAATATGACAACTTCTGTGGCGCGGTGGGCTAATACCCGCTTGCAACGCAAAAGGTTGCGGGTTCGATTCCCGCATGGGACAAATGTTTGTGTGATCCACAGGTATTTGTTTCTGGTCTGGGTGGTTTAAATATCTATTATAAGTATGTATTTACAAAAGAAAAGTATATAAGTATTATACAGGGTAGACAATTTTAGTACTTTGGTATGGGAAATAAAGTACATATGGAAGCATATCAAATTAAAAAAGTAGTTAAATGTTATGCTAGTGAAAAGCGTAATCATTACCTCACAATTTGGTCGTATTATAATAGGTATCAAACACAATATCAGATGGCGCAATATTTATTATTTTTCTTAAATTTTTAACGAAAATCTTTGAAAAATTAATTACATTGAATAAATAAATCAAATTATCTTACGAAATGAATAATTATTAAATTAATGAATAATTAAATTTATAAATATGTAATTTACAACTGGCAGCACCGTTATGCCAAACTTGCAACCCTGAGCCCGTGTAAAAAATGCAAATGGCCGTTACGTTTCTCTGAGTGCTGGGATTTGTTGCCGGTTTTTTGTGTTTTTTATTTACAAAAGTGTTTTTAGCTCTTTCTATACCTAAGTCCGTTGAGTAGAGCCCAGGCTCCTCCGGCAGTGTTGAAAGTGAAACGAGATAGGACTCATTCTGTGTTTTGTGGGTGTTGAAACTCTTTAGCCATGTCGAACGCTAAGTGTTGTGTACCTGGATGTGAAAATAGCGCAGGTTTGTAAAACAAATGCATGCATTTATGTATTACATTAATCCTTCATAATATCCGTCTGGTTGTACCTACTTGTACATATTAAAACATAACCTAGTTGAAGTAAATATCTAATACTAGCTCCGCCTATCGGTTTTATCTGCTGTACAGTACCTAGCCTATGTGTTATTGCAGGGTCTAATCTATCTCTACCAAAATTCAGCTCAATCGGTTCCCTTGTCTAATCGTGAAAGGGTAATAAACACATCTATTCTTACAAACTTTCCCATTTATAATATTAGTGTGACTTGCTGCCCCCAGCGGTTTTACCCGCTGTAATGTATAGCCTATGTGTTATTCTAAGGTCAAAGCTATCTCTATACAAAATTCAGCTCAATTGGTCCATCTGTTTAGGTGTGAAAGAGTAACAAACATACATCCAGACATCCATTCATTCTCACAAACTGTCACATATATATTAGTAAGATAAAAAATTATATTTCCAGGTTCACATGTAACACTGCATAGGTTTCCTAATCCAGACAAAAATCTAGCCTTATTCAATGTGTGGGTTAGTACAATTGGTGGTCACATACTGGAACTTGAAAATAATCACATTTTCAAATACCGACGTGTGTGCCATCTCCATTTTGAGGAACAATATTGGTGCCGCAATAACAGGATCAGCAACATTGCTATACCAACTTTAAACATGTCAGGTTAGAAAAGAAAAATCTATTCTTATTACTTATTATGTTTTTAAGCGTGAAAGAGTAACAAACATATATTCTTACAAACTTTCATGTTTATAATATTATTAAGATTCATAAAAGGCTGTCTTCAAGATTCTGTACCGAAAGGGTAAAAACAGGACAAATGAACAGCACAGGCTTTGTAATCTACGATCGACTCCTCTTCTCCATTGTGGTGAATGCACTATCTGTACCAACCGTGCCAAAAAAAATAATTTTGAATTCTTAATGTGAAATGTCATGATACTCCGCACACTTGCTAGATAGAGTTGATTCGACTGAATCTATAGATACTTAAATTTGCATGGTATTTATTATTGTAGTGTATTAGTCTATCATGCCTTGTTGGTATTGGTGAAATCATATAATAATATAGATTTCATATGGTGTGTGTTTGAGACATAATAATAAAACATACTGAGTTTTGAACCTTCTTACGTGATCCATCGTCGACCGCATTTTCACTTTCCATCAGGTGGGATGTGGTCAAACGTAGGCCTATCTCGTATAAAAAAAAAAAAAAAAAAAAAAACCTAGGGCATCTCGATTACATGCCGGACTTTATGACCACATGTCATTTGCTACACTATATACTGTTCTGCTAATCTACTGAAATGGTTGGTTGGATAAACTGTAACATAGACATGCTATTATATTAAAGAATAAGAAATAGAAAATCTAAAAAAAGTTTTAAAAGCATGTTTTCTTATATCCCAGGTCCATCATTATCATCTGACGAAATCACAGCTGAAATATAATCTTTGAGAGCATCATCAGAAGCAGCTGTTTCAAACATTGAAGGTACCAAGCTTATTTTTCAAATAGTATTTATTTTTCACTGGATAAGGACTACAGGAGACAGGGGAGAATGATATTTTTTTTTATCTGGAGAATTAAGAAGATGAGCAAGACACTCTCCTGATGTTAAGAGATAATGCTGCCCATAATCAGTACAGTGCTACCCAGAATTTCACAATGATGTGCAATTCTAGGTGCACTGCACCAACGGTTCTTACTCAAGAGTCATAAGATCTCTTTAGCCCAGTAATTTCACTAGCTAGTGTGTGTGTATAATGTATATTAGTTTTTCACCTTTAAATTGATGCACCAATCAACTTGAAATTTGGTATGGCCATCTTAGCTCTAACACATAGAAAAACACATAGGCTATTTATATCTCGATAAATGAAAAAGAAGAAATTTCAATGATAAACAATAGTTTTGGAAGAAATTTGAATAGTAAAATTTGGTAGAAATGTCAATGGCAGAAATTTTCATCAAAGAATTTTAATGATAGATTATATTGGTAGAAATTTTAATTGAAGAACACAAAGCAAAATAAGTAGATTTTGTTTAGTATGAGATTGTTTCAAATTGTCTTTTTTTTTGTAGGTCCATTGTTCATATTACCAGAATCTGAATGTGGTAAAAGGAAACCTTTGATGTCTATTGAAAATGTAATAAAACCATCAACATCAAGCGGTAAGTTTTTTGGCACCTAATGACCTTCTTAATAAATAAGGCCTTATACACCAATATACTGAATAACCCTGTTGAATAAAAACAGTGCTCTAATAAATTAAATAGCTTTGCTCATACCATCTCTGCAGGATGCTAGCATTCATAAAGTTACAATTGTCATCATCTCACAAATTTTATAATACCATTATTCAGGAATTATTTTTTTCTTGTTTCGTTTATAGGTCCATTAACATCACCAGAACCTGGATGTTCAAAATGGCAACCTTTGATGTCTATTGAAAATGTGATAGAGCCATCATCAAGTGGTAAGTTTTAAAAAAAATCTTGCACACACCATCCCTCCACATCAGAATGTCTGCGTCGCTTCATGTAAAAAAAAATATAACACCCACAATAATCCAACTGTAGTGCAGTGTAGTTCTTTCGTACTCTTTCACTTACAAAATGCTTTGTTGATTTATATGACTTTAAAATATAGACAACATTAATGCTGAATACTTAACCTTTTGAACGCCACGGCACAAACGCATTTTCGTGCCCTGTACGCCAAGGCACAATTAAAAAAAAATACCTACGAAAAAACTATTGTTGCCAAGAGTCGATAAATATTTTTATTTCATTTTATTAAGACTGGGTTTTTTGTCGTCTATAGACATCGTTGGCGTACAGGACCCGCAAGTACTTGTCAAGTATAGGTGACTTTGACGGTCAAAAGGTTAATACAATAGGGCATAGATAATTTAATCATATTATACTGCTTTTATTATTTTCTTATATCTTATACCTAGTCAGGTCATAAATTCTGTCACATGTTTAATATAAAATTATTGGAACAAGTTTATTTATTATGTAACCATTTATATACCAAAATGAACTTAACAAAACATAGATTCTTATGACAATAAAGTTTATTCAAAATGACCTCCGTGATTTTGAATACAGGCCTTCAATCTGCGCGGCCAGTCGTCTATCGCAGCACGAACGAGGTCCATGTCAATATCGGCTGCTGCCTTAATCAAGGATGTCTTGAGTGACTCCAAATTGGGATGAGGCTTTGAGCACGCCTTTTCCTCCAAGTGTTGCCATATCTTGTAATCTAACGGACTCAAATCTGGACTGGAGGAGTGTTGTCGTGTGTTGTCAGTCTTCGTGCCGGATGAAGTCGATTTCACGCGCCGCCAGCCAGTCTTGTGTGCTCTTCGCTCTATGAGCTGGCGCCGAATCTTGTTGGAATACCCAGTGCCTGTTATTGAACATGGTATGAGAAACAAGTTCCACAAGGTTCGTCAGGACTGTATTTTGATACACAACTGCATTCGTTTTTACACCTTTCTCACAAAAATGTACCTCTGTTAAGCCCCAATAAAAAACTCCCAACCATACCATGAGCGAGGATGGAAAATGACCTCGTTGGACACGCGGAATACGGTTGCTCGCTTCTTCACTACTGTGTGCGTACACCTTATCATTTTGTTTGTTGTAGCTCTCTTCTACGGTAAAAATTTTTTCATCCGAAAAAAGAATTTCTCGATATTTTTTTCTCGCGTACCGCTTCAACAAAGCGCGGCATCTCTTCAGTCTCAGGTCCATTAGACGAGCATTTAAACGATGTCCTGTTTTTCTTCGATATGCCCGAAGCCCTAAGTCTTCATTTAACACCCTTTTCACCGTGGTTCTGCTTAACCCCATCTGAAGGGCCAACAGTTTCTGCTTACGTTTGGGATTTCTTTGAATTCGCGCCTTCACAGCTTTTATCACTGCCGGAGTCCTAACAGACCGAGGGCGACCACTTCTTGACCTGTCATCTACACTAGAGTCTTCATTGTATCGTTTGATGGTACGATAAACGAATCTTTTGGTTATATTCAAATTTTTCAGTATGTCAAAAATTTGAATTGGCGCGTAACCGCAACGATGCAACGCAATAACTGCAACACGGTCTTCTTTAAGCGTCCACTCCATATTTAAAAATGAGTAAAATTCTAAAAAGTATACATTTTTATTTTCATGAACAATTCGAAATTCGAATTCAATAAACTTTTTTGTGGCCAGCATTCTAAAAGAAAAGTTTTTACTGTGTGACAATACTTATGACCTGACTAGGTATTATAATGTTTTCTTACAGTGCTCTGCAAAGAAACTACTTTGAAGGTGGCTACTCACAAGAAAAGACGTAGTTTTGCATCAATGGCTGAACATCATTTATATAAAAAGCTTGTGACATTAGGCGTCAAGCTTAGTAAGTGCCGGAGCAAAAATAAAAAACAAGCAATAAAGTTGAAGACTTTGCAAAATATGACAAAAAATCCATATGTCATAAAAACAATGGATAGCTTAACAAGCACAGCAAAAATTTTAACTCTAATGCAATTTAGAGAATGTAAAAAAAAAATAAAGGCCGCCGATTTACAATGAAAGAAAAAATCTTGTCTTTATCAATTATGAAACAAAGTCCAAAAGCCTACAGATTTCTTCGGAAAATATTTGTTTTGCCGGCACCGCAGACTCTATTAAAACTAATACACCATGCAGACATTAAACCTGGCATTAATGAAAATATTTTCAACCAGATAAAAAAAAACTACTGCGAAAATGAAACTAGAAGAACGGCTGTGCATTGTCATTTTTGATGAAATGTCGTTAAAGGCCAATGTGACTTATAACGAAAGAAAAGATAGAGTCACTGGCTTTATTAATAACTGCTTGGAGATACGACCTGAGTATGCAGATCACGCCCAAGTGTTCATGGTCAGAGGCTTAGTAAAAAATTACAAACAGCCAGTATCCTACACTTTTTCACAAGCGGCCACCAAAGGTCCAGAACTTGCCAATCAACTAAAGACAGTAATAAATCAACTGCAAGATGCCGGTTTGATTGTAATGGCTACAGTTTGCGACCAAGGTACAAACAATGTGCAGTGCTACAAATTATTGGTCCAAGAAACACGCGCTGCATTATTACGAAATGGTGAAGAACCAAAAGATAACAAATTTATGGTCAATGGATACAGTATCATTCCATTATATGATCCACCACATTTAATGAAATGCATAAGGAATAACCTTATGACAAAAGATTTGAAATATAAAAAAAACAATGAATCAAAATATGCAAAATGGCAACATATACAACATCTACACCAAGAAAACCCTGGCTACCAGGGTATAAGATTGGTGCCAAAATTAACCGATTGCCATGTTATACCTAGTAAAATGTCTAAGATGAAAGTTAAATACGCTACGCAAGTATTTAGCCAAACAGTGGCAACCAACATGGGCTATCTAGCAGGTAAGAATTTAATTTTTTTATTTAATTTTAGCCTGGTTTATCCCACTGGATACCTCTCAACTCTCATCCAACGGAGAGAAGAATTTTAATTACTCCTTTAAAATTTTGAAATATAAATTCATAGAATTAAATTATTGAAAATTCCTCAAGACCAGCCCTGCATAATAATATTATTGCACATATTTTGATAGTGTTTTCGTTTGATATATAAAAAATGGCACAATGAAATTTTTTGGTTTTTTTTTAATATTACACCCCATGCCATTTATTAATATGTCAAACTAAAAACGTTTATAAAAGCACATGCTTTTAAGTGTGTAATATTATGCAGGACCAATCTTGAGGAATTTTCCCCTGGTGCTAATTGTGAAAATGACAAATGTGAAATGTTAAACGAACTTGTCATTACAAAACGCAAAGCCATGCTTTCTTGTATTATTGAAAAAATACCTGACATTGAAATAACCCCCCTCGAAGAAAAAAATGATCCTCGTCAAATAGGGGGGTTGCAATATGTTGCAGGATATTTCTTAAAAAAAAACGAAAATGAATGTCTTTAAAAAATGTATGAAATGCAAAGAAAATTTAATGGCCAAAGTTGAGCCTGAATATGTCAGGTATAGAGAATATGCAGGAAAGCAATGGCTTTGTAGTGCAAGTGATTCCCTCCTTCTCTGCATATCAAATCTGCAAGATATAAATAATGAAATTATAAAAACAAATTTAGAAAAAGAAAATCTAAAAGAATTTATAAAAAACATTAGCATTAACAATTTTAGACTTTGATTTTATAAAATGTGACAAGCATAAAGATTTAATAATTGATTATATACTAAATATATCTTGTAGATTTTTTATATATAATTATTGTAAAGATATAAATAAAATATTAAATAACAGGAGGGAATGTAATGACGAAGATTCGCTTAAAATTAAGGCGAAGAAATATTATTTCAAATGTTTCAAAAGAAAAAATAAATAATAATAACAAACATATATTTATTTGTTTTATTTTTAGGTGCACAACCTATAGATATCTGTTATAAAAATAAAAATAATAGGTGTAACTATACATTGTATATATGTATATATGATATACATACATAGCTATAGCTCTATATATAAATTAGGAGAAAATGACCAAACACGTTAAGAGATGGCGCTAGTTCTATCTTTCCAAGTCTCGCAGTTGAGATATACCTCTATTTCATATTATACATAGTACTCTGTGGTATTATATCCGTTACCTTTTTTTTTTTTTATTATTGGTATGTAAAAAAACAATTAAAATGGTAATTTGTATATATTTTTTACTATATTATAATTTAAGAGCACTATTTTGCTCATATAATTATTATTATTGGCTTTTTATTTATATAGGTATTTTTATAAAACATTTTTTATCTGAAATGGAAAATTTGCATAAGGGTCATTTTTGCATCCAGCGAGCTTACAGGCAAAAGGGACATTTTGCGAAAGGGACATTTTGCGACGTAGCGCTTTTAACTTGACCATACATGATTTGAAAACAAACAAGGCTTTCTGTTACATGTGGCCGAAATGTGAAGGGAATAGAGGAGCAAACGACATAGCGTCATGTTTATACGATTTCATCATTAATCAAATTCCGAACTTAAACCAGCGCCAAAAAGATCATCATGTACTCTGATAGTCCCGCCCGGGTCAAAATAAAAAATTCTATCATTACAATGTTGATGACAGTTGTTGCTAGTCCACTAGTGAATATAAAACACTAGTGAATATAAAACACTGGATGACCCTGTACGTGTCTAATATGAGCAATCATGATGATTAACATCACGCACCTGATGTGCTCGTCTCCTCATCATTTTTACAATTATACAAAATACATTATCAGTGATCTTTTCAAGATAACGAAGAGGCTATTGTTTTTTTAATTCAAATATCTTGTCAATATTTTTGGGGTAAGAGACAAGATAAATCTTATTCTATAACCTTATTAAAATTACGTCAAGTGGTAAAACTGAGTGCTAATATAAAGGCGAAGCATTTGAGCCTTAAACTCTTGTAAAAATAATATAAAGGTAGTAATTTTAGTAAGAGCTAAAGAAAACCAACCAAATATAAAGGTCGTCATATCAAGGACTCGTAATGTAATCAAAATTACGTTACACGTGTTTCGTCCTTCGAGATTCAATTTTAGAATATAAGACGTATGTATATAACGGGAAACTAGTAATTGTGAATGGCAAAAAAGTATAAAATAGGTATTATTACTGTGATTGAGACGTCTAGACTGTAGCTCAATTATTTGTATTTATATAATGATATCATAATCTGCCTTTTTTATATTTCAAATCACATGGCTGTCGCCTGCTGAGAGTCTTTAGAGCTATTACGTCGTCTCATAGAAATTGAAGTAATTTGTTGAATTAAGTATTAAAATATCCAAATAAGGTTGTTGGCACACAACATTCAACATATAAACACCTCGTCACTGACGAAATAGCTGGGCCCGTGGGAGGAAAACAAATACATACACGAATGGTGCGCGTAAGTAACTAAAGGAATTCTTTAAAAAACTCTGGCCGAGAAAGGAGCAACGAACAGTGGCGCGTGATAATATTCAAAATATTAATAGAACACCTATAGTGATGATAATGCAACAAAAACGTAATTTTTAAATCGAGCATAAAGTCTTAACTGCATGCGTGAAGGAAACTCAAATAAAAACTGCCAGAAGTGGATATGCTTCACAGGCAGTTACCAACATGTTGTTACCAATGGTAAATAATACAAGTAGCTCAATAATATGAGAACTTTTGAAGGATACAATAAATATGGGCTGACGACGATGATGAGAACACTCGAAAAGGATGTAGAAGTTAGACTCCTAAAAGTTGGAATCTTGCAAACAAACGGTCGATGAATCATTTTAAACTTTTACTAAATCTCATTATTTCAATTTTTATCAATAATAAATAGGTACAAAGGTTGTTTAAAAAGTACTGTTAAAATAGATGAAGCTCCAATGATATAAAACAAAATAAATGTGTCACTGTTTTCATAAAAATAGACGGCATTCCCGTGACTCCGAACACGCGACTGTGACGCGGCATTTATCTTCCGCAGATATAAAACCGTGTCATTGTGTTGCCATTTCACGGCTCATATTTGCAGTAATATTGGCGAGTACCGAGCATTCACTGTCGTGGTATTCCGGCGGACTTCCGACCCGCCGGCCGCCGGACTGTGCCGTCCGCCTCGACGGTTAGAGGCATTACCGATACTGTAGGAAATTGCGTTTCAACTACACCGAACTGAGACTCTGCGTGAAATGAGAAGGGACGCACGAAAGGAGGGCAATGCTATGCAAAACCACTAGTTAGTTAAACATTCTAAATTAAATGTAAAGCCACTTTTGAAATAATATGTAATATGAAGCGAAAACATTCAAGGACGGTCTTTGCTTGCTGCGTAGTATTTACCCAAATATTCGGTGAGTAATATAGAAGTGAACATTACGTTTCTAACAAATAATTCAGTAGAGTTCGGTAAAAATGTTTCTATAGGAAGTGGCTGAATAATAGTTTCGTCTCCCTTCATTTATTATGCATCGCGTCCTCCAACTACGAAAGGTCGCATGTTAACTAACTGACCGAGCTCTATTTTAAGCATCAGCGGCCAACTTTAACCGATTAGGCATTTACTACTTTTATTGTGTCGTTTTCAAACTCGAACTTAAGTCTTTTGTGATGCGTTTGTGGAAGGCGGAGACTAATAACATAATTCTAGAAGTACGTACAGTTCTTTTTATGTAGAGGCTACTAAGAGATTTGCAGTTTAAAATCTAGATGAAAATGAGCACAAAGTTTATATCTATTTTTGAAAATTTAAGCAAAATGATATTATAATAATCTTTTTCTTAGAAAATATATTAATGGTCGTTTCACTTGAGAAGAATGCTCCAATGATTTTGGAATATTTTAACAAATTGATGTAATGATTTTTTAAACAAGTTACATTATGACTGCTGAAAGAAAAACACCAAAACAATTCTCTTGTATCAATTCAATAAATGGGGTATAGGCGCGTGTCGTGGCTTGTTTTTGCAGACTTTTTAAATTACCACTCAAAGAGTCACTACAACACAAAAAAAAATAGAAGTGATAAGTGAAGCAGATGGTAGGAGACTTAGCAGTAAAATATCAGACGAGGATCATAAATTCATTATTGACATTATTAAAAAGCTTCCATAATATGAATCCCAATATTGAGGGGAAAATAACAATGGCACATTATTTTTACAGACAAGGATGACAGTAAAAAAGATTTATTATAATCAACTAGCTGACCCCGCGCGCACATCATTGCGCGTGACAGTCAATGCATTAAGCGAACATTTTGTTACAGCCATTTCAAAAGTGATTTGATTTCCAATTTCCATCCCCGCGGCTTTGTGGGCGTAGGATTAGTACATGGTTATATTCGCTCCCACTCTGGATAGCGAAGAAAATCGGGCTAAGTATTTTAATGCAGTTTTTTTTCGGTATCACAGGAAACAATCCTGTGTCCTTTCCTGGAATTCAAAATATCTCCACACCAAATTACAGCTAAATCAATTTAACGCTTATTTAGGTATTGCCTTTACAAACTTCCAAGTTCCTTTTTTAGAATTAAAACTATTTGTTGTCCTTTCCCGATAACTTTTAACTTAAATCGGTTACTCATTTCTCACACTATTCTTTCTGAGACTCATATCGATTCCGTGGTTCCTGAATTCCCATAAACTCTGACCCTCTCCCCTTCACCTTCCCTCACTTTTAAGGCCGACTTAAGGGACTAAGACTAAGGGACTATCCCCATTATGTTCTTTCTTTGGGCTCAAGCAGTATCTATTTCGAATTCCTGCAAAATAAGAGCTGCAGTTACTGATTTTCCATAAAAAAACCCCGACCCCCTTTTCCTCTATAATAAAAGTAATAAAAGCTATTCCAGGCGTTTTAAGTCTCCAATTAACAAAAAAATCACTTAAAGTAAAGAACTCACAATGACTTTTTCATCCGCTCATCTCGGAAAGTACCTATATTTTTACTCTTCAATATCTGAGCGTAAAAGCCGTTTCTATCCTCTAGAGGATAAAATAAAATTGAATTTAGAACACCGTGTATAATGAGTTTGTGATATCAAAACATTGAAACTATTTACTTCTACCTATATGGTGCCGAATTAATCATACAACTTTTTTTAATTTGTTAAAAACTCAAAATTGGAACCTCCTTGGTGAACTTTTTTTTTAATTTGAATTGCGCGCGCAGGTTGCGCGTAACTTACTTTTTTGTCTTGCCAGTAACATACTTTTGTAACATTTTAGGTTACTTTTGACTCTTTACGTTACGTTAGTTTTTTATAAATTAATCTGGTTAAGTACATTCTATTCTATTTTACACTGAAAATGAGTAAAATGTAGATATTAATCGTCGTAATGTAAATATTAGACCATCTAGAAAAAGCATAAAATTGAGAAATCAATTGAAACAAGTAACAAGATTCCCTGGAAGCAAAATTATTACCTAATGTTGAGTGCTTAAAAAACACTGCTTTTACTAACTTTGATACCGAAGACATCCTTGATATGGCATAATCAGGAGGTTCCTCTCCTTGCGACCCTGAACACCAGCTTAAGCTTTGGCCCCGCTGCCAGTGGAACATCTACGAGTATACCTAGTAGGGTATTATTTTTGTACCTATTTTAAAATAAAAACCGGTCAAGTACGAGTAGGACTCGAGCACCGACGGTTCCGTATAAACCCGTAGGTTTGTACGGAACCCTAAGGAAAAGTGGGTATAATATTATATACTGTAGGTTTTGATTCACTTGCGAGTACTTGCGAGTTTGAAAATATGGGGCTAAAATTGCTGTTTCTTTTGATTGCGTTGACATTGATGTTTGTTTTTTTACAGCTTTAAGTTATTATTATATAAAGCTGAGTATTTGAAATGAATTTCAATTTAATACCTGTACGCGTTTTTGAGGAAAGGGGTAGTAAATACAAAATTATTAAAAATATTTTATTACATGATGTTACTAAAAATCTACAGTTTTCGCAATTTTTCCTGTGCCTATGATATAAGACATTGCTGCGTACCAAATTTCAAGATTCTGAGTTTACGGCAAGTACCCTGTAGGTTTTGATTCCCTTGAGAGTAGTCGCGAGTTTAAAATTGCGGGTAAAACTGCTGTGTCTTTTGAATGCGATGACATAGAGGTTTGATTTTATTACAGTTTAAAGGTATAAACCTTAGTATTTGATATGACTTTTAGTTTAATACCTGCACGCGTTCATGAGAAATGAGGTAGTAAGTATGAAATTATGAAAATTATTTTTTTATATGATGTAACAAAAAATTTACAGTTTTCGCAATTTTTCCTTGATCTGTGCTCTAAGGAATTGCTTTTTACCAAATTTCAAGATTCTACGTTCACGGCAAGTACCCTGTAGGTTTTGGTTTTTTGAGAGTAGTTGCGAGTTTAAAATTGCGGCTAAAATTGCTGTTTCTTTTGAATGCGTTAACATAGAGGTTTGATTTTTTTAAAGTTTTAAGGTATGATAGACTTGAGTACCTATTTGATATGAATTTCAATTTAATACGTTTACGCGTTCATGAGAAAAGGGCTAGTAGGTATAAAATTATTCAAAATATTTTTTTCATATGACGTAAATAATTTTTTTTATTTTTCGCAATTTTACCTTTATCTGTGCTCTAAGGTGTTGCTTCGTGCCAAATTTCAAGATTCTGAGTTCACGAGAAGTACCCCGTAGGTTTTGAGTTTTGATTTATTTGGGAATGTCGAAAATTTGCTGAAATTTGCGACATAGTCGTCTATATCTTTTGATTGCATTGGCCTAGAAGTTTGAATTTTTCACAGCTCTAAGAAGCAATGGACTTTAGCATTTCCTATAAATTTCAGCTAGTTACCTCTACGGGTTCCTGTGAAAAAGGGTCTTGACAGACAGACGGACGGACGGACGGACGGACGGACGGACGGACGGACGGACGGACGGACAACAAAGTGATCCTATAAGGGTTCCGTTTTTTCCTTTTGAGGTACGGAACCCTAAAAAACAGACATAAAAAAATGTTACGAACGAAAATAAATAAAAAGAAAATAAACGTGAAAAAGTCTGAATCAATCTAATAACATTATAGAATCCGAACAAAACCGTTTAAATAGGAGCCAGTGATAGTCATTGTCCGCACAAGAGGATATTTTCCGAAAGGTCGAGCGCTTCAAAAGAGTTCTTTCCACCTATTTGAACTTACAGTAAGTGGCTTAATTCACAACGTACAATACCCCTCGACGTAGATTCACTTCTTGGTTGAATCCAAGACAAGCTCTTGTAAAGTTTCCCTTTCATCTATTCGTGTTGACAATTGATATATTATACGCTTTTCTATTTTTACACAACAGATTGTCACTGGACTAAATGAGGGTGTTTTGATTTTTTAAAAATATATAACAAATATTAACGTGTTCACTTTGCACAGAAGATGCCGAAGACCGTGCAAATTAGAAGAAAATAAGCCAGAAAGTAGACCATGGGTACCTATAGCTCGGACAAACCCTAGGAAGAAGAAGAACGAACTACATAGAAGAAGGGGAACAGTGGTATATTCCTTAAAGATCCTATAACAATGTGTTACATATTATTTTATACTTAGAAGTACCAGATCAGAAACGAAAGGAACAACGTAGTTGGAAGAAAGTGCTCTATTTGATTCGGATACTCATATTACATCATAGAGTACACAACAAAAGTCTTTAAAATAACGTGTTCATTGATACTCTTTTTACAGCATCATCAAAGTCAACGGCGGAGTTTTATTCCCTTATCTAGAAGATGGGGATCCCATATCGCTCCAGTACGGTCTATAACGTTCGGCAATCAAGTTCCGAGAACTTTTACTGCAGAACCCTTAAATAAAATTAGGTAAACGAGCACCTCTATACCTGTTACTCGGTTGCCGAGGTGCAGACGTAATAAAAGCGCGCGTAAAAGTTTTATTTACCACGTAACTGGAGGGAATGCGTCGGATAAGTAGGGTCTGATGACGCTCCCGTGACAAATTATCTGATTCTACAAGTTTGAATTTGGGACGTGAGAGTTCGTTCCATTGCTATAAGCTATAACTGATCTATCGGCTAATATGGTAGCGATCCAGCGTTCTCTGCCAAATTCCCGGGTTTGATTTCTCGGTCAAACATTTGTGTGCATGACTTGCCTATTTGATATGTGTGTGTATAAAAATATAAACATGTATATTATTTGTTTGATTAGCATATAAAATTGCTATTTTTAATATAGATCAATTTGTGGATAACTTTCACTATTTTCGTAATTTTTTTTCTTCCTGAAATTTTACATGTACGCTAGTGCGTTACAATGAAAATTAATTACCAGACGGAGCGTACATATTATAATTTTGTCAGAAAAATATTGAAAACCATTTTTCACTTTTCTGCAGTTTCCCTTCAGATCTACAAATAAGAAGTATATGGTTGACATTAATTGGAAGAATCGGAGGGTGCCCAAAAATACGTGAAACAGTTCCCGGACAATAAATATATTTATAAGAAAAGCTCTGATCAGATCAATATTAGTAAAATGAGCTATAAATGTACCAGATAAGCAATATATTATATAGCGTTATGAAGTGTGCTCGGGTCCACTAGTTGAGACTTATAAAGATGAATAAAGCTTCGAACGTCACATAAGCAGAATGTTTAGGTACTAAACTTTTTAATAACAGATGTTTCATCGAGGTTTTTAGGGTTTCGTGCCACTAAAGGAAAAAACGAAACCCTCTTTTTACTCAGGGTCACAATCCCTTGAAAGTTAAGGTACAAATAAGATACACCCAAAAACGTATATTTTGATAACACGTATAAACGTATATATGAGGGTCATGAGAGAGTACCATCATCGTACATATACCGCTCAGGTTTGAATAGGCCTTAAGAATCTTTACCAACTGAAGGTTGAATTGCAACCATCGATTATAATTAATCCTGAAAAGTAATAGGTACGAACATCACTAGCCAACGCACACCTTGACAAATCAAAATAGCTTACGCATTTTAGGTTATCAGTTGAACTACATTTGTCATAGACAAATTTCTAAGTCTATGGTGCATTTAGTTTCCATTAATTAGCAACAGTCCTAACACTTGGCGGAGACTTGTCTTTGATCCCATTTTCTAAAGATGGACTCACAGACAGAATAAGTCAATCATTACATTTAAATCATTACAAAAAAAGCTCAAAAGGGCTTCTGCGCGTTAGACTATTATGTTTCCGTATCTTCTTCTTCTTCTTCCTGCCCTTATCCCACACTAGGTAGGGTCGGCACAACACGTTTTTCTCCTCCATTCTGCTCTATCATCCGTCATATCTTCATCCACTCCTCTAGCACGCATATCCTCTTTCACACAGTCATCCAAACCTTTTTCGGGCGTCCCCTTCCCGGATTACCACTTATTACAATATTCATGGACTTTTTGGTCACATGATTTTCATCCCTCCGCATAATATGTCCATAATATGTCCATACCAGGACAATCTTCCACTCTTTAATTTTTCGTTCTTTATGTTTCCGTATATACGCCTATAAAAATGGCCCGGGTTTTGCCCGTGTAAAAGCGACAATTATACATTAACTGATAATAATAGCAAACCCTCCCATGTCACGATTTACAGTCGAAAAACAATTTTAGCGGCAAAGACAAAGTGTCGAACATTATGCGGGTTCACGTTCGCTTATACGTTGCGTCGTCAATAGGGGCCGCTTCGATCTTCATGCGACACTCCCGGCCCGCTGACGCGTTAACATAGCGTTCAATTTCGATACGAATATGTAAAAAAATCACAGGGAGTGAGAAAACTGCCAATCAATAGCAAAAAGATATAACTTTTAGAATGTCACATGTACAAAAATACCCCTGCCTTTAGCATATTACTATAAGTGTTATGTTGCGTGATTATTTTACTCGTAGAAGTAGGTATCAAGAACACTATTGTAAATTACTACCATTTCAAAATACATAAAGCAAAGCCAAGCAAATGCATAAAGCATTATTCTATTCTATTCTATTCTATAAAGCGCAAATTTAAAAAGATGAAAATGTGATTTCCTTTATGAAAAATAAGGAAAAAGGGTAATTTTTTTAAAGTATCACACAGTTTGTATGTAGAGCCGTGACGTTGAATTAAACTCCACGATGTCTGCTGATAGAACGGTTACATTTTGGCGGTTAGGTATAGTTCGGTACGGTTACAGTTTGGGTAGTAAAATTTATAATAAAATTTTAAATTGGGTAGTAAAATGTATATAAATACAAGGAAAAAGTAAACAACCGGCATTCACAATCGGCTTTTTTCGCAACGTTCTTCAAGTTCAATTTGTTTTCCCAAGTGGTTCAAATAAGAGACACGTGCAGTGTTGCGCAACAGTCTCATTCTTGTTCGTAAAGTTCGAAACGAGTTGGCGGCCGCTTCTTTGATAAGTGTAGTCAAAAGTGGTATACTCGAGAGTTGTGAAAAGCAAATTTCAATGTAAACTCTAAAGTTTGGAGCGATCTCACCCTAGAGGCTCCCAAATAAATAGGAAGCCAAAAAGGTAAAAATAACAGTGGGCCTCTGAAACGCAAAGTTCGAAACCTTAATGGCTTCCTGGAAGTATCTCGGATCGGATACTAATTAAATAATTAATTACATTTACGGAGAGATAGAGCTTTTCTCAGTGTGCCGCAATCACGCGGGTTATACTCGTATCGCGTGTGAGGGAATTGTGTTCATTACAAGTGGAACTGTATTGTGAAAAATTGATTATACGAGTACCTTACAAATAGTCCTACACGAAAAGGTGTTTTACTTTAGCATTAATTTGTCGATAAAAGCTAGTTAAGGATCGCATAGGACCAAAGTTAATGTAGCGTGAACATAAGAAGCCCTATAACAATAGTCAAAGCTTGATTAAATAGATAGAATGTGTAGTAAAGATATTCCTAGTACATGAATATTAAATGGCAGTATATTAAACCTGTTGTCGAGAGTTCACAAACGTCAAGTTCCAACTAAACCACAGACTCGGAGACAAGTAATCTAATAACTTCATCTAGGAGACAGCTTACTATTCCGAGTTCACAGTTTCATCAATAGTTTGATAGTAAACTCATATAAAAGGGAATTAAACAACAAAGGAAGCTGTATTTGTGAAGATTGCTCGACTTTACTGCGGAGAAGTTTGAACTTATATCGCTATAGAGCTTCATGAATCAAAACGGATAAGCGATTTAATGGTTTTTAAATGTTTTTTGCCGTCATGTTTTCGGTCTCTAATAAGCCACCACATATCTTTCCGTGGGTGTCGTAAGAGGTGACTAAGGGATCTATGGCGAAAATTTAATGCCAACAAAAGAATTCCCAAGGAGGGTTGACTTCAGGCAGGCTCAGCCGCTCATAAAATGTATGCCAAAACTAATACAACACATGGTATGAATGTTAGTAAGTGGAAATGAAGGGAACGCTCTAATAAGGTTTGCATGAACTGTGTTAAAGAGGATTTGCGTGCTAGGGGAGAGAATAAAGATTTGACGGAGCAGGATTTGGAGGAGCAAGACGTGTTATTCCAACTCTACCGAGTGGGATAAAGGGCATCTTTGGCGGGGGAGTCCCACATACCGCCCCGCGCCCCCCGGCGTGGGGTGATGATGCGTAACGCATTTTTCCTGGGTCAAAAAAAAAAAAAAAGGAAGACAATCGAATTGTAAATTCATTGCAACTCTTCAAACGGTTTGGACAGCTCGGATGAAAGATGATGAGATCGTAAGCAAACGAACCTTCGTTGAGCAGTGGTTCCACCTCGACATCGGGCCGACCAGCCGGGCACAGAGGCAGGGCTGGGGAGGAGGTCTTGTCACCGCCTTCTGACTCCACCTGAGGACGACCAACACTCATGTTATATACAACATAAATTATAATCATCCAGCATCTGTAGACAGGTAGCTTTTTGGGGCAGATACTGCTCAGCCTTAAAATAAAGCAACGAAATGCATAAGGACGCATGGTAACTTAAGTGCTTAACTCCGAATTTCATTAAAGAGTTATTTGAGTTTATTGATATTATAAAATTTAATTTATGTATGGAAAGTGTTTTTGTTTTACTATGCAGGAGTGAAGATAACAAGTTTTAAGAATTTCTAACATTACCTCTCTTCCGCTATCTTTACAAATAAATGTTATCATTTGTCTTTTTATTATAAAATTTAATAATATATTTATTACATTGTATTCAGAATCAATATATAAAAAATCATGTTTGTATAAGGCAAATATTGATGTGAACCCGCTCCGGCGAAGGAGTCCTATACCCTATATTACGGGCTTTGAGCCTAGTTTGGGGTATAGGTTCTCACTAGTAATTTATGTGATTTGTAATACCTTAACTTAATAAACAATTTATTTACTTATTTTAATTTATTTAACCTACATATGTAGTTGCTGCTTGAATTAGCGTGTATCGCGGCTTGTCCTGTTGAGACCTTCGTGTCGTCAATATCTACTAAATTCCCGTTATCGTAATGTTAAGTGAGAATATCGAAAAGAGGATATCGAGTGAGAATATCAAAAGTGGTACACCTAGATGAACTACAAGGATAGGTGTCGAGTGAGAATATCGAAGGTGTACCCTTTATTTTTACCCAGGATAAATGCGTTACACATCATCACACCACGCCGGGGGGCGCGGGGCGGTATATGGGACTCCCCCGCCGAAGATGGCCGCGGCGGGTATACCCACTAAAAACCTAGGGGTGTTCCTGCGGGACGCCATAATACCGGGGCAGCGGGTACGCCGAAGCACTCATCCTCAGCCCCGAAGGCGTTTGGTCCTCACTGACAGGAGGATCCCTCCGCGGTGGGGTGAAGAGGAGTTTCACCCCACCCTCTCAAGGGGCACGCGGAAACACCGCGCGCGTCACCTCGTGGGTCTGTTCTTGCGGCGACGAGTACCCCCGTACTCGCCGCCTAGACCCAGTGACCCAGGTTATGGGGGCTGGAGAAGGGCGTGGAAGATACGAAGGCGTACCCCTGGGTGTACCCCAGGTGGATAGGTATCGAGTGAGAATATCGAAAATGGTATCTACACCCGGGTGGATCGGGCATTTGTTGACGGGTGGATCGGTGTTTGTGATCGGGACGGGTGATTGTTCCTTCTCGTGGTCCACATAGGTGGAAGCGTATAGTCGAGGCAAGTAGATAAAGCACTCACATTCGTACCTACCCAGTCAGTGCGTGCCATTCGCTTGGTCCCTCATAGCTCTCACGATCCAGAGACACAGACAGACCGACATCGAGTTATACATTATGTTAATACTTAATAAACAACACAAACAATACATGATCGCTCGCACTTTTGCAGCGAACATTTTCAACATTTTTGGCAAGGTCAGTTGCGAATGGCATTTTATTTGACACTTGACAAATATATTTTTTCTTCATAAAGTTTTCACAAGTCCGAGTACAAAATAGTTTTGAAGTCGTTGAGCTCGCATCAGAGAATAGGTGAATACTTGATAATGCTCTAGCACACAAACGTGCGAGTTGACAGAAGATGGGGATTGAATACAAAAAAGAAAAAAAATACATTACTTATTTGTTATAGCGGGTCGACATCACCTATGTTTATTTGCTCTTTGAACAGTGCTTTTCTATCTACGGAACAGCAGTTTGTTTGCGTTTTAACGTTACTAACGCGCTTCGCTGGCGCTACACAGCAGTGTTTGGGCTGGTATTGATGCAAACGCGGATCACTGGCTCGGCGCGTCACCAGCGTTAACAATACACATGCGATGATATTATTTTGTGCAGAAACTTATCAACAGTAACACGTTGGTCGATACAGCGTTAACACTTTGTTTTTATTTTTGTTACAAAGTAGAAAATGTCTGCGTTTAATAAGGTACACCCAACCAAACGTTGGAAAAAAAATAGAAATAATTAACACATGAAAAACCGTGAATTGTAATCGAATGTCTTAAAAAACTTTTAGCAATACACAATAGACATAATCACAGCATTAATGGCCGGCGAGGTCTGCAGAGTAGAGTTGAAAATAAATACTTTTCAATAACGATTGTAAAACAACCAGCTACAGAGAGCTTTCGCAGCCATCTTAATGAACCGTAATTTACCTGAAGAATTTTTAATTCCATTAAACTGTACGCCGGCCGGCAGGTTGACTGATGTCAGCAACTTTGTCAAAAATAAATTAAATTACATCCCAGAGGAAGCTTGCGTAAAAATACGAGTATATTCTGTGCATATTAAACCCAGAAATCAGAACGGCTGATTGAGTTGGAGGCTGGTCACTGCAAGCTCTTTTATTTTATTTTTAGATTTGATTATAATAAATATTATTGAAGAATAAAGAACACAATGTTTAATAAGGAAAAACCTATTAATACATATAGTATGTATAGTCCTAATACTACTACTAGTATGTACCATAATTATTAAGTCATCTATCTGATATATAAGAGAGAAAGTAAGAGTTTTACAAGATAGTGTACGTTTAAATACAAATTTAAATAAGGAAATAAAAGGTAACAATAAAATGACGACAACGAAGTGTGACATGATCAGACCTATACCCAGCAGTGACGGGTACGGGTTGAGTAGATAGAAAGATAGAAAATAATTTTATCAGTAACAATGATTAGGTAAGTAACCTAGGGAAACAAATTCCCATTCATTAGCTGTGTCAGAAAGATCGTAATAAATCAATTCCAGCAAAGTTTAGGAACTTTCTTGAGAATTTTCTAAGTAGGTCAATTAGCTCTGATTGGCGGTTATATTGTTAAAGCAACGAAGTTTATCTAAACTTTTGGTAGTTACTCCCGGAACGATCAAATATAAATTTCACAAATAAGATATTATCATTATCGCTCTAAATAAGTGTATTTCAAAGTTACTTGATCAGCATCTTTAAGTACGTCTAGATTTACTATCGTACTAATATTATGAACGTGAAAGTTTGTAAGGATGTATGTTCTTTACTCTTTCACGCCTAAGCGGGACCGATTGAGCTGAAATTTGGCATAGAGATAGCTTAGACCCTGGAATAAAACACATAGGCTTCCCAGCGGGTTAAACCGCTGGGCGCAGCTAGTATAAATATATTTGTTTTAAAAGGAGTAAATTTATTTAATTATTATCATCATCATCTCAGCCATAGGACGTCCACTGCTGAACATAGGTCTTCCCTTTTGACTTCCATATACATATACCGGTTAGAAGCGACCTGCATCCAGAGTCTTCCGGCGACCGTTATAAGGTCGTCTGACCACGCCGCGTTTGCTTGTCCGTGGTCTCCACTCGAACACTTTTGACCCTATCGGCCATCCGCTCTACGTGCTATGTGGCCTGCCCATTGCCACTTCAGGTTCCTAATCCGCTGGGCTATGTCGGTCCCTTTGGTTTGTCTTTTACCAACTACTTAACAATATACCACCACCATCCTTCCAGTTTTGAATATTTCCTCTCCCTTCACGGTCATCTGGAAGAGATCGCGAGTGATAAGACCGCTTATTGGACACCGCACCGTTAGTGTCAATTTATAGTTGTATTTTTTTTCTATGTAGTATGAATAAGGAGTTATCATTTATCTTATATTCTCTGTTTAACTATTAGGTAGAGTCCCTGATCAAAAGAAATATCGAAATTTACTCAGTGAATATCAATGGTCATTATATAAACATTAGTGACGTCACATTACCACATAGCGTGACCATAAGCGTGGAATCACGACTAGCATTCAGTCGAAAATCCTTACAGTTGGCCTAAATATTGACATATCTAATGAAGCGACGGGGCCGAGTCGGCACTCGCCTCGTGACTCGTGAGCCAACCATCTAAAATGGTAATGGACGCCCGTGACATTGTATTTTTATTTTACAAATATACCTGAACAGTTTAGGTGCTTATTTATCTGTTAGAAATAGATTTACTTACGGATACGAACCAATCCGTGGGCCTATTAGCTAGATAAACCCTACTACGCGAATAACTCACTATTAACCAACAAAGATAAAATGTTCTTAGAGTCATAGAGCGGTAAAGTAAATAAGCCATTTTTAAACTTTGTCGTGTAATCTACTAGCACGTTATACGACTGCATAATAATATTATACGTTTGATAAAAAACGAACGAAACTTCGTGAAGTTTTGTTTTACTACTATCATAATTATGTTTTAATTATATTTTTCGAAGCTGAGCCTTTGCAATTTCCGCATACCAAGTAACTTAAAAACACGTTATAGATATAATTATCTCTATATTGATTTTTATTTATGTTTAATGCTTATCTGTAAATAAATATTTATAGTCCATTGAAATGTTAAATTTTTTAGGCCTTACCTTGAGTTTTTAAGAGGACGCAATTTTATTTTTTTGATGTGTGGGGGTCAGTGTAAAGCTAAAAACAAGTTTGTGGGGTCGCCACGCTTGTCCCACGGCCGCCATCTTGAAAATAGGGGTTGAAATGGTATTTACGATATATCTCTTAAACTATTTATTTGATAAAAAAAAATTGTCAACATTTTTTGTTGCAAATTAAATTCTCTACAACTTTGGTCCAGTAACTTTTTGTCATAGAACTATAAATAAAAAAGTTATAAGCGAAAATCTTCAGAAATTCGATTAAAAAAAAATATTTTTCGATGTAACTTTTTTTTTAAACATTTTACGAAAAAATGATATCTGACCATTTTTGTAGATCGTTTTTTGAGGAACAACTTTTGTTCGCATCATTTTTTCATTAAGTCAATAGTTA
The DNA here is from genome assembly GCA_947507615.1 of Hemithea aestivaria. Taxonomy (NCBI): domain Eukaryota; kingdom Metazoa; phylum Arthropoda; class Insecta; order Lepidoptera; family Geometridae; genus Hemithea; species Hemithea aestivaria. Next base: position 2,591,463 of record OX382323.1, read on the forward strand.
AGGTTTTACAGCGCTCCGAAGTGAGTACTATTTTTCAGTACTCTTAACTATACCTATATTATACGTGTGTATCTATGTCATCAGTTATTGTTTGTTTTTTTTTATTTATTTTTTTTCTTTATTATTATAATTTTTTTAATTATAAATTTTGCAATATTATTTAAAATTATTTATTGACTCTTTTTCACTCCATAACAGGATTTAACAATTATTGATTTTTAAAATAATTTTAAATCTGATGGCCGTTACCGAGAATACTGTTCAGCAGATAGTCCAAGAGCTAGTGAACCCTGGGAGTAACGGTCACCCTGTAAGGTTAGAAATTTGTATACTTACGATTTATGGCATGCTAAGAGCAATAGCCATGACCTGGCAGGCGTCAGCCCTGCACGTCATCAGCCCCTTTATTTTTTAAACTGTTAAGTAAATTGAGTTTCAAAACTTGTTTCTGTAAATTTGAAAATTTAATAGGATAAAGTTTATTTATTGTACATCTTAAAAAAAAATTGCCAGGCGATTACAATAAGCAGAAGTATATGACAGATCACTTAGAAAACGCACAGTTGATGAGGTAAAATAAACTTTATCCTGTATACTTGAAATTTTTATATGTTTTCAAATAAACGTCTCAGAGTAAGTATGTACAATGCCAGGCGGTTTTGAACAGCATAAGACCTTGACAGGCGAGGGATACTAGAGAAATTTGTATGCCAAATGTATGATTTGAAATATTCAAAATTAAATAATGCACGTTATGAAAAGTTCCTTGCTACGTACAACACAACTAATCCTAAAGTGTTTGTGAAAAAGTACTGAGCTATGATTCATCGAATTTACCACCCTGCCAACGTGAACTACATCAACAATTGTTGAGAACTGCCTACATTGCAAATATATGGTGAAATTGTCATTTAAAAGAACCATCAATTCTTACACCTGAAAATAACGGTTGAAACTTAATTGATAGTCGTTACGATATTAATTGGTTTGAGGGGAATACGGTTTCATCTTCTGTATACGACATACTTTTACAAGGACCTGCTGATACTGCCACAGCGCAATCGACTGAAACTGAGGAATGCATTTCAGGTAACATACAACTATATTATTCCGTAACATTGAATATGCAGTCCTATGTATTGAGCTTAATATTTAATTCTTAGCAACCTTATTGATTCATTAAAATATATTTTTTACTATTTTCAGATAAGGAAAACATTGTTAAAGAATCAGATGATGATGAAAACAGTGATAGCGAAATTTCGGATGATGCTGAAGAAGAAAATGAATAGTAAAAATAATGTAGATTGCATATAAAACCCAATAAAATACATTGCATTGCTGTATGCGTTCATGTAACATTTCTTATTTGCACGCCCTTAGCAGCTGTTCCCTCGCCTGTCAAGGTCTTATGCTGTTCAAAACCGCCTGGCATTGTACATACTTACTTTGAGACGTTTATTTGAAATCATATAAAAATTTCAAGTATACAGGATAAAGTTTATTTTACCTCATCAACTGTGCGTTTTCTAAGTGATCTGTCATATACTTCTGCTTATTGTAATCGCCTGGCAATTTTTTTTTAAGATGTACAATAAATAAACTTTATCCTATTAAATTTTCAAATTTACAGAAACAAGTTTTGAAACTCAATTTACTTAACAGTTTAAAAAATAAAGGGGCTGATGACGTGCAGGGCTGACGCCTGCCAGGTCATGGCTATTGCTCTTAGCATGCCATAAATCGTAAGTATACAAATTTCTAACCTTACAGGGTGACCGTTACTCCCAGGGTTCACTAGCTCTCCAGCTAAGAGCTATGATGCGCACATCGACATTTATGTCGATCGACATAAGCCTGAATAAGCCACGACATAATTTTGTCGTGTAGACATAGTCTTCTTTGTCTATGTACAAAATGGAGATCACTTCGTGCAAACTTATTCTTAAAAATAGCGGTTATCTCTTTTTGCCAATTTTGTGCTGTTTAGTACGTTGAATTTAAAATATTTACGCATTATTACTTATTAAAATTATTATTTATTCGAATTTTTCGTGTACGAATGAAGATAAGTAATTTTAAAAGAATTATTGTGATCGAAATCTCGCAAATACACAAACGTGTGAGTCTACATATTGCATTATTAAAAAAAGGGGGGGTACAAAATTCAGAAGAAATACAAAGGTACAAAATTTAACCTGCGAATGAAGTTTTCCGAAATAACATTTTAATTCAGTATAGTTTTTACCAAGCAAGGAATTTGAATTTGCGATGTGTGGATGCCGAAAAGCAGGAATGGAATGTTCTGCAGTGTGCTTCCATTGTTCTGGAGAGACTTGCAGCAACGTAATGGAACTCTCAGAATTAATAAATGAAAATGACTTTGATGATGAACCGCTAACATTAACACCCCTTCCTTCTCCAGTTCTCCCACTGGTATTTAGTATTTAATTCAGAAAGCCGATCAGATGCTGAGCCGCAGCCTGGTCCATCGAAACGACTGAGGACGGAGTAGTTCTAATTTAGAAAATCACCGTGGATATTATGCCTATTGGAGATACCACGTAAAAAAAACGCGCCTCTAGACTCTACCTCGTGGGTGGTGGGGAAAAGAGTCAATATTTAATTATTAATAATATTGCAAAATTTATAACAAAAAAAATTATAATTTTAAAAGAAGAAGAAAAGAAAAATCATTTAATCAAGCACAGAGACACAGGCACATAGAAAAGAAAAAAGAAAAAGAAATATATATATATATATATATATATATATATATATATATATATATATATATATATATATATATATATATATATATATATATATATATATATAGGTATATCTAACAAATAAATATATATATATATATATATATATATATATATATATATATATATATATATATATATATATATATTTATATCCTAGAACCGTTTCGGCGTCCAATATGGAGTTAATTGCATTTAAAATGGCGTCCACCTGCTTTTGGCGTCCCATATACGGACGTCATTTTGGTTGACATTGCCAAACCACGCGTCTTGGTCTAAAGTACTATGTGAACTATGTAAAAAAAAAAAAAATTGGACTTCACTTTACAGCCACAATATAAGAAATTGTATTTCGATTAGTTCTTGGCAATTTCGTTTGTAACGTGTAGCGCTGCTGTAGCAAAATATACGTTTGACAACAATGTAACGAATGAATGCGTCTTGCGACCTTGACATTGTTTATTACTAAGAATTCGGCTTATCTACTTCCTGGCCGCCTGGCGCGTTTAACCTATGGCTTGTGCAAAAATAAACCTCACATTGATTTAACTTTTTTTTTTTTTTTTTTTTTTTTTCTTTTTAATAATATAGCAACATGTGCATTTTGCCAGTGTCGAGTAAAATTCGTGAATGTTCACGGGATATTAAATTATGGTCTCCACTTTCGTGTTTTGCCAGTGTCAAGTTAAATGTTATTTTTTAAGTAATAAGTTAGTCAGGTCAGAGTCAGAGTGAGCTTAATAGCTCGTCTAGTCACGTGAGTCTTCCAGTAAAATGGGTGGAATTTTACTGAAAGTTCGGAGGAGTTTTGGAGGGGGCACCAAAATTCATATTTCAGCACCATATCACTTGCCTACATCTGTGCAGATTCAAAAACACTTAACACGCAATATTCCACCATTATTACACGCTAACAATCAAATTCTACACGATTATTAAGCAAAAGACGTGGAGGTAATGATATGATTAAGGCTTGCCGCCAAAACTCTTGATTTAACTTATTACAAGCTTTTATTTACTTTCACTTGTCAGTTGTCTGTCTGTAATCAAATCTTGCTAGGTAAATTTGACCCACTTCCCGGTTTCCGATTGAGCTGAAATTTTGCATATATGTATAAATCGGATGACAATGCAATATTATTATGACATGGAGCTGATCTGATGATGGAGCTGGAAGGTGGCCATAGGAACTCCGTAATTAAACGACGTAACCCCATCGAGTTTGGGCTCATTTGATTCGTCTTGACGAGTACTTTATGATGCTAGATGGTAATAATAATAAAAGCTTGTTTTTTGTAAGTATTTTTAATACTTATAAAAAACAAGCTTTTACCACCCCGGTGGAAAACGTCTTTTATTTAATGTTTTGAAAGTGTTTTCTTATAACTATTACATTTTACTTGCTATTATAATAAAACAAACTTATTTATTGATTTATTTATTAAAAAACCAACAGCGATTTTTTTTATTACATTTTCATACGACCATAATAATAGAGCAGGTTTCCGTTCATTTTAACGTATACAGGGTTTTTGGTTATTCAGTACATTGGTGTATAGGGCCTTATTGGGGAGGTCTTTGGCCATGTTTTGAGCGCAATATATGTTCCGCAAAAATTTACGGTTTTCGAGATATTTAAATTTTTTTGCAAAATCGAGGTGACAATTTAAAAAAATCATAAAAAAATAACCCTGTATAATTATTCATTTTTAATCATCTCATTACGTGGACAAAATATCAGAGTATTATTTTAATTACACAAATTAAATCTAATATTTCTCATTAAAGGAATATAAGAGGATAAGTAACCAATTCGGGCAACTTTTATGAATACCTTGAACCTAAATTGCAAATTTCTCATAAATATCATAGAATAAAATTTTAGGCACATTTTTTTAAAAACATTTACATTTCAGTGGCTTTCATCAAAGTTATCAAAATTAAGAATCGGATAAGGAATTACAGAAATCTTAAAGTGACAAGTCACTAAGGGAACTCTAAATACTGAAATTTTCCTAGAAACTAGTTCATACAAAATGTATGAAAATTTAAATCGTTGGTAAAATATTATCTGTAGCCGTCAAAATGAAGCAATAAGTGAGATTATTAGAACATAAGATTTCATATAATTACCTTATTTCAGTATTTTGAGACAATTTGTATGAAGCATTTTCAAGGACAATTTGAGTATTTAGAGCTTCCTTTTGTAACTTGTGGCCTCAAAATTTCAGTAAGTTCTTATCCGATTCTTAATTTTGATATCTCAGATAAAAGCTAATAATACGACAATATTTTTCGAAAAATCTGCCTGAAATTTTATTCTATGATTTTTTTTAGAAATTTTGCAATTTAGGTTCAAAGTATTCATAAAATTTGCTAATTTTACAAGCTTTTATTTACTTTCACTTGTCTGTTGTCTGTCTGTCTGTAATCAAATCTTGCAAGTTAAATTTGACCCACTTCCCGGTGTCCAATTGAGCTGAAATTTTGCATGCATGCATAAATCGGATGACAATGCAATATTATTATGACATGGAGCTGATCTGATGATGGAGCGGGAAGGTGGCTATAGGAACTCCGTAATTAAATGACGTGACCCCATCGAGTTTAATTACGGAGTTTATTTGATTCGTCTTGACGAGTACTTTATGGTAATAATAATAAAAGCTTGTTTTTAAAAAGGTTTTTTTTTAAATTTCACTTGTTTATATTGATTATTATCATCAAAATTATTAATCCAAATAGTAATAATGAAATTGTCAAAGTAGAAATAATGAATAATAATTCAATACGCTGGAGTCCTATAGTCACTGTGTTTATGACTGCATTAGCTGGCGCTGGCCCACCGCCCTCCTGCGTCACCACTGTGCTGCTGGGCGGTAGATGCTGGGTTTGAATCGTCAGGGGCTTCGGTTCGGGCTCTGGCATCATTTCCACGTATGATGGCGACCGGTGGCAATCAATGCTTACGCTACTTGTGTCTGTGAAACAAAGTTAATAGCTGTTAATTAGGGCACGCTTCTAGAGCTAGTAAAGATTTACTAATTGACATTGTCCATTTTTTTTTCAATAGTATTAATTCCAAAATCATTTTAAAGGAATAAGTTTATCTGTAGTTAAACTGCATTTTTTTTCTATTCTATTCTTTAAATAAAATTATTGTATTAAAATTAGTTTACTCACCTAATTGCTCCGTTTTGTCCGAGAGATTCGGTGAATTAGGAGGAGCCCAACATACTTCTTCTTTACACGCCATATTTAAAAAATAATGAAGCAATAATTACTTTTAACTTATGGTGAATACTTTGGGTGTTGTCTCACCAAGGCTTATAAGATAACTAATATTAGGATGGGTCACTCTCCACATTCCAAACGAATATCATTACAAAGTATTTTAGCAACGAGTGTATTAAAATGTTATTGTTTAAACTATTATTATATACAGGAAATATTTGATAGGTTCCGAAACGATTTTAAACATTCTTTCACCATCAGAGAGCTACATTAACCCTGAGTAACATATGACCATATTCATGCAATGCTAAATGCCCAGGATTCCCTGGCTATCCTGTAGTGGTAGCGGAGTGCTCTGAAAAGAGGGCAAGGGAAGGAATAGAATAGAATATAATAGGGAAGGATATGCTCTGAAAGCGCAAATCTGTGTTTTGTTGGCGTAAAATTGACTCACACTCCATCAAGAGTTGCCTATAGTATAGAGATATCCTTATAGTAGGTACATCATTTCCAATAAAAAAATAATAATTAAAATTGGTTCGCGAGATATTGAATTATTTTTCCATTTATCGCTCACGTACGTTATTCAAATTTAAGACTTATAATATGGTTTTGTCACGGATACCATTTTCAAAATTAGGCCAAATTGAAATGAGACCACACGGGCACGAGCATCAACTTACAAGTGAATTAAATTAAAAATTTAAAAAACCCCCAATGCAATACGTAGTTCACCATTTTTTTGATGGCGGCCATCTTGGATTTTAATTTTTATATAGTGGGCTGTATTTTACTCATTAAGCCCTTTCATTTGATACCCATATTGAGGGGGTCGTGGAGGAAATCAGTAATCCGCCATTTTGTAGCGGCGGCCATCTTGAACCGATTTCCACCAAACATGACTAAGAACACTCTCGACTAACTCTACTTTCAAACAAAAAAAATTAAATCAAAATCCGTTCATTCGTTTGGGAGGTACGATGCCACAGACAGACACACACACACAGAGACAGACCGACAGACACGTCAAACTTATATAACACCCCGACGTTTTTGCGTCGGGTGTTAAAAAGAATTAACAAAATAGGTCCACCCAATCAAAAGTTTAGAGGTAACATACATACATGTGCTATACAGATAAATAAAATTGGAGTGTCTGTTTGTAATATTAATATAATCGTTTTTACTAAGTACAAAGGTACATACACGATACATATACCTAAATAACCTTTTTTAGAATTTTTGTCTGTCTGTCTGTTTGATCCGGGTAATCTTTGAAACGGCTGGGCCGATTTTGACGCGACTTTCACTGGCAGACAGCTGATAACTTTGCGCGTAATATAGGCTTAATTCCCGGAAAATAGTTAGGCCATATAAATCAAATAAAACCCTTATTTAAATTGAAGGCGGGAATCAAATGTGGCGTGAGCGAAGCCGCGGGCGGATGCTAGTTAAACAATAAAATTACTGACGAATTGAGAATCTCCACTTATTTTTAATTTGGTTAAAAAATACAACGTTTCATAACAGCACGCAACAAAGTATGCACAGCAAGGACGTCAATTGTACATAAAAGAAGAGGGAATAGTCGAAATATACGATGACGCCATATGGGCGTAGATATAAATGTGGGTCTCAATAGGTACCAGAATGAACAGAAATTGAATATTGATGTATAACTATAATCTTGTAATTTTAAATTCATCACATAATATTTTATAGGATTATAAAGCAGTATATGCAAAGATATAAAGACAAATGTCATTGAAACACATGGACGCAAAACTGATGTAAATTGGGGGGACGCTGAAATGGAACTGGGATGTAAATATATATATATATATATATATATATATATATATATATATATATATATATATATATATATAGGATAAGAAATCCAGCAATAATCGTTAAAATTTAAAATTAGTTCCACTAAATTCCGCGGGACCTCTTTAGTGAAAAAGGACTCTAGTTACTAAATTGCTGCATGAAGGTACATATACAAACTTAATTAAGTAGGTGTATTAGAGAAAACTCATCTTGTGCCATTGTGCATCTCTACTCAATTGGGAGAGAGCTTAGCTTAATGTAGCAAACAGAGTTGTTCACAACGCTGATTTTCAGCTCCCCCCTATGATGACGAAACTTAAAATTTACAATTTTGAATAAAAATAGTTACTACTTACAAACCACTTATACCTAGATCAAATAAAACATAGGTATATTATTTAAAATAAATATACGTAAATATTAACTTAATTGTGTGCAATTATTGTACATATACTATTTATAGGGAATAAAGAAAACAAATAATAAGATTGCTACGAAGCACTACAAACATAATAGATTAAAGAAGGTACTTATTATAAAACTATCCATATCTATAAGTATACTGTATACCGATAATATATTATATAAATTTATTTTAATAAACAAAATAAATAGAAATATAATAATAGAAATACTAGATTTATTATAATAATAAATGTAAACAAGGAGAATAAGAAAAAACAAACAATAACTGCTGATATATTAAAGGTACACACGTATAATATAGGTATAGTCAAGAGTACTGAAAAATAGTACTCACTTCAGAGCGCTGTAAAACCTTAACTATTGACTTAATGAAAAAATGATGCGAACAAAAGTTGTTCCTCAAAAAACGATCTACAAAAATGGTCATATATCATTTTTTCGTAAAATGATAAAAAAAAAAGTTACATCGAAAAATATAATTTTTTTTTCTCGAATTTCTAAAGATTTTCGCTTATAACTTTTTTATTTATAATTCTACGACAAAAAGTTACTGGACCAAAGTTGTAGAGAATTTAATTTGCAACAAAAAATGTTGACAATTTTTTTTATCATATAAATAGTTTAAGAGATATATCGTAAATACCATTTCAACCCCTATTTTCAAGATGGCGGCCGTGGGACAAGGTGGCGACCCCACAAACTTGGTTTTAGCTTTACACTGACCCCTCCTACACATCAAAAAAAAAATTGCGTCCTCTAAAAAACGCAACCCCAAATGTAACTTTTCAATGGACTATTAATAAGTACAACGTTCGAACTAGGAGTCTAAATAAATGCTTTATACATAATACCTTGATCAAGTGAGAATTTACTGCGAAAATAATTTAATTTATTCTCATTTCGAGGCAAAGTCCGAACAAAGTCTAGTAATTCGGCAATAATTTTCCTATAATGTATTTACTTAGGCTTCAGTATTAACATATGGGAAGCTGAAGTTTACTTATTCTTCAAAAGGGTTTATTATTTTAAGTCGACATTTCTATTCCTGCGATAGATAGAGTACGAATACGTCATCAAAGGGCCTCACGCTCGTACGATATGAAGAATTTTGAAATGTGAATTCATAGAATTTACTTTATAAATGTTTCTTGGTCAAGCTTAACACAATATATTTTTTGCTTTGTTTGAAAGTATTCCCAGGTGTCTTAAATGTTGACAAAGTTATTCAAGAATTATGACAAGGCATTTATTTATAGCTGTGAATACTTTTTAAAATATTATGTTTCTTTTAAAAATATAATATTAAGTTTGCCCAAGAATAAAACCGTTTAAAAAAAATATCTCTCATAATTTCCAGTACCTGAGGACTGAACTAGGTATACCGAACACTTAGCTCGATAGCTCGACTATAATATATTTCCCATAAAAGATCCTCATTTAGTAGTCAATAGCCGGGTGCTGACTGGGCGAGACAGATCTCGCTAGTCTATAGTGCTCGGTCAGATAGCACGTGCCTCGCATGTCTCTCATGTTCAAGCTCGCTCGGCATGCGGCAAACGAAATACAGCCTGCACGTTTTGGACAACAGGAATGTAGTGTATTATCTCGACCTTTCAATACCTAGAGGGCTCTGACGAAGATTTATCAATAACTTTTGTTTATTACTCAATTTCAAAGTGAATCGTGCGCACATGTCGCTCAGTAGATCAAAAATTTAGGAGATTTTTTTTAGTTATAGGCAGATAATTGATACCTAGACGAGGATGGTGCAGCACTAGTGCAACAACTAGCAACATACGCGCCCCTCCCTATTTTTTTTTAGAAGAAAGTAAATGACTGTCATGGCACCGAATAGTTTTTATAGTTATGTTGAATTATAATTTGTGTATAAATTCATGTTTTTATATAGGTAAGTCAAGTGCCAACTTTAGTTAGAAAGCTTTCAAGAATAATTCTGTTTAAGCTTTACAGAAAATGTTTACGTGCTTGTTGATCGTGCACTTAAAGCCAATGTTGTCGCTCTGTTGTTCACAGCCAAACTCTTAATACCGTGAAGCGGCAGGAACCGAGATTGAATTTCATTGACACGGGTGGGACACAAATAATGCAATGAATAATGCCTCATCAACATTCAGCCAAAACAGGCAGGGCAGCGAGCAGGGCAGTGGGCAAGGCATGTGTGAAAGCACTATACTTCCCATGCCCTGCTCAATACCGCATCATCATGCCCACATTTTTTTTTTACTGCAACTACTTTATTCCACACGACTATTAATATAATTATGTACCAATATTATTCTGTTACAAAATATATTTAACGACGGAACATTTTAATTAAATGTCCTCACTTGCAGCAATCACGGTTGACCTCCATCCCCGAACTAAGTTTAAAAACTTGTATCTCGGGAGATGAACGCCATGCCATTGCTGCGAGAGGTGCACATTAACATTATTTTATGTAATGTAGGTCTACTAGTACATGTAGTTATTAACATTTGGTGGTATCTTAATATGTGTAATAAAATATGACAATTTCAAACGAATATCTTGAGAAATATGTGCTACAGCCAACGGTTGAATCCAATTTTACAAAGGATATAGGTCTAGAAAAACCTGTCCTCAAGCATCCTCTAATTTTGAGAAATGTGTTTGGGTCGCTAATCAGACATTAAAATAATAATAACACATCAAGTTTAGTTATAGATCTGCCGTAGCAGTTTATTGACGGAAGTCAAAAGACGGCAGTTGGCAGGATAAGATGTGTCCAAATCATGCCGCATGCCCTGTCGCTCAGTCTTTGCCGAGCGCTTGGAGGAGAAACGCGTGCACGTAATTCATTTTATTTGTTTAAAATGACGTTTGATTGGACTAATGATATTACGCTACAATTTTTATTTAATAGAAACGGAAAAACTAATTTGGGACGTTAATGATAAAAATCATAAATTGAAACATAAGACCTTAAATAAATTCAGTTTAATTTAAAGCATGAATTAAATGTAAATAATAATAGTCATCATATCCGAAAGTGTTCGTAACTCTATAGGCTCCGACACGTGTCAAATATTATCCAATCAGACTGAGCCATTTCACAGGAGATAAAAATAGTAACTTTGTAAACAACAAATCGGTTGGACATAACTTGTTTAAGGCCTATGGATCAACAACACTGTTGTATCTTATGTTTGAAGCATTTATTGACTCTACCTTTTTTTTTACATACGAAAGTAAAAGCTTCATCTTCACAACGACATTGTTATGAAGGGTCCGACCGAGAGTCCCATTCCAGTACGGTAACCTGGATTGGCTAATCCCCTTGGATTAGCCAGGGTGAAGCTAGTTAGGGAGGGCATTTATATGTTTTAAAACAAAAAAAAACTCCGGAAACTGGAAACCTACGGCCTACGTCCCGTTAAAAGCTAAAGACAAGCTAACAATAGTGTACTTACAGCAGTAGGACTCCTAGTCCGACTGCGGCTGGAGGAGAAGTGTTCGATGACCTCCCAGTTGGACTTCTTAGGCGCGGGAGTATCCGCGGGCGATGGCGAGGTGCGCGGCGCGGCGACGGGGGTGCTTCGCCCCGAGTCGTCGCCGGCGCGTGCCGCGTTGGCGGCTGACCGCAACGACGCGCATCGCCGCCCGCGCAGTGCGTCCTGTTGACAAATTATAACATTCATTTTAGTTATTCAATTTTTTTTTATCGTCCCTACCTCCGTTTTTGAGGGAGGAGGCCTGTGCTACATTTACCCACATTTACGTTAGTTATTCATTTAACCACATCGACTCAATCTAGAAGTCGACAAAAATGTACATTTTTTGAATTAACCCTTTTCTCGAACTACTCGAGGGCGAGGACAACTAAAAATAAGGGGGAAAGTGATAATAAATTGTTAAAAATCATGACATACACCCCCACACAGTTTAAATTTATGGAGCATGAAATATGTAAGTTTATTTAAACCTAGTTCATTACTACCCCGAGGCGCGGCTTCGAATCGGTTTTTGTACCATACGTTTGATGCAAATGAGTTCCCTAACATGATTTTCAGGTTCCGCGAGCTCCTTTTGTTCGTGGAATGAAGTTACGTTCGGAAGTTGTCACCATTTTTGTTTATACTTGTACTCGTACGTTGATTGTTGATTTTTACGATTACAAAAAAAAATGTTTCCCGTTATGTTTAATTCTGTTTTTCATCTTGCCATACTAGACCTTAGAATTGTTGTGAATGGAAATGGACCTCCAAACTGCTACGTAGGTATGCGTAGGAAAAATTCACTCCCTTAGAAGAAATGAACACTTCCATCAGGCAGCATCCAAGAAATGGAGTAATTCACAGATTCTTCAAAGTGAATAACTTCTATTTGCCGTTTGATCTGCATTTTTATTGTTTAAATTGAACTGTATTCATTGTAAGACTAATTATATATAATATAGAAGAGGACTGCTCTTCGCTATGATTCAAGCGAATGCAATGTGATGCATAGTTTGAAAAGTTAAGATTTTTTTAAAATCAATAAATATTATTTAATTGTAGACACTTCAATCTTTAATGTTTTCGCTGTATGTAATTCCAGGGTCTTAGCTATCTCTATACTAAGTTTCAGCTCAATCGGTCCACCCTTTTAGGCGTGAAAGAGTAACAATCATACATCCAGACACATACATTCTTACAAACTTTCACGTTTATAATATAAGTAGGAAGTAGGATTCAGTAACTAATCAACACGAAGAGATATGATTTTAATGGGCTGAATATTTTTATGATCAAAATATTCTAAATGAGATTTCATCGGCGCATAATCGCATTTAATCTTATTAAGTAAAATAATAAACTATCAAAGCATGAATTCCGATATTCTAAACCCTATATTAATACGCGTATCAAATTACATGTAATTGAATAAATCCAAATCACATTACACTATGCAGGCTAATCAATTTCGAATATTATGAAAATCCCACATGGTATTTTAATGAATATCGATGGATTACAAAATTAATATAAAATTAAATACAACATAAGAATTATTGAGCATTTAAAACCATGATTATCCACCGCATCACTCAACAGCTTTGTATATATTATTATACCTTCATAAATCATCGCGGATGGGCGGCGGTAGGATATCACTACAGACTACAGCGTCAATTAAGGGCGAGCTAGAAAACATTTCAGAGATACGTAATATTAAAACAAGAAGTATAAAAAGAAAAAACATTTCATCTAATAATTACGGCAGAGCAACAAAAGGAAAAGATACAGATTTCTCATAGAATGTTTTGGGTTTAGCATCGATATGGAATATCGATACATTTTCGCAGTCAGCCGAAAAATATAGGTATAATCATGTCAATGTAAACAGGTGTATGTGAACCTAGATAGGGCCTTACATATTTTTGCCGTTTGGGGTTGAAACCTTGGGTCCATGGGGGCCGGCTGCTTGGGAGCTGTACAGAGACCTAGCTAAACGTTTGTTTGGGCTTCAGGTGACAAGAATGCTGGCTTATATTTTGCTCAAAAAATAAGTTTATGCATTCAGCGGGGCAATGCCGCCAGCATTCTTGCCACCTTTCCCTTCTCCACCTGTTTATTAGAATAAGTTTTGTAGTTAGTTTTAGTTTTTGAGTGTTTAGTTTTTAAGTTTTACCTATTAAGTTTTTTATATCTTAAGTTTTTAGTTATTAATCTGAAATAAATAGATTTATTTATTAAAAATAAAACAAGTGTTGTAAATAACAATAATATTTGTTTTAAACGCAAAAGCCCATAAAATCTGCTGCCATCTACGGCCGCATCGTCGCATCACGCGAGATCGTGGTCCGTGGTCAAAGGCTTGCCTATGAATACAAAAAATCAAACCAAACTTGAACAGTCACGAGAAATCTAGATCAGGAGAGTGAAGGTTATGGCACCGGCATTGGCCTAACAATATAATACGAGTACATTAGCCTATTCACACCGCTCCAAACAATGCGGTGTAAAATGCACAATGGAAAATGAGGAGTGGGACAATTTAAACAAGGAAAATTTTAGGGTTTAGAGCTTCCTTAGTGACTTGTGACCTCGAGATTTCTGTCCTTATCTGATTCTCAATTTTGAAATCCCGAATAAAAGCCACTGAAACTTCAAAATGATGTTTTTCAAAAACATAAATTTTTTTTTATACAGATAAAAAGATAAAGATAAAAAAGTTTTATTATCAGTAAGAAAAAGATACATATTTTAGTTAAATTTTAGAACAAATTGCATTATGAACAACGAAAATTACATATAAAAAAAAAAAAAAACAATCCACTGATAATTGGAATAGGCTCAGCATGTACCGGGCAGACAGGTCCTGCGCGGCGCTGATTTTCAGCCTACCCCACGCTCGACTAAGATGTTCAGCGAGTTCAAAACTATGTAAGTAGCGGGATAACAATAGTAGAGAAAAATATTGCTGAATTTTGAACTTGATTGAAATTCATATATAAGTAACCAAGAAAAAAAACACATCGCGAGATAGACAGATAATGACAAACTAAATACATATTTCAATCACTCATTACTAGCATATATTTGAATTCAACTTGTTCTGAAATATTAAAATCACAAACAAAAACTTAAAACGCCAAAAATCTTTTACCAAAAAAGTTAAATCAAAAACAATTTCCTCTAAAAATTATCATTTTGTATACTTGATTTTAAAAGCTAAAAGTTAGCATATTTATATTTCTTATGATAAAAAATATAAACATAAAATAGTAAAATAGTTCAATGCACAGACTCAGGAAATCACAATTTGTGTATTATTTACAATAGAGTACACAATAGAGTAGAGTATTATACAATAAGATTGCGTGAGTGTATGTGTGTGTGTGTGTGTGCGCGTGTGCGTGTACGCGTGCGCGTGCGCGTGCCCGTGTGCGTGTGTGGGTATACCTATTATAAGCGTGTGCGTGTGAGTTGTGTGTAGAAGTTATTTCATTGTAAAGGTATTCAAATATCTTTACATTTCTCTGAAAAAGAATTTGTTTCAGCTTGATTTTGAAAGTGCCCGCACTCAGCTTTTTTCTGAGTGGGGGAGGGATAGTGTTCCATATTTTTGCAGCACTATATTTGAAGCAACCTTTGCTTTTTTATATTATATGCACATGCACACACACGCTCGTACTCACACACACATACACACTCTCTCTCACACACATATTCAACATAATGAGCAACATAGGTACCTCTTTTGTAGTTAATTTATTTATTTTTTATAATATTATAACATAGGAACTTGTCAGCTGTTTTAATGAGCTCAGAAACGTCGGCACGAAGCCGAAGTAAATACAAGTGAGTTTATGCCGTTTATTTACAAACATGAGCTCAGAAAACGATTTTTGTGTACACCCGCTATGACTAACTACTCGACGAACCATCTTAGTTCGAGCAAGGGGGCAACCTGAAAACCATCAACTACGCTAACTCTGCGTTACGTAGTTACACGCTGAGGCTGTCCCTTTTGCCAATATCCCTGTGTATTTCTGTAAATTGTTTTGTTTTTTTATTATGATTATTAATATTTTTTTTCTCAAAAAAATGTTACTTCACTTAAACTGTTATGGTCTATGTTATGATTGGAAATAAATGTTTTTTCTTTCTTTTCTTTCTTTCAAAAAAATCTGCCTGAAATTAAATTCGATTATTTTTTGTGAAATTTTGCTATTTAGGTTCTAAGGATTCAGAAAAATTTCCGAAATTTGTTACTTCTCTTCAATTTTTTAAATGTGAATAATTAGATTTAAATGTATGGCACAGGATAGGACCAACTGGAGACTCTTATTGTCGGAGGCCAAAACTCACTTTGGGTTCTCGCGCCAATATAGTAAGTAATTAAAATAATATTGTGATATTTTGTCCACGTAATGAGATCATAAAAAATAAATAGATACACAGGGTTATTTTTTACAAATTTTTAAATTCGTCGCCTCGAATTACCTTAAAAATTAAATAGATAACTTGTAAACCGTAAATTTTCGCGGAACATACATTGCATTCAAAATATGGCTAAATGACTAATGACCTCCCCAATAAGGCTCTAATACACCAATGTACCGAATAGCCAAAGACCCTGTATAATACGTTTAGTAGTATTTTTTTCAAGCGCCAGTAGTTTGTTTCCTAAGCTAAAAAATGTACCTGAATGACAAAATGGTGGAAAAACGAGCGACAACGACTGTCTTTTCACTGTCATTTTTGCAGCGTCAGCTACAAGCGATTGGTACTTGTCTAGGGCCCCTGGAAGTAGGCAATCTGAATCCCCAGTGACAAAGTACGAATGTTGATGCATATTACGTATTTCACGCTTCACTTCTCCCTCGGTCAACTCCATTTCAAAGCTCTGACAAAGTTATAATGGAAATGCGAAAACCGCAACGGTATTGTCACCGAACCATCCAAAGAAAAGAGAACAACACATTATTTTGTGCTAAAGTTTTATTTTAACCGAAGCGGTCACATGTCACGCACATAAAAATTTAACTTCTGAAAAAGAGTAATTTGAAAGGGTTTGACTAATCCTATGTTTTTTAATGTTTTCTTCGGTATATGTCACCGGAAAATAGCAAGGATTAACCTAGAAGTATTATAGTATAAGTAGAATATAACATACATACCTTAGGACTTGTCAACTTATTGCTGAACACCATCATCATTTTCCTGCCCTCACTAGCTAGGGTGGCAAATTATGTTGTACTTTTTTATTACAGATTCTGTAACTGTTTTGTGGTATTGAGTTCTGTAATACAGAACTCAAAACCACAAAACTGAACTTGGGTATCATGAATAGCCAAACCTTTGAAGGCTAGAATCAAGCGCAGTCTGTTCTCTCGTCCTTTTGCCCAGAGATCAGATGTCTGCGGTTTCCACAAAGGTCTGACAGTGTAATCGTAATCTGTAATCGGATTATCAGACCGTTCGCGAGACACAAAACAAACATTATTAGTCAAACAAGCCAAGGCGGCACACATTGGCTTCTTATAAACAGTCAGTCAACTGATTATGTTACGCATATCGAGATAGTCAATGCATTCTTTGAACTCTGAAGTCTGCAATGATTAATTGAGATAAAATCTCTCCATTGTTTAGTCTGCTTTAGAACAGATTGGATTATTAAGGCTGACGGAATATTATGATTAATTTCTCTTCAAATCGAGTCAAGAGGATGGCTCCTAATAATGTTTGATGATAAGTTTCTGAAACCTTAGACCTAAATCAAGTTTTGTGCTCAAAAAACTATTGTGAAAAGGGTTTTTACGTGGTCTGTTGTACTATAGTAGGTAATAACATAATATTTATGCACTCCAAAAATATGTCCCAAAAGTTAAATGGGGCAAGCGACGACGACGATACAGCGATTAAAAACAATCCAAACAGCATTTTCGCAGCAAAGATGATCAGAGCTACAAATTCGTGATAAATTTTGGTTTAAAACCCTATACCAGTTTCATCACGATGTATTGCCAATAAATCAATATTATTCAAAATTCAAGTTGAAGAGATTTGAAAGATATATTAAATCAGAAACCAGAAATCCCCATTAGGCGTTTCAATAAGTAAAACAATCGGAACTCATGAATTCAGAAAGAGAATTCCTCTCAAAACTTTCCGAGAAGTTGTTCGGCTCACCGAGTTTCGTTCTACTTTACGTAAGTAGGTACCTTACTTACTGCCTACAGACTTAGGATACAGACCATTATTAAATACGAGCTACTAATATTTCCCGTATAAAATAGATTAAGCGTCCAGTAACAATGTTCTAAGCTCCAATTTTCTTTACACGCCATTCGTAGTAATAAAGCGAAATTGATCAGAGTCAATGATCCGTTTTAAAGTTTAAGCAAGTTCTATTGAACTAAAATTCATTTCGAATTAAAAGCTTTAATGGAATGCAAATGATAGTGGTAATGATGAACATAGACTGAATAGTCATTACATAAAACAAAGTCGCATCCCCTCTGTCCGTCTGTCCCTATGTATGCTCAGATCTTTAAAACTACGCAACGGATTTTGATGCGGTTTTATTTAAATAGATACCTCTAGAGTGATTCAAGTGTAAGGAATTTACATTTTAGATCCACACTGATACAATTTTCTGTTAGGCTCAACAAAGTGCGTGCGTATCCACTAGCTTTTAAATAATTAGAAGGATTTGCTCGTATATCTTTTAATTAACAAAATTGTGTTAATTGGTTTAAAAATCAAGATGGACGTCGTATGGCCAGACATTAGTCAAACCAGCATGCTCTCGAAACGTACCTTGGGAATATGAATTATGAATGAGGCTTGGAACTTTGGAATAATATGTGGGTCGTAGGTAGACAGATGGTCAAATTTCAAATAGACGGTGCTAATGTACACGGTCTTAAAATAGGGATTGTAGGTGTCGGGTCGTGGCTTTTACACAGAAGACTGGCGATGTTGAATGAATGAATGATAACAAAACGACACTAGGTAAAAAAAGACTATAGTAATAATATAATACTCTAACTTTTTTGCTACTAATGCTTTTTAAAAAATCCTACCTGCCGAATAAATTATATGACGTCGAATACTTTGATTGATGCCAAAACGAAACACGAGAACAATACGAGTAAATAATAACGTCAAAACCAAGTTAAACTGAACTTTTCAATATTTAACATCTTGACGATTTACTATGTGCTCAAAAAACATACCGGTACTTGAAGTTCTCCTTAAACTGTCTAATATTATTTTGCATTTCACTGTCAATTGATAAACATATTTACCGTATAATAATATTAGCATGTACAATGTACATAGGTATCGGTTGACATTCAAATACAATAGTCAGTGGTTGAAGGCGCGTGACGTGCGGGCATTCTTCTGTGATGGCGGAAGTTCCGCCGGAAGGCAGCACCCGCCGATCACACACCCAAGTCAGGCAGAAAACTTGACTCTTATAGCTTTTTATTATTGTGATGTTTACGGTCTAGTATGACTGAATGATGAAATGTACATATTCCAGAAAGAACAATTCTTAAAACGTATTGCACCCATAACGTCTGAAATTCGAAAAGACTGTTTCTTTTAATGTTTACATTTCAAAACAAATTTAGTACAGTGATAATCAGAAATTTGGCATCAGAACATGGAGTGGCGATGGAATACTTAAAAGAACACCCCAGGTCAGGCGTTAAAATCTGCGACAACGCATCGTGAAATTATGGTCCATTTCTAAAGGGGAAATATAATCCCATATCCAACTTGCAGGCTATTTGTTAAAAAGCGAACAGAGATGTATCCAATAAATATAAATATAATCCAATAAATGTATACATTTGCTTGTAGATTATTAAAAAATATATTAGATTAGACACTTCTTCCTGTGCTTATCCCAACTATACTCGTATGGGACACAAAACTTCTCTCTCCTCCATTCCACTCTTATTATTATCCGTCATTACCATTCACTCCCTTAGCACGTATATCCTCTTTCACACAGTTCATCCAAACCAAATATAAGACACATATAACGTACAAATAATAAATGAATAAAAAAACGAAAACAAAAACTAATTTTATCGGGAATAGACTTCCTTTGCAGGAGTTCGACTAGGTGGGTACCCCAACAGTGCCGGTTATTCTACCGTCTGAGCAGTGATATGCAAACATTACTGTGCTTCGGTAGGAGTGCACTGTAGCTAGTGAAATTACTGGGCTGAAGAGTCTTAACATATTATGGACTCTTGAGTACGAAGCGTTGTTCATTGTGAAATCCTAAGTAGCACTGTACTCTTAACATCAGGAGAGCGTCTTGCTCGTCTTCTACTTCATTATATAAAAAAAATAGTGTAAACTTTTACCGTATCATCAACGTGCACAGCGCTGCAGTGTTCGCAATGCATTGTTGTGAGCTCGCCTTAACAACAGTAATCACGTAGTTAACACCGATTAACACGTGATTCGATTTCGTTTGTTGGTGCCTTAAATACGGCTTCGTCAGCCGTAATGTCGCTGCGATGGCCCTTAATCGCTCCCAGGGGAAAACACGGCCACATAAATAAATGTTTCACCAAATACCTCTGCTTTGAGCTTTGTACAGCACTCTTCTAAATTCATCCATGTCTTATCCTAATAATATTATAAAAGCGAAAGTATGGGGTCTGTGTGTGTTTGTTACCTATTCACGCCTAAACGGCTGAATTGATTGAGCTAAAATTTGTTGTATAGGGTATGCAGATAAGACCCTAGTCACAAATGGCTACTTGTCAGTGGGTAAAACCGCTAGGCGCACAGCTAGATTTTTTAATAACCTGTTTTACAGTAACAAATTGTAGGGTTCACCATTGTTAAATATTACCTCTACAATTTTGTTTATTTTTTCTGCACGTAAATAGACAAGAATGAAATAGGGCCCCGAGATCAAAAAACGTTAATGGCATCTTTATTGAATAGTATTTATCTGCCAAACAGTCGATAAACGGATACAGAACGACAAATTAAAAACACAATTGTTTGGATCAAACAGGAGTTGCGCTCAGAATAAGCTTTGGTTAAATTGTTTACAAAACAGCTGAGGGAGGAATTTGGGTCTTGTTTTCTGAGTCGTAAAGCGTATAATTAGGTGCGAATAGCGGCGCGCGGTGACCAGTGGTGGTAACTGTAAAATTGGGTTGTAAATCACTTGCAGTGGATATAACAACGTAAGCAAATCGATCAACATGATTGCGGAACAACTTGGGGAAATCTTTACGCGGGCTTACCTTAACATGTATCGTTGCATATTCTTTGAGCGTATATTCCATGCGTACGATGTGGATATTACAAATCATGAAACAGATATTCGTAGAATTTTACTTTTTCAAAAAAGTTTTTTAGTAAAGTTGTTGATAAATTATTTTTTAATACTCTTAAAAGTATTTCCAGTTTGACACTTTGAAAATTGGCACAAGGTTTTTAAAATGGTTTTAAAAATATCTTTGTTGTTATTTATTTATGATAGCAAACTGGAAAAACTTTTAAAAATAATATCTAATAATAAATCAACTGCTTTACTGAGCGTCATTTAAAAAAAATCTACAAGTATACATATATTGGCTATATCGTGCGCCCGAGAAAGGTGCAGTCAAGGAATCATGTGTGACGAGTGACGACCATGGAATTTAAAATAATAATGTAGTAGAGACCTACGAGTAGGTATGTGTGATCGACCCTAACTTATAATAATTAATTTATTATGATCAATATTACGACACAAAGCAAATTCACTTAATTTTCACGGGCGGGCGCGTTGAAAATCTGTAGTTCGGGGCCGTTGATACTGAAACTCATCTCCAACAAACGTTTCTCTACCAAATAAACCGCAGACAGTAATTTTTACCCGTGGTACTACCGGTGAAACTATGTACTAGTAAGTACCACGGCATTTTTTTGCCCGTAGTTCTACTATCTTGTCTGGTACCTAGTGTGATGGACCACTATACTCGCCGTGCAATCTTAACTTTTATAAGAATATTATACCTATTTACTTGGATTTCCCTTTTAGAAAAAGGTGTCAGTAGTTGTATGACGATAAATTTGCAATTTTATATTGGATCTAAAAACTGTTTGCTTCCTACAGTAAATAATGCGATTGTGGTGTTGTCCAGACAATGCCACACCTCCTGATATGCCCTAACTGCCCCACAACTAGCACATTTGAGGACCTTTTAGAGGCTATATAAGCTGTGGAACTGGCGCGATACTGTATAAAACAGCTTTAACATAATAATAATATTTTATAGGGGAAAAAAGTAATGATTAAAGCAATACAGCCATTTCGACTTCTCTAGTAGAAGTAAATAATATTGTTATATTTTTTATCGAGTGTGCTACGGGAGATTTTACATTTTACAATGTTACATTTTTTCTCATAAATAATGGGAATGATCGAGAAATCTGTACAAAACAAATGGTAATATGGCATTAGCATTGACATATCGACTGAATTCATTACTGTCGTCTGGGTCCGCGATGACGTGATGAAATGCATCAAATTGATTTGCAAAAATGACCGTCAAACAGGTAAACAAGGACCAGCAGTAGATTTCACTTTCTGATGAGGGACGTCAACGAATATTGCATATTTACATATTCATATTGAATCTTATTTATTATAATATATTCAAGGACTGTTTGCTCTTTACACATTATCATAATATAGGTAATATTATTTGACAGAACTTGCCATATGTAATACATAAACACGATATATTTATATACAACATAAGAATACCAGGAGTAAAATTCCTTTGCTGGAGATCGTCTAGATGGGTGTACCCCAACAGTGCCAGTTATTCTACCGCCTGAGCAGTAATGTGCAAACATTACTGTGCATCGGTAGGAGGGCACTGTAGAGGAGGTAGATAGTGAAATGACTGGGCTAAATAACATCTAATGACTCTTGAGTAAGAAGCGTTGGTGCACTACAGAATGTTACATCATTGTGAAATCCTAGGTGGCATTGTACTGATTATGGGCAGCGATATCTCTTAACATCAGGAAAACATCTTGCTCATTTTCTTATTTCTTCGCTAAATGTAGGAATTGGCAATTTTAAAAATTTGTCCTTATAAGACTCATAATTTTTCGGATTTGCTATTTTGCAGCGTAACATTTATATTAAAAAGCGTAGTAAGATATTTCTTCTCTTAGTATCGAAAGGCTAATTAATAAAATTTAAGTTATAGCTGCTTATACCAGCATGTTGCCAAAAAGACAGCTCTAAGCATTAATTAAATACGGTACACTCACATGGACTTTAGAAGGGTTATTATATTGGTTGACAGTTGATACCACTAACGCATAATGGTTTTAATTTTTTTCCCTCCCTTACCTATACCTTCTAGGTAAGAATGACTATAATCTTTTGATTTTATGTTATCCTTCATAAGTTGTACAATAAAGTCGTCAACTATTCTATGAAGAGACCAAACGGTGGGAATCAGAGCGTGACCAGCCGTCAGCCGGCCCTTTGTGCCCGCATTACTGTAACCTGACCACCGACCACCGGCCACTACATCGCTCGAGCCCGGCTTAACTCCGACAACACTAAATACTTAATCACCTGCTCTTTAATGTAATGTGCCATTTTTAGCCTTTGTACTACTTCCGACAGTATTTAATTTTGTTAAATTATTTGTAGCGCTAACACTGAAAAGATCCAGAGAAAATCCTTCAGTGTCTAGTGAAGTGCTCCGTATTAAGAATACATAAACGACGTAGGCAACAAATTAGAAAAAGACCTAATTTTATAACATTACTTTTTTACGCTATATAAATTGTTAATCACACTCATCTAAATTTAACCTCTTTTGGTCAACTTGTCTACCAACATAGAGACAAAACAATCACAAAAATTTTTCTCCAACACCGATCACCGAAAGACTGATACAAGTGACCGCTTAATAACCGGCGAGGCAACCGCACTAGCAAGAACAAAAAGGTTTTTTTCACTCGCTATACTGATGGTTTGGCCGTGGCTAGTTACCACCCACTGGACAAAACCGTGTCGCCGAGCGGTCATTATAGCTGTTCCGACATAAAGTTCAGTGAAGGCAGGGAAGGATTTATCCCGTCTTCTAGGGTTATTTAGTCTGCTATCATCTTCGACCACATCATCATTTAACATTCACGCGAGATCGCGGTCAAAGGCTAATATAATTTAAAAAAAGTATAAGGAGTTTTACAACTGGTAGTTACTCCTACATTTTCCCAGCAAAAGGTCCTCAAGTAAAAAAATTGTACGACTTCATACTCGTTCCCCTATGTAAACAGAATTCCAAAATTAATTTCGCGTATTTCCCGGTTCTATTAAAGAATAATAAGAGACTTTCAACTTCCAAGACGTTTACCAATTAATTTGCCTTCTTCTTGTACGCAATGAATAAAACAAATATAAGATAATTATTTGTTTCTGTTTCCTAAAAGATTGTTCGGCGTATTATTGTTGACTTGGGCGAGGAGCGGTCAATTTTCAAAAAGGTCTAATGGATATTGAGAAATGGTAAACAAATTTTAAAGAATTTTGCTTATAATGGGAACCAGCCGCTGTATTCATATTATTATATCGATGACTCGTACAAAGCGAAAATAGATAGCTAGATGATGGACAGGTGTATTCTTTTAGGTGTAACATGATGGTAAATATCTGTTTCGAGTCAGAGAATCAGAGCCTGGTTACAATAACAACGTCATAACATCAGCGACAGGCAACTAAAATACATCATTACAAAATAAATAATAATAATATGACAAGTATTATTTAAGGATTGTGCAACTGGTTTTTCATACTTCTACCTCTATGGTGCCGAATTTATCATACAACTTTTTTTTATTTCCAAACTCTGAAACTCCTCGGTGTACTATTTTCAATTTGCTTTGCGCGTGCCTTTTTTTCATGCCATATTGATAAATTACCCGTAATACACCCGGATGGACCATGGAAAATTTTTCTTACCCGCGGTACACCTAGGTGAACAAAAAAGGCGGACTGCGGGTCAGTAGCGAAAATTTTAGGTTAAAAACAAGAAACTTAAAAAAGTGAAAACCCAAAACCAAAAATGAGTGATTCCAGCGATGAAGAAGACGCAGAATTGACTAAATTGTTAATAATGCTCGATTTTTTTTGCATTTAATCATATATCCGCGCTGAGGTGGGATGAAACGTTACGTGTTGCACTTGAGTGCAAAGATTTTTGTTTGGAATTATATTATAATTATTAATTGAATTACAATTATATATAAACTTTTAAGAATTAGTCAGTAATCCATACCAAAAAAGAATGCGGTATCCTCGTACCATGTCTCTGGGATAATACATATTTTATCTTACAAAATTCAATGTTATCTAATCGATGTAATGTAATATCGGTTATCGAGAGATATCTCAAAACAAACATATTACTATCAAATTTCAACAAGTTACATGATTGATTGTGTAAAATTAATAATTTTGGTTTTATTTCCTAGTTCCTAATTACTTCGAAAAATAAAATATATTATGTTACACTGGAATATTCATCACCCATCCCTACTACGTGAATTTCACCACATGTCTACGACCACCGCTGTAATTAGTCGCTTACCTGCTTTGGAGTGCGTCAGTAGCTAGCTCCGCTCACATTTGATACAAAAAAAAAAACATAAAAACACAAATTATAATATGCCAGGGTGTGTGTTGAGGTATTACACCAATACGCACAACACGCAATACGTCGAAGTGCAAAGGAATAAGTTTTCATCGGTAATTAACTGATAAACATTTTACAAATTTATTCAAACAAAGCGGCTGACATTTTGTGACATTGCTCCTTTTGGTAAAGAATAAATATAGAGATGTAACATTGTGTTTACTTGCCTAGTTACATTGTGAGTTTATCTATTGATGGCTATGATTTATTTTAATATTATTATTTTCATTGAATAGATTTTAATATAATTAGGTTATTTTTTCATTTACACATAATTTTTTTATTTTATCGTTTTTTTTATCTATCTCGGTGTTTTTCGTGGAATTTTATGCAAAAAACATTTTTTTCAAATTAAACTTCCACAGATCAGACATTTACATTAAAACTGTAATTGATTGCCACCTTGTTTAAACATAATAAACCTGCTTTAGTACCCATATATCATATGTTCGTTAGATTATTATTTTTAGGCTTTCTGTAAATAAGGAAGCCCTATAGTTTTGCTTTGTCTGTATGTCCGTCCGGCTTTACGGAAAACTATATGTCCTAGAAAGCTGTAATTTTCCACAAAAGAGGGTCTCTTATACTTTAGGTTTTATAATAGTGAGAATTATTACGTTAACTTATTCATCTAAAATGGTTGATTTTTGTTGTTACAGTTAAATATTAATTATATTATTAGTCTATGGAAGTTAAAATGTTTTTATTAATTGTTTGTAAATAAATTGTTTTTTCTTAAATAATATATATTATGTTGTTTACCTAGCATTTAGATATTTAGCTCAGTAAGTTTATTTGTAATTATTTGGTACGCAATAAAGTATTATTCTATTCTATTCTATATAATATGTTTTTTATTTTATTTTAAAGCGGCATTGATCCTATATCTACGCCTAAATTTATCTAAATCGGTTCAACGGCCATTACATAATTCCTTTAAGAACTTTTCACCCTCTTCATGTATGATTTCTTGGGTCAAAATAAGAGGATAAAATTTCCCTATATTCATTATCAGGACTTTAAACTATATTAAATTTTATTAAAATCGGTTCAGCTATTATTATTTAGGTATTTACCCTACAATAAATAATATAATATTTAATAATGACTTATACAAAATTTCTTTGTAAAATAAATGTTAAGATCTCATAATATTATGCTGTAAAGTAAATAGGCACTAAAGTAATAATAAATAATAAAAGTAAATAAGTACATTTGGTGTATTCGTGTAAAATTATTTTAATGTATCCCGATTTTTGTGATATTATTAACCATAAAGTGTCCGCTTTGACCTGTCCTCCCCTTTTATTTAGTAGGCAAAAAATTGGCATAAGTAGGTTCTGTTTGTTTTTCTAATCTATGATAACTTTAGATGTCAAATGGGACAATACTTCAATTTGGCGTGTGACTTCTATTATCTCGATGCGTTTTACATAATATTATGTATAATGTTTAAAGTTCCAACTTTTAATTATTAAGTTCGAATTATAAACGTCACAAGTTATTAACATTGACATCACTTTATATCTATGAAATTATAAAGTTGTTATACTCGCTCAGAACATAATGCTATAATGATTTATAATACGACTATGATAGAAGTGAGGGATAAGGACAGTTAGATGGTAGTAGGTAAGTAATACTGAAAGACAAACACATGTAACTTACCACACTATGTCCGCTGCGGCTCCGCAGACTGAGCCTCATCTTCCAGTCTCGTTTGGAAGACGAGCCTCCCTCGGAACTGAACGAACGCTTCATCGGGAGCGACATGGTGCCGTCTCCCTTCAACTCGCAACACTAACCGCCACTGATCATTGCGTCTCTATCGCACGATTACACCAATAGTCACAGTACCGGTCACATTGTTGCCTATTTAACACTACATTTTCTAAAAACCAATTCATAACACTTAGACACTGAGTTTTTTATAAGATTTAACACTAATTCTGAAGATAAGTAGAAGTTATGGAGAATATTTACAAGCGGATCTGAAACAAACAACAATATTGGATTAGTTTGGGTATCAAGCATTCAATTCGCCATATTAGGATCAATTCACACAACTGGCTTCTTAAAATAGTGGCTAAAACTAAAATTATACGACTCTACAAGAAGATATAACATTTCTAGACAGATTAGCAACATTTAATGAGGACGTTGCATTGGGTCAACCGCTATGCTTAGATACTATTGTTTCATTTATTGACACTTTATATCACCATACAACAGAAATGACATACATAAATAAGTATAGGTATTGTATAGTACGACAAAATGTACAAAATCTTAGCTTATGTAGTAGTGTTTGGCTTTGCTTATTGCTTCTTTATCATTGCATAAAGTAGAAAATTATTATCCAGTTGCGGTAATATGGATGATTCGAAAACCTCCAAAGTGAATGTTCATAAAATAGCCCGCGAAGAGCAAAGGAATTATTTTATCTTCTATTCCTTTGTCAATTCTTGCGTAAAATCAGATTGTTTATGGAAACGGCCAGTACGAGTAGGTATTCAATAGACTTAATATTAAATTTCTCACCATTTTGCAGACGTCATGAAGGAAAGATTAAAGGGAAATACTGAATACTGAGAAGGTTTACGTTTCATTTGTCGGGACCAAGAGCGGTCTCAACCGGGGAGAGCACCTTGTACAGCAAAAGGAAAATTATTTACGCTTGACAAATAAATACATAAAACACTAGAACCCGTTTACTCTTATAGGTGTAAGGTCCTGTATTGTATAAACATATTGTATTCTGTCAGAGACAAAGATTTAGATTTTGAAGAACTGGTCGCATTTGAAACACATTGCCGTCATTCGTGTTTCCCGAGCGACACATTCAACTTCGGGAATCTTCATGGCTGAGAATATGTACCTTTTCAGGCATTTTACGTGATTTATCGCCGACCGCATCTGCACTTTCCATCAGGTGGAATGTGGTTCACGCTGTTTCGTATCGTTATATTTTTCAGAATTTTCACCAAGTTAAAAATATAATCGACTTATGGAAACACCGAAATAAAGAAGTTCTATTATGAAATAGTTCTCGGAAATATATTTCATCTTTGAAAGCATAAAACATAGCGCATAAACTGAGAAGCATTTTAGCAATTCAAATCATTCCGCTTTAAAGAATGTCTACAGTAGTCTAATTAAATCCAATATTTGCGAATTATTTCTCATCATTTGAAGCACTTGCGTTACCTGATATTTTATTTCAAATTAAACGTAAGGAAATATCCAGGAAATTACGTTCTCTTCATACCTTTTAGATGGGTTTATTTTTGGATTTATTTTATAAGCACGACATGTAAAGCGGCGCCTGTGTTACATAAATATTATATAATGAAATATATATATGTAGGTAGGGTGCGATTCGCAGTCCGATTTTAAATTGCACATCGTTCCTATCAAAGTCAGAAACATCTCACGAGGATTAAAAGTGCACTAAATAAGTAGTTGTAAGGTAATAATCTAATCACAATAGAACAAAAATAATTAACAGATATATAGGTATATTATGTAATATTATAATAGTTATCTGAAAGCAAAACGCATTCTGAGTACATACAAAAGCTTGTAACTTTCAAGAACTATTTTTTATAAACACAACAAACCTGCCTTAGAAAAGTTATTTACAGCCTCCAGGGAGTAGCCCATGGCTCCCTTCACTTTTACATATGTGCCAAATTTGATGCTTCTACCAAAAGTGCCGGATAGTACATAATTGTTATGAATAGCAATGGATAAGAATACTGTTTGATGGTTCCGCCGATAAAGGAAAATATACTCCACACGATCTAACTTTTGCTGATGTACATTGTACATACCTACTACTTAGCTTCTTTTTTACCCCCTTTCACATTTGTAGTCTTTAACATTAAGACACTTAGGAACAAAGTTAAGCTTCGAGAATTTTGCAAAATACACGTCTTGGTACATAGATGGAATAACTGTCAATTTTCAACGTAATTAGATCAACTGTTTGAGGTTTGCATATTATACAGATGTCATTGAAATATTGGAGCGCTTTGATTTAAATACCTAGTCAGGTCATAAATTCTGTCACATGTTTAATATAAAATTATTGGAACAAGTTTATTTATTATGTAACCATTTATATACCAAAATGAACTTAACAAAACATAGATTCTTATGACAATAAAGTTTATTCAAAATGACCTCCGTGATTTTGAATACAGGCCTTCAATCTGCGCGGCCAGTCGTCTATCGCAGCACGAACGAGGTCCATGTCAATATCGGCTGCTGCCTTAATCAAGGATGTCTTGAGTGACTCCAAATTGGGATGAGGCTTTGAGCACGCCTTTTCCTCCAAGTGTTGCCATATCTTGTAATCTAACGGACTCAAATCTGGACTGGAGGAGGGCCAGTCTTCGTGCCGGATGAAGTCGATTTCACGCGCCGCCAGCCAGTCTTGTGTGCTCTTCGCTCTATGAGCTGGCGCCGAATCTTGTTGGAATACCCAGTGCCTGTTATTGAACATGGTATGAGAAACAGGTTCCACAAGGTTCGTCAGGACTGTATTTTGATACACAACTGCATTCGTTTTTACACCTTTCTCACAAAAATGTACTTCTGTTAAGCCCCAATAAGAAACTCCCAACCATACCATGAGCGAGGATGGAAAATGACCTCGTTGGACACGCGGAATACGGTTGCTCGCTTCTTCACTACTGTGTGCGTACACTTTATCATTTTGTTTGTTGTAGCTCTCTTCTACGGTAAAATTTTTTTCATCCGAAAAAAGAATTTCTCGATATTTTTTTCTCGCGTACCGCTTCAACAAAGCGCGGCATCTCTTCAGTCTCAGGTCCATTGGACGAGCATTTAAACGATGTCCTGTTTTTCTTCGATATGCCCGAAGCCCTAAGTCTTCATTTAACACCCTTTTCACCGTGGTTCTGCTTAACCCCATCTGAAGGGCCAACAGTTTCTGCTTACGTTTGGGATTTCTTTGAATTCGCGCCTTCACAGCTTTTATCACTGCTGGAGTCCTAACAGACCGAGGGCGACCACTTCTTGACCTGTCATCTACACTAGAGTCTTCATTGTATCGTTTGATGGTACGATAAACGAATCTTTTGGTTATATTCAAATTTTTCAGTATGTCAAAAATTTGAATTGGCGCGTAACCGCAACGATGCAACGCAATAACTGCAACAAGGTCTTCTTTAAGCGTCCACTCCATATTTAAAAATGAGTAAAATTCTAAAAAGTATACATTTTTATTTTCATGAACAATTCGAAATTCGAATTCAATAAACTTTTTTGTGGCCAGCATTCTAAAAGAAAAGTTTTTACTGTGTGACAATACTTATGACCTGACTAGGTATAATATGTCGCGTCAACTTAAAGATCCACAGTTGAATGTTATTAGGGAGTGGAGTGATTTTTGTCACACATGATTTATCAGAAGCTTTCGTACACTGAGCGCGCTTCGACAGCTGTCAATACGGGGGACAAGTCGAGCTCCCACGTGTCAATGTATTTTATTGTCTGCTATTATCTGGTTTCTGTGCAGACTTTTGAAAACTTTAAGAAAAAATAACTAACAAAATATGAAGCAGTTAGATAATTATCGTAAAAAACTTAATTCATATAATTAAAGAAATTGTGATTAATATTAACAAAGTCAGAATCAGTTTCTAGTCCACACAAAAATTCCGAGGCAATCCTTTATTATTAAGAGACTCGTACCGTATATTAATAAAGTTCCTGAAAGTTAAACCGCTACTTCCTAACAATGTTCAGATACATCATAATACGTCCTATGTAGGTTTGTATGTGTATACCGTTAAAATAACATGCTTCATGAAACAGTGAAAATTACGCTCGTAATGACGTCACACGTCTGAATCTGAATAGAATCCCTCCCACACGTGAACACGATGAGTACAGAACAAAATACCTTCGTCTGTTACCCCTTAATAGAGATAAATGAACAGACCAGCCTCATTTTCACCTTTAACCTGAACCCGTCACATTTCTTACTTAAGTAATGTGACGGATTCTGATTCTAAGTCGTATCAAATGTAATCATTTGCATGGTTTTTCCTCGAGGATTTTTTTCGGCGAAGACCGTAAGAGCATTTCGGGTTACGCAATTCTAAGACCAGCTTTGCATTTAAATTATGTATAAATAATATGCCTTTGAGTGTTTGTTGAGCGGTTTGAGTGAAACGCCGCACATTTACATAGTTTTTTCCGTGGTATATTACCCTTCCTACTTTTAGGAGAATTTGTGTTTACGTAAATTTTCTTTTAAGAATAATACACAAACAATCCCTTAATGCAAACATAGGAACGAGCCTGTGACTATGATACTATATTATATTATTAGCTACATTTAATTATCACCACGAAATTTGTAACCTCTTGATATACCTGTCCCCTTATATAATATATGAAATATTATTATGTATTGTATATTTGGCAGTGATAAATGATATTAGTCTGTGGTGGATTTTTAAGCGGTTGCAATGGACGTTTTATTTTGTAATAATTCAAAAAATATGATGTGATGATTTCTAAAAACACAATCCAAAAGTAGCAACAATGCAACATATTTTGTTAAAGATTTTAAGCTTTCTATTATTTATTTTGTAATTATAAATTTGATACAGACTATAAATAGAATTGACGAACAAAAATAATAAGTAAAGATAATGAAAATAAACGAGAAGCATTCACCCGAATAGGCACTTAGCTGCCGGGATGACAATAAAACCATTTTATATTGAAACATAACGTTAAACAAGACCTCGTAAAATGTACATCAATATGAAGGATTATGATGGTCATGTCAACACGTTTACGACTGATCCCTATTAATTAATTAATATAGCTCGTCAATTCCTTAACTGCTGTTTTAAATACAGGTTTAAATTGATGAAAGAAAACTAACACTCAAGATGTTCGAGTACGAACAAGATTCTGAGTAAACGGATTACGGAAACTAATCCAAAGAGACACGGTTGTAACAGGTACGAGTAGGGCTATTATTGGCCTTATAACAATAGGCCAACTATGCCCAATGCCTAAGTGATACCTACGAGTACTATAGCCGCACAACATATTCATATGGCTATTGGGACACTTCATGGAAAATCCATCGCGGATCTTCCTTATTAGGGTTCAAAAGGGGATAATAATTACCAAGACTTTTAATGTCCGTCTGTCTGTTACCAGTGACCAGGCTCTATCACATGAACCATGATTGTTAGGCAGTCTAAAATTTTTACAAGTCTATGATACTACTACTATATATGTACCTCTTCTTAAAAAGATTCCATACAAATTGTCACCCATGCAAATATATTCTTGACAGCTAGAGCTACCATGCGTAATCTAATGATCGAGTAGGTATATAATATGCCTAATAATCGGTGAATAAAACAATTCGAATATCCAAGGAAATAATGAAATTTCCAAACTCGATAGAAGTAATTATATTTGTCAAACATCGCCTCGGAAACGTGAGAGGGAGAACTCTGTCGCTGTACTCCGAACTGGTGTATACTTGTCCTTTGAACTTTTTGTTATTTAACGACTCTGTAATTTTATTACGTCCACCGGGGCGGCAGACTGCGTAAAGCGAATTTAATATTTATATTGCTTATCGCTTTACATCTTGCCGAAAATGTGAGGGACAATCTAATTATTATGCCTATTTACGCGACATTTTGTTTTTATTGTTGTTTTCTTGGACAGCTCTAAGTGAAATTGGGCCGTGTTCTTTATACCAAACGCTTTGTGTGGCTCAAGAATCAAGAAAAACACTTACTGACAGTAATCTTAGAACTCGTTCCCACCTTGGTGTAGGGTCTTTATATTAAGAGCGCTTATAGAGTTGGACGCTATCTCGCTCGCATTATTTGCTACATTTTCAAATATAAATTTACAGAATTAACTTTTTGAAAATTCCTCTAGTGAATTGAATGAATGTGAAACCTGTATTAAAGGAAAGATGACAACCCGATGAAAATCAGCGCTGCGCATCCTTGCCAGCATAAAGCTGAGCATATGCCTTTTGCCTAATTTAACAGTATCACATTTCTTTTAATACTATTCCTTAATTTTCTTGTGTAAGGTTAACGTAAATTGAAATTGTATTTTATTTTTGGCAATAAAACTATTTTTTATCTGTTTTAACCCTGCCTTTTCCTAACAAAAGGGATGATGAAACAAGAACACCAGAACGACTGCACATAGTCCATTCTGATGTGTGTGGCATAATGCATAAAAACAGTAACGAAGATAACAGGTATTTTGTAACATTTATAGACGAATATAGTCGATATGGAAGGGTATTTTCCTGAAAAGTAAAAATGAAGTTCTAGAAAAGTTTATTGAAGCTGAAAAATTCACCGGATAAAAGATTAAAATTTTACAAACTGACACGGAAAGGAATATTGCAATCGTCAGTTTGACGCAGCACTATATTATTGCACACATTTTAAAAGAATTCTAGTTTGATATTAAAAAAAAAATTCGATTAATATACGGATCCAACAAGTGGAAACGATCTCTTATCTGATATAATTACTAGTAATTAATCTTTGTATCCTAGAAAACAACGAATCAGAGAGAATTTTGTATGAAAGCTTAGTAACAAGGACTAGTAAAATCCGGATTAAACTACATTCAATCGAGTAAACCGTTTAAATAAAAATCGTCAAACATGTAACCTAACAACGTTATCGCCAATCATCGCGTTTATTATCAGTTTAATGTTCAGATGTTAGCTGATATCGGAGATTACAAGTTGTAAACGTCGCTATATTGTAATCGATTGGGGAAATAATTATCTCATTACATCGCTCTCAGGATAATATGTTTGTAAAATGGAAAGTATTTCCTTTGCCATATTTGTCCACAGTCGTTCCTTTAAGCCGACGTCACTCAGAACCGGGGCGCGCAGGATAGCAGTCATCTCATCATCATCTCAGTCACTGGACGTCCACTGCTGAACATAGGCCTCCCCTTTGGACTTCCATCATTCTAAGGGGGGTTTTGCCATACGCGCCACGCTTGGCAGGCGGGTTGGCGCGCGCAGTTTTTTCTTTAGTTGGTAAGAAGCCGGGATATGCTGCTGCCCATCTCCCGGTATATTCCCTTAGCAGGCTCTTACTGCAACCACGGGATGATATGTTCGGGGACTATTCTAAGGCCGGTCACCCCACGGCCCGGGATAGCAGTCGCGGTCCGTATATTCGAATTTATACACACACAGAGTCAGTTACTCACATTTTTTTTGTAGATTGTTTCGATTGAGTCAATGTGATTAATTTTTGATTATGTAAAAAATATAATGTTGTTTATTTAAATTTGAAATACACACATTTTTTTGACAAATTAGAAATTATTAAAATTATCGATTTCCAGTAGGATATACAGGTTATACAAACATTGAAATTTTCCGGTATAAATAGGATTTTATTCGGAGTTTTTCCGCTTGCTTCCAATTTTTCTTGTCCTTCTCCTTTCCTCCTATATATTTTTTTATTTCTTCCCGGCGCACCGCCTTTCTCTAGCCCTGACATATAAATCCCATTGCATACCTACACAACTTTAGCATTCCTTTTACCTCTAGAGGGTTTAAAATTCTCAAATTTTAGTTAGCACTTACGAGTTACGAGTACGTCTCGAACAGAACTTTTAAACGAATTTTCAGATTCCTAACGCTTGTTTCTAGCTCAGTAACATCTCGTCATTTCAATTCAGTAATTGTGAACACTGAGATCGCAACATTCGACAACAGGTGCTGCGGAAATCAATTCGTCGCACCAATACTAGATTATGTGACTATTCTGGCTTGATTTTACTATTGTCTACATGAAAACAGTTACAATTCTATTAAAACCAATATTCAATATAATACAGTTCCGCTTATTCGTCACCATAGTCAAATTTAAGCAATCAATTGTCAGAAATCAGTAAGCTAGGGAGGAATTTATCCCGTCTTCTAGGTTTAGTCTGCTACCATTGGCCGCATTGTCGTGATCAAAGGCTGACCTTTATTGAATTTTAAAAAAAAAACCTGTAGTCTTAAGTCTTATAATGTAATTTTTTTGCTACGTTATTTATGTAACCTAGTCAGGTCATAAGTATTGTCACACAGTAAAAACTTTTCTTTTAGAATGCTGGCCACAAAAAAGTTTATTGAATTCGAATTTCGAATTGTTCATGAAAATAAAAATGTATACTTTTTAGAATTTTACTCATTTTTAAATATGGAGTGGACGCTTAAAGAAGACCGTGTTGCCGTTATTGCGTTGCATCGTTGCGGTTACGCGCCAATTCAAATTTTTGACATACTGAAAAATTTGAATATAACCAAAAGATTCGTTTATCGTAACATCAAACGATACAATGAAGACTCTAGTGTAGATGACAGGTCAAGAAGTGGTCGCCCTCGGTCTGTTAGGACTCCAGCAGTGATAAAAGCTGTGAAGGCGCGAATTCACAGAAATCCCAAACGTAAGCAGAAACTGTTGGCCCTTCAGATGGGGTTAAGCAGAACCACGGTGAAAAGGATGTTAAATGAAGACTTAGGGCTTCGGGCATATCGAAGAAAAACAGGACATCGTTTAAATGCTCGTCTAATGGACCTGAGACTGAAGAGATGCCGCGCTTTGTTGAAGCGGTACGCGAGAAAAAAATATCGAGAAATTCTTTTTACGGATGAAAAATTTTTTTCCGTAGAAAAGAGCTACAACAAACAAAATGATAAGGTGTACGCACACAGTAGTGAAGAAGCGAGCAACCGTATTCCGCGTGTCCAACGAGGTCATTTTCCATCCTCGCTCATGGTATGGTTGGGAGTTTCTTATTGGGGCTTAACAGGGTACATTTTTGTGAGAAAGGTGTAAAAACGAATGCAGTTGTGTATCAAAATACAGTCCTGACGAACCTTGTGGAACCTGTTTCTCATACCATGTTCAATAACAGGCACTGGGTATTCCAACAAGATTCGGCGCCAGCTCATAGAGCGAAGAGCACACAAGACTGGCTAGCGGCGCGTGAAATCGACTTCATCCGGCACGAAGACTGGCCCTCCTCCAGTCCAGATTTGAGTCCGTTAGATTACAAGATATGGCAACACTTGGAGGAAAAGGCGTGCTTAAAGCCTCATCCCAATTTGGAGTCACTCAAGACATCCTTGATTAAGGCAGCAGCCGATATTGACATGGACCTCGTTCGTGCTGCGATAGACGACTGGCCGCGCAGATTGAAGGCCTGTATTCAAAATCACGGAGGTCATTTTGAATAAACTTTATTGTCATAAGAATCTATGTTTTGTTAAGTTCATTTTGGTATATAAATGGTTACATAATAAATAAACTTGTTCCAATAATTTTCTATTAAACATGTGACAGAATTTATGACCTGACTAGGTATATATATTAAACCTACACAAAAAGAATAATGATATTTTGTGTGAATAAGTTTAAAAACCTTCAGTATGTACCTATTAATAATTTTCTCCTCAACTGTCTAAAGGTTACAAGACCTTATACATCTTAAGTTGTGTGATAAATAGAAAAAAAATTGGAAAACAAAAGAAATTAATAATAACCCTTTTTAATAATAACTACATTAATATTAAATGAATATTATCTAGTGACCTGATATTTGAAGATATAACAAAATCGATCAAAACTAGTAGGACGCCCCGAAAAAACATTTTTCCCATTCGGTTGATATTTTTATAGGATAGTCAAAACAAAAAGATTTTACCATGAAAAGTGCTACAAAGAAATTGCTCCAAGCGAATTTCAATTTTGTTTAGTATGATTTTTAGAGAATGTTTGTGGAAAATTATAAAATATATCCTCTTCATTATTGTTTTAATTTAATTCAAATGGTGTAAGTGTAATATAATGTCTTATCAAAATAACAATGTATAGACAATCAATCATTAAAAAGCATTTATTCTAATAGGCTACAATGGAGCACTTTTGCAAGTCAATTTTACAATTATAGGCTCTATTTTAATTAAGATTACCGCCTGTTCTATGAAATTCGCAGTGTACTCTAAACGTTACTGGATAAGAAGTTTTAGCTGCGGTAATGTTCTTTAAAAACTGTTCACCCGGCGGTCTCGATAGTCTTACTCCGCAGCATATAAAAGATCTCGTCTGCGGAGCTACGGGAGATGCCGGACGGACCCTCTTGAATGACATTACCGCCCTAATCAATCTTATGCTTTCAGAAAAGGTTTGCCTTGACGTAACAGCAAAGGAGGATGCGAAGCCGTAGTTCACGCTCTGCGCTCCTATATCCACCAAAAACTAACAGGAGTGGTTGTTTTGAAGGTGTATGTCAAAAATGCTTTTAATAGAAATGCGCTTATGACTGAAATTCAAAATTATGCCCCGTAAATTTATGATAATTATCTTTGGCAATGCTATGGTTTAGAATCCAAATTAATGTACCGTGATCACGACATAAATTCCTCTACAGGTTGCCAACAAGGAGACCCACTTGGACCAGCCATTTTCAGCTTGGCGATATACCCAATAATTTCCTCTTTGGCATCAAAATTTAATGTTTGGTATCTGGATGACGGAACCCTAGGAAATTTTTTCAAAATGGGAACCCTTTTTTCTCGATTCCGTGCCCATCGAAAAGAAAAATGAGTTAATAAGAGATTAAATAAAAAGCCAAATTCTAAATTGTTCTTTTTCGGACGACGGCCACCTTACCCATTCGGCTTGGAGTTCTTGGCATCCGCAAAATTTCAAGTGTCGCGTTGCCTGCGTTTTTATCTTCTGTTCACAGCACAGCCCGGCTATACCAGTAAGATTGTAAATTGCTCTTTGAGCAATGTCCCGGTGCTGGGCATGGAGAGAGCTAGAGACGCATGGCGTACTGAATGTCCAGGTGAGGATCACCCAAAGAACCCATGTGTGCAGAGACAATGGGACGAGCTAATAAATTAAAAGATTTTATTAAATTTAATCAATAATTCTAACGAATTGGACCAGGCTCGTCTCCTTGCTTCTAGCACTCATGAGTCGGGCTTTTGGCTGAATGCTATTCTATCCGTCAATATTGGGACGTTGCTAGATGACCTCAGCTAAAGAATAGCTGTTGGTTTGCACCTGAAAACCTCCCTGAATGAACCATATCGCTGTCCATCTGGTAGTGACGTAGAAAGTAGAGGTCACTATGGTATATCCTGCCGCCGTAGCGCAGTTCGCTTTTCCCGCCATGCCGCTCTTAATGACGTCATCAGTCATCCGTCGGGCGCTCGCCACAGTCCACGTGTCGGCTATATTAGAGCCGAACGGTATCGCACGTGACGATGGTAAGCGTCCCGATGGTATGACTTTAATTCCCTGGAGGTAGCTGGTGTAGGATTTGGGATGTCGACACATTAGAGTCCTCTCACCTGCCCAAAACATCAAGGGTAGCTGGGGCAGCGGCTAAGGACGCGGAATGCCTCAAGCGGAGGAAATATGCATCTTTGACTGAAAGGCACATATTTCTTCCGTTTGCGCTAGAGACTAAGGGACCTTGGGGAAAGGTTTTCTTTAGGGAGCTTTCCAGGCGCCTAATAGTAGCAACTAATGACCAAAAAGCTGGCTCTTACCTCGGCCAACGTATAAGTTTGGCCATTCAGAGTGGCAATATAGCCAGCCAGCTTTTTAGGTACACTTCCTACAGGTCATGATTCATGTACCTAACGTTGTTTTTTATTTATTAGTAGTATTTAAATTTTAATGATTGTTTGATAGTAAGGTAATGTAAATAATTCTAGAAATGAAAGTTAATAAATAATCATGAATAATTAAATATTAGATTTTGCACTACAATTTACATCGAGCATTTTTTATTTATCAGAAGGTAAGCATTTTCCTTCCACCCAGTGTAGTAGTGTGTAACAGTGGAAAAAATTCTAAGGTAAGGGTTCTAAGGTGTTTCTTTGGAACCCACTTTATTTTTTTTTATAAAGAATCGTTATTATTACTTCCACACTGATACTTTTGTTATTGATTGTACCGTTTTCATTTTGACAGTTAAGTAAGACGAGTCGCAGAATGATAATATAATTTA
Source organism: Hemithea aestivaria (assembly GCA_947507615.1). NCBI lineage: Eukaryota > Metazoa > Arthropoda > Insecta > Lepidoptera > Geometridae > Hemithea > Hemithea aestivaria. The sequence goes on from OX382323.1 coordinate 2,631,033, forward strand.
TTTTGATTTTCTTCAACTTATTCTATGTGGGCCGTAGGCTTGTAGGACTAGTTGATGAATTACTCACTCTCCATTTGAAAGAGCGATTCAAGAAAGTTTTTCAATTCATTATTTTCTTATTGGTAGCCCTGCTTTCAATAAAATATACGTCTATAGGTACATAATGTTATCCCTTTATACGTTAGCTCGTTTACATATCAGTTCATGTGATAAGTTTGTATAGTTGAAAGTGACCGTCTCTTCACTACATGTCAGGACAGACTGAGACGTTATCAAAGAAGCGCCTAAGTTTCTTCGCTACACATGACAACTTCTTAAGTTTCAAAATTACTACAAAACGGGCCCCGTCTGGAAATCCTTTTATACTAGGTATAGGACGATTTTATGAAATTACCTACATAATGGATGTACCAGGTACGATATGTAAATTAATTTTTGATTGTTTATTACATTATATTTGATTGAATGTTTTACTTGTTTTGATTTAATTAAATCGCATATTTAACAACGAATAAATATTTACAGTAATACCCCACTTTACGCGACCCCGTTATGCGCGGTTTCAGTTTAACGCGTATTTCAAATTTTGCGCTCTTTCAAAAATTTATTTAGATTTGGACATATTGCAGAGTAATAAACAATAATAATTTAATAATATAATTTATTCAATAAAAGGCATTACAGAAATATTGAAGAAACCTGCTACCCAAACTAGGCTCTAGGGTGCTATGGGTAGCAGGACTTCCTCGCCAGAGTAGCAAAGTAAAATGTTGTAAATAGCCTATTATAAACAATTATATGATTTGTGATAGCAAAAGGCAGATTATGATGACCGTGTCTTAACCATAAACCTCGATATAAGCGAATTTCAGTTAACGCGATTTTTTCCGGAAAGTATCCCCCTCGCGTAAAGCGGGGTATTACTGTACTACATTGAAATTGAATGTTCATAATGAACGTTATTAAAATATAAATCCATGCTTTTCTGTTTATTTGAATACATAAAAGGAAAGAGTGACTGATTGACTGACTGACTGACTGATCTATCAACGCACAGCCTAAACCGCTGAACCGATTGGGTTGAAATTTGGAATACAGATAGGTTTTAAGAGGTAGACCTCCGCTAAGAAAGGATTTGTCCACGCGGGTAAAGCCGCGAGCATAAGCTAGTTCAGAAATATTTCGGTTTTAACGATTTATTTTTTTAGCTCAAAATGAATAGAGGATTAAACTTTTCTTATTTGAAGTCATAGAAGTAACAATGTTAATGGATTTAAATTTAAACAAGTTTGTTGTTTATCGTCAATTAAGTCTTATTATTGCAGTTTTAACGAAATTTTATTTAAGATAATGTGGGGTTTTTAGATGGTGTGGGTGGGTAACAGCGGTTAGAGGCAAAGTAAGTCGACTATACGAGGTAAGATGTTTAGTAGAAATATTATGATAAATGAAGAATACATTATTTAATAAGAGTGCTTTGTATTTAGAGTAACTCAGGTACATTATAAAATCGCTCTGATGTTAGCGACAATGCGCCACACATTAAGCTTTAGACATCTGTTGCTGTCATCTAAAATGAAAGTCAATTACTCGTATTTCCCCCTTCCCCTCACGAGTGTAAAGATTTACATTCGTACGCTTTGTGAGCACCCAGGACTACATACGAGTACCTGGCGACACGACGGGAACATTTTATACGTAGATGCGACTATATGTTTATTAAACTATCACTATTAATAATTTCAATATATCACCTTATTATACATATAATATATTTCACACTTCGTTTTACAATTTATGTGAAATGTAGTCAAAATAAATCTTTTTTTTATTTTTAAAACTGTATCGAATGACATGCCACTGTAACAACAAATTGTTATGGTTATGGTAAATAATAAATGAATCTGAATTTATATACGAATATAAATACTATTTTCGCATTGATATATAATAAGTATTCGTAGGAAATATCATTAAATTCGAAAGGTTTTACTATTAGTTTTATACTCTTATCTTATCGTTACGTAGCGGAAGATACGTGGCGGATTTTTTTTTCAAGTGTATCAATGGCCTTACTCAACGTTACGTCGTATTTGGGGAAGTCGCTTCTGACAGTCCCATAGATTTCATGTGGTTTCAACTATTCAGCTCAAGTAATGAATAGTAGATGATATCATGCAAAGTATGGGCCGTGGGTTGCGGCCGCAATGCGCAATCTATTGATTCAGGGCCGGTGCCAAAACTCCCTGATAGTGACAATGGCCACATGATACTATTCAACGGTGTCAGGAGACTGACGTAGGGACGAGACCCTTCGTGTGCGGTGGAACTTTCATCGCCTATTATGAAGTCATCAAAGGAAATTTTCTTGTTTATTTTACCTTTTTTTTTGCCAACCGTGTTTTAATATTTTATACAGGCTACGCCTAGTGTGGGTTAATTAAGTTAAAGTGTATTTCATTGTTTTTATGCTGAAATAAATATATTTTCATTTTTGCAAGTAGACGGCCGTTGAGCCGAGTTGAGTCCGAAGCTCATTTAATGTTAAAATAACGCCTGCCCATTACAGTTGCAGTGCTACCTAGATATTTAAAGACACAACTTTAAGCTGCTCTCATGATCGAAAGACATAATAATACATACATACGTTAAATCTCAGTAATATTTATACATACTTGTATATACTGGTAAGTAGGTACAGAATCCACATTTACAGCCTCACAAACATTTGAGGGGACACAGTTGTCTAGATGAAGTTTATCGACGAATCCAGAAGACACGCGTACCGTTCACCGCAATGAATGGGTCCCTGTAATCCCCCTTAATTGGAAATCGTCCTTTTATTACCGCCGCTCACCGCTACATCTATTAATAGGAAACGGTACAAACAAAGAGTGTTTACACTCTTTAGGTAAAATTTGTTTGTTTTCATATTTTAAATTGTGTGAATTGTGTCATATACGAGTAAGAGAAACAATAATAACAATAGATAGACGTTTAATGACCCGATTTTTATGAAACATCTTCAAGCATTTTCATTGATCGTTAAGCGAGGACAAAACTGACGTATTAATTCATATCTTGAAAATTACTGAACCGATATTAATGTCCATGCATCGTAATCAAATTGTCACGCCTAACAGGCTGAAACGAATCAGCTGCAAATTGGTAATAAAGGTTGCTTAGGCTCTAGAAAATAACTATTTATGTACTCGTATATAGAAAAGATTTACGGAATAAATGTCATAAAAATATCATACAGAATACTCGTATTAGCATATAAAGTACCAGTACACGGACACCAGAAACATATAGAACTTTTATTAGATCGCTCTCCTTGCTATAAAATATAAATTATGTGAAATCTTCCACATCGTGGCATCCTGGCTAGTAAAATACAGATCCATACATCATACATTTCGAATTGAGTATAATGTTACTTTTGAAAGTCTGTAAAAAATGTGGCACATAAGTGAAACCGCGAAACGGGTGCGTAGCGGGGCTACGAGCTACGACCCACCGTAGCTCCGCCGTTATTTATAGGCTGACTAGATTAAATATACCTATATACTATACATTATACATTATACATACGCTCAGGGTTATTATTTATACCGCAGGGTAACTTTCATTCACTTTCAAACAACCTTCTTTCTTCGCCTTAATATCATATATATTTTAATGAATTACGAATTTATTTTGTATGGTTTAGACACATTATATTTATCTGTTAAAGATGCTCCCACACAGCAGTTACACAACGTTAGATAATGTTGCATAATATTTATTATGGTCTTACTTTTTGAACTGTTTAACAATTGGCAACAAAACTAATCAAATTATTAGTAATCTTATAGAACTTTATGGTAGAAAATATTATAATAACCGTTGCTGTATAACATGACCAAAAAATCAATATGTGGCATAGCACATCTTCGCCGACGCCTCGTCCTTTTATTCCACCGGAGTTGCGCCGGCAGATATTCAACTCACTTCACGCCTTAGCTCATCCTGGTGCAGCAACATCGACGAAGCTAATCACTCAGCGATTACAGAATGATATGAGCATCGTTGGAGACTTCGTGCCAACCTGCGCGCCTGCTAGCGCGCTCACAGCAGCGCGTCCAGGCGTGCGCATCGGCACGCGTACCGTCATCTTGCACCAAGGCGCCTTGTACGCGCCCGCCCGGCGCCCTGTTTGCGCCTGTCCGGCCCCCATGTGCGCCTGACCGGCGCCCGCATCATCGTTTTGCTTCCGTGCACATCAGCACCCTCGTCGGACCACTTCGTGCTGCGGCGTCATCCAGACTCCGGTGCCACTGCGGTCGGCTGGCACGCATACGTCGCCGCCGCCCTCGCCTACTGCACCGGGGGCTCTGCATCTCCAAGGGGGGTGCTGTGGTATAGCACCTCCGCCGTCGCAGCAGACCTCCTTCAACAACAAACAATTCAAACTCGGAACGTCGAAGCAGAATCTGTTTGTGACACGATCTATTCGATCGTCATTCCTTCTCAAACTCGTCGCCGGGTAACACGTCCGAAAAATAAATATTATAAATATTATAACAATTGATTATATTATAATATATAATCAATTGTTTTAAAAATATATAAACAACCTACTTTTATTATGAATTATAATTTCATTTACCTACATATAAAAGAAACCATTTTTGTGTTACATTAAAATACGCTTAATTGTGGAAGAACGAAAGATCAGGGGAAAAGCTGAGCGATACATAACTACTCTTACTTGAGTTTCCAAATCGATCGAAAGATTATACCTAGGTAAGTATGTAAAGGTATATTTAATACATGGATAATAAAGTGTTGCTGTTGTGCGTGTCCACTAGTATATTATAATAGATTAAGTTTAAAATATCTAGCTACGTTTTTATCAGTTGCTCTATTACCCTATTTTCAGAATAGATTGCCAACCAATCACACCTAGTGTAAAGTGTGACTGGTTGGGAAAAAAAGTGCCAGCCAGTAACACTGTTACACGATGGAGTGTGAGTCGTTGGAAACCCACTTAAAGCAAGTCACCTAGCGTATATATAATATATATGCACGTATGTATATATGTATGTGTCGCACTTGCTCTTCAAAACAGCAGCCATGTTCTATTATCTTGTAATTTCCGGGCCCTGAAATTCGGCCCGCAGCCAAACAGTTAAGCAATTTCATCGTAAACGGAGCGTATTCAGCACTTAAAACCTAACAATTAAAATACCAATCCTCAGTCATTACACAGATACCGATGTGGGTAACATTGGAAATCACAACTTAAACTGAACATTAGTGGTAAACCTCAACCTACATATATGTGTTAAGTTTAAATTCCTCAGGGAAAGACACCAATTAATAATATCGCACAAGGCTCCCGGTATAATTCAATCGCTCTAAATTCCCTTCAATTATGATCCCTCGGCACTCAGCCCCTTTTCTCTCTCTTTCTTACCCTCCCACTCTCCTAACCCCCCACATATGATATTATGTTGGCAGCTAATTAAATAAATGTTTGAACAGGATAAAAGCAGTATAAATTGTAACGATGTTTCCAGTGACCGGATACGTTTCCGGTGCAACAGTTTAATGCTATTTCTATGTGGTAGGTGAAATGTCAAAACGTAAATCCTCGAAATCAACGACAGTCCGAATCTAGTTCACGAACGTCGAACGACTCTCAAACAGTCCGAAAATGCCGTACAAAATACGAATCAGACGAAATTGGCTTTGGAATGTACATAATTTGGTCTTCGCGTTAAACCATAGGTCCTGCCAGTAGTCACTAATGGAGCGAATGGCCAAAGGTGGCAAATACACTAGGAATGAGACCCATGTAAGAGTCAATTTGAGTAAAGATTTAAAGGTATTAAAATAATATCAAGTAATTGATTATAAAACTAGCGTGTGCTCGCAGCTTTTCCCGCGTGCAGAAATCCTTTCTTAGTGGATGTCTACGTCCTAAAACCAACCTATATTCCAAATTTCAACTCAATCCGTCTAGTGGTTTGGGCTGCACGTTGATAGTTTCCTTTTATATATTTAGATTAATTTTCTAGGTCTCAATTAAGAGATTTGTATTGTAATTTTACAATTTCCAGGCTAATTTGGACATTAATTAAGTAAAAATTAACATTACATAAACGGCATACGAACGCAGAGCGTTAGGTTACAATAAAACACGGGTGAACTAGACATGGGTGTAGAATTCCAAAATTGTCGTCTCGTTTAGCCGTAATTTGTATCGCATGCAGTGTGATTACGACGGCTAATTGAGGTATTTCCTCACTGATGTCATATGAGCTCACACGACTGACGGCCGCCGCTCTCGGGCTCCAATAACTTGACATTATCATCATTAAGGCCTCACTACGCCTCCATCCAATGAGTCCATACCTAATATATATTTATTTTATCTTTAATAAATTCTATTTGACGGAACATACCGTATACTTCCATTTAATCTTTTCAAAATTAATATTGTAAATTTTCAATATTTCGAATTTGCTTTTACTCAAAAGCATGTTTATATCAGAAAACACTAGTTGTGGTTTAGACTCAAACAGTTTATCCTATATTAACTATCTGATTCAACGTCGAGAAGGCTGTATGGGCAACGTTGCAGTTTCAAAATTATGCGTTAACTTCACGCATCGTGTACGAAATCCGTTTAAGCTTTGAGCAAAATTGGCCGGTTAAGATAGTGGTATGATAGGTGGCAAATCGCATTAGCCTATCCACTATCCATTATCCACCCCTACTGGTTCAAGGCTATCTGGCCGATTGCCAGCGGGTCAGGGCTCCGAACTTCCAAACTACACATAAAAATGTCGACAATACGGACACGCAATGCGATCAATGCTCAAGGCTGGATTAGTGCAGTGTCCTTGGCTAGCCTAAATAAATGTCAAAATTTGGTTTTTAAAAGAATATAATATTATATCAAACTAGCTGCGCCCAGCGGTTTTACCCGCCTATATATTCCAGAGTCTGCAATCTATGTATTTACCAAAATTCAGCTCAATCGGTCCACCCGTTTAGGTGTGAAAATGTCACATACATTTGTACAAACTTTCGCGTTTATACATCTAATACTACTTACTATAGCTAACCCCTTACAACCGTGGGAAAAGTACAAAACAGCGTTATCTGAAGACATGGCTCATAGGAGAGAATTTACAAGAAAATAATAATTACAACATTATAATTGACGAAACTTAAAAATAAATAGAAGATAGAATTTATTCCATATCTGGGAAAATGTTGTCAGATTATGGTATGCCAAGACCACAAAGGACAGGAGATCTATCAACCGATGTAATAAGGAAATTGAGCTATGATACAATAGCCTTACAGCTCAAGTAGCTGAAACATAGCCATTACTTACAACTGAGCAAAAATTAATGTTTGAAATAATCATAAACCGTGTCGCAAATCAACAAGGACTGTTTTTCCTGTAGACATAGACACATCAGGGGGCACTGGCAAGACATTTTTGCTAAATTTGTTACTTGCGCAGTTGCGCAAAGACATGAATACCGCACTGGCCGTTGTAACCTTTGGGATAGTCGCAACCCTGCTCAGCGGTGGCAGAACTGCACATTCTGTATTCAAACTTCCTCTGAACTTAGAATCAGAAGAAACATTTACATACAATATTAGTGGTCGGGGTGCCCTATTACAGCATTGCAAATAAGTATGCGATCGAGACACTCGACCGTAGTTTGAGACATTCGTTCAAAACAAAAATTTAAGGGCGGAGTGATAGTCTCGCTAGCAGGTGATTACCGGCAGACGCTACCCGCCGGTGATCGTAAAGGGAACAGTGGCAGATTAAATTAATGCATGTATCAACTGTTCACTGTTGTGGAATAAAGTAGAACGGTTGCAACTCAAGACCAATATGAGAGTGCTAATATTATATTAGGATAAAATTTCAAGTGTATCTTTGCCAGCGTTTTTGTCCTCGATAGCACCTCAAAATTAACCAATACCATACTTTCGAAATGTCTTTTAAATTGTCAGTTAATTTATTTATCTGACGCGGCAGAAGATTGTAAAAGAGCCTGTCCAACGGAATCGTTGCCCAAGGCCCCTACTTCACAAAGGCAGTGGGACGGGCCACTCTGCAGCTTAGTGTATAACAATTTACTCGATGATTAAAATTCTGCAGAGCGTGCTCGTCTGCTCGCCGTTGCGCGTTGGGAGTCGGGGGGGCTTTGGTTACAAGCCATACCTTCCCGTCATTTAGGCACCCTTTTAGAAAATAATAGTTTTAGACTGGCAGTATCATTCCGTTTGGGTGCTCTTTGTACAGTGCCCCATACATGCCAATGCGGTGGACCGCACCGGCCACCATGGGCTCTCCTGAGCGCCGGCAGCATACCGCGACACGCCGCGCCGGTCTGAATGCCATCATACGTCGGGCCCTCGTAAGTGCCGGCGTCCCGTCAACCTTGAAGCCTAACGGTTTGTTGCGGGACGACGGCAAGAGGCCCGACGGCATGACCCTCATTCCCTGGAAGCTGAGAGGGCCCTTGGTTTGGGACGCTACCTTGTGTGTCGATACCTTGGCCCCTTCCCATCATCCAGGGACAAAGTTACAGGCCGGTGCTGCAGCCGGCAAGGCTGAAAACCTCAAACGGCGTAAGTATGTGAACCTAGATAGGGCTTACATATTTTTGCCGTTTGGGGTTGAAACCTTGGGTCCATGGCGGGCGGCTGCTTGGGAGCTGTACAGAGACCTCGCTAAACGTTTGGTGGAGGCTTTAGGTGACAAGAATGCTGGCTTATATTTTGTTAAAAAAATAAGTTTATGCATTCAGCGGGGCAATGCCGCCAGCATTCTTGCCACCTTTCCCTCCTCCACCTGTTTATAAGATTATGTTTTGTAGTTAGTTTTAATCTACATATGTTAATGGTTGTAATAAAAGTTTTATTCTTCATATTAGGATTAAGACAATGTTGGTCGTTTTAAAAAACTGGACAAGGACCATAAGACTTTTACGGCCTTATACACTAATTAGACATGTTGATAAAATTACAAATTACCCATCGATAAAATTAAAAAAAAAAAAACCTTTGTGCATAAAATGGATTGACAAGCAGAGCAGTCTAAATTCCTGCTATATAAAATTTCTATGTATGTAAATATTATGTACTCTACTCTAAAGCGCATAATTCGAATTTGTATTGTAAAATATCTTTATATCGCATAAAACAAATAATTATAATGTGTAATGTATACTATTTTTGACATTTTTCTTTTACTGCGTTTTAGACGATGCAGGGCAGTATTATTTTCATTTTAAATATAAAATATTTTACAAGTAACCTCTCCTCACTCCTCGTAATCAGTCGATCATTTCACAAAATGATCAATGAACGAAATTTGACATTATCTTCTCGTATCAAGTTACAACCGGTAAAAGCCTGGGCAACTAACTGCTGAACGGTGATGAAAATTCATAATTGCCGGTCGTGAGGACGCCTCCATCGGTCCCCTTTCAATTCAATTTATCAAATTAATCCATCCGTTTGACTTCAAGTGCTTCTCTAGTGTCACTCCGAATCCTACAGCTTTATAAACTGCCTTTAATTGAAAATTATTAAAATCTCAACTAATTATTTTGTCACAGTCGAGATTTAAGACTTGATCTTTGATTTGGTACAAATTGTTTCATTTGCGACCTGTCATTCAACTTCAAAAACAGTAGTTACTCTTGCGTTCAGATTTCAATAACTACAACTCAAAAAGTTAAGCTTTAAAACATCCACCCTTAATGTTCACTATAACACAACATAACTGTACACACATTATAACAAATGACAGACCCATGGTAACAAAAAAGCTACTTTTTCAAAAGAGAGAAGAATAAAAACTATTTAATGAATTGTTCATTTAATTATTAAATGGTTGTGTGAGGTGTTCAAAAAAATAATTTGAAAAATTAAATTTAAGTAAACTGCATTAACTGAAAACTGGAAACATTTCTTGCGCTTTTGCTTGTGTATTCCAGCTGACTAACACCTAGCCTGTATATTGTTCTTCACAAAAGTATTGTTAAACCTACCAAAAAAATACCCCTGGTACAACCAATAAGGCCTACGGGCAAAGCAAGGTGTCCGTGGTCCTATTGACAGAACCACGGGTAAAAGAATAAAAAAATGCCCGTGGTCCTATCAGTAAGACCAAGCTGTAGGACCACGGGCAATAAACCATCTACCTGAGTTCAACTGCTAAACACTGTGTAGAACTCGACACAAAATCACTCGAGAGTTTGGACCTGCTCTTTATTCTCGAGAAGAGGTTGATTCAGTAATAACGTAACTTTCTGCTTATTCAATGTAGATTCAATGGAGCCATCAGATCTTGAATTAGGTGGCTCCAGATGTAAAAGACGCTCCAAGTGATTACAAAGTCAGAGGAGCTTTAGATGAGCAATTTGGACAGTTAAATCGCAAACGAAAAATTAGCAATCTTAAGAAGAATCGAATGAGTAGAGATAAAGCAGATAAATCATCATGGAGAATTCAACGGCTTAACTTCAAGTAGAGCTATACGCAGGCTTTGAAATAGTCCAAGAAAGAAAGTACCAACAAATTATCGTACGTTCAGCAAGGATCCTGCAAAACACCTGCCAGCTTACTTACATCGCACATTCATAAATATAAATTACCTACTAAATATTACTAAAATGATAGATTATGAAATTATAAGTTCGATTTATTTGGCGTTGCATACAAACTCAGTCATCTAAACTCAATAAAATGTTAGATTCAAATATGAAATTAAAATGGATGGAATGCTAAATTCAAATAGGAAGAAAAAGATGGAATAAACGTCTGTCGAAATTAATTCAGTTCTATTTGAAGCTTCCTGAAGAGTGAAAATAATAAATAAGAAAAAAGAAGAAGTAATAGAGGGAAATGGAAAATTGGCGAGTAAAGGCGCTGGTGACAAAATAAATAAAAATAATAAACAGATCTCGACCGAATTCGCCTGTTTCGTATCCGCCCGAAAAACGGCACCCGCACTCCCTTCCCGTAACAATGCCATTAAACAGTTTGTGGTATAGGTGGACTCTTCATTCTCTTTCACAAAATCCCTAATCATATTGTTAAAAGCGGCTTAAGCTCTAAATTAAATTTATTATTTCGAGGTGTAAATGTAATTGCGCAACAACATTTTACGTTCTTCTCTTTCGAATTTTATCATTCATTAGAATTACCTACAGGGCATTTCGCCAATGTTCAGTGCAACATCCCTTAGGCAAAATCAAATATCATTTACAGCTGTGGAGGGCTTGCCCATTGCCTGATGATTCAATTATAACCTGTTAACCAATTAATAAATTAAACGCATCGCCGAAATAATTATATTTTAATGTCATGACACGCAAGAGAAAATCAAAAAGTAACTCCTGAAAATCACAGAATTCAAAAGGAAATCAAATCTAAAACATCTTTAACTGTTTCACGCATAAAAGATTGTAAATTTAGAAAGATTAATTGTGGACGTACATCTATCAGAGCCGAACGCGCCGATCGAATCGAAGTCACGGAGGCTTTGCACACCTATCCGTATCGGAAGAATCGACCGCGCCGAAAGAATCGACTGAGGCAAAGACAGTGTTGCCAGTGCCCTTATCATCAAAAGTAACTTTATTTATTTTGTAAAATAACGATTTAAGAAGATATTATTTTTCGTATTTTAATACAATTAGTAGTTCATACTTATTAGTAATTATTTCCTCATTTTCAGTTTATTATAAGTACCTACCTAATAAGAAATCGTTATTCAAGACAAATATATTTTTTTAATTATATTACCTAACCAGGTAAAGTTTTACAACATTGGCTTATTCTATTAACTGTGCAAAATCAACTTAAAATGACTTAACTATATTATTTACTATTGCCGATAAAAATCATCCATATTAAATTTAGTTCATTAAAAAAAGGCCATTGCCTCTAAAAGTAACGTAAAAGTAACTTATCTAAACATGTAACGTAAAGGGTCAAAAGTAACATAAAATGTTACAAAAGTAACTTACTGGCAAGACTATACGCATCTGAAAGAATGCGACGCAACGGTCGAATCGACCGCGCGATTCTGATGACGTCATCAGAATTCGTCTAGGATTTCTCGGGTTCTTCCAGATTCGGACGATTCGACTCCGGCAAGTGTGCGAGGTTTAATGAGATTTTATATAAAAAATTCAAAATTCGATACGTTTGGCGCGGTCGATAGACGTGCGGCCACCTTAAAGTTCCCCAGATTAAGAAGAAGAACGGCAGCGGGTAATAAACACCGCGGGTCGCAGCTAGTACTGATACAAAGTTCTAGATTTCCCATACAGATTTCGATATAGCTGATATTGCAATACATTGTTTTTTTTTTTAATTTTAGCTAGAACTCGTTTCGGAGAGACAATACTGTGAGTCCCGGGTGTTTCCTAAAAGAAATGTAGGCGACAGTCGTTGGGTAATTTTGTAGGTCTTGTAGTTTCTTGGCGACTTGAAATTGCAACATAACATTGGCCACTCAACCTATAATTGTGATTTGACTCTGACATTGTAAGTAAAATAACCTGTTCTGTTGCGAGTATAAACTTCAATAAATATAATTATCGTTTATGGAACTGCGATTGCGATTGGGGCCTCAAATAAGATGTATATATCTCGTGGTATTAGTTAACCATTAGGATTCAGCACGCTGAAACCAGCGTCTCTAATGTTCTTTTAAAGTAATTTTACATAATTGTCCAAGTCATGACAATTGTAAAATTTACAAAACGCATCTACATTTTTACTGTTTTTATGTAAATCACCCTAATTTAAGTAAAATGGTATGTACAAGAAAATTCAAGAGAACCCTTAAACAATTTAATCTCCGTGGATGTTACGTAATCTTCACAAGTAGAAGTCAGTGGCCGATATTCAATATCATTTCTGCGGCTTCCCTATTATTCGGCTTAATTTACTTAATATACCTATGCCTTTGTACATTGTTCTCGTTGTAAAAGATGTAAAATAAAGGATAATATTAATATTAACTTTATAACCTTGATTTGAGATATTTATCCAGCCAAATATTTTTTTTAAACTAATCTGTTGCATATTTACGTTATTAGTTTAATTTTTATTCATACATAGTATTTTATGAAAGACCATTCATGACTTTTTATACATGCCTATACGTAAGATGAATACAGAGACTATTAAAATTTGTCGAAGAGCTACGAACACAGAAAACACAATTTTCTAATAACTAATCTATAAAAATATACTCGTACCTATGTATATTGATGATCTCGTGTATTCCAACACTCGACTAATTATATTGCATTTCAATGGAATCTACTTCTATTGTTCTGTGTTAATTGTGGAGTTTAATAATTCAATATTTAATGATCACATTTAAAGCCAGCCGCACACTGACACAAGAGACAGCTGCAAATTTTGTTTATCTGTATCTTTAATCTTTTTGGTCTTCGGGACCTCTACACTAGACGTCGTGAGAGCAGAAGACATTTGATTTGACCCATAAGTTTTAAGGGCGAGTAGCTCGGCCGCGCGCCCTAGATTTACAAAAAAATATTTCTAAATGTACCTCTTATTCTCCTTATCGTCTAAGCTTTTGAACCCGCGATAATGTCCACCCACACATGAACCTCAATTTTGTGTAATCTTTAAATAGCCAGGATCATCTCTATTAGCTTACTACCACCGTTTAAATTTAGTAGAGTTTAAAGAAGTATCATGTATTATTTGAATATTGTATCTAGTAAACATTGGTTTGGTATCCTATAAAAATAAATAGGCCAAGCGCTAGTCTGGCCATCGCAATGTAGGCTTCCGTAGTACCGAAAAATCGAATATGCTTTAACTTCCATCAACGATAAAGATATCTTAACCGCTATAATTTTCCTGGAAAGTTCATGGTTGAAACCATATTCTTGATTTTATTCAGTTTTTTTAAAGTATGTAGTTTAGATTTTTTTGCTAAAAAGTTTTACACTTGAATATCATTAAAACGGAACAGTAAATCGAAAAAGTTTCTTAGAAACCCCTCCCATTTTGAAATTCCTATTCAACGATATCCCACATGATGGTATCAGCCAAAAAAAAATTCATCCACATGTTACGTGTACAGGAGGTTGCCGCTCTCTTACGTGATCATATTACCCTCTTCTGTGCAAAATTACAGCTTTCTAGGACTTATAGTTTTTCCCCAAAGCCGCAGACGGACGGATGGACGGACAAAGCGAAACTAAAAGGCTTCCTTGTTGACTACGGAAGCCTAAAAATTGATTAAAATCATATACTTTTAGCCATTGTGAAAGGCAAGTAAAAAACGTATATTATAAGATCCGATCCGTTACAATTTTTGAGATACGTTATACGTTGCACCACTTAACCCAATTAATTATACGCTATTGTATGCTTACCCTCTATAAAATGGATTTAAATGACATACTTTTAACTTTTGTAAAAGACGAGTATGAAAAAAATTATAACTTTTCTTTGAATTTTTGAAAGGTAATCTGAGCTACGCTGCAGACTTGACCCAATATTATATTATGTAAGCATATATGTGTAATAAAATTTCCTCCTTAATTCCTAATAAAATGGATTTAACTTAAGACTTTTGTGAAAGGCAAGAGAAAAGAATATTATTAGAAAAAATAAATATTAAAGTAGTTGTTAGTGTGTTAATTATTTAATGAATATTTTATTTTTTGTCGACCTCTGCGGCGCGGTGGGCTAATACCCGCCTGCAACGCAGAAGGTTGCGGGTTCGATTCCCGCATAGGACAAATGTTTGTGTGATCCACAGGTATTTGTTTCTGGTCTGGGTGGTTTTTCAATATCTATTATAAGTATGTATTTACAAAAGAAAAGTATATAAGTATTATATCCGTTATCCTAACCACCATATTACAAGCATTAAGTTGCTTAGTTTGGGGTTAGGTGGCGCTGTGTGAAACGTCCTGAAATATTTATTTTATTTATTTATTTAATGAATATTATATTATTGTAATATAACTTAAATTTTGGTCGAAATAAATAATTATTTAAATTAAGTTAGATCCGTTTGAATTTTGGAAAGCTAATCTGATGTACGCTGCAATACTTTTCTCAATATACGCATACCCTTAATAAAATCTATGACGTTGATAACTTATAATAGTCCAGTAAAAGAAGAAATGTGGATCGAAAAGTCGAAAGCAGAAAAACTAACTTAGTAACTTTGTTTGGACTAGTTAGGAGATAAACATTCTAAAAGTCCCCACCCCTCCGAGGTGAGCCCGAGGGGGGGGGAGGCCGAAGAAGGTCCCATTTTTAGGTTTTTTGCTTATATGTCAAAAACTGTGCGTTGTACGATATTTTGTTGTGCTACATTATTAAACCTCATAAAATTTTCTACAACTTCGGCCTTGACACTTTTTATCTATCTCCAATCGTTGTCCAGCTATGAGCTTCCAAACATGGTCTATTTTGAAAACGCTTAAATTAGTTTTCCATACAAAGTCAGTAAAAAAATCTTAAAAATAAAATTTGACCAACTTCTGGTTGTCGTATCATAATGAAACTTTGCAAATGTCTAGAAATCTGATGACAGTTTAATAATCTGGTACCACTGAGCTGATGTGATGATGGAGCCAGGAGGTGTCTACTGAAACTCATCAATGGCTATTAGTAAAACCGGCGAGTTTAGGCTCATTACATTCGGATTGATGAGACGTAGGCACCTCCTGGTCCATTATCAGACCCTCGACAGCAAGTGTAATGAAAAAGTCTCATCGATTCGAATGTAATGTGCCCAAACTCGACGGGTTTACTAATAGTCATTGAAGAGTTTCACTAGACACCTCCTGGCTCCATCATCAGATCAGCTCAGTGGTACCAGATTATTAAACTGTCATCAGATTTCTAGACATTTGCAAAGTTTCATTATGATACGACAACCAGAAGTTGGTCAAATTTTATTTTTAAGATTTTTTTACTGACTTTGTATGGAAAACTAATTTAAGCGTTTTCAAAATAGACCATGTTTGGAAGCTCATAGCTGGACAACGATTGGAGATAGATAAAAAGTGTCAAGGCCGAAGTTGTAGAAAATTTTATGAGGTTTAATAATGTAGCACAACAAAATATCGTACAACGCACAGTTTTTGACATATAAGCAAAAAACCTAAAAATGGGACCTTCTTCGGCCTCCCCCCCCTCGGGCTCACCTCGGAGGGGTGGGGACTTTTAGTATGTTTATCTCCTAACTAGTCCAAACAAAGTTACTAAGTTAGTTTTTCTGCTTTCGACTTTTCGATCCACATACCCTTTTTGGGCACTCATTGACTGGGCTATAAAAAGAAATATATTTTACTTTTCTTATTGATCATATCATGGCCATGAAATTAGTATCAAGTTTTCCTCGTAAATTAAAGGTCCTCCCCCTCCCCTTATTGAAAAGGAAAATGAGATAATTTCATCCACTTTTATCTAAATCGTTCATGGTTTCTGAGAAATGTAACACTAATTATTATCGCGTTCGATTACTCTCAGCTTTATGTCCCTGTAATGTAAGTATACAAGCGTGGCTTCGGATTTACATGCGTGCAATTGCCAAAACAAAGTGCAATAATACCAACAAAAAATGTGAAAAAGAATTAAATAAAAAATAATTTCTTTAATTTAATATTGTAAATAAATATAGTCAATGTTAAAATAATTAAAAGCTACGGGCCAAGAGTACGAAATAAATGATTTATTTAAACTTAACGCACGCAAAACTGTCAAATAAAACTAGAAACTACTATTTTTTTATATAAATAGAATCCAATATATAATAAAAATAATAAATATATCGGCAGCTTAGATTATAGCTATTAAGTTTAGTTGCCACATAGTAAATTCGGGGGACCAGAAACGGAAGTGGCACTGTTTCTTGTGTAACGCAGGCTAACATCGTTTCGTGATTGGTAGACATGTAATGGGAGTGACGGGAAGTGACGTTAGCCAATGAGAGTTGAGTTGAATCTAGTTGCACGGTCGTCCGCTAGGGGCGCTGTTGTGAGCGAGCGGTAGGGCGGACGGGCGTGAGGTATTATATTGAGCTGTGTAGACGACGGAGGCTCACTTTACGTTTGGCTGGCGGCAGGGACGGTCACTTTACTTCTGGACGGCACCTCGGACGGACGTTATGTCCGAAGGGTGACTGGAACGGTCACTATACGGTTTGGGTATCGAATTAGTTATCGAAGCGTTCGTAGCTTTGCGGAACACTCGGTCCCCGTTAATATTGTGTAATACAGAGTAGTGTAATATCATCCTTAATTACATTGTAATGTAACTGTTTGCAAGTGTAATAAAACTAATCATATTGTGGTGTGATGTCTTATTCTTCTCGCCCGTTATATCCACGCTGTAAACCATGCCTGAGGGGCTCCAGAATGAGCGACAATATGGTGACAGTGACACATATAGGTTACTACGCTACGCGCCCGGTATCCTGTCCCGACATCAGAAGTGGGATAAAGAACGGTGAAATAATTTAACGTGTTTTTTTCAATGTTTCAGTTTGCCTGCCTTGTTCGCCGCACCTGGCTTTTCCTGTGGCGAGTGCTGACTGCGCGCTGTGTTTGCGCAGATGTCTACGCGATATGCGCGCTATGTCTGTGAGATGTCTACGTGATCTGCCTGCCGTGTCCGCGCGCTATAGCTGCGCGACCTCTGCAGTGGAGCGCATTTGCTAGCGCTCGTGTGTGCGCGCCTGTTCCTGATTGCGTGCGTGTATGCGTGCGTGCTGAGTCTGCTGCGCTGTGACCTGCGACGCTGCTGGTTGAGCAAAGAGTCGACCTTGGTGTGACTGTGAGCTTTGAGTCGATCTGAGAGATAGAGTCTTATCAGCGATGAAAATTATTTGGTGAGTCGATTCCATGATTTTTTTTACTACGTGACCGTAGCTTGTTTTGTCTACTCTTGTAGTACCATTTTAGTGTGCGATGAGCGGTAGTAGAGAATTTGATTCCTGAGCTAAGTTTTAATTTCGCTCAATGATAATTACCTACCCTCACTTTTGTTGTAAATAGTTGAACATGGCTCGCAGTGTAGTCAGCTTAGAACAAAGCTTAGAAGTGTTATCTGATAATTAATAAGGCCCTCGCGTTGTGTTAATGGAAGTAAAATAAGAAATTCTGAGATTTTAGTCTAGACTGATTACAATAAATGAGGTTAGGTTTGAGTTAGGTTAGGTGCACTATTTAGAAAATTGCAATTTTAATGCCACCGGTTTGTGTACCGGTATAATACGATATTCAGAGATCTTAGGCTTACATTACAATTGAGGTTAGGATTAAGTTAGGTTAACCAAACGCAATTCTGTGCTGTGGTATCTTTATTACAGATGAATGACGTGCAGCAGCGCGTGCGGTCGTGCGACGCGCTATCCTGAGCATCGGCGCGTGTGTGCGGTCACTTGGCGTGCTGGCCTGAGCATCGGTGCGTGTGCGGTCACATGGCGCGCTATCCTGAGCATCAGCGCGTGTGGTCGTGCGACGCGCGGTCGTTCTGAGTGTGCAGAGGAGAGAGAAAAAAAAAGGGGGGAGGAGAGACAAAAAAGGGGGGGAGGAGAGAGAAAGGATTTGTATCGGCTTTTATGTTTAGTCGCTAGGCACCATGTGAGAGAGAGGTCCAAACCAAACAAAACCAAAACCAAAAAAAAAAAAAAAAAAATTTTGTTCTTCAGTAGACTTTTTGGTTGATAGCGAATCATTTTGCTGTAGTTCATGTGGTTTTTATTGCTGTTGTGTCACTCTGACACTCTTGACCCATTGGATTGTGTGACTTTTCTCAGTGAAAAAGTAAGAAATTAAACTGAAGTCGAATTGCCCAAAATGATGTGGTCAGTTTAGGGTGGACATGGCTGTTCAGTGTGTGTTGTGGGGATTCAGAGGTCTGCGAGACTCTGTTTTCTAGGCTATTGATGAGTGGAGTTTTGAGCAGTTGCGTGTCCCATCCGAAAAGTGATCACATCATCAGTCATTTTTAAGTAGTAACCTAACTGATTGTTTTGTGAGTGTTCTTGAGAAATGTGTCACAACCGAACTTGATGGCATACTAAGTCGCTGGGGTATATTTTCTAATGAGAGCCTCAATTATCTGTCACTTTTGAAAGAATTATGTCAGGATATTATGTCAGGATAATTATGTCAGGATGAACGAGCGGTGGAATGTGGAATCAATTAACATGGTGTCCTTTCTGCGAGAGTTCGCCCGAGGACGTGCGAGCGTCAGGAAGGCCGTATCGGCAGCTTAGATTATAGCTATTAAGTTTAGTTGCCACATAGTAAATTCGGGGGACCAGAAACGGAAGTGGCACTGTTTCTTGTGTAACGCAGGCTAACATCGTTTCGTGATTGGTAGACATGTAATGGGAGTGACGGGAAGTGACGTTAGCCAATGAGAGTTGAGTTGAATCTAGTTGCACGGTCGTCCGCTAGGGGCGCTGTTGTGAGCGAGCGGTAGGGCGGACGGGCGTGAGGTATTATATTGAGCTGTGTAGACGACGGAGGCTCACTTTACGTTTGGCTGGCGGCAGGGACGGTCACTTTACTTCTGGACGGCACCTCGGACGGACGTTATGTCCGAAGGGTGACTGGAACGGTCACTATACGGTTTGGGTATCGAATTAGTTATCGAAGCGTTCGTAGCTTTGCGGAACACTCGGTCCCCGTTAATATTGTGTAATACAGAGTAGTGTAATATCATCCTTAATTACATTGTAATGTAACTGTTTGCAAGTGTAATAAAACTAATCATATTGTGGTGTGATGTCTTATTCTTCTCGCCCGTTATATCCACGCTGTAAACCATGCCTGAGGGGCTCCAGAATGAGCGACAATATGGTGACAGTGACACATATAGGTTACTACGCTACGCGCCCGGTATCCTGTCCCGACAAATATAACATGCTAAAATGTTGCCTTTAAATAATTTTATTATTTGTAAATTTACAAAAATCTTACGATGATAGAGATTGCGTCGAACATCACGCAAAACGACTCCATTCAAAATATTCAATATAATATTATTTTCCTTTTTGGTTGCCAATGAAACAATAAATACTATTATAGAATTTTTGAACACACTACTTTTTTTTTAAATAAAGAAACAATAAATATTAGAATTTTAGAACACACCACCATTTTTTAAAATAAATTAAACATAATATTATATTATTTTCATAATTTTCCAATTACAAAAATTGATTTTGTAACACAATGTTTTATAAACCCCATTAACATAAAAACGTTTGTGCATATTTAACGAAGATTTTTATTTTTTTAAAAAGGCACTTTTAATAAAGAAAATAAAAAACAAATGCAACGGACATTACAAATTAATAATCAAAAAGCGTAACTACACAAAAAGTTGAAAGAAAACAACTTACATTGAAGAGCAGATACAGGTTTGAAGAAGCTGAAACGTATTTAGGAACCGTTCGCGCGAAATCTACACTGATCAACTTCGTGCTGGAACGGGACGCGGCCGTCTGAGAGACGATCGCAGCGCGAATACGGGCAAGTTCGGGAGAGCCGCTCCAGTCTCCGGCCAATTGTTGCGTGGAGTCGCGCGTGCGCCCCACGCTCCAACCCGCCTACCGCTTCTTCTCGCTACCCGCTTCTCCAATTATTCCAAAATCACTATTTATTCGTCTTAAAATTGCAAATTATAGGATATTTATAAAACGCGTGCAGTGTAAACTCAAAACTGTCAAAATCATTTTTTGAATGAGAATTTAAGAAGCGCGCGTACATGTACGCGAAGTGGAGCTTTATCCGAAAGCATATTATTACAAAAATTATGTATGTCTTTAATTAAAACAACTATTTCACTGAAATTGATATTGTGATGCCGTATAGAAAATATTAGAGCTTAGAGAATAGTAAAAATATTTTAAGTATATTAA
This sequence comes from Hemithea aestivaria, assembly GCA_947507615.1. Lineage (NCBI taxonomy): Eukaryota > Metazoa > Arthropoda > Insecta > Lepidoptera > Geometridae > Hemithea > Hemithea aestivaria. The sequence continues at coordinate 2,652,013 of OX382323.1, forward strand.
TTAGTATTTTAGGACATCTCTTGAGTGATTGAATCCCCTGAACGGTAGATAGGAGACAAAGTACCTACCTATTCGTGGATCGAATAGTTTTATTTTAATTACTTGTAAACCTAATAATATCCTAAATTGGTCTACGAACGTAAGGTTTGAGGCATATAAATTTATTATGATATTATGAGTATTACATAATATTAATAACATTATACCGTTTGTACAATTTATGGCAGTTTTTAAGGCGGTTGAAAATAAACAAAGGCGCACAAGAACACTCTTCTCCATCCGAAACATAAATAAAACCGTAACAGGGTTGTCATAATTGAAAATATTTCAACTAATAAGAACATACATACTTTATAGCTCCACCTATAAATATAGCAGATTTATGAGTAATGCAGAACGACTCAAAAGAATTTCTAATACTCCAGTGTAATATGTTTTCAGTTTATGATTAATTATATTATTATTAAATCTTAAAGAAAGAGCGAATGCACCCAACATGTGCCAACCCTAAGTACTCGTACAATGAGTAATAGCCGCCGGTCTAAGCATTTGATGCAAAATAAATAGCCTGTTGACGGAATCATACACAGAAAAGTTTAAAAATATTTTCTACGTACTAAAGTAGCTGTAATTAAAATTTGTAGATTAAAATACGATCTAAGATTACTTCAAGTCTCATAAAACACACAAAACGCTTGCCAGAAAAAAAAATGAATAAGTGGGTGGCACTTGGACGAGGTTGCCTGTGTCAGCTACCGAGGTAGGAGCGGTTCTTTCAGACTCCGTTCCACCCTAGGGTAGTGCCACCCTAGTGGCCCTGAAGCCTTTGGGAGAGGCAAGATCGCTCTTTACGTGGCGGTCTCGCAGGGCGAAGTATGGCTGGCGGTATCCTTAGATATCTCCTATGCCTTCAACTCTCTCCCCTGGGAAAAAACAAGGCGGCGTTGCGGTTTTACAACGTCCCCCTTTACCTCCGAAAAGTCATGGAGGAATATTTCGTGGCTCGCTGTGTTAGATATCCGGCGCGTGACAGCCGATGACGTTCGTGGGACATGGCTTGTGGTGTTGCTCAGGAGTCGATCCTTGGACCACTCCTGATGGACATAGGTTAGTAGTTGTGTGAGGGTTGAGTGTTGCGTGACTCGACTCTCCCAGGTGTAAGTGTGCTCTGTTACCCAGATGACACTCTGGTGACAGCCCGCGGCCCCAATCATCGCTAGTTGGCTGTGCTCTTTACGTCAGCGGTGGCAGAGGTGGTGTCTCGAATCAGGTCTTTAGGGCTCCTGGTGGCGCCCTACAAGTCAGAGGCTATCGCCTTTAAATGCCCCCGAAACCGTCCTCCAGAGGCAATAGTAGTATAGTAGTATCGTAGCGGGAGGTAGGCACTTGCATTGCTGTTAGGAGCGCGCATAACGCTGCGTGTCGACGCGCGGGCGGGTTCTCTGAGCCGCAACGTCCGCAGCGAGTCATGGCGCTCATAGTGGCTCGGCCGTACCGCAGAGTGTCATGCACTGCGGCGTGTCTTGCGTGTGTACCTCCACGGAATCTCGGGCCTTGCTTGAGGTATACTGGCGGCGTCTTGCAGCGAGACAAGATGGAGTGGACCCACCCCAGCGGAAGATTGTCCACTGCCAGGAGCATTTGAAAAAATGTATCTCTGATCTTTAAAAATATAACATGTCAAAAGCAAAACTTAACGCAATCACTAAATTAGCCAGCACTCGTTCTTTATATATGTATGTATACAACTAGTGAACCCGTGCGAACTTTCCTATCGCGTAACATGTATGTATGCGCACTCTAACCATTAATAACCCGCATCAAAATCCGTTGCGAAGATTTAAAGATAGTGGGAAGCGACTTTGTTTTGTACAATTTAGTGAAGAATGCACTTGATCGATTATTAAAATCTGTTTGATTCCGAGTGATTAAGCTACAATCGTTATTAAGTATTAGCTAACTCGATTGAAATCGTCATCAGACTCGGACGCGGTCAAACCTTGCGACCGTGACCCAAATCACACCCCTCGCAATTAACGCCAACTGTGGAAAAACAATTCTTATTTCCACGGTTTAAGATGTAAAATTATGTGAACAGTAGTCAATGTTACGTACGTCGTTATTGTATAACTGCGCATGGTACCATGGCGATGTTTTGGGGGAGAACAAAGATATGATAAGAACACGGGCAATCGTATATTTTATTTACGTGTTAAGGCTTTAAGCACTGTAAATAATGGATACACTTATAGTGTCGTCGTCCGGATGACGTCCTACAAATTTTCTAAATTACGGTGCTGTGAATATGTCATAGTAGTAAGATGACTAATGAACATCAACGTATTCTATGTCCAATTTCAACGTTGAATTGAGCACTGGGATACTAAAAGAAAGATAAATAACTCTTTATTACGGGACTGTATTACTCCGAATCTGAAAATTGTAAACCCTGATCAAAAATCAAAAGCGCCTAATCGTGTACGAAACCTGGTCCTAATCGGACTAACTTATTTGTAGCTATTCGTAGGGTCCTTAAAATCGGTCCAGATTATGAAGACACACAACTCGCAACTATTTTTTTTCGCTTCATTTGTATTGTAGTAATATTATGAAACTCAATAAAGCTTATCAAAAAAAACTTTTACATTTAAGTGTAAAAGAGCAAATGCAGCCGTCCAACTTCGACGCACAAATGCACAAAAAATAGGTGTTATTTTAACAAAACGTTATCTAATCCCCAAATTTATCAAGTTTGAATATGTAAAGTGGGCAATAGACTATCCTGTCACCATTACTCCCTGCGAGGCCTTTGTCGTTTTGAGAACCGTACTCTTAGCCTCTTATCAGTCACCTGGATAAAGCAACGTTTGGTAACAATACAAAACGGACCTCCGGAGAAGTAAATATTCCATGCTACTCGATTATTTGGGTCTGATATGAATATTATTCATTTGTTATAAAAACCCATCATTATTTGTTCAAACATATCTTATTATTTTTTCACGATGCTAATATTATGAAAAGGCGTACTGAAATGTATTAAATGTAATAAAACATGAAAAAAGATTCAAATTACTCAATATTATCTTTCTTTTAAAAAAAAATAATATAATATTTTTACGTATGTTTAGAGTATAATTAAAACAAAATACAGCCACGGTTAATAAACTCGTTTTACGGTTAACAATGAACCGACATGAAAAACCAATTTTTACGCTCGGTGAGCTCTCCAATACTTCACAATTGACCGATTTTTCTACATCAACAAAATACAAAACTGCCTACGTTTATTATGCTTTTGGATTGTAGGAAAACAACGCAACATCGTTGCCAGCTAAAACCTTGTTGTGCCGTTTAACAACATAATATGTATGTATATTATATAACTAGAAGCGGACAATTGTTCATAAAGTTATCTCATTGTTGGCGCATCTTAATAATTTAGTAACGACCTCGGTGCGATGTCAGGCCGACGGTTGCCGGCAGACGGCGCGCTGAGCGTGGTCTCTCCACGGGTGACTGTCTCACGCAATATTTGTCCTCCGCTCGCGGAGAGCCTCGCGCGCTCTGTCGAAACGCAGGCTTCGCGGGACACCCAACGCATTCGCTGATAACGATATCCGATCTTACTGGTCTTATACATTAAGACGAGACAAATTTACATAAGGATGAGTCGACCTTCATAAGTTTCCATGAGTCACGAAAGAAATTTGGAGTTTTGTAACGAAGAATTATAAATGTATGATGGTAGAGCAGTGCACATGGATACTCACGGATAGCGCACTCAGGACTGCAGGTGCGATTGGGAGGGTGGTAAAAAAGCAAGCGTGAGTCGAGCGGTCAGGATCATCGGAGACCCTTGAGGAGCGACACGGACGACGCAAGCGCAGCGAGCGCGCGCGGCGGCCGAGAGCGCGCAACTGAGCCGCGAGGCTCGCGGGGTGATAACCACTGATAAGCGCCGCGTCATCATTTACGCACTCGTACGCTAAAATGACGCTCGCTCATTGTTCAGCGCTTGAATGTAACTTGTTACAAGCACGATCATCTTGTGCATAGATTGTGCATGATGCCTCAACATTATAATACAAGTTAAAGAATAACAATTTCAAATACATAATTCTTAATTGAAATAAAAAAGATAATTCTCAAAATAAAAAAATTGAATATCTTTCAAACGGAACACTAAATCGAAAAATTCTTAGAAACTATCCATAATTTTGTAATACCTATTCAACGATACCCCACATGATAAGATCAGCCAGAAAAAAATTCATCCCCATCTTACGTATATGGGAGGTACCCTAAATTAAATAATTTAATATTTTTTTTACCGTTTTCTTCACCCTCCCTCTGTGCAAAATGTCAGCTTTCTAGGACTTATAGTTTCGGACGGACGGATGGACGGACGAACGAACAGTCAAAGCGCAACTATAAGGCTTGACTACGGAAGCCGAAAAATGGGCGAATTATTATTTATTAACAAAGGGAGCGGTAAAGTACTCTACGGTGGCTACCATAATTACTAAAACAGATAATATTTAGCTAGTGTAGTGCCGCGGTCATTAGATGCCGATGGGACACGCAGCACAAATTCTATGTGATTTAAATGCTAAACGCCTTTCAAAAAGAAGACGTGTTTTTTTAATAAATAACATGATGGCAGGCGTTTTGCAATGAAAAAATTTTATTCGGATCTATTTATTAATTATATTATTATAATTAATAATCATTTCTCATGGTTGCCTCAAGGGTTTACTTACTTATTTAAATAAAAGAAAATAACCTAATGAAAATGTACCATACAATTCATATTCTTATGTATACTATAAATGACTGTGATGCAAACGACACCAATGTCATGTAAACTTGCAAAATAAATTATACAACACTAACTATCATCTTTTTCTTTCTTCTTTTTTTTCATCTTTCATCTAGAAAAGAATTAGTAAGCGTGTCCTGTTCAATCTAGACAACTTTTCGTTTTTAGTTAATGTAGTATATTATCTTGTGAAGTGGGTAGATTCTATCAATGTAATGTCAATGTATGTAAGCTTACCCTACCATAATAGATAAATAAACGTCAGTGTCAACCAACTTGCGTGTGTTTCACTACATGGTGGCAGCGGTGGGATTTTTAATTTTCAATTATAGCTTCTAGAACCATTAAATTCGCTTTAAAATCAGTGCAATAGTTCGTCGTGTGTTGAAAATAACGATATACAATGGAACACGCGCGTCCTCCGGCGGAATTATCGCTCGAAGGCGGCCCGGCGGTGCGCTAGGAAGCGTGGCGCAAATGGCGGAAGCTGTTCGAGGTGTTCCTCAAAGCATCTGGAGTGAGCAAGGAGCCGAAGGAAGTACAGGCTAGCTTGTTGGTTAACCTCATCGGACCTGCTGGATATGAAGTCTACACGACTTTTACGTTCAGCACGGGCGAAAGTGAAGACGACGTCAATTGCGTTATAAAAAAGTTCGACGCATATTTCGGTGCAAAACCGAACATTACAGTGCGCCGCTATAAATTTTTCACACGAAATCAAGAAGAGGGTGAAAATATTGATCAGTACATGACCGCACTGAGGGTACTGGCCCAACTGTGTGAATTCGGCGAATTGACCGACAGTCTGTTGAGAGATAGGGTCGTGTGCGGCATTCTCAATAACACCGTGCGAGATCGATTATTAAGGGCGGACGAATTGACATTGTCGAAGGCGATGCAGATCTGCCAGGCGGCGGAAATGTCAACCGAGGAGAGTCAGAACATCGGCGGCGGCGGCGCCACCGAGAGCGTGCAGGTGAACGCGGTACGGAGCGGAGGCGGGCGAGGCGCGCGTCGAGCCGGCTCCCGGGCCCGCGGCGGCGGCGGCGCTGTGCGTCCCCAGGCGGCGGGCGGCGCGGCGCGAGCTCCCTGCCGCACCTGCGGCACTGCGCGGTGCGCCGGCGGCGACCGGTGCCCGGCGCGAGATTCGTTGTGTTTTGTGTGCGATCATAAAGGGCATTTTTCGCGAGTGTGCGACCGGAAAAAAGCAATAAATAAGGTGCTAAATTTAAAAGTGGACAATGCGATCAGTGAATCCGAGGAAGATTCGGATGAGTTGTTTTATGTGGAGGTACTAAGTAAGGACACAGTTCGTAAGTCTTGCATGGAATGGACTGAAACTATAACTATTGATAATAAAAAATTAACACTAAAAATAGATACAGGCTCGATGTTGAATGTTATATCTAAAGATACATACCTATTGGCTTATCTCTCGATTCATTGAAGCCATTCACAAAACGAGTTCTTTCCTTCACTGGAAATCAGTTGCCAATTATAGGTACAGTAGATGTAACATTCATGTTTAACAATAACAAATACAAAATGCCATTTGTAATAGCAGATATTAAAAAATGTCAAAATGTTCTCGGCTTGGAAGGCATTATGTCGTTAGGCTTAATACACTGTGTCGATGCAATAAATATTGAACAGTACCATGATTTGTTTAAAGGTTTAGGGAAATTACCCGGAGAATATAGTATTTCTTTAGATAAAACCATACAGCCGGTCGTGTGCCCTACCAGAAAAATATCTTTTGGTCTTAAAGACAAACTTTTAAGTGAGCTGCGCAGAATGGAAACATTAGGTGTAGTGCGGAAGGTCACACATCCGACTGACTAGGTTAACGCAATTGTATTAGTACCTAAAAAGGACGGCAGCATTCGTGTCTGTTTAGATCCGCGACCTTTGAACCGAGCGGTGCGGCGCGCACAGTACTCGCTGCCGACCGTGCCGGAGCTGGCGGTGCGACTGCGCGGCGCCACGCTCTTCTCGGTGCTCGACGCTCGCTGCGGCTTCTGGATGGTGCAGATTGATGATGCATCCGCTGACCTCTGCACCTTCGGTACACCCTTTGGGCGATACCAATTTCTGCGCTTACCGTATGGGATAAATTGCGCTCCTGAGGTTTTCCACGCCAGACTGAGACAACACCTAGAGGATTTGGAGGGGGTAGAATCCTTCATAGATGACGTCATTGTATGGGGTCGTAATAAGGACGAGCACGACAAAAGGTTGGGTAAATTACTACAGCGAGCGCGGGAAATAGGTATAAAATTTAATCGCGAGAAATGTAAATTTAGCGTACCTGAGATTACTTATCTAGGTCATAAATTTGACGCCACAGGAATGCGAGCAGATGATACAAAGGTGAAGGCCATTATGGACATGCCATATCCGAATGATAGAAAATCGCTCGAAAGGTTTTTGGGAATGGTTAATTATCTGTCAAAATTCATACAAAATTACTCGGAATGTGTAAATGTTTTACGATCTCTGTTAAAAAAGGATTCCGAATGGCGGTGGGAGCGTCACCACTCGACGGCGGTGGACGAGCTGAAGAGGAAGTTGGCGAGCGCTCCGGTGTTGGCGCTGTACTGCGAGCGGTCCCCGTTGGTGCTGTCGGTGGACGCGTCGAGCGTGGCGCTCGGCGCCGTGCTCTTGCAGAACGGCCGCCCGGTGGAGTTCGCCTCGCTCACACTCACCGACACGCAGACCAGGTACGCGCAGATCGAGAAGGAGATGCTGGCCATCGTGTTCGCGGTCGAGCGGTTCAGGCAGTACGTCTACGGCAGATGTGACGTCACCGTGCAGACCGACCACAAGCCGCTCGAGGCGCTGTTTAATAAACCGTTGGTGTCGGTGCCGGCGCGCCTTCAGCGGATGATGATGCGAGTCCAGGGCTTCGAGGTCAAGGTGGTGTACACAACGGGCAAGTACATGTACATCGCGGACACCCTGTCCCGCGCACCTCTCCAGGAGCTGATGCACGAGCGCGTCACGGACGAGGTGGACGTGCAGACGTGTTTCATGCTGGAGAGCGTGCCGTTCAGCAGCCAAAAATTGGACGCGGTCAGAAAGGAGACCGAGAGCGACAGAGACAGCCGCACGTTGGCGGACTACATCACGAGAGGGTGGCCGAAGAACAGGCGCGACGTCAGCGCGGAAGCGACCATATTTTGGCCGTATCGCGAGCAGTTGCAATATATAGACGGAATAATCTTTAAAGGCGAGTGTGTTTTTATCCCGCGTGCTCTTCGGCAGGACATGCTATCGCGGGTGCACGAGGGCCACCTGGGCATAGAGCGGTGCAAGCGGCGCGCGCGCGAGGTGATGTTCTGGCCGGGACTGGGCGAGGCCGTGGAGCGCTGTGTGCGCGGGTGCGCCGCCTGCGCCCTGCACGCGCCGCACCCCCGCCGCCAGCCGCTGCACCAGCACACCGTGCCCGCGCTGCCCTGGCACAAGCTCGCATCCGACATATTCGAATATAAGAGCAAAAAGTATATAATCTTAGTGGACTACTTTTCGAACTATGTCGAGGTGGGGGAGCTGTCGAGTATGACGGCCGGGCGAGTCGTCCGGTTCATGCGGGAGCAGTTCGCGCGCCACGGGATACCCGCCGAGCTCGTGACCGACAACGGGCCGGCCTACCACTCGCACGAGTTTAAAAAGTTCCTACGCGACTGGGAGGTAAATCACGTTACGTCGTCGCCTCATTATCCGCAATCGAACGGAAAGAGCGAGAGGACCGTCCAGACGATCAAAACGATGCTTAAAAAATGTCTGGATTCCGGACAGGATTTTTCGACGGCTCTGCTTAATTTTAGAGCCACGCCGAGAAACGGTATAGATTCTCCGGCACAAATTTTAATGGGAAGGCGGTTAAATACTAAATTACCAGTGACGGCAAAATTATTGAAGGAAACGGTTAACAACAACCGCAATTATGAAGCCTTAGCAGAGAGAAGAGATCAGATTAAAAAACAGTACGACAAGACGGCGAGACCCTTAGAAGTATTGTCTCCCGGAGGCAAGGTCACCTTAATAGGTAAAGATGCCAGGAAACAGGTTGAAATTGTTGGTCGTACGTCGGAACCACGCTCGTATATAGTGGAAGATGAGAGCGGTGGCCGGTACAGACGCACCCGGAGTCAGCTGATATGCCGCAAGTCACGGCCGGTTGCTGTGGTCCGGCCCGCCAGACTTGTCTCTGCTTCTGCAGATGACCAGCCGAGCTTTATGAGTGTACCAGGTGCACACAGGCGACGTCGTAAAGCCACGACAGTAGTACAGATCGAGCAACAGTCGCCAGTGGTTATAAGCTCGGAGAGTGCAGACTCATCACCACTCTTGTCTCGTGTAGAAGTCGCAGAACAAGAACAGGACGCATTATTTGAAAGAACGGAAGAATTAACCTTGTCACCACCAGAGGTGTCGATGTCCAGGTCAAAGGAACGTACTGCACGAATGCTGTCCAACTTATTTTTTGGCAGTAAAGAATAATACTCTTCTCTTTGTTAACATTTTGTATTATTATAGATTGTAGGTGTAGGTATAATGTAATAAGGTACATAGAATTATGTTATTAGGACGCCGATAATAGTAGAACAAAATTTTATTTTATAGTACTATCAGTTTAGTTCTTTATTTCATACTTATTTTCTATATATATTTATTGTTGTTTTTTTATAAAGGGAAACATGTAGTATATTATCTTGTGAAGTGGGTAGATTCTATCAATGTAATGTCAATGTATGTAAGCTTACCCTACCATAATAGATAAATAAACGTCAGTGTCAACCAACTTGCGTGTGTTTCACTACAGTTAAGTATCTTTTTAATACCTATTAATTGTACTCGTAAAATTCACCACTAGGTACAAACTCATATCTTAAGAATACAGTTTTCAGCCAAGAGATTTGAGCTCTAAAGATGGCAGGTTGAGGAGTCCGTCATATAATGGAACATTTCCATTAACGTATTGGAATAAAAATACGGGGACAACTAAATAATTAATCCATATAATATACCCGCCGGCATTTGAAAGTTAAACCGAAAATATGGAGTGCACCAGGCATACTCGTATGAGTTCAAAATAGATTATAGTGGCGAATGTCAGCCATGTTTTAATAATAGCTAGAACGGTGGCGCACGCGCGTCTTGCCGCGCCTGGAACACCGGCTAATAATTATTGTATTTCACAGAAAAGAACATTCAAATATCAAAGAGAACTGTGTTTTCATGGACAAAAGAAACAAACGAGGAATTTCTCAATAGGTAAGCAAGTGCTCTTTAAATTTGAAGAAAGTCTACACTTCCGCATGTGTATTATAAATATAACATTAGTGAGACCGTTACGTAAAATCGGCTTTTGATCTAATAACACTGATATATATTTATTATGTTATCTTATTTCACTCTTGATGTAATCTCTCTAGTAATGTAATTTATTACATTTTAACATATTGGTGAAATATATTTAATGTTAAATTGCATTGAATCAAATATAATAACCACGCAAATATAGTAGTATTCAATACGTATGTCGTAGTTCGTACGTTTTGAATTTTCTTAATATTATTGGTATATTCAATAACCGTACAAGGTTATGTGTAATACCAAGTTGGGTACCTACTTATTCAAATAGTGTTTAGAAAAATGTACTGGAATGGATTTTGTCTATCAAAAAGCCTGACCATCTAAAACGCACAATTTTATTAATAATGCAAAAATAAGAAATTTGCGTAAAAATAATTGCGGGAAAATTGAATTTTATGTCTTACAGCTTTAAAATGTCACGAGTGTACGAGATAGATCCAAAGTTCGCGGTAACATGCAGCGACATCACACTGTGCTCGAACTCCAAAGGTTTCTTTACTGGTCTACTGGAGGAAATAGTCTCCATACCTTCACACAATTGGCTGCGCGATCTCGAAGCGCTCGGCGAGGGAAAGAAGGTTGCATTCGTTTTGGACAACCATGAGGTAATCTTATGACATTTTTTTTTATCACAAGTGTTTTTCGCTAGGCAAGGTCTTGTCGTCAATAAACTACTGCAGAAGTGAAAAGCACAAAACGATTAGGATGACCATTCTATAGATGAAATTATAAAGACTGAAATGAATTGGATTCACAAATAATGATGAAGGCTTCAGTCTAGCACATCAAAATGAAATTCTTCCTTGATCTACATCTACTATACAGAACCTATTTGTTTATCAAATTTCAATCAAATACACTTATAAGTTTAAGGTGTAAATAGATTTTACATATTTTTACATTATTCGCCCCTCTTTTAATGAAGATGAAGTAAATAAAAATAAGATTGATACACGCTACTAAACACGTCTTTGTTTAACAACAAAATTATGGCATCATACTTTCCAAGACTGCTCTTAAAATGGTCCATTAGCTAGCCTTTCTAAAAAGAACAACCACTCTTCACCGTATTATCGCATCGATGCACTTATGTATACTACAGCTACATTTTGATGAAGCTATCTTCACTATAACATAAAATCTTATCTTACAAACTTAACAAACAACTTTGAACTTTGACGTTTTAATATAAAGTCTTCATCGTACAACTTCATTGTTAAAGTTAAAACGTGGATTTCAACATACCTCGGAAAACAGGTGGTTGAAAATAATACACAGACTAAGAAGTTTTAAGAACCTCATTTGCTTTAGAAGATTGGTATTAAAAGGAACAGCACCCGCTGAGATCACTAGAAAGAGGTGGTCGGATTTGAGATTTATTTTTATGCATATAATTATAAATCTACTGTTTTTATCCATTATACGATCTACGATCTTGCGTGATGTTAAGCGACGATACGGCCGTAGATAGTAGCAGACAAAACTTAGAAGGCGGGATAAATGTTTTCAGATAATGAGCGCTCTGTCTGAAGTGTTCTCCCGCATCCAACCTCTTCACCGCGGCAAGAGCGCCAGAATATCAATGGAAAGACGAGCATCAGCTCAGAAAGCGTTGCAACAGGGAGATCACATCAAAGCTCTCGCTCTAGCCAGTCAAGCTGTACTTAGGGCACCGATGACAGGTAACTATTAACCATATATACGAAATATATAATATATTTATAACTTCCCTTTAAGTACAACCGCAAAAATCTCATTAGTTTTAGCTGTAGGTATAGGTTTACTTATCTACCTAAATTTTGTATAATATTAAATTTAGAAGAAATATGCAAAAATAATTAAAAAAAAAAAACGTTTTTTAAAAAACGTGACTAAGGATATTTTCGAGGAAAAGGTACCCTTTTTAGTAAAGGTGCTGTCCGCAACAGTAATCTTATAACATTTGTGCCCTATACGAACCACTGCTCTAATGGTTTCAAAAGTCATAAAACATTTTCTATTCATTCAGGTGATGAAGAAGTAATAGAAGGTGGGGTATCTCTCGCCTTGGCATTGTGGATGCGTTCCGAAGTACTGTTGCAAAGCAAACAGTATAATGCCGCACTTGAAGACCTCAAACTGGCTCTTAAGGAGAGACTCCCAGCTAAAATGAGAGCGCAATACTATTGGCGTATGGGACATTGTTACAAAGGTATAATATTACACTTATTTAAATTTACTACCCCCCACCACCAGTTTGACTCATCAGTTGCATCGTCGAACTAGTGGGAATTTTTATTCCCAGTAGTTCGATTGTTAAAATATATAATGCAACATTGATTTGATGTGTTGTATTCAGTATTCAATGACTTTCATAAGTATAATAAGTAAAAGATTGATGGTCACGATAAAAATTGTTTCTTTGAGCGACCGAAGATATTATTTGTAGAGTTCAACGGGAATGGGTTTATGTTCATGGGGAAGCTAAAGAAACATGAATGAACAGAGGAAAAACGGTTGTGACGAAATGGCAACAACGCCGTGCTATTTTCAGTATTATTATTATTATAAATGTGCTATTATATTATTATTATAAATTGTTGTCATTTTTTTATCTCATGCTATTGTAACCTTTTGTATTTCGACCTAGGTTTTAATGTTGTTTTATTTCTGTAGCCAACCAGTTGAATTAGTTATATATATATATATATATATATATATATATATATATATATATATATATATATATATATATATATATATATATATATATATATATCAGAATTTTATTTTTCGGTATTACTTACATTAGGGATGCAAGGGAGTTCATAAAACCTAATACTCCAAACGCCAACCTTACATGCACGTGGTGCATCCTGCATTTCAACCAACAAGGCTCTGGCGACCGAACGATGACGGTATAATCATCACACCACCAAAAGGCTCGTAGATGGAAGTATGACTCCTTCTTAGAGGCTTTTGGTGGAACAGCTGGCATCAGCGCAGGATGTCGTCTTAGGGCGGCGGCGGAAGAATACCCAGTGTATCAACGGCGGCGCCTACAGGCTTAGTTAGAAAGCTTACTGCACACCCACAACCCGCAATAGACAAGCGTGTGGGTTATTTGTCTAATCCCCTTCCTCATGGCACGTTCTAATAAAAATTGGCCCCAAGTACCCGGCGTCTCTGGTAAAAACTCTGTTGATGACAGTAGGCAAGTTATTACTGGAGCTAGGGGCGCATACAATCCCCGGGTGAGAAATCCCCACTGTCAAACAACTTCGGCTGGTTATATGGACTCTGATCAATTAAATATCATCACTTACAACGTTCGCACTTTACGAACGGAAGAAAGACTCCTTGAATTAGAAAACGCATTAAAATCCATTAAATATGACATCATAGGTCTATCAGAAGTTCGAAGAGAAGGTGAGGATGCAATTGAAAGAGAAAACCACATATTTTATCACTCTGGCGAATCCAATAGTAGAAATGGTGTAGGGTTTATTATATCTAAACGCTGGAAAAATAATATTAAAGAATTCGTTACATATTCAGAAAGGATAATCTTAGTTAAACTTTCAATAAACGACGAGAAAACCCTAACTATCGTTCAGGTTTATGCTCCAACTTCCTCACACCCTGACGACGAAATCGAAGAATTTTACGACCTTATTGACAAAGCATGCGAGGAACATAGAGGGAACTGGACGATAGTAATGGGGGATTTTAATTCTAAAGTTGGTCCACGAACAGACACAGATAGCAACAACATCCTTGGCCCACATGGAATAGGAACTCGAAACCCCCGTGGTACACGTTTGTTGCAATTCGCATTTGCTCAAGAACTCAGTGTAAGCAATAGCTATTTTTAAAAAAAACCCCATCGTCGATGGTCTTGGTTGTCCCCAGATGGCATTACCAAAAACGAGATTGACTTTTGTCTTTCCTCACACAAACATATCGAACACAACACCGAAGTATTAAGCCAATTTGAATACAGCTCCGATCATCGCCCCCTTCGCATCACAATCAAATTGGAAACAAGAATCTTACGACAACACACTATCAAAAATTCGATCAAACATCTTGACAGACCTACACTTCTTGCTAACAAGGACAACTTTATTCTCGAACTTCAAAACAGTTTCAGTTTACTAGAAAATTTTGAATCAGATACAGATAATGTTCAAGCTCAATATAAAAATATCCAGAGCTCAATCAAAAAAGCTAGCCAAAAAATAAAAAACACTAAAAACAAAGAAAAGAAATTAAGCAACAACTCTAAAGCATTATTAAAGGAACGACAAAACTTAACATTTCAGTCCACACAATATAAAGAAATAGACAGAAAAGTGAAAAGAAGTATAAGAAAAGACATTAGAAATTTTAATGTTAACGTAGTTGAAGCAGCTTTACAAAGAAACTTTTCCATTAAACATGCTATACAAGAGAGTAATAATAAAGGCAAAACTTCAATAAGCAAACTAACAGACCAAAATGGTAATAAGCAGGGAGATAAAGAAAAAATAATACAAATATGCACCAATTTCTATAAAAAATTATATTCCGGACTAGGAGTGGGCGTTAATTCAACGAACGGCTTTTTTTAACTGTTAATCTAATGTTAACGAATTAACAGCTTTTTGTTTACTGCAAAACCGCTAAATCTATCAACTGTGTCATTCAACGATTTTGGCAATGCGCTTTTTTTATTATCTCAACGAAAAGGTATTCAAAAGTCGCTAACGTAATCTGAAGTTGCTAACGCAAAACTAGCTAAAATTATCTATTTCTTCTGCGTTGAAAGTACGAATAGAAACGGAATATGCCGAGTGGACGCGAGGGCGCCTATGTGAGCGAGCGAGACGCCGCTAGCTTAAAATTGTACGAGCGAGAGTGAGAGATATCTATGTTTCTAAGTTCGCTTAATGAAAACCTGTTAATAATGTTAACGGCTTTTTTAACAGGTTAACATGATGAATTTAACGGCTTCGTTGCGTTAACCCAAAAATCGTTAACGACCCACCACTATTCCGGACCCATTGCTGAATATCAAAACCCACCACCCTATTATCTATCAGACAACATACCATTAATAAGCGATTTAGAAGTACATAAAACTTTTCGTAACCTGAAATACAATCGCAGTCCTGGTGAAGACGGAATCACCTCAGATGCCCTAAAATTTGGTGAAATAGCCCTTGTTCGTCACGTAACAAATTTATTCAATTCTATACTGAAAACTGGTACGTTTCCCGACAATTTTTGCCACTCCAACATCATCCTACTGCATAAAAAAGGTGACAAAACTGACATAGCTAATTACAGTCCAATCAGCCTTATTTCCCACCTCTATAAAGCTTTTATTAAAGTGATCGAGAGCCGTATATCCAGCCAACTTGAACAACATCAGCCCCCCGAACAGGCAGGTTTCAGACCAGGACTGTCCACCACCGATCATCTCCAATCTCTCAACCAATTAATAGAAAAACACCAGGAATTCCAACTCCCCTTATACCTAGCTTTTATTGATTTTTCAAAAGCATTTGACAGTTTACATCACAGAGCAATATTCCAAGCACTTCGCAACCAACAAATTCACCCAACTTACATAAGCCTGCTACAACATATCTACAATAACAGTTCCGCCAACATTAAACTACACAAAACCGGACCTTCTTTTAAGATACAGAGGGGAGTCAAGCAAGGAGACCCACTCTCTCCCAAACTTTTCACTGCCACCTTAGAAGAAGTATTCAAGACTCTAGCTACTGACTGGGAAAACAAAGGCATACTCGTTGGCGAAAGACGCCTTAACAACTTGCGTTTCGCCGACGATATTGTGCTTTTCGCCTCCTCAGCTCAGGATCTCGGCTATATGATCCAACAACTTAACACCGCAAGCCTCGAGATTGGTCTTAGCATGAACATGTCGAAGACCAAGCTCATGACAAACAGCGCCAAACGTAGGATAGAAGTCGAGGGGGTTGAGATCGAATATGTCCATGAGTACGTTTATCTCGGCCAAATAGTCTCCTTCCAGGCGCGACAAGATACAGAAATTGCTCGACGCACCGAAAACGCCTGGAGGAGCTATTGGTCGATGAAACAACTCATGAAAGGCAAACTAGCCCTCACACTTGTTAGCTTTATAACAAAGTAGTTTATATGTTTCCTTTGTATTTTTGGTCTGCGTGATGTTCATTTGATCTATGCTTTATGGTTTTATTTGCATTGGGAACTCTTCGCGAAAATATCACTTTTTTAGACATTGTCAAATGAACATCACTCACTTCTAAGATAGAAAACGGAATGCAACAAAGAAGAATAAATATCTAAGTTTTCTGATCATCTTGTCTCATTTATTGAATGGAGATTGGATCCTACAATTCAGAAGAGGGAATAAAACTTTCAGCCCACTATGATTATGACAGACTGTTTAGAAGGATCTTCCAGATTTCACAGCTATAAGCACACACGTTCTTTGAGTAAAATAAATGATGGCCATCATCGTCGAAAGAGCGCGCGAGGGCGGAGGTCATAGTCGATCACTTCCCCTACGAGTTGGAGCAGGAGAAGGGCAAGCGCGACATATCAGCCGTCACAGCAGAAATGCGAGTCAAGGACGCCCGCAGCGGCGCAGTCGGAGTCACGAGCGGAGACACAGTCACCACGGATGGCGAGCAGCGAACGATGGTGCACGCAGATGCAACCGGACGGGGATCAGCAAGCGGAGGTGCAGACGCAGACGAACGGGGAGCAGCGAGCGGAGGTGCAGACGCAGACGGACGGGGAGCAGCGAGCGGAGGTGCAGACGCAGACGGACGGGGAGCAGCGAGCGGAGGTGCAGACGCAGACGGACGGGGAGCAGCGAGCGGAGGTGCAGACGCAGACGGACGGGGAGCACCGAGCGGAGGTGCAGACGCAGACGGACGGGGAGCAGCGAGCGGAGGTGCAGATGTAGATGGACGGGGAGCAGCGAGCGGAGGTGCAGACGGACAGGGAGCAGAGAGCGAAGGTGCAGACGCAGCCGGACGGGAAACAGCGAGCGAAGGTGCAGATACAGCCGGATGCGGTACCAAGCAGAGACGTGGATACAGCTGGGTGCGGAGCTAAGCAGAGACTTGGATACAGCCGGGTGCGGTGCCAAACAGAGACATGGATACAGCCGGGTGCGGAGCCAAGCAGAGACGTGGATACAGCCGGGTGCGGTGCCAAACAGAGACGTGGATACAGCCGGGTGCGGTGCCAAGCAGAGACATGGATACAGCCGGGTGCGGTGCCAAGCAGAGACGTGGATACAGCCGGATGCGGACCTACCGCGCGGCGTTTTTCGGCTCTAAGCGGAGCCGCAGTGGCGCGAGACGGAGCTAATGACGCTACAACTGGGAGCTTGAGTGCAGGTGCTATGCAGGTGCCGGACACGAGGTACTGGTATTGGTATATGCTTTGAAATAATACGCACATATTACTCTCTAAGTTACTAAGAAATTTAAATAATAGTCGACCAGAAGGAAATAAGTTCTCGATGTTAGGCAATGTCATTCCGGAATTCGATTCGATGGTCAAAGATACATGTATGTTTAAGTCAAGTAGAGAAATGCGCGCAGCTGTAAGATTGGGGAGATGTCCAAATTATTCATCTATTAGAATCGTTCCCTAGAAGCGACGACTACGCCGAGCTATTAACTGAAATGCTGTCTAAGCGGGTTAAGATGAATTTATCTACCGAACTTCACTTAAATAATATTATAAGAATAAAATTTATCGATGCGAATTATATAGAATAAACGTGCTGTGGATAGTTTATTTTATAGGATAGGAGATCGTTTCTTAATAAGACTGGGTGAGATGGCTCTCAAATGTCAGGAAACAGTGCAGGTGTTACATTATTTTCTTATCTATAAAACGACAGTCACAGTGTACTGATAGATTGAATAATATGATTAAAGAAGGCAAGCGGAGTGGTATATGTAGTAACACAGAAAGTAATAATGTAAATGTGTATGAGTTGATTGCAAACTTTAGCTAGTTGGAGAGGCAACGAAAGAAGAAGACGATGAATGTAAATGCATTAAAGGACACCCACACGATGTTAATACGAATTTGGTCTTTCTGTATGATAGTACTCGCAGATTTATTTATAAGGGGGTTGAATATTAATACCCCCGTATTAAGAATTAAGACAGAATTTACTAGATAATAGGTCCGAACAGTTAATTGAGCTTGACATAATATTTAGGAGATAAATTACGTCGGCAATTTCTATTTTCTTTGACAATGGTAATATTATATGGAACTTACTTGAACTTGAAACATAATAGCTTAGTAAATGTGGTTTGAATACGATCAATTCTTGCAACAACGAGAATTTGTCTTAAATTGAGGTCCAGATTTGAGAAGAATATTCTTAAATACTTTTTACAAACATACAAGTACAACGTATTTAAGATTATGGCTTTACCTAATGATCCACACGTTCTAATTACCAAGTCCAATGTTTTGGAAGCTTTTTAAAGACGTAGTCTACATGCTCATCGAAAAGACAAGAGTGACACGAATTCTACATTGGAGAAATCTGCTCTATACAAATTGAAACAGACAAATATATAATAATGCAATAATATTATGACTAGAAGGTTCGATAGTGAATAGGTGTAATGATTTAGGTGGTTAATATTCTTCTTAAAGTGTAGCGAAGTTAACAGACTAAGCATCACCCGGATTAGTGATGGGCTGGCCCAGTTATGAGAGGGTTAGGTGGCAATATCGTAGTACATTTAGGTTTGGCGAAGGTTAAAATGAAATACGAATATTGTTTGAGATTTAGCTCATGGCTATAAAGGCAGGCAATCTGTGATACTTAAATTGATTTTCAAAAAATAGTTTTCAATAACCATTTGACAGGTAATAATTTTACCTGTCGATTGTAGTAATAGGTACGGTAAATATCACCGGGTTTTTGAGACGTAAATCTGGCAACGAATACTTTGTATTAGTACAAGAATATGGTTTCCGAAAATGGTCAAAGCGGAGTGCTGATACAAAACGTGAGAATGAACTGTATTTCTTTTGATTGAGTTGAGATTGAATTGAAATATGTTTTCGAGCAGTCATCTATAATAATATAAATTATGTGGCTGATATGGAAATTTAGTGTCGCAAGATAGTGTAGCGCCCATATAAGGTTGTCGTTCTCTGAACGTTAACTTTTAACAGACTAAAAGAGTGGCTTATTAATACTTAACTACCTATAGAATTGCACACTAACGTGTCAAAGGTAGGAATAGTGGATATTTTGATGCAGTGAGGTGAAGATCGTTTGCTTAGGCCTTTTAATGGATAAAACAATGCGAATAATGCACAAAACCGTCTTAGAGTTGGGAATTTTGGCTGATATTATAGCTTCCTTGAGTTGGTTCCGCGTTTACTTACTACCATACACATTAAAAGTAATGAAACCGATATCGAAGGCGGAAGTTTGGACTTTACTGAAATATTATTGTGATGACCTAATGATTATTGTGAGTGATCTTAAGAT
Source organism: Hemithea aestivaria (assembly GCA_947507615.1). NCBI lineage: Eukaryota > Metazoa > Arthropoda > Insecta > Lepidoptera > Geometridae > Hemithea > Hemithea aestivaria. The sequence goes on from OX382323.1 coordinate 2,671,737, forward strand.
TATTGTGAGTGATCTAATGATTATTGTGAGTTGAAAAATAATATGATAGTACCTACTAACTTAGAATTCGAATTGAAAAAGATTATTATTATTACTTTTACGTTATAGAATAGAATAGAATTGAATAATGCTTTATTGCAAACCAAAATATACAAAAGAACTTATTACTATGAATGAGTTATATTGAGAATAGGAACAGAGTTAAGAATATGAACGATTGAGGATATGAACACTATTGAGAATAGGAACAGGTTTGAGAATATGAACGATTGAGGATAAAAACACTATTGAGAATAGGAACAGGTTTGAGAATATGAACTATTAACTATTTATGATATGAACACTATTGAGAGTAGGAACAGGGTTGAGAATATAAGAGATTGAGGATATAAACGCTATTGAGAATATAACCGGGATGGATAATATGAACGTGCTTAAGAATGTTAACGCTACTGAGAATGTGAACGCGGTTGACAATGTGAACGTGGTTGAAAATATGAATGCGATTCACAATAAGGAACGCGATTGAGATGATTTAATTTGATTGATCGATTGTTTTAGATTCTTTGTTTTGATCGATGCGAGCATAGACTTTGAGCGATCAGTGTATGCAATTGGTACTGCCCAGATGGCAGATCACATCGCGATTGAGAAATAGATAAGAGATAGAATTTTAGAGATGGAATATATACCTAATATTTATTTATGGATTGAGATAAGTGAACTTTATTAATCAGTCGTTTCAGAATCTTAGATTTCATTGATGCGAACATAAGCTATGAGCGATCAGTGCAGAAAGCGAATGGTGCTAGGCAACTAGTATCGCACAGATGATCGCAGATCATAGCAGACTATGCAAGATTAACTACGATTGAGAAATATATAGAATATGTTTTATGAATTGAGATAAGTAAATGATATTGATCAGTTGTTTCAGATTCTTAGATTTAATTCTTGCGAGCATGGGCTATGAGCGATCAGTGCAGAAAACGAATGGTATTAGGCAACTAGTACCGCACAGATGATCGCAGATCATAGCAGACTATGCAAGATTAACTACGATTGATATGAGATAGAATATAATATTTGATGAGTTAATAACGATTCGTGATTCGATTAATCGAGATCAGACATTTAACCCTAGAGTGGTCGCCCGGATAACATATTATGTAATCCACTCGTCGAAAATATCTCGAAAACGCATTCAGTTAATTATTTGCCCTTCTGGATTCTTTAAGTTGGATGTATTAATTGTAATTTTCTAACACTGAACTCATACGGCTACGTCACAGGAGGTCCACAAAGTACTTGGATTACGCCTGTATGCCGCGCGACCAGTTCTGTATGGTTTTGGAGCGTGATCACTGCAGGGCTAACATTGTAAAATTTTGATGAGAATATGTTTAAGTGAATTATTTATTGTGAAAATACGTTTTACTTTCTTAAGGTACTTATGTAAGTCATAGGTACTATGTGTAGTATTTACAACATTTTTTTTTTCTCTCTCTTTGACTGCTATTTTGTTAAGATTGAATATTCTTTTCGATGTGAGAGGACTCACCTTAAGAGGATGGCCGAACTGTTAGCTTTATAACAAAGTAGTTTATATGTTTCCTTTGTATTTTTGGTCTGCGTGATGTTCATTTGATCTATGCTTTATGGTTTTATTTGCATTGGGAACTCTTCGCGAAAATATCACTTTTTTAGACATTGTCAAATGAACATCACTCACTTCTAAGATAGAAAACGGAATGCAACAAAGAAGAATAAATATCTAAGTTTTCTGATCATCTTGTCTCATTTATTGAATGGAGATTGGATCCTACACACTTAAGAAAAAGCTCATGGACATGTGCGTTCTCCCTATCCTCACCTACGGCGCCCAGACTTGGTCTCCGACAGATCAGCAAAGGTCCAGTCTCGGAGTCTGCCAGCGAGCCATGGAGCGTAGTATTTTAGGAGTTGAATTATCAGACCGCATAAGAAACACTATACTACGCTCCAAAACCAAAATCGTTGATGTTGGACATAAAGCCGCTAGCTTGAAGTGGGACTGGGCCGGCCACATTTGCCGTATGAATGACGACAATTGGGCCAAAATAACAACTATGTGGTCACCATCCAATATAAAGCGTCGTCGTGGTAGGCCTAGAAAACGCTGGCGGGACGAGCTTGACTCTCATTGTACCGCCTGGAAAAATATAGCTCTGGACAGGACGGAATGGCGTGACGGAAGGGAGGCCTTTGCCCAGCAGTGGGACATAAATGGCTAATATAATAATAATAACTTACATTAAGTAAGTGCTTAAGATAGAAGAATTTCATTTTGGTTTGTTTTTGTTTTAATTAATTTTCCTTTGTAACTTTGACAATTTCATGTGATTATGAATAGTCAAATGAATCAGTAACGAAAAAGATAAGATTAGACTTTTTGTTCATTAAATTGGTATTGTATACTGTGCCATACAAACTTTAAAAAATATAAAGTGTTAAAGACATATTATGATTTCAATATAATTATTAATATTTATAAAAAAAATAAAATATAATAACATATATTAATATTTATGAATAATTAAATATGTATTTATTAATGAAATAGTATGTATTTGTATATTTGGTACATATGTATATATTCTTATGTATTTCTTAATAAAGTACATAGTTTGGTATTATAATGTTTATGATACTGTAGATATTATTTATATTATATTGTTATAATATTATTTAATATAAGGTACATATGTATAGGTATATATTGTTATGATAGTATTTAAATTTGCATATTTAAATTATTACAATAGTAATGACTATCCGAAGTCATTGTTGCACGCCTCCGCTATATATTTTAGCATTAATTCTCTTCCAACCAGGTTGTCTGTAAGAGATTGCTTTATGCGATAAGACCGCCGATTGTTTACCTCTAGTTTTATGTTAGTCATATTATGTTCATAACTATTTCTTGTATTTTGGTATGCAATAAAGTATCATCCTATTCCTATTTATTCTCATAAACTAGTCACACTTTATGAAAAAAAATGTTTTTGAGTTTTAGCAACACTTTAGCAACACAAAATGTCTGCCCGAAAGAAGCCGCCTGTACTCACTAAGGTGTTTATTTGTTTTTTTATTACTTTTTCCTCGTAAATTTCTGATAAAACACTAATAATTCGATCGTGACATAATAGTAAAGTGTTCACTGTTATAATTTTGACAATATTTGTTGTTTTATTTGATAATAAACTTTGTATGCCGTGACTCGTGACATACATTGCCAACTTAGTAATGAATTAATATGCATAACGAACCTGTATGTCACAGCATACATTGTCAACTTAGTAATGAATCACTGCATAAAAAAGCTGTACAAAAAATACCAGCTTTTGTATTCTGCGACATTTTTTTTTCTCATGCCCAGAACTATTCTTCATAATGAGAGAAAACTACGGAATTTTTGGATTGGGCACCATTAGAAAAAATAGACTGAGAGGAGTAGATGCAGTTTTACAGCTTTACGTTCGGAAAAAGAAATAAAGAAAAAGCCTTGATGAGCTTATCACCAAGCAGTTTGTGACAAAAATCGCCTGGCAGTTGTGCGTTGGAATGACAACAAAGTCGTAACGTCGGTCAGTACAGGTTTTTGTGCAGAATTTAGGCCCCTGGCCATTTTATTTTTTGTCTTCTTACGATGTAATAAATCTACTGTCTATCAAGTATGAGGTCTATGATTTATTAATTTTAATCGAGTAAAACTAATGGGATAAAAATGACATCTGCGAAGTCTTACTACATATACAAGAGAGATATATACCGCGCTTAGGTCATTTTTTGTATGAAAACAAGGTCACCAAAACATGGTGGGGTGCGGGGGATGGGTGGCTAGATTTGATTGGCTCGTTCAAGGTGACGTCACAGTTACGCCACAGATTAGGTAATAGTTAGAGGCATAACATGACTTTTTAGTGAAGTAGTAAAGTCGCTATATCGTATCGATAAGAAAATATAAGTTACTGTTATTCTTAGGTTTAATGAGTAAGTTCGTTGTATTGTATACGAGGGATATTTTAATATAACTTCAATTATTGTTTTATTATAGCTTAAATGTTTTCTCATCTCTATTACCTCCCAAAGTACCCGAATAAACATTTTTTTATAGTTTCACTAAAATATAAATAGGTCCATCGCTCGCATAAAATTTTTAGTCCTAATTTTAAAAAATTATGCGTGCGAATACGCACCCTATAAGAATAAACAATAAATGTTAGATAGCGAATTATTTGTTTTTAAATTAGTGACAAATTTAACATTATGTATTTTAAAAGCGTTTTTCGTTACACTTCTCTTATTATAAGCTTCATAATAACCATTCATGAATTAAATACCAGTAACCCTGTATAATATTAAACCCCGATAGCTTTGGTACCTTAATATACCTAATACCTACCTACTTCAAAAATTTCAATAACATTTTTGTCGATAAAATTTGTGGTGTAAATTTAAATTTGTGTCTTATCACTAGTTTATCCGGGCGTAAGAGAGAACGAGATAATGTTATACAAATTTACCAAGAAAGAATGAGACGAAAAGAAACTTGGTCATTTTTATATTGCATTTTATATTAAACATTTTTCAATGATTATTATCGGAATAATAACTTGCCTGTGTAAAAAGATTTCGTCTTTTGCGTAACTGAATGTAGCGCTAGTCTTTCCGCGCCTTTTTATTGAACAATACGGCATTTTTATTAATTATTTTTCATTAAGTATGTGAATGTCACGCTGTCAATGTCGGCCGTGGAATGAACACGAAAAAGAGGCGGAGCTACGAGCTTATGTTGATTCAGGCATATGACTTGGCGACTGTTACCTCATTTTAGCTTCCATCTCTAGCTTTATGATCTGTGTCTTACTATCAGTAAGTCTATTGGGAAGAAAAATCCCAGTAGTCCGATTGGTAGGACTACGTGGTAAGACTACTGGGACTAGGCCAAAATTCTGCACAAAAAAGAGACGGCGGCGCAGCAAAAAAAATAACTATAAAAACATTTTTATTTTCATAAACGCCACTTTGAGGCGCCCAAAAGATGCTAAATTAATAAAAATTGAAGTTGCATTTAAATTTGTACTGGCATCGTAAGAATTTTCACGATTTAAAAAAAAAAATTGTTAAAATTTGACAGTGGGCGCCAGCAAAACGAGAAGCAATTCTGGACCGGAATAACGCCGAGAAAATCAAACGCTACTGCAAAGAGGCCAAACAAAAAGTTGAAGTCAATTGTCCACAAGTGGTCAAAGAGTATAATCAACATATGGGTGGTGTAGATTTGGTTTGGCGAATATGCTTATCTCGCTATACAGAACTCCTTTCAAGACACGACGTTGGTATATCGGCATACTTTACCCAGCTGCTTGATATATGCATCAACAAGACATGGCTATCTTACAGAAATGATTGTATTAAAAAAGGCTATGCCCTTGAAGGCTTTTTGGTACGAAATCTATGAAGGACTCATAAAGAATAGACGTGCTGTGATTGGCCCACTCGACATCAAATAACGACCACAAAAAGCGATACAGCCAGTTCCCGTAGAGTCCTCGGGATTTGACAATGTTGGTCATTTCATGACCATGACATCGACACCTTGGGGTAGAAAGGTCGTATAAACCATTTTGACCCAAAAGGAGTTATGAATGCAGTCTAATTCAGAATTTTCCACTCTATTTATTGGTCTATACGACGCTTATAAATTCCCAAAAAAATGGTTTTTACGGCCCAGATGACTTCGAAGTCTAAACAGCGTTCTTGTTGGAATTCATGATGTAAGAACCAAATTTATTTTATTGCTGTGACCATTTGGAGTAATGCCATATTTTTTTACAAGTTTAGGTTGTAAAAGACAGTAAATTTGAGTTAAGTATGGTGTACTACCAAATTAACTTGGTTGTAAAAACCAAAGTTCGGTACGAATTCGATTTACAACCTTTTAAGTCCTTATATTTAGTATAATTTGTGACGTGCAAATTAGCTTTTACATCCTTAAACATTTTTTTACAAAGAAATTGAAAAGTACTTATGTACTTCGTTCGAAGTAATTCGATTGAAATCAAACGTCAAGCCAAGAGCCACCGATGATAGCAAACATACCTCGTTAGCGACTCGTCATAGTAACTTTAGACATTGTGATTTGCTTTAAAATAAGGTTAATTTTACAATAGCCACGGGTCTCCCTTTCCATTTCCAATAAACTACATAGATTAGAGTAAGATCTATCTTAGATAGTCAGATTTTCGTTTTCATTTCTTTCGTTTTTTTCAAGACGCCGGCCGGGTTTAGAGATGGCGATTCTCTCCAAAAAAGATCGATTTTTAAATCGATCGAGTGGGTGGCGTGAGGGCGTGCAAAAATTAAGATTTTACCTTGTCCGATCGCGACGTGCGATATGTCTGGAGACGCAAGAGGTTACGAGGATGTCAAATAAATAGGAATTACAAAAAAGTTTCTTAAAAATTTTGAAGATGGCCGAAAAACGTGATGTTTTAAAGAAAATGTATCAAAAAAGTTGAAATTTTGCACAAAAAAAATAAATTTCAGAAAATCAGAATTGTTACATTTAAAAAAAGAAATTAAAATAAATTATAAATTAAATACTCAATGTGTGAAGATGCTCTTAAAGAAACGATCAATCTTTTAGGTACCTATTTAATTGCCTCATCGAAAAATCATATTTTTTTAGTTATAAAATTACTGTCACTGTATCGTATCATTAATGTCGTTGTGTTTACGTTTTCTTGAATAAAGACAATTGATTAAAGAAAAAATGTTTTGTTTCAGTTCAAAAAATTGCCTACATTCTACGAATAATAAAAGTAAAGAAGTCTAACTCGGAACAAATTTTTAAAAAAAATTGGCCCAACGTAATATCAAAACAAAAGACGAATCTAGTAGGAGGATCTTGGTATAAAAGGTTTAAATACAGAATTGGTTTAAATACAGAATCATGACCAGCGATTGGCTCGAAAACGTGCTGAAACCCGGCACGTACCTGGTTTTCGTTGGGTCATTTTTCGAGTGCAGTAACATTTCCTGACATTATTATTCGTAGCCTACATTACATTCATTATCTAATCTGATAGAAATTGTAATTATAGCAGCAATAGGTACCATTTGGTACAGTAGGGTATTGGTTTTTGATACCCAAGTTTATGGTAAGGTATGAAATATTACTATAAAGTTATCATAGTTACGACGCCCAACATTCGAATTCGAAATTTAATTTTATTTAGTGGTTTTTAAGCTCAATTACAACGACTTAAATCTAGTTACGACTCATTACAATGTAACAACTCAAATAATTATGGGGAGTATAAACCATTTTTCAAGAAAAAATTGGTCGTAAATCCACGCTAATTTCTAAACCATGAGACCGACTGTAAAACAAGGTTTTCCATTACAAAGAACATAAGAAATTAACACATCTCCCTTAATAGGGTGAATATACCTATAACAACAAAAAAGTTATTAGCCAAAATGATTTTAAAATTTTGTTTTTTGCTCGTCCTGTAAAGTAGGGTTTATGGCTTTTACGACCTTTGTACCCCAAGGTATCGACATCTCAGGGTCGGTGCAGGTTATGCTCTAAGCTCACGACTGTCATTTGCAGCAAATACCAAGTCCGGTTATGTTTCGTTACCGGAAGTAAGCCCAGGGATTGTCAACTAATTTATCATTTTCAAAATTGAGTAGAGTTTCTGGGTTAATCCAGCATTTACTGCCAATCGCAGTGTTGCAGAGCCAATATACCCGCTACTTTGCTTACAATGTACTCGTATGTCCATCAACTCATTTTTGTAAAGAGATTTGATTTATATTTGTTTTTAATGAAAGTTATAATACATATTTATGATATTTATTCTTACTGGTTTGGTAAGGTATGTCCCAACATACATTCAAATGTATACATATTTCTTTACCCACTTGGCAATGTATGTAGTAGCATACATGATTTATAACATTTTAGACTTCCGAGATTTAAACTCATATTAATTATAATATAACTCGGGACTTATCGCGTTGGTATTTAATGCTAGTTTTACAAAAACATTATAAAAATAACCTCGACGTTTCGATACAGTTGAATGTATCGTGGTCACGAGAATACTGCAGGGAGACAATAGATTCGGGCGCTCGAGACGATAGATTTACATCTACCCTCACTTGATCAAAGACACGGACGAACGGACGGTAGATGTAAATCTATCGTCTCGAGCGCCGTAGGATGATCGTCCCTGCAGTATTCTCGTGACCATGATACATGCAACTGTATCGAAACGTCGAGGTTAGTTTTTAGTGGTGGGTCGTTTACGATTTTTGGGTTAACGCAACGAAGCCGTTAAATTCATCATGTTAACCTGTTAAAAAAGCCGTTAACATTATTAACAGGTTTTCATTAAGGTAACAGATTTGTACCAACGGCAACGTAGCAGTTAATAGATGAAACTTCTATTCGTTCTTTCAACGCAGAAGAAATAGATAATTTTAGCTGGTTTTGCGTTAGCAGCTTCAGATTACGTTAGCGACTTTTGAATACCTTTTCGTTGAGATTTTTTTTTTTTTTTATTTATCTAGAGTACATCAATGATTAGTAATACTACAATCTAGCCTTAACGTAGGCTAATAAGTAATTTACATCTCACTTAAACTGATACATAGACTTAAACTAAGAATGTGTCCATGAACACTTTTCTTATTGTCTATATTGGAGAAGACACTTTGTTCATGTGTTCTTTATGCATAATGCATATGTAGCAATTTCGCTACTTTACACTAGTCACTTCACTATTTTATAAGTTTAGTTAGTTTATTTTAGTACCGTTTTCTAGATTTTTTATCCTTTCGTCAAATGATATCATCAAGGTTAAAATTTGACTCAATTTATGCTCTATATCATTGTTCACATTATTCGTCTGAATTTGATTTGCTTGACTGTCTTTAGTAATTTTTGCATAAGAAACTGTGTTTGTCACATTTTCGTGAACTTTAGATGGTATTGTTCTATTTGCAGTTGTGGCTTGTACTCCGTGTGATACATCTGTTTTCTTTGTTAACTTGTTTCTAATATTTTGTAGCTCTTTAGCTACGATGCATCCCCTATAATTGGCCGGATGAGACTCTCCACAGTGGATGCATTTTGGCTTTACGTCTGTCGGTTTGTTGCAGTCTCTCGTTAGATGTTTTGCGGTGCATTTTACACACCGAGGTTCCTTTGAACAGTATTTTTGCGTATGACCATATGATTGACACCTCTTGCATTGTGGTATCAATTTAGACGATTTGAGCGGTTGGATGTCAACTTTACAGCCCATAATGGACTTTATTCCGTAGATTTTCTGAACTTCTTCATCTTTTTCAAATGAAAGAATCCACATGTTAAGTGGTTCTTTACTTTTCCACTTAAGTTTATTGACGGAATTCAATATTTTTAATCCTTTGAGCATAAGGTCTTCATTAATTCTCTCGGACGAGCATGAGGAATGCAGATTTTTTGCCATCACTCTGATAGGCCTATCTTGCTTGTTCTCATAAGAATGCCAGAGACAGCTATTTTGAGAAAGCAGTTTCGTAATGGCTCTGTATGAGTCTTCGCTATTTGCGTTAATTTTGACATTTTCATCGCTCATCATTTTAATTAAGAATGAGTCATTATTAACTATAGCTGACAGCTGATCATAAAACTGTTGATAGTTTTTTACTTTTTCGACTACTATGGGTGGTGGTAAATGTGGTTTCTTCACCTTTAGGTTATTTTGTTCGTTGGTTGTTGTTGGCTGTGGGGATGGTGACTTGTTAAGCTTACGTTTTTTTCGACTTTTCTGGCGCACCCACTCAGTTTCTCGTGCGAGTTCCTCCTCATCTGTTTCGTACATAGTTGGAGGAGGAACCACGACTTTTCTTGGGGATATGCTGGGGGCATTACTCCTTTCACGAATATCTTGCAGCTCACGCTGTAACTCTTCTACTTTGCTGGTGAGATTTTTCACTAATCCCTCCAGCTTTTGTCTCTTTTCCTTCTCGGATTCATATTGTTTGTATATAAATCTCTCTGTTTCCGTTGTCAAGGAGATTCCTAGTTTTTGAGCCATACTTTGCTGAAGTATAGCTTCACCTTGGTTCTAGTTTACGCATGTAGCACACACTTTATCTAAGTCATTTCGGTGACCCAGAATCTAGGCGCGCGCGCCGCGACTGTCCGCAAGTTTGACGCGGCGTCAGCGCTTTTGCTCGAGCACACACTAGAGTAACTACGCGGGACGCGACCTTTCTCACCGGTAAGCAAATAGTCACTGAACTGAAAACTTTTCGTTGAGATAATAAAAAAAGCGCATTGCCAAAATCGTTGAATGACACAGTTGATAGATTTAGCGGGTTTTGCAGTAAACAAAAAGCTGTTAATTCGTTAACATTAGATTAACAGTTAAAAAAAGCCGTTCGTTGAATTAACGCCCACTCCTATTAGTTTTATAATGTTTTTGTAAAACTAGCATTAAATACCAACGCGATAAGTCCCGAGTTATAATATAATTGATACATGATTTTTCAGGAAAACTGAAAACCCTAGATTTTTTTCTATTTTTCTGGGCATATTTAGGCTCTACACATTCCTATTTCAGTATTTGTTTCAATTCAAAATGTTATTTGCCAAATAAAGGGTTAACAATCCACTATGTTACATTCTTATTACTTAATTATTTGATGTTGAAATACTTACGCAATAAATAAATCAGAGGGACTACTATTACGTTGTCCAGGTGCTGGCGAGCCCACCAGAGCAAAAGTATCATATGAACTCGCTGGAAGACTACTAGGGAACAACGAAGAAGCCAAAACCGAATTGTTACAAGACGTAGATTCCTTGGACTACTGTGTATCTGCCAAACATCCACCGGATAAGATCGGTATGGAATTGCACCAAAACTTGATATAATTCAAAATATAGTAACACAATAGAACAGAAGTAGAAGATAAAGCCTTAAGCCTTAGAAATATGGGCACTGTTCACTAGTTCACTGTAGTCATCTACATATTGTAAAATATAGATTGTAGTACACCTTTTTGATAATATTCCCGCTAATGACTATTTTTTGTTAAACTCGACTAACTTCTACGTTCGAGCATGGGACATGCTGAAAACCAGCGCTGCGCAGAGTTCCCTCGCGTAGCACTAAGCTGAGCTTGTCCCAATTGACTACAAAATGTATAACTAAAATAGCAGAATTTATATTAGGTAGTAGTTTAAGGAACTTATGCATGCTTTTTTATTTTTTCTTTGATGTTGTGTTTTTGTATGTCAATAAATTAATTTTTACTTTACTTTATATTATAAAAAAATTCCAGGTACATCGCTTACTGGAGGAGCTAAGCCAAATATGCCATCGCTATCCAAGCTACTCAAAATTTGCGAGGAGGAAGATAAGGTATCAGTTATATATAATCATTCTCTTTTCCTTTTGGCTACCGTGGTTTCGGAAGGCACGTTAAACTGTGGGTCCCGGCTGTTTCCTATAAGATATGTAGGAGGCAGTCGTTAGGTCATGTTGCAGGCCTAAAACAACACTCTCGGATTTTAAACTCACCCAATTATTCTAAACTCCCTTTAAAACGTACCTTAAGACCACCAGGCCATTTTGTTAGAACTAAATGCGCAATTCATGCTACCATACATACACAAAACCATGGATAAATCGGTGGACATAAAAAGTTGCTCTGTTAACCAAGCCAACACAAAAAATTATTAAATGGTTACTCACTCAATCATATTTGGAAACAGAAAATCTTATTAACATCCAACATTAACATAACGGTACAGCCTAAACAAAATTATTGAACACCATAAGTATCAGTTTTTATAACAATATGTTGATATAATTTTTCACACCTCTTAATAGTATATTATAGTATCACATCACACATACTTTTATCTCATATTGTGAATTCTTGTTATATATATTCCGTCTTTCAACTATCTCATATATGTATGTGTATAGTATATATATTAAGTTACCGATTACCGAAACAGTTTGTAATTCTCATTTTGTTAACTGTGTTGTAAGGTCCCCACGAGGCAGGCTTGCCCTAGTGTGGGGACCACTAGATACTTTCTAAATTATGTAAACGTGTTTTTTTAAAAATATATATTTTAAAAATATTCTATAGTAATCTCGGCGACCTGAAACTACAACATATAGGTTAGCCAAAAAACCTATTATAAATTGTGATTAGACTCTGACAGTGTAAGTAGGGTAACCTGTTCTGTTGGAGTATAAACTCCAATTATTATTATTTTTATGAAGAAAATAAAAAAGATGAAGATTTGTTATGTCTAATTATTAATGATAATAATGTAACTGCGCAAATAAAACTGCGATACAATAACTTCATATAAAGCTTTTCAATAAAATTACATGAGGTTATGATTATTATTATCGTGCATTGTGCATAGGCACAGCGCACAGGTGACTATCACTAGAAACCGTCATAAGCTGGACATCAGTCCAGCATGGCGAGCGTTCATTGCTTCCCTCAAACAATTTATAATTATACCAATATAGGTTCGTTGTCTGATAAAAAATGATATATCAGGAATATACATTTTTTTAGAACAATATTATGACATGGTTTTGTAACAGTGGTATTACAATTTCAGGGTCGATTTGCAGTAGCAGACTCTGCGATAAGAACAGGTGACGTGCTTCTCATAGACAGCCCCTATGCTGCTTGTCTACTCGGAGACTATTACGGATCGCATTGCTTGCACTGTTTTAAAAGGTTAACATCAATTCATACACCTTAACGATGACGCTTAGCACTACAAAACCAGTGTGAAGTCTTAATCGGTATACCCTGTACGGAATCCTTTCCCTTTCCGTAATTCCGTATGAAAATTGAAAAATGAGACATTTCGCTTACTATTTATTTTATGTTTTAGTAAGAAAATATTACTGAAACATAAAAAAAACCTAAAATGTTTATAAAAATGTTAATCTATTTTACAATATTTTATCGGATGCATGAAAGGAGCTCCCCGAGTGGCGTATTAGGCAATCCTATACGTCCGGCGCACCGTGGACAATCTGCGAGGACAGTTGAGTCGGTAACGCAGATTGGCTGATCCTTTCACCACGATATGATCGACTCGACAAGAATAAGAAGAATATTTTATAAGGAGCGAGCCAGCATTAAAATCATAAATAGTTTTTACCCTGAAGTGTGCACTGACGACTCATTCGCTTCCGCCTAATACTCGAGCGTTTACATCCCTTAACAGTACGAAACAGGTACATCAGCAGCTATAAGCAGATTCGGAAGGAAAATCCACAACTTTACCAAATACTTTCATAAGAATACAAGTCATCATCATCATTTCAAAATACAAGTCATTTCATCAAAACATTACACAATTTTTATCAAAGGTAGTTGAAACATAAATATAATATATAAAAGGGCGAATAAAAAAATAAATTTAAACAGCTGAGGTCAGTTTGTGAATTTAACTGCTCCATCTATATGAAAAGGGAGGACGTCAAGACAGCCTGTGGGGTGCGATTAATAGACAATGCACTTAATAATGAAATATAATATATCAAATATATTCAAAATACGACGCTCCAAACATCATGAGTGAAAGTTTTTCAAAATCATATTAAAAGAAATTCTATTTTTTTAATATCACCCGAATAAAATGGCAGATAGTTTTTTCTCCCAAGTGTTTACTGAAGACTTGTCCGCTTTCGTCAAATAGTCAGGCGTTTACTTAGCATAACAGTACGGAAGCCCACTTCACCAGCTACATATTTGCACTTTTGGAAAGAAAAACCACAACTTTACCAAATACTTTAATTGGGCTTATACTACACACTACAAATTATATAGGGACACTAGTAATTTTATCAAAACTGTACACAATTTTTACAGCAGCTATTAAATAAAATATTCCAAAAATATAGCAGATTTGGAAAGGAAAAACTACAACTTTTCCAAATACTTTCATAAGGATAGATACAAGCCATTTCATCAAAACATTACACAATTTTTATCAAAATTAGTTGAAACCGTCAATGGACGAATAAAAAAATAAATTTAAACAGCCGAGGTCACAGTGTGTGAACATAAAAACAGCTCCACATAAAAGTATGTATATGAAGAGGTCAAGATAGCTTGTGTACTTGTTCAATAAATGGCTTTGGGGTGCGATTGATATACAACGCACTTATTGATAAAAAAAAATGAAATATTTTTAAAATGCGACGCACCAAACGTCTTGAGTGAAATAGTAATAAAATTATTGTAACATGCAGTCTCTTTGCAGGCTATAAATTCCAGTGGGGAGTTTAGTCAATTCCCAGAAGTTCATAATAATATTGCGATTATGAAAAAAAACAAAACGGTGGACAAAGTGTGCCAAATATATTCAAACCCTTCAAACTTGACTAGGACAATAATATCATGACAGTGATTCATATAAGTCCTCGTGCTCGAATAAGTGCAAGGGATAAGACTATAGACGTAGAGGCTAAAATACGTATTGATAAATGTATACATTATGCAAAGTAAATATTGCGGCCATCCAGCTCCTCGACAATACGGACATGGTGAGAAGACTTTAAATAACAATACCTTTTGAGTAAGTGCAGTGACAGTGACAATAAAATAATGTAGTGTTTTACTTATTGAGTACACAAGAACAAAGTGCCTCATTTTAATAGAGACTGCAAGAATCAGTCTTTCTTAGTTAGTAATATTCTTACGTAGCAATTAAAGTCAGATTTATATTTCTCATTAGCCTATAGAAAATTAGGCTATATTGTAATATAATGTCATGTCATGCGCGAAAACAAATGCGACTTATACAGGGACTTATAAATGACTTTAATGAAATCATTTTTTAAAAGGAAAATATTTAAGAAAACAATGGAAAGACAGATACAGTGAAAAGACTGAAATCACCGACTCGGTTTGCGTATGTGCAATGAAAACCGTAAACGACAATAACGTTATACGTTTAACTCAGGCCTCAGATATTATATTCAGTAAAAAATTGTCTTTTCAATAAATAATTTATTTTATTTATCATATTTTTTTATTTTACTTTTTAAAATGTGACGGATGGAGTTGGCTGACTTTATCTATATTAATAATTTCGTCAAGGGGTACGGTAGACTCGATCAAAACCTTATATGAATAACAAAACATAAAAAAATATTGATTTTGAGTCGACAACATATATCCGCAAAATTCGGATTATGGAGAATTTCGTTAAATTCCGACGGCACTGACAAACAAACCGCTATCGCCATTTTCATTTGGTGTCAATCGTTGACGTTTCGCGAAAATATTGTTTTTGGCACTTTTTTTTTAATGATATAATTTCGTCAAGGAGTACGGTAGACTCGATCAAAACCTTATATGAATAACAAAACATAAAAAAATATTGATTTTTGCGGTGGCGTCAATCGTTGACGTTTCGCGAAAATATTGTTTTTGACACTATTTTTATCATATTTTATATAAATATATTCTTTGTTATGTGATTTTTGTTGTCATGAACCATGAACCTGAGATTAACAACCATAGAAAAAAGAATACTAACCATAACCCATATTTTACTCGACACTGGCAAAATGGATGCAGCGAAGGGCTCTCCGCAAAGATGGTGAGTAGTATTTTAGTAGGTATGTAGGCAGGTTGTTTTTAAGTGAATTAAGATGAAATAAGATTGTAAGCCATTCTGCATTTAAATAAAATAAGTACTTATTTACTTCCAGTGACATGCAATTTTTGTAAAGGCAAAATATTTGCAAGAAACTGCAAGGAAATGCAAATGTGCAGTCGATGTGTGGAATGCGACAACTTTATACTCGGTAAGCGGCGCAATATTTTTTCTCTATAACCCGACAAATGATAAATAATATCAATGACCACATGCATACCTAGCCTGTGTTGAGGTATTATGAACAGAAACAGACACGAAATTTTACCGTTTTTCTTGATAATGGAATGGACCCCTATGTGCAAGTTCAACTTGAACTTGGCTTTACTGCTGACTTTACGTTACTGACATTATTAATTGTATATATTTTTGCAGACAATTCCAATTATTGCGAGTGTTGTGGCCTAGAAACAATGAGGCAGTTAAGAATAACCAAGGCTCGGGAACTATCAAACCATTTTCCAAAAAATCAAACTGCCCCTGTTACATTTACACAACCTGACAAATCCCAAGATTTATTTGATGACTTTCAGGTAAGTTAATGGTGTAGGTCACTGCGTACAGTGTAATGAAAAATAATACTTATTATAATTTGAATATATTTTCCCCTTTAAGGTCGATAACGAAGAGTTGACGGTAATCGAAGAGTCACTGGTGACTGATGATGTTTCTTCGGACAACGAGAAAACACAAGAATCAATGCTGTCAGTCAGCAGTGATTTTATTTATTTAGAAGAAGAGGAGAAAGAAAACATACCAAATGGCGGGCAGACCCCCGAAGAAACGTAAATATTCAAGCAGGTTTAGTACAGAACATCAGCCCCCCAGGACTAACTATGTATATTTAGCACTTTCAAATAACACCATTCAAGTATCAGTACATTCAGTTGGGTCTAAGAATTATGAATGTGTTCAATGTCAAGCACTTCATTTTTTTGGTGAAAAAATTAAAAATCATTTTAAAAATTGTTGTCATAATGGGAAGGTATACATAGACCCAGATAGAGCATTAAAGCCAATTCCTGATATATTATTAGATTTATACAAAAGCAATACGTCTGATGCTAATCATTTTAAGGCTAATATACGACAATATAATTCAGCATATGCAATGGCATCTATAAATTCAAACTTGAACACACTCCCTCCAGGATTTTTCACTTATAGGGTACAAGGGCAAATTCACATAAAAACTGGATCTTTGATTCCGTTGCAAGGTCATAAACCACAATAAAACCAATTGTACATAATTGAAAATGAAGCAGCATTAAATGAACGTTTATCTGATTCTAGAAATAACAATTGTAGAAGCAATATAATGAGGTCCTTACAAACAATGCTAAATGAATCTAATCCTTTTGTCAAAATATACAAAAGGGTGGGTGCAATTTTAGCTGAAGAGGAATTAAAAGCAGCCTCAGAAAATTGACCCAAATATTCGGTATCAATGCAGTTTTATAAACATAAATCTCTTGATTTGCGTCGGTATAACACACCATCAAATAATGAGGTAGCGGTCATTTTTGTAGGAGAAAACGGCGAACCTCCATTAAATATAGTCTTCTCTGTAGAAGAATATTCTCAACACTTAACTACACTCAAATCAACCAGTCCCAATATTGACCCTTTAGCCTTTCCTTTACTTTTTCCTAATGGAGAACTCGGATGGCATGAAAATCTTCAACACAGAGAAGAGAGACGAACTGCTCGAAGCCGTCTTACAATGTTATGTTCAGAAAAATATGCCGAATAAGCACATACCAATAATTCGTATGACGGAGAGATGTCCCACGGAAGTTTATTTTATTTGGCTCGGGGACTCTACTATTATTTTGATTGTTGATTTGAAATAAAAATTATTTGTGTAAACATTTTTGCAGTTTTTATTTACTATATTTATTAAACACAACGAACGAAGCCATGCGAATCTATGCTTGCTTATACCTTTAATATTCTTTGAGAACCGATGACTACAGAAATATCTACCTACATTTTGCACCTGGATGTATGTTATGAGTCAAATTTCACCCGAGCGAAGCCGGGTTTTCATCTAGTTCTTCAATAAAATGCTACAAGAAGAGGCGATCCCGGAGGAATGGTGTAACAGTTCGCTGGTGCCCATTTTTAAAAACAAGGGTGATGTACAGGTCAGTGGCAATTATAGAGGAATAAATCTCATGTCACACACGATGAAAGTTTGGGAGAAAGTGATAGAGAGCCGTTTGAGAGTAGAAAGTGAGGTATCACAGAACCAATTCGGGTTTATGCCGGGACGCAGTACAATGGACGCCATATTTGCATTGAGACAAAATCTTGCGAGCCGAATAAATGCTGGCTGGATGAAGTGGCGACAGGTCTCAGGAACAACTTGCGACCCGCGAATGCCCCTTAGATTGAAGGGAAAAATATACAAGACGGTAATAAGACCTGTCTTATTGTATGGATCGGAGTGCTGGGCTACGAAAGTTGCGGATGAAAGGAGAGTGCATGCAGCGGAGATGAGAATGTTGAGGTGGATGTGTGGAGTGACAAGAATGGACAAAATCAGAAATGTGTATGTGAGGGGAAGCCTGAAAGTTGCACCAGTGACAGAGAAATTAAAGAGTGGAAGATTGTCCTGGTTGGACATATTATGCGGAGGGATGAAAATCATGTTACCAAAAATGTCCATGAATATGGTGATAGGTGGTAATCCGGGAAGGGGGCGCCCGAAAAAGGTTTGGATGAACTGTGTGAAAGAGGATATGCGTGCTAGGGGAGTGGATGCAGATATGACGGATGATAGAGCAGAATGGAGGAGAAAAACGTGTTGTGTCGACCCTACCTAGTGTGGGATAAGGGCAGGAAGAAGAAGATTTTTTTTTATTTTACTCGTATATTACGAGTATATAATTTTGAACACCGATGGAGGTAAAGGTTTCGTCGGAATTTAAAGGATTCATGTTGGGGGACTATTGTTACGACGAAACGCGCATTATTGCATTACATTCACAAGCAGCAAGAAAAAAGATGTCCACGATTAAAGTTGTCTATGGGGACGAAACATTTCAAAGCTACCCCACCCTCTTCCATTTCAACATATAATA
Organism: Hemithea aestivaria; assembly: GCA_947507615.1. Taxonomy (NCBI): domain Eukaryota; kingdom Metazoa; phylum Arthropoda; class Insecta; order Lepidoptera; family Geometridae; genus Hemithea; species Hemithea aestivaria. The sequence goes on from OX382323.1 coordinate 2,690,586, forward strand.
TAACAACAGCTTTGCCACAAGCTGTAGTCAAAGGTCACTATCAATATTCGAAAGATCTGTAGTGATATGCGCAATGCACACGGGGGTAAGTCACGAAAGCTCAAAGCTAGAAGAGAATTGTAGCTGTTTTCCCCTGACGTTAGCCTTATTACCTTCTAATTCATATAAAAGAAAGTGTTGGTAACATGGCAACTGACGAAGTTAAATTTCAAGAAGTACTTGTAACGGTAGTGGCTAAAGAGTGGTGAGTGATCAATATAATATCAAAAATTGGTTCATCTAACGCGAACTCCTCCAAAAGTGTCCCACTGTCCCAGATAAATCTGGTAAGAGAACTGGGAGCAACCCCGCTTTGCGCCCCCCCATCGCAGGGTGACGATGCGTACCGCATTTTTCCTAGGTCAAAAAGGGGGCGAATTAATCGAACCTGCTGAAAAAAGTTCACATAGTTCTATTGATGGAACTATCAGAAATCTCAAGAATACATTCAATCGATCGAACCAACAAGAAAAAAGTTCATGGTAGGCCGATGGAGTCGTACTACATGGCCAGAGCCCGTCAGTGACGGCGGCGGTACATAAACGGCCAAAGTACCATATTATATTTCAAGATACATTTATTATACTTATTTCTTTTTCTAGACTAGAGGACTGTAAAGACTCAGCTCCAATGTGGTGTCCGAAGTGCTCCGGAGTAGCTTTTTGCAGCGCCCAATGTCGTGATACCGCAGTTTCTACATATCATTTATACGAATGCCAATTCCTGGATCTATTTATAGGTATTATTAATTTATTTTCTTGATGACGATATCATTTCCTACCTTAAGCAATGTCTAATTATCTGTTACAAGAAATATACACGGCTAATTTCATCAGGAATAAATATTAGACATAAATTCTCGTTACCAGAACTTACGAGATAATGTTACCAGATATTGCATGTATTATATTATGTAATATGTATGTACCATTATTATTATTGTGACATCAAACCCTGCGGGCGGATTATATCGATCGATCATTTTAGACGAGTTGCAGAAAATCAAAATACATTTTTGATTTTCTAGAATAAATCATTTATTTTGGTTTTGTGCTATTGTAGGCTTGAAGGACAATTAAGTGTTGCTGACTTACACGTTGTGTTCAATAAACGTATATTTAAATGTTCAAATAACTTTTCAGGATCAGGCATGTCCATCTTAAGTCACATAGCCCTACGTATGGTAACGCAAGGAGGAATCGATACTAGCCTATCCATACATTCGAAATATTTAACAAACGAAATCAAAACTGTAGAAGGAACTGTTCTTAACGACATCGAAGGTGTCTCCAAAAAATCTAAAATGAAAAGTAGAAAAGAACGACTCAACCGTTCTAAGAAAAGTTTAAAAAATTTCGCTGAAAAAAATTTAAGGGAAGAAGATGATATGAATTTGGAAAATAAAATGAGTTTTGAAGAGAAACTGGAATTAAAAGCAGCACAAATTTATGCTCTTTGTACGCACTGGGATCAGAGAAACGGAGAAGATTATTTGAAGAGGATCGTCATGGCACTATTTCTATGTGAATGCCTGAAGAGAGCGGGGTATTTCAACAAATGCGACAAAGATGTTGTTAAAGGTACGAAATTATCATTTAATTTATATCTCGTATTATTTAATTTACTCGTATATATGCTACTAAGTATTTAGAAGTGTTCATTCCCTATTCACAATTTTATTATTTGTTGCATTTGCAACATTGAAAATGCTTGTTTTTCCAACTCCAGCCCAGCAATCTATCAGCGAGTTAATAGTGAGGAACTTGCAACTCCTGCAGTTCAACGCCCACGAGATCTACGAAACTCTGCGTGGGCGACACATGTTCAGTGGTTCAAAACCAGTGTACATCGCAGTGGGCATTTATCCCATCGGTGCACTCTTCAATCACGAATGCTATCCGGCTGTCGCGAGGTATCATAATACAACTTTTATTGCAATAAATTCTCAGTACTATATATCGAGGTATTACCGGTAGCGAAAATTAGTTGAAAGTAAGAAAAGGGTGAGAAGCTAAAAAGGTATGACTAGATCGACTTTAATCATTATAATTACCCTTAATACAGTCAGTGCAATATGGAACCCTCCACATGGTTATGAAACACAAGAACCTAAAGTTGCAGAAACTGTAAATCGACCTTACAATTCAATACAATACGATACAATTTCGGTTAGATTCCTCAGAGTACAACGTACTACAAGTCTAGGACCAGAACCTAGAACAGTATTTAATAGCGATCGTCAACCTTGTGACATTTATAGGTATTTCGACGGACGCAACATAGTGCTGACTGCAACCAGACCGTTGGCGCCTGGAGACGTCGTCTCAGAGAACTACGGACCTCATTTTATGATGAGAGGTGTGAAAGAGAGACAGAGATCACTCGCGTGCCGATACTGGTTCAAGTGCCAATGCCAAGCTTGCACGGAAGACTGGCCCATGTTGAAGCAGTTGCAAGAAGGACAGGTCTATTTGAGGTAACCATATTAACCAACAAAACCATATTATTAATTAAACCTACAATACAAAAAATCCTAAAAAAACCGTTACGTCGCAAAATGTCCCTTTTTTAGGCTTGTTCTCATTTGGACAGATTCTCATTTGGACAGATTCTCATATGGACAGATTCTCATATGGACAGATTCTCAAAATGACGGGAGTACACTTATGCAAAAAAGGTTATATAAAATATATATTTTTCATTACCTACGTCATCTTATGGCTGCCGATGAGAATTTAAATTTTCCTCTGGACTACTCCTCGTCTTATGGGTATTTTTACCAAAAATGTCTAGAAATTCCTATTGCGACTAGTTTACTACATTCACGTATTTTTCATATTATACTGACTTCAATGTTCATCATATTATTATTACAACATGGTGTTATCATATTATAAAGTACTAGGATACCAGAAATTAGAAAGAGGTTAACCAAAACCATAAGGAGCTGGAAGAGAGAAACGCAAGTGTGAGTTCAAAAAAAATTAATCTCTTCATGGTATCTGGTCTCCTAGTACTTTTTGGGGGTTTGTGTCCATGGATCCTAGGATTCCATGAAGATATTACATTTTTTAAAGTCCTACTTCTTGCGTATTGCTCTTTCTGTGGCCGTAGCATGCTATACGGGATCCCGCTGAAATGTCGAGAGTAGAACTGGCACCCTATACATTGTACTTTTGTGAATGTATGGGATGACAGTTCTACTCTTGAAGTTTTTTCTTCTTGAAGGCCAACACGAATTGGTTTATTCCTGATAGCGTCATGGAAGAAATGAAAGGTCTTGAGAAGATCTGCCTTTGAGATGACATCTGTCAAACTTGAAACGTCAATATCTCGGAAAATACTCATTCTAGGCTGACGCTGTCAAGGAATAAATGATAGGTTTTGGAGAAATCTTCATTTGAGATGACATCTGTCAAACTTGAAACGTCAATATCTCGGAAAATACTCGTCCTAGGCTGACGCGGTCAAGGAATAAATGATAGGTCTTGGAGAGATCTTCATTTCAGATGACAGCTGTCAAACTTGAAACTTTAATATCTCGAAAAATACTCGTCCTAGGCTGACGCTGTCATAGAAGAAATTAAAGGTCTTGGAGAGATCTTCATTTGAGATGACAGGTGTCAAACTTGAAACGTCATATCTCGGAAAATACTCGTCCTAGGCTGACGCTGTCATAGAAGAAATGAAAGGTCTTGGAGAGATCTTCATTTCAGATGACAGCTGTCAAACTTGAAATGTCATTATCTCGGAAAATACTCGTTCTAGGCTGACGCTGTCATAGAAGAAATTAAAAATCTTTGGAGATCTTCCAGATTTTGACATTTCAAATTTGACAGCTGTCATCTAAAAGGCAGATCTCTCCATGACCTTTCATTTCTTCTATGAAAGCGTCAGCCTAGGATGAGTATTTTCCAAAATATTAACATTTCTAGTTTGACAGCTGTCATCTGAAATGAAGATCTCTCCAAGACCTTTAATTTCTTCTATGACAGCGTAAGCCTAGGACGGGTATTTTCCGAGATATTAACATTTCAAGTTTGACAGCTGTCATCTGAAATGAAGATCTCTCCAAGACCTTTAATTTCTTCCATGACAGCGTCAGCCTAGGACGAGTATTTTCCGAGATATTGACATTTCTAGTTTGACAGCTGTCATCTGAAATGAAGATAGCTCCAAGACCTTTCATTTATTCCCTGACAACGTCAGCCTAGGACGATTATTTTCCAAGATATTGATATTTCTAGTTTGACAGCTGTCATTTGAAAGGCAGATCTCCTCAACAGCTTTAATTTCTTCTATGACAGCGTCAGCCTAGGACGATAACTTTCTGAAATATTGACGTTTCAAGTTTGACAGCTGTCACCCGAAATGAAGATTTCTTTTCATTTCTTCCATGACCATCAGGAATAAACCAATTCGTGTTGGACATTAATCATAGTTGGACCAAAAACATATTGGACATAAATCCTAGTTGGACCAAATTATTTTGGACGAAATTAGTGTTGGACATTATTCTTAATTGGACGTATTTTATTTTGGACCAAATTCATATTGGACATTATTCCTAATTGGACGTTCCATCCATGTTGGGCCAAATTATTGTTTGACCAAATTAGCATAACGCACGCACGCGCATACACACAGACAGACAGACAGACAGACACGTCAAACTTATAACACCCCGTCGTTTTTGCGTCGGGGGTTAAAAATTAGGCTATTATTACAAAATTTAATTTAATCGACTTCCTTTATAGTAATGAACTCCTGGTACTTTAAAGCTAGTTGAGATGGCGGTGTGAAAAAATCTGTTCAAAAAATTACGTAGGTACATCAATAAATAGTATACACTCGCGTGATCAGAATCTGTTGTGACTGTAAATGGTAATTTATTAGGTGTTGTGTATGTACCTGTACAATTTCCGTCATTTTGAGAATCTGTCCATATGAGAATCTGTCCATATGAGAATCTGTCCAAATGAGAATCTGTCCAAATGAGAACAAGCCCTTTTTTAATCTTGAAGAAAAACCACATTATTGCTTATTCTCAAAATGAAAATGCAATTTAACCAAGAGCATCTGGTGAAACAGGTGCATATTATAATTATTAAAATTAAATAATATATAATTTCTCAACAGATGCCCCAACATATCGTGCTCTTGGAAGTTCAGGGTTAATCCCAAACGTGTACCGAGTCGCTGCACCAAATGTTCCGTCAACATTGACCCTGAATTGGTAAAGATCAACCTTGAGACTGTAGACAAATGCGTCGCGCAATATCAGGTATAAATCACATTGACTTGCAAAACTGCTTCGTTGTAGTCTATTTGAATTTGAATAAATGAATTTTGAGTTCCTGAGAATAAACGTGATCTCACAAACTTTCAGTTTCTCAGTTTTATCAAACACTGTTCAATAGGATTGGTTAAGGCCTAAATTTTCCCTGAAATTGTTGTTCCTATAATATTATAAAGTGTTTGCTACTCAGTTCACAAAAAGCTTCCAGTTCACATAAAACACCAGATTTTTTTACTTGATTACATTTTACTGAAACCATCCTCAGAAATAAAATTGACCCCAATAAGTGTACCTTATTAATACAAAGATTACTAACATTTCAGGAAGGAGCTAAAATAATGGACGCCGAGCGACCAGAGGAGGCAATAAGAGTTATCACTCAGGCCATTGACTTGTTCTACGAATTTGGGCGCACACCTCATAGAGAGACCCATCTAGCTCAAGAAGCTCTAAGATCCTGCTTTGCTACGTATGGGAACTACCACATAGTGACTGAACAGTCCGAAAAAGAGAAAAATGAAAAATGATTGACAAGAGCATTTTTCGGACGATGTTCAACAGTTCATTTCCTGTTTTTTGGCATTTATTTTACAATTCTGTTTGAACGATGTGTGGAAGTTTTCCCCCGTATAATATAAAATGTAAAGCAAGCATTTACACAATAAATAGATTGCCAAGAATAGAACTGAAGTGGTCTACGTAATGTGCAACATTTTTGACTAAATCGATCCTAGAAGTATGATCATATTTCAACATTTAAATTATATTTGTTCTATTTAACAAAAACGAAGATAATTCAATTGCGTCTAGTCTTATAGTGTCTAGTGTTTTCCCATTTCTTTTGTTCGTGGCATCACACATGAACGGCTGGTCAGATTTTGCTAATTCTTTTTTGTTGTTTGTTAGTAAATTAATAAAAATCAACCCAATCAACTTACCGCTTTGTTTCCTACGGCGAAGTGAGAGGAAAACGTAAGAACCAGCAAGTGATGTATGGTCGTTAAGCTACGTATCGATTATTGACTTCGGAACGCGTACCAAACATTTGAAGTATATCAACTAAGGCGTCTGGCGCGCGTGCCATCTGTTCCTGGAGAAACGAAAAACGCTTTCGTGGATGACAGAGAGGTACCGAAAAAGAATGCAGTATGGAGTGACGCTAATAAGAGATATGCCGTTCCAAGTAATAGAAGACAATAAAAAACTTCACAAGAATGTCGACAGAAGATTTATTTATTATTTGAGAAACTTGATAGAGCCAAAGGTGAAAAAAATGAACACCCAGTTTCGCGAAGCTATTAACGTGACCTAAAGGCTGACTATAACTTTAAGATTTGTACCATACATACAGTTGTATGAATTTAAGGGAACTTTGGCTATCTATAATTGGGAGCGTAAAAAAACACAAAAATACAACGTTTCCGTCTCAATTGGCGCGCGCGCCATAATTGATGCGCGGTAAAAAACCGACACCCGGTGGATCGGACCGCTCCGCGTTCGGGCGCTCCAACGAACACATTGGCGCGAGGCTGAAACTCGCACTTCGCTTCGCTTTATCTTTTCACTTTCTTAGTATTAGTTGGATGACTAATTTCAGATTTGATTAATGTCGTTCCATCCATACTAACAAGAAGGTAATTATGGAAGAAAAAAAGGAGCTTATAAAAGATGCGTGAAAAATTAGAGCATTATCAAACCTAACGACCGTATTAACTATACAAAAATGTGGGTTCGGTTGAATAGAACGTACGAAGACCATTTTTTTATGCTTTACTATGTGACTCGCTGAAGCTTGCGCGGAAATAACTAATAGAAAAGACCAACATAAAAGTTTGATTTTTTCTCCCTTACACAAAGACAAAATTAGTCGTTTTACGAAATTAGAGGTAACCCTCACTTGTTTTCTAATTATTTGTTATTTATTTATTACTATGTTGATTATATTATTGTTTATATTTACAAATAAAAGTACTGTTGTTTTTATGTTTTATTTACTGTTAGTTCCACCCAGATTATTCTTGACATTAAAATCTTCAAAAGTATGAAAAATATAACACACCACTTCGTAAAAATAGGAAAAATATCAAATAATAAATATTTATCAAAAAGGAAAGCATAACTGATGTATCGATTGGTCGTGTCCCGTTACGTCGATTCGTTCGGCTCGGATGTGTTCACCTTTAAAGATCACTTTTAAGTAGAAAATAGGACGATTGCCACATCATCGATCTAGTATTTATCAAATATGGATTTAGTACATAATAAAAATTTTAGAGAGCGACGAAATCAGATGACACGCGACATGCGATACTCAGAATGCCTTCACCAATCCAGCATCAAAATAATACTGTTAAAAAAGTCATCATGACTCTACGGATACTTACTCGTACGTCTTGCAGACTGCAAACCAAGAGCTATTCAAAGAACCAGGATGTAGTTCTGATTGAGAAAGATTAGTTTTTATGGAAAGTAAAACGGAGGTCAAACGAGCTAGCGAGCTTAAATTCAATCAATTAAGGTTCATCAAATAAAGTCATGCAGGTACAGTTCTTCTCTTCTTCAGGTTTATCTTCACCGTCGTCTTCGTCATCATCTTCCCTCGCCCTTCTGAGGGTGGCCACTTGAGACTGAAACTCGAGCATTCGAAGGAACGTCTGTTGGTACAGATCGTTCGAACGCTTCATTTGGGCCTCCATACGGATCATATTCTATAAACAAAATATGTTATGAAGCAGAAAAATAGGGTTTTTTGTGATTCTAAAAATATGAAAGAACACCTATGTATTTTAAAAACCCTTAATCCTTTAAAGTATCCAACTAAATAAGTATATATACCCTTAAAAATAAGAAAAATATTTCCTAAAGTGGATATGGGCACGACACTTAGCAAGTAGGGATTGCAATCCGGAAAACCGGATCCGGTAATCCGGCGGATCCAGCGTCATTTAACGGTTACCGGATCCGGTGCTAACAGTTTGTGGCAAAATAATATTATAGGTGTTGCATGCGTAGGTACTTTTAATGCGTTGCGCCTGGTATTCATGAGTGCGAGTCGTTCGTCGAGGTATAATAATTGTATCTATTAAATATTATTGATAATTAATATTGTTACACTTATAAATTATAAGTAATCTACCTGTGAAAGTGAAATCTAGAAATACTGAGCTACTCGTAACATAATATAAGAGTATGATTAACTCACTTATTTTGTACTAAAAAGCGAAAATCATCCCGATTTGATCAATCCGGCCAAAATGACACCGGATTGCAATCCCTATTAGCAAGACGGTATGACTACAGTAAACAGATGGACAATTGCTGCGACAATATGGTGTATACAAAGTCAAAGATCTCGAGGCAGATTAACAACCCGATGGTCAGACGGTATTGTCAAATATGTCGGATAGTCGGAGGGAACTGGATGAGACTAGCATAGGACCGGATGAGTAGGCCCAGCAGTGGGTAGATACGGATGGAAAGATTTCTGAAATCTTTGTCCGAAAACATTTTCTAAAACTAAATTATACGAATATTTGAAAATTCGGCATATTCGAGCGAGACGGTCATCTCACATCCCAGTCATTGTACATTTTTAGCGTTAGCCATAGGTGTTTGCCGTTAGTCGTTAGGCAAGTGGGGCTGGGCTGGTGTAGGTAGAAAGACATTAAGGTTTTTAGGTACCTCCTCGCGGTCCTTCTCAGCGGTTTCAGCTTTCTTCTTGGCCATCTCGAGCTGTTGTTCTAATTCTGTAACCGCAGCGTTCATACACCTGGCACATAATTATTAAAAAAAATGTTTAGAAAAGTACACAATTTTACATTAGTAAAAAAACAGAAATGAAAACATGTAAAAGTAGAAGCTATTATGAGCGAAAATTAAGTTTAGAAGAGAAGACCTATTTTTGTCAAATTGTGTCTTTTTATTAACGCCATACGTGAAGTCAGCCTAAAAAAGCCAGTATAAATAAAAGTAATTTAAATTAGGAAAAAGTAACTTAAAAGGAAACAGGGGATCTACATATTAGCGCAAAACCCATACCGGTGAATGGATTGAGGTTAAAATTTGTAACAGAAGGGTTTTATGACATAGACTTTCGAGAAAGGATTTCACCACGCGGGCAAAGGCGCTAGTTAGTAATAAGATAATTACTCTCGTATAGTATCCACACGTTCATTGGCCCGCTGTTGTGCCCTGGCAGCCTGGTCCCTTATCCTGTCGAGATCTCCTCCTAACGCCGTGCATTCATGCATCTTCTCTAGGAGACGTTTCTCGTTCATCAGCACTGCATTCTCCATGGTGAAGACAGTGCTCCTAGACATTGTCAATGGGAATATTTAATAAAGAAAAAACTTGGTAATGATAACCATAGTTACGATTTAGGAAACTACCGAGATTACTACCATTTCTTCTATGACAGCGTCAGCCTAGGACGAGTATTTTCCGAGATATTGACATTTCAAGTTTGACAGCTGTCATCTGAAATGAAGATCTCTCCAAGACCTTTAATTTCTTCTATGACAGCGTCAGCCTAGGACGAGTATTTTCCGAGATATTGACATTTCAAGTTTGACAGCTGTCATCTGAAATGAAGATCTCTCCAAGACCTTTCATTTCTTCTATGACAGCGTCAGCCTAGGACGAGTATTTTCTAAGATATTGACATTTCAAGTTTGACAGCTGTCATCTGAAAGGCAGATCTCCTCAAGACCTTTTCTTTCATAAAAGCGTCAGCCTGCGAGAACTTTCAGAGATATTGACATTTCAAGTTTGACAGCTGTCATTGGAAATAAAAAAATTCACTAGGTACGTGACACTTTTAATAGGACTACGGGTTTAGCTATTGATAGAACAACGGATAAAGTGAAAAAATGTCATTGGACATTTTTACGAATGGACGTTTTTCATGAATGGACATTTTTCAAAATGGACCTTTTTACGATTTGACATTTTTATGATTGGACCACTTTTCGATTGCACAATTTTATAATTTGACCATTTTGCGAATGGACATTTTTATGATTGGACTATTTTCCGAATGGACATTTTTATGACTGAACGTTTTTATTCTATTTGTCATTTTTCATAATTGGACTTAGTCGTATAAACCCAGCGGTGTCGTATTTATAATAACAATATAGTTGTGGTGCATTACTATAATTATTGTATGCTGTGTCCACCTCAAGAAGGGCATACATTAAGTCGTTATCCTGTCCACCAATAAAAAAAGAGTTACGTGCAGAGTACAGAGTAACAAAACAGGGCCAGACAAAATAATAGTCTCTTCCTGATATATTATACCTATACTATAGAAAAGAAAAGCGATTCTATTGCTATTGTAGGCGTTTTTGGTTTACAGGTCTGTAAGAATTGCCTGAAAAGTCGTCTACCAACGCCTCAGAATTTCTATTTTTGACAAATCAGAATTGGTCATTCGTTTTTGAAATGTCAGTTCATCTACGTATAGTATATGCTAGATTGCTGATATGCTGGGTTAGCAATGAATTTATTTTCTTTCTTTCTATATACATATTATAATTAAGTAAGGGTAAGGATAAGTTTGTCAATGGATGACAAACCACATAAAATACACCGGCTGCCGGCTTTCATAAATTTATTTATTCAGATTATTGGGATGTATTAAAATTAAATTTTGACATGGCGACGTCTAAAGAAAGTTGAGTAAATAATAAAAAAAAAAAACAAATTAGAACCAATTCGGCCACCTCTGTGGCGCGGTGGGCTAATACCCGCCTGCAACGCAGAAGGTTGCGGGTTCGATTCCCGCACAGGACAAATGTTTGTGTGATCCACAGGTATTTGTTTCTGGTCTGGGTGGTTCAATATCTATTATAAGTACCTATGTATTTACAAAAGAAAAGTATATAAGTATTATATCCGTTATCCTAACCACCATATTACAAGCATTAAGTTGCTTAGTTTGGGGTTAGGTGGCGCTGTGTAAAATGTCCTGAAATATTTAATATTTAATTGAGCACAATGCTCAGAAGACATTTCCACAATAAATGAGTTTTATTGGAAATGACCTGAAACCTTCTATGGCAAATAAAATATATGGATGGAACTACTATGGAACTTTTGATGCCCTTAAAGTTGACGAAATAAATAATTTATTACTGACCCTAATTAACAATATTAACAAATTAATACCTCCAGCGCAACTCGAAAAAGCAGACAAATATAGTTCATCTAATTAAGATTTTGAAATGTACATCATGGACTCATTGTACATGAATTTTGGGTATGCACTTAATCCGGAGAGTAGCTGGGGGTGGGTGGAGAAGAAAGACGGAGGACCGAGTTGATTGTTGATGACTTAATTAAAAGTCTAAAGGAACAAGATACCATGAACTAATAGATGTAAAGCAACAATGCAAAATACAAAGAGACATTTCACATATACTAAAAAAAAAAGCAAAACTGAGTAACTCTAGCCTTGGAGGCTGGTAAAAGAGTAAAATAATATAGAAAAACAAAAGGAATCCAATCCAAATAAAAATTCAAGACGAATCCATGTTCCTTGAAAGGGTGGATATCAAAAGCCAGGAAACAGCTGAAGCTACCAGTTAAGCACAAAGTTTCAGCTGGAAGATGGATGGAAATGGCCATATACTTAAGCTTGATTTCGAAAATCATTAAGAAATTCCTGATCTTAAAGTAAATATGGTAGAAAATTAAAACGCTACTGTTCATTTTAAAAAATCCATGATTAAACAACAGAGTATAGCAAAATGATTCATAATTCTCAAAAGTGAAGCTAATTATGATACTAAAAAAATTATTAAAGGATCCAATATATGTATTTCGACTACCAGACTACGAAATTAAATATATTAGGAAATGACTTACTTCAATCCTTCAATTTCTCTCTTCTGAGCCCGAATAATCTCAGTGAGCTGATCTATTCGCTGCTGCAGCATGATACCCATTCGATCCTCAGCGCTTCGGTCTGGCTTGTCCGGAGGCTTCAGCGAATTGTGCAGTAACGCATGCACCTTAAATTATAGTAAGTCATTCACTCAAACAGCTTACATTTTTTTGGGCGGTAGGTGCAAAATCGTTACAGTTCTTTGTAAAGAACTCTACATATGAATTAAACAGTAAAAGAGTTTAATTATATATTTAATGCATTAAATTAATCTCCCTACACAAGGATATAAGGTAAAATTGAAGATTTTTCACTGCACTTTTCTCCTATCACTGCACTATTAAAGATGGAAGCGAAATCAATGAAGGAGTCCCATGAGGATCTCACTACTCACTGCTATGTTCATGAACACGACGGAGAGCTTTGGGAGTCAACTGAGTCAGTTATCTGCAAGACTCCTAACAAAACGCCATCAGTGGAGACGTTATCTGTAGACTATACCAGTTTCTAGGCATTTGTGAGACATGAGAAGCCGTAGAAAGATCCTGCTCATACATGGTATCGTTGAGAGTAACAGTGGGGGACTGTGAAGGCAATTGTCGAACAGACATAAGTATAACAGTTCGAATGTTGGGAATACTAACTCGTCCTAAAAGCCTACGGCCCAAATGGGACGAGTTGAAGAAAATCAAAATTAATTATTTTTTCATTGCATAACTCGTCCTACGACTTTTTTGTTTGGAACTTCGAACTTTATCGACGTTAGGTACAGTCAGAAAGCCAATATTTTAGTGCTGCTGCGTCTGTTTCGTTTCGTTTCACTCAGGTGGATAGGAGCACCGCACGATAAGCACCGTTGCGTTGGCCGGTATTGCTTACATATAACAGGGTGGAAATATTGTTTACATTATAATTAATTCAAGAATTGTTAAATCGGTTTTGTTCTGAGATGTTACGAGTACCATGATGTGTTCATTGTCTTTATCGTGCCGCCACAATAAATAATGGTAAAAAGGTCATTTAAACATTATATTTATATGTATTGTGCTTATTTATGGATGGCTCTCTGATTAGTAAAAAAGAGCGACGTGACATCAGTCTCTATGGAAATCTGTGGTGATTCGATAGATTTATAGAAATCATATTTTTGTGAGATGGATTCCCTAAAACCGTTTCCGTTTGAAACAATAACTTCCCAAAGAGGAAAACCGATTTTGCTGCGTGCAGGTTTTCGGTACGATATTAAACGAATGGACAAGTCTACTGTGTGGAGGTGCGTGCAAAGACAATTTTGTAAAGCTATTCTTATATACTCACCCTCAATAACACAATAAAAAAGAAAGGATGACCATCGCTACCAGCCAACCCTACAAAAAATCTGTGTGATGTGGAATAGGGATATTGATCTTTTTTGTCCATAATGTAGATTATAATATTGGAAAATATTGGACACTTATTTTTTTATTTGTAAATCTGAAAAAAAACATGGGAGATACAATGCACTAAATTTGCTTGATTGTCACGCACAAAATCTAGTACATTTTGTTTAGTGGTGTGACGTCACGCGTCTCAACGTAGAATTTTATTAGCGTGATATCTCAGCCATTTTTTTTTTCAAGAAAAATCTGCTACGTTTTTAGAAACGTATCTCTTTGTACTTATGACATAATTTGCCTTACAGAAACCTGGCTAAATGATAGTTTTTCTAATAATGAGTTAATTGACGATCGTTTCATAGTTTGGAGACGCGATCTTAATTATGATCTTAGGTGTCAAGACAGGGGAGGTGGGGTTTTAATTGGAGTTTGGCGTGATATACCCGTTGTGGGTCGGCCAGAACTGTCATCCAGTGCCGAACCTTGACTAACCTTGTGGATAACCTTGACTTTAAAAAACCGTAATACTCGATCCTCTTATAAAATGCACATTGGTGTTGTGTATATCTAATATATAAAATTCTCGTGTCACAGTTTTCGTTGCCATACTCCTCCGAAACGGCTTGACCGATTTTGATGAAATTTTTTGTGCTTATCCGGTATCTATGAGAATCGGCCAACATCTATTTTTCATCCCCCTAAATGTTAGGGGTAGTCCACCCCAAAATTTTTTTTTTTTTATTTTTTAGACAAAATTTTTAATTTCTATTTTTTTATGATACAACATACAAAAATACATACGATCCTCAATTTTCACCCTTCTACGATCAACCCTTATTTTTTAATAGCCATTTTAGTAATTTAATCATTTTTCCTCTCCGGTCGAAAACTGATCAATCGTCATTTAATTAGTAATCCCCGCCAGATGTCTACAGGTGTCAATTCTGACCCAGTAAACAGCACAGAGTAGGGATGAGAACGAAGCCGGTCTCCTTTCTTTCTCACTCCCTACACAGTTGTCGGCCATCATTATTGTTTATGCATCAAGTGTAGTAGTAACGTTGACAATTATTATTTTGCTATCTCAGTGTAACTCTCATATTAACTTTTAATCATTCCTATTTTATCAATAATAATTAAATTATCAATTTTGAGTGTATTTTGCACGATTAGTTAATCAAGTGATTTTATAACCTCAAAAGTACTCAACACGTGACACGAGCTTCCAATAACAACGGATTTTGTGTTGTAAGTATACTTTTTTTTATTTATATCGAAAATGTTGTTGATCTTATAAAAATGTAATTTTAATTTAATTTTATTAAAAAAATGTAGTTGAACAATTAAGATTTTCATAGTTTCCAAAAAATCAATCATTATGAATCTTTATTTTGAAATGTCAATGGAAATATTGGTTGTATGAAAAAATTATAAGAGACAATGTTTTCATAAAATTTAATTTTTTACTTTTGTTTGAAAATTTTTTCCATAAAATAATGCTTATTTCACGCATATACCACATTCTTACATACATACAATATACACATTCTAAAATACATACATACTTCCAATAAGTAAGCTATTTTTTGTCTACACTAGAAATTACTAGGAAATTATTTATATGGCAAAACAACGTTTGCCGGGTAAGCTAGTTTGCGATATAAATTTAGGATTGTCAATGTCTGGTAATACACATGACCGTGATTCTTTTATTTTACTGAGAAAAAGGGCGCAGGTGATGGAATGGAAGAAACTATGTATAATACGTATATAATAAATATTGAAAAATGCATTAAGAAAAACCCTCGTGCTTTTTGGTCTTATGTAAAGAGTAAAAGGCACTCTAACTCGTATCCCTGAACATTCCTGTGCACCCAGCATACGCTGAATGCCCCCCTTTTGTCCATTTTTCTCATTGTGTACCATTTTTTTTTATCATGTATCTTGTTTTGTTTATTACACTCTACTCTCTTTTTTATTTGATGTATGTAATCTGGACAATAAATGATATTTTTATTTTATTTTTTATTTTCTGTTATCGAATATGGTAGTCGATCATCTGACCAGGGCGATGAAATATGTAACTTTTCGGGGAATACTTCCATTCTACTTTTCTTGGCCATTCATTAAATGATCAGTCTGATAGGCTTCCTTCACACTTTCAATGTTTTGATTCATGCACTGATATCGAAACAGTGGTAGTACGTAACGATCAAGTTTTTAAGTTAATTAAATCTTTGGATTTAAATAAATCTGCCGGACCGGATGGGATTCCCGCAATATTATTAGTTAGTTGCGCAAAGAGCTTAGTCCTTCCGTTGACTTTGCTTTATAAGTGCTCCCTCTCTGAAGGTATTGTCCCCAACATATGGAAAACCGCTTTAATCACGCCGGTGCATAAAAAGGGTCCAAAAAATAATGTCGAAAATTATAGACCTATTTCTAAATTATGTTTATTTGCAAAGGTCTTGGAAAAACTAGTCTATTTGCAATTATATCCTGCGCTTAAAGCCCAGTATATCATTAGACCAACATGGCTTTTTAAGGGGTAGGTCCACAACATCTTATCTTTTACTGTGCACTGATTTTTTATCTAAACATATGTCTGAGCCCTCCCAAATAGACATTATATATACGGACTACTTAAAATGTTTTGATCGCATTGACCATTTAATTTTTTTGGAAAAACGCCTGAAAATAGGTATAAGCGTTGGCCCACGTGAACGCGCGGGCGCAGGCGCGAAATATCAAACATACGACGTGCTATGAAAGTGTTCACGTACAAACGCACGAGCGGTGCAAGCAAAGTCTGCCGCGCCCGCGCCCTCGCCCGCGCCCTCGCGTTCACGTGAACAAGCCCTAAGGGGTAATCTGTTCCGGTGGTTCTCTTCCTATATTCGAAACCGCTGTCAAACAGTAGTTCTCGGTGGCTACTCTTCTATTTTGTTTGATATCCCTTCTGGAGTCCTCCAAGGTTCCCTTTTAGGACCTCTCCTGTTCACGTTATTCGTTAATGACATCGCTTCCTGTTTATTTAACTCCAAAATTATTATTTATGCTGACGATATGAAAATATTGTGGAAAGTCAATGATATCAATGATGCTCATCGTTTGCAAGACGATCTTATAAGGTTTAAAAATTATTGTTCATTTAATACACTAAGGAACCTATGCATGCTTTTTTATTTTTTCTTTGATGTTGTGTTTTTTGTATGTCAATAAATTAATTTTTACTTACTTTTACTTTTACTTAAACTTGATTTAAATGTTTCCAAATGTTATTTTTGTAGTTTTACTAGAAAACCACATAAGTTTGTTTATAGTTATACATTTCATCGCTCTGTCTTAGCAAGAGTTGAATCTATCAAAGACTTAGGTGTTATATTCGACACTAAATTGCTTTTTGATAAGCATATTGACACCATAGTCAAAAATGCATCTCGTTCCCTTGGTTTTGTTTTGAGAATGTTGTCAGAGTTTCATAGTATCAAAACATTCAAAATACTATTTTGTGCGTACGTACGAAGCCACCTTGAGTATGCGTCCCAGGTGTGGAACCCCCGCTATGATGTGTACTCCGCGCGAATCGAAAACGTACAGAAGAGGTTTTTGCGCTATTTGCAATATCGAGCTCGTTTATTTCTACCCGATTATGAAGCTAGATGTAAATTTCACTTTCTACCCTTCTCTTCTTTCTACCCTTGTTTAAACGTAGAGAAATGGCTGACCTGACTTACCTTTTTAACATAGCTAATAGCACAGTAGATTGCCCTGAACTACTTGAGCAAATTGGACTGCGCACGAGCAAGGTTGTCGTGAGAAATCCTAGGACGCTTGCTGTCCCGTTCGTTAAAACTAATTATAGGCAGAATGCATTCATAATTAGAGCATCCCGCTTTTTTAATTCTTAAGTTAAGGTTAATTCTGAGATTGATTTATTATTCAACAGCACGAGTATGCTTAATTAAACGTACACTTAATAACATTTATTTTGAAGTGGCGGATTAGGCAGTAAATATAGGTGTTTTGTGTTGTTCTCTTTTTTTTAATTATCTCTTTTATTTCTAAAATTACATTATGGTGCTTTTTTATTCTGGAACTATTTTGTCGTCCTTAGTATACTGAAAGCACTTTTTCAAAGTAGATAGGTACCTTGTAATTTTTCTCTTACTATTGTGGAATTTATGTTGTGGAGTTTTAATGCGTTCTTCAATTCGAGTGGAACTGAGAGTACAAATACCGTCAAATGTTTGACAGAAAGTAAGTGGTCAACTTTTATATGGGAAAATGGAATTGTCGTTTTACTCTATCTTACTCGCAATTTTTCCTTATTTACTCACCGTTTAGACCTACCCTGGACTACGACAAACATTTTAAAACCAAAATCAGCTTGATCGGCACAGCCGTTCTCGAGTTTTAATCAGACTAACGAACAACAATTCATTTTTATTTATATTTTAATCAGACTAACGAACAATTCATTTTTATTTATATAGATTTTGTGCCACATTAAATAAACTTTTAAAAAATTATGAAGAAAAAAGCGACATAACTTTAAACTCTGTATAGTTTCTAGTCTACTAGTACTTATGGCCAACAAGTTTGGGCCGTAGGCTTGTAAGACGAGTTAGGAGTCATTCAACAGTTCGAAAGTCGAACAATTAAAGCAGACTTCATTTGTAGCGACAGATATAAGGCGATGTCACAGTATGGGCCGCGCCAATGCAGATAAAACCACGTCTTGTCTTGTGCAAATAATTATTATTATTATATTATTAAGTTTATTACTTACTAATAATTGTGTCAGTTTTATGTTTTTTTGCATATTTTGTGTTTCATTAACGAGTTATCATTCATTCATTCTGTTACCTTCTCCCTGGCATCGCTGAGTTCCTTAGCCACATGTGCAGCATTGTGTTCAGCGATGGCTTGAGCTTGCTGCGCCTCCATCAGCTTCAACTGCGTCGCTTTCAACTGATCTGGGAGAGGCATGTACTCTCGCAACCTCTCTTGGAATGTGTTCTAAGATAATGAAAATTTATTTGTTGTTCCTTCGCGCCTAAACGGCGGAACCGATTCAGCTTGTCGGAGTAAATCGTCGGTAAAAATAGGCAAATAGCAAATTTTATTGAGGCTGTATTTTGTTCAAATAATGTATTTGTTTAAAGATAAAAGTGGAAGGATTTGCATCTTTCATAAGGGAGATCTTTGTTCAGCAGTGCAACATTGTTTACTATTACATATTTCAATAAGACCTGTTTAGTCCAATAGAACTTTTTTGGTGTGATGAATTGTTTAATAATCATGCTTAGGCCACACTATCCCACTTTAACGCAAAAACTAACCACATTCTTTAATATTTTTTGTCGATTGAAAATACACATAATGATACCTTTATCCGTTGTATTTCAAGGTTGATTTGGTCGGCGACCCGGTTGTTATCCATGTCCATCATGTCCATTTGCCTTCTTTGCTCCTCAACCATCTGTTGGGCTTGAAGATACTGCCCGGGAATAATTTAAATCAAATGAGTCAAGGAATAATAAGAATATTGGAAGCTTAGTTCCTGAAATACATGATTGAGTAAATTTCACCTTGTAAAATCATCAGGTGCAGCTTAGAAATAGGGTTAATAAAAAAGTTAACCAATCGCGCGTTGGAAGATTTGCTCTTTTGACCAAATGCGCGCCTAAACCATGCATTGCATTTAGCGGTCTTGTGCATTTTCTGGCCAGTTTTAGCAAAAGGAGTCCAAATCATCTCGCCTGCACCTGCCGTAATAGTTCGTTGTCTAATGTCGTCTAATGGTGGTCGGTCTATCTAAAATCTAATGTTACTTGAACGAAAGCCAACAAAATATAACGAATAAAAAGCTACATATAAATGTAACAAATAAGAAATGTACCTTATTTTTGTAAGCCAAAGACTGGTTCGTCTGTTCTTTTAAAAGAGTGTGCAAATCTTCAGTCTCTTCCCGTGACTCTCTGTAGCACTGCTTTAGAGAACGCACGCAATTCACCTGTTCCGTGTACTGTGCTCTTGGAATGACGACCACGTTAGAAGTCGCTCCAATACCTGATTTAATTCCCAATCATCATCTATTTATTTTAGTATCGAAAAGATTCTATGAAATTTAGGAGTGAAAGGCTATCTCGGTATGGGCAATGGTCATGTCAGACGAAGGGATTGAAGATCATGTAGCAAAAAAGACCATTAAATTTTAAAAGGTTTTTATGAACTGTGTGAAAGCAGATATGCGTGTTAGGAGAGCGAAGATATGGCGGATGATAGTGGAATGGAGGAGGAAGGCGCGTTGTCCCGACCACATCGAGTGGAATAAGGGCAGAAAGAAGAAGAATATCGATAAGATTATGAAATCGAGATGATTTTTTGTTCCTAAATCATATCGAAGGAAGGGGATAACACAATTCACAATGGTCTAAATTTTCAGAAGATTAGCTATCATTTCACTCATATTTCCATGACTAAAATACAGAATAATTATAATAGATATCGCTATTTATTGGGTAATATAAAAAAGCTCTGTTGAATAAAAAAAAACTTCTAAAGATTTTAAGCAACAGAGCGTGAGTGTTTAAAGACTAGTTTTTAGTGACTATTAAATTTTAGTGCACTATTTTTTGAAGCGTTTATAAATTAAAATGTACATAGGTACGTAGATCTAAAACCTTCGTATTTCAACTCAAGCTCCTTTACTCTTTCCCGCACATCACGGCTTTGGTTACGTTCTTTGTCCAACTCAGCTTTCTTCCTCAAAAAGTCCGAACGAAGCACGCCAACCTGGCCGACAAATTATAATTATCCATCAAGTTTGAGTAAGTGTGCCTGAAGAACGTCTTGAACATGGACTACTAGTTTCTTGTATTGAACACATTCTTTGCATTGAACCAACAGTGGCGAAGTTTTAAAAGTTTAGTAATAAAACTTTTTTTGTGTTAATATACTGAAATAGGTCTATGTTTGACCGCATCCCACCAGATGGAAAGTGCAAATGCGGTCGACAATTAATCACGTAAGATGCCGTGTAACCTGGGTACCTACGCATAGGCTATAAAAAAGCCTGGGTTTAGCCCGTGTTTAAGATAGACATAAATTTTATTTTGCATTTACCTCAGCTACTTTTAACCTATGGTTTTCTTCTAGTTGCTGCAGTTTTAAGGTCAGCCTTTGTATTTCTCTCTCCTCTGGACTCTGGTGAGATATAAAATATATACTAAGGATGGTTTCAGAAGACTATAAATAAATTATGTAAAAGTATGTAATAATAATTTGTAAATATATAATTTGATATTTGATTGATTCGTGAAAATGGCCTATCTTGTCTATGTATCCATCATCATGGATGCTGACTGACATGTCTATGTCATAGACTAAATTCGTCTATCAGTCTACCATTTTTTTAATCATTATTTTCTATTAATTCTTCAAATTTGAGAATAGAAAAACCTTCCTAAGTACACGTACATATTTTGGTAATACCTTTTCCTACACTGTCAGTAGATATAAAAATCATAGGTACCCAAGTATATGTGAGTAATGAGTAACTTTTTAATAGCTTATTGTTACATTCGTTTTATATGTATGAATTAATCTCCTAGCTAATTTGGCGTGATTAAGTTTTAAGTTATGTATTCTAAGTTCTTTCAAAACTGTTAACGGCGCGACACCGCGCTCCGCGAGAAAATCGTACAATTGTGTTAAATCGAAGTTTTCGTGCATAAAAACTGTGTATAAGTGAAATTTCGTGAACAAGCTGGTCCTGGAAGTGTGGGATAGGCCTGGGACCAGCGGGATTCAGTGTTTTAGTGCTTAAAATAGTGACTAACTGACAATTGAACTTTATTTTGTTTACCCTACCCTTGTTTAAAGACAATAGGAAAAAAAAAATAAAGTGTCAAAGTCAATATCACTAATTTACTGTCACTGTCAAATTAGATGTTGCTAATAATGTTGCCATTCTAATAAAAAACTACAAAATGGTAGATGAGCCCGAAAGTACTGAGGCTCTCGATATGGAACTAGACAATGGAGACAAAAGAAATTTACCCAACAAGTTTTCCATCCTAGTTTCTTTACAAAACCAGCACAAGACCCTCAAACATCACATCATTCTGAAAATGATAACATCCGTGTCTGGCAAAAGGTTCCAGTGCTAAGAGCTAACCAAACAAACAAACGAAAATGCATGTCTGATTCACCCCCACCAACAACTACATCAAATAGATATGATACATTACCACTAGATGAAGGTCGCAGCACCACATCTGCACCTAAACCAAACAAACCGCCACCACTGCTTTTGTATGGAATACAGGATGTTCAAAAACTGTCAGAAGCTCTTGAGACAGTGATGAAGAAAACAGATTATGTTATAAAAATTATTAACAAAAATCAACTACGAATCATGTGCAGTTCAATAGACGCCTATAAGAGTCTTATGTCGCTTGTAAGAGAAAAAGGTCTTATTGGGCACACTTTCACAAAAAAAGAAGATAGATGCTGTAGGATTGTTATCAGAAATCTTCATTATACCACTCCACTGGATGCAATTATTCAAGAAATTGAAAAAACGGGAAACAAGGTTAGAGGAGAAATTATCAACGCAAAAAGAGATCCCCAACGGGAACCTACATCAACATTTTTTTGTAAATTTGGAACCTCATGCAAATAACAAGAAAGCTAAGGACATTACATACATATATAACACCTCCGTTATCATAGAAGATCCAATTCAAAGAAACATAATTGTACAGTGTGAGAGATGTCAGCAATATGGCCATACAAAGAATAACTGTATGCGCCCTTATCGATGTGTTAAATGTGCAGGAGCGCATAAGACATCAGAATGCTCAAAGAAGGACCGCACTACACCGGCCAAGTGTGCTCTATGTCTAGGAAGCCATCCTGCAAACTATAAGGGCTGTGAAGTGTATAAAGAGATTCTAGAAAGAAAAACTAAGAACAACCCCCAAAAAATTATATCTAGGCCACAACATACGCCGCAAGTACCAATGCTTGCAGTTAAGCCAACAAAGTCATACCTCAATCAAAAATTCAAATGACTAATTATGACGGCGCACCCCAAATTGGACCACAAGATGAGCACAGGCGCAACTCCCAGCCACAGGTGGTAAAAAGTCACTCACAGAACCCGGTAAGTTTCCATAAATCATATGCGGACAAAGCCAAGATTGATCACCCTACAACAAATGAAATCAACACTCATAATATGACATGGAACACACCTACAACACTTAGTATACAAGAAATACTAATTAAACAAAGCGAAAAAATCGATATTCTCCTACAACAAATAAGTACACTCTTTGGACTTATAACAATGATTGTTAACAAAAACAATGATTAGGTCGCTTCAAGTCGGAGCGTGGAACATAAATGGATTATCTCCGAACAAACATAAATCTTCAAACCAAACTGAAGACCAAAGATGACATAGATGAAGCGACTAAATACTTCACAAATCTAGTCCAAGAAGCTTGCTGGATGTCTACACCAGATACTAGAGACAAGATTAAGAACACTAATCTACCTAAACAAGTGAAATTAAAGTTAAAAGAGAAAAGGCGGCTGCGTAGGGTTTGGCAATTAAGTCGACATCTCAGTGATAAAAGCGAGTTTAATAAAGCAGCCAGAGAGCTCAAACACTTGCTTAAAGAATCAGAAGATCTTACATTCACATCACAACTAGAAAGCCTTACTGCGACATCAGCCACAAATTATTCTCTGTGGAAATTCACCAAAAAAACATAACCAACCAAAACCGCCACTTAAAGTAGAAGGAAATCGATGGGCAAGAACAAGCAAAGAAAAAGCAGGGACCTTTGCTAAGCATCTCTCTAAAGTGTTTGTGCCCAATGAGCCAAGTCAAGAAAATGTACAGTAAGATATAGATGCAATCCTAAAACAAGACCTTCAAATGGAACTACCCCTCAAACCTACATCTCCACGGGAAGTAAAACTCCAGATACGGCAGCTGAAAGACAAAAAAGCTCCTGGCTATGACCTTGTAACGAAAAAAGTTCTTCAAGAATTGCCAAGAAAAGCTGTAATTTTTCTTACAGTTTTGTTCAACGCTGTACTAAGATTATCCTACTTTCCCATGTTATGGAAGATATCACAAATAACCATGATATTCAAGCAGGGAAAACCAGAGAATGATGTGAGCTCGTACAGACCCATAAGCTTGCTACCAATAATTTCCAAATTAATGGAGAAGATAATCCTACGACGAATGAAACCTGTTCTATATGATCATAATATTATACCTCAGCACCAGTTTGGATTCCGCGAGAAACACTCTACAATAGAGCAAGTTCACAGGGTGTGTAACAGAATACGACAAGCATTTGAGTCAGGAGAATACTGTGCCACAGCCTTTTTAGACATCCAACAGGCATTTGATCGTGTATGGCATAAAGGCCTTCTATGTAAGATCAAGACTCATCTACCACATAACTACTACTTACTTCTAGAATCTTACCTCTCAGATCGTCGATTTCAAGTACGGGAGGTCGACCAATACTCCAAATTCTATGAAATAAGAGCAGGCGTCCCACAAGGCTCAGTGCTGGGCCCAATTCTGTACACAATTTTTACTGCAGATATTCCGCAATCTCAAGATGTAACAGTAGCAACCTTCGCTGATGATTCTGCTATCCTCACTAGTCATAGAGATCCCATACAAACATCTAATACCTTGCAAAAAAGCCTTGACCAGATTAATAACTGGCTGGGTAAATGGAGGATAACTGCCAGCGCTTCGAAATCAACACAGGTAACATTCACACTGAGAAGAGAGAATTGTCCATCGGTCAGGCTGGGGACACAAGAATTACCGCACAAAGATGTAGTCAGATATCTTGGAATGCACTTGGACCGAAAGCTGACATGGAAAACCCATATCAAATGCAAAAGAGATGAAGCTAACCATCGATCCAGACTTGTGCTGGCTACTGGGAAAAAGATCCAAAGTTAACTTGGAAAACAAACTCCAAATATACAAAGCTATAATCAGGCCAATATGGACATATGGTCTGCAGCTGTGGGGTAGTACGGCCGACTCAAACATAAACATCATGCAGAGGGTACAAAACTCTACCCTATAACTAATTTCAAATGCACCTTGGTTCATTACCACTGCAGAATTACATAAACATCTTGGAGTCAACACAATCAAAGAGGAAATTAAAGAACTAGAGAAAGCATACAGAAAAAGATTGGCAACTCATCCAAACCAGCTTGTAGTACAGCTGCTACAACCGAATCCCAACAAGCGTCTCAAGAGACATCATATTTTGGAGCGCAACTGCTGAAGTTGGCTACTCATATTGTGACTCATGCTCGCTGGAGCATGGCACTGCAGATCATTCTTCTGACAACAAATTTGATTATAGCCGGGAGGCTGATGGCAAATGAAATTGGAACACAAAAAAAATGTGTTCTAAGTTAATTTATAATGTTAAGTAGGAATTTTATAATATTATAACATAGACCATTACTGGTTTTAATACTAACGAAAATAATGATTTGGTATTCGCGCGATCTTTGCTTTTTTTTTATTTAATTGACGTCCATATATTGTCAATTAAACATAATATTATGTCAAGATGTATTTTATCTTTTAGTTTTCGAAAAAAAAAATTGTTTTACTTTATCCGTTATGTTATGATAAAAGCCTCCAATTTATAATTTAATGAGTAATTAAATAATTGTATATATAAATTCAATTTTTTACATAAAGAACTAAAAATCTCAGCTTAATTTTATAGAGATTTTCTATTGAGTTTTAACAAACGATATTACCTAATTTTGTAAAATCTTATTGTAAATTAATATGCCTTACCTTAATTGTAAATTATTTTTATGCATTAAAGTTGTTAATAATTTAATGTCAATTAAACTTTAAAACAACATTCGTATAAATTTGATGGGCACTAATTTTTTTCACATAAAAGTTAATGTACTTATTTTATCACTTCGAATGCCATCTATCACTTGATCTCAAAGTAAAGATTTTCTATTGTGCGCGTGCGCCGCGTTCAAACAGAGAAGAGAGTTAATTATCCGATGGGCGCGGCAATTACTCTTCAATTATTATTTTAGCTATAATTCTTTTAAACACGGAACTTGTGCCTTTGATATGCCGTATCTATTTCATAATGCATAACTACGTTTTTATTACTTTACTATTTCATAATATTTATTGTTAATTTTGTGTTATGTAAAGAGGCTGTGTATTTATTTAGAATAACTTTATGTCAATTGTAATATTAATTTAGGCTTGCCTTACATTTCAGGCGTTTCACGCACATTTAAAAAAAAAAACGAGTGATGTGCATGCTTAGTGATTTACTTATCTCACTTAGAATACACAATAGTATATGCCGTATCTATTTCATAATGCATAACTACGTTTTTATTACTTTACTATTTCATAATATTTATTGTTAATTTTGTGTTATGTAAAGAGGCTGTGTATTTATTTATAATAACTTTATAATTATGTCAATTGTAATATTAATTTAGGCTTGCCTTACATTTCAGGCGTTTCACGCACATTTAAAAAAAAACGAGTGATGTGCATGCTTAGTGATTTACTTATCTCACTTAGAATACACAATAGTATATGCCGTATCTATTTCATAATGCATAACTACGTTTTTATTACTTTACTATTTCATAATATTTATTGTTAATTTTGTGTTATGTAAAGAGGCTGTGTATTTATTTATAATAACTTAATAATTATGTCAATTGTAATATTAATTTAGGCTTGCCTTACATTTCAGGCGTTTCACGCACATTTAAAAAAAAACGAGTGATGTGCATGCGTAGTGATTTACTTATCTCACTTAGAATACACAATAGTATATGCCGTATCTATTTCATAATGCATAACTACGTTTTTAATACTTTACTATTTCATAATATTTATTGTTAATTTTGTGTTATGTAAAGAGGCTGTGTATTTATTTATAATAACTTTATAATTATGTCAATTGTAATATTAATTTAGGCTTGCCTTACATTTCAGGCGTTTCACGCCCATTTAAAAAAAAAACGAGTGATGAGCATGCTTAGTGATTTACTTATCTCACTTAGAATACACAATAATAGTAGGTATATACTATTGATCACGTATCATGGCACTTAAAAAAAAACAGATATATTGTACTTAACATAATATATATTATCAGGTTTTATTTTTTTTAGAAGTTATTATACGAACAATAGAAATAGCTATATATAATCTGCTTGATACATACTGTTAGAAAAGATGGAGGAATAAAATTTTTTTTTATTATACTAAAAAGGCCCTGCGTTTTAGTCACATAATTTGACTACTTGTTGTACGGTACAACCGTTTATAATATTGTTAATTGTTAGCATATAATATCACGGGACCGCACAGCGCGCGCTCCCGCCTTGCTTCGTCTTTGTATACATCATCGCGTAATAAATGACATTAAAACTTAAACTATCAGTGATAATGTAGGCTAAAAATAACAATTTTTAGCCTACATTATTATATTCCCATCAGACAGTAGTTATAGTAACTACTTGTAAATTATAATCACTACATAGTATATATACGCAAAGTCGCCTAACTCGTCTATCTGTCTCTAAGTATGCTTAGATCTTTAAAACTGCGCAACGGATTTGGATGCGGTTTCTTTAAAAGATTGAGTGATTCAAGAGGAAGGTTTAAATTATGTATAATACATGCAAATTATAGAGAAATACTGATAATTTACAGTTAGGCGTTACGAAGTGCGCGCGGGTCCATTAGTCATGTATAATATTGTAAATAATAATTATGTTACCAGTGGTTTTGGGTTGCATGGTGCTGGACAAGTGGGGCAAACTCCGCACTTGAAATTAAAAAAGAAAACAAATATAGTCAAAGCATTCATTAAAAGTTTAATAAATATAATTATTATATAGTGTTACTTACAGCAGCACTTTTAGTTTTAGCAGCAGCCTCTATTGCGTCCTGTTCAAATAATAATATATATATATATATATATATATTTTTTTAAATAATTAATAATTATTATAAATAATACATGTAGGTACCTATTTGTAAATAATTTTTGTATGTATAAGTTACTTTGACTCCTCTTCAAAATACTACATCCTACTCTTTAATATCATCCACTCTTTGCACAGTCACTTATCTGAAAGAGATCGCTCTAAGCGATAAAGCGGGCCGGATTGTGGCTTTGATATAGTTTTAATTCAAAAGTAGGTAACATTACCTCTGGTTTCATGCATCTCAGTTTCCCTTCACCAATGTGACACGAATTTGGGATCTTTTCCATTTTCATGAGCGTAAAATCAATTACCAAAGAGTTTTGAAACTTTCTAGTATTATTCCAACTAACATAATTCAGGCACCCTAGAAATATAGCATCTTATTGTAAAGTGTTAGAAGCACCGACACTGGAATCCTAACCCATTTTAAAATACCTATTCAACGATACACCACATGATGGGATCAGCCAGAAAAAAAATCATCCCTATCTTACATAAGTGAGAGGTATGAGGTGATCAGCTTTGTAAGTCTTATAGTTTCTCCGTAAAGCCGCGGACAGACGGACGGACCGACAAAGCGAAACTATAAGGCTTCCATGTTGACTACGAAAGTCTAAAACAAAATATAAAGAAGCACAAAATAGAAAAGATTTTGGGAAATACCCAGACATCTCCAACAAAATAAAAATTGCTGAAAACGATATTTCAGCAATCTTAAGAAAAAAAAACAATAAAGTGCACGGTTGAATTTATGAGAGCTTTAGATTTAAGTCTACTCGTAGTTACTAAAGGTGAGTTCTTAGACGAGGATTCAAGCAAAACCAAAATGTTCAAAACACTGTCTACGAGCAAGGTACTAATGTTGCCTCCCGCATTGTCTCATTGAATACGGAAGACACAAAAAATCTCTCAAACAAATAAGTAAAGGACAGTGCTACCTCGATTTATCCATTCTAGAATATACACGATCCCATAATTTTTATTTTATCAATCTATATTTTACAATTTTTTTTGTTTTTATTTTGACAAAAGTCGGATTTTTAATGACATTAAATTTTTCCTCATTTCATAACTGTATATCATAGAGATCCAAACAAGAAGGTTTGATTATGGATCCAATTAATCTTATTGGACTATAACCCACTATAGGAATCAACGTGCCAAGTTTCATGCTTCTGCAAGAAAAAAACAGGTTTTGCACTAAAGTCCCCCACTATATTCGTATTGGATGAACAAAATATACTACACTGCTGAGCGCATTTACTAACAAATAATACTTGCTTGTTATTGTTTGTTTTTATTCCAATTATAAATTTGAAATCTATTTTTAGCGGCAGATTGCAAGGTACGTTGGATAAACATAAGGGGTGTTCACAGACGGATATTACAAAAGAGAAAGAGATTATCCGGCACGAATCCTCCAAAACGCGCTTACAAATATGTACTTCAAACACTTGAAATTCATCAAAAATTATTACAAGAAAGTAGTTTCAGTATCAAACAAAGAAACAAACAAAAGTCCTGATTGGAATGAACAAATAGAGTTTGAAGACGACAATTCTGAAGCAGAAATTATCCCTATTAAGAAACGGAAACGAAAGTCTATATGCAGGCTTTTGAAGTAGTAGATGTTCCTGAAGCTTCAGCGATAAATGAAGCTTCAGAGCTTGACGCCACAGATTCAGTGGACGCATTTTTGATATTAGCATTGCGGCGACTTTGAAAAAGTTCTCACCTTATCATTTGAATTTGGTGAAGAATAAGATTTTTCATATAGTTCAGGAGTACGATTTGCAGCTGATTGTGGAAAAGCAGCCGAGATCTGAGGTCACCACTTTATCTACATAGCATTCATAGGTACAATATAAGGAATGGGAATATTAATTTAAATTAACATTATTATAAATTGTACCGATTATGCTGCAATGGCGAGAGCCTACCGGTCGGTAGGCTTTTCGGCGGCGTGCGCCCTGGCCGGCACCCCGCCCTGGGAACTCGAGGCGACAGTGCACGCCAGGGTGTACGAATGGACGGCGGAGCGTAGGGCGCTCGGGGAGTGCCCTTCGCAAGAAGAGCGGGAGGCCGTCCGGCGGAAGGCGAATGAGGCCATCATCCGTTATTGGACGGAGGACCTCACTACCGCCAAATTTGGCCGCCGGACGCTGGACGCGCTCGTGCCAGTCTTGGAGGGATGGCTAGAGCGGTCCCACAGGCTTCTCTCGTTCCGCCTGGTGCAGGTCCTGTCCGGACACGGCAGTTTCGGAACGCTCCTGCACCGGATCGGAGTGAGGGAGTGTCCGTCGTACCTCAATTGTGGGGCAACGGAGGACTGGGCCCAGCACACCCTCGAGGTGTGTCCGAAGTGGGCAGAACAGCGCCTGAGCCTGACCTCGGTGGTCGGGCAGGACCTCTCTCTTCCCAGCGTAATATCATCCATGTTGGGGAGCGAGGAGGCCTAGACGGCGGTCGCCTCCTTTTGCGAAGACATCATGTCGCAAAAGGAGGATAAGGAGCGCTTGAGACAGCACGGCCCTCTAGCCACGCTGTCTCAGGCGATTCGAAATTCCAGAAGGGGTTGGGCAAGGCAACTCTACATGAGTCAACGCCTGCCCCCTGCCTGCCGCCTGCCCCCTGCCTGCCGCCTGCCCCCTGCCTGCCGCCTGCCCCCCGCCTGGTGAATAGCGGATGATAAGCGCGGGGGGCGCCTACATCCGCATTGCACATTCACCACCACTGTCGGCGGGAACGGCCGAGCACTCGGCACCATTTCCGGGCCCCTCCCAGTTGAGAGGGGCGTGAAGGGCCCGCCTTTGTAAAGGCGAGCGGTCGTCGATGGGGGACTGGATGCTAAGGCTCTGCCGATTCCCAATTCTCCGTCACAAAGACGATGCGGGAGTGCCGCCGGGTTGTTTTAGTGGGTATACCCGTGCAGCCGCTCTGCACGGGGAGTCTCACATAACCCTCCCATACCCCCGTATGGAGGGTATGCGTAATGCATTTTTTCCCGGCGAAAACAAAAAAAAAAGTCATGTTTCTATTCATCCAGTGAATATGAGTTACATATTAGTGCTTGTTCACGCTATAACACGCGGGCGCGGGCGCGGGCGCGGGCGAGGGCGCGACAGACTTTGCTCACACTGCACGTGCGTTGTACGTGAACACCTTCATAGCACGTCATATGTTTGATATTTCGCGCCCGCGCCCGCGGGTACACGTGAACAAGCCCTTAGTGCTTGTTCACGCTATAACACGCGGGCGCGGGCGCGACAGACTTTGCTCACACCGCACGTGCGTTGTTCATAGCACGTCATATGTTTGATATTTCGCGCCCGCGCCCGCGCTCGCGCCCGCGCCCGCGCGTTCACGTGAACAAGCCCTTATAGTCGGGCCAGCCTTAAAGGCCACATTTGACACTTCATCAAAATTCCCTTACAGGATCTAAAAAATTTACTTATTTTTTCTGTAAATAAAATATGTCAACACTTAGCTGAACAATAAATACGAGGGTGGATCGAAATATTCGCGGCCTAACACATAAATACTTGAACTATTAATTACTAATATTATATATTATTTAATATTATTTATTGTACATATTATTTATTGTTTTAATAGCATTTCCAATCTCTCAGTCACTTTGTCATCAGTACTGTCCGACGTTCCTAAAAACTTTAACGTTCTTCATATTAATGCGCAGAGTATTCCGGCACATTTCTCCGATATGCAGGCATCATTCGATGGTAAAAACATTCACGCCATACTGGTGGTCCGAGTCTTGGCTAAAACCTTTCTTATCTTCTCTTTCATATACCTTACCAGGATTTCAATTAATCCGTAATGACTGGAATAACGGTAGGGGGGCGGTGTTGTTGTTTATCTCCGTACACAAATTCCTTTCTCTATAGTAAATTTGTCAGCGCAGCCACCACCGCCTGATTCCGGAGAGTACCTTTTTTAGAAGTCACCCTCTGTAACACAAAAATCTTACTAGGTGTGTATTATTCTCCGTCTCTAAACGTAGATTTTTTTACTCAGTTTGAAAAACTACTTGAAAATTCGTCTATATCATATTATGACCATATCATAATTATGGGCGATTTCAACACTTGCCTTCTCAAACAAGACACGCGTTCATCTCGTCTAGAAACTCTAGTAAGGGCTAGCAACATGACCATACTTCCTTCAAATGCTACGCATTATTTTCCAAACTCAACGCCTTCTCTTCTTGATCTCATTCTTGTTTCTTCTCCAAATCATGTTACCAAGCATGGTCAATGTTCGGCGGATGCTTTCTCCTATCATGATCTGATTTATCTCTCCTATAAAATTCGCCCACCTAAAGCTAAGCCCAAAGTAATTCTGCAGCGTAGTTTTGCTAGGATTGATCGGGATCAACTGCGTAAGGACGCCTCGGACTTGGACTGGTCACCTCAAGAAGAGCCACCTCAAAAATCAAGCATCTCCCAGCACCATGACTTTCAAAAGATATTAGGAGATTAATGCTAAAGAAATGTATTGCTAAAGCCAGGTACAAGAAATATCCGTCTGATCTCAATAAGGATAAGTATGTTGAGAGACGAAATACGTGCAACAGGGAATGCAGAAATGCTCAACGCCAACATATTCACCATGAAGTTAAAAATGGGGACCCTTCCAAGGTTTGGAAGTTCCTCAAAACGTTGGGAGTCGGGAAGCAACGTAACGACGACATACCGAATAACATAAATATAGATACACTTAATAACCACTTCTCTGCATCTGCTAATTTTAACAAAAAACCTAAAAATGGGACCTTCTTCGGCCTCCCCCCCCTCGGGCTCACCTCGGAGGGGTGGGGACTTTTAGTACGTTTATCTCCTAACTAGTCCGAACAAAGTTACTAAGTTAGTTTTTCTGCTTTCGACTTTTGGATCCACATTTCTTCTTTTACTGGACTATTATCTAAAGTAGTTGAACGTTTCATTCACCTACGGCTACATCATCATCTCCTTAACAATAATCTATTAAATCCCTTTCAATCAGGTTTTCGACCCGGCAGGAGTGGGCGTTAATTCAACGAACGGCTTTTTTAATCTAATGTTAACGAATTAACAGCTTTTTGTTTACTGCAAAACCCGCTAAATCTATCAACTGTGTCATTCAACGATTTTGGCAATGCGCTTTTTTTATTATGTCAACGAAAAGGTATTCAAAAGTCGCTAACGTTATCTGAAGCTGCTAACACAAAACCAGCTAAAATTATCTATTTCTTCTGCGTTGAAAGAACGAATAGAAACGGAATATGCCGAGTGGACGCGAGGGCGCCTATGTGAGCGAGCGAGACGCCGCTAGCTTAAAATTGTACGAGCGAGAGTGAGAGATATCTATGTTTCTAAGTTCACTAGTAAAGTCGAAAAATTGATGTATCTAAATGTAAATATGAACCCTAACAGGTTTAAATAAAACGAAGATTGTGTAAATATTGTAAAAAAAAATACAAAAAATAATAAAAAAAAAAAACACAAAAAAAAACATAATATAAAAATAAGATGATTAGATATGTATATAAAAAAATAAAATGATTATGTAGATAAAATGAGTTAAACTTTTAAATACGCCTGGTATATCCTTTTTCCGCCAGCCAGTCCTAAGCCTGGAAAAGTATGAAGGGAAGTTTATTTCATTTAGATGACGACTTTTGATCATTAATTATTTAAAATTGACTGGTCACTCAAACAAGCTAACTTCAAAACACGAAAACATTGCTTTGGTTTTAGCAGCCTGCGGCGTAACGTCAGCTCTTTTTTCAATTTGAACAAAGTTTCATATTATATTAACTGCTACGTTGCCGTTGGTACAAATCTGATACATTAATGAAAACCTGTTAAAAATGTTAACGGCTTTTTTAACAGGTTATCATGATGAATTTAACGGCTTCGTTGCGTTAACCCATAAATCGTTAACGACCCACCACTACGACCCGGCCACAGCACTACGACAGCATTTGTTAAGATTATTGATGACATACGTTGTGGTATGGCGAGCGGAAACCTGACTATTCTCTCCTTACTTGACTTTAGCAGTGCTTTTAATCACGTTGACTTTGACATTCTCCTGGCTCTTCTTCACTGTCTAAACATTACTCCTCTTGCTATCCAATGGTTTCGTAGCTACCTGTATGGGCGCCGGCAGCGTTTTCGCGTTGGTGATTCCCTTACATCCTGGTGTAACACATACGCAGGCGTACCGCAGGGCGGCGTTCTCTCTCCACTTATCT
Organism: Hemithea aestivaria; assembly: GCA_947507615.1. Lineage (NCBI taxonomy): Eukaryota > Metazoa > Arthropoda > Insecta > Lepidoptera > Geometridae > Hemithea > Hemithea aestivaria. The sequence goes on from OX382323.1 coordinate 2,724,518, forward strand.
TTGCAATCTTCATAAACTCTATTTCTCACCATCTTACCTCTTCCTATCACCTTTATGCAGATGATGGTTGTTCGCAAATTTTACGTATTTCAGCGGCTAAATGTCAATCGTTAAATGTCCAGCAGGGCTAGACAACGGCGCGATCGATAAAGTCGATAGCGAATGGCCGCTCCTGCGAATCCGCTAAAAATGGCAGCCAACACAGAAGTAATACAACTAGAAGTAGCCATTTTATGTGTGAGTGTGATGGCAATAGGGAAAATTCTGTGTAAAGAAAAAGGAGAACCTATTTTTTTCCGTCCCTTTCAGCGTGGCCGGTTTATGTTGTTTGTCAAACTGCTTCACTTTGACAATAATACCTATGTGTTTCGTTTTTTTCCAAAATTTTAAAGCAATTTGAGACAATACAATGTTATTCAACTAGTTTATGACCTAAAATATCAATAAATCGCGTATTTTCATAAAATAATGAAAACCGTAAGCTGTTTTTTGTCTCACAGGTGACACGATTAAGTGACCCCCCTGGTAGCCAACGACTTTTGGAATCGATATCGCAATGTCTATCACGGGTTGGCGTTTAAACCCAATGATAAAAAAAGAACGGATGTGCGATGACTCTATGGTTCCATATAAAAAGAGCCATCTAAAGCGTGGCACGAATATACAAAACTTTTCGTTTGTTTACTTATTGATAGTACTTTAAGTGTCAGTGACATATTTAAGGTGAAAAAAGTAGATTTTGAATGTAAATCGTCGCATAAAGTGTTGAATAATAAACGTTGCCCATAACTAATATAATGCAAAATGAATTCAACATGCAGCATAAAGCAGTGCGGTGCTAAAATAATCCAACATTAACTTTTCATAGGTTAATAATCATTGTTCTTCTTTTTGTGCATTGATTTTAATATTTAATGAATTTCGTGCGTAGTTCAGGTTAAATAATCTTAATAAGACATGTAATCGTAAGGTCTTTAAGTCTAGAAAATTGGTATTTTTTTAGTTTAATCGGTAGTGTTTGTTTATAATTTGAATAGTGATGTGACATGTCGAAAGACCGTGATTCGTGATTCGACATGTTTTGTCAGGTAGGTAGAAAGTAGTGTATGTAGTGAATTTAATAATTATAAAAATTATGTAGGTGGAGTGTATTGTTATGATCGGTAGCATTATATGTAGTCTTTTCAATAATGTACATAATGGACAATATTTTTTTAATGTCGTCTTACTTTTATTCATTTTTGCTTTTAATTTTTTTTTATGTATAATAGTATTTTTGTCAAGCAGGTCATGGTGTCTTTTAGGGACGCAATTGAAACAGCAGGGACGTGGGCATACAGGTCAATCTAAAATTCAATTGGCAAGCGACATAAAAAAAACGAAGAATTACACAGCCAAAGGATGTCCATCAGAGGCCCCGTTAAGGTCCAGTGAAGGAATGATAATGGTTTAACCTACCTAATAGTTACTTACAACATTTCAGTCCAGCCTACCAAACAACCACAAATTCATTCGCAATTTTGCATTTATAATCATTTGTGATATAGTGTTGGTTGGCTACGTTATTTGAAATGATATTGTAATATAGAAGTGTTAAAATCGTAAATTAACAATAAACGCATGTTTTAAATGAAAAACATGCGCCTGAGAGCCAGTACGCAGCAGTTTTCGATTAGAATCGAATTTATAGAAAGGTACATAATATTTATTAGTTCGTACAAACATAATTTTATAATCTAATCCATAAAAGGTGAACCTCATCAAATTATAATTCAAAACTAGCTAAAGAGCCTTGCCATTCTTAACAAAAAACATATTTTACAGACACGGAGATATTTTGCTTCCCACACCTGGGCCTCAAGGAAGAAAACAATCCGAAGTACTTTGGAAAAAGCTAGCCGAATCTCTCAATTCAGTTGGGGGTTTTGGGATACAAAAAACATCTGAGAAGTGGAAGCCTATCTTAATTTACTAATATTATAAAAGTGAAAGTTTGTATGTGGTGGCTTAGCCCATGGCATTAATAACATAGGCAGGCAGTTATATTAGTGGAATTTATAAAATATACCTATCTACATTATGCAATGGTTTATGCACTACTAATACATATATAACACATAATATTTGGTGATATCTATAGCTACCCATAAACCATACCTACCATTTGTATGGACAAAATTGTGGATTGAAATGCTAATCGAAAAGTTAGTGGTTTTTCGTTTTCGTTCTATTCAGTTTTGTTGTCTACCAAATTTAGCGAATTTCGCTTAGGTCACGTGACAAAAGACGAGAGCTGTCATCTCAGTACATTTTTTTAGCGATTGCGAATGGTAGTTACGGGCGGGCGCGCCGTTGTCTAGCCCTGCTGAGGACATGGCAACGGTATCAAGAGACCGGTTCGGTCAAAAAAAGACCTACGATGCACAGAACCAAGAGATGACCGCTTTTTGGTGGGTCAGGCGTTGCGGAATCGTAAGGCGTCAAGTGTGGACCTGAAGGAGCCTTGAAAAAGTAAGCGGAGTAGAAGTTAGCTTATGGACGGTCAGGAGGAGGCTTTTGGCTGTCAATATCAGGAGTTACCGCCCGGCTTGGGGCTCTAAATTACTCCGTGGGCACCGAGTTGCTCGAATTCAGTTCGCTCGAAACTGTACTTCAAGGGACTCTGGAGGACTGAAATAAAGTATTGTTTACCGATTAAGCTCTGTGTCGTGAGGACCGACGTCGACGAGTGTGGCGAAGACCATGTGAACGATATTCTGAAGTGTGTTTCGAAGAAATCACTCCTTTTGGTGGAGGCTCCATTATGTTCTGCGCAGCAATTAATCCGACTCAGGGTAGTTTTCATAGAAAATGGAACATTAAATCCACACCAGTACAAAATGGACGTCCTAATACCATATACACAGCCCGCATTGATTGCACACTTAGGGAAGATTCCATTTTTGTGGATGACAATGGGCACCGGGCTAGGCCGCACCGTTCGTCGACCACCACCACCGTTTAGAGACGTAGAAGCGTACATGCAAGAAATTGGGATCCGTCGTTTAGATTAGCCAGCTCGAAGTTCTGACCTCAAAACCGACAACGCTCGGCTCGGGCCGCGGCACGCTGGGGCGAGGCAGCGCGTGAGTTTGCCTCAGGCGAGGCACGTCTTGACCGACCGAGGATTTCCCTCGTGAGGCAGCCTCGCGAGGTTGCTCAATCAATACGCGGCTAACCAGGGAATTTCCTTAGCATCCACCGGAAAAAAATAATCAGTTTCCAATTTCAAACCACTCCGTTCCGCGGTTTGGCGGGTTGTGGCTTTGATTTGATAGACCAGTTAACAAGTAGTCAAGAGTAGAGTAATTTATAGCTTTATAAAAAAGGGGTTCATTGTTAACCTGCTTCCCCTAGTTGAAAGCTCAAAGAGCCCTTGATGACCTGATAACTGTCTATTCAACTTTATCTTAAGTAACTCGAAAAAATTGGCAGCATTGGCTTAGAATAAGCATCAAAAGGCAGAGGCGATGAGCCTGGCGCTGCGTCGCCGAGGTCAGCCCGCATATTATTATAACCATCATTATCGCAATAAGCAAACCATTCTAAAATTCACTTGTTAAAATAATGTTGAATCTGTGATGAGATTACCTATTTAAGATACCACCCGTAAGTAAGGAGCGTCATCCCAAGACAATTAGAAATTTTACTGGATTTCGGTGGAAATATATCCCGATATTGCCAAGGGTCGCTCACGTTAGCGGGTGGCTGCGCGCTTGGATATAGAGTTGCCCGGGGTCTATGGAGTGAGGTGATCCTACGTTTAAATTCAGTAGCAGAGGGTGCCACCAAGACTACTGACCAATAGCATCGTGTAGTAGTAGTAGTATATATAGCAAACGTGGTCGTCCGAAACAAACCTAACGGCGGACAATTACTGACGAAGCGAAGGCCATCAGAAACACTTGGAGCGAAATAAAATAAGAATTATTTTTATTTTATTATTATTTTTATTTTATTATATTAACAGCAACATTATTTAATAAAGGTAAAAAAAATCTTGTTTTTATCACCGATTACTTCTTAGTGTTTAGCCATGTACATCGATTTTAAAGAACACATTGAATTAAAAAAAAAATGTTCTCAATCAATCTCTGAAATTTGTGCTTCAAGTTAGAACATTTATTTTGAAGAATGAGTGGCTTGATTACAGGTGAGTAGTTTCAATTTTAAAAATAAAAAAGCAGGAAATAATAATAATTGTATTTATTTTTTGGAAACAATTTCCTTGATAAAGATATGTTAATCCGTGGTCAAGTGGCCAAATGGAGTGACAAAGTCGACATTTATATGACACAAAATCATTTGGGAGAAAGAAGTTAGTTAAAATATAATTGGATTGCCGTGAACGGCTCGCAAAGAATCTCCGCCCCGGGGAAGATGAGAGGAGAGGACCGGTCACACAATGTGTGGCGAGTATCTTGGAGCATGTTAATTTTTCGAACGAAGCCCATTAATAAGTATATAAGTTTTATCGATAGTAAAAGTAAACGGACCTGACAGGCCGGACACGTTGTCACAACACAGATTCCGAGCGTCAGGAATTCTCTGGTCCGACCCTAAGAAATGGTGTGAAGTATTTTTACACCTGCAACCTTAATCAGGATCATAAGTCACATTAATGAGAAAATTCGATCAAGTTTCTATAAGTTAAAGGTTTTGTACGGTATCAGAAATAATATCTCAACGAAGGTCAGGATGCTTTTGTGTGACCTGCTAGTGCTGTCTCCTTTTAACTACTGCTGTGCTGTGTACGGACCAAGATTGTATGGTAAGACAGAAAAGGCAGTCCAAAGGGTACAAAATGCATGCGCAAGATTCTGTTACAACATACCTCGGCGAAAACACGTTACACCTTATCTCATTAAGCACAATGTTCTAAACATGAAGACTAGGAGAGAGCTGCACCTGGCCTGCACTACACAAAAGGTTATCTGGAATAAAAAGCCTGAGTATCTTTTTGATAAGATAACTTGGACGAAAGATATCCTCTCAGCACGAACACGCAGCACGACGCTACTCACAATGTATACACACAAACACAAGACCAGTGGATACAAGGGTTGCTTCAAATACAGTGCCGCAAAAATTTGGAATACTATCCCCCCTCCGTTAAGGGGGGGGTAAGGTATTTAATTTTTTTTTTTTTGCATTTTTTTTTATTTTCGAAATTGAATCCGTAATATCTGAAAAATATTGTGTCAAAATTTCAAGTTAATTGGAGCAAAATTGACGAAGTTATGAGTATTTTTATACCTGCCGGATTTTTGTACCTATACCCGAACCGACCCGAGCGCCTACGTGAAATAGTCAAAAAGACCGTTGTAGATACCGAAACTAAGGCTGGAAAGAAAATCAAAAGAAAGAGTCTGTCTGGTAAAGGGAAGCTTACGGCCAAAATTATCGATAAATTGACGGTATACTACGGACTGGCTATCAGACGTCACTCTGATTCCGTAAAAAATATGAAGAACGCTATCTGGGCAACGTTCTTTCACTATAGTTCGACGGACGAAAATCCACAGCACGAAAAATGCCCGAGCGGCGCGGACTCCTGGTGCGAATGGCAAAAAGCTGCAGCTGCTAATGCATTGGATTCGTTCAAACACACGTATTGTGCTCTTCCCGAGGATGTTTTGGATGCAATCAAGCCTATCTACGAAGATCTGAGCAAAGATGCCCTCCTGGAGCGATGTGTCGGAGGCTTCACGCAGAACAACAATGAGAGTTTGAACCAACTTATTTGGAAAATCTCACCGAAGCACTTGAGTGGAACCTCTGTCGTCGTTGAAATTGCAGCTTATGTGGCAGCCAGTGTCTTCAATGAAGGTTCATTTGCTTTACTCACCTTCATGCAAGACATGGAAATCAGTACTGGATCAAGCGCTCATGACTGGGCGCGATCCACTGACTCCACACGCATAAGCCGAGCAGAGCAGGAAGCTGGACGACAAACCAAAGAAGGCAGGGTTCGTCGTAGGCAGGAGCAAAAAGATGCATTAGACATCATCGATGATATCAACATCCTCTATGGACCTGGCATTGATGACTCAGTGTGAGGTATGTCGATAAAATTCGCTTATAAACGTTTCAACTAGATTTTTTTGTGTTTAAAACTTTAAAGCGTTTTTCCCACAACTCACGTTTTCAAAGTCGGTGCCCCTGATAACTCCAAAACTACTGCACCGATCCTTTTGAAATTTTAAACACTATTTCTGTACATCATTTACGAGGTAACGCTGTCGAGTTTTTTTTTTTTTTTGTTCATAATTTTGATTTCGCAATAACAAATTAGCCGATTTTTTCCCACAAAATTGCGTTTTTCACTTCAAAGTGTTAAAAAAAATGAAAAAAATTGGAAAAAAAAAAAACTCGACAGCGTTACCTGGGGAAAACTATTATCTAACGAATAAACTTTGATTTTTTTATTTCAGATGATCCAGCACCAAGTTATGAGGGGCACCGCAATTCACCTTTTTTTCGAGACACGTCCGAACAATTGCTGCCATTGCCGTATTTTTTAATATTTCTTTGTACAAATTTGATGAAACACTCTTCGAATGTCATACTTTAATGTACCATTGGTTGAGTAAAGAAATTTTAACTGTGTCGTCAGAAAAAAAATCACGAAAACATGGCTTTTTTTGTATGATTTGACCTTACCCCCCCCTTAAGGATAAAGCTAAGTCACGGTGCATTTAAAACCAAATTTAAGCAAATTTTGTTGCAACGAAGCATGAAAATATTTGAAGCAACCTTTAAGGTCAAATAACTCACACACACACACACACCCACACACACACACTCACAATTATAATGCATGTGATTCCGGTAATCTCTTTTTACTAAAAATAAGTTTTTATGTCAATAATTTTCACTTATTTGTCTCTGTTTTGTTATATTGTAAAATATAGATTGTAGTACACCTTTTTGATAATATTCCCGCTAATGACTATTTTTTGTTAAACTCGACTAACTTCTACGTTCGAGCATGGGACATGCTGAAAACCAGCGCTGCGCAGAGTTCCCTCGCGTAGCACAAAGCTGAAGCTAAGCTGTCCCAATTGACTACAAAATGTATAACTAAAATAGCAGAATTTATATTAGGTAGTAGTTTAAGGAACTTATGCATGCTTTTTTATTTTTTCTTTGATGTTGTGTTTTTTGTATGTCAATAAATAAATTTTTACTTTACTTACTTTACTATACATCCCTTTTTTTCCTAATTGCAAGCACCTACGTAATGAAGCATCACTCGTTCGTCGAACTTCAAAATTCGCATATCCCGCTATACAGTGCACTTTTATTCATATATAAACCTTATTCTCCCAGAACTTAATTTCTGGAGCGGCCAGGCGGTATTGTTTCTTTTACAGATGAAGCAGACCACAGACAGGCGCCACAGGCGACCTCTGGGTACCCTCTGGACAACCCCATCGCTGTTGCAGCAAACTCGACAGGAAAGCAGTCACAAGCTGCAGCTTGCCAAAGAGTATAATGGAATGTAATGACATGAACACATTTAAGACTTAGCTCAAGCAGTACCTCGTAGGCAAAGAATACTATAACATACATGAGTTTCTTCAAGATAAATCTATTTGACATTCTTGTCTGTTCGGGCCATTAGTTTGACATAACAGAAAACCGGTAAAATAAAGCAATTTTGCATGCTGGCCTCACACACAAAAAAACTTCCTGCTGTCAATTATCTGTGGACCCCTTCCCTTCTCTCTGTGCCTCAGGTACGAACAACACCTATTATGTTCCAATTTTAAGTAATTAAAAAATGTTGTGAATTGAGTGCAATTATCAACAAAGCCACCTGCACGCCATCGAATTAGCTAAAGATTCGACATGGTGGCCCATGAGGGGAACCGCGAAAACAAAATCAAGAACACCGGCCGGCGCCTACGCTACGTGTCCAGCTAAGTGTCCATCAATCCTATCTAAATCACATCCAATCCGTTAAATCCTTATTGCCTTTTTAATTATCTGCATCGAAAATCATTTTATAGTAATTTTCTCACTATATTTTCGTAATATCTTGTGAATATCATATAATATCATATAACCTCACTTTTGAAAATTGTTACGTGTATAAGTGAAATTCATTTCATTCTCCATTTACGCACATTATTTTAACAATGTCGCCCGAAAAGCGACAAATGCTCAAGGAACTCGTTGTAAAACGAGCCTCCGCCAAAGGGCAAATTACGAAATTCAAAAAATATTTGAATTCTATCGCGGAGTTAACGGAATTAGACAACTTACAATTAACTGAGCTTACATTGAAATTAGCCAAATTTGAGGCTTTGTCGGTAAAGGTAGACGATTTGCAGAGTGAAATTGACATTTTAAACTCTGATAATATCGCGACGGAAATCGAAGAGCGCGAGCTGATGGAGTATGAAATAATTCAAAATATCGCTCTTGCAAAAACGTTAGTGAATACTTTTTCTCGCAAACCAGAATTAGATCACAGTTGCAAACATGACACGTCATGTTGTGAAGACAAGCATCAAATAGGGCTCAAACTGCCGCAAATTCAAATAGCAAAATTTGATGGTTCATACTCGTATTTCAAGTGGTTGGAGTTTCGCGATACTTTTGAGAACTTAATTCATAACAATGATCGCATATCTCCCATAAATAAATTTCATTATCTCGTTTCGTACTTGGAGGGTGATGCGTCAAGAATAATTTCAAATCTTGAGGTGTCTTCTTCAAACTATACTGAGGCTTGGAATCTCCTATGTGGTCGTTACAATAATAAGAGATTGCTAATTAGTTATCATCTTAATTCCCTTTTCAATATTAAACCGGTCCCTCGGGAGTCGGAACGATCATTAAGATTTTTAGTTGATCATGTTACCAAAAACATGCGAGCTTTATCGAGCCTTGGCCAACCAACGGATAAATGGGATGTGCTTATAATATTTATGCTAACTTCAAAACTAGATAGCAATACTTTATTAAAGTGGGAGGAGTTTAGAAATAACATTGAGAATGATACTCCAACGTTAAAACAGTTTTACAAATTTTTAACCGATCGTGCAGATGTGCTAGATAGAGTCGTTGAATCGCAGCCGCTCTGAATTTCAAGCTTCAAAACCCAATTCAATTCCCAATCGCTCGATGTCCAGCAATAATAATTTTAAAGGGCAGAGCCAAACTACTAAATCGTTTCCAAGTGTTAGTACTAAAGCTAGCAAACATAATAGCAACCGAAAATCAAATATTTCATGTATAATTTGTGACAATAGTCACCGAATTTATGATTGTCCTACCTTTAGAGCTAAAGGTTTAGAGGACCGAATGAATGATGTTGAAAAATATAAACTTTGTGCAAACTGCCTAAGGCAGGGCCATTCAGACCGTGATTGTCGAATGGGCCCATGCAGATTGTGTAATGTAAAACATAATAGCTTACTTCACAACCCATCACCCTCAGCTAATTTAGTTTAGCCATTGAGGAGCATGATGACGAAGAAGACCACACTATGGTAAATTGTTCTGATGGTACTTTGGTCAACTATTCAGATGGTGCTTGGGGCACAGAGAGAAGGGCCTCCGTTAACCGAGCCACCACTGATAGTGTCCAAGTAGTTTTATCCACGGCTGTAATTCAAGTCTCTCATCCATCTAGCCAGCAAAAGGTTAGAGTTAGGGCGTTACTAGACTGTGGAAGTCAGTCATCATTTATATCGGAGTCACTAAAGAACAAATTATCATTAAAATCTAATCCCATTGATTCGCTAAAGGTCATAGGAATAGGTAATACAACTGCATCTAACGTAGTTGAAAGCTGCAACATAAAAATTAACTCACTAAATTCAAATTTTACAACAATGCTGCCTTGTTTGGTTCTAAATCAGCTGACAGGGCACCTACCATAAACACCAATTGATATCAGTTTATTAAAGCTACCAGCAGGTATCAAGCTGGCAGATCCAAATTTCAACCAACCAGCTCCAATAGATGTTTTAATAGGGGCAGACCTATTTTGGGATTTATTAGGCAACGAACAATATTCTTTGGTTGTAGAAGGAAAAGGTCCCAAGTTAAGGAACACTCAACTAGGCTGGATAGTATCTGGTTATATACCTACAGTGAAGTCTAACAAAAAGACTTACTGTCATCACATTTCATTTGATAGTTCAGGTGAATCTATAGATAAATTGTTAACAAAATTTTGGGAAATAGAAGAAATTCCCCCAAATAAGGTAATGATCCAAAATGAAAAAGCTATTGAAGATCATTTCATAGCTAACACATCTAGAGACAAGCTAGGTAGATTTCTAGTAGAGTTACCACTAATGGACTCACCTGATTGCCTAGGTGACACATATTATTTAGCTAAAAAGCGATTTATTAGCTTAGAAAAGCGTTTCAAACGTGATCCTATACTAAAGAAAGACTATATTGAATTTATTAATGAATATGAGAGGCTAGGTCATCTTTCAGTGGTCACAAACAATAACAATGATGACTATAAGTACTATTTGTGTCATCATGCTGTCCGAAAGAAGGAGAGTGAGTCTACCCGGACCAGAGTAGTATTTGATGGTTCGGCTCCCTCTACTTCAGGATATGCTTTGAATGATATACTAATGGTAGGCCCTAACATACAGGAACCTATCTTAAATATTCTCCTTCGAGCCAGGCAATACAAATATTTACTAGTTGGGGATGTTGAGAAAATGTATAGGCAGGTTTACATTAAAAGGAATGAGGATAGGAATTTGCAGCTTATTTTGTGGAGAGACAGGGAGTCAAAGCCTATTCAATCTCTCCAGCTAGGCACTGTTACATATAGCACAGCTAGTGCAAGTTTTCTCAGTACTCGATGTCTTTGGCAGGTAGGAGAGGAACAAGCTAACCATTTAATCAAACAAATAATTCAAAAAGATTTTTATGTAGATGATATGATAACTGGAGCAAACACGATAGAAGATTTAAAAAGTATTAAATCAACAGTTGCCAAGGCTTTAAGCTCAGCTTGCTTTAACTTAAAAAAATATAAAAGTAATTGTCCGGCAATATTTGAAAGTAATGATTCTAGTATACAAGATCATTTAACCATTAGTGATTCCTCAAGCACTTTAGGTTTGGGGTGGAGCCCCACTAGTGACAAGTTACATTTTCGTATGAAAGGATTCTCTCACAATCAGAATGATCCAATAACAAAGAGATTTGTCATGTCAAATTCATTTAAAATATTTGACCCATTAGGTCTCTTAAGCCCAGTTGTGGTCATACCTAAGATGTTACTTCAAAAACTGTGGCAACTAAAGCTTAGCTGGGATGAACCAGTACCCACTGAGGTGAAAAACGAATGGCTCCAGTTTAGCAAAAACATTGAGGCTATATCTAGCTTACAAATTCCTAGGTTGGTTCTAGGTGATTTTCCTAAATTTATAGAATTACATTCCTTTTGTGACGCCTCACAATCTGCTTATGGAGCGTGTGTTTATATAAAATCAATTGGTCAAGCAAATGAAGTCACAGTTCGACTGTTGTGTGCGAAGTCTAGAGTAGCACCTATAAAGCCCACCACCATACCACGTCTAGAATTGTGTGGGGCGCTTCTCGCCGCCAAACTCGTCAAAACGGTGGTAGAATCCATTAGAGAACTCCCAGCTCGCATTTAGGTATAAAACGATACAAGTAAATACAAGTACATACTCGATACTTTTTTCCGATACCAAGTATTTTAAGTATCGATACTTTGAAATTAGGTATCGAGTAGGTATCGGTTAAAAGTACTCATATCAGTATATATGCATAATATGCCAAAGTCAATATTTCATTTTGGCATTGATTATGAAAATGAAAGTTTTTGAACGCATCCATTTTTCGCTTGTTTTTTTTTTGCCTTAGTTTTGTGTAGTTGGCAAGCTTGTTTGTCTATGCTAGATGATTTTTGGTCACATCACAAACAACTCGCAGTTGGCCAAAAGCGAAAGCGTTCCTCGAAAGCCGATGTGTCTATTTATTTGGCTAATCCAGTCTACGCTTTAAAATCTAACCAATTGGAGGAATGGGAAGATTTAAAGCCCGTCTTCCCAGCGTTATATAAACAAGCACGCATTTATTTAAACATAGTAGGTAACTCTGTACCTTGCGAAAGGCTCTTTTCTAAAGCTGGTGCAACTATTACTACTTCCAGAAATCGCCTAACTGGCAGACACTTAGTAAATTAATATTTTTAGGGGGCACTAGTAGTGCCAGAAAGTAGAGAAAAGAAATCTGATTTCGTAGTGCCGCACTACGAAATCAGATTTCTTTTCGTAAAAAAATCAATTAATAAAGAATTTTAACATTTTTAGTTTTATATTATTTTTTTCCAAAAACTTTTCGATACGAGTAAGTACTTTTAAATTGATACCGAGTAAGTATCGATACTTCACGACCGATACAGTATCGAGTAAAAGTATCGATACCTCAATGGTATCGTTTCATCCCTACTCGCATTTATCATTGGTGTGATTCGAGTGTGGTGCTAGGTTGGATACATAGTGACATAGCTAAGCTTAAGGTATATGTAGCAAATAGGGTTTCTGAGGTCACTGAGCTTACAAGTGCCCAGTCTTGGCGGTATGTGCCCACTGGTGAAAACCCTGCTGACTTAATCTCCAGGGGCGCTCATGTTAGGCACCTGATGTTAAGCGACCACTGGTGGCATGGTCCAGAATTTCTGAAAAGGCCTGAAAATGAATGACCCACACTTCCAAATTCCAGCGTACAAATACTACCAGAAACCAGAGCACACGTTGCCAACACAAGCACCAATTTAAATTTATTTATTAGCTTTGAAAGATTTTCTTCCCTTAGTAGGCTGCAAAGAACAATGGTGTATGTTCATAGATTTATTTTTAACTTGAGTAACCCAAACAATAAGCGTGTGGGTGCACTGTCAGCTGATGAGCTAAGCACAGCATTTCATTTTCTTTGTATCACCGTTCAGAATGAATCATTTCCTAGTGAATACAAAACACTTAAAAAAGGTGGTCAATTAAATTCTAAAAGTAAAATATTATCACTTTCGCCTTTCATAGATGAAGATAATCTACTGCGTGTAGGCGGGAGGCTTATGGCATCCAATTATAATTTTAATAAAAAGCATCCTATATTATTGCATGCCTCACATCATTTAACAAAACTTTATTTCAAGAAAGAGCATGTAAGCAATTTGCATTCAGGCCCACAATTACTACTTGCATCGGTTAGGGAGAAAGTGTGGCCAGTAAATGGGCGTTATCTCGCCAGACGAACAGTAAGCAATTGTGTCCCGTGTAGACGTATGCAGTAGGGCTTGCAACCGATTATTCGGTTAACCGAAAAAACCGATTAACCGACCTATTTAAAAACCGGTTTTTATACGGCAAAAAACCGATTTTTTCGGTGTTTTCGGTTTTTTTTATTGCTATGAAATCTTATAAAAATACTGTTTGTTGACGCGGTTGCGAGTTGCGGGTGAGCGGGTAAATTATTGCGGATGGACATACAAGAGATAAATAGAGAAATACTGTATCACACTGAGGAACAGAACCAAAAGAGCAGGCACTAACCTTTTGCAAGCTGGCAGCTCCCGCTGGGCACATGGACGATGGATCCTGTTCTTTTTCTTGCTCGATGTTTATTCAATAGTCTTATGTAATTAATTAAGTATATTATGCACAAACACAATGTCCGGGTAGATTCACTAACATAATATGCGGTGTCGCGGTTTAATTATTAAAAGTAATGAGGAGCAAAATTAATGTGTCAACGCCATTTTTTCACAAGAGACAGAAGTAAGCGGCAATTCAAATTGTCGACTCAAGCGTCGCGACCGGCCTCGCTCATTGGTCGCTTGAGCAATGCAAAGGCGCGCCCACCACTAGATGGCGCCTGTTACCTCTTGTTGTGATACAGTAGAATAAATGAATATTAAAGCGCGCGAACACACTCCCCGGCTTGAAAAACCGCAGGGTTTTCAAAGATAAGTGGGAAAAAGGAGGAGTGCTATCTATGTATGCACTGTATCGCATGAAAGAGTGATGCGGTAGAATAATATAGTATGTGTGGGATGAAATTTATATAATAAATAATATGAGCAATATGTGTATATGAATATATAATAATTACTATAATAACTAGGTATGTATAGTTGGTAAGCGATTTATACTATTGAGATGGAAGGGGGCACAATTTTACTACAGGGCGTCTGAAACATCCAGCAGTAGAACGCACTAACGCGGCACGGATAGTTCCGTCACTTCCAGGATAGACTTGCTCGATAATGCCTGTTGGCCACCTCAATGGAGGCGTGTCATCCTGATGTATGAGAACAAGGGTACCCGTTTGAACTTGTACGTCTGGCGTGTTCCATTTTTGCCGCGCCTGAAGCGTATGCAAGTAATCTACATGCCACCGTTTCCAGTAACTCTGAACTAAGCTGTCCAGGAGTTGTTTTCGATTGGTTATCGTTCGAGAAGTATCGACTTCAAGAGCCGGCAAAGATTGCAACGGCGTCGTATTCAAGAAATGAGCGGGGGTCAATATTGAGTGCGGTTGATCACTCAATAAACAGAGAGGTCGCGAGTTTAAAATACACTCAATTTGAGTAAGAATTGTCAGTAGTTCTTCGTAGCACAAGAGTTGCTGACCAATAGTGCGGTATAAGTGAGTTTTCACACATTTAATATTGGCTTCCCAAGCTCCACCCCAGTGAGGTGCCTTGGCAGGAATGGTTTTCCAAGCGATTCTGCGGTTGGTTAGCTCATTGCGGAAGGCCGTTGTGGTAGCTTGTGCTGTTAGAAACGAATGTATTTCATCCAATTGTCTTTTTGCGCCTATGAAATTGGTACCGTTGTCCGAGTACATGCATGCTACGGGACCTCGTCTTGACAAAAAACGTTTGAAGGCATCTAGAAACGTTTCTGTTGAGAGATCTGATGCAATTTCAAGATGTATGGCTCTGGTAGTTAAGCACGTGAAAAGTACAATGTAGGCTTTCTGACTACGTACCCCACGTTTACGGGTAAGCGTTATGGGTAAAGGTCCAGCATAATCTACGCCAGTATGTGTAAAGGCCTTGGCTTCTTCCAACCGAGCGGCTGGGAGGTCAGCCATCATAGGCGTTGGATGCGAAGGTGTAACTTTAAAGCAGAAATTACATTTGCGTATGCGCTGGCGTATTATGTTCCTGGCGGAAATTATCCAGTAACGTTGTCGCAATAACGACATAACAAGATGAGAGCCAGTATGACAATTAGAGCGATGGCAATCGTCAATGATCAAATCAATTATGTGATCACGACGAGGCAGTAATATTGGATGGCGGTTCACATAAGGTATATTCGCGTTCTTCAGTCGACCACCGACTCGAAGCAGTCCAGTTTCATCCACGAATGGGTCAAGTTTTCTTAATGCGGGCGAGGGTAGTTTACCCTTTTTAATATTACGGATTTCTTCTGCGAAGTATTTCTCTTGCAAGTTCTGCAGTAGTATGGTTTCAGCGACTTCTAAATCAGAAGCTTCAATTGATGATGAGCGTGGCAGCTTACGAGCGAAGCGTAAGACATACACCACAATGCGGAGCAACTTCTTCCAAGAGGACACTCGCAGAGAAAGCTCGAGAAGCGGTGGATCTTCAGACTCAGTGATTGCAGTTAGCGTAATCGATGGTTTCATTTCAGGTATGGCGTCTTTCGCGCAAGAGGGGTCAAACGGCGTAATAGGCCATTCGCAAATGGGGCTGCTAAGCCACGGCGGCCCGTTCCACCATAAAGGATGGTCTATTATCTGGGAGGGCAGCAACCCTCTGGATACGGCATCGCTAGGGTTCAATACGCCTTCTATATGGAAGAAACGCTCAGGCGCTAGCAGCTGGTGAATTTTGGCTACTCGATTTGCGACGAAAGTTTGCCATCTATGCGGTGATGAGTGGATCCACGACAGTGCGACCGTGGAATCCGAAAATGCGTATGTATCTTTAATCTGGTAGCGATCCTGGAATGCGGTGTGTACTTGATTGACGAGTCTAGCGAGAAGATAGGAGGCGCATAGCTCCAATCTTGCCAGCGAGACTGTTTGAAGCGGGGCTACTTTAGATTTCGAGCAAACTAGGTGAACAGATATGTCTCTGTTCGGATGTTCTACGTGCATGTATATGACACACCCGTATGCCTTAATGCTTGAGTCTCCAAACGCCACGATGTTAACCTTACAGCCTTTAGAGATCCCAAGATGGCGCGGTATGTGTAGGTTACCGAGAAGCGGCAATTCTTCTTTGAATTTAAGGAAGCGGTTGGTAATATCGGCGGGAGCGTCATCGTCCCATCCAATTTTAGCGGTCCAGAGTTCTTGCATGAGAATTTTTGCATAGAGGATAACTGGCGCAACAAAACCCAAAACGTCGAATAAGCGGGCAATAGTAGATAAAATTGCGCGTTTTGTGTTTGTTTCAGTTGCTGCGGCTGTGGTGAACGAAAAAACGTCAGCCGTTGGTATCCATTTCAATCCAAGAATCTTTAGAGTGTCATTATCGTCTGTGAATTCAATGGATGCACGATGTGACTCTGGTAGGTGAGCAAGAAGCTCTGGTGAGTTTGATGCCCATTTGACGAGCTTGAATCCACCAGCATCGAAAAGAGCTAGCAGTTCGTCTGCTAATTGTTCGCCTTCCTCAACCGTGTGCACGGACGTGGTCAGATCATCCATGTATAGCTCTTTACTCGCCACTTCAGCAGCGAGAGGAAATCGTTCACGTTCATCATTTGCCAACTGACGAACCGTTCTCATGGCTAAAAATGGGCTGCAGCGGAGACCAAAGGCTACAGAATTGAACTGCCAGATGCGCAGCGGCTCAGTGATGTCGAAGCGGTATAGAATTTTTTGGTACTTGCGGTCGCTCTCATTGAGCAGAATTCTTAAATACATCTGTTGTATGTCGGCGGTTATAGCAATTTTAAAACAGCGAAAGTTCAGGAGCAAGGAGAATAAGTCTGATTGTAAGTTAGGGCCAGTATGCAATAAATCATTTAAAGATACGCCACTATCCGTTTTCGCGCTGGCATCCAAGACAACACGAGTCTTAGTTGTCGATTTGTCCGGGCGCAACACAGCGTGATGCGGAATGAAATATCCTTCTGCTAATGTTGAAGGCGTATGTGGAATCTCTGATAGATAGCCTTTGTTGATATAATCTCCTATAACCTCATTGTATGCTTGGCGTAGAGCCGGAAGGGCGGTAAACTTTCGTTCAAGCGAGGCTAGTCGGCGTTGAGCGGTTGTGAATGAACTGCCTAATCTTGCAGGTTCATCCTGGAATGGCAAGGAGACGACGTATCTGCCGCTAGTATTTCTAGTAACTGTTTCCTTATAAAGTTGTTCGCATTCATGATTTTCCGGACTGGTACAATTTGCGGAAGGAACTTCCTCGAGCTCCCAGAATTTCTCAACATTATGGTGTAGTTCATTTACTAAAGGACCGAAGGACCAGGATATATCATTGGGGTTTGCTATCTCCCCGGCAATTATATATCCAAGCGATGTTTGTAGGGCATATAGACCCGATTGTGAACCGTCCGAAAGATTAGATGAGTCCTGTTTGATGGGCGGCGGTATTTTGTCGTCGAGTAAAATCATGGCAAATATTTGCGTGCCTAGAATGGCATCAATTTCTCCTGGTGACTTCCAGTTTTCATCTGCCAAGGGAAGACCCTTGAGATGATCTAACATTGACGTGGAGACCACTTTAGTAGGTAGTTTGTCTGTTATGTTATCTACTACCAATAGCGTAGCGGTGTAGCGAGTGTCTGACAGCCTCGATTGTATTGTCAGTGTGACGTAACCCTTAATGGGCGTAGACGACGACCCCACAGACCTAAGAGTGGAGTTGTTCAGCGGGTTTATTTTTAATTTTAGTGCTTTGCAACGCTGTCTTGTTATTATATTATTCTGTGAAGCGCTGTCTATTAAGCACCGAAGTGTAAAGCGTTTCCCTTGAATAGGTACGTGAACCTCAGCGGTAGGTAAGACGATTACCTTGTTTAATTGATTGCGGGTAGTTGTATCTTTATGCGAATGTAAAGCGAGTGAGTCTACTGGCTGGCCTGACCCAGATGCCGCGGTCAGCAGAGGCTCCTCGAGCGGGTGCGGTAAAGCGGTGTGTAAGCACACAGAGTTCGAAATCTTCGAAGTTGCGGTATTATTAGTATTGGTAGCAGCGGCAGAACTGCTGCCAGCAGCTGGTGCGGTAGTATTAGCGGCTAAAGCGCCTTGGTCATTATTACGACATAATAAGGAATGATGTCGCTTAGTGCAAGTTTTGCAAACGTTTCGTGAAGCGCAGTTCGACGTAGTGTGAGACGCGCTGAAGCAGTTAATACATAAGCGGTTTTCCTTTGCGAAATTGAAACGGTCGCTTACAGAAAGTTTCTTAAATGCGGAGCACTCATATAGGTGCATGTGATTTGACGATTTACAGCAAAGGCAGGAACGTTTATTTGAAACGCCCTCTTCTACTGTTGCAAAAGTATGTGCCACTTTAGTGTGAGCAGCGCCTTGTGAACGGGAATGTGAGCTGTTGCTGTTGTTGGTGCGTGCAAGAGAGACTTGCTTCCCACTATTTAAGCTTGTCCTGTCCAAGACCTTAATACGGTGCCGAATGAAGTCGACTAAGTCCGTACTGGAAGGTATATCTTTATTTCGGATAGATAATTCGAAGCTCTGCACCACCTTCGTATCTACCTTCTTTAATGCTATGTGGGTGAATATGAAATCAGCCAGATTATCTATATTCAATAGCTTCAACGCGGCCCAAGCAGCATGTACTCGCTCAATAAAGTTATTTAGTGAAGCAGCAGAATCAGTTGCGGGTTTGGCATCGAGAATTTCATTCAAATATGTCGAGCCTAGTAATCTTTTATCCTGATAACGAGCCACCAGCGATTCCCATATAACCTTATAATTACAAGCTTCTGGTGTTATACCAGCGAAAGTATTAAGAGCAGCACCACTAAGCTTCGACATTAAATATTGAATGCGCATATTATCATTTAATTTGTCATTATCATGAACATTTGTTTTGAAGCTTTGGTAAAATATTGGCCATGTAGCTATGTCACCCGAGAAGCTCTTTAATTCTAAAGGAGGTAAGCGGCATTTGTATTCAAAATCATCAGCACTTTGACCTTTGGTTGAGGTGGTAGCAACATCACTTTTGGATAATAAGGTTGCCCGAGTATGTTGTATGCTCGAGTGTAGCGTTTCAAAAGCAGACCAGTTACTAAAGTTGAGCTTACAATCTGGATCTTCTTCTAACATTAATGTATTGTGTTGATCGCATAAGTCATTAAAAGTTGTATATAATTTTTCAATATTAGCAGTAGCGGCAATAAATTCTTGTTTACTTCTTAATTCTATATCAGACTTATTTAATTTCTTTGATGATTCATATAGCGATGTGATATGAGCAAATATAGCCTCTTTTTTGGCAATAACAAGTTTAATTTTAGATTCTAAATCCATTTTGGCAAGTACTGTTTAATGTTGTAGCAAATAAACCAAAACCAAGTGTAGCAAATTATAGGAAATAAGCGAGGAAAAGGTATGTACCTGTATTATAATTATAGTTAATTCAACCAAGTATTAAATCACAACAATATGAAAATTGAATATTTAGTCAGAATAAACAACACTAAATTATTTTATAAGTTCAAATAAATTTAATGAATTTACTTCCAGAATAAGTCCACTTGGAATGTAAACTAATAGTTATTTCGAGAATAAGTCTGTTTAGATAAATTAATATTATTTATTTCCAATAAGTATGCTTAGAAAATAAAATATTAGTTGTTTCCAGAATAAGTACACTCAATGAATAACGTAATAGATATTCCAGAATAAGTATGTTTATGGAATAAAATAATAGTTATTTCCAGAATAAGTACATTCAATGAACAAATTAATAGATATTTCAGAATAAGTCTGTTTAGAGTGTAATTTCCAGAATACGACCGTTTGCCAGAATAAGCCGTGGACAGTCGAGCGGTTCACAATAACAAATCGAAGCCGGTGAATGTATTTAGGTATTTGACAGGTAAATTACTAATTATAACTTATGTACAGTAATGACACAACAATATATTAGGTAAATGTTATTAAATTTCTCGAAATTGTTTATATTATGTAGGCAATATTGAGAAATTCCAATGGAAGTTGTGAAAAAATGGTAAATATTGAATATTATGCGTAGTGCGTTCGTTATGTTAAATATAGTTATAAATTTAGATAATTAAATAGAGTTAAGTTGATGTAATTTAAGAATATGTAAGTAACAATGTTAATAAAATAAATAAATAGGTAAATTGTCTGACATAGGTATTTAGGTTATAAATTGACACTTAAATATTAATTATTGTTAGTGTATTTGTAGGAATTATGTACTGAATGCGAGTGACAATGTATTTTAATGTAAATATTTAGGTATGCGGTGAATATAAGAGATATTATAATCGAGATTCGGGATTGTATGAAACTATTTTAGTAGGTATTATTGCTGTTTTGCGGGTATAAGAATGAAATAAATAACCGAATAAGGTTATAAATTTGCGGTTTTAATATGGAACAGCAATAATATGGGTTATAAATATGAGATTTATCCAACGATAGCTTTAGAAAGTTCTGGTTCAATCCAGGCCGAAGTGACCAAAATTTGTGTTGACGCGGTTGCGAGTTGCGGGTGAGCGGGTAAATTATTGCGGATGGACATACAAGAGATAAATAGAGAAATACTGTATCACACTGAGGAACAGAACCAAAAGAGCAGGCACTAACCTTTTGCAAGCTGGCAGCTCCCGCTGGGCACATGGACGATGGATCCTGTTCTTTTTCTTGCTCGATGTTTATTCAATAGTCTTATGTAATTAATTAAGTATATTATGCACAAACACAATGTCCGGGTAGATTCACTAACATAATATGCGGTGTCGCGGTTTAATTATTAAAAGTAATGAGGAGCAAAATTAATGTGTCAACGCCATTTTTTCACCATTTGTCAAGAGACAGAAGTAAGCGGTAATTCAAATTGTCGACTCAAGCGTCGCGACCGGCCTCGCTCATTGGTCGCTTGAGCAATGCAAAGGCGCGCCCACCACTAGATGGCGCCTGTTACCTCTTGTTGTGATACAGTAGAATAAATGAATATTAAAGCGCGCGAACACTGTTTTTGTGCTCATTTTCTATAAATGAACTCACAGACAGACTCCAATAAGTGCCACCAGTCGCCCATTACATATAAATTCTACAAAAAGGCCTCTGGACGTTGCACTTTTTTGTCTCCGTGTGGCGGGCTTAAATCATTTCATTTCAGTAACTATCGCTCGTCAACATAAGCTTATGTTTGAGATCGATAAACTTATATAAAATGTTCTGAGTATACTCTTACTAAATTGCGAATAACTGTATCATTTATCATTAAAACATGATCAATCATCCACTCTGGGGCGATTTTACACAGCACACGCGCGGTTCCTTTTCTTTCTGTTTCTAATTCTGCGGCCGACTCTTTCTCTCTCTCTTCAGTCGTCCCCTCATGGCTGAGAATCGTGGTCATCACTGGTTATGGACGTTGGTGTTGTGACTCGTCTGACGATCTGCCTCCACTAGTGCGGTGCCTACCCATTGTATCCCTGACGACCGAGCAAAACTTGGTAAGAGGGAGGCCTTTCTTTTGATCACCCCATCTGGTGGGAGAACGACCACGGGCTCGTTTGCCTTCCGTATTCCCAACTAAGATCAGCTTTTCAAGCCGCTCGTCTCCCCTCCTGACTATGTGGCCGAAATAGGTAAGTATTATCTGCTGGCAGATAGTTGAGAGACGGGTTCGGATATGAAGCTGCGAAAGAATTAGATGCATTGGTGCGATTGGCAGTCCACGGTATCTGTAGCATATGCCTCCAGCTCCACGTATCGAATGCATCAATCCTTTGTCTTTCTCGAGCTCGTATTGTTTTTTTTTAAATGACCTATACTGTTGGTCTCAGATTAAGACCTCTACAGCTTTACCGGCCGTGTGGTGAGCGCAGGAGGCACTCGACCCAAAGTTTTTGTGGGCGACTAGCTCAAGGGCGCCTCAGATGGCACGAACCTCCTTGGGCCGTCGCCAGATACGGGGACTAGACTTGCCCTGGCACCCCTGAAGGGGTGTGTCCTAGGGCCCTTACCATGTTTTGATCTGTTTGATTATTTGGAGAGAATCTCTGATCTGAAGGATCTCAGAGGTCTTCGACCACGCCGGCGCGGTCGGTGTCGTGATTGTGTTGGTTGAAGGATCTGGTATCCGGGACCAGTACCGAAAACGGAGCGACTGTTGCGCATGGTTGGCGGATTTGGCGATCCCAGCGCCGACGATGTGACGGTGGCAATGGGATCGTCCGGATCGTTCAACACGTTTTTAGGGCGACGACGGAGGGGAGGGGAGGCCTGATCTACCGAGTAGTTCAAGGCTTGGACAACGGGGGGATTAGGGTGGTGGGGGGCCGCGTCAAAGTGGCGGCGAGAGCTCGTATTGTCCATGTGTCCACCCCATATAAGAAAATTGGATATACCAAGGCGCGTATCAACCGGGTCTTTGTGGCATTGGATACCCCTTCACATCCAGATGTTATTGAGTCGGCTCATGGTATCCTTAGCCATACCTATTACCTATACGCCTCTTTATCTCCGGTGCGCAGTCACCATCGTTGTTTATATTATGTGCGCCCAGATACACATAATGGTCCACAATGTCAACCCCTGGGATTATGTTGGTAGCGGGAAGTTTTCCGGCGCGATCTACTACCATAATCGTCGTCTTGTCTATGTTTACTGCGAGGCCCATGCAGTTGCTCTCAGCCTCGAGTCTTTGAAACAGCTCCTGCATGTTTTCTACAGACGTCGACAAGATGACCGTGTCATGCGTTTACCGCCTATCGAAAATCCCTTATCCCAGTTTTCGAGCACCTTCCGGATAATAAATTCCTCACTAATGTGCACACTGCACAATGTGCAGCGGGCGGCAATCACTGTGATATATTCTCATTTTTACATGAAATTAAATTGTCATAACGCGGTATTATTTAGTGAAATAAAATGTTGCGGAAAGGAAAGCGCGACATCTAGTTTTAGTTTAGCAAATTATTGTATTTCATTTCACAGATTAGTCAATATTACTAATTCGAAAGTAGTTTTTCGTCGGAATAAAATAAAGTTACCGTTAAACGGTTGTTTTTTATGAATTTAATGTAGAGTTTGAATGTTTTCTTTTTTGAAATGGTCAATTGTACTAAGATTTGTATACAAAATAACCATTTTTATCTTTTTATTGGTTTTTTATTAAAAAAACTATCGAAAACCGAAAAACCCGAAAAAACCGATTAACCGGTTTTTAAAAATCCAAAAACCGAAAAAACCGATTTTAAAATTTGGCCGGTTTTTGCAAGCCCTAGTATGCAGGGTAACACATTACGTCCAAAAATGGGAAATTTACCTCCAGAACGTATTAACCCACGGTATCCATTTCTGTCTATAGGTATCGATTTCGCAGGTCCATTTTTTATTTTAAAACGTAAGGGACGAAGTAATGTTATAAAGTGTTATTTGTGCCTATTTATATGCATGAGATATAAATGTGTGCACTTAGAAGCAGTTAGTGATTTGACAAAAAATGCCTTTGTTATGTCCCTGCGGAGATTCATAGCCCGGCGCGGTAAACCTATTGAATTCTTTAGTGATAATGGCACTAATTTTGTAGCCGCAGCAAGGGAGATAGGCGATTTTATTAAGAAAAACAAGGAAAATCTATCTGAATTTGCTGGTGAGCAAGGCATAACTTTTAAATTTATTCCGGCATATTCACCCCATTTCGGTGGGCTCTGGGAAGCCGGCATAAAATAATCCAAACATTTAATTAAACGAGTCATGCAAATGGTAATTCATTAGGTGTTGTGTATGTATCTGTACCATTTCCGTCATTTTGAGAATCTGTCCATATGAGAATCTGTCCATATGAGAATCTGTCCAAATGAGAATCTGTCCAAATGAGAATAATCCATAAGATTAACCAATTATATTATATATGAGCACTCGCCGTTTATCGCTCACACAATCAATTTAGTCGTGCGAGCAGGACTCCAGGGCTGTGGACTCGACGGGCTAATAAAAAAATAAAAGCTATTTATTGTGGAACATTTCCACAGAAGCCCGATGGCTAGCAAAAAGCTCAATGCCATGCAAGAGCAACTAAAGCCAAGCCAAAAGAACCTTTAAAATTAAAAATGGACGTAGTGACCAGGTGGAACAGCACCTTAGACATGTGTCAGAGGATACACTGTCTTCAAGAGCCCTTGGAGGCGGATCTAGGAATCCTACATAGCCCCGTAGAAATCAGAGGTAGAATGGCAAACACTGCCAAAAATAATCAAGATCCTAGAGCCCTGTAACTACATCAATGGTCTTGACCTCCATTGAGAGCATTTTAGGAATGTTTGGTCAGTTCC
This sequence comes from Hemithea aestivaria, assembly GCA_947507615.1. Taxonomy (NCBI): domain Eukaryota; kingdom Metazoa; phylum Arthropoda; class Insecta; order Lepidoptera; family Geometridae; genus Hemithea; species Hemithea aestivaria. The sequence goes on from OX382323.1 coordinate 2,749,084, forward strand.
CCATATTTCCACCGAAACTGGAAATAAACTGTCCATTCGAGTAATTATGGAATTTAAAAACTGTTACAGGCAACCCTCTTGCCGTTAGTGGTAAAATTGTGTGAAATGAACCTTTTTGGAGTGGTCCATTTGCGAGACGTCTGTATTGTGTCTACTTTTTTCATTTTAATCTAAGAAAAAATCATGTCTTATAAATGCGAATTTATTTCGCTCCGTCGAAAAATGATTTGCATTCACACTCTTGCTGATCGCCATCGCCGTCTGCGTTGGTGGCAGAAGTAGTTCTGTGTAGAGCTTGGACTTGGGCCTGTAAGCCTAGAATGCGGTACTGTGCTTGCTCGAAGTTGTCGTTCAAACGCTTGATCTGGCAATCCATGCGGTGTTGGATCTGTATTTGAAGATATTTTTAAATAGATACAGATCACCATAACTTATATTATTATATTTTAAGAAAAATAAGTGCGAGTGTAAATTAAGTGTAAGTGATTATTAAATGTTAAAAATATGTTTTTAAAACGGATGGTAGACCCATTAGACCACTGACCATTCGAATGATGCCAACATGAGCCCAAACCAAAAAAAACAGGTTGATTCATAAATGCAGACACCTTGCGTGAACAAAGAAAACAGACGAACACACCTCTTCACGATCCTTTTCACCGTTCTTCACTTGAGCCCTGGATGACGCCAGCTGCCTCTCAAGTTCTGCTATTGTAGTTTGCATACACCTGATCAAATCATTTTCATTATGGATAACATTTCGACAGATACAAAAAACGAACTTCTAATGTACATATTTTTTTACTAATTACAGAATTTTAATATTTTTATTACGTATAGGCATTTGTATGACCTTGAAAGAAATATAAGAAATAATGATGTCCTTGTAAACGGACCAACTGAAACTGATCAACCATTCTTATTTTCAAACGACACAACTTTTTGGCATGTCAGATTTAAATACTTTCATCAAAATTTAAATTTATTCCAACTTAAAGTTTTACATTTATTTTTTCTTTACCTATGAAAACGATTGTGAAAAATACATAATGAGACTACACGAGGTGTGCATACAAAATACAAATCCGGGCCAAGGAAATGAGGATAACAAAGTTCTAATGACTCACTTGCGCAAAACCTCAGTTCTTTCATTAGCCCTTCCCAATGCTCTCGAAGCTTCTTCTCTAGCCCGGTCGAGTTCGCCTCCCAATGCAGCACATTCGTGCATTTTCTCTTGCAATCGTCTCTCGTTCGTAAGCGACATCTCTTCCACGCGGATCACATTAGCTCTGCATAATCAATCATAATTGAAACTCGAATGCGTTGAGAAACGCGTATACTAAAATTCGATCTACGATACATATGAAGTAGTAGGCATATGACGCTTCCACTACATGCATAATACACAAAATACGCTTCTTTTCAGAATAGAAAAAAACTCAATACAACGAACAAAACAAATGAAAAAATATTTTACGACATATGGGAACAAGTGTAACGTTTAATTTGAAAAAGCCTGGGAAATAGGTGCTAATAAATTGGAGAATAGACCACTTTGGCTTTAAGCATGAATTTCTACAATGATCAAATATGATTTTTTTCTTACTTAAGTCTATCAATCTCGCCCTTTAAGCTTTGATTGGTCTCAGTGAGCTGTGCAATCTTTTGCTGCAACATTGCCATTTGTTTCTCATCGCCACCCTTGTCTTGGGCGGGCTTTTCTGGAGGTTTTACTGCGGCCGTGCTCAAAATATGGACCTATACACACGAGAACAATAATTAATTTTAAAAACGCAGAAATTTTCCTATCTGTATGCAAATGCATACAGCAAATACAAAAATCATCAAAGCCAGAATCCATCACTATATAAACGAATCAATCCTCAAACATAAAAAAATACTAACTGAGGGAATCGAAACAGGAACGTTTCTTAATAATACCAACTGTATAATTATAATAATAACTGCTTGAAAATACTGAAAACTACAATGTAGTTTCTTTTGTTATGTGGATTTAGTAGTTCTTCAGTGGCTCTAACTAGTGGTGGGTCGTTAACGATTTTTGGGTTAACTCAACGAAGCCGTTAAATTCATCATGTTAACCTGTTAAAAAATCCGTTAACATTATTAACAGGTTTTCATTAATGTAACAGATTTGTACCAACGGCAACGTAGCAGTTAATAGATGAAACTTTGTTCAAATTAACGAACTTAGAAACATAGATATCTCTCTCTCACTCTCGCTCGTACAATTTTAAGCTAGCGGCGTTTCGCTCGCTCACATAGGCGCCCTCACGTCCACTCGGCATATTCAGTTTCTATTCGTTCTTTCAACGCAGAAGAAATAGATAAATTTAGCTCGTTTTGCGTTAGCAGCTTCAGATTACGTTAGCGACTTTTAAATACCTTTTCGTTGAGATAATAAAAAAAGCGCATTGCCAAAATCGTTGAATGACACAGTTGATAGATTTAGCGGGTTTTGCAGTAAACAAAAAGCTGTTAATTCGTTAACATTAGATTAACAGTTAAAAAAGCCGTTCGTTGAATTAACGCCCACTCCTAGCTCTAACACCACCAGAGAATCAAATCGCCCTTATCAAACCAAGAAAATGTTGAGCTGTTTTAATATGGTTTTACCGTCGACGAACTTCACCAATTTACAGGATATGCAAACTGTCAATTATTATATTTATCCAGGTTCAGCTTTTCTACCAATATTCCACTAATATTAATTATGGTTCCGTAACGTAATATTTATTATGGCTCCATACGGCGATCGGTACTTCAATCCATTAAATTTACCAGAACACCGAAAATTAAAAGTTTAGAAAAGAAAAATTTCAATAAGTTTAGCTGAAAAATGGAACTGTTCCTCAAATGTGCATGTGTGAATCCTGCAGAAAACGAATGTTGGTTGAAACAAATGCTAAAAGACCACCGATGGCTGTAGAAAATCTACTGCCGAATCATCAGTTTAAACTCTACTTAACACCCAAGATGTACCGTATGTTCCCCAAGTTAACATAATTCGACCTAAACTGACGAAGACCATAACCAAGAAATTTTAATAAAGCTGTCCCCTAACTGAACCGTCAGCTAAATATCACGCATTACGAGTATTTGACCGCTTTTGTTGTTTTTTAAAGTAATCATAATGCTATTCGTACAGATATACTATAATCACTTTCCTAAATCTTTAGGTTAAGCTATTCTACCAATATGGAACGCAAATAGATATACCTTTTCCCTAGCAACATTGAGTTCTCTAGCCAGTTGTTCAGCATTATGCTCGGCAATAGCTTGCGACTGTTGCGCGTCTTTCAGCCTCAGCTGCGTCGCTTTCAGAAGATCCGGGATTGGCGCCAGTTCTTGCAATTTCTCTTGGAACTTCAACTGTAGATACATGTTTCCAGTGAGGAATTTTTATTTTTAAAAAGAAGCACCTACATCTATGCGATATGTAGGTGCGATATATTATTGTAACTCCAAGACATTTAAATAGGACAACTTTTCAATAAAAAGTAACATACAAGAGTTCAAATGGACGTCAATGCCATTTCTACAAGTGCAGTAGTTTAACAGTAGAGAATAAGTATGTAGACTATTGGACAATACCTTAACTTTCTGAATCTCAAGGTTAATCTGTTCACAGATCCTGGTGTTATCCAAGTCCAACAGTTCCATTTGCTTTCGTTGCTCCTCAACCAGTTGTTGACATTGAAGATACTGATGAGATACGAACAATCAGTATTATAATATTAGAGATATTTGGAATAAACTTTGTTGAAATTGTTCTAATCTCTATAAACAATTAAGTGCCATACTTAGAAAGGAGAACAATATAATATGATGGGGTGGAATATCAATCAAAGTAACTTGTGAAAAGTAGAGTAGCTAGAACGAAAAAATTAATTCCCATCATTATGCGAGTTGATGAAAACCACAAAAGAGAAATTCCATTACAATTGTACGAACAGACTGATATATTTTGTAACGTGATTCTCGAAAAACTAAGCGTATTTTTAGCCTATGTGGAACATGTTTCCATTTACTTTACCCAATATTATAACTGTTTTTTTTATTCCAAATACCTTGACCCTATAATCTTGGAGCTGAATATTCTGTTCTTTCAAGAGACTCCTGAGTTCCTCGATTTCTTCTCTCGCCTCTCTGTAACATTGCTTGAGTGCGCGAACATTCACTTCATTCTCAAAGGCTTGTTCCTTAGTGCCCATTAACATGTTCGTTTGCATCGTTAGACCTGTCATATATTAGGTTTATAATCTCGAAAATGATTCTGTGTTTTATAGCTTACTGTTTCCAATTAGGTAGTAGAGAGTAGAGGGAAACTTTTGATAAAGTAGTTATTCAGAGTTATTCTAAGGCGGTTTCATACCTTCGAATTTCATCTCAAGTTCGCGCAGTTTGTTTTGCGTTTCGCGGTGTTGGCACACTTCTTTAGCAAGCTCATCTTTCTTTTTCATGATCTCTGTGCGGAGCATCGCACACTATAAAAAGAAAGCAGAAAATTCAATTTACCATTACAAAACAACTTTTTTAGAAATGTAAAAATAGTCAAATTTTATTTTATATTTTGCATTAAGAGAAATGTCATATTATTGTAGAGGTGAGGGTAGTCTAATTTCTGAGACAAATTAATCATTACTATCAACGATCTTAAGCCATCAGTTTTTATCAATGAGTACTAAGCTCATAAAATTCAGATTGAATTTACCTCGGTTACTTTAGTTTTATATAGTTCTTCGGTTTTCTTGTACTGCAGTTCCATTTTTGCCAAGTTCCTCTCTGCCGGAGTCTAGATATAAACCGTATAGTTATAATATATGCAAAATATTGCTTCATTATGAAATAGAAGTTTGTATTTTTAGAAAGATGCGGTTATTTTTACAAAGTGAACAGTGGCAAGTAAGTGTTTACACATAATAATATGTAAGCTATACACGCTACGGTCTGCGGTCTATCGGGGGGGTGTCTTCTCAGGTACCACCGAACATTGGTAGCGTGTACAAGGAAATTAATTAGGAAAAGGCAATCACTTGTATATATGCGGATGCAGTCAAATACAGAGGATGCGAGAAACTTACTCCAGCTGAGATGGAATCACAGAGCCCATATCAGTTTTTCACCTAATTTTTCACTAATTCTATTATGGAAAAAAATGTTACAGACACAATTGGATATGCTGTTTTAAAAAGCCAAATAGACCAGACTCACAATATCAGACCTGCCTAAATATATAGGTATTCTATTATTTATGCCAGTATACCACTATCCCAGCACACAGTCATACTGATGCAATTCTTAATATAAGTTTAAAAAATATTTTAAAGGTTTAACATGTATAGTTACATACCGGCGGAGCATTAGGATTGCATAAAGCGGGACAAGGCGGGCAAACGCCGCACTAGAACAATAATGAATACACAGAAATTAGTCATGTTATAATATACGAGCATGATGAGTTCACAATACTACAATGTAACAATGATGACATTAGAAACGTATTCAAAGGAAACACACGTTTTGTTTTAATAAAATCAATGGACGAAGACGCTATATTGATAAAAATATCTACACGAGAAGTAAACACTCCTAAAAATAAAATAATATAAAGTTTATAATGTCAATGCGTGAAAATGCATACGAATTCAACACTATTTTTATTTCTGGTAAATAGGAATCATGTTCGCAACGTATGATATCTTTTAATAGTTCATTACTTACAGCTCTAGTCATAGGCGCCACGGGTGGACCCCCAGGCTGTTACAAAAGACACTTTTAGAAAAATATTAGCAAATTCCTCAAGAACAAGTCATTCATGTCTGAAGACGTAAAGCGGATCATTACCGATTGATTGAAGCAAATGTTAGGTCCGCCGCCACCGCGGCACGCTCCCCCCTTAGAATCCATTTCGATGCGCAAATTCTGAACTTCAGTCTCGAGACTACTTACAAGCTTCTCCTGAACAAAATATCATTTCATTTTCTTAGTTAAATAAATTTTCCGATATTTATTTCGTTCTTTAGAAAGTAAGTAAATATATAAATTCATTTCAGACGATTAGAAAAAAGTGGCGGCCTCAATTGTAGACACATTATCAGAAATCAGACTTGCTAGCCAAAGTGATGCAGAACAGAGATCCTTAGAAATTAGCCGAACTTTTGCATAGCATTGGGGGACAAAAATAACCATTATTTAGCTTCCTCAAAAAATGTAATGGAAGTAGTCATTGCGACTTCTCTTTTTAACTGTTATTACATATTATTTATTATGTATAGTTAAAATACATAATATCTTACTATTTCTACTGTAGACCCTTTGTAATTTTCAAGTTTCTCTAATAGCTCTTTGGTTTTTTCTGCGTCAAAGTGATTCGTGTGCTGAAATTAAAAAATATTTCTTGAACTCCATGACTTTCTCAGAGAGCCTCCTTTATGAAACGTGCTTGTTGGAGCAATTGTAGTTCCTTCTAACACTGCGCTTGTTACAATAATACATTATTTTAGATTGAATTTAGGAGTAAATTAAAGAAATATGTTGAAAATCAACTGTAATAGTAATAAGAGTGCGTGCCGTGCCAGAAAACTAATTTTAACTATAGATTATATTTGTAAATCTCATTGTAAATGAACAAAAGTTTGTATGAGAAATAAAGTTCTTTAAACCTAAATGAGAAATGGCGTGTAGTTTTTCTAGATTAGATGATTTAAATATTATGCTGGTGGGTAGGCCCCCAAAGTAAGGAAACTATTGCCCTACTGCCCACTAATTAGTCAGTAATTTGTATGGTTCACATGATGCTCATTCACACAAATACTTGAAAGAAAAACTAAATTATATTAAGGGTCACAAATGACAGCCTTATCGCTAAAAAGAAATATCTAATACATTTCCCGGTAAAAATATGGATAACAAGTAATTAAACTCATATTTATTAACACACGTCGAGACGTTCTCGTCAACAATAAATTGAACTATGTTGCAACTTCGGATCGCAAAGCTAAGTGTATAGATATCTTATAGATTTTCGAATCTACTATTTGGGAGAGTTACGCCTGAAAGAGTAGAATGGCTTTGTTGGAGAAACAGACAAGTACCGCTTTGGCATGTTTTTAATTGGAATTAAAATACTACTACCACCCCATACAAGGTTTTCACATTCACATTCACATTGAGATATCCTTACGCGAAATACCTATGAATTGAAAACGAAATACGTTTATATCAACTTTCTTTTGTACCTGGATTGCGGGTTCAGATGAGTCCTTAGCATCGTTTAACGTAGTTGCATCGCCCTAGAAGAAATGATCTTTTTATAAATTAGCTATAAAAACAATACGACGATAGTTTTCATATAGTGATGTTAACCGGTTTTGTAAAAACCTAAAAAAAAACGGTTTTTATAGAAACCGATAATTATCGATTTTTATTTTTAAAAACCGATTACAATCATTTTTCTGTCTAGCATTCGATATGTATCCGAATATGGTCATCCCTTGTGTTGTCTATGGTTCGGGGAATCACCGACATGTGACTAACTTCACGTTACTAAAACATTTCGGTTGCGCTTGTGTTTGTTGCTTCGATTTTATGATATTTTTTGCGAAAAATGCCTAAATTAAAATCTAAATCAATCACCAGAAATTATTTTGAAAAGATTGACAATGTTAGTGCAAAGTGTAAGCTATGTGCTAAGATCATAAAAGTTGGAGGAAGAACTTCAAATATGCTGCCCCACATTAAAAGAAACCATCCTCAGGCTACAGTAGAGGTGGATCGAGGTGAACGAGGTGAGACAAGTGAGCAATTGCAGCTGCTGAACAACAACGCTGAATCAGGAGAGCAAACGTCTGCTGACAAAACACCACTAAAACCGCGACCTACATTTCAGTCTACTCTGAAAATGACCGCAGTCAGTAACAAAAAGAAAATTGACAAATATTTGACCATGATGATCGCCACGGACTTTCAACCGTACTCAATAGTGGAAGATAAAGGTTTTAGGAAATTAGTAAACGTTTTGAATTCAGGCTACGAGCTACCAAGTCGACAAAAAATCAGGTATGACCTAATGCCAGAACTTTACCAATGTGCAAAAATTAAGCTTGCTAGCATGCTCGAAAATACCATGCATGTTGCTCTAACTGCAGATTTGTGGTCTAGTCAAAACATGGATTGTTTCCTTACTGTCACAGCACATTTTTTCGAACAAAGCAGCTTAAAAAGCTATGTACTAACCACGTGTGATGTTGCTGTTTCAAAAACCGCTGAAAATTTAGCTGAAATAATGAGACATTTACTAACAGAATGGAAAATATATGAAAAAAATTCTGCTATTGTCACAGACAATGGCAACAACATGATAAAAATGTGCGAGTTGTTGGGAATTCGGCACATGCCGTGTTTTGCTCATACGCTCAATTTGACCGTAGATGATTTTCTAAAGCTTCCTGTGGTGGAGGGCATAACTAACAAATGTAAAGGTATTGTGAAATTTTTCAAAAAATCTTCAGTAGGATGGCAAGCCCTTAAATTAGCTCAGACTGATAGAAACCCTGATTCTTCACCATTGAAATTAATACAAGAGGTACCAACACGGTAGAACAGCACGTTCTACATGATAAAGAGATTACTACAGTTATCTGACGCTCTTGCATTGGTCTGTAGGAAATTAGTTCAGGCGCCAGACTACTTAACTGCCTCTGAAGAAGCAGCCGCTTTGGAAATTATCAAAATTTTGGAAATATTTGAGGAGGCTACAAAACTTGTTAGCGCTGATCAGTATCCGACTAGTTCATTAGTCATTCCTATAATATTTGGATTGTTTGAAAAGCTACAGTAAATGCTATTGAAATTTCGCTGACAACAAATATAGGCAAGATGTTTCACTCATCAGTGAGGCAAAATATGGGTAAATAGACTTCTCCCATATGAGACAAGAACTGTGTCCCAAATATCTACATACTTACATCCGTCCCTAAGAACTGGATTTCGCCACCCGGAAAACATGCTCTCTGCAAAAGAACTTGTAAGAAAGAATTGGGCCATAATATAAACGATTCTGACAGGTCTGAGCCGTCGACTTCAGAGCAAGGACTTCACACGTCAAGTGGCGGAATAGTTGAAAAGAAAACGGAGTTACTGGATTTTTTTAAAAAAAGAAATCAATCTACGAATTCAACTGCTTCTGCAATTAATATACTACGAATGTATGTGGAGGACAAATCTACAAAGAGAAGAAGAAGAAATCACAAAAGAAGTAAGAAGTGCCAGCGCATTTTGGTCTAGCAACAAACATTTGGTGCCCTTAGATAAAATAGTGCTTAAATATTTAGCTATACCGGCAACATCGGTGCCTTCGAAGAGAATGTTTTCCAAATCTGGATACGTCATGTCGAGTAGAAGGAGCAGACTACAAGAAGATGCTGTAGACCAAATATGTTTTATTAATCAAAATCATGATTTGCTAGCAACAGATGCAAAATAAACATATAATTTCCAGTGTCCTTTGATGATTATTTTATTTAATTAGCAATTAATGTTATAAGTGATTATATCAGGTAAAATAAACACTAACTTTATGACTTGAAAAAACCTAAATTAAACCTTAAAAAACCGGTTTATTTTAAAAAGTAATCGGTTTATACCGGTACCGTAAAACTACACAACTATAGTCCTGTCTTACAATTATGGTCCAGTACCATACTTTGACATTTTGTGTTATTAATAAGTAGCTACATTTAGAAAAAAAATCGGCCACATTTAGCTAGAATAAATAGTAGGCTTTGTAGTTTAGGGCAAATCCGATAAATGGCATCTATGTGCAGTCAACAGCAAGGGGTGCGGAATAAACCTGTTTTTACGTGTTTTTGAAACTCCGCTTACTTTTATAACAAAAAATAAGTAAGAGTGGTCCACCAGTTCTACAATTAATTTTTATTTAAAGGTAATATGTTTATATTTATAATATTGGTGCTGTTTTTTACATCAGTTAATTATTTTAATATTAAGTGAAATTTATTCCAATTTTCATACTTTGCATTCAACAATAGTCCAACAGTTTTTTTGGGCCATACCTTATTAAAAACCGATTTTTTTTTTAAACTGCTTCAAGGTTTTGAGAATATTGACAAAGAAGAAGCCTGGAGCCAGTTCATACAAATATTATTCAGATCGACATAATATTATGGAGTTAGATCTTTCTGATATTGAAAATAGAAGACTGACTCAAGACAGGTCGTATGTTTAAATGTATGTCCCGCTGCGGACTTGCCTGAAAATGGCTCGAAAAAGGTGATAAATTTTTTTATCAGACCGGGCAATGAAAACTTAAAATTCAGCCCCAAAAAAAACTCAGCACTAAGAGATTTGCTGAGCTGAAAACGACGAGAACAAGACGAAAAAAATTTTGCAAGTTTACCTGCTAGACTTTTTTATTTAATTTTTTATCTTACAATATACTGATTTTATAAGATATACTACGTAAATATAAGTAAAAAGTGATTTATTCTTCCATTAAAGTTACTTACAATGTTGTCAGTTAAACTTGAATAAATATGAATAAATTCTAATAAAACCTTGGTTTTAATGAAATGATATCATATAAAATAATAGTATTTCAGTATTCCAGACCTTTAACATTGCTTCAAGTCAGTTGAAGTACGGTTTTTTCTTGCATTTTTAACCTGGACTATAGTTGAAAACAGCGCACACAACAATGGTCCAAAAATAATATATAAAAAATAAAATGTTTTTGTATAATACCAGTTTAAACGTTAATAATATATTAAAGCACATTCATTAACCCACCTAATTAAAAATAAAAATACTCTGTGCGATTAATAACATGACTCTGACAACACGATAAAGATTAAATCCTATATATTGGACCATAGTTGTGTAGTTTTACGGTACTGAAAATTGTAATCGGGTTCACATCACTATTTTCATATGCTAGGATGTGTGCGTGTGACTTACGTCATCTGAATTTGGTGAGACTAAAGAGAAAATAATAATGTTATTGACGCGACCATGTAAACTGGAGACTGAAGCGACGTTCTTAAATATTTCACGTCTTATAAAAGAAAACTAGAACTTATCGGAGGTGGGACTGAATCTCGGATCACGGCAACGCAATAGAATTAAGGCATGGGTCGGCGTCGTTATTATTTTAATACCTTCTACCTACTAGAAAAAATATAAACAGAACTAACACTTTGATGGTTAACGGTTTCGCTTAAGTTACTATTTAACAGTCTTGTATATTACTATATTACCAATGTACATTATATACCTGAGGGTTATTCTTGCTAAGTTTCTCCTGCAGGAGACTGTTCTCTTTACTCATCAACTTGAGTTCCCCTTGTAGCCGCTTCACTTGAGCTCTACAAGTCTCTAAATTCTGATCTTTCGTCATCAGCTCTTTATACAAAATATATCTGAAATAACGTACCTGGATTAATCCATATTCTATATCTTTTAATTTATTTTAAATTTTCATATTTAATTTGTGTAGTTTGTGTTTTGACGGAAATCTGACATGTTTATCATGAATTGAGGTTCTTATTTCAAATAAGTTGTCAGTCATAATTGAGTTCGTTAATTTACACTAAGGAGTTTCGCTATTTAGTTTATGCGAGAAATGGAATACGGAATAACCTTTCGTATATAATGCAATTTAATTTTTAGAGAAACGAAAAGATAGAAAGCCAGAAGAAAGAAGAAAAGTCGCAATTCCACAACACCTTAGTTGTAATATGTGCTAATATTTTAATTTTAAGCTTCATTTCCTTAACAGCCATTTAGACTTATTTCCAAAAATCTAGGTGATCTGAGTGAAAACAAGTAGAACGGTTCCATCAAGATATTCGGACAACGGTACCAGGGTCATGGAATACAGTCGGAGCATTAAAAACAACCCTCTTTCATCAAGTCAAGCAAGAAAATCATAAAATAGCAAGATCGACAGCGCTTGAACGATCTAAAACTTAAGGTGAAGAGCCTACAAAGTCTCACATGATCGGGAATTTTAATACTCCACTGCCCAAAGACGTCCCCATTAATGGGGCAGATGAGAAATAAAATTTCTTATCACAATTCTAGAAGTCAAATATACACATCTGGCTTCTTAAAATGTAACTAACCTCTTCATTGTGTGGCGGCTAGAGGAGACTACAAGGTTTTTGATAATCAAAAAGCCTACCTACCCTTTATTCACACAATCAAACTATTATTGCGTGTCCGGACAAAAAAGTGTCCGGCTTGTCCGGCTCTTGTTGGATTTTTACATTTCGCAAACGAGCGAGTACTGAGATGCAAAACAAAACGTGAAAATTGACGGTAGCAAATGCTTTGACCAACTGCAAAATCTTAAGTTTTCTGAACACCACAACAAAGAAACCGTTGAGTTCAAGAAGCTGTTAGCAATATAAGGATAGCATATTTTTATTTATTTAAATCGATAAAAAGTCAAGATTGCTTCAGAATTCCCGTTTATCAGTATTACTTTGCTATCCCAGGCCAACGCAAACCTGGCAACCCTAGCCGGTACCATCATCTTGCGAACAAAACTCTGAAACGGGGCTCCGACCGACGGACCAGTTAATGTGACCCCATCAATACTCTCTTTTCTGCGACATTTGACATGGTTTAACCCAAACTTTAAGGTACACCGAATGCCTTATCATTTTAGACCAAATCTGCAAGCTACAGGAAAGTAAGAAAGGCGGATATTTTAATGAAACAAGTTTTAAACAGATAACAGCCAGTGGCCAGACACCAAAGAGACATTACATTTTAAGAAGTCAAATTTGTGTAGGGATGTAGATATAGATTTATTTGACTTCTAAAATTTTGTGATTGAGAATTTTAATTGTCATCAGGCCCTTTGATGGGGACCCCTTTGCACAGTGGAAATAAAATTCCCATCATCCTTATTAAAAGAGGGGCAGCGCAGAGGTACATTAAGGTTTCCCATTGACCGCACTGAGACAAATAGTCTAGCAAAGAAGAAAAATGCTAGAAATCAATCATGGCAAAATGCTTGTACCTCAGTGGACAATAATGTCTCAGTTAGTGATATGTGGCGTCGTATGAAATGGCTGAAAGGCCATAAATTCCCAAAATCGTTTATAGATAAAACATCAGCAGAATCACTACTTTGTAACCTAGCACCTGACTACACCACGCCACAACAACCCGACTTCACATCTGATAATCCCCAACTTGAATACCCGATATCTCTACATAAACTAGAAACATGTATCAAGCCCAAAGATACTTCACCCGGATGCGACGATATATCATATAATATGATCAAAAACCTTCCTAATAGAGGTAAACAATTTCTTATTACCTTTTACAATGAATGCCTAAAATTTTGTTTCGTCCCGTACCAATGGCGACAAGTTCGTAATGTCCCCATCCCTAAACCTGGCCGCGACCCATCTACGGTTTCATCACTAAGGTCTACATATTTCTCTCATCTCATGTTGGGCTAGAAGGCAGTGTTCTATTTACTCTGCTTACAGCCTTACCCAACGTCTGCTTACAAGAATATGATCCCAATGACGAGGATGATTGTTCGCCCGTAGTAGTATCTGTGTGTTTTAAAAGTTTTATCTTTTCCCTATACTTCCTCTTTCTTTCAGTTTCCTTAGCCTTTCTTTTATTTTTTAGTCGTGCTGAAGAATTCTCTTTTTTCTTGATGTTCTCCCTCCTTTTCTTGTCTCTTTCCCTTTCTTTAGATAAATGAATTTGATTCTTTTCAGGACTATTCTGAAGTCTCTCTCTGTACTTCTTCATTCTTTGAGCAGACGTAGTTTTACCCATTGCCCTAAAAAGCATAAAAATCTTAATTATGAGTAAAATGCTACAAGATTTTTCTATAAATACGTGAAAAAATGACCAGAAAACCATAAAATACGTTCTTAAATAATTTGCAATGCATAAGTAACTCCACCTTATACAACCGTCCCACCCGCGCAATTGTCACGGGTGGGACCAAATTCAACAGCCTATAGTTTTCAATTTATTTGACAGAAAAAAGAAATTAATATATTGATAGCTTTATTTTGTTACACTAGAACTAATTAATAAATATCAAACATAACCTCAAAGTCAGTAATTGGAAAACAAAGCTTTCGTGTGTTTTCGCAACGGGTGGGACAACTGAGTCACTGATTGTTTTATTTTTATTTTACTTCAGAATTACTTACGTTTATTATAATCCGCTAGCACGTATGAATTAGTAATCCAATCCAAGTAATTTCAAGAACAATAACAGTTGCAAGTTCAAACTACAACTGACGCCACAGTGTTGCCAACTTGAAAAATTATTTCCCATATTTACGTAAGGTTCGTTAATCAATGTTTGCAACTTAATAAAAAATATTTTAAAAAAATATACAAATAATTCTTATAGTAGCGTGAAATTCAAAGTATTTTGTATCGATAAATATAATAATTGATAGCATAAAAAAAACATTTAAAAAATACTTCAAGGTTTACTTTCCCGTATAATCCCCCAAAATTTGAATTATCAAGTATTTTGTTAAATTCTATTGGCAATGTCACTGACAGACAAACCTCAGTTACCATCTTTAGTAGGTATGTCTCATCTACTTGTCTCAATGGGATTTTTTCTCCTTTTTTTTATCATGAAAAAGGGCTTTGTCTCCCTTGAGACTATGCCGCCCTGGTTCGTACACAAATATTATTTAGTTAGAAAATGTATTTACAGGTTCTTGTGGTTGATAAGTTTGTAAAGCATTCTGGCTGATCCTGACAAAGGTTCAGCCTGAATGCTATTACAAAGACCGACTTGGTTGGATCGGAATAAGATGGTTGTTTTTCTCATGTCTTCGTTACGGACACATTCCATGAGTCTGTGGTACAAGTCATCCCTTGTGTTGCAATCAGGGCAGTTAGGCGAATTAGATTTTCTCATCAAATATGCAAACCCATTATATGGAATATGTCCTCAACAAAGTCTCAATGCTGTAACAGTCTCAATTCTATTCAAATTACAGTTGTCATCCATGGAGAGACCAATGGGTGAGGTTGTATAGTTTTGTACCAAATGCCGACATTTCTGGATCTCTAGTCGGAATATTCCTTATAGGATTGTTCACATTGTGATTTTATTAAATAAGTGAAATTGGGAAAATAAGACAGTGAATTTACAGGGATGCCATCTGATAAAGCTTGTTTTGCTAAAGTGTCTGCTTTCTCATTTCCATCTAGACCGATATGAGCAGGGATCCACTAAATTATAACTGTGTGACTGCTGTCCTGGAGTTTACAGATTCGGTCTAAAATGGAGTAGGCCATCGGTGTACCTCAAAGGTTGCAGAGCAGATTTCGAGTCTGATGATATGACAGATTTTGAAAGCTGGGTGGATTTAATATATGAGAGAGCTTCATCAATAGCTAATAATTCGGCTTCCATAATTGAGAATTTGGCATTAATTTTGAATTTCATGTGAGATTGATTATGTTCGTTATAAAAGGCTGCTTCAATATCCATAGAAGTTTTGGATCCATCTGTATATATTTTAGCAAATGAGTGATAGCTATTATTAATGTTGTCACAGCATATAGATTTAAGGTATGTGGGATCAAATAAGCGTTTTGGTTTAGGTAAAGAGTCAATATCAGGAATTACAGTTTTGGTTAAGTCAATGTAAGAAACCCATCTGTCCAGGGAGAACATATCCAGTTTATTGGATGTGTGGATAGGGAGATTAAGCAGGTCATCACTTATTGAAGTTAACAGGGGTTTTCTTTTATTATTCCAAAATTGATTGTGGCACACTGTCGAAAGTTCATTGATACCTACAATAGAGTGGTTATTGGCAATGGATTTACTTCTCAGCCAAAACTAGCTGCCTAAGAATCTTCTGCGTAAATAAAGTGGTTTAAGAGAAAGTTCATTTTGCATAGCGTGGATGGGGTAGTTCTGATAAATCCACATCCTCATGGCCCGATTTTGAATCCTGTCCAGTTTGACCAAACAGCTTGCAGGGCTATTATCATATAAGAAGCTCGCATAATCTATTCTGCTTCTGACTATAGCTATATAAATTCTACGAATGTGTTTGGGATGCACTCCCCAACCTGAGCCTGCTAACACCTTTAATAGATTTAGGTATTTTAAAATTTTAATGCTTAGTTCATCAATATGTTTGCGCCATCTTAAAGATCGATCAAGCCATAAACCTAAATACTTCACAGACTCTACCACTTCTAGAGAATTGTTATTTATGTTAATTTCCAAGTCTATGGGTAATCTTTAAAGTCTTCTTCTAAATATGCAAACTTTGCTCTTCGCTGCAGATATTTCTAAATTTAGATTGTATAGTGGTTTATGTAAAGAGTTTAGGGCTGTCTGTATTCGATTTCCTGCCTCTAGGAGGTTACTCGAAGTAGCAAACAAGACATAGTCGTCTGCGTACTGGGATATATAAATTTCATTTGGGATAGATGTATATACTCGTATATTAATTGTAGCCACATTAAATAATAAGGGTGACATCGGGTCTCCTTGTGCCAGGCCACGCTCTGTACTCCAGGTTATTTTATAGTCTGTTCCTTCAATTTTTAACGATCTTTCTTTTAAATATTGCCAAATATAACTACAGAAAGTGGATCCTGCTCCCATATTATCTTAT
Source organism: Hemithea aestivaria (assembly GCA_947507615.1). Taxonomy (NCBI): domain Eukaryota; kingdom Metazoa; phylum Arthropoda; class Insecta; order Lepidoptera; family Geometridae; genus Hemithea; species Hemithea aestivaria. The sequence continues at coordinate 2,765,775 of OX382323.1, forward strand.
TTTGTCAACACATTCAAGATGTCTACATTATTGTACGCGTTTTCCAGGTCTAAGAAACAGCCTATAGTTATCTGGTTTCTTGAGAAACCAGTTTGAACTTTAGATACTAAATAAGTTAGATTATTTAAACAGGATCGTCCCTTTTTAAACCCAGTAGTATATTCAGATAAATAATTATTATGTTCAATAAACCACTCTAGCCTGTTGTTAATTATTGAATGGAAAATTTTGCACAAACATGAGATGAGAGAAATATGTAGACCTTAGTGATGAAACCGTAGATGGGTCGCGGCCAGGTTTAGGGATGGGGACATTACGAACTTGTCGCCATTGGTACGGGACGAAACAAAATTTTAGGCATTCATTGTAAAAGGTAATAAGAAATTGTTTACCTCTATTAGGAAGGTTTTTGATCATATTATATGATATATCGTCGCATCCGGGTGAAGTATCTTTGGGCTTGATACATGTTTCTAGTTTATGTAGAGATATCGGGTATTCAAGTTGGGGATTATCAGATGTGAAGTCGGGTTGTTGTGGCGTGGTGTAGTCAGGTGCTAGGTTACAAAGTAGTGATTCTGCTGATGTTTTATCTATAAACGATTTTGGGAATTTATGGCCTTTCAGCCATTTCATACGACGCCACATATCACTAACTGAGACATTATTGTCCACTGAGGTACAAGCATTTTGCCATGATTGATTTCTAGCATTTTTCTTCTTTGCTAGACTATTTGTCTCAGTGCGGTCAATGGGAAACCTTAATGTACCTCTACGCTGCCCCTCTTTTAATAAGGATGATGGGAATTTTATTTCCACTGTGCAAAGGGGTCCCCATCAAAGGGCCTGATGACAATTAAAATTCTCAATCACAAAATTTTAGAAGTCAAATTTGTGTAGGGATGTAGATATAGATTTATTTGACTTCTAAAATTTTGTGATTGAGAATTTTAATTGTCATCAGGCCCTTTGATGGGGACCCCTTTGCACAGTGGAAATAAAATTCCCATCATCCTTATTAAAAGAGGGGCAGCGCAGAGGTACATTAAGGTTTCCCATTGACCGCACTGAGACAAATAGTCTAGCAAAGAAGAAAAATGCTAGAAATCAATCATGGCAAAATGCTTGTACCTCAGTGGACAATAATGTCTCAGTTAGTGATATGTGGCGTCGTATGAAATGGCTGAAAGGCCATAAATTCCCAAAATCGTTTATAGATAAAACATCAGCAGAATCACTACTTTGTAACCTAGCACCTGACTACACCACGCCACAACAACCCGACTTCACATCTGATAATCCCCAACTTGAATACCCGATATCTCTACATAAACTAGAAACATGTATCAAGCCCAAAGATACTTCACCCGGATGCGACGATATATCATATAATATGATCAAAAACCTTCCTAATAGAGGTAAACAATTTCTTATTACCTTTTACAATGAATGCCTAAAATTTTGTTTCGTCCCGTACCAATGGCGACAAGTTCGTAATGTCCCCATCCCTAAACCTGGCCGCGACCCATCTACGGTTTCATCACTAAGGTCTACATATTTCTCTCATCTCATGTTTGTGCAAAATTTTCCATTCAATAATTAACAACAGGCTAGAGTGGTTTATTGAACATAATAATTATTTATCTGAATATACTACTGGGTTTAAAAAGGGACGATCCTGTTTAAATAATCTAACTTATTTAGTATCTAAAGTTCAAACTGGTTTCTCAAGAAACCAGATAACTATAGGCTGTTTCTTAGACCTGGAAAACGCGTACAATAATGTAGACATCTTGAATGTGTTGACAAAATAAGATAATATGGGAGCAGGATCCACTTTCTGTAGTTATATTTGGCAATATTTAAAAGAAAGATCGTTAAAAATTGAAGGAACAGACTATAAAATAACCTGGAGTACAGAGCGTGGCCTGGCACAAGGAGACCCGATGTCACCCTTATTATTTAATGTGGCTACAATTAATATACGAGTATATACATCTATCCCAAATGAAATTTATATATCCCAGTACGCAGACGACTATGTCTTGTTTGCTACTTCGAGTAACCTCCTAGAGGCAGGAAATCGAATACAGACAGCCCTAAACTCTTTACATAAACCACTATACAATCTAAATTTAGAAATATCTGCAGCGAAGAGCAAAGTTTGCATATTTAGAAGAAGACTTTAAAGATTACCCATAGACTTGGAAATTAACATAAATAACAATTCTCTAGAAGTGGTAGAGTCTGTGAAGTATTTAGGTTTATGGCTTGATCGATCTTTAAGATGGCGCAAACATATTGATGAACTAAGCATTAAAATTTTAAAATACCTAAATCTATTAAAGGTGTTAGCAGGCTCAGGTTGGGGAGTGCATCCCAAACACATTCGTAGAATTTATATAGCTATAGTCAGAAGCAGAATAGATTATGCGAGCTTCTTATATGATAATAGCCCTGCAAGCTGTTTGGTCAAACTGGACAGGATTCAAAATCGGGCCATGAGGATGTGGATTTATCAGAACTACCCCATCCACGCTATGCAAAATGAACTTTCTCTTAAACCACTTTATTTACGCAGAAGATTCTTAGGCAGCTAGTTTTGGCTGAGAAGTAAATCCATTGCCAATAACCACTCTATTGTAGGTATCAATGAACTTTCGACAGTGTGCCACAATCAATTTTGGAATAATAAAAGAAAACCCCTGTTAACTTCAATAAGTGATGACCTGCTTAATCTCCCTATCCACACATCCAATAAACTGGATATGTTCTCCCTGGACAGATGGGTTTCTTACATTGACTTAACCAAAACTGTAATTCCTGATATTGACTCTTTACCTAAACCAAAACGCTTATTTGATCCCACATACCTTAAATCTATATGCTGTGACAACATTAATAATAGCTATCACTCATTTGCTAAAATATATACAGATGGATCCAAAACTTCTATGGATATTGAAGCAGCCTTTTATAACGAACATAATCAATCTCACATGAAATTCAAAATTAATGCCAAATTCTCAATTATGGAAGCCGAATTATTAGCTATTGATGAAGCTCTCTCATATATTAAATCCACCCAGCTTTCAAAATCTGTCATATCATCAGACTCGAAATCTGCTCTGCAACCTTTGAGGTACACCGATGGCCTACTCCATTTTAGACCGAATCTGTAAACTCCAGGACAGCAGTCACACAGTTATAATTTAGTGGATCCCTGCTCATATCGGTCTAGATGGAAATGAGAAAGCAGACACTTTAGCAAAACAAGCTTTATCAGATGGCATCCCTGTAAATTCACTGTCTTATTTTCCCAATTTCACTTATTTAATAAAATCACAATGTGAACAATCCTATAAGGAATATTCCGACTAGAGATCCAGAAATGTCGGCATTTGGTACAAAACTATACAACCTCACCCATTGGTCTCTCCATGGATGACAACTGTAATTTGAATAGAATTGAGACTGTTACAGCATTGAGACTTTGTTGAGGACATATTCCATATAATGGGTTTGCATATTTGATGAGAAAATCTAATTCGCCTAACTGCCCTGATTGCAACACAAGGGATGACTTGTACCACAGACTCATGGAATGTGTCCGTAACGAAGACATGAGAAAAACAACCATCTTATTCCGATCCAACCAAGTCGGTCTTTGTAATAGCATTCAGGCTGAACCTTTGTCAGGATCAGCCAGAATGCTTTACAAACTTATCAACCACAAGAACCTGTAAATACATTTTCTAACTAAATAATATTTGTGTACGAACCAGGGCGGCATAGTCTCAAGGGAGACAAAGCCCTTTTTCATGATAAAAAAAAGGAGAAAAAATCCCATTGAGACAAGTAGATGAGACATACCTACTAAAGATGGTAACTGAGGTTTGTCTGTCAGTGACATTGCCAATAGAATTTAACAAAATACTTGATAATTCAAATTTTGGGGGATTATACGGGAAAGTAAACCTTGAAGTATTTTTTAAATGTTTTTTTTATGCTATCAATTATTATATTTATCGATACAAAATACTTTGAATTTCACGCTACTATAAGAATTATTTGTATATTTTTTTAAAATATTTTTTATTAAGTTGCAAACATTGATTAACGAACCTTACGTAAATATGGGAAATAATTTTTCAAGTTGGCAACACTGTGGCGTCAGTTGTAGTTTGAACTTGCAACTGTTATTGTTCTTGAAATTACTTGGATTGGATTACTAATTCATACGTGCTAGCGGATTATAATAAACGTAAGTAATTCTGAAGTAAAATAAAAATAAAACAATCAGTGACTCAGTTGTCCCACCCGTTGCGAAAACACACGAAAGCTTTGTTTTCCAATTACTGACTTTGAGGTTATGTTTGATATTTATTAATTAGTTCTAGTGTAACAAAATAAAGCTATCAATATATTAATTTCTTTTTTCTGTCAAATAAATTGAAAACTATAGGCTGTTGAATTTGGTCCCACCCGTGACAATTGCGCGGGTGGGACGGTTGTATAAGGTGGAGTTACTTATGCATTGCAAATTATTTAAGAACGTATTTTATGGTTTTCTGGTCATTTTTTCACGTATTTATAGAAAAATCTTGTAGCATTTTACTCATAATTAAGATTTTTATGCTTTTTAGGGCAATGGGTAAAACTACGTCTGCTCAAAGAATGAAGAAGTACAGAGAGAGACTTCAGAATAGTCCTGAAAAGAATCAAATTCATTTATCTAAAGAAAGGGAAAGAGACAAGAAAAGGAGGGAGAACATCAAGAAAAAAGAGAATTCTTCAGCACGACTAAAAAATAAAAGAAAGGCTAAGGAAACTGAAAGAAAGAGGAAGTATAGGGAAAAGATAAAACTTTTAAAACACACAGATACTACTACGGGCGAACAATCATCCTCGTCATTGGGATCATATTCTTGTAAGCATAATTCATAATTTCATAATTCATAATTCATTTATTGATTGCGAAAATGGGTACAATAAGATGGAACAATTTAGGATTATACCTCTAGAGCGCCATAATCTGCCTTTCGGCATGCAATATGTAATTTTTATTGATACACATAATAAATGTCAATTATAAAACAATGTCAAAATTAGGAATTAGTTATGTAGAATATGTCAATCAAGAAATTGGATATAATATGTCAATAAAATATAAAATTAATACTATACATTTTTATCCAATAAAAAATCATGAACACTGTAATAGGCTTTTGACAGCAATAAATCCTTGACTCGTTTTTTAAATATTACAAATGTATTCGCCTCTAGAATCGACCTAGGTAAGTGATTATAGATCCTAGGAGCCATGCATAGGACACTTTTGTTATACAGTGCTGTTGTATTAGTGGGAAAACAGATTTTATTTTGAAGGCGTTTGCTTTTAAATGTATTGTACTGATTGAAATTCTGGCGCACAAATAAGACTATTTCGTTAATATATATACAAGCCAGAGTCATTATCTTTAATTTTAAAAAATATGGCTTACAGCTATCGGTCTGCTTCAATTTGCAGATTGCCCTAATGCACCTCTTCTGAGCCCTAAATACACGCTCTTTTTCTACACTATTTCCCCAGAACATGATGCCATATCTAAGAGCCGACGCTACATAGCCATGGTAGGCTGTGACAACAGTTGATGTGCTCACTATCTTAGACAGCATGTACAGCGAGTATGAGTAATGACTCAACCTCAAGCATAAAGATTCTACATGTTTTTTCCAATTTAAATTACGGTCAATGTTTAATCCTAAGAATTTAGTGTTGTCTATATGTTCAATTTTATGTCCGTTATAATTAATTTCAATGTCGTTTAATTTATTAATTCTATTCCTAAATGTCATTATGTATGTTTTTGTCAAATTTATACTTAAATTATTGTATCTTAACCAATCTATAATTTTGTCAAGGGTGGTTTTTATTTCATCTTCTAAATAGTTTTGGTCTTTTCCAGTAAATAGAACAGTACTATCGTCAGCAAATAACACGGTTGGATACTTGATTGCTCTGGGAAGGTCATTAATATATATAATGAACAACAACGGACCTAGGACGCTTCCCTGTGGCACGCCGTGTTTGACTTCGCCGTAGTTTGATGTAAAAACTATTTCTTTCTTAAGTTTTGGGCATATCTGAGTGATCTGTGTAGATTGCTTACGATTATATAGGTAAGAATGTATAAGTTTATGAACGTTACCTCTGACGCCATATGCATATAATTTCTGCAGTAATTGTGAATGATCTACACAATCAAAAGCCTTTGTGAGATCCATATATAGTGCACATGTAGGCATTTTATTGTCAAGGCTTATAAATATTGATTTTAAAAACCGATAAATTGCCATATTGACTGATTTATTCTTACGAAAGCCAGTTTGTTCTTCAACAAAGAGCTTATTTATTTCAAAGAAATTGTATATGCAGTCATGTATAACCTTTTCAAATACTTTAGAAAGAATAGGAACTAGTGCAATCGGTCGATAGCAACCCATGTCATGCTTGTCATTTTTCTTAAACAACGGCTTTATTAAAGTATATTTTAATTTATCAGGAAATACGCCATTAGTAATGCATAAATTTATTACATAGCTTAGTGCAGGTGATATTATTATAGATACATATTTTAATATTTGCGTAGATATTCCATCATAACCAGTACTCATAGTATTATTCAGACTTTGAATTATTTTGTTTATATCCTGTGCTACAGTAGGAGCCATAAATATAGAATTTACATTGCTAATTAATGTAGAGTGTTTGCCTTTATTGTCAATATTACAAGTTGGAATTTGATTTATGAAAAAGTTGTTGAAAGCGTTAGCAACCATTTTTGGCTCTTCTAGCAAATTACCATCCACATTTACTTTAATTGTGTCCATAGGGACATTACTTTTTTTTGCATTAATAACAGTCCATGCAGCTTTGCTTTTATTTTTTGCTTTGGCAATATAATTATCGTTTTGTGATTTTTGCGTATATTTAATAATACGATTTAGCCTAGACGACAAGCTTTTAAAGCTTTTTTTATTCTTGAGGGTTCGATTTTTCCGATATTGCCAAAGAAGGACTCGTTTGCGTTTAGAGCACAATCTGATTCCTTTTGTAAGCCATTTTGGGCGGGATTGAGTGCTTATCTTTATTTTGCGCATAGGAAAACAGAGATCGTAAAATAAACAAAAGGTTTCATGAAAATTATTAAAAGCTATATTGGGGTCAGTTTCCTCATAAATATCATTAAAACTGAGGCAACTCAGGCACTCTTTAAATTTGTTAATATTCTCTAGGCTGTAGTCGCGCCGTTCAATATACCAATAATTCAAAGCATATGTAGGCTTGACACGACAAACAAGAACTTGGGCTGAATGGTCAGATATAGCGAACTCCATAATATCAATTTTACTACTTCGTACATTATGCAAAAAATTATCAATACAGGTTCCACTGCATAATCTGGTTGGTTCATTGATTGCAAGTTTTAGGTTATAAGCCATTGCTAGTTCTCTAAATTCTCTCACTACTCTACATTCGTTTAAAATATTGATATTAAAATCCCCGCACAAGACTATTTTCTTCTTACCAAAAGAGATCTTATCAAGAAGAGAAGTCATAATTTTGAAAAAGGTATCAAGATCTTCTCTGGTTTGTCTTGGGGGTCTGTAGATGCAAACAATTAAAATATTATGTTCAATCAGTTCTATTCCTGAACATTCCACGATACCTTCCACAGAAAACTTTTTTATTTCGGGAATAGGTTTGTGCCTATGTGAATTATGCACCATAATACAGGAACCACCGTGTCTATTCTTTCTACAATAAGCCGAACCTAGTGAATAATTTATTAATTGTAACTGTTTAGTGTCTTCGTTAGTCATATTGTGTTCCGTAACACAAAGAACATCAACTGTTTTTTTCGTTTTATTTTGTAAAGATTCAAGATTCATAGTAATTAAATCCGATTTAGTGATAAGACCATTTACATTTTGGTGAAGAATTTTTATTTCATTGTATACGAAAAAGCTCCTCAGTCTTTTCACAGTCTAATGGAGTTACATCATCTGTTTGAGTCACATTATTTGTTTGAGTTAGAAACTCGTTAGTTTGTGTGCTTTTGTCAACTTTAGATACGGCCTGATCAGGTTTTGGGATTTTATTAATTGTATGATAGCGATCAAACTTTATTTTGTAATCTATTTTCAAAATTTCCTTTAATAAAGATCGGCATTTATGTAGGGCAAAAGATGTACGATGGGGCATAGACCTGCTATAATTCATGTCAACAAATTCTGTGTTATTAAATTGCGAACAAATAAATCTCAATTCATAATTCAGTTTATGTTCATTTAAATTTTTATTGTAAGGTACCTCAGAAATTAGTAAATTTGTATTTTGAATTGTATTTATAAAATTTCTAACCGAGAATTGAAATTCATTTGGCCTCTTGTCATTCGTGCCTCCTATTATTATCACATATTCGTCTTTGTTTAAAGCTAAAATGTTATCTCGCTCTGATAGTAAAATCTCAGATAGAGTTGCACCAGGCTTCCAGAAACAAGTAATGAAAAATTCTTCTCCTATAAGATGCTGTAAGGTTTTCTGCATATGCTTGCCCTGGTCATCGCCTATGATTACTATTCTTCTCTTCCTATCTTGAATTTTAGTATGTTTATTTCGTTCATTTATAGATGTTTTATTCCCGTCAACCTGTCCTAGTTTCAACTGGTTTAGTTTTTCATTATGTTCAGTTCCTACTTCTATTGAGGTTTCTTTAGTACCTACAGGCGAAGACTTTAAAGCTTGCGAGTAAGAACGATGTGTATCTTGTAAAATTAAATTTTCTGTGTGACTAATACTGCTTCCATTATCCTCTTTGTCTATTGAATTCGTCGAATGATTGTCTACCTCTACTTCTGCTTCAATACTGCTGTTTGATTCTTTATCATTATCATGTGCGTTGAAATAATTATCAATTACTACTGCTAGAGGCTTTTTGCTAGAATTTACTTCGGGGCTACCATTTATACTATCATTTTCGGACCCTTCTGTCAAATTATATCGCTGTCTCTTTCTTTTTCTGCTCGATAATGGACTGTCACTAAAACCTATCTTTTTGTATTTGCTTATTGATTTACTTTTCGCTGCTATTTCACATTTTAACTGATTATTTTCCATTTTTAAGTTTTGAATTTCATTAAGTGCTTCGGTTAAATCAGACGATAGCTTTTCCAGTTTTTTATTCATCTCATTAAGCATTTGGGTGTCATTCATTTTGTTTGTGTTGTCAGGGAGACTCAACATAGTGCATTCGAAAAGAGAGGCGTTTGATAAATCGCTTAACGAGGCAGATCTATTACGATACTGACGAAAAGTTATATTGTCGTCCATTATTTTTCTTCTAAAACAGTTATGCTTATATCCAATAAATTTGTATTAGTTCAGTGGAACATTTCAATAGATATTGTTCATTTCTCAATAAATTCCTTTAGTCGCATATCCGAACAAAAAAGATGGGTTGATAATATTATTGTCTATGGAAAATTGGTTTTGTAATGTTGGCACTGGACTGTCAAATAATTGACGTATATCAGCTGTTCGGGATTGTAACCTCTATTGCAGTATTGTTGTTTTACCAAAGGGATCAAAGTTGTACTTACAGTGAAATGTAGTTGAATATTTTCAAAAATGGAATTTTGTCGTTATCCTTGGAAACCAAAACAACTTTCTGCTGATTTTGTGAAAGTGCTCCATAAAATGTTCTTGAAATTAGCGCGTCAACAACGCTCACCGGCTTCGACGTCTTTGAGGTTAGGTTTTCGAATTAATTATGCACTTTTTCTTCCAAATTCAATTAAAATACTTCAGAAGAGGCGTAACGTATGTTTACTTTTTCGTGGCCGGAACCGGAAAAGCAGACGTTGGGTAAGGCTGTAAGCAGAGTAAATAGAACACTGCCTTCTAGCCCAACCAAGAAAATAGCAGTAATGCGCAAACTTGTCCTTGATTTAGGCATTTTAGGCGATGATTCTTTTTTAAAAAGGTCCTTCAGAAAAAGTAACGTTATACATGCCGTATCTGATGATCATAAAGGTTTAGTTACTGAGTTTTATCAACGTGATGATATCAGTCGACAGGATCCAGGAATCAAAGATGTGAAATCTGTAAAAGACCTAAAATTTGGCGAGAGAGTTTCGTGCCAAAAGCGGCATACGAATATGACAGTGAGAGAGGCTTATTCTTTATTTGTACTCGAAAATCCTGACATCAAGATGTAGTGGAGTAAGATATGTTATTCAGTCAATATACGGAGTTACATCTAAACAGTCGTATCATTGCCTTACTGAGCGCCAACCATCCATCCTTACATGGCGACCCTGCTAGGCCATATATAGACTGTGCCCGCGTGCCATTGGCTATATATGGGAACCATGGCATTTTTTTCCTTCGGGTTGAAATATGTATATCTAAAATGGGGAAAACCAATTCCAAGGAAGAAATTGTTATTGCCCAAAATGCGGCTGGGGGCAGTAATAGTGCAAATGCAAATCAGATGATGGCTTCAAAAATTGGCATAAAAATTAAAAATAGTATTGAACGAGCGATTGCCAATTTTGCTTTAAGAAATTCCTTACGTCGGCATCGACCACCGGCAGAAACAGTTTAAATGTGAAAATAAGTGCAAAAACATATTATACGTGCGTAACAGTGTGATAGTGTGCGAGTGCGAGTGTATAAATAAAAACTATGAAAACAACAAAATGAACAATGAATAGTCGTAGAGACACTAAAAAATAATTTACTATTAAGACGTCTTGTATTATGGTGTAAAGAGTAAAGGTATATCCCACATTTAATTAGGTAAGTGAAATTGATTTTAGTATGTTACTAGTTTTTAATGGCAGAATATTTAGATAAAATATGTAGTGAATTGTTAGAAATTAGAACGTATTTGATAAAAATAGGCCCAGCTCGAAGACAAGGCATTATATTAGAAAAGAAATTAAGGGAGTGCCAAACGATTATATCGGCATATAATACGTACATAGAGAATATTAGTAGAATTAAAAGAAGTGTCGATGAATTAAGATTAATTAAAGAGATAAGTGAAAGAGTATATAGTTTATATAAAGAAATAATTAATTTGTCAAAAGGCGAAAGCGAAATTATTGAAGGAAAAGGAATTATTAACGAAATCAAAATGGATTTTGACTTGAAAATTGCTTTGAACTTGTTGCCATGCATGAACGATGACCTTGATAAGACGAAACAATTAATTGATGGGATTGAATATTACAATACGGTAATAAAACCGACATCGCATGAAAATTTAATACAATTTGTTTTGAAAAGCAGGTTATCCCAGGGTGCTAAATTGAAAATGGCGTCAAATTACACCACAGTAGCATCACTTTTAAGTGATATGCGACGGCTTTTATTGCCACAAAAATCAGCGAGCGCTTTACAAAAGAATTTGCTAACCTGTAGGCAAAATGATTTGACTATTGATGATTTCGGGAAAAAACTTTCTGAGATGTTTGTAGAGCTAACTGTATCTCAATCTGAGGGTAATTCGACCAAGTACGATGTTTTAAAGACAGTTAACGAAAAACAGGCAATAAGACAGTTTGGTGAAGGGTTGCGAAATCGTAGAATTGGAACAGTAATTGCAGCTCAAAAATATGAACATTTAAAAGACGCGATTCAGGCAGCTATTGACGAAGAAACGTCAACAACACCAAATGGCGAAATGTTTTCTTTGTCCAAATATAAAACACACAACCAAAACAATTTCAGGCAGCCGAGATTCAACAACCAACGACGCAACCAAAGAGGTGCGTACAACAGAGGTACGTCAGGGTATTATCAGCGAGGCTACACCCGTGGCCGAGGAGCGCAGTACACCAGCCCGAGCATCCCTACTCAGCATCACCGAGGACGAGGCGCATCCTCAGCATATAGAGGTCAGTCTTTCTATAATAATAGGAATAGAGGGAATAATAATACGACCCGTGGCCAATTACGTGCAATAACTGAGACAACCCATCAGCCCAGTACATCATCCCAAAATATTGAAGAGCCGTTTCTCGAATTTTTTCGTGAATAAAGAATATAATATTATGGCCAGCGACAATAGTTTTACCATCGAACTTTCATTACATCATCATAATGACTCATTAAGTTGGCTCATAGACACAGGCGCTTCAATATCAGCTATCAAACATAAACATGTATTGAAATACAATATACCAATTTGTAAGGAGGAGATAATTATAAATGGTATTGGTGGCAAAGTATAGGCAATTGGATACGTAGATTTGCAATTAACAACACATAACCAATTATTTAGTCATAGGTTTTATGTGTTTGATACGTTGCCTTGTAAGGCACATGGAATTTTAGAACAAGACTTTTTAGGAAAGTACGAATCGGTTATCGACTTTAAAACGAATGAAATGAAATTATGTTGTGATGGAAACGAAATATGTATGAAGATTGAAAATTCGAAAGATTATTTATTTCAGCTACCAGCTAGGTCTGAATGTATACATTATGTGAGTACAAATTTGACAGAGGAATGTGTGGTGAGCACGAAAGAAGTGTGTGAAGGAATTTTTGTAGCGAGTTCGTTAGTAGCTCCGGTAAATGGTAGGATACCTATACGTCTATTGAACACAACAACAAATGACATCACTTTATCAGAGATAAAGCTTGACATTCAGAAATTAAGTGAGTATGACATGTGTGTATTTGATAAAAATAGCTAAGTTTTATCAGCTTAGTCCAACTCACGTCTTGCTGACTAGTGAGATGCCGCACAATGTATGTGTCTGTAAATACCATGCGAATTTTAATTTTCTGGTTGAATCTATAGCTAAAAAAGTTACAGGGTTTCCTTCCATAAGTGGTGATTTACTGGAAAAATTTTGCTGCAATTCAAAAATAGAAGAATGCATGCTTGGTCATTGTATTCATTGTAAGGACTATGATTTACGGTCTCTTCTAGATAATGAGGACTTGTTTCAACCTATTGAATGGAAAAAATGGATTGAAATTGGAGGGCGACCTACGGTTGTAACTGTGAGCAGGTCTATTGAAGTGGCTGTTAGCGAATTAAATAATCAGCTTGATCATTTTAAGCGACACGTTTATATAAAGAGAGTGCAATCACAGGCCTTTAACGACGTAATATGTAATATGCAACCAAATGAAGTAGTTTTACAAATAGATTTCGCAGAAAACTATGCAGCAGTTACTCAAGACGAAATCCAGTCTGCTCACTGGAGTCACAAGCAAATAACTGTTTTCACTGCATGTGCCTGGTTGCCAAATGACAGAAAATATACTTTCGCTCTCATACATAAGTGATTTGTTACGTCATGACAAACATGCAGTTTTTGCATGCTTGAAAAAAATAATGACTTACCTAAAAGACAAGACTGAAGAATTGGAGATTATAAAAATATTTTCAGATGGTGCAGCATCACAATTTAAAAATAGATTCACTCTATTAAATCTGTGTTACATGCCCCACGATTTTGGTATTACAGGATCCTGGTACTTTTTTGCTACATCTCATGGCAAAGGAGCCGTAGATGGCGTAGGTGCAATAGTGAAAAGAGCTGTTTGGAGTCAAGTTAGACAGCGAAAAATTATAATCAACAGCGCTGAAGATTTTGTAGTGGCAGCGGGTAAAACTTAAAAACATCAACATTTTACATCTGTCAGAAGAAGAAATCGAGGCTAACCGAAAAATCCTAGATAGCAGATGGAAACTGGCCACTGGTATTGATAAAATACAGTCGCTCCACTTTTTCAAAGGCTATAATCAAGAAGACTTATTAGTGGGCACTACTGCTGATTCGGATCTGAAAAGATGCAAAGCTGTCAAGCTCAGTGTTTCAAATATTTACTCTGATACAGACTCAAGCAGCTGGAGTGACTCTGATTATGGAACTTTAGCATCCATATCAAGAAAGATAAACATATAAGAGGCTTATTTTGCCTAGTAAATCGTACGTGTCCCACCCGTGACAATGTTGGTCCCACCCGTGACACACATTATTTAATTTTTGTAAAAAAATGTCTAAATATTAGGACATTATTTTCTATTCAAATGTTACAAGTAGGTGATAATTGGGCATTCTGGCACAGTTTTTACATGCATCGTTTTTACTGCACTCCGTTCGCTTTGCTCTCTCCGTTCCGTTCAACGATGCATGTAAAACTGTGCCAGAATGCCCAATTGGTTTTCGGGAGCGTCAATAAAGTAAAATCTTTAAACGTTGGTAAACACCGTTCGCTAGGATCACTGCGTTCCGTTCAACAATGCATGTAAAAACTGTGCTAGAATCCCCAATTGGTTTTCAGGTCATCAGTGTTTTACTTCTTTGGTTCAGGATTTTAGAACGTTAATGAGGTAAAAATCTTTTGGTTAGTTTATATTACTTACTTAATTATTATAAAAGGATACTAGATGGTTTTTGTAATCAGCCTCGAAGTCTCACACACTTGTTCACTAAACACAAAAATAAATTTTACTAAAAACCAAAATCAGAATAATGAAAATGGGTATGCTAAGGAACATCTCAATATCAAGGCCGTTTGCTCGTGTCTATAACCATGGCTGGTGGTACCTAGAAAGCATCCATTCTATCACAAGGTGATTTTGCATCTTGCTACAAACGTGCTTAGGAAAATTTCATTTCTAGGCCGGTTGCTCGTGCCGTTCTCCAAATATGGAGTTTAACGACACCTAGAATTGATAACTCCATCGCAACAATATTGTAACGTTGTACAGAAAAACCAATGCAAAAGAATTTCAGCAATCTAGACCGTTTGTTCGTACCAGTGACCAAATTTGGTTGGTGACACCATGAAACGAGAGTCCTTTTGCAAGGCCACACGCACAATAAATCTGATTTTTGTTAGTAAGACTAATATAACTTTCACAAAACACGACTTATTAACACAATTAGACTAAGAACTGTAATGGCCAATGGTTGGACATAGAGTTGACCGAAAGAGATTATCGATAAATTTGTTACAGTACTTAGAACTATTTATCGATAAAAGTAACGTTGCACCCTGCAAAGTGTTTAAAGTAAGTATCTAGTAAAATAATAAATGTACTATTTGATTACCGTGATAATTAAAGATGGTAGATCCTTTAAAATTAAATATACAACTTTGTATTATTGAACAAAAACATTATGAATATATATATATATATATATATATATATATATATATATATATATATATATATATATATATATATATATATAATTTTATAAAATAAACATAATAAAATGCCATTTTATTACATCTGGATTAATAGCATTCATAATCAATTAATCCTGCTAAGGTTTAGACATAAAACAATGCACACACCTGTTTATCGATATGTTAAATCCAAAAACAGGTAGCTGCACTAGTTTAATTTTGTTGAGTTAGATAAAAAAATATTGTTCACAATCACACGCTCCGATGTAACTTGATCGTTGGAGCTAACAAACAATAACATGGAAATATTTTAATCGCTTGTACAACATGTTTATTACGGCACCTGTTTTCATTGTCATAGCGCCTGTGGCTCAGTAGTAGAACTTCCTGCCGGATCCTAGGTTTGAATCCTCGCACAATAAATTTCTCATTAAGACGCTAAGTCATCGTGTTTACGTAAAACATGTAAATTTGGTTCTGGCTGTATCCTATAAGATATATAGGAACAGTGGTTAGGTTATGTTGCACACCTTGAAGGATTGTTGATAATAATATGTAAAAATATTTTTTTATCAACTGTATGAATTGATACTACCCACCTCATCTATTTCAATGTCTTAGGTACACGAAACGTGAATTACCTATATTTGTATTGAACAATAATTAACTGATCCTAACATTGTAAACCACTGAACATAGTCGCGCGTGAACATAGTTTTATTGCAATGGAAACGCTCACATTTGCGGCTTTCTTTGAGCGCTATGTTTAAAATATCAAAGTAATGCCGAAAGAAAATAATGTTATTTTACATATTTTCAAGGAAATGCCATAACCAAACGCTGCAATTTATTAATTTGCTTACGTTTCAATAAAAACAGTGGTAAAGAACAATTTTCCCATATTCATAATTATTGTTTTATGAAAGTACTAAGAAAATAAAACATTTTTGTTAATTTATAAATGCTTACAACACCTGATAATGGTGTATTTAATCGGTTTATCCGTTGAACAAAATTAATTAAGTTCGCGGCTCCGATCAAGAGGTACCAGAAGATCAAGAAGCATCAGAAGTTCAAGAAGCATCAGAAGATCAAGGCTCAAGAAGTTTCCATCTGCAAGTTCCTGTGCCGGCTCTACGTGATAGCGCTCGCCGTCAGCTGTCGCTGTTATCATCAACCGCTGGCTCGCGGCTTGACCGTGACCTTCCGTACCTAGCCGTCACAGCTGATCCGCCACAACGAAGATTCGCTGCGTTGCAATCATGTTCGTGAGTTTATATTATAATTTTATTCGATACTAGTTTATGCTCACGGTTTTTCTGTTATGCATATAAGCATGTGTAATCCTTTCTTGGTTCTGATACGTCTTATGTGTATTCCAAATTTTAACACTATCGGTTTGGGGTGATGTTGATAGATCAGTCTCTCTCTTTATATATTATACAGATTGCACTTTATATTTTTTTATAACCTGTGTATTAATTATTATTCGTATTGTCTCGCAGGTCTGAATCCGAATATTCCGACACATACAAGGCTCGCTGCAAGAAGGACCCTCCGACCGAGTCAATCTATACGGACAACGACGAAGCCACCACATCTTCTGGAAAAACGTATGTACTACTTTATTTAACTAGCTGTTTTATTAGTGCTCTAACTATGTATTATCTTTACAAGGAAAATTGTTTATTTACCATAGTCATTTTGCATACTGTTCTCTATGTCTACTATCTTGCAAACAATTTAGTTTGGGGTAAAAGCGCAGCGCACAAGTTGTATTAGAATTTGTATGGTTTAATATTCAACCTTATTATGCACAAAATAAAAGATACATTAATCTTGATATTTTCCTTTTACAAAAGGCGTTGTAGGGCAATATATGAATAACTAGTTGGGCCCCGCGGTTTTATCTGCTGTACTGTAGCTTATGTGTTATTCCAGTGTCTAAGCTATACCAAATTTCAGCTCAATCGGTTCACCCGTTTAGACGTGAAAGATACATAAATTATATATATAAATTGTGATTTGACTGTGACAGTGTAAGTAGGATAAACCTGTTCTGTTGGAGTATAAACCCCAATTATTATTATTATTATTATTATACATCCATATATCCATTTTTACAAACGTTCACGTTTATAATATTAGTAAGATAGTAAGATTATAAAATGTAATATACAAAGATTTAAATACCTAAATTTTATTTATGCTAATATTTTATTCTCTTTTCAGGAACAAGAAAGTTGCAAAGCGCAAGGTGCCGACGAAGGCGGCTTTGAAGAAGGAACCGACGGTGTCAGCAAGCAGGACTGTGTCTGACCTGGGGCTGGACTCCGACAGCGACACTGATGGTGCCACACCAAGAAAACGAGCTACTCCACCCTTACAATCGTCGCTAACGCGCCGAGTCGCTGACGGCGTCATTCGGCGAACGGCCACCTTATCGGGTGATGTTTACATAGAACTTAAAGTATATAACAGTAAGGACATACAGTCCGTTCCGCCTGTTGATCGTTGGCAGCAGGCGCTTGTATCGTTAAAGTTTCAGGGCGGAACGGACTGTCCGGAGTTTAATACTATAAAAAAATTTTTGAAACAATGCAAGGGATCCTTCACAACTGAGGGCACTTTTTTTGCAGAAAAAAAGAAATAGTTTTTTTCAAATTTTTTATTATTTTTTATCTTAAATAATTATCTCTTATAAATTACTTTTCTAATTTTATTCTTCATAATTCAGAAATTAAAACTATAGGAAAGTGTCCTTACTGTTATATGCTTTAGACATAAGTTCCTAATTGATTTTATAATTATTAGGTATATCATTGTTTTTATAAAGTATCTTACTGTTATACGGTTGCTAAATCGAGCTTAAGTTACTATTGAGGGTCAAAGTAGCCAAATCTCATACACAGTATTTTCAAAATTATGTTATGTAGGTACAACGCGTGATAGGTTGATTAATTATTGTGTTTGATTGATCATTTCGTTATAAGCAAGTTAACCTTATTCAATAGTTAGAACAATGCCTAAAACAATTTTTTGTACTGTTTGCGACATACAAGTCAAAAGTAAAGCTTTTGCTGGTCATTTAAAGAGTATAACACATAAAAACAATAGTTCAGTAAATGAGAGTAATGGTATTGAAAAAATTAGTAGCGCTTTTCGCGGCCGCATATCGTCATACCGCGTATCGCATAGCAACTCGTCTAGCGCTGAGCCAGACGAGCAGGCAGATAAGGAGCGCGCACGCGCTCCTTTCGAGTACTTGACTCTCTTGCGACGCAGAGTAAGGACTTTGCTTCAGGCACGAATGCAAACCTACTCTAGTCTCAAGGTTAATTTCGAGTTATTTTCTGAATTTATCTTGCATAAAGATAACTCAAGTTCAATAAAATCTTTTGCAACAGAAAACGTAGTCCTGCATCAACATTTTATATTTGATGACTTTTTTTCTGATATCATTCAAACAATCAGTAAAAAAGTTGACGAATTCGAAGACAGAGATAGTGGCTGGGCATTTGTTCGTAACTTGTATTTAGAGGTAAACTTAAACAAATTTAATCCCTTGCGTGCCTCAAGCTACATTGAATTGCCTAAAAGTATCAAGTCTAAACATGCTTGTATCAATGTTCAGAACAGAGATTCTTTTTGTTTCTTGTGGTGTATAATGGCATCGTTATTCCCTGCAAAGAATAATTGTCAGCGAATTTCTGCTTATCCACATTTCGATCCTATTCTCAACACTGAAAATATGACTTTTCCTGTTGGTTTCTCTGACATTCAAATCTTTGAAAAGAATAACCCCGATATAAGTGTAAATATTTATGGACTTAAAAAGAAATCTGTAGTTGTTGGACCTCTTTATAAAACAAAACGTCGTAAAAAACATCATGTTAATTTATTATTACTTGAAAACGGCTTGCGTTCTCATTATTGTCTTATAAAAAATTTAGCAAAGTTAATTCGTAGTCAGATAACTAAACATCATGCAAAATTATTTTTTTGCGAAGAATGCATGATATTTTTTGATAAGGAAGATAAGCTGAACTCTCATGTTTGCAGTGGTGTGTCGACTATTCTTCCAAATGAAGGAACTGTAGTTCAGTTCAAACATTACGAAAGAATGCAAGATATGCCTTTTGTGATATATGCCGATTTTGAATCCATATTAAAGTCTGTAAACAAGAGCTCTATTACTAGCGGTACTACATCTTTACACCAACACGTGCCAGCGGCGTTTGCTTACTATGTTGTTTGTGCATATGATAGTTCGCTTAATAAATATATATCCTATCGCGGTGCTGATTGTGTTGAAAAATTTATAGAATACATAACGCATGACATAACTAACATTCACAATATTTATCAATCCCCGGTAACAATGAATTTTACTAATAGAGATCAAACTAACTTTGATCAATCGTCACATTGTTTTCTTTGCAATACATTGTTATTTGATGATAAGGTCAGAGATCACTGTCATCTTACAGGACGTTATCGCGGGGCAGCTCACTCTTATTGCAACATTAAGTTTAGACTACCAAAATTTGTACCAGTATTTTTTCACAATTTAGCTGGTTATGACAGTCATCTGTTCATTCGAGAATTAGGAAATCTACCTGGTAGAATAAAAGTCATTGCAAAAACTAAAGAGAATTACTTATCATTCACAAAATTTTTTGAAATGAATGATCAGGATATTATGTCAGTTCGTTTTGTTGATTCTTTCAAATTTTTGGGGACAAGTCTTGAAAAGTTAGTTGCAAATCTAAACAAAGATGATTTTGTACACCTACCGCGTTTTTTTAGCACTGAAAATAATTTTAGATTAATGCTTCGTAAAGGGGTATACCCATACGAATATATGTCAGCTTGGAATGTATATGAAGAAAAAGAACTTCCTCCAATAGAGTCATTTTTTAGTACATTAACCAATAGTACGATTTCTGATTCAGACTATGCACATGCTAAGAAAATTTGGAAATCCTTTAAAATAAACAATTTAGGCGAATACACTGACTTATATCTTAAATCAGACGTATTATTACTTGCAGATGTATTTGAAAGTTTTCGAACTACTTGTAAACGAACTTATAAATTAGATCCTGCTTTTTACATAACTGCACCGAGTTTGAGTTTTGATGCAATGTTGTTAAAAACAGCAGTAAAATTAGAGCTTATTACTGATTTAGAGATAATTAGAATGATTCAAAAAGGTATTCGCGGTGGCATTTGTTTGTGTTCTAACAGACATTCTAAGGCTAATAATAAATATTTAGAAGGCTATAACCCGTTAGACAAAGACAATTTCATAGTTTACATTGACTGTAACAATCTCTATGGTTATGCTATGTGCTCTTATTTGCCGCATTCAAACTTCAAATTATTAAGTGAATCAGAAATTAATACAATCGATTTTGTCAGTATACCCCTCGATGCACAATATGGCTATATCCTAGAAGTTGATTTAGAGTATCCTGAAGTTTTGCATAATCTACACAACGATATCCCATTCTGTGCGCAAAAGTATATGCCACCTGGTTCGAAAGATTCAAAGTTAATTCCAAATTTACATGATAAATTCGAGTATGTTATTCATTATGAGCATCTTAAAGTGTGCTTGAACCACGGTCTTAAGCTAAAAAAAATCCACAGAGTCATAGAATTTAAACAAAGTCCTTACTTAAAACAGTATATAGATATGAACACTGAATTGCGTAAAAGGGCAAAATCTACATTCGAACAAGATTTTTTTAAACTTTTAAACAATAGTATTTTCGGTAAAACCATGGAAAACACTGAAAAATATGTCGATGTTAAATTAGTTAACCAATGGACTGATGATAGAAATAAGACAAATAAAACTATAACAGCAGAACAATTAATAGCCAAGCCCAACTTTCGTAATGCAACTATTTTTACTGAAAACTTTGTAGCTGTACAAATGAATCCAGAAACTATCTCTTTGGACAAACCCATATATATTGGATTCGCGGTTTTAGAAATTTCTAAATCTCATATGTACGATTTTCACTATTCTGTTATGAAACCTTATTATGGAGAAAACATAAAATTGTGTTATACTGATACAGATAGTTTTCTTTATTCCATAGAAACCAAAGATTTTTATGAAGATTTAAAACTATCTTTTTTGACTTATTTCGACACGAGTAATTATCCTCAAAATAATATCTATAATATACCAATCATAAACAAAAAATACCGGGTTTATTCAAAGATGAATTCGGAGGTAAAGTCATATCTGAATATGTTGGTTTAAGGTCTAAATTATATTGTATTAAAACAACACAAGATGAATTTAAAAAAGCAAAAGGTGTCCAAAAGTCTGCTATAAAAAATGTACATTTTAAGGACTACTATAAGGTACTCCTAGACGATAAATTAATAAGAAGAAAAAACATTATATTTAAATCATTAAAACATATCATTTTTACACAAGCTCAAAACAAAAGTGCGCTCTCGGCTAGAGACGACAAACGTATTATTTTGAGAGACAAAATTACTACTTTATCTTATGGGCACAGGGATGCTTTCTTTTAACTCATTACTCGTTTTGTGTATTTCATTATAGTTTGTACGTGAGAATATAATGATGTAATATAATAGGTTTATGTCGTAGTATAATATTGTCTACAATAAAATTTAAAAAATCAATATTATCAATGTATTCTTGTTGTTATTTTAATTTGTGTTTTTATGTTAACAGAATAAAATAAGCAAAAAATCCTGTATTAATTGTAAGCTAACATATTGTGTAAGATAAATTAATTGTTAAACTAACATTTATAATTAGAATAAATATTGTTGTATAAAAAATTTTTGTCTTTTATTTAAACAGATCTCTTAGTATAGTTATAAAGCACTCCTATGAAACATGTTATAACATGTTGTCAACACGTGTTGTAGGTAACATTATTTTACTGTCGATATTATGAAACATGTCACAACATGTCGAAGGTTCTGATTTAGTTCAAGCAAATGCTTTGATGATAGTAAATTAACCGAGTTCAAATTACGTAATACGATATTACATAAACACCTGCGCTGCATTGCGCGGATTTTATTATTCACTTCATTAGAGTCACTTGTTAGCGACACTTGTTCTTCTTTTATAAAAATGGATTTAACTGTAAGTATTAAGTTATTCTTTTAGGTTAAAATTGAATCCAAAATTTTCTTTACTGAAAATTATATAATATTAATTCTATGTTTGTTACAGAACGAGACACAGGTGCAAGATTATTGGGTTCTGCCATGCGGGCAAGATCCATTAGCCGACTGGGACGAGCACAATGAAAAAATGAAGAAACAGCTGGCCGCCGAAGCTGCAGCCGAGGCCGCCGCCAAGAAACAGGAATCTAAATTAAAAAAGCGCAAGAAGAAAGAAGCATTATCTTATGTAATAACGAAAATGCCACAAAGAGGACGACGTGTCTTAAAACTTCAGATATATGAATACAACGAGCGGATAGACACCACTTGCGAAACGATTAGAGTGCAATATTCTGCAGTGGGAACATGTGATGAAATAATGGACCTGGCAGAAAATATAGTAGGCAAAATATCGACAAAATTAAGCGATAATTTAAATGATTAGGTACAGTAAAAAATATTATGTAAAAAGTTAGATATAAGATATTTTAAATAAATTTTATTGTGTGTAATTATTTTTGTCTTTTATTTCCCTATAGGTTAGATATTTATTAAAAATAATGTTTCATTATTAGATCATAATTAATTAATAAAATTTAATTTAAGATTTTATATAAATAAAGAGAACAATAATAATAATTATACACATATACAATCTAATTATGACATCAATAATGAATCATCATTTTGAAATAAAATTCAGGTATTTTAAAAATAATTATTTATTAAAATCATAAAAATATATTTCTTACAATAATAATCATTAGTAACACTTTATACATAAATAATTGTGTTATTATAATTAAATTAAATTTATAAGTAAATTATAATTAATTAGAAAACAATTCAAAACTATCTATATTATTATCGTCATACCATTGTTTAATACACATTACATTTTTTAAAGCACAATACTTAGTATGATTTGCACAAGTAATACAATATTGTTGATATTCGGAAAAAAGTTTTGACAAATTAGGACACCCTTTTTCTCCTATATCCACCACTTCACAGTCATTACACAGATTATGGATCCATTTTATTTTCTCTAAGCCCTTGGTGAAAATTTTTTTCTCTTTTAAATATGGCATGATAATGCGTTTAAATTCTTTATAATCAATGTGACCATTACTCCAACGAATGCCTCGGTTAATTTCAATCCATCTCACATGTTGTCTTTCGTTATTTGTCAAGTAGTGATACGAATAAGGAGGTTTAACCAAAAATGTTTGAGTATGATTTTTATATGCAATAGCCAGTTCTTTAACAATAAATTGATTACACGAATCTTTAAATCCCTGGAGATCAACAATTATTGTATCTGAATTCATGATAACTTTTTCACAATATTACTCAATGGTTTGTATTCTACAATACAATCATTAAGAATAAGACAATACGCTGTTGTATTTTCAGGAAATTCTGAATCCGCTTCAAGGTCTACACGCACATCAATTGGGCCACTTTTCAGTAATTCGTTTTGACGCGAACAATCAATCACAAATAATGGAGCCTTATCTTTAAAATCCTCAAAACCTAACAACGCCTCTGGTCGACGATTATAAAATGAATGCTGGAACTTTGCATATTGTTCATATATTAAAGAATATTCCTCTCTTCGAAAATCAGTATTTAAATTTTCATATGGAAAGTAACATGAATTCAAGAATACTTTTACATTGCGTAAATAACAGTGATCAAATTGCGACATGTCTTTGTGCGGTTGCCTTTTGCGATCTGTTTGTAATCCGATAATTACAAAGCGAGGTTTTTCTATTTGCGATGATGTTTTAATTGACCAAGTATGTTTCGATGATTTTGGAAGTGCTGGGTATTCATAAAGATCCCAGTTTCTAAACACCATATTAATTGCTCGATCTCTCTCTAAATGCTTAAGTAAGTTTATTCTTTCCCGATCGGACACTTTGATATGTGGTACGCGCCAAACTATTTTTTTAATATCAATGGTATCACTAACAAGTTCTCCTGTGCCTACCTTCAATGAGTTTAAATTTGTGTTACTACGCAGTAAAATTAATTCATGTTTACAATTTATAATTATTTTTTGATAGTCTTCTGCGAATCCTAAAATTCTACTTAGTGGAATAGATACCGAAAAATTTCCAGAATAGGTACTTTTCGTACCATTAATATCCCAACCCCAGAATTTTGATGATTTTGACTCATTTTCGTTCATGCACAAAAGAGACTTCATAGTTGTTGTTATCCCAGCATTTTTAATTTTATCAATTTCTACTCCATTTAATTCATATCGAATGTCTTGGAAGAAAAAAAGGGCAGGATTATTTGTGAAGTTAACTTGACTAACTTTTGTTTTGTCGCTTTTGTGTACATTAACATAACCTTCTAAGTATAGTGTACTTGCTGACGGTAATATGTATAAATCTTGTTGGTTGATAGGAATGCGTATTTCATCATTGACATTAAAGCTGGTTACGTATGGCTTATATGAGTGATATTCAACACTCTCTATTGTGTTGTCGTGGACAACAGGATCTGCTATACTTAGAATACTCATTTTAGTAGTCCAATCAATTTAAGAAATTGTCTGTTTTCTTTGGTTAACCTTATCTTAGGTGTTCGCTTGGCGATGGTAAGTTTTGGAGTGATGTTTTTCACAGGTGTGGTCGAGTTTTTATTATTAAAATTAATCATTTTTTCTTTATATGTAAGTATAACTGTATATCTTCACCTCGTAAGTTAACCAAATTGTTTTCAGCGTCCACAATTCTTATAGTAATAGAAGTGACACTGCTTTGATTAACTGGAAAGTATATGACGTTATTAGGTATTTCTATGATTCTGTATCCTGGAGGCACGTTTGGTGCGAATTCGTGGATTATGTGACTAGGTTTACCGTTTACATAAGAACCACTCACAATATCACATTCAATCCTTAGCACAGTTGTTGATAGAATGCTGACTGGAAATTGAGATTCGTGTAATATATTTGCTTTAAGTAACTCCGCCCCAAAGCCAAGAACTTTCCCCAGAGTACAATCTTTTTCGAAATGAATGTCTTTAGTACAAAATATAGATGTTTTTAAAGTATTGTTGTTACATATCAATTTAAACGAACAATCTTCAATATGTTCTTTTAAATAATCACTAATGTCGTGGAGTTCATATGAACCTTCTGGTATTTCAATTAATTGGTCACCATAATAAAATTTGTTATTTCGATCATCTATATTCGGTATTGAATTAAATGTAGAAAAATACAATAATCCACATTCATAATCTCCTTCCAATGGCAAGGCAGGTGAATAATTTGTAGTGGAAATTGAAGAAAAACTTGTTATTGAAAGTGTGAAAGACATTTTGCTACTAACAGTATGCGATTAAAAACATTTATTTTATATCACGGCTTCTCCAATATTTTTTTAAAAATTTTAAACATAAATGACCGCAATTAACAGTATCAAATCCTTGATATTGGATATAATTATATAAAATATCTTTACATTTTAAGTATTTGATGAGCTCTAAAGGTGGTTTAAGATCGCCGAAACTGTCAAAATATTCACAATATTGTTTATTTTTTACATACGCTACCCAGTGAGTGCCTTCACTATTTTTGTCGTCTAAATTGACTACAGCACATTCGATATGTTTTGGAAATTTAGGTAAATTGTCTCTCATATAAACTCCTCTGAAATATGGAATGTCACCTGCATGTTCTAATATATCAATATCAGTTAATGCTCTTCTGGGCAGCCTTTTACTCAGTTTTTTGAATTTCTTAGATACAAACCACTTCCTTTTTTGTATGGTTTAATATACATGCCTTTTCCTAAAGCAATGGCCTCCATTGTCCTGTTATGGCGTTCAGCTTCTTCTAGACTTTTCTTAGAAGCTTTATAGTCATTGACCGCTTTCGCTATACCTGCAGCACCCCCTGACAGTGCACCCAATGCTGATAATCCCGCAAATATTGGAATCAAAGGCAAGATTCCTCCAGTTTTAGGAATTGGTATTATTCGAGGTAAATTGAAATTTTTGTTAGAAAATAACTTTTTTGCCACTGAATATGCAATCTTTATTGCGGAGTTGTTGCTCTTCGGTTTGAGTTTCTTTAAATGTTTCTTTATTTGACTAATGACTGAGCTAAACTTTTTGGTTCCAGCACCTACTTTAAGTTTAGTTTTCATTACTTTGTTCACTAACCATGAGGCTGCTTTTTCGCCCGTACTAGAATTTTTTGATTTCATTCTTTGTTTCGCCATATTCATTAACTGTAAATCTGCCTTATGTCTGACGTCTAAATTAGTGTTATTTGCATAAGCTATGTCGTGTTGTTTGCAAGCTTCGTCTAGCCCATTAACTCCTTTATCCCCTCTCAAGAGCCTTTCTTTAAGTTTGGTGCCGGGTCCGCAGTAATTATATCCAGGTAAATGAAGTTCACACGGTAAATTATTTATCAAAGTATTAACAAGTCCTCTTCCCTCCATTGGTTGTATGGTAATGAATATTAATTCCAATTTTATGCAATTTTATACTATGATTTTATTTTTGTGAATCCATGAATTTTCATTTTCGTTCAAACCCAACCACTTTACAAATAGTTTATTACCTTTCTTTCTTATTACCTTTTCAATTAAATAGACGTCAGGATGTTTTGTTTTAAGAAGTTCTTGCTCATAGAATGCTCCTAATATAGGTTGTTTATGTTGATCTTCTATATAATAAGTGATTGGGGTGCATTTATCATTAATATCTTTAATTTTAAATATTTCTGTTGACCAATTAGGAGTATATCCTTTTTGAAAAAATCCCTTATACTTACTAATGCGAACAAAATCTCCTTGTTGAAATTTAGGTTTTTTGTTATTTACTTGCTTCTTTAATCGGAAAATATTATTTCTAATGTAAAATTCATTGGCAGCATTAACAGCAATTGGTTTACATTTTATTGTACTATGTGTAGTGTTATTATAATCACCAGTAATTTGTTCTAAAGGCTGTCCTATCCATTTATAATTACCAACTAAATTAAATGTTTTGTATAACCTATTCTTTAAAGTTCTAATTAATCTCTCAACAATGGAAGCCTTTTTAACTGAGTATGTAGAATAGTGGTTGATATTATATTTTTGCATCAAGCTTTTGAATTCATCATTATAAAATTCTTTTCCTTGGTCGGTTTGCAGATTTCTCGGCATTCTTCCATCTCTAAGTATATTTTTAAATGCTTTTGTTACTTCAGTTTTACATTTTGATTTTAAAGGAATAGTCCAAGAATATTTGGAAAAACAATCAATTACTGTCAATATATATTTAAAGTTTTTATTATTTCTACCAAAACTTTGCATATCAATTAAATCTGCTTGCCAAAGATCATCTATTGATTTCAAAATAACAGAACGCCTGACAAAGTTTCTTCGCACTTGTTTGTGAATCTCATCAACTATTTCTTTTTTGCTCATCTTTATAAATTTCTTTAGTTTGATGATTGGTTATATCTCCAGCATGTTTTAGTTGAAACTGATTTACTATCATTTGAATTTGAGCCTTTATATTTTTAATTTCTGCATCTATTTCAAGTTTATCATAAAAAGCTGTAAGTTTCTGGTCGATATATTGCTTGTTAGCAGCTTCATCAGGAGACACTGGTAATTGTAATCCTTTAAGTCTTGATGATCTCAAGTCATAATCACCACTATTATTTTTCATCAATTTCTCATTTAAATTTGAATCTCCTGATCCTCGTCGCATCCTTTTATGCACATAATGCCCAAATTTGTCCATTTTTTTTTTAATCTGCTCTTACCAAATTCTTTGTGATGACTGAATTTATGAAATGTGTTTTTCTTTATAAATGAATAAAAATTTTCGATGATGATAATTTCTTCTTCATGCAATTTCTAGCGTATGATACCACATTCTCGTAATTCTTCAATAATTGATATTATTTCATTATCAAGACTGGTATTACCAGCATCACGAGAAGCTAAAAGTAGTTTTAATCTTTCTACGAGTTCATTTGGATCGTCCCAATAAACATAATCGGTATGTGGTTTAAATTTTTTCATCGAAGGCAATCCTAAACCAGTGTGTGGAAGACTTTCAGTACTTGAACAATTCTTAGCTAACTTAAAAAGTGGTTTTATGACTTTTAAATATTTGAGCCCTTTATTGCTTTTTATAGGCTTCCTTGGATTATAGTCACGTCTATGTGCATTGGTATCTAATAAAATTTTTTTGTATTCAAGTAAATCGTTTTCAGTCAATAAATCCATATTAGGAATTTTTTTAAACAGTAATTCATTTAGCCCAGGTGTTTTTTTATATTCTTTGTTTCCTATTAATATATTATCTCCCATTAGAGTTACCCGAGACGATCCCATTTTAAGCTTGCCACGATCTGATCTAATACCGAATGGAGAATCGCAGAATACTTCAGAACTTAAAGACCAGTTATAGTCATCAGGATTTTCTGCCGATCTAAACGATGATCCACTTGTATTTTGCTCATTATTATTATTATCTTCATCACTTATTGTATTATCTGAACTATTTTCTTCCTCTGAATAAGACTTGTTAATTACAGTTGCGTCAGATCTCCTACGTTTAGCAAAACTATCGCCACTATCTTCATTATATGATTTAAGTGTTGCCAAATCGTTAAATTCTAATTTCTTGGTGCTCCAATTCGGAGAATTTTTTCTGAATTCATTGTTAACCGGTTTATTCATTTGCACCATTTTTTCGAGTGGATTTGTCAATGGTTTAAGTACAGCTTCAATAGCGTTATCTGTATCTAATTGTAATCCTCGCATCAACTTAACTTTCTTTTTAACAGCGTCAGCTGATTTTACAATTTGTGCTTTTATGGATTTTTCCGAATTCATTTTAGTAATATAACTTAACTGTATGAAGTCAGGATAGAAAATGAAAATAATATTAGATACACGACGATAAATATAAAAATATTGTTACCTAATCAAATTGTACAAATGTGTCAAACTTCCTCCTATAGCATCCTTGATTTTTATTACAATCTTTGTTTATAACTAAAAAATCATAGGAAACACTCCAAATTTTGGCACACATTTCACGAAACTGTTTCCACGTCATATCTGTGTTGACGTGTTCATCATACACATGTTTGAGATTAATATCATCTTGCTTGAATAAAATAATAAGATTAGCATTGTCCCTAATAAGTTGTTTTGGAATTTTGCTATGAGTTTGATTCAGGTAAAAACAGTCTATATTTTTATGTCTTCCCATTGAAAAATAATCACGTACATGATCTTGTTTTTCACAGGCAACATCATCAAAAATTATTACAGAATTCGGTTTGGCTTCCTTTGGGTTCAAAACACTATCATGTTCGTGGAATTTTGAAAAATGCACTCCAGGTACCATTTTTAAAACATGTTCAAGATATACGTATTTTGGTTGATATAGTGTTTTGGAATAAATATATACATTCAAAAATTGTAATCCATTTTCATGTAAGAGAAGACCCACTAAAAGGTTGGTTTTTCCACAGTTAGACGGACCGCAAATAATACACCGGATTGTGTTTGGTAAAAGTTTTCCATGCCTTTCAACTTCATGGCTCAATGTTGCACCCACTTCATCAAACTGCAAATTCTGAGGTTGTTTTACAAATATCATGTAGTTGTTTAAATGAGAGCTGATGGAGAAATGAATAATATTACAATATTCGATCACTATATATACAGGCACAAATCAACTCATATCTCTCGACTTTTAAGTCATCATGTCAGTCATTTCAGAAAAGTAAAACACTGACGACTTGAAAACCAATTGGGCATTCTAGCACAGTTTTTACATGCATTGTTGAACGAAACGCAGTGATCCCAGCGAACCGTGTATAGCAA
This sequence comes from Hemithea aestivaria, assembly GCA_947507615.1. Taxonomy (NCBI): domain Eukaryota; kingdom Metazoa; phylum Arthropoda; class Insecta; order Lepidoptera; family Geometridae; genus Hemithea; species Hemithea aestivaria. The sequence goes on from OX382323.1 coordinate 2,796,054, forward strand.
CGTTTAAAGATTTTACTTTATTGACGCTCCCGAAAACCAATTGGGCATTCTGGCACAGTTTTACATGCATCGTTGAACGGAACGGAGAGAGCAAAGCGAACGGAGTGCAGTAAAAACGATGCATGTAAAAACTGTGCCAGAATGCCCAATTATCACCTACTGTTACATTCAGTTTATTGTCTCAAATATCGTAATTTGTATTAAAAAGTTTAATCAATTAGCAGAGTTTTATTGAATATGATTCATGTGTAACAAGAATGTCAAATTTTTGTCCCACCCGTGGCAACATTTACTGTCTTTTTTATTTAATTTTACATGGTGTTATCCCCGTCTCTACCTTAACTATAAAAGTACATCGATTAATTTTGTTATTTTTTATATATAAACCAATTTGATATCATTGATACAATTTCGGTTGAAAAGAAGACACATCTTTGACAACCTACTACCAGAAGGAAGAGGGACTAATGAGTCCGAGCCTCAAACGACATAGCCACTCAACACATCTGCTTATAGTCAGCGACTGATCGCGGATAAATGAAAAAAAAAAATGAAAAAAAAAAATGAAAAAAAAAAATGGAAAAAAAAAATGATTGATACAATTAGCATAAATTAGTCACACATACTGAAATCTAAGGTACAAGTGTCCCACCCGTGACGGTAGAATCCCCCTTTTGCAGATATATTATCTTGTCGACTTGAAATCTTTATTAATGTATATTTTGTTATTCGGTTAAGGTTTCGATCAAGTCTAACTTACTCATAACAGCATCAGTGGGGCACAAGATAGTTAATTCAATGTACACCAACCTAAATCCAAGCAAAAAATATTTGTCAAACAAGCATAATATTTCTGGATAAATAAATTATAAGCACTGCAACATGTTAACAATTGTTTATATAAGCGAAAGAAGAACAGCTTACAACTAGAAGGAAAACTCATATTTTAAAATACACAACAATTGATGCACAGACTCATTAATGAACATACAAAGCCATCCATAATATTTACAAATTATACATTCATTAATAATTACTACCTATCCAGTTTTTCATTTCCATCCAGAAAACCATTATTACATTAAATTTATGTAAGCTCGACTATCTCTAAGTTTGTAATATAAGTTGACAGTCACCTATAGCCCTTCCGTATAGGCAGACACTATAATCAATGGAGTGCAGTGATATAGGTGTTATATGTACTTATTCAAATATAAAATACCCTACCTAGACTCAACTTACAACATTGTTGACCCCTATAACAATATTTAATTATTTATTTATTAATACTTTATTGTAACACCACATGAAAAATTATAATACAATACTCGGTGGTTTATACTTCAATAGAGCTCGCTGAAGATAGAATCGAGTGGAGGATCGGTCTTAAAGACGGGCAAAAGTGCCACGATAGGGCTTGGTTCGATGCACTAGCAAATAAACGATCTAAAAGACATAACCGCGACCAAAACCCTCCACCTGTCGCAACACACATCTGTCCTAGATGTGGACGATCATGTCTATCACGGATTGGCTTGTTCAGCCACTCAAAAAAATGCAACACACAATAATAAGAAACTAAACACTTCACAGTCATTGTTTTAATCTTCTGCAAAGACGCTAAGGGCCTTTATATATACTTCAATAGAAGATCACCCTAATAACACAGCAAGATTATCACTTCAACCCCCAAGCCGCTCGAATTTAGGCTTTAATTTAAGAATGCTAGAAACTAATTCAATCCACCCCCGGCAAAAAACAATTGAAGCGCTAGTAGCTGGGCAGTTAAAAGAGAAGCCGGGTAGTGCATTTGGTGTAATTAATACCAATTATTGTATTGGTATAGTTTGAATTCTTTGCCATTGGTTAACATGTTCCCTGCCACTATGACTTTCATGATGTCTTCTCGTATGCCACCCTACATTACCAAAAGAAATCGAACTCGCCAGGAGAGTCACCGGCACTCGAACAAAATTATGTGAACTCGCATGGCGATGTCTGTCTCGCATGGTGAGTCAGTGGCACTGAATGTGTTAAACTTAGACTACTTATATGGTTGTCTCTAACTGGACTATAAGGCCTCCATGACTTCACATCCCCACACATATCTTATAGATCATCTGATCCAGATAGTTTTTAAAATGATTTCTAAAACTCCTAAGACATGAGAAGTGGCAATTATATCATAATAGACCATAAGCTATTTTAACAAGATATGAGTGCTTACAAAACTTTGAAATACAGAAACATAATTAAAAAAATATATAATAAACCTTCATAAGTAACAAAATTGTACTTATGACTCCAGCTTGGTTGTATGAGTGTCCCAACTTTGTATAAAAATTAAAACTGGAGGATTAAAAATTGTGCAGGTCACCAAAAATATTTAAACACGACTTCTAGCAGCTAAAGCTCATTCAGAATACCAGATTTAACATAGCCAATAAATGTTTATTATTACAATTCTAGTAATAAGACAGACCAATAATACTATGAATGATACAGTCAAAGCTGACACAAAAACTCCTAACTACATAGATATTTAAAATATTATGCATTGATAGAGATATCAACTTCACCAAGACAAGTGACCGTCACTCCGACAATCCTATAACACAACAACTGGTAATAATATTCTTAATTCAGCGATATAGTCATTAGTCAGGTCAATAATTGTCTATTGTCAGGCTACACCAGATATTCAATACCTATTGGACATTAGAAACACAGCTGTTTTTTTTGTAAAGTTCATCCATACTCAAGCTATAGAAAAACGTTGGCTGTCTCCACCAAATGTATTTTAACTGGAGTTTTTACTAGGAATAATAATTATTTTATAATTGATGGACCACACAACAAAAACGACAAGTATCACGAAGCAATGAATCAATTTTTAAGACGAGCATTCTGCGGCCACAAGCGCTGTAGAAGCGAAAAGCAAAGGATAGTGACATTATTTGTGCTGTTCACAAAACCGTGGTTCACAATTCACTGTAGGTTCAACATTTATAGGTAGTCGATAGGAACAACGCCATAGGCGTAAAGCACTTTTGTTATTCTTTAGCAAAATACACCAATAACACTAAGAGAATAGATTAAACAGCAATGCAATAACCACAGGACCTCAGACTTCGGTATACTTTGCAATATTTCACAAATTAGTGACAATATTAAAGTTTCCACTCCGGCGTCTCCTCAAGAGCAAATTTAAGCGCCGAAGTCGAAAGTCGCAAACCGAAAATGGCGGACGGCCGGCGGCAGGCGGTGCGCAGTAGACACCGGAAGTTGTGTGAGTAGTGATGTCACGTACTAAATATTTTTAACGGTTTTTAAAAATACCGATTATGTCATGTTGTAAATTATATTATAAATATTATTTTTATAAATACAGAGATAGACTATTATTATATTTTATAAAATAGAGGCATCTATTTAAAGGAAACATCACATAATATTAGGTATTCAATATGTAAAATAAATATTATAGAAATACGAAGAACATAATACAAAATACAATTAATATAGGTACATATAATACAATTAATATAGGTAAATATTATAAATATCTCCGTTTATATTTTTTCTTCGCCGAGTTATATTTAACAACGTTAAACGACTCCACCTTTTATTTTAAATCACACCAGCTAATGTACAAAGTACAATCTATTCACAATTTTCACGGTTTTATGTTGATTTTGATAATGGTAACTACTGTTTTTATTTTTTTTGTTTTCATCTACTTTAAAATTTATGCAACTACATTTACCACACAGCGTATATGATAGGTGTACTTAACGACAGTGTGCAACTAGGGTAAATTACCTAGTACAAAACGATACCACTCGTGCCGAATGCTCAAAAAAAACGAGGACATAGTTGAATCAATATTTTTAAGCCCCCCATTATGTAACAGTGATAAGATATTTCTGGAAATTAGGAAAACTTGATATTTTCAGAAAAAACGAAAGACAACAACAGTAACTGTTATGGTTGATGTTGTTATTGCCTGTCTGCAGTCTGCACACAGCCAATAATATTGTCAATTTATGTATTGACTAAAATTTTGACAGTGCAGGATGTATTGCGGAAAACTCTAATAAAAAAAAATACACTATTATTGCCTGTTTGTGGGCAAGCGTTCGCTTTTTTCTAAATCTACCATTTTTAGCTTTACTCATAATGTTTTTAACGTAAGTAGCTGTTATGTTTGATTGTAAGTACGTATAATCCTCTGTGCATAATATTATTAATTATATATTGAAGTTTTTTTTTTATTATTGGGATAATATGATGAGACAGTTAAGAAATAGGTAACCGTACCCAAAAGGTTTCAGATGCTCGCACAATATTTTATCTGTCCAGATTTTTTCAAAAGCAATTTAAGCCGAAAATTGTACTTTTGTTACATCACTAAAGCGGAAATACCGCATAAAAACATAAGCTATTGCCAGCTGCAAAAAAAAAATTAACGGGGCTATTATGTTACTCGGAACAATAGTTTCACAAACTGCACTCTATCAATATAGTGCGTTCACAGTTATTTTACCACAGCCAGATGTGACAATTATTTTTTATGTTGGCATTACCGTCATGTCCCTGTTCAGGCCCCCTGGAGTTTTTTAAAGTTTTCAGGATTAAATTATCTGATATCGTGCCGAATAGGATTCAAAGCAGTAGAAGAAATATTGTTTTATCAGTGCGTGCTTATTGTTAAAGAGAAAAGGACAACAATGCACCGTAAATTCCATTTACAAATGTTCGTCAACCAACTAGGTATGTGAATTAGGGATACATACAGTGAAACATAATTTACCTAAATTCCTAGTTATTATGCATAATATAATAATATTATGACAAAAGTGCTAAGTCTAGTGTAGGTTCTAATTTGAATAAATGTGTTTTGATTATCTCGCTGTTTTAATAGTTATTATTATAATCCCAAGCTTTACCAATGCCCATAAACTCAATTTCCTATGAAGAAAATGAATTTATCTATAACAATATCGGATGGCTAACACATGAACAAGTGGTAACTGCGAACTGTCATTATAATTAATATAAAATACGAGTATTAAGTAGGTTGGAAACAGGAAATTCATGTAAGTACCTACAGCACTGTAAAATAATACTTAAAATGACATGAAAACAAACTCACGTGACATGGTAACATAATTCTCAGGCTAGCCAATGTAAAGGCAAGAGGTAAAATAACCGTGAACGGACTATAACTCAAATATCGTTTTGTGTATGTATCGCTATTAGAAATTTAATAATTTGATTTAACTTACTTGTAATTATTATAATAACGTACTGCGACTGCAAGGTTCTATCTTTTTTCCTAATGTTCTTATGAACATGTACAACTCATGTTAAAATCTATAAGAAAAATAAAAAAAGTCACCTCTTTACTTCCAAATCAGCATTATCAGCCACCAGTTTTTCCTGCATGTCGTAACTCTCACTCAGTTTCCGCGTCAGGTCGATCTCCTATTCAAAACAAACACAATTTTATTTTAGTCTGTATATTTTTCTGTTTTATTTTTTACAAATTGAACTATTTTTATTTAGATCTAAATCTGCAGGTCTGTGAACGTACTGATTTGCTCCTCGCTGGTTGGATAATCTTCTCCGGAGGTGTTCTCCCGGGAGCTAGAAGCACAGTGGGGTGGTTCATCTTCATCTCGTGGTGAACCGGAGATTCTGTAAGAAAATATTATAAACACTAATGGTCCCGCGCGCACTTTGACGCGCTTAACAGAAATTGAATAGTATTGCTCTACTACGAGTATTTTATTATGCATGTATTAAGCTATCCAGCTCCTCTTTTGGTCTACACTCTCAACAAAAACACGTCAACACTTGCTTTCCATCGGCTATGGAAAGCAAAAACATTTGTTGAAGCTTACCGCCGGGCTCAGCTAATAAATAAATAAATGAATAAACAAAGCAAAAACATTTGTTGAAGCTTGAAGCATAGACATTATTTTTTTTTTTTTGTGTAGGGCAATTATTTTGCTGTGTGTTGACGTGTTTTTGTTGAGAGTGTAGACCAAAATAAGAGCTGGAGACGCGGCTTAACGCACAATTCAATTTAATTTTTTCATGTTTTTTAACCATCCTCATGAATTGCTCTAACTAAAAAAAAACGCATCAAAATTCGTTACGTAGGGACAGACAGATAAACACGAGAACAATATTACATGCTTTTGTCCATTCCCACTGCTATCGCGAGTTACGTAATAGCCCCTTGCCTATTGTTTGTTTGTTTGGTAGCTATATAGCTAAGTTCAGGTCAATTTTTACTAATAAATTAAATGTAGCCTAATAAAATGAATATCCTGGTTGATTTAATTGTGGAATATCTCATAAAATTTTACTGTTAAATATGTAACTATTATAAGTTTATAGGTTACAATAATTATTAACATTTATTTAATAAGTATATCAATAAATTTACAATTTTTTCAAAATATAGAGGTATTGCATGGTTAAAAAAAATGGTTGTGTTTTTGTATGTGGCAATTATTATATCAATGTAATAAAAGGAACTTATTTATTTAACTTTGTATTTTGTGTAGAGGTAATAAAGCGTGAATTATAATATTGTGTAACATTAGTTTACCAATAACTTAATTTAAAATATTTTGGTATAATTTAAATTTTACCGCCGTAGAACTACGGGTCGCGGGAAAATACGGACTCACACGTTAGGGCATTTGCCAAAGTCAGTTTGAAATAACTTATTTGATTACGTCGAGAGTCGAGAAGTGTTTTTTTTTTTTTTTTTTTTTTTAATTAGCCTATGCTGTCCCACTGCTGGGCAAAGACCTCCCCCAAATCCCTCCAAGCATCTCTTTCCGGCGCCACCTCGGCCCAGCCGTCCTGGTATGCGTCTATGTCATCTCGCCATCTTTTCCTGGGCCGGCCTCGGCGGCGCTTTCGATCTTTTGGTACCCATTCTGTGGAGATCTTCGCCCAGCGGTCGGGGTGCATGCGGCAGACGTGACCCGCCCACTCCCATTTTAATTTGGCTGACTTGTACCCGACGTCAGTAACTCCATGCTTTGAAAATTCCTACTGTTCGTCTGTACCATTATTATTTTATAAAAGTCGCGCCCTTTTTCACTTGAGAATCTTCTAGGTATTAGTGAATAGGTATCAGGTATAGCTAGCTACCTTTGTTACGTGATTCGTGATTCATCGACTGTCAATCGCATCTCTGTAATCTGCACCACGGTAAACTGCACTTTCCATCAGGTCAGTGGTCAATAAATGTAGATTTAATATAGTGTTTTTCACGAAAGGAGACCTTTTTGCGGGGCGCCACTATCGCAAATTTTAAAAGTTTGCATATTTATAACTTTTTAACGCCTCATAATTTCTCTTATTTAATTTCTTAATTAAATATGTATTTATTTTATCTAACAAATAAAAATTATTTAGTATATGAAGTCCAATAATTATCGAAAAAATTAAATTTAGTTCCGCAAAACTCCGCGGGACCTCTTTCGTGAAAACTAAATAAAGTTCCTCTGATTTAACCTTTTGAACGCCACGGCACAAACGCATTTTCGTGCCCTGTGCGCCAAGGCACAATTTTAAAAAAAAATCCTACGAACGAACTAGTGTTGCCAAGAGTCGATATAGGTATATATTTATTTCACTTTATTAAGACTTGGTTTTTTGTCGTCTATAGACGTCGTTGGCGTACAGGACCCGCAAGTACTTGTCAAGTATAGGTGACTTTGGCGGTCAAAAGGTTAAGAAAATGGGTATCGAGTATCGTTGCTATGCCAAACTTGGGCCTGTTGTATCGGAAAAGGTCGCGTCGGTTGCCGTGCCGACTCGCGCCGCGCGCCATTCGCCGACGTAAAATAATTGTGTGTCGGGCCTAATTGAAGAGACCAAGTAACCGCATCTTCCTATTTTTTATGTAATAGGTGATATCAACAAGCAGACGGCCCCGGCCCACCTGATGGTAGACATTGGCTACCGTCACCTATGGATAGCAACGTGCCTGCAATACCAGGGGTACCGCTGGCACGTTGCCTACCTTTCAAGACTCTGCTATCCTCTGCGCTTTCTTCTATTTTTTAAATGTAGGTATGGGTTTATTACCATAAATGCTGCCTGGTACGTGCTGAATATTAGGATATTCCTTCTGTCTCGGTAGCGGTAAGGTGTCAGCGCCAACTAGTTTCTGCAGATTTCTGGTGAGCCTGTCAAAGCGGTCCATCTCGCGCAGGAGAAGCTCGTTGCGTTCGGCTAACTCCTTGACGTCCGCTTCTGTTATTGTTGGTTTCTGCGAACCACAGGGGATATTGGCTAATTGAGAGCTACTAAGTTTGATGTCCACTTTAATGTATGTACATTACTTGCTCAAACCTCCTCCTAAGGCTGCGTTTCCACCAGAGATGTGCGAGTGAAATGTGTCGTCACCTACGCGCAAACCTCGCAACGCATCGCTCGCACACATTCCTCGCAACACATTCCTCGCACACATCCGTTGCTTGTTTTGTATGCGCAAAAACCTAGCTCCGCTGAGCCGTTTCCACCAGAGCTGTGCTGACCGAAGCGAAGTAAATGAAGCGATTCTATTGGTTCTATACACAAACACATTCCTTGCAACGCATCCTCGCACATCTCTGGTGGAAACACAGCCTAAATATGAGTGAAATTTTAAACGCAGTAATGTACATTAAAGTGGCTTGCAGAGCGGTTCTTAGCAATTGAGGTAGGGACGAGTGCTTCGGCGTACCCGCTGCCTAGCACTAAAACGTCCCAGCAGGAGTGGAGTACCTCCAGGTTTTTAAGTGGGTATACCCGCCGCGCTTATCTTCGGCGGGGAAGTCCCACATGCCGCCCTGCTACCCCCGGCGCTGGGTGTCGATACGTAATCAAACTTTATAAAACTAAACTAAACTTTGTTTATTTAAGTATTTCCTTACCTTTTGTATTTCCAGCAGGCGAGCCCTGGAGTCCCGGATAACTCTAGTGCTCTTCCGAGTGTCATTGTGGATGTCTCGGATCTGACGGGACAAGGACTCGTCCGTGTCTGACTCGAGAGGAGAACCTGCCACACAAATAATATAATTACTCGTAATATTTTGAGACAATTAAAAAAATTACGAGGCTAGAAGAAACTGTGCGATGTGAAACTCTTCTTGGCAGCGTTGGAAGTTACTAAAAGACTAAAAATCAATTTATAATTGAATTTATAAGGCTCAGTAAGTTAGTATTTGATTTTGTAAGTACCTAGGGTTTGTTTAGGATAAAAAATATGTAAAATTTGACAGGGGTGACTCGAAGGTGACGACTCGCTTAGTTGTGTCTATACTTGGGGGTTTCATGCGAAAAAATTGCAAAAAAGTTAATGAACGGCGCCGCGCGCCTGTTAAAAAAGCAAGAGCAAATGCCTATCAGCGTAGTTTCAGCATTTCGCTGACAGTGTGAGTTTTGTAGGCGTTTTAGCTTTTTAGATTGTATAACTTGTTTCCACTAGCCTGCTCTAAAAAGGAAGGTTATCAAATCGATATGTGACTATGATATTATATTTACAAATATCTTTTTAGTGCTCCAAACGAATATTTATTCAAAATTTGATACTGCATTTAGCCTTCTGTAAATTTAGATGTTCGATCGCGAATTTCAAAGAAATTTGTTTGATTTTGAGCATCCATTATTTTTATAAGCTTGCACATTTTCTATAATTTATTATAGGGAAAAGCTTTTTACTTATTAATGTGCGCATACTTATGAAGCAAGTGGCGAGCCTGAAGTCGGATTTTTTCTAAATTTCACGCGCTGTTTTACATAATACATATGAATGTACCCAAAAACCTAATATAAAATGAAGATATCGTTGTATTTTTAGACCTGTAATTTTTAGATGTGAAAGTCCGCACTTCGCCGACTTATCTTGTTTGGATATGGTCTTGTGCGCGTTGGACGACATTTTCTTGCCATGTTTCTGGATGCAACGGGAATCCTTTCGTCTAGGGCTGGAGGGTCGCATGTCGCCGGAGTTCAGGTTGGGCCGGTCTTTTGGCTGATGCTGCTTCACTCTACGACTAGGCTCTTCATTTCTGGTGTCATTTATTCTTGCCGACTAAATCGTAAGAAGAATCGTAGAAAAAACATCATTAGGTATAATATTAATTGAAAACATATCTCAAGTATCTGCCTAAGCTCTTAAGAACTGTCTTAAGGACATGACTGCAGATACTGATCCGCAGTTATGTCAGAGAGTGCTGATGCCCAGATAATGCTGATAGCTTGCACCCGTTACTTTTTTCTTATTAAAAAAAAACTAAAAAATAAGAAGACGTGCAATACGCTCGCCTGATGGTAAGACCAGATAATATGATAATCAAAATTATCAGTGCAATGCCACCTAGGATTTCACAATGATGTAAAATTCTAGGTACCCGGAATAAGACTCGTGAGTCCAATAATTTCACTAGCTACAGTGCCCTCCTACCGAATAACTGGCACTTTTGGGATACCCACCTAGTCAATCTCTTGCACAGGAATTACGTAGAGGGAATAAACCAGGAATTCTACCCGAGGTAAAGGAGTGGTCGAACTCTTACCAAATTAGTTTCAGAGATAGAGGCGGGCTGATCAGCTTGGTTCCCGGCGCAGTTGTCGGGTCTCCTAGTAAGCCCCTGCAGCACCGCCAAGTCTGGAGTGCTGCTGGTCTGCTCCAGGTGCGACCTTGGAGATGGTTCCGCACGGGAGGACCCTCGCTGACGTAAGATCGGTTTTATAGCCTGGGAAAATTTATAAAATGGATGTTAGATCATAATAATATTATTATGTTTAGTTATGTAATAATATTGGATCTGTTAATAAATAATAAATTTACATTAGTAAATCACTCCATCAAACGTTCCAAAGAAATGAGTATGTAAAACTTCAAAGGTGATTAATGTTAGTCCACGAATATCACCGAAACTATTGATTGAATTTTGAAGATTATAGGTAATCTTACTAATATTATAAACGTGAAAGTTTGTAAGAGTAAGAATGTCTGGATGAATGTTTGTTACTCTTTCACGCCTAAACGGATGGACCCATTGAGCTGAAATTTGGTATAGACCCTGAAATAAAACATAGGCAACAGTAGTATTATAATAATCTAAATATTAAAAAGGAAAGAGTGGCTGATTGACTGATCTATCAACGCACAGCCCAAACCGCTGATCGGATCGGGTTGAAATTTAGAACAAAGGTAGATTTTATGACGTAGTGACGTAGACCTCCGCTAATGCCGGCCCTAATAAGATAAGAATACTCTCTATTGAGACCAAAAGAAAATTACAATTGTACTTGCAACTATTAAACACAGTTTGGTCCACAATGGGCAACCTTATCGCTGTGAGCAAGCTCTGCCTGGCACCCAACCTTGTAAGGTCTGATCGGTCATCTGTCTGTGTCTGTAGACACAGACAGATGCTTGACAGATAAGTAGATACAGGTTACATAGACAGATTGAGCTACTATACACTGATTGCTCGTGCTCAGTCAAATCCAACTGCTTGGCATAAGCCGAGTCACAGACGAAACAATCAAAAGCCCAAAGTTGGCAATCGTTGGTGTTGTGTAGAACGACTAAGCGAAGCAATCAAATCAAAACTGGTCACGCGTTGTAAATGTCAGTTGGTCTTCGTATCGTCGGAACAGTTAAATTGATTCCATGTATGTTTTTTTATACAACGAAGTAAGAAGATGAGCAAAACGCTCACCTGATGGTTAGAGATATTGCCGCCTATAATATTAGTACTATAGTACCCAGGATTTCAAAATGAATCTTATTCAAGAGTCATAAGATGTTAAGACTCATCAACCCAGTAATTTCACTAGCTACTAGCTACCAGGCCCTCGTACCGAAGCACAGTATTATGTTTGCACATCACAGCTGGGGCTGCACAGGCGGCGTGTAGGTTCGGTTCCCTATGTAATGTGTACGCAGAAGACTAGTAATGCAGCTGCAGCTTAGAACAGTCGATACTGGCTACTTCAAGGTTCCGTGTATGGCCTACGTAGGAGCTCCATGGCGTAATTGCCAATTAATATCAAAGTGAAAAGGTTCCGTTCCATGGGGACTTAGGTACTCTAAGATTCCGGATAGAACGTAAAAGGTCAATTATGTAGGTTACCTATATTATATTAGCGATACCCCGCAGTATATTCCAAAATATTTTTTTTATCCCACGGGAACTGATACGAATGCTGTGGGATAAAAAAGTAGCCTGTTTAATGATCGGAACAAGTATCAAGTAATATAATATTTATGTACTCGATACCAAATTTGAGCTTATCCAATCCTGCCGTTTTAGACGTGTGACGGGAAAACGTAACATAATATGCTCACGCAAAAAATCGCCAATGATAATGGGTAGTGTGTCTATATTTATGTGATGCTGCTTGGTTTTACCCGCTCATGATCAGCACATTATGTAAAGTGTTAATTCAGAAAAACTCAATAAACATATCAAACAAATTTAGTGAGAAGTAAAATTAATACTTGCCTTTATAGATGCTTAAATTACAGGAAGGCTGTCAAGTAATAAGATGCTGATTGTTTGCGTCGCCTACTAGATCTACTATTTTTAGACAGCTATCGATTTGACAGTTATTGTGTACCAGTACCAGTATCTTAAATAATAAATTATGAGGAAGCGAAATTTCAGGTACAAAATAAAAAGGTACGGAAGGTTAACGGAAATTACTGGGCTTATGAGACTATTTATCAGAATGACGTTTCAGTAGTGTTGTTTAGGACTTCTTACATAATATTATGTAGTATCTACTTACTTCGATTGACAGGCGCTATCGCTTAAAATCAAATGAGGGTTTCGTTCTTCTGATTTCTGATTACGTAGGTAATAAAAATGGATAGTAGCGCGTGTTTTTCTCGTAGTTTTTTAAGGAACGATAAGAGTTTGAAGCCCGTTTAGTAAGTAGTAGCGGTCCATTACATTTGCAGTGTTACCTATTATTACCTAGATATTCAATTGGTACGTACGAAGTACTACAAAACACTGCGCTGCGCTCGTAAAGAGCCGTAAAGCTAGATCCACAATATTCATCACAATTCTCTGGCTCTAGCCTAATTGAGGCATGTCTTAGCAATGTTTCGGATATGTCAACTGATGTGGACTATCGTGCATTCGATCTGGCTCACTGGCTCTAATTCTGACAGATAAAATTAACCATCACATTGTGTGTGAGGCACTTTATCATTGTGTCAAATGTTAACAAGCACTGTGACTGCGATTGGTCAATTCTCGTAACAGACAAATAAAGCTACAGTAGTCTGCGATTCTAGCCCTCGTTTCTCTTTTCAAACGCGTCCTAACATAATATAATATTGTCGCTATATGCAAAAACGTCAGTGTGCCGCCTTCTGTGCTTACATGTTTGGTTGTAGTCTATATATAGGTCGGAGAATTGACAATTAAGTAGTTCATGTCCATTGTCCATGGGAGGCATAATAGGTATGCGCTGTAATTAGATAGGCCGAACTGATGCGGGTCCAATACTACTATTGTTTAATTACGTGTGGTAATTACAAGCTGTCTGCACTGATATTATCGAAGGCCTTACATAATGTTATCTATGTGCACATAAGTACTTTTACAGTTGCTTGTACTTAGTGTTAGTTTTACCAGAGGTTGACTCCCTTTGCAAGAGGTCGACAAGGTGCGTACCTACTGTGTACTCCAACAGTTATGCGCCTGAGCAGTGCATGAGTTTGCAAACATTACTGTGCTTCAGTAGGAAGGCACTGTAGCTAGTGGAACGGTTTTGTCCAGGGCGTGGTAAGTAGCCACGGCCGAAACCTATCTACAGTAAAGCCGGCGTAAACCTAGCTTTACTTATTTGAACACATGTTTGATTGCTATGTGTGGCACGAGACTTTGTATTTAAATAAGGTAGGTATTCAAAGTTTGTCACGTGTCACACATAACAATCAATCAAGTGTTTAAAACTACAGCCACTACAGCAGTAAAGAACGATCAGCCACACGCCTATCTACAGAAAATCTAAGTCCAACTTGTTTGAGAATTTGACACGCAATAAATGTTTGGGCGAAGTGGGGCAGGCCTATTTGTCCAAAGACGTAAAATGGTAAGTCATATAAAGCCCAGTTATTTCTCATTAGGTGAATATAATACAAAAAAAAATACTATACCTTCATGATGAGCTTCCTTCTACGAAACCAATGTTAGATTTTAAAAATTCCTAGAAATAGAAAGCAGACATAGAAAATGACATTATAAAATGAATGACACTGGTATGACATGCACCTTGACAAGTTTGGGTCCGTATATTTTATCTATACCCTATTTGAGAAAGCAGGATCGCTTCCAATTTTACAAGGCATTATACGTGATACTCGGAAATTTTACGATTGAGTACAGTTTCCTTGAAATTTAAATGGTCAATATTTATTGTCGGTACTACCCAATAAAAATAGGCAACATTAAGGAAAACATACCTAGCAAAAATACAAAAAATACCAGAAGTAGTTTCATCAAAACAAAAACTAAGCAACCAAGGTAAGCCCCACTTACTTATTATTTAATTGCCTGAACGGGTGCAGTGTCCGGGACATCTATGTGATTGTCGTTTGTGTACTTATACGGTAAAATGTATCCTATACCTAACCACTTAAAAGAGTAAAACGAACGATTTGTTTTCCTGATTATTGAAAGGACACATAAAGTGAGTGGTCTGACTATGGGTGCCACATTTCCTTACAACACGTTCAGTCCAGTATTCCTTCATATGTAGGTATTTAGGAAACGATTAAGTTGAGCTGTTAAAGACTCATTATCACTCGTATTTACTTCTCACTTCTTATCATTCAACCTATTTACAAAGACATAAGATTCATTTTCGTGTAATATTCAGTTTTGTGAGTGTTTTGACGTCAAGAGACAATACGGCTAACCTAATTATGTTTGTCGTAAGGTTTCAAATGACGACGCTTTGTAGTCTAGAATTTCACGGTGCTCTGAAAACACATGAAAATGGCAAAAGCAGGTGAGCGTTAATTCATAATTTAGGCGAATAATTGTAGGTATAACATAATAAATATATATGGGTAATGTCGTATATTATTTTATTGTCGTTGGTTTTTAACAGTTAAGAACAAAGCGTGTAAAATTCTAGTACCTAAGCTCATCCATTTTTTAATTGTAGGTAAACCTATCGAACAAACTAAATGTTCTTGACGTAGTAACGACCTGCAGTTTTAAGAATGGCTCAATCAAACATATTATTGAACAAAAATGTTAAGACTTTTGGACCCGGGCGGGATTCAACCAAGCCAACGATCTTTTGTTTGATACCTCACTGTGGTGTATAGCCGGCTTTACAGGATTTCTTATATTATTGACCTTTCCATTTGTTCTAAACCGTTTCACAAAACCTGTAAGGCAAGTAGCTTTGCGATGCGAATTCAATATTATACAACTCTGACATAATATACCAAAATACCAACGTTATTAATAACTAATGGACCCGCGCGCACTTCGCAGCGCCTAACCAAAAATGATCAGTGTTTCACTACCTACTATAATATGCATGTATTATATCTATAAACCTTCCTCTTGAATCACTTTATTTATGAATGAAATCGCCTCAAAACCCCTTGCGTAGTTTTAAAGACATAAGCATACATTGACATAGGGACAGACAGACGCGGGAAGCAACTTTATTTTTATAATATGTAATGATATATCTGAATCTTCTAAAAATATAAAAGGAAAGCGTGATTTTTTTTTAATCCAAAATAGAATATATTTCTAGAAAAGTTATAAAAATATATAAAAAATACTGATCTATCATCGCACAGATCAAAACGCTAAACAGATTGAGTAGAAATTTAGAATACATTATTAAATATTTTGTTAAGGCTGGCGCAAACTACAGCGGAACGTATGACAAAAATCCCAACTGCATCACTTTCGAACATTTTTTTGTACAGGCAGGCCTTAAAACGAGTATTCAAAATAATAAATAAGAAGACCTCCTGTCCCTCTAGTCCTCTAGTCAAGCGCCAAACGCTTGTGGCTAAAACTAAAAAAAATGTAGCGTGACTGTCGATGTAGAAAACAGAACGACTAAGATTATAATCCCAGTATGTACATATTTTAGCCTTTAGCGTAGGACACGTTAAACATGAAAATAACAATAAATAAACATAATAAAAAAAACTAGCTGAATGCGAATAATCTTACTTTTATATTATAAATGTGAAAGTTTGTAAGAATGGATGTCTTTCTCTTTCACGCCTAAACGGGTGGACAGATTGAGCTGAAATGTTGCATAGAGATAGCTTGGAATAACACATAGGCTACATAAGTAGGTACTGCGGGTAAAACCGCTGGGCGCAGCTAGTATTAAATTATTCTAAGTT
Organism: Hemithea aestivaria; assembly: GCA_947507615.1. Classification (NCBI taxonomy): domain Eukaryota; kingdom Metazoa; phylum Arthropoda; class Insecta; order Lepidoptera; family Geometridae; genus Hemithea; species Hemithea aestivaria. The sequence goes on from OX382323.1 coordinate 2,812,486, forward strand.
TAGCCGTGAACGTGTCCTTCAAATATTATGCGATTCAATTGACAGGTAACAACACCTGAATCCAGTTTCTAAATATCAAAGTTAATTGAACACAATTATGCGCACGTTTTTATTAGTACTTAAGAACGCTTTCATGCGTAGCGTATACAATATTTTTTATGCAAGGAGATGAACGCGATGAGTCCCACGATATCCTAGTCATTACAGTCGTGTGCAGTTTTACTAAGGTATTTGAACACTACAAAGTCTTACGCAGCACTACGCTGTTTTCGTCATCTAACCCCAAGACTGTTAGGTGTTTTCGGCTGTGGCACCCAGCAATTGCAGAAAAACAGCCAAAGATCTTAAAGAATTAATCGTTTTGTACGTGGACCCTATGGTGTCTATTGTCTATCTCCAAATAAAATTAAATATTAACACTACCACGCCGCCTACTTTGATTAGAGACTTAATGATGAGATGTCCATCCCGTTCTAGCAATTACTTCAGTTACAGCGTAGAGCTGTCAGAATTGTTGACGACCTCAAGCTCACCGAACACCTAGAACCGCTCATCTTTCGTAGGGACGTTGGATCCCTTTGTATCTTCTACCGTTTATACAATGGGGAGTGTTCTGAAGAATTATTCGACCTGATTCCGGCGTCGCGCTTTTATCACCGCACGAGCCGTCACCGCTCGAAAGCCCATCCACACATTATTGATGCTTGGCATTCTCGCACTGTGCGATTCACTCGCTCCTTCTTGCCGTACACCTGCAAAATGTGGAATGAGCTTCCGCCCGCGGTATTTCCGATGAGCTTTAACATGGGAGTCTTCAAAAGGCAAGTGAATAGAGTCTTGAAAGGTAGGCAACGTACCAGCGGTACCCCTGGTATTGCAGGTATCCATAGGCGACGGTAGCCACTCACCATCAGGTGGGCCGTCTGCTTGTTTGTCATCTATTGGCATCACGGTGCCTGTTGTAGGATATTTTTAGGAATATTTATAGTTATCGGTGTTTTGACTTAATATATAGTATAAGATCCATGGTATAAGGTACCTATGCGTTATTATCGATAACATAGCAAAAGCGTAGCCGGCGCACATCTTAAGCGTAATATTAAGTCAAATCATATACCTATCGTTGAAAACGGATTTGAACGGCCACGGTGCTCCACCGTACGTGTGAAAGCGAGCTAATAGGATGTTTCATGCATTAAAAATAGAACATATGAAAAAAAACTGGATGATATTAACACCTAATACCTAGTACCTATTCTGATTATGTTTGCGTGTTTGTTGGGTATTTTAGAACTATTTAACATAATATTGGTGTGTATTAGACTTTTAAATTAGACGATAATGATTTACCTAAACCAAATCGAAGAATACCTTATATACTTACCTACTGCAAATTTGTGTCGTAAGTCACAAAACAGTCATCACGATATTCCGGCTAGGGCTGCAACCTCCATGAGACGATTATTATCAAGGGTTAGGTATATGTATAGGCTATAGGTACACAATACACTAGCTGCTTAGCTGTACACAGGAGGACATCGGCTGAAAAAGGTCCTAAACCTTACAAGGCTCTCGAAAGTCGCACACGCCTTATGTGGCCTAAGCTATCTTCATAACAAATTTCAGCATAATCTGTCAAACCGTTCAGGCGTGAAGAAGAACCAAACGTGTGCAACTAAACCTTCACCATGATATTGGTGTGTCATTATAACCCCCGACGCAAAAACGGAGAGTTATTTAATCCTACGAAACTGTTCTTATATAGGTACCTAGTACATCATAACACCTGAATATACACAGATTTTATTTTTCACACAAAGAAGCCCAAGGAAGCCATTGTAGTGATAACAGTGTAAGTTACCTTGGCATAGAAACCTAGCAAATGATATGGAGGTAGAGACAAACATTTTGACGGTGCAGACCTAAACGCCAAAAACATTTTATTGAAGGATAAGAGTGTAATTTTAAAATCATTTTCCGCCAGTTTATCAAGAATACAGAATAAGTATTTTCACACACAAAGTTAGGTAAGTGTAATAAGTGGATGGATGTATTTGTTACATCTGCTTTTCCTTTGCCTTCGACCTTTTTAGGCTATCTCTATTCTCTATTTTCTACGTGAACTTAGAAATTTGATTCTTTCACAACTTAAAGGAACCGTAGACCTGAGTATATGGTATGAATTTCAACTCGATAACTCCATGCGTTTTTAAGTAAAAGGGTCTTGACAGACAGATGGACAAACGTGTGATCCTATAAGGGTTTCGCTTTTTTTCCTTTACCGGTCCGAAACCCTAAAAATATTATGTTTTCCTTCGTTACATATAATATATCTAATAGCCCAATAAGCTAATACACCTATATATAGTATTATTAACTAAGGGTAACACATGGAAACTTTCGTATTAATAACATTACTTCCATGGAATAAGATATCATGGTAACAGGCTTCGCCTGGGGCCAAGTCCGCACGTTTTGCTTTACCCAGGAAATTAGAAAGGAGATATTTTCCGGGTATGTTGAGATTATACGGGGAAATTATTTTAAACGCACGTGTTTATCCTATTCCAAACAAAAATAATGAACAGGAAATACATATAATGAATAATGTAAAGTGATACTAACAGGAACGTATTTGACATTAAAAAAAATAGATCAGGGTACGAGTAAGGGGCACCTGAAACATTTGAGGGGACAAAGGGGGCGAATTTAAGGGGACCAGTGGTGTCCATCTGATTAAAACATACCTAAGTGACCCCTTATAAAAGTTGAGGTTTTTTTCAGTTTCTTTACTATATTATGCCATGTTTTAAACATACTCGTATACCAAAACCTTCCCCTTGAATCACTCTATCTATTAAAACGCATCAAAATACGTTGTGTAGTTTTAAAGATCGAAGCATACATATGAACAGACCGACGCGGGAAGCGACTATTTTTATACTATGTACTATGTAGTGATAATGAAGACACTTAAGATCCAATAATATTACATACTTGTAAATACATTTTTTTTAAATTCATTAGGGTTTCATAGGTTATAAGCCTTTTGACCACAATCTCGCGTGATTTTAAGCGTATACGGTAGATGGAAGCAGTCTAAACCTAGAAGGCGGAATAAATACCTCCCTGGAAAAGGTACCGAATTGATAGCCTCTTTGTTTTGAAATCAGCCCCGCTGCTTTTCGAGACCTGAAATAAACTTCAATTTTGAATCAGAAGATATATTTATTCACCTACTCGTAGGTGTTTACTCACATAATTAACATAATAAAACACTAACGAAGGCGTCGAACAGTTTAAAATTGCATGTGTCCGTCAAACTAAATCTGCCTACATTTAGGGAACGGCGCGCTTAGGTATAAAGATTGGTCGAACTTATCCTATTTGGAAATCTCCCTAATTTATAGCTCACTTTCCAAAATAATATTATTATTGTATTGTATACGGGTAGGTAGATGATACGGGACCGCGTTACGATGACTACAACCAAAGTGTTATCAGGTGAGCACATAAAAAAGTCAAAATAAATAACCTGTTTTCATCCAAATCTTGACCGCGTTCATATTGAGACACATCATATTTTTATATTATTTTTCGTTTTCCTTTACAATTTACCTTTAGCCAAAGGTGAACTTCTCTGATGTTGAACGATGTTGCCGCTGATGGTTGCAGCAAAATATACCTTGAAGTCATGTTATTTTATATTTTGGACGAATACGTTAGCTTTATAAAGAGCTAGGTACCTACATGTACATAGTACGATGCTCGCTTATTATTTGAAATTTGGCAATCATTTAATAATGATTGCTCAATTGATTGAACAATAATAATGATTCATTATATTGTTGTTAATAATTTAATTAGATCTTTACCAAGATTTATGTTCGTCGTCAAAGCCACAGTTCAGAAGATTTAAGTCTTATGAAATCGTTCACTAAGAAGAGATTAGCTCGACTATTGATACCCCAGAGGGTAAACGCCTTTGATATCTAGAGTATAGTAGATCGAAGCCCTGGCATAGAAGAAACTTTTTAATTTAAGTGGAGAAACCGAGGATCGCGGATTTAACATTATCTGTCTTTAAGGTTTTTTAATGTCGAATTATGCCGATTAAATTGATGGGTTCCCAACAAGTGACTGGATGGCAATATTTTCCCATTCAGTCACACTGTGTCTTAATGCAACCTTATTATCAGAATGGATTCCCAACGAGTCACATCTAGTGCAAAGTGTGACTCGATTAGAATCGGTGGGTTTACAACGAGTCACACCCCTTCGTAAAAAATTGTGATAGGTTGGCACTTTTTTCCCATCCAGTCACACTGTGACTCGTTGCTACTTTATTTTCAGAATGGATTCCCAACGAGTCACATCTAGTGCAAAGTGTGACTTGATTAAAATCGGTGGGTTTCCAACGAGTCACACCCCTTCGTAAAAAACTGTGATAAATTGGGACTTTTTTCCCATCCAGTCACAGTTCTCGCTAGGTGTAAAATTACAACCACAAAAATTAAAGCTTTAATAGTACCAATTGACGATCTTATCTCTCATAGCGATCTCTTCCAGACAACAAGAAGAGGAAATATACAATACCTACTGGAAGGACGGTGGTTCACAAAAGGATCATTAGAGGTATTCCTACTGTATTGTCCTAATTTATCAATCCCGATCAAACCGCCGAATGGATTGGACTGAAACTAACAAACAATAGAATTGGATAAACACAGATTGAATTGGACGTGGTAATTGGTTAGGAAGGCCACTGGTTGGTGGTTAGGTTGCTTTTATCCAGTGCAGCCTTTTGCCAACCTCCCTGTTTCAAGTCAAGCAATGTAGGTACAATTTAAGTTATGATTATATAACTACATAATCACATAATAAATACACAATTATACCCACAATTTGCGACCGCGGGTAAATAATTCCATTGTTCTCAAGGAAGTATTAACATAACGTATTTACTGCACTGTTTGCCCTTGCATTGCCTGTTTATTATCTAAATTATGCACAATGCTGAAAAGATATTTTTAGATAGATTTAGGGAAATCCTGTCCTAGTCGGCTTCTACGAAGACGTAGAAGCCGACTAGGATAAGAATAAAGAACCTCCTGCTAATTTCGGGATCTTGATGCTTGTAGTGCGTTCTGGCTGACAAGGCCTGGTATCCTCCGGCCTAGTGGCGTTCCTTAAAAAAAAATCTTCTTTTCTTTTAGCGCTGCCTGAATTTCTTCATCCCACCACCACGTTTCCATGTCAATTTTTCCTTTTCCCTTAGATTGTCCGAAAACCTCCTTAGCCACATTTCTCATACAATCAGCCATCTCCATCCAACACTCATTCACATTTCTTTCATTCATATCATTCATCTCTATCATTTTATCTACCACTCGATTCCTGAACTCCTCAGCACACTCTGGTCTTTCTATCATATGCCATTTCGTTTTGGGGATTGACTTTGATTTAAGTTTATTAATTTGTGCAGTTAATTTAGTTTCTAAAATGAGCAGTCTATGTTAGTGACGTCATAATATTAGGGCGCGGTGTGGCGGATTTAATAAAATCAGATAATGCAAATTTGTTCATAAATGCTTTAAAACGGATGAACCGATTTTAATGATCTAATAAACATCCCTATTATGACTCAAAAAGGAATGCGATTATGTTTGTAAAAGGATAGTACCTAGGTAGGTACTCCATCCCATAAGCATATGTATTTACCTAAAAAGCCCAGTGTGTCAACATATCCAGTGTCCTCTAATTTCCAGTCCCATAATGTCTTGTGTGTCAAAAAGACTATTCTCGAAAGGTCTATTTCCTAAATAGCCTAGTGTGTCAACATATCCAGTGTCCTCTAATTTCCAGTCCCATAATGTCTTGTGTGTCAAAAAGACTATTCTCGAAAGGTCCATTTCCTAAATCGCCCAGTGTGTCAAATGGTCCAGCCCCACAACGTCCAGTTCTAAAAGGTCCAGTTACCAAAATGTCTAGTATTTGATTTACTCATTCACACGATTTTTTCATAAGATTACTGGTTTTAGCTTGTGAAGTGTAAAGGTTTTGTGATGAGTGAGTCAAGGAGTAAGTGTGTGATTTTCTCATTGATAAATTGTATTGATAATGGGGTCTTGGGTAGCAACTTGCTGGCGACACCCTTGTATTGCAAGTTATCATGAGCGGTAGTAACACAGTTACAGCTCACAATAGGAAGTCGGAATACACCTTACACCATCGATAATACTCGTACTAATTGGTTTAACTAAATTGAACTAATGAACCCATAAAAGTGTTAATTAACTGATTACTTTAGCTAAGGACATGGCTTCTTTATACATCAATGTTAGGTACGTCAAAGATGGACCCATAAGTATATGTATTTACCTAAAACAACATAGTATACCTATACTATGTTGTTTTAGGTAAATACCTATACATATGCTTATGAGATGGAGTACCTACCTAGGTACTATCCTTTTACAAACATAATCGCATTCCTTTTTGAGTCATAATAGGGATGTTTATTAGATCATTAAAATCGGTTCATCCGTTTTAAAGCATTTATGAACAAATTTGCATTATCTGATTTTATTAAATCCGCCACACCGCGCCCTAATATTATGACGTCACTAACATAGACTGCTCATTTTAGAAACTAAATTAACTGCACAAATTAATAAACTTAAATCAAAGTCAATCCCCAAAACGAAATGGCATATGATAGAAAGACCAGAGTGTGCTGAGGAGTTCAGGAATCGAGTGGTAGATAAAATGATAGAGATAAATGATATGAATGAAAGAAATGTGAATGAGTGTTGGATGGAGATGGCTGATTGTATGAGAAATGTGGCTAAGGAGGTTTTCGGACAATCTAAGGGAAAAGGAAAAATTGACATGGAAACGTGGTGGTGGGATGAAGAAATTCAGGCAGCGCTAAAAGAAAAGAAGATTTTTTTTAAGGAATGGCAGAGTGTGGATGAAAAGGATAAAGAACTGAAAGGGATGAAAAGAGCTAGGTATAAAGAGTGTAAAAAGAAAGCTAAAAAAGGCTGTAGCTATTGCGAGGGCTTCTGTACAAAATACACTGTACGAATCACTGGAGCGTCCAGAAGGACAAAAACACCTATACCGAATAGCGAAGACCAGAGAGAAGAATGCTAGAGATGTTACACAAATAAAATGCATAAAAAATGACCTGGGAAAAGTGTTGACGAATGATGAGGAAATTAAAAAAGATGGAAAAACTATATTGAACGGTTGATGAATGAAGAGAATGATTGGAGTGGTGAGTTAAGGAATGAAGCAGTTAATCTAGGTGTTGTGAAAGAAGTGACTGTGGAAGAAGTGAAAATAGCTGTGCAAAGTATGAAAAATGGGAGAGCTACAGGACCGGATAGTATACCGATAGAAGTGTGGAAGTTTTTAAAAGGTGACGGATGGAGCTGGCTGACTTTATTCTTCAATAAAATGCTATAAGAAGAGGCGATCCCTGAGGAATGGTGTAACAGTTCGCTGGTGCCCATTTTTAAAAACAAGGGTGATGTACAGGTCTGTAGCAATTATAGGGGAATAAAGCTCATGTCACACACAATGAAGCCTGAAAGTTGCACCAGTGACACAGGGCCGGTTTTAACATTACCAGCGCCCTGGGCGAGATTTCTACGGCGCCCCCTAAAAAGCAATTCACACCCATACTAAAAACCAAAAAGGAAAAATTCCAGGATTTTTTTTGGGCCGAATCCGATGGGCAAAATCATGGGCGTATCTAAAAAAAATCCACCTTTCCAGCTAGCTGCGAGCTCCGAGAAAATTTTGAATTTTTCTTTAGCTTGCTCCGAGCGGAAAAGAAACTAAATAAGTATTCTTATTTACTCGTATAAAAGCGCGAGCAGCTCGCTGCGAGCGCCGCGAAAATTTAGATTTTTTCAACACGAATGATGTGCGTTTAGCTTGCTTCGAGTGGCAAAGAAACTAAATGTCCTTATTTATAAAAGCGCGAGCGCCGAGAAAATTTTGAATTTTTCAGCACGAATGATGTGCGTTTATCTTCCTTCGAGTGGCAAAGAAACTAAATGTTCTTATAAAAGCGCGAGCAGCTCGCTACGAGCACCGAGAATATTGAATTTTTCAGAACGAATGGGGGCGCATGAAAGGAGAGTGCATGCAGCGGAGATGAGAATGTTGAGGTGGATGTGTGGAGTAACAAGAATGGGCACAATCAGAAATGAGTATGTGAGAGGAAGCCTGAAAGTTGCACCAGTGACAGAGAAATTAAAGAGTGGAAGATTGTCCTGGTATGGACATATTATGCGGAGGGATGAAAATCATGTGACTAAAAAGTCCATGAATATTGTATAAGTGGTAATCCGGGAAGGGGACGCCCGAAAAAGGTTTGGATGTACTGTGTGAAAGAGGATATGCGTGCTAGGGGAGTGGATGCAGATATGACGGATGATAGAGCAGAATGGAGGATAAAAACGTGTTGTGCCGACCCTACCTAGTGTGGGATAAGGGCAGGAAGAAGAAGACTAACCACTGCCCACTCGCGGCGGCAATGTATGATGTAAATATTTGCTGGACAGATTTCGATAATATACTTATAGTGTTACTAATAATAAGACAGTGGGTGTATGACGCAGGCGAATCTCCGATTTAGAAACTGCCTACGCCATTTTACAAACGAATAGATTTAGAATACGCCTAAAGAAAAATGTGAATCAAATGGTCGTCAAATTAAATGCTACGCCAGATTGAAGAAAAACGCTAAGGTGACCACGATACTCTGAGAGACTACTACGGAACCTTATTCGTAACTGAGGACATTTTATTAACGTGTCATAACTAAACAAATTTGAAAGAAAGACTTATCATTTTTATAGAGTTTAGTGCAATCCGACATCAGTAGGTTAGTTAGGTTAGACAGTGACCACAATGCGCGAGCCGAGCGTGTCGTGGCAGTGGGGGGCGAAGTCCAAACTTTTTTATGATGGTTACCCTACAATACGCACGATTTGGCTCTCACTTGTAAACAGGCGTAGGCAGTATCATACGATTCGCCTGCGACATGTATATTTCAATGTGTTCCTTTAAAAATATAACTGGACCGGGTAGGTGGCGCTATTTTCAGTATTTCGAATCATTTCTAAGAGATTCGCAAGTGTGAATATAATATTTTATAATATCCATTTGCCTGTAAAGAAACGTGTATCAAGAAACACCTATTAACGTCTTGCAAATAACGATCTCAACTTGCAAATTGCAAACTATAAACGAAATTAACTAGGTAAAGTAAAGAGTAACGATAACCACGAAGGCCTCCCATTATGAACACAATGTTTATATCAGTATCTTTTTTCTAAGCCGCGATGTTTTCCTCTATATAGTCGTTATATAGAGCCAGTATGAGAGCTTGAGGCGTGTGTGATGGTCTCAACGAGGCTGTAAACACGTGAAAACCTGTCCTTGTATAATAGAATTTTATAACATTGATTTTGAAAATGCGGTTTTTCGGAGGAGGCTTGTTACTTTTGTTCGTCGTCATTGGTAAGTCCTCTTTTATTTTGCTGGTGATGCGAATTGTCCTTGAAACTTTTTTTTGTGTTTAAGGTCTCGAAATTTCGATTAGTTTCTAGAACGGTTGGATACTTATACATCTATTTATGTAGCCCAGTAGGACCTAACGATTTTGTCCAATGTCAAAAGCATTTCGATCCGGTGGAAAGAGGTAAGAGGAAATATATTTACTGGACTCATGACGTAGTGTAGTGTTGCGTAGCACTTTTTGTTTTTGTTTACGAGTTTCTTGTTCTTTCCTCGGACCTTTCCTTACAAACTTTATTCATTAATCAATTGTTTCATGACTTTTTAGAGGCCTATAGGAGTTATTTTGATAATATTTTGCATTAGAAATGCAATTTTGCATTATATTATAAATTATACCGTTGCATCGCTTAAGATTAGGCGATTGTCTTTTAAGGATGTGTGAGAGATAAAAAAGTTTACCTTAATTAAGTTATTTATTGCAAGGTGAAGGCCTCTGCGAAACTTTTACGCTAGGCAAAGAATTATTTTTTTGATATCGTTTTAATCTGTATCGCCTCACTGCTACACTTCTAGGAAAATATCTCCCCCAAATCCTTCTTTTAAGGATTCATTTCCCGTAACGATATAGGAGCGCTCCATGACTAGGTAGGTAATAAAAAGGATTATTAAATGGACACATAACTCTTTACTGAACACCACAATTATAATAAGTACCTACCTACAAAATATAATAAAACATATTTCACAAAATTATAAAGTTAAATTTGCGGTCTTATCGCTAAGTGCGATCTCGCCCAAACAACCGTGAAGAGATGGGTTTCTTGGAGGGATTATTAAAAACGAAATCATCAAAATGAACATTATTATTAGAAAAACATACATTTCGTACACCTAAATAAATACTGACATAACACCGAAATTAACTTTTTATAATTACACCAACAAATAAGTAGAAATAAATTTGTGACTAAAATCTTACTTTTATGAGATAGCATTTTATTTGGTGTGTTCTCTCTCTGTGTATACCAACTGACAACCTCCCTAGTTTTACAGGAATCCTAGACATAGGCGGCGGAAACTCCGCACCATTAGGTGGGCTATATATTGTATTAAAATATGGTTATTTAAATACCTATGTATCCTGTTCACATGACCAGGCACGTTACATGCATTTTTTATATAATAACTGGTATTTCTGTGTAGTATTATTAATGATATTATAACGATTTCATATAAATCCACGATTTTAAGCGTTCCCTTCCTGCTTGATAAGAATCTTGTTTCACCAAACTGGTTACATACTCACCAAAATATGTGACGAGTTTAATAAAGCGCACTTTATTCAAAAATTCAAATTCTCGTATTGGTTTCTAAAAGGTTGAAGTCGTCCAACTAATATTATTATAAATGCAAAAGTATTGACGTGTGTATATATGTCGTCCATTTACGATGATATACCCAGCGTTATTTTACTAAAGAAACTTTAAAACTTTTGCCAAGGGTAGTTCTCTTGTAAAATAACGATTTTTGAGTTCACTGCCTTAGCAAGTGGACGATGTGTTTATCACTTCTTCACGTCTAAACGGCGTGGCGGAACCGATTGAGCTGAAAATAAAGATTAATTCATTAATTTGATAGGTACACAGGTCCTTAGACCTACCTTAGACTTTGGAATAACACATAAGCAACTTTCTTGCCAGCGGGTAAAACCGCTGGGTACAGTAATGTAATAAATTGGTGTCATTATTCAGTAGTCATACAACTTAGATAACAATTAACCGATCAATAGTAGATATTGTATTGTTAGAATACCTATTGTCTCACTGAGTTTCAAGAGATGATAATGGAACCGTTGCTCGAGACTCACGAGTCTTGAAACAATAATTAAATCAGAAGTAGAAAACAAGTGTAATAGGATCGCAAAGGATAGGTTTATAGTTTATATTATTATGTATGAAATAATGTTAGGAAGTTTTGTACCATTGAGTCGTTGAAAGGATATAGATACATGTTATTCCAAAGACTGCCTATATTTTACGTCAGTCAGATCAGCTCAAATCAAATCAAATAAAATATAATTACTAGAATGTCGTATGTACAATATGTTCTTCAACTTATAATGAGAATCGATTACATTCTACCATATAATTTGGTGTGCAATATAATAACAATAATAAAAAATAGTCAAATTAATTAGATCAATCACAATAATAATATCAATCACAACAAATATAATAAATTAATAATATAATCTCATGTCACAAACAAGCCATTAAATTTGGAACTCAAAGTATTCTTTTAGATTATAAAAACATTTGTCTCCTAGCCATTGTGTCAGTTTTTTCCATCGAGATACATATATAAAGTTTTTTCTTAAACATAGTTAGCTCTAGGCAGTAGCGGCGCTAGGCGTCAGCGACGTCGGCGACCGCCGACGGCCTCGCGCTTGAGGGGGCCTCGCAAATTTTTTAATTATTTAAAATTTATTTATTCATTTTTTTAAACATATTTGCAAGTGATTGTGAAGTGCTTAAGGGCTTCTAAAAGAAAAAGATCAAAATGCATCAAAAGAAGACCTTTTCAAGTATTATAATGATTTAGGTAGGACTTACAATATTTCAGGAAGGCGAAAATAGCGACATACAGCCTTTCGAACTATATAAAGGTACTGCTAACTCCATGTTAATATCAGGCGCTGATCCAGGGCCTCGCGGCCATGGGAGCCATGAAAATTAAGTAATTTAATGTGGCTTAATTTTTTTCTTGTCAAAATCAGCGGCTATCAAACTCTTTTTAAAATATTCTCGGCGCTCGCAGCTAACTGCTCGCTCTCTAATTAGCAAAATTATTGTAATCTCGTGACTCTTAGAACGAGTTAAAATACAAAATTTTCTCTGGTTGCGCTCTTACTAGATAAAATATTTAATTTTAATTCAGTTTCCTTGCCACTCGAAGCAAGCAAATGCACATAATTCGTGAAGAAAAATTTCAAAATATTCTCTTTTATACATAAGAATATAATATTTAGATTCCTAGCAACTTGGAGCAAGCTAAGCGTATATTATTCGTACTGAAAAATTCAAAATTTTTCTCGGGGCTAGCAACGAGCTGCTCGCACTTTTATAGATAAGAATATTTAGTTTCCTAGACACTCGGAGCAAGCTAAACGTACATTATTCGTACTGAAAAATCCAAATTTATCTCGGCGCTCGCAGCGAGCTGCTCGCGCTTTTATAGATAAGAATATTTAATTTCCTAGCCACTCGGAGCAAGCTAAGCGTACATTATTCGTACTGAAAAATTCAAAATTTTCTCGAGGCTAGCAACGAGCTGCTAGCACTTTTACAGATAAGAATATTTAATTTCCTAGCCACTCAGAGCAAGCTAAGCGTACATTATTCGTACTGAAAATTTCAAAGTTTTCTCGGAGCTAGCAACGAGCTGCTCGCACTTTTATAGATAAGAATATTTAGTTTCCTAGTCACTCGGAGCAAGCTAAGCGTACATTATTCGTACTGAAAAATTCAAAAATTTCTCGACGCTCGCAGCGAGCTGCTCGCACTTTTATAGATAAGAATATTTAGTTTCCTAGCCACTCGGAGCAAGCTAAGCGTACATTATTCCTACTGAAAAATTCAAAATTTTCTCGAGGCTGGCAACTAGCTGCTCGCACTTTTATAGATAAGAATATTTAGTTTCCTAGCCACTTAGAGCAAGCTAAACGCACATTACTCGTGCTGAAAAATTCAAATTTTCTCGGCGCTCGCAGCGAGCTGCTCGCGCTCCTACAGATAATAATACTTTTATTACCACTCGGAGCGAGATAAACGCATACCTTTCATACTCACTTAGACAGAATTTAAAAAATATACCTATCATCGAGGCGTAAGGCACGAAGATAAAGTAAATACAAGTGAGTTTATGCCGTTAATCTTACGAGTCGTTTAGTGTAAAAAAGGTGTAAAGTATTCAAAATTTTATGAATTCGCTTAAATGTGTCCCTTCTCAGTTTGTAAAAAATGCTAGCCGAAAAAGGGGGGCCTCGCGAACCTAATTTCGCCGACGCCCACGCGTGGTCTAGCGCCGCCACTGGCTCTAGGTCTTTAAATGCATTTGGCAGTTTGTTGTATACTTTAATAGCATTTATAAATGCATTTCTCTTGTACTCGACGATTTTACGTTTTTCTCTGTATTCTGAAAAGGAAACACTCGGTGAGCTGTTATTGTTGCCGATTCCTGTATCAACATTAAATAAAACGAGCAATTATACAAAATTAATCATCACAAAAAGTTTCCAAAACTTCGTCGGTCGCTTATTAAGATTAATAAAAACGTTGAGGTAAAACAAGAATTAGGTACCTACTTACTGATCACGTGTGGCCACGTGTAGCAGTACCTATCTTATACTTATATTATGTACTATGAACTATATACATAATAATTGATAATTAAGTTTTTGTTTATGTTCTTAACAATTTGGGTACCTATATTTCGTGTGAGCACTGGTCCCCACCAGTTTTTTAGATGCGGTGGGGTTTTTCAAATGCGAAAGCCCGTCTGGGCATTCGCCGGTTTAGCTAGTATTATAAGTAACAACCATCGTGAACATCGCCTATTTCCTAGCTAATAGCTACAATTTCTATTCTATAATAATCATCTCCCAAAATAATATAAATTTGTAAGTCTCTTCAATTTGAGGATATCGGTTAAGGTATCCAGTTCAACAACCTTACCAAACAGGAAACCTTGATTATAACCTGACCTGACCGTGCAGTTTTTTTAAAACCGATATAGGGTCATTTCGCTGGTTTGCGACCGATTAGTGGAGTTCCCCACTTTAGGTTAGCTTATTAATATGAAAAATCTTCTTGACAGTTATGAAAAAATTTTTTTGCGGATCTAAACATGATCAAGTTTTATTTAAAAAATTAAAAAGTAGTAGTAATAGTATTAAAATTTGAAGAAAAAAATTTTTTTCTCCAAAAGTAGCTATTTCACTAGTTTGCGGCCACTTTTGTTAATATGCGACCACCCTCATCTTAGTTTACGGCCACTAAAATTCTAACAAAATGACGATAATTATTTTATTAAATAAAATATAATTAATTATATCTTCATTTATAAACTGCCTCCTCTCCTCTCCCTTCTTTTTGAAATGTTCTATTGTATTTTTTTCCATATTATTCAAAATATTTTATTTTAAAAACCATGCTTAAAATCGAGGAACCTCATCATGATTGTCAAGCCATATCGTCCCACTGCTGGGCAAAGGCCTCCTCCCCTTCGTGCCATGCAACTCTATCCCGAGCAGTTCGCATCCAGGTCTTTTCTCCGATCGCTGTGATGTCATCAACCCAGTGTCGCCCGACTGTAAAAGCCAACAACGCATCGACGCATTGGGATCTATGGTGTTTACCCCTGCTTTATCATTTCCTACTCTTCGAAGAAGTGGATAATTAAAGCGGTGACCCCACTAAGTTCTAC
Source organism: Hemithea aestivaria (assembly GCA_947507615.1). NCBI lineage: Eukaryota > Metazoa > Arthropoda > Insecta > Lepidoptera > Geometridae > Hemithea > Hemithea aestivaria. Next base: position 2,827,510 of record OX382323.1, read on the forward strand.
TTCTCTCTCTTACTATGCTGGCTATTGATAGTGCATGCTGACAGACCCTAACTTGGTCATTTGCTGATCCTCTTCTGAGAAGTCCATCAGCCTTCTCATTCTCTTATATACCAACATGGCCCGGTACCCAAACTTGTACTCTGTTGCTGCAGCCTTCTTTGTTTAAAGCCTTCACAGCATCCAAGACTAGTTTTGAGCTGAGGAACGAGGAGTCTGCAGAAACTTAAGGCCTTGACTGTTACTGAGAATGTAGATAATATGATCTTATCTTTCACATTCCTCTTTATGTTTTCTTCAGCGCATGCTATAATGGCATACATCTCCGACCAAAAAACGGTAGTGTATAGACCCAGACTGTTATAAAATTTCCGAGTAGATACCTGATGCTGTACCGGATCCCGTTTTTGAACCATCTGTATACCAAATGCGGCCTGCGGCAGTCTGCTACTGGTTGCACTTGGAGTATGTAAAACGCTTTCATCTCCTGTTGTATGTAAGTTCGGTTCTAAGCCAGCATGAAACGCTGCCGTAGGAAAGATTGGGCGTATCATTGAAGTGTAGATGAAGACGAAGTCCCCGGGTATGGCATACGCTGACCAACACATAGTAAAACCCTTATAGCTTTTTCTGTCATCTTCTTGGCGTGCAGATTCCATGTGAGCTCCTTCTCTAAGGACGTACTGGGATATTTCACGTCTTGTCGTTACCCATAGATCATTCCAACTCTGTGCCGAATTAAAGTGACTTTTCACTTTCACCATTCTTCCATTATCTTTAGAGCCTGTAGCAAAATTCTGGATACAATATCTAGAAATTCGCCATTGATCATTACCACTATAATATCATCTGCGTATCCCACAGCATATTATCATGTTCCACTGTTTAATTTTGTAAGGAAGGAACCATTCACTTTTCTTTTTATACAAAATAGGCCTACGTTTGACCACATCCCACTTGATTTAAAGTGAAAATGCGGTCGACGATGGATCACGTATGATGCCTAGAAAGGTACCTATTCACTCGTGCCTTGAAGATACCCAAGTTGTACCGCTCGGGAAACACGAATTCGGGGAATGCGACCAGTTCTCATCAGAAACGACGAAGCAAAACACTTGGTGCGGGCTGTTGGTAGCGCGACTAAGTAGGGATGTTTGTACGTGTGTAGGGACGACCGTCGATAGAATGGGCGTGGAGGAATTAGTGCGTGTAATTCCTGCGCACACTCTCCAAAATGAATCCTATAGAAGACCGATAGCGAAGCGACCATTCTACGACGTTCAAGGCTCTGCAGCCGAGATTCCGTAAGTCTCTCAATTGACTCCAGTGCCTGAAGCTGGTACTTGACAGCACCATCCCAAAGATGAGAACAGTACTCCAAACACGAACGAACTTGTGCTTGGTACAGCGTTAGCAGCTGTCCCGGTGTGAAGTATTGCCTCACCTTTGCCAGAATACCCAGCTTCCTGGCGGCCAATTGAGCCTTAGATTCGATGTAACTCCCAAAATTAAGGTCAGGCGTGAGAGTAACTCCTAGTAACTCAAGCTGGTTAGTTATCGGTAAAGAAACATTTTGGAAAGAAGGAGTTTCCATGAATCGACTCCTTTTTGCGGTAAATAGACACGACGGGGTTTTTGTAGCATTAAACTTAACCAAATTAGCTGCTCCCCAATCGGAAACAGCTTCTCAGGCCAAGCTCATACGCTCAACCATGACTTCCCTGAATGACTGGACTTCATCTCCGTTGGCCTCCCTACCTATCACCTATTTGTTTCTCCCCGTCTTTCCCTAGTCCTCTTATATTTAAATTCGTCAACTCTTTTATCCTTCTACATATTTTTTCTTATACCGAATCCTCCTGCACGGTTAACTCTTAGAGCTAATTCGTATTTTAACTCAGTCTCCTTTTTCTTTAGTGTTGAGCACATTCTTTAACACAAACTGCAATAATATGAACTTAATTCAAGTGGTCGTATAATGAAGGCATCAAATGACCACATTCAGTAAGCGGTCATTAATTTTCCATACATTTTGAGGCGGTCGCAAAATGACGTTCATCCAAGTTGCAAACTAAAGTCTTGACGTTAGTTTGCGACCTGTATGTGGATGTGTGGAGTATTTGTACTATTTACGAATATTTAGATGGCCGCAAACTAATGAAACCAAAGAAGCCATTTAGCAAATGTGAAAAAGGTTAACTGAATTATAATACCTTCAATATTATGGAAACCAGAAAGAAATAAAAAAGTAAACCGAGTAGTCAGTTTGCGACCATATGGCCGCAAACTAAAATTTCATTTATAATTATATTTTAGTTCGCGACCACTCATTATTTTACCTATTTTTAATAATTTTGTTTAAAAAATTGATAAAATACGTTAAAAATCTATTATTAAAGCAGTTTAAACACTATCACTCAGTAATACATGGATATATCATGAAATACTTACTCCAAATGCATCACGTGCTCACTATTTTTTTTGTAATTTTGTACGAAACTAAACACGCTTAGTGTAGACACAAAAATCAACAGTGATTTGTTACAATTCTGATAATGCTATACGATCGTTATATGTTGACAAGGATTAGCCGTCTATCCCTCTCTGTCAAGGACTAAATTTTATTTGAAAAATAGAGATAGACGTCTTGTTTTCTAAGAATTTCTGAAGCTAAGTCTCCGATTGGCCGCAAACTAACGCTGGCCGGAAAACCGGCGAAATTACCCTATATAATACTTTTTGTGTTGGTAATAAAATTATGGTTAAAACCTGTTGTTGTGTTTACGTAATAATAACCAGTATAAGCTAATGACGTATCTAAGCGCTGAGAATGAGCAGAGTAATAAATTAAGACTTACCAAATTAAAAAAACTAAATTTTGATATGGTAAGGGATCAAAGAACTCGTACAGTGTCCAGGGTTTTACTGGTAGGCCGCCTGGGGATGAACCGCTCCTTTGTCAGTTATTCTTCCGTCACGCTATAGATATTTAGATAGATAGATAACTCTTTATTGCAACAAAGAAAACAATTAACACTAAATTACATTTCAGTTAAGCAATATTACAATTGGCGGTTTTATCGCTAATAGCGATCTCTTCCAGACAACCAATGCATGGATTAATGTGTTCCGGACTGAAGGGCAATATTACCAGGGAAATACTGCGCAAAACAGCATCTTTTTGAGAATTTGCATTGATTAAAGTGAAATTGTTCGAAAAGTGCAGTTAATTTTAGTTAAAGTTCCACCGTGTTTGTGAAAAAAACAGTATTGCTTTTGATTAAATTGACTGCACTAATAGGCCAGCCCCACTTGTCAAATATTCAAACAAAAAAATTTCATGAGCATTTTTCTATGAGAACTTGGCACTTCGCGCGAAAATTTGCGAGAAGTGAAGCGGCGGCATCACAGATAATTTATTAGAATTAATAAATAATTATATACCTTTTATTCTCAGCCTCTGTCCAGTCTGCCCTCGATCCTTTCATAACTTCATAACATTTATCTGAATACAATGGCACGGAACTTCAAACAAGGACTATAAACAATGTAGATCACTCTTTTAATATTAATCTAGGACTAATTATAATTTCACAGGCTCTAGGTACCTATGATAAAGATAGAAACCGCATACAAAAACAAAAGTGAGGCTAAGTTAAAAACCACTGTAATTAAAAATGATATTCTTTATATTTCTACTGCTATATGGATGAGTTAGTACCTATGTTTGTAACTTCTTCATGACTAAAAGACTGAAACGATTGAGCTGAAATTATATGGTAGGTATTATATTATAGTTAGACCATAGAAAATGACACAATAGTTTGCTCTGAGAAGGGGCTGTGGTTAATTGAAAAAGTAACTTTACTATAAGTTATCCGACAAAAATACAAAATTAGATAACTATTTATTGAACAACATAATAAAAAAACATTTTAAATCAAATAAGTACCTATGTAGGTACACATTAAAAAGTGTTATAATACAAAAATAAAATATCATCACTATTTTTCAAAATTGCTTGTTTCTGAACTTTTCGCATATTTATCGCTATAAGGTTTAAGATCAAACAGAAGAAAATAATACCTAAATGTTACGGCACTGTAATGTCGAAGAATGAGTTAGCAGATAACCCCTAAGTAAACTCACGAAAATCTCTATTTCGCCCATTTGCAAAAAATATTTTACCTTTTACCTTTTTTAACCCCCGACGCAAAAACGACGGGGTGTAGTAAGTTTGACGAGTCATAAGATGTTAAGACTCTTTAGTCCAGTAATTTTACGAGCTATAGTGTCCTCCTACCGAAGCACAGTAATGTTTGCACATTGCTCAGGCGTTAGAATAAAAACTGGCACCTATGGGAACAGGAACGCTGTTAAATAGTAATTTTTAAGATGTTATACTTTCATTGCAAATATGCGCTTTGTACAAAGGAAAATCTGTATCATTTATGGAGCGTAGTGTCTGCCTATTTTATGTATTCTCTATATTAATTTAAATTAATCTTTGATTGAATTATCCCACGCAACAGATTTAATTGACAATAGAATAACCAAATAGAACCGTCTAACCTTGCGCCGTGCGCCTGCGTCGCCTGCTCCTATGTCAGGGTTTTAATTAACATAAAAATGATCAAAACTAATACAATATTAATACATGCATCGCTTCCGACCTTCCGACCTATGCCAATTTGTTTCGATTTATTATAATTCGGATGCACCTCTATTATTTCATTCCATATTTAAATGATTGCGTCGACGCATTTTTTCCTCATCCGCATTGGAAATTTTGAGCCTAAATAATTACTAATAAAATTTTGTGAAGTTTTATTTACATGAACGGCGTTGAACGCGCGTTTTGAACGAATTTTAAGTATTTTATTGGTAGGTAGGTACACATACTTCTCTCTGCTAAATAAAATGTTCCTGATATACCTACCTATCTCATTTTTAGGATTTTGTACCTCTAAAAGGAAAAAAAAAACGAAACCCTAATAGGATCACTCGTGCGATAGTCTGTCTGTCAAGACCCTTTATTTAAAAAAATAGTAGATAAGTATACTATATTTACCTATAGTACATCGTAATGAAATGAAATGAAATGAAATGATTTATTTGTGTCGTAGTTTATAGTACGTAGTAGTTTACGGAAAAAGATGAATGAGACCAGCAGCTGAACAGTCGTCTGATTTAATGGACTACCTCTATTGCCTAGTAACATATTATTCTAGGAACCTATTCCTTATTATGTTTGGGTTAGTCGAGTTATGCGACAAGATTTGCAATAACGTTTATATTATATCTTAACCGTTGTCATTATTATGTTATTATCGACATTTTATTATTGTCGGCTCAAAGTGATTGCCACCAATGAAAATTAGCTCAGTAGACTGTTGATGACGATGATCAGATACATATTATGTATCTCATCATTATCAATAGCCTACATTCATTGAATGCAGAACATATGCTCCAGGACAGAGGGAGCCATGGCACTCAATTTGTTAAAGTAAAAAAAAAAAAAAAAAATTATGTTCCTCCGTCTTCCTCCTCAAACACTCCAACCACTTCCAGCGACCTTCTGGATATCGTCGCCCCATTTCGTCCATGGGCTTCCCACACTACGTTAATAGTGATTGCCATCAGTGTAAGTTTGACCTGTAGCCACGTAACCGTTCATCGTCAAGTTATAAAAACTCGCGATCATCGCGTGACATGTGCACCGACCTTAGTACTGAGACTCGAGACACAAGATCACATATCATAAATGTTTATATTTTTCAATCAATTTATTAACCTCTAACAATATCCTTGGTAATTTCAAAAACTTTTGACAGTTTCGACCTCAAATTTTTGATGCACATAAATTAACCCTTTCCTGCCGGGATAGTGATTTTTAACAAATTTCCGCTTTTGAATGTTATTATCATAATAAGGTAGGTAAAAGGAAACGCACTGATTTTTTTTAGATTTTTATTATATCTAGAACTACTATTTCCAAGACCTAGACTTAAAAGTACCGTCAGGAACTTCGTGTTATCGCAATGTTAGGAACGTTGATAGAAACTGCAAAAGTATTGAGATGTAATATTGACTTAGTAATAATAAAATAAATAGGTTTTTAATAACGGATTAACCTCTTGGTATGCAACAAAACATTTGTTTTTTTCATTTTCACACAAAAACACGTTACAATGCGAACATTTATAATCAAATTACGACTGAATCGCCTTCAATTTGCAAACCTCACACCTTCACCTTTCTGTGAATGTAGGCCAATGGATGCCTCTGTTATCCAAGTGTACCTATTCTATAGTAGAATAGTCAAATTTGAGCTTTTTGGAAGGGCCGCCTTTCGCAGTATTCTCAGTAGATAGTCTTTCTTTTTCATCAATCCTTGAGCAAAAGAGCATCATGAATTTTTTATGATAAAATGTGCCATTGAACATCCTTGAATGACTTATGAATTGTATAACACGATGCCAAAAACCTTAAAATATCCTATGCCTCCATTTTGGAGATTTTGCGACCTATAGGTTGAGTAAAGGCAGCTAAAATGATCAGCTATATCTTCGCCGTTCATATAAGTGACTATTACAATAGTATAACTATGTATCAGGAGTTTCTCCTTTTTTAGGTTCAATATCTTGCCTTCTGATTTCTGAGTAGCATAATGGTTACTTTAGTGTACAATAGATATTTTCAATCATCACTACAAAAATATATCAGTCAGTGTGGTACAGTGAGCAAAATAGTCTCCCACTACTCCAGTATCCGCAATGTTTTCTGGTAAAATTGTATCTGGGTCCCTCTATTTCTATTTACAGTTTGGTTTGGGTAATCCATGGTTACTTCTGTGTGAAGTGAGAACACTAGAACACACCAAAGAGAATACTAGGTCCAGGAATTGGAGATGTGAGTACTTGATTTATAGGGCACTCCAATACATCTTTATTTGACGGCGACTATGGCGGAACTTTGGCAAAAACACTGTCTAGAGCTCTCTCAAAAATCTCATCAAAGCCCTTGGTGAGGGTAGTTAAAGATTTTCTGCTTCATCATCGGAAACACCTGCATCAGACTCTTCGTCACAGTTTGGAGGCTCTTCTAATAACAGTCTAATAACAGGGCTTCAATTACAGCAGTTTTGTTTGTAATATCCATCTCACTGGCTAAACAATAAGAAAATAGGCCAAAACAATAATAAAAATAAAGAAAACATTTGTTTACGATATAGCAAAATACCCACTTTTTTGAGTATGTGTATAATATAAAAACCCATAATTTTGAGACCAAAATCACCTGACGGTACTTATAAGTCTGCATCAGTTTTTATCAAATATTCATATAAAATGCAATTATAACTCACTCTAACAGCTTTTAGAAATGTAGTCAATGATATAAACAACGTAAATAGTAAAAAATAATAGCACTTACCTATGATATTCTATTTATAAAATATTTTCAATTACACCGCACAGCGAAGTGACAAAATGTTCCACAGAGTGTAACTCGAAGTTCAAATTTTTCGACAATATCACGCGGTAATTTAAATAATGCGCTGTGATTGGCTTACGGAAACAGTACTCTAAAGAATCGTCAGTTCTAGTTCACAAAAAGTGTTTTCGAACTTAAGTTATTAGACGAAAAGTGTGGTGGTACTTATAAGTACCGTAAGGAGGGAAAGGGTTAAATGTCTACTATATGTTCTGGTATTATTTACCTACACGTCTGTCTAGTATTTCTTGTACTATTATAGTATTCTATGAAATTGCAAAAACGTGTCAATGAAACATAGAAGATATCACATACTTTTTTAAATTTATATTATACACATTCACACTCTGAAACATTTCAATACATTTCCTTTTCATTACTGTATCTATTCTTGTAATGGTACATACATTTTGTCCTTCTTTTTTTTTAGTTTAATGTAATATTATAGGTACATTAATATATCATACTAGCTGCGCCCAGCGGTTTTACCCGCTTTTCTACTAGGGTCTAAGCTATGTGTTATTCTAGGGTCTGTATACCAAATTTCAGCTCAATCGGTCCACCCGTTTAGGCGTGAAAGAGTAACAAACACACACCCAGACATCCATTCTTATAGCCGCCTCTGTTCGCCGTCGTCGTATATTCAGTATATACTAAACTGATCTATTTACCTCTATTTTATACTATCTACTCAGCCCGTATCCGCCCACTGCTGTGTCCATATCCCATGCCTATGCCTGCCTGGTGCCACACTATCCGATCCTGTACGAGTCTTATCCCCTTCCCTTCGACTCTCCCGACAGGTGGGTACCCAACAGTGCCAGTTATTCTACCGCCTGAGCAGTGATGTGCAAACTTTACTGTACTTCGGTAGGAGGGCACTGTAGCTAGTGAAATTACTGGGCTGGAATGTTAACATCTTATGATTCTTGAGCAAGAAGCGTTGATGCAGTGCACCTAGAATTTCATCATTGTGAAATCCTTATAATGGGCAACGTTATCTCTTAACATTAGAAGATTATGTTACATATACGTAGGTCTACGTTTGATTGAACCCTGTAGTTATTTTTAACTAGCAGTTTAATTTACTCCATTCACTTTCTAACTCCCAAAATAGAACTGAGGTTACATGTTAAGAATAGAACATGGGTTATCTGAGATATTAATAGGTGTACTCGTATTCTCGTATATTAGTGCGTGTTCATAATAACAATAATACGAGTATATCATTTAACATATAAATATTCAATAAATAATACGAGGTACTCGTATAATTTGCTAAATCTTAAGAAATTCTTCCTTTCAACTCTCATTCAGTCAAGTGTCTGTCGTTCTACTTCAAAAATCCTAAATTTTTCTTCCGTCTATGTTCTTTCTTTGTTACTTTCTTTTTCTCCTATCGTTATGAACCATATCCTCCCTGTTTATACGCCATATCCTGCCGTTGGGTTAGTGGTCTGAGCTGTCTCAAATTAAAGTAAGGAAAAGTAGGCTTAGACAAGCGCCAATGGCTTGTGGCCTACGAAGAAAAACCTTCTTTGTGGAAAAACAAACGATAACGACTGTCATCTCAGTATTTTTATTATAGTCGGGCCGGCCTAAAAGGCCACATTTGACACATCATCAAAATTCCCTTACAGGGTGATCTAAAAATTTTACTTATTTTTTCTGTAAATAATATATGTCAACACTTAGCTGAACAATAAATAATATGACAACACTTAGCTGAACACTGAACACTATACTCGAATTTACAATTAACAATTTACGCATTACCATTAAAATTTCTACCATTTGGTAGATTTTTTGCCTACCATTTAACTTATTACCAAATTCTTATATCATAATTTCTGCCAAAACTACCATTAAATTTTTCTACCAAAAACTACCATTGAAATTTCTAGCAAAATCTACCATTCTTTTTTTATCATTTAGTTGATTTTTTACCATAAAAAAATCTATCAAAAACTACTTTTAATTTTCTACAATTTGGTAGATTTTTCTATCATTAAAAATTCTACCAAAAACTACTAAGTAGATTTTTCTACTGTGCATTTTTGAAAACTAACGTGAGAGTTATCCATATTACTATGTAAACAAAACGACTAAAAACTCACGGAAATAATGGTCGGAGCTAGGCTCGATCCTGAGTTTCGGACAATTACGATGTCCTTCATCAGGAGCTCACGCATTTTTCTACCATAAAAAAGTCTACCAAAAACTACAATTGAAATTTCTACCAGAAGAAACGTAAAGAAGGAACAAACATACTCACACACACACACACACACACACACACACACACACACACACACACACATACACACACACACACACACACACACACACACACACACACACACATTATTAAAAAAAATTAAAGTCCTCAACGGTGTCAAAATGTGTAATTAAAAAAGTAATCGGCCATTTTGTAGTGGACGGATTTCCACCAAATGTGTATTTGCTCAAAATAAGCTGATTAAGACCGGAAAACCCCCCTTGTACCCCTTCTGGCAGTAAGGAAGGGGGGTAAAAGGGGCCGCTCCACCCTGCTTCACTTAATCAACTCTGGGAGACCATGTAGAGCCACGAGGAAAATGTCGGTGTCAATTTCGGATAAGCCGTTGGTATAGATTTTATTTCTAATATAAAACAACGGTTTTTGTGGCATTATGTTTAACCAAAAAAAAACTAAAAATAAAAAATACTCAATTTTTGTTTCAAGTCATTGTTGTGTTTATTTTTAAACTATAAAGAATATGTTATACACATAGCTAAGAACATTGCCGAGTAATATTATTAATCTTATAAACGAAAAAATAAACAAACTTCATTAATCCGTTCGGCTACGATGGCACAGACAGATACACAAACAGACAGACAAACAAACACGTCAAACTTATAACACCCCACCTTTCTTGCGTTGGGGGTTAAAAACATTGGATGAATAAATAGGACATCCTATACAAGGTCACGTCAATCAGTTTTTGTTTTTAAAACAATAAGGATGCTACCCAATAAAATCGCGAAATCGAAATTTGAAATGTAGAATCGAATGCAATTATAACTTGGATTGAATATTTCATCATAAATAAATAACTATATTGCGATTAAAATAAAATATGTTGTTAATATTGTGATTATATTATAGTAAAATATAATGTAATTAAAAAAAAAAGTGTAATGTATAGAGAATAAACATATTTTTTTATTACAGGTTTTTTTATAACTCGTGAGATGTTTCTGGCAAAACTAGCCCATGACGCCATTACATGTTTACAAAAAAAAAAAAAGTGTGTGCGTGTAACCTTTACGCGCGATTGAAGTAAAACTTCTTTGGCGTTGACGACATATATCACTGAAATGATTAAATATTAACTTAAATAAATAAATATTATATTATAATTTAATTATATTTATTATTCATGTGCTTTACAAAGATTATTTAAATGTTATATTAATATTATTCATTCGAAACAGGTAATTGAATGTCATCATAATTTCTTACGTACGAAATTATAGGTTTGTGGTAACTATAATGTGAAACATAAATTTTACTCTCTAAATTTGCTACTTTTCTTGAAAATACAGCATCTATCGTTGTACCGAAACGCGTTGTTGAATGAAGTCGAGAAGTCAAGAAGCGTGTAGTATATGACATATACTTACAACCAATCAGAATTATTATTTTTAAATGGCGGAAACTACACAGACTATAGTAAGCGTTACTTCCGTCAGAAAAAAAATCTGAGTTACTCCCTAGTCGCGCCTAAAGAAGTTTTCAACCAATCAGAATTATTATTTTTAAATGGCGGAAGCGTTACTTCCGTCAGAAAAAAAAATCTGAGTTACTCCCTAGTCGCGCCTAAAGAAGTTTTACTTCAAAAATCTGAGTTACTCCCTAGTCGCGCCTAAAGAAGTTTTCAACCAATCAGAATTATTATTTTTAAATGGCGGAAGCGTTACTTCCGTCAGAAAAAAAATCTGAGTTACTCCCTAGTCGCGCCTAAAGAAGTTTTACTTCAAAAAACCTATTAGAATTAAAATTAATTAGACTGTATGAATGTTTTCATAAAACTGTATTCGATTCCAACGTGTTTGAAGATCGTATCGATTCATATCCTGTAATCGAAATAAACAAACAATGTCCCAACACTTGTTTGCTATGACTGACATCTGTCAAATGTGGCCTTTTAGGCCGGCCCGACTATAGGAATCTCTCTGCTTGAGGAATCCAAATAATGCTAGGATCCTTGTCACAAATAAGAACAATGATCGTTGCGTGATCCTTGCATGTGTTTTAATCTTTGTGACATCTCGAGGTGATGTCGAGGTGTTATTACACCTGTTGTGATATGATTGTTTGAATAATACTTATAAATATGTCAAAAAGGACACTAATAAATGTATCCTCTTCAAGCGACCTCACGTGATCCACCGTCGATCGCATCTGCACATTCCATGAGAGGCCCTGTTAGCTTATTTACTTTCGATGATTATAACATTACAAAGATATTATAAAATGTTATCAAAGACATAGAACCGCGATATTATGAGGAGTTTCTTAACTGTACTCCACACAATTGGATTATGCGACAAAGTTGAGAAACATTTATTACCTTAACTGTTATGTTTAAACATAATTTTTTTGGGTCTATCGTGATTGGCACTAGTCATAATTAGCCATCATCGGGTAAAATGTGGTCAAACGTTAGAATAATAAATAGGCCAAGCGCGAGTCGGGCCACGCACAATGTAGGGTTCCGTAGTTCTAGTAGATTGAATACACTGCACAACAGCATTTTGGATGATTGGGTTATGATACATGATATTAGTCCAATTTTTGACGACGATTTCAAATTTGTGACTGAAATTTCTGTATCAGCTCTAGTTAAAAAGATATGACACATATTATGTTGTTTTCGTAATAAAACGCTATAAATGTAGAGATGATCCTAATTAATTTAAGTTTAAGTTGAAAAACTCTTTATGTTATTTGATTTTCTTGCTGAAACTGAAGGCAGAGGGCTATTCTAAATGCTCTAACAATATTCAGCCATCATAATACCTATATATTCTCTGCAAATAAAAAAAAATATATCCGGATCATTCACACAAGTAGCCTTGACCATGCTATATCAAATTATAATAAAAAACTTAACATGTTAGAAATTATGAGCAAAGTAACACTGTAATATGGTGATTAATTTGTGATAGCTATAACTCGTAAACAATACAACCATGAACAATTCGCTTGCGCGATCTAATTTTACTACTAGCGCCATCTAGTTATGCATTAATAAACTATAGGCTAGGTTAGCTTTAGGTATTCTTATTTATTGAGTTGGAACAACAGGGTTGTTGACAAATTGTTTAGTCCATATTGTAGATTATTAAAAATAGTTAGACACGTATTTTTTTTTTGTAAATTTGATAAAAAACAATCGTGCTTAGTCGTGACGTCAATATACCAGATTTTGTGCATTTTGTACCGGATGCGAAAACATATAATCGTCGTTACTCAGCCAATTTTTATTTTATTCACAAACAAAAAAATACGTGTCTAATATTTTTTTATTATTTAAAACACGGACTAATTATATTTTGAATTTGCTGACCTTGTCAACATCTCTTTTTTTCAGCGCTGATTTTACCGAAACAAATAATTTTATCTTAACCGCTATAGTTTTCCTGGAAAGTTCATGGTTGAAAGCATACCTCTGATTTTTTTCAGAATTTTAAAGCTAGTAGTTCAGATTTTAGAGGGGGGGGACGCTCAATTTTTTTTTTAAAACTTGAATATCTTTCAAACAGAACATGAAATCGAAAAACTTTCTTAGCAAACCGTCCTTCATTTTAAAATACCTATTCAACGATACCCCCCACACGATGGTATCAGCCAGAAAAAAAAATCATCCCCATCTTACGTGTACGGGAGGTAGCCTAAATTAATTAATTAAAAATTATTTTTTGTCACCGTTCTCTTACCCTTATTCTTACTTACCTGTATACAAAATTACACTTTTCTAGGACTTATAGTTTCTCCGCAATGCCGCGGACAGACAGACGGACGGACGGACGGACGGACAAAGCGAAACTATAAGGGTTCCTTGTTGACTACGGAACCCTAAAAAGTGTAGGTTGATGAGTAGGTATCTGGCTCATTCTCATTTTAGCTCAAATTTGATGGTCACACGGTTATATTTCCTAAACGGTTGTAGAAAGAGACATGGATTTTGGATAGGTGGATAAAACATATATTAAGCTACAAAATAAATGAAGATTGTCATATTAGACGCAAAAAATAATACTAAAATTTAACATGAAAGGTCAAAAACGGGGCCATTTTTCGTATTCTCATGGTGTCACACTTTCCGTTGCAGCGAAACATTTGGGCACTATTTTAACAAATTTCAGTGTATCTGTATATAACATATACCAAAATTTGCGCAAACAAAAACACTTTACGGTATACAGTCTAAAAAAAGCCTTTCATTATTATTTTGAATTTAAAATGACATAATGTGGTGGTCACACGATTTTAAGTGCTTTAAATTGGCGTAGTTTAACGGCTGCTGTTAAATACAACATCAACAATCCAATACAGTGTTCGATTCATTTCAATGATGGCCATGTTCTTCAATCGTAAAAGTAGGATCTAGGACTTATCGAGCCGTGGGAAAAAATATAATTGCTAAGTTTCAATTTATTAATAGGTGTACCGATCACTTGCATGGACATTTTTATATTATATTATTTAGTTATTTAAATCAAAGCTAGCTTTTCAAAACGCTAAAATGTGCGAGATAAAGATGTAGTATTTAATTTTATACATTATACCTAAACTTTCCAGAATTTCACCAAAAAAGGATATTTTCGTCACCAGCGTGGCATCACCTTCATAGCATTTTTTACCATGAAGGTGGATTTTTAAGCCACGAAAGTGATTTTATTGTATTATTTTCTTTTGAAAGGGCTATTTTACCAACTAAAAAGTACTTTATCTGTTATATTAAGGTCTTAATACATACACATACTAAATTTCTGACTAATAAAAAAGTGAAGTGCGAGGTAAGGTCATATCTCAAATTACGCATATTTTCTTCTGTAGTGAGGTTTGTTGTTACGTAGAATGTCGTTTTATTTACATTTTTGGTAGATTTAGTCTTTCAAAAGGGTTTTACTTGAAAAAGTTGTGAAAAAATAATGACTGAATCACTTTCGTGGCGTCGAAAATTTCAAAACTATTTTTCTGCGAAATGAAACGTACGATTTAAATCATTTATATAAAAGTTTACTCGTATTATCCAGCTCTATACAATATTATACATAAACATTACAAATAAGCAATATATAAGAATTGCCATGAAGGTGACGATGAGAATCGATTCCATGAGAATGAGCCATCTACACCTTTTTGCAACGCTCAAAGTCAGAGAAATTCAAACATAAAGTTCACGGGCGTAGCCAGGTTTTGCTATCGAGGGTTCAAGAAAATAAAACTATGAATAAATAGGCCAAGCGCTATTCGGGCTACGCGCAATGTAAGCTTCCGTAGTACTGGAAAATCGAATATAAACTGCCTTAACTTGCTTTGTATAATAAAAACAGAAAGGGGTGCAGACAGGAGGCAATCAGGGACGGCGGTTCCAGACCATGATTTTGTAGGGGATCATCAGCTAGATATTGTCAAACATTTTTTTTGGCGGCTCATTTCAACGTCTCTTTTATGAATTACCTACCTACAATAATTTTGAATACCTAAAAGGTGCGCGGTCAGCTTGTTGCGTACCTCGTAAAAATTTTATATTTCTGACTACGAAAAGTCTGCGTTTCGCTCGCTCCTAATAAAATAAGGCAAAATTAAGAAATGTTAACTAGCGATAATTTGTTAAGCCGTATAAGGTAAGTTAAATATTTAAACGTTTCATGGGGGGTTTGCGCCCCCCCCCCCAGCCCCCTTTACCCCCGTTACTCGTACGGTCCTGGTTACATAGTAAGTGTACTGTTCAGTTAGTTGTGAAGCCTGAACCTGCCCGCGGGCAACGCACAAATAGAACTTAGATACGTAGGCACTCGCTTCTCGTAATACATCAAAGGGCAGCCCTTGAAACTTTGTAAAATGTAACCGTTTGCTCGCTCGCTCCCTAACTTTCTGTCTTTGTTGTAGGGATGCGTGGATGCGTGGAACTCTCTGTCTACTTCATAAATTTTATTATACACACTTATTAGAGACCCACGCTCGAGTTTTGGGCAAAGGTCTTAATTTTCAAGCCTTAGGTGGTCTGGGGATTTTATTTAGGAAGGTACCTATATGTCGAGCCTAAAAATGCGTACATATTTTTAGGTTTATTAATTCTTGCTGAAAAAGTTAGTCACACAAAGCAAATGGGAGATAGAGCACATTATGCGAAAGTAACGGAGCGAGTTAATCGCACACCTTTTTTGTCATAAATATTATAAAATTTTCTCGGCGCTCGCAGCATACTGGTCATATTTTAAGAATTAAAATTTGTAGCAAATGCATAAACTCGATGAGTATATGGGCCGGTAAAAAGTTTTTAGTTAAAAAAAAATGTCTATCTTAAATATTTCTTCTAAAATAAAAGTGAAAGTTGTAACCAAATCTCGGCCCTTGGCCAAGAAAAAAAGTTCTGGATCCGCCCATATTATGTTACCCATGCCTATTTGTGTATCCATGCCTATTTTAACCATTATGGGCATAGATATACTACTTAAGATTCAACCCAACGCAACGCTGTGCTGCAAAGCTCGAAAACAGCACGTGTTTACTATATCTTTCTAGCGTAATCCAAAATAGTATGTCTATGATTATGGATATAACTGATGAGTTACATACACATGTAAAAAGATATTACCATGTTTAAGTTTTAAAAGTTTGACGGATGTTACCTTTAGGTATAACAATTTTTTAATGATAAATACAGTCCATAGAGATCTAGGGGTAATACGGTCTATAGAGGTGAGTGTATAGAGGTATTTGTCTATTGGCCTGTGACAGTGGTAAAGATCTGAAACCATAGCATCACGCGAAGTTGTTAGGACCTATTTATTTACTACATATGAATATGTAGGCCATAGGAACTCCGTAATTAAACGACGTAGCCTCGTCGAGTTTGGGCTCATTTGATTCGTCTTGATGGTGCTATATGGTAATAATAATAAAAGTATTTTCAAAAGATTTTTAAAATTTTCACTTGTGTACATTCTATTATAATATAAACCAACGCAAACAACAGCCGCTCTTACAGACAACTTCGCAACGGAATAATGGATTAGAAATGCAAGACAAATCTGGATTCTGAATTCCTTACTTTTCCTGGGGAAATGCATTACGCATACCACCCTTGCATTCTTCTCCGTCGTTCCGGCGGCTGGATTTTGGATTCCTGGTGTAGGCCACTGACAAAGATCTTACCCTAACCCGAGCACGAATCCCTTTCCCACACCACCTCAGCCACCTTTTTGAGGCCGTGCCTCGTTGACGTGGTCTTTCATTTTGTTCAACAACCGAAGTTTGAAGACGAATAAAGCCGGCGGCAGATTTAACGTCACTTGTTATGCTATGTGTGTCACAAGATTTTGTATTCAAAGTAGCTACATAATAATATGGAGCCGGCCATATTATTATGTAGCTTTATTTTATTTCCCTAATTCGTTGGCGCCGGCTCAATAAGTGACGCTTACGACCCACGACCATAATAATATTAACATCAGTCATTTCATACATTATTACGATAAAGAATGGGTAAGTATGTAAATCGCGAGAGCATTCAACATTTCCGCAATAAAAATGACGAGTTTGACTTTTCAAAAAAATATTTTAAAATGCCTCCACTGTATAAATAACGAGGCCATTGCAGATGTGGCCTAGTTGTCCTTAGAATGGCCTAACTTTACTACCGGGTCTAACCAAATTTTAATATATACATAAATAAATAATTTCAATAAAATATTACTATGGAATTTGTAGGCTGGTCGAATAGGCTTCATTTCAATATATTAATAAAAACATTATTTACCTGTTCTGTTGGAGTATAAACCCCAATAATTATTATTATTAATTATGTCGCTCTTAAACACGGGCTAAGCCCGGGCCTTTTTATAGGCGTGCACGGAGACAAAAAGTCCAACGCGTAGAGGCCCTTTTGAGCTTTTAATATAAATGTAATGGGTGACACTTATTGGAGTCTGTCTGTGAGTCTATCCATAGAAAATGGGCTCAAAGACAGTCTCCGCCAAGTGACGGGACTATTGCTAATTAATGGAAACTACTTGAACTAGGCTATGGATGTGCATTCTAAATGGATGGTTAATGAGGCTATTGCTAAGACTACGGCACCTGCCACTTCCGTCCCATTAGTAAATATATAGGCAGGTGATGACTCGCCACTCACTAAACGGGCCCCCATAAAGGCCGGCATTACATAGCCGACGAAAAGGGCAACGTTGGTGCAAGTGGCTGGAGGGGGAGAGGTGTCTCTGAACTTTAAACACGTAGGCCAACTCGCCACTTATGCTTCACATCCTACCTCCGAGCGAAAAGCTCTCGTGACTCCACTCTGGCCGGCCAATGAAGGCAAGCACAGAGGTGGGGGACTGTTCCTCGTCAGTGTTCACTCCGGCCGGCCGGTGAAGGCAAGTCGGAGATGAGGAACAGAATCCTCCCCCGGGAGCACTCGGGTCCGGGGGGTCGCTACTCCCCAACAGCTCGCCATAAGCTGCCCTGCGGTTATAATAATATAGAATATACTTGTATTTTTAAAGCGGCTCATAACAATAGATTAAATTTATGTAACTGTTATGTGCACGTAGACTAGCTTATCCTCACGTTTTCCTTTTATATAAGTTCTAGCTGCGCCCAGCGGTTTTACCCGTTGTACTATAGCCTATGTGTTATTCCACACACTAAACTATCTCTATACCAAATTTCAGCTCAATCGGTCCACCCGTTTAGGCGTAAAAGAGTAACGAACATACATCCAAGACATCCAGACATCCATTCTTACAAACTTTTACGTTTATAATATTAGTAAGATATAGTAAGATAAGATTTAAAAGATTATATATTATTTCAGACAACCATTGGATGAAAAAATACTAACAAAATTTAATTAAACCAAACAGAACCATCAAAGCAGTGCAGCTGATTTAATAAAACCTACCTCATATCCTATGCATGCATTTTGCATGATAATATGACATATGACAATAACAAAAAATATAATATTTAAATTTATGTTAATTCAATTGACCAAGCATATTAATCTATATAAACCTTAACTCTGTTGTGTATAATATTAAAAAAATAGCAAAAAAAATTTAAATAATATTTAGCAGATATTATATTACACTAGATGAAAACCCGGCTTCGCTCGGGTGAAATTTGACTCATAACATACATCCAGGTGCAAAATGTAGGTAGATATTTCTGTAGTCATCGGTTCTCAAAGAATATTAAAGGTATAAGCAAGCATAGATTCGCATGGCTTCGTTCGTTGTGTTTAATAAATATAGTAAATAAAAACTGCAAAAATGTTTACACAAATAATTTTTATTTCAAATCAACAATCAAAATAATAGTAGAGTCCCCGAGCCAAATAAAATAAACTTCCGTGGGACATCCTACGTCATACGAATTATTGGTATGTGCTTATTCGGCATATTTTTCTGAACATGAAAAGTGAGGTAGTCACTTCCTAAGTGTATGGGACAAAGATGGCCGCCAGGTCTATTCTATTGTACGGGTTGTATTAATATCTACTGAACCGATTTACTTATTTAGTTTAGTTCAACAGCGTTCTAAAAAAACTTTATTCATTACGATAAAGCTATAAACAACGGAACTGCAGCCGTTTGAATGAGCCTCGGTAGCGCTGAACTCATAGCGGTAGCTAAGCCATTAGGCTACCGAGGCTCATTCAAACGGCTGCAGTTCCGTTGTTTATAGCTTTATTGTAATGAATAAAGTTTTTTTAGAACGCTGTTGAATTAAGCTAAATATTATAATTGTCAGCTCTGAGCTGTTTTTGATTCATTCGAAGAAACAATAATCGTTGAGATTCAATCCTAACATAGGCCAAGACACAATATTCATGAAAAAGTTTTTCGGCGTAAAATAATTGGCTAAAATTTTTACGAACAGCAAGTCTATACTGATAAAATTGTAACAATGTAAGACGGCTTCGAGCAGTTCGTCTCTCTTCTCTGTGTTAAAGATTTTCATGCCATCCGAGTTCTCCATTAGGAAAAAGTAAAGGAAAGGATAAAGGGTCAATATTGGGACTGGTTGATTTGAGTGTAGTTAAGTGTTGAGAATATTCTTGTACAGAGAAGTCTATATTTAATGGAGGTTCGCCGTTTTCTCCTACAAAAATGACCGCTACCTCATTATTTGATGGTGTGTTATACCGACGCAAATCAAGAGATTTATGTTTATAAAACTGCATTGATACCGAATATTTGGGTCGATTTTCTGAGGCTGCTTTTAATTCCTCTTCAGCTAAAATTGCACCCACCCTTTTGTATATTTTGACAAAAGGATTAGATTCATTTAGCATTGTTTGTAAGGACCTCATTATATTGCTTCTACAATTGTTATTTCTAGAATCAGATAAACGTTCATTTAATGCTGCTTCATTTTCAATTATGTACAATTGGTTGTATTGTGGTTTATGACCTTGCAACGGAATCAAAGATCCAGTTTTTTATGTAAATTTGCCCTTGTACCCTATAAGTGAAAAATCCTGGAGGGAGTGTGTTCAAGTTTGAATTTATAGATGCCATTGCAAATGCTGAATTATATTGTCGTATATTAGCCTTAAAATGATTAGCATCAGACGTATTGCTTTTGTATAAATCTAATAATATATCAGGAATTGGCTTTAATGCTCTATCTGGGTCTATGTATACCTTCCCATTATGACAACAATTTTTAAAATGATTTTTAATTTTTTCACCAAAAAAATGAAGTGCTTGACATTGAACACATTCATAATTCATAGACCCAACTGAATGTACTGATACTTGAATGGTGTTATTTGAAAGTGCTAAATATACATAGTTAGTCCTGGGGGGCTGATGTTCTGTACTAAACCTGCTTGAATATTTACGTTTCTTCGGGGGTCTGCCCGCCATTTGGTATGTTTTCTTTCTCCTCTTCTTCTAAATAAATAAAATCGCGGTTCAGTAGATATTAAAATAATCCGCACAATAGAATAGGCCCGGCGGCCATTTTTGTCCCATACACTTAGGAGGTGACTACCGCACTTTTCATGTTCAGAAAAATATGCCGAATAAGCACATACTAATAATTTGTATGATGGAGACATAACCCACGAAAATCGTTATTTGAAGACTTTTTTGTAAATGGGTCTTACACTATATTCTCACACCTCCATCTGGTAATAAGTATTATTTTTCATTACACTGTACGCAGTGACCTACACCATTAACTTACCTGAAAGTCATCAAATAAATCTTGGGATTTGTCAGGCTGTGTAAATGTAACAGGAGCAGTTTGATTTTTTGGAAAATGGTTTGATAGTTCCCGAGCCTTGGTTATTCTTAACTGCCTCATTGTTTCTAGGCCACAACACTCGCAATAATTGAAATTGTCTGCAAAAATATATACAATTAATAATGTCAGTAACGTAAAGTCAGCAGTAAAGCCAAGTTCAAGTTGAACTTGCACATAGGGGTCCATTCCATTATCAAGAAAAACGGTAAAATTTCGTGTCTGTTTCTGTTCATAATACTTACCTCAACACAGGCTAGGTATGCATGTGGTCATTGATATTATTTATCATTTGTCGGGTTATAGAGAAAAAATAATGCGCCGCTTACCGAGTATAATGTTGTCGCATTCCACACATCGACTGCACATTTGCATTTCCTTACATTTTCTTGCAAATATTTTGCCTTTACAAAAATTGCATGTCACTGGAAGTAAATAAGTACTTATTTTATTTAAATGCAGAATGTCTTACAATCTTGTTTCATCTTATTTCATCTTAATTCACTTAAAAACACAACCTGCCTACATACCTACTAAAATACTACTCACCATCTTTGCGGAGAGCCCTTCGCTGCATCCATTTTGCCAGTGTCGAGTAAAATATGGGTTATGGTTAGTATTCTTTTTTCTATGGTTGTTAATCTCAGGTTCATGGTATAAAATATAAAATATGATAAAAATAGTGTCAAAAACAATATTTTCGCGAAACGTCAACGATTGACGCCACCGCAAAAATCAATATTTTTTTATGTTTTGTTATTCATATAAGGTTTTGATCGAGTCTACCGTACTCCTTGACGAAATTATATCATTAAAAAAAAAGTGCCAAAAACAATATTTTCGCGAAACGTCAACGATTGACACCAAATGAAAATGGCGATAGCGGTTTGTTTGTCAGTGCCGTCGGAATTTAACGAAATTCTCCATAATCCGAATTTTGCGGATATATGTTGTCGACTCAAAATCAATATTTTTTTATGTTTTGTTATTCATATAAGGTTTTGATCGAGTCTACCGTACCCCTTGACGAAATTATTAATATAGATATGAGAATTATATTATAATATATTCACATCTCATTATAATTTTATGCCTATCGCCTATGTTTTTATGGCCTATATGACTATTATATGGATTATTATAGTTATTAAAATTATAACATAATTTTAATATGAATTTATAATATAGTAAAATACTGGGCTAATCTTACTAATATTATAACCGCGAAAGTTTTGTAAGAATGTTTGGATCTCTGGATGTATGTTTGTTACGCTTTCACGCCTAAACAGGTGGATCGATTGAGCTGAAATTTGGTAAAGAGGTAGCTTAGACCCTGGAATAACACATAGGCTACTGAAAAGCGGCTAAAACTGCTGGGCGCAGCTAGTGAAATTATAAAATTAATATTTATACGTTATTTACACACATTTAGATTTATTAACATCTTACGTGTCTTAAGTCTTTGTGTGAGTGAGACGAGCGCAATGTAGTAGGTACCTATTGTGTAGAACCTTATACCTTTGTTTGTACTTATTATCTACCTATGAATACCTAGATAGGTAATAACGAAGAGTTCTTGGTTATCAGGCATTACGTAGCATCGATTTAATAATACGTCAAACGTCATTTCATACATTTTTGACAAACCGGTCTTCGGTTCGGTACCCTGTCGTATATAAGTGAATATCCCTGCAAACATCACAACATTAAAGAAAAATTACGGCAATTTTGATGAATATTGATATTATGTTTTGTTGTACGTGCTTTCCAAGCTTTGGAGCAAACAAAAAGTGTAGTTTGACAATGATTTTTGAAAAAGTTTGTGATGTTTGTGTTGAATGTTGGAACCAAAACAAGCGCTGGAGACGCGGCTTAAGAATATTATATTTTTGTCGGTGCACGAAAGATAGTGAGCCCTCTGCTTGCTTTAAAATCAAACAGAATGAGTAGGTACCTAGCTAAATTGTAAGTGCTCATCCAACTAAGTGGCCGCAAAACCGCTATGATACTAGAACTATTATACAATCGTTTTGGTCTTCGGCCTTGGTGTAAGACTGCAGAGGTAGCGTTTTTGAGTTTTGTGATCGCATCGCTTCGTCAATAGCCATTTTTAGGGTTCCGTGCCTCTAAAGGAAAAAACGGTGGGATCACTTTGTTGTCCGTCCGTCCGTCCGTATGTCCGTCTGTCTGTCTGTCTGTCAAGACCCATTTTCTCAAGAACGCGTGGAGGTATCAAGCTGAAATTTATAGGAAATACTTAGGTCTACTTTTCGACATTCGCAAAAGAATCAAAACCTACAGGGTACTTCCCGTGAACTCAGAATCTTGAAATTTGGTACGCAGCAACGTCTTAGAGTACAGATAAGGGAAAAATTGCGAAAACCGTAAATATTTAGTTACATCATCTGAAAAAAATATTTTAAATATTTTTATATTTACTGCCCTTTTCCTCATGAACGCGTAAAGGTATTAAATTGAAATTCATATGAAATACTCAGGTCTATTAATACCTTTAAGCTGTAACAAAATCAAACCTCTATGTCCACGCAATCAAAAGAAAAAGCAATTTTTGGCCGCTTATTTTCAAACTCGCAATTACTCACAAGGGAATCAAAACCTACAGGGTACTCCCTGAAATTTGGTATATCTACGGGTTTGTACGGAATCCTCGGTGCTCGAGTCGAACTCGTACTTAACCGTTTTTTTTTTTAATAAAAAAGTATATTTTTAATTTGCTTTGTAAAGAGGTGAGATGATCATTGTAATGGATAGTTGCCGTTGCGTAGCTAGGTATACCGGCAAATAATGGAAGTCGCATGATCAACTTTGACGCCTAATTTTTCCAAAACCACACGTTACGTTTGTGGGTGTCAGAATATTAATAGTTGGTATTGATGTCAGTAAAAAAAAACAAAATGGCGCATCACTGATGATGATCATCATCATCATTAATAGTTGGTATTGATGTCATTTAAAAAAAAAACAAAATGGCGAATCACTATGTATACCATAAATCTTCAAGCTTCATATCCCTTTGTGTAATTCTATTCTATATTTAATTTAATTCTATTCTATTTTCAATAATTATGTCGCTATCTTACTTAAAATGTCCCACACGTTAAATGATTACCTTTCATAGTACAATCCATGGTATGACCTTGTTTACGGTCTAGGACACCATTATCTATACATAATGTATATTATAATTAGCTTCCACACTTCACACTAATAATTATTATAGTTAATCTTTAAATAAGACTTGTATGTCAAACTAAATGTTCTATTGTCAATTGGAGCAACCAGCAATTTAAGAGTGGTAACAGTAAAAGTACGTACCTACTGCGTAACGAAGAGAAACAATGTATTTTGTATTTACACGACTTAGAGCGTTTACGCACTATGGCCGTCATCGATCGATCGATCATCGATCATCTGGTACCTACCACATTACGCTCTTCAATATTTCGATAATACTACGTACCTACTTACATTACATACTTACTTTACGTACTTACTACACGTATTTTACATTACAATACTCTTTATTGAGACCAAAAGTTACATAATAGATTTAAAATCTAAATCATCTACATTCACAAGTATGTAATCTTAACTTTTTAATTATTAGCTTGTAAACTCATACGCACGTCCGGCACGCTCAGCGGCGCGGCATAGCGACATAGGTAAATGAGATGACAACTGTTACTGTCAATCTTTTAGTGTTACCAATACCTACTTTACCAAGTAATATTTTAATCCGATTTACCTGAAATAGAATACATATTTATTCAACCTAATCAGGGCCACAGATAAAAGAATTCAGGGCTTATTGAAGTCGTTTGAAGTAAAATCCAATTTTGAAAAAAAAATCGAACACGAATTTAACCCGTGGATCTGCGGATCCTAATACCATTAACATTAGAAAAAAATATAATTACGTTAATGTGTGAGCACCGGATTTCCAGTCAGCAGTCCATTTTATTTTTATTTCCCAATTATCCTAATGGTAACCTTATTAGGGGTACGCGACAGTCGAGCCCCGCCGCCGAAGCATATTAGCCTCTTATTTTCCGTGTTATTAGGTACTTTGCAATTACTTTTCGTCCTATATATTTTTATGGAAGACCTTCAATTCTTGTTTGAAACTAAGGAGGAAAATTGGCTAAATCGAGGCCATCTGTACACAATAATACACCTACACGTGTAACCTTTTCTCTAAAGATTATAAAAATATTTAATTGTAGTTTCTCTCTATTTATATTATCTAATTTATGGCTAAGACCATTTAGCGCGTTGGGCGTAATAATGCTTTAAAACAATTATCTATTAAATATTCAAAAGTTTTATTAGAAAACTCACTAAAGCCGGGTGCCCAGCTCGTGTTTTGGTCTCCAGTGTAGACTACACAATCAACAAAATATGTTTAGGCGACAACAATAAATTCTAGGCGATATTGATGAATATTGATAATATTATGTTTCTGTTGTAAAAACGTGCTTCCATCGGGTGCGAAAAGCAAAAACATTGTTGCAGGAAACAAAAAGTGTTATTTGACAATGTTTAGTGAAAAATGTTGTGATGTTTTTATTGGTTGTGTAGATCAAAAATGAAGTAGTACCTACGAATATTAATAATACGAGTACTAAAGAAGCTAAAAATAAAGAAATTACTTATCGTGTTATTAACTTAACCCTTTTGAACGTCTTCAAGTCTCAGACAGACGTTTTATCTCGGCTTAGATGACAAAGAACATATTTAGTCCCATTTTACTAAAGGAAAAAGAAAATTCCAAAGAGACAATTCCGAGATTATATATTCTCGGAATTGAAATCATAATCATGTTCTTGAGTGGAACAGATTTCGGATAAAATGTTGTTTGTAATGAAGATTTTGAAAATGATAAAACGTTTAGTTTAAGGTGACGCCACATAGCTGCAGGATCGCGTGGGAAATCGGGAGTGATTTTTTGTGTATTTGAATTCGTACGCACCATGTCACACGAAAAGCGAACGCAATCAGGAATAAAACAAAGACCACGACCGCTTCTCCGTCTGTGTAACGTCAGCTTTAATACTCACTTTGTCCTCATACTAGCTGAAAATCCTAAGCTTTATGTCACATAATGAAAACAGTTACTATTATATGTAATTGGATCCATATCGCTCATTTGTATAAAAGTCATATCTCAAAATTCTTAGGAAAGTGGTTAAAAAAGTAAAAAGGACGTATCTGTCACTTAGAACATAAATCTAATCATTCAAGCGTCTAGTCGATGCGTTTGGTTCCAAAGGAATTAGAAACAACTTAAAAATATCTGTGTTTTGGACCATTAGCTAAAGTATAATTGAAAACTTTAGTACTAAGTATATACTTACATATAACATAATCTAAATATAGAAAAGGAAAGACTAACTGATTTACTCGTATCAACGCACGGCCTAACCACCTCAACGGATTGGGTTGATGTTTGGATTACAGCTAGATTGTACGCGCGAATAAGCTAGTAGATATACCTATTATCTAATGAGTTCGTAAAATACGATAAATAAATGACACTTTACTACGCAAAATTGCTAAATAGTAAATAGTAGCTCGAGTTTTATTAGATTGTAAAAAAATAATAATAAGATAACACATATCAATACTATTCAGCGGGTCAAACAGCTGAGGACAGCCAGTATATTATACTCATAGGCTTATGTAAATTGTCATATGAAGGTATGTGTTAAATTGACCCATTCAGATGACTTCTCACGAGCCAAGTTCAAATGACGTTCACATGCGAAAATGAATATTTAATTGAATTTATTTTTACTACCTGTGCCCAGCAGTGTTATCCGCTTTACTGTATTTTAGGGTCTAAGCTATCTCTATACCAACGTTCAGCTCAATCGGTCCACCCGTTTAGACGTGAAAGAGTAACAAACAAACATCCAGACATTAGACATCCATACATTCTTACAAACTTTCACGTTTTTTATATTAGATATCCACACATTTAAGCCGACAACACACAGACCCGGGATGTTTGTCATCTTCTATCTTGTTCCTGAGCGCCTATTGGCTATCGGCAAACGACATGTAAAACACAAGAATCCATAGACAAAATTGCGTACATTACTTGCTTAAACCGCCTCATTAATATGAGCAAAATAACAAACGCAGCAATGTACATTGAAATTGTCATCAATAGGCCCTCTGACCGCGCCGGAGCGCTCCCTCGTTATATTATGTGTCAGGGTGTGTAAAAATTCGAACATTACAAAAATATCTGTTCTAGATCGTGACTGTTTCCTCCGGCGCGGCTGTTAGTCTGCCTCTAAATGTCTGTCCAATCTAGGGTATCATACAGTAACAACAGCCTTGGTCTATAATTTTAATAAAACTACCTATAAAGCCATGTAAGGTTGAAAAACCTAAGTAGGTAAATTATGCTCGTCTTGTTTATCTTAAAAGTATTGAAGGAACATAACGAAGTATGTAGCAAATAGCTATTTAAATCCAAAAAACTGTTAATAATACCGGTAAACATGGACCAAATAATACGTCCATAACATACCTTATACATACCTTGGTATGCCATATTCCTTATTTTTCTGTTTCACTGTTTACTTAAATTATACTTAAGCATATTATTGTCATAAATGTAAAAGTTGAAATAGCTTTGATTTTTTTTTAATATAACTCGCATTACAGATTTATGTTAGCATCTTATGGTGTATAATTTACAAGTTTTTCAGTTTTTTTTGCCATCACAAGATAAATCTATCTTTAACATCTATTTTAGTGAATACTGGCTATTTATTGCCAAAAAAAGTTTTTTTAGGGCTATAAATAGCCCTCACAGAGACCTTCGCACTACAGTGCACTGCACTGGTTACCTATTTAACCACATTCCGCACGTTAATGCACTCGATATCATTAACCAACATTGGCTGCACATTCGACTGTCAAATGTTATATTCTGCAAAGTAAAGCGGTCGGAGCGTATCCTTGATCGTGACTGCCGGATGCCTACAACTATTATGATGCTATATTAGATACTAAACACTATGACAACGCGCAGTGCTTACCGCGCAGCCGCTGTGCCAATCGCGTCGCTTTAAAACCAACGTAACTTGGAACAACGTATTGGATTCACTATGAAACATCTGAACGGTGAGTTTTTTTTATCGTCTGACACTTTTCGTTATGTCACGACATGACCCTGTTAAAAAGTCATATCTGACATACAGTTATGCCGTGTCGTTTAAAAAGTTATATCTGAAATTATGTGCAACCCTGCTTTTATATCACTTAATGACCTATTTAAAACCTTTTGTGAATTATTATATTATAATATTAGTGAAACAAATAAAAATCGCATAGGTAAATATCAGATAAGCCCTTGTCTATGTTATCCATACTAATAATAAGATAATATCTATGTTATCTTAACCGTAGTTAACATGTTTCAGATAAAAAATTTAATATCCTAGAATTTTTAATGAAAATAAACTTAATTACATGTAAGTAAGTAATATACCTATATATTATATATGTATTTACCCTTAAATATTATAAAGTATTTTTTATACATTAAGATAATTACAGTTTTATAATATAAAATGGATTCTTATGGTGGTCCCGTTCTACTGGTATTAAATGTAATGTTCTGTGTATTAGGTACTGTTTTTTTTAGTTTTGTACTAAAAATATTTGCTATAACAGTTATAAGAATGACAAACTTAAGCTACGTCATTTTCACTTAGGTACCTATTTCAAATAGTCGCATTGTGCGCATAAGTCTTCTCATGCGAATGTATTTTTTGAATATTAAGTTTTATGTGAGCAAAACAAACTTTATACCTATTAATTAATTGTATATTATAAAAATGGTGCTACGCATTGTATAATTATGATAATTAAGTTCGAAGGTCGAAACTAGGCCTATCAAATATCAAACGTTAACAATCAAAACACATTTTGCAAATAGAACAAGTTATCGCATTTGATTTATGATAATAAGAACGTGAATAATAATAAATCAGCTGTTCATTTGGTTTGATTTAATTAGTATAATAAGATATTGTGACTAAGGCCTAATTTACATACCTAACATACATTTTATGTAGCGTCCATGGCCTAATAGTCATAGATACGTCTTTACGTGGCAGTTTTCTCACCTGGGCGCTACCGTGTTTCGGAAGGCACGTTAAGAGCGTACCTATATATATAGTGACGCTCTCTCGCTCGCACAATTTGATGAATTTTGAAATATAAATTCATGGAATTAATTTATTGAAAATTCCTCTGTACCAGCCCTCCATAATATTATTGCACACATTTTAAAAGTGTTTTCAGTTAAATATATTAAAAAACGTCATAATGAATTTTTTTTTTCAATATTGCGCCCCGTCCCATTTTTTAATATATCAAACTGAAAATACTTTTAAAATGTGTGCAATAATATTATGGAGGGCTGGTACAGAGGAATTTTCAATAAATTAATTCCATGAATTTCAAAATTCACTCGATATATACGCTCTTTTAAACTGTAAAGGTCCTCGTTTGTCGCCTATAACATATGTAGGGGGCAGTCATTAGCCACGCTGGAGGCTTTGTAGGAAGGAATCTTAGCTGAATCTCGACTCCAGCATATTGTATAATTGTATAGGTTGGCCACACAACTTATAATAACAAAACAATTATTGTGTTTTGATTCTAGCAGTGTAATTAGCCTAACCTGTTCTGTTGAAGTATATAGGTATAAAACCCAATAATTTTTATTATTTTGATGCGTAATAGGGAAATATAACGGGCTAGTTATATTTCCCTACAGTCTTATTATTTATTATTTAACATCCATTTGGCTCTCCTATGTGTGTGTCTGTCCTAAGTAGGTATATTACGAATAAGTACTTAAGTACATTATTTGTGGCCATTCTTTTCAAGCAAATTTTTAATGTTTTATTTTTGAAGTTATACTTCTTTTGGCGCGATAGAGAAAAATGATGAGAGTGAATTTAACGATGCGCGCGCACACCGACACCTAAATTCTACATCGTGAAGTTAGTTCTAGGTGGCATGCATGAAAATTGATAACTATGTTCAAGTTGTATATTCTAGTATTTTTATATTTAGAACACGTGTTTCGTAAGGGTACAATTAAACAGTGTGAATAAATAAATATTATTTTGGTGTTTTTATTAAATCAATTT
This sequence comes from Hemithea aestivaria, assembly GCA_947507615.1. NCBI lineage: Eukaryota > Metazoa > Arthropoda > Insecta > Lepidoptera > Geometridae > Hemithea > Hemithea aestivaria. The sequence goes on from OX382323.1 coordinate 2,857,741, forward strand.
CATATACGACGGTGATACTAATAATTTTTTATTTATTTTTCCATACGCCAAAGAAGTATAACTTCTAACGCGTGTACATAAGTACACACACTCTTTTTTGTTCCTATTCTATACTTGACTACCTTATTCGTCGCCATGGAGCCTTCAATTACTCACTACAGGGCAAAGGCCTTGCTTTGATAATCTTCTGTCTCCTGCTGACTTTTACCGTCCTATGTCTAAATGTCGTGCCATCATTTTCTCAGCGTTAAAAAAAACAACGTGTATTTGTACGCCCTTATCTAGGTCATCATGACCGTGTTCCGGCATGATGTTTAGTGAAGTCGCCTTCTTGGTTTAATCTGCTGCCTTCTATGACCGCATCGTCGCTTTAATTAACATCACGCAACAACATCGTGGTCAAAGGCTTACCTATATACTATAGGTAATAGATAACAAAAGAGTTAAAACACATTATAGGTCTTAAAACTTGACCATCACCACCACAGCACCACCCCCGCCACCTTTCACCATCCTCCTTATTAATTTTTTCATGTTTGTTATAGGCACACGCGCTGAAGTGTCCAATGAAAAGATCGGTCGACGAAAAGTGGTCCCGGTCATTTACGTCCGGGGAACCCACTATGAAGTCGGATATGACGTGGTGAGTTTAAAAAACGAATTAAATATAGATAGACCAAACTTTGGACATAGTCCGTATCGTAAACTGAAGAGGGTTTCTCAATGCAAAAATCCCGCAGCTGGCTCCCACGACGAGATAAGGCCCGCGAACCAGCCGCGATCACTTTGGTAGAAAGGCTTCCCTTTCCGACGAGTGAAATTACAAAGATCTGGATGAAATTTGCGACCCAGTGTTCCGTAGGACTTCGTACCTATCGAACACCTGGATTACGTAATTGTTTTTATGCCTTTATATAGATACCAAAGACAGCTTCTTTAGTATAGAGGTATTGTGTGTAAATTTGAGTAGGTAATATCCATCAAGTAGGATATGGTCAAACGTAGGCCCATAAACCCAATTATTATTATAGTATCAGTAATACTATTATGTCTGAAAGCTCATGCAAGTTAATGTAATTGATCCCAGGGTCGCAACTTCGCGTCAGTTATCAGCAACTTCCTCGACACATACGGCAATCTGCGCGACTTCGAGCGCGAGTACGAGACCAAGGCGGGCAAGGAAGTGTACGACACCACGTTGAAGAACATGAATCAACGATTCCCCTACTACGTCAAGGAGATCCAGGGCGTGGCTGATGGAGCAAACGTGCCATTTTATAAGGTAGTATCGAATTTCTGAAGGTCTTATGACTATTGGAAGGGATGGGGCCAATATAAGTAAAACACCTGATTAAACAATTTTTAATCGCAAGATAGGCAATGATTTCAACAGAAGTCTTTATTATAGGTAGTGGTTTCGACCCACCAGCGCAGCGGTATGAATCGCCCAAGTATTCTTGCAGTGAATCAGGAATCGTGTTCCGATTAAATTATACATTTGAGTATAGTCACGTTACACTTTAGTAAGAAGTATTGAACTTTCCTGACTAGCTACTCGTTGTTTTCAGTTATTCCTCCTGCAACTGGACGACCTCATAGGAAACGTGAACGATAATCACGTGCCTAGGAACGATACCGGCGGCTGCACTTCTGTGGGGATCATGAACAACGAATATGTAAGTGTTACTTTAAATACGAAAGTATGGATCCGTGTGTTTGTTACATCATGCCAAAACAGCTGAACCAATTGATCTGAAATTTGGTATGATAGTTTAGATCCTCGAATAAAACACAGGCTATCTCATCGCCGCGTCGCGATCGTGGTCAAAGTCTAACCTACCTCTATCTTACTTCTTACTAATATTATAAACGTGAAAGTTTGTAAGAATGGATGTCAGGATGTTTGTTACTCTTTCACGCCTAAACTGGTGGACCGATTGAGCTGAAACTTTGTATAGATAGTTTAGACCCTGGAATAACACATAGGCTACATATTTTAGGGGTTATCCATAAATTACGTCACACGAATTTCATGATATTTTGCCCCTCCCCCGTCCTTGTCACAGCTGGTCACATTTGTGAGACTCCCCCCTCTATTTACATTTAGAAATTATTGAATGAAAACAGGATCACATAATTTCGGAACCGCTGTTTTTATTCAGTAATAGTTTATAGTTCGTGTTTTAATATTTAGATTATGATTATGATTATTATGATTTTGAAATGTGATGTCACGAAATTTAGAACCCCTAACAGCCCCCCCCCCCCCCCCCCCGTTGTCACACAATGTCACACTTCGTCGACCCCCTCCCTCCCCCTTAACGTGTGACGTAATTTATGGATAACCCCTGTGTGTGACGTAATTTATGGATAACTCGCTCATCGTTGCGGGTGGGACAACTGCTTCTCTGGTTAGATGTCTCTTAAATACGAGTGAAAATGTAACTAGATACCTACCTATTTCTCAAACACCTTACTCATGTCTTTTTTTTCATTAATTAGGTAAAATATACATTTAGAAACATTTATTATTTTTCTCTTACTGATATTATTTCAATAACTAACCTTTTCATAGCACTTGCTGACGAGGGTCTGATAATGGACCAGGAGGTGCCTACGTCTCATCAATTCGAATGTAATAGCCATTGAAGAGTTCCAGTAGACACTTCCCGGCTCCATCATCAGACCAGTTCAGTGGTACCAGATTATTGAACTATCATCAGATTTCTAGACATTTGCAAAGTTTTATTATGGTACGACAACCAGAAGTTAGTCAAATTTTATTTTCAAGATTTTTTTGCCGCCTTTGTATGGAAAACTAATTTAAGCGTCTTAAAAGTAGACCATGTTTCGAAGCTCATAGCTGGACAACGATTAGAGATAGATAAAAAGTATTAAGGTCAAAGTTGTAGAACATTTTATGAGGTTTCATAATGTAGTACAACAAAATATCGTACGACGCACAGTTTTTGACATATAAGCAAAAAACCTAAAAATGGGACCTTCATCGGCCTCCCCCCCTCGGGCTCACCTCGGAGGGGTGGGGACTTTTAGTATGTTTATCTCCTAACTAGTCCAAACAAAGTCCCTGAGTTAGTTTTTCTGCTTTCGACTTTTCGATCCACATACCCCTTTTGGGCACTCATTGACTAGACTACGCTGCGACGCCGCCCTCGCTACGCACCGGGCGCATTCCACACCGAGTCGACCGCCGCATCCTTTGACGTTTCACTCTTGACACCTTCTATCACTCGGTCTTCCTCGCTCGATATCTCCCTCGATTGACATATTGTGATCGCTTTTTCTAGAGTGAGCTGCTCCGCACGTAGTAATCTATCTCGCACGGTACTATCCCGCACTCCACAAACTATAAGATCGCGAATTAATCCATCTTCTAGCTGTTCGAACTCACAGTACTGGCTCAGAATGTTTAAAGCTGTGACGTAGTGAACAAGCGGTAAATCGACGATATTTACCGCTTGTTCTTGGTTTCTGGTAAAAAACTTATATCGGGCCATAGTAGTATTTGGCTTGGTGCCAAAGTGATTGTTGAACCACGGTAAAGTATATCTCTTTACCGTGGTTGAACCTTTCTATGAGTTTTTGAATGTCATCGCCGTCAGTTTTGGTTGGAACTTGAATGTTGAGTTTATACATCGGGACCGATAAGATTTATTAACAGGCTAGCTTGCACATCATTTAGTTCTTTATATATCCCCGAAGCCTTTAAAAATATCTGAAACTGCTTCAGCCATCGCCGCCACGCGTCTGCCCGATTTGCCGGACCTCCTTCCAGCGATAATTCGGCGGGTAACACACGTACACATTGACACGAAGTGGAGCGCGTGGGAATCCCACGGTGGGATATTTGAGTTTAGATTTTTGATCTTAAACATTACGTTCATTTTGGGGGTTTAGTGGGTCCTATCCCCGTTCTCAAAAATTTTGCTTCATCCTTATTTAAATGTTTGTTGTTCTTTCTATTTTTCAGACAGTCCTCGGCCACACTGAAGACGCATTTGCGGAAACTTTGAACCATTTCTACATCATGTCAGCCCACATCACACCCTCGGAAGAGGATAAAAAGGCTGGAGTGAGTTGTTGTTTGTTAAATATTTAAATAAAAGACCAATCGTTTTATTCGGATTCTACCCTTTACGTTTGCGTCCTCTGCAATTGCTGTTGCTAGTCTCATATTGACTTGTTCAGACTTCAAAAGAAATGCCGCACACTAACTTGAGGCTACGTAGATCATCTTATACCTATAGATGTTACAAGGTCAATGATGATGGATCAAGAAAACTCCTAGATGGGTTCCTGTTATTAGGAGTAAAAACAGGAATGATGCACCCTTAGTGCGTCCAACTCGCGACCTCTACGTGTACGTAGAGGTCGCGAGTTGGACGCACTAAGGGTGCATCATTCCTGTTTTTACTACACCGCCTGTAGGTACACCTAGTATGCACAATTTTTACTATCGATGCTGCGAATTCATGCGATTCGCTCTAATCTAATCATGCAAAAATACAATTGATGGAAAAACGACGGTTATTCCAGTAGGTATAATACATTTTTCTAGCTACAAGAAATTGACGCTTGTTTAACTCCCCAGATGTATTGTCGTTGTTTTGGATTCCTCTAGTGGCGCTAACGATTTTTGCGTCCCGATTTTAGCCGGTTGAAAGCCCGTTATGTGACACGTTGTTTGTAACGCAGGCCACCGAGGAGAGGTTCTCGTCCCTGTGCTACGCTGGCCACATGCCGGGCTACACCATGCAGCATAACGAGTACGGCATGGTCTACTCCATCAACACACTCAGCCCGTACGCGCTCAAGTTCGGGAGCACCCGTAAGTTATCATATTAATTTATTTTATTATTCCACGCTAGGTATTTTTTAATCCCAGGTAAAATGCGTTACTTATCGTCTCCCTGCGAGGGCACAGAGCGGTATGAGGGCGGATGATGGGCGAGCGCGGCGGAGATACCAAAAAACCTGGCCGTCTTCCTGCGGCCTGCGGAAGGCCATATTGCCAGGGCTGCGGGCACGCCGAAGCACTCTTCCACGAACTAGCTATAGGACTAACTTAATGCTAAAGTAGCGTTTTCTGGCAGTGGACCTGTAACTAAAGAGAATCTACAAGAAAATGGGAGGAGTGCAGACGCTATCATGGAGAATAACTATGACAAACATAACATTTCTGGGGGGGGCCAAGGTGCAGACGGGCACCTTGTGTATTTACCGCACGGTAGGTAACGAATATCGTTCAGTATCTAATAGTACCTACTTACCAACCTATTAAGTATTAATAAATGAAGGTACCTACAAGTATGAGTTATTCAAATAGACATGCACATTTTCCTACTGCATGCAAAAGTGGTTCACGGTTCAAGATGTTCCTAGCCAAACATTAATGTCAAATTGTAACAAAATAGCTTATCACTGTTATCATAAAATATGGTTATTTTGCACAATTATTTTTAGTAAAACTGAACCGGAATTGTTGATGGAATTTGTGGCGTGACCTTCAGAGCAATAGGTATCTGGGCTTGGAACTCGTGGACATTACGAGAGCACGTATAATTGTCATTATTGACCTTTTTAGGTTCCGGAAATATAATCCCATAATATGAGATAGGTAGCTTATTCCTTGCCAAGAAAAAAACTACGTTTTTAGGGTTCCGTACCTCAAAAGGAAAAAACGGAACCCTTATAGGATCACTTTGTTGTCCGTCCGTCTGTCTGTCTGTCTGTCTGTCTGTCAGTCTGTCTCTCTGTCTGTCTGTCAAGACCCTTTTTCTCAGGAACGCGTGGAGGTAACAAACTGAAATTTATAGGAAATACTAAGGTTCATTGCTTCTTAGAGTTGTGAAAATTTCAAACTTCTAGGCCAACGCAATCAAAAGATATAGTCGAATATGTCACAAATTTCAGCAAATTTTCGACATTACCAAATAAATCAAAACCTACGGGACACTTCTCGTGAACTCAGAATCTTGAAATTTGGCACGAAGTAACTCCTTAGAGCACAAATAAAGGAAAAATTGCGAAAACTATAATTTTTTATTTGCATCATATGAAAAAAATATTTTGAATAATTTTATACCTACTACCCCTTTTCTCATGAACGCGTAAACGTATTAAATTGAAATTCATATCAAATACTCAAGTTTATAATACCTTTTCACTGTAATAAAATTAAACCTCTATGTCCACGCATTCAAAAGAAACAGCAATTTTAGTCGCAATTTTAAACTCGCAACTACTCTCAAAAAATCAAAACCTACAGGGTACTTGCCGTAAACTTAGAATCTTGAAAATTGGCACGACACGAAGCAACTCCTTAGAGCACAGATAAAGGAAAAATTGCGAAATCTGTACATTTTTAGTAACATCATATAAAAAAATATTTTTAATTATTTCATACTTACTACCTTATTTCTCATGAACGCGTGAACGTATTAAATTGAAATTCATATCAAATACCAACTTTATAATAACTTTAAGCTGTAAAAAAAATCAAACCTCTATTTCAACGCAATCAAAAGAAACAGCAATTTTAGCCGCATATTTTCAAACCCGCAAGTACTCGCAAGGCAATCATAACCTTCAGTACCTACATAATATTATACCCACTTTTCCTTAGGGTTCCGTAGAAACCCGTAGGTTTGTACGGAACCCTCGGTGCTCGAGTCCTACTCGTACTTGACCGGTTTTATTGTATCAATAAGGTACCTACTTCCTAATTGCAATTTTTATTTATATAACTGTAGATTTATATAGCCACGGGCCACGACTCCACGACACAGTAAACTGGAAAATCTATTACCGTGTCCACGACAAGCAGTCCAATAGAATGTTTACATCAAGTAACCAAAACAAAATATCAGATTTGTGAAACGACTTTAACTTTATAGCGGTCTAAGACTCATACAAGTTTTTATTTAATTTCACCTGTCCCGAAGTTTGTCTGTAATCAAATCTTGCAAGTTAAATTTGATCGACTTCCCGATTACCGATTGAGCTAAAAAAAAATATGAAATGGATGACAATAATAATTATATTATGTAAGTATAGCTTGGAAAGTGACCATAGTAGTTAAAAAACTCAACTCCATCGAATTTGAACTCATTTTATTCGTCGTGAGTCGTGACTAGGACCTACTTTTGTTCTAGATAGTACCAAGGGTATCTTTATAACTTTTTTTTAATTTAAATGTTAAAAAGCTTGCTATTAATTTTAAAATTCACTAGCTGTCGGTCACCAGGGCGAGATACCCAATAGGCCCTCAGGTCTTGTGTAAGCACCTACCGAGCTAACCTAATGACTTGTTTCAGCGAGGACGTTCATAACCCGCAAGCTGCTGAGCGCCAAGACGTTCGCCGAAGCGGAGACCATCCTGACCGATACGGGCCTCGGCACGGGCAACGGTTTCTCCGTGAACATGATCTGGTCGGATCAGTGGAACCGTCGCCAGATGTACAACGTGGAAGTCGCACCGGACCTGAAGGCCGACCGATCGGACGTCAATGTACTACAATATGATGAGCTTCCTTTGGTGCACTGCAACCTGTAAGTATCCTACTAATATTGTATTACTGGTAATAAATAAGTAGGTACTCTTCGACAAAACGATATCGTCAAGGGGTCATTACATCTGTATTCCGGCACGATGTGAATCGGCGGTGGCCTAGGGGTTATGTGGTGCAGTTGTAATTGTGGTTCACCGAGATCGAATCCCGGCCCCGCATCAATTACCTACTATAACTAAAGTTATGTTTTTCTACTCACTACACTGGCAGTAGGCTTCGGCCGTGGCTAGTATTAAGTCCATGCAACGCCGATTCTACCCATTTCACACAATCATTCTTCAAAAATGGGAAAAATGGGCGTTGCCTGGTCTTCACCTAACGGTAAACATTTCAGGTACCAGCGCATCAAGGTGAGAGAAGCCGAGGGTCCCCTGGTGGACAGCAGCGTGGTCCGTCTCCAGACCATCAAGGGCCACCCGGTGCCGCACTCCAAGAAGGACATCAAGGACATCCTGTCCGACACCTCGGCCGAAGTCTTCCAGATCTTCCAACAAATACCTAACGCTACTATTAACACTATTGCTGCCGGTAAATATGTTACTAATATTTTTAATGTTAAAGTTTGTAAGAATGTCTGGATGTATGTTTGAAATTTGGTATAGAGATAGCTTAGACCCTAGAATAACACATAGGCACATAGTACAGGGGATGGCCTGGGGTATTTAGTCTTAAGTTACGACTCTTGAGTGAGAAGCGTTGGTGCATCCACCTAGAATTTTACATTATTGTAAATTCCTGGCACTGGACTGATGATCATGAGAGCGTCTTTTTCGTCTTCTTACTTTTTTTACAATAAATAAAATCGTAGGGAGTGTCATAGCACCAACGCCCAAGATCCTCAATCCCCATCCAATGATGACCACAATCTTCAGTCATGAAGGAGCGACTTCAGAGGGAGATTAAAAAAAAAGTTCTTTTTTAAAATATCCCTCTGAAGTCTTAATGCAATGTTGATGTTGTTATGTTTAATTTTCCAGGGGTGTTCGATTTGAATCAGAAATCTTGGGCCATCTACATAAACCAACCCAATGCGTCGGAGCCGGTGACCGTCCTGCCTCTACGATTCACGCAGCTTTATGAAGATTAATGATTCGACATAATACTATAATAGGAATGTTGACTAAACATTTTTTTGTCCACAATGTAGATTATTGAAAAATATTGAACACGTATTTTTAATTTTTTTATTTGTAATTCTGATAAAAACGTGAGAGATACAACGCACTAAAGTTACTTGATCGTGACGTCACACGACTAAATCAAAAGTACATTTTTGTGTGACATCTTATAAGCGTTATATCTCAGCCATTTTTTTTATTTTATTTGCAAGAAAAAAATACGTATCGAATATTTTATTAATATTAAAATTACGGACTAATAGTAATTTAAAAATTTTGACCTTGTCAACATCCCTATTCTTAAGCAAAATCCTATTACTTTAATTATTGCATGTGTGTTAATTATAATTATTTAAAATATTATTATTAATGAAGAATTATATTGAATTGTTTTCATAAATTAGATTTTCATCTTACATTCTGATAATATATTTTCGCGTGTGTGACTATAAACATTATTCTTAAGAATATTATTGAAAATTATTTCATTACTATAATTTTATTAATTTCTATTTTTTTCTACATATCTTTGTGTGTCAATTATATTTATTAAATATAAATGTTATTAATACATACTATGAATAACATATTTCAATTTTAATTTTTTGGGATTTTTTGCCATGAATGCCATTTTAATTGTATATTTTAATGACCTGTACTTAATTTTTTTTTAAGAATATTTATTTATACATAATATTTATTATCATTTCTATTCTGTCATCTTTTGTCTTTGTTTTAATTTTATAATAAACTGACAGAGATAATAACCAGAATGTTAATTAAAGATTTTATTGATTGTAGGTATTTGTAATTTTAAGTACGATCATGAGTATAATTAAAGATTTGGTGAAATTCTACTATACAAGTTTTATTTCTAGGTATATGACGAGAGTCAGTCTGAGAAAATGCAACTTTTTCAATTCAATTAGAAATTCCTATTCAATTCAAAGTTATTTCGGAATAAACATTATTTCGGCAAAAAAACCATATAGTGCACCTAGTGATCTTATAATTACCAAATCAATATTAAAAATATTTTAAGTTTTAATAAATATAGATTGACTTAGCCATAAATAGGAGCGTAAATGAAAAATAATGTTTTTGATTAATCATATAATTTCATAAATACGCTAATGAGATTAATATTAATGCACTCTACTGCATATCATTACATATAATAATTAATATTTTAAAAATAATAACTACATACAGCCATTTCTATTACAACAGAAATATTTGTCAAAAATACATTAAATAAATAAATGTTAAAAGTGCAAAAATAGAAACATTTTGTGTAGGTATACAAAATACCCATACGTATACAATGAAATTCTATTTTTAACCCCCGACGCAAAAACGACGGGGTGTTATAAGTTTGGTGTGTCTGTCTGTCTGTCTGTGTGTGTGTGTGTGTATGTGTCTGTCTGTGGCATCGTAGCTCCCAAACGGATGAACGGATTTTGATTTTGTTTTTTTTGTTTGAAAGTAGAGTTAGTCGAGAGTGTTCTTAGCCATGTTTGGTGGAAATCGGTCCAAGATGGCCGCCGCTACAAAATGGCGGATTACTTTTTTCTTCCACGACCCCCTCAATATGGGTATCAAATGAAAGGGCTTAACGAGTAGATTACAGTCCCCTATATAAAATTTAAAATTCAAGATGGCCGCCATACAAAAAATGGTGAAATACGTATTGCGTTGGGGGTTTTTTAAATTTTTAATTTAATTCACTTGTTATTCCTATTTTTTATCTAAGTGGATGACAGACGAGATTGGTCACTTGGTGTTAATCGATAACGCCTGCCCATTACAATCGAATTCGAAGTATATCTAGGTATTCAATATTTAAATAAATCCTACTTATGTAAGACTTCTTTAAATATTGAACAGTTTCTATATGTGTGTGTGTGTGTGTGTTGTGTGTATTGACAGTTGTTGCAGTGTTATCACTGCACTGCGCACGTCATCCAGATACATAGCGACCTATGCGTAGAACAAAATTTAATAGAAAAATCGCTACTTTACGGAATAGTCACTTTAAGTTATAAATATCTCTTTATTGATACCACATATAAAGTAAATTTTACAATCACAAAACTTAAAGATAACAGTGATAGTACCAATTGGCGGTCTTATCGTTTAGAGCGATCTCTGCAGTGACTTTTCGTCTTCTAAGTGACTTGGTACAAGTTTTTAAAAAAAGTCCTAAATGTCTTGTAAGATCAAAAAAGTTGGGGCAAAATGTATAATGTAAGTCATACTTTAAATTGCTCTTCTTTAAAGTGATTTTTCACATATTATGACATTATTCTACGGACAATGTTATTTCAAAAGCTTACAAATGTTTTTAAATAAATTAAATGAGTCCATTATAATGTTATTCTAAGCGATACTAGGTATATATGTCAATACAAATTTTATTATTTAAAATTGTATAAAATGTTATATTAGTATATTATGTAGAGATTATTTATTTTGTAATGGCTATATGTTATAATCTAGAAATTACAATGACATTTTATAATATATAGATATTATGTTTAACCAATTTACTGCAAATTTGCTTAACTTGTTGATGCAATAACGAAATGATTAACCGACTACAAAAAGAGGGTTGAGGCATTCGATAATATTATATATAATAACACATTATTACTGCGAGATAATAATCACACATCGAACGTAACAGGTAATAGGTACAGAAAAATCCTAGACTCAAAGAAATATACAAAATTTCAGAAGTGTGTTTAAAAACATAACTAACATTGATAATATAAAATTTGTACCTAATATTTATACTGAATATTATGTATCCTCTGTTGTCAATTTTTTTTTTCATTTCATTTCAAAATTTTGAGTAGTAATGCTACATAACATATCTTTATAATATAACATGTCATCAGAGTTGAGCTAGGAAAGACTTGAGACGCAAAGGTAATGTCAACACTACAAATGGAGCAAGGCATTTCAACTTTTTTTTTCAGAGCCTACTAAACGCGCACTACGAAATAGGTAGTCGTACATTGAATTTTGATGCATAATTATTAATAGATAGAGTAATTCAAGAGGAAGGTTTATATCATGTATTATACATACAAATGTAATAACTGTTGGTGAAGCTAATAAATAAATACATGTATCGCAATACGAAGTTCGCAGGGTCCTCTAGTAAATGATGTTACTTTTGCGCCAGTGTATACAAGGAATGGTTTGGTTTGGTTTAGCCTCCGCAGCCGCAGCCCCCTCCCATCGGGGGCGGGGAGGGGCCGGAGCCCGAGGGGCCGAAGCCTCCGAATTTCTTCGACGGCGGTTTTGGTGGCCTGAAATATACATGAAGGTGTTTATTAATATTGGTGTTTATTAGCTGCGCCCAGCGGTTTTACCCACTGTACTGTAAATTTGGACGAATTCAGACGGATGGACACCCGTTTAGGCGTGAAGATGTAACAAACATACACACTCACGAACTTACGCCTTTATAATATTAGTGTGACGCGTGACTTCTCACTCGCACGATATTACTCATTTGGACACAATATCGCAGCATTTTCTTTTCTTGGCTCAAGCTTAAGAAAACTTTTATTTTTTATTTTTAAAAGTATTCCCAGTTCGATACCTACTTTAAATAAATAGGCCAAGCGCTAATCGGGCTACGCACAATGTAGGCTTCCGTAGTACTAGCAAATCGAATATTAACATCCTTCATCGCCATCTTACGTGTATGTGAGGTACCCTAAATTAATTAAATTGAAATTATTTTTTACTCCCGTTCTCTTACCCTGACAATTACCCTCCTCTGTTCAAAATTACAGCTTTCTAAGACTTATCCTTTCTCCGCAAACCCCGGACAAAGCGAAACCATAAGGTTTCCTTGTTTACTAAGGAAGCCTAAAATGGCATTGAAATATGACAATGGGTTTTTAAAAATAGGTGCCTTTTTCGTATTCCTCGAATAACTTTGTCGTGTTCTGAGAAGACTGGTCTAACAAACAAAGAAAAAAATCTAAAGGTTAACCAAAAAACATTTTCATATAGCAAATTCTACAATTTTAGGGGCTACGCAGACGACAGACTATCCATGACGCACTTTTTAGTCTGTAAAATAGAACCTATGCAATTATATGCAGTAACGCACACGACGCGCAAAAAGTCCGGCGCACAAATAATCCGTGTAATTCGGGCAGACCGCACCGCGCCGTGCCGCGCCGCTCCGCACAAAAAGTGTGTGAAAAAAATTGAACGTTTGCCTCAACGCGCGCTAACGCAGACGGCACACACTTTAGTCTGCAATCTGCATTTGCTAGTGGTGGACGTAACGCTTCTTTCTTCTTCTTTTTCTGTACTTCATGTACAAAATAATACTTCGCGATCTCTGCACGATTTCCATAGCGTCTACGTCCAGCCCTGGATTTACACTAGGGGCATTCGGGGCGAGTGCCCAGGGCGGCAAATTTTCAGGGGGCGGCAAATTTACTGAGGGCGGCAAATTTCGAAACGAGAAAAAAATATTCAATCCATAAACATCCGATGTTGAATTAAAATTTGTGTTCTCAATCACGCTGGTTATTATTATAATTTTTTTTTGCGCTCATAATAAGAAGTCTGGAATACTGGCCACACAAACTCAAGATTTTTGCTCCAAACGAGCTATCCGTCCACTTTTCGTAGCAAGACTTTTCTCGGCACTTGCAGCTAGTTGCTCGCCTTCTTTTTTTTATTTTTGGCACTCAGAACGAACTACGCACTCACTTTTTGCAGTCAGATATACAAAATTTTCTTGGTGCTCGCAGCTAGCTTCTCGCGCTTTGAATAATATTTTTTTTTTATTTTAACACTCGGAGCAAACTACATATGTATCCATTGTTTATATAGTCAGAAAAACAAAATTTTCTCGGTGCTCACAGCGATTTTGGCACTCAGGGTGAAGTATGCGCCCACTGTTGTGTAGTCAAATATACAAAATTTTCTCGCTCGCAGCAAGCTGCTCGCAGTCTTTTTAGTCAACATAATATTATAATTTTCTTGCCACTCCAAGCGAGTCTTACGCACACCTGTCGTAGACAGATAGATAGGTAGATAAAACACTTTATTGAAACATTGAAAAATAAACTTAAACATAAAAACCCGGTATTATAATCTATGTGTCACAATTCACAATCAGCGGTCTTATTGTAGTTAGCATTATAAAATTTCTCAATTATAATTTCTCTTTTTCAAAGCAAGCTATACACACAGCTTTCGTAGTTAGATGTATATTTTTTTTTAATAAATATTCATAATTACGTATAATATGAAAGAACTCGACAACAAATTTCTTAGCAAAATGTCTAGCCGATGAGCGTTTATAAATAATATTTCGGCGGAGGGGGGCGGCATTTTCTCACTGCCCAGGGCGGCATTTTGGCTAAATCCGGGCCTGTCTACGTCCCTACAGCTCTGCCGACAGAATGATCGAAGATGTGCGTCGTGTGCGTTGAGTCTGTGAAAAATCCGCAACCGACTTTTTGCGCGCCATGCAGATTTTTTGTGCGCCGCAGACTCGATCGTACAAAAAGTGTGCCGTCTGCGCAGTCCCTGCTATACACACATAATATTATGTATATCAAATTTTGTCATAATGTGGCGAGCGAGCAAGTCACACGTCACGCAAGGAATGAGTTTAATTTGCTAAGTTAACTTAAAAGCTAGCTAGCTAAATTAGCTTTAAACTTTAAAGTTAAGTTATCAAACTCTTAACTAATATGTCAACGTGACAAGAAAGTAAATGTGACAAGACGAGAAAATCAGGTGCCCACAACCCACGCCCTTTTCACCCTTGAAGGAACAATTTATTCGCATAAATACAGGTAGGTAAACAATAGAGGTCAGGTAGGCAATCGATTCAGGCGTTCAATACACACAAAGCTTCGCCTCAATACCAATTTTTATTTGTGTTGTGTATCATATTTGCTAGTCAACACCCTTTACTAACAAGATTGGCTATACAGGGTGACGTGGTATATCACTTAAAGCTTCAAGGATACGAAATCCTACTAATTAGATAAATCACATTACCTTTAAAATTAACAAACAAAGGAAATAGTTTATATAATAAAACTACTCGTAGATAAAGTTTTTACCGTGCCGGACAGCCGAGTCTGGTCGGGTGTGATAGGTCATACTAGCTACTTAGCCTATTGGCTATCGCCAAACGACATGAACAAAACACTAGAATCTATAGACAAAATTGCGTACAATACTTACTTTAACCTCCTCATTAATAAGAGTAAAATAACAAACGCAGCAATGTACATTGAAGTTGTCATCAATGGTAGCGGGTGAGAATTAGCCAATACACCCTCCGGTCATAATCATCAACACCCGATAACAATGAATAGTATTAAAATGAATACTAACCCACTGCCCGGTGGTCGGAAGTCCCTCACATAATTTTCACCAAACTTGTTGTAATTCGGATTGATCAGCGTTTGAAACCTGAAATTATGAATATTACTTCAGATTAATTTATTTTTTTTCATATAGGTTATATTTCAAACTCTTTCATTTGATACCCAATCCAATCAATAGATTGGATTTAGAAAAAAGCGTTATCCATCATTTCATAGTGACGGCCATCTTGGATTTACAATAATATTGATTATACATAATTTGTATTGTCAACAGAACCAAAGGCGTGGTATACCAAATTTCAGATCAATCGGTTGACAGGAAGAGGGTGAAATTACAATTACTAAATTTTACCCATAGTCCAGTAAAAGAAGAAATGTGGATCGAAAAGTCGAAAGCAGAAAAACTAACTTAGGGACTTTGTTTGGACTAGTTAGGAGATAAACATACTAAAAGACCCCACCCCTCCGAGGTGAGCCCGAGGGGGGGGAGGCCGAAGAAGGTCACATTTTTAGGTTTTTTGCTTATATGTCAAAAACTGTGCGTTGTACGATATTTTGTTGTACTACATTATTAAACATCATAAAATTTTCTACAACTTCGGCCTTGACACTTTTCATCTATCTCCAATCGTTGTCCAGCTATGAGCTTCCAAACATGGTCTGTTTTAAAGACGCTTAAATTAGTTTTCCATACAAAGTTGGTAAAAAAATCTTACAAATAAAATTTGACCAACTTCTGGTTGTCGTATCATACTGAAACTTTGCAAATGTCTAGAAATCTGATGACAGTTTAATAATCTGGTACCACTGAGCTGATTTGATGATGGAGCCAGGAGGTGTCTACTGAAACTCTTCAATGGCTATTAGTAAAACCGGCGAGTTTAGGCTCATTACATTCGAATTGATGAGACGTAGGCACCTCCTGGTCCATTATCAGACCCTCGACAGCAAGTGTTATGAAAGTCTCATCGATTCGAATGTAATGTGCCCAAACTCGACGGGTTTACTAATAGCCATTAAAGAGTTTCATTAGACACCTCCTGGCTCCATCATCAGATCAGCTCAGTGGTACCAGATTATTAAACTGTCATCGGATTTTTAGACATTTGCAAAGTTTCATTATGATACGACAACCAGAAGTTGGTCAAATTTTATTTGTAAGATTTTTTTACCGACTTTGTATGGAAAACTAATTTAAGCGTCTTCAAAATAGACCATGTTTGGAAGCTCATAGCTGGACAACGATTGGAGATAGTTAAAAAGTGTCAAGGCCGAAGTTGTAGAAAATTTTATGAGGTTTAATAATGTAGTACAACGAAATATCGTACAACGCACAGTTTTTGACATATAAGAAAAAAACCTAAAAATGGGACCTTCTTCGGCCTCCCCCCCCTCGGGCTCACCTCGGAGGGGTGGGGACTTTTAGTATGTTTATCTCCTAACTAGTCCAAACAAAGTCCCTAAGTTAGTTTTTCTGCTTTCGACTTTTCGATCCACATACCCTTTTTGGGCACTCATTGACTGGGCTACCAAGAAAAAGAATAAATAAAACAATCGGAGTAAGCTATATAAAACCGTAAAATAATAAAAAACTGTTTAATATTATCTAAACTAACATGCATTGGCCAAAATTGAGTCTTGGCATCTAAAACAAGAAGACTCTTTTCCAGTATAATATTTATTACTTTATATAATTTTGTAAAAAGTTTCTCCAGGCAAAGAAGGAGAAAGGTGATGACTTCTGACATCAAGAAAACAAAATGTCTTCAAAAAATACTCAGCTCCACAGATGGCTGAACACTGGCCTGATGTTTAAAGATAATGATTACTAGTTACAATGTTAAGAATCCTGTGGGTACCAGTACAAAATACAACATTACACTTGCTGGTCCTGATACATACAATGTTATGTCTCAAAAACCCAGTTAAGACATTTCAGGATATATGCCATTGCATAGACGTTGTGAGCCAGCAATTGGTAAGATGTGGCGATGATATCTGGAGGGTCACTGAGAGTGGGTGGAGGAGGAAGACAGAGGACTGAGTTGAGAGAGGCTACGTCCAGCAGTGAATGTAGGCTGATGATGTTACCAAATATACCCCACCTTAATAAACGAAAGCTGATGTTGTTTATTATTCACATGTAAAGACTGCTGCTAATAAGGTGGTACATATAATAACACACCAGACACACTTACAGAAGATAGAAAAAGTTGAGGATTGCCCAGAACCAGCCAAATATGCTATTATTTCGCTCCACTACAGTGCCATCTGAAAATAATAAAACATTGAATGAATAATAATAAATAAAAAAATAATAAATATTTCAGGACATTTAACACAGCGCCACCTAACCCCAAACTAAGCAACTTAATGCTTGTAATATGGTGGTTAGGATAATGGATATAATACTTATATACTTTTCTTTTGTAAATACATACTTATAATAGATATTGAAAAACCACCCAGACCAGAAACAAATACCTGTGGATCACACAAACATTTGTCCCATGCGGGAATCGAACCCGCAACCTTCTGCGTTGCAGGCGGCGAATAAGTATTAAAGCTTAATACCGTAAGAGTGGCGGGAGTCACAGCTTTTGGTTACATAACAGCAAAATTAAAATGGGAGAGCAGGTCACATTACACATTAGTTGTATGGCAAAAACCTCTACAGAATGGTAACCTTTACGCGCGATTGAAGTAAAACTTCAATTTAATATCCCGTGAACATTCACGAATTTTACTCGACACTGGCAAAATGCACATGTTGCCATATTATTAAAAAAAAAAAAAGAAATTAGACAGACCATAGTATATGACATATACTTACAACCAATCAGAATTATTATTTTTAAATGGCGGAAACTACACAGACTATAGTAAGCGTTACTTCCGTCAGAAAAAAAAAAAGTAAGCGTTACTTCCGTCAGAAAAAAAATCTGAGTTACTCCCTAGTCGCGCCTAAAGAAGTTTTACTTCAAAAATTATAAAGTGCACAAGATTGCATGCTACACAAGACTTTGTACTTATTTATAGAACACCTAGTTCACCAAAAGTAATCTTTTTGATAACAATTGCATGTGTTATAATCTAAGTCTTAGATCATAATAATTAGATTCTAAAATATGTGGCAAATGACTTTATTGAGAAAAATAACAGCAAACAATACTAACAGCTACAACAGTTTAAAAAACACTTGTCCTACAACCCACAGCTGGGCCACACCCCAATCTACAGAAAATCCAAATGCTCCATTAAGATATTGATTGATAACACATAATTAGATTATTATTAATTTTTTAAACATTAACATAGTCATTTATTTTGTACCATGTTAAGTATGACTCATAATAATTATAAAATTTTCTGGCAATTTTTATTATTATACATTGTGCTTATATACCTACGGTAAATAGGTACCCTGGAATTTTAGTCTGAGCATATGAAAAAAATTGTGTAGGAGAACAAGGCCATGTGCCCGATATCAAACTTCCTCTGTCCTACAAAAATATTTAGATTAACTATTTATTTATGTTTACTAAATACTGACGTGGCCTTAAAACTAAAGATAATAATTTTTGCCTGAAGTAAAAAACTTACCGCTTTTAACGTACACCATTATGTACACAAGAAATCTAAATCAGATCAGCAAACAAGATTTTAACATAAAAGAATTAAGATTATACTTAAATTTTAATTTTGTGCAATATTTGTTCTTCTACGAGAATTGATTGATTTTGACAGATTAAGTTGTTGTCACTA
Organism: Hemithea aestivaria; assembly: GCA_947507615.1. Lineage (NCBI taxonomy): Eukaryota > Metazoa > Arthropoda > Insecta > Lepidoptera > Geometridae > Hemithea > Hemithea aestivaria. The sequence goes on from OX382323.1 coordinate 2,876,602, forward strand.
CTGACAGAAGCAGTGCTGCCAGATGGTTGTCTTAGTTTTCCCCAAATCATCTCGAAAATCCCCCAAAATTCAGGCTGTTAAGAAAAAAACCCCACAGTAGGCAAAAATGTTCTTTTGCCATATCGTCGCTTATCATCACGTGAGATCGCGGTCAAAGGCTAATCTATAATGAATGAAAAAAATGCAAAAACATTCTGGGTGCCCGGAATAAGCCTATCACACACTCTACAAAGTCAATTTTTCTATTAGTCCTTGTGATCCACCTTAAAATCATGCTATGGTAGCTTCCCTGATTGTTTTGGCTATCTGCAACCCCGTGTGTTTGTGTGTTGTAGTTTTGTTGTCTGTGTGTAGAGGAACGGCATTTTTTTAGGATTGGCCCCATCTGGATAAATTCGAAGATCCTGGCGGCTTTATTAATTACTTTATGGTGACAGTTAAATGAACTAATAAATTCATTCATTTTTCTCTTGCAAAATTATCAAAATATTACGGGTTAAATATTTTGACCAAAACTTAATTTTCCCCTCAACTAACCCCCAAATTTAATTTTTCCCCCAAATATCCACCCATTAGATTTGTCCCCCCAAAAATCATCTATAGCGTGTAAAATTCCTGAAATTTGGGGAGTTTCTCCCCAATCTGGTAGCACAAGATAATTTTGACATTGACATTTAATTATTTTGACGTTGACACAAGATTATTTAAATAGCTTTTCCTCTACTGTGACGCCACACTATAAGTTATTTGCTTATAATAACAAGTGAATTAAATTAAAAAAACCCCCAACGCAACGCTTGCAAAATATCTAATTCGCGTTTTTTTGGTTGCGGCCATCTTGGATTTTAAATTTATCATAGTGCGTTGCATTCTACGCGTTAAGCCCTTTCATTTGATACCCATATTGAGGGGGGTGTGGAAGAAAAAAGTAATCCGCAATTTTGTAGCGGCGACCATCTTGGACCGATTTTCACCAAACATGGCTAAGAACACTCTCGACTAACTCTACTTTCAAACAAAAAAAACTAAATCAAAATCCGTTTATCAATTCGGGAGCTACGATGCCACAGACAGACACACACACACACAGACAGACAGACAGAAACGTCAAACTTATAACACCCCGTCGTTTTTGCGTCGGGGGTTAAAAAACCTATCGCTGATACCATGACAAATTTTCCACATCATTATCATTTTCACCCCTATTCTGAAAAGTGGGTTTCGCCTATAGACCGTTCACAGTATTTTACCGCTAGCCTTTACATTGGCTAGCCTGAGAATTATGTTGCCATGTCACGTGAGTATTGACTTCCCCATTTTAACCCCCGACGCAAAAACGACGGGGTGTTATAAGTTTGACGTGTCTGTCTGTGTGTGAGTGTGTGTGTGTCTGTCTGTCTGTGGCATCGTAGCTCCCAAACGGATGAACGGATTATGATTTAGTTTTTTTTGTTTGAAAGTAGAATTGTTAGCCGAGAGTGTTCTTAGCCATGCTTGGTGGAAATCGGTCCAAGATGGCCGCCGCTACAAAATAGCGGATTACTTTTTTCTTCCACGACCCCTAAATATGGGTATCAAATGAAAGGGCTTAACAAGTAAAATACAGCCCACTATATATAAAATTTAAAATCCAAAATGGCCGCCATTAAAAATGGTGAATTACGTACTGCGTTTGGGGCGGGGGTTTTTAAATTATTAATTTAATTCACTTGTAAGTATTATTTTACAGTGCAGTGTAGGTAGGTACTTACATGAATTTCCTGTTTCGAACCTAACTAATATTTTATATCATATTGATAGTTCGCAGTTACCACTTGTTCATGTGTTAACCACGTTAACCATCCGATATTGTTATAGATAAATTCATTTTCTTCATAGGAAATTGAGTTTATGGGCATTGGTAAAGCTTGGGATTTTGATAATAATTATTAAAACAACGAGTACAAGTAACCTTATCAAGTACAAAAAGTAACGTTTTAACAAGAAAAGTAACGCATTTTTAAATTTTTTATATTTTTACACAATATACACAGTTGAATTGAAATACGCTTATATATTCTAACATTTCGGTGATTATTTCCTAATTTTTCAGTTTATTTAAATAAGAAATTGCTAATCAACAAAATAAACAAATAAAAACCTTTTACTAAACCACATAAAGATAATATACGAAATAACCTTATTCTTTTATCTCTACTAAATCAATAAATTAACTATTATTTTCTATATCATTACAAGGAAGAAGATTCATTTATTATAGGGTTCCATTTAAAATAAAGATCTTGAAAAGTAACGTAAAAGTCATCTTTATACAAGAATGCAAAAGTAACGCAAAGGGTCAAAAAGTAACGCAAAACGTTACAAAAGTAACGTTCTGGCAACAATTTGACAAGAATGCAACATAAAGAAAATAATTTTGACATCTGTCAGAGGTAAAATAACTAATGAACACTGGGATTCATTTTGCCGCGCTTTTGAAAAGCGGATGAAATTTTTGTGTTCTTGGATAATAATTTTGCAATAAGTGCTAAACGCGTATTAATAGTGGGTTTAATAAACGTTGAGTGTTTGTGAATGTGATTTACTGTCGAAGAATGGAAAAAAGTTCAACAGTCTGCTATTTTCAAGAATCGTCACAAAATGAAACGATGTGATTCGATAAACGCCCACTCTTTATCGAATTTTGGAGGGAATATTCTCCAATAAACAAGGAACTTAAAATTATAATATAAAGTTTTCGACTGAAGGACTTGTATCCATGGGCCAGAATAAATTAATTTTTTTTAACTCGACACTGGCAAAATGCAACTGTTGCCATAATATTAAAAAAAAACACAGTTGCCATTATCTTAAAAAAATAAATGCATTATAGAGTGAAATCAAAACTCCGAGTGAAAAAAAAAATTAATTTCGCGCGTTTTTTAAACAATTGTCAAATTGTGTCAATAGTATACAAATGTCAAATTGCGGCTGCTTCTTGATTCTTTCAAGATTCAAGACCCTGTGAGTGTGGTTTAGATTTCGGTAATGTGGATCATATATTTTTCTCTTGCCCATTGCACCAGTTTTCGTTGTACGATGTTATACCGTCAGATGTTCCTCGTCCTGTCTCATTTAAATATCTCTTATCGCTCGTTTTTACACCATTTATTAGAATTTTGTGTAGATATATGGGCATTTTCAGTTTTAAGTGTACCTGCCAATTTGAGCATGTCGCCGGTGTTTAACATTTTTTTGCGAGTTTAATAATGGACATTTTGTTTAAAGTTTAATATAAAAAGGTAAAATATATATTAAGTTAGCGAATTAGACTGCAGGTTTAGTAAAACACCTTTTAATTATTATTTTATGAGTATTTTAAATATCCAGAGTAGCTGTTTTTGGCATGTCGCCGCCGTCACAAGATTATATTGGCTCAAATTACTAAAATAATATTATACATATATATTCACTGTTTTGATGCAAGCATAGCTTGTTATTTTTACTTTCACATATATTAAATTTGTAATATAAATGCTAATAAAACATACTAAAATACATTTTTAAACAAATGTCTAAAACTTGAACCGTTTGGACATGTCAATTTAGTGACAGTATTTTATGGTTAAAAAGAATTACTAAAGAAACTTATATTGCCTAAAATGGCAACATCTGTGAAGAAGATCACGGCCAGTAATTTAAAACATTAGTAATTAAAACAGTTTCTCAAGCGAAAGGGTGTTTTGTTTTGGTCAGCAGCTGATGCCATTTTTATTGTCAGGTTAGTGATGTTATTTCCTTGTTAAATATAGACGTTAAGCATCCTAGAATAATTTCAAACCATTCAGGTATAACTTAGAATTATTTCCGCTAACTTTATTCTTACTAAATATCATATTGGAATTTAAAAACATTTTTCTTTTAATCTTGCCTGAGAATGTGACGTCAATTTAGTGACATTTTTATTTCGTCACATATAGGACTGACTTCAAATGTCACTAAATTGACACATAAGGCTAGAGTTACATCGACAATTTGAAAATATATTTATAATATAATTTTACAGGTAAATTGAAATTAAAATATATATAATACACTTCACTATGCCACTTAGTGGCGAGGAAAGGACTAAACGTTACAGAGAAAGGCTAAAACTAGAACGTTCATAAAATCCGTATCATTTTCGATTCATGTAACATCAGCTTAAGGATATTCAATGGGTCAGTTTCGTGACTGTCTCCATTTTTAGATGAACAAAATATTTATTTATAAATTATGTATTGTTAGTTTGCTTAAAATCATTTTAAATATTGTTTGCGCCGGTTGAAATGTTGAACTCAACACAATTCATTAAAAAACTAACCGCTCTGTTTAAGAAATAAAATAAAAAAAACAATCTTATTGGCATCACTTTTGGCAAAACCGATGTTAAAAATTCATTATAAAAAATCTGATTGAAATTCAAAGTTACTATCTATTTTTTTCGATGGATTATAATATCAAGCTGCAATAGAAAATAGAATTTAAGTTATAATCCCTTTAATATTAATACAGGGAGATTTTTATGTAGTCACTAAACTGACCTCTATTTTACTACAATGTCCATTTAGTTATCGTTTTTAATAAGGAAAACATGCTATTTGTAATAAATAAAATAGTTATTTAAGTCCGCCAGATTACATAGTACAGCTTAGGTCCATTAAACATCTTAAAAACACAACTTTGAAAAAATACGTGTATTTTGATCAGGGTACACTTAAAAATGAAAATGCCCATATAAAAGAAAATAATATTAAATTATAAGTTTAGCTCTCTATTTTTTTTTATTTAGTTCTCATTCCTGTAAATAGTATCCAGTAGTAGTTTTAGTAGGTTCCGAAACGTTTTTATAGTAATATAATAAGTGTGTAATATATTATAATATTGGCTGTATAATATATTTTAAATTTTCTCCTTTTTTTCTCTTATTATCTGTGGTATATCCTCATTATGTTTCTTTCATTCATTCAATTCAATGTTTTAATTTCTCAACTTTTATCGTATTTATTCTATTATGGTGTAGTAGTATTTTAATGTTTTTTGTGCTCTATAAAATTCCATTTTAAATTTGTAATCTATCGTTTGGTGGTTTATCTTTCCACGAGTCATTGGCAAAGTTGTGGTGCTATAGCACGTTCTCTAGCCATAAAATAAGAATAATAAATTCTTTCAAGACAGAAATATTGAAATAAAATGTGTTAATTGTGTATTTTTGATTATACTATGTTTTTAAAATCCACATAACTTCACAATATGAAAATGTATTTGCAAATTCCTCAAATATTTCGTGAATAAAACCCTATTACAATGTTATTATGAATTATAAAAATAGGTAAAGCGCTAGCTCACTGCAGAGTGGGAAAAATTTAATCACTTTTTATTGTTTTGCAAATAGTAATAATGGGTAATATGATTTTCAGCCGCCAGCGACAGTAAATCATGGAAAATTTTTCAAGAGTTGAGAAAATTGGCGAGGGAACATATGGAGTCGTTTATAAAGCAAAAGACCGTATCACTGGACAAGAGATAGTGTTAAAGAAAATCAAGCTTGAAAAGTAAGTCCTTATCACTACATAGTATAAAATAAAGTTGCTTCCTGCGAGGGACAGACAGCTGTCCCTATTAGGGATTGCAATCCGGTGTCATTTTCAATCCGGCCGGATAAAGCTGTAAGCTCACTCACATCATGGGTCCCACGGTGTATAATAAGCTTCCGAGAGACGTGATTGCCACTAAAACTATCACATGCTTTAAGTTTCGCCTACGACGCTGGCTTATTGAGCAAACTTTATATAGTTACAATGAATTTTTAAATCTAAAATAAACTTTAAACCTTACTATTTAATTACCTACAACAATTGAATTAAAATCGATGATTTAGTTTAATTATTAATCTAATATCTTGGTTTTGACATTATATATGAAACAGTCTAATTATTATTACTATAATTCTTATTATTTTGTTATTAGATAATTATAATCAATATAAATTTATTGCAATTATTTTTGAATGAATGTGATGACTACATTTTTTACAAATATGTATATGCAACTGTGTATGACGTGTACCTAAAAACTACGAATAAATAATTTGTATTTGATTCCCATCAATCTGGTCGGATCCGGCCGGATCGATCAAATCAGGATGATTTTCAAGTTTTAGTATAAATGAGTTAATCAAGTGTCACTACTAATATATTATGTAATACTAGCTGCGCCCAGCGGTTTTACCCGCTATACTGTAGCCTATGTTATTCCAGGGTCTAAACTTACTCTATACCAAATTTCAGATCAATCGGTTGACCCGTTCAGACGTGAAAGAGTAACAAACATACATCTATTCTTACAAACTCACATTTATAATATTAGTAAGATGAAGGTACCTACGTAGTTTATAAAAGTAAAATCACAAATATATATAATCGACCTTATTTTCTAACCAATGTTAAGAGCGTATATATCGAGTGACGACTCTCTCGCTCGCACAATTTGACAAATTTTGAAATATAAATTCAAGGAATTAATTTATTGAAAATTCCTCTATACAAGTCCTGCATAATATTATTGCACACATTTTAAGTGTTTTTTTTTATTTTATTTTTTATTTTTTTTTATTATTTATTGCACAAAACACATCGTAATCAGAAAAATATACAAATATACAAAAACTTCAATAGAGAGCTTGATTACAACATAAAACATATGTGCAGACGTAAGAACTACAGTATTTAACAGTAAATAAAGTTTCTATAATATATAATATTCAACGAAAGAAGTGTTTTCTATATAGAGAAGACATAAGAATAAAATTTAAGAGATAAAACAAAGAATATAATATAATCGCTACAAAAAAAGAACGAGCAAAGAAGATAACAACATAAAAAGTAAATGTGTTTTAAGTTAACTAAATTTAAGTATTCTTTTAATAATTGTCTCAAATTGTCTCAGGTTCGGGAGAAATATATCAATTTCAATGTGATCTTGTAAAAATTCGTTGTATTTGCGTGCCATTCTTGTAAGTGGGTTAAAGTAGGATATGTTATTTTTATAAACATTTAAAGAGAAGAGATTTCGTTTTTCAGAATTACGCGCTCGGTATCTTATATTAAATGAAATTTCGGATAAGAGTTCGGGGGAATCAATAATAGAGTGAATTATTTTATATAGATAAATAAAATCGAAATATAAGCGCCTTGTTTCCAAAGATTGCATTCCAAATTTATTTAATCTCTCTTCGAAACTTAGAGCAAGCCTGCCCGGTCGCAGCCGATAACACAGTAACCTAAGACATTTCCTCTGGATTCTTTCAATGTTGTACACATGCACCTTGTAATTAGGAGACCATACAGGACTGGCATACTCGAGCACGCTTCTAACTAGGGTGTTAAAAAGATATAATAGAGATTGAGGGTTTTTGAAATCTTTCGTAGTTCTCAATATAAATCCAAGTAGACGGTTAGCTTTGTTAACAATATTTTGATAATGAGCGCGGAAGGAGAGCTTGTCATCGAATATAACTCCCAAATCCTTTGCCGTGTAAGTCCGGTTGAGAATATTGCCGTTGATTTCATAATCATACAAAATCATGTTACGCTTATTTGTGAACGAAATAATGAAGCATTTATCAATATTTAGGTACATTAGATTGGATCTACACCATTCAGATATGGCAATTAAATCATATTGTAGGTTCATGCAATCTTCCTCAGATGAGATATATCTAAAAATCTAAAGATCATCGGCATATAAAAGGGATTTGGAAGATAGACGTGCGATCAGGTCGTTTATAAAAACAACGAAGAGCAGGGGCCCCAAATGAGACCCTTGTGGCACCCCGGAAGTTACAGTAACTGGTGAGGATGCATAGCCCTTCAGTGCCACGAGCTGAGTACGATTATCTAAATATGAGCAAAGCCAGCGATATAGGCTTCCATGAATGCCATAAGATGACAATTTTCTACGTAAACGATGATGGCTAACCTTATCGAAGGCTTTGCAAAAGTCGGTGTAAATAGAATCTACTTGCCCACATTTTGCAAAAGCTTGACATATATAATGTTTATATTCTAATAAGTTGCTGACGGTTGACCTATTTTTTACAAAACCCTAGTTATTTTATGATACTTTAAGAAGGAAACTGGTAAAAATATATCATATTCGACTATATCTTTTGATTGCGTTGGCCTAGAAGTTTGATTTTTTCACTTCTCAAAGAGGCAGTAGACCTATTTTCTATAAATTTCAGCTTGAAACCTACACGCGTTCCTGAGAAAAAGGGTCTTGACAGACAGACAGACAGACAGACAGACGGACGGACGGACAACAAAGTGATCCTATAAGGGTTCCGTTTTTTCCTTTTGAGGTACGGAACCCTAAAAATCTTTTCATAGTGAAAGTTTACGTCATAAAACCTACCTGTTATACCAAATTTCAACTCAATTCTTTGTTTGGTTTAGGCTATGAGTTGATTTTCCTTATTTGACTTCGGGCCCCTTTTTCCACACCTAGGAGTTGAATTTTCGAAAATTCCTTTCCTTTATTAGCGGATGTCTTCGCCTTATAATCTACCTATATCCCAAATTTCAACTCAATGCGTCCGGCGGTTTGGGCTGTGCGTTGATAGATTGGTCGGTCAGTCACTCTTTCCTTTTATACAGGGTCTTTGGTTATTCAGTACATTGGTGTATAGGGCCTTATTGGGGAGGTCTTTGGCCATGTTTTGAGCGCAATATACATATATGTTCTGCGAAAATTTACGGTTTTCGAGATTTTAAATTTATTCGAAAAATCGACGTGACTATTTAAAAAAATCATTTAAAATAACCCTGTATAAGTATTTATGTTTTATTATCTCGTTACGTGTACAAAATATCAGAATATTATTTTAATTAATTACTAATTTATCACAATATAAAAATAGAAGGGGAGTACTAACAAAATTTAGAAAATTTTATGAGTACTTTGAACCTAAATTGCAAAATTTCCCAAAAAAATCATAGTGTAAAATTTTAGGCAGATTTTTTGAAAAACATCTACATTTCAGTGGCTTTCATCCGAGATATCAAAATTAAGAATCGGATAAGGAATTACAAAAATCTCGGAAGTGACAAGTCACTATAGCATCTCTAAAATACTGCATTTTTCCTAGAACTAGTTCATACAAAATGTATGGAAATTTAAAGCGATGGTAAATATTATCCGTAGCCGTCAAAATGAAGCAATAAGTATAAGATAAGCAGTTATAAGTTATAACCGAACATAAGATTTCATATTATTACCTCATTACAGTTGTTTGAGACAATTTGTATGAAGCATTTTCAAGGACAATTTTAGCATTTAGAGCTTCCTTGGTAACTTGTGACCTCAAAATTTTAATAATTTCTTATCCGATTCTTAATTTTGATATCTCAGATGAAAGCCACGGAAACAACGATGTTTTTCAAAAAAATCTGTCTTAAATTTATTCTATGATTTTTTTGAGAAATTTTGCAAAAAACTTCTCTTCTATTTTTATAATGTCATAAATAAGATTTAATTTGATTAATTAAAATAATATTCTAATGAGATAATAAAAATAAACAATTAAACAGGATTATTTTTTTAATTGTCACCTCGATATTTCGAAAAAATTTAAATAACTCGAAACCGTAAATTTCCGCGGAACATATATTGCGCTCAAAACACGGCCAAAGACCTCCCCGGTGAGGCCCTATACACCAACGTACCGAATAACCAAAGACCCTGTACATTTAGAGAAAAGATACCGTCGATGAAAGATAAGCGAGCCGTCGTTTCCAGCGAGCCGGAGGGCGTGCCGTCCACGGCGCTGCGCGAGATCTCCGTCCTGCGCGAGCTGCACCACCCGAGCGTGGTGCGGCTGCTGGACGTGCTGCTCACCGACAACACGCTGTTCCTCGTGTTCGAGTTCCTGCACATGGACCTCAAGCGGCTCATGGACCTCGTCAAGGGCCCGCTGCCCCTCGACCTCGTCAAGGTGAGGCGGGCGGGCGCGGACGGGCGCGCTCCCCGGCCGCCCCCGCTGACCGCTCCCGTCCGTCCGCAGAGCTACATGCGCCAGCTGACCGAGGGCGTCGCGTACTGCCACGCGCACCGCGTGCTGCACCGCGACCTCAAGCCGCAGAACCTGCTCGTGGACGAGCGCGGCGGCGTCAAGCTGGCGGACTTCGGGCTCGCGCGCGCCTTCAGCATCCCCGTGCGCGCCTACACGCACGAGGTGGTCACGCTGTGGTACCGCGCGCCCGAGATCCTGCTCGGCGCCAAGTACTACTCGACCGCCGTGGACGTGTGGAGCCTGGCCTGCATCCACGCCGAGATGGCCGGCGGCCGCACGCTGTTCCCGGGCGACAGCGAGATCGACCAGCTGTTCCGCGTGTTCCGCGCGCTCGGCACGCCCGGCGCCGGTGGCGTTTGGGACGCGGCGCGCCGCCTGCCCGACTACCGCGCCTCGTTCCCGCGCTGGCCCGGCGCGCGCGGCGGCGCCGCCTCGCTGCTGCCGGCCGCCGCGCGCGCCGAGCCGCACGCCGCCGACCTGTTCGCCGGCATGCTGCGCTACGAGCCGGCGCGGCGCCTGTCCGCGCGCGCCGCCGCCGCGCACCCGTACCTGCGCGCCGCGCCACTCGTGCTGCCGCCGCTGCCGCGCCCGCCCGCCTGACGCCGCTGCCGCGCCCGCCTGCCTGACGCCGACCGACCCCATATTATATTCCATTATTATACACGTCTGCCGTTTTATTGTTTCTATTCGACGATTCCGTCGATCCTAATTATTATGGCTCGTCCTCATATGCCGGCCGATGATTCGCCGAGTGTGTGTTTTGTCTATGGACGATCAATTTTTGTCTATAGATGACCGTCTTCGGATATTTACGGTTTTTTTTCCGGTGAATTTCTGGTATACATTTTGGGCTCCATAGCCATAGCTAACGACTTAAATAATATTTTGAATATTAATCAATCATGGATCATTTGAAGCCATTTTGTGAGAATAAGTACTTGAAACAAGTTATATTTTCCTTATTTTTGGAACGAAGTTCCTTATCGCGCGTTGTGAAAGGGGACTAGACGGAAAAAATTCGACACTTTTTGCTATCCACTCAAACGTCCCGACCGCCCGAAATAACGGCCCGAAAAAAAGTTGAGTTAAACGTTACAGCCGCTACAGCGGTCTTGGAGACTTACTACTTTAAAGGGGGGGAGGGGGGAGATATTTTTGTTGAGTTTTGATTTCGCGACGATTATTTTTGTTGAGTGTATACAGGTTTTTTGTAAATAATAAATCGTGGGAACTTCTAAAATAAACTAGCTAAGTTACGCGTAACCACATAACTAACACTAACAAATAGTTATAATCCTTAATGCATGCATATGCGGGAGGGCGGGTGGCGGGTGGTGCACTCGGTGGTGGAATTAATACTAGTTACTATTTTGGTAACGTTTGAATTCCTCGCCGTCTCTTAAAACTTAGTTAGACTCACAAATTTAGAGCGGAATTAACACTAAATATTAAATAATAATTGTTGTGATGGATTTCCGCAAAGTAACGCCTAGTTCCATTAATAGTCAAAAAGTAACATAAAACGTTACAAAAGTAACGATCTGGCAACAATTTGACAAAAATGCAACATAAAGAAAATAATTTTGACATCTGTCAGAGGTAAAATAACTGTGAATGGTCTATAGGCATTTTTCTCATGTACCATTCTTCTTTATAAATTACTAGCTGACCCGGCAAACAATGTTTTGCCATATAAATAAAAAAAAATTTAGGGGTGGACTACCCCTAACATTTAGGGGGATGAAAAATAGATGTTGGCCGATTCTCATAGATACCGGATAAGCACAAAAAATTTCATCAAAATCGGTCAAGCCGTTTCGGAGGAGTATGGCAACGAAAACTGTGACACGAGAATTTTATATATTAGACTAGCTTACCCGGCAAACGTTGTTTTGCCATATAAATAATTTCCAGTTACACTGAGATAGCAAAATAATAATTGTCAACGTTACTACTACACTTGATGCATAAAAACAATAATGATGGCCGACAACTGTGTAGGGAGTGAGAAAGAAAGGAGACCGGCTTCGTTCTCATCCCTACTCCGTGCTGTTTACTGGGTCAGAAGTGACACCTGTAGACATCTGGCGGGGATAACTAATTAAATGACGATTGATCAGTTTTCGACCGGAGAGGAAAAATGATTAAATTACTAAAATGGCTATTAAAAAATAAGGGTTGATCGTAGAAGGGTGAAAATTGAGAATTGTATGTATTTTTGTATGTTGTATCATAAAAAAATAGAAATTAAAAATTTTGTCTAAAAAATAAAAAAAAATTTAGGGGTGGACTACCCCTAGCATTTAGGGGGATGAAAAATAGATGTTGGCCGATTCTCATAGATACTGGATAAACACAAAAAATTTCATCAAAATCGGTCAAGCCGTTTCGGAGGAGTATACGGCAACGAAAACTGTGACATGAGAATTTTATATATTAGATAAACCAATATAAACCTATATCGCAATCTTACTAATTATAAACGCAAAAGTTTGTAAGAATGTTTGTTACTCTTTCACCCCTTAACGGGTGGACTGATTGAGCTGAAATTTGGTATATATGATACAACTAAGACTCTGGAATAACAACTACTGCGGGTAAAACCACTGGGCGCAGCTAGTAATATGATAATAATATAACACTAAGATTCGATAAATTAATTGAATGTTTTACATGAAGAGTTATCATTGTGTTTATAAATATTATAATATAGGTACCTACTTAGTCTTCTTGTCCAGTTGATTGTTTACTTTTGGCTGGTTAAAATTGTTCATTGGGTGCATTGAAATGATAACACAGAGTTAAAAGAATAATTATTATATTTGTCTCTAATTTACAGTCATTATGATATATTATTATTATTCTTATTAGCAAACATTTCTACAATAAATAAAATACCTAAAAGCTATTTCTCCAAAATTATATTTATATTTAGCCTGAAGTATCCCACAACCGGGCAAATTCCTCCATTCCTTTTGATCTAATGTTGCCTCTTGCCAGCCTGATGAGTGATCATGTCATTTCATTATAATTTTTAATAATTAAAGTTTGATTTTGTTCTGTTCAAGTGCTATCCGTAATGCTTCAATACTATTGTAAACATGAGTTTCATCAAGAGGTGCATCTTGATTAACATTATTTGGAGTAACCAATAATGCATGCCATCCTGCATCCTTAGCTCCTCTATAGTCCTTCACAAAATCATCACCAATGTGAAGACATTCTGAAGGCTTCACTAATTTTTTACTGGCCTTTACAGCATTTTCAAATATTTTTTTATCCGGTTTACAAAAGCCTACATCATATGATATCACAATAAAATCAAATTTACTGTACAAGCTGATATTTTTTAAAATATCTATTAAGCGAGGATCAGAATTGGATATTACACCAACAGTTATTCCACTGTTTTTCAAATAATCGAGCAGCTTTTGACTACCTCCAGCCACTTCCCAACATTTGTTAGTTCCAAACTCAACAATCAATCTGTTGGCTATTACCTCTATGTTTGCGCTGGCCGGAAGCTGCCCTTCAAATGTTAGCCTCACAAGCTCCCTCCACCAATTCTCCCAGGAGATGTCATTTCTACCAAAATTAGGGTGCTTTGCATTCATTACCTTAAAACCACTCATCATCTTAGCTTTAAGTGCCTCAGCTGTACCATTAAACCCATAATTCTTGCCAATAGTGCCGTAGTACTCCCATGGTGGTATTTTGAACCTTAGAAAAGTATTCGTGGCGTCAAACGTGACAAGTTTTAAGCCAAGCATGTTGAAATTCCCTTATTCTTAAAATGTTGAGTTATTTTTTGTTGCGACTTGATGTTTCCCTTTTCTGAAAAGAACATAGGTAACGATTTTTATTACATAATACTTAAATAAAGGCAATCCATTTATTCTGAAAAGCAATGATATATTTATAATTTAGGTAGGTACGATTCTTTCATAATAAATAGCTTGTATTCCCTAAAAGAAATTAAAACTCACTTTCTGAAAAAGCCGCCATTAATTGAAATAAAAATACAAAATGAATGAACGATAAAGATTATAGATTCACCATAGATTATAAAATTGGTCCTATCTATATTCCGCAACTTTAAAGAAAGGAAGCGATAATTTAAATGTTATATAGTCTATGGCAGTTTCTCTGCGGATTTTTAGGTAGATTTTTCGTTCACCAGTAGCAAATGGCAACACCAAATAAAAATTGCTGCGCGTCCATGTCAAGTCTCATCTGTGTAGCACGGAATCAATAGAAAATAAAAATGCGGAATCCTCACACAGAGTAGTGATAATTGTGTTCATTAGTCGTCTGAATATATTAACGCGATCATCGCGAACGTTATTGAGTGCGACATCGCGGTAATCGTCAAGGAATCGCTCGCCTTCTCGCAATACATTATACACCTATCGAAAAGAGAAATGACTGGACCATCCTGTGAAGTGTCGAACGTAAAGTGAACATCGTCGAGAATGCATTATGTAGCGACATCGGCTCGCGTCGTCTGAGAATCTGGTGCATATGTCAGTGTGAGAAGGAGTGGTCGTATTGCGAGGCGTGCAGTGATTATAATGAGACGATGATGTGGTGGGTGTGCGCGGCGGCGGTGGTCGCGGCGGCGGCGCTGACGGCGAGCGCGGAGCAAGTGCTGCTGCTCGACACTACCTCGGAGGCGACGCTCGGCTGGACGCGGTTCCCATACGGCGCGCAGGCGAGCACTCCAGGCTGGCTCGAGGAATCCTACACCAATTTCGAAAAACAAATCAACTGGCGATCCTACGTTGTCTGCGACGTCGCACACCATAACGTCAATAACTGGCTCTGGACGCCGTTCATCGAACGTCGGAATGCTAATCGTATTTATATTGAGATCAAATTCACAATTAGGGACTGTTCATTGTTCCCTGGAAATGCCCTGAGTTGCAAGGAAACCTTCAGCTTGCTATATTATGAGTTTGACGTGGCGACTCGCGAGCAGCCTCCATGGGAGCCGGAGAGCTACAAGCTGGTGGGGCGCATTGCAGCCGGTGAGGGAAGATTCAATACTAACTCTGATGTTGACATTAACACTGAAGTTAAGAGCATAGCTGTCACTAAAAGAGGAGTATATTTTGCGTTCAGAGACCAGGGAGCTTGTATCTCCATTCTTGCAGTGAAGGTATACTACATCACATGCCCCGAAGTGACAGTTAATTTTGCAAGATTCCCGGCCACCCCTACAGGACGTGAAGTAACAGTTATAGAAGAAGCCAATGGGACATGTGTTGAAAATGCTGAGAAGACACTGGAAGAGCCTCCCGTGTACATGTGTAAAGGAGATGGGAAATGGACTCTTCCAAGAGGATCCTGTAAATGCCGTGCAGGATTTGAACCAGATCATGAAAATCAGGTCTGTAACGAGTGCTCCCCGGGCAAATTTAAATCTCACACTGGTGATGAGCCGTGCATCCTGTGCCCTGATTACTCTGAATCCAAAGCCTTTGCAGCAGCTGAATGTAAATGTGTTCCTGGATTTTTTAGAGCAGCTAAGGATCCAAAAAATGTACCGTGCACTCAGCCACCATCGGCTCCTGATAACTTAACTGTAACATTTGCCGATCAATTTTCAATATCTCTAGCATGGCAACCTCCTCACCAGACCGGAGGGCGCAATGATGTCACCTACAGGGTCCACTGCTCCAACTGTGGCCCTAGTGTGGAGTATAGACCTGCTGATTCTGGTCTCAATGCTACCAGAGTCACTGTTATCGGTCTAGACCCTGTTACTGAGTATAAATTTCAAGTTTATGCTGAAAATGGTGTCACTGAACTGACAAAGGAGCCACCTAGAAAAATTGAAATAACAGCAGTTACTG
Source organism: Hemithea aestivaria (assembly GCA_947507615.1). Taxonomy (NCBI): domain Eukaryota; kingdom Metazoa; phylum Arthropoda; class Insecta; order Lepidoptera; family Geometridae; genus Hemithea; species Hemithea aestivaria. The sequence goes on from OX382323.1 coordinate 2,892,547, forward strand.
AAGCATCTGTTGTGAGTGTTGTTTCCAAATTACGAGTAACAAATGCAGAAAGCGACAAACTGACTATAGCATGGAATCCACCACCAATAGACTCCACAGATCCTGATGATGCAATAGAAAGTTATGAAGTAAAATGTTTCCCAAAAGACAATATGGACAGGGCAGCTAATGCTACTTTGAAGGTAACAAAAGAACCACATGTGATCATCACAGGACTTCAAAAAGATACAGAATATGGTGTGAGAGTGCGAGCAAAGATGAAAAGGGGATGGGGTGAATTCAGTGGGATAATTTATGCACGAACTGGCACTGTTCTAGAAACGACATATATTGTGGGAGAAGAAGAAGGTGCGCAAGTTCGACTCGTTGCTGGAGTAATGGTTGCTCTAGTCGTGCTCTCAGTCGTGGCCATCATTGCGACTGTACTAGTATTGCGTGCGCGCGCTGATGACGAATGTGATAAAAAACAACCAAGTGATTGCAATGCGCTGAATTATCGTAACGGTGAAGTGTATACTGGTCCCGAGCGGCCCACGAAAACCAGCAGTAACGCCACAACGCCACTGTTCGCAGGCACAGGATCTCGCACCTATATAGACCCGCATACATACGAAGATCCCAACCAAGCCATAAGAGAATTCGCTCGTGAGATCGACTCAGCTTGTATTACCATAGAAGCTATTATCGGCAGTGGAGAGTTCGGAAATGTGTGTCGCGGCAAGCTCAAGTTACCAACAAGCTGTGGTCAGGAGATCGATGTGGCCATCAAAACCCTCAAAGCTGGTTCCATAGAACGTGCTCGTCGCGATTTTCTCGCAGAAGCCTCCATAATGGGACAATTTGAGCACCCTAACGTTATTTTCTTACAAGGAGTTGTAACGAAATGCAATCCGATAATGATTATCACAGAATTTATGGAAAACGGTTCACTGGACACTTTCCTACGCGCAAACGACGGGAAGTTCCGAGTTCTGCAACTTGTGGGCATGCTCCGCGGTATTGCTACTGGTATGCAGTATTTGTCTGAAATGAACTATATCCATCGCGACCTCGCCGCACGCAACGTACTTGTCAATTCTCAACTCGTTTGTAAGATCGCGGACTTTGGCCTGTCGCGAGAAATTGAGTCGACAGCTGACGGCGCGTACACCACTCGCGGTGGAAAGATTCCGGTCCGGTGGACTGCGCCGGAGGCGATAGCTTTTAGGAAATTCACCTCCGCAAGTGACGTTTGGTCAATGGGCATAGTCTGCTGGGAAGTGATGAGCTTCGGCGAGAGGCCCTACTGGAACTGGAGCAATCAGGACGTAATCAAGTCCATAGAAAAAGGTTACCGCCTGCCAGCTCCGATGGAGTGCCCCGAGGCGGTCTATCAGCTCATGCTGGACTGTTGGCAGAAAGAACGCACTCACCGGCCGACGTTCGCGAGCATCGTTAAAACACTGGACAAGTTAATACGCTGTCCTGAAACTCTACGTAAGATAGCTCCGAACAGGTCGGCGGATCCGCTGGCGGGAGACACGCCGGACATGATCCAGTTCACGTCGGTGGAGGAGTGGCTAGACTGCATCAAAATGTCGCGGTACGTGGAGAAGTTCCGCGCGGCCGGCATCAACGACATGGACGCGGCGGTGGACCTGACGGTGCACCAGCTGGCCTCGCTCGGCGTCACGCTCGTCGGCCACCAGAAGAAGATCATGAACAGCGTGCAGGGCATGCGCGCACAGATCCGCGGTAACGGCCCCTACGGCTTTCTCGTCTGAGTCACTGTGTGTATCTCGTGTTGTGTTGACAAGTGCAAGTGCTGACTATTGGAAATGATCTCACATGGAAACTGGCTCCAGTGCAGTGCAGTATTTGATAAAGTAATGAAAAGGATGCATTTTGTATATTTTTTTAAAAAGAACTGCCATAGAATTAGACATAGGTTAATAATTAAGATACCACGAATAAGTGAAATGATATGTTATGATAATGTGCCGTTTATATTTTTATTTTAAATGTCATAGATTAAAATGGACGCTTGGAACAATAACTATGACATCGTTGGAAACCGGCCTAACACTGAATAAGTTCAGTTCTTAACATGACATTGTATAGCTTTATTGAATTCAACCGTCTTATAGATACTGTACAACGAAACAATATTAATAGCCATTACTTATTTTAGTACATTGAAAGCCACTTTTTTCCATTGACATTGGGGTCAAGATGAAAGAAGTGTAACAGAAGCCATATGTTGATAACAACATAATTGTAGCTATTTTAAGTTAAAGCTAGCCAGTATTTATAATAGTCTGATTATATGACATCATTATTGAATCGTGTCTGTGTCAAAAAGTGTTCAGATTAATCAATAAATAATTTTATAACGCTTTTAAATGAATAATTTTATAATGAAATATATTAATCAATAGTGAAGTACAAGAGATTAAATAATACAATGGCAGCTGCAGTCCATTTTGCACATGCAGATAATTTTATATTGATTATGCATTTATAATTAAATTGTACAAGTAATTAAATCGTAGGTAGCTAATTTGTCACAAACAAAAAATATCAGAGCAGACTATTTTAAATAAATATTATGGTTTATTACAAAATTTTGTAATGTGTCAAATACTCTTGTTTTTAATAACTCGGACTTTATATTAGTAACTTTTACTTATGTTATTGTGATGGAATAAAGTACTTAATTAATTGTAGTTGATAATGCCACAAAAATACCTTATCATAATATGAATATTGTTATATAATAGTTACTTTCATCCCTTTTGAATCGCATGTATATAAGGCTGAATGTATTTAGTATCATTATTTTTATTAATATAAATTGTTTGGTAGTTGTATGTACCTATTGCATTAAATTTCCAATTTACTACTCTCTTTTACCAAATTTTGTTCATGTTCTTCGATACGTTTTTTTTTATTACTCATGGAGACAATATTTTGGTATAGCGATAAAAAAACAGACATGGCTGTAAGACAAATGCAACAAATATACAAATAAATTAACAAATGTAATGAAAACATGAAATTTGTACATTTTGTCACACCGCCTAGCTACCAAACATTTTGTGTAATACATAAATATTATTTGAATAATACTAGTATAGAACACTGCAAACACTTAGTGCTAGAGATTTATATTGAGATATTGCCAATATTAGTTTAAGGTGCTTTGCTTATATTTTTTACCATAAGCATTTTATACAGCCCATTACTTAAAACTTAAATATATACCTTATAGTTTCATTATTTTCTATTATATTTTGAGATTATGCTGTGCGATCCATTTTCTACATTATGTTATTATTCATTTTATTCAAGTGATATAATTCATTTTTTATTTTGTTAAATTCCTCATTAACCTTATTCTAAAATAGTAACATTACATTCTTGATCGGGAATATGTGTTCAAAAATAAGTATAGTCCACTACATAACATTAAAACTAAGTTGCACTGCCTACTATTATTTTTTCTATTATGATTGTAATAAGAGAATTAGAGAGATTTTTACTGAGATTATGTATTGGACTGGACTGAATTAGATTTATGTGTATCGGCTAAGCGTATTTGTTTTGCTGTGCGACTATTCTGCATATGAACAAATATTTAAATTGAGGTAAAATGCCATTTTTATTACATCATCCTGATACATGGGAAAAAATGGAATCACAGATTTATTATTGCTTTGATAGGGAATGTTCAAAACGAAAGGGACATGTCTTAAAGGTCTTACGTATACTACACTATTAATATTATATTACATTATGTAATTATTATATGAAAATACTGTATTCAAATAGATGATTGATCTCATTTAGAGACATTATTGTCCTATATTGACTTAAATCCGTTTCGCAGTTTTTCCAACAGATGGCGCCATTAGTAGTAATGGAAGGATTTTACCTGCATTCAATACAATTTAAATATTTGTTCAAGTGCATTTCACGCGTTGTAATTTATCTTAAACTGAAAATTTATTTAAATATACATATAATTATTTAATTATAATTTTGTGATATCATAAGACAAGCAAATGCAATCGCCGTATCTAATTTTATTTCTATAATAATTAAAAAGAATATATTTTATATTGTTATATACAGGGTTTTTGATTATTCAGTACATTGGTCTATAGGACCTTATTGGGGAGGTTATTGGCCATGTTTTGAGCGCAATATATGTTCCGCGAAAATGTACAGTTTTTGAGATATTTCATTTTTATTTCTATAATAATTAAATAGAATATATTTTATATACAGGGTTTTTAATTATTCAGTACATTGGTGTATAGGACCTTATTGGGGAGGTTATTGGCCATGTTTTGAGCGCAATACATGTTCCGCAAAAATTTACGGTTTTCGAGATAATTAATATTATTCGAAAAATCGAGGTGACAATTTTAAAAAATCATAAAAAAACCCTGTATAATTATTATCATTTTATTATCTCATTATGTGGACAAAATATCAGCATATACATATTATATGTATTAATCAAATTTAATCTATCACATTAAAAGAATAGAAGAGGAGAATTGTCAATTATTGGCAATTTTATGAATCCATTGAACTTAAATTGCAAAATTTTTCAAAAAATCTGAGATATAAATTTAAGGCAGATTTTTTGAAAAATTTTGCAATTTAAGTTCAAGGTATTCATAAAAGTTGTCAAAATTTGTTACTACTCCTCTTCTATTTTTTTAATTTGATTAATTCAGATAATATTCTGATATTTTGTCAACGTAATGAGATAATAAAATAATAATAATTTTACAGGGTTATTTTTTTATGATTTATTAAAATTGTCTCCTCGATTTTTCAAAAAATATTAATTATCTCGAAAACCGTAAATTTTTGCGGAACATGTATTGCGCTCAAAACATGGCGAATGACCTCCCCAATAAGGCCCTATACACCAATGTACTGAATAACCAAGGACCCTGTATATTTTAGCAGTCTTCCATCGTAATTTCTCGAATATTCAAATTTCTTTTTAAAAAAAGATGAAAGCTTGTTCAGCTTCATTACATAATTGGCCTTTATAAAATATTATAAATTATTTCAAACAAATTCAATATAGTGCAAGTTACATTTCCAATTACCGTTTACAAGTATAATATTATGTATCATCTGGGTAGGGCCAATGCAGACTGTTTTAGCATTGCGATATAATCAGACTTACATAAAACCACTGTGGAAATAAAATGTGGAAGGCATTTTATGTATTCAGAAAAAATGAGCTAATTTACTCACTTTGCGGATTGTAACTAAACTTCCAAACCATAACCGTCTTAATTTGTGGTCACCGTGCATGGTGATAAAGTCAATTTTTGAGCTTTTAATCAGAAATCGAAGGAAACATCTCAAATGTTCCGATGTGATATAATATGTGACAAGAAAATCGTAAGAACCATCAGTTTATATTTAATCTAATCTTTAGATTGTTGACAGAAAAAAACCCTAAGATTATAAACTTATTATTAGTTTTAATTTAAAAATATATAATGGGTAATTCGAATACAGGCTTAAAGTTTGCCAGAGTTCAAGATGGGCACCTTGAACTTGAGAAAGGGCTTTCATGGGATTTAATTGATGTTTTGTTATTTTTTATAAAATTTATTTAAAAATATTCATAACCAGTTCTTACAATTTTACGTTCATAGATACAGCAACACGTTCAGTGGCGGATCTGGGGTTTTCGTTTGAGGGACTTAACCTAGCCAACAGTCGCAGTTGAACCTAAGGAATGAGCTCCCGCTCGAGGCATTCCCATTGAGCTTGACATATTATTGGACTCTAAGCAAATAAATGTTTTGATTTTGAGAGTGAATAGAGTCGTGAAATATAGACGCTTTAGCAAAGCTCCTGATGAACTATTGGCTAATTCAAACCGAAATTGTCATCAATCGTAGTGGGTGTGAATTAGCCAATAGGCCCGCCCTCTGGGTGTGCAGGTCTCATACGTAAACTTAGTTATAAACAAAAAATGCTGTCAAAAGAACTTTAATGAGAAAAATTTGCAGGAGCTTGCCCCTCCCCCTTCTGGATCCGTCACTCATAATACCTGGAATGGATAAAATTGTGAGTGCCGCGTAGACTCGTTCTCGTCCATAAAGCTCTAGATTTCAATAGACCAAATCGATATAAAGCAATATTAAAAGTAGGTATTACCAGTCTGTTTTAGCCCTAATTTTTGATAATATTATAGTTGATTGCGTTTGCTTGTTACGAGCATTTATCGAATATGTAGTGCCAATTTATTTAACTACCTTCATTTATTGCAAAAACGATATCGGATCAAAAACAATTGAGACAGTTATAATTACAAGATGGTTTTTGAAAATTGCTTGTGTAAATTGTATCGTTTTAGCACAAAATTAGTTAATTAATTAGGCAGTTATATATACATTCATTGGAATTTGAGTTTTATCTTTTAATTATTATCGTCTTTTCAGACTTGTAAATAGTCGTTGCCATGTTATTCCAACATTTCTTAACGATTAAAACATTATGTTATTTTGCAGAACGATGAATGTTTATGACTTTTCTATTACTTATTTTGTTTCTGTGATATTTTTGTAATATTATATGAACCTACCTTTTATATGGTCCCGAATATTTTTTGTATGAGAACTGTTGGATTATATAATTATAATTTATACTTGCCTACCGTATTATTCATACATATTGTATTGCCTTGGCATGATCCTCTGATATTATTTAACGAGTAATGTAAAATTAAACTTCTTCACGTTTCCACACTAAGAAAATTATAGTTTTTCACCCACTGTCCTAATGTACATATATGTGATGATTTTTTCCAACATTAGTAAACTTATACGAATTTAGAAGAAAGCAATATTATAACAAAATATCGGTGGTTCACAAATCATAACATGCAATAATGTGAGATACATAGATGTATAAAACCGATGATTGTTTTAAGAATATTACCTATATCCATGCAAAAAGAGAATTGTCCCAGTACCTTTAAAAAGATCCCGTACTTGCTGGCAGAGGATACAAGTGGCAGAAACTGAAACTTCCACAGAAGCGAATACCCTATTCGTAGATGTTGACACGCGATATGGTTTGATGTACGACAATACGCTATATCTCATCATTGGACAATTCTCTTTATGCGCAGGTCACAGCGTTTTATATAAATGCTTTTATTTTATTAGTTAGAATAAATAAAAGTATAAAATAAGAAATTTCATACATGTCGAATGTAAGCAAAAAATATAATATATTTCCAATCAAATTTTTCTGAAGTCGATTTTCGTCGTTATGAAATAGATATTTGTGTAATGTCGTAAAGTTTCTTTCGTAAAAATGTACGTAATTTTTAATCGCTAGTATTCCTTTATTGATGACTGGAAGCAATAACTTGGCCTAGCTTAGATCACTTTAGAGGATTCCTTTTTGATAATATGAAAATGTTTTATCTTACAAGCGGTGTTAGCTCTTATCACTTTTATTGCCTGAGTTGGTCTAATTTTTCATTAATATGACGTTTTTAATTAAAATCTGTAAAACAGTTTTTTACAGTAACTGAGAATAGTGATCAGCTCTCACCATGTTGGCCAATAAAGAGCTGCTACCACAGCCAGCCGGGACATATTATTAAAGATTCTAAACAAATTTCAGTTTATATTGTTAAGATCATGTTAGAAATAAACGACGATCAAGAATTTAAAAATAGACAAAATTTCATGTCATATTAAAAGCATTTTATGTTGCGCTTATCTAAAATGTATTATCTATACCTCTACATATTAGTAAATAGAAATAATCGTTTACCTACTTTTATATAACTTACAGGTTTTACGAGTAGGTCTACATTTATTTCATTGTGGTACCTACTGAAAAAATACCTACCTATGATATTTTTGGCTGAGTTTAATGGCCATATTTACAAGCAAAAAGTACAGGAACGACAGACCCGCCGACTGTCCCTTAAATGTTACAATTTCATTAATATTATCAGTGATAAGAGCCAATACAAACAATGTGATATACTGATTTTTGTATCCCTTAGAATTAATTCTAAACTACTTGTATTTAGTTTTAAAGCTTACGCAAGATACATAGATGTAATTAACAAACATTAGTCGAAATGTAGTAACACCAATCATAGCCTAAATAAATGTTATTCATAGATTGATGATAGATTTTATTTATAAGAATTTCTTTTATACATGGGGTGACGGGGCGGCGGCGCGTGCGCATCGGCCTCGTTTCTTGACAGGCTCTTATTATATTTAGCCTCGCGCCATCGTACCCTACAGAGGTAGAATAAACATTAGACAAACCTTTCAATGATTCGGTTTAGATAACAACAATGAAAATGTAAGCTTGGCTATAATTTATGTAATAAACTATTGATATTTACTCATGGTGTTGTTATTTGGTCTGAGTACCTATTAGCTATCTCAAACTGGTGACTATATCACTATTAACCGACAATAATAGGTAATAAAATTTTCTTAGAAAAATAAGAGCCGTAAAGATTTTTCAAATTTGTGTTAACTTAATCTACTAGCTCGTTACACGATAAATTTACGAGACGTGTTTGTAGTAAGTACCTATGTATTTTAGCCCTCTATGACTTGTAACATTATATACCTATTTTTGTTGGTGTGATAGTCACCAGTGTGTTTTAAAAGCCAATAGACCCGATCACCTTTACGTTTGGTTTAGAACCCACGACGAAACGGTATGTTCTCATCGAGTCACACCAAATCTTGTAACAGTGTGACTGGTTGAAAAAAAATCGTATTGAGAATCGAGTCACACCTTTGTAACAGTGTGATTCGATACGAATTTTCATTCTCATCAAGTAACACGGAGTTTAGGAAGTGTTAGGGCTTGTTCACGTTGAACGCGCGGGCGCGATATATTAAACATACGACGTGATATGAAAGTGTTCACGTACAAACGCACGTGCAGTGTAAGCAACGTCAGCCGCGCCAGCGCGTTCAACGTGAACAAGCACTTACTCGTTCTGAAAAATAAATCGCAACGAGTAACTGTGTGACTCGGTGCGAATATTTATTCTCAACTAGTACTACACAGGGTTGACATAGTATTGTAATTTTGTGATGATTCAAAATTTGGTTGTTAATAATGCCTCTGCACCACCATGGCCGTAGGATGAAAATGGGGAAGACCAGGCGACACAAGTAAGCGTACCGTCCTCACGCTCGCGGGCATTAGCACGATCCACACTCCACGAAAACTAATTATTTTTGACACTGAGTATACTTACGAGAATGTATCATAAGGACTTGCACTGAGTAGGTATATACATGAAGAACCCCAGGCATTGCGTACCAAAACTTGGCTCAGACTATCAGACATTCATTGGGGTGGTTTTCCTAACTTATCATTAGATGGATGGTGGTGATTTTGCGCCCGTCTCATGATTAGATATAGGTATGTATTATAATATGAGAAGACTTCCATTAAGGTTTTTTCTAATCCTATCCTACAAATATTATAAATGGGAAAGTATGGAATAGTGTGTTTGTTACCTCTTTACACCAAAACAGCTAAAATTTGATACCGTAAAATCATATAACTATAGTTCATAATTCATTTATTGATTGCGAAAATGGGTACAATAAGATGGAACAATTTAGGATTATACCTCTAGAGCGCCATAATCTGCCTTTCGGCATGCAATATGTAATTTTTATTGATACACATAATAAATGTCAATTATAAAACAATGTCAAAATTAGGAATTAGTTATGTAGAATATGTCAATCAAGAAATTGGATATAATATGTCAATAAAATATAAAATTAATACTATACATTTTTATCCAATAAAAAATCATGAACACTGTAATAGGCTTTTGACAGCAATAAATCCTTGACTCGCTTTTTAAATATTACAAATGTACCTATTCGCCTCAAGAATCGACCTAGGTAAGTGATTATAGATCCTAGGAGCCATGCATAGGACACTTTTGTTATACAGTGCTGTTGTATTAGTGGGAAAACAGATTTTATTTTGAAGGCGTCCTGTAATACAACTTTGGTCCAGGCAGGCGCGGATCCAGACCATAATTTTGGGGGGGGTCATCGGCTAGGATTTTTTTAAACTAGTTTTTTTTTTGGAGACTTGTTTCTGCGTAGACTTGTAAATCTTACTATATACTTACTATTTTTCAGTACGAACGATGCGCGTTTTGCTTGCTCCGAGTAGCAAGGAAACTCAATATTCTTACTTATAAAAGCGCGACCAGCTCGCTGCGAGCGGCGAGAAAATTTTGAATTTTTCAACACGAACAATGCGCGTTTAGCTTGCTCCGAGTGGCAAGAAAACTAAATATTCTTATTTATAGAGCGCGAGCAGCTCGCTGCGAGCGCCGAGAAAATTTTGAATTTTTTAGCACGAATGATGTGCGTTTAACTTGCTCCGAGAGGCAAGTAAACTAAATATTCTTACTTGTAAAAGCGCGAGCAGCTCACTGCGAGCGCTGAGTAAATATAGATTTTTTTCAGCACGAGTTATGTGCGTTTAGCTTGCTCCAAGTAGTAAGGAAACTAAATATTCTTATTTATAGAGCGCGAGCGGCGAGAAAATTTTGAATTTTTCGGGCCGAATGAAGTGCGTTTCACTTGCTCCGAGAGGCAAGTAAACTAAATATTCTTACTTATAAAAGCACAAGCAGCTCGCTGCGAGCGCTGAGAAAATATTGATTTTTTCAGCACGAGTTATGTGCGTTTAGCTTGCTCCAAGTGGTAATGATACTAAATATTCTTATTTATAGAGCGAGAGCAGTTTGCTGCGAGCATCGAGAAAATTTTGAATTTTTCAGCACGAACGATGCGCGTTTAGCTTGCTCCGAGTGGCAAGGAAACCAAATATTTTTATTTATATAAGCGCGAGCAGCTCGATGCGAGCGCTGAGAAAATTTTTAATTTTTCAGCACAAATGATGTGCGTTATCCTTGCTCCAAGTGGTAAGGAAACTAAATATTCTTATTTATAGAGCGCGAGGAGCCACCTGCGTGCGCCGAGAAAATTTTGAATTTTTCAGCACGTATGACGTGCGTTTAGCTTGCTCCGAGTGGCAAGGAAACTAAATATTCTTATTTATAGAGAAATTTTTGAATTTTTCAGCACGTTTGACGTGCATTTAGTTTGCTTCGAGAGGCAGGGAAACTAAATATTCTTATTTATAAAAAACGCGAGCAGCTTGCTGCGAGCGCCGAGAAAATTTTAAATTTTTAGCACGAATGATGCGCGGGCAGCTCAAGAAAATTTTGAATCTTTCAGCACGAATGATCTGACTTCGCTCGCTCTGAGCAGTATGAAAATTAAATATTCTTATTTATAGAAAGGGAGCAGCTCGCTGCGAGCCAAAAAAAAAACTATTATACATGCGAGCAACTTGCTGCAAGCGCAAAGACTTAAAGCGCGAACAGCTTGCAGCAGTTAATATAATATCCAATTAATCCTAAATATGAAAGATACTGTATAACTTGCTACGAGAACCTACGGATTAAGTACAAGTTCATAAAATTGTTTCGCTTGTACGTAAAGCTTGCAGCTAAGAGAAAATTTACTAATTCTAACAATGAAAGTAGCGTATAAACAGTTGATATTATGATAGGATTTTTTTTTCGACTAGGATTTTGGTGGGGGTCATGACCCCCTTGACCCCCCCCTGGATCCGCGCCTGGGTCCAGGAGCATATTTCGACTTTTTGTGTTAATAATAGGAAAGTAGCTCCTTCTAGGCACTGAGTTGGAGTCACCTTACCAACCCAAAAGTAAAATGTAAATTTGATTTCTGATGTTGCCTGCACTGTTGTATGACATTAATTAGTGATGGGCAGTGTCGATTGTTAGTGATGGCCAGGACGATAAAAATATATCGATAGTCGGCGCGACCCGTTGGACGGGAAAATTGATGATTTTATTATTTATTTTATAAATAAAGAAAAGCCATGTTATTTCAAAATATTATTTTATAATATAATTTATTAATGCTGTTTTTACAAATAATGTGCCAATGAGTAATAAAATATATACAAATATTTTGAACAATAAATTTACATAACGTATATTTTATTATACAGTACACCGCAAGCAGTTATAATACAGGAATCAGGAATAAATAATAATAATTTTCCCGAGAATGGTCTTATCGAATCTTATGTCTATAAACTTAAGTTTTAGTGGGTAGGTGTGAAAAGTTTACAAGCTCTGAGTAAGAGCTCCCATAAATAAAACTTCAAAAAAATAGTGAAAAGTATAATTATAACCATTTTATGTATTAATTTAATAGTATAACATCTCACCTGCCTGGCTGTTGTTTACAACTCAAGATACAACACTTATAACACAAGTTACAGACAGAACAGTTTTTATTAACACTTCACAAAATGGATGCCAAAGGTGTTAAGGAGTCCATTGATGATTTAATGGCAGTATTTAGCCAAAGAATGGCACATTTTGAGAGCCAACTTGCAAAATCTCCGGACAAATCACCAACAATGGAGGCCCTGGCTGCTGACTATAACAATTTCAAATCTTTCACACTGAAGGCATTAAAAACTATCTTTTCACAAATGGAGAATGTTGCTGCAGCAGTCGATCAGCAGGAAATGAGATGTAGGCAGAAGATCCTGCTCCTACATGGGATTCCGGAGAGCTCAGGTGAAGACACTTCTTTAGTGGTGGTTAACACGATGGTCGAGCGCTTCAAACAAGCTGGTTTCACTGCATCTGATATCAGTAGGTGTCACAGGATGGGACGTGTTAGTAACCCAGACAAGCCTCGTCTGATTCTCTGCAAGTTTAGAGATATTGTTGTGCGGAACAAAGTCTGGGCTGCCAAGTCCGGCTTGAAAGGCTCGGGTGTATCGGTGTCAGAGTTTCTGACCAAGCTGCGACATGATGTCTTTATGGCGGCGCGACAGCGCTTTGGCGTCACTAACTGCTGGACGAGAGGAGGCTCTGTTTTTGTCCTCGGTGGTGATGGAGTGCGCCACACGATAAGCAGCCTGAAAGAGCTGAGTTCTATCCAGCAAGCGGCCCCTAAGGTATCCAACTCTCGTTCTACACGGACTGCTGCGCTTGTTGTCGCCACAGCGCCAGTGAAGCGAGCGACTTCCAAGGCGCGTTCAGCAACAACTTCAAAGAAGTGATTTTTGCTATAGTGTGGACTGTGTAACTCTTGGCAATTTGTGTGCTTCATAATTTCGTCATGGCCAAGATCCTGTTCCATCTAGCACTGATATAAATTCTCTTAATACACACTTCTCCTCTTCTCCTTCTATAGATGATGCTCATAAAGCTGAAACTATATCTAATCTTTCTAATTTTAGCTCTCCCAGTTATCCTCCTCTCTATTTTCGTCAATTTACCGTTGTTGAGGTGAAGAAGAGCATACTTTCAATCTCCTCAAATGCTGTTGGTGTCGACTGCATCAGTCGCAACATGTTAACCCCTATCCTGGACTATATTCTTCCTGTCGTCACAAGTATACTTAACCGCTCTATTTCTTCTGGTGTATTTCCTTCTCTTTGGAAGGAAGCACAGATTCTTCCGTTACCTAAGAAGTCAAACCCTAAGCTATTATCTGAATTTAGGCCTATTTCCATTCTTCCCTTTCTCTCTAAAGTTTTAGAGCGTTTAGTTCATAATCAAGTCAATGCGTTTCTTATTAAAAACTGTCTTCTAAATCCCTTCCAGTCTGGTTTCCGTCCAGGGCACAGTACGGTTACTGCGCTAGTCAAAGTGACCGATGACATTCGTTTGGGCATGGAGAACGGCCACTTAACTGTGCTAGTGCTCCTGGACTTCAGTAATGCTTTTAATACTGTCGATTTCGATATTCTTCTTGCTACTCTTCGCTCACTTAACATCTCATCAACGGTAATAGACTGGTTTCACAGCTATCTGTATGGGCGTCGGCAGCGGGTTCGCCTTGGAGATGCTTTTTCTTCTTGGTGCAACACGACTGCTGGGGTACCTCAAGGGGGTGTCCTTTCACCTCTTCTTTTCGCCATTTTCATTAATTCTATTTCTCTAAACCTTACTTCCTCGTACCATCTTTATGCTGATGACCTCCAGCTTTACTATCAGACTCCACTTGACCGACTAGATGACGCAGTGGAAGTTTTAAACCGAGACCTTCTGTCCATCTCTGAGTGGAGCAAATATCACGGTCTTAAACTGAATCCGGTCAAAACTCAGGCTATTATTATTGGAAGTTCTCGGTATATTTGTAAGATTGACTGGGTTCATCTTAGGAAAATTAATCTCGACGGAGTCACTATACCATATAGTGATAGTGTTAAGAACCTGGGTGTTTTCATTGACCGTACTATGTCTTGGGTTCCACAGTTATCAGCAACAAGTCGTAAAATGTTTGCTACTGCAGGCGCTTTGCGTAGGCTCCGGAACTTTTTACCGACAACCACTAAAATTGCACTCGCACAGTCCCTCATGCTCCCAGTTCTTGATTATGCTGACGCCAGCTACCCTGATATTACCGAGGACCAGCTAAACAAACTTGAGAGACTCCAAAATGTATGTATAAGGTTTATATTTGGCCTTCGCAAATATGACCATGTCTCCGATTTCCGTTCCAAACTCAAGTGGCTTCCTATTAGACGTCGCCGTGATGCTCATTTTCTTTTTCTTCTCTACAATATATTGCGTAATCCCACTTCCCCCCGCTATCTTCAGGAGCGTTTTGAATTTCTAGACGCTTCTCATTCACGTTCACTTAGGCCGTCAGTGAATTTGCAGTTACGTTTTCCTCAGCACAGCACTACTTTCTATGATAAGTCTTTTACTGTAAAGGCAATCCGTCTTTGGAATGCTTTACCTTGCGAAATTAGACAAGCTCCTTCACTAGATGTTTTTAAAAGCCGTGTGCATAAATACTATCATTCACTGCTGTAACCATTTTTTAACCTCTTTTCCTACCTACTTCAGTCTTTTTAATATCACAATAATTTCAATAGATACTTTACCGATATTGTTTGCGTACTTATTTCTTAGATTTATATACACAGTAATATATTGTCTTTTTGTAATAACATAAAACTGTTTATTTAGTATGCTCATATTAAAATATTGTATTGCATGATATTTGTAATATATTTAATTTGTTATAATCTATATATAATATACATATACTTATTTAGATATTTTGTTTATATATATATAATAATATATATACATATATACTATTTAGTATCTATTTTATAACATAATAATATATATTATTACATATATTTTGGATACTGTTTGTTTATTTTATACTTCTCCACCTACCAGTTTCTGCCATATTATGTTACTCCCTCCCTGCACGGTTGTCTGGAAGAGATCGCTTTTAGCGATAAGACCGCCGGTTGCAACATCTTTGTTTTGTTTGTTATCTACTGTTGTAAATTGTTAATTTTCATGTGGTGTTACAATAAAGTATTAATAAATAAATAAATAACTACTACCAAAAAACTTAACATAACTTAATCCGACTAAGTTTTTCAATGGGCCGAAAAACAAGCTCAGGATCTTCTACGACTCTTAGCATCTGCACCTGTAAAACATAAAAGGTTATTTTTAAACAACGAAGTAAGAAGACCAGCAAGACGCTCTTTCTGTACATAAACTCGCCCATTCATTAATTTGGGGTGTCATTTTACTTAAGCCTACGTCACACTGAGCGAACAAAGCGAACGCGAACAAGTTGTCATTTGTCATCAACGCGATCTGCCCGGCGCGGCAGGCCGGTCCGCGTCCGCTTTATGTGTGACGGCTCACGTACAAACTAGAACATTACAAAAATTCCGTCTCGGTTCGCGTTCGCTTTGTTCGCTCAGTGTGACGTAAGCTTTAGTCGGACAGTGTTGAGTGAAACGGAAATACTCAATCAAACATGTGCAAACGAGATGGACAAAACGAAGGAGTACTTATATAATTTTAGGGAACTAAATAATAACTTAGATGTCAACATTCTATTTCTTTTAAACTACCTAGTTATGTTTTCGGTACAACCTCCGGTTCTTAGTATTTGATTTCTGCAACATTGTAACTTTAACCTTTTGACAGCCAAAGTTACCTATACTTGACAAGTACTTGCGGGTCCTGTACGCCAACGACGTCTATAGACGACAAAAAACCCAGTCTTAATAAAGTGAAATAAAAATATTTATCGACTCTTGGCAACACTAGTTCTTTCGTAGGTATTTTTTTTTTGTGCCTTGGCGCACAGGGCACGAAAATGCGTTTGTGCCGTGGCGTTCAAACGGTTAAATAAACCTTTTTTAATATTGCGAATTAAGCATATCCTTTGTTTAAACTATGTAAGCTGAGTACCGGACGTCTAACAGAGACCACCCTTGTTTTTAGTGTTAACATTATATATTGTTAGTTTCCTAAAGTTAGTCTAGTTCTTACAGTCGAATTGGCTCGACATATTTTTAATTATAAAGTCTTGTTCTCATAATCGAATAAGTGTAATATATTGTTCTATAAATCGAATATTAATTTTAATTCAATAAATATTCTAAAATCGAATAAATTAGTTTTTAACAAGTAAAATTTTAAAAAAACTTTTTTAAAACCAGCTTTTATTATTATTACCATAAAGTACTCGTCAAGACGAATCAAATGAGTCCAAACTCGATGGGGTTACGTCATTTAATTACGGGTTACGTCATTTAATTACGGTTCCTATAGTCACCTTCCCGCTCCATCATCAAATCAGCTCCATGTCATAATAATATTGCATTGTCATCTGATTTATGCATGCATGCAAAATTTCAGCTCAATCGGACATCGGGAATTGGGTCAAATTTCAAATTAAACTTGCAAGATTTGATTACAGACAGACAACAGACAAGTGAAAGTAAATAAAAGCTTGTAAAAAGGCTGTTCGCTCGCACACAAACTTATCTGGCGCTGAGGACAGGATCACTGTCTTCCATGCGAAAACGGTATTCGCGAGTGCAGTATAAAATCTATTGTCCGCGAGTATATTCATCGCTATCAGTGATCCGCGAACTAAATAAATTCGATAAGGCTGGAACGAGAAATGGCGTTAACTTTGGCTGGCTGGTGAGTAAACCTTTTCACCTTCCTTACCTCTCTACTTTCTTGAGATAAGAACTCTCTCATTTAAGTGTTATTTGGCTTTCTAGTGAAAATAAGGGCAATAAAGTGATAAAGTGAATTAAAAATATAAAATAAATATAGATATAAGAATAAAAGTTTAAATATAAAATAAATTAAGTAAAAAGTAATTGTATATAGTTACTAATAATATTATAAACATAAATTGTAAGTGTAATCGGAAAATTCAAAAATGGCTACTCCAAGGGAAACCATCACTATTATTCCAAATGAAATGTTGAAGGTGATTCCCTCGTTTGGAGGAGATAAACGTCAGTTAAGTCTCTTCATAAGACAATGCGAATTTATAATATCTAAATATGCAGGCAATGCCACCCAAAATGCATATGTCATGCACAGCATTATGAGTAAGCTAGTGGATGAAGCCGCCGCGTTAATTAGTGAACGCGAAGAAATAGGTACTTGGGATCAATTTAAAGAACTTCTTACGCAACATTTTGGTGACCCACGCAGTGAGGAATACATTGCAATAGAACTAGAATCCATGAAGATCCGATCAAATGAATCATATCTAGACTTCTGTAATAGAATACAGTCTGTGAGATCCACTTTAATTTCTAAAGTTAACCTATTATCTGATTTAAAGATATATCTGTCAATCACGGGCATGTCAGACTGCCTTAGTCTTCAGGCTGATATCCACTCAGTGGAAAGGTGGAGTCAAATGAACAGACTTGTTTTCAACACTGAGAAGTGTAAAGTGGTCTCTTTCACTCGAGCATTGAATCCCATTTCATTTGCTTACGCATTAGGCGGTTGCATTTTAGCGAGAGAAACAAAAATCAGGGACCTTGGGATTACCCTAGACACTAGCCTCAATTTTCGAGAGCATATTGTTGCGATCTGTAAAGACGCTAATAGGGCACTAGGATTCGTAATGAGAACCGCCTCGCAATTTCCGGACACCCGGGTGGCTATTACTCTATACAACGCATTCGTCCGTAGTAAGTTAGAGTTTGATTCGGCAGTCTGGGACCCGTATGAGGCGAAGTACACGCTCTTAATAGAGAGGCTCCAGAGGAAATTCGCTCGATATGTCTATAAGAGGATGTACGGGTACTATCCGTTTCTGTTCCCCTCACTGTTTGTGTCAGGTATGGTTGGGATGGATACTCTACAGTTGAGGCGGAAACTACTGTTGGCCGTGCATTACATGCAAATACTAAGGAACCGTGTTAACAACCCGACGGTCCTGGGGGCAATTGGCTTGTTTGTTCCAAAAAACTACTACAGTCGGAGTAGACGTCGCCAGCACCAGCTGTTTTTCCGTCCAACGACGCGGACCCGCCACGCTCAGAATTCTCCTACCCAGCGTGCGTTGGAGTTTTTAAACTTATTCGCCCTCGAGGTCCAGCATATCGACATTCTTACGGATTCTCTTAATGCTATTGTTAAAGATGTAAGACAATATATAAGTCGTAATAATTTTATGTAAGTAGTAATACCCTAGTTAGTAGTACTGTTAGTATATAAACTAGAATAATAAGTGTTTTGGATCATCTGTAAGCTTGTTATTTGAATTAATAAATAAATTGAATTGAAATTGAATTGAATCCGAATCTAAAGCAAAGTAAAGTCACAATATACAACCATATATCGTTGAGTGTATTTCTATATAATCTCAGTGAAGACATAGTACGCGTTGTTCGCTTAAGTAAACCTAAAACATTAGAAGAGGCCTTGAGCGTAGATAGGGAAGAAGTAGACTTCCATAACCAACATGTTGCACACAATAGACTCACGAGTAATAGACCACAACCACAGTTTCAACTATAACCCCATACACCTACAAACACATTTAAATTTGGAACACAAAATGCAAAATCAACCAAAACCACCACAACCCTTTGGTTATAAACCACAATTAGGTTATAAACCACCGTTTAATACCCAAGGTCAATTCATGCGACCCCAACAATTTGGCTATCGACCCCAATTTGGCTATAAACCCCAATTTGGTACGCATCCTCAACAATTCGGAATGCGTCCCCAACAATTTGGAATGCGTCCCCAACAATTTGGAATGCGTCCACCAAATCCAGTAAACCCACAATTAGGATACAAACCTCCTGTACCTAACTACCAACCCCAAGACGTTTGTATGCGCACAGCTCCCCCTATGAAAACGCAACAACCCGGTTTTAAACTGAATGAACTAGAATGCAACCCTTCGTATAATTATGAATATAATGTTAACGAAGACGAGGACTATGATGTATACTATAATAGTGACGATTATTGCGAATATCAGAGTCACAAGATGCTTTTAGACTCTTGAGCCCAGTAATTTCATTAATTACAGTGCTCTCCTACCGAAGCACAGTAATGTTTGCACATCACTGTTCAGGCGGTACAATAACTGGTGTTGGGGCACCCACCTAGTCTACAAATGTGCTCCCCGTTAATGTTGGTGGATAGTTTGTAGGAAAAAAATGCCAACTCCAAAGCAATTATAACCTATAGTACTTTTTGTATTTTGATTATGTAAGGACCACCGACCTTACCGATGGGGGCTGCCAGAATACCAGCGCTGTGTGTTTCACTGTATACACGCAGCACAACGCTGAGGCAGTTCCCATTCGGCGGCTTAGTGGATGCTCATGTGCTTTATAACTATTGTTATTTTATTGCTTTTTACTTGTGTTTTATAAGCCGTCGAATAAATGTGTTTCTTTCTTTCTTCTTTCAATTGGTGGCTGTTTGTGAGTATTGATTATATTTTGTTGCTTATAACTTACCTGTTTTCATCCAAAGGAAATTATGTGTAGAATGCTGTAGCTGATTCCATATTATATAAGATTTACATAGCGCTCGTTCCGACTCATGATGAGCCGATAACTCTTGTCTCTTCGTGAAACAGGCATTAAAAGAATTACGAACTTTAACTGTACAAATTGAACTAAAAACTATAACAAGCTAAAATCTATAGAATATAAACATAAAACACGGCTGTCCAGTCCAGAAATTCGAATGTTTAAAGCAGAAAAAAAGATAATTTTCTCAAGTTACAAAATATCAACAAATAACAACGTCAACGTTGAATTTGTCAATTTTGATTTTGTTTTTTTTATTGTCAATGTTCAAAGGTCAAAGGAGGTGTGTATAAGAAAAAATAAACTATTTTTTATGTTGGTACTTGCTTCCTTGCGTTGGTCAATGAATCTCATACATTTTTTCAATGTAGGTATGGAAGTTACGAGGGACTGCTTCTAGGGAAATCTTCGGCCATATTTGGCTAGTAACTAGTATAGATAGTAGGCGTTGTAGTTAGATAGCAAGTACTATGTGTAGTCAACAGCGAGCGATGCGATATAAACTGTAGCAAGCATTCCCTCCGCACGTCCCGCACGCCGCAAGAACGTACCTATTAAACTACGCGAGTGTCTTCTCTGACGCTCACGTCTTAATATCACCAAATAAGGTAATAGCGCGGACACCGACGATGAGGGGAGGAGCTCTGGCCGCCCGAATATTGGCGCCTCGCGCTCCCGCGCCACAGCGCTTCAGTGTATGCCAGCTCTCGCTTGAGCGCACACGACGCATCGGTCCGCGTTCTCGATATTTATATGTACCTACTATGTGTGTTTACATAATATAAGTAGTTTAGTGTTTATAGAAGTTCTAATGTTCATTCGTGCTAATTCCTTGCCGTCACTGTTTTTGTTTGTACCCAATTCATCAATAAACGTATTTTACACTACTAAATATGGCGTCCCAACTTAGTGGCCAAAAATAAGTGACTGTGCAGTGAAAAGTGAACGTAGTGCTAACTACCTAAACTCGTAATATCCCGAGTCATTCCCTTCCGGTTTTATAATAAAAACTGTGACGATGACTCGAACGCGACGTCAATCCCGGCGCCAATCGGACGCTTTCTCTGACGCGGCAGACGCGCCCGTTGATTCGGAAGAGCAGGTGCCTGCTTCTACAGTGGCCACGATGATGGCGGCGCTCCAGCGAACACAGAATGAAGCCCTGGAGCGACTCTTCGATCGGGTCATTGATCGCCAATCGACGTCCCCGGTTTCTATAATAGAAAAGAAATCGGGTGATTTCGCGTCTTGTACGTCGCGATTCTCAGGGGAGCCCACCGAATCCATCGAAACATTCATAGATGCAATAACAAGTTACCGAGACTGCAAAAACATCTCAAGTGAAAATGCCGTACGCGGCATGTCAATGCTGTTGACCGGTTCCGCGGCGACGTGGTGGCTCAGCATTAAAGCAGAAGTCGCTACCTGGAGCGAGGTCATTGACCGCCTCCGCGGCGCCTACGGAGACCGTCGTCCGGCGTATCGGTTGTACCGCGACCTTTTCCAAATGAACCAAGGCGAGGAGAAGACAGATATCTTCGTAGCGAAATGTAGAGCGCTCCTATCCAAAATACCAGATAGAGACATCACTATGAAAGCACGGATAGACATGGTATTTGGCCTCCTCGATCATCGTATAAGGAAAAGACTGCAACGCGACGATTGCTCCACATTTAGCGAGCTGCTATCCAAAGCTCGAGTCATTGAAGACGCACTGGAAGAAGGAAATAGTGCACAACGTCAAGTCAGCGTATCTACACCCGCGCGTACGCTCCCGCATAACGCGCCCAACACTCCTGCAACACAGCGAGCGGCTGGGGCTACACCACAACAGTCCGGCGCCGGCGGCAGCGGCCGACCCGCGCCGCGAGCGCAGCGATTCGCCTCCGCGCCCACGCAGTCCGCAGCGACGCCGATACCTACGGCGGAGCCGGGGCGCGCGGCGACAACGCCGCGACCGGCGGCAACCGACGGTGCGAGCAGCCGAGCCGATTCAACGCAGAAGGCGCGTCCGTTCTGTAACTACTGCAAAAGGTTTGGACATTGGCGTGACCAATGTAGAAAACTATCGGGTGAGTCCACTGATATTACTAACAATAATTCTAAAGTGCCTACTCCAGTGTCGTGTTACCAATGTGGTTCAAAAAACGTAACGCGTGATACGTGCAAACAGTGTAACCAAAATCAATCGTTCTATAGTGTAAGCTCTGACACTATAAATAACGATATAAGTGATAGTTCTAAGTGTAAATATCTATCTTCTAGTAATAATTATAATAGGGCATGTACATATTATAATAATAAAAATGTTGTGTGTCGTATGCCGAACACACTCGCTGGTGAGTCGACGCGTCATATAGATGATCTTTACCCTAGTGATGCGCCACACACGAGTGATATTCGCGACCTTAGTGATGTGCCACACACGAGTGACATTCGCGACCCTAGTGATGTGCCACACACTGGTGACATTCGTGACCCTAGTGATGCGCCACACACGAGTGATATTCGCGACCTTAGTGATGTGCCACACACGAGTGACATTCGCGACCCTAGTGATGTGCCACACACTGGTGACATTCGTGACCCTAGTGATGTGCCACACATGCCTCCCAGCGGTGTGTCCGGTATATCAAGTGGTGTGTCTATTCCGGATAATATGTGTTTTCTAAGCATGCAAAAAGATGTATTCTATAAGGATGTTACGTCTAGTAATAAAGAAAAAGATAATGTTACCACTAAACCCGCGGCCGGTGAGAGCTTCGTCCCCTCGTCGCAAAATGCGTTTCGTCCAATTTTTGATATAAAAATTTTGGGATTTTGGGGCACGGCGCTCATCGACACGGGTGCTAAGCAATCTATTGCGGGGCATACTTTATACGACCTCCTCGTGCGCCAAGGTCATCCTTTGCACCCGGCCCGCCGAATTATAAAGCTTGCGGACGGACATGCGCGCGAGTTGGATGTCCTATTAACTACACTAGACGTTTACTTAGAGGGTAGGAATATACAGACTCCCTTCCTAGTATTGCCAGATGCTGAACACAACGAAACTTTATTAGGAATAGACTTTCTCAATTCAGCGGGTGTAGTGATCGACTTCGCGCAGCAATCATGGCATTTTGCGGATGGTAAACACGCCCCGCATAAGCTACGCGTTGAACCTGGCTCCCGACCACTTGCTTACGCCGCGACTGACATCCTGAGGGATGATGAAGGTATGCACTTATCTCAGCCTCAGCGTGACTCCTTGGGGACTCTCCTAGCCCAGAATGCCGACATTTTCCAACCAGGGGGAGCCCCTACACCTTTCATCGAGCATCATATCGACACAGGTGAGCACCGCCCTGTAGCTGTACCTCCGTATCGTATGACTCCAGCGAAGAAGGAGCTGATGCGAGCGGAGATAGAAAAAATGGTGAAGGATGACATAATTGAGGAGTGTGAGTCGGCTTGGTGTTCTCCAGCCCTTCTTGTGCCTAAGTCAAATGGTAAACTCCGTTTCTGCGTCGACTATAGACGTCTCAATGATTTCACTAAAACGGACACCTATCCAATGCCTCTCATTGATGAACTACTTCAAAGTACTAAGAGGAACTGCTTTATGAGCACCCTCGACTTAAGGTCAGGTTATTGGCAGGTGAGCGTTGCCGAGGAAGACAGGGACAAGACCGCCTTCACCAGTCCTTTCGGGACTTTTCGTTTCAAGCGCATGCCTTTTGGATTAAAGAACGCGCCTGCAACGTTTAACCGCCTGATTGATCGAATGAGAACCTGCTCGAGTCTGGCTGATGTCACTCTTTTAGCTTTCATGGACGATCTACTCGTGATAACCGAAGGAGGGATCCAAAAGCATCTCCAGGATCTCCAAGCCGTGTTCTCTCGTCTCCGTGAGTATAACCTTCGTGCAAATAGAGAAAAGTGCGTTTTCGCCAGGGAAACCGTCAAGTACCTTGGACACATCATTAGTCAACAAGGCATCTCACCAGATCCCGAAAAGGTCCAAGCTGTACAAAACATGAAGGAACCAAACAACTTGAAGCATCTGAGGACCTTTTTGCAGACTTGTTCCTGGTTCCGAAAGTTTATTCCACATTTTTCTCAAATAGCGGAGCCGCTTACTAAACTTACGAGAAAATCACAGACCTGGATCTGGGGGACTGCCCAAAAGGAAGCATTTGGTGAGTTAAAGAAACTCCTAACAACGGCTCCTATTTTAGTTCAAGCCGATTTTAATAAGCCATTTATCCTGCGCACTGACGCCAGTAATTTCGCAATCGGTGCTGTTCTACTCCAGGGGGAGGACAAGGAAGAAAGACCGATCGAATATGCTAGCCGATTATTAACCAGTGCAGAACGAAACTATTCCACCACTGAACGAGAAGCCCTAGCAGTTGTATGGGCAGTCGAGAGATTCCGTAGTTACTTGGATGGTCATCCAGTGGTTATTGGCACCGACCATCAACCCCTCCGTTGGCTGATGACCCTCAAGTCCCCAACTGGGCGATTGGTAAGATGGGCACTTAAACTACAAGCTTTTGATATACGTTACCAGTATACTCCTGGACGGATAAATGTCGTTGCGGACGGATTGAGTAGACCAATCTGTACCGAGGAGACTCAGGGTGAGTGTGGTGTTTGCTCAGTTATTCTTGACTTACCAACCCGGAATCCAACTGACTTACGACGAGATCAACTAGCCGATCCTGAGGTGGAAAAGATAACTAAAGATCTAGAAGGAGTTGACGAAGTGGCTGCTCGACGATGGACCGAGAGAGGCTACCTGATGGACCTGGGAGTACTTTATAGATATAACCCGGACTCTGAAAGTGAAGCACCGCAGCTCGTCATCCCGTCCAATCTTAGAGCCGAAGTCTTAACCGAATGTCATGACTCCGCTTTAGCAGGACATCCTGGTATTGATCGTACGTATCTTAAGGTCTCACAACATTATTACTTTTCTGGAATGAGACGTTTTATAATAGATTATGTTAAGGCATGCGTGGTATGTCAGAGGTACAAGCCCTCCAATGAGAAACCAGCTGGATTGCTGCAAACTCCGGTGATGAATCAACGAAACGAAGTATTAGCGATCGATTTATTTGGCCCCCTTCCAGAAGGTGAACAAGGTGAGAGATGGGTTCTGTTGGTAGAGGATACAGCGACCCGTTGGGTGGAGCTATACGCTCTCAAGGAAGCCACAGCGGATGCCTGTGCTCAAATATTGATTGAGGAATATCTCCTTAGATACGGTTTTCCCCGCCGTATTGTTTCCGACAATGGTGTCCAGTTCGTTGGAGCGGTCATGCAGCAATGTATGTATATATTAGGTATTAAACAGAATTTAATTCCGCTCTACCATCCAGCTGCTAACCCCGCCGAGCGTAAAAATCGGGATTTGAAGTTCCAACTCAGTCAGCTTGTCGAGAACGACCATAACACCTGGCCTAAAAAGTTGGCCGTGGTAAGGTATGCCATGAACAGTGCAGTTTGCCGGACTACCGGTACTACGCCTGCTTACCTGATGTTTGGGAGAGACATGAGATCACCCTTCGAGGCTCAAAATGATTTGAGAGCTATTCTAGATAAGGAAAACTTTGTACCTCAAATCACCCCATATCTCAGGGCATTTATCGCATCGTTGTCAGCCGTGCGAGAACGAGTGGAACAACAACAAGATAGGACTAAAGAGATTGCTGATCGGTCTCGTCGCCCTGGAAATACTTATGAGATAGGAGATAAAGTCTTGCTTAAGTCGCAAGTGTTGAGTAACGCAAGTAAAGGCCTAACGGCAAAGTTTACTCCTAAACGCGATGGCCCATATGTTATTAAAGAAAAGGTAAGTCCTACTACATACGTCCTAGGCCCAATTGATGGGAACCCTGAGGATAATATTGGTAGATATCACTCACAAGACTTAACTATGTTCATTGACTCTAATCTCCCAGACGAGCCTATACCCCAACCAGTCATTCCTAAGCGACGACGTGGACGTCCGAAGCAACCCACTTTGGCGCTAGTACAGGAACGAGGTCGCTCTCCTATACTAGAGGGGGAGTCTGTAGCAAGCATTCCCTCCGCACGTCCCGCACGCCGCAAGAACGTACCTATTAAACTACGCGAGTGTCTTCTCTGACGCTCACGTCTTAATATCACCAAATAAGGTAATAGCGCGGACACCGACGATGAGGGGAGGAGCTCTGGCCGCCCGAATATTGGCGCCTCGCGCTCCCGCGCCACAGCGCTTCAGTCTATGCCAGCTCTCGCTTGAGCGCACACGACGCATCGGTCCGCGTTCTCGATATTTATATGTACCTACTATGTGTGTTTACATAATATAAGTAGTTTAGTGTTTATAGAAGTTCTAATGTTCATTCGTGCTAATTCCTTGCCGTCACTGTTTTTGTTTGTACCCAATTCATCAATAAACGTATTTTACACTACTAAAAAACTTAATTTTACGTCTTTTTAAAACTTCACTTACCTACTTTTATTTCAAAAAATAAGTAAGAGTGGTCCACCAGTTCTACAATTTATTTTAATGAAAGGTTATATGTTTATGTTTATTATATTGGTGCTGTTTTTTACATCAGTCAATTATTTTAATATTTAGTGAAATTTATTCTAATTTTCATACTTAGCATTCAACAATAGTCCAACAGTTTCTTTGGACTTAAATTAAAAACCGACGTTTGTTTTGAGAATAATGTCAAGGAAGCCTGAAGCCAGATTATAGAAATATTATTCAGATCGACATATGGAGTTATGTCTTATCTGATATTGAAAATGAAAGACTGACTCAGCGGGAAGCATCTGAAAAGTACAAGATGCCAAGAAGTTCTATAATTTTAAAACATAAAGCTATTAGAAGCAACAATGTTAAGCCTCCTGGACGCCAGTGTGTTTTGAGTGAAGATGAAGAAACTGCCTTAATAAATGCAGTGATGTAGTGCTGATAAAACTCAGCACTAAGAAAGCACTCTTTTTAAGTTGCTGAACTGGAGAGTAAATGAAAAAAAAAAGATAATTTACCTGCTGGATTTCTTTATATAATTCTAGATCTCATGCAATACTGATTTTATAAGATATGCAACGTAAATATAGGTAAAAAGTGGTTGACAGTTAAACTTCAATCTATCTATCTATATCTATACATCTATACTCTATACATATAAATAAGAATGGAAATTTCTCCCCATTCATTGTGATCCTTTACTAAGATGAATCGTGAATACACGCATATGAACAAAACGACGCGAAAAAGTCGCTTGCGCGATCTAATTCGTAAAACATTTTGTCAATTTTTTTTAGGGAAACGTAATATAAAATAATAAAATAAATAAAAATCTTTTACTTCGGACACATCGCCCCTAATTTACATCAAAAATTCGAAATAAAAGTAATACAATATAAAGTAAATTCAATTCAAAAAAATATAGTGCGACAAACTTAAAATACGCCATCTATCGATGTGGCTATAAACGAAGCAGTCTGCAGTGGAAAACATCGAAACTATATCACATCGAAACTACTAATGAGATTTAAACGAAACTTAGCATGCACATACTTCATGGTTTGTAATAACAAAATATACAGTATTATTCCCGGAATTCGATTCGGTTTCCATAGGTTAGGTTAGCCTGAAAAAATCATCGGATGTATAAATAAAATTCGTACCGTTACGTATCGTTACCGTGGATAAGTTGGTTGACCGTTCGGTTCGATAAAGCTGGTTCTACTAGCCCCGAGTTCGAATCCGGTGAGGCGATAGGAAAGTTTTTGCATTATTACTTTTAATTTTTGAAAATTATAATCTGGTGCTTTCATGAACCATTTCGGAAAACTTAAGTCGCAGTTTGGAGTGCTTTTCACGAAAGATGTCCCCCGCGGAATTTTGCGGAACTTCAAATCCTAAATATGTTTAATTTGTTAAATAAAGTAAATACCTACCTATTTAATTAAGAAATTAAATATGATAAATTATGAGAAGTTGAAATGTTATAAATATTTTAATTTTACTATACAGTGCTTTTCATGAAAGAAGCTACTTTTTGCTAGGCCCCACTATCGCGCGTTTTAAAGTTAAAATAGGTATTTATAACATTTTAACTCCACATAATCTTATCTAAATTCTTAATAAGAATACATATCTAATTTCTTAATTAAATAGGTATTTACTTTATCTAACAAATAAAACATATTTAGGATATGAAGTATATACATAGGCGGATTTAGGGGGAGGGGCCAGGGGGCCAAGGCCCCCCCCAGAATCATTGTAGAGTTACGAATTTTGCACATATTTCATGGTAAAGATTATAATTTTTTTCTCTAACACATATTATTAAGGATGTTTAAACTTTCTAACTGCTCAGAGCGAGCTAAACACACACTTTTTGTAGTAAAAATTATAATATTTTTGCCCGTCTGCACCTTGGCCCCCCCCCGAGAACCAAATCCTGGATCCGCCTATGAGTATATAATTACCGATCATATTAAATTTAGTTCTGCCAAAATCGACCTTTCGTGAAAAGCACTCTACATATATTTTGTAGGTACCTCTTTTTTAATAGAGGATTACGACGGTGAATAAATATGATAATTAATTTATTATGCATAAAACAAGCGTCGCCGTAAAGAGCACGCCATCTATTGACGAGCGGTAAAACAGATTTGTCAATAAGACTTAGTCGTGTGACGTGTGTGGTATGTGAAAGATCCCATGGGCGCAAGAGGGCGCTAAATCCAAAAAAATTGAAGGCGAGGTGAGTTGCTAAGAAACTATTTCAATGTAGTGATCCATTTAAAATATTTTTTTTTTAAATCTTAACTACCTACTGGCTTTCTAACTTTCACTGAAAAAATCGCAATGTGTCTCAAAGGACTGAAATTTAACTGCCAACTTTCATTTGACATCGGAAAAAACAGCCTAAAAATAAAAATTTGACGCGGGCAACGCCGCGGGTACAGCTAGTAAATATAAATACATTTAAAAAATATTATTGTATTCCAGACCTTCAACATTGTTCTAAGTCAGTTAAAGTACTATATTTTCTTGTATTTTTAATATCTACTTTTCAGTGGGACTCATGGGGTAGTTAAAATTCAAAATGTTAGAGCGTCAAGGGTAGGTAATTCATGTAGGTGAAGTTTTAAAATGCACCTATCTAGTCTGATCTATTATTATGTTTGATATTTACAGACATACGAGATGCAATTTCAAAGTAGTTGAACTCAAATAAAATACAGATTCATTTATACACTTATATGATTTATTACAAATTATATAAAACAAAAATCTACATAAAGTAATATGGCGTCACATTACATATAATATTATTTGCTTATTGCAAAATAAATGCATATTTAAAAATAAAATTTTTAATTTACACAAAGAAAAGGAACATACACAGAATCCATCTCACATAAGAAAACTCACACTGGAAAAGGACCTAAATGTTTTTTAAGAATCTATTGCATCGAAACTAAAGCCGCGTTTCGATTTCTTAGGTGAGATGAATTGTTTATTTTAGGTAGGTAATGAAATAAATAGCCAAAAATTTAGAGCACAGCCATATCATGATCACACAGAAATGATCACAAATTTAAATATTCTCATTTCAGGGGCCTTCTCTACGAGCGCAAGTACCTATCGCGCATAGTTTATTTACATTTTTCACTGTTTATTAATGATAATATAGCTGTTACAAAAAAAACCACAATAAACTTACAAGTGGAGTTTAAGGACTAAGGGACCAAACACCCTTAGTCCTTAAAATATACATGATATACAGAGTACTGAACTTACGGTGTACTCATTCAGTACTACAACTTTCATATTATTAACCTAAGCCTTTTAAATTTAGACTTTAGACTATTATAGAGGTTCAAGTGCTGCTCCTTAGCTCGATTTTGTATGGAGGTATGACTCGGTTCGGCAGAAAGCATGCAACTTGGCATGCGTATAGCTTTACCCTTTATAAGAAATTTTAGTAGAAACAATGATAATGTTTCCACCCCTCCCCCCACTTAAGTATATAATTTTTAGGACATAGTTTTCTAAATATTATTTCTTTCTTTTTATAATATTTTCCAAAATGCCTTAAACCAATGATGTAGATTTCATTTCTGATATTAAAACAATGGTATTTGTGGAGTTAAGTTTAGCAAAAAATTAAAAGATAAACATTTTTTTTTTGTGTTTAAGTCATTGTATATTTTAAAATGGTAGTTTTATTAAAAAATACTGTAATATTGCCTATATTATGTAGATAAATATATATTATATATTAGATTGTAACTGTATTACGTATAATATAACTTTTAATTAAATTGCATTACATGTCTACCGGGGGTAGACTTCCTTTGCAGGAGGTCGTCTAGGTGGGTACCCCAACAGTGCCAGTTATTCTACCGCCTGAGCAGTGATGTGCAAACATTACTGTGCTTCGGTAGGAGGGCACTGTAGATAGTGAAATTACTGGGCTAAAGAGTTTAACATCATATGACTCTAGAGTAAGAAGCGTTGGTGCAGTGCACTTAGAATTGCACATTATTGTGTAATTCTGGGTGGCACTGTACTGTTTATGGGCAGCGTTATCTCTTAACATCAGGATAGCGTCTTGCTCGTCTTCTTACTTCTTCACATAAAAAAATGTATTGCTTATTAAATTTTCTACAATAATGTCCTTGGAGGTATGTTGCTACCACTAATGGTTTAAAAAATATATTCACAACTACTGGTGCACGAAAAGGATTCACGTAGTCAACTTTGACGTCTAATAAATCCAAAAGCTGACACTTTACGAGGGTGGATGTCATTATACGAGGGCGGTTTGATAAGTCAGTGACTTTTTGAATTTCCCGCGCGGTTATTCCAAATGCAACAGTGCTGCCGTCAACTGTCATCTATTAGTGGGCAACTGTCAAATTTTGAGCAAGCTACGCAGGGTTCGATTTCGTAGTATAATTATGCTATTTGTACCAGAATTTAATCATGTTTAGTATGTAGTATAGCAAAGCCAATATACTACGCGAATATACCATAATTTGATCATCAGACTTTTTAATAATAATTACCCTGAAATATCAGGAATTTCTATATTTATAGCAATACCAAATGAGGCTAGTCGGTAATTCCCCGATTTTTTAGTCCTTCTGGTAGGGTAAGATGGATGTATTTAATTTTGATAGCTGAATTTTCTAAAATAACAAGATTTTAAGATTATTACCTATCAAAAAAAAACATTGTGGTATTACCTTTCGTAGATTTATTTTTGTAGGTATAATAAAACAATAGAAATAATCAACGCATTTTGTTTCAATTCTAATCAAAAACACAAAAAAAAAGAAATCCTAGTATAATTTTGGAAAAATAGTATAATTTTCATTTCCATAGACAATAATTTTTGGATGCTCTGAATCCAACCCTGAAGCTACGTCATGCAGTTGGTGTTTGATAGCCATACAAAGCAGACAACCTCGTGAGTTTTTACGAAAATGGAAAAAAGTGAATTTCGTGTGCTGATTAAGCATTACTTTTTACGTAAAAAAACCATCACTGAACCTAAGGAAAAGCTTGATAAATACTACGGGGACTCGGCACCATCAATTTCAATGGTAAAGAAGTGGTTTACAGAGTTCCGTTGTGGTCGTACCAGCACTAGTGACGCCGAACGTTCAGGTCGCCCAAAAGAAGTGATCACGCCGGAAATCGTCGATAAAATCCATGAAATGATATTGGATGATCGGAGAATGAAAGTGCGTGAGTTGGCTCATACTGTAGGCATCTCAACTGAACGGGTACATCATATTTTACACGAATATTTGGACATGAGAACTCTCCGCGAGATGGGTGCCGCGATTGCTCACACTCGACCATAAGCGCAATCGTGTGACAATTTCAAAAGAGTGTTTAGCGATGTTCAGCCGTAATCCGGACGAATTTTTGCGCCGTTTTGTTACTGTGGACGAAACATGGATCCATCACAACACGCCAGAGACCAAGGAACAATCGAAACAGTGGGTTGCTCGGGGTGAACGTGGACCAAAGAAGGCCAAACAGAGTCTGTCAGCCAACAAGGTCATGGCCACAGTTTTTTGGGATGCACGCGGTGTCATTCACATTGATTACCTCGAGAAAGGTAAAACAATCACCGGCGAATATTATTCAAAGCTTTTGGACAGATTCGACGTTGACTTGAAGCAAAAACGGCCGCATTTGGCGAAGAAGAAAGTGCTGTTCCATCAAGACAATGCACGTGTGCACACTTGTTTAGTCACGATGGCCAAAATCCACGAATTGAGATACGAACTGCTACCCCATCCAGCATATTCTCCAGATTTAGCCCCCTGCGACTATTATCTGTTTCCAAACCTAAAGAAATGGCTGGGTGGTAAGAGATTTGAGTCTAATGAAGAAGTCATTACCGAAACAAACGCGTATTTTGAGAGCCTTGAGAAAACCTATTATTTGGAGGGAATAAAAAAATTAGAAAAACGCTGGACTAAATGTATCGAGCTAAAAGGTGATTATGTAGAAAAATAAAAAGTTTATTTGCCGCAAAAAAATGTTTTATTCAAAAAGTCACGGACTTATCAAACCGACCTCGTATTTATTGTTAGTATTAATTTCAACTGTCGACATAAAAGTGGGGGGAGGGGTGGAAACATTGTCATTGGGGGAGTTTCTAGTAAAATTTCTTCTAATAAAAGCTATACGCATGCCATGTTCCGTGCTTTCTGCCGGACAGGGTTAAACTTAAGGCTAAGGAGCCGGACTATTCCTACTTATTTCACTTTAAAAGATTTTGCATTGCACTCGTGAATGTGTTGTGTGTATATTTTCGGATAACAGTTTTGACGATTCTTTAATTTTGAACAAAAAGGAACTTCCACACAATTATATAACGTTATAAAACATAGTGTAGCACGATAACATAACAATGTATATACATTTTGCTACAATATGTTAAGAATGTTGTATAAACACACCCACATTGGTTCAATTCGTTGTGTATAACATCGTGTAAAAATTGTTTTAAATGTAATGTATTTTGTAATATAATGCAACAAACGTTACACAAAAATACTGTGTGTAACGAAGTTGTATAAAATAATTAACAATTAATGTACCTATAATGTTTTACCACTTAGATAAAAAGCTAGAAAACATACATATTTATTATAATATGCAACAGTGTCTAACGTTAAAACTCCTAAAGATTATATTAAATAGAAAATTGAGTTAAAAAAAAATATAGTACACACAACTAATAGTAATTAAAAGTTCATCACATGACAATAACTTAAATCTAGAAAAAGTATTAATTTAAGCAGCTATCTAATAAACTTATGAATAAAATTCGTAAATATTGCCATATTACCGACCTGTCGGCCCGTCGATATGTGGTTTTAATAATAAATTTCGCATTTATAATATTATTAGGACGATGACAATCACAGAAACTTTAAAATTAAAAAAAAAAACGTTTTAATTGAAAATTTTCTGCGCACATAAAACTTTCTTTGGAAATACGAGCGCCATCAAGGAATCTTAAACCCGTATGTGTACTTATTTTTTATTTTTTTATTGTTGTACAATAAACAAATCTATGTAGGTACCTGGTAATAGAGATAATATAATACGCAGATTGTAGAAATTTCATAAAGAAAACAGAGATATCTTTAAAAAAATATTTGTCCGTAAAGTAGATTATTATTAAAATACACTTGGACACATATTTTTAACTTTGTACATTTAAAAAAAGGGTTGTGATACAACGCATAGTTGCTCGGTGTCCCCACAAATGTCATATCATGGCGTCACAACATGCAACTTGACTGGAGAACATTTTAAGCAAGGCATGACGCAAAATGCCCACAAATAGCACGTCCCCGCCCAATAACTACGTACGCGTTATATATCTCAGTATATTTTTTAATTCAAAGCAAATATACATATATTTTTTATTATAATACAACTGACGGATTAAACAAATTGATTTATTACAATATTATGTATTTAAAAAACACAACCTATTTCCATAAATGTTATAATGTGCCACTTCGCGCAGCGTCATGCTCATATAAACAAAAGGTTAAAGTACTTTTTGAATGGGAATTTGACAATTAGCGAGAGAATTTGAAAATTTGCGCAAGCGCTGGTTTTACGCATATTTCTTAGCCAAGCTTAGTATCAATGACATGGAACCATAAGGATTAACTTTTAAAGTAGATAAGCATCATGTTTATATAATTTACCTAATTGCTTAATAATATTATGATATTGTTACAAATCAATATATTTTTTGCTTTTATTGCTATAGTAACTATATTTAAATTTTAAAAATATACACAAAATTTTATAGCTACCTATTTAAAAAATTGCCTTTCTAATACTTAATACACTTTGATATCATATAGAATTTGATATCATACCAATATGTCAATAAATGAGACATTGATAGAATATCAAGATATATTCATTTATTGCTTAGTTAACGGTATAATATGTAATTATAATACATAATCTAATATATAAAATTCTCGTGTCACAGTTTTCGTTGCCATACTCCTCCGAAACGGCTTGACCGATTTTGATGAAATTTTTTGTGCTTATCCGGTATCTATGAGAATCGACCAACATCTATTTCTATTTTTAATCCCCCCAAATGTTAGGGGTAGTCCACCCCTAAATTTTTTTATTTATTTTTGAGACAAAATTTTTAATTTCTATTTTTTTATGATACAACATACAAAAATACATACAATCTTCAATTTTCACCCTTCTACGATCAACCCTTATTTTTTAATAGCCATTTTAGTAATTTAATCATTTTTCCTCTCCGGTCGAAAACTGATCAATCGTCATTTAATTAGTTATCCCCGCCAGATGTCTAGAGGTGTCACTTCTGACCCAGTAAACAGCACGGAGTAGGGATGAGAACGAAGCCGGTCTCCTTTCTTTCTCACTCCCTACACAGTTGTCGGCCATCATTATTGTTTATGCATCAAGTGTAGTAGTAACGTTGACAATTATTATTTTGCTATCTCAGTGTAACTCTCATATTAACTTTTAATCATTCCTATTAATTATTTATATGGCAAAACAACGTTTACCGGGTAAGCTAGTATACAATAAAATTATTACCTACCTCACTGGAGGGTAGATATGGTTTACTATTGCACGAGCGCCCTTGAACCGCAGTAAAGAGATATACAGTAGTTTGACTCCCTAGAAGCGGTTGAACTCAAGGTCGCGCGTGTTTGCAACAATTTGGGTAGTGTTCGGTAAGCAGCGAGGTGCCGAATTGACGTTTTTATGCAGTAAGCTTCCGAATAATGGTTGTGAATTAGTAAAAATATCACAAATTATTTAATTATTTTTGATATCTTGAGTAATTCACAATAATAACGCCTATTCGGCACCCCGCTGCCTACCGAACCCTACCCAAATTGTTGCAAACACGCGCGACCTTGATTTCAACTAGGGAGTCAAACTACTGTATGTCTCTTTACCGTGCTTGAACCTTTATATTAAGTAGTATTGAGATAGGTACATTGTACTACATGCGTGTTATTCGCAAGCACCAAAAAAAGTTGTGTGTGTTATCAGAAATTGCAAATCCTGCACAATGAATATCATACGATACACAATAAAAATATGTACACATTTTTAATCCGCTTACCATCTAAGTGTTTATAAGGCGTTAAATATTTTTTGTTTGTTACTACATATTTTATAATTTATCATACTTAAATATCAGACTAAATTCTTTGTTAAGACTTACCTATTTCTTTTACAATTTTTTAAAGAAAACATTTGTCAGACGCTGTTTTTCGGTTTTCATCACAAATATATAAAACATATATAAAACACGCGGCCGGTACGTCTACAAATAAATTTCTGATATTAGCAGAAAGTTTTAAATTTTGGCGTTATATATAGAATTTTTAGTAAACATTCGTCACATCGTCTCACAGCTTTTACATCCTTAATTGTATAATACTCAGTCACTAAACATAAATGATTGGTTTATAAGAACACCTCACTTTGACCGGCACTCAATCACACGTACTGTTTATTTCTAAGGAAATGTATAATATAACATATAACGGATTATTATTAACATTTCCGATATCATTTAAAACATTGTACTATTATTTCTAAGGGTGTAAAGTGTACCAGATGGCCATAATGACTACTGACTACACACACAGTACACATAACAAATCTTTATCTCACCAAAAAGTAACTAACGTAGGAAATTCGAGAATTCACCATAAAATACCATTACAAGAAACAAAAGATGCACTATGTAATATGTACCTACGAAACCTAGAAAAATGTTGAACATAGAATCATCATCAGCCTATGTTCGTCCACTGCTGGACATAGGCCTCCTCCAAGGCACGCTACTCAACTCGGTCCTCCGTGTTTCTTCTTCATCCACCCCCAACGACCCTATGGATATCATCGCCCCAAACGTAGCATACGATTGATTTATTCTTCTTATTTCCTATTCTAATACCTGACTAAGATACCTTGTCGTAGGCTCGACTAGAAAGCGGAGCTCGCCTATAGAGCATTTCTCTACCATTTCTAACTCGGCTAAATGGTAAGTAAGACGTTTAGCCTTAGTAAATGTCCCCACAGGGCCTTTGACAATGTCTTAAGAGCGTTTCCAGTTTAATATATTTAAAAATGGCATGAAAAGAATTTTTGAAAAATAAAATTTTTCAAAAATATATTATGGAGGGATGTTCTTAAGGAATTTTCAATAAATTAATTCTATGAATTTATATTTCAAAATTTGTCAAATAGTGCGAACGAGAGAGCGTCACTCGATATATATATACTTATATATATACATACGCTCTTAACACAAGTTACGCTGACCCTCGACCACCCGTTTTAGAAGCGGTCTAAAAACCGAATCACAAACTCGCCACTGAGTTTGCTCCTAACTACTAACCTTATATACCTACCTGCTCGAGAGTCAATCCACCTCAGTTAAAAAATATATAATTGGGCTTTATACTGCAACATAACAGGTTATTCACATTACACTGATGAAGTCAAATTACAATTAAAGGAAAAGTACATAAAGTGATTTGAACCCAGGTTCTTTGAATTAAAAGCCTAGCGGAGGTACATAGCTCCGACTATCAGGACACGGACGCTAATCAGAAAGTGAGGCAAGTCATGGTAGGTACTTCAACACCTCTACGATGCAAGACCACTTTGTAAAACTAGCCAATCTAAACGCATGACAGTCGTGAAAAGTCAAGAATATCCACGATTGTTCTATGACCGGTCTAAGGTTCTCAGTTTCAGATTACAACGTCAATATATATAGCTAAAACATCTAGGTCGATTAGATTTTCCACTTTAAAAAGATACCTTTATACCAGTTATTAGAAAACACAGACAAAGAGAGTTTTTATTTTATTTGTCTGGAAGCCGGGGATCGTCGATGGAAAAAACGCGGGAAATCAAGAACAAAGGAAAAATTTACTGATGCGCAACAAGCTGGTACGGGTTCCGCTATCGCCTGAAGGCATTTTACGGAAATAATTCTTTTTGCATCACGACATCCCAGTTTATCGTGTTAATAAATAGCTAATACTACTTTATGTATACGATCTTTTTTTCACTTGTATGAAATTAAATAAATAAATAAAAATTACAGGTAAATTCAGTCTACTCAGCCCGTATTCACCCACTGCTGAGTAGGCTTCCTCACGATCACGCCACACCTTCCGATCCTGTGCGAGTCTCATCCAATTTCCCCGACATGATTTTAACAATATCCTGACTATCGGGCTGGTGGTCTGCTTCGAGATCTCTGTCCTTACCTTCTGGTAAATTCTAGTTTCTATATGAGGTGCGTCACATTAATTGTTAAGTAAATACAATGCCTACAATACGCATACTATTTTTATTATTGAGAATTGAAACCATACTATCTCTTTACCGTGATACTATCTAAATAGAAAGTTACAAATTGGTATACCTATAGGTATACCAATACCTTATATAAGGTATGTTACGAATTGTTCTTATCAGTGGCAATAATGGAAATTGAGTCCATTAATGTTAATAAGAGTGCTTGAAGAATCTAACTAGGTAAATATAATAGGTACCTAATTCTAA
Organism: Hemithea aestivaria; assembly: GCA_947507615.1. Classification (NCBI taxonomy): domain Eukaryota; kingdom Metazoa; phylum Arthropoda; class Insecta; order Lepidoptera; family Geometridae; genus Hemithea; species Hemithea aestivaria. The sequence continues at coordinate 2,930,690 of OX382323.1, forward strand.
TGGTAAAAAATCTGTGAATTGGTACTTTAAACATGATCATAAACGAAATTTAAGGTTTGTAAGTTGAAGAACTATTTTCTATTTAAAAATTGAAGTATTAATTTTTTTATTTAATCTGTCGGAAATATGAACAAAATTTCGTATTGATGATAAAGTTACTTCGTTTCGAAGAGGTTTTTTTTTATTATGGCGACAGACACACTAGCAGACGGTCCGGCTGATAGTTACCATCGCCTAAAACTAGACATCTTCAACACCAGTTATATTGCTGACACTGTGTCGATTATGTCGGCGGGGTAACTCCCAACCTAGCTCTGAACATCGTCCCAGAACACGACTATAATCCCCATTGTCCTAATTTGTTATAATTGTATTCATGCAAAGTACCCGTACCTACGTTTCGCTATTCAGCGTTGCGGTGTTATCGAAATAACTAGTTAAACCCATTATCACAAAAACAATTCCGTTTGCAATTCAAGATAACGTTCCATTAAGCATTTATTTCCTAATTAAAATATAAAATAAATCATGTACCTACCTACATACCTACTTAATTATAAATATTTTAATGATCAATTGATGATTATACCTATATGTATTTGAATACTAGCAGTGATATGCGGTGTTTACTTACGAAATTATAATGAACTTGGCTTGACACCCTACCTTGTGTCTAGATTACTATTCATTGTGCTCAGCAGTTTTACCTATTGAAACCTACTTATGTGATTATAGGCCTACCACACTTCTCAACAAGTGAATTAAATTAAAAATTTAAAAAAACCCCAACGCAATACGTAATTCACCATTTTTTTTTATGGCGGCCATCTTGGATTTTAAATTTTATATAGTGGGCTGTATTCTACTCGTTAAGCCCTTTCATTTGATACCCATATTGAGGGGGTCGTGGAAGAAAAAAATAATCCGCCATTTTGTAGCGGCGGCTATCTTGGACCGATTTCCACCAAACATGGCTAAGAACACTCTTGACTAACTCTACTTTCAAACAAAAAAACTAAATCAAAATCCGTTCATCCGTTTGGGAGCTACGATGCCACAGACAGACACATACACACACACAGACAGACACGTCAAACTTATAACACCCCGTCGTTTTTGCGTCGGGGGTTAAAAATGTGCACGCGAAATTAATTCTAGGATCTTGGCTAATGACGTAAACATACACACCTTTATAGCTCAATATTTCCAGCCGTTAAGCATAAAGAAATAAAACGCCCTTTTTATTAATTATAATAGGAACCTACCATTTAGTAGGATAGATAGATTTTATTACATTATTTTCTATTATAGTAGGTAGATTTTATTTCCTTATTTTCTTCACAAACTTGCCGCTATTAATGATGATATTGGGTGTTATCTTAATATTTATATGCAAATAATATGTAATTATTCTGTACCTACGTGAGTTTGCTTATAAACGTCTGAACTCATTTGGGTAACATTTTGTGCGAATATCATTGGATTCTTGGATGGGTTGAAAACAAAATTTGGAATCGGAAGGTGGCACTTCAGATTAACGTATGCCAGGACTACATTATATAAAAATAAACATGGATTGAGTTGAAATTTGGGACAGATATAGATATTATCGCTCGATATGATATTCGCTCAGAACGTATTACTTTGCAGGGGAGAAGCCGTGAACGTAACGTAAGTCATAACATACCTAATAATATATCTAGATAATATTTATGTAAAGAACCCTAAATAATTTCACGATGATTTTATAGATAAAATCGTACAATCAACAAATATTTAATTAAAAGATAAACTACGCGAATCAAAAGTTCCGGTATGTTTAATAGCGTTATTCAATTTAAAGCAAACCGATATCACGATTACCTCATTATTATATTAGTTGTTGAAGATAAAACGGTATATATTATGTACTGATAATTGATTCTAACACAATGTTTGCCTTGACTTTTGATATTACACGTAAATTTTTTGTTCATATGGGTAACTAATAAGTTAATATAGGTACCTACAGACAATAATATGATAATGAAGAAGACAGGCACTGTGGATATGAAATAAAATTAAAGGTCCACATAACTGTTTTGTTGTACTAAATTGGCTAAATACTAAATTGGTTGTACTAAATTTATGAAAGCGATATGATTTTGACGCGTCACAGCATACCGTGGCACAGTAGTGTGGCCCAAACTTAATCCATTTCCAATTATTATTATAAATAAGTTTGTGCAATAATAATTGATTTTATTATCGTAAAATACAGATAATAAACCTATACACAATTCAATGGAGCCTCGATCAGATGTTATTTAACGTAAAACATTTATACTTTTTATGATTAAGTTCATATTGATCGTGAAAACGTATCTTTAGTACTGCATAATATCGTCAGTTTTGTTTTACGAGCGCGGTATCTTCCGTCATTAAAATAATCTGTGATTACATTATAAGAGGTCTTGGGTTTTATTAAACAAAAAAAACCAACATCCTGACTGCTGCTTAAAACGGGTTTTCCTTTTCCGTATTGAGAATGGGGTGAATCACGATTATCGTTTTTTTATGAATGCCGTGTTAGAAATTATTTCAAATTATACATTTAAATAAAAAGAAAAAAATATTCCTGTAAGGTTATTGGACTGAAGTGGATACTAAGAATTCACTTGCATTATCTTACTATGTTACCACGCTTAGGTAAACGTAGTGTAGGACGCCCTGCGACCAGGTGGAGTGACGACCTGAAGAAGATGGCTGGCAGAGACTGGCTGAGAAGAGCTGAGGACCGGGCTCAGTGGCGTGTATTAGGAGAGGCCTATGTCCAGCAGTGGACGAATACGGGCTGATGATGATGATGATCTTACTATGTTATAAATGCACAAGTATGTATGTGTGTGTGAGTGTGTTTGTTGACTCTTCACTCAACAAGTTCTCAACTCTTAAACAGCTGAACAGATTGAGCTGAAATTTGATCAATTGATAGTTTAGAGGCTTCTTAGCAGTTAAAAGCATTGGGCACTGATAGTTGGGCAATAAAGTGTTAACTTTATTTAACAAATAATTTTGGATTAAATTAGTTTAATTTGTAGGCTTTTCAAATAAGGAATAGTTTTAGCCCACTGTTCCATATCTTAATTATACTAAAGTTTAGCCTAAGTTACTGTTGTTAACTGGTGACTTAGCCTTCCCTATAAGACATTTTTAATAACAAAGTCAAGTTAGTAGAAATATATCACTGATTTTAAACTTTCTGGTTGCTTTTTGGTGAGATAAAAATATTTGGTATAAAGGTACACCTATTCATGTAAAATTATTTTAAATTATGTTCACTTCTTTTTTTCGACTCGAAATGGCTTTATTTTTTTTTTTCTATAGCTGCTTGGACCAGTAGGTAGTTTGTTCACTGAATACACTGGGATTGCATTATAATATTTATGATTTTTTATTTGATTATAAACTACTAATTTTTCATAGCCAGCCTTATCCTATTCTGTACTAAAGTGGATAACATACATTTATAACTAAAAATTTAAATAGTTTGTTCTAAAAAAGACATTGTTTTACCTATTTTAAATATTCTTAATATACTTAAATGAACATGGCATAGCTCACACTTAATCAGACACACATTAATTTCATTAGATAGTTGACTGATCACATCAATGTTCATGCATTACACCCATTGTAACAGCTAGCATAGTTATCAGTGTATAAATGGGCATAGGTACACAGTTGATCTGCTGACAGTGCATGAGCTTTACATTATAGGATATCTTTGGCAACAATCAACACAATTTATCAAATCATGTCATTGATCCAGACAGAAGGCAGCTGACTCCAGCGCCTCAGATACCTTCTAAGTGTGTGCTATACTGTATCCACTTTTGCATTGTTCAACAATGCATAGGCAGGGGTCGGCCTGCGCTTGAATGTGACATATGTATACACCAGGCTTCCAAACACGCTTATGTTTAACCCTACAAAGTTGAGCCAAGTGAACACATAGTCTCCTCCGATCACCATGCCCAGATATGTCACCAGTATATTCTTCAAGCAACCTATGATGGTCGTAGTGAGGGCACTGTTGTGTTGGGTGCACAACATCATACTGTATGAAAGCACAAAACCCATCACACATGACATCAAAAACTGAATAAAAAATAATGGATCATCCCAGTGTGCGTATGCAGCAGAACGGTCCAAGTCTCCCATACACCAAGCAACCACCGTTGCAGGAACTATCATGAAGAGAGAATTGTAAAACATCAACCCATACTTGCCCAGCTCTTTTGAGTCCAATTTCTTCTTCATGTACACACCATTGGCAGCAGTAAACGCGTCATTGAGCAGGACTAGAATGTAGCCGGTGGCCGTAAAGGTGACATCGTCGGCGGCCGCTATGATCGCTCCTCCGACCATCGCCAGCACGCTGCTCTGCACGGGGCACGACGCGTTGACTCCGAGGATTATCTTCTCTAGTATCATAGTCATGAGTATACTGAAGCGTCGCAGGGCGGTGAACATGGGTAAGCTGAGCTCCTTGGTGCCGCCGAGGCCGGTCGCCATGTTGCCGAGGTAAATGAGCGGCAGCGGCCAGATGCGCTGCGCCACGCCGCGGTCCAGCGCCGGGAACTGCACCACAGACACGCGCCGCCCCACCCACAGCACCACGATCGTCGCCACCATCTGACCGATTCCCAGCACTTGATACGATGGAAATGCATAAGTTGTCAGCACAGTTTTGTTCACAACTGTGATCATGAACGACGATACGCCGTAAAACAGAGCGCTGAGCACCTTCTTCACGAACGCCGTCCTGTTCTCTTCCTCTTGATCCATTGCGTTCGACATAACTTGTCCGTTCGTGATAATTGGATGTGGCAATTATTAATTTACCGATAGGATGAACCACGTCGTCTTCACAATACCGCAAGGATCACTTCACTACACATATTGTTCAAGGTATTTCCTTAAACGCACATAACTACAATTTATTAGTATGTAGTCTTTTCATTGAATAATAATTATTTTAAAACGTAAAAGCTAATTAAAAATAGTTAAATAGTATTGCAGGTGAAGGATTTTCCTTCGTTTTGTTTGTAAAGTGACGTTGACTGCCGACTGATTCGTTGTCAGACGGCTGTCGCGAGCTGACAGTAATTGGAAAATGAAGTTGACAGCAACCTTATAATATTACCAAGGCAAAAATACGAAACTTTATATTTCTGTAATTTAAACATAAAAAAACCTCGAATAGCTTCTTGGAACTTTATTTTTTTTTCTTTTTAATAATATGGCAACATGTGCATTTTGCCAGTGTCGAGTAAAATTCGTGAATGTTCACGGGATATTAAATATTATGGTCTCCACTTTCGTGTTTTGCCAGTGTCAAGTTAAATGTTATTTTTTAAGTAATAAGTTAGTCAGGTCAGAGTCAGAGTGAGCTTAATAGCTCGTCTAGTCACGTGAGTCTTCCAGTAAAATGGGTGAAATTTTACTGAAAGTTCGGAGGAGTTTTGGAGGGGGCACCAAAATTCATATTTCAGCACCATATCACTTGCCTACATCTGTGCACATTCAAAAACACTTAACACGCAATATTCCACCATTATTTACACGCTAACAATCAAATTCTACACGATTATTAAGCAAAAGACGTGGAGCTAATGATATGATCAAGGCTTGCCGCCAAAAACTCGGAACTTTATTGTTTAAGTTATTATTTACAAATTAAACTTTTAAATGAGGATTTATATCAATTCTTTTGATTTTTTTATTTTCATGGTCGTGTCAAGAATACGTGGCAACACAGAATACCTAAATGTATTTCATTCCTTTCTGCCCTTCATAAACATTCTATCAAAAGAAAGAGACGAATAATAACTTGTTATTATTTTAAAAATGTCTATGGTTTGTTTACTGTTAAAATAAAAATCTAATTTTAATATAAATTTTGTTAATTCAGCTAAAAAAATTAGATTAAAACTTGTAAGTAACATAATTATTTTCATGAATTAAATTATCAGCCAGTTTTAAAAACTTTTTTTACAAAAATTTCGCACAATTTCAGTTTTTTTCATAGATTATTCTGTCATTGTAAACGACGTTTGTCGGACAATGAACGGTTCATTGTGAAGAATTCGTGTACAAACCAAGCGACATTTTGATATTTATCGCCTCTATTTGCGATGCCTGCCAATAATAGAGATTAAATTAGTAATAATCGAAGGTAGGGGTGTCGTGATGCGTTAGAATTCCGACGATGAAGATATAGATTGGAGAGTTCTAAACGTATACGTAGGCAGTAATACCCGTTTGTGTTTCAGTGATGTATTATCGGAGGGACGCGTAGTAAATCTGAAAGTGTTACAGGTAGTTTGTTAGGGCGCGGACGGGGTTCGGTGCGGTCAGTGGGGACAGTAGTTGAGATGGCGATGCCGGAGCAGTTTTCGTTGCGATGGAACGACTTCCACTCGAACTTGTCACAGTCGTTCCACGCTCTGCTGGAGGGCGAGGACCTGGTGGACGTGACCCTGGCGGCCGGGGGGCAGTACGTGCACGCACACAAGCTCATCCTCTCCGTGTGCAGCCCCTACTTCAAGGAACTCTTCAAGGTATGACTCATTGTTTTCATCATATTTCTATGTAGGTATATATTTGTCAATAAGACTATCCTATGTAGGGAATATAAGTAATATCAGTGTTTGTGGTTTGTTATACATTCTACAGACAGCTTATGTTTAATTTGTTTCACAATAGTTTGTTATCATGTGTAGGAACAGAGGGTATTGTGATAATATGATGCATATTTTCAAGACAACTTTGAATCATCATGAGACATATTACATACTTATATTTACATATAATAAGCCAATTGATATGACTAAGGTTCATAAAGCATCACCACTATTAATTGAGTGCCTTTCTGCAATAATGGCCAGAATGAAAGGGCACTTTTATTGTTTTGTTATTTCTGCACATAGCAGAGTTTAAATGGAAACTGCTTTACCTACATAGAGACTGAATTTTTGGGTGGGTCTATGCTGTGGTGTGCACCCATGGAAAAATATCCAGAGTAGAAATTTCTTTATTACTCAAAAAAATCAATAAAATTAGCATTAGCTTTTTATTTATTCTCTGTTTTTTTTTTGTTGGTATGCTTAAGATATTATTTTACATAGATTTGTGATCAAGTGTATCCTGTGTGCAATAGCACTTTTTTGTCTTATTTCATATTCTAAACTATACCCTACTCAGATATACTCAAACCTAACATCATTACAATCAAAGTCTAAATAATATTCAGTGTATACAAATCTAATAATATTATAAGAGCTATTTGGTTATCAAGAGAACAATATTTACCAATCTAATAGTTGTATCTTAATTATGGGCATTGTACTGAAATTACTGTTAAAAATGTCTTGGCCCTTATAATGAATATTTTGTTTACAATAACTAGTGTCTTTTAGCGCTCAGCTATTTTAGGGTTCCATGGTCAACAACGAACCCTTATAGTTTTGCTTTTTCCCTATGTCCATCCATGGCTTTACCGAGAGACATATTTTTCAATTTGTGAGTACTACAGAAGCATAGGTACATTGCATACAGCCCGACTATCACTTGGCTTATTTATTTCTCTATGGAATTTTCTCTTCAAGCAAACTAAAAAGAAATAGTGACTGATATATTATATCAACATCTACACACAGCCCATATCGCTAAATGGATTGGGTTGAAATTTCAAACACAAGTTTTACAGGATGACCTCCAACTTAAAGCCTTATTACACTTGGCTGAATTTAGTCACTAAATTCAGAATCTAAATTAGGATTAACGATACTTTCTTCTAAATTTAGGATGCTAAATGTGATTACACTTGACTTAATTCAGTGGCGACTGAATTTAGGCTTCTAAATTTAGCCAGGTGTAATAAGCCTTTAAGAAAGGCTTTCAGCACTAAGTTAGTAATAAATAATTACTTTATTATTATATACCTACTTCAATAGGTTACCTATAATATAGGTTATATGGCCAACTTATTTGCTGGAGTTTTAGGTCACCAAGAATCCTATAAGGCCTCCAATATGACAAATAAAGACTGCTCCTACATTTGTATCTTATAGGTGACAGCTAGGAACAGTTTAATGTGCCTTCTGAAACTCCACAGTACCCAAATTAGAAAAGTAGATTTGATCCTGGGTCTCTGGAATACAAGCAGATGTATGACCACAGGGTACTGATATAACAAACACCAAAGGTTACCTACTCATTACTCATACACATAACCATGGGTGTAGCAACACATTGATCCAGGGTGGGGCAGTAGTTTGAAATATAAAACTAGCAAACTATACCCGCGGTGTTACCCCTGTTAAAAACCCTAAACTGGAGTGCTAATTCATAGGCGGATCCTAAAAAAAATCCGAATCTGGAGTCTGGGGTCCTATGTGTAGTGCAGTGCAGTGCAGCCTTGATAAGCTTGAAGTAACACCTACATTTCCAACAATTTTGAATACTTATGGGCTTCATCTGAATAGTAAGTAAATTTAAATCTCTCATAAGCGCAAGCAGCTGAGAAAATTGTATATTTCAGACTACCAAAGGTGTGCGATTAGCTCATTTTGAGCGGTAAGCAAATAAAATATCTCTATATGTATATTTTGGAGAAAATTTGAAAATCTTGACTGTAAAGAGTGTGCGATCGACTTATTCCCAGTGCCAAAAAAAATTTCATTCTGACTATCAAGTATGTGCAATCAGCTTATTTCGAGAGAAAATTCGAAGTACCTTGTAGGTCAAAGCCAGGGTGAGGTAAGCGCCCCACCCTGCCCCACCCTGGCTACGCCCAAGTACATATTGTTTCTTTGACAAGAGAAAGTATATTTGGCTGAAATTTAGTTCAATATGTAGCCTCTCAAGTTAGTTTACTTAGTTCAATATGTAGCATGGTGTGTGCACTATTTCCACATTGACTGCGGAAAACACATCTTCTGTTTTTGTGAGGTTGGAAAGCGTGTGCTGACACACACAAACATTATTTTGCCTACTGATTTTTCCTTACCAAATTTATTTCTGGACCCGTGGATAGTACTAATAAACGCCGCCGCTGCTAAAGTGTTACAGAATGTCAAGATTACAACTATCAAACCCACTTACATTCTCAAAAATAGAATGCATGATAGTTGTAGTCATGACATTACTGCAAGATCCTGTACGCCATGCTTGAGGAAGCAGGGTAGACAGAATTTGTCCCCTGTAATAGGTTGATCCTGTAACCTGTAGACATCAGAAGCGTTTTGTTTGGCTGTCTTGTCTAATTTTAAATAAAATGGATAACAATGATGAGTAGGTATTTCAACAATAGGATTATTTACAGCTTGCTTACAAGCTGAGAAGTTGGTATTGTGTGGCGCATCTTGTATACCACTATATAAAATTATTCTGTAACACATTCTAAATTGTTGCTTTTTAAAGCTATAAATAGTAGACAACAAAACTTGTGAAATAAGTTTTGCAAAGTCATAATGTTACTTTTTATTGTTTTGGTTCTGTCTAGCTTTTCTTTATAAATTATTATTATATTTTGCGCTAAAATTGGAAGTAAGTACCCACAAGATTTTAACAAAGTATAGTTAGGTTTCTCAACTCATTTTGAGACCTGCTTTTTTACCTAAGTTACAGTGGGACAAGTTTTGGAAAGAAGTTCCAAAAAAAAATAAAAAGTTTATCGTTTTTGCGTTTGTTTATAAATATATGTTAGCCGACCGCAGTCAGTTAAAGTTAGGTGTGAACAAAATGTTTGTAAAAAAACTTATTTTTTATTACGAAGTTCAGGGCAGACCGACATCAGTTGAAAAAAAAAAAATAAGGTGTTGGGGGGGGGGGGGGGGGAGGGGAGAACACACACTTTTCGTAGTAAAAATTATAATATTTTTGCCCGTCTGCACCTTGGCCCCCCCCAGAACCAAATCCTGGATCCGCCAGTGAACATGTTGATAACAACTTGTCTTACGTTTTAAACGCGTGAGGTCGAAAATAAATCTTCTACATCTAACTTTAACAGACTTCGGTCGGCTACACCTAGGTTTAACCGGCTAAACCTAGGTGTAGCCTCACTTCAGACTTTAGCCGTAACATATTATATGTAGGTACCTACTTATATGTCTGCATTTTTCATAGGCAGTTCCCAACATAATAAACTTTTTTTGCAATTGAAACAGATGGCAAGCAACCAGTAGTAATTGTCTTATTAGCCAATATCTAGGCAATCCTTTACATCCTCCCACTTATGTCTCGTCACACTTTTGCATCTTGTGTTTGTGGGATAACATTTTACATCTTTGATGACAACCTTGTTTTGTAATTGTCACTGACATCTTTGTCTACGAAATTCTGGCTTTTTAGCAAACCAAAACAACTTCATTTCATTTACTGCACGGATTTTTTGGGGTCATGTCGACTTATTATTTATTCGTAGGTCATGTCTTTCAAGTCAAAATGTCATCCCATACCTTCTACTTTTGAGACTGTATGGGATGTCAGACACAATCCATGCTAGCAGGGTTAATTTATTTATTTCAAATAAAAAAAATATGTTTCATGTAAATAATATTCATTATTTATTTCAATCTCATCAAGTACACAATCGAAACTGTTGCTGAAACCTACACAATATTGAAACTAATATTATGTTTCAATCTAATGAAGCAATGGAAAGCAATTTTCCGTTGATTACATCTCCCCTTCAGTGCACTGCACTGTACCTATTGTACTTATACACACTATACACTTGTATACAATCCTGGACTCTAGACAAAGCATTGATTGGATTTGTGTGCGTATATCAATATATTGTACATGCACTGTGATTGCATTGTGAGCTATTTGTATGTTGGCAGCTGGCAATTACAAGGATTCCTATCATATAAATGATAACAGTTAGGGCTGGTGTGCTCTTTACTTATCCAAGTATTATATCAATTTTTTTTGTGTCAATGTTTATAAGTTTCCTTTACCTACAGTTTTTCAACATCAACCATTGATTAGTAAGGATGCAACTTTTACATACCTACAAACAAATACCTAGGTACAGGTACTTGGTACTTCACTGACATTCATAATATTTGTAAGTAACTTTAGTTTTTCCTCTCTCCTGTTGACCCTTTATTATTCATGAACATACATAATCGCTTTTAGTTCACACAAAATAGACAAATATCTTCAGCACTTTTGTCATACTATTGGCTGGCATCCCTAACTCCATCCTGAAAAAAATCTACGGACCAACTCCTTTTAAATGAGCTGTGTATCTTGTCGTTTTCATCGTAATTTAAAATCCAAAATTTAGAAGTTAAAATCCAAGGATTTCGCGTCGTTATGAAAATACGATAGATGAGAAAGTCTCTAAATTCGAGCTATATAAATGCCTAGCTCAGTTCGGAAATTTATGACCATTAATGTTGTCTCAAAGGCTTTTTTTTTTTTTTTTTTTTGTTTTCGCCGGGAAAAAATCTATATGAGTAGATTGTACTAACAAATTCTTAATTTGTTGTGTTGGCTGCCCCTAAACACTAGACCTAGCTACTGATTCTATCAATGGAAACCAGGGCTTCCAACATTACTAAAGGACTATTATTATAGTTATTATGGTAATTTCAAAACGACACGCAATCTACTATCAAGATTGAATCTCTGTCCATTTGCGCAAAGTTGTCATACTGATTATTATCCATTATTGTGCCCTACATTCGGCGCATGCGCGGATCTCCAGGAGGCTGTGAAAAACCCGCGAGTTTTTATTAGCCCTTAAGCTACGTTCCCTGGCGCACTCACCTCTACCACACCTGCATCAGTCATTGTAAGTGTCAAATCTATTTATATATCCACTGGCGGATCCAGGATTTGGTTCTGGGGGGGGGGGGCAAGGTGCAAACGGGCAAAAATATTATAATTTTTTATACAAAAAGTTTGTGTTTAGCTCTTTCTGAACAGTTAGAAAGTTCAAATAACCTTAATAATAAGTGCGCGAGCAGCTTGCTGCGAGCGGCGAGAATAAAATTATAATCTTGACCATGAAATATGTGCAAAATTCGTACCTCTTCAATGCTTCTGGGGGGGCCTTATATGTATATATCACATCATAGATTTATGTCGCGCTCCATTATAGCTAATATTTTTTTTCCGATTCATATAATATTTTCAAGCAACGGAGTTACAATAATTTAATTCGATTTCCTTCTTTTATCGGTTGCTTTTTGCCTTTGTTTTTTTTTATGACAGAAAATTAGTTATTAGAATTCGCAACGAGTATATTGCACTTTTGGTGTTAATTTAATTTTAAAAGGCTTTTTTTGTTAAAACTGCATTAAAATATAAAAAATCGAATCCATTCCAGATGAGAATCTGAGATGATGATTATGAGATGTTTCCATTTCTGTCGATCGAGAAGTCGTCTTAAAGGGATCACTCTTTATGTACACATACCTAACTATTACACTAGAATATATTTAGTAAAATTTGTTTAAAATGAAATAGAAGATACCTAGCGTGTTCTCAACATGTAAACTAACTGCTCTCAGTGGTTAACAACATTTAAAATCTTTGTCTAGATGTAAGTTAGTTTTAAGCTTAAAACCACTGTATTTTTGGAAATAAACAAATTTATTATTATTATTTATTATAAAAAGATCTGTCATTTTTACATACTTACAAAATTTGGAATGTGCTCATCGAGTCACATCAAAACCTGTAACTGGTTGAAAAAAAAATCGCATCGAGTCACACCTTTGTAACAGTGTGACTCGATAAGAATTTTCATTCTCATCTAGTAACACGGAGTTTAGGTAGTGTTACTCGTTCGGAAAAATAAATCTCAACTAGTAATGGCGTGACTTGATGCGAATATTCATTCTCAGCTAGTAACACAGACTTGAAACAGTATTGTAATTTTGTGATGATTCAGTTAGAATTTGGTTGTGAATAATGCCTCTGCACTCTGCACCATGAGCGTAGCCGGAGGTGGGGGGGAGGGGTTGGTTGGCGGTACACCCCCCCCCCCCCCTGAAAAGTAGAATAATTTTGAAAAATAAATAACTCGATAAACCCTTAGTTTCTATAAATTGCGAACTAAAATACGATAAGATAAGAATAATACGTAATAAGCTCCAAAGTGTCGTTTTTTTAACACATTTACTGCTGAAAACACAACAGCTGTGTTTTTGAGCTCGGAACGCGAGTGCTGAAAAACACAAACGTGTTTTCCATACAAAATAATTTCTGGCACCTGGGATAGTTCTATAAAACGCAGTCGCAGCTTATGTGTAAAAGCCTGTGTTACTAGCTGAGAACAATTATTCGTACCGAGTCACACCGTTACTCGTTGCGATTTATTTTTCCGAACGAGTAACACTACCTAAACTCCGTGTTACTAGATGAGAATGAAAATTCTCATCAAGTCACACTGTTACTCGATAGGATTTTTGAAGTAAAACTTCTTTAGGCGTGACTAGGGAGTAACTCAGATTTTTTTTCTGACGGAAGTAACGCTTACTTTTTTTTTGAAAACTACGCGACAGAACATATACAGGCTACAACACTAAGACTGGATGATCGTGCGGGACCAATTACATTGTCCGCTATCTACTGCCCTCCTAAGCACAAAGTTACTCAGCAACAGTTTGAGCATTATTTCTCCAAACTCGGAAACAAATTTATATCTGGGGGAGACTGGAATGCAAAGCATACATACTGGGGCTCCCGCTTAACATTGCCAAGAGGTCGCACTCTGAAAAATTGCCTTGATGCTCTGCACTTGACACCAATATCCTCTGGAGAACCAACAAGCTGGCCGACTGATCCAAAAAAACTACCCGATCTGATAGATTTCTTCATAACGAAAGGCGTCAGCCATATTTATTCCACAGTTGAAGCAATTCTCGATGGATCGTCTGATCATACGCCAGTTATCCTCACTGTCAGCACCACTGTAATGAACACAGAACCAATGGAGTCCTTGTCAAATCGCAAAACTGACTGGCAAGGATTCCAAAGTCATTTGGAAAACAATATTCAATTAAATATTCCCCTGAAAACAAAAGAAGACATTGACAATGCATGCGAATACATTACCAACCTGATCCAGGTATCAGCGTGGAAAAACACTCCCTATCTGCATCCATCATCAGTAACGTCACCACAATCTGCTGATACTAGAGAAAAGCTGACGGAAAAACGGCGTTTAAGAAGGCAGTGGCACCAATCACAACATCCAGCTGACAAAACTAAATTTAACTTAGCTGCTAAACAGCTGAAGGCGTTACTGCAGGACTCCGAGAATACAAGGTTGAGAAAAATTCTAGAAAGTATGTCACCTCAGGGATAGGGTGAATCCTCACTTTGGAAGGCTACGAAAGCTTCTGGAAAACCACAACAACACCTGCATCCTCTCAGGACCTCATCCTCATGGGCGAGAACAGATGATGAGAAGGCACATGTGTTTGCAGATCATCTAGAAATAGTCTTCAAGCCTAACAATATTGGTGGTTTTGAATCTGAAGTTGATGAAATTCTCAGCCAGGACTTTCAGATGTCTTTTCCAGTAAAACCCACATCACCAAGGGAAATATCTAAAGAAATTAAGGAACTGGAGCCCAATAAAGCTCCAGGATATGACCTCATTATCCCCAGAGTACTTAAGAATTTACCCAGAAAATGTGTGGCATTTCTCGCTTCACTCTTCAACGCAACTTTTAGACTATCATACTTCCCAAACCTATGGAAAGTATCACAAATCTTAATGATCCATAAACCTGGAAAGCCACCTCATGAGCCGTCATCGTACCGACCGATCAGCCTCACACCCGTACTGTCGAAACTATGGGAAAAAATCTTTGCAGCCCGGCTTAAAGATCACTTAGACAGCTGTGATGTTATTCCTAAACATCAGTTTGGATTTCGTAAAAAACATTCCACAATCGAGCAAATGCATCGCGTACACAACGAAATTAGACGCTGCTTCGAAAAGAAAGCGTATTGCTCAGCGGCTTTCCTAGACGTACAACAGGCGTTCGACAGAGTTTGGCACGACGGCCTACTTTGTAAAGTAAAAACAAAACTACCACACTCTCTATATTCCATTATAAAATCTTATCTTGAAGATAGATTGTTTCAAGTGAAACAGAGAGATGCTAGATCCACTCTACGCAAAATTGAGGCTGGTGTTCCACAGGGATCCGTTCTTGGCCCTGTGTTATACAACATCTTTACTTTTGACCTTCCAACATCCGAAGAAATTACGGTCGCAACATATGCAGACGATGTAGCCTACCTTGCTAGTGATAAAGACCCAACAGAGGCTAGCAAAAAGCTACAGCGAGTACTCGACGAAACACATTTGTGGCTGAAAAAATGGCGCATTCGAGTTAGCGCACAAAAATCACACCACATCACGTTTACTCTAAGGAGAGGAAACAGTCCACCTGTTAAACTTGGTGTTGATTATCTGCCGGAGGCCGAATTTGTAAAATACCTTGGCTTCAACCTTGATAGAAGGCTTACTTGGAACCACCATATAAGGAAGAAAAGAGATGAAATAAACCACAAATTTAGAAATCTCTACTGGCTAATGGGCAGAAATTCAGCCCTATCAGTTGACAATAAACTACTGATATATAACACTGTCTTGAAACCTATCTGGACCTATGGTATTCCACTCTGGGGCTCCGCTAGCAAAAGCAGCATCATGAGCCTAGAAAGAGCACAAAACAACATCCTTCGCTCCATCACTAATGCTCCGTGGTTCTCCAAAACAAGAGAAATACAAGAGTATCTTGAAGTGCCAACAGTCCAATCTGAAATTGAGAGGCTAAAACGAAAATATGCAGATCGGTTATCAGTTCATCCAAATATTCTTGCGACTGAACTCTTAAATCATTCGCCAACACCAAAAAGACTGAAAAGAAAAGATGTATGGTATTGAGGCAGAGGAAGCGCTGGCCTCCTCGCCTCTCAAGACAATAGATTAAGAAAAGATCAGCTTATAGTCTGGCGACTGATTGCCGATAGAAAATTAAAAGGAAAAAAAAAAAAAAAAAAAAACTTTTTTTTTTTCTGACGGAAGTAACGCTTACTATAGTCTGTGTAGTTTCCGCCATTTAAAAATAATAATTCTGATTGGTTGTAAGTATATGTCATATACTATGGTCTGTCTAATTTCTTTTTTTTTTTTAATAATATGGCAACATGTGCATTTTGCCAGTGTCGAGTAAAATTCGTGAATGTTCACGGGATATTAAATTGAAGTTTTACTTCAATCGCGCGTAAAGGTTACACGCACACACTTTTTTTTTTCTCAACCAGTCAGTGTCACAGGTTTTGGTGTGACTCGATGAGAACATACCCCAAAATTCAGCCTTACCACTTCGGTAGGCGTCAAGAGGTAACAAACGTCTAACACTGTACTTGTAATAACTTGTCGCATCAGAGGTCCCCATGTCCGGTGTATAAATCCGGAGGGCCTGAGTTCAAATCTCGATATGTGGCAATATTTTTACCTGTACGCTACCATGTTTTGAAAGGTCCACGTAAAACTGTGGATCTCGGTTGTTTCGTATTTTATATTTTGTTGTAGGCAGTCGTTAGGTCATAGTGCAAGGCGACTTGGCTACATTGTAGGAATCTTGGCGACCAAAAACTGCACCATATACATAGGTTGGCCACACAAACTACATATATATTTGTGTTTAGACTATGACAGTGTAATATGCGTAACGTATAATCTGTTGGAATATCAACCATTATAAGACATTTATAACACAACAAATCAGCAGCATTTATGATTATATACCTAAATGGAATGTCTTTCAGTATATCGATATTAAACCTATTGCGAGGCTAAAATTTTTAGGCTAATGAATAAGTAAATAAAAATTATTGTTATGGTATTCACACATAAACTCTAGTAGGTACCTAGTACCTACTGATATTATGTTATGATTGAGAAAACCTAAAAACAATCAAATAGGATATTAATAAATAGGCCAAGCGCTATTCGGGCTACGCGCATTATAGGCTTCCGTAGTACTGGCAAATCGAATATTAACTGTCTTAACTTTTATCAACGATATCCTTAAAACTATTAAACCTATCATAACCGCTTTAGTTTTCCTTTTAAGTTCATGATGAAACCTATACCTATTCGTGATATTTTTTTCAGTGTTTGAAAGCCAGTAGTTTAGAATGTTACATTGTTGACATCAGAGCCATTAGGTCAGATGTCTGTTTTTTCGGCTGTCTACTTGTACCTTATAGGTCAAACATAAGGTCCGATGTTGATTATTGAAGGTATCGAACATCCAACCCAATGGCTCTAACGTCGTGCATTTTGTAAAAAAAATATTCCATCGTCCACTCGAAAAAGTATCCCTATGAGCAGCAGAATACTTTGTACCAACTTAACTTTAAATATTATGTTCTCAAAAAGACAACATTTCTGTATTTCTAAAAAGTTATAGTTTCTTAGCTTTTTATTTTCGTTATAACTCTATGACATTAACTATGAAATATGATATACTTAGAAGGCACACACAAGAGATTTTCCGAACAAACAATATCGTTGCTAAAATTAGAAATGCCACTCATCTGGCGAGCTAGATATTTGAGATCAATGATGAAGGGTTACCAAGGGTGGTCCAGTCAGGCACCTCTCCGCCTCGGCCGGGGGGTCGGGGCGATGTCTGTCACCGTGGCAACGCAGCAGGGTGCGCTCTGATCCCGCCTACAGGACCCTATTCGCCCTGTCTAGACGTAATCGATTAATGCTCTTGTTAAGGGATACCTTTGTACTACATGTGTGTATCATCTAGGTACCTTGTCGAGATGAACTGCGCTAATTGAATGTAATAAATTGTCATTATTAAAATGTAGGGGCTTTTTATTTTGGGGATTGGGGATCGAATAGATTTAGCACACAGCACAATAATTGAACCGACTTTATGCTCAATTTCAATAAACGTGAACGTAACACACTTTATAATTCGTAACTTTAAAATAGTTTGACCGATTTCGATAAAATTAAAAATAGGATCACCTGTGAAGTGTACCCTCTACTTTTCCATGTTTGTATGCCACATATAGCACATAAACCTTACAAAACACGCATTACATAATGAGAAATTAGTCATTTGCTCCGCTCAAATAATAATTCATATTACCTACTTATGTACCTATTAAAACTAAATTGAACTAAATAATTGTCTCTCTAACCTTAAAACCTTTAAATGTTTAATAAGCTGGTAGTTTAACATTAAATTGTTTGCTGCAGACAAATCCGTGCGAGCATCCGATAGTGATACTCAAGGACGTGGCACACCAAGAGTTGAAGCAACTCCTCCAATTCATGTATCGCGGGGAGGTCCACGTACGGCAGCAGGAGCTCTCGGGCTTCCTGCACACCGCCGAGCTGCTTCAAGTCAAGGGCCTCACTGGGGGACGAGAGGTAAGTGCCCTTTCAGAGGTTGTCATCCTGTAGGAAATTGGAGCTGGCCACGTTCCCGTTAAGGTAGTGTACAACAACCTACTTTCAGGTAAGTAGTGATCTTTATGAAAATATACCGATTCCAAGCTCGCTTTCAATAAACGAGGTCGAGACGCACTTTTTATTTCTTGCTGAAAATCTTCGTAACGGTAGGAAAAACCTGGATCAAGTAATGACGGTTCAGTAATACGACGAAACACTTCGAGAAAAGTTGGGTAGTCCCCGCACTACCGTACCCCCATATTATGCGATTAAATTTGGACGATACCTATGGGATAGCTTGTCTTTTGAACAAATGCTTAACTTTTCCGTTTCTAAAATTCATCATTAGACTTCATACACGCGGATACGTCCATCAGTTTGAAGGTCTTAGCTGGATTGAGTCGATTGTTGTTAGCTTTCACTCGCGTTGTGAGTAGTAAATACGCAAAGAATGTGTAGGTTTCATATTTCGTGGCCACGCCCTGTTCTGATCACAACGAGGCGAACATTTTCGTTACACTGCACTGGCGATATTTTATTATTTGATAAATGAATAAAATTGAATAAGTATCAAAATGTGTTTGAACAGGCTTTAATAAAGCACTTTTCTATGTTAATTTTTACATAGTAGGTACCTACTTAATTTTATTTTAAGACTTCCGCTCATTTCAAAGTAGGTATCTCATTGAAAATAACGAACAACAAACTCATGTTATTATATTACAAGCTTTTATTTACTTTCACATGTCCGTTGTCTGTCTGTTTGTTTGTAATCAAATCTTGCAAGTTAAATTTGACCCACTTCCCGGTTTCCGA
Organism: Hemithea aestivaria; assembly: GCA_947507615.1. Lineage (NCBI taxonomy): Eukaryota > Metazoa > Arthropoda > Insecta > Lepidoptera > Geometridae > Hemithea > Hemithea aestivaria. The sequence goes on from OX382323.1 coordinate 2,950,014, forward strand.
TTGAGCTCAAATTTTGCATGCATGTATAAATCGGATGGCAGTGCAATATTATCATGACATCGAGCTGATTTGATGATGGAGCTGGAAGGTGGACTTAGGAACTCCGTAATTAAAGGACGCAACCCCATCGAGTTTAGGCTCATTTGATTCGTCTTGACGAGTACTTTGGTGCTATATGGTAATAATAATAAAAGCTTTTAATTTCACTTGTTTGGCCTGTGCTGTCCCACATCTGGGCAAAAAGGCGTAATCCCGATCTCCTCAATACTTTTTAATTGCTAATTAATTAAATTAAATAATTTTAAATGCTCCCAGCATTTAAAACACATATTTAACAAGTGAAATTTTAAAAATACTTTTTAAAAACAAGCTTTAATTATCATTACCATCTTGCATCATATAGTACTCGTCAAGACGAATCAGATGAGCCCAAACTCGATGGGGTAGCGTTGTTTAATGACAGAGTTCCTATAGCCACCTTCCAGCTCCATCATCAGATCAGCTCAATGTCATAATAATATTGCATTGTCATCCGATTTACACACGCATGCAAATTTTCAGCTCAATTGGAAACCGGGAAGTGGGTCAAATCAAACTTGCAAGATTTGATTACAGACAACAGACAGGTGAAAGTAATATAAAGCTTGTAAAAAGAGGACCCACAGCCAGCGAGCATTTCACGACGAATGTGGTGTCAGGATCGCGTATATTGAAACCCTACCTCTATTCAGCACCGCGACCGAACTGAGATGCGGGAGCCTTTCCATAGGTGAATTCTCAAAATGCCACTTTAATCCCTTCCGCTATTCAGCACCGCGACCGATCTGAGCTGCGGGAGCCTTTACGAGCATTTATTCTCTAATTGAGACTTTAATCCCTTCCGCTATTCAGATCGACCAATGTTTAGTGTTTGTTTGCTACTAATTTTAGTTCTGAATACTGAATGAGACGTTGACGAATTGTTAAGGAAATGTAATAAATAAATACGAAAATATAATTATTCTATAAACTTTAATTTATTTTTATTATTATTGATATACGTAAAATGGAATATGGTATACCTACTCGTATAAATATAAAGTACAGACCTTGCAATATAATTTTTTTCTTTTTGAAACTCAGTCTTGCCTCTTGTCTTGTCCTATCGCATGTCCTTCCTGTCTCTTTTGTCTTGTCTTTTTTGTATTATCTTTTTAGTCTTGTCTCTAGTCCTGTCTCATGTCCTGTCTATTTTGTCTTGTCTCTTTTGTTTTGTCTCTTTTTTCCTGTATCTTGTCCTGTTTCTCTTGTCTTGTCTCTTTTGTCTTGTCTCTTGTCCTGTCTCTTGCCCTGTCTCTTTTGTCTTGTATCTTTTGTCTTGTCTCTTTTGTCTTATCTCAGGTCCTGTCTCATGTCCTGTCTCTTTTGTCTTGTCTCTTTTTTGTCTCTTTTTTCCTGTATCTTGTCCTGTCTCTTTTGTCTTGTATCTTTAGTCTTGTCTCTTTTGTCTTGTCTCTTTAGTCTTGTCTCTTTTGTCTTGTCTCTTCTGTCTTGTCTCTGTCCTGTCTCTTGTCTTGTCTCGTCTCTTGAATGACTAAAGGTATGTAGTATTTGTAGACTGTTTTACGCGCTACGAAGTGAGCGCGGGTCCACTAGTAATACATAAACTTTCCTCTTGAATCACAATCAAATTCCGTTGCGTGGTTTTAAAGATCTAAGCAAACATACGACAGACAAGCGTTTTCATCAAACAGATTTAAATATTACCCTGGAATCAATCCCCCAGTTCAGATCGGTCGATCTGAATAGCGTAAGGGATTAAAGTCGCAATTACAGAATGAATGCACGTAAAGGCTCCCGCAGCTCAGATCGGTCGCGGTGCTGAATAGCGGAAGGGATTAAAGTCGCATTTTGAGAATTCACGTATGGAAAGGCTCCCGCATTTCAGTTCGGTCGCGGTGCTGAATAGAGGTAGGTTTCAATATACGCGTCAGGATCGTACTAAGTAAGGCAATAGTCTCTGCCTACCCCAATGGGTATAAGGCGTCATTTTAATATGTCTCTAAAAACATAAATATATTTTGTACTCTTTCGTCCAAAAACGTATCTAGAGTGTGCGCGGCCTTACCATAGCAGTTCCATGAATGAGGGTTTATCTTACAGCGGAGTGAGTCCCCACCGCCGACGAAGCCGAAACTGGAGGAGCCTCCAAGGCCGTCCTCCGAAGAACAACCGTCGGAAAGCCAGTCGGAGTGGGTGCCCGGCGGAGAGGACACTATCGCCACTGAATCTTCCCCTGAAGCTGACGTACTCATCAAGGAGGAAGCACGAAGCCCCTTGAAGAGGTTAGAGTCTCATCTAAAACAAGAGTAAAGTGTCTAATGTTTTATTTTTTGTCATCATCTTTTCACACTAATATTATAATTGCGAAAGTTTATGGGTGTGTATGTTTGTTATTCTTTCACGCCTAAACGGGTGGACCGTTTGAGCCGAAATTTGTTGTAGAGATAGCTTAGACCCTGGAATAACACACAGGCTACTACAGTACATCGGGTAAAACCGCTGGGCGCTGCTCCGTAAAGTTCCATGACCTCATTCTTATTATTTCCATCCATTACACGGCTTTTATACTTAAAATATGATATCCCAAGCAGGCTGCTGAAGAACACTCCCAATAAGAACAACTACAGCATGAAGAAAAAGCCGCGTCCAGTGAACGACAGCCCCACCCACGCCGAGAACTCTGAGTTTGGCTACGACAGGTTTGTTCTGACATTTCTACTGCCCTCTACACAACCTCTATTCGGCTTGTTTTTGGCGCTTCTTTTTCAATTAAGTAGTTTATATGCCAGTATTATTTGTAAAGTTTATTGAGATGGCATTTTTTTAGTAAAAAGTAATGTCTTTTCTTGGGTAAGGAAAAGATCCCGACAATAAACACTATGCACTTTGCATTTTATCAGCAAAAGTTTACTATTAGGTTTTCGACACAATTTTTTGTATGCAACATTTAACAGGTAAAAATGGAACTTTCAGTCCAGTACACAGCAAATTTAATAAAGATTTAATTATAACTGACATGAAATATTGGATGAAAGAGCACTTTGAACATCAGTGTTTCACAGAAACAAAATAACAAATATTTATTTTCCATCGAATCCGGTTGAAAGTTAAAAATATCTGCTTTGTACTAAAGGCAGCTTTCACGAGCTTTAAAATTAAAAATGGAAAATGTAATGAAGTTTTTTATGATTTTCAGCAACTATGTACATATTTTTTATTCTTTGTGAAAAGGTTCCGAGAGAAGTTTGTTCAGAAAATGTTTCTCTTTTGTTAAATAAATTATTATTATAGATGTTATTGAATCAAAGTCATCATGTAACTTACCTTTAATAAATAATTTAAAATCTATCCGACATGAGAGCGTGTAAAAAACTATGCGACGTCTTTTTTTCAATTCGTTTAAAAATAATAGACATTTGGCATTATACATGACTATGTTGCTAACCTGACCACGTTTTCTTACATTGTAAGAATAAAAGACATCTTTTATTTATTTGTGTCATCAGTTTATCAGAGAAACCATAAATTTAGAAATTTCACTGGGGAGGGGTTTACCCTGCCTATTTGGCAATGACCGAAACCGCGTCGTCTTCGCCACTGGTGTTAAGTTGTTAACCATTTATTTATTTGAAGTAAAATGTATTTAATGTTGATTTAGTTATAGTAAGCACTTCGTAAATATTAGTTTTTATACATATATGTACGTAGGTAGCACATTTTTTGCCAACTTAGTTTTTACACCGAGCTTTTTTAATGTCACCTTTGTAAATCAAATGCACACTTGTAATTTTTCCTTTTTTATTTATTCTTTTTATTTTGCACATTTGCAGTGAACCGCTAATTGATTTTGACAACGACCTTTATCATAGCGTGCTTGTGCTGCCTGAATCTGCCAAGGAATCCGGTAAGTTGAGAATGGACTAATTTCTTTAGACTTAATTCTTACCTAATTTACCATTATTGGGATTCACTATGGTTACTAGTTACTATGGTAAGACCATTGCAACAAAGTAATTTTTCTATTTTTTTTGGAGGTCCACACAAACCTCCACAATATTTTTTTTTGTTTTTCATAAAATTTCCTACTTTTAGTTTTTACTTATCATTATTTTTGGATTCCCGTTCAGGGTAACTTATACCTTCTTATGCAGTGGTTCATTGATACTGACTTCTGAGCCATGGTTCGATTACCAGTCAATTATTTGTGTATGTGTGATTTACTCAAAGTAAATATTTATAATTTAAGTTATCACTAGAACCCTTTGCCTGAATCATACTCATACCTAGCTCGCACGGAGTGTGCGTGGTCTTGTCTTGCTGTCAAGTTGAACTGTCATGCAAAATATTCTATTTTTGAGAATGTACGGGATGACAGTTTGACTTGACAGAAAGACAAGACCCCGAATAGTTCGTGTTAGCTAGGCCAGAGTCTGATGACAACAATATGCGTCTGTTAATCCCACTTCTTAAGTTTGATTTATTAAGAAGTGTGGGCAGTCACAGAGAACTGCATATTGCGCAAAAATCTGGCAGCCGCATGGTTCACACAGTATATGCAGAATGCATCCCTTTTGCCAACAAATAATAATAGTATATTACTGTAACTTTAACTAGGGCAAGTCGTTCCTTTGCAACTGTGGTAATTTTTAGTTAGGTACTTAATTTTTAGTTAAGTATTTTATGCTGTGTTTTTGTTTGAAAATTGGCAATAAATGGTCATTTATTTATTTAAAGGAATATTATTTATTTTTATTTCATTGCGTTATATTTAGTTTTATTTATTTTTTTATTTAACAAAAAGGTTGGAATTGCAAAACGGGCGGTGTTAAATGTCCGTCGTGCCACCGATTCTTCGCGAACCGTTACAACTTGAAGGTGCATATACGCGATAAGCACGACACGCGGGAAGGCACGCTCCAATGCGAGATCTGCCAGAAGCGCATGCGCAACCCGTCCTGTCTGCGCGTCCATATGTACCACCATCGCAAACAGGCCGCTTATCTGGCGCAGCTCAGCACGCAGGGCGAGCAAATGAGACATGTGTAAGTATAACATGGCACACTGGCATGTGGTCGTCTAGGTGGGTACCCCAACAGTGCCAGATATTCTACTGCCTGAGTAGATGTGCAAACATTACTGAGCACAGGAGGGCACTGTACCTAGTGAAATTACTGGGCTAAAGAGTCTTAACATCTTATGACTCTTGAGTAAGTAGCGTATTGGTGTTGTGCGCCTAGAATTTTACATCTGCATCTTGCACTGTACTGATATTATGGGCAGCGTTATTTCTTACCAGCAGGAAAGCGTCTAGCTCGTTTTACTTCTTTGTATAAAAAAAAGTATAACACCAGCAGGGGAGTTCACTATTGTGTTGTCATAGCGACTCGTCGTCTTTGAGTCGCTCGCCGTCAAAATTCAACAAATAAAAGAAAAAACCTTGAAAAACCTTTCTGCTACGAAATCAAATAAAACTTTTTTGTATTTTGCATATTTTATATTGAGTGGGGTTTATCCAAAATATGTTGAATAAATTACATTCGCTGTCGTTTTGTTGTATGGTACATAATAATAATCGACACGTAGGACGCCACCACACCTTTCGGGCTGCAATCTTTTACTCTGCCTATAAATCTGGAACCAGTGCTGCATCTTGCCAATCCGCCGTAGAGTTATTTAGGGGATGACTTTGTCCTTTTTTCCATTGGGATATTAAAATTATAATCTCTAACCCAACACAGCATTTCTCAACAAGACAAGGGTATGAACAAAATTTTGCGGCCCCTGGTATTTAGGTGTCTAAAAGCGACATTGACCGTTTACCATCAATTGTTTAATGGGTCAATTTGTTTGTTGTTTAAAAAAATACTAGGTCCCCTTGTTTACGGCAAATTTCCTGGTTCTGATTAGTGTTTAGTTTACTAACATCTTGTTCATCAACTTCTCTTCATATTCTCTTGAAATCAGGCGATATTGTGGTCAAAAGCTAACCTGTAACTTGTAATGAATAAAAAAAATTACACCATATTTTAAACATAACAAGGTGATGAAATATCCTCCCGGATTTCATGTGAGTGGCAAAAAATTGCGGTATCTTTCCATATAAGACGACCATTTTAAATTGAACTTTAAATTGGTTGACAAAACAAAAGTTGCTGAAGCCGAAAACGTAATAACAATTTGAGAGTGGACCATTAGACAAACTCCTGAATATGGGTCGCCGTCTTAGGTTACATTCGCATTGTAATATTCTCCAATCTTCGTATAGTCTGGTTTTCCGTGTAAAAACAAGGGAATCGAATACTCTGTTCTCAAATTATAAAGAATACATACAAATAGAAGAAAACTATTAATAATTTCGGAGTTGGAAGTTAAGACATGGATAAACAAGAGTACTATATTACAAGTACATATATGTGTTTCTGTGATCCGTATCGATAACATGATCCTCCGTTCACATCATTCCAATATAAAAAATTAAATACTGGAATAATCTTAACTTGCACTAATACCATTTAAATATTTATGGTGATCGCTTCCTTACTTTTTCTCTTGCCTTTTTTTGTGTGATTGAATTGACAGTCAACACATTTGAAAGACTAGAATTAAAGTATAAAGATAATAGTTTCAAGATTTTTGTTAGGTCATATTTTAAGTGCTGTTACTTTTCTTGAGTTTTTTGTTATTAGTAGCTTTTCATTTAATTTTTGTTTTATAAATCTTTTGTGTACCTCGTAACTCGTACTCGTATAAACTTCTTTATGAAACGGCAACATTAAATGTTGGTCACAACAATTGTGATTGACTCTAACAGAGTAATAGGCTAATCTATTCTGTTGGAGTATGAACCCCAATTATGATTACATCCACACCTTCCGGTCCTTTGCGAATCTATGAAAGTTCTCTAATATTAGTTTATTTTTGTTTTGCAGTGTTCAGAACATGGTCGGCGGAAAGTGGCGCGCTGAAGGGGCTCTTGGTTCCGGAGATTATGACAAGTAAGACCTTTTTGCATTTGGGTTATTTATTTATTTGTTTGTTTGATAGACGACATCAAGCACAGTCTACTTGTTAACAGACACGTTGTGTTTTTCGGTCATAACGAGGGTGCTGACAAACACGTTATATACGTGTTTTGTTGAAGGGACCGGTGCACCTCAAGAGGTGTGCGCGGTTCCGTGCGTAGGTGCGGTAAAACACACGCGTGTTCGTACGGACCGTTATTACATAGACGCGATTGTTGTACCGCACTTGCGTAACCGAACTGAACGCCAGTGCGGCGAGTCACAAACCGTGTGTAGTTTCCGTCACCTACGATACTACGAGTATTATATCCGTTATTCTAATCACCACAATACAAGCATTAATTTGCTTAGTTTGGGGTTAGTTGGCGCTGTGTGAAACGTCCTGAAATAGTTATTTATTTAAATAACAAGTGAAATTTTAAAAAATACTTTTTAAAAACAAGCATTTAATATTACCGTCCAGCACCAAAGTACTTTCTAATTTGATTCGTCAAGACGAATCAAATGAGCCCTAACTCGAAGGGGTTGCGTCGTTTAACTACGTAGTTCCTATGACCACCTTCTAGCTCCATCATCAGATCAGCTCCATGTCATAATAATATTGCATTGTCATCAGATTTATGCATACAAAATTTCAGCTCAATCGGAAACCGGGATTTTTTATTTAATCTTGCAAGTTATTGCAAGATTTGATTACAGACAAACAGACAGGCAACAGACAGATGAAAGTAAATAAAATCTTATAAAAAAGCCAAAAGGTCAATATGGTTTATTTCCATTTTCCAGCTTCCCATCGCCAACGATGGCCCCGACAGTGGAGTCTGCCAGTAAAGTGAACATGGCGGACCCTGGGTTCCCCGGGCCGGCGGAGGGAGTCACCCCGGCCGGCGAGGCGGACGTGGAGAAGGCATGATCGGTAAGGTACATAGTCCCCGAGCGGGACTACGTCGACCCCGATGTGCTGGTCGAAGTCTTCACAAGACGATGCTACTGGGACCAAAACCTTCTTTGGACCTTGTATTAAATTATATGTCGTGTTGCGTGCTCAGCTATCGTTTTTTTTTGACGAATATGATGAAAATTAAAAATAAATAAATTCATTAAAGTTAACTATTTTGTGCCCGCTTTCTTGAAGGATTTTTTTCCGCCTTCTAGGATCGGTCTGCTACCATCTCTTTAATATCACAGGACGTCGTTTAAGATCAAAATTATTATTTAGCTGAGCACGTCCATTATCCTCATTATATAAAAATGTATCAACGTTACTTTTTAAAAATTTGGCAGATATCCATAGAAATCTTAATAGTAAGAGGCGTAAGATACGCGACAAAATTTCGTGTATTTGACTATATTAGCATTCATAATGTTAACTTTGCCGCATCTTGGGTATCTATCGCCTTTATATTCAGATTTCTGTGAGTTTAAAATGTGAATGTTGTATTAATGATTATAATATTGTATAATGTATTAATTGGTCCAGTTAGCAAGCGCCACTCAAGACATCGGGGTCCCAAACAATTTGTCATGCTCGGTGCATTTAGAAAGAGATTACCTATAATCATTCTGTGTGCAAAGCATACAACGAATTTTATTCGCGACGATAAGCACCGTATATTACTTTACTTTCTTTCTTTTTATAATTATTTGACATTCCAGAACACAAATTCCAAAGACTGAGACAATGTTATTTGCTTTTACGTAATAATTAAACTCATTTTGAAATAGTGGCTAGATGTTTTTGACTCACTCTTTTTTATTTTTTTAACATTTTTAAAAAACGATCGTAATGAAATGTCGGATTATTTATATTTTTATTAAAAACAAATTGAAAGAAAAGATTGAGTCAAAACAAATGATCAAAAGTACAAGACTATTGGGCAGCTGAGCCTAAAATGTTTAGTTTTAAATATATAAATACACAAAGGTTGCCATTTCACGACGGATGTACAAACATATATTTGTTTAACATAACTCGATTATTGACTTTATGCTGAAAGCGGGTTGTTATCACCGAATCAACAAAGCATAACCTCACAGTACAAAATACTATATTTTTTGTATATTAATCAACAATAATTTTATGCTTTACTTAGTTTTAAGTTTATATAAGTTTTCTCCATATAAGTACCGTTTTTTTACATTATTTTAAATCAAATTTATACGAACAATTTTAGTCGAGTAATTCATTAATATTATGTACACGGTTTTTGAATTTATATACAAGGGTAGTTTAGATAATTTTAAGGTTATAAAATTTATACCTCAATATATTTTCATTTGAAACGACTGTTTTTGTAAGATATTTTTTTGTGGTCTCTTTGGTTCACCGCAATCGATTGCCAAAACCTTTACCACGAATTTATAAAGAAAATGGAGGGTATATATATATATTAATATGAGTTGTAACATTTTTGAAATGTAACTGTCGAGATATGAAGTTGTAAAATTGTCTGGTCTTGTCTCAGAAGGCGAGCTCACGATAGCTTTAACGTAAGGAAGAATGATCCCATCGCATCGTATCGAAGTCGAAACATTAGTCACTAGCTCTCTTTAAATAATAATATTGGTGAACCTGCACTCTTGAACATTATATTGGAGGGGTTGGGATGCGCTCCGATATATATCTGTAGTCGTACACGTCACAGGACGTGACGTCACACGCATCGTCCAGTCCAATACAGTTACTGGGCGTGCGTCAGTACTTGATGTATTTTACAAGGTTTGGGTATTTTAACCATTAATAATAAGGGGTAGTGAAACTAACATTCTCTTTTAAAAAATAATTTGATATTACATTCCAATAGTACGTAAGCATGCATAATCACCTGAAGTTAGAGTTTTTTCTCTCAATATAATAATTATAAGTTAGTAGATTAAGTTATACATAATTAAACGGAGATTATAATGATTAACACACAGTTCGGTAGCTGTTTAGTTGTAAGCATTTATTTTAATATGTTTTTTACCAAATTTTGTTCATACCAATGTTGTAACGTATAATATGTATATGAAATAGGAAGGATTCAGTTGATCCGAGCGGAAAACACGCTCACTATCTTTCAATGTCTAATTGCTCACATTTGCTCACATTTGTGAGCGATATTTAGACTGCATAATGTGCAGTGACCTGTCAGCACACTATAAATGTGTGGCACATCCCTTTTAACTATCAATAGACAAGTACAAAAAACAAAGCATTTAAAATTTATCAAGATTTTTCAAGTCTACATATAAAAGTGAGCGTGTTTGTTTTACATTTAGAGTCGCATAGAATATTGTTGTATTTTCCATATTTTTTACTAATACTCAATACATGTGGCCAAATAGATATGTTTTATATAATGTACCTTAGTATGTCGTCCGACCGTCGAATACGATTCTTGTGCAATCTGCAATCGTATTATATTTAACACGTTGGTTGCGGTAAAGCGCACTATGCGAAAGGCAAAACACGCCTAGCGTGTTTCGAAAAATTAACTGCAGTTTTAAATATAAGTGTTAAAATACGGTCTCTTTTAATTAGTCTCTTACATTCCAATTTCGACGTGAACATTCCATAACTTATTAGTTATTTTACTGAAAACTCGTGCTCAAATATTATTTTTTTATTTTATTTTTAGTATATACCAGATCTGTTTCCATGACATCTAGTGTATTCTCTTAGCATGTAAGCGTATTCTTAACTTTGTATCGTCGGATTTTTTGTTTGACGTAATACGTACAGGAATTATACAACTCATTATTTTTGTGACAAATGTCTTTATGAGAAGAAACTAAAAGAGTAGAGCTGTACTATATTAGCTTTTAGTTACAAAAAAAATTTCAAAATATTTGATAACAATAATGATTTACAAAGAAGACTTCTTGAAAAAGTCCTAAGGTGTTTTCAGCTCGTTTACCTATAAAAAATCACAAAGTTTTCCCTTGGTTTATTGTTTTAGACAAGGCATTTTAATATTAACACCATTTATTACGTATTATGTCAATTAAAGAATCCGCACCAAGACCACCTATGTATTTTGGTCGTAATTATTAGATCATATTATATTCTAATGCCATATGATTGGACTGTAACTAATTGTATTAATATTTTATACTTTATATACTTCCGATCTTAATACTCGATTTAAGTACCTATTTATATGACTTTTTGATGAATTTTTACAAAGTTTAGACCACAGATATGATATACATAGCGACAGATCAGACAGGACAATAATTATTATGCAACGGGCTCTGGTATGATAACAGTGACGTAAATATTATGGCTTCATAACGCCAACCGGTAAGAGCATCTTACAAAAGTCTGAAATATTTTGTATTTTTCTTATGATCGTAAGCCGAGTCTTGATTATTCAATATCGACTCGCTATCCCACTGGCGTTTACGCGACGAAACGCAACGTACACACGGCGTTTCTTTTGTAATCGTAATTTTGTAGCACAAAGTTTATTAGGATAACGCAAACGCTTGTAAAATGCCAGTGGAGTTGCGGGCTAATCATTACGTGTCTGTCAATATGTATATTATGTATCTGTGGTTGAGACATTCTTCATGATAAGCTGTAGTGTCGTTGTAAACGAGATTTTGAAATAGAACTCGAATGAGACATAACTCAAGAATTCTCTTGAATGGAATTTTTAGAACTCCTGCACGTGATTATTAGGAAAGCAACGTTATAATGATTGTCAAGCGTTTCAATAATTATTATGGGACTTGAAAACTTATGTCTCAAACGATTTATGTAGTCTTGAAGTTAAACGAAGACTTACATAAAACATCCGATAATAAAACGACTTTAAATATTATGTATTATTCCACAGCCTAGTTTTTAATATATTTTTACAGAAAAAAATGGCTGAATAATAAAGTATTTACCGTAAACCGCCTAAAAATGATCGCATTTTTTAGTTACACGAAATCACAAAAATCATGGAACTTTTCTACATTAAATTATGTACGCGTAATTCTCATTATGAGAATCAAATTCGGTTTAGTATTCGAATTTGTTAATTATTATTATAGGCCAGTATTTATTAGGCGGTGATACATACATCTGAAATGTTACAGTTCAGATGCGAGCAATGTGACAAAAATATGATGCATTTTGTAATATATCAGCGAAGAGAACTATTGGTTTCTCGCAGTCGAATATTGAATTGTTACATTACAGATATACTGATATGAACCGCCTCAATTCGATTTCTTAAAAATATTAATACACCCCCAACGCTTTAAATTACTTTAAATTTTAACACAGCAAATGGATATGAGAAAACGAATTGTTTTGAAATAAGATTGAATAGAAAACGTAGAGGTGCTGTTTAAATTGCGGATAAGTAAGGTACTTGCAACAACAGTGATATTATATTCGTCCCTAGAGATAGAATCTCTGCAAAGGCTGCTTTTGGATATATTGACGAAATGTTACATTATTTCGTGGTTTTAAAAAAGTAGTTAAGATTTTTTTTTAGTCGTAACAGAAGAATAAATAAATTTTCGATTAAGAATGCCGATCTTTGATTTAGTAAAACTAAATATTACGTTTTTTGGATTCACTTTTCTTTTTCACTGGATCATAAGTCATTCAGTTAACACTATGTGGGCTAATACCCGCTCGCAACGCAAAAGGTTGCGGGTTCGATTCCCGCGTGGGACAAATGTTTGTGTGATCCACAGGTATTTCTGGTCTGGGTGACTTTCAATATTATAAGTATGTATTTACGAAAGAAAAGTATATAAGTATTATATCCGTTATCCTAACCACCATAACACAAGCATTGAGTTGCTTAGCTTGGGGTTAGGTGGCGCTGTGTGTAAAAAAAGAAAAAAAACCGCCGCAGCAAAAGTGTTAGAAGTTGATTTTTAACCTTTTTTATTTTCCGTCTCCTGGCTGCTTTTCATCAATCACGGAATAATGTAACACTCCGTATATAAATTAGAGAGTTGTGATACGAATATTTAATGATATTATTGTGAAAAGGTTAGCAATGGGTTGTGATGTGATATGCAGTGTAGTGCCGCGACACGACACCTCACTGTGACGGTTCTCATGTTTTTATACCAACTTTGTCACTAAGGGTAGTTGTACATATTCGCCGTGAAACTAAACAAACCAGATTTTTCATTTAAAAAGTTAACAAACCATAACGTTTGCAACGTAATAAAACATGTACAACACGGCTAAACTCACGTATTTATTTCGGTGAGTATATCTCAACTATGGACATTGCAGTTCTCTGAAACCGCGTCTTTTGGGTTGAGTTCGTCCATTCGTTTAATATATAAGTGAAGGTGAAATTGTGGTTTCAAGGAGAACACCCTTAGTACAATAAATTTCGCGAAAAGTGCAGCATTTCTTTTAAAAAGATATATAAATTATTCTTACAACGAATATTAATTTGTTGTTTTAACGATCAACCTGTCATTACGTAATGCTCTCTATGTTGTGATTTATTTTCTTATTTTAACCGAGCTAGTAATATTTATGTACCTACTTTAATATTTATGATATGTAAAATACAACCCAATGAATTCTTAATAATATGATTATGTAACAGAGGTAAAGCGTTTACGAATGCGTGATGAAAACAAGCGCATCTCTTGTTTTATTGTTAGGAATTCTCTGGTTGTATCAATATTAAAAAAACAAATTAGATTTTCTTGTCTTAGATTCTGCGACAAGATTTAAATTAGTATTGCTGTAGAAATTGCATGTTTTATTCGATGGATAATATAATTACTTAGGATAATTGCAACAGTTCTTAATTATGCTTTTTCGTTTAGTTTGGATTCGTAGCTTGCGTGTTTTAACTTTTACCCTCCTTTAATCCAATAATAAATATATTGAACTACTTTGGCATACTTAGAAATGAAAGTACTTAAATTATGCATTTTCATTATAAAAGTTATGTTATCAATCGAATCAAAATATGCCTTGTAAAATTATGCAGCCACATAAATTATTGACTTACATCTATCTGTATTTGAATCATCACAACTTAAGAATATTTAATTATTATTTTCGTCCTTAATTTGAACAACTTAGGTTCTTGGTATTCAATTCTTTGCCTCTCATATTATAGTATGTACCAACGATATGTATACTCGTATGTTTATTTACTAATGGCCTTGAGCCGTTTATACTCAAAACATCTTTTTTATATTTTTTATATTCTTTAGCTTTACGTGGCATAATAAATTATAATTTTGTATTAACGTTGTTTTATTTTTCACCCATCCTTAGTTATTGTGCTTTGCTGTGTATTTATTATTAATTATTATGTTTATATTATAGTTCTGCCCTGGCGATATTCTTTTGCTAATTTGCTAATGACTTGAAGCGAATTTCCTTATTTTTGCTAGCTTTTTTGTTTCAAATGTCTATTTATAAAAGCGTTATTAAAAGCGCTATTAAAATAAGGTTTAGATGTTACTGTGAACTAAGTCCTATTAGGACATAAAGGGTATACAAATATGTACTATAATTGGTATATAAAACTCGTCGTAGTGTAACAATTGCTAGAGCTATGTGAAGTTACGGTTTATGTATACCACATCGTTATATATCTATACTGATCAGCTTTGCTGTAAATTTAATGATCTCTAAACAGCCTCTCTAGCCAAGCGCCAATCGTTTGTGACTTGTGGCTAACTCTAAATAAATTTACTGGGATGACGACGGTTGTTCATTTTTCCACAAGTTTTTTCATACTATCCTTTCAGTATTTTTTTAGCGTTAGCTACGGGCCTGTATTGAGCGTGCTACGCGTTAACTCTGATCTTTAATATCAGTATTGTAATTCACACTTTACATCACTACAATAGATTTAAGTTTAACATGTAACCATTATTATTATGCAACATTAATAAAATCCGCTTTAGATGTAACAATGACTTTTAATCAATCAGTACAAAAGTTATAAAATTCTACAGCATCAGCGAAGTTCGCTGGCGTCGAATCTAAAATAAACGCGCGAGTGTTCACAATCTGAGCCAGTACATGCCGCCTCTAATTCTAGTATAGTCCGGGAGGCCCTCAGTGGGCCCGATGGCGGTGACCACCGGGCACTTGTCGTACAGGTACCGGTGGCAGACCTGTCGCACGCGCGCCGCGAACACGTGCTCCACGGCGGCGATGCGCTCCGCCAGCGAGGGCGTGCAGCCCTGGTACAACATGTACCGACCGATGTCGTGGCACGTGTGCGTCGCACTCTCGCTCCTCGACAGTATCTTGGTCTTCAGCGACCGCTTCGCCCGCTCCACTTCACCGTCCGTCACCATGTTGCTCAGATTCATCCATTCGTTCTGAACCACGTACACCATGTCGTCCAGATGCATAGTGTCCCCTGTGAACTGTACACCCCACAGGCCAGTGTCCTTGTAGTTGATATTGAACGCTTTAAAAGAGTCGCAGATGTGGTCGGTGGAGACGGCTCTGGCGACGTAAGAGGAGTGATCCATTCCTGCGAACTGAGACCTGTCCCAGCCGCCTATCATGTGGGCGGCGACGTCCATGACGACGCAGTCCTCGTCGCACAAGGCCGGCCCCTCCACCGCGATGGCGACGTTCGCGACCGGCAGTGAATCGTTCCTGTAACGCACTTCCGATCCCGTGTATCTGTATATGTCCGCGTCTATGCATTTAGTCGGCTCCAGTTGGCTCATGTACATGCAAGCTAAATACAACAACTGTTCGTGCTTTATACCGCCGACGCCGACCACCACCGTCCTGTTAGAATTACAGAACTTTTGCCAATATCTTGACATAGTCGGCCCGTCGAAGTTCGCCAGATTGCAACTCTTTCCCATCACAGATTTTTCCAACGGAGTGCCTTGAAATGCAGTCGAGTGTAAGTAATCGTCCAGCAGCGCGTTAGAGTCCCGGTCGTGTTCTTCCATCTCCTCATACACGACCTTCTTCTGATGCTCTATATCTGCTTCCACATAGGCGTTGTTGAATACGCAATCGGACAATATGTCGAAAACGACCGGCAAGTCTTGAGTCATACACTCGGCGTAGTAGCCGAGCATCTCTCGAGTGGTGAAGCACTTGTAGTGGGCCCCCGTGCATGTCATTTGTTCCTCGAGAGCACATTTGTTGCGAGCCTTCGTTCCCTTGAAGGCGATGTGCTCAAAGAAGTGCGCCAGACCGTTCTCGTAGTCGCTCTCGTACCTGGTCCCGCCGTCCACGTAGATGCCGATGCACGCGTTGTGTGTCTCGCGCTCTTCAGTAGCGACTGTCAGACCATTCTCTAACTTTGTATACTGGACGGAGTTCATATTCTTTAGAAAGTTTTGAAATTGAATTGGATAAGGACTGTGCCTTACGTATGATTTGAGCGGGCTCCAACTCCTCTTCAACAGTTGTTTCGATTGTAGCATGATGTGTCTGTTATAATTACTTATATTGCGCAAAATAAAAATATGTAGGTACTTCTAGTAAAAAATATATGATATGTTTGCCGCGAAGGGTTCTTCAAAACGGACTATAATATTATGTTATCATTATCACAGAGAAGTGAGGACGAAGAAAATAGATATATTTATTATAGAAATTATGTTCCCACTTCGGTGTAGAAAAGCTTCAACTGCGCTGCGTCAAATTGACGAATAGCGACGTTGTCGTTCAATTACACTTACAACAAGGTTTTAACATAAAGGTTGTTTCTGCTATCATTTATATGCTCAGTGTATCCGACATAATTTTCATTACAGTCATAATTATTTTGATTTTATAATAATCTATAAAATGTTTTTAGGAACGTTTAAATATTTTCGGTCATTATCAGCAGTTAAACATAGTATAATAAAGAGAAGCTACTGTGAAGCAAAGTGTGTTCCCGTGGAGCCGTGTGACCCCTGCACCCAAGTGTCTCTCCTCACGAACGGAGTGAGAATAGCGACTGAATGGCAGGCGTCGGAGGTGTCCTGTATGGCTCTGTACGCCGAGGCGGGCCCCAGATTCGAATGCGCTCACAATAATGGTATCTCACATTTTATAGAACACATGGCGTACAAAGGGTTCTCCAATATGAGTCAGGCTCAACTTGAAACTGATCTAGCATGCATAGGAGCTAAAGCTACGGCCAAAACTTCGCGTGAAATTCAATCGTTCAGTATCACTTTCTTGTCCCAGCATGTAGCAAAAGCAGCAGATATACTAGCGAGCATCATCACCAAGTTAGAGATGAGCGCCAGCGCCATAGAAACCGAGAAATACAATATATGCTTGGAAATGGTTGACGAAGATAACGATGCGCGAAAAGTCACTTTCGACTATCTTCATCAAACCGCCTTCCAGGGTACGCCTTTGTCTCAACGCGTCATCGGCCCTTCTTGGAATATACGAAAGTTTGACGGAAACTTGGCCACCGGTTTCCTGCAACAGCATTATCAACCGTACAAGCTATGTTTGGCGACAAGTGGTTCTGTCAGGCATGAGGACGTGGTCGGTTGCGCCCAGGCTTCACTAGGTGGCCTCGTCGGACTGGCCGCTTGCCAATCGGACGACGGGCCCTGCCGGTTTACTGGATCTCAGATTATTTATCGTGACGACTCCATGCCCTTCGCTCACGTTGCGATCGCTTTCGAAGCACCAGGACGCACGAGTCCGGATTACTATACTTTACTGGTGGCGAGCAATATCATGGGAAGGTGGCATAAGAATCAAGGTTTAGGCGAATCGAACGCTTCACCATTGGCGCAAGCGGCGGCCGTGGACGGCATCTGTGAGAGCTTTGAATCGTTCTACATTGCATACCGAGATATCGGTCTCTGGGGCGTGTACTTTGTTGCAAAACAAATGGATTTAGAGAATATGGTTGAAAGAATTCAAAACCAATGGATGCATTTGTGCCATACCACACAGCCCACGGATAAAGAGAGAGGTGTAAACTTGACAAAATTGTATTTGGCGAGGGGTATGGATGGCGTGATTAACTCCTGCCACGATATAGGGAATCAGTTGATGTACACTTGCTCGAGGCAGTCGATGCAAGATAAGGTGCACGCTCTGTCGAAAGTGGAGCACGGTGCGATCAGAGCGTGCGCAGACAAGATGCTGTACGACCGGTGCCCGGCGGTAGTCGCCGTAGGACCCACTGAGAACTTGCCCGACTACACTAGAATAAGGGCGGGCCAGTACTGGCTTAGACTGTGATAAAATCTAATTTACACTCATTATGTTTCTTAAATGTTAGCGGAACTACGGCGGGCGGGCCACACCGCAACACAACGATTAATAAAATGTATATTTTAGAAATACCCAATTCACCGGGCCGCATCATCTGTTTGTAGTGTTTCTTAATATAAAATGTACAAAAGTGGTGCAGGTGGATTTGTGATATTACTCGTAGGCATATGCGATATGATGCGTTGCGGTGTGTAGTTTGCGCCATCCTAAAACGTACCTATGTAATTCAACCACTCTTTCCACATCGTTGAACGCAAAATATATAATAATAAATATATAATATTTGTTTTTACAAGCTCTACGTGAATAAGTGGAAAAAGTGGTGAGTTCCCAACGAGTCACCCCAAACTAGTAAGTAATGTGTAGGTATATCCGAAACGGAATGGTTGGTATACCTAAACGGTACAAAATCCGTAAAATTAGCACACCAGTTATTAGGGAGACCCAAGAAAAATGGGAAGCACAGTTTTCCAAACTGCCGTATTTTCCTAATCGGTTCGTAAATGGTTGAGTTTATTTGCATTATTATTCTGATGTTCTGGCGGAAGCTTAAAAAATAATACTAACCATTGTCGTTGAAGCGTTGCCAGAACGTTACTTTTGTAACATTTTGCGTTACTTATTTGGATAAGTTACTTTTACGTTACTTATCCGGACAACGATTTAAATTAACTAAATATGAACGAATCTTCCTTGTAGCGGTAAATAATAATAATAATAATAAATTTATAATAATAAATTTATTTATTTGCAAACAAAATATGTAGATAAATATTAAACAATGTGCACTAAAACTATGTAAATGACACATAAAAAGCAGTAGCATTCGTAAACACACTAAAACATTAACAAGTACATATATTTATTACATAGATTCCATTCATATTATGGATCTGCCCTCTCCGAAACTAGACTGGAAGTCTGTGTCTCCGGAAAGAGCATGATTCCTCACATTCTATGACACGAAATATGTGTTTGGAGTATGTATTATTTTAATTCATGTTGTTTTTTAAAAATAAACATATAAGAATTTTATAAGTTACGTATAATAACAACTGTACTTACAATAGCACTAAGAATACCATATTATGCAGTTATGAGATATAGTAAAAAATCATTATTATTAAATAATATTAATTTAACAGAAAATCATGCAAGAGCTGGGTGTATGTAGAGGTACATAATGACATAATAGTACATGAGCTAAGGTAATAAAACATAACATTCTATATGCGTAGGTCTGTGTGTGTGTGTGTGTGTGTGTGTGTGTGTGCGCGCGCGTGTGCTTGTGTGTGTGTGTGTGTGTGTGTGTGTGTGTGTGTGTGTGTGCGCGCGTGTGCGTGTGTGTGTGTGTGCGTGTGCGCGTGTGCGTGAGGGC
This sequence comes from Hemithea aestivaria, assembly GCA_947507615.1. NCBI lineage: Eukaryota > Metazoa > Arthropoda > Insecta > Lepidoptera > Geometridae > Hemithea > Hemithea aestivaria. The sequence continues at coordinate 2,969,650 of OX382323.1, forward strand.
GTGCATGTTTTTATTATTTTAGCGTAGTTAGGAGTCGTTCAGTTTGGTCGTAAGTTAGGAGTTCGAGCCACTTTCTTAACTTCTTTTTGCAATCGTGTGAGTTTGAGCCATATATGTCGGTGCTTTTATTGGCGGTGTTATAAAGACGAGCGCTTAAGATTGGGTATTGACGACCACGAAAAGCTGTTCTGTGTTCTTCAATCGAGCAAATGGAGTATTTCCATCGTCTTTTCAGTTTAATACTGTCATCAAAGGTTATCGTTGAGTGCTTACGCAAGATGGTTCGGAGAATGTAGAGCTGCCTTACAGTCAATACCTTACAGTCAGTATACAGTTTTGTGGTGGAGTATCTGTAGGGTTTTCTCCACATCACCTTTAAAACAATGCGTTGGGCTCTTTCTAGTAAGAGAAAGAGGGTTTTATGTGCTCCACCCCAGATTGTATTGCAATAAGAAAGAATTGACTCACATAGAGATAGGTAAACAATTTTTAGAGTATCTTCATCCGCAGTATCTCTTATTTGCTTAAAAATAAAGATCAGCTTTCTGACTCTCTGGACAAGTTGATTAACCTGTTCATGCCAGTGTAGAGTGTCGTCAATTTGTACTCCAAGATATTTTACACAAGTGGCCCTAGTGAGTGTTGAACAATTACAGCTTTGCTTATTTGTACAAGTATGTATTTTTATTGAGTAGTCTTCTTTTGGTTGTGTAAGGTGATTGAGTGAGAAAGTTACAAAATGAGTTTTATTAATGTTTAAAGTCAGAGAATTTATGTCAAGCCAAGTTTTAACTGTTGATATGGCATTTTCTGCACGATCTTTGCATTCATTCCAATTTTGAGCATTTATAAGGAGAACTGTATCATCCGCGTAGGTAATGATTTTGCAGTGAGGTATCTGAAGTTGACAGAGTTCATTTATGTATACATTAAATAATGTAGGGCCTAAAATACTTCCCTGTGGTACTCCAAAGGTGATGGGGAGTTCCGCACTTGAGAAGGAATTTAGTTTGACCGTTTGAGTACGCTCAGTAAGATAGTCTTTGTAGACGTCAAGAGCAACTCCGCGGATACCAATCCGCTCCATTTTGTCGACGAGCTTGGTTATAGAGACAGTGTCAAAAGCCTTTGAAAGGTCAAGAAATAAACCAATGCATTTCTCTTTAGCGTCTAGTTTCAATGTTATAAATTCCACGAGTTTTGATATGGCGTCCTCGGTGCTTTTTTTCTTCCTGAAACCGTATTGATTCTGAGATAAGATATTGTGTGATTCTAAATAGTTGATTAAACGTGTATTAAACGTATTTTCTCAAGAATTTTTGACATAGCTGTTAGAATTGAAATAGGCCTGTAGTTGTTGACACTGTCTCTGGAACCAGCTTTATGAATGGGCAGGACCAAAGCTTTTTTAAAGCTTTGTGGAAAAATACCTGTTGTTATGGACAGATTACAGATGTGGGTGATCGACGGGACCAAGATATCTTTGCAGGACTTAAGAATACGGGAGGATATGCCATCACTTCCAACTGCACAATTTGCTCTAAGCCCGTGAATGATTCTACCCACTTCAGCCTCATCCGTCTCTAGTAGAACCATGGAGTTACTTTGTGAATGGATAGTAGAAGTGAGCTGACTGAGGAAACCTATATTATAGTTACTTGTACTTATAGTGTTAGCTAAATTGCGCCCTACGTTAGCAAAAAAACAGTTAACTGCGTCCACCGACTGTTTTGGGGTGGGTTCTATTTTCAATAATTCTACCGGAGATGTTTTTAGACGTTGTGTGTTTGTTATAGTTTTAACTAAATTCCACGTAGCTTTTGGGTTGTTCCGGGCTTTTGAAAATTCATTTTTCTCATAATCACGTTTTAATCTTCGTAGTAGGCGATTACAAAAATTACGATACCGTTTATATGTTACTCTAAGGATATCGTTATTGGGCGTTCTCTTAACTTTGGCATGTAACTTATCTCTATTCCTTATGCAGCGCAACAAACCAGGAGTAATCCATGGTTTAATGATCTGTCTTTTTTTATGTACTTTTTGTGTTCGTGTGTGTTTATTAATAATATGATATAATTTAAAAATAAGTAAATCAGCGGCTGTGTTGACATCCGTTATTTTTAGTATTTCAGAGAAATCAATTAGGTTAATTTCTGATATAGCAGAGGAATAATCAATGGTTTGTTTTGAACTATTATTTTGCAGGCTGGGAGTTATTTTGTGCTCAATGGAAAGAAGTATTGGTCGGTGATCGGTAATGTAGGTGTCCATAACCATAGTTTTCGCATCACGGGTTGTCTTAATCATGAAGTGATCTAAGCAGTTATTATCTCTTGTGGGAAAAGTGTGAGCTGGAAGAAAACCGTGTAGAGCCATAAAGTTTAGATATTCCTCGTTATTTTTATCTTTCGAGCTTTCGATGATGTTGATGTTCATGTCTCCGGCTACCACAACATTCTTATATTTGTTAAGATTTGACAGTACATCATCTAAGCTATTGATAAAGTTTGTTATGTTATGTTGCGATGGTGACCTATATAAAGAAACTATCGCCAGATCTGTGCCCATTTTGCAGATTAAGCAATTCGCATCTTGGAATGGCGGTTCTATTATACTGCACGATAAATCGTTTCTTACATAAATGATTATGCCTTCATTCTGTGAGTGTATGTTATTTGTGACATGGCTATTATATCCAGTTAAAGAAGGAATTTGCATGGAGGTTTTTAACCAACACTCGGTCAAAATAATGATGTGACATTGAAGCTCAATAGTGGCTAATAGAGATTGGAATTCGTTTATATTCTTATTTACACTACGTATATTCATGTGGAGAATATAATATGGATGCTTCATGTCATGGGTCAAGGTTTTGCATTGAAAAGGTTCACACTGAAAGGAAGAGGACACTTTAAACAAGTCAAGGTCAGTACTGATATCTTCTAAATTATTATTGTTTGCCATTAGAGATATAAATAACAAAATTCAAAGCATTGATGCGACAATATATAAGAATTACTTTCCATATTTTCAGGAATAGTGAGAGATTCGTAGTTGATAGTAGGTTGCATGTTGGTGATTGATTTTCATGATGAAAATTTATAAATAGATAAACGGTGAGTGTAGTATAATTATTGTTGTGCTGTAGTGAAGTTATAAGTGTGTATGTTATTGGTGTGTCTGTCGAGGCGTTTTCATGAGTGTTGTTATATATTATGTTCATTACATTGATTAAATATTTACAAGCATGATTTTTAATATCAGTTTTTAGCTCAGTATTAGTGCTTTTGTGTTCTAGAGCAAGATGCCAGCTTCTATTATGATACTTCTTAAAAATAATGTTTATAACTAGTCTATTAAAAAAATTAAATCGTATTTGATACATCGTGGAAAAGAGCGAACAGCAATGATAGGATACATACAAATTGTAAGAGTCACTTCTGAGTGATAATTTCATCCAGGGTTTTACTTGATTGAATTTCAAATAGCTTCGTGCCATCGTCTCGTCTTAAAAGGATTTTAGCGTTATTAGTCCAACAGTATTTGAAATTGTGCTTTAGGCGTTTATGGCGCCTAACTGAAGTAGGTAGTGTAAGTGAAACACTAAATCAGAAGGTAAAATATGGAATGTTTATTTACAAAAATGAGCCTACCTATATACAAAATAAATACCTTACAACTAGCGTATACAAAAGAAAGTTTTATGAGAAATTAGAAAGAGAAGAAATATTTACATGAAAGAGATAGAAACAGTGATATAAAATTGATGCGCAGATCGATGTGCGCAGGGTATATATATTGCGGCTCGCGTAAATACAGCGCGCGGGAGTTGGCCTCTTCATTCGCCCGGACGTCGCCTCGCCGCTCACACGTGTTCACGTGTGCGCCCCAGCTCATCGAAGTGTTGTGAAGAAGTCTAGATTCTAGACTGTAGTGACAAGTGTGAAGTCTAGACTGGAGCGACGTGTGTGAAGTCTGGACTGCAGCGACGTGTGTGAAGTCTGGACTGCAGCGACGCGTGTGACTTGTTTCTTCATTGAACAAACAACAAAACCGCCCTTTTCAAGGCGTCTTGTTTCTAGTTTGAACAGCAGAAAAACCGCCCTTTTCAAGGCGATGGTTTTCTATTGTTTCTTGAAGATCTGCATACACGAACGTTGTGAAATAAATGAAGTGAAGTGCTTGAGTGTTGTGTTTTCTTTCTTCCCTGGTAACTTGTAGGTATTTGTGCTGTGTTGTAAGGTATGTTGTAGCCATGTCCGGGTATATTGTGGACATGGTGAGGTACATCGCAGGTATTGATCTTGAGGTACGTGGTAAGGTAAGGTACTTGTAGGTATGTAGTGTAGTGCACCTACAGTACTCCCCCTCAAGCGAAGCGTACCGGCAGTTTTATATTGCGGCCGGATCTTGATTGCTTCGTAGCAGGTACGGATGCTGTAGGTATATGTAGATCACTCGATGACGGAGTAGCTGCGCTGTCTGTGGTATTAGCGGGTGCATCGACGTCAGTGTCGAGGTTGATCGTGTAGGCAGGTTTCAGGCGATCGATCGATATAGTGGGCGATCGATTGTCAGGAACTTTTAGTAGGAACGTTTTATCGTTCCGCTCGACGACTTTGTACGGCCCTTCGTACGCAGGTTGCAGCGGCTTCTTGACTGCGTCCGTGCGCACGAAAACGTACTCGCAGATCTTGAGATCTTGGTTGACGAATATGGGTCGGCTGTTGCTATGCGGCGTTGTAGGTTGCGCAGGCTTCACGGCGGCGATGGAGTTGCGCAGGCGATCAACGAAGTCGTAGTCCATGTCGCAGGATGATGTGACGGACGGCGCGGCCAAAAAATCGCTCGGTAGGCGTAGGTTTTGGCCGTAGGTAACCTCGGCGGCGCTTACGCCCGTATCGCTTCGAGCGGCGGCGCGTAGACCCATAAGGACTGTAGGTAGCTCGTCGATCCACGTAGAGTTTTGAAGTCGTGTCTTGAGCGCGGTCTTGAGTGTGCGATGCCAGCGTTCGACCATGCCGTTTGATTGTGGGTGATACGGCGTCGTGCGGTTGCGTTTGATCCCCATTGCGGCGAGTAGTTTGGTGAACAGCTGACTCTCGAACTGGCGGCCTTGGTCACTCGTTAGGTACATTGGGCACCCAAATCGAGTAATCCAATTTTCATAGACGATTTTTGCGACGGATTCGGCTGAGATGTCTTCGGTAGGTATAGCTTCGGCCCATCTAGTCACTCGATCGATCATAGTGACTAAATATCGATGTCCGTGTGAAGATGTAGGCAGTGGTCCGACTATATCGACGTGTATGTGTTGGAAGCGGTCAGTTGGCGGGAATTTTGAAATTTCGCTCCAAGTATGTCGTGTGATCTTGCATTGTTGACATCGAATACATTGTCTCGCCCAGGAAGCGACGTCGGCGTTGATTGAAGGCCAGAAGAATTTTTCAGTGATCAGCTTGCGTGTGGTGCGTATACCAGGGTGACTGATGTTGTGGACGGCGTCGAATGCGTCGCGGCGAAATTCTTCTGGTAGGTATGGTCGGATGGACGGTGTAGATGTCTCGCAGTACACAGGCTTCGACGTTCCAGGCAAAGTAATTGGTTTGAGCGCCAAATTACTTTGTTGGCTGAGCTTGTGTATTGTAGTGATGTCTCGTTCTTGCGCGGCTGCGATCTTGTTGTAGTCGAGTGTTGTTGGGCACGTAATTGTTTCGACTCTGCTGAGTGCGTCGGCTACGATATTGTCTTTGCCGCTGATGTGGCGAATATCAGTGGTAAATTCGCTAATGAAAATCAGCTGTCTTGCACGGCGTGGTGTCTCAGATGGTGATGGCGGCTTCTGCAGTACGTAGGTTAGAGGCTTGTGATCGGTGAAAATGATGATGTTTCGGCCTTCAAACATTTTGCGGAAGTGTTTTACTGACATGTAGATAGCCAGTAACTCTCTGTCGAATGTGCTGTACTGTCGTTGTGCGTCGCTGAACTTCTTCGAAAAATAGCCGAGAGGTTGCCATTTTTCATCGATGTACTGTTGTAGTACTGCTCCGGCGGATTTGTCTGAGGCGTCGGTGAAAATAGCGATCGGTGCGGTGTGCGATGGATGAGCGAGCAAAGCTGCGTTTTTAATCGCATTTTTGCAGGCTTCAAATGCAGATGTCGCTTCGTCGGTCCATTGTATTTCAGTCTTGTCTCGCTTTTTCACGGAGTGCAGATAGGCATTTAGCGGTGCTTGAATTGTAGCGGCGTCCGGAAGGTGATCTCGATAGAAATTCATCATTCCGAGAAAGCGCCTTAATTCTTCAATAGTGTTCGGCTTGGTGTAGTTCGTGATTGCTGTTACTTTTTCGGCAGGCGGTAAGATTCCTTCTCTTGAAACTGTGTATCCTAGGAATTTTACTTGCGGCTGGCCTAGGACACATTTGGCGGGATTAATAGTGATGCCGTTGTCTTCAAGTCTTCGTAGTACAGTGCGAAGGTGTTGTTGATGCGTAGTTTCGTCTGTAGAAGCGATCATGACATCGTCGACGAACGGGAATACGTAATCGAGTCCGCGCAGTACTTCGTGAATGAAGCGTTGAAACGTTTGGCCGGCGTTCTTGAGTCCGGGTACCATTCGCGGGAACTCGAATAGACCCATCGGTGTGATGATTGCAGTCTTCTCGATGTCTTGTTCGCGCGTTCGCAGTTGTGAGTATGCGCGGTTTAAGTCGATCACGCTGAATATCTTCTTGTCGGTGAGTTGAAAAGTGAAATCTTTCACTCGTGGAATCGGGTAGCGATCGGGTTTCGTGCAGGCGTTAAGTCTTCTGTAGTCGCCACATACACGAATGCTTCCGTCTTTTTTAGGAACGATGTGTAGCGGTGATGCCCAGGGACTTTTGCTTGGACGGCATATTCCCTGTTCGATCATGTGCTGGAACTCTTTGCGAACGGCTTCGTAACGATGCGGTGCGATCGGACGTGCGCGACAATGTACAGGCGGTCCGCTCGTTTCAATGTAGTGTTCGACGTTCGGCTCGATTGCGTTCGGTGTGGGAGTGAGACGGGTGATACCGGGAAACTCGGCGAGTATCGCGTGGTAGCTCTGTGTGTCGTCGATCGTCTTGATTGTAGGCATGTTGCAGGCATGAATAGTGGAGATCGCAGTGAGGCTGGTTTTACCGTCGATTAATCGTCGTTTAGGTAGATCAACGATTAACTGATGGTGTCGCAGGAAATCAGCGCCGATTATTGGCTTTCCCACGTCAGCGACGATGAAAGTCCACAGGAACGGTCTTCGTAGATTGAGGTCGAGCGTGATTGTCTTCTCCCCGTATGTAGGTATGACGGTGTTATTTGCAGCGTACAGTTGGAAATCGAGCGGTTTAGGTTGCGCTCCTTTTGGTCGCGGTAAAACGGAGATATTGGCGCCGGTGTCGATGAGGAATTTATGTTGAGAATTCTTGTCAACGACGAATAGGCGGTAAGAATTTTCTTCTATGCTGGGTTGAGCTTCTGCTGATATTTGTGTTGGTTTTCCGACTTCGCATTTTGTGTAGCTGCACGGTGTAGTGCAGTGGCATGCTTGTGCGCCGTACCGACGATGATAATAACAGTGCGGTGAAACTGTGTTACTGGAGCTTCTTCTTGTGTTGTTATTGTTGTTGAGACTCGTCGGCGTTGCATTGTGGCAGTTGTTGAAGATTCGTTGTTGCTCCGATTTGATGGCGGCAACTTCGAATTTTAGCGTGCGGATTACTTCGATGAGGTATTTGTTGAAGTCGGAGTCTTCTTGTGACGAAAGTGGCGGTGGCGTGATGTAGGTGGTGGTGGACTTCGCTGTGTTCGAAGCGGCGGCGGCAGCTGCAGTGGGGTCCATGGTGGATTTTCTGCGTGGTCGTCGTGCAGAGCTTCGTTGTTGTTTTGGTGTCGGTCACCACTGTAGGTACCAGTGAACGGCAGCGACAGCGGTGATGAGACTTCGAGCGACGTGTCACCACATTAGGCGGTAGCGGCGGTGAACATTCTTCGGACGACGGTGAACATTCTTCGGGCCACGGTGAACAGTCTTCGGGGTCACCACTTTAGGCGTTGCCTCGCCATCACGTCGGAGTTTAGGCGGGTATGGTCTCCATATATCACGTCGGGCAGATCACGTCGGGGTCACCACTTTAGGCGTTTATGGCGCCTAACTGAAGTAGGTAGTGTAAGTGAAACACTAAATCAGAAGGTAAAATATGGAATGTTTATTTACAAAAATGAGCCTACCTATATACAAAATAAATACCTTACAACTAGCGTATACAAAAGAAAGTTTTATGAGAAATTAGAAAGAGAAGAAATATTTACATGAAAGAGATAGAAACAGTGATATAAAATTGATGCGCAGATCGATGTGCGCAGGGTATATATATTGCGGCTCGCGTAAATACAGCGCGCGGGAGTTGGCCTCTTCATTCGCCCGGACGTCGCCTCGCCGCTCACACGTGTTCACGTGTGCGCCCCAGCTCATCGAAGTGTTGTGAAGAAGTCTAGATTCTAGACTGTAGTGACAAGTGTGAAGTCTAGACTGGAGCGACGTGTGTGAAGTCTGGACTGCAGCGACGTGTGTGAAGTCTGGACTGCAGCGACGCGTGTGACTTGTTTCTTCATTGAACAAACAACAAAACCGCCCTTTTCAAGGCGTCTTGTTTCTAGTTTGAACAGCAGAAAAACCGCCCTTTTCAAGGCGATGGTTTTCTATTGTTTCTTGAAGATCTGCATACACGAACGTTGTGAAATAAATGAAGTGAAGTGCTTGAGTGTTGTGTTTTCTTTCTTCCCTGGTAACTTGTAGGTATTTGTGCTGTGTTGTAAGGTATGTTGTAGCCATGTCCGGGTATATTGTGGACATGGTGAGGTACATCGCAGGTATTGATCTTGAGGTACGTGGTAAGGTAAGGTACTTGTAGGTATGTAGTGTAGTGCACCTACAGTGCTGTTTCGCAAACTCTCTGGCTAGGTAAAACAATTTTCTGGCGTTAGCTGACAGATGTTCTGATAGAAAGATGGGAGAGCGCTTGCATTTTAGGCCTAAACTTTCAGTGTTTAATTTTTCTTCTAATTTCTTTCCCTTGTTGAAGGTACGTGCTGCAGAGAGCATCTCAATTTTTGTCGCGACTTTGGAAAATTCTGCAACAATAGGTCGCGCCGTCATCGAGGCCGACTTACTTGGCATTCTGTATACGTCTCTGATGTCTTTTGAGTCCACTTCAATGGAGAGAGCTTTTCCTGCTTTTATTACTAGGGCAGTTAAATCATCTGTCGATTCCTGCTCTTTATTCGGGATGTTTCTTATTTCAATAGTTGATGGGCGCGAGGCTTGCTCGACGTCTTTAAGCCTGCTCTCTAAGAGTTGTATATATTCCTGTTGCGCCTTTGTAATATCTTTGTAGTCGCGGAGTTCTTTACTTAGATCTTCAAATTGGGCCGACATAAAATCTAGTGATTTTTGGAGGTCCGCTCTTTCAGACTTACTTTCTTTAAGCTCAGCTAGTATTTTTTTATGTTGTTTTTCATGTTCAATTTTTTGCTCCTTCCTCCAGGAGAGAAACATTTCTTTAAATTCGTCCTTAAATATTTGTAATTCATGTTTTGGTGATTTATCTGGGCAAGGTCTTTTCTTATTACGCACAAAAGTTTTGGTATATCTTTCCTCTTTTTCAGTATCATATTCAGAGCCGCCTTCACCTGTTTCCATTTCAGCTAATATTTTGCTAGGAGGTGAACGAGTCACACGCGACATGGTGTTATTAAAGCGCTGTGTATAATTATTAATTATGTCGTATTCAAAGGGTCGCTAGTAAATTGCTGGCATTAAAGCAAGCGATAGTTGTAAGCAAAAAATTTCGTAGCACAGCCCAGCGTTTCAAAAAGCTACCGGAATAAATACCTCAATACTCAGTATAAGCAGTATAAAGAACGGAGCGCAGCGATGAGTCACCGCGCTGTCACCGCACGCAGTGCAGTACTCGTAGCGCGTCGCGTTGTAGCACTCGTAGCGTTTCGTAGCAGTACGCGGAGTCCCCGATGACGTCACCGCTCGCTTAGACTTGTTCCGATATTTCGCTCACTCGTAGCGATGACTCGTAGCTCGATGGTGGGAGCGCCGCTCTACGATCAGATGACGCTGTGTTCGATTCTCACCGACGTTGGCCAATAAGCTCCGTCCTCAGGTTTGCAGGAACACCAAAATAATTTCTGTCCTACTCTAGGACCGCCCAACAGGAGGAGTTTGCCCGTTCAAAGCCGCCAAGAGAGACAAGGAATTGAAATTTATAGTAATTAGCCAATCACAGAAGACTTCGAACAAAATCACACACAGGGTCACAAGAACACGTCCGCTTGGCTCGGTAGCTTACGGAGGAATCCAAATAATATAATATAATAGTAAATTTGATTTAGCAGAGATAATAGAATAACACAATTTTAAATAACTTTAACTGGTTTACTAAGAAGGTTATTTAAAATACAATGCACTAATATTATAAACGTGAAAGTTTGTAAGAATAGATGTCTGGATGTGTGTTTGTTACTCTTTCACGCCTAAACGGGTGGATTGATTTAGCTGAAATTTGGTATACAGATAGCTTAGACCCTAGAATAACACATAGGCTATAGAAAAGCGGGTAAAACCGCTGGGCGCAGCTAGTATTCATATGATATAGCACAAAATCGGTGTAAATACCCTCAGATCGATAAGCTACTAATCTAATCTTTATCTGAATACCTACCACATACAATTCGCAAATTTATATACATAATATCAATGATGAAGGAGTAGTCATATTGTAGTTGAAATTGTACAAAAAGCCCGGGAAAGGTTAATTTTAGTCTGTGGTAACATTTATAATCTGTGCTCTAGTATATCCGTGTTTTCGTAGTCTGTGGTTATTAGTCATTATTTGAATTTGACACATTTCAGAAATTTTGTAGTCTGAGTTAGTCGTCGTCGTTCGAACAAAATTTTGTATACTAAAAATTGCGAAATACGCTGCCGAATCAAACATCTGTGTTTAAATACAATATTCTAATAAGATCGAAAATGAATGCTTCTATCCCCATTAACGATATATTTGACGACGATGTGACTGTGGTGACTGGCCCGACCATGGGAGTTCGAGGCGACAATCGGTATGTAAAAAACTACGATTCCTACACAATTATTAAACTATTGTTATATTTATTAACACCTTAAATGTTTTCGGGGGTGTGAAGGTCTAAAACAACGACGGTTTTTATTTAAATGTAGTAGAAAGCAGGATACAAGTATGAATACCTCAAACGTTTTTGCTATATAACCATGAATGAGTAACAAATCTACACAAAAAGTTGTGAAAAATAAATTGAGCACTAACGAACATTTTAATTGGGCAGAGTTAATAGATTTATCAACCGGCTATGCACAAAATTGTTCTCTGATTTCGAAAATTATTACCTACTGTAACTGTATAATATTCTGTAATCTTTTAATATTGGTATATACAAATCTTATAGCACAGTATTTGTTGTCAGACGTCTCTGAAATGGCTTGACTGATTTTTATGGAAGAATAAGTCGTAAATTTTCCAATGATGCAGATAAAGTAGTGCCAGTAAGCCAATATTAATATTTTTTGGTTACATATATTTCTTTCCATTACTCATACTAATTGACATATTGCCTAACATCTGAACAAGACTCATTTGAATAATATTTTGTTTGTTTAGTGTAAAGAATCATCTCATTTGGCAACTTATTGATTACCTCGGAGAGATGAGCTCCAAGGAGCAGGGTCTCAACAAAGTCATCACAACGGCCACTAAACTCAGCAAATCAGACCATATACTGTATCTTATGAAGGATGCACATGGTAACGGGTAAGTAATAGTCCTTATTTGTAGGTATTGTAAATTCAAAAGTATGTGTGTGTGTGAATGTTACTTCTTCAAACCATAATTGCTAGAGCAAAGGACAATGCTGGATGCACCTAGTTAATTATAAAAATAAATCTTCATGAACTGGTAGTAACAGTTTAACACATTAACTACGGAAAACACAACAGCTGTGTTTTGAGGTCAGAACGTGAGTGCTGTAAAACACAAACATTGAGATTTGTCAAAGGATAATTCCATACAAAATTAATTTCCGACCCCTGGGAAAGTTTTTTAAAACGCCACCGCAGCCAATGTGCTAACTGCTGAAAAAACACAGCCTATGTGTTAAGCCTAAACCACACCATTTTATACTGTGTTAAAATGTCAAATAGGTACTAAGACAAAAGTGTTTTTGACATTTTAAATATTTGACACTGACACAGAGTGAGGCACAGTGTGGCTGGCCTTTTATTTTAAAGTCTAAGCTACGAAAATAAGCAAGCATGCAACTTAAACTTGTATTGATTTCAAATGAACTAGTTTTGTTCTCCATAAATGAATCAGGCAAATGAAAGCCAAGAAGGGGTAATATATAATGCACAAAAGATGTTTGGTAAACATGCAACTTTGGCTTAGCAACCATTGTTTTGATACAATTGATAATATTAACGTAGCTACGAAGCTAATGAATGAATAGTGGCGTCATGGTTTAGGTTAATTTAGGTAATGTGAAAATCTTTCTGCAAAGAAGTTATGTCGCTGAAGAAGGCCGGCGGAACAGATCAGAGAGACTGATGCAGTCGCTGACCCGATCCGGCCCAGACGACTGAGGACGTTGGACGAAGGAGCCAGTATGCCCGCCTCCTCTCTCCGCCGCCATAGTTGGTTCGCCGGTCGGGGGCCGGGGGGCCTCTGGCTGGCCTGGACGAGCCCAGCACGTCCGGGGGGTGATCGTCACCCCTCCAATGGCGCAGGGGCCCGGTGATTGACCGGGCCACCGCCGGGGTGGGATGGTGAATGCAACTGCAACTCCATCCTGCCCCATAAAGGCGGAAAGACGGCCTACCGAGGGGTATTAGTGGGTGTATTGGCGGCCTTGTGCTCCCGCCGGCAATTGAATCCCACATAACCCGTGCCTCTCCCCCGGGAGGTACGGGTATGCATAAAATGCATTTCCCCTCCTAAAATTAAGTAATGTGACACTTCTTGTAATTTCAACATTATAAATGTTTGAATGGATTAATTATATTTTCTGACATAAGAAATAATTACGACGTATTCAAGATCGCAGGACCTATGTGCAATCCACACGTTTTTAAACCCGTGGTGGACAAAGGGTTGTGTGATGTGTGATTTCATTTAACGTTAGTTATGGATCGCCGAGTTTAAGTTCGCGCTCTGCACTAATACTCGTAGCTATAATTAGTTATGTGCATTTTTCCATTCGCTATACAGTTGTAGACTTCGGCCATGGCTAATTATTAGTGTCCGACCGAAATTTCGGTTTCGGTTTCGGCCGACTTTCGGCCAAAAATCGAGTTTCGGCAAAAGTTTCGGTTTCGGCCAAAATTGGCCGAAACTTTTGCCGAAACCGAAACTCCCTTCGGTAGTTATCGTGCACACTCGCCTAGCTTTATTTCTCGCGACAACGCTTTGGCGGACGACTAATAATTGTAATATAGGTTTGTTAATTTTAAATGTGTGATTTGATATTATCTTTGTTGAGACTGGAACTAAGCGTGTAATAGTAATTTTAGGAATTATTATTTTTATATTTAGAGGTACCTTAAAGAGATTGATGATTCATCTAAGTACAAATAGGTACAAACCAAAGTATTAATTAGTAAGATTTCAAAATACTAATACTTAGTATTTTACCCGTATGTCACCGAGCGGATCAATCGAGACGCACCTGTGCATGCGAATTTGAACCTTATTTTAAAGAAACTAGAAATAGATGTCAATTTTGATTTGAACTGGAAGTTTATCCTGAATCAAGGGGTTAATATAACAGAAACAACTGATAAACATTTTGCTATAAGAACTTAATTTAAACAAATAGGCCAAGTGCTATTCAGACTACGCGCAATGTAGGCTTCCGTAGAACTGGCAAATCGTATACATATCTACTGCCTTAATTTTCATCAACGATATCTTTAAAACTTATAAAACTATCTTAACCGCTATGGTTTTCCTGGAAACTTCATGGTTGAAACTATATTCGTGATTTTTAACAGTGTTTGAAAGCCAGTAGTTTAGATTTTAGAGGGCAGGGACGCCCAAAAAAAAATTAAACTTGAATATAATATCTTTCAAATAGATCATTAAATCGAAAAATTTCCTTAGAAATATGTCCTTCATTAAAATACCTATTCAACAATACCCTAAATGATGTGATCAGCAAGAAAAAATATCATCCCTATTTTACAAGTTTGAGAGCTACCCTAAATTAATTGATTTAAATTTATTTATTTTCGTAACCGTTCTCTTACCCTAATCATTGCCCTCCTCTGTCCAAAATTACAGTTTTCTAGGACTTATAGTTTCTCCGTAAAGCCGCGGACAGACGGACGGACAGACAAAGCGAAACTATAAGGCTTCCTTGTTGAGCACGGAAGCCTAAAAAAAATAATATATTATTTATATATATTTTTTTTATATTACAACTGATACAACAAACTTAATATTACGCTGTGCTTCCATTTCATGTCCTAATTAATGCAGAATTATGGGTAAAATGCACCAAATTTCAGTATTTTAAAGAGTTTTTTACTTGACCACGTGAGTTTCGGTTTCGGCCGAAACTAAAGCCCCGGCCGAACATTCGGTTTCGGTTTCGGCCGTAAAACCAGTTTCGGTCGGACTCTACTAATTATTGCTTTACTGGACAAAACTGACATAAGCGGTCATTATCACCGTGTTCCACCTCGATTTTCAATGAAGCCTGAGAGGGATTTATTTCGCCTTCTAGGTTTAGTTTGCTACTGTTTTCGGCCGCATCGTCGCTTACGATTAGGCGAGATCGTGGTCAAGGGCTAACCTAATAACACACTATAGAACAATGGCACTAGTTGTGTTAAAATATTAGTTAAATCTTACTAATATCATATTCAGTATTCAGTATTCTTTATTCATTGTAACAATTTACATTGTGTTTGAAATAAAAAATGTTAAATAAAGAAGAAACTAACTAGGTAAAAAACACTAAATTTAGAACAATTATTCCGCAAATTAAAATAAAACAATAAAATATCTATTTATAATAATTAATAAATTCATCAATGGAGTAGAAACACCCTTCCAGCAAAATTTTCTTTAATTTTCGTTGAAAAATATTAAGTTTGTCAATTTCTTTCAATTCTACTGGTAATGAATTAAATAACTTCACCGCCTGATAACGCGAACAATGCTTGGCAATATTTAGTTTAGGATCGTACCTACATATTATATCTTTTCGTCTAGTCTCTAATCTTACGTTTTTTTCTTCTATCGTCTCATATTTGTGCCTAAATTTTATGACATCTGTGAGGAGGACCAATACATACAGACTTGGGACTGTGAGGATACCGAGGCTTTTAAAATGTTCCTTGCATGATTCTCTTTGTGGAATGCGCTTTATAGTACGAATCGCACGTTTCTGTATAACGAAAGTCTTGTTTATGTTATAGTCGTAACTATTGCCCCAACAACGAATACTATACCTAAGCCTAGATTCCACTAAAGCAAAATATACCGCTCTGAGCTGTTTAGTGGTCACTTCATCTCGCAGACTTCTCAAGGCGTAACATGCTGAGCTAATTTGGTTTGTCAAACATGCTACTTCATCCTTCCAGTTTAAATATTGATCTAGATGCACACCTAAGAATTTGACGCTATTAACATTTTCGATCTTATGTCCGTGCAGAACCAAATCCAGTTGCTCTTTATTATGTATCGTAGACTTAAATAGTACTACACCTGTTTTCTTAGAATTAAGCTTAAGATTGTTCGAGCTAAACCAATTATCGAATAATCCAAGACAAAAATTGATTTTATTCTGTAATTCCTGGATTGTATTCGCTGAAATTATTGCGTTGGTATCATCCGCATATGCAACTATTTGTATATCAGGAACTGCCGTGGTTATATATTTCATCAAATCATTTATAAAAATTATAAAGAATATAGGGCCTAATATTGATCCCTGTGGGACCCCGCGTTTGATGTCTACTAAGTTAGACTTCGTTATTATTTCAGTTTGATTAATAACATCTTTGATTTCTACGAAAAATTTTCTCTGTTCCATATAAGAAATTAGCAACTTTAGCACATTATTACGAACTCCATAGTGTTCCAACTTTTGTGCCAATATCATATGATCCACCACATCAAAAGCAGAGCTTAGGTCAAGGAACAGTCCTACCACTTTAAGCTTTCTATTAAGATTGTCCACGACATCATTGACAAGTGAATCAATTGCATCTACAGTTCCTATGCCTTTCTGGTAACCAAACTGACTTCTATCTAATATATTATTTAAATTTATGTGCTGCGGTAAATATTTTAGTTAATCGATCGACGGCGGAACACTTCGGAAGTAATATCGTGCAAATTTAATCATTTTTATTGACGACGAGGGGGGATGATGGATGCCTAAACCTGTCTTCACCAGGCGATCGTGTAAAATGACGCTCTATTTTTGGTGTTTATGTTGTTTAAGAACATCCTAAACTGAAGAACGCAGAGGTTTTCTGTCTTTAAGAAATCCTTTCTTAGCGAATGTCTTCGTTACAGTTGTTTTATCTTCGCTAAACTTCAACTCAATACGTTCAGCAGTATAAGCAGTGTCAGTCAGTTAGTCACGCTTTTCTTTTATATATTCTGTATATAAGACAAATAGGCATCTTGCAATAACTATCCTATTTATGTTGGTAAGTATTTACAAAACAAAGTTTATTATCAATTCAATATAGTTTGTACCAACAATTGATTGTAGGATTTGCGTTGGTTAGCATCCTTGAGCTTACACAATTGGAATAATCGAAACACCAGTCATTCTGAATGCCATCGCGTCGCCGTATCGGGTAGCTAATTAACTACTGCGGAATAACGTAACTTAGACTTAGTTCCTATACTATAGTGGGTAGGAAAACCCGCGTTTCAATAAATTAATATGTTTTGGAATGTATATATTTTTTAGACGTAACTTTGGATGTTTACATATTTTTTCAAATTCACTGCTATTGTCCTTGTCCTAGCCGTTACTTTTTTATTTTCGATATCGTCTTAGATTAAGCGAAGACGAAAAGATGTATAAATCCATTCTGGCTTTACTGAACATCATACTGGATACGGTCATCATAACCGTTTGTCGACACGTCTCCAACCTAAAATACGAAATTCAGCGGAGTCCAGACTAATCCAAGTCCGGACTTTAGCCACTTGCACTGCTGCGGGATTTCATCAGAGACATTCATACTTTAAAAGCACGAGTTTTCCTAATAAATTTACTAGATTTGAAGTCAGTCTATTTGTATGTCAAAATACTCTGTAAGATATCTCATTATCAAACAACTACTCCATTTTTAAGTTCACAGGCCACGAATCTACAATAATACATCGGAGGCACGCACTTTAACGCGCGTTTAAAAAATCCAATGTGTAGGTACTAGCGCTAAGGTACCGAACGTCTAGTGAATCAAGAGTGAATCACGCAATACATTCTAAAGCCTTGTACAGACTGCGACCCTGTTCAGAATTCGCTTAGAATCGATACGTGCGATATCTCTGACAAACATTGTGGAAAGTTTACTAGAGACGTCTTGATTCTTGTTGAATTTATCAATTCGACTGAATTGAAACGAGCTTACACAGATTGCTTTCCGTATCTGCATCAATGTGTAGTGTAGTGCCTGACTATGTAACTCTAACTTAAATTGCTGACGCCTGCGCAAGTTTGCCATAGTCTTCTCCGCGTCGCAGCTCGATCATGAAACCCAAACATTTGTTACGTCATAGCTCAACTTAAGTGTCATGCACAATAAAATTCGATACGAATCTGTTTGGGTTAAAGGCGGAGGACTATACTTTTGCGAGAAAATTTTTACAATTCGTCACTACGCTACGAACATCAGAGGACCTATTATCCTATCGCGTAATGGTGTATTTGTAACGGCTAAAGTCCGAAGTGAGGTTACCGGCTAAACCTAGGTGTAACCGACCGCAGTCGGTTAAGTTGGTGTAGAAGATTTATTTTCGCCCTCACGCGTTTAAAACGTGAGACAATATGTTTAATTGTTGTTGTATTCTGATCTTAATAAAATTAACATTAAATATTCCTTAATGATGAATTGAGAACTCTGGAATAAGGACAAGTCGGATCTGGTGTTTCGCCGGCTGCTACCGCAGCACGCTCGCTTCGCTCGCTCGGCTCGCACGTTGTAATCACTGTTCAAACCCAACCTAACCAACTGATGTCGGTCTGCCCTGAACTTTGTAATAAAAAACATTTTTTTAAACATTTTGTTCACACCTAACTTTAACCGATTGCGATCGGCTACACCTAGGTTTAACCGGCTAAACCTAGGTATAGCCGCACTTCGGACTTTAGCCGAAACATATTAACGGACAAAAATAAAATGTTCTTAGAGTACAAAGTATTTTTCAGCTTTGTCCACGAGCACGTTACACGACTAATTAAAGAAAGGTCGAAACCAGTGCGTGCTAAGCAATAGGCCCTCCGAACGCTCATTCGGTACAAGCCTTTAGGGTGGGTGTAAGGGCGCGTGCCCCAGGGACCTGTCTGGAGCCCGTTACTCTCCCCTCAGAGATCGATAGCGCGTCTGTGTGCCACATCCGCTTCCGTACGTGCAATGCGGAACTATGCGGGTACAATTATTTCTTTCCTAACTGTAAATGAGAAAAAAATGTAGACTAAGGTTTTTATTATTATTAATCACTGCCTTGAGCCTATTTTAAGAGATGATGAAAGTAACTCAGTTTTAACAAGCGAATGGATGAATTAAGTTACTTCATTTTCACTCCATAAGAAAAAACGTAGTAAACATTTAATTATGTGTTTGAATGGAGATCTCAAACCGCCACCGGCAATCATTAACAACATTAAGACCGGTTTAACGATTTTAATATCATGTACGCGTGAAGTGATAAACCGGTGATTTTTAAAAGCAACAAAGCACGGATCTAAACAGTTTTTTGTTGCGAAATTATATGCTCGAGTCGTTTGCGGAACCACAAAATGCGATGGACGACAGTGACTCGCCTTTGATTATACCTCATTGAATGGAAAGTAAAACGAGGCTAACGACGGCGGCCGCTTTCCCAAACGTTTTCTAGTATATTTGACGTCTATTATACTCATTACAATGTATTTTTGGTAAAAGCATTATGTCAGTCAGGTTTGTTTACTAGCCGAACTTAGTGCCTCTATAAATAGCGTAACTCGATATAGTATTTGGATTCGTCTAGACATAGGTTTTAGGTATTAAGTTAACACGGATATTATATGAAATACGAGTACCTATAAACATATATTGACAGAGCAAATTAAAATGGCGACTGCTAAAAAAACGAAAGGAAATGGTGAAAAGAATCCGCATAATATATAGGTTGGCCAGACAAGGTTGTGTAGATATTATTTTTTATCTGGCCCGGTAAAATTATAAATTGAAGTTTTTATGTAGAGGGCAGTCGTGAGTTCTCATCCTGAAACTCCTTAACAAAACTATGTCCATGTCCGTACATATTATGTGAGAACTCTCTATATGACTGTCCTCTACATGAAACAAATATGTATTTCTTATTTTTGGATCATTATCCCTATTTGAATGTTTCAAATCGAAGCAGGCAGGCTCGTACAAGTGCGGCGAGCCAGATGTCTTCTCAACTGTGAAGTACACCTGCCTTTTATTTTTTATTCGCTGCGGCTTCAGTGGCGGCAGGGCTTCTCCGTCAGGTCATTGTCTCTATTGGTAGCGGAGATGCGCTCCAAAAGATATAATTAGATGCACACTCAATGGCTTCACTAAGAAATGAGAAATGGTTGGATTCTAAACCTAGACTTTTGTTACTTTACTTATTATAGTTAGATTTATTATTTGTGTGACATGTGGGGGTCACATAATATAAATAATTTAGAGTTTGAAATAATTTATTTTTTGATAATGCGGGGAACTCCCGGCTGAGTTAGTTTTGTTAGATTATGATAATGTACAATAAAGTACGTGTTTCTTATCTGATATTACGATCTATGTGTAAGCACTAATCAGAGCATATCTCGGTGCTAGAAATTGCATACGCAGTGAGTTTCAGATCGCTGCACTTGATTTCGCAATATTGAAGTTGTCGCAATATCGTGTTAGAATTGTACTCTTACGATTGTGATAATGTTTATCCCAAATTTGGTTACACACCGAATAAAATAAATACATCTTAGTTACAATAAAGTCGCTTCTACTGTCTGTTTGCTTAGATCCTTTAAACTACTAACAGATATTGTTGCGGATAGTGAGCCGGGGTGTGGTGTGTCTATATGTTTGTATTATAGATGTTTGTGTATTTTCATGTGTAAATTATTGTTCGTGTTATCAGCTTATTTTACCTTGTTTGTGTTGTATTAAATGTGTCATTATTCGTACTTAGTTCTATTAGCTTGAGGGAACCTAAAGGAAAGAGAAAGTAATATGTTACCCGAGACAGCAATAGATTTTAAAGTTAGTAAGGGATAGCAATAATGCCAGAAAGAGAGGGCAATAGTGCGCGCTCTCGCGCCCCTGTTTTTTGCTGTAAAAAACTATGTAAAACGGTAATATCTTTTAAGATTGTAAACCGATATGTTTGATTGATATACCATTAGAAAGGGGAGGTAGTAGGCTACCATCCACCATAAATTGTAGAACGCAGCAGGGTAGAGGTTGCGAGGAATACCGGGAAATGTCACCGCGTCATAGTGAAAATGACGCGGTGATTTTGCGTGAAAAATAGGTGCTCTCTATCCGGTAAGGGTAGGGAGTGCCTAAGGTGGCATTTCCCGGTGTATGGGCACCTCTGCTTTGTTGGCGATATTATTATGTATCGTTGAAGAATTGTCATATGAAGATAATTATTTAAGAAGACTTAGAAGCTAAGAAGTTATTGTTGTTGTGAAGAAATATACATATACATCAGGAAAAGGGAAGTTTAATTGAAGATCCAGAATCCATCATCTTAAACACCGTTGGTCTTCGTGCGCCGTATCCCCCGAGGTTCGGAGACCAACCCCTACAGTTTGGTCCTTCGAGTGCGGATATCTAATTCAGCGAACTCGGCCCTACAGTTTGGTCCTTCGTTCGCCGGATTTCTGGACATCGTGAAGCGCTGTCAACGAGGCGACAGCGCTCTCCAACAACAACAACAACAATAGTCTTTCTCAAGACTCTCTTAACATTCAGGGGCGCTGTCAACGAGGCGACAGCCCCCCCCCCCTACACCTGCGCGCTGTCAACTAGGCGATAGCGCGCCTTCATCGCCAACAATTCAAGTCATCGGGGAGCCGTACGTTGTGTTACGGCTCATTTGCTGCGCTTCGGGACGTCGACCGGCGCCTAAGGGTGAAGAGGCCACAAGAGGCACAGCAAGATCACCCAACGGTGCGCCGGGATAGCTGTGGACAACCCGAAGCACAACGTCGTGTCGCTGAGAGGTGCGTCACGTCGTAACGTCGTGTCGCCGGGAGGTGCGTCACGTCGCAACATCGCGTCGCCGAGAGGTGCGTCGCGCCGTGACGTCGCGTCGCTGAGAGGTGCGCCGCGTCGTCTTGTCTTCTGAGGAAGAATCTACGCGAATCTTTCGCGGCCCGCGCTCCCTAGCCACCTAGCGGTGTTAAACGGCGAAGGAGGCGGGTTAACGCTCTAAGGAGTGGTGTGGTTGCTTTGACACGGCGCCACCGGTGGAACGAAGACACCGAATAGTGTTACTGCGCCAGCAAGGGTGTTCGTACGGAGCGAGGGCCGGACTGTAGGCACTGCTGACGCGGGAGGGCGTTCCCCCCTCTTGCCGAGCACCTCGTTTCTGTATACTCCCCTCTACTGGGCAGGTCCCCCCTCACCCTTCCTCACATTCCATCCCGAGTTCGGAGCGTATCCCGGCTAACCCCGGTCCCTCCGCTCGGTCTGATAGGGACGGATAGGGAGGTAGGAATAGGTAGGTAGGATTAGGGCATTTAGGTATAGGACTTAGGTTAAGTTTAGGGCTTATAGGTAAGTTTAGGGCATAGTTTTTTAAGGTTGTAATTAGATTAGGATGACCACCACACGCAGTCAAGCTGCCGCCGCGGCCGCCGCCGCGACCGCGCCGGACGCATTGACTACCGCGGAAGACCGACCCCTGCGGGTTTACGAAGATTATCCCGCGTCCCCTTCCGCGCACACCGATCCGCTACCCGCGCGTTTACCGCCCGTCTCAACACCGCAGGTTGAGACATCGCGTCACGTCCCCCGCGCACCGTCTGTACGTTCGAATAGGTCGACTGCGAGCACCGCGGCTCGCATACGGAACGCCGAGCTCGAAGCTGAAGAACAATTAGCGAGCATACGTAGGGAAGAGCTCCAGCTTCAAGCGCGACTTATCAAGAAGAGGTTGGCGGCAGACGTGGCAGCGATTCAAGAAGAAGCAAGCGAGTGCGGAGAGGACCCGATCGAATCGAACACTCGCGTCAAGAATTGGTTACAAGACAGCACATTACGGGGGGAGTTTCGTGACACGGATTTAGAAACTCCTGCTACCGTTCGGCACCATCCGCGTACTCACGAACGAGTTACGAGTGCAAAAGAGATAGAACCATCTAGGCGCGAGAAAGAGAGGGAACGATACTCGCCTGCCCGATGTCAGACAGAGACAGAGCGAGTACCTACACGCGTGTTATTTGAAGAAAGGAGGTCATCACCAGTGAGAGGAAGAACACCCACGCCACATAGGTCAAGAGATCGCGGTATAGATCGCCTAGCTGAAGCACTAGAAGGACTAGCGCGCAATAGAGCTCCGTCGCGTCAGTCGTTGGAACTTCCAACATTTAGTGGAGCTTTCGGCGAGTGGTTACCCTTCAAAGCGGCCGTACGTGAATCAACCGCTCTGTACAAGATCTCGGCGTGGGAAAACATCATCCGCCTACGAAACTGCCTAAAAGGAGAAGCCAAACAAACAGTCATAGCCCTATTAGGATCCGCCACCGACATCGATCGAATTATGGACACGCTTGAACAGTGCTACGGCCGACCGGAGGCCATAGTTGATCAAGCGCTCGACGACATCAATCGACTGCCGCGACTGGGGGGAGCCGCGGTCGAATTGAACCAATTTGCAGTGAAGGTGCAAAACATAGTGACAGTTGTGGCCAGTTTAGATGATAAGGGCCATTTACACAACTCACTACTTAGCCGAACAATAGTGGACAAATTGGCGCCGCATATTAAATCGCGTTGGTGCGATTATGCGAGTAGGAATAGGAGATTTGATGAACCTATTGTCCAACTATTATCCCGCTTCTTGATGGAGGAGGCCGACGGGGCCATGAAGTACGCGTACTCCAAGGCCGGTGCGACACCGTCGGTAACAAAGAACGCTGCGAAAATAGAAACCAGAGGACCGCGCAAGGAAGCTGTACAGTCTTCAAGGGCCAAGGTATATGTGACGGCCGGCGAAGACACTGATAAGCGTACTACAGGGTGCTTCTGTTGCGGTGCGGACCACTCGACGCCCAAGTGTCCGAAGCTCTTAGAGATGAGCACGGACCTGAGATGGACATGGGCTAGAGAAGCTGGAATATGTTTTTCGTGTTTACTGAGCAAACATAGGCGTTTTAAGTGCTCATCAAGAAGCAACAAATGTGGAGTGAACAAATGCGAGCGAACGCATCACCCCTTACTGCACGCTGACAAGAAGAAGGACGACGAACACGTCCACACCGCCAGTACTTTGAGAACAAACAAAGTATTATTGAAAGTGTGCCCCGTGACTATAGAAGGCAGCCACGGTGCAAAGGTACATACCTACGCGCTGTTCGACGAGGGTTCGACAGTCACACTCATGAACGAAGAGTTAGCGAACGAGATAGGCCTCGCCGGACAAACGCAACCGTTACAAATTAATGGAATTACCGCCGCCAAAGAAGTTTCGAGCATGGTCGTCGAATTTAAGATAAAAGGGCGTAAACAGCAGGAATACGAGTCTATAAGGGCTCGTACAATGAAAGACCTTAGACTGGGGGGTCAATCAATTAAGGCGGAGTCACTCCGCTACGCACACTTAAAGGGCGTGCCATTAGAAGAAGTGTGCTACGACGACGCTCGACCGCGCTTATTAATAGGTTCTGATAATTGGCACTTAATAGTCACGCGACGGCTATTAACCGGGAAGCGCGATCAACCAGCAGCGTCACTCACCAAATTAGGGTGGGTTATACACGGTGTCACTCCTAAGAGTACATTAACCACAGAAGATGTACTTCACGTTGCAATGAGTGAAAGCGACAGCGAGCTACACGAGACAGAGAAGGCGCACTCCGATATCGACGCGTTGAATAATATATCGGAGCATAGACGGCCGACAAGTGAAGCTCGAGCTTGCCAAACAGATAAGAACATACCTGAGAGTTACGAGCCGGAACGCGACATAACACATAATGCTCGTCAACTCATCGAAACCGGCGACACAACTCGGGCCGAACAGTGTAGGTGGGCACCTGCACCCTCGAACCAAGCAGACATAGCTACTAGGACGGGTAATACAGGCTTGAGTAGTAATTACCCTCGGTTTATCGACCCCGAGTTATTAGAGTCCCCGCACATAGACTGGCCCATAGAGCCAGACGCCAAGCCGCCAGACGAAAAGGTTATTGTAATGCACACAGTACAGGAGCCGCCTGTAATCGAATTTAGGAGGTATTCGTCATACAAGCGACTTGTGCGACATTAGCCTGCGTATAAGGTCGCGCGCAAGGTATAACTTTCGGCCATATTAGAAGGGCCGAGGTCGAGCTCGTTCGACTATCGCAGCGCGAGAGCTTCCCGGACGAAATCGTCCGGCTTTCAAAAGGTGAAGCCATAGCACGCGATAGCCGATTAAATCGTCTCGACCCCGGTCTGGGCGATGGCGGAGTATTACTCTTGCGCGGCCGTACACGCGCGGCATCAGTGGCACATAAAGCGGAGCCACCCATATTAGACGGGCGTCACCACCTTACCAAGTTGATTATCGAGGATGAGCACCGTAGTAATCACCATATAGGCCGCGAGCACCTCATTAGTAATCTGCGGCAAAAATATTGGGTTCTACGCGTGCGAACGGTCGTACGTACTATTTTAAATCAATGCGTAACTTGTAAGGTAAGGCGTGGCGTACCTAGGAACCCTACGATGGGTGACTTACCGCGAGATCGAATGAAGCCCTTTGAGCACCCTTTCACTTACTGTGGCGTCGATGGTTTTGGCCCTATGTGGGTAACTATAGGTCGACGACGTGAAAAGAGGTGGGGACTTATATTTACATGTTTAGTCGCGCGCGCTATTCATATTGAAACTCTAGCATCACTTAGTACTGACTCTGCGTTACTGGCATTCCGTAGAATGGGTGCTAGACGAGGTTGGCCTAAGATTGTCTGGTCGGACAATGGTACCAACTTCCATGGGGCGGACGCAGAGCTCAGAAAGGCGCATTTAGAATGGCGTGACACTTTAACTACGTTCGGCTCGTTCAAAGGGACTGAGTGGCGGTTCATCGACCCGGGCGCACCAAACCAGGGTGGTGCGTGGGAACGAATGATTAGGTCTGTTAAAAGTGCCCTCGCCGTAACATTAGAGTCACGCGCGCCGCGAGAGGAAATATTAAATACATTGCTTACCGAGGTAGAGCATACCGTGAATTCGCGCCCTCTTACTCACGTAAGCGTAGATAGCGAGGAAGAGGACTCTTTGACCCCAAACCATTTTTTGATAGGCAGACCGACCGGACTTCCACTAGTAGGTAGAAACTTGTCGATCGAGTACAAGACGTGGAAGTCTGCTCAAATGTTAGCTAATAGCTTTTGGAATCGTTGGGTCAAAGAATACCTTCCCACTTTGATGCCTCGCCTTGAAACCCGAAAATTGAACCAGGCACTAAAGGTTAATGACCTCGTAATAATCGCAGACGGTTTATTACCCCGCAACGTTTGGCCCCGGGGCCGTATAGTCCGAACATTTACCGGACCCGACGGCATTATACGAAGTGCAGACGTAAACACGCGGGGAGGGGTCTTCCGACGGCCTGTTAGACGGCTCATTATCCTCCCGGACGTAGTTAGGCTACGAGATTCTGCGCCGGGGGGAGACTGTTGCGGATAGTGAGCCGGGGTGTGGTGTGTCTATATGTTTGTATTATAGATGTTTGTGTATTTTCATGTGTAAATTATTGTTCGTGTTATCAGCTTATTTTACCTTGTTTGTGTTGTATTAAATGTGTCATTATTCGTACTTAGTTCTATTAGCTTGAGGGAACCTAAAGGAAAGAGAAAGTAATATGTTACCCGAGACAGCAATAGATTTTAAAGTTAGTAAGGGATAGCAATAATGCCAGAAAGAGAGGGCAATAGTGCGCGCTCTCGCGCCCCTGTTTTTTGCTGTAAAAAACTATGTAAAACGGTAATATCTTTTAAGATTGTAAACCGATATGTTTGATTGATATACCATTAGAAAGGGGAGGTAGTAGGCTACCATCCACCATAAATTGTAGAACGCAGCAGGGTAGAGGTTGCGAGGAATACCGGGAAATGTCACCGCGTCATAGTGAAAATGACGCGGTGATTTTGCGTGAAAAATAGGTGCTCTCTATCCGGTAAGGGTAGGGAGTGCCTAAGGTGGCATTTCCCGGTGTATGGGCACCTCTGCTTTGTTGGCGATATTATTATGTATCGTTGAAGAATTGTCATATGAAGATAATTATTTAAGAAGACTTAGAAGCTAAGAAGTTATTGTTGTTGTGAAGAAATATACATATACATCAGGAAAAGGGAAGTTTAATTGAAGATCCAGAATCCATCATCTTAAACACCGTTGGTCTTCGTGCGCCGTATCCCCCGAGGTTCGGAGACCAACCCCTACAGATATAGTGATCCAGGAGGTTTGTATGTATAACACGTGAGAAGCCGGGTGGGTCGCTAGTAAGTAAAATATAAATAAATTCATTATAATACCTAATAAGATTCTTGCCCTTTTTCCTAAAAAGGTGCGTGGGATGAAATTAAGTATACAGGTACACACATGTTTGGAGTCGTAGACATCCATTAAGAAAATATTTGCGATCAGAGCAAAGCCGCGCGGATAACCTAGCAATAGAATAGACCGGTAGACTTCGATGTTCACATACGTCATATTATCATATTGACATTTTTATATTACGCAACCGCTCAGACTTAAAATAAATCTCACTTTCACTATTCGATATACAATGCATTTCATTTGCATATTAATATGTGTTGATGAATAATAAGATTCCATCGAGAAATATACTAGTTGCATCATTCTGATTTGATTAAATGGATACTATTTTGTTAGAGAATACCTCTTCCTCTTTACTCTTTTGTATAGAACATCGCCTAGACACGCTACCGTGTGTGATGTTAAGCAAATTATTTACACCATACTGTAAGATATTGAATCGAAAAGCTTACATTATTGTTCTTCCATCTGTATACCATAAAAAGAAACTGATTTACTGATTGAACAATCGACGCACCACCCATCCTTAGATCGGATTGGGTTGTAATTCGGAACATGCATAGATTTTATGACGTAGAACTCCGCTAAGTTAAGATTTCCGCGGCAAAGCTATGGCTATGAGCATGAGCTATAGTCTCCATAAAAATGTGTCCATATATGCCCATATAAAATGTTTGTTGTCAAGAATAACATCTGCACCACACAAATCATTGGCGACCAATTGATTAGTTGGCTAGCATAGACTCAATAAAATTATACCCAAAGTCGTTTAAGTTGTTTTTATCTCAAAATGTACATAATGTCTGTTTTTAGTGGTATGGGAGAGATCATAGGATTCCTCAAGGCCGGCAAGAAGCACTTGTTCGTGTTCAACCCGGTCACGAAGTGCATGCAAGAGCACGAACCGTGGAGCATCCTCGACTTCTTCATCTTGCCGGACCGACAGCGCCACGGATATGGGAAGAAACTCTTCGACTATATGCTCCAGGTTAGTCTAAAAGGGGCATTTCTGCTGGGCGAAGACACTTCCCAAATGTCTCTTGTCTGACCCTGACCCACCGCCCAGTCTACGGTCTGGTAAACGGTCAGCTTCATCTCTCCAGGTCTCAATGTTTCAATGTTTATATTTAACCGTGTAATATCGTTTATGCATTTCTCCGAATCTACTATTCAGATTTTAAATTCCTTTTTCAAATTAGAATCATAGCTGGTTTAGTTCAGTAGTTAACAAAATAGTTCAATGTTTGCAAAATATGAATTAAAACGTGCATCTCGCTTTCCCTTATTCAAAGCTAGCTTGAAGTCAGATACATTTCTACTGGTTTTTAATATTCTGTTTAAATTATTTAAAATTGATCAATATTGTTGTTTATTGTGCAGGACCAGAAGGTGGCGGCCCATATGATTGCCATTGACGGCCCTTCACCTAAGATGGAAAGTTTTCTCATCAAAAACTATGGATTCGAACAATTGTGCCGGCAGAGCAATAACTTCGCAGTCTCCATACACTTTTTCAAATTTTCTAAAGATGTCATAAGGTAAACTATTTACAACTACACTAACTGCTATACAATTACAGTGCATCGGCTGTATGCGCTGTAAAGTAGCGTTTTATTTTTTGGTCTGAGCTACACACATACCAAAACTCAGCTCAATTGATTCAACAGTTTTTGTGTGAAGTAAAAAACTTAAACTAAATCATATTAATGTTCTAGCAAAAAATTGCTATGTTACGAATTACAGCCTGATTGGCTTAGTAGTTTTGACGTGAATATGATATAAACTTGCATACAAATATCCAGTTTCGTTGTAAAATCTGGCTAAAATACCTATATAAATGTTTATTCAGCGTTCCAGCGAGTTTCTTATAATAAAGTAATTTAATATGAATGATACAGATTAAATGAAGTGTCTGTTCCAAAACAGATCGTGGAGTGTAGTCAGGGACGTTTTAAGCTAGACTTCTTAGGAAATTGGTTAGTAAATTGTGGTATTATTAACTAATAGAATAGAAAACTTTATTGTTCACACAAATACAACAATATAAACTACTAATATTGTAGCATAGATTATGAAATTTGTATTTGGATATTATGTTTTATCGATTTTAGAATACTTTGTATGAAGCGAGTATATGCATCCTCTTAAACACAAAAGTGGAATTGTTCACCACCCCGTCCTTGGGAATCAACCTCCTCTCCATGAGGGCTCCTCACTGATGAGAGGCCCGCTGTTGTATAGGCGGTCGTCGATGAGGATCGCATGTTAAACACTCTTTCCCAGTCCACATCACTCTTCATCGTTTTAGTGGGTATACCGTGCAGTCGTCTTGCACGGGGACTCCTACTTAACCCTCGAGCTTTAACATGCGATCCTTTTCCCGCGTTATTTTTCTCAGCGAAAACAAAAACTTTCGCTCAGAAACTTTTTGGATGACCAGCCATACTGAATGTATTGTATTGAATAATTACAGCAGCTCTGGAGTGAAGACTCCAGCTTCGACGCCGGTGGGACGGTACAGTGCGCATGCGCCACAATCATCGATAGCTAACGTGAGTGTACACTATCACTACTAATTTAGCGTTATATCTTGACATCAGGACAGCATCTCGTCTTCTACTTCATCACATAAAAAAAAATATTGGCTAAAACTGTCACGTCCACCCTTCATTGAAATTTAAAGACAGTCAAACCTGAGCTGTATTTAATATCACAGTCGGTACTAAAATTGCATAGAACAATACCTATTACGAATACTCATAATTACAATTACCCAACGCTGTATTATCCGCTACCCACAGCGGTAGTGAAATATCGCTCGGGTTTGATCAGGCCTTAAATCGGGACTTATCAAACTTGATATTGATATAGGCCAATTCAGACAAGTCTGCTGAGGACCGTTTATTCTGAAAACTAACGTCTGATTGCGTCAAAATAATAGATAACGCTTTATTGAAATAAAAATACACAAAAAAACTAAATCTCAATATAATAATTTAAGTGTACAATTTAAGTAGGTACTCTTTTTTAGTCAGTAAAATTTGAAAGTACTCCAAAAAGTTCGATAAATTTTGCAGATCCTGCATTGGCAGTAAGAAAAAATATTTTTGAAAGTTATCTGTAAGTGAATCAAATTTTTGCAATAGATCATTGTAATATCACACAGTACTAATAAATGTAAAGGGATAACGTTATTTTTATAAATAATTAGAAATTGGGATTGCACCAAAATAATATATTTTCATTATGTACTTAGATTTAATCAATTTAGCCCTTTAAAGCAATTGAAGCCTAATATTATGGCTTTCAAAATTTGTCATCAAAATAATAAATAATCAAAAATTTTGAAAGCTATATTTGGCTTAGAATGAGGTAAAGGGTTAATATAATCTCCATCGTACCTTCACAATATACTAGCAAAGTTATAACCATCGCTTCTACATTTAGTAATTTATGACTTAACGTTTGGTGTAGAGATTGTACAGTTTCATAATGCTTGTCTTTCTACAAATCGTCACGAACATTTTTCTTGTGAAAAGATGCAATTTAAAAAAGGCCAAATTCTAAATTTTATTGACATAATATTATATTTCTTTAAATATGAGTTAAATTTAACTAAATACCTATACGTTGGTTGGCTGACTGATCTTTCTACTAACAGCTCAACGGCTTGAATTTAAATTTGGTACAAGAGATCTTTATTATGACGTAGATATTCCCTGAGAAACAATTTCTTGGCGGGAGCGAAAGCTAGTATAATTGTCCAGAGTAATTGTACTGGAAATATGATTTCTGGAACAGAGAGACAGTTTCTCGATGCGAGAACTCGTTCGGTTCAGTGTCAGTAACGATCTTGCACAATATTTTACCGCAATAGGGATGTTGACAAGGTCAAAATATTTTAAATATAATATAAAAAAATTAGTCCGTAATTTTAACAACAAAAAAATATTCGATACTTATTGATTTGCTTGCAAATAAAATAAAAAGTAGCTGTGATATAACGTTTATAAGTTATAAGTTTCTGTGTTGGGACGCGTGACATCAAAACACTCAACTAAACTGTACAAAAATGTACCAGACTTAGAGGAGTTACGTCACGATTCACGATCAAAAAACTTTAGTGCGGGTTATCTCTCACGTTTTCGATCGGATTTACAAATAAAAAAAAATACGTGTTATAATAATCTACTCGTACATAACGGACAAAAAAAATTGTCAACATCCCCATTCGTTCTGATTGCAAGGGTAGGTGATCAAACTTCGTAGCTGTCGATTACCTATAGGTAAATCATCATTCATCTTCTAACATAAAAAAAGTAACTAAGTAATTCTAATACATTTTTAACGTATTTGTGAAAAAGTATCTTAGACCAGTCCCTGAGGGAATATTAAAATGGTCATCACATTCCAGTTAAACTTACGTTAATTAGTAAAATAATAAATATATAGTAATAATTAAATTCATTAATAAAATAAATTATACCTAATTATTAATTAGTGTAACATATTATCATTATGGAAAGGGTGATGTTTTAGTGGTTTTCTTCGAAAAAAATCACCCTCTTTTTCATACATGGTTAAGAGGTGGTATTCATCCATTTTGTAGTGGCTTTTATCCCTTTTTTTTACGTCCCTCACTAAATCCATACATTAGAGAGAGTGGCAAGACACCGATTGCACACTGTGCAGATTTTCGCAAAAGTCGTGCAGTTTATCGCCCATTACTGGCAACACAAACCGGTTCGAACAGGAAATTAGAAAGAGATGCAAATAGTGAATTGCACGATTTTACAATCGTGCAATCCTGGCAGCACTAATTAGTTTGAACCTGTTCATCACGCTCGCCTACTCTGGCTCCGCAATGTCTCGGGCCTCCCGCCGTAAACTATTCAGTCACGATCCCGCTTTCAGAGCGATAACATGTATCTATCCTCATAAATAACCGAGAGGCGCGCTAAACTATTTACAATAATATTATAGTCTTAAACTTGTATTATTTGTGCAAATAAGGCTTTATAAGTTTTATGCGTATAATAATAAATGTCTGTGTGTTAGATATAAGTGCTTTCTCCCGAACCTACATTAAAAATCTATATAGTTGTAGTAATGTTAAAGTGTACATAATAAACGTGTGGAGCATACCAACTCATCGTATTTTCAATCACTACATACGCCCTGGTCCTCCACCCAACTATAACTTCATTAAATTAGTAATTATTATAGTCCTTGGAAGGTTAAGACTAAATCCCGTTCTATAATATTTTCTAACATCGCCTTTTTTCATTTCAGGTCATCCATGGAAATGCTGGGAACGTATGGTACACATAAAAACTTTATTTTTACTACTTGCATGTTCTGCCTTTCATGTTATTAACGTATTATATCTATCACCTTAATCTACCCCTTAATAAAAATAAATATAATAATAAAAAGCGCACATAACTAATTGGGTATGTTCATTTATTTTTGTTTTTAGTAATTTCAAAACCATTTCGAGGAATAAGGTTACTGATCACTACCCATTACTTAGAAACCGAAAATAATCACGGATTACTATTATTTTAGGCTTTTATTGAATAACCTTCATTTGACCTCTGATGACGTCACAGTTGTGGAAATGGAAAAAGTATGCGAACCATCAAAAACAGAAAAAAAAAATTACCTTGTATGTCATGAAGATGTCAAATGTCAATGTAGATTAAATGTCAGATTAGGTAGGTTGTGATCAAAAAATAATCGATTTTGGAAATATCGATTTTAATACGTGATTTTATTTTTAAAAATAATCGTTTTTTTTATCATCATTGAATCAATTATTATACTGATTTTGGCTCAACTTACGACGCCACACCATGATTTCGAAGTTGAAACTATAGGTAGGTTTCACTATTAAACGGCTTTTTAAAAAGTTTTATTATATAATAAAGTTATGTACATAAATTAATTTTGTTTATTTATGTGAAAAGCTTTTTAATTTGAACCTTTTATAATTTGATTGTTCTAAAACTTTGATTTGTGTTGATTGTAATAAGAACTTACTAATTGTTGTTTATTTTTAATTAATAAATCTATTGACATCATAATATTTATTGCGTTTATTTTGAAATTAATTGACAAATTAGAAAAAAAAACTATTAATATAACAAAATCGATTATTTTCTTAAAAATAATAAATTATTTATTAATCGATTTTTCATGCTACAAAAAAAACGATAATTTAAAAATCAATTTTTATGTACATTGTCACATCCCTATCACTCATAAAATGACATTGACAGATGTGTTTTTTTTTATTCGAGGCAACAGTCTCATCTCAATCTATAAACCCGATGATGACGTCATCATCGCGAATTATTCTAAGAACTTTAAAAATGTTTTAAAAAATAATTACGACGAAAATAACAAAATAAATCAAATTAGTTTCTTAAAATATTTTCGTAATTTAAAATAAAAAAGGAGGTCGAGATATTTTGGACATACCCAATTACAGTCATTGGTGTGGGGCTGGGATTCGAACTCGGTGGTCCAGATTTGCATCCGCACCACATAACCCTTGACTACCACCGTTTCAACGCTCACCGCTTCACCGCTTGGTTTACTCGCAACTCAGAAATACATGTCTATCTTAACATGAAAACAGTGGAAGAAGAAGCTCAATCGTACACAAATAAATATATACAGAGATTGGAGCAACATCCAAACCCCCCAGTTGTTGACCCGTTACAGCAAGCAACAGTCAAGCGCCTTAAGAGAGCCTTCTTCCCTAGAGATGGGTCAGCAACTGGACATTGACCATACTGATCCCATTCCACGCCAAATGCTCACCACACAACGAATCTGATAAAATTCTAACGCAATGACTGAAGGCAGATATAAAAAAGATAAAAAAAAATGTTCTATACATAAAAATTTTCGCAAATTGATGCATCCTGCACTATAACATGTATACCTATTCGTGTCCTTTTGCCGATCATAAATATGCAATGCTTTTATTTTCACTTTACTTAACTATGTAATTTTCATTTCTTTGCTGTCAGATCAGTCATCATTAACGCTTGTTTTTTGCTTATTACGTTTTTTGGATTTGTTTTAAATAATGCACACAAATGATTAAGAGAGCATAGTTAAAGGGGTTAAAGGGTATTTTTTTAATTACGTTTTTAATTTATTTATTTTATCTACAGCTACGGGACAAATATGCGGTATAACAGAATCTACTGACGTCGCCAGCCGCAGCTTGTTAGTGTACATTGATATTATGAATTCGGATATTTAATATAATTAGCTTTATTGGCACTTACATATTCTTACTTAACGTTACTAGAATATTATTTAATACATTAAATTACTTGTAAGTAATTTATTTATTACGTTATAGATGATTATTTACTAATTGTTTAAAATATGATTATTTTCTAACTCTAACGTTATCACATAATATATCAGATGAATAATATAAATTTTAAATCAATTATGCATTTAAAAAATAAAATATAAAGATATAATTCCGTCCAATATCTAGTACATTATGCAGACCCAAGTAAGGATCTCAAATACGTTTGAATCGGGTTGTATTCGCAAGACAGATGTATGCATTTAACGACACGATACGTGGTGGATATAATTGTACCGAGTAAGTAGGGGAAGTACGTACAAAATGACATATAGTTTTGGTTTTTGGGTCATAACTCCTTACTGGTAAATAGCAGCACATTCACATTGCACACCAGTAATCTTAGGTTTAATATCTTTGAATTATAATAGATACTTAAAAGATAAACAAACTAGAAGAGAATAATAATTTTAAATTTAACTGAGATCAGCGAAATCCATTTTGTCCATATGCTATGGACAAAATGGCATACCACGTTCTTGCGGGTTAAATTTGTGTGCAAAACCGTTTTTTCAGCCATCTCAAAAGCTAATTCTTGAACAAACGTTCACGTTAGGCCAAACAAACGAGATTCAAGTAATTTCAATTGCTTAACTAATTTTTTCTTCCCATATTAGGTGGAAATGTAGCTTACGCATGGATTGCTCACTCGATTGACGATCTGTCTTACCAGTCGTACGCCAATAATTTCGCGGCATTTTTTATAAAGAAATTAACAGCTGATTAACGAGAAACAGGTATTGGGTACCTACAATTGACTCATTGAATTTTTATGTACACGACATACCTATGTCATTTTGTCCGTTACATATGTATGTCATTTTGTCCATAAAGCGTTACAAAAAATCAAATTTCAAAAATAAATGCAAAATGATTAATATTTACGGAAAAAACCATTTGATGGCAACAATACGTACTGAAGGGATGTAAGAAATGTAAACACAAAATAAAATTACGAAAAATATAACATTAATACACAAAAATACCTGCAGTTAATTAAAAATTTGTAAGTTATCGATATTTATCGTCGGCCATAACACCCAAACGAAAGACTCGCGCGAATTCACGTTTTGGCAGGTTTGTATTTCAGGCTAGAGTCACCTGATGTAGTTATCTATAGCGGACCAGAAGCGGCAGAATTTGAAATATGATGCCTGTGTCATTTTGTCAGTATATGTCATTTTGTACGTACTTCCCCTATGTTTAATGCCTCTTCTTACTCACAACTTTTAAACTAAATTCCTTTAATTTTTTAGCGTCCCTGAAAATAATGAAGATAAATAAGTTTATTTTGGTTTTGTATGCGTCTATAACTTTTAATTGGGGTATTTTAATATTTAAATACTCGTATAGATCAGCACTTTTTTTGTAATAATAGATCAGCAATTTTTAATTTATGTTTGTTTTATTATTAAGTTGGTATTATTTGATTAATAATTTAATATCTACTAGATTTATTGTTTATTAGATGTTACTACAAAAAGCATTATAGCTTAGCACTAAGCATGTCAGAAGCTAAGCTTTAGATCACAGGCTATATACTTAACAAGTTTCTGAACCTTTTACCGCATAAGAAGCCAAAAATGGCCTTTAAACTTAAAACAGACATAAAATTTAAAAGCCATATTTGGCTTCGTACTCGATAGCGTTAAAGGGTAATCAGTATGAAGTGTGAATGTGCGCATATTATGTGTAGACATAATATGCGCATGTGTTGACATAGTTTAATAAGTTTCATAACTAAATAATCAATTATATAGTCTATCATTTGATCAAGTATGTAGTCTTTCTTAGTGGGGGCAAACAAGTATATAGTAATACTGAGTAACACACGTTAGTAGAGTATTCCTTGGTAATCATTTTCATCCTCATATTTCTTACCTAGACTTGTATCGTAGATGATACGTGAAGTATTTCTAAAAAAATATTTTCTATATATTGAAAATTAGTAGATACTGCAGAATAAATTGGATGAAATACGAGATTTATCTTTTTTAAAAATATTTTATCGTCTCTTTTATCATCAAATAATATTTTCTAGATATTGAAATATTAGTACTGCAAAATAAATTGGAAAAAATACGAGATTTATCATTTTTCAAAAATATTTTATTGTCTTTCTAGAAAGATAGCTCAGACAAGAGCATTCAAAGCCGCCATTACTGATTCGTTACTTAATTTACACTTTTTTTTAGCTTACCTTTCACATATTTTTGTTTTGTTGGTACATAACAAATTATGGTTTACGAAACAATCTATATCTATTATCTATATTCGTTATTTTTGTGATTTAATTAAAAGAGCGGATTTAACAAACGGTTTTTGGAGTTTCCATCACAGGGGAGGTGATTTAAATATCAAAATCAACTCATTAGAACAAAACCTTTAAAATTCCACATTTCTGTTACAAAATTTGATGTAATTGATTATTTTTGCCCATATCTACTTTGGGACCCCCAGAATAGAGAACCCCAAAAAATCTGAATCCACCCTTGTTTGAATATAATCACGAAACAATATTTATTATAACGGCAAAATACACGCAATATTTATTTTGTTTTATGTTGAATAGTACACAAAGCAAATGATGCACTGTGATAGATTTATTGTCCAAATAGCTA
Organism: Hemithea aestivaria; assembly: GCA_947507615.1. Classification (NCBI taxonomy): domain Eukaryota; kingdom Metazoa; phylum Arthropoda; class Insecta; order Lepidoptera; family Geometridae; genus Hemithea; species Hemithea aestivaria. Next base: position 3,006,773 of record OX382323.1, read on the forward strand.
TGTAGTATAACATTATAATATACTTTTGTGATGTTTAGTTGTATTGCTACTTAATCGTTATTTAATTGCTACCAAATACTTACATAAAGAACACCCTTCAGAGGTAAATGTACCGTGACACATGAAATAAACGAGTATTCTGTGAGTAGATATATTATAGCATTTAATAATATGAGAATAAACTTTATGCAATAGCTTTTAACAAAACCAAGTGAATAAATACCTCAGTATTTATTCACTTGGTTTTGTTAGATTTTTCACAAGTACCTAATTAAAAGTGATATGTTTAAGAGCTCGATACCTGACAATCTCATTTTATGTATCACACAATATTCTATTATTGTTTATGAGGAATCATGTTTTGCCCGGCATGTGAATGCCAATTTATTATGATTTTCTTGTCATGCTACTTATATTGGTCATATATTTGTAATTGATTTTTTTAATTTAATTGCAATTTATACCTTTTTTGTGCCTTTGTTAGTCAGTGTTAGTACTCGACGCTCAGTGTATGCGAAACCGGCTTATAATACATTTTTGTAAGCTAAGTAGACATAGTGTACCGTTTACAGTTGTAAATTGAGAGACTAATCCATGCCTACATATCGAAAGAGAATTACAAAATGATGCCTGTGATGCGGCATACGCTACGCGTCGCGTTGTGTACGAAAAGCCTCAGATTGCACGTTCAAAAATGATGTTATCTACCTACGTACCGCGTGTACAGCTGACATCACTTTAGACGCTGTAATCACAGTTATAACAAAAAAAACCTCTATGCACTTCAGTGCAAATTTCTTTTGTAATAAAAATAACATTTTTGTTTTTATGTACGAGATTTGTTAACGTGGAGGCTAAATGTTGATGGTTGCGTGCAGTTTGTCGCATGGGAAGTCAGCTGACGTTGTGGAGTACGTGGCGCCGGCGCCGGCACCCAAGCACGAGCCGGAGCCGGAGCCCGAGCCGCAGCCGCAGCCCGAGCCAGAGTTGGAGCTCGAAATAGAGACTCCACTGGAGGCCCTGTCGGTCAACGATCACCCGACGAGACCCAACACGCTGGAGGTGGAACAGAGACCCTGCGTCCCTCCAAAGTCACCTCGCTCGTCCTCCCCTTTCGCGACCCCGGCCGGTATGTCATCATCCCGTCGCCTTTCACAACTCACTGAAAAGGGCTTCTTTGATGTCAAAAACTATCACAACAAACTTTGGTAGTTATTTTATTAGTACTACTATGTCGCCATTTTTTATTAAAGTTTTCCACGGTATCGACCGGACCATGGCACTTGTCTCATCGCCATCGACGATTTTCTTGTTTAGTTCGGACAAAACAGCATGTCTTAAATGACCACATGACCACGTAATTTAATCTATACGTTTTTGAAAACTAACGTGAGTGTTATCCATATTAACTATGTAAACAAACGACTAAAGTCACGGAAAACAGAACGGAACTCACGGTAATTTAATATGTATGTCAAACAAACGTTTCATTCTTTTACATTATTTACTCATTTAGGAATTATATTTTGAAACTGTAGTGGGTATCACGAGAAGTAAGTAATCATGGAGGATTGCCATCGCTGACGGTGAGAAATGTGACTAATTTATTTGAGCTATAGTTTGATGGCATCTGGGTCATTTTCAAAAAAATTGTACATTCATTTTTGTGGTTGTCCCATTACTTGAGCTGTAATTATAATTAATATTTGTAAAGTCTAAGTAGAATTAGTACAAAAAATATAATTATCGGTATTTTATGTATTATTTTCATAAATAACACAGGTACCAAAAAAGATATTAAAATATTTTAGTAGCAAAGCATTAAAAATTACAATGTCCCACACTACAAGTTACGCAATAAAACTTTAAAATCTCAGATTTTATCAAATATATGTTTATTATGTTTATTTTTTCGGAAAATACAGATATTATTGCTTTAGTTTAAAATAACGCTATATTTTTAAGTTCATTATTATTATATTTAATAAATAAATTTAATCGAGGACGTAATTCATGATATGTGGAAAATTCCATTCCGAAACCACCTTTTTAGATATATATATTTATAAGTTTACCAAATTTAATGCTTATATATCAAGAACAACATTAAGTCTATCACTCAAACAGCGGCAATATTCGATTAGTTCATTTGGATGGCCATTGCAACAGCAAAACAGTGAAAGTGACCAATGGTCCATTTTTGATTTTCCGAAACCGAAACCAAAAAAACAGCTAAGGAAAATAGTAAATTTTCTACAAAATGTATTGATGAATTCTATAAATATCATGGAATCGTGTATAATATTCAATTTTTAATATATACTACATTAATATATTTTTAACGAATTAATGTTGTTGAGATCTCGGTATCCGTTACTTCTTTTCCGAAACCAAAACACAGGTAACGTAGAAGTGGAAGTAAAAAAATTCGGAATGGAATCATAAAGCTTAATGCATACTGTACATTTTGGCAAAAGTGAGTGACATAAAGATGGCACCACTCGAATGTTCTTTAATAACAAATGAGTTTTTTGACAAAATTACATTTTGATAATTTTATACTTACTTTCAGTTTCCCCATGAACGCGTAGAGGTATTAAATTGAAATTCATATCAAATACTCGAGTCTATAATATCCTTAAACTGGAATAAAATCAAATTTCTATGTCCACAAAATAAATTTTTAGCCACACATTTTCATACTCGCAACTACTTGCAAGGGAATCAAAACCTACACTCCGTTGAGCTTAGAATTTTGAAATTTGGTATACCTACGGGCTGATACAGAACCCTCGGTGCTCGAATCCGACTCGTACTTGAATGGTTTTTATTATTTAATTCGAGACTGCCATTCTGACCAACTGAACCAATCAACTAGTTGGTCAGAATGGACTCGATTAATCAATTTGTTCCAATCGGACCAACCAGTTGATCGGATATTTTATTTATAACAAAAAATTTCCGTTCGGACCAACTAAAATTGTTAATCAAAACGGATCAACTGTATTCTTTCTCAACTAAACAACTATTTAGTTGGTCCATAAGATATATTTTTAAACACATAATATATCAAACTTGAAATACCAATATCGCGGAAAGTACTCGTCCTAGGCTAAGCATTTCAGATGACAGCTGTCGAACTTGATATGTCAATATCTCGGAAATTATTCGTCCTAGAGTGACACTGTCATGGAAGAAATTGAAGATCTTGAGGAAATCTACATTTCAGATGACAGCTGTCAAACTTAAAATGTCAATATCTCGGAATGTACTCGTCCTAGAGTGACGCTGTCGTGGAAGAAATAAAAGGTCTTGAGGAGATCTTCTTTTCTGATGACAGCTGTCAGACTTAAAATGTCAATATCTCGGAATGTACTCGTCCTAGAGTGACACTGTCATGGAAGAAATAAAATATCATGTATAGATCTTCTTTTCAGATGACAGGTGTCAAACTTAAAATGTCAATATCTCTGAATGTTCTCGTCCTAGGGTGACGCTATCATGGAAGAAACTTGAGGAGATCTTCATTTCAAATGTCAGCTGTCATCGGGACCGAGATCAGCCTAAGACCAGCGCTTTCCGAAATTGACAGCTGTCATCTGAAAAGAAGATCTCCTCAAGACCTTTCATTTCTTCCATGACAGCGTCACTCTAGGACGAGAACATTCCGAGATATTGACATTTTAAGTTTGACAGCTGTCATCTGATTTGAAGATTTCCTTAAGACCTTTCATTTCTTCCATGACAGCGTCACTCCAGGACAATTACTTTTCGAGATATTGACATTTTAAGTCTGACAGCTGTCATCTGAAAAGAAGATCTCCTCAAGACCTTTCATTTCTTCCATGACAGCGTCACTCTAGGACGAGAACATTCCGAGATATTGACATTTTAAGTTTGACAGCTGTCATCTGATTTGAAGATTTCCTTAAGACCTTTCATTTCTTCCATGACAGCGTCACTCCAGGACAATTACTTTTCGAGATATTGACATTTTAAGGTTGACAGCTGTCTTCTGTCATGTATGTACGCTTTGGTTTTATTTAGTCATTTTAAATGGTTTTTAACACCGTTGCAGGTCGGCAATATATCAAAATATTCTATGTTTTGCATGTAAGAAAAATATAGCTTTCAGATCTGTTTATTTAGCAAAATGGTTTTTGTTACATTAAATTGGTTTTTGTTACATACGTGCAATGAAGGCAATAATAATTATGATTTGAATTTTTTTTTTTTATTTTGAAAATGTTTTGGTGAAGATATTATTGATTGTAATAATTAAATTAATTGCTTGATGATTTTTACTGTCAGTATGTCTTAGGCTTAAGAAATCTTTTCCATTACCAATGCACTCCGTTCCGTAACTGTCCCATTTATAATTTTGTCTAAGTTTTAATAATTAACGAAGTGCTATGTGATTTTTATGGTGCGTTTATTTTTATGGTTTAATATTTTTGGTCTCTCAATAATAATTGAGTTATATAGCTCTTAAGTGCTGCAATAATAAAAAAAAAGTAAATTTATTCCTCATTTTTATCCAAAGAGTAACGTAATGGAAACTTAATATACGATTCCTTGAGTTTGTTAAGTTGATTTTATTTTCCTATTTATTATTTATGAACTTTAAGGTACATTACACCGATTGAACAACTTTTTATTGCAAAACTTGCTTTATTTATATTATTTATCAACATTAGTAAAAAGTTTCGGAGTGGAATATATTGTGATACCTGAGTGTAGTAAAATCTTAATATTTCAGTAAATGAATTAAATTTATTCATTTTAATACCAATTTCTAATAATTAAATGACTAATTAATATATATTGGCCACAATAAATGCTTTGCCACGATCTTACATATTTTCATCAATTTTTCCGCAGTGTACAGTTTTTTTGAAAATGACCCATCTAATATGTGTATTTATTATAGGGTTTTGTATTACAGGTGTACCCGCCACCCGCGGCTTCATAGCCTGCATAAATTATTATTTTAATTATTTGCGCGGACTTTTTCTAAATTGAAATTAGCTATGTTATTTTATTAAAAATATGGTATCTATCAGTGTATTCTTTAAGCTGACTTGGAGTCAACTCCGAAGAAACACGTTTTTTGACCAGGGGTATTAAAAATTGACTTTTTAATCTTGTTATGTTTATGTCTATTCTCACACAAAGAATCAGTTTTAATAAATTCGTTGACAATATTATTATTTATGTTAAATTTAGCCTAACTTAGAAAAGATCTATTTTAAGATTATTTTTATTGATATGTTTTATATATCGTTATTGTAAAATAATAAAATAACTAACATAATATTCTAATTATTATGATTGTATTTACACTAATTTATCAATCACATTGAGATTTTCGCATTTATACACTTACAAAATTAAAATTAGTAAGGACTCTACCCCACTGGCATTTTACGAATGTCTGCGTTTCGCCTAAAAGTTGCAATGGTTCTATGCAGCATTTTGATCTGCGTCGGGCGTAGACGTTGGAGAAACGCTACCGCTCGTAAATCGTTAATAGGATAACGGCGGGCCTTATGATTGAGATTTCACATTCCATTTTGCTCCTTCGATTATAATATAATACTTCGATTTCCACTTAAATAGACTGAACAGTTCCCTTTAGGTGTCAAATATATGTTGCGTGACCGTTTTAAACCTCTCGAAATAATTTCTTCCAGTGAATATGTTGTTTAAAACCGTGTTTAAAATGTACGTTTTGTATGGTTTTTTTGGTAAAGATTGTGATTTGTGTTTGATGCAGAAAATTCACCTACTTTGTTTTTATTGTTTAATTCTCGTGCAAATATCGCAGCCATTTGGTTAAATTTCTTAGCCAGCTAATTTAATCCCTACGTCATTTTGAAACTGTTAATCGTTGTGTATAATTTATGGCAAGTTTATGGATACATATTTTGTTAGGTCCTCTTATCACTATTGGCCTAGGCAGCATATTAGATGCCGGCGAATAATAACTGGCTTTGCTATATGTATATTAATTGTCTTAGCTTAGATGGCTGCGATGCATACAACATGTGGAAAAGTATAAATATGTCATTTGACTCCACAGTTGGGTTTCTTACAAAGCTAAGAAAAAGGTTGACATACAAATTTACGTTATTTAGCCGCATCAGCATGGCGAAACACGTCTTGCGGGAATGTCTAGACCTATACATGTTCGGGATTACAATGTATCAACTGATTGTTGTAAGTTTGACATTCCCGCAAGATCCAGTACGCCGCGTTTGCCCTACTATATGTCTGTAGTCACGTTAATTCGCAAGATGTTTCGTAGAAAATCCCGGCATATTATTTTAAACAAAATGTGCCCGGGGATCTTTTGACCAATTGGTATATATGTCGATCAATAAGTTGCGCTGGCGTCAACTTAATTAAATCACACACAAAGATTTTTAAACAATGTTGATGTTGTTCACATGCCAAAAGATTATTGTTGCATTTTATGTGAGAATCAATAATATTATTGTGATTTTGTGTTTATCTTAAAATAATAATTTATTATGTTTATAGTATAGGTACTGTGAAAGTTTAGTACATTAAATCGCTTGTAAGTCGTCGCATTGTCTTGTAGCACTCGCTTAAATCTTTCTCTAATATTTAAAATCAAGATTTTGAAATACAAAATTCGTTATAACATTAAATGTTACACGACACTTCTAATTTGTAATGTGAATACTCGTTTTTGAAGTGTGCATGGATTTAAATCAAATACTTATCTTATAGAGGTATGAATAAACGCTACGCTGAATAATTGTTATTTTATTTGACAACATAATCCCAACAGGAGCAACAGAATTAGAATTATTCCCATCTGCCACAGCAAATCGCCCCCACCTAGTAGCCATAATTTTGTACATGTGCAGAAACACATGATGCCCTTAACTTATTAAAGCAGTATGCTCACAATGTATTTTTTCCATTTAAGCTTAGGTTCACTCAGTGTAAACATATTTTCTGCTGAAATTAGTGAGCGTCAAGATGATGGTATATTCGCAATTCGCCTTTCTATCCGGTGGCAATTCCCAACGTTGAGCAACTACTAGTGGTGGATAAAGTTCCTAAGTCTGTGCCGAATGGGAATTTCTTTGCCACCTTGGGGCGAATAAGAACACCTCAACAGAAAATTAACGATAGTATAATATTATGCTACCGTTAAACAAGTGAATTAAATTAAAAAATTTAAAAACCCGCAACGCTTTCAAAATATGGATTTGTGGTGGCGGCCATTTTGGATTTTAAATTATGTATATTCTACTAGTTAGGCCTTTCATTTGATACCCATATTGAAGGGGTTGTGGAAGAAAAACGTCGCCATTTTGTAGCGGCGGCCATCTTGGACTGAGTTCCACCAAACATGGCTAAGAATACTCTCGACTTTACGTTCCAACAAAAAAAAACTAAAAATCCGCACACACACACAGACAGACAGAGACACGTTAAATTTATAACACCCCGTCGTCTTTGTGCGTCGGGGGTTAAAAATAAAATTATAAACGGTTTCGTTAAGAATCACTTTATTTCTTGGATTTAATACTGATACCAAAATTATGGTATGATAGATCTGTTTACATTTACATAATGTCTGTAGTTTTTTGGGTGACATGTTATGCAACAAATAAAATCTTTAATTTTATTGTGTGTATTTTGTTCAATGTCTAATCAAGTCATCTTGGATGATGAAGATGTAACACAAAAGTGTATAAGTATTAATTATAATTATTCTGAAATGTTGATTGCATAACATGTCATAACATCTTTGGATTATAATTACATTTAAAAAGAAATAGTGGGTTTCCACACTAATGTGACATTTCAGAATGGATAATACAATATCAGCCCTTTTACATTATGCCTGAAATTGCACAATCAGGCTGGCCGTTAGCTTGAAGTCAACACTAGAGTGGTAACGTTGGTTTTTTTATGTAGACTTTAGCACAAAAACCCAAAATATCCATAGATAGAGAAGACAAGCTAAAAAAGTATGTAACCACAATCACCATGATAACCCGTAATAAATGAAAAGTTGTCAAAAAGGTGAAGAATCCGTTGATATCAATTCTATTTGGCTACACATTATTGTTCGGTAAATATCTTCTCTACCAGGATGATTAGATTTTTGTGCTATTTCGGAGAATTTGGAAACATACAGAAAAATATAGTACCTATATTCACGTGCAGTATAACGGATTTTTGATAAACATAAAGTTAGTAATCATTTCACACTACTTTTCAAGTTAGTTTACAGTCTTTTCATTTTTTATTTCATTTTTAAATGCACGTATTTGATTGAGATCATGTTTAAATCCAAGATATTTCGATACTGCACGCTTATGCGCTAATTCTAATAATTACATAAGTCACATAAATGTGGATTTTGATTCTGTAAGGGTAGGTACGATTCGATTGTTGATAGTGCAATTAATAAGTTCTAAAGGTGTTCCCACAATAGTTATCGTTAGCGTTGTTGAAGTATAACATTTGTTGTCAAGATTTTTTTAACTAAGTTTTTAATATTGTCTTGATGCACATGTTATAAAACGTTAAACAACTGCTGTGCGGGAGCACCTAAAACCCTGAGTTTTAGGCACCTCTAACTCACCTCGGGTTCATCTAAAGGCAATATTTCGTATTTAGGAGGCCTCAAATGGAAACCCTGTATTATATATTCCATCCATCGCAAGATTTTATGCGTGAATGAAACTAATAGTATTATTTCTTATATATTAAATGCACTAATAACAATCGAGGACCAATATACAATAAGTAGGATAAATAGACACAAAATATTAGATTGATATCGTCGGGCGCCGAGTGCAATACGTAACCCCTCGAATAATACCCTAAAATATATAATGATTTGTGACAAAATCCTAGTCTTTAATTTTTAAAACATAGACGACGACGACGAAGTATGCAGTATACCCCCAAATAAAAGAAGAATCTATATAAACGACGCCATCCTAAAATAGTAAATTATTATTTAGAAAATGTAACTGGAAGATGTTTTGTTTGTTTGTTTCGTATAAATACTTAAATTTTTAACCTGTTTGAATGCCTCATTTTTAAGAAATGTTTTTATTTATTACACGATTTTTTTATTATTAAGAAAATGTTAGTTCCCTGTAGTGAAAACTTTTAATTACCAGTTCAAACGAAATTAACTAATGCATAATCTCGATTAATAATAAAGTACATTGATACTGCACTCGGCGCCATACTTTATTAAAACCCTAAATTATCGGTTACTATAAGTGTAGTAGGTATATGTAAACACTAATAATATTTTACTCATTATATTGGAAATCTTACGTATATTTACTCTTAACGAACGATTTATAATAATAATAAAGACTAGCATATTTCAATATTACATGCACTCTCGGGCGCATTACCATTAGTACAAATGGTCTGATCTTACTGTATACATACAAGCTTTTATTGACAAAAGAAAAAATATATTGAGCATAATCGATAGAATTTAGCCGTATCACAGTACGTTAACTTAAAATCATGTCAAGGGCAAATATATCCGAAACATTCTAAATTAGGAATTTTGGCGACCTGAAACTAACCTATAGGTTGGCCACATAACCTGTAAAGGCGATTGACTTTAAGTGATCAGGGAAACCTGTTGGAGTGTGCACTCCAATAATTATTAATTAATTATAATATAATAAGTACGTCGCTATATTAAGACGCTGTAAGTTATAGTTCATACAAACGATAGGCCTGCTCATACCGGTGGCCTGTTGGTCCAAGTCACGAATATTATTACTTATACAAGGCATTACGAAAAGGTGTTATAATACAGGAACGGTGAAACTGAAGTCAAAGCCACTAACTACTACACTACATTACTGCAAATTATTTCAGGTAATTTCATTTTAAATTGAAACTTTACCGTATAGGTTGGGTTCAAAAGAAACTTATAGGTTGGTCTTATAATTATTGACTCTGACAGTAATTATGGTAACATATTCTGTTGTACATTAATAAATTTACAAAAAAGTCCCAAATTAATACACCTTTTTGTAAATCCCCATATAACACTATTATATGAGTAAATGCTATATTATATGACAGTTACAATTCTACTTAGGGGAATGTAGAGTTTAGCGGAAACTACTCAAAATCTACGAGTACAATATTTTAAAACTATTTAATTCCTTCAAAAGCAGAGCTACTGAGCAACTCATTGCACTTTATTACAAAACTTAGACAAGAGATACCCGATTATATATTTTTTGATTAGAGACATGCGTAAGCCGACGGTTCGTCTAATGTAAATCCGTCCCATATTTATTTTATTAAAATAGTAAATTATAGTATAGTAGTATTTAACAAAATAGTTAAAAATGGAAAATATGAAATATGTCTGATAATGTAATATATGTATTACCAGTGAGCCTAAAAGAAGTTGGAATCATGGCGATCAGAAACTCCAACATGTTTAGATTGGCAGCACAACTCCCATTGTTGAATGTAACCTTCCGGTTCTGTAAAGAGTATTATAAACCCCAATTACTATTTTCTATGTTTAATACCCAAGGGAGCAGACGTAAGAATATTTCAAAACGTCTTACGTATATATTACCAAATGATAGAGGTAAAAATAATTATGACAGTATTATATATATAATAATATTATGATGTCTCTACTAATATGTGAAATGTCTACATTTTGTAATAACGTGAACCGCGTCTAAACCAATGGACTTCTTATAACGTACTATTTGGCACTGACAAAAAATTGTATTTACATATTAAATATTATAATATAATGACAATATTACGGAAAAAAGGCAGCAAATAAGCTACTAAGCGAAAATTTTATACAGGGTTACAGGTAATCCAGTACATTCCTCTAATGGTTATAATGGAAGGATAGTATCGCATATTTGAATTGTACCTTTTTTTCAAAAAATATCATATTAAATAATCCCTTATTAAAATATTTTTTATTATTCCTCCATCAAAAATATAATGAATTATTTTATGTGCAGTAAAGACATATCTACTTTGTTGTATATTTCTTTCCAGATAACATACAATGTCATAGCTACTGACCCCCCCACAGAATTTATTAAAAGGGATGTATTAAATTATAAATAACCCTGTATAATGAAGTTCTAATTGATTAAAAAAAAAAGACAATTGATTTATAATGTACAGATAAAGAAAAATATAGACGAATGACAAATTATATAAAAAATACAGATTCGTTCACTTTGTGTCGTACTTGCTACACAAAAAAACACGTTGTCTATAGTTTTTACCTGTCTACGTTTATAAAATGTCGATTTGTACACAATCAGATGTCATATGGTTCCAAAATTTACGATTTAAATATCTAATTATTATAATAGAATTTTTTTGGAAGATTCATATGAATGGGCTATATTAGGCCTAATATTCTATTTAAATTTATGCAAAATGACTTACCACGTGGTCAATAGTACAGTAGCATAATTTTAGGCTAATTACATATACATCATAGCAAGCTGCTAAAGCGGTGTCTAATATGTTACATAATAACTACAAAGTTTGGACTCTACCTTTAAAAAAACTGGATTTATTTCTAATTTTCTGCAGTCTAACGCAACTTTATAGTCACACCTGCATCACACTGTAAGATATGTCCAGAAAATAGAGATGCCCATGCTTTTTTTTTATATCAAACTGAAAACACTTTTAAAATGTGTACAATAATATTATGCAGGGCTGATCTTGAGGAATTTTCAATAAATTAATTCTATGAATTAATATTACAAAATTTGTCAAATAGTGCGAGCGAGAGAGCGTCACTCGATATATTACGTACGTTCTTAATGTGTTTAACGTATGAGCACAATAAATGAATACAGACACAGCATGCGCCCGCGCACCGTAGCGGACGCCCTTACACAAGCGTGTGATTCATTCTATAGTTTAAATAGTAGATAGAATCTTAATTTTGTTTTTACTATGTCACAATTAAACATGTAAAACTAACTTTAACTTACATTAAGTTGAGAGTATTACACTGGTGTTGAATAAATATAGCTTATATACTCTCTTTGGTAGATTATATAATAATATATATCGCTTGTTTACTTCAATAACTACACAATATTATATCAAAAAGTTTTAAAAATCATTTTTAAGCAAGAAACACAAACTTATTTAAATATTAAGGAAAACGTCGATAGATGGCAGTCACAGTGTTATGCGTAACTTCGTATCAAAGTTTTTCACCAAACAGCGACATAATTGAAGTTTTAAGAACAAAAGCACAATGTATACATACTCATAATATAATAGTACCTATAATAGATGATTAAGTCTTTTTATGTAGTTCTTGAAGCAAATCAATCGACTATCATATCAATATAGTGAAAACTTTAATGAAAAAGTTTCATATGATAATATTTATATCGTAATGGTCACGTAAGTTACACAAAATATATGGCGACCACGTGCGGTCGAGAGAAGTCAAATCCAACGTCAATATTACACGCGTACTTGCTGTTTACCTGGAAACATAAATTAAAATACAAAATTAATCGGTTGTCTGTGAGTGATTGCTACAGGCGATAAGACCGTTGATTGTTTAACCCTAGTTTTAAGTTTGTCTTGTATTTATAACTATTTCTTTTATTTTGGTATACAATAAAGCATAATTCTAATCTATTAATTTTAAATATTATAAATACATATAGTCTATGCAGCACGACCGGGTAAAGAATTCCGTCAAGAGAAAACCGATTTGAACGTGCACTTTTTTTGACGAGCTGTGGCGCAGGAAAGAATAAATGGAAGGTTCTTTGCCAGTACTGGGGCAATACTGACTTTCTTGTCAATTCTTCTCATAAAGATATTTTCCGTATTGGTAGCCATTAGCATTAGCGTTCGCAACAAGCGTTGATGCAAAGAGCTCACCGAAAAGGGTGAGGTAAACTTTCATCATCATCCACAGCCCTCTACATCCCACTGCTGGGCATAGTCCTCCCTCATGTTATGCCACTCAACCCTATCCTGTGCCAGGAAAACATTATTATGAAATAGGTATATTATGAAAATAGGTACGTGCCAAAATAATTTTTGAGAAAAATCTCTTGGGTGAAATAAAAAAAAATGGAACATAGAGTATAAGCCCAAATCCGTTCGATGGCATTGTAATGACAATGATATGGTGGCAATCTAAGCACAGTATGGCCGTGTTGTTCAGCGATTTCATCCAATATGTAGGTTGGCTTTCTGGGTTTGTTTTCCTTCACTAATCGGACTAATTCGTGTTTCAACATATTTTCATTGGCTTCAATGCCTTTGCTCTGCAGCCAGGTACCTAGCAGAACAAAAACAAAAACTCAACAAAAACAGAAAATAGCAGAAAGTAACAAAAACTGAACAAAAGCGTATACAAGGCACTAACGGCGCGACGTCAGAACTCGTACTGATTTACAAAATGGCTGGCTGACAAAAGGATGACAGGCTGTAGTGTTGCCAGTTGCCACAATCTTAGAGTTTTTGATTTCCATTTTTATTTTAAGAATAACACCTGTCAATATAAGGGTGACACGCAATTAGTGCCATTAATAGAATATATTATATTGCTAATGAAAAGCTAATTCCAATACATAATTTACGCGATTTTAAATATTCGATTCAATTCAAAACCGATTTTTTATAGTCTGTGGTTTGTTCGTTATACATGGCACATCACTAAGTGGGCGGTAACCATCCATGAAGTACAACATTAACTGTATGAGAGAAAAACTAAAAAAACACGAAACTTCATAGGCGCGAGCTGTCAAAATTATCAAGCTAAATTAGACAGACCATAGTCTTAATAGCAATAGCTTTTTTGGTAAATTGCTTTTTACAAGCTTTTTTACTTTCAACTGTCTGTTTGTAATTAAATCTTGGAAGTTTAATTTGATCCACTTCCCGATTTCTGATTGAGCTGAAATTTGGCATGCATGTATAAATCGGATGACAATGCAACATTACATATTATGTCATGGAGCTGATCTGACGATGGAGCTGGAAGATTGCCATAAGAACTTCGTAATTAAACGACGCAACCCCATCGAGTAGACGAGTACTTCGGTGCTAGATGGTAATAATAATAAAAGCTTGTTTTTAAAATGTTTTTTTTTTTTTTTCATTTCACTTGTTCAATTATTATTATTATTAAGAGCCTGTAGTGTCCCACTGCTGCTCCTCCCTTCCCTCTCGCCATAGTTCTCTGTCTTGTGCAGTAGTAGACCAAACCTTGAGGAGTTTGTCGAGGTCATCACGCCATCTTTTTCTGGGTCTTCTGAGTTGGTGGCATCCACTCAGTGGTTCTTTTAGCCCAGCACTCATCCGGCAGACGAAGTAATAATTCAGTAAGTAGTGTAGATGTGTGTGTGTGTGTACCTGTTCACGATGTAATGAAGTAAGTAGTGTTATAGATGTGTGTGTGTGTACCTGTTGACGATGTTGGCTAGATCCTTGAGCGCAGTGTCGACAGCGTCGGCGAGGTGGTGCGTGGGCGGGGCGGGCGACGCGAGCGCTCGCGCCTCCGCGTCTATCCGGCCCGCCGCCGCTCGCAGCTGTAACCTATGCACCCAACACTTCATATTATGTATAACCTTATCATAATAATAAGTGTCTAAGAGCGTATATATCGAGTGACGCTCTCTCGCTCGCACAATTTGACGAATTTTGAAATATAAATTCATGGAATTAATTTATTGAAAATTTCTCTTTACCAGCCCTCCGTAATATTATTGCACACATTTTAAAAGTGTTTTCAGTTTGATATATTAAAAAATGGGATGCGGAGCAATATTGATTTTTTTTTAAATTTTTTTTTATATATCTAACTTCGTCAAATTGTGCGAGCGAGAGAGTGTCACACGATATATACGCTCTTAAATATAAATAAAATTTAAATGTCTCCATGTACGCATATCAAAAAGTTTAGCTCGTGTTTTAGAGCGATAAAAATAATTTAATGAGTGGCGAGTCATCGCCTGCATTATATTTATACATATATTAATGGAATGGAAGTGGCTGGTGCCGTAGTCACTAACAATAACCTCATATTTACTATCCATTTAGTATACACACCCATAGCCTTGTTTAATAGTCCAGTCAATTTAGACATTCGAAGTTACATAAAGTCCCAACAAGCTGAATTTCTGTAAAGTTGTTCAAAACATAATTATAAACAATGTCTAGAAGTTCCCCATCATTCCCCTGTAAGGAAAAAATTTAATTCAAGATCAAAGGTCAAAACAATGAGTTTTTCGCGATTTTCAGCAAAACGGTAAGTTTTATCATAAAAATATCTTAAACAAAATTGTAGATCATAAAATTGTCTACAAAAAAATATTTAATACTTTTTTTTCTACGAGCCACCGTTTTTGAGATATAACGATTCAAAAAGTTGTAATCTCTGATATAAAATCGTTCGTACACTTTCGTGCTATCAACGCTCAGCCCAAACGGCCGGACGGATTGAGCTGAAATTTGGACAGCGTATTCCTTGGAAGATTTCATCGTGCAATAAGAAGCGATTTTTTGAAATTCCCTCAGGAAAAGGAATTATTCCTGAAAAACGTTTGTATGCAAATCCGTAACCGTTTACCCGATTGAGCTGAAATTTTGTAAAACGATTGTTGGGATTGTGTTGAGGGACATTGAATAGTTTTTATGACACAATTTAACTTTAAAGAGGGGGTAAGGGGGGGTCAAAGTTTGTATGGTAAATTTAGAACCGCTGGCCCTATTGAGCTGAAATTTGGTACAAAGGTAGACCAAGTCCTAAAAAATGATATGGGATACTTTTTATTCCAAAAATCAACCTCTAAGGCGGGATAAAGGAGGTCAATGTTTGAATACGAAATCAGTAACTAATGACCCCATTAAGCTACAATTTGGTTTAGACATAGTTTGAGCCTAATTTTTTGTAGACAATTTTATGATCTACAATTTTGTCTAAGATGTTTTTATGATAAAACTTACCGTTTTGCTGAAAATCGCGAAAAACTCATTTTTTTACCTTTGACCTTGAATTAATTTTTTTCCTTACAGGGGAATGATGGGGAACTTCTAGACATTGTTTATAATTATGTTTTGAACAACTTTACAAAAATTCAGCTTGTTGGGACTTTATGTAACTTCACTCTCATTTTTTGGTCTAAATTGACCGGACTATAAGTAGTTTCCATTAATTAACAATAGTCCTATAACTTCGTGAAGAATGTCTTTGAGCCCATTTTCTATAGATGGACAGAGACAAATTCTAATGAGACATCCATACAAATTATAAGTTTAAGACACAAAGCTTTATTTTATCGTTCAAGGGACCATTAGCAGGTATTAGAATAGAATACACTTTATTGAGACCAATAGTAAAATTACATTAACTTATTACTAGCTAGTGCTACGATACATTTTGGTCCACATTGGCGGCCTCATCGCTGTGAGCGATCTCTTCCGGGCAACCAACCTTTGTACGGAATTATGGTTGACTAAAAGAGTAGGTGGTGGGAGGTACACATAGTTCCTGTACCATATGTACAGGAACTGTGTACCTCGGTATTATGTGTACAGTCAACTACAAAGAGATGTATCCATGTTAGTCTTACAAAATGAAGGAACTTTTAGTATGCAAAAATTATTTACCCTTACTTTGTGACATTTTCAGTATCCACCAAATCTAATACTATATTCGATTCATTTTAAATGCTATTATTATGTATCACCTAAGGAAAAATAGTGGGATACATCATTGTTGCATATTAAACGAGTCGATGATAATATAAAGTTTGATTGCTACTAGAAATGTCACGAACCAATGGTAGTTCATAGTGGCAAATGAAAATTGACTTCATTTTGCAAGCCTAACATGGATACATCTCTTTGTAGTTGAGTGTACCTCGGTATAATGTGTACCTTAAAGCGGGTGCCACACCGGGCCCTCCGGCGGCGGCGGCACAGGCCCCGCCCAGTCGGGACAGCCGCTCGGAGGTCTGCAGCCGCCACAGCGAGCCCCGCCCGCCGGAGCCTGCGCCCGCGCCGCAACCGCGACGAACCTTTGTCACAATACATTGTATATAGTAACTGTGGAGACATGCCATCGTTAACAATGACTTGACGAATTTTGAAACATATGTATATTTGCAGTTTTTTTTAAATTTATGTCTAGATAATTATGATTTAATTTTATTTCAAAACTTGCTATCTTAAATAACAACGAAAAATACATTCGATAAAATCCTTTACCATTTATCAAATACGGAAATATTTTAAAGATATTATCTAGAAAGCTTTGCCAAGAAACATTTAACATAGCAGAGAGTCTAACGGAATAAGCCTAATAAAAATAGATGTACATATATTGTTACCTCATTAGTACAGCAATCTAGTGAAGCTCTCAAGGCGGCGAGTAGATCTGCGTCGTTATCGTCGTCGGTAGTCGCCGGCGTGGCGTATATGCCGCCCTTGCGGGGCTTCTGTGTCGGCGGGGGCTGCGCCGGGGGCACCCGCCGCGACCGCTCCTCCGGGGATCCGCCCTCGGGCTTCGGACTTATCCTCTCTTCTTTACAAACATAAATATTAACAACTTTTAAAAAGGAAAATACAGTATAAATAAACTAATCCGGCACTATTAAAAACCAGATGGTGTTGTATTATTGGAATGTTCGGATTACTGGATAATGAAGAAAATCATAATCATGTTTTGTGTTTTAGTCTTTCCTGACAAAGATTCATCGTCTTCACGTGGTATAGGCTAAGAAATAAGCAAAAGGTAGCTTTTGCTTAGTTTTCTTATTACCTGCACGTCCAACACCATATTCTTGTTCCAATTCGCACATAGAGGGGCGAGGGAGGCGTTGGCGGAGGGTGCCGGATCATTGGACGTGCCGGTATATTGAAGTGCCGGATTAGTGAGATTATACTGTATAATCATTTTTGGGACAAAAGCTAATGCCAGGGCATACAGGTAGATTACAGGTAGTTGGCTGATAATTATGAATGATATTATTTTTTACTTATAACCAGCAATTTTGCGATGCTGAAAGTAAGCTATGTACATAACCAAAGCTTAATCGGGCCTGCCATTTAGGAGTGAGACCATGTAAAGTAACCTATCCATTCAAACTAATTTTAGTAATATCTTCGTTGAATAAACATTACCTTCTTTGCTCTCTTTACTCTCCCACAGTTTCTTCAAGCTGGAAATGCTTCCAGTGCTGCGCCTCTTATCATCGTCTTCGACAAGTTCCTGTGAGCCACTCTCCGTCCGTCCCCTAGCCTCCTTGTCCTCCGAGGGCTTGCTCGTGCCGTTAGTCGTCGAGCCACTCTCGACTTTCCTGAGTCTGGCTTTAAAGTCTATAATCGAGCGGCCGTCTTCCTCCTTGCTCGGGCCGGGTGGTTTCCTGTTGGGTTCCACTTTCTTCAGTTGTGACTTGAAGTCTGTGCCGCGCACGTCCGGCTCGGGTCGGACGTTGTTTGAGAACGATGTTTTGCGGAGACTCGCTTTGAGGTCCACGGGGGAGACGGTCTCTTTCTCTTTTTCCTCTGGTGGCGGAGGTGCCGGCGTAGAGACAGGGAGAGGTGGAGTGGAGACCGGCACGGGAGCGACGGTGGAGGGCGGCGGCGGAGGGTGCGAGGGGCGCCGGCGCAGCGCCTCCATGTTCAAGCTCTCCGACAGCTCGGAGACCAGCCTGGTGACGGGGTCCACGTGGGGCTCCACCGTGGTCTCCTCCGGCGGCGACTCCTTCAGGCGGTGCTTCTTCTTGTCGGCGCGCTCCTTGATCTCGGCCACCAGCTTCAGCTCCAGCATTTCCTTTATAAATGAAAAGACTATACTGAAACTTACTTGTGGTATATTAGAAAATCATACATCAATGTACATTAGAGATTTTGTCATGCAAAGAACTAAGACAACCAAGACGCTTTTCAGATTGTTAAGAGATAACTTTGTCCATAATCAGTACAGTGCCACCCAGGATTTCACAATGATGTAAAATTCTAGGTGCACTGCACCGACGCTTCTTACTCAAGATCCGTCAACCTAGTAACTTGAAACTGTGAGTAAACTCGACGAGAGGTGTTACCTTCATCGCCTGCTTGGCGTCATCAGGCGGCGGCAGATCCGGCGGCGGCGGCGGGAACTCGAGGTCCGCGAGGCGCGGGCGAGGCTTGGCCGGCGAGCCGAACGAACGCAGCGGGGCGGCCCTGGGAGCTCGCGGGGACGCCGGCGCCGCCGTCACCCCACCGGACGAGTTCGACCGGATCATGTGCGGCTGGGCTCGACCGGTCCGCGGAGACAGCGACCGAGCCTCCTCGCCCGTGGTTACCGCTGCCTGTGTGGGTGCGCCGGTCTGACGGAGCGACTCCAAGTAGGCCCCGATGCGGGCCCCTTTAGGCAGCGTGCCGTAGCGGTTGATGGCACGCTTCACGTTCTGCACCTCCAGGGCTGCCACTTGCACGCCTTGCTGCTGGAGGGTGTACGGACAATGTTGACTTCTTCATCTTGCTCGATTTTCTTATAACTTCTATTGATTTCTATTGATCACTAAAATATGTATTTTCTCTATACCTACTTACAATAAATATAACAGATGTGTGTACTTAGATGTGAACAGGTTAAACACATACCTACTATACTATTACATTTATAATAGTATAGGTACGAACTATACACACCAGCAGATATCTAACCAAGCATACATACTACTGACGTAACAAATTCAAAAATAAAATTCTGAGTATCAAAGAATCCAGTACAATAAAGTAAGTAGTGACAAAATACCTTCTGTTCATGATGGTGCTGATGATGGTGTCGCCTCTTGGAGCGGTGTCGTGAGTCGCCCCCACCGGACTCGTCCGTGTCCGGAGTCCCTTCCGCCAGGGAGCCCTCGGACGAAGCCTCGCGACCGCCGCCGCGCGTGCCGCCTGCTCAACAACACTAATGTAATGACTGACGACTAAATATCACCACAGAATGGATACCCGAACGTAGACGGAGAATCGCAAGAGATGGGGTAGACTTCGTACAGACTTGCCAGACTTGGGGAGACTTTAACAGCAGTAGGACTGCAAATGTTGGTTATAATATCATCTATCTTCATCATGAATCAATATAATGAATATTCAATGTTCACCAGCTACAACTTGCACTGATGGTACTGGAAACCAATAGAACCACAATAATAGTCCTTCTATTCAGCCCGTTTCCACCCACTATTGGTCAATATTACCCTCCTTATACCCACACCTTCAATTCCTATGCAAGACTTATCCAGTTCTTTCTGATATTTTTAATAGTTAGGTATACATATTTCTTTACTGTACCGTGGGGCTGTGAGTTGAAATCTTTGTACTTTTATATCTCTACAGGAGAAAAAAGTTAAAATACAGCTGAAATTACATATTAAATACTCAATTTAACATGTTTAATATACATCAATATTGTTCATACTTACTTTAATAATAATAAATTTACTAACAAAAATTAATAAGCATCATGAATGCAGCATAATGGCACAATACTCATACGTACAAACATCCATTTAAACAATGATCTAAATAAAAACAATACAACATTTATTCATGCCATTCATTCTATAAGAATTAGTAATAAAGTTATTTTAGTATATACTGACGGTTTATAAGTTATTTTATAATAGAAAAATTATTATTCAAGAATCTTATTTAAAATCTAGTAAATAGAAACACCAAACAAAAATACCATGCTGCACACATTAAACTATTAATTTTGTATTTAATTTAGAAGCTTAGTTAATACCTATTCTCTTGAAATTTATTCCGTTTTACACATAGGTAGAAAGGAGGCAAGTTCTTTGTCTTCACAAATTAAAAAAAGCAAGATTTAAAATTATTGCGATTTGGCTGGACTCTCATTTATAAAATGTTAAGTTTTTCAGGACAACTAAGTACATACCAAATCTGTTCACCTTTAATAGAACCTCATTGGTTCACAGTCATGATTTCACATATTATAATTAATTATAATAATAATAAATAAATGTGTGTAGTATGATACAAACACAATACATAATGTATGTATTAGTGACACTAATTTAGTAAACACACTAATTAAATGTGTTTCAATAGATTTGGATAAACTTTACTGGAAGGGTATGCATGGAATTCGTCTGGTTTTTAGTCTGTTTGTATAATTCACTTAATTTCTCTCATGAGTCCCCAAAGTTGGGTCTTTAGAGGATTCCTTTACACGTAGGTAACAATTTTTTGTGCTTAAATTAAAATTACTTACACATAAAATAGTGAAATGAGCACATTGTTTCCAACTAATCCAAAGGACAGTATATGAAACTAATCACAAAGAAAAAAAATACCGCCGGTTTTTTTTTATAATTGCGCATCAAATGTCACTTTACCGGAAATCGTTCATTTTCCACAGATTATATCTGTGGATTTACTTTTATTAACACTCCTATACACTTTCGACTAGAAGTTAAGGTGGCTACACTTCTAAATCATTGCGTATTTTGTTTTTGCTTTTTTGTCATTTTTTTTTAATATGTACTGAAGAAATGTGTTATAAATGTGGGCAAAAACTACACAGGTCTAAAAATTGCCCAGACACTGCATACATATGTTAGCATTAAAAGCCAATATTATTAAGCATATACTCATATTTATATAGGTAATGTATTTAATAAAAATTCTATACAATTTACTTGTTAATTTATAATACTTATTATACATAATATATCTATTTATGGAAACGACTGATACAGCGAAGCAAGGTCTTATAGAAAAGAATAATATGATGATTAGAACCGTAATTTTATAGTCCGTTCAACCATTTAGCTTCGTACACTGGACAAAGGATGTTTTTATCAGAAAAGGAGGGTTTAAGGTTAAACAAATTAACGAAAAAATACATACGAATTGTCAAAAGCATTTTCAATGATCAAAAGAACTACACATTTTTTCGAATCAAATAATTCTCAAATAAAAAAAATTAAAAAATGTTGAATATCAATCGCAAATAGTATATTATGTCCTCGTGGCCTCACTTCGCTGAAAACTACTTTATATAAATATAAGTAAGTACATAATATACGCGTATATTGATACTTACGAGGTCGTTGACCCTATTGCTACGCACCTGAGCGGGCAAACAGACAGAAAAACTATATTTAACCTGACGATGAAACGCGATACCCTATACACTTCGATAGGATCATTTGACACGTGGCGACTCAAACGATGGCGTGGTTGTAACCGATTGCTAAGTTAATCGACAAGTTCCAATTTTGGCCATGAGTCAAAAGATCTTTGTCTACAGTCCATCCACGGAATGGTACACATCTTTATCTATAGCAAATAATAATAATTATTAACTACTATTTTTCAACACTCAGCATAATCCTGTCAGAGCGCTTTCGCTAGACATCCGATTCGAGTTCGGTCCGATTTCTGAAAAATGACGTTTCGGCGCGGCGTAGTCTTAGACTACTATACAAAATATTCTAAGGCTATGTTAGACGGTCACTTTAGAAATTCGGATCGGACTCGAAGTGAATGTATTACGGAAGTGCTCTTATGGATCATTTTTTTGGTTCCGGCCTACATACGAGTATTTAAAAAAAGTCATCTAATATTTTTTTACCATTTTAGGAGAATTAAAGAGATTCGAATATACATATATAGGTAAGATAAGAACATTACAATAATATAATTGAATAGATATTATTTATGAAACCCCACCAAAAGAATTTTTGTATAGGAAATCTTCTTCCGATTCGGACGATTTGACTCGGGCAAGTGTGCGAGGTTCCATGACATTTCATATAGAGAATTCAAAATTCGCTTCATTCGGCGCGGTCGAATCGGACGGATGTGCGTTCACCATTATAGTGATAATATTTTTCAGGATTCAAAAATACTTAATATTTTCAGTTTTTTTTTAATCTAGAGACAACCAGACGGCTTCGTAGTACTGTAAATTTTTTTGATTATGTTTTTCCATTATAACTTTATTTATTATGCTTTACCATGTAAATTAATTATATAAAAAAAAATATTCAGATAATTAGAAACTATTTTCTTAGTCCTATTCAAGTTTTAGTGGAGTCTACTAAAATGGTAAAAAAATATTTGTGTGAAAATTGTACCCCTTATTATTTTCGAAGCGTACAGGATATGAAACAGCGTTGAAACTTATTGCATATAATATAATACCTATAGGCCAAAAAGCCTATGGCCTACGGGTCAAAAAGGTGTAGTCATATTCAAAGGGCGAACATTTGCCTTAAGTTATTTTTTACATTACTTACATTGGCATAGTGACACTCAAATTATATAGGTTGTGTGGGTAACCTCTTTCAAGGTTATGGTGGTTATACATTATAACTACACTTTTTGTAGCCTTAAGGCTGACGTAAACTACGGTGGGCCGCTCCGCAACGCATACCAAAAATCCATCTGCATAAATTTTATACGACCTAACGCACACTACAGGCGGTTAAAATGGCACGGATCACCTGTAGTGTGAGCTAGTCTATATCTAGCTGCGCCCAGCGGTTTTAACCGCTGTTCTATATGTTATTCCAGGGTCTAAGCTATCTCTATACCAAATTTCAGCTCAATCGGTCCACCCGTTTAAGCGTGAAAGAGTAACAAACATCCAGACATCCATTCTTACAAACTTTCACGTTTATAATATTAGTAAGATATACATACAAAAGGAATCAGGAGGATTTTTGCTACGCGATACGTCGCGATCCGCTGTAATTTGTGCCGGTTATAACACATATAAGATAGTCGAGCAAAAAAAAAATTCAAGCAACGGACATACACATAATAATATACTATCATCCATATATAGGTATAGATATGGGTATAAGTGCAGCAACACAATACATATAAAATAAATGACAGAGCAACATATAGCATATGCAAGCGATAGCGAAAACAAGGAAAGACATTTAGAATATAAAACGTTAGACGGTTTTCTACATATCACTATCATTTGATACCCTAGTGTAGTTGTTAAAAAATGTATACCGCCATTTTGTAGCGGTGGCCATCTTGGACTTCGATTACACATAATAATATATTAAATTGTATTGTCATCAGAAGTTAAGGTGTGTATTAAATCAGATCAATATGTCAATAAGGTAATTTTCAATTACAAGATTTAAAAACCGTTTCAAATGTATACAGTTTGTATGTAGCGACCTAGTGCGATAAAACCACACATTGTTGCTTAGCGTAATATAAGTTAATAGATGTAGTTATGTAAGTTTCATTGTATATCTTTTTTTTTACATTATAGGATAGGCTTTGACCATGATCTCGCGTCATGTTAAGCGACGATGCGGCCGTAGATGTTAGACCTAGAAGGCGGGATAAATCCCTCCCTGGCTTCACTGAACATCATGCCGGAACACGGACATAATGACCGCTTGGCGACTCGGTTTTGTCCAGTGAGTGGTAACTAGCCACGGCCGAAGCCTACCACCAACATAGCGAGTGGAAATGGAGTGGTAGTTAATGTAATATTAATGTGTATGTATGGTTATCATCGACTAAATATGTCGCACATTTGTGATAGCAGTGTGACATTTAAAAAAGCAGTGATTTTTCAAAACAAAATGACCTTACTCCCCTTTACATTACCCACCATTGATCATTTTCGGTAAAGTAAAACTTTTTGATATGTCACAGTATCGTTGCAAATAGGGTTGTATATTGTTTGTGTGTGCATTTGTGATGTTTGTGTGTGTTTGTTTAATGTGTCCCCCTATAGTGTTCGTGTAATGTTTGTGTGTATATTTGTATGTATGTATGTGTGTTTGTCTAATGTGTCCCCTATAGTGTTCGTGTAATGTTTGTGTGTATATTTGTATGTATGTATGTGTGTTTGTCTAATGTGTCCCCTATAGTGTTCGTGTAATGTTTGTGTGTATATTTGTATGTATGTATGTGTGTTTGTCTAATGTGTCCCCTATAGTGTTCGTGTAATGTTTGTGTGTATATTTGAATGTATGTATGTGTGTTTGTCTAATGTGTCCCCTATAGTGTTCGTGTAATGTTTGTGTGTATATTTGTATGTATGTATGTGTGTTTGTCTAATGTGTCCCCTATAGTGTTCGTGTAATGTTTGTGTGTATATTTGTATGTATGTATGTGTGTTTGTCTAATGTGTCCCCTATAGTGTTCGTGTAATGTTTGTGTGTATATTTGTATGTATGTATGTGTGTTTGTCTAATGTGTCCCCTATAGTGTTCGTGTAATGTTTGTGTGTATATTTGTATGTATGTATGTGTGTTTGTCTAATGTGTCCCCTATAGTGTTCGTGTAATGTTTGTGTGTATATTTGTATGTATGTATGTGTGTTTGTCTAATGTGTCCCCTATAGTGTTCGTGTAATGTTTGTGTGTATATTTGTATGTATGTATGTGTGTTTGTCTAATGTGTCCCCTATAGTGTTCGTGTAATGTTTGTGTGTATATTTGTATGTATGTATGTATGTGTGTTTGTCTAATGTGTCCCCTATAGTGTTCGTGTAATGTTTGTGTGTATATTTGTATGTATGTATGTGTGTTTGTCTAATGTGTCCCCTATAGTGTTCGTGTGTATGTATACGCACCGTTAAGGGAGGGCATGTCGTCGTGGTGCGTGTGATCCTCGGCCGCGTATTGTGACTCGCGGAATGAACTGCAAGACGACAGCAAGCTGAAACATTCCATCATCATCTCATGTTACTTATATGAAGTTTTCAAATAAGTAGTCAAATAAGCCCACTGTTGGGCATAGACTCTCCTTCCTGTGGCACTTTGATATTATATTTGACACCTGCAAAATGTGGAATGAGCTTCCGCTCACGGTATTTTCAATGAGCTTTAACATGGGACTCTTCAAAAGGCAAGTAAATAGTAAATAGAGTCTTGAAAGGCAGGCAACGTACCAGCGGTACGTTGCCAATAAGTAGCGACGGTAGCCACTCAGCATCAGGTGGGCCGTCTGCTTGTTTGTCACCTATTACATAAAAAAAAAATACCTGGTACGTTTAGGCGGCGTGGGCGCCTGTTTCCCTCGCCGGTTGGTGGGGCGTCGCATTTGCACGCCTCGGTCCTGAGCCGGAGCGCTGCCTGGCGCGGCCTTCTTGCCGCCCAGCTGTGGGGTCCCCGACACCGACCCTTCTTGGAGCTGTTTCTCCACTTCTATACACAGAGAGAAAGAGGGTTCACACATATCGAGTCACTGTACACAATTTATACATGACTAGCTGCGCCCAGCAGGTTTACCTGCTGAACGGTATCCTATATGTTATTCCAGGATCTAAGCTGTCGCTATACCAAATTGTAGCTCAATCGATCCGTCCGCTTACGCGTGAAAGTGTAACAAACATTCATACATTCTCACAAACTTTCGCGTCTATAATATTAGTAGCGTTTTGTTATTTGTTGAACAAAAAATAATAAACCTATCATTTACCTATCATTTTATTGTTTACCTAGCATTAAGATATCTAGATCATTAAACTTCTTTGTAATTGTTTGGTATGCAATAAAGTATTATTCTATTCATATATTTTTTTAAACTATGGACTAATATTACGTTTTATTTTTTTGACCTTTGTCAACATCCCTATTGTCTAGGAAAATAAAGAGCAATAAATACCTTCAGTGATAGAATTATCAGGGAACATGTGTTCGAGAGCATGGTGTATCTCCCTGAAGGTGGGCCTGTCAGCCGGGTTCCACTGCCAACAACCTCGCATCAACTCGTACACTGCGCTCGGGCATCCCGGGGGGCACGCCATGCGGTGACCCTGGAACGAATTCACTTACACTTAGACTTTTGAAACCATTTATATTAAATCAAATGGATGGGAGGGGGTTTTCACCGAGGGTTGACTTCCTTTGCAGGACTAGGTGGGTACAACAGTGCCAGTACCGAAACAGCTTCTGTGTTTCGGTAGCACTGTACTGATTATGGGCAGCGTTATCTCTTACCATCAGGAGAGCGTATTGCTAGTCTTCTTACTTTTATGCATAAAAACAAAACTAAACTAGTATTAGTTTACATTAATTTAATAGTCCTGTCACTTGGGAGAGGCAGTCTCCGAGTCCATTATTTCTTTTGGAGTTTAAAGCGAAATGATGTAAAGTCGTAATTACACAAAGAATGATCAAATATTAATTTGATGTTATCGATTCTTTGATAATAGCCCTTGAATATTAGTGAACAACTATTGATTACTGCAATGACTAAGTATTGTATTTCCTAAATTCGAATGCATTTAAAAAATAGCAAAGTACAAAGTATTAGGTATCACAAGTCAATTCCACAATGATTTAGTTCTAAATTTAGGCTCTACCTATGCCTTAATTTTTTACTTAGCCTATTCGGCAAAAATAACAATATTTGCTTACTTTATAGAACAACATAAAGCCAAGTTCCAATAATATATTATAGTAAAATACTTTGAATTATAAAGAAAACAATTAATACAGACACTACTCGTAGTATTATTTGTGTACACATTTCCAAAACATGAGTACTCGAGCGTAAGCAAAACATTAACAGTAACAGTACAACAAACAAATAATATCTCGATCTAGTCACTGAGTTAATAATGTTTATAAATGGTGTTCACTTTATAAAAAAAAATCTATGGCGAGGAAATAACTTCCCGACGCAATTATTTACAGCCTTTTTTATTTTTTGTAGGCCTTTTGAAATAATCCTATGCCGAAAACGCAATACTGGACATTCATGTATTTTATAGAGGTACTAGCTTACCCGGCAAACGTTGTTTTGCCATATAAATAATTTCCTAATAATTTCTAGTGTAGACAAAAAATAGCTTACTTATTGGAAGTATGTATGTATTTTAGAATGTGTATATTGTGTGTATGTAAGAATGTGGTATATGCGTGAAATAAGCATTATTTTTTGAAAAAAAATTTCATACAAAAGTAAAAAATTAAATTTTATGAAAACATTGTATCTTATAATTTTTTCATACAACCAATATTTCCATTGACATTTCAAAATAAAGATTCATAATGATTGATTTTTTGAAAACTATGAAAATCTTAAGTAATTGTTCAATTACATTTTTTTAATAAAATTAAATTAAAATTACATTTTTATAAGATCAACAACATTTTCGATATAAATAAAAAAAAGTATACTTACAACACAAAATCCGTTGTTATTGAAAGCTCGTGTCACGTGTTGAGTACTTTTGAGGTTATAAAATCACTTGATTAACTAATCGTGCAAAATACACTCAAAATTGATAATTTAATTATTATTGATAAAATAGGAATGATTAAAAGTTAATATGAGAGTTACACTGAGATAGCAAAATAATAATTGTCAACGTTACTACTACACTTGATGCATAAACAATAATGATGGCCGACAACTGTGTAGGGAGTGAGAAAGAAAGGAGACCGGCTTCGTTCTCATCCCTACTCCGTGCTGTTTACTGGGTCAGAAGTGACACCTGTAGACATCTGGCGGGGATAACTAATTAAATGACGATTGATCAGTTTTCGACCGGAGAGGAAAAATGATTAAATTACTAAAATGGCTATTAAAAAATAAGGGTTGATCGTAGAAGGATGAAAATTGAGGATTGTATGTATTTTTGTATGTTGTATCATAAAAAAATAGAAATTAAAAATTTTGTCTAAAAAATAAAAAAATAAATTTAGGGGTGGACTACCCCTAACATTTAGGGGGATGAAAAATAGATGTTGGCCGATTCTCATAGATACCGGATAAGCACAAAAAATTTCATCAAAATCGGTCAAGCCGTTTGGGAGGAGTATGGCAACAAAAACTGTGACACGAGAATTTTATATATTAGAAGATAATAAAATAGAAATAATTTGCTATCATCATTCATCATCATTGTTAGCCCATATCGTCCCACTGCTGGGCAAAGGCCTCCTCCCCTTTGTGCCATGCAACTCTGTCCTGTGCAGTTCGCATCCAGGTCTTTCCTGCGATTGCTGCGATGTCATCGACCCATACATAATATTAATTCTATAATTATATTCAATAAGAGCCACTGGAAGAGAGGAGCCACTAGCTGCCAGAAACAATTTTTACTAGTTTGAGGACCTATAGATTCATATTGGTTTATATGTATTATATAGAATATTTTAGTATAGCTGAAATAGAGCAAAATAATTTCAGGTACAAGATGTTTTGATGCCAATTGAAAAATTCTCATGCGATTTATTATCAAAAGTTTAAGTATGAAAGAAATTACTCTCAAACACAATGGGTTGAATTTTTGAACGAATTTCCCACTTATGAATTACGAATGTTTATTTAAGTTCGGGAAACGGTGGGAGCAGAATCAAAGGAAACAAGAGCGAGATGTAAATAATATTTATACGATAAACAATCCAGGACGTCCGTATGTTCACGGGGCTTTCTCATAATTATTTTGGGAAGTAATTCACTTTAAATACGTGCCCGCTGACTGAAAGTGTGTTAATTCTGTGTGTTGCGTTCTTGAGTGCGGTTGTGTAAAAAATAACAGGAAAAATTCAAAACAAATCCCTTAGCTTTATTCCTTCCGCTTTATAAAAAAAACTGTCGAAAAACTGTCAATAGTCCTCCCTGTTTGATTTCTTTTCCCTGTTTGGATGTCTGGAAGATATCGCTATTAGGGATAACACCGCGATTGTTTAACTTTTTTGTTATAAATTGTATTTAATACTAAGTTCTCGAAAATAATCGTGTGTGTCAAGAAAGTGTTATCTAATCCAATAGTACAAACGGTTTTGTGACTTTAAGTGTGTATTACAAGTGACTTTTCGTGCTAGTCCACCCTGTATATATATTTTGTTATGAAGTAGCGACGCACGGCAAAGGCGCGCGATTGTTCCGAAGCACGTATAAACGCGGCCGCTGCGGTTTCACAGTCAGTTTACTGCTAGCCACCGAACACAGTTAGCTAGAGCAAAATGCCTGCCGTGTTCAAGAAGGCCATCATATATTTACTGCTAATCTCATCTACCGTTCTTTGTGAGTATACAAATATACTGTAGAATATAGCTTTTTTTTACTTTTAAATTTATCACCATCCACGACATTCTATATTCCACTGCTGGACATAAGCTCTTTTTCATGTGAAACCTCGTCCAAATTTAAATATTAATATAATTATTTATTTGATTGAATACATAATACAAGAAAAAGGAGGAATATGTAAGCAAAAGTCTTTAAATCTTTATTATACAGCTGGTCAAAGGCTTCCCTACACTCAAACAATTCAAGGTCCAGTGCTCTATCTTGCCAACCCTGTACGGTTTTTCATCTTATCTATTTTTTCTTTACCTACAGGCAAGCACAAGAGGCTAAAGCAGAAGAAGTTCGTGTCCCCTTCCACGAAAGGCATCCAGTGTTACAACTGCTTGTCGTTCGACCACCCCGGATGCTGGGATCCTGACCATCCTGACTACGCTAACATTACCGTAAATATTTCTTTATTTTGCTACACGTAAAGCCTTTGACGATTTTGCCTGATGAGCTACGATGTAGCAGTAGAGAAAAAAAAAAAGGAAACTATATTACAGAAGTAGCCGTTACTGTGAAATTCATGTCATCTATACTATTTTTTTTATGTAAATGAGTTACTAAACAAGCAAATCAGGTGCTCGATGGTAAACATCATAATTGTCCATATCAAACACAGTGTCATCCAGTGTTTTGAAAAACAAATGTTATTTTCTCTCGTACTTAATTCATGTGATACTTTAGAGAGAATTTATATTATGTTACGTAGCTTGTGAGTTATTCATATGTTATTGTTGTATACAGGTTCCAAACATCGATTGCTACATTCCCGGCATGGCTTTCCTTTGCATCGTTATCACATCTGAATCGGCTAAGCTGGGTAAGTTATAATATAATTTTGTATTTAAAAGCATTATAAGATGACGAAGAAGGTAAAGAATTCAGTAGGATTTCCCATCAAGGACTTATATAATATCAGTTATAAATGGTTTTTTCACTCAATATATTGGTGGTTTTGGCCATTGCTAGTTCCACTGGACAAAATCGTGTCTCCAAAAGGTCATTTAAACAGTGCACGATGCTCATACAAGCAGAGCAAGAGGGATTTATCTACCTGTTTTGCCGACAATACGTCAGCAATAATCGATACCGCGTCGGCAACACCACTAATGTTGCAGACGTCTATAGGCGACGGAAACCGCTGTCTATCAGACGGACCGTCTGCTCGTGTGTTACTCTAACACTAAGATATATTATTGTCATAATTTCAGTTGAAACCGGTCAAGAAATCGGTCCCGTTCGCGCTCGCACTTGCGTCCCGGCCAAGGACTTCTCCAAGAAGACCGTCTCCTACTCCATGTGTTCGAAGTTGAGCAAGGAATTGTCAGCTTCAGAGATATTCTCTCGAATCGCCGTCAGCCGTCCCCAATGCACTCTGTGCAAGAAACATTTGTGCACAGATGCGTCTCATTGCTAGCCTTCGTCTCTCTACCCTTTTTTATTTATATGTCTTAAAACTGGATACACAACAACGATTGTCTGATATCATTTTAGACGGATTTATCCAAGGTCTAGGTCTAGGTGGTTCTAGGTCTTAACCTAGAAGGCGGGATAAATCCGTAGAGATAATGCGGCCGGAAATGGTATCAGACCACAGTAAAAGATATGTGCTCACACATATATGTGACTCAATTTGAAATCGGATGTTTTGAATCGGTTTTTGCGATTCCAGTCTAATCTGCTCGTATGTGTGTATTTAGTTTTAAAGTAGCGGGCCACTTGTGTCGTAAAACCCCATGTTACCCTTGTTTACAAAACCTCGCAACATTCGAACGTAATAGCACAAACCAATGGATGTTTGACTGCAAAGCTTTTAAAGATTTATTGATTTGGTGATTGTTTCAATACGGTTCGTTAAGGTGTAATATAGAGCCGATGTTTGTAAACATTGTCGACCGCGGGCTCGATAATGCTCGTGTGACATTTCATTTGTAAATTTTATAATATGACGTTAACTATATTTGTAAATACTAAAGTATCAATATCAAGTTTGCTATTTTAAATGATCCGAAATAATTTTGTTAATACATTTCATAATACTCTGAGACGACGTAATACACAATAGTGTTTATGCAAGTGTGCCCGCGTCAGGAAATGCAAGATTGTTAGTACTATTAGTACCCGTTGTTTAGAAACTAACACTTTGTTTTAAGTCAACATTTCGACGGTGAGTCGCGTGCGCCGTGACGGTTGAAGCTTATTTTTATTTCAAAAAATAAACTATTAAAACCAATTTTGCTTTTTATTGCATGTTTTATTAGTCGTTATACTTGTACTGGGCTTCAGATGTTGCTAATTATATACCACCCACTGGACAAAACCGTATCGTCTTAGGTTATTACGACCGAGTTGAGTATGATGATCGTTGATTCATAATAATAATTAAAAAAAAAAAGTTTATTTTAGGCACTGACAACAAATACAATGTACTAGAGGCCAATATAAATATACCTTAAATACTATAAACTACATACAATTTTATACACTTAAGAAAGGAGTTATCCCGCTTTCTGTTTAGCTAAGTTTCATCGAGTACATAGTTAAAGGGTCAGGGGGTAAGTAACAAAAGTTACCTACTACATAATATGATGTATCAACATCATCAGCCTTCAATTGCCCACAGCTGGGCATAGGCCTCCCAATGATTTTGCCATTCTCCCCTGTATCTTTGCTGTCATTTAGTTTTTATACATATGTGTCGTATAGCACATTAGATCACAACACAACAGTTTACATTCGGTTATTATGAGAAAGTGAAATATTGAACGATTCATGTAGGTATTCAATTATAACTGGAAATGTTTTCGGTTGGCTATAAAAACAAAACTGAACTAAATCACTAGTGACTCTATGAACAGACAGAACAGAGGGGTAGAAATCAGAATATCAGAACTCGGGTATAGAATTTTAGTCAAATTTTGATTTTATTTAATTAAAGGAAGTCTACCCGGGGCTCCGAGAATATACCAGCTAAATAATAAAACAATAAATCATCATAGCCCAAGCCAGGGATGTATTAAAAACTTAATTCATCCAGCACATGCTGAATGTACCCCGATTGCCTACTTAAAAATACTACCTATATATTTTGTGATTAGGAACAATCCTCCTGCTAGGATTGATATTATGTAGATTTATGGATTACGTATACCTTTGGCAATAAATGACATTTTATTCTATCATAGGACTCACCTCTTCCAGCTTATGATAAACATCAGCCAAATCGATTCCAGGGTAGGGCGACATGCCGTAAGTGGCGATCTCCCACAGTAGGATGCCGAACGCCCACACGTCGGACTTAGTGCTGAAGGTGTTGTACGCCAGGCCCTCGGGGGCGGTCCACTTGATGGGGAACTTCGCCCCCGCGTGGGCCGTGTACGTGTCATCTCTCATTAGACGGGCGAGACCGAAGTCGGCCACTTTCACCAGGTGGTTCTCTCCGACGAGGCAGTTACGCGCGGCTAAATCCCTGTAAAATGAATAAGAAATAACTAAAAGTTGCATAGGGATGTGTCAAAATAACACTTTTATAATATTATGTGTATGAGGTAGGTGGAGAGACGAACTTGACTCCTACCTCAAGGATTGGATCCTAACTACCCAGAGGAACCCAGAGGAAGGAGTGGATAGAGAGAATCGAGGCTTTTGCTCTGCAGTGGGACAATATTGGCTAAATAATAATCAAGCCAAGTACCTAGATATTATGAATAAATATTGAACGCGTATTTTTGGATTATAACTAAAAATGAAAACGCATTAATGTTGCTTGGTGGGGGCCGTGACGTCACAGTATGTAAAATTTCAGAGCGAGGTGCGAAGTAGCGTGTCTACAAGTGTTTTTTTTTTATTTTATACAAGAATCACCAAATACGAATCTATTTTTTATTATCTAAACGACGGATTAATAAAAGAAGTAGTTTTTTTTTATCTGGTCAATATCACTATTAAAGGCAAGTACAAAAATCTTGAGGTAGACCACCAGCCCGATGGTCAGACGATTTTGTCAAGTATGTCGGAGGGAACTGGACGAGACTCGCACAGGATCGGAAGGTGTGACGGATGAGAGGATATTGAGGAGAGCTATACCCAGCAGTGAGTGAATACGGGCTGAGTAGATATGTATTCTTATTTTATATTAAAAGATGTCCCCTGTTTGGTCAGAACAATATAATTGACTTACGAGCGATTCAATGTGCATGTTTTTTTATTGTACGCCTTTGTAAATCGTATAGCAACCGACGAGTATGACTCGTCTAATATAACTTGACGTTTATACAAGGCGCTAGATGCTTCGCGAATGTTCTTGGGCATTATATTAGTTAAAAACTAGTTATTTTACATGAACAGAGAATCTTGTGCAGATCGGTATAAAGACACAATTTACTTTCTACCATCAAATCAAGCTTCAAAAGGATTTTACTGCGCGCGGCGTGGCAGATTAATATGGGCTTCTGTTAGGGTACTATTGCCTGAAATAAACAAATTTATTATTGTAAGCAAGATGGACCTGTGTATAAAGGAGCGGCTTTCCAGATGACTCATGCCTGAAGCAATCTGCGTGGCCATGTACATTAAGACCACGGCGCCAGGGGTGGCGTCACGCGACCCGGCGCGCAGATACTCCAGGAGGTTGCCGCGTGACATGAACTCGGTGATGATGTAGAACGGAGGCTCCCGAGTACACACTCCCAGCAGTTGCACCAAGTTCGGGTGACGCATCTCCTTCATGATGGCCGCTTCTTCGAGGAAGTCCTTCAGCGCCATTGTGTCGTCTTTCAGTGTTTTCACTGCCACCTGTAAGAGGACAATGTATTGTTTTTATCCAGTGAGGTACATTTTAAGTAAAGCTTTCAATTATACTGGGATATGATTAAAATATTGTTGGTAGATGACATTTCTAAACAAAACGATTTTAAGAATATATTCGGGTTCCTCCTAGAGTACTTGTTGTACAATTCAATTTAATTATATTTCTTCTACTGCCGGATCAAAAAA
The DNA here is from genome assembly GCA_947507615.1 of Hemithea aestivaria. Classification (NCBI taxonomy): domain Eukaryota; kingdom Metazoa; phylum Arthropoda; class Insecta; order Lepidoptera; family Geometridae; genus Hemithea; species Hemithea aestivaria. Next base: position 3,041,891 of record OX382323.1, read on the forward strand.
AACAATCGCGGGTTCCTCCAAGTTTGGGCCTAAGGGATCAGGTTGACTGGCATGAACCCATAATTTCCTGGCCAAAGTATTCTGGTAATAAACTCACAGTAATATTTCCCCTCTTCCAAGCAGCTTCGTACACATCACCATACTGTCCACCGCCCAGTTTATGTTTCATGACGATATCAGTGCGGTCGATCTCCCAGTGATCGGGTGGTGCTAACGGGAACACAGTGGGTTTGTTTCTCTTCGGGGCCGGGTATAGCAGCTGGGTGATCAAACCGTCGCCGACCACCGAGTGGTGGTGAACTAGTTCGGCTAGAGTGCCGAACTTCGACTCTGATGTTACGAACACCTGAAAAAGGAGACAAAGTCAGTGGTACACATTTTGGTAAGTCTGACTTTATGCTTAACATTATTTAATATTTTTGATGTAAGTTTAATTGTTTTTATCTTAAACTTTGTAAGAGCGCCTTTGACGCATAACATTCGAACAAAAATGAATCATTGGCTCCACAATTTGATTCTAAGTTCTAATATATTCTGTGTGTACATACATATATAAATGTCAAATCCAATTAGGTGTGACTTCATGACTCTACTTTTATTTTTATTTTTTTAAATGACCTATGCTGTTGGTCTCAGATTAAGACCTCTACAGCTTTACCGGACGTGTGGTGAGCGCAGGAGGCACTCGACCCAAAGTTTTAGTGGGCGACTAGCTCAAGGGCGCCTCAGATGGCACGAACCTCGGCTTGGGCCGTCGCCAGATACGGGGGACTAGACTTGCCCTGGCACCCCTGAAGGGGCGTGTCCGAGGGCCCTAACAATGTTTGATTATTTGGAGAGAATCTAACCGATCTGAAGGATCACAGCGGTCTTCGACCGCGCCGGCGCGGTCGGTGTCGTGATTGTGTTGGTTGGAGGATCTGGTATCCGGGACCAGTACCGAAAACAGAGCAACTGTTGCGCATGGTTGGCGGATTCGGCGATCCCAGCGCCGCCGATCGTTCGGATCGTTCAACACGTTTTTAGGGCGACGACGGAGGGGAACCATCACTCAAATTTTTGGCTGGTATTTAAAGCAGCTCTTGTTCAACTAGGACAAATATAGTATAAGTATTAAAGTTAAGTAAAAAGCAAGAGTACAGCAATGTCAACGTACCTTGCCATCGGAATCCTCATTGATCCTGTAATGATAAACACGCCCTTCGTACCGAAGCGAGATGCTTCTCTGTCCGGGACTGGACTCAGACTCTCGTACCAAGAAGCTACCGTTGATGCCTGAAGATAGGAGATACTCGGCGGCATTCCGAGCGATGGGGCCGTGGTACCAGGAGTGCTTCTCGAGTGAATTGACTGGGGTGACGTAGTTGCTAGGGACCCAGCCGACGCTGCCAGTTGCGGTGTGCGCTTCGCACCACTCGCCGCTCTTGTTGTAGCTCATTATGCGCACTTGTTCGCCTGTAGGACACAACATTAATAAGTTAAAATTTCGTTCTTAGCTGATATACAGACAACAGCTTCGAGAAAGCCAATGCACAAGAGAATAACTTCGACAAGTCGTCAAGAATAGTCGTAGTAGTGTCAACTGCTTGGTTGTCTAGAGTTTAGACTAAATCAAGGCCTTTGACAGTGTGTATTGGAAAAATCGGGAAGTTATGGACTTGTTTTCCATGAGATGGAAGCCGATTAATGATAGAAACATTCGCGTAACAAATACTGTTTTGAATGTTCGAAACAAAATTGTGAGTGTTGCAAGGCGTCATTCTGTCCCCTGGCTAATTCAATATTTATATGGAATTGTGTTTTTGTTTTATAGTTTGGAAGGTGCTTGAATCTGAGACAAAGAACGTTGGATTGGATTAATGAAAAACGGAGGAAAGTTCAGATATGCCGATAAAATTATAGTATTCTTATAACCACAACAATGGAAAAATAATATTAATTAGGGCTGAGCTGTTGGAATATGTCAAGTATCTTAGCATTAGCCCTCAAATCCTCGAGATATTTATTACCTATTAATGTAATTTAACCAACTGTAAACTACAATATCAAACTGAATTTAGACATTTAAAAACTGTCGAAAGACAAAGTTCCAATGCACTTCAGACTTTAAAACTTTTGCAGGCAACTGAAATAGTTTCCGAGAAATGTGAACGTCAAGTTTGAAGTGCTTCTTAAATATTGGAAGAGCGGAACTTTTCGCGATGCAGATACAAAACTACTCGCTTAATTTTAATAAATTATTCAAAGCGAAGATTTGTTTGAATTGTGAACTAAATGTTTTGAAAGCGAAACAAATTACGAAGTGCAAAGTTTTTATAAAATACACCGTTGAGTTTAAACACTAAGCGATGTTATCAGTTTAACGAGATCGTTATATTAATGTAATAAATGTAGAATAGGTTCTTTTATTTATTTTTAAAATAAGATCATATCAATATACATACATGCAGCACACACACACACACACATACACAAATCCATATTATCCCATTAGTAAATAGGATAAGTAGGAAGTTGGATAGTCACATACTTATATGTAGTTACATAGGTATCTATGGTACATATTCTTACAATCCCTATTCAGAATTCGTCTTCCTAAAACTTTACAAAACAGAAAACAACTATTTGTTACAGAAACACAAGTCTCGACTCGTAATAAAAACTACCAGCCTTATATCGTGACAACATAATGGCCTATAACTCGTCAGACACAAATAGGCCAGGGCTGGCAATACATACTCCTTGGAGGCTTTGGCAACTAAGATCTTGAGACGTCGCCGGGCGACGGGGGAGGGGGAGTCTCTAGGGATGCGGTCTAATTGTGCAATTACTTACACCCGTTAGACAGACGGATGAGATAGGTATCCACAGAGCTTTCAAAAGGGGAGAGTATATTACAAGCTATCGCTTGCTTTTTTTTGACCCAGGAAAAATGCGTTACGCGTCGTCACCCTGGGCGGTATATATTATAGGACTCCCCCACTGACGGACGCGGCGGGGATACCCACTAAAACCTGGGGGCGACCTGACCTGCTCCAGCGGGACGCCATAATGCCGGGGCAGCGGGTACACCGAAGCACTCATCCGCGACCCTAACTCTTGCCGGTCCCAACTGTGCGAATTATACTTCAGTTATTAAATTTACTTAAGAAGCCCGGAAACACCTTTTGAATTATCAGATCACACCATTTTGCATTACATGCGCGTAGTTACGTTTGGATCATGGCAGTTGATAAGTTTATACCCTCAAGCAAAGGCATGCTTCTATGCCCTTTAGTTTTTCAGTTAGATGCGATGTACGAATGTGCCCCGCGTACAGAAGAATGACCTACCTCTGTGCGATACGCAGCGTCGGCGTAGAAATTATGTGCGTGTACAGTGTACATGTGTTACAATACACACGAAGCGTTGTGAGCTGAGTTTTTGTTCTTTAAGTAATTTTCTGCACATAACATAATATGTAATACAAGTCTTGAGCAACACTACAATACGCTAATCATTCTGAGATATCAAGGGGAGTGATAGATGCTGCTGTACCTTATACTTAGGTTTAAAAATAAATTCATAAAAAAAACAAACAAAGGTAATGCTTCACAACTCCCTTTTTAGTGCTCTATAGGAATAACATAGACATTGAAGTCGATCTCACCGCAGTATCCGACCGGCTGATTCCGCAGACACTAATTGGCTCAGACCAATGATTCCTAATTGGAAACTTCAGTGGCGGATGCTTCACTTTAATACGATTCTCAAGAAGTTTTATATACATCCCGTGAAATATTAACTGACTTCATATTAAATTATGTAATTTAATAGAAAGGTACAGGCGGATGACGAGGTAGAGCTCGTTTACTATTATATTTAATTGCCACCTGTCAATATAACATATTATATTCCTAACGTTTAAGGAAACGGCACTTTAATATTGAACCATTACTATTTCATGATGATCATACGTGAATAAATTAATAAAAAATCATAGTAGGTACATAACATGCAAACGTTTCCGCTTAGTAGCTGTTCAAATATATATATATTTCGAGTAAATATTGCAATCCAAACGAGATAGGCAAGGCAGTATATAAATACAGCAGCATGAAAATATTGCAGGCAATTTTAATATTTATTCACAAAATGTCCGATGTAGCCAGGGATGGATTTATTGAAAGGCGGGAGAGATAATCCTCTTTCTGTAACATGATTTTTCAATCGTGTTACTGTAAAGTAAATAAAAAAGTATTCAATTTACCGTTCATTCCCAATAGCACCTTTAGACTTTGGACAGTCCTTCAAAGGAACTCTAATGGGACTTTTCTTTCCATTTGTCAATAAAAAGTTCCATTAGTCCCTTTAAAGGAACTGTCAAAAGGAACTACTGGGAATGAACGCAATTTACTAATACTAAGCTGGTTTTCACCTACAGCTAGGTATAAGGCTGCTCATATTCACGCCTCACGTTCCGGTTCTGCGCGAGTCTCAACCAATTTTAACCAATATATGACAATATCGTCTGACCTTTAGGAAGGTGTTAAGAATAGCGATATGTGTCTTAGTCTAGAGTACCATGTATCGTCGCGGACGAGTGGGACAGGGACACCCCCAGGATTTTCAGTGGGTAACCCCGCTGCGCCCATTTTTGGCGGGGTTGCCCCGGCATTATGGCGTCCCGCAGGAACACCCGCAGGTTTTTCTGTGGGTATCCCCTCCGCGCCTATTTATGGCGAGGGAGTCCACCCTGCGCAGGGTGACAATGCATAACGCATTTTTCCTGAGATAAAAAAAAATGGTACAATGTATGAAATGATTGACCTTTTTTAAGGCTGAGCTGGTTCTCCCCGCCTGCTTGGAAGTCGTACAGCGCCACGAACAGCTGCGGGTCGTCATCCTCGTGGTGCGCCAACAGGTTCTCTTTGGATGTCCATCTGGTGACAGAAAATTATATTTCATTATATTATATTATATAGGAGAGGTAAATTAATATCACAGGAACAGCTACGACTAAAGGGAAATGTTACCAGCGATTACTGGGCATTACGCGAATCAAAAACAAATGTCTCAGCGCGACAGGCGCGTACAATTTTGAATTTTTAAGCACTGGGTGGCAATGTGTCTCATATGGGTAATGATGATGCTTACCATCACTTGATTTTCTCGGCTTGTCAGTCATTTGTTAAACAAAAAATAGCAAGCTCGTTGTTATAGGTGGACCACACTTCGCGCGAAGAGTCTAATCTAAATAAATAACAGGAAACGTGACTGATCTATCAACGCAAAGTACAGTTTGAGACCTTGAACTGATTCAGTTGAAATTTGGTCTAAAGATAGATTTAGTTTCGCATCTAATAAGAGGATTTTTCAATGCGGGCTCAGCCATAATAAGCATAATCGTTATTCTAGGGTTTAAAAATTTAATATAACTACGCGAAGTTACTAGGATAATAAAAGTCTACTATTCCGAAAATGTTGGGTCGCCCAGATTGTTCATGCAAAGGATTTTCAGTTGGCGGTTACGTAAGAGTATTACGGGTAGCATAGGATTACTTTTAACGTGAGACTTGGGTCTCGTATGTCCTACAATTTTAGGATTCTTTTTCGTATGAAGAGGCTTATCTGCCTGATGGAAAACGGTCAAATAATATTGGCACCTGCAACCGCAAGGGTAGTCTGCAAGCTTAGACTAGAGCCATAAATAAGATTGTGGCTAACGCTAAAATGTACTGAGATCAACTGAGATGACAGTCGTTGTGGAAAAACGAACAATAACAACCGTCATCCCATTTCATTTTTTAATATTACCTACCCACAAGACCAGGGGACCAGGGTATGGATCAGGGGGCAGGTAAGTAGATGGTCTTTAAATATGTAGTATAATATCAAGAGTTTTGCTAAAGGGTGTCTTTAGGGGCAGAATATTTAAAGTATTAGTGGCAGCATCTCAAATTGTAGTTAAAATGAGTGAAGACAATTATATATAATCATTAATCACGAGCTAAATTGTATGACAGCAGCAGAATTAATGTTATGCCAAAGTAAAAATGGCACTTGCATTGAAGTGTGCTCCCGCAAGGAAACCAAATGGGGCACGTGGTGGTGATTTAACCAGGTTAATGTATTAATAAGTTTTAAGACATAGTAGTTTTTCAGAAGTCGTTAACGGAAAGTCAATAGAAATCTACAATATTATCTTGAAATGAAAGAGTCAGATTGTAGAGCGGCACTTTAATAAGCCAATGCGGGATTTTTAAATGAATTGACGTCTGCTTTGTGTGGATAACATAAATAAAATAAATACGAGATGACATCCTCAATCTTGACGTTAATCGATACCGAAGTTATATTATTAACTTGAGTTTTGAGGAATTCGGGCTAAGTACATTTTGCAAATGACTTATGAGATTTTTATGTTAGAGTCAGACACACAAGCAGACGGCAGGCCACATGTTTAGCACATTATATATCGAATATCGATCAAGTAGAACCTGACTGGTCAAGGCGGTGATTCTTGTTCTTCCTGACCTTATCCTACCAGGTGGGGTCGGCACAACACGTCTTCCTCTTCCATTCTACATTATCATCCGTCTTATCTATTACCAGATCACTAGCCTAAAAATAAATATATATATATATATTTTTAATTTGTTACAGGTTAGCCTTTGACCACGATCTCGTGTGACGTTAAGCGACGATGTGGCCGTAGATGGTAACAGGCTTAAGCTATAGGTGGGACAAATCCCTGTATATCTGTAGCTTCTAGCTGTGTTGTATACCTGTTAGCAGTATCAAGAGGCTGCGGCGTGCCGGGTGCTCCGGCCGCCGGGCTCTCCCCATCCGGCAGGTCTGGGATGTGCGGCAGCGGTCGACTTTGGAGCAACGCTTCTGGAAAAGATGACGTAAATTGTTACACTCATTTTGACGAGGACAGTGGAACTAAAAGTCCAGGTAAAAAGTGGATAGAAATTGAAGTTTATCCCCTTAAGGAAAAAGAAGCTAGATGTGATAACAACGTGCAAGTTAATAGGGATTTTATTTTTAGGGATTGAGAATAATGAGGTTAGATGACAACAAAGGTACGGCCGTATTTATTTGTTTTTGGTTCATTCTTCAAATAAAAACATGATGGTGGCAATATAGTTGCCACTACCTTAAAAGGTTACTTTAAAATAAACATTTGCCCAGCGGTCGGGATACTTGCGGAAAACATGATGTGCTCAATCCCACTGTAGCACTATGGCAGGCTTTAAGGCTACAATTTTAATATTAAGTCAAATAAATTCGGTGACAAAATGCATCTGTGCATGCACAGACGACATTGACCCGAATTTCAGAAAAGCATGCCCTTAATGTGAACGTCGAAACGATAATTACGACATTTATCACAAAAGCGGCGGCTTTCAGATAACTCTGTACTGTAATGAGTTTATCAATCGACGATAACATAAGTGGAGGAAAGGCGACTAGCGTGGCGAGTGACTCATTGTAAAATCAGTAAATCAGAAGTATACAACCGCACAAATAATAAGGATAGAAACCGTGAATTTGTGTGTCCGAAATAAATGAAGCACTAATTTAATTTTTGGAGATCTTTATTATCATAAATAAACCGCGAAGCTATGGCTCAGTAAGTATACTAGACTAAATATTAAAAGAAATCTGTGGGTACCGCGACCAAACTATATTATTATGTAGAGGATGTAAAGCCCTGAACTAAAACTCCAGTACCTATTTATAGGATGGGTAACTAAACTAAGACATTATTGCTAAACTTAACTAAACTAACAATTTGCTGTACTAGTGGCATCTCATCTGATACATATTCTTAAAACAACACACCCGCGCCTGACAATCAATGCTCGGTGGTTAAAAATAGTTACACAATTACGCATACTTCACACGAAGCTTCGAATGGGCAGTAGGCATACACGGGATAATGTACACATTACAAATATAGGTATTCGTAATTGGAAAATAATATTCACACAAAACGTTCTAATCAGTCTATCCATACGCTAGCTTTTTCTCATTCTGAAAGTGGAACTCGGATTAAAAATAACGAGAACAGTTGAGGACCTAATTAAGCTTATGAGGGCTTAATAAGCTGTGATTGGCACCTAACTAGAGAAAGAAGCTTTAAAAATTAAACATTAAGCCATTTCAATCGATAAAGATTGGACTAGAATAAGAAATAACTAAATGACATATCGGTAGGTACATTTTACTATCGATTGAGAAGTTAGCGTTAGTGTTAGACTCCCTTAGGACTAAGCACAATTTGAAATTGAATTCTCGTAAGCTTCAGCGGATAAAGTAATACTATGATGAATTTTATACTCAGGCATAGAATTTATAAAATTTATACTTAAATAGAAATAGATTAAATCCTATTACACTTGTACACAGGAAGAGCCTTTGATGTCAGCATAATATTACCTCTACATTCAAGAACTTTCCTAGCATTGCATTGCATTTTCCTTGCAATTATGGCACTGAGACTTAATCGCTTTATGAAACATTCCTTTGAAGATACTAAATGGAATCTAAATGCTTAACGAACGTTGTTAATTTCATTACCTTTTTCTGAATTACCAGGAAATGTAATACGATAAATTACAAAAATAAATTAAATCAGTTTTGCCCTGACCGTTTTCAACGTAATTTTATTAAACGATCCTCTGAAACAGGTTTGGAACGTTCGCTTCGATTGAAAGCTGTCAACTGCATTCTGCACATTTTCCATTTTTTTCGGCGAAAACTATAAATACAAATAAAAACTGTTAGTCGACCCGATAGGTATTGTTGAGGTAGAAATAAAGCAATTACTCGCGACTGGACAGGCATTGAGTAAAACTCTTTGACAAAATTTCGATGTATCTCGTTTCAAAAGGCCAACTAGTTTGCGTAAAACTGTTACCATTTTCCTGGACTGACCTTTGCATATTTTCCTTTGTTTGTTTATTCATATTTAGGAACAGCCGGCATCCAGGGAATTTAACTTTGAAAACTAGCAACAAACATCGAGAAAAGGCCATGTTTTTGTGTTTCAATAATGACGAAACTGATAAGAAGTGGTTTTAAGATAAAACTATTAAAATTTCACCAAATATAAACACTGTCTCTTTGACAATTCAAGAACAAGTTGATTTTGTTTCCAAAAAAATTACAGAATTTGCCCATTTATAGGGCGCGACATCAGGGATAAGAAATGGATGTGTTTATGAAAAGTAAGTAGTGGGAAAGAGAACCACCATAAATGAGTTACATATTATATATGTTAACACTTTGTCCAAAATACTATTTACTGTCTGTCCACGTGACTTAGTAAAATATCAACCCAAACATCAGAAGATAGGATGCGAAATGTGTTTATTCAATAGAATGTGGATCTTGTAATTAATAGCATGTGCATCTCGGCGTAAATGTAGTAATAATTGCAATGGTTTTGACATTCAACGTATTCTCCATATTGGCATCGTTATATTCGTCTCGTCGGACGCGAAATAATTGATACGCCGGCGTTCCGCGTATAACAATTTCATTATATAATAGAGGGGATATTTGATATTAATTAATGTGACTACTGAGCTACATTTTACATTTATTTTATGTATGATCTTTAGAATAATGAACCTCCTAAGCTCGTGTTTACTATATTTAACAAATGTCATTTTTTATACCAGAAATGAAATCCATTGATACCAAATTTGACCTATTAGCTATAGGTACATGGTCGCCCAGAATTTTTAAAATTAAGCTGGGTGGTGCGAACGAACCCCTCCACCCTCCCTCCCCGCTGCCAGAGGGCAGGCTGCCTTGGGCTACCGATCTTGATTAGTTTTTTTGACACAAGGAATCAATGTGCCAAGTTTCATACTTCTGCAAGAAAAAAACAGGTTTTGCACTAAACTCCCCTACCTACTAATTCCATCAAAATCATTGTACTTAGTAGGTAGGTACATAACCAGAAGTAGCTACAGACGTTTATTACTTGGACTTTTACAAAGCTTAAAAACAGCCAGAAAGGTGAGATTTGTATACATATAGTTCACAAATCTCAGTAATTAGCTTAAATATGGCTTTTTTTATCGAATAATATGGAATTTTATTAGTTTGATTATGCTCTCACAATTATTTTTCATCATACCGTGCTTGTATTTTAGTTGTCAGTTGTCACACATATCGCCCTACAAAATGTTGACAGTTGACAACAAAATCAACTCGATTTCACATGTTATGGTTAATCACAGCAGCCAGTTTCCATAGGCATATTAGATTAGTGTGAGCAAGTCAAGTCACCCAGTTCGCACGGCATTGTCTTAGCACAATAGTTGGAGAGTCGAGTGTGACACCACATATGTGGCCGGGAAGTGAGTCAGTCTCAGCGGGAGACGTCTTACCGTCAATGTGGAGTCGTGGACTCAATAAACAGGTAGCATACACGATATTCTTGTAACATTTTAATAACGACGTTTACATTCATTGTTAAAGAAATATAATATAATAATATATTACTATCAGGAGTTTTGTGTATTAAAAAGGTTCCTACGAGTGTTGGCCAGTACCTAAATGGGACCCGATCGTGAACAGTGCCATTCATATACTCAACTCAGTTGTGGCACATTTTTAAATTCACTATAGATATAAGCATTGCTACAAAATCACGAAGATGAAAAAGTCGAAGATGATCGCAGACTAAACCTAGAAGATGGGATAAATCTTTTGTTGGCTTCACTGAACATTGTGATGATATTACAAACATTTTTGAGACGACTTAGCTGCCCGCAAGAGTTCATGACTTATTCAGTATTATTATGTAAACGTAGGAAATACTTTAATCCGTCATTTATAGTTGATAGGAATTTCTACTAAACTAATTAGCACACGGAGGTTGTGAGGTTGCTCGGTCGCGTTTTAAATGGCATACCGACGCGAGGTGGCACTATATCATGATTTGATTACGACAGACTTTCTAAAACTAGCGGCTGTATGCAGACTAAGTTATAACAAGCATCTAGTCAGCTTGTTACCGGTTGGCAGTGTAAAAAAGTTGAATCTGAAATTTTAACAATTACGAAATAACATACACGTTTTTATTTATCAAAACACCCCAGCATAAAATTACGTTATTACCAAGTCGCGCCTTAAATTATAATATTTCTCAAAAATATAAAAGCTTTTATATTTGGGAGGTACACTTTGTGGAAGTAAATCGTTTCTACACAGGCACAGGCTATTTTCTAGCTACCACTTTGAGCAACAAGTCCATTGAAGTGCGTCTGAAACCGACAACTTTTCGATTGCCCGCCTCTTTTCATTGGCTACAGCTCAAGAACGTATGTGTAGCCTTCTTAAGCACAAAGGAAAGCGTGGGGAGGCCTTTGTCTCCCACTCCCACTTGCACTAGTGACGTAGGTAGGCACTATAATTAATCTGTGATGTAAACACTCTGTTTTAATTAAATGGATCAAGTTCAGGGAAATATTTCCAGCCGTGTAACACACTAAGTAATTGAAACGTATCTCAGTGCAGCACGATCAATTACTTTATTTCGTCGTAGCTTTGTGATCAATAGCAGTTCCAGGGAACTAGTTTGTACTACGGTAATAAAACCGTATTTTAAGCTAAGTCCGAGCTTTGCTTTAGTGACGTGGTCCATTTTAAAAATGGGTCAATTTAAATAGTAACCTAGTTTCTCTGTAAGGCGTTACCGCAGTATGTAGAACTACTGTTTCCAACTTGCGTGTCTTAGCATTTTACAACGTTAACGATCCTAAAGCGCCGCCGTAAAATTCTGCAGTCAGTAGCGAAAAGGCCTTTCACTAGAGTTCAAAATGGTAGTAGTTAAAGCTCTGTTCGGCTCGTTCCGACTTAGGGTACCTGATTCGGTTGCTTGTGACTCATTTGTAGACTTGCAAAATCAATTAGTCTCGGATTGTGCAGTGAACACTCCCCTACAGTGCGCTTGATTTTGAATATTATGGGTGTAGATTTAAGAGGCTTGATCGGAGTTGCTCATTCTATTAAGATTTTTTCGTGTCTCTCAAAGAAGGAAGGTCCACGTTGATTTCAAAGTTATTTGGTAGTTTATATTTAATATAATGTCACAATAAGTAACGAGGCAGTCGACAATGCGACATCAGAATAAATCCCTCAGGCATAAGGTAGAATGTTTTTGTTTGAATATATTACAATCTATTATATCTAGAGGATATGTTTTCCAGACAATAATAATATCTGGCATGATTTTACAATTCCGAGTGTTGTGTGTGTGTTTTGACTGGTATCAAAAATATTTCATAACCCTATGAGATTACCTACATGACTGCGATATTCTCATGATGGTACTTAGTTTAAAAATAGAAATTACCTATTTATTTTAGAATTTAACCTACAGATGTGCCTATTCGACGCTTGATTAAACAGATTCTGATTCTATAGGACTCAATAGGACTCACGTAAGACCCGAATTCGTCGTCTGCAATTCCCGTCTTAATAGACAAGAAGCTGAAAACTTCTATCATAATACGTAGTTCGTAGCATATTCCCTGTTGGTGTTGGTAACATAACCAGAGGTGCGGTGTGGGAAAGTGTTTGTCGCGTGGGAACCGCAAACCGGTCTCCATCGGGGCATTCTCAGTCGTCTCGCGTGCCTGCCCCGTACCCGGCCGACAGCGCATCGCATTATACACACTGTACTCGATACTGTCCTTGGCGGTCAACTGGCATTTTAATTCACTGAATGTAACAATGTTGTCTAGCTGTGTGAAACTTGGATATAGTGTGCCATCGATTTACCAACGAGCTGAAATCGAATTGATTTTGTTCGCGAAAAGTAAATATTGTTTAGCGAGGGTGGAGAGAAAAATTGATGAGAAATTAGGGACAACAAAAGATATATTATAGAAGAAAAGGGTCATTATTAAAGCGTGGTATGGTGGGGGTAGAGGATGCCTCAGCCCATCAGGTAGATAGAAGCTAGATAGGGAGGGATTTATCCTACAAACTGGACAGATAACATTTTGGTAATGACCGATACGTCTGCAACACCGCTATGGTGTTGCGGATGTCTAGTATATATGCGAGTCTAGTCTAAACGCTCACTCAGGCAGGCCGTCTAGTCTGCTTTGTAGTTTTCCAACATAAAAAAATATATATTTATTAGGTACCCTTTTTTTATTATAGGTTAGTCTTTGACCACGATCTCGCGACTCTAGCTTCACTGAACATCATGCCGGAACACGTTTGTAATGATCTCTAGGCGACACGGTTTTGCCCAGTGGGTGGTAACTTAGCCACGGCCGAAGTTTACCACTAGTCACTAGTATGAAAAGCATAAACTGTATCACAAGAATGAGTCCACAGATGACACCCATGAATAGAATAAGACTTTAGACGTCTGATGACCTTACCTTACAGTGGGATAAGGGCAGGATGAAGATGATATTACTCATAAATATTTATACCGACAACGCCACTCCAGCTGCGTACGCTTAATTGAAAATAAAGGCCACTGATTAGGGTTCTAACGTGCACATGCCACTAGCTGCGACACGCGGTTTTACTCGCATAAAATAACCAGAGGTGAAATTTCGAACTTTACAAATTATAACTATTAATTTGCTCTATTTTATTAGTATGTTTTATCATTAAGTTAGGTTTGGCATTAAGAAGTAATAAACATACACATTTCTATGGAACCTAATTTACTATTACGATAAATGTGAATATCTGATACCTAATGATTTAGAATAGTTTCAAATAGTTGTAAACGGATTCAAAAAGAAGTTTGCCCAAACTTGATATTTTCTTATCTTTACAAGCCTGTGTCGAAGCGACTTTATATCATACTTGTTACATCAATGATGCATGATATTTATGTAAAGAGGTCGCCAATAAACTACAACCAAGCAGGAGGTATCAGTAGGGCTATTTACTTATCCGTCAGGGAACCGAACCGAAGACCGAATTGTAAAAAATGTATGATATGACGTATTATGTCGTATCGACTTGACGTGACATTTCACGTCATTTCATACAATTTTGTCAATTCGGTATTCGGTTCGGTTCCCTGACGGATAAGTGAATAACCCTGCAGGAAAGCCGTACTTGTATATAAAACAATCGATTGATTCGTCTCGCGACCACCGCCAAACTCGACCCTCTGCTCTGCACCCCTGTGCAAATAATTCGACCCGTCCACTCCCTAAGCCGCTTGCTTTCTAATATTACATTAATGTTTACTGTGTGAAGTATGTTTACAATGCGAAATTTAGGACGTTTTGTAAATATAGCGGCCTTCTGTAGATCTATTTCCAATTATGTCTTTAAAAAATAAAAAGTATTTGGTAATACCCGTTTAAATATACACCCACCATAACACCTGTCAGAGTCAAATCAAATCTGTCACAGTCAGTTTGAAGTCGCCATGGTCACATAGCATTGATGCTACATTATTACTAAGCAAGGCATGGATGTTCGCATGGGATGGCATTCGCGAAGTGTCAAATTCTCCAAAAACAAAATGTCAAAAGCACCTTTTTAAAGGACAATTTGACACGCAAAAAATTACGCGTAGTGGAGCTCCGGCTTAACCCACAATCTTTCGCCTTTACAAAAATATTAGTGTGATATGATATCACAACTAACATCAAGACATCAAAACTGTCGCATGTAGGTATAATATCAGAAGTGGGATCGGTCGACAAAATAAATCGGTGCCGTTTTTGTGAGACCGTACCACCCACGTCGCACAAAAAATATGTAATTTGCTCTCGTTGATCACAAAGGACAAAAAGACACCGTTCCAGGTTATAAACTTTAATATTTTCCTCAATTTTTTGCTGTTCTAAGAGCTATACGGGCAAGTTACTACAAGTTTACTAACATAATATATAATACCTAATAACTAGCGGCGCCCAGCGCTTTTACCCGCTGTACTGTAGCCTATGTGAGGGTCTAACCTATCTCTATGCCAAATTTCAGCTCAATCCACCCGTTTAGGCGTGAAGAAGTTACAAACACATACCTACCAACTACCAACTGAAGTATTAATGTTGGTTTTTTTTTATTCTTTGAATACTTACTATAAGGTATGCGATATGCATATCACTAATACAAACAAACACATAAAATTAACATAAATAGAAATCGATACACCTATTTATTACATTACAATAATCAATAATAAACATCGATTGCGACTTGGACGTCAAGATTTTCCAATAAATCATACATCAATTTGGTCACCAAAAAGCCTTAGAAGGGATACTTTAATAAAATATGTACCTATGCGTAAATAGATAGGCACTCTAAGACTCGAACCTCAGCAGACATTAAAATGTATAGAAGGTAAATGTGAGCCATTAGGTGCTAAATCGACAATTTAGGTTTACTACTATACCTAAGCCGTCAAAGTGTTAATGTTATCAGATATTACCTATCTGATAACATTAAAACTTTGACGTCTCGTATAAAAAGAAAGAAAGAGATCAGAACCTATAAAACCATTCTAAGACCAATTCTAATGTACGGCTGTGAAACCTGGACACTCACCCAAAAGGAAGAATATAAAGTCCTCGTAACAGAGCGAAAGGTTCTCATGAAAATCCTAGGGCCGGTACGACACGAAGATGGAACGTGGAGGTCGAGAAAGAATGCCGAAATATAGGACCTTGTGTCTGAGCCAAACATCATAGGCGAAACCTAAGCACATCGGCTCCGCTGGCTCGGGCACCTCGAAAGAATGGGAGAGGATCGTACCTTGAAAAGAGCATATTATGTGGGACAGCTGAATGGTCGTAGACCAATTGGCGACCCAGGTCCCGCTGGAAGGATAAGGTGGAGAAGGACATGCTCGCCCTGCTGGTCGAGGACTAGCAAGAGGGCCACCTCCAGCTGGTCCTGTCCTGTGCCAACAGGACAGGACCAGCTGGAGGCTTTTATAGTCGGAGGCCAAGACTCACTTTGCGCCAACCTAGTAAGTTAAGTAAAAAAGGCTTTTAACTTTTCCATAAATCTCTAAGATTAAATTTTTGTCGACCTTAAAGCTTTAGTTAACCTTTCGAGCTCGCAATAAATCCCTCTGATTTGTCAATAGGTAGGTACCTACTAGTACGGCTATATAGATAGGTACACTTAAATCGATTTTGTAGGAAAAAGTATCAAAGTGAGGCTCTATACACCCCTAATCCGGTACCCTGTCTTACTAATTGGGTTTCCTTTTGATGTTTGACGGCTGATCTGTAGGCCTAGAGCGAATATTTTTACAATAGTATAGTTGTATATTGCGATTTAATATTACTCGACGTTAGAGCCATTGGGTCAGATATCCGATTTTTTCGGCTATCAACTTCGGACCTTATAGGACACACCTAAGGTCCCATGTTGATTGTTGAACCAATCGGACATCTAACCCTATGGCTCTAACGTCGATAATATAGAGATGAAACTTATTGCGATTGTAAAAAAAACTGTTGGTACGTATTTTGATTCTACGTCTAAAAAATAATTTTAGGCGCTGCATACTACATAAAAAGTAGTTTTAGGCGGCAACTGGCTGTCTCATAGTACCTATATCTTAATGAAATAGCTACATCGAAAAGGCCTCACATTGGCAAGCTGCACCAATTAAAGTTCGACAGCGTTCATAGATTAATGAAACAGTTATTTATTTATTTATTCATCACAACAATGTAGGTATTATCAGTGGCGGATTTACAGTCTAGGCCGCCCTAGGCCCCAGTCCATGTAATACCTGCACCTACGAGAAAAACAATTCTTTTTTTTTTTTTCTTGTGAACAAGGTAGGTTTGTGATTTCAACTTTTACCTACAATTTGAATCTCTAAAATAGGAAATGTTATATTATCTCTGACAAGAACGTGTGCATTAAACTCGTTCCGAATAGAATAAAATTTTAAAAACCTTGTAATGCGCGAGCAGCTTGCTGCGAGCGCCGAGAAAATTTTACGTTTCAGACTACAAAAGATGTGCAATTAGTCAGAGCCGGTTTTAACATTACCAGCGCCCTGGGCGAGATTTCTACGGCGCCCCCTAAAAAGCAATTCAAACCCATACTAAAAAGGAAAAAATTCCAGGATTTTTTTCTGGGCCGATTCCGATGGGCAAAATCATGCGCGTATCTAGAAAAAAATCCACCTTTCCAGCTTGCTGCGAGTTCCGAGAAAATTTTGAATTTTTCAGCACGAATGTTGTGCGTTTAGCTTGCTCCGAGCGGCAAAGAAACTAAATAAGTATTCTAATTTATAAAAGCGCGAGGAGCTCGCTGTGAGCGCCGTGAAAATTTAGATATTTTACAGCACGAATGATGTGCGTTTAGCTAGCTTCGAGTGGCAAAGAAACTAAATGTCCTTATTTATAAAAGCGCGAGTAACTCGCTGCGAGTGCCGAAAAAAATTTGAATTTTTCAGCACAAATGATGTGCGTTTATCTTGCTTCGAATGACAAAGAAAGTAAATTTTCTCATTTATAAAAGCGCGAGCAGCTCGCTGCGAGCGCCGAGAAAATTTTGAATTTTTCAGCACGAATGATGTGCGTTTATCTTCCTTCGAGTGGCAAAGAAACTAAATGTTCTTATAAAAGCGCGAGCAGCTTGCTACGAGCACCGAGAATATTGAATTTTTCAGAACGAATGGGGCGCCGCAGGCGCCCCATTATAGAGCCTGTGGCGCCCCTTTTATCCGGCGCTCTGGGCGGTCGCCCAACCGCGCCCCACCCTAACGCCTACTGTGTGCAATGAGCTCGTTCTGAGTGGTGAGCAAAATAAATAATATTCTATTTATAATTGCGCGAGCAGCTAGCTGCGAGTGCCGAGAAAATTTTATTTCAGGCTACAAAAGATGTGTTCTGAGCAGTGAGAAAATAAATATTCTTATTATAGAGCAGAGCCGCCGAGAAAAACCCATGGCCCCTTGAAGCCTTTAAAATATTTACGTACCTACTTTTATTTATTTCTTGTCATCAGTGATTTTTTTGTCACGATTGGCCGCCCCTAATATCTGGCCGCCCTAGGCCCGGGCCTACTGGGCCTTAGGGCAAATCCGCCACTGGGTATTATCTAGGTCTTAGTGTAACTTATTGTACATCTACATACCCTGTGAGGGCGCTTGTTGACAGTGCGAACATGCATTTATAAACAAAGAAAAAATTAATTAAAATAAGTTGATAAAAAATATTGATTACATTGGTAGGTTGGTTGGTTAGTTCTTAGAAAGATGAAAAAATTGCCACATTCTTCTTATTTATCTTCGTTTTTTGATTGTCCTATTAAACATGAAAATAACCTATTGTTTTGGTCGCATTGTAACCTCTCAGTGTTAAGCTAAATGGAAAATCGTAAGTTGACTGATAGACCTGTCTATTCAAATTATTTACGCTATCAATTAAATCAGACATCAAAGACATAACATGAGCGATTCGACAAGTCACTGCTTCCATGATGTGGTATACCTACCTACATTACCTATTGATTATTCATACATATATTATTATGTTGGTACCTACATACTTAGTATTTTAGTTGGTAGTTGGCTTAGTTCTTAATAAATCGTAAAGACCTTGCTATGATTTTCTGATTTCGTGTTACAGATTAGATAATAAAATTAATTTCATCATACAGCTAAAAGATTTCATATTTTATTTTATACAATTGGCTCTAAATTATATTAAATTCTTGGAGCACTCTGTTAGATAGAAAGGCATTTAACGATAAAATGTCGACAGTCGACGTTTAGTAAGCCGTAAAAACTTTTATGGATCATATAGTAGTACAGGGTTAAATGTTGTATTCCTTCGCCAGCGACATAAGGGTAACTGATGACTGCCGCGATCGGCTGCGACAGTATTTAAAGTTTCAATATGTATGAAAAATCTTAATAATATAACATTAAAGAGTGACTCACTGATCTATCAGAGCACAGCCCACATCCGCTGCACGGATGGGTTGAAATTTGGAACAGATAGGTTTTATAACTTAGACCTCCGCTAAGAAAGGATTTGCTCCACGCGGGTGATGCCGCTAGCAGAAGCTAGTATCATATAATGTGACGCGTCGCATCTTCCAGCAACGAAACCGATTTCAAATTATGTATGACCATTATGAATGTTTAAACCATATTACCTCAAGATCGTTGACCTACCTATATGCTGAATAATATATAATTCTAACTCTACTTTCCAAAGTAGGCTGTGGTAGTCAAAATATGACAGAATTCCAATAATTTTGGCTCTTAATTTGCGACAACGCAACGCACCTAAGTCCTCAACTGAGATAGGCACCTACTTGGACTATTTTTTTATTGCGTACATTTTACTCGCAGTTCATTCGCATATAGGCCATGGATTGCGTCGCTATTTTTAGATTTTATTTCCTGATATGTAACCAGATCCGCGCACATCGATGAAATCTTGGTTCAGGAGTGAGCTATCAAAACTTGTATTATATCTATTTAGGTAGGTGTAAAGAGGGATTTAACAAATAAAACAATAACACATTTACAGAGAGTAACATAATATTAATTTATAGTGAAGTAGGTATTTTAATTGGCAAGTAGTCTCTCTGATAGAACATAATAATATGCATTTTCCTGTACACATTAGAAGATGTTGTGACAAAAATGGAGAAAGTAACGCTAGATGGTTCGGACATGTAGAGAGGATGGATGAATGGAGAGCGACATAAAAGATTACCTATTTAATATTAATTACCTATATAATAGTAGACCTAGGTATACTTTCCTTGACCAAGTAAAGCCATCCTTTATTCTTTTGTGCCATTCTTCTCTGTCCAGTCTTGAGAATTGCATCGATTCCTGCGATATCTTAGTCGTCGGCCGTCGGCCTGACGATGCCTATACTTATTATACTTTATGTAGGTAGGTAGGTACATATTGTATCGATTTATTTTCCCAACAGTAAAATTGGGTGTACAACTTACCCACTTTCATATGCAATGCAGTATGGAGTCGCATGTGAGGTTGATTTCCATAAACGGCGCGGTTAGGGACGTCGCGTCGCCGTCATTGTGTGCTAATGCAGGGTTGCGTGGCGTATATTATCGTCTATTGTACCTATTGCATTATACTCATCTTGAGTATAAGAATCGTACTAATTACGATTTATATATATACTGGGTATCAATAAGGTTTTAGAAGTGGTTTCATTAAAACACGTCTGCGCGCACAGTAGTCATCCGTACTAATAAAAAGTGCGCCCGGACCCACTAGTATAATTAATAACTGAATAAAAGAATTTTTACTGTTTACTGTAAAACTGTTAGACCTCTGTTGTAGTTCAAACTAACCTTTATATTAATTTACTCGTTTTATATGTTTGAATATGGAATATGTTTTGTTTATGTCTTATTGAGAAAATTACATTGAATTGGACCAACGTAATGTTCGTTTTACTTCCACGGAATAATATAATAAACTAGTTATTTTCATCAGGTTATGGTCCTTTCACGAGAACATGGCTTCAACAGCAGGTAATCCTGCAGCAGCAGCTATACCAGTAATTGAAAAATTAAAAGGGTATGAAAATTATGTAAACTGGAAGTTTCAATTGAAAATGCTGCTCATACATGAAGACCTGTGGGATGTTATCTCCGAGGATGAGGCTGAAAGTGCTGAAAAAGACCCAAATTTTAAGAAAAGGTCGTTGAAAGCACTGGCAAAAATTTGTTTGTCAGTACAGCCAGCTGCATACATGCATGTCCGAAAGGCGGAGACAGCCCGTGAAGCCTGGTCCAATTTGAAAAAGGCTTATGAGGATAAAGGCCTTACGCGACGACTGAGTCTCCTCAGAATATTGTTTGCCACCAAATTGAGTGACTTCAAAGACATGGAGGCGTATATTGCAAAAATTTGTGATGTGAGTCAACAATTGAGCGACATTCAGTCACCTCTTGATGATGATTTTGTCGCGGTTATTATGTTGAGCGGTTTGCCTGCCGAATATGATCCCTTAATCATGGCACTAGAAAACTCAAATATTTCACTATCAAGTGAAATTGTAAAAGCCAAATTGATGCAGGAAGTACAGCGGCGCGGTGACAAAAATGAAGAAGGCTCAACAACAGCGCTTGTTTCACATAAGAAAATAAGATGTTTCAAGTGTAAGAAGTTAGGACACACATCAAAACAATGCAAGGGGGGAGCAAGTAACAAGAAAGAGAATAGTAACGGAGAGGCGATGTTAACTGCATTATCGACGTGCGTGCGTAAGGATGTGTGGATTGTCGACTCCGGTGCCAGCAACCACATGTGTAACGACAGGGACATGATCACTGATTTTGTGCCTGGTTTCATAACTGAAGTGAAAGTGGCGAATGGTGAAAAACTCTTTACTCGCGGTCGCGGCAATGTGATAGTAACCTTAAAGCATAGTATAAAGACAATAAGTAATGTCTATTACGTGCCAAATTTGGCAACCAATTTGTTATCTGTCAGTGCTTTGACAAGAAAAGGATTCAGAGTTATTTTTATAGATGAAAATTGTAAAATATATAAAAATGATACCTTGATAGCGTCAGCTAAACGCGAATGTGGTGTGTATAGGCTTGAAACTGTAGAGTCTGAGCGGAGTGATACATCAGTTGTAGGGCATAATAATTGTTCAGCTTTTACAGAATGCAACGAGGCTGTGTCGATGGAGAGTCAAACAGGCTCAAAAGCTTCGCCAGCGGTGCAAGAGGATGTATCACAAACCCAAAAGGCGTCACAAGTAGAGTGGCACAAACGACTAGGTCACCTTAACGTGCGTAGTATGCAAGTCCTAAAAGGTATGAACTCTGGAATAGATTACGATACTTCTACGTTCGAGTCTTGTATTTCTTGCATTCAGGGTAAACAAATTAGATTACCGTTCCCGAAAAAGTCTTTCAGTCGTGCGACTGAGATATTAGGGCTAGTGCACATGGATTTATGCGGGCCCATGCCGGAAAAATCGATTGGTGGTTCAAGATATTTCTTTTCACTTATAGATGATTTTTCGAGAAAGACTTTTGTTTATTTTCTGAAAACTAAAGATGAAGCTTTTACTAAATTCATGGAGTTTAAGGCTTTAGTTGAAAATCAGACCGGGAAAACACTGAAAAGCATTCGTAGCGATAACGGCACTGAATTTATTAATACTCGTTTTCAGAATTTCTTAAAGAAACACGGTATTCGCCATGAGACGACTGTTCCTCACTCGCCAGAACAGAATGGTGTGGCAGAGAGAGCCAACCGCACCATCGTGGAGAAAGCCAGGTGCATGCTTCTTGGTGCCGGGCTGGATCAAAGCTTCTGGGCGGAAGCTGTAAACACCGCCGTATATTTGAAAAATAGGTCCCCCACGAAAGCTGTTAGAGGAACTACGCCCGAAGAAAAATGGTCCAAACAAAAGGTACATCTAACTCACCTTAAAGTATTTGGATGTATGGCTCATATACGGATAGAAAACAGAAAGAAGTTTGATGCAAAAACTAAACCGTGCATTTTTGTAGGATATTGTCAAGACACCAAGGGCTATAGATTCATTGACCCTACGAGCATGAAATGCATAACGAAGGCCAGAAATGTAACATTTCTGGAAAATGTTTTCTATCGTCCTGAGAAGGATAACGGTTCTTTAAAA
Source organism: Hemithea aestivaria (assembly GCA_947507615.1). Classification (NCBI taxonomy): domain Eukaryota; kingdom Metazoa; phylum Arthropoda; class Insecta; order Lepidoptera; family Geometridae; genus Hemithea; species Hemithea aestivaria. Next base: position 3,064,519 of record OX382323.1, read on the forward strand.
GAACGTGATGTACTTGTCCACATCTCTCCATCTAAATGTAACTGTCAGCCTGTTAGTGTAGTAGACCCTGCACATTTAGATTCAAATGATGATTCTATAACTCCAAGTAATGCTGGAGCTGATGAATCAGTTGGGCAGGCAGATGGAAGTAGAGATATGTCTCTAGATGTTACTGACAGTAGTGAAACAGATGATTTTCGCGATGAAAATTATATTCCAGATGAATCGTCGTCGTACGAGTCGTTGGAATACGACGAGAACGCTCAGCTGGCATCACAATGCATCTTCGTGGCTGAAGTAGATCGTGCTGACGACGAGCCACTCACTGTGAAGGAGGCGCTGGAAGGCGAGGAATCTGCGAAATGGAGAGAGGCGATGGACGATGAGTACAAGTCATTTATTGTCAACAAATGTTGGACACTGACTGATTTACCGGCAGGACAAAAGACTGTGAAGAGTAAATGGGTGTTTAAGAAGAAAAGAGGACTTAATGGTGAAGTTTTGAGATTTAAAGCTCGTTTGGTAGCCAAGGGCTATACACAAAGGTATGGAGAAAATTATTTTGAGACGTACTCACCTGTAGTCAGATACTCAACTGTAAGGACAATACTTGCTCTAGCCGCTGAACATAACATGGAGGCGGATCATCTTGATGTTAAGACAGCGTTTTTAAATGGTGATCTGTCTGAAACCATTTATATGGAGCAACCAGAAGGATTTCGTGACAAGAGGAATCCTACAAAAGTATATCGCCTAAATAAGGCAATTTATGGTCTTAAACAAGCGTCCAAAAGTTGGTATGACAAAATAAATGACGTATTAGTAAGAAAACTGAAATTTAAGAAGTTTTCGTCGGAACCTTGTGTGTTCATGAGAAATACTGCTCGAGGTTTGAGTTTTATTTGTCTGTATGTTGACGATATCATCTTATTTTCAAATAATGAGATTGATAAGTCTACAATCAAGAAACAGCTGATGTCTCAATTCGATATGAGAGATTTAGGGCCAGCGCATCACTTTCTCGGCATGAGACTTTGTAGAAAGGAAGAAGGTGGTTTCACCTTGGATCAGTCAAGTTACATTAAAAATGTTTTACAACGGTTTAATATGGCCGAGTGTAAACCGGCTGTTACCCCAATGGAGTGTGGTTTGAAACTGTTGAAAAATGACTCCAAATGTGAAAACTTGCAGTATCGAGAGTTGGTGGGTTGTCTGATGTTCATAGCTGTTTGTACAAGACCTGACATTTCGCACGCAGTGAGTGTCCTCAGCCAGTTTAACGAAAGCTACGGAGAGGATCACTGGAAGGCTGCGAAGCGAGTATTACGTTACCTGAAAGGTACACTGAACCATTGTTTAACTTATAAAAAGAGTGGTTTGTCTGTCAGTGGATATGTAGATGCAGACTGGGGCTCTGATGAGCTGGACCGGAAGTCATTTACTGGTTACATCTTCAAGATTGGTAACTGTGCTATCAGCTGGCAAAGCAGGAAACAGAAAACAGTAGCACTTTCAAGCATGGAAGCGGAATACTTAGGTCTATCAGATGCTTGTAAGGAAGCTTTGTTTATAAGGAGTTTTATGCATGAATGTCTTGGCGTTAACGTTACTGTACGTATCTATAATGATAATCAATCTGCGTTGGCCAGGGCAACAAACTCGATGTATCACTCCCGAACGAAACATATTGACATTCGTCATCATTTCGTACAAGACATTGTTAAGCAAGGGTTTGTTGATCTGCAATATATGTGTACGAATGATATGATGGCGGACGTATTAACTAAACCTCTTAGCGGGGATAAAACGCGTAAATGTGTTAACCAACTTGGGTTAAATAGTAATGTAGTTGGTTAATGTTTGATATATAGTAAGTTTAGTTTGAGGGCCAGTGTTAGACCTCTGTTGTAGTTCAAACTAACCTTTATATTAATTTACTCGTTTTATATGTTTGAATATGGAATATGTTTTGTTTATGTCTTATTGAGAAAATTACATTGAATTGGACCAACGTAATGTTCGTTTTACTTCCACGGAATAATATAATAAACTAGTTATTTTCATCAAAAACCTACGTCTACTTTATTATAGATTAATATGAAATTGTGCAAATATATTTATTATCTAGTGTTTGGAGATCATTGGACTCAGATATTAATGGAAAGTTAGCTTCTATTTGATGATGTGTAAATTAGAAACCGAACCAGCGACCGAAATTAATTAAAAACTCGATCTGTAATTACGATAAGGTATTTTTGTTATTGAATTATTTACTTTTAACGTCGTTTGTATGAACACATTCCAATTCACTATTTATATCATTTGTAGGTATAATATTATCTCCATCTTATATGTATTTGTCAGAGGGCCATAAATTTAACAGATATAATAATTGGTGTTTATACGCCAACAGAACAGATTGCTGCAATTACACTGCTAGAGTCAAATCACAATAATTTGGGGCTAACCTATACGATGTTAAAGTTTCAGGTCGCCAAGATTACAACAAGGCCTGTAAAATTACCTATGGCGGCCTCTTTCACGACATATCTTATACTAGCTTGTGCTCGCGGCATCGCCCGCGTGGTAATTTTTTTTTCTTAGCGGAGGCTACATTATAAAACCTATCTACATTACATTCTAAATTTCAAGCGAATCCATTCAGTGGTTTGGGCTGTACGTTGATAGATCAGTCAGTCAATCAGTAACTCTTTACTTTTATGTATTTAGAAGACTAGCTGCGACTAGCTCCTGTCTGGACTTATAATGGTGTCAGTTTTCAGGAATTCTCAGACCTGTGAACTGTGTATGCTGTACTCTGTACACATCTTGTCAAAGTAAATATAAATGTTATTGTAAAAATTTGAATAAAATTTGTTTTTTTCATTTGTTAAATAAAAATGTCGATTAATTACATACATTACCTATATACTCGGGACATTAAAATTAATAAGTGTACTACTGCATAACGCATCCTTGCAGACGGCCATAACCCCGTTTAGCGGATTTCTCTTAATTTTATAAGCAAAACAGATTGTTGCGAGAGTTGTATTGAGAATCATAATATGATATAATATTTTTATAAATATAATCATTCTTATTTTCGTCTATAACATAATATTATTTTTGGGTAACATAGTGCCTACTCTAACTTAAAAGTCTGTCTGCAGCCGTCTGCACATTGTTAAACATTATGCGAGCTTCGAACTAGTTCTCTTTCGCTTACTAGCATAAAATATACTTAAATAAATCTATAATAAAATAAGGAAGAGTCATCACGCTGCTTCGCGTTAAAAAATGTTTGCATTGAAGTTAACGATGCGATGCCTCACACAAACGCTTGCAGACTCGCGACGGTAACTTCACGCTGACGTAGGAGAAACACTCGAAAAACTCCAGTGAGATAGCGTCCTTACATTGCCTTTGTTACCTAGGTATTCAATAGGAACTAAGTCCTACAACACTCGTCATCCTGACAGGAGTAACTCTGTGCAATATGTGATATTAACTTTTAACAAAGGCGGTCGGTCAAAGCACGCCGACCGTAGTTTCCAACTACTAGCCAATAGTGACTTCCCAAAGCCGATCTAACAAGCTGCTGAAAGTTGAGCAGGACGCTAACAAGCAATATACTAGCTTGAACATAGGTTCCATACAAAATTGAATTCGCTTTGCGTGCGCTCCAACATTTAGTAATGCAATTGCATGAGCTGAAGCCAGCGGATTTTACTTTATTGAGTTTAATACGCTAAGCTGATTATTATTTTTTGGAAGTGCCTTTTTAATGAAATATTTACTCAAATTATTAATATTTTTAGCTCATACCTACTGTCATGGCAGCGCATAGGCCATGGCAGGGCATACACTAAAATAAAAAAAGTATTATTTGCCACACAGGTTCGTAGTTCGTATATTAAAACTTTTTTTTTGTGTCAGCAGTCAGCAGCTGTGCTATTGTTGAAGAAACAAATAAGAACACTGCGTTTTTTTAGGTTGCCGAAATTGACTCCATTCACTACACTCAATTTTGTTATAAAATATTTATTTCTAGGTGAGGACAAAAGGTACTGGGATATGGCTATCATCAAATTTTGAGATAAATCTTGAGCTTAGACTGTCAATAAGAGAACACAGTTTTCTTTTCCTTTGTGTTTGTTGCCAAAAACATATGAAAAGAAAGAGAAACCAACAAATCTAACACTTAAGTGATAGTGGCAATCCAACCCATCTGCTTATACACTTAAACAACAGTTCTAATCCTATACTTATTTATTTGGTCAACCAGCAAGAAGATAGCTACTTGTGCCTTTAATTTTATTGATTAATCAGTAATCAGATATCTCAGTCTAAAACTCTCAGAAACGACTGACGACAACACTGCAACCCCTGAACTCAAAGAATGACAGCTTTGACTTTTATTTTAAAGAGTGACCTCAATTCAACACCTTCACCCCTCAATTCCTTGTGATTTTTTTGTAAAGAGAGCCTTTATATAATGCTCTAATTAATTAATAATATGTATTCAGAAAACTATCATTCATTTTATTGCCATTTCCACAGACATTACTGCCTGCTTTCATGGGATAAGTACACTTTCACAGCAAGTAGAACATTCACATATAGTCTTATTATGTTATTCTTTGTGTCAGAGCTCCACTAAAGCATTACCTATAGGTACTTTGACATGCTCTGTGAGCTTGAGGTTGGCAAGGCTCAGAAGTTGCCGAGCCTCAATTATTACCATAAAATTGATCCCTGGAAACTAAGGTTTTAATCAACGTCACATATTTATATCCTCTTGGGATATTTCATTTGAAAAACAAAATAGATTTTGGTTAGCAGCTCCTACTATCTCTTGGGAAAAATAATATAATGTAGGATATATATTTTCTTTCATTACCGAAATAGCTTTAGTTTTTAGAATTTGCCTGCTGTTAAGTTCACAATTTGCCTGCTGTTAAGTTCACAATTTTTTAATTCAGTTCAACCAGTCAGTTTAAATAAATATATTAGAATACCCATTATCAGAATCAAATAAAACCAGGGCTTTTCCTCATAATTGAAAATATTGATAATCAATTTCAAAGTCAAATCAAACATTAATTTTATTATTTTTGTTATTATAATATATTATGTCCTACATAAAAGGATTTACCTAATATTTATCACAAAAACTGTACTAGGTAAACATTGAGTTGGTGACATGACTAAAAAAAAATCCATAGTCATTATATTATCAGATACTCCAATGTGTTTAGATAATCAACATTTTACCATGAACAGATTTGCAGGTTCTATGGTAAATGATGGAGGAGAATGAGAGTTTACCATAGTCGCTCCTGCTGAACAATGACTGGAAGGTCACCTCGGAGATTTAGTAGATACATCCGCCGGTTTCCAGCATACCCCAGGTAACCACTCTAAGATTGTATTACTGCACAGGGTGGTATGCGTTATGCATTTCCGTGGGAAATAAAAGTGCTTACAATATAACCACCACAGGGTGCCTAAAAGGTTAATTTGTACTAATGAATATCTTAAGAACTTCTTTGGTTTTGATAATATTTTTGCTTTTCTTGTTCAGGAGTGTTCCTGTGTTGTTAAATAATTATGATAATCCTTCAGTTGTAAAGTTATTCTATATTATGAAGACTTAATATACACACTACACTGTGCTTAACAGAGTAGTATACTCTATATAGTATCACTAGCTGCGCTCAGCGGTTTTACCCGCAGTACTTATGTAGTCTATGTGTTATTTCAAGGTCTCAGCTATCAATATACAAAATTTCAGCTCAATTGGTCCACCCGTTTAAGTGTGAAAGAGTAACAAACATCCAGACATCCCGACATCAATTCTTACAAACTTTCATGTTTATAATATTGGTAAGATTAACTCAAACACAGTTTCAAAAATTTTTAAATAGAATGGTATTTTTTTTAATTACAATGTGTCTAGTCTTATAAGGGTAGCTAATTTCTTGGCTATCTTTAACTTGCAAGTGAATTGTAGCTTAACATTGTGAAAAATATCACAATTCAAGAAAGAGACTTTTATTACTCATAAAATCTCAATTTTTACTCACTATTTTTGTATAGGGCACAATTACACTAGTGTAAAATGTACCTACATCATAGATTTTTCACACACAACATTTCAATATCATATAATGATGCAGTATATCTGGAACGGGCCATCATAAAAAGGTAACTATACTGTGTGAAAGTGGATATTTTGTGTGTTGCTGAATGGAGATATGACAGATCATTGAATAAAATGGAAAAGGAAAATAAGTTGTACCTACCGACCCTACCTAGTGTGGAATAAAAGGGAAGATGATGTTCAAAATAATATGTAAATTATTATAGACAAGTAGGAATTAAAATGGGACCCTCGGTAAAGAATTTCACTTTTAATGCTAGAATTTGAATGTGCCGAGTATAAAACCAGGTTACAAAAACAGGATGTTTCATCTTTAACAGTACAGAGATAAGCATTGTACTTATTACAGTTAAACATGCCTTTATTATATTGAAATTTAACTGAGCAGATGTTTGATACATACAATACCAGTTAGACAACTTTTTTTGTGCATGGATGGACTTGAACTTCTCATGTGGGTTGATTTGTATAAGAATGATGAGTTTAGATGTTTATATGAAAGACTAAAGCTACGTGTGTATTAATGTCATAGAGATGAAGTTGCGTGAGTAGTAATTGAGAATGTTAGTGTTAGTTTGTGGAGTTCTTTTGTGTTTTAGGTAAGTTATCGTTTTGTGAAGCCGGCGTCTACGGTGAAAGCGATGAGTGTGGTATTGTGGTGGTGTCGACTCACCGCTATGTTCTGTGAATATGTTAGAGCCGAGCATGCGGGGGTCCTTCGGCGCCCGCGGCTTGCGTGCCGACCGCATCGACGCGCCGCTGCCGGTGCCCCGCTCTTTCGCCTGCTGAGCCCCCATCCTGCCTCCGACCGCTACCGACCACTACTACCGCGCCCCGGCCTCGACGCACTCCACGCTAATTCAATAACACTAACGACACGACGCGACAAACACCGACTCCTACATTACAATACTTCACTCACTCTACCCGAGTTCGTCTTTCAATGTTTTATGTTCACAACGATCGCATGTCGATGCGGTACGGTTTTCTCGCATTACCGGATTGAGAAAGTCACGAAAACAACACAGCCACCGCCATTATGTGCAAGACTTGACTGACATTCTGACATTTTTGATTGTTTGTTTGACGTCGATTTGTCGATTTTTTAGTTTACACTTGCTTCCGATTGGAGCGCCACTGTGTACGAAAAAGTTATTTAGTTATAGCAACACTAAAACCATAGACAAATAAGGTAAAATATTCACGTCGCGACTTTAAAAATTGCATGAGGAACGGATTGAATATAAAAATCGGTTCATGAATGGCAGACATTTCGTGCAATTTGTCTTATCTGTGGTGTTTCATTCATTCTATTCTTATTGACAGATGGCGGCAAATTTTAAAGTTTTAAAATATGGTTGTGAAAATATAGTTAGTAAATGCTACTTATTCGTAGAGTAAATGGCTGGGTTTAATAAATTACGCCTTCAATTAAATAGTCAACGCAAAAGAAAAGTATTAACCAAGCGGATTGGATTTGGAGGAGGCTGTATTAAATGAAAGTAACAATATTTTTTCAGTTTATACTTTATTCCATAACATTTTCAACAACTTATAGATAATAAATAAATAATGTGATTTATTTCTCACACTTAGGTCCGTAACTCTTTGATTATTAAATACTTAGGAATTAAGATTACATTTCAACACGACATAATGTAGTTTTAACATGAATTTGCACGGAAAATCTTTTGTGATACGTAAATTCATGCATTACATACATGCGTATTTATATTATATCACTAACCGATTTAAATAATGTACTACTAATTTAAGAAAAAACGTATACATTAATGTAATATAATGACTTTTTATTTGTACTACTAGTAAAGTTTGTGAATATGGGGTTACTACGATAAGGACGCATGCGGCGGAACTAGGTACCTACCTACTAAATTATAGTCTTACAATCAAAGCGCTCTAACATATATACGCCAGGACGCCAGCGCCCTAATCGGTCTACATTTAGATCGAAAATTTTACTTTTAGAAAAATTGAGCATTGTCAAACTATTTGGAATAATTATATATTATTAGCATCTTCTCTCACATAATATGCCAAAATGCCCAATATTTCTTACTTGACAACAGTAAAATAACCAATTTATGTTATTTATTGGTAACGCGATTATATAATATATTATAAATATATACTTTACGAAAGTTGCGGATGAAAGGAGAGTGCATGCAGCGGAGATGAGAATGTTGAGGTGGATGTGTGGAGTGACAAGAATAGACAAAATCAGAAATGAGTATGTGAGGGGAAGCCTGAAAGTTGCACCAGTGACAGAGAAATTAAAGAGTGGAAGATTGTCCTGGTATGGACATATTATGCGGAGGGATGAAAATCATGTTACCAAAAAGTCCATGAATATGGTGATAGGTGGTAATCCGGGAAGGGGGCGCCCGAAAAAGGTTTGGATGAACTGTGTGAAAGAGGATATGCATGCTAGGGGAGTGGATGCAGATATGACGGATGATAGATCAGAATGGAGGAGAAAAACGTGTTGTGCCGACCCTACCTAGTGTGGGATAAGGGCAGGAAGATGATGATATATACTTATTTTAATTATATAGGTAATTGTATTAAGTACTCATGGATTTAAGCACATTTAAAATTGACTTACAACTAGATAGATATATATTGAAACTTTACAAACAAGGCAATTTTGAGCATTATTTCAAGAATTTGGTTCAGCTATACATTGTAGGTACCTATTGCATAAAGTTGAAATTTGAAAAAAAAAATCCTTGTGAAAAAAAATTTAAGAAAAAATATTTAAAGAAATTATATTATTGTTACATAGGTACATACTTAGTTTATTTAATTTATTAAACAAGAAACATTATATAATAATTTAACTTAACATTACGATACACCATCTAATAATACCTACAATACAATAATACTTAAGTAATAGAAACTAAAACAATTACGAAGTATAAATTCGTTGAGCCTTTTCTCAAACATTAGGTCGTGTCAATTCAAATATTATATACCTAATTGACCATTCGAAGTCTTTAATTTTTAAAGCCCAAACGGAAACTGGCACTTTCTTTAAATGAAAATAACTTGGGCCAATATAAATATTATATAACTAGCTTACCCGCGCGCACTTCGTTGCGCGTGAGAGTCAATTAATAAAGTTAATTTGGTGCTGCTATTTGGACTATGATTGTATTTCCATCCTTGCGACTTTGTAAGCGTAAAATAAGGCATGGCTATATTATTTGCTCCCGCTGTGGGTAGTGAAGAATATCGGGCTGGGTATTTCTTTGCAGTTTTGTTTGCTACCGTAGGAACCAATCCTATGTCCTTTCCCAGAGGTCAAATTATCTCAGTTTAGCTGTTGTTGATCGCCTTCACAAATTATATTTACGCCTCTTTTCAAGAATTAAAACTATTTGTGGTCCTTTCCCGGTAACTCTTTAACTTATCTCTACTGTAATGTACCTAAGCTAAATTATTATTCGTTACTAATTTCTCATACCATCCTTCCCGCGACTCAAATCAATTCCGTGGTTCCTGAATTCCTATTAAATCTCTGATCCTCCTTCCCCCCTCCTTTAATACTGAGTCTTCTTAAAGTTTTTAAGACTTAATCTACCTTTGTATCAAATTTAAGCTCAATAGGGTCAGCGGTTCTAAATTTCCCATAAATTTCTGTCAAAATAAATATTTTATGTTCCTATACACAACTCAAACCTTGATTTTACAAAATTTCAACTCAATCGGTTTAGTTGTTACGGATTTGTATACAAATGTTTTTTGGTAATAAGTCCCGTTCCAGTAGGAATTTAGCAAAATCCTTTCTCGTGGGTCGCCAAAGTCACCTAAACACACGCTGTCCTAATTTCAGCTCAAATAAAGAAGCGGTTAACGATTTCTTACGCAAACTTGCACCCCCTCTTTCCTCCTCTTTAATGTAGATTTCAGGGATAAAAAGTATCCCATATCATTTTTTAGGGCTCAATCTACCTCTGCACCAAATTTTAGCTCAATAGGGTCAGCGGTTCTTAATTTCCCATACAAACTTTGACCCTTTTTTTTTTTTTTTTTTTTTTGACCCAGGAAAAATGCGTTACGCATCATCACCCCACGCCGGGGGGCGCGGGGCGGTATGTGGGACTCCCCCGCCAGAGATGGGAGCGGCGGGGATACCCACTAAAAAACCTGGGGTGTTCCTGCGGGACGCCATAATGCCGGGGCAACGGGTACGCCGAAGCACTCATCCGCGCTCAAACTTTGACCCTCCTTAACCCCCTTAAAAGTTAATTTCTGACATAAAAACTATTAAATGTTCCTAAACAAAACTCAAACCATCATTTTACAAAATTTCGCCTTAATTGGTTTAACGGTTACGGATTTGCATACAAACGTTTTTCGGGAATAATTCCCGTTCCCGGGGGAATTTTGGTCGTCTTAGTTATATAAGGAACACGCTGTCCAAATTTCAGCAAAAACAAAGAAGCGGCTAACGATTTCTTACACAAACTTGAACCCCCCTTTCCCCCTTTAAAGTTGATTTCTGGCAAAAAAGTATTGCATATCATTTTTTAGGATTAAATCTACCTCTGTACCAAATTTTAGCTCAGCGGTTCTAAATTTCCCATACAAACTTTGACCCCCTTTACCCCCCTTAAAAGTTAATTTCTTACATAAAAACTATTCAATGTTCCTAAACACACTCCAGAAAATCGTTTTACAAAATTTCAGCTCAATCGGTTCAGCGGTTACGGATTTGCATACAAACGTTTTTCAGGAATAATTCCCGATCCCGGGGGAATTTTGCAAAAATCCCTTTTTATAGGTCGCTTACGTTACCTAAAGAACACGCTGGTTTAAATTTCAGCTTAAACACAGAAGCGGTAACCGATTTCCCATTCAAACTTTGACCTCCTTTATCCCGCCTTAGAGGTTGATTTTTGGGATAAAAAGTATACCATACAATTTTTTAGGACTCAACCTACCTCTGTACCAAATTTCAGCTCAATAGGGTGAGCGGTTCTAAATTTCCCATACAAACTTCGACCCCCCTTTACCTCCCCTTAAAATTAAATTTCTAACATAAAAACTATTCAATGTTTCTTATCACAATCCCAGCAATCATTTCACAAAATTTCAGTTCAATCGGTTCAGCGGTTACGGATTTGCATACAAACGTTTTTCGGAAATAATTCCCGTTCCCGGGGGAATTTTGCGAAAATCCCTTTTTATAGGTCGCCTACGTTACTTAAAAAACACGCTGGTTTAAATTTTAGCTTAAACACAGAAGCAGTTACCGATTTCCCATTCAAACTTTGACCTCCTTTATCCCGCCTTTGAGGTTGATTTTTGGGATAAAAAGTATACCATACAATTTTTTAGGACTCAATCTACCTCTGTACCAAATTTCAACTCAATAGGGTCAGCGGTTCTAAATTTCCCATACAAACTTTGACCCCCCCTTTACCCCCCTTAAAAGTAAATTTCTGACATAAAAAGTATTCAATGTTTCTAATCATAATTCCAACAATCGTTTTACAAAATTTCAGCTCGATCGGTTCAGCGGTTACGGATTTGCATACATTCGTTTTTCGGGAATAATTCCTGTTCCTGAGGGAATTTCAAAAAATCGCTTCTTATTGCACGATGAAATCTTTCAAGGAATACGCTGTCCAAATTTCAGCTCAATCCGTCCAGCCGTTTGGGCTGTGCGTTGATAGAACAAAAGTGCATTAACGATTTTATATAATAGATAAGTAAATCTTTAGATAGATATAACTCTTTTATTTAAAAACCGATTTAAATAAAACCAATACTATTTACAAATTAGAGAAATTTGCAACGTTTTAGCGAAAACTGCATACAATTCGGTTGTGCCGTTTTATCACACATAAGTCATAACCTTTTTACAAATTAAGCCTAATAAAACTACTCTGGTAAATTTTCGTTTATGGCCACATCGATAGATGGCGTATTTTTAGTTTGTCGCACTTTTTGCTTTTTGATTTTTTTGAATTGAATTTACTTTATATTCTATTACTTTTACTTCGAAATTTTGATGTAAATTAGGGGCGATGTGTCCGATATAAATGATTATTATTTATTTTATTATTTTATTTTACGTTTCCCTAGGAAAAATTGACAAAATGTTTTACGATCTAGATCGCGCAAGCGACTTTTTCGCGTCGTTTTGTTCATATGCGTATTTTCACAGTTCACCTTAGTAAAGGATCACAATGAATGGGGAGAAATTTCCATTCTTATTATATGTATGGATAGACTTATAGTTTGAAGGTACCTACTTAAGTTCTTGGTAGTCTTAGTTAGTCCTAAGTCTTAGGGTAGAGGATCACGAAATCTTAGTTCGCAGTATTTCTAGTTTTAACCTAAAAAATAAGATAGTGCTGCTGTAATTGTGCTGATACTGCTTAATACTGAAATTAACCGTATTAACATTTTTATTTTCCTTTTTTTGGTTCTACACTAAGGTGCACGGTGCAGGGCGGATCCAGGATTATTTTTTGGGGCGAGGGGGGCAAGATGCAGACGGGCAAAAATATTTGGGGCCCCCCTCCTAAATCCGCCTATGATTACAAGCAAAACGCTACGCTGAAGCAACCGCTGCAACTTCTTAAGGTACAATGACCTTTAAACTCGTGCGCGCGGCCATCATTCAACGCTTCTGTGTGAGCATGATAACTATAGCTTTACGAACGAAACGAACAGAGATAGACAATAACAATGTACGATATTGTTTCGTTAGCATAGATGAAATAAATCCGCGATAGATACTCTCTAACTTTGTTGTAAAATTTTAGTACTAAATTAAATAAGACTGTAGACAGCGCCCTCTCCATTTTGTATATGGCATTAATTATTATCTGCCGTTCTTTCCACTACGTTACGGTCTACGCGTTATCTTTGGCACTGTAACTTTGGCTCATTTAAAAAAAATCAAAAGTTTAGGTAGGTACATGGCCGAATATACCTTCATATTTTATTCATTCGTTACCTGTAAAACACTTCTTAATCAAAATAAAAAACTAGAAGAATAATAATAATAAAATTAGAATCTTCATAAATATAGGTAGTTGTTGTAGGAACTTAGTTCCGACTTTTAAAGAAAAAGGTAGGTAGTTCGCATATTATACTTTAAAATATTTTAAAGTTACAGGAGACATAAGCGAAGGATAGTGCCGTATTAAGGCAAGTGCGTGGTCAAGGGGCCCCATAGTCCAGGCCAAGGGGCCCTGTGAACTTCGCTATCGAAACACTAAACTATATTATCACAACATTAAAGCTAAATGAACAGGAAACACTTAATTCTATATCTACATGATCATGGCATAGTGTTAAACACATTTATCTTCACAATAAGTATCACATTCGTATTGTCCGTAGACTTTGCACACCTCTGCGATGTAAAACACGCGTTCCGAAAAATATGTACTTCTAAGGTTTCAAGACACAATAGGATTATCGTAACAACATATATTTATTACAAGGATATGCTTGAATATGATATATATATATATAATACTTTTGGACCGCTTATAAATAGACATCTCAGACATAATGTATACTTTTGTCTTTTATAATAGACAAAGGAAACTATAGACGATTTAATACTATTCTGATTAAAGGTCTTTTCATTACGGCAGTCTACATAATATAATGGACATATTATATAACATTTCACATCAATAAATAGCAACACTTTTAATTATTATCCATGAATTAATTGAACTTTAAGTCAACGTTCAATATAATCTATAATAATACAAAGACGGAATACGTTTCTTATTTAAGTTTGTTTGATACTGGCAAAACACATAATGGTAACACGTAAATGTGCTAAAGTAATTCTATCACTGAGCATAAGGAGCCCTGATATATGAGGCCCAAGCATATAGACCTGATAAATGTGGCTCTAGTTAGAGGCCTTGTAAATAGGGTCCTAGTTTACAGTCCATGTAAATGGAGCCCCAGTTTAGAGGCCTGGTTATTGGGTCCCTTGTTTAAAGGCCTCAGATAGAAGTAAGGGCTTCCAGCTTAAGGCAAAGGAGCCTCCTCGTAGAAATCTGGTTCGTCATCTTTATCAATGTCTTTTTGCGCACCGTCCAACTGAAAATAAAGAAGAAACGTATAAAGGTAATTTCCATAGAAAAAAACGCAACATATTAAGATAGGAACTATGAATCATTTGCAGTACAATTATATACATTGTAAAACTACTATTTTTCATCCTTAACATAAATTTATATATGTTTTACTTTGAAGTCTAAAAAATTAAGAACCTAAACTAACTAAAACGCTAAAACGCCGTTATTAAAGAAGGACTGAATTTCTACATTAAAAAAACTATTAAAATAGATTAATTAGAGTTGATTTACTTTTTCCACGAGGTTTACAACAAACACTGAGTGATAGGACTATATTTTATGCTAGGTCATTAAAAATAGTAAAATCTTACCGCTCTTAGCTGCAAAGGAGTAAAGAGATAAGCGAGCGACATCCTTAGGGGTACCATAAGCACCAGGAAGAAAGGTAGAGCGAGTGAGAATCTCGAGGATTTCACAGCATATAATACGCAGAGGCCGGTAGCTTGGATCAGTGTGAACATGTGCATTTTAAGTGTTGGTACCTGTAACATAAAATAAATAAAATTTAAAATAAATAAGTCTCAAACGTGCCAGAAAGCGAGCACACGAGAGCGAGGGCCTTATTAAATTCGCGAGGACATGACGCAAGTTTAAATCCATATTACTATGTTAGAAAACATTGCGCCTAAATTGTAATGTAAGTCAATACAAAAATAATGGTTTCTTTCTCTTCATTTAACTGTAAAGTGGTTTACGTAAATCCAAAATATGTTTGCATACATTTTGCTATCATATTTTTGTGATTCTGCTGATCTTATGAGTCTTAACATCAAATACAGTCTTACAAAACTTCGTATAGTCCTTGTTACCACTGACATTGTATAAGAGAATATTATAAGTTATAAGAGTAAAATAAGACGAAACTTACCCTCCTAACGTAAGGCACTTGCGGATGATGTTTGACAGGTTTGAACAGCAAAATGCACCTGTCCCAGAACTGAATACCGCCGAGCGCCGATATGCCCATGTACAGAAACACTCCAAAAAGCACAGCCATTGGCACCAAACGTAGCCAACCAGCGGCCAACACTGAGATACCCACTAGCAGAGCGACTAGGAGACCCGTAAGACGTTGTTCTGAAAAAAAAAAAAAGAAATATTTACAGTCAATCTTACTTATGTTATAAACGTGAAAGTTTGTAAGAATGTATGGATGTCTGGATATCTGAATGTATATTTGTTAGGTACTCTTTCACGCCTACGCGGGTGAACCGATTGAGCTGAAATTTGGTATAGAGATAGCTTAGACCCTGGAATAACACATAGGCTGCAGTAGTAGGTACAGTAGTTTAAACGTAAAAATCAAAATGGATTTATTTAAATAGGCTACAATCGGTAGAGATCACTTTGGCACGTCAATTATACGCACGCAAATTCTCATGATATTATGATCACACGAAAAAAACTGCAGTGTGAGACATTACATTTATTATAATTCTCTGCTACTATGTAATGGTGTATAATTCTAGGTGCATTGCACCAACGCTTCTTACTCAAGAGTCATAAGATGTTTAGATTTTTCACCCCAGTAATTTTACTAGCTACAGTGCCCTCCTACCGATGCACAGAAAGATAACGTTTGCACATCACTGCTCTGGCGGTAGAATAATTGGCACTGGTAGAAGACTACCTGCCCGATGGGTCGGTGACATCGCAGGAAAGACCTGGATGCGAACTGCTCAAGATAGAGTTGCATGGAACGCAGGGGAGGAGGCCTTTGTCCAGCAGTGCTGACAATGATGATGATGATTATGTTGGTATGGATTCAATATATACCTTTAACTTCAACAATATGCGGCTTGTCGCCGGGAGCGTGCGTGGTCGACATGACAGTGAGAGCAGAGACGTGCGACACCGACCGCACGGTCGCCACGCACTGCCACGGAGCTCCGAACAGGCCGCACAACGCGTTCACAAACGACATTATCACGATATCCATGTGGAAACCGCTGCCTTTCTTCAGTTTACGCTCCGGCTTGTCGATGATCAGTCTGGGGATGAATTGTAACGTTGAAAAAGGAATCAAGAGTGGAAAATTTTGATGAAGTCGCAGTTGCTTCGCTTATTTTCGTTTTGTATCAAACGTCGAGTATATATTGGGAATGCTCTTTAAAATGTCATCTCTAATTACTCTTTCAAAAAGATAAATGAGAAATGGGAGAGAGGCCAGCAGACTGAGAAATTTGCCCAGCTGTGAGCCACACGCGGCCCAGAATAAATAATACATAAGATTTAAAATAAAATTTCAAAGAATGTTTATTTCATTTCACTTCATACCGAAATGATCATGACCATTCCTGCAATCGCCTGTATCGGACACTAAATTTACAACTTAAAACGAACAGGTAAGTTTGCGAATAGTGTTAGTGTAAGTAGCCTAAACATCTAAGTCGAAAAACAGCTTGTCAACATTGCATACACATAAAAATATTAAGGTAACATAGCACAGGCAAAAACTGCTATTTGCACAGGCAAAAGTTACTATGCAAAATAAAAACATACACACAACCAAAAAATTGCAAATGCAACCAGCTATTAATAAAAGGGGCTCACTCAGCGATGTGTGTCTCCATGAAGACGATGATGTAGACCATGAGAGCTGGCAGTGCCATCGCGGCCATGGCCCAGGCGGGGATGGTCTCCAAGCCAGGGTTGAGAGGAACCAGCCAGCTGCGAGCGCTGGTCGGGCTGAGGCCGGCTGGTACGCGGAGGGTTTCCGTCCAAACTGGCACGAGGCAAGATACCCCGACCATGAGGACGATTGCGATTGGTACGCCGAAGTCACCGAGAGCGCGACGTGCCTGAAATAATGTAAAGTTCATAAGCTAACGCCATCTATGTACGACTTGTGTTACCAATTTGTGTATTATTGAAATTTTAAAACTACCCGCAAAAAATAAACAAGAATTTATATACACATTAAATAAATTAGGTAAATAGGGTGTTCTATTTGTTAATCTAATATTTTAATGTAAAATTATGTTTGCGAAATGAGGTGCACTAATTTCTCAAAATATCCACTTCGTGCAAATCACGCGTACACGCGTCACGCATACTGACTCTATCAAAAAGTGGTGTTTTGACTTTTGTCTTTGAGGATTTGACACTGCGACACAGAATGTATCGCAAGAGGACCTCAACTATCAGAGATAAATGAAAATAAGCTTAGGTATGTATTAAAGAGTTTTATAGGTACTTAATTAAATGAAACACAATCTAATAATGTAAACTTACACTGCGTCCCAAGAACTTTCCGTTTCTGAATATACGCAGGTAGTAAGCGATGATGAAGGTAGCCAGAGTCAACATCGTGCACCAAAGAGCTGTGTTAGGCTGAGGTGGCATGCGAACAGGCCCGGGGACAATTGGTACTGTAGCGTTTCCTGGAAATTATAACATAAAGATAAAAACACATTTTATTGACTGTAAAAATAAATCAGCAAAAAATAAATAACAAAGATTTCACGATGAATCACGTAAGATGCCTAGAAAGGGACCTATTCATTCGTGCCTTGAAGATTCCCAAGCTCAGGAAACATGGATGACAGCAATGTTATCCAAATACGACTAGTAGGGCCATTGGCTAATTCATAGCCACTAACTTTGATGTCCTCTTTAATGTTCAGTACTGCGTTTGATATTTTACTCGTATTATTGAGGAGGTTTATGCAAATTGGACATCAAACATAGTGTTCAGTTCTTATTAAAAAAGTTGAAGCAAAACGCTTGGTACGGACATTTAGTAGCTCTAACTATGTAGCTACCTGCGATAGTAGAGTTGGCATCAGTTCCATTGACTACAGAGACGGCGTGCGACTGACTGTAGTCGATGCCGAGGGGATGTGCTCGATAGACGCCGATAGTCGCTGTGATCGGCTCCGATATGAAGATCAGAGATATCAGGAACGCGAATATGTCTTCGGTGAACCTGGGAAAAATATATAATAATTTATTAAATCTGTGGATGTAGGCCCACGGGGCAAAGTGAGGTAGCTGCTCTACTCTGATGACTGACTCGAAATTTCAGTCTGAATTTTAATTTTTAGCCAACTGCTTGCGCACTCATATAGTTAGTTTCCTTTAATAGAGTTCTTGGTGCTTCTAGCAAGTTGCTCGAGAAATTTTATTGTCATAATTTAAACTTTTTCTCGGCGCCTGCAACTAGCATTTCCGATACATCTATGCTTCTGCTACTCCTTATAAAATACTTGATACCACCCATCCATGTATGTCGTATGTACATGAAAAGGTGTTAAAAAACGAGGGCTAATTATGACGTTGATGAAATTAGGTTTGATGGAATTAGGTATCATAAAATATTATCGTAGGTACCTGGTAATTTTCTTAACAGCAACACTGCCCTCCACCGAAGCGACGCACAGCGCGATCACAATCATCCACACTCCACAGTAGAACCTCGCCGCGAGGAAGTCGAATCCATACGACCGGCAGAACATAGCCAACGACTCATCTAGCAGAAGCAGAGGACCTGTTGCTCCTGTGATCATCATCGGTTGGCCCGCTATTAGAGCGAAAAGGATTCCACCGGCGCACGTGAATACCTGAAATGAATGATCATGTATTTAAAAAAGAGTGTTCCTTAATTAAGACTGTGGATGTGAAGAATCTTTTACCTTGACAAAGGAAATCACTACATGGCACTCATAAGCAACGGATTTTTGATGCGGTGTTTTAATAGACAGAGATATTCAAGAGGAAGGTTTATACGTACATACGAAGTACGCGCGTGTCCAGTAATTCATAATAAAACCATTTCGCGATTTCAGTGATGAATAACAATGCTAATATAATAATAGTGTAAACCAGGACTTTTGAGGACACATGTTGTACTGGTAGAAATTTCTATGTTCCATTAATGCTTACCAAAGTTTCTGAGATGCCAATCTGTCCGTGAGTTTTCTCCGCGAGTAGACCACCGAAGGTGATGGCAGAGGAGAGTGCAGCGAAGTACATGAAGATGGTCGCGGCAATGCACTGACCGTTGAGTGCGTCTTTGAAGTCCGACAGGTAGTGAGGGTAGCGACGACGCATGTCACGGATTACACCTGAAATATAGTACAATGGAATAAGTGTTTAATGCAACATAAATCGATTTGGCAAGAACAAGATTCGAGTATTACTTACCGCCAAATAGACGGCCAGTCCTAGATAGTGGATCATCAGGTTCCTTAGGTGGCAACCCTCCAGCTTCAGCCGCTAAGAGGGCTTTCTTCTCATCGAGTGGTGGAGCTTCAAGCACGGTGCTAGCTGCACGCTTGCGTTGCAACGCATTCTGCTTGCGTCGGCGGATCATCTCGCTTTTAGCTCTGAGTTCTTCGAATGGTAACAACGCCTGTCGCTCCCAATCTCCAGGCGGCAAGACAATAGAGTCGTCTAGGAACTCGTTGATAGCAGACAGGAGTTCACGTCGGTCTTCCGCTTTGTAAGCGATGGAATGGAATGCCGGGTTGGACATGAGAGTTGAAATAGATCTACCGACTTCGTGGTAGTCGAGGTCGGCGCCGCTCGGTCCGAGGAGGATGAACATGAAACGGACGGGCACTGGGACCTCGGTGATGGATGGCATCTGTATGCCGTGAGCGAGTCGGACGAAGGCAATGGTCGGCTGGTCAAGGAAACCGACGGCACCGACGAGGACCGTGGTAGCCTCTGCGTCTCCCGGGATGCGTTTCATTAGGGAGTCGTTTTGTCCGCGACGTAGTTCATCTTGGGAGCCGACGTTGCCGGCGAGGTACTCCACTTCTTTCATGTCGATGCCTGTCGCGGACGACTTCTTGCGCGCCTCTGATGGTAGCGCATTGGAACTGCGACGTCGTTTGTTGTCCGAAAGGTTCTGTACAAATTAAAGTATGATTAGAAATTAAGATATATGAAAGTTACTTTAATAGGCCAGAAATCGCACCCAAAACATGCTCATGACAGTTTTCAAAACTCATGAGAATATTTACATCGTTTCATTGATATTATACACATAAAATTCCGTTAAGTGCAAGGGGATTGGAATTCACTCTTATTAGTCATTGGTAATGTATTATATCGTTTATGAATTTGGAATGATTTCATGTCTCAATTGATTGTTTTATATCACTGCTTATAGTGTATTACTGCATTTAAGGGCTTGCGACAAATTTAATATTTTCTAAGATTTTACTATGTCTTAGAATGACGAATGGCAACACGGTCGCTTTGTGTTACTAATAATATATAGGTAAAATGTAAAATCAACTGTACTTGTATATCTCATTAAATATTAAATATATACGTAAGCTCTCAATGCAAAATTATAATTTACTTATAAATAGCTTTTATTACAATAAAAATGGCTGAGGCTACAAGCGCCTACGAGATAATATTTCTGATTACAGCAACTATTTCGTTCTAAAACTAGGCATTTTATAAATTGAAGAATCTTCATTTATGCTACCGTGCATATGCTCTTAAATACATGTAGCTTATAGGCTGTTGCATTGCCACTAAGATCATTGCCACGTCAAAGTGTTTTAATACTCGATGTAAAGCGATGGCTGGGAATATCAGAATAAAACCTAGGGCACTAGCTCTATAGCGCTTCTAATGCACTACAAAAATGTTGATAGACTAAGTACCTACATGACAGATCTATTAATCGATGCAAATTCGGTTGTAATTTTGTTTTTTTTTTTACATATATTCTATAATAGGGCATTTTATATATCAGTGAATAAAAATGAAAACAATAAAAGCTATGTAGATGCACTTACATGGGAATATATGCGCTAACGTTAAACAAAAAATTTGGCCATTCCATTGATCGATATGAGGGCCTCAAGGGAGCAATAATATCATGAACTCATCTTAACGAATTTTGGCGTATAGATAACTGTAGCGAATTAGTGTTTCATATTATAAAAATGTGTTTATAACAGTAAGATAACAGTTATTGTATTTTTAGGGTCTTTCAAAATCATTAAAATATTATGCATCAGCATCACAAGTAACTAGGATAAATCGAACCGTATAAATAAATAAACTTTATTAATGATAAAGAGTGCGAGCACATCAGGTGTAGGTAAGCAACATGATTGCCCATGTCACCCACAGTGCACACCTAGTTTATGACGTACTAAATTCTTCTCAGCACTGTGCCTGTCATCTTGAGATAGGTATAAGTTGTTGTAAATTATGCTGATATTGAATTATAAGTATTTGCAATACGTTACAACCGAACTTGCATCGACAGCAGACGCATGTAACGATGAAGTATGAATGAGTGTATTTTAGCAGTGGCAGCTATAACTAGAGCCAATCGTGCGGGGAGGAGAGGAACACACGCGCTCGGGGGATGGCGCGCATACGATCAGGTGCGCGCTGTGCCTCCGACAGGTGTTGGCGACGGTGACTCTGGCGGCTGCTGCGGCGCCGAGACCGGTGGTGCACATGGAGCACCGAGCCCGGCCCGCGCCCAGGGCCGCGGCGCCGTGCTCCTCCATCCACAGCGACTATAACACTGTTTAGTTTACCTGTGCCTAAATCTACTGCTGAAATTAAATGTTAGTTCACGTGTTCTTTTTTTAATTATAGTAGTAAGCTACTGCTGCGTCGTTGGGATGCAGCACCCTTAAATACTAACAACATCGTTTTTTCTCTAAATCCTATGAATCTCAAAATACACATACGTAAAATTTAGTTATTTGATTTTTCACACAACTTTTTGTTTTTGTTAGTCCACGAGTATCGTTTTTAATTAGTAGGCCAATGTTTGACATACCACCTGATGGAAAGTGCAGTCACATAAGTGAATGGGTATCTATTCAGTCCTACCTTGAAGATTCCCGAGTTGTCAAAATTATAATTGATGAATAGAATATAATAGATAGAAGATGATTCATTGGCGGCATCTTTCCGTAACTTATATTCATCTAGTTCAGTAATATAGCAGCTATAGTTAGTTAGTAGTCGTGACTATAATGACATCAGTGTAGAACTCCTTCACATTCTCGAGAACCGCGACTGTCGCGCAGTAATAAAAATATATGTTGTGTGTATTGTTTTTGAAGGCTGATGTCTTTTACTATCACGCAAATGAGAAGAGGATGTGTTCAAACCTTTTAATTTCTCAAAATCTTTTATAATAGATGTAACTATCTTACAATACAACAAAATAATCTTATTAATCCTAGTTCCGAGAACAATGTATGATTTTGTCGAATCATTCTTTACTTAGGCCCATATACTTAGGCCGGATCTTTGTAGAATCAAAGATTTTTGTGCACCGGATTAGTGTAGGTACGTAACGGCAAAGCCTGGATGATCCTAAATTGGCTCTACGGTTTCGTAGCTCGCGTAGCGCCGTAGTCCGTAGCGAATGTTGTTTCCAGTTCCTAAGAGATGGCGCTAGCAGTTCGAAATGAAGACACCAAATAGCTAACTATTTAAAAGATTTGCAAAAAGTTTTGCTTTTTTATGATTAGTACGATGAATTTACACAAATTGTAATTAAAGATATCAAAAAGTTTTTCTAAACATAAAACCGACCTAAATCTAAATGTAAAAAAATTAAGAAGTAAACAATAAACAGTTCAAAACGTCTAAAGTACATAAGGTTGGATGTCCGATTACTTCAACAATCGACATCGGAACTTATGTTTGACTTATAAGGTCGATAGCCGAAAAAAAACAAACATCCAACCCTATGGCTCTGACGACGAGTATTAGTCTCAAGCTTATAAGGATGACATAAGGACAAAAATCTTAGCTATGGAGCTAGATATTCACTACGCTTGACTCCCTATGAAATACCGGTTTATCCCAGAAATTTAATTTTGATGTCAAATCTTGGATATTAATAATAAATAATATGATTCCTTAATTTTTTTCGCGGCTTAATTGTGCAAATTCTGAACATAATAAAAAAAACAAAATTCATTTATTTAAAATAATAAATAAGCTACTAATGTAGCACTTTTGCAAGTAGTAAGAACTGGAGTTTCATGCGTTTTTTTATTAGATTGACCTAATCCAGCGCAATGTTTTTACTTTTTATTTCTATTGCTTATCACGATGACAAACATTATCACAATAACGCATATGAGTAATAATCACGTGCCTTTTTTACAAACTAATTGTATAATAAAAATTAATAATCTTAATAAAATTTCCATTCAACAAAATCTAGAATTCACTGTGTTCTCATTTAGATTTGATACAAATATTATATTTGTAAGGCTCGGTTCAGACATAACGCGCGGCACCGCACGTAGCGCTTTTAGCCGCACGGTAAAAGGACCAACTGAATATACGTAGTTACCTAACTCTTTCTTGAAACATAAAATATAAATATACAAAAAATATAAAAACTAAAACACAATATATAATATAATCTAAGTTTAAACGTACGTTATTTTTAACATAGAACAAAAAGTTATACTACCTTCGACTTTTCCATAGAAAAAAGTTACATCTGAAACATCCCTACTTTAGCAGTATATAGCAATTTGAAGCTTGACATGGCACACATTTTGTTCTAAATCGTTAAACCTGGTATACACATAAAATAAAATAATATATGAATATATCTTACTCAAGGGTCAAATAGTTGGCGCAATATTAACGAACGAACTTTGATTGAACGAAAATTTAAAAAAGAAATTCTAACTATTGCTTTCCTGTAAAGAATTTTTCAGATGTAACTTTGTTTTACGGGTAGGTCGACTTGTATCGACCATCTCAAATGTTACCATTCGGTACCATTCCGTGCATCCCGGAACCGCGCAGTATATATGAACGGCGCCTTATCAACAAATAAATAAAAAGCGATACTAATTTGTACTTAGGTATTTTTATCCATATTCTGCCTATAATCAAAGTGTCAAAGCAAATTACTGGACACATTATATTATTATGTAAGATTTAACGATACATGTCTTAGGGCGACCTAATAATGCAGTGAATTTATTAGGACTTGTATCAATGCTTCAAGTATCATTTTAATAAAAAATGAGACAAACGAATGGAAAATATTATTTATTCTGACTTTTATTTAACCAATAGTTGTGCTCAGTTGTTTTACAGCCTCTGAAAAATAACCTTCGCGTAGTTCCAGGGTAAAAGCTACTTAGGTTTTATACCACTGTACCAAATTCGAGCTTAATCGGTACAGGCGTAAATAAGTAACTAACACATTTAGACGTCAATACTTTCGCATTAATAATATATAAGTAGAATCTATTCTTCTTTTTAAAGTTGGTGCGTGTCCTTACTTTAGTAAAAGAGTTAAAATCCACACACTCATTTTTCTCTTACACCAGGTTACGTAAAATTATAATTGGTGTGTAGGTAGCTATAATACCCTGAAATAACACATAATGTGCTACTATTTAGTGGGTGTAAAATTTAACCGCTGCGCTGGGTGCAAGTTAATAGTTAATACCGCTATAATCACATACAGACACCGATCAAAGTTTAACCGAGACCGAAAACTACACGCGCTACTACGTTACGTAAAGCGCATTATTATTATATCATCGAGTCTAGTACGTAAGCCCTTCCGATAATCCGATAGGTAGATTAACCTTGGGACATTTTTCACAAACATTTCGATAGATACGTGCCAAATAGCAGTAATATCTATCGACGTATAAACGTGACAATCTCTACCAAGATTATCTTATCCAATATATTTATCGTGTACGACTTATGGTTTATTCATGTTTATAGGTATTAGGATGGCCTAAGGTAGCCTTCCGCTTCCTATAACAGACCTTGTGTACCTAATCGTGATTCGCAGCTTTTATCGTGTTTATTTTTGCTCTACATTGGCTGCGCACCCAAAAAAACATATTGTTCAGTTCTAAAAACATCACACTATGCCTGCTATGTTAATTGACTGAAACTACAATGCTGTCAATGTTTTTGTGCCTATGTATGAAAACCAAAATAGTTTTAAAGAAAGCTGTAAAATGTAGACACGATTTTTGTTTTACTAAACTCATAGACATTTAAATCAACTATATACTCGTCTGCTCGATTGCTTTGTTGGGTATAATATTACTAAATATATAAAAAACATAATTAATTAATCTCCGCAAATAAGTCATAGTAGATTTTTTGAGGATTTTATAAAATGTAATTTTGATATATAAACTTTTCACATATTGATTTTCTTTCAAATAAGAAGCTAGGTAAAGTACACAAGACCCAGTGCTTTCCTTGGTCTTAAATTATATAGTAATCAATATTGATGTACTTTATTTTTAAAATCTGACGTCACAATTCAGTCGTGAATAATATATTTTCTCATATAATTTCATATAATTAACACTATTTCACACTAGCAATGCGGTATTTCACGAGGATCATGTTGAATTTACTTATAAAAATAGAACTAACTCCTAAGCAAACGATTTAAATAACCGAATAAATACGTTTAACCAATTACTTATCCAAATAAATGTAATCGTATTTTAAGGAAAATCTAAAAAATATTCAAGTGACGTGACATACTCATATTATATCTCGTAGAGGTGCCTTGCGAATGAGCGGTAGAATATTAAAATAAAATGTAAAATTGACTTGCAAAAGTGGTCCATTGTAGCCTATCCATATCCATATCCATACATATAATAAGAATGGAAATTTCTCCCCATTCATTGTGATCCTTTACTAAGATGAACTGTGAAAATACGCATATGAACAAAACGACGCGAAAAAGTCGCTTGCGCGATCTAGATCGTAAAACATTTTGTCAATTTTTCCTAGGGAAACGTAAAATAAAATAATAAAATAAATAATAATCATTTATATCGGACACATCGCCCCTAATTTACATCAAAATTTTGAAGTAAAAGTAATAGAATATAAAGTAAATTCAATTCAAAAAAATCAAAAAGCAAAAAGTGCGACAAACTAAAAATACGCCATCTATCGATGTGCCAGTAAACGAAAGTAGACCTTTAGTTTAATTTGGGCTAAATTTGTAAATAGTTTGTGTCACTGGTGAGGTGAAACAACACCACCGATTTGAATAAAATTTTCACTAATACGTTGCAGTTTTCTCTACTTGAACCTTAGTGTTGGTTTTAGTCAAATCGGTTTTTAAATAAAAGAGTTATATCAATCTAAAGATTTACTTATCTTATTATATAAAATCGTTCGTACACTTTCGTGCTATCAACGCACAGCCCAAACGGCTGGACGGATCGAGCTGAAATTTGGACAGCGTATTTTTTGGAAAACTTCATCGTGCAATAAGAAGCGATTTTGCGAAATTCCCCCGGGAACGGGAATTATTCCCGAAAAACGTTTGTATGCAAATCCGTAACCGCTGAACCGATTGAGCTGAAATTTCGTGAAATGATTGTTGGGATTGTGATTAGAAACTTTGAATACTTTTTATGTCAGAAATTTACTTTTAAGGGGGGTAAAGGGGGGGTCGAAGTTTGTATGGGAAATTTAGAACCGCTGATCCTATTGAGCTAAAATTTGGCACAAAGGTAGTTTGAGTTGTAAAAAATGATATGGGATACTTTTTATTCCAGAAATCAACCTCTAAGGCGGGATAAAGGAGGTCAAAGTTTGAATGAAAAATCAGTAACTAATGACCCCATTAAGCTAAAATTTGGTTTAGATATAGCTTGAGCCTCTAAAAAGGATATGGGACAGTTTTTAACCCTGAAATTGGCCTTAGAGTGGAAGTCAAATTTTGTATAGGAAATCAGTAACCGTATTTGATATGGATGTATGTAGTTGGACTCCAAAAAGGACATTTATTTATTGATTTTGAATAGTTTTTAACGCTCAAAAACATATTTTATAAAGAACACACAAAATACAAACTCTTTTCCGATGTGCCACTATTTTACCCATTATGAAACTAGATGGCGCTGTTCGTCGTTAAAACTCGCAAGCGATTTGTTGGACATGAGTACCTTTTTAAACGACTTATGAAACCAAACCTTTTTGCTATTATGTAGTATTATTTATTAGTATTATGTTTAGTTGTGCATGCTGTGGCATCCTATAATTGTAGGATCACACAGACTAAAGACATAATAGCCTTAAGACTTTTAATTGTAATGTGTTTCCTGCGTTGGATGTCCTTAAATAAATAAATTATACCAAAGGGCGGTCAACAATCCATGTCGTTATTCCTGAATCCTAGAGTTTTACAGACTGCGAGTCAAAAATTTAACACTTAATAATTACTATAAAATTAATGTAACTTTAAAATACCTGATATTAATTATTTTATTACATACCATATACCATATTTGTTGAATAATTTTATAAATAACTAGCTGACCCGGCAAACGTTGTTTTGCCATATAAATAATTAATAGGAATGATTAAAAGTTAATATGAGAGTTACACTGAGATAGCAAAATAATAATTGTTTTATTATATATATATATATATAATTTTATTATAAATCCGATTCTCACAGATACCGGATAAGCACAAAAAATTTCATCAAAATCGGTCAAGCCGTTTCGGAGGAGTATGGCAACGAAAACTGTGACACGAGAATTTTATATATTAGATATATTATATATATTCACTTTAAAGTTCCATCACATAATCAGAAAAATCATTGTCCTTAATTTTATGTTGAGTTTGTCTAATTGAATTATTATTATTTTATTAACTTTATGTGAGTAAATTCGTTTGCATGCCTTATTTAATAAAAGTCTTCGGAAGTTCTAAAGTTATTTTTTTTGTTGAGGTGGTTTTTAGGGTTCCGTAGCCAAATGGCAAAAACGGAACCCTTATGGATTCGTCATGTCTGTCCGTCCGTCCATCCGTCCATGTGTCACAGCCACTTTTTTCCGAAACTATTAGAACTATACGATTGAAACTTGGTAAGTAGATGTATTCGGTGAACCGCATTAAGTTTTTCACACAAAAATAGAAAAAAAATATTTTTTGGGCTCCCCATAGAACTAAAACTCATTTTATTCATCAAACCCATACGTTTTAGGTATCTACGGATTACGGATAGGTCTTCAATTATTGAGGTTTCTAATATCATTTTTTATTATTTTAAACGGTTTTATTTAGCTCACTCCGTTTGTTTTATTATTTTTTATTCTTGGGTCAAATTTAGTAAAAAAAAATCGCAAATTTGAAATTTCGCCCTCTTCCTGTCAACCGATTCAAATGAAATTTGGTGTACGCCTTTGGTTCTGGTGACAATATAATTACGTATATTTAAAATTATTTTAAATCCAAGATGGCCGCCGCTACAAAAAAGCGGATTACATTTTTTTTTCCAATCAATATGGGTATCAAATGAAAGGACTTGATAACTAGAATACAGTGCACTATACAAAATAAAAATCAAAGATGGCACTCGCTACAAAATGGCGGATAACCAATTTTTTTAATCTCATCAATATGGGTATCAAATGAATGGGGTTGACATGTTGAATACAGTGTACTAAAAAGCTGAAAAATAAAATCGTGAGGCACGTTAAATATCTAAATTCTAAATCCCTAATATGAACATTTAAACTGAAAATTGTAGAAAATAAAATTGTTCTTTACTTTTTGTGATTTTGTTGTTAATTGGAGACTCTTAAAAGGCCTGGAATAGCTTTTATTACAGAAACCAAGCTTAAAGGGAGAAAGGGGGATCGGTGTTTTTATGGGAAATTAGTACCCGCAGCTCTAATTTTGCAGAAATTCGAAATAGATACAGCTTGAGCCAAAAGAAAGGACATAATTGAGATAGTCCCTTAGTCTTAGTTCCTTAAGTCAACAATGCATATAGGTGAAAGGGCCTTTCACCTTCCCTCACTTTTAAGGTCAGAGTTTTATGGGCATACCTACAGGAACCACGGAATCGATTTGAGTCTCGGGAATGATAGTATGAGGCATGAGGAACCGATTTAGCTTAAATTCCCAATATAGATAGTTAAAAGGAAAACAAATAGTTTTATGGAATAAGGAATTCTGGAAAAAGGAATCAATAGCCGCTAAATTGATTTAGCTGTAATTTTGTATTAAAATATTTTGAATTCCAGGAAAGTAACACAGGATTGTTTCCTGTGGTAGCGAAAAAAAACTGCATAGAAATACTTGGCTCGATTTTCTTCGCTATCCAGAGCGGGAGGAAATATAACTATGTATACTAATTCAACGCCGCGGGGATGGAAATCAAATCAATTTCGAAATAGCTGCAACAAAATGAAATTTAGAACCGTTGACTCTATCTATTACGCTAAAATTTGATACAACCTTTAGTTTGAGTCATAAAAAATGATACGAGACACTTTTTATCCCAGAAATCAACCTTTAAGGGGAGGAAAGGGGGGGATGCAGTTTGTGTAGGAAATCGGTAGCCGCTTCTTCGTTTTAGCTAAAATTTGGTCAACGTATTCTTAATATAACGTAGGCGACCAATAAGGAGGGATTTTGTGAAATTCCCAGGAGAACGGGAATTATTTCCGAAAAACGTTTGCATGGAAAGTTATTGAATAGTTTTTATGTCAGAAATTAACTATTAGGGAGAATCAGTATTACAGGCAGGAGGAAGGAGAGTCAGAGTTTTAATGGGAATTCAGGAATCACAGAATTGATTTGAGTCGTGAGAAAGATAGTGTGAGAAATTGGTAACCAATAATTATAATTTAACTTAGGTTTAGGTACATTACAGTAGAGATAAGTTTAAGGGTTACCGGGAAAGGACCACAAATAGTTCTAATTCCTGAAAAGAGGCGTGAAAATTTGTGAAGACAATCAACAACCGTTAAACCGAGATAGTTTGACCTCCGGGAAAGGACACAGGACTGGTTCCTGCGATAGCAAAACAAAACTTCATAGATATACCCAGTCCGATATTATTCACTACCCACTGGGTTAAAACTATTTTACGCTCACAAAATCGCGGAGATGGAAATACAATCCTAAATGGCAGCACCAAACTTTCGCTTTATTGACTGTCACGCGCAACGAAGTGCGCGCGGGTCAGCTAGTTTGAATAAATAAATTTTGAGTTTGAGTTTATAAAAAAACAATCCCTACGAGTTTCTTGTCCGTTCTTCATATAGAGGTGCTTTCTGAACAGGTGGTAACAGATACATCACGTGCTACACGGCTAGGTTTGAACCCTGCTTTAGGGTATGTAAACTACATATTATGTAAGGCCCAAACTACACTGGCTTCTACTGAAAGACGATTTGAGCGCCAATCAATAACACTAATTAAAGAGAATGCTAAAGAAGACAATAAGAGGATGAACAATATACAGAAAGCAAGTCCAAGCAGTAGTTGGGAAAATATAATAGGTAGATTTATGAATTTTATTCAACGCAACGTCCTAAAGTTTCGGATCTATGTGAATATCAATATTGTCATCTTCCTGCACGGTTATCTGACAGAGATCGCTATTGGCAATAAGACTGCCTTTAAATTGCATTTTCATTCTATTAACTTTAACGTAGGTATGTTGCATTTAAATTTAATCAAACGATTTCTAGGCTATCAAAATATTAATTTAAATCGACTCAAAAATCTGAAAATTAAAATATATTTAAAACTAGCTGCGCCCAGCGGTTTTATCCGTTGTACTGTGTTATTCTGCCAAAGTGTTATTTGAGGGTCTAAGCTATCTCTATACCAAATTTCAGCTCAATCGGTCCACCCGTTAAGGCGCGAATAAGTAACAAACATACACACTCACAAACTTTCGCCTTTAAAATATTAGTATGATTACGTAAAAATTCAAGGCCTTGACAATCGGCAAAATATTTAGGTATCTATACTTCTATGACGTATCTACAACACAATACTTTATTATCAATGATAATAAAAGATTATTGATAAAAAGATTGAACTGAAACAATCGGTACGAGAATTATCTTCACGGTCTTATCATTTCTTTTTGTTATCATTCGTTTTCGCATAAGTATATAATAATATTATTATTATGTAGTCATGTAGTATGGTACGTTACTACAATAAAATAAATTACTTTCATCATCGGTTTGTTATGCAGATTTAGAAATTGCTGGGCTAAGGACACACTTAAATAAAGTGCATAAGTTTAGCAGGTCCATTACACACGGTTCCATTTAACTCAATGCTTGTATTATGCCATATAACTGCTTTATAATATAATATACTTTCTTTTGTAAATATTTAAATACTTATAAAAGATTCAGAGAGCCACCAAAATTAAAAACTGTAAATTATTTCACATTTCTGTCCCAGATGAGTATCGAACATGCAAAATTTTACGTCGCAAGCAAGTAATTTGGCCCACCGAGCCACAGAAGCAAATTTAACATCATGTCTCCGGACTCTGGATGGCGAGCGTAACGCAGTGTTATCTAGGACTCACACCTTTTGAATAACTAGGTCATAGGTCACTCAGTCCGGTAATGGACAGGCATTTTCGCCGAGCAAGTTCCATCACAATCGAATTCAAACGTGTGTCGGTCGTGTGTCGGCTTTATTGAGAAAGAGCTTGAATATATTCGCTTTTAGCTTTTTGTTGCAATTATTATTTATGGCTACAATTTTTATTATAGTTCCTTTATATTTTGTATGGGCATTTTGTAATTAGAAATAAATGTTTCTAAGGTTTAATTTGTTTTTAATTTAACTCGTTTCACCAACCTTTTCACGAACAGTTGGTATTTAGGTACCTCTATTTAGTATTTTTTGTGTTATTGATTTCAATTTGAAAAAAGCTGTCGCTTTTGTTCACCGCTTGATTATGTATTCATTATTCATCCTTCGTCTTGCAATTAGTGTCGGTGTTATTTATTGTACATTTTTCAATTACTGTCATCGAGCGAAGGCCAACAGAAATATTTTGGCTTCATTTGACCACCTAAGCTAATACTCAACAGGCATGACTAAAACATAATTGGCAGACTATTATGTCAATTAGATGCATTTATATTTTATAATTGGTTTTACCACAAAATCCGACAAATAGATAAACAAAACTAACATGATGCAGTGACTCAAACTCAGTCTTGGTCGCTGACAGAAAAAGACGTCACTTTTGTCTGGTATTATCACCTGCCAAGGCTCCGTATTATTAGTCGTGTCTTCGTCCTTTACTCAACCTCGAAGTTGAAAAAAGGCGTCTAAGAGACCATTTTTAAAAAATTTCTCCCACACCACATTGACCAACAGCGACTCTCGAGCGGGTGACGAAAATCGCCGGATAGTGGCTACGACATCGTCCTGTCGTCGCGGAGACCACTCAAAGACACACGCCGCGCCGGCCGCAAGAGAGCCGCGACGACATCGCCGCGATACGTCAGCGTTGCCTCAGTTACTGTCGCCTATTGTGGGGGCGGCCTTAGAATGCCCTATTAGTGAAATATTCCGTAAAGCAACGCCTTTATTAATAAATTTAGAATACCCTTTTTTCGAAAATAATATTTGACTACTTTAAATACGGGGATCAGTTGTGAACGTTCTCTGCAGGGTATTTTTACTATATTTACCTGTAAGCTGGTGTAGGAGGAATGTTTCTTCCCGCTGATGGAGAATCGGAAGCGGTCGTCGTGCACGTGCCGATGTCGCAGAAGGAGAGAGCGCATCACTACTGGCTTGTCGTCATCTTCTATCAGACCGTCGGACACCATGCTTTCTACCACCCTGGAGACATACGATTCAATCAATTTCAGAGAAAGCAAGTAAAGATTTCGAAGCAGACCGTGGTCCAGAGAGAAATATAAATAAAAAATACTGTTTTTGCAGTAATACATTATACCTTTATAAAGTTTTCGTTGCTGCTTGTTCACAGCAATGGGATTTTGCCCATAATTTTGGTAAAAAGGGACCTGAAAGGGGCTGGTCTTTGACAGACGATATTGTCAAATACTCGCAACAAAACTAGTAGATTTGGCGTGAATTTGGAGACCAACAAATGCCCAGCAACGGATAGAAACTGGACTAGTGGAAATAGAAAAAGACCATATGTTATTGATATTCAGAGTTTAAAAAAAAAATACTAATATTGTTATCTAGGACTTTTACAGTTCCTGCAAAAAGTTGCATGCACCTGCATGAAACCACACCACCCTACATTAAAAGTTTTTCTCGTATGTATAGGTACCTACCAGAATTATGTACGTGCAAAAGTTTGAATAAGCGGATGATTGTAGAATTTCACACTAAAACTTTGAAACAGGCTAATATTTCATAATATAGGGAGGTAAACCCTGGAATAACAGCATAATATCTATACTTATATGTATATTTTACGTCAAGATTTTATTTATCACACGTAGTGCACAGCAGTTAGACCCGCTGAAAAGTATTAGCCTATACATATACTGTACTTCAGTTTATTTATACATAATATTATATTTAACTTATTTATTTTTTATTTAAATTTACATTTTTTTATTAACTTTTTATTTTAAGTCCTTTGAATCGTCATCCATATTAGGTATCACAACATACATAGTATAAATTAAAGTTGCTTCCCGCGTCTGTATGTCCCTATATATGCTTAAAATACGCAACGGATTTTGATGCGGTTTTCATTAATAGATAGAGTAATTCAAGAGGAAGGTTTAAATGTATAATACATGCATAATATTGTAGAGAAACACTGATAATTTTCTATTAATCGCGACGAAGTGCGCGCGGGTCCACAAGTGGGGTAGGTATATAGTATGATTCGTACTTTTTATCTTTCAAAAGTGCGTAGTCAGGAAGACAAAGCAATTAAACTTTTACAGCCGAAATAAATTCTTATCTTGACTTTTTGAAACATTATAATACCTCGCGGCCACAATCTTTCTAATTCTCAGTCAGTTCCCGGTGACTAAGTACAGACAATACAATATTAAACCATTTAGTTTATTTTTAAAACCGGTCTTTGATTTTTACAAGTTTAGACGTCTAAAACGGGTAGATCGATTGAGCTGAAATTTGGTATATTATATTGGCTTTGGAAAGCTCGAATGGAGACCACAGACTAGCAAACGCAGCGTATGACGTGCACCCACAAGGTGGACCCTTATAAAGGTCGCCGGAAGACGCTGGATGCAGGTCGCTTCCAAACGGTACATATTATGTAAGTCCAAAGGGGAGGCCTATGTTCAGCAGTAGACGTCCTATGGCTGAGATGATGATAGATAGCTTAGAACCTAGAATACCATATAGGCTATTGTACAGTGTAGCGGGTGAAACGCGCACGCGCTGGGTTCTGCTAGGTAAATAATATATATTAGGATAATATCTAAGTATCGCGGTATTTACAAAAGAATAGTATATAAGTATTATCCGTTATCCTAACCACCATAACACAAGCATTAAGTTGCTTAGCTTGGGGTAAGGTGGCGCTGTGTGAAATGTCCTGAAATATTTATTATTTATTTATATACCCTCTAGGATATAATAATATAAATATCCAATAAAGTAGTAAAGAGCTAAGGGAAGACGAGACTTACGTTTTTATTTATAATTCAGAACTGGAATAACTCGTAAAAGAGTCATCTCCAACAAATCATCATTGACAAGTGATTGGAAACAAGCCCGCATGTCGTGTTTAACAAACGTATCAATTAATAATGTTCACATATTAATAATAAATGTTTGTAAGTACTGATTGACTGAAGTCCGAGACCGTGAAGCCTATTTATTTTATTACAAGCTCGATGACATGTATTTTGTTATCATATGATATTTAAGTATTTGTACCACCAAAGGGCCTATTGGTGATCACGGGACGCGAAACTCTAAGAAAATTTATTTAATTTTGTCGGTTTTGATAGTCACCAGTTCGCGATAGCCACTGCCCTCTATAGCCTATGGCCTAGAACCACACAACTTTTATATAAATTGTGATTTGTCTCTGACAGTGTAAGTAGGGTAACCTGTTCTGTTGGAGTATAAACCCCAATTATTATTGCTTATGATACTCTGATACTCTATCACTATTAACCGATTGAAATGTGCGGTGTGCGTCATACCCTCGCTTTCGCTTTGAAGCTTTAAAACTAATAACATGTGATATTAATATAAAAATAAGTACCTGTACGCGACTCCAGGCAGATCTTTCTCATCCAAGTCCAGCAGCACCACACCGGTCTCGAGACAGCGTCGCAAGTTCAGCAGCGAGTGAAAGGAAAGGGAGGCGACGTGAGGCCGGCCCCAGCGCGCTGACCCTTCCTCCACGTCTTCCTCGTACTTGATCCATCGGGCCGTCTCCTTCCATTCCGCCTCGCCGTCATCGCCTGATAGCAGCTCGTCTAGTTGGACGAATACCTACAATGACATGGGAACGTTAGGAGAGACCTTATAAAGACAAAAATCTTTCAAAGCGGTGGTAGCCAAGATGTTTGTGGTTCAGATGTACTCTTCGGTAAGCTTCGGTCATGGCTAGTCATATGACTGTGTTGCGAGTTCCGGCATGATGTTAAGTGAAGCCGTGATTTATCCCACCTTCTATGTTTAGTCTGCTAGCACCTGCGACCGCATCGTCGCTTAACATCACGCGAGATCGTGGGCAAAGGCTAACCTTTAATGAATAAAAAGTTAAATTTAAAAAATAAACAGACTTCAAGCAATAATATTTTTGTTGCACTCTCAGCCTAAATGCTTCGGCGCTACTTTAGTTCCTTTAGGTTCTTCAGTGGCTCCGCATAAATATGCAAAATGGGAACTACTAAACACTGTTTATACTGAGATATACTCGTGTACATAAATTATATATCTCTTTACCGTGACTAAAGGCGGGCTTATCGGACAGATATGTGATGTTGCTAGTAAAAGTAGGTATCAGTAAAAACCGATCAACATAGGTTGTTTAATTGGACTATGGCGATTGGATTTTACGTTTGTTTATAGATTGAAACCGCAATGACGGGAAACGAGTGTGGTCATCGTTTTATATTGTTATTTGAACTTCATCATCACTGCGGCCTTTGAAATGGTTTTATTTAAAGCTTGGCCTGTTTTTATTTGTTTGGGTCAAATCTAGTAATCAAAATTTTAGACTCGTACGGTTGATAAATCGATCTGATATTTGGTACACACCTTTACTTCTGATGGCAACACAATTTAATTTTTAATACATTTTATATATGATTGTAAATATATAAAATGGCTGCCGCTACAAATGGCGAATCAGATAGGTATTTTTTTCAAAACTGCCTCAACATGGGATTGTACCCATATTCTTTGACATGGGTATCAGACGAAAGGGCTAAACGTTTAGAAAACCATTTAACTTAAAAAAGTTTTTTTACTACATTTAAGCATTTGTTTTGTTTCGTACTTAGATCTCTAATAATTATTTATTTGTTGGATGTTGGAGCCATGGCCAGTGGTCATAAAGGGTCAGCTCTACTTGTAGTCTCTCCAGCAGCAAACTCCGTGTCAAATGATAGCAGGTAAAACCGCTAGGCACTTCTAGTTATTTTAACTAAGATAAAATAACGATTAATCATTGAATAACATCAAGTTGGACATATTGGACAATAAGTATAGTTTACTATACAAAAGCACTCGTGACTTAACTCGGCCCCGACTTGGACATTGATTGGAACAGAGGCGGATCCAGGATTTTAAGGCAATGTTAATGATAATATATACAATTTTATTCCTATCTAACGCTTGATAGACCTTACTATTAAAACTTACTTATTAATCAGTTCATTTCTAGTTTTAGAAAAAACATCTATCTCTGTGCCAAATTTCAACCCAATCTCTTCAGCGCATCGCAGGGGTTTGCATTAATAGGTCAGTCGATATTTTTTATTATAATATATTTTTACATAAAAATACCTACATTTATTATTGTGAACGGTTACGGCTGCCGTTACTTTATATGTGACAACCGGGGCCCACAGTTGAAGGTGCCTTGGTTTTAATGTTTTTGGGCCTTGGCCCTAGATTCGCCACTGGACTAAATAGACGGACCGATAACAATCCACATTATGCATCATAACAGTTGACAATCAGTGATCTACTGAAACCATTCATGCATTAAATCGGCCAGAGTCAAGGTACGAGTAGATTTATAGATAGGGAAATAAATCATAGACATACTTGCATGAAACAATTGGATATTGTAGTGCTACTATAAAATGTACACTGTATTATTTCAAACGTGAAAATTTGTGTGTTAAATTTAAATTTTACGACCGTTTTTCTTCTCGCCTAAATGGCTGACTCTGAACCGATTGATCTGAAATTTGATATTGTAAGGTAACAATAGACTCTGAAATCTAAAACACATAGAAAGGAAAAGAGCAACTGATCGACAGACTGACTGATTGGCCGATAATTATATATCAACTATCAACGCACAATTCAAACAGCTGAACGGATTGTGTTGAAATTTGGAATGCAGATAGGTTTTATTACGTATACGTCCGCTAAGATAGGATTTTGCCACGCGGGCAAACCCACCATTAGTAACATAAAGTGCGTTTCAGAGAGCAAAACCGTTGAGCGTTGTTATTGACCATAGCTAGAACGTCCAAACCTACATGTTCCTGGTATATATTCCTATATATTGCTATTGTATCGGAGTTTCGTCCGATCAAATCAAATTATGCCTTTACATCAAATTGCTCACAGTTCAATCAAACTGTTGAAACGGGATCGCATTCAACTTGTAAACTAAACGGAGGGAACTGAAGAGCTCCGTTTTAGGAACTCTAGTTTGAAATTCATATACAATATACAGTAATTACGTTTATCACATATAAATATTATTATCTTCAGACATGGATCAAATATACTAGATATTTATATTATTTCTTATTTAATTTTATAGATCATCAGATTATGTATACATCTAATGCTAGGAAAAGCTTTCTCCCACTGCACGCTACTTAACGAGTTTTTGTCGAATTTTATAAAAACCTAGTTTTTCCATTTGGCAAGGTGGGGTGTAAACAGATGGACTATGCCTGCGACAGTATCTTGACTGAAGATACGGTACGCGCTATCGTTGCTATACTTGGTCCAATGGGTCGGTAAGTGTCGGTTGCCGCGCCGACTCGCGTCTAAGTTAAATTGTTTGCATGTGTGCATGAACCTAAATGGAGCGAGACGTCTGTACCGTTATTCTCTCTTCCCTTTTTATTTTAATCTAAGATATATATATATGTATAAATGGTATATATATGTATATGTACAAAGACTAGTTTAGGCATATGCTACTTACAGCATGAGGGCTGTGATCGAAGCGTGCCTTATAAGCGGCATCAGACAAGATGGTGTGAAGCCTCTCTCCATCCTCGCCGTCCTTGCGACCAACGTGCACTGTCGAACCCTGCCAAAGGAACATTATAAATACATTGGATCATTTGCCTGGAACATACATACAGAACAGAATAGAATAGAATCTCTTTTTTTAACATTTACAAACTACAGTAACCAACACAACATAAAAATAAACAAAAAATTAGACATAAATTAGGTTTAGCCTCTATAATGTTTAGCCTACAATGGGCGACTTTATCGCTTTAAACGATCTCTTCCAGGCAACCATTTTGTGAACTAATATAAACAATAAGGAACATTAGGTATCTCGTATGAAATAATTATAATATGCAGCCTATCTTTAAAACTTAATTTTCAAACTAATATTGTTTGGGCGGAAGTTTGAACTACCAAATTATAAAAGCCGAACGGCTTAAAATATAGATACGAGTATTATAATGAATACAAAATAGGCTTTGACCGCATTAAACTAGCTAAATGGAGTTGATTGGAAATTCCTTAGTGGTTAAAATGCATCCCACTGACAATAATTGCCAATATGAATAGCTGCGATAATAATATTGATAAAACAAAATGCCATTTTAATTAAAAGTTCCGTCAAATTAACTTTGAAATTTGCAAAAAATTGCATACCTATAGCTGAAATTTGTAGGTCTAAGTTAGCTGCATCATAGGATCGCACAAATGAGTTTTCGGTGTGGTTTTTCATATAATAAAATATGTTATAGTGTAGCTAATGTTCACTTTAGTGGTGGACCTTAAATGTCTCACACGAACAAAGAAGAAAAACTTTCAGTTTTATAATTACTTGTAGAAAATCTACTCCTAGCGCTAAGAAAAAAACGCCAGATACGAAAATAGGAAACTATCATCTTTTTGACCCTGGAATACACATAATATGTCCTTACTCCAGGGTCCAAAAAGTTAGGGCAAAATTTATGTCTGTCAAACTTCAAACTGCTCGGCTGCAAAAAAACGGCCCTTTGAGGCTACCAAAAGATGCTAAACTAAAGACTAAATAAAAAAAATGAAGTTGCATTCTACGAATAAATAATAAGTCGGGAAAAGTAACTGCGATCCATATAAGACATATAAGAAATGTTGCCGGAGAAGGTGGTAGCTTAAAATGTTATAATTTCGGGCTTCAGTCTGTTATTTACCTTTCAAGTGAAAACGTCAAATCTATGTGAAAATATTTTCGTTTTATGTCTTATTGATCATACCAGGATGTGTTATGATATGGTGCAGGAGGCACACATAACTGAAGTGTGTTAAGGGATCACTTTTTGCTGTTAAATAAACGCAAAAATATAAAAAATATAATATTGTTACATAAATGTTCAAAAACGTCATTAACCCTTAAAACTTGTCAAAATGGATAATTGTCAAAATCAAAATGGAGTGTTGACAAATGCAGAGCATGCGTACCTACTACAGTTCCCAATGAAAATGCCGCACAATTTATTTTTTAACCAATCAAGACCATATTTTGATAAGATTCGTTTTTTAAATTTTAGTCACGTGATTTCTCGGTGAGCCACTTTTTCGGCGGAATTTGTTGGCAATTACGTACACCTGGTTGCATTTGATTTTGTACTGGTATCGTAAGAATTTTCAAGATTTTTTTCAAAATTTTGTTAAAATTTGACAGTGGACGTTAGCAAAACGAGAAGCGATTTTGGTCCGGAATAACCCCGCTGTATAGAGATTTTTCAGATGTAACTTTGTTCTACGATGCGATCCGATGTATTAATATATAGTAGTCAGACTTACCCTAGGTTGTATAAGATGTCGTCTAAGGGCGCGAGGGTCGTCGCTGCGATGTGCCAGCAAGCCGGCGCGGTCCGACTCAAGAAGCTCTTCACCATCAGCTCCAGGGGCTCCTGGGACCTCAGCTCCGCCGCCACGAGCCCCCTCTTGCAAGGAATACTTCCTCGACTTGTGGTGCAAGTGCCTCCTGTTCACAACAACATACACTGTTATTACCTTCCCTTTTCTGTGGTTATTACTATCACTACAACTTTTAACCTTATTTTTAGTTAAGGTTTTATTTTTAGTTTAAGGTTTAATTTTTAGTTGTTAAAGGTTTTAAATTTAGCAGTTTATGGTGTTCAAAGAATTATATCGATCTATTTATGAAAGTCGGCTGCTGTTGCAGAGATGTCGTTGTGTGACTGCGATCCGATAGTCAATTGTTATGAAAAGTGCATTAGATAGATTTTAATTTATTTCTTAACTTTTTGTCATAGAGTTGCGCGAGTGTAATAAATTAAGCGACTACGCCCTGCAACTTTACCTTTACACTAATAACTGGGATCTTAGATTCGATAACTTTTTATTAAAAGATCATATAATTTTATCTAAAACTTTTGAATGTAAAAGAAAATATATTATACAATTCATATTAACACTTATTGCGACCTCTTCCAGATAACAAAACCAGGAAAGGGAAATGAATTTCAAATTTATTTTTCGGCTCTTCAATATTGTCGCATTAGCTCAAGGGGTTAAGTGCCGCTACGACCATTTGTTGTGACGTCCACGTAATTTGAAATATAGACACACAAATTAACGACCATTTTACTATCGCGTGTTAATGTCAACTTCAAAGCTTTTATTCATTCTTTATTATAATCTAGTGTTTCCAAAAT
Source organism: Hemithea aestivaria (assembly GCA_947507615.1). Lineage (NCBI taxonomy): Eukaryota > Metazoa > Arthropoda > Insecta > Lepidoptera > Geometridae > Hemithea > Hemithea aestivaria. The sequence goes on from OX382323.1 coordinate 3,105,687, forward strand.
AATCTGTCAACAAATCAGTAATTATTATAATATTGTTTTATGATGTTATAATATATCGTAGGTAAATTAATATAGAGGTAAATTTAGTTTCTATTAATCATAATTTTATCGTCCCACTTAGTGTCATTATGATCATTAACAACAGATTATACCTGTAGACTGATCTATTCACCTATTATTGTCATCAATATCTTAATCTCTGAACAGTATTCTCTAAAGAAAATTGGTTATTTTCTATTTCTCGTCAAACTAAGTACCTCATAATAATTATATTTTATAGTCTATATGCATTTTATCTCGGTGACAACAAAATAAAAATCGTCCAGTTAAATTATATTACACCCCACCGCACACGCTTGGTTTCATTATGGTATGATATATAATATGATCCAATCAACTTAACACCGAGGAAGAGGAAGGCCGTACAAAGTTAAAGAAGCAAAGGAAAAAAGCAGACCCTGTGACCCTGGCAATAGTCAGGACTAATAATATCGTAGGAAAAACTCGTAGGGTAAATGCTCATAGAAAAGTCGCGAATAGTACGGAAATGAAACGAATTTACGAGAAGATCGAGTTTAAAACGGTCCATATTCAGAGAGTGCTTGACGTAACAGAGACTCAATAATAAGCTTTCATTCATGCATCGACTGGTCAAACAGCTGCCGACTGCTGTGATCACGAATCAGGATGTCACTCGTAATATTGGAGTCACGGTCTATGTACTTTCCACAAGTTGACAAATGTGAAATCTTTGATAAATATGAGGTGTCTTGATTTTATAAAAAATAAATTAAATCGTCTTTAAAAATAAGGTTGGAAAGCATGTATATAATGTATACGTAACTTCTTTATCAACTCCAAACACAGTATTCTTTTTTATCTTTTTTATTGCCTAACATTTCATTCAACTTAGGGCACAATGCAAAAATGGGCAAACGGGCGCGCAAGCCTAAAAACTCATAGGAGTAGATAGGATAGATTAATAATAAAACACACAAAGTCCATAATATTAATTCAATGTTATTATAGTCTGACTACAGGGGTTTCCCAAATTACACTGGCAGAGTCAAGAGTCAATCGATTATGAGTTGTGTTTACAGTGTCAAGAGTCAAGGCTTCCAACTTGACCTGACGACTGCCCCATTCATATCTTAAAGGTGGTAAATACAGTTACGTACGTACCTCAAACATTCACAACACAAATTAGGGTGAAAGTTTGTGTGTATGTATGTTTGTTACTTCATCATGCCTAATGGCTGTATTCGGAATAGCCATTTGAGCTTTTAGATATTCAGTTAAACACTTGAATAACAGTATTTTTCAGTGAGTGTATCCATTGGACATTGTTCGTACATTGGGGACTATGAGCAGGTAAGAAAATAAAAATATTATTTTCGTCTTCCGAATTAAATATTATCTGCTGCCGTTTTTATTCTTTGTGGAATACACTTGTTGATAGTTTAATAGTAACAGCCTATGCGTGCAGCATAATAAATTCATTGCATGCAGCCTATGGTTTGTTTAAATTTTTTTTTTTTAAATATGTTTTTTTCTGAACCAACTTTTTACGATATGTATATAATAAAATCGATGAAGAGCGGTGGGTAATTTGTAATCTAAGTTCGAATAAATAGCTTTGCTAACTAGTAACTTAAACTAACATTGATGGGAACGCTACCTTATGTCCATTTCTATTTAAAATATTTTTTATTGGCGAACACGGAACGTAAATAAAGCGCTTAAAACGTCTTAACAAAAAGAAAAATAAAAGGAAATTTAACCTTTATAAAACCGACTAATTTTAACAAGGAACTGTAACGAACCTCACTGTTTTTCTGTATAATTTAGCATTCTTTTAAGATAGATATTTATACGATACTTGTTTCGAGTAAATTTCTAAAAAACTGTTGTTCTGAATCTAGCAAAACTATTAAAATACACATATCTCAGACATTCGGCAGCGACTTTTCGTCTCGCGATGCAATATAGAAAAGTAAATTTAAAAAACCAAATCATATGAAAACTGAAAGCACTATTGCAAATATTTTTTACAAAGTAATATGTTATATGTTCGATTTAAAATGTGTAAGGTAAGCTAATAGATTAATTAGATACCACCCATTCGTAAAGTACCTACGAGTACATCTCTGAGAAGAATACCGATGACTGTTATGATATTTCTGCGGTCTCATCACTAATTTAATCCTAAAATTAGAAGTCCAGTGATACAAAGTCATCGATCGTATCATAGACGTTTCAATAGAAACGTTTTGATACTAGTTTAACCCTTTAACATTGCAACTGATTGCTATTCAATCGATATTATGAAAAGTTAATTTAGGGCACGGCAAGAGTTCAAAACTACATATAATTGCATCCCTATTAGCCTATCGTGAAATATAATTCTAATTCTATGAAAAAATCCCCCTGGGTATACTTTCCGGTTCTGTGCACCGCTCATATCGGCAGGTGTACCACATCATATATTTGGCAATATCGTCTGACCATCCATCTAGTGGTGTGCTTGATATCTTTGTCCTTGTCTTTAAGAAAAATAATATTTATCTGTTTTTATGACCTGTTCTCAATCTATATCTTTGAGTAATATGTATTTTGTTATGACAAGGGTGTCGTCTGGTCGAGGGTTAATAGGTTTTTACTAGACCTATGTGCCACAGGAACGCAGCCCTATCTATCGAACATAAAAAAATATATTTTCTCCAAATTTTATGTAAAACTACAGCGGCGCTGGGTGGCGTGAATTTTAATTGATAAGTGATACTACTACTACTTCTGTCAGTGTGTTAATTATGAGTAAAATATTACTGTAGCTATAGTGATTAAGAAACGCAGCTAATGTACTAAAACTATGCAGGTGATGTCTGAATGATATTTGGCAAGCTCTGAGCTATGTATGTGGCATTATCTATGTCGAGTAGGTACTATAAGTATATTTAGAGATAATATTATTTAATAACTGCAATAATTCTATAAAATGTCACATTTCCAGGGAGTAAAAGGAAATGCGATCGTTAATTACATCCGTTTGCAGAAACGGAGGTGAGATTTATTTCCAAGAAGATGAACAAGACGAACTCGATTCGACGTATAACGAGTTAAAATTCTAAGAAAAATATTTTAGAACGAGAAATTATTAGTAAATAATATTTAATTCTATCTATATTTTCAAATATTTATGATTCGTATCCACCTATTAATCTAATGTTACAGATCTTCGGATTGTCGTCACATTTTTTGTTTTTTTTTTGTAAATATGAGGACGTCTTGACTTCATAGTGTGTGAAAAGTATTCACTGAAACGGGCCCTTTTATCGTCTGACTTTGGTTTCCTATGAGTTTCTTGTCCGTTCCCACAGAGGTACAGTCCATATGGGTGGTAGAGTCTTGAAATAAATTACTTGGTAAAAAATGGCTTGCAAAGGTGCTCCACTGAAGTCTATTATAAATAAATGCTTTTTGATTGATTGAAAATCTCACCGCTGATGCGCCAAGTCCGAAGATCTTGTGTATGTGATAGGCATACTGGTACTTTAAAAATTCTTCATCATAATCACACATTAGGATCTAGAACACTGCCGTCAGGCGACCGCCACCATGAAGGGTTAAGACACACCGTAGACTTTCGAGTCACTTTAACAAAAAGAGGTCGAGGCACAGCGGGTTTTCAGGCAACGAGTGACTTAAATTCCCGAGTCGGCACAGAGGGTCGCAACACACAGGGACATCAAGTCCCGCGACTCGACCGCTCAACACTGTTCGATACAATATGCCAATGTCAAGAGTTTACTATTTTTGGCCGAGATGCACTTCCGTGTGAATGTGCCCGTTACGTGTGCGTTACGTATCTTTTATTATATATATTTTATTATATAATATACACTCATCAGGTACATGAATTAGGTACTTGTCACACCGCTTACAACGAACGAGAGGTAAGAGCCATGAACTTGATACGGTTGGCAGCGTGGAAACGATTGTTGAACGAACTAAGTTCTTATTTGTTTCTTTTTCCATAATTAAATAAATACATAATAATATATTAGATTCATAAAATCTATTCTTAAAATAGAAAAAAATATAAGCTTATATTATGCATTACCTATTTACTAAAATAATAAAAAAACTGCACATATCACGTCTAATATTGTATTGTCGCGTGTTGTATTAGACGTGAGTTGTGCTGTTTTATTATTTTAATAAATAATGAAGAACACTTGCAATAATTTTAAAAATGGTAACTTTATGCATGTTTTTTTTATTCAACTCACCCACAGATGAACTAACATTGATGCAGAAAAACTAACTTAGTAACTTTGTTTGGACTAGTTAGGAGATAAACATACTAAAAGTCCCCACCCCTCCGAGGTGAGCCCGAGGGGGGGAGGCCGAAGAAGGTCCCATTTTTAGGTTTTTTGCTTATATGTCAAAAACTGTGCGTTATACGATATTTTGTTATACTACATTATTAAACCTCATAAAATTTTCTACAACTTCGGCCTTGACACTTTTTATCTATCTCCAATCGTTGTCCAGCTATGAGCTTCCAAACATGGTCTATTTTGAAAACGCTTAAATTAGTTTTCCATACAAAGTCAGTAAAAAATCTTACAAATAAAATTTGACCAACTTTTGGTTGTCGTATCATAATGAAACTTTGCAAATGTCTAGAAATCTGATGACAGTTTAATAATCTGGATCCACTGAGCTGATCTGATGATGGAGCTAGGAGGTGTCTACTGAAACTCTTCAATGGCTATTAGTAAACCCGTCGAGTTTGAGCACATTACATTCGGATTGATGAGAAGTAGGCACCTCCTGGTCCATTATCAGACCCTCGACTAATACTAATAACGACTAAACTAATTTAAGCGTTTTCAAAATAGACCTTGTTTGGAAGCTCATAGCTGGACAACGATTGAAGATAGATAAAAAGTGTCAAGGCCGAAGTTGTAGAAAATTTTATGAGGTTTAATAATGTAGTATAATAAAATATCGTACAACGCACAGTTTTTGACATATAAGCAAAAAACCTAAAAATGGGACCTTCTTCGGCCTCCCCCCCTTCTTACCTCGGAGGGGTGGGGACTTTTAGTATGTTTATCTCCTAACTAGTCCAAACAAAATTACTAAGTTAGTTTTTCTGCTTTCGACTTTTCGATCCATATTTCTTCTTTTACTGGACTATAAGGGCTTGTTCACGTGAACGCGCGGGCGCGGGCGCGAGCGCGGGCGCGGGCGCGAGCGTGGGCGCGGGCGCGGGCGCGAAATATCAAACATATGACGTGCTATGAAGGTGTTCACGTACAACGCACGTGCGGTGTGAGCAAAGTCTGTCGCGCCCGCGCCCGCGCCCGCGCCCGCGTGTTATAGCGTGAACAAGCACTAAGTCTCAGCAGTCGTCGTTTTTTTATGGCTCAGTGATATCGATAGTCTTTTATTTCTACGACTATGCGTGGCCGTAAAATCAATATTAGAAAAATAAGCACTGAAATGATCCGAAGAGTTTCTAAGCTGAATCTTGGCAAGTGAACGCGCAGTAAATACAGCAGACAGCTATACTCGTATTTTCTTTAACGAAGGTCAAGGCTGCGTCCCTCACAATATCAATATTTGCACGAGATTTGACGCTGTTGATAAGTTTTAAAGCTTTTCAAGGTGCTAAATAAAGTTGTTGTTATAGTAGTAATTAAAAGGAAAATTTATCCATCAAACTGTAACACTTGTACGACACAAAAACATTAAAAATATTTTTGACTTCTCTCATATTGACCGAAAAGATTGATTTTTGTCTTAAAGGTTTTTAAAAGCTCGTAGCTCTTGGTTCAGTGCGCTGATCTCCAGAATACACATCGAACTACATACTCTATCAATCTTCTGGTCTTTAAGTGATAATAAATAAAGGAGATACATACGCATTCCTCTCCGATCGCCTCTCATCATCAGCGTCATCCAACGCTTCAGCGTGTGGCTCCGTGCGCGGCTCACCGTGTCCGTCGAACTGCACGTGACGATCTTCCGTCGCTGCCGCTGATGATATCTGCACAACACACGCTTTATTAAGATACTAGCTGCGCCCAGCGGTTTTACCCGCAGTACTTTTGTAGCCTATGTGTTATTCCAGAGTCTATAAGCTATCTCTATACAAAATTGCAGCTAAATCGGTCCACCCGTTTAGGCATGAAAGAGTAACAAACATCATGACATCCAGTCTTACAAACTTTCACGTTTATAATATTAGTAAGATTGTTCTGGACGCTACCGTGCTTGGAAGGCACGTCAATCTGTGGGACCTAGTTGTTTCCTATAAAATATCTAGGAGACAGTCGTCAGGTCATATTGTAGACCTTGTATTTTCCCCATATAGGAAAGGTATGCGTAACGCGTTTTTACTCGGCATAACAAAAGAAATGCTCGACGACCTGAACTGCAATTGCAACATAAAGGTTGGCCACAGAACTTATAATTGAGATTTGACTCTGACAGTGTAAACAGGGTAACCTGTTCCGTTGGGGTATAAACCCCAATAATTTATTGATTCAAACTGTGTTGTATATGATGCCTCTTTCATTTACTCCAGTATATTTATTTCCTATGCCAAGATTCTTTAGTAATCCTAGACTGTTGTTATAACTATCGTTCTGATCTTGCTGCTAGGCAACCGACTACAAGTGCCATTACAAATATTCACAAAACATTGGCAAGACATGTTATAATTTAATAAACTAAAGGGATTATTGACTAAGAATCACAAAAAAACGTGATAAAAAAACTCCTCTACAATAACGAAAAATAAATATTTCAGGACATTTCACACAGCGCCACCTAACCCCAAGCCACCCAAGCTAAGCAACTTAATGCTTGTGTTATGGTGGTTAGGATAACGGATATAATACTTATATACTTTTCTTTTGTAAATACATACTTATAATAGATACAGAAAGCCACCCAGACCAGAAACAAATATCTGTGATTAAATACTGACGATAAATCTATAATAACAATACAAAGTAGATAAGTAACAGTGGGTGTTTTTAAATACAATCTCTCAATATTTTCTCTTAGGTTTTATCTTGGAAAAACAAAGCTATCTTCCACTTTTCCAGTATTAACTATTTTTAGCAGTTCTTACAATATCGCAAATAAAAACAATATTGTATTACTCACTTTAACAAGTGAATTAAATTTAAAAAAACCCCAACGCAATATGTAATTCACCATATTGTGATGGCGGCCATCTTGGATTTTAAATTTTTATAGTGGGTTGTATTCTACTAGTTAAGCCCTTTCATTTGATACCCATATTGGGGGGGTTGTGGAGAAAAAAATTAATCCGCCATTTTGTAGCGCGGCCATCTTGGACCGATTTCCACCAAACATGGCTAAGAACACTCTCGACTAACTCTACTTTCAATAAAAAAAAACTAAATCAAAATCCGTTCATCCGTTCGGGAGCTACGATGCCACAGACAGACACACACACACACACAGACAGACACGTCAAACTTATAACACCCCGTCGTTTTTGCGTCGGGGGTTAAAAACTAATTAGGGATAATGATTAATATTGTGTTAATTGACTGCACTTGAGTGTTTTTTATTTCGAAAATAAAATGTTTTTATACAAAACCTCCTTCAATGTTGTGAGTGTACGACAAATAAAAAACTGTTGATTACTTTAAATTTAATTTTTCATAATTATATTCGATTTTAATGATACATAAAAACGGAACGTCATTCAAAATTGATAGGTATTTGATAAAACGCAGGCGGATATCGGTGAAGTAATCATCTTCGGAATTTTTTAAGTACTTGTATTATACATATTTTTTGTTAAGTTTTTATGCATTTTGTGCACTAATGATTAATTTATTCTTAACAGTTTCAGAGGTATCACAAAACAGTCTAATTATAAGTTTGACGTTTCTTAAACAAACAACTTTTATATTTTTTATAATGAATATTCAATTACGATTATAATAATATTAAACAATCATACAATTTTAAAACCTACTTATAAATAAAAAACGTCATTGAGGTCATGACCTGCAGGAAGTGTACCTAAAAAGCTGGCTACATTACCTCTCTGAATGGCCAAACTTATACGTTGGCCGAGGTAAGAGCCAGCTTTTTGGTCATTGGTTGCTACTATTAGGCGCCTGGAAAGCTCCCTAAAGAAAACCACAGCGTCCTTTCCCCAAGGTCCCATAGTCTCTACCGCAAACGGAAGAAATATGTACCTTTCAGTAAAAGATAATGAATTAAGTGTTTTATTTGAGTTATTTGTTCAAAATCAAATTTTAAAAATATTACTTGCCTATTAAAGGTATCTAAATGTTTAATTATGCACAGTTTTCTTTACAAATCTTAAAGAAATCTATGAAATGTTAAAAAAGTTTTTTTTAAGAAATAAATTAAGTAAAACCAATCATTTTCGTTTTTTTCTTTATGGTTATTTAATCGGAATCTTGAAGTTCAGCGCAGCTACAAGTGTTACGAAACGTAGATCCAGTTAAGTCTGCCTTACCGAGTCCCGACGTACAGTGCTGGCGAGTAGGCATTACTACTGCATAAGTACCAAACTGTATAACAGATTAAACAAAGAATTGAATTTTTACCCTCTTCCTTATGTTAAATGCAAGAAAAAATGCTTGGAATGGCTGTTGTCACTAACCTGCTTATTCATTTTATTTTTTTTCTAACCTTGTTTTAATTTCAACTCACCTTATACAATTAACTTTAGGATTGTTTGTATCACAAGTGTAAACCCGGAGGAGGGCGTTGGTGTCTGCAACACAGTCTCACGACTATCGCAGGTATCATCGTTCCATAGCATAAGTTTTATTGTAACACTTTTCCAAAATAAACTATTTGTATTTGTATTGTTGTATTTGTTTGCTTTCCGGCTAGTGCTTTTAATAAAGTGGCAATGGAAGGACAAGGGTCATATTTAATTTTAGAAAGATAGAAATCTTGTACAATCCACAGTAGCTTCACATTTACTTAATTTAAAAAATACTATCTTTTGCAAATCTTTATTTTTTCCAAACTCTGGTAAAGTTCGGATAGTAACTCTATGAGAAGAACCAGCAGGAAACTGACAGGGATTTATTGATCTGATTTTTTTTTAAAATATTATTTTGACTCTACTGCAGGCCTCCCTACTCACCCTCATTACTGTTTATATTTCAAACATAACAACCACTTTAAAATTTTAAATTAATATTTAAACCAAATTTATAGGTATTGTTACTATTTTTTCAACCATTCAGGAGAAAGATGTCTTAGAATTTATATGAGACACAAGAGGTACATACGAGAAGGAACTCTTACAAAAATCGTAATTAATTCTTTAATTATAACGTACCCACGTTAATGAAAACGTAAATATACACATTAAAAAAATACAAACAAATTAAGCTCGTTTCAAAAATAAATTAAAAAAACTAATAAAAAAATATACCTCAGGCAAGGACACACTTTTCATAATTCTAGTGCGTTTGTTAGAAGCACCAGTGAAGCACTGAAGCTCGAGAGCCGTTATTGAGGTAGGTCCAGGTCTTAGTACATATCGATTATGGTATAAAAACAGTGACATCGCTCAAAAAGCCAAACACCAGCGGTCGCGGTGGGCCGCGATATCACACAAACGACCTTTGACATTCACGTTACCCTGCGGAAATCACATTTCCCGGTTTGAATATTCGATCGAGAACTATTTCAGCCGATCTGTGGCATAGAATTATATATAAGAAACAAAGCCGAGCAAGATAAAAACAATCTCTTACGGATACAAAGAAAGAAAGAAAATATTTAATTAAGCAAAGAAAATCTGGCACAAAGCAAAACAAGAATAAAACACAAGAAAAGAGCAAGGAATAAAACAAAAAGAATTTAGATCGTCGAAAAGAATAGATAAATATGATTATAGCAAGATAGAAAAGAAAAGCGAATCTATTGTTACTGTGACCATTTTTAACAGGTTTGTCTGAATTGAACTAGCACTACAGAACTTTGATGACGTTTTTGGAATGTCTGTAAATCTACGAATATGCTAGATCTATGACCTGTGGTGACAGATACTATTCAATAATTTGGCGTTCCTAAAAAATAAACTCATTAGCCCAGTAATTTCGCTAGCTACAGTGTCCTCCTACCGAAGCACAGTAATGTTTGCACATCACTGCTCAACCGGTAGAATAACTGGCACTGATGGGGTACCTTGTCGACCTCCTGCAAAGAAAATCTACCCCCGGTAAACTTCATATCAGTCTAATTATAAAAATAAATAAAGTAAAACTTTGAAATATTAAAGAAGAAGAAGAAGAAGATTAATTTATTTAACGATGGAAAATAACAAAAGAGGTACATTATTATTACGAGTACGATAACATGAAAACTAATCCACAGGCATAACAACAGAGAAACAGATCTCAGAAACGTAATAATACTCATAAATATAGGTAAGTAAAAACAATTTATACGAAGAGATTTCATGGAAATTCGTGAAGTAAATTAAGGTAAAAGCTTGTTATAGCGTCACGACGAACAATCTAGATCTTCGATATACGAGTATGTATATATTTTGTTATAGTAATGATCTTTTACTGGAAAAGTGCGTTTTTCGCAGAAATTCTAATAAGCTAAAGAAATGGGAAATACGTGTAAAAGAGGTGATTTGTGCGCATGTAATATTGTGCTTCAAATATAGGTTAACATAATGTTAAAAATTGATTTAATCGGATTTGAGTTGATTGTATTAATATCTTGTTTTACGACCTTGTCATTTATGGCCATTTTTCAATTCATTCGGAAGCGGTCATTATAACCGTGTCCGGCATGATGTTCAGTAAAGCCAGAGAGGGATATATCCCGCCTTCTGGGTTTAGTCTGCTACCATCTACGGCCGCATCGTCGCTAAAAGCACGCGAGATCGTAGTCAAAGGTATAATGAATATTTAAAAAAAATGCTCGTCCCACCATATTATGTGCTAGGTTTAGTTACTGTTGGTATTATGTTGGAATTTTTTTTTTTTTTTAAATACCTTCTAAAAAAGAACTTACCGTTCCGTTAGAGTTGGGATGTGCAGAGCGAACAATCTCGGCGATTCGTTGTGCGTCTGATATTGCGCTCTCTGCAACAAAATCTGTCATCAATAAAATGTTTGGAAACCATTGTCTAACCATTGTCTATTTGAACGCGTTCACGATACTATTTATTTATATTATGTGATCAAGTAACCGCCTTCACTGGCCTACCAGTTGTAAGCGCCATACGAGAAGCTGTGGACCGGACGAGGTGGAAACAGCTCACTACGTAGGCTACCGTCTAGTTTCAAGGAGGCGACCTTCGGTAATAAAGGACACGAATAAGAAGAAGAAAGTTACCTGCGTATGGTGGTGGGGGCGCAGCATGATCCCGTCGTGGTTCGGAAGGTGCGGGCGGCGGCGGACCCTGTCCCTCGCCCCACACCACCCGCTCCATCTCCTCATCTAGCTGGACTTCATCCTCGCCCGCCGCCTGGAGGCAAAACAAACCTTACTTTAATATCATTGACTCAAGGACGTGAGAAATAGAGGTGGTAGAGTCGTAAGACAGACTGGCCGTAGCTAATGATGCTATAAGTGAATATATAGATGGTCAAAAGTTGTTAGAGATGTTAAACATCAATAAAAACTTCACCTGGCCGCTCTCTTGGCGGGTTCATACGAAGTTATGACAATGCCTAAAATGCAGGCTTCTTTCCGCGTTGTATGGACATCCATTTTACCCGTCCATGTCCAAGAGCAAGAATTCTTAATATAAAAAATACAAAGATGTCATATGTTGGAGGATAAAAAGATTTGTTTACCATGTTTATTTGTGATCCTAGTACACAATGCGGTAACATTGCTTTGAAGATAGCGTTTGTTTACACGCTGGATTGCGGCAGATCGGTCTTTGATGAAATTTATGTTGAAATTAATTACTTAGACACTCAGCGATCGTAAAACGAGCATTCAGAGTTGGAGACTGAAACGACTGTCAACTCGTTTCAGCAGTTCACAATTTGGACTACGAGTAAAATAGCGCGAACTGATTAAACGTGTTGCTTATAATTTGACTTTTTGTTTTTAATTTGATCAAGTTCTCGCCTAATTTAAATCCAAAGAAGATAACAAAAATTTTCAATTCATGATGAATACATTTCGGGGAATCCTTTATTTGTACCTACAGACTTTATTATGAAAATACTCGTAGACGAACGAAAAGAACTTTACGCTCCCCTAATATTAGTCCTAGAGTTACTAAGGTAGGATGGGCCATTCATACTGATGTAGGGACCCGAAGGACCATTAATAATTTCAGGCATTTACGATTCCACATACTGGCCAAACTGAAGACTGACTGAGGAGCCTATATCTGCCTGTAATTTAAAATTTCACTTTTGAATTTCAATAGGACATTTTTGTATAGTTTGTCTATAATATTTAGTAACACCTGTCTTTTACTATTCTATTTTTAGCAGAAATCAAAAACCATTTCCTATTCCAGCAGCTGTCTTGTTTTAGGCCCTCTATTTCCATCGTATCAACTGACAACTATATGCATCCAGCATCTTCGAATACGTTGAACTAATCACTTAATACATTTCAGGCTAGATATAGATATATATATATATATATATATATATATATATATATATATATATATATATATATATATATATATATATATATATATATATATATATATATATATATATATATATATATATATATATATATATATATATATAGGTATATATACCACTTTATAGATACGAGTATTTATACCACTAATATTATAGAGGTGAAAGTTTGTATGAATGTGTGTATGCCAAAAAAGGATGAACCGATTGAGCTTTAAATTTGGAATGTAAGAAGCTCAGATCATAACAATAATACATAGTAGACTACTTTTTATTCTGATTTTCCCACGGGTAAATTCTTTCCCACTTACGCGAGTCAACCCGGGGGGCGCACCTACTTTGAAAATAAATACATTAATTCAAGTACTAGAGACTGGCCATTTGAATATGGTAGTAATTGGGAAATGCGGGAAGGGGACGCCCTAAAAACTACTAAAAAGGTTTGGATGAACTGTGTACCTCTATGCATAGATTTGTGTGCTAAGGGAGTAAGTAAAGATATAATGGATGATAAGAGTAGAATGGAAGAGGAAAGCATGTTGTGACGTTGTGCCGAATGCCGACCCTACCTAGTGTAGGATGAGGGCAGGAAAATGATGACTAGAGAGATGACCCACACTCTTACAGTGCAGTAGGCCGTAGGTCCTTTTAACAATAAATAATAATAATTGGGGTTTATACTCCGACAGAATAGGTTACTAATAACAATTAAACAATTAACATTGTTTCTTAACGGCAGTTGGTATAATTCAAAACCTATCGATGTTTAAATTTTGGTATTAGTACGTAAGCTTAACACAGAGGATGCTGAAGAGGAAACCTAGCTAGTAAAACAGCCCGTGGCAATAACAAATTAACGCTAAGAAAACAACAGAATAGGTACATACACAATATACTGCATATATTTTTTTATTTGCTTTTATAATCATGTTTATTCATATGAAAGCAAAAAATATATATAATTTCCATAAATTACCAGTAAAATGTTCCGAGTGCAGCTTTAAGGTAAAACATAGTTAATATTCTTCAAGTCTTCGACCTGGATCGACCATGCACTTGACCTTGGTAGCTAAAATACCATTATTATGACATGCTGGTGAAAATCAATAAGGTATTCATAAATTTTCATAAATTACAGGAAAATTATTAAGTAAAAAGTTAAGTATATTCGTTTCGTTCACATGACATGAAAATTTATTTATAAAAGCAGTAGTTCTTGTATACCTACTATTAAGTGGTGTTTGAATAAAGAGTCATCTAATCTAAAACTATAAAAAATGTAGAGCAGTCTTTAGTAAGAGACGGAAAACTAGAGAGTTAAATTTTAAGCGAACGTAGCATTTTCGACTGCCAAATATTGTCAGTCCCTAAGTAAGCATGCGGCAGGATGAAACTAGGTTTTACAAAGTTTGTGTCAAAGTATGCTTAGTACATAAAATAGAACATGTTCTTAAAATTCTGTCCAACCGACCAAATCGCTGACAGGTTGTCTGTAAGCGATTGCGGTAACTTTAAGCAAAAGTAGAGTTTAGACCCAGCTCAGTTCTTTGTTTTTTTTTAATATTGTTACTTTTCCTTCAACTTAGTATGCCATAATAAGTGGTACATTGTTCATATATTATTATTCTTTAATAAAACGTTGAAGGTTTATTATATTTAAGAATCTAAGGTTGTGCCTTTTTATTAGATCTAGCCGTGCCCATAAATTTTATTTTCTCCACACAGTATCGATTTTAAACAGAGCACATCGTAATTTGATTGACCCACTATACTGAGGGTTCGTCAAAAAGGAGAATAGAGCGCGTTCACGAGAATCACGTATAGTGTATACCTAGGGTAATTAAAAGTCATAACTAGGCAGTATTTTAGCGCTTATCATACTTTTCACGTCTATGCTACTGACTCGACTTAGCCGAAGTTTGGCACATAGCTTAGACCCTATTGTACCCATGGCCACATCTCAGAAGGTAAAACGTGATGTCAAAGCTAGTTAAATATTCTTTGTAAAAACATTTAAAACACTCTTAGATAACTATAACATATTTTCAATAAGCAGAACAATTTAACCATAACGTTGCAGTCTTATTTAACCTTCACGTATATAATTACAGTAGTAGTATTTTATTACTTGTACGTTAACATTTAGACAAATTAAGAAGTCACTATTCACTATACTAAGCTATACTTCGTTTCAAAAACAAAGATAATTTTTGAAGGGTTCAAAGGATCAATATTTCTTAATAAATTCGATATATATCGGATATTTAACATAATACATATATATTGGATATAACAGTTGATATTTTCATTGATTTATAACCTACGAACCCTGCAAAAATGATCTTTGTTTTTGAAACGAAGTATAGTGATTTAGACACAGGATGTTAAATCAAATAAACCCAGTTTATATATGAAAAGACCTCTTAAAGTTTCCCCTAGTACCTTTCATAAGCCTTAGGAAACCTAGCTAAGCCTTAGCCTTAGCTTTAAAAAACCTTTATCGCAATCGGGTTACGTTATACATATATGTTAGAAACGATACGTCGGGTTACGGGTTACGAATATTTTTCCCGAATCTTAACCTAACCCGCAATAGGGTTACGTTTTCGGGTTAGTTAACCTTTCAACCGGCGAATCACAGCAGAATATTGGGCAACCACGAAAAAAAACAAACAAAAAGGTCGTGGTTGCTTAACTACTCGGAAGTCTGAAGAGAAACATCTTGGTGACGCCGTTGCCTGTTTAGTGGGTCATAAAGCATTTAAAGAATTCTATAACATTTTTAAAATATTAAGAGCGTATATATCGATTGACGCTCTCTCGCTCGCACTATTTGACAAATTTTGAAATATAAATTCATAGAATTATTATATTGAAAATTCCTTAAGACCAACCCTCCAAAATATTATTGCACACATTTTAAAAGTGTATTCAGTTTGATATATTAAAAAATGGCATGAAGAGAATTTTTGAAAAAAAAAAAATATTGCTCCCCTTGCCATTCTTAGGGTTCCGTACCTCAAAAGGAAAAAACGGAACCCTTATAGGATCACTTTGTTGTCCGTCCGTCCGTCCGTCCGTCCGCCCGTCTGTCTGTCAAGACCCTTTTTCTCAGGAACGCGTGGAGGTAACAAGCTGAAATTTATAGGAAATACTAAGGTCCATTGCTTCTTAGAGCTGTGAAAAATTCAAACTTCTAGGCCAACGCAATCAAAAGATATAGTCGAATATGTCGCAAATTTCAGCAAATTTTCGACATTACCAAATAAATCAAAACCTACGGGGCACTTCCCGTGAACTCAGAATCTTGAAATTTGGCACAAAGCAACTCCTTAGAGCACAAATAAAGAAAAAATTGCGAAAACTATAAATTTTTAATTTGATCATATGAAAAAAATATTTTGAATAATTTTATACTTACTACCCTTTTTCTCATGAACGCGTGCAGGTATTAAACTGAAATTCATATCAAATACTAAAGCCTATAATACCTTTAAACTGTAATAAAATCAAACCTCTATCTCAACGCATTCAAAAGAAACAGCAATTTTAGCCGAAATTTTAAACACGCAACTACTCTCAAAAAACCAAAACCTACAGGGTACTTGCCGTGAACGTAGAATCTTGAAATTTGGTAAAAAGCAATTCCTTAGAGTACAGATAAAGGAAAAATTCCGAAAATTGTACATTTTTAGTTACATCATATAAAAAAATATTTTTAATAATTTCATACTTACTACCTTATTTCTCATGAACGCGTGCAGGTATTAAACTGAAATTCATATCAAATACTAAGGTCTATTATACCGTTAAACTGTAATAAAATCAAACCTCTATCTCAACGCATTCAAAAGAAACAGCAATTTTAGCCGTATTTTTTAACTCGCGACTACTCTCAAGGGAATCAAAACCTACAGGGTACTTGCCGTTAACTCAGCATCTTGAAATATGGTTCGCAGCAACGTCTTAAATCACAGGCACAGGAAAAATTACGAAAACTGTAAATTTTTAGTTACATCATATAAAAAATATTTTTAATAATTTTGTTTTTACTATCCTTTTCCTCAAGAACGCGTTCAGGTATTAAATTGAAATTCATACCAAATACTCAGCTTTATAATAACTTTAAGCTGTACAAAAATCAAACATCTATGTCTACAAAATCAAAAGAAACAGCAATTTTAGCCGCATATTTTCAAACTCGCAAGTACTCGCAAGGGAATCATAACCTACAGTATATAATATTATACCCACTTTTCCTTAGGGTTCCGTAGATTGCCGTAGGTTTATACGGAACCCTCGGTGCTCGAGTCCTACTCGTACTTGACCGTTTTATTTTAACATATCAAACTGAAAACACTTTTAAAATGAGTGCAATATTATTATTTTTTTTTTTTATACTAAATAGGCCTACGTTTGACCACATCCCACCTGATGGAAAGTGAAAATGAATTATTATGGAAGGCTTAAGGAATTTTCAAAAAAAAAATCTATGAATTTATATTTTCAAAATTTGTCAAATAGTCCTAGCGAGAGAGCGTCACTCGATATATACGCTCTCAAAGCAAAGTCTAAACACGTCTATGGTTGTAGTCGCTTAACTCGTGGTTACAGGCCGGCAGCGGGTTGATAGTTAAATAATAACAGGTTTAAAGTGGAAAGTGTCACGTGTCAGTTAGATCGACCAGTTAATTATTGTTTGCGAACCTACTGAATTATTCACGGCTCTCAGCGTCTGCCCGTTCCTTTGATATATTGTTAATTTTATTTTAACTCCTCTTC
Organism: Hemithea aestivaria; assembly: GCA_947507615.1. Lineage (NCBI taxonomy): Eukaryota > Metazoa > Arthropoda > Insecta > Lepidoptera > Geometridae > Hemithea > Hemithea aestivaria. The sequence goes on from OX382323.1 coordinate 3,123,158, forward strand.
AAATAAGAATAAAAGAGCAAGTTAATGTGTGTGTGTGTGTGTGTGTGTGTGTGTGTGTGTGTGTGTGTGTGTGTGTGTGTGTGTGTGTGTGTGTGTGTGTGTGTGTGTGTGTGTGTGGGTGGGTTAATAAAATTCGCAAAAATACAGTTTTTTACCGTTATCTTAACTAATTGTTAACATCATAATCTGTGCACAATTACAGCTTTCTAAGACTTATAAATAGTTCTACCGTAAAGCCGCGGACGGATAGACAGACAGACAGACAGACGGACTGAGGGACAAAGCTAAACTATAAGGGTTCCTTGTTGACTACGGAACCTTAAGAAATATTACGACGCTTGTGAAATAATTTTATTACAGCACAGAGCACGCGTAATACTTAACAAGTGAATTAAATTAAAAATTTAAAAAACCCCCAACGCAATACGTAATTCACCATTTTTTGATGGCGGCCATCTTGGATTTTAAGTTTTATATAGTGGGCTGTATTCTACTCGTTAAGCCCTTTCATTTGATACCCATATTGAGGGGGTTGTGGAAGAAAAAGTAATCCGCCATTTTGTAGCGGCGGCCATCTTGGACCGATTTCCACCAAACATAGCTAAGAACACTCTCGACTAACTCTACTTTCAAACAAAAAAAACCAAATCAAAATCCGTTCATCCGTTCCGGGAGCTACGATGCCACAGACAGACACATACACACACACACACACATACACAGACAGACAGACAGACAGACAGACAGACACGTCAAACCCCCGTCGTTTTTGCGTCGGGGGTTAAAAACAGATTGTGAACATTTAGAAATAAGAGATTATTTATTCATAGATTTCAGGTACATAATAACTGATCTTAATGTAAAATCTATTGTTCTGCCGAAACCTGTACTTTTCAGACGTATGAATAATTACTAAAATTACTTACAATAATATGACTTATGAGCTAAAAATAATGGATCTACTTATAGTTAATTTTTTTTGGAGTATGCAGGATTTTTTATTTTCCTTCCTTTTATTGAAGTCGTTTTATCAATGAATAGCTTCACATGTCCGGTTTTAATAACCTCCCTGTGGTTTCATCCGCTGAAAAGCCGTTCTTAACTTATTACGCCAAAAACTTTTCACCACAAACATGGGTCAAAAGTTTTCCATTTATCATAATACCATAGCAACGCGGTTTCGTTAATTGGAAAGTATCCTTTAAACATTTTAACATTTTAGAGTAGAAGCTGAGTAGAATCTATAAAGATGTAGTAATATTTTAGGGGATAGTTGTCTGTCAAACTGTGGTGCTCGCGCAAAAAAGGACTATAAAAATTCGCGCGAAAGTATTTCGATTTCCTTTCGGTACGATCAATTCAGAGCTAATGAGCCACGGACAGACACACATACAGACACAGACCGTTAAAACTTATAACATCTCTCATTCTACATCGGAGGTTAAAAATAAACATATCAAATCTTTAGCTTTTACCATATTAATTAGTGTAATTAAAGAAATTCTGGTTAACATTTTTAATAAACCAGCTTTAAGATTTAAAGCCTTTAGAACCGCCGCGCCGCTAAATACAGAAACCTTTTCATTAAACACGATAAAACAAAATTAACATTTCTCTTTGTGGCGATAACAATGCATAATAAATATTTTAATTTCAAATGAAGTCGGGCTAAATAATAAGATTAACCTACATAATCTGTAAAATGGAAATTTCCCGCATTATTATTATAATTATACTAGCTTACCCGGCAAACGTTGTTTTGCCAAATAAATAATTTCCTAGTAATGTCTAGTGTAGACAAAAAATAGCTTACTTATTGGAAGTATGTATGTATTTTAGAATGTGTATATTGTATGTATGTAAAAATGTGGTATATGCGTGAAATAAGCATTATTTTATCGAAAAATTTTTCAAACAAAAGTAAAAAATTAAATTTTATGAAAACATTGTCTCTTATAATTTTTTCATACAACCAATATTTCCATTGACATTTCAAAATAAAGATTCATAATGATTGATTTTTTGGAAACTATGAAAATCTTAATTGTTCAATTACATTTTTTTAATAAAATTAAATTAAAATTACATTTTTATAAGATCAACAACATTTTCGATATAAATAAAAAAAAGTATACTTACAACACAAAATCCGTTGTTATTGAAAGCTCGTGTCACGTGTTGAGTACTTTTGAGGTTATAAAATCACTTGATTAACTAATCATGCAAAATACACTCAAAATTTATAATTTAATTATTATTGATAAAATAGGAATGATTAAAAGTTAATATGAGAGTTACACTGAGATAGCAAAATAATAATTGTCAACGTTACTACTACACTTGATGCATAAACAATAATGGCCGACAACTGTGTAGGGAGTGAGAAAGAAAGGAGACCGGCTTCGTTCTCATCCCTACTCCGTGCTGTTTACTGGGTCAGAAGTGACACCTGTAGACATCTGGCTAAATAATAAAAACTAATTAAATGACGATTGATCAGTTTTCGACCGGAGAGGAAAAATGATTAAATTACTAAAATGGCTATTAAAAAATAAGGGTTGATCGTAGAAAGGTGAAAATTGAGGATTGTATGTATTTTTGTATGTTGTATCATAATAAAATAGAAATTAAAAATTTTGTCTAAAAAATAAAAAATAAAATTTAGGGGTGGACTACCACTAACATTTAGGGGGATGAAAAATAGATGTTGGCCGATTCTCATAGATACCGGATAAGCACAAAAAATTTCATCAAAATCGGTCAAGCCGTTTCGGAGGAGTATGGCAACGAAAACTGTGACACGAGAATTTTATATATTAGATTGTATGCGTTTAGCATTCTTACGTGCGACTCTCTCGCTCGCACGATATGACGAATTTCGAAATATACATAATTTGTAGAATTTACTTTTTGAAAATGATTCACGGTAAAGCTCTAGATAATGTGCGCACAGACATCAGACACGTCAAACTTATAACATATAACACACTGTCGCGTCGTTCTTGCGTCGGGGATTTAAAAAAAGGTAAATGAAAATGCATGTACACGAAATAAAAAGGTACACGAAATAAATAGCTATGCCAAGGTTCGATTTACCATATAGCCCAGCTCATAATCTCTGTATCGTAGTGTCAAATTCTCAAACAAAACAAAATGTAAAAGGTTTATTGAAAGGATTGAAAGAGAATTTTGACACTGGTCACTGGGCACTGGCAAAGTCTGTCATTTGCACGAAGCGCGGCCTTTACAGAAGGACTGAAAAGCGGATCCTGATGTAAGGGAAGCCAAAAAAGCCCCAAAGCCAAAAATTCTTCTACAACAGGTTGTTCAATTTGACGGTTCTACCTTTGTATGGAGGGCTAGCCTTTCGCCACACCGTATCTGTCATTGAAAATTGAAAAGCTTTTTATACGAGTATGTTCCATTCACAGTTCACAGTAAGCCGATCGAGTATAATAGACGAGCTTAAAAGCTTCTCTTTCACGTCCTACTATCTCACTTGCAAAATATGACGAATTTTGAAATATTTCGTAGATTTTAGGGGTACTTTTTGAAAATGTAAATTGTCGGTAAAGCTAAAAGTAGGTAGGTATCTATTGCCATTTTGATATTTGTGCTGTGTCTGACTGACTGACTGATGTATCAACGCACAGCTCAACCCGCTCAACGGATTGAAATATATTCTATGACGTAGACTAAATATCCAGAAGGATTTCTCAATGGAAGCGAAGCCAATAAGCTAATTTGTTAACGAATGAAAACAACTCAAGCTAAGCTTTTACTCTTAGAGTTTAGAATTACTATTCTATTGTTACAGAAGCATTTCAAAGATCAATGCTGTGATATCAATGAAATTGTTTGCCGATACCTATTTATTCCCCTGAGAATAGTTGATTCACTTGACCTTAATCGTTACAAATATGTAAGGGTATTAGATGTGAGTGCTTATACGAACAGCATCTTTAAAAGCATGCGATTTAAAAAAGCAGCATCCAAAAAATATTATTTTCTGCTATAGCTGTCGAGAATTTCAGAACATCATTACGTATATATTTAACGTGATGTAAGTGTTTTAATAGCACATAAAACATGCTTTTTTATAAAAGGTTGACACATGTGGCTAAAAGTAATTATATAGTTATGCTACCGTTGCTCTTCGCGTAGAAACTAACTTATTATATCACCGTAAAGGGATTAAAATAAATTTTAAAAAGCTAGTAAAACGGCAATTAAAATAAATAGGAATTTCGCAAAAGCAACACTTATTCAATGAGGCGTAATTTGAGTAAATACGATAAAAGCACCTGCTAATTTAAGCAGCAACAAAAGCTCTTTCTTAAATCATATAAGCATCGACCAAAATAAAGTTGATGTTCACACTTCTATAAGTTTAATAGGTGCATTTATTGACACATATGTACTTGTAACCGTCACGATTCAAACGTAAGCGGTCAAATATAGAACTAGAACTGTCGTCATACAAACTTATGATGAGAAAGCTATAGAGCGTAGATACTAGCGCTGTTGAAATGTTAATTAAAAAATTGGATTATTAATAACGTGTAAGAGACGGGGACACATATGAAATTAAAACTGTGCAACGGTACTTAGTGCCACCGTCTTCCAACTTACGGTGACCTAAATAAAAAAAATAACTTTGAATTAATAATTGTTATACAACATAATTTTGTTATATAAGGCATTAATATATACTAACGAAAAAAATGACGCGCCCATTTAGTTATGTCGTAGTTTTTATCATATAAGGGCTTACGGGTGCTTTAAGCTTTACACGTGTTTATTTTTGTTTTAAATATTGAGTTCAATAGTATAGGAAGTTAATGTGTTGTGTCTTTTCTGATCTAATGTCTTTTTCTTTGTATTTCATATTTATAATATTTTAAAGGTGAAAGGTGTGTGTGACATTAATATGTTATAATTTGTGTTTGTTTTTAGAAAGCTTCAAACAGAAGAAAATTCCACAAGCTTAGGGCTTGTGCCTAACAACCTAGTATTTTTAGCCGACGTTACACAGTGCCAGGGCACTCGCTACAGCAGTCGCTGTACGTGACGGAATTTTTCGTAATCGAATTTGTACACACCTTGACATAGGTACATTAATATTATTATAAAGCTCGGACGCGATCAGGAAAAACACAAAGGCTCGCGATCACTTTTCCACGCGTCCCGTCTCTGTGTGAAGTAGGCTTAAAAGACCGACATTATAGATTTTCCGTGGCTGACATTGCATGACTTGAATAAACTAATACCACATATTATTTACAATTTTGCATGTACGTAATTAGCAGTTCACACTGCCGGACTAGTCTATCATTTCACATTTCCATCGTGTAAAATCCAGATATTACTATGTATGAGGCTAGATGCCGTAAGTACGTCCATTTTATATTCACTACTAGCTGCACCCAGCGGTTTTACCCGCTGTACTGCCTATGTGTTATTCCAGGGTCTAAGCTATATCTATAACAAATTTCAGATTAATCGGTCCACCCGTATAGGCGTGAAGAAGTAACAAACATACACACTCACTCACAAACTATCGCATTTATAATATTAGTGTGATCATAAGATAGGTCAGTGTTTGATCGCGATCCAGCCTGTTGTTAAACGGTAATGTGACCGTAGAACACTCACTTGCTTCACTAAACATAATAATGACATGTATGAAAAGTGAAAAGTAGGTGTGTCACTTTTTTATACTTCACTGTTTCAAATAGATACATATATGTATGCCATATAGAGCTCCGATTGAGACTTCTTTACAGCTTTAAAAGACAGGTGATGAGCGCTGAAGGCACTCTGCTTAGAAGCGCTAAGGACGTAAGCTCAATGGATTGCTCTTTCCGTGGTGCCCGGACGCCAGGGACAGTTTTTTTTTAATGAACATTTTGCTCCATTTCTCAACGTAGGTACTTTTATGTAGGCATATGAGCGAAATTATTTCAACAGTTGTCTGATGTTAACTTCGATGTAGTCGTATGTAAAAGTATATCGTTTATCGATGGATCGATCCTTTGCAGTCACAGTGTTACCTAGGTTTTCGGAGGTATGTCGCGGCAACTATTCCGATACATATCTATTGAATATAAAGTCCTTGGAAACGAATGGTGAAGTGTAGTGCCATTTTTAATTATTATCCACTACAAATAATTAGTGTGTATTAGTATCATAATGACGAACAAATCCAGCATTGTGGTAAAGTTACTAAAAAAAATGTGTTTTTTAATACAAAGGAAAGGAACGGATTTTAATACATTGGACTAAGGAATTTTATTTCTTTTTATTCACTATCGGTTAGATTTTGACTTTGGCTGTTCGGTAAAGAACCTTTTAGGACGTAGTACCTAGTACCCGGATAGTAATTAATGCCTACAAAAACATTATTTGAAATTTGTAAAAAAACCAAGTCTCGCAACTCGCAGTTCTTCTACCGTGAAACGTTGTGAGATGTATTACCAAGTCGGTATAATCTTTTATGTTTTAAATTAATAGATCGACTTGACCATTTGTGGTGTTTATACAATGCATTATACTCGGTTGCAAAAAATTTAAGCTTCTAGTTTTATCCACAACGAAGTTATAGGGCATCGAAAATGGTCTGAATTGCTTCCAGAAAAGGATGGTAGGACCGTGCCGCTTTTTTTACTTGACTTGGCGTGGACACTGCCGTGTCCCCAGATCATTGCACATTTTTTTATCTGTACTGTCCCAACGAAACTATGCTGTTCAGAAATAGATAGTCTGTTTATATTATATTAATAATCCATTGATCGCCGTCTCGCCAGATTATGTTAATAAGGAATCAGGACAAACTTAAGTACGACAATTCCTAGCTTAATAGGATAAGACAAATTTTATTCAGATTTTCATGAAAATTTATGCGTCTTCGATAAAAATAATAATAAAGGGCTGACCAAATAATTAATATTTTGATGAGCATTTTTATTGACTTTTGATAAAGCTCCGGCATTATAAATTTTCCGTGGCTGACATGGCAATATTTAAATAAACTAATAACACATATTATTTACAATTTTGTACGTACGTAATTAACAATTCACACTACCTGACTAGTCTATCATTTCTATGCAATACTACATTTTATCTAAATCGGTTTAGCCGCTTAAACGTGAAAAGGTAACAAACTCACACATTTACATCCATACTTTTAGTGGTACTAAAATAGTATTTAAACAAAATAAGAACATTAATAGTCGTTACATGAATAACATTATGTATTCCACATTGTTATGTAAAGAACGGATGGTAGTAAAGCCCTAATTGGATTACTGGTACGCAGACAAATTATATCTATATACCTACAGTTATAATAGCTAGAGGTATATACAGTATCACATATTATATGAGACGGTTCGTTTAGTTTTAATATCTTGGTTATATATATCTTGGTTATTTTAATTTTGGAGAAGATTTTTATTCCCAAATAACTTTATAACCAACTAATAGATAACGGCGCAATTTAATTTACGACCTATCTACAAGTCTGAGAAGATCTACAAAAAATACACTTAAAATTTCATTATAATAGGTCAAGCAATTAATATATAACAAGTAACTGGGTGGAATCAATAACGAATATTATTTCCCTGATTAAACCCTTGTCATCACTTCAATAGAAATATCAATGAAACTCAATTTTAGCTTAACGTATTAATACTTAAATAATTACTGCTATTCATTCACATTAATCTCGTATTTTGCTATAAATTTTAAATGAATATCCAGAGATCATAATATTTTCCCGTTACAAAATAAAAACTAATAATAACTCGCGCAATAAGCGATAAATAGTATTCAACAAAACGTAAAAATATAATTAAAATACCTATAATAGGTACCTATACGAGTATATTGAGGAGGGTATAAATCCGTATAAAGTTCTCCGCAACACTACACTTTGCTCATCCAGCGATATGATACTAGCAATTTCTCTGACCACCTTCCGCTGCCTATATGCTGTATATATAATTATATATGTCAGAATTGAGTAAGATTGCAGTAACCTCAGCGACAAGGTACAGATATTATTATGAAAAAATATTCTAAATGGGTTGAACCACATTCGAGCTTAGTTAATGAACAGCTCAGTTACTGAAATTTATGACTGTTGTCATACACAAAAGACTTTTTATTAAAAAACCCATGGAATTTTATAAAAAATGGAAAACTTTTTGAATCACCAAAACTACGACCTATACAAATCTAAAATAATATAAATATACCTATAATTGGCGCTCTTATTTCTAAGCAATTCCACATCCACACATCCACCAAACAATCGAAAACCTACTCTCTAAATTAATCTACAATTGCCACACTTGTCAAGTACAAACTTCGACTTGCTATAATATTAATTTTTGTCTCGTTTTCATATAAAAACTGATTGAAAAGGGGAAAACTACGCAAAAGATTAAATTAAACGTCCCCGATCCCTACTTCTCTTTTTGCAGGCTCTAGATATGACGCAGTTAGTTCTCGATCTAAACGCGATTGCTATCTTTTTTATTTACGGCCCTATGAGGGCGCTCAGTGACAAAGCCTATAGAAACAAAATACTTTTAAAATGAAAGCAGTAGGTACTATATCACAAGTAAATTCATTTGAAAATTTAAAAGTTCAAATATTTAAATAAAAAAATGGACGAAAACTGAGAGCGAGTTGAGTGGCGCGGCGTGCCATGAGTAGGTTATGTCCAGCAGTGGACGTACGTAGTCTGATGATGATAATAAAATTTAAAAGCATAGAGATGTTAATATGTGCTTATGTATGTCAAGTAGTTTTTGTCTGAACATTCTGTCTATATCTATAATAATTCATTAGGTCGAGATATACTAACGAATTTATTTTTAGGGCGCATAGCTTAACCTTAAACTTAGGTATAAGGTATATCTTCAAAAAAGAAGAAATTATCTATAAAATATTTTATGAGTTTGTAAAAGTTTCAAAAATCTGAAATTAAGAACAAAGTGCGCTCAGCAATTTTGGTTTATTCAAGGTTCTATTTCAACAGTTCGTTACTTTAAGGATAAAAAATAAAGAAACTTTCTCTATTAATCAGTGTGTTTGAAAATTTAAATTGTCATTTCAAAGAGCTCCTTGTAGTGGCTAACAACTTTTCGGATAATTTCTGCCGGAAATAAAAAAAATATATATTCGGAAAAAACTTTTTTAGGGCATTTTTATTTGTACTTTCGAAAGCTTCCATAAAATTAGCATTAAACAACGCTTGCGAGCAACTAAATCGTCAAATTTTTGACATACATTTTTCAGTCAAATAAGTCATTCATTTTCAAGTGTTAAGTTAGTCTCAAGTAAGTGTTAAGTTCAAGTTACCTTCAGTGGAAACATCGCGCGGGTAAGGTTGGTAAGGGCGGGCGGGAAGGCGCGTCTGACACGACCGCCAACTATACGACCACTGCCGCGTTTGCCCGCTCTACCCTCTCAATCCACCCTCTACACCCTGGCGGGAATCACAACTGCTCACTACTTACTACTCACTAGTCACTAGATAACGTTTGGAGGCGTGACATTTGATACTCTCACTTTAAAGCCAAAATATTTTGTTTTTATTTTTATATATTTGACCAACTTTTGAGATAATTATATTTATTCAAAATTATTTAAAATTATTTTTCATTGTCTGTTAATTTTAATCATTTAGGTGTTTGAATAAATATTATATGAATTATTGTGAACAAAAAAAAATTTATGAAAATTATTTAATGTGAATTTGAAAAGCAAAGAAAATTGAAGGCATTGGTAAATTAAGCAGTTGTTACTATAATAATTTATAATGTATTAAATTATTTATTCAAAATTATTTAATGTGAATTTGAAAAGCAAGGAAAATTGAAGGCATTGGTAAATTAAACAGTTGTTACTATAATAATTTCTAATGCATTAAATTAAAATATGTACACGCATTTTTGTAGGACTTTCGACTTAAGAGATTTTCAAGATCGTAATAATAAATTCTTCGTTCCATACAAAATGAATGAAAGGTGTACCTTTAGTATAGTTTTTAAAATTATATTTTAAAAAATAATTAAGTTATTTCAATTCTACGTTCAATTTATTTTAAATCCATTGTAGGGTAACCAAAACACATCTAAACCATATAAACCTGCGTAAATTGTAAAATTTTAAACTTTTTTTGGTACTTTGTAACACTTTTTACACTTCTATCTCTACAATTATATTAAGTTAATTGTTATGTATTCAATCACTGATTTTTATTCCCAGAAAGTATGCGTCCACACCGTGTTTATTTTGTATTGACACTCAATAATGTACTCGTACATACTCGTATTATGTACCTTTGATATGAATTGATTGCTACCAAGTGCGTCAACTATTGAGACATTTACTTGTAAAAATATTTATTGGTACGCCACGTTTCATTGGTTTGCCCTATTTGTATCGTAATATATAACCACTAGCTTGTGCTCGCGGCTTTGCCCGCGTGGCAAAATCCTTTCGTAGCGGAGGTCTACGTCATAAAACATATCTGTATTTTAAATTTCAAATGAATCCGTTCAGTGGTTTGTGCTGTGCGTTGATTAAACTTACAATAATACTGGGATAACTCAAGTCAATTGTTCGCTTAGGACATGGTTTAGTCCTGGTACAATCGTAAGTCCGCGTTTTGTAACGGATTGGGTTTAAAAAAGTGCTCGAGCTGGAAAGAGACAATCTAGAAACCCCTTAAACAAAAGTTATACCTCTAAAACTTTAGATATACTCTTTGAAACTAGTAAGTAGACGCAGCGATCCGAAGAGTGTTAGATGTAACTTGCCAACGGTTGGAGACAACTTGGAGCGGTTTCAGTTTAGCGCAACTAATACAAGTACGCTGCCAAACACTGAAGTGAATCGCGGATCTTTTTCATGGTCGCGAGTAGTGCTTAGTGATATGATATTCTCACGGCGGATTTAATGAAAGCAAATAATGCAAGCATTTGCCGTAGAACCGATAACCGCTGGGGTAGGTGTGTTCTAGAGCGGAGACCGCGTCTCGGCTAACATAGTGCAGGGCGTCCTTGGGCTAGATGGGGCGACAATATTTCGAAGGATAGCTGGAAGTGGTTAGATGGAAGAAGACAGAAAACTTTGAGTGAGAGAAACTTGAGTGGCGTGCCATGGGAGAGGCCTATGCCCAGCTGTGGACGAACGTAGGTTGATAACTTTACAATGAATTAATTAATTTTGATGTTTTATAAAAACACCCTGTTTGGGGCCAACAATGATTATTACAATGTATGTTATTTGAGGGAAAGTATCATTAAAGGGACTCATTTAATGCTACGTTGTAATCACCTATTTACACAGTACGTGCTTATTTCACTTCACTTTATACAAACCACACATTACATGTGTCCTATGTAATTAAATACCTGAAAGACAATGTAGTGTAGCATGTCTGTTTTTAACAACTTCATCGCTTTAGACCCACTGACATATTAATAATTAATACACACGTAGCAAATCCGCAACTAAACTTTCGTTATAGAATTTACAGCATTATAAGATCACTGCACTTCAATTGCCACCTAACTGACATTATGAATTCGGCAGTTTTAAGGCACACATTGTTTAAATATAGGCAGATGCTGCGTTTATGTGATTTGACATTTTGAATTCGGGTTGAACTGGGTAGAGTTCTAATCCTGGCCCAATGACTTTAATGTTATGTGTCGCAAAATGCTATTCGTATGATCTAGGTTTATTAATAGGTTTATACTGCGTTCATCGTAGGCCTAAATATATTTTTCAGGCCAAATTATTTTGGGTGGTCTGTTTTAAGACTCTACCGCCCATTGAACAATGAACATGTCATGCTCCACTGCAGGGTTTCCCTTCTCCTTCCTCTTTGCTCTATCTTGTGCTATTTCGGTCGAATCTCTAAGGTGTTTCCAAAGGTCGTCCCGCCATTTTTACTGGGTCTAACTTCGGCACCGTTAGTCTAGTTAGATCTTTAAAACTACGCAACGGATTTTGATGCGGTTTGTTTTAATGGATAGAGTGATTCAAGAGGAAGGTTTAAATGTATAATAAATGTATGATATATATTAGAGAAACTCTTATAATTTTCTGTCAGGCGCTACGAAGTGCGCGCGGGTCCACTAGATTTTACATTAGACATTTTGATTGTTGAACCGTGGCGTCTATAGCTATTACAACAGCATGTACAGAGACAAAATGACACTCGACGACAGGAATGTCTCGTGTATTCACAAACAGCAGCAAATTCACTTTGTATCTTTAACGACTGCTCGACATTAAAACCAGGCGGTATATTTGTAACAATTACCGTTAATGTGACCGTAACGTGTAAAGATAATCTTCATTGTGTTCGCTTTGTAATACTAAAGATAATTGTAGCTACTTAGTACGGATGACTTAGTCTTATTAGAACGGAAAAATCTTTTGAATCTGTCATTTTTTTATTTTGTTTTAATTTTATGACATAGATGGCAAACATTGGTAGTACACGACGCCCTCTGTCAAGACTAATCAACTCTTATCTTGCGTAAAGAGTACCTAGTCTGACGTTTAGCAAGAGGCTACTCATGCTACTCCCACTGCAAAGAGATTTGCAGCTTTTCCCAATGTCATTGGGCTCTTACGGAGTTGTCAAAAAGGGTGAAAATAGAAAGAATACTCTTATGAATCCGCTCTTGCCAAACGTACTAGCTCCGAAACAAGACGCCCACCTGTTGGAAAGTAGGTTACCGTCGCCTAGGTATAGGTACCTGTAATACCAAGGGCCCAGGGGTACCACTGTATGTTGCCTGCATTTAGAGACTCTATAGGTACTCTATTTATTAGCCTTTTGAAGAGTCCCATGTTGAAGTTCCACGGAAATGCCGGGGAAGGAAGCTCATTCCATTTTTTGCAGATGTAAGGCAAGAAGGAGCGAGTAATCACACAGTGCGCGAATGATCTGCATGTGTGTCAGTATTATTATTATTTTATTTATAAAAATTAAGACTAAGTCGCCAACGCATCGCTAACTTAGTCTAATGGGCCAGCCTACTTCATAACATAGCATTTACGAAACGATTTTCTTTGAATTAAAACATGTTATTTATTAGTGGGTCACACTGTGGGACATAGCTAGTATATGCATCTCATATTATGTACTTAGCTAGAATGTACATAGATATTATTACATTCCATTGGCATGACGACTGAAAGTTAAAATGGAACAAATTTAACCAATTTCCAGCATGAGTGGGATATCTAATTTCTATGAATAAAAGAATAAAATATTTCAGTAGAAACATTGCGAACTTTAGTTCTCAATGTTTGTTAGAAAATTCTATAATTATACAATGAAAACACACCTAATTCTACTCTAATTCTGGTAAAATATGCGCATTAATTAGATTATAAATATAACAATAATAATTGGTCTTACGCGTGTGTATAGAATCTGAATTTATAAAAGGAATGCGTGACTAGCTCACTGATTGACTGATCTATCAACAAAGGAGAAAGTTTGGGTGTTTGTTACTTCGTCGCGTTTAAACAATGGAACCGATTTGATTAAATTTATACACAGCTTAAACATTGGACTTAACCAACAGTACTTTTCAACATTATTAAGTGCCATTTATTGCACTTATTTTGTTTATAATAGAATTTGCAGTAATAAAAGTTTTGCAAAAGTTGGTACATACCTATACACTATACAGTTATACATACGAGCAGTCTCCCGTAACTTCCATACATTGAAAAAATGTATGAGATTCCTTGGAGTCACGTTACCAACGCAAGGAAGCAAGTACCAACATAAAAAATAGTTTATTTTTTCTTATACACCTCCTTTGAACATTGACAATAAAAAAAACAAAATCAAAATTGACAATTCAATGTGACGTTGTTATTTGTTGATATTTTGTAACGTGAGTTAAAGTTTAAAAAAGATTGTTTTTTCTGCTTTGAACATTCGAGTTGCTGGACAGTCGTGTTTTTAGTTTATATTCTATAGATTTTAGTTCGTTATAGTTTTTGGTTAGATAAAGATATTGTACAGATAAAGTTCGTAATTCTTAGTGCCTGTTTCACGAAGAGACTGAAGAGTTATCGGCTCATCATGAGTTGGAACTCGCGCTCCGTAAATCTTATATAGTATGGAATCAGCTACAGTATTCTTCGCATCGTTTCCTTTGGATGAAAACAGGTAAGTTATAAGCAACAAATAATAATCAATACTCACAAACAGCCACCAATTGCTTTGGAGTAGGCATTTTTTTCCTACAAACTGTCCACCAACATTTATGAGGAACAGACTACCTTGGTCGACTAGGCAGGTGCCCCAACACCAGTTATTCTGCCGCCTGAGCAGTGATATGCAAACATTACTGTGCTTCGGTAGGAGAGCACTAATGAAATTACTGTCTGAAGAGTCTAAACATCTTATGACTCTCAAGTGAGAAGTGTTGGCGCAGTGAACCCATTTGTGAAATCCTGGGTAGCACTATATTATATTGCAGCGTTATTTCTTACCAACAGGAGAGCGTCTTGCTGGTCTTCTTAGTACGTTGTTTTAAAAAAAAACCTTGTATGTTTTACAGGTGCAGTGGCTAAGAGTTGTAGAGGATCCTGAGCTTGTTTTTCGGCCCATTAAAAAACTAAGTCGAATTAAGTTTAGTTAAGTTTTTTAACGATATAAGATTCGATAAGACCTTCGATAATTCTTGAAAAAAATATTATTTATTCCTGATTCCTATATTATAACTGCTTGCGATGTACAGTAATATAAAATACACGTTTTTAATTTTATAGTACACAATATTTGTATATATTTTTATTAGCACATAATTGTAAAAATAGCATTAATAAATTAAATTAAAATATTATGAAATAACATGGCTTTTCTTTATTTATAAAACTTAAAACATATAATAAAATCATCAACTATCCCGTCCAACGGGTCGCGCCGACTATCGATATATTTTTATCGACCTGACCATCACTAACAATCGACACTACCCATCACTAAGCAATGTCATACAGCAGTGCAGGCAACATCAGAAATCAAATATACTTTTTACTTTTGGGTTGGTAAGGTGACTCCAATGAATTCAGTACATTAGGCGATTTCATTTTTTTTCTTCGGAGTTGACACTCTTCTTTATATGCTCAGTGCATACGAGTGACAACATCCTTTTTAAAAGTCGATCAAAAAAGGTTATATTTGAGGCAGCCCTACAGAATGTTTATACACGATTGGACCGTCAGAAGCAGAAGTCAAGAGCAGCGATGCGATTCGACGCGACTGAGCGGCACACCTCACGACCGCGGGCAGGGTCAAGGGGACGTGAAGGCCGCGAGCCGCGAGACAACCCGGCGCGTGCCTTCACTGACCCAACACTTGTGTTTGAAAAGAGAAGGATCGTGGCACCACGGTCCTGAGTGACACACCTCACGACCGCGGTCAGGGTCAAGGGGACGTGAAGGCCGCGAGCCGCGAGACAACCCGGCGCGTGCCTTCACTGGCCCAACACTTGTGTTTGAAAAGAGAAGCATCGTGGCACCACCGGCCTGAGTGACACACCTCACGACCGCGGGCAGGCTAGTTACCACTTGCCACCTACTGGACAAAACCGTATCATCAGCCATTATGACCGTGTTCTCCTTCTCCTGATGGCAAGAGATAACGATCCCCATAATCAGTACAGTGCCACCATAGCATAGCCATAGCACACCACTATTTCCACGACTTTTCTCTTATTCCACAGACAGTACAGAGCGTAAACAACAAACTGTTATACTACCTACAAGTACATGAAACTTATTTATTTAAGGGGCTAGACGGCGATGCGCGAAATGATTTAAGCGGGCCAGAAAACTGTTGGCCTAAATTCTTGTACAGTCGGAGTCAGCGTTGTCTATTAGCTAGGGACAACGATCTCGTTGCAAAATTTTAACACGCAGTTCTTTCTTGCACCTTGCACATTTTGAGAAATTATTTTTGAAATAAACTATTGTAATATAAATAATGTAATTACATATAGTAAATATAATACATACATGTAATATTTAACTAAATATATATATTTAGTTAATATTGTTTCGAACGGTTTTAAAGGATGAGAAGTGTCTTAAGTGAACTATTATAAGCTTAATTAAATTAACCGTTTAGTCGTAAATAAGTAACCAACATAAACCACCTGGTATAAATATTATAGCCTGAGTCAAAAACAAATCTGGGACAAAAAAATTGAATTGAACTCGCAAAAGCGACATTGAAAATATATGCATATAGAGTTTATTCCGGATTTAGATCACCCGTGTAGTACACAAAAAATAATAGTACTTACCTATTATCTATATGTATACCTCTATAATACGTCTGCGTATACTAACTACCTCTACACACTTATACATAAATAGGACCGCTCGGTGTAAACAAACCTTAACTTTTACGTGTTTAAATTTTAAACGCAATTTATTCCCCGAAACGCAAAACCCTGCAGGAAGGCTTGATTTTGTATTCAAAGCAACGCGATAGCAATAAGCCGCGCAAACCGTTCTGTCATACGTCAACGCTCGTATTATAAAAATACGTTTAAAGCCCTTTTCTGTTACAAATTAAAATGCAGTTAAATTAACTTGATGTGCTGGTGCCAAGAGGTTTTCAATTTGCTAAAAAGTAGCCTATTTATATATAAAATTTAATGTAAGTACTCTGTGAAAGTAGCATACCTATGTGAGTATGTAGAGGTAAAATGAAAAAGGGAGTCTTGGGTAAAATCTCAAATATTAGCTAAATATCTGAGTGAAAAAGTAAGTAACATTAAACATATAAACACAAAAATTCACCTTCGGAATATTAGTGTGTAATTAGCCCAGTCAATGAGTGCCCAAAAAGGGTATGTGGATCGAAAAGTCGAAAGCAGAAAAACTAACTTAGTAACTTTGTTTGGACTAGTTAGGAGATAATCATACTAAAAGTCCCCACCCCTCCGAGGTGAGCCCGAGGGGGGGGAGGCCGCAGAAGGTCCCATTTTTAGGTTTTTTGCTTATATGTCAAAAATTATGCGTTGTACGATATTTTGTTGTACTACATTATTAAACCTCATAAAATTTTCTACAACTTCGGTTTTGCCACTTTTTATCTATCTCCAATCGTTGTCCAGCTATGAGCTTCCAAACATGGTGTATTTTTAAGCCGCTCAAATTAGTTTTCTATACAAAGTCAGTAAAAAAATCTTGCAAATAAAATTTCACCAACTTCTGGTTGTCGTATCGTAATGAAATTTTGCAAATGTCTAGAAATCTGATGACATTTCAATAATCTGGTACCACTGAGCTGATCTGATGATGGAGCCAGGAGTTGTCTAATGAAACTCTTCAATGGCTATTAGTAAACCTATCGTGTTTGGGTACATTACATTCGAATTGATGAGACTTTTTCATAACAATTGCTGTCGAGGGTCTGATAATGGACCAGGAGATGCCTACGTCTCATCAATTCGAATGTAATGAGCCTAAACTGGTCGGTTTTACTAATAGCCATTTAAGAGTTCTAGTAGACACCTCCCGGCTCCATCATCAGATCAGTTCAGTGGTACCAGATTATTGAACTGTCATCAGATTTCTAAACATTTGCAAAGTTTTATTATGGTACGAAAACCAGAAGTTGGTCAAATTTTATTTTAAAGATTTTTTTGCCGACTTTGTATGGAAAACTAATTTAAGGGTCTTCAAAATAGACCATGTTTGGAAGCTCATAGCTGGACAACGATTGGAGATAGATAAAAAGTGTTAAGGCCAAAGTTGTAGAAAATTTTATGAGGTTTAATAATGTAGTCCAACAAAATATCGTACAACGCACAGTTTTTGACATATAAGCAAAAACCTAAAAATGGGACCTTCTTCGGCCTCCCCCCCTCGGGCTCACCTCGAAGGGGTGGGGACTTTTAGTATGTTTATCTCCTAACTAGTCCAAACAAAGTTACTAAGTTAGTTTCTGCTTTCGACTTTTCGATCCACATTTCTTCTTTTACTGGACTAAATCTTTAAAAAACTAAGTAAGGATTCACAAAATAAAAAAAAATCCTTAATTGGCTAAATTTGTCATTGCCATTGAGTCCCCGATATACAATCGAGCCCTAGTGCGGCAACCACTGGAGAAATCTTGTAAAAATATTTATAGTATTTTTTTTAATTCTAAGCAACGCGACAGTCGCAAAGTTGCAAAGCACAGAATTAGGGTGACAGTCCCGGAGGATGCACCGCGAGTGACGCTCCGTAGCGCGCGAAGGTCAGGGTCGCGGGTCGATATCGCCCCCCTGCCACCCCTCCCCCCTCGCCCCTTCCATCCCGCCCGTCACGCTGCACGCCTTCCGCGACCACCTGCTAACGCTAACGGTAGCGTTTCTAGCATTTAAGGTGCTGTTTTGTTGTTAACGCTGTGCACGAGGTTTGTGGATAAATAAAGCTGTCTTTTTCTATTCGAGTCGTATGGCTTTTTATATATATTTTTTAAATTTAGGTCTTAAAGTTGTTTGAGCCAGTTCTACAGCTCTTTCGTTGCCTTCAGGTTGTGGGACAGTTCGGACATCGAAATATCGTACGATCATATCGTCGTTATCGTTCGGTATGGCTAATAAAGCTGTCAAATAGAATATTGTTTTGCTACTTAATAAATTATATTGTTTTTTTCGGTAAACCTATTGAAGGATGCCTCCGTTCCTTTCATCCATTTTTAAAGTGATGGTTTTTATGTTCAAGGACAAAAAAATATAACGAATATTTATTTGTGGAAAGCTTGTTTATTACAAGTAGACCCCTCTATGTTTACTTATAACTTATAGGTAATGTAGCCCAGAAGTACCGCTCGTTAATTCTCTGTCACAAGTTTTGTTACTGCGTCTACTGCATGTCGCCAGCCACCGATTCACACCTTAAATGACTAATGCAGATCTTTTGTTAAATATTATGTCACGCCACGTGCACTGAATTAGCTAATTGCTTGTTTTTTCATAATATAAAGAGAGGAAAAGCTATCTCATTAGAACAACATGAAGTTAGTACGAGCCTTAAATATGTCGTGTTGGTCGACTTGCGTAATTTGAAAAGACTTAAGACTGCTTCGACCAGTTCCCGCGATTAGTTAGTCACCATCATAATATATTTATGTATATGATATCAACAGCAAAGTCTTACAGATTACGAGTGCTACTCTTGACCTCCGTTACTTACTTACTAAGACATCAATGATTGGGTCTCACACTTCATTATCATCAGATCTAGAACTCCATTGCTGAACATAGGCCTCCCCCTTAGAACACCACCACTCGTGGTGACCATCACACATTTGCTATCTGCATTTAATTAAACTTAATTCCGACTCCTAGAAACAGATTTTATGCAGCTGATTTGAACAAAAATGGAACTGTTAAATTTTTACAGCTTATTTGTACAAAACTGGAACAGTTAGTGCTTCAGTTTTATTTTCGGATTAAGTTAGGTAAAGCGCTTTCGCTCTCGGACCGAGTGCTTTTAATCACGTGCACCCGTGATTCCGCTCTACTCTCTATACTGCTTCTTTTATTTTTCCAGTTAATACGAATAAAAAAATATATTTTACGTTTTTAACTGAGATATTGAAATTTATCTGGTATATGAGGAAAATAATGAGGCTAAAATGCCATTAATAAAGTAGCAAGTGAGAATGTGGTAAAAGGACGCCATAAAAAGGTTTAGATGAACGTCATATAAAATAAAAATATGAGAGCGCAGTGAATGAAGGTATTATGTCGCATGAGAGAATAGAATGCAAAAGGAAAACGTCTATTGCTTACCATACCTAAAAAGACTTATTAAGAGAAATAACGGAGGTAGACCACCAGCCCGATGGTCAGACGATATTGACAAAAATGACGGAAAGAACTGATAGAGATTCGCACAAGATCGAAAATCGAAACGTATAGCGTTACTCTAAGGGGCCTCTATTCAGCAGTTCGTGGCTACACACTGATTAGATAGAATGGTAAAATCGCATCTTGACCATCACCTATTGACATCTACAATAGCCAAGGGTTATAAAAGTAATGGTTGAGAGTTAGGGTGGAGCGCGGATGTATGGAAAAATTTTTTTTTTTAGATTCTGAGTTCTAATAGTGCGGGATTGGTGCCATATATTATTCCCAAAATACATGTAAATATTCATTTAATTTGAAGGACTTCTTCTGCCTCCGCAGTGACATCAAAAATTTTAAAAAATTGTAAAATAGTTAACGAGCTTTTGAGGTGAAAAATTATGTTTAACATAATGGTTATTATGTATTAAATAATTAAAACCTAAGGTTTTGACATTTATTAAAGTACTATAATATAAAAACACGTGCAAATATTAAGAAAAAAAATAAAAATTATATTATTAGTTAGCACTAAAATCTCTTTTAGTTTCAAATTTTCATCTTGGCTTTTATTGCACCCAATCTTGCTTTTTTTGTGCACTGTGAAATGGAAGCTTCTGTTGTAATAATCACACCTCTTTGAACCGCTTGAGTATGACAGGGAAGCCTTAAAAATATCAATTCGCTGTTACTTATTAAATCTTTAGCCATTTCTGGGAGCACTTGTCCTTCGATGGATGTAATTTTTTTAACAGGCAGTATTACTCGGGTTTCTAGAGCTTTTCCTAATGGACCAGAATAAGATTTAGGTCCCGATGTACATCTGTCGAGATTAAGAAACAGGTGTCTCAAAAGAAATTAGTTCATGTGCAGTAAACAAATTATCCACTGAAGTGGTTTTTGTAATCTTTTCTCAATCAGCCTTATGGTCCCACCATACTTTCTAGTATTGACATTGGTACCATCACAACCCTTACCATCCATTTACCATCTTTTTTAACATTCTTCAAAGTTACGTCTTTCTTACCATCGAAGTATAAAGACGAAAGCTCTGTGACAGTTGCATTTTTCATTAATTTTTCTCTATTTTTGCTTCTCTATCTACGTAGCTTGTATCTATCGATAACCTCCAAATCAGATCCAATGTCAAACAATACAGATGATGCTAGATGCTGCTCTATCTGATACCCCATACCTATCTCACGTCATCGATAACGTAGGGAAATCGACGGACATTATTTTCTTTCTTTTTTTTCAGGACCGCTTTCGATCGTAGTATTTTCTGGTTTTTCTGATGCTGATGATGTCGTTGAAGATGTACTAACATCTAATTCCTCTAACGTTGAAGTGCTTAAGGATGTGGTTGGGCGATTTTCTCATTCATGCTTAATTGTAAAAGTTTTTTGCAACTTCATTGTAGCAGTTACGTCGATGACGCTGATTTCCAATATTCGCGACGTTCTTTGGTCGATTAAAAAAGGTTGCTCTTGTTTAGGTATCTTTTTATCCTTAGGGCAAATACATCGAGCAAAGTCTTTGCATTTGCATGCTGAAATATCGAAAAGTATTTCACTGCTTTGTCGAAAACTTAGTAAATTTTCCGGGAAGAGCCTCTTAATAGATTTTTGTAGGTTTTTACATTTTAAATGATAATATGCTTTCAACATCTGTATGATTCTTGTTCTAGTCACTATTGGAATAGATGCAGTTTTCCATATATTTTCAATCCGGGATATCACTGTGTATCTGTTCTCTGCGAATGTTGGTTCATTTGCAGTTTCTAATTGTAATTTCAGTTGATGTCTCGTCCATTCATAGTACTTCATTACATCTTCGTAAGTAGGTAGAATATTCCCAAAAAGAGAACATTTCAATGCACTCCGAGTTCTTTGCATAATTGCAGCGATACAAAATCGAGGGTTTAACTAATATGAGCTTACAACATTAGAGCACTGAAGCAACGCGCGAGCAATATGACCCTTTGTTTGAGTGGCGATTTTCGCGACAAATGTCTGTACTTAAATGTCCATTCACATCCTTTATTTGAATGTAAAAACAACGTCAAGATTTTTTATCGAAAATTAACAATATCAGTTATCGTTTCTACGTTAAACAATGGACCATTTATTAAAAAAGCTTACGTTAACATAGCGTCCTAATAGGATCTAAAATCAACTATTTTCATAATTTCAATGACGTTGCGGAGGCAGTTACTCTAAACCAAATTGAATCATATTTTGCATTACTTAATTTGAGCCTAAAATGCATCGAATTTCAACTATTACATTACCGTTTCATAAAAAAAAATTTTTCGCTCCACCCTATTGAGAGTCATGACATAACGGTAATTAAATTGTGACTGACCTATACTTCGACCTTGTCCAGAAAGAGCTAACTCTATGCGATTTACGCGAATCCAATCGCGCGTGTATATATTGATTCATTGCGTTCACAAGCGTGAATTCAGAGACGCGTGAGTCGAAATCGCGCGTTTCGCGACAAATTCGCTTTTCATAGACAAGGTTTTATGGCTAGCCAGAATGTATCGCTTTTTACAAGGTTTTATTTACTTTCACCAGTCTGTTGTCTGTCTGTCTGTTTGCCTGTCTGTAAACAAATCTTACAAGTTAAATTTGATCCACTTTCCGGTTTCCAATTGAGCTGAAATTTTGCATGCATGTATAAATCGGATGACAATGCAATATGATTATGACATCGAGCTGATCTGATGATGGAGCTGGAAGGTGACCATAGGAACTCCGTAATTAAACGACGCAACCCCATCGAGTTTGGAGTCATTTGATTCGTCTTGACGAGTACTTCGGTGCTAGATGATAAGTATCACCCATTACATTTATATTAAAAGCTCAAAGGGGCCTCTGCGCGTTGGACTTTTTTGTCTCCGTGTACGCCTATAAAATGGCCCGGGCTTAGCCCGTGTTTAAGAGCGACATAATAAAAAAAAGTTTTTTTTTAATTCACTTGTTTTCCTTATAGTGCATTTGTAGAGCATAATAAAATCCTTATCTTACAGTAGGTAGTCACTGTCCTCCTAAACCCTCAATTCTAGATTAAACGAGACATTCTGATAGCGCACTCATTTCAAACACATAAAATTATGAATCATGATGTCGGCAATTACGCATAATCACCGGAACAACATTGTTTGTTTACATTAAACATTGAGACAAAAACGTAAAACTATGAAACCATAGCGAGCTGTGAGGTCGAGCTGTGGACACTACGGAATAAATAACAAAGTGGAACGGCCATCATAAGATGCAAAACGCGCTATACCCAAACCATAGTGTAAACTAAACAAAAGATACTTGGAAAGACGGGATAAAGACCTTTCTATCTTATTTTGAAGTAGACCATCAGTCCAATGATGACGATATTGTCAATTGTGTCAGATGAGACCCGCACATTGATTGAATTGAAGATGTCACGTAATTATGATGAGGCCTATTGCAAATAATTGATGGAAGTATGTAGATTGTCTCAATATACACTTCGTGTGCAGTCTAACTCCTTCGCTTGTCGGTTATTGGAATTGCAGTCCAAGCTGAGACAGAATGTGCCTGACAGACAACCTCCACGGCAATTCCAATAAGGCCGATCTAATCATATCAAACGATCTGCGATGGAAACTATCGGAGTGGATCAGACGAGCTTATTGAACCGGGATTATTGTGACCAACAATTATACAACGCCACATAATACCTGACAGTACAAGGTGACGTGAAACCATTCGCCCACAGTTAGGCTGCGTTTCCACCAGAGATGTGCGAGCATGCGTAGCGAGGGATGTGTTTGTAAAGAACCAATAGAATCGCTTCATTTACCTTGCCTCGGCCTAATAGACCCGGTGACGGATCACACAAAGTCATTACTCCGGACTATAATGATATTATTCTTGCCATTGACGTTTTTCTGTACAAAACTTTGAAAGACTGCGAGCAAAATCAACTTGATGTCACATCTTTTCGTTATACCTATTATAATATATAGTAGGCGAATAGCAAACTGTGAGGTGTCGTGGAAACTATCGAAGCGGTACCATCACGTACGAGTTAATTGAACTACGATTGTAAACGATATAATTGCCTATTCAAAACAACTATTAAAAGATGAGTAAAGTTTTCAACGTGATGCAAGATTAATTTAATAATAAATATACTAAAATGCAAGATTAAGCTAATACCCAAATCCAACGCCTAACCAAAGTCAAGACATCGGAAAGAGGGTGATGGAACTCTTATGTAGTTGGAGAGCCGTGGTTAGAAGTGGATGGTATATTATGTCACTCAGAAACAGAATGGTGATCCAGATTATAGAACGAAGGCATCCTAATCACCCGATAACTTAACGAGCAGGTGACATTAGGAGATCATCGTCTTCCTACTTCCTACCCTTATCCCACATTATGTAGGGTCGGCACAACAGGTAACAGGTGACATCAGGAGAGTGGCGAGTAATTAATAAAGATCATAGGGCTGATGGTCTACCTCGAGGTTTGTTTGTCCTTGTCTATGGTATCATTATGTTAGAGACGCACGAGCAGTAGTGAGCGGTCACCGTCGCCTGTAGACTTCTTCAACACCATATGGTATTCCCGGTGTCAGTCACTGCCGACGTGTCGACCACAACACGTCGGAAAGTAAATCGTCACAGCCTTAGTTCATCTGTATTTGTCAACCGTGTGACGAACCAAAATCCCATTATTTACTCATACCACGAAATACTGAACAGTACAAACACTAATAAAATATAATAATTTGAGGCGTGACCGCAATATGTTTAGTTAGGATTTCTGCTAATCGAGTCCAGTCGATACGGAATAATTCTAGATCGTGAGCATGGACGAAGAAACTAAAGAGACTATTGGAACGAGTTTGTTGAAAAATGGGGCAAGATAGCAAGACCACTTGCTTATACACACAAAACACATACTGCTCGCACATATCTTCACTTTTACTACGGTAGAATAAGTGTTTTGAGTTTTTGTGTGTAGGTATGTACGTAATATTGTAGTGCATTCTGTGCAAGATGGTACAACTCGACGTACATTACATTTATCTCACAGATTTTTTTGCGAAAGTAGATTAACAAGACGAGTCCAACCTCTCCTAATTTAACGCGTAATCTCGTAAGACCTTTCTATTAATGTTACACTTGACAATTCATCAATTAGATACTTGATAATACATAGTTAATTTCAAATTATTCAAACTTAATTTCTAGTATACTACATACATTTTGTATAATAAATAATAGTATAGTCAAGAAATAAATTGTTGAATGTACAAACAGATGGTCTTACTATTAATGCTTCACAACGTTATTCACCAAGCTAAGTCTAGGATCAACGTTCATCAACGACAGTGCGCTAATCTATCTAAACAGAGCTAAACTGTATGTCAATACAAGCACGAGAGGATAAAAATAACAATGGTGTTGGATGTCAGTTTCCACGTCATGATTGGGCCGCTAATTGGCAGGACAGGCGCACAATCATACTAGTTACCATCATACCACGGTAACAGAACTAGAGGTACATTTAAATTGATGCAGAAGAACGACGTAAAATTGTTTTTTTTTGCAGGGAGAATACTTTCCTGCATACCTTTCGGGGTTGAGGAACGGTTTATATGTGAGACTCAGCTTGCCGGCGGGAATGATCGACCATTTCATAGGCCGTCCTTCCGCCCTCACGCATGGGGACACAGCTGCATGCTCCATCCCACAAAATGATTTATTTCTAACCTGTCCCGAAAACACAGTGAGGACCAAACGCCATCGGACGAGTGCTTTGGCATACCCGCTGCCCCGGCATAATTGCGTCCCGAAGGAACATCCCCAGACTCGGTACCTACTTAATTTTAAATGATTCCATACTTTTTATTTTTACGTGGTTGCGGGTGGGCGCACTTAGTGATGAATATATACAAAGTATTTTATAAAAACAACTAACAGAAACAACTGTTCCGAAACAAACCGTGAGGAATTGGAATCTGTTGTCTATTAGACACGGCAGTCTTTAAAAGTTATGGTTTTATTGCAAACAATACACATGTGAAGGAATGTGCGCCTCTGGCTAGGGAGCGCCCGTTATAATAACACATTTTATCGTGGCCCTGCTCTATAAAAATGTAAAAAACTGAGATATTGTGTATGTGATATTTGAGTTTGCTTCAACTAGTATTGTTGTAATTTTCGTTCAACTAATATTGTAAATGCAAAAGTTTTGTTAGGAAGAATGTTTGTAACTCTTTCACGTCTAAACCGGTCGACCGATAGGACTGAAATTTTGATGCATTGATGATTCAACGAGCATTAAGAATAATTGTTTGGGCTAATGAGTCCTAAAATCTTTTATATTTCTAGACGACGAGCAAAGCGCGATATTAGTTAGATATTGCGTAAAAATCTCATGTCACGGTGTTTGTGGTAATACCGCATACCCCTCCGAACGTCTCGAACGATTTTAATGTATTTTTTGTATATTTTGGTAAGTATGACAAGATGTAGATAAAAAGTATTTTAATTAGTCAAAGGTCCGTGGTACACCACTTCCTTTTTCTGTGGTTCAGCAAGTAGATTTTAGATACATATTTCATTATTAGAGGTACATGTAAAGATCTATATGATAAGTTATCTGAATGCTAGATCTTTTTCATGGCAAGAGTTTGCGACCCAACGCTTTGTTACTCTAACAATAAATCTGTAACCGTGAATAACAATGTTATACTTTAAATACTGACGTAAATATGTTTTGTTTGGCCACACGAGTTACATATTATTATGGCTATATTATTATTCTTGGCAGGAGAAACGTCGAGAAGAATTTAGCTGCAAAAATTTTAAGATGTATTAAAATGTGTTGTCTTAGTTTGTAGTCGTGTTATAACAGCAAGCGAAATAGTACCAAAGGCGGTATTCCTTTGACTAACTTATGAATATAAAGTAAGCTTTAAACATATTTTAACTGATGGCAAAATCTTCGTTAGTGGATATGTCACGGCTAAACCCCGAAGTGCGGCTTCACCTAGGTAAAGAATCTAAAAATAAGTCTTATATTGAAATATTAGTGTCATATTTATGATTTTAAGCACGTCATGTGAACAGACCCATGACTAATAACATGAAGCAGCTGGGGTTAAGTTGGCACCTGTAAACAGTAGGTACACACACAATGCGCCCCAGAGACTGCGAGACGAATGGGGTCCTTGAGAATAATAAGAACCAGTCATATTTGCTCTTGAATCATTCTCAAATCTAAGAAAAAAAAAATTGTGCGTTTCAGATGGCGCAAGAATAGTCTCCTCAATCATGAGAATACGACGAAGAAGATAAGGTTTAGTCTGCTATCTACGACTACATCGTCACTTAAAATCCGACGAAAGAACGTAGTCAAGAGCTTTTTCTAAAAGATGCAGGTTTTTTTTAAATACTGAAATTTCGGTGCTAGATGATATAATCTCTCTAATTGAAACATGATCAGTCAACTAATAACGTGGCCAAATACATATATGTCGGAAGTAGGTACCTCGAGTGATGGACATTTGATACTTGTATGATACGCACATAGTGGCGTAAACTACATAATGTAGATATGTATATCATTAAAGTACATCTGTTATTCTCATAAATTTAGATTTAGTAATTAGTACGTATAACTGGTGGAGAGACGAAGCTGACTCCTGCCTCTAAGATTGGCCCCTCCTAACCGCTACCCAGAGAAAGCAGTGGAGAGAAGGAAAGAAGGATTTAACAAAAAAAAGCAATAAATTAACAAAATTTATAAAAATAACAGTATTTTCTATAACAAATTCGCATCACAATTTTACTAACGTAATATTATAATTAGTCCACGAGTTTTTTCTAAATCTAATAAAGCGAGCCCGCCACATGTTGTGTAAGAGCTTTTCTTAGAATGATTAGTTCTATATTTGGCATTTGCTGCGAGCTTGTTTTAGCTAGCGAGTATTTATATTTACTTGTAGATTGCAGCTCTCAGTCTGTTTAACGTCTAACATCAATGGTTATGGGTTTAGGCGTGAATTTACGTAGCAAACAGAAACAAACTTAGACATTATTCAGTCTAAAAGTGCACGACGCGACGTTCTGCCAAACGGCAGAAATATTTACATATTTAGTATATTTTAGGGTGAGTGTTTTAAAACAGGACGAAATATTAAACATTGCGGATTTCCTCATAATTATCATTATAGATCGGAAATTGACAGTACAAACTGTTAAATGGATTGGCATTACAATAAGGGTCACTTCTCATCCACCCATTATTTTGGAACACAGATTGATCTTTAATGGCGTAGACACCCGCTAATAAGGGACTCTTTAACGCAGGCTAGTCCTGAACATAATATAGTGCTACACATACGTCATTTTTAATGAATAAAGAGCAAGAAATGACCAGAAAGGTCTCTGATCTGAAGGAAAACCAGCTTGCAGCAATAGAATCGCTATCACGTACCTAGCGTTAACACACAGTCACATGACTGTTACAAACTAATAATATATTACAGAAAATAGATAATTAAAAAGAAACCGACGTGCCTGTTGTCATTGTCTCATTTCATAACCGCCCTGCTCGTCGTTTGCCAAACCGTCACTTGGCAAAGTAACGCACAAAAATATGTGCAATTTCTCGCGGATATGTTTCCAATCTGAAAACAAATGACGACTCAAACGTATTTGTGGACGATGTCAACGGTGCTGAATGCAACGGGAGAGGGCTGGAAAACAATACAAAATGAGTGTCCCTGGATGACGTCCAGGGGCGCCAGGGAGGGAATCCCACCTTCACCAGGAGATTCCCGCCAGGTTTAGTCTGCTAAACTATAATAAAAAGAAATCCATAGAGTCATTGAGATGTTACGCATCCCGACCGCTGCGCTGGGCAAATATCACTACAAAGGTACAGATTGGGCTCTATGAGTCGGTCGGTCCAAAAAAAGATGGAGAAAAGACCTGGACTCTTGTCAGACCAGCTGGCCTGTGATGGAGCAGGAAAAGGACGAATGGAAGGATTTAGGGGAGGACCAGCAATGGCCTAAACAAAAAATATTTCGTACAGACAAGGTTAGAAAAACCGTGAAAGAGTAACAAACGTACTCGTACATGAATCCTAACTCGCATCTATAATATAATTAATTATTATATTAGTAAGATATTAAGTACCTAGGTATAGATGGTGTGTTATGTATAAAGAGTTTATTGTGGCCAAGCCTGGTGATAATAATATTATGAGCATTCATGAGTTTATCCTTGAGATAAGAGGGGAAACACAGGTTTTTACCCCATACACATACATACATTTACCTTGTTATATGAGTTAATATACGTGTATAATCTTTTTTTATAGCAGATGTTATTATCAAACTAAATAATTTCTTAAGCATAGCTGCTTACCTATATGGACAATTTAGTTGATCACAATTAACAAGTTGTTTGTTTTTATAAGATTTTTAGAGCAACGAAAACGAAACGTCGCTATTATTTTGGTAATTGTATTAATAGTGGTGGTAGGCTTGTGCCGCCAAGCGGTCATTATGACCGTGCTGCAGCACGATGTTCAGTGAAGCCAGGTAGGGAGGGGTTTATCCGGCCAAATTGTCACTCAAGACGTCGGCAATGACCAACACCGAGTCGGCATCACCATCTTGTGTTGTAGACGTCTAATGGGTGACGGTAACCTCTCACCATCAGGCGGGCCATCTGTTTGTTGTCGGTGTCTATACCTCTATTTTGTTCTACTTCACTTTTTAGCTAGGTTAAAAATGACCTCCAAAATCGAACGTGCGATAAAAAAAAATCTTTTCTTTGAAATGATGAAGAGTTTGTTCAAATAATAATTAATAAAAACGGCTGAAAAATTTTGCAGCTATTTTTAATCACATGTTAAGTCATACATTTCTCGGAAACTCAAATAGTGTCACAGACAGTGAGTGTTATGCTTATCCTTATGTGTATTTGTTCAGTGGAGACGAGGTATGACGGTGGGTGATGGGTGGCCAGCGGGACAAATCTGTCTTGCGGATATAAAGCAAGGCCACGTCAAATGATACAGAAATAACAAATATTGTATGAAAAGGCATAATCACTGGCGTTACAAAAACCGCGGGTGATGTCATCAGTCATCAGTCATGGCAGACTTAAGACTTTGATCGTGAGCTTGAGGAGCCACTCTATATTTTTTATTATGCGATCACACCATAGACTTATGAGTAAAGGACCAGCTCCACTTGCGCACGCAGAGTCAAATTCTTCCACAAAAACGTCAAAAGCATTTTTAATGAGAATTTGCTAATGCGCGCGTTATATTGTGCACGAAATGGAGCGCAGTTAAAGAAGATAATATTTGTTTCTTCATTGCTAGATCCGTGCGAACCTAATTATCGTATGTCTCATGTGGTCTAACATCAGTCCCAGAAATTTGTTTTGCAATGTTTGAATTTGGTTTCAAATTTGTTTTCGACGCGTGATATACGCGCCTAAATTACAGCACTAAGACCTTGTCCAAAAAGGGCGAAATAGTCGCGAATTGATCTAGCGAAACTACACTAGTCTATTCTATAGGCATTTGATATTTTAGTCTGACAGGCAGATATCTACTCTTCAAGCATCGCTACACTTGTATCACGATATATTTCAAGGTTGTAGTAGTAGCCTTTTCAATACAAAATTAATCCCCAATTTTCTCTCTAGATATTGCTTTTAGAGTCTACAACAAATATTTATTAACTTCAGGGACGCGCCGCCATTTCATTCTCGGAAAACCCTGGATTGACTGACATACCTGAAATAAAGATTGGCAATCGAAATGCAGCGAGGCAATACGCAGCCTGCGGAATGGGCACCTTTGGTTCAGAGAGTGTCGGGTTATTTGATTGATCAATTTTGATATAACGTGTACTTTTTATGTATTTGAATCTGTATAAACTCATAGGTATAATATGTTATTTTAAACGGAATCTGCGAGAGGTAACAAATCTACACACTATTAGGGTTCCGTACCCAAAGGGCAAACATTGGGTGTTACTAATACTAAGACTCCACTGTCCATCTGTCCGAGAGGAAGATATCGCTATTAAAATGTAAAATATTAAGCTTCTATTGTAAAATAATGGTATTCAAAAAGGAGTATAAATCAAATTTACTTTTCAGCGGATAAAACAGCTGGGTACTAGTTTAAAATATAAGAAGGAAGTACCTAATACACCACGATCACGAATCACGAGTATTCCACGTGGATCATGGTTATTAAAGGGATTCCTCTAGATTCTATCGCTCGTAGATCTAAGCCATTAGCAGCTGTTTGCTATAAATATATCTAACTACCGGTAGGTACGGTGGTCAATTAAAATTCTCACATTTGGCAGCTTTTATTCGTGGCGAATATCGATAGCACCGACGGTGAGATAAAAACAGATACCGCACCTAAAACTAAAGCTTAGTTCATTGAACTGATTTTTTATTGTCTCTACAGGTTACCTTTTGACCACGGACGTTTGTCTAATGAGATGAATGGTATTAAATTAAGGCTAGAAGGCGTTGTAGATTTTGTAGCAATTTGTTTACGTTTTTTGTACCAAATTTGAACTTTTGCATATTTGTAGAATATGAGTTGAGACTACGTGAATTAAGGCCTGTTCAAACAACGTAAGTAACAACCTAGCCGGCGGGAACGAAACAAAATTACATTGAAGTTTCTATACAGTTTTGTTTCGCTCCCGCCGACGGTAGCAAGTATCGCTCACTTTTGAACTGGCCTTTAAACGATTATTTAATTCTAAGACTATGGAAACTTTTTTAGACACAATATTGTCAAAATATGGAGCACATAACGTGAAAACATAAGTCGTACAGCGCTCCAGGACTTACTACGTGACAAGATATTTTTTGCCTACGGTACTAGCAGCTTGGCGTCAGTTTTTTTATATGAAGCGTGATATCTCCCTGCACTACTATAGTCTGTAATCAATAGTTATGCGAGAATGGAACCACTCGAGACGACCAGCAGTAAATAAAGGCAACTAAACTAAATATAGATAAACTTCGTTGAGACAATTTAGTTTTCAAGGTGTGTATTTTTAATTCGGAAGTTTTTTACGGATGATATACATAGGTACTTAGCTTCATTTGACCGTTGACCGCAGTGCAGTCTCACGTGTTGGCAAGTGATGACGTGTTCGAAGGAAGGATGATGCACACAGGACTATAAAAACATATTTACGATGTCATGTTTATTTTATTATTCGGGACTTATCGCGTAGATATAGCGCGCGATAAGTCCAGAGTCCAGAAAAATAAAATTACCATTAGTATAAATAGCAAAAATTCAGTGTTATTTTTACTATCGACAAATAAAAAAGTAAGTTACCGTCCGTAGTATTGTCAACATAATGAAGGTTGAACCAAACGGGATATAATCATTATATTATGTACTAATCTTTACTATTTTTTAAATATGTTTTAATAATTCTATTAATTTAAGGGCTAGTTTGTTATTCAATAACATTAAATATGTAGAAAATCCACTAATATTATAAAATACAAATAGAAAAAGCATGGATTTAATAATAAATTTGAGAGTAGCGTATCAACGCAATGCATAGTTTAAAATTTAAACAGCTGAACGGATTAGACTCATATTTGTTACAGAGATAGATAACACTTATTTGACATGTGCTTATACAAAGGTCTTTTTAGGTTTCCGTAATACAAGGAAGCCTAATAGTTCCGCTTTGTCTGTCCGTCCGTCTGACCGCAGCTTTACGGAGAAACTATAAGTCTTGGAAGGCTGTAAACTTTTGCGCAAATAAGGGTAATTTAAATTATTGAGGAGTTTTTCAGCAACTTTATCGATTTACTTTTCCGTTTGAAAGATATTTAAGTTTGTACCTTTTATCCGTCACTGAAAGAAAAGGTAGTTAAAACTCTATATCACAACTACGGAAGCCTACATAGCGTGTAGCTTGACTAGCGCTGGGCCTATTTATTTAATTGTATTGAAGCTTAGCGTTAACAATACGAGTTTGTAAAGTGCTTTCAATAACAAACCAAAATAGCAAACAAGTAAAATAGCACTGGAAAGTGATTAGTGATTAGATAGAGTGTAGAGCATTTAAGCTATGGATCTGGAAGCTCTTTATGCCGTGTTTTACAAGGTCGCCAGACTCAATTTGGATCCCTGCGCCAAATAAAAAATACTTTTGTGGACAAGAATCAGAGTTGGTCATTGTGCCATACCTACTCTAAAGGCTAAGACTCAGTTCGAGTCAGTATCCCTTACTAAGTACTTAATCTAGATTACCTACTATTATTCTAGATACGTTTTATTATTAAATCCAGGAAGAGAGAGTCACATGAATTCGGCGTCTTCCGTCATGTGGCCTTAAAAAACTAATCTCATTAGCGATATAAAATCAATCGTAGGTCGCACCTATCATATCGCAAATTATTTTGTTTTTCTGATAAGTTTTTGCTAGGCATCTGTTCGTTCGGGAAGATAGTGATTAGATAACAAATGGAAAAAATGTCTAGGTCAATAACGTGAACGAAAAACTAGTGGTCTTAGTTTGATTAAACAAATGAGGCAGCCATAGTAAACCTACTGG
Source organism: Hemithea aestivaria (assembly GCA_947507615.1). Lineage (NCBI taxonomy): Eukaryota > Metazoa > Arthropoda > Insecta > Lepidoptera > Geometridae > Hemithea > Hemithea aestivaria. The sequence continues at coordinate 3,156,718 of OX382323.1, forward strand.
GTTATTAAACGTTTACATACGTATTATTTCTCGCCATTTGGCAAATATAACTCCTTCTGATTCCTAATTACTACGAATGAATCAATATAGAATAGAGTAGGTACGTTTATACAGAAAATATTTTTAAAAAATATATACACTTAAAAGGCTGCATTCTCTTACGTACGTACATATATCTTCATGATATTGTATAATTTTGTAAGAATTCAGCAGCTACGGAAATAAAATATTGCTACGAAATATCTGTTAGCAGTCGTGCGTTTGATGCGTGCATAATATTATTAGCTGGCGGGCTTACTATAAGTGGTTCAATTCTATTTAAATGGAACTATATACAGTGTTATATTCTTTTCTCGATAACAATTCTTAGGTTTATGGTCGTACCTGCCAAAACCTTTGAAAAGATTAACATTAGGCTTAACTTATCGTGATAAAGTGTATGAAAATATTTTGTGATATTTGTTATATAATAAAATATTAGATACCATTGTAATAAAAGTTTTATGCGGGATGTCTTACTTATTTTTTTATGATATTGTTTTTTTAATACTTAACACAGAAAATGCCTCAGATTGGGCAAAGTGGAGAAAAATGAAAGCAATAACCTTGACAATATAACTTGAACTAATATTAGGAAGAAGAAGGTTGTCCTACTAATATTAAATATAAAATCGATAGTATGACTAATAATAATAATTGAGGTTTTGAAGTATAAAACATTGTATGATTCAGTTTCAGGTCGCCGAGATTACTACAGGGCCTGCAACATGACCTAACTACTGCCTCCTACATGTCTTATACACATATCCCACAGTTTTACGTGCCTTCCGAAACACTAGCGTCCAGGCAAAAAGTTTTTGCCACACTGGGATTTAAGCCCAGGGCCTCCGGACCACAAGCCGGACGTACGACTACTGGGCCACGGACGCTACTACTATCGATGGGTGTTTTTGTATATTTAAGAGTAAAGATAACTTAGACCCTGGAAATACTAGTACAGAACGGTAATACAACGGTAAAAAGGTACTTTCTTTTTTTCTCGTGGTAAAACTACTGGGAACGACTGAGTATAATATTATTTCACAATATTATTTAATACATTATTTTAGGTAGGTAATTAAAATGTTGTCTGTATTTATGGAAATGAAGTCCAAAGATAGCTTCGTCCCACGTTCTCGTCGTATCGGCGTTATCGTAACTGCACTAATATATTTTGTTCGTTTTAATTGTTTTAAATCATTTACTTATTTATTTAATAACTAAGTTATATTCGCGGCTTTGCTCGCGTGAAGAAAAATTTCAGCGGAGATGTCATATTAATTCTATATGTATTTTAAATTTCAACCTAATCCATTCAGCGGTTTGAGCTGTACTTTGATAGATTAGTGAGTATATATATATATATATATATATATATATATATATCACGTTTTCCTTATTTTAATTTCCACTTTCAACTGCCTTTAGATTTTAAAAGGTATTTAAAAATTCAGATCATTAATTATGTATACTTTTTGTGAGTACCTACCTTTTACTATTATCTTTAATATGGAAAATTGATTAACGATAACTGTTAAATGTACCACGCGAGACCGTGTTAATGACAAAAAATGATCTTGAAACATGTTCATAATAAAAAAAATTGGCTATTTTTAGAGCAGAGTATATTATATACATTTAAAGATTATTTTACTTAATTAAACTTGATATTTTTTCGCATTTACCATTCAATATCTACGGACGTACATAATAAAAGAGTACCAAGTAAGTAGGTATACTTCCTACAGTAGTGGTAATGAATACATTACAGTGCGATTAATTATTGTACTTATTTTAACTCTCCTCAATTGTTTTACGACCGTGAGAATCGTCACATACCAATACATAATAACAGGTATGTATGTATAATATGTATGTATTTATAACATTTGAAAACATCTGCTGCCGGCTTGAGTTACAATTATGATGTATGGTTACAAAAAGTGCGTTAAAATGATACATGTAAAAACTAGAGGCGTTGGTCATAATGTATTAGGATGCCAACTGCCAACCATACATGTAAAATGTACCTACTATATAGGCATATACATACTATGTATGTAGAGGTATATATATGTACTATATCGCTTATTTGCTGTAACAACGGCGTAACACATAAAAACCATTTATGGAAAACACCTTTAATATAAGGCATAAAATATTAATATAAATCATAGATATTGCATTTCCATAAAAGGTTTATAATTTCTGTTATAGTTCTATATAATATAGTAACCTACATTTATGATCCGTTATATTTTAATGTGATTGTTGTAGGTATTACTGAAACTTCATAATCTTAATCATTTGAATTGGATATATTAGAGAGCTCAATTTTAGGTACCTATTCATGCAATTTTTTTGTTCTATTGTCGAAGATTTTCCAATTTTTTTTGTATTTTTAAGAATAAAAGGAAAAAGATTTAATTAAGTTTTTTTTTAATACGTAGTGTAATTACTTTGATTGGATTTATGACACTTATTTTTTATTAGCTCATTACTTCCTATTACGGATTAGTATAAATCAAAATTGGTTCAGTAGTTTGCAAGCTATAAAGAAAGTAAATATCGCCCGACTATTAAAATAGAGCTTGAATCTTTTTAATTTTTTAATTTCCTTGTTAAATATCGTAATTTGTAACTATTCTACGCTAAGCTCTGTTGAAGGTTGATTTCTTCGGTTCACACAACTTCGAGCTTTAGTAGTCCGGGCTTTAAGCTGGCTTAAGAGTAGGTACCTAACTAACGAGTATACGATGGTCGTGCTTTTAATTCATTCCACGTGTTCAAGCTTCACCACAGTTTTGCCCTGCAGGCAGATTTGTACACAGAACACCATGCACTGGTTGGTCAAACTGTTTTTTTTTTAAATTTTATTTATTACTAGCTGCGCCCAGCGGTTTTACCCGCAGTACTTATGTAGCCTATTTGTTATTCCAGGGTCTAAGCTATGTCTATACAAAATTTCAGCTCCACCCGTTTAGGCGTGAAAATGTAACAAACATCCAGACATCCATTCTTACAAACTTTCACGTTTATAATATTAGTAAGATAGCTTAGCCATTGACCACGATCTCGCCTGATGTTAAGCGAAGATGCGGTCTAAGATGGTAGCAGCCTAAACATACAAGACAATTATATTATTTGTAGCGTCCGTGGCCCAGTGGTATTACGTCCGGCTTGTTGTCTGGAGGCCCTGGCTTCAAATTTCAGTGTGGCAAAAACTTTTCGCCTGGACGCTACCGTGTTTCGGAAGGCACGTAAAACTGTGGGTCCCGACTGTTTCCTATAAGATATCTAGGAGGCAGTCGTTAGGTCATGTTGCAGACCTTGTAGGAATCTGGCGACCTGAAACTGCAACATATAGGTTGGCCACACAACCTATAAATTGTGATTTGACTCTGACAGTGTAAGTAGGGTAACCTGTTCTGTTGGAGTATAAACCCCAATTATTATTTATTCTGATACAATTTTACACGGTGTTCCGTGTAGAAACCGGCCTACGCAGACAATATAGCTGAGCGTGTGGTAGGCCCATTACTTGTTAGCCATTAATTACGCTTTTCATACTAGCGATAGTCTTTTAAACTTTTTAAAATGAATAACTTTTTTTCGAACAATATTTGTGTGTATTCAGCCTCATATTCACGCTCAGCAGGGCTGGCCATTTTTATGATAAGGTCCTGAATTACCTACATAAGATTACAGTACATTTATTATGATATAAAAATCGCCTTGCTCCTTATAAGTACAATGTTACAAATAAGTCCTATGTTAGTCCTTTAGTTCCTTCGTCTCCTTACGTATTTAAGGAAAATGTTTAAAATATTATTATTTATCTACGTATTGGAAAATAAATAACACAAAAACACTTACTCATATGCTCTGTAATACAGGGAGTAATATTTTTAATTATAAATAGATTTACATATTCAAACATTATGATAAAATAGGTACCGATTTCTTTAGACGAACCATTAAAAACAAAACAACTACATAGACTATTCTAAGCATTATAAAAGAAATTTGTATCAATTCTTATTTCCATGTTATAAAAGAAGAAGTCTTATCACAAATATGAACAAAAATCGAAGAGCTTTTTACACATAAACTCGCATCTTTTACGTAAAAACAAAAGACTTACCTGAGGTGCAAATCCCAGGAAGGAGAGTTTTCTTTTTCCCGAACTCATGTTGTGTCGCGTTGTGTTGTTAGCGGTGCGGCGATGCGTACGCCCTTGCGTTCACTAGAGCGGCCGCGGTGCGACTGTGCCATGTTACATGGAACAGCTGCTACCGGTGCGATGCGCCGGCGCAACTTCACATGCGAGTAACGCACCTGACAATTGAGGCGTACTTGGTTAGTTATAACTTGTGAATTAAGGCTTAATCATACTCATATTATAAAGGAAGTTTGTGAGTTTGATACTTCTTCACGCCTAAACGGGTGGACCGATTGAGCTGAAATTTGGTATAGAGATAGCTTAGACCCTGGAATAAAACATAGTCTATAGTACAGTGGGTAAAACCGCTGGGCGCAGCTAGTAAATAATAAATTGATAAAGTTTTTTGGGAGGTCTAGGCCCAGCAGTGGGACAGCATAGACTAAAAATACCTTATTGTATTTTTGTCTTTTCTAAATGACTACACGAGCAAATCAGGAGTGTAATTATTGTAAGCGTCATTTATATAGCTCATACCAGACTCAGTGTTTTGAAGTTGCAGGGCACTGCGACTGTCACCCTGATATAGGTGTATCAGTTATTGAATAAGTATAATACTCGTAATAATATATGAACTGTGACATGTTCTATGAAACAGCTGCTACCGGTACACCGGCGGAACTCTATGTAGAGTCCATGTGCGAGTATGCGAGTAACGCACCTGACAATAATAGTGATATATATACTTGGTTAGTTAAACAAACTTGTAAACTGTGTCTTAATAAATGAATTTTAATTCTTTTTCTAATATTACAATGTGTGTCAAGACGGGCAAACATCCATATTATGTCTACACTTATTCTGATTTCTGATGACGTTAAGTACATATGGTGGTATGATGGTATTAGCTTCATGATTGTCCATATCAGATCCAGGTCCACCCAGCGTTTTGAAAACTTAAATTCTGCGCGGCACTGCGCCTGTTATCCTGACATATTATAATATTACATATTATAGTAAACATATATTAATAGTTATTAGCAGTAGTTGTCTCGTCATGCCCAGTAATTTAGCTGGTAATATTGCCCTTTAGCCCGGAACAGCGATGCCTGCACTGTACACTGTATGGCGGAAGAATAAATGGGAAAAGTGGGGTACTTCCCCAGGCGGCCTCTACAATAGAAGGCAAACTATTCAAACTTGTAATATATATAATTGATAAATGTGTCAAAAAACTATTATAGGTCACTTAAAAAATTTACTTATAAACTCTACCGCCCTTTTGGAAATTACCTATGTGAGTTATGTTAAGGCTATGAGAAGAACGAGCAAGAAATTTGTAAGGATCAGGTATATAGGTACCGCTATTTTTTATGATTGGTTTACCCTTATTTTTCCGCTTGGTTACATTTAAAGACCTAAGTCAATCGATTCATGCAGAAGTTTTCAAGCATTCATTGACTGTTCATTGACTGTGTGTTGTGTATTGGCTAAATAAATACATTTAAATAAAAATATTATTTTTATTAATTCAAGATAACAAATTAATTGAATTTAAAATTGGGAGGTTAGTGCATAATTTAATGTTTTAAAAGATAAGACATTAAAATGTTTTATGGATCAAGTCTCAAGTTTTTTTCGAATTTTTATGTACGAGTATGTTCCTGCTGTTTACTCGAAGACACCTTAACCTGTTTAAAGAATCCTTTTTTTTATATATACCTATATATTCAAATGATATAAATAGGCAAGCCGTTTTCAAGACAATACGAATAAAACAATCTCATCCGAGCTAATTGTAATTTAAAGTGCATTCGGTTTAATTATTTTATTTTAAACTAGCTGCGCCCAGCGGTTTTACCCGCTGTACTAGCCTATGTGTTATTCCAGGGGTCTAAGCTATCTCCATACCAAATTTCAGCTCAATCGGTCCACCCGTTCAGGCGTACAGAAGTGACAAACATGCACGCTCACACACTCACAAACTTTCGCCTTTATAATTTAAGTGTGAAGTGTGATTTACATCATTATACCTACTTACAGTTCGTGACGGCTAGATCAAGGAAGGAAAAGATATTTTAAAATTTTGTAAACAAATACAGGATTTCTGCTTCATTGATACAATGGGCCTAATAAGCCAGCGTTATCGTTTAACAGAAAAGGGAGAATCGAGCCGTGCAATGTCACCGAGAAATATAAAAAAAAATACATAGTAGATAGAGGTACCTTAGTCAATAAAATCTAGAAATGCAATAAATGCGGTTATTGTTTCTAAGCAAACGCATTTTTTCCTGAGATATAAGATTATATTATATTGTTATCCAATCCTAAGAGACCTTAGTTGTCGGTAGGTTTTTTAGAATTCAGATTTATGGGTTTATCAGATACGAGTATAATGAAAAATACACTTAGAAAAGAAATACAATAATGTTATTAAGTGCCCTGACAGGATGAGGAGATTCATCGCGCTTTTTTAGCGTAGACAGCGTAGCGTGATATATAGTCAACAAATGAAATAATAAAAAAAAGCTTTTTTAAAACAAGCTTTTATTATTATCATGAAAGTCAACACCAAAGTATACTCGTCAAGACCAATCAAACGTGCCCAAACTCGATCGGGGTCGCGTCATTTTATTACGGAGTTCCTATGGCCACCTTCCAATCAGAAACACCATCATCAGATCAGCTCGATGTCTTAATAATAGGTATTGCATTGTCATCCGATTTACAGATAACATGCAAAATTTCAGCTCAATCGAAAACCGGGAAGTGGATCAAATTGAACTTGCCAGATTTGATTACAGACAAACAGACACACAACGGACAAATGAAAGTAAATAAAAGCTTGTAATGACATTTTATTATGACATTTGGCGAGTGATCTAGGTCAGGGGGGTCACATCATCGTGGCCACCGGTGAGACAAAAAACAGCTTACGGATTTTCATTATTTTATGAAAATACGCGATACATTGATATTTTAGGTCATAAACTAGTTGAATAACATTGTATTGTCTCAAATTGCTTTAAAATTTTGGAAAAAAACGAAACACATAGGTATTATTGTCAAAGTGAATCAGTTTGACAGAGTTTGACAAACAGTATAAACCGGCCACGCTAAAAGGGACGGAAAAAAATAGGTTCTCCTTTTTCTTCACACAGAATTTTCCCTATTGCCCTTACACTCACACATAAAATGGCTACTTCTAGTTGTATTACTTCTGTGGATCTAAGTATATTATGTCGTTTTCTACATCTAGAGTTAGATGTAAAAGATTTAAAAATTAAGTAAATATTAACATATTAATTATAATAATTAAAAAACACGAACAAAAGCTTGCTTTACTCGTATTATTTCTGAACTAATGGGGAGAATAATTAAATTAACAATAGTTTAGTTAACTGAACAAGATAATACAACGATAAGTCGAAGTAAGCAAAAAAAATAGAGAAAGGTAAAAGTTTGCCGGTTCACTTAGAAAATGATAAAACTTCAAAGAAAAAAGCTGATATTTTTTTTCTAAGGACAATGCACACTCCACGAACTCTATATAGGTACATATACGACGAACTCACGAACGAAATCGAGAAAATATAGGTACTCCCATAATCTCTAATTTAACACCGTACTTGGTATAATAAATCTCAATCAATAAACTATACCGATGCCAGGTGAATGAATCATGATTGAAAATTGAAAACAAACCTCGATATGGTTTACAAATTACACGCTTAATTTTCTTATTTATACGTAACAACCGTAGACGTTTTAAGGTAAACCCACACAACTGTTGTGTGACGTGTCGTGGAACGCAAGGATTTTAATGGTCTTATAATGTGTTGTGGCGAAACAACGTACTGTAAATAAACGGCAAAAACTCACTTGTATTTACTTCGGCTTCGTGCCGACCGTTTCGAGATCGATCGTTCGTTTCGTTTTTCGAGATGAATCTAAATAGTTACTCACGAATCGTTTAGTGTAAAAAACGCACTATAATAATAATAATAATTGGCGGGGGAGGATTCTGTTCCTCATCTCCGGCTTGCCTTCATCGGCCGGCCGGAGTGAACACTGACGAGGAACAGTCCCCCACCTCTGTGCTTGCCTTCATTGGCCGGCCAGAGTGGAGTCGCGAGAGCTTTTCGCTCGGAGGGAGGATGTGAAGCATAAGTGGCGAGTTGGCCTACGTGTTTAAAGTCCAGGGACACCTCTCCCCCTCCAGCCACTTGCACCAACGTTGCCCTTCTCGTCGGCTATGTAATGCCGGCCTTTATGGGGGCCCGTTTAGTGAGTGGCGAGTCATCACCTGCCTATATATTTCCTAATTTTTTTTTATTTTTTTTTTTATATGTTACATCCATTGTAGATAATAGACATAACAATAAACTACAATCTAGCCTTTTCAGGCTAATAAGTAATTTAGGTCTAACATAAACTGCTAAGAAGATAAAACTAAGAAAGTGTCCAATAACACGTATTCTTACTGTCTCTATTTTTGCGAAGTCACTTTGTTCATGTGTTCTTTGTACACAGCACTAACACTATATAATTTCACTAATCACTACACTTAAACTAACTCGAAAGGTTTTTTCCTTTTAAGTCTTCTCACTAGTCCCGTGGTATCGAGAAGCTGGATTGCCTCGATGTTCACGTGATGGTGGAGCCGACGCTGGTGGGCTTCCGCGAACTTTTTGATGACGTTGGTCACGAAGTCCACTTTCAAATCACGGTGGAGGTCTTCGTTTCTGATGTACCAAGGGGCGCTCACTATACCTCTCAGAACTTTATTTTGGAATCGTTGGATAATTTCAACATTATTATTTTTCGCGCATCCCCACAACTGGATGCCATAAGTCCATATCGGCATAAGGACTTGTTTATATAGAAGCAATTTATTGTCCACTGATAACTTAGAATGTTTTCCAATAAGCCAGTTCATTGCTCTATATCGGAGTTCTAACTCGTTACGTTTTTTCTTGACGTGGGCTTTCCAGCGAAGCTTTGCGTCAAGAGTCATTCCCAAGTATTTGGCTGTATTCTCATATGGTATGACCGTGTTGTTTATATACACCGGATAATGTTTCGTTGATTTGTTAGTGAAATCTACGTGGATAGATTTCGTTTCATTTAGTTTTATCTTCCATGTTTTTGTCCAATTGTAGATTTTGTTTACAGCTTTTTGTATCTTTTGTACTGCTTCTTCATGCGTGGTCCCCGTTGCCATAATTGCGGTATCATCGGCAAAGGTCGCAATTGTATTGTCTTCTAGTTCTGGGATGTCACACGTATATAACAGATACAGGACAGGACCTAGGACGCTGCCTTGTGGTACCCCAGCTTTAATTGGTTTAAGTGACGAGTAGGCGTCCTCTTGACGTACCCTAAACATCCTTTGTGCAAGGTACGATTTTAATATATCAACATACTTAGACGGGAGCATGTTTCCTAGTTTGAAAAGTAGGCCATCGTGCCATACTTTGTCAAAAGCCTGAGCAACGTCCAAAAAGACCGTTGAACAGACCTTTTTCTCTTCTAATGTCTTTTCAATAACGTTGGTAATTCTATGTACCTGATCAATAGTAGAATGTTGCTCTCTGAATCCAAATTGGTAATCAGGAATAAGGCAATTTTCTTGGATAATCGGCTTCAATCTTTTCAACAAGAGTTTTTCAAAAAGCTTAGACATAACTGGTAACAGTGATATCGGCCTGTATGATGACGCTTCACCTAATGGTTTTCCGGGTTTGGGTATCATAACAACTTCTGCTACTTTCCATAGATCAGGTACATATTGCAGACGAAAAGATGCGTTAACAAGCGTGGTGAGTTTAACGATAGCTTTTCGAGGTAAGTTATGTAGAACCTCTCCTGTAATGAGATCAAAACCAGGAGATTTTTTCCGACTGATTTGTTTTACTTGTTGTAGAACTTCTTTTGGTGTTACGAGTTTTATGTTTACCTCGGGATATCTTATATTTTCATTTCTAGATAGCACTTCTTCGTTCGTGCAGTCATTAGGCTGAAATATCTGCTCTATATATATATATATATATTTCCTAATGGGACGGAAGGGGCAGGTGCCGTAGTCCTAGCAATAGCCTCATTAACCATCCATTTAGAATACACATCCATAGCCTTGTTCAAGTAGTTTCCATTAATTAGCAATAGTCCTGTCACTAGTCGGCAGAGCCGGTTTTAACATTACCAGCGCCCTGGGCGAGATTTCTACGACGCCCCCTAAAAAGCAATTCAAACCCATACTAAAAAGGAAAAAATTCCAGGATATTTTTCTGGGCCGATTCCGATGGGCAAAATCATGGGCGTATCTAGAAAAACATCCACCTTTTCAGCTTGCTGCGAGTTCCGAGAAAATTTTGAATTTTTCAGCACGAATGATGTGCGTTTAATTTGCTCCGAGCGGCAAAGAAACTAAATAAGTATTCTTATTTATAAAAGCGCGAGCAGCTCGCTGCGAGCGCCGCGAAAATTTAGATTTGTTCAACACAAACGATGTGCGTTTAGCTTGCTTCGAGTGGCAAAGAAAGTAAATGTTCTCATTTATAAAAGCGCGAGCAGCTCGCTGCAAGCGCCGAGAAAATTTTGAATTTTTCTGCACGAATGTTGTGCGTTTAGCTTGCTCCGAGCGGCAAAGAAACTAAATAAGTATTCTTATTTATAAAAGCGTGAGCAGCTCGCTGCGAGCGCCGAGAAAATTTAGATATTTTACAGCACGAATGATGTGCGTTTAGCTAGCTTCGAGTGGCAAAGAAACTAAATGTCCTTATTTATAAAAGCGCGAGTAACTCGCTGCGAGCGCCGAAAAAAAATTGAATTTTTCAGCACGAATGATGTGCGTTTATCTTGCTTTGAATGGCAAAGAAAGTAAATTTTGTCATTTATAAAAGCGCGAGCAGCACGCTGCGAGCGCCGAGAAAATTTTGAATTTTTCAGCACGAATGATGTGCGTTTATCTTCCTTCGAGTGGCAAAGAAACTTAATGTTCTTAGAAAAGCGCGAGCAGCTTGCTACGAGCACCGAGAATATTGAATTTTTCAGAACGAATGGGGCGCCCGTGGCGCCCTATTATAGAGCCTATGGCGCCCCTTTTATCCGGCGCCCTGGACGGTCGCCCAACCGCGCCCCACCCTAACGCCGGTACTGCTTGTCGGAGACTGTCTTTGAGCCCATTTTCTATGGATGGACTCACAGACAGACTCCAATAAGTGTCACCCATTACATTTATATTAAAAGTTCAAAAGGGCCTCTGCGCGTTGGACTTTTTTGTCTCCGCGTACGCCTATAAAAAGGCCCGGGCTTAGCCCGTGTTTAAGAGCGACATAATAATAATAATAATTGGGGTTTATACTCCAACAGAACAGGTTACCCTACTTACACTGTCAGAGTTGAATCACAATTTATAGGTTGTGTGGCCAACCTATGTGTCGCAGTTTCAGGTCGCCGAGATTCCTACTAGGCCTGCAACATGACCTAACGACTGCCTCCTACATATCTTATAGGAAACAGCCGGGACCCACAGTTTTACGTGCCTTCCGAAACACGGTAGCGCCCAGGCGAAAATCTTTGCCACACTGAGATTTGAACCAAGGACCTCCGGCATACAAGCCGGACCAACGACTACTGGGCCACGGACGCTACTATAAATCTGTATACTAAGTGTGTGAAATCCATACGATGCTGGCGCATCATACCAAAGTAGTGTGGTCTCTACCTTTCGCAATAAAGTGTCAAATTCCCGTAGAAAACAAAGTATCATTAAACACTTTTGAATGAGAATGACACTGTGCGAACATTAGCGCGGATTTTAGACTCCTAACATCAGCCTCACATCGTAAACACGTACGAGCGGTATATCAAATTCCCATTCACGATTTGTATTTAATGTTTTGTATTGTTTGAAAATTTAACACAGCGACAAAGAGTTTTTTGCAAGTGGAGCTGGCCCTTAATTAAATAATAAAAGAAAATTAACTTACTAACATTTATTAAGGAGCGTAATCTGCTTACCATAGAGTAGGTACATAGTATAGGATTATCCCGATTTGGTCCTGTCCGCATTATACTTACCTATTAAATGCTAAATAATATTATAGATAATAATTCGTAAAAAAACGTAAAAATTATGGCACACATGAAATAAATAAAATTTGTTTTTCTAACGTACCTGATAACTGAATTTGTAAGTAGTATATTAGGTATCGATTATAGGTCTCTCTACCCTAGACCCTTCCTTACGTCCATAATGCCTTGTACAATCCTTCCTATGGCGATCAAGGTAGTTTCCTATCAAAGGCACAAATCCGGCTCAAAATAATATTAACCTTTACCTATGCTCAAAGGGAGGATGTGAAGCGAGTTAGCCTTTTACGTGTTATAATCTAGGGGACAACTCTCCCTCTAGCCACTTACACGTTGCCCCTTTTATCTGTGTGTAAGGCCGGCCTTTATAGGGGCCCGTCATCGCCTGCCTATATATTTCCTAATGGGACGAAAGTGGCAAGCCGTAGTCTCTAGCAATAAACTAATTTACCATCCATTTAGAATGTACCTAGTTATGTAGAATGTTAGTAACCTAGTTAATATGTTATTTCTATTACTATGCAATAGTCCTAACTTTTGGAGGCTGTCTTTGAGCCATTTTTTCGGAGATGAAGTCAGAGACAGACTTCGATAAGTGTCGATAGTGCCTTGAAATTGAACTTGCATATCATATTATGCTTAATTTCCATTTAGTTCGGCTGTCGGCTCTACAGTTTGCTCGTCGAAAAAGTGGGAATTTTTTTAAGTTCTTATCTTATATTATTTTTAATTATTTAGTACAGTTTAGTACCTACTTATCTATTGTATATTATAGTAGGGATGATAGATAATAAATAACTTTTAAATTTTAAAATTAAGAAATATGTATAAATAAAATATTACTTCATTTTACGTTTCGAATAAATATTCGACCTGCATTTTCCACATTAAATGTATCAAACGATTTGACGCTCTGTATGAGAAATTGATTTTAATTTATCAACATACTAGCTTGACCCAGTGATTGCAAAAAAACCCAAGTTTTAGTGGGTATCCCCGCCGCGCCCTTCTTCTTCGGGGTAGAACCACATACCGACCTGCTTAATATTTTTAAGTTAATATTTTTATATCAAAATATTTAAAAATGCTAACATATTAAATTATATCTTACAATAGGACTATCATGATTTTTGGCAAAGCAGACAGGGAAATAACAATATGAGATAACAGTTTATCCAAATACTCTGGTATATAGATAAGATTGTGCTGTTCTGACATGTTGTGGTTACAAATCTTCCGGGCGACCACTGTGATACTTAGCTTGGGCACACAATGTCACATGAGCCATTTGAAGGCTCGAGACAAGAAGACTGTGAGGTTTTGTAGCGATAGACTTCTATTGCAGAGGCCACCTGAGGGATGTCATATCTTTGGCTGCTATTTATCCACCAAGCAGCGAGGGATTTATTCCGAATTCAAGGTTCTGCTACCATCAACGGCCGCATCGTCGCTTACATCACGCTAGATCGTGGTCTAAGGCTAACCTATAATATAATAAAAAAACAATGCAAGCATTACTATGTTCCGGACTAGGGATGAAAATTTCCGGAAATATTCCGAAAGTTTCCATTACTTCCATGAAACTTTCCAAATTTGACAGAAACAATGGGGAATAAACCCCAAATCAGAAATTTGATTTTTTAAATGAAAATGCTAAGTAAAGTAAAATTACTGCTGATAGGATAGTAGGCTTAGTGCCTGTCTACAATACTCAATCAAGAATTTTGACTATAAAATTAAATTTTTAACTGATATACCAAGGAAAAGAAATACGCTGTTCATTGATGGAAAAATCATACCAATTACCAAAAAAACATTGTATTTTTGTTTTATTTTGTTAAATAGACTAATTCTTGTGCATATGAAAGTATATACACGTGTCTGTATGTAAAGGGTGAAACAGTGCAATGATTGATTCACAAGTAATAACCTGGCTGCTTGGTGAGCTAATGTTAAAACAGAATTATATGAATTATGTTTATATAAGTCGGTATCAATGCCCTCTTTGGTTGTTTATAATCTTTATATATGTAAGTCAAAAAAATGATGGGTTCAGCTATCATAAGTTACCAGTATTATAGTTTTCACTTTTACTTTGTATATTTCCATCGTCAATTAAATATTCATGGCAATTACCATCATTTATTATAGTTTTGAGATAGATAAGTATAATAACAAAACAAAAAAACCGCCATAAGGCCGTAGTAGTCAAAAAACGCATTCAAAAATTCAGTGTTAATCTGGAAATTTTGGAAAGTTTCCTGCAATGTTTCCCTATATTTCCGGAAACATTGGAAATATTCCCGGAAAGTTTCGGAAACATTCGGACATTTTCATCCCTATTCCGGACTGAATCATCAGCCCACAGTTAACTACTACTGGGCATAGGTGTCCCTTTGAATATTATGCCATTCTCCCTGTCCCTTGCCGCTCTCATCCATCTTGATGTCGTCTGTCCATCTACTATCGGACGACCTGGACTTCTACGTCCTATTCCGGGCCATCATTCTGTTACTACTTATCTACTCTTAACGAATGAACTTCTACATTTATGAAAAGTTAATTAACAAAAATATTTAACGACTCTACACAAATTAGGTATAGGTACCTTACGTGCTGTGAACCGATTCAAGTAACAAGTTTGTACGAATGTGAACACTAACTGAGCTGTGAAAGAACACATCACACTGTGTGCACAGATGTTCGCCAGTTTTGAGAATTAAACAGGCAGATGTAGAGGTAGAGCCGAGGGAAGAGGTTTAGCTTCCTCTAATGTATTTTCGTTCCCAATCCATAGCGTTTCTCTGCTGGGTATTAAGCTTCCTCTATTTTGTCCCACGGAATCCAGATGACAGATGTAATAGGTATCTATCCAGTACAAAATGTACCGACCTGAGCCAGTGACGTCACGCGGTCCCACCAAGTAACTTTACGGCGTGTACTATCTCTTAATATTTTTTGTATCAAATTTACAAAGTAAAATATTTTCAGTTAAAATTCCTAGGCGACGGTCGAGACGGTAACGCTGAAGTTAGGCGACCTTTCGCGTGGTCATCGTGGGTCATAGGAACAAAGCCGCGGAAGAGTGCTTCGGCGCACCCGCTGCCCCGGCATTATGGCGTCCCGCAGGAATACCCCCAGGTTATAATTTTATGTATCTCTCTCTCCATTTACTTAAATAGAAATAGCTACTAACCATGCAGTAGGTAGGTACCTATATAAGCCATTTTTAAAGCATATTTATATGTAGAAATTATATACTTACGAGTAGAACTAACTTGTCTCAATGTTTGATGGAATCAAACCTGCAGTTATTTTGGTTTCCTCCGTATTCAAGATTACGTTTACACCTTTTAAAGTTAGATATAGGTAGGTACTATAAAACCAATTGCATTTCACCAAACGCATAACATTTTGATATTTTATTTTACAAGAATAATATTAAATTTGTGTTTTTGCGAAAAATGGGATTTTGACAAAATTTTATCGTGACACTGACAAACTTTGGTAAATCAAAGCAATAAATTGAACCCACTATCTATGATTGAACCTTGATTGAACCCATAATAATCTATGATTGTACCATGGGTGTCTTTCTATGCATGGGTCCTAGGGGTCCTAGGCTAGCCAATCGTTTGTGCACAAACGATTGGCGCTCTTACCCGATCATAAATATATAATTAAAGAAACAGAGAGAACCCGATAGTAATAAATTTCCATAAAATAGGTTCCTAGGTATTTAAAAAAGCGGGCAAGTGCGAGTCACAATAATATAAAATGCTGTTTACGTTTCCACCTTGGGAGCGTCTCTTGCGCAAACTGTTCAGTTTAGAAAAAAAATATATTAGAAACCTCAATATTATTTTTGAAGACCTATCCATAGATACTCGACACGTATGGGTTTGATGAAAAAAAATAATTTTGTGTTTCAGTTCTAAGTATGGGAAGCCCCTAAAATTAATTGTTTATTTTCTATTTTTGTGTGAAAATCTTAATGCGGTTCACCGAACACATCTACCTAGTTTCAATATATATATATATAATTTTTTTTTTATATTGTGGCAAATGCCTTTATTGAGAAAAAGAAACTAACAATACTACAGCTACTGCAGCCGTAAAGAACACTTTTACAAGCTTTATATTACTTTCACCTGTCTGTTGTCTGTCTGTCTGTCTGTCTGTCTGTCTGTCTGTCTGTAATCAAATCTTGCAAGTTTGATTTGACCCACTTCCCGGTTTCCAATTGAGCTGAAAATTTGCATGCGTGTGTAAATCGGATGACAATGCAATATTATTATGACATGGAGCTGATCTGATGATGGAGCTGGAAGGTAGCTATAGGAACTCTGTCATTAAACAACGCAACCCCATCGAGTTTGGGCTCATTTGATTCGTCTTGACAAGTACTATATGATGCAAGATGGTAATGATAATTAAAGCTTGTTTTTAAAAAGTATTTTTTAAATTTCACTTGTTATTAACCAGAGATCGGGCACCAGCCTAGTCTAGTTAAAAGTGGCTGTGACATACGGACGGACTCGGACGGGCGGACGGACAGACATGACGAATCTATAAGGGTTTCGTGTTTTGCCATTTGGCTACGGAACCCTAAAAATGTCTAAAACAAAATATGAATTATATTATTCGTTTGTTTTCCTCAATCAAGGCATTAAATATGAATAATAATAATAATAAATAGACTCCAATAAGTGTCACCCATTACATTTATATAAAAAGCTCAAAAGGGCCTCTGCGCGTTGGACTTTTTTTTAAATTCCGTGTATGCCTATAATCTATAAAAAGACCCGGGTTTGACCCGTGTTTAAGAGCGACAATAATAATAAGCATACAATGTTTTTATATTATAATCTTTTACTGAGATAATAGTATCTGTGATAATAGGTACTACCTACTATTATTACTGATAAATGGTAAACATTATCACAAGAATCTTTAACTAAACCTTTTACTCCAAATATAAATCTTAACCTACAAGTGAATTAAATTAAAAATTTAAAAAACCCTTAACGCAATACGTAATTTTAAATTTTATATAGTGGGTTGTATTCTACTAGTTAAGCCCTTTCATTTGATACCCATATTGAGGGGGTCGTGGAAGAACAAAGTAATCCGCCATTTTGTAGCGGCGGCCATCTTGAACCGATTTCCACCAAACATGGCTAAGAAAACTACTTTCAAACAAAAAAAAACTAAAGCAAAATCCGTTCATCCGTTCAGGAGCTACGATGCCACAGACAGACAGACACACACACACACACAGACAGACAGACAGACACATCAAACTTATAACACCCCGTCGTTTTTGCGTCGGGGGTTAAAAATGTACTCTGTGATCTTTTACCAAATAAACAGCTAGCGCCATCTAGCCCGCATCTAATAAAACTTTATGTAGTTGCCATATTATGATCTCCGCTAAAGTGTTCTAGCAAATTATTCTAGAGGGCGCTATACTCAATTAACACTGTACTGCTGTACACATAAACAAATACTTAAAATTGTAATCTAAATTCTTGTTTTTTGTTTACGTACGACAATTTATAAATCAACAATCCAGGAATATTATTTTTTATTTTTTCGTTTGAAATATTTTTCAACCTGCTGCTGATAAATAGGAAGTTATCGACGAGCCGGATGTTCCAATTAATGCAATTTCGTAATTTTCATTCCAATTCATTCATGCCTTGCATTTTGTATCATTCATCAGCTCTGCGGGGTTATTCCGGACCAAAATCGCTTCTCGTTTTGCTAACGTCCTCTGTCATATTTTAATAAAATTTTGAAAAAAAATCTTGAAAATTCTTACGATACCAGAACAAAATCAAATGCTACTTAAATTTAGAATCTTTTGGTTACCTCAAATTGGCGTTTTTGAAAATAAAAATGTGTTATATAGGTTTTTTTTCTTACGTTTTGCTGCGCCGTCGTCTTTTTTTGTGCAGAATATATATAGGCCTATTATATTAAATTTTGCTAAAAATAAATTATGAATCCAGGGGATGATTCACGGTCAAATTGCTTACTCACGCCGCGCTGCGAGACGAAGGTTCATTCACTCGCAGTGTTCGGTCAAACGTCACTTTTTGTATTCAGAATATACATAGTTAGCACACGATGGCACCTGTCAAAATTTATAAACTCTTATCTTGTTTTAAGAGTAGTTTGAAGAGGCTACTCTTGCTACTCGCACTGTAATTGCAACTCTCTCTGTACTTATTTATACACAGTAGGGTGATAAGTGACAATAGAAAGAAGATTCTTAAGAATCCGCTGTTGCTGAACGTACTTAATCCGATATATTATTATTATACTTTAGATGGTAAGCGACAGATCACCCGTCGCTAACATATTCTACTACATACTTATTCGGTGACGCCCGCTTGATTCACGATTGAATTCACGAGAAAGCGACTCGTCGCTTATTGTCAAACTTAATAAAATTTATTAAAAAATGCCTTGAAAAACTCTACGGTTCCTTTACGAGTTCCGAAATCAAATTATGTAATACAATTTTTTGTATCATGTGTATCTTTTAGTTAGTTCATAATGTCGATTTTCAACTTTTTCTACCTACACGACGCCATAGTTTTGTTACGAATTCACGTTGTCTTCTTACATACTTAATTAACATCAGGTAAAATCTCCAATAAATGACAGAATAATTATTGTGA
Organism: Hemithea aestivaria; assembly: GCA_947507615.1. Classification (NCBI taxonomy): domain Eukaryota; kingdom Metazoa; phylum Arthropoda; class Insecta; order Lepidoptera; family Geometridae; genus Hemithea; species Hemithea aestivaria. The sequence continues at coordinate 3,175,705 of OX382323.1, forward strand.
ACTATCAATCTTTAGTATTTTATTTCTTTAAAATTTATAAGCGATGTATTGCTTATTGCATTGCTGAACACGAAAATGTGTAATGTATGAATATTTTTTTTCGCGAGAATAAGCTGTCGTCTCGCTGTGTGAGCAAGCAATTAGATCGTGAATCACCTCTCACTTATGTTATCTGTGGTCAAATGTGACAGTCCCACAGAGTGCATTTTCTATATACATTTTATATTTATTTTATTGTAGGTAGAAATACATGTCGTGTGTGAATCTGGGTCTAGACCACAGAATACCTATCAGTACCTAAGGCACTTCTATCTAGATTTAGTAGGTATAGAGGTTTAGGAGAAAAAATATTGTGATCAGCGATCATACATAATACATCTGTATGATTTGCAGGCTTCGCAATTATTGTCAGACGTATTCACATTACACTGTGAACTTAACTATCAACACTGGCTACTGGGACGTGACTCGTTACAATCTTTTACCTAATAACTACCTATTTACAATAAGTGGAATAGCCATTTAACACAAAGACCGCACTGTGAGTCATTAACCATTCATATTTGTTTGTTTTGCGGTACAAAGAGAAAATAGTGATTAGAGAAACAATTGACAGTGTTATCATGTGCTTAGTGAAGAGATATTGTCGAGTTTGAGTGTTAGTGGTTATAAAAACAGTGAAGGCAGGATGGAAACTCCGCCCGTGCCCAAGCCGCGGACCTTGGTGGCAGCCCCAGACCCCCCTACAATGCCTGCAGCGCCTCCGGTCCCGCCCTTGCCGCCAATACCTGCCCCACGTACAAAGGTACCGAACAACAATGATAAAGTCACCGCTTCAGACATCCTTCGCTCAATCGGCACCGTCTCCAAACAAATCAAGGAAGATGTAGCCCTCAAAGTCTCAAATTCAGCGAAAACCGCCAATGAGAAGATTGAAAGGTCCATCATGGATGGTTCTAAATTCGCGAGAGGCACTCTAGAAAAGACTATCAACACTTCGCGTGCGGTCAGAGACTCCGTTACCAAGTCTGTGATAGAAGGCACTAAGTCTGCCGGCATGAAACTACGTAAGACAAAGAAGACTGAAACTGGGCCGGTCACAGACCGATGCATGTCACTGCCTACTACAGCTGACACTAGTTTTTTTGACAATCTTCAGTTTCATTCCCCCATGCTTGAGCAAAAACGATACAATAATGATAATAATTTGAGTCCTCAAAATGCAGAGTTCATGCCTCTTAATTTGAATAACACTAATTTTGATGATTTATCGTTATTTTCAAGCAATTCTGACTCCACTATTGACACAGTGAGTAATTTTTCACACGAGAGCCCCGAGTTTGACAATAACAGTTTGAGCTATAGTAATGATTGTACAAATACATATGACACACCGAGGTGTTCGAGGACAAATAGTTTTGTGGGCTCTCAGTCTCTGCCAGAAGTGCCAGAACGCCGTAAGAAGAGAAAAGATTCAACTGGTCCGAAGCATGCAACAACATATGAAAATTGGACTCTACCTAATTACGTGCCTCCAGTGGAGTCACCGGATATCAACGCTAATGCCATTACAGAGCCTAGGCTCAGTTACAGTACAATTCATGAGTTTGATCCACTCTCTACGTCTAACCCTGTGGCTAGATTTGAGGGAATGAGCAATGAACTGCTCTTGTTGGAGTCATTTCTTACTGCAGATACATACGGTACTATAGTGGCAACGGATCACGATGATGACAATTTTGAAGAGTTTACAGAAACTGATTATTACAATCCACCGACACCTCCTGAGAGATTTGACAGCTTGAGTCTTGAGGAAAAGCAATCAGTGGCTGGGGTTGCGGGCAGTGATAGGAATAGCAATTGGTATGTCTCCGAGGATGATAAACCGATAGAGGAAGATTTGAAACCGCAGCCTGACTCGATGATTACTCGGTTCTCACGTAAATTGAAGCTTGACATGTTGAATAAGAAAGCTACAGTGCCTGTAAAGGCTGATGTGGTAGACAGGCCAGGAGTAAACACCCAGTTGATGCCATATTACAGTGGGACTCTTCTCCGAACAACGGGTCAAGCTATGGAAGATATGTTTAAGAATTCTCAGTCCCGATACTGTGTTCTTTCCGACCAGAAACTAATGTGCTATAGCGACCCTACTAATGGAATTCTTAGAGAAGCGCACCCTCTAGATACACTTCTTTGCCTGCAAATTGTGCTGCCTCTGTCATCTAGGTGAGTTTTTTACCCACTTGTATAAGAAATAAAAAATCAACTCTTTAATATTTTTTTCATCCCCCCACCTCGGAAAGTGTATTTTTGCGCTTCGATATCTGACTGGAAAAGTCCATATTATCCTCTAGAGAAATTCAAATTTATTTTACCCTCTAGAGACAAAAACATAATTAAACCTATTTACTTCCACCTCTATGGTACCGAAATAAGCGTACAACTTTTTTAAATTTGTTAAAAACTCGGAGTAAGAACCTCTTTAGTAAACTTTTTTTTTTTATTTGCTTTGGGCGCACCACCAGCCTTGCCAGTAAGTTACTTTTGTAACATATTACGTTTCTTTTGAACTATATTTACGTTAGTTGTTTAGATATAATTTACATTTCGAGGCAATAATGTTTTTAATGAATTATAATATATAGTACTGTAATAGTAAATAATAGTTGAGTTAATTTAGCAGAGTTAATAGAATAAGCCAATTTTTTATAACTTTATCTAGTTAGTAGCAATATTTTTTCTAAGTATTACTTTTTAGTAACTTTTTTATTAACGATTTCTCACTGTAATAAACTGAAAATGAGAAAATAATCACTAAAACGAATAGGTAGAGTGCTTTTCACGAAAGGAGACCTTTTTGCGGGACGCCACTATTGCACATTTTAAAAGTTTAAATACCTTTAACTTTTTAACGCCTCATAATTTCTCATGTTTAATTTCTTAATCAAAAAGGTATTTATTTTATGTAACAAATAAAAATGATTTAAAATATGAAGTCAATAATAATAGAATAAAAAATTAGTTCCGCTAAATTCCGTGGGACCTCTTTCGTGAAAAGGACTCTTAAGTAAGCATACCTACGTAAATTAAAATTGAATACTGGTTATTTTTGAAGATAGTGCACTGGCAACACTGTGCGCATCCATGGTGAGAATAATTTTAAAAAAAACTTTTAGCATTGAATTATTTCCTCGCTGAGGGGGGATGAAAAATTATGTGTCACACTCGAGTGCAAAGATTTTTGACCTTGTGCTCTTTTGATTCCCTCGCTAACGCTCAGGATTCTAATTAATAAATCACTCGCTACGCTCGTGATTTAATTTTAGAATCCTTCGCTAGCTCGGTCATACAAACTGAGCACGCGGTAAAAAAGCAACTTTGCACTCTTGTATAACAAATAACTATTAATTGGCTGCGTTGGAATGGAATGACCAATAAACTACAATCAAGCTAGATTTATTTAGGCTATTATTTAATTTTATTTTAGTTTAAACTGCTTATAAGAGTTAAGAATGCTAAATTATGTAAATAATATTAGGTAGGTACCTATTGATAAAATAAGATATAACTGGCTTCGTGCGTGCGTGCGTTCGTTCGTGCGTGCGTGCGTGCGTTAGTGCGTGCGTGCGTGCGTGCGTGTGTGTTACCATGTGATTTATGTATTTATTCAGTTATTCATTACACTTACAGTTTGACACCAAAACCGTGTAGTGGATCAATTCGTATAGTAATCATTTGATGTGATATTTTTTTACACAGTACTACAAGCAACGCATACTGCTTCGAGATAATGATAACGAACGGTGCGTTACGCGCGGCGCCGCGCAAGATCGTGTTCACGTGCTCAAGCGTCTCCGAGAGGAGGAACTGGGCGCAGAAGATCGCTGAGCATCTCACTTCGGGCTTCGCTACCAAGTACTGCGCGGAGTATACGCGGCTGGGCTGGTGCTACCTTAAGGTAACATACTTATTTATAGGGTGACTGAAATCACTTAGAGGCAACAAGGATACAATATATTAGAGAATCACATTACGTTTAAAATTAAATGAAGAAATTAGTTAAATAATAAGAAAATCTTGATTGATTATGCGCCATGTCTGAAAAAGTCAACTTACGGCTGGCGAACAGCGGACGCTCCAGATAAAACTGGATAAAGTTTTTACCGTGCCGCTGGAATGCAGAGTCTGGTCAGGTGTGAGAAGTTACAAATAATTGTATATTTTAATATATAATATAGTGTACTGTATAACCTGTTTCAAGATTCTAAGTGATTTACCGGTCACTCCGTACTTAATCCTAAATTTTTTTTATGTTGGAGGCACAAACAAGCAAACGGCCCGCCTGATTGTGACCGTCTCCTATGGACGTAAGCAACTCCAGTGGCATTGGAGATTGGAGACGCGTTGTCGGTCTATCGTCCATTAGTCATTAGCACCTAATTAAGAATCAGACTTAATCCTAAAAAAACCCATATTACAATTATTATTTTAATGTGCATAAGTACAATACAATATTAAGTGACTGTGTGCCGAAATGATGTTCAGTGAAGCCAGATTAAGGAGGGATTTATCCCGCCTTTTGGGTATAGTGTACTACCATCTTCGGCCGCATCATCAGGCGAGATCGTGGTAAAAGGCTTACCTATAATTATAAAAGACAAGACGATAATAATGTGTCCTATCGCTAACATCAACATCAAGCGAATGTCGTTTTCATCTCATTCACCTACTTGCATAACGAATGCCCCTTCATATTAATGACATGATTAAAGCCGATCTATCGTTCCGACAGTCACGCCTTCGCATCTATAGGTATTTTGTACGTGTTAATCTAGCATCTGAGTTATCGCTCCTGTATCATGCACTTATAACGTACCTATAGATTATGCAGCGTAATATTACGTACATTTACCTACTTTTATTGTTTTACCTACTTTAGGAGCCTTTATCGGTGTGTGTTTGAAACTGACTTAATCATATTCCATCTAAACTATAGATTAATAGGTGTGTCGTTTCAGCGTTATTACGCTACGCCTTATTAAAGTTCTCGTTATAAAGGCGAAAGTTTGTGAGTGTGTGTGTAAGCCTAAACGGGTGGGCCGATTAAGATTGGTATAGAGTTAGCTTAGACCCTGGAAAGACCCCCCCGGTGGGTTCTCGCCTTTGCGTGGCGGTGGGGATAAGTAGCCGTGGTAGAGGAGACCACGGTGAAACTAAGAGGAACCCGAGGCGGTCGGCCGCTCCACGCCGAGCTGACCTCCAGCAGCCCGTGTGCGAGTGGCCGAGTGGGTTGCGGTGCCTCCTTCAGGGGCATCCCAACCGAGGTGGACCGCGGTGCGTTGACCATCGCACCGTGGGTCTATGGCGGGGGCCGCGGCGGGAGAGGAGTGTTGGTATCACGATGCGCCACTCTCCCTGCCTTCCGCGGTTCAAACGGGGTCGCCACCGTTTGATGGCGGACGCGGTGGGGCCGCAGGGGAAGAGGAGTGCCGGTATTACGGTGCGCCGTCCTCCCTATCCTCTGCGGCCGATGTGAGTTGTAGGTGTTGCGCCTCCGTGTGTCCCTATGAAGGCAGCATAGGGCACAGTGGATGGCGCGAGCGGGCTCATTGCGAGCGCCGCCGAGGCGGAAGGTGGCAGTGGACCGGTAGACCATACCTACGTGTCCCTCGCGTAGTGATGGGCCACACCACTGCCCCTTGTCGGGTGGGACCAGGCCCGGGAGGCTGGTCAAAGGGCTCGGCCGTTAGGCGGTGAGCAGGGTGGCGCTGGATCGCGGGAGGTGTCTGGTGGCGATAAGAGGGATGTCGTTTTCCGGACATCTCCGGTGCTCCGTAGGAGGAGGGGAGGAAGAAGAGGACTCTCTGATTTCTCTTTTGCAGGGTGGTATGCATTGGGGGGGTCGGAGAGTCCAATTCTGAATCCCAGGACCTGGACGGAGGATGCGGGGGCGTTCGCTGTCACTGAACAGGTCCGGGAGGTGGCGCGCGCGGTGTTTCCGTGCGCCATTTCGGTGAGGGGTGGGGTCCCTTAGGACCAACGCCGCTGGGGCCGCGGACGAATGCTTCGGCGTACCCGTTACCCCGGCACTAAGGCGCGAGGTGGAAACACCCCAGGTTTTTTAGTGGGTATCCCCGCCGCTTCCATCTTTGGCGGGGGAGTCCCACATACCGCCCCGCGCCCCCCGGCGTGGGGTGATGATGCGTAACGCATTTTTCCTGGGTCAAAAAAAAAAAAAAAAAAGACCCTGGAAAGACACATAGGCTACATACACACAGTGGGTAAAACCGGTGGGCGCAGCTGGTTCACTTTGTTTGTCGAAGCCCATAAACTTAGCTAAGACTCACAAATTAGAGCGAAATTAACACTAAATTATATTTCATTAATTATTATATATCATGGATTTCTGCAAAGTAATACCTAATATACCATCAATTATCCTGTAAAGTGCCTAAAAAGGTAGTAGGTACATTACCTATTATAGTATTGCGGGGCAAGCATGACGTGTGCGCTCTCATGTCATGTCATAACTTAAACCACGGTAAAGAGATATACAGTAATTTGACTCCGAGTCGCGCGAGTTTGCAACGATGTGGGTAGGGTTCGGTAGCCAGCGAGGTGCCGAATCGGCGTTATTATTGTAAACTACTCAAAATATCAAAAAGAATTAAATAATTTGTGACATTTTTACTAATTCACAATCATTATTCTGAAGCTTACTGCATAAAAACGTCTATTCGGCACCTCGCTTCTTGCCGATCTCTGTCGATCGCGTTGCATATTCGCGCGACCTTGAGTTCAGCCGCTTCTAGGAAGTCAAATTACTGTATATCTCTTTACCATGCTAAAACTGTCATCCCATAGGTACATTCTTAAAAGTAGAATGTATGGGGTGCCATTATAGACTTGACATTACGACCCCGCTAACATAACGGTGCAATCGCACTACCATGCCACGCTGCGCCGCTGCACTTTAATTCCCGCACGGCATGCTACAATTACTGTACATACACATACCGAAATTATAAGTTCCTTTTTAAAATTGATTAAAAATTAACTTTTTTTAATTTTCCCACGTTCATTGTTACAGGAAGGGGTCACGGGAGAGTGGTGTGGTGCCTGGTTAATGCTAATCCGTCGGGTGCTTGTCTACTACACGAGCAGCGACCCTTCTGTGCGAGTTATAGACCTGCGAAAAACCAGATGCGTCAGTGAGTATTATTTATTATACGGTAGAGATTAGGTATACACAGTAGTCATATAAAGTATTCTCTTAGAGACAACCTGGCTGGAAGGAATTACTAATGTTATATTATTGAACTAGCTGCGCCCAGCGGTTTTACCCGCAGTACTGTATGTGTGTTATTCCACGGTCTAAGCTATCTCTATACCAAATTTCAACTCAATCGGTCCTCCCGTTTAGGCGTGAAGTTAAATTTGATCCACTTCCCGGTCACCGATTGAGCTGATATGATGAATGCATGTGTATGATGAAAATGCAAAATTATTGTGACATGGAGCTGATCTAAAGATGGAACCAGAAGGTGGCCATAGAAACTCGGTATTTAAAAACGACGCAACCATAAATAGTTTGAGTTTTTTTTTACTGCTAGTCCGGCTCCTTAGCCCCATGTACGACCCCGAGCGGCAGAAAGCATGAAACTTGGCATGCGTATAGCTTTACCCTTCATAAGAAGAAATTTTAGTAGAAAACCCCCCCACGACAATGTTTCCACCTCCCCCCCCCCCCCACTTTTATGTCCCTATTTTTAGTTTTTTGAGTTTTTCTTGTAAACTATGAGGGGTAGAATAAAAATGTCAAGAAAAAGTTTATTCTCCGTAAAATTCTCTACAATATTGTCCTTTATAGTATATTGCCAGGATTTATAGTTTCAAAAATATGATTTTTTTCATTTTTGAATATTTTCCAAAATTCCATATAAGACGTTCTCGGGGCGCAAAACATGTCGTTTTCATGCAGAGGTTTGAAACTTGGCACAATGACTCCTTATCTCCAAATGTCTTCTTATGAACGGTAAAGCTATACGCATGCCAAGTTTCAATGCTTTCTGCCGCTCCGGGTCATACCTCCATACAAAATCGAGCTAAGGAGCCGCACTAGCTAGATGGTAACTATTCTTATTCTAGGTAAGACTATATTTATTTTAATAGTACTTATATAACTATTTCTTTAAAACTAACCATTTGTTATAATAATAATTGAATCATTTTTGTTATATGCGTCACTGTGTGCACAATTTATAGCCATAACAGTTCTGCCCTTACAGGAAATGTGTGACACATCCGTGCAACGGAACTGCGTTTATGAAATTGATTGCTGTTAAGTAGGCATAGGGTATACTCTTAGTTTATCCAGAGTAAAAGTTGTCTTTTTTATATTCATTATAGGTTAGCCTTTGACCACGATCTCGCGTGATGTTAACCGACGATGCGGCCGTAGATGGTAGCAAACTAAACATAGAGGCGGGATAAATCCCTCCCTGGCTTCGCTGAATATCGCGCCGTGTGTGATTTTGTGAATTGAGTGTTGTGTTACGTAGCTTTGCTCATTGGCCTATTGACCGCCGGCTTACATAATATCCATTGAAATCGATGTCCTTTTTGTCATCTCTTTATCACAATCCTATGACGTAAATCAAAGAATTCATTCGCAAGATTAGCATATTTCATTATTATGTACATATTTCTACTGGTGATTATGTAAAGTTATATTTTGCTAGAGTTCAAAGAAACTTATCCTTTATGCGTTAGAAGATTTAATCTGTGTTATGGTGAACAATATTCTCTAAAATATTATACTTCTATATAAGAGACTTAAGGGTGTACCATACATACCAAAGTGGGAGAAACCACTTCCTCGTCCGGCATAAGTAGATACATTTCTTAGTAGTACATTATGTATTTCACGGTAATGTTTAATTTGAGAAAAATTTGGTTACTGAAGTATGACGTAAAATGATAGGTTACAGGAATTAGAGACCGCATTCATTGAATTACCTCATGCGTGGGAGTGAATGAAGATATGACGGATGATATAGAGTGGAATGGAAGAGGGAGACGTGTTGTGCCGACTCCACCTAGTGGGATAAAGGCAGGAAGAAAAAGAGTACTGAAGGTACTGAGGCAGGAAGAATAGAGAAGATTGGACATACATACATATATTTATGGTAGTCAAATATTTTTGCCAATCGGGAACTGTCAATCGAGGGCTCGAAGAAACAATGAGAAGAAGAAAGAATGTAAGAAAGTAGTACAAGTACAAGTTTTTGTCATGAATAGAAATGCCGACAAAATGGGCTGTAGGGACTAATTGCAGAAAATTATCCCGTTAACCAGAATGCCGTCAAATAGTGTCTTCCTCCAGCTAGCTCGATCGTCTGGCGCTTTTTCCAATTGCTAGGGTCGATGTTAAATGATAGCGTAGTACCGAGTATATATCCTTCTTAGCACTATCTTTATAACAGAGCATTGTCCGATCAACAGGGCGTTTAGTGACCGCATTCTGTCTATAAGGAGAGCCTGTCTTGGCAAACCAGAACGTTCCATCCGTTGCCTTGAATATGTACCGCAAAACAAGATTATCTTTAATGGTCGTGTTAGGTAGAACCACTCAAGCTTGTGGAGTCGCCTGGAGTCTGCTTTATCACCGCTGTTACACTGGCGGTTGCGAGAGAATTGATTGTTTATTTAATGTTATTTTACACACATTACAGAAAATTTGCGTTATGTTTGACCAAAATTCTAAAGGTTATCCTAAGTTCAATATAATGTAAGATAGATAGTATGTGGCGTGTGTGGTATGTAATGTATATGTTACGGCTAAAGTCCAAGTGCGGCTACACTAGGTTTAGCCGGTTAAACCTAGGTGTAGCCGACCACAGTTGGTTAAAGTTAGGTGTGAACAAATTGTTTGTAAAAAAAACTTGTTTTTTAATACGAAGTTCAGGGCAGACTGGCACTGTCAGATGGCAGCGTGCCCAGAATGTTGTCAGCATTGCCACGTTGCATCTCGGTCGTATATATTTAGTTTCTATGTTGTATCTAATCGGCTTCACAAAGGCCACACCTGCCTGTCACAGAATGAGTCGCGGATTTGATCATGAATCATGCGTTTCATTCACCTTTGTAATACATTTAAATGGGGGCAATCTTTTATAGGTAGGTATACACTATTATATAATACGGTATGTAGTAGATACATATTCTAATATATAAAATTCTCGTGTCACAGTTTTCGTTGCCATACTCCTCCGAAACGGCTTGACCGATTTTGATGAAATTTTTTGTGCTTATCCGGTATCTATGAGAATCGGCCAACGTCTATTTTTCATCCCCCTAAATGTTAGGGGTAGTCCACCCCTAAATTTTTTATTTTATTTTTTAGACAAATTTTTTTATTTCTTTTTTTTATGATACAACATACAAAAATACATACAATCCTCAATTTTCACCCTTCTACGATCAACCCTTATTTTTTAATAGCCATTTTAGTAATTTAATCATTTTTCCTCTCCGGTCGAAAACTGATCAATCGTCATTTAATTAGTTATCCCCGCCAGATGTCTACAGGTGTCACTTCTGACCCAGTAAACAGCACGGAGTAGGGATGAGAACGAAGTCGGTCTCCTTTCTTTCTCACTCCCTACACAGTTGTCGGCCATCATTATTGTTTATGCAAAAGTAGTAACGTTGACAATTATTATTTTGCTATCTCAATGTAACTCTCATATTAACTTTTAATCATTCCTATTTTATCAATAATAATTAAATTATCAATTTTGAGTGTATTTTGCACGATTAGTTAATCAAGTGATTTTATAACCTCAAAAGTACTCAACACGTGACACGAGCTTTCAATAACAACGGATTTTGTGTTGTAAGTATACTTTTTTTTATTTATATCGAAAATGTTGTTGATCTTATAAAAATGTAATTTTAATTTAATTTTATTAAAAAAATGTAGTTGAACAATTAAGATTTTCATAGTTTCCAAAAAATCAATCATTATGAATCTTTATTTTGAAATGTCAATGGAAATATTGATTGTATGAAAAAAATATATGAGACAATGTTTTCATAAAATTTAATTTTTTACTTTTGTTTGAAAAAAATTTCCATAAAATAATGCTTATTTCACGCATATACCACATTCTTACATACATACAATATACACATTCTAAAATACATACATACTTCCAATAAGTAAGCTATTTTTTGTCTACACTAGAAATTACTAGGAAATTATTTATATGGCAAAACAACGTTTGCCGGGTAAGCTAGTAATAGATATAATCATCACTATTTTATAATATCAGGCAGTATTGAACTCGTCTCGTTTATTTACTAATGTAATAGAAAACAAAACGTTTTGCTATTGTATTGTTGTATGCTCTTACTAATATTATTATAAACGTGAAAGTTTGTAAGAATGTATGGATGATCTGGATGTATTTTTGTTATTCTTTCACACCTAAACGGGTAGACCGATCTGGGCAGACCGACATCAGTTGGTTAGGTTAGATTTGAACAGTGATAACGTGCGAGCCGAGCGAGCGAAGCAGGCGTGCTGCGGTAGCAGATGGCGAAGCACCCGATCCGACTTGTCCTTATTCCAGAGTTCTCTTCTTCTTCTTCGTCGTTCCCTCACTGCTGAGGATCGCGACCACACGATATTCTCCTCCAAAGAGCACGGTCTCGGGTGGATTGGACCGCTTGATAGAGAGTTCTCAATACATCATTAAGGAATATTAAAAGTTAATTATATTAAAATCACCATACAACAACAATTAAACATGTTGATAACAACTTTTCTCACGTTTTAAATGCGTGAGGCTGAAAATAAATCTTCTACACCAACTTTAACCGACTGCGGCCGGCTGAACCTAGGTTTAAACAGCTAAACCTAGGTGAAGCTTGACTTTGTACTTTAGCCGTAACATATATAGGGTCTTTCAATAAGGACGGGTCGATTTTGAATTTAAATAAAACAATCTGTTTGTGAGATACTAAAGATTTTTTTATTTTATTTGAAAGGCCCATTTATGCCATTACTTATGAAATATGACATCGTGTAAATGTCCACCGCGGCTTCGAACAGTGGCACGGATCCGAGAGGTCCAATTTTAAATTACTCTCCCGCATAGATCCGGCTGAATCTGAGCGATGGGCTGTGTTATGTTGACTTTCAGGGCATCGGTTGATTGCGGATTATTGGCATAGACCTGCGACTTGAGAAAACCCCACAAGAAAAAGTATAGCGGGGTCAAATCGCGCGGTCTTGGTGGCCAATTCACGTCACCTCTGCGAGAGATAACCCTGCCTTCGAACCTTGGGTCATTCACTTTGAGCTCTTGGGTCAGTTGGATTTTGTGCGGGTGTAGGCCCAAATCCCGCCGCAAAATTTGCCAAGTTAAAGACTGCGAAAGGCCGAGTTCTTGTGCACGGCGAGAAATTGACTGCCTCGGAGTCTCCTGCACACTATCACGGACAGCAGCAATGTTCTCGGCCGATCTGGCGTTCCTTTGACGTAAGGGTGTTGGTTGGTTGTTTACCAAACCAGTCGTCTCGAATTTGGTCACCAAACGTTGGAGAGTCGACTTTGAAGGGGCACCGCGTCTGCCGTAAAATGGACGTAATGCGCGCAACGTTTTCACTAACGAACACTCATTTTGATAAGAAAGTTTTATATGATTTGGACATGCTGCTCAATCGTGTAACTTGCCATGGTGATTTGGCATCAGTAACTGAAGAAATATCAACGCATTTCATAGATGCCGCCAAAACAACACGGCCGCCACAAACTGTTAACATCGACCCGCCGCCCTATTTGAAAGACCATTTATATGTACACGTACCGATTGCGATCTGTGAGGTCGACCTGCTGTTGATATTACTAAGTACTAGTATATTAATGTTAATGAGTAGTTAGTGTTCATTGGTACAAGTGGTCTCTATCGCTGTAGCATTAGGTTGTAAGTGGCTGTGTTAGAAAATTTCAGAAACGTATGCATGTATGTCAGTTTATACACGCATTTCTCCAAAACTATTGATTTGTTTTAGACCATTCATTTTTATTAGCTGACAATTAGTCTCACAGAACAGTGTCAGTTTCATTAAAATCGGTTTAGTAGTTTTTAGATGTGACTTAGGCTCAAGGCTCGCCTGAAGTCGGTTATTTTTTATTTATTTCTAGAATTTGATTGTGGCAAATGCACTAACGTATGGGTCCATAAATATCCCATAGAAAACAGGCTGGTAACCATAGATTAATATGACGGTGATAGCGTTGGATGAAAATTTTATTGTTCATCGTGACGTATTATTTTGGATCTCATATTATTCGGTTTCCATCTTTTGGTGGTTTACCACCTTTTGGTCTTTCCACGAGGCATTGGCAAAATTGTGGTGCTATTGCACTTTCCCAAGCCACAAGCCACAAAATAAAGAATTAATATTTTTACTAAAATACATTGTGATATCTATTCCAGCTACTCAAGATGTCGACGAACAGACCAGAAACCTCTGCCCTTCTGATGGGAGCCCCAACTTGCTGCTCGACTGCCCTCATATCACATTATATCTCCGGTTCCCACATGATAAACTCCTTAAGGTAAACTTTTACTATTAAGTTTTATCATGTTTAATTATTCGTGAGACTAGCTGCGCCCACCAGTTTTACCCGCTGTACTGTAGTCTGTGTGTTATTCCACGGTCTAATCCACGGTCTAAGCTATCTCTATACCAAATTTCAGCTCAATCGGTCCACTCGTTTAGGCGTGAAAGAGTAACAAACATTCATCCAGACATCCATACATTTTTACAAACTTTCACGTTTATAAAATTAGTAAGTTATAGCAAGTTTATAATTATCATGTAGTTTTCCTGCAGTTTAAATTTGCCGCGTTATGTACCACTGGATTTTTATTATTATATGTCTTTGTCACTGTCAACTCAATGTTAATAAGTGACATCTGGATTCATTTTGCCGCGCTTTTGGAAAGCGGATGAAATTTTTTGTGTTCTTGGATAATAATTTTGCAAAAAGTGCTAAACGCGTATTAATAGGGGGTTTAATAAACGTTGAGTGTTTGTGAATGTGATTTACTGTCGAAGAATGGGAAAAAAGCAACAGTCTGCTATTTTCAAGAATCGTTACAAAATGAATCGATGTGATTCGATAAACGCCCACTCTTTATCGAATTTTGGAGGGAATATCCTCCAATAAACAAGGAACTTAAAATTATAATAAAGTTTTCGACTGAAGGACTTGCATCCATGGCCAGAATATTTTTTTTTTTTTAACTCGACTCTGGCAAAATGCAACTGTTGCCATAATATATAAAAAAAAAGTGACATCTGACAGCTAGTTCGAAGTTATAATTAAGGCGGTTAAATTGATGTGAATAATTAAATGTGAGTTTAAATATAGATATAATTCAATTAAATAATAATATCTTAAAGTTAAACCTGAAGAAAGGCAAATAAATCTTAATTCAGGTGAGTATTGTTTGCTTAAAATATAAAATGTACATAACATTCCGGGAAAAATTGTTAATAAAACTTGTTTTTCAGAGAAACGCAATTTCGTCTTTCAAATACAATAAAATACAGACACAAATCGTTTTTCGTAGATTTCAGGTACATAGAGTTCATAAGAGCGCTTATACAATTACACGCTCTCTCGCTTACTATTTGATACATTTTGAAATATAAGTTCATAGAATTAACTTTTGAAAATTACTCAAGAGAAGCTTTGGACGGGAAATTCTTTTAAAATGTGTGCAATAATATTGTGCATTGTGTAAAACATTTTTCAGCTAACCACTGTGTTAATTTGAACTTAAATATGTTTAGTGTTAAGTAAGATTCTCAAAAATGATTAGGAATTTTGTTATAAAGTATAATACTCATATTCGTTATTACAATAAAATACTCTTAATTGGGACAAAAATTAACAAAGTAGACTTTAAACTATATTAAAGTAATGGAATGGGGTATTATATTAATGTCCATAATGGGCGGGCATGGGCAATGGGATATTGAACATCATAAAATCCATTATAATAAACTTAGTACCTACTATCAAGGGCGGATCTAGGATTTGGTTCTGGAGGGGGCCAAAGTGCAGACAGGCAAAAATATTATAATTTTTATTACGAAAAGTGTGTGTTTAGCTCGCTCTGAACAGTTAGAAAGTTAAAATATTCTTAATAATAAGTGCGCGAGCAGATTGCTGCGAGCGCCGGGAAAAAAATTATAATCTTGACCATGAATTATGTGCTAAATTCGTAATTCTACAATGCTTCTGGGGGGGGCCTTGGCTGCCTGGCCCCTGCCTGGCCCCTGCCCTAAATCCGCCTATGCCTACTATACTATAGAATTGTAATAATTGATTCCAGGGCTGGCGTTACATGATCAAGCTGGCAGCTCAGAACAACGGTGCTTATATTCACCACCAACAACTGACCAAGGAGGACGTACCGGTCATCGTGGAGAAGTGTGTCAGCTTCATATATGCTCACGGTTGGTTGTCTTCATATTAATATACAATTGTTTGTATTCTTCAATCTTCAAGGGAGGTTCATCACCACCAACTGACCAAGGAGTATGTGCCAGTCATTGTGTAGAAGTGTATCAGCTTCATATATGCTCACGGTTGGTTTTCTCCATTTTACTATATAACAGGGATGTTGATGAGGTCAAATTTAAAAATATATAATTGGCCTGTAATGTAAACAAGTGAAACTTTAAAAAACATTTTAAAAACAAGCTTTTAATATTATTACTCCATTATTGCTATGTCATCACTGAAGGCTCAACAGTTGTTTGTTGTATTCAGCCTCATTTTTAAACAGCATCCTAGAAAATGATGTATTATTATATTATACCTTCTTTTTTATATAGAATAGGGCTGTGTTTGACCACAATATTTGGTAAATGAGGATGCGGTCAAAGGTGTTGCACACACACCTAGTAAATACCTAATAACCCTTGATTTAAAGACTCTTAAGTTGTAATTTACAGGAAACACTGAAGCGGGCAGAGAGTTTCAAACCTCCGTAAAAATGACTCGTTAAACTCACTTAAAAATCACTTGTTAAAAAGTAACATGCATGTTTCCAGGCAGTTTATCCGAGGGTATATACCGTCGAGCGGGCACCAGCTGCACGTTGTCAGCGTTGCTGGGCCAGTTCCGACGCGACGCGTGGTCAGTTCAGCTCAGCCTGACAGAACACTCGGAGCACGATGTCGCCGGCGTCCTCAAGAGGTTCCTGAGGGACTTGCCCGACAGCTTGCTCCCTAGAGAACATAATGCGTCCTTGCTGCAAGTTATAGGTACATTTTTATGCTTTTTCTTTTTTTTTTAATTCTTTTTTTTATAGAGTAGCCGTTGACCACTATCTTGCGTGATGATAAGCGACGATGCCGTAGATAGCAGACTAAATCTAGAGGGCAGGAATATCCCTTCCTGGCAATTATTTATTATGAGCGCACATAGTACCTATCATAAAATTATCATTGTTTCTCTACTATAATATTATGCATGTATTAAACATATTTAAACGTTCCACTTGAATCACTCCATCTATTTAAAAAAACCGCATCAAAATCCGTTGCGTAGTTTTAAAGATCTAAACATACATGGGAACAGACAGCGGGAAGTGACTTTGGTTTATGCTATGTAGTGATAATAGGTTAGCGTTTGACCACGATCTTGCGTGATGTCAAGAGACTGTGTGGCCGTAGATGGCAGCAGACTAAACCTAGAAGGCGGGATAAATCCCCTCCTGGTGATAATTATGAAAGTAGCGTCAGCAACATAAATATTAATACTGCCAGTTACTGCTACTACTGCCAGCCTTTCTAGTATTGTTTTCTTGTATTGAGTAAAACTCAATAAATTAGGGTAGGTATATAAAAATATAATTTTAACTAGAAAGTTGCAAATGTGTGACGCACCCGATTGTTCATTAAAAAAAAAAAATGTATATTGTGTATGTGTGTAATATATGTATATGTATAAATATATGTATTTTATGCTCCAACAGAAAAGATTACCCTACTTATATTGTCTGAGTCAATTACAATTAATAACAGACTAGATATTTATTTAATAATTAGGCAATAGCTTCACATCAAAACATAGTTGCGAGTGGAAAAACTGTGCATAACTAATTTTAAAGTCATCGATGTAGAGCCGGGTTTTGAACTAGGTGAACCACATAATCCCTTGGCCACCACTGCTTCTTATATTTCTCGTTTCGAGACAAAAATCTAATTTTTGTATATGTCTTGGTTAAACCCCAAAGTGCGGCCCTAGGTTTATCCAGCTAAGTTTAGGTGTATGTCACTTTTGGTTAATCTTAGGTGTATTGTTATTAGGTGTATTATTCCTAGGTGTATCCACGTCTCAGGCTTAATCGGTGACATATTATATTATAAAGTTTAAAATATTATATTAAATAACGAAGCTGATTGTAGATTTAATTTTTAAATTGTAAAAAAATTATGTAAATGTAGGTTTAACATAGATTCTAGAATATTAAGATATAATAAGAGATTATGTGCAAATGCAATTTTATACAACTAGGTTATGCTTGCGACTTTGACTGCGCTGAGAAACCCATTCTCACCTGAGGTCTATGTCATAAAACCTATCAATATTCCAAATTTCAACATGCATTGATAGACTAGTAAAACAGACACTCTCTCCTTTTATATACATATTTAGATTTTTTGGCGCACTCCAGTGGTTATGCCCACTGAAATGTATTCTATGTAATACTCTATTGTCAACGTTAACAAAATACCAAATTTCAGCTCAAATAGTTCAGCTGGTGTGAAAATGTAACATACACAATTTTATTAGTACCTATTATTACAAAGAATATTTATTTTAAGAAATGAATGGACATTTAGATTTAACAATGTGTTTTAGGTAATAAACGGAAATCAGTGTTGTATAAGACTTACATAATTTAAGTTATTTTTAGGCTGGCGTTTAATTTGATGTGTTTATTCAGAATTTTTGTGTTTATTCTAAGGTATAATTTTAGCCAATTTGGTTCAGCATTCGTTTTACTCTTATAATATTAATGTGTCTACCATCAATAATAAAAAATATGAAAATAACTTTGGGCTTCATTTGAGATTTTCAATTTTGGTTTCATTTTAATTATTTTTTTAAATGTCGACCATCTAAGTCGGTTTGTTTTAATGTTTTTTTTTTGTTATTATTTAGATTTATAGTTTTTTTTATTTTATTATTTTATAAGTTATACCATTTTTTTTTAGTTTATCCCTAATTCCTATCACAAATAGTTAATAAGTAAATTCCAAAATAAAATGTTCCTGATACCAAAATATAAGTAAATGTAAAATTTTGCCAATTTTAAATCACAGATTCTTTCCCTAAACCTCAGGAACATTTTGTTTGGCTGCAGATGCAATTTAAAACTGTTTCTTTCATATTTATAAGAATTAAGCGAACGATGCTGGGTCTTAGTAATACTAGTAATTAAGGCGAAAGTCTATATTTTGCCCCTAGATAGATCTAGTATCTACGTAGATCAACTGATTTTCCAAAAACTCGTTACCAATTTTCATTTGTAAATGTATCGAAAATGCAAAGTCGAGGCGCTAGTTAGGACTTGTACTGACAATTCAACCAAACCTGATAACCAAAAACGGGCACAGTAACAATAATATATTCGCTTTCCTTTTCTATCCTCTTATAAATCCGAAAGGATTTTTCTTCTGTCACGCGGCTTTTTAAACTCTTACATATTATGGTAAAGCTATATTATATACTGAGTTCCTATTAAATCTGTAAAACTACTATATAATACTGCGGGGTTATTCCAGATCAGAATCGCTTCTCGTTTTGCTAACGTCCACTGTCAAATTTTGAACAGAATTTTGAGAAATATCCTGAAAATTCTAACGATACCAGTACTAAATCAAATGCAACTTAATTTTTTTTATTTAGCATCTTTCGGTCGCCTCAAAGTGGCGTTTTTGAAGATAAATTTGCTGCGCCGTCGTCTCTTTTTTGTGCAGAATTTAGGCCCTGTTCCCCTAGTATCGCATGCGGGATCTTAAGGGAACGTCAAGATATCAACTGTCATGCCATACATTTATTGACTAGAGGTGCCCAGCGGTTTTACCCGCCGAAACGTAGCCTATGTTATCCAGAGTCTAAACTACCTATATACTAAGTTTTAGTTTCATTTCAGCCGTTTAGAACAAAATGACAAAACCATAAATTGACTGAATATATTACACTTGCGCCCATCTTATTAAACAAGAAATTATAGCGCATAGATTTAAAAAAGGAAAATGAATTAACTTGTTCATTGTGGGCAAGTGGTGCCTACCTTTTTTGTTTTTTTTTTTATTCATTATAGGTAAGCTTTTGACCACGATCTCGCGTTATGTTAAGCGACGATGCGACCGTAGATGGTAGCAGACCTTGAAGGCTGGATAAATCCTTCCCTGGCTTCACTGAACATCATGCCGGAACACGGTCATCATGACCGCTTGGCGGACACGGTTTTGTCCAGTGAGTGGTAACTACCCAAGGGCCGAAGCCTACCACTAGTATAGCGAGTGGAAAAACCGCTGATATAACAAATTATAATTTACAATAATAATATAATACTGAATGTAAAGGGACGCTTGTTCGGGATTTCGTCAAAATAACTCCATCTATTGAACATGACCTGAACTAAATACATAACAGGTCTCCCTAAAGTTCCGTCTATCAGAATTAGGGGGCAAACTCGTTATTTTACAGTACAAGTAGCTGGAATTGTAATAATTGCGACCTCTTTGAATTTTCTGCTATCCTGGTACTCGCGGGATTCTAATATCGGTGTATCTCTATTCTCGTTGGCGCTATCTAGGCGCTCTCGGGCCAAACTCAAATTCATTTAAATAGGCTACACAGTCGAGCACTTTTTCATTTTTTTCTATTTAATACGCTCGTTCGCAACGCACCTCTATAAGAAGAACGAGCAAGAAACATAGGGATTGCATTTTTTAATAGGTGTTTACAATGTTTTTATCTCGGTTACATAATTTTTTGTTCGTTTGAAGGACACCAGCTAGTAATATATCACGCAGAGATTTCCAGGCACCTTTGTCTTCTATGTATTGGCTAATTTTATAATAGGCTCTCATTTGTAATATGGCTTTTACACGGCTTTTGAATTTACCTTCTGTGAACCCCGTTATTTCCTCAGGGATTTTATTATTAAAGCGCACACAATTGCTTAAGAATGATTTCTGGTTTGTTTTGGACAATCTGAATTAAGGCAAAGCTATCTTATTCTTTTTTTATAGTATTAAAGCTATGATTGTCGTTATTTAACTTGAATTTATCTATTTTTCCTAACATTCACAATGTTTTCGTAAATATACAAAGATGGTAAGGTCAGCAGTCAGTATATTTATCTCTTTACTGAGCTACTTTAAAGAACCACTTGGACGCATCTCCTAAATATAGGCCGTCTGGGTTATAAGCGTGGAACTTTGTAAGTATCACTATAATATTATATTATTATTATAGTTTTGTATATGTTTTGGACATTATTTGTGCAAACAAGAATCAGAGAGTATATTGTATAATATTTCCTATTGCATATTTTAATATTGGCCATTGTTCTTGAATCCGAGGTGTTTCTTCTAGCTTAGAGAAATCACCGTACCAAACTCGACTTTTATACCTTTATAATAAAGAATAGAAATTATTATATCAAAAACGTCATTAAGATCGCCTCCGACAAGCATATTTATGTTTACTTGTAGGGATGCTTGTTGGGGATGTTGTCAAAATAATCTTATCTATTGAACATGACGTGAACTAAGTACACAGTAAGTCCACCACACTTAAAGTCCACCTAAAGTTTCGTCAATCTGAATTAGGTGGCAAAGTGTCGTTCTTACAATATAACGACAACAAGAACAAAAAGGCAACTGTACTGCAGTGGCGCGGCACAGCAGGCCTATCTTTGTATGAAAATGTATGGGACATATGACATACCGCACTACTGCGTGACATTTTCATACAAAATATTCGGCCGCGCCGCGCCTCTGCAGTACAGTTGCCGCTTATTGGTGCGATTTCACCATAAGGGCCGTAATTCTCAACCCAAATCGCCTATCTGTCAAACTACACGTTCACTATCGTCTATCTGTCAAATATGAAAAAAAAAAAAATTAATACAACCCTGAAAAACAAACCATGCCAGTACTTAAACGAATGCATCTTTATCTTTTGGTAGCTCCAAAGTGGCGTTTATGAAAATATGTGGTTTATAGGCTATAAGAGACGTTTCGTTTTGCTGCGCCGCGCCGCGCCGTCGTTTCGTTATCGTACAGAATCAACATGAAAGTTGAAAATTATATATGTCACCGGAAAATAACAAGATTCGTATACATAATATCGAGCTCTTTGCGTTTGCTGCTATCCTGGTACTCGCGGGATCTGAATATCGATCCACTATCGTTTGCGCGATATAGGCTCTGGGTTATTAAACGCGTTTGTAAGGGTGTAATTAACGTATGAAATCTTTGTTACTCTTTCACGTTGAAACGGCTGAATTAGGCCGAAATTTATTTGCTTATACACCAAAATATTTGAAAAACGGTTTTTACAGTAATCAAGGGAATTTATAATGTTTTTTAATCGTCAGAAAAGTTGTGACGTGGTTTTTTCGCGATACTCTTGTATTCTGATCTCTTTTCAAAAAATCTGCCTAATATTTTATTCTATAATTTTTTTGGGAAATTTTGCAATTTAGGTTTAAAGTATTCATAAAATTTGCTAAATTTTGTGACATCTCCCTTTTTATTTTTATAATTAGCCCATTGAAATGGTACATTTTTTAGACCTTACCTTGCGTTTTTTAGAGGACGCAATTTTATTTTTTTGATGTGTAGGGGGGGTCAGTGTAAAGCTAAAACCAAGTTTGTGGGGTTGCCACCCTTGTCCGACGGCCGCCATCTTGAAAATAAGGGTTGAAATGGTTTTTACGATATATCTCTTAAACTATTCATCTGATTAAAAAAATATATTTACATTTTTTGTTGCAGATTAAATTCTCTACAACTTTGATCCAGTAACTTTTTGTCGTAGATCTATAAATAAAAAAGTTATAAGCGAAAATTAATTTTAATTAAAATTCATATTTTCGAAAAAAAAAACACCTTTCCGAATTTTTTCCGAAATTTTTTTTTCCAAAATATTTTTTTTAATAGTCCTAAGTAAAAACTTTGAAAAATGCCAAATTTTGAATCTTCGAAAATCGTTAAAAATGAAGTAATCTTCAGAAATGCTGAAATTTTTGGAAAGGTGTTTTTTTTTCGAAAATATGAATTTTAATTAAAATTAATTTTCGCTTATAACTTTTTTATTTATAGATCTACGACAAAAAGTTACTGGATCAAAGTTGTAGAGAATTTAATCTGCAACAAAAAATGTTAATATTTTTTTTTAATCAGATGAATAGTTTAAGAGATATATCGTAAAAACCATTTCAACCCCTATTTTCAAGATGGCGGCCGTGGGACAAGGGTGGCGACCCCACAAACTTGGTTTTAGCTTTACACTGACCCCCCCTACATATCAAAAAAATAAAATTGCGTCCTCTAAAAAACGCAACCCCAAATGTAACTTTTCAATGGATTAAATGTGATAAATTAGATTTAATTTGATTTATTAAAATAATATTCTGATATTTTGTCCACGTAACGAGATATAATAATAAAAAATAAATAATTATACTGGATTATTTTTTTATGATTTTTTAAATTGGCACCTCGATTTTTCGAAAAATATTAAATATCTCGAAAACCGTAAATTTTCGCGGAACATATATTGCGCTGAAAACATGGCCAAAGACCTCCCCAATAAGGCCCTATACACTAATGTACTGAATAACCAAAGACCCTGTATAATTAATACACATTTATTTCATCTAACAAATAAAAATATTTTTGGTCATGAAATAGTACCTAGTAGTAATCATCGATTAAATTTAATTTAATTCTGCAAAATTCCGTGGGACTTCTTTCGTGAAAAGCACTCTAACTGGAACTTAAATAAGACCTCTTTGCGTTTGCTGCTGTCCTGGTACTCGCGGGAAACTAAGAACGAATAATCTCTCTATTTTCATTTGCGCTATCTAGGTCTCGGGCCGACTGGGTTACAAACGGGGAAGTTCGTTCGTTGTTGTTTACTCTTTTACGGCTGTATTAGCTGAAATTTTGATGTTTAAACCCCAAAAAAACACATAGGTACTTTATATTATATTATTATGTAACCAATATAAATTGTCAACACATGTTGAACAATCACAGAAATCAATCCCAAAGAGTTTGTTTCTCGTTCTTCACTTAGATGTGATTTTCAACGTCGAGTCTTAAAATAGAACGGAATAATAATTGTATTGAAATGATTTATTGATAACATTATTATCGAAACGTGGTCCTGCACTATTGGCCTCATCTCGAAGCTCAAATTAGCTCAGCGAGCTATGTAAAGGGCTATGCTCGGGGTTTCTCTACGCGATCGAATCAGAAATGAACAGATTCGTAGACGAACTAAAGTCACCGACATAGTCCAGCGGATTAGCGAGCTGAAGTGAGACCACGGACTAGCAAACGCAGCGCCTACAATGCGTCCTAACGTCTAACAAGGCGGACAGACCTCATAAAGATCGCTGGAAGACGCTGGATGCAGGTCGCTTCTAACCGGTACATGTGGAAGTCCAAAGGGGGAGGCCTATGTTTTTTACATATTAGCACTTAATAATGCGGATCAGCGCACTAAAATACATTATTTTTTTATCACTCCATACCAGCAACGTAAATATAATATACACATTGACAAGTTAAATTGGGGTCCAATCATTAAATTGGAAAATGTGAAGTAACGCAAAAACTTAAAATAAGAAATGACTTTTACTTGTGAACTTTTATATAGTTTAGATAGATAAATGAAAATTAGTTAATAAATATTATATACATTTTCATTATTTCATTATTTTTTGTAGACCAGCGCTACGAATAAATAATATGACCAGCGTAATTATAACTATTTATGTGTAATAAACCCCATCTATTGAATATGACGTGAACTAAGTACACAATAGGTCGCCCTAAAGATTTGTCTATCTGAATTAGGAGGCAGTGTTATAATACAGGTTGCTGGAAATGTAATGGTTGCAACCTCTTTGCGTTTTCTGCTATCCTGGTACTTGCGGGAAACTAATAACGAATAACTTTTACGCGATCTAGGCTCCCGGGCAGTTTGGGTTTTTTATAAACGCGAAAGTTTGAGTGCGGCTCGATTTTGTATAATGGTATGACCCGGTTCGGCAAAAAGCATGAAACTTGGCATGCGTACAGCTTTACCGTTTATAAGAAGAAATTCCAAAAAAAAAAATGGATTCAGATTCAGATCAGATTCAGATTCATTTATTTACCATAACTATAACAATTTGTTGTTACAATGGCATGTCATAAAATACAGTTCATAATCAAAATTATAATAACTAGAATTTGCACTTTCAAGATTATAAGAAAGATTATAAGGAAATAAAATTAATAGATAATAATATCAACGTCACTTGCAATTATTTGAAATCAATTTTTAACATATTAAGAATATTAAATATTAATTATATCAAAATATCATAAATTATCCAAAATCTAAAATGTCAATAATATGAATAAACAAGCAATACACACAACATACAAAAACATTAATACAAGTCACATTATTATTATGTCAAAAGTAAGTCAAAATTCAATTTAAGTACATTATAATAATTATTGTATCATGTCCATATACAAAAATGACGATTCAGTAATACGCATTTCCATGAATTCATTTAGTGTGTAGAATGGGTTTAGTTCAAAAAAGGGTTTAATTTGGCGCTTAAACTGGATGGTACTTAGTTTTGTGATGCTAACAGGTAACTTGTTATATATCATTATTTTGTTATAAATCCCTTGTTTTTTTTACTTTTGCTAGTCGTACCCTTGGTTGAGACAACTTTTCCTTATTTCTTATGTTATATTTGTGTCTATCGATATTCTTTATCATATTGACTTTATCATTATGAAGCTCTATAAGGCAATTATATATGTAGAGTGATATCACTGTTAGAACTTTATTTTCTACAAAATAATTTCTAGCAGACGCTGGTTTATGTATATTAAATAAAATATATTTTTAACTAGCTGCGCCCTGCAGTTAGCGGTCCGAACGAGCGTTCCTATTTGGACCCTCGTTCGGGATGTTGTCAAAATAACCCCATCTATTGAACATGACGTGAACTAAGTACAGAATAGGTCTCCCTAAGTGAAATGCAATGGTGTTTATTCCAGATTTTTACATCTACAGGGACTTACTAAAGATCCGTCTATCTGAATTAGGTGGCAAAGTGTCGTTCTTACAATTCATGTAGCTGGAAATGTAATAATTGCAACCTCTTTGCGTTTGCTGCTATCCCGGTACTCGCGAGAAACTTATATCTCTATATTCTTATTTGCGCGTTCTTAGGATCTCTAGATCTAGGATTTGTAAGGATGTAATAATATATTTTATTATTTTATTTTACAATCGTAGGGAAACTTACATCTAGGTCTTAAATTAGGGTACTTAAATATTGTAATTAAGGACATTTACAAGTTTCCACATGTAGGCGACAGGATAATCAAACATATTGTGGACAAAGAACAAAGAGCAAACTAGATATTAAACATATAAACTACTAGCTGACCCGGCCACGCGTTGCTGTGGCTAAAGTTTTTGTTATATTACATTATAGTAAACAATCTATGAGGAACAATAAGAGAACATCAGTCACGGAGTCCACTATGCTTTTTCACACAGATGGTATTTGTAAAAAAATATGGTAATCTCCTTATTTGACTTTCTACTACTATAACCCTTTAGTACAATGAAATTATTTACGAACAAAGATGAAAATGTTGATGTTGGTATTCACTGGATTGAGATTTGAAGGGGAAGTACGTTGAACACAATTAATTAAAATGTTCTTACACTTGATATTAAGCAGAAATCAATAGGTACAAAATAAAAATTTATCAGATTTATTATTTCCATTTAATTTTATAACAAATATAAGTATATTACAGTATAATACAGTAAATAACATGTGACGCTTAAACTAATGAATGAGGTAGGCAAGGCAGACAGTCTTAAACTTTTAAACATTAATATCTATTCTTTTGAATTATAAATACTTTCAATTTCAATTTAATTTAACACCAATCTGTGTACAATGTTTTTGGTTAACCTGTCTTTAGCTAACACAAATAGATTCGACGGTTTCCCAACACGTGAACACGCAACATATAGTTGCCCATGAGAAAAACATGGATTTTCCAAATCTAAACCACAAATGGACATTGTTTGACCTTGAGATTTATTTATAGACATGGCGAAAGCTAAACGAATTGGAAACTGTAGCCTTTTGAAGGGTATGGTAGAATCTGATGGTATCATCGGAATACGTGGCAGCAGGACTACTTTTCCTTTAAACTTCCCAGCCAAAATGGTTGCTTCAAGAATGTTTCCGGTGAGCTTTTTGATGACCAAACGCGTACCGTTACATAATTGAGGTGGATTCAAATTACGAAGGAGAATAATAGGGGATCCAATCTTTAATCGAAGATTATGTGGTGGCATTCCAGAGATATCTAATGAATTTAAAAATTCAATCGGAAAATTTACACTTTCATTTTCATCAACAACAGTATCGATTGATTTAAAAGACATCAGATCGCCTGGTAACAACTGTTGTATCTGGAAGTTAATTTCGTCAACATCAACGTTTTTGGCTGCCAAAATCGCCCGTTGACTAAGCCATTCATGATTCAAATAATTATTCTGTATATCCGGGAAAATACTCTGAATCAATTAATTTTTATCCTGAACAACAGTGCAAAAATTGTCTGGTAGTTTAATGCATTGTATTTGTTTGCAGTTCTATTTTACCGTTCCCAATATCTAGTAGTTGTTCGGAAAATATTTGTGCTGATGGATCATTTTGCAATTGTACTCGCATATTTATGGTCAATCGAAGTGTTTCAACACTTCGACATAAGAATGATTGTTTCAAACATGCATTAATCTCATCCGCGAAAGTAGAGCGAGGTATAACCGGTAAGGTCTGCCGGAAGTCACCAGACAAAAGTAAGATAGCACCACCGAAAAGTTTATTATTGCTATTTAAATCTTGCATAGTTCTGTTTAATGCTTCAAGTGAATATTTGTGTGCCATTGTGCACTCATCCCAAATTATTATAGAACTCTTCCGCAACACTGCAGCTATTCCACTATTCTTTTTGATGTTACACATTGCATCTGGTTTATTATGAACGTCCAATGGCAGCTTGAATGTTGAATGTGCTGTTCGCCCACCATCCAGTAAAGTAGCCGCAATGCCTGACGATGCTACTGCTAATGCGATTTTTTGTTGTGACCGTATTTTGGCAAGAATCAACGATATTAAAAATGTCTTACCGGTTCCACCGGGTGCATCCAAGAAAAAAAAAACCGCCTTGTTCAGCAGCAACAGCCAGCATAATCCGATCATAAATAATTTTTTGTTCTGCTGTCAGTAATGGTTCACTGTTCATGATAATTGTTGCTAAACTTCCATGGTCATATTGATTTTCTCGTTGTAAATCGGTATTGACTAAGTCGGTGGCTGGACGATTAGGTGATGGCATACCATAATGATTAAGTGGTAAATTTGAAATAAGAAAACATAAATCCTCGATCAACACCAATGCTTCATTGTACATCTCTGGTGTATAATCTATGTTTTGGCATTGATTTGTTTGTCTAATTCGGTGCAAGATGTCTTCTGTCATACAATTTTTATATTTTTCCCACAAAGTTTGTGCTTGCGAGGGATAACATGTCGTCAAAATAATTGCAAACAACTCACGAATGTTATTCGGTGTTGATGTCAACGCAGCATCAGCAAGCGTTAAGTCCCAATGGTTATCGTCTTCTAATAATTGCAGTTCACGACATGCATCCTGGTATGTATTGAATACTCGACCATTAACTGTTCGTAAAAATTCAAAAGACGTTGATCCGGGAACATTCACCAATAACAAACGTAAATAGAAGCACTCACGTTGCTTTGGATGTACCGTGTAAAGTCTCCCCCATGTCTTAGCTTTAATTATGCCTGTAATGGAAGGATGTGGTTTTCCTTGTTTCCGTGGCTCCCATTTTTTACTGGATTTGTTCCATGTGAAATAACGTGGAACATCACCATACACCAATGTCTTCGCGAATTGGCCAAAAACATCAGGTTTTTGACACAATGTAAAAAATTCAGTTAGAGTCGTTTTCGGAGCTTCGAACGCTCTTTGGAGAACATTTTCTTCAGTGAAGTATACACGTTGACCGTTTTCAAGATGTATTGCCAGATGTTGGACAGCAGGATCTCTTTCGTGGATGGGAAAGCTGAGAATATGCCAAATAGCTTCATTGCTGCTAATGTATCTGCCCATTTGGTATCGTGCTATTTCGTCATTTTTATTTATGTTTTGTACTTCAAATATTGCCTAATCACTGCCTTTGTTTACATATTTACAAATATACTTAATTGATTTAACAGAACTGCAAAGCTCAACATTGATATGAGCTTTGTAAGTTTTTGAAAGTAGTTGTGAGTATGGTACCACCCACTGATTATCAAACTCAACTTGATTTGGAAAGTTCGGCAGTCGCATTGTAAATGTGTGGCCACCATTCTCAGTACTTCTGCGGCGATACATTGGATAACCATCAATATCCGTGATCGTGTCATTCGTATGCGGCTTTGGGAAGTTTGTTTTACATTTTCCATTTTCCATGCACGGTGACGTCATGTTGAAAGCACCGCATGGCCCATGGATCATGTGTTTGGTGACAATATCAAATAATTCTTGATCAATTAATGGATCTGGAATTTCGGCTGAAATTATTTGATCGATTTCTTCAGGACGGATTCTATCTTTAATCCAAATCAAAATGTGGGCATGAGGCAAACCTCGCTTTTGCCACTCTATCGTATACAGCCAACAACGTGTGATACCAAAAATTGAATATTTAACAATAAAATCAATTAAGGATTTCAATTTTTGTTTAAACACACGTGCAGTTAAATCATGACGATGAATGGCTTTTTGTCCTGGCAATAGTAAAGTTTGTATCTCTTCCCAATTCGGATTACATGTGAATGTAATAAATAAATCCGGTCGGCCGTATTGACGTACGTAAGTCATCGCATCTTGTATGTATTCCTGCATGTTCCGTGGACTGCCGATGTAGCTTGAAGGTAAAATGAAAGCATTACCGATGTCATTGGGATTTAAATTTCCATCGATGTTTCCAGCAACAGCATCTCGTAAGTGAATATATTCTTCCGATCGTAGTTTTGCCTGGTTGAATCGAAGGAATCGCAAGCGTTCGCTTTCGACCTTAGCATACATATCAACAATGTATTGATGGAACAGCTGACGATATCGAAGGATATAATTGTCTTGATGTTGTCTAACCATTATTCGGTGTGCGTAGTAGTTCATTGAGCTAACTTTATTATTTCTGTAATCACCTAAAAAATAAAAAATAAAATGCAATACGAAATTAAAATCTATACATACAGTAAGAAAGTAAATAGATAATTGTCAAATTTACCGGCATACTGTTTGATATTAAGGTGATATTCATCTCGTCCTTGCCAAAATATCAATGGATATTGTAGTGCGTCATATGAACGGTGTAGATCCGAAATCGTACTGACAGTGTTGTCTCGCCGTGTAATTTTTATAGATCTTTTGTCAACTGGATCACCAACCATGATAACAGCAACCTCATCAACAGTTGGAGCGTTGAATCTACCAGCATGTTCACCTAATGGTACTTTGTCGGCTTTTATGACGATTTGATAATTGTCATTTTGCAGTCGTGGCGAAACTCTTTTGATCAATTGAATTAGTTGATTGTGATCTTCTAAAAAAAATTCCAATAATATCACAATTGCTCTTTCCTCTGCTTGTTCAATAAAATTATACAGGCACTGAGTCGTCATGCGCTCTTCACAATCCCCCATAAAATAAATTTGAAGAAATTTCGGATTGTTATCAGGCATTGGCATCAGTGATCCGATTTTATGGTACACCTGGCCTTGAATTTTGAATGTAGTTTCAAAATTACGTCCATCGGATGCACGATCGCAAATTTTAGTTGTCCCAAATGACGTCATTTGGAAGCAAGAATTAAATTTGCGTATCTTTCGCAAAAATAATTTGGAATCATCTGAATTGCCAGTAAGAAGGGATAATAAAGGCTCCGGCGGAGCGGGTAGAGGTGACAGCACAACTTTTCCTGATGCGCAGCACATGCCGGCTGCTTCATTCCGAAATTTCAATGCCTGACAATATTGACATACTTTATCCATTCCACCGATAGCAATTTTTGAATGCGCTGAGTAGTTAATATCTGGTGCATATTCAAAGGCAAGCCGAACGAATGATGCACGTGTTAATGAGCGGCTGATCCGTTGCCTTTGTCGATCTAGTACTCGTACTGTATCTATGTTTCGTCCTCGTGCCGCTCTTGTTCTCGTAATATTCTGTTGCACACGTTCGTCACGCTGTTCTTGAGATTCTTGTGCACGACTTTCTGCAGTCCTGATTCTTTGAGCTGCATTTCTTGTTTCGATTTGTTCTGGTAATTGCTGAGCTCTTTCAACACGTTTGCGTCGTGACCCTTTGCTGCTCGCGTTGTTGAGGTTAGATTTTTTCGGTGGCATTATAATTATAATTTAATCGTTTAAATATTAGAAAGACAAACTGAAAAACATGTTATCATAGCACATTGAAATAATAAGTGCAAAATAATTTTCAATGGAGGTTAAATAAAAATAATATAAAAAAAATTGTACAATTATTGAAAAAGTGTTGGGAGCTTTGTGCCATTTTCTCATTGATATATTAATTAACTTTTATAAAACTATGTTATATTACTTACATGTATAAATTGATTTTCATCCCCCCTCAGCGAGGAAATAACTCTAAAAGTTTTTTTTTTAATTATTCTCACCATGGATGCGCACAGTGTTGCCAGTGCACTATCTTCAAAAATAACCAGTATTCAATTTTAATTTACGTAGGTACGCTTACTTAGTCCTTTTCACGAAAGAGGTCCCACGGAATTTAGCGGAACTAATTTTTTATTCTATTATTATTGGACTTCATATTTTAAATCATTTTTATTTGTTACATAAAATAAATACCTTTTTGATTAAGAAATTAAATATGAGAAATTATGAGGCGTTAAAAAGTTAAAGGTATTTAAACTTTTAAAATGTGATGAAAAGCACTCTACCTATTCGTTTTAGTGATTATTTCCTCATTTTCAGTTCATTACAGTGAGAAATCGTTAATAAAAAAGTTACTAAAAAGTAATACTTAGAAAAAATCTTGCTACTAACTAAATAAAGTTATAAAAAATTGGCTTATTCTATTAACTCTGCTAAATTAACTCAACTTTTATTTACTATTACAGTACTATATAATTCATTAAAAAAACATTATTGCCTCGAAATGTAACTTATATTTAAACAACTAACGTAAATATAGTTCAAAAGAAACGTAATATGTTACAAAAGTAACTTACTGGCAAGGCTGAGGTGCGCCCAAAGCAAATTAAAAAAAAAGTTTACTAAAGAGGTTCTTACTCCGAGTTTTTAACAAATTTAAAAAAGTTGTACGCTTATTTCGGTACCATAGAGGTGGAAGTAAATAGGTTTAATTATATTTTTGTCTCTAGAGGGTAAAGTAAAATTGAATTTCTCTAGAGGATAATATGGACTTTTCCAGTCAGATATCGAAGCGCAAAAATACACTTTCCGAGGTGGGGGGATGAAAATTGATATTATTGTTCCTGTGCTCCTACTGTGGCTATGTCTCGTTCTCCTGCTGCTCTTGTTCTTATGATATTCTCTTGAAGACGTTCGTTACACTGTTCTTGAGATTCTTGTGCATGACCTTTTCTTCATTTGGAGTTAACATATAATTGTGACTGTCAAATAATAACAGTCGAAAGGTATCGACATCTGTTAGAATCATTTGAAGTTAACAGATAATTGTGACAGTCAAATAATAACAGTCGAAAGGTATCGACATCTGTTAGAATCATTTTAAGTTAACAGATAATTGTGACTGTCAAATAATAACAAACAAATAATTGACAATAAATTAAAATTGCGACTATAATTTGAGATTTAAACTATCCTATCTCTCAAGTTGGATCGAACTGCACATGGTGTGCGAATTTTATTATAATCGGTTAAGTGGTTTAGGAGTCCATTGAGGACAAACATTGTGACACGAGATTTATATATATTAAGATATGGTAATATTACATTGAATAGGTACATAGACAAAATTGGTTAACACAAAAGTCTTCTGTGGTTATTATTATTATTTTTAATAGGTAGGTACTACCTACCAAAAAAATCACTGGCGAGTATTCGTTTTACTTGACTAGCAGAAGTATTGAATACATCTAGATCAAGTCTGGTAGCAAGATCGTTGAGACACCGACTCGCTCGCAGCAGATAGCTATATATTATATTGATGTTTAAATACTCTTTCACTTTCTTTGAAATTTGGATATTTAAACCACGGAAAAACTCATAGGTTCTTTATATAATATTATGTAACCAATATAAATTGTAAAATACATATAAAAAACGAATTCCTTTTGAGTTTATTGCTTGTGCTTCGCATGGAGGTGCTTTTCGAACGAGCGAAAGAGTAAAAGTAGAACTAAATAATTGTAAAATTTACTTCAGGTGTGCTCCATTGTAGGCTTTTTGAATTAATGCATTTTGAGTTAAGTTTTGAGGATAATACTCGTAAGAACGGCTCACTGTACTCGTAAGCACACAAATTATGCACACACAAATAGATCACTTATTATAATCATTCTTCTTTTCACATAGGAAAAAGCGAAAGGAAAGCGTGACTGACTGATTTTACATAGATATTGTAATGTAGTCCTACTACTAAAATATTAGTCCGTCCGTATGTCACAGCCACTTTTTTCCGAAACTACCTATATAAGAACTATACTGTTGAGACTTGGTAAGTAGTAAGTAGTTGTATTCGGTGAACCGCATTAAGATTTTCACACAAAAATAGGAAAAAATCAATAAATTTTTAGGGCTCCCCATACTTAGAATTGGAACTCAAAATTTTTTTTCATCAAACTCATACGTGTGGGGTGTCTATGTATACATAGGTCTTCAAAAATGATATTGAGGTTTCTAAAAACTTTTTTTTCTAAACTGAATAGTATACGCTTCCAAAGTGGAAAAATGTGTGTCGACCCCCTTGTAACTTCTAAAATAAGGGAATGATAAATGTAAAAATAATATATGATATACATTACCATGCAAACTTCCACCGAAAATTGGTTTGAACGAGATCTAATAATTAGTTTTTTTTTTAATACGTTATAGATCGTAAACCCCATTTTACCTTTCATTCAATCAACTCAAATGGACGGAACCCTTTATGGGCGAGTCCGACTCGCTCTTGGCCGCTTTTTCTTGCTTCAGTTTAGTGTTCACCACGCAAACCCCATTGGTTTCCACTCCCACCCCACTACTTCAAGGTAGGAACGCTGGTTCGGGATGTCGAAATAACCCTATCTATAGAATAAAAAGTGAACTAAGTACACAATAGGTCTCCCTAAATGAAATGGTGTTTATTCCAGAATTTTACATCCATAGTGACTAACTAATGATTCGGCTAACTGAATTAGGAGGCAGTGTTGTTATTTCAATACAAGTAGCTGGAAATGTAATAATTTCGACCTCTTTGCGTTTGCTGCTATCCTGGTACTTGCGGGATTCTACTATCGAATATCTCTATATTCTCATTTGCGCGACCTAGGCGCTCGGGCCGTCTGGGTTAAACGCGAAAGTTTGTAAGTGTATACGGGTGCGTATTCGCACGCATAATTTTTTTTTGACCTAAATTAATAATTCGTTTCTCTTAGTATTAACAATATTTTGCCGATTATGCTGGTAATATTATTATTGCAAGATATCACTTTGTTAAAAAATTAGGGCTGGATATATCATTATACTGAAAATTATTAGGGCTGAATATACTTATGCCGAAAAATATTATGGAAAGTAATATTATGCGTGGAAACAATATGCGTGACAAATTTAGGCGTACATATTATTATGGTTTAAAATATAATGGGAGAAAAATTGAGGCCAAAAAAAAAATTAGCCTAAAAACTTTAGGCGTTTTGAAGTTTAGGTTGAAAAACGTTATGCCACATTAAATTAGGACTAAAATTTTTATGCGAGCCAATATGGACCCGTTGTATACACATGGATGTTTTTTGCTCTTTCACGCTTAAACGGCTGGATTGGGATTTGGATAATTGGATAAACTAGTCAATGTCTATTACTTATGAGCTTGTATCTTCTTGTATGGATAGATAAATAAACAAGTGAAATTTAAAAAAAAACTTTTTTTATTACCGCAGTACTCGTCAAGACGAATCAAATGAGCCCAAACTCGACGAGGTTGCGTCGTTTAATTACGCAGTTTTTATTGCTACCTTCCAGCTTTATGTCATACTAATGTTGCATCATTATCCGATTTATTACATGCATGCAAAATTTCAGCTCAATCGGAAACCGGGAAGTGGATCAAATTCAACTTGCAAGATTTTATAACACACATACAGACATACAACTGACAGGTGAAAGTTAATATAAGCTTGTAAAATTAGCATTAACCTTCATAAGGATTTCGGGTCTTTTTGCACCCATTTTTGCCTTAAAATACGGATAACTTTTCATGTAGGTATTAATTTCTATGATTTGTCACTTCCTGACTTTTATTATATTTTAGAACTCTACGTAAAAAGCGAAAAAAAAAGTTTAAAATGTTTATATTTGAGTGAGTTAAATATCATTTTACTCTAATGGCTTTCGGGTCCAAAATGACCCGGCCTTATAAAATATCATGATATATAACAAATTATTCATTATTATATATTTGTAATTATTACATAATTATGTTGTTTTACTTTCAATACCAAAATAGTTAGTTATTAGATATTTGGGTACAAAAAACGAATTAATTCCTATGATTTTCTAATAATATCTAATATTTTCTTATATCAATATTTTCAAAGAATTGAGTAAAATTTATATTATATTATGAAGAATAAAAATCGTGTTTTGAATATATTAAGTTCTAAATACTTGATTTGATCAAAAATTAGAGATATACTTAGTATATTCCCTGAAATAATTTTATAAAGCATTGCATATTTTTGATAATAAAAATTATTTATCAAAATGTAAAATATGAAAGAAATTTCAATTAAATCATATTTAAAATACAATTAAAAATTATTAAGTTATTAAAAAAAAAACAAATCGTAAAAGAAATTCACATCATAATATACATGATTCTTTTTACACTTGTGTACTTTACATATACACGCTCTATTTGAGCAAGAAAGGTATATTTTGCCATTATTATGATTATTTTCATTTAAATATAAATAATATATTCATTATTAAAATAAAATATAATTTTTGGAATATTTTTTCATTTATAAAATATTGAAAGATCTTTTTTTTTTTCAAAATCCAAAAATTAAAAATAATTATACATATACGAATATTATTTTTATTATGTTAGAAAATATTATATTAGTATAAAATCAATTCAAATAAACGGAATATATAAAAATTATTTGCATTTTATTTGATTTTAAGATATCGATTAAATTTAATTTAGTTCTACTAAATATCGCGGGACTTCTATCGTGAAAAGCACTATAGCTGGAACTGTAATAATTGTGACCTCTTTGCGTTTGTTGCTATCCTGGTACTTACGGGAAACTAATAACGTATATATCTCTCTCTTCTCATTTGCGCGATCTAGGGTCGACTGCGCAACATAATTATAACAATGAGTTGGACGCGTGTTCGGAATGTTGTCAAAATAACCCCATCTATTGAATATGACGTGAAGTAAGTACTCGTACATGCTCGGTCCCCTTAAGCTTTTGTCTATCTGAATTAGTATTAAGGAAGCTAACTTTCGTTCTTACAAATTATTCAAGTAGCTGGAAATGTAATGATTGCGACGTCTTTGCCTTTGCTGCTATCCTGGTACTTTCGGCTAAATTATAACTTTTGCGTGGGTGGGTGTGGGGAATGCAAGCGAGTCGTTTCACCGGACCATGAGATGACCCAACATTAGCCGGAGCTACACCTAACTTTAACCGACTGCGGTCGGTTACACCTAGGTTTAACCGGCTAAACCTAGGTGTAGCCGCACTTCGGATTTTAGCCGTGATATATGTATATTTAATTTAATGTTATTTTAGAATGTGTGTTAATATGTGGGTGTTTCTTTTTGGTACTAAATCGCAACGATATGTTGCTTAAACTTAAAATCGGCTAGATCTAGAAATAAAGTAGCTAAAACGGCGACACTAACTACACTCAGGTACACGCGTAAGTTCCCCGCTATGCTAGCCGTACCTACAGGCCTATTGGCTACTACATACCTTGTCCACCACCGCTTCAAAACCACTAAATTATGCCAAAATAAATAGGGTAATTAACTAAAAATAAAATGATGTCCATAATGTACATTATTTAAAAATATTGGACACGTATTTTTTTATTTGTAAATCTGATAAAAAACGTATAAGATACAACGCAATAAAGTTGCATGGTGGGAGTACTCGAGTCAGTACAAAGCGTACCAACCTATGACGTAGCGCGTCATCGCCCATAAACTTATAAGCGTCGTTGAACTTCCGTCTCCCTAGTAGGAGTGGTGGGGATGGGTCTGGAGGATGATCCCCTTTGCCAAACTTAAACAGTTCCAATGTTATCCGTTATTCCCTTTAATTTAGGCATAAACACTGGCTGTCTGTCGACTTTAAAATCAGGTTTAATTCGTACCGTGCGTCTTGGCTGTCGTTTATTCTCCTTATAACCATTTTGTTCAAGCACCTCCTGAACATGGGTCAAATCTGCTTGCAGTTGCTCTAGGTCACACAGATCATAAGCTCGATAGATCAGAGACGAACCGACTGACTGCAAATGGCGAAGATGTTGATGAGAGGCAGCATCAAAGTACCTATCATCAGTGTGTGTAGGTTTCCTATATACACAATGTCCCAGGGAACCGTTTGGTTTAACCAGCACTTTTACGTCAAGGACCGGTCCATTTCGGTTCTTCTTTCTCTTACTTCACATAGCGGTGCTTTTCAACGAGCGGTAGAGTCTTAAAATAGAACAAAATAATTGTAAAATTGACCAATCCCATCTATTAAATATCACTGAAGTTTCATTTATCTGAATTAGTGTGCAAAGTGTCGTTCTTACAATACAAGTAGCTGGACATGTAAATAATTCGACCTCTTTGCGTTTGCTGCTATCCTGGTACTCGCGGGATTCGAATATCGACCCCTAGTAAAATATAATGTGATTGATAGGTTACTGCTGCGCCCAGCGATTTTACCCTGTGTAGCCTATGTGTTATTTCAGGGTCTAAGCTCTATGCCAAATTTCAGCTCAATTGATCCACCCGTTTAGGCGTGAAGATGTAATAAACATACATACTCACAAACTTTCGCATTTATAATATTAGTGTGATAGGTTTTAAGAGACGTAGTTTCGATTTGCTGCGCCTTCGTCTCGCTTTCGTGCAGAATCAATATGAAGTAGTTGAAAATAATATAATTCCGACCTCTTTGCTTTTGCTACTATCCTGGTACTCACGGGATCTGAATATCGAACGCTATCGTTTGCGCGATCTAGGCTCTCGGGCCGTCTAGGTTATAAATGCGAAAGTTTGTAAGGGTACTTACTCTTTCACTCCGAAACGGGTGGATTAGGCTGAAATTTGGTTGCTTGAACCCCGGAAAGTAAAATAAAACTATGTTTGCAATTTTCAACGGAATTTATTGTGTTTTTAATCGTCAGAAAAATTGTGATGTGTTTTTTTGCGATACTATTGTATTCTGGGTCCGTAACATGACTAGAAACAGTCCAGCAAAAATCCGCCAACATTGAACCATTCTAATGTCCTTGATACCGTACTTTGATGTTTGCGATGTCCTGAGGAACAAAAAACTACAAAAATGTGGAACCTAGCTTATATCCTGATGTTTTATGTATTCGTTAAAATAGTAAGTATATGATTGAATCTGGAGGCGATAGGGAATACCTTTGTGTTCTACTATAAGGAGTACAAATAAGTTTCCGCCGTTTTTTAACACAAATTAAATATTTATTATAGAAAAACGGTAATATAAATTTATTTCAATTATTAGCAAGTTCTTTTTGTGTTTGTGATGAATCTTCCTCCAATAATTCCTCCAATTCTGCATCCTCGTAAATTTTTGGCCTTCCACTGCGATCTTTGTCTTCTACGTCGAAATCACCGTTTTTAAACTTTTGAAACCACTCTCGACACGTTCTCTCACTCAAAGCACCCTCACCATATGCTTCTACGAGCAATTGATGCGCCTCAGCAGCAGATTTCTTTAAATTAAAAAATTAAACTAATAATTTCCCGCAAATGACGCTTACTTGGCTCAAATTTTGACATTTTCAACTTATAAAAATTATATCTTACCAATATAAAATCAATAATATTAATAGGTTATGTTGTTTTTGAATGTCCAAACTATTTTTTAAGCCGGTTATCATCTGCGAAAGCTAACCGAAACTCAGTGCCGTGCCATTTACAATAAAACGGCGGAAACTTATTTGTACACCTTATAAATACTACTTTATTATATAAATGTAACAAAAACTGATGGGATTATGCATATCTTATCGAGTCCGTTATATTTTTAAACTATGAATCACTTAATAATACAGAATAGCGCATTAAAAAATCGTTACAATTATTTAGAATACATTTTCAATGCAGACCAGTGTAATTATAACAATGGAAGCTTGTTCGGGATGTTATCAAAATAGCCCCCATCTATTCAATATGACGTGAACTAGGTACGCAATAGGTCACCCTAAATGAAATGAAATGAAATGAAATGGTGTTTATTCCACATTTTTACATCCATAGTGCCCAACTAAAGATTCGTCTAATCTGAATTAAGGGGTAAAGTGTCGTTCTTACAATACAAGTAGCTGAAAATGCAATAATTGCGACCTCTTTGCGTTTGCTGCTATCTTGGTACTTGCCGGTAAATTATATCGAATATCTCTGTATTTTCGTTTGCGCGATCTTGGCTCTCGGGCCTCGGGTCGACTGGGTTATAAACGCGAAAGTTTGTAAGGGTGTATTGTATGGATGTTTGTTATTCTTTCACGCCGAAACGCCTGGATTGGGCTGTAATTATGTTGTTCATACCCCGGTAAAACACATAAATAGTTTATAATACTCGTAATAACAAGAACGGCTTAATCCTTTATGCGCAAATTATATAAATAAATGTAAATAAAAATGAAATTTTAAGAGCGCTTATACAATTTGACGCTCTCTCGCTCGCACTATTTGATACATATATTGCAATATAAATTCATAGAATTAACTTTTTGAAAATCCCTCTAGAGGAACCCTGCTCAATATAATAATTGCATTGAAATTAAAAAAAATGGCGCGAGGAGCAATTTTGAAAAAAATTTACTCCACATGCCATTTTTTATATATAAAACTGGAAAACTTTTAAAATGTGTGCAATAACTTTGTGCAGGGATTCTTTTGAGGAATATCAAGTAGTGCGAGCGAGACGGCGTCAAATTGTATAAGCGCTCTTAATGAAAATGAAATTTATAAAATGAAAGTGTCACTGATTAACTGACTGATCTCATATATGTAGATATTGTGACGTATTAAAGACCCATTAAGATATTCCTCTGGACTTTTTCTATATTGGACATTAGTGTTAACCTTCCTAACAAACTCGACTTTTATACCTTAATAATAAACAATAGATTAATTTTAAATTATTATATTATTAAAAACGTCATTGAAATCGTCTCCGGCCATCATATTTATGTTTAAAGTAATAATTATAACGCTTGATGTTGTTAAAATAACCCCATCTATTGAACATGACGTGGACTAAGTATACAGTAGGTCCACAAAGTAAAGGTTCGTCTATCTGTATTAGGGAGCAAAGTGACGTTCTTACCATACAAGTAGCTGGAAATGTAATAATTTCGACATCTTTGCGTTTGCTGCTATCCCAGTACTCGCGTGATCGTAATATCGAATGGCTCGGCTCTCTATGCGATTTCTCTTGTATTCTGGGTCCGTGACATGGCAACAAACAATTCAGTAAAAATATGCCAACATTGAAACATTCTAATGTCCTTGCCTTGATACCGTACTTTCATGCTTGCGAATCGCAAGCAAAGTACGGTATCAAGTAGTTGCGATGTCCTGATGAACAAAAAAAAATCATAAATGTGGAACCTAGCTTTTATTCTGGTGTTTTATGTATTTGAGAAAATAGTAAGAATTTACATTATGTTTGAATCTATAGCCGATAGGGAATACCTTTACTAAATACCACTTTACCATAAATGTAACAAATTATGAGTATATTTCGGGACATTTTGGTATTTTTTTAAACTTTTCTCGCTTAATAATACCGAACAGTGCATTAAAATTAGTTTAAATTATTAAAATACATTTTCATTGTAGACCATTGTATATTATATGTATTATAACAACGAGGGAAGCTTGTTCGGGATGTTGTCAAAATAACCCCCATCTATTGAATATGACGTGAACTAAGTATTCCAGATTTTTACATCCATAGTGACAAAGATTCGGCTATCTGAATTAGAGGGCAGTGTCGTTATTTTAATACAAGTAGCTGGATATGTTATTACAATATATCGACCTCTTTGCGTTTGCTGCTATCCTGGTACTCGCTGGATTCTAATATCGAATGTCTCTGTATTCTCGCTTGCGCGATCTTGGCTCTCAGGCCGACTGGGTTATAAACGGGAAAGATTGTAAGGGTTTATGTATGGATGTTTGATACTCTTTCACGCCGAAACGGCTGGAATAGGCTGAAATTTGGATGCCTTAACCATCGGAAAACAAAAATCATTTTTTGCAAAAAACAACGGTTATTTTAATCTTCAGTAGAATTGTGACGTGTTTTTTCCCCCCGATATTCTTGTATTCTCGGTCTGTAACATTATAACAAACAGTCCAGAAAAAATCCGCCAATATTGAAGCATTTTAATGTCCTTGATATCGTACTTTCATGTTTGCGATATCCTGATGAACAAAAAACAACAAAAATATAGAACTGTTCTTCATGTCCAAGATTATTTTATTTGTATAAGTAAATATAATTTATTTAATTAAAAAATATAATATGTTAATTTTTCGTAAGCAATAGTTTAAGTTCAGTTAATGAATAGTTTTTTTATGTCATAAATTAACTTTTAGAGAGTATCAGTATTAAAGGAGGGTCAGAGTTTTAATGGGAATTCAGGAACCACGTAATTGGTTTGAGTTGCGGGAAGGATATTGTAAGAAATTAGTAACCAATAATAATTTAGCTTAGGTATATTACAGTACAGATAAACAACCGCTAAACCGAGATAGTTTGACCTCTGGGAAAGGACATAGGATTGGTTCCTACGGTAGTGAAACAAAACTGCATAGAAATACCCAGCCCGATATTCTTTACTACCCACAGCGGGAGAAAATATTATAGCCATGGTTTAAACAGGCCTATGTTTATTTTACGCTCACAAAGTCGCGGGGATGGAAATACAATCATAGTCTAAATGGCAGCACCAAATTTTCGCTTTATTATTTGACTGTCACGCACAACGAAGTGCGCGAGGGGTCAGCTAGTACCTTAATAATAAACAATAGATTAATTTAAAATTATTATATTAAAAACGTCATTGAAATCGCCTCCGGCAATCATATTTATGTTTAAAGTAATAATTGTAACGCTTGATGCTGTCAAAATAACCCCATCTATTGAACATGACGTGGACTAAGTATACAGTACTAAGTAAAAAGTAAATACATAGGTTCGTCTCTCTGAATTTGGGAGCAACTTCTTACCATACAGGTACATAGCTGGAAATGTCATAATTTCGACCTCTTTGCGTTTGCTGCTATCCTAGTAGGTACTCGCGGGATTTTAACTTCGAATATCATCGTTTGCGCGATCTAGAATCTTGGGCCGTAGGTCATAAACGCGAATGTTTGTAAGGGTGTAATGATAGATGTAATGTTTGTTTGTTTTTCCCGATACTCTTGTATTCTGGGTCTGTAACATTATAACATACAGTCCATCAAAAATCCGTCAATATTGAAGCATTTTAATGTCCTTGATATCGTACTTTCATGTCAAACAAAAAACAACAAAAATTGAAGAAAACTGTTCTTCATGTTTAAGATTAAAATATTTAATTAAATGTGAAATTATGTGAAGCAAAAATCTACAGATACTTTAACTTTAAAACACGCGATTGTGGCGCCCCATCGAGGGACTACTTTCGTGATAACACTCCAGGGACGCTTGTTCGGGATTGTTGTATTTGACTCATTTTTATAACTCACGAACAGCTGGTCAATGTCCAAAAAATACACATATGATGCACGTAATACTTTAGAAAAACTTTCTTTTCACTTTTAATGCAGAAAAACAGTTTATTCTTGTATTTTCTTATAAATTCGTGCTGATAACGTATGTTGGTATTTGACTCATTTTATTGAAGTGACAAAACATACATCAATAAGAATATATAAAAAGAATGATTCAAATTTTGATTACAATGTGTATAACAGCCAGTAATACAACAGGGATGTTGTCAAAATAACCCCATCTATTGAATATTACGTGATGTAAGTTCACATAGTTATCTCTAAAGTTTCGGCAAACTCTTGCTCGTATTACAATAGATACATGGAGAGTGTTTTTCACTAAAAAAGTTCCCTAGACCCAGACGGAGCGCCACAATCGCGCGTTTAAAGTTACAAAGATAGATTTTTGACGGCTCACAATTTCTCATATTTGATTTCTTAAATAAATAGGAATTTACTTTATCTAACAAATAAAAATAATTGAGGACATGAAATACAGTAATCATCGATTAAAATTTAATT
Organism: Hemithea aestivaria; assembly: GCA_947507615.1. Taxonomy (NCBI): domain Eukaryota; kingdom Metazoa; phylum Arthropoda; class Insecta; order Lepidoptera; family Geometridae; genus Hemithea; species Hemithea aestivaria. Next base: position 3,218,956 of record OX382323.1, read on the forward strand.
AGGTCCCACTAAATTCCGCGGGTTTTCTTTCTTGAAAAGTATTGTAGCTGGAACTGTAATAAGACCTCTTTGCGTTTGCTGCTATCCTAGTACTTGCGGGAAACGTATAACGAATAGGATCTCGGGCCGACTGGGTTATAAACGCGAAAGTTTGTAAGGGTGTTACGTATTGATGTTTGATACTCATTCACACAGAAACGGCTGGATTTGGCTGAAATTTGGATATTTAAACCCTGGAAAAACATAAAGTTACTTTATATATTATGAAAATATAAATATATTGTAAACACATATTATATAAAAAAACAATACCTATGAGTTTCTTGCTTGTTCATTTCATAGAGGTCCTTTTCGAACGAGCGGTACAGCCTTAAAATCACACTTTACACTAAGTGAAAGTCTGTGAGTGAGTGTGTATGTTGGTTACTTCTTCACGCCTAAACGGGTGGGCCGATTGAGCTGAAATTTGGTATAGAGATAGCTTAGGCCCTGGAATAACAACACTGGGCGCATTTATTGCTGCGCTTTCGTCTCGTTTTCGTGCAGAATCGAAATGAAGTACCTAGTTGAAAATGATATTGAGGTAATATCGACCTCTTTGCGTTTGCTGCTATCCTGGTACTCGCGGGATCCGAATATCGAATGACTCGGCTCTCTACTATCGTTTGCGCATCTAGAGGCTCTCGGGCCGTCTGGGTTATAAACGAAAGAAAGTTTGTAAGGGTGTAATGCATGGATGTTTGTTAGTATGGAAATTTGGTTGCTTAAACATAGGAAAATAAAAAACTATTTTTGCAATAATCAACGGAATATATTATATTTTTAATCTTTACATAATTTTTTACTTGGTTTTTTCGCGATCCTCTTGTATTTTGGGTCCGTAACATGATAATAAACACTCCAGCAAAAATCCGCCAACATTAAAGCATTCGTGATAGATGTTTGCGATGTTCTGATGAACAAAAAACAACAAAAATGTGCAACCCAGCTTTTATCCTTGTGTTTTATGTATTTGTTAAAATAGTTAGGATATGTTTAAATCTGTATGCGATAGGGAATATCTTTGCGTACTAAATACCACTTTACCATAAATGTTACAAAAAAAAGGTAGCACTCCGGGAGTGCCGGCAGAAGTGAAAACTTCAATATTAACGTTGTGTTTAATTATAAGTATAAAAATACTATCATTTATGAGGTAGAATACAATGTTTATTTATTGCGCTATCGTACACAAATATGACAATTTATATCTTGTTATTTATAATATTATATCGTTATTTATATATAACATTAAATTTTATCTCTCAGAAAAATCAACTTCCATCCATAATTTCGACGACTTTTACACCATCGTTATTATCAGAATCATCATCGCAAATTTTTACAACTGATACAATTGGTTTATGATAACTGAAGTAAGAAACAAACAGTTTTGATTCGAACCTATTTAAGTGTCTAATAAAAAAAATATAAAATATAAAAATAAAAATATAAAAAAAAAAATATCGGGCGCGCGCTTGTCTAAGCCCCCTGTGCCGCCTAAACAGAGCAGCACACTCAGGCACGATAGAAATAGTGGGAGATACTAGTTCCTCTCCCTTCCCCTCGATCTATACGCTTTTTCGATCAGCATCACGTGACCCTGACGCGAGTTTGAAAATTTTTACCCATACAAAAAAGTGCTCAGCGCCGCTAAAGAAGTTTTTACTTCAAAAATTATGGGATTATGTACCTATTATGCATAATATAATATTTTCGAGACATTTCGGTAGTTTATTTAACTCAAATCTATACTTTTGATCTATCTTATTATATAAAATAGAAAACTGGCTGACTCATCATCGCAGGGACAAAACCGCTGGACCGATTGAGCTGAAATTTGTACAGCGTGTTTTTTAGGTAACGTAGGCGACCGATAAGAAGGGATTTTGCGAAATTCCAACGGGAACGGGAAAAATGGAAATCTGTCACCGTTGAGTCTATCAAACTGAAATTTGGTATAATGGTAGTTTGACTACCATGAAAGGATTCAAGATAGTTTTCGGTTGTTGGTTGTTTTTTGTCTAGCAATATTTTACTCAATCTGTAGATTTGTCATTGAAATAACGGGTCTTTCAAATAGGGCGGGTCGATGTTGACCGTTTGTGGCGGCTGTGTTGTTTTGGAAGCAACTATCAAATGCATTGATATTTCTTCAGTTACTGATGCCAAATCACCATGGCAAGTTTGAACACGATTGAGCAACACGTTCAAATGATAAAATTTTATTATCTAAATGAGTGTTCGTTAGTGAAAACGTTGCGCGCATTCCATCCATTTTACGGCAGACGCGGTGGCCCTTCAAAGTCGACTCTCCAACCTTTGGTGACCAAATTTGAGACGACTGGTTCGGTAAACAACCAACAAACACCCTTACGTCAAAGGAACGCAGATCGGCCGAGAACATTGCCGATATCCGTGATAATGTGCAGGAGACTCCGAGGCAGTCAATTTCTCGCCGTGCACAAGAACTCGGCCTTTCGCAGACTTCAACTTGGCGAATTTTGCGGTGGGATTTGGGCCTACACCCGTACAAAATCCAACGTAAAAAATCTTGGGTCACCAAGAGCTCAAAGTGAATGACCATAAAAAACGCTGTTTGTTCGCTGAGTGGGATACAGAGCGAGCGACACAATGGACATTCTGCATGAACGGTTCGAAGGTAGGGTTAAATCTCGTTGAGGTGACGTGAATTGGCCACCAAGATCGCGTTATTTGACCCCGTTAGACTTTTTCTAGTAGAGTTTTCTCAAGTCGCAGGTCTATGCCAATAATCCGCAATCAACCGATGCCCTGAAAGTCAACATAACGCAGGCCATTGCTCAGATTCAGTCGGATCTATGCAGTAGAGTAGACATGTGCGCCGATTATAAAACGACCGGCGGCGGCGTCTGGTCGAAAAATGACCGGAGCGGCGGCGTAATCGGCGTGAAATCGGCGTGGGGGTAAAATTTAACAAAAACCAAAATAAAGCGTGCTTACACGTTTCTTCGACGTGATTTACACGTTTCTTAAAAATTATTTGTTAAATTTAATGAAATTAGCCGTTATTTTGCGGAAATCTATGATAAGTATTAATTAAATATCAATAAATAGTGGAAATAATTGGAATTCCGCTCCAATTTGACGCTAAGAGGTGGCGAGGAATTTAAACGATACACTATGTAATAGTGAGCATTAATTCCACCATCTAATGCACCACCCAACCTTTCGCATATTATTTATTTATTTTTATTTATTTATTTATTCAACAACACATGTAGGTACAAAATTAGGTCTTAATTAGGTCACTTAGTCCTCCACATACCCTGTTAGGGCGCTTGTTGTGTGCGAGCATGCAATCTTATCTACATTAAATATTAATATTTATTCAACATTAAACATTATTTCAGTAATCCTATAGAATATAATAATAAGTCAATATTACGGGAGTAAATGAAATGAATAAATAATATAGAAAAAATAATAATAATTGCAATAATTTCATGTCATATGAATTAAAATTATAATTGAATTAAATAATAATAATATTTAAATAATAATAATACTTGATAATGTCAGTCTTATTCATTTCAATTATTTCAATATTTTATTCAATTTTACAGACTGTATAGTTGTATAAGCAGGTATTTGACTTACAATAATTATTGTGTGGTAATTTGCGAAGGTGAAACATTTTTATCTGTCATGTATTGTTCCACTGAATAGTAGCATTTATTTAATAGGGTTTGCTTAAGTATTTTGTTGAATTTATATTCATTCTCTATATCTTTAATGACCTTAGGTAATTTATTATATATTTTTTTGCATCTACTATGTGGACTTTTGTCCATTATCTGCAGTTTGGACTTGGGTAATACCAGCATATTTTTATTTCTTCTGTTATAACCAGGGTTAACTTCTGCAAATGATTTAAATAGGGTTTTATGTTTCCTAACAAAAATGCATATTTGTAGTATATATAATCCTGGAAGGGTCAAAATTTGTTTGTCTAAAAAGTGCGGCCTGCAGCTTTCCCTCTGGGTGATACCTACTAAAATTCTTAAACACTTTTTTTGTAGGATGAAAATGTCTGTGAAGTCGGTACTCGCCCCCCACAGTACTATACCGTAATTAAACCACGCGTATGCGTATGCGTGGTAAGCTGATAGGGCAGTTTCATAATTAGTGTTGTATTTAAGAACTCCAAGTGCATAAATGAATTTTGATAGTTTTGATTTTAAGTTATTTAAATGTTGTTTCCAGTTTAGGTTGGTATCTATTGTGAGGCCTAACAATGTAAATTCTGTTTTTTCTTCTATATTAAGCATGTTGCTTAAGTTATTTAAATTTAGTGGTATTCTTTGATGAGTTCTAAATTGTAAGATTTTCGTTTTATTTAAGTTTATTTCAAGATTGTGATTTTGTAGCCATAATTTAGTGTTATTGAAGGTATTTTGGATAGTAAGGTAATCTATGTTTTCGGTAGTTTTAAAAAGGAGGGAAACGTCGTCTGCAAAAAGAACGCATGGCGTATCTACAGCCTTTGGCAAGTCGTTTATGTATACTAAAAATAGGATACATCCAATTACGCTACCTTGAGGGATGGAATTATTTACTACTATTATGTCGGAGGATATATTTTGCACTAAGTTTGATTTTTTATCAAAAAACTCGATTTCTACGTACTGTTTCCTATCTTGTAGGTACGATTTGAGCTAGTTATATGCCGTGCCTCGAATGCCTGCGTTATAAAGTTTATCTAAAAGAATGGAGTGCGAAACTTTATCATATGCTTTAGTCATATCAAGGAACAGCCCTATAGCGTACTGTTTGTCATTCAAATAGTTGTATATTTCCTGTAAGTACTTATATACTGCAAGTGTTGTATGTAGATCGATGTTTTCTAAAGCCGTATTGATTTTGGTGTAGCACGTGATAGTGTTCTAAAAAGTTGTTTAAACGGGTGGTCATAGCTTTTTCAAATATTTTAGAGAATGACGACAATATCGAGATTGGGCGATAGCTGCTTGTGTTATGAGGATTTCCACCTTTCTTTAATATGGGTTTTATTTTGGCTAGTTTTAATTTGTCAGGTTATAATTAATTATACCTGCATTAAGGGTTAATAACTAATTGTTTGTTAGTAAAGTCATCATCGCAGCCATAGTACATTCACTGCTAAACATAAGCCTCCCCTTTGGACTGTCATATATACCGGTTGGTAGCGACGTGCATCCAGCGTCTTTCGGCGACCTTTAGAAGGTCGTCTGTCCACCTTGTGTGTGGACATCCTACCCTGCGTTTGCTAGTCCGTGGTCTCCACTCGTGTACTTTTCGACCCCATCGGCAATCCGCTCTACGTGCTATGTGGCCTGCTCATTGTCACTTCACCTTAATTATCTGCTGGGCTATGTCAGTGTCTTTAGTTCGTCTAAGGATCTCCTCATTCCTGATTCGATCGCGTAGAGAAACCTCGAGTATAGCCCTCTCCATAGCTCACTGAGTGACTTTGAGCTCACATTGATTGAAGAACTCACATTGATTGAAGACTTTCATCTTGAGGGTTTGTTGAAACTTAGACTAGACTCCTACATGGACTAACAACGACGACGATGATGAAAACTGCTGCAGATATTGCTACGATAAAACAGCAAGAGAGCTTACATGTTTTTCGCTTCTACACGAAACGTCCTTAGAGACTTGACTTACCGACCGCTCGTTGTAATATGGGGAAGGGAGATTTAATAATATAAAAGCCGTGTTTGTGCAGGGGTCGTTCCGGACTGTTCAGCGGTTGGCGTTACGTTGGCTGTTTTTCTTTTTTTTCTTGGGGTATGTCGGTCTACCTCGTTAATAATGGGCACGGCGGGGATACCCACCAAAAAACTGGGGGTGTTCCTGCGGACGCCATAGTGCCAAGGTAGCGGGAACAGCGATGCACTCATCCACAGCCCCGATGGCGTTAGGTCCTAATTGACAGGAGGACCCTACCCTCCAAAGCGCACCACCTCGTGGGTCAGTTTGTCAGCGACGAGTAGCCCTGTACTTCGTCTAGATATAGGTAGGGGGATGGAGAAGGGCGCAGAAGATGCGCTTTTGATGCCACCTTCTCCGGGCACGCATAGGGAGGTCGGTGGTGAACTCCCGTTCGCGTTTCGCGATCCCCTTCTGCGATAGTGTCCTCTCGCAGAATAAGACCGCGGCCTGCCAACTGCCAACCATGGCTCTTTTCATGGTTGATAATAAGAGTTCCTCCCCCATAACAGCGATGAGGGTACGGTGCTCACTGACCCATGCTGGGCACGAGTATCCACTTCGGAACCACAGAGGTGGCAAGCAGGGGTCGGTTCTCTGCCGGCTACGTGATGCATGCAAGTACTTTCCGAAGCATCTGTACCCGGAAAACACCTGTACAAGCCTGAAGGTCAACGACCCGTGCTCTCTGTCCATCTACCGCTGGAGTAGCGGACGGATCTGACGGGGAGACAACCGGGCAAAGTCGCGTTGTTCGTATTGTTACGTCTCGAGTTCTCGTAGTAGTTTTTCTCCTGGCGCTGCCTCAGTCTTCTTCCGTGAAATTTCACGTTATTGATATGCGCGGTGGCCGCGGCGCCCGGCTCTACGCTCTGTGGCGGGGTTTGGTTCGGTTTATTATTCTCTTCTGATAGGGGACACGATTTATTTAACTGTAATTGTAAATATTTCCTGGGTCGTCTATATTTCCGCCGTTTAACCTCGCCGTTTGGTCCAATGATGATATCTTTCTCGCTGAGCTTTCTCTTCAAAGGTCTCACTAACGGACCGCCCATGAGCGTGTTCATTTGATTTAATTGCATCGGTAACGAGAGTCTGGAGTTAAAATGGTTTTGTTTGCCGTTCTGCTTGAACATGTTCGCGAATTGTTTTTTCGTCGGGTAAGTATTTTGCATCAAGAACGGATTGTTTTTTCCTTGGAAGTCTTTTAGAGGCGGTATGATGGCGTCGAGCGTGCCCCGACTGGAAGTCTCGTCTCCGGAGGACTCGATGTCGTGGGGGAAGCCGCCGAGCGCCGGCACTGAGTCCATGTGTTGCAGCGACAATATTTTGGAATGTTCAATTTTGAATGTATAGGTAAACACCGGAAAATAAAAATCATGTTTTTGCAATAATCATCTAGGAATTTATTGTTCTTTTTATCATCAGTACAATTGTGACGTGTGTTTTTCGTGAACCTCTTGTATTCTGGGTCCATAACATGACAACAGTTCTTTAAAAATCTGCCAACATTGAAGCTCTCTAATGTCCTTGATACCGTACTTTCATGCTTGCGATGTCCTGATGAATGTACACAATAGGTCCCGCTAAAGTTTAGTCTCTATCCGAATTAGGGGGCAAAGTTCCTACAATACGAGTAGCTGGAAACGTAATAATTTTGACCTCTTTGCGTTTGCTGCTATCCTGGTACTCGCGGGATGTTAACATAGAATATCTCACTATTCTCGTTTGCGCGATCGAATTACCCTTTTTTATGTTGGGGGAAACGCCTAGCTATCCCCCCTATCTGGGGAAGAAAGGGGGGGAGTGTGGGGCTCGCACCCACTAAAACCCCCAGCAACGTGCCCTCTTGCTGTGTATGGGGGTAATGGAGCACCTACGGGCATAACTTTCCATTACCGCCAAACAGTTGGATCGAACTCAATCTCCTCTGTGATGGGGGTGTAAAGGGCCCCCATAGATATCTTGTTGTCGGTGCGCCGACACGTTGACACACCGACAGGGCTGTGCAATCCAGGCAACGGTCCCCTACCGTTACCCAGAGCCCAATACTTGTTCACGTCTGTGCTGCAGGAGGATCTATACGACCATAAGCCCTCCTTCTGCGCCCAGGGCTTCGTCTCCTAATATCATGCGTGGTAATAGCCTCTCGTTGACGCTCTGCTTCTTCCTTTGCCTGCATAACTTCCTCGCAGAAGCTCTGCACTACTGACCAGTTTTCCTCACTCTCCACCATCTTCGCGACAATAGATGTCAGAGAGAGGTCATCCCCCACAATGGCGACCAAACTTCGTCGCTCCCTCGACCAGGCACTACACTCCAGCAGAGTGTGTTCCGCTCTCTCTTCGAGACAATCGTCGCAATGGTGACATTCAGCAGTTGGTTCCCTTCCAGCGATTCGACACAAATATCTCCCGAAACAACCATGTCCCGACAGAATTTGCGTCATGTGGAATGTCAGGACACCATGCTGTCTGTCCACCCACTGCTTAAGAACTGGACGAATTGCCTCGATGGTTCGCGTCCCAAAACTGGGATTAGCGAGCCGCAACGCCCACGCCTCCAGCGCTTGCTGGCGATACTCTTCTCGCTTGGCTTCTACTTCCCGCTGTGCCGGGTTGTCTCCTCTAAGGCGCGCCTCCTCCCGCAAGTGGTATGCTGACGAGAGGGCTCTCGCGTTGAGATCCCACGGCACAGTTCCGGCAAGTGCTGCCGCCGCCTCTACAGAGATTGTGCGGTATCCCCGGACCACCCTTATGGACATCAATCTTTGCACACGAGTGAGCAAAGTGACGTCAAGACGCTTAAGAGTGTTCGCCCACACTGGGGCCCCGTATAGGGCCATTGACCGTAAAAAATCCGGTGTAAAGCCTGCGGCATGAAACCTTCGGTCCCGACAGATTAGGCAGGAGCTAGCCACCCGAGGGCCGTCACGGTTTTTATAAGTCTGGGAACTAGCTGCTTAAAGTGAGCATGCCAGTTCCATCGCCCATCCACCTGCAGTCCCAGATATCGGATCGAGCTGCTTACTGGGATCCGAACTCCACTTACTACAATTCCAGCGTCTCTGGGTGGCGCTTTTCGAGGACCATGAAAAACCACAGCCTCCGATTTATTAAGGGCAACCTCCAGGCCTACACTCCTTATTGCAGCCACAATGTGAGCAACTCCAGCTGTTGCTAACATGCTCGCCTCTCTATGCGTTGTCCCCGTGCGAGCACCAGCGTATCATCGGCAACGATCTAATTACCTAATATCGCGTTTCGGGTTATAAACGCGAAAGTTTGTAAGGGTGGGTGTATGTAATGTATGGATGTTTGTAACTCTTGGGGGCTGAATTTTTTTTTTCCAAATGGAATAATAATATATCACATTCCTTTATATCAAAACTACAGAGAAGAACTTATATATTTCAAATACATATATTATGTATACAAATTAAATTCATGTGGACGCTACTAGGAAGCGTTGGGTTCCCACTCGATGAGGTAGGCGGGGGGCGCGGAGGGAGCGAGACGACGCGCGATCACGCGAAATGTTTGTCCGGCGCGGAAGTACGACTGCACGCTCGACTTGAGAGCCGAAAGCTGTTCTGCATTCCCTTCCACTGAACTTCCGGTCACTTTGTGCGGGCTCAGTTGTAAACTCTTCACGCTATTGATAGTGCTCGCGTTGTTCGTATTGTTACGTCTCGAGTTCTCGTAGTAGTTTTTCTCCTGGCGCTGCCTCAGTCTTCTTCCGTGAAATTTCACGTTATTGATATGCGCGGTGGCTGCGGCGCCCGGCTCTACGCTCTCTGGCGGTGTTTGGTTCGGTTTATTATTCTCTTCTGGTAGGGGACACGATTTATTTAACTGTAATTGTAAATATTTCCTGGGTCGTCTATATTTCCGCCGTTTAACCTCGCCGTTTGGTCCAATGATGATATCTTTCTCGCTGAGCTTTCTCTTCAAAGGTCTCACCAACGGACCGCCCATGAGCGTGTTCATTTGATTTAATTGCATCGGTAACAAGAATCTGGAGTTAAAATGGTTTTGTTTGCCGTTCTGCTTGAACATGTTCGCGAATTGCTTTTTCGTCGGGTAAGTATTCTGCATCAAGAACGGATTGTTTTTTTCCTTGGAAGTCTTTTAGAGGCGGCATGATGGCGTCGAGCGTGCCCCGACTGGAAGTCTCGTCTCCGAAGGACTCGATGTCGTGGGGGAAGCCGCCGAGCGCCGGCACTGAGTCCATGTGTTGCAGCGACAATATTTTGGAATGTTCAATTTTGAATGTATAGGTAAAACACCGGGAAAAAAAATCATATTTTTGCAATAATCATCTTGGAATTTATTGTTCTTTTTATCATCAGTACAATTGTGACGTGCTTTTTCGTGATCCTCTTGTATTCTGGGTCCATAACATGACAACAAACAGTTCTTTAAAAATCTGCCAACATTGAAGCATTCTAATGTCCTTGATACCGTACTTTCATGCTTGCGGTGTCCTGATGAATAAAAAACAACAAAAATGTGGAAACCAGCTATTATCTTGGTGTTTTATGTATTCGTTAAAATAGTAAGGATATGTTTGAATCTAAGGGCGATTGGAAATACCTATGCGTAATGCGTATGCGTACTAAATACCACTTCACTATAAATGTAACAAAAAATATCAGGATTATGAACAGGATTTTTGTAAAATATATGTTATTAATATTTATCACTGACTGGTGGACGCGCGTGCACTTCGTAGCGCCTTCTATTGAACATCACGTGAATTAAGTACACAATAGGTCCCGCTAAAGTTTAGTCTCTATCCGAATTAGGGGGCAAAGTTCCTACAATACGAGTAGCTGGAAACGTAATAATTTTGACCTCTTTGCGTTTGCTGCTATCCTGGTACTCGCGGGATGTTAACATAGAATATCTCACTATTCTCGTTTGCGCGATCTAATTACCTTTTTTTTATGCTAAGGGAAACGCCAACCGCGCTATCCCCCCTATCTGGGGAAGAAAGGGGGGGAGTGTGGGGCTCGCACCCACTAAAACCCCCAGCAACGTGCCCTCTTGCTGTGTATGGGGGTAATGGAGCACCTACGGGCATAACTTTCCATGACCGCCAAACAGTTGGATCGAACTCAATCTCCTCTGTGATGGGGGTGTAAAGGGCCCCCATAGGTATCTTGTTGTCGGTGCGCCAACACGTTGACACACCGACAGGGCTGTGCAATCCAGGCAACGGTCCCCTACCGTTACCCAGAGCCCAATACTTGTTCACGTCTGTGCTGCAGGAGGATCTATACGACCACTAGCAAACCCGGCGAACTCCGTTTCGCCACCAGATGGTTTCCTGAAAAATTCCTGAATTTTCTTTGCTATAAACCTCACGGAGCCCGAGACCTTTCCAACGAATGCAAAACCGTGGAAATCGGTTCGTGCGTTCTGGAGTTATAGCGTCAGGGAGGAAAACCCGACTTATTTTTATATAGTAGATAAGCCCTCCTTCTGCGCCCAGGGCTTCGTCTCCTAATATCAAGCGTGGTAATAGCCTCTCGTTGACGCTCTGCTTCTTCCTTTGCCTGCATAACTTCCTCACAGAAGCTCTGCACTACTGACCAGTTTTCCTCACTCTCCACCATCTTCGCGACAATAGATGTCAGAGAGAGGCCATCCCCCACAATGGCGACCAAACTTCGTCGCTCCCTCGACCAGGCACTACACTCCAGCAGAGTGTGTTCCGCCCTCTCTTCGAGACAATCGTCGCAATGGTGACATTCAGCAGTTGGTTCCCTTCCAGCGATTCGACACAAATATCTCCCGAAACAACCATGTCCCGACAGAATTTGCGTCATGTGGAATGTCAGGACACCATGCTGTCTGTCCACCCACTGCTTAAGAACTGGACGAATTGCCTCGATGGTTCGCGTCCCAAAACTGGGATTAGCGAGCCGCAACGCCCACGCCTCCAGCGCTTGCTGGCGATACTCTTCTCGCTTGGCTTCTACTTCCCGCTGTGCCGGGTTGTCTCCTCTAAGGCGCGCCTCCTCCCGCCAGTGGTATGCTGACGAGAGGGCTCTCGCGTTGAGATCCCACGGCACAGTTCCGGCAAGTGCTGCCGCCGCCTCTCCAGAGATTGTGCGGTATCCCCGGACCACCCTTATGGACATCAATCTTTGCACACGAGTGAGCAAAGTGACGTCAAGACGCTTAAGAGTGTTCGCCCACACTGGGGCCCCGTATAGGGCCATTGACCGTAAAAAATCCGGTGTAAAGCCTGCGGCATGAAACCTTCGGTCCCGACAGATTGGGCAGGAGCCAGCCACCCGAGGGCCGTCACGGTTTTTATAAGTCTGGGAACTAGCTGCTTAAAGTGAGCATGCCAGTTCCATCGCCCATCTACCTGCAGTCCCAGATATCGGATCGAGCTGCTTACTGGGATCCGAACTCCACTTACTACAATTCCAGCGTCTCTGGGTGGCGCTTTTCGAGGACCATGAAAAACCACAGCCTCCGATTTATTAAGGGCAACCTCCAGGCCTACATTCCTTATTGCAGCCACAATGTGAGCAACTCCAGCTGTTGCTAACATGCTCGCCTCTCTATGCGTTGTCCCCGTGCGAGCACCAGCGTATCATCGGCAACGATCTAATTACCTAATATCGCGTTTCGGGTTATAAACGCGAAAGTTTGTAAGGGTGGGTGTATGTAATGTATGGATGTTTGTAACTCTTGGGGGCTGAATTTTTTTTTTCCAAATGGAATAATAATATATCACATTCCTTTATATCAAAACTACAGAGAAGAACTTATATATTTCAAATACATATATTATGTATACAAATTAAATTCATGTGGACGCTACTAGGAAGCGTTGGGTTCCCACTCGATGAGGTAAGCGGGGGGCGCGGAGGGAGCGAGACGACGCGCGATCACGCGAAATGTTTGTCCGGCGCGGAAGTACGACTGCACGCTCGACTTGAGAGCCGAAAGCTGTTCTGCATTCCCTTCCACTGAACTTCCGGTCACTTTGTGCGGGCTCAGTTGTAAACTCTTCACGCTATTGATAGTGCTCGCGTTGTTCGTATTGTTACGTCTCGAGTTCTCGTAGTAGTTTTTCTCCTGGCGCTGCCTCAGTCTTCTTCCGTGAAATTTCACGTTATTGATATGCGCGGTGGCTGCGGCGCCCAGCTCTACGCTCTCTGGCGGTGTTTGGTTCGGTTTATTATTCTCTTCTGGTAGGGGACACGATTTATTTAACTGTAATTGTAAATATTTCCTGGGTCGTCTATATTTCCGCCGTTTAACCTCGCCGTTTGGTCCAATGATGATATCTTTCACGCTGAGCTTTCTCTTCAAAGGTCTCACCAACGGACCGCCCATGAGCGTGTTCATTTGATTTAATTGCATCGGTAACGAGAATCTGGAGTTAAAATGGTTTTGTTTGCCGTTCTGCTTGAACATGTTCGCGAATTGCTTTTTCGTCGGGTAAGTATTCTGCATCAAGAACGGATTGTTTTTTTCCTTGGAAGTCTTTTAGAGGCGGCATGATGGCGTCGAGCGTGCCCCGACTGGAAGTCTCGTCTCCGGAGGACTCGATGTCGTGGGGGAAGCCGCCGAGCGCCGGCACTGAGTCCATGTGTTGCAGCGACAATATTTTGGAATGTTCAATTTTGAATGTATAGGTAAACACCGGAAAATAAAAATCATGTTTTTGCAATAATCATCTAGGAATTTATTGTTCTTTTTATCATCAGTACAATTGTGACGTGTGTTTTTCGTGAACCTCTTGTATTCTGGGTCCATAACATGACAACAGTTCTTTAAAAATCTGCCAACATTGAAGCTCTCTAATGTCCTTGATACCGTACTTTCATGCTTGCGATGTCCTGATGAATGTACACAATAGGTCCCGCTAAAGTTTAGTCTCTATCCGAATTAGGGGGCAAAGTTCCTACAATACGAGTAGCTGGAAACGTAATAATTTTGACCTCTTTGCGTTTGCTGCTATCCTGGTACTCGCGGGATGTTAACATAGAATATCTCACTATTCTCGTTTGCGCGATCGAATTACCCTTTTTTATGTTGGGGGAAACGCCTAGCTATCCCCCCTATCTGGGGAAGAAAGGGGGGGAGTGTGGGGCTCGCACCCACTAAAACCCCCAGCAACGTGCCCTCTTGCTGTGTATGGGGGTAATGGAGCACCTACGGGCATAACTTTCCATGACCGCCAAACAGTTGGATCGAACTCAATCTCCTCTGTGATGGGGGTGTAAAGGGCCCCCATAGGTATCTTGTTGTCGGTGCGCCGACACGTTGACACACCGACAGGGCTGTGCAATCCAGGCAACGGTCCCCTACCGTTACCCAGAGCCCAATACTTGTTCACGTCTGTGCTGCAGGAGGATCTATACGACCATAAGCCCTCCTTCTGCGCCCAGGTCTTCGTCTCCTAATATCAAGCGTTATAATAGCCTCTCGTTGACATTCTGCTTCTTTCTTTGCCTGCATAACTTCCTCACAGAAGCTCTGCACTACTGACCAGTTTTCCTCACTCTCCACTATCTTCGCGACAATAGATGTCAGAGAGAGGTCATCCCCTACAATGGCGACCAAACTTCGTCGCTCCCTCGACCAGGCACAACACTCCAGCAGAGTGTGCTCCGCCCTCTCTTCGAGACAATCGTCGCAATGGTGACATTCAGCAGTTGGTTCCCTTCCAGCGATTCGACACAAATATCTCCCGAAACAACCATGTCCCGACAGAATTTGCGTCATGTAGAATGTCAGGACACCATGCCGTCTGTCCACCCACTGCTTAAGAACTGGACGAATTGCCTCGATGGTTCGCGTCCCAAAACTGGGATTAGCGAGCCGCAACGCCCACGCCTCCAGCGCTTGCTGGCGATACTCTTCTCGCTTGGCTTCTACTTCCCGCTGTGCCGGGTTGTCTCCTCTAAGGCGCGCCTCCTCCCGCAAGTGGTATGCTGACGAGAGGGCTCTCGCGTTGAGATCCCACGGCACAGTTTCGGCAAGTGCTGCCGCCGCCTCTCCAGAGATTGTGCGGTATCCCCGGACCACCCTTATGGACATCAATCTTTGCACACGAGTGAGCAAAGTGACGTCAAGACGCTTAAGAGTGTTCGCCAACACTGGGGCCCCGTATAGGGCCATTGACCGTACAACTCCGGTGTAAAGCATGCGGCATGAAACCTTCGGTCCCGACAGATTGGGCAGGAGCCAGCCACCCGAGGGCCGTCACGGTTTTTATAAGTCTGGGAACTAGCTGCTTAAAGTGAGCATGCCAGTTCCATCGCCCATCCACCTGCAGTCCCAGATATTGGATCGAGCTGCTTACTGGGATCCGAACTCCACTTACTACAATTCCAGCGTCTCTGGGTGGCGCTTTTCGAGGACCATGAAAAACCACAGCCTCCGATTTATTCAGGGCAACCTCCAGGCCTACACTCCTTATTGCAGCAACAATGTGAGCAACTCCAGCTGTTGCTAACATGCTCGCCTCTCTATGCGTTGTGCCCCGTGCGAGCACCAGCGTATCATCGGCAACGATCTAATTACCTAATATCGCGTTTCGGGTTATAAACGCGAAAGTTTGTAAGGGTGGGTGTATGTAATGTATGGATGTTTGTAACTCTTGAGGGGCTGAATTTTTTTTCCAAATGGAATAATAATATATCACATTCCTTTATAACAAAACTACAGAGAAGAACTTATATATTTCAAATACATATATTATGTATACAAATTAAATTCATGTGGACGCTACTAGGAAGCGTTGGGTTCCCATTCGATGAGGTAGGCGGGGGACGCGGAGGGAGCGAGACGACGCGCGAGCACGCGAAACGTTTGTCCGGCGCGGAAGTACGACTGCACGCTCGACTTGAGAGCCGAAAGCTGTTCTGCATTCCCTTCCACTGAACTTCCGGTCACTTTGTGCGGGCTCAGTTGTAAACTCTTCACGCTATTGATAGTGCTCGCGTTGTTCGTATTGTTACGTCTTGAGTTCTCGTAGTAGTTTTTCTCCTGGCGCTGCCTCAGTCTTCTTCCGTGAAATTTCACGTTATTGATATGCGCGGTGGCCGCGGCGCCCGGCTCTACGCTCTGTGGCGGGGTTTGGTTCGGTTTATTATTCTCTTCTGGTAGGGGACACGATTTATTTAACTGTAATTGTAAATATTTCCTGGGTCGTCTATATTTCCGCCGTTTAACCTCGCCGTTTGGTCCAATGATGATATCTTTCTCGCTGAGCTTTCTCTTCAAAGGTCTCACTAACGGACCGCCCATGAGCGTGGTGTTCATTTGATTTAATTGCATCGGTAACGAGAGTCTGGAGTTAAAATAGTTTTGTTTGCCGTTCTGCTTGAACATGTTCGCGAATTGTTTTTTCGTCGGGTAAGTATTCTGCATCAAGAACGGATTGTTTTTTCAATTTTGAATGTATAGGTAAACACCGGAAAATTAAAATCATATTTTTGCAATAATCATCTAGGAATTTATTGTTCTTTTTATCATTCATCAGTACAATTGTGACGTGTGTTTTTCGCGATCCTCTTGTATTCTGGGTCCATAACATGAAAACAAACAGTTCTTTAAAAATCTGCCAACATTGAAGCATTCTAATGTCCTTGATACCGTACTTTCATGCTTGCGATGTCCTGATGAATAAAAAACAACAAAAATGTGGAAACCAGCTATTATCCTGGTGTTTTATGTATTCGTTAAAATAGTAAGGATATGTTTGAATCTAAGGGCGAGTGGAAATACCTATGCGTAATGCGTACTAAATACCACTTCACTATAAATGTAACAAAAAATATCAGGATTATGAACAGGATTTTCGTAAAATATATGTTATTTACATTTATCACTGACTGGTGGACGCGCGTGCACTTCGTAGCGCCTTACTGAATATTATCAGTATTTCTTAACTATATCACGTATGTATTATACCTCTACGTGTTAACCTTCCCATTGTTATTAATCAATCACTATCTCTTACAAAAAACCGCATTAAAGTCCTTTGCGTAGTTTAAAAGATCTAAGCATACATTGGGACAGACAGACGGGATGTAACTTTGTTTTATACTATGTTAAGTTAAAACAGAACAGCGACCAAAATTAAAATATTTTTATTTTTTACAATCAATGTCAGCTACGTAAGTATAATATCCACATTGACAAGTTCAATTAGGGTCGAATCGTTAAATTCGGAAAATTTTAAGTTTCGCAAAAACTTAAACTACTTAATAAATGATTTTTACCTATAACATTGTACCTAGTGTGGATAGATAAATAAAATTTTGTTAAAATTATTTAGAATACATTCTTACTGTAGACCAGTGTAATTATTAAATTATTACAATGTGTAGGAAGAGTAGAAGCGCTTGTTCGGAATGTTGTGAAAAAAAACCCCATCTATTTAATATGACGTGAACTAAGTACACAATAGGTCACCCTTAAGTTTCGTCTATCTGAATTAGGGGGCAAAGTGTCGTTCTTACAATAAAAGGGGCGTAATTCTCAACCAAAATCAGCTCTCTTTTAGCTAAAGTCTACTGTCAAGTTTGAAAAAAAAATTGAAAACAACCTTGAATAACCAAACTATGCCAGTACAAAATCAAATGAATTTTCAACTTTTTAAATTTTACATGCTCTGGTAGCTCCAAAGTGGCGTTTTTGAAAATAAATATGTGATTTTTTGGTTATAAGAGACGTTTCGTTTTGCTGCGCCGTTTTCTGGTTTTTTTGCAGAATAGACATGAAGTAGTTGAAAATGATATTATAACTTCGATCTCTTTGCGTTTCCTGCTACCCTGGTACTCGCTTAGTTGGACATTTTGTGTATATTGGACATTAGTTATTGTGTAAACAAAATGAGATATTTAGTATTATAATATTTATAAATATATATTTTAATATTGGTTGTATGTGTAGATCTTAGTTTTGAGATGTTTCTTCTATCTTAGAAAAACCTTCCTACCAAGCTCGACTTTTATACCCACACAATAAACAATAGATTAATCAAAAATTATCATATAAAAAACTTCATTGAGATCGTTTCCAGGAAACAAATTTTTATGTTAATAATAATAATCCCATCCATTGAATATGACGTGAATTAAGTACACAATAGGTAAATGAAATAAAATGGCGTTTATTCCAAAATTTTACAACCATAGTGACTAAACTAAAGATTCGGCTATCTGAATTACTCGTGAGTACAACGTGTCGTTATTATAATAAAGGTAGCTGAAAATGTATTAATTTCGACCTCTTTGCATGTTGTTATCCTAGTAGATAAACTGTTCTCGTTTGCGCGATCTAGAATCTCTGGCTTCTGGGTTATTAACGCAAAAGTTTGTAAAAAGATGTAATGTGGATGTGGATGTTTTGTTTATTACTCTTTCACGCAAAAACGGTTGGATTAGGTAGAAAGTTGGATGTTTAAACGAAAGAAAGAAATATGTTTATATGCATAAAACTATACAGCACATTATCGTTCACTCGTTATAATAAATGCCTAATAGCAAGTATGTCCCCGAGCGGCTCTATCCTGCGCCTGCGAATTTGAACCGGAAGCGTTTCCTGGATAAAGGGGCTAGCCTAATTACAAGAAAAAAGTAAAATTTAAGAATATATTTTTCTTCTTTTCAGAGATCGCCGACGATAAGCGTAGATTCGCCGAGTATCGCCGTGTAATGGACTCCTTGACGGTCGTGGCGAGAAACACTGCCCGCAAATTATTTGGCCATCTTCACTTCCTGCACACGATGGCTCATGCTAACAAGATGAACGCTGAAAACCTCGCCTCAGTGTGGGCTCCTACGATTATGCCGGCCGCAGTGGTAAAATACTATCGCATTGGGCTTTTGGGGCTTCATCATTATCATCATCTCAGCCATAGCACGTCCACTGCTTGGGGCTTTATGTCGCACGAAAATCGCGCTGCTTGAACTCTGTTGATTGACTATCAAGGGAAAACAAAATTAATATTTTGTACATAATATGCATTAATTTGTTAGTTTTTTGCTTTTGTAACATTTGCTCAAATACTTTTGAATGATTTGAAGTTAGTCATTTGACTACGCAGTAGGCAATTAACTTTTATAGACAACTGCTACTGCGCAGCCAAATGGTTAACTTTAATTATACAAAAAGATTACCACATCTTTTACATCTTGCTTAAATGGCATGTATAGGTAAAATTGTAATTATTCTTCGTCACCCTTTATGTTTCACATTTTTTATTTATTTCTAGTAAACTTACACTTACACAGCTAAAAATTCACATAAAAGTTACTAACGATCATTCCAGCCTAATAACATTCACGTCTTAATTCTGGTTGTTTTTGTCGTGTACATAATAATAATTATGTATTGGGTATTTTTGTTTTTCTAACAACTATGCCTCTATTGCCAAGGTCCTTTTCGATAGTTCTTTCTCTTCTTCAAAATTTAAATCTAAATTAGCTCTTAAATTTAAATGGTTTTTTGGAATACCCACGACAAAGTAAAGGCAATTTTTTACTCTGACCTTTTCTGAAACTCAGAACTCTTGAAAACAAGTTTAGACGGACCATTTAATTATTTATTAACGAAAAGTTGGTCATTGTTGGTGCTTTTACTTATATGTAAGAAGGTTTGACATAAAAGACAATATTTGATATTCTTATAATTGTCACGAATAGTGTGGTATTACATAGTAAAATTTTATGGATTTTCTTAAGTACTTCTTCTGTCAAGTTCCGATCAAATCTATTCCCTTCTGTAGGCCCTACTCCAGTGTATATTTTTCAAAACCGCTTTAATACATAAAGCTTTCCTCTGACGAAGTTTGTGTAATAAATTGTTAGACTTTTATAAAGTTTAGTGGGTCGACAAATGACAAAATAATGACGCTGACATAATGACTAACTGTATTGAATTCCTTGCTTACACTAATTGAGCCTAGCACGGAGGGTGCCGGGTCTTGTCTTCCTGTAGGTCAAATTACCTCATACGCTCTGTAAAGTAATATGGGATGACAGTCCATAAGTTAGTACATATAGAAGATGGGCCTAGCACGGAGAGTGCGAGTCTTGTCTTGATGTCAAATCTAATCTTATACATTTTTAAAAGTAAAATATGTGAGATGACTGTACCACTTGATCGCTTGGGTGATCCCCTTTGTCTAAGTTGATATTTTGGATTGATTTCTTTAAAAATTGTTAAGTGTGCCCTGTTTTTCTTCTCTTATGTCGCTCTCAAATGTGGCATATTTAATACTCTGATACATATATTACTAAAATAATTAAAAATTAAAAGTGCATTTTGTTCTATCTGTAGAATTTATGAGAGGCATTCGAAAAGTGGGTGTGTTCTTGGCCGAAATGTGGAGACAATATCCGGAAGGTCGCTGGGAGTGGTTGGAGGTGAAAGACGGAGAACCAAGTTAAGTGGTTGAATGCCATGTGGGCGGCCTATGTCCAGCCGTGGGTAAATGTGGGCTGATGATGATTCGAAAAGTACAAATGTGATTGGTTTGAGGTTGTTTCTGGTGTTCTGGTAGGATCAGCTGATCAAACAATCACTCACGTTGTCACATCGTCTCGTTGGCACTCGTATTTAAAAGATTTTAATTTTCCTTGTATAATTATGATGACAGAGATTTTTTTTATTGTTTTTCATTTCATTGTTCAACGGTGCCTTTTAAGAATATGTAATAGGTACATACGTAGTTTGTCATATTGTATCTATTCTTGAATGTTGACCTGGATACCGAATATTGACGTCATAGGTTCATTGCACCGATGCACAGGTAATTTTATTGCGTCACGCATGCGCTACAAAATGTGCATAGTATTGATTGACCACACTTCCAAGTACTAGGCATTCAGACAACGTAAGGAGTTGACGGAAACCTAAATCAACAGAGTGAGAGAGAGAGAGATGAACATTAAAGTAAGAGAATTCTCACGGATAATATCGACCTGCGCAATATGCCTGATTCCCTATTTCCTTCTTTACCTTTTTTTATTATTACCACCAAAAATATTTTCATGTAAAATGTGCATAGAAGTGTCGCTCGCACAGTCTAAAAGTTATTAGGATCTAATGTAGAGCCAAGCTTCTTACTCTCCACTCACTAATTTTACAAGCACTTCACAAACTATCATTACTACAAAACCTATTGTTTAGAGATTTCAGGTTTTACGAATTGATACGGTCGACGCCAGTAACATTAATAATACAAATAGACTAAACTACAAATAAACATTAATTTATCTAAATAGAAAGCTTGATTTCAATAAGTACCTAGTTTTCTAAGTTTATTAATTCGTAGGAATATTTTGTTATGTTAAGCCATTACTAAAAAGACATCTGCATCAAAATGGAAATAGCTTATTCTTACAAAGGTCTGTACTTTCCATTTAAATTTTATCGAAATCGGTTATGGTTATCTAAATAGAACAAAGAAAAGTGTGATTGATTGACTGACAGATCTATCTACGCACTGACTTAACCACTGAGCGTATTGGTTTTAAATTTAAAACACAGATAGGTTTATGATGTAGAGCTTCGTTAAGAAAGGATTTTTTGTATTATCATGTACTAGCTGCGCCCAGCGGTTGTACATTGTACCCGCTGGTCTAAGCTATATCTATACCAAATTTCAGCTCACAGTCCACCTGTTTAGGTGTGAAGAAGCATACACACTTACAAACTTTTGCCTTTACAATATTAGAGTGATAAAGCAAAAGCATAAATTTGGTTATGAAATAAAATGTGCGTAATCACCCTCGCTTATTGAAGTAGACCCTGAAATTGTTTTTTTTTTGTTACACTTTGTACGGCTGTCTTCTCTTGAACAATGTCCTCAAATTAACGCTATTGTTTTGTAAAATTACAGGATGCATTTACAAATTCTAAGTCTTTGTTTACTTAAACTTAGTTCGCAAAGTTTTTGACTTTTTTAAAAGTTCAACGCAATAACAAACGGCATTCACAACGTCCTCAAATTAACGTTATTGTTTTGCAAAATTACAGGATTCCTTTACAAATTCTAAGTTTGTTTTCTAAAAATTTATTCGCAAAGCTTGTGACTGCTTTTAAAGTTCAGCGCAATAACAAACGGCATTCATCGTTTTCTTGGAAGATTTGAAAAAGTAAACAAAATTCCTTCCGCATCCAAAAAATGTAACGACGATTTTTCCTTAAACGTCTTTCATAGATTTTTATCCATTGCATAGATTCTGGATATAAATTCGAATTAAATCATCGGATCCAGACTTCATTCCGTGACGATATGGGTAAAAAATTAGTCCAATTGGTCCTTGCACATTTTATGATAAGATGAGTAAATCATGCCGTAGTAAGCAGCGTGTAGTAAGCATCATGATTGCCCATATCAGACACATTGCAAAGAGATTTGAAATACAATATTGTCACCCTGAGTAAGAATCTCGGCAAGGTTATTAATCGCTGGGTCCATCGTTCTTTCCAACTCGGCTCGGTTTTATCACTTCGTATGTCCTCCTCGTTTCTCTACATAGCGCAATATAGAGGTACGAGTAAAGTGTTGTAATAAATGTCCATTTACTAATTCAGCCAATAACAACTCTTTTTTTTTTCATTGTGATCTCATGAAGTGTCACTAACAGTCTTGTTCGTCTTGTTGCTTGCTTTTTATGTTTTGATTAACAATTATGAGAACTCGTAAGGATTGAAACGGGCGCGTGAAAGTATGAGCGCTTAAAAAATTTTTCTTTTGTTTTTTTTTTACGCAGACAAGCAAATCTGTCCAAACAGCTTGGTCTTCCAAAGAAGTATTCGTGGTGCGAGATTTGATCGCTCACTACGAGTCTATATGGGAGCCCAATGATGTCGAGAAGCGCAGGGAAGCTGCCATTCGACGGGTTCTTATAAGAGTTTTGAGCAACGCAGCACCCTCTGCGCCCAAAGCAGCTGGAGACTTGAGGGTCTGGATTTATATAAACGACCGTACCACATGCCATCAAGTCGCTGTAAGTTTATTTTATTATCCCTACAATTTCTGCTGTCTGTTTCTGTGTCTTTCTGTTGTGTGTTTCTGATTATGTCGCGCTTTTAATAGGTATATATTGAGACATATAAGTCCAGCTCGAGCACTTGTGAGCTTATACATAATTTAAAGGTAACGGATAACGCTTAATTATAATTATTATTGTTAGATGAATATGTATTTCTCTAAGATTAAAACAAAATCTAATCGCTAACAGCTGCTTATTATATTTCGGGAGATGTTATAATAGATGTTACATTCCAGTTATCCCCAAGTAAAACAAGTTCAGATATATGCATAGAGCTATGCGAGAAAGCGAACAGAGAGGCGCATCTGCTGATGGTAGAGGAAGTGATATGCAGTGAATCTATGAGAAGGATAGTGCACGTCGACGAAGTAGTTTTAGACGTTGTGTTGAGATGGGGCTACTGGGACGAAGAAGATAGGAAGGATAATTACTTAGTAATCAAAGAGAACAGTATCCTCCACGAGATGGAAGCTCAAAGGAATAACACAACGGTGTGCGGCGAATTGAAAATTGCTACCGAATCCTCAAAAGCGTACAAACTGCACATGTTTGAATTGCAGAAAGGCTGTTTGTGCTACTTTAAAGATAAACAAGTGAGTATAAAGTTGTAATCGTAATTTTGGACAATAGCCAAATTCCATTTTTTTTATCTAAAGGTGGCAAATGACTTTTTTGAGAAAAACAGACTAACAATACTACAGCTACTAATAAAAAAAATTCAAATAGGCTACAATGGATCGCTTTGCAAATCAATTTAACAATTATTATTTGGTTTTATTTTAAATCTACCGCCCGTTTGGAAAGCAACTCTAAGGGAAGGATGAGTAAGAAACTCATTTGCATGACAAGTCGTTCAGTTTTTATGTTGGTAGTATAAGTACAATGCCACCCAGGATTTCACAATGCTGTAAAATTCTAGGTGCACTGCACCAACGCCACTTACTCAACAAAGTCAAGTCAGAGTCTACACGGTATTACAATAATTTTCACGTAATTTGTGCAGGGTTCACATAAAATAGAAGAGTGGAATGTCAAAGACATCCTATGGTACGTTGGATATGAACCTAGGAGGAATCCGCAGTCAAGATGGGCTATCACGGTCATATCTAGAAACAAACAAAAACGGTGAGTTAACATTACTAAATTATGATATTTGCGTTTCTTCATTTTGGAAGACATCAAAAAATAGTAGAAAACCACTACATTGTATGTACATATATATGCACTGAATCCTTTTCAGGCTTCCGTAGTCAAAACATAAACAGACTTCAAGCTAGATTTCAATTAGCGAGGGTGAAACGCAATCTAATTAAAAACTTAAATAGCGCTTGATTTAAATGGACCCTAAAAAAATCTCTATTTTTTTCTATTAATCAAAATTAAATTTTGTAATCTTAATTTTTATGCTACAAGGAATAAGATCAAGTTGTGTAAAACTGTAATTCATCCACACAGGACATGGTTATGTTGTATATATACTAGTGAATTTAGAGGCAGTATCGGTGAAATGAGAACTCTTCTAAATGTCTGGGCTCCTAGTACAGGAACCGTTCCAAAATACCTGTTGCTGCGAGCTTTATTCTATATTTAATTCATTCCCACCCATTACGAAGAAGAATCCTTATCGTAGCCCGCCCACGTGAAAACTTTTTCGAAGGCAGTATCGGTGAAATGAGAACTCTTCTAAATGTCTGGGCTCCTAGTACAGAAACCTTTCTAAAATATCTGTTGCTGCGAGCTTTATTCTATATTTAATTCATTCCCACCCATTACGAAGAAGAAACCTTATCGTAGCCCGACCACTTGGAATTTTTTCGATTTATCGTTCCGTTTGAAAAATATTCAAGCTTAAAACATTTTTTGAGCGTCCCCAAAAAAAAGCTTTAAAAAATTGGAAGAAATCAAAAATATGGTTTCCACCATGAACTTTCCAGGAAAAATATAACGGTTAATATATCTTTATTTGTTTTTAATTATGTATAAAATTATTTCTTAGATTAAGTTGAATAATAGTGTGTTAAATGTTAATATTGTAGGAGCAAAGAGAAACCTTGGTTTGGGAACGTAATAGCCGGCGCCGTGACAGAAGACCGACTCAAATGGATATCAGCACTGATGTTCTCTCAACACACCAACATATTGCCCACTCCTAGACTTGTTATTACGTAGAAAACTTTACTTGTAATCAAATTTACATTGTAAGACAATATGAATGCATAATTTATAGGGGTTTTATTAAATTAACAGATGCCTAGGGAGGTAGGTGATGATTATTATGTCGTCCTGACCGTTTTCGGCCTCGGCGACTGCTATATCAGATGGCTATTATAAGGGTGTAGGTGTACCCTTAGGTGCACTCTGTGATGGTTAGCAAAACCAACCTTATTGTCTAAAGATCGTGCACACATTGAGCATGTTAAAACCCCGTCGGCATAATGTATCATTATACACTATATCATAACACCATAGCTGCTGGTGGTCGGGCCTTAAGCTCATCACGCTTATTATCGAGCTCTTTAAGACGACCGCCTTCAAAGAGGTTAATGTTTGCATGAATGATAACGTGCAGGCATTATTGTGTACCGGATTGAAGAGCAATGTTGCTAGTGAGTTTACTGGACACGTGACGATATTCAACAATTAATATCTCAGAGTGACAGGCGCAGTGTAGTGACGCGCACAATTTAGAATTACACCAGTGGGTGGCACTGTGTCTAATATGGGTTAACACGATGCTTATACCATTTGGAAACCTGATTAGCTCATGTTGTCACTCATTATCATAAATAACAATGAGTGACTCAAAATTATTAACAAACAACTGTACCCACAACTTGTGATATTTATGTCCCAACTTTATGTATCCGATGTTAGTATTCATTGTAAATGCTTCAAAATTCAGTATTATTCCATAAAACGTTGATATTGGCTCTCTTTAGTTGCGATTTTCATTTTAGATTTTTTCATAATTTTTTTTGAAGAGGTGAGCGTTCTTTTTACGTAAAAATAAACGGAGTGCGTTAGATTAGGTTTGCCTTTACATTCGTTTTTTAATAACTCTTAAAATGAATGCTCGGGTTCCATAATTTTGAAATAAACGTAGTAACTTCTCTAAAGACTACTACACAACTCACCGTCTGTACGTATAATATAGTTTATTTAAATATTTTTTATATGTTAATCGGGTCTCATGTGAATCTTTCCCGACGTCCTGAATCCTGAACGCTAATTAAAGAGTTCTGATTACTGCTCCGCTCTGCAAAGCCGAAAAGAAGATAAGTGAGCACTAGCATGGTGATCAATCACATGTGTATTAAAATTATACAGTCTGGTCTGGTGCTAAGGGTCTGTAGAACAAGCTTTGCACCTCCTCTGACGGTTTCAGTACTGTGCGTTGAAGGTAGGCGGGTTTATATTTTCAAGTATCCTAATTTTCTTTACCCTCTAAAAGACCTATACGTTTTATTTTCTTAATACAATTCATTATTAGTACTCGTATATTAGTGGGACAAGCGGTAGCGCATGAGATCGTCGGGCATTTTCGATTACTTATTCATGATTAAAGTCTGCCATAAAGTCATAAAGCATTCAATTACCATAAAAGAGTTATTTTTAGGTGAAATCGTTATATGTAAATTAGAGACTGTCATACAGGATAATTAGTTAAAATACAAACGTTTCTTGTAGTCATTAAATGCCTCGTTTATTCTGATTTTGATCTTAGTTGAGAGGGCACAATTTTTTCATTCTACGAGTAGTAGGTCTAGGTTCATTTTCTAACATGTATTTGTTATGCTTTTCTTCTTGGCTTAGGTGCTTCAGGTGGCCTCACGTAGGACTATTTACAAAAGTTCTTTCTGTTAGTGCAGCCTTTTTAATTGGTTAGTTTTTTTCTACGTAACCTTAAATTATACCTTTCGCCTTTTTTAGTATGTTTTAATTTAGTAAAACTTTTTTATGTTGACTGCAATCAATCATTATATTTGTTTGTTAATTTTTACATGCAGTTTACCCGTTAACATGTTATTTTGTGTCATAAATCTCATTCGGTAGTTCATGACTACAGTAATCGTTCTGCAGATTTTAACTAATTTCCTGTATATTATATAGTTCGTATGTTTTTTATGTATAAGCTATTTAATTAAAGACATAAACGCACTTTATTAATAAGTTATTGAAGGTAAGTTGAACGAGTGAAATTCAATTATATCAATGGTTCTTATAAAATACATCGTGATATTATATTTTAACATAATTATGTCAAAAAATATTATGAATATTGAATATATTATTATGTTATAATATATAGATTTTTAGTTCTGATTAAAATATTTTGTCATTATTTCTTCATATTATATACTTTTTAAATGTGTTGCAATTATAATTGCACTTATAAATATTATTATAAAAAACTAAAACTGTTTTTAAAATTTCATAAATATTGTGATCTATAACATTGCCAAAGTGTACAATTTAGAATTTAAAGAATGATTACCCTCTTGCAATATGTATACAAATATATTTACAAACTTTTTACATTTTGTGTAAAGTAATGAAGTATGACAATAATGTGCCTATTTACATATAATTAGTTTATGTAACAAAGAATATATACAATGGAAAGTAAATAAAATAATTTGAAAATATATGCAGAAGTTTTATTTATTATGTTTTATTTTATTTAATGTCTTTTCAGTCGATGACCGGTGAGAAAGCATGGTACAGTATTGTGTTTTTAGTTCATATTATAAAAGGAATGAGTACGAGGTAAAAGTGATAAAAATTAAAAAAAAAAAAACAAAAATCTATACTCTCTGTTGCGGTTAACGAATATAATTAGAGGATATACGCTTGATAAGTATTTGATTAAGGATGCGCCTATGTCACACTGCAGTATAAAATGTTCCGACCAGGTACCAGGTACATGCAAATGAAATCATGACTCATAATGACTAAACATCTGAAATGTATGTGTGCAAAATGTTTTTAAAAATCTACATGATAGACATTTTTTTATTTGTGATTATTATTATTATGTCGCTCTTTAACACGGGCTAAGCCCGGGCCTTTTTATAGGCGTACACGGAGACAAAAAGTCCAACGCGCGGAGGCCCTTTTGAGCTTTTAATATAAATGTAATGGGTGACACTTATTGGAGTCTGTCTGTGAGTCCATCCATAGAAAATGGGCTCAAAGGCAGTCTCCGCTAAGTGACAGGACTATTGCTAATTAATTTTTAATTTATTATTATTATTGTTACAGACTAGAGGAGGTATGAAATAACTTTGTCTATCAATTTATTTTGTTTGTCTATTCTCGTGGTTGGATTATTTAAAAGTTATGGTACATTTTGTAGTTTAGTTTTTAAATTGTTGATTGTTGTTCTATACACTTTTTGATTTTGTTTTTAGCATCGTTTCATAGGTTTGATTCTTGTTCTGTTCTTAGTCCATCCTGTAGTTATTTGTTCCGCTTTACATATAAACTAAGTATACTTAGTTAAAACCATTATTACACGTGTTTATGCATAAATAATATATTTAACACGAGACATTTTAAATCTGCTTAACTTATCATTAAATTAATTTATTCTTGGCTTTTGAGAAAGCATATGTTGGTATGTGGTTCAATATTGATTCTTTGTCATCAGTGTACTTTTTCGTCTACCAATATATTCCTACGTCGTTTGGGTTCACACATATTATAAATGTAATCACTTTTCAAAATCTCCCAAGATATAATATATCTTTATGTTTTTTCAAGCTCTTCGTTTAAATGTTGTATACTTGTATGTTTTTGTCGTTAGAATGTGTTTTTGTGCAATAAATAAATTAAAAAATATCTGTAGTGGGTATGGTACCATATGAGAAATTATAAGAATTTTAACAGAGAGTTAATGAAGCGAGGATTTGGATGACAATACGACAAATAATTCTAACATGACTATTGACAATATTATGTAGGTACTTGTTTTACATTATGTTCTGATTTAACTCCATCGAAAAACTTACTCCACAATTTTTCAAAAGTTCAAAGAATTTAAATTGGTCGCAAGAAATGGTTTTGTTTTCGACATAGAATAAATACCCTTTTTCTTGAAGAAGGTTGAATAGATCAGAGGAGTCAAGGGCGATAATATGACTAAATACGCACTTTGGGAGTTTTGAGCACTAAAACGTTGTGTCACAATGATCGATGTTTGTCCTTTGCTTTTGTATAGGTATCGGAGATAGACTTTAACAGTTCCAAATATGAGATTTCGTCTTTGTATATTAGCGATCATGATTCTTATATTCGTATAAAGTAACCATAATTAATTTGAGCCTATTCGAAGGTTGGTTGTTATTCGGGGATTTTATAAGATGGACATAAGTAAATAGGTGTACCTCCCTTTCGTTGTTTTTTTTCGTTCGTTCCCATCGTTTTGGTTGACTGAAGTAAGGTGGTCATTGTGGTTTGGGTTAATTATGAGAAAAAATATCTTTAAAATTTCCTAAGGAACATTATAATATTCGAGGTAGATAATGAGTTTCTTAATATATCGCTTTGGTACATAGAAGTCTGAGTTTTCAGGATGATGATTTTAAAAATGTTCTGTATCTACTTGTACTTAATACATTTGACCATTCATTGATATTTGAGTGTAACAAAAGTCTGCAGCACAGGGGCTAGGACCTGGCAGTTATTGAATTGAAAATGTATCCATTCGAAGGAGCATTGAGTTGGTTGTTCCCATCTGATTGTATTATAACTTAGTACACAGAGGGTTGCCAGTCGTAACGTTGCGGGCGGTACCAGCCTGTACCCACCACAAGTCTGTCGTGACGACACGCCACTTCCTCCGCTCTGAGGACAAACTAAATTACTTTTAACATTAATAAACTATATTGCTCTAATTTACCATACTTTCTCTTTCTTTTAATAAACCTCTGGAAAACGTCCCCGTAATGTGTACCTATCAGTTGTTTTTTAAAACCGCATCATGACGGGTGACTTTTTTGCGACCGCTGTCGTTTTAACTTTTTTATTGAAGATAATTAATTTTGTGACGTTCCACTAATTGGATTGAGGGAGGTTTATGATTGTTATAACGAGTAATTATATAACAGTTATAGAAAGATGGAAGACCAAGACAGGAATAAACCTAAGCAATTGACGGAGGAGGAGATTAGTAGGGTGGGTAGATATATACCTAGTCAGGTCATAAATTCTGTCACATGTTTAATATAAAATTATTGGAACAAGTTTATTTATTATGTAACCATTTATATACCAAAATGAACTTAACAAAACATAGATTCTTATGACAATAAAGTTTATTCAAAATGACCTCCGTGATTTTGAATACAGGCCTTCAATCTGCGCGGCCAGTCGTCTATCGCAGCACGAACGAGGTCCATGTCAATATCGGCTGCTGCCTTAATCAAGGATGTCTTGAGTGACTCCAAATTGGGATGAGGCTTTGAGCACGCCTTTTCCTCCAAGTGTTGCCATATCTTGTAATCTAACGGACTCAAATCTGGACTGGAGGAGGGCCAGTCTTCGTGCCGGATGAAGTCGATTTCACGCGCCGCCAGCCAGTCTTGTGTGCTCTTCGCTCTATGAGCTGGCGCCGAATCTTGTTGGAATATCCAGTGCCTGTTATTGAACATGGTATGAGAAACAGGTTCCACAAGGTTCGTCAGGACTGTATTTTGATACACAACTGCATTCGTTTTTACACCTTTCTCACAAAAATGTACCTCTGTTAAGCCCCAATAAGAAACTCCCAACCATACCATGAGCGAGGATGGAAAATGACCTCGTTGGACACGCGGAATACGGTTGCTCGCTTCTTCACTACTGTGTGCGTACCTTATCATTTTGTTTGTTGTAGCTCTCTTCTACGGTAAAAATTTTTTCATCCGAAAAAAGAATTTCTCGATATTTTTTTCTCGCGTACCGCTTCAACAAAGCGCGGCATCTCTTCAGTCTCAGTTCCATTAGACGAGCATTTAAACGATGTCCTGTTTTTCTTCGATATGCCCGAAGCCCTAAGTCTTCATTTAACACCCTTTTCACCGTGGTTCTGCTTAACCCCATCTGAAGGGCCAACAGTTTCTGCTTACGTTTGGGATTTCTTTGAATTCGCGCCTTCACAGCTTTTATCACTGCTGGAGTCCTAACAGACCGAGGGCGACCACTTCTTGACCTGTCATCTACACTAGAGTCTTCATTGTATCGTTTGATGGTACGATAAACGAATCTTTTGGTTATATTCAAATTTTTCAGTATGTCAAAAATTTGAATTGGCGCGTAACCGCAACGATGCAACGCAATAACTGCAACACGGTCTTCTTTAAGCGTCCACTCCATATTTAAAAATGAGTAAAATTCTAAAAAGTATACATTTTTATTTTCATGAACAATTCTAAATTCGAATTCAATAAACTTTTTTGTGGCCAGCATTCTAAAAGAAAAGTTTTTACTGTGTGACAATACTTATGACCTGACTAGGTATATACTATTACATAATATCTATAGTGTTGTATGTGATGTTTCGTGGAAAATGTCACGCCATCGTGTGTTTATGACGACGTCGAGAACAACTCTTTTGTATCGTGGACGCTAATGGAAACTACACTTTCTGTTTATGTTCTTAAATTTTTGTGCCTGCAATTATAATTAATGAAGGATTTATTTTATTGATGAAGGAATTAAAGAATTTTATAAGATTTTCTTCTTGATGTATTGATACAGATTATGGATATGTATCTACCTACCATATGGGAGGCATTATTTTAATTACCTGTGTATATATGTTTAATATCAAAGAACCATCTTATAAGAATGAAGCGGTAGTGAACAAGCAGTAATGTGATACAGATAGATGTAATTCAGAATCACCGAGTTCGAATCAAGGCCTCCAATATATTTAGTTGTGTGCTGTTTTTTCTCTCGCTATTCTGGTTAGGCAGGGTAGCCAGGTGGGTGCGAATGAGTTATCGTATCAACATTTAAAAAAAATATCTAATTTTACCAGAAAAAGACCGCTACTGACCCGTAGTCCACCTGTTTTGTTCACCTAGGTGTACAACGGGTAAGAAAAATTACCCGTGGTCCATCCGGGTGAACTACGGGTAATTGAATTTACCCGTGGTACACTCAGGGAAAAAGACTGCATCTCCTCCATAAGGTACCCCAGTCCGCATCAGCGTAAGCTACCTATTCCCGATTACATTTTTTGTAATGCAACGATGGCTCCAACGTTCCCTTCAGATATCTCAAAACACGCTGCATTGCTGACATGTTCGTTGCGTCGTTAAAATTATTAAACTGACTCAACATAGGTAGATAACACTTTATTGAAACACAAAAAAAGAACATAAAACAAAAACATAGAACAACACAAACAAAAAAAACAACAGAAAAAAAGTCAACAACAACATAGTCGTTACATAAGAAATACCCATTTGACGCAAAACTAGATTCTAGCAGGCGAAATAGCTTATATCACAAACATGATAGGAATTAAACGGAGAGAGGAAGAGAAATAAAACAGATTACCTTTTAAAAGAATAGGATCATCTGTATCACTAACTCTACCTCTTCAGCAGTATCGTTGGTTTTTGAATATGGGACTGTTGATGTCAATCGAGAAATCTTACTTTGTGTTGGCTTAACCATTTTTTGCATTGCGCCAAAAGTTACTCTTTAACTGTTTTTTTATTAAGTTTGTTTCTATTTTTTGTTATGTTGGATTTACTAAATTCGGTCTGCGTTTGATTGTGACAGCGGTTAGAACAGCCAGAGGAAAACTTTTTTTAAATTACATATGATATTGGTTACGTCATTGTATCACAATCTTGCCTAGTTTGATCTAAGGCGATTTATAAGTAATTTTATTCTTATTGAAAATCAACTCAGGAAAACTGTGTGTCTTATCTCCACCAACAGCGACTTTTTTGGGGGCTTTATGCCAAAATACGCCTACTTTTGTTTCCTGGACGATATCTGCACTAACTTCCAACGGCAGACATCGCTACTCATCGTCTAGTTGCTAAAATTCAATATGCCATCTTGGCTTTGCTCTGGGGCATAGTTCACACAAATAATATTGACGGAATGCTGTCAAAAAGAACGAAGACAAAGCTTTTTCTGGTTGTAGAACTGGGAGTGCCACCAGTGATTTGTCGTTTGAAGGGAAACAATCTTTAATTCCTTTGCATAAATTATAAGAATAATATTATGCATACGATGTGATACCTTTACAAAGAATTTTAGTTTAAAGTACAGTATTATATTATGCTTATTCATACATAAAATTTTAAACAAACAATATTTTAATACTATTTAAAAAAAAACTGTTAAACTATAAAAATAACTTTTTAAAAGTATTTCTATTAATTTCCATTTAAACAACATGGTAATTCCTTAATTTTATTTATGATGTAATTATAATTTTTTGTTGGCATACAATGACAATGTAGCATTATAGTCTCGGCATTTTGATCTGAAGCTTGTACTAAGGTCAGGCGTGGCCTTAACATCAGGATTCTTAAGACCTTTGATCACTGCTACTCCCAAATTAATGCACTCCAATCGTACGAAGCTGTTGGCGTCTGTCGTGTGGTTGAATTGTTTAAATGGGCCCATAATATTCCTGCTGGTTGGTGATTGAGGTTGTCTGACATTGTGCAAAAAGAAAATGTTCCTTTTTTAAAATATATCTTGCCGTTATGGATGCTGATCTGGGACTTTGAAGCCCCAAACTGTATTTTTTTATGTAATTTGCAGTTAAAATTTTCTGAAAAGTCTCTAAAAATAAATTAATGAGTCTTGAAACTGCTTCAAAACGGTTTTCAGCTTTAGGCTGCCTTTGCATTGATGCGAAGCTAGCTGGCCGGGCAGTAAGCGAGACTAAAATCATCCAATAGAATTGCATAAAAAATTCGCTCCAGAGATACTATTGGTGGACTTTTACATCGTCGAGATTAATTTTCAGAGGTTGTAGTTTCATCATCGTCAGCTCACGTAGCTTCACTGCCGGGCAAAAAGGCCTTTTTGTGCTACGCTACTGTCTTGAGCGAGGCATCTCTGTATTTAGGTGGCTAGGCTAGGAATGATTGACTTACTTTTTTTTTGTAGTAAAAAAACTGCAATATCTGCAACACTTGCTAAAAACCTTGTCTCTACATTCTTAATAATTATTTCATAACCTTACGCTCGTAATGGATGTAATGAACACGTAAAGTTTTGTATACTTCCACTTGCCATCTCGTTTGACATGGGCATTTCTATTTCGCTTTGGCTATATCCCACCACAACTGCAGTTTGTTTCGTCCTCCACCTCTCGGCCAAATGACAATTATGAAGCCGATGCTCTTTTTTGACATTTTTCTAAAATATTTACGAGTATTATATAGAAAATACTGATTTTCTTCGTTCCATTCAAGTTTAATTGTATGATTTAAAAAAAATGTATAATGTAAAAAACTCTGAACATTAAAGTTTTGTGTAAAAATGGGTGTCTTTATTGTAAAAGTTTGTTTATACTCCATGCATGTTCGCAGTCAATTCACGTTTGAAGATAATTATCCGAGTATAGAGCTTGCCGTTCGCGCCTTCCCAACCTATAAACACCTTCCATGTTTTATCGATAACTTTACACTTTGTATCGTATTAACATCTTCGCTACGGCCACATAAAAACCTATCAAGAAAGGCTCTTACATTTAAAAACTGTGCTATTCTAAATACCTTCTAAGTATAGCGTTTCGATGTTGTGTTTGTGATGCATAAGAAGTTAAGTGATTTAGAAAAAGCGGAGGCAAGGGAGCAGTTTGAAAACCAATTACGTTATGCTTTCGTTAAGTACGACAATGTGGAGGAGGATGAAGAAACTACTGAGGTACTGTTTGTGGATAAATTAAGAATAAATATATTTGGAAGGCGCGATAAGATGTGGGAACCGGCTGTTTATTAAAAGTCATGTAGGAGACAGTCGTTAGGTCCTGTTGCAAATCTTGTAGTAATCTTGGTGAACTGAAACTGCAATGTATACGAACAGGTTTGTTGTTGCAAGTTTTGTTTGTTGTCACACAAGCTATAAATTGTGATTATGTGATTTGACTCTGACAGTGTAATTAGGGTAACCATTGTTGACTGATTTGGATTCCAATATTGGCTGACAATCATGAAACAATGAGATATTATTTAAAATTACTTTTTCTATTTTAAAAATGTAATCATAAAAGTTGTTTTGTCTATATTTAGACGTAAATTGTTTTTCTTGAGGCAGTTCACCCTCAGGTCTGACATTATTTTATACCTTTATCCATTTTGGTATAAACAGCTTTGTTTCGTTCAAATATTATTGTTTTATATATTATTAATATTATCAGCAAACACAGAGTGCGATTGTGGTTTAGTGGCATTTATTGGAAGATAGTTAATATACAATAGAAAAAGCAAAGGTCCCAGGACACTACCCTGTGATACTCCATTTTTTTTATATTTAGATGTGAGCTATGGGTAGTTAACTCCAGTGACTTTTTTTCTTTATTCCAACAAGTTGCGAGCACTTCTCCAGATATAAATATAGCCACTTCAAGACAAACTAAGTGTTTTCGGATTTATAAAAATATCTTTACACGAAGCTTATATTATTTACACTCAGCTGAGGTTTTTTTTAATTCCTGTCCGGGCGCTTACTGGCCCGGCCCGCGAGCTAGCCTACCTGCAACAGTATTGGAGCCTATTTTGCATCTTTTCCCATTAAGAATAAAGAAATTTATTTGCATAAAATGTGGTACATTTAAAAGATCTGAATATTATTAAAGAGCTTACACATTTAGCCAAAATAACATAACATGCAAATATGTTATACCTAATAATTAAAGTAGGTACATACATAGGTATGATAATATTACAATAATATTACACATCTTTTTTACCTTACTTCTAACTTAGATTAAATTTGAATTTTATGAACAAAAAATTATGTCAAGCTATAGAAAGACTTTTCAATGAGTATTTCTATTAATTTTCGTTTGAATAGCTTAAGAGGTAATGTCTTTATTACATATATTTAGGATGTGGTTATAAATTTTTGCTGCTATACAATAACAGATTTTTGCACGTAAAGTGGTCTTAACGGTTGGAGCTATCAAATTCTCAGCGTATCTAGATTCGTATCTTCTCAATACATCACTATTTCTTAGGAATAAATCATTATTCTGTACAAAAACACACAGTTCTAGAATATACAGGTTTGTCAAAGTAAGTATACGTAGTTTCTTGAATAAAGGTCTGGATGGTATTGTCTGATTAACACCGCAAATGGCGCGTACACATTTCTTTTGGGTTATAAAAAGCATGTTAACATCTGGACTATTCCCCCATAGGATAATGCCATAGCGCAAAGTGGATGAAACATAACCATTGTATGCTAAGAGAGCTGTTTTGTAATTCACTGTTTTTCTTAAATTTTTAAGACATATATATAAAGCTGTTAATTTTCTTGTTGACTTTTTCTACATGTAATTTCCAAGATAAATTTGTATCCATAATAATTAAGCCTAAGAAATTTACAGATTGAGATTCTTGAATTATTTTATTATTATGACTTAGCGACATATCCTCAGAATAACGTTTCCTATTATAAAAATGCATGTATGTAGTTTTATCTATATTGGGACGTAAATTATTTTAATCAAGCCAGAGGATAATATTTTTTATAGTACTTTGTATGTCATGTTCATAATATTATTGAGGTTGTTGCATATAATTGTAATGGAAATATCATCTGCAAAAAGTATACTTTTGTGAGGAGTTACATCAGGCAAAACGTTAATATATAGCAAAAATAGTAAAGGCCCCAGGATACTGCCCTGGGGGACTCCATATTGGTTTTCTCTCGAATTTGATCTGTAAGTACATAGTTTTTTTTTAATCAAGTAAAAGGGCTTTGTCTCCCTTGAGACCATGCCGCCCTGGTTCGTACACAAATATAATTTATTTAGAAAATGTATTTACAGGTTCTTGTGGTTGATAAGTTTGTAAAGCATTCTGGCTGATCCTGGCAAAGGTTTAGCCAGAATGCTATTACAAAGACCAACTTGGTTGGATCGGAATAAGATGGTTGTTTTTCTCATGTCTTCGTTACGGACACATTCCATGAGTCTGTGGTACAAGTCATCCCTTGTGTTGCAATCAGGGCAGTTAGGCGAATTAGATTTTCTCATCAAATATGCAAACCCATTACATGGAATATGTCCATAACGAAGTCTCAATGCTGTAACAGTCTCAATTCTATTCAAATTACAGTAGTCAATCCATGAGGAGCTCAATGGATGAGGTTGTATAGTTTTGTACCAAATGCCGACATCTCTGGATCTCTGGTCGAAATATTCCTTATAGGATTGTTCACATTGTGATTTTATTAAATAAGTAAAATTGGGAAAATAAGACAGTGAATTTACAGGGATGCCATCTGATAAAGCTTGTTTTGCTAAAGTGTCTGCTTTCTCATTTCCATCTTGACCGATATGAGAAGGGATCCACTGAATTATAATTATAACTGTGTGACTGCTGTCCTAGAGTTTACAGATTTGGTCTAAAATGGAGTAGGCCATCGGTGTACCTCCAAGGTTCGAGGTACACCGAGCCAAATGTTGCAGAGCAGATTTCGAGTCTGATAATATGACATTTTGAAAGCTGGGTGGATTTAATATTTTTTTGTTATCATTTGATTTAATATTGTGAATTTAATGAACAATTTGCATCATTCAATTATTAGACGAATACGTTGCCTGGAGAGCTTATAAATAACTTTTTGTTTATTTTTTTCAGACGCCATAAAAATTGATCACAGAACATAAATTGCTATCTCAATAGTTTGAATGAATTTTCCCTTTTTTCCATTGTTTTTTGTTGCTCAAAAGTAAACCTCCCCTACATAGGAGCAAACATCTAATATATAAAATTCACGTGTCACAGTTTTCGTTGCCATACTCCTCCGAAACGGCTTGACCGATTTTGATGAAATTTTTTGTGCTTATCCGGTATCTATGAGAATCGGCCAACATCTATTTTTCATCCCCCTAAATGTTAGGGGTAGTCCACCCCTAAATTTTTTTATTTATTTTTTAGACAAAATTTTTAATTTCTATTTTTTTATGATACAACATACAAAAATACATACAATCCTCAATTTTTACCCTTCCACGATCAACCCTTATTTTTTAATAGCCATTTTAGTAATTTAATCATTTTTCCTCTCCGGTCGAAAACTGATCAATCGTCATTTAATTAGTTATCCCCGCCAGATGTCTACAGGTGTCACTTCTGACCCAGTAAACAGCACGGAGTAGGGATGAGAACGAAGCCGGTCTTCTTTCTTTCTCACTCCCTACACAGTTGTCGGCCATCATTATTGTTTATGCATCAAGTGTAGTAGTAACGTTGACAATTATTATTTTGCTATCTCAGTGTAACTCTCATATTAACTTTTAATCATTCCTATTTTATCAATAATAATTAAATTATCAATTTTGAGTGTATTTTGCACGATTAGTTAATCAAGTGATTTTATAACCTCAAAAGTACTCAACACGTGACACGAGCTTCCAATAACAACGGATTTTGTGTTGTAAGTATACTTTTTTTAGGGTTCCGTACCTCAAAAGGAAAAAACGGAACCCTTATAGGATCACTTTGTTGTCCGTCCGTCTGTCTGTCTGTCTGTCTGTCTGTCTGTCTGTCAAGACCCTTTTTCTCAGGAACGCGTGAAGGTAACAAGCTGAAATTTATAGGAAATACTAAGGTCCATTGCCTCTTAGAGCTGTGAAAATTTCAAACTTCTAGGCCAACGCAATCAAAAGATATAGTCGAATATGTCGCAAATTTCAGCAAATTTTCGACATTACCAAATAAATCAAAACCTACGGGGCACTTCCCGTAAACCCAGAATCTTGAAATTTGGCAAAAAGCAACTCCTTAAAGCACAGATAAAGGAAAAATGGCGAAAACTATAAATTTTAATTTGCATCATATGAAAAAAATATTTTGAATAATTTTATACCTACTACCCCTTTTCTTATGAACGCGTAAACGTATTACATTGAAATTCATATCAAATACTCAAGTCTATAATACCTTTAAACTGTAATAAAATCAAACCTCTATGTCAACGCATTCAAAAGGAACAGCAATTTTAGTCGCAAATTTAAACTCTCAAAAAATCAAAACCTACAGGGTACTTCCCGTGATCTTAGAATCTTGAAATTTGGCACGAAGCAACTCCTTAGAGCACAAATAAAGGAAAAATTGCGAAAACTGTACATTTTTTTTAGTTACATCATATAAAAAAATATTTTTAATAATTTCACACGTACTACCTTATTTCTCATGAACGCGTGCAGGTATTAAACTGAAATTCATATCAATTACTAAGGTCTATAATACCTTTAAACTGTAAAAAAATCAAACCTCTATCTCAAAGCATTCAAAAGAAACAGTAATCTTAGCCGTATTTTTTAACTCGCGACTACTCTCAAGGAAATCAAAACCTACAGGGTACTTGCCGCTAACTCAGAATCTTGAAATTTGGTACGCAGCAACGTCTTAAATCACAAGCACAGGCAAAATTGCGAAAACTGTAAATTTTTAGTTACATCATATAAAAAAATATTTTTAATAATTTTGTATTTACTATCCCTTTTCTCAAGAACGCGTACAGGTATTAAATTGAAATTCATACCAAATACTCAGCTTTATAATAACTTTAAGCTGTAAAAAAAACAAACATCTATGTCAACGCAATCAAAAGAAACAGCAATTTTAGCCGCATATTTTTAAACTCGCAAGTACTCGCAAGGGAATCAAAACCTACAGTATATAAAATTATACCCACTTTTCCTTAGGGTTCCGTAGAAACCCGGAGGTTTGTACGGAACCCTCGGTGCTCGAGTCCTACTCGTACTTGACCGGTTTTATTTATTTATATATCGAAAATGTTGTTGATCTTATAAAAATAATAATAATAATAATAAATCATTTATTTCAGGCAATAGTACACTGCCACAGACGCAGTGTACCAGAGGGCCATATCATATATACCTTACAGACTAACATACATAAAAAATTTATAAACTGTAAAAATGTAATTTTAATTTAATTTTATTAAAAAAATGTAATTGAACAATTAAGATTTTCATAGTTTCCAAAAAATCAATCATTATGAATCTTTATTTTGAAATGTCAATGGAAATATTGGTTGTATGAAAAAATTATAAGAGACAATGTTTTCATAAAATTTAATTTTTAACTTTTGTTTGAAAAATTTTTCCATAAAATAATGCTTATTTCACGCATATACCACATTCTTACATACATACAATATACACATTCTAACATACATACATACTTCCAATAAGTAAGCTATTTTTTGTCTACACTAGAAATTACTAGGAAATTATTTATATGGCAAAACAACGTTTGCCGGGTAAGCTAGTACAATATATAAACAGTTTGATATGTTATACAGCAAAGATATTGACAAAACTTTTCTGGCTAACATATCCACATGAAGGTCGGTCTATATATTCAAATAAAGGGTGATCTTGGTTCACGCAACCGTTTTCTTTCTGGATATAATGCAAATCAACCACCCTACATTTTATGTTCACATGCCATCGAACGTGTTATGACATGGTACACACTACTTACAAGCCAGTCAAAAAACATTTTTCCTACCAACTTGACATGTGCTTCGGAAATTTATTATATTAGTTTTATTCATAAGTTTGGCAGATTGCGTTTGGATAATAAGTGGCATAATTCTCCCTATTTTTCTATTTGTTATTTTTAACCATGGGTGATGTTTTATCCAAGATTAAATAGTAAACCTGTTGGTATTGGCCGTTGACACAAAGGTGTGATATTTGTGTGGATTTCAAAATATTTCAAGATGGACGAAGATGCTGTTCAGGTGACGAATTTTATACGTAAAGCAGCGTTTTTTTCTCCAAATGCCGCTCTACATAGTACAATTCTCACCTCCCTTTTAATAACCTCTGGACTGCTTTTTAAACGGTTTTATTTAGCTTACTCTGTTTGTTTTATTCTTTTTTCTTGGGTCAAATTTAGTAATTGAAATTTCACCCTCTTCCTGTCAACCGATTGATCTGAAATTTGGTATACGCCTTTTGTTCTGATGACAATACAATTATGTATCTACACTAATATTATAAAGAGGAAAAATTTGTATTTTTGTATGTTTGTTTCGAATAAACTCAAAAAATACTGGACGGATTTTGATAATTCTTTTACCATTAGAATGCTTCATTATCCCTGAGTAACATAGGCTAAACCCGGGCGAAGCCGGGACGGCCGCTAGTATTTAATATTATTGTAAATCCAAGATGGCCGCCGCTACAAAATGGCGGATAACGTATTTTTTTTTTATCATATCAATATGGGTATCAAATGAAAGGGCTTGATAAGTAGAATACAGTGCACTATACAAAATTAAAATCCAAGATGGCCGCCGCTACAAAATGGCGGATAACCTATTTTTTTTTCAATTTCATCAATATGGGTATCAAATGAAAGGGCTTGACAAGTAGAATACATTGTACTAAAAAGCCTTAAAATAAAAAGAGTAAAAAAATGTTTTTAAGTTAAACGGTTTTATTTTAAACATGTACTAAAAGCTAAAAAATAAAATCGTGAGGCACGTCAAATATCTAAATCTCTAATGAACATTTTCCCTGACAATTGTAGATATTTGACGTGCCTCACGATTTTATTTTTTAGCTTTTAGTACATGTTTAAAATAAAACCGTTTAACTTAAAAACATTTTTTTACTCTTTTTTAATATTTCATTGTTATCCAATACTCAAATTAATAATAAATAAAAAAAGTCAATTAAAAAATAAAAGTTATTTGACATTGTTGTTGTTGAAGTTGATTGAGTTACTTTTTGAAAAAAAAAGTTAATTTTTTGTCACCACGGTTCTGCGGGATTATTTCGGTCCAAAATCGCTTCTCGTTTTGCTGGCGCCCACTGTCAAATTTTTACAAAATTTTGATTAAAATTTTGAAAATTCTTACGATGCCAGTACAAACTCAAATGCAACTTCAATTTTTTTACTTAGCATCTTTTGGGCGCCTCAAAGTGGCGGTTTTGAAAATAAAAATGTGTTCATAGGTTATTTTTTTTGCTTACGTTTTGCTGCGCCGCCGTCTCTTTTTTGTGCAGAATTTAGGCCCTGGTCTAAAACAATTTGCCCCTGAAATGTTTTCGTTGTTGACTAGATACTCAATTTAGGTAAAAGAGTAATTATATTTCTCTGAAATGGCTTTTTTGTAAAACAATTTTCGATGTTCGATGTGAAATGTTTATAAAATGTCGGTCTGATGATAAGTTTGTAATTATTTTCTTTTGATACTTTTCCAGCCATATTGAATTAAATCAGACGAAGTATAATGAATATATGAGGCATTATAATTATTTTTT
Organism: Hemithea aestivaria; assembly: GCA_947507615.1. Taxonomy (NCBI): domain Eukaryota; kingdom Metazoa; phylum Arthropoda; class Insecta; order Lepidoptera; family Geometridae; genus Hemithea; species Hemithea aestivaria. The sequence continues at coordinate 3,261,279 of OX382323.1, forward strand.
ACATATACTATTTACATTAACTATGGATTTCCAAATTTCACATTGTTGTGGCAAATGCCTTTATTACTTCCAAGGTTCAATAACACAACAATAAAGTACTACTAACTCCTAAGTCCTTTCTTTTACCGCCTCTATTTTCAGCTGTAATAAATAGGTGTCCCTTTCGTACAGCTTTTGATAATTCTGTTATAGCTCCTTCAGTTCTTAGGCCAAGTGTATCCAGAAAGAAACGTTTACATACAGGAATTAAAACTTTGTCTTTTCGTGGCAGATAGTAATAACTCGACTCTGTTTTGTATTTAGAATTAGAGATATTGTCAACTTTGCGCCTTTTAGGCTTCCATAGTCAACAAAACAAGGAAGTATAGTTTCGTTTTGTCCGTCTGTTCGTCCGCGGCTTTGCGGAGAAAGTCCTAGAAAGCTGTAATTTTGTACAAATAAGGGCATTAGAAGGGTAAGAGAACGGTGCAAAAAAATAATTTAAAATTAATTTATTTACGGAACCTCCCATGCATGTAACATGGGAATGAAAGAAAAGAAGTGTAGGTACTCGTATTTAATGTTACCGCTGTCTTGGTTTTTTGATTTCAATTTCTATGTTATATCTTTGGGTATTGTATATTGGACAATCTAATATTAAGTGCAAAATACATAATATATACAGATTTGTCAGGTTCACAGATGCATGATGCGTTCTCTTCACACTTGAACCTGTTTAAGTATTTGGAGAACGCACCATGCCCTGTCTACACCTGGGATGTTAAGTGATCTATTTTTATTGATTTTATCACTTTAAAGGCTGGGTTTACGTCAGGTAAGAATGTTTTAGTTATTTTTGCGGTGTCTTTTGCTTTGTATTTTGTATCCCATTTTACTATTGAACTTTCCTCAATTCAATAATAAAAAAAAATTACAAACGGTTTCAAACAAATGAAAGGAATATATGATTAGTTTAAACCTATCTTGGCATTCTAATTCTCTTGCATTTTAACATTCATAAAACAATTTAACATTGTTTCCACCAACTTAATGATTGTCAGTGTTTCTCCCCATGAACATCTTTCCTGTTCCTCTCAAAGTCACATCCAGCTCCTCTCCTATTACTGCAAGGTCCAAAGAGTTCATATCTCTCCATACTGCAGTGCCCATCTCTAGTTGACCTGATCTTTTCCGGATCTCTTGATGCAGATCTTCCAATGTGGCTGTTAATCCATTTACTATCTGTTGCATGTTCTTCCCTCCTGATCCTACTATCCTTCTCTTCTCTATGTGTTCGAAGAAGTCATCTCCATAGACTGCTACTCTTGGTCCACTGAAGCAAGGAAGACAACTCACTTGATTGTAAACTCCTGACAAGAGTCCAGTTTGGTTAGCACAAGCCATTTTGGCATAGTATCTCTGCTGAGGTAAGGTAAATTGCTGCATCTTACCGTTTGTCATGCCTTTGAACGCATCACCCATTTGTTCTCTGGTGAACCAGTTCCCCACACAAGTGATTTGGCTTAATATTCCCAGGTCTTCCTTGTACGTTCCGAAGATGCTATGATACATCATCTGTGCTGCTATCTCGCTGCTCATTCCTCCTTGAATTCTCCAAGGCAAAGTACTTGCACACTTGTAGAGATACCACCCACCTGAGCCCGTCGTGTTAAAGAATTTCAAAAATTTGACTGTTAGCCTCTTCAGTCTTCGTGTACACTGTAACCAACATGTTTAGTGGGAAGCACATTCTTGTAGCTTGTCTTGACGTAGTTATCAGAAGGATTTCCGCTATCAAACTAGTCAATGTTGATAGCTCAAATGACATTTTTGTTGTTTTTGTTATTTCTATAATGTCATCAATGCTAGGTATGTGCGCCATTGCCCTCTTCACAGCTGCTGCATATTTGTTCCTATAAATCCCTTCAGTCCTCACCATACAAAGAAATGCAGTCATCGGCCCTAAACTCTGTACTTTTGACGATCTTCTCTCCGGTGGAAAGCTGCTTCCTTCTAGCAAAATGTGATGTGCACCACTGAGCCCATACTTGGAGACTGGGAAAGCCGTGTGTTTGCCATCTCTCTTAGTGATGGGCATGGTTCCGTGACCAAGTCTGAGTTCATCCATTCTTAGCTTGAATGCAGCAAACATATCCAGATATGGACCCATCGTCCCATACCAGTTTTCTTCATCATCCATAGAATAATTCTTGTATTCTAGGTTGTTTGCCTTCAGTTGTGCTAACCAAATCTTATGTATGTCTTCCCTCATCATAGAGTAGTCTTTACCTTTGTAGTGGATGTTGTATTCAGTAGCCAACACTTTCTGTTGTATGTTCGTAGAAGTTCCCTTGACCTTCTGCCTGTGGAAATTGTGGGCTGAGAAGATCACACTGGTGACTTGAGCTGCAAGGAGCACTTCCTTCATCAGATCTTCTATTTCAGCTGCAATTGGTGCCCCTTCCTTCTCAGTGCTTGCAATTGATGCAGCATACAACCCGGCTATTTCTTCAATAATTTTTACATATGTGATTATCAATGATCTAAGGCATCTTACCTTTTTATCTTCATCACTCTTTGCGTAAGATATATGGGCATTTGTTGTAATTCGTTTTAGTATATAGAGCGGCGGCTTTGGCCAGCTCGTCGGCTCTTTCATTGCCAAGGATTCCAGCATGTGCCTTCACCCAACACAGTTGAATTTTCCGCCCTGTTGCCTCTAGTTAATTCAGGTTGTCTCGGATTGCGAATGCTAGTGGGTGAAGAGAGTCTGTGTTACGTATAAGTTGTAATGCAGAATTCGAATCGCTCAGTACAACCACTCTGTTTTCTTCTTTGTCGGTCAGCAGCATCTCAGTTGCTTGGTGGAGAGCGTATAGTTCAGCCTGCTTGACTGTACAGAATAGCTCGAATCTCATCTTTTTGGTCTTCAGTTCGACCTCGCTTTTTCAGTATATGACGCCCCTAATTTTACTCCCATCAGTGAATATGTGTGAATCAGGAATGTTTTACTTTTCAGGGGTGTCGGGATACATATTCTCCAAGCATGTGTAATTTACGTCAGAAACTGAAAGTTCTACCAAACATAACTATTCATTATCTTTAGCTCTCTTCATTTGATATAGATGTGAAGATTCTAGGGCTTCTAGTTTTCCAATCCAATCTATGGAATATATCAATTGTTTGAAAGATCACGCTGTGTAAAATTGACTTGACTTGATTGACTTTCTTTTTGCTGTTTGATGGTCAGACATTTTCACGTGTTTGTATGATAATTATGATGATTTCGGCCCCGGCGAAAGCTTCAGTTCTTTTGTTTTTGGCGCCCGTGCGATCTTATGTGGTTTCTTAGTGAAGTTCCGCACACAGTGCAGGCATGTGGCGCACACTATTAACACAATTGTAATTGATAACCGCAGGTGGTGCGGTGTGTGAAGATCACTTGGATTTCTATGGTTATATTATTGTCAAGTAAATATATTAGTATTATAAAGCTATATTTCTATACTAATATTATTAATAGAGGTAAGGTTAGTTTTGATTAAAGATTAAATGTGTAAAAGACACCGGGCTGTTCTTGGTGAAAAGGTGTCCATAACACTAGCTGCGTTTCCGCGTTTTTTAGGGATGGATAGTGGACATTATTTACTTTTTCTTAGGATCAATGTGGATAAATGTATCATAAACTGTTTTTCTAGCGATCAAATAGGCAAAGAATTCTCCGAAACAAATAAAGCAACAATTTATGAACGTACGTCAAGCGTCGCAAAACTTTTTGAGTTACGGCTTTCGTGTATCAAAATACTATCTCTTCGACGGGTTTTATGCCCGACATATGCATATAAGATGGTAATATATGTGTGTTTCCAACACATATAAGAAATAATATGGTCTTACGTTTAGTCTCGCGATTTCTTTCACACGCATTCAACGACTTGTTTAGCTTTTTATCAATTTTATTCATTTTTCCGCTGTATCATCACGTACCGCGATAGCTTTACGATTGTCATCAAATTTAATGCGTCGTTTGTTTTAATTTAATTTGCTTATTTTTGACGTCTTGATATACTCGCATTTTATGAATCTTCTTCCATGAAACATTTTTGTTAATAATTGCAAATAATATTAATCTTAAGATTTCGTTGTTAAACTCAACATGGATTTAACAGTTCTTGGGAGGGTCATCAGTAATTTTGTAAGTATTTAGACTGCTACATTTTTTTATTCTTATTATTTCACGAGGCTGCGATGTTTATCTTCACTTTTTGTCACTATGTTACGGACATGCATTTGCACCTTTGAGACCCTTTATGAGATTATCTTAAGTCATTTTCGTGATGAAGTTTTGTAAGAACTTCAAATCAAATCATTTATGGTACATCGAGTTCTTAATATAATTTTATACATAGATTCTTTCAATATCAGCCTAGTTAGGCATGCAATGTCAAATACAATGAAATAATGTATTAATATTACATAATAGAATGATCAAAATATAATATAGGTATCTAATATTATGTTAATTACAATGCTCCATAAACATAGAAGCGACAAACTAAACTTTTAACTAAGACTTTTTTAAAAAGTCTTCTATGCTATAAAAAGTTTGTGTTAAAAGCCATTTTTTTTAGTTCAATGCAAAACTTATTGAACGTCAAATCTAATAAGTGTTTAGGGAGAGAATTGAATATTAGAGGCGCCATATACAAGCAACTTTTACGACATAACTGTAAAGCAGGTTTGGGCATCTTTAGATGGATATGAGTAGCTTTCCTTTTGCCTATATTCTCATGTAGATCAAATAGATCTGGATTACCTTTTATGAACCTAGCCATTTCGTAAATATAAATGCCAGGCACCGTCATGAGTCCTTGTAATTTATACACGGGCTCGCATGAATCTGACCATTTCATTCCATACATTGCACGTATGCATTTCTTCTGCGCAATAAAAACTCGCGCAATCCCCGAAGAATTACCCCATACAGTAATTCCATAACGTATTATAGAGCAAACATAGGCATGATAAACCATATGCGATGTACATTGTCTCAATTTCTTGAGAGCAAAAACAAATCTATTTAACCTAGAACAAATATTTTCAATGTGTTCATGCCAAGTTAGATTGGCATCGATATGAGCACCCAGAAATTTTGTGTACGGTTTTTGTGGAGGACTTAAGCCAGGACTTCTGTTTATGTTTTCTTTTCCTTTATGTAGACGCCTGGTTCCTGAAATTTCTTCTTCATCAGACTAATATTTCTTTGAAAATCCGTAATGTTTGTTTAAGTTTTGTTTTTGTTGTTTTGTTATATCTGATGTTATTTGAGATGTGTAATGCCTTAAGGTTTTGTCTTCAAGCCAAGATAGCAAACCATTTGTAAGATCTTCTGCTTTCCCGGGTTTTACTTCATTCATATCTACATAGAAATTCTGTGCGAATACGGTCATCGTCATCACAAAATATGACTATCCAGTGCACATTGCACACTGTTTTGTTTCATTTACATTAGCAGATGGCTGTTTGTAAAATGTGTTATTGATTGGCATTTCTAAATATTACATCCCAATTTAGACCCACTTGAGTAGATATTGATCTTCACAAAGGTGTAATGCTGTCCGTGTAATAATAATATGATTAAAACACAGGGCTTTTTCATTATAATGAGATTTTTAAGGAAGAAAATAAACTGCGTCTGATGACTGATGGCTCTGCTGGGGCATATGCGGCGGCCTGCGCGCCGGGCCAGGATCCCTCCGGTTAAAAGGTTTCGGGGCGGACGTAGGCGTCTTTTTCTTGTTTCTAGTACCGGAGTATGCTTTCAGTTCGATGCCAGATTTGGTGACGGCCTTAGCCGACTTAATTGTCTCTGCTAGTTTATCAACGAATAGAAAAGTATCGATTTTGGTGTTGGTTAAATGCAAATTCATTTTTTATTTCAGCAAAGTTAATACATAATTTCTTCTGGTCGCAGAATCGGCATGTTGAATATTACGAGAAAGAAACATAATCAAAAGTACACAATAAATGAAACAATTTAAATCAGAAATCAATATATCATCCATTAATTCCAAAGAATTTAATATTGCCCTCAATAGGAACAAAATCGCTTGCTACCCAAGATCCATCTTTCATTTCTTCCCACTCTTTAGTTCCTGCTTGCAACATGTTTATAGAATCTTTCTCTTCAATCAACGAAGCTTTTGTTTTCTTCAGCGCAAATTGCAATTAGCAATGAGAGCAATGAGAGGTCTTGCTTGTCTGCAAATAGGTTAGGAATTCTTGAGTAAAAGACCTCTTTCGGAAACCTGAGAACAAAGGCCGACTCGTCGCAACAAGATAAACTTTACCCAGACTTTTTGACTCATTATTTTTGTCTTTGGAATTTAACTGAGTGTTGACGATTTCAGCAAGACATGATATTGCACAAGTCATTTGTTTTTGTTTGGCCTTGATTCCCTTGTCGCGCTTCTGCGCAGACTCTGGGAGAGCAGCTTTTATTTCAGGGTTAAGTTTTGGGACCCCAACGTGCAAGCAATTTGTAGGAACATGGTATTTATCTAATAAGATTTTTCTATTATCTTTATTGAGGCCTTCTTGATTTTGGAGGCGATTGGCCAGTTCAGTACGGATATCTTTAGCATAGCTACTTTATCTCGGTGTTCGGGTCTTCACCCACGATGCCCAAAACCTCATCGTCTAGTTCTCGAGGTTCTAAAGACGATACCGCTGCATCATCGGTTGGCAAATCCGTGTGTTATCAGTTTCAACTGATAAGGTGAAATATCCCCAATGGATATCTCGGTTGCATTTGTCCGGACTTTGTAACAACAATAAAAATCGAATTATACAATAACGAAAGAAATATAACAAGTATATATTTAATACACAACGTAATGGTAGAAGTAAACTCGTATTTTGCAGCGACCATGGTCCAGTAGTCATACGTCTGGCTTGTAATCCGGATGCCCGGGTTATAATCTCAATGTGGCCAAAAAATGTTGCCCAAACGCTACCCGGTTTCTGAAGGCACATAAAACGTTGTTTCCTATAAGATATGTAGGAGGCAGTTGTCAAATAAATGTTGCATCGAAAGAGAAAATTATTAGAATACCTCCAGTGGGTCAGGGATTCCATGTAAGCCCTCAGCCATCTCCACTCCACCGAACTGGAGGAGGGTATCCTCCAACAAATATTGGATTAGTATAATATTATTTTTTTAATTACTATTTCATTCGCTCAAAAACACACCTTCCACCACTTATCCACGGTTTTGGTTGCTCAACCACCAGCAGAGTTTAATACCTCTGCCAGTTGGTCCGGCAAAACCTGTTTTTTACGGGTCGCGTTAGCACCAGTTACACGACTTTTGCCAAGATCTTGATGATGCAGCATGAACTGCATCATCAATTGGCGCTGCTCGAAGGTTACTCGTTTGTTCTGAGAATACGAACAATTTTAAATAAAATCATACCTAATTTAATACTCATTACAGATAGAAAGAAGGAAATATAAGAAAACTAACTTTATTCATTATCTTAAAATTTAGCTAGAATATCAAATAAAAATACACCGATTGAATGACCAAGATTGAAACAAATTATTGTTTTAATTGACAAAGATGATTGATGCTTGACAATAAATGGGAAGTTTACGATTTTTAAAACTATCGCGAGTGTTCAAATTTGCCACAGAAAAATATTTGCGCCTTAACTTAATACTCGTATTATTGAATTTTGTCGTGTCAAATATCCGCATTCGAATGAAAAGTTTAAGGAATATCTTTCACTTGGTCATATGTATTCACTTGGTTACCTGCAGCTGCTTTTGAATTTATACGTGTGGTTTTAAACACAATATCGAATGGAACTTTTCTTTGACATATTGAATAGGAAATAGCGTGCAGTGTGAATAACACGAAATTATTCGTGATTAACATGTTGATACCACTGGCATATTTTGCGAAGATATGGCAAAGACGAATAGTAAGTTTTTCTTATAATTCTATAAGCCCGGGGCCAAAAAAAAAATTAAGGCGATTTCGCACATTCTAATTTCCGCACTGTATTTTCTTTCTAGCGGTAAACCTTTCGCTTTCTAATTTGTTGTTTGTAAAAGTCTTTAGGCTCCGCATAATTCTCTTACATCAGTGTTTCTTCTGTATTTAAAAGGCTTTGCCTACTGAGATCCGCCAGATTTGTCCAGATTGCATAATATTATTCTTAACGGTTCGTATAAGATTAGTATTTTGCTCTCCAGTCAATGACATGATGAGGAAATATCCGATCGGCAACTGCCAAGATCCATTCATACAAGTTAGCACGAATATCAAGCTGTGGCTAGCACCTGACAGATTTTTTGCTCAATCTGGAATTTCCATAAACTTACAATATTAATATATTCCAGAAAAGCGAGAATATTATCATTTATGGTTTCCTCAGTGCTAACAATTTTCCTCGCATCGAAGTAACAGTGCAACATAGGTTTTCGTGCAGAATAACTTTTCCTTGGTCCTGCGGATACAAACCGTTACAAATGTCAAGAAGCACATCAGAAAATTACTGTGCATTTTCGTTGCCACTAATTCGCGCTCGCATATATATTGACATATTCATAGGTTTTATATAGTGCCATAGTCTAGAACAACTGCTCTAACTTTATCTGCCCTTGTTCGTTGTGGCACAGGCAGAATCTGACGAAAATCACCGCAAAAAAGTACAGAAACACCTATATTTTATTTCTTGTGGTGACTTTTAACCTTTTTTATTTTCTAATTTGTTGTTTAAGAAAGTCTTTAGGTCCCGTACAATTCTCTTATAGCAGTGTTTCTTCTCTATTTTAAATATTTTTACTTTGAGGTCCTCCAGAATCGGCTTTAAATTAGCTATTTTATTATCTGCCATTTACTTTCTTTTCAAATATATTTTTGTAATAGACTTATGACTGATTTGTTCTTGATCAGCTATTTTGACATCTCGTCCTCTTACTTTTTCTGTTAGTTGTTGTTGTCTTTATATTTGTTTTAAGATCGTTATATATTTTTTTGTTATATGACCTAATTGTGACTGATTTTGATATTATGCTTAATCTGAATTATATTATAAAATAGATATAATATATTTCAGAATTTGAATGTGTTTAAAAAAAATCGAGAATCGCAGGAAGCTGCTTGTTCACTTTAATGACCAGTATCCTATATTTTCCCACCACCCGCAACTAAATGATCTCGCTCCTTTTATGGTCAAATATTTATATTTTTGGGACTCGCAGCAAGCTTCTGTACTTTTCATAGCCTTAATTTATAAATAACATAGAGTAATACGACTCAAATGCTGTAGTAAATGGTGATAAATAGTAAAGTTGCGTGTCAAGTTTAAGCAAGTGCGATGCGGCGCCGTACCACCGTTCGCCGTACCGCCGTACCACCCCGGCCCCATCATCACACTCCACTATTTGTCCGTTTAATTTGCATATTACAATAATGGATTCCACTGTTCTCGTTGTTCGGTGGTTACGACGCTCGATAGTTCAAGCGTCAGTTCCCTCGTCGCTTACAAAGTCACAAAGACTGTCACAGTCGTCAAAACTTTACCAAAAATATAAAACTGTTAATGAAAAACTATGCCACACTTAAAGATGGAAATGTCATGCAAACAGTTTCAAAGTTAGTCTGAAAGTTAGACCGGTGGGAGCGCGATGTCTTTGTGGTAAAAGTAAAACTAATAGTGGCATAGAGGTGACACTTTGTAAGTCGATTAGAAATGTTTGTTCACGGAATAAAACCCGGCTCCAGTGAGGAGGAGGAAGAGCAAGATGTTATGGACATTCTCCAGGTCTCTTAGAGTAACACATATACACATAGTTGTAACGTAAAAAATAAACATAAACATTATTTTAGAAAAGACGAGAAGAATGCGAGCGCAAAGCCAGGAGGGGGGAGATGGACCCCCGGTTGGAGTTCACCTTCCAACTCCTCATCGATGGCACTGGTCTCCCTCGGCACGCTATCATGGACCACGTCTTCGAAGGCAATATGGTATACCTTCAGTAGGCTGCCCAGTTTTGAACTTCAACTGCAATATATTGGTCTATTTTTGTAGTTGGATGACATCAACCAGTTGTTCTTGCCGCATATGAGGAACAAACTCCTCTGGTATTACCAAGACGTGGAAGAGATCGAGCAGCGCGCTCAGCCTGAAGGCTCTAAGCCCCGGCAACAAGGGCAAGCCAAACAGCCGCCGCCTCAGGTCACTCTCAAGAAAAAATTGTTTCTGTCCGACGGATGGGATGTCCGTTTTACGGGAGTTTGTATTTACATGTTTCGTATCAATGTTAGCAAACAGTTACCAGAAGAAGGGTTTCATAAAGACCTGTAAGTATTGAAAGCTTAAAGATCTTTATCTCTTAATACGCACCTAACTCCTCGAATAAATAAATTATTATTTTAAAACTGTCGAAAAGATCACCCGAGGCCGTTCCCTGTGGGAAAAATGCCCATAACAATAACTGAAATTTTTACGTTGAACAGCTATGGATATTCTTTTTCTTCTACTTTTTTTTCTTCTTTCTAACAAAAAGTTGTGAGATATGGCTCTAATACACTTATTTTAAGAAAATACATTTTATTATTACTTAACTAATCTTTATTCTTTTTTTCGTGACATTTTTGACATTAACCACCGACAGTCCTTCGCTTCAACCAAAGTTAACACCTCTTTATAGAAAAATAAAACTACTAAAAACACGAAACTTAAAACTAAGAGGATACTATAAATCTAAAATTGTTAAAGCTTGTGTTTGGTGCAGTTTCTGCGGAATTCTAAACGCGGAGAAAGTCGGACTGGTGACTGCAATCGAGCGTGTGATGGAACACGTATATATGAACGCGCTGGCTCACCCCAGCAGCGACGGTGATGATGATGAGACGCGGTTCCCTATAGTTAAGAACCAGTTGCTACCGGGCCTCAGGTCTTTCTGCAGTGCGCTTAAAGGTATCAATATATACTATAATATTGCACTGCACTGCACGCACATTGCCCTTAACATAAAAAAAATCCTACTAGCTTCTACTAGCTTTATTTTGTAATGAAAGCTATTTATTTTAGTTTAATCAAATTTGTATACTTACCTACCATCATTTCTGTATACTATTTTTTCCTTACTTTTTACATGAATATTAACAGTGAAAAATTACATGAAAAATAACCTCAAATATAACATATTGTTAATTGTTAGTGATATAGCCTTTCCTTCTCTACACTCTACGATGCCCGTAACAATTTCTAGCCATCAAGACAAAAGCAATAAGGCACATAAAACGTCACCAAGACAAATTTTAAGCACCCCATGTGCACCGCCTTTGATTCCCTTATTAACGCATGCGAAGTCATGGGTGCAAGCCAATACATATCTTTTTAATATTTTTTTATACTATGTTTTTGTTTGCTTATTTAGAGGAACTAAACCTCCTATTACCTTTTTTTTAAGATTATCCTTGGGATTTATTTATTGTCATAGCAAACTTTTAGGTGTAAGAATGTACCTTTTTCGCTACGTCGGTCATTGTACCGTACAAAATTTTATCGGGATTTTTATGTGATAAATCCCTTTGATTTACAAGTAAATAGCAATTTGCACAAATTTTAATTCAACTCGCGTGCGTAAATTAATGAACGAACGAATTGGAATACAAATGAATGAAATGAATGATTTCTGGGCGCTACCTTTTATCAGAAGGCACGTAAAAATATGGGTTGTCCCAATAAGATAAAGTAAAAGTAATTTTATTGACATAAAATTACATCAAAACGAATAATATATGAATCCATAGGTCCCCAAACTAGTTAAAACTGTGTTTTGTCCAGCTGTGTTGTGTTGGCTTCTCCCAGATGTAAAGGGGGCATTCGTTAGGCCATGCTACAGGCATTGTACCCAAGACGTTCACAGTGTTGCACCTAAATGCAAAATACACATATACACTCTTTTGCAAAAAAACGGGCACCTAAGGAAACTTACTTTCTAAGGTAGACTTGTGTTAGTTTAAAAATATTTAATTGTTTGACACACTTTGTATACTTATACTCGTACCTAATCGTGTAATAATCATGTGAAATAAGCGTGAATTTTGGCAATTTTGTATTTAAATTGAAGATTTTTTTCAAAACCGACGTACACGACCACACAATAACAAGTGGCCGGCAATAAAGACAAGAAGATTTTTTTACTTTTTATTTAAATAAATTTACAACTGTAAAAACCTAGTAACGAGTGTGACCTCCTCTTGCCAAAATCACAGCTTGAATCCTTCTGGGCATACTCTCTACGATGTTTTTAATTACGTTTTGAGGAATACGTTCCCACTCTTCAGCAATTACTCTTTTTAGCTCCCTGATGTTTTTTGGAGCAGGTTGCACTGATCTTACCCGCCTTTTTAGAACATCCCAGACATGCTCGATTGGATTGAGGTCAGGACTGCGAGCTGGCCAATCTAAACGACGGATCCCAACTTCTTGCATGTAAGCTTCCACGTCACCAGAACGGTGCAAGCGGGCATTGTCGTCCATAAAAATGGAATCTTCCCCAAGTGCAGTCAATGCGGGTTGTGCATGTGGAATTAGGACTTCCATTATGTACCGGTGTGCATTTAATGTTCCTCTTTCTAAGAAAACTTACTCCGTACGCTCCGTCGAATTAATTGCTGCCCAAAACATAACGGAGCCTCCGCCATAAGGAGTGATTTGTTCGAAACACACTTCCGCATAGCGTTCCCGTGGTCTCCGCAGCACTCGCCGGCGTCGGTCCTCTCCACACAAAGAGATTCTAGCTTCATCAGAAAACAATACCTTATTCCAGTCATCCATAGTCCATGAAGCACAGTTTCGAGCAAACTGAAGTCGAGCAACACGGTGCTCACGGAGTAATTTAGGGTCTCGAGCCGGGCGGTAACTTTTGATATTGGCAGCCAAAAGGCTCCTTCTAACCGTCCACAAGCTTACTTCTACTCCTCTTACTTCTTCAAGGTTTTTTTTCAGGTCCACACTTGACGCCTTACGATTCCGCAACGCCTGACTCACCAAAAAGCGGTCGTCTCTTGGTTCTGTGCATCGTTTTCTTCCCGAGCCGGGTCTTCTTTTAACCGAACCGGTCTCTTGATATCGTTGCCATGTCCTCTGGACAGTTGAACGGCTCACATTTAGCCGTTGAGCCACGTAAGTTTGCGAACAACCTTCTTCAAGTAGGGCTATAATTTTACCGGCCCTTATCGCTTTATCGCTCATATCAAAAAGTGGTATTTATTGTGGAAAGAATGAATAAATTGTTTAATATGCAGAAAATACTCAAAAAGTTTTAAAATTGTAATAAAATTGTTACAGCAATTCGCATCAATTCGCGCCAAAAAGCAAAGCAATTCACTATATTATAATCAGTATTTTTCTTTTTTATTTCAAATTTTAAATTTGGAACATTAATAATCATGCCAGGATGTTTATGAATGATAAGTCAATGCATCGTCAAATTAATAAAACCTCTTTCTTGTTCTTCTTCATTGAAGCAGAGAAATCATCAAAGTGCCCGTTTTTTTTGCAAAAGAGTTTATATTATGTCCAATAGGGTCAATATGATTGCGATAACTTGGACCTTATCAAGAAAGCAGTTAATAGATTCGACCGATACTTAAATGATCAATAGCAGTCCCAAAGGGAATATTGTAACCGGCTGAAGCAGCATTTATGCTTAAAGTTACATCCGTAATTTTCTGTACTGCTTCCTCTAGAATCTAGATCTTCCGGTGTGTAATTTCTGTAGTTCCAGTCACCCGGACGTGGTTTGTAAGTTTGTAAGCACCATTTTAAACCTGAAGAAAAGGGTAACTTGGGTGATCTTTATTTCTGCGCCTGACTTCGAGATAGCGTTAGCGGCTTTTAGTGTATCGGCCATCTTTTCGCCGAACAAGCAACTGTCAATTTCAGTGTTGTAAATATGTTCTTTTATATCCTTTTTAATAGACGAGCATATAAAGCTTCTTCTTCTGGTCCTGGACTCGTTATTTATTCAACAACAACACATGTAGGTACAAAATTAGGTCTTAATTATATGTCAAATTAGTCCTCCACATACCCTGTTAAGGCGCTTGTTGTGTGCCAGCATGCAATCTTATCTACATTAATTATTATTATAATTAATATTTATTCAAAATTAAACATTATTTCAGTAATCCTATATAATAATAAGTTAATGTTATGAAATGAAATAGGTTTTTTTTTTTTATATCGTGAATAAATAATAATAATTGCAATTATTTCATGTCATATGATTAAAATTAGAATTGAATTTAATAATAATAATAACTAAATATTAATAATAATTCTTGATAATGTCAGTATTATTCATTTCAGTTCTTTCAATATTTTAACCACACATTTTAACCATTTTACAGACTGTATAAGCAGATATTTTGTTTACAATTATTGTGTGATTATTTGCGAAGATGAAAAATTTTTATCTGTCATGTATTGTTCCACTGAATAGTAGCATTTATTTAATCGTGTTTGCTTTAGTATTATGTTGAATTTATATTCATTACCTATATCTTTAATGAAATTAGGTAATTTATTATATATTTTTATACATCTACTATGTGGACTTTTGTCCATTATCTGCAGTTTGGACTTTATAATACCACCATATTTTTATTTCTAAGGTTATAACCAGGGTTTACTTCTGCAAATGATTTAAATAGGGTTTTATGTTTCCTAACAAAAATGCATATTTGTAGTTTATATAATCCCGGAAGGGTCAAATTTTTTTTGTCCAAAAAGTGCGGCCAGGGTTGGATTCAGAGCTACAGAAAATTATTGTCTATGGAAATTAAAATTATACTTTTTTTCCTAAATTATACTACGATTCAATTTTTGTGTTTTTGGTTTTGGATTTAAAAAAAATGCGTTGTTAAGTAGGTACTATTGTTTTATTATAGTTACAAAAATATATTTAAACCTACGAAAGGTGAGACTACGAAAGTGCAGAACATAATGTTACAATTTTTGTTTTGGGATAATCAACTTAAAATCTAGTTATTTGAGATGGCTATTTATCACAAGTCACAAGCTTTCACCGGGTAGTCGACTCAGTCAAACTGAGGCAAAACATAATTCGGGGAATCACTGCCTAGCCTTTTTGGTATTGCCATAAATATAAAAATTTCTGATATTGTAGGGTTTATTATTGTTGTAAAGATTGTATAGATATTGTTGTATAGATTATTATTAATATATTAAAAGTAAAAGGACGCGACCTGATGATAAAATTATGGTATTTTCGCGTAGTATAATGGCCTTAGGATACTACATACTACACATTATAAAATAATGGTACAAATGGCATAATTATACTACGAAATCCAACCCTGAGTGCGGCCTGCAGCTTTCCCTCTGGGTGACCTACTAAAATTCTTATAGGTACACTTTTTTGTAGAATGAAAATGTCTGTGAAGTCAGTACTGCCCCAACAGTACTATACCGTAATTAAACCACGCGTATGTGTATGCGTAGTAAGCTGATAAGGCAGTGTCATAATTAGTGTTGTATTTAAGAACTCCGAGTGCATAAATGAATTTTGATAGTTTTGATTTTAAGTGACTTAAATTTTGTTTATAGCTTAGGTTGGTGAGGCCTAACAATGTAAATTCTGTTTTTTCTTCTATATTAAGCATGTTGCTTCAGTTATTTAAAATTAGTGGTATTCTTTGATGTGTTCTAAATTGTAAGATTTTCGTTTTATCTAAGTTTATTTCAAGATTGTGATTTTGTAGCCATAATTTAGTGTTATTGAAAGTATTTTGGATGGTAAGGTATTCTATCTTTTCGGTAGTTTTAAAAAGAAGGGAAACATCGTCCGCAAAAAGAACGCATGACGTATCTACAGCCTTTGGTAAGTCGTTTATGTATGTATACTAAAAATAGGATACATCCAATTACGCTACCTTGAGGTTTGGAATTGTTTACTACTATTATGTCGGAGGATATATTTTGCACCAAATTTGATTTTTTATCAAAAAACTCGATTTGTACGTACTGTTTGACGTTAGTTTCGTTCTGACATGTTCGATTTGTGCATTCCATGTGAGGTAGCTATCTAATCTAAGACCAAGGTATTTCTCACATAATTTTTCTTGTAATTCGACATTGTTTATAATTAAGGGTTCATGATTTGGAATTACTTTATTTTTTGCTTTAAATATGACAGAGCATGTTTTTGTTGCATTTATGTTCAAAATATTATATTGGAACCATGAGCACAAGACATCTAAATCTTCTTGTGCTTTGTCGATAATATCATAGATGGACGGCCCAAAGTAAAATAAACAGGTGTCGTCTGCATATAAGGATAAATGACCATGCAGCTTTAATTCGCATATATTGTTTATGTAAGTAATAATTAGTAACGGCCCCAGAATAGGTCCTTGAGGAATACCGCATGTTACTGGACACTTTAAACTCTCGGTGTTATCTATTTTGACTACTTGAAACCGGTTTTGTAGGTAGGATTCAAACATTTTTAGCGCAGCGCCATCTATACCAATTGTTTTAAGCTTTTCGATCATTAGAATTGGGCTGTTGGTGTCGAAAAAAATTAGGTCAATAAATAGACCTAGTGTAATATTTTTATTATCTATATTCGACCTGATTTTCGTTACAATATCTATATAGTAGCTGTTAGGTTATTTCTTTTTGATCTAAAACCTTATTGTTTTTTGTAAATGTACCTAGTTAATTGAATTAAGATATTTTTCTAAGCGGTTGTGTAATATCTTTTCCATAATTTTAGATAATGTAGGCAAGACTGATTTATTGATCTAAAGTTTCCATCAGAGCTATTCACTTATCGGTTAGGAAACCGAACCGAATACCGAATTGTCAAAAATGTATGAAATGACGTGACATGACAAGCTGTATCTACATAATACGTTATTTCATACATTTTTAACAATTCGGTATTCGGTTCGGTTCTTCACGGATAAGTGAATAACCCTGCAGGGTCTGTTTTTGTTCCCGACTTGTTGATTGGTGTTACTTTAGCAATTTTCATACTATCCAGGAAGATTCCATTTAGTAATAAATTGTTGAAACATTTTGCAAGATTATTTGAGATGTATTCTTTCAGACATTTAATTGATTTAGTTCCTATCCCGTCCAAGCCAGTACTGGAGTTAGAATCGAGATTATTAATGATCATAAGAATTTCATCGACACTACATGGTTCAAGAGTGAGTAATTTGGATTTTTGGGCGGTGCATGGTAAAGCATTTTGTGGGTTATGATGATATAGTTTTGGGAGTTCATTCGCCAAGAGACAGCTAATGATTGAAAAATACTTTTTGAATACATCACAGATATCTTTAGTATCAGTTATTTGTTTGCTTCTGTTTATTTTCTAATACATTATATTTATTGATAAGCCATTCCGAGGGTTTAACATGGGTGTATGAATTTTTGTGCAATTTTTTTGCACCGGATGTTTGTAAATTAAGTCCTTCCTAGACTCTTTGGTTTTTTTTTATTTGATGAAAATATTTACAAACTGGTGTGGTGTTATATCTGAAAGTTGATAATTTCTTGTTGATTTTTGAAACATTTTATGAAATTTATATTTATGTACTATTGCTATCTATGCACTTTTGCCATCTTATAGGTAATTCATTGAGCCCTTTCCTAAAAAAACCATTCGAACAGGAATCAATAAAATTTTTGGAGGCGGTTTGGACTGCCTTTTCGGAGTTGAATTTTTTTCCTCGCAAGAAGTTATCCAAATTACGGAAAAAATAATCTGTTGGAGCTAGGTCTGGCGAATATGGAGGATGTCTTAGACATTCTAACTGAAGCTCCTCTAATTTATTAACCGTCTGTTGTGCAGTGTGTGGTCTCGCGTTGTCGTGAAGCAGCAGTGGCCTTGAGCGATTGACCAGTCTTGGTTGTTTAGCAGCTAGCTTTTCCATCATGGTAGTTCTTGACAATAGACATCTGCCGTAATCGTCTGGCCAGATTTCATAAAGCTGTAGTGAATGACACCGGCACTAGTCCACCAAACGCTTACAAGTAACTTTTTTTGAGTCAATTTTCGCTTTCGGCAAGATTTGGCTGGTTCGGCAGGATTCAACCATTGCGATGAACACTTCCGATTGTCGTACAGGATCCACTTTTCATCACAAGTAATAATCCGATTTAAAATACCTTAATTATTATTCTGGTTGAGTAATGTAATGCAACAGTCAACGCAACGCGCATTTGCCGATTTGTTTCACTCAGTTCGTCTTTCAAGCTTTTTCACCTTTCCTATTTTGCAATTCTTCATTATCAACCTTGGTCTCCGGCCGTTGTTCTGTAGGTCGAAATTTCCAGAACGAAAACGCAACACTGTCGCCATACACATTATTAATCCTTCGAGCCGTTTCTGCAGCACTAGTGCCACGGTGGAACTCATATTCGTAAATAATGCGATATTTCAAATTTTCCATTTTGTATAATGACAGACGCAAAGAAAAAACAATTAAGCGGGAAAAGCAAAAAAAAAGTGTCATTCGAAACACAAATCCATGAAAGCTGTATAAATTTGAAATTGGAACTCCTAGCCAAAGAGGAGATATTTGAGATTAAAGTGGCCAGTACGACAAAACACCAATTTCATAGGTAAAGACCTATTTGACTAATAGGGTTAACATAAATGTCGATATCTTGGACCTTATCAAAAAATTCGGCCGCTGCGTCGGGTACACTCGCGACTCGGCGGCCGGTACTCGCGGTGCTCCTCGTGCATTTTAAGCTATCGTGTTATGCGCCGATGTACTCGGTTGAGGTCGAGGCTGGTTGTACTTGCCGCTGTTGAGTCTCAACTCAGAAGCTGACTTTGAAATAGCCTTGGATGATTTTAGGTGTTCGGGCAACTCAGAACCGAACAGATGTTCGTAAATTTTGGTGTTTTTCAGTACGTCACGTTTTTGTTTAATAATCGAGTTGACGATAGCGTACCGTCTCGATACGGACTCTCTGTGGTGCGTGTCGCAGAGTAGCCGTCCTGCATCACTCAAAGTCTTTATAACATCTTGTGAGGTGTTATTCGATTGCGACAAAACTAAGTTCAAGGCTTTGCCGATTGCCGAAATCACGCTGGACATTTGATTCTGTTTTTGTTCACTAAAGGATTCCCTCTTTACATTTATATCCGAGAGTGCAGACTTTATCTCTGGATTTAGTATAGGTGTCTTCATATGTGCACAATTTTCAGCTGGCATATATTGTTTAAGGAGCTCAACTTTTTATTCTTTACATACCGTTATAGATAAACCTTTGAGTAGGATATGTTTCCTTAGATTAGCTAAATCTTTATGAAGGTTATAACCGTAAGATTTGTCTTGTGTCGGGTCTGAGCCCAATAGTTGTAAGATATCGGGATCTATTTCGCCTTTATCGACCTCTTCATCATCTTCCTCTCTTGAAGCCTCGAGCGGAACCTCGTCTGTAAAGACGTAGGGTTTTAGATATATTATAATAAATACATCAGTGCTATCCACACACAATAAATGTCGGGATATGGTTTTTGATTGCCTATTGGTAAAATTGGAATTTGGTGAACATGAATGAATGATTTCTTTAATAATTTTGTTGTCCCGAATATTTATACCACCGTGGCAAATGGTTCTATGGGAACATATCCAATATAGGGAACCATTTTTATAGGTTTTTTTATAGAATTGGTATCCTCCTCGTAATAATATTAATCCGCCTCTTTCTGAGTTCACATTGTATTCCAATGCCGTATATTATAAACATGAAAGTTTGTAAGAATGGATGTCTGGATGTCAGGAGGTTTGTTACTCTTTCACGCCTAAACGGGTGGACCGATTGAGCTGAAATTTGGTAGAGATAGCTTATACCTTGGAATAACTAATAGGTTACTACTGTAAGACAGGACAAATCGCTGGGTACAGCTACTTGGTTTTATATACATATATACAAGTCAGATTATGAAAATATAATTAGTGAAGTGCTTTTAAATACATGTTAAAACTAGTCGAGTACAAATACTACTTACGTAGTTATTAATTTTTCGCCCCACATGTGTTATAATATTAATGCTAATAAACATAAATCTAGATCAATCGTAAACTTTAGGCGGCCAGTTACAGATTTCCATAGAGACAGATGGAATTTCACCTTTTTCGTACATTATAATATTATTATGGAAACCAGCAATGAAAGATGTTTCGTACTTCTAAAGGAAAATTGTTAAGTTAACTTAAAAAATGTAATGCAGCCGTTTATGCTCCATAAACGAACATTTTGACTGATGTGATCCTTCAGAGAGACGCCGAGCTGCTAACCTGCTCCATAGCTCGCTGAGCAACCATAGATGAGCAACTTTGAACTTATGGACTAGTCTTACCGTAAGTGTCCATGTTTCTGCATCGTACGCCATGACAGGTTGGATGCACTGGTTGAAAAGTTTAGTCTTCAAACACTGGTATAGGTGACGAAAACATTCCATAACATACCTACTGTAATCCCGTGTTAAAAAAATAATGAAATTAATGCTAATTAAATACAACGATACAAAATATATCTTGATTGAACATATTTTAAAATTAAATAATTATCGAGTAATATTATTGTGAGTTAGAAGTGCCTCGCGATTTGTAAAAAACTTCCTTTCTACTTTGTAATACAATTATTTAATAAACCTCACTTTTATTTATGCAAATATTTTTAATAATATTGTTACAAATAAAGACCTCTGTAAGCTTTTGATTCCCTGGTACTTTTCCCATAAAATAAGTCTGTAAGAACATAATCAACTCGTATCGAAACTTTGATTTTCAAAACAGCCATAGTACCTACGTAGTACGCAGTCAAAGAGTATGAATAACCATATAATTTCAACAACCTTATATACTAGTGGTTCGCCTCGAACTGGGACCTCGCAGATCCAATTTCCCTAAAAATGTTAAAACCTTAGGTTTTAGTAGGTATATACAGGTATGGAAACTTTAACTTATAATATTCGTAAAAGAAAAGGAAAATACCAAAATTGAAAGTAATTTTAAAACTCAAAATACGTAACAGATATTTCAAAAAAACTTTATCTCTGTGAGTTGGCATTAGAAGAATTGGAATTGGAAAAAAGTATCTGGTTTTACTTGTGTTTTACAACAAACAAATGCAGCGACTTTACGACAATTATATTGATATTGTAGCAAATTCTAACATTTTAGTCGAAGCAGCCGACGATGATTTAGACTTGGAGCGAGAACGTAGAGCTTTGACAGTCACGTGTAACATGTTGGCTCGCAGGTTTTCAAGATGTACACCTACTGAGCAAGTCAAAGTGTCCTTGTTCAAGGCATTGTCAGACTTTTATACGAGCAGCTCGTCGACCACATTTGTGATCAAACGTAGGCCTAATTAGTGTTTTAAAAAAAACTTGTGGATGAACTGTACAAACAGGGATCTCAAGGCGCTGCGGGTCTAGTACAACAACGCTTTCAGGATGCTTTTGGCGCTGCCTCGATACTTCAGAGCGTCAGGGATGTTTGCAATTGCTAGAGTGTATGATGGTTTTAATGCATAGATGAGAGTATACTATAGATAGCCCTCTCTAGCAACTCCCTGTAACTCCTTTACTTTTTCCGCAAAAACGTGGTCCCAAACTCACACCACTAAATTATAATACTCACGCGACACACGGACATACAGAAGGAATAACCATGCTAAATTTATTTTTTGTGCATGAACTCGCCCATTCATGCATTTGGGGTGTCATTTTACTTAGTCGGATAGTGTTGAGTGAAACAGAAATATTCAATCAATATGTGCAAACGGGATGGACAAAACGAAGGAGTACAAATTTATTGAGAAAAAACTAAAATAAAAATGGCAACATTCTACCTATTTCTTTCAAACTACTTCCGTCAAATTTGAGTAACAAAAAGTAAACAATAATATGTTGTACGCAGTTTTTATGATTAATAAGTTATTTCGAAGATTTTTCACAATAATATTGATAAAAATGAGTAAAATAATCCGTGGCGTAGCTTGCCAAATGAATTACAAAATGTATATATACGGCGTATGCAGCAGTTGCAAATAGAAAAGTGGTTGCTGCTATGACTAAGTGTTTCTAAGAGAACAGCGTATATCTCAGGTATGTTTAAGTTAGATTAACAGTACATCATCAAGCTCATTGAATCTCATCATTGAAAACGTAAAATAATCGTTATTTTGTCCATAAATAACTATTTTGTGTTATCTATTTGTTTACAACTAAAGTCATACAATAAATTATAGTATGACTGAAAATTTTTGATACTTTTCATATTGTCCAAGTTTAATGATGAGTAGGAATGTTATTATGTGTATGAAAATTGTGTTTTAGGGTTCCGTACCCATAGGGGAAAACGAGACCATATAACTAAGACTTCGCTGTCCGTTCGTCTGTCTGTCTGTCATCTCACGAACCGTGATAGTTAGAAGGTTGAAATTTTCACGGATGTATTTTTGTTGCAATACTAAAAATAGAATAAAATAAAAAAGGGGCTCCCAAACAACAAAGTGATTTTTCCGTTTGTTTTTGTATATATGTATGAGATGTTTCAAGAAAGAGTTCAATTCAAAAGAGTCCGACTTGCACTTGGCATTTTTATTTTGTTTTAATGTATTAGATGTCCCTACGTACAAGTACAAATACAATTGCTTTATTTGGGAATTTCTTTTATTATTATATTCATGGCACCGTTTTTACTGTTACCATACTGGTACGCCTTTTTTACTTTTTAAAGATGATATTAATCTTATTTATTTTGTATTTTCTAGGCGAATTGAAATCATCAGTCAGAAAATTTGTTTTGGAAAGTATTAAAAATAAAGGAAAATGCCCGCCTACGAGACATCGAAAAGACCACCCCACCGCAAAAAATAAAGAATTGGATTACGTTAAATTAACGATTTATCATTTTATTTTATGTATTTTTAATATTATATTTGTGTCATATAACATCGTCTTTTATTATCATTTTATAAAAGTATCATTATTAGACGCATGTCTGTTTTATGTGAAGCATGTGTGTAACTTTTTCGTGCCAGAGCTACTTATCTGATTAAACAGAGGTCAGTTACCAAGTACAGTAGCGATTTTTTTTTAAATTAATTAAAGTATCAAAATTGTTTATAGTTAAATTCGGTATTGCCATACGGGTAACTCAAATATATTCTTTTATGTCAGACTAGGGTAACTTTGGTATGCTTGAAACAAAACGAATATCTCATCAACCATGCGCGATGTCCTGAGGAGTACAACAATAGAATGAAGCATTCGACAAGGTAATGGCAAATTTGCCAAATTTGGTACATAGGTAGTTAGAATCCCCAAAAAGGATATGGATATGGTTTTATCGGTTTGTACGACAAATGTCCAAAATCCAAAATGTCCAACTAGTATTTATGTCCAATACTAATTTGGTCAAACACTAATTTGGTCCAACATGGCTACACGTCCAACTAGGAAAAATGTCCAACACGAATAATTTCCAACATAAATTTGGTCCAAATGAAATATGTCCAATTAAGAATAATTTTCAACACGAATTGATTTATTTCTGACGCTGTCATAGAAGAAATGAAAGGTCTTGGGGAGATCTACCTTTCAGATGACAGCTGTCAAACTTATCTGAAAGATCTTCAAAGTTTTTTAATTTCTTCTTTGACAGCGTCTGCTTAGGACGAGTATTTTTCGAGATATTGACGTTTCAAGTTTGACAGCTGTCATCTGAAATGACAATCTCTCCAAGACCTTTAATTTCTTCTATGACAGCATCAGTCTAAGACGAATATTTTCCGAGATATTGACGTTTCAAGTTTGACAGCTGTCATTTGAAATGAAGATCTCTCCAAGACCTTTAATTTCTTCTATGAAAGCATCAGCCTAAGACGAGTATTTTCCGAGATATTGACGTTTCAAGTTTGACAGCTGTCATCTGAAATGACAATCTCTCCAAGAACTTTAATTTCTTCTATGACAGCATCAGCCTAAGACGAATATTTTCCGAGATATTGACGTTTCAAGTTTGACAGCTGTCATTTGAAATGAAGATCTCTCCAAGACCTTTAATTTCTTCTATGAAAGCATCAGCCTAAGACGAGTATTTTCCGAGATATTGACGTTTCAAGTTTGACAGCTGTCATCTGAAATGACAATCTCTCCAAGAACTTTAATTTCTTCTATGACAGCATCAGCCTAAGACGAGTATTTTCCGAGATATTGACGTTTCAAGTTTGACAGCTGTCATCTGAAATGACAATCTCTCCAAGAACTTTAATTTCTTCTATGACAGCATCAGCCTAAGACGAGTATTTTCCGAGATATTGACGTTTCAAGTTTGACAGCTGTCATCTGAAATGAAGATCTCTCCAAGACCTTTAATTTCTTCTATGACAGCATCAGCCTAAGACGAGTATTTTCCGAAATATTGACACTTTTAATAGGACTACGGGATTAGCTATTGATAGAACCACGGATAAAATTAAACTTTATTGGACATTTTTACGAATGGACGTTTTAGAATGGACAATTTTCAAATTGGACCTTTTTACGATTTGACATTTTTATGAGTGAACTATTTTCCGAATAGGCATTTTTATGATTGGACGTATATAATATTTGTCATTTTTCATAATTGGACATTAGTCGTATAAACCTGGGCTTTCGATCGGTGTCGGCTCGTGCGGTGATAAAAGCGCGATGCCAGAATCAGGTCGAATCAGGCCGAGCCGGGGGGGCCGGGTCAGGTGAATTCTTCACTTTAGAGGTTTTTTCTTTCTTTCTTCAGACTTTTATTAAAAGTCATTATTGATTTAATTCAGAAACAAATGCTTTTATTTATTGTACAAAAATAACATCTTTGTAGCGGGGGTGAAACCGTGGGTTTAGCTAGTATACAAAATTAATATAACGTTACCTAATCGAATGCGAATGCAATAAACGACCAAAATAACATTGTTTCAGCCATGCCTAGTTTACCCTTTATTTTTATGTATTTAATGTCAACTAAAATCGAAATTATATAATTTGGTTTAAAATAATATTAGTTAGCTGTGATAAGTTTTTCCTGCTTTTTACTGCCTTCTTTCCATTTTTACACCAATTTACCACACAAAAGGTCATTTTTGTCCGTTAACTATATTATTTTGGATATTTTTAAAAATCAAACGATGCGTGCATCTGTCGCTGAGCGCGTTGTGTGACTGAGCGGCGGGTGAGTTGTACTTTTTACGCCCCGCCCATATAGTTGTACTTTGCATTGAATCACTTTTTGAGCTGAGTTCGATTTCTATTATTTCCCTAATTCGTTGCTCTCTAGCATTTTTTTGGGACGTTACTACTAGCGCCACGTAGAGCGTAGCGGAGTGATTCCGCAACATTACAACTTGTATATATATCTATAGATAGGTATTGTATTTTCTATAGGTAGGTTCCTATACTAATATTTAATATTATTTATATAGCGACCTATCCGTAGAACAAAGTTACATCTAAAAAAATCTCTACTGTAGAGAATAATAGAAATTTTCAGATGTAACTTTGTTCCCCGATAGGTCGAATAGGTTTGTCAGTACGGTAAAAAACAACAAAATATAATGACATAACAATCATTTATTTTGAATAAGTATGCACAAAATACCTTTGCATGGCAGCTTAGCATTGGCATGATGTCTCACAGGCTACTTTTGGTTTTTTTTCACAAAATTTCAATTGGATGATCCTAAATTATGTTTAGTTGGAAGTTGGAACTAATAAGTATGTTATAAAATATATTAATGTATTCAATTAGTTTTTATAACAACTTTAAATAAAACTACAACAAGTGACAATTATTTGAAGTTGTTACAACATAATTTACATAAAAATATTTATAGATTTTCAATGACCTTTACATTGATTATGCCAAATTTATCATTTTTTACTTGAAATGTTAAAATCCAATTTTACAAAGCTCACATGACGCCTGTGAGGCTACACGTCACTAGTTAAAGGTTAAGAACCTCTCAGAAACTGAAACGTTCCCACTAATATATAGCGACAAAATAAATACATAATTTTAACAGAAAAATTGTTAAAATATATAATTAACTAGTATAATATATAATTAAGACTAAAAATTTTACACTTTTAGGCCACAGCTTTGTATGGGGGAATTTTTTGTGACAGCACTTCTGTAAATTTTGCCTCTAATTGGTAAGCTAAAATTTCCATTTACCGAATCAAATACTTCGTCGAAAAATAGAAGCACTTTTGACGTGTCTTTAGCTTCTGGAGGTAGCAACCCATTTTCTGAAAAAAGAAAACAACAAACTTGAATTTATATCATTTATTTAAATTATTATAATATTTTTGAGACAGATACCTTCTAGGCAAACATGCTACAACATCAACAACATTTTTATTCAAATAATAGTCTAAGCAAGTTCAAACTGTCACAATTAAATTTAAACTATAATATATAACAATTAAAATTTAAAACAAAAATAATTTAAAATAAATTATAAGGCCTGGATGTAAGTTTTATCTTAAAAGCGTTATATTTTTTTTTATGTGATGAAGTAGAAGACGAGCAAGACGCTCTCCTGATGTTAAGAGATAACGCTGCCCATAATCAGTACAGTGTTACCTAGGATTTCACAATGATGTCAAATTCTAGGAGCACTGCACCAACGCTTCTTACTCAAGTCATAAGATGTTAAGACTCTTTAGCCCAGTAATTTCACTAGCTACAGTGCCCTCCTACCGGAGCACAGTAATGTTTGCACATCACTGCTCAGGCGGTAGAATAACTGGCACTGTTGGGGTACCCACCTAGACGACCTCCTGCAAAGGAAGTCTAGCCCCGGTAACAAATATTTCAGTTCTCAGCCATTTTTTATTTTATTTGCAAAAAAAAGTATCAAATATTTTTATATTATTAAAATTACGGACTTATTATATTTTTTAAATGTTGGCCTTGTCAACATCCCTATTGTGCATAATATACAAAACTTACTAGTTTGCAACACAGCCTGATCAGGATGTGTCCGTTTGTATAGCCTGGGGCTCGTTGTGAATTCTAGATGTTGATGGTGTAGGAACTGTTGAATGATCAGCTGAAAAAGTAATAAGTTAAATGATTATAATATAATAATTTCTGTTCAGAGTATTAAAAATGTAAAATTGACTTGCAAAATTCCTCCATTGTAGCCTATTTGAATAAATGAATTTTGATTTAATTTAATTTGAAATTTTGTGGTAGTGCCCTTTTTGGATTTAAAATTGACCTTAGAGTGTAGTATTCTACTAGTCCCTTAGAGAAGCCCTTTCATTTGATACCCATGTTGGAAATCACACAAAGAAAGAAAATCAAAATCGGTTCATTTGTTCAGGAGTTACAATGCTACAGACAAAAAAATAACTAAAAATTGTATTTACACGATCGCACATTTTGAAGTACCAATATCTATAGAATTTTGTATCCTCATAATTTTTTTATTGAATTGATATTTTCTAAATCATCAATTAAATTTAATTTAGTTCTGCTAAATTCCACGGGACTTCTTTTGTGAAAAGCACTTAAAAAAGAATCTTGGAAATATTTTACAACTGGTATAGATAAAATAGGTAACTTACCACTTAGGTTTATTGATAGTACTGCACATTTAGTAATCCTTCGATTCGGAAATGTGAAACGTTCTTCGAAATGATTGTGACATGTTCTTCAGTTTTTATAAATATAGCAGTCATCTCGACAAATGATTTCACCACCAATTCTCATAACCCACATGCGGAACCATTAAATTTGTTTTGGATGCCTAGGATTCGGGAAACGATGCAAGGTCACTGTAAAATATAAAAAAATAAATTATTCTAAGTTTAAATAAAATGACATACCTACATAATAAAGTAGAGAAACACTCATACTTTCTAGATGCTTACCACTATAATAATAATAATTATTATTAGTTGAAATTTTGCTATTGGACCTGCACTCACTTTTAGCGCTTAACAGAAAATTATCTGTATTTCTCTACATATTCACACATATCATAAATATAAACCTTCCTCTTGAATCACTCTACATAAAAAAAGACTATTTTAAAGCCCACATAGGGACAGACAGACGGGAGGCAACTTTGTTTTATACTACATATGTTGTGATAAATAAATGAAACCAAATACCTAGCTAAAAGTGTATGTTCCCACCACATGACTCAATTAGCACCACTTGTAGAGAATCATGTTATCCATCTACTAACTAGGTACCTACTGACGAGGGTGATTTAGACCCAAAAACATTAGGTTTCAAAATTGCTGTGGGTGAATATTATGATAGCTCTACGATAATCTACTACTAGCAAGAGAGCTAACTACGAGGAGGTACTAATAAAAGGTTCTTTAAGATTAGTAATCGTCCGTAGGAAACGATCATAAAATAATGTGTTCAAAAGTTCAAAGCACGTACCATTTTCACGGGTGGATGAGCGGAGAGGTAGTTTTCAACGTACCTAGCACTAACACATTCAACACAACGAAAATACCAAAACAGTATAAAAATACAAGAAATTTCACGCATAACGGTCGGCAGACATATTTCTTTTTCTTTTTTTACAATGGAATTAGACAGTTCTGATTTGTGTTGCCATTATAATAAAAAAATAGTCGCCTAAACCCTACGCTAGATGGCGCTGCTTGTTAAGATCTAGGAACAATGTTCTGAGAGTCCATACCATGTTTTAATGTCATAATAATATAACCAAGATAAAACACATATTATAAATAACAATCCCAATAAGTTTCTGGCTCGTTCTTCTCATAGATATGCTTTTCGAACGAGCGCGAGCGGTAGAGTTAAGTTAAAATAGATCAAAATAATTGTTAAATTTACTTTCAAAAGTGGAGCACTGTAGCCTATTTGAACAAAAAATTGATTTTGAGTTTGATTAATAAATGTAGTTAGTATATTATTATTACTAATAATTTAGGTAAGTATTAATTATGAAAAGTATACTAAAAAAAATGCCTAAATTTAGGGCCAATAATCATAATATTCTATACTATTCGTATTATGTATACTTAAAAATAAGTAAATAAAGTACCTTACTTCCAACGGTAGAATCTATACGAGGATAATATTAAAACTTGACGTATCGAATAAATATTATGAACATATTCTGCACCCGCACGATCATTAAAATTCATAATATTTTGTTTAGGTCAGCAGGGCTATTCACTTATCTGTTACGGAACCGAACCGAGGACCGAATAATTGTCAAAATGTATGAAATGACGTATGACGTCGTATCAATTTTTGACAACTCGGTCTTCGTTTCGGTTCCCTGACGCTCTCATAATCGATAAATATTGTAATTTTGTATTCCCTATAACTCTACAACTCTTGCACCGATATGACTCATTTTTGGACGTGAGAATCCTTATTGTTTGTACTACTTGTTTACAAAGTTTTATCAAGACTGAATTATCAGTTTCATTGCAATAAAGCAATCTTTATAACTTTAGAACCCTTCGACCGATTTGGCTCATGTTCGAACTTAAAAATTCTATGGATTTATATTACGCGTTTGCAAAGTTTCATAAAGATTAGACCATTGGTTTTTAAGTTATCGCGTAACAAACATACATACAAACATACACTTTTGATAATATATTTATGTCGGTTATAAAAAATATTTATATATTAGAAAAAAAATTATCAGCGCACCAGTTTTGAAATTATCGACAGACCTATCGTAAAGACTTTAAGTCACCTGTATCTCTGCAACCCTGACGCTTATTTAGCAAATTTTTTCATTAAAATTATCCTATTAACCTACTTAACCTGTGTGTAAATTTTCATTTCATTTAGATTTACCGTTTTCGAGTAAATGTCGATCAAACTTAAGCACCAGAGGTTAACCGTTAAACTGGTCAAAACGCAGGCTTTTCGCGGCTCTCGACTCTAAGACCTCGCTTCGCTCGGTCGATAAAATTTGTATTTTTATTGCTTGGTCTCCTGCCGGGAGGATGAATGGGCACTCAAATCTACAACTTTCTTCCGGGGGTCGAGTTGGTTCTATCCCCAACATATTTTTTCAGTTCTTTCGGTTGACGCGTTGTGTACATACAGAGTGCGTACCCTGTCCGTGTGCGCCAGCAGGCGACGCTCACCCACGCGACTGACTACATCTACTTTTATGGAACGTAATAGTTGCCTGGACAGCACGGAAGGAATGTTTACATGATTTGTGGTCAGCCAAACATGTTTGTAAACTGTTTTATTTAGTTGACCCTGTTTTAGTCTTGGGGCAAATTTTAGGTGTATTCCCGTTGTCCCCGGACTCCGTGTCCCCGTCTAACGGGGACAGTGGTACTTGAATTAAATATTTAAAATTACTTCCCGTTGTCCCCGTACTCTGTCCCCGTTAAAATCTATTCCCGTTGTCCCCGTCAAGTCACGGGGACAGCGGGAAGTAAACATTTTACGTATCGTTGTCCCCTGAAATCTATATTCCTGTTAAAAGCTTGGTTTTTAGCGTGTGAAAAAGAAGAGAGAATTAAAAGAAAATTAATTTATATATATTATAATAACTACGGTTAAAAAAATGCAATAGGTATTCTGTAGATTTAGAAAAAAAATCGTCTGTCAAAAAAAGTTCTAATTAGTCACACCGCCAAAACCATGTTCTGATTGGTCACACATGCACTCAGTTCTAACTCGTCACGCCTCATATTAGTTCACTGTAAATGTTTCCCCCAATTCAATTTGTCCAGATTTCAGAAGCGATGAGACTTGGTGGGGTGAAGGAGATATGTAATAGTGCTGAAAAGTACCAGGGTCCTAGAAACTAGTAAGAGGTACCTGAAGCAAACATATTATCTAAGGCACAGAAAAAGGCTTTAATTTCTTTAAGGAATATAAATTATATTACTTAAAGAATTTTAAAAAATGTGATCTCTTCATGATTTCTGGTGTCCTAGTATTTTTGAAGAAATCATGATGTGATTACATTTTTTCAATTACTGGGCTAAAGAGTCTTAGCATCTTATGACTCTTGCGTAAGAAGCTTTGGTGCAGTGCTCCTGGAATTTCACATCATTGTGAAATCCTAAGTAGCACTGTACTGATTATGGGCAGCGGTATTTCATTACATCAGTAGAGCGTCTTGCTCGTCTTCTACTTCATCACATAAAAAATATTTTATTTTTATATTCTATCTTACTTTACAACCACTTTTGTATTTTTCCTTTTATTAAAAATATCAATATAACTGATTGGGAGATTTAATTTATAATAATCAGTCTTAGCTTTTTATTTTAATTAAATTAAGTACAATAAACACCTACAAAAAATATCCAGAGTGGAAAGTTTAACAAAACATTAATTGCTTTATCATTAATCAATAGCAGTCCCAAAGGGAAAATTGTAACCGGCAGAAGTAGCATTGATGCTTTTAGAGTTCCAACCGTAATTTTCTGTACTGCTTCCTCTAGAATCTAGATCTTACGGCGTGTAATTCCTATAGTTCCGGCCACCCGGACGTGATTTGTAAGTTTGCACCATTTTAAACCTAAAGAAAATGATCTTTATTTCTGCGCCTGACTTCGACATAGCCTTAGCGGCTTTTAGTGTATCGGCCAACTTTTCGCCGAACAAGCAACTGTCAATTTCAGTGTTGTAAATATGTTCTTTAATATCCTTTTTAATAGACGAGCATATAAAGCTTCTTCTGGTTCTGGACTCGTTATTTATTTATTCAACAACAACACATGTAGGTAAAAATTAGGTCTTAATTATATGTCAAATTAGTCCTCCATATACCCTGCTAGGGCGCTTGTTGTGTGCGAGCATGCAATCTTATCTACATTAATTATAATTAATATTTATTATCTGTCAGTAATCCTATGTAATAATAAGTTAATATTAAGAGAGTAAATGAAATGAATAAAATCGATAAATAATAATAATTGCAATTATTTCATGTCATATGATTAAAATTAGAATTGAATTTAATAATAACTAAATAATAATAATAATTCTTGATAATGTCAGTATTATTCATTTCAGTTCTTTCAATATTTTAACCACACATTTTAACCATTTTACAGACTGTATAAGCAGATATTTTGTTTACAATTATTGTGTGGTTATTTGCGAAGATGAAACATTTTTATCTGTCATGTATTGTTCCACTGAATAGTAGCATTTATTTAATAGTGTTTGCTTTAGTATTTTCTTGAATTTATATTCATTATCTATATATTTAATGAAATTAGGTAATTTATTATATGTTTCCTAACAAAAATGCATATTTGTAGTACTCGTATATATAATCCCGGAAGGGTCAAAATTTTGTTGTCTAAAAAGTGCGGCCTGCAGCTTACCCTCTGGGTGATACCTACTAAAATTCTCATACACTTTTTTTGTAGAATGAAAATGTCTGTGAAGTCAGTACTGCAAACTAAAAGTCGTACTGTCTAAAAGAATGGAATGCGACACTTTATCATATGCTTTAGTCATATCTAGGAACAGCCCTATAGCGTACTGTTTGTCATTCAAATAGTTGTAAATTTCTTGTGAAGCCTTACTCGTATATACTGTAAGTGTTGTAGATCGCTGGACTCGTTATATTGGATATCACATAGGTAGTATACGACCGACTTCAACTAGTAACTTTATTACGGTTTGATTTCTCGGCTCTAAGGTAAATAACTGCGTGAGGGCTTCACTAATGCAGGTTATACCGGCTGCGGTTTGCTTCTGTTTATTTTCTAATGCATTATCTTTATTAATAAGTCATTCTGACAACGCTGCCTTTATCTCTGGGTTTAACATGGGTGCATCAATTATTGTGCAATTTTTTGGCACCGGATGTTTGGCAATTAAGATTTTTTGGTTAGCCAAGATGTGGCAATATGCTCCCATCGAACTGCTAACTCATCTTGAATGTCTGGACCATACCTTTTATCTTTTGTAGGTGTTTCACCTAGTAAAGAAAGAATTTCTTCAGACACTAAAATTATTACATCGTTGTTATTTGTTATGGATTTCCAAATTTATATGAAGGTAACATCCCTTGGATTTTGATAGTGTGGCATATCACTATATTGATTTTGATACGGAAATATTCCTTCCAACTATTCACAATATCATGTAACAAATAACGGGTTAAATGCACTGTACACTGTATCTTGTTCCGGATCCTAATATAATGGCACGGGTGAAACATTTGCCTCGATGTTGCTGTGAGCAACTACTTTATGATTATCATAAACTGCTAGCTTCTTATGAATTTTTGCTAATTTTCGACGCAAATAATATCACTGGTGTTTTCGTGACTATGTTTAGACATCGTTTTGCACTTTTTACGAAAGGAATAAAGTTGATGAACGAGGTGATCGGCTAGGTACGAGAACGCGAATGACGACTGCTGCGGTAAGCTTGACCAAGTAAACTTCTATCTTCCCTCAAAAATATGTGTTTAAACTTAACGTGCTAGAAAGGCAGTACCTGATACGACTACTACATGTATCCTAATCTCGAAGGACAAAGCATTGAAGTGTAATTACGAGTACATACTTCTACAATGCAGCGACCCAAACTGAGTCTTGGCCTCCGATACAATATTACGCCACTCTTTCCGACTCTGGACCACTAGAAATCGATTATATACGCTTTTAATTTCTACTTAAACTTTTTCTTCCATATTTAATTCGCACAAGAAAACCAACCTAATTTATTGTTTCTGCACATCATATTCTGCATTGCACTGAATTCCACACAAATTTATTGGAAATCTAAACTGACTTGATATATAAAATCTATCTATCTCGTTGTCAGTGTGTGAGGACGTCTGTAACCAAGTGAATCTATTCGATGACGGTCAAGCTCTGATGGGAAATCTTCATGATCACAGCCAACTGAAGGAAATGACAAAAAATCTCAATACCATCACTATGCTGGAAGATCGTGTCAACGAATGGATTAAAAAAGTCATGGAAGTGAGTTGGATAGATTTTGCCATTATTTTGCTACTTAAATTAATAGAGAACTATTAACATTGAATTGGCTTTGGCTCAGTAGTCGAACGTCCAGCTTATAATCCGGATGCCCTAGGTTCAAATCTTTTTATGTTTCACCAGATATTGAGCGAGAGTGAACAACTGAGACGGGAAGTAGATTCAAGTGGTCCTCAAGACGAATTAGAATACTGGAAAAAGAGGGGGGCACAGTTTTCACAACTGGTTTCATATCTACAGGTAACTTCGTTTATCTGTTAAATTTTTTGTGTATTTGATGTTCATAAAGAGTATTTTTTAATTAGAAACTTTTGTGTCTGTGTGTTATTCTTTTTTAATCTTAATACGTAAAAGGATACTGCGACTGATTGATTAACTGGCTTACTCGTATCTATCAACACTGATAAACCACTAAACGGATTTATCATATTAAAGTCTCTACCCTCCTCCTCTCTCCTCTCTATCTTTACTAAATGCTTATTCACCAGGATAATGAGGTACAGCTAACACTGATGTGCCTTCAGTTAGCCAACTCCAAAGTTATAAAAGTTTGGCGAGACACCGATCATAAGATCACATTTTGCTACAACGAAGCGAAGGACAACGCCAAGTTCATCCAAGCAATGGAGAAATGTTGCCACTCGCTGTATCTGGATGACCCTGTCAAGATAAAGGACTCAATTCTCAGTTTACTCCAAACCGTACGCTTAATTCACAGCGTCTCGCAATTTTATAACACTTCGGAGAGGATATCTTCGTTGATGGTTAAAGTAAGTATTGACTTTTTACAAGTTTTTATTTAGATCACCTGTCTCGATGTTTGTAATAAAATCTTGCAAGTTAAATTTCTTCTCTTATTAACTCTTATACTTTCTTTTCTATATACGTTCTCTTGTAAACTTATTAATCGTAAGTTTCTTGGGATGTCACACTTCAATTTAAAATATTCGAGCCAAGTCGCAAAAAGATCATCATGATTAAAGTTAGTGAAACAATAAGTATGTGTCCCACTACCCACATGCATTTTAATGTGACAGACATGCTATTATCACAGAACTGCTGTTTTCATATTTTGTAACTGAGCCATTACACCTCCTTCCAGATCACGAATCAGATGATTGAGACCTGCAAACAGTACATTACCTGCCGCTTCAAGGAAACTATTTGGTCTCAAGACAGATCCTTAGTCCGCGATAAGTTGATACACTGCATCAACCTCAATAAAACGTATAGAGAGACGTACCTCTTCGTGAAAAACCAACCTTTCCTGCCGAACACAGAGCAGTTTAGTTTTTCTGAGAATTACGTATTCGGGAAATTCGACACATTTTGTAAAAGGCTGAATAAGATAATCGCTATGTTCGATTTGATGGACGATTATAATCATTTGTTCGCAAAAAGAATGGAAGGTTTGCTTTTAGGAGAAGGTGGGTATACCTAGTTCGTTTTATCAATTTGGTGCACTTTGTTACGCTAAATGTAAGGAAAAATGAATTCTTTCTGTTTTTTAACGTAAATTTTTATAATGCTTTATAATGATTCCGTTTACCCGGAGCTGTAATGAGAGCTTCAATGCATGTGCCACATTTTATTTTCTTTATCAAGGCACTCTATTATAAACCTTGTCTAATGGCTCGCACCAAGGGTATTTTTTAAAATATTATAATAAAACGACAATCTCACACTGATATTTAAATAAAATATCACACAGATATTTTATTCGTCTGTCATTTTTTGCGCCTCAAGCGTATAAATTATTGCGTATGTTCCTATATATTATAATGTAAATAAATTTAAATTATCAACTTATGATATAAGTCTATGATATTATATTATATGTTTATAACATACATGTACTATTTTTTTTTACATAATATGTTTATAACTATATATATTTATTTTATTTGTAAAGACAAATTTGTCGTTTTTATTGTTTTATTGGTCTTTCAATACTTAGTGTGCGTGTGTATTAGTAAGATCTGTCCGTGAAGCCACTGCAGATGGTTCCAGCGGAAGACCAGCGTAGGTCCTAGTCGACCTACATAATATGCTGAGCTGGCACCCTTTCGCGGCAATGTAAATGTAATTCAGTACTTAGTTTATTTATGTTTATATAGTTCATTGTAAGTGTAGTAATTATGTTTGTATTTCTTTTTTTATGTTTTTGCCGTGAATAAAGTGTTTTCTATTCTATTCTATTCTAATCTTTCTGTTGTTATTTTTCGCCATTGCCCTACGAAGAGACAAGTCTCTCCGCCGAGTTGGCATTCAAAAAGAATAATATTATCCATCGTGATATACATATATTAAAACCTTTTCACGATACGAATCCAGCTTCGCTATTACGTTTTCGGAAAATTGTGAAAACTTGGACAGATTCCACTGTTGCATTGAAATCGAACTCCTAATCATCTTCGAATTTCGTTTATAAAATATCATCGGTTTGGGTAGTGAGATTTATTTTTAACACCCGACGCAAAAAAGTTATAAGTTTGACGTGTCTGTCTGTCTGTCTTTGGCATCGTAGCTCCCAAACGGATGAACGGATTTTGATTTAGTTTTTTTTGTTTGAAAGTAGAGTTAGTCAAGAGTGTTCTTAGCTATGTTTGGTGGAATTCGGTCCAAGATGGCCGCCGCTACAAAATGGCGGATTCCACGACCCCCTCAATATGGGTATCAAATGAAAGGGCTTAGCGAGTAGAATACAGCCCACTATATAAAATTTAAAATCCAAGATGGCCGCCATCAAAAAATGGTGAATTACGTTTTGCGTTGGGGGTTTTTTAAAATTTTAATTTAATTCACTTGTTGTTATTGCTATGAGCAGTTAAGAATATGATTTTTCTACAAAGGAATGCAATTTCCCGTAGTTGTTTGTATCAGTTTAGTATGAATCAAACATTTTTTATATAATGTGGACTCGAATAATCGAACCGTGGGATTGTCGTTTGATTGTCCATGGGTCTAATTATATATTCACGAAAAACAGCTCAATGTCTAGACCTTTTAGGGGTAAACGTCGAGGAGTAAATGAATCGCCCTGTAAACCTGTCGCCTTGTATACCTTGAGCCCTTTTACGATACGAATCCAGCTATATACTCTGAGTTTTCGGAAAATGGCGAAAACTCGACTGATTCCACTGTTACATCGAAATCATCATGATTTCGGAATTTTTTTTCTGAGATATGATCGCCTGAGAATGTGTTTTTTTTTCCCAAAGGAATGCAATTTCCCGTAGTTGTTTGTAACAGTTTAGTAAGAATCAAACATTTTTTATGTAATGTGAACTTGTATAATTAAATCGTGGGATCGTTTGATCCTTTATGAGATCTAATATTTGCAATGTCTACTTTGCTGCTAGACCTTGTAGGGGTAAAACGTCGAGGAGTAAATGAATCGCTTTGTAAACGATACCCTTGAGCTGGGATTGTATTTCCAATAATATAAACATTTCATGTAATTTCCAATAATTCATTTTCACCACTTAATACGGTTTTGAGATACTTTGTGCATGGGTAAATATTTTATGCTCTTCTCATTTGCATTCCCATTCCAAAAACATGTCTTTGGCGCTCTGTTTTGATACACAGAATCCCAAAAAGCCTGTGATTCAATGAGTTCACTTTTTTCATGGTTCCTGATTTTAATTTTAGCAGTCACCGTCATTAAAAGGTCATCATCAAAAAGTCCGTCATTAAAAGTCGTCATTTGTCTAGTTTTCTGAATAACATGAAACAGAAAATAAAAATCTTAAAAACTTGGACGCTGTTTATTCGAAGAAACTCGGGACGTGGCTGAAGAACAATAACATTTTAAACAAAAGAAACAATCGGAGAAGGTCGATCACCGCGGCGAAGAAGGTGTTATTCCACATTATGTCATTATGATACTATCTTGACTTAGCGTTCGCTTGAAATCATAGCCATGATGCATCGAAGAGATCGTTTTATTAGTTTTATCATACTCGTATTATGGGCTGTCAGCAACACCTTCAAAATAAAATAATTTTAGCTCTTTATTGCAGAAATCCAAATCCGTGAAGACATTTCTGCTTTACAATTGACTCGCCAAGCTACCTGCATACGAGGGTGATTTGATAAGTCCGGTAAAAATAAAACAAGGGTTAATTTTTTTGGTTTAGTTTTTATTTATTTCTCAACATAGTCTCACTGAAGGGCAATACACTTAGTTAGGCGATCCTGTAGCCTACCGATCCCTTCCTTGTAGTAGGGTTTTCCAAAGCCCTCGAAATAGGCCTCAGTCTCCTTGATGAGCTCCGAATTTGAGAAAAATCTGCACCCCCCGAGCCATTTCTTCATGTTTGGAAACAGGTAGAAGTCACTCGGAGCCAGGTCAAGGGAGTAGGGTGGATGGGGGAGCACCTCGTAGCGCAGCTCCACCAGCTTGGCCGTCGCAACGGCAGACGTGTGTGCAAGTGCGTTGTGATGGTGAAACAAAGTTTTCTTCTTCGCTAAATGAGGCCGTTTGATTGAAATTTCTGTGTTGAGCTGATCTAGGAGAGACGCGTAATAAGCTCCGTTTATTGTCTTCCCTGTTTGGAGATAATCCACAAGGATTGTGCCTTGAGCGTCCCAGAAAACAGTCGCCATCACCTTCCTGGCAGACGGAACCACTTTCGCCTTCTTTGGTGCACTGCCGCCAGCTTCCACCCACTGTTTGGACTGTTATTTGGTCTCGGGTGTGTAGAAATTAACCACGTTTCATCCACCGTTATGAAACGCAGCAAGAACTCCTCCGG
Organism: Hemithea aestivaria; assembly: GCA_947507615.1. Classification (NCBI taxonomy): domain Eukaryota; kingdom Metazoa; phylum Arthropoda; class Insecta; order Lepidoptera; family Geometridae; genus Hemithea; species Hemithea aestivaria. The sequence goes on from OX382323.1 coordinate 3,300,104, forward strand.
GTTGCGCTGGTACAGCGCCAGACTGGCCTTGGACATGGTCACGCGTTGTCGTTTTTCTTCCACAGTGAGCAAACGCGGCACCCACCTCGCGGAAAGCTTTTTCATCTCTAGGAAAACGTGTAGGATGTTCCAGACCCATTCAGTTGAGATGCCTGTAGTCTTGGCTATCTCACCAATTTTGATCCTGCGATCCTCCAACACGAGATCGTAGACTTTGGTGACCATTTCGGGTGTGGTCACCTCCACAGGACGTCCTGGTCGGGGCTCGTCCTCCGTGCTCATCCTGCCGCAACGAAAGCTTGTGAACCATTGATGAATCATTTTTAATGAAGGAGAAGAATCACCGTAATACTTGTCTAGTGATTTTTTTGTTTGCGTGATTGTTTTCTTCCTCAAAAAGTAATGCTTTATCAAGACTCTAAACTCACTTTTCGCCATCTTCACTGTATACTAGGAACTTGTCTACTCTAAATGACTGTTAAATCAAAACTTATCAATATATTTGGATAAAATTTCATCTGCATACCATCAAAACAATAACCTATCAGGACATGTTAATAACTTGTCAATACTATGTCGCTATCATCCATTTTTACCGGACTTATCAAATCACCCTCGTACTTTATAAAAGATCATATAATTAACACTTTCTCGATATGAATCCAGCTATATTTAATCTTAAAGTTTTTTGGAAAATGACGAAAACTCGACTGATTCTACTGCTGTATTGTAATTTGTAATCATGCGAGCTATCATTATCTCCTTATATCGTTTCTGAGATTTCATCGGTTTGGGTAGTGAGATTTATTTTTGTTATTGCAATTTTTCTCCAAAGGAATGCAATTTCCTGTAGTTGTTTGTATCAGTTCGGTATGAATCAGACATTTTTTTAAATATGTGGACTGTGGACTCAAATAATAAAACTGTGGGATTGTTGTTTGATTCTCCATGGGTCTAATTATATATCACGAAAAACAGCTCAATGTCTATCTACCTTACTGCTAGACCTTGTAGGGGTAAAACGTCGAGGGATAAATGAATCGCTCTGTAAACGATACCCTTGAGCTGGGATTGTATTTCCAATAATATAAAATAATGTGTCATTTTCACACTTAATGTGGTTTTGAGATATTTTGTGCATGGGTTAATATTTAATGTTCTTCTCATTGCATTCCGATTCCATTCCAAGACATGTTGTCTTTGGCGCTCTGTTTTTCTACAAAAAAATCCTAAAATGCATTAAATGCGGTGAATCAATAAGTTTGGTCGCTTTTTCCTGGTTCCTGATTTTAATTTTAGCAGTCACCGTCATTAAAAAATGTTTATATTCGTCTAGTTTTCTGAATAACATGAAATAGAAAATAAAAATCTTAAAAGCTTGGACGCTGTTTATTCGAAAAACTCGGGGAGAGACTGAAGAATAATAAATATCATTCTAAACAAAAGAAACAATCCGTATTAATCCAATTTCAAAGTTTCCTCGCCGGCCGGTATCGGAGAAGGTCGACTGCCGCGGCGAAGGTGGTGTTGCGCAACAGGTCATTTTGATTATGTTGACTTAGAGTTCGCTTGAAATCATAGCCATGCACTACCGAATCAAGCATATCGAAGAGATTGTTTATCAGTTTTATCATATGGGCTGTAGCAGCAACACCTTCAAAAGAAGATAATTTCAGCTCTTTATTGCAGAAATCCAAAGTCGTGACGCCATTTCTGCCGTACAATTGACTCGCCAAATTTTTAATGCTTCCTACATATTTTAAAGACTATCATATAATATTAAAACCATTTCACGATACAAATCCGGCTATATACGCTTATTAAGTTTTAGAAAAATGGCGTTAATTCGACTGATTCTACTGCTGCATTATAATTTGTGATCATGTGAGCTATCATTATCTCCTTATGTCGATTCTGATACTGAGATATCATCTGCTTGGGAAGTGAGATTTATTTTTGTTATTGCTATTTTTCTCCAAGGGAATGCAATTTCCCGTAGTTGTTTGTATCAGTTCAGTATGAATCAAACATTTTTTTATATGTGGACTCAAATAATCGAACCGTAGGATTGTCGTTCGATCCTTCATGGATCTAATTATATATTCACTTAAAACAGCTCAATGTCTATCTATCTTACTTCTTGACCTTGTAGGTGGTAAAACGTCGAGGAGTAAATGAATCGTCCTGTAAACGATACCCTGGAGCCCTTTTACAATACGAATCCAGCTATATACTCTTAAGTTTTCGAAAAATGGCGAAAACTCGACTGATTCCACTGTTGCATCGAAAACATCATAGGATCATAATCTCCGAATTTCGTTTCTGAGATATCATCGATTTCGGTAGTGCGATTTATTCTTGGGTAGTGTGAATATGTTTTTTTTTTTTCAAAGGAATGCAATTTCCCGTAGATGTTTGTCACGGTTCAGTATGAATCAACATTTTTTATCTGTAGACTTTAATATAATTGAGCCGTGGGATCGCTTGATCCTCCATGAGATCAAATATTCAATGTCTAGCTTACTGCTAGACCTTGTAGGGGTAAAACGCCGAGGAGTAAATGAATCGCTCTGTAAACGATAACCTTGACTGGGATTGTATTTCCAATAATATAAAATAATGTGTACATTTTCACACTTTGTGGTTTTGAGATATTTTGTGCATGGGTAAATATTTTATGCTCTTCTCAATTGCATTCCGATTCCAAAAACATGTCTTTGGCGCTCTGTTTTCCTAAAGCCTGTGATTCAAGGATTTCACTTTTTCCTGGTTCCTGATTTTATTTTAGAAGTCACCGTCGTTAAGAAATGTTTACATTCGTCTAGTTTTCTGAATAACATGAAACAGAAAATGAAAATCTTAAAAATTTGGACGCTGCATATTCGAGGAAACTCGGGGCTTGACTGAAGAACAATAACATTATAAACAAAAAGACAATCCGTATTATTCCAGATTCAAAGTTTCCTCGCCGGCCAGTACCGGAGAAGGTCGTCTGCCGCGAAAGCGATGGGCCACAGCTCATTTTGATTATCTTTACTAAGCGCTTGCTTGAAACCATATCCATGCACTCTCGAATCAAGTATATCGAAGAGATCATTTATTATCAGTTTCACCAAAGTCGTGGCGATACTTCTGCTGAACAATTGATTCGCCAACTTTTATATTTTTTTTATCAAATATGCTTGCTTGCTTGGTGGCTTTATTACAGACACGGCATCAGACGTTTCTGATTCTTGATATAATATTATGAGGTTGAGCAAAGTCCATATCAAAAATCGCAGCTATATTTTCATTGTAAATAGTCGTGACAGGCTCAAAATTGGAATATAACTTATATATTTTCTTAAGATATCCAATTGTAAATTAGTTGTTTTTTTGGCAAAATCCGGAGTGCACTCTGGTTTGTTGGTTGTCTCTTTTATCTATTTTTCACCGTTCCCGAATGATACTAAATTCTCTATTGCGTTCCGACGAGCAAGGGAAATACGATGTCTATCCGTGCAGGGCCCCGCGTGCACGAATAATGCTTGTTCTGGGGTCGCCCAGTCCCAGGGTAAATAAGCAAATTTGGATTAGACAATATATATTTTGACTTCTACATTCTATTGTTACCCATTAATTTTTTTATTGATGCATTCGAGATATTGGTGTTGGAGACGTATGCTAAGGATACCATGGACTGTCAAGCGCACCAATTGCATCTAGTGGAGGACTTTAGTGCAAAAACAGTTTTTTTTTCATGCAGAAGCACGCAACTTGGCACAATGATTGCTTATGTCATATGTCAAAATAAGCTGATTTCTATCGGTAGCCCTCGGTATCCTCCCCGCTGGCAGCGGGGAGGGGGAGTGGAAGGGGCGCTCCACCCGGCTTCATTTTAAGCATTAAGTTGCTTAGTTTGGGGTTATGTGGCGCTGTGTGAAACGTCCTGAAATATTTATTATTATTTTATTTATTTTAAAATATCTGGGAGACCACGTAATAGGTCAAGTTTGGTATCGATTTCGGATAAATCGAGGACGTAGATTTCATATTTGATTAAAAAAAATGCAATATAATATGATTTCAGTGTAATAAAATATATTTTTTTTAATTTTTTGTTTTATGTCATTATATATTTTAAACTACTGGGTTTTAGTGCCTAAAAAATTATATATAAATCTTGTTTCACGTATATTTGAAATATATAACATTTTACTATGTTTTAAAGCAATATATATAGCAAAAAAAATATGGTAAGGGCTATTAGTGGGCAAGTTATTTTTCATGCAGAAGTATAAAACTTGCCACAATAACTGCTCCTTATGTAAAATTAAGGCAATTGAGGTCGATAAAACACAGAACAACCTCCTCTTGTCGCAGAAAAGTGGGAGGGGGGAAAAGGCCGTTTCACCCATTCATTTAAAAATCTCAAGAGAAAGAGAAGAATCAAGCTAATAAAATATTCTAAAGAATACAGATATATGTCAAACAGGTCTAGTAACGCGGCAGCTCTCCCTTAGGCATCAGAAAGGACTGTACCACTCAGTCTCAAAATAATTTTAATATTCCACAATTATTTAATTTTTCATCTCTGGAAAAAAAAATGTGAAGGTTCGTTTACAGAACTCAAAGTAAATGAAGAAAAAGACATATACAGTTTTATGTGTCTTGTTTTTCACGGCAGCTCCCGTCACAGAGGCATAGCTCAGTACACTTTAAGGCCCTCTTTTTGTAGTTGCATCGCACTTTGCAACCTGCATTGCATTTGTATCGTATCAGCTCCATGCAAGTACCGGCCACAGCAGGATTATCGGACCAGTGAGGTTTCCAGTAATCGGCTTCTTGCTTCCATCCGCAAGCTGAGGGAGAGGGCAAAACTTGGTGTGGCACCAACGCCTGACCCCAAACATGGACTCCTTGGTATGTTGCGCGTAGCATATGCTGGTACAGAGCCGCCTCTGTGGGAGATATATTTTCCAGTTGCCGGTCTTTCTTTGTGTAGAGGTACTTTCGGCATTCATTTAACGTTGAGCAGGGACTTGATCTGAAATTTTGTAATTTTAGGTGTAAATTTAATTTAAAAACAACACAAGGCTAATTTTAACTCATTTTCTTTAAAATGTGAGAGATAGAAAAGAAGAGAGTGACATGCGAGTAAATTTATGTTTTTTTTTAATAGTACATTAGAAATGTTTTCTTTTATTCAAAATATGAGATCTACGTCCTCGATTTATCTGTGGTCATTTAGAAATTTTAAAATGAAGGGTGAAACGGCCTTTTTTAAATGAGCGTAGGTGGAGACGCCCTTTAACCCCCCCCCCCCCCCCCCCACTACCAGAGGGGAGGTTACCGATGGCTACCGATCGAAATCAGCTTATTAAAATAACAGGTTTGACCCATTTTTGTCGCTTAGTGACTCCGCTAATCAATTCTGTCTCAGCTTCGAGTCCGAAGCCGCCTCTCTACCATATGCCAGCAGAGAATTCTCACCTATTTCGGCCACATTATCAGGAAGGTGGATGAGAGTCTTGAAAAGCTGATCGTAGTTGGGAACACGGAAGGCAAGCGAGCCCGTGGACGGTCTCCCACTAGATGGAGCGATCATGTGAAAGGCCCATCCTCAACTAAGTTTTGCTCGGTCGTCAGAAAAGCAATTGATATTTAGGCACCGATGGCGACAGACCATAAGTCACTGCACCAGCATCCTGGGCTAGTGATGACTACGATCCTCAGTCCTAAGGGAGCGACTTCAGAGAAAGAGAGAGTCAATTTAAAAAAAAAACAAAATTGTATTATATTGTAAACTGGGTCATAGTGACCCCACAAGACAGGCTTTACCACACACTTGCTTTTTTGTATTGTGGTCTTATGGAAACAAAATATTTGTATTATTTTAGATTTGGAAGAAGCGATCCACGTTTTCGATGAAGCCAAGAAAGCCGTCACAACATGTCAGTACGACTACTTAGACTATAGAAATAACGAGTTTGATAAAGATCATCAAGCTTTTGAAGAGAAAACCAATGCTTTAAGGGAGTCCATTGGAAATACAATTGAAAACAATTTTGCTAGTGTTTGGGAAACACCTCAGGGTATAAAATTTTTGACGAGATTCGAAAAGGTATCTTTGATCCTACATCTTTGATTTTTTGTGTGTGTGCTTTTTGATAAAGTTTAAAAAAGTTATTTTTGATAACATGTGATAGTATGAATTAGTTTCAGGGGCAATATCAGGGTTTATGGCCTCTAGATTTCTGTAATTAATTCCTTATCCTATTGTTAATTTTCATTTTTTTTCTTAAGAAAGCTATAAACGTAGGTACATGTTTTTCCATCTTCATCACCTCCAAAAGTACTGTACCAATGAGTGATTCTATAGTTTATCATTTCCATTAACAGGTTAGCCAAAAAATCCAAATAACAAAGCTGAGTGAAAAGTACGACAGAGTATTGAAGTACAGCGAGAAGGAAGTTGACAAGATCATGAAAATGTTTAAAAGACAGAAAGATGACCCTCCTTTACCCAGGAATTATTCACCAGTTGCAGGTGAACAACTTTATAATATGCACTACTTTTACTTGACAGTATTTTACTCCCACTGGCCCGATTATTTTGTGTTGTTTTTTTATATCATAAGAAATTTGTTGAAGTAGGTACAGTCGGCAGTAAAGATAATAAAATATAAAATGGTATTTAACAATTTTTTTAACTTTGAAATGTCAATATCTCAGAGAATACTCGTCCTGTTATGGAAGAAATGAACACACACACACATTCTAAATAGTGGCCTACGGATATTTTGCTTGTAGTTAGCTTTTCATTAAAAACTCATTCCGCATTATTTTGTTTTTGTTTAACATCCAACCCTCTCTTTATAGTGAATTGGAATTCAGAATTTTGTTGTAATGTTTGTAGCAATTTTAATTGGCTTAGTGCTTTTTGTTAATTTTTGTATTAATGTTTTTGTGTCAACGTTCCAAATTATTCGTTGTGAGATGTTGAAACTCAAAAACATTTCAAGAATCAACAAACTTTGAATTTTGTAACCATTGATTTTGCATATACCGTTATAATTAATTTTGGTAGATCTGGACTGTCGTTTATGATGTATGCTAGGAATCAAATGTACGGTAATAAGGGTAGAACACAGAGAAAGAGCAACGTTGCGTCTTGTCGTTCTTGTACTAGTAAGATGCAGTGTTTTGACCCCTTTTACAAATGCTATTTGAAAAATGAAAATAGCAATGCTTGATGGTTGGTTACATTTTTGAAAGCTTTAATATAGCATTTTTGATGCCGCTTCAAAATCCAATAAAAATGTAATTGGTTGTATATTTGTAATTGGTCCTGACGAGTACTTTATGATGCTAACTAGCTGATCTGCTTTCCTCCATAAACATCTTATGAAATGGAATAAGCAGTCAAGTAAAGTAGCGTTGGGAAAGATATTTTTGACAGCAGTCATTGCGCTTATTTTGAAATCTGTATTGAATATCACGGGCGAAAATTCTGGCATTTGACTTTTATTAGCAGCCAAATTTTAAAATCGTTTTTCCGTTTTTTGATAGTTTTTTTTAAATAAAAAAACAATAATAAATTAAAATAGTTTATTTTTATATCGTATAGTTTTCTAAGGTCCTCGGATGTACAAAAAGAGCTAAAGGGCAGACTGTCTAAAGCAGCCATTTTTTATATAACATATTCTGCCGAATCAACCTTTTTAAAATTATCAGCTAAATTTTGTTTGGGATGTCATCTTTTCGTTTATGTTTATGAAATGTTGTGGGCAGTAGAGTAAGTGGTTTTGTAAACTTAATGTAGAACTGCCAACTGTTTTTAGTATTTTTTTACATACCTTGCATTTAGCAGACATGCCATCTGTGGCACTCAAAAAATTGTGCCATACTGAAGATTTATCACTATTTGTGTGCAAGAAATAGGAAAAAGAGTTGTCAACATTAATCAATAGAAAAGAAAGCAATAAAGAAAATGAAAGATATAAAAAATAAAATTGATAATATAAATGAAAAAATGGAGGCTATGGTTAAATTAAATGACAAAGTTACAAACAAAATAAAAGTAACATCAGTTAAAATCTTAAGAGTCCAAAGAAAAGGTAAAAGGCGATATAAAAAAAAAAAAAATGTTATGAGTATAAGCTTTGAATGAGTCAATTGATGTATAAAAGTAATAAAATACTATACCGAAGATAAAGACATAATGCGATCTCATGGACAGTACTGTGTAAATCTGAATTTGTCAAGGTTTGTGATTTTTGTAGGAAAGGTCATAGTATTGCTTGCAGGTGCAAGTATACTAAGCTCAGGCAATTGTCATATTATTATAATTTGTTCTTAATCTTTTATTTTAATTATTGTTCTAATAATTGTTAAGGACTTTGTGTGAAAAGCCACTATTTTTTTATTGCTAAGTTACTGTGTTACTTGTAAATATTTTTTTTATCACAGCTGATTTTGTTTCAAATTGTCTTTTTCTCTCTTCTGTTTTTTCTTGGTTTATGATTGAATATTCTACTTGATTTTTTGATAATTTAGTTTTAAGTGAGGCTTCATTGTCTATATTTGGTCCAGATTTTGTTTCCAACATATGATTTTGTTGCTCCTAAGTGTAACTGTGATCATATCCGGTAGTTCTTGGTTTTCACCAGTAAATTCAGCTTCATTAGATTCGTCGCTCATACAGCTACTTTGATCTTGGTTTTACTCTCTGTCAGATATTTCGGATTCTCCGGTTTCGGCGCACACACTTTGACCAGGCTTGATTTCTATTTTCTTTCTTCTATTGGAAGACTTGCTGCCAGTACCATATAGCATTTCTTTTAAAATTGATACTACCGTCTATCCCACAGCGTCTTTGGCAAAATTTCGTTCATCACGTGTTTCCTGTCCCGGTAATCTTTCAAAAACTTTATATAAAGGGCTTATGCCACTTTTCATAAATCCTGCTAATATATTTGATGAGGTTTGGGCATCTATACGACTAAGTAGTTTCTTTAATAGAATTAAGAAAACACTTATGGGGATGGTAGGTAAATTCCGGCCCTTAGTTTTTTTTCCATGAAAATAAAATATCTCTTCGGGCGGCCTTTGTTGGCCTAAAGAAGGCCAAATCTATCGGTTTCAGTGTAAACCGTATTTATTTTTTTATATTGATGATAAGTATAAAATCTTTTTATACCGTAACACTTTCCCTCATCAGTTGGAAAGCTTCAATTCTAGTTCAGTTCTTAGCTTATTATGAGTCGCTTTTGGAACTGCCTTGGTCATGATATCGGTTAATTGATCACTAGACTTAGTTCTCTAGACATTTACAAGACCTTCTTGTACCTACTGTCTCTCGCACAAAAAAATGCCGCACTATTATATGTGCTTTGTTCGTCTATGAAACTCCGGATTCTTTAAGAAACGTACGGTAGCTTCATTATTTACTTTCAATATATAATATAAAATATGTCTTTTATATCGGTGACTTGACTGAAAATTCGTTGTATTCAAATAAGCTCGCGTGTTCCTTCACTCGCTGCAACAATTTCAGCTTCTGTTGTTGATATCGCAATGGATGGTTGACGTTGACTCTACCATGAAACAGCTCCTCCAGCAAACAAGCTTGTCACGCCGGTGGTAGAGCGTCCAGTTTATTCATCCCCTGCGTGATCAGCGTCACTATATCCTTCTATGATGAGTTTGTCACATTTTGGAGAATACTTGATTCCATATTATGATAGTTTTTTTTTAATAAAAAAACAATAAAAAGTTAATAACGTTTATTTCATATCGTATAGTTTTCTAAGGTCCTCGGATGTACAAAAAGTGCTAAAGGGCAGACGGTCTAAAGAAGCCATTTTTTGAATAATATATTCTGCCGAATCAACCTTTTTAAAATTATCAGCCAAACTTTGTTTGGGATGTCATCTTGTCGTTTAAGTTTATGAAATGTTGTGAGCGTAAGTGGTTTCTTAAACTTAAGAACTGCCAATTGCTCTTAGTATTTTTTTATATACCTTGCATTTAGTAGACATGCAATCTGTGGCACGCAAAAAAATGTGCCATACTGAGGATTTATCACTTTTTGTGTGCAAGAAGAAATAGAGATGCCCACGGAAAAAGAGTTGTCAACATTAATCAAAAAAAAAAATATAATAATGATAATAAAAAAGAAAAAAACGGAGGCAATGGTAAAAGTGAATGACAAAGTTACAAACAAAATAAATAATTTCTGGTGAAACAGATGCGCGGGATCGCTTTATATTTTGGCTAATGCGAAGAGATTTTTTTTCTTTATTTCTTCTGAAAACTTATTTCAAAGTCAGGGTCTGGCAGATAGTCTTTAATTTTTCTTACATCTGTACTAATTCTGTTCAAGTGACCTTTAACTAGACTCTCAAGTCATAGGTATCCAAAGGATACCCCCATTCAGAACAGTGGTTTAAATATTCTATTATGTACGTATTCTTCTGCTTGTGCTGTGTTGACCACCTTGCCTTTTCATTAACCTAGTATTGTGTCTGTGTAAAACTGATTTTGAAATGTCATATATTGTACTTATTTGAGGTACTAATGATTTGTTTGTAGTTTCATATTCTATAAGTGCAGCATGTATAGTTAAATCATTATATTTTTTTGTACTTTTTTGTACCAGTTGGCCTAAAGAATAAAAGAGAATTGAGTAAAGACAATGTCATTCAAACAACAAAAGCAAAATATACAAAATAAAATATGATTTCACACTGATGAACACTTTCCCTCATCAGTTGGAAAGTTCAGTAAACCTAGTTTTGTTCCTAGATTATTAGCTCTTGAAACTGCCTTGGTCATCACTAGTCTTAGTTATCTGGGTTAGTATACCTGGACATGTATAAGAACTTCTTGTACTCTCTCCCACAAAAAATGTTGCACTCTTATATCTGCTTTGTTCGTCTATGAAACACTGGATTCTTTAAGAGACGTACGGTAGCTTCACTATTTACTTTCAATATATTATGTCTTTTATATCGGTGATTTGACTGAGAATTCGTCGTATCCAAATAAGCTCGCGTGCTCCTTCACTCGCTGCAACAATTTCAGCTTCTGTGGTTGATATCGCAACGGATGGTTGACGTTGACTCAACAGGGAATATAAAAAAAAATATATATAAAGGAGATTTATTTTCAATAAATTCTTCATTACACTCTTCTCTATAGTATTGCACTAAGTGGTACAGGGAAAGCTCTTCGACATCATTGTTTGGCTTTTGAATAAATTTTATTAATTCACAGTTATTAAGCCTTCTCGCTGTAGCCTATTACACAAATTTGTCTAAAACAGTGGTATCTCAAGAAGATGAAGGTACTCTCTTAGATAATTTTGTTGTTGCAATACATTTTAAAGTTGTTCCCACCTTTGATAATTCATTCAGACTTTTTCCATTAACATTCAACCTGCGTACAGGATGGCTCCTCACTCCTTCTGTTCAGCCACATAAAAAATGCATTTTTGCACTCACCTTCTGATGCAGAACAATCGTGGCAGTGATAGGTTGATATCAACGCCGTTCTTTTCATCAACGAATATACTAACTTTATACGGTTTTACGCGCACTTTGTGTTCAGGACACACGACACTTTACTGTGCACACATTCTGTTCCCTTCGTAGCTGTACGTATTACGTATCCTATCGTCGTAAGATTCCGACGATCTGGAACAGAAGAAATGGAATTAAACAAAATACTTCTAAAAGGACATACTTACCTGTCTTTGCATTAGGTGATACGAGTACCTATAGGCAAGTTGGTACTTACAGAGACATTTTAGTGTTTCTGAGCTCCGACCTAACTTTAACCGACCGCGGTCGGCTACACCTAGGTTTAACCGATTTAACCTTTTTTTTTATCACTGGGAAAAATCTGGGACTTACCCGCCGAAGATGGGCGCGGCAGGGTATACCCACTAAAAAACCCAGCGGCACTTCCCGCTTCGTCTTTATGATGGAGAACTGGGAAACCGGCAGAGCCTTTACGTCCAGTTCCCCATCGACGACGGCCCGCCTTTACAGCGGGGCCTTCACGCCCCTCCCATCGAAGAGGGGCCCGGGAATGGCTTCGTGCTTAGCCGTTCCCGCAGGCGGTGGTGGTGAAATGGTGCAATGCGGATGAAAGCGCCCCCGCACCTATCATCCGCTATTCACCACCGTGGGGCTGTTGGCGACGATCAAATTGTCGCCTTCTCCAGCCCCTTCTTCGCCGACGGAGCAGTGCCGCGAGGGGATCATCCTCCCGCGCACGCTCCGCTGCCTCCTTTTGTGACATCACTTCTTCACAAAAAGAGGCAACCGCCGCCCAGGCCTCCTCACTCTCCAGCATGGAAGCGACCACGCTGGGAAGTGAAAGGTCCTGCCCGACTGCAGCAGCCATGCTGAGGCGCTGCTCGGACCACGACGGGCACAGCTCTAAGGTGTGCTGCGCCGTGTCCTCCGCCGCGCCACACTCGTGGCACGACGTAGTCTCCTCCTTTAAATTCGGTGCAGGTATGTGCCAAAACAACCATGCCTGTAAGCTTCCTTTGATACTTATAAAGAAATTGAATTGATAATATTAGTATGATTGTATTCGTTTATTGTGGGATGGTTCCAGGTCGTATAAAATGGGCGCGTTGCCTCATGTTCAACATGACCGAGACGGTGGAGAGTGTGTCGGCGCATCCGGTGCTGCGTGCGCTGCCTGCATCCTCTGATATGATGCGCAAGTACTCCAACACGCGCACGCTCATACACACCTACGAGGAGACCATGAGGGCAGTTTGGATGAACCAAAATGTAAGCAATCTATACTATATATACTAGATTTATCCCATATTTGTAAATAAACGGCATAAACTCACACTCACTTGTATTTACTTCGGCTTCGTGCTAAGCGGGGCGCGGACGCTGGCGCGTAAACGCAGCTACTCCCTGAAGAAGATCCCTCGTACAGGATCGAAACGGTCGGCACGAAGCCAAAGTAAATACAAGTAAGATTATGACCACGATCTCGCGTGATGTTAAGAGACGAAGCGGCCGTAGATGGTTGCTGACTAAACCTAGAAGGCGGGATAAAACACTCTACCTAGGATCAGCACATATTTAAAAAGAAAACATGACTAATTGAGTGATCTACTCGTATCAACGCACAGCGCAAACCACTGAACGGATATGATAGAATTTTAGAATACCATATCTACTTGTACTGGTATTATGACGTAGATATCCGCTTAGACAGGATTTTACCACGCGGGTAAAGCCGCGAGCATAAGCTTTTCTATAATTCTTTTTTCAATGTAATGTTCTGAAAGCGATATGTTAATAAAGTTGTATTATAACCTGAAAGTTATCTCGCTGGACGCGTCGAGGTGAAAACTCTATGTTGAACGCATAACAAAAAATTTTTTAATTTGTATTTTCAGTTGTGGGACGTAGACGACAGCCTGACGAATACTTTACTTCGTATTGACGACAGCGGTTGTATAGCTGTGAACTTGGACCAAACGATACGGCTCCTCATCCGAGAGTCCGACTGCCTCGTCAAGATGGGCCTCGAACTGCCCATTGTCTGCCATTCACTCTACGCTAAGAAGAATTACTTTACACTCGTTAATGACTCATTGCAGGTATATATTAATTTGTCAAATCTTTTCTTTAACATGATAAATCATACCACAGTTCTAAGGCAGTTTTAAAAATAAAACTTATATGACAATGAGTTGCTTTTTGTTGACTTATATGAAATAGAACTGAACTGGTCGCGTTTGGAATACTTTGCCGTCATCTGTGTTTCCCGAGCGGTACAACTTGGGTATCTTCAAGGCACGAGTGAATAGGTACCTTTCTAGGCATCTTACGTGATCCATCGTCGACCGCATTTTCACTTTCCATCAGGTGGGATGTGGTCAAACGTAGGCCTACCTAGTATAAAAAAAAAATTGAGTTTTTGGACACAGGTTTAGGCCTATATATCAGCTTACGCTTAAAACAGCAATAATGATTAATTTTGGAATAAAAATTGGTAGAATTTACTTTTTGAAATTTTATCTCGAAGTAACTCTTAACGCACATGAAACAACGTTTTCAGTGAAGGAGCCCCCGCAATAGTTTGTATTGATAGATTTATGAATGTTTGTTACTCCTTTAAGCCCAAGTAACTTGATCGATTAGGTTGTAATTTAGTATTTAGGTGGCTTAGACAACAAATAGGCTACTATTAGTCGCGTGATATTCCAACCGCTGCGTAGGATGCAACTACGGTTTAATAATCTCTCTAATCCGGCACTTCAATATACCGGCGCGTCCAATAATCCGGCACCCTCCGCCAACGCCTCTATCCCCCCCTAAGTGCAACTTGGCAAAAAAAATGGCGTTGGACGTACATATCTTAAAACAGCTATCATTTGCTTATTTTTCTTAGCCACGTGAAGACGATGGATACTGGGTCAGGAAAGCATAAACACAAAATATTATTTTGATTTTATTAATTATCCATTAATCCGAACCATTCCGGTCTCTGGTTTTCAATAGTGCGAATTAGTGAGATTATACTGTAAAACTTTATGAATTCCAACAGTTTCTCCTACAAGACTATCTCCGTACCGTGCGCCGAGTAAAACTGGAAGTGCGTCCATTATTCCTGCCCCAAGTGGTACGGCTATCCTCTCTCCTACTGCCAGGGTTGAGGAGCGTTCGTTGGACCAGTGAGGACTGGGGGCAGTTCGTCGAGAAGGCCGACGCAGCCATCAAGAGCTTCGACGTGTTGGTGACGAGAGTCCATGACATATATACCAATAGAATCATATATGTACTCTCTGGAATGCAGGAGGTTACCCTTATATCATTGCCGGGTGCGTATCTTTGTGATTGCTAATTTTTTCGTTTTATTTTTTAAGGCGAAAGTTTCTTTTTAAGCCTGCTTTTATCTATTTCTTAATATAAAAATTGAAAGACGATATATAGGTATAGACACATTTCAGGATAATAGGGTCGAGAACGATCATAGAGATTTTTTAAAGGGATGTGGGTAAGATTATCATTGCCTAGCTGTGGGATAGTAGATATTAACAAAAACTGAAGTTTTCATATATAGCAACATTTTAGTATTCTAAAAGTTGTTTCAAAAACACAAATATCGTCTTTGCGTAATTTATTTAAAGGTTAAAAATAAGTCTTTCATGGTAATGTGTTTCTACTGGCAATCTACTTCAATGAAGTTAACTTTTTTAATTATAGAGCAAATAAATGAAACATTTTTCATGCGGTCAACTATTTTTCCGATGGGAGAGATACTTTAATTATGTTAAAACTATAACAAATGTAATTGTCTTTCTTCATTTTACAGAAGAAACACCCTGGTCCGTGGAAGAGTTCATAGAGACCGTTGAAACTGGATGTCGGTATGGGCCTTTAATCAACTTTGCTTTGTAATTCATTTAATTTTTATTTTAATACTAGCTGCGCCCAGCGGTTTTACCCGCTGTCTATGTGTTATTCCAGGGTCTAATCTACATATATCTATATCAAATTTCAGCTCTATCGGTCAACCCGTTTAGGCGTGAATGAGAAACAAACATAATACATCCAGGCATCCAGACATCCATACATTCTTACAAACTTTGACTTTATAATATTAGTAATATAATTAATACGCGTACGTAATAATATATCATGGCGCGTATAAAAATATATCATCCTTGGCCAGTGGCGGATTTACAGTCTAGGCCGCCCTAGGCCCCAGCAGGCGCGGATCCAGACCATGAATTTGGGGGGGGGGGGGGGGGGGTCATCGGCTAGAATTTTTCTCAAACTAAGATTTTTTTTGGGAAACATTTAACCATAGTCTTACAATGTTGTATACTTCACACCCTTTTTACACTAATCGTTTATTGATTTTCTTTTTTATAAACGGCGAGAAAATTTTGAATTTTTACTCCGAGAGGCACATACCCGAGGAACATTCTTAATTATAAAGTGCGAGCAGCTTGCTGCGAGACCCGAGAAAATTTTGTATTTTTCAGCACGAAAGATGTGTTTTTAGCTTGCTCCGAGTGGCAAGGAAACTAAATATTCTTATTTATAAACGCGCGAGCAGGTCGCTGCGAGCGCCGAGAAAAATTTTGAATTTTTCAGCACGAAATATATGTTTTTAGCTTGCTCCGAGTGGCAAGGCAACTAAATATTCTTATTCATAAACGCGCGAGCAGCTCGCTGCGAGCGCCGAGAAAATTTTGATTTTTCAGCACGTAAGATGTGTTTTTAGCTTGCTCCGAGTGGCAAGGAAACTAAATATTCTTATTTATAAACGCGCGAGCAGTTCGCCGCGAGCGCCGAGAAAATTTTGAAATTTTTCAGCACAAATGATGTGCATTCAGCTAGCTCCGAGTTGTAAGGAAACTACATATTATTATTTTTCTTTATAAAAGCGCGAGCAACTGTTTGCGAGCGCCGAGAAAAATTTGAATGTTTCAGTACGAAAAATGTGCATTTAGCTCCTTCTTTTCGAGTCGAAATGTTTTTTTTTTAAGATCTATACTTGTTTGGACCAGTAGGTGGACAGAGCTATAGATGTGCGTTTAGCTTACTCCGAATGGCTTGGAAATTAAATATTCTTATTTATAAAAGCGCGAGCAGCGAAAAAATATTGGATTTTTCAGCACGAACAATGTGCGTTTAGCTTGCTCTGAGTGGCAAAGAAACTAAATACATATCCTTATTTATAAAAGCGTGAGCAGCTCACTGCGAGCGCCGAGATAATTTTGCCTTTTGTAAATTGTGTCAAAATATTGATTATAATATTATACTTGGGCAAGAACCTCGCTGCAAGCGCAAAGGCTGAGCCGCAAGGACAACATAAAGCGCGAACAGCTTGCAGCAGTTAATATAAAACCAATTAATCCTAACTATGAAAGATGCTGAACAGCTTGCTACGAAAACCTATGGATAAATTGTAGGCGAGGACCGAAAAAAATTAAGTACACAAATTACTCAATGCGCTATCAACAGCCAAACAATTTTATGAACTTGTACGTAAAGCTTGCTAATAAAGAGAAAAAATTCTAATTCTATGACTATGAAAGAAGCGTAAAACCAATCGATATGACCGGATTTTTTTCCGACTAGGATTTGGGGGGGGGGGGGTCATGACCCTCTTGACCCCCCCCCCCCCCCCCTGGATCCGAGCCTGGGCCCCAGTCCATGTACCTAATACCTGCACCTACGTCGTATATAACATGTCTACTCCTACTTACTCCTTAAACAGTGGCGGATCCAGAATTTTTTTTCTTGGGAACAAGGTAGGTTTGTACATTTCAACGTTTACCTACAATTTCTGAATCTCTAAAATAGGAAATGTTATATCTCTGACAAGAACGTGTGCGTTAAACTCCTTCCGAGTAGAATAAAATTTTTAAAAACCTTGTAATGCGCGAGCAGCTTGCTGCGAGCGCCTAGAAAATTTTACGTTTCAGACTACAAAATATGTGTTCTGAGCGGTGAGAAAATAAATATTCTTATTATAGAGCAAAGCCGCCGAGAAAAACCCATGGCCCATGGCCCCCTGAAGCCTATAAAATATTTACGTACTTTTAGTTATTTCTTGTCATCAGTGATTTTTTTGTCACGATTGGCCGCCCCTAATATCTGGCCGCCCTAGGCCCGGGCCTACTGGGCCTTAGGGCAAATCCGCCACTGTCCTTGGCCCACCATGGTCGTAAGTCCAGAATGGTAATCTTTCTTTTCATCCCCACTTTATGAGTGAAAGACTTAGTTATATATAATTATTTATAGCACTCAATCCTATTTATGTAGGTCCAATAAACAAAAAAAAAAACAAACGCCAGCACAGGTTTGTTCAAAATCGGTTCAGTAGTTTTTTGGATATGAATTAAAACGTGCGTCATGACCGAGCGCTTTAACATTGTAATGATTCATACTGGTTACCAGTTACCACCCACTGGACACAACCGTGTCGCCAAGCGGCTAATTGTGACCGGGTTCCGGCATGATGTTTAGTGAGGGATTTATCCCGACTTCTAGGATCTGCTACCATCTACGGCTCCATCGTTATTCCAGGGTCAAAGCTATCTCTATACGAAATTTCCGCTTAATCGGTCCACTCATTTAGCCGTGAAAGAGCTACGAACATACATCCAGACATCAATCCGCTGTAGGTACTGTAGCCTTTGTGTTATTCCAGGGTCTAAGCTATCTCTATACCAAATTTTAGCTCTTTCAGTACACAAGTACAGTGGGTAAAACCGCTGATCGCAGTTAGCTATGTCATAATGCAGTGTTCGCTTAGTATATGGTTAAGTCCCGGTCCCTGGTACAATCGTAAGTCCGCGTTTTGTAATAACAGGGAAGGTGTACTAATCCTTAATTATAAGTACCTAGTATTGAAGGATAAGCAAGTCTGTCAAGTGACATAGGCAAAAACTTTAGAAATCGACTGTTTTTAAACATACGTTTAATGGGATATGGAATAATCAGCAGAAAAAGTTTTGATAATTTTATTTTGAAGTCTTATTTGATATGAGTAACAGCAATTATTATGAGAACTCTACGAACAAGTCAATTGCGAGTTTTAACGACAAGCATCGCCGGCTTGTTCTCATTTGGACAGATTCTCATTTGGACAGATTCTCATATGGACAGATTCTCAAAATGACGGGAGTACACTTATGCAAAAAAGGTTATATAATTTTTTTTTTATTACGTCATCTTATGGCTGCCGATGAGAATTTAAATTTTCCTGTGGACTACTCCTCGTCTTAAGGGTATTTTTACCAAAAATGTCTAGAAATTCCCATTGCGACTAGTTTACTACATTCACGTATTTTTCATATACTGACTTCAATGTTCATCATAATATTATTACAACATGGTCTTATAAAGTACTAGGGTACCAGAAATTAGAAGGAGGTTAACCAAAACCATAAGGAGCTGAAAGAGCGCAACGCAAGTGTAGCTTCAAAAAAATTCAATCTCTTCTGGTATCTGGTCTCCTAGTACTTTTTGGGGGTTTGCTTCCATGGATCCTAGGATTACATGAAGATATTAAATTTTTGAAAGTCCTACTTCTTGCATATTGTTCTTCCTGTAGCCCTACCATGACACACGATATCCCGACGAAACTTCAAGTGTAGAACTGTCATACCATACATTGTACTTATGTGAATCGGGACTGCCATTCCGACCGATTGAACCGATCAACTAGTTGGTCAGAATGGTCTCGATTAATCGATTTGTTCTTATCGGATCAACCAGTTGATCGGATATTTTATTTATAACAAAAATGTTCTGTTCGGATCAACTGAAATTCTTAATCAAAACGGATCAACTGTATTCTTTCTCAACTAACCAACTATTTAGTTGGTCTATAAGATATATTTTTAAACACATAATAATATGTCAAACTTGAAATACCAATATCGCGGAAAGTACTCGTCCTAGAGTGACGCTGTCATGGAAGAAATGAAAGATCTTGAGGAAATCTACATTTCAGATGACAGCTGTCAAACTTAAAATGTTAATATCTCGGAAAGTACTCGTCCTAGAGTGACGCTGTCATGGAAGAAATGAAAGATCTTGAGGAAATCTACATTTCAGATGACAGCTGTCAAACTTAAAATGTTAATATCTCGGAAAGTACTCGTCCTAGAGTGACGCTGTCATGGAAGAAATGAAAGATCTTGAGGAAATCTACATTTCAGATGACAGCTGTCAAACTTAAAATGTCCCAATTTTTAGTTTTTTGAGTTTTTCATGAAACTATGAGAGTTTGAATAAAAATGTCAACGAGAAGTTTATTCTCCATAAAATTCTCTACAATATTGTCCTATAAAATATGCATAATAAATTATAAAAAACCAAAAATAGGGACATTAAAGTGGGGGGAGAGGTGGAAACATTGTCGTGGGGGTTGTTTCTACTAAAAATTTTTCTTATGAACGGTAAAGCAATACGCATGCCAAGTTTCATGCTTTCTGCCGCTTGGGGTCATACCTCCATACAAAATCGAGCTAAGGAGCCGCACTACCAAATTTCAGTGAAATAATACCCATTATAAGCCCTAGACACCCCCTTTCCCCTTGACTTTTATTAATTTAATTTATTATTATTTTTTTTATTTTTTTTTTTTATACGAGATAGGCCTACGTTTGACCACATCCCACCTGATGGAAAGTGAAAATGCGGTCGACGATGGATCACGTAAGATGCCTAGAAAGGTACCTATTCACTCGTGCCTTGAAGATACCCAAGTTGTACCGCTCGGGAAACACGGATGACGGCAAAGCGTTCCAAACGCGACCAGTTCTCATTAAGAACGACGAAGCAAAACGCTTGGTGCGGGCAGTAGGTAACGCCACTAAGTAAGGATGCCGCTTTGCCGTCTGCCGCGACGTCCGTCGGTAGAATGGGCTTGGAGGAATTAGTTCGTGTAATTCCTGCGCACACTCTCCAAAATGAATCCTATAGAAGACCGATAACGAGGCGACCATTCTACGGTGTTCAAGGCTCTGCAGCCGAGATTCCGTGAGCTTCCGTGTAATGGAATATTTTTGAAATAAGTAATAATAATAAAGCCTTTATTTATTCCTTAATAGCATTTCAAACAAAGTTTCTTAACAATATTATAACTTAGGTTGATAACATGTTAATTGCAGTTACAGTTACATAAATTGTAAATCGCTTGATTTTTAATTGAAAGAGGTTAAATTCATAACTTTTCAGAAACAAAAGGTTAATCTTACATACATAATTAATATATATACATATCTTACATATATCAAACTCTCCCGCGGGTACCAGCCGTATTGGAAGAGGAGGTGTGTTGTATTGATGTTTGCTTTGTGCCCATGTTTTCATTTACATCAAATTTTATGATAATTATATCATACTATAGAAAAGTTTTTTTATTAAATATTGCGTTTTTTTTAATTGATTTTATACTAATATTAGGTCTTTACCTATGAAATTGGCGTTTTGTATAAGAGGAACACAAAGTCGTTTTTTTTTTATTAAATTTATATTTATTCAATCAAAGTATGTACCATTGCTATCTATGCACTTTTGCCATCTTATAGGTAATTCATTGAGCCTTTTCCTAAAGAAATCATTCGGACGGGAATAAAAAAAAATTTTGAAGGCGGTTTGTACTGCCTCTTCGGAGTTGAATTTTTTTCCTCGTAAGAAGTTATCCAAATTACGGAAAAAATACTTAATCGGGAAAACATATAGGTACAAACGGTTTTATGTACATAGATGAGTGCGTCTCAATTTGCAAAGGCGTTGCAAACATTGATATTCCGGGGTTAGAGTGCCTGCATTCCGATATAATGTTATTAATTTTGATATCTACTAAAATGTCGCTCATATTTCTTTTTTTCCCGGCACAATAGTATGAACCGCGGACTATTTTTATGTCCGACAGTTTTGCTTCTTTTTTTATAAGGACGATGAAATGAAGCAACGATGGTTTCTTAGGAATTATAGAGTTTAATCCTTTTATGCCACCCTTCGATCGCATTTGTAGTCCGAAATTTCTCTTCATAACAACTGAAGATTTCCCTGGTAATGAGATTGATCCATTGTTTCAGGAAATAATTTTGAAATTCTGTGGATTCTTTAGTGTTAGGCGCCAATTCACTTAATGTCAAATATGCTTCCGGTATTAGTTCTACTGGTAACAGCGCCAGCATAGAGAACAGTCGTGTGTATTTTCGACCATCTACGGAAGAACTAAAACCTAACGATTTTGAATTCTTCCAAACTGCATTCGTAAAATGAAAGTAGCAACCCTTTACTACTATTTCGGGATAATCCGATTTAATAGCTTGTATAATGGCCAATTCATAGTCACATTTGAGCGTTGTTATATTCATGAAAAATTGTTCCTTTAAAATTTTAAATAGTCTTTCATAAGTATTTTGACTTTTGTTGGGCAACAAAGCAAACATCAAAGCCACAAAACCGACAGTTCCTGACTCATGCGTTATATCAGCATGCACAGTAAACAACTGATAGAAAGGAAGCGGGCAGCATCTAAACGTTCCATCGACATACACAGTATTAACTTTTTTCAATGTTTCTTTTGCCAGTTTACTACCAAATATTAATATTTTATCTTCGACACCATCGTCAAACAAAAAAAATCTCCCACTAAACTGTCTGGCAACCGCATATCTTGTGGACGAGTAAATTTACTTTGGTTACATTTAAGAATTTATAGCGTGCCCGATACAAAGTATCTTTCTTTGAACTGAATAAAGGCAAGTCTTCTGGGGAAAGCATTTCGTCATGGGATGATGTATCATCCCAATTTTTATCCTGGTTAATAAACTTGTGGAAATGTTTCTCGAATATTTTAGGAATAGGGTCCATATTATGGCAAACGTCCTCCTTCGCTAACGACATTTTAAAATCGATTTTATTTCCTTCAAAATCTGGTAAGCACAAGTGTTTGGCTTCTCTTAAAATTTCCTTATTTTCTGATAATGTTATTGATGTACTACAAACACTTTTATTGACGCACCGCCAATTAGATGTACCCAACATATTTGTTTTGACAAAATTATATTTATGGCCAGCGTGCAAAAGTATCATCCCTTGGTTTGGTAACCGGCCTTTACCTATAAAAAAAGTAAAATAATGCAAGTAGTAAATCGATCTATAGATTTTTGCTTACTACATATTGATATTCGTAGAGATATTCTAGATATGAGCAACAATATGAACAAGTGAAATTTAAAAAAGTTTTTTAAAACAATTTATTATTACTATCTAGCAACATAACTACTACTCGTCAAGAATAAGAAATTAGAATAGAATAAGAATAAGAAATTTATTGCCAGAAAAGAACAATACAATTTTGCTTATCATATAGGTAAGTATAACATATAGTGTCCTTAAAGCTAACCAGTTTAATTATTTTCCGTGAGACTCAAACTAAGCTCAATTAAGGCTTGTATCTTGAGCCTCAGAGTGATTACCAAGTCTGATAAAGGTTATGACTGAGGATTGATTTGGATTGTACATTATATGTGGCAAAAAAAAACGAAATAAAATGTGGAATACAAAACTTCAGAAAATTAAGTAGGTAAAATAATGTTAGTAGGTACTGGTGTAAAAGATCAGAGTTGAGACAATTTCAACTTTACACAACTTTACAGCCAGCCTTATTACAATTTGGTTATTATTAAACGCTTATTCTACAGTTAGTATAAATGTTAAAAGTTGGCACATATTTAATTACTAGCTGCGACCCGCGGTGTTACCCGCGGCACAGTTATTACCGATAAAACTTGTTTATATAATAATTGCCCTAATTTTAACTAACTTTTAAAAACTAAATTCATTTATATATTTAAGCTGACTGTATTAGGTACCCTAACACCAGAAACATGTAGGAGATGATCGGCTCATTTTGTGAAACGGTTTCTTATTCGGTTCGGTTTTCGGTGAAGTCAGTATTTGACAAATTTATTTCGATTTAAACATTTTTTTCGTAGTTAATTTGGTTGATATTTTTTAATTTGAATGCGGATTCGTTTCGGCTCGGTTTTCGGTAAAGTAAGGATTTGACAAATTTATTTTGATAAAAAAAAAAAAGGTAGCACTCCGGGAGTGCCGGCAGAAGTGAAAACTTCAATATTAACGTTGTGTTTAATTATAAGTATAAAAATACTATCATTTATGAGGTAGAATACAATGTTTATTTATTGCGCTATCGTACACAAATATGACAATTTATATGTTGTTATTTATAATATTATATCGTTATTTATATATTACATTAAATTTTATCTCTCAGAAAAATCAACTTCCATCCATAATTTCGACGACTTTTACACCATCGTTATTATCAGAATCATCATCGCAAATTTTTACAACTGATACAATTGGTTTATGATAACTGAAGTAAAAAACAAACAGTTTTGATTCGAACCTATTTAAGTGTCTAATAAAGACCGCATCAATAGTAGTTTTGTATTTCGTTGTGCTAAAATTGCGATCATTTGACATAGTTAAACCAAATTCACAGAGCAGCACACTCAAGCACGGTAGAAAGAGTGAGAGATAGTAGTTCCTCTCCCTTCCCCTCGATCTTACGCTTTTTCGATCAGCATCACGTGACCCTGACGCGAGTTTGAAAGTTTTTACCCATACAAAAAAAGTGCTCAGCGCCGCTAAAGAAGTTTTCACTTCAAAAAAAATTGTAAATAATTTTATTGATATTTTTAACATGCATATAGTAGAGAAGGCGACCAATCGAAGAAATCATTTCAAATCATAGATTATCAAAATCAGTACAGCAGTTCTTGAGTTATGAGTATTGAAACTTTTACGAAGTACCAGGAGACCAGAAACATGTAGGAGATGTTCGGCTCATTTCGTGAGATTCCAGTTAAGTTCGGATTTGACAATTGCGTCATTAAACGAAATCGAATTTAAAAAAAAAGTAAATTGAACACGTCAAATTTATCATTTGTCAAATCCGAACTTCACCGGAATTTCACGAAATGAGCCGAACATCTTCTACATGTTTCTGGTCGAATAAGTAATAAGTAAGTCTAATTTCTACCCATAATAAGCCCATTTGATAAAACACAAACGAAGCACTCATACTCATAGTAATCCCATTTAGTTTTCAAATGAAGCACCCATAGTAAGCCCATTTGATAAACCACAAATGAAGCACTCATAGTAAGCCCATTTGATAAACCACAAATGAAGCACTCATAGTAAGCCCATTTGATAAACCACAAATGAAGTACTCATAGTAAGCCCATTTAGTTTTCAAATGAAGCACCCATAGTAAGCCCATTTGATAAACCACATATGAAGCACTCATAGTAAGCCCATTTAGTTTTCAGATAAAGCACCCATATTAAGCCCATTTGATGAACCACAATTGAAGCACTCATAGTAAGCCAATTTAGTTTTCAAATGAACCACTCATAGTAAGCCCATTTGATAAACCCCAAATGAAGCACTCATAGTAAGCCCATTAAGTTTTTAAATGAAGCACCCTTATTAAGCCCATTTGATTAACCACAAATGAAGCACTCATAGTAAGCCCATTTGATAAACCACAAATGAAGCACTCATAGTAAGCCCATTTAGTTTTCAAATAAAGCACACAGAGTAAGCCCATTTGATAAACCACAAATGAAGCACTCATAGTAAGCCCATTTAGTTTTCAAATGAAGCACCCATAGCAAGCCCATTTGATAAACTACAAATGAAGCACCCATAGTAAGCCCATTTGATAAACCATTAATCAAGCACTCATAGTAAGCCCATTAAGTTTTTAAATGAAGCACCCATAGTAAGCCCATTTAGTTTTCAAATGAAGCACCCACAGTAAGCCCATTTGATGAACTACAAATGAAGCACTCATAGTAAGCCCATTTAGTTTTCAAATAAAGCACACAGAGTAAGCCCATTTAGTTTTCAAATGAAGCACCCACAGTAAGCCCATTTGATAAACCCCAAATGAAGCACCCATAGTAAGCCCATTTGATAAACCACAAATGAAGCACCCATAGTAAGCCCATTTGATAAACCACAAATGAAGGACCAATAGTAAGCCCATTTGATCAACCACAAATGAAGCACCCATAGTAAGCCCATTTGATAAACCACAAATGAAGCACTCATAGTAAGCCCATTTAGTTTTCAAATGAAGCACCCATAGTAAGCCCATTCGATAAATCACAAATGAAGCACTCATAGTAAGCCCATTTGATAAACCACAAATGAAGCACTCATAGTAAGCCCATTTAGTTTTCAAATGAAGCACCCATAGTAAGCCCATTCAATAAATCACAAATTAAGCACTCATAGTTAGTCCATTTAGTTTTCAAATGAAGCATCCATAGTAAGCCCATCCGATAAATCACAAATGAAGCACTCATAGTTAGTCCATTAAGTTTTCAAATAAAGCTCCCATAGTAAGCCCATTTGATAAACTACAAATGAAGCACTCATAGTAAGCCCATTTAGTTTTCAAATAAAGCACACAGAGTAAGCCTATTTGATAAACCACAAATGAAGCACTCATAGTAAGCCCATTTAATTTTCAAATGAAGCACCCATAGCAAGCCCATTTGATAAACTACAAATGAAGCACCCATAGTAAGCCCATTTGATAAACCACAAATGAAGCACCAATAGTAAGCCCATTTGATAAACCACAAATGAAGCACCCATAGTAAGCCCATTTGATAAACCACAAATGAAGCACTCATAGTAAGCCCATTTAGTTTTGAAATGAAGCACCCATAGTAAGCCCATTCGATAAATCACAAATGAAGCACTCATAGTAAGCCCATTTGATAAACCACAAATGAAGCACCCATAGTAAGCCCATTTGATAAACCACAAATGAAGCACCCATAGTAAGCCCATTTGATAAACCACAAATGAAGCACTCATAGTAAGCCCATTTAGTTTTGAAATGAAGCACCCATAGTAAGCCCATTCGATAAATCACAAATGAAGCACTCATAGTAAGCCCATTTGATAAACCACAAATGAAGCACCCATAGCAAGCCCATTTGATAAACTACAAATGAAGCACCCATAGTAAGCCCATTTGATAAACCACAAATGAAGCACCCATAGTAAGCCCATTTGATAAACCACAAATGAAGCACCAATAGTAAGCCCATTTGATAAACCACAAATGAAGCACCCATAGTAAGCCCATTTGATAAACCACAAATGAAGCACTCATAGTAAGCCCATTTAGTTTTCAAATGAAGCACCCATAGTAAGCCCATTTGATAAATCACAAATGAAGCACTCATAGTAAGCCCATTTGATAAACCACAAATGAAGCACTCATAGTAAGCCCATTTAGTTTTCAAATGAAGCACCCATAGTAAGCCCATTCAATAAATCACAAATTAAGCACTCATAGTTAGTCCATTTAGTTTTCAAATGAAGCACCCATAGTAAGCCCATTCGATAAATCACAAATGAAGCACTCATAGTTAGTCCATTAAGTTTTCAAATGAAGCTCCCATAGTAAGCCCATTTGATAAACCACAAATTAAGCACTCATAGTAAGCCCATTTAATTTTCAAATGAACCACCCACAGTAAGCCCATTTGATAAACCCCAAATGAAGCTCCCATAGTAAGCCCATTGAAGCAAAAAATGAAGCACTCATAAAAAAAATTGTACTAAAAACTATCATTAAAATTTCTAGCATTTTTCTAAAATTAAAAATCGAATATGTCAAATTTCTCGAAAAAACTTTAAAATATCATGTCGAATTTGTCAAAAAAATTGAAAATCGAATTTGTCAAATTTCTCAAAAAAAAAAAATTTAAAATTCTATATATGTCAAATTGTCAAATATGTCAAAAAAATTGAAAATAGAATATGTCAAATTTCTCAAAAAAAATGACAATCGAATACGTCAAAATGACAATTAATTGTCAAATTTTTCAAAAACAATTGAAAATCGAAAATGTCAAAATGACAATTAATTGTCAAATTTCAGTGTCATTTTTTTTAATATATTAGATTTTTAACAGAAACTGTTTCATTTATCAGGATAAAAAGTAGCCTATGTGTTATTCCAGAGTCTCAGCTATCTTCATACCAAATTTTAAGTCAATCGGTTCATCCGTTTAAGCGTGAAGAAGTAACAAACATACACACACACACACTCACACACACACACTCACACACTCACGCACTCACACACTCACACACATACACACAAACTTTCACATTTATAATATTAATAAGATAGTGCCTTACAGAGGGAATTTAAAATTTTTGTCTTGACTGTGAGTCTGTTTCCGAATGTAGGTTTAAGTGAGTGTGCGAGTGAGTGTCAAATTGTTATGATCACCTTCCAGCTCCATCATCAGATCAGCTTGACGTCATAAAAATATTACATTGTCATCCGATTTATACAGGCATGCAAAATTTCAGCTTAAGCGGACACCGGGAAGTGGGTCAAATTAAACTTGCAAGTTTGATTACAGACAGACAGACAACAGACAGGTAAATAAAAGCTTGTAAAAAAGCTTCTTCAACCGCCCTCACACCCTTAGCACACCGTGGGGGGTATGCTAAGGGTATGAGGGCGGTTGCACTTAAGGACTTTTTTTTAGTATGATAATCTGGATACCCCAAAGCATAATAACTGTACCAATTTTCAAAACTACAAGAATTTACATAATATCTAATAAAAAACAGTCTGACTTCGAGTATCTACTAACATATATAAATTGAGCCGTACCTTTACTTCCTTCAATTATTACACTTTTTCCTGTACTAGATCCTGCAATCCATTATATAATATTCATAAAATCATCACTTAAAATTCATTGAATTGGCTTTCTTTCAATGACAATGTCAAATCAACGACTTATAGATAATTAAAATTTAATCACCAGTAACAAAATAAATAGCAAAGAAATGAGATTTTAAATTAGTCAATAAGAACTAAAACCTAATAATTTTGCCTTTGTCCAAACTACAGAATTTATGAAATAATAGTATTGAAGAAGTGGCCGTGAATTTTTTAAATAAAAGTTAACAAGAATTTGCATCTAAAGTACCAGGAACACATAAAAACATAAGAGCTAGATTATTTAATATATAAAGAATAAACACGAGTGAATTAAATTAAAAATCGCGGTTTTTTTAACGTTTTCCAAATTTGTTATTCCCCATTTTGTGGTGGGGGCCATGCTGGATTTCAAATTTATTATAGTGAGTTGTATTTTAGAAGCTAAGCCCTTTCATTTGATACCCATATTGAGGGGGTCGTAGAAGAAAAAAATCATCCGCTATTTTGTAGCGGCGTCCATCTTGAATCCATTTCTACCAAACATAGTTAAGAACACTCTCGACTAACTATGAAACAAAAAAACTAGATCAAAATCCGTTCATCCGTTCGGGAGCTAAGATGCCACACACGCACGCACGCACGCTCATACACTCAGACATACAGACACGTCAAACTTATAACACTCCGTCGTTTTTGCGTCGGGGGTTATAAATTAAGCTATTAGTACAAAATTTAATTTAATCGACCTCCTTTATAGTAATGAACTCCTGGTACTTTTTGTGGTTGTGTGTTCCTGGTGTGAAAAAATCTGTTCAAAAAATCACTCGCGTGATCAGAATCTGATGTGACTGCAAATGATAATTTATTAGGTGTTGTGTATGTACCTGTACCATTTCCGTCATTTTGAGAATCTGTCCATATGAGAATCTGTCCATATGAGAATCTGTCCAAATGAGAATCTGTCCAAATGAGAACAAGCCGCATCGAAATAAATAACATTATGTTGTTTATTTAGCTCTATGTCTATTTTATACATTAACAAATATCTTCTAAAATAGTTTTTTACATTACCTATTTAAAATGTTCAGCTTAGGCCCATAAAATTATGAAAAAATAACAATAGATAATATCGTGTATCAGCTTTTTCTTATTGTGCAATCTAACAAAAAGTCACAATAGGGGATCGGACAAAAATAAGAAATATTATGCCCATTGTAGACCAAACTTATTCTCTAATTTTAAGTTAATCATAATAATATGTATTAGTTTGTGTTAATTTAAATTACAGTGTTTTGTAAATATGTTGGTCCACAATAAAGAGTACTTCTATTCTATTCTATTCTAAATATTAAAAAATATTGGACACGTACTTTTTATTTGTAATTTTAATACAAAAACGTTTGATTTACAACGCACTAAAGACTAAAGTTACATGGAAGGGGTAGTGACGTCACATGTGGAGGCTCGAATCGATACAAAATGCATCCACAAGATACGTCACGCGTCCTCACCGAAAAACTTATAAACGTTATATGTATATATCTCAGCCATTTATCTTTTTATACTCTCTTCGAATATTTTTTTATTATAAAATTTACTACGATTATATTTTATTTTTTTGACTTTGTCCGTACTCCGTACCCCTATTACACTTACGGCTATGTTCGGGAAAGGTGCGATATTATTTTTATACCGTGCCTGTGCGTACACTAAGTGATTCTGGACAGTGGCGCTAGACTCTACGTGAATCAACATTTTGAGAGCAGACTAGCAAGGAAATACATTAGTACAAATTTTAGCCTTATGAATTATATTCGTGGACGATATTAATGAGTTGAAGTCACGGGTTGAGTATTCACTCATTCTCAGCCCACTTACTTTTTGATTGAATCACAAATGATGCACTCATAGTGAGCCCATTGGCTTAGCAAAGTGGAAATAAAGTTTACCGCTGCTACTCAGAGTAAGCCGCTTTTCAATGCAGAAATGCGTTAATACCATTCGCCTGTCAAAGCAAAAATTAAGTAGGTACTACTTATACTTAGCTTTGTCGAATACTCAGAAATGAAGCTGTCCTCTGGAAAGCCCCCTCTGGACTTACTAGGACGACCGTCGGAAAGTCTATAAAGGTGAAATCGCACTAAGCGGCGGTCTTTGGGCGCGACCAAGTAATTTGTATGAAAATGTCGCGCCGCACCGTGCCGCGCTTGCTCCGCATGTCGCTCGGATGAGGCTTACGGCAAATGGGACCGCAATGAACCGTGGTCACAATTGCCGGATTGATTTAATTCTAATATTTTACTACCGGCCAATGGGACCACTCGTAAACAAGTGAAATACAAAAAAAATATTTAAAAACGATCTTTTATTATTTTTACCATCTAGCACCGAAGTACTCGTCAAGACGAATCAAATGAATCCAAATTCAATGGGGTTGCGTCATTTAATTACGGAGTTCCTATTTATAGAGCTGGAAGGTGGCCCTTCTAGCTCCATCATCAGATCAGCTCGATGTCATGATAGTATTGCATTGTCATCCGATATATACATACATGTAAAATTTCAGCTTAAACAGAAACCGGGAAGTTGTTCAAATTAAACTTGCAAGATTTGATTTTTGATGTTGATTTTTCTATGAAAGTAAAATGTAACAAATATTATCAAAATTCACATATCACATGTTGTTTATGATATTACTACTTATATCCGCTGTACTGTAGCCGGTAGCCTATGTGTTATTCCAAGGTCTAAGCTATCTCTTTACCAAATTTCAGCTCAATCGGTCCACCTGTTTAGGCGTGAAAGAGTAACAAACATACCTACATCCAGAAATCCTGACATCCATACATTCTTACAAACTTTCACGTTTATAATATTATAGTAAGATCTGCTTGGTCCTGTGAGGTTGCAGGTGTCTTAAAAATAACCCTATACATATAACATGATAACTAGTGTCCCTTGTAAACAGCAACGCTTGCGTGGAGTTAAACAGGAAGAGCCTGATGGTGGAGGAGGCGGTGGAAGAGGTCCTGGACTTGGTGAAGAAGGCCGCGCAACAAATCAAACCGACAGAAATCAATCCCGACTTCGAGTTTCTTATTGCTGAAGGTACATGCTGTACATGAATCATGCCTGGTTTCCGTTGGGATAGGCAGGGACTATTTCCCTCCACACCACTTCCACCCACCACTTGGTACGATCCTGACACACCTCTATCGCTTCCACAACTTTCATCAAATTCTTCATACACGCTAGCCGGTTCTTGATACTCTTGACCTGGCCTTTCCTTAGAACGACATTTATTTGGTCAAGGAAAGTACGCCTTTGTCGACCAATTGCGGCTTGGCTATTCCTCACTTTATCCATCAAGATCACTCCAGTTATACTTCTCAGACTTCTCATCTCCACAGCATTTATCTTAGTTTCATGCTTTTTACCGTACCCAACATTCACTATCATACATGAGTATGGGCTAACACTCCTCTGTGAACAGCCAAACGTGCATTTTTGGAGACTGTTAATATAAGTACATATGTAACGCACCATTAACTTGATTTCCTACCAAAGCTCTTCGTTCAATATCACATTCATACTTTCCATCCATTGTAAACTTAGAACCCAAGTAAACAAACTTTTTGAAGGTATACAAATAGATATTACACACACGCACAGACATACATGTATAGATTGGGCACACAACCTATAGTTGTGATTTTACTCTTGAACTAATATCTCAGGGTGAATTTAAAACTGGGTGATACTGTGTCTGATAGGGGCAATCATGATGCTTATCATCGGACACCTGATTTGGTTGACTTGTCCATTATTTTCATACAAAAACGTGAAACAATTTCTCGTAACATCTATAAAAGATGATCTTACTAGCTACTTACCCGCTGTACTGTAGCATGTGTTATTCCAGGGTCTTAGCTTTCTCTATACCAAATTTCAGCTCAATCAGTCCACCCGTTTAGGCGTGAAGAAGTAACAAACATACACACTTGCAAACTTTTGCCTTTATAATATTAGTGTGATTATATATTATTTTGTTTTGAACGTTCTCTTAGGTGAATCGTTCTCAGAAACCCTAATATATACTATATGTATAAATAATATTGCTGACCTGAAAGCGCTCCAAGCTGAGTCTTGGGAAGCGACTGCGCAGGACAGGCAGGAATGGCGTCTTCTTGTGTCACAGGCCAAGGCTCAGTTTAAGTCGCTGCGCCATCTTAGTTTGTAATATTTCTGTACTTACTAAATAATATAATCTAAGTAGCCTCAAAATTGTTGTTTAGATGACCCTCAAAACACAAGTGGCGCGGCCTCTTCCGCTGGTGAGTCAACATCGAGCGGCCAACAGGACTGGTCGGCAGTGTGGGAATGCTTTGAAAGTCCACATCGACTTCTGTCCACTCCTGCCGGAGGACTGTCCAAAGGAATGCAGGTGATGCATCTATCTACTAAACTACCTTAAGTTAGACTTTAAGGTATAGGTCTCCTTATGGTCACGCCACACCATCTACACATATTTTGTTGGCCCATGAGGGGATTTTAGCTTTAAAACACCACCGTTGGCCTATGCTTATCTGCTGCATAATTAACTTCATGTTTCGGAAGACACGTATAACTATGGGTTATCTCTATACAATGTTTATTAGTGCATGCTACTACACAATAATATACTCGTACTACACAATGTATACGGCTGTTTTCTGTAAGATATGTAGAAAACTTTACAGGTTAGGTCGTAATGCAGGATTTGTGGTGATCTTAGCGACCAGAAACTGCAACATGTACGTTGGCATCCCGACCAATTGTGATTTGACTGTAACAGATTAGGTAGAGTAACATGGTCTGTTAAATGAATTATTTAATAAACTTCCGACTTTTATTTTTTAACCCTTCGATGATATTAGTGATGGGAGATTATAATTAAAATAAAACACTAATCCATTTATTAGGTACATTTATTTTCACTCTTGCTAATATAACGCATTGAGCTTAATACACCAATATTACCTTATTACACAAAATAATTGAATCATTATATCAGTATTAACTTAACCGTTACACAAGATTTATATGTCTAGTTTCATAATATATGTGCCAGTTTTTTCAACTTCAGCAGTAAGATTAATCCAGAGTTAACTATGTCTAAAAGGTGCTTCCACACAGTTGTGATATACCTCTAATGTTATAAAACATTGTGTAGCACGTTATCGATAACATTTATAAAAGTGCTACAATATACTAAGAATGTTGTTATAAACGATTGCACACTGGTTAAACTCGTTGTATAACACTGTATAACAAAAATAATTGTATAATATATAGTTTTAAATAAATTATTGTATTATATATTTTTTTAATATAAATAATTGTATAAATAAAGATGATTTCGGCTTCTTCTTCTTCAGTCTCTTGTAGTGCATTTCTTTGCACGTAGGCCTATTTTATTTATTTCAGGCCACATCCTCTGCCGCGTTGACCATCGAGTCACGTCACGCATGGCCCCAGATGTTCTCGACCCATAGGAACCCACATAATATTATGGTGTTCGACCACAGCGTCTTCTCCAAAAGATGTGAAAATGTGCCATCTTTCGGTGTTCATTCGGTTCACATAACCAGCCCATGTTCTCTTTTGGCGCTGCATTAGTTTCCACCATCCACCACATCTCTTACTCGCATTCCCTGCTCAATCCTCTATCATAGCTCTCCATTGCCCTTGGCGCGACCCTGAATCTTTCAGTGGGTACACATCATTGTTTGATTTGAACAGTTTCAGTTCATGGAGGCAGTTGGCCTATAGCTCCTTATCCACATTTTCTTATATTACATCGATGTATACGTGTGCCAAGTTTGGCGATTTTATTACAAAATGTACAATTAACATTCTAAGCAACCGCTAATAACTAGTCAGGCTGCTTTTATTAGAGATTAGTTATATAAAATTTTGTTATGATTTGTTAAAAAGTTATATAAATTATCTAACGTTATATAACTACAGTGTGGTAGCACCTTAACAATGATTAAGGATAGTTCGGAAAAAGAAGTGAATATATAGTCGTAGACGAGCATTAATCGTATCAATATTTACAAAAGACGAAAGGAGAACAAACTTCCATTAAATTGGATGTTAATATTTAGGGGAGACCGGGGTATAACCGTATAGCTAAGGACTGGAAGCTATAATTTGAAAATAAGCTCAAACTTTTAATAAATAGCCTTTTTGATTAATGTGTTTCATAAAGAACATAACCGCAACATACATTTTACATTTAAGTCAAAAATAACAAAAATCATAGAACTAAAACTAAATCACTCCTTATAACGGTTTTGCCCCGGGGTATGGACAAAACCGTATAGGTATATAAGATATTGCCAACTTTCTTCTTGGGAAGTAGAAAAAAGTAGCTTGAAGCGTCCCATACCTTTACTTGCAGATGCCTCTAGGTTATTAGTCTCTCTAAATTTGTTAAATCGATCTTGCAAGGTAAATTTAGGCACTTGATATGTTTGGACTACTTTCAGATACCCCCATGAAGCCATTATTAACGTCTTGTAAAGCTTTCTTCATTTTCTATAATTTCGTGGCATTATGATTCATCTGTTATCGTAAATTACAGGTATGTAAGTCAATATAATGACCGGTTTTACCCCGTACGGTATTGACCTGAAGTATAATAGCAGTAATAACTTCACTCGCAATAACTTCACACTAATTATTTCACCGGTAAAAACGTCATAAATTATAAGTAAATATACACATCAACGCAGTTAAATGAACATTTACCAGTAAGATAAGTTATTTTACTGTGACAGCATAATTTTTTCAAAATATTAGATGAACACCACTCAAAAACCAAAAAATGATAAATATTTCTCGGCGAGCGCACATTAGCCGAAATTTTTTTGTTGACAGTTAGCTCTCATTGGTAGCGGACATTATTTTCGGAAATAACGACACTGTACGCTTTTACCCAGGTATACGGTTTTGTACGGGTCTCCCCTAAGATTTATTCAGTATATAAGTTTAGTTTCACTCCATCTCATTATTAAGGAGGCGGTTATGTTCACTTGTCACTAGAAGTGCCGAATACAAATGTGTCTCGATCCTCTTATTTAGATGTTATAACGATGATGACTATGGAAAGTGCTCCATTGCAGCCTAAAACAATGCTTAGCCAGTTTGCATTTTTGCTTCTGACCAATATAGTCAGTCAGACTTCAGACCAATACCTGTTGTTGGCCTGTATTTGCTATTAAATTTTATAGTCCAGGAGCTTGTTTGATTGGAGTTCTCGTCTACTTTCTCTTAAGTGACCCAGCTCCATCATTGATAGGTGTCATCGGCGAGAATGAGAAGAATTCCTACGCCGCGCTGTTTTGCGCTACTACCAATTGATACTATCGCATTATAATAAGACTGTTGTTATAAATTATAAATGAAGTAGCACTGTCGCAGGAACGGAACAATATCAGGTGTTAAAAGCCTAACGTCCTTAATCGTAGTCTCTGCTGAACGTGTTCCTAAAGTAAGTATAAGATCAGAAAGATGTTGGTTCTGTTCCCTATAGTAAAAACTCGAAGTTTGAATGGCAGCTTCTCAACCGAGTGGCATGCTAATTTCATTCCAATCTTTAAAAAATTAAATTTTACTATAAAAGCTACAAATTTTTTCCTATGTTGACACCGACGCTCGAGCGGACTAGACTGGCCCGCCTAATGTTGAGCGGTTGCCGTCGCCTATAGACGTCTGCAAGACAAGTGGTGTCGAACATTGCCGACGTATTGTCGGTCAAGTAGCGGGGTAAACCCCTCCCTACCGTAGTATATTTTATTTATCTAAAACAATCTAGCCACGCGTTATGGTGTATTTCGCATTCTCCTCAAAAATGAACATGGAGCGTTGCAACTTATTGTCTGCTTTGAGACTGCGTCGTTCTTTATATCACTTCACTACATGAATATTAAAAATCCGTAGATATGTAGACAATAACATCGAATGTTCACATAAAAACGTAGATACACTTATTCTAACAGTCAGAGTTTGAAATCGTTATACATTCATACCATATTGACACAGAGAAATTTTAATATTGTAATAATTATTGTAAAGATTTTTAAAAATACATTTCATTTATGTCTTGGCACTCAAAAATGCAAGATCACTAAGATATTCATCAGACCATTTAGATTGTTCATTATGAAACGGCCCGTCGCAAGGTGCGACGGACATTTCAAGAAAAAGCTCAATAGCGAAAGGGACGGATTCGGTTGCTCCTCTCTTAACCTGAAACAATAGAAAAAAAAACTTTACTAAATAAAAAAACACAGATCGTTGATACAATTGCAACTATAGGCAGAGGAATTGCGAATCAATACATACCAAATTGAGACAATCTCGTAGCATTGTAGCCGTGTATTCATACCATATGTTTCACATCTATCCACAATTGCACCGATATCCATGACATTTATTTAAACTTAACTAAGAACCCAATTACTTATTGGGTCTTGCGTAATGAGCGATGTTGTTCACGATGAAGAACCTCGGAGCGATCTTCTCGTAAGTCTCCTTGACGGTCTTGAGATTAGCCTCAGACATGTCGTGCTCTTCGCGGTACACTTCTATCTTAGACTTGTTCTTCTCCAAGTAGTAAGTGTAGCTCCTGAGATAGGCGTCATCTTCATACAGCATGTAGAAGATGTGAGGCTCATGGGGCCCCTCGCGCTTGATGCCGTAGGCGGCGAACACGATGTTCAGATTGTCTGTGAGATACTTCCAGTAGCTGTACGGCATGATGTCGCTGCGAACCTTTATGGTGACGTGGTGGTAGCGAAGTTTCATCTGTAAATAATAAAATAACTATGATTTCCGATTGTTAATCTTTACATAGTAGGTATACCTATAAATAAAATAAAAATCTTTTTTTTTAACGTTAAATGCTTTTCTACTAGTCAAGCCCTTTCATTTGATACGTATATTGAGGTAGTTGTGATAAAATATTATGTTATCCGCCATTTTGTAGCAACGGCCATCTTGTATTTACAATTATATAAAATGTATTAAATTGTATATTCATCAGATCTAAAGGTGTGTACCAAATATCAGAACAATCTGTCGCCAGTGAGAGGGTATAATTTTAATTATTAGATTTGACCAAAACAAAAAACAGGTATAAATTAAATCGTTTAAAAATTAAGTTGCTTCCACAGTCCGTCCGCTTAGATATTTTAAACGACTCATCGAATTTTAATGATTTTTTTTCAGCAATAGATAGAGTGATTCAACAGGTATCATATGTGTTACATATGCATTGCCGGGGTGGGTCGCTAGTTATAGATATATTAACTAAGTCCACTCATTGTTATCCTAGCGCTTAATAAAAATAAATCTAATAAGCTGCAATGGAGCACTTTGTAATAGATCTAGGTTTGTAAGTTCTTTTGTATAATGTTTGGACGGACGGGTTCACATATTATTAGGTATGTACCTTAAAAAAATCGAGAGGTTTTTTAAAAAGCTTGATTTCCTTGTTATAACATCCACAATATAACCTATTATTATTAGGCATATAAAATATTTATAAAAAATCTTCTACATAAGATTACGCTTTCATTTTCGTAGTTGTCTATTTATTATTTATTTATTTAAAAAATTACAAAATGTATTATAATTGTTAAAATTTATAGTACTTTCAGATGTTACCTTTTTAAATATTTTTATAATCTTCTGACAAATTTAGGTAAGGGGATTAAAAAAAAATTAGGAGTTAGGTCACCATTAAAAATATTGAGCATTCTTAAAATTTTTGTTGATTAGGAAACAAAATAATATTTTCAGAAGTTGAATCATTGTTTTAAAAAGATTTATTGAATGTTTTTAGCAAATTTAGGGAATCAGTTGTATAGATGTTTGTAGATTAATAATATTATTGTCGTTATCAAAATGGAGTCATAAATTTTGTGCGTGACATACAGAGTCATGAAATGGCGGCGTTGCGTTTCACCTAGACAGGATACCTATCTAGGCTATCAATGTAAATCCTAGGAATCACAGCAATCTAAATGTCGAAGAAAAATATTTATTTTATATTATTAAAGCTCTGAGTAGTACTTTAACGATGCTAAATGCGCATTTTCTAATATATTACGTAGTAGTTTTCCGTGTTACACGGAAAATTATTGGTGACAAACAAAACAATCAGTAAAATTTGCGATGTAACACCAGTCCCGGGTTTTCTTAAATTGAAAACGGTTATATCTATAATGATTAAGAAATATCAGACAAAAGATGATGATAGTTCTAGTGTTGAATGACTTACCTTGGACCTGGATGCGGCACGCGCTGAGATCTAGGCCGAAAGATCACTTGAGAATCACCAATTGACACCAATCAAATTTAAAATTGTTCGAGATGTTGTGTACAGACACTTTCACGCGTATATTCCGACTGATACTAAATATTTTCCAGAGTAATCTTTAATAGCAACCGGTCAATTCGCTATCGGTCAGACGTAGCAATCTGTATCCGCTTCCCCGAGCGAAAATTCTCATCCCCCTACTTGGAGTGACAGAGACAAACGTATCTGTGCGTCTCTTTTTACTTGTCGAGAGCTAGAGTTCAAACAAAATAATATCTAAAATTTAATATCTGTAAATTAGGTCTCATAAGATATTCGTTATTATAAATTACTAGAAGCACCCAGTGGTTTTACCTGCCAAAAAGTGGTATGTGTACAGGGTCTGTTTAAGATATCTACATACCAAATTTCAGCTCAATCGGTTCAGACGTTTAGGTGTGAAGAGATATACACAAATTCATACTTTGATTCAAAATATTAGTAGGAAGTAAACTTATAGTCAAATTGCATTTTCTCTTTTTAAAACACAAAGTAAAATAAAGTTAACTTTTCAAGAGCGAAATGTTTTAATTAATTTGTAAACAAAACTACCTACCTCAAAACAAAATCTAATAAATATAGATAATATTTTGTTTTATTTTATTTACCAATTTTAGGACAATTTACATCTAGGTCTTATAATTAGGGTACTTAGTTTATATAAAGGTTTATATTATTTATATTTTATTGAGATGTCGTTAAAAAGGACATTTTAATCATCTTAGGGTGTTTTTTGGATAGCTCCCGGTCTAAAAATTATGAAAACCGAGTGTGTTCAGCGGATTGGCGGGAAGGAGTCGCACTTGCGCAATGAGTTTAAAGCTCTGTCTCACTCCCCTATATAACAAGTCTATAAATCAATAGGTCAGGGGGTCATGGTTCTGTATTAAGCTAGTCGCTTCCCGGCCATAACTCCATACATTTAAAGGCCAATTTTAACTGGCACAATTGGCTGGCACTTACGCCTTTCTTAGTTTACTTTAGTTGCTCGATTCTTCTGTTAGCACATGCGCATAAATTTTAAAGACAGGGATAGAAGAGTATGTTTCGAGAACTTCTTGGTATTATGATGGCCTGGTACATTGCCGCGAATTCACATTGTATACACGACATGATCTTCACACCCATCTACATGTAGTTTGATATCTATAAACATTGATAAAATTATCATATTGTAATATTATGTAAATTAGGTTATTAATATTACTAATCTACTTCTTAAGTAGAAATAAATTAACTTTTCAGCATTACGTTCGAGTCCGTGAAATAATGGACCTAATAACCATAATATGGCTTCGTTTTGTTATGGGTCCGGCAAAAAGTCGTGTATAGGCTACCATACAAAATGTTCTAAAGTTATGCCGTACCGTCGTCATTTCACGGAAAAGGGGTGCGGGACAAGGTCAAAAAATTAAAATATATAATTAGTCTGTAATTAAATTAAATTAAAATTTATTTAATCAGCCAATTGAGACCATAATAATTGTTAGTTACAATAATTTTAATAATCTAGTGTTAGTTTAGTAATTTTCATAATAAAAAAATATTCGATACGTATTTTTTTGTTTGAGAATAAAATAAAAATTGGCTGAGAATATAAGCTTTTCGGTGAGGACGCGTGACGTAGTTTGTGGATGCATTTCATATCGACTCGAGCATCCACAAGTGACGTCTTTACCACTTCCATAATATATAACTTTAGTGTTGTAAATCACACTTTTTTTTTAATTACAAATAAAAAAATACGTGTCCAATATTTTTTAATAATCTACATTTTTAACCCCCGACGCAAAAACGACGGGGTGTTATAAGTTTGACGTGTCTGTCTGTCTGTCTGTCTGTCTGTGTGTGTGTATGTGTCTGTCTGTGGCATCGTAGCTCCCAAACGGATGAACGGATTTTGATTTAGTTTTTTTTGTTTGAAAGTAGAGTTAGTCGAGAGTGTTCTTAGCCATGTTTGGTGGAAATCGGTCCAAGATGGCCGCCGCTACAAAATGGCGGATTATTTTTTTCTTCCACGACCCCCTCAATATGGGTATCAAATGAAAGGGCTTAACGAGTAGAATACAGCCCACTATATAAAATTTAAAATCCAAGATGGCCGCCATCAAAAAAATGGTGAATTACGTATTGCGTTGGGGGTTTTTTAAATTTTTAATTTAATTCACTTGTTCTTTAAAAATACATATTTTGATCCCCTATTGCATCTGATGTACTTAGTGCATAAGCGCTCTAAGTAGACAAAACATCTACTTTATTTTCTTCAAGAAGCGCTTTCTAATGGTATAATTGTATTTTTATTACATTGGCTGCGGCGGCGTTTTATAGAACTATCGTGTTGCTGGATTTAATTTTGTAGGGAAAAATCCTTTGACAAAACACAACGTTTGTGTTTTAGCACTCGCGTTCCGATCTCAAAAACCACAGATGTTGTGTTTTCAGCAGTCAATGTGTTAATACCATAATTTTTTTGCCACCCTATTTAAGAAAAAGGCAGAGCTGTTGATCTGGCTAAAATACTGACTAAAACAGTTTAACTCCTTAGTCTTACTAATATTATAAACGTACATTTTGTTAGAATGCATGGATGTATAGATGTCTGGATATATGTTTGTTACTCTTTCACGCCTAAACGGGTGGACCGATTAAGCTGAAATTTGGTATAGATATAGCTAAGACCATGGAATAACACATAAGCTACTGTAGTATACACATAGTATAAATACATAGATTTAGGAATTTGCCTATCTTAAATAAATATTTCAAACATTTCACACAGCGCCACCTAGCCCCAAGCTAAGCAACTTAATGCTTGTGTTATGGTGGTTAGGATAATGGATATAATATCTACTTATATATTTTTTTCTTTTGTAAATACATACTTATAAATACTAAGTTTTGTCTTCAGGAAATGGTGAAAAACGCGGTGAGTGAAATGAGGCGGTACTACAGTCGCAAAGTGATCGACGTCCTCATCAAGGTTACCAGACGCACCCTGGATCTCATCATCAAACAGTTCACCACTGAGAGCGACCTCAAGCAATCTGATGATGGTGAGGACACATTACTTAATGACATATCATCATCATCATCGGCCTATGTTCGTCCACTGCTGGACATAGGCCACGCCACTTAACTCGGTCCTCCGTCTTTCTTCTCCACCCACCCCATAACATATGGAGAGTAATAATTATTAGCTATTAATTAACTAGTGAAATAAAAAATAAAACCTTTTAAAAACAAGCTTTTTTATTATTACCATCCAAAGTAAGACAAGACAAATCAAATGAGCCCAAACTCGATGGGATTGCGTCGTTTAATTACAGAGTTCCTATGGCCACCTTCCTATGGCTCCATCATCAGACAAGTTCGATGTTATAATAATATTGCATTGTCATCCGATTTATGCATGCATGCAAATTTCAGCTCAATCGGATACCGGGAAGTGGGTCAAATTAAACTTGCAAGAATTGATTACAGACAACAGACAGGTGAAAGTAAATAAAAACTACACCTCTCCACTAAACCTCTCGTCTCTACTCTTTTAGAGCGGAATTAACACTAAATATTATTAATAGCTAAAAATTATAAAGGATTTCCGCAAAGTAGCGCCTAATTCCAATAATTATAAGGAGAGTAGAGATCGCTATCACCATCACTACTTAGTTATAAAGTGGCTTCTCGCGTCTGTATGTCCCTATGCTTATATATATTTAAAACTACGCAACGGATTTTGATACCGTTTTCATTAATAGATAGAGTGATTCAAGTGGAAGGTTTATAAGTATAATACATGCTTAATATAGTAGAAGAATACTGATAATTTTCTATTAAGCGCGACGAAGTGCGCGCGGGTCTACTAGTTAGCTATGAGACCGCTAACTGTAACACTTAGTTTTTTATATTGTTTTAGTTTTTTTTTCTGTAACTTTTGTGTTTCAATAAAGTGTTAATCTATCTATAGGTATATTATTTGAATTTATAATAAAAAAGACGTGTGGCACTCGGAGACTGCCGCGGTAAAGCTATTGCATAGCATTTTTTATCAACTAAAAAACAAAACACTTCAAAAATATAGTGGACCCTCCACTATATTTTTGAAGTGTTAGGTTTTTTTCGTTACGGAATTTCTGGATTCGGTCCCCACGCTCAAGGCCCGCGATAGAAGCTATGCAATAATAGCTTAAAACACAAACAGATTTCGAGCTAATTTTCAATAAGCGAGGGTGAAAAGCAATTTAATTAATAACTTTAATAGCGCTTGATTTAAATGGAGGGTCCATTTAAATCAAAAGACCCCGAA
Organism: Hemithea aestivaria; assembly: GCA_947507615.1. Lineage (NCBI taxonomy): Eukaryota > Metazoa > Arthropoda > Insecta > Lepidoptera > Geometridae > Hemithea > Hemithea aestivaria. The sequence goes on from OX382323.1 coordinate 3,343,132, forward strand.
TTTTATTTTCTATTAATCAAAATTAAAATTTTTCTTAATTTTTATGCTACAAGGAATAAGATCAAGTCGTGTAAAACTGTAATTCATCCACACAGGCAGTAGCGGCGCTAGGCGTCAGCGACGTCGGCGACCGCCGACGGCCTCGCGCTTGAGGGGGCCTCGCAAAATTTTAATTTTTTTTAACATATCCGCGAGTTATGTTATTGTGAAGTACTTAAGGGCATTCATCAAAATGCATCGAAAGAAGACCTTTACAAGTATTATAATGATTTAGGTAGGACTTATATTTCAGGAAAGCGAAAACAGCGACATACAGCCTTTCGAACTATATAAAGGTACTACTAACTCCATGTTAATATCCGGCGCTGATCCAGGGCCCCGCGGGCATGAGGGCCATGAAAATTAAGTAATTTAATGTGGCTTAATTTTTTTTCTTGTCAAAATCAGCGGCTAGCAAACTCTTTTTTAAATATTCTCGGCGCTCGCAGCTAACTGCTTGCTCTCTAATTAGGAAAATTATTGTAATCTCGTGACTCTTAGAACGAGTTAAACGTACAACTTTCGCATTCAAAAATACAAACTTTTCTCTGTTTGCGCTCTTACTAGATAGAATATTTAATTTTAATTCAATTTCCTTGCCACTCGAAGCAAGCAAATGCACATAATTCGTGCAGAAAAATTCAAAATATTCTTGGCGCTCGCAACGAGCTGCTTGCGCTTTTATACATAAGAATATATTGAGATTCCTAGCCACTCGGACCAAGCTAAGCGTACATTATTCGTACTGAAAAATTCAAAATTTTCTCCGGGCTATCAACGAGCTGCTCGCACTTTTATAGATAAGAATATTTAGTTTCCTAGCCACTCGGAGCAAGCTTAGCGTACATTATTCGTACTAAAACATTCAAATTTTTCTCGGGGCTAGCAACGAGCAGCTCGCACTTTTATAGGTCAGAATATAATGTAGTTTCCTAGCCACTCGGAGCAAGCTAAACGCACATTATTCGTGCTGAAAAATTTAAAATTTTCTCGGGGCTAGCAACGAGCTGCTCGCACTTTTATAGATAAGAATATTTAGTTTACCAGCCACTCGGAGCAAGCTAAACGCACATTATTCGTGCTGAAAAATTTAAAATTTTCTCGGGGCTAGCAACGAGCTGCTCGCACTTTTATAGATAAGAATATTTAGTTTCCTAGCCACTCGGAGCAAGCTAAACGCACATTATTCGTGCTGAAAAATTTAAAATTTTCTCGGGGCTAGCAACGAGCTGCTCGCACTTTTATAGATAAGAATATTTAGTTTACTAGCCACTCGGAGCAAGCTAAACGCACATTATTCGTGCTGAAAAATTTAAAATTTTCTCGGGGCTAGCAACGAGCTGCTCGCACTTTTATAGATAAGAATATTTAGTTTCCTAGGCACTCGGAGCAAGCTAAACGCACATTATTCGTGCTGAATAATTCAAAATTTTCTCGGCGCTCGCAGCGAGCTGCTCGCGCTTTTATACATAAGAATATAATATTTAGTTTCCTTGCCACTCAGAGCTAGCTAAACGCTCAGCATTCGTACTGAAAAATGCTAGAATTTCTCGGCGCTCGCAGCGAGCTGCTCGCGCTTATACAGATAATAATGCTTTTGTTACCACTCGGAGTGAGATAAACGCATACCTTTTATACTCACTTAGACAGAATTTAAAAAATATATCATCGCTCGGAGTGAGGCGTAAGGCACGAAGATGAAGTAAATACAAGTGAGTTTATGCCGTTAATTTATAAAGATGAATCTAACGCGTCGTTTAGTGTAAAAAAGGTATAAAGTATTCAAAATTGTATGAATACGCTTAAATGTGTCCCTTCTCAGTTTGAAAAAAATGCTAGCCGAAAAAGGGCCTCGCGAACCTAATTTCGCCGACGCTTGGTCTAGCGCCGCCACTGCACACAGGACATGGTTATGTTGTATGTACTAGTGAATTTAGAGGCAGTATCGGTGAAATGAGAACTCTTCTAAATGTCTGGGCTCCTAGTACAGGAACCGTTCCAAAATACCTGTTGCTGCGAGCTTTATTCTATATTTAATTCATTCCCGCCTCTTACGAAGAAGAATCCTTATTCGTACCCCGACCACGTGAAAACTTCCACTTAAGTTTAAAACTTTTTTCGGGTCTATTGTTTAATTATTTCAAATTGAATACAATAGCGATGCGGACAAGGTCACCAAATTGTAAATATAATTAGTCCGTAATTTTAATAATACAAACTTTTTTTGGTTACGCCGGGAAAAAATGCGTTACGCATACCCTCCCATCGGGGGTATGGGAGGATTATGTGGGACTCCCCGTGGAGAGCGACTGCACGGGTATACCCACTAAAACAACCCGGCGGCACTCCCGCATGGTCTTTGTGACAGGGAACTGGGAATCGGCAGAGCCTTGCATCCAGTCCAATACAAACATAACACGTTTTTTTTTTTTGTATGTGAATAAAATAAAAATGGCCGAAGATATTATGCTTATCTTTATGCTTTAACTTTAGTGCGTTGTACTCGTATACCTAACACACGTTTTTTTTAATTAAAATTACAAATTATTTAAACTACGTGTAAACAATATTTTTTAATAAACATCACTTAGTAAGTATATTATTATTTATTTAGGAACCTAAATAATATAATAATATACTGGTCCACCATTTTTTATACACCATAATGCTACTACATATTTTACTGAGGTACAGTAGAGATTGACTAGTTTTGCGATGCGAAAATAATGTTTACTAAACTTGATTTTCATGTATTCATACCTAAGAATTTAATATTACTTTCTCCCCCTAGCGTATTTAGATTTTAGATACATACTCGGAGATTATCCCACACAATTATTACAAACAAAACAATTAAAATTAAATACATTTGATTTGAAAAGTGTTACAATTGGCGGTCTTATCGCCGATGAGCTTATGTTTTACCCTAGATTGCAGGGTCAAAACTACCCACTTATCAAATTTCAGCCCAATGTTTCAGTCTCTACATTCATCCACACAAACTTTCACGTTTATAGTATTAGTAGGTTTATGTAAGCGTTTAACATTAATTCATCTGAATTACTAGTATGATTGAAACTACAAAACCTAAAATATTGCATTTTATTGTATTTATAACTAGCTGTGCCCAGCGGTTTCACCCGCTGTACTGTAGCCTATGTGTCATTCCAGGGTCTAAGCTATCTCTATACCAAAATTCAGCTCAATCGGTCCACCCGTTTCGGCGTGAAAGAGTAACAAACATACATCCAGACATCCATTCAACCATTATAATTCTTACAAACTTTCACGTTTATAATATTAGTAAGATGTGATGTGATTAGTGTAGAATCCTAATTTTTGACTTGATATTTTCCTTGACCAGGTCCTCAAAAAAGGCCTATATTCCTACTGAACGCGGCCCTTATGATTCCTAACGTGTCCGTGACTCCAACGTTGGACGAGATACAAGATGTGTTGGTGTTAGCTGGGAAGCAAATATCAGGGCTTTCGAAGGGTGTCGCTCAGTGGAGCGGAGGGAAACCGCCCAGGGTAAGAATATTGATTTAAATTGACCTAATGACTGCTGACTTAACGTATTCAAAAATAAAAATAAATATTTTTACTTAAAACTTTCGAGATTTAAACTCAAGCTAATTTTATTAGTCGAGACTAAAAGCGTAGCTATTTTATTGTTAATGTTACAAAAGCATAATGTAAAACTAATCTCGACGTTGCACAAAGGGGATAAGTCCCGATTAAAATTAACACGAATAATATTATCGTTAGAAAATTCATTTTACTTGACACTGGCAAATTTACTAACACGTGGGTACATGAATATCCCGTGTAAGCTTTACTAAAGTCTGTGAAAGCGCAGATTTAAAAAAAAAATAAACATTGACATCATGTATTCATTACGGACTAAGCCACGGACCATTGAATCTGAGTATTGCAATTTTTTATTTTAATTAAACTAAAACTAAAATCTGTGCATGACGCATTTTATAGTGTAAATATTAGATGTGGTTTCCTGTTATACTGTATTATACACCTTATTAGGTAAAGTAACTTATTGAATTTGAAATCCAAGCACAAGTTTTATTTGGCAAAAATATCGGTTTGTGTCCATGGATACCGGGATCCATTTCCAACTTAAAATGAATAAATATTTTTTTACCCCCTAATCCTGCTATCCATGGCTACAAGAAATAAAATGATGTATTTTTAGAACCGGGTCCCATTTTCTATTATTTAGGTTTTATTTAATTTAGCTAATGGATAGAAGATTTTCTCGAAACGTTTGCTAAAACGAGATTCGTTTGTTTTGAATTATTGAGCATTTCGTTTGGAGTCCATATCAATCGTTCATCAAAATCATTGACCATTTCGTTTGGAGTCCATCTCAAGTGTTAAAATTCACTCAAATTGTTGAATTTAAAATACAAATTTTGCTAACTGATTGCGTTGTTTCTCTCCCTATTTGTGGTGTTAATTGTTTTGTGTTGTTCAATATTGCTGCACCCGAACACTCGTGTGGTTATTGACTGTGTATTCGTCCGCATCACCACTTCCCCGCTTACCTTCCACCATTGTGCTATCACTTGATGTCGCTTGTATCTACATAACTACATACCCCTGGCTGGTCCTCCCCTCGGCTTGTGTGCATGGAATCTAGGTAAGCTGGAAGAAGGTCGCAGGTCATCAGGCCAACCAACTTCTCGAGGTTGTCACCAAGCTTGACGAACAGGTCTCATCCACCGCGACTCCGATGCAAAAGATGAAGGCCAACGACCCAGCCAAGATGAAGAAGAAGAAACACTACAGACTCGAATCGGAGGAAAAACCTTCCTTCCCCTTTCAACAAAAGAACTTCTACAACCACGTGATGGAAAATAAAGAGATCATCAAGACGCTGTCGCTTTTGTCGACTTGTTCGCAAAACATCAAGACGGTGGGTACCTGCCGAGTGTTTATAATTTCTTGTTTTTATTCCTTTTTTAGCACAATATGCCTTTATTGAGACAAAAAATGACAATGCTATAGCTACTAGCAAGATAATGATACAGGGATAAAGAACATAATTTATGTAATCCGCAGATCGCCCACATGAAAATCTACAGAAAAATTTAAGTCCCCATTTCAGCTGGCAGCGTGCCTAGAATGCTGGCAGCATTGGGCCAGATATACACCAGCATTTCAGCTGGCAGCGTGCCTAGAATGCTGGCAGCATTGGGCCAGATATACACCAGCATTTCAGCTGGCAGCGTGCCTAGAATGCTGGCAGCATTAGGCCAGATATACACCAGCATTTTTGTCGCACGTCATCGATTTATTGTACTAAAATAAAATATCTCACTAAATTAATCAATCAGGAGCTCAACACGTTGGTGAAACGATGGCGCCCTTATCACTACTTGTGGAAATGTGAGAAAACTCTCAGGCAGCTACTGGCTTGGAACTTGAATGATTTTGAACTGTCTCTGAAAAGGCACAGTGAACTGGAGACCAAGTTGGCGACAGAGCCTGATGTACTTATTATAGGGAACTGTCTGGCTGTTTCCACGGAAAAACTTAAATTAGGATTGAATACCGAACTTAAAAGTAAGATATATTTGTTTTTATATTCTCTTTTAACTACAAACAGATAACTTTTAATAATAATCAGGCAGGAGAAAAGGACGTAAATGATACTACTTTCCTTTTTTTGACTCCATTTTTCGTTAGGTAGAATAAATCGACTTACACCCAACACCAAAGACTTTTCGATTTGATCTCTTTAAGGAGAATGCAAATCATCTTTATTACAGGGAATTTTAAGTTAAATGTCTATTTATCATTTTATTGTATTTTTCCATTGCACCAGATGGAACTCACAGAATAAGCCAGGCTATGCGCAAGAAATACAAACGGGAGATGGATTATGTGTATGCTATTATGAACGACTTGGAGCGCAAACTTGAGAGACCCATACGAGACTTGGACGATGTTAGAACAGTCATGGAAACTCTTAAAAAGATTAGAGAACAAGAAGTTGACATGGAGCTAAAAATCGATCCCGTAGAAGTAAGTGACGGTAGTTAGATAGATGTGACTCTTAATTGAAATACCACAATTATCTACGAAAGCCTTGGCATTAAATCTCACAATTTTTTTGTCTGGACAATACCATGTTTGGAAGGCACATATAACTGCTCGCGGCTTTGTCTGCATTGAATCTTTCAACTCAATGCGTTCAGCTATATGGACGTTGTTAGATCAGTCCTTTTTTATATATACCTACTTACATTAAACACAAAAAATCAATTACATCTCATATTAGTAATAACTGCCTATTCTATCTATTCCTACTGACTTGGCCAACAGGTTTCTTTTTTCAAAAATTCATGCTAGTACAGATATAACAAAATAGCATGTGGCAGTGGGTCTTGTTGTGTAGTTTGCTTTTTATATTATTATCGTGTAATAATTGTCCCATTACTTTGTACAAAACAGGAAGCGTTCAACGTGATCACTCGTTACGAGCTGCCCGTCAGCAAAGAGGATCTAGAACAAGTAGATAATCTCAGGTATTCCTGGCAACAATTGCAAGCGACTGCGCTGGCGTCTCACGTACAATTACTGAGAATGCAACCGCAGTTCGAGGAGGACCTTCAAAACAACTTGGACAGATTCAGGGAGGACAATACTGATTATTGTCACGAGTACCGACATGCCGGGCCGATGCAGTCGGGCTTGACTCCCAGAGAAGCTTCCGATAGACTTATACTCTTCCAAGTTAGTTATGGTTCTTTTAAGCTTTTTAGGCTTCAAAAGGAGTTACCGATTCGATAATGTGTAAATGCTTTAATTTTAATTTGTTCTAAAACAAAGGTTCAAAAACACAATTTATTGAAATGTGCACTTCTAAAAAGTACACCTGTACTTTTAGGTCACTTTGCCCGCAAATGCGTTTTTCAAAAAGTACACTTTTCCAATACGCACGCTTTATTATAATGTACCTATGTTTTCTATAAACTCACACTTTCCTAAAATGTACACTTAACCATAATGTGCACTAAAATAAAGTTTTCCTTAGATAAAGATGATGTTGGCATTTTTATTTTGCGTGTCAGTGTCTAACCCAAAATGTTACTCTATGACGTCATACTTATCCACATAAATTTTCCCAGAATCGTTTCGATGGTATGTGGCGTAAATTACAAACATATCAGAATGGCGAAGAATTGTTCGGCCTTCCTCACACAGAGTACCCAGAATTGGCTCAGATCAGGAAAGAGCTAAACTTGCTGCAGAAATTGTACAAGTTGTACAATGACGTCATCGATCGAGTTAGCAGCTACTACGATATACCCTGGGGAGAAGTTAACATCGAGGAGATAAATAATGAGCTCATGGAGTTTCAGAACAGATGTCGAAAATTGCCTAAAGGGTATGTTAAAATGACCCCGCACTCAAAAGTATGTTATTTTTTCTTTTTAGTTTTTGGGCTTGCAGTAGTTCAACGACTTCTTTTTGGTCGTTATCCTCATCGTTAAGGGTCCGGGCGTGTCCTTATGTATTTCCTTCTGTATAGATGTTTATTACTGTCCGCCATATTACGCACCACTATCTTTTGTAGAATTTTATATGTCCTTTTTTTAGTCATTGTAGATTTCGTAGATTAGTTGACCAATATGTATAATGTTTATATTATGTTATTTTATACAGGATTATTGATAATTTCGTACTTTGGAGTATAAGGCCTTATCGGGGACCTCATTAACTATGAATTAAGCGCCATATTATATGTTCCGCAAAAAAAAAAATATTCAAAAAATCTATGTGACAATCAAAAATAATAAAAATATATATTTTTTTATTAATCTCATTACCTTGACAAAGTCATATAACCCTGTATGATACCTACTATATTCAACAGTCTAAAAGAATGGCCAGCATTCTTCGCTCTAAAGAAAACCATAGATGACTTCAACGATATGTGTCCCTTGTTGGAACTGATGGCCAACAAGGCTATGAAGCCACGCCATTGGCAGCGCATTATGGAGGTCACGAAGTACAATTTCGAACTAGATAACGAAGATTTCTGTCTCAAGAATATTTTGGAGGCTCCTCTTCTGCCTAATAAAGAAGATATTGAGGTTGGTTTGTGCATATTATTTTTTTGTCATAAATCACACAGCGCCACCTAACCCCAAGCTCACTTCACTTTTGCACACTTTTCTTTTGTAAATACATACTTATAAAAGTTATTGAAAGCCACCCAGACCAGAAACAAATATTTGTAGATCACACAATCATTTGTCCCATGCGGGAATCGAACCCGCAACCTTCTGCGTTGCAAGCGGGTATTAACCCACCGTGCCACAGAGGTTGTGAATTATTATGAACCTGCAGTCTATAGTCTCCCTACCCTCTCTTCATCTGTCACGATCTAAGGCTATGGATTTCCATCATTCCGAATATGAGTCAAGATCATCCCGCCATCTCTTCCTTGTTCTGTCGCGTGGCCTTTTGATCAGATGTAATTTTGGCCCAACGTTATTTTTGCATGCGAAAGACATGCCCTGCATTTTTTTTCATGTTCATATAAAAAAAAAATATTTGATGTATGAAACAAATCACAATCAAATGTTTACATTTTTAAAATCCGCATTGTTACTTACAAATGTGTACATACAAAAAGAACTAATCCGACATTGGATTACGGTAGAAAATACATAAGATTACCAATGATTTATTCGTGATCGTACAGAATCAAGAATGAAAATATGTATGCAGACAGCTAATATAATCAAGTATAAAAATTCTCCTGTGTGATTCACAGTGACAGGCAATCGAAACATAACCTCGGTTTGGTCTGCCAAGTACTAGGGAAACAGAAACGACGAGGAGCGTTAACACGTGCCTTCTGAGGGCCGTAGACAGGTGGAGGGAGTTGCGAGGCTTGGGAAGGGGAATGACGTAGTTTATGGGTAGCAACAGGTGTTGTTCAGTCACGTGGACTGGTAACCAAGGAAAATTGAAAAACATCGGCAAACAAATATACCTATCTCACTCTGATCTTGAATCTCAATATTGTAAGAGTTTCGTCTCTTTATTGAAAACTGACTATTGCGTATTATTTCGCTTGTATGGTAGAAGGGCACTGTAGATAGTGAAATCACTGGGCTAAAGAGTCTTATCTTCTTCTGACTATACCTCTACATACTATACTAAGTAAGAAGCGTTGGCGCAATACACCTTAAATTTTACATTATTTTAAAATCCTAGTTAGCACTGTACTAATTAAAAAAAAATTCTGCCCTACTGCGTTATAGGCGCACATTAATATTATTATCTACCATATTACGCATGAAATAAAAAATGCACTATATAAATTTTAACATTTTCCTTTAACAGCGTTTTAAGCGCTACAGGACAGGTCGCCTCACTGTGTTTTATTGAGATCTTCCAAGTTTTCATGAGTAGGGAACCCTATACAAATAGCCTTGTACAAATTATAGATGATAGATTTTATAATATGTAAATGTAGTGTATGTGTGTGTGTGTGTATGTAATAGATTTAACGAATTTTCCCTATAAATATTTTGGTAATATTTTGTATTTAGAAATTGTCATACTATTATGTTGTATCAGATATTGTACTCAGTGTTAAAATTCTATTTGTAATTTCTACAGTACATGTGATATCGAAATACATATTAAATAAATAAATGATTCTCGCCAGGATATCTGCATATCAGCAATGAAAGAGAAAGACATCGAAGCCAAGCTTCGACAAGTGACAAACGAGTGGTCGGTCCACGAGCTCACTTTCCAAACGTTTAACAACCGCGGGGAACTTCTGCTACGCGGTGATACCACGGCCGAAACTATCGGCCAGCTGGAAGACAGTCTTATGATCTTGGGTTCGCTCCTTTCCAATCGGTAAATCAATTTAGTTTTAACTACTAATAATATGTAATATGTATGGAACTACAATTCGAACGATTAATTCTTTTAACAGACCTTAAAAAAAAAGAGATCATCTAGATATGTGTGTTATATTGTTGAAACCGTAAGAAATTTACATAACATAATCCTTTGAGGCTCAAAAATCAAAAACATACATCTTGTCAAAATATGTTGTAAACATGTTCTCACAATTCTTCAAAGTCGTATTTTGATCTTTTTTTTATTGTCTTTCATTCGGTCCTTGTTAGGGCACGTTGCAAGTTTCATTTTAATCGATTTAGTAATTTTATGATGTAAATTTAAGCGTGCGTCAAACGCAAGCTTTTTTTGTTTTTTAAGGATCATTTGAAGGCTTTAATATTTCATTGTCGTTTCATGTTAGTGCCACGTCCATAATTTGAATTCTTGTGGCACAGGTACAATGCCCCGTTCAGGAAACAAATCCAACAGTGGCTATACGATCTGCAAAGCACTAACGAGATATTAGAACGATGGCTCCTAGTGCAAAACATGTGGGTGTACTTAGAGGCGGTGTTTGTAGGCGGCGATATCGCCAAACAACTGCCGAAGGAAGCGAAACGTTTCTCGAAAATCGATAAATCATGGCAGAAGATCATGCAACGGGCCCACGAGACCCCGGGCGTGGTGTCCTGCTGTGTTGGTGACGACTTGCTCAGGCAGTTACTGCCGCATCTGCAAGAACAGTTAGAACTCTGCCAAAAGAGTCTCAGCGGCTACCTGGAGAGGAAGAGGACGATGTTCCCGCGATTTTTCTTCGTATCCGATCCAGCTCTGCTCGAGATATTAGGCCAGGCTTCAGACTCGCACACCATTCAAAACCATTTGCTGTCGATTTTTGATAATATTCGCTATGTGAAATTTCATGATGTGGGTAAGTGAGGGTCACTTCAGCAGGGCTAAAAATGCGCAAGATGATATTATAGATCTCGCGCGAAATATCATATTTTTATGTCTATACTCTATGTCGAGTTTTACGCGTGTGTTAAATAATTATGACTTAAAAGTTTCATCCTTACGTGCGACTAGAGCATTACCGAGAGACATTTTCAAAAAGTAAATCCTAAGAATATTCATTATTTCAAAATTTGTGTGTGTATCGTGCGAGCGAGAGAGTCTCAGGTAAGGGCGAAACTCGTAAAAACTCGAATAAATTCTTGTGTATTTTAGCTCTTACAAGTGTATGAAGCAAATAAAATTCTCAATAAATGTATCATTTTAGAGTACAACAAGATGATAGCCATCGTATCATCGGAGGGAGAGGAGATAAAGCTAGAGCGGCCGGTGCGTGCCGAGGGTTCCGTAGAAACGTGGCTGACTTCTCTCCTCCAGTCCGCGCAAGGAAGCTTACACTCGATCATAAGAAACGCTGTGGCAGTACTAAACGATCCTGCTTTTAATCTTCTATTGTTTTTGGACAAGATGCCGGCTCAGGTGATAACTGCATGAAGTTTTTTTATAGGCCTACGTTTGACCACATCCCACCTGATGAAAAGTGCAGATGCGAGTATTAGCTGCTCGACCGCAACTACACTTTTTACTTCTACACTCTACACTTCACTCGTGATCACTTGAAGATTTCAAAACGCTTGGTACGGATAGTTGGTAGCGGCACTAAGTATATACATGTCACGTACATCGAACGGGCTTGGAGGAACTAGCTCATTAATATCCTCTCTCTAATGGACATGGTGGTACTAATAAAATAAATAAATGGTGCCTTAGCGGTGGTCGATGATTATTCTATTCTATTTTATTTCATGCCCATTTTGACCAAAATGTCGCTTATGCCCTATACCTTTCAACCGTCGATATTTTTGCACAAAACTTTTAATACATTTTCAGATAGGTTTGTTAGGCATCCAGATAATATGGACAAGAGACGCCGAACTGGCTTTAATGCAAGCGCGTCAAGACAAGAAGATTATGATGGAAACCAATAACAAATTCCTCGAGTTACTGAACACTCTGATCGACCAGACGACGAGAGATCTTCTCAAGATAGAAAGGATCAAATTTGAAACTTTAATTACGATCCATGTACATCAAAGAGATATTTTTGATATGCTGGTAAGAAATACGAAATAGTATATGAGCTTTTAACAATATGTTCATTTTATTTGACACAATTTGTAATACACATTGATAAAAAATCCACATATAAAAAATCAACTCGATAGCTATACGCGTTCTGGAGTAAAAGGGTCCTGACGGATGATGATGATGATATTTTTATGTACTTAGTAGGAAATATGTTATTTTCCATATTTTGATATCTAACTCAAGTAAGGAATTCCAACTTGAAACAAATAAAAAAATCGTCTACGTGTACCAAAACTGTGTGTATACGTGTAAAGAACTTATTATGATTTACATATTTTTTTCCTTTATCTTCAAGTCTCAGTGCAACATGTCTGCATACATTTGTCAATTTGCAATTCGATTGATGGCTGTGGCCCTCACCTTAGATGTAAATCTGCGTCATTGGAGTTATTCAAATTGCTTTATTTTCCACATACATTCATAAAGTTCAATGTCATTTATTGTGAAAGTAGGTACACAAAAGATAACAAATTTTCATAATGATTGTCCGCTACAGTCCACTTTTCAGCATGCGAATTGTAATAATAATAAAGGTACATCGAAAATTAGATAAAAATACGATGTTATATTTAAGAATGTCAAATATTTTTTTTTTAAATAAAAAATAATTATAATTAATCACATATTATATTAAATACGCCTTATCTTCAAGAGATTCACGTACTTATGCCCTGTCTATGAGAAACTTCTTTAGTTTTATCTTAAATGTATTATTTCTTTACACTCCGTTATAAATTCTACTCTTCATAACAAAATCTATCCAAAACTTGGTTGCCTTGAACAGATCGCTTTGAGTGATAAAGTTCCCTTAATTAATTTAAGACAATAGTAGTTTTTAAGTATTTTTTGTTATATTGGTCACAATAAAGAGCATATCTTTTTATTATTATATACTAGTTGACCCGGCGAACCTCGTACCGCCTATTCTCCACGCAATCTTACTAATATTATAAACTTGAAAGTTTGTAAGAATGGATGTCTGGATGGATGTTTGTTACTCTTTCACTGCTAAACGGGTGGACCGATTGAGCTGAAATTTGGTATAGAAAGAGCTTAGACCCTGGAATAACACATAGGCTATAGAACAGCGGGTAAAACCGCTGGGCGCAGCTTATTTTTCCATATTTTCTCACCTTTTAAACCTTCCCTGGACTACGACAGACATTTCAAAACCAAAATCGGCCCAGCAGCCCAGCCGTTCTCGAATTTTAGAATGGAAACAGCAGCTAACAGAATGGAAATTCATTTTTATTTATATAGATTTATTATTTAACCAAAAACATTATATTTAGGTTCGTTTGAACGTCCGTTCGGCGATGGATTTCGAATGGTTGAAACAATGTCGCTTCTATTTCAAAGAGGACGCCGACAAAACTTGGATTTCCGTAACTGATGTGACTTTTACTTATCAAAATGAATATTTGGGGTGCACTGAACGTTTGGTGATTACCCCGCTAACTGACAGGTTGGTTAATTTTTAATACATTTAATTCTAATTATTCTTTTATCTTAGAATACAGATTTCAAGGCAGACCACCAGCCCGATGGTCAGACGATATTGTCTAATATGTTGGAGGGAAATGAATGAGACTCGTACAGGATCGGAGGGTTTAACGTGATACTGAGGAGGCCTATATCTTACAGTGGGTGGAAATGGGCTAAATAGATAGATTGATTCTAATAAAAGGCCAGCTCCTCTCCTCGTGAATGTTCGAGCGAAGTGTCGATTTATCAAACAAAATGTTTTTAAAGAAATATTGAGAATTTTATCTTCGCTCGAAAAGCGCAAATTGGTGCGAAGGCTTTATTTAAGCTGGCGAATGTGAGAGGTAGAATTTTAAGTATAAACACAAACACCTTTTTACACAATATTAGGCATGCAATAACTGTAGGTCCCGGCTGTTTCCCATAAGATATTTAGGAGGCAGTCGTTAGGTCTTTTTGCAGGCCTTGTAGTAATTTTGGCGACCTGAAAATAGGTTGGCCACCACAACCTATTATAATTATAGTCGGGCCGGCCTAAAAGGCCACATTTGACAGATGTCAGTCATAGCAAACAAGTGTTGGGACATTGTTTGTTTATTTCGATTACAGGATATGAATCGATACGATCTTCAAACACGTTGGAATCGAATACAGTTTTATGAAAACATTCATAAAGTCTAATTAATTTTAATTCTAATAGGTTTTTTTTTGTAAACATGTAATGGCGTCATGGGCTAGTTTTGCCAGAAACATCTCACGAGTTATAAAAAAACCTGTAATAAAAAAATATGTTTATTCTCTATACATTACACAATTTTATTTTAATTACATTATATTTTACTATAATATAATCACAATATTAACAACATATTTTATTTTAATCGCAATATAGTTATTTATTTATGATCAAATATTCAATCCAAGTTATAATTGCATTCGATTCTACATTTCAAATTTCGATTTCGCGATTTTATTAGGTAGCATCCTTATTGTTTTAAAAACAAAAACTGATTGACGTGACCTTGTATAGGGTGTCCTATTTATTCATCTAATGTTTTTAACCCCCAACGCAAGAAAGGTGGGGTGTTATAAGTTTGACGTGTTTGTTTGTCTGTCTGTTTGTGTATCTGTCTGTGCCATCGTAGCCGAACGGATTAATGAAGTTTGTTTATTTTTTCGTTTATAAGATTAATAATATTCCTCGGCAATGTTCTTAGCTATGTGTATAACATATTCTTCATAGTTTAAAAATAAACACAACAATGACTTGAAACAAAAATTGAGTATTTTTTATTTTTAGTTTTTTTTGGTTAAACATAATGCCACAAAAACCGTTGTTTTATTAATTAATTAATTAATCATTTATTTCAGGCAATAGTACACTGCCACAGACGCAGTGTACCAGAGGCCCATATCATATATACCTTACAGACTAACATACATAAAAATTTTATAAACTTAAAAACTAGGTCACACGTAGCGCCGGCGACGTGTTGCGCGCAGAGTCAACAGGAAGTCGACCTCGGAATTTCCGAAACACGACATTATATATAGATTATATTTTTATATTAGAAATAAAATCTATACCATCGGCTTATCCGAAATTGACACCGTTGAGGACTTTAATTTTTTTTAATAATGTGTGTGTGTGTGTGTGTGTGTGTGTGAGTATGTTTGTTCCTTCTTTACGTTTCTTCTGGTAGAAATTTCATTTTTATGGTAGAAAAATGCGTGAGCTCCTGATGAAGGACATCGTAATTGTCCGAAACTCAGGATCGAGCCTAGCTCCGACCATTATTTCCGTGAGTTTTTAGTCGTTTTGTTTACATAGTAATATAGATAACTCTCACGTTAGTTTTAAAAAATGCACAGTAGAAAAATCTACTTAGTAGTTTTTGGTAGAATTTTTAATGATAGAAAAATCTACCAAATGGTAGAAAATTAATAGTAGTTTTTGATAGATTTTTTATGGTAAAAAATCAACTAAATGATAAAAAAAGAATGGTAGATTTTGCTAGAAATTTCAATGGTAGTTTTTGGTAGAACAATTTAATGGTAGTTTTGGCAGAAATTATGATATAAGAATTTGTTAATAAGTTAAATGGTAGGCAAAAAATCTACCAAATGGTAGAAATTTTAATGGTAATGCGTAAATTGTTAATTGTAAATTCGAGTATAGTGTTCAGCTAAGTGTTGTCATATTATTTATTGTTCAGCTAAGTGTTGACATATATAATTTACAGAAAAAATAAGTAAAATTTTTAGATCACCCTGTAAGGGAATTTTGATGATGTGTCAAATGTGGCCTTTTAGGCCGGCCCGACTATATTGTGATAGTGATTTGACTCTATTCGTGTAACTAGGGTAACCTGTTCTGTTCGAGTATAAACCCCCATTATTGCAAGCTTTTATTTACCTGTCTGTTTGTTGTCTGTAATTAAATCTTGCAAGTTAAATTTGATCCAGTTCCCGGTTTTCGATTGAGCTGAAATTTTGCATGCATGTATAAATCGGATGACAATGCAATATTATTATGACTTGGACCTCATCTGATGACGGAGCTGGAAGGTGGCCATAGGAACTCCGTAACTAAACAACGCAACCCCATCGAGTTTGGGCTCATTTGATTCGTCTTGACGAATACTTTATGGTGCTAGATAGTAATAATAATAGAAGCTTGTTTTTTAAACTTTTTTTTTATTTTCACTTGTTTTAATTCAGATGCTACATCACATTAGCCCAAGCCCTTGCTATGAGTATGGGCGGAGCACCTTGCGGGCCGGCCGGGACAGGCAAAACTGAAACTGTGAAGGACATGGGCAAGACGCTCGCCAAATATGTCGTCGTATTCAACTGCTCAGATCAGATGGACTACAGGTGAATTTTCTTTGAATTGGGCCTATGTGCTAGCCCCATTTATTGTTTTTACTGTCAAAATCTCTCCATTCTTTTAAGTGTCCTTTATTCTTATATGGTCCCTGATAGAGTGCTAATTGCACTCTTTTCAGCGGTCCAGCAATAAGGAATGGCTTCAGTGTCATTTTTCCTACTGTATTTAGTTTATTTTAGAGATAATTGATTTATAATATGAGTTTATTTTTTATGTTATAACATAAGCTCGCCTCAAACTTTATATAATACTCGTAGTATACTACGAGTACTAGCAATGCCCCTGATATTGAAAGTATCCAAAAGGCGATGGTAACCAGTTACCATCAGGTGGATCGTGTTTACCACATAATATGTCATAATCATTCAAAAGTAATTATAGCCTCGAGGCGAGCTACATTTTATGCACAAATACGCACTACGCGCGTCAAATCAAATTCTTATAATACAAAACGCCTTTTTAATGAAAACTTTATAATGCTGCGAGCATTCTACATGTACACGAAGAGAAGCACGGGGGGTATGATTTGATTTCATAATATGACTTTTGTCACACTTGCACTGTTACACTTTTATATTACGAGTATAAATTGTTTTAGTTCTTAATTTTTGTATATAGCTGTGGTGTCACAATAAAGTGATTTCAATTCTAGTCTTTTTTACCCAGAGGATTAGGTCGTATATACAAAGGCCTAGCCCAGTCAGGCTCGTGGGGTTGTTTCGACGAGTTCAACCGCATCGAGCTGCCTGTACTCTCAGTAGCGGCGCAACAGGTTGCCGTCGTCCTCTCCGCTAAGAAGGAGAAGAAGAAAACATTCATATTCACCGATGGAGACAGCTCCGAAATGTGCCCGGAATTCGGCATTTTTATTACTATGGTAACTTTTATTTTTGGAACAATTTTCCTTATCGCGCGTTGTGAAAGAGGGCTAGACGGAAAAAAATCTTACGAAAAGTTGTCACGACACTTTTTGCTATAGTAAGCTATTGTAAGCTGTGCGGCGTGCGCATGTTTCTCTGTCTGTCTCTCTCTCTCTTATAGAAAGCAAGCCAGATATTTTCATTAATCGAAAGGAACTTCGTTCCATCCGGGTGTCCCTTGACACCTCTCAAGTTTTTTTTTTCTTTATAGGTAAGCCTTTGACCACGATCTCATGTGATGAAGCGACGATGCGGCCGTAGATGGCAGCAGACTATACCTAGAAGGCGGGATAAATCTTATTGAACATGTTTTATGCCAATAGGGGTGCGGACGAGGTAAAAAATATACAATCAGTCCGTAATTTTAATAATATTTTTTTTTTACGTATTTTTTAGTTGCGAATAAAATAAATAAATAGGCCAAGCGCTAGTCGGGCTACGCGCAATGTAGGCTTCCGTAGTGCTGGCAAATCGAATATTAACAGCCTTAACTTTCATCAACGATATCTTTAAAACTAATAGAGATATCTTAACCGCTAGTTTTCTTGGAAAATTCATGGTTGAAACTAAATTCGTGATTTTTTTAAGTTTTAAAGCCACCTAGTAGTTTAGATTTTAGAGGAGGGGGGAGGCCCAAAAAAAGTTTTAAACTTGAATATCTCTGAGACGGAACACTTAATCAAAAAGTTTCTTAGCAACCCGTCCTTGATTTTGAAATACCTATTCAACGATACCCCACATGATGGGATCAGCCGGAAAAAATTTCATCCCCATCTTACGTGTACGGGAGGTACCCTAAATTAATAAATTTAAAATTATTTTTATTACCGTTCTCTTACCCTAATCATTACCCTCCTCTGTGCAAAATTTCAGCTTTGTAGGACTTATAGTTTCTCCGCAAAGCCGCGGACGGACGGACAAAGCGAAACTATAAGGCTTCCTTGTTTACTACGGAAGCCTAAAAATGGCTGAGATATAGGCTTACCGACATTTGAGACACAACATTTTCGGTCATATTGTCTGAAATATCTAATGCAAAGTTTTTTGGCTCGAGTATTCACAAGTGACGTCACCACTCTCACCAAGCAACTTTAGTGGATTGTAAATCACACTTTTTTTTTAATTAAAATTAAAAAATACGTGTTCAATCAAAAAAAAAATTGTCCGCACCCCTATTAATGAAGATAATAAAATCAGATGCGTGTTGGTAAACATCATGATTGCCTCTATATCAAACACAGTGGCCCAGCAACATACTGAAAGCACGAGATGATTTTTCCGTATTCCGATCGCGGGACTACGCGAGCTTATATTGATTTTGATATAATTTTACTAGGCTTCCAGAAACTTAAGGAGCTCTTTTTGTACACATATTTAAATAAACAGTATCTTGTGTTTTAGAACCCCGGTTACGCCGGTCGTAAAGAACTTCCGGAAAATTTAAAGATTCAGTTCCGCACAGTGGCCATGATGGTACCAGACAGACAGATCATCATCAGAGTGAAGCTTGCGTCTTGCGGCTTCTTAGAGAATATTACCCTTGCGAGGAAGTTCTACACCTTGTACAAACTATGCGAGGAACAACTTACTAAACAGGTGAAAAGTAACTATTATTACTTAGTACTAAGTACTTTTTAAAGTGAACTTGATTTTTCTTTATTTCAACAACCAATTTAGGATAATGGAAGCGAAATGCACACGGCAAGATACTTTTTGCTGCACTGCATGGAAAACTTGTGAACTACGAGTATAAGAGAAAAATTTAATCATCTTTTGCGTATTTTTACTAAATATTTTAGATATCAGCTGGTTTAACTAAGTAAATAATAAATTAACACAATAAATAAAACCGTCTTTTCAAAACTGATTTTTCAAAATCTGCCTAAATAACTCTTAAAAAGTAAATGTCTTTTTCATTATTTGTCGTATTTGCGAATACAGTGCTTAAAATATAACTAAATAATATTACAATTTAATACGGCAACATAACCTCGAATCCGGAATCCGTAGGTAATTTTATCCGCACCTGTACTAGGCGTCCAGAGACTGCGCAGAGGTACCTAGCTGAATCTTTATTTTTACTTATTCAATCACTTGTGGAATACAGTATCATGTTTATGAAATTATATCGGAAAGCAAACTTTTTATTTTTTTTTACTCAACACGTTTTTGTAAGCAAATTGTTTATTTAAGAGCGTATATATCGAGTGACGCTCTTTCACTCGCACTATTTGACAAAATTTAAAATATAAATTCATAGAATTAATTTATTGAAAATTCCTCAAGACCAGCCAGCCCTGCATAATATTAGCAAGCGCTCACACGGAACACGTAATGGCGACAAGCTGGTCACGATATCAAGGACCCTCACCAAGTCGAGCAAATTGACCCATGTGATAGGCCCCACTGTGTATAATAAACTGCCTAAACATGTAGTTGACGCCGCCACCACGATAATATTTAAGTGCAAGCTAAAAAGCTGGCTTATTGAGCAGGTGTTCTATTGTGTCAATGAAAATGTAAAATTTATAAAATTGTAATCGTAAATTATTTAAATAAAATGACCTATTGTTAATATACTATAAGTATAGGTATAATAGTAAAATATTAATTGGTTAACGAGACTCAACATGTAAACAAAGGTTTATGAAATTATTTGTATTTGTATTATTGCACACATTTTAGAAGTGTTTCCAGTTTGATATATTAAAAAAAGACATGATAAGAATTAAAAAAATATATTTTTCAAAATTGTTTTCCTTGCCATTTTAAAGAAATTTTCAATAAATTATTTCTATGAATTTATATTTCAAAATTTGTCAAATAGTGCGAGCGAGCGAGCGTCACTCGATATACACGCTCTTAATATGTAGTATAATGATTAAGTTTTCTATCATTTTTGTGGGTATTTTTTTATGTTTCCAGTTTTGGACGATTTTGTTTGTTTTTTTATTGTTTCTGGTGCCTCAGAGACAGGTGATGATAACTAAATTTAAACCATAGTACTTAAGTACTCGTAAATTATTTTTACATAATATGTAGGTGCATTTAGTAGTAGTGCAGTAGATATTATATACTGTAATGTTTGAATTTCTTGTGTTATGTTTGCATTCTAAAGGTTATTTTAATGCTGTTTTACAGGCCCCATCCTATTGGATTATTGTTGTTAAAAAAAAGGAAAACACGGCCTCAGCATAAATAATAATAGTATAATACTATTTCCTAAATAAACTAAAACGGAAACGACAGAACTTAATAATATTATTAAAAATACTTATCTCGTTTAGTTATTTAAGTAATGGATTGATGTCGGTTATTTTAAATAACATAAAATAATTGTTTTTTTGTTTCGTTGTCATAAATAACGTTTTTCATAATATTCTTTCAATATTCAAAGAACCGAATATTGAAAGCACGTCAATGGCAGAAGCCGCGTCGATATTTTACCCGCACCTGTACCAGGCGCCCAGAGACTGCGTAGAGGTAGCAGAATCGAGCTTACGTACTTCGCTTGCGTTTATATGAAAAGTATCCGTTATAAATTTGAATAAAACTTTTTATTTAGCTTTTTTATAACTTTTAAGACTACAACTGTTACTTTATGTTATTATGTTCATATATAATATAAAAATATATTTTTCAAAATATGAACAAAATGGTTGTCAATTTATTTAGTGTTCATAATATGAATCCCTTTTTTTTTCTTTGTTATATTAAATAGTTTTTAGGATACTCCTTATCGTTATATACTTTTATTTGTGTTTGCATTAGTAATGAGGGAAATTATATTTAGAACCCAATTTATATTAACGAACTGAGAGGTACAGTAAAGTTTAAATGGCTGTAGGAATGTTTTTTTTTAATATGTCGGACAACTCGAATTGTTTATTTATTCTTGCACTGAAACTAGTACAAAAAAAATGGTTTATACTCCAATGTACGTTTTAAATCATTGCATGGAAAACTCGTGAACTACAAGAGAAAATTAAAATCAGCATGTGCGCTATTTTTATTTCCTTTAGTTTTTATACCGTCTAAGGGAGATTTTATAATTATATTACCGGTATTTCGAAAATTTTAAATTGTAGGCCTACCTATCTTGTTTATTCAGATTTCAGATATAATTTACCAAGTGAATGTATAAAAATATTATTACCAAAAATGTAGTCTTTATAACAGAACAAATTTATTCTAAAAACACCACTAAATACACTCTCAAAAAGTTATTTAAAATATATAAACATTATTTATATCGTATGTATTGCATAAATATTATTTATATCGCAAAAATAATAATAAATAATACAATTTAATATGTCAACATAACCTCGAATCCGGAATCCGTAGGTCATTTTATCCGCACCTGTACTAGGCGTCCAGAGACTGCGCAGAAGTAGCTGAATCTTTCTTCATCTTTCTATCTGTGGGATACAGTATCAAGTTTGTGACTATTTATTATACCTGAAAGCAAACTTTTTTAAGTTCTTAATCTCTATTTAGCTAATTTTTAATGTAAATATAGTATAATAATAATAAATATTTCAGGACATTTTACACAGCGCCACCTAACCCTAAGCTAAGCAACTTAAATGCTTGTGTTATGGTGGTTAGGATATCGTATACAAGTCGTATACTTATATATAGGTACATATACCTGCGGATCACACAAACATTTGTCCCATGCGGGAATCGGACCCGCAACCTTCGCGTTGCAAGCGTTAGTTTTATTTGATTACAGACAGACAACAGACGGGTGAAAGTAAATAAAAGCTTGTAATATTATAATAATTTAGCATGAATGATAATAAAATATAAACTATAGTATGTACTCGTAAATGCTTTTCCTAATGCACATTCACTGCAATATTGGCATTTCTTGTGTTCTGTTATTGTAATGGTTATTTTGATTATGTTAATGGTGTTTCAACAGGCCTTATCCTTTTGGATTATTGTTGTTAAAAAAATATAACCCGGCCAAAACTTAATAAAGAACTTAGAGGACTTTAAATACTGATAAAAATACGTAACCTATCTTGTTTTAATTATTTTAGTAATGGATATCGATGATCAGGTTGACATTAAATTACATAAAAATAGAATACAATATTTGTTTTTTTTTGTTTCGTTGTCATTAAATAACGTTATTCATAATATTCTTACAATATTCAAAGAACCGAAGCACGTAATTGCAGAAGCCGCGTCGATATTTTACCCGCACCTGTACCAGGCGCCCAGAGACTGCGTAGAGGTAGCAGAAACGAGCTTACGTACTTCGCTTGCGTTTATATAATATATGAAAAGTATCACGTTGAAAATTTAAAGAAAACTTTTTTCTACAACTGTTACTTTATGTTATAATGTCCATAATATATAAAAAAATATATCTTTCAAGATATTGACAAAATGGTTGGCAATTTATTTAGTGTTCATTATATGAATCACATAAGTTTTACTGTTACTTTATATTATTACTAGCTGCGCCCAGCGGTTTTACCTGCTACTCAGTAGCCTATGTGTTATTCCAGGGTCTAAGCTATCTCTATACCAATTTTCAGCTAAATCGGTCCACCTGTGAAAGAGTAACAAACATACGTACATCCAGGCATCTATACATTATAATACATTCTTACAAACTTTCACGTTTATAATATTAGTAAGAGTTAGATGTCCATTTAAAAATATATTTATTAAGATATTGTCAAAATGGTTGGCAATTTAATTAGCGTTCATAATAAGAATTACCTACATAAGGTTTTTTCTTTGGTATCACACTAATATTATAAATGCGAAAGTTTGTGAGAGAGTGTGTATGTTTGTTAGTTCTTCACGCCTAAACGGGTGGACCGATTGAGCTGAAATTTGGTATGGAGATAGCTTAGACTCTAGAATAACTCATAGGCATAGAACAGCGGTATTAAATATATAGCGCAGCTAGTATTAAATATACTCAACGTTCATTTATTTAATTAAACAGGCTACTACATTGGAGCACTTTTGCAAGTCAATATTACATTTTTTTCTTTTTAAACACTACTCTAATGCTCTAATATTTTTACAAGCTTTATATTACTTTCACCTGTCTTTTGTCTGTCTGTCTGTAATCAAATCTTGCAAGTTTAATTTGACCCACTTCCCGGTTTCCAATTGAGCTGAAAATTAGCATGCGTGTGTAAATCGGATGACAATGCAATATTTTTATGACATCGAGCTGATCTGATGATGGAGCTGGAAGGTGGCCAAAGGAACTCTGTCATAAAACAACGCAACCCCATCGAGTTTGGGCTCATTTGATTCGTCTTGACGAGTACTTCATGATGCAAGATAATAACAATAATTAAAGCTTGTTTTTAAAAGTATTTTTTAAATTTCACTTGTTTAGGATACTCTTTATCGTGATTAATATACTTTTATTTATATTTGCACAAGTAATGAGGGAAATTATATTTAGAACCTAATTTATATTAAAACGAACTGAGAGGTACAGTAAAGATTAAATGGCTGAAGGAATGTTTTTTTAAATATATCTCGGACAACACGCATTGTTTAAAAAAAAATTGTTTATACTCCAATGTACCTTTTAAATCATTGCATAAAAATCTAGTGAACTACAAGAGAAAATTTAAATCAGCTTATGCGTTTTTTTTCCTTTTTTATACCATCTAAGGGTGATTTTATAATTATTTTACCGGTATTTCACAAATTTTGAATTGTATGCCAATCTATCTTGTTTATTCAGAATTTCAGATATAAATTAACCAAGTGAATGTATAGGTATAATAATATTATTAACGAAAATAGTATAGCAGAACAAATTTATTATTTATTTTAAAAAAACACCGCGAAAATCACTCTCAAAAAGTTATTTTTAATATCTAAACATTATTGATATCGTACATATTGCATAAATATTACTTATATATTGGCTTTTAATAATATAAATATTAAATAATAATGTCAACATAACCTCGAATCCGAAATCCGTCGCTCATTTTATCCGCACCTATACTAGGCGTCCAGAGACTGCGCGGAGGTAGCAGAATCTTTCTTACTCTTTCTATCATTATTTATTTATTTATTTAACAAGTAAGATAGTAAGTTTACAGTGAGAACCAAAACACTTACTACCGAAATTTATCTTATAAAACATAATTACTACTTAACTATAGCTTAGAAATATCCTTATTCTATTTACAATAGAGCGCATATTGTCATCGAAAATGTCGACTTGCTGGACTTCGCTGATAAACGCATTAAGGAGCTGCAATGCTCGTGCGGTAGGCGAATTATGGAATACAGTATAAAGTTTATGACTATTTACTATATTATCTGAAAGCAAACTTTTAAATATTTTAAACTCAAGTTAGCAAATTGTTTATTTAATAGTAAAATTAAAGTTTTCTATAATTTTTTGAGGTGTTACCTACTGTTTCCAGTTTTGGGCGAATTTGCATGTTTTTATATTGAATCTGACGCCTCCACGTACGTGAATGATAACAAAATATAAAAGTAAATGCTTTTCCTAATGTACTTCCACTGTAATATGCATAAATAAATTTTGCATTTCTTGTGTTCTGTTATTCTAATGGTTATTTTAATTATGTTAGTGGTTATTTAACAGCCCTATCCTTTTTGATTATTGTTGTTAAAAAAATAAAACACTGCTTAAATTTAATAATACACTATTATTACAAAACGGAAACGGCAGAACTTAAGGCTTTAAATATTGATAAAATACATACACTTATCTTGTTTCAGTATTTTGGTAAAGGATATCGATAAACTCGTTGATTTAAATTACATAAAAATAGAGTTCAATATACACAGAGTTCCATAGACAAATATCCTAAATCAATGACAATATTATTATTTTTTTCGTTATCAAATATTGTTTTTCATAATATTTTCTTTCAATATTTAAAGAACGACCAAGGGCCGTAGCATGCCACACGGGATCTCGCTGAAATGTCAAGAGTAGAACTGTCATCCCATACATTGTACTTTTGTGAATGGGATCATCATATTGAAAGCACGTCAATACAGAAGCCGCATAGATATTTTACCTGTACCTGTACCAGGCGCCCAGAAAATGCGCAGAGGTAGTAGAATCGAGCTTATTTCGCTTGCGTTTATGAAAAGTTTCACGTTGAAAATTTACAGAAAGCTAGCTACTAGCATATTTAGCTTTTTAACAACTTTTAAGACTATAACTTTTATTAAATATTATATTAATTAAAAATACATATATATTTAATAAGATGTTTACAAAATGGTTGGCAATTTTTTTCGTACTTATATAATATCTGTTGCAATAGTGCCACACGTATATATAATAATATATGTATATTCCTTAATTTATACTAACAGTTTAAGCAAATAGTGAATTTATGAAACTTTATTTATATTATTATATTAACTGATAAAGACAAATGACCATGGTAAATTTTTGATGATACTGGTAAAGTTTAAAAATACGCTGAAACTATGTATAAAAAATGGGTTTATTCTCCAACCGACCAATTAACCCTAATGTCAGAGATAAGTTATGTGGCTAACCTATATTGTGCATGTTATTAGGTCCACTACGACTTTGGTCTACGCAACATCCTCTCAGTGTTGCGTACACTTGGTGCGGTCAAACGCGTAAACTCCAAAGACAACGAAAGCACCATCGTCATGAGAGTCCTCAGAGACATGAATCTATCGAAACTCATCGACGAAGACGAACCCCTCTTCATATCCCTCGTGGCCGATCTCTTCCCCAACCAGGCACTCGAGAAAACCACGTACACAGAACTGGAAGAAGCTATTAAGAAGCAGGTTGACTCGTCCGGGCTTATCAACCATCCTCCTTGGATGCTGAAGATTATTCAGGTATTGTGAAGATATTCAATCATTTCTATTGCTTGCTTGGGTGTATTTTATTGGATTGCCTTTGCGTACGACTTACGACTCATAACGTTATTTCATAAAGCATTTATTTCAGAGAAGGCGAAACACTGATTTCTCTGCTCTTGTACACTGAAGAAGTGTCCTGATTAGAAATATAATATTATATTTTAGCAAACATATTTTTAAATTAAACTTGTCGATTTCTGAGTTGACTCCCTTTGGATCTAGACGTGCGTTATTATAATAATAAAACCCTGACTCGCAGAGACAGGTCTCTCGCAATTTCCAGCCGTTAAGTTTGTCAACTTACTAGAAGGGTAGGCTGGAAGGGCAGTATAATAGTTAGGACTTATAGGTAACTTATAAGAATAATAAATATATCAATAATTCATTTTTGTGTCTGTAATTTGACCTAAAATTTTACCCTATTCAAACTCTGGCGACCGGCCGGTCGAAAGATCATTCATTCAATATCAAAATATAGGCTATAAAGTATGAAGCACTTTTGCAAGTTAATTTTACTATCAGATAATGGCTTATTTAGTACTATTTATTTAAGACTACCGCTCGTTCGAAAAGCGACTCTATGAGAGGAACGACCAAACAACGCAAAGGGATTGTTTTTTTTTAATATGTGTGTACCTATAATACAAGATATTTTTACTATGATGGTTGACGAAAGGTATTGATGATTGAGATGCAACATAGGAAAAGGTGGAGAGACATCTACAGTATAGCGGATAAAATCGCTGGGCGCAGCTAGTAATATATAATGTAAATACTGCTGTGTCTTTTAGGTTTTAATCATATTTGTTAACTGTAGTATAATAAAGGCATTTTTATTTTATTATTAATTGATGCAACAGTTATACGAGACACAGCGAGTACGGCACGGCATCATGACGCTAGGCCCTCCCGGCGCAGGCAAAACCACGTGCATACACACTCTCATGCACGCTCTCTCTGAGCTCGAGAATCCACACAGGTCAGTTAAATAAATAAAAATGTTTATTTCTTCCACAAGATCTTAAGAACTAATGTTTACAATAAAAAGTTAAGGTAATCTATCTTGTGGCGGACTGGTGCCCACTATAAGTTTACAGAATAAACCTGTGGTGCAGGTCACCAGTGCCTCCCCTCTGATAGCCTTAGTAAACTAAATATGTAGTACAACTTAACGGACTTTGAGGTTAGTAGTTTATTACTACAAACTCTTCTCATTTTAGGAAGTAAACTTTGTAATATCAAATGTATTTAATGTAGATTTTTTTTTGTGAATATAGTGTTCAATATATATGAAAATCATGTTACCAAAAAGTCCATGAATATGGTGATCGGTGGTAATCCGGGAAGGGGGCGCCCGAAAAAGGTTTGGATGAACTGTGTGAAAGAGGATATGCGTGCTAGGGGAGTGGATGCAGATATGACGGATGATAGATCAGAATGGAGGAGAATAACGTGTTGTGTCGACCCTACCTAGTGTGGGATAAGGGCAGGAAGAAGAAGTAGTACTGTACTGATTATGCGCAGCGTTATCTCTTGGAAACCGTCTTGTTCGTCTTCTTTAAATTGTTCTTTACTTATGTGTTCTAGGGAAATGCGTATGAATCCTAAAGCCATAACCGCCGCGCAAATGTTCGGACGCCTGGACGTCGCCACCAATGACTGGACAGACGGAATATTCTCCGCATTGTGGAGAAAAACGCTCAAAATCAAAACCGGAGAACACATCTGGCTCGTGCTGGACGGCCCTGTCGACAGTATATGGATAGAGAATTTGAATTCAGTGTTAGACGACAATAAAACTTTGACGCTAGCCAACGGGGACCGCCTGACGATGTCTCCGACTTCTAAGATAATATTTGAACCGGAGAACATTGACAACGCGTCGCCGGCTACCGTGTCACGCAATGGTATGGTCTACATGAGTGCTTCAGGGTTGGATTGGGACCCAGGTACGTTTGAATTGATTTATTGTATTACAGGAAATAGCAACAAAATAACGAGAACCTTTTATACAAGAGCTTTCAGCTTTATTGAAAAAGTTTTGTATTAGGTGTATTTCACAACACATTGTAATTTTAGGTTTATATGTATTTGTAATTAACAAAAATGTTTTTTCTCACTAACCTTCAACTTCAAAAAAAGTGATATTGTTCGATTATGTATCAATTCCTCATTCTCCAATTATGATTCATGTTCTGGCCATATTTTTAATTGTATCTTACTCGTGCTACATCTAAATTAATCCTAAACAAAGTACTTCTCAAGCTGAGTACCTATTTTACTGTAGATAATAGAAAACTTAGGGAAGAGACACTTACTTCCACAACACAGGGGATCCTAGTGTGGGGCTAGTGGACACCATAGGTAATCTATTAGTTCATAAGAAATTAGTTTTTAATTTTTATGTTACCATGTACCACCACATCTTTTCTTAAATAAATAAATTTCAAAACAACCGATTTGGAAGTTAACCCAGCTGCGTTCCCACGCAGCTACTAACTTAAATGAATTTTGCCTAGCAGTTTAGACAAAATTTTAATAAAAACAACACTAATATAATAATTAACCAAAACTTCAAACAATTTATTGTTATTATGAACAAAACACCCGCACTTTGTGTATTTCGTCGGAATTAAACAATAGGTTGTTTACATTTTTTGTGGCAAGAAGTTAGAGAAACTGAAGTCATACAAAGTTCCTTAACTTTGGTTTGTTTACATTATTATATTATGTACCTCTATATTTCTAAAAAGAGAAAGATATAGTACAGGTGTACTAAGTTGTTTACTTCAACTTCCTTTAGATTCATACATTCCTGGTACCGCCGACTGAGAATCCAATCAATACATCACAACTTGAGACGCGCAAGCGTATTAATGAAAGGGGGATATGCACTTGTCTGAGTTATCATGCACTACCTTGCACTTTAGATGTGATGTACCAATACAATTAGCAACAACTAATGAGTAATTACGTTGCATTTTCAATTTTTTTTAAAGCGGCAGTGGCCATGGGCTTATGTGGTGCGGATGCAAATCTGAACCGCCGAGTTCGAATCCCGGCACCGCTCACCAATGACTTTAATTAGTTATGTGCGGTTTTTCCACTTCCTGTACTGGTGGTAAGCTTCGGCCGTCGCTAGTTACCACCGACTAGACAAAACTGTGTCGCCAAGCGCTCTTTGTGACCGTGTTCCGGCATGATTTTCAGTGAAGCCAGGGGAGATTTATCCCGCCTTCTAGGTTTAGTCTGCTACCATCTACGGCCGCATCGTCGCTTAAGAGCGTATATATCGAGTGACGCTCTCTCGCTCGCACTATTTGACAAATTTTGAAAAATAAATTGGATATATACACTCACTCCAGATCGTGGTCAAAGGCTATAATGAATAAAAAAAATTGACATACCATTATATTCCACTTTAAAATTATTGTAATATTTCAGTTCTCCGTGCCTGGCTGAAAACAAGATCGGCCCGGGAAGTGGAAATATACAGTTCACTTTTTGAACAAACATTCCCAAGTGTTTATACTTGGTGCACACAAAATCTCGTCTTCAGCATGAGAGTTTTGCAAGCTAATATAATCCTCCAAATGCTCAGCCTTCTGGAGGGATTGGTTCCTCCACAAGTAGTTGAAACTGAGGATGCCTCGGCCAACAAATCTGTCAACGGCGACATCGACGATGACGAAGAAAAGGAAAAAGCTGAAGAGATCATCCTTTTCACACCTGAACATATTCATAAAATTTATGTATTTACTTTATTTTGGGGATTTGGATCGCTGTTAGAAACTGGCGATAGGCAAAGATATGACGCGTATATAAAGAAGAATTTTAACGAAATGTTAGATCTACCCAAGCATCCCAACAACAAACCTAGCATTGCTTTTGACTTCTACGTCAAGCATCCTGGCAAATGGGAACTCTGGGATGATTTGGTTATGCATTACCAATACCCAGATACAGCTACTCCGGACTATTCCAGCATTTTGGTTCCTATCGTAGACAATGTCAGGATCAACTATTTAATTCACTGCATCGCAAAACAAGGCAAAGCTGTGCTACTTCTGGGCGAGCAAGGCTCGGCAAAAACCGTCATGATGAAGGCATACATGAAAAATGCCAATCCTGAACAGTTTATGGGTAGATCGTTTAATTTCTCTTCGGCCACTAGCCCTTATCAGTTTCAAAAAACTATTGAGAGCTACGTGGAGAAACGCAGCGGCATGACTTTTGGTCCTCCCGGAGGAAAGAAGATGTTGGTTTTCATTGATGACATAAATCTGCCCCAGATAAACGAGTGGGGTGATCAAATTACAAACGAGATAGTGAGACAAACTATGGGTATGGGAGGTTTTTACAGTTTAGAAAAACCTGGCGATTTTACTACTGTTGTAGATATACAATTCTTGGGTGCGATGGGTCAACCAGGTATTAAATCCGTTACTAATGCTTATTTCGATGTTATGATAAGGATATTTGTAGTTTTATATAAAATAATGAAATTTAATATATTGCAGGCGGTGGAAGAAATGACATACCAGCTCGATTGAAACGTCAATTTGCAATATTCAACTGTCCCCTGCCGAATAACGAGTCTATCGATAAAATATTTAAAGTGATAGGAGAAGGTCACTATAACGCCAAGAGAGGATTCGCGGCGGAAGTTCGCTCGCTTATAAAGAAAGTCATACCTTTGACCAGGGAGCTGTGGATGAGGACTAGACTGAATTTACTACCGACTCCGGCAAAATTCCACTACGTGTTTTCATTACGTGATTTGTCCAGAGTGTGGCAAGGAATGGTGGGAACGTTACCTACTGTGATTGAATCCGAAAAATGTCTGATGCTCTTGTGGAAACACGAATGTTCGAGAGTGTTCTCAGATAGGTTCACGCATCAACTTGATAAAGATTGGTTCAATAAGGCGCTGTATGATATTGCTGAACAAATACTAGGGGTGGAGTATAGGAAAATGATGGAAAAAGATCCAGTATTTGTTGATTTCATGAGGTAATTATTGTTTTATAGGCTTTTTTTCGTTTGCACTTTTGAATAAACTAAATTATGGGCTATACCGTATACCCCACCCGAACAGGTTACCCTGTCGGAGTCATATCACAATTATTACTATTATTAGGTATAAGGTGAATGGCCAGCCTATAAGTTCCAGTTTCAAGTCCCCAAGATTACGTCAAGGTCTGCAGCAACCACCATCAAGCGACCTAAGAACTGCCTTCTACATATCTTATTGGAAACAGCCCCAACGAGTTTTTATTATTTAATTACGTTAAATTCCTCATGGATTTATTATGATTTACAGAGATGCGCCCGAACCAACCGGTGAAGAAGGGGAGGATGCTGATATGGAACTACCTAAAGTATATGAGCCAGTGTTTGACTACAGTGAGCTGCGCGAACGCTTACAAATGTTTTTGTCACAATTCAATGAAATGGTGCGTGGTTCAGGGATGGACTTGGTATTTTTCCCTGACGCAATGCTCCACTTAGTCAAGATATCCAGAGTAATCAGACATCCCAGAGGTAATGTGATGCTAGTCGGCGTCGGTGGTTCAGGAAAACAGTCCTTGACCAAGCTTTCGACCTTCATAGCAGGATACCGGTCTTTTCAAATAGCTCTGACCAGATCCTACAATGTAGGGAATTTTTTAGAAGACTTGAAGTTATTGTACCGTTCGTGTGGTGTGCAAGGCAAAGGCACCACGTTTATTTTTACCGATTTGGATATTAAAGAAGAAGGATTCTTGGAATATTTAAATAATATTTTATCGTCCGGCGTTATATCAAACCTGTTCACAAAAGATGAACAACAGGAAATTATTTCTGAACTCACGCCAATAATGAAGCGTGAAAACCAAAAACGTACGCTAACTAATGAATTGGTGATGGAGTATTTCTTGAACAGAACATGCCAAAATCTGCATGTTGTATTATGTTTCTCGCCGGTGAGTCCATTTTGCAATCAAGTGAATTCAGGCATGTTTTTTACTATTTTAAATGTATAATAATGTATTTTTTGTAGGTGAGTGAAGCATTTCGCTACCGGGCATTGCGTTTTCCTGCGCTCATTTCAGGCTGTACCATTGATTGGTTCCAACCTTGGCCAAAAGATGCATTGGTCTCGGTTGCGGATCACTTTCTGGCAGAGTTCGAAATCGAGTGCACGAAAGAAGTCAAAAAAGAACTCGTTACAGTACTTGGTACGATACAAGATGTCGTTTCTCAAGTGTCCGCAGAGTATTTTCAAAGATTTCGCAGATCTTCCCATGTCACACCGAAGTCCTATTTAAATTTCATTGGAGGTTATAAAACCATTTATCAAATGAAACAGAAGGAGCTAGGTGATGGGGCTCTGCGCATGGACACTGGTTTGGAGAAGCTGAGGGAAGCATCTATCTCAGTCGAAGTCTTAAAAAAGGATTTGGCTGTAATGGAGCAAGACCTCGCTTTAGCTTCTGAAAAAGCAGATCGCGTACTGACCGAGGTCACAGAAAGAGCAATGCAAGCTGAGATTGTAAAAAATCAAGTACAAATTGTCAAAGAAAAAGCTGAAGCTCTAGTGGCGTATATCGCTGAAGAAAAAGAAAAAGCTGAGAGGAAATTGGAGGCGGCTAAGCCTGCGCTAGAAGAAGCGGAATCAGCCTTGAACACCATCAAACCGGCTCATATAGCTACCGTAAGGAAACTCGGCCGTCCTCCACATCTGATCATGCGAATCATGGACTGTGTCCTGATTCTATTTCAGAGAAGATTGCATCCCCTTATACCCGACACTGCTGCTCCATGTCCAAAACCTTCGTGGGCAGAATCCCTCAAGGTATATTTCGCAATTAGATTGACTATTTAATGTGTTATGCTAACGTTAATTTTATGCAATACTTTTAACAGATGATGGCAAGTACAACATTTTTATTGCAACTCCAAAATTACCCAAAAGATATCATAAATAACGAGATGGTGGAGCATCTCTTGCCATATTTTGAGATGGAAGACTATAATATGGACACTGCAAAGCGGGTGTGCGGGGACGTTGCCGGCTTATTGTCTTGGACAAAAGCTATGGCCTTCTTCCATAGCGTCAATAAGGAAGTGTTACCTCTGAAAGCAAATTTGCTGTTGCAAGAAGCGAGATTAAAGGTCTGTATAACAGAAAATGAAACGAATTGTAGAGTTAATTGATTAATTTCTTACTGTGGTATTACGATGTGGTTAATCGAATATTTTCTAAATGTGTATATTATACCTATATGTATTCTTTATTTTTTTTATTCTATTCTATTATTTTAGGTGGCTATGGATGACTTAGCTTCAGCAGAAAGACAGTTGGAAGAGCGAGAAATGTCTCTCAGGAAAGTCAAAGAACAATACGAGTCAGCTGTATCAGAAAAACAAGAACTTACTGATGCGGCAAATGTTTGCTTGAGAAAGATGACTGCTGCGACGGCTCTTATAAACGGCTTAGGGGGAGAAAAGATAAGATGGACCCAACAAAGCAAAGACTTTAAAGAGCAACTAGGAAGACTAGTTGGTGATGTCGTTCTCGCCACAGGATTCTTATCCTACTGTGGGCCCTATAATCAAGAGTTTAGGAACAGTTTACTTGATAACTGGATGGGTATCTTGAAAAACAAACAAATCCCTGTCACGAACGGTTTAAACATTACCAACATGCTCGTCGAAAACGCAACTATTTCCGAGTGGACTTTACAAGGTTTACCCAACGACGACCTCTCCGTTCAAAACGCTTTAATTGTTACCAAATCGAGCTCTTATCCTCTCCTGGTTGATCCACAGAGTCAAGGTAAAAACTGGATCAAAAATAAAGAGAGCTCGAATGAATTACAGATAACCTCGCTCAATCATAAGTACTTTAGAACACATCTTGAGGACAGTTTATCTCTCGGTCGACCACTGCTTATAGAAGATGTGGGTGTTGAATTAGACCCCGTTATAGACAATGTGCTGGAAAAGAACTTCATCAAATCAGGTTCGATTGAAAAAGTAATTGTAGGTGACAAAGAATGCGACGTCATGCCTGGCTTTATGCTGTACATTACAACGAAACTGCCGAACCCAGCTTATTCTCCAGAGATCAGCGCAAAAACTTCTATTATAGACTTCACGGTCACCATGCAAGGCTTAGAAGATCAACTTCTCGGCAGAGTGATCTTAATGGAGAAATCAGACTTAGAAGAAGAAAGGGTGGCTTTATTCGAATCTGTAATGAAAAATCAAAGAAGCATGAAAGAGTTGGAAAGCAACTTACTTTGCCGGCTAACTTCTTCTGAAGGGTCTCTCGTTGACGACGAAGCTCTGATTCAAGTGCTTCAAATTACGAAAACTACGGCTGAAGAAGTCAACGAGAAACTGAAAGTGGCCGAAGTCACAGAGAAAAAGATTATAAAGGCACGGGAAGAATTCAGAGCAGTGGCGGCCAGAGGATCTATCCTCTACTTTTTGATTGTAGAAATGAGTAATGTGAATCTAATGTATCAAAATTCACTGAAACAGTTCTTGACAATATTTGACAATTCCATTACGAAGTCCACTAAGAGCAATATCACAGAGGAGCGTATCAACATAATCCTCAAATATTTAACGCATGAGGTGTGGGCGTTTACATTACGCAGTTTGTATGAAAGACATAAAGCACTTTTTACATTAATGCTTGCAATGAAGATAGATTACCAAAAAGGGCTTATGTCACATGACGAATTCATGGCTTTTATCAAAGGTGGAGCATCTTTGGACCTAAACGCCGTCACACCCAAACCTTTTAGATGGATTTTGGATATAACTTGGTTGAATTTAGTTGAGATTAGCAAACTGAAAACCTTTTCTGATGTTCTGTCGAGAGTAAGCATAATTTTGTAATATTTTTAATAAAGTTTTTATAACTTTTATATGTCTCCATAAATTTTCCTTTTATACATACATACAGATATCATCAAATGAAAAAGAATGGCGAGTTTGGTATGAAAAAGCAAAACCCGAGGAGGAAACAATACCGAATGGATATCACGAGAGTTTGGATGTATTCCGGAAACTTCTGCTGATCAGGTCCTGGAGCCCTGACCGCACTTTGTCTCAAGCTCGAAAATATATTGTTGGTATGTGTTTAGATGTTCTATTCTGTAAACATTTGGAGTCAATAAGCATAGGGAAATCAACTAAGGTTCAAATACTTAAAAATATTCTAGTGGTATCCTAGTAGTTAAAACCTAGTCCGTAATTAAAATATAATTTAAAAAAAGACGTGTGGCACTCGGAGACTGCCGCGGTAAAGCTATTGCATAGCATTTTTTATCAACTTATGTAATTATAGTATCACCGCTGTGCCTTTCGGAGTGGGGGGTGTTAGGTTTTTTTCATTACGGAATTTCTGGATTCGGTCCCCACGCTCAAGGCCCGCGATAGAAGCTATGCAATAGCTTAAAAAAATTTAGGCAACATCCCTACATATATCCTATGCAACATAAGTACGACGAAACTGTTTATCTGTATTATGGAAAATCAGCGTGGATTTTTGAGCATGCGTGTGTGTTTTTAGATTCTTTGGGTCCAGAATACGGTGAAGGTTGTATCCTTAATCTCGAGGCGACATGGGAGGAATCGGAGCCGCGCACTCCTCTCATCTGTATCCTATCGATAGGATCCGACCCTTCAGCGCAGATCGCTGCCCTCGCCAAAGCCAAAGAAATTGGTGAGCGACTCCTTATATGTATATCTACGAGTAATTTTAGCACTGTAGCAGAATAGATTTTATTGTGATTTGAAATTGCACCCAATCATTTTTATTTCCACTAATTCAATATTTACAATGATTTCTGTGTTTGATAGAGATGATTATTTCCTTGCTTTATGCCTTTGTTTTTTTTTTTTTGGAATCCAAAACCAGGTGGTTTGTTTTGCTAATGTGTCAAAACTTTTTTGCAGTTTTAAAAGCTGTTTCAATGGGCCAAGGTCAAGAAATTGTGGCGCGAAAAATGATATCAGACTCAATGAATGAAGGCGGTTGGGTGCTCCTCCAAAACATTCACTTATCTCTGCCTTTCTGCGTGGAAGCTATGGACGCTCTCATTGAAACTGAACATATACAGGAGTCTTTCAGATTATGGCTCACCACGGAAGTACACACGGAGTTTCCAATCGGGCTTTTACAGATGGCCATCAAATTTACCAACGAGCCTCCTCAAGGAATCAGGGCCAGCATGAAAAGAACTTACCAAAACATTACACAAGACACCTTAGACTATTCGTCACTATCGCAGTGGCCACCCCTACTGTACGCCGTTGCGTTTTTGCACACCATCGTGCAAGAGAGACGCAAGTTCGGTCCTTTAGGCTGGAACATACCGTACGAATTCAACCAAGCAGACTACGCAGCCAGCGTACAATTCGTGCAGAACCATCTCGACGAAATTGACCCTAAAAAGGGCATATCATGGCCGACAATTTGCTACATGCTCGGAGAGGTGCAGTACGGGGGTCGTGTTACCGACGACTTCGACAAACGTTTACTGACCACTTTCACAAACGTGTGGTTCTGCGATGTGCTGCTGCGACCTGGGTTTGAATTCTACAAAGGTTACAAGGTCCCTCAAACGAGGAATCTTTCAGGATACGTAGACTATATCAATCAGCTACCGTTGACGGACACGCCTGAGGTTTTCGGTCTGCACAGCAATGCTGATATCACGTATCAGATCAACAGCGCGAAGGATATTTTGGACACAATCCTTAGCGTGCAGCCGAAGGAAGGAGGCAGTCAAGGAGGGGAAACGCGGGAGAGTATTGTGTACCGGCTGGCCGAGGACATGTTAGAGAAGCTGCCTAAACAATACATAAGCTTCGAGGTCAAGGAAGCTTTGCAAAAAATGGGCGCGTTTTTACCAATGAATATTTTCTTGAGGTAATTATTCCTTGAACATAGGACAATAGAGGTATTGTGTAAGGTTCCCGTCTATCTAAAATATTTGTTGTCAATCAACTTCCGGCTTATTTTTTTTCCTAATAGGTACTTTACTTTTAGGCAAGAGATCGACCGAATCCAGCGTGTGATCAAGACGGTACAGTCTACACTGTGTGACTTGAAGCTAGCAATTGATGGCACCATCGTCATGAGTCAGGGTCTGCGGGAGTCATTGGATGCTATGTACGACGCGCGTATACCCGCCAATTGGCTGAAGGTAACATCTTTTTTTTTATGCAAAGAAGTAAGCAGGCGAGCAAGACTCTTTAGCTCAGTAACTTCATTAGCTACAGGGCTCCCCTACCGAAGCACAATAATATTTGCACATTACTGCTCAGGCAGAAAAATAATTGGCACTCTCTCCACCATGTCGACCTACAAAGGAATTTTGCCCTCGGTAAAGTATATAAATCTTCCTGACTTTTTACCAAGGTAAGGTTACTTTTAACATTATTCTAACATAAGAATTAAAAAAAAACATTATGTTAACCATATCCCTAGGTATCCTGGGAGTCAGCCACGCTTGGTTTCTGGTACACAGAGCTGTTGGAAAGAGAGCAGCAGTACCGCATATGGCTCAGGAATGGACGACCCACTACTTTCTGGATGACTGGTTTCTTTAACCCACAGGGTTTCCTCACGGCTATGAGACAGGTAAGTCTGATAATGACTTCTTTGCAGTGTCTGAGTTCCTAGTAAGAATTTGATTCGGAAATAACTTCATTTATACAACAGAAAAATACACATACGTCTCGTGGTGTATTTATTATACTCGTATAAGAATAACTTTTTCTAATTTAATAGGTTTATTCACCTAAAATGGCACGCTTATAGATACTTCTAATTAACAAATTTTTTGAATTTTTTTTTAGATAAACGGAATTAATTAAAGAAAGCTAATCAGAAGTCACAGAACGGCCCTATGACTTCTCACAATCGTCATGTTTGTGTCTCTACCCTCGAATTCAGTATCTCTCTGTTATCGCAAAGTTCGTGGTAGCACCGCGAGATTTTCTGCACAAACTATCTATGATGACGTTGCATCGATACACTTGCTCACAACTCATGTGCCCCTGGTACTCCGGACGTCATGAAATCAATACCGTGCACTAAAGGAATGGCGCAGGCGTGCGTTCAGCCAATAAACAAACATAAACAATTATTATTATTGATATTCTGGTTGAAACGTGTTTGAAAAATTAACGTAGAAAAGTTGTATTTTAAAAACTGTTAAAGCTGTGTTACCTACTTTACTCCGGTGGTAAGTGTAGTGAAGTGAGTTGCTAAATAATATAAAAGTTTAATGGCCATGTAAATAGGTAATGTAAATAAGAAATAACTTTTATAAACAGAAAAGATCAATATAGATTTTAGTTATCATTTTCATACTATCGTGTAATAATTATAATTTATATTTTTTTTTTATTTGGTGTGATCTGATGCATATTAACGTGATTTGTTGCTCATATTATAAAAGTTCGATTGTAAAAAAAATTTAAGTTTTGATCGTCTTTTGTTTATAGATAACAAAACAATATATATTTTATTCCTTTTTGAACTTCTAATTTAATAAGTGAAGATTACTTAGATAAATCAAAAAGTTTTTATAAAAGTTATCGGCGGGCGTATTAATTTTACCTAAAACATTAACAAATACCTGTAAAAATCACAACAAAACTTTGTAACCAATAAAATATACTTACACATAATATAATATTGTTGCGATTTATTTCACTATGTTAAATTGCCTGATTTCCTTGTGGTCAGGAGGTGACGCGGAGTCACAAGGGTTGGGCGCTGGATTCTGTGGTGCTCCAGAACCTCATCACCAAGCTGAACAGAGAAGATGTCCACGAGGGGCCTGCTGAAGGCGTCTACGTCTATGGACTCTTCCTCGAAGGTACACTCAAAACTAAAATAAAAATATTAAAGGACATTTCACACAGCGCCACCTAACCCCAAGCTAAGCAACTTAATGCTTGTGTTGTAGTTAGGGTAACGTATACAATACTAATTATACTTATCTTTTGTAATAACCTACTTATAATAGATATTGAACCACCCAGACCAGAATCAAATACCTGTGGATCACACAAACATTTGTCCCATGCAGGAATTGAACCCGCAACCTTCTGCGTTGCAAGCGGGTATTAGCATTAGCCCACCGCGTCATAGAGGTACTGTGTTATAAATAACGATTAGAACATCACCATCTTTAGATTAAAATAAAAAAGTGGCTGTGACATACAGACGGACAGACAGCCATGACGAATCTATAATCGTCATGGCTGTCTGTTCGTCGGGTTCCGTTTTTTGCCATTTGGCTGCGGAACCCTAAGAAGGGAAGACGCCTGTACTGATGGACCACTCCAATTAGGTTCATGCACACAGTTTTACTTCGGTGCGAGTCGTAGCAACAACCGACACTTTCCGACCCAGCAGGTCCAAGTTTGGTTATAGAAACGATAGCGCGTACCTTTTTTTGGCTAATTCTCACTCACTACCATTGATGGCAACTTCAATGTACATTGCTGATTTTGTTACTTTACTCATAATAATGAGGAGGTTTAAGCACGCAATGTACGCAATTTTGTCTTTGGATTCTAGTGTTTTACATGTCGTTTTGCGATAGCCAATAGGCCCTCTGGACCGTAACTTCCCTTTTATTCTAACTCATCAACATAATATTTGCAGGTGCATCCTTGGACCGCAAGTCCGGCAAGCTGATTGAGTCCAAGCCCAAAGTGTTGTACGAACAAATGCCGGTTATATACATATTCGCAATCAACACGACGGCGGGCAAGGACCCTCGACTCTACGAGTGCCCGATCTATCGCAAGCCTCAGAGGACGGACGCCAAATACGTCGGCTCCATAGGTATGTTTTATTATACCATTATAGAACCTTTGACCACGATCTCTCGTGATGTGGCCGTAGATCAGACAAAACCTAGAAGCGGGATAAATCCAGGGAGGGATTTATCCCTTCTCTAAACATCATGCCGGAAAACGGTCATAATGACCGCTAGGCGCAACGGTTTTGTCCAGTGGGTGGTAACTAGCGAGTGGTAAAAACCACACATAATTCATTATAGTCATTGGTGCAGGGCCGGGATTCGAACTCGGTGATCCACATCTGCACCACATAACCCTTTGGCAACCACCGCTCTAGATCAAAATCAATCAATAATTTTATCAGATCAATCTTAGTCATGCTTCTACTTGTTAATTATTAAATACCGCATATAAATTTTGTTTTTAATATATTTCAGTTTTTTTTATTTTTTACAGATTTCGAGACCGACAGTAACCCGAGACATTGGACTCTGCGAGGAGTCGCGCTTCTCTGCGATATCAAATAAAAACACCAAATTTATTTAAAGTTCAGAACTGCACCAATCAAGTATCTCCACTACCTAACACTAACTGAAAGTACGACCGTTTGAAACCGACTTATGTTCTTGCCTGCAAAATGGGGGATGACCTTACTTCTTGCCTCTATTCTTGAATCTAGCTTAAATGGTTTCTTTCAAGAAATACAACAGAATCTGCAATCAGGCAAAGCCTTGGTATTGAAGATGTCAAGAAGCGACGTTGATAGTTTACCATCGTTGTTAACTCATTAATAAACTCTTATCTTTAAAAACGCACAGACCTAAAAGGATAGTACCTACGAATAAATAATAAGGATAGTACAAAGAATGTTAATAGAGTGGAATGGCTAAAGATAAATGAGTCCTAAAGTTAAGGATAACACAGTGACAAGGCAATGTTATCGTTGAAAGATTGGAAATAAATTCAGGAGTTTACATTTAGCACGCATTCTGGCACTACATCATCACGAATCATACCTATAAGGAAAAATATATAAGGAGTGCTGTTTAACAAGTTTTTTTGTGAATTCAGTTCAACGAATCGTGCTTATTTTGATCAATAAAATCAACAACCTATTTATTTTTTGTTTTATTTAGTCTCCCATTTTACCATGTCCAAAGGAAACGGCTGAACTTAAATGTGAAAGCGATCGGGCATACTCTGTGCCTTACTTTTTTGCAACTTTAATCTAGAAGCTTCTTTCGTCGAATTGTATTTGATCAGCAGGCTTATTGACTAATTCACACCCACTAACATTGATGGCCACTTTAATGTAAATTACTTTTTGTTATTTTACTCATATTAATTAGGTTTTAAGCAAGTAATGTACGCATGTTTGTCTATGGATTCTAGTTTTTTACATGCAGGTGAGATAAGTTAGTCCCTTGGTCACATAAGGTCACATAAGCTACAGTACACTATTATTATTGTTGTGTACTGGATATTTACAATTATTAATTATTTATTTTAAATTCAATCTGATTGCATGAGTCTTAGTTTAATTGTATTAAATATTTGTACGCCTTTGGTAGAATTTTGTTGGAACAGAAAAAAATTATATTAAGATTATAATTGTACCAAAATTCAAGACATATAAATCCCATTTCATTACAGCGGGTTAACCCGCTAGGCGCAGCTAGTAATATATTAATACATAACTACAAGTAAAAAGACATCGTATCAGTAAAGAAAATGTATTAAAATTATGCAGGATCAAATTAGCGCACCTTACAACAAATGTAAACAGAATCTACAAAGACATCACTTGAGACGCGTCACTGCAGCGTTCACTAGACTGACACAAGACGGGACACTACAACACTTTTTTAATTTCGTCGTATAGAATGAGGACGAAGGCTCCACCGGTGCCTCTGAGGACGTTTGAGAAGGCGCCCTTGAAGAAGGCTCCGGGCCCTTCTGTTTTGAGAATGACGGCCCAACAGTGGGCGGTGTTCTTGTAGAGCCTCTCGGCGGCTGGTCGACCTGACTGCATCATCATGCGCCGCCGCACCGTGTCGAGGGGGTAGGACGCTATGCCGGCCACTGTCGTCACGGTCTAACAGAAAAATACAGCGTCAGAATCACCCTTAACCGATACTACAGTGGTTTAAACTAGCCAGATTAGTACCTATATTTATTGTCAACCGATTACCTACTCTGTTTACTACATTAATCTCTCATCATCAGCTTACGGTCGTCCACTATCTTCCCCCTCTAATCTTCGATCTCTACTATGGATGCACGCGGTGGGTGCCCTCCTCGCAGTTTTTTAAGATAGTATGAACAGAAATAAATGTGCAGCGAAGGGTGATGGACCTGCTCCAATAGTCATTTACGCCGCGCCTTAAGATTAAAAGTGCTCTCGATTTATTTAC
Source organism: Hemithea aestivaria (assembly GCA_947507615.1). NCBI lineage: Eukaryota > Metazoa > Arthropoda > Insecta > Lepidoptera > Geometridae > Hemithea > Hemithea aestivaria. The sequence continues at coordinate 3,385,659 of OX382323.1, forward strand.
ATTTACTAACAATTTAACCTACATATTTTAATCATGGAAGGATGAGCGCCACAATATGGTGGCTTATAGCTAGCTGCGAAACGATACGCGACAATGATGATAATGAATTTGATGTAAATAAGGTAGGTAAGTATATAACTCGACGTTAGAGCCATAGGGTCGGATATCTGATTTTTCTTCTGTCGGCTTCGGACCGTATAGGTCAAACATACATATGGTCCGATGTCGATTGTTAAAGGAATCGGACATCCAACCCTATGGCTCTAACGTCGAGATAAGTAACCTGAGCTATAAGCCAAGTGATGAGTAACGGTGTGTTCTTAGGATCTGGTAACATGCCCCGCGCTGTGTCATAGCATCCGAAGTACGTCGCTCGGTAGATGATGATACCCTGATAATGACCACACATTTATTATATCAATAGAATAGGTATACAGGCAGGCTCCTCTTATATGCGTATAGAAAACTTTGAACGAAATAAAATATAAAAAGGAAAAGGACATTTTAGATAAAATTTAGGAATAAGTTAGTAGTAAACTTCTTAAGTCTGAATTGGAATAATCTCAATTATATCTCCATACTAACTGGGTTGGCGCGAGAACACAAAGTGGGTTTTGGCCTACGATAACAAGTTTCTCCAACTCGGTCTCGGATTATATCTCCATAATTCTTAATAATATATAAATGTATTTACAAAAGTTATAGATAATATTTTTTTCTTGTAATGAGGTGTTTTCAAAAAACTTATTTAACCTGCACAGATACAATGAATCCTCTATAAAGGCCGATGGGTCCGTCAGTTTTGATTGTCTTCAATATACAGTCTATGAGGCCGTTGAATTCCTTCTCTTTTCCTTTACCGACGTCTGCTGCTAACCTAATGACGATGTCCAATTAAATAAGTTATTAATTACACTATGTACTTGGAATAATTATTCAGGGAAAGAGTAGGTAGGTAATGTTTTAAATAGGAGTTCTTACTCGCAATGCCTGCTACTTCCAACTAAAACAAGTGAAAAGAAAAAAAAACTTTTTAAACAAGATTTTATTATTATTACCATCTAGCACCAAAGTGTGGGGTTGCGTCGTTTAATTACGAAATTCTTATAGCCAACTACCTGCTCCATCATCAGATCAGCTTCATGTCATAATATAGCATTGTCATCCGATTTATACATGCATGCCAAATTTCAGCTCAATCAGAAATCGGGAAGTGGATCAAATTAAACTTCCAAGATTTGATAACAGATAGACAGACAGACAACAGACAGGTGAAAGTAAATAAAAGTTTGTAAATAGTAGAACTAAATCGCTTGTTCGGAGGGTTGGTGACTATGCCATGTTCCGATACAACGATTTCTCAAAGATGCATCTACTCTTAAACTATGTGGCTGCAAAGAGTTATCAATTAAAAATAAATATTTCTGAATCTCACTCACCTGGTCCGCGCAAAATCAAGTGGATACACAAAACACAGTGACGTCGCGCCGGCGGCTCCGCCTGACGCTAAGTTGCCGGCGAAATATCGCCAGAACTGCGTGTTCTTGTTCACACCTTCTAAGAAGACTGCCTTGTACACATCCTTGAAGGCAAAGTTGAGGGCCTGTGTGGGGAAGTATCGGATCACGTTCGCGAGGTTCCCGCGCCAGAATGATCCGATGCCTTGTTCCTTTGGGATGCGAATGAACGCGTCTACTAGACCTGGAGAGATAATAATTGTGTCAATATAGGAAGGACGTAAATGAAAGAAGCATTACCAATCGCAGTTTTATGGAAAAATACTCGAGGCTAAGGACCATTGGAGTAAAACATTTGCTTATACATAATTATATTTTGTCATTTCAATAACTGCCAAAGTATCCACGACTAGTAATCTTTTACCAAAGTCCATTCTAACTTGCTCAACAGATTCACTGCTGCATATCATTACTCGTACCTACTTAGGTATACAAACCACCCAATTCTTTAAGAGAAGTCTCATAGAGGCGCTTTCGAACTATTGATAGAATCTTAAAATAGAACTAAGTTATTGTAAAATTGACTAGCAAAAATGGTCCACTTTAGCCCATTTGAATTGAGTTTGAGTACTGTGAAGCAGGATAAACTGGTCCTAACTTCGTACAAGTAGCATTCATAAATAGGTGTACGAGTATGTCATTGTAACCTTTATATCGTTTGTCTTCTGGAATCTGTTTCGATACGTGTTGGACTTGCAGAATCAATTTGACGCGCTCGATAGGAGCCACTGCAGTCTTGGAAACGGCTGCAGATATGCCTCCCGCGATGAAATCCTTCATAAACGCACTCGTCTCAAGGCCCTTGTCCTCTTTCTTCTTTTTGTCTGACATATTTACTCTGATCTAGTCTACCTGATCCAAGAAAGTTTATTTACAACATAGTAGGAAACCAACATATCATCCGAGAATCAAGTGCAAATAAAGATAAGTGTGTCTGTGACGAGTATGAAGAATGTGTTGAAAGTTGAGGAAGCGAAAGAGGTGTGTCAGAAGTCAGAATCTTACCAAGTGGAAGGAAATAGTCTCTGCCTGCCCCAACGGGAACCAGTCGTGATATGTATGCATGTGTCTTTAAGAGATATGATCAATGATCTTCTTCAGCCTACATTAATCCACTGCAGGACATAGGACTATCTCATGGCACGCCACTAAACTCTGTCCTCGAGTAAAGTCTACGATGGTAGGTTTGAATGTCTGAAATGACGATCCGGGATAGTTCCTGGATCGTAGGACATAGGATCCAGGAGAATCCAGAAGTATTGGTTGGCTGTTCTAGAGTTTCCATTAAATTTCCACAAGAGGTTAATCGAGTAAACTTTACGGACCACTTAGGGATTGTTTATTATCAGCAGTAGAATAAAAAATAAAATCTAATAGCTACTGCAAAAAACGAAACCAGTTTTCAGGGGTGGCGGGAGCGGACACAAGGCATTGAATTAGATATTCTTATTATAGGAAGTCAAAATCCTCGTCTGGTTCTCGCGCCACATTAATTATATTAAAAGGTAGTATTACAACTCATGGAGATTACTATAAACTCCACAATGACAATATTAGGACTTTTCTATCACACTGGGGGTGGTTTCTAATCCGTAGAATAGAGATCGAATGTTCAATGCATTTAAAATACTCAATTCAAGCACTGATTTAGCACACGTATGTAACATAGAGGTATGTATATGTCCAAAACGATCTGAATACTTACTGCGATTTTTATATATCAACGGATTGTTATCCCTTGTTGTCCCCTCAAAGGAATCTCCATAATTCACAATCTTAGCACTAAATATATTAGAAATTTCACTAAAAATAACCGATAATTTAAATTTGCTTAAAATCTTTTACCAAGTTTGACTTTAGGCAGATGAAGTGACAAAAGAATCAGAAGAATCTTGTTTGAATTTAGATCAAAGTATGACTGATAGAAAAAAGTGTACCTACCAAAGAGTCTCGAAAATTAAGACCACAGAGGTTCAATAGGGTAAGGGCGCTTAGCTACATAATATGATCCGTTTTGGCACGCTTAGACAAGAGTTAAAAAAATGCTAACGCTAAAATAATGTACTGGGATGTAGAGGTAAGTTATCATTCGTTTTTCCACAAAGAACCGAATCCGTAATTAGACTGATCTGCAGGGTTATTCACTTAGCCGTGAAAGACCCGAACCGAATACCGAATTGTCAAAAATGTATGAAACGACATTTTATGTAGATACAACTTGACATGTCATGTCATGTCATTTCATACATTTATGACAATTCGGTATTCGGTTCGGGTTCCTAACCGATAAGTGAATAGCCCTGCTGGACAGAAAATTTTGTACGGTAGCTAACGTACATCAATTAGATTTCTGTCCACCATCAGACTATAAACGGGCCCAGTAGCAGACCGAGGTATACCAGTTTAAGGAAGTTGATATAGGTAATAGGTAACTTTGTATCAAATTCAAGAGTAATGTTTGAGAAAACCTAAAGATATCTTTAGAACACTTTCGCACATTATCTAATCCGAATCATACAAATACGGACCGATGTAGCCATATTGCTACATCGGTCCGTATTTTTATGGTTAACTTCCTTAAACTAGTAAAAAATGCCCTAAATAAGTTCGTAACAAATAGTAGGTAGGTAGGTAGTACATTAAACATTGTTATGAAATAAAAAAGCTTAATATTTTATTGATTTTATTGCCTTGGATCAAGCCTATAGACAGTATGGGTCTTAACGAATCTATTACACCTACATTTCAATGTAACAGTGTTATTTTGCAAATTACGAATGCACGAGGACCTTTGGGTATATTTGCTAGAGGAGTTAACTTTTATAGTAAAGTTTTTATTCTTATCTCTATTATGTTAATATTATTCATATGACCGAATGGTTAAATAATATTAATTGATGGCATTATATTATATAGTTCGGGGCACGTAAGTAAAACCACGCAGATGCGCTACAAATTATCTGGTTTTAAAAGAGGTGTAGCAGTAACAGCCAGCGTAGGCGGCGGCCATTTTAATTCAACATACGTGTCGAGAACTATACTTGTTGAAAATATGCAAATGACATTAAAACATTGGCTATTTTTTCTGCGGAACGCGCGTAGACGGCAATGGTATACTCTAATCTCGTATTTTTTGTCGAGTCTTCACTCTCGACTCAACCTTTTTTGAAGAAAGGGTTATTATAATAACCTCATGGTGTGCGGGATTCAGCGGGATCCCGCAGTAATGTCAAGACTTCAAATATATCATCCTATACATTCTACTGAGATCTTTCAAATGTTTTTCTACTGTATAGTACGAAAGATGTAGTCTTGACATTCCGTAAGACGAACGCCTTACTGGAAAGGTAAATTTTGGGTAAATTCATAAGACGCCTTATTTCGGACTCCGAGGTTGAGATGGCGAGGACACGACTAAAATACGAGAGTAAGATTATCCGCCATTTTAGTTTTTATTATATTAGTTTACTAGCAAACCCGGCGAACTCCGTTTCGCCACCAGAGATGGCTTCGTTTTATGTAACATTTCGTTTGGTGATTAAAAAATGAAGATTTTTTTTTGTTTTATATTTGAAAAGGAAAAATTTTATTTCATTTCACAACAGTAATAAAGTCATTTCGATTACAAAAATGAAGTGTTATTTAGTTGAACTTCTCTAAGTAAATGAAAGTGAATCCAAAGTAAATACTGAATCGAAGCGTTATACGTGTCCGCAAATTATCCGTTTCATTGAAGTGCTCTTTGGTAAACCACTGGTTATGTGTGTTGTATATTTTACCTTGCAAGTCGGCATGAAGCCGCCTTCTCGAATGATATTAGCTCCAAAAGAAGTCATGCGAAAGCAGTTATTGTATTCAAGGATGTGTTGAAGAAAATGGCTGGAATCGGGATCACTTCCATCGAACAATGGTTTCAGTGGCTGTGGTGGTGTAAGTAATGGATCCAGTTTGACTTTTCCACTTGCGCAGCATAATCCAGCCGTTTCTCTTTTGAACTTTAACGCATTGCAATATCGGCATATAGTCATATACGCTTCCTATGAAATGTTCCTGATTTCGACAAATTTTAATTATTCATAACTTAAAAACCACTGAACCGATTTTGATGCAACTTATGCTGTGCCCTTAGTTGGAGCATACTTAAACCAAAAATAAAGTCAATAACCAAAATGAATCTTATATTTTCAGAGACATTTTAGTTATTGACTTGACTTTATTTTTGGTTTAAGTATGGACCAACTAAGGGCACAGTATAAGTTGCATCAAAATCGGTTCAGTGGTTTTTATGTTATGAATAATTAAAATGTGTCGAAATCAGGAACATTTCATAGGAAGCGTAAGGTCCAGCCAATGGTGTGACGTCACGCGCTCTGATTGGCGTTCGCGCAATAATAAGTATTTTTTTTTTAAATTAAAATTGATTTTATTCAATTTTGGCTTGTAAATAGATCCTTAAAATGTGATTTTAGGTTTTTAAATACTGTCTTTTATGTGAAAAACATAACTTTATATCAATTCGTATCATGTGTCAACATCCCTATTTAACCTCAAGTTCACGATCCACATAATTTACACAGTTCAACTTACCACCTTAAAGACAAATGCTTGCTGTTGAAATTTAATAAAAATTTGCCTAAGAACACGCTTTTTTTTTATTCATCCAAGGAGAGCCATTGGCTACTACGTTGCCAGTATTAATTCGAAATAAGGTTGCAATAAAACTTATCAATATCCTCCGCGCCGACACGGCCATTACCACCTTAAAGACAAATGCCTGCTGTTGACATTTGCCCAATACGCGCGTGGTTTCCAATTGAATAACTTATTTTTTTACTTTTTTTTCATTTCTTTTGAATTTTTTCCTGAATTTTCTTTGCTATAAACCTCACGGAGCCCGAGACCTTTCCAACGAATGCAAAATCGTGGAAATCGGATGGTGCGTTCTGGAGTTATAGCGTCAGGGAGGAAAACCCGACTTATTTTTATATAGTAGATTTCACAAAGGCCGCGCACAATCGTTCATCGCAAGAATACTAATGAATCAATCACATCACATAACTAGCAAAAGGCCACGATATTAATGAACACGGCCAAATATGGAACCACAACCGAGCAACTTGAAGTTGCTGTAAAAATTTTGTAAATATTGACAACCGCGCCCTGTTTCGTTCATTAAGATCGCGGGCTGAGTACTTAAATGCTTTAGAATGTTGCTTGTATAAATTATAATTTAATGGCCCAGCCACACCTGCGTCGCTTTGCGCGTTGTAGTGTAAAATCTCTTACAGCCCCGCGCACTACTGTAAATGTACGCGTGTGTTTCAATTCTTATTCAAAAAATGCTTATGACGTTTAGTTTGACACTGCGACACAAGTGTGACGCAAGTGGAGCTGGCCCTTAAGACACTGAGACACATTGCGGCAATGTCCGCTAGAGATTTAAGGCTGCCTATACATTGATGCGAAGCGAGCTGTCGGAGTCACCAATAAAATCTCCGGATATTTTTATTTTGACCTAGCTCACCGCTTAGTTATACCGCTCCCCATCAATAAATACGCAGCCTAAGACTAACATCAAAATAAAGACATACACAGACAAACTTTTTTATGTGGTTTACATATTTTTTGTAAAAGTAGAATTTGACAAATGGGCACCTAAATATTGCTATAGTTTCATTTGAAATTGTTTCACAAGCCACAACCATATAATATTACAATGTTTTTAGTGGATCTAAACCTATACTCAAATTGTTTATCATTTGAGGATAGTTTGAATGACAACAAAAAAGGTAATCACTCATTACATCAACTCTACATTGATGCCACTGCGACTCGACTATAAATAGGCAAAGAATTGTATGCTTTATGTTACATGGTTTTAATGTAATGAGTGATGACCCTAATAAATTACAGTTTATGTATCCTATGTACCAATGTACAACTTTTTAAAAATTTAAACTTTGGTTATATGTAACAACTATTGTGATTAACATTATCTCAATTTTAAACTTTGCAAAAGAAATACATTTTTACACTTGATGATATTATTAACTTTTTGTCATTTTGGCAAAATTTTATGATGTATATTCCCTTACTAGAGGCACAAAAAAATATTGCAATTGAAATTACTATTTCCTTTTTCCAAGGAAGGCACTTACTACAAAATCATAAATTTACTAGCAATTAGAATGTAACAAAATACATCCTTATTAGTTTCTTGTCCGTTCTTCTCATATAGGTACTTTCCGAAATGGGCGGCATTTAAAAATGGAATTGTCATTGTAAACATTGACATGAAAAAGTGCACTATTGTAGCCTAATTGAATAAACACATTTTGAGATTGAGCAACTATATTTAATGCAGTGATTTTGGCATACTGTGCCTTATATGATTAAAATATTATTGTATATGATTATTACTGATTAATATAAAGTTAATTTAAGAAATTATATGGATTGTTTCCATAAAACTTAGAACCACTTTTCAATATTCCATTATAAAAAATTAAGTATAATTGTTACCTCTATGGATCAAACTACTCAATAGACAGTTCATTCAAGACTATATTTTGTTATAGCTTATTTTGAAATAGATATTCGTGGTACATTTAGTGTGGATTTATATTAGAGTTTATATTAGTGTCACATTATACATTGGCCGCGTATTTTCCCATTTGCCCCATCACATCGATTGCCCCAGGTGGCAGTTGGGAATAAATTTCCCGTTGCCGCAAGGTGAGAAAGCAAGGTGAGGACGCTCTCTCGCTCGCACTATTTGATCCATTTTTCAATATAAATTCATTGAATTAACTTTTTGAAAATTCCTCAAGAGAAGCCCTACACAATATTTTTGCAAACATTTTAAGTGTTTTCAGTTTGATATTTAATAAAATGGCAAGGGGCGGAAAATTAAAAAAAATAAAATGTGTGCAATAATATTGTGCAGTGATACTCTTGAGGAATTTTCAAAAAATTAAACTTTATGAATTTATATTGCAAAATGGATCAAATAGTGAGACTTGAGAGAGCGTCCAACTTATACAGGCCACTAAAAGCAATTAGAAGTAGGAACAATTACTTCTCAGTCGCCATTTAGTTGTTATTACCACCTGAGATCAATTGGTGGGGTGTGGGGCTAATGAACATTGAACATACCATTTTTCCCACTCAACGGTTCATAAAAAATTAAGACAATATACATAATTGTTGTATGAACATGTTAAAACTCATTCACATACTCCATTTTCTATCTTTAATACTATTCACATTAAGTTACGAAAAAAAACAAAATATTAACACTTTAACTGCTGACGTTGGTCAAAAATTGTTAAAATGTTATTGGAAGTTTACTTTAACAATAAAAAAATACATGTTATAAAATTGATGTTATTTCAAAGGATTTTGGCTATATCGAAAAAAAATCACTAAAAGCTGATAAAAATAATGTACCTAATTAAATACAATGTTAAAACAAAATGTTTTTAATTTTGTCCCATTATTTTGTAAAACAAAGTTACGTTTTAACATTAACGTACAAACATTTTGTGTTTCTTGTGACATTAAGATTTTGTGCACTTTCCCGTCGACAATGTCGCTCCCGTATCGACTGCACGGTATATTCCCATTGGTCCCCAAGTTTTTCGTCCCCCGGTGGCAAATAATAATATAATTGGGGTTTATACTCCAACAGAACACGTTACCCTACGTACATTGTCTGAGTCACATCACAATATAGGCTGTGTGGCCAACCTATATGTTGCAGTTAAAGGTCGCCGAGATTACTACAAGCCTGCAACATGACCTAACGAGTCCTCCTACATATCTTATAGGAAACAGCCGGGACCCACAGCTTGATGCGGTGACCAATGGGAACAAATTCCTGGGTGACGAATGGGACTTTTGCCACCACATAAAATCGCTGTACATTGCGCCATATGGACGGTACCTATATTTCGATTGCAACAATTAAATCGAATCATAAAGCATATACTGCTATAAAGTCGTTGGTGGTAATAATGCTGCGCTAATCACCACAAATGTGACGAAGATTTTTATATATATGTATAATATTATTTCGAAGAACAATAAACGTCTTATAACTTTTGCGGTTATTAACTCAATAAAATTGCTTATGCAAAAGTAAAGTGAAACGCTGCTCTTTGACAGTATTTTCCATACCCAAAACGATAAGATTTCTATTCACAATGATACACTACGGACTACGGACATTAAGCGCTAAGTGGTAAAAATATTATTATAAATAACTTATTTTCCGATTTTATAAAAATTTGATGATTTATTTGACTTTGAATTGAATGTGATTTAATTTTTTTAATTATGTGCTTGTATCTTAATAACGTGATCCTTTACCATGTTACTTGACATTTTTTGCTCTTCTATATTTGCATTCGAAATATAGGTACCGTATATATGGCGGTCCATGCAGCAATGTACAGCAATTTTGTGGTGGCAAAAGTTCCCATTCGCCACCCGGTGACCAAAGGGAATTTATTCCCACTTGCCACCTGGGGATAAAAAACGTGGGTACCAATGGGAATATTCCGGCTCCACTAGCCGACTTATCCACCTAATCCACGGAAGTCATTGAATTCAAATAATACACTACTCCGTGCAATGAGTGACTGTAAGCCACGAAATATCTAAAAAACTTTCTCCCGCGTTTAAGATATATTTTTTCTCTTCAACCGTTGAGAAAATTTAAGTTACATTTATATGTTAGAAAACAAACATTATATATATATTAATTATTAGGAACGATACTTGAATCATCTTAGATATAAAAGGCCAATGAACACTAATGCCTAGCTAGCCAATAACGCATTCGAAAATGACACATATTATAATAATAATTATTATGCAATATTTAGTGTAGTGTAAATTTATGCCACGGGTGTATGTATTTCCAGCAGTCAAAGTGTTAATATATTGTATGATACCTAGGTTATGATGCAATTGTATTAGTTGTTTGTAGTCTGTGCATACACGTGGCTATTTAGTTTCGCTATTTGATTTGACAAATGTTTTAACACACTTCAGAATCACAATTTCACGAAAATTTAGTTTGATGGAAACAATTTCAGTAAATCTATCGGACTGAGCAAGATGACAAAAAAAATAATGAGATAGCTAAGTAATATGTATACAAGAAAGTAGACTTACCATGGGTGCCTCAATTCTAATTTTTAGTATTAGTCCTCATTTAGTCAACTTCACTCGTTTGGAATTAAGGCCTGTTCAAACCTGAGTGGTATTCACTGCTGCAGGCAGTATCGAATATTGCTCATGTATGAAAAGCCCTCTAGACTAGAAGCAGAAGCCTTTTAGTAATCCCAAACATTGGGCCAATACTTCGTCACATGTATCAAATACGCGAAAACAAATATCCACGCGTTGAAGAGTTGTTAATTAATGTATGAATGTTAAATATTCTAAGTTCACTATAAAATTTGTCTATTTGCGTAGTTTGGCCGCACTGTCGGCGTTCTCCTTGAGGATCTTCGATTTTAGGTGATCCTTGTATTTGAGGATGCCTCCTTGCCATTTTGTGACAGTTCCGTTCTCGCAGATCCAAATTTCTTCAGCCACCTGAAGAAAAAAAACATAAATTAATCAGGGAGCAAGTCAGATGAGGTGACGATGCGGCCGTAGATGGTAGCAGACAAAACCTAGAAGGGGGATAAATCCATTCCTGTTTCCTATAAGATATGTAGGAGGCAGTCGTTAGCAGTCGTGTTGCAGGCTGAGTAGTAATCTCGGCGACCTAAAACTGCAGCATATAGATTGATCACACAACCTATAAATTGTGATATAACTCTGACAATGAAACAAGTAACCCTGTTTTGTTGGAGTTTAACCCGTTTTTTTTTAATATAGTTTTAACTCTATTCTGATAAATGTTGGTCTTAATAAAGGGTTGTAATAAAAGGCTGACAAACCTGACTGATAAGTCTGAAGTCGTGGCTGACAAGCACCATACCGCCGTCGAAGTCGTTGATGGCGTCGGCGAGCGCGTCGATGGTCTCCATATCCAGATGGTTAGTCGGTTCGTCCAGCAGCAACAGGTGGGGTGTCTGCCAGGCCAGCCACGCGAATACTACGCGACACCGCTGCCCGTCCGACAGCTGCCGCATTGGACACACCTAGACAAGTATAATATAGACATTGGTCGGTAGGCTAGTCCAGAAGCAACAGGTGGGGTGTCTGCCACGCCAACCATGCGAATACTACGCGACACCGCTGCCCGTCCGACAGCTGACGCATTGGACACACCTGGACCACAAAAATGTGGACATTAAATGAATAAAAAGCTTATCTGTTCATAGAGGAATGTCCATAACGTGCGATTTACCGGAGGTATACTGTCGCCGACGGTACGATGAAGCAGCTTTGAACCAAAGAGTTTCTACTTTGAACGAGCCAATCAAAACTAGCCAACCGCTTCTCGCACTCTTTTTGTTTTCATACAGAAAATCACGAAAGCAAAAAAGACAAGAGAACCAAATAGACCCCCTATTTACGGAGTTCCTATGGGCACCTTCCAGCTTCTTCATTAGATCAGCTCTATGAATATAAATAAAATTCGCCACCCCCGGCTTCCCACCCTCCATGGAACGCGCACCTTTGGGAACGTCTTACAGACGTTAGGACTACCGGGGACGATATAGGACAGCAGGACGACTCCAGCCAGAGTATCAGACATTCATTCAGGCCTGGCTTCAGTACGGGCAGATCACCCATCATACACCGTTGTAGCCTTCCCTTACACCGTCAACTTGGCCTTCTGTCGTTTTACCCTCTTCGCTGATGACGTTACCGGCTACCGTTTCGCGTAAAATCGGAACCAAAGGAGGAGTGTTGCATCTTGGTGGTATAAACCCCACACACCATTCAGCTCAGCCACCCAGGACTCCGTCATCCCCACTTACGGTGATCTACTGCACAGGACCTAGTGCATGAGGACGTGATAGTCCACCGGTTACGTCCCCACACCCCGTATGGGTCACACTCATCCGACCCAGCCTACTAGAGAGAGAGAAAGTTGCATTGTTGATAGTTGCAACGGCAACATCCATTGCCCTCCTCCTTATTCTGGGCCTAAGCCCAAACATACCAGTATACCAGTACTAGTAACTTGCAAGTTTGATTATAGACAGACTGAGAGAACTAGAACTTTTTGGAATAAGTTTTATATAAATTCTCCGGTGGTGGGCCTTAATGTCTACGACACAGTTTTCAACTAATGCAGACATCATCGTCACTGCAATGTTTTGTGAACCTTGTTATTTATTCTAAATAATGATGATGATTATTATTATTATCATCTTACTAATATATTAACGTGGAAGAATGTATAGATGTGTGGATGTATGTTTGTTACTCTTTCACGCATAAGCGAGTGGACTGATTAAGCTGAAATTTGGTATAGACATAGCTTAGACCCTAGAATAACACATAGGCACAGTACAGCGGGTAAAACCGCTGGACGCAGCTAGTTGATTCATAACTTAAAGGTACGACACCTGAGTAATGAGTATATTTTTCAGGTACAAATCAAAAAAGAATTTTCATAATATAAAAATTCCAACTTATTGTAAAACTAGTCTAGGGATGTGGTTGGAGTCCCTTCGGAGAGTGTGGCTTATCCGGCTCCATTTGCAGCGTTTGATCTGCTGGTCGATCGGACTTTCACTGCAGCGCTCCCAGAGTTGTTCATTGGAGATTATGTCGGGCTAGTAAATACCAAGGATTCTTCTTGAGAGATGTCCTTAGTGACCTTTCACGTCTCGCACCCTTACAGCAGGACAGGACAGGTCTTCACCTTGGACCGGAATATTTTGAGTTTGACTCTCCGTGTTAGTTTCCGTGACTGCCACATGGGCCGAAGCTGTCCCATCTTAGCGTATCAAAGGCTTTTTCTAAATCTACAAAGGTGAGATACATCTCTCGTTGCCATTCTGATGCCTGTTCCAGTATGATACGTAGAGTGTTGATCTGGTCTCTGCACGATCGGTTTGGGCGGAAGCCTACCTGCTCACTGCGAATGAGAGGGTCGACGGCCTTCGATAGCCTATCCAAGATCACTTTGCAGAATACCTTGGATGGAATCGGAAGCAAAGTGATGCCTCTTCAATTGCAGCATTGACTAAGATCTTCCCTTTTTTGTCACGGTGATGAGAAGGCCTTTGTTCCACTCTTCTTCCCTCCAGATGCACTGCAGCAAGGGCGTTAGGGCGTTTGCAGCAGAAGCCAGGCCTGCTTTCAGCATTTCTGCGATGATGAGGTCGACTCCTGGGTCTTTGTCATTCTTGAGTGCGCAGAGGGCGTTTCACTTCACTTCCAGTCGGTGGGGAGCAGTCAATATCTAGCAGAGTACTGTAAGGCAGGGTTTCTGCAGACGACCCCACAGGCGACCCCACGGTCGTTAGGGGTACGAAAGATTTCCGTTAAGTGTTCGTGCCAGCGTCGTAGTTGCCACAAACACTTCACGTCCTCAAGGTCAAGAGTACCAAGAACCGGTGAGCGTGCATGAAGAATGTCATAAAATCGAGGAAGCGAAAGAGGTGTGTCAGGATCGTACCCAATGGAGGGAAATAGTCTCTGCCTACCCCAACGGGAACCAGGCGTGATTATATGTATGTATGTATGTACTTCACGTCCTGCCCGTGCCCTTCAGATATCACTATAAGTTGCCCTTCTCTGTTCTTGAGGGGTTTCTTCCGTGAGCTTCTTTTTCCTGTCAGAGTTTTTGTTGCTTTATACATCTCTTTCAGTTAACCAGAGTCCGCTGCGCGCTGAGCACAATCGGTAATACTCTCTTCTGTCTCGACAAGTACTGCGATAGAAGCTTTTGCGCATCAGCGATGATATTGCAATCTGAAATCTTCTTGTACTTCCTCTTCATTCGGGGAAATAAGTTGGAGATGAAGCTCTTTCCTCTTGCCAATTACTGACAAAGCAAAGTCCATCAGTATGCCTTACGAGCGAAATAAAACGAGAAGCTCAAGACAGAACGGGATGGAGATGCACTGTGGACGCCCTCTAGACTATAAGTCCAAGTAAGTCAATTGTAAATCTCCTATTTTCGAAGTCAGTTCATAAAAGATATTAATTATTATGATACACATTGAGTTTAGAGAGAAAACCAAGGAAGCAATTAGATATTAAACAATAAATAAAACCAAAACCTGTTGCCTCCCAGTGAGTCCATACCGGCCGATGATCTTCCTCATCTCCTCCCGCTCGCGGACCTCTGGGAACTCCTTCATCATGTAGTCGAGGGGAGAGAGGTCAAGGTCCAACAGCTCGTGCAGGTGCTGGTGGTAACGGCCGATGCGCAGGTGCGAGTTCTTGCGGATCATGCCCGTTGATGGCACCAACTGGATGATTACATGGTTATTGGGTGATTACATCGTTGTTGGTGTTTAGCGTTACTTTGAGGATATCAATGGTAGGAAATTAACACTATAAATGTAAAAAAGCAGCTGCAGGAGCAACATGGAGTGGAGAAGTCTGCGACAAACAAATATGGAAAACTCTAGGTGAGCCCTTTGCCGGGTAAGCAGATAATGCTTATCAATTAAATATATGTAAATAATTAGAAAGCATCTGAATAAGGGCTTATTTTATTTACAACTGTTATGTCTCTCAAAGACGTCAATGGGCCAAGCACATACAGTAGACTTGTCTTGCTGTCAAGTCAAACTGTCATCCCATAAATTGTGCTTTTGTGAATGTGTGATGAAAGTTTGTGTTGACAGCAAGACAAGTCTACGCAATGTCATTGCTTGGCCCACAGCCCCTTTAACATAGTAAGACATTGACATGAGAGTAGCAACTCCTGTCCCACTGTCAAGACCGAACTGACATACATATATCAAGACGCTACTCTTGCTACTCGCACTGTCTTGTTTACAATTTGCAGCACAGAAGTAATACGAGTACAACTAGAAGTAACCATTTTATTTGTGAGTGTGATGGTCATAGGGAAAATTCTGTGTGAAGAAAAAGGAGAACCTATTTTTTTCCGTCCCTTTCAGCGTGGCCGTTTTATGTTATTTGTCAAACTGCTTCACTGTTACAATAATAACTATGTATTTCGTTTTTTTTTTCAAAAATTTAAAGCAATTTGAGGCAATACAATGTTATTCAACTAGTTTATGACCTAAAATATCAATATATCCCGTGTTTTCATAAAATAATGAAAATCAGTAAGCTGTTTTTTGTCTCACAGGTGGCCACGATGACGTGACCCGCCTGAATTGCAGCTACCCACAATGTCAACTAACACAACTCTAACAAACGTCAATTCTGCCGTGCAGAGACTAAACCGCAGTATTCGACATTTTGTCGATTTTTAGTTATATATGCCACCTTATTGCGCACAAAATAAGGAATACATCAATCTAACCCATTTGTCAATTAATAAATTTTAAGGTAGTAAAAACCTTGATTGAAAATAGTTACTGCGGGTCACATTTGAGCACTATTTATCAAAACACTATTTAAAATACAGTAAGAGCATTTACGTCTTTTGTGACCTATAGAGTCCCTAGTTAAAATGCAGTAAACGTAGTCAATATAACGCATACTACTGTTTTATTTACAAAAACCAAAAATGATTCATTAAACGAAAATGCAGTAACACGATACATTATCGTGTTACTGAAAATAATTATACTGCATTTTGGTTTTCGAATAACATTACTGACGAAATTGCAGTAAAATATTTTTTTACTGCAGTATGGTTGGTTTTCTAGCAAATTTTAAAATTATAGTTACTACTGAATTTGCAGTTTAAGTTCATTTTGGCTGCATTCTTATCGGCATTTTAGATAGTCATTTTGGAATTTACTTCATTCGTTATAGATCATACTGCGATTTAGTATGCATCTACCCTTGATTCGTCGAGTAGTGAAAGCGTCAGTCGGATTAGATTTGATTTAATTTACATTACGCACAACAGTTTCATTGAATAAACAGGTTGGCCCGCCAAATCTAATGGCGTATAGCAATTCACTAAAATAGCACACAATTGTTATAATATTATATTGCTACTCTTATCAGGCTTCAAAGATAAAGAATAATAATCCTACATTTTTGACTCCTTAGTTCGATTCAATTTTTATAAAAATGAGTAACGCATAAATGTAAAAAAGTTCCGTTTGGTTCATTTTAATCTAGTAAAATAAAATGCAAAACAAACACCAGTGTTTAAAGCAAAAGGTTTTCTTAAGTCAAAATCAAAATAAAGAATAAATAACCACACAAGCCAGCGAAAGCAGAGAACTATCTACAAATACAAGGATGGGTAGAAGAAACTTTAAAATACTAATAGAATCGCCTCCTACTCAAGCTGCCTGAGCAGTAATGTCCAAACATTACTGTGCTTCGGTAGGAGGGCACTGTACCTAGTGAAATTACTGGGCTAAAGACTTTTAACATCTTATGACACTTGAGTAAGAAGCGTTGGTGCAGTGCACCTAGAATTGCACATCATTGTGAAATTCTGGGTAGCACTGTACTGATTATAGACAGCATTATCTCTTAACATCAGGAGAGCGTCTTGATCGTCTTCTTACTTCTCCACATAAAAAAAGGTAGACACACCTAAGCCTTTTAACACCAAACTACTCATAACTTAAAAATAAGGACAAATATATTATGATAATCTTTTTATCGATACATCTGTAAGCAATCCAGATTTTCATTTTATTAACTGTCAGAATATTCTTAACATAGACAATATCAATATTTAGAAATCATTCTGATTATTACGCATAACGAAGAAAACGATAATCGTTTTCTGTGAATAGAATTAATTGTAATTGATCAGGG
The DNA here is from genome assembly GCA_947507615.1 of Hemithea aestivaria. Taxonomy (NCBI): domain Eukaryota; kingdom Metazoa; phylum Arthropoda; class Insecta; order Lepidoptera; family Geometridae; genus Hemithea; species Hemithea aestivaria. Next base: position 3,403,031 of record OX382323.1, read on the forward strand.
AAATGCAAGTTTAATCCAAATTTCATAGTGTTGCTTAATCTGATATTGAAAAGAGAGAAACGAGTTAATTATTATTAACAGAAGAGAGAGAAAAGAGTAAATTATTATTACGATCCAGAGTTATTTTTACCATAGCACATTGTTTGTGAAAAAAAATCCAAATAATGTATTTGGCTACACAATTCTCACAGCAATTTTGCCATCTCTTCCAATTTTGGTGTAAGAAAGACTCTGCAGATATTAAAAGAAGATAAGTTATGTGCCAGATGTGTTTAAATAAATAAATTGAATAGAAGATTAATAAATAAGGTTGCCTAATAGTACCAAAGTCATTTCACATGATAACGAATATAACTTAGGACATAAAATTTAAATGACAATTGTTTAAAGAAAGATTTGTAAAGCTACAGACACAAAACACACCTACATAAAATTATAGAAACAACCTCGCTATACCACCTGGAACAGAGAAACGTCCAAGTGCTACAATGATTTGAACAAGAATAAAGAAGTGAGCCACCAAGTCTTAGAATTCGGTTTGTCTAATTTTCGTACTAAAATTCTATAATTTTATTTGAAAGTATCATCCACCTACCGTATAAACTATCTAAATCGAAATATGAGACATAATTCTGACAAAACTGACTGAAAGCATTTATAAAAGCCTAAAATCCAACTTATATCAATACTAGCTTATGCTCGCGGCTTTGCCCGCATGGCGAAATCCTTTCTTAGCGGTTGTCTACGTTATAAAACCTATCTGTGTTCCAAATTTAAACCCAATCCGTCCAGTGGTTTAGGTTGTGCGTTGATAGATCTATATATTTAAAAGAAGAACATATATGGAAACTTATTTATTTTACATATTTTTACATATACTTGAAACATTTCATATAAATAGTATTTGAGTTATTAATATACTGCTGAAAAATTTATTCAAGACATAAAATTAAAATGCAGTAAGTTCAGCTGGATACTGCAAATTAGTTGTTAATGTTATACAAAAATTAGAAATTTTGCAGTAATGTGTATTATTGCTGCACTTTAATTAGTTAATATATACTAATTTGCCTGTAGTAACTGACACCATTTTCAAAAAATATTATTTTCTATATTATAAAACAAATATTTTCATTATTTTTTCTGCTTAAATTATACTGCTGTGGTATCTTGTTCCGATAGAAAAAAAATATTTATTGTTATTTATACATAACATATAAAAAAAGGGCTTCAAAACGTTTTTCGCGATTTTCTCGAAACCGCGATTTTGCACTTACTGCGGTTTAGTCTTTGCACGGCAGAATTACTCTTGACAGAGGGATGAGAGCCGCTACTCACACGTCATTGGCTTTGGTTGTAAGACAGTTGTCCAAATTTTAGGTCAAAGTGACAACTTCAAAATGACACTCGTATTAAAAAGTTTGTGTGTGTTTGTTACTCCTTTACACCTAAGCAGCAGAATCGATTGGGCTGAAATTTGATAAATAAGTTGCTTAGACTTTAGAATAACACATAGGGTACCTAGCACTAGTTTGTTCAGCTAGTAATAAGTAAAACTTACATCACCATAGAGAAGTTTAAGTAGAGTTGACTTGCCGGCACCGTTTGGCCCGACCAAAGCCAGTCTGGTATCAAGATCGATACCAAACTCCAAGTTCTTGTAGATCCATGGACTGGTGTCTGTGTATCTGAACGATACATTCTGAAACAAATATGAACATTATAAGGAGAGGGAAAACTAGACGAGGAAATCAGCATGGTTATTCACTTATCCGTCAGGGAACATACGTAATTAATTATTTCATACATTTTTGACATATCAAATCAGTCTTTTCGATTCAGTCGATTCAGCCTTTCGTTTCGGTTCCTTACCAGATAAGTGAATAGCCCTGCTGATGCCTGTGGCCGTAGCATGATACATGGGATCCCGTAGAAATGTTAAGAGTAGAACTGTCATCCCATACTTTTGTGAATGTATGGTGTTGTATTACTGGCTGTTATACACATTGTAATCAAAATTTGAATCATTCTTTTTATATATTCTTATTGATGTATGTTTTGTCACTTCAATAAAATGAGTCAAATACAACATATCTACTGAAAGTGAATATATGAGTTTAGCGGGAGCGGCAAAGGATGCTGTATTTTTAAAGCGGCTAATGTTGGAAATAACAGGTGAGTCAACTGTTGTAACAATTTATAATGATTCGCAATCTGCTCAAAAATTAGCAATAAATCCAGTCCACCACAACAGATCAAAACATATAGACACTAGGTATCATTTTCTACGTGATTTAGTTGCTAAGAAAGTTATCAATGTTGTCTTTAAACAGACAGAGGAGATGTGGGCTGATGTATTCACTAAGCCGCTAGCACGCATTAAGCATCAGAATTGTATAAAAGGGATAGGTTTATGTTAATTGTCTCATTTTGATTACGGGGGTGTATGTTGTATTACTGGCTGTTATACACATTGTAATCAAAATTTGAATCATTCTTTTTATATATTCTTATTGATGTATGTTTTGTCACTTCAATAAAATGAGTCAAATACAACATATGGGATGACAGTTGACTTGACAGCAAGATAAGTCTACGCGTTGTCTGTGCTTGGGCGGCTGTTGGTAACATAATGACTTCCCCTATCAGACACAGTTCACGACACGGAGGCACGCTTTAAGTTTCCTTATTTAATAATCTTTGGAGGAGAGAGACGGAGGACCAAATTGAGTGGCATACCATGAGAAGGCCTATGTCCAGTAGTAGACGAATGTGGGCTGATGAAGATGATGGTATAGATTTATGAGTGTATAAGTAAGTATAGATGTATGCCTTAAAGGCTGGATGGCTTAGACACTTTAACCCCTTGATCCAGGAAACACTTCCGGTTCAAATCAAAATTGACATCTATTTATTTATAGCTTCTTTAAAATAAGGTTCGAATTCGCATGCGCGGGTGCGGCTCGATCGAGCCGCTCAGGGACATACGGGTCAAAAACACATTATAGGCTATTTTTATAGGATAAAAAAGGGCTGTTTTTTTTGTTGTGAACGTGGGCTGATGACGATGTAATAATCTTACCTGCACCATAATAACGGGCGGAGGCACCTTCCCACACGAGGGGAAGTAGAAGTTCAATATCTTGTCGTCCACAACCTTCTCGGTGAGCCCCTGGGCCACCATTTTGGCCAGAGTCTTCTCCTTGGATTGAGCTTGACGGGCCAGCTTCGCTGAGCCGTGACCGAACCGGGCTATGTAGTTCTGTAAATGAATAAATGTTGTTCAGAAACCAGAATATACGGTCAATTTGAATTTTTTTTATTCGTCGGTAAAAAATACTGGTCTTTTGTGACTAGAAAGAAAGAATTACTTTGTAATAGAAAAAGTTGCGTGTGCTATAAAATTTACTCATCGGCAAATCATATTTTCTACCATCATGTTTGCTATTTTAGGCATACTATTTACTCCCAGGTCATTTTTTTCAGTAAGTATCATCCAGAAGTTTTTAGTCAAAAGCATCTTGATTTGGTGCCACTTTGGCAGGAGATCCATGCCAATGTATAAATCTATGATATAGATGATTTTCGGTGTTTGTCTATGAATGTCATGAATTATTATTATTAGACATTTTTGTCGCACTACTGGGCAATGGGCATTCTTTCCGTCACGCCATTCCGGCCTAATGTCATGAATTAAAAATAAATAATTCTTCAATTTAACCTTCTTGTTCACGTGAATCTGGACAAAAAAGGTTGTACTCTGACGCTTTTGACAGGTGTCTGGACCTTACGTTACAGTGGTGCCTCCTGGTGGCTGTTATTTCAGAAAACCCTCATTATCCTAATCTAGCTTATGCACGCGGCTTTGCCCGCGTGGCAAAATCCTTTCTTAGCGGAGGTCTTCGTCATAAAACCTATCCGTATTCCAAATTTCAACCGAATCCGTACAGTGGTTTGGGTTGTGCGTTGATAGATCAGTCAATCAGTCACTCTTTCCTAATATATTTATGCAGTTACCTTCATATGAGCGATCTGGTCTTGTTCCCAGTTGTACTGCTTCATCTGGTTCTCGAGCAGCTCCATGCGCGTGCGCACGAACGCCTCGTAGTTGCCCGTGTAATACTTCAGTCTGCGCTTGCTCATGTGGACTATGTTCGTACACACACCGTTCAGGAAATCTTGCGAGTGTGATATCAGCACCAGGATGCGTTTGTAACTGTTGGCGATAATACGGCTTGTAAGTGTGTTGTTATGTATAAAACTTGTAATTTGGCTAGACAAAACACAATTTAATAATTAAATATTGATATTTAGTATGAATTCCACTCTAATATTATTATCATGAACACTTTGGCTGCAGCGGTCTTTTTAGTAAAATCTGCACGGTATTGGATTCACATATCAGGCTGTTTGTGTGCATAAGCACCCGCGTTTCGACCTCAAAAACACAGCGTTTGTCAAAGTCAATGTGTTAACAATATTATCATTGATTTCCGCGTCATTCCATCAATTATCTTAAATCACAATATTGTACATTTCAGGGCATGTGTAAGCAGTCATTTAAAATTGTCTTTATATTTTATATCTCATAGATAATGCTTTTCACATTCATACTTATTATTATCGTAGGTAATAAGTAAATACATACTGTTTAAGTTCCTCTTCCAGCCAGACACAAGCATCCAGATCGAGATGGTTGGTGGGCTCGTCGAGCAACAAAAGATGCGGTTTCACGTACAATGCTCGAGCGAGGGCGATGCGCATACGCCATCCTGCACAAATATATCATACCATCTCAGAAAATTACCGCGGGTAGAGCTTCCTTTTTTTATTTTTTTTCTTTCCTCAATGAACATCTTAGATCGAGCAACGGGATATACTGAAAACCAGCGCTGCGCAGGATCTCCTTGCGTAGCATAACGCTGAGCATATCCCGATTGCCATTCCATAATATTATTAAACATAAATTATAATATAGCATCCTATATATATAAGGTTTAGTCATATTTTATGTATTAAGTACTTAAATCTGTGTAAAAAATGGCAATAAATACTTTTTTATTTATTTATTTATTCCTTTGCAGGAGGTCGTCTAGGTGGGTACCCCAACAGTGCCAGTTATTCTACCGCCTGAGCAGTAACGTGCAAACATTACTGTGCTTCGGTAGAGTAATTACTGCTAGTGTAATTACTGGGCTAAAGAGTATTAACATCTTTATGAATCTTGAGTAAGAAGCGTTGGTCCTAGAATTTCACATCATTGTGAAATCCTAAGTAGCACTGTACTGATTATGGGCAGCGTTATTCTCTTAACATCAGGAGAACGTCTTGCTCGTCTTCTACTTAATCACATTAAAACAAAATTGTAGCCTATATGAACAAGTGAAATTATAAAAAAAACTTTTTAAAAACAAGCTTTTATTATTATTATCATTCAGCTTAATCGGTCCACCCGTTTAGCCGTGAGAGAGTAACTAACATCCTGACATCAGGACATTCATTCTTACAAACTTTCACGTTTATAATATTAGTAAGATACGAGTATAAGAAGGCGAAGGTGTGATATGTATATGTATAATATAATACCTCCGGAGAAGTCCTTGGTGGCCTTCTGCTGCATTTCCTTGGTGAAGCCGAGACCGTGTAGAATGTTAGCGGCGCGCGCCTCGGCCGTGTCGGCGCTCAGCTCGTCCAACCGGTCGTACACATCCATCAGCTGCTCCTGAGCATCTGTACACATGTTGATCACATTAGCTACTTGTTCTAGGTACATTATGAAAGACGAATAGAACTAATACGTAACTGGACTTGGATTAGCTAAAGTGGCAATGGGCTGGTCACATTTGCCGCAGAACCGATAACCGGAGGGGTAGACGTGTTCTAGAGTGGTGACCGCGTCTCGGCAAACGTAGGGTAGGACGTCTTTGGGCGAGATGGGCCGATGATAACCGGAGGGTCGTGGGAGCGGTTGGAGGAGAAAGACGGGGTACCGAATTTAGTGGCGTGCCATAGCTTTGCAATCAACCTGAATTTAAAAAAATGGAATTACATTAATAATTTAGTTTTTTTTATAGCAGACCAAACAGCGTTTGACCGCAATCTCACCTGTTGGTAAATGACGATGCAGTCTAAGTTGTAGCGCGCTTGTTCAGTAAGAACTTATTCACTATTTTCTTTGTTCAAATACAAACCCACGTTATAGCATTCAGGAAACACTGACGACGGTAGTGAGTTCCATAGCTTCGCCGTTCTCATAATGAAAGACGAAGCAAATCGCTTCGTCCGAACTGTTGGTATTTTCACTATATATTTTTTGGTAGTTTGACTCCAAACCGTGTGTTTCCTTATATCGTCAGCAATATTACATTTAGCATTTGAAAGTTGTTTATCTCAAATAATTTATTTAGATTTTTTTTTAATGTGTAAACTATTATTACTACACACTTAAAAAAAAAATCTCCATAAATCACTTGAGGGTTAGTTTCTGCTTGCATAATTATGTATATGTACTTCCAATTGTAAAATTGACTAGCAAAAGTAGCCTAATTGAATTTAAAAAAGGTTGATTTGATTAGGGGGCAATTTCTAACAGAGCTTCATTGTAGCTCCAAAACCGTCCAAGTGGTAGGTCTCCATTACAGACGTCGGTTGAGCTTTCCCAGGCAAATGTGTGGTCGTCCTGCATCAGTCGTAGTCCTCATGTCTGAGGGTCTTGACCCCTTCTATCTATAACTTTCGTCCGAACAATGGAGCGCCATCTGCTCCTATCTCCGGCTACCCGGAGAGCATCGTAGATGATAGAGTCGAGCGTGGTGCGGATCTGGTCGGACCAACGCATTGAGCTGCGGCCACCTGGTCTTCGTCGTGGACGTGGTCGACCACCAATTTCTCAAGATTGTCTCCGTCTTTCCTGGCAATGTGTCTGAAATAGTCAAGACCCTTTTTCTCAGGAACGCGTGGAAGTATCAAGCTGAAACTTATAAGAAATACTTAGGTCTACTGCCTCTTGGAGCCGTGAAAAAATCAAACTTCTTCTTCATCAACGGGAAGCGACGGGTCAAAATATCTACTCGAAGTGAAAATAGGTGTGGGGCGGGGCGAGACAATGCCGTCGGTGGAGGGACGTATTCGAGAACCGGTTCTGTCTCATGCATAGTCGTTGCTTTTCTATAAGTAATGTTTTTGTCTGCCATTAATAGGCGGATTTTCTTTTCTCTGACGTACACGGGACACTATCTACTTAACGAAATATGGTCACCGGCGCAATTAATGCGCCAAAAATTGTATGTGGTCGTTTCGCAGTTAGCATGTTTTCCTCCACATTTAGCGCAGTAAATTCTCATAGATGGGCACATTTTCAGTTTGTACCCGAATCTCCAACATCTCGAGCACTGAGTGACGGGAAATAAATAAGGTTGGACTTTAATCTTCATTAAAAATATAGATATATAAGTAGGTAATTTTGAACCCTTAAATCTAATCCATACACTCGCTATCAATCCATCCGGTCGCGCTTTCTTCCTTATTCCCTTCGTTAATCTCCTTTGCGATTAACCTTGACCACATCCCCTGCCGGTGATACGATTGATTACAGCAGTTCCTGGTCCGATACTCCGCATTCAATTTTGCTTACAACACCATAAGACAATCCGACTTCCTCCATCCCAAGTCTAATTATTTTTGACATTTAATCAATACTTCGGCGCTTTTTTCGTTTTTAAATTCCATTATTAATTTATATGGGTTTATATAACATACTGTTATGATGTTATTTATGTTGTGCACCTTGAACAATTTCGCCAATGCGAATTGTTTCGGGAACTTTTCGGTTGCTGTTATAGTTATTTCGGTTATCATACGGCTTTCTTTTATCCTTTCTTTTCTTGCCAAATTTCTTTAATTTTGTTTCTTGTTTTTGATAGGTATTGATCTGGCTACTCTCACTTGGTTTTTCTATAAATTCTCCATCCATTTCGACTAATTGGCTTTCATATAATATGGTTCCATCCTCAATGTTCACTATTCGATAAGTAACTTCTTCGACATTCAAATCTGAACCTTCCTCCATAGTTATTAGAGTCGCGATGTACTAGCTAGGCTAGGCCGGGACTAAACAATCTTAAGAACTGATAAAAGAATGCACCGCGCGTTACACGTCTAATCGCTACGGTAGTAACTCACGGAATGCTTCTAAAGTAAAGCTTGACTCTCTCCTCGTCTACCTCCATGACGCACTGGAGCGCGGTCTTGTCGGACATCTCCCTGGTCAGGTGAAAGATGTCGATGTGCTCCGGAATCGGCAGCGGGACAGGCCAACCACGGGACAGGTGAAACTAAGCTTATAAAAAACCAAATGTCCTCTCTTACCATCATCCTCACACTGGACCAGCTCCTCAGCAAGCTTCTCCAGCTTGACTCTCTCCTCGTCCACCTCCATGACGCACTGTAACGCGGTCTTGTCGGAGGCGGGCATCTCCCTGGTCAGGTGGAAGATATCGATGTGCTCCGGAATCGGCACCTCGCGCCGTCCCAGCGCGGATAGAAGGGATGACTTGCCTGGAACAGATCAAGTTTACACTCAAGTTTTGTTTTGTTGGGAAAACATATATTTGACCTAACATTACTTATTACATATTATATTAATAAGTTCTTTTGTATATTTTTGGTTTGCAATAAAGTATTATTCTATTTTATATTTGCCTGTACTATAAATGAGCTCACCAGCGTAACCTTTATTATATATACGAGTATGTTACACTATCGCATTAGCTATCTAGCCTGTATGTCACAGTAACAATACGAAATAAACAAGATTTTATTTTTAATCCAAGGAAGAACACAGCCTACATGTTATTCCAGGGTTTAAGCTATCTCTATACCAAATTTCATCTCAATCGGTTGACGCGTGAAAGAGTAACAAATATACATTATTTATGTGATGAAGTAGAAGACGAGCAAGACGCTCTCCTGATGTTAAGAGATAACGGCTGCCCATAATCAGTACAGTGTCACCTAGGATTTCACAATTATGTGAATTCTAGGAGCACTGCACCAACGCTTCTTACTCAAGAGTCATAAGATGTTAAGACTCTTTAGCCCAGTAATTTCACTAGCTACAGTGCCCTCCTACCGGAGCACAGTAATGTTTGCACATCACTGCTCAGGCGGTAGAATAACTGGCACTGTTGGGGTACCCACCTAGACGACCTCCTGCAAAGGAAGTCTACCCCCGGTAAAATCATCCATACATTACATTATTAAGATAGTAAAATAACTCTCTGAAGGATTATGTTATATTAATAACATTTTTTACACGCGCAGCTATGTACCTTGCAATTGCAAACACAGCATTATATGTACTTATTTCTTAGATGTATAATTATTAGCAGAGATGATTACATCACTATGATATGTAATATGGTTTGTTTTATTTAAATGAAAGTTTTCGTTTTGTACAAAACCAAATACCATCTAGTCGCGAGCAAGTCGCTAAGCCATGACTACTATTATGGGTAGGTACTACCTACTGTTAAATAATAGAATTATTTTTATATATTACTATTTTTTTCTTATTATTAATTCTAGTTTTTTAGATAATTATGTTCAAAAAGAAACATTATTAATGATCAGCGTGAGTAAAAGAAGAATTTTATGATTTGGTTCTTTTTCATTACGTTAGATGTATACTTATGTACACTTATGCACTGTAACTATGTAACTAGCAGACTATTTAGGAACTTTGGTAAAAATACTTTATCTATGTAAATAGTTTATTATTCAGGGACTATTATATAGGCACTGTCTCAGCCTTATCTTTCCTTTGAAGTTTTTAACCTAATTACTACATAGAATATAATATTTTAAGCACTTCCCGCTTAATACAAAACGGGGACTTGCGATAGTTGGGATTAACTCATGTCAATTGTTCGCTTAGAACTCGGTTTAGTCCTGAAGTCCGCGTTTTTATGATCAAAACTTGTACTTTTGCCTAGACCTAAGGTTCACAAGGTGTGCCTATCTGTGCCTATTTACATCCAAATATACAATTATATACACAATATGCAAATGCAGTTCGTTTTACAACAATAAGCGCCAGCTATAAACGCGAGCTATAACATAATGGAGAGAATATTGAACGAGAAACTGTGTTTTGATGTTGTTTCATAACATTAAGATAAATAATAATTGATATTTATTGTGTTTATACTACAAAAAAACAGCCTGAGTAAATCACCTATATTGTGGTCCACCAAAATGTTGTAGTTTCAGGTTCAGGTCTCTACCATTACCTAACGGCTGCCACCTACAATTATAGTCACAATAGCGACCCATATGTGCCTTTCTAAAAAATGGTAGCCGTTCAGATGAAAATTGCCACACTGAGATTTGGACCCAGGTTATATAAATTAACGCCCAAACTAAGACTGACTTACTTACTACTAATGCCATATGAGTAGAATTTAGATCTTGGAACACATAACACAAGTACAATAGATAGACTCAGATAATCATAGATCATAGACAGAAGTAGGTAGACTCAAGACTTTAGATTGCATCAAGCAATTTTATTACTACATCCTGTGAAAGCAATTTATACTGGATTAAACCAGTTATCAATGTTTAGTTCCTTATTGAATGATTGCCATTGTTGTAAAATATAACAATAGGTTAGCGTTCTTAGTATCTACAGAAACAAATGCTGATTGAATGATTGATTGGCACTAAGCAAACGTATATAATTATATTTAGATTATATATAATAACTCCGCGAATAAATTGGCAGTATATAACCACCGAAAACCAAACCAATAAGTGAACAAATGGCTTCAAAATAAAAGGAAATAAAAATTCAATTCAAACTCAGAAATCCTTCCAACAGACAGTAAATTATTAATATAATCTTTCAGTTTCAGTTTGACTTGCAAACTTCTTTGTTTCTCGTGTCCTACATAAATGAATTTGATTTCACTTCATTTGGTATTATAAGAAGTAAGCTATAAAAAGAATGGACAAATTGCCAAATCATTTATTCAGACATTTGTGTCGAATAACAACCTATCTTCTTACTATGTAGATGAAAGCAATTTGGGTGAACAAGGAGTGATAAATATCTCCCTAGCTTCAAGGATAGTGGAAAAATCCAACAAACAGTATGGAAATTTTATTGTATTTTTCCACTACTGTTTGAATGTTTGTCATATTGCTACTTCCTATATATTCCTTATGTATTCCTCTCTGGCTATATACCTACTAACTATTATGCTCTCAACTCTGCCCCCGTGGAGATAATCTTTTCATTGTGTGTCTAAATTCTAAATTGTGATGGTTTTATGAAACTTATCTGTGTTCCAAATCTCAACCTTCTGTTTAGCTGTTTGAACTTTGCTTTGTTAGATTTTTAGTAATTTTTTCCTTATATGAATATATTTAGACACGGCTTCAACCGAGGTAAAACCTTTCCTTAGCAGAGGCCTACGTCATAATGTAACCTATCAGTTTTCCAAATTTTAACCCAATCCATACAGTGATTTGGTCATTGGTCGGTGTGTTGCCTGGTGGGCCTTATTTATCCTACTCTACTTTATCATTTATCTTATTTAAAGACCTAATAGAAAATAAAAATTTATCTGCACGCCTTGGCACACCAAAGGTCATTTAGGAAACCTACACCTTAACAAAAGTTGACGTCATAGTTAAAAATACCTATCCAAATTTATCCAGTCACCGATGCTGAATACAATCAGATCAATACCACAATTCGCTGTGATATTCTCTAACGCTTACTGTATACTAAGAATAAATAATAAGTCAGAAAATGTAACTACACTTAAAAAACACTTAACCCAACAAAAACACTGTAGAGTCCTTTTCACGAAAGAGGTCTCGCTGAATTTAACTAAATTAAATTTAATCGATTATTACTGTATTCATATTCTAAATAATTTTTACTTGTTTGATAATACCTATTTAATTAAATATGAGTTATAGATATTTTATGTTTAAAATGCGCGAAAGTGACGCCCCGCAAAAGGGACTCCTTTCGTAAAATTCTCTAGCTGGTTCTGAAATCCGGCACGTTCACGAACCAATTAAAAGAGCGAAAATGCCTACAGTTTGGTATATTAACCAATCACTAAACTCTACCAAAGGCTGTATGTAGTAGCCAGCTAATTAATTCGTTTTAAAAAAACCAATTGTAAATATACGTCATTTTGGTTTTACACATACCAACTTTTTTCTTGGGAATTATTCCCAAGTTATACTTTCTGACTTATTTATTAGTAGGCTGTATACATACCATATCTATTACTCAGTCATTGATGAGTACCCATTGTGAGTAATCCTAGATGCTCAGGACAGCTCAAGTCAAGATGCCCTGTGGAAACCCTAAGAGAATAGAAGTACATAAATGACATACCACATCCATTAAGGCCTACTAGGCCGTACCGCCGGCCACAATTCAATTCGAGCAGGGTATCTTGAAGGAGCTCACTTCCGTAGAAAGTGATGGAGAAGTTGGCGATCTTAATGTCCCTGGAACGAGGGTGCACAGCCAGAGAACCGGTGCAGGATCTAGCTTCCGAGTTTATCTTCGCTTCTATCTCCAGTTTTAGACATAAGGCCTCTGAAAGTTATAGGAAAAAAATTGTGTATAGTAGACTGTTTATAACAGGTTAGCGGTTTAGTGGTAGTGGCCAAGGGGTTATGTGGTGCAGATGCAAATCTGGACCACCGAGTTCGAACTTTAATTAGTTTAGTTATGTGCGGTTTTTCCACTCGCTATACTGGTGGTAGGCTACGGCCGTGGCACTGGACAAAACCGTGTCCAAGTGGTCACTGTGTTCCGGCATGATGTTCAGTGAAGCCAGAGAGGGATTTATCCCGCCTTATAGGTCGCTTAACATCACGCGAGATCGTGGTCAAAGGCTTACCTATAATGAATTTTAAAAAAAGGTATCAAATGGGGCTTCTATGGGAACGACAAGTGAGATTGCGGTGCTGTCCAAACATGGAGCACCTCCTGAACTGTCCTAATTATCCCACAACCATTTTGAAGCCAAAGAAAAGGCAGTAGAACTGACTCAATATTGGCTTAAACAGTTTTAACTCTCTCAACAAAATAATTATATATAAGTATATACATAAATATAATAAATGTAGCCATACTACTCGACAAGAAGAAGAAAGTATCAAAAAAGGAGGTTATCAATTTGATTAATGATTGTGAGTAATCATTCATCTTTCTGCCCTTATCCCACATTATGTAGGGTCGGCACAACACGTCTCCCACCTCCATTCTCTATCAGTCATTTCTTCATTCACTCCCCTAGCAGGCATATCGTCTACCACACAGTTCATTCAAACCCTTTTTAGGGCACACCCTCCCCAAATACCACCACCATACAAGTCCATACTCCATACCAATCCAATCGTTGAACATTTATATAAAAAAACTTTCCAAAGAATTTAAAACCTTTTTTTAAGTTGGTCAAATATAGTCTAGAATCTAGAAGATAACTTATTCATGCACACCCATTTGAATTTCAATAGATTTTTTGTGATATTGTATCTCTCCTCTTGAATCACTCTATCTTTAAAAAAAAACTGCATCAGAATCTGTTGCGCAGTTTTAAAGATCTAAGCATTAAGCATACATAGGGACAGACAGACAAAGGATTTTATACTATGTAGTGATTGAGGTTTAAGCTCCATCAGAACAAGTTACCCTACTTTCACTGTTGGAGTCAAATCACAATGGCAATTAAAGGTTGTGTGACCTATATTGTTGCAGTTACAGGTCATCTAGATTACTCCAAAACTAACTAACATGACCTAAGGACTACTTCCTTATGCTGCCTAGTGGCTTGTCCAAGTTGTCAGTGCTTATGAAGAATTGAATAAAATAACTCTTTATTACATACAAAGTTATAAAATATTTATACATACAATGGTTGCGGGTTCGATTCCCGCATAGGACAAATATTTGTGTGATCCATAGATATTTGTTTCTGGTTAAGGTGGTTTTATCTATTATAATAAGTATGTATTTACAAAAGAAAAGTATATAAGTATTATATCTGTTAATCTAGCCACAATAATTATAATACATGCATTGAGTTGCTTAGCTTATGGTTAGATGGCATTGTGCTGAAATATTTATTTAATACAAGACGAACTTTAAACTTAAGCAGTCTTATCACATAAAGAAATTTGAATCTCAAAAAATGGTTCTAATCTTGTAACATGATTTTACAATGAACTATAAGTACACACTAAGTTTGATAAAAACTTGGCTAATTGCTATTAGGTAAGTTCCTTCATGGTTCAATAAATATAAGAATAGCTGTATAATAGCTAAGAGAAATTGCATAATATGATTGGTCATAGATTTGTTAAGCATCTTGACAAATGGTTACTTGCCCCATTTAACCCTGTGACTATGATACTGGGTCATATTGACCTGAGACAATTTCAAAACATTTTTTTTTTCTCTGATACACATGTATATTGAAATTTAGGAGTTTGTGTAGCTGGAATTACATTCTTTCCTGTCATAACTGTTTACACTATCCACAAAGTGAAAAATAAGAGCTTAATGGTGCCTTTCCACCAGAGATGTTCTATGCTATGTTGCTATGGATGCGTTTGAATCATATTCATTGGAGCACATAGCATAGCACTGGTGGGAACGGTTTCAGTTAAGCTATGTTTTTTGTATGGAAGGATGAGAGCTATAGATGCGTGATACGGATGCGTGCTGTTTTGCCACTACTGCCACCGCGCCGTTACTATGGCAACTGGGATGTTAGCTACGCACCTTCCTCGGACAGGTGCCTCATGGCTATGCATCTACATAGCCCATCTTCCTCGCACAGCTATACCTCGTTTGAAAAACTTAGATCTTTTTTGTAAGTGCAGTAATGTCACAATGTGTCAGTGTCAAAAATTACGGTCCGATTCTTTTAACAAAACGAGAGAGATCGCCAATGAGTCGCGTACTGTGAAAGTTCAACAGAAAGTAGAAAAATCATCTAAAATTTTACTTAATCAAATGTAACCTTAATTTTTTGATAACGCATATTTTTTAAACGGTTTTATTTAGCTTACTCTGTTTGTTTTATTCTTTTTTCATTTTTCTTTTTTCTTGGGTCAAATTTAGTAATTGAAATTTCACCCTCTTCCTGTCAACCGATTGATCTGAAATTTGGTATACGCCTTTGGTTCTGGTGACAATACAATTATGTATATTCAATATTATTGTAAATCCAAGATGGCCGCCGCTACAAAATGGCGGACAACGTATTTTTTTTTAATCATATCAATATGGGTATCAAATGAAAGGGCTTGATAAGTAGAATACAGTGCACTATACAAAATTAAAATCCAAGATGGCCGCCGCTACAAAATGGCGGATAACCTTTTTTTTTTCAATTTCATCAATATGGGTATCAAATGAAAGGGCTTGACAAGTAGAATACATTGTACTAAAAAGCCTTAAAATAAAAAAAGTAAAAAAATGTTTTTAAGTTAAACGGTTTTATTTTAAACATGTACTAAAAGCTAAAAAATAAAATCGTGAGGCACGTCAAATATCTAAATCTCTAATGAACATTTTCTCTGACAATTGTAGATATTTGACGTGCCTCACGATTTTATTTTTTAGCTTTTAGTACATGTTTAAAATAAAACCGTTTAACTTAAAAACATTTTTTTACTTTTTTTATTTTATGTAATTGTACACACTCAATATTTTCTTACTACCAAATATTTCAAATAATCATAGATATTGAAAACCACCCAGACCAGATACAAATATCTGTGGATCAAACAAACAATTATTGTCCCACGCGGGAATCAAACCCATAACCTACTGCATTGTGATTATACTGTATTTGATTTTTTTACAATTCTTTATTAAAGTTTGGACCTTATGTCATAGTTTTCGTAACTTTTTTCACATCATCAGCACCAGGTTAAATGGTTACAATAAAACTTCTATTACTTTTTTAAATAACATAAAAATTTGTAGCTACCTTTTTTGAATGTCCACCAAATACCTACCTAACTACTTGATGTTACCTGAACAGATATAAAAAAATCTTTTTGTTTCCAAGGGTCCCAGTGGTGATATTTCTCTAAATCAATCATGCAATTTTTTAAGAATCATGCAATTTTTTGCAGAGAAGATCACAATTCAAACAATAAAAAGAAATTTCATGGGTGACACATTCTCAGATATGCAATCTTATTGTACCCATTTTTGGTCACAATTAATCAGGTGATTACCTATTACTTCTATTGTCATAAGGTTTCATAATTCAATTCGCTAGTAAAACTGTGAATCAAATTCTTTGTAAACCGGCTACGTTTAATTAGCGATAAATAAGTACGTAGGTTACAAAGGATATGCTTACCTTCGGCAGTCAGCTCCCGTTCCTCCTTGGTGCCGTTAGTTCCGTTTTCATCGCCATTGTTAACCTTGGCAATCGGCTTTTTGTTCCTATTAGTAGCCTGCTCCTTCTTCTTTTGTGCCGCTCGCTTCTTGGCGTCCGACGGCATTTTAGAACTGCTGAATAAAAACACTCATAAAAATTTCACGCACGACACGACAGATTGATTTTTTTTACGAAAAAACTTTCCGTTGCTCAACGGAAACAAACTTTTAACACGCCTTCAGTCTTCTAAATTCACACGTGTTCTAAATACACATCAGACGATGTTTGTAAAGTATCAATATATTTTACCTAAATTAATATTGTGGAGTGATAAAGCAAGTCGTCGCGTCTACACGTGCTGCATTGAAAAGAAAGACATTTCAATTTTCAATTTTGAAGGCGGAAATGACAGCTGGTGACAGCCCATAGATTAATAATAAATGTGACAGATTCAGACCACAGATCACTGTAATTCGTGCTCATGCTTCGTTCACACTATGCGATGAATGACTCGCTGCACTGGCAACACTGGCACCCTTATAATAATAATGACTCGTCCACATATACCGGCCAATGACTCGGCGAGTCGTTGGCCCAACGTTGGCCCGAGCGCACAGATTATAAAATATATGCACTTGGGGCACAGATTATATAAATCAAAAAATAAAGAAAAATTAACTAGTTTCAAGTAATTATTCACACAAAATGGCTGCAAATGATCTATGATTGATTAATATTCAAAATATAATTAAATTCATTAGCTACGGAGCCCAAAATGTATACCGGAAATTTACTATAAAAAACCGTAAATATATAAATAAGACATTCGTCTATAGACAAAAATTGTTCGTCCATAGACAAAACACACACTCGGCGAATCATTGGCCGATATAATATGTGGACGAGCCATATTTTAGCCGCATGAATTATGTTTGCGGACGCGGACGATACTTAAAGCTATTTATATGCTCAGTGCTTAAAGCCGCGTGTCGTGTTTTGTTCTAGGTATGTGGAAACATTTTTGAAGAACTTAAGCCGCGTATCCAGCTCTTTTTTTGGTCTACACCAACAAAAACACGTCAACACACAGCAAAATTCCCCTACACAAAAAAAAATGTATATGCTTAAAGCTTTAACAAATGTTTTTGCTTTGTTTATTCATTTATTTATTTACTAGCTGAACCCGGCGGTAAGCTTCAACAAATGTTTTTGCTTTCCCGATGGAAAGTAAAAACATTTGTTGACGCTTGAAGCATAGACATTATCTTTTTTTTTGTGTAGGGGAATTTTGCTGTGTTATTCTTTTATCTGTGGCTGTGTGTTGACTTTTTGTTGAGAGTGTAGACAAAAAAAGGAGCTGGAGACGCGGCTTAAATGTAGTTTGACGATGTTTAGTTTGAATGTTGTGATGTTTGTTGAATGTTTAATGTTTGTACCAAAACAGCGCTGGAGAGTTGCGCGCGTCATCATACATTACAATACCTATAGCACGGATAAAAGAATACTAATACCTATAGTAGGGGAGGCCCGGAGGCCGAGATTCAAAATTTCTCTACCTAATCTATGATTTGCAGTTACTAAAGCGCCATGAAGACAAATTTATTGACTAACAAGGGGAGAGGGGCGTTATAAGGGGAAACAAATTAATTGCAGTTTTTAGAGCGTGAAATTTTGAAAGTGAATGTTAAGTGTTAAGTGCTCAAAAAAGTGTAGGTACAATTTAAATCGATAGACTGACGATTCAGAAGTAGTTAAGGCTGTTCTGGACTGATTTTTGAAGATGTAAAAAAATGATAGGTAATAAATAACCTACCTTGCATTGCTCGAGCGCGTCAGATTTTTATGCAGAATGCAGAGGTATCAAGTGCAGCCTTATGAATAAATAAAATAAAAAAAGCCTTTATTGCCTGAAAACTTTGACATTTTAGTGGGTACTTATTTCATATAACTAATACTAAAATATATTTATTATATTATTATTTGAGACACCTTTATTAACTGGCTTGCTTCTCAGAATAGGCCTCCCCCAAGAGATTTTCATAAGTTTCTGTCATGGGTCATCCTTTTCCATGTTACTCTGGCTATTTTCATCATATAATCATCTTCCCATCTTCTCTTTGGTCTTCCTCTTTTTCTTCTATTATACCTAGGGCACCAATCTACAATGTCCTTGGCCCATTTATCTTTTTTGCTTCTAATTAGATGGCCCGCACATTGCCATTTTAAAGTTTTTATGTAATTTGTAATATCCTTAAGTTTTGTTTGTTTCCTTATACTTGTCAAGCTAACTTTGTCTTTTAATTTTATATTTAGTATACTCCGTTCCATGTTGTGTTGGCATACAGCAATTTTTTTGGCATCTTGTTGTGTTACACTCCATGTCTGACAGCCGTATGTAATACTAGGTAAGATGCCAGAATTGTATATCTTTGACTTTGCTTTCATTTGTATGTTAGGATTCTTAAAAACTTCTTTTAATGACCAGTATTTTTTCCATCCAATGTTTATTTTAATATTTTTTGTTGTTATGATTTGTCCAAGATAGATGTACCTATTCTTCAACATAGTCAATTATGTTACTACTAGACTTTATAGTGTATTTTATCATGATTTGTCATTATTTTTGTTTTCTTTGCATTCATTATTAATCCTACTTTGATACTTTCTAGCTCCAGTTGTTGAATCATCAATTGCAGGTCAATATGGTTGTCACTGATTAATATGAGGTCATCAGCGAATCTCAGATGGTTGAGGAGAGTTCCATTTACATTTATTCCATATCCGCTCCACTCTAGATTTCTGAAAACATGTTCTTATGTTGCTGAAAAAAGTTTTGGGGACAAAGGATCTCGCCTTTCGCTTGATGTTAAAATATTCCCCAATTCTTTCCATACAGATTTTTCCTTTATATTGTCATATACATTCTGGAGCAAGCGGATATATATGTGGTCTATTGTGGAGAAGTCACTTCGAAAGCCTGCCTGTTCTTTAGGTTGGTTTTCATCTAAATTTTTTGTTAAGCGGTTTAGCAGTACTTTGCAGAATATCTTATACAGATTTGACATAAGGCTTATTGACCTATACTTATATATATCATTAACATTTCCCTTCTTATGTAATAGGATAATTGTTGATGTAGACCATTGTTGTGGAATATATTCTGTAGTGATTATGTCATTTAACAGGTTTGTAAATCTGCCGTCCTTATGAAAAGTGCAATAACTCGGTTTTTGGGCCTAACAGAGTTATTTACATATTCATGATCAGCAAATCGAGCTCTATATTTTCTTCTTTGGCACTTTCTACGTATCTATTGAATATGCCGATTTCTTTTAAGCATAACCGCAATATTTCTGAGATTTGGTCTTGGTTTACTTAACAAAAGTAAAATAACTTAAGTTGTGGCAAGATGAGCTAAAATAATGCATTAATCTTACTAACTATATTTGCAATATGTGTGGTTACTTTATTTTTAGGAAGTACATTCAAAATTTAAAAGCCTCATTTACTAGACATAAGGACAATAACTATGAAGTAAAAATGCAATAAGTATTTTTACTTAGCTTGTCTTACTAATGAAAACTGCAATAGGTCAGGCACATATTGCACTTATGGTTAGAACATACTATAACATACAGTAAGTATCTGCAACTCAAAACTGAAATATGTTGATTTACGTTAGTTATGCTATATAATATGTTGATTTACGGTAGCTTAATTAACATATTTGTTGTTTCTAGGTAATACATAATATTCTATACATTTTTATCTATAATCTTGTAAAAGTTTGGAGTCGATACGTTGAATGGGGATGGAGATAGAAACAAAACAAAAATAAAAATATTTAAACGCGTTTTTCTCGAAACTAGCTTAGACCTAGTTATTGCACTTTTAATAAGGACGGCAGAAATGTATTTGATATTACTGAGCATGTGCCAATTAAGAGTTCATTTGATATTCCGTCTTCACCGTGTGCTTTATTCTTTTTTAGGGAATAAATTGCCTTTGTGACTTCACTTTCTATGATGGCAGGTATTTCATCTTCTACATTGTGTTGTCTTATTTCCTCTATTGCTTCATGAGCTTGTCTATCTTCACTATATAACTCAGAATAGAAATCTGTTGCTGTATCAAGTATTTTGTCTCTTTTTGTATAGGTATATTTAATTTTTCCTGTAATGTTTAATGTTAATCCAACCTGAACTATCCTTGAATTCTTTAAAAGCTTTTTTCATTCCTCCAGATTTTTCAATGTAGAAGTTCAATATGTCTGTTCTTTGTTTTTGTTTGTGTTATTGTTAATCTGACAATTTTAAAGGATTTTTTTTTTATCTTTGTTACAATTTTTTTTATTTCTCGTTTAAAAACTGTCTCATATCTTTTCTTCTGACTCAAGCTATCTATACCAAATTTTAAATAAATAGGGTCGTTATCCTGATAGGATTAAAATCATTTCAATTACTGTTTTGTGGCCAAAAGTGTGAAAGTAATGAAATATAGACTTGAAAGTTGAATACATAATAATATATGGTTCAGTAAGTAAAAATCATGTAACAAAAATAACAATGTTTTAATAGGGGTGTTGACAAAGAAATATTATTCTGACTGTCAAACAGGTTATTATAAAACTAGCGAACCAGCGCGCACTTCGTAGCGCGTAACAGTTAATTAAAATACCTCGGAAAAAAAAATGATTTCCCGGGATTTCCAGGTATACCTACCTATTAATTAACTGTTACGCGCTACGATGTGCGCACTGGTCTGCTAGTTTTTTAATAATCTATTTGACGGACAAAATGATATTTCTTTGTGAGGGGTGTTCACCCTATTCACCCCTATTAAAATATTGTTACTTTTGTTAACACATTATGATTTTCTCTTACTGAACAATATATTAATCAACTTTCAAAGTCTATATTTCGTTATTTTCACATTTTTTGCCACAAAACAGTAATTGAAATTTTATTGTTTTTATTTGTATAAAATGTGGACGTAAAATAATACAATTTATCTCTCGTTTGGAATCATACGAAAAATTTATAAATTTCCTATGTAATTTATAAACTTACGAATCTTGTTATTTTTTGGTGACTATTATATATATTTAATTTTAAGCCTGTCAACATTTCTATTACAGCATTTTACAAAGTGAATGATAGTGGCGGCAAGCGGAAAAGTACTTAAATATTATTTCGTAAAAATGTCTTATGAGTTGTGTGAATTAAACGACAAACAACTGGCCCATTTGAAGCAAAAATACGAAAGAGAATTAATAGACGAATATCTGAAATGGAAAAAGGAAAACTGCGAGTGGTATCTGCAGTGCACTATCGATGACATAACTGATTTATTAGAGAGATACTTCAGTCAACACGAGGCGAATGTTTGGGCACCTCGAGTCATGAACCTTGGCAAGCATTATACCTTCACGACAGATAATAAAAAAATATTAACGCTCGATATACCTTTAAGATTTCATCAAGAAATTCTACCCATGGAAAGGTACTATGACTCACTGTGGGAGGCCCACCATGCTACAAACCATGGTGGTGAGGTTAAAATGCGCGTATATCAGAAAAAGAAATTGAAAGTTTATGTTCCATTGACGGCGATGTTACTATTCATTAAACACTGCAACACGTGCCAAGCTAAATTATTAACTCCGAAATTACAGTATTCATCTGTAAAAAAATCCAAAGTTAACCACGGTTTCGTGGAATTGTTAAATTTAAGTCGCCAACCAGATGAAGAGTACAAATTTGTCATGTACTACAGAGATGAAACTTCGAAATATGTTTTCCTCAGGCCATTGAAGGCGCCGGGCGCTTACGATCTCGCACAAGAGTTGTTGAAGATCTTCTTAGATACAGGTTTTCCTGGAGTATTACATACTCCCGCGGAAATAGACTTTATAAAATCCGTCATTAACGAGCTAAATAAAGTAATGCCCGAAATTTTTATCATGCCAGGAGTAAGAAAGAAGTCTAAATTAGAGGAGGATCTAATGGAGGAGTTATTGAAAAAAATTAAAACTTTGAACAACAAAGCAACGAAAAAGTGGTCTGAACTCTTATACTATGTACAAAACGATTTTAACACGACTGGCACCAGAACCGTGCCGATCAAATCTGTATTGGGAAAAAATCCAGCGATGGGCCTAAGAAAGACAGGCAGTGAAGGTGAAATTGATGAGAATCCGACGAGGACATTTGAAGAAATATCTCGTTCAAACGATCCACGACTTAACATTCTTAATAACAGTAACTTCTTTTTAGACGCTCCTCGTACGTTTGTGCCCAGGTTGTCAGCTAGGAATAATAAAATTACACATCACTTGAGAAAACCCATATGGAACTCAAACGAAAGCTATGTGAAGCGCAATTCGAAGTCTAAAATACCCATTAAGGGCACATACTCAAAACAGAAAAGTCCGCCGGTTAAACACACGTACACGAACAGAAAAAAGAACATAATAGTTGACAAAAATGAAGTACTTTTAAAAGCTAATTCAATTTTCGTGCCTAGCAATGACGCCCAATCTTGCGAGCGAATCGACGAACAAATAAAAAAAGAATTGACAACAGAGGAAATTAATGAAGACAAAAAAGTGGAAATAGAAGTAAATAAAATGCCAGTTAAAGTAGAAGAAAATAAGGGCTCTGTCGGTCAATGTCCGTTGTTGATCGATTACGTGTCATGCAGTGCCGACATTAATGCATTGCAAATAAAGATAAATTTTATGAAACAAAATAAAATAAATGACATCAAATTAAAATATGATCCATACGTTAACTTGGAAAGAATAACTGACTGTGAGGATTGGAACATGAAAAATCGAAACGTGAAAACGCTAATGAACAGAAAAGTTAAGAAAATTATTATAATATGTAGAAAAAAAGATAAAATTGAAATTCTTAAACAGAAACATAAGGGAAATAAACGGAATAAGACTAAAAGCAAGCGCAAGAAAAAAGAAGTAAATCCAAATGTTATAGACTTAGATATTGATGAAAAACCAAATGTTTCGAAGATAGTACTTCCATCTATTCCTTATGTTTATAATTTTGGTAAATTGTCTGATGAAGATTGAAGACACTGGTCACATGAACACTGATGTTTATACCTAATTTTGACGAGCTTGAAGTATAGACATTTTTTTTTATGTATGGGAATTTTGTTGTGTTGTCGTGTTTTTGTTGATTGTGTAGACCAAAATAAGAGCTGGAGACGCGGCTTGAGTGGAACTACGATTGATTATAATAAAGTTATCATATAAAGACGGTTTCCTATTAGATAATATTATCTGTGTAGTAGAAATACTTGTATGTGTATTGTGCATTAAGTATGTTACCTACATGTAAAGCCGCGTCTTCAGCGCGTGTTGTGGTTCAAACATTAAACAAAATACGTCACAACATTTTTCAGAAAACATTCTCAAACTACACTTTTTGTTTGCTCCAACAATGTTTTTGTTTTCTATACCCGATGGAAAGCAGGTACAACAAAACATCATATCAATATTCATCAGAA
Organism: Hemithea aestivaria; assembly: GCA_947507615.1. Classification (NCBI taxonomy): domain Eukaryota; kingdom Metazoa; phylum Arthropoda; class Insecta; order Lepidoptera; family Geometridae; genus Hemithea; species Hemithea aestivaria. The sequence goes on from OX382323.1 coordinate 3,426,997, forward strand.
TCGTTGAGACACTTTTTTTTAAATGTTGTCATATTTTTGTTGAATGTTTAAACCAAAACACGAGCCGGAGACGCGGTTTTAAACTTAAAAAAAAATATTGTTCAAAGTTTATTTAGAAGAATTTTATTTCGTTAAACTTCTATGATAGATATACCTATATCCCTTAAATTTGTATACTTTCTCATTTTTATAACATTAATAAAAAAAATATTAAAGATAGATATTTATTCATTTTAAAGTATTTCTCATATTTTCATTCCTTATAGTTATATTTACTATACACAAGTGGCCCGCGGGCACGTCGCGCTTAATAGCAAATTATCAGGGTTTCAACTTGGCGGAGGCACTGCCGTGCCCCAGATATTATTTCTTATCTTATCTTATATAGGGGGCTGAAAAAGTCAGCAACACATCGACCCATTGGGATCTATTGTGTTCACCCCTTGCCTACCGTTTCTTACTCCTCAAAGAAGTGGTTTATTAAAGTGGTGATCCCACTAAGAGAAAGAAACCTGTACTCCTCCGGTTTGGGGTACGCTGTCCCAAGGAGGCTCATGCGTTTCGTAGCCAGTACGTCGCATTCGCATAAAATATGCTCCATGGTTTCTGTACCCTCGCCACAGGCTCTACAATCGTTTGTTGTAGTGAGCCTCATTTTGAAAAGATATTATTTAATATAACATGGAGCTAATCCGTTAATGGAACTGGAAGGTGGCCATAGGAACTCCGTAATTAAACGTCACAACCCCATCGAATTGGCGCTAGATGGTAAAAATAATAAGAGCTTGTTTTTAAAGTTTTTTTTAAATTCCAAGGCCCCCAGAAGCATTGTAGAGTTACGAATTTTGCACATATTTCATGGTCAAGCTTATAATTTTTTTTCGGCGCTCGCAGCAAGCTGCTCGCGCACTTATTATTAACAGCGTATTATGTCCCTATTTTTAGTTTTTTGAGTTTTTCTTGAAAACTATGAGAGCTAGAATAAAAATGTCAAGGGAAAGTTTATTCTCTGTAAAATTCTCTACAATATTGTTCTTTATAGTATATTGCCAGGATTTATAGTTTCAAAAATATGATTTATTTCTTTTTTGAATATTTTCCAAAATTCCATATAAGACGTTCTCTGGGCGCAAAACATGTCGTTTTCATGCAGAGGTTTGAAACTTGGCACAATGATTCCTTATCTCCAAATAAGCAGATTAGGATTGAAACCCCCATCACCCCCTCTGGCAGCAAGGAAGGGGGGCAAAAGGGGCCGCGCCACCTTTCGCCATTTAATTAACTCTGGGAGACGATGTAGAGCCACGAGGAAAATTTCGGTGTCAATTTCGGATAAACCGATTTCTGATATAAAACAACGGTATTGGTGGCGTTATGTTTAGCAAAAAACTAGAAATAAAAAAAATACCAATTTTTTGGTGTTTCAAGTCATTGTATATTTTTCACTGTTAGTATTTTTTGAAATTTTCCTCGTGGCTCTACATCGTCTCCCAGAGTTAATTAAATGGAGAAAGGTGGCGCGGCCCTTTTGCCCCAATTCCTTGTTGCCAGAGGGGGTGATAGGGGGGGTTTTCAATCCTAATCTGCTTATTTGGAGATAAGGAATCATTGTGCCAAGTTTCAAACCTCTGCATGAAAACGACATGTTTTGCGCCCAGAGAACGTCTTATATGGAATTTTGGAAAATATTCAAAAAAGTAATAAATCATATTTTTGAAACTATAAGTCTTGGCAATATACTATAAAGAACAATATTGTAGAGAATTTTACGGAGAATAAACTTTCCCTTGACATTTTTATTCTAGCTCTCATAGTTTTCAAGAAAAACTCAAAAAAACTAAAAGGACATAAAAGTGGGGGGGAGAGGTAGAAACATTGTCGTGGGGGAGTGTTTCTACTAAAATTTCTTCTTATGAACGGTAAAGCTATACGCATGCCAAGTTTGATGCTTTCTGCCGCTCCGGGTCATACATTCGGCTAAGGAGCCGGAATAAGAGAGACATTTTAGTTATTGACTTTATTTATGGCTTAAATATTGACCAACTAAGGGCACAGTATAAGCACGGTAAAGAGATATACAGTAGTTTGACTCCATAGAAACGGGCGGAAAATGGAAGTGAATAGATGTCGGTAGATGTGGGTAGAAGTGGGTATATAATACAGAAGCGGGTGCCACGCAGCGACGGGCGGACGTCGCGATAGTTTTTTGCAAGTATTTAGTGTAATTTACGTTATTTACTTTTGACGTATGTATACATAATATAATAAATTATATAAAATTATATATAAATGGCAAAAAAATAGCATACTATACCTATATTATGCTGTTTTTGGTAGCTTGAACTTATCATTGAACTTATCAGGAAATGGGAGGGGGAGGGGGAGGGGAGGGGGAAGGGGGGGAGGGAGGGAGGGAAGGGGAGGGGGAAGGGGAGGGGGAAGGGGAGGAGGGGAAGGGGAAGGGGAGGAGGTTGTCTTGTCTTGTCTCTTTTCTTGTCTCTTGTCTTGTCTTTTGTCTTGTCTTGGGTTTTAATATACGCCGCCACGACATGATAGGTAAGTAGGTAGTAGGTAGGTAGCTCAAGTAAGTAGATGATATGAAATAGGTAGGTACCTACTGTATGCGGGCAGCGGCTGCCCGGCAGCCCTATGACTTGCGCATGTACCGCGCGACTGTAGGTATTTATGTTCAAAAATCACGCTCAGTCGAACTACTGTATATCTCTTTACCGTGGTATAAGTTACATCGAAATCGGTTCATTGGTTTTTAAGTTATGAATAGGTAAAATGTGTCGAAATCAGGAACATTGCTTAGGAAGCGTAAGTACAGGCCAGTGGTGTGATGTCACGCGCTGTCAGATGACTGTTCGGAACGTTTTAGCCGGAATTCAAAAAATCATTTTTATTTACGTATTTTAATATTGAAATATCATATCATTTTGCATAAAAATATGATATTCGTGTATGAAATGGGTCTATCTATCATATAAAAGCAATTCCAAAAATTAGTCAACATCCCTATTGATTTATTGAAAATTCCTCTGTACAAGCCCTGCATAATTTATAACACACATTTTAAAAGTGTTTTCAGTGAGATATTATTAAAAAATGTCAAAGTGAGATTTTTGAAAAAAAATATTTTTTCAATTTTGCTCCTCATCCCATTTTTTTATATATCAAACTGAAAACTATAAAAATGTGTGCAATAATATTATAGAGGGCCTGTACAGAGGAATTTTCAATAATTATTTCCTTGAATTTATATTTCAAAATTCGTCAAATTGTGCGAGCGAGAGAGCGTCCCTCGATATATACGCTCATCAGGATATTTGAACTTTCTAATTGTTCTGAGCGAGCTAAACACACACTGTTCGTAGTTAAAATTATAAAAATTGCACCTTGCCGCCGCCCCCGCCCCTGAACCAAATCCTGGAGACACCCTTGCAGACATCCATTTAAACTTTCACGTTTATAATATTAGTAAGATACACGTTTATAATATTATTAAGAATAGTAGGATTCGCATTTATTACACAATTTTCGAAACTAAGTATCAAGTGGGTATAACGTTTTTTTAAGTCATTACATTTTACAAAATTACCAACGCTCCATGGTCTCTACTTTTGGAACTTTAGCATTGTATAGATGTAATTAAAAGTTATGTGTAGAAATAAAAAAATGTTTACATTTCATTAATTTATTTATTTAATCAATGCATACAATAAAAACATTTTGACGAAGCAGGTGTTCTTAATATTTCCAGCGCCACGCCCAGAAAACGTTATTTTTATTTAGAGGTATAAGTTTTCAATTTTATAATGTTTTTAATATTGGCTTTATCGAATACAGTTCATAACTTGCACTTTTGAGTATTTTTTTGCGACCGCACTCATCCAACAGTGATCTATGTATTTTTCAATTAATTGGGTACTATATCACTTTACACCTAGCTATCTATCTAACACAATTAGCTAATTATAGAATTTAAAATAACTATCTAGCTATCTATTTCATCGAGAATAAAATTTAATAATGACTATACACGATTACAATCTCACTAAGTACTTTTAAAGATTTTAATATGAATCAACTTTAAAATCTAAAAGGCAATAAAAGTTATATCATGACCTTACATTATTAATTTAATAAGAGAGACAGGTACAACTCTTTCAAGGCTACAGATAATGACAAGCAATATTTGAATATATTTTAGTAGTAGTGAATCCAATATAATAAGATGGACGATTTATGTTATTGCTGATAGATAATTATATGTATCTACTTATTATATAAAGATAGCAATGAACACAATAAATATACAAGAAGAAAGCTGTTGCAAGAATCAGTTCCCATAAATAAGTACAAAACACTTGTGGCTAACGCACAACAAATATACTGGGATGACTGAAGTTGTGTGTTATCACAATACATTTTTAGCAGTAGTAGTCCATTGAAAAGTTACATTTGGGGTTGCGTTTTTTAGAGGACGCAATTTTAATTTTTTGATGTGTAGGGGGGTCAGTGTAAAGCTAAAACCAAGTTTGTGGGGTCGCCACCCTTGTCCCACGGCCGCCATCTTGAAAATAGGGGTTGAAATGGTTTTTACGATATATCTCATAAACTATTCATCTGATTAAAAAATTAATTAACATTTTTTGTTGCAGATTAAATTCTCTACAACTTTAGTCCAGTAACTTTTTGTCGTAGATCTTTTTTACTTAGGGCTATTTTTTACCTAGGGCTATTAAAAAAAAATATTTTGGAATAAAAAATTGAAAAATGCCAAATTTTGAATCTTCGAAAATCGTTAAAAATGAAGTAATCTTCAAAAATGCTGAAATTTTTGGAAAGGTGTTTTTTTTTTCGAAAATATGAATTTTAATTAAAATTAATTTTCGCTTATAACTTTTATATTTATAGATCTACGACAAAAAGTTACTGGACCAAAGTTGTAGAGAATTTAATCTGCAACAAAAAATGTTAATATATTTTATTTAATCAGATGAATAGTTTAAGAGATATATCGTAAAAACCATTTCAACCCCTATTTTCAAGATGGCGGCCGTGGGACAAGGGTGGCGACCCCACAAACTTGGTTTTAGCTTTACACTGACCCCCCCTACACATAAAAAAAATAAAATTGCGTCCTCTAAAAAACACAAGGTAAGGCCTAAAAAATGTAACATTTCAATGGACTATAGCTACTCTAGCGTTTTGTACTTGTCTAGGGACTGTAAAACATTATAATTCTATGCATTTTTACAAAACAAATTCAACAATTTGAGTGCGCTGCCCTTTGAGTGTAGGCCGGTGCACGAAAAACTATTTTTATAAAATCCATATTATCGGTTAATAATAGTTTAATATACAATAATCACAGCTTCATAGCATTTTTGACGAATTTTCAATAATATCAGGTATATCTATAACAGCAATATATGTACTAAAATATCTAGGACAAGTTGTGAATCCCAAGCGAACCGTTTGGGATCAAACTCTATAAATATAATTTTACCATTTCTAGCTATCCTATCACAATATATAGAATAGTAGACATCCAACAAAAATAATATGAACGTCTTTAAAATAATACGGTTTACGCAAGTGAAGCCAAAGGAGTGTAATATTTTTTTGCAGTTATACATGGCAGCACTAATTGTGGCATTTTTAATTTAGGTTAGTGTTACACTTATATTTAACACCTGTCGGGCTCACTTGATCTCTTTAAATTATATATTTTTATGATTTTTTTTCCCTTTTTATTATAATCTAAGACTTCTTTATACTTTTTACCAATAAGCATTTATTGCCAGTATCACCTGACTTTGGAACATGGTCTTGCATTTTCTTTATAGACTAATGAAAGAATTAGCTCTAATGAGTGTAATAAAAACAAATTATGCTCCCACTGGTGTGATTCTTCCCAGCACGACCATTAAACATTTTGCCTTTCATATTAAAATCAATTCAGGCGAAAACGACAAAATTATGTTATAAAAAACGACCTGACAAGTTGAAAGTACTACGCTCATTTGGCTCCAGCTTAAAGGGAAGCAAAATAAAAATAAAATAACAGAAGCAAAATTAAAAAAAATACATTTATTGAATCACAGATGTGTACCGACCGACCGCGCCGCTGGTCGAGCGTCGCGACCGTTGGCATTTGTCAATACTTGCTACAAACAATACCATGTCAATTTAATAACAAATGCAATTGAGAAATTAGCTACGAAATAATACATGTTAATAAATAATTAATTAATCTTAACGTGCGCGAGAGCTATTTACAAGAAATGCAAGATTTGCTAACATGCTTAGAAAATAGTGACGCGTCAACATAATATGATCGCACGTGTGTGTTGTGATGTGTGCCAGGTCACGTCATGTTCACACCGAGCGACCGGGACGCGTATTCGTAGACGACGTAGGATATGGACACGGCCGGTATGACTTTGATGAAGTTCGGTGTGATACCGCGGTACAAGCCGGTGACGCCTTCCCTCTGGACTATGTCGCGGAATACTCCACTCATCGTGCTCTCTGCGCCTTTTGCTGCCTTCTCTGTAACAAAAGAAAATGAAATTTAAAAAAAAACTTTTTCATAACAAGCTTTATTATTATTTACATCCAGCACCAAAGTACTCGTCAAGACGAATCAAATGAGCCCAAACTCGATGGGGTTGCGTCGTTTAATTACAAAATTCCTATGGCTACTTTCCAGCTCCATAATCAACGGATTTTGATGTGGTTTTATTCTAATAGATAGAGTGATTGATTATACCTCTTGAATTATACATAATATGTATAATTCATGTATTATTTTATGGTAGCAAAACACTGATATGATTAGGCGCTACGAAGTGCGCGCGGGTGCTTCTATAAAACGAGGGTTTTCTGCGAAAATCTACTGAGTAACAATTTTATGTCACGTTATTATTGTGTTAATTGAAAGAATTCTGACTCATATTTTTTCCAGAAACTTTACAAAACTTTATTATTATAATAAATGTACTCGTATGTACTTATTGTTATTTTGATATTATAAAACACCAAATATATTAAAGGTTTAGCAAGTGACATACGCAAAAACTTTAGAAATCTACGCTACTCGCTTTGGTGGAACAAGGGCACAATTATTGATTTTTGCAATTTTACAGCCATAGATTATTTTGTGCATACAATTTCTATTTAAATATTACTGTTTAACAAATTTGGTTAGATGTGCCCTTGTTTCACCGAGGGTGCGTACTGTTTTTAAACATTCTTTCAATTGGTTTTTGCAGTAAACTAGGAGTGGGCGTTAATTCAACGAACGGTTTTTTTTAACTGTTAATCTAATGTTAACGAATTAACAGCTTTTTGTTTACTGCAAAACCCGCTAAATCTATCAACTGTGTCATTCAACGATTTTGTCAATGCGCTTTTTTTATTATCTCAACGAAAAGGTATTCAAAAGTCGCTAACGTAATCTGAAGCTGCTAACGCAAAACCAGCTAAAATTATAAAAGAACGAATAGAAACGGAATATGCCGAGTGGACGCGAGGGCGCCTATGTGAGCGAGCGAGACGCCGCTAGCTTAAAATTGTACGAGCGAGAGTGAGAGATCTATTAACTGCTACGTTGCCGTTGGTACAAATCTGTTACATTAATGAAAACCTGTTAATAATGTTAACGGCTTTTTTAACAGGTTAACCCTTAATTGGGCGCGCCTAAAAAGTTACGTAAACGGTCGCGTGGGGTGTTAGGCACCCCAAATCAATATATTTAATTAAAATATGAAATATATGAAAAATCCCACTTTTGTTAATAGGATTATTTGAACACATGTATTAATCAACTTTTAAACATATCTTAAATATAATTAATTTTGTATTTCACACTGAAAAATAACTTTTCATAGGTTCTAGTATTTTTCATAACAATTTCGGCAGACTTCGATCATATGGCCATTGCACACAATGTTTATGCATTTAGAGCATTCAGTCTTTGGTTTTATATCCTTCGTTTTATGACAAATATGAGACCAGTTGTATGATACCGATCTTCCCGTTTGAAATACAGATTCATAGTCCTCAAAGTCATGAAACATTTTTAGTATATTGAAGGGTAGTTTTAAAAAATTGTTTTGAATTTTACTACTCATCTCACAAATATACTACAACATAACCTCGAAAATAGCATTAAACTTATAACATTTCATACTTTCGCCATTTGAACTCATGTAACTTTATTTATCGGAACTCGCCACTTGTATATGTTAATAATTATAGTTTAAAAAAAAAAATATTATAAAAGTAACATTAAAATGATTGCGCAATGGGCCCCTATTGATGAAATAAACATTTAACTTCTTATTTTTCAATAAACAATAACTAAAGAGGCAAATAATATAATAAATTTATCCTGAATTTGGACTACGTAAACAGTCGCCTGGGGTGTTGGACACCCCAAAGGCGCTCTCTGAGCCCAATCCATCATAACCGAGCTCCGCTTGCAACCGAATTGTGTACTTTACACATATTTAGGAAGCTATAAAAAAAATCAGCGTACTAAATTCAACATTAAAAATTTTACGAGCCTGGAAACTTGCCTTGGGGTGTATGACACCCCACGCGACCAATTAAGGGTTAACATGATGAATTTAACGGCTTCGTTGCGTTAACCCAAAAATCGTTAACGACCCACCACTACAGTAAACCTTCGATTTATGAATTATACATAATACATTGCGCTGATGACTGTAGCCTTGGGTTACTCGCGAGTGAATGATTGGAAAGAACGAAGTCCTTGCTTGCACGTCACTTATTCTTTCGTTCGCGTCGGCGTTCAGTAGTTCAATGCGATCTTTTCATTCCTTTCGTTTGAAGGAAAAATACAAAATACATTGAGTATATAAACCTGAATAAAACAAACAGTTTCTTTTAATATTTACAAATCGTGCATTTAAAGTCATTGAATTAACAAAAAATCAACTCAATTTAATTTAGTAATCTATAACTCTTATAAACCCGCCAAGATCGCTTTGAGATTTCGCTCGTACGTCTCAAATTGAGACTCGCGAGCGAAAAGAGTTAAACATTGCTAATTTGCTAACGATCGCTATAAAACTCGCGAACGAAAAGAGGTTAACATTGCTAAAGATCGCATTGAACGAAAAGAATAAAAGAATAAAAAGAATTATTTCATTCTTTGAATCGAAAAGAGCAAATCGCTCTGCTCTTTTTAGTGATGCGAAATTCCCACCGCTAGATGACTGATTACATTCATGGAATATGAAATAATCAGCAGAAAAATTACATTTCTATTTTATCAATAATTTTTTACTAATGTCTAATTTGATATGAGTAACAGCAATTACTATGAGAACTCTACGAACAAGTCGATTGCGAGTGTTAACGACAAGCAGCGCCATCTAGTTATGAAATAAAAAACATCAATCCTTAGTCATGTAGTCCTTTTCACAAAAGAGGTCCCGCGGAATTTTGCGGAACTAAATTTAATTTTTTCGACAATTACTGGACTTCATAACCTAAATATTTTTTATTTGTTAGATAAAATAAATACATATTTAACAAAGAAATTACATATGAGAAATTATGATGCGTTAAAAAGTTATAGAAATGTCAACTTTTAAAATTTGCGATAGTGGCGCCCCGCAAAAAGGACTCCTTTCGTGAAAAGCACTCTAGCTATATCTAGCTTATACGTAAACTAGATGAATCGACATTCCAATAAATAGGCTAAGCGCTAGTCGATCTACGTGCAATGTAGGCTTCCGTAGGCTGACAAATCTTATTAATATTATGAACGTGCAAGTTTGTAAGAATGTGTGGATATATGGATGTATATTTGTTACTTTTTCACGCCTAAACGGGTGGATCGATTCGGCTGAAATTTGGTATAGAGATAGTTTAGACCCTGAAATAACACATAGGCCACAGTACAGTGGGTAAAACCGCTGGGTGCAGCTAGTCAATAAAACCCACTCTAGAAAACATAGTACATCATTAATTACATAAAGCAATTAAAATCCAATATACAAGTACCTACTTACATACTTTAATTAGGAAATATACAATAACTCTCAGAGATAAACAAAACCGGTTCTCGTTAAGTCGCGTCTCCAGCTACTTTTTTGGTCTACACTCTCAACAAAAACACGTCAACACACAGCAAAATTCCCCTACACAAAAAAAGTCTATGCTTCAAGCTTCAACAAATGTTTTCCAAAAAAGTAGCTGGAGACGCGGCTTTAAAGGGGGAAAATTACTAATTTATTTGAAACTAGCTTCGCCCAGCGGTTTTAACCGTTCTACTGTAGCCTATATGTTATTCCAGGTCAATCGGTCCATCCGTTTAGGCGTGAAAGAGTAACAAACATACATCCATACATTCCTAAAACTTTCGGGTTCATCATCATCATCTCAGCCATTGAACGTCCACTGCTGAACATAGGCCTCCCCTTTTTTTTTCGGGTTTATAATATTAGTCTAAATATATAAAAGGAAGGAGTGACTGATTGACTGATCTATCAACGCACAGCCTAAACCGTTGGACGGATAGGGTTGAAATTTGGAACATAGATAGTTTTTATGACGTAGACCTCCGCTAAGAAAGGATTTTGCCATGCAAAGCCGCGAGTATAAGCTAGTAAGATATAAAGGTGTGATATCACTTTTTGATAGTTTTAATTTTGAGACTGTGACTGGTTCTCCGAGGGTAAACTTCCTTTGCAGGAGGTCGACTAGGTGGGTACCCCAACAGTGCCAGTTATTCTACCGCCTGAGCAGTGATGTGCAAATATTGCTGTGCTTCGGTAGGAGGGCACTGTAGCTAGTGAAATTACTGGGCTGAAGAGTCTTAACATCTTATGACTCTCAAGTAAGAAGCATTGGCGCAATGCTCTGAGTAGCATTGTGTACTGGGCAGCGTTATCTCTTACCATCAGAGGGCCTATTGGCTATTTCTCACCCACTACGATTGATGACAACTTCAATGTACATTGCTGCGTTTGTTATTTTACTCTTATTCATGAGGAGGTCGAAGCAAGTAATGTATGCAATTTTGTCTATGGATTCTAGTGTTTTACATGTCGTTTGGCGATAGCCAATCGGCCCTCAGGAGAGCGTCTTGCTTGTCTTCTTACTTCGTTGTATAAAAACTGACGACCTCTGTGGCGCGGTGGGCTAATAACCGCCTGCAACGCAGAAGGTTGCGGGTTCGATTCCCGCATGGGAAAAATGTTTATGTGATCCACAGATATTTGTTTCTGGTCTGGGTCGCTTTCTGTATCTATTATAAGTATGTATTTACAAAAGAAAAGTATATAAGTATTATATCCGTTATCCTAACCACCATAACACAAGCATTAAGTTGCTTAGCTTGGGGCTAGGTGGCGCTGTGTGAAATGTCCTGAAATATTTATTTATTTATAAAAAAAAATCTTACCGTGCGCCTGCAGCCTTGTTCTCACGAGCGCGAGTGGGTAAGAACAAACTTGTCCCAAAGTACATGAAGCACTGCCACAGGCCAGTAGTAGAAGCATGCCGGGCTGTCCGTTCGCTTGGTATTTACTAATATATTTCTTTTTCAGCGTCTCGTACACTGCCAGATCGATACCCGCGTAAGGCACGATCCCCAGTATATTTGGAATGTAACCTCTGTAGAAACACCTGAAATAAGATAAAAACTATTTAGAAAAAGATCGAAATATTAAACCGAATTGAATAACGCAGAAGGTTGCCAGTTCCATTCCCGCCTGGGACAATTATTTGTATGATATACAGATATTTGTTTCTGGTGTAGGTGTTGGCTTTCTGTATCTAACAAGTGATTATTAAAAATACTTTTTTGAACAAGCTTTTATTACTGAGTTCCTATAGCTTGCCAACTCCATCATCAGAGCTTGGTTACCATCTAGCATCAAAGTACTCGACAAGACGAATCAAATGAACCCAAACTTGATGGGGTTGCGTCGTTTAATTACAGACTTCCTATGGCCACCTTCCAGCTCCATCATCAGATCAGCTCGATGTCATAATAATATTACATTGTCATCTGATTTATACATGCATGCAAAATTTCAGCTCAATCGGAAACCGGGAAGTGGACCAAATTAAACTTGCAAGATTTGATTACAGATAGACAGACAGACAACGGGCAGGTGAAAGTAAATAAAAGCTTGTAATATAAGAAACGTATATAAACATTATATTCGTTATCTAGCCACCGCAACACAAGCATTGAGATGCTTAGCTAGGGGTTAGATGGCGTTGCGCCCTGTGAAATGTTGCAATTTTCATATTTTATTTTGTTAACTACCTATAGTCCGGTCAATTTAGACCAAAAAATGAGAGTGAAGTTACATAAAGTCCCAACAAGCTGAATTTTTGTAAAGTTGTTCAAAACATAATTATAAACAATGTCTAGAAGTTCCCCATCATTCCCCTGTAAGGAAAAAAATTTATTCAAGGTCAAAGGTAAAAAAATGAGTTTTTCGCGATTTTCAGCAAAACGGTAAGTTTTATCATAAAAATATCTTAGACAAAATTGTAGATCATAAAATTGTCTACAAAAAAATATGTAATATATTTTTTTCTACGAGCCACCGTTTTTGAGATATAACGATTCAAAAAGTTGTAATCTCTTATATAAAATCGTTCGTACACTTTCGTGCTATCAACGCACAGCCCAAACGGCCGGACGGATTGAGCTGAAATTTGGACAGCGTATTCCTTGGAAGATTTCATCGTGCAATAAGAAGCGATTATTTGAAATTCCCTCAGGAAAAGGAATTATTCCCGAAAAACGTTTGTATGCAAATCCGTAACCGTTTACCCGATTGAGCTGAAATTTTGTAAAACGATTGTTGGGATTGTGTTGAGGAACATTGAATAGTTTTTATGACACAATTTAACTTTAAAGAGGGGGTAAGGGGGGGTCAAAGTTTGTATGGTAAATTTAGAACCGCTGGCCCTATTGAGCTGAAATTTGGTACAAAGGTAGACCAAGTCCTAAAAAATGATATGGGATACTTTTTATTCCAAAAATCAACCTCTAAGGCGGGATAAAGGAGGTCAATGTTTGAATACGAAATCAGTAACTAATGACCCCATTAAGCTACAATTTGGTTTAGACATAGTTTGAGCCTAATTTTTTGTAGACAATTTTATGATCTACAATTTTGTCTAAGATGTTTTTATGATAAAACTTACCGTTTTGCTGAAAATCGCGAAAAACTCATTGTTTTGACCTTTGATCTTGAATTAAATTTTTTCCTTACAGGGGAATAATGGGGAACTTCTAGACATTGCACATAGGGGTATTTTAATGATCTACGCGGCCAAAAGTCAAAATAACAAAGTTAAAGAAATGCTACTGCATTCGACTACCTGAGGCAGAGGACAGTCCAACGAACAATAGGCCGCCGTCCCCGCCCCTTACCCGTTGCGCGTTACCTGGCAAACTCAGTCGGAACTTGATCATCGAACTTTGTGTACGTGTCAGTTTTCGGCGATTTTAAAAAGCGTTAACATTGTGAGCTAACCTGCAGTTTTCTGTGTTAATCTGGTAAAAAGTAGCAATGGATTCGGAGACTACAGGTATGTGGCAATCTAAATTCAATATATTTAATAAAATTTGATTCCGTTTAATATATTTTTAGTGATCGAGAAATAATGTCCAAAATGAGATCATTTTTTTAAAGAAATTTATCTTTAAAGAGGTATTTGTTATAGTACCGGGGTAGATCCGGCTTTTATTCTCATACACGTTTAAAATATAGATTCTTAAGTAACGAATGCAATATATATTAGCCGCAGAATAGCGCAGATGCACAAAACAGAGTACTTTGATCTGTTTCAGTCGAAATTAGTGAATTATTAATTTTTGTTTAAATTTTGTTTTAGGCTTAGAGGGTACCTCTGGAGTGAGAATAGTGACTCGTAAATCACTCTTCGACAGGATGAAGAATGAAAATTTACGTAATTTAGAAGAAAAACTATGTTTTTTGGGAGACCACCTTTTCACCCAAGACAACCTTACTGAAAGTCAGTTAAAAGAACTGAAACACAATTTTTCACATTTCAAATCAGAAATAAAGCAAAGGTGGAATAAATCGCACAAAAAAGAAGAAGCTTTTTTGAAAAACAACCATCTTTGGCTAGAAGGTACTTTCGAAATTCCAGTCACAACTACCAATCGTCAAGGTCGCCCTTGTAAATCATTTGATGAATCTAGCGAAAGGAGCAAAAGAAGAAAAACTGAGGAACTCCGCTCCAATGTAGAAGATGGTGTTTTAGTTCACGCAGTTCAAGTTGAATTAAGAAAATCGGGAAAACGTGATGCTTCCCGCATTCTCCAAGACATAACAAGCTCTCCGACCCGTGCAAAGAAGTACAAAAAAGCTTTCAATGCCTCTAAGTGTGAAAAATCATCGCGTTTAACCCCCATGGAAGCATTAAAAATGTTTATAGATGCAGACTTAACACGAGTACAGTACGAAATTATAAGAAACACGAACCGGAAGTTTTTTCCGTGTTATAGCTTAATTCAAGAAGCCAAAAAGAAATGTTATCCTCCTCCAGAAGCGAGCACGGTAACAAGTACCTGCGCGGAAACCCAACTGCAACCATTAATTGATATTACTGTTAAGCGCTTATCGGAATACTTAGAAGTCTTATTGACAATAAAAGAGCAAGAGCGGAACACTTTGAAGTTGATATGTAAATGGGGCTGCGACGGATCCCAACAAGCACAGTACAAACAAAAACTTGACAATGAGTCTGACTCTGATGCAAATATTTTTCAAAGCTGCTTTGTACCTGTGCGACTTATTTGCGGCAAGGACAATCAAAAGGTGTTATGGGAAAATCCAACACCTTCATCTGCCCGATTTTGTCGTCCAATAAGATTTCGCTTCGTCAAAGAAACAACTGATATAACAAACGAAGAGATCAATTATGTTTCAAACTCCATTGATAATTTGGTTGCAACTGAAGTGGACATTGACGGAGAAAAGTTTTTGGTGCATTCCCAATTTGGAATGACAATGGTAGATGGAAAGGTTTGCAACGCAGCTACTGGAACATCCACAAGTCGTTGCTATATCTGTGGGAAAACTTCCAAAGAATTCAACAATTTAGAGGACAAAAGAAGAATTTCAAAGGATGCTACTGAATTTGGTCTTTCTATTTTACATGCGAGAATACGATTTTTTGAAAGCATTTTACATTTAGCGTATAAATTGCCTGTGAAAAAGTACCGTCAGAGAAAAACAGAAGAAGAAAAACAAATGGAGATGAATAAGAAAATAGAAATACAGACCAGGTTTCGCAATGAAACTGGCTTATTAGTTGACATGCCGAAAGCAAACTGCGGAAACACTAATGACGGCAACACCAGCAGGAGATTTTTTGAAGATCCGAAACTATCCTCAGATATTACAGGAATAGATTACGAGTTAATATATAGATTAAAAGTGATTTTGGAAACGATTTCGAGCGGATACGAGATAAATTTAGAAAATTATGAAAAATATGCAGAAGAAACTGCTTGCTTATACGTGAAACTTTACCCGTGGCACCCAATGACACCCACACTGCACAAAGTACTTGTGCACGGATCAGACATAATAAAAAATGCATTGTTACCCATAGGGCAACTATCTGAAGAAGCAGCAGAGGCACGCAACAAGCATTTTAGGTCATACAGACAGGATTACTCAAGAAAATTCTCTAGAGAGTCCTGCAAAGGAGACATATTGAATAAGCTACTTTTAAGCTCAGATCCCTTTTTTAGTGCCTCAAGGGTAATAAACAAAAACAAGAAGTCTTCTTTTCTTCCTGAAACATTGAATATGTTTGTATCTGCAACACCAAACCCAGCAGACGCACTTCAATCAGAAAGTGAAGAAGAGATAAACTGATTATTGTTTGATTTAATAATTAAGTAATTAATAAAATCATGTGTGTCATAATCCATTATAAAAAATAAGCGTGTGTGTGTGTGTGTGTGTGTGTGTGTGTGTGTGTGTGTGCGTGTGTGTGTGTTTGTGTGTTTGTGTGTGTGTGTGTGTGTGTGTGTGTGTGTGTGTGTGTGTGTGTAGTATGTGTAGTGTGTATATATTATAATTATTTTGTGTAGACATGTGACCTAATTAAATTTTTTTGTAGTTTTTTTTTTATTTTATTGGAAATAATTAAAAAATAAACATTATTTTTTACTGTTTATATAACGTTTGTTTTATTTCCGTCATTAGCAATTCAAAAACCCGAACTAATGTTTTTGGCCAGCTAAATTAACTAAATACCCCTATGTGCATTGTTTATAATTATGTTTTGAACAACTTCACAGAAATTCAGCTTGTTGGGACTTTATGTAACTTCGAATGTCTAAATTGACTGGACTACTACTCATTTTGAAGAAATTTACACTGAACCTAGGTAGGTATATTTTTTATGTACATTTTTAGAGTTCCAAACCCAAAGGATAAAAACGAGACTATTACTTAGACTCCACTCCGTCCGTCTGTCTGTTACAAGGCGAACCGCAAACGTTTTGATGAACCGTGATAGATACAGTCGAAATTTTCTGTTGTTATAAGAAATAGTACGAGAGATTCGACGAAAAACATACCCTCTGTCCTATATAAATATAGCTGTTCCAATAATATTACATGCAATACTAATGAATACGCCGTTTTTAAAGTCGAGTAATAGATACTTTAGCAGTATTAATATTTACCTTAGGCCTTCCTTCACGTATATTTTCTTGGCTGCGTCGGCGATGCCGGAATATTGGCCAGTTCTCCTTAAAGCTAGTCTTGTCTTTAGCACCTCTAGTGGGTAGATCACAGTTTGACTTATTGCGCCGGCGGTGGCGCCTGCTATGAAACGCTCGTGAATTTCCAGCGGTTGGTTCCTTTTGTCACCTGAAAAGAATTTGTTTAAAATAATATTGGTATTTGCATGCTCTCAAAATTCGTTCTAACCTGCTTATTCTATCGCATCCATCATCTATCGCATTCATTGCCATCAATCGTAGTGGGTGAGAATTAGCCAATAGCCCCTCTGATTGCGATTAGACCGTCAATTGTTTGCCTCTAGTTGTTAAGACTGTTTTATATTTAGAACATTTTCTAGTAACTTGGTATGCAATATTCTATTCTTCTTATATATTAACTCAATGTCCCATACCAACAACGCATACAAAGAACAATAAAAAAGAAAACGCCGCCAATGTCGCGTCGGTCCAGAAAAATATGAAGGGACGACAATAAAAATCCACGTCGAGAAACTTGGAGTAGGTCTTTACTCTTTACCCAGCGTGGGACGAAATAGAATAATTATATTAAAAAAATCTCTTGCAGTGAAGGGAACCTGCTCTGTTGAAGTATAATAACGTCATTTATTCTTATTGGGTTGAAATTTGACATAGAGTTATAGAAAAAATGGGGTTTTACCTTTTATAAGCCTTTTGACTTGTTCGTAGGCGGCGAATTTGAGCGCAGACTCCGGCGCGATTTTGATGACGTTGATACCGTTGCCGCGCCACAGACCACCGATGCCTCCCTCGCTGATCATCTTCGCTAAACATTTGCTCATATTCTCTCTAGTTGGGTTTACCTGAAGCATAAAGGTTGTTAGTCAATACCTATTGGATATAGAAAACTTTTGGACGGAATCTCTTGAGAAAAATGATGCACATCTAGCACCTACGCCTTTTTTTATAAAGGGAAATACGTTTTTGCATACCCGTACCTCCCTGGGGAGAGAGATTAGGGTATATTTAATAAGTTTTCAATTTGAACGTTATTTACAATCATTGACAATGAAAAAAATGATAAGAATATTTTTTATATTTTTTTGGATTAAGTGATTGACAAGTTGTATAAAAAAGCTTTATTTAACCCAATATTTTTTAGGTTTCCGTTGCCAAATGGCAAAAAACGGAACCCTTATAGCTTTTTTCTAATCAAATGAAGAAAAAACTATTTGGCCCATCGCATAACCATGTGAAAATAATATAACGAAGTTCAGCGGAGTTAGAGCGGTGTTGTAAAAACGATACACAACCTTAAAAACAACATCTAAGGTAGTGAATCTTTTTTTTTTGTGTTTTTGTGGATTGGAATCAATATTTCAGAGTGCCTATTGGCTAATTCTCACCCACTACGATTGATGACAACTTCAATGTACATACGTAATTTTGTCTATGTACAATATGCCCTCAGAAGCCTTATAGAGGCAAATCACGTGAATTGATACAACAGTCGTAAAGTTGGAAGGTTTCTTCACACTTGAACTTGAAACAGTTTCGCGTTATCAAGCGACCTTTGGAACCGCTTATTGTGACATCTCCGTGGAATTACATTATCAGAGTGACATTTCAAAAATATAACGCTATCTTACTAATATGTATGTATAAACGTGAAATGTTGTAGGAATGTATGGATGTCTGGATGTATGTTTGTTACTCTTTCACGCAGCCCTGGATTTACACTAGGGGCATTCGGGGCAAGTGCCCAGGGCGGCAAATTAACTAGGGGCGGCAAATTTCGAATCGAGAAAAAAAACATCAGTCCATAAAATATCCGATTTTGAATTAAAAATTGTTTTGGAATCATCTTCAACTTGAAATTGTACATTTCGTGCTCCTTTAGCAATTTGAATTTTAAAATTGTCACGGCGCGGCGTTTGCTGCGTGCTTCTCGCGCAATTTCATAATTATATATCTATTTATATAATTTTCCAAGCAAGCAATCCGAGCCTTGAACGCACTTAAAGTTTATTTTTTATTAAATCATCGCTCGGATTCTCAATCACGCAGGTAATTATTTTAAAATTTTCTTTGCGCTTATAATAAGCAGCATTACTAGCCACACAGACTCAAGATTTTTACCCCAAACGAGCTATACGTCCACTTTTCGTTGCACGTTAAATAAATTTTCTCGGCGCTCGCAGTTAGTTGCTCTCGCTCTTTTATTTTATTTTGACACTTAAAACGAACTATGCCTTTTGCAGTCAAAAATACAAAATTTTCTCGCTCGCAGCAAGCTGCTCGCGCTCTTTTTAGTTACAATAGTTTTCAAAGCGAGTTATATATTTAGCTAGTCAGATGTATAACATTTTGTTTATATGTAGGTACTCGACAACAAATTTCTTAGTAAAATTTTTGGCCGATGACCGCCAATAAATAATGTTTCGGTGAAAGGGGGCGGCATTTACTCACTGCCCAGGGCGGCATTTTGGCTAAATCCGGCCCTGCTTTCACGCCTAAAGCCAGCGCCGCTAGTATTATAAATGCAAAAGTATAAATGAAAGTTTGTGTGTGTGAGTGTGTATGTTTGTTACTTCTTCACGCCTGAACGCGTGGACCGATTGAGCTGAATTTTGGTATGGAGATAGCTTAGACCCTGGAATAACACATAGGCTACTGTACAGCGGGTAAAACCGCTGGGCACAGCTAGATATTAATATAATGAAGTAATATCGCGGCGTCAACAGGTTGAATCGAATCCGTGAGATTACAATTGATAAAACAATTTTGTTTGTCAGTAAAATTATAGGTATTACTCATTTATTTACAAATAACCTGTTTAAGCGATGATGCGGATGCGAAAAATGGTAGCAGACATAACCTAGAAGGCGGATAATTCCCTCCCTAGTTTCACTGAACAGCTTGCCGGAAAAAAGTCGTAATGACCGCTTGGCGGAACTGTTTTGTCCAGTGGTTGGTTACTAGCTACTAGCCACAGACAAAGCTTGCCACCAGTTACACAGAAGTTAGTCGAGTAAGCCAATAAATCAAAAAGAGGAGCAATATTTGCCCAGAAATTCTCTAGGGGCATTTTCAAAAAGGTAATTCTATGAATTTATATTTCAAAATGTATCAAATGGTGCGAGCGAGAAACCAACGGAATAATAAGCCCTCTTAAGCAATGACGTGAAAAGGTAGCCTAGAAGGCGTGATAGATGTGTGTGCCGTGTTACAAAGTTCTTATGGCCACCTTCCTGCTCCATCATCAGATCAGCTCCATGTCATAATAATATTACATTGTCATCCCATTTATACGTGCATGCCAAATATCAGCTCAATCAATCAAATTGGGAAGTGGGTCAAATTATACTTTCAAGATTTGATTACAGATAGACAGACAGGTGAAAGTAAATAAAAGCTTGTATAAGGCTTCCAGTTTACCTGTAAGAACACTTTAAGTCGGTCCAAAGGAGCGGTGCATGTCCGTGAGACCGCGCCGGCGATTCCGCCCGCCAACAGATGGCGCCACCACTTGCCCGTTTGAAGCTCGCTCTGGGTGAAGTCATCGGGCACATTCATATCCTCACCGATGTCCAGGTACTGGAAACGAATGACAACACTTTTATTAAACAGATTTTTTAAATTTTGTTTGAAATAAAATATAGACAAAAAACACTTTATTAATAAATAGGTATACCAATAGGTAAACCAATCTGCGGTCTTAAAGCATACGCATAAAGCATTCTTGTCGTTGTTGTAGTATCTTGTTTTGTTACAGTAGTCTTTATAACTTTACTTCTACTCTGGCTTATGCAACACTACGAGTATTAGCCAGCGTCCGCTTTCCTACTTCTATGCAGCACCATTATATCCCATGAAATTAATATAACACCGACATCGACAACTTAAACTAAATAACCATTTTAAATAATGTACTTTAAAGGATTTTTTCCCATGTTCTTTGATATTGAAAAGGCATTTGATAATGCTTGGTGGTTCGCTATTTTGGACCATCTCAGAGGGCCTATTGGCTTATTAGACAAAATTGTGTATATAACTTGCTTAAACCTCCTTATTAATACATTTGAGTAGAATAATAAACGCAGTGATGTACATTGAAGTTGTCGTCAATTGTAGTGGGTGTGAATTAGCCAACAGGCCCTCAGGAGGGTGTTAAATCGTTTCAGATCAGGCTGATTTATTAGGCTGATTTATTAAGGGCAAGTAAAACGGAAGACTGAGTTGCGTGCCATGGGGGAGGCCTATGTCCAGCAGTGGATTAACGTGGGCTGATGATGATGAAGTTCTTAAGTCCCAACGACAACGCGAGTATGTCGTCGGTCAGAAGCTCGTAAGTCAAGCACGTCCAAAGTGGGGACGGCCTAATATATGCACGACAGAGACATTTCAATGTTTTTTTAAAACACTGAAGCGTCCAGATATAAATTGTAGATACATCTCTAATCTCAAAGTTTTGACGCATTGTCAACATTTTTAGATCGTTTTGTACACGCCTTACCATAAATGTCGGGATCACAGCGGTGAGACAAAACTGCAGAAAATATCATCAATCCATTGATTTTAACAGAAATATTCTCGTTTTAGAAACGTTTTTTTAATTCTCATCTTCTTGCTTCAGAACGTGGCATTTCTCATGAAATGTATAAAATGAAATCGGTTTTACGAAACCCCGAACACGTTGCTAAGCACAATTATTACTATTCAATTTATTCCAACGTTATCAAATTCCATATAATTATTTCTGAGGTATTCCATACATTAAATTTCGAAACATTTAAGACTTATTAAGGAAAATATTAACTACACAACATACTCGTAGGGAGTTAATTCGAATAAGTTTTCAATATACGCCGACTAAAATAAAATGTTCTTAACGATATAACTAGGATTTTATTATTAAAAGGAAGTTCATAACTCTGTCGTATAATATATTACACGACCAAGTTGAGAAAACGAAGATTTTATTAATATATAATTATACATTTATATTAAGAAGTGATTCAGTCGTGCAGGAAAGGCTGATCCTAATCCACTCGATCATCCGTCATAATCTTCATTCACTCCCCTAATATTTTCTTTCCCACAGTACATGCACCCTTTTTAGGGCGTCCCCTTCCCACATTTCCTTACAACCATATTATTATGACATACCCGCTGTAGCCTATGTGTTATTCCAGGGTCTAAGCAAACTCTATACTAAATTTCAGCTCAATCGGTCCACCCGATTAGGCGTGAAAGAGTAACAAACTTTCTTACAAACTTGCACGTTTATAATATTAGTAAGAAGTAAGTTTACAACCGTAATATAAGTTATGGAACATGGCCTATGAACAAATGACGGTAGGTATTACACTGAATTGCCGAGAGGATCAGCGGAGACATTATCTTCAGACGGTGGCTTCTTTCGTCTCTTTGCGTTTGAGCTCCAAACTTTCGTTTTCATCTTTATATCCGCCTGTTTTAATTACAAAACCATTAGTATTCAATTATTTAAAAATATGAAAATATCACTACATTAATTAACGGACTAACTACTTCACCATTCAAAGTCCGTCAAGTAGATATTTAGAAATACTGAATACATATTTTTTACTTTGTAAATGAAATTAAAAACAGTTGAGATAACGCACTAAAGTTACTTGGTGCACGGTAAAGAGATATACAGTAGTTCGACTCCATAGAAAAAGTCGGAATGTGGGAGTAGGTAGATGTCGGTAGATGTGGGTAGAAGTGGGTATATAATCCAGAAGCGGGTGCCACGCAGCGACGGGCGGATGTCGCGATAGTTTTTTGCAAGTATTTAGTGTAATTTACGTTATTTACTTTTGACGTATGTATACATAATATAATAAATTATATAAAATGGCAAAAAAATAGCATGCGATATTATGCTGTTTTTGAGGTAAGTTAGTAAGTAATTATTTTTTTTATTTTTAAAAGTATGCTGCTGAAGTAAGAGTGCGAGTAAGAGACCGAGTAAGAGTCCAAGTAAGAGTCCAAGTAAGAGTCCGATAAGAGTCCCAGTAAGAGTGCAAGTAAGAAACTGAGTAAGAATTCGAGTAAGACTGCGTGTAAGTGTCCGAGTAAGAGTGCGAGTAAAAGTCCGAGTAAGAGTGCGATTAAGATTCCGAGTAAGAGTGCGAGTAAGAGACCGAGTAAGAGTGCGAGTAAGAATCTGAGTAAGAATTCGAGTAAGAGTCCGAGTAAGAATGCGAATAAGAATCTGAGTAAAAATTCTAGTAAGACTGCGAGTAAGAGTGCGAGTAAGAGCCCGAGTAAGAGTTTGAGTAAGAGTGCGAGTAAGAGACCGAGTAAGAGTGCAAGTGAGAGACCGAGTAAGAGTCCAAGTCTTGTCTCTTGTCTTGTCTTGTCTCTTGTCTTGTATCTTGTCTTGTCTCTTGTCTTGTATCTTGTCTTGTCTTGTCTCTTGTCTTGTCTCTTGTCTTGTCTTGTCTCTTGTCTTGTCTCTTGTCTTGTCTCTTGTCTTGTCTCTTGTCTTGTCTCTTGTCTTGTCTCTTGTCTTGTCTCTTGTCTTGTCTCTTGTCTTGTCTCTTGTCTTGTCTCTTGTCTTGTCTCTTGTCTTGTCTCTTGTCTTGTCTCTTGTCTTGTCTCTTGTCTTGTCTTTTGTCTTGTCTCTTGTCTTGTCTCTTGTCTTGTCTCTTGTCTTGTCTTTTGTCTTGTTTTGTCTCTTGTCTTGGGTTTCAATATACGCCGCCACGACATGATAGGTAAGTAGGTAGGTATCCCTACTATGCTGGAATAAAACCTATTGTAGTTCCCAGATTAGGCTTCTTAATTATGAACCAACTTTAGTTTTAATCTACCTGTTATTATGTACCTACTTTTTATTGAATTGAAGAGTGATCAATCGTATTTATTTTTAACTCCCGACGCAAAGACGAAAGGGTGTGATAAGTTTGACGTGTCTGTCTCATAGATTCGATTTAGATTTTGTTTGAAAAGTAAGTTAGGCGGAAGTGTTCTTAGGTATTTTTAGTCATAGCCGCAAAAAACGCGGGATGAAGGGTGTACTAAGTTTGATACAATAAATTTTCAAATCTCATTCGACTGTTGCATTTTTGTAACGGACATTCAGTGGTTCCTAAGCGGACGTAGTAAGGTACATATAGGTAGGTAATATGAAAATGAAATAAAAGCTTGTAATAAAAATATCAATAAATGTACAAAAATAATATAATTAATTTATAATAACTCATCTAGATATTAGCTCAAGTATGTAGATGATATGAAATAGGTAGGTACCTACTGTATGCGGGCAGCGGCTGCCCGGCAGCCCTATGATTTGCGCATGTACCGCGAGACTGTAGGTATTTATGTTCAAAAATCACGCTCAGTCAAACTACTGTATATCTCTTTACCGTGCTTGGTGGGATCATGACGAAACGGCGGGCAACATTTCATAATAAGTAATGACGTAGCGCCTCCCCACCCAACAACTTCTAAGCGTTGTATCTCAACTATTTTTTTTTGTTATTTACACAAACTAAAAAACTCGTATCTACATTTTTAATTATACCTATATAAATTACTAAATTACTAAAACAACAGGGATGTTGAAATTTTTTAACCTTTTCAACATCCCTGTTGTTATTGCATTTTTTTACAGAATAAACAAATCTTAACTTTGCAGGTGGTAGTATCTACAACCTACATACTGGGTTTTATCGCAAAGTGATTAACAGGTTTAGAGAATCATAAACGTTTTTATCACGACAAAAAATTTTAGGAGTGCTTTTCACAAAAGGAGTCCCTTAGAAGGGACGCCACAATTGTGAATTTTATTTAAATATTTATAGATTTTTCCTGATTATTTATTATATTTAATTTCTTAATTAAATAGGTAGGTATTTACTTTATCTAACTAATAAAAATAATTTTGGATTGTACAGTAATTATATATCGATTAAATTAAATTTAGTTCCGCAAGGTCTCGCAGAACTTCTTTCGTGAAAAGCACTCTATCCATTTTCCTCGCAAAATACTGAGTTTAGGGCGAGGATACGACGAAAAATACAGGGGTTAGAGATAAAAATCTCAAACAAGTACTAATTGTCTCAACAAACGATATGCTTGCACTTAGATTTGTACATTTCCTGTGTTCTCGTATTCGAGGACAACTACACGCGTTTTCCGTTTTCCGGCACAAACAATTTGCTTTATACAGAAGAAAGTTTTTATTGTCTAGACCAGTGGTTCTTAACCGGTGCGCTGCGCTGGTCCGCGGACTACTGATGGTCCCTGAAGGCTGTCCAAGTGGTCCACAAAGCCATCGTAATAACAATAACTATTATACAGCATAAGTTTTTTGAAATGTTTTTATTGTTTGTACTTATACCTATATATAATTTTTTAGAAATATTGTAATAAAAATATTTAAGAAGGATAATAAATATAGTGTATTATTATATATTAAATTTCAATATGACTATATTATAAACTAAAAATACACTCAGATCAGGAACAAACTTCGTAGATTTTTAGAGAAATTCAAACAAATAGTTACAGTATAGATAGGTAAAGACAATACATAGAATCTAAACATAATTCATGTTATAAATAACAAACTTGGTATTCCCTGGAACGACAAAGTTTGGTAAATAGGGCCTCATGACTTAAAGGTTAAGAACCACTGGACTAGACTCTAGGCTATAACATTATTAGGTTTATCAGTAAGAGATCGACGCAATCGCCGCCTAATAAAGAAACCGGCTTCAATGTCTCAGTAAGACTTCCCTTCGATTCATCATGACTTAATTGCCGGGAAATAGAAACATAATTTTGAAGAATATAAACTTTGGACTGTGGTAAGGTGGCAATGGATAGATGATTCCATAAATGCCAATGCTTTTGTGTTTGAAACTCATGAAGTTAGAAGGAACAGTATCATTCTTTCGGTAAGTTATATGGCAGTTGGAGTATACTCGTATCTGTAAAATTCTGTTTTATTCTTAGTATAGGTTGGCTTTTGACTACGATCTTGCTTGGACAACCATGAGGCAGGGCCGTTAATGTAGGCCTTACAGGGTTGTCGGTGGTTTGACAGGAGTTAAGTAGGGGCCTGGATGTTAAGGCTCTGACACTACCCTTGCGCCCCCCGGCGTAGGCCCAACGACAACTTGCGCCCCCCGGCGAAGCCCAACGACAGCAAAATAAGGCATATTTCGGGTGGCAGGATAATATATTTTTTGTTTTTGATTCTCTAAAGACCATGTTCATTTTCAATACACTACACCTTAAGTCATTGGATGTGCGAAGGCCTCACCGACGAATCCGTCACATTGCATAGGGCTCTAGCGTCCCAATCCAATGCCAAAGCGAGAAGGGCCACGTAAATTTTCCAACGCATTGTATTCGCCTTAAGCAAGCCTGCATACACAAAAATTTTCATCACGTAGTGGAACGATCTGTACATCTTTTACGATTAATTTTAAAATAGAGAAGAATTCAAAGTTATAGACGGTGGTAAACTGCTCATGGATGGTTTGTTTACAGCTGACGGTCAATTTGACAGCTGTCAAAGTCTCGATTTGTCAAGTTTTAAAAAGAAAACGAGCCTTGTCTATGAGTGTGATGGTTTGTTTGAAGGTTAATCTACGGACTTACCACCCTGCGCCCACCGGAGCTGGGTGACGATGCGCAACGCATTTTATATGGGATAATAAAAACGGTAGAGGGAATAGGTAGCATTAAAATCAATTAAGTTTATGGTTTATCACACGAATATAATAAAGGCGAAAGTTTGTGTGTGTGTGTGTGTACATATGTTTGTTAACTAAACGGGTGGACCGATTGAGCTGAATTGATATAGAGATAGCTTAAACCTTGGAATAACACATAGGCTACAGCACAGCGGGTAAAACAGCTGGGCGCAGTTAGTCAAAATTAATTTTTGCACCAAGTTCTAGGTTTATCTATACTGGACTTTCCATCATCTTTATTATACGTATAAGTACGACTTGGCTTCACCGGATGAGTAATAAAACTTGTTCCACTTCTTCTGATTATAACTTGATTAACTTGTAGTAAGCTCATTTAAAGCTGTACAGCTATACTTCCTTAATAAGAAAGAAGTTAGAGCATTTTAGATTGGTCTCAGGGTAACTCGGCAACAGGAGGTCACGAATCAGGCAGGTCTAAGAGAAGGGTTTTATTAGTAAATTGTTGTATTAATCTGATTGTTTAGACGCCATACCAAGTGCTTGTTGAGTCAAATCGTGACGGGCGAGGAGGCTCGTCACAGATTGTGATGGACAACATCCTTTCGATTTGTGTCAAGGGTGCTAAATGATGCCAAACGTAACGGTCGCTTAGGTAATACCTACGAATAAATTAAATTATTCGTAGGGTAATACAATTTTATTAAGGTCGCTAAACACAGGATATGCCTGGACTAATAATATTGTATGTAGACATAACAGTCCAAGGCGCCTCTGCGCGCCATCCCGTCGAGCTTTAAAGGTATATAATAGATGACACTTATCAGAGTCTATAGTCACAGTTTTATTTTTTATTATTTATTTTAGCCATTCTCGTTTCATTGCAGGGCCCTTCCCTCTTTCCATTCTTCATGTAGGTACTAAGGTCATGATTTGCCAATTAGGATAAAAGGAGTCCAGTTCCATCTCTTTGTGCGCTACGATATCGTCTGACAATGCTGGACATTGATGATTTTCTTAAGGATACGAGGGTCATGCCAAAAGTAATTAGATACTCAAAAATTATTATGTTAATCATGTTTTATTATTATGTATCATTTAAAGGCATTCAATCTGAGCACGTATACACTTTTTCATGCATTTAAACCATTTTAAAAATACTTTAGTCTACTACTTTTCAGATAGCTTAAAAATGACATAATTTTGGGCTCTTAGCACATCTTCCTTGCTCTCTAATGGCTTGCCTCTTAAATTTTATTTGATTTTGTCAATCAGGTAAACTTTGCAAGATGTCATGTTAGAGGAATATGTAGGGAGAGATAGAAATAACACATTTTTTTACTTAAAAAAATTAAATGTTCTCGCGGAGGTGTGCGGCGCGGCGTTGTCGCGACGTCCAAGAATGTGCCGGAGTCTAGACTTTGGTCGATTGTCACATCAAGCCAATAATACTGCTGGAGCCCAAATTATTACCAACCATTCAAAATGTACTGTTCTATGATTTTCTAGCACCGGAGTAGCAATATGGCAGGTTTTATAAAGAAAACATACCGACGATTTGTTTCTATGTGCATTGCTCACGGCGACATTTTGTTGGTATTTGTTAATTTCCAAAGCACCATGTGGTTGATTTTCGCTTTGTTTCGAGAACGTAGTTATAGAGTTATGCTTCAATGCTATTAAGTAATATTGTATATGTTTTTATTTTTACCTCCGCCGAATTTGTCTATGATAAATGGGCACCGATCTACCCGACGGTCTCGCTACTCATCGGTCAGTTCATGCGGCACCCACCTCGAACAACGCTTATGGAAAGAAGCGTGATAATCAATAATGGTTTGCATTGCTGCTGATTCGTTACCCAATTCACGCTCTAGCCCTACATGTGAAGTTCGTCGGTTTCCTCCCAAAAATAATATTTTTTTTCCTAGGTGACAGTGGTTGGCAGACGGCCTGTTTACGCTTCGTATTCAAAGCTTCCTCATCCTCTTTTAAATTCAGCAATCCAATTAAAAAGTACTGCTCATGAACAAGCAGACTTACCAGAAGTAGTTATCAAAAGATTAAAACATTATTGAGCTTTTAAACCTTTTTATGATCATATAAATCATAGCGCGAAAATCACAGCGCTCAAGTTCTATTTCACTAAGAAAATGCACCCCACTTTATCATAGAAAAAAGTATATTGAATAAAAAAACAGATGAATTCAAATATGTTCCACATTCAAATTAATTACTAAAAAAACAGGGTTTACGATGGTGTATAACTTGACAATATCAAAGTCACGAGTAAAGAGTATCTAATTACTTTTGGCATGCCCCTCGTATACTCGTAATACGAGTATGTATGTGTATAGTTAAATAGTATGACTATAAGCTACGAGTACAAATATCAAACCCTATATTATGTACATATTACATATATAGTTTATTTGTCTCGTTTGAATCTTACTAATATTATAAACGAGAAAGTTTGTGAGAATGTATGCATGTCTGGATGTATGTTTGTTACTCTTTCACGCCTTAACGGGTTGACCGATTTAGCTGAAATTTGGTATAGAGATAGCTTAGTCCCTGGAATAACACATAGGCTACAAAACAGCGGGTACAACCGCTGTGCGCAGCTAGTTTAATATATATTTCCCTTTTACCATTACGTATTAACAAAACATATTTTATCAGATTTATGAAAACACCGATGACGTCTTTCAGAAAATGGAAACAAATAACTTTTATGCTGCAATTCTCTGAATTTATTACTACGTTTTTAATTATATAAGAAATATTTTTATGTTTTTGAAGTGAAAACTTCTTTAGCGGCGCTGAGCACTTTTTTTGTATGGGTAAAAACTTTAAAACTCGCGTCAGGGTCACGTGATGCTGATCGAAAAAGCGTAAGATCGAGGGGAAGGGAGAGGAACTAGTATCTCCCACTCTTTCTACCGTGCCTGAGTGTGCTGCTCTGTTGATGGTGTAAAAGTCGTCGAAATTATGGATGGAAGTTGATTTTTCTGAGAGATAAAATTTAATGTAATATATAAATAACGATATAATATTATAAATAACAACATATAAATTGTCATATTTGTGTACGATAGCGCAATAAATAAACATTGTATTCTACCTCATAAATGATAGTACTTTTATACTTATAATTAAACACAACGTTAATATTGAAGTTTTCACTTCTGCCGGCACTCCCGGAGTGCTACCTTTTTTTTTAATATATTATATGCAATAATATTGATAGGTACCTACTCGTACTTTGAATGGTTTGAAAGAAAAAATAAAAATTATATGCAGAATAATTGCTCTTAAAAAGGCACTGGCCGCAAAAAATCTTGTAGTGAGCAAAATAGCTATACTTTAGAATCATTTGAAGGTGCCCCAAGTTCTTGTATCCACGCAAAACAAGCATGGTACGTTTCGAAGGTGGATGCTTAGTTTGGGTCGATGAGCTATTATAGGTAAGTACATGGTGGGGGCACAATGACCTAATACTTATTGCCAGAGCAGACGTATTACTTAAAGAAGGGGGCGATATTTCGCCGCGAATTCACTCGCCCGTAGAGACAACACCTTACGAGAAACAAAGGCCTTTATAGCGTCTAAACTCCAAACGTATCTCGCGATCTGAACTCGTGCGCAGTCACAAACTATGTACCTACCTATATTATAGCATTTGTTCAATCTGTTAGCGCTTAATTGAGATACCTGCAGGGCTAAGATGCCGAAGACAATATACATAGATCTTGCGTGAAATGACATTGTAAAAAAAAATGTCTATACTTTATTTCGCTGTCTTAAAGTCGAGTCTTCTGGTCTGGCGTATTTAGCCCTGCAGGTACCTCGACTTAAGCGCGAGTGAATACTTCCTTAGGAGGGATAATGTCATAAAACGACCTAATTACTCATACAGTCGGACATAATCATCGTCTGTATAGTATACTAGAAAATCTATGCAGCTAAGCATTTGTTTACTCTGACATTGGCTATAGAATCTGTGATATTCCTAAGACATGTTCATCTATGGACAAGACTCTTGTATTAGCTAACTACTTGTGAAATTCTTGACCTTCTAACTTGGTATTTGTAAGGTCTGTGGTAAGGGGGTCATTGGCAACGTGTCCTACTTTTATACGTTAAATGTTATCAAATATGTTACGCGTGCTTTATTTTAGGCTGACGATATAATGTGTATATTGGAGATGTAACCAAAAAACAGGTTACCCTACTTACACTGGCAGAGTCAAATCACAGTTATACATTGTGTGGCCAACCTAGGTATACGTTGCAGTTTCTACAAGGCCTGTAACATGACATAACGACTGGCTCCTACATATCTTATAGGAAACAGACGGTACCCACAGTTTTACGTGCCTTCCAAAACACAATAGCATTCAAGCGAAAATTTTTGCCACACTGAAATTTGAACCTAGGGCCTCCGGATAACAAGTCCGACATCCAACCGCTGGGCCACGAACGCCACATCCGTCAAGTAGATTATTAAAAAATATTGGACACGTATTATAAGCGTCGCCTAAAGATGCGATAGAATACACGGTAATACACCAAAAGGAGGTCTGCCCAGCAGTGGGCAATTGAAGGCCATTGATGGTTGATGAACTGGACTTGTTATGAGGTGTATTTAAATAAGAAATAAAAACACCTTGTTTTCTAAACATATAATGTTGTTGTCAGTTACGTAGGTGAGAAGTGTTATGTTAACAGCTAAGTGGCAAATCATGACTTATGTATATATTAGAGGTGCAGAGTGCAGATACAGGGTCTAGGGGGGTTAGGTTAGACTAAGGTCCTGAGACCTAGGTTCTACCGCGGACGAATGCTTCTGCGTACCCGCTGCCCCGGCATTATGGCGTGGCGTACCAGGTTTTTAGTGGGTATCCCCACCGCACTTATTTCGGCGTGGGAGTCCCACATACCGCCTTACGCCGACTGTCGCGTCGCAGGCTGACGATAAGTAGATATGCCTTTTGACTCTTAAAATATTATTATCTATTATAATAAACAATATTTCATATGACTTTAATGACTTCATGAATAAATGACTTCATTGTTTTTTCCTCGACTGCATTAACTAACAATTCACAGAAACAGCCCAAACGGAGGAAATTTGATGAATCAGTCGGTGATAAGCGTCATACATTGTATAATGAACAATTTGTATGTTCACAGATGATTGGATTTTCCCTAAGAATGTAGTACATAATAACTATGAAATAATCTGTGGCACGCTGATACCGTTCATAAAAACTGTGCTATAATCTGTGTAGTGCTGACGCAATATGCGCGTGCGTCGCGTCACCTGCCAAGTGTCAAAGTCTACACCGGGTCGCTACTATTGTCGAATCTGTGTCACATTTACTGATAAACGAAGAAAAACTGACTATGCAGCTCATAACACAATTTTAAAAGCTTGCTAGCATAGACATCTATTGTGTTGGTAGTAAAAGCGCAAGTATTTTTTACTTCATACTAAACAACCTTTTGACTGCAATCTCACTTGCTGGTAAGTGATGATGCGGTCTAAGTTATAGCCACAGAAACCATATATCTGTGGTTTTAGCACTTGTTTAATAAAGACGTATTAATTATAATTAATTGATTTATACAACCCCACGTTCAGGCGCGGATCCAGACCATGATTTTGGGGGGGGGTCATCGGCAAGAATTTTTCTCAAACTAAGAATTTTTTGGGAAACATTTAACCATAGTCTTACAATGTTGTGTTTTTAGCTTGCTCCGAATGGCAAGTAAACTAAATATTCTTATTTATAAAAGAGCGAGCAGCTCGCTGCGAGTGCCGAGAAAACTGAATTTTTCAGCACGAATGATGTGCGTTTAGCTTGCTCCAAGTGGCAAGGAAACTAAATATTCTTTATTATAAAAGCGCGAGCAGCTTGCTGCGAGCGCCGAGAAAATTTTGAATTTTTCAGCACGAAAGATGTGTTTTTAGCTTGCTCCGAGTGGCAAGGAAACTAAATATTCTTATTTATAAAAGAGCGAGCAGCTCGCTGCGAGCACTGAAAATTTTTGTATTTTGCAGCACGAATAATGTGCTTTTAGCCTGCTCCGAATGGCAAGTAAACTAAATATTCTTATTTATAAAAGCGCGAGCAGCTCGCTGCGAGTGCCGAGAAAACTGAATTTTTCAGCACTAATGATGTGCGTTTAGCTTGCTCCAAGTGGCAAGGAAACTAAATATTCTTTATTATAAAAGCGCGAGCAGCTTGCTGCGAGCGCCGAGAAAATTTTGAATTTTTCAGCACGAAAGATGTGTTTTTAGCTTGCTCCGAGTGGCAAGGAAACTAAATATTCTTATTTATAAACGCGCGAGCAGCTCGCTGCGAGCGCCGAGAAAATTTTGATTTTTTCAGCACGTAAGATGTGCGTTCAGCTAACTCCGAGTGGCAAGGAAACTACATATTATTTTTCTTTATAAAAGCGCGAGCAACTGGTTGCAAGCGCCGAGAAAAATTTGTATTATTCAGCACGAAAGATGTGTTTTTAGCTTGCTCCGAGTGGCAAGGAAACTAAATATTTTTATTTATAAACGCGCGAGCAGCTCGCTGCCAGCGCCGAGAAAATTTTGAATTTTTCAGCACGAAAGATGTGTTTTTAGCTTGCTCCGAGTGGCAAGAAAACTAAATATTCTTATTTATAAACGCGCGAGCAGCTTGCTGCGAGCGCCGAGAAAATTTTGATTTTTTCAGCACGTAAGATGTGCGTTCAGCTAACTCCGAGTGGCAAGGAAACTACATATTATTTTTCTTTATAAAAGCGCGAGCAACTGGTTGCGAGCGCCGAGAAAAATTTGAATGTTTCAGTACGAAAAATGTGCGTTTAGTTTACTCCGAATGGCTTGGAAATTAAATATTCTTATTTATAAAAGCTCGCTGCGAGCGCCGAGAAAATATTGGATTTTTCAGCACGAACAATGTGCGTTTAGCTTGCTCTGAGTGGCAAAGAAACTAAATACTCATAGGTATCCTTATTTATAAAAGCGTGAGCAGCTCGCTGCGAGCGCCGAGATAATCTTGTCTTTTGTAAATTGTGCCAAAATATTGACTATTATATTATACATGGGCAAGAACCTCGCTGCAAGCGCAAAGGCTGAGCCGCAAGGACAACATAAAGCGCGAACAGCTTGCAGCAGTTAATATAAACCAATTAATCCTAACTATGAAAGATGCTGAATAGCTTGCTACGAAAACCTATGGATAAATTGTAGGCGAGAACCGAAAAAAAATTAAGTACACAAATTACTCAATGCGCTATCAACAGCCAAACAATTTTATGAGCTTGCTAATAAAGAGAAAAATTTCTAATTCTATGACACTGAAAGAAGCGTAAAACCAATCGATATGACCGGATTTTTTTTCCGACTAGGATTTTGGGGGCGGTCATGACCCCCTTGACCCCCCCCCCCTGGATCCGCGCCTGCCCACGTTGTAGTTTTAGGGGAAGACAACATGCCTTGATAAAGTCAAAAACCAAAATACCTAGTTCATAGTATGTATTTAAAAATCTTAGGCTAAAGGTTTATATAAGTAGGTTTAATGAGTCTCAGTGGCAGACTGTTTTACTGAAAGATTATAATAATTCAGTTTTATTTATAACATTTTTGGATAAACAAAGTTTTGTTTGCGTCAATTATTTTCAATGATAATAAAGTAATTATTATTTTAACTTTATATTACAGTAGGTATGCCAGTTTTTACCACTGAAATCAAGATTAAAGCGGTATTTAAAGGAATATTCAAGAGTTTTATTTATGCCTACATATAAACATCTCCCTACAATCAGATATTATTATATACTAGCTGTGCCCAGCGGTTTTACCCGCTGTACTGTAGCTTATGTGTTATTCCAGGGTCTAAGCTATCTCTATACCAAATTTCAGCTCAATCGGTCCACCCGTTTACCGTGAAGAAGTAATAAAAATACATACACACTCACAAACTTTCGCCTTTATAATATTGATGAACCAAAGAGAGATCTTAGGTTTAAATAATGCCAAAATACGCCAGTCAAAGTCCGAAGAAATGGGCTTTGTTGGGCACTTCTAGTCAAAGTTTGAATATATATGTATAGTTACCCATAACAAGTGAAATTTTAAAAAACTTTTTAAAAACAAGCTTTTATTATTATTACCATAAAGTACTCGTCAAGACGAATCAAATGAGCCCAAACTCGATGGGGTTACGTCGTTTTATTACGGAGTTCCTATGACCACCTCCCAGCTCCATAATCAGATCAGCTCCATGTCATAATAATATTGCATTGTCATCCGATTTATGCATGCATGCAAAATTTCAGCTTAATCGGACACCGGGAAGTGGGTCAAATTTAAGTTGCAAGATTTTATTACAGACAGACAACAGACAAGTGAAAGTAAATAAAAGCTTGTAAAAGAGCGCCCATGCTTCGGGGTTTAACTATTACATAATTTAAACTATGTACATATGTATAGAACTCTATGTACAAAGGCTCTTCCCATTTTCCTCAATTCCACTGCTGGCCAAAGTCCTTCGTGACTTATTTAGCTACCAGGAACCAGTCTTTATCTAAAGGTGGGTCCAATAGGGTCACCATTCGTACCACTAATTACAATATTGTCAATTAATTTGACACCAATTAGAGCACAATATGTCTAGATAACGTTGTCTACAAAATGGCGTAGTCATGACGTACTTTCGAAGGACTTGAACCAGTGCAAAAAGACAAGAGTCGTAGGAACAGCGTGCGTGCATTTCTTTTTCATGTTATTTAGTCTTCTTGTTCCTGTTTCGGGGGGGTTAGTATTAGAAGAAAATAATAATTGTTGAAGATAAGTAGGAGACTTTCAAGAGTTTGAAAGGTCCGCTTTCTCTTTAACTCTTTCTTTCAGTGTAATGCCAATACTCTAGTAATGCAAAAACGCAGTTCCGTTCTGGGACAGCACCTGCTAAGCCCAGACGAGCTAAGAGAGATTACCCCAAGGAAAATCCTACAGTTCCTATAAACTGCAAGGATTAGTGGTGAACTTTAACGCCGCGCCCACGGGTCATTACCACCAAAATATGCGACGATCACAATAATAGGCCAACAAAGGCCGAAGTGATACTATATAGCCGCAATACATTAATACTCTAGTATTTTTGCACAGTCGATCGTCAAGTGTTTGTTCACATGTTCAGTTGTTTGTTCAGTAAACATTACACGACTTAACGATCACACTTACCTGTAACTCTGTAACGCAAACAAGATAAAAGTGATGTTTTGGATTCCCCAGGTTTAACTTTTGATTTGTTTAGACTGATCTGTCTGGTCATTGTCGTTAAGGAAGTTTTCTATAAAAAAAGCAAAACTGGACTACGAAAGCTACGTCATAAATCTATGTTTCGCTTTTTCCTCCCTTCGTTGGCTGTTCTTTTAAGACCTTAGGTTTCACTTCTGATCTGTGTTTGGTTTAGTCTGCTTACATCTTCGGCTGCATCGTCGCCTAAGATCAGCAGGGCTATTCACTCAATGACGTACTCAGTCGATACGACTTGATACGTCATTTCATACATTTTTGACATTTCGGTCTTCGGTTCGATTCCCTTACAAATACGTGAATAGCCATGTCGTGGTAAAAGGCTAACCTATATCTAACCAATAAAAAAACGTAAGTTAAAATTACTTCAGACATCAGAGTTAAGCTTGTCTGAAACTACAGCCGAAGACATCTCTATAGCTGGGGTTCAAGAATCGGAGCAAAATGTTGTATAGCATTAACAAAACTTTGTTTTACAATGTTTATTTTAAATTATTACCTTGTTTATAGACAAACGGGAAATTGCAATGGAATTTTCAATATTCACATTACAGTACTAATAAAGCAAAGTAACATGTGGCAGGACACTCGGAAATAGAATAACTCTTTATTGCATACCAAGTTATAGAATATGTTGTACAAAACAAACATACTAACATAAACACTACCATATACTGACAAACTAACATAAACTAGGGTTAAACAATCTATCTTATAGAATAAAGCAATCTTTCACTGATATTTAGAAGGAATTTCAAGAACATGCTTTTTTAATATTATTATCAATACATTAAATCAATCGTTCGCAAAAATTCTCGCATTTTGTTTTGAAATATTATTGTCAGCTTACATTTCATTTTAGTTTAGGCTTATAGAAAGAAAATACATTAATTTGCATACTACGAGTATGAAAACCTAAAATAGAATATAAGTCAAAACAAAAGAAAGAATGGGCAATGTATGAATGAATAACCTTAGAACATGAAACCAGATTATTTAAGGTTTTAGCTCAGCATAATGTTGGCTATGAACAGCCAGCTCTGGTCTGCCAGAATCATGAAGGAAACCAATCACTTCATATCACAATATACTTCACGTGGACTGTTTACGTAGACCTTAGCCCTTTTATTCATAATTTATTTATAAAACAACTCCCTAAGCCCTAATGAGAAAGGTCTGTTAAAAATCGATACAAATGACGTATGCAGTGACGTAAAGTAACGGATCACTCGCATAGTAACATTATCACTAATTCACAGCTGTTTGGTGTTAACAGTGTGACGAGTGGTCTACAATAGATTTTATGCAACTATTTGAACGAGATCGCCGTTCGGATCATTGTTACGCTGGTACTGATTAAAAAAGTATGTATTTAAGTCCTACACAACACTGCTTCGCACCCGGGGTTTTTGAAGCATTGAGCTCAACAAAACAATGTTAAAGGAAAATCTGCCCACAGCATGTAAAGTCCCATAAGCAGTAATTCCACTCTTTTTGAAGAAGGGCGCGACGGGGTATATCCTCTAAAACCTGGGGGTGTTCATACGGAAGTTAAAGATGCCAGGGGCACGTCAGTCCGCTCGTCCGCAGTAATTCCCCCCTGGCCTAATGAGATATTATCTTATGTACCGTAGGAGTATACGAGTACTTTCTGATATAACGTATTGAAGTGAGTGAGCCCTTGAACTAAATTGCAAGATAAAAGTAAATTCCACACCAACTTTCTTTGTAACAACTTATTCTATACATAGAATCTATAGTTTTCAGGTATATGATTAGGTGATAGGGCCTTATCACCGTGACCTTTGTCACTAAAAATTTATATTTTACCAACAACTCTCCTTACGGGTTTATCCAAAAAAATAATATGAAATATTATAGCCTGTTAGTGATAAAAAGTTTGGCCTAAAAACTCGCTATTAGTGGGTACAAGAGTATTGCTCTCTGGATAGTCATAATCACCAGCCTCAACTGGTTATACCGCCTATTTCGCAGAAGCGCGCACAGCTTGACTCAATGAATGAATGCAGGTAGTTTTCCCGGTTTATATGCAGGTCATTAGGGACAATTGGATAGGACAGGCTTTTGTTTTTTAAATTCTCAATTAACAATGCCTTACAATTGCCCCCACCGATCCAATATCGGACTAAATTAAAACGGAAACAAAATTAAAAATTCCTAACCATCACTATGAACCATCATTGACCTAGAAATTAACATAGGTGTGACTGACAGGTGATTGCGAGAAAGTTTAGACTTTGGACTTCCGACAAATGAAAGTGCTATTTGAATACTTGAATAAAATTCGCCAAATCGCACAGCTGAGTGGTATGTAGATGAAAATCACGTGACTCATCAACCAGAGAGCAATAAATGACAACCACTAAAAAATAACCGATAAAAACATGATAATAAGACGATAAAGGTCATAACCGCGAAAATTTTAGATTTCGACTAAGCAGTTGGTTGGCCCCTGTTGCCTAGGCGACCGCCGTGGGTCACGCTCAAGGCAAGCCTCGAATTTACATAAATTTGAGAGGAGCTCGCAAATCTATTTTAAAGCGACAGTAACTAGCTAATGACTCAACTACGCTATGATAAGGAACGTAACGGTGCCGGGACCACGTGTTCACTCTGTTAACCGATGTCACAGATGCGCAGGTAGTGCCAAAAACGGACTAAATGCGAGTTGTACTACACACGTGCAATGAATTGGCGGGATTTGCAACCGCATTCTTCTTTTACTATTTGAAGACGTTCCAACATAGTAAAAAAAAAGTGTAATTCACCGTTATATAACAATATTCAAATCCTACCTTCACTAAATCGGCGTAGAGTAAATCCATTATTATGTAAGCTCAGCTCTTCAGCGTCTTCTGGTAAATGATTGACTGAAAGACCAGGCGCAGCAAACTGAATATAGAATGCACTCACCTTTGCCAAAAATCGGCGGAAGACGACCAGGAAGTCCTCGAAGACATCGCCGGTCACCCCCGTCAGCTCTTCCAATTCCAGAGACATTGTTATTCGCGGTAAACAAACTATAATTAAATCACAGATAAACTTTGGATCAGATCAACGGAGTAATTCGAGTGCGTGGGAGCGCGACGTGCGTGCGCTTCGACTGACGGTATCACACTGACTGACGTTTACGAGTCAGCAGTTAGCGTGTGCCATGTCGTCATCTGTCCCGAGATCCGTTTAAACCGAATACGACCGGTCGAACCGACTCCCGGGCGGCCACTGGCCACTGTCATATCACTCTTCGAGGGACAACAGCTGATAAACCAGGGTCGAAGAGTCGCGTCGTGGCCCGTGGCACAAGTTGGGGGCTCGGCAACTACGTAGCGATTGTGCATAGCAACAGGTATATAACGAAACAAGGGTATTCATGAATGCAAATGTGAAAGTCCACATAGTGCATGTAGATCGCGGAGAGTTGAGAACAAAGAAATATTGAAGTTGTCAAATATACATAGGTATTGCAATGTATATTAACGAACCAATTGCACCAGCGGATAAAAAGTAATTTCTTCATGTAAATTGTAAATGCTGTTAATCTTATCGAAGCACAGAACAACGCATAAAAGCTATTCTTAGTAGCTCACAAATGGTATTTATTGATTTTTGTGGCTAAAAAATCTTTGAACTGTTGTTATAATTATATTGGTAGACTTCGGCCGTGGCTTACCAGTTGCCACCCTCTGGACAAAACCATGTCACCACCGCCAATGTGACCGTGTTCCGGCATGATGTTCAGTGAAGCCAAGTATAAAATGCGTCGGTAAAGACGGACATCACGTTGGTAACACCACTGGTGTTCAGACTATAGGCACAGTAACAGCTCACCATCAGGCGACCGTCTGCTTATTTGTTAGGGTCTAACATAAAAAAAAACTTAACAAAAACATCTCATCATCTCTTTGGGAACCATAATAATTAACTTCTCCTTTTCTTTGGAAAAATACAATATTTGTAAGTATGTATATTTCGGAGGAATAGATATAATTGCATATTGTTTACCTTAATATTTTAGCTAATTTATAGTAACTGTAACCAGTAACATGATCCATCAAAACAAGAACCATCTTATCGATGAGGGAACTTTCTGAGATGGAAAGTTCCAGAGTAATATGGAAGGATGGGTAGGACAGACAATTTCATTAGAGTCGCATGTTTTCTTAGAAACCAAGAAAGTGTAGTAAAATTTGATGAAATTTGCGACATATTCGACTATATCTTTTGATTGCGTTGGCCTAGAAGTTTGAAATTTTCACAGATCTAAGAGGCAATGGACCTTAGTATTTCCTATCCTTCATATAAATTTCAGCTTGTTACCTCTACGCGTTCCTTAGAAAAAGGGTCTTGACAGACAGACGGACGGACGGACGGACGGACAACAAAGTTATCCTATAAGGGTTCCGGTTTTTCCTTTTGAGGTACGGAACCCTAAAAACGAGTCGACATTTCGAGGGCGAATCTCGAAAAGATCCAGACGGATCGGGAACTTTTTTTGTCTCGTTTCGTGACCATGGACGAAACCTGGATCCACCATTTTGAGCCGGAAACCAAACAGCAATCGATAACTTTGAAACGAGCCTCTTCTCCGACGCCGAAGAAATTCAGTGTCAAGTTCGGTAGGAATGGTTATGGCGTCCGTTTTTTGGGATGCTGAAGAAATTATTATGGTGGAATACCTAGAAAAGAGAGCCACTATTACGGGCTCCTACTACGCAGACCAAATAAAAAGATTGCGGGAAGCCATTAAAGAGCCGCCGTCGCGATGGCTGCCATTCAAGAAACGGGATTAGAATTGCTCGAACACCCACCCTATTCGCCAGCCCTGGCTCCCAGCGACTTCTATCTCTTTCCTCGACTCAAGGAACACCTCCGAGGCAAAAAATTTGAGGGCGATAGCGAGGTGATGACTGCTGTAGAGGCGTTTTTGGAGGGTCAAGTTCAAATGAATGTACCTCCCGGTAATCGTGCCCTATTTATATGATTTTTTTATGCTGAACTAGTGGGTATATGAGGCAGCAAAAAAATTTTTTTTCAGATTTTTATGAGCTCTACAAATATCTGATTATCATTACTTTTGGATCACCCCTCGTAAAATCTACATAGTTCAAATAAAATAGGTACATTGTAAAATCTAGGAAAAATTATAATAGGTACTTATCGTGAAATAAACTCTTATTACATTCTATAAATTTTATTTTTTACTATTACAAATGCACACACCTACAAAACTAAAACATTGATTTTTCCATTAAGAGCTTATTTTTCCATTTTAGCTTGCACAATTTGAAAAATTTTGAAATATAAATTCAAGGAATTAATTTATTGAAAATTCCTCTATACAAGTCCTGCATAATATTATTGCACACATTTTAAAAGTGTTTTCA
The DNA here is from genome assembly GCA_947507615.1 of Hemithea aestivaria. Classification (NCBI taxonomy): domain Eukaryota; kingdom Metazoa; phylum Arthropoda; class Insecta; order Lepidoptera; family Geometridae; genus Hemithea; species Hemithea aestivaria. The sequence continues at coordinate 3,468,178 of OX382323.1, forward strand.
GTGAGATTTATAAAAAAATGGGATGAGGAGCGATGTCGAAAAAGTTTTTTATCGAAATTTGTCAAATTGTGCGAGCGAGAGAGTCGTCACTCGATATATACCCTCTTAATGGAAAAAAATCTCAACTGTAATTTTCTGATTACATTTCTAGATTCAAATCTTTTCTTTGCCACTTATTCCAGCAAGGTTGAAATGTGCAAGATGACAAAATTACGAGTTATTAGTTTTACATCAAAATTATTCTGCTCACAAAATATTACAAAACTAAAGACAGCAACTTAAAGTATACACATGATATTTTATAAGAGATCTATATCTTATGCAACTTAGCCCTGCAGCTGTCTTTAAATGTGGCTTAATAAACACACCTTTTTGTAGACTGGCCTCAGACTAGCCAATCTTTATTTCAAAAACCATGTTCAAATGTTGACTAAATGAAATCGTACAAATACTTCCGAATATTGAAACCGACTGTCTGAGCAACAGCAGATATAAAATCGTAACTAACTATACACTTATATTTAGCTGTATCCAAATCAATCTCTTTACTTCCGGCTATTAACTTCAGCTCAACTAAAGTTGCTATTTGAGCAAGGAGGTTACTCGTCAAGCCAATTTTTTCCTCTAAAATTGCGTAAAAGATGGCCAGTAACCTATCTAAAGTGAAAACTTTTGGACCAAGTTGTGTGTTTAATTTCTCCGAGATTTTCGCTTTAGCCTTAACTTGCTGTAACCTCTTTCGTTGCTTTCCATGATTTTTCATGAACAGGCGTTTATCCTCCTTTGGTGGGTTGTAACTGGCCAAATAAGCAGAAATTAAAAGATATTTGGCATAACCCTGGGTTTCGGACAATTACGATGTCCTTCATCAGGAGCTCACGCCTCTCGGTCGCGACGCTGGCTACTGGCCCGCGCCCGCGCTGCTGATTATTTCCGTGAGTTTTAGTCGTTTGTTTACATAATAATATGGATAACTCTCACGTTAGTTTTCAAAAACGCATATTTGGCATAGTACGGCAGTTCAAAACTTTGTGCAAAGGTTTTTGTTGATGTCAACTCATCTCTGAGAGTATTCTCGAAATTATATTGCTGTCAATTTGAATCACTGTTATCTTTGCCTGGGGATGGCTTGGACGACTTCGAGCTGCTACGTAAATATAACATTTCTAAACTCGACTTAAGTATCGGTGAAATATGTCGCCAAAGTTTTGTGAGATCTGTGGCATTAATTTCATTTCTAATTATAGGTTCGCAGTATTTTACAAAATTCACCCGCGCCATGTGTTGTAATTCAATTAAATCTCGACACGGTTGGTAGAACACGCTGAGAAATGCGTTAAGAAAGTTTGCGAATAACTCGGGTTTTTCAACATCCTTTTTTATGTCCTCACTCACGTCGTAATTGTTCAATAGATTGTTAACGAAACTCTTTTGATGAAGAAATATTATTTTGAAATCCTCTTTGTTGTAATTGGGGAAATAGAGTTTTATTGGCTCGCGAACGCCCATTTTGAAGTAGAAATTTTCGTAGACCAAATGAGTTACGAATATGGTGCAAATGTTGAGATTACAGTGTTCTCGAAGGCTAAATAGAGCTGGAATTACAGTCTGGTCCGTATTACGGAGCCTTTCAGCTCTGTCGAACACTAAAACGATTGGCTCATACACATTTTGCTGCTTCTGAAATCTGTTCAGACCATTGATAAGTTCCATCATAGATTCACATTTTACATCATTATTATCCTCCTCCAAACCTGATAATATACACTCGTACATCAATTTTGGACTGTAGCACTCAATACAGTCGATTATAACGTGTTTATAACACAAATAACGTAGTACTGATTCAACGCATAAACTTTTCCCGGTAGCCATGCTCCCGCTTATAAAAATAGAACAAGGCAATGGCTCATCGCGGTCGCCGAAAAGATCAAATAAGTCTTTTAACTGGTTCTCTCTGCAAGGCACTTTGTTGCACAAATCTTCCATTTTTGTAAACAATAAACTGTAAATGATTTTCGAAGTTTTGTAAACATAACCTTTCACATTTTGACAGTAATGACGTTTATATCCGTTTGCTTCCCGCGTGTCAAGTTTTTGAACGAAATAAATGCGGTTTTGCTACGTCGAATTTAAAGGAACATGCAAAATTGCGTTCCGTTATACGTAAAATGATATTAAACAAATATATTGATCGTATTTTTTTTGTATTAATACATTCCGATATTATATAATACATCTCACTTATTTCTTTTTTCAGAATTTCGCAGTGGAGCTTCAGTTAAAAAATCAATCCGGAATAGACATTGACCAATTCAAAGATGCCTTGAACAGGGAGGGTGGAGCGAACTATGGAACCGGCCTACCGAGAGAGACGTGGGCGGACTCATCGATAAAATTATTACTTAAATTACTTCTATCGTATGACGGTCATACGTTGTATCCATGCTATTTAGCAAATTACGAGCTAACTATTAAAAGGAAAAGCGCGAAATTGCTATTTTTTCATGAGCGCTACTCATTTTCCTAAAAAAATTAGGTTACGAGGAGTCAACTTATGATCCTCAATATTTAATCTATTTGAATGCATTTGATAAGGTTTTTTTTATATAGCTAAACGAGCGTTTGACCGTAATCTCACCTGTTAGTAAGTGACGATGCATAATGCATTCTAAGGGTCAACGCTCACTACACCCACCCGGGACCCACTCAGCACCGCCTCGCCGCGCGGCGTCCACGGGTGGACGCCGCGTTGACGCCGGGTGGACGCCGCGTTATAACCCACGAACGCCGCGCGGTCAACCCGTGAACGCCGCGTGACCAACGAGTGGACGCCACTTATTCCACGAATTTAATTCCACAATAAAACCTTTTAAATGTTTAATAAATAGTTGAATTTATAATTAACTTAATTTTTAATATTAACTTAATCTAACTATTGAAAATAATATTAGACATGAAGTAAATTATAATTTATCAATTTAATTTACCTTTATCCTGCTTTTTTTTCATGGCAAATTGCGTAATTTAAATAAAACTTTCGTTATAAGAAAAAAATCGTAATTAAATTTAATATTTCGTAAGTGAGAAATTAACGCCTGATAAAAAACTATTACTAAGTACATAATCTTACTAATATTATAAAAGCGAAAGTTTTTGTGTGTGAGTGTGTGTGTGTGTGTGTGTGTGTGTGTGTGTGTGTGTGTGTGTGTGTGTGTGTATGTTTGTTACTTTTTCACGCTTAAACGCATGAACCGATTGACTTAAAATTTGGTATGAAGATAGCTGAGACTCTGGAATAACATAGGCTACATTTTATCCTGATAAATGAAACAGTTTCTGTAAAAATCGAATATATATTAAAAAAATGACAGTTCGGAAATTTGACAATTAATTGTCATTTTGACATTTGCGATTTTCCATTGTTTTTGAAAAAATTGACAATTAATTGTCATTTTGACGTATTCGTTTGTCAATTTTTTTTTTGTGAAATTTGACATATTCCTTTTTCATTTTTTTTTTGAGAAATTCGACATGAGATTTTTAATTATTTTTTTTATGTGATTAAGTAGAAGACGAGCAAGACGCTCTCCTGATGTTAAGAGATAACGACTGCCCATAATCAGTACAGTGTTACCTAGGATTTCACAATTATGTGAAATTTTAGGAGCACTGCACTAACGCTTCTTACTCAAGAGTCATGAGATGTTAATACTCTTTAGCCCAGTAATTTCACTAGCTACAGTGCCCTCCTACCGGAGCACAGTAATGTTTGCACAGCACTGCTCAGGCGGTAGAATAACTGGCACTGTTGGGGTACCCGGTACCCACCTAGACGACCTCCTGCAAAGGAAGTCTACCCCCGGTAATTTTTTTTAGAGAAATTTGACATATTCGATTTTCATTTTTTTTTTTGAGATATTTGACATGAGATTTTTAATTATTTTTAGAGAAATTTAACATATTCGATTTTTAATTTTAGAAAAATGCTGGAAATTTTAATGATAGTTTATGGTAGATTTTTTTTATGAGTGCTTCATTTGTGGTTTATCCAATGGGCTTACTATGAGTGCTTCAATTGTGGATTATCAAATGGGCTTACTATGGGTGCTTCATTTGAAAACTAAATGGGCTTATTATGAGTGCTTCATTTGTGGTTTATCAAATGGGCTTACTATGGGTGCTTCATTTAAAACTAAATGGGCTTACTATGAGTGCTTCATTTGTGGTTTATCAAATGGGCTTACTATGAGTGCTTCATTTGAAAAATAAATGGGCTTACAATGAGTGTTTTCTTTGTAGTTTATCAAATGGGCTTACTATGGGTGCTTCATTTAAAACTAAATGGGCTTACTATGAGTGCTTCATTTGTGGTTTATCAAATGGGCTTAGTATGGGTGCTTCATTTGTGGTTTATCAAATGGGCTTACTATGGGTGCTTCATTTGAAAACTAAATGGGCTTACTATGAGTGCTTCATTTGTGGTTTATAAAATAGGTCCACTATGGCTGCTTCATTTGTGGTTTATCAAATGGGCTTACTATGCGTGCTTCATTTGTGTTTATCTAACGGGCTATCTTCATACCAAATTTTAAGTCAATCGGTTCATGCGTTTAAGCGTGTAAAAGTAACAAACACACACACACTCCCATGGCAAAAAAAAACATTTTGTTGTGTTTTGTTTCGTAGGCTTGTTTTTGTACGTATAATTTAATAAAATCATAGAAATATTCCACGCATTTTTTTCTATTCTAAAAAATGCAAAAAAAAAGAAATCGGTGTATAATATTGGAAAAATTGTATAATTTTCATTTCTAAGACAATAATTTTGTGATGCTCTCAATCCGACCCTGCTCATCAACTCGGGACCGACGCAAGGCAAGCATGCGAGCCGCGATTTGTCAACGGGTGGCCCACCCGCCGTCCGCGCGCGGAAACCTCGCGGCCGAGGCGATGCGGCGGCGTTCCGGAGTTGATGTAGTGAGCGTTAGCTCATACAAATCCATATAAAGAATACTAACCGCGCGAGGCGAGGCGGTGCTGAGTGGGTCCCGGGTGGGTGTAGTGAGCGTTGACCCTAAGTTGTAGCACGCTATTTAATCTTGATTTGCACTAACCCACGTTATAGCATTCGGGAAATGCTGCCGATGGTAGCGAGTTCCATAGCTTAGCCGTTCTCATAATGAAAGACGAAGCAAATCGCTTCGTTACTAGCGCAGAAGTGATAAAGTCATCAACGCACGACTATTCTTCCAGCTTCACCAGAAACACAATTCAGTGCACTCTGCGTTTCCTTTGCTATTCTCATAAGTGGTAAACTTTTTGCATGAACCCTGTTTTCGTCATCTTTTAAGGCTAACTGACAGTGCTCAAATCGTCTGTAATAAACTCAAATGCCTATGATAATTTATAGGCACTTAATTAAAATGTGAATTCGTTCCTTCTGGGTAGATATTCAAGATCACTAGCTCCCACATAGGTCGGTTGTCGGTGCAGTGGCACTAAAACGAGTACCTAGCCATAATTGGTATTGCTTAGTTAATTAGCAATTAGCAGTACCTATCACTTCGTTAAAGCTAACAGGAGTTAAAATGTAATACTGTTCTTAATTCTAACGAAAACTTTTTTGTGAAAGTTTTTTATAAGTGTATGACTATTTGTAAGCTATTTTTCAATAGCGGTAAAGCTTGATGACTTTAATAACTGCTATATTTACTGAATTATTTTATGTTTTTATAGTAAATGCTTTTATTAAGAAAAAGGGATAATAATGCAGCTACTTAGAGGTGCATATGCAGCGATAAAGGACGCTAGTTCTATCCACAGATCTACCACACGCCAATCTACAGAAAATCCACAAACCAATGGCAGATGACAGCGTGCCTAGATTGCTGGCAGCATTATTGTCTCGTTGATAGCAAAACTGACGTTACATTACTTAGTAGCAATACGTTAAGTATGTATATTGCATTAAAATATCTTTAACGGTTCTTCTCTGCTATACTGCAATAAAAAATCTTTCAAGGATTTTCACTTTCGATATAATTACAACTTGCTCGTTTTAGGTTCGCAGTTGTGCGTAATGCTGCCTATACTCCCTGTCACTCGAGAAAACCAGTTTTGGATGAAGTCAGAATTATTTTGCCAAGGACAGAAGGAAACGTAGTCTTGATTAGGATAACTTAAGTAAATTCATAATACCCACTCGTGCATAACGAGTAAAACGTGTTTCAGCTTCAGCAAGTAATATTAGAAAAATATATATTATACGGACTTCAGGCTCACTTTCAAGGCTTTTTTTTAGCTAAGGGCGAGACGCACTTTTTAATTTACAACATGAAAACCGCTCGACCGATAAAATTTAAATGGGTGGTTCTATTAGAAAGTATACCCCGTAGGTTTAATACTCTTTGGTATAAAAAGGGTATTTATTGTATATAATAGAAAAAAATCTAAGTAGGTACAGGCGTCTTCGAGTAATTAGTGAACATACAAATAAGCTACCAACGAATTGTAAACTTTTTTTTTAAAGATTGTATCACTCTTTGATATTTATTGGGTTTTGATATTTTATTTATTCCTTTAAACACTTTTTTGCCAGGTAAAACGGCACAGCTATCTGCTTCATTACATTGCAATTGAACTTTCAAAATTAAAAATAAAATGTACAGAGGTGCAAAGTGGTTCAGCTGAACTGAAAGTTTTTGTAAACTTAGTAGTAGTACCTCCTTAAAGTCAGATAAAAACTAGTATCGATTCAACATTTCAGATGATATTTAATAAACTTTGACCGATAATACAATTAATATTATCATCTGCAGAAAAACAACAGATGACCTCTACCTTTAGATACAGATATTATTAAACTGATTATAATATGTAATTGGACGCATGTTTTACTTGACAAAAAAAAAACAGCAAAATAGGCATAAATAGCAAAAAAAATTAAAATATAAGGCCAGATTTTCAGCGATAACTCCAGATCATTACAGTCAGTTTTACCTAGGTACTACAAATCAATATTACCATTATGTAAAAAGAATAAAGAGAGAATTGGACTAAGTTATCATCGAGGAGGCGATACTCCTAACTAGGATATAGATTGAATAATAGAATAATTCAATTAATATTTATTTATTTAACCATAAAAATCTTAAAAGGTAAAAACTTAAAAACTAAACACTTAAAAACTAATACTTAACTACAAAACTTAATCTAATAAATAATAGAATAATTATATTATGTATTATACATTTGTACACTACTAAGAAATTTTATTCTTCGATTGTTACCACATAAGAAATATGACATTTTTAAATGTTCTGTACACTAATATACACTAAGGTATTAAGCGTAATAAAACACACAAAAAATAGTTTCATTTGCTAGGTAGGTGACTAAAATTAAATGCATGACTAAGCTGAATTTAAATCAATCTATTTATATTATTTATGAATTTTGTCCGTGTCTTTAGTCGCTGCTCTGTAGATGAACAAATATTTGTGTAACTGTAACATTAAGTATCATTAAGATATCAATTACCAATATTTACGTCAAAACATTATTAGTTTAAAACGGTTTTCAATTGTTTTCTATTGTACTGATAAATGTCAAGTCATTCTGATAATAATTAGCGATTATACTAATAACTGATGGAAATAAGTTAATACACGAAGCTGCAGGCCAAGCATAGACATTGCGTAGACTTTTCTTGCTGTTAAATCAAACTGTCATCCCATTACATTGTACTTTTGTGAATGTATGGGATGATACTTTGACTTGACAGCAAGACAAGTCTACGCATTGTCCATGCTAGGCGCACTGGCTCGACTTGAGTCTCAGTTTCAATCGTATGTCAAGTAAGGCAACGGTCAAAGTAACAAATTAAAAGTTGTCATTATTATTTTTCATTAAAAACCGATCAAAAAAGGAAGTGTGCATTTTTTAATTTAATTTATTTTCAGACTGTTTTGTCCTACGCCTGGGAAGAATTTGGGACGAAATTTTGTTAAAACTAGATTTTTATTATTTTGAAGTAATTTATTATTTTTAATGTGCATTCAAATTTAAATAATCCATAAAATACTAAGAGCAAATATTAATATTAAATTCATAATACAAGTAAAAGTTAAGTGTTAATAATGGCGTTTCCTTATTCACAGGAAAGTTTTTTTTATTTATAAACCATTGAACTAATTCTCGTTTTAGAAATTTGGGTCTAGACGCCGATGATGGCTGAGCAAATTGACATAATGTTTTTAGGGTTCCTTGCGTGGTAACTAGGTTTGAGAGAGAGAGAGAGAGAGAGAGAAACATGCGCACGCCGCACAGCTTACAATAGCTTACTATAGCAAAAGGTGTCGTGACAACTTTTCGTAAGATTTTTTTCCGTCTAGCCCCCTTTCACAACGCGCGATAAGGAACTTCGTTCCAAAACGTGAAAAAATTTTACTTGACTATGGCAAACCAAAGGAGGGTTGTGATTTTGACCAGTATTACGTGTGCATAGACCGGATTGGATTGAAATTGGAACACTGAGTTAATGACGTAGACCTTCGCCTAAAAAAACTCCAGGCATATGCTATGGCATTTGTCAATGTGTCCTGTGTCTTAAACCATGTAACTCATCATATCTCCTACTACATAGGTATCAGATATCAGACACTTTTCTCTGACTTCTTTACTCTTTCGCACTAAACGTAAACGTATTTTATATTGGCATTCTTGTCTTCTAGTATCACAGCGCCTATTTACATTAACAGAAACTTTTTGCTAACAAAATCAACTTTTTTACGTCACGCCTTTTCCATCAATTGTTATGTCACACATTCAACATTGTAATTAACATATTTTTTAAGTATACGGGACCCCTCATTTGATTTTATGAATGACACTGATATGACGTCACACGGCGCTCTGCCAACCGCGAACCGGTTCAAACCGGTAACGAAAACCCACCGCAACAATAATTCACTGGACATTCGCGTGATTGGAATTTAGAAGGTGACGTGACGTCATTATAGCCTTGTCTAGGTTACGAGAAAAAAAGACTCGGAATTTTTGGCGGTTAATAGTTTAACTGAGTTTAACAAACAAAAGTTTTCGTTCTCTTTTTTATATTGCTTATTAGTTCAGTAGCTGGTCTGCTCCTTTAATATGTCTTTATGTTTGACCCTGAGACGCTGACGTCCCACCTGATGATGAGCGGTTACCGTCACCTATAGACCTATGTAACATCAATATCGCCGACGTAGTGTCAGTCATTAACGACGTATCCAGGTACCGATTGAGCTGAAATTTGGTAAAAACTATCTTTTTACCAAATTTAGGTCCACCCGTTTAGGCGTGAAGAAGTAACAAACATACCTACACTCTGACACAGTCACACACAAACATTCGCATTTATTTAATATTATTATATGTATGGATTAGTGTGATAGAGATATCTTTTCTAGGTGTAGCCGTACTTCGGACTTTAGCCGAAACATATACAATAATATTTCAGAGGCTAAAGGGCAAATTACGAGTAAATATCATAAAATACCAAAAATATATTATTTGTGTCAAAAAACCTGTGCAATTTAACGAGCTCATTTATTTTTGGAGAAATTTAATGAAAACAGCCGAATACGAAACACTGCATAAATGTTTTTCATCGATTTTAATTTATGTAAAAACTGTAAGGAAATAAATGTTATTTCAGAAACAGTTTATATAATATTGCCTGTTTGAACTGTTACTTAACTTGTGTAGGCTATTAAGTTTTATAACAATGGAGACTTTACATGACTATAAATAGTGATTTATATTACATAATTAACCTACTTGTATTTTATTATGGCAAAAAACTAGGGTTTTTATGTAAATAGTATTTACTAAATACCCATACATCAAGGAAGAATGAAAGATGATTTTTATGTTACGTTTGGGAGAGGTTATTAAAAATTGTGTTTTAAGTTTTTCTGTATTAATATGTATAAGGAGTCGAATCGGAAGAAGATTTTCTATACAAAAATTCTTTCGGTGCGGTCGATGCGGATAGATCTGCGAGCACCATTAGAACTTATTATAATATTATTTTAGACGAGAGAATAATTTGTCCAAACAAATAGGACAAAAAGTAAACAAATATTAACTTTAAACGTTAGAACACGACTCACGTGCCAAATACGACTGTTTATTGCTATAGATAACACTAATAATACTGATTGGTGCATATGCGATGCAATCTATTCAATTTGTCCAGTTTTAATATACACCCGAAGAATAGTTCGTATTTTCGGCGCGTAAAACTAAAATTGACTGCCGTATGTACAAAATAAAGTTGTCCTCGCTTTTTTTCATTATAATTTTTTTTTTTATTGTTTCTGCTTAGAATTTTTTGTTAATTTATTTGGTAGTTGTGTTTAGCCCAGCATAGGACAAATAGGTAAATTTTGTTGCTTATAGGACAAGTATCAAGTAAGTATATACATAGTAGAAGATTTAGTGATTTAGAATTCATACGAATAATAGCCAACCCGTGACATTCATAGAGTGATGAATTTGGTGTACCCATTTAGACCTATGATTAGATTTCCATTTCCACGGTAAAAGGAAATTCACGGGTTTAATGCGACTTTGTGGGCGTAGAATTAGTAAAGGCTGGCAAACCTGACCGATATTATAATCGCTCCTGCTCTGGATATTTCTATGCAGTTTTGTTTCGCTACCGCAACAATCCTATTGAACAGTCCTATGTTCTTTCCCGGAACTCAAACTATCTCCACACTAATTATTATTATAGCTAAATCGGATTCGCAGTTATTAATTTCCTTCACAAACTTTCTGGGTTAAAATATTTATTGTCCTTCCTGGTTACTATCTAAATTAGTTCACCGGTATTACTTATCAAACTTCCAATATCCTTTTCCCTTTTAAGCATTGATTTCTTGAATTTAAACTATTATGTGTCTATTCAAAAGACTTGAACAATCTCTGTACTAAATTGCAGCTAAATTGATTCAGCGGTTACTGATTTTTAATACAAATACTGCCTCCTTTTTCCCCCCCCTTACCCACTCAAAAGCTGATTTACCAAACCATGACCCATGACCATTCCATGGCCTATTTGGAGATTTGATAAATAAATAAATAATTTGGGTTTATACTCCAACAGAACAGGTTACCCTACTTACACTGTCAGAGTCAAATCACAATTTATAGGTTGTGTGGCGAACCTATAAGTTGATATACATCTATTTCAAATGTCAGCTATATAAAGGGCTAGTAAGTAAGTAACAATTGTCATGATAGTACTAAAACGTGTGTAGAGGCTTCAGTAAGTTTATCGCATTACTAAGCCCGAAGCCAGCGGCGCATCCGACGCACGTGGAGTTGCACGATCTACTTGTCATCATAGAGACTGTACGAAAATAGAAGAAACGTGGAAAAAGACACGTGGAAACAAAACGTTTTCATTATAAACGGTTCTATTTTTAAACGGTTTTATTTAGCTCACCCCGTTTGTTTTATTTTAACGGCTATATTTAGATCACCTCTTTTGTTTTGTTTTTCCTTGTTGGGTCAAATTTGGTAATTGAAATTTCACCCTCTTCCTGTCAACCGATTGATCTGAAATTTGGTATACACGCTTTTGGTTCTGGTGACAATACAATAGGGATGTTGACACGTGACGAATTCCTATAAAGTTATGTTTTTCACATAAATGACAGTATTTAAAAACCTACAATCACATTTTAAGGATCTTTTTACAAGCCAAAATTGAATAAAATCAATTTTAATTTCAATAACTTTTTACTTATTATTACGCGAATGCGAACGCCAATCAGAGCGCGTGACGTCACACCACTTCTTGGACTTATGCTTCCTATGAAATGTTCCTGATTTCGACACATTTTAATTATTCATAACTTAAAAACCACTGAACCGATTTTGATGCAACTTATACTGTGCCCTAACTTAGTCCAAATTTAAGCAAAAATAAGTTATGAATAATTAAAATGTATCGAAATCAGGAACATTGCTTAGGAAACGTAAGTACAGGTCAGTGGGGTGACGTCACGCGCTGTCAGATGACAGTACGGAACGTTTTAGCCAGAATTCCAAAAATTATTTTTATTTACGTATTTATATATTGAAATATCATATCATTTTGCATAAAAATATGATATTCGTGTATGAAATGGGTCTATCTATCATATAAAAGCAATTCCAAAAATTAGTCAACATCCCTATTATGTATCACACTAATGTTATTAAGGCGAAAGTTTGTGAGTGTGTCTAGTACTTAATATTTGGCAGTTTTTATTCATTTACAGAATAACCCCGTAATCCCCCGTTTATGGAGTTACTTCAAAGAAACCATTGTCTGGAGATCGCTGAGTGTTAAGACCACCATTAGCTTTTATGTTATTTATCTTTTATCCAGACATCCATACTTACAAACTTTCACGTTTATAATATTCGTAAGCTTTTTACTCTTTAGCAGTTTCCCCTTCGGTCACACTATTATTGTTAATTAATTTCGTTTATTTCATTTGTAATTTGTAAATATTTTTAAGGCTGAAGGACTTGTATTCATGTTAGGAATAATTTAAAAACGCCTGCATTGCATTTCATCGCTATGCCACGACTCTTTCCTTTTTGTTCAATATTATAGTAAGTAGTAGTTATAATATCTAAATGTTTGTAATGTCACAGAGCACATTTGCAGGCGACACGTGCATAGTAAAACTACTGCACACTGGAACATCTTGTAAGCATGTTGAAGAAAATGATATATTGGGTAAGACTGCCGAACCGACCTTTAAGCTTGCTTTTAGTAACCAAGATACGTTTTATATATAAATTAAAAAGTGTGAAATTTAAAAAAAAAAAAAAAAACAACCTTTTGTTATTATTACCATCTAGCACCAATCACCAAAGTACTCGTTAATACTAATCCAATGAGCTGGTTGCGTCGTTAATTACGGAATTCCCTTGGCCACCTTCCAGCTCCATGTCATAATAATATTGCATTGTCATCCGATTTATACATGCATGCAAAATTTCAGCTCAATCGGAAACCGGTAAGTGGATCAAATTAAACTTGCACGACTTGATTACAGACAGACATACAACAGACAGCTGAAAGTAAACAAAATCTTGTAAAAATGTCTCTGACTGATTTTGATTAAATTAAAATGGGACCACCTGGCAATCATTTAAAAAGAATCTATTAACGCGTCCTCGACAACGGGGGTCATACTATGAATACCACATTTTTTTAGTGGGCTTACTATGAATACCTCATTTTATTCCTCAAACACCATGCAGATTTCAGTTATTTTACAAATTTAAAAAAGCAAGAAAAGAAGTAGAAATAACAATACTCAAAGAAAATTTTCGAGAACAATCGACAGCTCGTACAAAACTTTCAATAGTAGAACTTGACCGTTTATGTATGAAGCACAATAGAGGATTATCTGATAGAATTAGCATCGAATTACATTGTTAACTCGATTCAAAAGTTGACTTTACATTGGCAATTGCATTGGATATACAGGGTTATTGGTTGGACATGTTCTGAAGAGATCGATATTTTGTTTTAATGAAGTCCATGATTTTTTAAGCGGATGCGTAAAGCAGTTCTAAGCCAACGTTGTTCTGGGTCTAAATTCTGCACAAAAAAGAGACGACGGCGTAGCAAAACGGCAGCAAAAACATAACCTATAAAACACATTTTTTATTTTCAAAAACGCCACTTTGAAGCGACCAAAAGATGCTAAATTAAAAAAAAATGAAGTTGAATTTGTACTGGAATCGTAAGAATTTTCAAGATTTTTTTTCAAAATTTTGTTAAAATTTGACAGCGGACGTTAGCAAAACGAGAAGCGATTTTGGTCCGGAATAACCCCGCTGCTTAATGAAGCGTGACTTGATTTCGTTTGACACTTGACGTCACCATCTCTGACGTCACGTGTCAAACGAAATTAAGTGGGCGAAGCTTGCGGAAGACTCAAGTGAATAAGAAACTCGCATCAAACGTGATAAACCACGTTGATGTAGGGGTAGATGGCACGATATAGCAACTAGAATAATACATCTGTTACAATCAATACATTCATCCAAATTTTGAACGACTCTGCCGCTCCAGGATTTGCGAAATAGACGCAAAAACCAACGATGTTTAATATAAGAACTAAGCTGATAGTTAACCAACAAAATCAAAGAATACGACACCCTAATACTTCAGAAGGAACCCATTAGGTTGTTAAAACTATTACGACTACAATGATCCCTCATTAAAACGGAGTACTGAATGCCTGTCAGTCACCCTGGATACATAAGTAGTAAGAGAATTGTTTTGGCCTTGACCGTCGCCATAGTGACTGCTTATGTGCTTAGAAGTACATAATGTACTTGTAGACATAACATCGCATTGCTTGGCTTCGTGGAACAGTTTTGCGCCATCATACGAGTATTAAGTCGATTTCGGACGAATTTGGTGTTTTTGAGTTACTAGATATATGAAAACTTAATATCTTTTTAATCGTGTCTTTAACCTCGTCTCAAGCTTTGTTGAGGTCAAGAATAAAGAATAAAAAATGGTACCAAAGACTCCCATCTCCCATCCCAAAAGACTCCAGGCGAAGACATAACGTAATCTAGTAAGAAGTAGTTATTTTAAGTTCTTAAAATAGTCCTTGCAATATATCAAATTTTCGAAATGGAGACCTCTAAGGACCTCGCTATAATACTGGATCCATAAATGCGGCTTCAATGAAGTTTATATATAACAAGCTGCGCCCAGCGGTTTTACCCGCAGTACTTATGTAGCCATAGGCGGATTTAGGGGGGTTGCCAGGGGGCCAAGGCCCCCCCAGAAGCAGTGTAGAGTTACGAATTTTGCACATATTTCATGGTAAAGATTATAATTTTTTTCTCTTATTATTAGAGATGTTTAAACTTTCTAACTGCTCAGAGCGAGCTAAACATACACTTTTCGTAGTAAATATTATAATATTTTTGCCCGCCTGCACCTTGGCCCCCCCCAGAACCAAATCCTGGATCCGCCTATGTATGTAGCCATGTGTTATTCCAGGGTCTAAGCTATCTCTATACAAAGCTATCTCTATATCAGCTCAATCGGTCCACCCGTTTAGGCGTGAAAGAGTAACAAACATCCTGACATCCATAAATCCATTCTTACAAACTTTCACGTTTATAATATCTTACTAAGATTAAAATACTATTGTATAGAGGTATATTCAAATCGGAGCATCCACAATCAGTATTTCGTAATGTTTTTATCACGTCGCGTTCAGGGTTTATATTTATCACTCCAATTCTGTATGGCCAAGGTTGGAAAGCTAACGTCCTAAGAAACCATTTTTAAATTGCTCTTCCTAGCCTAACAAAATGTTCCTCAGTGTATGAGAATGAGCTGCAATTTGACAGTGGTTGTGTTCGACGTAGTTTTTGAGGGGCCCGTCTCTGGATCAACAAAGGTATTGTGTTCGAGTGACGCGAAATGCCGCGCCTTCCTTTGATGGATTGACCAATTTATTATTATTGACTGTATTTTTTGGGACTTTGGTCTTATCAAACAAAATAGCTGGATAAGCTGTCCTTTTACTTCTATAGAATACTAGTTATATCGCGTGGTTTTACGGGCGGCAAGAATTATGTATTCGATACGAATTAATTTATCTCTTAAAAACTAGCACTATATCTATAAGAGATACCATATTATGGTGCCATTCTTGTCCATGTCCGAAGAGTAGCGGGGTTTACCCACTAAAAACCCCGGGGGTGTTCCTGCGGAGCGCCTGACATTAGTCAGGACACCGAGGCACTCATCCAAAGCCACCTATCTTGCTCCTAACGCATCATCACTCTCTGAAGTCTCTCCCTCATGACTGAGGATCGTGTTCATCACTAGCCGAGGATGCTGGTGCAGTGACACGACTTATGGTCTGCCGCCATTGGTGCCTATCTTTTGCATCATCTTCTTCTTCTTTGTCGTATCCTCATAACTGAGGGACTCATAACTGTGAAATCTTTAGTAGCACTGTACTGATTATGGGCAGCGTTATCTCTTAACATCAGGAGAGCGTCTTGCTCGTCTTCTACTTCATCACATTAAAAAAAAAAGTGACTGTGATGCGTAGTCCTCGCTACCAGTTCTTCTTTTCGCTACCGTTTCCTCCAGACGCTTCTGTCTTGCGCCATCTGTATGGAGGTTTGCAAGGTGGCTCCTGTAGCGTCCTGGGTCGTGAGTCGTGAGTCGTGTGGGCCCTCTGCCCCTTTTCCCTTCGACACAGCCGGTGATAATCAGCCTCTTCAGACTGTCTAGGCCTCTCCTGACTGTGTGCCCGAAGAACTTGAGGACTCTCTGACTACATATAGTCGAGAGACGGGATTTGACCTTTAGTAGGATGAGGATTGACTCGTTGCGCCGGCATCATCAGATCCCCTTTATACCTCGTTTCAGTCTTGCACCTATCACCTATATCCATCATATATAATGTAAAGTATATACAAGTAAAGTACTTACAGTGGAATGCCTCCAGAAATGTATGAGAGCGTGTATGTCGGTGGCAGGCGCGAGAAGCAGGTAGTCTCGCCACTCGTCGTAGCTGATGTTGAGGCTGCCATCCTGATCCATCCTGGAACAAGGACCTTATATGAAGAGCAGTCTATTCTTCATGGGGTGTCCACATTTACTTCCAAAATTGGACGCAAAAATGTTCCAATAAACAGGGGCGTAGATGTACAAAAAGGCCTTTGAAGATTGGAACATTTTCACTAAACTACGAGGAATTAAAGTGGTGGCTGAAGGGTTAGGATAACCCCAGATTGGGCAGCGCGGCGTTGAGCGTGTGAACGACATCGTTGCGTAGTCGCACGACAACGTGTCGCGATTTATCAACAGGTAGCGTATGTCGACAACGCGACGTGATCATAGCAAATTCTTACGCCCGCGAGTCGTTACACCTAATATGGGGTTAGCCTCGTGACCTATTAAGCAAAGTATATGTACATTATTTGCAATACAATGCACCATTTTCCATACATTTAAATATGTTCCCGAGCGTACTGTGCGCTTACTATGCGCATTCGTAAAGCGGTCGTTGGTTCCCTTCTCGAATAGATTTTTGGTTTATTCAACTTTTTTCAGTGTGATTCAGACGATCTTTCGCGCACTAAACGATTCATTAGTATTTAGATTCATTTTTTAAATAAAGTCTGCTGGCTGCTGCGGCTGAGCTAAGCGGGGCGCGGACGTCGGCGCGTAACCGCAGTCACTCCCTGAAGAAGATCCTCGTACAGGATCGTAACGGTCGGCACGAAGCCGAAGTGAATACAAGTTTATGCCGTTTATTTACAAAGATGGATCTTTCGTGCGTTGCAAGTTTGTAGCTAGTAAAATATTGTTAAAACTGAGAGTGGTTAATAAAGGGAGATCAACACTACTGTCTTAAGGCTAGAAACACAATATTACAACAAAAACTCTACACACCGTAATTATTGTGATGTTTATAATAATATTAAATAATTCTAGATGTATAAAACCAATATGATTGCATTGCATTACAAGTACGTTGTGAATAATCTCTACCAAGTATTACATGTCACACATTTAGATCTAAGGAGAGTCAACTCAAAAATAAACAACACAAACGGGGTAAGCTAAATAAAATCGTTTAAAAAAACACTTTTTTCAAAAAAGGCGAAAATCTAATTCATGTTTTCTTGTGTACCTACTGTTCCTTGTGTAGAAATGTCAATTTCAGAAAATATTCTTTTAATTTTCTTTTATTGGTAGATAGCCTTCGGTCCGGGAATACGATGGTGTGCATAACTCAAACTAGTCGATTTTTGAGTTAACTCCCTTTAGATCTAGATGTGCGATGTGACCAACGAGTTTAAGCCTGCATCAGTGACGTCACTATGAATGAACCTGATTTAATGTTGACGTCGTGAAGTGAACATTGACTTTCTTTTACATAATTAATCTATATGTGCGAATGCTCAAAAAAGGCCATAGCTCATTAGAGCCACCCGGCACCCACTCCGCACCGCCTCGCCTTGCGACCGAGGCGATCCGGCGACGCTACGGAGTTGATGTAGTGAGCGCATACCCATACAAGTCCATATAAAGAATACTAACAGCACGAGGCGAGGCGATGCGGAGTGGGTGTCGGGTGGCTCTAATGAGCTATGACCCTAAGGGATACAACGCCTTGCAAGAGCAGAACAAAAAAGACGACGGATGTTTTGTACAAAACAATACATTATTATGAATGCATGTATATAAACACTATGCTATGTCATTGCAGTAGGCATTAATCATCACAAATTAACACATATCATAACAAAACTGTACTCAGCGGTTTTACCTGCTCAAAAGTAACCTGTGTTATATCATGGTGAATTCCAACTCAATTTGTTTAGCCATTTGGGCGTGAAGAGGCAAACACACACATACACAGACACGCACACATACACACACTTGCACGCACACACATACACACAATACGCCTTTATAACATTAGTACCTATGAATAACAAGTGAAATTTTAAAAATACTTTTTAAAAACAAGCTTTAATTATCATTACCATCTTGCATCATATAGTACTCGTCAAGACGAATCAAATGAGCCCAAACTCGATGGGGTTGCGTTGTTTAATGACAGAGTTCCTATAGCCACCTTCCAGCTCCATCATCAGATCAGCTCCATGTCATAAAAATATTGCATTGTCATCCGATTTACACACGCATGCAAATTTTCAGCTCAATTGGAAACCGGGAAGTGGGTCAAATCAAACTTGCAAGATTTGATTACAGACAGACCGACAGACAGACAGACAGACAGACAGACAACAGACAGGTGAAAGTAATATAAAGCTTGTAATAAAAAGAAAATAAAATTACATCCTGTCTATGATTATTACAGATGCGGCGAAATATGGAACTAACGAAACACCTTAATGATCTACTATAAAAATGTGTTAAGACAGCGAAACTAGCGCCACTACACACAAATCGTAAAAAGGCTGATGTGTGGCCATTTTGATGGTTACAGTGAGAGTTATTGAGCAAGTTTACAGCTGAATTGTTTCTTTCTAACCGACTTCAAAAGAGGAGGTTCTCAATTGGTTATTAACTTGTGAAATTGGTACGTAAGTACCTACCTATATGCAATAACTAAAAATGCGCCTCGCACTTGTTAACCGTTAAAAAAAGGTTTGATCTAATTCATGGATTAAAAAGCTAAATTAGTTCATCAATTCAAGCATGAAGACGTAACAAACACACATATACAATATCTGAGTCAGCAGTTTTACCCGCAATTCTGTAGCCTATGTGTTATTCCAGGGTCTAAGCTATCTCTATACCAAATTTCAGCTCAATCGGTCCACCCGTTTAGGCGTGAAAGAGCAACAAACATACATCCGGGCATACATTCTTACAAAATTTCACGTTTATAATATTATTAAGATTTCTAAGTCAATGATAGGGATAATTGAATGCATTAGGGATTCAGAGCTTGCCTTCGATCTCGTGAATACATTTAAATGGCGTTACTTATTTAATACAATTTTCAATTGATTACAATCTAGAGAAATCTTTCGCATTTTAAACATAATTGTATTATTAAGATTTGTTATTATTTTTGGTCAGGAAGATGCACTTGGAAGATTTGGTATTTTCTGCTTGGTCCTATTTAAATTTGAAGTCGGTTTTATAATGTTCACACTGCGCATTTAGCGTAGTTACACTTTTATGTCTGAGAGCTAAGCCCTGCCTACATGACTCTCGACTTACCACCAAAATATAGGCCAATCTGCGTTTCTGAAACATTTGACATTTTGAAACTTATTTATAAAATCTTTGCTGAATAAAGCTTAGCGGTAACTAGGGGCCGCAACGCAACGCATCAATGCGAAATAAAAATTTGTCTGTAACACTTTTAAACACTTTATATACCGCCTGTTATTCTACCGCCTGAGCAGTGATGTGCAAACATTACTGTGCTCCGGTAGGAGGGCACTGTAGCTAGTGAAATTACTGGGCTAAAGAGTCTTAACATCTTATGACTCTTGAGTAAGAAGCGTTGGTGCAGTGCTCCTATAATTTCACATGATTGTGAAATCCTAGGTTACACTGTACTGATTATGGGCAGCCGTTATCTCTAAACATCAGGAGAGCGTCTCGCTCGTCTTCTACTTCACCACATAAAAAAAAAATAACAAGTGAAATAAAAAAAAAACTTTTTAAAACACGGTTTTATTATTATTACCAAAGTACTCGTCAAGACGAATCAAATGAGCCCAAACTCGATGCGGTTGCGTCATTTAATTACGAAGTTCTTGTAGTCCTTCCAGCTCCATCATCAGATCAGCTTCATGTCATAATAATATTGCATTGTCATCCGATTTATACATGCATGCCAAATTTCAGCTCAATCAGAAATCGGGAAGTGGATCAAATTAAACTTCCAAGATTTGATTACAGACAGACAGACAGACAACAGACAGGTAAAAGTAAATAAAAGCTTGTAAAATAGTGGTAACTAGGGCGAGCCACAGTATAACGATAATAATTGGGGTTCCATAATATTATTGCACACATTTTAAAAAGTGTTTCCTTTTTGATATATTTAAAAATGGCATGAAAAGAACTAAAACAAAAATCTTTCAAAAAATAATATTATAGAGGGCTGTTCTTAAGGAATTTTTAATAAATTAATTCTATGAATTTATATTTCAAAATTTGTCAAATAGTCCGGTTACTCTACTTACACTGTAAATCCCAATTATAGGTTGTGATTATCCTATCAGATAATTATATGTGTATCCGCTTGCAGTGTGCGTTAGTTTATAACATAAAATGTAAGCAGACCAATTTTTATTACGCTTTGCGTTGCGGTGCTGTCGGCTATAGTTTGAGCTTAACTTTACTTAACATGCTAAGTTTCGACACTAATCATGCCCACGGTTGCAGTGTTATCTAGGTATTCGAAATATATGAAGTCGTACTAAATACTGGCGAGCTAGACATTCACAAAATAGCCATTTCTAGCTCAAATACCATAATATCATTATAATTCTTACAACTAAAAATAAAGCTTATTTTCTGCAAACACTTTAGAGAATTTTAATTATTTGATGACCGAATTTTTTTTTTCAGAACATTATATGATAAGATTGCTTCAAAAGCGTTGTTTTGGCTGTTTGTAGAAAATAAACGTCTTAAAAAGCCGCGTACGCATTTACGAACAAAAACAAATGCAATGCGTTGCTTGACATACAACAACTTGGTTCGCACGTGTGCCAAGGAAAGCAGCAAATTTGTTCGTATGCACGGTATGCGGCTATAAGAAAAAAAATATCAGTCGCATGCATCCCGACCGCTGGACAAAGATCTTTCTATGTATAGGTATGTATAACAAGTTATTACTTGCAATATATGTATGTACGTCCGGTACAAATTTAGCAACGCAATTTTGAGGCAGTTAGAGTCAAACGATTTAGCTGATTTTTTTAGAGATAATCACGGCGGCAGACTTCCCCCCTGATCTATAGTCGTTTATAGAAGTCTCCAACACCAGTGGTATTGTCGATGCGTGTCGATCAAGTAGGCAAGGATAGGTAGAAAGTGGTAATAAATGTAGATGACTACCCCTTATAGCCAAGCCCTAAACGCTAAAATAATATGTTGGAAACAGTTTTTTTTATGTGACGAAGCATAAGACGAGCAAGACTATCTCCTGGTGTTTAGAGATAACGCTGCCCATAATCAGTTCAAATTCAAAAATTATTTATTCAAGCATTACAAAAATTTACCACTTAAATATAGTTGGCGCCCTGACTCCTGGAGTAGCGTGAGCTGTGGCCCAAGAGTCCTGGTTTATTATTCTATTACAATTTTTGTTGCTTAATTAAAGTTAAAATTAAATTTATAGTATTATATTTTATCCATGCTTATGAGAAAAAAATAAAACGGTCAAGTACGAGTAGGACTCGAGCACCGAGGGTTCCGTATAAACCTACGGCATTCTACGGAACCCTAAGGAAAAGTGGGTATAATATTATATACTGTAGGTTTTGATTCCCTTGCGAGTAGTACTTGCGAGTTTGAAAATATGCGGTTAAAATTGCTGTTTCTTTTGATTTCGTTGACATAGATGTTTGATTTTTTTACAGCTTAAAGTTATTATAAAGCTGAGTATTTGGTATGAATTTCAATTTAATACCTGTACGCGTTCTTGAGGAAAGGGATAATAAATACAAAATTATTAAAAATATTTTTTATATGATGTAAGTAAAAATTTACAGTTTTCGCAATTTTTCCTGTGCCTGTGATTTAAGACGTTGCTGCGAACCAAATTTCAAGATTCTGAGTTAACGGCAAGTACCCTGTAGGTTTTGATTCCCTTGAGAGTAATCGTGAGTTAAAAAATACGGTTAAAATTGCTGTTTCTTTTGAATGCGTTGAGATAGAGGTTTGATTTTATAACAGTTTAAAGGTATTATAGACTTTAGTATTTGATATGAATTTCAGTTTAATACCTGCACGCGTTCATGAGAAATAAGGTAGTAAGTATGAAATTATTAAAAATATTTTTTTATATGATGTAACTAAAAATGTACAATTTTCGGAATTTTCCCTTTATCTGTGCTCTAAGGAATTGCTTTTTACCAAATTTCAAGATTCTACGTTCACGGCAAGTACCCTGTAGGTTTTGGTTTTTTGAGAGTAGTTGCGTGTTTAAAATTTCGGCTAAAATTGCTGTTTCTTTTGAATGCGTTGAGATAGAGGTTTGATTTTATTACAGTTTAAAGGTATTATAGGCTTTAGTATTTGATATGAATTTCAGTTTAATACCTGCACGCGTTCATGAGAAAAGGGGTAGTAAGTATAAAATTATTCAAAATATTTTTTTCATATGATGAAATTAAAAATTTATGGTTTTCGCAATTTTTCCTTTATCTGTGCTCTAAGGAGTTGCTTCGTGCAAAATTTCAAGATTCTGAGTTCACGGGAAGTGCCCCGTAGGTTTTGATTTATTTGGTAATGTCGAAAACTTGCTGAAATTTGCGACATATTCGACTATATCTTTTGATTGCGTTGGCCTAGAAGTTTGAATTTTTCACAGCTCTAAGAAGCAATGGACCTTAGTATTTCCTATAAATTTCAATTGCTTGTTACCTCCACGCGTTCCTGAGAAAAAGGGTCTTGACAGACAGACGGACGGACGGACGGACGGACAACAAAGTGATCCTATAAGGGTTCCGTTTTTTTCTTTTGAGGTACGGAACCCTAAAAATACTATAAAGAATCTATAAGAATAATATAAGAAGGGAATTATTATTATTTCAATTGAGTGAAGCTCCAGAATAAAATTTACTAAGTATATTAATTTATCTGTTTTAAACAATTACTCAAAATATGCCCAATATCTGAAAACAGTGCTACTTAGGATTTCACAATGATGTGAAATTCTAGGAGCACTGCACCAACGCTTCTTACTCAAGAGCATAAAGAAAATATCCACCTCAAGAGTCATAAGATGTTAAGACTCTTCAGCCCAGTAATTTCACCAGCTACAGTGCCCTCCTACCGAAGCACAGTAATGTTTGCACATCACTGCTCAGGCGGTAGAATAACAGCTGTTGTAGAAGAAAGAGCGACATCTGTAATTTCAGTACATTTTAAGCGTTAGGTTGGCGTTTGGTTGGAAGGGTTGAGCTCTTTACTAGACCAGTTTGATTATAGTAGCGCAAAAGACACTTGGTGGGACTTACAGAAAGTCATTGCCCAGCAGTGGGGTAATAAACATTTAATAAAAAAAAAGAGTATAATAAAAACCAGCTCAGCAAAGCATTGCAAATAAACAACAAATCGCAGGGCAAAAATAAAACAAGCATATTGCTAACGCTATATTGCCTAAACTTAAATTCTTTTAAGCCATTTCAGAAAAATCGAAAATTCGTTAAAAAAAAAAATAGACTAAATAATGACTAGCATAATGCTCGCAGTTTCGCGTATAGAAATCTTTTCTTAGTGTTAATAATAAATATAGGTATCACTTCAGATCTTTGTGCCATATTTTAACTAAATTCATACCGCGGTTTAAACTGTGGGCTTATACAGATCAGTCAGTCAAAATAATATAAATAATTTTTCGCTAATTCGTCAATAAAAGGGTTGCAAACCTTTTGAGCAATCCGGTGGCTTCATTGCGGCCGATAGCTATACCCAAGTCTGCGAATGCTGAAATGAGTTCTTCAAGATCCACCTTGCCTGAAAAAATAAACATATATTCATTAAATATGATTACATTCAAATATCAAATAAGAAAGTTGAGGCGACGCGGCAGACACTGAACCCGGTGGAGAGACGAACTTGACTCCTATCTCGAGTATTTGTATCTAACCGCGATCCAGCGAAAGGAGTGGAAAGAGAGAAGGGAGGTTTTTACCCTGCAGTGGGACGATATAGGCTGAATAATAATATAATAATAACAATAGTAATATTAAATCGACGAGAGAGATCAGGAGATTAGGAGGTCGACTAGGTGGGTACCCCAACAGTGCCAGTTATTCTACCGCCTGAGCAGTGATGTGCAAACATTACTGTGCTTCGGTAGAAGGGCACTGTAGCTAGTGAAATTACTGGGCTGAGGAGTCTTAACATCTTATGACTCTCAAGTAAGAAGCGTTGACGCAGTGCACCCAGAATTGAACATTTGTAAAATACTGAGTAGCACTGTACTAATAATGGGCAGCGTTATCTCTTACCATCAGGAGAGCGTCTTGCTCGTCTTCTTACTTCGTTGTATAAAAAAAAAAATCTGCAAAATATCAATATGCAATCAACCAATATGGCCAATCAACCTATAAATTATAAAAAAAAACTATTATTTCAGGTCACAAAATACCAATGGTGATTCACATTGGCAATGTAGAGGTAATTAAGGTAACGTGTTCTGTTGGAAAATAATAAAAACTAAAAATATTCTCAGTTTAGAAGTTGGTTTAATTTTCTGTCACTGTCGATTTGGGAATAAAAATTCCAATCGAATATTGAATTAGAATACAGTTAATTGCTAAGACTATGTAGTCCGGGTCAATGTACCGTTACAATTGCATATCTATTAAAATATGTAAATGTAGAGGTATAGTACAAGATTACTCTACACGTAATGAATAGACAAATAGTTGTAGTGGTAGAATATCGCTTGTCCATAAATTCTTCGTTCACATAACTGAGAGCGCTTTCGTATTATCCGACAACGCGTCTCTAATGCCACTGGTGTTGCAGACGTCCATAGGCGACGGTAACCGCTCTCCATCAGGCGGGCCGTTTGCTTGTTTTTCTGTCTTTAACATTTAAAAAGATCCGATCCGTATTCGTGATGACGCAAGAAGCCGAATTTGGATTTTGCTTTTCGCACTACCTCCATCCGAATCTGTCATGATGATTATCGTAAAAATACGATAGTCGTAAACAGCCCGATGATGGATAGAAATCGAATAGCGGTAGTGAACTACCATGCAATGTTCTACGGCTTCGCAGAACTATCATTTGACGGAATCGAGCGGACTCAAATAGAATGTAGGGATCTGAGTCGTTCAGTGACCAAGGAAGTAGAAGCTATGATTGAACACTTTCCCGCGCGGCAGTGAAGCTCAAGACGAAGTCACCCTACAAGCGTCTTATTACGTCTGGGCGTCAGGCTCGGCTTGCGATTGTTTCATCATAGCATTCGTACAAGATTATCGCGAAAAAAAAAATTAATTGAACGAAAATCACTGGGCATTGACAACTTACAGTAACAGTTTTCTGAGTTCATTTAACACTTAGAAACAAATGAAGGCACACTAAACGTGCCCTGTACAATGTACAGCGTACATAGGGGCAGTATACCTATGTGATGAGAGACTTTTATCTGAGGATGCCAACCGCAGTGCAGGGTAACATTATGTATTGGTGACCTAGATTCTAGATAGCACTGCGACTATAGTATGCCTGCGTAACTTGGCAAGCGAATGTCGCACGTAAATAATAAGATAACATCGGCCCTACTAAAAGGAAAGTTAGGAATTCTACACTAGAAACTAATTAAACAACAGTGGGTCTACATAAAACCAATTACTGATGGTCAGATGATATCTAAATCTAAATATAAAAAAAGGAAAAGTGACTGATTGACTGATCTATCAACGCACAGCCCAAACCGCTGAACGGATTGGGTTGAATTTGAGAACAGATAGGTTTTATGACGTAGACCTCCGCTAAGAAAGGATTTTTGCACGCGGGCAAAGCTGCGAGCATAAGCTAGTTGTCATATAAGACGATTGGCTTACAGAGTATTGCAGTAGCAACTTTCTGGCAACTAGCTGTTTCATATCTTAATGAAATAGCTACATCGAACAGGCCTTAAAAAGTCAAGTTACACCAAGTTCGTTAGGTCAAAGATTAATGAAACAGCAGTGGCCAGCCCCATTTGCAGCAATGTTTGCTTAGTATGCAATATGCAAAGCGCTTATTATGTTGAAAAGGGATGGATGAGACTCGCACATGACCGAACGGTGGGGCATAAATATTATTAGCTATCTTAAATATGATGATGGGAAATAAATGGGATATAGATAGGCAGTCATCGAAGTCTGCGTAGCAACGTATAATTAAACAATATGTCTAGCTTTTTATATATACCACTATCGGCTGTCTAGACGCTACTTAGGCTTCAAGCCTTCAGTTGACCTAAAAACATAATTTAGTTCTCTTGGCACCAAATTCGCTCCAATTTGCTAAAAGTTATATCACTGACAGAAACGGGCGCTCGTACGCAGAAACTATTGATTTTAGGAAAAAGATGTTAACGCATAAATTGTAGGAAATTTTCTCTACAATTATTTTTTACCTGTAAAATGCGTCGGAAAGTAATTATTATTAAAAAACTACTTTTAGGCGCCATTTTTCCAATATGGCGGCGCGAGCGGCAAAGACACGAGGTGGCAAAGTGGAAAATCGGAAAGAGCACGTCAAAATCTATATAATTGCCATTTTTCATTCAAAACTCCCGGCAAACTTTCCAGGTAACCGCGATTTTTTCGAAATGACTAGTAGTTTAAATACCTAATGAAAAATATTCGCTACATATTTTTTGTTTGTTAATATCATTGAATTTGACTTTTGGCTGAGATATAAGTAATGTAAAATTGTAGGGGAAGACGCGTCACATACCTAGGTGTGACGCGTCTTCCCCTACAATTTTACATTACTTATATCTCAGCCAAAAGTCAAATTCAATGATATTATTAAATTTACAAGAAAAAAATTCGTGTCCAATAGTTATATTTTAATAATCTACATTACGGACAAACATTTTTTTTCTCGTCGTGTCGTCATCAATGAATATTAATATTGAAGAAAGAAATCAATTGTTTTCATAAAAAAAAACAATATAGATAGGTACTGTTAATATTTACCATCTTTGTTCTTGTCCAAGTGTGAGAACTGAAGCCGTAGGTTTTTCTCGTGTTCTCTGACGTAATGGATGAACTCTGAGAGCGTGACGTCACCCGCCTCCTTCCACCCCGACTTGGCCAGGAATTTCTGTAAAACAATGTATCGAACTCTTTAACACGACTTGTAATAACATTTGGCGTTTATACATACTCCTACAACCCTAAACCTCCTATGTTACCCTAATTACGAGTTTTTACTGTAAGAAACAAGAAACATTCTTTAGAATATGAAAAACTAGCTGGGCCCAGCGGTTTTACTCGCTGTACTGTAGATTATTTGTTATTCCAGGGTCTAAGCTACCTCTATACCAAATTTCAGCTCAGTCAGTCCACCCGTTTAAGCAACTAACATACACACCAACTTTCGCATCTATAAAATTAGTGTGAAGTGCGATCAGAAATTCTCTTTATTGAGACCAACAAACACAAAGTACGTACATAAAATTTAAATTGCTTAAAGTTAATTAAACATATTTAATTTTTGCATTAGATAATGCGCTGAAAGACTGAATACGAAAAATATAAGTGCCCAAACAGTAGGCATATCCCGTACCTATGTGTTTTTCCAAGCATTTTTATCAAACATCTAAATGAACAAGGGAAGTGACCTTGTCACCGCGAAAACTAATAATAGAGAGTGCTTCTATAGATCCGCGATAAATGACAATAAAGAAATGAATATTAACATAGTCTTTCAAATACAGAACAGGGACAAGAATAGAAACTATTACTACGTAAAACAGCGATTGGTTCGCGAACGTGCACGATTCCAGCGTATATTTATTGTACTTTGTACACTATTTTTTTGGGTCAATTTTTGAGAGCAATTAACTTTTTAACATTCCCTGACTTATATAATTCATTGGTTAAGTTAAAATCTGGGTTAAACTTTGATTCTGCCCAAAATTTTCGCCAAATCGTCGCTGATGACCGCGCTCTATTTCGCGCAATTTCTCATCCAATATGGCTTCTGACTTTTGGTTCTGTTTAGAATGAGTGTGTAGCGCAAGTGGAGCTGGCCTATTATATCAAGCAAGATCGGGATTTACTTCAGAATTCTCTGTAGGTAAGCTCTATTCCACCCACAACACTTATAAAGGTCGCCGGAAGACGCTGGATGCAGGTCGCTTCCAACTGGTAGGTACATATGGAAGTCCAAGGGGGAGGCCTATGTTTAGCAGTGGACGTCCTACGGCTGAGATGATGATAATGATGAAGCTCTAATCGCGGACGAGTGCTTCGCGTACCCACTGCCTTGGCATTATGGCGTCCCCGCAGGAACACCCCCCGGTTTTTAGTGGGTATCGCACCTATCTTAAGCGGGGGAGTCTCAAATACCGGTGTCGATGCGTAACCATTTTTCTGGGTCAAAAAAATTGACTACAGTAAATAAATACTGTAACCCAATAGTTTACAGTTTACACACCTTTACGTTGGTTTAGAACTAATTTAATTCTAGTTTAGGTCAGTCTGAATTAAAACTGCAGCTGTAGGTAACCATTTTGATGTCATTCCAATTAAATTTAATGAGGAAAGCACGATTATTACGTGTTGACGTTATATAATCACACCGACAGTTATAGATCCAGGTTTTATTGAACCAGCAAGATTTTTATTCACATTCTGAAGAGCTCCAGAATTTTTTTTATTGGAGGGAGGGGGCTGAAACTCGCTGTTGCTTTTTTTTTTCACGTTTTGTATTG
This sequence comes from Hemithea aestivaria, assembly GCA_947507615.1. NCBI lineage: Eukaryota > Metazoa > Arthropoda > Insecta > Lepidoptera > Geometridae > Hemithea > Hemithea aestivaria. The sequence continues at coordinate 3,497,412 of OX382323.1, forward strand.
TGTTATTTTGATGTAGGTAGGTGGGGTACCGGGTGCAACAGGTGGGGTGGGGGAAATATTTGACAAGAAAAAACTTTTTTCATTCATTCAGATATGGATAGGATTTTGGGGGAAATATTGACCTTTCCAGTCCAGCAACTACCTGGAGAAGCTATTGGTCACCGGCAAAGTAGAGGGAAAGAGACCACGAGGTCGCAGCCCAACACGATGGTCTGATGATCGATGGCGTGACATCATAAGGAAGAAGATAGTGAGAGGTGGTCACGACCCTCAGAATTGAGGAATACGACGCGAGGAGGAGGATTGACCCTTCTGTCCATTCGGAAAGAACGTCGTGTGTCCTTAGCATAACATCTTATGTAAGGTTATTGCTTTCAAAGGAGATGTACGAGTAGGTACCTACATAACATTTTTTGGTTAAAATTTATCATGAGATTACTTAACAAAGACGCGAGTCACTTTTAAAATTGATTGTAACAATGATAATCCTGCTTTACATAACAATAGTCAATATACACATTACAAAATTTCAGAGAATGTTTAAGAAAAAATCTTGACTGAGCATTCAAGTTAGAAATGAAGCACCCGAGATAAGCCCACTGCTTGAGCATCATTATCACTCTAACTATAATAAATAATATTATGCTATTTAGTGTGTGAATGTAAAACCACTGGACGAATCCATTCTGTTTTTTATAAATGTGACTGACTGATCAATCAACACATAGCTCCAACCCAGGGGGGTCACATCATCGTGGCCACCTGTGAGACAAAAAACAGCTTTCGGATTTACATTATTTTATCAAAATACGCGATTTATTGATATTTTAGGTCATAAATTAGTTGAAAAACATTGTATTGTCTCAAATTGCTTTAAAATTTTGGAAAAAAACTAAACACATAGGTATTATTGTCACAGTGAAGCAGTTTGACAGAGTTTGACAAACAACATAAACCGGCTACGCTGAAAGGGACGGAAAAAAATAGGGTCTCCTTTTTCTTCACACAGAATTTTCCCTATTGCCATCACACTCACACATAAAATGTGGCTCCAACCACTGAACAGAATGAGATGAATTTTGGGACAGGCATAAATATAGTGATTTAGACATCTGTTAAAAAGGATTTATTAAAGGACCAAAGCCGCAGACATATAAGCTAATTGAATAATAAATAATATAGAGGTTTTACAAAATATACTTACACCATAGTAAGTAGTAGTGTGTATATTATGAATGTGTGGTCTTCCTTTCAAATCAAATACTTTTATTTCAGACAAAGATAAAAGTTAAAATAAAATGGGTTAGTAGGTAGTAGGCCTTTTAGTGCTTCATTTCCTTTATGGTTACTACTTCTATTAATTTTTGTATTCTTTGAGTAGAGATATTTTTATCTCAAAATTCAATAGGATGTGTCATTTGGGATTTATCAATGATTTATTTGAATCCATTTTAAAAGATGTCTGTGTATTGTATATTTTTTTCAAAGACTGCTTCTACATACAAATTCTAAGTATGCCCAGGGGTTAAAGAAGCATATTTTGTGTTATTCCAAGGTCTAAGCTACCAATATACCAAATTTCAGATCAAATGGCTTCAAATGTTTGTAGCTAACTCTGAAAAACTTACTGGTGAAGCAATTGAGCCCCGGAGGACCAGTGTCCTGTATTTTTTTTCAATAGGTTTGAAAATTAATTACCTATTTAAAGTCAGTGCTTTTATTCTGTTTTTCTTCACTACTGAAAACTATTGTATGAGTAGCTAGCTGTAATGGCTTTAAATGTAGTTGATTTTCTACATCTGCCTTCCCAGTACATTTTCTAGCATTAAATAAATAAAAATAAATAATTGGGGTTTATACTCCAACAGAACAGGTTTCCCTAATTACACTGTCAGAGTCAAATCACAATTTATAGGTTGTGTGGCTAACCTATATGTTGCAGTTTCAGGTCGCCGAGATTACTACAGGGCCTGCAACATGACCTAACGACTGCCTCCTACATATCTTATAGGAAACAGCCGGGACCCACAGTTTTACGTGCCTTCCGAAACACGGTAGCGTCCATGCGAAAATCTTTGCCACACTGAGATATGAACCCAGGACCTCCGGCTTACAAGCCGGACGTATGACCACTGGGCCACGGACACTACCATAAGCATTATAGCTTACTAGCTGCGCCTAGCGGTTTTACCCGCTGTATGTATGTACTGTAGCACATAGGTTATTCCCAGGGTCTAAGCTATAATATCTATACCAAACTTTAGCTCAATCGGCCCACCCGTTAAGGCGTGAAAGAGTAACAGATATTCATACAACTCACACACTCGCAAACTTCGCATTTATAATATTAAGATAGTGTGATAGATAAGCATTTATTGGCCCTTAGCTAGAAGTGCTGATGTGTTATAAAAGTAGTAAGTAGGTAGTGTTTAGAATGTTTGGATTGGTTACATAATTTGTTTGTATAAGAGGCATCATTTGGTGGCATTTTGATTGATGTTCTTGGGGCTAATTGAAAGCAACAAGCTCATTATTCTCATGTTATCCCCCAGCCCATTGGTTATCCACACACTGGTGTCAATCACTGTTAACTGACAAAAATAAGATGCTGTTACTACTTTTGCATGTCGTGAGGGAATTAGAGGGACCCGTAGTAATGTCAAGATTAAAATTATTGTCCATAAATTTTACTTTTGACAGTGTATGGGATGATAATTTTAGTCTTGACATGATATAAGATCCTTGAAACCCATGCTTGCCCCGTTAAAGTTGTAGAGTGATAAGTTTTTTTAATGACATGCCATAATGCTTATCAATCTAGCCTAATTTCATCTAATGGCTAGTAAGTAATTTCAGCTTAATCAGTCCACCCATTTAGGTGTGAAAGAGTAACACAAACATACATCCATACATTCTTACTAACTTTCACGTTATAATATTAGTAGGAAAGGAAGTACTTAACTTTAATGGCTTTAATGCCTTTAAGGACATTTATCTGTTAATATTGATAGACACCAGTGATAGCTTTGGTCACACATTCATCAATGTCTCATGTATTAAGGCTATGTTTGCAGGGTCAGTCATGTGCCTTGTTTCGTAACAAAATGTAGGTGGCAAACATGCATTACTATAAAAAATATAGTGGTTGTGAATGCATTAACTCCTCAACTAGCGCTTCAATTGTTTTTTAGCGGGGGTGGATTGAATTAGTTACTAGCATTATTAAATTAAAGCCTAAATTCAAATAGAGTGGTTGCAGGCTGATCGAGCCTCTCGGGGGTTGAAGGGTTAACATGCATATTTCAATTCAATCCATTCAGTTGATCGAGCTGTGCATTAACAGACTAGTTAGTATGTAAAACTTTTAATAATAAGTATTTTACAGATTATGGAAGATCTTGTGTCAAAAAGGCTGTGATTGTGGAAATATGATATACTAGTTGCGCCCAGCGGTTTTACCCGATGTACTGCTGTAGCCTAAGTGTTATTCCAGGGTCTAAGGTATCTATATATCAAATTTCACCTCAATCAATCCATTAAGTGTGAAAGAGTAACAAACATACATTCTTACAAACTTTCATGTTTATAATATTAGTAAGATTTTACAGATTATAGTGGAAGGTCATGTGTCAAAAAGGCCATGAATATGGTAGTAAGTGGAAATGTTCTTTTACTCGACACTGGCAAAATGCAACTGTTGCAATATTATAAAGAAAAAAAAGAGGAAATGTTTAAATGGGACATGCTAAAAAAGTTTTGATGAACTGTGTGAATGAGGATATAATGTGTGGTGGGCAAAGGATAATATTATGACAAGTGATAAAAAAAAGAATGGGGAAAAAGATATGCTTTGCCAACCCTAAGTGTGATCATCATTCATCATCATTGTCAGCCCATATTGTCCCACTGCTGGGCAAAGGCCTCCTCCAACTTGAGGGCAGGAAAATGATGATTACCTTTATGGATTATATAAGTAAAAAAAGATACTGATGTTCAGTAGAGCAAATTTGTTCATGGAATATAAAATGACTTTCTCTAGCAAAGTGAGATTTAGAATTATTTCGAAAGTAGAGCAAGTGAATAGGTATAGCTTTAAAATTGATGTCATCATTAGTAATCAATCAGGTAATAAATAAATGAAGTTTGTGGTGAGGTGGGCATAGTCACTTTGCTCTACTTTTAATTTGTTGATAACTCTCGCGCATAATAGAAAAGTAGTGAACTTTCATTGTAACTTTTGTGAAGTGTAATTAATTATTTCACAAGTTTTCTTGTACTCCTTTTGGAGTAAAAGCATCCAATAAAGAAACACCTATAAAAATAATTAGTTACGAAAAATGAGCACAACCTCATTTTTGCTCTACTCTTTTGAAAATAGAATATAATTAAAGGATGAATGATGAATCGCGCAACACGTGTCGAGTATTCGTCAGCGGACTCGCTTACCATGGGAAAGTTAAAACCGTTACTTGAAAAAAAATGAACATGATTCTAACCTCTGCATAGCTCCGATTTATGTGCGGTGCCAACTCCTTCAGTGCGACAGAAAGATCGTGGATGTCTATTTTCCCGTTCCCGTCGTGGTCTAATTTAGAAAATAGCGTTTCTAATCTTTCTTCGTCTTCTTTTGGTAATTCCTCTAATTCCAACGGCGGACGAGCTTGGACCATTATGTTTGTAGTTAGCGTAAGTACTGCACGTTAGATAACAACTATATTTAACTTTAAATAATATTGTATTGGCATACATAACTCTAGTTAACTTAAAAACATTTTTTTACTAAAAATTGCACTATATCCTCTAGGAAGGTGGCTTTGACAGCTAGTTACTGCCGCACTGCCGCACACACGCTCAAAGACATTCACTACACAATTCACAATGCCCGTATCGCTATTGGCCTACTAAAACTACATGTAAAGTTGGGAAACTATGCTATAGTCTCAATTCCTTTGCAGTAAGGTCTACTTTCGTACTAAAAACCCACTCTACTGTGCCCTCTAGATGTATCTGTGTGTGCTCTCTCTTCTAGAGACCTAGTTACTGCCAGCGCCATCTAGTAAAAATGTAAGGAAACAGTTTAGAGGTCGTTTTCTATTGATTCAGCACCAAGGAAAAATTAAGACTGCGGTGTCTGGCTATAATTATTATTTATTATGCTTAAATTAATTTTAATCAAAATAATACTTTTAGCAAGTATTTACGTATTTTAACGAAAGTCGTTCCTCTCACATAGGCATGTGATTGTTTTTTTTAAAACTAATGACATGACGAATATCTGTCGTGATTTTATTTAAATTTGTCAAAAGTATTTATGTACATACTTATATTTAATATGAATAAAAATTAAATCGTGTGTGATAACTCAACATATTTTCGTAAATATATTATATATTATACACACATAGTAAAATAAGTTACATTGTAACATGTTCAAATTTTACTCGACACTGGCAAAATGCAACTGTGGCCATAATTTAAAAAAAAAAACATGTTCAAAAACTACAACATAACATGGCAACTGGCTTTTGGCGGCAAGCCTTGATCATATCATTAGCTCCACGTCTTTTGCTTAATAATCGTGTAGAATTTGATTGTTAGCGTGTAATAATGGTGGAATATTGCGTGTTAAGTGTTTTTGAATGTGCACAGATGTAGGCAAGTGATATGGTGCTGAAATATGAATTTTGGTGCCCCCTCCAAAACTCCTCCGAACTTTCAGTAAAATTCCACCCATTTTACTGGAAGACTCACGTGACTAGACGAGCTATTAAGCTCACTCTGACTCTGACCTGACTAACTAACTTATTACTTAAAAAATAACATTTAACTTGACACTGGCAAAACACGAAAGTGGAGACCATAATTTAATATCCCGTGAACATTCACGAATTTTACTCGACACTGGCAAAATGCACATGTTGCCATATTATTAAAAAAAAAAAAAAAAAAAAAAAAAAAAAACATGGCAACTTTTCTGATGTTTCGAAAAAACAACAGATGGCGTTACTATGACGGTTTATTTATTCTGTGGTTCCTATACGCACTGAAATAGAAACTGTATATGTTTTTAGAGTTGCGTATAGATGTCGCTAGTATCTGAATGGTTTAAAAGCTTGCATATATATTATGTTCATAATATTAATTTATTATCATGATCCTCGACTCTCAACCCTCTACATCATACATCTTGAATGGTTTTCACGAAAGAAGTCCCTAAGACAGGGCGCACCAATCGCTCGATTTAAAGTTACAGTATGCATAGATTTTGGACTCCTCATAATATTTATTCATAATATTTAATTATCTAAGTAGGTACCTAAGTACTTAATTAAATAAGTACCTAATTACTTTTTTTTTTAATTTAAATTATTTCCAGTTTGCTACCTTATGAAATATGACAACAATGCTATGTTTAGGCCTCCGTAGTCAACAAGAAAGCCTTTTGTTTTGCTTTGTCCGTCTGTCCGTCCGTCCGCGGGTATGCGGTGAAACTATAAGTCCTACTTATATTTCATTATACGATTTCGCTTAGTAATTTCGCTCGAATGTCTATATTAAGCAGATAATAATAAGCTTCTCGTGTACCTATTTGTCGTAGTCAGAATACCTAATCATACGACATTTTTAGGCGCCTTTTGAGTAGGTGCTTATTTTAAATTATTTCAGGTAGGTAGGTAGGTAATGCATAAACTCGACGTTGTAATGTGCCGGAAAGAAAAATTTCTTAGTTTAAATATATCGCGTATTGGCGATGGCAAATGGATTTGGTTTATTCGATTGGCGTAGGCCATGATCCCCTACAATACCACCCGTCTAGGTGCCCCCAGAAAAAATCTGGGACCCAAAAAAAACCAAGACTTGGCTACGCCCGTGCTATGCAACGTCCGCTGAGACGTTGGCCCACGTATCTATAGATACGATTTTTTAATGCAAAGAAGTAAGAATTCGAGCAAGACGCTCTCCTGATGGTAAGAAGTTTTACCGGGGGTAGACTTCCTTTGCTGGAGGTCGTCTAGGTGGATACCCCATCAGTGCCAGTTATAATTCTACCGCCTGAGCAGTGATGTGTAAACATGACTGTACTTCGGCAGGAGAGCACTGTAACTGGGCTAAAGAGTCTAAGAATGGGTCTGTAGCAGGCGTAGGCCATTTGTGAAACGGAGAATAGGGATGTTGACACATGTTACGAATTCATATAAAGTTATGTTTTTCACAGAAAAAACAGTATTTAAAAACTTAAATTCTCATTTTAAGTACCTATCTATTTACAAGCCAAAATTGAATTTTTACATAATAATATTATAATTATAACGCGAATGTAAACGCCAATCAGAGCGCGTGACGTCACAACATTTTCTGGAATTACCTACGTTTCCTAAGAAATGTTCCTAATTTCGACAAATGTCTCTTTGAAAATATACCTAAGTAACATTTTGGTTATTGGCTCTTTTTGGCTTAAATTTAGACCAACATAGGGCACAGTATACGTTGCATCAAAATCGGTTCAGTGTTTTTTAAGTTATGAATAATTAAAATGTGTCGAAATCAGGAACATTTCATAGGAAACGTAATTCCAGAAAATGTGACGACACACGCTGTCAGATGCCAGTTCGCAACGTTTTAGCCAGAATTCAAAAAATATTTTTATTTACGTATTTTTATATTGAAATTTCACATATTTTTGCATAAAAATATGATATTCGTGTATGAAATGGGTTTATCTACCAGCTTCCATAAAAAAGCAATTCCAAAAATTAGTCCATCCCTATTATGCGATTCGCCAGCGACACGTCTTCTCGTAGGTACACCCTTTAGGACTACGGCAAATGCGAGTCAAGGTTTACATTAGAAACGAGTTGACTAATTTATTTATTATTTATGATTATTTGTGTAAAAAAACCTACCTTTTGGTAGTTTAGTCAGCTAGTACCTACCAAACTGTATACCTTAGTATAAAAAAACCATTTTAACATTTTATTATTATCCCTTATTACGTATAGGTAGATATTCTTTTTTTTTTTTTTATGTGATGAAGTAGAAGACGAGCAAGACGCTCTCCTGATGTTAAGAGATAACGCTGCCCATAATCAGTACAGTGCTACTTAGGATTTCACAATTATGTGAAATTCTAGGAGCACTTCACCAACGCTTCTTACTTAAGAGTCATAAGATTTTTAGACTCTTTAGTCCAGTAATTTCCCTAGCTACAGTGCCCTCCTACCGGAGCACAGTAATGTTTGCACATCACTGCTCAGGCGGTAGAATAACTGGCACTGTTGGGGTACCCACCTAGACGACCTCCTGCAAAGAAAGTCTACCCCCGGTAAATTCTTATCCAAATAAAAAGATAACTTGACAAATTATAACAAAAACATTCCACGAAATCTGTCCGTTATTCTGTGACAATAAAGTCAAATTCAAAACCCGAATCACGTCGCATCCCAACAATAGCTATCTCTGTATTAAACTTCATTAAATTCACTCAATATAGCATAAAGCCGGCACATTTCGCTAAGTAGTCTTTTATTTCTTTCTTTTGAATGACATAGAGCGAGACAAAACATGTCATTCTTCAAAGCGAGTTAACTGTCATCGGGTTTCAACCAATAAGCCGGGGGATGCGAAGCTATTATGTCAAAATGACAATACACAAATTGACGCGGCCGAAATACTATAAACTGCAAAAGTTAATCTGACGCGTGACGTCGCAATTTCGACTTACACCCGTTTGTATAGCGCCTAAATCGAAATGCAACCATAATAATTCTTAACTACACGAATTTTAACCTTATTTATATAGAAACAAGTAATAATATAGGTTGTATTGGATTTTAGTGGATTATTAAGTCGTTCAAATTGTAAGGGAGTGAATAAAAAAATTGATGAAAGTCGTAGATTAATCGGGGATTTGAACACAATGCGCCGGCGCACACATGTCAATGGGATGATCACGTATTATAATGATGGCAGACTGCACGCCAATAAATGACATAAGTGACGCCGTACACTTTGTGCTAAAGATTATGTTCGCAATTTCTCAAAGAGCATGAACGTAATAATTATCAGTCACAGTTAGTACTTTATCAGGGCTTGTAAGAACAGAGGTTGTCAACAACCTCCCCATAGTAACCCAGGTCAAATTGAAAATCATACGATTCGCCTGCGACATTTCTATCTCACAGTCGTATTACCTACCTTGAATTTGTCGATCCGGTATCTGTGCCTGTATTCCAATTTCCAATAGTGTGAGACAATTAGCGATGAAGGCACGATGCGATGCGTCGGGTTGATGTTTGGACATGAAAGGAACAATAGCTCTGTTTCGGTCATATTCAGAGCAACGGATATGACTTATCTATTGAATTGCTCTATTTGTAGTTTCGGGTTTCACTTAGAATATACTTACTAGGTGTGCCTAGCGGTTTTACCCGCTAAAAAGTAGCCTATGTGTTATTTACAGGGTCAGGTCAGTTAACCCAAAGCGCTTTGCAAACAGCAACTAGCACAGACAACTTACATTAGTATTAGTTGCTGCAATAGCTGCTCAGTCTGCTAAGCGTGTATGGTTTTTAAAAGCTTGAGAAATTTTGTTGGAGTGCATAGTGCATACCTAACAGGCACGATTTTAACAAAATCTTAAAAAAAAACTAAATTTTCACCTGAATGGTATGCGAGCCAGTTGCTGCGCGACATGGATAGAATTTTGGGATCCCCTGGGTAAATGTAGCCACGTGTTTTAGGCCACCCCTCGACCGTATCGTCGCGACTCTTCGGCGATCTCATGTGTAACTGAAAGCTCATCACGACATCACGAAGCTGTCGTCGCGATTCGCCGACTTGCGTCACCCGTTCGACAGTTGCTGTCCCCCTATGTGGGATGGGCCTTTAAAGGAAAGGCTGGCAGCGTTTTATCATACAAACGTATTTCCCTGTTTCTTTACTGATTAATGTTGCTAGTACTTTTTAATCGTAGACTTCTATTAAAGTTAGTGGGGACCAAACTTGGCGAGGTTATAAGTACCACGGTAAAGAGAAAGACAGGGCTGTCTTTCTCTTTACCGTGGTATAACCTCGCCAAGTTTGATCATTCAGAAAGGTAATGTAGCCAGCTTTTTAGGTACCCTTCCTGCTGGTTACGACCTTAACGACGTTTTTTTTTTATTTTTAAGTAGCATTTCAAAGAATTTTTATAGTTAGGTAATGTAAATAATTAGATATGTAAATAGCTGCTCTTAGATCTATCTACTTATTGGGAGTTGTGAATAAATTTCGTAAAAATTCAGAACATAAAACCAGAATTGGTATCAAAAAAGGATTCAGTGTAAAACAGACACACGAAAACAAAGGTAGCACAACAAAAATATGAAACATATATATCGGCAGCTTAGATTATAGCTACTTAGTTTAGACGCCACATAGTTAAATTCGGTGGACCAGAGACGGAAGTGGCGCCATCTCTTGTGTAACGCAGGCAACATCGCATTTTCATGATCGGTTGACAAGTAAAGGGGAGTGACGGGAAGTGACGTTAGCCAATGAGAGTCGAGTAGTTGCACGGTCGTCCGCTAGGGGCGCTGTTGTGAGCGAGCGGTAGGGCGGACGGGCGTGAGGTATTATATTGAGCTGTGTAGTCGACGGAGACTCACTTTACGTTTGGATGGCGGCTGGGACGGTCACTTTACTTCGGGACGGTACCTCGGACGGACGTTATGTCCGAAGGGTGACTGGGACGGTCACTATACGGTTTGGGTATCGAATTAGTTATCGAAGCGTTCGTAGCTTTGCGGAACACTCGGTCCCCGTTAATATTGTGTAATACAGAGTAGTGTAATATCATCCCTAATCACATTGTAATGTAACTGTTTGCAAGTGTAATAAAACAAATCATCTTGTGGTGTGATGTCTTATTCTTCTCGCCCGTTATATCCACGCTGTAAACCATGCCTGAGGGGCTCCAGAATGAGCGACAATATGGTGACAGTGACACATATAGGTTACTACGCTACGCGCCCGGTATCCTGTCCCGACATCAGAAGTGGGATAAAGAACGGTGAAAGAATTTAACGTGTTTTTTTCAATGTTTCAGTTTGCCTGCCTTGTTCGGCGCACCCGGCTTTACCTGTGGCGAGCGCTGAGTGCGCGAACTGCGCGCTGTGTTTGCACGGATGTCTACGCGATATGCGCGCTGTGTCTGCGAAATGACTACGCCATCTACACGTCGTGTCCGTGCGTTATGTCGGCGCGATCTGTGTACTACGAGCAGCGTTTAACCCGCTATCTGCGCGTGTGTTCTAATTCGTGGTTGCATTGATTACAGTGACATGCAGTGGAGCGCTTTTGCCGGCGCTCATGTGTGCGCGCCTGTTCCTGCTTGCGTGCGTGCATACGTGCGTGTATGCGTGCGTGCTGAGTCTGCTGCGCTGTGACCTGCGACGCTGCTGGTCTAGCACTGAGTCAACCTAGGTGTGACTGTGAGCTATGAGACGATCTGAGAGATCGAGCCGTATCAGCGATGAACATTATTTGGTGAGTCGATTCCATGATTTTTTTGTTCATGCCTACTGCAGACTACGTAACCGTAACTTGTTTTGTCTACTCTTGTAGTAGCATTTTAGTGTGCGATGAGCGGTAGTGGAGAATTTGATGCCTGAGCTAAGTTTTAATGTCGCTCAATGATAATTACCTACCCTCACTTTTTTTGTAAATAGTTGAACATGGCTCGCAGTGTAGTCAGCTTAGAACAAAGCTTAGAAGGGTTATCTGATAATTAATAAGGCCCTCGCGTTGTGTTAATGGAAGTAAAATAAGAAATTCTGAGATTTTAGTCTTAGACTGATTACAATAAATGAGGTTAGGTTTGAGTTAGGTTAGGTGCACTATTGAAAATTGCAATTTTAATGCCATGGTTTGTGTACCGGTATAATACGATATTCAGAGATCTTAGGCTTACATTACAATTGAGGTTAGGATTGAGTCAGGTTAAGCAAACGCAATTCTGTGCTGTGGTTATCTTTATTACAGATGAGTGACGTGCAGCAGCGTGTGTGGTTATGCGGCACGCTGGCCTGAGCATCAGCGCGTGTGGTCGTGCGACGCGCGGTCGTTCTGAGTGTGCAGAGGAGAGAGAAAAAAAAGGGGGAGGAGAGAAAAAAAAAAGGGGGAGGGAGGAGAGAGAAAGGATTTGTATCGCCTTTTATGTTAAGCTGCCAGTCACCACGAGAGATAGAGGTCCAAACCAAAACAAACCAAACAAACCAAAAAAAAAAAAAAAAAAATATTTTGAATTAGTAGCCTTTTTTCACGGTAGTCGATAGCAAATTATCTTGTTTCCATGTCGTAAGGGAGAGTTTGTATAGTTCATGCGGGTTTTTATTTCGAGTTATAATAGTTTCCAACTCTTGAAGTGAAATTACCTAGACAAAGTGGTGTGATCAGTTGCGGTTGGAGGTGACACGGCTGTTCGATGTGTGTTGTGAGATAGTCGAAAGGATTCAGATGTCTGGGTCGAACCCTATGGGCTACTGCGGGAGCTATAGATCGAAGAGACTCTGTTATCCGGGCTATTGTTATGCTGTGAGTGCATAGTGAGTAGTCGTGGGGATGCAGAGATCCGGGTCGAACCCTACTGGCCGCTGCGGTTGCCGTAGATCGAAGGGATTCTGTTATCCGGGCTACTGTTGATGCGGTGAGTGCATGGTGAATAGTCGAGGGGATGCAGAGATCCGGGTCGAACCCTACTGGCTGCTGCGGTTGCCGTAGATCGAAGGGATTCTGTTATCCGGGCTATTGTTGATGCGGTGAGCGCATAGTGAGTAGTCGAAAGGATGCAGGGGTCCGGGTCGAACCCTACTGGCTGCTGCGGTTGCCGTAGATCGAAGGGACTCTGTTATCCGGGCTATTGTTGGTGCAGTGAGTCCAGAGTCAGTCGAAAGGATTTTGTGATCTGGGTCGAACCCTACTAGCTGCTGCGGTGGCTGTAGATCGAAGAGACACTCTTATCCGGTCTGTACTGCTGGTGCATCTTGAGTTTTGAGCTGTCGCGTGTCACAACCGAACTTGATGGCATACTAAGTCGCTGGGGTATATTTTCTAATGAGAGCCTCAATTATCTGTCACTTTTGAAAGAATTATGTCAGGATATTATGTCAGGATAATTATGTCAGGATGAACGAGCGGTGTAATGTGGAATCAATTAACATGGTGTCCTTTTGTTATAGATGTGCAGTAAGATCGCGCTGGGAGAGCTCACCCTGCGGGAGTTCGCTCTGCAAGAAGATCGCCCGAGGACGTGCGAGCGTCAGGAAGGCCGTATCGGCAGCTTAGATTATAGCTACTTAGTTTAGACGCCACATAGTTAAATTCGGTGGACCAGAGACGGAAGTGGCGCCATCTCTTGTGTAACGCAGGCAACATCGCATTTTCATGATCGGTTGACAAGTAAAGGGGAGTGACGGGAAGTGACGTTAGCCAATGAGAGTCGAGTAGTTGCACGGTCGTCCGCTAGGGGCGCTGTTGTGAGCGAGCGGTAGGGCGGACGGGCGTGAGGTATTATATTGAGCTGTGTAGTCGACGGAGACTCACTTTACGTTTGGATGGCGGCTGGGACGGTCACTTTACTTCGGGACGGTACCTCGGACGGACGTTATGTCCGAAGGGTGACTGGGACGGTCACTATACGGTTTGGGTATCGAATTAGTTATCGAAGCGTTCGTAGCTTTGCGGAACACTCGGTCCCCGTTAATATTGTGTAATACAGAGTAGTGTAATATCATCCCTAATCACATTGTAATGTAACTGTTTGCAAGTGTAATAAAACAAATCATCTTGTGGTGTGATGTCTTATTCTTCTCGCCCGTTATATCCACGCTGTAAACCATGCCTGAGGGGCTCCAGAATGAGCGACAATATGGTGACAGTGACACATATAGGTTACTACGCTACGCGCCCGGTATCCTGTCCCGACATATAATATACTTCTGTACCATGACGCACTATACAACAGTATTGAGGCTTTAGCCACGGTAAAGAGATATATGTACAGTAGTTTGACTCCCTAGAAGCGGTTGAAATCAAGGTCGCGCGTGTTTGCAACAATTTGGGTAGGGTTGGGTAGGCAGCGGGGTGCCGAATAGGCGTTATTATTGTGAATTACTCAAGATATCAAAAAGAATTAAATAAATTGTGATATTTTTACTAATTCACAACCATTATTCGGAAGCTTACTGCATAAAAACGTCTATTCGGCACCTCGCTGCTTACCCCTACCCAAATTGTTGCAAACTCGCGCGACCTTGAGTTTTACCGCTTCTGGGGAGTCAAACTACTGTATATCTCTTTTTTTTTTTTTTTATGTGGTGAAGTAGAAGACGAGCAAGACGCTCTCCTGATGTTAAGAGATAACGGCTGCCCATAATCAGTACAATGCTACTTAGGATTTCACAATTATGTGAAATTCTAGGAGCACTGCACCAACGCTTCTTACTCAAGAGTCATAAGATGTTAAGACTCTTTAGCCCAGTAATTTCACTAGCTACAGTGCCCTCCTACCGGAGCACAGTAATGTTTGCACATCACTACTCAGGCGGTAGAATAACTGGCACTTTTGGGGTACCCACCTAGACGACCTCCTGCAAAGGAAATCTACCCCCGGTACTTTACCCTTTACCGTGGTTTAGTTTAACAGGTTTATTTCCGAGGTGGATTACTAATTTGACTATCTTACTAATATTATAAACGTGAAAGTTTGTAAGAATGGATGTCTGGATGTCATGATGTTTGTTACTCTTTCACGCCTAAACGGGTGGACCGATTGAGCTGAAATTTTGTATAGAGATAGCTTAGACCCTGGAATAACACATATGCTACAAGTACTGGGGGTAAAACCGCTGGGCGCAGCTAGTAATACATATAAATAAAAAAACACACGTCAACATCAAGATTTTTATTAAGCACATCAATGATCTAGTATAACTACATCTTACATTACAGATTTATGTAGAATTAACAGTTTACAGTTAACAGTTATACTACGAGAACAATCTTAACTATTTTTAAAGAGGTTGTTTTTATCGAAAAGTTAAGTTCACTATAAGGGTCGACTCGTTGAGCCCCGTACAGTTTCTCAAAAAATATTTTACCAATTCATGGATTCCATGAAAACTTTACACTCTTGTTATTTTTCTCGATTTTTTCGTGTTGGTCGTTTTTTTTTACAAGCTTTATATTACTTTCACCTGTCTGTTGTCTGTCTGTCTGTCTGTCTGTCTGTCTGTCTGTCTGTCTGTCTGTCTGTAATCAAATCTTGCAAGTTTGATTTGACCCACTTCCCGGTTTCCAATTGAGCTGAAAATTTGCATGCGTGTGTAAATCGGATGACAATGCAATATTATTATGACATGGAGCTGATCTGATGATGGAGCTGGAAGGTGGCTATAGGAACTCTGTCATTAAACAACGCAACCCCATCGAGTTTGGGCTCATTTGATTTGTCTTGACGAGTACTATATGATGCAAGATGGTAATGATAATTAAAGCTTGTTTTTAAAAAGTATTTTTAAAATTTCACTTGTTAGTGTTAGTGCTGTAGTGTGCGTTTAAATAATATAGAGAAAATACATGATTTAATTTGAGGGACATTGTATGGAATAGTTAAAAATATAATGCGTTTCTTAAATTAATAAATTGCAAATTTGAGAAAAGAACGAAGATATTTAGTCATGGTAATTTGGAATTTTTTATTGGTATTTTTTTTTTAACGTGGCAGATGCCTTTATTTAGTAAAACAAACTAACAATACCACAGCAATAAAGAACACTTTTTTTTATTCAGTCTTGTTATAGTGAAGTTAACTTTTCGAGTTATTCCAATTCGAGGCTGTATTATAGCTTACTTGGGCTGGTGACTATTATCACTATAAATCAACAATACTTATTGATTGAGCCAATACGTTTTCAAATCCTTCCATTGCAATGTTAAAAGTGGAATCTTTTTGATTTTTTTACTTAAATTATTTTGACTAGATACACATATACTTAATTAACATCCTTATACCTATTTAACGAATACCAAATATACTCCAACCATAAGTAGAAGCCTCGATAACGAGTGAAAGAAACAGTTTCTAACATAAACTTTCACATTTATAAATAACTAGCTTATTCTCGGAACTTTGCCCGCGTGGAAAAAAAAACCTTTCTTAGTGGAGGTCTACGTCATAAAACTCATCTGTGTTCCAAATTTCAACCGAATGCGTTCTAGTGTTTTGGGGTTTTCGTTGATAGATCAGTCATCAACCAGTCACTCTTTCCTTTTATACACTTAAATATACATATTAAGTAAGTGCAGTTTCAACATTCACTAGTTCCTTAGTCAATTCGAAGCAAAGCGAAGGTGTGGCCAACTAAATTGTCATTAGAGTTTTTTTTTTATATAAATGCACTATTGGATAGCCTATAGGTTAGCCTTTGACAACGATCTCGAGATCAGACTAAACCAAGAAGGTGGGATAATAAATGGCTCTTGGCTTCACTGAATATCATGACCGCTTGTGGACATGGTTTTGTCCAGTGAGTAGAAGCGGGCCCCGGCCGAAGTCTTCTAGTATAGCGAGTGGGAAAATCACATAATAAATAATATAACAATCATTGGTTGCCGGGCAGGCTTATAATGCAAAATCACATCTACACACAATTGCTTTGAGTTTAGAGTATACCTACCTTTTTTTTTTTTTTTTTTTTTTTTTTTTTTTTTTTTTTTTTTTTCCCCGGGGAAATGCCTTACGCATACCACCCTGAGCCGTTTTAACGCTATTCCAGGGTGGTTATGTGGGACTCCCCGCCGGAGAAACCGGCGGATATACCCACTAAAACCCCGGGGTCCTTCCAGCCGCTGTTCTGCAGGGACGACGAAGGTACGCTCTCGCATTCTTCTCCGTCGTCCCGGCAGAGTATACCTACCTACATAAAAGCATTAACTATATATAACTTTAGCATACACATATTGGCTTAGATTACTACCTACATAATATTTCCATTATGATAATAAGTCCATTTGAGGGAAAATACTACGCTTCTAACTTTAATTACTTTTATTGTCTTCACTAAATTGACATCTACAGAAATCCTTATAACTAGAAGGTAAAGATGCTAAAAGCGCCTCTGGCATGCCACGAAGTTTTCTCTACGAAGTTCTAAATAACTTGCCGCTGAAATGCAAAGAACTTTTCTAGACGAAGCTCTATCTAGACACGGTCTTAAATTACACGTAAATAGATCGTTCGTCTGCAAGCTAAAATTCTAACAAACAACTAACATCGAATACATTTAGAATCCATTAATCGAACACCTATACGAGAGAATACTTAAGCATATATTATACCACAGAAAATTATCTTATTTATTGGAAAATTTCTTAACGGAACTGAGGATAAAATCTTTTGAACAGAAGGATAAAATTAAATGAAAAATAGAGATTTAAAAAATTACATTATAGAGAGGTCTTTTTACACAGGTGACAAACAAATCACCACCGAATAGAAAGTTCACCACCGTTTCCGATGCTTGACACTGAACTACCACTACATCTACTTTAATTGTCTTTAATATGTTCTGTAAATGTACGGTGGTACTTCGGGAATACCCATGTAGAACAGCAAAGGCATGGGGTTATCAATGTCCACGTGGAAAGTACACTCTTCTCCCACTAGGAAGTTTTGTGGGTATCCACAGATTTCGCACTAGGCACTCTTGTACATGTCTCCGATGATGCGTTCGATGGCAATATCTCCGATGGTGGAGCGGAAGAACAGCTCCACGATGGTGTGGCTCGGGACGCGACGGACTAAAGGCAGCAAATGCAGGAGTTGGTTGCAGCGGACGATATTGCCGGGGCTCATGCGCAGCGTGTACTGTTGGAAAAAAAATATACATAATATGTTAGGTATGTGCTTAAAATAAGGTGATAATATATGCTGTTACGGATGATAATGGTGTTTACAATTTGAAGATATAGATTTCTCTGCCTTATAAAATATTCCTATCTACTAGTAAGCAAATTATTATTATATTAGATTGTACGTACACCTTAATCAGCTTTTAATATGTATGTATGTTAAAACTGCAGATAGCTTCTATACCTTACATATTAGCTTAATCGTTACAGTCGTAGTGATCGGGGTTAGGATTTTGGATGTCTAAACAAATTCTTCTTTTCTACCTAGCATTATCTTAGCTTACATCAAAACATCTAAATTGTCTCATACATCACATATAATTAATGTAATGAAAAATCATTTCAAAATAGCAGTGGTAGGAATACCAGAGAAATATAGAAACTTACTTCAAACAATACTTTCTCGCAGTTAGATTGCATGTGCGCCACTGCCTCTGGATCTTGAAATGTCCTCGGCTCCAGCCCTTGGGGTTTTCCTTCGTCCAAGTTCGTCTTGAACAATGCTACGGCTTTGAGGAAGGCGTACTCATGGTTATCAGGTCGCAACTGCACTATCTCCCTCAAGGCTATCAAGAATGTCTGCACATCTTCAAGCGCAAGCCTCGGATTGTTCCCATCGAACAAAACAGAAATATTCATGGGATATATGAACTGCGCGGCGCCCAGAACAAATAAATCACTCCAACACTCTTCGAGCAGCAGGTTCTGGTCTTCGACAGAAAGGGTCTCGAACACAGTAACTGATTTAGCCCACCTGACGTTCATAAACAGAAGTCGAGCTGCTTTCTCGCAGATAGTTCCAGGATCGGCCTCCCGGAGCAGGCCCCAAACAGACGGAGGCGCTCCAGGAGGGAGAATGGGAATAGGTCGGGTCAATATAAGCGATCCTGGTAAAGGAAAGCGGAAAGGTAACGGAGGAGGAGGTATTAGAGCGCGCTCGAAATCCATGGGGGAATGTACTGGGTTCCTTTCATTGGCGGGGACTGGAGGATCCTTCATGTACAGCTCCATTTGGCGGCGAAGTGTGGAGTTCCTCGGGCCGCGTTCGTGTTGGACAGCTACAACAATGATATAAACAAGTGATTAAGCACATAAAACTTTTATGCACACTTTACTAACTATTTTTAGAATGAACAAATTCCTAGGCCCTATCTTTAATATTAATTAAAAAAATTATATTAATGTAAGGTGTAAATAATTATACATAATATATATTATAATAAATTTCAATATATAAATTATAAGTTGTCAAAAAGACCGCTCCGAGCCGTTCCATCAGGATCGGATGGTGCCCATAACACTTGCTGCGTTTCCACGTTGTATGGCGATGGACATTCTTTGCATCAGGAACGACCCTGAGTGATTTATTAATTATTATTTTTTTATTTATTAAACTTTATTGTAACACCACATAAAAATTAAAAATTTACAACAGTAATTAACAAACAAAACAAAGATATAGCAACCGGCGGTCTTATCGCTAAAAGCGATCTTTTCCAGACAACCGTGCAGGAAGGGAGTAACATAATAATATGGCAAAAACTGGTAGGTGGTGAAGTATAAAATAAACAAACAGTATCCCTAATAATATATATTATTAAGTTTAAAAATAGATACTAAATAGTATACATATGCAAAATAAGTTTAAGTATATAATACTCGTATATAAAAAATATTATATCTATAGATTATAACAGACTAAATATATATATTACAAATATCATGCAATACAATATTTTAATATGAACATACTAAATAAACCGTGTTGTTATTACAAAATGACAATATAATACTGTATATATATCTAAGACATTAGTACGCAAGCAACAGTAAAATATCTATTGATATTAGGTAGGTACATATTATGATATTAAAAAGACTGAAGTAGGTACTAGGAAAAGAGGTAGAAAAAGGTTACAGCAGCGAATGATAGTATTTAAACACACGGCTTTCAAAAACATCTAGTGAAGGAACTTGTCTAATTTAGCAAGGTCAAAATTATCCTATTTAGGATAAAATATTTTTATAGCAGTAAAGACTGAATAGCTGGTAGCTGAGCCAACCCGAATAACCGAAATCGCAACAGAACTTCCACTCGTCATGGATTATCTTTAAAATTAAAAAAAAACGAACGATACGTTGCACTATAACTCAGCATCTCTTATTGGTAAACATACTTCAACCTAACAAGTTTCACCAGCAATTGGACATTTGCAAACAGCTGAACTATTTAATTCAATTCAATTTCAATTCAAACTGTCGTACCGTCTTTATTCATCCCGGCATCGAAGCACTTGGAGAGGCGGCAGGAGCGGCACTGGTTTCTGTGGGTCTTGTCCACGAGGCAGACCCCTGGTAGGCGCGCCTTGCAGGTGTAGCTTCGCTCGCGCCTCACTGACCGCTTGAAGAAGCCAGCGCAGCCGTCGCACGCGTACACACCGTAGTGTTTGCCGGAGGAATGGTCGCGGCAGACGGCGCATGGCACGTCGTACAGGATCCGACCTGGAAATAATTAGCATTAGATAATTATAGGGGATCGGACAAGGTCAAAAACATTTAAATATACCTAATCAGTCCGTAATTTTAATAATAAAAAAATAGTCGTTGCGTATTTTTTTGTTTGTTAAGATCTTATTAATAGCGCTTATAAATTTTTTGGTGATGACGCGTTCCGCGTGACATCATATATATATATGACGTCACGACCTTTAAAATGTAACTTTATGCGTTGTAAATAACGCGATTTTTATTAAAATTCCAAAAATTAAAAAAATGCATGTCCAATATTTTTTAAATAATCATTATGGACAAAAAAAAATGTTTTTGTCCGATCCCCTATTATAGTAGTAATGTGCAGCATAATAGTAGTAATGTATCGGAATGAAGGGCATAGTTAGCAGCAAAACTACAAAAAAATCCTAAAAGTATGACGAGATTCAAAAACAAAAAGTGATTTGTAACTAGTCTACTTCAACCCAATTACCAACCCACGTTCGTCCATTGCTGGACAGGCTCCATGGAACTCAATTCGGTCCTCCGTTTTTATCAGCGACCCACTCCCAGCGACGCACCCTCCAGATATCGTCGCCCCATCTAACCCAAGCACGCTACACTACGTTAGCTGAAACGCGGTCTCAACTCTAGAACATTCGTAATCTGCACTAATGTACCTTTATTTAAAATAAATCAATTCTATATAGGCCAAAAGTTAGCGGTCATAAATCAAAACGGCTCGACTCAAAGGCCCTGATTCGGTGTCTAGTCGGGTCGGTGTCGAGTAGACTCCGCCCTGCGTCCACCCCATGGAGGGGCCGTATTAATTTATGGCCCTTCAGTTCTACTGCCAAAAGAGCAGTGCCATATAATTGGTGCCTATTGATTGCAAAAGAACAATCCATTGTTCGATTTATTTATTTGTTAACTAGGTCTGTTTCATGTTGAAAAGAATGGATATCAACGGGTTAGTGAAATTAGTTTTTGAAGCTTTGGATATGAGATGTCAAACATACGATTGGTTCGAATTTGATATTATATAGTAGAAGTTAAGAAGAGACGAAGTCTGGGATTTGCATAACACACATACCTATTTAGTATTTAGTACCTTTTTAGTACTATTTGACAGAAAATTAACGGTACGGCAAAATATTATGTAGTCCCGCCATATTGATTGTGACATCTTAAGTCGTACTTTTATAAAAATATCTCGCCTTACAAATTTATTAGAAACAAAGCTATTTTTATGTTGAAAGCCGACTTCGCAAACTTACGAAAGACCCTACAGTCTCATATACTTATAGGCAAAGAAATAAGAAGATTGTTACTTTACGTAACTTCACCGTACTAAGCCGTCGTACAAAATATCGGTCGCAAAGAAATAAATTATAAAACGAGAATGTCATTAAATTCAAACTCATCTCAATTATCTACTAAATATACGTCAAAATATGATCCGAGTTCCATTCACTGCATCCAAATAAAGGCCGATTCACAACGCGGTAAGTACTGGATGAAAGGAGCAAAAAACTTTGCGATTTCTTCCCTACGGTCCCACGGGCTCAAGGGACAAAGGGCCTTTAGTAATGTGCCTCCAAACATGGAATAGTCGAAAAGGCAAGCCATTGAATAAGACATGAATAAGATGACTTGAAAACACTTGTGTGCAGGAAATTCGGTGTCGGATGAACGATGCGGTGTAAATATACGAGCAAATGATGCAGTGATGTAGGTTCCGTAGCGATTAAATATTATTTAATTTATAATATTAATAGGCATATGATTTTTTATGGTGAATAATAGGTGACAAACAAGCAGACGGCCCACCTGATGGTAAGACCTGATGGTGAATAATAAGTGACAAACAAGCAGACGACCCACCTGATGGTAAGACCTGATGGTGAATAATAGGTGACAAACAAGCAGACGGCCCACCTGATGGTAAGACCTGATGGTGAATAATAGGTGACAAACAAGCAGACGGCCCACCTGATGGTAAGACCTGATGGTGAATAATAGGTGACAAACAAGCAGACGGCCCACCTGATGGTAAGACCTGATGGTGAATAATAGGTGACAAACAAGCAGACGGCCCACCTGATGGTAAGACCTGATGGTGAATAATTCATTAAAATTTAAACCGAAAATATAAAATTCCAAACTGCAATTTTTTTCGGCAAAATACAAGCAAGCATTTATTCAGTCTCAAACTTAGACTCGGCAGGTCGTTCAGCCTTTAGACAGATCGTTGAGATCTTTTATAGCGTAGATATTCGCTAAGACTAGATTAATATAACACTATTGATAACTAAATACAATTTGTAATGTAATCAGTGTAACAATTGGCGGTCCTATCGCTAATAGCGATCTATTCCAGACAACCAAAAGAAAGATAAAAGAAAGGATGTTAAAATACGTTCGCAGCCTAGTACTTATTATATGGGTATGTGGACCCCTAAAATGGTTCGATTATCGCGCACAAAACACAAGCTTGGGAAAAGTCTGCTTTGAATAAGATGCATCTGATTCTATCTTCAATTAAAAACAATACGAAATTAGTCTTTGTGCATCATATAAAATAATTTATTAACCTATAGGTATATTTTATGGCGCTGAAACGTGGACTTTAAAAAGTGCAGACCGCAGACGCATTGATGCTTTCGAAATGTGGTGCTGAAGAAAAATGCTTCGGATCCCGTGGACAGCGTTTCGGACCAATGCATCTATACTGTCCAAACTTTCTCCTCTCTCCAAAAGATAAGAACAAGGCTCTCCACGATCTGCCTGAAGCGTATCTTAGAGTACTTCGGCCACATTGCCAGAAAAGATGGCGATAACCTCGAAAAGCTCGTAATCACTGGAAAAGTGGAAGGGAAAAGACCCCGTGGCCGAAGCCCGATACGTTGGTCGGACCAGATCCGCACCACTCTCGACTCTACCGTCTACGATGCTCTCCGGGTGGCCGGAGATAGGACAAGATGGCGTAATATCGTGAGAAAGAAGGTCATGGATGGAGGAGGTCACGACCCTCAGACATGAGGACCACGACTGATGGAGGAGGATAGGTATATTAATATATTTGAGAGCAGCATTAATAAAATTATAATCATCGTCATTGTGATCATATCTTTTATAACATATTTTTTTAAAGGATTTTTTTCATGTAAAATTATAACAGATTTGATAAATATGTTTTTTAAAAATGATTGAAACGCGTAACGCGAACATTTGCGCGAAGTGGAGCGCCGGTTTAAAAAACGTTATAATGTAACGTACCTACAAGCAAAACACGCGTGTTCTAAAATTAAAATTACCCCTAAAACGGTCTCCCGTTACCCCTAATTACCAATGTATGTGAACGAGTCATATCATCGACTCATCCTGCTCCCGTGTGAAGGGACACCTGCGCCCGCGCATCGCGTAAGTGACATTTGTAGGGTTGCCACTAATATATGTTACCTACAAAATATAATAGGCAAGAGTATAATATATAAAATATTTGCGGCTTTTCAATAATTTTAATAATGTTGTGTTTTTGATACATATTAAAAAAAGAAAAATGCTATTTGATTAAATTTATTGATTACTAGCTGCGCCCAGCAATTTTACCAGCTGTACAGTAGCCCATATATGTATACATATGTTATTCCAGGGTCTAAGCTATCTCTATACCAAATTTAAGCCCAATTGATCCACCCGTTTAGATGTGAAAGAGTAACATACGTACATACATTCTAGCAAATTTCGCACAATATTAGTTGGATTTAAATTATTTTAATGCTTAGATTATTATTATGAACAAGTGTTTAAAATAAGTAGCCATTATGTATCTGTAATAAAATAAGAGAAATACCTATATAGACAATAAATAAAAAGGGTGAAACCATGCGCCCCGTTAACTCATAAGCCAAGTGTCAACCCTAGCGCAGTATGCGTGACTATAGTCACTCCGTCATTAAAATGATCATGGCGATTGGAGCTCTTTAAATTAATACCTTTTTGGTGATAGTTCATAGGGCATAGGGAGACGCGAGAGGATTCCCACATCAATTGTGTTTGGTAACTAGTTGCACTCGTAACTGGCAATCTTACTAATGTTATAAACGTGAAAGTTTGTAAGAATGGATGTCTAGATGGATGTTTGTTACTTTTTCAGGCCTAAACGGGTGGACCGATTGAGCTGAAATTTGGTATAGATATAGCTTAGAGCCTGGAATAACACATAGGCTACATAAGTACTGCGGGTAAAACCGCTGGGCGCAGCTAGTTTTATTATAAAATCACCTTTTTATGCAAAGTAGTAAGAAGACAAGTAGCACGCTCTATGATGGTAAGAAATAACGCTGCCCATACCCTCTATAATCAGTACAGTACTGAGTAGCTCAGGATTTCACAATAATGTAAAATTCAATTTTTTTTTAGTTTATAATTTTTTATTGAATTAAATACGACCGCTGTAGTTTCGTGGAAATTCGAGGACGTTCGAGGGCGAATTCGAGAATTGGATTGTTAAGTAGTAGGTACTTTCAACGAAAATACCGATTTCTGTACTAGCTTTAGAATTGCTGTATTATTTCTTAAATATTACAACTGTCCATTTAGGGTGTGAAATAAAGTTCTTTAATATATTATACGATTCATTTATTATTAATTGATGAAATGACCAGAAAGTTTAAAGAAAACTCCAAACCGCTTACAAAAACGCACGGCGATAGCACGTTTTCGCTTATTATTATTTTTATTATCTAATTTCCACTTTTTCACTCATTTAGTTCGACGCAGATACATCTAGTTAAAACAGTGAAAGGCGAGGGTCAGTGAGAGCGACCAGATGTAATCCGTGGGAATACGGCGGGAGGCACCCACGTCATCATGTCGTCACGTCATCCGCCTAATCAACTGGTCATCAGGTGATGGGGTCAAATAATGTATTTATTTATTTATAGGTAAACCAACAGCTAAAAATAAAACTTAATAATTTACCGTTTATACGCCATACAGCCATAAAGTGCTCGAGTGGAGACCACGGACTAGCAAACGAAGCGTAGGACGTCCACACACAAGGTGGACAGACGACCTTATTAAAGTCACCGGAAGACGCTGGATGCAGGTCGCTTCCAACCGGTACATATGGAAGTCCAAAGGGGAGGTCTATGTTCAGCAGTGGACGTCCAATGGCTGAGATGATGATGATGATGATGATGATGACACCATACATCCAATTAAAGGTTCACACGTATATAACACAAAGTATTTTATAGATACTGTATGAGCTTAAGTATAAAATCATTTAGTAGACAGTAACATTTAAGAGTCTTAGAGAAAAATTCTGTACCTACTCAACCGTCGTCTCATTGTTATTTATTGACTCACTACTAGCTGCGCAAAATACTACCCTGTTACAAGTAGGCCATGTATTATTCCAGGGACTAAACTATAGTGCTTTTCACGAAAAGTCCCTTTTTCGGGGCGCCACTTTCGAGCGTTTTAAAATTAAAATACCTATCTATAACATTTTGACTCATTTCTCATATTTAATTTCTTAATTAAATCGTTATTTACTTTAACTAACAAATAAAAATTATTAAGTATTATATAATATTACAGTCGATTAAATTCAATTTAGTTCCGCTGAATTTCGTGGATAAGCACTCTACCAATGTAGAATAGAATAGAAAACTGTTTATTGAATATTATAAATACAAAAGATTAAAAAGATAACACATTAGAAAAAAAAATGTACTAACACACCCACACCCACATACACACATCCAAACTTCTCAAAAACGTAACAGTTCAAGAAGGTAATAAATAAAAAGCAATATCCGATAGCAGGTACCTCAACGACGTTTTTTTCTTTATAAGTAGCATTTAAATAACTGTTTAAAATTTAGGTGATCTTAATACTTTGTCATAGTTAAAACTTATTGTAATTTTGATTAAAGCGATATGCTTAAATAAAAAATAATACCAGCGGGGGTATAATCCGCGAGTATATTCATAGTCATATTATTGAAATATTCCTACCACTAGTGCACATTTTACGTTAGGGATTATCTATAAAATCGCGCAGGAGAGCAGTGTTTCGATGGAATTTTGCACGTTATACAGGTACCTCTATAAAGCACTAGCTCGGTTTTACCCGCAGCAAAGAACGCTAACGTTATTCTAAGCCCTAAGCTTACATAGAACAAATCTTATTCGGGTCAATAGTTTAAGTAAAAGCGTTTAAGCTTACACATGAAAATGTTTAAGCTTACACATGAAAATGTTTAAGCTTACACGTGAAAATGTACAGATTCTTATGTATCTCAATGTATTTATTATTTTAACGACAGTTCAAAAAAATCTATACTAACTGTATTTGACGTTTATAAATCTAACTTTAACTACATTACATTAGATAATAATGATATGTCGTATTACCTTTTATTAACCGATCTGTGGTTAATAAAAGTGTTCTCAAGTGCTGTAGTATTGTTAGTTTGTTTTTCTCAATAAAGGCATTTACCAGTAAAAAAAAACATTAACTATACCATATACCTACTACATTATTAGGAGTATAGGGTGCTACATAAAAGTTGTAGTTCGCACCTACGCTACGTCGTAGACATCGTAGCAGCTCTACGAAGACGGCTGTAGAACCAATAATATTTAAATTTTATAATTTAACTCTCTGCTCTCTTCTTCTTCTTCTTCGCGTATATCCCGGCTAATAGCCAGGGTCCGCTTTCCGACTAACTCTCTGCTCTATTATTATTAATAGAGCTAAGGGCCGGACTAAGTGACGCATTAGAAGAAGACACTTACATAATATTATGTCCAGTAGTAGACAAATATAAAAATACATAAATATTAAAAATAATTTATCACCAGTCTTAAAAATAAGTAATAAAAAATACTTACTGGATGACGGCACCGAAGGGAGATCCATGTTCAAAACTCGAATCTGCAAAAATAAACAATAAAAATTACTTATCGATTGTCGTGCGAACTTCTAAGTAACCACTAAGTTATAAAACTTAAGGGCACTTGTCACCTAAGAACGCACAAAATAAAAGAATAAAAGAAACAATTGCGCCATAAGAAACGCTTTTGTGAAACATCTTTTTGGTCACAATGCGCACTTCTATTGGTTCATTATTGCAATTGTTCTAGAGCACTTATTTGGAGAGCTATCGAGTGCTGAATTCATTCAAATAATGGCTTTCTGGTCGTGTGAACGTTTAAATTGTTAATTTACATGCTTTAAATTGCTGAGTTACACTTTAATTGTAACAGTTAATATTTTAGCCTGTGTGGTCATTTAACTTCAAAAGTTCTTTATGTATTGATTCCACGAAATAAAATAAATTTTTAATAGTCCTTAAAATTATTTTATATGTATTTTGTAACTATTAGAATTTTTAAGTTTAAATGTTTTATTATATCCACTTTAAAACCAGTACTATAAAATATTATTCTATTACGAAATAATCTAAATTTAATCGTAATCATAATAAAAAAATAACTATTTTTGTTGTTTTTTTATTATTCAGTGTAACGCTAGGATTAACTTCACCATTTGCAAAATTATTGTATCGCATGTTAGTACGAATATCAATTTTAAAGTTATTCTCATTTATTTTTGTGTAACCTTTAAAATAAATCGACATTAAGCACAATCCTAACTTCTTTTATGTCCAAAATCTCGGCTCGACCTCATCCGTCGATCCTTTTTTATTTTTTAAATGACAAACGCAACTTTACTAAAAGTTAAATACATAATAAGTATTTTTCATTGTTTTGTTGTCAACAAAAAACCAGAAGATCAACTGAACTTGCGTAAAGTAACAAAAGAATTCGTAAATTCGCAGTAGCTCCAAACAAGAAAACAAAAGAAGAGCAGTAGTCAGTAGCGCTTATGTTCGACGCAAAGTCGTCCTAATAGTCGATAATTATTACCGATTCTCAAAACAGGTAATTATTTAGGGATAATCCGTAGTACAATAGACCGGATGATCCCAATACTGCACATCTATAGACGAAGCCGAATGCAGCGCTTAGCTTCTTGCTTTCAAAAAAACGAGATAATAGACTAAAGTAATAATAGGTTGGGTTCTGTTTGTCCGTTTAACATTTGCGGCGGTTTTTTGTAGTGACTTCTGCAGCTGGGATACAACAAATAATTTTGTTATTAGCAACGCTTTGATGATTTGCTCGCGTTGTGTTTGTCGAAGAGGAAAATGTACTTAAAATGACCAATAATGGACTGATTTTATGCCACCTTTAGTCTGTTGCCATCTACGGGAGCATCGTTGTTCAACATCATGCTAGATCGTGTTTAACCTATGATTACCTGTGTGACTGTGTGTATAGGTACCCGTGGAAGCTAACCTATAATGAATAGGTATATACACTGGCGGATCCAGAATTTGGTTCAGACGGGCAAAAATATTATAATTTTTACTCCAAAAAGTGTGTGTTTAGCTCGCTATGAACAGTGAGAAAGTTCAAATACCCTGCCCCCAAAAAAATCCGCCTATGGTTATATAATCAACATAAAACTACACTTGTATGATCTTTTAGACACATAAAAGGAAAGCGTGATCTATTAACGCACAGCTCTTTGATATCAGGAATACATCAGGTTCAGGTCATCAGGTTTCATGTCGTAGAGCGCTGTAAAGGATATCTCCACGCAGTCAAAGCCGCAAGCATAAGCTAGTGTCAGATATGTCGAAAAGAGCTGATGGGGCTCCTCTTAAAAAAATATTTTTGATAAATAGATGAACCTATTTCACTACCTATATACTATATTTTCAAAAAATGTGTACCCCCGGTTTTTGTGCTGTCCCCTAACTTTGTTATTATTTTTTTGATAATTAATACTATACCTACTAGCAGGAATACATGAATTTGAGTGCATAAATATACATAGTAGGAACCAGGTTCCAGGATTTAAGGTAGGTTCCTGGAACCTACCTTAAATATAATTAAATAAATGATAGATATAAAACTTTTATTTGAAATTAGCAAATATTTTTTATTAATGGTAATCTAAATTACTACACCAATTTTCTAACGTTTTTAGCGGTATTAGCACAAAATCTTTCAAATATAAAAGAGAAAACAAACTAACAATACTACAGCTACTACAACAGTTGAGAACACTTTTATTAACCACAGATCGGCCACAAGCCAATCTACAGAAAATCCAAGTGCTCCAAACCACTGTCAGGTGGCAGAGTGCCCAGAATGCTGGCAGCATTGCCACGTTGAATGGCAATACTTATACGTTGGGCAAAAATATAAAATAAAATAAACAATAATGTTAAACACAACAACTATTAAAGTAATTATTAACAGGAATAAAAGCCTGCAGGTTGCATTACCTTAAAACTTAAATAATTAAAATAAACGTTGCGCTTCTAATGTTAAAAAGTAAACTAATGAACATTATTCTGTTACTCGGATTTAAATTAAAAATGCCGGACAGAAGATCTATTTATTCTGAGAATTAAAACATTGGAAATAGTTACCTCTCGACTTTGGAACTTTAACTGATACAAAGGTATTGGCAAGGACGGACCTAGTATTGGGAATGAATATTCTCAGATATGTTGGAGGCAGTCGTTAGGTCATGTTGCAAGCCCTGTAGTAATCTCGGCGACCTGAAACTGCAACATATAGGTTCGCCACACAACCTATAAATTGTGAGTTGACTCTGACAGTGTAAGTAGGGTTACCTGTTCTGTTGGAGTATAAACCCCAATCATCATCATCATTCTCCTCTCTCTGTATGGTAGGTACTCTTCTAGACGGCAGAGATCGCTAGATATTATTAATAACAAGTGAAAATAAAAAAAAAACTTTTTAAAAACAAGCTTTTATTATTATTACCATCCAGCACCAAAGTACTCATCAAGATGAATCAAATGAGCCCAAACTCGATGGGGTTGCGTCTTTTAATTATGGAGCTCCTATGGCAACTCCACCATCAGATCAGCTCGATGTCATAATAATATTGCATTGTCATTTGTCATCAGATTATACAGGCATGCATAATTTTGAGCTCAATCGGATACCGGGAAATGGGTCAAATTAAACTTGCTAGAATTGATTACAGACAGACAGACAACAGACAGGTGAAAGTAAATAAAAGCTTGTAAAAATATTAACCATATTTTTTTTTTTTTGAAACTGTGTTAAGGTTTCAAATTAAGAGTTATAAATTGATCAAATTGGCTAGCTTTTTTTAGATAACAAAGATCTATACAGTTTTTACGTTTTTTTATATAGCACGTATTAAAATATTATTTTATTAGTCCAATTAAAATTTTTGATCCAGTAACTAGATAGGCAGTTATAATTGAATGATTTTGAGAATGCAATCACTACTGCCGCGCAATCTGTTAAACAGAGAATAGGTTCACCACAACCCATACTGATTGGGTATTCTGTTTTGTTGGAATACGTCCAATTTCCGAAACAACGTTGTCAACTCTGAAATGCTGATGAACCTTTACCTATGAACCTGCCTTTGACGCTAGGACAGATGTTCGATATATTGACAAATAATATTGGTCCGCGAAGACCTCAAACCACAGCTAGTGTCAAAGGCTGTACTTGCAGAGTTCGTAATAATTACTCTGAAATCCTAACAGATGTACTTCTAATACCTACACATAGGCAGCGGCGAGCTAGACACAATATCCATGTGCAAAACACTGAGCAAGTATTAAGGGAGTTATCAAGTGTAAATTCATGTAACACTCTAAACTTTCGCGATTTAAACTCAGATTAATTCATCACATTAATTTCTTTTTTTTTATTATTGTGAAGTCATGTACCACGTATTACACTTTAAACTTACGCGATTTGAACTCATGTTAATTTTATTAATAGGGACTTAGCGCGTACCACGTATTTCATAACGTGCTAGGTACCAGATACCTACATACATAATTTAGAGAATAATTTTAGGTGCACATAATACAGGCGTTACAGAAATGGTAAAGCGGTATTTAACCGGACGTTTTAAATATATAGAATATGTGAAGTGTGCGACTCAATAATAAATATCACTATGGTGTTTTCTATTGGATTACTCGAATAGAAAAAAAAAGTTAGTAAAAAGTAAGCCGAAAAAATGTAACCGAACTATGCCTTTACGAATAAGCTTTTCACGTTATCCAGTACCCCATAGATTTTTTTTTAAACTCAAAATTCATTTATCCAACAACGAGCACTACAATGGAACACTTTTGCAAGTCAATTTGAAATTTTATTTTAATATTCTACCGCTCGTTCGCAATGCACCTCTATGAGAAGAACGAGCAAGAAACTCATAGGGATTTAATTTTTCTCATTCATATTATAGGTAAGCTTTTGACCACGATCACGCGTGGTGCGTTCATTAAACACCAGCAGCAGAGCGGCGGTTGTTAACGATTGGCACCTCCTCTTATAATAGCCCTAGTCGTCGTCATGTTTATTAAACTACAGCGCGTAGACAGGTTCTATTTGATAGTTGCTTATTTGAGGTTTGATTGAAACTCTGTATCCTCTGTGTCCATTTACAGGTGTTATTATATAAATTATGCTACACTAGTGAACCCGCGCGCGCTTTGTTACGCTTAATAGAAGAATATCAGTGTTTTTCTACTATATTATGTATGTATTATACATATAAACCTTGCTCTTAAATCACTCTCTATTTATCTATTTATGAAAACCACATTAAAATCCGTTGCGAAGATTTAAAGATATAAGCATACATAGAGACAGAAGGGGACGCAACTTTATTTTATACTATGTAGTGAAAGTTCAATATAAACTTAACTATAATATAGGTACTATTTATTTAATATATCGCTCACCTAATGAAACACTAGCTTAACTCAGAAAGCAAGTTATTGCAATAACAGATAGAAGACAATCACATAGATAGAATGGTTCAAGAGAAAGGTTTATATGTATAATACATGCATAATATAGTATAGAAACACTGATAATAATTTTCAATTAAGCGCGACAAAGTGTGCGCGTCCTCTAGTTCACTATAAAAGCTTTATCGTTCTACGTTCGCAACATAAAGGACGTCAAAGCAATGAGATTTAATTGACAAGGGACGTGTGTACTATAGGTGTAAGCAAAACGATAAAAAGCGCTAGCCTTGCGAGGTAATAATTTTGTTTTTGGTTCCGTTTTGTTGTCAGAACTGGCTTCAATTGCTCGTTTTTAGGGTTTCGTGAGTCTAAAGGAAAAACGAAACTCTTGTGGGGTCGATAGTCTTAAAATAGAACTAAATAATTGTAAAATTTACTTGCGAAAGCACCTTATTGTAGCCTATTTGATTAAATAAATTTTAAGTTTGAGTTTGATTACTCGTTCGTCCGTTTGCCTGTCTGTCTGTCTGTCTGTCTGTCAAGACCCTTTTACTCGGGAATTCATGGTGTTATTAAGTTGAAATTAATACCATAAGGTACTCATTTACGGTCCCTTGTAAGTTAACGTAGAAAAAGATTCAGCCAACAAACGTATGTTTTAACCCTCTCAATAAATCAAACAATTCATAAACATATGTAGAGTAACTGTACTTGTCGGTGCCCTATGTTTATGAAAATTGCAGACCCTAATTACATATATTTTAAGTCCAGGAAAAAAGCTGAACACAATATTTACCTTTGTAATTAAATCATAAAAACAATATCTATTTATTTAAAGTAATATTAAAGTAGGTGTACGTCCGTAATAAATCATTGTAGTTAACCAATGTTATTTGTTCCCAAAGCTTCAGTCACTATTTTATCAAAGACTGTAGGTAGTGAAATAAAAGCGGACAAATATTTGTATATTTTTTATATTGGACTTGCACACTGAGGGTTTATTACAACAAAAATCCACAAAATACTAGAGCCACTGGGCCGGCCATCCAAATACGTATTTGATCGTATAGTACCATCCAAATACGTACAGTCTTTGATGAAACAGTGACTGAAGCTTCGGGTACAAATTTGATTGACTTTTTTTTTCCATTGCACCGTATACGCCACATGTACTCTCTTTTTACAAGCTTTTATTTCCTTTCACCTGTCTGTTGCCTCCCACGGGTCTAGTGAGGAGACTCAGAAGGACAAAACCTTTCGAGTTAGTTTAATAAGTGTAGTGATTAGTGAAATTATATAGTGTAGTGCTGTGAACAAAGAACACAAGAACAAAGTGTCTTAACTATGATAGAGACAGTAAGAATACGTTTTATTGGACACTTTCTTAGATAAACTCATTTTAGCAATGTAAGTTAGAACTAAATTACTTATTAGTCTAATAAGGCTAGATTGTAGATAATATATTGATATACTTATCTGCGAGTGTATATTTTTATTTTGCAAGTTTAATTTGACCCCCTTCCCGGTGTCCGATTACAATAAGTACTGCGGGTAAACCCGCTGGGCGCAGCTAGTATGACTGTAACATTAGTAGGATGTGTACCTATTCTGATAATTACATTAATAATGAAGATACGGGGAATATTATTGAATTCAAAACTCCTTTGTATCATAATCAGATTACAATCCAAAAATAACGTAATACGAAAACAATCCAACACCTGTATTATTGTTATATATTAGGCTCATTCACAATGAAACGATTCTCATCGTCACCTTCATGGGAATTTACATTCATTGCTTATATGAAATATTTTTATAAAAAAAATGTGCTTAATAATACGAGTAATTTCCTAGGAAATTTATAAACTTACGAATCTTGTTATATTCCGGTGACATCTATATGTACCTAATACTAGCGGGCCTGTGCGCATTTCGTTCCGCGTAACAGTTAATTAATATTCCTAGAAATTTGTAAATAATTTTATATCATTTATTTCCCGGGACTGTGCCATATTTTGGCCAAATGGGGTCAGTGGATATCGATTTTCCTTACAAACTTTCACCCATTTTTCACCTTCCCTTCAAGGTTGATTTCGAAAATAAAAACTATGCTTTGTCCTCACTCCACACCCTTTCCCGGGACTCGAGCTATATCTATACAATATTTGTTGCAAAATAGTGTCAGCGGTAACTCATTTCTCATACGGATTTTGAACCTTCCTTCCCCCCTTAAAAACTGATTTCCAAGATATAAACTACCTTTCATATCCTTGCTCGTGTTTTAAAAAATGTCTTTATAAAATTTCAGATAACTAGGAGCAGCAATTACTGGTTTCCCATACAAACTTTGACCGTTTAGATCGGTTTATCGGTCGCTTACGTCACCTAAAGGATACACTGTCTAAATTTCAGCTTAATCAGTCCAGCGGTTTTGTCTCTACGATGATTAGTCGGTCAGTCAGTTTACCTATTTATACTCGTATAATAGTACCTAAGTATAGAAGTATAGATACCGGTTAAACATCCATAGGTACATACAACCATACATTCTTACTTTCTTACCTCTATTTATATCTATAATATTAGCAAGATAAAAATTAATGAATTGAGGAAGTGGAATCCGTTTCTAAAAATACCAAATTATTATTTTTAGGCTGGAAATGGATTACGGTATCCGTGGATACAAATCCCCAGCAAATTAGGTGCATGATCATAATTGCCCATATTAGGCACAGTGCCACCCACTGCTTAGAATTATAATTAAATTGTGCCGCGCACTGCCTTTGGCCTATCCTTGATATACCTCTATAAACTCGTATATAAATAACTAGTAGACCCGCGTGCACTTCGTAGCGCCTATCAGAAAGTATTTATGTTTCTCTACTATATATGCATGTATTATACACTAATGGACCCAGACGCGCGCGCACTGCGTCGCTAACAGAAAATTATTATCAGTGTTGCTCTACTATATCATGCATGTATTATACATATAAATATAAACCTTCCACTTGAATCACTCTATCTAATAAAAGAAACCACATCAAAATCCGTTGCGTAGTTTTAAAGATATAAGCATACATAGGGAGAGACAGCGGGAAGCGACTTTGTTTTATATACTCGTACTATGTACTGATAATTTATTTATTTACTTACTAATAATAACCGCTTAGTTATTAATTGTTGAATATCGTTATGCCCGGTAACTATAAATAACTGGAATTTCACGTTCCTCTTGAATATAGTTAGAAATACAAAAAATATACGAGATACACGCGTATCTATAAGTACCATAAAACTTCAATATTTTTATGAAAACCCTAGTAACGCAGCGCCCAACAGTTTTATTCACAGAAATGTCTATCGCTAGACTATGTGTTATTCCAGAGCCTAAACTATATAATGCATACAAAATTTCAGCTCTATTGGCTTAGCAGATTAGGAAAAAAAATGATGTGGTAATAAATTATATCTAATATAACTCAGGATATAATCAGTGACAATCATTTCATTGTTTTTTTAGGTACTGTATGGATGGCAAATTTTAGTTAAATTCAAATTAATTTTCAAAAGTTAAAAGCAAATTCGTACTTTGACCTTTTTTACGCCATTTTGTAAAACTACCTATAGTCAATTTAATTATAAAACGGTTTTAATGCCAGCGTTTATTTTAATGGCCTAAATGAAGAAAAAACTTTACCAGGTTATTGCATTCACACCGGAATTACATAAGTATCCATAATTTCTGGTAAATAAAATTATGTTGACTCTAACTGCCTTACAATTTAGTTGCAAAATTTGTACCGGACAATCGTGCATTATAAATGAAAATGAAAATTAAAATAATATATTTATTTCAGCATAAAACAATGAAAAACACTTACATACATAAATATAGTTACAATACATACATAAATTGCGAGTAAAATTAAAGATTGTAATAAAAACAAATATAATTTGTTACTCCTAGAACATCCTAGACAAAGAATAATACTATAGTCCTTTAGAATTTAGAATAATATTGCATTAGATTTACCAATAAACCAATAGAAACAACCCTCAAAAGCAAATGGAATAGAAACATCAAAAATAATGTAAGCAAGAGCGCTAGCGTCTACATTCTAAGTCTTTTGCCAGCAGTTTACAAGGTTTCAACATTAGTTCAATTTTTCGCCACCAGCAACAACGCATTCACCTTTTATTATCGTGCAGAACAAAGGAAATAGCTACCTGTTGAAACTCGCTGGGTGACTGCGTTCAGGAACTGATTTTAAACTCTGTGTTTTATTTTAACTGTTTACCTAAAAAATCAAATATTTATTTTACGGTTCAACAAAAAAAGTAGTATTAAAGTAGGTAAAATATTCACGACTAAACTTTCGCCTTCCCATACAAAATAAAATTTTCGCTATTATTTCAATATTTTTAAAATTCTGACTTTTAAATGTTGTTTTCTAAGTTTAATTGTTTATAAAATAATTAATTAGTCACAAATTTAAGTAATAACTTAAAGTTTTCAATTAAATATTAATCCTTTCTTTTATGTACGAGTATATCAATTAGTTATGATTTTTAGTACACAAAGGTATTTATTTTACTGCATATTATTTATTTAAAAAGGCGCAAACAGTAATTAATCAAAGACAAAAAATCTTTAACAAGCAAAATAAGCAAACGGTCAATCTGTTTTAAAATCACAAAAAAAACCGCGATAATTTAAATCATCATCTCAGTATGATGGGTAGATATGATGATAAAATACTACACTTTTTTAAAAAACACGTACATATATAAATAGATGATATTACAGAACGTCCGGCGGGCCCATGAAGCCTGATACGCGGGCAATCGACGACTGGACCTAGGATACAGCCTAGATGTGTAAGGACTAGTTACAGCCCCGAATGCATGCAACTGAATCACGGATCTGATCTGTGAACTGAATAAAGAGAAATATTTCCCTAACCATAAAAGATTGATATAAATATTTTACAATTCATTTGTTTTTTTGTTTTGTTAGCTTTTATGTTAGATTTTTACGCGTTGTAAACTAATTTAATTTTTTATTTTTGTTTTAAAATTCTAGTTTCCGGTGTGAATTGATGCTGACCACCAAATATTTATTTTATCGACTAAATAAAAGCTTGGAATTATATTATTTTATTTTTCATCTGTATTTTTTTGTTAGTTTACTTACCTACTCGTTAAAGCTAATTTGATAAAATATTTGTTTATGATTGAAAGTCTAGTTTTCGCCGCAATTGAAATAAACTAAATATTTCGTTAACAACCTAATTGAGTAAAAGCTGGGGAATATTTTACAATTTAACTTTAAGTATCCTGCGATACAAGGCCCTTTTTTATCCTAGGAAAAATGCATTACGCATCGTCGCATCATCATCCCTGATGCGTAATGCATATTTCCTGGGATAAAAAAAGGCACTGGGATCGCAATGAGTACAGAGGTAGTTGTGCACATTCAAACCTTTACTATATTTCTTATATCTATATCGTAACACCACATCAAATTAAATTCACAAAGATGATTAAAAAAAAATACAAAATGTTGCTATATGTGGTCTAATCGTTGAATGTGATCTCTTCCAGGAAACCGAGATTTCATCGTGATTCCTTTCGTTTGGCGGTAAATGCAGAGTGAGCAACGCCTAATAGCTGGATTATATTTAAACTAAAATGCCCTACAACTGCGCTGTATTTTGTGCGATCCGATTATAATGGCCGCCGATTTTACAATAAATCATGTTACATTTATGATAGAATCATTTACCATTCTGTCGGAAACATTCCGAATTCATATCTGAAATATTGGTTGCAACTTGCTAGATCCTACTTATACTATAAACGCTTAAGTTTGTAAGAATGTTTGTTACTCGTTCACGCCTAAACAAGTGGACCGATTGAGCTGAAATTTGGTATAGAGATAGCTTAGACCCTGGAATAGGAAGAATTAAAAGATTTTAATAAACTTTCAGTCACGAAAAAACGGAGATAAGCAACACTGCACTGCGTTTGTCATGCTAAGACTGCCCCAGAAGTTCTAAATTACATATCAAAGTATTATATTTCAGCACTGATTTTAAGCCCCAATATTTTAGTAAGATGGTGAGCTAAGAGATGTTGGTGTAATTATAATAGTACAATCTTTTGAACTTCTTCTTTTATAAGATCTTTTTGATAAGATTTAAATGATTATATGTACATTATTTAATTTTGAAGGATTTTTGGTAATAAAATAAAATTAATATACATAGACATCAGAGAGGTAATGCTGCTAGCATTTTGGGAACAATGCCGCGGGGGTGATTATTAGAATATCGTAGATATTTATATAAATAATATAATATCCCTGGAGCCGTGGGAGGTCGCTGCTGTGGGACGCTAACTGTGTTGACACATTAGCGTCCTCTCACTTGCCCAAAACTTCAAGGGTAGCTGGGGCGGCGGCTGAGGATGCGGAATGCCTCAAGCGGAGGAAATATGCATCTTTTACTGAAAGGTACATATTTCTTGCGTTTGCGGTAGAGACTATGGGACCTTGGGGAAAGGTGGCTGTGATTTTCTTTAGGGAGCTTTCCAGGCGCCTAATAGTAGCAACCAATGACCAAAAAGCTGGCTCTTACCTCGGCCAATGTATAAGTTTGGCCATCCAGAGAGGTAATGTAGCCAGCTTTTTAGGTACACTTCCTGCAGGTCATGACCTCAATGACGTTTTTTATTTATAAGTAGGTTTTAAAATTGTATGATTGTTTAATATTATTATAATCGTAATTGAATATTTAATAAATATTTATATTGTTAAGTTTATTTCAAGTAAATACTATAAAATAATCCTCAATAATATAAAATATAATTAAATTATCATGCACGTGCCTTTACTTAAATAAATTAATACCCGTTACTCAATAATATCGTAAAATTGTATTATATTCATACGTTTGCAAGAGACAGGTGTCATGCTACGAACAATGCTTTTAATTAAAATCTATAATTCCACAATGAAATCTATGAAAAATAATCTTATTTCTTTCTGATAATTTTTCGGCCCTCTACAATCTTTATAGGATAGTAATTGTCAATAATATCTTAATGGTCCAATATCATTACTAACACAATACGTATCGTATTGATAAGAGATATAAATTTTGCAAAAACAAACTGGATTTGTAACAAAATCCTTTTTGCTTCTTGAAAATGGCTTTTTATAAGCTTTTATTTACTTTCACTTGTCTGCTGTCTGTCTGTCTGTAATCAAATCTTGCAAGTTTAATTTGACCCCCTTCCCTGTGTCCGATTTAGCTAAAATTTTGCATGTCTGTATAAATCGGATGACAATACAATATTTTTATGACATCGAACTGATCTGATGATGGAGCTTGAAGGTAGCCATAGGAACTCCGTTATTAAACGACGTAACCCCATCGAGTTTGGGCTCATTTGATTCGTCTTGACGAGTACTTTATGGTGCTAGATGGTTATAATAATAAAAGCTTGTTTTTAAAAAGTTTTTTTAAATTTCACTTGTTTTAAATATTAAAATAGGTCTACGTTTCACCACATTTCACTTGAAGAAAAGTGTTGATGCGGTCGAAGATGAATCACGTAAGATGGCTATTAAGTATTAAGCTTAGTAAGGTGCCTATTCACTCATGCCTTTAAGATACCCAAGTACATAGTAGCAGTCGGGAACCACGGATGACGGCAAATTGTGCTTATGAAGTCTAAGGAATATTGCAAAAAATAAAATAACACTTACATGTGTTGCTATGTTTCGATATTTTCTGATACGGCCGCAGGTTGTTTTAGTCGTGAAATTTGAAATTAACTTGCAATAAGCGTGTCGGTCTGCAGTTAATGATGAATTAACCGTTTGACAACTAACTGAAAATTAGTTTTTTGAACGTTAACACCGAGATTATAGTTTGCGATAAACTTTTAATTTAACGCCAACGTTTGTGTTATACAATTTGTTTTAGTAAAAATGTAGTATAGGTGTAGTGATAATTACAGGTTCGATTAAAATTTTAAAATAATCACAAATTAAAAACAATGGGTACCTACGCTATGTTACTAGGTACCTACAAATCTTACTAATATTATATACGTGAAAGTTTGTAAGAATGGATGTCTGGATGTTTGTTACTCTTTCACGCCTAAACCGGTGGGCCAATTGAGCTGAAATTTGGTATAGAGATAGCTTAGACCCTGGAATAAAACATAGGCTACTGTAGACGGTAAAACCGCTGGGCGCAGCTAGTACTTAATAAGTCTGAAAGGTAGGTACTCAGAGTTCAAATAAGCTGCTTCCTCGTTTCAGTTAAAATAAGCTGTTTCCTCGTTTCAGGTTGGATGGAATCAATTTTTTTTTAAATTTCACTTCTTTATTGTATTATAACAGGTATTTATAGGTATTTTCATCCTTTTTTACCAGGTGGCGCAAAATCAATAATATCTTTCTGTCTGAAACAAAATTTAATGATTAATTTTGTGCCACCCAATAAAGTATGCAAGAGAGAGTTTGATATTGCCTAAGTGTGGCGTACGTATAAGTTATAGAAGAATTTACTGTTTAGACTTTGACACACGCGCTAGTTTCATATCTTGAAACATCCACACCAATTCCGATGAATTGGTGGTGGACCCTATTTGCCGATGCAAATAGGGTTAAAACCTGTCCATGACAATCAAAGTCGAAGCATGAAATCCTAGATAATATCGCGCTGCATCATTTATGTCGATATATGAATTGCCGTGAGTGATATCGATTACAAAAACGACACGAATTTTCAACGTCAACGTCGGGTTCTGCAGCGGCTTTAGCATGCCACATGGAATCCCGACAAAACTTCAAGAGTAGAACTGTCATCTCATACATTCACAAAAGTACAATGTATGGGATGACAATTCTACTCTTGACATTTCAGCGGGATCCCGTATGGCATGCTACGGGCCCTGGTATGATTTCCTGATGACAGACACCTTAATTGCCCGAAACCTCTCTCAACAAAAAAATAATTCGTACAGCCATGTCTTTGTAATGTAATTTGTAAAATATGTATATGGATAACACTTACTTAGTTTAGGTTCCAAAAGGTTTTAGGTTAGTTTCCAAAATTGCATAAATAGAAGTAACTGAATTGGAGATGATAAGGTCAATAATTGGCTAGATATTCCTCTATATTAATGTTTGTTCTCTTTACGTCAAAACCACTGAAAACATTATATTATTACATGAGTTAGTTTTATAAGATTACCTCTATATAGGTATATAAAGTTCAAAATGTTGTATTATTATAACCAGAAGTATAGGTATATAAAAT
Organism: Hemithea aestivaria; assembly: GCA_947507615.1. Taxonomy (NCBI): domain Eukaryota; kingdom Metazoa; phylum Arthropoda; class Insecta; order Lepidoptera; family Geometridae; genus Hemithea; species Hemithea aestivaria. The sequence goes on from OX382323.1 coordinate 3,539,065, forward strand.
TATGCTTAGTGGGTCACCAGTAGAGCTAAATGAATGCGTAATTCAGTGGGGTTTATAATAAATAAATACCATTGTGTGAATTGTTATACAATAACAAGTTATCCTAATAAATCGAAATATAAATAAATCCCATCAAAAACATAAATGTGAAATTAGAGCCAAGTTCAATATTACGATATGTACATACGTATACATGCGTTGGTTGTTTGCTGACTTTAACGACAAAAGAAGTGAGATCTAAATGGGTGCCAATCAATGATTAGTCCTGAAATATATTTATAACATAAAATATTCTATAATAGTATAACTTAAGATAGTTTCTTCTTATTACTTAGGATAAATATGTTAAAGCCTGAGATCTGAATTAGTCAAATCGCAATCATAGGTTGTGTGGATAACCTAGAGGTATACAATAAATGTACCTACATACCTGTTTCAGGTCGCCAAGATTACTACAAGGTGCAACATGACCTAACGATTACCTCCTACATTATAATTATGTTAAAGGAAACCGCCGGAACACAAAGTTTTACATGCCTTCCGAAACACAGTGTAAGGGCGAAAACCTATAGCCTCCGGATTATAAGCCGTACAGTGCGACTACTAAGCCACGGAAGTAATGTATTTCTTAGCGGGTAAAACCACTAGGGAAGTGATAAAGTAGTTCACTTGACGGTGGCAGGGTAAATGTCAAATGATAATACTTAAGACCCGCATCCACTTGATCTATAGGATATTTTGACGCCGTCTTCATTTTACCTACCGCAGACGATCTTCCAAAGCACTTCATAAAAAAACTTCATCAACATCTATTGTATTCACTTTAATAATTTGATCTTTTACATTTACGAGTATCAGAACATCATAGTCATAATAAAATAATGTACTATATTGGTATCTTTTATCCGAACGGAGGGCATTGGTGGCTGTAACACAGTTTAATTATTAGTACAGCCATCAACAGTCCTACATTTACAATTGTTTCTCTTACAGTACAATATATTTTTCATCCCCCCACCTCGGAAAGTGTATTTTTGCGCTTCGATATCTGACTGGAAAAGTCCATATTATCCTCTAGAGAAATTCAAATTTACTTTACCCTCTAGAGACAAAAACATAATTAAACCTATTTACTTCCACCTCTATGGTAGGTACCGAATTAAGCGTACAACTTTTTTAAAATTGGTAAAAACTCAGACGCGGAACCTCCTTGGTATACTTTTTTTTTTAATTTGCTTTGCGCGCTCTTAAATTTTTGTTATCTGTGCGCGCGCTTTTTTCATTTCACGACAAATTGTGAAAATTATAGAATACGAGTATACCTATAATATTATTCCTTCTTCATTGGTTAAAACAAGAAACTAAAAACAAGTAAGATGAGTGACTCTAGTTCTAGCGACGAAGAAATATATATTTGACTCCTACAGAATTAACGGAAACTGTAAATAATGCGCAAATGAGCTTTCTTCCTCAACAATCACGCGAGAAGTATTTAAAGCAGTACGATATATTTAACGCGTGGCGACTAGCTAAAGGAGCCAAAACTTTCTCAGAAAACGTTTTATTGGCATATTTTATTGAATTATCCAAGACTAAGAAATCAAGCACTCTATGGAGTATTTATTCAATGCTAAAGGCCACAATAAAGATGAGTAAAGACGTAAATATCGACACATATCCTAAATTAATTGCATTTTTAAAAAGAGCCTCAGCTGGTCATCAACCAAAAAAATCTAAGGTTTTCACAGCATCTGAAATTGAAAAGTTTCTTAACGAAGCACCTGATTCCATATATTTAGCGGCAAAAGTAAGTCAATTATTGATGTTCATAAGCATAATTTATTATGCACGTTAATCAATTTTATTAATGTATCTACTATAATACCCTTTACGTTACAGGTTGTTCTTATTATTGGTATGAACGGAGCATGTCGAACTAGGGAACTAACACAACTTAATGTCAAAAACATCGAGAAACATTCAGATGACTTATTGTTAATTCATTTACCTAATACAAAGACAAAAAGAGACCGCAACTTCGTCATTCGCAAGGAATACGTAAAAATTGTGGAGAAATATCAAGCCAAACGCCCGCCTAACACTCCATTCGGTCGATTTTTTCTACAATATCGCAACGGAAAGTGTACAAGACAGCCTATGGGTGCTAATAAAATTGGAAGTATCCCACGACAAATTACAACTTATCTTGAACTTCCAGAACCCCTGTTGTATACGGGTCATTGTTTCCGACGAACTTCAGCCACACTTTTGGCCGATTCCGGAGCTGATCTTCTGTCACTTAAGCGCCATGGAGGATGGAAATCCAATGCGGTTGTAGAAGGATATATAGAGGATTCTATCCAAAATAAGTCTAAAATATGTAAAGGCATCGTTGGAGCCATTACACTGAAAGAGCCTCAGTCAGATCCATGGGCGGGCACTTCTTCATCAAAAATGAGCCCTTACGAAACAACTCACGATCGCCCTCTATCACCAACATTTACGCCAATTGAATCCACTGAACCGGTACAATTATTTAGTGTGATAGATAATAATTCACCAAAAAACAGTACACAAGTTACTAATACCAATATTACAGTATCTAACAGAAATATTACACTGAACATAAAAAACTGTAACAACGTTACTTTTAATTTTTCCTAATTATTATACCTAAGTTAAATTTATAGATTATTCTGTACTGTCATAATGTATCTAAACTGAAATAAAAGCATCTTGTGATCGTAAATGTTTTTTTTATTTAGTCATTTCCTCGCTGAGGGGGAATGAAAAGTTACGTGTTACACTCGAGTGCAAAGATTTTCGACCTTGTGCTCTTTTGATTCCCTCGCTATCGCTCAGGATTCTAATTATTAAATCACTCGCTGCGCTCGTGATTTAAATTTAGAATCCTTCGCTCGCTCGGTCATACAAACCGATCACGCGGTCAATAAACAACTTTGCACTCTTGTATAACAAATAACTATTTCATCCCCCTATCTCGGAAAGTGTATTTTTGCGCTTCGATATCTGACTGGAAAAGTCCATTTTATCCTCTAGAGGGTAAAGTAAATTTGAATTTAGAACAACGTGTGCACGGAGTTTGTGTGTCAAGAACATAATTAAACCTATTTACTTCCACTCTATGGTGCCGATTTTATCATACAACTTTTTTAAATTTGTTAAATTCTCGGAATCAGACCTCTTTGGTGAACTTTTTTTTTTTAATTTGATTTGCGCGGGCCATCATTCTTGCCAGTAAGTTACTTTTGTAACTTTTAAGGTTACTTTTTGACTCTTTACGTTACTTGTTTAGGTTAAGTTACTTTTGCGGGTACTTATCGGACCGGTGGTTTTTTTCTAAATTAACTAAATATGGATTTTTTTTCCTATAATAGTATATAATATATAATAGTAAGTAATATATATTAATAAATAATAGTTGAGTTGATTTAGCAGTGTCAATAAAATAATCTTTTTTTTAATAAATTTATTTAATTAACCACTCAGACGTCCAGCTGTCAAAGCTGTCATCTGGGTCTAGCGTACAAGCTTGCGATCAAAATCGAATCGCGTCGAATCCCAACTACCGTTACTGACTAAAAGTCTATTTTCGTGAAAACTACTGCACATTTTTCTAATAAAAAAATACCATTATACAGTTAAAACTATGAGGGATAGAAATATCGAACATTTTCAAAGCAATTTGAACGCAAAGTATATATAAAAAAATTCGAACTTGAGAATATAGGTTAAATTTAGGTAAAATTTTTGTTCAAACACTTTTTCACGAAACACCTCTTATTGTTTCCTATTGTTACCTACACATCATGAAACTAGATTATTTAAGCTTTATTTTGGTACCTAAATATAATTAACATTAATTGGAAATCACAGTGTAGCACAATAAACTACAACAAAGCACCCATTCGTGTATCACGGTGTAGTCGGCTAGAACAAAAATCTCAGATTGGAAATATTAATCCGTTTGAATCCTAACTATTTTAGTTATATATAATTTAATCTTAGGTGTATGTAATTAATTATAATGAACTATATTTCCAAATTAAAGTTGTATTTTCATAAAATAATAGTTGATTAAAATTAATCATGAAGAAATATTACGAAAACGAAGCAAACAAGGCAAACATTTCACATGTCGACTTTAAGACATGTAAAATCATCCTAACTTAGTTTTGTTTCTTAATATCTGTACATGTTTCGAAAGATAGTATCACAAGGATCACTTTAATGTATAACATCAATAAAATAGGGTAAATAATAAACATTTTAAACGCAGATTTCACTCGCACTCATAAACACTTCGATACTACAACTTCAGTATTTATTTTTAATTGTTTGCAAGCTCTCATCAGCTGATTGAATGGTCACAGATATAAAATATATATCACAGATCTACAGTACAATCGTATTAATGCAACTTTTGAGCGTTTTCATAGATAAAAACATGTTTACAGAGTCTAAGGTCGCGCAGGCAACATTTATTACCTTGACGTACAACTCGACTTTTTTTTGGGCAATATAAATGACCCTGACGCTTGAGTGGTTAAGTGGCAAGATTTTTTTAAAAATATTTAACTTTTTTTTTTAATACATACCAACTTTTTATTTTATATTATAATAAACCGAAAATGAGGAAATAATTACTGAAATGTAGATATAAATAACCAAGCGCATATATACTAAAATTTAATAATTATATAAATAAGTGTACATATTTAAATTGAATAGGTAGATATCTAGATTATATTAATATACAACAACAAAAAAAAAACATTTCCATTTTCTTTTTGCTCCAGTTGCCAATAAATTAAAAAAAAAGAATTTCTCTTTGCATTGTGATATTTCCTCGTTGAGGGCGCAGCGAGTGATTCAATAATTAGAATGAATTTTAGAATCCTTCGCTAGCTCGGTCATCAAATTGAGCACGCGGTTAAAAAGCAACTTTGCACTCTTGTATAACAAATAACTATAACATTAGCGTTCAACTTATTAGCGTTCAACATATAATATTAATATATAAGTATGTTTCTCTTATTCTTTTATCGATTTTAATTGCAATGGTCCTGTAATGCATGTTAGTTGTTTAAACGTAAATATTGTGTACGACTCTTGGAATTAATCAATAAAGAATTTATTTACTTATTTAGTACAACAACGTATCACAGAAAAAAAACTTTTAGGGTAAATCGACTTTAATACGACTTACATTAACAACTCAACTTTAACACGAGTCTAAAAAAGTTGTTTTTCTTAAAAGTTTGGTCTGTGTTACGCCATTGTAATAAAATGTCGTGTCGAAACTGTTGAACGGTTGAATCTTGAAACAGCTTCATCGATTTTTATTGTTTATGTTTTGTCGATCTGAGAAAAAGTAAAGTATTTTTTAACCAGATGCAGCCGAGTGTGAGTTAGCTGGTAAAGTTATATATGAAAACCTGAAGGTTCAACTAATTGTCGCTAACTTCGTCTACACCATTCCGTCTGTCCACGGCTTTACGGAGAAACTATAAGTCCTAGAAAGTTGTAATTTTTCACAGAGGAGGGCAATGTTTAGGGTAAGATAACGGTGTAAATAAATAATTTAGGGTACCTCCTAATCATGTAAGATGTGTGTATATTTTTTTTGGCTCATCTCATCATATTGGGTATCGTTGAACAGGTATTTTAAAATGAAGGACAGGTTTTCAAGCAACTGTTTCGATTAAATGATCCATTCCAAAGTTTATTGAAAATCTAAACACTTTCAAACACTGAAAAAAATCACGAATATAGTTTCAACCAAGAACTTTCCAGGAAAACGATGTTAGCGTTAGCTTTATATAAGTTTTAAAGATATCGTCGATGAAAGTTAAGGCAGTAAATATTCGTTTTGCCAGTACTACGGAAGCCTCTATTAGCACATAGTCTGAATAGCGCGTGAATTTATTTTATGCATAATATTAATAGTGGAGCAAAATTAATATTCCAATTATGTTGAAAATCGGATGTATAATTTTGCGCCACATTGTATAAAACATTTTTAACAAACCAAATTTTAGGTGAACCGGTATCTTATGTGAATCGTGAAAAGTAACAAGCAATATGTATTTTTTTAACCTAAAATTTCACATTTACACATTGGGTGCAGCGACGTTTAATAGAACTATCCCAGGTGTCTGAAATTAATTTTGTTTGGAAAAATCCTTTGACAAAACACAACGTTTGTGTTTTTCAGCCTCGCGTTATACCTGCAAACACAGCTGTTCTGTTTTCAACAGTAAATGTGTTAATAAATTGTCACGCAAAACAATTAATTAGCGTTTGAAACCGCCGACCGCAGCTGGTAATCTAATAATATTCTCTTAACCTTTTTTTTTCGCTTATTTTTTATCTTTATAACCACCGTCGCTCTATTTTATGTATTTCCTTTCCCTGCTTGGTTGTCTGGAAGAGATCGCTATTAGCGATAAGACCGCCAATAAACACTTCTTTCTGTGTAATCTTAGTTCTAAGTTTATTATTGTATTTGTGTGTACAATAAAGTTTTCTATTCTATTCTAATATTCTTCCATAAAGTACATAATTGATAATATTAAGTATTATTTTTACATTGTAGTTTAAATATATAATTATCTATTGTCAAAACTCATTCGCTTTTGGCTTATTAGTAACATGTCGCACATTTATTAAATAAATTTTGCTATTAAAAAACCTTATAATATGCAAAGGCAAAAGTTTTTAGCGTTAAGCCGTGCTTTCAAAAAATAATTAAATAATAATAATAATGAATAATTGGGGTTTATACTCCAACAGAACAGGTTACCCTGCTTACACTGTTAGAGTCAAATCACAATTTATAGGTTGTGTGGCCAACCTAGATGTTGCAGTTCCAGGTCGCCAAGATAAAAGTACATATAAACACATACATACACACACAAACACACACACATTACCTGTGTAAATATGTACATGTAAAGTACATATTTACACATGCATTTACATGACTTCTTCGAAATAGGAAAGAAAACGTGACAAAACGCTGAAAGGATTGCGTTGAAATTTGGAATACAGGTAGGCGGTGGGTTTTACTACGTAGACCTTCTGAATAGAGCACTTTTCCAAGTCAAGATTACAGCGTAGTATAATACTATTTTAAATATTTTTATGGCAAAAATAACATAAAAGATAAAAACAAACAATGAAATGATATTGAAATATTACATAAAACATACGAGTACCTACTTACCATGAAAATACCAGAAGCGCATCACTTCGCTCGACGTGTCAAAGAGTGATACAATTTCAACAATTTCTCATTTCAGAGTACCTATGTATTTCCTATTAAAGTTATCGTCATGTATTTTAAACCTAGGTACACTTCAATATTAAATTTTGCAATAATTCATGTCACGACTACTGAATCCCGTTGATGACATTGGTAAACTTTATTGTACAAATAACACTTTTATACACTTATTTTATTAAAAAAGTTTTGTGTTGACGGAATGTAACTAACTTAACAATTTTCAAAGTTTATAATAAATATTTTTTACACAATTTTGAAAAGCTATTATTCTCAAAAAAAAATTATACTAGTATTTCACAAGTTAATGACCGTTTTGTTTAATTAACGTATTTTATAAAGACAATTTCTTTGCGCTACCGAGGTCCATATTTCACGAAGGGTAGCGATAAAACTGACTCAGGCGCAAGCTCCCGCGGTCGAAACGGGCGGGCGTTTTAAAGGCCCACCCCTCTGCTTTCCTGACTTTGCGCGCTCACAATGTTTTGTGTTTTTTTGCCTTTTCGATTGTGGATAGTTAATATGGATAGTGCAAGTTAGTGTCGTATTACGAGCGACTTGCTTTTTATACTTAAACGACGCCTAAAAAGTAAAATTCTACGAATTTATATTTCAAATACGTATTGTGCTATCGTGGGAGTCTCTCACTCGTTGTGTGACTCGACAGGAGCCTTAAGCGACGCACAGCATCGACCCACTAAAGTAGAAGTTACATTTATTTTTTGTGGCTAATGCCTTTATTGAGAAAAACAAACTAACAATACTACAGCTACTGCAGTAGTAAAGAACACTTTTATTAACCACATCTACAGAAAATCCAAGTGCTCCAAACCACCATTAAAATTAGTATTTTGAACAATATCCATCAATAATACCGTTGTACACTGTACACTAACCCTGAATATAATATAAGCTCTCTCCATGATGAAGTTGAGAGACCTCAGCTAAAAAGCTTATGCACAAAATTAATATCTAGGTACTCTTAGTTTTCCATTCAACTCATTGAAAGCGTGTAGTGAATATAGTTATGTATTTTAAGCCCTAGATATTATAATAAACGTTCAAAATTTTGCAAACATTATTCTTAGTATAATTTATACTTCTGGTATTTAAAATATGGAGCATGAATGACTAGAGCCGCGTCTCCAGCTCCTGTTTTGGTTCATACATTCAACATGAGCATGACAACATCAAAAAATCTCAGCGATCTTGATGAATATTGATATTAAGCCCATTACACACGACGCTATACTATATCTTGCTATATGACTCCTGGTACCATATAGCATCGCATAGCAAGGCCTTGCTATACCTCGCTATACCTTGCTATATTATTTTTAGTGATGGCCAGGTTACTGATCGGAACTATATTTTTTAATAGTTCATTCTTTGTGATTGAATCTTGAGTCGATCATTGATATCAAATCAAGTGACTTTATTAACGTTACTTTTTCATATTTACAAACGTACTCAAATATTTGGAATAACTTGGCAACAATTTCTATGAGAGCGTTTGAATAGGTATATTAATACAAAAATATAAAAAAACGGACAAGTGCAATTTGGAGTTGCCATATACTTGTGTGGAAAAATGTTATTAACATAATATATTACGAATAAATACGTATTTTAATAGTTTAGGTATCTGTTCTCTTATCCCACACAATAATGATAATTATTAAAGTTTCATTAATGTAAAGTGAAAATTACTCATAAAATAATTATTAAATACTTATTTTCATGTTATGTAGATTGTTTTTTTAATATATGTTAGCTATACTTCAACTGTTCTATAACCTTCACGGAGTTCCAGTTGCTTTTTTACGGCTTCATTATCGGATCAATTCAATGTTACCAAAATATAGCATTATTACCAGTCTTACTTACCTAATAAGTGTATGCACAATTTCCACTTTGTGCCTCCTGCGATGAATGATATAAGTTGAAAACCGTTGTTTAAAAGAAATACAAGTGTTAAAATATACAATAATTAACTGCTTTTAAAAATCGTCATAAATTAGTGATAAAACTAACCAACTTATTTTAATCTAATCGAAATTAATAATAGAAATAATCTGAAATATTATTATCGTACTTTTCTGTACATAATTAATAGTAATAGGCACTAATAAGTCGAATATTTTTTATATAAAAACCTATAAAATGATAATGTATCTCTTGATTTTAAGGTGGTTTCTTCTACATGAAGACAACATGAACAAGCCAATCAAAACTAACCAACCGTCAGGTTTTGGAGATTTTGTTGCTATACAGAAAATCACGACACGGGGGTCTATTTTATTTTTCCTTCCTATGCACTTTCATATATGCACACTCGTTAAAGGTACATACCACTTTTCATAATTTTAAAGCTAGTTCCTTGTTAATATTTTTAGGAAGTAGGTACCAGGAGTACCAGGAGTAGGAACGGAGAATCAATCACTTTGATTGCATATAGTTCCAATGATTCCCCAACACTACTTAAACAAAAGAATTTGACAATGTATTCTACATAAAGGATGTTTCTTTTTTTTCCTAGATTTTGGTTTCCTTCAAATCTACTCCTGGTAAACTTAAAAAAGTGAATTAAATTAAAAATTTAAAAAAAACCCCCAACGCAATACGTAATTCACCATTTTTTGATGGCGGCCATCTTGGATTTTAAATTTTATATAGTGGGCTGTATTCTACTTGTTAAGCCCTTTCATTTGATACCCATATTGAGGGGGTCGTGGAAGAAAAAAGTAATCCGCCATTTTGTAGCGGCGGCCATCTTAGACCGATTTTCACCAAACATGGCTAAGAACACTCTCGACTAACTCTACTTTCAAACAAAAAAAACTAAATCAAAATCCGTTCATCCGTTTGGGCGCTACGATGCCACAGACAGACACATACACACACACACACACACACACACACACACACACACACACACACACACAGACAGACAGACAGACAGACAGACAGACAGACACGTCAAACTTATAACACCCCGTCGTTTTTGCGTCGGGGGTTAAAAAAATGACGTTTCAAAATTCGTCAAAAAAATCCAGAGAAATTTATTCTAAATTAACATCGTTTACTAAAAGTTATGACTTACGTTAATCAAATAAGATCAATTCATGTTGGATTTGACCGACTTTATCAGAGGATTCTCGACTACATCGGCCAAATAGCATAGGTAGAGAAACTCATTGTCATCCGGAAAATCAAAGGAAAGCGGACTCAGGTCGTAGTCCGATGCGTTGGTCAGATCAGATCCGCACCACCCTTGAAGTTGCTGTTGTCCTGTTGTCTTTTGGCTCCTGGCTATGAAAATCGCATCCAACCAACCCAGATAGCGATCTATCATCAGATATCAAATCCTCCAAAGGAGGGGCCATGACTCCCAGTAATGGGCAATATGACAAGGACAAGAAGAACTCCAAACGTTCAGTTTCCTAGTAAAAATGTCTAGATAAACTATAAAATAATGATTTGTTAAGCTATTGCATAGCTTTTTTTTTTCTCTTTAGAGGTACCTACAAAACCCTTGTAACATGTGTTTGCATTATTAAAGATTTAACTGACAATCACTTTTGTAAAAAAAACCATGGCAGCCTCCTGGTATGTATTTTTTAAAAAAATTGAGAAAAAAATCATGAATTTTTTTACACATCCTGTATAAGACTCAAAATTGACATTGTCAACAGACATGTTGCTGTAAAACCATACAATTTGGCAAATCCCATATGAACTAGATTAAAAAAAAATAGCACTCCGGGAGTGCCGGCAGAAGTGAAAACTTCAATATTAACGTTGTGTTTAATTATAAGTATAAAAATACTATCATTTATGAGGTAGAATACAATGTTTATTTATTGCGCTATCGTACACAAATATGACAATTTATATGTTGTTATTTATAATATTATATCGTTATTTATATATAACATTAAATTTTATCTCTCAGAAAAATCACCTTCCATCCATAATTTCGACGACTTTTACACCATCGTTATTATCAGAATCATCATCGCAAATTTTTACAACTGATACAATTGGTTTATGATAACTTAAGTAAGAAACAAACAGTTTTGATTCGAACCTATTTAAGTGTAATAAAAAAAATATAAAATATAAAAAAAAAATATCGGGCGCGCGCTTGTCTAAGCCCCCTGTGCCGCCTAAACAGAGCAGCACACTCAGGCACGGTAGAAAGAGTGGGAGATACTAGTTCCTCTCCCTTCCCCTCGATCTTACGCTTTTTCGATCAGCATCACGTGACCCTGACGCGAGTTTGAAAGTTTTTACCCATACAAAAAAGTGCTCAGCGCCGCTAAAGAAGTTTTCACTTCAAAAAATGCGTAGCCATTTTGTAACATGACTTAGCCGGTTAAGCGAAAGTCTACTGCAAGGTATTCAAAGGTCTAAGTTATTCGGACAAATAATAATCATTATGCATAAAAAGAGCTCCTATTACAAGTAAATAGGAGGTGAAATTTAAAATACAAATTATATTACTTTGCTTCGTAATGCTAACAAAAATCTTTCTTTCTTTCATCCATTCTTTTCTTTCATCCATTCAAATTTATAAATTAACCTCATTTTTAGACTAATTTAATTTATCAATAATAATTTCTAAAGTTGTACACCTATTTTGTGGACATATGGGCCGAGGGTCCGAAATAAATGATTTTTATTTTATTTTATTTATTTTTTATTTAAAAAGACCTGCAAACACAAGAAAATATTTAATATATATAAAAAACATTTTTTTTTCTAATTTGTTACACAGCGGTTAAACATTTGCTACTATTTAGTTTAATATATCGCGTAGGTAATAGGAGTTTGTTTTATTTTGTCTCGGTAATACAAATCGGCTTAGTCATTTTATCACCTAGTCAAAATGAAAAATGGCGGATTCTACGCATCAACTGTAAAATATAGCGCGATATAGCGCTATATGTCATTTATAGCTACGTGTGTGACGGATGCCGATTTGTACTGAAGCTATGCCGCGCTATAAGAAGCTTTATAGCGCTATATAGCGACGTGTGTAATGGGCTTTATGTTGTACGTGCTTTCCATCGGATATGGAAAGCAAAAAATATTGTTGGAGCAAACAAGAAGTCAAAATCGCCGATTTTTTTTTTTGATGTTGTCATGCTCATGTTGAATGTTTGAACCAAAACAGGAGCTGGAGACGCGGCTTAACACACACATTTTTTATTTGCTATATAAGCGGGTCACACATGGACCAGATTGACACAGGACAGGGTTGAGTGGCATAACATGAAGGAGGCCTATGCCCAACAGTGGGATGTAGAGGGCTGTGGATGATGATGATGATGATGATGATATAAGCCTTTAGCTTGCCGCGAATAGACAATTGTCAATATATCACACTTATATTATAAATGCGAAAGTTTGTGACTGAGAGTGTATGTTTGTTATTTCTTCACGCCTCAACGGGTGGACCGATTGAGCTGAAATTTTGTATAGAGCCAGCTTAGACCACAAAGGCTACAGCGGGTAAAGCCACAGGGCGTAGTCAGTCATAGGGATCACTATCAGGAACGGCTATAGCTGTCATACCATTACATGATTTAACGAACCACCGCCAAATCCTGTCACCAGCAAGGCGGGTGAAAAAACCGCACAAAATTAATTATAATAGGTATAATTAGGTAAAGGGCCGGGATTTGAACTCGGTGTTCTAATATGACAACGGAATAACATACCTATACCGCATAACCTTTCAACCACTACTTCAATAATTTTGATATCATACGAAAAAAAAATTATGTTTTGATTAAAAACAAATTAATATTAGTAAAAATATTAATATTTTCATATATTTATGCTAATATTAGTAATATTTTTTAAATATTTTATTATATTATGTGTATTGTATATATTATTAGTTTATATATTAAGTATTTTTTTTAAATTTAATTTTCTCTCATTTCTCATTAAGGATAAAAATATTATAAGCACATGTCAAAAAAAGTCTGCACATGCTACAATTTTGATAATTCTAACGCCACATTATAAATATGTCCTTGGTTGCAAGCAACGAATTAGGGAAGTAAGTTGCAAGTATTGTATTATATCCTATTTTTGCATTTATCTCCTTAAATTTGAGAAGAGTAAACTTTGGTAATATTTTAGTATGTACAGGAGGTGTGTTTTTTGCCCGAGGAGTGGTCAAACTTTTCGTTCTATAATATTTCTCTGCGTGATCTTTAGAAAAATATTAATCATTAACTTAAGTTAAAATTGTTTTACTGTTATTTACAGTTTAAAATCTATATTTCTGAAATGTAGATTTTTTTTTCTATTCAATAAGTGCAGACCTACATATGCGTAACACTTAATATATATTATTAAATACAGAAAAAAATAGACTGCCCAAATTTATTCAATCTTCCTGCATTAAAGTCAGTATCATGATAATGGCCATAAAAACCGAGGGGAGTTCCAAATAATAATAAAAACACTCAAATAATAAACCTTTTGACAATAAGTTTTGACAAAATTAGGGTGCCATCTTTAAATCTCTGTCATTAATCGCGAACTTTTGATATGACACAAGTGAAGCTGCTCTGTGATTGGTCAGGTCCGCGCATGCGCCCTGATGGATGTGATTTATGTCAATTGAACATTTTAAAACACCCTTTGTGTTAGTCATATGCGACTCGGGGTTGCCTTTGTGACCAGACAGTCATATTTAACCGCAGCTTAAAAGGTTTTTGTTTGCACCGTAGGTGATAATAATAATAAATACGTGATTACAGTTTTTAATACCTTTTTGAGAAGGTTATTTAACTTTTCGTCAAGTTGTTCATCTATTACCAACTTTTCAGTTGCGATTTTTTTTTTTACTTTTGAAGGGATTAAGTTGTGCCCGCTGAAATTCTTAACGTCTATATGGCAGAATCAATTTGACTGAAAAGATTGTATAAAGTCTCAGCCAAAGCCGCATAGACGTAATTCTATTACCTCTAAATGTGGTCGCATCCTGGAATCACAGATTGGCTACTTTTTAAACTGTTATAGGCAATGTTAGTAAAAATGCAATTTGAAACATCGAATAATTTATTTTCCACTAATTGTATCTTAGTTTAAACAGTAACACTCAATACAGATAGACATACATTTCAGACAATGATAGGGATATTTAGCATAATATGTATATATAAATTATGTGTTTTGTTATAATGTAGATATAGGTAGGTACGAGTCATAAGTAATTCAGAAGTTAGAAGATCTCAGACTATTTAAAGATATTTTGATTTTAATTAAGTATAAGTTTTTATTATATAAGTAGTTTTTATTATATTAGTGTATTATATAAGTCGTTTTATTGTATAAGTACAGTATGGTCTAGGCTATGAATAAATAAGGAAGCCAGAAAGAAAATCAGGAACTCTAACTGGAAATTAATTCTCCTGAAAAAATGGGGCCAAAAATGAGTATTAAAAACTTTTAACTCTTTTGGAAAGTAGTTAAATAAATATATTAGGTAAATGTATAAAATATCATTTTTAACTAGACCTAATTCTATAAAACTATTATTTAAGTATACTTTTAAACTTATATAATAGAGACCTAAGGGTCATAAGTATAACTAAACTACAGACAATTAGATACTTTTAAAATTCCAACATTCTACATTTTATACCTAATACATATTATATAGTAAGATCGTGTTACTTTGACTCTACATGGATATCTTTAGCTGAAAATAAAACTACCTCTGCGTCAGCCTCAAAAAATATAGAAAGCTGAAGTTTCCGTATAATATTACATTATTTTGGTGATTTAAAAGTTGTCTTAAAAGTCACATTAAATATAGTGTTCGCGTCGTAAGTTATTTAATGTCAATGATTAAAATTAATATTTTTTCGCCATTATCTTTGAGTTAGGTACTGTTGACCTAATGATGATATTTAACCAAAAATTTGCTACAAATTTTATAGAAATCATTTTTTCATGCCGTGCTCGATTAATGTTACCCTTCAGAGTCAAAATTATCCGACCTTACGGTATATCTACGAGTGTAACAATATGGATAAATAGTGCACAAAATTAATAATATTTTAACTACACACAGTCCCAACTGCTGGGCTAAAACCTTTCCCAATCTCTCTTGCCTCTCCCTATGCCAGCCCTTATAACGCGCATTTTCAATTATACATATATCCACGAATTTATTCGCATTGATCACGACTATTAACCGATAAAAATAAAATGTTCTTGGATTTATAGAGAGGAAAAGTTAAAAGGTATTTTTCAATTTTGTCGCGTAGGCCACCTAATAGCACGTTACACGACAAATTTAGAAACGTCTTTTATCTTTATCGCTTTATGGCCCTAAGAACGTTTTATTTTAGTCAGTTAATAGTGATAGTCACCGGTGCCCCAAGAGGCACTCAGCTCTGTATGGTATTTAAAGGCCTTTTCAAACCTGAGCGATATTCGCTACCGTCTGTGTGTCATACATAGTTTTGTTTCGCTCCCGCCGGTGGTGGTAGTCAATACCGCTCAGGTTTGAACAAGCCTTAAATAATCTAGAGAAATTCGCTCTTTTAGCATAAGACAAACAATGTTGCACACCTACTTAACTATTAAGTACATAAACTAATTGCAAAAAAACGAGTAGGTATACGAGTAGCAATCGAAAACAATAACCCGTCCACAACAATATCATCTACACAACTATAACACATTAATTATAATAAATTAATTAAACTACGTGTGCGACTAGTTTGCATTATACGAGTATAATATTAGATATTATCATGGCGAAAGTAGAGTAGGTTCGTAATTTGAGGTATATAACCTGAAACGAGCATGTCGAATAAGAGGAATTACCTAATTTACACAGGTAGCAATCACTATCATTATCAACCTACGTCCACAGCTGGACATAGGCCCCATGGCACACCACTCAACTCGGTCGTCCGTCTTCCTATTCTTGGTAGTGGTCCCATCGACCCTCCAAATATATCATCGCCTCATCTCACGACAACCCGACAAAAATAAAATGTTCACTTATATCTCAGAACAATAAAATTAAAAGGAATTTCTTAAATCTGTCCTTTTAGAGTTGGGTTTTGTAGTAACAGTTGAGTTATGTGGCAAAGTCGAGTCCTTGTTTTAATAATTGTACTATGTCAATAACCACATTTTTATTTTTGTCGACTTGTAGTGATTGCCAACGGCAAATTAGGTAATAATTTGTATCAAGACAACTGAAGAGCGTAACAAGTAAACAGCATCTTGTACGTTATATAAAACTTTTAAACCTAAAAATCCCACTTGGGTTTTAAAAAAATGCACAATATCGAAAAAAAAATTGATTTTGATATCATAACGTTTTTTATTTATTAGATTTTTATTTTTTCTAATTAAAATTTGTATGGTTGTTTAGTATTATAAACTGTATTTAGTTCTATTGTCTAGTATTAAATTATGGTGTCATAATAAAGAATTATCTTTCATAACAGAAAGTTATATGAAAAATTAGATTTGAAATTTGACAGCGAGCGACTCAAAGGCCCCGCAGTCGCTTTGACATGAATTCAATCGTAAATAAGCCCTGAGGGAAGAAGGGTAATCGCCCTCCCGCCATAAGCCTGCTTGTTTTCCCCTATGTGTTGTCCTTGTCTGGTGCATATTCCTAGCTCTGCATTCTATTCGCTTACTGCATAACACCAACAAGTGCTGAAATAAACTTGTGCATTCACTTGTAATGATCGTTCTTGCGAATGTTTAATAAAACACAAATATACATATAGAAGACCAAGATGCCTGGAAACTTTTGCATGATTATAAACCAGCTGGTGCTATACAAACTAACAACGAATTACATATGTATGTAACCAAGAGATGGTAAACTGTGAGCACATATTTAAAAAATCCCTACGAGTTTCTTGCTTATTCTTCTCATAGAGATACTTTTCGAACGAGCGGTAGAGTCTCGAAATAGGACTAAATAATTGTATATTTGACTTGCAAAAGTGAAAAGAACGTGAGTGTGAGTGTTACATTACAGAAAAATAAACAAGAGTTAGGGCTTTCACTAGAAATATCATGAAAATGTTCGTAGCGATGTTTGGATCGATGTAGCGTTCGATGAATTTAAAAACGATGAACGCTTTTCACAAGTGAGTGCTCAAGTCTATGAGTACTTTACTATCATTATTTATACCACAATGCGCGCGAAGACAGTGCCTTCAGAGATAGGAAAATCTTTGGTAATTTCAAAACTTGATTAGCCCTTCATCGCGTTTGATGTTAATCATTAAAATAAAAATTATTTTATACAATTTAAAAACAATAACGTAGGTATATATATCAATCAAGTAGCAAAATGCATATCTATAGTTTAAGAATATGTGGTATGGTTTTTATTTTGTTGGTGAGCTTTTAACTCTGCATCGTCCCTACATTCAAATAAAAAGTACATAATATGAGACCCACAAGGACAACTAAAAATATTAATTGCTGAAATCTATCACATTTTGCAATGCTTTTTTACTATTATTGATCTAAATAATACAACATATTATAATTCCTAGCAGTCACTCGCAGTACTTCGAACTACATCAGAAACTGTTTTGGCTAACTCAGAAAGTTAAATTCACTATAAAAATCAATAACTATAAGCAAAATATTAGCATAATATTATTAATATGTAATTGTATGTAAAATAATGATCGTTTAACTATGTCGCGTAACATAAGACAAAGTGAAATTCTTTACGCATTTTTTCCTTTAAATCAATAAGAACATCTCTAAGAACATTTTGTTTTAATCAAATCAAATTAAGACATTTTTTCGCTAGAACACACTCAAAATATACAAAAGGTCTTAAAAAATAATGTCATCAGCAAGCAGACGTGCTAATTTTTAAATTTAAATTAAACAATATTAAAATAATATATATATATATCTTCGCGAAAGACCCTACGAAATTAATATTTTACACAACTTACTTTTTTTTGTCATAAGTTTATTAGTTGACTTAGGGCTTGTTCACGAGAACGCGCGGGCGAGGGCGCGGGCGCGTGCGCGACAGACTTTGCTTACACCGCACGTGCGTTTGTACGTGAACACTTTCATTATGTTTGATATTTCGCGCCCGCGCCCGCGCGTTCACGTGGGCCAACGCTTTCGAGTAAGACAATGCGGTTTCCAATTTCAAACATAACTTAAAACACGGGCCGTCGCGTCTGGTTGTTATTAAAAAAGAAATGCTTAAGCTTACGTCACACTGAGGCGGTACGAAACGGTAAAGCGGTCGCGATCTTCATTTTGTTCCTGCCCGCGTTCGCTTTATATGTGACAGGTTACATACAAATTCGAACATTACAAAAATTCCGTCCCGGACCGCGACCGTTTCCCGCCTCTGTGTGTAGTAAGCTTTAATCTTTCGGCAGCGCGCTGTCGCTCTTCCCCCTAGAATAGACTCGGTACGCGTGTTTGGAGCCCAACATTCTGTCGAGCAGGCTGTGCTTGGCGCCGCGCCGCCGTAGGGCCAGGACCTCCCGGCAGAGCTCGTGGAACACTTCGCCCACTTGGTTCACTTGCTCAGCGGCCGCCACCTCGGCGAAGTTGCATTCGAAGTCTTTGGCTAGGATCTCGCCTTCATCTGGACTCACCTGGAAAAGAGATCGAGAATTAAAAAAATGTTATTTGTTATACAAGAGTGCAAAGTTGCTTTTTGACCGCGTGCTCGGTTTGTATGACCGAGCGAGCGAAGGATTCTAAATTTAAATCACGAGCGCAGCGAGTGATTTAAAATACACTTTCCGAGGTGGGGGGATGAAAAAAATATTTTCTTATTGGTGATTTTGGTTTTCCTTGTAAAGATTTTTCATTTTGATTCATATTATATTTCGAAATATTTTTATGGCAAACACTTTTTTTAATTTCTCCATTTATAATATCAATTTCGCTAACAATATGAGACCTCCAATCGTTAATCGCCGTTTTGTTATAAGGCTGCAAAAGTTTTAAATTATTACATCTAATTGTTATTTAAAGTAAATTTTACATTATATTACGATGTACAAGCCACAAACGCCATCTATTTATTTAGTAACAAACATTTTACCTCAAAACCCTCTGACAGGTGATCAATAGGGTCATCCCTCATGCAAGTACATAAAATATATATTTAGTTCCATGCATGTCCATCGCATCGTTACCTGATATGAGAAACCTAACACATTCCCATCGCTAGCGCCAAGTTAATTCAAAAGATAACAGATGGCGCTACAAGGATGGTAAATTACAAGGTACACAATAGGTCGTATCTACGGCGTAGAATGTCTACGAGGAAGATTCATTCTCCCACCACTTCCTAGGATTATTTTTTAATTTCATAAAATACATAGTTACCGCGCTACCAACCTGACCTATAAAAAGTGCCAAAGATACTAACTACTCGTACTTAATGGGACTATTTTATGTAGATGTCTCGTAGAGTTGCACACAAGACAATAAATACATGTAGGTAAGAATTACGAAATTCCATCGAAGCAGAGAACAGTAACGTTGTGAAAAACGCTAAAGAGATAATTATTTTACAAACTAATAGCAGCGCCTCGCCGTTTTTATTTTTACACACATACGAACTTTCACCTTTTTATATTCTTTTTTTATAGGTATACACTCGTATAGTTCCAGTGGATTACTTTTTGCTTGTGCACTTTTTGATAAAAATGCCAAATTTGGTACCAATGTGGTTCGATGCAAAATAAACAAATTTGTATATGGAATGCGGAATCATCGGCCAGCTGATGTAACAAGTCGACAGAGCTCAGTAACGGTGAGGCTTAGAGTGTTTCAACAAAAATTTGTAGAATTTTGGAGGGTAAAAAAACCATGATGGGCGCACTTTCATCATCATCATCATCTCAGCCGTAAGACGTCCACTGCTGAACTTTAGACTTCCAAATGTACCGGTTGGAAGCGACCTGCATCCAGCGTCTTCCGGCGACCTTTATAAGGTCGTCTGTCCACCTTGTGGGCGCACTTTAATATAGACAAATTTGGGACCGTTATCTCGTAGATTAAATGGTTACAAAAACTCATTGATTAAATGATATAAAATTGTTTCACTATTATAAATAGTTTCCGTATTTTCATGAAATTTAAAGTTCTTGTAGGATTTCTTCACCGAGCTTTCAATATTTCAGAATATTCAGAGACATCACCGTATCACACCATTTGCCATGAATTAAGTGCTTCGTCTTTGCGCGCGACTTTCTCGTTCGCACTATATGACTAATTTTTAAAATTTTACAAAAGAATTTTCTTTTCGAAATTTGTTTATCGGTTGCTCTATAAATTATATTTTTATAGAGTGCTTACCCTAAAGTATTTTCAGTTTGATACTTTGAAAAGTCGCAAAGGGTTTACGAAATAACAAACGTATTCTTCGTTTTAAGAATAACTTTGTGGATTTAAGATAGAAAATTGGAAATACTTTTAAAAATAATAAAAAAATATTCGCACCTTCGGCAGAACAAGGGCACAATTGTCCAAATGCATAAACTGCAATTGTGCCCTTATTCTCTGCAATTGTGCCCTTATTCTACTAGAACAAGGGCACAATTGCAGTTTATGCATTTGGACAATTGTGCCCTTGTTCTGTATATTATATGAAGAACCTATACCGAGAAACATTTTCAAAACGTAAATTATCATAATCTATATATACCTATAATATACCAAAATTAGTTTTATCGTGCGAGCGAGCGAGTCGCATGCAAAGAAGAAGCTCTTAACGCATACTTAATATAATATAATATACACTCGCGGCTTTGCCCGCCTGGCAAAACCCTTTCTTAGCGGAGGTCTACGTCATAAAACCTATCTGTGTTCCAAATTTCAACCCAATCCGTTCAGAGGCTTGGGATGTGCGTTGATAGACCAGTCAGTCAGTCAATCAATCAGTCACTCTTTCCTTTTATATATTTAGATAATAGGTACGCTGCACCGGGCTATATTATCCGTCTGTAGTTTGCGTTAGTTTATATAAAATTTATGCAGAAGCATAGGCGGATTTAGGGGGGGGGGGGGGGGGGGGCAGGGGACCAAGGCCAGAAGCATTGTAGAGTTACGAATTTTGCACATATTTCATAGTCAAGACTATAATTTTTTTCTCGGCGCTCGCAGCAAGCTGCTCGCACACTTATTATTAAGGATATTTGAACTTTCTAACTGTTCAGAGCGACCTAAACACACTTTTTTCTTAGTAAAAATGATAATATTCTTGCCTTTCTGTACCTTGCCCCCCCCCAAAAACCAAATCCTGGATCCGCCTATGTGCAGAAGGATTTTAGTTATGCAATGCGTTGCGCATCGCTGTTTGTTTGCTTTAAGTCTAAGCTTTAAATGGAATTGTTGTCAACCTCGCCGCACGCCCACTGAAGGCCTAAATATTTTAATTATTCAATATATGTCAACCGAACGTGTAACCTTCGTGACATGAGTTCAAGGGGCCGTTAACTGTACCTGGCAGCCCTTCAAATACTTTACCTTACCACAAACTAATCGAAGTTGTCGATTATTGAAATGTGTTTGACATACTGTAAATAATTAATTAGTGACATACATATAGGTGTATGTTTAACACCCTTTCGCTCGAGGCTACGCCCCGTTAAGGAGGTCTACTGTACTTAATGAAATTAGGCGTTACTTTGCGGAAATCCATTACAATAATTATTAGCTATTATTTAATATTTAGTGTTAATTCCGCTCTAATTCTCTACTCTCTATTCTCTCTCTTTCTTTTCTTCTTTTCTTTTTAGAGCGGAATTAACACTAAATATTCATAATTCATTTATTCCAGTAAATGTAGGTTACATATTACAAGATCTTATTGTTATATTTAAAAGCACTACATTTTACCCTGCCAGGGTGCTGTGGATGAGTGCAAACAAGATTATAATATAAATTGAACTAATATTGATAAGAATAATAGCTAATAATTATTGAGGTCTACTGTGTAATATTTATTTATGCATTATATTTGTGCTAAATATCAGCTCAAGTCATTTCATCACAGCTCAGTGGTTTGAACTGCGTTAATATAGTAGTTACCTACACATAGTCATTCTTTTTATATTTTACTAGCTGCGCCCAGCGGTTTTACCCGCTGTACTATAATCTATATGTTATTCCGGGGTGTAAGTTATCTCTATACCAAATTTCACTTCAATCGGTCCATCCCGTTTAGGCGTGGACTCAAACTCAAACTCAAAATTCATTTATTCAAATAGGCTACAATGGAGCACTTTTGCAAGTCAATTTTACATTTTATTTTAATATTCTACCGCTCATTCGCAAGACACCTCTATGAGAAGAATGAGCAAGAAACTCATAGGGATTGCTTTTTTTAAATATGTGTTTACAATTATTATCTTGGTTACATAATTTATTTACAGGTGGTTGCAGAGGTTTCCAGGCATCTTTGTCTTCTATGTATTGGCTAGTTTTATAATAGGCTTTCTTTTGTAATATGTCTTTAACACGGCTTTTGAATTTACCTTCTGTGAGCCCCGTTATTTCATCAGGGATTTTATTATAAAAACGTACACAATTCCCTAAACATGATTTATGGCTCGTTTTGGACAATCTGAATCGAGGTACAGCTAACTTATTCTTATTTCTAGTATTAAAGCTATGAGTGTCACTATTTAACTTGAATTTATCTAAATTTTTCCTGACATACATAATATTTTCGTAAATGTACAAAGATGGTAGGGTCAGTATATTTATCTCTTTAAAGAGCTCCTTTAAAGAGTCTCTTGGGCGCATCTCATAGATGGCACGAATTGCACGCTTTTGTAGTATGAAAATAGTCTTAATATCTGCTACTGACCCCCACAGTAAAATACCGTATGACATTAAACTATGGAAATATGCAAAGTAAACTAATCTCGCTGTAGCTACATCTGATAGTTGCCTGATTTTATACACCGCATATGCTGCAGAGCTCAATTTCCCTGACAATACATTAATATGATTACCCCATTGTAACTTAGAATCTATATTCATGCCAAGGAACAAAGTTGCATTGTCAAGCTTTAGCATTTCACCGTCAAGAACTATATTAGATTCTATGTACCTAACGTTAGGTAATGAAAATTTCAGGCATTTAGTCTTTTTCGCATTCAATAACAGATTGTTAGCTGCAAATTAGATATTACTATTAACGCGTTATTAGATAAGAGTAACATATATCCGGACATCCATACATTCTTACAAACTTACACGTTTATAATATTAGTAAGATGTACTCGTTTTGTATTGAATAATATTATGTACTAATATGTAAAAGTATTATAAATTCTCGTTCGAATGTCGCCAGTCTTCGTTTTGCATGGGGAGGTTCGGACCCCGGTGCGAATCGACTAAAGCAAAACGAGGACTTGTGTGGTTCACATCGCGGTCCGAACCATTTATGGTGCGAAACAGTAGTAAGACCTAAGTAAATGTATGCCATTGTGCTATTAAACTGGTTAATGTGTCAGGTGCACCATATACGCGTAACCACCGAAACATCTGGCTGAAACTTTGCTCCGCTCGTCTTATGTTTTACGATGTATCTGGTATCCTAAAGCAGAGACTAGAACATTGCGTCTGTCATAGTCATAGTCATAGTCTACCTACTTACCTATCTGAGGTGATATCCGACTTATTGCCAACTAATGAAATCGGGACAAAATATACCTATTCAACTCTACTATGCTTCTCTCACAATTGTCTGCTATAGCGGAGACTAGTAAATTATGCGTCCGCCATAGGGCCAAGCCACAACACTGCGTTGCGGCGTTGTATCGCAAAAACAACATCTGACAGCAATGAGATGCGATGTCGCAACGCAATAATAACTGAAACATCGTCTGATCGTCGTCGTCGACGTCTTTTCGTCTGATATCGCATCCGATGAAATTTTTGCGTTGCAATCGCACTGCTGTGCGATGTTGTTTTTGCGATACGACGCCGCAACTCGGTGTTGTTGTCTGGCACATAGTGCTACTTACCTGTCTAAGGTCATATCCGCGTAAAACAAGCGACGCATCTGGCTGCAAACTGTGATTCGTTCGCCTTGCGTAATTGACGAGTCTCTGTTAGAGGTAGACCAGGTGTAATGCGTCGACTTTAGTGTTAATTACCTGTCTAATGTCTAACTAAATAATAAAAATAGCATCTGCGATTGTATTAACTATTTTAAAAAATACCTGTCTAAGATGCACCATATCCACCTAATTTCCAACTAAAGCAAGCGGAACATCTAGCTACATACTCTGCTTCGCTCGCCTCACGTAGTTGAAATATCTGTTATAGAGGAAACTACTAGGCATAATGCATCTGCGATTGTACTAATTATTACCTGTCTTAGATGCACCATATCCGCCTTATTGCCAACTAAAGCAAGCGGAACATCGGGCTGTAAACTCTGCTTCGCTCGCCTCACGTAGTTGAACGACTCTCTGTCTGTTATCGAGTAGACCAGGAACAATGCGTCCGCCCATTGTGCTACATCGCTCGCTGGGATGTCGTTTATACTCTGAAAACAACAAAATTGATTAAGATACGAAAACTTTCAAACTACTCTCTAACCTAAGGTTACGCTAGAATTAGTGTGTATATTTAGCTGTATTTTTTGTAGTAGTAAATAAGTAGCCCTACCTTTTTTTAGGCATATAACATGATTCTTGTGAACGCATCTGCACTTTCCATCAGGGGGAATATGTTCAAATGTAGGGCTATTTTTAGTTTTATATAAAAAGAAAACAGATTTTTAAATGCAATTTTAAATACGGGTTTTAAATTGGGATAAGACAAAAATACGCAACAGTTTAGACAAAAATATTTTAATGAGTTGTTAAGAACGGTGTTTCAATAGACATCAACTAAAATTACTGATTTGGGTTTATATGAGATCTCACAGCTACCTATAAAGTGGAGTCAATTAGAAAATCTAGGGTGATTCCTGAGAGTCAAAATTTTACATGTCTGGGGGAATAAACTACCCGTAACATAAAAATTCTACCCAAAGGTATTTTTTTCCTGTTAGTTTAAGGTTCAATCTACTTAATGCATGATAGACATCAGGTTATATTTAGCTGCAAGTATCTAAAAAAAAATGTAAAAGCCCTGAAATTTGATTACCGTGGGCTGTCCCTTACACATTTTCGGAACAAAATATATTTTTACACTAATTTATAAAAGGAATTTAATTAATTCCTGTGATCAAAGCTGTAAAGGGTGAACTGTTATATGATCAAAAAAATACGCGAAGGCTGTACTCAGCGTAGTTTTAGAAAAAATAACAAATTTAGGTTTGTCCCCGGACAAAAAGTGATTCCCATGGCGCGCGACATAACTACCCACATTTCACAAACCATAATACTTAGAAGCTTGTACGCACGCTATTGGCCAACTTCGATTGCGCTCTAAACATAGTGAAGAGAGGCTCCTCCTCTCGTTGTTATAAACTGGATTTACGAAGGTGAGAAATTGATTACCGTGGTTTTGGTTCACTAGATCATTGATTACCTTTTCCATGTTTAAAAATATTTTTTTATCCATTACGGTTTTTTGACTAGGGTGTGCAGTTAGGAAAAGGGTATTGTTTATCATATATTTTATTAATTTTGGTCTATAATTATGGTATTTAAAAATATTGACAAAAAACTATACAATTTTGATTTCCATGGTATTGATTCTCATGGCATTTTACCACTGTGATCAATTTTCCCCTGAGTTTTCTTGCGCATTCTTTCACTTTTTACCCAACTACAGCGAAGCCGCAGCTATGGAAGTGATTTTGACAGTTTATATTTGTATATTTCATTATTTCAGATATTTTTTTTATATTGTATACATTAGATTTATTTATATTGTACTATAGTAGACAGCCGCTCTGGCTTCTGCGGCACCATTATATCCCCACATTAAAAAGTCGCTCAGCGAGCTATGGAGAGGGCTATACTCGGGGTTTCTCTACGTAATCGAATCAGGAATGAGGAGATGAACCAAAGTCCCTGACATATCTCCGCGGATCAGGAAGCTGAAGTGGTAATGGGCAGGCCACATAGCACGTAGAGCGAATGGCTGATGGGGTCAAAAAGTGTTCAAGTGGCTACTACAGGCAAGCAAACGCAGCGCGTCTACCCACAAGTGTGGCAGACGACCTTATTTAGGTCGCTGAAAGACGCTTGAAGCAGGTCGCTTCCAACACCGGTGTTATATATGGAGGTCTAAAGGGGAGGTTTATGTTCAGCAGTAGACGTCTTATGGCTGAGATGATGTATGATGAAAAAATAAAACGAAACAATGGGCTGACTGCAACTTTCAGTCCAGATTAACCTAACTAATGATAAATGTACAATCTGATGACAGCTTCTGGAGTGAATCCTGTCAGTGACTGTGACTGAGAACTTAATCTCATATTCTAGGACTATATATTCAATATTTTTACATTGTTTAAGACTGCAATACATTGATTTTATTTAGTTTACATGATTATTATATAGAGAGCCAATATAGACCTTTTTAATTTTTAATACTTTATGTTTGGTGTATATCTGTTTGGATCACCGTTTTTAATCATTTCTATTTTATATGATTAGTATGTAGAGGTCAATATTTAAATAATAACATAGAATTCAAACAAAATAGTTTTAATTTTGATTCCCATGCCACACTTTATTGATTCCCGTGGCACCAAAAATTTAAATTTAAATATCTTCTGAACAAAACAAGTTATAATGATGCCTATTTGATTGATGTGCTTATAATTATGGGAAATTTGATGTTTTACATGTAAAATGTAATAATACTTTGATTTAAAATCTGCCACGGAAATCACTTAAATACGCCCGATCTCAGGATTTACCCTCTACATTCCGGGATAAATGACTTTGTTCATTTTACAGTATTTTTGATTATATAATTAGTATTAATATAATTATTCATTAATATAAATAAGTGCGTGAGTGTGTGTGAGTGTTTTTTTTTCAGTATTTTTTATTATATCTGTCTATCTATAATTAATTTAATTCAATAAATTTGTAAGTATATATTTTTTTAATTTATTTTCGCGACTTTTGAATTTATATTTAAAAACCACATCCCTTTAAATTACAACAATTTTAACATCGTATGTAACGTAACAGAAGACGAGATGCTCCCGTGGTTTATTTGATATGTGCTTATGAGATACAGCTGACCTACATTACAGAGTTTCAGTCCGATCGGTTCAGCGGTTATATTTTTTAAATTTATTTTCGCGACTTTTGAATTTATATTTAAAAACCACATCCCTTTAAATTACAACAATTTTAACATCGTATGTAACGTAACAGAAGACGAGATGCTCCCGTGGTTTATTTGATATGTGCTTATGAGATACAGCTGACCTACATTACAGAGTTTCAGTCCGATCGGTTCAGCGGCTTTAGTGTAAAAGGGTGGCAAATATCAACATGCACTTTTAAAATATTGGACGGTTCTCTATTTCCATCGTTTTGTTAGGCGTTGTATGTTTATTGTGTAAAGCTAACTTGAAAAAGGGAACGTATTGCTTTTTCGTAATTCGTAGACGTTATCCTTTTGACTTAGCCATACTTATTAATACTGTAAATATTGAATTTAATTTATTTCAAAGTATTTTATTTATTTGTTTTTTATAACTCCAAGGAAGGTCCCAAAAATGAACAGCTTTTATAATATGTATTATAACAAAAAATATTTTACTTCTTATATGATTTTCAATTATTATTATCTTTATGTTTAGTTAATATTATATCTTTGTCTGAATATTAGATCCTATTATATTGTATATTTGGTCAACTTGTTAAAAATATTGTTTGTTATGTTAACATAAGAGTTTGTATTGTATTTTCTTTTCTTTCCTACGTTTACCTGACTTTAATATTGTAATTGAAGTACGCCGTTCTGTTAAAGTATAAACATATTAACACTAGTTATTCACCTTTGGGCAAGTGTCGAGGATCTCAAACAGGATAGGTTCGCCGTCCAGCATAGCTTCGTGCTTGTATTTGCTGTCTGAAATTAAGGAAAAAAAATATTCTCTCATCATCTGTGGATTATTTTATGTATATATGAACCAACGCACACTGCATACGGATAACGCGGCCCGCACTAGTAGGCGTTGGTTCATACAACATTTTCAAGAATGGTTATTTTAGTAAATTTATTTTTTTACTCATTATAGGTCAGACCACGATCTCGTGTGATGCTAAGCGACGATGCGGTTGGTGATGTTAGCAGACTAAACCTAGAAGGTGGGATAAATCCTTCCCTGGCTTCACTAAGCATCGTGCCGTAACTCGGTCATAATGAACGCTTGGCGACACGGTTTTGTCCAGTGTGGGGTAACTATAGCCACGGCCGAAGCCTACCACCAGTATAGCGAGTGGAAAAACCGTACATAGCTTACTATAGTCATTGATGCGGGACCGGAATTCGAACTCGGTGATCCAGAATAACATCTGCACCACCAATCCCATTGGCCACCACGGCTTGAAATTATAATTTTTTGCATTGTGTTGTGGTTGTAATGCGGCCATATCTTATTTGCGTTTAACTTTGGTAGGTACAGTCAACTACAAACAGATGTATCCATGTTAGGCTTACAAAGCGGCGATCACAATAGGCCAATAATGGCCGCAGTGATATAATAGCCGCACAAAAAAATAGGCTTACAAAATGAAGTAAATTTTCATTTGCCACAATGAACTACCCTTGGTTCGTGACATTTCTAGTAGCAATCAAACTTTATATTATCATCGACTCGTTTAATATGCAACAATAATGTATCCCACTACTTTTCCTTAGGTGATACATAATAATAGCATTTAAAATGAATCGAATATAGTATAAGATTTGGTGGATACTGAAAATGTCACGAAGTAAGGGTAAATAATTTTTGCATACTAAAAGTTCCTTCATTTTGTAAGACTAACATGGATACATCTCTTTGTAGTTGACTGTACCTACCAGCTGCGCCCAGCGGTTTACCCGCTGTATTTGTAGCTATGTATTAAGACCGCCAATTGTAACACATAGATTATAATATTGTGTTTTTATTTTTAAGTTTATTTCTGAATATTTTTCTGTTTCAATAAAGTGTTATCTATCTATACCTTTCAACTCAATCCGTCCACCCGTTCGTGGAGGAGTAACACACACATACCCACTCACACTACACACATACTCACACACTCACATACTGACATACTCACACACTCACATACTGACATACTCACACACTCACATACTCACATACTCACACACTCACATACTCACACACTCACAAACTTTCACATTTACAATATCAGTGTGATAATAATATACTCGTTTAATATGTATTTGAATATAAACACCCACCTTGTTGATGATCATATTCTCCGATGTACCGTTTGGTGAGGAAACGCACCGTCAGAGCTGCGGACAGACAAACAATATTTATTATATATTAATAGCTCTGACATTAAACAGAAAACGGAAACATGGCTACAGATTTACATCTTCCGTGGACATATGCAAATAAACTAGTTACTATTTAATTATTTTTTAAATACGAGTAGTAAGTAAAAAACCTACAGAAAAAGTCGTGGTAGCTTAAAATGTTGCTAAAGATTTTCACGATCAGTGGCCTTATTAGATTTCATCACCGGTATTTATCACCAATGATGAAGGAGTAGTTTATCACTGTTAACCGCCAAAAAAGAAATGTTCTTTATGTCATAGAGCGCTCAAATTTAAGAAACATCTTTAAACTTTATTCAAAGATGTTTCTTAAATTTGTCGCGTAACCTGCTAGTGAATTGTGCGACGAAGTTCAAAAATGCCTTTTTAACTTTACCACGCTTTTAATATCGTACACCGATAAGGTACTTAACGGTAAGGTACATACCGCAATAGGTGTGTAAATGGGCTGATCAAATAGTACCTATTGCATTTTTTTCATACTAACCCTGGACTAAAATTAGAATATTTAAGTTTTTACTCTAAACCCCGCGCTCCAAGACGCGCTAATATTCGTGCGCAGTGTCAAATTCTTATTTAAAAAAGTGCTTTATAACTGTGGCGGAAGTGGAGCAGACCTATTTCATATTTAATAGACCTTAAAAGTCTCAAATAAAATATTTTTATTTATTGCCACTAAACAGTCACTCTATCGCTATTAAATGCAAAAGACACTGAAGGTGACCTCCATAAAATCAGACGAAAGTCAAGCTCGTCCCGATGTTGCATAAAAAATATCAGCGCCAGTGTAAAGCTAATTGTAATGTTTACAAATCGTAAGCTTTCCATATTGTAAGCAATTGGCACGCTCGCTGCGACCGCGAACAATCTATTTCGGATAAATATTCTGCTGCGTACGCAACACTACTGTTTAATATGATTATAGTTGCACCACTTTATTGTAGAGCTTACATTAAAATAAAAGGGGAAGATACGGTACAGGTGTCTCACTAATGGACCGTTCCCCAATCAGGTTCATTCACACGATGTTACTTCAGCGCGAGTCGGCGCGGACACTTTCTGACCTAGCAGGCCCTTGCCTGGCTATAGCAGCGATCTCGCGTACCGTTTCTTTCTTTTTTATTTCAATGTAAGTTGTAGAGATATTCCAGAAGGAGATCGCTGTCTGCAATGATCTCGTTCGCAAACATGGCTCAAACCAAGGTTTAAGAGCGACAGTTCGTTCCCCATAACTGCGGATACGGCGCTCACTGACCCAAAGTCAACATTATGTCACATCTTTACAACAATCGCAATTACTTAATTCTACGGTGAGATTTAATTCAGTACAAAGAACAAAGCATATGAAGTTCTATTATTTTTTGTTAATTTTAGGAGTCGTAATAATGCGTATGTACAGTAGCTATAAAATATTAAAAATAAATGCCATTAACACATTATCAAAGAAGAAATGTTAATTGAAATCATGAAACGTTTATGTTGCGCGATAAGTAAAATGGTCTTCATATAACGAATTGTAAAAATGATTTATATTCATTGAGCTCTTTGTACAGTATTTTTACGGAGAAGATGTTAAAAATTTACTGTGTTCCGTCAAATTGCGGCTAACCGGCCACATATTCTGTCATGCAGCGCCTAAAACGCAGTATTAGAATTTTAATTATTCAAATTTTCACCTTATGACAAAAAAAACAATAGTTA
Organism: Hemithea aestivaria; assembly: GCA_947507615.1. Taxonomy (NCBI): domain Eukaryota; kingdom Metazoa; phylum Arthropoda; class Insecta; order Lepidoptera; family Geometridae; genus Hemithea; species Hemithea aestivaria. Next base: position 3,570,602 of record OX382323.1, read on the forward strand.
ACTTTGACATTTTCCTTTTATACTGCGTTTTAGAGTTTTAAGTTAAATACGGCATAAATTACGGCGTTTTTCACCTTTAAAACCGAGAAAACTGCACCTTTTAAGCTGTCTAGCGCTGCATGTTTGAATTATTTGGATAGAAGATTGCACTGCTATCTTCTACTGCTGCTGGTAGCGTGGAAATCTTAATTTTAAACTGATGACATGAAACTGACTGACATATGTATAGTGGAATCCAATAGGCATAATGAGCAAACGTCATTTTGTTAATTTATGTAGTAAATATAAATGGTTGAATAGACTAAATAAGTCATTTATTAACATAAACCTATAATCTAAAACTTATAAATTCTTAATCTATATTTAAATCTAATAAACCTATGGGATAGGTAGCCAGTAAATATAAATGATTTTCCTATAGGATATATGTATTCTCTAGCTGTAAGTATATAACGCTCAATGTTTTAGGGATGTCGACGTTTTGATTGTCGACTTCTGAAATTCTGAGCTGGATAATGTTAGTTTCATAATATGTTTTATTAAAGCATTACTTCACGTCTGGCATGAATTTGAAATTATGTCGTAGTATTAAGATTGTAAAGCTTTAACGTGGCACATTGCCATAATATTATGAATTCCTTTTTGCGTTCTGCTTTAGTCAGATTATGAGTATTATACCATAATACCGACTATATGTATCTGCTGAGAACTATATCTTATTCTATGTTAAAAAAGTCCAACAAATACACCTATAGATGTACTCTATGAAAAGTAGCCAATGTACTCCTATAATTCATATCAAACATCAGTATTATTTGTTTAGCCGGCGGCCGGCGCGTCGTGAAGAGGTGATAAGCATACATCCATACTTTATTGCCATGTCTCGCATTCACAGATATCGTAGGAAAATATTGTATGAACAATTATAGTATAAATAATTACGGGGGCTGCGCAGTGCGCCTTTTGCATTAAAAATGCGAAATTATTCCTTTGGTTATAGATATGCCATTTTTTTATCTATGTGGTGCGGCTGTAGTATCACTGCGGTCATGCTTGGCCTATTATTGTGATCGCCGCTTATTATGGTGAGATTGATCCTTTAGATATGTCATGAAAAACAGAGCGTATCATTAAGAAACATTTCTTTGCCTTAGGCGACGTAGCGTACTTTGAATCCCTCATTACCTTTGACTCTATAGTTTTCTAACTCGGACTGGACTCCACAATCCTTGACGAGGTACATACATAGTAATATGTGTACGTCTTGGATACCTGATAGCGTATATTATACAAAATATATTATTTTACTCTCATGTGATACAATCTTTTACCGGGGGTAGACTTCCTTTGCAGGAGGTCGTCTAGGTGGGTACCCCAACAGTGCCAGTTATTCTACCGCCTGAGCAGTGATGTGCAAACATCACTGTGCTCCGGTAGGAGGGCACTGTAGCTAGTGAAATTACTGGGCTAAAGAGTCTTAACATCTCATGACTCTTGAGTAAGAAGCGTTGGTGCAGTGCTCCTAGAGTTTCACATAATTGTGAAATCCTAGGTAACACTGTACTGATTATGGGCAGCCGTTATCTCTTAACATCAGGAGAGCGTCTTGCTCGTCTTCTACTTCATAACATAGAAAATCTATAGAAGATTGTATGTAGTTTAATCGCCTATTTTTTTGGCTAAAACAAAAGATAATGATTATTTTGCGCTACACCATAATATGTAAAATATTGAGTATAGTTTTTATATTTATACTTATAGATTTATGCATATTTATAGAGTTTGTATTATCTTAAATGTTCCTCAGATATCTTAGTATGTAGAGAAACTGAAATAGCATCGAATAGTACGCCACTTCTCTAAATAACAGAGTCGGTTTCGGAATAAATCTGTCATTGATAAATTTTAAGCCGCGAACACACGCGTGGTTACCAAACCAACGTTTTGTTTTAGGCTATTTAAAAATGGATAAGTATTTTTAGATTATAAACCTTTTTTTTCCGGGGAAATGCATCTACGCATATCACAAAAAAAATCTAGAGCTTTGCCGAGAAACATTTCAAAAAGTATGTTTTACTAAATTCATGTTTCAAAATTCGTCATATCGTGCAAGCGAGCGAGTCAAACGTTAGGACGAAGCTCTTAACATCTTTTTAATTGTATTTGTTATTCTTTGCGTATCGTATAGTTTCGAAAAGTCATTATGCGAAAAGCTTATTTTAACAGCATTTTAACAGTTTTACAATGTTTGGTTACGTTTGTTTGTTTGTGGGGTTTTATTTTGAGTCTGTGAGGAAAGGTGTCGTTTAACACGCCAATAAAATTCAGTGCTGAGTGCGAATGGTTCAAACGAGGCTGACTTTATTATCATCGATAAAGAGCTCAGGAATTGAAGGACGCATTCACCTTCCTTGTATCCTACCAATATTAGAAATGCGAAAATTCGTATACACGAGTAGCTATACGAGTTTGTACGATGTATATTTCGTTGGCCACCCAACCTATTACTAGCTGCGCCTAGCGGTTTTACCCGCTGTATACTGAAGCCTATGCATTATTCGAATTATTCCAGGGCCTAAGCTATCTCTATACCAAATTTCAGCTCAATCGGTCCACCCGTTTAGGCGTGAAGAAGTTACAAATATACACACTCATTTACAAACTTTTGCATTTATTTATAACTAGCTTGTGCTCGCGGCTTTGCCCGCGTGAAAAAATCCTTTCTTAGCGGAGGTCTACATCATAAAACCTATCTATGTTCCAAATTTCAAGCGAATCCGTTCAGCGCAGCGTTTTGAGCTATGCGTTGATAGATCAGTCAGTCAATCAGTCACTCTTTCCTTTTATACGAGTATATTGAGATATTAGTGTGATTATTATGATTGTGATTTTACTCTGACAGTGTAAGTAGGGTAACCTGTTCTGTTGGAGTATAAACCACAAATTTTTTACCTCTATGTTTGTATGAACTAACTGTGGCCTATTGTAGAGACTAAGCTGCCAGCACACCAAATTTCAACCTTTTTGTGGAAGTGAAAGTGTAACAAACATCGATCAAAAACATAAAGTTTGAATGTGTTTACGAGTAGGCACATAATGTGTGAATTTGTTATCTCTTTCCGCTGAACTCAATAAGCTGAAATTTGGCATAAATGTAGCTTAGATACTGCAATAACACATAGGCTACTTTTCAGCGGGTAATGCCGCTGGGCACAGCTAGTTTATTAACACATTTGAATTTTTACACTTAAAGATATTTATAAAAGGCAGAAAGTATCAAATTATGAAGACTAAACTTCCAGAGTAGTTAAAGCTAAATATAGGCAAATTCTCCATAAAACTATGTTTATGCCATAGCCGCACAATCTACCCATTAAGGCACGTTTTAAGTGTTAAATTACTTATGACTTTACTTCCTGTTTGAGAACTTTAGGATTTATTGGACTTACATATACCTATAGAATATAGAATCTTTTAAGTTTTCAGAAATAGACAGAGTGATTCAAGAGAAATCTGTATGCAAATCTGGGTCGCTAGCCGGTCGCTAATTATCATAATATATAAATTGTATCTTGATAATGAAATAATGAAGGTAAGAGAATAAGATGGAGGATTAATAAGAAGGATTATTATTCTGCCGTGCAGAGACTAAACCGCAGTAAAATAATTTGTACAATTTTATTGCACACAAAATAAAGTTTACATTATTTTTGACATTTTACTTTTACTGCGGTTTAGTCTCTGCACGGCAGTATTTTACTCAAAACATGTTTGTATCATAATCAATTACAATAAAAATATAACATAATTCAAAAACAATCAAACACCTACATATGTTATTGTTTTACAAACAGTAAAGTTACAGCTCACGAAAATAGTCCAATATTAAATTATAAACGTAAAACTGTAACATATTTATCATATATCATCGTAAAAATGAGAATGGATAGCGCGTGGGCTTTTATTGTTCGGCTAATAATAATTCCGGAGAATATAGTTATACGCCTACCGAGATTCATACGGCTATGTTTATGCCGGACGCCGGAATCGATTCGAATTTCCGGTAAAATAAAGGATGATATCCTACTTTTTTTATACAAAGATGTAAGACGAGCAAAACGCTACCCATATAATTATGGGTAGCGTTTTGCTCGTCTTACACAATCCTGGGTAGCACTGTAGTAATCTACAGTGCTACCCAGGATTTCACAATGATGTAAAGTAAATTAAGATTTATGTGCGTGTGATTGTTACTTCTTATGGCTAATCGGCTGAACTGATTATTCTGAATTTTGGTAAATTTTACCCGGAATAACACATTATCTACTTTTAAGAAGGTAAACCGCTGGGTAATGCTAGTTGTTAAATAAGTCGGAGATATATACATGGGACACAGGATTTGAACGTGTGGCGTGAATGTGAGCAGTAGCGGCGTTAGGGTAGGGCGCGGTTGGGCTACCGCTCAGGGCGCCAGATAAAAGGGGCGCCACAGGCACTATAATGGGGCGCCCCAGTCATGCTGCAAAATTCTAAATTTCTCGGTGCTCGCAGCGAGCTGCTTGCGCTTTTATAAATAAGAACATTTAGTTTCTTTGCCACTCGAAGCAAGCAAGTTAGACTTCCTTTGCAGGAGGTCGTCTAGGTGGGTACCCCAACAGTGCCAGTTATTCTACCGCCTGAGCAGTAACGTGCAAACTTTACTGTGCTTTGGTAGGAGGGCACTGTAGATAGTTAAATTACTGGGCTAAAGAGTCTTAACATCTTATGACTCTTGAGTAAGAAGCGCTGGTGCACTGCACCTAGAATTGCACATCATTGTGAAATTCTGGGTAGCACTGTACATATATGACTAAAATATTACAATTAACGTGACCTTTCTCTTTGAAAGGTGCTATAGCAAATCACAAAGTTAATTTGACAAGATTAAAACTTGGCAATGCTCCAAAACATCCATGTCCCGCTGTATCTTCTAAGTCCTTCAACTCTACTCAAAATAGGACGTTAAGCACATCACTATTCCGGTCAGTTACCGTAAATAACGTGGATTATGTACTCAAATATTCTTTGAATGCCGCCTTTGTTTGACGAATAACGTCACTCAAAACCACCTATCCGAGACTGAATAGGACGCTTTTATACCAACAAACTTAAACTCACTTGTTGGCGGAAACGGGAACTACAATTTTATTACCACCCAAACTATGCCTGAGACGTTTTATAAACGACAATAGCGACATAATTACAAGGTAGTATAATTTGGTGTCGCTGTAACAAGTGTTCTATGGAACGTCAAAACCTTACTTCTACCTTTAAATTACATAATAATAAACATGTAACTATTGTAGAGATAAACCTTTTATAATTGTATTAGTTAGCTGAAGACAATGTTGATTACATACACTAATATGATCTGATTTTGGAGAGGTGGAAGTTTATAACAAAATATTGCATATTCCCGATAAAAAAGTGACAAGACCTGACCAGGAAGTGAATAAAAGCCCCCCTAAGGTGCGCATAAGCGCAGAAGTATAAAAATATTCCCCATCGAAGGAGGACCGTGAAACGATTTTCGAGACCTTAAATATTTTTTAAAAATCTAAATGCATTTATTTTTCACTATTTTACTAGTCTACTATTTTTCACAAGTTAACTTCTCTATAATACTTTTTTTACTATTCGCGACACTCCATGTCGCGTCATTAAACAAAAAAAAGAGATAGGGATTACTTTCACGATAAAATAAACCTACAAAAGTAGTAGTCGTTCCTTATAATATCATGAAATCTTTACAATGCACTTTACTCTAAGAGCTTCTAGATTTGATTTAAAGATTTCAAGTTCACTCCAGGCTTTTGTTGAGAGATTATCTATTATAAACTTCTGCATGCATTCTGAAATAAGGTCCTCCGTTTATTAAAGAACCTGAAATGATTTCTTGGCTTCTCGTAACCATCCTGCGTCACAAAGAATTATTCATTTACTTAGGTATATATCAACAAAAATTTAATTTAGTAAATTACGAGTACTTACTTCAATTATAATTTCCCCTGTAAGAAGCCCTTTAAATTAATTGTTTGTCAGATCATTTTTATTAGATTTTATTATTCAATTTATTTAGATATTATTCAATTCTTTAGATCATTTATAGATTTTATAATAATATGTACAGAACATAAAAGTGAATTTTCCAACATTTCAATAGCTACCTATTCGGTTTTAGTCAGAGATCACATAGCATAGCGTTTTTCTTGTATGTTTATGGTTTTCGGTTTCACCCATAGATCTAGCATATTATACATAGGTACGTAGATGAACTGACTTTCCAAAAACGCGTAACCAATTTTGATTTGACAAAAATCTAAATTCTGAGGTGCTAGTGACAAAAGGCAATTCTTACAGACCTGTTAACCAAAAACGGTCAATAAAAATTTATTCGCTTTCCTTTTCATCTTCTTATACATATATATAGGTATCCGTAGGAGATTATTTTCTGTCTTGCTCGGCTTTATTCCTCTATACTCTGTACGTAACTCTTATGGATAGGTTTAACATAATTACTTTTGACTTTTGTTTCAAAATGTTAATGAGCCAGGTGCGCGATAATAAGCATCATGATTGCCCCATTGCCCATGTCAGTGATTAAAATTTCAAAAATCACAATGTAATATTATGGTTGTTAAATCTCGTAATTTTCCAGTTAAATAGCTTCAGTCAGTAACAAAGTTATGCCAATAATGTAATATGTACACAAACGTGTGAATTAAAAACAATTTTTGCTCTCAATTTATAAAAGTTAGCCTGTACAGAACATAAAATGAGTTTTTCGACATTTCAATACTTGTGTAACAAAGTTTCCAGTTTCACCTGTCCATTCACTAATAAAACGGCATCAGTTTTGACCCACTTACCGTGTTCGATCGACATACAACGTATCAGAGGAAATTGAAAAACAGGATTGCCATAACAGCTCGTAGCGCTGGTTTGATGGAATTGCATGCTTGCCACGTGACCTTTAATCCCTTCGTGTTTTGGCTTGTTTCTTCGCTGTTTTTGTTGTTTCAGCACGGATATTTGGATTTCTCTTTGTAAGTTGAAGCAGCAAATATCATTATGTACTTCATTTCAGCTGGTGTATAAGCATTAGTTTGTGTTCTAAGATTTTTGGAAATTCGCGAAAAATCTGCAACGGGAGTGAATTTGGGGGGGTTTTTCCGCTTTGTCAGATATAGTTATTTTTAAAAATACACGAACTTCTTTCTTTTTGAATAACTTTAAAGTGCCAAGTAAGGAAGTGGATTACCTGGGAAGTATTTTTTATTATATCCTTTAAAACAAAACAAACCAAAACCGTTTATGTGTTCCATTGATCGGTGAACGTGTATATAAAAAATCCGAAAAAAATATTGTGTTTACTCCTTATTTTTTGAAGTCGGATAAAATATTAATGCAAAATAAACTGTAAAATGTTATGCGTGGGCCTTTGTAGAATATAAAGTACTTATCTGGTCTCAAATTAGGTTTAGCCTTTCAATGGTGACTAGTTATTTGCTATTTAGTTTAAAAAAAATTCATCATTCTTAGACGGCTTCATATTTAGCTTGATATCACTTAACTTTGTTGATAAAAGTTGAACCGACATCAAAAGAGGAGATTATCATTTTGAAATTAGATAAGTTGTCATAGCCAAGTTATAATTTGTTTGGCCACCTTACCCTTCCAATAGGGATGTTAACAAAGTCCGTAATTTAAATAATTAAAAGTGTTAGAGATATCTATACTAGATAGTAATTTTGTATTGTGAAAAAAAAAATGACACATATTATAACGCTTATAATTTTTTGGTTGGGGACGCGCTACGTCACTATCCAGTACAAAATATTTTATTATTTTATTTTATGTGGAGAAGTAAGAAGACGAGCAAGACACTCTCCTAATGTTAAGAGATAACGCTGCCCATAATCAGTACAGTGCTACCCAGAATTTTACAATGATGTGCAATTTTAGGTGCACTGCACCAACGCTTCTTACTCAAGAGTCATAAGATGTTAAGACTCTTCAGCCCAGTAATTTCACTAGCTACAGTGCCCTCCTACCGAAGCATAGTAATGTTTGCACATCACTGCTCAGGCGGTAGAATAACTGGCAAATTGACCTATTCGAGTAAAGCCAGTGAATAAAACACGTCACATAAACTTCCACCAAACAACTAAGTGTTGTATCTCTCACATATTTTATTAAATTTACAAAGAAAAAAATACGTACCTAAACAATATTTTTTACAAGCTTTTATTTACTTTCACCTGTCTATTGTCTGTCTGTCTGTCGGTCTGTTATCAAATCTTGCAAGTTTAATTTGACCCACTTCCCGGATCCGATTGAGCTGAAATTTTGCATGCCTGTATAAATCGCATGACAATGCAATATTATTATGACATGGAGCTGATATGATGATGGAGCTCGAAGATGGCCATAGGAACTCCTTAATTAAACGGCGCAACCCCATCGAGTTTGGGCTCATTTGATTCGTCTTGACGAGTACTTTATGATGCTAGATGGTAATAATATATAATTAAAGCTTGTTTTAAAAAAGTTTTTTTTTAATTTCCAATTGTTTATAATCTACTTGATCGACAAATAAAATTGTTTTAAACATCCCTATTGGAGCGAAACGTTTAAAATAAATCAGAATATGGGGCAAGGTGGAGATCAGACAAGATCTCGAATTGAGAAACCAACGCACCGTCAAAAATCATAATCCCATACCCTCATTCAAAATCTTATGAAGGTCGCGTCTAAACGGGTGGAGAGCTGAAATTTAGTATAGAGATAGCTTAGGCCCTGAAATAATAATATACAGCGGATTAAACCGCTGGGCGCATCTAGATATATAAATATACACTATAAAATGACAGTTATTTTCACAAAATCGCACATACCACTCTCATTTGATTATTATCAATTAATTACCATGCCATCCATGTACATGCTTAATAATTATAATTGGAATTCGTGGTTACTATGCACTGCTCTGATTAACAATCAGGTCAGGCTGTTCATAACAAATGTATAGGTTTATAACCAAAATGTGGCATGATTGAATATGGATCAAGGTGCATAGGCATTGAAATTTAGCGAGACAATGCCTTCAGCTGGCGGATACGTCAACCGTCATTATAGAATAGATTGTTTAATAAGATTAAACTATAGGGCACTGGTGACTATCACAACTAACCGAAAAAGTAAATAAATGTTCTTATAGTCATAATACCTCTTGAGGTGTTAGAAGACGTTTTTAAGGTTCCGTACGTAAAGGGTGAAAACGGGACCCTATGTATGGTCATTCTTCGGCGGGGAAGTAGGTACAATGGCGAATTGAGTTGAAATTTGGAACACAGATAGGTTTTATGACATAGACCTCCGCTAAGAAAGGATTTCGCCGTGCGGGCAAAGCCGCGAGCATAAGCAAGTAAATTATATTCATAAATGTATGTTCAAAATTAGGTCAAACTACATCGATTAAATAGATAGATGTCGAGTAGATGGTGAAGCAAAACTAATAATAAAAATCCGTAAAGTAATGCTCAAAGCAGAAAATTTCTTTCATAATTTTCTCATTTTACGGAGTTACTTAAAGGCATTACTTAATCCTAAGTAGTCTGTCGTAGCTAACCGAGGAAAGTATCTTGTTCATTTTTCCAACGGCTAGACGAGAAGTCTACTTTTTTATGAACTGCCTATTTTTAGCCTTCTTAATTCTTAACCCCACAAGGACGTTCACAATTGGACCTGTATGAGGGGTAATACATACAGTACATGTATATAATTTATATATAGGGCTATTTAAAAGGGCGGCAGTCGTCGATGGGGGACTGGATGCCAAGGCTCTGCCGATTCCCAGTCCTCTGTCACAGACAACGTCGTGGGAGTCCCGCCGAGTTGTTTTAGTGGGTATACCATGCAGTCGTCCTGCACGTGGAGTCCTACATAACCCTCCCACACCCCAGGGTGGAGGGTACGCGTAACGTGTTTTATCTAGGCTTGAATAAAAAAAATATAATTGATATAATCGATAATTGGAAGACGTCGTCGCGGCCGGCCCCGGAAGAGATGGCGTGATGATCTGGACGCGCACCAGACGGGCTGGCAAGAGACGGCGCCTGATCGCGATATGTGGAGAGACTTGGGGGAGGCCTTTCCCCAGCAGTGGGACAGAATAGGCTAAATATAATAATTGATATAATCATCATCAGCCGACGTTCGTCAACTGTTGTCACACGCCTCCCAATCGGTCCTTCATCTTCCTACTCCAACCACTCCTAGGATAGATTTCTTTTAATTTAAGTTCGCCCCATCTCGCCCAAGGAAGCCCTACACTACGTTTGGTATATTACTATAAAAGGGACCTACTACCACATGACTTAGCCATAGAACTTTTTTACTTGTATTTAAAGTTTCCAAAAAAAAAATTAATAAAAATTCTGTGAGTTTTTTAATGTACTCGTATTTTTCTCCTTGAATTTCTCGGAAACATCATCCAGTGCCCTACAATTAGTTATTGGGCCAAACAACTGTAGTTCAGAATTTGGCCAATGTGGCCAAAAAAAGCTCTACCATTATCTACTGTTACTAGTACTTAGACGCTAGCGATGCTATCGCAAACATTTTGAAAGGAATAGTTTGTAAATAGAACACCGTTCAGATCCATTAGTCGGTTGCAAATACAATTTCTAACTAACGTTCCTCGTTTCAGCACTAATTAACTACTAGCATAAAGGTAGAGTCAGGAACATCAGGAACGTTATAATTGGGTACAAGTGCAGTTATAAAATGGTTTGTCCACTGAAGTTTACAGGGTCTCAATACAATCATATCACGGCGCCCACTTTAAAATTGCACGTCCTTCTGATAGTCGTTTAGAACATTTTGCTTGGATCACAGGAGCAATTATAAAATGGTTTAGCTACCAAGTTTACAGGGTTGTTCGCGCATGACGCGCCGCACTCGAGCTTCGGATGCGTTCTAGTGGAGCATTAAACCACTTGACTTATATTTCGAACAGTTATAGACGAGACCATGACCTGTCGGATGCATTGGTTTACCAATCTTACTTCAGATAGAGGGTGACCATGCGATTGGAAAAGTACCTTTGCTTTGAGACTTTGATCTTTTGATTTGTTTTACGCTCACCACAACGCTGAGACAACTTCCATTTGGCGGCTTAGTGGCGGGTACATACTTTTGTATTAATACGCTAGATGACTCGCGCAAATTCCACAGGGTCGATTAAAAAACACTTTACGACTTACGACCTATTTTTATACCTACGAATTATTAAAAATGTAAACAAAAATAATAAAAAAAAGTCGATCAAGCTCGTACTCTTGAGCTTGACAAACACTGTGATACGAAATTTTATAAATAAGATTATGTTGTTCATGTGCTATATATAATTTTATGATTGCGACTGTTTTTTTGTGTAACTTTGTTATAAGCCGTCGAAAAAATGTGTTTCTTTTATTTTTTTTACTATTGCCTAGTGCAGAAGCACTCTTAAAATGGTATAAAATATTTAGGTAAACTCGACGACTTTCAAAGATGCAATGTAGCCTATTTGAAAAAAAGCATTCGAAATTGATATATGTATATGTTGACGCGGTTGCGAGTTGCGGGTGAGCGGGTAAATTATTGCGGATGGACATACAAGAGATGAATAGAGAAATACTGTATCACACTGAGGAACAGAACCAAAAGAGCAGGCACTAACCTTTTGCAAGCTGGCAGCTCCCGCTGGGCACATGGACGATGGATCCTGTTCTTTTTCTTGCTCGATGTTTATTCAATAGTCTTATGTAATTAAATTAGTATATAATGCACAAACACAATGTCCGGGTAGATTCACTAACATAATATGCGGTGTCGCGGTTATTTTATTATTAATTATTAAAAAGTAATGCGGAGCAAATTAATGTGTCAACGCCATTTTTTCACGAGAGACAGAAGGAAGCGGTAATTCAAATTGTCGACTCAAGCGTCGCGACCGGCCTCGCTCATTGGTCGCTTGAGCAATGCAAAGGCGCGCCCACCACTAGATGGCGCCTGTTACCTCTTGCTGTGATACAGTAGAATAAATATTAAAGCGCGCAAACACACTCCCCGGCTTGAAAAACCGCAGGGTTTTCAAAGATAAGTGGGAAAAAGGAGGAGTGCTATCTAAGTATGCACTGTATCGCATGAAAGAGTGATGCGGTAGTATAATATAGTATGTGTGGGGTGAAGTTTATATAATAACTAATATGAGCAATATGTGTATATGATAATTACTATAATAAATAGGTAGGTATAGTTGGTAAGCGATTTATACTATTGAGATGGAAGGGGGCACAATTTTACTACAGGGCGTCTGAAACATCCAGCAGTAGAACGCACTAACGCGGCACGGATAGTTCCGTCACTTCCAGGATAGACTTGCTCGATAATGCCTGTTGGCCACCTCAATGGAGGCGTGTCATCCTGATGTATGAGAACAAGGGTACCAGTTTGAACTTGTACGTCTGGCGTGTTCCATTTTTGTCGCGCCTGAAGCGTATGCAAGTAATCTACATGCCACCGTTTCCAGTAACTCTGAACTAAGCTGTCCAGGAGTTGTTTTCGATTGGTTATCGTTCGAGAAGTGTCGACTTCAAGAGCCGGCAAAGATTGCAACGGCGTCGTATTCAAGAAATGAGCGGGGGTCAATATTGAGTGCGGCTGATCACTTAATAAACAGAGAGGTCGCGAGTTTAAAATACACTCAATTTGAGTAAGAATTGTCAGTAGTTCTTCGTAGCACAAGAGTTGCTGACCAATAGTGCGGTATAAGTGCGTTTTCACACATTTAATATTGGCTTCCCAAGCTCCACCCCAGTGAGGTGCCTTGGCTGGAATGGGTTTCCAAGCGATTCTGCGGTTGGTTAGCTCATTGCGGAAGGCCGTTGTGGTAGCTTGTGCTGATAGGAACGAATGTATTTCATCCAATTGTCTTTTTGCGCCTATGAAATTGGTACCGTTGTCCGAGTACATGCATGCTACGGGACCTCGTCTTGACAAAAAACGTTTGAAGGCATCTAGAAACGTTTCTGTTGAGAGATCTGATGCAATTTCAAGATGTATGGCTCTGGTAGTCAAGCACGTGAAAAGTACAATGTAGGCTTTCTGACTACGTACCCCGCGTTTACGGGTAAGCGTTATGGGTAAAGGTCCAGCATAATCTACGCCAGTATGTGTAAAGGCCTTGGCTTCTTCCAACCGAGCGGCTGGGAGGTCAGCCATCATAGGCGTTGGATGCGAAGGTGTAACTTTAAAGCAGAAATTACATTTGCGTATGCGCTGGCGTATTATGTTCCTGGCGGAAATTATCCAGTAACGTTGTCGCAATAACGACATGACAAGATGAGAGCCAGTATGACAATTAGAGCGATGGCAATCGTCAATGATCAAATCAATTATGTGATCACGACGAGGCAGTAATATTGGATGGCGGTTCACATAAGGTATATTCGCGTTCTTCAGTCGACCACCGACTCGAAGCAGTCCAGTTTCATCCACGAATGGGTCAAGTTTTCTTAATGCGGGCGAGGGTAGTTTACCCTTTTTAATATTACGAATTTCTTCTGCGAAATATTTCTCTTGCAAGTTCTGCAGTAGTATGGTTTCAGCGACTTCTAAATCAGAAGCTTCAATTGATGATGAGCGTGGCAGCTTACGAGCAAAGCGTAAGACATACACCACAATGCGGAGCAACTTCTTCCAAGAAGACACTCGCAGAGAAAGCTCGAGAAGCGGTGAATCTTCAGACTCAGTGATTGCAGTTAGCGTAATCGATGGTTTCATTTCAGGTATGGCGTCTTTCGCGCAAGAGGGGTCAAACGGCGTAATAAGCCATTCGCAAATGGGGCTGCTAAGCCACGGCGGCCCGTTCCACCATAAAGGATGGTCTATTATCTGGGAGGGCAGCAACCCTCTGGATACGGCATCGCTAGGGTTCAATACGCCTTCTATATGGAAGAAACGCTCAGGCGCTAGCAGCTGGTGAATTTTGGTTACTCGATTTGCGACGAAAGTTTGCCATCTATGCGGTGATGAGTGGATCCACGACAGAGCGACCGTGGAATCCGAAAATGCGTATGTATCTTTAATCTGGTAGCGATCCTGGAATGCGGTGTGTACTTGATTGACGAGTCTAGCGAGAAGATAGGAGGCGCATAGCTCCAATCTTGCCAGCGAGACGGTTTGAAGCGGGGCTACTTTAGATTTCGAGCAAACTAGGTGAACAGATATGTCTCTGTTCGGATGTTCTACGTGCATGTATATGACACACCCGTATGCCTTAATGCTTGCGTCTCCAAACGCCACTATGTTAACCTTACAGCCTTTAGAGATCCCAAGATGGCGCGGTATGTGTAGGTTACCGAGAAGCGGCAATTCTTCTTTGAATTTAAGGAAGCGGTTGGTAATATCGGCGGGAGCGTCATCGTCCCATCCAATTTTAGCGGTCCAGAGTTCTTGCATGAGAATTTTTGCATAGAGGATAACTGGCGCAACAAAACCCAAAACGTCGAATAAGCGGGCAATAGTAGATAAAATTGCGCGTTTTGTGTTCGTTTCAGTTGCTGCGGATGTGGTGAACGAAAAAACGTCAGCCGTTGGTATCCATTTCAATCCAAGAATCTTTAGAGTGTCATTATCGTCTGTGAATTCAATGGATGCACGATGTGACTCTGGTAGGTGAGCAAGAAGCTCTGGTGAGTTAGATGCCCATTTGACGAGCTTGAATCCACCAGCATCGAAAAGAGCTAGCAGTTCGTCTGCTAATTGTTCGCCTTCCTCAACCGTGTGCACGGACGTGGTCAGGTCATCCATATATAGCTCTTTACTCGCCACTTCAGCAGCGAGAGGAAATCGTTCACGTTCGTCATTTGCCAACTGACGAACCGTTCTCATGGCTAAAAATGGGCTGCAGCGGAGACCAAAGGCTACAGAATTGAACTGCCAGATGCGCAGCGGCTCAGTGATGTCGAAGCGGTATAGAATTTTTTGGTATTTGCGGTCGCTCTCATTGAGCAGAATTCTTAAGTACATCTGTTGTATATCGGCGGTTATAGCAATTTTAAAGCAGCGAAAGTTCAGGAGCAAGGAGAATAAGTCTGATTGTAAGTTAGGGCCAGTATGCAATAAATCATTTAAAGATACGCCACTATCCGTTTTCGCGCTGGCATCCAAGACAACACGAGTCTTAGTTGTCGATTTGTCCGGGCGCAACACAGCGTGATGCGGAATGAAATATCCTTCTGCTAATGTTGAAGGCGTATGTGGAATCTCTGATAGATAGCCTTTGTTGATGTAATCTCCTATAACCTCATTGTATGCTTGGCGTAGGGCCGGAAGGGCGGTAAACTTTCGTTCAAGCGAGGCTAGTCGGCGTTGAGCGGTTGTGAATGAACTGCCTAATCTTGCAGGTTCACCCTGGAATGGCAAGGAGACGACGTATCTGCCGCTAGTATTTCTAGTAACTGTTTCCTTATATAGTTGTTCGCATTCATGATTTTCCGGACTGGTACAATTTGCGGAAGGAACTTCCTCGAGCTCCCAGAATTTCTCAACATTATGGTGTAGTTCATTTACTAAAGGACCGAAGGACCAGGATATATCATTGGGGTTTGCTATCTCCCCGGCAATTATATATCCAAGCGATGTTTGTAGGGCATATAGACCCGATTGCGAACCGTCCGAAAGATCAGATGAGTCCTGTTTGATAGGCGGCGGTATTTTGTCGTCGAGTAAAATCATGGCAAATATTTGCGTGCCTAGAATGGCGTCAATTTCTCCTGGTGACTTCCAGTTTTCATCTGCCAAAGGGAGACCCTTGAGATGATCTAACATGGACGTGGAGACCACTTTAGTAGGTAGTTTATCTGTTATGTTATCTACTACTAAGAGCGTAGCGGTGTAGCGAGTGTCTGACAGCCTCGATTGTATTGTCAGTGTGACGTAACCCTTAATGGGCGTAGACGACGACCCCACAGACCTAAGAGTGGAGTTGTTCAGCGGGTTGATTTTTAATTTTAGTGCTTTGCAACGCTGTCTTGTTATTATATTATTCTGTGAAGCGCTGTCTATTAAGCACCGAAGTGTAAAGAGTTTCCCTTGAATAGGTACGTGAACCTCAGCGGTAGGTAAGACGATTACCTTGTTTAATTGATTGCGGGTAGTTGTATCTTTATGCGAATGTAAAGCGAGTGAGTCTACTGGCTGGCCTGACCCAGATGCCGCGGTCAGCAGAGGCTCCTCGAGCGGGTGCGGTAAAGCGGTGTGTAAGCACACAGAATTCGAAATCTTCGAAGTTGCGGTATTATTAGTATTGGTAGCAGCGGCAGAACTGCTGCCAGCAGCTGGTGCGGTGGTGTTAGCGGCTAAAGCGCCTTGGTCATTATTACGACATAATAAGGAATGATGTCGCTTAGTGCAAGTTTTGCAAACGTTTCGTGAAGCGCAGTTCGACGTAGTGTGAGACGCGCTGAAGCAGTTAATACATAAGCGGTTTTCCTTTGCGAAATTGAAACGGTCGCTTACAGACAGTTTCTTAAATGCGGAGCACTCATATAGGTGCATGTGATTTGAAGATTTACAGCAAAGGCAGGAACGTTTATTTGAAACGCCCTCTTCTACTGTTGCGAAAGTATGTGCCACTTTAGTGTGAGCAGCGCCTTGTGAACGAGAATGTGAGCCGCTGCTGTTGTTGGTGCGTGCAAGAGAGACTTGCTTCCCACTATTTAAGCTTGTCCTGTCCAAGACCTTAATACGGTGCCGAATGAAGTCGACTAAGTCCGTACTGGAAGGTATATCTTTATTTCGGATAGATAATTCGAAGCTCTGCACCACCTTCGTATCTACCTTCTTTAATGCTATGTGGGTGAATATGAAATCAGCCAGATTATCTATATTCAATAGCTTCAACGCGGCCCAAGCAGCATGTACTCGCTCAATAAAGTTATTTAGTGAAGCAGCAGAATCAGTTGCGGGTTTGGCATCGAGAATTTCATTCAAATATGTCGAGCCTAGTAATCTTTTATCCTGATAACGAGCCACCAGCGATTCCCATATAACCTTATAATTACAAGCTTCTGGTGTTATACCAGCGAAAGTATTAAGAGCAGCACCACTAAGCTTTGACATTAAATATTGAATGCGCATATTATCATTTAATTTGTCATTATCATGAACATTTGTTTTGAAGCTTTGGTAAAATATTGGCCATGTAGCTATGTCACCCGAGAAGCTCTTTAATTCTAAAGGAGGTAAGCGGCATTTGTATTCAAAATCATCAGCACTTTGACCTTTGGTAGAGGTGGTAGCAACATCACCTTTGGATAATAAGGTTGCCCGAGTATGTTGTATGCTCGAGTATAGCGTTTCAAAAGCAGACCAGTTACTAAAGTTGAACTTACAATCTGGATCTTCTTCTAACATTAATGTATTGTGTTGATCGCATAAGTCATTAAAAGTTGTATATAATTTTTCAATATTAGCAGTAGCGGCAACAAATTCTTGTTTACTTCTTAATTCTATATCAGACTTACTTAATTTCTTTGATGATTCATATAGCGATGTGATATGAGCAAATATAGCCTCTTTTTTGGCAATAACAAGTTTAATTTTAGATTCTAAATCCATTTTGGCAAGTACTGTTTAATGTTGTAGCAAATAAACCAAAACCAAGTGTAGCAAATTATAGGAAATAAGCGAGGAAAAGGTATGTACCTGTATTATATTATAGTTAATTCGACCAAGTATTAAATCACAACAATATGAAAATTGAATATTTAGTCGGAATAAAAAACACTAAATTATTTTATAAGTTCAAATAAATTTAATGAATTTACTTCCAGAATAAGTCCACTTGGAATGTAAACTAAAAGTTATTTCGAGAATAAGTCTGTTTAAATAAATTAATATTATTTATTTCCAGAATAAGTATGCTTAGAAAATAAAATATTAGTTGTTTCCAGAATAAGTACACTCAATGAATAAAGTAATAGATATTCCAGAATAAGTATGTTTATGGAATAAAATAATAGTTATTTCCAGAATAAGTACACTCAATGAATAAATTAATAGATATTTCAGAATAAGTCTGTTTAGAGTGTAATTTCCAGAATACGACCGTTTGCCAGAACAAGCCGTGGACAGTCGAGCGGTTCACGATAACAAATCGAAGCCCGTGAATGTATTTAGGTACTTGACAGGTAAATTACTAATTACAACTTATGCACAGTATTTACACAATAATATTTGAGGTAAATGTTATTAAATTTCTCGAAATTGTTTATATTATGTAGGCAATATTGAGTAATTCCAATGGAAGTTGTGAAAAAATGGTAAATATTGAATATTATGCGTAGTGCGTTCGTTATGTTAAATATAGTTATAAATTTAGTTAATTAAATAGAGTTAAGTTGTTGTAATTTAAGAATATGTAAGTAATAATGTTAATAAAATAAACAAATAGGTAAATTGTCTGACATAGGTATTTAGGTTATAAACTGACACTGAAATATTAATTATTGTTAGTGTATTTGTAGGAATTATGTACTGAATGCGAGTGACAATGTATTTTAATGTAAATATTTAGGTATGCGGTGAATATAAGAGATATTATAATCGAGATTCGGGAATGTATGAAACTATTTTAGTAGGTAGGTATTATTGCTGTTTTGCGGGTATAAGAATGAAATAAATAACCGAATAAGGTTATAAATTTGCGGTTTTAATATGGAACAGCAATAATATGGGTTATAAATATGAGATTTATCCAACGATAGCTTTAGAAAGTTCTGGTTCAATCCAGGCCGAAGTGACCAAATTTTGTGTTGACGCGGTTGCGAGTTGCGGGTGAGCGGGTAAATTATTGCGGATGGACATACAAGAGATGAATAGAGAAATACTGTATCACACTGAGGAACAGAACCAAAAGAGCAGGCACTAACCTTTTGCAAGCTGGCAGCTCCCGCTGGGCACATGGACGATGGATCCTGTTCTTTTTCTTGCTCGATGTTTATTCAATAGTCTTATGTAATTAAATTAGTATATAATGCACAAACACAATGTCCGGGTAGATTCACTAACATAATATGCGGTGTCGCGGTTATTTTATTATTAATTATTAAAAAGTAATGCGGAGCAAATTAATGTGTCAACGCCATTTTTTCACGAGAGACAGAAGGAAGCGGTAATTCAAATTGTCGACTCAAGCGTCGCGACCGGCCTCGCTCATTGGTCGCTTGAGCAATGCAAAGGCGCGCCCACCGCTAGATGGCGCCTGTTACCTCTTGCTGTGATACAGTAGAATAAATATTAAAGCGCGCAAACAGTATATGTGTATGTATAAGTCGCTATCGGATAAAAATATGTATATTGAAAAACTGGCTGCGCCCTGCGGTTTTATTCGTGTAAGCCGCGATCTCGTGTGAAATTCAGATAGGAGAAAAATTAAAAATGCCGCAATGTGCAATTTTAGGGTCTTATCTACATACAATTTTTAGCCAAATTGATCCAACCCTTTTACCGTAAAGGAGTAACTAACATACATTCATTCAGACATTTTGTTTTTTTTTATCAGGTGTCCGATTAAGAACCATGCTTGCCACATCAGACGTCAGACACTATTGATTCCGTACATACTTTCGCTTTTCTAATATTAAAGGATGGTCACCCTTTCAAATGAATGCGAGTGCAGAGGTATCAGCAAATCCGATTTACTTTGAAGCTTCCTATTGAAGGCGAAACGCGTGGGTGTTATATTGTTAGGTAAGCTTTGAGCACTAGATGTTGAAACTATTCGTTTTCTAACTTTCCACTGTTAAAGGCACAAAGCTAAAACTTCTCGCATTGCTATATCACATTCGCTTTGCAAATTTTTTAATAAATGTTTTATAACTAGTTCCAACACATGGTTTTACCCGCTGAAAAGTATGTAAGGTAGGTATGTGATATGTCAGGGTCTTAACAGCCACAGCTTTTTATCCCACTAAGTCAATAAGACTCCTTTATGTTCAAGCCACAAAATTACAGTAGGTATAATGATTTCAGCTGTTTCGTAAAGAGGTACCCTCTCACCTAGGTACTTTCGCATTTAAATTGTCGTACACCCAAACAACAAAATTCCTCGAATACCTCATTAATTTTATACAAAGGATAAATGTAGCCTAGCTAATAAATTGACACAAAAAGTTTCTCTCAACAAGTGCTTACACGACCCAAAGCTAAATTAAAGCTCAAATTCGTAGAAGCAATCTAAAGACAAATATTCCAAACACCAAAACCGAAAACCTCTTTGTACGAGTAACCTTCGCTAGAATATTTCACATAGACGAAATATTCTAATAACGGCGATATACATAGGTATCCTGGAGATAATAAATTCCAAACTTTATTGCGATTTTTCGAAATCGCTCATACTTCATCGACAAATGTTACTCTGTAATCTCCAAATTCCTCGAGGAGCCTATTTTATTTTTGTATTGGTGTAATGTCGAAGTGCGTAAAATTATTTTTAACACTAATAAAATATATTCTGATTCACGTTTTAATTTTCAAGGAGAGGTTTTATTTACGTCACCGTCGGGGTTCCTATTCGAACGGACGTTGCACTCAGCAATTAACACAAATTACACTTTCACGAAGTATTTACAACAAATTTGCGAACTTGGGTCGTGTAGCACTCGCGAAACTTTTTCGTGTCACCAATGCACAATGCACGTACCGCTCTTGCCGACGGAGGGCGCCCCGACCACTGCCACTTTCACTTCAGCGAGCGAGGACTTCTTGCGACGAATCCCTCGGGTGGTCATTGTCGAGCGCTCATGGTACCGCGCCGCGGTGCGTCCGGATGATGTTTGCCGGAGAGTTCCACACACTCGGAACAAAGCCCCGCGCCCGCGCGCTCGCTAAAAATACACGAAAGCGACACTCCTGACATCGGCCCCGGCGTGTTAATGGGTCAAGATCTGGCCAAGATCAGAGTCGTGCAAATAGCCATGTTTACGTCGCGAGCTTCCTGACACCACGTGGCCGTGGCGATAGGCCAAACCCATTTCGGGTATTTGGGTTTTTACATGTGTCAGTTAATGTGCGGTATGCGCGCGTGGGAGACACGCTGAAGACATAATATGACACACACTCACACACTAAATGCTACAACTACAGGCTATTGTAATAAAAGCACATTGCCGCTCCCCAGAAATGAAAACTGAAGCAGTCCAATGAATACCACGTATTTTGTTAATAGAACTTTTCATGAATAAAAAACAATGAATTTTTGGAATTCGTTTTTCTACAATACGTATTTAACAGAACTTTGCTTATTATTTCCACTATACAAATTTATTAGATTTAGTTTTTAGTGATAAGTAATTCTATATTTTATTATCATGAGAGGTACATAATGGTATACAGGTACCTAATGTCAAAACTGGCAAGTAGTTTTTTTAACATTACGGTGAAGAAAGTAACGTTAATCGTATTTACCGGGAGAACAGAATACGTACGATCAGCTCGACAATTAGATTCGCACTGGCCGCTAAAACCAATCCTTTAGTTCTCTGCACGATTTGAGTTTTGTTTCATTCTACATTCTGAGGAGTTTTATGAAGCGCGGTGTCTGCCTTGTTTACTACAGTGTATGTCTGTAACACGGTAGTTAAATGTTCAGTCGAGGGCGCCCTTGTAGCTCATCTACATGTAAACTATAATTAATACGCAGTCAACTAATTAGCGGTGAAATTAAATGGCACCGCACGAGATTTCATTCATTGATTTGTTTATTTATAAAGTACATTTTTAGAATAAATTCGACCTCCATTTAGCAAATGAATTGTGGGTTATTGGACTTATTGGTTCATGGTTAATTATTAGGCTATGTTCACACGAATGTAACAATTAAAAAAATTGGGATTTACACTCCAACAGGGTCAGGGTCAAATCATTATCAAAATTATAATAAGTTGTGTGGCAAACCTATATTATGTTGCAGTTTTAGGTCGTCAAGATTACTGCAAGACCTGCAACATAACTCAGCGACTGTCTCCTAGTTATCTTATATAGGAAACATTCCTAACCCACAGCTTTACTTGCTTTCCGAAACACGGTAGCGCCCGGGGGAAAAATTTGCCAAACACTGAGATTTCTGGATTATAAGCCAGATGTACGACCACTAGGCCTCGGATACTACAAAAAGGCTTAAAATGTAGGGTTTTTCAATGCGAGATCTCATCTGGGTTACATGACCGCTCCTATTCCGCCGCGCTTCGCCGTACAGATGACAATTTGGCCAGGAAAATTGCTGGAATAAGGACGCTTACCAAGTGAATGAAGTCTGCACCCTCGGGGGTGCAATCACTTTCCCCTTGTCGCTTCTGTGTTTTAGTACCTAGATATCAGATATTTATTACTATCTACTTGTTCATTGTTCATATAAGTTAATTTTAACAACTTCAAGTGACAGGTATATTGTGGTTATAGGGACACTTGTAACTAATTCATTAATAGTAATTTTTATATTTTGGTTCGAAATTTCCAAAATTTTTATTAATGTGCATCCTATAATTAATTGTAGGAACACATAGACCAACGACACATTAGCCATAAGATTTTAAATTTTATGTGTTTTCGCCGTTGTATGTCCTAAAAATAATAATCTTACTAATATTATAAACGTGAAAGTTTGTAAGAATGGATGTCTGGATGTATGTTTGTTACTCTTTCACGCCTAAACGGGTGGACCGATTGAGCTGAAATTTGGTAAAGAGATAGCTTAGACCCTGGAATAACACATAGGCTATAGTACAGCGGGTAAAACCGCTGGGCGCAGCTAATTACCTATATAAACGAAACTAGAGGTATATTAAAATCCGTATTTTAAGTCGTGACCTCCTCCCTTCGACTCTGCTCTACCTACTCAAACTTTCGTGGAAAAGGTTATTCTTGGTTCAAAATAATTGCCCCATAGACGTCATTATTTTCGCCTAAGAATACCTTTTTCCTCAAAAACTTTAAATAGAACAGAGTCAAGAGTGAGGAAACAACTAAAAAAGGGGTGTGCGTGAGCATGTCTACTTAACCGAGACTTGGGCTTACTAGTGGTGCATCATTTATTTCGACCAGTAGTTATATTATATAGTTACATGACTATAGATTATACAATCTATTACATGTTGTTTAATAGTTGCAGACAGAAAAATATAATGGATTGCGAATGAAAGCAATCTGGTAAATGTGATTTATGGATATATCGATGGATGATTAAAATATTGGCCGGATACACTGTTTGTTATTCCACAACGTGTATATAATATCATAATATCATTTTAGGAACATATTTATTACTTTATCATCCATATATTATACATTATTCTGTCACACGATTATATTCAAGCAGATGAGAATAGTTTTAATTCAAGAATTTTATTTCGGAAATCTTCCAATATAGTATTAGTTACATTTACAAAACCTATGTGAGTAAGATGCTCAAACTATACTGGCATTACCTAAAACATACGCCTACCCATTCATTTAGCAGTGGATCAGCAAGCCTTATGCATCCTGATCCAGTGCTATATGATGGGTCCATCAAACCTGGCCGCAAACACTTGCAGGAGTCTGTTGGGGCTGCCCCGCACTCATGCTCCTCGCGCTCTATAATAATAACAACACATTGCCGTCATCCGTGTTTCCCGAGCGTCACAACTTGGGAATCTTCAATGCACGAGCAGTACAGATTTATTGTCGACCGTGTCTGCCCTTACCATAATAAGGTTGTTTGAACCACCTTTCTGAAGTCTGAACCAAACCTTTTCAGTCCGAATTTTAAAAATTTCTCGGTCGTTTTCGTAAACAGTTTTTTAGGGTTCCGTAGCCAAATGGCAAAAAAAGGAACCCATATGGATTCGTCATGTCTGTCCGTCCGTCCGTCCGTCCGTCCGTCCGTATGTCGCAGCCACTTTTTTCGGAAACTATAAAAACTACATATACTGTTGAAACTTGGTAAGTAGATGTGAATAGAAAAAAAGTGGCTGTGACATACGGACGGACGGACAGTCAGACATGACGAATACATAAGAGTTCCGTTCCTTCCGTTCCGTCGGAATTTCAAAAGTTTTTGCGCTCGAGCATTAGCATATATTTTAGCACAAAGAAAAATGTTTCAGGAAATTTATTTATTTTATCATTTATTCGCACATGTAACTAACTGATATACCAATACATTACATGGCTAGGTTATGGGTAACACCAAGGTTTTTTTTTGTGATTGTTACAAAATATAATACCATCGAAAATTTCTATCGCGCACTGGTCTATCACTACAAAAATAAAATGTTCTAACGAGTAGAGTCATAGAGGGGTAATATAAGGGGTTATAATAATATTAGAGGTAAACGGCATGATATTTTACATGTGGTAAGGATTCTTTAGACAAGCGCGATGCTTGCTTAGCCTGAATTGCTTAGGTATGCGAAGAAGTAAGAAGACGCTGCCCATAATCAGTACAATGCCACCTAGGATTTCACAATGATGTGAAATTCTAGGTGCCTTGTACCAACGCTTCTTACTCAAGAGTCATAAGATGTTAAGAGAAGAAGAGAGAACTAAGACTAAGAAGACTACTACTACTATAAGGCTCTTTAGCCCAGTAATTTCCTTAACTACAGTGCCCTCCTACCGAAGCCCAGTAATATTTACACATCACTACTCAGGCGGTAGAATAACTGGCACTGTTGGGGTACCCACCTAGACGACCTCCCGCAAAGTCTACCCCCGGTAAAGAGAGGAGGGGAGAGGTAAGAGTAAAACGATAACGCTATTTCCCACCATACCCTCCAAATCTTAAAATAATAGGCAAAATATTCGGTAATGTGCACATAAGACTGGACAAACTAAATAGTATAGAAACAATTAGCAATGTCGCGCCCTTCACCACTTGCGTAGGAAGACGCTAAAAAGCTTTCACGAGACATGAAAGCTAATACGTCTTCTCAACGTCAAGAGTACATTATGAGAAGATCGGGTTACCTCGCAGATAATATAACAGGGTGGCTGCCGTGCGTTAATTTGTATCCAAAAAAAAAATGTAGGTAATTTATTTGTTAGAAAACAAATCACACTAATACTATAAATGCGAAAGTATGTGAGTGAGTGTGTATGTTTGTTACTTCTTCACGCCCAAACAGGTGGACCGATTGAGCTGAAATTTGGTATAAAGGTAGCTTACACCCTGGAATAACACATGGCAGGTAAAACCGCTGGGCGCAATTAGTAAATTATATTTATCTTTAGAACAAGCGTAACATATTCTTATACATTCACTCATCACTTTTCCATTATTATTAGGCAATATAAATGTCCAAAACCGGGAAAATTCGGGAAAATATGAATGAGTTTATATACTACAGCTAGTTACAAACGTACCTATTATAATATTGCAACAAACAGACTTGTACATATATGTAGATCAGCCTTGTTCAAAATCCAAGACATCTAAATTATTGTCAAATCACAGTGAGGTAAAATACTTGCTGCATATTATTTTTCAGATGTTAAGTATTTCAGTGATGATAACGACAATGCAGTTTAAAAGTGCGGTTTTATTTTATGGCGTGCCACTCTGACTCTGAGCGTAGACGGCCGTATAGGTATAGCTGCTAATTACGAGTTCGAGTTCCATTCCATCCGAGAATATTGTTTCATTAATTTCACTATAAATGCAATGTTTGTTAACTCACGTCATTTATCGCAATATGTTATCTATGCGTAACTTGCTTTTAATGTATTTATAGTTATATTTCATAGGCCAATGTTAGTTTTCTTAGTCTCACATTCATCGGTCAGGGTTAAAGGGAATTTAGAGGACAATAAATAATAGAGGACAAACTTACCTTATAGACTTATAGGTCTCTATAATATAACTCTATTTGCCCAAATATACTTTTAAACTTGAATATCTTTCAAACGGTGTTCTAAATCGAAAAAGTTTCTTAGCAAACCATCCCTTTAAAACCATTTTAAAATAACTACTTACCTATTCAACGAAACCCCACATGATGGGATGAAACAGAAAAATAAATCATCCCCAACATACGTAAAAAATATGAATTAATTGATTTGAAAAAATAAATTAATTAATTTTGAATTTTATTTTCCGTTCTTTTGATCCTCATCTGTGCAAAATTTCAGCTTTCTCTAAGTCTTATAGAGGTAGTTTCTCCGTAAAGCCGCAGAGAGACGGACAGACGGACAAAGCGCAACTATATGGCTTCCTAAAACCCTAAAAAGGGAGGATACGGTACGCGCTATCGTTGCTATAGATAAACTTGGGCCTGCTGCTGCTGGTTTCCGGTCGGAAAGTGTCCGTTGCCGCACCGATTCGTGCCGAAGTAAAATTGTGTTCATGAACCTTATTGGAGCGGTCTATTTGCTAAATCAAACTCAAAATTCATTTATTCAAATAGACTATGCCTAATGGAGCACATTTGCAAGTCAATTTTACATTTGTTTTTTAATGTGGCAAATGCCTTTATTGAGAAAAACAAACTAACAATACTACAGCTACTACAGCAATAAAGAACACTTTTATTAACCACAGATCGGCTACAAGCCGATCTACAGAAAATCCAAGTGCTCTAAAGCACTGTCAGATGGCAGAGTGCCCAGAATGCTGGCAGCATTGCCACGTTGAATGGCAATACTTATACGTTGAGCCAAATATACCCCAGCATTTAGGTCACACGTCGCCTCGACCAAGCGCTCAGATAAATTTTGGAAAATACGGTTAGCTCCCGGACCCCAAGGACCCAAAGTCTCTACCCCAAACGGCTCAAATATGTAACCGCTATCGAGGTTAGCATATTTAGGTACGCCGCTTGAGCCGCTCAGCAGAAACTGCCCCCGCGCCAGCCGCAATTTGTTATTTTACATTGGTTTTTTATTTTAATAGAGGTGCTCTACCGAGAGAGCCTTTTTCCGTATTTTCCCCTTTTTTATTTTAAGACCTAATATGAAATATCCATTGACACTCTAGACTACATCGCATCGTGACTTACCGGCAGAAGAGATTGCGATCAAATGCCTGTTTATTTCACTATAAAAATAAATTGATTGCTCCTCCAAAATAGATATAAAATAAGTACTTTTCAAAATCTTTGATTCCACAGATACAGACAGTCGGCGTCTAATAACTGGCGTTCATCCAACCACTTATTTTTATGTAGATACCTAATTATAATCACTGTGGCGCTTCTATTGTCTAAGTCAACAATACAATACATTTATAATTAGATTAGCCACGAGAAATGGAGGAAATTGCCTTTTTTTTGCTATATTTTATTTAAAATGCGAAATGAGAAATACGAATTGCTCCAGCTTACATCTAATAATTCGAGGGAAAATCAGCGGTACCGAAAACCGGGAAGACAACTTACCTACCTTAGGTATATGGCTCAAAAACCTCAGAACGTAATTCAAGACGACCTCTGTGGCGCGGTGGGCTAATACCCGCCTGCAACGCAGAAGGTTGCGGGTTCGATTCCCGCATGGGACCCTCAAACTCAAACTCAAAATTCATTTATTCAAATAGGCTACAATGGAGCACTTTTGCAAGTCAATTTTACATTTTATTTTAATATTCTACCGCTCATTCGCAAGGCACCTCTGTGAGAAGAATGAGCAAGAAACTCATAGGGATTGCTTTTTTTTAAATATGTGTTTACAATTATTATCTTTCGAGGAATGCCTATAGCTTATGAAGCACTCAGTTTAGTCGAGAAATTGCAATCTAAAGGCGTTTCTATTAAATTGCAGTGGATACCTTCCCACGTAAATATTGTTGGTAATGACCTTGTTGATAGATTTGCTAACGATGCTATTCAAGACGGTGTGGATTTGCACTGTAGGCCTTTTGCTGCGGAACTGGTGCCAAAAATTAAAGAATACTGTCATAGTAAATGGTTTCAGCATTTTGAAACGAGTTCGGCAGAGAAGGGTCTATGGTATAAAACCATTCAACGATCGCTCACAACTAAAGTACCTTGGTTTGATTGTATGAGACTACCTAGATCTATTATTGTAAATGCACTCAGAATGCGGTCCGGTCACTTGCCCCTAAATACTTACTTGTTTTTCCTAAAAATTAAAGGTTCTCCGGGTTGTGACTTTTGTGGCAAGGCAGAAGATTTCATGCATGTGTTATTGGAGTGTACCCGGTATAATGACTTAAGAACTAAAGTTCCATTTATTAATACATTGCATAATGGAGGCATCAATATTATGTTGAGCGACCCGACCGCAGATGATACCATAAGAATTTATTATCTGTTTGAGAAATGTTTAAAAGCTAGATCCCTAGAATAAGTTATATTATTTTTAGTTGTGGTTTTTGTTAGCTCCTATGAGGCTGGCATAGCCACTGAAGTGTGCTCAAAGCCTCAATAAATAATTTTGAATAAAAAAAAAAAAAAAAAAAAAAATTATTATCTTGGTTACATAATTTATTTACAGGTGGTTGCAGAGGTTTCCAGGCATCTTTGTCTTCTATGTATTGGCTAATTTTATAATAGGCTTTCTTTTGTAATATGTCTTTAGCACGGCTTTTGAATTTACCCCCATTTTTTTTTTTTTTTTTTTTTTTTTTTCTGTGAGCCCCGTTATTTCATCAGGGATTTTATTATAAAAACGTACACAATTCCCTAAAAATGATTTATGGCTCGTTTTGGACAATCTGAATCGAGGTACAGCTAACTTATTCTTATTTCTAGTATTAAAGCTATGAGTGTCACTATTTAACTTGAATTTATATAATTTTTTTCTGACATACATAATATTTTCGTAAATGTACAAAGATGGTAGGGTCAGTATATTTGGCTCATTCTCATTTTAGCTCAAATTTGAGGGTCACACGGTTATATTTCCTAAACGGTTAAAGACAGAGATATGAATTGTGGATAGGTGGATTAAACATATATTAAGCTACAAAATAAATGAAGATTGTCATAATAGACGCGAAAAATAATACTAAAATTTAACATGAAAGGTCAAAATCGGGGCCATTTTTCGTATTCTCATGGTGTCACACTTTGCGTTGCAGTTAAACATTTGAGCACTACTTTAACAAATTTTAATGTATCTGTATGTAACATATACCAAAATTATCGCAAACAAATATACCTTTAAAGTGTACAGGCTAAAAAAAAGTTTTCAGTATTATTTTAAATTTAAAATAATATAATGCGGCGGTCACACGATTTTAGGTGCTTTAGATTTGCGTAGTTTAACGGCTGCTGTTAAACACAACATCAACAATCCAATACCGAGTTCGATTCATTTCAATGATGGCCATGTTCTGCAATCGCAGAAGTAGGATCTAGGACTTATCGAGCCGTGGGAAAAAATATAATTGCTAAGTTTCAATTTATTCATGGGTGTACCGATCACTGGCACGGACAACATTTTTGTGCATTGTATTTTAGTTATTTAAATCAAAGCTAGCTTTTCGAAACGCCAAAATGTGCGAGATAAAGATGTAGTATTTAATTTTATACATTATACCTAAACTTTCCAGAATTTCACCAAAAAGTGATATTTTAGTCACCAGCGTGGCATCACCTTCATAGCGTTTTTTACCATGAAGGTGATTTTTGAGCCACGAAAGTGATTTTTATGTATTGTTTTCTTTTGAAAGGGCCTTTTTACCTACTAAAAAGTACTGTTTCTGTTATTTTAGGGGTTTGATACATACAAACCAAATTTCTGACTAATAAAAAAGTAAAGTGAATGGTAAAGTAATATCTCAAATTACGCATATTTTCTTTCGTAGTGAGGTTTGTTTTTACGTAAAATGTAGTTTTATTGTACATTTTTGGTAGATTTAGTCTTTTAAAAGGGTTTTACTTGAAAAAGTTGTGAAAAAATAATGACTGAATCACTTTCGTGGCGTCGAAAATTTCAAAACTGTTTTTCTTCGAAATGAAACGTACGATTTAAATTATTTATATAAAAGTTTACTCGTGTTATCCAGCTCTATACAATATTATACATAAACATTACAAATAAGCAATAAATAAGAATTGCCATGAAGGTGACGATGAGAATCGATTCCATGAGAATGAGCCATTTATATCTTTAAAGAGCTCCTTTAAAGAGTCTCTTGGGCGCATCTCATAGATGGCACGAATTGCACGCTTTTGCAGTATGAAAATAGTCTCAATATCTGCTGCTGACCCCCACAGTAAAATACCGTATGACATTAAACTATGGAAATATGCAAAGTAAACTAATCTCGCTGTAGCTACATCTGATAGTTGCCTGATTTTATACACCGCATATGCTGCAGAGCTCAATTTCCCTGACAATACATTAATATGATTACCCCATTGTAGCTTAGAATCTATATTCATGCCAAGGAACAAAGTTGCATTGTCAAGCTTTAGTATTTCACCGTCAAGAACTATATTAGATTCTATGTACCTAACGTTAGGTAATGAAAATTTCAGACATTTAGTCTTTTTCGCATTCAATAACAGATTGTTAGCTGCAAACCATTTAGATATTACTATTAACGCGTTATTTACATGTATAAGCTCACTATCTTTCCTATCCACTTTAAATATTAGCGAGGTATCATCGGCAAATAAAACGATGTCTGCTAGGTCTTTAACCATGTAAGGGAGATCATTTATATATGCCAGAAACAAGAATGGACCAAGGATTGACCCCTGTGGCACTCCTATTCTAACAGGATGGCTTGATGAAATGACACCGCCAATATCCACTTTCTGCTGTCTGTCTGACAAGTAAGATTCCACCAAGTTCAAGGCATTTCCCTGAATTCCGTATACCTCCAACTTCCTCAGCAGTGTGCTATGATCCACACAATCAAAAGCTTTGGAAAGGTCACAGAATACGCCAATAGCATCCTGTGAACTCTCCCAAGCCTGAAGGATCAGAGTCATAAGGTGACTACCTGCATCTGTCGTAGATCTACTCTTGGTGAAACCATACTGACTTTTATGTAATATTTTGTATTGATTGAAGTGAGACAGCAGTTGGTGCAGCATCATTTTTTCAAAGACTTTGCTCAAGACAGGAAGTACCGAGATCGGCCTATAGTTAGAGGGATCAGTTTTGCATAATGATTTAAAGATTGGGGTGACTTTGCTAACTTTCATCAGGTCCGGAAATGTGCCTTTATCTATACACAAATTAAACAATTCCGATAAGTAAGGAGCAAGGGTGTCTATAAGCGACTCTACCAATTTAACCGATAGGCCCCAGAGGTCTTCAGTGGCTTTTACATTTAGGCTTTTATACGTTTTTCTAACATAATTTGCCGATACATGTGTAAAGGAAAAGTCAGGTATATCATGTTTAAAATTTTCCTTTAGATAAGTTACTGCTAAGTCGGGAGAAGAGTCAAGTGACTTAGTTGAATTTAACGCGATGTTAGAAAAGAAGTCCGCAAAGATATTTGCAATTTCTTCAGAACTTGATATTAATTGATTATTTGACCAATGTTTGTGTGATCCACAGGTATTTGTTTCTGGTCTGGGCTCTGGGTGGTTTTTCAATATCTATTATAAGTATGTATTTACGAAAGAAAAGTATATAAGTATTATATCCGTTATCCTAACCACCATATTACAAGCATTAAGTTGCTTAGGGTTAGGTGGCGCTGTGTTAAACGTCCTGAAATATTTATTTATTTATTATTATTTATTTATATAAGCTTAAGATCCCTGTTCCGTGTGGCTGTCTCGAAAGTAAGATAGCGATGATGATTGCCGACCTCCAGAAATAGCAGATGGCATCACAAAAAGAAGAATGTAGGGAAAGTCGAAAGTAAATCTTGGCAGTAGCCAGAATATTGAGCAAGGTCATGGTTACTAACCCAGACGGGATCGCATTGAGAAACCCTCCCACTGTTAAAAGTTAAAATACTTCGTTTTTTAAAGGCCCATTAGGTTCGGAGTGGCCAAGAAATCATAATGTCTTCATAAATTACACAAAATAAATGTTACCGACCACAAACCTTGACCGTATGAGACGTTTTATGATTGATTTACGGGCATTACATTGAATTTGGGTTTAATCATGTTTGTTTTTCGAGAAGGCACGAACGATTATACGTAGGCGACTTACCTACTTATAAATGCTAAAGTATGGAAATAATGAAAGTATTTGTTCCTTTTTCAAGCCAAAACAGATGGAAGCTGAAACAAAGCAAACCCTTTTTTACCCAGGAAGAATGCATTACGCATAGTCATCATATTATGTGGGATTCCCCCACCGAGAATGAAAACACGGCGGGATCTACCCGCGAAAAGAGCCGAATGCCGAGGCTGCAGGTTCCCCGGTCCCCGAAGCACTCAGCCAGACCTGTCAGTGTTAGACCATGGCATACCTACCTATGTGTCTAATTTTTAGCAACACATATTATCTATTTTTCAGCGAGCAACCCGCTCGGTCTAGCTAGTAATCACCACAATGCCACAACAATACTTTCGTATTCCCTTTGTAGAAAAATTAAAATAAAACAATTCATATATCAACATCATTAGTTTATTATCTAGCACATGCTTTCTACGGATACAGATAATTCATTTACAATAAGATTTGATTCTCAGAAAAAAGTAAAGCATAGACATACAAAATTACAACTTTGGTCACACAATGCTTTTCTCATTTTAGACAGGTTATGGGCCCAGACAATATCGCCTAATAGCTAACTGTTAACATAACTTTCTATAATCCGACAAAATTAAAATGAAATCGAAGATATTTTAGGCGTTTATGGTGCCTAACTGAAGTAGGTAGTGTAAGTGAAACACTAAATCAGAAGGTAAAATATGGAATGTTTATTTACAAAAATGAGCCTACCTATATACAAAATAAATACCTTACAACTAGCGTACACAAAAGAAAGTTTTATGAGAAATTAGAAAGAGAAGAAATATTTACATGAAAGAGATAGAAATAGTGATATAAAACTGATGCGCAGATCGATGTGCGCAGGGTATATATGTTGCGGCTCTCGTAAATACAGCGCGCGGGAGTTGGCCTCTTCATTCGCCCGGACGTCGCCTCGCCGCTCACACGTGTTCACGTGTGCGCCCCAGCTCATCGAAGTGTTGTGAAGAAGTCTAGATTCTAGACTGTAGTGACAAGTGTGAAGTCTAGACTGTAGTGACAAGTGTGAAGTCTAGACTGGAGCGACGTGTGTGAAGTCTGGACTGCAGCGACGTGTGTGAAGTCTGGACTGCAGCGACGTGTGTGAAGTCTGGACTGCAGCGACGCGTGTGACTTGTTTCTTCATTGAACAAACAACAAAACCGCCCTTTTCAAGGCGTCTTGTTTCTAGTTTGAACAGCAGAAAAACCGCCCTTTTCAAGGCGATGGTTTTCTATTGTTTCTTGAAGATCTGCATACACGAACGTTGTGAAATAAATGAAGTGAAGTGCTTGAGTGTTGTGTTTTCTTTCTTCTGTTTACTGTAGGTATTGGTGCTGTGTTGCAAGGTATATTGTAGCCATGTCCGGGTATTGTGGACATGGTGAGGTACATCGCAGGTAATGTTCTTGAGGTACGTGGTAAGGTAAGGTACTTGTAGGTATGTAGTGTAGTGCACCTACAGTACTCCCCCTCAAGCGAAGCGTACCGGCAGTTTTATATTGCGGCCGGATCTTGATTGCTTCGTGGCAGGTACGGATGCTGTAGGTATATGTAGATCACTCGATGACGGAGTAGCTGCGCTGTCTGTGGTATTAGCGGGTGCATCGACGTCAGTGTCGAGGTTGATCATGTAGGCAGGTTTCAGGCGATCGATCGATATAGTGGGCGATCGATTGTCAGGAACTTTTAGTAGGAACGTTTTATCGTTCCGCTCGACGACTTTGTACGGCCCTTCGTACGCAGGTTGCAGCGGCTTCTTAACTGCGTCCGTGCGTACGAAAACGTACTCGCAGGTCTTGAGATCTTGGTTGACGAATATGGGTCGGCTGTTGCTATGCGGCGTTGTAGGTTGCGCAGGCTTCACGGCGGCGATAGAGTTGCGCAGACGATCAACGAAGTCGTAGTCCATGTCGCAGGATGATGTGACGGACGGCGCGGCCAAAAAATCGCTCGGTAGGCGTAGGTTTTGGCCGTAGGTAACCTCGGCGGCGCTTACGCCCGTATCGCTTCGAGCGGCGGCGCGTAGACCCATAAGGACTGTAGGTAGCTCGTCGATCCACGTAGAGTTTTGAAGTCGTGTCTTGAGCGCAGTCTTGAGTGTGCGATGCCAGCGTTCGACCATGCCGTTTGATTGTGGGTGATACGGCGTTGTGCGGTTGCGTTTGATCCCCATGGCGGCGAGTAGTTTGGTGAACAGCTGACTCTCGAACTGGCGGCCTTGGTCACTCGTTAGGTACATTGGGCACCCAAATCGAGTAATCCAATTTTCATAGACGATTTTTGCGACGGATTCGGCTGAGATGTCTTCAGTAGGTATAGCTTCGGGCCATCTAGTCACTCGGTCGATCATAGTAACTAGATATCGATGTCCGTGTGAAGATGTAGGCAGTGGTCCGACTATATCGACGTGTATGTGTTGGAAGCGGTCGGTTGGCGGGAATTTTGAAACTTCGCTCCAAGTATGTCGTGTGATTTTGCATTGTTGACATCGAATACATTGTCTCGCCCAGGCAGCGACGTCGGCGTTGATTGAGGGCCAGAAGAATTTTTCAGTGATCAGCTTGCGTGTGGTGCGAATACCAGGGTGACTGATGTTGTGTACGGCGTCGAATGCGTCGCGGCGAAATTCTTCTGGTAGGTATGGTCGGATGGACGGTGTAGATGTCTCGCAGTACACAGGCTTCGACGTTCCAGGCAAAGTAATTGGTTTGAGCGCCAAATTACTTTGTTTGCTGAGCTTGTGTATTGTACTGCTGTCTCGTTCTTGCGCGGCTGCGATCTTGTTGTAGTCGAGTGTTGTAGGGCACGTTATTGTCTCGACTCTGCTGAGTGCGTCGGCTACAATGTTGTCTTTGCCGCTGATGTGGCGAATATCAGTGGTAAATTCGCTAATGAAAATCAGCTGTCTTGCACGGCGTGGTGTCTCGGATGGTGATGGCGGCTTCTGCAGTACGTAGGTTAGCGGTTTGTGGTCGGTGAAAATGATGATGTTTCGGCCTTCAAACGTTTTGCGGAAGTGTTTTACTGACATGTAGATAGCCAGTAACTCTCTGTCGAATGTGCTGTACTGTCGTTGTGCGTCGCTGAATTTCTTCGAAAAATAGCCTAGAGGTTGCCATTTTTCATCGATGTACTGTTGTAGTACTGCTCCGGCGGATTTGTCTGAGGCGTCGGTGAAAATAGCGATCGGTGCGGTGTGCGATGGATGAGCGAGCAAAGCTGCGTTTTTAATCGCATTTTTGCAGGCTTCAAATGCAGATGTCGCTTCGTCGTTCCATTGTATTTCAGTCTTGTCTCGCTTTTTCACGCAGTGCAGATAGGCATTGAGTGGTGCTTGAATTGTAGCGGCATTCGAAAGGTGATCTCGATAGAAATTCATCATTCCGAGAAAGCGCCTTAATTCTTCAATAGTGTTCGGCTTGGTGTAGTTCGTGATTGCTGTTACTTTTTCGGCAGGCGGTAAGATTCCTTCTCTTGAAACTGTGTATCCTAGGAATTTTACTTGCGGCTGGCCTAGGACACATTTGGCGGGATTTATAGTGATGCCGTTGTCTTCAAGTCTTCGTAGTACTGTGCGAAGGTGTTGTTGATGCGTAGTTTCGTCTGTAGAAGCGATCATGACATCGTCGACGAACGGGAATACGTAGTCGAGTCCGCGCAGTACTTCGTGAATGAAACGTTGAAACGTTTGGCCGGCGTTCTTGAGTCCGGGTACCATTCGCGGGAACTCGAATAGACCCATCGGTGTGATGATTGCAGTCTTCTCAATGTCTTGTTCGCGCGTTCGCAGTTGTGAGTATGCGCGGTTTAAGTCGATCACGCTGAATATTTTCTTATCGGTGAGTTGAAAAGTGAAATCTTTCACTCGTGGAATCGGGTAGCGATCGGGTTTCGTGCAGGCGTTAAGTCTTCTGTAGTCGCCACATACACGAATGCTTCCGTCTTTTTTAGGTACGATGTGTAGCGGTGATGCCCAGGGACTTTTGCTTGGACGGCATATTCCCTGTTCGATCATGTGCTGGAACTCTTTGCGAACGGCTTCGTAGCGATGCGGTGCGATTGGACGTGCGCGGCAATGTACAGGCGGTCCGCTCGTTTCGATGTAGTGTTCAACGTTCGGCTCGATTGCGTTCGGTGTGGGAGTGAGACGGGTGATACCGGGAAACTCGGCGAGTATCGCGTGGTAGCTCTGTGTGTCGTCGATCGTCTTGATTGTAGGCATGTTGCAGGCTTGAATCGTGGAGATCGCAGTGAGGCTGGTTTTACCGTCGATTAATCGTCGTTTAGGTAGATCAACGATTAACTGATGGTGTCGCAGGAAATCAGCGCCGATTATTGGCTTTCCCACGTCAGCGACGATGAAAGTCCACTGGAACGGTCTTCGTAGACTGAGGTCGAGCGTGATTGTCTTCTCCCCGTATGTAGGTATGACGGTGTTATTTGCAGCGTACAGTTGAAAATCGAGCGGTTTAGGTTGCGCTCCTTTTGGTCGCGGTAAAACGGAGATATTGGCGCCGGTGTCGATGAGGAATTTATGTTGAGAATTCTTGTCAACGACGAATAGGCGGTAAGAATTTTCTTCTACGCTGGGTTCCGCCTCGGCCAACGTATTTTCTAGTTTTCCGACTTCTCATTTTCTTTTATGTAGGTACACGGCGTAGTGCAGCGGCGCGCTTGTGCGCCAAATCGACGGTGGTAATAACAATGCGGCGAAGATGTGTTACTGGAACTTCTTGATCTGTTGTTATTGTTATTGTTGCGGCTCGTCGATCTTCCGCGATAATTGTTGAAATTATTGTTGAATCGCTGTTGCTCGGATTTTATGGCGGCAATTTCAAATGTCAGCTTGCGGATTTCTTCAATAAGGTAGCGTGTGTCGGAGTTTTCTTGCGATTGCGTTGGCGGCGGCGTGTTTACAGCTGCGATTTGTGAACTGCTCGTCTCGATCATCTTGTCAGCGAGTAGCGCGAGTTCGTCGAGCGCTGTCTTCGTCTGGAATGTTTCGCTAACGGCAAGGACGGATCGTACGTGGGCTGGTAGATGGTTGGTCCACATGAGTCGCAGAGTAGTGTCAGGAACCTTATCTCGCGCCAGGCTTCTCATCTTGCGCAGCAGTTGTGATGGCTTCTGGTCCCCGAGTTCCATCTCGGAGAGCAATTTCTGGAACTGCTTGTTGTCGGATTCTTCGTAGACGGCGATGAGACGATTTTTGAGAGCTTCATAAATCTTCTCGTCTGGCGGGTTGTACAGAAGATCGCTGATTTGCTCGATGTCGCCTTTGTCGAGTTGTGCGACGACCATTTGGGCTAGCTGCGTCTGGCTGCGGTGCGAGTCGGCGGTGGCGGCCTCGAATTGGAGAAACCATAGGCGTGGCTTGTCGCGCCAAAATTTTGGGATGCGCATGGTGAGAGCGATGGCGGTGAGCTCTTGCGAGGTGGTGGACGCTGAGGAGGTCGAAGCGGCGGCGGCTGCGGCAGTGGTCTCCATGGTGGATTTTCTGCGTGGTCGTCGGGCAGAGCTTCGTTCTTGATTTCTTGAGTTCAGGTAGCGGCGGTGAACAGTATTCAACGGCGAGGGTCACCACTTTAAGCGTTCTTGTGCCTAACTGAAGTAGGTAGTGTAAGTGAAACACTAAATCAGAAGGTAAAATATGGAATGTTTATTTACAAAAATGAGCCTACCTATATACAAAATAAATACCTTACAACTAGCGTACACAAAAGAAAGTTTTATGAGAAATTAGAAAGAGAAGAAATATTTACATGAAAGAGATAGAAATAGTGATATAAAACTGATGCGCAGATCGATGTGCGCAGGGTATATATGTTGCGGCTCTCGTAAATACAGCGCGCGGGAGTTGGCCTCTTCATTCGCCCGGACGTCGCCTCGCCGCTCACACGTGTTCACGTGTGCGCCCCAGCTCATCGAAGTGTTGTGAAGAAGTCTAGATTCTAGACTGTAGTGACAAGTGTGAAGTCTAGACTGTAGTGACAAGTGTGAAGTCTAGACTGGAGCGACGTGTGTGAAGTCTGGACTGCAGCGACGTGTGTGAAGTCTGGACTGCAGCGACGTGTGTGAAGTCTGGACTGCAGCGACGCGTGTGACTTGTTTCTTCATTGAACAAACAACAAAACCGCCCTTTTCAAGGCGTCTTGTTTCTAGTTTGAACAGCAGAAAAACCGCCCTTTTCAAGGCGATGGTTTTCTATTGTTTCTTGAAGATCTGCATACACGAACGTTGTGAAATAAATGAAGTGAAGTGCTTGAGTGTTGTGTTTTCTTTCTTCTGTTTACTGTAGGTATTGGTGCTGTGTTGCAAGGTATATTGTAGCCATGTCCGGGTATTGTGGACATGGTGAGGTACATCGCAGGTAATGTTCTTGAGGTACGTGGTAAGGTAAGGTACTTGTAGGTATGTAGTGTAGTGCACCTACAATATTAAAAGTAAATGTTCGTTTGTCAACTTTTTCGTATAGCATTATACAACTAAAGTAATAAACGTATTTTAACTTCATTTTATTAGTGTGGCCTTACAGAGCTATTTTCCTCTCATCTAAAAAAATTATTGTACTTGAAACCAATGAAAATCTATGCTTTTCTTTTCTCTAAGCGTGGGTGTCACTTTGGTTTATTATCTATGACAAAATGTAAGTATACAAGAAAATAAGAATTAACAAAATATCCAAAATTATTTTCACTACACTCGTCTAAATCAAATATCAATAACAGATCAATAATTAAAAAATATTTTTCGTTTAATCCACACAACAATTATAATTGTAGATATTATAATAAACCAAATATTTCCTGTAGAAATTTCAAAATTACATAGACATTGGCATTAAATGGATTCTCAAAATATTAAAAACATAAATCACAACCTAATATAACTAAAAGGACCATTCATAGCATATTTATACAAAAAAGTTGTGTCCGCAACAATATTTTCAAAGAAATAATAAAAATCACACATAATATTATGTTAATATATTATGAATATTAAAATTATGATGTAAAGTATGTATTCATGTTTTCTTAAGATAATTCATACGCAGATGTTTTATTAAGTTAACCTATTTGCAGACACAACACTATAAAAAATAGTTAAGGAATGCAAAATAAATCATATATAAACAAACACATATTATACATGACAACAATTATTATTATGTTTATTATTTTATAATATTTGATTAAACAAATATTTTTATTAAATTCATATTTAGAGGACAGTCTACTTGACATAATGTGATGTAAAGTAAAACAAAAAATAATAATAAAAAAACTTAAAATTCAAGAGTGACTAAAGGGACATTCACGTTTGAATTAATGTTAAACTCTCAAGTGGGGCTATTCAAAACCTACAAGTTCCTATCGTCTTGCTACGCTCTCAAGTTGTCTACGTATAGAATTGACACGCAAGACTTAGAGGACTTATATAGACTTATAGAGGTAGAACGGACAAAACAAGAATATCATTATTATATACTCTTTGAGCTAAGGTAAAACCTAGCTCAGTTACGGATATTTATTACCCTTGTACATTAAGATTTCTTATCTTCCCAACTTTAGTGGACATTACAAAATTGTAGAGAAGAATTTCATAAGCAATTTTCGTTTCAAAAATCAGTTTAGCAGATATGTTTTTACAATTTGTATCAGTTTTTGGAATAACAATGAAAAACCATTATTTAACAATCACAACAACTGTATTGTCCAATTCTTTACAAATCTAATCTCCCAAAAAATTTTGAAGCTTAGTTTATCTTTAACGCATTGAAGAACAAATCAATGGATGTCACTTGATGATAAAGTAATGATGCACCTATAGTAAGCCCCACTCGCTTATACACATCAAAACACTCCTTCACACATGCTTTACACCTTAGTTTTGGTGTAGTGCGAACAATATACAATATAATCTCACTTATACGGCATTATTAAAAACCAGATGGTGCCGGATTATTGGAATGTTCGGATTACTGTATAATGAATAAAATCATAATTATGTTTTGTACTTTACCCTTTCTTAACACAGATTCAATCGTCTTCACGTGGTATAGGCAAACAAAAATAAGAAAAAGATATATTTTGCTTGCCGGTACGTGCCGGTATATTGAAGTGCCGTATTAGTGAGATACAATATATACTGTATATTGTATATTATGTTTCTATGTATATGTTACAAGCGAATGGGTCTTAAAGTAATACAACTTCTATAAAATGAAAAGGTAAAAAGTAATCACAATTTAATTACCTATTTGGAGAAAAAACACTTGTTCCACTTCTAAGAAAAATGCGAAATTTTCATATATTTCTATCTACGCCTAAACATACTTAATATAATAAACGTAATAAATATATTACGATAGATATATACACATTATATTTTTTTTCAATTTAAAATTTAGGAAATTAGGATCAGTCGCAGTTTTTGGCAGAAAATGTATCCGTTTAGTTAAGACGGACACAGATCTGTGCGACTTTTAAACAGTTTAAGTCTCAACTACGAAGCGATGCGTTACTGTACAAAATGTTGGCGATTACATGGGCAAAGTGTTAATCTGGGTACATTTTTGAACGGAATTGTATTGGTTCAACAGTGCATTTTGTGGTGCAGTTAGAGCAATACAGCAGGACTAAGATGCGATATAGATCTCGCGAGAAATGTTTATACTTAATGTAACAGGCGACGCACGCTTTAAGTCGAGTTTTTCATCCGAGTAAGATAATTTTGTCGTAAAAACTCGAAATACAGTCTTGACGTTTGCGCATCTTAGCCCTGTTGGTGTCATTATTCTATACAATGACTAGGCAGTATAAATATATATCCTAGGTAAGGTATGTAATGGACAATAATATACATATTACCTAGACAATGTTTGGAATACCTGAAATATTCAAATTACAAGGTGTCGCAATTTTATTTCGGCGTAACATAAGAATAATATGACAACGAAAAAACACCAATAAAAATTCAATAAAACGTTATCATAATATAATTTTAATAAAAAAAAAAAATATTAAATTTTTTTTTTTTTATTTATATAATATGTACCCAGTTATAAGTCGATAATTTCGTCGCATCGCTTCTGAACAATCATGTGGTCCTCATGAACCTAGTTAAGAAAACAAACGTT
This sequence comes from Hemithea aestivaria, assembly GCA_947507615.1. Taxonomy (NCBI): domain Eukaryota; kingdom Metazoa; phylum Arthropoda; class Insecta; order Lepidoptera; family Geometridae; genus Hemithea; species Hemithea aestivaria. The sequence goes on from OX382323.1 coordinate 3,611,988, forward strand.
ATATAAGGCTAAAGGCATTATAACTTATTTACCCTACGTGAGACAAACTGAAAGGTTTTAGAATATCAAAAATTTGACTAGGTAGCAACTATTTGTTTATATTATTGTTGATCATCTGGACAATTTAGATGATTGGATCATTGCAAACGGCTAAGTCATTTACTAAAGCTGTGAGTAATTCATATTTAGAGGTCTTTTTAAATGCAGGGACCTCTTGATTGGCATTCAAGAAATCCTATTTCTGTAATGTATTTTTTTTCTAATATAAATAGAAGCAACAAGGAGTCAGGTAGGGCTACTTAGATAGATGTATTACAAAATAACTATATTGTAAAACGTAGTACTAGATTTTTCCCAAATTGTTTTTAACTGGCCCGTTCTAAAAACTTTCAGTGTGACGTATATAAACTATTATGTATTGTAAATCTAGCGAAATCTGATAACATTGCCTTTAATGGACTATTTTATCATTATAGAGACGTGGACAAATTTAAAAACAAGTACATTTTAGATCTATTATTTTTGCCCGTGTATTATACAAACATACACAATAAATAATGTGACAAATTTTTGTGTGATCCACAGGTTTGTTTCTGGTCTGGGCGGTTCAATGTCTATTATATTAGTAAGTATTTACAAAGAAAAGTATATAAGTATTATATCCGTTATCCTAACCACCGTAACACAAGCATTAAGTTGCTTAGCGTGGGGTTAGGTGGCGCTGTGTGAAATGCAGATATATGTATTTATTTATTTTATAATTATAATACTATGTAATTTTGGCCAGTGACGTCATGACAATCAAGCCACTTTAGTGCGTTTTATGAGCAACAGATCAGATACAACGCTCTGAGTAACCTAAAGAACATTTATTAACACTGGCTGCGGCGGTTTTTAGTACTACCCGCAGTGACGGAAATTACACACGGTTTTGCATCAATACACAAAACACAACGTTTGTGTGCGTCAGGTAGTTAAAATCCGCGTTTCAACCTCAAAAACACAGCGTTCGTGTATTCCACAGTGTTAAAAAGTAGAACATTTATGTGGCCATTTTTTATAATACACTTAACGGACAAAGATTCTATTTTCAACATCCTGTTGCCTTAGATGTCGCAATATTATTTTTGTGAATAAATTGATGCCTTCAACCTAACAACTAGCTTATACCGAGATCTAAATAAAGGTTTGCGTTCACTAATCGCCTTGTAGCATGAAAAACGTCCCATTTTAAACATGACGTTTCGTTTGGTTAGTTAAGGCAACCCCATAATGATATCGATCAAAACTGTTATTTAAGTGAATATAACTTTAGAACGACTCACTCGCTCGCACGATATGATAAATGTTGAAATAATTCGTAGAGTTAACTTTTTGAAAATGTCTCTCGGTAAGCTGTATCGATAAATTTGTCATCGTATGTTAATTTTAAGATTGCTTAATTTCCTTAACTTTGTTTACACTCCTCCCATTGTCCCACTTTTTATCCAGTTTCAGAACAAATGGTACAAAATACTACTTTAGCATTAAGTTAGTCCTAGCATTGTGCTAAATAGATAAAATGCATTTGCATTTTGGTAACTTGGAAATACTTTTTGAACGTATAAACTTGACCTTTAAAGCAGTTTCCGAATGGGCAGATGCTAATTTGGTTCAGTGCAATGCTACAAAAACCCAGGTGTGTCAAAGGAGTTTTTAAGATTCTTTTTGAAACTTCTCTTTGCGGATAACTAACAATCTTGAGTTACTTGGAATTACTCTCAGGTTATGTTAGATTATGGTTAGGACTTTAATTTTATATAATTGTTTTTATCTGTATTTTATGACATGCCAATGTAACAACAATTAGTTATAGTTATGGTTAATTACATGAGACTGAATCTTACATCGAGTCTAAGGCACAATTGGCTGCCAGGAAGCTGGGTATTATGGGAAAGGTGAGAATATACTTCACTCCGGGACAGTTGTTTATATCAAGCACAAGTCAAAGTGATCATGTGTTTTGTTTCAAATTTTATATTAATATCTTTTTTTTTCATATTTGTAAATAAACGGCATAAACTCATTTGTATTTACTTCGGCTTCGTGCCGACCGTTTAGATCCTGTACGAGGATCTTTTTTTTAGTAAGTCTATGCTGTCCCACTGCTGGACAAAGGTCTCCTCATAATCTTTCCACGTATCTCTATCCTGCGTCACCTCAGGCCTTAATATTATGATTTTTTTTAATAAGAACTTTTTTATTCGTTATAGGTTAGCCTTAGGCCACGATTTCTCCTGATTTAAAGCAAAGATGCGGCCGTAGTTGGTAGTAGACTAAACCTAGAAGGCGGGACAAATCCCTCCAGGAACTGGTCGCATGGAACATTGCCGTCATCCGTGTGTCCCGAGCGATACACTTTGGATATTTTATTTCACACGTGGTGAATGGTACCTTTCTAGGCATCTTACGTGATTCATCATCGACCGCATCTCCACTTTTCATCAGGTGGGCTGTATTCAAATTTAGGCCAATTTTGTATAAAAAAAAATATCTTAAAATATTATCTACAGCTTTATCGAGAGACAACTCAAAGAGTAGTCTACGAATATTTATATATTTTCAAAAAAATGTCATACCGTGCGAAGGGGGAAGTCGCACGCATGAAAAACACGCTTTATAAAACACTGAATTAAATTCAATTCAAGCGATTAGTGAAAACGTTAAGATTCATTTTACATTCGCATAAAATCACAAATCTTAAGTATTTTTATTTATCATGAACATGTACATGTATGGTGTTATAGTAGCACCTATATATACCTATATATTACCTTATTGACGGTATATTAATGCATAATTAGTCGGAATTATAGTTAGTTTCCTGCATGAGCGGTTGTAGATCTTCTCGCCTCTTTTCGCCTCGGTTTGGTATTCGAGTTACGCCGTCTAATACGCCGATTTCTGATAACCTGAAAAAAATATGAAGATTAGAATTAGTCTTTATTGCATTCCAAGATACGAGCAATAGTTCTAAATACAAAACAAAATTAAAACTAGATGCAAATAATTGGTAATCTTATACCATAAAGCAATATTTAATAGAATTGGAAGGAATTCTTAGTATGTAAATAAATCGGATATATCTCAAGCTAAATCATCAAATTGTAAAACCACACATTTTAAAAGTATTTACAGTTTGATATTTTAATAAAAGGCATGGGAGCAAAATTTAAAAAAATCTCACAATATTGTGCAGGGCTTTTTTAAGGAATTTTCAAAAAAATCATTTTATGAATTTATATTGCAAAATGTATCAAATAGTACGAGCGAGAGAGCGTTCAGTTATATAACGGCTCTTAATGGTAAACACACATGTATCTGCATCAACCGCGCCGAACGAATCGTATTTTGAATTCTTTATATGAAATGTTATGAAATCTCACACACTTGCCGGAGTCGAATCGTCCGAAACTGAAGATTTCCTATACAAAAATTCTTTCAGCGCGGTCGATGCGGATAGGTGTGCGGCCTCTATAAAATTCAGTTTTTTTTATGCGACGAAGTAAGAAGACGATCTAGACGCTCTCCTGATGTTAAGAGATAACGCTGCCCATATCAGTACAATGCCACCTAGGACTTCACAAGGGAAATGAAATTATAGGTGCACTGCATCAACGCTTCTTACTCAAGAGTCAAGAGCCATAAGATGTTAAGACTCTTCAGTCCAGTAATTTCACTAGCTATAGTGCCCTCCTACCGAAGCACAGTAATGTTTGCACATCACTGCTCGGTAGAACAACTGGCTGTTGGGGTACCCACCTAGTCGACCTCCTGCAAAGGAAGTCTGTCCCTGGTAAAAAGTTTAAAAGCTACTTACACTTGCGGTTCTTCGTCCACGTGGTTAGGGGTGAAGTAAGGGTTGGCAGCGGCCGGCCTGAACTTGTACCCGGTCATCACGAAGAATATGAGTGTAGCCATCTCGCGGAACAACTCGTCCAGCCACGCGTATTGAAATGGTACTAACACCTTAAAAAAATGAAAATATATTTTTTTAAGCTAATGCATAGCTTCTACCGCGGGCCTTGAGCGTGGGGACCGAATCCAGAAATTCCGTAACGAAAAAACCTAACACCCCCCACTCCGACCGGCACAGCGGTCATACTTTTTAGTTTTTCCATCTATAGATAAAAATGCTATGCAATAGCTTTACCGCGGCAGTCTCCGAGTGCCACACGTCTTTTTTTTTATGTATTGTATTTATATTTATTGTTTTGTAGTTTTTTTCTCTGTATTGTAGTTTTGATGTGTTTGAGATATGTGTATGTATATGTCACCGTCAAATAACAAGATTCGTAGGATTTATTATTATCCTTATTTTAATCAAAGCTCCCGACTAATACATTTTATAAGAGTTCAATAAAATCGTCAAATAGACCTTTTATTTTCGACTTGAAGTTAGTGGAGCGCCGGCTTCATCCTCCTCAAGGTTGACGCAAACTACAGCACAACGCATAACATAAAAAAAAATCTCAAATGCGTTGTGATACGGCCCGCCTTAGTTTGTCTCATAATTTATCAACTCTATTATCCTCACGTAGAAGCAATATAAATATTACTAGATAAATATATCTAAATATATAAAAGGAAGGAGTGACTGACTGATCTATCAACGCACAGCCCAAACTACTGAACGGATTCGGTTAAAATTTGGAATACAGATAGGTTTAATGACGTAGACCTCCGCTGAGAAAGGATTTTGCCACGCGGGCTAAACTAGTAGTTTAATATATGATTTCTGGACACGTATCAGTGAAAGATAAAATGTATGTAAATTGTAGTGTTTATAACGCCATATAATGTTTTATGACATTAATATGATTACTGATATAATTTACACTCGCGCTTAATCTACGCAACAGACTTTAATTTGCGTAGCTCTTTTACGAGTGACAAAGATATAATAATAATTAACACAACACAATCAATTTACATATTATTATAAAATATTGTTCTTCTAGGAAAACTTTGTACATTTTAAAATATGATTAAAATTATATCTTTTTATATTTATGGAAAAAACTAAAATTTTAGATTATAAACCTCGATCTATCCTTAGAACAAAGTTACATCCTTACTTTAAAGTTACAAATCGCCACCCTCTAAAATAGGGATTTATCTTATAATAAAAAATGGAGTTTAAACTCCAACAGAAAAGAACCTGGACCTAGAGGACTTATCCGTCAGGAAACCGAACCGAAGACCGAATTGTCAAAAATGTATGAAATGACGTATCAAGTCATATCGACTGAATACGTAATTTCATACATTTTTGACGAGTCTCTTAAGAGCGTATATATCGAGTGACGCTCTCTTACTCGCACTATTTGAAATAAAGAAAGAAAATATTTTATTTGTTACACACACACATATAAAAAAATATTTGACAAATTTTGAAATATAAATTCATAGAATAAATTTGCGTTTTTGAAAACTAACGTGAGAGTTATCCATATTATTATGTAAACAAAAGACTAAAACTCACGGAAATAATGGTCGAAACTAGGCTCGACCCTGTAGAATTAATTTATTGAAAATAAATAAGACACAGCCCTGCATATATTATCGCACACATTTTTAAAGTGTTTTCAGTTTGATATATTAAAAAATGACATGATGAGAATTTTTGAAAAAAATTTTTTTTTTCAATATTGCTTTCCTTGCCATTCTTTAATCAAATAGTGCGCCGAGAGAGCGTCACTCGATATACACGCTCTTAAGGCATTGAATTACTACCTTTTTATCCATACATACCTTTAATATAGAGACGATGAATCTAGTGAAGTATATGTAACACACGATGATGACGTAGAAATGTTGGAACAACTTCAACTTGCGCAAGTTAATGGCAGCCTTGCCGTCAGTCGACGATGCCTCTTGCAAATGACGGATTGACCTAAAATTAAACAAAATTCTCATAATTAAAAACGCAATGTCCCAATCCGCCGGGACGCTACCGTGTTTCGGCGCGGCACGTAAAACTGTGGGTCCCGGCTGTTTCCTATAAGATATGTAGGTCAGGTCATGTTGCAGACCCTGTAGTATCCCGGCAACCTGAAACTGTAACATATAGGTTGGCTACACAGCATATAATTGTGATTTGACTCTGACAGTGTAAGTAGGGTAATGAAAAAAAATGTAGGAGTATAAACCTCAATTACATTGCATTTATTAATTACAACCTACGAAGAAATAATTACATCCCTAGTTCGTTGATTACAACCCCTCAGCAGATACCCTTGAACTTATAGTTGAACCATCAAGCACCCCTGAACTATCAAAAGATACATAATAAGCAACTCACCAAACTACGGGGAAAAGTATAGCTCCGCAGCACATCATCTCGACGAGCACGAATATATCGCGCCACGCATTATGTTCCACTGAGCCTTCCTCGCTTTCGGCCAGAATTATCTCGGCCACGTTTGTTAGCACCTAAGAAATACATACACCAGTAAATACCTACATACATAATATGTAAAGAAGTAAGAAGACGAGCAAGACGCTCTCAAGATGGTAAGAGATAACGCTGCCCATTATAATCAGTAGGTTCAGTGTCACACAGGATTTTAGGTTTATTCCCTCTACGTCGAGCGACAAACCGAGTCTCGCTTTAATTCCCTCTACGTCGAGCCTATAGTTTTAGCCCCAATGATGTACAATTCTAGGTGCTACACTATCAATTCTCACTCAAGAGTCATAAGATGTTAAGACTCTTCAGCCCAGTAATTTCACTAGCTACATTGCCCTCCTAGCGAAACATAGTAATGTTTGCACATCACTGCTCAGGCGGTAGAATACTACTACTGGCACTGTTGACTGTTGGGGTAGACAGTCAATCTCCTGCAAAGGAAATTTACCCCTAGATAAAACAAGTAATTTTTAAAAAAAATCAGCAACGCCAATAAAAGTTAAAAATCCTTAGTGGGATTTTTAAAACTACCGTTAGAGTTCTTCGTACTTCATGATATCTCTTTCAAAAATATTCTCGTTAGTTTTATTTTATTTTAACGTTTTGCAACATGTTTGACCAATTTTGACGTTAATTCTAACTCAACATCAAGGTTAATTTGTCTAGATGAGATCGCTTTTAGCGATAAGACAACCAATTGTTACACTTTTTTCCCCAATGTGTTATATAAGTTATTCTATTGTAGTCTTCTTCTATTCGAGTCGTATGGCTTTTTATGGATTTTTTTTATTTTTTATTTAGGACTTGAGAGTTGTTTGAGCCAGTATTGAGCCAGTTCTACGTTTCGTCTGTTCTATTGTAGTAATTTAATTGTATCAGTCCAATCGTCATTGCTGAATTGATGTTGCGAACCTACTAACCTTAAATGACGAACCTTAGGGTTTCTAGAACCCCACTTTGAAAAAATATTCCCTAGAACATACATATTATAGGCTACTTCACATCGAATAAAATAGCTACTTTACAAAAAACTAGCTGCGCCCAGCGGTTTTACCCGCTGTACCTGTACCCTATGTGTTATTCCAAGGTCTAAGCTATCACTATACCACATTTCAACTCAATCGGTCCACCCGTTTAGGCGTGAAAGAGTAACAAACTTACATCCAGAAATCCATACATTCTTACAAACTTTCACGTTTATAATATTAGTAATAATAGCTTTATTGACAGCCACAAAGAATTACAATTTAAATAAATAAATTTGATGTGTACATACACATATGACATTAATACATATAACAATTTCATATTATTATGTTATATATAAATATATGAAATTAAATTTACTCTGAAATTGTATACTATGCTAGTCGTACATGTATAACTCTGGCGAGGAAGTCCTGCAGCCCATAGCACGGGTCTAGAGCCTTGTTTGGGTTACAGGTTTCTCTAAACATTCTGTATTCATGTAGGGTAAGCAGGGGGAATGGCGCGCACTGGGTTATGGCGCTCACCTCTATAACTCTGTCAAAATGCGATGTAGCAACACGCCATGGGGCATGAAGCGCACGGGGAGGGCTCCTCTAATAGACAGCGATGCAAACGGGCAGTCTGCTCGCGTCATGCGACCGTGAAGTGCGTTTCTTTGTTTGCGGCCGCGCTGATCTAATTTTTGGTTACGTGTTTCTTGCGGGTAAGTCCAAAACTTTAATGGTTATTTAGCTTTTGATTTTATTTTCTAATAGTAAAACTATTCAGTTTTGTGATAATGTAATCAGTTTTTAGTAAATATGCATGATATTTTTTTATTTTCCATTTAATTACCAAACGACCGTTTGGGGTTATACCGCTCAGCTGGACGCCATTACCCCGTAGTAAATTATTTTTTCATTGTTGTAGATATGCCTCGAAATCGTCAAAGGACCACCGCTAAAGCGGCTTGGACCGAAGAAGACCTTCTGTCGGCTAAAACTGCGATTGAAGGAGGTATGTCCAAAAGGAAGGCCGCAAAACAATATAAAATTCCATTTACTACCTTGAGAGATCGACTAAAAAATGAAAACATGAACAACCCAAGACTTGGTCGAAAAACATAAGTTTATTCCGAACAACATTTATAATGCTGACGAAACAGGCATAACCACAGTAACAGACCCAGGGAAAGTGCTTGCCGAAAAAGGACAAAGAAGAGTCGGATCTGTAACAAGTGGCGAACGAGGAAGCAACACAACAGTTATGTGTGCGATGAGTGCAGCCGGAAACTTCATACCGCCTATGTTCATTTTTGCGAGACAGAGAATGACGCCTTTATTAGAAAAAGATGGTCCGGCTAGTGCATTATACACCAACTCTAAAAATGGCTGGATAAACGAAGATTTATTTGTCACTTGGCTCAAACATTTCGCAGCATTTGCCAAACCTACCCAAGAATCACCTGTGTTATTAATTCTGGATAATCACAGCAGTCACATTTCCTTTCAAGCTTTTACTTTTTGCAAAGAAAACCACATCATAATGCTTTCCATTCCACCACACAGTTCTCATAGAACTCAACCGCTGGATGTGTCTTTTTATGGACCGCTGAAAGCTGCTTATAGGCAGGAATGCAATAGGCACATGAAGACACATTTGATGTCTAAAATAACTCCATACGATGTTGCTGGTCTTTTCAATAAAGCATACGCACAAGTTGCGAATATAAGTAAGGCAGAATCTGGATTTCGTGCCACGGGAATTTATCCATTGAACCCGAATGTTTTTACTGATCAGGATTTTCTGGCAGCGTCGCTGATGGCACAAGAATCGGAAGAAATCACTAAAAACCAAAACCCAAATGTTCAGAATTTTGAAGTTGCGCAGCCAGATGGTATGGCCATAATTTCGGGACATACATCTCCTAGGGCAGGTCCATCGAATAAGGATCAATGCTCTGAATCTGTTTTGGCAGTTGCTTGTAACCAAGAATTTGTTGATGAGCAAAATACTCCGATATCCTTTGTTGCTATATCAACAACACCAAAGATTGCACCATCTTCTAAGTCAAGTCAAAGAAAGCGAAAACAACATGCTACCATTTTAACTGCCACTCCTATGAAAGTAATTTTAGAGGAAAAAGAAAATAAAAGAATTGCGAAACTCAAGAAGACTGCAAAAGATGATAAATCAAAACCAAAAATAGGTGATAAAAAAAGTAAGAACCAACCTATGAAACAAAAATCTTACAAGAGAAAAATTTTACAAGAAAGTTCTTCAGAGAATGAAGAGAATGAAGATGAAAAGCACCTTTGCGATGATGACAGTGATGACGACTTGAATGTGGACAATGAAAATTATAATAAATGTATTATTTGTGAAGAATTTGGAAAAAATAACGAGATGTGGTATCGCTGCACCATCTGCGGATTGTGGGCTCATGCTATATGTTCAGGGTGGGATTCGCCAAATGGATACATCTGTGATTTATGTGTTCAAACATAAAATATTTATATTTTTTATTTGTCTAAGCTCTTAATAGTTATTGTCTTATATTATGTTATAATAGTTGAAGTTGTTTGACATCTAAGACTTTATTATATTCGAAAAAGGCTAATCGTATATATATAAGATTGATGATAATTTGTGATTGTAGACTCTACTTTTATTGTATAAGGTTGATCTCATTTATATTTCTTATTTAAATGTATCTTACTTGTTATATTCGAAAAAACTTTATTATATTCATTAAATTGAAAAAGGCTAATCGTATATACCTAGTCAGGTCATAAATTCTGTCACATGTTTAATATAAAATTATTGGAACAAATTTATTTATTATGTAACCATTTATATACCAAAATGAACTTAACAAAACATAGATTCTTATGACAATAAAGTTTATTCAAAATGACCTCCGTGATTTTGAATACAGGTCTTCAATCTGCGCGGCCAGTCGTCTATCGCAGCACGAACGAGGTCCATGTCAATATCGGCTGCTGCCTTAATCAAGGATGTCTTGAGTGACTCCAAATTGGGATGAGGCTTTAAGCACGCCTTTTCCTCCAAGTGTTGCCATATCTTGTAATCTAACGGACTCAAATCTGGACTGGAGGAGGGCCAGTCTTCGTGCCGGATGAAGTCGATTTCACGCGCCGCCAGCCAGTCTTGTGTGCTCTTCGCTCTATGAGCTGGCGCCGAATCTTGTTGGAATACCCAGTGCCTGTTATTGAACATGGTATGAGAAACAGGTTCCACAAGGTTCGTCAGGACTGTATTTTGATACACAACTGCATTCGTTTTTACACCTTTCTCACAAAAATGTACCTCTGTTAAGCCCCAATAAGAAACTCCCAACCATACCATGAGCGAGGATGGAAAATGACCTCGTTGGACACGCGGAATACGGTTGCTCGCTTCTTCACTACTGTGTGCGTACACCTTATCATTATGTTTGTTGTAGCTCTCTTCTACGGTAAAAATTTTTTCATCCGAAAAAAGAATTTCTCGATATTTTTTTCTCGCGTACCGCTTCAACAAAGCGCGGCATCTCTTCAGTCTCAGGTCCATTAGACGAGCATTTAAACGATGTCCTGTTTTTCTTCGATATGCCCGAAGCCCTAAGTCTTCATTTAATACCCTTTTCACCGTGGTTCTGCTTAACCCCATCTGAAGGGCCAACAGTTTCTGCTTACGTTTGGGATTTCTTTGAATTCGCGCCTTCACAGCTTTTATCACTGCTGGAGTCCTAACAGACCGAGGGCGACCACTTCTTGACCTGTCATCTACACTAGAGTCTTCATTGTATCGTTTGATGGTACGATAAACGAATCTTTTGGTTATATTCAAATTTTTCAGTATGTCAAAAATTTGAATTGGCGCGTAACCGCAACGATGCAACGCAATAACTGCAACACGGTCTTCTTTAAGCGTCCACTCCATATTTAAAAATGAGTAAAATTCTAAAAAGTATACATTTTTATTTTCATGAACAATTCGAAATTCGAATTCAATAAACTTTTTTGTGGCCAGCATTCTAAAAGAAAAGTTTTTACTGTGTGACAATACTTATGACCTGACTAGGTACATAAGATTGATGCTAATTTGTGATTGTAGACTCTATTTTTATTGTATAAGGTTGATCTCAATAATATTTCGTATTTAAATGTATCTTACTTGTTATATTCGAAAAAAACATGTTAGAGCGTCATTACCCGGACCCTGAGCGGCATTACCCATTGCCAGGGGAAATGCCGCTCAAACGTGTTTTTTTTTAAATGTGTTCCTACTTCTAGTAAGTCAAAGATATGTGCCTATGTTGATAAATCGTTGATTACTCGATAATTAAAGACTTTGTTACTTTTGTTAAATTTGATTTATATTAAATAATTAAAAAGATACACCATGTTTTCCTTAAGTGAACGCCATTCCCCCTCCTTACCCTAATGCATTTTTACTGAATAAATTTATTATTAAATTAAATTAAATTACTGTGCTTCGGTAGAAGGGCACTGTAGCTAGTGTAATTACTGGGCTAAAGAGTCTTAACATCTTATGACTCTTGAGTAAGAAGCGTTGGTTGCAGTGCTCTTAGAATTTCACATCATTGTGAAGTCCTAAGTAGCACTGTACTGATTATGGGCAGCGTTATCTCTTAACATCAGGAGACCGTCTTGCTCGTCTTCTACTTCGTAACATAAAAAAAATAGTAAGATGTTACCTGTAAGGGTATAACAATCATGAATAGTTTCTTGTCTCGGTCGGACAATATATGTTTTATAAAGTTCCATCCGGTGCCGACCAGTACTATTGTCACAAATAACACTGCACCTTTCAATCTGAAACAAAAAAAATACCAACATGTTTTTATAGTTAAAAAACGCCTTGTTTTTTATTGAATTTACAAAGGAAAAAAAGTGTGTTCAATATATTTTAATGATTTTTTATATAGGTATATCTAAATATAGAAATTGCCTAGTGCGATAAGGCCGCCGATTGTTTACCTAGCAGTAAAATATCTAGCTCATTAAACTTCTTTGTAATTGTTTGGTTTGCAATAAAGTATTATTCTATTCTATATAAAAGGAAAGAGCGACTGACTGATCTATCAACCCACATCTCAAACCGCTGAATGGATTCACCTGAAAATTGGAACATAGATAGGTTTTATAATGTAGACATCCGCTAAGAGAGGATTTTGCCACGCGGGCAAAGCCGCGAGCACAAGCTAGTTTTAATATAATCTACATGACGGAAAAAAGATCTTTATTAGTCAACATCTCCTTGGTTGTCTGGAAGGGATCGCTATTAGCGATAAGACCGCCAATTGTAACATTGCTTAACTGAAATGTACTTATTTAGTGTTAATTGTTTTCTTTGTTGCAATAAAGAGTTATCTATCTATCTATCTCTATTTCAACTCAATCTTTTCAACAGTGTAGCTGTGCGTTCGTTAATCATTAGCTTTCCTTCGTTAGTTTCGTGTGTACCCGGCTTTTATTATTAAAATTGACACTAGCAATCTTTATTAAAATTGACACCAGCAATCTTTATTAATATTGACACTATAGTCAGGCCGGCCTAAAAGGCCACATTTGACACATCATCAAAATTCCCTTACAGGGTGATCTAAAAATTTTACTTATTTTTTCTGTAAATAATATATGTCAACACTTAGCTGAACAATAAATAATATGACAACACTTAGCTGAACACTGAACACTATACTCGAATTTACAATTAACAATTTACGCATTACCATTAAAATTTCTACCATTTGGTAGATTTTTTGCCTACCATTTAACTTATTACCAAATCTACCATTCTTTTTTATCATTTAGTTGATTTTTTACCATAAAAAATCTATCAAAAACTACTATTAATTTTCTACCATTTGGTAGATTTTTCTATCATTAAAAATTCTACCAAAAACTACTAAGTAGATTTTTCTACTACACACGCACACGCACACGCACACGCACACGCACTCGCACTCGCACTCGCACTCGCACGCGCACGCGCACGCGCACGCGCACGCACACACACACACACACACACACACACACACACACACATTATTAAAAAAATTTAAAGTCCTCAACGGTGTCAATTTCGGATAACCCGATGGTATAGATTTTATTTCTAATATAAAACAACGGTTTAACCAAAAAAAAACTAAAAATAAAAAATACTCAATTTTAGTTTCAAGTCATTGTTGTGTTTATTTTTAAACTATAAAGAATATGTTATACACATAGCTAAGAATATTGCCGAGTAATATTATTAATCTTATAAACGAAAAAATAAACAAACTTCATTCATCCGTTCGGCTACGATGGCACAGACAGATACACAAACAGACAGACAAACAAACACGTCAAACTTATAACACCCCACCTTTCTTGCGTTGGGGGTTAAAAACATTAGATGAATAAATAGGACACCCTATACAAGGTCACGTCAATCAGTTTTTGTTTTTAAAACAATAAGGATGCTACCCAATAAAATCGCGAAATCGAAATTTGAAATGTAGAATCGAATGCAATTATAACTTGGATTGAATATTTGATCATAAATAAATAACTATATTGCGATTAAATTAAAATATGTTGTTAATATTGTGATTATATTATAGTAAAATATAATGTAATTAAAATAAAATTGTGTAATGTATAGAGAATAAACATATTTTTTTATTACAGGTTTTTTTATAACTCGTGAGATGTTTCTGGCAAAACTAGCCCATGACGCCATTACAAGTTTACAAAAAAAACCTATTAGAATTAAAATTAATTAGACTTTTTGAATGTTTTCATAAAACTGTATTCGATTCCAACGTGTTTGAAGATCGTATCGATTCATATCCTGTAATCGAAATAAACAAACAATGTCCCAACACTTGTTTGCTATGACTGACATCTGTCAAATGTGGCCTTTTAGGCCGGCCCGACTATAGCAATCTTTATTGATATTGACACTAGCAATCTCTATTAAAATTGACACTAGCAATCTTTATTAATATTGACACTAGCAATCTTTATTAATATTGACACTAGCAAACTAAACTTGTAAATGCAACAATAGCTATGCGACACGTTAAAACATTTGCAAAAGAAAAATCTATACTTAATCACCAGCTTAAAAAAAGGCGCATAGCAAATTATTATTACTTATATACTAATAATATTATGAAGGTCTGTGTGTTGCTTGTCACAACTAAATAACAAATAAAGCTGAAATTTTGGCATGTAGACATTAAACCTTAGAACAACACACCATTCTCAAAAAGGTTTACCAATAACACTAAGCCTCCTGAACCGATTTGGAACAAACTTTTTATTTTTGAAAGGGAACAACTTCAAGGTTGTACCAATTTAAAATTTAATCAAAATCTGTCAAGCGGATGACGCCATCAATAATGAATTCTCGTGTTTACTTATTGAAAGCTAGCTTGTAGTCAGAATAATATTTTATTCAAGCTACAAATCTTATTAATATTATAAACGTGAAAGTTTGTATGAATGTAAGGATGTCTGAATGTATAGTCGTTACTCTTTCACGCCTAAATAGGTGGGCTGATTGAGGTGAAATTTGGTAGAGATAGTTTGGTAGTTTTGGTTTGAGATAGCTCGGACCCTGGAATAACACATAGGCTATAGAAAAGCGGGTAAAACCGCTGGGCACAGCTCTTATATATAAAGTTATATAAAAAATACTTACAAATGCGTTATATAGTACATAATAGCCCACGCAGTAACATGTTCGCCTCTAGTTTGAATAAAATGATAATTGATTCCATGGAATGCCAGCGACAAAGCTTTCAAGTATACCAGAATGCACATAATAATATGTATCCTATACACTGTGTGTCTGCTTGTGTTTAGTATATAAGTCCATAATATTCCACATAATAGGAACACTAAGGAGGCTAGGGCGTAAAATACTGGTAGAGGCATTTCACCGGCCGATAGAAAGTTCGAGTATGCGTTACTTTCGTATATTTCCACCTGAAATAAAGAAATATGTTGTTATATGAACGCTGCCCATTTCAGTTCAGCGCCTCTGAAGATTTCATAATGATGTTAAATACTAGGTGCACTGCACCAGTTTTTTTTAGTGATACGGCATACGGAGGCAATTTTCCACGATTAGGCCTCTTGGCCCATTTTGCGTGCGGATGGGGGTGCTGTATTACTCGAGCTACTCAAGCTCTCCGAAAAATCTCACCAGCCCTTTTGGGTTACCGAAGACACCGATGCAGTGTGCAGTTGGTGCAGTGCACCAACACTTCTTACTCAAAATTCATAAGATGTAGACACTTCAGCCCAGTAATTTCACTAACTACAGTGCCCTCCTACCGAAGCGCAGTAACGTTTGCACATAACTGCTCAGGCGCTAGGATAACTGGCACTGCTCGGGTCCACCTAGACAACCTCCTGCAGAGGATGTCTACCCGGTAAAGGTCTTATGTGTATTGAATCGAGTTTATAGGACTTAGTACTTACAATCATGTTGACCAATGTTCTGGCGCCCATGTTCCCTTTAGGGCAATTATTGAAGTAGAGGTTATAAAGCCCTTCCTCCTTCTTGGTGCCCACGAAAAGTGCAAACTGAACACAAATAATTTACCATTAAAATATATATTTTTTTAAAATAGGCCTACGTTTGACCACATCCCACCTGATGGAAAGTGAAGAATGTCACTCGTGCCTTGAAGATACCCAAGTTGTACCGCTCTTGTACCGCAAGTTGTAATATAACATTGTTAAACTTCACTTTTTGTTTGCTTCAACAATGTTTTTGCTTTCCATACCCGATGGAAAGCACGTACAAAACGTAATATCAATATTCATCAAAATCGCCGACAATTTCTTTGAATGTTGTCATGTTTTTGTTGAATGTTTGAACCCAAACGTTTACCACGCTTGCCGCTCTAACGCTCGCAATATTTGACATATTTTGAATTGCAATATGAGATTGCATACATGCAATAGTGACCCCATTTTTATTAAGATTACTAATAAAAATTTACGTGTCAAATATTTTTTAATACTTTTGTTATGAAAGAAAGAAAAAAAGAAAATAAATATATTGCCAAATTTTTACACAATTTACAAAATGAATTAAATTAAAAGAAAAAAAAAACATTATTTGGCAATAGGGATAGCTTCAGCGTGTAACTACGTCAAGCCAGAGTTAGCGTAGTTGCTGGTTTTCAGGCTGCCCCTTAGCTCGAACTAAGATGGTACGTCGAGTATATGTACTTGCTTATACATAAAATAGTACATTTTATTTTCACTTACACTAGTGTTGTAATAATCAAATCCATTTTTCGTCTCTCTGTCTAGAGGGAAGTTTCCATAGTAGCACACGTCATTGGCCTCTTCTGGTACACCTAGAAAACAAAGTAGATAAATAATATTTTCGTCCGAAAATTCGTCGAAACTGTGATCGGGATTCGTCCGAAACTGTGATCGTAACCAGAGCTCTGTCGCGTCGTTCTCAGGTTTTTATTAAAAAAAAGCTATAAAAAGTGTCGTTTCCAGTGCAAGTCCGCGATATATTAGTAAAGAACTATTTGTGTTATATATAGTTGAAAACCCCTTTGCAAAATTCCCACTTTTGACGGAGATATAAGTGAAAACATTTTTATAACCTAAATAAATCCACGCGAACACTGACCTACGTCAACTCGCCGCCGGCCCGCTGCGCTGAGTCACGCGGCCGCAAGCGCATTGAGCACCGACAATCGGAGACAAACCCGAACGCGTAGAGTACCGGTGATAGGAGATAGCCTGTGCATCTTTACTTGTATTATTGTTTTCTAAATTGCCAATCTATTATTTTTTTAAATAAAAATGGCAACTACTTGTGGAGGCTGCGGCAGCAAGATTCTAACAATTAAATATATGGAATGTTCTGTATGCAGTGAGCTATTCGACCTTACATGTGTAAACATACCAGAGACTAACTTTGATAAGCTCTCCAAGGAATTCAAAGACACCTGGACGTGCCCCACTTGCTTCTCCGCTCGTCCGAAAGGAGACAACACCCTGACGCCTGTTCGCTCAACGGCTGGCAATAATCTGAATGATACATACACTGCCAGTGGTGCACATGTGAACCTTACTCGGGGTGCTAGACAGATGGACGTGAGCATCAATAATGTCGAGAATGACACGTCTGTTGTGAGTGACTTGTCGGTAGTGCTTGCGGAAATTCGTCAGCTAAGGACAGAATCCAAGGAGCAGATTTTGGACATATCTGCAAAGATGTCCGAAAAAATTGCCGCCCTCTCCAACCTCATCGAGCAGAAGCTTAGCGAATATGATACGAAGCTTCGAGCGAGAGATGATGAGATCTGTATCCTCAAGGAGTCACTAGCTGCAGTGGAAACTAAGCTGGAAGTATATGAACAAAACTCTATGAGGAGAGAAATTGAAATAGCTGGAATTCCTGAAGTGCAAAATGAAAATCTATGCCACATAGCATTAACGGTGGCTAATAAAGTCGGCGTGGACCTGACGGAAACCGATTTAGATGAGGTCGTTCGTGTTGGCGCACGGAACCCTCCAGCCTCGGCATCAGCTCCTCACCTAAAAAACAGGCCTAGACTCCTTGTCATTAAATTTACACGCCAAGCCAAACAATCAGAGTTTATCAGAGCTGCAAAAACCCGACGCAACCTCACCACTGCAGATGTGGTGCCTGGATCGGCAAACCCAATGTACATTAATGAGCGCCTAACTAAAAACAACAGGCTTTTGTTTCGTGACGCCAGAATACGATGCAGACAACACGAATTTCGCTACTGCTGGGTGCGTGATGGAGCAATTTACGTACGGAAAGGCGACAAAAGACCAGCACTCCGTATTCGGCACATGGAAGACCTCAACCAGCGAGTTGGACCGGCCGCAGTCCCATCGGATTAGACTAACAACGATTATATTAACATTTATTACGTGTTTACTTTGGCTTCTATGCTTAGCAACAAACTGCTCACATGTTTGCACTAATTATCATACGCATGCTTATAAACTGACCTCCAAGTTATATGTACCTTGCTCATACTTAATTAAATTGCTCTTGGTGCTACTAGTATTTACGAGAGAACAAACATTTTTGCTGAGGCTAATACTGTTAACGCTGAGTTATCTCTATAAAGCGCACTTTAAAGATCTAACAAGCTTGAAAATCATAAAAATTTGGACCCTTCCAGACTATACGTTTCTGACACTCAATTTGCTCCAAAATAAATTTGTACTTAACAATAGTATTTGTAAGTTACAATGTCCTTAGACGTGGTTAAGGAAGTGGATGAATCGTACAACATTGAGTGTCAGACAAGGGATCTATTGGAGGGTTGCCGAACTGTTATCACCAAGGAACATAGCTTTAAATTGTTAACATTTAATATACGCAGCATACACAAAAACCTTAACGCTTTTTGCATAGCTCTGCATAGACTTAACATAATGTTTGATGTTATTGTGCTTACTGAGTGTTGGCTTGGAATTAACGATCAATTTGGACAAATCCTCGGCTATACTGCTTTTAAATCTAATTTGATAAATAATCAGTGTGGTGGTGTAGTAGCTTTTATCAAAGATAATCTTAATGCCTCTGTGAATGAGCCTATGATTGCTGACGCAGACTGCTTGCTCGTTAGTCTAGAATTGGTGTCGATTATAGCGGTCTATCGATCACCATCTTTTAAACAAAAAGACAATTTCATATCATCTCTTGACACGGTACTATGCTCTGTAGCTAGTAGCCCTACGGTTATTGTTACTGGAGATATAAATATAAACATTTTGTGTCCACCATCCGATAGGTCTTCCAACGAATACCTATGCCTTATGGCAGAGCATGGGTTACTTGCCGCTATCACAAAGCCAACGAGAGGCGACGCCTGTCTGGATCACATTTTTGTCAAATCCAGTTCAGATCGCGCCCTTGGATTGATTTGTGACGCTGACATCACGGACCACTGCTTGACAATGCTTGGCATTACTGCAACTCCATCCTTAAAAAAATCTAACCGATGTACATCTATTACAGACTTCCCTGCTATAACAAATGAGCTCAAACAAACTGACTGGTCTCTCATACTAAATTCTCAGGATGTAAATAATGCTGTTGAGGAATTTCATTCAATTCTATCAAGAGCAGTTTGTATTCACACTAAAAATAAAACAATAAGTCGCACAAAAATTACTCTTAAGCCTTGGGTCACCCCCGGGCTTATTAAATGCATGAATAAACGGGACAAACTGCATATTGAAGTAAAGCAAAAACCCTCGGACAAGACTCTCAAACTCAGATACACGCGATACCGTAACGTCTTTACTGACCTGATGCATAACCTTAAACGGGCACATGAAAACTCTGAGCTAAACAATAATCGACACAATCCGAAAAAGTTATGGCAATCTATAAACAACATTAGTAATCGTTACAATAAAAAGACAACATCCTCTGCGCTGACAAGCATTCACTCCTCCCCTCAGGAATCGTTAGACACGTGCAATGAGTATTTTTCCGGTTTAGGGGAGAAACTAGCTAAAAAGCTACTCAATAAACAAAAAACCAAAACTAGCCCTTCAGAAAATTCTGACTTTAAAGACGCTCTGCCATGTAGCTTCTTTATGCAACCAACAGATACATTCGAAGTAGATCGTCTCATTGGCAAACTAAAAAATGGCAGCGCTCCAGGCAAAGACGGATTCACTGCAAAATTAATTAAAGAAATCAGAGGTCATATTTTGGGGCCTCTAACTCACATTTTTAATCTCAGTCTAGCTAGCGGTGTTTTTCCAACTCTCTGGAAAAGCGCTGTCGTGATCCCAATCCACAAAAAAGGTCCCACAAATGAGCCAGAAAACTACAGACCGATATCCCTTTTAAGTATATTTTCCAAACTGCTTGAAAAGTTGGTCAACAAACGCCTAATTGCCTTCTTAGAAAAACATCGCATCCTCTCCGATCAACAGTACGGATTCAGACAAGAAAAATCTACGGAGGATGCTGTTGAATCACTAACGAAGCTAGTGTCCACAGCCATGGACCGTAATGAAAAATGTGTCGGAGTGTTCTTGGACTTAGCGAAGGCCTTTGACACCGTGTCTGTTTCTATCCTATTAAAGAAACTTGAACATATCGGTGTCAGAGGTCTTTCACTGGAATGGTTCGCTAGTTATCTCGTAGGAAGGCAACAGTCGATTCGGGTAGGCGAATTTGTCAGCTCGGAGCGGGGAGTGGAGTTTGGGGTCCCTCAGGGCAGTGTCTTGGGTCCTACCCTGTTCATCCTATATATGAATGACCTACACAAAATTATCCCCAACACCGCAAATGTGCTGTGCTACGCAGATGATACGGTAGCACTGTTTTATGGTAGGACATGGAGTGCAGCAATTCACGAAGCTGAGAAAGGCATGCGGGAGATTGGTAGTTGGCTCGATACAAATCTTCTGACTCTCAATGCACAGAAAACGAACTACATATGTTTTCACAAAACCAGAGCCTCTGCACCTAAACTTCCCACCAATCTCAAGATCCACCAGTCCGATAGTTGTCACTTAAATTGTAGTTGTAAGCTTCTAAACAGGGTCGATACGATAACTTACCTCGGTGTGGTGATCGACCAAAATCTTTCATTCAAAGCACATCTAGCATCCACCGCTAAAAGAGTACGCAAGTTGACACACGTGATGAAGTTACTTCGAAGTTCCGCGGATACCTGGGTTTTGCGCATGGTGTACTCTGCCCTCTGCGAGTCTATTATAGGATACTGCATATCCGTTTGGGGTGGCGCTGGGGTAACATTCATGTTGGGTATGGAAAGAGCCCAGAGATCTGTCCTCAAAACTATGCTTCAAAAACCATTTCGATACCCAACAAAAAATTTATTCCAGGAAGCCAAAGTACTCAACGTCCGCCAACTATACATCTTAAGAGCATGCCTAAAACAACATTCTCGGATTTTAAACTCGCCCAAGTATTCTAATCTCCTTTTAAAACGCACCTTTAGGCCACCAGGCCATTTTGTTAGAACAAAATGCGCCAGACAACTGCCGCAATTCATGCTACCATACATACACAAAACCGTAGATAAATCGGTAGACATAAAAACTTGCTCTGTTAACCAAGCCAAACACAAAATTATTAAATGGTTACTCACTCAATCATATTTGGAAACAGAAAATCTTATTAACATCCCACATTAACATAATGGTACAGCCTAAACAAAATTATTGAGCACCATAAGTATCAGTTTTTACAACGATATGTTAGTTGATATAATTTTTCTCACTTAATAGTATATTATAACTGTCACATAATTGTATGTATATATTATATAAAGTTACCGATTACCTGAAACAGTTTGTAATTTCTCTTTTTTGGTAACGGTGTTGTAAGGCCCCCACGAGACAGGCTTGCCCTAGTGTGGGGACCACTAGATACTTTCTAAAAAACTTTGTAAACGTGTTTTATGGATAAATAAAATATTCTTATTATTCTTATTCTTATTAATATTTTTTTTTTTATTTTTTTTTTATTTATTTCATTTATTTATTTTGTTTGGTTCTCTAGTATTTATATAAATACTAGCTAGACCAAGGTCAGACCGCAAAGTAACTTATTAGGTGACTAATTAAAATAATTATATAGCAAAAGTTTGTGAGTGTGTGTGTTTGTTACATCTTCATGCAACGGGTGGACCGATTGAGCTGAAATTTGGTTTAGAGATAGCTTAGACCGTAGAATAACATATAGGCTACAGTACAGTGGGTAAAACCGTTGGGCGCAGCTAGTATTAGATAAAAATACTTATAAAGTGCAAATTCATATAGATTACTTACTAAGTGGGATAACAGATCTATTCTGGTACAAATGCAGGAACGGCGCGACACATGATACATTTAATCTGAAAACAAGTGAAATTTTAAAAATACTTTTAAAAAACAAGCTTTAATTATCATTACCATCTTGCATCATATAGATCTCGTCAAGACGAATCAAATGAGCCCAAACTCGATGGGGTTGCGTTGTTTAATGACAGAGTTTCTATAGCCACCTTCCAGCTCCATCATCAGATCAGCTCCATGTCATAATAATATTGCATTGTCATCCGATTTACACACGCATGCAAATTTTCAGCTCAATTGGAAACCGGGAAGTGGGTCAAATCAAACTTGCAAGATTTGATTACAGACAGACAGACAGACAACAGACAGGTGAAAGTAATATAAAGCTTGTAAAAAATTGGTCAATGTGAAAATTATAAAAGGCATTGGTCAAATTAGTAGTATCATCATCATCAACATCTCAGCCATAGGACGATACTTAGTCCTTTGGACTTCCATATGGTCATACAATACATATAATCATGCCTGGTTCCCGTTGAGGTAGGCACAGACTATTTCCCTCCATTTTGTACAATCCTGACCTCTTTCGCTTCCTCAACTCTCATCACATTCTTCATACACACTCGCTAGTTCTTGGTACTCTTGACCTGGCCTTTCCTTAGAACTTTCATATGTACAGTCAACTACAAAGAGATGTTTCCATGTTAGGCTTACAAAATGAAGTAAATTTTCATTTGCCTCAATAAACTACCCTTGGTTCGTGACATTTCTAGTAGCAATCAAACTTTATATTATCATCGACTCTTTTCCCACTACTACCCCACTACTTTTCTTTAGGTGATACATAATAATAGCATTTAAAATGAATCGAATATAGTATAAGATTTGGTGGATACTGAAAATGTCACGAAGGGTAAATAATTTTTGCATACTAAAAGTTCCTTCATTTTGTAAGACTAACATGGATACATCTCTTTGTAGTTGACTGTACCAGTTGGAAGCAATCTGCATCCAGCATCTTCTGACTCAGTAGTGGGTATAGTCTGTACATATATGTCTGATGATAAAGTGAAACGGAAAAGAAAAACTTGTGACGACCCTACCTTGAGTAGGATAAGGGCAGGAAGATATGAGCAGGATAAGAAGAAAGAAAACTTTTTATTGTATCACAATTTGTTCAATAAGTTAAAAAGTAGTAGGTTAAGTAGGATTAATTTTATTACCTCAAATTACTAAAATCCATAATGAGGAAAACGATAGCCGGGTACTGTGGAGATTCCTTATAGAAACAGGTATCGCCACTGTCTTGCGCCATGTACGGACGTATGGCGTTATTCTCTGTTCTGTCAAGCGTGAACCCGTACTGTGAACAAAAAACTGGATTGTTATAAAATACCTAATTAATAAATTTTTCGTCGTAAAGGTAACATTTAAACTATACTAACCATCATGATACTTTGTAATTTGTAGGAACCTTTTTTTTATGCAACGAAGTAAGAAGACGAGGACGACACTCTCCTGATGGTAAGAGATAAAAGGCTTATTACACCTGGCTAAATTTAGAAGCCTAAATTCAGTCGCCACTGAATTAAGTCAAGTGTAATCACATTTAGCATCCTAAATTTAGAAGAAAGTATCATTCATCCTTATTTAGATTCTGAATTTAGTGACCAAAATTCAGCCAAGTGTAATAAGGCTTTAACACTGCCCAAAATTAGTACAGTGCTTACCAGGATTTTACAAAGGTAAAATTCTGGGTGCACCAATGCTTCTTACTTGAGAGTCAGATGTTAACTCTTCAGCCCGGAACACAGTAATGGCTGCACATTACTGCTTAGCAGATGAATAATTGGCAAATGTGTGGTACTTCCCCAGGCTGCCTCACTACAAAAACCTTTCCTTACCTCTCCATACACTGGTCCTGAAGGCAGCATGAAGTTGACCATCTTCACCTCAAGGATTCCACCTTTGAAGAAACCAAAGGTGGTCAGATCTACGTAGCGTCTCTCATCATCCTGTCAAATGTCAAACAATGTCATGAGAATAGTTGAAATATAATCAACACCAACATTCACACGTCATTACTAATAGGTATTATAAACTTGAAAGTTTGTAAGAATGTATGGATGTCTGGATAGAATAGAATAGAATAGAAAACTCTTTATTGTTTACACAAATACAACAATATAAATTTAGAAATAAGATTACACAGAAAGAAGTGTTACAATTGGCAGTCTTATCGCTAATAGCGAACTCTTCCAGACAACCAAGCAGGGAAAGGAAATACATAAAATAGAGCGACGGTGGTTATAAAGATATATAAGGAGACATAAGTACATATTTTTAATCATAGCTATATAAATATACCAATACATACTATTAAAACCAATAGAATAGATAATACATACATAATGATATAATAATAAACATACATATTATTATACTACATATATATACTATACGATATATAAATAATATATATAGTTTATCGATATCATAATGAAAGGAAGTGAGCTTTGACGCGATTGGATCTATGTTTGTTACTCTTTCACACCTAAACAGCTTGACAGATTGAGCTGAAATTTGGTATAGAGATAGCTTAGACCCTGGAATAACACATAGGCTACAGTACAGCAGGTAAAACCGCTGGACACAGTTAGTATTATACACATAAATCTAATGTTGCCCAAGCACATATTTTTGCCGTTTGGGGTTGAAACTAAGAGTTCATGGGGACCGACAGCTTGGAAGCATTATAAAGAGCTGGACAAATGTTTAGTTGAGGAATCAGATGATCAGAATGCTGGAATTTTTCCCAAGCAATAAGTATTCATATTCAGCAGGGCAATGCCACCAGTATTTTGGCCACCTAAGCATATATTTATTAGATTCAAATTTAGATTTATAAGTATAAATACACTGATACAGCGGTAGTGATTTATAAGTTTACTTTGTAAGATATTTTATTTAATAGTAAATATTGTTTTTTTTTACATATATACATATAGGTACTTATGAGATGTACCTACCTACTAAAATTCAGCTAGTGATTTAATTACATACAAAATGACTTATTATTTATAATGGGACCAAATGGGTAGTATATAACATTATCTCCAAGCATTATGGTCATCATCCAGAGACATGAAATGTCTTATGTACCAAGCCACACCTTTCGTATTTTTTATGCTATCTACAAGTTATTCTATTCCTTCCAAACATTTTGAATATGTATTACATTAAATTTTCCACTAACAGTTTATTTAGAAAATTGCTGAGTTATATTTAAAGTTACCTGGGCATGTCTATGAGAGGTGCTCAAAGAATTAAAGGACATAAAGGTAAAACGATGGGGTAGTATACAATAGGTAGGTATGTAAGGGGTCTGAAATAAATACCATGGGTATGGTAGTAAGGAGTATTGCAACTAAAAATTATATAAAACTTCACATTACGCTCTTAAAAACGGGCCCTAAACACATAATATATGGATCTTAAGTTATCTCTCAACAATAGTTTATACCCTTTAAGTACTTCTAGCCTTTCGCACCAATAACTCTACGGCAGCGAAATTATTATTATAGAGTAAGGTAAAGCTAAAAAACAATCTTATACGAGAAATTAATACGTCATTAATACTCCAAGTATAATAACTACAATTAAATTAAACTCCAGATGTTTCCTCTATGTCTCATTATTACAAATAGGCTTATAATTTATTCTCACCGTAAGTTGTAACTTGTGAATCCTGCAGGACACGAAGGTAACAGCCAGTAGGACGAGAAATGAACTTCTCATTAGATAAAACATTTTTCATGACTTTATTTTACAAGAAATATATTGAAAATCTTTGTATGTATGAATGAGGTTTCAGAAAAACATCGATAGAAAAACGGAGGATCCATCCAAAACCCAAAATGCTTCAGCAACTGTCAACTAATATTGACGTTGACATTGGCAATTGGCAGTGATAGACTATATAGTTTTTGAAGGTATAGATAATGTATCCAAGCAAAGTATCCAAGTTGCTTTGATGTCGCTTTATTATTGCTCGATATATTTTAAATGAAATGGTGCATCCATACTAGTGGGGGACTTTAGTGCAAAACCTGTTTTTTTCTTGCAGAAGCATGAAACTTGGCACATTGATTTCTAATGTAAAAATAGGCTGATTTCGATCGGTAGCCCTCGGTAGCACCCCCTCTGGCAGCGAGGAGGGGGGTTGGAAGGGGCGCTCCACCCGGCTTCATTTTAAAAATTCTGGGAGACCACACATAGCTAATAGGTCAAGTTTGGTATCAATTTCGGATAAATCGAGGACGTAGATTTCATTTTTGGAATAAAAAAAATGACATTTGTGATGATTTGTTTAACAAAAAAATTAAAAATTAGAATTACGTAACTTCGTTTTTATTGTTCAAATTACAGTAAATTCAAAAATACTAGATTTTTAATAAACAAAAAATATGTTAATAAAGTCTAGTTTATGTAGATTAAAATATATATAATTTTATATTACTTTTCTTAATAACAAACCCCATAAAAAAATCTTTTGCTGTCCCGGGCCGTTAAAATAAGCCGTTTAGAATCAGTAGCCGTTTAGATAATAAAAAACGAATTTTATGAGTTTTTAACCAAATTATAACACAAAATTAGTTCTTAGTTTTTTTTTATTTAGAGGCACTTTAATTCTAAATTATAGTAATATTTTGTGATAAACATAAATATTTTTTAAAAGTTTATTTCAAGTAGATTAAATAAAATAGAACTGTTATATATTATTTTTATAAACATTTACTCGTACAATTTTTTTAAGACACTAGAGTCGCTATTTTCTTCTCACCGCTGCGCTGCGTTGTAAACCCCCATCAACTGTAAAATACGACTATGTACATTCATTTAACATGTTATTGATATAAGAACTTGATATTGTCAAACATAAAATTCAGGAAAATCCTATGGCACATCATAATTTACTCTCCCTGAGACAAACTTTTAAAAAATAGGTGCGATAAAACGCGATCAAATCGCGGAACGGAAACTGCTAAACATTGTTATGAATCAAACTGTTTCAACAAAATGTAATCTAGCAAAATTATAAATACTCCAGGCTTAAAGCTTTTTTATATCAGTATGTTACATTCCAAGACTGATTCTTCCAAAGATAATATTGTTATTATAGCTCATTACATTTTAAGACCGTCTTCATGCAGTTTTGCATCAATCTCAGCAATCCGCTCTTTATTTATAAATTAAATCAGTTTCGTGCATAATATACTGGCCACCAAAACAGTGTTAGATGAATAAGGTGTCCCTTTGTTTGCTTATTGCTTCTAAAACCAAGCAGGAGGCTGGAAAATAGCAAGACTCGTATCCTTCGACTAGCATAAAAGTACCGCACACAAACTTAACTCTACCTATATGGTTTTGATATGATGTTTTGCGGTCAATGAAACTGCAGATCAAGCAGTAATTACTACTCGACAATCAATAACTATGTAGGAAACACCTTATCACAAAAAAAACACTATTTGGAAAATATACTTCTACTTCCATTATATGTCTGTATACCAGCATTTGTTACACGCATTTTACAAGGAACTTTGTTTGAGAGAGGCTAGGCATCATTTCTTGGTTAAGTCAAACCCATCGTCTCTTTTGGTTTAGGAAGCAAGAAGCAGACCATTCCTTTGTCTGAAAACCTTTCAGTTGTCAGAATATTGTGCATGGGACTGATTAAATAAATAAATGCAAGGCTTATCATAATTCGTCATAAAATGTTTTGAACTATATTATTATTATATTATATATGGAGCATCCGTCTTGGAAAACAATATAACGATATAAATAAGCTGTAGGTAGGTGCCAGTAGTATTTATAATTTTGCCACATTACATTTAATTGAAAAATAGATGCATAACTTTGGTTAGCCGTTTATTATTAAAGAGATACGACTTTCTGGCCTATTTTTTAAAAGTTTGTCTCAGGGAGAGTAAATTATGATGTGCCATAGGATTTTTCTGAATTTTATGTTTGACAATATCAAGTTCTTATATCAATAACATGTTAAATGAATGTACATAGTCGTATTTTACAGTTGATTGGGGTTTACAACGCAGCGCAGCGGTGAGAAGAAAATAGCGACTCTAGTGTCTTAAAAAAATTGTACGAGTAAATGTTTATAAAAATAATATAACAGTTCTATTTTATTTAATCTACTTGAAATAAACTTTTAAAAAATATTTATGTTTATCACAAAATATTACTATAATTTAGAATTAAAGTGCCTCTAAATAAAAAAAACTAAGAACTAATTTTGTGCTATAATTTGGTTAAAAACCCATAAAATGCGTTTTTTATTATCAGAAATGAAATCTACGTTTTTGATTTATTCGAAATCGATACCAAACATGACGTATTAGCTATACGTGGTCTTCCAGATTTTTTTAAGTGAAGCTGGGTGGTGCGCCCTTTTCACCCCCCCCCCTCCCCGCTGTCAGAAGGCTGGTTACCGACGGCTACTGATTCTAAACGGCTTATTTTAACGTAAGGAATTGTAATTGTGGCAAGTTTTAAACTTCAGCATGAAATAGTAAGTTTTTTACTAACAACCCTTTTCATGGCGGTTAAAAGAAAATTGCGGCCCGGGACAGCAAAAGATTTTTTTATGCGGTTTGTTATTAAGAAAAGTAATATAAAATTATATATTTTTTAATCTACATAAACTAGACTTTATTGACATATTTTTTGTTTATTAAAAAAAACTAGTATTTTTGAATTTACAGTAATTTGAACAATAAAAACGAAGTTACGTAACTCTAATTTTTAATTTTTTTGTTAAACAAATCATCACAAATGTCATTTTTTTATTCCAGAAATGAAATCTACGTCCTCGATTTATCCGAAATTGATACCAAACTTGACCTATTAGCTATGTGTGGTCTCCCAGAATTTTTAAAATGAAGCCGGGTGGAGCGCCCCTTCCAACCCCCCTCCTCGCTGCCAGAGGGGGTGCTACCGAGGGCTACCGATCGAAATAAGCCTATTTTTACATTAGAAATCAGTGTGCCAAGTTTCATGCTTCTGCATGAAAAAAACAGGTTTGACCCATTTTTGTCGCTTAGTGACTCCACTATTTAACATGTTATTGATATAAGAACTTGATATTGTCGAACATAAAATACAGAAAAATCCTATGGCACATCATAATTTACTCTCCCTGAGACAAACTTTTGAAAAATAGGTGCGATAAAACGCGATCAAATCGCGGAACGGAAACTGCTAAACATTGTTAAGAATCAAACTGTTTCAACAAATTGTAATCTAGCAAAATTATAAATACTCCAGGCTTAAAGCTTTTTTATATCAGTATGTTACATTCCAAGACTGATTCTTCCAAAGATAATATTGTTATTATACCTCATTACATTTTAAGACCGTCTTCATGCAGTTTTGCATCAATCTCAGCAATCCGCCCTTTATATATATATTAAATCAGTTTCGTGCATAATATACTGGCCACCAAAACGGTGTTAGATGAATAAGGTGTCCCTTTGTTTGCTTATTGCTTCTAAAACCAAGCAGGAGGCTGGAAAATAGCAAGACTCGTATCCTTCGACTGGCATAAATGTGCCGCACACAAACGTAACTCTACCTATATGGTTTTGATATAATGTTTTGCGGTCAATGAAACTGCAGATCAAGCAGTAATTACTACTCGACAATCAATAACTATGTAGGAAACACCTTATCACAAAAAAACACTATTTGAAAAATAAACTTCTAATTCCATGATATGTCTGTATACCAGCATTTGTTACACGCAGTTTACAAGGAACTTTGTTTGAGAGAGGCTAGGCATAATTTCTTGGTTAAGTCTAACCCATCCTCTCTTTTGGTTTAGGAATCAAGAAACAGACCATTCCTTTGTCTGACAACCTTTCAGTTGCCAGAATATTGTGCATGGAACTGATTAAATAAATAAATGCAAGGCTTATCATAATTCGTCATAAAATGTTTTGAGCTATATTATTATTATATTATATATTATGGTGCATCCGTCTTGGAAAACAATATAACGATATAAATAAGCTGTAGGTAGGTGCCAGTAGTATTTATAATTTTGCCACATTACATTTAATTGAAAAATAGATGCATAACTTTGGTTAGCCGTTTATTATTAAAGAGATACGACTTTTGCGCCTATTTTTTAAAAGTTTGTCTCCGGGAGAGTAAATTATGATGTACCATAGGATTTTTTTTATTTTATATTTGACAATATCAAGTTCTTATATCAATAACATGTTAAATGAATGTAAATAGTCGTATTTTACAGTTGTTTGGCGTTTACAAAGCAGCGCAGCGGTGAGAAGAAAATAGCGACTCTAGTCTCTTAAAAAAAATGTACGAGTTAATGTTAATAAAAATAATATAAAAGTTCTATTTTATTTAATGTACTTGAAATAAACTTTTAAAAAATATTTATGTTTATTAAAAATATTATTATAATTTAGAATTAAAGTGCCTCTAAATAAAAAAAAACTAAGTATTATTTTTGTGTTTTAATTTAGTTAAAAATCCAGAAAATGCGTTTTTTAATATCAGAAATGAAATGAAATCAATTTCGAATAAATCAAGGACGTATCCTTGATTTATTCGAAATCGATACCAAACTTGACGTATTAGCTATACGTGGTCTTCGAGATTTTTTAAAGTGAAGCTGGGTGGTGCGCCCCTTTCACCCCCCCTCCCCGCTGTCAGAAGGCTGGTTACCGACGGCTACCGATTCTTTAACATAAGGAATAGTAACAACCCTTACCATGGCGGTAAAAAGAAAATTGCGGCCCGGGACAGCAAAAGATTTTTTTATGCGGTTTGTTATTAAGAAAAGTAATATAAAATTATATATTTTTTAATCTAAATAAAATAGACTTTATTAACATATTTTTTGTTTATTAAAAAAACTAGTATTTTTGAATTTACAGTAATTTGAACAATAAAAACTAAGTTACGTAATTCTAATTTTTATTTTTTTGTGAAACAAATTATCACAAATGTCATTTTTTTATACTAGAAATGAAATCTACGTCCTCGATTTATCCGAAATTGATACCAAACTTGACCTATTAGCTATGTGTGGTCTCCCAGAATTTTTAAAATGAAGCCGGGTGAAGCGCTCCTTACAACCCCCCTCCTCGCTGCCAGAGGGGGTGCTACCGAGGGCTACCGATCGAAATCAGCTTATTTTGACATAAGGAATCAATGTGCCAAGTTTCATGCTTCTGCATGAAAAAAACAGGTTTGACCCATTTTTGTCACTTAGTGACTCCACTATCACGTGCAAGGGCCAAGGGCAATGTCTTCGGATATTTACGGTTTTTTTTTCGGTAAATTTCTGGTATACATTTTGGGTTCCATAGCTAACGACTTTAATAATGTTTTGAATATTAATCAATCATGGATCATTTGAAGCCATTTTGTGTGAATAATTACTTGAAACTAGTTAAATTTTCTTAATTTTTTAATTTATAAAATCTGTGCCCCAAGTGCATATATATAATCTGTGCGCTCGGGCGAACGTTGGGCCAACGACTCGCAGAGTCATTGGCCGGTATATGTGGACGAGCCAAGTAATGTAAATAGCCCCAAGGAATTTCAATTTTTCTTTGAGTAGTTGCTTCCGGAAGACATATACTCTGTGCTATGAATGAATGATCGGCAATATTTTTCTCTTTGGCAATATTTTCATGGCGGATCTCGGTCGGCAGATGCGGTAAAAGGTAAATGTTTATTGTTTTCTTTCTAATTTTTCCAAACCAGCAAGTACAATAATTGCAATAAAATGTTATTATTATATATATATATTGGTGGACTCACTGAAATATTATTTTTTCAGTTACACGGCTACTTACATAAATCTAAACTTGGTAAAATGATTTTCTTTACGAAAACGTTCTGGAAATGTATGTTTTCACCCAAACTGTACGTTCTCTACAGGGAGAGGCCCGAAGAGGTATACTAAATTCATATTTCTTGTATTTCAGGTTGTTCCGAAACTATAATGTTGGGATATTTTTTGAGAAATTATGTTTACCTACCCTACATCTTCATTAGTAAAATTATCGATTATTTTTCAGGTTTTCTATAAATATCATAACCTGGAGATGTGGAGTGACCGAATATTGTCAACGGTTAGTAAAATTTACCTTTAATATCGATTTAGTTTGAAAATGCTTTGAAACATACAGTCAGACATAAAACAATTTTGTTATACCTACCTTAATGCTAAAGAAATGTAACTAGGGATTGCAATCCGGAAAACCGGATCCGGTAATCCGGCGGATCCGGCGTCATTTCACGGTTACCGGATCCGGTACAAATCTACCGGATCCGGTGCTAACAGTTTTTTGCAAAATAATATAGCTGTTGCATGCGTAGGTACTTTTAATGCATTGCGCTTGGTATTCATGCGTGCGAGTCGTTCGTCGCCGAGATTAAGGTATAAGTATTGTATCTATTAAATATTATTCTTACTTGATAATTAATATTGTTACTTATAAATAAATCTATATGTGAAAGTAAAATCTAGAAAGACTGACTACGTCGTAAAATTATAATTATTATCTACTCTACTTCGTCATCATCATCCACAGCCCTATACATCCCACTACTGGGAATAGGCCTCCCTCATGTTATGCCAGTCAGCCCTGTCC
Organism: Hemithea aestivaria; assembly: GCA_947507615.1. Lineage (NCBI taxonomy): Eukaryota > Metazoa > Arthropoda > Insecta > Lepidoptera > Geometridae > Hemithea > Hemithea aestivaria. The sequence goes on from OX382323.1 coordinate 3,644,990, forward strand.
TGTGCCAATCTGGTCCATGTGCGATCCGCAATTTTTACTAAATCGTCCATCTATCTGGCTGCTGAACGACCGACACTGCGTTTGCCTATCCTTAGCCACCATTCAGTCAACGTCTTACTCCACCTGTCATCATCTCGCCTAGCTAGGTGACCTGCCCAACTCCATTTGAATCCTATTACTCTCGTTCCGGCATCTTGAACTTTTGTTCTTCGCCTAATTTTGAAGAAAATTTTTGTTTGGAACTCGATCTTGAAGTTTAATGTCAAGCATGGCGCGCTCCATGACTCTCTGTGCTACCTTGATGCGGTAGACAGCCTCATGTGTTATCGTCCATGTCTCGGTGGCGTATGTCATGGTGGGCAGGACACGCTGGTTGAAAAGCCTGGTTTTCAGACACTGAGGAATTCGAAATGACTAATTCAGAATGTCGTCTAATTCTACACTACTTACTAAATTTTAATTGTTTTCTTTATGATAATTTATTTTTGTCTATTTGTCTTAACCTCGGTCTTAACATTGGTTAGGAAATAAAGTCGATTTTATATATTAGTGATTTATTTTTATAAACTACCTTCATCTTACTTATATTATAAACGTGAAAGTTTTTAAGAATGGATGTCTGGATGTATGTTACTCTTTCACGTCTAAACGGGTGGACCGATTGGTCTGGAGTTTGATATAGTTAGTTTAGACCCTGGAATAACAGATAGGCTACACTAGTGGGTAAAACCGCTGGGCGCAGCTAGTATTACATAATATTATAATGAAGTGACACTTGATTAACTCACTTATTTTGCAGTAAAGAGCGAAAATCATCCTGATTTGACTGATTTCCATCAAACCGGCCGGATCCGGCCGGATTGAAAATGACACCGGATTGCAATCCCTAAATGTAACCTACCCCCGTAGTGCTAGTGTTGTTACATTTTTTGCAAAAAATGAAGAATCATACTAATATTATAAATGTAAAAGTTTGTATAAATGGATGTCTGAGGGCCTATTGGCTATCGCCAAACGACATGTAAAACACTAAAATCCATAGACAAAATTGCGTACATTACTTGCTTAAACCTCCTCATTGAGATGAATAAAATAACAAATGCAGCAATGTACATTGAAGTTGTCATCAATCGTAGTGGGTGAGAATTAGCCAATAGTCCCTCTAGATGTTTAATACTCTTTCACGCCTAAACGGGTGGACCAAGTCTCTTTGTTACCCCTGTTCTTTTGTTCCAGGCAAACACAATACTAAATATAGGAATGTACACATCACCTTTAATCTGCCTGTACTTATATAGGCGTGGATTCTTCACAGAGAATGAGTTCTCCTCATTGGCAAACTTATTTGGCACCATTGGTTGCATTCTGTTCACTTCGTTGATAATACGAACATACTGTAGAGCAACTAATCCAAAATATACACAATTCTTGCTCAATTTAGAAAATGAACAAAAAGTTGCAAATACGGACCATATGGACAATATTAGAATGTATGATTTTGATTTCCACGCGTGGCCTGCTTCTTATAAAATGCCACAAATTGCAAACAGGTATAATTTTATTGCTGATAGATATTACAATACCAATAATTTTTCATATTATTATGTACATGTCACATACCTAATGAAATACTGGAATAACTTGATAATGTACTTTTTATAATTACAGCCTTAATTATAGAAATAAATTTGATATTGCACAAATGAGTGGTAGTATTTTATTTAATAATATTATGTAGACACACGGCAGCGTGTCAAGCCAATTGGTTAATAATATCAATATATTATTTTCAGCCGATCATCTTTGGCGAGTCCATTCAACACCTCTGCCAATGAAGATTTGCCAGTGTACCCGAGAACAGCCCTGCAGTTGTTGGCGTACATTGCCATCAACACGTTTGCATTGCGTCTCATTTATCCTGGGACACTTGGTATTATACAAAACCTTCTGTGTGAGTACTTAAATGTTATATTAAGAAGCCCCTTCGAAGAGGATTTCCCAACAAGGAAACTGGTTGCTGGATCTATTTTCTGAAATGCCCATCCACCAACAACAAAATCTGCTTATATACATATATAAGTCAAGAGAATGAAAAAAAGAAGCCCCTTATAAATTATACTCTGCCTACTTTTCTAAGAATGCATTGTCTGTGATGGTGATATAAAATTAAAATACTCAAGATAATTTAAATATAACATATTATATTATTATCATAACTTTCAATGTTGTTGACAGAGAAATTTTAGGCCTATTAAAAAAATCTCATTTCAGTTGGCTTGAGATATGCAAAACAATATAATAGATATCGGAATGCCATCTCATGTCTATACCTACTTTGTGCCTGTCTAGTAGAGTTTTATATGCAAATAAGAATTAATTAAATACTGATATATATTTAGTGTTAATTCTCATCTTTAAATTCTGTGAATCAGAATCAGAATAGGACGAAATCTGGTTGAGCTAGAGCAGAATAAACATTGAATATTAATATTTAATAAATAATTATGATTTTCCTCAAACTAACACTTAATTCTATTAATTAGGGAATCGGACAAAAAATATTTCTTTTCATTCTGTCCATAATGTAGATTGTAGAATATTAAAAAAATATCTATTACAATATTTTTTTTTGTAATTCAAATAAAAAACGGGTTACAATGCATTAAAGTTACATGGAAAGGGTTGTGACGTCACTTGTAGATGCTTGAGTCTATACAAAATGCATCCACAAAATACTTCACGCGTCCTCACCAATTAATTTTTTCTCAAATATAAAAATATGTATTAAATATTTTTTTATTGTTAAAATTACGGACTAATTTTAATATTTTAGTTTTTTGTCCTTGTCTGATCCCCTATTAAACTATTAATAAGATATTTTAGACGTAAAAACTTAAAAAAAGTCTTCTTATGTATCAGCCCTGCAGGATATAATTTTTTTGTCAATAATTTGATTTCAGGGGGCCACATCATTGAAGGACGTACACAACTAGTGCAAATCAACAATGGCAAACGAAGCAAGGTGGTAACTGCAGACGGAAACTCCATAGACACAATGTTTGTGGACAACCGGCCTGGCACAGAGGGGGATATACTTGTTATATGCTGTGAAGGAAATTCAGGGTTTTATGAAGTCGGTATAATGGGTATACCGGTGAAAGCTAGGTATTCAGCTCTTGGGTGGAACCATCCTGGATTTGCTTCCAGTACTGTGAGTATTAAAAACTGCATTTAAAGGGCTTCCTGCCTTTATCCTTTTAGGTGGGGTCGACACAACACGTCTTCCTCCTCCATTCTACTTGATCATTTGTCATATCTTCATTCAGCTCACCCTCTTTAATTTCTCTGGCACTGGCGCTTCTTTCAGACTTCCTCTAACATACTCATTCTTGATTTTGTCCATTCTAGTAACTCTACACATCCACCTCAACATTGGGGCCACGAAAGTACTCTGATCCATTGAAAACTAAGAGCTGTGTGTTGATAGATCGGTCAATGAGTCACAATTTCCACTCAAACTGAGTCTTAACCTCTAATACGAGAACACAACACTCTTTCTGGTTCTGGGCAACTTGCCATGACTCAGCTTGAAGCCTCATTTTAAAGATGTCACGGGTAAATCCCAAAGTGTGGCTACACCTGAGATTAACTGGCTAAACTTAGGTGTGACGACTTTGGGGCTTAGCCGCATAATAAAATAATCAGTTCTTCTGAATGTAGGCAACTTTTGAGATGATATTATATTATATGTTTAACATAAAATAAAAATCTAAAGTGTTCATTTACTTCTTCTTCTTACTTCCTAGTGTATATCCCGGCTAATAGCCAGGGTCCGCTTTCCTACTTCTTTCTCTCCACTTTGTTCGGTCTTCGGCATCTTCTACGTTTAGTTCATTGTTACTATCCAGCTAAAAAAATATAATAATCTTTTTTATCCAGGGCTTGCCTTACCCTCCTCAAGAGCACAATGCTATAGATGCAGTGATGCAATATGCCATCGGGAAGCTGAATTTCAAGCCTGAAAATATAGTAATGTTTGGCTGGAGCATTGGTGGATATTCAGCAGCTTGGGCCGCTAACAATTATCCAGTTAGAGGAATGGTAAGATCTTGAAATTACTAAAGGGACAATTCAGAACTCCAGGGTCACTCTCCAAGAATCCTAGAGGTCTGCTGTGATTGAGATCATAACAGTCAAAATGGGCCTCAATCACTATAAGTCATGGGCACCACAGAAAGTCAGGTCAGGTCTCGTAGTAGGGCTAAACGGAAACTGGAATGAAGAGAGGGATGGCCTTTGCTCAGCCGTGGGACAAACCAGGCTGAAAATAAATAAACAATTTGAATCTCTTAATTACAACAATGTATATCCCTCATAATTATTTTAACCTCCCACTGTATTTTTATTGTAATTTTCATATCTTTAAACACCGGTATAATTAGAACATTCAAAAACAATTTCATTGGCATTAATAAATACACGTGTTATATTCAATTTCCCTGTGATATTTATTTATAAACTTTATTTGTTCCTTCTGAATACTCTTCTATTTTCTGAATTTTTCAAGGCCAGTGACTAACATACAACCTCTCTCTGTATTGAACAGATTCTCGATGCAACATTCGATGACCTTCTACCGTTGGCTCAGAAACAAATGCCCACGTCCTGGTCTCTGCTAGTCAAGGAGGTGGTCCGCTCACACATTGATCTGCACGTGTCAAACTTGGTCAAAAACTTCAGCGGCCAGCTACATATCATCAGGAGGACTCAAGATGAGATTATTTGCTTGGAGTAAGTTTTTATCAACTTTTTAGGATGTCTATTTATGCACAAAGTTAAATTACTTGTAATACGCAGATAGATTATGTTTAAAGTAAATAAATAAGTGTTCAAGGAACAGTGAGAATCTCTAGAGAATTGTTTTTTATGCAACTTTATTGGAGAATGTTTACCTGGGTCACCGCTTTATGCAGATGTTCAAAAGTATTTGAGCATATTATTTAAATTAAAATTATTCTGACTGGTTCGGCCGTGGTTAGTTCTAGTCACAACACTTCTAGTTTTCTGTCCACTGGACAAAACTGTGTCACCAAGCGGTCATTATGTCCATGTTCCAGCATGATGTTCAGTGAAGCCAGGATTTATCCCACCTTCTAGGTTTAGTCTGCTACCATCTACGGCCGCATCAACGCTTAACATCACGCGAGATCGTGGTCAAAGGTTGACCGATAATGAATAAAAAAAAACTTGAGAGGTGTCAAGGGACACCCGGATGGAACGAAGTTCCCACGATTTGCACGATTTATTATTTACGAAAAACCTGTATACACTCAACAAAAATAATCGTCGCAAAATCAAAACTCAACAAAAATATCTCCCCCCCTCTCCCCTCCCCCTTCCCCCTCCCCCCTGTTTAGGCGTGAAAGATTAACAAACATACATCATTCTTACAAACTTTCACGTTTATAATATCAGTAATATATTTACATTTTGTTTCAGGCCCGGGTTGGTATCGAGCAATCGCGGCAACTTCCTCGCCATAGATGTCATAAAACATAGATATCCAGAGGTAGCCACCCATTACACCGCTGAGCTGACCAGATACGCCTCTATGCTCGTCGAGCGCCGTCCCGACATCAACTCTGTCAGGATCTCTGAAGGGGAAAGATATGTGCTCCAATTGGTATGATATTTTATTAAATTACTAGCTTCAAACTAATAACATATCTGCTCTTTCTTCTATCCGACGTCCTCTGTGGGGCGGTGGGCTAATTCCCGCCTGCAACGCAGAAGGTTGCGGGTTTGATTTCCGCAGTGGACAAATGTTTGTGTGATCCACAGGTATTTGTTTCTGATCTGGGTGGCTTTCAATATCTATTATAAGTATATATTTGACCTCAAACTGCAACATATAGGTTCGCCACACAACCTATAAATTGTGAGTTGACTCTGACAGTATAAGTAGGGAAACCTGTTCTGTTGGAGTATAAACCCCAATTATTATTATTATTATATATTTACAAAAGAAAAGTATATGAGTATTATACTCGTGCTTAGCTTATTTTGCATTATGAATGTTATACCTATATAATTTATGGTAGTTGTACAGTCAACTACAAAGAGATGTATCCATGTTAGTCTTACAAAATGAAGGAACTTTTAGTATGCAAAAATTATTTACCCTTCGTGAAATTTTCAGTATCCACCAAATCTTATACTATATTCGATTCATTTTAAATGCTATTATTATGTATCGCCTCAGGAAAAGTAGTGGGATACATCATTGTTGCATATTAAATGAGTCGATGATAATATAAAGTTTGATTGCTACTAGAAATGTCACGAAGCAAGCGTTCATTGTGGCATATGAAAATTTACTTCATTTTGTAAGCCTAACATGGATACATCTCTTTGTAGTTGACTACATATTTAGGGATTTTTTTTTTGTTTTTGTTTCAGCTTATGAAGTACTCAAGTGATTACAAATCTACGCACTGCACAATGCTGCCACACACAGCATTTGATTATATAATGAGATCGCATATTATGACACCTAGCCGAGTCCAGTGATTTAATGTCATTACATAGCATAAAACAAAGTCGCCACCCGTCTGTCTGTCGGCCTGTCCCTATGTACATCTTTAAAACTACTCAACAAAATTTGATGCATTTTTTAATAGATAGTAGATAGATTTAAGAGGAAGGTTTATATGTACAAAACATGCATAATATGGTAAAGAAACACTGTTAATTTTCTGTTAGACACAACGAAGTGCGCGCGGGTCCATTGGTTTAATATAATATGCATGTTATATTTTGTGCCCTTGGATGTAAGACTATGGACTAAACTCGCTGTAAAAAATGCGGTACAGTATTGATATGGCTTTTAATAATGTTTATGTAATACTAGCTGCACCCGGCGGTTTCACCCGCTGTATAGTAGCCTATGTGTTATTCCAGGGTCTAAGCTATCTCTTTACCAATTTTCAGCTCAATCAGTCCAGCCGTTTGAACGTGAAGAAGTAACAAACTCACAAACTTTTGCATCTTACTAATATTATAAACGTGAAAGTTTGTAAGAATGGCTGTCTGTATGTTTGTTACTCTTTCACGCCTAAACGGCTGGACCGATTGAGCTGAAATTTGGTATAGAGATAGCTTAGACCCTGGGATAACACATAGGATATAGTACAGGGGGTAAAACCGCTGGGCGCAGCTAGATTATAATATTAGTGTGATTCATTTTGGTGCCCGAGTAAGAATATTATGTAAATTGCCAAAATCGGTCGGTTTTAGTCTAGTAGTCAGTCGTCCATGAATCTGTGTTTTGCACCACATTTTATTGCATTTTATATGAACACATTATGATCAAGCACTACACTGATATTTTACAACTGCAGACACGGTAAATAAGAGATATACAGTAATGTGACTCCCCAGTAGCGGTTGAATTCAAGGTCGCGCGAGTTTACAACGGTTCGGTAGGCAGCGAAGTGCCGAATATGCGTTATTATTGTGAATTACTCAAAATATCAAAAATAATTAAATACTTTGTGATATTTTTGAAGTGAAACTTCTTTATCGGCGTTGGAAAAAATTTACCGTCACATTTTTCAGTTACGCGCCATCTTTTGTTTCTTGCCCCTACCACGGTTGGTTCAGACGAAGAGTACTTTCACTTTCTCCAATGAACATGAATTTAAAAAATTTAAATTTAATTTAATTAAAGAAGTTTCACTTCTTACGTGTGTAAACTAGTACACGCACACATTTTTTTTTTTACTAATTCACAACCATTATCGAAAGCTTACTGCATAAAAACGTCTATTCGGCACCTCGCTGCCTACCGAACCCTACCTAAATCGTTGCAAACACGCGCGACCTTGAGTTCAATCACTTCTAGGGAGTCAAACTACTGTATATCTCTTTACCGTAGTTTAGACTTCAATATTATGAAGTCATAAATAACATTTTAATGTGCTCATAATGTATTTTTATCACATTGAAAATTCCATGAATAGGCTAGAATATTTAAATTCGTATATTTAGGTGCATGTTATTAATTTATGGAAATGAGAAGGTTGTCAATTTGTTGTATTTTTGTTCTATTGGTTGTATTAATGTAAGAATTTTTATCCATTAGAAACGTAAGACTATGGGAATTACACTTGGCTGCCAAATTCTATGCACTTGAACATTTTTATAATTATATAAAAAAAGTAATAATATTTATTTAAATACATGTTTTTTCTTCTTTTCTTTCTATTTTCTTCTAATTATTTTTAACCTGGTGTGTCGTGTATAATTTGGCATATTTTCACACACCGCCACGCTCGAGCCACGGTAGCGGCCGGCGATGCGCCAAGTGCTACCAATAATTCATCATTTAGGAATACTAAATCCAAACTTTTTATGATAGTCATTTGATGATATGAATTGATATTAAACAAGTTGATAACGGGTCCCATAGTTTTATGTTTTTTATTATAAATTAAGTGAAAAAATTTATTTAATGAGTTATGGTTAGTGGTTTAGCTATATTAAATTTTATTATTTATTTTGATATAAGTAAATAAAATTAATTAGTGCATAATTAATTACTGAAACAAAATTTTAAATGGTGTAATCAACAGTTTGAATTTGTAATAAAATTTAAATTGTATATTTATTGTTATTTTGAAATTTTTATAATGTGGGATGGGTGATATAAAAACAGTAATATTGATATAATAGGGGTAAAATCAGGGTTTTACTAGACACCAATACATTAGTAATGTTGCATATTTTTGTAATGAAGACTTGTAATGGTATAGCTTTTCCTAAACATTAAACATAATAATATTCCTTATTCTGCTACAATAAGATTGTTCTTTAACACTTTGGTACACAAACATAATGTTTTGTGAACTGATGCTACCATACTGTGCATAATTTTGTGACTGCGGATAGGACTTAAAAGTCGCCGCTGCCAAAGTGTTAAATCAACAAAATCGGTCCATCCGTTGCTAAGGTATGAACGGATTTGTATCAACTGGTTTTAAGGAATCCGCCGCTAGGAGATGACGTTACTCGATACATTAAATTATACTTAAAAAATAAAAAAAAACAAACCATATTTTAACAAAAAAATAATTTTGAATAAAAAATAATATGCATTAAGTATCGAGTACCGTCGTATTCTTAGCGATGATCTGCGTTTTTGTTGTAAGACAAATTAAAACAGTTAAAAATGTTTTTGGTTTACCTAAGTCTTACTCATTTATTTTTACTGTCAAGCTACACATCTAAATCGTTACGGATCTTTTATAATTATTATTCCCTGAAATAAATGTTATTATTAATATGTAATGTATAATAAATTATTTTAACTGTCTTTCAAAATGTTAGTATTCAACTTGGAGGTATTTAATGTTTTGTTTTTAAGAATAAACGAAATACTTAATATAAAAATGAATTTCATTTTTGTCCATTCCTAATTTATTATAGCCTTTAATGAACCTATAAGCTTTTATATTTAATACTGTATTAGGTCGGATGAGAGCGGATCAAGAATCTGCAACTGGCTGTTTATTATCCCTCAACTAATTATTATTACCTACTAATAGTTGTGAAGTTAAAAAGTCAAGTTACCTATAGAAACTTTATAAAGATTACTTATAAGGATTTCTTATAATTAACATAATATTACATATCGATTGTTAAGCTTTTTCAACATTCAGTTGAAATTTTCCTTAGAAATTCGGGTATATTATTCCTATTTGTCCCCATATCACAGAGTACTTTTTAACAATAATACCCCCATTTCGAATAGTTCTAACTGTTGCGTAGACAGCCTATCCCCCTTCCCCAGCTGGTGGCAACTGGTAATTTATTCCCAAATACCACCTAGGGACAATCGATATGGGGACAAATTATGGGAATATACAGCAATTCGTTGCAAACTAGTTGCTATGATATAATTTTAAAATTACACCAAGAGTAGCGCGGATAGTTTGCAGATCCTCAGACACTGTTACTGAAGCTTTTGAGCGTCAATTTATTGTGTTCGTTAAACAACTTTTTAGACATCGCTAAATATTCTAATAGTGTGATTCTATTTTAAAATTAAAAAAGCAGTGTTCAAGTTTTTTTTTAATTGATTGTCACTGTCACTAGCCTAGAACAAATTGAGCGAGGGCGCTTGTGTCTTTGTTATAGCGTATGTTACAGCCAGTGAAACATTAGTACTATTTTTGTCCACATTTACCTATTATAATTGTGGACCGAGAGTAAAAGTAATTATTATCTGTGGACATCTGTCATCTGACAGGGTCAGGAGTCAGGGTAGGAGTTTTTGGCGGCAAGCCTTGATCATATCATTAGCTCCACGTCTTTTGCTTAATAATCGTGTAGAATTTGATTGTTAGCGTGTAATAATGGTGGAATATTGCGTGTTAAGTGTTTTTGAATGTGCACAGATGTAGGCAAGTGATATGGTGCTGAAATATGAATTTTGGTGCCCCCTCCAAAACTCCTCCGAACTTTCAGTAAAATTCCACCCATTTTACTGGAAGACTCACGTGACTAGACGAGCTATTAAGCTCACTCTGACTCTGACCTGACTAACTAACTTATTCCTTAAAAATAACATTTAACTTGACACTGGCAAAACACGAAAGTGGAGACCATAATTTAATATCCGGTGAACATTCACGAATTTTACTCGACACTGGCAAAATGCACATGTTGCCATATTATTAAAAAGAAAAAAAAAGAGTCAGGGTAACCGGTTCAAAATTTTAGAATATTTATTGAATCTTGTATTTTTAATTTGTAAAACGCTGTTTATTAGGCAAATACTTTTCCAATTTCAGTACAATATTGTGAATAATTTAGGGTGCTAATATTACAAAAAGCGATATACTATTCCATTCATAAATCTTAAATTCGAGGTAAGTCGGGGTTATCTTTTTAATTCGTCGTTTTACACGGCTTTATTAAAGAAATATGCCTTAAAACATTAAATATACCCTATTATTATTAACTATGGGAAGTTTATTGACGCTTGTTTAACATATGTTTCATGTTATGCAATAGTTATACATTTATGATACATAACCTTGAAATCTGTCTGTCCACCTACATATAGCTCTTCCTGACTCATACACATGGCTTGCTATAAGACTGTTGGTTAACTCGTTAGGTTGTATAATATGTATATGTGCACACTAACATGACTATTTCAGGGTATGTCACACATTAACGACTTGATCCGTGTACTAAGGGGGCTCCGCCTCGTAGTCGAGGCGGGGGCGAAGACCCAGCAAGAGGCCGCACAACTCATATGGCATAACTCCAGTTTTAAGTCAACGCTGCAGACTTTACCCACTAACATAGCTTCTAAACCAAACCCAGACGCAAAAGATATAATTGAAAGAGCACTGGTGGTTGCCCATGGTTTCAAACAATATGCCGTCATGCACATACCTAATTTCGACTCTAGTGTAGAGAAAATGGATCCGGAAATAAAAGAAGAGATCGACGAACTGAATCGTGAGTTTCAGAAGACATTTGAGACATTGAAAACTCAGAGTAAAACACAAACTCAGAGTAGCTCACGAACTCAGAGTATTTCACAAACTCAGAGTAACACACAAACTCAGAGTAACACACAAACTAAGAGTAACTCAAAAGCTCAAAGTAACTCACAAGCTCAAATTGTGGCACCTCTGGAGGTGTTAAAAGAGGATGCTATTAAAGCCCGCTCGGAGAAGCAGAAGGAACCTGCTAAACCTATAGTAACAGCGGAGGTGGGTGGTGCCATTCCTAAACCATCTGCTAAGAAGAAGATTAGAGTATCTGTAAGTACATTAAGCATTTATTCTTTTATGTGATGAAGTAGAAGACGAGCAAGACGCTCTCCTGATGTTAAGAGATAACGCTGCCCATAATCAATACAGTGCTACTTAGGATTTCACAATGATTTGAAATTCAAGGAACAGCACCTTACTCAAGCAACCTTACTCTTACGCTTCTTACTCAAGAGTCATAAGATGTAGCCCAGTAATTTCACTAGCTACAGTGCCCTCCTACTGAAGCACAGTAATCTTTGTGCATCACTGCTCAGGCTGTAGAATAACTGGCACTGTTGGGGTACCCACCCAGACGACCTCCTGCAAAGGAAGTCTACCCCCGGTAAAACATCACACATCATCATCTAACATTTTATGGTGACATAATATCTTACTAATATTATAATTGTGAAAGTTTGGAAGAATGTTTGAATGTCTTCATGTATGGATGTATGTTTCTTACTCTTTCACACCAAAATGGGTGGACCGATTGGCTACAGTACAGTAGGTTAAACCGTGGGGCACAGCTTGTATTATATAATATTATATAATAACCAAATTAAAGATATCTGAGATCTTCATCTGATTCTGCCTTCATTAGAACTTGAAAAGTGGGTTTCATATAAGTATTGCAAAATATTAACAAAAATATTTGCTGATGTTTTTATGAACTGAATGTATCATAATAAATTATTCTGAATACATACATACATAATTTGATCAAAAATAATTTCTAAACTTTGGCATTTATAATAATATTTTATTTATATACATTTATAATAATATTTTAATTAAATAAAAATACTTTCATGTGTTCAGTTATTTCTTCTTAACAGAGATCTATGTCAAAAATCCATGGTCATACAAGAACTTGTATCAAATCCCATTACATATTAAGAAAATTTAATATTTATATATAATTAATTAAATTTATAAACTGAACAAAATCATAATATAGGTATCTATTAATTTTTAACTCAATGTACCCATAATCTTGCAATACATAAATGATTTGATATGATTTTTAGCTAAGCGAGAACTCAAAAGCTCGCGTAGTCCCATCATCTCGCATTGGTCGTATGATATCATTCGGTTCCCTCGCCGCCGGCCTGGGAGTGGGGACGGTGGCACAGTACGCAAGGAATACCATTCAGTCGGTGACTGGACAGCATGAGGAGTCAGCGGCAAATGCCTTCTTGTCTCCGGCAAACGCTGAGAGAATCGTGGACACCCTGTGTAAAGTTAGAGGTATGTTTTGATATTGTGGGGACGTGATTCGGATGTAAGATTGTACTGTATTAATAAAGTTGTGTTGTGTGTGTATATTTATTTAGACTATAGGTAGGCTTAGTACACAAGGATAAGCTAGCATCTAGATAGTAAAATGGTTTAGTGTATTTTAGTATAATTATTATACCTACTTACTAAATAAATATACACAAAATCTTACATCTAAACATTCATGGCCCTACAGATATGTTTGGATATTCTGCATTCAGTCTATAGACTATGAGCAGATTTGCTGAAGGTATTGGCCATTTTAGGGAATATAGTGATAATTTCCCTGCTTTGATTTTAATCACTTGTCGAGCTCCATGATGCTGTCTTTTATGGATATTTGAAATACATTTCTTATTCAAGTGGATGACTTTTTAACACAGAACAATGCTTGGAATCTTCTGCATAACAAACCAACTGTTTTTCCAATGGCATCTGGCATCATAAATCATTTATATAATTATACAGCTGTTCTTTTGAGTTATATATGGTGTACCTAACCAACACGAACCTTTCATGAATAGTAAAAGGATTGTTCATAATTTCGCGTGCAATAAAAGCCTGTAAAATTGTAAACTATCAACATTTAAAAAATTTAAGCGGGAGCGTATTCGCACGCATAATTTTTTTTGTCCTAATTTTGTTTCGCCGAAAATGTTTCGCATACATTTTTTTAGCCTAATCATAATTGGGCATAATTATATTTAGACATACTTATGTCTTGCCATAACTGTCAGTTGTCCTAACATTTTTTAGCATATATTTGTAAAGCATAAATTTGTGTGTCATAATATAAGTACGCATAATTTTGTTAGTCCTAATTTAATTTGTCCGAAAATGTTTCGCATAACTTTCTCGGGCATAGTCATAATTTTACATAACTATATTAAGGCATACAACTAATATTGTAAATTAATTAAATTATTTAGGAAAGTAGTTTATGGCACCCAGTAAGACTGACTGTCACAAAACCGACTCGGATAATTTAGGTTAGGTTAGGTTTGAACAATGTCCACAGTGCCACGGCAGCGGTCAACAAAGTGCCAAAAATGACCCCCCACTTTCTAATTCAGAGAGAGGGTAGGGTATAGAGGAGACTAAAATGAAACAACCGCACAGTAGCTAGTGAAGTTACTAGGCTGAAGAGTCTTAACATCTTATTACTCTCAAGTAAGAAGCGATGACGCAGTGCACCCAGAATTTTACTTTGTAAAATACAAAACTCTTACCATCAGGAGAGCGTCTTGCCCGACTTCTTACTTCGTTCTATAAAAAAAACCGCGAGAAGGCTAGGTTAGGTTTAAGGTTAGAACATTAAAATTAATAATTTGTTTCTTTTAGTTTTAATAATATTTTGGCGATTACAATCCTGATAATAGTATTATGACAAGATATCACTTTGCTAAAAAATTAGAGCTGGAAATATCATTATACTGAAAATTATTAGGGCTGGATATTATTATGTCGAAAAATATTAGGGCTGAATATAATTATGCCGAAAAATATTATGGTAAGATATTTTATGCGTTAAAACAATATGCATAACAATTTTTTGCGTAAATATTATTATGCTTAAAAATATTATGGGAGAAAAATTTAGGCCAAAAAAGTTATGCCTAAAAACTTTAGGCTTTTTGATGTTTAGGCTGAAAAACGTTATGCCACATTAAATTAGGACTAAAAATTTTATGCGAGCCAATATGGACCCAATTTAAGCATTTTATTAAAATAAAGTTTTTTCTCTTTACAAGTTTATAGTCTGTAGAGTATTAGACACACTTTTTTATTACCACATTCTGTACAATACTCTTATTATTCACAATAAATATGCAAAATAACTAATAATAATATCCTGCCTATATATTTCCTAATGGAACGGAAGTGGCAGGTGCCGTAGTCTCTAGCAATAGCCTCATTAACCATCCATTTAGAATACACACCCATAGCCTAGTTCAAGTAGTTTCCATTAATTAACAATAGTCCTGTCACTTGGCGGAGACTGTCTTTGACCCCATTTTGTATAGATGGACTCACAGAAAGACTCCAATAAGTGTCACCCATTACATTTATATTAAAAGCTCAAAGGGCCTCTGCGCATTGGACTTTTTTGTTTCCGTGCACACCTATAAAAAGGCCCGGGCTTAGCCCGTGTTTAAGAGCGACAATATAACTCTAAAATAAAATCTAATTAAACTTAATTTATAAAAATAAATCAGAAATAAATAGGTACATATTACTTTACAAACACAGATTCATAGTTCTTTTAACTTGGTGGTTTAACAAAGATTAATATTTCAGGTGCGGCTCTGAAACTAGGCCAGCTGCTAAGTATACAAGACGAAGCGGTGATATCGCCGGAGTTGCAGCGGATATTCGAGCGTGTGCGTCAGTCGGCAGACTTCATGCCGACGTGGCAGGTCGAGAAAGTCATGGTCTCCCAGCTCGGCCCTGATTGGCGCTCTCGGGTCCAGACATTCGATGAGAAACCTTTCGCTGCGGCTTCTATTGGTAGGAAAGAATATATAGCATTAGCTGAGCCCAGCTGTACAGACTATATGTTATGCGTCTATCTCTATACCAAATTTTAGCTCAATAGATCCACCGTTTCAGGCGTGTCAAAGTAACAAACATACATAAATTCATACAAACTTTTGCGTTCATAATATTAGTAGGATATAAAACCCAGAAATAAAACTTAGGATTATTATAGATCTTTCAGAGACCCTAGAAATCTATGTGTGGCAAGGTTTTCAACTCCGTCAAGTAGCATATTTAAAAAAAAAACAACCCGATAACTCTACGCGTTCTTGAGTAAATGGGTCTTGACAGACAGACGGACAACCGAGTGATCCTATAAGGGTTTCGTTTTTTCCTTTAGAGGTACGAAACTGGAAACCCCCGATGTTTTTACCTACTAGGATGACATTTCGTAGCATATTTTTAATAGTGTCATATAGCCATACTGCCTTATAATATCTCAAATCCAAGACAATAAATTCATTATCTTGTAATGCTAATTATCTCCTAAAAGCTCTATAAGGAAATTCTAGCATAAACACAGTGTTTTACTGTATTGTTTGGTTATCCAGGACAAGTGCACCTAGCAACACTACACAACGGCCGAGAGGTAGCCGTGAAAGTGCAGTATCCGGGCGTAGCGAAGGGAATTAACAGCGATATCGACAACTTGGTCGGAGTTATGAAGGTAATTGATTTCTTATCTTAATTCTATTGCGGGTTCTCCCGCTATATACTGGTAGGCTTCGACCCTGGCTTGTTACCACTTATTGGAAAACACCTGTAGCCAAGTAGTTTACGGGACCGTGTTTCGGTACGATATTCAGTGAAGTAAATACATAAATATTTCAGGACATTTCACACAGCGCCACCTAACCCCAAGCTAAGCAACTTAATGCTTGTGTAATGCAATGTACATAATATCATGGCCAATGACCGCTCAAAACATTGCCAATGACTTTCCCAATAAGGCCTTATACACCAATGTCCCCTGTATGTACATTTTTATTTTTCCAGGTGTGGAACATGTTTCCTAAAGGAATGTTCATAGACAACATAGTGGAAGTGGCCAAGAAGGAGCTCGGCTGGGAGGTGGACTATATAAGGGAAGCGGAATGTACTAGAAAGTTCAAGAAGCTTCTAGCGCCGTTCCCTGAGTACTTTGTTCCTGATGTTATTGGTGAGATGTCATTTTTACAACCTTTTATTTACTTTCACTTGTCCATTGTCTATCTGTCTGTAATCAAATCTTGCAAGTTTAATTTGATCCACTTACGAGTTACCGATTGAACTGAAATTTTGCATGTATAAATCGGATGACAATGCAATATTATTATGACATTGAGCTGATCTGATGATGGAACTGGAAGGTGGTCATAGGAACTCCGTAATTAAACGACGCAACCTCATCGAGTTCTTGGCTAATTTGATTCGTCTTGACTGAGTACTTTGGTGCTAGATGGTAATAAAAATAGAAACTTGTTTTAATAACAAGTGAATTAAATTAAAAATTAAAAAAAACTCCAACGCAATACGTAATTCAAATTTTTTTGATGGCGGCTATCTTGGATTTTAAATTTTATATAGTGGGTTGTATTCTACTCGTTAAGCCCTTTCATTTGATACCCATATCGATGGGGTCGAGGAAGAAAAAAGTAATCCGCCATTTTGTAGCGGCGGCCATCTTGGATCGATTTCCACCAAACATGGCTAAGAACACTCTCGACTAACTCTACTTTCAAACAAAAAAAACTAAATCAAAATCCGTTCATCCGTTTGGGAGCTACGATGCCACAGACAGACACATACACACACACACACACACACACACACACACACAGACAGACAGACAGACACGTCAAACTTACAACACCCCGTCGTTTTTGCGTCGGGGGTTAAAAATAAAGATTAATAATGTCAGAAATGAAAAACGTACAGTACACTTTCTTGGTTAAAAAATAATATTTTTTGACTTGTTTTCAGACGAGCTTTGTGCCGCAGAAGTGATAACAACAGAGCTAATAGATGGGACACCTCTGGACAAGTTGTTTGACGCTGAGTACGAAGTAAGGCATGACATAGCTGAGAATATCATGAGATTGTGCCTCCGAGAGATGTTCGTACTGAGGTGCATGCAGACCGATCCCAATTGGGCCAACTTCTTTTATAACCCGGCTACAAAACAGGTAAAGTCAAGTGAAATTTAAAAAGTGTCATTCTAAGGTCTGAGAGTCTATTGGCTATCGTCAAACGACATGTAAACACTAGAATCCATAGACAAAATTGCGTGCATTGCTTGCTTAAACCGCCTGATTAATATGAATAAAATAATAAAAAACTTGAGAGGTGTCAAGGGACACCCGGATGGAACGAAGTTCCTTTTGATTAATGAAAATATCTGGCTTGCTTTCTATAAGAGAGAGAGAGAGAGAGAGAGACAGAGAAACATGCGCACGCCGCACAGCTTACAATAGCTTACTATAGCAAAAAGTGTCGTGACAACTTTTCGTAAGAATTTTTTCCGTCTAGCCCCTTTTCACAACGCGCGATAAGGAACTTCGTTCCAATAAAAAAACGCAGCAATGTACATTGAAGTTGTCATCAATCGTAGTGGGTGAGAATTAGCCAAAAGGCCCTCAGGTCAAGAGTACCAAGAACCGGTGAGTGTGTATGAAGAATGTGATGAAAGTTGAGGAAGCGAAAGAGGTCAGAATCGTACCAAGTGGAGGGAAATAGTCCCTGCCTACCCCAACGGGAACCAGGCGTGATTATATGTATGTATGATGAATAAAAAAAAACTTTTAAAAAGAAGCTTTTATTAATCTAGCACCAAAGTAGGTAAAAATCAAATGAACCCAAACTCGATGGGGTTGCGTCGTATTACGGAATTCCTATGGCCACCTTCCAGCTACATCATCAGATCAGCTCGATGTCATAATAATATTGCATTGATTTATACGACATGCTAAATTTCTGCTCATGCGAAAACTCGGAAGTGGATCAAATTACACTTGCAAAATTTGATTACAAATAGACAGACAACGGACAGGTGAAAGTAAATAAAAGCATGTAATTGTGGTGCTGATGAGTAATTAGTTATCAATTTCTCTGTGTGGCAAAAGATTTTCGCTTGAACGCTACGGTTTTTCGGAAGACACGTAAAACTGTGGGTTTCGGCTATTTACTATAAGATATGCGCAATTAGCGATAAGACCGCCAATTGTTACACTTCTTTCTGTGTAACCTTAGTTCTAAGCTTATATTGTTGTGTTTGTGTGTACAATAAAGAATTTTCTATTCTATTCTATTTTTATGGTTTATACGACTAATGTCCAATTATGAAAAATGACTAATAGAAATAAAAAGTTCAGTCATAAAAATGTCCATTCGGAAAATAGTCCAATCATAAAAATGTCCATTCGCAAAATGGTCAAATTATAAAATTGTCCAATCGGAAAGTGGTCCAATCATAAAAATGTCAAATCGTAAAAAGGTCCAATTTGAAAAATGTCCATTCATGAAAAACGTCCATTCCTAAAAATGTCCAATGACATTTTTTCACTTTATCCGTTGTTCTATCAATAGCTAAACCCGTAGTCCTATTAAAAGTGTCACGTACCTAGGGATTTTTTTTTATTTCCAATGACAGCTGTCAAACTTGAAATGTCAATATCTCTGAAAGTTCTCGCAGGCTGACGCTTTTATGAAAGAAAAGAAAGGTCTTGAGGAGATCTGCCTTTCAGATGACAGCTGTCAAACTTGAAATGTCAATATCTCGGAAAATACTCGCTAGGCTGACGCTGTCATAGAAGAAATTAAAGGTCTTGGAGAGATCTTCATTTCAGATGACAGCTGTCAAACTTGAAATGTCAATATCTTAGAAAATACTCGTCTTAGGCTGACGCTGTCATAGAAGAAATGAAAGGTCTTGGAGAGATCTTCATTTCAGATGACAGCTGTCAAACTTGAAATTTCATTATCTCGGAAAATACTCGTTCTAGGCTGACGCTGTCATAGAAGAAATTAAAATCTTTGGAGATCTTCCAGATTTTGACATTTCAAGTTTGACAGCTGTCATCTAAAAGGCAGATCTTCCCAAGACCTTTTATTTCTTTCATGACAGCGTCAGCCTAGGACGAATATTTTCCGAGATATTGACATTTCAAGTTTGACAGCTGTCATCTGAAATGAAGGTTTCCTTTCATTTCTTCCATGAACATCAGGAATAAACCAATTCGTGTTGGACATTAATCATAGTTGGACCAAAAACATATTGGACATAAATCCTAGTTGGACCAAATTATTTTGGACGAAATTAGTATTGGACATTATTCTTAATTGGACGTATTTCATTTTGGACCAAATTCATGTTGGACATTATTCGTGTTGGACATTATTCCTAATTGGACGTAATCCATGTTGGACCAAATTATTGTTTGACCAAATTAGTGTTGGACATTAATACTAGTTGGACATTTTGGATTTTGGACATTTGTCGTATAAACCATTTCTATTCTATATGTAGGAGACAGTCGTTAGGTCATGTTGCAGGTCTTGTAGTCTTTATCTTTGCGACCTGAAATATTATATATATAGGTAATGAAATATATAGGTTGGCCACACAAACATAAACACACCACATACATAATACATACATTTATATTTTTGTCGATAATTTTCTACTTGTAATGTTATATCTTTTTGTGTGGTGTACAATAAAGCATTATCTATATATAAATTGTGATTTGACTCTGAACCTGTTCTGTCATTATTTATTTTTTATCTTATTAATTTGATTTTAATATCTTTTCAGGTGATTCTATTAGACTTTGGTGCGACTCGTGAATACTCCAAAGAGTTCATGGACCAATACATAGAGATTATAAAGGCAGCTTCGGTGGGCGATCGCGACACAGTACTCAGAATGTCTAAGGACATGAAATTCCTTACTGGTTATGAATCTAAGGTAAGCAATTGCACTATAACTAATGTATTTTATGTTAAAACATGTAAACGTTATAAAAATGATATGTTCTGTTTAGGTAAATAATGAAATAACTCAATTTTCATTTTCAAGTTTTGTAGATTTTTTAAATACACAAGTCCAAATAAAGGCCGTATTAACAATAGCCCACGAAAAATCCACAGTCCCTATAATTGCATATGGAAAATCCACGGATCATAAAATATAATTTTCTATTGAACAATTCACAGAAAACATAATAGGGATGTTGACTAACTTTTGGAATTGCTTTTATATGATAGATAGACCCATTTCATACACGAATATCATATTTTTATGCAAAATTATATGATATCTAATATATAAAATTCTCGTGTCACAGTTTTCGTTGCCATACTCCTCCGAAACGGCTTGACCGATTTTGATGAAATTTTTTGTGCTTATCCGGTATCTATGAGAATCAGCCAACATCTATTTTTTATCCCCCTAAATGTTAGGGGTAGTCCACCCCTAAATTTTATTTTTTATTTTTTAGACAACATTTTTAATTTCTATTTTTTTATGATACAACATACAAAAATACATACAATCATCAATTTTCACCCTTCTACGATCAACCCTTATTTTTTAATAGCCATTTTAATAATTTTTCCTCTTAGGTCGAAAACTGATCAATCGTCATTTAATTAGTTATCCCCGCCAGATGTCTACAGGTGTCACTTCTGACCCAGTAAACAGCACGGAGTAGGGATGAGAACGAAGCCGGTCTCCTTTCTTTCTCACTCCCTACACAGTTGTCGGCCATCATTATTGTTTATGCATCAAGTGTAGTAGTAACGTTGACAATTATTATTTTGCTATCTCAGTGTAACTCTCATATTAACTTTTAATCATTCCTATTAATTATTTATATGGCAAAACAACGTTTGCCGGGTAAGCTAGTTTCAATATAAAAATACGTAATTAAAATGTGTCGAAATCAGGAACATTGCTTAGGAAGCGTAAGTACAGGCCGTGGTGTGACGTCACGCGCCCTGTTTGGCGTTCGCATTCGCGTAATTATAAGTAAAAATTATTGAAATTAAAATTGATTTTATTCCATTTTGGCTTGTAAATAGATCCTTAAAATGTGATTGTAGGTTTTTAAATACTGTCTTTTATGTGAAAAACATAACTAACATCCCTATTGCGTGTAAAATTTCAAAAATCATACTTTTGTAGTAATTGCCAATGAAAAATCACATCATTTTTTATTTATTTTATAACTAGCTGCGCCCAGCGGTTTTACCCGATGTACTGTAGCATCTGTGTTATTCCAGGGTCTTAGCTATCTCTATACCAAATTTCTGTCCTTTCATCATTAATAATATTTATATTATATTATCATTTCTGTGTATAATTGTGTTGATGTCCACCCGTGAAAGAGTAACAAACATACATCCATACATTCTGACAAACATTCACGTTTGTAATATTAGTAACATGAAACATCTACGGATAAAAATAATACAGTCAACTACAAAGAGATGTATCCATGTTAGTCTTACAAAATGAAGGAACTTTTAGTATGCAAAAATTATTTACCCTTACTTCGTGACCTTTTCAGTATTCACCAAATCTTATACTATATTCGATTCATTTTAAATGCTATTATTATGTATCACCTAAGGAAAAGTAGTGGGATACATCATTGTTGCATATTAAACGAGTCGATGATAATATAAAGTTTGATTGATACTAGAAATGTCACGAACCAAGGGTAGTTCATTGTGGCAAATGAAAATTTACTTCATTTTGTAAGCAAAACATGGATACATCTCTTTGTAGTTGACTGTACAATTTTAATGATTTACAGATTATGGAAGAGACACACGTCGACACAGTGATGATAATGGGCGAGGTTTTTACACAAGATGGCGAGTTCGACTTTGGCACACAGAAAACGACTAAACGGATTCAAGCGCTCCTCCCGACAATATTAACGCACAGACTCTGTCCACCGCCAGAGGAAATATACTCGCTGCACAGGAAACTCTCTGGCGTATTCCTACTCTGCTCTAAAATGAAAATAAAAATGAACTGCCGTGATATGTTCTATGACATCTATGAGCATTATAAAACTAATTCACATGTGATGTAAATACAGTCATTTTCAAAAGACGGGGGTTGTTGACAAGTTCAAAAGTTAAAATATTTATAGTCAGTTGGGTAATAAACTATGTACTTAAATATGGGTAAGATGTAACGCTTATAAGTTGACAAAGACGCGGAAATTTTAGTGTGTTGTATGTCAGAAGTATTTAATTAAATTTGCAAAGTAAATAACACTGGCCGGTTCCAGCAGCAATTTTCGAAAGTTTATTGCAGTAAAATACGAATATTTATTGATGAACAGCATTATTATTTAATTAGTGAAAAATGTACGAATATAAAAAATAAATTCCAAAAAAAGATATGATGAAAAATTGACATTGTAGTTATGAGATAATATAATTATAATATGATTTTCATAAAGATTTATAAAAAGCAGTAACTAATAAACGATACATTATATAACTGTTTAACATCACAAGAAAAAAATAACTAGCTGATCTTTGTTTGTGTCAGTTAAAAATACTTTAGAATCTATTCTCATACTTACCAACTATACAAAAAAAAAAAAAATCAGTGAGCCGTTTAAGAGTACGACAACAAACACTGACGCGAGATTTTTATTATAATATACTTAGTTACTTAGATTTTAAAAAATAGGAAGATGCGATATCGTTGCTATGCCAAACTTGGGCTTGTTGGATCGGAAAGTGTCGGTTACCGCACCGACTGCCGAATATCGCCAAGTAAAATTATTGCGCCAGGCACAATTTTCCGCTTAAATTAGGCCCATGGGCCTAATTAAATCGGTCCATGTCGGAAACGTCAATAGCGCATCTTCCTATTTTTTTTATATCTATGTGTAGTTAGTATTGTTAATGCGAAAGTTTGTATGGACGTCTGTTAAGGCTATTTTTATCTACGGGGTATAAACCAAACTAACGAAGGCCAAAGAAAAAGAAGAAAAAGACCCCGCTTTCATGTTTTTTTGTATGAAAACAAAAAAAACATGAAAGTTGTGGCGGTTGGCTAGTTTTGATTGGCTCTTTCAAAGTAGAAACTATTTAAAGACAAGGTTTAAAGACATTAGACGTGTGTTATGCAGCGTCAATGCGTATCGTCGGTTACAGCATACCTCCGGCAATGCGCATTCCATGGTTGAGT
Source organism: Hemithea aestivaria (assembly GCA_947507615.1). Lineage (NCBI taxonomy): Eukaryota > Metazoa > Arthropoda > Insecta > Lepidoptera > Geometridae > Hemithea > Hemithea aestivaria. The sequence goes on from OX382323.1 coordinate 3,668,834, forward strand.
CCTATATGTTGCCAACGAACCCCTTCGTTAGTTTGGTGTGTATTCAGATTTATGATTATTATTTACTCTGTTTCAGATACAGATGTTTCTGTTACAGATTTTAACCTACCTCTTTAATAGACTAACTTACTATAGTTTGCCATGTTTAAGTGCTAAAAAATAAGTGAATATTTAGTATTATACCAAAAAAGTAAAGAGTCGTTTGAAAATAAATTAAGTGAACTTAAGATTTGAACTCTTAATTTACCAAATATTTATTCATTAGATTAAATATAAAATTATTGGAAAGGATTATTACTATCATTTTCATTTTTTTTAATACGTAGGTATACTTATGTGTATATTTGTCGCGTTTTAAGCTCTTACATTTTTTCATACCTCGCCCATTTAAAGACGATATTTTTATCCTTTTATGAAATTTTGGTAAATTTCGGGATCAATATGAATTAATACGGGAAAATGCATTACTATTTAGGTATAATTACGAATTAGATATGCTTGCATAATAATAGTTATAAATAATGTGAATTGTAAATGTTCTAATTTATATCTAAAATATTTGCACAGAACTAATGCAAAATAATATAATATTAGGTAAAATTAAATTAATTTATATACATAGATCACGGAGTTTTTATTTATGGCGGAAGGAAAGAGGGGTTAAGACATTAAGTTGTTTGTTCTTTAGTCTGACAATGTTTTATTCAGGGCGAGGCGTCATTGAAAACTACCAACGAATTAGGGAAATAATAGAAGTCGAACACAGCTCAAAAAGTGATTCAACGCAAAGTACAACTATATGGGCGGGGCGTAAAAAGTACAACTCACCCGCCGCTCAGTCACACAACGCGCTCAGCGACAGATGCACGCATCGTTTGATTTTTAAAAATATCCAAAATAATATAGTTAACGGACAAAAATGACCTCTTGTGTGGTAAATTGGTGTAAAAATGGAAAGAAGGCAGTAAAAAGCAGGAAAAACTTATCACAGCTAACTAATATTATTTAAAACCAAATTATATTATTTCGATTTTAGTTGACATAAAATACGTAAAAATATAGGGTAAACTAGGCATGGCTGAAACAATGTTATCTTTGTCGTTCATTGCATTCGCATTCGATTAGGTAACGTTATATTTATTTTGTATACTAGCTAAACCCACGGCTTCACCCCCGCTACAAAAATGTTATTTTTGTACAATAAATAAGAGCATTTGTTTTTGAATTAAATCAATAATGACTTTTATAAAAGTCTGAAGAAAGAAAGAAAAAACCTCTAAAGTGAAGAATTCACCTGACCCGGCCCCCCCGGCATGGCCTGATTCGACCTGATTCTGGCATCGCGCTTTTATCACCGCACGAACCGACACCGATCGAAAGCCCAGGTTTATACGACTAATGTCCAATTATGAAAAATGACAAATATTTTAGACGTCCAATCATAAAAATGTCCATTCGGAAAATAGTCCACTCATAAAAATGTCAAATCGTAAAAAGGTCCAATTTGAAAATTGTCCATTCATGAAAAACGTCCATTCGTAAAAATGTCCAATAAAGTTTTATTTTATCCGTGGTTCTATCAATAGCTAATCCCGTAGTCCAATTAAAAGTGTCACGTACCTAGTGAACAATCTTTATTTCCAATGCAATGACAGCTGTCAAACTTGAAATTTCAATATCTCGGAAAATACTCGTCTCAGGCTGATGCTGTCATAGAAGAAATTAAAGGTCTTGGAAAGATTGTCATTTCAGATGACAGCTGTCAAACTTGAAACGTCAATATCTCGGAAAATACTCGTCTTAGGCTGATGCTGTCATAGAAGAAATTAAAGGTCTTGGAAAGATTGTCATTTCAGATGACAGCTGTCAAACTTGAAACGTCAATATCTCGAAAAATACTCGCTCGCACAGACGCTGTCATAGAAGAAATAAAAAAACTTTGAAGATCTTCCAGATTTTGATATTTCAAGTTTGACAGCTGTCATCTGAAAGGTAGATCTTCCTAAGACCTTTCATTTCTTCTATGACAGCGTCAGAAATGAACCAATTCTTGTTGGACATTATTCTTAATTGGAGATATTTCATTTTGGACCAAATTCATGTTGGAAATTATTCGTGTTGGACATTTTTCCTAGTTGGACGTAAGCCATGTTGGACCAAATTAGTGTTTGACCAAAGTAGTATTGGACATCAATACCTACTAGTTGGACAATTTGGATTTTGGACATTAGTCGTACAAACCGATAAAACTTATTCCATATCCTTTTTGGGGATTCTAACTACCAAATTTGGCAAATTTGCCATTACCTTGTCGAACGCATGGTTGATGAGATATTCGTTTTGTTTCAAGCATACCAAGGTTACCCTAGTCTGACATAAAAGAATATATTTGAGTTACCCGTATGGCAATACCGAATTTAACTATAAACAATTTTGATACTTTAATTATTTTTAAAAAAAATCGCTACTGTACTTGGTCACTGACCTCTGTTTAATCAGATAAGTAGCTCTGGCGCGAAAAAGTAACACACATGCTTCACATAAAACAGACATGCGTCTAATAATGATACTTTTATAAAATGATAATAAAAGACGATGTGTTATATGACACAAATATAATATAAAAAAATACTTAAAATAAAGTAATAAATCGTTTATATAGGGTAATCCAATTCTTTATTTTTTTGCGGTGGGGTGGTCTTTTCGATGTCTCGTAGGCGGGCATTTTCCTTTATTTTTAATACTTTCCAAAACAAATTTTCTGACTGATGATTTCGATTCGCCTAGAAAATACAAAATAAATAAGATTAATATCATCTTTTAAAAGTAAAAAAGGCGTACCAGTATGGTAACAGTAAAAAAGGTGCCATGACAACATTATATTGTTAAAAGAAATTCCCAAATAAAGCAATTGTATTTGTACTTGTACGTAGGGACATCTAATAGACATTAAAACAAAATAAAAATGCCAAGTGCAAGTCGGACTCTTTTGAATTGAACTCTTTCTTGAAACATCTCATATATACAAAAACAAACGGAAAAAAGCACTTTGTTGTTTGGGAGCCCCTTTTTTATTTTATTCTATTTTTAGTATTGCAACAAAAATACATCCGTGAAAATTTCAACCTTTTAGCTATCACGGTTCGTGAGATGACAGACAGACAGACGAACGGACAGCGAAGACTTAGTTATATGGTCTCGTTTTCCCCTATGGGTACGGAACCCTAAAACGCAATTTTTCATACACATAATATCATCATTAAACTTGGACAATATGAAAAGTATCAAAAATTTTCAGTCATACTATAATGTATTTTATGACATTAGTTGTAAACAAATATATAACACAAAATAGTTATTTATGGACAAAATAACGATTATTTTACGTTTTCAATGATGAGGTTCAATGAGCTTGATGATGTACTGTTAATCTAACTTAAACGTACCTGAGATATACGCTGTTCTCTTAGAAACACTTAGTCAAAGCAGCAACCACTTTTCTATTTGCAACTGCTGTATACGCCGTATATATACCTACATTTTGTAATTCATTTGGCAAGCACCGCCACGGATTATTTTATTCATTTTCATCAACATTATTGTGAAAAATCTTCGAAATAACTTATTAATTACTAAAAATACGAACAACATGTTGTTGTTTACATTATTTTTGTCAAATTTGACAGAAGTAGTTTGAAAGAAATAGGTAGAATGTTGCCATTTTTATTTTAGTTTTTTCTTATTAAATTTGTACTCCTTCGTTTTGTCCATCCCGTTTGCACATGTTGATTGAATATTTCTGTTTCACTCAACACTATCCGACTAAGTAAAATGACACCCCAAATGAATGAATGGGCGAGTTCATGTACAGAAAATAAATTTAGCATGGTTATGCCTTATGAATGTCGGCGTGTCGCGTGAGTATTATAATTTAGTGGTGTGTGTTTGGGACCACGTTTTTGCGGAAAAAGTAAGGGAGTTACAGGGAGTTAAAACTACTAGATATTTATTTTAAGTGGGAAAAGGAGTCACCACAAATAACTAGTAGTTCGCCTCGAACTGGGACCTCGCAGCCCAATTTCCGTGTAAACCTTAGACTTTAGGCCTCAACTAAATATCCTAATATAAGAACTTTAACATTAATATTAAAACGCAAAATACCAAATTTCAGAGAAATTAAAACTCAAATAACTTACATGCCGTGATTTTTAGAATATAATCCTTTTTAGAGTTTCGTACCTCTGAAGGAAAAAACGAAACCCTAATAGGATTACTTGGTCGTCCGTATGTCTGTCAAGACCCATTTACTCTAGATCTCGTAAAATTGTATATTTTTACCATATACCCAGGTCTATGGCCGCTTGGTGCCCGTGAAATTAAACTTCTAAGTTAACGTAGAAAAAAATACACCCGTTTATCCTTCAAAAACGTACATTTTTTGACCCTCTGAATAAATCAACATTCATAGGGAACTTGCCGTTACCATATCTTTATGAAATTTGGCAGACTTTAAGTACATTTATTTTAAATTCGGAAAAACTTCTAAAAGCTATACATTTGAATTAATTCCTTAAAAAATGGCTCTGGCTCTATTTAAAGTACGTAATCATCGAAGTTAAGCAATGTTATGCGTGTACGTATTTGGATGGGCGCGTACGTAGTGACGCGCATACATTTATGTGACACCTATCTCAATCGCATACTTTAGGCGGCCGGACTATAATTGATGCAAAATTGGTAATTATTACGCAATATACTAAAAAGTAATCATATTGAAAATAAGATAAATTGCTTGAAATTCTTGAATTATTGGACTTTATCGCTATTAATTCTTTAGCTTGATCTACTTGCCTGCTCTTTCTTGCCTGTAGGATCTTTCTCAAACTTAATGTACCTACCTAACAAATTGTGCAAAACATTATAATTTAGTCATCTCTATAACTCTACAACAAACCTTGGATCGATTTGGCTCATTTTCGAACTTGAGAATTCTTTTAGTTTATACTACCTGATCGCAAAGTTCCATTAAGATTGGAACTTTGGTAACGTTGTAATTAAGCATTTTCTATTACTCTAGAACCCTTCGACCGATTTGGCTCATGTTCGAACTTAAAAATTCTATGGATATATACTACGCGTTTGCAAAGTTTCATCAAGATTGGACCATCGGTTTTCAAGTAATCGCGTAACAAACATACATACAAACATGCACTTTTAATAATATATTTATGTAGGTTATAAAAAATAGCTTAGAAAAAAAATTATCAGCGCACCAGTTTTGAAATTATCGTCAGATCTACCGTAAAGACTTTAAGTCACTTATATCTCTGCAACCTTGTAGCCTATTTGGCTATTTTTTTTCACTATAATTATTCTATTAATCTACTTAACTGGTGTGCAAAATTTCATTTAATTTGGATTTACCGTTTTCGAGTAAATGTCGATCAAACTTAAGCGCCAGAGGTCAACCGTTAAACTGGTCGAAACGCAGGCTTTTCGTGGCTTTCGACTCTTAGACCTCACTTCGCTCGGTCGATAATATTAGATTGATCTATGGATTTAATGATATTAATATGGATCTGTTTTTTTTAATTGGAGCTTGCACTCCAAAAGAGTAAGAACTCCTAAGTACACTGTCAAATCACAATGTATTTACTACCTACCTATTCTCTTTAAAATGAATTGGAGGTTGTTACTGTTACCACATTGAAATTAAGTCTATCACTTCTTATGCAAAGATTTATGTATGTCCATGTCCAGTATTTTATATTATCGGTCAGCCTCACTTGCCTCAAAGTCCGCGCAAAGTCCTCAAAACATAATGTGACAAAAGCACTTTAGAAATTTCTGTTATATTCTTAATTTTGTGGCTCGTGAACGTGCGATAGCACTACAAATTTGCCAATGACTCGTGGAAAGATAAACCACCAAACGATGGAAAACAGAGGGCCTATAAGCTAATTCTCACCCACTACGATTGACGACAACTTCAATGTACATTGCTGCGTTTGTTATTTTACTCATATTAATAAGGAGGTTTAAGCAAGTAATGTACGTGACCTCAAAGTGGCGATCACAATAGGACATATCTGGCCGCAGTGATACGTAAAGCCACTAAAAGTAAAATGTACGCAATTTTGTATATGGATTCTAGTGTTTTACATGTAGTTTGGCGATCACCAATAGGCGATCAGATATAATATGAAATTTTAGAATATACCTACGCGAAGCTTAGCACTAAGTAGATCGACAGCTGGAAAGAGGAAACCAGTCGAATGAAAACACCAATATTATTAAAGAAAGTTTATTCGCAGGTTGACAGCATGGTGGGAACATCAAAGCAATAACAACCAGAGACCATATTTTGGTCGAGCTACTATCATTTACCGTACCGTATGCAATATATTACTATTAGTGTAGTGTTTCTAATAGATGATCATGAAATTTACCCCAGACACGCTCGATTTCTTAACATATAAGAGAATATAATTATTATTATAATGCAGATTTGGAGATTTAAGATGAAAAATGGGTTGAATTTTGCCCGATGAAAGTCGATTTTCTCACGTAAACATAGCTTTATATGTGCTGGGAAAATCCTTCTCTCCGTTATCGATTAAGTGCTATACCTAGCTGCCATCATTGCAAGTTGTTCTGTTCTTTAACCCTTTCAGGACCATAAGACTAGGAGAGGTAATGTTATGGTTATTTCTGTATAATATGATCTTTTTGATGTCTATAAAACATATTTTAAAGTCAAAAAGTAAAAACCTATTTTAGTTTTTTTGGAATTTTATGGTACATGGGTGTCCCTATGGTCGTCAACGGTAAATTTTATTCGAAATTATTTTCAGTTTTGTTTCAAGGCTAGAGGAATATCTAGGATCTAAACACTTATTAAAAACGCAAATTTACTACTTAAAATCATTAATTTATAAGAAATGAGTCAAGGTACAGAATAAAACAATTCAATCGGTCGTATATTACAGGTGAACTTTGCATATTATACAGGTGTTGTTAGTGCGATTATCTTTTGGAACGTGCACAATACGCGCATCATTTTCTGTTTATCGTTTTTTCGATGGATTGTAATAGGGTAGATCGATTTATAGCATTGCATAATATGGTAGGTACTTACTCATTTTTTCAGGAAGCCACAGAGACTTGCCTGATCTACAAACAACCAATTAATCTATTCTGACCGTGCTTCTCTGTGTAAATGGTATATGCGTTGTTCACTGTTATATCAAAAAGGTCAAAGAATAGTCTTAGATAATCTATCTTCTTATTCTTATTTTAACTTTGACCTGCGATCAAGCTCGTGTGTTATATTTCCTTGATTCGTTAGACCAATGCCACTCATATTTTTATTGTAGTTTGATACGAAACATATTTAGTAAAAAATCGTACCTAATCGTACCATGGTAATCAACTGGAAGCTTGGCTGGTAGCCAGCTTCAATTATTGGTATGACATGATTGACCATCACTTGGTGCATTTTATGCAACCAATCTTACCCTCCAGTCTGGCTAAACAGCGACCCACCCTGTCCTAACGGGACAGTAAGAGAAGCTTTGCACATGGGTACAATATACGGCTCTAACGGTGTAGGTACCGTTAATCACCCACGTAGAAAGTTCACCCGAATTCACACGGATTTTTTATATGACACAATAATGCATTTTATGACTACTACTATTATCTTAAGGTTATCCTTAGAATCTATATCGTTTTACAGTTGGCTGTTTCTATTAATTACACGATATTTTTAAAGGTTTATGACTTTATTGAAATCAGTTATTTTTCTTTTATTGATATTGCTTGGTAACTATTCGGTTTTTGAATAACTTCATAATATTTTGTTCATATCGTCGTCCGAAAAAAGTATACCTTCACGACCATAGGGACAGTACTGTCCCTTTTTATTTATGACTTTATAGCTTTATGAGGATCAAATTATCTAATAGTGTAGTAATTTATATTAATATAACATTAACCAGGCTATAGTTTTTTCATGAAATTTATTTATGATTCTCACTTTAACATCTTGTGAATCTTGAGAAAACTTTTTCATTTTCGCACCAAAAGATATGTCATCTTTTATAGATTATAGACACAATATAGTTCTACTTTTATGGGGCTGCTAGCAATGAATGGTTAAAATGGACATTTAAATTTTAGAAAACAAAAAAATATTTGAAATTGACCAAGAATTTATTTAGATTTTTATTTTTTTGTGTTGGGTACACGGATGTCCCCATGGTCGTCAAAGGGTTAACCTATTCAGGTCATTTTTAGTCTCATAATTTTCATTAAATGAGGGGTAGTTTTTGAAATTTTTCATGTATTTTATGCTATTTTCACGATTTTCATTTATTATTTTTTTATTTTATTTAATAGTTACGTCAAAAATTGTTGCACAAAATCTACTATGTTGAGAACTGTCCACATTTTTAAATTTAATTTTAAAGTGCTTAATGAAAATGTGTTCTAGAACAATTTTATGTTAAAAAATAATTTATTTTAAAAAGTCGTTGATTTTCGCATAAAATCGCCAATAGGCACAAATTTCTGGACTTCGCTTACCGTTTCAGTCTTAAGATAGTATTTTTTAAAGTTTTTAACCAAGTATTGCATACGGCAAGTATTACATTATATTAATATATAAGTATAAATATACCAATAAATAATGTGATACGAAATCGTGTAGTGATACTAAAGGGTTTCTTACATCGAACTGAAGAAAATAATGCTGATTTATTAGGACATCCATTTTGTATGAAAGTGAATAATAAAAGAATTCGACTGGATTTTTAGGCACATTTTTTTATAGTCGTATAGTTTGACAGAGGATGCACCTTTAGTGTAACTACACATTTTTGTACCATCTTGTATAAACGCATGGTCACCAATCGGTAAATATTTTAGGTATATTTTTCTAAGTTTAATATCTAACTTCCAGTTCCATCTAAAGGGAAAGCTAAACTTATAAATATCCCTAATAAGGTAGGTAGGTATAGTAGAATTATCTAGGTACAATAATAATATCACAAACAGACAGAGCTGACCCTTACAATGAACGTGAAAAAACTTTAAAGAAGAAGAAAACTCTGTTTGAAATACCGAGAGTAGACTTAAAATTCGTAAAAAAATACACAAGTTAAAGGGCTTTCCGATGTTGGTTGAGGTCCATTTGCCGTGTAAAAAAAATCTATATATTTTTTAGCTGTGGTCTTCTCTCTGTAAAGGCTTTCCTAACCACTTTTCCCAGTCTTGGACTATTTCTAGTCCCGTTTTCACAAAAAAAGCGAGGATTTTTTTTCTCAGTTTATTTGGTATAGCTTCTCAATCATTTTGTAAAATTTATTATCTAACATTTCAAAATAAGGATGGTTTTTTAATTTTTAAGTTTAATTTTTCCATGAAAAGTAAGCTCTGTCGTTTGCGTGCTATTATAAATAGTCATTAACTTTCATTAAAAGTATCTGTGCATTAATAAATACAGTGACAACAGACTATATACCTATTATAATATTACTTAACTACAGAGTACTACATTTGGAAATATATAATTAGGTCACAGAAGTAATACAACTAGAAGTATCCATTTTATGTGTGAGTGTGATGGCAATAGGGAAAATTCTGTGTGAAGAAAAAGGAGTACCTATTTTTTTTCCGCCCCTTTCAGCGTGACCGGTTTATGTTGTTTGTCAAAGTCTAACTGTTTCACTGTGACAATAATACCTATGTGTTTCGTTTTTTTCAGATTTTTAAAGCAATTTGAGACAATACAATGTTATTCTACTAGTTTATGACCTAAAACATCAATAAATCGCGTTTTTTCATAAAATAATGAAAATCCGTAAGCTGTTTTTTGTCTCACAGGTGGCCACGATGATAATATAACCCTCCTGAATTAAGTGTGTATATAGGTGAAAGTTTGCAAGTGACTATGTCAGTGTGAATATGTCCAATAGCTAGGTTACCTTTTCATTCAAAAACCATTTAACCAATTGTGATGAAACTCGGAATTTCGACACATACATGCATTGGCGGATCCAGGATTTGGTTCTGGGGGGGCAAAGTGCAGACGGGCAAAATATTATAATTTTTACTACGAAAAGTACTTGCTGCGAGCGCCGAGAATAAAATTATAATCTTGACCATGAAATATGTGCAAAATTCGTACCTCTACAATGCTTCTAAATCCGCCTATGCATACATGTGTGAAAACTTGGGGCGCAGGTAGTAAAAATAGTTACATTTATTTGTTTACGAGAGGACTAATAAAGGTCGAAGGATTTTGACGAAATAGAAAGTATATGTATATATAAGCGGTAAGACCGCCAGACAACCGTGCAGGGAGAGGAGAATATTGCTATATATAAAATAAAGGCAACTATTTGATGTTTGATCGATACTATTTACCTCAAAGTATATATATCTATAATTTTAGAAAACATGTCTAACGTTTTCTGAAAGAAGGATTTCAAAAAAATTGTGTGGTCAAAAAAACCTTTGAAGACAACGAAACGACCAAGAACAGCTAGATATAGTGCTGTTCAAAGAACTTGTTCTAGGTCTAGCGTGTAACACTCTGTAGGTAAGCTTAAAATTCTAGCTTCCGACATTGAATTGATACCCCTTAAAATCACTTTCAAATGGTAAAATTCAATGACCGAAATTGTAACATCATTAAATCTTTGATTCGTTGGCTGATATTAAAAAAACAGCAGAAACTAGGATTTATTGAAAACACTAAGAATTTTTCAAGTTTCATAATAATAATTATTGTCAAGAATTCCCAGTGTACAAAATGAATTCATTAAAGTGAGAAAAATTTCGAGTAAACAAATTATTTGATTATTTTCTTAAATGTGACAATATTTATATATTTATTAAAGTTGGGTCAGTATTTCATTACATTTAAAACTATGAGATAAAAACTGAAACAATTTTAAAATTGAGATCCTTTGGGTCAGTTACATACAATAATATATTCAAGGTTTCAAATATATTGTAAGCTACGGTTTCGTATATTTTCTTGTGCGAAACGAATCTACGTTATTTTAACAACGAACATCAAATAATTTAATATTTACTAAAAATATAATAACATACATTTTGAATAATCATAGATACATTTAATAGTACACCGATAGTATTCTAAAAGGGAAAGAACTTTTCCGTTGCCATTACAATTAAATAGGTAGGTATACTCGTACATCGTCCATCAAGTTGCGATTAATATAAAGTTTTGAGATCAATATAATTATAATCAGCCAACAAAATCGTTGTCACGCATCGTAGACGCTTCCAATACTTGGGCAGGTACTAAAACAATAATTATAATAATACGTGCTCCGTAACTAGATTAGTATATAGCTATATACAATACAATCTACATTGATTTAAGACCGTTTCTCTACGCACAACTATAGACACTAATGTAACACCAATAAAACTGTTTGGGCGTTTTCACATGTACGTTAACTTGGCTGTTTTCCGTTGTCCTGTGCTTAGTGAAAGACTGTTGATTTTTGATAGTGCAAACTTTAAACTATGCCTCGTGGTTTTTAACTTTTTAGAACAATAATAAGTTTTCATATATCCATATAGTAGATATAGCTCTTGAATAAAACTTTTGGCGTCAAGACAGACATTGAAGTTAAAAGATTGAGTCAGGTGCAGGCGAATCGCAGATTTAGGTCCGTCACATCATCGTACATGTGAAAGCTCACTTAATAACGCTAATATTATTATATCATTTAACAACGATTAATAAATGCTACGTTGGGGGCGACATACAATTCGAATCGGTTACACATAATAATTCAGAATAACATTTATTGTAGATTACACATTTATTGTAGTAAGTAACTATATAGTGTAGGCCATTGTTTCCTGACGTAGTCGTAAGTACAGATCGACCTTTACCTTACTGAACAGGGTCAAAATACAAACACTAAATAATATATTTGATTGTAGGATCGAAAGTTTCAAAACTTTAGGACGTGGTCAAACTTTGCTAATTACATAATCATGTTGTATACAGATGGTCATAAAAGTAACCACATACATATGCATATAGCTCAAAACTACATTTACTATAGCTATCCTAAATAAATTAAAAAAGCTTAACGAACGAGCAGCTTTAAGTCCAAAATGACTTAGGAATTGACAGGGCTGCGCTGGTAAAAAGATAGCTTTTCTAAAAATTTTGATATTTGGTTTATTTTCCGCGCTTATAGAGGTATCAATGTATGTATATTATGCCTTGTTCAATAAGATGACGGTCGTAGTAAAATTTGAATTAGAGAAACGGTCGTGGACGATCGGCCGACCGTCCGAAGGCAAGACCGACTGAGCCGGCGAGATTCAAACGATGAGTTTAAGCATTCGACTCTTTTAAATCGGTGAGCCTGGCTAGTTGTGCAGGCTCTAGTTCGTCGGGGATGGATGCTCGGCCGGCGCGGGGGGCTCCGGTTGTGGGGGGCGAATGGGGGGCAGTGGGGGGCCCTGAAGGGACCGAGCCTTCTGAGGCGGTGGAACTTGAGGCGGGGTGTCGCGGGGCCTCGTCTTGCACGCATACCGCTGTTTGCTCCGATAGCGATGATTCCTGATGGAAAAATATCATTTCTAGAGTAAATACAACTACCTAACCTCTCTAACCTACCTGTAACTGTATTTATGATCTCAATAAAGAGTATTTGTATTGTATTGTGCAACAAATAAAAAAATAGCTCAGCTTGGAGTCAACTCGGAGAAATGAACTTCAGTGTATTTTTTGTTTATAAGCTAGCATGTAGCCTTGTTTTGTCCAACTCTGGACAATGACCTCCTCCAAGTTCTTCCATATTTCTGGAAGAACTTGGAGGTGTGTTCTGTGGTGATACTCTCTTAAAAACCTGGACTATTCTTGCGGAGCGTTATGATACCAGGGCTGCAGGGACAGCAACATGACGCAGCAACTTAAATTTACTATCTGTCAGCCCTGCGCTCGATTTTTGTATTGAATTATATGAAGTTTCCCTTATTTTCCTATAGGAAAATCCGTTTAGTCTTAGTAGTTCCTTTTGACAATTCCAAATAGGCCTACGTTTGACCACGTCTCATCTGATGAAAAGTGCAGATGCGGTCGACGCTGAATCACATAAGATGTTATAGAAAGGTACCTACCTATTCCGAAGAAGAAGATGCCAAAGTTGTAACGCTCGGGAATCACGGATGGCAATGTGTTCCAAATGCGGACCAGTTTGTCGTTAAGTTACCTCGTCTTCGTTGTCGTTTTCCTCGGGCTCGGGCTCCGGTGGCGGGAAGGGCTGCTCGGGCTCCTCGACCATCGGAGTGGCGGCCGTGATGACGATCTGCGCGACGCCCAGCCCGCCGTCGTCCGAAGCCTCAACTGTTGGCGGCGCGGGCTTCGACGCGACCACCACCTTCTCTGGCACCTCTTCCTGGAGGGACAACACATTATCGACATTAAACAAACCTCTACCCAGAGAGGAATTTTATCCCTCCTTCTAGGTTTAGTCTGCTACTTTCTACGGCCGCATCGTCGCTTAACGTTGAAATTGTGGCCAAAGGCTAACGTATAATGAAAATAAAAAAGATTTAGTCAAAATATAAATCTATGAAAATAATATATTTAGAAAAGACGTCGAGCGCCAATATTTGTCATCACTTGTTTGTAATTGCAAATGGCGCTGTGGAAGCACGGCGACTCTATTGAGCTAGAAAATAACAAGAATTCAATTTTGCGGGTAGTAAAAACCTTAATAGGTAAAAAAGTATCAGATTTTTAACTATATTACTTGTGGCATGCGTCAATAAGCATCATGCTTTAATGGAGGTGAGATATAGTCAAAAATCTATTGAATAAAAAGTATAGGTAGTACCTACCTACTTATTGAAACCTATGTTTGAATAAGTATCTAATGATGTAGGTACTGATAAGATAATTCGCTAAAAATAGCAATTTATATAAAACTTACCCGTCAGATGGCAAATGTCATCTGCGCGTTAACAATGACAAGTGACAAAATAAACAAAAGCAACAAGTTCTATAGCGTTACAAAAACGCGCGCTACGCCTGCCATGTGGATCGGGCCTTATCTGTGTGAAAGTAGAAACGCAAGATAAAAAGCTAAATAATATAAAATAAGGCAATATTTACACAAGCAAAAAACTATGTTAAAGTCAAACCTCGTCCGAATCTTGAGGGGGGTCTCCGATTACTTCATCGACTGCATGGAAAACATCAAACAAAATTAAATATGCTCTGCTATATATTAATAAAATGTCCTATTATTGTGATCCCACTAATCCACTTTACGTAGATTTAATTTAGATATGGTTCCTACCTAAGTGAAGTTATCCATCTACATACAAAAGAAATTATTTACTTACTCAGAATATCAACAATAGGGATGTTGACTAATTTTTGGAATTGCTTTTATATGATAGATATACCCATTTCATACACGAATATCATATTTTTATGCAAAAATATATGATATTTCAATATAAAAATACGTAAATAAAACTGAATTTTTTGAATTCTGGCTAAAACGTTCCGAACAGTCATCTGACAGCGCGTGACGTCACACCACTGGCCTGTACTTACGCTTCCTAAGCAATGTTCCTGATTTCGACACATTTTAATTATTCATAACTTAAAAACCACTGAACCGATTTTGATGCAACTTATACTGTGCCCTTAGTTGGTCAATATTTAAGCCAAAAATAAAGTCAATAACTAAAATGTCTCTCTGAAAATATAAGATCCATTTTAGTTATTGACTTTTTTTTGCTTAAATTTAGACCAACTTAGATCACAGTATAAGTTGCATCAAAATCGGTTCAGTAGTTTTTAAGTTATGAATTAATTAATATGTGTCGAAATCAGGAACATTACTTAGGAAGCGTAAGTACAGGCCAGTGGTGTGACGTCACGCACCCTGATTGGCGTTCGCATTCGCGTAATAATAAGTAAAAAATATTGAAATTAAAATTGATTTTATTCCATTTTGGGTTGTAAATAGATCCTTAAAATGTGATTGTAGGTTTTTAAATACTGTCTTTTCTGTGAAAAACATAACTTTATATGAATTCGTAACATGTGTCAACATCCCTATTCAACAAAGAGTTCTAATAAAAATAGTTCAGACAGAAATCGTAGCATATTTTTGGGATTAATATTTAATAGAAAGTTTGTTGACTCGATTATGGTAATAAAATAATTCAGAAAGTCAAATTTATTTATTCAAAACCAAATTTATTTATTCATTGATTAATATCATCCAAAGTTGTTATTATAAGATCTTAGCATCGTTCGTTCAGCCATTGAGACGTGAGACAAATCGAAAAATAAAAAATGCGAATAAATAATTATTTCCACGAGATTAACTTGTAATTAATACGCGATTAATTTACATTCGAGCGATCACTGGAAGTTTCCTAGTAGGTACAACGTAACATTTTAATATTCTATAATATTGCTTTTTCCTATCAACCACTCGGTTAGTTCGCACTCTCATAAAGAGAAGATAAAAAATATAATCCATCCAGCTTTATTTCGATATGAATTCGTTTGAGTTTTAATATGAAGTTTTATTCCCTAAAGGGTGTAAACACCACTTTAGTATATATATTATTTTCTGCGTTCAAAGCTTTGAAAAATGCAGGTATATCTAGGATCAAAGGTAATCCGTTATGCTTTTAAACTGATACAATGTTACATTTTTATTTTTTATTGGCTTTGTTGGACAATCGTTTTATCTAGATTGCTGTATTGTTGTTAGGGATTATTCTTTTGATTCGTGTTCTGATGACTCGCGTTTATTACAAGCTTTATATTACTTTCACCTGTCTGTTGTCTGTCTGTCTGTCTGTCTGTCTGTCTGTCTGTCTGTCTGTCTGTAATCAAATCTTGCAAGTTTAATTTGACCCACTTCCCGGTTTCCAATTGAGCTGAAAATTTGCATGCGTGTGTAAATCGGATGACAATGCAATATTATTATGACATGGAGCTGATCTGATGATGGAGCTGGAAGGTGGCTATAGCAACTCTGTCATTAAACAACGCACCCCATCGAGTTTGGGCTCATTTGATTCGTCTTGACGAGTACTATATGATGCAAGATGGTAATGATAATTAAAGCTTGTTTTTAAAAAGTATTTTTAAAATTTCACTTGTATTGATAGATGTACAATCGGATCAGACTACCAAAGTAATTATTTTATTATGTGTATGTAGGTCCTTCGATTACTGTGAGAGAGGACTCCCTTGCTTTGTTCACTCAAACTGAAAACTATTTTATTCAAATACGTATCTAAAAGGCATTTGCAGGACCATTTTTACTGATTCTATTTTACGCCCTTTTTTATTGCACCTCAGAAAGCATTCGGTACTCGTACATCATAACCATTAGCATATTGGTTGGCCACTCAATAGATAATTCGACTCTAGCATTGTAAGACCTGTTCTGTTTGAGTATACAAAATATAAACCCCGCTAGATATTAGATATATCATTTACTTTATATAAGAGAAGAACCCACTAAGTATCAAAATTCCGTAAAAACGAACTGATTGTATGAATTAATCTGTGACCCTCACTTACCGACAATAGTAACCGGTGGTGGATAGACCACGGGCGGGGCAGACGACGAGGCAGTCGCGAACTGCGTGTCGTAATGCTCGTGTTGGTTCCTACTCAAGGCTATATTGAACTCGAACTCGGCGTCGTCCATCTCATCCTCGACGCCGGGCGGCGGCGGTGGCGGCGGCTGCGACGGTGGCGCGGCCTCCTTTGTGTTATTGTTCTCGACGATCGCTGAGCAGCGTCCAAATAACACCCCACACACATGTAGTGAGCAAGCGGACAAGCACACATTGAGCACTCAAAGCGTGACATATACATAGATATTTTAGTAGATTTGTGTGCATTGTCAGTTCATTTTGTTTATGTGTGCGTTTTTGTCAGTATACTTCATTTTATGTGCGTTTTTGTCTGTTATTTTTTTTGTGCTAGAGCTGATGTTACATTAGTTTAAGTAGATGATTTTATAAAAGTAGTAGTCTTGTATGTATTTCTATTACAAAAACCAATCGTGCACCTTGTTAAGTTGTGATACTTCTTGAACTTTAAAAAAAAATCTCTTGATCGAACTCTTTATTACCTACGATTAATTCCATAGCATTAATATGCTTTAATATGCATACAGTTTCCTCTTTAGGGGATCATCGAATCTATCTGAAAATGATTACAGATCGTAATATATTTAATATATGTACACTGTACACGTATGAATTATGTTTGCATTGTTATGTTATATGTAACTAAGATGTGTGTCTCTTTAGCTTCCTCTAAGATGGCTAATGTTATAATTTCGTGACTTTCCCGAGAGTGTTTAGTTGTGCCGTTCAAGTTGAACCGCAAGCTTACAATGTACACGAGACTTTAATCCAAACTTCAACTCTGTCAACTTTAACTATTATATTTAATTAACTATTTGTTGGGCTGTATTCGAACAATATTGCTGTTCTTACGGATAAGTTCAATATAGGATCGAGGCCCAGATTCATCTACTAGAAAGTAGATTTTACTAACACCAATTTGTCCTAAGACTAATAGCTGACTTTACTATTATTACAATAAAACAACAATAAAAATATTAGACATGACAGCGTTGTGAATCGGTGTTACATAACTATAATTATATTAATGAGTTCATACAATAACTAATTATAAATAATGTGAGTATGTTCTAATACAAATAAAATGTATCTACATAACCAGCACTTGTTATTTTGAAGTTTGTACAATGTGTGCCTATTGCTCTTGATCGTTGTGTCTTAGCCTTAAACTACCCTTACTTCGTGCAATACTCGTACCATGCATAAACTGTGATGGGTATGTAGCCTACTCGAACGATTCATAGAAACCTTCTCAATGTTTATATCGTATTTATAAGGGCTTTGAACTGTGTTGTATTCTATGATCAAAATGTATTTAACTAATACACGTTTAAATATTTCATATCACTGGCCTTTTAGATATTTAAGAGGTGATTGAATTAGTCCATATTTACGTGCGACACTTCTAAGAATATTTTATGTAAACAAATAATTATTCTTTGAGTGTTTGATAATATTAAAGTTTGATGCCTTGTATACACCTATACACGACATAGGTATGTATTTATATATATCATGATATGTTTTCGTACATCATAATTTATAAAATAACTATATCGAATATCGATAATTCGGAAAACATTAAATAGTTCGAATAGCCCATAATGTACACAAAATACAACACAGCTCAACCAAATATCCAAGTCACCAAAAAGACCAAAATGTTTTGCATTAGTGAGACAATTTTGATTAAAACTGCTAGAATAATGTATTATATCATTAGTAATTTTGATAATAGCTTTACATGAATGTAAACCGCTACAAATAAAATCTACGAAACAAAATTGTCTCCACCTCCAGAATAAATATAAGATAAAAACAAAGATGGAATTTACACAGGAGGGGTGAGTAAAAGTATAAAAGAGTACAGATACTTACGTTCAGCGTCGAAGCCGCCGGGGGGTGTTCCGGGGGGTGAAGAGAACACCGGCGGGGCGGAGCCAGGGGGTGTCCAATCTTCAGCTTCACCAGTGCTTAGTGGCTCTCCATTCTGGGACAAAATAACTGTTTGGTGACAACGAAATGACACTAATCGAATCAAAGCAATTAATTAAACTGGGAGTCATTTTTTTCCAAAAATAAGTGGAAGTCCCATATCAAGGTCAAAATATGAAAAAGAGTAGTAAAAAATACGATAAACAATTTTAAACTGCGGAATAACTATAATTTTGTTTACATAATATATATTTTAGGACAGTTTTTAAAATAAACTGATAGTCTTAGGTTAGTTATAGCTTATTTCTTACCTCATCGCACTCCTCGACGATGAGCGAGGGGAAGTTTCCAATGACTCCGTTGACCTCTCCCTTCCACCAGCCGTCGTCAAAACCGTGAGCATTGCGGGACACGATGCGAATGATCTAAACATGTAGGTTTTTTATACAACAGGTACAGTTACAGTATAGGTACAGTTGTTCGCCATTATTATAAGTTAAATATGTATAATATCTCACACTTTTTTATAATAACTCACGCCTTTGCAAGGTTCTTACAGAAATCCACTAGTAAAGTATAATATACTTTCATCAAAATAATTCACAAGGGCAACGATCTAATTTGGATCAGTCCACAGGGCAATAAACTTATTTTTCTCCTCAATTTCTGACATATGTGTCTTTTGAAAATAAGAATAAATTGCACAAACCTGTCCTTCTTCGAGATTCAATTCATCATCTGCTTCAGCATCATACTCGTAAATAGCGAAGCAGTATCCAAGAGTAGCCATGTTCACTCCTTCCGACTTCTCTTTCTCTTCAGGCTTGGAAACCGGAGCCGAAATGACTGAGATCTGATCCGGAGACTGGACTACGTCAGCGTCTTCACCTTCTACAGTGTAGTCCACGGACGAGAAGGATATTTGGGAGACCAGACCGGGAGCGCTTGATGTCTTGGAACATAAACTCATTTGTACGTATCCAGAAAAGGGTGGTGACTCATAATAGAGCGAAGATAAGATAAAAGAGCATTAGACATAGAGCAAAGGATGGTAACACTCTAATATTCAGCATAATAAAAACGTTTCCCAAAGGGTAGGTAAAATTACTAACGTGATTTAGTGACTAGTGACCTAATGTATCGTATATCCTCTGACCTATGGAAATCTTATCATTGTTAGTTTTTATGCAAATATTTGCCGTTTCTTTTTCTAACAGTCGAGGAAACTATAACAAAACCTTAATAAGTATACAAATTTTACTAACAAGAAAAAGTGGTAGAATGAAGTAAGGTAGAACAGGCAATAGGTACCTTGCTCACCTGTTCACTGTCCACGTCGAGGTAGTTGTGTGGAACGTAGCCTTCTTCCCCGCGGTAGTTGCGAGCTCGCAGCCAGCCGTCACCGTCACCCTCGCCGACTACCTCCAGTTGTTCGTTCTCTATGATTGACAGCTCGTCGGGGTTTTGAGCCTGGGTATCAGTTCAAGAACTTTCGTCTCTTCTTTCGTGTAGTAGCTTATTAAGATTGGCATGTTTAGTAAATAATGTGGGTGCATTTTGTGATCTTTGTAAAGCATTCGACTATGTTTGTCATTGGTCATCTCACATTCCTGTTTAAAATAGAGGTCTACAGTGATTTTGGTAATGCTTCGATATTAGTGGAATCTTAAAAGTGTCTATTATATATATACATAGACAACAAAAGTGTGAACTTTCTTCATGTGGGCTGCAATTTTTAGATGGGTGTTTTGCAAGGTTCAATAACAGGTTCTTTTTTATTCCTGATACATATATTACTGTTTGCCTAACATTACTAACATATTAGTATTCTAATGACCGATGAAACATCACCAATCACTCACATTAATAGTTTATAGGAAGATTTTACCAACGTTACAAGTAGATAACGATACTTCCGAAAAGAACGATAGAAATATAATATTTATCTGTAAAATATCTAAAGTGCTTTTCGCATACTTAATATAGTAGCTTAAAGGTGTAACCTCTCGAATTTATTGGAATTTACTAACCGTGTAGGAATACAAGGCGGTGCATTTGTAGAGAGGTGCGGCCGGAGCCTCCATAGGCTCGACAGGGGCGGTTGCCTCGGTCTCCATCTCGCCCCAGTTCACCTGTGTGGGATCTTCCCAACCAGCTGTCAGTTGTTCTATACGCTTGCGCTCCTCCTCCAGAGATGCTACGGAACATGTTAAAACTTCAAAATATATGCAATTATTTTTTTTTACAGTATATTGTGTTGTAATAAATTGAAAGTTTCATTTTATTTTTAAAAGTTCCGCGGAAGAATTCGTGCGAGACATAAGCTATTAAGTCTTCTTTGATCAATTACTGTCGTCACTTTACTTTTCCAACCAGAGTGAATTGCTGCAGTATAATTTTTTTTTTTGGACATTTCACACAGCCTCACCTAACCCCAAGCTAAGCAACTTAATGCTTGTGTTATGGGGCCAGACCAGAAACAAATATCTGTGGATTACACAAATATTTGTCCCATGCGGGAATCGAACCCGCAACCTTTTGCGTTGCAGGCGGGTATTAGCCCACCGCGCCACAGAGGTCGTCTTGATAATGAGTAATGATTGTGGTAATTATAACACAAAAGGGATGTGGCATTACACCTACCAATTAATCCTACAATACATTTTTTGTATTGGCTTACGAGCGCACGAGGCCACGTTTGCGTGGAAAAATCCTTTCCGTATTCAATTCTTTCTGTTCAATGGTTTGCTTAGATAGATCAGCCAGTCACTCAGATAGTCAATCAGCTCTTTCCTTGATTTTGATTATTTCCCTAAACATGAAGTATACCACCAAAATCATACCATCAACATCATCATCATCAACGTCCTCATCGTTCTGCGAGCCGGAGGTGGTGCGCTGGTGGCCGGACACGGCGGCGCCGGACGTGCCCGCCTCGCCCTCGGTGTTGTCGCTGTCGTAGAACGAATCTGAACTCGGCTGGTCCTACACCGAACAACCAACAACTTACTTTGACACCTTTGGATTGATAATAGTCATTTTGAAAGGATATTTATTTTGCAAACCAGCTCTACTGTTTGTAAATTATAATAATAGAACTACAGTAGAAAAGAACCAGCACATTAAACTGCACTAACCTCCGGACAGTTTTATTACAAACAGCTAATGAGCATTGCTCTCATAAAATATTCAAAAAGTGGTGTAAAACATTTGTATTTTTGATTTCGTTATAAAAAAAAAAGTCCATCAAGTTGGAAGTACAAGCTTTAAAGTTGTGTAATAGTTATTTGTTATACAAGAGTGCAAAGTTGCTTTTTTACCGCGTGCTCAGTTTGTATGACCGAGCTAGCGAAGGATTCTAAAATTAAATCACGAGCGTAGCGAGTGATTTATTAATTAGAATCCTGAGCTTTAGCGAGGGAATCAAAAGAGCACAAGGTCAAAAATCTTTGCACTCGAGTGTGACACATAATTTTTCATCCTCCCTTAGCGAGGAAATAATTCAATGCTAAAAGTTTTTTTTTAATTATTCTCACCATGGATGCGCACAGTGTTGCCAGTGCACTATCTTCAAAAATAACCAGTATTCAATTTTAATTTACGTAGATACGCTTACTTAAGAGTCCTTTTCACGAAAGAGGTCCCACGGAATTTAGCGGAACTAATTTTTTATTCTATTATTATTGACTTCATATTTTAAATCATTTTTATTTGTTACATAAAATAAATACCTTTTTGATTAAGAAATTAAATATGAGAAATTATGAGGCGTTAAAAAGGTAAAGGTATTTAAACTTTTAAAATGTGCAATAGTAGCGTCCCGCAAAAAGGTTTCCTTTCGTGAAAAGCACTCTACCTATTCGTTTTAGTGATTATTTTCTCATTTTCAGTTTATTACAGTGAGAAATCGTTAATAAAATAGTTACTAAAAAGTAATACTTAGAAAAAATCTTGCTACTAACTAGATAAAGTTATAAAAAATTGGCTTATTCTATTAACTCTGCTAAATTAACTCAACTATTATTTACTATTACAGTACTATATAATTCATTAAAAACATTATTGCCTCGAAATGTAACTTATATCTAAACAACTAACGTAAATATAGTTCAAAAGAAACGTAATATGTTACAAAAGTAACTTACTGGCAAGGCTGATGGTGCGCCCAAAGCAAATTAAAAAAAAAAAGTTTACTCAAGAGGTTCTTACTCCGAGTTTTTAACAAATTTAAAAAAGTTGTACGCTTATTTCGGTACCATAGAGGTGGAAGTAAATAGGTTTAATTATGTTTTTGTCTCTAGAGGGTAAAGTAAGTTTGAATTTCTCTAGAGGAAAATATAGACTTTTCCAGTCAGATATCGATGAGTAAAACTACACTTTCCGAGATAGTGGGATGAAAATAAATTATTATGCATGAGGACCCAGTATTAAGTGAGTACGAAGCAAACACTGTTCTAAATAATTTGTCACCATCCTTAATCCTGACCTACGACAACTCGCCGCTCGCCTGCCTGACGTCATCGCATTCTTTAAGGAGTGATCTAACAAGTTAACGCCTGCTGTTTATCTAAACGAGTCACAATTAAAGCTATTCATCATATTACGACTAAACGAGTCACAATTAAAGCTATTCACGGCAACTGAAGCGCGGAATTGAAACACATTAACACATTATAAATACATTTGAGCATTAAGCTTCTAAATTTTGCTCTATGGATACTTGTGCTGGATGTAAAGGAGAACTTCCGAGCAAGGATTTTATGAAATGTCCTGGCAGCAAACAAAAATATGATCTGCAGTGTGCTAAAGTCTCACCGAAAAAGTTTAAAGGTTAGAATACTAAAAACAAGCGTAGATGGAGATGTGCAGAATGCAAAAGTATAATGCCGAAATCTGATAACACCGACACGCCGGTAAGATCTCGTCTTTTGAAGATGCTTCCGCAGGCTGACTCAAATCAAGATTATTCATCTGACAGCTATCTCATTACTTAGCGTGAGGAAAAGGATTCTAGAGCTACTTAAGGATGAAACACTAGAGATGAAAGCGCTGATAGAGTCCTCTACCAAGAGTCTATCTAGTCAACTCAATAATATTTACGAGCGCGGCGAATATTACAATGCCCCGCGCATTGTAATATTCGCCGCGCTCTTAGGAATCTCTGTCGTATGTTAGTAAGCAGTACGAAGACATGCGAAAGGAAATCTTGGATCTTATGAAGCTTATTGGTAATAAGACTTCTGAAGTAACTAGTTTACATAGAAGAAAACAAAACTCTAAAGAAAAATCTTATCGCCTGTTCATCTCGTATCAAAACGCTTGAGGAAGAGAATTTACGACAGCAGCAATGGTCGAGATTGGAGTTTGTGGGAGTCCCTGAAGCTAAAGACGAGATAGCAGAGGAAACGGTAATGAAAATAATTAAGCATATGGGACTAAGTATCCAGCCGAGCGATATAGAGTTTGCACATCGCGTGGTTCCGAAGCGTGGGTCCCGGGTCCAGCACTACTAGATCCCGTGCTATCGTCTTTCGTTGGAGACAGCGTGCAACTAAAGGCCTGGTACTTTCTACAGTGAAAACCGTAAATTTTCTCGGAACATAATATGACCAATGACCTCCCCAATAAGGCCCTATACACCAATGTAGGTACTGAATAACCAAAGACCATGTATATTTATCTCAACCGTAATATCGTCCTTTTGCAGCGCAAAAGTCCTCCCTTCCCTCCTTCCATTCCTCAACATAAGGTCGCCAAATAGAAAAAGTCGACAAAATGAAGAGAGAAATTCAGACTCTGGTATTTTTCATATTCTCCTTGGAATCGTTTTTGACAATTTTGCTATAAAGAAAATGAACTCACAGCAGCTCCAGATGCGTCAGTCCTCACACTCAGAAGGCTGCTGCTTCGCGGCAAGGTCTCCTGCACGGCGAGCAAGTCGATCTCCTTCAGCCATTCGTCGACCGGCGCTCCGCTGGCTCTCAGGCACTCCAGCCTGGCTTCATACTTCATCTTGGATGTTTCGGAGCGACGCAGTGTGGCGCGGAGCTCTTCGACTCGTGCGTCCAGGTCTGGGCCGTTGGGATCGTTGGGATCAATCTGGTGGGATGAAACTATTGCTGTCAAATTTGATGCGTGAACCAAAATAAGTTTTGGCCTTTGACAAGCCTTCACAACCATCCAGGCCTTCTGAGGGGACGAGGCCGAAAGTTTAATACAAAAGAAAATAAACCTTTTGCAACTTTAATTTTCTCATGGACAAGTGCCCAGCTGAGATGTTTCACACTATTATAATATCTACAGCCAGAACACAAACTTTCTTTTAATATATTAAGTTGTTGCTAAATTTCATGTTTATGAAGTTTAATCATAAACTTTCATGACCTTTGCATTCATTTTTATCATCAGCTTGTACCTATTTATTGTTCCGGATGAAAAGAAAAAAACACCAAATTTGTGCTTGCTTGCTATTTATACTGCAAACCCCTTTAACCCTTAAAGGCTGACTTAGCTTAGCTGACGCTCTATGCTCCCAAACTCCTAGCTATAAATGAATTACAAGTGTTACCTTCTGTCCAGCATCTCGCATGGCTTGGTACACATATATCTTGCGAGTAGCATCCCTGACGAGGGCGGTCTCCCTGACGACGCGCGTGGCCCAGCGCCGAGCCTCTTGCGCGAGGGTGACGGCTACCGAATCGTGCTCGATGGTCACTATCTCCACGGGGTCGTTGTCGCACGCTTCGAACTCGTACTGTGGATACACTTCCTTATTAATATAAAACAAATACTCCCTATTAATCACACTTATATTATAAAGGCGAAAGTTTGTATGTTTGTGACTTCTTCACGTCTAAACGGGAGGACCGATTGAGCTGAAATTTCGTATAAAGATATCTTAGACCCTGGAATAACATATAGGCTGGGGACAGCTAGTGATTCATATAAGCGTTTATCATCATATCCATTGATCCAACCAGTTAAAACGGTGTTTAGGTTCCCAATTGATTTTTTTAAAATTCAATTAAAGGTTAGGCTTTGACCACGATCTCGCGTGATGTTAACCAACGATGCGATAGATAGTAGCGGACTTAACCTAGAAGGCGGGACAAATCCTTCCCTGGCTTCAATCTTAATATGTTACTAACACACTAAAAAAGAAAGTGAAAAAAAATAAGTTTTTGGAAGAGATTGCTATTAGCGATAAGATCGTCAATTGTTACACTTTTTATATTATAATAAATTGTATTTAATTCTAAGTTCACGTATATAGTTGTGGTGATTCAATAAAGTGTTATCTAATCTAAGCTATTTTGCCAAGCGGGTAAATCCGCGAGCGTTAGCTAGTCGAAATATAATAATCGTTTAGGATACGAAGCACTTAGCAATCAAGAGTTGTTAGAATAATTAGGTAACTGTTCTCATTATATAATTGGAGTAAAGTGGACACTTAATGAAACTTGACCCACTGTAACTTAGTAATAACTTAGTTCGTAACTTACTTCACTTGCTTATGAAACTACAACTTTATATTCAAGGAAAACATTACTAAGTTTTTGCTATTATTAATCTTATTATATAAAAGGAAAGCGTGACTGACTGACTGGTCTATCAACGCACAGCCTAAACCGCTGAAACGATTGGGTTGAAATTTGGAATACAGATAGGTTTTATGACGTAGACCTCAGCTAAGAAAGGATTTGGCCACGCGGGCAAAGCCGCGAGCATAAGCTAGTAAATAATATAACGGCTTTTTTGCTTTAAAAACAAAACGCTACTTTGCTAGGACAAGGGCACAATTATTAATAGTCCAAAATAGCAAAAAATATATATATTAAACCGATTTCAAGCCCTCTCAATAAGCGAGAGGATAATATATAGGTTTTGATCCGTTTTCTGAAAACGAATCTACCAATTTTAATAAATTTAAAAAGGACCACATCAAGTATATTATCTTCTGAAACAAAAATATTTTTCAAAATATGTCCTAGAATAATACATACCCATAAATAAGTACCCAAAAAGTTTTTAATAATTTCATTAAAATAAGTTAATTTTAATATCTACATATATTTTATTATGGGTTTTGAAATTAGTATTATAATAAATACTAATTTCAAAACCCGCACAAATTTATACGTAGCTTCGTAGACCAGCTACGCCGTAGCTCATGCTACGAACTACACTTGTACCGCTGTAATAGGTATAGCTAACCAATTGAATCACATATCTCATCCATATCAAAGCCTTCACAGAGAGTAAACATATTTCCCCCTACGTTGATCCAGGCTGCGAATAATTTAATTAGCCAGTAACTTGATTTCCAGTGCAACGGATGACGCGCCAGGATTTCCAATAATTAGAACCTGTTAACCTTTAACGCAGTGATCGGACTAATTCAGTGTCAGTGACTAAGCGCGTCTTCTTAGAACCTAGAGATTGTTGAGTTTGAGCTTAGTTGAGAGTACTTTACGATTTTTTAAAACTACCGCGAGTGTTCTCTTTGACTAAAACATTAAAACGGCAAAAGTCACGTCTAATATTGTTGAGAATATCTCAAATATCTCCTTTGTGCGGTTTTTACATTCGCTATACTGGTGGTAAGCTTCGGCCGTGGCTAGTTATCACCAACTGGACAAAACCGTGTCGCCAAGCGGTAGAGACAAAAGTGCTCTATTGTGGCCTATTTGAATAAATTAATTTTGAGTTTAGTCATTATGGCTGTGTAAGCAATGAATTGTAAGTCATCTGGACTGCCACAATAGGTCGAAGCGGCTTAAAGTCCTTTTGAAGTTCACTAATAATAATAAGGGGCCTCTACGTGTTGGCTTCGGCCCCACGCACGCCTACCAAAGGACCGGGACACTATTGGCCCGAGATACCTTAGGTTGACGAACAAATAATAATAATAATGACTGTGTTTCGACACTATGTTCAGTGAAGGTAGAGAGGGATTTATCCCACCTTCTAGGTTTAGATTGCTTTGTGCGGTAAATCCGCCGATTGTTAACCTCTAGTTCGTCTTGTAACTATTTCATTGTTTTTTTTTTGTATTTGTATTTATTATGGTCACAATAAAGAGTTTTTGTATTGTACTGTATTTTTTATAATCTGGTAAGCAATAAAGTATTATTCTATTCTATAGACAAATATGCTCTAGTCCAGGTGGTTCACCACTGCGTGCCCGCCTATGCGACAGCAATAGTTTCTCCTAATGTTGCCACTTAAAAAAGTTTCCCATAATATTGGGTTAATTAAAGAACTTACATTTATTAATAATATATATACCTAACAGGCGCTATTACAATTTCATAACACGAAAAAATCTAAGCGATATTGCGATTAAGTACCTAATTTGTAATAAGACAAGGCTGGGAAAAAGAGGTTCAAATTATCATGTCTTAGTGTAATCATGTACTTTCTATAATCTTATAAATATTAATAATGTGAAGGAATTTATGAGTCTCTGTTTGAAGCTCTTTCACGCCTAAACAAGTGAACCAATTTAGCTGAAATTACAAGGGGTAAAATAGCTGGGCGTAGGTAGTTATTAATAAAAGCTTGTACATAATCGATGATTATGATGATGAATGAAATAGTGAAATAAAACGTCTGTTGAGAATAAAAATATGTATTAGTATAAAGTAAGTGGTAAGTATTTGATGAAGAAGAAGTGATATTTGCACAATACTGCTCAGGCGGTAGAATAACTGACACTGTTGGGGTACCCACCTAGACGACCTCCTGCAAAGGAAGTCTACCCCTGGTCGTTGGTGGACATATAAATCTGTGGCTCGAGTGATGAGTGATATAACTCGAGTTGTACCCTTTTTGGTACCACTTACATAATGTTTTGGGATGAGGCAAGCAAGTGTTAAACTGTTTTCTTACAAATGTGTAAGCCTTCGGACTTATAAAGTGCAAACACAATGCAAATTGCCTTAATGATGGCGAGTATTTCTTTGGTACATTTTCTTTGTCTACGTATCTTTTCAAAAAGTCTATATTTTGTGTCTCTATGTTTGATAATATTTCTACCTCATCTGCATTTATGAACATTTTACTCTTTAAATTTGCAATTATATTTTCTAGTCGAGCATTTTTTTTTACCAATTTTCGCTTGCACTCACGCACAGCGCGTAGTTTTTTTCGTCTATATTCTGATTTTTTTTTCTTCTCTTTTTATGATTTTTTTCATCTTCTTTTTTCTGGGCGTGGATGACGAACTACCGCTAAATGTTTCTGCAGTTTTTGAACCGGGGTCTGTAATTAAAACGAATGATTATTATTATTATTGTGATGAGCCCATAGGATCACACTGCAGGGCAAAGGCCTCCCTACCCTCTCTCCAACTGTCGCGGTCTGGAGCTATTGTTGTCCATCCTTCCCCTTACCCTCATGACAAATTAAAACGTAGTTTTGTGATTTTTTTTTATCATGATTTTAAAAAATTTAACCGTTAACTTACCAAACACTTCCTCTTAGGCTGAACCTCTGCTAAAATATTGTCATTTATCCGTTTGGTAAGTGGCATTTTGGAATCATGGATCGCCATCTCGGTTGTGTGAGGTTTTTCCTGTTTAATCTGTAAATTTAACCCAACATTATCAATTTTGTTAATTCCGATGCAGACTATATACAAGCTGATGTATAGTACAGATATACTAGCTGTAACCCGCGGTGTTACCTGCTGCAAAGTTGTCATTGGCGAAGATTTTTGCCAAGTGAAATCGATGGAGAAGAATTTGGCAAAATGAACAAACTAAATATCATTAAAATCTGTCTAGGCGTTCTCGACTTATGTGTGGTGGAACTTTTACAAAGTACCAGAATATCAGAAATATACGTTACGCATTTTGGAATCGGTGATCTGGGTTGTGTGAGGCTCCGTTGTCACACTTTCATCCTGTTCAATCTGCAAATTAAACACAATATTGTCAATTGAGATGATAAACAAAGTAATATAACCATTTACATAATATATCAATATTCAAGTAAAAAAAATGTTATGTGACAATTATTATCGAAATTATACCCTTTACCACAAAAAAATATATTTTGAGTGAATGAAAAAGGAGATACAACGTGACATACACACACATACATATTATATAATGGTATGGTGTTAGTATAAAATGTGGAATTATCAATACAAATATTATTGTTGGTATATTATTATGATGGATTATTGCATTAATTGATTATATTAAGCGACTGCTATACTTTGTACTTCTTGTTTTATTGGGTTTGCGTTATTATAGCAGTATGATTTAATATTGGAATAATAATAATATAATTTTTCTGATTTTATCTTGCTTTGTTGCTTGTGCGGTATATATAATGTATGTTATGTTAATGATTAATTTAATTTAATAATTATACATAATATATCATGTTAATGATTAGTTTAATTTATTTAATTGCATAATTAAGTTAGCTTTTTACTAATGATTGTTAGTATACGAAGTTGGCTAGGGTTATTTTTGTCTGATTTGTAATTTGCTAATTTTTATATACCTGTATGATGTAAAAAAAAAGTAAAAAAAATTAATAATAAATAGGTAGTAATAATTAGTTATTAGTAATATTAGGAAATGGTTGTGTATAATTATTAAGTGGTTTTGTTATAAGGGTGCTGCAGCAACGATAGCAGCAGGATTTATAATTGTAATAAAAAAAAAGTGACATATATTCATTTTCACGTATTTTTGCAAAAAATATGCCAGTTGTATCATCTTTTTACAAAATTATTTGCGAAACTATAAAAGATAGAAGGACGTGAGTTACTAAAGAAATCTCATTACTTATATGTAAAAAAACTCAAAAAAGCTATAACTCGAGTTATATCACTCATCACTAGAGCTACAGATTTATATGTTAAAAACTCAAAAAGAGGTATACTCGAGTTATATCACTCATCACTAGAGCCACAGGAAGGTATCAGTTAGCCAAGTACATACAGAAACTACTTTCTTAATTTCTCCCCATAATCATGATAATGGATAAGGGTAAATAAAATATACAATATGGTATTATTTCCACATAAACAGATTTTCATTATTTTATGAAAATACGCTAAGTATTGTTGTTTTAGGTCATAAAATAGATGAATCTCACTGTAGAATATCATGATTTCTCGTCACAAAGCGCTGCAAAAGCCAATAAGGGATATTTTGGTCTACTTACGTGTGAAATGTTAGTTGATCCGAATTTTCCGTTCACTACGGCTTTTACAGCCCAAAACTGCACATCCTACCATTTCACTACCACTATGAGTACACATAAACCATTAATTATTCCCTGAAAGCACTTTAAATCCTGAAAAATAAAAGATAATTCGATTGACTTGATAGTATGTTTGTCACAAAGAAGACGTTTGAACTTGTGACAAACAACGTAAACCAGCCACGCTGAAAGTGACGGCAGAAAAATAGGTTCTCCTTTGTCTTCACATAGAATTTTCCCTATTGCCGTCACCCTCACACATAATATGGCTACTTCTAGTTGTCTTTATTCTGAGCTCTAGTCTGACTCTATTTTATTTTATTTATTTATTTGGGAAAACAAACAGTTTGCTTATGTACTATATTATATCTATATCTTAATACTACATTATTGTAATTAGCAAACCCATAACGTATTCCACATATTACTTAAAGAATTATGGTGTGTATACTCTAGAGGTATTCTATAAACCTTTAACATTTAGCTTAGTGATTGAATTAATTCTGTATCGGAAGCTGAAATAGCTTCGACTTCTGAGAACCTTATATAATATTGTGATCGTAGAAGCGCTGTGAAGGCATATAATTGAATTTACCTCTATATTCCAGGAATACCCGTAACGATCGCCTGAAACGGATTGACGGCAGAAGGCTTTATATATTTTATATAAGCAGATGAAAGCCTTAAATGTCACAGTATTTTATTCATGAAATGAATTTATTGAATCACGTTTAAATTAACGTGGGTTTATTTGTTGGGACCAAAAAATGAGGAGTTGGAAATCGGTATGGCAAACTTAGCCAAATTAGTATTAAACGTGAAAGCTACAGGCTTAAGCTAGTCCAATAATGCAGTAAATGTATGCTAGACAACTAAACTGCTTTTTTGTCGGTTTCCTTAGTTGTCTGGACGGAGAGGCTTATAGACTTTTAGAACAGAGTTTGGCCACTTTGTCCGAAATGTCATTTCATATTAGCGATTAGAACGTCACTTTTAACACTTTTTCCCAAATGTGTAATTTTAGCCTTATTTTATTGTACTTATGGTGTTCAAATAAACAAATTACTAGGTAATCTAATCCTCCAATTTACCGTATTTCGTACGCCCTATGTAATACTAGCTTAACTAGGTAAATAAATAAGTTCTTGCAATTACATATATACAAGTACCTCTCTCTTCTTATTTAATGGTCTTTATTATAAAAAGTAAATTTATTGTGAAATATGCCAGTATTTCTTTAGGTGCAACTGGTTAATTTTCGCCAGCTGCTCAGCATTATTATTTGTGAAAATTACTTTAAAATTCGTGGTAAAGGGAGAAATAGCGGAATCGGAAACCGCCGGTTCCATCGGACAGATGTTTGTGAAAGATACGCCGCAACGCTGAATAGCGCCGATGGCGAGATAGTGGTAACTAACCCATACTCATAAAATACTAACATTAAAAAGGCTTTCAAAAGCAACATAAATTATATTTAAGTTTAACTCATTAAAGGTTGTAATCCTCATAATTAAGAACCTGTTTCTAGGTTTACATAAGTACTTAATGCTTGCGCCTTTGCCCACGTATTTAATCCTAGCGTAAAAATACATCGTAAAACCTACTTGTGTACCAAATTTGAAGCTAATCCGTAAGCGTCGATAGATAAGGTCAATCATTTTTCAGTCACGTTAATATAATGTATTATAGAGTTGGTATGTCGTTTCCTAGTTGACCCGGCGAAATTCATAGATACCTCTCTTATCTTCCTCGCAATTATTCCATATTTTCTCACCGTTTATACCTTCCCTTGACCACGACGACCATTTAAAAACCAAAATCAGTTCAGCTAAATCGGCCCAGACGTTCTCAAGTTTTAGCGAGATAATCGAACAGCAATTGATTTTTTTTTATATTATATAGATAGATGCACCTACTAAAGTCATTTAGTTAATTATAACTCATAGGTACTCTCATGAATTGGCTACATCTTCGCTTAAGATCGAGCGAGATCGAAGTCGAAAGCTGGTTAGCCTTTAACAACGATCTCGATATTGAAAAGAGTAGCTTTACTCGCAATCTAGCAGTTCTTTAGAAATAAATATTGTGAAACATTTTACTCCGGGGAAACTCAATGTTTTATGGTGACTAGATTATGGATGTAATACTTTATATAGTTTTTTTTTGTAAATTTGTATCTGTTGGGACTGAATGTTACGACTCTGTCGATTTCCAGTCCTCCATTACAAAGACGATGAAGTAGTGTCGAGTTGTTTTAGTGGGTGTATATGTCACCGGAATATAACAAGATTCGTAAGTTTATAAGAAAGTTTTATATTGGCCTTGACCAAAATAGCGAAATCAGTTGTTTAGGTTAGGTTTCAACAAGGACCACAATGTGCGAGCCGAGCGAGCGATTCGAGCGCGTATAAACTTACGAATCTTGTTATTTTCCGGTGATATATACACAGACGCTGCACAGGGAGTCTCAAATAATATTTAATCCTCCCGTACGGGAGAAAACGCGTAACGCGTTTTTTCTCGGTGTTTACCAAAAAATACATGCTATATTTAATAGGAATAACCAAAAATCCCCCACCCACTTTCCAGGAACCTAAAACCTTTGTAAAAATATAAATGATTTTATTTTATAACACAACGTTGAAACGTGGATCCCACAGATCAGAAAAATACTAGGTGGATCCATTAGCAATAACGCGAAATAAACTGTCATTGTAATAAGCCATAATCTTCTATTTTGGACGATTTTAAATTTTGTCATATATAAACTCTGAATAAAAAGAAAACAGATAGCAGAAACAAATATTTCAGGACATTACACACAGCGCTATCTAACCCCAAGCTAAGCAACTCAATGCTTGGGTTGTGGTGGCCAGATAATGGATATAATACTTATAAACTTTTGCTTTTGTAAACACGTACTCATAATAGATACTGTAAACCACCCAGACCAGAAACAAATCTGTAAATCATACAATTATTTGTCCACTCTTCTGCGTCGCCAGCGTAAAAGATCATATAAGGAAACGTCTCACCTGAATATGCTGCTTCAACACCGGATAGTAGAGGTACAGGCACTGTAGGTTGTACTCCCTGGTCAGTTGTTGCGCCTGGTCGCGTATCTTGCCGAAGGAGTGCTGCGTGGCGGAGCAGGTCAGCAGCTCCGTGCGGCCCATGAGCGTGAGGAACTCCGACACCTTCTCGTACACTGCTGACTCCATGTGCTGCATGCACGTCTGCAGCTCCACCAGGAAGTAGCGGTTCTGAGGAAATGTGCCCGTGAGAAAAGTTACCCCGTAATATCAATCATTGGCCTTGTAACGTATAAGATATGAAGGAGGCAGTCCTTAGGTCATGTTACAGGCCTTGTAGGTAATCTTAAACTGCAACATGCATAATCTAATTCCAGGTCTTCCTTAGAAAAAGGAAAGTTTGTGTATGTTGCATGTTTTCTTTAAGATATCTAGAAGGCAGTCCTTAGGTCATGTTGTAGGCCTGGTCTTCCTCAGAAAAAGGGCAGTTTTTTTAAACAGTTTTCTACCCATCACTAGATCTTCTCTTTAGTTGTGCTATTCTCCCTAGTTCGTTGCTAGCTCTCCTTTGAATAATTATTATCTTAAACGTTTATTAATAGCAATAAATATTTCACTATTTCTCTGACTCAATAATATGAATGGCGAACTCAATCGAACTACTGAAAGTGGGTCAGTTTCAGCTGGCAAGATCTGACCGGAACTAACAATGCAAGTTAAATAAAAGCTAGTGAAAAGTTCAAAACACCGTTGATTGCCTAGGAAGTGGGCTAAAGATATTCTACAGGGAAACAAGACTCTAGTTGTAACTTACTTTGATATGCTTATAATCCTACTAATATTTAAAGGTGAAAATTAAAAGCTAAAAACCTGGCTGCACTACCTCGTCGTTGGCAGAGGAAAGAGCCTTTTGGTCATAATTGCTAAACATAGCCTAGGTTCCCTTCAAATGTAGCAGCTCGCTGTCGGCATCAGTTTTAACTTTGTTTTCAGTTCGCTTCGTATTTGATCGGCTTAGGTTTTTGCTCCCGTTCTGATAATTGTCTCCATTCGTTAATTCTACTATCTCAAAAATATACGTTGATGATGATGTTACGATATACGAGTAATTTAGTCCTTTTCAGCTTAAGCGGCTGTTAGGTCTAAATTAGATATGAACGTTAAGGGTTATTAAATTTAAAAAATAATTGAGGTTTATACTCCAACGTAACAGATTTCTAGGTACTACTTCTTCTTGTCGAGTCGATTGGCTATATTATGTTTACCCTACAACTGCTTTGACCAATGCGTCGCTACTATAATTGCGTTTTCATTGGCCTCGAAAAAGGTCTTGCATTGTGCAAGCTGTACTACTGAAACTGTCAGAGTCAAATTCCAATTATATAGTCCAAGAGCTAGTGAACCCTGGGAGTAACGGTCACCCTGTAAGGTTAGAAATTTGTATACTTACGATTTATGGCATGCTAAGAGCAATAGCCATGACCTGGCAGGCGTCAGCCCTGTACGTCATCAGCCCCTTTATTTTTTAAACTGTTAAGTAAATTGAGTTTTAAAACTTGTTTCTGTAAATTTGAAAATTTAATAGGATAAAGTTTATTTATTGTACATCTTAAAAAAAAATTGCCAGGCGATTACAATAAGCAGAAGTATATGACAGATCACTTAGAAAACGCACAGTTGATGAGGTAAAATAAACTTTATCCTGTATACTTGAAATTTTTATATGTTTTCAAATAAACGTCTCAGAGTAAGTATGTACAATGCCAGGCGGTTTTGAACAGCATAAGACCTTGACAGGCGAGGGGATACTAGAGAAATTTGTATGCCAAATGTATGATTTGAAATATTCAAAATTAAATAATGCACGTTATGAAAAGTTCCTTGCTACGTACAACACAACTAATCCTAAAGTGTTTGTGAAAAAAGTAGTGAGCTATTATTCATCGAATTTACCACCCTGCCAACGTGAACTACATCAACAATTGTTGAGAACTGCCTACATTGCAAATATATGGCGAAATTGTCATTTAAAAGAACCATCAATTCTTACACCTGAAAATAACGGTTGAAACTTAATTGATAGTCGTTACGATATTAATTAGTTTGAGGGGAATACGGTTTCATCTTCTATATACGACATACTTTTACAAGGACCTGCTGATACTGCCACAGCGCAATCGACTGAAACTGAGGAATGCATTTCAGGTAACATACAACTACATATATTATTCCGTAACATTGAATATGCAGTCCTATGTATTGAGCTTAATATTTAATTCTTAGCAACCTTATTGATTCATTAAAATATATTTTTTACTATTTTCAGATAAGGAAAACATTGTTGAAGAATCAGATGATGATGAAAACAGTGATAGCGAAATTTCGGATGATGCTGAAGAAGAAAATGAATGTTAAAAATAATGTAGATTGCATATTAAACCCAATAAAATACATTGCATTGTTGTATGCGTTCATGTAACATTTCTTATTTGCACGCCCTTAGCAGCTGTCCCCTCGCCTGTCAAGGTCTTATGCTGTTCAAAACCGCCTGGCATTGTACATACTTACTCTGAGACGTTTATTTGAAAACATATAAAAATTTCAAGTATACAGGATAAAGTTTATTTTACCTCATCAACTGTGCGTTTTCTAAGTGATCTGTCATATACTTCTGCTTATTGTAATCGCCTGGCAATTTTTTTTTAAGATGTACAATAAATAAACTTTATCCTATTAAATTTTCAAATTTACAGAAACAAGTTTTAAAACTCAATTTACTTAACAGTTTAAAAAATAAAGGGGCTGATTACGTACAGGGCTGACGCCTGCCAGGTCATGGCTATTGCTCTTAGCATGCCATAAATCGTAAGTATACAAATTTCTAACCTTACAGGGAGACCGTTACTCCTAGGGTTCAGTAATAATACAGTTATAGTAGGTACATAGTTTATTATGAAAGTACCTGGTGAGCATTAGCTGCAGCAATGCTCAAGAGATAGTCATTCCTAGCTCCAGTAGACTTCTCCTCGAGTTGGTCTCGCCGAGAGGACACCTTCGCGCTGTTCTTCTGAAGGGATGTGATGGACTGGAAGAAGGAGCCTTTCTTCTTTTTCAACCTGTACGACAAGGTTTGTTACGATTATAAGAAGAAATATAGAAAAGGTAATAGCTATGTGTACAAGGGGCTGCAGAAGTCTTCCTGCGCAATAAAGATTATGATGACTTCCCTTCTTTTCCTACGTGTTGTCGATTATATATAGTAGGCGGGGTAAAGCTCTCACTGAACATCGCGCTGGACCACGGCCGTAATGACCCCATGATGCGGTGGTAACTAGCCACAACCGAAGCCTACCACCAGTATAAAAAAGAAGTAGTATATTTAAGTATAGTAAATCAAAACACACAAAGTTAGCTAATTCGGGCACTTGGGGCGAATGGGAGAGGATCGCGATATGAAGAAGACGAACTTGGAAGAGCTGATTGACTGACGATCAGTAGTTGGATGTCCTGGGTACCGCTGGAAAAGTGAGGATTTGTGTACGTACTGCACGTACTGCAAGTCGAAGACTGGTAGGCCGAGTTGGAGGCCCTTATTCTCGTAGCTCAGAACTCAGAACTCAGTCAACATAGTTTATTTATATACGAGTATAGGAATAATTTGTTTAGCACATATACACACACATATATATTATACGCACATATATTATATGTGTCGCATCTGTTATGTTACCTGAACGTCACAATTTTAACATCCAAAACCCGTCGTTCAACTTAAATAGGTTCGTGAAAATTTTAAAATAAAGCAGAAAAGAGAGCAATAAATCGCGTTTTAGCTGACAACGTCGAAGCAATCGCTCGGTCTAATATTATAATGCTGTCAGAGATGCGACGGCTCCGCTCTGATATAAATAAGTGGCATAAAATGCATAAAGGCTGGCTCAAATTGGTATTAAGTTTGCAATTTAAAATGCAGCCCATATTTCTGTACGGGTCGTGCATTTAGTGAGATTATTTTAATATGATATCATAATAGAGATATATACACCGGGACGGCTGGCCCGAGGTGGCGCAGGAGGGGGATAAGTGGAAGGATTTGGGGGAGGTCTTTGCCCAGCAGTGGCTGTCCCACCTCAAGGATTGGTCTCTAACCGCTACCCAAAGAAAGGTGTAATAGGCTAAACAGTCTTAACATTTTATATGACTCTTGAGTAAGAAGCATCGTCGCAGCGCACCTAGAATTTTACATCATTATGTGTCTATATCATATATCTATGTGTATTCATTATGGACAGCGTTATCTCTTAACATCAGGAGAGCCTCTAGCTCGTCATCCTACTTCGCTGTATAAAAAAGGAGTGAAAAGAGGAGGGAGGCCATTGCCCTGCAGTGGGACAGTGAAAACTAAAAATAAACAAGTAAAATTAAAAAAAAACGATTTGATAACAATTTTTTATTATTATTACCTAGCACCAAAGTACGACAAATCAAATGAGCCCAAACTCGATGGGGTTGCGTCGTTTAGTTACGGAGTTCCTTATAGCCTTTCTGCTCCATTGTCAGATCGGCTCGATGTCATAATAATATTACATTGTCATCTGATTTATACATGCATAAAAATTTCAGTTCAATGAGAAACTTGTAAGAATTGATTACAGCCAGTTTTTGACATTTTACTTTTACTGCGGTTTAGTCTCTGCACGGCAGAACAAGAAAATAAAAGCTTGTAAAAGAGCTTACTTCTCCTCGATGTCCTTGGCTTTATCTCGGACGTCATGTGCGGTGTGCTCCTCATCGAAGTACAGCTTCTTTGTCTTGTCTATGTCGGAGACTGTCAGCTGAAGCTCTTTATGCGCCTGCGCCAACGAATCCGTGCACTGTGGAATATAATCACTCGTTAGGATGCCATTTACTTTTAGACCTTCCCCTATACAAAATTCCTAAAAAAATGTAACAATCGATGCCTCAATAGCAACTCGTATAAAATGGGATTGGGCTGGACATGCTTACCGGATGCCGGATAAGTTAAAAAAACCACTAATTCAGTTTTACAGTATCGCGGCAGAAAAGATGACGATGTTTTAATATATTTATTTTTAAAAGGAACATTCGTTAATTGTCTAAGAAATAAATCATTCCAAGGCTATACGTGATTTAAATACCGCTTTCTTAAATATCCTGAAAGTCATAAACCATTTTGAAATCGACAGCGTTTCGATTTATTTCCATTACCAAAAATTTTTATACTTTGGCAGAAAGGTCTGTTTCTCTAATACTTAAGTCAATTTTCTCTATCCATGATACTTAATATAGTTATTAACTATGTAAATATACCGACTAAACTCACGGATATAAAATTCGAAGCTAGGCTTTAGTCGGTATATTTACATAGTTAATATGGATAACGCTCGCGTTCGTTTTCAAAATCTTAATAAATTTACTCAAAGGTATTGTCCAAATCGCGTATCGGTGTGCCATATCATTATTATAAATCGATAAAAAGATGTAAGATAATAATGATCATTCATTACATAGAGGTAAACACAGAAACAGTTCAACAAAGCAACTCAAGAGAGTACTAATGTAAGTCATGAATTTCGAATTAACTCGAATATGTCATGACCTTTTCACGAACTTACACTTCAAGAACTAAATGCGAGATAGTTGAAGCCTGAAGCCCTTCTCAAAAATTTCTGTGCAAGTCCCGTTTCACCTGCGCCATTCGACATCTTGGAACTTTTCAACACACGAACTCGTGAATTTCCTAGATGCACTAGTAGACGCTCCAATAATTTCGTATTAACTTTGACAGGTATTTCAAAATTCAAAGCGAATTGTACGAGAAGGTTTTTAACATAATATGAAGATAATATATTATAAAATGTACCTTTAGAGGTAGGTATCTTATGAAATATAATATAGTAGCTATTTGTTCAACAAGTGAGAAAAGTTTGATTTTGCTGTGAGTACCGAGTTTATTAAGTCACGAACTCGCGAAGTAGTCTAAAATTGAGTAACGAGTGGAACGAGTGATTCAAGTTATAAATTACTGAGCGCAGCGAGTGACTTAACGGTACAAAACATCAAAAAAACTTTCTCACGAATTTAACACATAGGACCAGCTTTTCACCTCAAGCGGTCGAAAAGTCGAAAACTTCTGATTTTTTGTTTTAATTTAATATTGTCATAGTAATTTTAAGTACTTTTTGTTATATTGGACAATAGATATTTTCTCTATGATTGGAGTACAATAAAGAGTATTTCTATTCTATTCTACATTGCGTAATAGAAAATCCCAAATTCTAAAAAAGCTTTTCTCCCATTATACTCATATTTAATATTATCTACTTTTCCATGTCCAATTTATTGTATAAATTCTACTACATCGTTAAAACGTGAAGCCAGCATAAAGTCAAAATTCCTGTTTATATAACGATATTTTAACATAATAAACGTATTTCAAATATAAAGTTATCTCCGCTTCCTCTGATATACATAATTAATACTTAACTACTTTGTAGTTATAATAAAGTTTTACATGATACCTATGAACAAAATAATTGGACTCAGCTTTAAATGAGAAACGATGCCTCAGTAGTAAGCCCAAAAGCTTGTGCATATACTCTAATTTATAAAAACGTTATTATTATATACACCAAACCATACTCCTCGCAAAAACAATATAATGATAAACGTTGATATTTTGTACGTTTGTTTTGTTTTGTACATACTACACAAATACACGTCGTATTTTGTTCGCTTACAAGTACACAAATGAGACAGTCTGCTTACAACGTGTGCTTCATTTTTATTTCAATAAAACTACTCCTAGTGCTTTTTTATGTTTTATGCATGATACCTAGGATCAAAGTTAGGGCTTGTCGGAAAACTCTGCCGTACCTCGTATTCCTACAGATTGCGGGGTTTTCACAAACTTTTCACAGATTTAATTATTAACAATGGTAACTTTATCTCACTGCACCTGCTTTTGCATGCAACATGTAATATTTTGCTTGTAAAATGTTTTATAATGTTAAAATATGAGAGCTTTTAGATTAACTTTGTGATAAAAGCTTTTTTAATGATAGGATTGGTTCACAATGTGGGTACCGCGCGAAAAGAGAACTGCATGTTGATTCTGTAAGAAAACAAGACGATTTTTTAGCAAAACGATAAGGATTTGTAGGTTATTATACGTTTATTTTATTTTGAAAAATTCCACTTCGGAGTAACTAAATAAGCGAATTGAAAAAAAATGTATATACTGTAACAAATAAAGGTTTTTTCAAAGTTTTGTTAAAATTTGACAGTAAGCGATGACGTGACAAGACATGAATTTTGGTCGTAAATAACGCTCTAATCCCAGTGCTTTGGCTTTAAATTAATTGCAACTTTGTTAAATTTGAATTGTTCCGAAATATTTTTTATTTTATTTTAAGCACTAAATTTTTGAGGTACAACTAGAAAATAGACTAGCAAAACTGTTTTTGGAATGCGCTTAAAAACTGTTTATTTACTTTTTATTTTGTTCATCTAAAGCCCTTTTTTGGACATCTTTCACACATTTTTACATTAAATTATTTTCTAAACAAGATAATTCAACGACATAATATCAAATACCATTGAATGTGAGAAACGCGAGTGTTCTGCCAAAGGCGTGAAAAGTTCACGGCCACGTCTGCAATTTATTACAAAGCAGATGAAATTAAGGCACAATGTAAAATATGAGAGACATTACGACGTTACGTCACTTGAGGGACCATTAGCAACCCCAAAAGTAAAGACCACTATTAGCCGACCAAACTAACTGATGTTGACAAAATATAATATACCTATATAATAGTGGTAAGACCGTATTTTTTTATACCTATTAACAATTTTTTCAAAGTTTCTGGTATTATTTCTCAAATATAC
The DNA here is from genome assembly GCA_947507615.1 of Hemithea aestivaria. Taxonomy (NCBI): domain Eukaryota; kingdom Metazoa; phylum Arthropoda; class Insecta; order Lepidoptera; family Geometridae; genus Hemithea; species Hemithea aestivaria. Next base: position 3,710,638 of record OX382323.1, read on the forward strand.
AACTAAAAGCTGAAAAAAATAAGATGTTCCTAGAGATGGTGCGAGAAAGTTAAAAGGCATTTTGTAACAATTTTGCCTATAATATATATTATGCGATAAATTTAAAACGATTTTTTTGCCATTCTACATAGGTACACAAAATACATGTAAAAATAGATTGAAACTTTATTAAACACCAAACTACTAATATATTTAAATAAAAAAAAATATTATTTATAAATGCCAAAGTATGGATGTCTGGATGTGGGTGTATGTACGTGTGTGGGTTTTCGTTACTTCTTCACACCAAAACAGTTAAACCGGTTGAGCTGCAATTAGTTTAAACTGTGGAATAGCACTTAAGTCTAGAATACCTAATAGGTACCTTGTAGCGCAGAAAAGTACTTGGTGAAGGTAGACCATCTATAATTTTCTCGAGTGATTAGCCGGCTTGTAACTCTAATTGGCACCTATAAACTTTACAACGATTAACAGCAAACCAAAACAATCCAGCTCAAACATTCAGGGATCTAAAGTACTGAAGTAGTAATTAGTACGACCCTTTTCCAGGAATATTGAGTTGAATCTCATCTTAAAACTTAAGAGTTCTTAGACCTAGAGGAGCGAATATGAGAGGAGTATATGTATATTTACCATCCATTAGAATGCACACATATGGAACAGTTCAAGTAGTTTCCATTAATTAAAAATAGTCCTGTCGCAGTGTAACTTAGTTAAAGTCAAGGGATAAATAAATAGTAGTAATATATAAAATTATTGGAATTATACTCCAACAGAACTGGATACCCTGGTTAACTGGTTACTTACACAGTAAAAATCAAATCACAATTATATTTTGTGTGGATAACCGCTAAGCTATTATTATTTATTATTTTACCTATATGTTACAGTTTTAGATTATCATGATTACTACAAGGCTTGCAACACGACCTGACGAACTGCCTCCCACGCATATGTATTTAATAAAAACCTTAATGCTTTAGGCTCGTAATCCAGAGACAATCTTGTCCATTAACATTTTTAAATCAAATGTATTTAAAGTTGAATGTTTTGAATAATTACAACTATTACAGTGTGCAATAAAGAGTTATCTAATTCCACTGGCAAACTTGTCCTTCCAAACATTGTAAAATGCTGAATATTGAGTAACCAACCTATTCGGGATCTTGTATCGAGAAACCCTCTCGCCGCTAAAATTAATTTGAAGTATTAAGGTTTATAAAGGTAAATTCGTGGGATGATAATTAAGGTCTAATTTTCAATAAAAAGTAGTAAAAGTGCGTAATCAGAATACTTCGTATAACAACGTACGTTCGTGCTTAATCCGGCGCTCCACTTGGTGCCAATGAGTGCTAAGTGTCAAATAATCAAAGAAATAGAATAGTGCTTTTAATGTTTTTTTTAAAAACACTTCATATAGTATGAGCCAAGTGGTTCTGGCCTATAATGGTAAAGCCACATGTAATAATTTAGTGTCCATAACTCTTTGTCGAAGAAGAGTTGACATAGCAAGTGATACGTAGGGCCTGACTGAGGCATAGTAAGATTTTTACGCATTATGCGGTGGACGGCAGAACGGTTAGCCGGTCCGACTGACCCAAATCAAAAATATGTCCTACGTTTTCATACACGCACTGTAGTGCGGCTGCCACACAACTAGATGGCCGAATTTAGCCGGATGGTTGCTATTCGTAGTAGAATGTTGGAACCATGTGGCTAGCCGCAATTACTATTTTTTGACCCCAGAAAAAATGCGTTACGCATCATCACCCCACGCCGGGGAGCGCGGTGCGGTATGTGCCGAAGATGGGCGCGGCGGGGACACCCACAAAAAACCTAGGGGTGTTCCTGCGGGACACCGAAATGTCAGGGCAGTGGGTACGCCGAAGCACTCATCCGCGGCTCCATAGCCGGTGGCTACCCGTCAGGTTAATCGTACAATACGTATAGAACCTTCAGATCAGGAATCAAAGACAAAAACGTCGACAAAATGCACGTTGAACTTTGTCATATCAACCGTACCATAGGTATGCATTATGCATTGCATTGCTTCACAATACCTTTCAATCCACCTCACATTAAAAATTCAAAAGTTTACATTCCCTTCCTCATTCGTGGGTAAGTAATATTTCCGACCATCTGGCTAATAATAGTGTAGCACAAGTCAAAAGAAAATTATTACCGATGCGATGTCGTGTAAAATCAGTCATAGAGCCGTCGAGCACATTAAGAGAAATCTTACCTTGATGTTATTTTAGCACTTTGATTATTAAATTGTTTGTTTCCTTTTTTTTGTATATATACGAGTATATATTTTTATGTTTCAATAAAGTGTTATTAATCTAACCCTTCTGTTTTATTTGTGACTCTATTATACAATAATTACCTACTAGCGTCCTTTTTGTCGTCGTTAAAGAGAAAGAAAGAAGGGAAAGAAGAAAGTCTATTTGTTATTAGAAGACTAATGAAAAAAATATCCATGCCATGGTCGGACTTAACCAAGGGCACTTTATTATGCATTTAATTTATCAAGCTATAGTGCTTTATTAATATATCATCATCTCAGCCGTAAGACGTCCACTGCTGAACATAGGCCTCCCCTTTGGACTTCCATATGTACCGGTTGGAAGCGACCTGCATCCAGCGTCTTCCGGCGACCTTTATAAGGTCGTCTGTCCACCTTGTGGGTGGACGTCCTACGCTGCGTTTGCTAGTCCGTGGTCTCCACTCGAGCACTCTTCGACCCCATCGGCCATCCGCTCTCCGCGCTATGTGGCCTGCCCATTGCCACTTCAGCTTGCTAATCCGCTGGGCTATGTCGGTGACTTTAGTTCGCCTACGGATCTCTTCATTCCTGATTCGATCACGTAGGGAAACCCCGAGCATAGCCCTTTCCATAGGTCGCTGTGCGACTTTAAGCTTCGAGATGAGGCCAATAGTGAAGGACCACGTTTCGGTGCCGTAAGTCATCACCGGTAACACACATTGATTAAAGACTTTCGTCTTGAGGCACTGAGGTATGTCGGACGAAAAGACGTTGCGTAGTTTCCCGAACGCTGCCCAACCGAGTTGGATTCGGCGGTTAACCTCTTTCTCGAAGTTGGACCTACCTAATTGGACTACTTGTCCTAGATATATATATGTATGAGTCCACATTAATATATAATAACTAGTAGTTCGCCTCGAACTGTGACCTCGCAGCCCAATTTCCGTGGTAAACCTTAGACTTTAGGTCTCGACTAAATATATCCTAATACAAGAACTTTAACATTAATATTAAAACTCAAAATATAAAAATTCTGAGAAATTAAAACTCAATAAACCTACGTACCGAGATTTTTTGAATATAATCCTTTTTAGAATTTCGTTCCTCTGAAGGAAAAAACGAAACCCTAATAAATAGGATCACTTGGTCATCCGTATGTCTGTCAAGACCAATTTATACTCTACATCCCGTAGAATTGTATATTTTTACCATAATACACAGGTCTATAGCCGCTTGGTGCCCGTTAAATTAAACTTCTGAGTTAACGTAGAAAAAAATACACCCGTTTATCCTTCAAAAACGTACCTACATTTTTTTGACCTTCTGAATAAATCAACATTCATAGGGAACTTGCCGTTACCATATATTTATGAAATTTGGCAGACTATAAGTACACGGCCCGTGATGCATTATGGTGTGCTCGTGCACCTTTATTGTTGAATGTGCCGGCACAAACAATTACTTTAGGTTTTAAAAAATTATGCAGACTACTCAAATAACCTTACTGCCACCGAGAGATCTCTCAACTCTAAGAGTTCGCTTTGCTCGGTCGATGATATTTGTATGTATTCATATAAATTATGTATTTAAATTATATTTTATCATAAAACGATTCAGCGAGTTTTTTTATTCTATCACCACTTCCACAGACATTGTTACCTGCTTATTATTGTTTATGGTCTCCACTTTCGTGTTTTGCCAGTGGCCGTAGCATGCCACACAGAATCCCGACCAAACTTCAAGAGTAGAACTGTCATCACATACATTCACAAAACTACAATGTATGGTATGACAGTTCTACGCATGACATTTCAGCGGGATCTCGTTTGGCATGCTACGACCACTGTAAAATATTATTTTACTTGACAGCGAGTTATAGTCCGGTACATTGTGTTTGGGATAATTTATACAAAATTTTAGGCAATGTGACGTAGTTATGTCGTCATAATTATATTATATAATATTATATTATAATTATGCCTATACTACTAAGTCCAACTTTGGTTGCTTGCCATTAGCGATGGGCGTAAAATAACGCTATTAATAAGGTTTTTTTTTTTAAATAACTATTTTACTTTATTTTCATACTACTTAAATTAAATATAACATTATATTTTATCGATCGAGCGAAATGAGGTTTATAAAAAGATTAAAAAAACAGCACAAAACGTGTACTTACCTACATGTATGTGACACCTATTTCAATAGCAAACTTTAGGCGGCCGGACTATAATTGACGCAATTATTGGTATTACGCAATGTACTAAAAAATTATATGAAAATAACTAGTAGTTCGCCTCGAACTGTGACCTCGCAGCCCAATTTCCGTGGTAAACCTTAGACTTTAGGTCTCGACTAAATATATCCTAATACAAGAACTTTAACATTAATATTAAAACTCAAAATATAAAAATTCTGAGAAATTAAAACTCAATAAACCTACGTACCGAGATTTTTTGAATATAATCCTTTTTAGAATTTCGTTCCTCTGAAGGAAAAAACGAAACCCTAATAAATAGGATCACTTGGTCATCCGTATGTCTGTCAAGACCAATTTATACTCTACATCCCGTAGAATTGTATATTTTTACCATAATACACAGGTCTATAGCCGCTTGGTGCCCGTTAAATTAAACTTCTGAGTTAACGTAGAAAAAAATACACCCGTTTATCCTTCAAAAACGTACCTACATTTTTTTGACCTTCTGAATAAATCAACATTCATAGGGAACTTGCCGTTACCATATATTTATGAAATTTGGCAGACTATAAGTACACGGCCCGTGATGCATTATGGTGTGCTCGTGCACCTTTATTGTTGAATGTGCCGGCACAAACAATTACTTTAGGTTTTAAAAAATTATGCAGACTACTCAAATAACCTTACTGCCACCGAGAGATCTCTCAACTCTAAGAGTTCGCTTTGCTCGGTCGATGATATTTGTATGTATTCATATAAATTATGTATTTAAATTATATTTTATCATAAAACGATTCAGCGAGTTTTTTTATTCTATCACCACTTCCACAGACATTGTTACCTGCTTATTATTGTTTATGGTCTCCACTTTCGTGTTTTGCCAGTGGCCGTAGCATGCCACACAGAATCCCGACCAAACTTCAAGAGTAGAACTGTCATCACATACATTCACAAAACTACAATGTATGGTATGACAGTTCTACGCATGACATTTCAGCGGGATCTCGTTTGGCATGCTACGACCACTGTAAAATATTATTTTACTTGACAGCGAGTTATAGTCCGGTACATTGTGTTTGGGATAATTTATACAAAATTTTAGGCAATGTGACGTAGTTATGTCGTCATAATTATATTATATAATATTATATTATAATTATGCCTATACTACTAAGTCCAACTTTGGTTGCTTGCCATTAGCGATGGGCGTAAAATAACGCTATTAATAAGGTTTTTTTTTTTTAAATAACTATTTTACTTTATTTTCATACTACTTAAATTAAATATAACATTATATTTTATCGATCGAGCGAAATGAGGTTTATAAAAAGATTAAAAAAACAGCACAAAACGTGTACTTACCTACATGTATGTGACACCTATTTCAATAGCAAACTTTAGGCGGCCGGACTATAATTGACGCAATTATTGGTATTACGCAATGTACTAAAAAATTATATGAAAATAATTAAAAATAAGATATATTGAAAATATGATAAATTGCTTGAAATTCTCGAATTATTGGACTTTATCGCTATTAATTCTTTAACTTTATCAACTTGCTTGCTCTTTTTTGCCTATAGGATCTTTCTCAAACTTAATGTACCTAACAAATTGTGCAAAACATTATAATTTAATCATCTTCATAACTCTACAACCCTTGGATCGATTTGGCTCATTTTCGAACATGAGAATTCTTTTAGCTTATACTACCTGATCGCAAAGTTTCATTAAGATTGGAACTTTGGTAACGTTGAAATTAAGCATTTTCTAAAACTCTAGAACCCTACGACCGATTTGGCTCATGTTCGAACTTAAAAATTCTATGGATTTATATTACGCGTTTGCAAAGTTTCATGCAGATTGGACCATTGGTTTTCCAGTTATCGCGTAACAAACATACATACAAACATACACTTTGGCTAATATATTTGTGTCGCTTATAAAAAATGTGTATATGTTAGAAAAAAAATTATCAGCGCTCCAGTTTTGAAATAATCGTCAGACCTATCGTAAAGACTTTAAGTCACCTATATCTCTGCAACCCTGTAACCTATTTAGCTAATTTTTTCACTATAATTATTCAATTAACCTTCTTAACTTGTGTGTAAAATTTCATTTAATTTGGATTAACCGTTTTCAAGTTAACGTCAACCAAACTTGAGCACCAGAGGTCAAGCGTTAAACTGGTCCAAACGCAGGCATTTCGCGGCTTTCGACTCTAAGACCTCGCTTCGCTCGGTCGATTACTATATATGATTTTATTTCTGTTTTATTTTAATTCTATTTGTAAACTTAAACACACACAGATCCATACTTTTGCATTAATAACACTAGTAGTATAAAATCCAATATCTGTCGCAAATTGTTGAAAATAATAGAGGAGAAACTAAATATGAAAACGCTTTATATATTTTTCTAGGTACTTTACCGTAATATTCGAAGAATGAATAAAAACATTCACAAACAAAAGAAAAATAAGGTGGTAAACTTTTATCTTCCAAATTTACTTAAAAATTATAAAAGAAATAAAAGATGTTTCACGTCTTTCGACTTTTAGTTATGGAAAGCGTAATTTTTCGTGAAAACAATTTTGAAGAATTTGTTTCATAAACTCACTACGTCCTACGTACTATTGAACAATAGTAGGTGTAGGTACTCGTATATAAAAATTAAACAATTTTACCAATTTCTAAAATTATATTTTCAATGAAATCAACTTAACTACTTTCAACACCCTTCCTTTGTCGGAGGTAACATTAATCAACTCCATCTACTCATTCTAACGAGCATTGTGATTCCTTTATATAAATAATAGCTATTGTTACTGAAGATCAAAATAAAGGAAAATTCCGCTGGACATCCCATATTCTCTCCCAGCACGTCAATTTTTCAAAAGAGTCTTTTCATCAGGGATATTGTACTCCTAATGGACTAACAGTTTCGGAACTGTGACGTCACTCAAAGCCTGCCTGACATGACGGCTTGACGTTGTACAAGAATCTTTACTCTTTAAAAGTCGAGGCTCAGGTGTGCATATCGTATTTCGCATTGAAAGATACCAACAAAGAAAATGTTTTATAAAAAGGTAGAGTGTATGTATAACAGTTTTCGATATCAATATATAGGTATTGTATTATGTGCATTTTTCCCGTGTTCTCTATATTTCATGCATTTTGCTTTTGTAGTCGAAAATATGTATACTAAGGAAAATAATGAAGACTGAAAATCAAGAATAAAAAAGAATGAAAAATAATAAAAAATAAACCATGTCGATCAAAAATGTAAAACTGTGCTCGGACTCAGGTATTTTTAATTTGTAATAACAGCCAAAACTGTGAACCAAATTTATATGAGATTAATACAAAAATATAAGTAAAATTAGACAAATAACCTTATTTAGGCCTAAAATTTCAACGAAGATACCAACTTGAAATTAAAATAATTAATTTAAATGAATTGGTAGCATTCTCACTAATGTATTCTTTTAGATAACTTGTTTTATACAGGTCTACCTATAGTTTATTTACTTTTGGAAATCGAAAACATTTTCATTAGTTTGGCGAATGCATGCACCTCTTAAATATTTATAGTACATCTGTTCCCAAACACCGTGTATATCCTACTTCCTACTAATATTTTATGTATAAATGTGTTTGTTACCCATTCACGCCTCAATGGCTGCACAAATTAAGCTGAAGTTTGGTATCAAGGTAGCTTAGAACCTGGAACAACACATAAGCTATTTCGGCGTGTAAAACCGCTGAGCACAGCTGGGCATGAGTCATGAGTAACATGTAGGTATAGTACTTAATCTACGAAGAAGAATGTATAGTTAATATATTAGTGGAGAAAACTGAGCACAGAATTTTCCCTCGAATTATGTCAATACAATGTTCATCCGCCGTGAAACATTGTCGTAGACACGCGTCGGTGTGTGGAGCCACATCCTACGTCCCTAGAGGTTGGCAACATCATCAATATGGTAATTCCTCCACTCACAGTTGAGAAGTGAATTAGAATGACATATGAACTAACTGGGACATAAACTAAGCACTATTTTTAAACCAACGCGAGAAAAAGGTTTCTCAATTCGACCGTATTGATGTTTTATTATGTGTGTTCGCCAATAACTGATGTTAGTGTTCGTTATAACCCATGCCTTATGCAATTGCTAATTGTTAGTATTAGTTATAACTTATAACCCTATGCGGGAGGGCGGGTGGTGCATTCGGTGGTGGAAATAATACTAATTACTATATTGGTATCGTTTGTATTCCTCGCCACCTCTAAAAACTTAGACTTACAAATTAGAGCGGAATTAACACTAAATATTATATATTAAATGACTAATACAATGAATACCATGACCATAATGTTATATATTTAAGACCAGACGAGCGTCCGGCTCATATATCATTAATTTACTAGCATTTAAACAACTGAATTACCTGAATACATATACATATTATGTATGCTTTAAGAGGGCTTATTCCGTTGGGCGCTCTGTCGCTCGCTCTATTTGATACATTTTGATATAAATTCATAAATTAAATTTTGAAAATTCCTCACGAGAATTTCTGTGCAGTATTATTGCACACGTTTTAAAAGTATTTCCTGTTTGATATATCAGAAAATGCATGTACGAGTAGAATATATAACCTAGAAATAAAAAATCTTCTCCTAACAAGTCATACCTTCTTGGCAACGTTGAGTTTGTGCTGGCGGAGGAACTTGGCTTCATCAGCGATCTGCTGCTGGAAGACCTCGACGGCGGCGAGCCTGGCGCGCGCCAGCTTCTCGTTCTCCTCCAGGACCGTACGCCACACGTTCCACATGTTCCTGGGGAAGTTAATCTTCTAAGTTTTTTTTTCATGTCATCATGTATAGGTATATTGTTATGCCTAACCGTGATGCCACCGCCGACGGTGCCACCGGAAGACCAGCGTAGGTCCTTTTTGACCTACGTTTGCTGAGCTGGGGCCTTTTTACGGCAAATGTATTATAATTTTTGTAATTTGCTATAAATAAAGCATATTTTTATATTTTATTTATTTCTTTCTTATGTAACGTCGATTACGTGACGAACATATCGCTTTGAATTTCCTGCTCGTTCTTCTCATAGAGATGTTTCCCGAACGGACGCGTGGTAGAATCTCAAATTGAAGGCCTGTAAGATTATATAGGTATATAGATATTTCTATGTAGTTTTTCAAATTTAACTCAAAATTCAATTATAGGCTACAATGGAGTAGTTTTTCAAGTTGGTAAACTACGCTACCTACCGAACCCTACCCAAATCGTTGTAAACTCGCGCAACCTTGAGTTCATCCGCTTCTAGGGAATCACATTACTGTATATCTCTTTACCGTGCTATGACCAAATATAATCCTGTAATACTTATTGTTTTATACTAAATGCTCCACTTCTTAACAAAACAATGACAAAGAAAAAGTTTTGTTTGTTTGTGAATTTGACTTTACACGCGAAGTTAGGCGCCATCCGGAACTCTGGTTTTTGAATAAGCTTCTAGGTTTCCGTAGTTAACAAGGAAGCCTTATAGAGGTAGTTTCGCTTTGTCCGTCCGTCCGTTCGTCTCCAGCTTTACTGAGAAACTATAAGTCCTAGAAAGCTGTTATTTTCCACGGAGGAGGGAAATGATTAGGGTAAGAGAACGGTAACAAAACTAATTTTAAATGAATTAATTTAGGATACCTCCCGTACACCTAAGATGGGGATGATATTTTTCTGGCTGATCCTATCATGTAGGGCATCGTTGAATAGGTATTTAAAAATGAGGGACGGAGTTGCTAAGTAACTTTTTCGATTAGTGTTCCGTTTGCAAGATATTCAAGTTTAAACTATTTTTGAGCTTCCCCCTTCTAAATTCTAAACTACAAGCATTCAAACTCTGACAAAATCACGAATATAGTTTCAACTATGAACTTTCCAGGAGAACTAAAGCGGTTAAGATAACTTGATTAGTTTTTAAGATATCATTGATAAAAGTTAAGGCTGTCCTGTAAGTCCTACTACGGAAGCCTATATTGCGCGTAGCACGAATAGCGCTTGGCCTATTTATTTATTACAGTAATATATGAAGGTATAGTTAGAATACATATAAGTACATATATACATAGGTACGCTCGAGGCTTGACTCGCGACTCGCGATAGAATATCAATCAATCAAACATTTTAGCGAATGTTTCAATTGTTGTGTCAATTTTTATCTCAATGTCCTAATAGGTACGTTAGTGTTCAGTGGTTTGAGCTCTGTGTTGAATGATTAGTCAATCGCTTCCTTTTAAATGTAATATTTATGCTGGGATAAAAAAACATATTATGTAAAAATTAAATGTTTGAATCGCAAATAAAAACAAAATGGTTTGAATTACTTTATACCACTGCTTTTATAACTGTGTACATACAGGTTTTTATTACTTTGTCACTAAGTACACGATTCCAGTATTTGACACGCTATTATTTTAATGGTTTTCAAACACATTATAAATCTATAAATACAGTCGCTTCAGGCAAACACAGCAGATACAATGTCTTAAAATAAATAGAATACTTTGCCTCTAATTATTAATCTTTGGACTACTGTCTAAAAGGACTGCCGCACTAAGCACATCCGATCCGACCTCTTAAAATGACGGTCTGGTGTAGCCCTGAAATTATATTTTCGTATGGAGGCTAATATACCAGAGTCTATAGCTACGGCGGACCCCCGTTTTGAAAATTTGTATCGGACTCAGATCAGCAGGGCTATTCACTTATCTTATTTTACAATTCGGTATTCGGTTCGGTTCTTTCACGGATAAGTGAATATCCCTGCAGATGTAGTGCGAAGGCACTCAAAGGGTGCGTTTTAAAGATTCGTAGTGGATGCTCAAACAAAACAAAATATTAATATCAAAGTGATAAATACACTTTGTCAAGAACCAAAATCCCGGCCCGGGGCACCGCACCAATTTATAATTAAGTGCGGTTTTTTCCACTCGCTATATCTACTGGTGGTAGGCTTCGGCCGTGGCTAGTTACTCTGAACAAAACCGTGTCGCCAAGCCATCATGATCGTGTTCCGGCATGAAGTTCAGTGAAGCCAGGGAGGAATTTATCCCGTCTTCTAAGTTTAGTCTGCTACCCGCAGCTACGGTCGCATCGTCGCTTATCATCACGCGAGATCGTGGTCAAAGACTGACCTATAATGAATAAAAATATACACTGCGACAGACAGTGTGAGCTGGCTGAGGCATTACTCATCACCATCAAAGAAAACAAATGAACGTAGTTTCTTGTGAAGTCTAGCGGCGCCTCGCAGCCAGTCCGATGGCGCATACTAGAAGGTCGTCGTGGTTGTAAATCGTGTTACAATTGGGTCACATTTGTAGGCAGTGGGAGCGCTCAGCAGGCGGTGCCGGCGCAACTAGGCTAGCTAACGTAATTACTCTCGCATCTGCCAAGCCACGCAACATTGACTTTAAAAATTATTTAGAGTACACCACAGATATATGTAGCAAATTAGATACCGCGAATTTGTGGAGCAGTGTTTATTTTTGACCTTAATCCATCTTCGCAATAGCCCATAAACATTTTATACAGAAGTAACTACTAGTCTAGTGTATCCATATTTTTTTTAAACCCAGCTTTTAATTTTGTAAAATTATAAGTCTTGATCAGCTCTATAGACTCATATTTATTTATTACTTTCAGAACTGTTATGAGAAAGGCTCTGATACGAGGCGCTCGGTTTTTATACTAATTGACGCGGAATCTATTTTGTTAGATACTTGTGGATTATATTCTCGGGAATTGCAATAAAAACTACAAAATAATTTGACTTTTGTAAATAAAAAAAAACCATTAAATGAACTTTTTATATATGTATATTACACAAAAAAGGAAGATTTACAGCTAATGAACATCAAAATAATGGTATTGCCGTGCCTACTGCCAATAGCAATTTCTTCCAGATCAAAATTACACTGGAAGGACGTTGGTTTTTCACGCGTACCTATATTTAATTAAATGCTGGTACAATGTAGCAACAACAGTTGAACTCAAATGGTAGTTCGTATAATATAATCATATTGTATATTTTTAGTCATGGTTAGCGTCTTGGTGTATTAACTGTAAGCATTCTTCCATATATAAATAAATAAATTGAAATAGACAACTAAATATTATTTACTTTATAATGTACTCGTATCATTGCATAAAAAATAGATGGCCCACAAAAACAATGTACTAGCAAACCTATTCGGAAACTTTAACTATTTTTAAATTACCAAGTAATAGTAAGACGAATTATACATAATTGCATACCTAAGAATTTCTGCAAAGTTCTATGGGAGGATTATATAGCTAAGTGCTTGTTACAGTGCTTTTGAAAGCGCTTAAAGTCAAGCCTTAACAGTTACGGAAAAAGTTGGACAAAGCATGACTATACGCAGAACATACTATACTTTACCATCATTATAATACTAAGGGTCATTAAAATATTAAGGGGCTTCAGGAAGGATTCAGGAAATTTAAGACCCATATTAAAGCCAAAGATATAATTATATACAAAACAAAAGGCTCATTATAAGTTTAGCCAAAATAATAGAGATATTTTCCATACGCAATCTTCCAATAAAATTCACTTTGAAAAAAATTACATTTATGACTATGTTGATGCTTCTCTAACGTCTGCGCAGCGTCTTGTTTAAACAAAACGTTGACTACCCGAGTTTTTTTTTATACAAGTAAGAAGACGAGCAAGACGTTCTCCTGATGGTAACAGATAACGCTGCCCATAATTAGTGTACATTGCTATTATACATTGCTAATTCTGAGTACACTGCGCAAACGCTTCACTATTGCCAATCGTTTACGCTGCAATTTCATAGCGTTATATTAAGATTTTTTTAATATGTCTATGCTGTCCAACTTAAAGTAATAAAATATAATATTATATTCAATTCTAATTTACTATCGAATCAGCTGTTAAACGTCCTATCACGTAGAGACTAGTGACCTTGCTGATGCCCATTTAGCCTGCCCGTGGCACTTCACCAGTGACGTGACTGACTTAATTTTGCTTTAATTGCCGCAAGGGTTAGTGATGCGCAATATTCTGCCTTCCGGCTGTGGATATCGATGCGATGGACATAATTGGATCGGTTTGTTCACTGTAGGGTTACCACGTTCAATCTGAAATTCCAGATTTTTTATCGCACCTTTTTGCGTATATTTTTCAGTGAACCACTTCAATTTGATTGGTTATCGTCATACATATACGTATCCCTTGTATTCAGTAACTTCGTTTGGATGATATTCAAAATTGCATGTTGCCATAATATGAGCTCATATTTATTGCTCGTCACAAAATTTAATAGACTCGCAGAAGAGAATATTACAGTACCTAGTACTCGTATGAAAACAATTTTTATCCATTTTTACCTTTGGTGTTAATGAAGCCTTTTTAGCCCATTTTATAGCTAATAATTTTTAGGCCAAATATGCTAAATGATTTATTTCTTCATGTTACTAATGTTGAAATGTCGGAAAAATAAGTACAAATGTGTTAAAAGTTATAGCCACTTGGTGCTCTCTTCCTACTATTTCTCAATTCTAATAGAATCATCATAGGTACCTACATTATGCATTTAGCGGCTGGCCGCAGAACTGCATTTTAATTTCGGCAACAGTGTAAATCTGCGAACTAATAGTGAATAGCAACCGTCTTGGGATGGCCGTCCAGCGGGGTAATTTAGATGAGATTTTTATAATATAAAAACATTTATTTATATTAAAAAACGCCACTTTGGGACCACCAAAAGATGTAATAAATAAGAAATTGTATTTGATTTACGGCACGGTTTGTCAAGGTTATTAGAAACTTTTTTTTAAATTTGACAGTACGCGATGGCTAAAAGAGAGTCGAATTTAGTCCAAAATCTACATGCAGTTGTATGGCAGCCGCACCGCAGTGAATAAGTATACCTCTAGTTTCTATGATTAATAAAAATCTTAGATTTCCGTCAACTGATCACATTGCGGTCAATCGCAAAGTGCGTTCGTAACCATAACGTTTACTTAAACGGTACTTATAAAAAATAAAGACTAAAAATCAATCGTCCACATATTCCAGACAGTATGGTAATCCTAACCTGGGGTGCATTTGGCCGGCAACGGTGACCACAGCAAATTGACGGCGTGCGAGTAACGCCGCGAATAATTTACCACGGACCACCTACCACCTAGCCGACTGCCATACGTAGGTCCTGTTTGAGTGGTGAATCGAATTAGGTCACTATACCACACGTGCATGTCACATTGTTGCACTATTTAGGCATTTAGAACATTTCTGCTTACTATCGTTGATTCGACCAAAAGGAATGGGGAGAGAGAAGGGAGGCTTATGTCTAGCAGGACAAACCACGCTTAAATAATATCAAACCTAATTATTGCTTTATGAGCTGTGGTGTTTCTCGCTGAAATGTAGCTTACGGTGTTATTCCGGGGTCCAAGCTACCTATGTTATAGGAAAGAGCCTGAAGGGTCACCACTGTTATTGAGAGCGGTCATCTATTAGGGATTGGATTTTAAGGCTTTGTGAAACCTGTGTTTCCCAGTCCTCCATCACAAAAGGCGATGCGAGAGTGCCGGCACACCGTAATAACATCCATACACATAAAATGTTAGGTTTCCGTTCGGGGTCTAAACGAGCTTAGTTTTTCATTACAAGTGACTGTTTTGTTATAATATCTAATAAACCCACCTGCTTCAATATAATATGATTACCTTTACTCGTCAAGAAGCTATTTATTTTAGATAGAGTCAACCTACACACCAGTTTTCAGCGTTAAGACGTCACAAACACAAAGCAATATAAACGCATTTAATTAAAAACCAATAGCATAATAATATACACACCTACCTGATACAATATTCGGACAATGCGATCATCTCAATCTCAATTTAACCAATTATTGCCAGATTAATCACATTCCCGATAACATATTATCGTCACTTAGGTATCAATTACGATCACCGCTTATCGCCCGGCCATCTATTTGTCAACGACTAACCTTCGAAAATTCACATTTATTATATTCAAAAACAAGCTTTAGCTAGCAGCTTAGCCCGCGTAGCAAAATCCTTTCTTTGCGGATGTCTACGTCATAAATCCTATCTGTATTCCAAATTTCAATCGTATCCATTCAGTGGTTTGGGCTGTGCGTTGATAAATCAGTCAGTCCTTTTATATATTTATACTAGCTTATGCCTCGCGGCTTTGCCCGCGTGGAGAAATCCTTTCTCAGCGTAGGTCTTCATCATAAAACCTATCAGTATTCCAAATTTCAACCCAATTTGTGCAGCGGTTTGGGCTGTGCGTTGATAGATCAGTCAGTCAGTCACTCTTTCCTTTTATATATTTATATAAATAATATAATATATAACACTTTTAGGAGATCCAAAGACGTTTATTACGATTAACATGTGTACAAAGTCTTACAGTTGGTGATGCGAATAAATAAGTATCGACATGCCTATGCCTATTGGCGTATGAATTATAATAACAAAGAATTATTGAATTCTGAGGTTTCCGTTTGATCGGAAGTTATTCGTTGGTTGGTTTCGGTGATTCATTTTTATAAATAATAATATATTATATCTACCTCTATATGTAAATAAAGATATGCGAAGCGGACGGTCGAGTTGGATTGTCTATCTCCAAGAGTGGTCCGTCTACACAGCTTCACAGCATCGCTCGTAAATTTGACACTAGATGGTAAGTCTCTTAAGCCTCGTTCCCTGGTTACTTTATCCTACCAAAGCGCGAAACACAATGGGATGTAGGACAATGTCGTATCTGTCAGGAAGCAGATAAGTCCTGTGCTGTGTCTACCTATGTAACAATTTACAATCGTCTGAATGTGTCTAATGGAGGATTTAGGATATGAGGATATTCCTTTGGCGCCTTGGGCTTGTCTACAGACATCGTCCGGTTCTCGTCTAAGATTTGGGAAAGGTTAAAAGGTTTTTAAGTTTGACATTGATAAGGTACGTTAGTTACTGCGCGTTAGACTTTTATAGCTTATTTTAACCGATTCCATAAGAGGAATGGTTTACGGTTTTTTATTTATGTTCCACGACTATACTCAAGACTCGATGGCGCTATAGAATCGATTTGAAAAATTCTTGTTTTTGTATTAAATGTATTTTTACATGTTATGTGTGGTTCCATTTAAATATCGAAATCGAACGAGCAGTCAAATTTTTAAGTTATGAATTACGTGCGTGTCACCCTTTATATAATAAGCGAGATTAGAGTCACTTTAATTATAGTAACTCGTACTAAGAAATATATATATACCTAGGTAAACAAAGTTAAGTGTTTTGTCGATTAGGGCTTTGTTGGATATTTTATGCAAGAAGGTGAACGAGACGTGTCCCTAATTCCGCTAAGGCTAAAGCAAATCACAGCGGGCCGCAGCCTGCACAACGCATAACAAAGAACCACCTGTATTAGTTTCGAACATATTATATGAATCAACGCACATTATAGCGGGTCGCATTATACGCCCGCAGTGTGCATTATATATCGCCGCATTATACGCATGCAGCGTTTATATAAAATGTATGTATGCAAGAGGAGTTTATACTTCAATAGAATGGGTTCTTACACTGTAAGAGTTAAGTCAAAATCATAGGTTGTGTGGCCAATCTATATGTTGCAGTTTCAGGTCGCCGAGACACCTACAAGTCCTGCAACATGACCTTTTTTTTTCCCGGGGAAGTGCATTACGCATACCACCCTGAGCAGTGTAACGCTAGTCTCAGGGTGGTTATGTGGGACTCCCCGCCGGAGAAACCGGCGGATATACCCACTAAAACCCCGGGGTCCTTCCAGCCGCTTTTCGACGGGGACGGCGGAGGTACGCTCTCGCATTCTTCTCCGTCGAAAAGTCTCAAGTTTCCCAGTCTCGAACTGGGGCCTCTTCGATTACGAACCAGTGACCCAATGAGTAACACCACTCGGCTATCGAAGCTTCTGCAACATGACCTGACGACTGCCTCTAACATAATATCTTGTAGGACACAGCAGGGACCCACAGGTTTTTTATGTTATGCGTTGCGCTGTGCTGCAGCCCGCTATCATTTGCTTTACCCTTTAGGTACTTCTTCTTATAGATATATATTAAATTATATAATATATTAATATTGTGTTATATATATTTTTAAATTTAGTTATTGTATAAGTGCAAACTTTAGACTAAGTTGGCCTTGCTGTAATGCTAACTTAGGATTAATTCAATAAGAATAAGAAGAATAAGAAATTTATGCCGTTTATTTACAAAAATGAATCTAAATACTCTCGAATCGTTTAGTGTAAAAACTGTTTATGTACTGTGTCGATACTCTGCATTTAACATGCCGGCTCCCATTAGTGCTCTGCCACGTCGCACAGTTGACATACGAGCATTGTTCAGGAATTCTCATTCTATTTGTTAAGTTAAACCATAATATATCCGAATATATGCCCCTAGTTCCCCTATTGCGTGCTGAAGTAGAGTAATCATTTAAATATGTATGAAAACGTGACTACATGATTAACTAAGAAATCTCACAACACACAGCTGAAATGTACACAAAAATACATACACTACACAAGTCTACATAATCACATAGACTTGTGGCAAAAAAGGATTTATAATGTGTAGTAATGGGAAAAGCCGTAAAATTGGTGTGCAATAAAGAGTTTTCTATTCTACGAGAATATTAAAGACCGTCCCCCTTTAGTACGTCCGCATCTTCTGGTGGAAACCACGGCTTAGGTCCCGCTGCGTGTCTAAGGCGTAAAGCGACATATCCCACCGCGTAGTAACTTCATACTTTTAATGCCTCCGTGTGACGACCTCTGTGGCGCGGTGGGCTTATACCCGCTTGCAATGCAGGTTGTGTCGATTCCCGCATGGGACAAATATTTGTGTGATCCACAGATATTTGTTTCTGGTCACGGTGGTTTTCGATATATATTTAAAGTGTGTATTTACAAAAAGAAAAGTATACAAGTATTATCTAACCATACTAAGTTTGCTAAGCTTAAGGTTAGGCGGCGCTGTGTGAAATGTCCTGAAATATTTGTTTATATTTGTGGCGTAGCACCTACTTCGCCGCGGCAGCCGATATCCGTAGGTACAGGCCGGCGAGAACATTTTGAAATTAGAATTTACATCACGTTTACTTGTTTAGATTTTATTATTTTGGCTTCAGTATCGTCCCGAGTCCCGAGCTTTCTCAAATAAACTGCGTACACAAATTTTAAGATTTTTATATTTCTGTTTTCATTTTGGCCTATGCAAGGCCACATATTTATTATCCCCGCCTGAGAACACCCTTATAAATATGATGTCACAAGCTTAAGATTTCAAAGTACAAAAGACACGCCGATATTTCAAATTAAATTGCGGTTTCTATCCTGATATATACCAGTGGAATAATAATCAGGAGTGGGCAGCGGCCGAGGGCTCGCGTGGGCAGATGATATTTGATCCTTAACTTGGTATTTCATAATTCCCGGTAACTTATGTTGGGGCGAATCATTGTTGAATAACTGTGCGTAATAAATACAAGAAATTATGGCTTGAGTTACAACTTTGTAATTAGAAATAGAGAACAGGAATTAAAATTAGACCTTGCCAATAAATGACGAATTTGCCACTTAACCTTTCGCGCCTCGCGTCTATGCCTATGTGAATTGAATTGAATAAATGCGTTTTTCAAACTACGTGCGTATAAATTCTGGGCGAACGCGCACTTTACAGACAAGAAGTCTTACACTGTTTAAATGTATGCGGTCTGAACTTATAAATTGCTAGCTGCGCCCAGCGGTTTTACCCGCTGTACTATAATAGCCTATGTGTTATTCCAGGGTCTAAGCTATCTCTATACCATATTTAAGCTCAATCGGTCCACCCGTTTTGGCGTAGGTACAGAAGAAATAAAATATACACACTCATAAACTTTCGCATTTATAATATCTTGCGTATCTATATACCTCACATGTAAATCATGTGTAGAAAAATGATTATGTAGTGTCGGCTTATGTTTACGTAAATACAAGTCATAAATGAATATATAATTAATCAATACTGGCTTTCCCTAATTCGTTGATACTGGCAGACCCCAGCGAAAATTTCCGCCAGGGAACAGAAATGGACGACCAAAAGCTTTAAAGGAAAATAAGTCTGAAGATCGTAATTTAGGGTAAAAATTGATAATTCTTGAAACAATTTCAAAAATTTTTGTAGATTCAAATTACAGTAAAATCTAATATATAAAATTCTCGTGTCACAGTTTTTGTTGCCAAACTCCTCCGAAACGGCTTGACCGATTTTGATCAAATTTTTTGTGCTTATCCGGTATCTATGAGAATCGGCCAACATCTATTTTTCATCCCCCTAAATGTTAGGGGTAGTCCACCCCAAATTTTTTTTATTTTATTTTTTAGACAAAATTTTTAATTTCTATTTTTTTATGATACAACATACAAAAATACATACAATCCTCAATTTTCACCCTTCTACGATCAACCCTTATTTTTTAATAGCCATTTTAGTAATTTAATCATTTTTCCTCTCCGGTCGAAAACTGATCAATCGTCATTTAATTAGTTATCCCCGCCAGATGTCTACACGTGTCACTTCTGACCCAGTAAACAGCACGGAGTAGGGATGAGAACGAAGCCGGTCTCCTTTCTTTCTCACTCCCTACACAGTTGTCGGCCATCATTATTGTTTATGCATCAAGTGTAGTAGTAACGTTGACAATTATTATTTTGCTATCTCAGTGTAACTCTCATATTAACTTTTAATCATTCCTATTTTATCAATAATAATTAAATTATCAATTTTGAGTGTATTTTATAACAACGGATTTTGTGTTGTAAGTATACTTTTTTATTTATATTGAAAATGTTGTTGATCTTATAAAAATGTAATTTTAATTTAATTTTATTAAAAAAATGTAATTGAACAATTAAGATTTTCATAGTTTCCAAAAAATCAATCATTATGAATCTTTATTTTGAAATGTCAATGGAAATATTGGTTGTATGAAAAAATTATAAGAGACAATGTTTTCATAAAATTTAATTTTTTACTTTTGTTTGAAAAATTTTTCCATAAAATAATGCTTATTTCACGCATATACCACATTCTTACATACATACATACATACATACAATATACACATTCTAACATACATACATACTTCCAATAAGTAAGCTATTTTTTGTCTACACTAGAAATTACTAGGAAATTATTTATATGGCAAAACAACGTTTGCCGGGTAAGCTAGTAAATAATAAAATGCCCTTTTGCATATAAAGAATAAATAAGATTAGGTGGGATTTACCGCCTACTCGAGCGACAATATAATGGCCGACACTGGTGTCGGTAACACTACTCGTTTTTCAGGCCGCTCACAATCGGGCAGAGGTGTTATTAGTTAACTGTAAAATGTTAACAAAAATTTAAAACCCTTCCGTTCCAGGTCCGTAACGTTTCTGCGAAAGACGATTGATCGAAGAACGATTTATCGAACGCACTTTATAGCGCAGTAACCTTTAATCGACAAATTTATCGATTGAATGATTCATCGGATTTTAACCGTTAAACTGCTTTATTTTAGTGCCTTGTACACACAACTTAAAACACCTTTTATGCTATAGGAAATTCAAAAGGTGAAAAAAGGGGTGAAGGTTTTCTGTTCAAAACTCTGAAAACATCCGCATACTGGAAAATGTAAATATGAAAATGAGTTTCATTTCCGAAGAGATTTTCATTACACTAACCATGCGGTATTTATTTAACAAAATCAACGTATTCAGTACTGCACAAATGCATACATGAAATGATCTGAGTGGCACGTACGAATGTGTGCTTAGTAACCAGGACTTTGTTTACATAGCAACCGAAGGCCACCGGGCTCGTGTACACAACGGTCGGTGAATGGTAAATTACAGCTTTAGCATGAGGTTAATCGTAAAATACTAGGGTATGTTGTGATGTCTTGTTGCAGGCCTTGTAGGAATGGCGACCTGCGACTTAGACTAGCGCCGAACGATTTTTAACTAACGCTTAAAAAATGTCCTGGGACGACAGTCGTTGTCGTTCGTTTTCCCACTACAGCCGTCTCAGTGCATCAAATTAGACCTAGCCACAAGCTATCGGCGTTTGTATGAGCCTCGCGAAACTGCACCTTATAGGCTTGAGACAACTTTGTAATTAACTCTGAAACTGTAAGTAGGGTAACCTACCCCCCTGTTCTGTTGAAGTTTATTTCCAAGTAATTATTATTTGTGCGACTAAGTCATATGAAGCTGTGATATTGTGTCGTCAGGATGAGGATTTTTGAGCGGTGCTGAATTGCCACTGTTGATACGATTATAACCCTTCAAAACTAACTGTATCTTGTACTATAGAACAAAAATCTAGATTAAAGCGTAGATCAACAAAAAAAATGCGGTTTATCTTCCAACTGAATAGGTTGTTAATTACACTACTCCTCAATAATTAAGGTTTTTGGCCAATAAAACTGGACCCAAGAGAGTTGGAGTCGCGTGGTCAAGATTCCTACAAGCCTACTCCTGACGCCAAATGATTGATTGATATTTAAACAAAAATATCTGTTTCAAGCGAAAATCGTATTGCCGACCGACGAGTTTTCGGTATTTAGTCTACCTAACTTGGTCTCCCCTACTTTATAAATTAAATAAAATATTCTCTTGTATTTACATTTTCAATGCAGTTTCCTGCGAACTACACAAACAGAGGTATAATAATATACATAGATGTGGATGGAGCGAGTCCCACGCATATCTCAGGTCAATGCATCCGACGTAGCGCGTTTAGTGCGGCCATGTTTCCTGAATACCATCCGCTGTGACTCTGCCACGCTTGCACTACGGGAAATGGATTGGAGATACGAAATGATGCTATATATGCTTGTATTAAAAACTTTTCTAAAGACGAAAGTGTGTGGCTATATCTATGTGTACAAGCATAAAAGACTTGGGAGTCACATTTGACCAAAAACTCAACTTTCATGACCATATCACCTCGGTGGCCAAGGAATCGTACCAGCGGCTTGGATTTGTACTTGGAATTCGAAAGAATTTTCCAACATGGGTGTCATCAAACTTATATTTAGTGCGCTGGTACGCAGTAAACTTGAAGCGAGCGCTTGCGTCTGGCATCCCCATGAGAGCACATACGCGCTAATGTTGGAGAAGGTACAAAAGGCTTTTCTCCGGTATCTATATAAACGCATGTATGGGTATTACCCGTACATGTATCCTACAAAATTTCTCCTCGGTTATTTGGGCTACAACTCATTACAGGTCAGACGATCTTACGACCAAGTACTCACTATGTGTAAAGTGCTTAGAGGCAAAATTAATGCAACCAACCTCAGTAATGAGCTTTGCCGCCTTTCTGTGCCCGATAATTATGTACGAGCCAGGAAGCACAGATTGTTCGCTGTTCCAGCTTGTAGTGCGGTAGCTCGTGCGATGTCGCCTATCCCGCGAACTCTCAGTGCATTCAATGCTCTCCTGAGCGCTAATCCGGGACTGGATGTGTTTGCAGACGAATGGAAGGTGATAATGTGTGAATGCTTGACATATTGTGTGAGAATAGATTGAAAGAAGTGCTTTTTTTCTTTTTTTTCGTTTGATATTTTATATTATTTAAAAATGGTAACGGACGCGGACTTTATTTGTAATTTTATCATTATTATATTAGAATCTTTGACATATTTTTACTGACATTTGTTTTATGAATTGTTTTAATTATTATGATGTATTAAATATTTTTTTTTTTTGTAATTTCTTTTAATGTGTAAGTCAATTTGTGTAAGTGGCACTGTCGCCGTTCTAATTGAAATAAATAAAAAAATATATAAAAAGGCTTAAGTCGGCGCTCCAGTTGGCGCAAATAATCGCACAAAGTACGAGAGCGAGTGCTTTTCACATTTACACTCATATTGTTAGTCGTGATCTCTTTATCAACTCTGCTCTGATCAAAACTTTCGAGAACAAATCCAAAAAAAAGTCCTCTCCACCATTTTTTTGAACATAGAATCATTTTCAAAAGTTGAGTTGCGCTTTAAATCTACTGAACGATTGCTATGAAACTTGGTACGAAGATAGCTCGGACTGGAAGACTATAATATATACTACTTTTATTCCGATTTATCTACGGGATACGGGTAAGTCACCCGTAGTCAAACCCCGGGGTAGAGATAAAAAATAGATTAAATAATAAAGGATAAATACCCAGTCAAATATTGTAAAAAAAATCTATCCCTTCCTTCCATAGAAATTCTTTCTGAATAGACAGTATTACAGTCTAATATGACTTTAAATATTTATCAGTAAAAACGGACATACAAAACAACTTTTCCGCTACAAACATCCACTGTTTCTCTGCAACGTTTCCTTCCAGCAGGAAATGGATTAGAAATTGTGCACTATGACGTCATTATTTTCAATCCCAACGTATATTTAATAAAAAGTTTTTTTTATGTGATGAAGTAGAGACGAACAAGACGCTCTTCTGATGTTAAGAGATAACGCTGCCCATAATCAGTACAGTGCTACATAGGATTTTACAATGATGTGAAATTCTAGGAGTACTGCACCAACGCTTCTTACTGGCATAAAATGTTAAGTCTCTTTAGCCACAGATAAAAGATACTAGTACATTAGCCCAGTAATTTCACTAGCTACAGTGCCCTCCTACCAGCACAGTAATGTTTGTTTGTATAATACATGCATAGTACAGTAGAGAAACACTGATAATATGTTTCGTTAGGCGCTACGAAGTGCGCGCGGGTTCTAATTATATATATATAATATTATAATATGGACATAATATCTACTGCCTTTCTAAATGATTCTTTAAAATTACAAGTCCGTGTTGAAAACATAGCGTAGATACAAATAAAAAGCCACGAAGTCTCTTCAATATTTTTATTTATTTTAAAAACCTGTTACCCGTTTGTTTCCCGCAGCCGTCATTGCATCGCGACGTCGTCGTCCGGTTCGCAGCGCTCTAACACTTTCAAATATACTAGTAACTAGTAAACTACCGCGTCTTTGCAATTGACAATCTCCGGCGGCAGGAAATCAGTTCCGACGTAAAAAGGTAATAAACGCGAGAGCCAGACTTTTATCAGGACTGGCTGTCTAGTTAGTGGTAACTTACAGTGTTGCCAGTGCCCTATCTTCAAAAGTAACCTCAAGTTCCAAAAGTAACCTAAATCGTTACATTTACAAGAAAAGTAACGCTTTTTAATTTTTTTCATATTTAAATACAGTACACTAACTCAATTTTAATGTACCCTTACTTTTATACATTTTAGTTTATCAGTAAAAAAATATTTCTTAATTTTTCAATTTATTAACCCCCGACGCAAAAACGACGGGGTGTTATAAGTTTGACGTGTCTGTCTGTCTGTCTGTCTGTCTGTGTGTGTGTGTATGTGTCTGTCTGTGGCATCGTAGCTCCCAAACGGATGAACGGATTTTAATTTAGTTTTTTTTGTTTGAAAGTAGAGTTAGTCGAGAGTGTTCTTAGCCATGTTTGGTGGAAATCAGTCCAAGATGGCCGCCGCTACAAAATGGCGGATTATTTTTTTCTTCCACGACCCCCTCAATATGGGTATCAAATGAAAGGGCTTAACGAGTAAAATACAGCCCACTATATAAAATTTAAAATCCAAGATGGCCGCCATGAAAAAAATGGTGAATTACGTATTGCGTTGGGGGTTTTTTAAATTTTTAATTTAATTCACTTGTTACAATAAGAACTTGTTAAAAATCTTACTACTAAACTAGATCTCTGCTCTACCAACTTAATTATTATTTACCATTACAAGGAAAATTCGTTCGTTTAAAAATAAAAACCATTGTCCCGAAAAGAAATGTGAAAGTAACTTATAAACAAGTAACGCAAAAGTGACGTAAAGGCTACGAAGAAACAATTTCTTCGTAGCATAAAGGGTCAAAAAGTAATGTAAAATGTTACAAAAGTAACGTTCTGGCAACCCTGGTAACTTAGTAAAAGCGGCAGCTTAACCGCACCAAAGTTATTACAAAATAATTTCGATAAAAACGAATGCTTCCTGTGCAACCGACGGAGGACTCAACCACTTTTTAGTTTTAGTTTAAAGATAACTCGACCTAAATCACCATTGCAGGTTATCGCGTAAACACATACTATACATTTACGATAAAATATTAATATGGAATAGATAACTCCTTATTGAAACACCACAATCGTACAGAAAAACTTAAAACTAGAACACAATAATATAACGATTTAAGTGTAACTTATTAGATCTCTTCCATAAAGCACGCAAGGAGAGATATTATTGATTTTCTATAAAGGTATATCTATATAAATAAAAATGAATTCCTGTGCGTTAATTTGGCTAAAACTCGAGAACGGCTGAACCGATTTGGCTAATTTTAGTCTTGAAATATTCGTAGAAGTCCAGGGAAGGTTTTAAGGGCGAGAAAATTTGGATAAATTGCGAGGAGGAGATTCGATACGTAGTTCACCGGGTCAACTAGTAATGAATAAATATATAGAGGTAGGTACTAAGGCGATAATGTAACCAAGATAAACATTGTACACACATATTTTAAAAAAGCAATCCCTATGAGTTTCTTGCTCGTTCTTCTCATAGAGGTGCCTTGCGAATGAGCGGTAGAATATTACAAAAAATGTAAAATTGACTTGCAAAAGTGCTACATTGTAGCCTATTTGAATAAATGAAATTTGAGTTTGAGTTTGAATATTATGTAAGTCGAGTAACTTACTAGTTTTTTTTAAGTTAGTTATAAGCTTTAAACCACTGTATTATTTTCGGGAAAAAAAAAATTGCTATCACACTGACACAAAAAAAAACATATAGGCAAATGATAAAGAACTTGTCCAATCAGATTAGCCCCGTAAGTTTACTTTAGTCAAGTCACTGTAGAGAATCCAATTGCAAGCAACTGTCAGACAGCGTGCCACAAGTGTATATGTATCGCCGTTGTACTCGTAGCATTAGCTTGTATGTCGCTCTTTTCTCAATAAAGGCATTTGCCACGTAATAAAAGTCGATTTATATCATTTCACACAAGACGCACAGGTTTATTAAGGGCCACAAGGGCCTTTAGCGTCTAGCTTAGGGATGAAAATGTCCGAATGTTTCCGAAACGGAAGTATTTATATTCCTCGATATATAAGTTAGAAATTTAATGTAATAGTCAAAATTCTTGATTAGGTATCGTAGACAAGCACTAAACCTACTATCCGTATACGCAGTAATTTTATTATTTTTATAAAAATATCAGATTTCTGTTCAAGTGTTTATTCCCCATTGTTTCTGTAAAATTTGGAAAGTTTCGTGGAAGTTATAGAAACTTTCGGAATATTTCCGGAAATTTTCATCCCTACGACGAACTTCTAAATATAAATTCGTAGAATTTTAATTTTAGACTTTTTCTTGGTTGAGCTTTAGATAATATATTTTTTTGAAAAGTGTTTCCAGTCTGATACTCTAAAACATTTCAAATGTTCAACCATAAATACAATTGTATTCTTCATTCATTTAAAATAGAAAAATATCCTAGGTAGGTGATATTCTAAATCCTAAGTCCTAGGTAATTAAGTAAAAGGCAAGCTACCCACAACTTTTCTAACATTATACTGCGAAGATTGAAGGCGTCCTCTAGACGTACCTGTCTAGTGATTGTCACTTTACAATAAAGATGTAGTCAAGAGATAAAAGAGACAAGTTATAAATAGAAAATAATTCCGAAATCAATACAGATCATGTAATAGAAACCAAGTTATAGCAAAATATTTGATATATTTCGCGACACAACCAATCCTATTACATTTTAAGTAGTAGATCTTGACTCTCACTGCTAAAGGTGATATTATTATTGTAATAGATAGAGGGATATAAGCTCTTTATTTATCCTACTACCACACTTATATTATAAAGGTGAAAGTTTGTGAGTGTGTATGTTTGGACGACGTCTGTGGTGCGGTGGGCTGATACCCGCTTGCAACGCAGAAGGTTACGGGTTCGATTCCCGCATGAGGCAAATATTTGTGTGATCCACAGGTATTTGTTTCTGGTCTGGGTGGTTTTCAATATCTATTATAAGTATGTATTTACAAAAAAAAAGTATATAAGTATTATATCCGTTATCCTAATCACCATAATACAAGCATTAAGTTGCTTAGTATAGCGGCGCTGAGCACTTTTTTGTATGGGTAAAAACTTTCAAACTCGCGTCAGGGTCACGTGATGCTGATCGAAAAAGCGTAAGATCGAGGGGAAGGGAGAGGAACTAGTATCTCCCACTCTTTCTACCGTGCCTGAGTGTGCTGCTCTGTTGATGGTGTAAAAGTCGTCGAAATTATGGATGGAAGTTGATTTTTCTGAGAGATAAAATTTAATGTTATATATAAATAACGATATAATATTATAAATAACAACATATAAATTGTCATATTTGTGTACGATAGCGCAATAAATAAACATTGTATTCTACCTCATAAATGATAGTATTTTACAAGCTTTATATTACTTTTACCTGTCTGTTGTCTGTCTGTCTGTCTGTCTGTCTGTCTGTCTGTAATCAAATCTTGCAAGTTTAATTTGACCCACTTCCCGGTTTCCAATTGAGCTGAAAATTTGCATGCGTGTGTAAATCGGATGACAATGCAATAATAATAATTGGGGTTTATACTCCAACAGAACAGGTTACCCTACTTACACTGTCAGAGTCAAATCACAAATTATAGGTCGTGTGGCCAATCTATATGTTGCAGTTTCAGGTCGCCGAGATTCCTACAAGGCCTGCAACATGACCTAACGACTGCCTCCTACATATCTTATAGGAAACAGCCGGGACCCACAGTTTAACGTGCCTTCCGAAACACGGTAGCGTCCAGGCGAAAATCTTTGCCACACTGAGATTTGAACCCAGGACCTCCGGCTTAGAAGTCGGAGGTATGACCACTGGGCCACGGACGCTACATACGGACGCAATATTTTTATGACATCGAGCTGATCTGATGATGGAGCTGGAAGGTGGCCAAAGGAACGCCGTCATAAAACAACGCAACCCCATCGAGTTTGGGCTCATTTGATTCGTCTTGACGAGTACTTTATGATGCAAGATGATAACAATAATTAAAGCTGGTTTTTAAAAAGTATTTTTTAAATTTCACTTGTTTATACTTATAATTAAACACAACGTTAATATTGAAGTTTTCACTTCTGCCGGCACTCCCGGAGTGCTACCTTTTTTTTTTTTTTTATTACTACATCACGCCTAAACTTGTGGACCGATTGACCTGAAATTTGAGAGCTTAGACTCAGGAATAACAAATAGGCTACAGTACAGCGGGTAAAACCGATGGGCGCAGCTAGTTCATCATAATTATAACCAAGAAACTTTTGAACAACTTTACTTAAATTTCAATAGAATTGTTATTATAATAAGTATGGTCATAGAGAGACTTAATGTAGCGTCGGTGGAAAGCTTCTTGACAATTTTTTTATCTTTTTTTATTCATTACTATAGGTTTGCCTTTGACCACGATCTCGCCTGATCTTAAGCTACGATGCGGCCGTAGATGGTAGCAGACTATACCTAGAAGGCGGGATAAATCCCCCTGGCTTCACTGAACATCATGCCGGAACACGGTCACAATGACCGCTTGGCGACACGATTTTATCTAGTGGGTGGTAACTAGCCACGGCAGAAGCCTACGTAATATTTTACTACCAGTAATATTTTACTATGTTTACTATTTATTCATCCATTGGTTGTCTGGAAAAATCGCTCTTTAGCGATAAGTACCACCGCTTGTACATTGTAATTTTAATTAAGTACCTATGTATTTTCTGTCACATTATGTGGTGTACAATAAAGTATTAACTTATCTTATCTTATCTCTATTTTAGTTGAAAGCGACATTCAATAAAATTATCATGCATTTGTTTCGTTACCACAGGCGCTCAGCATCTCTCCCGCAGAAACTGGCAGACTTTTGGCAAAGGAATTCGTTCTGGCGCCGTTATTTCCCGTTGCGTTGGTTTTATTTTTTACACACAATAATTTAAAAAAAATATAATGATTTTGAACAACTGACTGAATTACGTTCGATTCTCACTTTGTGTGATAACTTTAGTATGAGTATTTAACCTCAGCTTTCCAAAGGTCATGAAGCTTAAAACAAATATTGCGTTAGAGGGAAAAGCTCCACGTTTCTGGCTTTATTACCATCGATGCCATATATTCGGTAATGATCATTTCGGATGGGTTTCTAATAACTTGCTGTTTCTACATTCATACTGAATTTAATAAACCTTACGTTTGCTCAAATTATACCAGATAGACACACATAATAGACGTATTCAATTCAATTCATTTATTTATTGCAAGAAATATGTGTACTCGTATATGTACATAATTAGATGTTCACTTTAATATGATTGGCTCAACATATTTCTGCCATATAGAGCATGCAATTTCTATATTTACAATTTTAATTCATTATAATAGATTATAAATAATACAAAATTAAAAACACAAAAGATAAAATGTAAAAAAATTCAAAATGTCAAAACAAAATAAGATGTCAAAATATACAAAATGTCAAAAAATAGATTATTACAAAAAATACAAAATTGAAAAGATAAAATGTCAAAATGTTTAAATGATAAAATGTCAATTTAATAGATATATAAACACAAAACAAAACAAAATATTAAAAATAATTCAAGAAAAAGATGCCTTTAAAATAATGTCAATAATAATCACTGTCAAATAAAACAAAACAAAAAACTAATCTAACAATTAATATGTCAAAATCAGTAAGCAAGGAACAATAACCCGGATTATCAAATGTCAAGAGTTATTTCGGCCATTCTCCAATTTAGCATTCTTTGCCTAATTCACGTGCCTTTTTTGATTTTTGATTGGATTGACTCAAATACATTAAAATATGAAAGACATTAAATGTACGAATATAATAATTTATTTGGTTTTAGTCCCGTAATAATGGTTTTAAAGTTATTGAGATTAAAAATAACATGGATATGGAAATGAGAAATGTTTAAATAATTACTGCAACGGAAATGAGAACATTGCAGCTGCAAATAATTTTTATTTATTTTTGGTACTAAATGGACCACTATTGTTGTTGACGTAGACCAGGATCTCAATAGAGTGGTGGAAATCTTGCTGGAAGAAGACGCTTAATTTAGCGAGAAGAAACACACACGAAACGAGAAACAATATCCAAGTCATTAAGACGAGACCTCCGGAGTTCCAAGTTCCAACACACGCACCATTCAGGAACCAGGTCTTCATACATAAATTGGGAAGGAGCCTGCGGACAAAGTTGAATACATCGGGTGTAAGCTGCGTCACTTCTCCTCCTGAGTTTCTTGCAGAGGTGTAAGATTTTATAGACAGTCGTTTGCCTTGCAGGCACCTCAGCCTAAAACCAGAATAAAATGTGTCTCTTGTGACAATTGCAATACCTAGCTTTTGAGGGTTGTAGGTACACCTATGTATGTATATTGCGAGAGCTCCAGCGAATATTTATTAACGCTGTCTTCTTTTCAGGGAGATCTCAAAGGCGTGAAGCAAAATCGTAGTAGTAATGTTTTTCAAAAAATGTGATGGTGATAAAGTCTTTTGAAAAACTACAGACCTATTTCGCTTTTGACTTTTGAACCATGTCGATAAGCTTTTGTCAAAGGTCATAAAGCGTCTCGCAAAAAGATTTGACGAGTTCCAGCCACCGGAACATGCTGGGTTTCGAGTAGGCTATGACACTATAGACCACATACACACAGTGCGAGAGATTATATAGACGGAAAAAATAACAGAGCATGTGCTTAGCGTTCGAAGACGTTCGAAGAGTTTATGAGAAGGGCTTTGACTCCATTGAAACCTGGTCTGTTCTGGAGGTTTTGCAACGATACCAAATTGATTAGCAATATAGGTATTGAAAGGTTTGTAAGTATTATATAAGATACCACCACCAAGTCCAGAACCCGCAAACAGTGGATAGGGCATCAATATTAACGGCGAGTACATTTTCACACTTGAGATTAGTAGACAACA
The DNA here is from genome assembly GCA_947507615.1 of Hemithea aestivaria. Lineage (NCBI taxonomy): Eukaryota > Metazoa > Arthropoda > Insecta > Lepidoptera > Geometridae > Hemithea > Hemithea aestivaria. The sequence goes on from OX382323.1 coordinate 3,742,315, forward strand.
TCGTCATTATGGCAGAAATGGTTTAGGACTTGCAACAAATGCTAATTTTTATAGATTATAATTGACTCTCTATTGAAATTGTTCAGAAATATGTGTAATGATGATGTTATACCTTGAGCAAACAGTGCTCAGAGATCAGATCAGAGATCAGGTAGGAACAACATCGAGAGAGTCCAATCGGAGGTTTTTAGCTGGGATGGCCTACATTTATTGGATAGCTTCTTTGAGTCTGCTTGTCACCCATACCTGAAGACCAGTGTGTCTTACCTGTTCTGACATACAAAGCCAAGACGTGGACACTTACGTTCAGACTGATCCACAAGTTCTAAGTTGCTGCCACTCAGCTGTTGATCAAGCTCCAGGAGCTTGCTGTCAAAAAGCACGCATCTGTTGACCACGATCCACTTAAGATGTTTATTACAGCGAGTTATGAATGAAAAGTTTTTTTTTTGTTTTTTTTTTTATATTCCTTACGCTGACTTGCACATAGTACAGAGAAGAATGAAACAAGGATGCCAATAGTGACGGGCCAAGTGTGTGGAGCAGGCGTTCATGGTCGGCGCGGCGTTTTTTTAAAGGATCGCATCAGAAATGAGGTGATTCGGCAGAGAACCAAAGTTACCGCCATATCCGAAAGGGATTAGCAAGCTGAAGTGGCAATGGCTGGTCACATTTGCCGCAGAACCGATAGCCGACGGACTAGTTGTGTTCTAGAGTGGAGACAGCGTCTTGGCAAACGTGGTGTCACCATCTTGCCAAGCCCCCCTGTTTGGCAATATGGGGCAAGGATGGGGTGACGATATCCAGAAGGTGACTGGAAGTTGTCTGGAAGCCATATCCAGTCATTTATAAGTGCATAAGCACTAGCCGACGAAGAAGAAGCACGCATCAAACAAGAGCTCATCTTCAAGGCCTATAAGTCTCAGCGAATAAGATGGGCAGGCATAAGTTGTAGCGTGAAAGGAAGAAGAAAATATTTTGAGTATATCATACTATATAAACCATGGGAAAACTCTCTACTCGGACCTTCACGGTAGCAAATAGGTTCATTTTACTAGGAAATTTTCATACAACGGTACTTATAAAAATATGGAAATTAGTATACGGTAATTAGAATATAACAGGTTTTCTTCAAAATTTTAAAAACTTTCACAATAAGCAAATACTGGCTTATTATAACGTAGAGAGACTAAAGAACTGAATCTATTTAAAATACGCCTACTTTCTAACATAAATAATTAGGTGTTAAAACCAGTAAAATGGAAAATATAAATTTTCGAAACCACGGGTACGGAAATTAGATTCTGATGTGCTTTATTGGTAGTACACTAAGATTAATGACCTGCAACAGCTGATGGGCCGCGGTACACACTCAGGGCTCGCTAGGGATGCGATGCTGATGTACGAAATACTGTTATTTAGGGATGTACGCCCAAGAACACAAAATATCATGGAAATTATAACTTTGACACGGACAAACGTTTACTTTTTTATAATTATTTACAGACTGGTTCTATTGCGTAGATATTTTGCTAGGCAGTACACCTAACATTGAACTATTTTTTAAAAATAATTAACCATATTAAAACTGTATGCGACAAAAAATATAGGCAAATTTTCACATGAAGTTGGTGTCAGGACACGTCACGGAAATTAGAAAACAGGTGCTTTTTGAACAAAGATTAATTAATTACGCGTTAACTAATTACAGCAGAAGTCAAAGGTTTTGTGTACAGATAGATATGGGTGTTTACTACCGTATAAAAATATGTGCATGATTACATTTGTTATTATTATGGATTTATTGAGCCAGGACACATAAAATTTACTGCTCGGAGAATATTATTAGATTGTTACATTATGTAATCTAAGTTAATTTGTCTATCTTCAAAAAAATCTTTGAACCGAATAATAACATTTCATAGCTAGCAACTGTTTTAATTTTTGTTTGAATTTATTTACTGGTAACGTCTTAGATTTTGGTGAAGTTTATTGTATATTCTAGAAGCCATACAGTAGACACTTTTGTTCATCTTCGTATATTTTTTTACCTCTATATCTCTACATAACGCCGAGATGACAAGAGTAATATATTTTAATATAGTAGTAAGATAAGATAAGATTACTCTAGATTACTCTAGTAGTATCATGTTTTATAAATTGCACTAATGCGAAAACGAATGGCAATAAAAATAAATTATAAGGTGGTATAGATAATTCTCGTACCGATTGTTTTTTTCAGTTTCAGTGGTTTTTAAATTTAATCCTTTTGAGAAAACATTATATAAATAAAAAGTATTTCTAAAAAAATCCATACTTTTATCACCCGAGCTCAGCGCTCACCTGTAAAGCTTATGTTAAGCTTTTACAGTCCCATATTATCTTATGTTTAGTCAGCAGCTATAAATGCTAAGACCTGGACTTCGTATGCAAAACGAGAGCGTCGACTTTCCACTTCCACCAACGTGCGAAGAATACTGGGCATTACATGGAAGGACAGGATTACTAACGAAGCGGTATTGGTATTGGTATGCGGGCTGGTTTCCGCAATTAGGGCGTTTGGCCTATTTTGCGTGTTAACGAAGCGGTTCTTGAGCACAAAGCGCACAGCTGCCCAGCTCTGCTTAAACAGCGACGTTTGTGGTGGCTAGGGCATGTGCATCGCATGGAGCATCGCGTCATGCTTGGCGCTGTAGTGGATGCCAAGAGGAGTGTTCCACGCCTGTTGCTTCGCTTTAAGGACTGTGTTAAGCGTCATTTGGCCTTATTTAACATCAGCATGGCAGTTGGGAGAAGCTTGCGGAAGATAGAAGTCAATGGAAAGAGCATATCAAGTAGGGCAGAAAAAGAGATTTAAGAGAGGCAAACACCCCAGGCTTTTAGTGGGTATCCCCGCCGCGCCTAACTTCGGCGGGGTAATCCCACATACCACCCAAAAAAAAACAAAAGCAAAAAACCTAAAAATGGGACCTTCTTTGACCTCCCCCCCCCCCTCCCCTCGGGCTCACCTCGGAGGGGTGGGGACTTTTAGTATGTTTATCTCCTAACTAGTCCAAACAAAGTTCCTAAGTTAGTTTTTCTGCTTTCGACTTTTCGATCCACATTTCTTCTTTTACTAGACTAAATATCTCAACTCTCAACTCGGATCGGATGTAGGTAATGCAATCGCTCTAAGCTATAACTACTGGATAATATCATTTAATACCCTACGTGCATTAATATCATTTGATATCCTACTCGTGCATTAATATCATTTGATACGGGGCGCTGTGATATTAAGTCATTTCAATACGGTATCATCGACAGGTTAGAATATCACAGATTACATTATATAATTACATCAGGCGTCGTAGGGATGTTTGTATTAGAACCGGCGTCGCCAGTTCATACAGAGAGAAAGAACGAAGTTATGGCTTGTGGCTCATTTATACAACACCGCTCCATCCCCGCTCTAACACCACTTCTGCGGAATATTATTTTCTAGCGCCGTAGTACTCGTCAAGACAAATCAAATGAGCTGCAACTCGACGGGGTTGCGTTTTTAATTACGGCGTTCCTATGGCCACTTTCCAGCTCTATCATCAAATCAGCGCGATGTCTTAATAATATTACATTGTCATGCGATTTCTACGCGCATACAAAATTTCAGCTCGATCGGAAACCGGGAGGTGAGTCAAATATAACAAGAGTATAGCAAGATTTGATTATAGACAGACAGACAATAGACAGGTGAAAGTAAATAAAAGCTTGTAAAAAGAAATCGAATCACTTGTTACTGTGACCGTATATGGTTGAATTGTCGACACAAGTCTAATAGTAGCGCCTCAGAATTACGTAAATTATTTTAAAGTATTTGTATTTAATAAATGTATAATAAAAAATTGTTTAAACTTATTTTGTCTTTTATTATTAATTTTTTCTTTAAACGAACTTCTGTCGCATTTAGAAGCTTATAGCCGTTCTTATTCATTATTTGTTTCGTGTATAATAATCTGTCAATCCAATCACATATTATTGCATAATCCCATTCGATGGCTTTAGGGCATACAGAACGCTAAGTCCATTGATAATGATATCATGGTGTTATTGTGTATTATGTGTCCATATAATGTATATTAAATGTTATGTAAAGTAATAAAATGGTATTTAATTATAGAGGAAGAAAATAATAGGTAATTCATACTTTATTGTTTACTTTATTACACTAAACTAAAAGAAAAAGCCAAAGGTTGTCTAGAAGAGATAGCTTTTAATGATAAGACCGCAAATTGTTACACTTGGGTTAAAAGTTCTGTTTTACGCTCGACCCCTCCGATTTTTTTTCCTCAAATTCTTAAGGAGCCCACTCGTCCCAATTTCTCTTCTCTTTTTTATCCATGCCACCTCTTTGACTTGACATTTTATTATTCAATCGATTTAAAAACAAGTTACAAGACCTTTTTTATAATGAATATTCAGTCAATATAGATTAATGTAATAGTTTCATAAGGCCTGTGGAGCTTCACACGCTATTTGCATTTGAAATTATTAGCAAATAACTACTAGAGCGGCCCACTTCAACCTAGAAGCTCCTCACATGTAAAGCGAAAGCGCACGATTTGTTACATTAATATATGTTTAGGTTTTTGTTAAAGTATTCACTAGTTGTCTTGCGTTTCGATCGCAAGTTAGTAATTCGGACATATTTGGCTTATTTTGTTGTATTGTTAGATTTGACTCTCGCCTACTTTCTGTAAGACACCTCTATGCCAACGCTTTGCATTTTTTTATTGTCGTGATAAAAACGCGCGTTTTACACCTTACATGTGTTCTAGGCCTCTGGACCGTAGGTCGGCAATTACAGCTACTGTTTTAATTTATGGACAGCAATTAAAAGACAAAGCAAAATCGTCATGTAAATAATTAAGTGTAACAGCTTAATAACATGGCGAATTTCGCTGTAAAATTGCTTGTCTTCTATAAAGGCACTGTTTTGTTTATGTGACTCATAAACAAAACATTCTAAAGGTGATTCTATTTTTCTTTAGATATAATATATAACAGAATCCACAGAGACCAGGCATAATTGCAGTGAAGAGGGTTCACTGACCTCAAGCAACCTGAACTTTACAAGAAACGAATAGAATTCAATTTTCTGTTCAAATACAATAATAATAATTGCAATTTATGTTCAGCTAGAACTATTTTCTCCTGCACTGCTCGACTCAGTTTATTGTGTGGCCAAGAAATGTATTTACATTTTACATCGCAATAAAAATATGAAAAGACGACCAGCCTTAGAGCGTTTTGTTGAACGCAACGACGAAAACTCAGCGTCATCCTTTCCACCAAGAAAGCTGAGGCGGGCTTTTTGACAATTTTTAATTATATTATTTTAATAATTATCACATTATTTATATTAATTAGTTTGTCGTGTTTAGTTATATGTTAGTTTTAGTTATTGTAATAATATATTTCTGATACAAAATAATACTTAACAAAGTTACTTACTCGTATAACCAACCTTAACTAATTTTAAATTTAGCAATATTACTTTTTTTCAACACAACCCATCGTAACACAATCGTCTGTGATATGAAAGTCTCGTTTAGCACCGTCCGAGCGCCGAGCTCTCTCAATCATCGACTAGCAAAAAGATGACAACCATTTAGCGTGCCTTCCTGAAACTGTTGCACGATATCGAGCTCGATAGTTGACAGTATTGAGTTGGCGAAATTAGTTCCTTTACCATCGACGAGGGAGCTCACACTGTTCAAAATTCCATACATTTTTAACTAACACTATATTGCCCCATGAATAGACCTATACATAGTTATTGGTAATTTAGTGTATAAGCCGTTATTGGGAAGGTCATTCGCTATGATTTGAGCGCCATATTTGTTCCGGAGAATTTTATGGTTTTAGAGTTATTTGATGTTTTACGAAAATTCGATTAATTAATATGTAATAATAATGTATAAAAATATTGTTGTTTTTATCTTCCTAAATAAAATCTACGCTTCTACTTCTTTAATAAATCGGCTAAATCGATTTAGCTAAATTTTGGTATATAAATATCACGGAGTAATATTATGTAGCTTAAGAATGTGAAATAAAACAAAGGCTTCTTTTCAACTGATGGGTGCCGCAATAAGTAATTAAATTTAAAGCCGCTTACACGATTTTGTTTGGACAGCCCTGAAACTTTTTCTCTTTATATAAATTTAATTTTAAGGTTTGTGTTTATTATAGATATTCATCTTTCATTGACACCAAGAAGATCTTACAAGGTACATGTTTCAGGATAACTAGGTCAATGTAGCAGGTGGGCCTTGGATTGAACAGACGACTCGCCTGATGTTGAGTAGTTACCGTCGTCTATAGACGTCTACAATACCAGTGGAATTACAGAACCATTGGCAGTCAATACCAGCGCGCTTATAGGTCAAATAGGTGGGATAAATCCCTCTCTGGTTTCACTGGACATCGTGTCGTAACACAGCCATAATGACCGCTTGGTTATACGGTTTAGTCCAGCAGGTGGTAACTAGTCACGGTCGAAGCCAGACAGTACCTATAGCGAATAAAACACCCCTAAATAACTTAAAAAAGAACTTAAAGAAAATAGTTTTAATAAATATTACATGAGGTCGTTCGACTCGAAAGCTCTGGTTACGAAACAAAAATACCTATGTCTGGACTTTTAAACATTCATTAAGTTTAAAATTCTACAGTTTAGATACTGTAAGTAAATATTTGTTCGTGTAGCTTTGAGCAGCTTTCTTTTCAGAGAGTGTCTCAAAGTTTAAAAATAGCTTTATTCATTAAAATTGAGTCATTTCCGCGGCTTCGTACACTCACGACTTTATGTAATTCCCGTGGGAAAACGATTTTGTCGTGAGTGTTATTAAGTTATATGAAACTTTTCTCAGAAGTAGTTGACGTAGTAGTAGTCGAGGATTATTTCGATGGTCGTTATCAAAGGGTTTGCGCCGAGAGCCGGCAACTTTGACTAAACTTTTTTATGTCATAGGTGACTGTGTGGACAAATAGATTTAGGATATTTGTGTTGAAGATCATTCTTCAAAACAAATATCCTAAATCAACGTCATTCTTAATTCGTAAACGCTACGATTTTTCGCTAACCCTATGGCGTAGCATTTTCTAACATATATAACATTTTATGAAACTCAATTTTCATTCCTTGAACAGCTAGGTGAATGTCGCTCCTGGTTACATATTTAGCTTATAATAGGGGATCGAACAAGGTCAAAAACATTGAAATATAATTAGTCCTTAATTTTTTTTGTGCATTTCGCATCGACTCGAGCACACACATATGACGTCACGACCCTTCCATGTTACTTTAGTGCGTTGTAAATCACACGTTTTTTATTAAAATTACCAATAAAAAAATACGTGTCCAATATTTTTAATAATCTCCATTATGGTTTTTTTTGTTCGATCCCCTATCACAGCATTGAATGTTAAAAAAGGCATAACCAAATTTATAATTAGTTTATTTCGTTTAAAAAAACTAATTAAATTTTATCGCTTAGCCGTTGTCACTTACCATTTTTCCTCTGCGCCGTCGACTTTGATGTCGGGTATGTTTGGGATCTTCTTGTTCAAGTATGCCGAAGATATCTTCAGCAGGGCCTGACAACAAATTATCTAAATTAGCATTCTAATATGAAGAAAAAGATTTTTATTACAAGTAAACAATAAAACTAAATATTCACATATAAATAATAAACTAAAACTAAACTATCTTGCTTAAACTATCCGATATAGCGGTGGTACCATATCACCGTCCAATGACTCGAGGGCACTCTTAGAAAATACTATGGAACCATCAATCTTGAAAAGTGAAGTTGAGGTCGCAATTGATCACTTGAAAAAGAACAAAGCTGTTGGAGCCGACGCCATTCCAATAGAGACCATTAAAGCAATGGGTGAATATGGAGTTAACATTATGCATGTTATCTGCAACCGCGTCTAGGAGACAGAAAAGTGGACCCAAAACTGGGCACACTCCGTATTCATACCAATAAACAAAAAGGGATCAACGAAAAAGTATGGCAACTACAGGCTTATAGCGTTGATTACACACTCCAACAAAGTCCAACTTCATGTCATCAACACCAGACTGCAAGCTTTTCTGAATCCCGAAATAGCTATTGAACAAGCGGGATTTCTTAAGGGTCGAGGAACAAGAGAGCACATCCTAATTCTTCGACAAATAATCAAAAAGTCTAGAGAGTTTAACATCCCACTCTACATCTGCTTCGTCGATTTTCGCAAGGCTTTTGATACCGTAAAATGGCATATGTTATGGGACGTACTCAGTAAAATGGGAGTACCTAGCCATCTAGTTCGTCTCATACGCAGACTTTACGAGGACGGAACTGCGACTGTTCGGATAGACGACGTTGATTCGGAAAACTTTCACACACAAGCTGGTGTCCGACAGGGATGCATACTCTCTCCACTTCTGTTCAACATCTATACAGAATGTGTTATGAGAATTGTTCTGGAACAGTGGGATAAAGGCATTTCAGTGGGAGATCGAAAGATATCGAACTTGAGGTATGCTGACGACACTATTCTCACTCAAACAAAAGAAGACATGGAACATCTGCTGACGCTTCTAGAGACAACAAACCACTCCTTCGGTCTTGTGATCAATAGAGACAAGACCAAGATGATAATTTTAGTAGACCGAGCTGAACTTAACCATCCTGACATTTCCAGGATTGGCAACTGTGAGGTTGTTCAGTCCTATGTGTACCTCGGTTCTACTCTCACAAACAATGGGGGATGTGAGGACGAGATTCGAAGGAGATGTGCTATCACACGGTCTGCTGTTGACAAGTTGAAAAGAGTATGGTGCAACCGTAATATCACCAAAACCACGAAAGTCCGACTAATGAAAAGCCTACCGGGAAGACTCCCGGTACGTCATTATGGCGCAGAAACGTGGACGGTTCGCCTCAAAGACCGACGCAAAATCGATGCATTGGTGATCTGGTGCTGGCGGCAACTGCTGCAGATCCTTGGACAGCGTTTAGGACTAATGTCGCAATCCGGGAGGAGCTAAAAATTAAACAGAGATTAATTATCGTCGACTGCGCAAACACGAATCCTTAAATATTTCGGCCACGTTGTTCGAAACGAACACTCCATGGAGATACTCGTTGTCCAGGGAAATGTAGAGGGCAAGCGGTCACGCGGTCGATCACCTACGCGTTGGACAGACCTCATCAAAGCTGCGACTCAAACCTCCATAGTGCAGAGTTCTCGAGACGCTGGAGACCGTGACAAGTGGGGGCGCATCGCGAGGGCTGTTTTATCCAATAATGAAAATGCAGCAGCATCAACCACGACCACACTGTCAAAAGTGAACGACTAAGGAAACTATTTTACTAGTATTATAATTGTTTTTAATTCGTTATAGGTTAGCCTTTGACTACGATCTCGCCTGATCTTAAGCGACGTAGCAGCCGTAGATGGTAGCAGACTAAACCTAGAAGGCGGAAACTATTCCTCCCTGGCTTCACTGAACATCATGTCGGAACACAGTCATTATGACCCCTTGGCGACACGGATATATAAATAAAACTAAACTAAATCTAAAGAGGGCCCCATGGCATTTTAATCAGAAGAGGCCTTAAATATTCTTGTAGCTACAACTTCAATTAGACCCTATAACGTCTAAAGTCTGTATAATACTAAGCTTGTCGATTGTACATATTATGATAAAACCTTCAAATTTAGCATTCATTGAGACGTTTTGCATGATATATGACATTTTTGATTTTTAAGAATACTTTATATTATGCGCATATTGTCCTGATTCTTATAAATTATTTTCAGCAGAAATTGCTTACAAATTAAACGATTAATCACTATTATTTGTCTTATTTATCTGTCTTAACAGAAAGTAATATCCTCTCATGTCCGTCGAATTACCGACACATCAATAAAGACCTGTACCACGAGAGTCATTTGTTCTAATAAAGAGAACTTTGCTACGTGCAAGCATTTTTGCCTCTGCGGGTCTAGTAGGCAAGTAAAGTAAAGTAATTTTATTTGTATGAACATGTTTCACAATAAACATGAATAAAGATGTTACTATTTACAATTATTATACAATTCTTAGCACAGCATGTCTGGCCAGCGCTGCCGGCAAACAAGAAGTTTATATTCAATGGAGGCTGCAAAGTCAACACCAAACTGAAGCAAGAAAACTCTACATAAGAAGTCAAAATTGGTCTAAATTACGCAGTAAGGTCAACGATGTTCAAGTTATCATCGGAAAGATATGCAAACAGGTACCAATTCCCAATAAAACACAGAACTCCATAATATAAAAAAAAAACTATATTAAAAACCCAGATACAAAAACTTAAATTACCAATAACTATAGAGGATCGAACTGAAACTTTAATTACATAGGTACGAGTATCTACCTATTATCTTAAAACAAGTATTTTTATTTAATTACACATAACTAATAATATAGTATTTATTAAAAGTTCAAAGCGTTCTGTAGCGTCTCTACATTATAAACGACGAAACCATTTTTGATAAAAATAAATGACTATCGCATATTACATACGATTTACAAAAACAAATGAAACCTAATTTTAATATATTTGCTTTAAGTACATAATTATCTAAAATCATATTTTTTTCCGCTGAAGATCAGCCTAATTGTTTTTCCAGGGAATAAGCTACATCCATACGTAATTTCAGCTCAATCGGTTCAGTCATTTGGGCGTAAAAAGTAACAAACACACGCGCACCCATACTTTCGAATTTATAATATAAGCAGGAAAGATAAAACTAAAGGTAACATAGTATTTAAAAAAATATTCATAAGGTTAGCCTTTGCCCAAAATCTCGCATGATGCTAAGCGACGATTGTGGCTGTAAATGGTAGCATACTTAACCTAGAAGGTGGGATAAATCCCTCCTTGGCTTCTAATCATCGTACTGAAAAACGATCGTAATGACGGCTTGGCAGTCCACGGTTTTGTCCATTGGGTGGTAACTAGCCACGGCCGAAGCCTACTACTAGTAAAGATTTACAATATAATCAATGCATTAAACTGTAACTACATATTAAAAAACTTATTCGGGATTTTATTGAAAAGGCGTTCTCTAACTGCATCGTCACTTTAGTCTGGTGAAAAAAAAAATCGCTTTTCTACCTACAACCTTGAGTAACACATAGGCAACTAATTTGGACCTTCTAAATATGTTGGTGTAAAGCTATCCTACTCATTAATATACTAGACTAGCTGACCCGCGCGCACTTCGTAGCGCGTGACATTCATTTCATAAAGTGATGAATTTGGTGCACCCATTTAGACCTATGATTGGATTTCCATTTCCACGGAAAAGGGGAATTCATGGAGTTTCTGCGACGCATAGAATTAGTAAAAGCTGGCAAACCAGAACGATATAATCGCTCCCGCTCTGGTTAGCGAAGAATATCGCAAAGAATATCGCGCTGTGTATTTATTTATAAGCAGTTTTGTTTCGCTACCACAACAATCCTATATATATAGAACAGTCCTATGTTCTTTCCCGGAATTCAAACTATATCCACACTAAGTTACAGTTTACAGTTAAATCAGTTTCGTGGTTATTAATTTCCTTCACAAACTTTTAAGGATTATTATATATTTATTGTTTTTCCCGGTAACTGACTATCTCTGTTACTAATTTAGCTGTACATTACGTACAGCTAAATTAGTTCAACGGCATCACCCATACAAACTTCCACCCCCCCTTCCCCTCTTTAACATTAATTTCTTGAATTTAAACTATTCTGTGTCCATTCATAAGACTCGAACAAACTCTGCACTAAATTACAGCTAAATTGATTCAGTGGTTACTGATTTCAAATACAAATTTGGACTCCCCCCCCCCCACCCCCCCCCCCTTTCCCCACTCAAAGGCTGATTTCCATGATACAGCCATGACCCATGACCATTCCATGACTTATTTGGAGACTCGATACAACTATATCAAATTTCAGCTATATAGGAGCAGCGGTTACTGATTTCCCATATAAACTTTGACCCAAAAATCAGCCATAAATTCCACTCCTTTAAAGGCAGATTTTTGGGATAAAACCTATTTAATGTCCTTTTTGGATACTCAAAATACGTCTATATCCAATTTTAGATCAAAAGGGTTAAAGGTTACTGATTTTCCACACAAATACTAGCCCCCCTTTCCCCCTTAAAGGCTGATTTTTGGGATAAAGACCATCCTATGTCCTATCTTAGCATTCTAGCTTCTATAACATATTTTAGCTTAATAGAGTCAGCGTTACTGATTTCCCATAAAAACTTTGACCCCACTTTTACCCTTTTTTTAAGGGGTTTAATGTTGATTTCTGGGATAATAAGTATCCTATATCTTTTTTTTAGGATTCAAACTACCTCTATACCAAATTTTAGCTCGATAGTCAGTCGTTCCAAATTTCCCATACAAACTTTGACCTCCCCTTTTTCCCCCTTGAAAGTTAATTTCTGACATTAAAACTATTCAATGTTCCTAAACACAATCCGTACAATCATTTTACAAAATTTTAGTTCAATCAGTTCAGAGGTTACGAATTTCCATACAAAACTTTTTTGGGAATCATTCCTGTTCCCGCAAAATCCCTTCCTAACGGTCGCCAAGGTCACCTAAAGAATACGTTGTCCAAATTTCAACTCAATCCTCCCACTGGTTTAGGCTATGACTTGACTATGAATTTTCAAAAATCATTTCATAGCGTAAGTTTTTGTCACGAAAACCTACCTGTATATCAAATTTCAACTAAATTATTCCACTGGTTTAGGATATGAGTTGATTTTACTTGACTTTGGACCCCTTTTTTCCACACTTAGGAGTTGAATTTTCAAATATCTTTTCTTAGCGGATGTCTACGCCTTAAAGCTCGGTAAGTTTTAGTTCAGTAAGTTAATGTTTAATAATTTGGTTTGCTATATTTTTTTATTTATAAACACTCGAAAGTATGGATGTGTGTGTTTGTAACCTCTTCACGCCTAAACGCTGAAACCATTGAGGTGAAATTTGCTATACAAGTATAGGTGGTGGCTAAGACCCAAGAATAACACATAGGCTGCTACTACTTATCAGTGGATAAAACTATGCTCAGTGGATAAAACCACTTGGCTTTGTTAGTTAATAAAGCTCGTATGAGCTTCCAAAAAATATTTATTTTTTCTTAAACTATTAACAATTAACTAGTGTAAATTTAAACTAATATGATCGGTAACTGCATGACGAAGTCGCAAGTGACCTACGTTACCTGTCCTGTTTCGTCCACATACTCGCTGCGAATTTCGTCAGCGCGATCTAGATTGCTTACTACCGCCATCTAGATATGCCGTTAAAACATTTCACCCTATCCCTAGGGCTACCCTATAGATATAGGTATGTAGGTATTATGTCTCCCCTTCGTTTAAGCTCTGACGTCATCAACAGCTGTGGGGCACAGATTACGCCATAATATTTGTCGGTCATCATGGGATTATCGTATCAAAACCGTGCAGATAAAGTAAGATTTTTTTAGTTGCTTTCTTGTTGTTGTTTTTTAGTTGTTCCATAGTTCATAGTGGAATGAGTCTAGATTACAAACTAGCCACTTTTAGGAATTAATAGTTGTTTTACTCGAACAATATTTTTTATAAAAATCTAGTGTCACAGTGATGTTATCGAAATCCGTAACGGCTGGCGTATCCGAAATGGATAGACCGATTTTTAGGATTTTTTGTGTATATTTGGTAAGTACTTCGTTAAATGTGTAAATGTTAAATGAAAAAACAGAAATGAAATGCTTATAAAGTGTGGTTTTTCACACTTTGTTCTCTTTTCCTATTTTTAGATTGGATGAGATTAGTTTATTTCTTCCTAAATTTTTATGAGATGATTTTTTATTAAACACCTATAGACATAGCTTCATCTTTGTAAATAAACGGCATAAACTCACTTGTATTTACTTCGGCTGCGTGCCGACCGTTTCGATCCTGTACGAGGATCTTCTTCAGGGAGTCGCTGCGGTTACGCGCCGGCGTTCGCGCCCCGCTTAGCACTCGTGCTAAGCGGGGCCCTGAAGAAGATCCTCGTACAGGATCGAAACGGTCGGCACGCAGCCGAAGTAAATACAAGTGAGTTTATGCCGTTTATTTACAAAGATGAATTTAACTACTCACGAATCGTTTAGTGTAAAGACATAGCTTCAAATGAAACATTTAGAAAAAAGTGATCGCTAACAGATCTCTTCCAGACAACCAAGCAGGGATAGGAAAGAGTTAAATTAGAGCGACAGTGGTTACTAAGATAGATATACCTCTATACTCGTAAGAAGACAGAAGTACATACATACGTAGCTATGTTTATACTATAGATGGTATACCTATATTTATTACCTAATTATTAATTTTATGGTCTGATGACAGCGATAGTAGTCAATCATGAGCGTCAAATTTTACAGTAACACCAAATCAATCTCATTTACCTTAATAAAGGATTCTAATTTAGCTAATACCGGATAAATTACTTCCACACTCATGCGGGTAATAGCCACTGCACGCACAGTAACTCGTCTCTATATTACCTATATAATGTTGACACCTGGTTAGAACTAGTTAGTATCGGACAAAGGATTTCAATTTGGCTTAAACCGGATCGATTTAAGCCAATGCCATGGACTTTAGTATTAAGAGGAGGTAATTATAGCTCTATAAAAACTAAACTAACCAAAGAATGTTGTGCGAAATCTCCCTGTGCGGCGCGGTTGTCTGAAAAAGACCGCTTTCACCGATAAAACCGTCAATTATAACATTCATAATATTGTGTTTTAATCCAAAATTATTTTTGTGTAATATTTTATGTGATTCAGTAAAATGTTATCCATCTGAGAGAGCGGCGTTGTCTAAAGAAAAAAAGAACCTTGGTTTAAACTGGACCAGCTAGCTGAACCAGCTGTGTAGCTGAACCAGCTGGGGGCTCTTATTGTCGGAGGTTAAAACTCTCTTTGGGTTCTCGCGCCAACCCAGTAATGGTAGTGTTCTTAACTAGGCACTCTATTATTTGTATTTTACGAAATGTATCTACCTCTACATTTTAAATTCAACTTAGGCCCAGCTTTCCACGCGGTACCTGCCATTATTACTTAGTCTATAGACTGTACCTAGTCAATCTATTTACTTGTTAATATCAAAGACTCAATTAAGCTTAAACTGAATAATCTAAAGTGATTGTGCACGTAAGCGTGGGAAATAGGTAATCGAATTAATAATTAATATACGCCATCAGAAATCAGACGAGCCTAGGTAAAGGGCAGCGGAAACTGAGCGATGATACTAAGTGGAGTTTAGCATGACGCGTGGATCAGCATTTTATGGCAGATTTGCTCTTTCAATAAAGAAAGAAATTTGATAGAATAGTGTCCTAAGGGTAATTCACGATATTAAATTCATGTCAAAGAGACTCGTCTCCGAGTCGCTCGCTGTCACATTTCAACAATAGTCTTATCTACATAATTTGTGAATATTTAGTTTTATTGTTTACTTGTAATAAAGATTTATATTATAATATATGTAATGTAAGAAAATGAATAGCCCTTTCTGTTACGTTATCAAGTGCAACTACAATAATATTTGATATTTCGCATATTTTGTAACTGCCATTTTGATGGGCATTCTTGCAGGAGACTTGGGTGGAACCTGTTGAGCTGATCGTGCTTGAATAATTAATAGTTGTTTGTTTGGTTAATTAGTAAGATCGGTGCCCTAAACTCGCTGCTCGTTCCTAATCGTGCATTTTGGTGTAACGTGTCCATTTGTGGTTCCATTTGTGTAACGTAATCAACGAATTAGGGAAATAAAACGTAATAGTTGAGGAATAAGCAATGTACGAAGAAGTGATCGTTTGTTTTGTGCTCGCACTTCACCCACTGATGCCTACTATGGCCATATATCTGGAACCCACTATATAACAAATACAATAAATCTTTGGAAATGGTACAGAAAAAATACTTAAAAAGTATGCATTACAGATGTTATCATAAATATTTACCTTATAAAGAATTACTTGTAAAATATGGATTAGTAACATTACAGAATAGACGTAAATTATTAGAAGCAATGTGCCTATATGATATATGCCATAACAGATATGATTGTATACCGCTTGTAAATAAAATTCGTTATCATATACCCACCAGATATCATTGTAGAAAGCCCGGACAATTGTTCGCAACAAAACGTTGCCGCACTCAAGCAGGCATACGTTCCCCACTTCATCGGCTATTTCATACATATAATAAAGAATTTAATTCTGTGGACATAATTGTATCTCGGCCTAGAACATATAAACTTAGCATTATGAAATGTTTAACTTGAAACTACAAATGACAATATTGTGTAACCCAAATACTATATTTTAGTACGTACCAACTAGATTGCATGATTAGAGATATTTAATTTTAATTTTATATTCTTTCTTGTAATTCAAAAAAATTAAGTAACTTAATAGATATAGATAGAAATACATGCTCTCCGCTGCCAAATCCCTAACTTTTGTGTAGTAATCGGTGGTAGACGATGTGGGTGGCATAGTAATTTAAGTTTCTTTATTATTTATAAGTACATAATTACTACATACTATGTCATTGTTGGTTTACCTAAATAAATTAAAAAAAAAAAATATATCCTGATGATGAACCCGAGGAAACGATGTCTCCCCACGATGGGTATTTCAGTAAGCTAGTGATAACGCTTATTAATAATGAGATTAAAAGCTGTTGATACAACAGGACAACCGTGTACAATGTAATCAATATATACATTTTTAAATTTTGTTATCATATTCTCAGTAGCGTATTAGGTACGTGAATTGATACGCTCTTTATCAGAAACTTTTTTGCACGAAATGGTCTCCAGAAAATTATCTTAACGTCCCGAAGGATTTATGAGTTCGCTCGGAGCCTAGAGATAAGAAAGCTTCCTACTAATATATAGTTCAAGTAAAACTCTATAAAATATATGTACTTTTGATTGTATGTATGATTTCAATATGGATTTCGACGCAATATTGCATTGTATACATCGTCCTGAAGCATAGGAATGTATTCTCATGGCTCTAGTATTTTTTTATCGTTGTTAATTTTTTATGGATAGATTTTGTATGGATATTGCGTTAAGAGCTTTTTCTTTGTCTGCGACTCTCTCGTTCACACAAAATGACGAACTTTAACATATTAATACCCAGAATTAACTTTTTGTACACGTTTCTCGGTAAAGCTCTGAAGCTTACAGACGAACTTGTTTTGGACAGAACAACTTTGATGTAGGAGCTTGTAATAGCGCGTTGTCTCGTCCGATGTCGGAACAGGCGTTCCATTTGTATAGACTAACGGACCTAGCTCTAAGTAATTAATAAGTATATTTATTTATTTTTTTTCTTGGCAAATGCCTTTATTGAGAAAAACAAACTAACAATACTACAGCTACTACAGCAGTAAAGAACACTTTTATTAACCACAGATCGGCCACAAGCCGATCTACAGAAAATCCAAGTGCTCCAAACCACTGTCAGTTGGCAGAGTGCCCAGAATGCTGGCAGCATTGCCACGTTGAATGGCAATACTTATACGTTGGGCCAAATATACCCCAGCATTTCGGTCACACGTCGCCTCGACCAAGCGCTCAGATAAATTTTGGAAAATGCGGTGAGCTCCCGGACCCCAAGGACCCAAAGTCTCTACCCCAAACGGCTCAAAAATGTAACCGCTATCGAGGTTAGCATATTTACGCCGCTTGAGCCGCTCAGCAGAAACTGCCGCCGCACCAGCCGCAATTTGAGTCTCTGGAAGATGTGAGGGCGCCAGTGTATCAACGCAAGTTGCGTCCCACACTAACGGCCGACCTAACTTCCAGGGAATCAAAGTCATACCGTCAGGTCTTTTACCATCGTCACGCATCAGACCATTCGGTTCGAGAATGGCTGCTACATTGGCGCTGGTAAAAGCCCGGCGAATGATGTCGTTGAGACTGGAGTGGCGGGAGATTCGGCCAGCGCTCCGAGAACATGAGAGACCATGGTGACCGAGTTCGTCGACTGCATTACCACACTGACAGCGGTGACCTACATAACATGCTGCACCCAGGCGCAAACTAACAGCTACACGAAAAGCAGATGAATCTAAAAGATTACCAGTATTAATGGAAGGGATGGCTTGCAACCAAAAACCAGATTCCCTAACAGAGACTGCTAGAAGTCGGGCACGGTCTGACGAGTTGGGACACGTTTGTATTATACTATTCCGTGCCAACTCGCAGAGAGGCCCATCCCACAGTCTCTGTGAATTGATTGATCTGAGATTGTCCGAACTATGCACTGCGGACAAAAAAGCCGGGAGAGCGACACTAGAAATTTTACGGACCCCCAGGCCCCCAAACCTGATAGGTAAGGAGGCTTGAGACCAAGCCCTGTCATCCAAGCTCAAATTCAGGACCGACATCAGGGTATTTTTTATGACGTTGTCTAAGCTTACGAGAAGCTCATTGTGTTTCCACAATGGACAACATCGTAAAACGTATGTAAATTTTGGTACAAACAAACAATACCTGATAATAGTAAATGCCATGTGGGCATTAATTTTGATCAATCTGTCCGAGGCCATCATAAAATTTTGAATTTTTTCCTCAACAAAAGGTGGGAAGGATTCGTCTAGGATCGGCGAACCAAGAAGGCGAAGTGAGCACTTATCTACAATTTTTACGCTGGGTGCCAAACGAAGGAATTGATCAAGTACCAAATCTTTGTCCAAACATGTATCTGAAATAAAAATTTCACATTTTGATAAATTTAGTTCTAGGCCAATGAGACGAAATTCGTCTATAAGAGTTTTTAAATCGTCAAGTACAGTTCCCGCATCACCTCCTAAAGTTCCGTCATCTAAGTACCAAACATTAAGTTTGGACTTTAGACGCTGAATAATCGGATGGATGGCCAGGCTGAAAATGGCCGGTCCGAGTGGATCACCCTGTTGACAACCAACAGAAGACAAAATAAGATTATTTTTGTAAACTAATTTCGAAGGATTCCCATAGCATTGCCAAAGAAAATTGTAGATATCCGGGACTTTATCTTTCACTTGCGTCAACAGGGCCCCTCTGTCCACCGAATTAAAGGCGTTCTTTACATCCACCTTTAGCAGAACCTCACCACAATTTTGATCGAGAAAAGTGCGAAGAGAATGAACAGCTGCCTCACAGCCACCTGGCGAGCCGAAACCAAGCTGTGTTGGTTGAAAAAGATCGCTCAAAGGAGCGACTTTTTAGTATATTTATGTATTTGATCTGATTTTATAGGACGATATTATCGCTAAGCGATAAAGTCCAAAATAAATTAAAAAAAAAAAACATGGCAAAGGGCTTCCAAAATATAAATGTATTTTCTGTTTTAAAAATAACTTAGTTATTATGATAGCATACTGGAAATATGTTTAAAATAATATAATATAAAAATATTATCTAGAGTTTTTCCGAGAAACATTTTCAAAAAAAATATTTTACAAATTTATGCGAGTCGTACGTAAAGCCGATGGTCATACGGAATGTAATATTAGTAAAATATTTTAACTTCAATGAAGGACCGAAGTAATTAGTTTCAAAAACAAAACACGACTCCGAAAGGCCTTGACACTAAATACTAATTCAGTTTAACGACTTGTTGACATAAGATTTAAGGCTCCCCCCTCAAACTAGCACTTGGTAAAGAAAACTGTGTAAGTTATCTTCACTTTAACTATTCACTTTAAAACTCAGATTTATTCTTGTTGCCTTGAACAAGATAGATAGATAGGTCGGTAACTCAGTCAGACGGTCTTCGCTTTGAGAAATCTTCTGACCGATCAGCATGGCAAAGAAGAAGACATGCCCAGCAGTGGGTTAAAAAAGCTGAAATTGGTAATGAAGCAACAAGAACCTCACCTCTGAGTAAGACTTCTCAATGGCCGACCTCTTGATGGTGTAGGTCCTCAGGTCTTCAAGCAGGTCGCACTCCTGCTGGTTCTTAGCGTGGAGCTTGGCGATCTGCTCCGTGTGCAAGTTCTTTAAGAACTTCGTATAGTTACTCTGCAACAAAATTTGGAAGTTAATATACCTGGTGAATGAAAATCCTGCAGTTCCTTGAAGCTGCAAGGGTCAGTGGCGAATCTAACGCTGCGCCTATGGGGTCTTCTTGCCCTTGCGAGTGGCGATCACAATAGGCCAACTATGGCCCCAGTCCGCAGTGATAGGTACCACTTACAAAGTAATTTTTTAAAAATGGTATCCCTGATCCAGTATCCAGTAGAAACCAAAAATTTGAACTCCCTAAATTCACTCCTTACTCAGTGTTCCCTGTTAAATGTGATATTTTTTTCTGCTCTCCTTTTCCTAATAAGCCTGCTCCTGCTTAGTTCGGCCACATAATCACTTACCACCAGGTGTGACTACGTGCAATCAAGCTCAGACCTCAGCTACCAACATGAAAACAACTTTGTTAATGTGAAGTTTTTAACGTCGTAATTGAAGCCTCATCGCAGAGTGATCTTCTCGGCCTAACGATCGCATGAAAAGCCTGAGTGCAATAAGTAAGTATTCGTCATAGAAATAACAATAAATATAATTGTAACAAGAGAGAGCAGACCTAAGTCTCGTATTAAGCCTAAGGCCTAAGTCTAGTATTGGCAACTGTACTTACGGTGGTGATGAGAGTATATAAAGTCCAGTAGTGCCCATATTTTGAGTACTTTGAAATTACATCTATGATATGCGAAAATCAATGTTATGAATTAGGTTTTGTTTACCGAAGTAAATAAACAAAAATTTACGTGGAAATATTTTTGTACTTGACAAATTATATTTAGCAGTTATAAAAGAAATGCAATTGGGGCTTTCCAGAGAAGACTTCTGATGAAATAATGTTTTACAAGACTTTTTAGAAACTACAAGGTAACTATTATTATTAATGTCACTCTAAAATGCCCTATTTCAAACCCGGGTCCTAAATGGTGTTCACGGATAAAATCCCAACGTGCAAAGGTCCCTTTGAGCTTTTCATTTAAAGGTAGCCGATGACACCCGGTTCCCTCAGTTATCTGTCTATTAGTCCACCTACAGCAAAAACGGGCTCAAAGACTCAAGTGGTTTAATGGAAACTGTTAAAACTAGGCTATAGATAAAATAAAATATGATAAGATAATACTTTTTGTACGAATATTAAGGAAAATACATTACAAGAGTAATCATAATAATAAATCGAACAAGCGGTGGTGTTATCGCTTGCAATTTCTTTATATTTAATGTTATTATTCAGCTAAAGACCTCATTTATTCCCTCTTTGCACTTTTCAATTTGAAATGAACTAAAAACCGTATAAAATCCCTTTGATTTCGTTCGAGAATTCTCATAAGCGCGAAGGACGAAATCCTTTACAAATACTTGCAGTTCGCGTATTGCAAGCTACGCTCGTCCGAATGCAATACTTTTGCCGATGTTTGCCTTCACTCAATATTTATTCTGAAGTGCTGTAGGAACACATATATTGTAAAAGTCAACATGAACAATTTTTAGGCTTCCGTAGTGAACAAGGAAGCCTTATAGTTTCACATTGTCCGTCCGTCCATCCGTCCGTCCGTACGTCCGCGGCTTTGCAGAGAAACTATAAACTATTCCTAGAAAGCTGTAATTTTGCACAGATGAGGGTAATGATTAGGGGGTAAGTGAAAGGTAACAAAAATAATTTTAAATTAATTAATTTAGGGTACCTCCCGTGCTTACACGTAAGATGGGGATGACATTTTTTTCTGAATGATCCGATTATGTGGGGAATCGTTGAATAGGTAATAGGTATTGTAAAATGAGGAACGGGTTGCTAAGACTTTTTTCGATTTAGTCTTCCGTTTGAAAGATATTCAAGCTCTAAAATCTGAAGTACTGGCTTTAAAAATCTGATAAAAATCAAGGAGATTGTTTCCTTGATTTTTATCACCTTAGACTTTCCAGGAAAAATATAGCGGTTAAGATATATTTGTTAGAATTAAAGATAAGGCATTTGATGAAAGTTAAGGCTGTTAAAAATCGACTTGCTTGTACTACGGAAGCCTACAATGCGCGTAGCCCGACTAGCGCTTGGCCTATTTATTTATTATATGCAAATGGGTGGCAAATAAGCAAATGGCCCACCTGATGGTAAACACATAGTTACCGTCGCCTACGCAGAACAATACAACTTCTCTTTAAAAAAAATCTAGCTCTTTTAAGTTATTATAAAATCTAGTTTTAAGTTATAGTTATCAAGTTATTTAAATCAATATCAAATTTCCATAAAATCTAGCTAAAAACTAGGAGTGGGCGTTAATTCAACGAACGGTTTTTTTTAACTGTTAATCTAATGTTAACGAATTAACAGTTTTTTGTTTACTGCAAAACCCGCTAAATCTATCAACCGTTACATTCAACGATTTTGGCAATGCGCTTTTTTATTATCTCAACGAAAAGGTATTCAAAAGTCGCTAACGTAATCTGAAGCTGTTAACGCAAAACCAGTTAAAATTATCTATTTCTTCTGCGTTGAAAGAACGAATAGAAACGAAATATGCCGAGTGAACGCGAGGGCGCCTATGTGAGCGAGCGAGACGCCGCTAGCTTAAAATTGTACGAGCGAGAGTGAGAGATATCTATGTTTCTAAGTTCGCTTGCTACTATAAACTGCTACGTTGCCGTTGGTACAAATCTGTTACATTAATGAAAACCTAATAATAATGTTAACGGCTTTTTTAACAGGTTAACATGATGAATTTAACGGCTTCGTTGCGTTAACCCAAAAATCGTTAACGACCCACCACTACTAAAAACTAATATAAAAATCAATTTTACCCAAACTAAAGCAAATAAAAACAGTATACCTATATGTATTGGTAGGTATATAAACAAGTGGGCAAATTCAATATCAATCCATCAAAATCACAGGAATCTGGTACTCGAGTGTTTATTCAATTTATTATTTCGAAATCCCTGTTGGCCTATACAGTTTTATTTTATTTCATGTTTATTTTAACAAGATCTTCTTATTTTACGCTACTGCTGCATTTTGCGGTTTTATCCGCTGAAAGGGATAATTTGTTTTTATAGGGTCTATATTTCATACCAAATTTCAGGTTAATTGATTTAGCTATTAAGGCGTGAAATTAAATAAATTTATACAATTAAGTAAGAAGACGAGCAAGACACTCTCCTGGTGGTAAGAGATAACGCTGCCCATAATTAGTACTGTGCTACCCAGTGCACTGCGCCAACGCTTCTTACTTGAGAGTCATAAGATGTTAAGACTCTTCAGCCCAGTAATTTCACTAGATACAGTGCCCTCCTACCGAAGCACAGTAATGTTTACACATCACTGCTCAGACGGTAAAATAACTGGCACTGATGGGGTCCTAGTCGACCTCCTGCAAAGGAAGTCTACCCCCGGTGGGTAATGAGGTTTATATTCAAACTGAGACAAGTTTCCCTGATTACGCTGTCGAAGTCAAATCACAATTACTATGACAAGTTGTGTGACCAACCCATAATGTTGCAGTTTCAGATCGCCTAGATTACTACGCGGCCGGAATCATCCTACCTACCTCCTATCTTATAAGAGGCAGCGATCACGTAAATCTAATCCCCGTTTTGTTTAGTCTCGTAGGTTGACCCATAGATTTACGTGACTTCAGAAACCCTGGGCCCTGGACGAAACCGTGTTGCCAAGCGGTCATTGTGACCGTGTTCCGGCATGATGTTCAGTGAAGCTAGGGGGGATTTATACCGCCTTCTAGGTTTAGTCTGCTACCATCTAAGGCCGCATCGTAGCTTAAGATCAGGCGAGATCGTGGTCAAAGGCTAACCTATAACGAATAAAAAACAACTCAAAAAATATTTGATGGTTTCAGAACACAGTAAATCTGTCAAATCAAATCACAATTATAGTTGTGTGGCCAACCTATATGTTACATATAAGTTGCAGACCTACTATATAAGGCTTGCTACATAATCTTACGACTGCCTACTACTTATCTAGCGCATCTGTAACTTATAATATTAGTGTGATTGCACCTAATCCGCGGTGACAAAGAATTCAATTAAACTTTCGCAATCAGAAAATAAAATCAAAAAGTTCCTCGGGTGCGAGATACCCTGATAATATTTCCCGGTGACAGAGTCGAGAACTCTTCTGCATTTTCCATATAACAGCTTTTTCCAACACTCAATTTAAATCATACGAAGCTAATAATAAACAACTTGTTAATAAAATGTAGGAAGGTTTGTACTGTACGCTTCGAATATTCCTTATTCGTAGTTACCGACCGTAAGTTTAGCGTATTTACAACTGTTTTTTAAGAAGGGGGGTTTCTAGCTTATAATTTTTTAAAGATGTATTTAAAAATCTCATATAGATAACCAAAAACAATGTGTGTATATATGTACCTAGTGTGTTTTTTTTCTCAATAAAGACACTTGCCATTAATACAAACTAAAAAGAAGATAAACCTAAGATCGCCTTTTTATCATGATCGTCCTTCTGACATCTTACCCTCAATAGGAGCCATCTCCCATCTAAATGAGATTGTGATCAAAGGATAACTTATTAAAACCCTTTAAACTTATTAAAATCCACCAATAATTACATTCAAATGTTAAGCTGTAAAATATTATACGCGCTTGTAAAATATTACTTATCGAAAACCAAATAAAATACCCATAAATTATTTCTGGATTTATATAAATAAACCTTAATGGATTGTACATATCGAAGGTTTTTTATTTATTTTGTTAAACTCCAACCGATTTACAAACGACTCTCTTTAAAAAAATCTATGGTATATTTAACTTTTTGTGAAAAGAAAGAAAGAAAGAAAAGAAAGAACACATTTATTCGACGGCAACATACAATAAATACAAAAAAAAAGGTGAAAGGTTTTTCTCGTAACAATTGAATAATAAATAGACAAAAAATAAATCCCCCTACATTAAATACTTTTTATATACGAGAAGGAAGTTATTTTTTATTCAGTGACACAACTTTAAGAAGTAATATTAAAATAAAATTGAAGATGTGCATCCCTCCACCATCGAAACTTAATCTAAGATTTTTAGTAAAAAAATAGATAGGTAATAAGGTAGGTTTTTGGTAATAAATAAATAGATATTTTAATTTTTTTGTAATAATTAAAAATATAGATTTATTTATATAAATCATCACCAGTCATTTTTATAAAATCAATAATATATAAATTAATAGAAGCACCATCTGATCTCTCTGAAATATATCATAATTTTGCAAATAAATCAAGTTTACCGTGGAAATTAAGTTGTCTTTGATGTTACAGCTGTCATAGGGTTTTTTGGCTACCACTAAACAAAATCTGAATACGGAAGTAATGTAGTTAGTCGGAGGTAAGTCTGACCTGAAGAAATTCGTTATATTGTAGATACTATCAAAAAGTATTAGAGTCATACATCAAATATGCATATTTCTTATCAGTATCTCCACAAAATTAATATCGCGTAGCCTTCTTGTAGAACCTGTCCGTAAATGCCAGAATTAATTTTAAATGAGACGAGCATCAAACTGAACCATGCTTAATGCAAGCGCGTCAATAGCAGAAATAATAACTACCTACCTAATAAAATTTAAAATTCAAATGCAATTATGTTTTATTATATACATAAATTTACCTTATATATTATTATTTGTTTGGAACTGGATACTAATAAGGCTCTGTTGATTCCCAGTCCTTCGTCACAAAGACGTTGCCGGAGTGCCACAGAGTTGTTTTAGTGGGTATACCGTGCTTGTCATCCTACATGGGGAGCCCCACATAACCCTCCCATACTTTCAATTAAACATATTTCCAAAAAGTCAATTTTATCAATTGTTATTTGACAAGTCGTATCGTGCGAGCGAGACGGAGTCTCAGCGACTATTAACCTCAATATACCCGTATTTGCTCAATTACCCACAAGGCAGTGCAATGTGTGATGTGGTTATATTTTTTGTTTGAGAGTAGCTCGGTGGTAGTAAAACTTTGTAACAGCCGCGCGGTTGCCGCATTTCTCGTTCATTCATAGATTAAACTTAATTGATCGGGCAAGAGCCTTCAAGCTGTTTGCAACGTCTTAAACGCCTGGTGACTTCAATTCTCGGCTTTCAAATAAATTGTTGTAAATAGGTACCTTAAAATAAACTTTTTGAACAAGTTTGTAAATAAAATTTCAATTTAATATCTTTATGGTATCAAACTAAACAAATTAATAGAAAGTCCAAATTGGCTCATGAACGACAAATATAAGTAATTGACAAAGAAAAGTCAAATATACTGAACGCATTTTATTTTCTTACATTGTTTTTTAATAAAAAAGTGGATGTGACATACGGACGGACAGACATGACGAATCCATAAGGGTTCCGTTTTTTGCCATTTGGCTACGGAACCCTAAAAAGAACGCAATACAGTTGCTTTATGTTGGCCATGACGTCACTAGTCACTGTCCACTACTTGACTGGATAATTTTATTATTCATGTATCACTGACAGACAAAATAGTAAAATACCTAGATTTACTGTGCTCCGGGTAGGAGGGCACTGTAGCTAGTGAAATTACTGGGCTAAAGAGTCTTAACATCTCATGACTCTTGAGTGGGAAGCGTTGGTGCAGTGCTTCTAGAATTTCACATAATTGTGAAATCCTAGGTAACACTGTGCTGATTATGGGCAGCCGTTATATATACATATATAGTCTTAACATCAGGAGAGCGTCTTGCTCGTCTTCTACTTCATCACAAAAAAAAAAAAAAAAAAAAGATATATTATTTTTAAACTTGGCTTTGGCTTTTTAAATATCCTTCGATAAATAAATAAAATGAATATCAGGGGAAATAATATAGTTGGAGTGTTAAATATTCTCTTATGAATTTTATTAGATACCTACTACTTTGTATTACATTTATATCAGAAAACTGTATTTTAATACAAATAGGTTTTTATATGCCTAACTGCTGTAAATAAATGTGTAGGTAAACAGTTTATTGAATAAATTCCTATCAGGCTTCAGAAGGTAAGCACGAGTATCGCGTTTTCAATCAAGTCATATCGTAATATTGAGAGTAATTCCATGTCCCGGCAAATCCCGGGAATACTATAATAGAAATTGCTGAAGCCATTTATTAAACATAGGTATATTGTTACTTGTAACTTTAATATGTGGGAAGATAGAAAATATCTTTAGTTTGAGAAATGTTATATCAAATACCTATTCATATTACTTCTGTATTTATATAATTCTTGTATTTTTTTATCGCGTATTTGTTTTCATTCAATTTTTTACAGTGCATTCAAATAGTTACTCGTTTCTTTTTTTAAGTTAGAAAGAGGATGCGCGTACGTACTTCCAAAAATGTTGTACATAAGTCTTTTTATTTCCGACATTTATACCTCTATAATACTCTAGCTGCACTTTACTTTAAGTAGGTACCTATTTACTTTTAGATACGATCTCTACTGTCTTAGTTATAACTAATATTAAGTTCGAAAAAAACTAAGTAATAACTCTAAAAGGACGTTTTTTTTTCATGAAATACCTTGTTGATTTTATTGTAAAAGTTACGTTTAGTAATCTCTCTTTTTTAGATACAATAAAACAGGCGTTTACAAAGATACACGTAAACAATTGAGCATTTGAAATTCTGCTACAAAATTCACCATCACAAACCGTGAGCGGCGAGAAACTAAAAACTAAAAATAGTACTTCACACGAAGCTCAAAGGCATATCACACCATTTTCCCGTTAGCTTTTTGATAGGTTCCCATATTCCGTTACCTTTTTTACCATTTTGATCGGGCGCCACGTTTACGCTGAAAATTTTAATTGAGCTATCGGAATTGCTTGTATTTTATATACAAGGTCAAAGTTACTTGTAATAATAAAATATTAATATTTAGCGTTAATTCTGCTCTAATTTGTGAATCCTTCCTACTGTAAAACAGAAATTCAGACTATAGACAATCATACCTACAAACTTAATTTTATTAGTCAGGAACTTATCGCGTAAGTATTTAATGCTAGTTTTATAAAAAATATATCACAAAACTAGCCTCGACGTTTTGGTATAGTAACATGAGCCGTGGTCACGAGAAGACTAACTACTTTAAACTTTAAAGTATCACAAAAAGTGTTTTAAAGTTTTATTAAGTGTAGTGTAATTAGAACATTACTAAATATTTAATATTATTCATGAATTTCTGCAAAGCAACGCCTAATTCCATCAATTGATGTTACTTTAAATAATTGTTAATTTCTTAAAGACGCGGAATATGCAAAGTTATAATTTAATTAACAGATTATAATTAAACCCGCCGCTCACTGAAAAGTGACCTCTTTATTGTGATAATACACAATTTAAATCTGAAAGACCTGTCCATCTTTGTTATATTATTAAAATGTATTTTAAAAGATTCGGAAAAGTTTATTGCGCGTTCGTCTACTATATATATAATACTAGCTAATGCTTGCTGCTTCACCCTTGTGGAGAAATCCTTTCTTAGCGGAGGTCCTCGTCATAAAACCTATCTATATACCAAATTTTAACCGAATTCGTTTAGTGGTTTTGGCTGTGTGTTGATAGTTAGTCAGTCAGTCAGTCTTTACTTTTACATATTTTACAATCAATTAATATACTTTCAAAATATATATAATGTATCTATTTATTTATAAGTATAAATATTTTCTTTACGAAAAATTACTTCTTAGCTCAAGTAGTTAAAAAGTAGTTATAATCAAGTAAATACAATCTAAGCCACATCACATGTACATTTCATTCGTTAGAGAATAAATACGGTTTTAAGGATCTTCGGATAAATATGTTAACATAATATATACTTTTATATCATTTACAATAATATACATATGCCCGTAGAAAACTATACAATATGTATATTTTTTAGGTTTATCAGAAATTTGGTAGTCAAAAGGCCAACGCTCGCCCGTAGCATCCCACCGCACCGTAGCAATGCTACGCCAGTGCTACGGTGGGCTCTACGAAACACACCTACCACCTACAATTCTTTCGTCCGCTCTAATTTGTTCTCATTTTACCAAAACAATCAATATTTACCTAATATTACATACATTTTATGTTTGCACAACAAGCATTGTTCTATTATAAAATTTATTCTATTTATAAATGTAGGTTACAAATTCTAAAAATACAATAACAGCGTTTAGTTTTAATTTAAATCAGAACAAAACGAAATCCAGATTAACCGCTATCGATTTAACTGTCCCAAAAACCACTGCTATTTAGGACTGAGAGAATGCCAAAAGAAGGACCGTGGCTCGTTTACCTCATTATATAAGGTAAGTGGAACAAGATGCGGGTACGAAAAATATAAAATTGAACACTGAATGGTGTGTAGTAATTTTGTAACATCTTTGAAGATTTCGTCGTATTGGTAGCTCAAGCACGCGTGACAGTCGGTATAAATTATGTCACTCTGTTATGGTAGTGTTGATATATGTGTGGTTATTTATGTAGCCATGAACTGAGTACACTAACCTTTCTAGGTGGGGGTTGCATGGTAATTCGCGCGCGTCCGTTTGTCACCGCGAAGCGAAGAACGCCTTCGATCGATGGCGTCGAGAGCGCGATTGCCGTCCGCGGTCGACCCTCGCCTGAGGCAAGCTCTGCGCATGCCTAAAGCCGGCTGCACATTTCCAACCCCACATCGACGCCATTGTGTGCAGTTTAAAGGATTGACAGTAGTGTGATTGGGAAAACTCGCGCCAACATTTTTTATTGTATTTAGTTTTTGTCTTTTCAAGTCGGAACTTCTAAAAAAATTACGGTTATTCTTTTTTATTTAGGATTTGTTTATATAATATATACAATATATCAAGGCCTAATATAAAAAAATGCATATTGTGATTTTAATTATTTATTATTGTAGCGAAAATATTTATAGTTAGTAGTACTCATGTATACTAGTATTTCCAACAAAACAACTGATCAAGTGATAGGTACAGTTAGTTGTCGCTAGGTAAATTCATATTATTATAAATGCGACAGTGTATATTTGCCTGTCACATCTCTACGCTGAAACCGCTTAGAGCCTATGCACACCGCGTTTATTGATAGTGGCGCGTTTTTGGTGTCTGTCCTGTCGTGTCTACTAACATTTAGTTTGCGTTTTATACACCTGCTATTGACTGACAAAATGCGCCGACTAAAAGTTGCGGTGTGCACAGGCCCTAAGATTTAAATTAGACTTGATATGGAGATAGTTTGGAACTTAGGATAGGATATACATATCTATTAGCATTATTTATCCCAGAAATCATCCTTTGATGTGATGAAATATGGGTGGAACTTTGTTGAAATGGGGAATCAATAACCGCAGAACCAATTGAGATAATATTTGCTATAGGATTAGTTTAACTTTAGGGGAAGAAGATATGATAGTTTTTAAAGTAGTTCTCAAATGAGTACTTCCACGCGGCGGAAGTCACAGACGAAAGCTAGTTATAATACTAGGTAGGTACATTTAGCACAACGTTGTCCATTGTGTTTATTTATTATTTATCGCGTCAGTCCAATGCGATATATTAATTATGCATCAAGCTGTTATCTCTACTGCATTTAGTTTCATTTTGTATTGTGGTGTATAAAAGAGTCTGTCAATAGCCACGGTAAAAATATAAATGTATAAAAGCGTGACTGATTGACTGACCTATCAGCGCACAATCTACCTTAAACCTCTGAACGAATCGGGTTGAAATTTGAACCACAGAATAGGTTTTATGACGTAGACTTCCGCTTAGAAATTCTGCAAGCGGGTAGAGGCGCGAACATACATTATGATAAATCTTTAAAGAAACACCACAAAATAGACAAGAATAAACTTAATCGAGTTACTAATACACCGACAGATGTTATTTTACCTTACTTAGGAACACTGAATAAGAACTCATACCTACATAATATTTTTATGACATCGACGAGAAAATTCAATCTATTAGCATTATGAACTTGAAACAGGAAACTAATAACCTGTTTAGGTGAGCAGAGGCAACACACCCATCTATAATGATCTATACATTACATAATACATTAATAGTATAGTAGAGAGTAAAATAGACCAATTTTGCTATCAATATTAACAAATTCTATTTTGTAAATGTAAGTGGAAATCGCTTTGCGCTGCCCCAAAGTTTGTTTTCAAATATTTGCAATATTAAATTTCATACGCATTTAGATTGCAGCGCACCTATAGCCCAGTCAATGAGTGCCCAAAAAGGGTATGTGGATCGAAAAGTCGAAAGCAGAAAAACTAACTTAGGAACTTTGTTTGGACTAGTTAGGAGATAAACATACTAAAAGTCCCCACCCCTCCGAGGTGAGCCCGAGGGGGGGGAGGCCGAAGAAGGTCCCGTTTTTAGGTTTTTTGCTTATATGTCAAAAACTGTACGTTGTACGATATTTTGTTGTACTACATTATGAAACCTCATAAAATTTTCTACAACTTTGGCCTTGACACTTTTTATCTATATCCAATCGTTGTCCAGCTATGAGCTTCGAAACATGGTCTATTTTCAAGACGCTAGTTTTAGTTTTCCATACAAAGTTGGTAAAAAAATCTAAAAAGTAAAATTTTACCAACTTCTGGTTGTCGTACCATAATGAAATTTTCCAAATGTCTAGAAATATGATGACAGTTCAATAATCTGGTACCACTGAACTGATCTGATGATGGAGTCGGGAGGTATCTACTGGAACTCTTCAATGGCTATTTGTAAACCCGTCGAGTTTGGGCACATTACATTCGAATCGATGAGACTTTTTCATAACACTTGCTGTCGAGGGTCTGATAATGGACCAGGTGGTGCCTACGTCTCATCAATCCGAATGTAATGAGCCTAAACTCGCCGGTTTTACTAATAGCCATTGAAGAGTTTCAGTAGACACTTCCTGGCTCCATCATCAGATCAGCTCAGTGGTACCAGATTATTGAACTGTCATCAGATTTCTAGACATTTGCAAAGTTTTATTATGATACGACAACCAGAAGTTGGTCAAATTTTATTTGCAAGATTTTTTTACCGACTTTGTATGGAAAACTAATTTAAGCGTCTTCAAAATAGACCATGTTTGGAAGCTCATAGCTGGACAACGATTGGAGATAGATAAAAAGTGTCAAGGCCAAAGTTGTAGAAAATTTTATGAGGTTTCATAATGTAGTACAACAAAATATCGTACAACGCACAGTTTTTGACATATAAGCAAAAAACCTAAAAACGGGACCTTCTTCGGCCTCCCCCCCCTCGGGCTCACCTCGGAGAGGTGGGGACTTTTAGTATGTTTATCTCCTAACTAGTCCAAACAAAGTTACAAAGTAAGTTTTTCTGCTTTCGACTTTTCGATCCACATTTCTTCTTTTACTGGACTACTACGAATTGTAAATTGAACCGCGATTCTGCAACGTAACAATCCCCCTGAGAATGATTTTACTTTGATGCTATACCTATATTGTTTTGACTCCCCAATGCGGTAAGTACCTACATAATAGAGTAGCAGTTATTAGAAGCTAGGACAATTGGCTCCTAATAAGGGAGACAACACAGGGTAGTAGGGGCTGCCTGAGCTTCGATACTATATGGCACATATAGGAATACCTCCAGGATTTTTATTGGGTAAACCGCCCGTGTCTTCATTCTTCGGCGGGGCAGTCCACACATAGCACTTTGCGACCTTTGGCATAGGTTGATGATACGTAACACATTTTACTTTTTAAAAAAATGGCGGCAGTCTAGATTTAGTCTGCGACCATCTATGGCTACATTGTCGCTTAACAACACGCGAGATGAAAGAGTTACCTATAATAAATAGGCCAAGCGCTATTCGGGCTACGCGCAATATAGGCTTCCGTAGTACAGTCAACTACAAAGAGATGTATCCATGTTAGTCTTACAAAATGAAGGAACTTTTAGTATGCAAAAATTATTTACCCTTACTTCGTGACATTTTCAGTATCCACCAAATCTTATACTATATTCGATTCATTTTAAATGCTATTATTATGTATCACCTAAGGAAAAGTAGTGGGATACATCATTGTTGCATATTAAACGAGTCGATGATAATATAAAGTTTGATTGCTACTAGAAATGTCACGAACCAAGGGTAGTTCATTGTGGCAAATGAAAATTTACTTCATTTTGTAAGCCTAACATGGATACATCTCTTTGTAGTTGACTGTACAAATCGAATAACACAACAGCCTTAACCATCAATATCTTTTAAACATATAAAAAAGCTATCTTAACCGCTATAGTTTTCCTGGAAAGTTCATGGTGTGATGATATTTTTCAGTTTTTAAAAGCCGGTAGTTTAGATTTTAGAGGGGGGCGGGACGTCCAAAGTAAGTTTTAAACTTGAACATCTTTCAAATAGACACTAAATCGAAAAAGTTTCTCAGCAATTCATCCCTCATTTTAAAATACCTATTCAACGATACGCCACATTAAACGGGATGCCGCCAGAAAAAATATACCCATCTTAGATCTTAGATACGAGTTATACCCGTTTTTGTCCCGTTCTCTTACTCTTACTTACTAAAGCTAGGCTAGAGCGGGGGAAAAAGAAATACCCACCCCATCAAATCACATACCCCCAGCAGAGAAACTGCCACCGGGTAGTGACTTATCCTGGCCGGTCTGGAGGTCTTTAAACAGACTTCGAGCCGGTGTTGGTAGATGTCTAGAAAATCTGGTTAGGTGGGGTTTTTCTGGAGATGACAAGTGCGGTTGTAGTGCTGTCCAAACAATGGAGCACCTCCTGATCTGTCCTAATTGCCCCATAACTTGCACAGTTGAGGACCTTTTTGAAGCCAACGAAAGGGCTGTAGAACTGGCTCAATACTGGCTTAAACAGCTTTAACTCTCTCAACAAAATATCTATGTATAATTATAATATCATGTAGCCATACGACTCGATAAGAAGAAGTAGAACTCTTACTATTGCACTTGTCCGTGCAAAATTACAGCTTTATAGACCTTAATTTATCCGTAAAGCCGCGTAAGGACAGACGGACAAAGCGAAACTAAAAGGCTTCCTTGTTGACTACGGAAGCCTAAAAAAGAGAAAGAAAAAAGTCAAGGTAAGGGAGTCGTATTATGGTTTATTGACATAATACGATCTCTCTTCCTAGCGAAAAGATCTCCACTACCCATAGTATCTGCACCCCTTACGATCCAATGGTAATAAAATAAAATAAATAAATAAAAAAGCCTTTATTCTACTACAGTTACAATAGTTAGTGTTATACAAGAGTGTAAAGTTGCTTTTTAACCGCGTGCTCAATTTGATGACCGAGCTAGTGAAGGATTCTTTTTATTAAATGTTCCGCCGAAGTTGGTTAAAATAGAGAAATTTCAAACAATGGAAATCTAACCGACCGAAAGTCATCTCCCAACTGAAATTGGACGAAACCAAATTCTAAGTTCGGAGTTTCGTAGTTTAGGTTCCTCATGGTTTCTAAATAACTTAAAGTTCCTCTATTCTAAAGAAATTTATGCAATGTGTTATTTATACTGTAAAATGGAGTTTTTAAGTTGAACATTAGCCCATAAATTTGTCTTTTACAAACACTTTATTTTGACATACTTTTTTACAATGAAACAATTTTAATTTTAAAAGTTTATTTAATATTATTATTATTAAAGTTTCATTCACTTATAATGTAATGTACCGGGTAGTTCCCGCCTGCCTTACTCAGGGCCGGATCTATAGGGGGGCAGTTCGGGGCCCGTGCCCCGGGCGGCAACGTCATGGGGCGGCAAAATCAAGGACCCCGACCCATCGCCAAATCTGGGACCATCGAATAAGGAGGGCGGCAAATTTCAAATTTGGAATACAAATGACAAATACGTATAGGTACGGAATAGACATATCTTCGCGGGGCGCGTAGCCATAGCTCAATACCTGCGAATAGCGAAACCATATTATTATGTATCATCCAACGTACGCTAAAATTCGATAATTTCCATATCTACTTTGAATTGGGGTGAAAAGATTAGAATGTCGATTTTATTTTATCGCACATTTTTCACAATTTTTTTTGGAAATTTGTGGAAATAAGTATGAATTTAAAAATATCTTACTGCTGCTCGTGCATGTGTTTATAAGAATATTTCAGTTATAGCTCCGAGCTCAAAATAAGCTTATTTAAATTTCTCTCCACTCCAAAATACTCAGCGTTCGCAGGAAGTTGTACACGCTCTTATAAGTGAGAATTTTTATTTAAATTTCTTACCGCTCAAGAAAGTTAATGGCACTCTTTTCATTGTGGAAAAAATAAAAATTTCTCAGCAAGCTGCTCACGCTATTTTAAGGATCCCTCCTTATACTTTAATTTTCCTACCGCTAGAAGGAAAGTTAACCGCACCCTTTTCATTGTCAAAAATGTAAAATTTTCTCGGCGCTCGCAGCAAGTTGCTCGCGCTGTTTTTTGGAGATTTTTTTCTACCGCCCAAAGCAAGTTAGCCGCCCTCTTTTCATTGTAATTTTTTTTTCTCGGCGCTCGCAACGATCTGCTCGCGCTATTATAAGAAGGAATATTTTGATTTTCCTAGCGCTCGAAACAAGTTAACTGCACTGTTTTCGTTATCAATTATATGAAAATTTTCTTGCCGCTCGCAGCAAGCTGCTCGCGCTATTTTAAAGAGGAATATGGTGATGTTTCTACCGCTCGAAGCAAGTTAACCGCACTGTTTTCGTTGTCTAAAATATAAAATTTTATCGCTGCTCACAGCAAGCTGCTCGTGCTATTTTCATGAGGAATGCTTTAATTTTCCTACCGCTCGAAGCAAGTCAACCGCACTTATTTCGTTGTTTAATTTTTTTTTTCTCGGCGGCTATTATTATGATTTTCCTAACGCTCGAAGCAGCAAGTAAACCGCACTTTTTTCGATGTCAAATATATAAAAAATTCCTCGCTGCTCGCTCCCTTTGATTGTTTGCCCCTCGTGCACCCTAAGGAGGGGGGGCGGCGATTTTTAGGTTTGCCCCGCCTCGAAAAATTCCTAGATCCGGGGCTGACCTTACTATCCGCCCCACAGGTGGGGTAGGCGAGACTGTCAAAAAATTGGCGTCTGACGTGCCCCACTGATCGCGTTTTGGTGGAGCAGGTATACCTACCCAGTATTAAGAAGCTTAGACCCCGGACCCCAAATAACACATAGGCTTCTTTTCAGCAGCTGAACGCTGGGCACAGTTACGAGTAGTTTTAAAATAATTAGATATTCACCAAATCTCTATGTTTTATCACATTTCATGCACGTACAACTTTTATCACTTAATCATGTAGTTATTGTTTACTATCGAATACGTGACATTGGAGTCAATCAACTAACAAGCAAATCTACTCAAAAAATATTATTTATTTATGAGTCGTAGTTAAGAATTGCTATTTTCTATAAGAATGCATGTACCTATGTACTTATATTGATTCAGCGACTCAAACTGAGTCGATGTTGACACGAGTATTAGGATTATTACGATCTAAAAGTACGGTTAGAAATGAGGCTCGCTTTGAAAAATGTATCTCTCCTAACTCCTCTGAGATGTTAAAGGAATGACGCGGCGGGCATTTCAGGTCTCTACCCACTTTGTGTCTGCCTATACTGCCTGTCTCGCGGTTCACTCACTCTAAGAGCCTGTCTATAAAGGGAGAATTTGCCACGAATTGATTCGTGGAAAATTACTCGCGGGTTAGTAAGCATTTACGGCGTCCATATATTACAAATTAAAGGCCTGTTCAAACCGCAAGAGCGAATATCTATTAAGATCTGTTCGCTAAGGTTTGAACAGATCTTAATAGCTTGCAGGATGCTTGTAGACGCATGACGCAATGTATCTCGACCACAAATCGACTTACACGCGCGTGTATTCACACGAATCAATTCGCAATTAATTCGCCCTTTCTGGACAAGGCCATAGATAAATAATATTTATGAGTCTGGAAGACTTGAGTAAACACTATTCTCGACTAGCTCGACACATTTCATCAGATAATCAAAAAACTTTAAACACAATATAAAACTTGGCTTACCTTGACTAATGGGCGGCTGGACAACGATATTTTTTCCAAATAGCTTGCCGAATCCATTACTTCACTACTTAAAGCTACTTTTATAACTCTAAGAAGTAATTTAAGTCAACAAGAAATAACTGCCCGTTTTGTAGAGTTATTTTCGTACTTGTACTTAGAACTCAACTTTTGTCAAAACAAAAAAGGCTGTCAAAAAGTTATATTTTCATTGTCTGTTTGCAATTTGCGAAACAATCGAAATTGTAAAATACATCGTTATGGTAGTCGCACATCTATCCGCATCGACCGCGCCGGTAGAATTTTGTATAGGAAATTTTCTTCCGATTCGACTCCGGCAAGTGTGCGGGGTTTCATGAGATTTCA
The DNA here is from genome assembly GCA_947507615.1 of Hemithea aestivaria. NCBI lineage: Eukaryota > Metazoa > Arthropoda > Insecta > Lepidoptera > Geometridae > Hemithea > Hemithea aestivaria. The sequence goes on from OX382323.1 coordinate 3,779,878, forward strand.
TATTACAAATAATTCAAAATTCGATTCGTTCGGCGCGGTCGATGCAGATAGAGTGCGTATGTGCATTCACCATTAATATGCTACTAGGTGTTTATTCCCTCTTTAGAACACAAGGTGAGATATTTATTTAACACTACACACACACACACAATATCACACAGAATCCGAGTGGCGCTTATTTCTACGCACTAACACCAATAATACGTTAATTTGTTTCTCTATTCGCAGCGTCGCGTCCCTTACGTGTGACGCTCTTTGTATATTGTTTATAATACAATAAAAAGAAAAAATTATGTCATATTATTGGGTCACACTAACGATCGCAAATACGTCAAGACATTATAGATAGAAATCAAACATTTTAGTCTATAACTAGTTTGGCTTTTAGCGCTTGTATAATATAATTATCGTAGCTAAATATCTATATAATCTACAGAGGTGTAGACGAACTCTTGACGCAAAGTAATATTCCAGCTGAAAAAGAAAGTTTTTTTTATTATTTTATGTGAAGAAGTAAGAAGACGAGCTAGACGTTCTCCTGATGTTAAGAGATAACGGTGCCCATAATCAGTAGGTACAACGCCACCTAGGATTTCACAATCTAGGTGCTCTGCACCAACGTTTCTTTCTCAAGAGTCATAAGATGTTAGGACTGAGCCCAGTAATTTCAATAGCTACAGTGCCCTCCTACCGAAGCACAGTAATGTTTTCACATCACTGCTCAGGCGGTAGAATAACTGGCACTGTTGGGGTACCCACCTAGCCGACCTCCTGCAAAGGAAGCCTACCCCGGGCCCTGGGTATTGAAAATGCACATGGGATATCCAATAAAAAATTAAATGTGTCACACATGAGGCTAAAGGTACAATTTTACCTATAGTTAAATCTTGCAAATAATATTCAAGAAATATATTTTAACAAAACCTAAATTGTATCAGTCTATTTAGATATAATGTCGACGATAATTAAGAGTGTTTATTGTGTAGTGATAAGACAAGCGGCCGTTTAATTGTGATTGTAAGTAATTTAGATCTGATAAAATTATTCAATTATATTGACTGTATCGTCCAAGGACCTTTGTTTGTTACAAGAATATACTAGCTCCGTCTCTTGGTTTTATCTAAAATCGTGAGAGATTTCCGCCATTAAAAGAACAGATCTAAAAGAACACAGAACCTTTTATAAATTCACTTCGGTGTCCGTCGGTCTGTCTGTTATTTAAATTTTTAATAAAACTTTAATTATCCAATATCAAAGCGATTGATATTAACTAAAGAGGTAGGTATATTGAGGATTGAGAGTCTGTATGCCTACTTATTTTAATTGCACCTATCAATCAACGAAAATATTCCTTCATGTTTTTATTAGAACGATCAAATCTACCAAAAAAATAATCCAAATCAATGACTTAGATAGCGGGGAGCTTCTCCACTTAATCGGAACCGAATACTTAAAATGACGATATTAGATTAATAATACATATGTAAGGTTGTTTACAGGTACACTATTTTAGAGTCATTCGATTTCAGCTAGATAGAAATAACTTAAAATATTTTGCGCCGGACGCACAGCATTGACCTGCTATAATATTAGATAAGTATGGATGTGGGTGTGTTTGTTTCTTCTTAACGCCTTAACGACCGAACCGATTGTGCTGAAATTAAAGCGCAGCGATGAATCAACAGAAGCGTTTTTACACCTACATTAAAGATCACTGACGGTGACTCGGCAGTAGCAGAGCGATTGCCAAAATTCTTGACCTAGTGTGACCTATAGTCGGGCCGGCCTAAAAGGCCACATTTGACAGATGTCAGTCATGCAAACAAGTGTTGGGACATTGTTTGTTTATTTCGATTACAGGATATGAATCGATACGATCTTCAAACACGTTGGAATCGAATACAGTTTTATGAAAACATTCATAAAGTCTAATTAATTTTAATTCTAATAGGTTTTTTTTGTAAACATGTAATGGCGTCATGGGCTAGTTTTGCCAGAAACATCTCACGAGTTATAAAAAAACCTGTAATAAAAAAATATGTTTATTCTCTATTAGACATGTGCGCCGATTATAAAACGACCGGCGGCGGCGTCTGGTCGAAAAATGACCGGCGGCGGCGGCGTAATCGGCGTGAAATCGGCGTGAGGGTAAAATTCAACAAAAATCAATATAAAGTGTGCTGAATCACGTTTCTTAAATATTATTTGTTATATTTAATGAAATTAGGCGTTTTTTTGCGGAAATCTATGATAATTATTAATTAAATATCAATATTATGTAAATTCCGCTCCAATTTGATGCGAAAGAGGTGGCAAGGATTTTAAACAATACACTATGTAATAGTGAGCATTAATTCAACCATCTAATGCACCACCCAACCTTTCGCATATACCTGCATTAAGGGTTAATAACGAATTGCTCGTTAGTAAAGTCATCATCTCAGCCATAGGACATTCACTGCTGAGCATAGGCCTCCCCTTTGGACTGCCATATATACCTTGGAAGCGACCTGCATCCAGCTTCTTCGTCAAGGTCGTCTGTTCACCTTAAGGGTGGACGTCATACGCTGCGTTTGCTAGTCCGTAGTCTCCACTCGAGCACTTTTAGATCACATCGGCCATCCGCTCTACGTGCTATGTGGCCTGTCCATTGCCACTTCACTTTGCTTATCCGCTGTGCTATGTCAGTGTCTTTAGTACGTCTACGGATCTCCTAATTCCGGATTCGATCAAGTAGAGATACACCGAGTATAACCCTCTCTGTAGCTCACTGAGTGACTTTGAGCTTTAAGATGAGGCCAATAGTGAAGGATCACATTTCAGTGCCGTAAGTCATCATGGTAACACGCATTGATTGAAAACTTTCATCTTAAGGGTTTGTTGAAACTTAGACTAGACTCCTACAGGTAGGAGTGGGCGTTAATTCAACGAACGGCTTTTTTAAACTGTTAATCTAATGTAAACGAATTAACAGCTTTTTGTTTACTGCAAAATCCGCTAAATCTATCAACTGTGTCATTCAACGATTTTGGCAATGCGCTTTTTTATTATCTCAACGAAAAGGTATTCAAAAGTCGCTAACGTAATCTGAAGCTGCTAACGCAAAACCAGCTAAAATTATCTATTTCTTCTGCGTTGAAAGAACGAATAGAAACGGAATATGCCGAGTGGACGCGAGGGCGCCTATGTGGGCGAGCGAGACGCCGCTAGCTTAAAATTGTACGAGCGAGAGTGAGAGATATCTATGTTTCTAAGTTCGCTTACTCCTATTAACTGCTACGTTGCCGTTGGTACAAATCTGTTACATTAATGAAAACCTGTTAATAATGTTAACGGCTTTTTTAACAGGTAAACATGATGAATTTATCGGCTTCGTTGCGTTAACCCAAAAATCGTTAACGACCCACCACTACCTACAGGGCCTTACAACGATGACGATGATGAAAACTTCTGCAGGTATTGCTACGATAAAATAGTATACAACGAGAGAGCTGACATGTTTTTCGCTTCTATACGAGGCATCCTCAGAGACTTGACTCACCGACCGGTCGTTGTAATATGGGTAGGGGAGATTTAATATAAAAGCCGTGTTCGTGGAGGGTCATTCCGGACTGTTCAGTGGTAGGCGTTATGTTGGCCTTTTTTCTTTTTTTTTTCTTGGGGTATGTACACTATGTATACCCACTAAAAAAGGGTGTTACTGCGGACGCCATAGTACCGAGGTAACGGGAACGCCGAAACCCTCATCCACGGCCCTGACGGCATTTGGTCCAAATTGACAGGAGGACCAAGACCTCAGTGGAGTCAAGAGGAGTTGAACCCCACCCTCCAAAGCGCACCACCTCGTGGATCGGTTTGTCAGCGACGAGTAGCTCCGTACTCCGTCTAGACTCTAGACCTAGGTAGGGGGATGGGAAGGGCGTGGGCGCGATTCCTCGCTTGAAACCATAGCTTTTTCCATGATTGCTAGTGAGAGTTCTTGCCCCATAACTGCGATGAGGGTACGGTGCTTACCCATGCTGGGCACGCGTATCCACTTCACAACCACAGAGGTGGCAAACAGGGTTCGGTTCTCTGCCGGCTACGAGGTGCATGCAAATACTTTCCGAAGCATCCGTACCCGGAAAACACATGCACGAGACGGAAGGTCAAGGACCCGTGTTTTCTGTCCGTCCACCGCTGGAGTAGCGGACAGATTAGGCGGGGAGACTACCGAGCATCTTTGCCCGGGAGCGCTTCTTCATCATCATCATCATCTCAGCCGTAAGACGTCCACTGCTGAACATAGGCCTCCCCTTTGGACTTCCACATGTACCGGTCGGAAGCGACCTGCATCCAGCGTCTTCTGGCGACCTTTATAAGGTCGTCTGTCCATCTTGTGGGTGGACGTCCTACGCTGCGCTTGCTAGTCCGTGGTCTCCACTCGAGCACTTTTCGACCCCATCGGCTATCCGCTCTACGCGCTATGTGGCCTGCCCATTGCCACTTCAGCTTGCTAATCCGCTAGGCTATGTCGGTGACTTTAGTTCGCCTACGGATCTCTTCATTCCTGATTCGATCGCGGGAGCACTTTCTCCTAGAATTTCCACCGCCCATCGAGGACGAGTCCAAGATATTTCATCGAGGGCTCGATCGCGATGTTATTTGACCCCGGTGTTATGTTGGCCTTCGCTAAGTCCACACAGCGCCAACGATTACCAACGAACCTCATCGTTGGCATTCGCTTGTTTGGTGTGGAACAAAATGGTGGAAAGTGGAAATCATACCTCCGTACAAATTCACGCTTCTTATTTCATAAAATGTTAGTTTACTACACGGGTAGCAATAGCAACAGGTAGTGACAGTTGCGTGTCAAGCCGCCGACGAGTATCATTCTTTTCTATTCTCTCTACCTCTTTCAAGACGTTTAAATTTTAAATTTATTTGAGACCTTTCTTGTGTCTACTTATTTGGATAATAATGATGATTTAAATATTATAATTACGTTAATAAAATGAAAAAAAAAATCACGCCGATTTCACGCCGATAAAATGATCGGCGGCGGCGGCGTGGCCAAAATGACCGGCGGCGGCGGCGCGGCGGCGCGGCGCACACGTCTATTCTCTATACATTACACAATTTTATTTTAATTACATTATATTTTACTATAAGTTAATCACAATATTAACAACATATTTTATTTTAATCGCAATATAGTTATTTATTTATGATCAAATATTCAATCCAAGTTATAATTGCATTCGATTCTACTTTTCAAATTTCGATTTCGCGATTTTATTGGGTAGCATCCTTATTGTTTTAAAAACAAAAACTGATTGACGTGACCTTGTATAGGGTGTCCTATTTATTCGTCTAATGTTTTTAACCCCCAACGCAAGAAAGGTGGGGTGTTATAAGTTTGACGTGTTTGTTTGTCTGTCTGTTTGTGTATCTGTCTGTGCCATCGTAGCCGAACGGATTAATGAAGTTTGTTTATTTTTTCGTTTATAAGATTAATAATATTACTCGGCAATGTTCTTAGCTATGTGTATAACATATTATTTATAGTTTAAAAATAAACACAACAATGACTTGAAACAAAAATTGAGTATTTTTTATTTTTGTTTTTTTTGGTTAAACATAATGCCACAAAAACCGTTGTTTTATATTAGAAATAAAATCTATACCATCGGCTTATCCGAAATTGACACCGACATTTTCCTCGTAGCTTTACATGGTCTCCCAGAGTTGATTAAGTGAAGCAGGGTGGAGCGGCCCCTTTTACCCCCCTTCCTTACTGCCAGAAGGGGTACAAGGGGGGTTTTCCGATCTTAATCAGCTTATTTTGAGCAAATACACATTTGGTGGAAATCCGTCCAAGACGGCTACGGCCGCTACAAAATGGCCGATTACTTTTTTAATTTCACATTTTGACACCGTTGAGGACTTAATTTTTTTTTAATAATGTGTGTGTGTGTGTGTGTGTGTGAGTATGTTTGTTCCTTCTTTACGTTTCTTCTGGTAGAAATTTCAATTGTAGTTTTTGGTAGACTTTTTTATGGTAGAAAAATGCGTGAGCTCCTGATGAAGGACATCGTAATTGTCCGAAACTCAGGATCGAGCCTAGCTCCGACCATTATTTCCGTGAGTTTTTAGTCGTTTTGTTTACATAGTAATATGGATAACTCTCACGTAAGTTTTCAAAAATGCACAGTAGAAAAATCTACTTAGTAGTTTTTGGTAGAATTTTTAATGATAGAAAAATCTACCAAATGGTAGAAAATTAATAGTAGTTTTTGATAGATTTTTTATGGTAAAAAAATCAACTAAATGATAAAAAAAGAATGGTAGATTTTGCTAGAAATTTCAATGGTAGTTTTTGGTAGAAAAATTTAATGGTAGTTTTGGCAGAAATTATGATATAAGAATTTGGTAATAAGTTAAATGGTAGGCAAAAAATCTACCAAATGGTAGAAATTTTAATGGCAATGCGTAAATTGTTAATTCGAGTATAGTGTTCAGTGTTCAGCTAAGTGTTGTCATATTATTTATTGTTCAGCTAAGTGTTGACATATATTATTTACAGAAAAAAATAAGTAAAATTTTTAGATCACCCTGTAAGGGAATTTTGATGATGTGTCAAATGTGGCCTTTTAGGCCGGCCCGACTATAGCTCTTATAGTGGTTGAAAGACCGTTTTAAAATTGCACTAATTAGCACAAATAAATGCATACTATATAATATATACATATAATATATCTAGCGCACCACAAGTTTAGACATTTTTATCATGCAACATCAAATCCACAGAAGATCAAATTATCTAACCGTGTGAGTTTATGGAAACGCACGGAAACTTTCCTTCCTCGGTGTTTTCCAGCATCGTATACTTAGATTATGGTTCGTTTATATACATTGCCCATCCCGCATCCCTTTGCAAGTAAATGATCCTCTCGCTAAGTCAATCCCTAAGAAGTAAGGTCTCCACCCGCTAGATGGCGCTTTTAATATAATATTTAGTAACTTCTTTCGTTTTGTATCGGTGTGCGGTGTCAATGTACTATATTAAAGAGAATTCTTGGAATATTATGTCTAAAATGGACGTTTTAAACAAAATAATCAGGAAAATAATAAATATACTGTTTATACATATTACATATCTATATACTTTGCGAAATTCCACGTAACGGGAAAAGAAAGCTTAAAAGCAAAATTTTCAGAGAACATAGGCTCGAAAACTCGATGTAATGGGACTCGGTATAAAGGAAAAATAATATCAAAATTGTTGTCGAATAGCTTTGAATTTTTATTTATTTCAGTTGCAGATACCGATTTTGTCACTGATGATCATCATATAGAGGGTTCCCGCCACCTGTGTTCCTTTAACAAGTTTTTCTCTTCTAACATTAAAACCCCGCCCCGTTTAGTTTTCCTACATGAGGTAATCTTTTTTTTTATCTTATTATGAACTATGACTTAACGAAACGTTTAAGTGCCACATAAAATAGTAGGTGACGTATATGGCAACTTGAATTTGACTAGGTCAAAATGTTACAATGTGCGTGTGTGTATATTTGTGTTTTCTTTTTCTTCATGCCCAAGCAGTAGGGAACCGACTGAGCAGAATTTGGTATATCCTAGAATTTCAATTTTCTGCTCATAAGAAGACTATTACTGCTAATTTCAGCAGTTTCATGCGGATGGTGTCTTATAATAAAGGATTCGATCTAAATCAAACTATGATTATTTTTCATTCAGTTTATTTGAATGTTTATTTATACACATTACAGATCGGATCAAAACAACAATCTACGAACGTTCGAACAACGGCAACTCATTCCAATAGAGAAGTAACGTAGAACTGCAGTTAGAGTACTAAGACAATAAGTTATCAAATTATCCATTCTAACATGTAACATTACATCTTAAAACATCCATATAAATAATCGACGGTCGCTCTAGTAGCGGCCGTCGGAGTCCCTCGTACTCAATACACTCTACGCCAGTTCACAAAAAGGTACAAAGAAAATAACCAAAAAGAAACTTTAATTTTATCTAAAAAATTTATTAATGAATGAGGCGACTATGTGCACATTGAAAACACTTGTTATTTTACAATACCAGTTGTACAATATTTACACAACCCTCCTCGCCTCCTCGCGCGCCCACTCCTGGTCTCATTCCATCCGTAACTAACATTACAATACGTTACATACACTCTGTACATAAGTAGTTTGTACAAATTACGCTTAAACATTAGTAGGTAATCTATAGAGCTAGTTTAAAACAATGGAAATTTTGTTGATCATAATACTTATACGGATAATGGTATAAGACGTTAATCTCTTATCGCTACACTTAAACTGATTATATCGGCTACGGCATAAATAATATATGTATCGATTTGTCCTTATGGCTAATGACTGGTGCGAGACTGTCAGTCATGACTTTACAACTAGAGGTGTCCGCGACGCGGCGGGAAGGCCGACCACGCGCCGCGGCGCACGCGCAAACTCGTATAACACACATATGTATATAACTGCACTAACTTTACGTGGTTACAATTCCATACAACGGTTCGACGAGGATCCGACACTGTCAACTTAAACATTACATCATATAAAATAATGCGCTCAAAGCACGAGAATACAACCAACGCTCGTTACATTCATTTCGAACATATCAAAACATACGTAATATGTACATCGCAAAAAAAAATAGAGATATCAACAGAATTAAGTCATGTTATTATGTACAACTCTTTTTTTTATTTCCTTTTACATAATCGGAATCTCGAATACAAAATTATTATTAACTCTTATATTTTACATAATATAAATAAACAAATCACAGTAACAAGGTAATAATGATCGACACAGAAATATTGAAATGTGATGTAGATTTGTTGAGCCGGGGTACGCGCAGTGTAGTGTGCGTATTAGCAGCGGCAGACTTAGCGTGTGCCTCGGAGCAAGCTTATCAAGTAATAGTTTCTTCACTGAATTATGCTGCTACTTCGAAACTAGCACTGACCAAGTAAGAATGGCTTCACACCTTCGGATAACAAAGATTATGAGATTATGGTAAAATGGTTACTTAATATTAATTTTTTTCGACGAAAAAATTTTTTTTTCAATAATACAGTGGCTGGTCTCGGTCAGTGCTAGATTCAAAAGCGCAGTCTGCGTCGCGGGGTGATGGCGGATCTCAATCGGAAGACTAACGTGTATCATCAAGTCGAACGTTTCCAAGCTCATACTTGTACAGACGCGACAACATAATGCCGAACGCATGCCCTTATTATACTCGTATTTACAACAACGCAACCGTTTTTTTATGTTTTTCGTAAACCTTATAATAAATATTAAATATTTTTGTGTAAAGAATTTCAAAAGTTAGTCTATAATAAGTATTTACAATTTGAAGAATGGTGCCTCGTTTTAAGTTCACGGATTGTTTGCAGCTTGTGAGAAAACGAAATATGTATGGATGTCGCGTAATGGTGTAATTCTAGGACAGACATGGTCTATGAAGAAAACACTTACATCCTTACATTATTTCCTAAGTAGGTTTTAATAAAAGATTCAAAATGTTTACGTAACGATTAAGCTCTATACGGGGTTATAAAAAGGTGTCCTCATCATAGACCATGAACTGTATGGTACCTATATAATTGACCGTTTTGTACAACTTGCGACCGTGACTTTGATTTTATCAATGCTGGGATTTATTCAGTGTAACTATCTAGGCACAATCTAGAAGACGATATTGTTATGCCTAACAATTATTCAGAAAGTAAGAGAATAGGTTTTGTACAGAAATATTGGTTAAAAGTTGCCACTGTCATTGAACTCACTTTTCAAACCCTAAACCACTTAGGTGACTTAGGAACTTGAAACATGGCATAAGGGAACACCGAAATTTACATTTACACGAAAAGCTGGTTTTTAAATTCATATATACCTCTAGATTTCATGGAATCCAGTTATTTATATCTAAAATGTATTGAAATATATAGACACCGATTTATTTACATACACATCTAGTTATTTCGTAACTGCAACGGTAGGGAACATAGAAGAGTGGGTATATATAAAGCTCAGTCAATATAGGTCACTCCTAGAAGGTAAATAAGAGAATTATGGGCATTTACGCGACGTCGTTGCTCTCGTTTCAACCTCACGTAATTATAGATGTTTTCTTGTCATTGTATTTGTCTTAACCAATGGGAGCATGTCTATTTTCGCAGAAGTTGACGGTATGAATTGGCAACATGCATAACTCCTCTATGTATATTTCCTCTATGGGCATATATGTATTTTATTATGGCGGTCTCTCGACGAGAGAAAGGCCTGTAACGTAACAATATCAGATTTGATTGCGAGCATTCGCCTCGAATCTGTGAAGCAATGTTACAAATGGTGTTACAAACAGAGCTATAGTTCTTGATCTGTACTGTTACATTACAGAACCACGTTCTCCCGATACGGGACGGCAATATTTTATTACGATCTAAGTTCACGGATGCGTATATCAAGTTAATCTTGGACAATGTGTATTATATATATTACATTAATATTTCTATTTAATTTTAGAGTTAATCAACTATTCGATTTAATTTATGAGTCAGATTTTTGTCATTTATTTACATTACTATAGATAAAACTCGATCTGATTTAAAAATATAGTTACATCTAAGTATTTATACATAGATATTAATTAAATTCTTTCATATAATTATATATTATTATTTATATATTTAATGGTAACATTAAACTTCGATATACACTCAGTGACATTGTACCATTATTGAATGGACTAATAATAAAATGTTGGTCAATAAAAGGCAAAAAAATATATATATTTGAAGCGAACTATGATACAAATACGTATGTGATGACCTATAAATATTAAATGCTCTTTGCGAATGTGGTAAATTCGTAAAAAAGGATGATAATAAAAAATAAACTATTTTTTATAAAATATGAAAGTTGAGATGATGTACATTTATTATTTTTGTTTTGGATTTTTATGAATCTTTATGATCTATTGACGTCGTGAAAGAAACTATGTTTTATTATAATAATTATTCTAGGGCACCATTCACATTTATAATTATAATATTTAGCATTTTTAGCGATGTTACACAGCGTCCTTTCAGTCAATAAACAAAAAAATTACACTAAAACAAAATATAAAAGTATAAAAAATTAACATTGATAATATTCATTCAAGGCAATACGAGAAAGTTGTGGATTAAATGTTTTATGAAAAATTAAAAAATACATATATCTATTCTAATTAATATTAAAAGAAATTCTAACTGATCGAGATTTGTGACTATAAAACATAAAAAATGTATTTAAAGGTCACCTTTTAAATATAACTTTTTCAGTACATAATGGCATTTTTTTAAACTGAATCTGTTCTTAAAATAATTTCCTTTGAGAATATCAACGAGCTGTCAAATAAAACAAAAATACATAATTTCATAAATGTTGAAATACCTAATTGAGATATTTATAATATTAAAAATTTCAAAATAATTTCATATTATCAATCAGCAATTAAATTTTTTGAAATAATTTTATTCAAATAATATAATTTTTCTTATATAATATTATAACCAACCTGCAAATAAACAAAATGGTTATTTGAAAAACTTTATTTATTATTTCCGTTTTTTAATTAAATTTAAACTGTGTATTCGCTAGGCGTCTTTAAGCCCATTCGAGTTAAATTTATACGAAGCTAGGTTCAACGCTATTCTATGTATTATTTAAACGGCTATTTATTTGTCGATTTAAAGAGAAAATATGTACAGAAAAGTATAGCTACATGCGATCTAGGCATTCTAACATTGCCTAGTACTGCACTGCAATAGGGTAACCAATATTTAATTTATTTATAGTTTATTTTACTATAAATATATTTATTTTATTTTTGTATTTCTGTGACTGTATATTTATATTTGAAGGAGCTTATACCAATGACGCGTTTTAATGGAAAATTATGTATAACAGTTCATTTTTGAAATTTAATCACGATGGAAGCAATATGCGTCTTATAATAATATATTCACAGTAACAATTGTTTCAACAAACCCTTTGCAGTGAGTTATAGTCGCGAAAGAAGACAGCGTACGGACATAAATATCTATGAATCAGTAATTGGGTATGCAGGCAAGTGCCTTAGGTAAAGATCGCTATAGGATGCGCGACATGTATTTACAATAAAGTACAAATTTCATATCTCCAGAATAAACGTAACGTATGCCGTACCCTCTCAGACAAGAGCAAAATGCTTGTGGCTGCGGTAAAAAATGTACCGGGATGACAGACGTCGTGGAAAACGAACAACTATCATCTGAGTACATATTATATTCCAACGCTTTGATCATAAGCCATTCACATCAGCCACATCGAATCGTAAATACAGAAAATTCACTTATTATGTTCGGTAACACGTTTTTTTGACAATCTTTACCATAGAAATTCTTTAAATTCTTGACAGATACTACAACAAGTTCGGTACGATTAAGAATGTCTAAAGAAAGCGTGCTAAGCTTAAAGATGTCAGTATGTAGACACGTTACGTTTCTGTAGATGTGAAAACTACTAAAGGACATTCGCACACGACGCGTAGCGTATACGTATCGTAGACGTAATTGTGTAATTCCCCTTTGACACGTAGGGAGTCATCGTTTAATTTCTAACCGAAATAATTAACGGTACAGTATACTAGTTACAAATAGGTGATAAGCCAGTTACGTCCACGACACACATACTCTACGCATCATATACAGAGGACCTTAGTGACCATTTAAAGTTAAAACACTGACTTAAAACTAACCATTCTCAACACACTTGACTATGAGATGAGTATTGCCGAATATTGCACTAACTGTTAACACACATTTTCAAATAAACACCCAAATCAATTTGTACAAAACAATTCACATAATATACTAGTTGCATTAAGGTGTATGAACTCGTGACTCGTATGTTATATATAATATGTACATACATATGTGTTAAATAACATGTATTAATTGATCTACAGTTGAATATATATATTGGAGCGCTACTTATGGATAAAATATTGCTAACAGTGTCGGTAATATTGGATGCGTAATTTTTTATAGATATCAACAGAGGCTGGGCTGTAAAAATATGCCTAATTGCAGTGTAGGACTGAAGAAGAGGCGAAGTTTCTTTCAACTTAGTATTAGAAATTTAAAGAAAACATAACATATTTGTCAGAAACGATATAATAATATATTTACTTCAGACAAAAGTGATAAATATCAGAAAATCAGAATAAAAAAGACGAAATAAATGAGCCAAGGAGAAATTGAATGTGTCAGGAGTGTATGAGTACAAGGCAAAGTGTCACAACTGTATTCATATGCACAAATATTTAGAAGAGTATTAAAACAGACCTGCTTGTTAAGCAGTTGTTACATGGGGCTTGAAGAAATGTCGATATCATAAAAGTATACATACATAAGTTGCGTACATCTTCAAATATAAATTCTACTGTACATAACACGCCCAAGGGTTTATACACCTATTTGCACTGAATACACATTTATTGGAAGGTACAAGCTCTATATTCTGAAATATACACAAAATGTTCAACGATTTTAGATTTTCATAAGATTCTACGTACCTATTCGCACGTTTCCACTTTCAGCAAATCAATTATTCTTGAAATTTCCAATTATTGCATCTTCATTACATAGTAGCTATTGCTTTTGGCACAACCACAAAATTATTAAGCAGATCTCTACTAATTTGACGCCAAAACTTGTGGTAATCACTGATAAGATTTTCTGTTCTATTTTATAACAAAATATTAAACATACTTCAAGCTCGTTTTTAATTAGCGTTTTTATTGTTATTCATGACTTGAATACCATTTAACCGATTTCGATAAAAATTTAATTAAATAGGACGACTTTTTTCCAAATCGGATCAGCGGTCTTCGAGTAATTATTGAATCCACGTGTAAGCTTTCGTCCTCATTTGAGGTCGGTTAAAATGCGTTAAACAGATAGACGGTTTGCCAAATATTTACTATGCCTCTACTATCGATCCTACACTATATATTAGTGAAAATTCCAGAAATATTGAACAATTCTTGACGGAGAAAATAGTTAAAGGCCAAGAAAAGATCAATACGGATTTTGTAAAAATGTAGGAGAAAATCAAATTAAAAAAATAGAAGGCACCAAAATTCGTATTACAAATTGTCTTATTCGAGCGATTGCCACAAACTCACTGTCGTTTAAAACATAAATTTAATGATAATACAATATTCCAGTCTAATGCCCTTCATTTGTAACTTTTTATTTTTCTTTGGCATATCACGAAATTTTCTCGTCTATTAATTGGCAGTAATAATATAGTGTCGACACAAATTATATAATAACATTGCTTAATTATTATTCATGTATAAAGAGAAGCACAAATTATTAAATTATTTATTCCAGAATTTGGACCCGAGTACAGCAACCAAAAGTATTTTAGATTTTTATTTAGATTTTCACATAAACCCAACCTCTTTATTGCTTATATGAACATAATATATAACATGTTACATTTACGTGATAAATTAAACTAACTATAAAATAAATAAAATAACGCCTGTTCAGATTAAAAAGCTCGTGATTTATGTCAATTTGTATAAAATATTACTTGATTATTTGCGTATTCAATTCAAAATTTATATTATAATAACCATAATTAATTAATAAATACTTTTAAAACTCCTCAAAAATCATAAAAGAAAAATAAGTGAATTATTTTGATTTAAGGTATTTTAATTTAAAAATCATCAATCATAAGAAGACCAGCTTCTATGATAAAAAAACAAATTAGAAATGTACAATAAAACAAAGATTTCGTGAGTAGTGCCTTTGTTCAAACTCAGTTGTGAAGGGAGCCATGAACTGTGTCATTATACCAAACATAGATTAATAATAAATAAATTTTTCAATTATGGAAACTGAGCTCAGTAGCTGAAGTAAAAAACTTTATTAGTTTTTGTTTAGAACTAATGTACTCCAAACGGAACTGAAGCAAATGGAAGAGATCTGTTGCGCACGATTCTATTAAAGATAAACACTATTAAATAAATGCAGATATTAATTAAAAAGGTTAAAATGATGTACCTCTGACCATAGGTGGTCAGAACAGGTTGTAATGTCATAATGTGATGTCTGTAGTAAGCTTTCCAAACAACGTCAAAATTAATTTAAAATTATTATCATGACAATTTGAGATTCAATATGAGGCACAAAGTAAAAACAGTAACATTAACAAAAATATATGCTATACTATAGTAAGATTTACTTGTGCATCACGTAATGCACAACATTACACATCTTAGAGTAACTTTAAGTTAATCATTGAGCTTCCGATTTATACAAATAAATAATATGATAGGTCTACACTATAATAGTTAATGTTTATAATATGTAATAATGTACAGTCACTAACACTATTCAGTTTCAGTAGAGCGGAGTTTATCTCTAGCGACGCGAGACGCGGCGGCACGTACGACAACAGCACGGTTCGTTCAGTGGAGCGTATGTTTGTACCGGCGCGGGTATCACCTCACGTCAGAGTGTTCGTCGGGCGCGGGCGCGGGCGGCGCCGCCTGCTCGGGGGACGCCGACTCCTTCATCACGTAGCTGGAGCCCGCCGTCCGAGCCAGTTTTAACCGGATCGGCGTCACCTTCGCCGTCCGCACTTTCCGCGGTGCGGTCGCGTCGTTGGAGGGCGGGTCGTGGTCGATGGCGAGCGGGTCGGGCGCGGTCGGGTCGTACTCGAGCGGGTCGACGGCCGGCTCGGGCGCGGCCGCCGCCGCCGCCGCCGCCGCCGCCGCGCCACCGCTCGCCTCGCTCTCCTCCACCGGACGCTTTATCTTTATTATCAACTTCGGAGCGGCACTTTCACTTTCACTGATCACTTGCAACTTGTCCACTTTTTTGTCCTTCTTTTTCTTACGCTTTTCGCTTTTGCTCGATTTGTGCTTATCCGTTTTCTCGTTCTCCTCGAAGTCGGCCATCACCATCTTGCGGTATTTCATGCTCTCGCGTCGCAGGTCCTTGAAGCTGGGTTTGTGGATGAGCCGCTTCTTAGGAGGACGGAAGTCCGAGGGCTCGTCGTTCACCTGCTGGACGATGTTCGCGCCGATCTTGATCTTCAGTTTTGGCGCGACGGGGGAAGTGACGTTGGGTCGGGCCGGCTTGGTGGAGATGCGGCCGCGCCGCTTGTGCGCCGGCGGCACGGCCAGCGCCGACAGCTTCACGTCGTCCGCCGGGTCCACGTCGTCGTTCATCGTCACCTTCAGGTGGCGCAGCTCCCGCGACAGGCCGCTGCTCACCTTGCGCTTCTTCTTCTCGATCGGCGCGTCTACTATTTTATAGTCCTCTCTGGTGGGTATGCTGGTCATCGAAGCTACGGCCTTCGGTATCGTGATGACGGCTCGCGTGAGAGGCGAGGGAGCCGCCGGCGGAGGCACCACGCCGACGATGCCCGCCGTCGGATCGTCCATGTTCATATCTTGAGTCCAATATTGGCGCAGAAGCTCCTTCTTGCGCATCCGCCTCAGGTTCGTCGAGCCCGACATCACGTTAGACGCCGCCATGAAGTTGACGGGCGTCTCGTGAACCGGCGCAGGTGGAGGGACAACCGGAGTCACGGAGCTCGAGTAATTCGCGTCCAGGAATGGCCCCTTAATTTTAACCTTCAACTGGTTGCGTGAATCCGACAGTGACACTTTCGGTAGGTGCGGGGTGTACACCTCGACGGGAGGAGGTGCAGGTGTCGGAGCGAGGGGCGGTGTGGGCACATGGTTGACGGGGAGGCGTTTGTCTTCATCGATCTCCGTGGATCGATCTACAGCGCTGTACGCCAGCAACTGCGAGTGGAAGACTGGCGGCGCTGGCGCCTCGGCCGGCTGGTAGGTGCGCATGTCGACCGGGCCCGGCAGCACCGGCGCCACGTGACTGAAGCTCACTGGAGATTCGACCCGTTGTTCCAATACCGGTTTATTAGATCCGTCTCGGACGTCACTCGGCGTTTTCTTGCTCTGCGGGCTCTGAACGTGTGGCGACTGCGAGATGTCTTTGAACGAATGATCAGATCTGCGGTCATCTCGGACGTCGATCGACTTCCGCCTTTCTCGTAAAGATTTTAGGTCTACGCCATCGTTGGCGATCTCCTCTTCAAAATCGTAAACGGTACCGACCAGTTTATTCTGTATCGAAGTGCCCATGTAATCTGGAGGGAACGCGTGAGCGACTTGTGCACGGCTCTTGGACCGACCTCGTCCCCGCTGACCCCTGTTACCTTTGTTGCTCGATCGTTTGGAGCCTTTAGGTGCATCGCTCTGCCGCGGCGAGATGCCGGGGCTCTTACCCGGCGATTTACCTGGAAACTTGGTGTGTGCTTTCATAGGCGGTTTTGGTGGCGATTTAGATTCTTGGTGCGACATGCTCATCATCGTCTCGTTGCTGTCGTTGGATATTTTCGTGGCACGGCTCGTTTCGTACGAGTCAACGCTGATACTCGGGCTAGAAGCCACGTGAATGGAGAATTTATCACTGCCCGTTACGTCGATTGTGTCGTCTCTGGGAGAATCTAATTTCGGAGTGGGAGGTGCTATCATTGCGGTAGTCAGCGCTATATTTTGGGACGAAGACGTGAACGCAGCGCATAAAGGGAATGATGGTTTCGATGGCATCATCGGGGTGGGTGGATATGCCATGCTCGACCCGTAGATAGAACCGGGCGACGGGAGCGGCAGTTGTGAACACGCTCCGGCAGCGAATAATGATCCCATTGAACTGAGGAATGGCGACGCACTAGGTGGATACGTTGCGTACTGATTCAGTGGCATTGAAGGCTCAACCGGGCAAGAGTAGGCCGGGATCGGAGGATATGAATCTATTTCAGGCATTACAGCCACGGAGTGAGGTTCGCAAGCGTTCATGTGCGACTTGAGTGCAGATCGCCCTTGCGCGATTATTGATCCTTCCGAGTTAGTACTGGAGGCCGATGATCGACGCGTCGTTATCTTACTTTCCCTCCATTTTTCTTGACCAATATACGGCGAGGATATTGTCGCGCAATCCGAATGAATAACGGAATTGTTGTTGTCGTAATTGTGCGTATCTTGATTCAGTTCTACGTCGTTACTCTGAGAATTGTCGACGACAGAGGGTTGGGAATCGTCGCTCTGTTTAGAGAGCGAAGTAGTGTCACCTACTTCAGAAGCGGATTGCATATCTGACTGAACGGTAGCAGGTTCCTTCATGTCGTCATTGTATACATTATGTTCGTATTTTCTATCGTCGATGGGGTCCATCGGTGGATCCACGTGACGCAAACTTTCATGCGCCCATTTCTCTTCGTTACTCATTTGCATTGGCATATGGTATTCTTTCGAATCCAATAAAGATTTCCGGCAAGGCATGTCAGCAGGTGCTATTGAGTGCTGAACGTGATCAGCCGTATTGTGAACGTGTTTAGGAGTTTCCATAATGTGAGGTTCCGGCTCGGGTTCTTGGTTCAATTCTCTTACCGGAGACATGTCGCGATCCTCTTTGTCGTGTCCTAGGTTCGCGTTTATTTCATCGTCTCTTTGATCTTTCTCGTCGCCGGAAACGGCGGCTTGGTCTTGCGAGCTATTCTCCGCTGGAGCTTTCTTGCTACTGAGCTGCATGCGCAGTCGATCTACTAAGTTTAGAGTCTCCTGTGCGCCCTGTTCTTTGGAATCCTCTTTGAAGAAGAATTCAGGATATGAGGCGAACGGCTTCATCATTTCATCGTGATTAAACCCGTCGTCTACAGCCAACATATCGAAAGCAAACAGTTCGTTGTCCTTCTGTTGCGGGGAGCACATAGATCGATTGTGATACAAATTCGAGGGTATCTTGGCGCTTTTTGATATCTCAACGCCTTGCACATGGCTCGCATCTTGCGTGATCGTATCCAGTGTTGAACGTTTCTTGACGTTTCTGATCAAGTGGTCATCACCGTCCATATTGAGGCTCCTGGCATCCATTGGTGTCCTCGGTGACTTTATCATAGTATTCTCATTTAGATTGGCTTGTATCTTAGCCAACATTTTTACGCTCGTCTTTTCAGTACAGTCTGACGAGTCAAATGATTTATCATCAGTCATGTATTTCTCGTTACCACCCGGCCTTTCAATAGGTGTCAGGACGTGTGTGGGACTCGGGGGCTTAGGTAACCACTTCTCAGTGTCATTGTAATCGTCGTTTATTCTAATCGGTGACTTCTTCTCCTCAGGAGGCGTTTCGACTGTTGTATTATGTTTTCTAACAGGTGAAGAGTGACCTCTCTTCTCATCACGAGACGAATGAGTGTTGTGAGCTTCATATCGGCTCTGTCGCCTTTGTTTTATCGGCTTGCTCTCAACTTCTTTGGGTGAATCATGTTGCTCTTTCACATGTTTCTGTGGTGGTTCCTTGACACTCATTCGCCTACTCGATATACTCTTTCGTCTCGTTTCCACTGGTTTTCTCGGACTCGGTTTAGACACAGATGGAGATTCCGTCTCGGATAGTTTCATGCTTTCATCGGCTGAAACGCTCGGCCTCTTCACCTTGACTGATTTTTCTTCGATATCATTTATTAATCCTGGTTCTTCCTTGATGGTGTCAGTTTCGATGGCATAGGATGACTTTCGCCTGGCCTTTACTGTCTCTGCGTTCGTTTTCCGTTCCGGAGTTGGAAGTTCACCGGACTGGCGGCTCTCTTTGGGAGTTTTGTTGGGACCAGGGGAATGACTGGAGTCGTCTTTAGACGGTTTTCTAGATCCGGCATCAGGGATATGAGGCAGACTTCCGCTTGCAGTAATGCTTCTGGTCCGAGAACGTGTGGCGGCGCACGCATCGTCGGCTCTAGAAGGTTCCTCTCTTTCAGCAATCGGCGATGGTACCCTGCGCTCGGACTCCCGTTCGGAAGTTTTAAGCTTCTTGTCAGGGGCCTTGCGAGGGGAAGTTGAATCGTTGGACGCATCGCTCTTACGCTTTCTCCGCCTTCTCGGCCTTTTAGGAGAAGGACTAGAGGAACCCGACCGTTCAGATTGTGTACTTTCAGAGTCGCTCGAGGCACTGGTCGACGAGAGCGGTCTTGACACCTTGTCGAGAAAGGGCAAGTCCACTGTCGGCCTCGTTCCCGGCGGCGAGAACACAGACGGTTGTTTCACGGCAGGTTTGATCTCGCGAGCCTTAGCCGCCGGCTTCGGTCCGGTCTTCTCCGGTTCCACCTCTTCTTCGGAACTCGACGATGATGAATAACTACTACTGCTCGAATTTGAAGAGGAACTCGAGCTATCCTTGTCGTCGCTTTTCTTCTTGTCGTCTTCCTGTGGTGACTTAGATGATTCCGGTTTGTCGTCTTTCTTTTTCGCCGTGTCCGCCTCCGGGACAGGCCCTTTGCTTCCGATGCTCTTGATGTGAGCGGCGGCTTTCTTTGCCGCCTGCCTTTGAGGTACGTACGCGATAGTCTCTTTATCTGCGTCTTTTGATGACTTTCTGGTTGTTTTAGCGGATGGACTCTTAATCTCTTTGCCCTTACCCTTGCCTTTTAGTTTAGGTTGTTTAACTTCCTCACTGCTCTTTTCAGCTGTAGCTCGGGTTTCAGTTGATGTTTCCTCTTTCTTGCCAGTGGATGTGGAACGCATATTCTCTGATGCCTTTTTAGCTGCTTGTCGTTGAGGAACAATGAGATCAGTCGGATTGTCTTTTTGCTTAGAGAACTTATTTTCTTTATTTTTAGCCTCATCATCAGACTCATTAGTTTTGACTGGTGTTTTCTTATCTTTATTGGATGGTTTTCTTCCCCTTTTCTTAGGCCCTGGTTTATCTTCGGCTGAGTTTGATTGGTCCTTCTTTTCGGAATGGCTGGGAATAAACTCTTTCATGGCAGCTTTAGTCCTAGGCAATGATTGCTGGGGATCATTGGAACTGGGTGATTTCAATTTATCCTGATCTCCATGCCTCTTTGAATCGCGTCTGTCGGTCGATGAATCTTCGCTGCTATCAGAATATATGTCCACAGGAAATTTGGAGCTTCTTGTAGTCCTGATGGGCATTAAATCGTCACTATCAGTGCCAGACTGACCCAACCGGCCAGCAGCCATCTCTTTCTCCATCTGTCGAAGTGTCTTGCTAGCATCTTTTTTAGGACGAGTAAGTGCCGGCTCATCTTCACTGCTGCTGTCCACGACAGCTTTCGATTGCGGAATTTTCTTCTTCTTTTTGTCAATTTTTGATTCATTGCTTTTGTCGTTCTTTTTCTCGGGAGTTCGTTCCCTTTTCTTGTCATTACTCTTTTCAGGCTTCCTCTCAATTTTCCTTGGAGATCTTTTGCCTTTCGCTTTAGGCGAAACTTTTTTCTTTGGCGATGTGGACGGTTTCTTTTTAGAAGTAGATGGTTGTGGTTCTTCTTCTGAGCTTGAACCGATGGCTCTCGCGCGATACTTGCTTGTGCTGGGTCGAGCCATCTCCGTGTCGCTCTCTTCGCTCGAGAGCCCGCTGTACATGCTGCCGCTGCGACGTGAACCGTTCACGTAATGTTTTCTGTATGGATTGGACGATTTCGATCGCCTCAATCCATTTCGGTCTTTCTTCGTTTTATCATCGCTGCATCCCGGAGGCGCGATTCTCGCTAGAAGTTCAGCAAAGTCGCTCTTATGATCCGCAGCGTCCGGGTGCGAATATAGCTTGTCGTATATTGAGGGCCCGTGGTTGGCTTCAATGATAGCGTTCATTTCATCCGCGGGGATGTCCTCACCCGCGGAAAGCACAACCACTTGCTTATGAAAAGTCTGTTCGCGCATACGAAAGAAGGAACGCGATAGTTTCTCCCGCCTACTGACCATATAGCACAGATTACGGACGCGTTCTAGGTCCTGCCTCAGCTGCACGAACATTTTCATTTTGTCTAAATCGGCTTGTTCCTGTCGGTGCGAGAGCAACTCGTTATCATCCGACTTAGGTGGCAACAAAGGCCGATTGTGACCGGCGCGCCGCTTCAACTTCCAGAAATGGTAGATATAGTTAATGGCGTCCTGGTCCACGTCTAACAGATGTGAACTGATGTCTTTTACACTGACGTGTTTCTCAAATTCTTTTTCAAACTCTTGCAAGCGCGCGGCTCGAGCTTGGGTCTTTTCCTCCGACGTCATGTCCTTCCTACGCTTTCTTTTCACCTCCTCCTCCTCCGAACCTGAGCCTGACGACTTTTCCTTCTTGGAATTAACACTGTGTTTCTGGCAGTACGATCGCAACTTTACACCGTCATCAGCGTTTTCGTCTTCGATGATGGCTCGCATTTCGAGTCCATGTTTAAATGCACACGTTACATGGTAGGCAGTCTTGCAACTTTTAACTGAGCACTGTATGCAAGCTCCTTTACGTTCGCGGCAGAGGACGCACACAAGGGACCAGCGGGAGGCGGGTATCGACGAGATCTTAGTGATGGGCTCCATTTTCTCGGCACAGCCGATGGAAACTTCGGGGATCCACAGGACGCAGCTGACGTGAGCCCACTTGTGGCCCGAGGGCGTACATTTCATGGCACCCCCTAGGTTCGGGCACAGAACACAAGTAGGTCTAACGCTATCGCCGCACGGCCTGCATAGCCACTGCCCTGTAATGTAAAAGCCGGGAGATTAACACAATGAACGTTCATACAGTACAGTATAGAAAGGACGTTAAAACGCTTACCGTCTGGTATGACAGTGATGCCGTAGCAAGCTTGATGCACGCAGATGTTACAGGAATCGCAGAAGACCATCTCGTTCCCATCCTCGGAGTCCGGCGACCGACAGACGTCGCAGATCACATTCTCGTCGTACTCGATGCCGAGACCCTCCTCCGACTTCATGATTGCTTGTATTTTCTCCCATGTACGTAACTAAAACAATGGACAAAATTATACATACGTACGTAACATATCCTAGTCTACACGGTCATTATAAAAAGACATCTTTATTTTTTATTGTGGTCCGTATCGCACAACACCGTAACTGTAACTGAAGAATTATCTAAAAATACATCAATATAATCTCAGGATATCCCAAACAATTCCAATAAACATTTATTATCAAAATGATCAGTAATCAGTCATAACAAAAATTCTAAGTATAAACTGTTGTGTCTAGACAAACCTATATTAAACCAAATCTTGGAGCTAAATCTTTACTTAAATCTAATTTAACTTTACTGTGCCATTATTATTATTATTATGTTGTCAATCCTTCCGATTCTCGGGCCATTGATGACCCGGACCTTTGGTAGGCGTGCGTGGGGCCGAAGCCAACACGTAGAGGCCCCATTGACAGTTTAATCTAATTTGTAATGTGACAATAACAGGCAATTATTAGCCCTGAATGCGCTATAAAAATGCAACCACACAATACAATAGTTATTTGCGTTCTGCTTGGGCTATTGATGCAATCAATGCTAAACTAAGATCAAGTTATCCAGGGAAACATTTCAAAGGAAACTATCGGAAAGTATTATTTTCAAACATAAACTCGCTCCGAGGACCAGCTATTCAAACTTTTATATAACTGCACTCATTTTACTCGTAGGATAAACCTATTTATTTACTGCAATAACGTGGGAAGGGCAGCATTCTATTTATTTAGGAAATACATTTCGCATTATGTGGATGAAATTACATTGATGCACGATTGATTCACGAGTAGTTCATTGGTAGCTCCACCGTTCGACTCTAATTAATTGCCTAATTAATTGGTTTCAAATAGTATTTCAATTTCTCGGACTCTAATAACCAGAAGTTTATATTGAATATTGTAACGGCGAAATGCTTGTTCTCGGAAAGCCAACCTACCAATTAAAACGGATTCTACAAGGTATTTCTGCACTCTCTGCACAATAGGGAGGTAGACAAGGTCAAAATTTTAAATATACTAATAATTTTAATTTTAATAATAAAAAAATATTCGATACGATTTTTTTTCTTGCAAATAAAATAAAAAATGACTGAGATACGACTATAACGCTTATCAGATTCTGTGTTGGGACGCGTGACGTCACACCACTAAAATGTACTAGGTTTAGTGGTGTGACGTCACGACCAAGCAACTTTAGTGCGTTGTATCTCTCACGTTTTTTTATCAGATTTAGAAATAAAAATACGTGTCCAATATTTTTCAATAATCTACATTATGAACAAAAAATTTTTTTTAGTTAACATCCTTATTTCTCAAAGCTTTAATCGAAGTACAAATACTATAACTTTGTTTTCTAACTTTTGATCATAACCCATACATAAATGGTTAAGAGCGCATTAGTAGTTCTTTTAAGTCGAGTCATTTGGCTATATGTAATTAATATTATGAACACTAACTGCTTTGACCAAAGTGTCGCCCTTGTTATCGCGTAATACTAGCCTCGAAGAGGTCCTGCATTGTGCAAGCTATAGAACAGCTGACATGGGACATTAACATCCGATCGTTATCCGATCCAAACTATTACAGGCTATATGGTAGTTGATGCACTACAACCATCCATTTCTGTCCGTCCTCGGATTGCTAATGACGGACCGATAACAGGAGGTATAACGAAAAGCAATATCCGTATTCGGCCCGTCATCCGACATGACGCTCGGTTCTGATTTGGACCGGCCAGTAACAGTAAACTAATGCATGTATGCAAGATACAATACGTCTAACATATCGTAGATTTATAGCCCAGTTTGTACTAAAAGTCTAGAAAAATTTTAATACTGAGCGCAGTTTTACAGTGCATTTCACCATAGCAAAACATGTCTAAAACATTTCACGTTTTAAGTTGCTCGCTCGAGAGTATTTCACTAGGCGTCATTTTTCGTTTACCATATTACGTCCACTGTGTCGAGAAGTAAATACTAATATTGGATCTACGTTAATATTCCAAATTGTAATTGATGGACGAGCAGCACTAGGTATAACTCGCTCACAGACCTTTTTGTCTCTTTGATTCTATACCATCCAATGACAATGACGAAGTGCAGCCACAATGCCCTACTAAAAAGCGATAGATCAATTATACCAATGTAATCGGCAACGTCCAGACTCGGCTTAAGCCTTTGAAACACATTTCAACCCCGAACTGAATCTCCAGGACCACTCTCCCAGGCAAAGGTGAGAGGATTAGCATTTCGCTCCAAGTAAACGTTTCAATTTAAAGCCTTTCAAAAGACAGAAAGTGTTACGATGTTAAGTTACATTGGCTGTAGAGGCATTCAAACATTCATTCCGGAGCCTAGCGAGCCGCGATGCAATTTCGACTATGAATCTGTATTGTGAATTGTGACCGCGGGCGACGGGCCGGCAAAATCACTCGTATTGATCTACATGCTATCTGGGGTGGCTGACAAGTGACATGTTTCATGTTAAGCGTTAGACTTTGGCTATAGGTACTTAAACAATTCCATAAATAATAGTCAAATATAATCACTATCATTATGTTGTTTAATCAATGAGTAAATAAAAAACTTTTTTTAAAACCACAGCACAAACCTAACATCCAATAAGCAGCCAAGGGTTAGTATTCCTACTTAAGTTAAGCTAGCTGATATTATAATCATCGACTCTACAGTAGCTGACACTATTTCCGTTCAAGGTATTGGATAATCGTAAATGAAAATTTTAATTAGGAGGAAATTACTGTATTTACGTATTTGAAACAACCTTTCAAAAAGGTACAGACAGAGAACGCCACAGAAAGAGTAGAAACTGATATTTACAAGTAGGCTTCGTAACCTGTTAATCAGACGACGCTGATGATTTTTTGTCAAAAAGGCTATAAATTAAATAATGTAAACATGTATGATAATTGTTGCGTTTAAACATCATTACAACTTTATGTAGGTATCGCTTTACAAACTATTTAAATTTCCCTAATGGTAAGTGTAGATAATTGCAAATATTTACTTTATCCGTTTTAATTAAACGTCGAATCAAAGGAGAGGAAAGATAATAATTAGCGTCCGTTTTCAATAGAGTGCGAGAGCAGCAATTCATCGTTTGAATTCATGCGGACCTATTCTGGAATGTTACTAAAGTGATGTTTATAATGATCGACAAGCACAGACATCGCATCGGGAGGGCATTTCACATGGGAACAGAAAAAAGTGGAGCACAATTTTATTTGGAAAACATGAGATAAATGATTATAATTTTAGTTAAAATGTTAGTTACCGCACATTACAATATCTACTTTTATCAATTAGGAGACAACACTAAACTAAACAGTTCAAAACTATAAAAGAAAGTTCAACTAAAGACAAATCACTCAAGAAATATGATCGACGTACCAGAATACGGCACCCAAGAATTCGTTTATAGCTCCGGCTTACAGGGCGAATGCAACAGCTTAGTGTTTGCGCTGTGAAACAGGACCTAGAGGCGGGATTATAAAGAGGCGCTTCAATTCCGAACGCAAGAATAGAATAGAAAACTCTATTAAAATACTACAATAAATATACAGAAAACTCAAGCAAGCTTCATTTTAAAGCCGAAATAACAGACAGGACGTAAAGCGTAATTCCGAAATGCTATTGTCTGTATAAATTGAAGCGCTGCGTGAGCTATTGAAAACCTATCAGATGCACCTGTGATCCCGACAGAGTTAATGGACAGCTTTGTTAAGGTATGCTAATTATTAACGCTAGACTTTACATATTAACCGTAGAGGTAATTATAATTAATGCTATTATGAATTCGGTGAACATATTTAATATTTGTTTGAAATTTGATTCTACAATTGGAATACATATTTTTATTTAGTTGTGGTTATTTAAATTGATGATCTAAAATCTTCTTATAACAAAATCTCGTGTACATTTTAATGATTTTTGTAGTTATTTGGTAGATTTAAAAAAAGGTTTTTTTTTACAGGCCACAGACGAAGTTGCTCGGGTCAGCTAGTATTATTATATTATGACACACAAGTTCTCAGATTGCCCGGACTCCAGCGACAAGAAGATACCGTACAAGGTAGCTCACAAAGTGCACTAAGTAGGGAATGAAAGCACGTTAATGTACCTTTGAAAGTCCCACTAATTATGACTTGTGCCCGACATAACATCACTCCCCTGCATAAAATATAGGCATTGAATTAAAACACCACTGGTTTAGTAGGAGTGCTTTTAGCTTATGGTTTCCGTAGCGGCGGCAAATATCAAATTCAAAACTAAGATGCATTCCAACATCAAAGCTGACAGTAACCTATACCACCACAAGTTAGTAATAATGCGCGAACTCCGTGTGACAAGTGGTGTTTCCATGAGAAATAAGCCTTGTGTGGTGCTACCTCGCTTATGTACCTAGCTTAGGGTATAAGTGAAATGTTTGCAAGTATTATACACTTTCCGCTTGACGCCTTACGTTGCACTCAGCAACGTTCAAAACTATACGAAGAAGATTTTGCTGTATAAACTGTTACTAAAACCAAATTAAATTTTAAACCCTTCTAAAATTTTGTGCAAAATTTAGTAAATGCAGAGTGCAGAGAGAGCTGATAATCGTGTTAAAACAATTGACGTATTAAGTTCTATTTGTAATGAAAATAGGGTACATAAGTGAAAATTAGTTACCAATTCACGCTTAAATGATTGGACTAGTTTTGTGTACGAGCGAAATATCTGTTAGTAAGCTTAGTTTCCCCCAGGCTACAACTAGTTGCACACAGACACCGTCTATTTGACTTGATCTAAACTAACAAGTTCGATCCAATATACCTAGCAGGACCTAGCAATTTTCAATTTGAATTTGATCCGTAGCAATGTAAACAAGGAATCCTACGTCCCGGCAATCTTCGTGCAAACGGGATTTGATTCAGTACAATTCTAGGACCCGAAAACAATAGAGCTACGAAAACAAGTACCTACTTCAAACTAACACCTTCTGCAATATTGATGTCGCAAAATGTGCAGTTAGTTCTGATAGATGCATATATTTGTCGATGTATCTAAAGCAAATCGATTACCTTTGACCTGTGACCGACGCACAGCGTGCTCGAATATCCGCTTTGAGGTAATTGCATTGGAGGTCCGAGTTCCCGACGTAAAACCTACGCCACTATATTATGCATACTATGTAAAGCTAGATCGGCTGGTGGGGTTGTTAAACGACATCGACAGACACGCGGCTATCGACAGACATGTAAGCAAATTTTATTTTAAATCAATTAGCGTGGAGTGTGGAGCAAGTTTTAAGCACCGAACCGTTAGTTAGCCCGGACGTAGTTTTAAGTGTGTAGAATAAGGGATTAAGCGCGATGCGGTGCTGAACACTAAGCTTATTTTAATCTAGGAGGAGAATCGCAAATCACGTATTTCACCAACAAATTTGCGAGTAAAGTGGGTTACCGCGGGGTATCTTTGCAAATAAGACGTACATTTCCTCGAACGTTTATCTGTAGATTTCTTTGCCAAAATGTAAAACATTAAAAATATTTGTTAGTTGCGAAGAATGAAAGCCTATTGATAAATACCTATTGATAAGTTTCATGTTTCATTTTAAATATGAGATGAAGCTCTACATTAAACGCGTGCCTTTCGAACGATATGTTCATAATATTTTGTACGATAGTAACTATGTTTATAATTTAATTGAACGAAGAGCATAATATTCGCCTGAATACGCGGCGCTCCGTAAAGTACTTACTCGTATGTATCTAAATCGGTTTAGCGTTGCATAAAGCTTGCAAATTCAATAATGCTCGTGCAAGTGAATGATTGGCGAGCCTTCGCTTCCGTCGCGTTGTGAAATATTAAATCAACTTTTAATACGAATACTAGGATGTTTCTCACCATCTAACAACTTATAAAACTATATTAATCATGCTGATTGGATATTAAATTCCGATCGTTATTAAATAGCAATAACTCAGTTCGCAAATATGAATAAAGTTTTGAAATGAAAATTCACTCCTAAATAAAATAAAAAGCCCTGGTTGCAACGAGAGTTCAAATTGATGAAGCTTTACCCCGAAGCGGATTTCATTACGGACTAAAAGTAATAAATACATTCCAACGAA
The DNA here is from genome assembly GCA_947507615.1 of Hemithea aestivaria. Lineage (NCBI taxonomy): Eukaryota > Metazoa > Arthropoda > Insecta > Lepidoptera > Geometridae > Hemithea > Hemithea aestivaria. The sequence continues at coordinate 3,808,955 of OX382323.1, forward strand.
TTCAGATAGAGCTACATTTTACACTTGAAATATTAAATTAAATACCATCCCTCACGTTACCACGAACCGCGTAGTTTTGGGTATTACAAATTGAATAATACTCCATATAGCGCATGAAATTTAAATAATGTTACCTGGTAAATCAGTGCAGTGACGACTTCGGGCACCGTGAAATCAGGTCAAATCGATATGCTTCCGAAACAAGCGAGTAATTTTGTAAATTAATATGATAATATCTGCACCGCATAACTTAAATAACATCATCAAAATTTTAAAATTTCGCTATTAAACTCTCGGGAATAAAAAGACACCTGGATTTTTTCCCGGGAGAATCCCGTAAAAGAGTGCCAAATAAAAGACGGTTGAACACTCGGAAAGAGAAAATAAATAGGCCAAGCGCTAGTCTTTCTTTGGCAACCCATCCCTATGCAACGATACCCCACATGATGGAATCAGCCAGAAAAAAAAATCATCAACATCTTACGTGTACGGGAGGTACCCTATATTAATAAATTTAAAATTATTTTTGTTACCGTTCTTTTATCATCACCCTCATCTGTGCAAAATTACAGCTTTCTAGGACTTAAAGATCCTCCGCAAAGCCGCGGACGGACGGACGGATAGACAAAGCGAAATTATAAGGCTTCCTTGTTGACTAAAAGGGTATATAGGCACGGTAAAGAGATACTTTCTCGTGAAAAGGCATAACAAGCAGTGGCGGATTTACAGTCTAGGCCGCCCTAGGCCCCAGTCCATGTAATACCTGCATCTACGTCGTATATAACATGTCTACTCCTACTTACTCCTTAACACATTCGGTGCCACCGACTCGCGAACAAAATGAACGTGAACTCGCATGGCGAGTCGGTGGCACCGAATGTGTTAAACAGTGGCGGATCCAGAATTTTTTTTCTTGTGAACAAGGTAGGTTTGTACATTTCAACGTTTACCTACAATTTGAATCTCTAAAATAGGAAATGTTACATCTCTGACAAGAACGTGTGCGTTAAACTCGTTCCGAATAGAATAAAATTTGTAATGCGCGAGCAGCTTGCTGCGAGTGCCGAGAAAATTTTACGTTTCAGACTACAAAAGATGTGCAATCAGAGCCGGTTTTAACAATACCAGCGCCCTGGGCGAGATTTCTACGGCGCCCCCTAAAAAGCAATTCAAACCCATACTAAAAAGGAAAAAATTCCAGGTTTTTTTTCTGGGCCGATTCCGATGGGCAAAATCATGGGCGTATCTAGAAAAAAATCCAACTTTCCAGCTTGCTGCGAGTTCCGAGAAAATTTTGAATTTTTCAGCACGAATGATGTGCGTTTAGCTTGCTCCGAGCGGCAAAGAAACTAAATAAATATTCTTATTTATAAAAGCGCGAGCAGCTCGCTGCGAGCGCCGCGAAAATTTAGATTTGTTCAACACGAATGATGTGCGTTTAGCTTGCTTTGAGTGGCAAAGAAACTAAATGTCCTTATTTATAAAAGCGCGAGCGCCGAGAAAATTTTGAATTTTTCAGCACGAATGATGTGCGTTAAGCTTGCTTCGAGTGGCAAAGAAAGTAAATGTTCTCATTTATAAAAGCGCGAGCAACTCGCTGCGAGCGCCGAGAAAATTTTGAATTTTTCAGCACAATTGTTGTGCGTTTAGCTTGCTCCGAGCGGCAAAGAAACTAAATATGTATTCTTGTTTATAAAAGCGCGAGCAGCTCGCTGCGAGCGCCGAGAAAATTTAGATATTTTACAGCACGAATGATGTGCGTTTTGCTTGCTTCGAGTGGCAAAGAAACTAAATGTCCTTATTTATAAAAGCGAGAGCGCCGAGAAAATTTTGAATTTTTCAGCACGAATTATGTGCGTTTATCTTCCTTCGAGTGGCAAAGAAACTAAATGTTCTTATAAAAGCGCGAGCAGCTTGCTACGAGCACCGAGAATATTGAATTTTTCTCAACGAATTATAGAGCCTGTGGCGCTCCTTTTATCCGGCGCCCTGGGCGGTCGCCCAACCGCCCCACCCTAACGTCGGTACTGTGTGCAATGAGCTCGTTCTGAGTGGTGAGCAAAATACATAATATTCTATTTATAATTGCGCGAGCAGCTAGCTGCGAGTGCCGAGAAAATTTTATATTTCAGGCTACAAAAGATGTGTTCTGAGCGGTGAGAAAATAAATATTCCTATTATAGAGCAGAGCCACCGAGAAAAACCCATGGTCCCTTGAAGCCTTTAAAATATTTACGTACTTTTAGTTATTTCTTGTCATCAGTGATTTTTTTGTCACGATTGGCCGCCCCTAATATCTGGCCGCTCTAGGCCCGGGCCTACTGGGCCTTAGGGCAAATCCGCCACTGATAACAAGTACAGTGCATGTCATCCTGCAGGTATGCAAGTTGAGTAGGTAGGTACTAGGCACCTTTGTTCTTCAGTCAGCGCTTTCTTTTTACTTTCAGCGGTTTACGTTAATGCAATTTTCTTTTATCAACTTCCGTTTTAATGTAGAAAATTACTGGAAAATCTTTTTAGTCTGACCACTATTTCTTTGGTGAGTGAAAATGCTATCAGGTATTAAAAGGAAGCAGCAAAGCCACAAAGGATTTTAATCTCTAAGCACAAACTTGAAAGAAATGCATAATTTTCTGTTAGCTGAATTAATGTTCCTTATTTTCTAGCATAAAGTATATGCAACAGAGCTGTTATTTTAATTCCTTTATAGCCAAAACAAAAATCGCTTCAAAATCATACGACTAGATGTAAGGATTACATGGAATAATCAACTTTGTTCCCTATTGTTAGTACCTTAAAGTGTTCCCGAGCTTGGTTGTAAAATAGTTTATGAGCAAAAGGAGAGTGATGGTTGGAACCATAGATAATATAAATATCATTGGGATAGATAACGCGCCAAGTGAATTAATTTTAATGAAAACTGAGGGTTTCACTTTTTCTTCCTATTTTGCTCTGATGTCAAAAGAACATATTTCATGAGTGTATGTGTTTTGACTCTTATTGTTGTACGGCATCTTTGTATTACAGATGCCGTGAAGATGGCATATAGGTATCAATAGTCCTAATGAATGTTTTCTAAAATGTTCTACGAAAGATGCAGGAGGTAGGCAGCACTGTAGCATCAGTTCCAATCACCCGACAAAATACATACATATAACAAGTACAGCAAGTGGTATGTAGGTGTTCTGATTTAAACACTTCTAAAATACAGTAGAATTTCACTAAAATGTATAAATTCGGAGCCTGTGCTATTTTTTTATGCAAAGAAATAAGAAGTAAAAGACGGTGCCGCCCAGGGATACACAATGACGTGAAATTCTAGGTATCTATTGTATTTTAGGTTCTATTTGACAGCTTTTTGGACTTAACGCATACCAAGCGCCATCTGGCGGCAGAAAAAAATATTTAAGACTCTCATTGCAGCATTTCTTTACATAAGGCACGCGGAAGTAAACTCGCGGCGTTTATCCCTTTATGTTATTTATGGTTAGTAGCGTAGTGAATACATATTGTTCGTTAATCGGAACATTGGTTTTATAAACTTCACTAATGGACCGCCATATTTTTAATGGAATATTAAGTTAATCAAAGACTCTAGTTTTTATTCAATCAATATTCAAATCAGTTCGCAAAGAATAGAAAACGGTAATGATTAGGAACATGTATTCAGCTTATTGCATAAGATTTGCAGCGTAATAATGTATAGACATTACTAGCCGACTCTCGCACACTTTATTTGGTTCCGAGGTAAAATACTTGACGACCTACTCAGACCCACCAAATATCCCAAAAGGTCAAGCAGCTTCAGAGAAGTTTGATAACAAACACTCGTAACACTGGATTTTTATATATAAGATTACTAGTGGACCCGCGCGCACTTCGTAGCGCATAACAGAAAATTAACAGTTACTCTACTATATTATGCGGGTTTTATACATTACATAAACCGTCCTCTTGAATGACTCTATCTATTTAAAAACCTTATCAATATACATATTACGTTGCGTAGTTTCAAATATCTAAGCATACATAGGGACAGACAGACAGCGACTTTGTTTTATACTATATAGTGAAGCCTTTGTGCACTATGATGCAGGCCAGTAGAGTAGGTGTATAGAAAACAAATGCTTAGTCCGTATAACCGATTACCAGGAGCTAAATACATCTTGCGGTAAACTAACTAGACGCAAGCTTGAGCTAATTACGTGTGTACAGAGAATGCTCAAGACTGAGCAAAGGCGCTTTGATTTTTCTCGTGGCTAGCTGATACATAATCTACATACTATCTAATTTTTCTGTCTGATACTATCTGACATAATACTATAGTTGCCTACTGTGCAACTTGATTTTTTTAATACGTATAATTTTACCAATATTATATTCGTGGTCTTTTTAGTGTAAGTTATTGCCGCTCAACCCACCAATGCAATCACAGGTTGGCAATCACTTGGATTCATAATAATGAATATCTCTTATCAATCTGACGAGTTATCATCTAGAACCTATGGTATCACCAAATTTGTAGCTAACCCGTGGTCTACTCCCTTGTCATGGGAGCAAGACCTCTTGGTAGGACGAAGTGTAAGCTTAAGCTAAATACAGGTGCCTAAGACATAGAAAATGTGCTTTGATTTTTCATGTACTAGCTAAAATAATATAATCTACCAGTCCACAGCAGATGTCGTTGTTAGGTTTAAGATTAACCATAATATGACCAAATATCAATTAATGGTCATCATCATGATCCTGTTTTTTTTTTCAGTTATCTTTTGCAAGTCGTTACTACTCCTGATTATAGGACGTACGTCTGCCAAGACTTAGTCAGGATCTAATCTAAACTCAGCTCGTTTCCACCCATAGCTCTATTCCTATAGCTCTATTCTCTCTGCATGTTCACGCCACACCTTCCGATCCAGTGAGTCTCATCCAGTGATATAAATGTAAGAAGAATACATATAATCTGTCTTACTTGAACTTAACAGAACGGGAAAGACGACGCTGGCGGAGCTGGCCCAGAAATGGATGGCGAGATTACATAGACGCGTACCTACCAGGCTGGTCAGGCTGAGATAGATAGAAGATATATAGGTAGATAGATAGGTAGTAGCTGAGGTAATTTAGGAAATGGATTCGTGGATGGATTTGGATAGGTCTTCGCCCATCATAGACGGTAAAAGACAGTAAAACTTACCTCGAGCTCCTCAATCACTTTCTCGAGTTGTGTTTCAGTAACAGGCGGCGCGCCGGCCCGTGCCCGTTCAGCGTTGAACAGCTTGAGCCAGCAAGTGTCGGTCGCGTCCAGGTCGTAGCCACACGCTGCCTCGGCGCAGGCCGGCGTCGAGCTCAGCAAGTGCTGCTCCGACGAGTAGTGCACGTCGCGGTTTAGGTGCACATACTTGTCTTTAGGCCTGTGGAGTAAACATACTTTAGTACACTGAAATAATGTTCCTTCATTCAAATAAATTGACACGATGACACAATAAGGAGTTAGTGCAAGTCTGATTCCTTTCACAATGCAACCGGATGCAAGATAAGTCCTTTTTGTTACACCTTGTGCATCGTTCGTTGACATACTTACAATTTGAAAGCGGGTTGTTCAGGCGGCTGCGGATTGTCAATGATCTTGACCTTGGGCGCGGGCAGCGAGTCTGGGTTCACGGGGACCTGCACGCCGCGCTCCCAGTCTTGCTTCCACGCGTCCGTTATCACCCAGTACTCGCTGGGCGTGAGCGGCTCGTTGTCCGGCAGTTTCATCGCGCTGATAAGGTCTTTTCTGCGGAATTCATATGACAACATCGTGTCAGAACGACGTACACCGATTATATATATTTCATCTGTTTTAGACGACACAAGCAGCGACCATGTTTGAAAGGATCGCCGCTTACGAATATGGCAAGCCGCAAAGGCCGCATTCTTAATAGGTTTACCCCACAGCTTAGAGTGTTAGTGCGTTGAAACCGAAATGGTAGTTGAACTGTGCATGTTAAAATTGATCAATTATATTTAGCGACGCGAAGGTAAAAATACAATTTTTGGAATAGTTCTGTTTTTCCTATTTTCATGTTTTTATATGCATGAAATAAATACTATTCTGCGAAATACATGTATCGTATTTTACGATTTAATATTTGCATTCCATATGCTTTATTTTAACCGAAATTTCAATTTCGGTAATGAATAATTGATTAAACAGTTTGTTGACCACAATTAATTACATTTTAGTTTTTCCTGGTAATTCAGCATTGGTAAATAAGTAATTAGACTACTTTTTCACTTGATGATTTTCTAAACCGTCCTACTCATAGAAGTAGCTGAATGGGCGGTTGAGTATTAGAATAGAATTACCCACTGTACAAAAAAAGTAATGTGACTATAAGGTGCAATAAGGTGTTCATTTATTATGATAATACCTTTGGTCCATCAACGATATCAATCACTTCAACAATCAGTTACGCGGGAAATCTCTTCAGACTAACACACATAAATAAATAAGGTAAGACGCAACTACGGCGCTGCACTCAGGAACAGCGCGACCTATTTTCTCATCGAGTTTGTTTAAGGACCCGTCGCCACCAACCGCTAAATGCTAGATTCGTTATAGCGCCTTTTACGTTTGCTTTTAGACTTCTTTTAGGTTCGCAACAAAATTTGCTTAGGGAATTTGACGTTTTTGAAGGAATATCTTGCCTTTAACTACAGTGAAATAAGATTTTGCGACTCCTTTGACTGGCGATTTTATTCTTGGGTGTATTATTAGAAATAAGGTTTTAGTGAACGTTTATGATGATTGGACAGTTCCGTATTTATCTTCGGACAAACATACAAATAAACGCCAAAATTTCCAAGTTTATTTTAGAAAACTCTTGGTTTATTTCCTTACCTAAAATCTGTGTCTCCAAACTACGTGCTTTCTTGAACATTTTTAAATTATTATAGACGAACAAACTTACAAACGATGTTCCGATGATTCTTAGGTGTAATATCGATTCGATCGAGATATTCCCGGCGAGTCTTAAATTTCTAGCAACTAGCTCGACGCGTGGAAACACTCCACAGAACTTATAGGACATAAGGAGCACCGATAATAATGTCAGCGCAAGAAGACGATTTTAAAGACCTCGCATTGCGCATCCAATTATATTCCAACATAATATTACGTCAGAGACATCTTTTAATTTTAATCTCTTACATTTAAAAAATCACGGTTTGCAACTGTACAATGCTATATAATGTTTGTAGCGAGCCAACAAAGAGCGTGTCTCCGTATTTATGCAACTGCGAGCGCCCTACGCCCCCTGCCGGGGAGAGGGTGAAATTTCCCCATGAAAGGGTAGACAATGGAACTACTGGCCTATACTGTCATATACGAAATATAACACCTATTCTGGATCGCCTAACTAAAAATTATTATCAAACTACAATATTGAAACTAAATTAATATAAAACAGGAATATTGCAAGTAAATTAATATCATAGGTACTGGAATATTGCCGTCGCTAAATATAATTAACTCTTCAATTTATTCCGTGCAAAGTGAAAATGGAAAATGTTTTATAAAAGTTCAGGGAAGCACACATTGGACTTTTCTTTACAAAGGTCCTTCTGTGATATGAAGGCACAAAGTGAAATGAGATCGTTTTTTTCTGGGTTTCACATTTTTAATTTATATTGTCTAGCACGTCATATTATCATGTTAATTAGTGAGAGACTGAAAAATGATGTAAAGCAAAAGGGATGCTGAAAAATATGATTCAGTCACAAAATTTACATGAAAGTTTATATTAAAATTACCAAATTATAATCAAGACCATTTTGAATAATGTCATATTACCCAATAATAAAAAAAAACTTCTTCACCAATGTTTAAAAATAAAAACCAACTGAAAATTTCTTGAGTAATAGCATTCAGAGTCTATGACACTTGTACGAGTACATGGATTTTGCTAAATTAAAATAAACAAAATATACATACAATATTATACAAGTTTAAAATTTATAGACATAAAATTCACTTAAAAGGCTAATTCCTTAGCTATAAACCTTATATTTTTGTCATGATATATTTTTCTATGTATCAAAACAATAACATTGTAGCTACTTGAATGAAACACATTGAATAGTGACTTCCCTACAATTAAGTATTCTCAGAAGTCTAGACAGAACCAGTGTTGTCATCCTGCTTCTGTTGAAATGTGCTAAGAGCCTTAGTTTATTTCTATTCTATGACAATATCACACAGCAGCAAAAAGGTACAGTGACATTATAATATAATTGGATTTTTTCTCCACTGTACCTATATCATTATCTAAAAATATATACTAAACACAATTTATCTAGAGCACAGATCTTATATAAATAGTACACAAAGCACGCTAGCTTTCGACTTAGCAACAATGCATGTCTGATATTTTAATGAATAGGATCTTAGAAAAATATCTAGGATGTTTGCAAAGAGCTCTTAAAGCGACCTGAGGGAAATTCACAAATAAAATTCTTGCCTTTTATGTGATGCACATGTTTTGTTGCGAAGTCTGAAATGTTGACTTAGTCTAAATGTTTTGTATGTTATTTATATTTTTTGTAATACAAGAAATGACTGCTGACTTGACATAAAGACACAAGGACAATATGACAGAAAATTAAAAACTCATTATTCTGGATGTAGAACAAAATGGTGAAAGTGGAGAAAAGGAAGTCAGAAAACAGACCCTGGCTATTGCCAGGACTATGAAGAGAAAGCTACCTCGGGCTATTGCCAGGACATACACTATGAAGGGAAAGTTAACTCTGGCTATTGCCAGGACATACACTATGAAGGGAAAGCTAACTCTGGCTATTGCCAGGACATACACTATGAAGGGAAAGCTAACTCTGGCTATTGCCAGGACATACACTATGAAGGGAAAGCTAACTCTGGCTATTGCCAGGACATACACTATGAAGGGAAAGCTAACTCTGGCTATTGCCAGGACATACACTATGAAGGGAAAGCTAACTCTGGCTATTGCCAGGACATACACTATGAAGGGAAAGCTAACTCTGGCTATTGCCAGGACATACACTATGAGGGAAAGCTAACTCTGGGTATTGCCAGGACATACACTATGAGGAAAAGCTAACTCTGGGTATTGCCAGGACATACACTATGAAGGGAAAGCTAACTCTGGCTATTGCCAGGACATACACTATGAAGGGAAAGCTAACTCTGGCTATTGCCAGGACATACACTATGAAGGGAAAGCTAACTCTGGCTATTGCCAGGACATACACTATGAAGGGAAAGCTAACTCTGGCTATTGCCAGGACATACACTATGAGGGAAAGCTAACTCTGGGTATTGCCAGGACATACACTATGAGGAAAAGCTAACTCTGGCTATTGCCAGGATATAATATGCTATGAATGGAAATCAGAATCTGGCTGTATCCTGATCTTACTAGTATTATAAACGTAAAAGTTTGTAAGAATGTATAGATGTCTGGGTGTATGTTTGTTATTATATGTTTGTCTTTCACGCCTAAACAGGTGGACCGGTTGAGCTGAAATTTAGCTTAGACCTGTTTTAGCTTAGAGATAGCTTAGACCCTGGAATAACACATAGGCTACTGTAAAGCGGGTTAAACCGCTGGACACAGCTAGTATGCTATAAAGAAGAGAAGATATTAGCATGATACTAAGTAATTTTTGATACAACAAGCATTGTGCTCGTCTGATGTTGAATTAAACCAGTTATTAGTATCTTTTCTATGCTATTTGTTAGTTTGCTATATGACACACAAAACATTTTTTCACAAAAGTATGTACTTTTAACATAATATAATGTACAACCAAATCAAATAAGACTTGAAAGTAGATAAATAGCCCATATTTATATAATTCCTAGATATTTATTAATGAAGGACTCCTCTTTTGCAATGAAAAGTCAATTTCTATCTTTTGTAATGTTTTCTGCAATATTATTAATTTTAAAGAATTACAAGAATTGTAAACTGAAATTTTAGTCATGTTATAAACAAGTAGGTATATAGTTTTGAGTTCTATTAGAATTTGGTTATACATTATTACACAATATTGTAGTGTCTAAAAATTCTTGTGTATATTATTTTTTTCCACAGCTTGTCTATATTCCATATATTTTTTTAATTTACTAAATATATTTGCATATAGCCAGAAGAACTTAACATATTTACTGAAGTACAAAACTTAACAATCAATTTTATATCTAAGCTATTACAAAACAATTGGAATTTTGTAAACCTACCTAATTCAAAATAGTGTTATAAATATTTAAACACTGTTTTTGATTGCAATGTGAATATTTTGATGCACTGGACTTTTCTATTCCAAAACTATGAGACCAATTTGGCAGGAATTTGATATGTGATTAGAGATTCTATAATATAGTGTACTATGAGTACACAGCTTCTTTTGTTTACACCAGCGGCTAAGGCTCAGCTTTCTACATAAAGTATTGTTTGTTACAAAAAGTACTTTTTAATAAAAGTTCTTGTATATTGTTATCTCTATATTAAAACTAACCTCTAAATGATAATAAACAATGATTATATTATAGTACAGTCTGCAAATGCTCACACAGCTTAATAATTTACACTTTGCTAATTGAAACTAGTTAAGCGCGAGCTTTTTTCACTACAATCACTGGAAACTTTGTTTTTAATCACAATTTTTAGTTAAAACTATTCTAATTTATAATATTTGAGTTGTTGATATAATAAAAAGTAGTTTTGTTGATATAATTAGAAACATAAAAACACCAACCTGAATAGTTCTGCAGGTGCCTCGGGGGCACTTCTATTGTATATAGATGACATTTTGAGGTCACTGACGGGCCGCAGCTGCCAGTCCTCCGGGTCCGGCCGGCGGCGCTTGGACGTGCTGGGCTCTTCACCGCGCACTCCACTCGCCCGCTTCGTCCCCCGCAATGACATGTTTACTGTTTATCTCACAACCTACATGTTCACTCTCCTATTGGTTTACACTTGGACCGGGGCAGCAACATTGTATATGTCACATCGCTCACTACATGCTTCCACTTTATACGTTTACTATACCTGCAACAAACGAGAGGACATGTCACTCTGCAGCCGATGCACCCGCGACACTGACGCACGGCGCCGACTCGCCACTCGACTCACACCACAACACCAAACAACCCTCACACATTCAATAACACCTCATCCCGACTCTGCTTCACTATTCACCACCTGTACCACCGACAATCCCCTCATATATTGCTCAAAAATAACACTCGAAAACTACGAACAAAAACGATCGTCCGACTTTCGGTACGCAAGAGATTCACTGATGCTGTTACGTTTATTGATGTTTTACCTGAGCATTGTCGCGAATGTCGATCGAATTCGATAAAATACATGATATTTAGTCGCGCGACGGAGATTATGAACAACAATTCCGTTTGACGTTTCACTTTAGTGCCCGAAATGTATGGCGGGCCATCGGACAACCTGCTGAATTATGTTCGCGGCACTTGCGCCGTAGTGCCCGCCCGGGCGTTGTTTGCACACAAAACAATATTCAATAGCACTCACTAGGGCGCGATATTGGACTCGATATATGCATTTTCGATTAAAATATCCGTAAATATTTATCTCACAGTGTCCATTGTAGGCTACATAACAAAGTTGACAACATAGATAGCAGCACTGTTTTGTTGCCAGATTGACATGAGTCGTCGCATCGTTTTCTCTATCGTTTCTCTGCCAATTTATTTACTGCATGATCATTTACACATACATCCATTTTATGACAACATAATTAAGACGAAATACCTCGTAGATTACATACATTTTCTGTTATAATCATTTGGCGCCATTGATTCTTATACTTGAGGTGGTCACGTGACTACGTACGAATCACCAACGCAAGCCAAGTAAAATGGCCAAAACGCACATCGACTCGGTTTAGTGTCATTGGTTTTGAAAGGAACTCCTCAATTAAATAATACATCGAGATATGATATTGAAATTCTCGATCGCTGAAGATTATTTGATCACAATCACTTATTAACAAACATCAATATCAGCAATTAGTGGCACAATTTAACAAAATTTTATCGGACATAGAGCCAGATACATCAATAGGAAGTTGCGCAAAACAGCCAGCAGTTGGCGCTGTCATCGCAATCTTTAAATCATTGCCACTACCAAAAATACGTCAAGTTTTTTGCTAATAAATAAAAACATTTAAAAATTGCATATTTGATATAAAATTTAAAATTATTTTGTCTTATTTATAATTAAGTAATATATTACAAATTAACTCTTGCGATTCCGAAAGTAAAATTTCAATAAAAATGCAAAAAATCTTGAAACGTCATCGTGTCGTGCGTCATCTATTTGCCACAGATAATTAATATTATAGCATAGACTTTATTAATAATTTTTTATTTTACTTAAACACTTATTATTCTATTTGCCATTTTCAAAATTTATTATTTGAAGTCATTATTTTTCTGCAGAGTCGCCGTTACTTTATTCGTTGAAGATCTTTTATTTGAGTCGAGGTTTATTAGCATGCAACTGACGACTCGCCAAACGAACACAAAACTATTGTAAGTATTTAATAAGTTTTCACGCAGACACTATAAAGTACATATAATACCATACTATTCCTTCATCATTGTATAATACCTACCGCCTACCACAAAACTGTAATATTACCGATTACCTATGTATAATATTAGCTGTGCCCAGCGGCTTTACCCGCTGTACTGTAACACATATGTTATTCCAGGGTCTAAGCTATCTCCATACCACATTTGAGCTCAATCGGTCCATTAAGGTGTCAAAGAGTAACAACATATACCTCCATACACTCTTGAAAACTTTCACGTTATAATATTAGTAAGAAGTAAGACATTATACCTACCTACTGACTTAAATTTAATTGTACGTCCTAATATGAAATCTAAATGTTAATAATTGTAAATTTAGTAAAATAACCAGTGCGAATAATCAAGGTACCTACTTTTAATAAAAGGAAGAGGTAAGTAGATTAAAATGACACTGGGACTTGGGACAAGTTAGTCTGGCTACGGTGTAAATGGTGTGGGATATTCCACTAATTGAAGTTTGTCTAGTAAATCAGTGTTATATAGGTTCTTTTAATCTTTATGATTTGCTAAGTTGTTAATGTGTGATCAGTCAGAATTATTCTGAATCATTAAATAATACTACCTACATAATAAGTACCTAATATAATACATAATATTATGTATTATTTTTGTGTCAGATTTTAGTATAAAAATCAGAACTCTCTAGCAAATAAACCCAATATAGGACATTGTCACATTGCGATCTGGAATTTAAAAATAAAAAACCAGGTATTCATTACACATATTATTATATTTAATTGTTAACAGCAATATATTATTTGAACAATCATAGTCCTACAATAGGTACACACATATTTGGAAAGAAAGGAAATGACTTTGAATGTTGTTTGGGAGGGCCACAACTATGAAAAGGAAACTGGTATTACGGGCTGTAACGTAACATTCACAGCAAACATGTTATGATACAGAGTGAATCGATCCAAGTCATTGCTCTCTTATTGTAGCTCATTTCAACAAATGTTCACACTAATGTTACATTACAATCTGTAACAACCCGCCAATATGTTTGCTCTTATAGTTTAAAAACATTTAGGATTATAATATTATGACACATTTACATTGACATTTATTATAATATTAATATTATGGCTGAATTTACGTCAGATAACTTTTTCGCAAAATTTTAAAAAATGTGACGATAGAGATAAGAAATTATAATATAAAAAGATTTTGTCCTAAGATGCATATTGCAAAGGTTTTGAGTGTTTAACGGATTTTCCTTATTTAGCATCTGCAATCAAATTATGCTGGTATAGTTGCTGTAAAGTATTGTGCTAGAACAAAGTTATCTAACGTAAAAATATCAGATTATAACAGTACACTACAATCATAATACGAATGCGGGCAAATATGGAATTAATTGGCAGCCGTACTAGTTGAAAAATCGCACGCAGATACTAGCGCCATGACCCGCATTCATTTCGACCATAGACAACAGACATTTGTAGACAACACAGTGTTGCCAGTGCCCTATCTTCAAAAGTAACGCAGACAGGTTCGAAAAGTAACGCATTTACAATAAAAGTAACGCATTTAAAAAAAAACACGATTTTTAATACAATTTATATACAATGTAATATACTTACTCAATTTAAATCTAAGTACTTTTATACTTTTTTATTCATAGATTTCAGTAAGTAATAATAATATTATTTCCTCATGTTTGAACTAGCATATAATAAGTATTTTTAATAGAAGAAATAAGTATTTTAAATAGAAGAATAAATAAGTATTTTAATAAGAAGTTGTAATTTTGCAAACAAAAAAAAAACAATATATCGCCTTATGGCTCGTCCACATGTACCGGCCAATGACTCGGCGAGTCGTTGGTCCTATGGCTCGTCCACATATACCGGCCAATGATTTGCTGAGTGTATGTTTTGTCTATAGATGAACAGTTTTTGTCTATAGACGAATGTCTTCGGATATTTACGGTTTTTTTCCGGTAAATTTCTGGTATACATTTTGGGCTCCATAGCTGACGACTTTAATTATATTTTGAATATTAATTAATCATGGACCATTTGAAGCCATTTTGTGTGAATAATTACTTTAAACTAGTTAAATTTTCTTTATTTTTTTATTTATATAATCTATGCCCTAAGTGCATATATAAAATCTGTGCGCTCGGGCGAATGTTGGGCCAACGACTCGCAGAGTCATTGATCGGCATATGTGGACGTGCCATGATATTGACATATCATTTACTTTTTTTTAAATTTTTGTTTTCCGTTTCGATTGCGTTCCGTTTCACTAAGTTATTATTTTATATTCTTCCATTATAAGTTCATTTAAAAAAATCACCCAAAAAGTTACGCAAAAGTTACATTTTAGGACAAGTAACGTAAAAGTAACGCAAAGGGTCAAAAAGTAACGCAAAACGTTACAAAAGTAACGCACTGGCAACGCTGAGACAACATTCATAATCATACCGGAATTATAAAAAAAAATACAAGTTTTTAAACCATATTAAAATGTGCTTTCAGAAAGCATTTTGACTATGACACTGTTAAACACTTAAATAATACCCATACCGTCTAATTAGAAAAAAATTAAAACTAAGGTAAAGTTCGTTGTTTTACATTAAAAAATAGAGAAAAAAAATACATATATAATTGGAATGCTTGTAAAGAATGCTAGAAAGTTATTACAATTATTATTTTATATCATTACACAATATAATCAGAGGCTGTATTGGATAATATTCACTGGTAGCAATCACTATTAGCCGACAAAAATAAAACATTCTTAGATAGAACTGTAATGTAAGTTTTTTCTTATCTCTGTCGTATAATGGGTTATGCGACAAAGTAGAAAAACACCTAATCTTTAAGCATTCTAAGTCTATTATAACTTTTTATGTTTGCCAGCTTAAAGTGATTGCTATAAGTATAAATTAAACAATGCGGTTTAGGACATGTTTTAAATTCCAATAGCGTATATAATTACAATAATATAATTTTTATAGACAGAAGAATATACGTAATACAAAGTGTAGTCATACTTAAATCGATTAATCTACTTTTAAGGGTCAAATATTTGTTAAAAATCATGTTCTTTTATAATAATTCTGACTGACCCCCTTCAAATATCACTACACTTGTACAACAAACGCATGATTTTCAACATCGTTCTTCTTAAATATTCAAAAAGACAAGTGGATACAAAAAGACTTCACAAGTTTAATAGATATAAAATGACTTAATACTTAGTCCATGACTGCCAAGAAAATAATACTTTGAAAATCATACAATAAATTTTAATACAAAAAGAATAAAAGAAGATTAATCAGTGATCAAACTTTATTTTGATCGACTAATAGTAAAAGTAACTTTTCCAGTTAGCCAGTAACCCTAATTAAAGTTCATCCTACAATGAAGATATACTTTAAAAGTAGGGTAGTCTTTAGAGATCCAGGGCAAGAGGTAGGGAAAGGGGCTCCAGGACTCACTGCAATACTGACCCCGTGCTAAAAGCAGGACATAAACCTACACACGGAGTCTTAATAATGGATAGGGTAGGAAAAACACCATGGGGACTCTGTTTACCCCCTATTTTAAAATATACCTTGATTAATTATTGGTAAAACTTAAATTCAGGTTATTGGATAACTGGAAAAGTTAGCTTTAATATGAGTAAAAATAATATTTTATCAGAAAATGGAATTTTTAAACTAAATGTACGTTTTTCAAATTTGTTGAATAATATTATACAACTGCGTAAAGCAACGATTATTAACTTCATGGTTTTAGGTATATAAAAAAATGTATTTTTGTTGGCTTAAAGTGATATTAACTACTCGAGTTAGCTCATGAGGTCGAGTAATGGCTAATGTCTATTTATATTACATCTGTGGTAAAACAATGAAGAAAATTTAACCAATGACCAAAAACGGTTGTAAATAATTTAAAATAAGAAATCATTAAAAAGAGATACACATTTGACGATGATAACTAATCAAAATAAATTCGCTAGAATATAAAAATAGATCGAAAGAAGTGACTAACCTAACACATATTACTATATTTAACATCTATTGTTATTATTTGGTTTACAATTACACATCAAGTCTACTACATACAAGGATTAAAACTATGTGATATTACACTAGGCCTCCATGAGGCAATAAGGAAAAGAAATATGGAAAAAGAGTCAGCCTAAAGATTAAAGATCCCGGAAAAATGAACTGATTTTAAAGGGACAGACCAGCGTTGTTCGTTCTGACGTATCCAAATATGCCAAACGCTCGATACCAAGGCCTTCTTCGTATTGCGACCAAGTTCCTACATAGTGAGATGTTATTTACACGTTAAGCGATTATATAGCGACAGACACAGTACAAGACGACTAGATGGCTAGCGGATACTGGTATCGGTTATTGCCGACACTTTGTCTGTCAAGAAGGCGGTGTAAACTCCTCCCTGTGTTGATTGACGTTTATTATAATAGTTATATCAATAAAAAAATTCAATTGTTCATACGCCAGTCTGCACAAATCAGTTCGCTGTTTAAAATGATACTTTTCAAAGATAATTCTAACCTAATACGGACCGAATCGCTCTCGTAACTCGTACCATCAGATCATTTATCTCTATCAGTCCCATTTATCATACTACCCACTAAATTAGGACTTAGTCCTTATTATGACGCGTGATTTTTTATACAATTTCCAACATTTCGAAATTTTGATAGAAGACACTTTTAAGAGCTTAATATTGGCTAGTGTTCCCTATCGCTCGCACACAGCAAAGAGATGTAATACTTTTTTTTATAAAGAAAATTCTACGAATTTACATTTTATTGTACAAGCCATAGCGTCGCTAGCTTATATTAGGCTCTTACGGATCTTTCATACACACGCTGGCACGTAAAACTGCTACAAAATAGATCGCAAAGAATAAAAAAAAGGAAAAAAAAGGCTTATTTGCCGACGAGTACACATATCGAAACTTTTGTAAAAATCCACATCTATATCTTGAGATGAGACCAACGAAACGATGTTCAATATTTGATATTATAGTAATAACCGTGACCATGAGAGAGCTGGTACTCGGTACTAAAAAATAAAAAAGATAGAGCGAGCAAAACTGATAGAATATGGGGGGAGGGGAAAGAGACGAGAGATTCGTCGTATTTTATTCACTCTCTTTTGTTTATGGCATTAGGTGACGTCGAAGGTAAAAATTTACTCGTTCTTGAAGATGATGGTTTAAAATATGACATTTTTTAATAGCCTACTCACAGGTTTAAAAACCAGTTATATTTCGTAATGTCAGTTTTATACGCTGGGTGTGTGTGTGTGAAAGGTCCTACATATTTATTATTTTGGTCGAATATCTACTATGAAAAAAAAATCGAGAATACTGCAGGACTACAAAAAAGGAATAGCAATATTTAAGTGGTTAATTTTGGAACTAAAAAAGAAATAATACCAAATTCTTATCCAAAACTAAAGCATCCTATACAAAAAACAAACTGATGCAAAATCCCTTGAAAGTGCATTAAAAATTTATTCAAAAATGAAATCAAAAGTAATTTTATTTTCGAATCATTGAGTTAGATTTAAATCTTGCTACACCTTTTTAAACCTGCCAAAATAGTTTAGTCAAGTTACCTTTAAAAATTAAAGCATAAAAAATTAGATCATAATATTATCAATGCCTTTCCCAAAGAGTAATTAAAATGGATAAATGATAAAACTATATTACATTGACGCGCTTTTCACTCAATATACTAATCATTCAGTAACAAAAATGGGTAGTAATACTTAGAGAACGTAGAGCACCACTTAAACTAAACATTTTGAACGATCCCTTCCTTTTATACAACGAAGTGAAGTAAGAAGACGAACAAGACGCTCTCCTGATGGTAACAGATAACGCTGCCCATAATTAGTACAGTGCTACCCAGGATTTCACAAAGGTAAAATTCTGGGTGCACTGCGCCAACGCTTCTTACTCAAGAGTCATAAGATGTTAAGACTCTTCAGCCCAGTAATTTCACTAGCTACAAGCACAGTAATGTTTGCACATCACTGCTCAGGCGGTAGAATAACTGGCCCTGATGGGGTACCCACCTAGTCGACCTCCTGCAAAGGAAGTCAACCCCAAACCTGTGTATTATACATTATGAGGAAACACTTTTAAGCTGAACTTTGTAAGTCTAACATTTTATTTTTGTCGCATTATAGTGACGTTTATTTACGGCCTGAGGAAGGAAATCCAGTCTTTTAGTTTTTACTGCAACTCTCTTTGACTCTTAATATTACTACACATTTTCGCAACATATTTGTTAATATTATAATGTTGTACAATCTAATCTCATACCATCTTTTATTTTGTGCACTTGTGCCATACAATACTCATTTTTTAACTAAATTAATAAAATTATAATGGCTGACATTTTGAACTATGGAAATCAACTCTAAATTATTAGGCTATATTAAAACTATAATAACTAAATACAGGGTTACTGGTGACCAGTTAATATTTTTGTAAAGTATTATTAAATTCAACATTTCGTATCTTTCACTTCGGATCCAACTTTTAAGAAAAAAATCAGCTCTGGTATTTCAAATAAGATGTCTATCGACCTTTTTCAGTGTAAAACAGTGAATTTTCTACACTTTTATGTTGATTGTATAGAGAAAATTGTTCAAAAAGATGACTACAATGACTCTTATAAAATGTCACTATTAATTACCAATAACCCTGTATATTTTTTGATGTTGAAAATATAAATATTAACTAAAACAATCATATTGCAGCTTATTTGTAACATTATCTTACAAAAGGAAAAACATATATATTTAAATAATATTGATTTATAAGAGTTAATAATTTTAAAAATGAAATATGTTACCGTCTCCCCGATATTACAATAATTCGCTGTGAAAATTGACTTGTATAGATAGTACAATTTTTATGATATCATATCCATACCATTATTCATGGGGGCAGTTCCTTAAGCTTAAAGTATTATACGATTTTATGAATAAACGATACATTAATTCCAAACAAATAAATGCATGAGATACTTCTAAATAAACAATGTGTGTATAATGTCCATTTTACAAGTAAAAATTCATCCGAAATATTATTTAGAGAGGAATGGCGGACGATTTAAGTTTACGGAATATTTTTGGATGGAATTTGAAGTCTATGGTCCTAAAAGTACCTAATCAATATACTTTTCATTTTCGTAGTAACATATAACATAATATTAAAATGTAGTAAAAATTTGTCACTTAGACCTTACTGAGAAGAGGAAAAGGTCAAAAAATAGATGAATTTATGATAATGATGAATAAACGGAGGGAATAAAAAGGGGGTCAAAAGATGAACGGAAAAAAAGGGGGAGGAAAAATGTAAGTCGAAAAGGAATCCAATGTTGAAGGCAGGAGAAGGGAATGGAAAAAAAATGGGAAAAGGAAAAGATAGAAAAATGGTCTAAGTTTCCGACTTTACTGAATGTATAAGAGAAAATATAATTACGAATAGAAGCACCATAAAAAATAAACTATAAAAATTTGGTTAAATATTACTTAAAAATCTAGAATGGGAGATTCATTTGGAAAATTCAAAGATAAAAGAGAAAAACCACCAAACTGAAAAATTAAATTTCCGAATAATTCAACCACTGTAGACGCCAAAAAGTATATTTTACTGACGTTCGTGACATACATAATATTCTTACGTTTGACGGATACCTACATTCAATCCTAAAGTATAATTATATAATATTTCATACATAGGTTTGGCTTAAGACATGAAAGTCATAAAAGATTTGGCGCGGTCTTGAGAATGTTCTACAATGGTAAATGTGCACTAGGTACATGAACTTGAAGAGTAGGCTACCTACCTACTTAATTAAACTTATTATAGTTCCAATGTGTATACTCTTTGTAGTTTGAAAGGCGCAAAACTTACCTGTCCATGGGATTCGAACCCGCAATCTTCACTTCGATCAAATAGTGGCAGTGATTTCGGTTGTTCATTTTATTTTATTTAACAAAAATAAACAATCGAAATATAAGACATTTTCCATCTTTTTGGGGTAAATTTTACAAGCAACATTTTTTGACAATTTGATTCAAAATGAGATTTCTATGTCTTCTAAATAAATAAACACCGCTGAGAAAAGTTAAGACGGAGAATATTACAAATTACCATTATATTATTTTTGGATTGAATCGACATCAATATTCTTGCTAATTATTTGTCGTAGAGATATGTCGTGGTTCATTTTATTGAGAACTTTCGCGCACGAATCTCATTCCCTTTTTATGTATGGGTCACTCCCTTTAATAAACGGGTTACTCCCTTTAATTAATGGGTTACTCCTTTTAATAAATGGGTTACTCCCTTTAATTAATGCGTTACTCCCTTTAAAAACGGGTTATTTTCTTTGCCACTTAGAATCAGCAACACTTCCTAGCGCTCGTCATTCAGAGATATAAGATGTTAAGTCTGTTTAACTCAGTGATTCCCTGGATATTACCTCACCAACTAGATGTTGTATGCGAAAGTTCTCATAATATATATCGTTTAGATGATGAATATTTGCTCCTGGTTTTCGAGTAAGAAGTCGGTGAACGCGTTAACCGGACCAATAGTTTGGAGTGTGATTGGTCCATTTTGACCCCAAGATAGGTTCGGGCCAAAAACAACCGCCAAATTGTTCACCGTCATCTTGTTGAGGCAGCTCCTGTCTTGCACCTATTGGAATAAAGAACATAATGCTGTAGATTTTTTTTCAAATTTCTTCATTATTTAATGGTTTTAATACATATTCAAAATGCGAAAGTAAGGATATTTTTGAGCATATTTGTGACCATTGCATGTATGAACCTGAAGCGATTCATATAAGAATTGGTATGTTCGTAGCTTAGAACCATAAATCGAACAAATGACCTTGGATAAGGCGGGTTTAATTTTTTTATCTAGTCAAAAATAACTACATTTGACCACCTCATAAAGTTTTTTAAAAAATGTCTCTATTTTGGAATAATGTTATTATGATTGGATTGAATATATATAATTTGGAATAGACGCTGGTATATCAGTCTATTTCTAATGTACTCAAAAGATCAGAGTATAGTAGTATTTCTGCGCTCACTTGCATATTATGTAGATCTTTGTTACTTCTTAACACCTAAACTTCTAGAGATTCAGCAAACATTTTTAATTTAGAAAAACGTAGCTAAGTCTTTAAAACTACGTTTATTTTCTGCGGCTTTAACCATCTATGAAATTAATAAACAGTAAAACTATAGAGTAAGCGGCTCAATATAAATTTTCAGACGAAATGTACTTAAACTTACTACTTTAGGTTAGGTACATAACCTACAACATTATGGTTTGTCTTACAGCGCATGCTCTATGTACACTTATAATATTTGTTGTTATCTTTAGTCATGTACTTTTTTCCGTAAATAATCTTTGTAATAAGTTTCTAGATTTAAATTTTACATCATAATAGACAATAGACCTAAATTCGAAATGGGAGAAGCCACAGGATCTTGAAACACAGTTTTTACTAGTTTAGGAGCCCATAGATTCGGTATATTGTATTGTTCATTTATTGTGTCAAATAAAGTAATTTGTATTTGTAACTACTATAATTATTACCTTCCACAAAAACTTGATGATGTACTTGAGAAGCTTGTAGTTGTCTGGTGGAAGCTTCTCGAGGACGAGGATCTTGGTGCGGCGCGCCCTTTCATGGTGCCTCCACGCTGAAATATTAAAACAAGTATGATGATTGACTGGCCTTACGATCACCGCCATTTTATACTTTTGTATACCACTCTTAAATTTATTAAATACTAGCTGGGTTTTACCCGTTGTACTATAGCCTATGTGTTAGTTATAAACTATCTCAATACCATATTTCAGCTCAATCGGAACACCCGTTTAATCGTAAAAGAGTGACAAACATACATCCAGACATCCATACATTCTTACAAACTTTTACGTTTATAATATTAGTAAGATTGAAAATAAAAAAGTAGATAATTCATCATAATATCATAGTTCACAGGTCATTCCCGGTTCGTACAGGTCACGAAAGAAGTTCTTCAGAAGAACGGCTGCGATGTGAAGCTCTCTGTCACTAAACTCCGCAGTTCTTAATATTTAGTTCATATTTAATACTTTAGGACTCACATGTGAATGACATGACCTCATCATACAGTTTGAAGGTCATCACCGGCTCGTCCAGGTCACGACGGAAGTTCTATAGGAAGACGGCTGCAGTATGAGGATACCCGTTGAAGTCCAAACCTCTTACTATTCAGTATTATTATTTATATATAGTTTGAAGGTCATCACCGGCTCGTTCACCGGCTCGTCATGAAGGAAGTTGTTCAGAAGGACAGCTGCGGTGTGAGGGTCTTCGTTGAAGTCCAAACCTTTATTTTGTTTATATTTCAGACTATGACTCACATGGGAATGACATGACCTCATCATACAGTTCGAAGGTCATCACCGGCTCGTCCAGGTCACGGAGGAAGTTCTTCAGGAGGACGGCTGCGCTGTGAGGGTCCCCGTTGAAGTCCAACTCCTCGCCCGCGTTGCAAGCGCGGATCAGCTCCCTTATCACCGTCATGTTGGCTGAACGACGGAATATGCCTTCCGTTTCGATCGCTAGAGGGAAATATAACATTAGAATGAAGAAAGAAGATAATTGTAGTGGTAGGCTTCTGTTGAAGAAGCCGCCTGGAGAAGTATCACACCTTTGACAGTTATTCATCCGACAACCACTGAGCAGTACTGTGTATGATATGGGCAATCATAATGCTAAAAAAAACTTTCTTAATCCGATGCTAATTAAAGAAACTTACCATCCGGTTGGGAGAGGAAATCCACGCAAGTCCTCACGACCGGTGGGATGGCATCGACGGTGTTCACATTATAGTCCCTTATGAACTGAAGGGAGACGCCAAACTGCGTGGTGATGGGAGGCATGTAGCGGTATTTCTTCTTGCCTTTGCCAGCTTTGCCAGCAGCTTCGAATGCGCGTGTGTTGCGACTGGCCAACTGCTTGTCGTGCCTAGTCACGTAACAATTGATTAAATGTAGGTGTTACCCAAAGATGTGTAAATATACTACCAAGAACGCGAAATAGCACTTTAAGGGTGAATTTACCCAACTGAACACTTGTAGAAGAAAGAAATTAAAATTTCGCGAATAACAGTTCATACATACTACTTGTAACACGCAGTTGGCGTTCCGTGCCTTTATTGAAGTAAAACTTCTTTAGGCGCGACTAGGGAGTAACTCAGATTTTTTTTCTGACGGAAGTAACGCTTACTTTTTTTTTTCTGACGGAAGTAACGCTTACTATAGTCTGTGTAGTTTCCGCCATTTAAAAATAATAATTCTGATTGGTTGTAAGTATATGTCATATACTATGGTCTGTCTAATTTTTTTTTTTTTTTTAATAATATGGCAACATGTGCATTTTGCCAGTGTCGAGTAAAATTCGTGAATGTTCACGGGATATTAAATTGAAGTTTTACTTCAATCGCGCGTAAAGGTTACACGCACACACTTTTTTTTTTTATTTCTTCTTAATATATTTAGCAGATAGATATAGATGACTTCATCTTGACTAAACATTTTTGTAACACTATTAAACAATCTTATAATAGTAACAATCTTAGGTCGTAAAAATTATTGTACACATTAACACAACTTACGTAGTAGGCTTCTAATCTGTTTGTGATAATAAAAGCTTCATAATATTATTGGTTCTAATGAAATAACGACCCACGTGATCAAGCCGCGCCCACAAAGTGCCACCCTCTTACAAAGTTTGCCGAAAAGGTCGAGTGATATGTTTGTTCTACACGTGTAAGATAACTGTATTAACGGTAGACCACTTACATTAACTAAAGACGTTCACAACACAATGTTTCACATAGTTAGATTAAGCACTGACTTTTTTCCGTTCTTGATTTTAAAACTGAAATATATGCTATAGTTTCTGAGAACCGCCAAGGCTTTTGCGTATCACGATTATAAAATACCGCCGCCCGGAAACTTTCAACTACCCTAGCATAATTCAATACAGAAGGCTGCATTAACATCAATCAAACAACACAAACGCATACGGCGGAGAATCTCTGTAAATCAGCCGAAGCGAAGCATAGTCTCGAACGCTCTCGTCAAAAAGTAAGTTTAAATTGAAATTCTCCCAATTGCTACTCCTTTGTGCAAACCTCCGCGTTTAAACACAACTTAAACTCCTATAAATCAACGAGAAATCTGCTACTGTCAACCTTCTGCAATTTTTATTTTATAAATAATTATAACACGTAAGCATTAAATGTGATACTCACTCAAGTACAGCCGTTGGTATTACAAGCATGTTCAAAGGAATGAACTGCGCTAACTCATGCAGATAATTCACATACTGCATCTTCTTGCCGAACTTGACGCTTATAGCCGGCCGCAACATCTGCCAGACGATGCGAATCAGGTTCGTCGGGTGGACCAGATACAAAGCTTTCAAGTTCTTCTTGTATTTTCTGTCAAAGGCCTTATAGGCCTTCCACAGCCAGGAAAGGGGAGGCTTGTTGGCAGAGGTAAGCCCGTAATGGAAATACACGACGCTGTAGTCCTGTTCGACGAATTTGTCCAGGGTCAGCATCAGATACCTGAAAGAGTTAATTGCGTTTGGCACACCTTTTAATATTTCGGCGCGTGTCAAAAGCTATTCCGAATTTCCGGAGCAAGTGTGTTGCAAGGACATATTGGATTTTTGAAGAGCCAAATCTAATTTAGTCCACTATATTCCGTAGAGGCGTCAGGAATGCAATTATCAAGGTGCAACTTGCGTGGGCGGGAAAATAGAAATGAATAAAGTTCATTTAATATTTTCATTAAACACAACTACTAAGGAGAGGCTCCACAAAATTAATAAAACAATCTATTTTCCACTTTAATCAACTCTCCTAGTGCCTTTGTGAAGCTCGACCCAAGTCTCTTAAGACAGCGCAGCGTCAAATTCTTTGCCGTTGATACTACGAAGTAATAAAGAAGGACGTAACTGGAATCTAGGCCAATATATTGGACCTCGATGCTTTTAACGTAAATTACGAGACGGACGGACGTTGAAAATTCTAGGGAAACTATGCGTCCATGCGACATAAGCTTATTAAAATAGTGCTCAAATTCGAAAATGGAAACAGCCAGCAAAAGTTTCTTGTTACGCTGAATATCAAACACTGTATGATACAAAGTTGTCCTGATTTCCCGTGACCGAATTTGAAAATAGCTACCTAATAACAGCATCCTATCCAATATGCTTTACCTGGAACGAGCTGTTGGTTGCAGACACCACTGAGCCGCAAGAGTCTTAGGAACACAATTATAAGAAACGCAAGAAATAGGGAAAGTTGACAAGTTAAAAAAAACTCCGCAATCTACATAATAAAAAACATAACATATGTATTTTTTTGGTTTGTGAATAAAATAAAAATGTTTTAAGGCTTTTGGAGCACTGCATATCATAATGTGTTTCTTGGTAGTGTTGTGTATTAGGCCCACGTTCCTAATGTGTTATTTCAACAAACCAGTGCGAGGATTGTTAGCCGACAAGATCAGAGCTTTATAAACTACAATAGCAATACGGGATGTAAATAGGTTGACTTAAGGCTTCAAGATACTTTAGATAAAGATCTTGAAGCACACCACCAGATGATCAGACGATATTGTCAAAAAGAACTGGATGAAACTCGCACATGACCGGACGTTAATATGACCGGTGGCGTTAATATGAAGAGGTACTCTACACTCTATATCATGCAGTGGGTGGAAACGGGCTGAACAGGAAGATGGTGTTAAATCAAGCTTTAAGAGTGCACCATACAGCGTACCAGTTTTTACTCTCACTTCCTCGGCATCCATACGTAAGTTTTCGTAGCTCGCGAAAATTAAATTTTCTCATTACAGTGAATACATATTATAATCATTCTCATTACAGTTTCATTTCTGCTTAATATTTAGGTATTTAAGGCAAAAAGCGAAGTAACAAGATTTAATTTGAAATACTTATTGAGAAATAGTGGCTTATTGTATGAAATTGTAGGTAGTATTTTTTGTCTACTGAGAAAACGTTATGTGTCGTGTTTTCACGTAGTTCAATATATCATATTTTTATAAAACTAGATTATTATTATATATTGATACTATACTAAATCCATAATGTTTGGATACAACAACAGATCATGTTACAGTTAGTCAAACTACATACGAGTATATGTGTATGTATGCCCCCTTAATTTGTAGGTTCGAAATCAGGTCACACTGCTTGAGCTATACCTATAATACTATATATAGGTAATACCTATATTGGGTTATCCGAATTTGCTTTACGCCCTGGCAAATACTCTCGCATCTGTTCAAGTAATCCCGTTAACTGCTGTCAGTTTCAATATACATATCGTATTGAAACTCTGTACACGAGATTATACCAACTATAACTGAAACTGACAGCACTAACTGAAGCTGACTGGTTTATACCTTAACTATCCGAAAAGCTGTGAAATCCTGCTTTTGTTTACAAAAAAGTCAATTAAAATGACATAGGCTTTTTATGGCGAGATGTTAGAAGACTAGCAAGACACTCTCCTGATGGTAAGAGATAACGCTGCCCATAATTAAATTATATAATCAGTGTAGTGCCACTTAGGGTTTTACAATGATATAAAATTATAAGCGCACAGTACCAACGCTTCTTCCTCAAAAGTCATTATAAAATGTTAAGACTCTTCAGCCGAGTAATTACACTAGCTACAGTGCTCTCCTACCGAAGCACAGTAATGTTTACACATCACTGCTCAGTCTCAGGCGGTAGAATAACTGGCACTGTTAATGTACCCACCTAGTCGACCTCCTGCAACAGAGGTCTAACCCCGGTAAAAAAAGCTGAGTCTTAATTCACATTAAAAAAGTGTGAGTTCTGCCGTCAACCGGCTTAGTAATGTTAACGCTTAATTTACGTGCAAACGAATTTAACTCATTCCCAGTAAGCCTAAAATGATATCATTGTTTTGTAATTGTCACTTGTGTCTGGCATCTCGATTTTAATATAATAAATAATATTAATTATGTAAACTACCATAAAGCACAGAGGAGAGCGGGTGGCATCACTAATGCTGACGCATAATACAACCCGCTTTAGTGCGTTGATTTTTGCGTTTCGGTGCGGCTGTCACCAAATTCGAGCTTAGTGAATACTACCTAGTTCACTTGTTGTTATTTATGATTAATTTGCCCCTTGGTTTCAATATATTGTACTGAATGTTTGTCTATATTCAATACAGTATTCAAACAGAACTAAAACTAGGCTATCTATAGGAGTAGGTACTCCTTTTAGTTAAGGAAGACTGAACCTCTAGGTATCCTATATGTCTTTAGTCTTTATTCCCTATTATTCTATCCCTATTTTTTCTTTCGCTGTTAACCTCTGCAAATTTTAAACATTTTTTACAACAAGCCATAATATTGTAAAATGTATTTTATTAGATAGTAACTTGGGTGACATATAAAAATTGTCATAACTTTAGCTTCTACACTCTACACGTTTATGTATCTCTTCTAATTAAATTGTGACCCAAAAAACATAATGAAACAAAACATTAAAAAGTAATTAAAATAACACATCACAATATAATCATTTCCGATTTAAAATTGTCAAACAGGCTTTCCCAATAATTGTGTTTATTTTTCATTCCTTTGATATCGCAGAGCCGATACAGCCTTCATCAATTGCATTCGGATAATTTAAACTGAAAATACGGCATATTTTTCTCGGAAAACAAAAGTGGGTCAATTCATAGGTGACCTCGTCTTTGAGCCGTTAAATGGGACAAATATAATATATCAGTAGCCCTGTATATTTTTATTGCTGAACTCCCACTTGTGGCATTTAAAACCCGCCCAGAGCTCGAGACTGGAGAGCCGATCAACAAGTGGGCAGTCACTTTTCCTACATAAGCTTAGACTCTTCGTACACTTGAGGCAAGATTCCGAGAAAAAATGAGGGGTGTTATAAGTTTGGCATGACTCTCTATGTGTGTGTTTAAATTCGGAGTATTAAAAGGTA
The DNA here is from genome assembly GCA_947507615.1 of Hemithea aestivaria. Taxonomy (NCBI): domain Eukaryota; kingdom Metazoa; phylum Arthropoda; class Insecta; order Lepidoptera; family Geometridae; genus Hemithea; species Hemithea aestivaria. Next base: position 3,837,723 of record OX382323.1, read on the forward strand.
GCTTTACGAAATTGAATGTTTCTTTAAAAATGAATTAAGTTACGTTTCTTTTTGCAAGCCCAGTTTTGTAAGGGACATAGGTCGTGTCAGTCAAGTTTTTCTAAAAAATATTACTTGTGTGTCGTAAGCGATTATTGCAATACAACTTGATGGACTTTCGTTGTGTGGGCGAAATTGCAAACTTTTGAAAACTTGCTTTATGTGCGAAAAACTCTAAGTTTTAATAGGAAAGCTTAATCTTTCTAGGATCTTAAATAGAAAAGAGGTTGTAGTTGAGAGCAATAATTTTTAATTTTACCAATCAATAGGTAGTTGTAGATTGATTCATTATAAAGGTGCAAAAGTTATCGCGAGATAAAACATTTTAAAATTGGACTTGTCGGACAAAGAAATGTTCCTGGCGTCTTTTATGCAATTTAGGATTGATCGAATGAATGGTACGAGTAGCTTCCTTAAACGGAGAGCATCTCTTTTAAATCGGCTTTATTACTTTTAATTCCTATTTAAATGATTTAATTTCAGCGTGTCTTTGAAAAAATGTGATAATATTACTTACTGCATCGAAATATTGGACTTATTACTTGACTTTGTAAACTTTAGAAATTTTGATAATCTTAGGTACTTTAGATACTTTAGAATAGAATTCAGAGGACAATATTACTATAACTAGCTGCGCCGAGCGGTTTTACCCGCTGTACTATAGATACCCTATGTCTAACTATCTAGTGTAATATTACTAGCTTAAGCTGGCTGCTTTACCCGCTTGGAGACATTCTTTCTTAGCGGACGTCTATGTCATAAAATCTATCCATTTAGGTACCAAATATCAACCCAATGCATTCAGCAGTTTGGGCTCTGTGTTGTAACTGATCTATTTAGTCGGTCAGTCAGTCACTCTTTAGTTTTATATATTTAGATATTATCACATAATATAATTAAGTATTTATTTGAATTCCAATCCAATAAAATTTAATGTTAGGAAACACGACAAGGGTCTAGGTCCAAGCTTAGTGGTCGCTAGGAGAGGCTAATGTCCAGTGGACGAATATGGACTCATGATGATGACAAACAAAGGATCAGCGTCCTTTTTAAAGCATTACCTACCACTGAATTTGTGAATGACAAAAATATGTATGTACTTTAACTTTACATATTGTAAAATAGTTTTATCAAAAAAGTTACCTGTATTTTTAATCAATAACATTATCTCTCACATTAAAAAATGTTACCATAACTCGAAGACCCTGCTCGTCGCATCAGAACACAAGTTCAAGTTTCAAAGGAGCGCAACAAATTTTGCCGCGCTTGGAACTTTTCACCGAAGTTGCGAAGAATTAAGCTGCAATCTTGTCGCTCCCACTGCATGCATTATCGGATGATTTCTTAGATACACTCAAGTTTGTGTACTTCTAAAAAGTTTTATATACTATATAACTTACCAACAGGTGAGATCGCCGAAAATCCTGAAAAGTCCATTTAAAAAAAGACAAAAAAGGTCTTACTCGAGCAGCACGTCAGGATTCAAGATCTGGTTGGACGGCAGGCGGCATGCGGAGATGACGATCACCCGGCGGCCTTGTTCATCATCACCGACCACTTCGACCAGCCCAGATGTGTTGAGGGCTAGATAGCTATCTTCATCCTGCGACCCCGATATCTGTTTGGAATTACAGGAGCCCATGTTACTGTTGGCCTAGGCAACTAGACGACTGTACCTGTGCAGGTTCCGCACGCTCTCTTGTACCTGCATCGGACCTCGGATGCGCAAGTGCGAAATCCAGGGACACTAGCCCTACCACGGACATCCTACGTCATAAAATGCATCCAACAACTATAAATTTCGTATGAAACTCGATCTCGACTCACTTCTGTATGTTTTTTTAGTAACGGAATGTATTGATTGGATCGAGTTCCTGTTAGTAATTATTTTATTCGGTTTCAGCTGAATTTATAGGACAAGCAACATAATATACGTACGTATGTGAGAGTAAGATTGTACACAAATGGTAACTTGAAAGTTTGCCAAATGAGAATAGATGTTGTCAATTTGCTTAGAAAACTTGCGTGACTTTATTTTGCTTTTTTCCTTATCAAAAATGCTATTATTTAAGAACTTTTTTCTGGAAGTTATTGCATGCAGCATTAATTTTGACTGTTTTTGATTCTCAATATACCTGATAGGTATGGATTCGTCGAGCCACTACCACAACGGCCGAGATGGAAAGCGTCGTTTGGAGCATTGCTCCTTTCACATCAGTCAAGCAACATAGATGAGCTCGTTTGATCACTCCTAATATTATAATAACTGTGGGACTTCAAAAATGTTATGTCGTTTAGGGTGCTACCTTATTATGCATCTATTGCTGCGACGATGCATATAATATAGTGATGCAGGTTTGTTACTGCGCTGTTGAGGAAATACGACCGCACGTAAAACGCCAGTCGGATAATTACCTAAGGGTGTCCATCCAATAATACGGAGTGAACTGGCGAAGCGGCAAGCGAGATAAAAAATAAAAATCCACCAATATAAACTCAGCTCTGGAAATTTTATTGGATTTTTACCTCATTCACTGCTCCGTCTGCTTGCTCGGTACAATGGACAGACAGCCTTAAGCTACAGTCACACATAGATCCTGAAGCACTTCTTCACATCACATTAGTGTAACTAACTTTAATCCTTACCTCGTGGTAAACTGTGGGAGCTTTGGCCAGCTCTTCTTCGAAGTTTTCCTCGATGGTTCCATCCCTGCCAGGCATGTACTCTTCGCTCAGGTCTAACAGCTCTGGAGGTAGAGGAGCTGGAACAAAAGCTTATTTTATTAAACTTATTTTCGGAATTTAACCTATGATTACGTACCTATGTTACCCATTTCTGTTTTTTTTACCTCCCTCCATTAAATTTTTTTTTCCAACTCTATCTCTATTTTTCACGAAGACCTACTCATATTATAAATGCGAGGTTATGCTTGTGTGTGTGTAGTTGTGTGTGTTTTTGTTACCTCTTTACGCCGAAACGGCCGGCGGCCGATTGAGCTGAGATTAGTTATTCAGGTAGCTTAGACGTGGAATAACACATAGACATTTCAGCGGGTAAACCCACTGGAATTCATAAATACGATAGACAATATTTAAAAAAAAATTAAAACATGTTTCAATAAATAATGTTGGTCAAGTCTTTATGATTACTAAAACTTATGTAGAGTGGGACATACAGAAGTATTTTTAAGCTACAAATGAAATTGAGTTGCAATATGAAGTGCCCGGTAAAGCCGTATTAAATATGTAGGTAAATTAAATTACAAATAGCTTCAAAACATTACCCAGAAACTAGTAACACTACATTTTAACTTCACTATTCAACTACACTACATATTGTACATTTTATGCGTACCTAATGAAAATAACAACATTTTTCACGACGCGAGCAAGCAGCAAGCATCATGTGACATATTCTTAAGGGAATTCGTACTATGTACTTATCGACTCAACGATCACAAGCATCTCAGGCCTCGCGTGGGATATAATACGAGTATTAATAGGAAAACATTACAGAAAATATTGGTAAACAGATTTTGCCAAATATCCGACATGTTATGTAACATATTATGTATGTTTAACCCACGCGCTCAATTTCGTACACGTGTACATACGCATTATCAAATTTTCATTCTCATATACAAATGCTTTTGTGACTCACGTTATGTCTTACTCTTAGTTATAGTTTTAAATAAGTAATTACATGTTGCCTTGCATGTATCTATTAAATATATTAACAGGTAGTACCGCGTCTACTCGTAGGGCATAATGTTTGGGGTACTAGCGTCTAGCAAAAACTAAGCGTCATACGAAAAAGTGAAATTAAAAAAAAAAAACTTTTTAAAAACAAGCTTTTATTATTATTACCATCTTGCATCATAAAGTACTTGTCAAGACGAATCAAATGAGCCCAAACTCGGTGGGGTTGCGTTGTTTTATGACGGAGTTCCTATGGCCACCTTCCAGCTCCATCATCATATCAGCTCGATATCATAAAAATATTGCATTGTCATCCGATTTACACACGCATGCAAATTTTCAGCTCAAGTGGAAACCGAGAAGTGGGTCAAATTAAACTTGCAAGATTTGATTACAGACAGACAGACAGACAGACAGGCAGACAACAGACAGATGAAAGTAATTAAAAGCTTGTAAAAACACTTGCCCTTACTGTAAGAAGGGTATGAGTTATGAATTAACCTCATTTTCATTTTCTTTGAAAATTAAATTTATTGAAAGGACCTTTAATAAGTACATCTTAATTGAAGGCCAGCTCTAAGCAGAGCTGTCTATTTTTTAATCTTTTGACATCATAAAATTAATAAGCTATCAGGCTCGCTCAATGGGAAGAAATATAACCCAGTGCCCCAGATACGCGTATTGAGTAATACCTGGAAAATATCTATTGAAAAGTATATTTAATTATTACAAGGCCGTTCGAGCCAAAGGAAAATCTAGGGTAGCGTTCCTCCTACGTGAAAACGGAACCTTTGGGGCGTTGGTCAGTATGGCCGTGTTCAAAAACGATGTTAGGTGAAGCCAAATAGGGGGGTATTATACCCCGCTTACTTATCCAACTATAGGTACCTCAGCAATGACAGACGCCGCTTCTGCATGTTGCAGGTGTCTAAAAGTGACGGCAACCGCTTATAACCAGGCGGGAGGGTGTGCTTGTGTGTCGGTATCTAACGTAAAATGATGACAAAAAATAGGTCAAGCGCTATTCGGGCTACGCGCAATATAGGTTTCCGAGATAGTAGTAAATAGAATATTAAGTGCCTTAACTTTCATCAACAATATCTTCAAAACTAATAAACAAATCGTAACCGCTATGGTTTTCCTGTCCATCTTAACAACTACCTAGTCAGGTCATAAGTATTGTCACACAGTAAAAACTTTTCTTTTAGAATGCTGGCCACAAAAAAGTTTATTGAATTCAAATTTCGAATTGTTCATGAAAATAAAAATGTATACTTTTTAGAATTTTACTCATTTTTAAATATGGAGTGGACGCTTAAAGAAGACCGTGTTGCAGTTATTGCGTTGCATCGTTGCGGTTACGCGCCAATTCAAATTTTTGACATACTGAAAAATTTGAATATAACCAAAAGATTCGTTTATCGTACCATCAAACGATACAATGAAGACTCTAGTGTAGATGACAGGTCAAGAAGTGGTCGCCCTCGGTCTGTTAGGACTCCAGCAGTGATAAAAGCTGTGAAGGCGCGAATTCAAAGAAATCCCAAACGTAAGCAGAAACTGTTGGCCCTTCAGATGGGGTTAAGCAGAACCACGGTGAAAAGGGTGTTAAATGAAGACTTAGGGCTTCGGGCATATCGAAGAAAAACAGGACATCGTTTAAATGCTCGTCTAATGGACCTGAGACTGAAGAGATGCCGCGCTTTGTTGAAGCGGTACGCGAGAAAAAAATATCGAGAAATTCTTTTTTCGGATGAAAAAATTTTTACCGTAGAAGAGAGCTACAACAAACAAAATGATAAGGTGTACGCACACAGTAGTGAAGAAGCGAGCAACCGTATTCCGCGTGTCCAACGAGGTCATTTTCCATCCTCGCTCATGGTATGGTTGGGAGTTTCTTATTGGGGCTTAACAGAGGTACACTTTTGTGAGAAAGGTGTAAAAACGAATGCAGTTGTGTATCAAAATACAGTCCTGACGAACCTTGTGGAACCTGTTTCTCATACCATGTTCAATAACAGGCACTGGGTATTCCAACAAGATTCGGCGCCAGCTCATAGAGCGAAGAGCACACAAGACTGGCTGGCGGCGCGTGAAATCGACTTCATCCGGCACGAAGACTGGCCCTCCTCCAGTCCAGATTTGAGTCCGTTAGATTACAAGATATGGCAACACTTGGAGGAAAAGGCGTGCTCAAAGCCTCATCCCAATTTGGAGTCACTCAAGACATCCTTGATTAAGGCAGCAGCCGATATTGACATGGACCTCGTTCGTGCTGCGATAGACGACTGGCCGCGCAGATTGAAGGCCTGTATTCAAAATCACGGAGGTCATTTTGAATAAACTTTATTGTCATAAGAATCTATGTTTTGTTAAGTTCATTTTGGTATATAAATGGTTACATAATAAATAAACTTGTTCCAATAATTTTATATTAAACATGTGACAGAATTTATGACCTGACTAGGTATAACTGGTTGATTTTAGTCTAATTAAAGAATAGATACGAGAATTTAAAAAAATAAAACGTAACATAGTAAATATGAATACTTATTTTGAGCCGTGAGGTTAAAAACAACCCCTGTTGGTCTCCTAGGGTTAATAACATATAAGAAAATAACTACAATTTTAAAAAATAAATAAAATCTTCATGGCACCAAGGAAAGCAACAAGGAATGTCTACGTTCGATAACATCAAAATTTGTAACGAGAAAATGCCTTCTTGCCCTTATTCTGAAGTACGAATCAAGAGTATGCGACGTAGGTACTAGGTAATAGACTGCTATTCAAGGTGCAACACTGATCCTCTCCAACAAATTACTTTCATGATAGAGTCGAGTCAATTTTAAATTGCGCACTTAAACCACATACAATCCCACACATGAATTTGATGTGGCACATTTTCCCTCACATCTTCAAGAGATTCAAATTGCGGCTGGTGCTGCGGCTGGTGCGGCGGCAGTTTCTGCTGAGCGGCTCAAGCGGCGTAAATATGCTCAATGCTAACCTCGATAGTGGTTACATTTTTGAGCCGTTCGGAGTAGAGACCTTGGGTCCTTGGGGTCCGGGAGCTTACCGCATTTTGAAAAAAAAAATATGTGCGCTTGGTCGAGGCGACGTGTGACCAAAATGCTTGGATATATTTGGCCTAACGTACCTAAGTATTGCCATTCAACGTGGCAATGCTCCCAGCATTCTGAGCACTCTGCCATCTGACAGTGGTTTAAATAAAATAAATAAAAAATAAAAAGCCATTTATTGTCCAAAATTAAGAATAGATACAGCTTATATACTTAAACTAATCTAATTACTACTAACTTATAAATTATAGGACGATTCGCATAGCGCGAGTCGCCGAGATTAGGTACATTATTAGCACATATAGATAAGCAATTAAATTAATATTAATTAAAGTAAATTAGGCAATAGGGGTGCATTCAGCACATGCTGGGTGAATATCCAGTAGACTAAATATTCCCCCAGCGCTGATTTTCAATGCACCCCTTCCTCGGTCTAAGGTGTTTGCCGAGAAGGAACAATGTTTTGGCAGGTATTGTGTACATACAAATCCGTTACAATTAAGCAGTATGTTTGTTGAGATATCTTTGGCAGTATAAACACGAGTGTGTGTAAGCGTGTTTGCGTGTATGTGTGTGTGTGTGTGTTGTGTGTGTGTATGTGTGTGTGTGTCTGTCTGTGTGTGTGCGTGCGCGTGTGTATGTATGTGTGTTAGTGTGTGTGAGTGAATGAGTGTACGTTTATGCGTGCGAGTCATAAAGTGCCTGTGCCAGAATAACACAGTCGTTGGGAAAAAAGTGCTTAAAGAAAAATAAAAATTGAGTAGGTGGGTTCATCTTTTTTTTAAAATTATTTGATGTAATTAATTGTAACAAGTAGATAAATCAATAAAGAACGAAAAATATATGGTAGATCTATGAATTCTAGCTATTTGGTAAGTTTGAAGGCTATCGTGCTCCTGTCTTTGTAACAAAATTTGTTTAAGCCTCAATTTGAATGTGGTACCACTAAGTTTATTTCTTAAAGGAGGGGGCAGATTGTTCCAAATTTTCGATGCACGATATTTAAAACAGCCCTCAAAACCTACTGTCTTTTTCTCGGGGACGTACAAAAGATTTGCGTTTAATACGATCGTCCGAGTCTTTGGACCATCGCAGCTTCTCGAAGAGGTATTCGGGACGACCACTCCAAAGAACTTTTTGCGTGGTACAGGCTATATGGAGTTCCCTACGTGTTTTCATGTTGAGAATACCCTTCCTAACTAGATATGGAGTTACATGCTCCCTTCTCGGTATACTGTAACAGAAACGTGCACAGGCGTTCTGCACTTTTTGGGTGGCGTTTTCGGTTTTCACCCATAGCCTAGGTCCGTACACCGCGCTACAATAATTGAAGGGAGATAGTACGAGAAGATCACAGAACAGTAATCTTATATCCTCAGAAATGTGTCTCCTAATGTTGTATAATATTTTTAATTTATAGAAACTATTTTTTATTTTATCATTTATATGGTGAATGAATCTCAATTCTTCGTCCATAATTAATCCTAGATTTCGAGCCTCCTTTACGATGGGAAGTTCTACACCGCCCATTTCAATCTTGGGGTTGTGATCTAAAACTTTCCTAATTTGCGCTTTTGAGCCCAAAATTATGACTTTAGATTTAGCTGGATTGAGAATCAATGAGTTCCTAGTTGCCCAATCAAATAAAGTTTCTAGGTCGTGATTGACTCTCCATAGAGCCTGTACAGTGTCTTTTGGCTCGAAGCTAAAATAAATCTGGGTATCATCTGCATATAAATGATGATTACACACTTTTAACTTTTTTGGCATATCGGCAGTGAACATTGAGAACAGAATTGGGCTTAGAATAGATCCTTGAGGGGTACCCCTGGGTACACTTCGTACCTCTGAAACGACTTTACTTCCATCCTGACCCTCTATTTCCACGTATTGCTCCCTGTTACTTAGGTATGATTCAAACCACTTACAAGCTTCATCTGAGAATCCGTAGTAGACCAGTTTAGCTAATAATAATTTATGATTCAAGCAGTCAAACGCGCGCGAAAAATCAAGGAGGACGAGAACAGTACTGAGGCCGGCATCCGAGGCGGTTAGTATGTCGTCAGTAACTTTTAAAAGGGCAGTTTCAGTGCTATGTGCCTTACGGAAACCGGACTGATATTTAGGAATAATGTCTTCTTTTTCAACATACTCTTCCATTTGTTCTAATACCACGCGCTCCAGTAGCTTCGACAACACTGGCAAAATACTAATGGGCCTGAGATCTTTGATAGTTTCTACATTATTGGACTTTGGGATGGGTCTTACAAGAGCACGCTTCCAGTCTTGAGGAAACGTGTTTGTAAGAATCGACTCATTTATTATGGTCGCAATGACTGACAAGGACTCAGGCAGAGTAAGCCTTATCATTTCCGCACTTAGTCCGTCATATCCCATTGCGTTCGTGTCAATTTTTAAAAGAATTTTGCCAATTTTATCCTCTGAGACTGAATGAATGGAAAAAGAGCTCATATTATTCTTTTTATTACACAAGAAGAAGTTGAGAGTGTCACTGTCCACTTGATCAACACCGGGAATGTTAAGGAAGTGCTGATTAATTACGTTGTTTAGAGCACTTGGATTTTCTGTAGATCGGCCGATCCGATCTGTGGTTAGTAAAAGTGTTATTTACTGCTGTAGTAGTGTTTGTTTATTTTTATAAAGCCATATGGCAAAAAAATATTTGATGTCTATGGGGCTTATATGGTAATTAAAAGCGTATATATATCGTATGACGCTCTCTCGCTCTCACTATTTGCATTTTTGAAAGAATTTTTTTTTCAAAAATTATTTTCTTGCCATTGTGAAATATATCAAACTGGAAACACTATTAAAATGTGTGCAATAATATGATGGAGGGCTGTTCTTGAGGAATATGGAATATTCAATAAATTAATTCTATGAATTTATATTTCAAAATTTGTTTTAATAGTGCGAGCGAGAGAGCGTCACTTGATATATATACGCTCTTAAGTGTGCAGTTGTTGCGGCTAGGAACCGGAAAGTGTCTACGGAAACATCGCGATTTGCGGTGGCGGTGGTATCTAGGTACTATCTACTGTATAGCGTATAGCATCTGTCCCGTGACCGTCAGTCAATCGTTCATCGGCAGCCGCTTGACCTTGCGAATAATAGTCATTTATGAAATTGTCGTATATAATAAACAAGTGAAAATAAAAAACAAGCTATTATTATTACCTACCAAACAACCACCAAAGTGCTCGTCAAGACGAATCGAATGAGCCCAATGTCGACGGGGTTGCGTCGTTTAATTACGGAATTCCTATGGCCAACTTACAGCTCCATTATCAGATCAGCTCCATGTCATAATAATATTGCATTGTCATCCGATTTATATATGCATGCAAAATTTCAGCTCAATCAAAAACCGGGAAGTGGATCAAATAAAATTTGCAAGATTTGATTACAGACAGACAACAGCCAGTACAAGAAAGTAAATAAAAGCTTGTAAAAAAGGTATACTTACACACAAGTGCAACAATACCTATTTATGAAGGTACAATTTACACATGACTTTATCTTAACTCGTGATTCAACGTATTGACTCTATTATATAAATAAAACGTAAAAAAGTAGAAATTACGCATTTCTTGTGCAAGTGTGATAGTTTTTAGGGTTCCGTACCTCAAAAGGAAAAAACGGAACCCTTATGGGATCACTTTGTTGTCCGTCCGTCCGTCTGTCTGTCTGTCAAGACCCTTTTTCTCAGGAACGCGTGAAGGTATCAAGCTGAAATTTATAGGAAATACTTAAGTGCACTGCCTCTTAGAGCTGTGAAAAAATCAAACTTCTAGGCCAACGCAATCAAAAAATACAGTCGAATATGCTGCAAATTTCAGCAAATTTTCGCAAGGGAATCAGAACCTACAGGATACTTCCCGTGAACTCAGAATCTTGAAATTTGGTACGAAACAACGTCTTAGAGCATAGATAAAGGAAAAATTGCGAAAACCGTACATTTTTAGTTACATCATACATAAAAATAATTTTATATTTACTACCCCTTTCCTCATGAACGCGTAGAGGTATTAAATTCTAATACTCAGGTCTATAATACCTTTAAGCTGTAACAAAATAAAACCTCTAACTCTATACTCTATGTTAACGCAATCAAAAGAAACAGCAATTTTAGCCGCATATTTTCAAACTCGCAACTACTCGCAAGGGAATCAAAACCTACCCGTGACCTTATTTACTTAGGTATACATAATATATACCCACGAAATGAAGAAATCCGTAGACGGACTAAAGTCACCGACATAGCCCAGCGGATTAGCAAGCTGAAGTGGCAATGGGCAGGCCACATAGCGCGCAGAGCGGATAGCCGATGGGGTCGAAAAGTGCTCGAGTGGGGACCACGGAATAGCAAACGAAGCGTAGGACCACAAGGTGGACAGACGACCTTATTAAGGTCGCTGGAAGACACTGGATGCAGGTCGCTTCCAACCGGTACATATGGAAGTCCAAAGGGTTTTGTTTAGCAGTGGACGTCCTACGGCTGAGATGATGATGATGATGATATACCTACGGGGTTGTACGGAACCCTCGGTGCTCGAGTCCGACTCGTACTTGACCGGTTTTTATTTAACCTCAGTAAGATTTAAAAAAAAACTGTTACGTGCTATTTTTATGAAATACGCGAAATTACATACTGGTTAATTTCATCTTTTTCAAGCGTGACAATTTTGTAATCTCGGAAGCGAATCTAATTTATATATATACGCTTCCTTTTTCGAGATTTTCAACAACTTCGATGAAAATCTAGTTTTGTCCTTCACCTTCGCCTTTATCTTAGCACTGCTTTGCGATCCAATTGAGAACTTATTCTCGAGAACTAGGTACGCTGCATTTGTTAATCTTATGAAGGTTCGAAAAGAACGTCGAGCGCTTTTAGCTCTTGTAAGTCGTCTTGGAAGTTCGTTGAAATGTATTGCATTGTTGATTGAAAACGATGTAGGGATATTGACGTAAACAAAAAATGTTTATAATAAATAAAATAACCAAAAGAGGAGTATATTCGCCCTTAACAGTCCCTAAAGAAGGAATTTCAAAATATTTTATAAAAAAGTTAGTAAAGTAGCTTTAACAAGCATAAGTTTTGAATTTTGTAGATGTTATTTTATGTTAATAGATTTTCCGACAAACTAGCAACATGCCAAATAATATATTTACATGTTACAAAACTTTTAACTGGATAGTTTAGAAGTTAAGAGATCCAATTGACATTTAATAACAATCGAGAAGTGTTAAGCAGAACGCGTCAAATAAATATTTGTTGAGAAAACTTGTAAAAATATATTTTTGCATAAGTCACTAACGATGTAGCTTTAACAAGATGTATTTCGAATTTTCCAGACATTTTAAAGTTAGATAAAGTTCCTTAGACTCAAAATGCATATATGTAGCTCAACTTTTAATAAAACCTGTAAAATGCAATTATTTTCCTAACTTACTGAAAAGCTGTAGGTAATATTTAGTATTAAAGAGATGGAAGTTTGTGTTGATGTATGTATTTTTAACTGATCAATCTTCTCCATGTAAAGCTGACTATCCACGGCAACATTGGCTCAATCAATGGCAACCCCACACCAAGCCATCAAATTAACAAGTGAATTAAATTAAAAATTTAAAAAACCCCCAACGCAATACGTATTTCACCATTTTTTGTATGGCGGCCATCTTGGATTTTAAATTTTATATAATGGACTGTAATCTACTCGTTAAGCCCTTTCATTTGATACCCATATTGAGGGGGTCGTGGAAGAAAAAAGTAATCCGCCATTTTGTAGCGGCGGCCATCTTGGACCGATTTCCACCAAACATGGCTAAGAACACTCTCGATTAACTCTACTTTCAAACAAAAAAAACAAAATCAAAATCCGTTCATCCGTTTGGGAGCTACGATGACATACACACACACACACACACACAGACAGACAGACAGACAGACAGACAGACAGACAGACACGTCAAACTTATAACACCCCGTCGTTTTTGCGTCGGGGGTTAAAAAGTGAAGTGAAGTTAATGTGTGTAGGTCGTAGGTATATGTATTAATGTATGTTTACTTAGGTATACATTATACATACTGAAAATTAGCCTATGCCTAACTCCAAAGTTCAAGCTATATATTTCTACAAAATTTCAGGACAAATTTGAGGTGTGAAGGGGTAACAAACACACACATCCATACTTTCAAATTTATAATATTAGTAGTAGGTAGAACTTAGTTAAATGATACTTACCAAGTCCACCGGCCTGTATCAACTCTGAGTCATCAAATTCCAAGCTAGGCTCGTAGTCGTGATACTCAGAAAGGCTTGTGTATTGCTCTTCAGGATCCGTGTTGCCATGGAGAGCTGTCAACAATGATAACAACACTTGTATGAAGAGCATACCTACCAAACATTCACTAACAAAGGCACAATAATACTTTTGTCATAGTTTTTAAGCTCTGGATATTTTGTGATGTTACAATAAAGAGTTTTCATTTATTCATAATAGGAATGACGACAAAAAGATTTTTTTACCAAGTAGAATAATAAGAAAAGATCCATCAAGTAGATTATTAAGAAATATTTGACACACAATTTTTTCTTTGTAAACTTGACAAATTATAATCTGAGATATTTATACACAACTCACTTAAGTCGCTTGGTAGGAGTTTTTGATGTTATTTGATGTACTCGGGTCATTCTGAACTGGATAGTGAAGTAAAGTGTCCGAAGACAAAAATTTATATGGAACTGCAGCGATATCCTAACTGTTATTATCTCAAACATTTTTATTTTTTTTCTATACAAAAAATATGGCAAATTTCCAGAAACTACATCGGGACTTTTGCAACAGGCTGTACATATTGTGGAAGAATGGTGTGTTGAAAACCACCTTACCATCAATCCAAGCAAAACTATGGTTCTTCCATTTACAAGGAAGAAGAAACTGGGTAGTCTGAAGAAGTTACTACTATTCGGCACAGAGTTGGAATGGTCTACCGAAGTAAAATATCTCGGTATGACCCTAGACAAGGAGCTTACATGGAATCTGCACGCCAAGAAGGTGACAGATAAAGCCATGAGGGCTTTTAATATGTGTAGATCAGCTTATGGTAAAACATGGGGACCCAAGATACTAAAGTTTATCTACACTTCAATGGTGCGCCCAATACTTTCCTACGGTAGCGTGGTATGGTGGCCTAGAACCGAACTCGCAGTGTGCAAAAGAACATTACCGGGGGTAGACTTCCTTTGCAGGAGGTCGTCTAGGTGGGTACCCCAACAGTGCCAGTTATTCTACCGCCTGAGCAGTGATGTGCAAATATCACTGTGCTCCGGTAGGAGGGCACTGTAGCTAGTGAAATTACTGGGCTAAAGAGTCTTAACATCTCATGACTCTTGAGTAAGAAGCGTTGGTGCAGTGCTCCTAGAATTTCACATAATTGTGAAATCCTAGGTAACACTGTACTGATTATGGGCAGCCGTTATCTCTTAACATCAGGAGAGCGTCTTGCTCGTCTTCTACTTCATCACATAAAAAAAAAAGCAAACTTCAAAGGATGGCCACTATGGCCATAACAGGAGCGTTTAAGTCCACGCCAAGTATGGCGCTTGACATAATTTTAGACTTAAAACCTCTTGATATATTCATACAACAGGAGGCAATGAAAGCCTTATATTATAGACTCCAAGCGGTAGGAGTTCATGACTTCAATCGGCCAACAACAAGGCACACAAAAATGAAGCTCAGTGAAGAGCTACAGAGGAAGATGAACATGATTAGCGACGTAATGCCGCAGATTAAAATCTTCAAAAGGAATTTTAAAATACATGTCCCCTCAAGGGAGGACTGGAAGCAGCAGCTTCGACCACCAGACGCAGACTGCAGCATATGGTACACAGATGGTTCAAAAACTGAACTGGATCTGGTACAGGAGCAGGTATATACTCAAATACTTTTCAACTTTGGAACAGTTTGGGTCAATACACAACCGTCTTTCAGGCAGAAATGTATGCTATCATAGCATGCGCTCATGAGAATATAAATAGGAATGTAAAAGATAAGACTATCTACATTCTCAGTGACAGTCAAGCATCACTAAAGGCCTTAAATTCCTGCCGGATCTGCTCAAGATTGGTCTTAGATGCTGTTAAGGCCCTAAATAAATTAGGCCACAGCAACAGAGTACGATTAGTTTGGGTACCGGGCCACGTTGGAATATTAGGGAATGAGAAGGCTGATGAGCTTGCCAGAAGGGGATCAGCAAATGCTATGCATGGACCAGAACCATGTATGGGTCTGCCAGCATGCACAATCAATACGGCCATAAAGGAATATGCTGATCTAAAACACCGGCAAGTTTGGGAAAACAGCGAAGGGCTGATACATTCGAAGAAATTCCTAGGTAACAGCTACAGAAAAGCTTCCAAATATATCCTAAATAATGGAAGAAGCAAAGGACGAGCTATCATTGGTGCCTTAACCGGGCATTATGAAACCAATGACATGCTTTTCAAAATGAGGCTGACTACAATAAACGATTGTAGAGCCTGTGGCGAGGTCAAGGAGACAATGGAGCACATTCTATGTGAATGCGACGTATTGGCTACGAAACGCATGAGGCTCCTTGGGAATGCATTTCCCAAACCAGAGGAGTATAGGTTTCTTCCTCTAAGTGGGACCACTGCCTTAATAACCCACTTCTTCCATGAGTAAGGAACGATAAGGTAGGGGTAAACACAATAGATCCCAATGGGTCGACGTGTTGCTGGTTATTTGCCAGCCCCCGTTAAAGATAGATAGATAGATACAAAAAATATGTGGGTACCTATTTATTACCTATTATTTATTTATTTATAGATTATTCAATATCAAAGATTTGATTGTTTAGTTAATTGTAGAATTAGTTACTGGAACAAAACTCAGTTGATATTATATTGTAGATCATAGTATAGTCTGGCTGAATATACACTCTCCTGAGACTGCAATATTCTTTGCATTCTGTTTGCTTTTGCTCTGCTAATATTGCATTTTTGCAAATTTGGTTAGCCATTCTCTTGTACAGTCAACTACAAAGAGATGTATCCATGATAGTCTTACAAAATGAAGGAACTTTTAGTATGCAAAAATTATTTTACCCTTACTTCGTGACATTTTCAGTATCCACTAAATCTTATACTATATTCAATTCATTTTAAATGCTATTATTATGTATCACCTAAGGATAAGTAGTGGGATACATCATTGTTGCATATTAAACGAGTCGATGATAATATAAAGTTTGATTGCTACTAGAAATGTCACGAACCAAGGGTAGTTCATTGTGTTCACTGTACCACCAAAGGTGTGAAAAGTTTATATTGTTTGCATGATTATGAAGAACATTTTAAGTGCTATAGACTATACAGTCACAACATTCGATTAAAGTGAATACCTAGCTGAGTTGCTGAGTTTTATGACATAATATATCTGAAAAATTAAATGTTTTTTATCCCCTGGATGATGAGCAGTTACCATTGCCTAACTGCGACACCTATGGGATTCCTGACTTGATGATCATCTTGACAAAATATTTGGGCACAGTTTTATATTATTTATTAATTTATTTACAAACATGAGTAATTTTACAGTAGACATTTTTTAAATTTATCATACTCAATGCACTTAAACTCTTCTTAACAAAAAGGTTTTATTAAAGCTTAAGGTCATCACGCAAGGCTTGTGTGTGTTTATGACATCACTGTCGTTTTTACAAAAAATACACTATTTTTGCATCGCCATGGACCCAATAAGTAGTTAATTATTTAAACAGCAAATTTTATATGCCTTTTTGTTGATATTTTGGTCGGTGTGTAGCCTTTGGGGCACTTTGAAAAAAAGACTTAAAAAAATTTTGATCAAAAATACTACGCTTTATGTAACCTTCGGGACCCGGTATAAGGGTGGGGAACCCTCCGCGAGCAACCAAAGGTCATTGACCTTGACCCAGAGGTCATTGACCTTGACCCAAAATAAGTGAAATTGGCCCAATTATTAATGATCTTGACCCAATCGCCACTGACCTTGACCCAAAGGTCATTGACCTTGACCCAAAATAAGTGAAATTAGCCTAATTATTAGTGATCTTGACCCAAGCGTCACTGACCTTGACCCAAAGGTCATTGACCTTGATCCAAAATAAATGAAATTGTCGTACCTATATTATAATTACATGACATATACCTATGTAGACCAATCAGTAACCTCGTTTACACTCTTTTTCTGGCGCTTCGCCTGCCGCTGCCGCGGCACGCTCGCTTCGCTCGCTCGGCTCGCGCGTTGCTCATAAGTAAAACCTAACACTCCTCCTCGCTTCGCTCGTCGTCGTACCTATATTATAATGTCACTGAATTTGACCCAAAGGTCATTGACCTTTGTATTTGGGCTAATTTCTCTTATTTTGGTTCAAGGTCAGTGACCTTTGAGTCAAGGTCAATATGACCCATACAAACGTCAGTCCTGGTGATGTTCTTAACACAATCCCGGGTCGGTGTGTAGCCTTCGGGGCGCTATGAAAAAAAGACTTAGAAAAATTTTGATCAAAAATACTACGCTTTATGTAACCTTCGGGACCCGGTGGGATGTGGGAGTATAAGGGTGGGGAACCCTCCGCGAGCAACCAAAGGTCATTGACCTTGACCCAGAGGTCGTTGACCTTGACCCAAAGGTCATTGACCTTGACCCAAAATAAGTGAAATTAGCCCAATTATTAGTGATCTTGACCCAAGCGTCACTGAACTCGACCCAAAGGTCATTGACCTTGACCCAAAGGTCATTGACCTTGACCCAAAATAACTGAAATTAGCCCAATTATTAGTGATCTTGACCCAAGCGTCACTGAACTCGACCCAAAGGTCATTGACCTTGACCCAAAGGTCATTGACCTTGACCCAAAATAACTGAAATTAGCCCAATTATTAGTGATCTTGACCCAAGCGTCACTGAACTCGACCCAAAGGTCATTGACCTTGACCCAAAGGTCATTGACCTTGACCCAAAATAACTGAAATTAGCCCAATTATTAGTGATCTTGACCCAAGCGTCACTGACCTTGACCCATAGGTCATTGACCTTGATCCAAAATAAATGAAATTGTCGTACCTACATTATAATAACATGACATATACCTATGTAGACCAATCAGTAACCTCGTTTACACTCTTTATCTGGCGCTTCGCCGGCCGCTGCCGCGGCACGCTCGCTTCGCTCGCTCGGCTCGCGCGTTGCTCATAAGTAAAACCTAACACTCCTCCTCGCTTCGCTCGTCGTCGTACCTATATTATAATGTCACTGAATTTGACCCAAAGGTCATTGACCTTGACCCAAAATAAGTATAATTTACCCAATTATTAGTGATCTTGACCCAAGCGTCACTGACCTCGACCCAAAGGTCATTGACCTTAACCCAGAGGTCATTGACCTTGATCCGAAATAAGTGAAATTAGCCCAAATATTAATGAAAAAACTTGACCCAAGCGTTACTGACCTTGACTTAAAGGTCATTAGTCTTGATCCCATTTTTTCACAACATTTCAATATGGGTTCCCTATGATTTAAAAAAATTAAATTGTTTTTTTTTTTTTTTTTTTTTTTTTTTTAAATATTTTTTACAGAAATTAATGAACTTAAAAGTACATTATAATTAATGTCAAATCACTCGGTCACAGATCTAACTGATCCAAGTCGGTTTTGTGACCTTTGAGGTTTGCAAAAATTTAGTATGTGTGACCCTATTAGCGGCGAGGACAATTTGGTGAACATCTGCAATTTTACAATTTTTATAGCGCGTCGCCCGAAACCAGGGTACACTCGATGAATATCTCTTAGCAGTCTTCTAAACCGTGCAGCATCACTGGGTAAACGTTTGAGAATATTTTGCCTATACATATATTCACCCATGTACCATTTGAGGCGGTGTTGGCTTCGGCATGTTCGGCAGTGGCGTTTAATTTCCAACCATTGCCGCTCTATCGTATTGGTATGTATTTTGACATTCACATTGTTCGAGCCTGGCACCGGATCACCAAGAGTGGGATCGACTGGTATGTTCGTTGTACCAGCTACAAATTCTCGGCTATGATTTACACTAAAGTGTCCTCCCATCCCTAGCCTTAAATGAACCCCAATATAGGCCCGATGCTGGTCAGACATTATAAATGTGTTGGGCCTAATATTTTCCTCCATGATACGGTCCAGGGTATTGCGATTTTTATTTGGTATTAACTCGATGTGCACCTTTTTTGTCAATCTGCTAATACATCCAAATGACCAAGTTTGCCTTTGCAGCAAGCGCCCCCTATGGTATTTATTTGTATATAGATGTGTCTCATCCACCTCGACAATGTCGTTGTCCCCACCTATCATCTCACGGTCGTGCGCTTCGGCTACCTCGCAAACTTCGCGGAGATAGTGGTACATTTGTACGGCGGTTTTACGCGTCACTCCTACATCTCGGGCCGCCTGAGAAACCGGGTCGCGGCGGAAAAAATGAAGAAGCAATCTTAATGTGTTTAAAATAGACACATTACTACGATCGAAAAAGGTACCCTTTAAGGGAGACCTTATAACATTGCACCCTGCCCTTCTGCAACGCCACCGGAATCCCAATTTATAATCAATATTCCTCTCGGCGTTAAAAGGCCTCGTACAAGTAGGGCACAGTGGCGTCCTTTGCGGAATTAACAGCCACTTTCTAGCAGCGTCAATAGCTCTCTCCTCCGAAGAGACGGTTGCAGCAAAATTCCAAAAATTGAAATTTCTCTGTAAAATCACTTCTAAAGCATCCATTGCAAACCTGTTACGGGAAAATTATATCGAAGTCGCATGAGTTATAACGAAACCGCTATATTTTCGTCATATTTTGCTTTAGGTATCAAAATTCTACCCTTACCTTAAAGAAAGCATATCAGCAATGCTCGCGCTTGTAGTACACGCACAAGTAGTACAGGTGCAAGTAGTAGTAGTACTGTTTACACGCAAGCAAGCGGCTTAGGACGCGTTGTCGAATAAGTCGTTAGATACAGACATTTATTATACATAATTTGGTGAATATTTTCGTAAAACCCCATTTTAACCCCCGACGATAATAACGACGGCGTGTAATAACTTTGACGTCGTATAATAAATAAGTCTGTGTGTATGTAGTGTGTGTGTATGTATGTATCTGTCTGTGGCATCATAGCTGCTTAACGGATTTTTATCTAGTTTTTTTGTTGGAAAGTAGAGTAAGTCGAGTGTGTTCTTAGCCAGGTTTGGTGGAAATCGGTCCAAAATGGCGGCCGCTACAAAATGGCGGATTACTTTTTTTTCCACAAAACCCCTATAATATGGGTATCAAATGAAAGGGCTCGACTAGTAAAATACAACGCGGTATGATTAATTTAAAATCCAAAATAGCCGCCACCATAAAATGGCGATATTTATAACACTTTGAAATATTTTCGAAAACCATTTTATTTTTTCATAGTTGACTCTATATGCCGACATTTAGTTCTGATATAGCTCCGGCACTACGGGGCTCCGGCGCTGCCCCCGCGCTACTGTGCACCTGAGCTCGTCTCCGCAGCCTCGGCTTGTTGGCCGGCAGCTTCGCCGCCGGCCAGCCTCGGCCGCTTCGACTCGCCAGGTGCACAGCAGCACGCGGTCGCCTGCGCCCCTCCGTGCCTCCGACTTATAAAAAACACTCTAGGGGTAGGAACCACAAGACTGCGTGGAAGAGGGGTGCTCTGATTCGGTTTTGCATTAAATTCTTCCTATCCAACCCAATGACCTTTAATGTCAAGGTCATTAAGCATTGGGTCAAGGTCAATGACGTTTGGGTCAAGGTCAGTGACGCTTGGGTCAAGATCACTAATAATTGGGTCAATTACACTTTTTTGGGTCAAGGTCAATGACCTTTGGGTCAAGGTCAATGACCTTTGGGTCAAGTTCAATGACGATTGGCTTAAGATCACTGATATTTGGGCTAACTTCTCTTATTTTGGGTCAAGGTCAATGACCTTTGAGTCAAGGTCAATATGACCCGTACAAACGTCAGTCCTGGTGCTGTGCTTAACACAATCCCGTGATAAAAAAATACTGTTACCGGAATACGAAAACACATGCAAAATATTCTAAGTCCTGACTCCCTTTAAAACGATTGATCTTTAACAACGTTTCCTCGAAATTCGGCTGGGCGGAGGAAAAAATGTCCCGGATAAATTTTGTCTTATTTTTGGGTGTACTATACGATAAAAAAAAAAAAAACAACAAAATTTGAAATTTAAATTTTTTGATCAAAATTTTTCTAAGTCTTTTCTCCATAGTGCCCCGAACGCTACACCCTAACCCAATCCCGTGATAAAAAAATACTGTTGCCGGAATACGAAAACACATGTAAAATATTCAAAAGTCCTGATTCCCTTCACAACGATTGATCATTGGCAACGTTTCCTCGAAATTCGGCTGGGCGGAGGAAAAAATGACCCGGATAATTTTTGTCTTATTTTTGGATGTCTTATATTATGATAAAATAAAAAAAAATACAAATTTGAAATTTAAATTTTTGATCAATAATTTTCTGTCTTTTCTCCATAGTGCCCCGAACGCTACACCCCAACCGATATTTTTTGTAATGCGCATGCACTTTGTGAATATTATTTGCAAACATATCAATCATTAATTTTTTGACAAAGAATAGTGATTACCTTGGAATGCCCTAACTGGGCTCAGTTTGGGATGATGGTCAGGATCCATACTGTTGCTGGAAGCCCAATATGTGAAAAAACACACTTATCTTCGCCTGAGTCACAATCTCACCACACCAAAGTTTGGTTTCTACAAAAATCAAAATGTCACTCGATCACTTCCTTTTCACCAACACGATTTACCCTCTGATTTTAACATTACTCAATTAACTTTTGCAATAAAATTACGAAATATTTCGGCGAAATCAACAGTTTATACAACCGAATAAACACAAAAAAATATTACTACGATTTTTTACGAAAGATTCTGGACACGAATCAATCATGATTGATAATATTTTTTGATTGAATTGATTGATTGTACCGGCACAGACTAAACAGTAACAGGAAATATTATAGCAAAACGGTAGTTTTTACCTGTGGTATAAAAACCACAGTATATAATAAAAAGTAAAAAGCCACTTTCCTGTGGCCCGAGCACGATAATGTCTCGTCCACACTGTGCGGCCCAACGTTCGTTAATCAGCAGGGTCTAAATTCTGCACAAAAAAAAGACGGCGGCGCAGGAAAACGTAAGAAAAAAATAACATAAAAACACATTTTTTATTTTCAAAAACGCCATTTTGAGGCGACTAAAAGATGCTTAATAAAAAAATTGAAGTTGCATTTGAGTTTGTATTGGCATCGTAAGAATTTTCAAGATTTGTATAAAAATTTTGTTAAAATTTGACAAAGGGCGCTAGCAAAACGAGAAGTGATTATATATATATGCACTTGGGGCACAGATTATATAAATCAAAAAATTAAGAAAATTTAACTATATAATTTCAAGTAATTATTCACACAAAATGGCTTCAAATTATCCATGATTGATTAATATTCAAAATATTATTAAAGTCGTTAGCTATGGAGCCCAAAATGTATACCAGATATTTACCGGAAATAAAGCCGTAAATATCCGAAGACATTCGTCTACATTCGTCTATAGACAAAAATTGTTCGTCCATAGACAAAACACACACTCGGCGAATAATTGGCCGGCATATATGGACGAGCCATAATGGCTCGTCGATTGGATGAGCTATAATGGATCGACGAACAATTTTTGTCTATAGACGAATGTAGACGAATGTGTTCGGATATTTACGGTTTTTTTTCCGGTAAATTTCTGGTATACATTTTGGGCTCCATAGATGACGACTTTAATTATATTTAGAACTAGCTGACCCGCGCGCACTTTGAAACGCGTGACAGTCAATTCATATTGTTCAGTTATGAATTCGGTGCACCCGGCACCCATTTAGACTATCATTGTATTTCCATTCCCACGGAAATAGGAAATTTACAAATCTGGAAAATCTGGCCGATATTCGCTCTCGCTCTGGATAGCGAAGAATATCGTGCTAAATACTTCAATACAGTTTTGTTTCGCTACTGCGAGCAATTATTCTATATTCTTTCCCGAAATTCAAACTATCTCCACACAAAATTACAGCTAAATCGGTTTCGCGGTCATTATTTTCCTTCATAAATTTTAAAATAATATTTACTGTCCGTCCCGGTACTATTATGTATTCGCAATGGGTATATTTCAATAATGCGTTATGCTACTTTAAAAAAAACATTATGTTGTAATATAACTTTGACCATCTATGACCAAAATACTCGTCAAGACGTATCAAATGAGCCCAAACACGATGGGGTTGCATCGGTTAATTATGGAGTTCCTATGGCCACCTTCCAGCTCCACCATCAGACCCTGATTACTATATTATTGTATCAAAGTACTCGTTAAGAAGCATCGTATGAGCCAAACTCGATGCGGTTTTGATTTTTAATTACGCGGTTCCTATGACCACCTTCCAGCTCCATCATCAGACCCTGGTGACTATAAACTATCAAAGTACTCGTCAAGAAGAATCAAATGAGCCCAAACTCGATGGGGTTTTGTCTTTTAATCACGGAGTTCCTATGGCTACCTTCCAGCTCCATAATTAGACCCTGGTTACTATATAGTATCAAAGTACTCGTCAAGACGAACCAAATGAGCCTAAACTCGATGGGGTAATGTCCTTTAATCACGGAGTTCCTATGGCCACCTTCCAGTTCCATCATCAGACCCTGGTTACTATATAGTATCAAAGTACTCCTCAAGACGAATCAAATGAGCCCAAACTCGATGGGGTTGTGTCTTTTAATCACGGAGTTCCTATGGCCACCTTCCAGCTCCATCATCAGACCCTGGTTACTATATAGTATCAAAGTACTCGTAAAGACGAATCAAATGAGCCCAAACTCGATGAGGTTTTGTCTTTTGTTTACGTGGTTCCTATGACCACCTTTCAGCTCCATTATCAGACTTCAGACCACCTTCATGTCATAATAATATTGCATTGTCATCCGATTGCCGGTATGCGAAATTTCAGCTCAATCGGAAACCAGGACTGCTAGGTAGAGTGCTTTTCACGAAAGGGGTTCTTTTTGCGGGGCGCCACTATCGCAAATATTAAAAGTTAGCATATGTATAACTTTTTAACGACTCATAATTTCTCATGTGTAATTTCTTTATTAAATATGTTTCTATTTTATCTAACAAATAAAATTATTTATGACATGAAGTCCAGTATTTATCTAAAAAAATTAATTTAGTTTCGCAAAATTCCGCGGGACCTCTTTCGTGAAAAGGACTCTACCACTGAGGTATACCTTTATAATAATTATTATACCTCAGCGGATGACTATTAGAGTGCTTTTCACGAAAAACGTACTTTATGCGGGGGCCCACTATTGCTCATTTTAAAAGTTTTCATAATATCTATAACATTAATTTAACTCCATAATATAATTTCTAATATTTAATTTCTTAATAATAGGTATTTATTTCATCTAACCATTAAAAATTATTTGGGATATGGAATAGTCCAGTAGTAACAAGTGAATTAAATTAAAAATTAAAACAAGTGAAATTTTAAAAAAACTTTTTAAAAACAAGCTTTAATTATTATTATCATCTTGCATCATATAGTACTCGTCAAGACAAATCAAATGAGCCCAAACTCGATGGGGTTGCGTTGTTTTATGACAGAGTTCCTTTGGCCATCTCCCAGCTCCATCATCAGATCAGCTCGATGTCATAAAAATATTGCATTGTCATCCGATTTACACACGCATGCAAATTTTCAGCTCAATTGGAAACCGGGAAGTGGGTCAAATTAAACTTGCAAGATTTGATTACAGACAGACAGACAGACAGACAAACAGACAGACAGACAGACAACAGACAGGTGAAAGTAATATAAAGCTTGTAAAAACCCCCAACACAATACGTAATTTTCCATTTTGTGGTGGCGGCCATCTCGGATTTTAAATTTTATATAGTGGGCTGTATTTTACTCGTCAAGCCCTTTCATTTGATACTCATATTGAGGGGGTCGTGGAAGAAAAAAGTAATCCGCCATTTTGTAGCGGCGGCCATCTTCGACCGATTTCCACCAAACATGGCTAAGAACACTCTCGACTAACTCTACTTTCAAACAAAAAAAATTTAATCGAAATCCGTTCATCCGTTTGGGAGCTACGATGCCACAGACAGACACACACACACACACACACACACACACACACTCACACACACACACACACACACACACACACACACACACACACACACACACGCACACACACACGCACACACACAGACAGACACGTCAAACTTATAACACCCCGTCGTTTTTGCGTCGGGGGTTAAAAATTGATAAAATTAAATTTAGTTCTGATTGTTTATTAGCATTTTATATGTGAATCTTTAGATTGATATAACTCTTTTATTTATGAACCGATTTGAATAAAACCAACACAAAGTTTCATGGCCCCTCTTCATCAACCGCACGCAAAATGGGCCAGGCGGCCTAATTGCGGAAAACAGCCCGTATACCAATACCAAAAAAAAAATACCCCTCTTCATTATTTTATTTTTTTATTTTATTTATTTATTTGGGAAAACAAACAGTTTGCTTATGTACTATATTATATCTATATCTTAATACTACATTGTTTTAATAAGCAAACCCATAACGTATTCCACATATTACTTAAAGAATTATGGTGTGTCTAAACAGCGTTATCGCAAACTACTGGAAAAAGGAGGAAATTTGTATACATACGTTATGCGTTATAAATCTTATAAGTAACTTACATAAAGTGTACAATAAATTTAGATCTTATACGAATAAAGTGTTTTACTAACTTATATAAATGGATATAAATATATTATGATATTTATACTTATATAAATGGATTTAAAGGAAGGTGATAAGTACAACATTGTTTTTGTGTATGTAAGTAGGCACATACACGACATATCCGAAGCCACATCCATTCATGCAAACATCATCAGCGAATTCATGGCCGCAACAAACGGAAAACTTTCTGACGTATTAAAGATCAGAGAGTCTCCCGCCTATAGCAGCCCTAAACTCGCCGATACAGCTAGTAAAGATATCAACGTCCTCGAACAGCCTGTTGTATGTTGCTACCATACGGTTTGAGGGAGCACGTTCTCCGGTGTTTGTGCGGCAGGAGCCAACAGAAAACAGGCGGTTCGCGCGAACCCCGCGCGTGAGTACGGTCCTTGGGACAGTGTAACACAGACCGTTCACTAAATCAATACAGTCGAAATAGTTATTTACAATTTTATATAGGTTTATAGCTTCTAAATAAATACGCCTATTCACTAATGTGAATAAATTATATTTTTTGAGCAATTGGGGATAATGCAGGTGTGTTTTATAGCATCTATAATGTGTTGCACGAAGAAATTTTCGTTGGACTTTTTTTATTATCGCCGGATACAGACGAATACACGCGGATACGATAATGAAGAGGACATATTCGGCTCTATCCGCCGGGGTCCGTCTATGTCCGCTTGTGTCCGCCTCTGATTCGTGAATTGTCGGTTTTTCGAGCACGTATCAAAGGGAATCTGCGGGTGGATGCGTTGAGGTGCCCACATAGGCGTACCCAGCTTCTAGCCTAGGGGGGGGGCAGGCAAGGGCGGATTCAGATTTTTTTACTGAACTTGAAATTTATGCTTGTGTTATGTGCCTATATGTTTTAACGTTGAGCAGGTAGGATCTATTTAAAGGTTCGCCATACTTTGATTTCGGCTCGCACAGAGCGGTAAGAAAATTAAAATATTCTTCCATTAAATAGCGCGACCAGCTTGCTGCAAGCCCCGAGAAAATTTTATATTTTTGGTAGCGAAAATACTGTAGTTAATTTGCTGCGAGCGCAGCGGTAGAAAAATTAAAATATACTACCATAAAAAAAAGCGCGAGCAGCTTGCTGCGAGCGCCAAGAAAATTTTATATTTTTGGCAAGGAAAAAAGTGCGGTTAACTTGCTCCGAGCGGTAGAAAAATTATAATATTCTTCCTTAAAATAGCGCGAGCAGCTTGCTGTGAGCGCCGAGAAAATTTTATATTTTTAGGAGTGCGGTAACTTGCTCTGATCTGTAGGAAAATTACAATAATCTTGCTTATAATTGCGCGAGCAGCTTGCTGCGAGCGCCAAGAAAATTTTATATTTTTGGCAAGGAAAAAAGTGCGGTTAACTTGCTCCAAGCGGTAGAAAAATTATAATATCCTTCCTTAAAATAGCGCAAGCAGCTTGCTGTGAGCGACGAGAAAATTTTATATTTTTGGCAACGAAAAGAGTGCGGTTAACTTACTCCGAGCGGTTGGAAAATTAATATTTTGGACAAAGAAAAAGTGCAGTTAATTTGCTTCGAGCAGTAGGAAAATTAAAATACGAGTATTCTACCGTAAAATAGCGCAAGCAGCTTGGTGCTAGTGCCAAGAAAATTCTATATATTTGACAACGAAAAACGTGCAGTTGTCTTTTTCTGAGCTGTTAGAAATTTAAATATAAGAGCGCGTACAGCTTACGAGCACCGAGTGTTTTTTTATATTTCTGACTACGAAAGGTGAGCTTAGTTTGTTCCAAACTGCAAAAAATTTGAATGTTCTTACTAATAAAAGCGCAAGAAGTTTGCTGCGAGCTAAGATTTCGAATCTTGATTATGAAGATTGTGCGAATGGCTTATTTCGAGCCCAAGAAAATATCCTATTTCTGACCACGAAAGTTACATGTAAGAGATATACTACTACTACCTCTTTAGCTACCTACCACCTACGAACTTGGTGCAAGTGCCAAGAAATTTTATAAATTTGATGACAAAAAGTGTGCATTTAGTACGTTCAAAGTGATGAAAAAATGAAATATTGTTAGATACTAATAAGCTAAAAAATATATAATTCTGACTACGAAACGTGTGTGATCGCCTTATTGCGAGTGCCAAGAATTTTTTTTCTTATTGTACAGATATAATATAATATTATATATTATATAATAAGGCATTCGATTTCCAGGGGGGGGCAGCTGCCCCCCCCTGCCCCCCCCTGGGTACGCCTATGGGTGCCCACATTATCGCCGATCATTCATTCGCCGGCGGACAGTGCAGCGTTGCACTCGTGTGTATTTTATAATTTTATTTAAATATAGCTATTTAGCACGTACTTTAAATGGCTAATGCTAGTGGGTGGTCAAATGAAGAGATTTTCTATAGTTTATAGATACCTACATCATAAATAGGTTATGTATTTAATTAACACAAATCGCTAAACTTATTTTCTATAAATACATCAAACACCATCATCTTCTTTTTCTCCATTTCTTATTACAACTTTTCGTTGAACCACATTTACATAGTGGTTGTATACCCAGCCCTGGATTTACACTAGGGGCATAGGGGCGAGTGCCCAGGGCGGCAAATTTGGGAGGGGGGGGGGGGGGCGGAAAATTTTCAGGGGGCGGCAAATTAACTTAACTGGGGGCGGCAAATTTCTAATCTAATGTAATCGGGCGCCTCCATAACATATTCATATAAGCGACATTCTCGCGTCGTTTTGTTCATATTATGCGTGTAACCACCGCTCTTCTTAGTAAAGGATCACAATGAATGGGGAGAAATTTCCGTTCTTATTATTAGTATGGATATTAATCAATCATGGATCATTTAAAGCCATTTTGTGTGAATAATTACTTCAAACAAGTTAAATTTTCCATATTTTTTGATATATATAATCTGTGCCCCAAGTACATAATATATATAATCTGTGCACTCGGGCGAACGTTCGGCCAACGACTCGCCGAGTCATTGGCCGGTATATGTGGACAAGGGGTTATGGGTCGTCCACATTATGCCGGCCAATGATTCGGCGAGTCGTTGGCCGAACTTTCGCCCGAGTGCACAGATTATATATAGGCACTTGGGGCACAGATTATATAAATAAAAAAATAAAGAAAATTTAACTAATTTCAAGTAGTTATTCACACAAAATGGCTTCAAATGATCCATGATTGATTAATATTCAAATTATTATTAAAGTCGTTAGCTATGGAGCCTAAAATGTATAACAGAAATTTACCGGGAAAAAAACTGTAAATATCCGAACACATTCGTCTATAGACAAAAATTGTTCGTCTTTATTAGCCGGTAAATGTGGACGACCCATGAACTTTCCAGGATAACTAAAGCGGTTTAAGATATCTTTATTAATTTTAAAGATATCATTAAGGCAAGTTAAGGCGATTTGCCAATATTACGAAAGCCTACATTGTGCGTAGCCGGACTAGCGCTTGGCCGATTTATTTCATTTTGATTTGTCTTGTTGATAAAATATGTACGTTAACCGTTTAGTTTATTTTTATTTGTAACGTTCAGATCAGCATGGGACTGTTATATGGTGATGATGCTAGCGGTTACATAGCTTTTTTTCATTTCTTTCGCATTTTGACGTCCTTTAGAACGACAAAAAACAATTTGTCATGCGTATTTGTGGTTGTATTTTTACATTTTGGCACAACACATGATTTCCTAGTATTTGGATTGGACATTTTTGAAGGAACTTATAATTTCTAATGAAACGCGCTGAGAGCGCGAGCAGACTTAGTGTTCTAGGTGTTATAGGACGTCACACCGTCATACGCGTCGAGTACGGGCGTTGCACGTTAACTTCAATAAATCGGAAACTAATAATTGACGTATCGAAGTAAAGAAATAGGTCTGTACTTTTCGATTTTTCGATATTCACTGGTATTTTTTATTTTTGACAGAGAATATGGAGAGCTAATTTATTTCCCTAATTCGTTGGAGCTAATATATAAAATTTGTTACTCTTTTCCATTCTCATTGTTTGATCCAAGTTAGGCCGAATAAGGGTTTTAGTCCATGAATATAATATAATCTGTAAATAATTTTAAGATCACTCATTCTGTGGTTTTTTGGCAGTCTGTGGACTGTGGGGTAAACGGCAGCGCGGCGTTACTCAGAAAATTTTCGATCTTTTGGGTCCGTGATAATTCATTTGTTAGACATTATATTACACGTTTTTGCGTTAAATTCACCCGTTTTAGTTTTTTATTATTTCGTGCCTAAATTTGTGATATCCTCATAGAAGCTCCAACCTCAAAGTGACATTTTTCTAGTGACTGGTTCTTCGCACCCGCCATGTTTGTCACGTTTTTGCCAGTTACAGTTGACTGTTGTGAATAAATTCGCCTTAAAATCATTTTAAAAAGTTTTTCCGCATGTTACGTACTAAAGCAGTGTTGTAGACCGTCATCAAAATGAGTTCGATGTTTTCTAAAAACCGAGAGAAGCGTTCGCGATCTGCAACCAGCGAGTCAAATGTAAGTTCCTGCCGTTTTTAGTAGAAATGATGTCTTTACATGTTTTAGGCGCCGCGACCTCACGCGTAGTTTTGTATTTATATCCTTTATGCCTAGCGCGTCAACAACGCACACGCACAATGCACATGTTGCGGGCATTGTCACGAAATTTAGGGAACATCTTCCAAGATTTACATTTTCATCTACCTACACAGTTTGTTCTTCTGCAAATGTATCGACGCAATACCTACTATAATATTATATATTTTATATCTGGTCTTGGTCAATGGTTTTCTTTTATCACATATGGATGGGAGTATCTCCATACAGCGAGCGATTTTTGCAGATCTATTCATATTTTCGCTCTTTGAGGATCTTATTATAAGGTACAATAGTGTTGAGTGCTAAGGGAGTGAATGAAGACGACTGATGATAGAGTGAAATGGAGGAAAACATGTGCTGACCCTGTTCAGAGGGATAAGGGTAGGAAAATTATGAGTGTGCAATAAGCCAAATAAAGAGATGAAGAAGTTCATAAGTTGTTAAGTGATACCAGCTACAAGAGTTCACAGTTTTATTTTTTATATAAAGAAGATTTTACTTGCTGTGGCTTCTTGGTAGACAGTCCACTCTGTCACTTAACAATAAACTGAGGGTATACTGTTCTGTCATCAAACCGATTTGGTCTTTTGGAATTCAACTTTGGTCTGCCGCCAGTAAATCTATCATCAGTTGCCTACAATGTGCACAAAATACCATATTGAGAACCATTAGTGGCACAACCTGGTTTACTCACAACTCTGAAATTCACAACTACCTTAACATGAAAACAGTTGAAGAAGACGCACAACTGTACACACATAAATACAAACAGAGATTGGAACAACATCCAAACCTTCTAGCTGGCAACCTGTTACAGCAAGTAACAGTCAAGCGCCTTAAGAGAGCCCATGTGCTCTTCCCTAGAGATGGGTCAGCAATCGGACATTGACCATACTGAGCCCATACCACACCAAATGCTCATCACATAATGAATCTGATAAAAGTCTAACGCAATGACTGATGGCAGATATAAAGGAAGAAATAAAAATAAAGAAGAGTCTTTGTAACACTGCATTGTGCATATCATTTTGAACTGTTTAAAGTTGCATAAGTCCATTTCCTGAAAAACCTTAACCTT
This sequence comes from Hemithea aestivaria, assembly GCA_947507615.1. Classification (NCBI taxonomy): domain Eukaryota; kingdom Metazoa; phylum Arthropoda; class Insecta; order Lepidoptera; family Geometridae; genus Hemithea; species Hemithea aestivaria. Next base: position 3,869,191 of record OX382323.1, read on the forward strand.
TGCTACAAGATCTTCATTATTGTCCCACTGCTGGGAAAAAGCATTTTGTCCCTCATGAAATGCATCTCTGCCTTGATTGACGCGGATACCATTGTGATCTGTCTTCCAGGGTCTAAGCCATCTCGTTCCATCAACCCATAGGCGGACCCAGCGCCAGGGGGCCAAGACCCCCCCAGAATCATTGTAGAGTTACGAATTTTGCACATATTTCATGGTCAAGATTATAATTTTTTTCGCGGCGCTTGCAGCAAGCTGCTCGCGCACTTAATGTTAAGGATATTTGAACTCTCTAAATGTTCAGGGCGAGCTAAACATACACTTTTCGTAGTAAAAATTATAATATGTTTGCCCGTCTGCACCTTGCCCCCCCCCCCCCCCCAGGACCAAATCCTGGACCCGCCCTTGCATTAAGATTCTGTTTGACAATACACTTTATAATAAGAATGAGAGGCAAACATCAAAAAAGTCCAGCATCCAACATAACTTCATCTTTATAACTTTAATTTACTCTTTACCCCCCCCTTTTTTTTCCTCCTGATGAAGGACATCGTAATTGTCCGAAACCGTGGTTGAGACATATCTCAACGAATAGTCAACGTGAGTACAGCCGTGTCGTATTTATAACTTTAATTTAGTGTATGGGGCATTTCACGTGAAGCGGACAACGAAAAAAATGTGAGGTTTTGAAAATCGTTCATATTGGGCATATTTATACTTCTAGGGGATATGAACATGTATGCGTATTTTTTTTTTTATTTGATTTTTTTTTATGAAGATATGGGGTTCTATAGAATTGACCAAAATGACGTAAGGGTTCCTTTGAAATTGTATTTTCGTATTGAAGATATTTATTTTAAAATATTAAATGTGTTTTGTTTTGTAGATAATTGACTGTTCTTTTTGACTTTTAAATCAGATTCCAAATTTGAATTTTTTTTTAAGTGTTAAACCGGAAGTGAGTATTTCAAATGGATTTTTGGATAACTTCGACCAATTTAATTTTTAATTTTTTTATGCCAAAATATAGCTCTATAGTTACTAATTTTACCATAAAAATTGTAGAATGGGATGAGAATTAGTTTAGGAGATACAGCAATTTGAATACGTACATGTCACTCTGAGCGTGACTTAACGTTGCCTGTTGAAACCTATCGGTGATATAAAAATACATTTAAACGTTGATTATATTTAAATATTATGATTATGTATAACTATCTTGCCCATTTGTGCCATCTACAAAACAATTATCTACAAAACAAAATACATTTAATATTTTAAAATAAATATCTTCAATACGAAAATACAATTTCAAAGGAACCCTTACGTCAGTTTGGTCAATTCTATAGAACCCCATATCTTCATAAAAAAAATCAAATAAAAAAATAAATACGCAAACATGTTCATATCCCCTAGAAGTATAAATATGCCCAATATGAACGATTTTCAAAACCTCACCTTTTTTTCGTTGTCCGCTTCACGTGAAATGCCCCGTATATTATTTTCTGTTTCTGGGGAAATTAATACAATTTTTTAAACTTTTTGTGTCTTCTATTTCAATCAATAGTGTAATGTACTCTTTTTGTTAATTACATGTCATATTCTGTTTAGTTAAAGGTGTTATTGCGTGACGCCTAACACTAGTGATTGTGTGAAGCGGCAATTGTAGGTTAGTGAAATTATAATAATACTAGCTGCGCCCAGCGGTTTTACCTGCAGTACTTATGTAGCCTATGTGTTATTCCAGGGTCTAAACTATCTCTCTACAAAATTTCAGCTCAATCGGTCCACCCGTTTAGGCGTGAAAGAGTAACAAACATCCAGACATCCATTCTTACAAACTTTCATGTTTATAATATTAGTAAGATAGTGTTGATTGTTGATGAAGGAAAAATATCTCCAATGCACTCTGGATGTAATCACTACAAGAGGAAGACAATTAAAAATGACTATCGATAACAACAACCTCACATCACTTTCAACCTCAGAACCCACCCATTGGCCCTCCGACACTAATAGATTACCAGATGTCATTGATTTCTTTATTTGGAAAGGAATGTCACAGTACTCGACAAAGATAAGCTCATGCCTAGACGGCTCGTCGGCGCACACACCGGTTCTGCTCACTATTGGTACAACTATCATGGAATACGAATCTAACACTAAATTGTACAACAAACTCACTGACTGGGATTCTTTTAGAGACATTATCGAAAAAAGACTTAAACTGCAAATCGCCCTCAAAACTCCAGATCAACTAGAAGAAGCAGCAACCACTCTTACGAATCTCATTCTAGTGGCTTGCTGGTTATCTACCCCAGAAATGCCATTGACCAAGAAGCCTAATAGCCTTACCCTTGAAGTAAGACAGAAGATCCAAGAAAAAAGAAGGCTTCGCAGAGTGTGGCAAGGTAGCCAAAATGCGAATGACAAAAGAGAGCTGAATAAGGCGATTACAAATCTTAAAGAACTCCTTAGTGACGTCAAAAACAAAACACTGACCAAACACCTGGAATCTCTTACAGCTACAAAGTCAACAAACTACTCCCTGTGGAAGGCAACATCAAACCTAAATCAACCCCAACGTACCAGACACCCATTAAAAACACCAGACTCCAAATGGGCCAGAACACCCCAAGAAAGAGTAGATACATTCGCAAACCATCTAGCGAATGTCTTCAAACCCAATGAAGCAACTGACGATAGCGAAGCTGATGTTGAAGCAATCTTTAACCAAGATTTTCAGCTGGACGTTCCACTGAAACATACCAATCCTAGGGAGGTTAAAAGATACATAGCTAAACTAGACAACAAAAAGGCCCCTGGATTTGACCAAATTACCAAAGAAATCCTGACCCAATTACCGAAGAAAGCAATAGTCTTCCTAACGACACTGTTCAACGGAATCTTAAGGGTGGGCTACTTTCCTAATATCTGGAAAGTGACACAAGTAATCATGGTCCACAAAGAAGGGAAACCAGCCAACGAAGTTGCCTCATATAGGCCAATCAGCCTACTACCTGTAGTCTCCAAACTCTTTGAAAAAATTATACTTACACACATCCACAAGGTTTTGGTTAAAGACTCCATCATTCCAGACCATCAATTTGGCTTCCGGCAAGAGCATGGCACTGTTGAACAGGTTCATAGGGTTGTAGATTACATCAGAAAATCCCTGGAACTAAAGGAATACTGTTCAGCAGCTTTCCTTGACATACAACAAGCCTTTGACAAGGTTTGGCACCGAGGACTACTCTACAAAATAAAGAAAATGCTACCATACCCCTTCTACAGACTACTGGAATCATACCTTACAGGCAGAATCTTTCAAGTAAAAGATGGTGAATATACCTCTACGTTCCACGATTTGCAGGCGGGCGTACCTCAAGGGTCGGTGTTGGGACCTGTTCTATACAACATCTTCACGTCAGACCACCCTGAAACACCTGGGGTTACAACGGCCACATTTGCAGATGACACTGCCATACCCGCTAGCCACAAAAATCCAGAAGAAGCATCGAGAGTTCTGCAAACGGGGCTGGAAAAAGTGGAGCGATGGTTAACCAAATGGAGGATTAAAGCCAGCGCGTCCAAGTCAACCCACGCAACTTTCGCTCTCCGCAAGGGTGATTGTCCACAGGTTAGCCTGGGGGAACACATATTACCACACCAGGAGACAGTCAAGTACCTCGGAATGCACCTCGACCGCAGGTTAACCTGGAGGAATCACCTTCGGAAGAAAAGAGACGAAGTCAAGTTACTAGGCAGAAACTCAGTGCTGAGCTTAGACAACAAGCTCCTGATCTACAAAGTAGTTCTGAAGCCTATATGGACTTATGGGATACAGCTCTGGGGATCCACCTGTAAAACCAATGTAGCTATCATCATACAAAGAGCACAAAATGGCATCTTAAGAAACCTATCAAAGGCACCGTGGTTCTTGAAGATTGATGAGCTGCATAGTGAACTAAAAGTTAATACAATCAGTGACGAAGTTAAGCAGTTCTCGTCCCGATACAAGCAACGATTACAAAACCATCCAAATCACTTGGCTGCACAATTGACCTCCATAAATTATCCCAAAAGGCTTAAGAGACAGCACATCATGGAGCTTGACAAATGAAAGAAAGAGGAAACTGGTCGCTGGATCAATTTCTTGGCATGCCCGACAGCATATCTGCTTATAGTTAGGAGACTGATTGCAGATGGAAATTGAACAAAAAAAAAAAATGCACTCTGGAGGACAGTGAAATATCAAAGTTCAAATGCTCTTAATGAATGACCATGCAGATTGATCAATTCTGATGAAGCTTATTTCCTTCTACTTTTTACAATGATTATAAATTGAATATATTTAAACGAGTGCTTGTTTCTCAGAGTTGGTTAGGTAAATTTTGACAAATGATAATTTTTAGGCAATAAAATAGATTAATTATTGATTCTTTTACAACTAAAATGTCTATAAAAACAAAACAGCTTGTTTTAGTTAAAATAATGATAAAAATCTTTCCAATGCTAACTGATTTTATGTAGTTTACATAGTATATCTCTGTTATTTCACAAACAGCCTATTCTCATTTACAAGTGTGAGGCAAATTCATTCAATGGTTATTATTGTAAGTTAAGATAGTCACCTTATCATCAGAAAGTTTGCATTTAGTGTTTCAAATCAGTTCATTTTTAAATTTATATTTTTCCTGGGAAAATATAACACAATCCACATATTATCTTACAAATTTTATGATATTTTGATCACAACATAGTAAGGTTCAAAATTTGTTGAAGTATTTTGGAGACTGGATGTTAAGTCTACCGATTCCGTCTTCTGTCACAAAGACGTTGCGGGAGTGCCACCGTGTTGGTTTAGTGAGTTAGTAGCTCTTAGTAGCTCTCCCGAAGCCCTGATGGGATGGTACAAAAACGCGTGTTTCTAAAAAAGTCGGGTATTTATCAAATTATTAATATTTATTATGCGACGAAGTAAGAAGACGAGCAAGACGCTCTCCTGATGTTAAGAGATAACGCTGGCCATAATTAGTACAGTACCCAGGATTTTACAAAGGTAAAATTCTGGGTGTACTGCACAAACGCTTCTTACTCGAGTCATAAGATGTTAAGACTGGTCGCGTTTGGAACACTTTGCCGTCATCCGTGTTTCCCGAGCGGTACAACTTGGGTATCTTCAAGGCACGAGTGAATAGGTACCTTTCTAGGCATCTTACGTGATCCATCGTCGACCGCATTTTCACTTTCCATCAGGTGGGATGTGGTCAAACGTAGGCCTATCTCGTATAAAAAAAAAAAAGACTCAGCCCAGTAATTTCACTAGCTACAGTGCCCTCCTACCGAAGCACAGTAATGTTTGCACATCACTGCTTAGGCGGTAGAATAACTGGCACTGTTGGGGTACCCACCTAGTCGACCTCCTGCAAAGGAAGTCTACCCCCGGTAAAAAGACTATTCCTTTACTGCATTTTTTATTTACCTATATAGGCATGGACCTACCTAATACGAAAATGCATTTGTTTTTCTTGGTGCAACATTTTATAGCAGACTATGCATTATTTATTTTTATAAAACCATAAAATAACTTACGGTTAATGTATGTTATCAATATATGTCATTTCAAGGTGGTATAACATGTCATGATATAGAGCAAGAGCCAGCGATCGGCAGACCTTTGTCATTTTATAAAGGCTGAAACTTTAGAAATTTAATAAAAAATAGCTGTCGATACAAATACAGTCAAATGGCCTACTGTTTAAAATAACTAACGGACGTTTCGACTACGGTCATAATAACTAATGGTCCAAATCACTAATGGATGACTCGCCTATGGTTAACTCTACTACGGTCAACTATTAATCAGCTATGGTTGACGGACGATTTGCCTATTTTTCTAAAAGGTCTGCCGATCGCTGGCTCTTGGGCTATTACGAATAACATTTGTATAAATCAATGTAAATTCAAATCTGACCTTATGTTAAAATAGAAAATTTATAAGACTTTTCTTGTTCACAGGACAAGATATTTGCTTCACTTTAGTCGGAGAACATATCTCAGACTGTTGAGTTAGTTATCTCGCATCAAAGTACAAAGTCCAATAAATATGAAAGAAATTGTTTTGTTGCAGTCATTTGTGAAGAATGTAACATCACGTGTGTCGGGCTTGCTTCCGGCGACCATCACCAAGTGGTTTAGCAGCCCGAGCTCCAGCGCCAATGGATCAGCAGCAGCAGTGGAAGGGTCTGACTCTTCCACTGAAGAAGAGGGTCCTGACAGCCCTGTGGCGCAACCACCATCAAAACGCATGCGATTATCGCCTGGCTCCTTCGCCAAACCAGCAGAGGTAATGAATTATTAATATTGTAACTTTAATATCCACAATTGTTCAATTATTACTTTACTTTGTGAATTAAATATATTTTTTAAATAACAGACACCAGCCAGCACAACCGAGTCAATGGAGGTGCAAACCAGCCAACTCTATGAGTCTATACAGGCACCAAGCAGTCGGGCAACCTTCCGCAAAGAACCAAACTACGGCAGTGCTCCCCTCATTTCGCCTGAAGACATCTCCAGTATTGAAGTGGTCAAGATGCCACGAAGAGACAAAGAATTTAAAGTTCCTCATTCTGTTACTACATCCAGCCCATCTGTGGCCGCGAAACGGAAGTCCATCTTTGAGTCTACGGGTGTTGTGAAAGATAGTCTTAAACCTTGCAATGAGACATGTGAGTATTAAATTACATCTGTTATTACTGGGGCTATTGGTCAATTCATAGCCACTAAGTCTGATGTCTAATTTAATGTGCATAACTTGCTTAAACCTCCTCAATCAAACTTAGTGGCTATAAATTAGCCAATAGCTCTTAAAACAGCAGTCAGCAACCTTCTACGAACGTGCGGGCCACAAATGCTGTGAGAATATTCCCACAGGCCGCACTTTTACTGAGGAACTCTGAGAGAGAGAGATAGAGAGAAAGTGAGTGAGAGCGGACATTTTTTACAAGCTTTATATTACTTTCACCTGTCTGTTGTCTGTCTGTCTGTCTGTCTGTCTGTCTGTCTGTCTGTCTGTCTGTCTGTCTGTCTGTAATCAAATCTTGCAAGTTTGATTTGACCCACTTCCCGGTTTCCAATTGAGCTGAAAATTTGCATGCGTGTGTAAATCGGATGACAATGCAATATTATTATGACATGGAGCTGATCTGATGATGGAGCTGGAAGGTGGCTATAGGAACTCTGTCATTAAACAACACATCCCCATCGAGTTTGGGCTCATTTGATTCGTCTTGACGAGTACTATATGATGCAAGATGGTAATAAATAAATAAATAAATAAATAAATAAAATTTATTGACTCAGAAATAAATAGGCACAGTTTACAAATCTTAATAGGCTTACTTAGTATCATGCATTCATAAACATAAGAGGCTTTTAATTTAGTAACATGCTTAATATTGTAAACATTATAATGTAATATGTAGTGAACATTAGACTAATTGTTTCATTTGGACACACAATAGTTTAGGAGTGATGGTGGCCGTGCTAGTAATCAAACTGTGTTACAGCCACCATTTGCCCCCCGTTTGGCAAAAAGACATTATGGTATCATTACTATGACATTAACTTTAAATACAAAGCTAGAAATGTATTACAATATAACAGAAATTGCTATAAAAAACAAAATAAAATAAAATAATAATATGATGAGATTTTACAATAAAGTTTTAAATTGAGTTAAAAGTTTATTTCAACCATTGAATTTAATTTAAAAAAATAATAAAAAATATTCGGGTAGTTGCACAATGTGAGTACATAACGGAAGTGAGCGTGAATGGGAGTGTGTGTGCACATGATGAGAATAGTGCATGCGCGCCATGTGCGTGCGTGCGTTTGTGTGTGTGTGTGTTTGTGTGTGTGTGTGTGTGTGTGTGTGTGTGTGTGTGTGTGTGTGTGTGTGTGTGTGTGTGTGTGCGCGCGCGTGTGTGAGTGTGTGTGTGTGTGTGAGAGAGAGAGAGAGAGTGAGCGTGTGTGTGTACGAGCATGATTTACGTTATGCTATATACCTAATGGTTTTAATAACTCCTCAACTTCTGAGTATGTTACCTTAAGCAGCCAGTCTGTGACACTATTTTTAACTTTATAAAGCGGAGAAGGGTAGATATCCAGTTCCTTATTTGCTCGGTTATATAGTCTCGAACTAATAACACTAAAGTGTCTGCCCGCAAGAGCAGTACGATGGGAAACGCATGGACACACATGACCAGTCATTTGTCTTCTGCTGTGCCTTTGAGAACTCATAACGCTAGGATTATATGGTGTCTTTCGATGCTTACGCAAGATGGTATGTAAAACATAAAGTTTTCTTACAGTTAAAACGTCAATGCTTTGGTAAAGTAAGGCGGTTGAGTATCTAATAGGTTTTTTGAGCATAACTTTTAAAATTGCTCGCTGAGCTCGTTCCAGTGGTAGCATGTTGGTTCCACATGCTCCTCCCCAAACCGTATCACAATACGTCAAAATAGACTGGGCCAAGGAATAATAGACGAGTTTAAGCGTTTCAATATCAGCAGAGTTTCTAATTTTTTTAAAAATACATATAAGTCTCCTAGCTCTAGTAACTAAGGCAGATATCTGATTTTTCCAAGATAGGCAGGAGTCAATGTATACTCCCAAATATTTAGTATGGACAGACTGAAGTAAATAGGAGCACTGACATTCTGAAGAATCACTACAATTATGTACGCGAATCGATATAGGATTATTTTTCGGTTGAGACCCGGCATTTGCAGAAAAGGTCATAAATGTGGTTTTATCAATGTTCAAAGTTAGGAAATTGCTCGATAGCCATGCCGCAATCATTCTTAAAGCACTTTCGGCATTATTCTTGGCTTCAGACCAATCTGAACCATTAACAATGATAGCAGTATCGTCTGCGTAAGCAAAAATCTCATAATGAGGTAAGCTAGTTTGAGTCAAGAGATCGTTAACATAAATTGTAAAAAGACTAGGCCCTAATATGCTGCCTTGCGGTACACCAACACTAAGTGGCATATCGTCGCTGATATAATTATCGATTTTTACTTTTTGGGTGCGGTCAGAAAGGTAATCTTTAAAGATATCCAGTGACTTTCCACGAATACCAAGTCTTTCCATTTTCAAGAGAAGAGTTGGTATGTGAACAGTGTCAAAAGCTTTCCTCAAATCGACAAATATCCCAATGGTTTTTCGTCTATTATCAAGGTTGTTTACTATTGTATTAGTGAGTTCCATAATGGCATCTTCAGTAGAGATCCCCTTGCGAAAGCCAAACTGCCTTGGAGAAATTATGTCAAACTTATTTAAATAACTAGTTAGTTTTGAATTTAGAAGTTTTTCAAAGATTTTGGATTCTCGCTGTGGATGCGTATTGCCGGTAAGTTTTCTTTTTTGCGTAGGTATAACTTGCCATGGGCTACCCAGCAAAAAGTATAGCTGTATGTTTTTGCATGCTCGCGCGCCAAAAAGTGTAACTTCTTCATCCTAGATGTGAGGACCTCAGATATATATATAGGAATCTTCGGACATTCTAGTTGTAGTAAGGTAGAATTGAGCCCATTATTAGAGTGTTTCCTATTGTATGATTTGGCAGCATTGATGAATTTTTCCTTTGTCATTACACTATTAAATTCAACTACTATGGGTTTACTGAGTCCTGGTTTCGCATTTGTCCTGTACACGTCTCGAATGTCAGCAGTATGAAGTTCCACTTCAAAAGCCTTCGCAGCTCGAAAAACCAATTCTGAAAGAAATTCCTTGGAATCTGGCTTGTTCCCCAGCGTAGGAACATTCCTTATTTCAACGTGGGCTATTTTAGATTTCTGTTCCAGCTGTTCAATTTTAAATTCCAATGCCTGTATGCATGCTCTGTTCTCAGTGTTTTCCTTTCGTAAACCGTCAAATTTAGTTTTCAAGTCATCATACTGAGCTGAAATAAATTCAAGGGAATGCCTGAATTGGTCGTTATTCTCCCTAAACTCATCAACGATTTTTTGGAGATCTTGAAATTTTTGATCCTGTTTTTTTTGCCAATCTTCAAACATTTGTCTCATTTCGCCCATGAACGTAGTAAAGTCGTCATCATATCGTCGTTTGCTGCGAGTTTTAATTAATTTGCTTCTTTCTTCGGAGTCGCTCACCGAAATCATACTAGTTAATGATCTCGTAGGTATTGGCTGTTTGACAGGGGAGCCCGGAGGAGTACGCTTGGTTAGCGACATTAATAACTTATTAATATTTTGTTAGCAAGCTAAAGCGTTGGCAATAAGATAGTAATTCTTAGTTATAGGCCTAAATGTATCTCAAGCGCAGCTTTCCGTTAGGCAGAGTTATCTATGTGTGCAGTGCCTACTTTGCTCTGTGTGTGACTCACTCTATGCGCATGCGCAACAAGTGGGGAGCAGCGGTCGTGCGGTCAGCAAGCGAATGTAGTTTGTACTCTCTCACACAGCTTGCCGCGCAGATATTGTTGTTTCTTTCTAACGGCTAAAGTAATAGAGACAGCGAACACTCACTATCGTTCCTTGTCACTTCCAGCTGTGGTGGGGTTTGATCGTAGTTTGTCGTTCAACCGCTTGCAGCGCATATGGAGGACGAAATAGGGTTTACTTTGGTTTACTTTACTTTTTATCGAGAAATATTTTACGGAGCAACAGAAGTGGACACGTCTACTCGCTTAGGAGATCCAAACGGAAGGGGCAAAACAAAGCTTGTTTTTAAAAAGTATTTTTAAAATTTCACTGGTTATTATTTTTACTTATTATTAGTTTTTGCCGGCACATTCAAACTGTGAGTTGTTGTATTGCAATTTTTAATACTTATTTAATACTTAAAGGTGCAAGCACCTTTCTGAGGGAGTTAAGATATATTTTTTAATTCTGATTAAAATTACGCGATCAACTGCTATAGCTAAGGGCTGAAAATATATATAATCCTGAATATGTAATGTGCGCGAGCAGCTCGCTGCGAACGCCAAGGATTTTTTGTAATTTTGACCACAAAATGTGCACCACTAGCCTCGTTGCCTCGTTTTGAAAATCGGAGCGCTAAGAAAATTTTAATATTCTAACTAATCACGACGTTTTCTCATAATGTGGTGTTGTGTGGACCGACACATGCGCGGGCTGCACTCTAGAGACTCGCGGGCCGCTGGTTGCCGACCCCTGTTATAAAATGATGTGCTTTTACTTTTATACGGCAATGTTGTCGCTTTGGAAATCTGGAAAGACCTCCATGGAATAACAATCCAATACTTGGTAGATCAATATAGATACATATCTTTTTGTAACAGCAAAGGACAAACCAGCATCAAAGCCATCTTTCAAGCCGGCGTACTTTGGTTCACCGTTCTACCCAGGGAGGACTATGTACGGTGGCGCATCGACATCGACTTTCATCAACCATCCTAACATCAAGCAGAGGAAAACCGCAACTGTGCGCGAAACACAGAAGAACAACGAAATGGTCAACATGAGTTTTGCGGCAAGACGCGTCATGGACCTTCTAGAGAATTATTCGTCTCCGCTGAGTGAAGCCAAGAGGATCCCTATTATGAGGAAAGCGGACCTCTCTCATACTTTAGATAATTCCACATCACCTACAACCAGCCACGGCTATTGTGAGTATGAAATAAAAGTTTTATCCGCGGATAAGTGTTTTTGTTTGTTTTAAGTATGAATTCTTTGGGAGGAAACAAATATAGGTACCTACATAATATGTAAAAACTTTGTCTTATATAATATTATACAATACCTAGTAGACCGAAGTTAGCCGGCGTGGGGTGATGATGCGTAACGCATTTTTACTGGGTCAATAAAAAAAGGTATAAATGCAGTAAGAACCTAGAAATAAATAGCATACTACCGAGGCTACAATAATAAATCACTTTTGCAAGGTATAATTTTACAGAATTATTCGAGAACAGGCAAGAAGCTTCATACAATATTTACAATGTTTGGCTTGGTTACAGAAATTGCTATTACTGATTAAAAGAAGTGTATATTTGTAGTAAAGTATTTTTCAACAGAGTTGTGTCGGTCATCTAGGAAGCATAATAAAATTCATAAATACTTCAGGACATTACACACAGCGCCATTTAACCCCAAGCCAAGCAACTCAATGTTATGGTGGTTAGATAACGATATTAGTTGAGTAATAAATTGTGAATGTATGTTTACATGCAGCGTACAAGACACAAGAGCTCCACATTCCATCGATAGCTTCAATAATGCGGGTGAAGCAACGCGCTCGTATCATGGATACCACCAAAGCTGCCCGGCAGATCATCGCGTCTCACAGCAGCACTCTCAATTCTACCTTCTCACCATATGGCATAGACTTACCAAAAAGGTAAGTACCATCAAACTAATTCATGGAATTAGATTAGATAACACTTTATTGAAACACCATAAAAATAGGGTCGGACAAAAAAAAACCATAATGTAGATTATTAGAAATATTGGACAGATTTGCCTCTCATTATAAAATGTTTCATTCCATTAGTATACATTTATTATTCGTAGGTATACATATTATATTTTTATTTCATTGTGTTTGAATCTAATGAATTCTGTTACAGTGACGCCAGTAAGAATATAGAAAAAGAAAACACTACCAAAATGAAGACTCGTTTGACGAGACCAAATCGAGGCGAGGACCCGTTGGAGATGCCAGAACCTGTTCAGATACCTACAGCAGTTCTAAAAATTGATAATAATAACTTGCCAAAGTTTTCATTCAGTGGCCCATCTAGCACTCAGACGTCATCAACGTCAAATCAAATGATGTTTGGTTCATTCTCCTCATCTAGCATGGGATCACAGCCCACAAACACTTCCATGTCTTTGCCACTCTTCACAATGTCTTCAATGAACACTCAATCTTCGCTCAAACCAGATGAGAATATGTTTGATCCACAATCTGTAAAGTCACTAATATCGAGCACTCCAAAGATCTCCTCTCAGGCCAAAGCATCCAGTGAGTTCAAGTTTTCCAGACCTGTCACAATATCTACTGAAACACATCAGAACACAGCCATTCCTAAATTTAAGTTTGGAACTCCAGTGGATCTATTAAATAAACCTGTGAAGAGATTAGAGATGGCAACATCTTCGATCACAAGCCCTCTGCCGCTCCCTAAATCGACTTCGGCCGGTTGGAAATGCTCTGAATGTTGGATAGTTAACAAAGAGGAGGCAGAAAGGTGCGCCAGTTGCACGACTAAGCGACCATCCAAAGAAAACGCGGGGCCATCAAAATCGAAATGTTCAATGTGCAAACTGGCTGATAGCCAACTTGACAAAGACAAATGCGCAAATTGCGAAAAGGTTCAAATGAACAAATCGGGCTCGCTTTTATCTGCAACTGCAGACCCGACCAAGTGGAAGTGTGGAGACTGCTGGGTTAGTAACAATGCGAATGTGGAGAAATGTGCATGCTGCGGCAGCCGCAATCCTAACAACGCTGCACCGGCGCCTGCCGCCGCCAAAGCTACCGCTAAGGCTGAAGCTGATTGGAAATGTGAGGATTGTTGGATTTTAAATAAGAGCAGTGTTGAAAAATGCGCAGCTTGTGGAGGCGCTAAGCCCGGGACTAAGACTAGTGCCGCCTCCGCGCCGCTGCCCGCATTTAACTCTCCATTCGCGAGAGCTCCTGATAAGAAAATATCTGAAATCGTCAAAACACAAACAGACAAATGGGAATGTCCAAGCTGCCTGGTCAGGAACGAAAGCAACAAGTCTCTGTGCGTGTGTTGTGGTATGGAGCGACCAGGACCTGCCAAAAAATTGGCTTCTAAGCCGACATTCAGTTTCGGCACAGTTAGTAACACAACTTTCAAGTTTGGTATAGATCCAAAAGTACAGGAAGCTAACTTGGAAAATAAGAAGGAAGAAACCAAAAAGGAACCTACCATAAAACTGGAGGAGCCAGAGACAAACAATAATACGGTGTCAAAAATACCGACCTTCTCTTTCGGAAAGAAATCAGAAGATAAATTGGCTAATACGAAACCAACAGAGGCTCCAAAGACGACATTTAGTTTTGGCATCCCCAAGACTGCTGCAGCCATCTCTGTTCCGGCTTTAGTGTCTGCTCCGGCTCCAGTGTCGACTCCCGGGCCGGCTGCCTTGCCGGCCCCCGCCCCCACTCCGGCCGCCGCTCTCGTTCCTGCGGCACTCTCTGTTCCGACACCAGCTCCGGCACACGCTCCTGCTCTAGTACCAACTTTCGGTGTCAAACTAACGCCTCTCACGGCGGCGGAAGAAAAACCACAAGAAGTTCCCAAGGTGGATCTCTCAGCTCCCAAGGCTCTCACGGTTCAGTCGTTCGCCGGATTCTTTGCCGCACCTAAAATTACTAATGCTGAAGCGTCGAAATCGTTCTCGTCATTTATAACGAGTACTCCAATGAACGAAAAAAAGGAAGCGTCGCCGTTTTCGTTCAGTACGAACGTCATCGCGAGCACAGGCTCGAGTAACTTCACATTCAACTCGGGCGGGATCAAGTCCACTCCGATGTTCGGTAACCAGGCGAGCGGTGCCGCATCCACGTCGACCATATCATTCGGCATGCCGCAGGCCGCGCCGACCACTACCACGGCGCCGACGTTGATGTTCAAAAAACCGGAGACGCAGCCGACTCTAGCCATGTTCCAACCGAGTGAACCGGCTCCTGCGAATACGATGTTTAACGCTGGCTCGAATCCGGTCCCGACTGCGGCTCCCGCGGCCGCATCCGCTCCCGCTCCGGCGGTCGCCCCCGCTGCCGTGCACGCGCCCGCTCCCGCGGCTCCGCTGTTCAGTTTCGGCAACAACACCGCGACTCAACCCGCTGTGGACAAACCGAAGTTTAATTTTTCTTTCGGTAGTAATCCGGCACCGAGCGCGGAACCCTTCACTTCGTTCAAGCCGCCTGTCTTCGGTCAGACTGAGACCGCGCCGTGTGTCCAACCTTTCGGTGCGATCAACCCTCTCGGTGGAAGCACCGTCACACCTAGAAACGGAATAAACGAAAACACGATGGGCGGAAACACGATGTCGAGCAATCCTATGGGAGGCACGGAGCAGACCGCGCCGATGTTCGGGGCGCCCTCCCAGGGGGATAACCTGTGGGGTGCTAACAATAATAATAATTCCGGTAATCTATTCGGGAATGCTAGTCAGAAGTCGGCACCGTTCACTTTCGGGACTCCGAATCCTTTCAACGGCGGACAGCCTCAGCAGCAAGCGGCGGGGGGTGGTGGTGCGAGCCAAGCGCCGATGTTCGGGGCGCAGTCGCCGCCGAGCTCCAACATGTTCGGCAACGGGTCGATGTTCTCGTCGCCGGCCGCCTCGAGCTCGGCGGCGCCCAGCTTGTTCGGCGCGCAGTCGCCGGCGCCCTCGAGCGGCATGTTCGCCGCACCCGCCGCGCCGGTGCCCTCCTTCGACCCGCCTCAGTCGCAGCAGCAGCCCGCCTTCAATTTCGGAGCGCCGCAGGCTTCGGGCGTGTTCGGATTTGGAGCACAGCAGGTACACGGATTAGAATTAGAACGTATATTGCTTGCTATTCTTTGTTTTTGTCATAATTTGTTATAGATCTCAATACTTGCAGATTTATTAAGCTGAATCATGCTTCATTATTTTTGTTATTCTTTGAGTAATATCGTTTGCATTGAGTAATATTTATTTTTTGTTTGATTGTTATTTCATATTATAAGAATATGAGAATAAACATATCTTGATTAAATGTATCATATATATGGCTTTATTTAATTTATGACTCTCCGCTTTAACACTACTAACAAGATTGCAATTAATAAATATTCCCTCTACGTCGAGCTAAGAAGCCGCACTATTACCACGGTAAAGAGATATACAGTAGTTTGACTGAGCGTGATTTTTGAACATAAATACCTACAGTCTCGCGGTACATGCGCAAGTCATAGGGCTGCCGGGCAGCCGCTGCCCGCATACAGTAGGTACCTACCTATTTCATATCATCTACTTACTTAAGCTACTATCTAGACAAGACAAGAGACAAGACAAGAGACAAGACAAGAGACAAGACAAGAGACAAGACAAGAGACAAGACAAGAGACAAGACAAGAGACAAGACAAGAGACAAAACAAGAGACAAGACAAGAGACAAGACAAGACAAGACAAGAGACAAGACAAGAGACAAGACAAGACAAGTGACAAGACAAGAGACAAGACAAGAGACAAGACAAGAGACAAGACAAGAGACAAGACAAGAGACATGACAAGAGACATGACAAGAGACAAGACAAGAGACATGACAAGAGACAAGACAAGAGACAAGACAAGAGACAAGACAAGACAAGAGATAAGACAAGAGACAAGACAAGAGACAAGACAAGAGACAAGACAAGAGACAAGACTTGGACTCTTACTCGCACTCTTACTCAAACTCTTACTCGCACTCTTACTCGAACTCTTACTCGGACTCTTACTCGGACTCTTACTCAAACTCTTACTCGAAATCTTACTCAGAATCTTACTCTTACTCGGTCTCTTACTCGGAATCTTAATCGCACTCTTACTCGGACTATTACTCGCACTCTTACTCGGACACTTACACGCATCCTTACTCAGTTTCTTACTTGCACTCTTATCGGACTCTTACTCGCACTCTTACTCGGTCTCTTACTCGCACTCTTACTTCAGCAGAATACTATTAAAAATAAAAAATAAAAATTATAATAACTTCATACTAACTTACCTCAAAAACAGCATAATATCGAATGCTATTTTTTGCCATCTTCTAATATATAAAATTCTCGTGTCACAGTTTTCGTTGCCATACTCCTCCGAAACGGCTTGACCGATTTTGATGAAATTTTTTGTGCTTATCCGGTATCTATGAGAATCGGCCAACATCTATTTTTCATCCCCCTAAATGTTAGGGGTAGTCCACCCCTAAATTTTTTTTTTTATTTTTTAGACAAAATTTTTAATTTCTATTTTTTTATGATACAACATAAAAAAATAGATACAATCCTCAATTTTCACCCTTCTACAATCAACCCTTATTTTTTAATAGCCATTTTAGTAATTTAATCATTTTTCCTCTCCGGTCGAAAACTGATCAATCGTCATTTAATTAGTTATCCCGCCAGATGTCTACAGGTGTCACTTCTGACCCAGTAAACAGCACGGAGTAGGGATGAGAACGAAGCCGGTCTCACTCCCTACACAGTTGTCGGCCATCATTATTGTTTATGCATCAAGTGTAGTAGTAACGTTGACAATTATTATTTTGCTATCTCAGTGTAACTCTCATATTAACTTTTAATCATTCCTATTTTGAGTGTATTTTGCACGATTAGTTAATCAAGTGATTTTATAACCTCAAAAGTACTCAACACGCGACACGAGCTTTCAATAACAACGGATTTTGTGTTGTAAGTATACTTTTACTAGTTTTTTGTACTGTTTTGTGGGCATATGGGCCGAGAGTCTGAAATAAACGATTTTTATTTAGCTTATGTGCTACTAGGCGCCCAGGAACGTTAAGAGATGTTTTTATAATTTAAAAGAGTCCTTCTTATTATATACTAGCGAATCTGCGCGCACTTCGTAGCGCGTAAAAGTTAATAATATACATTTATAAATTATTTTATAATTTTCCGAGAATCCCACATCCTTTTTGATTCTCAAGCTTTATTACCTACACCAAAATTTAGCTACAGCAAATAAAGTCAGCGGTTACTGATTTCCCGTTCAAACATCCACTGCCTCTCTTTGCCCTCTTAAAGATTTATTTGTTCAATTTATGGTGTCCATTCATAAGACTCGAACAATCTCTGTACTAAATAACATCTAAATCTATTCACTGGTTACTAATCCAATACAAATTCTGATCCCCCTTTTTCCCACTCAAAGACTTCTAGGATAAAACCCTGAACCATGACTATTCCATGACCTATTTGGGGACTCGATATACATCTTTATCAAATTTCAGCTAAATAGGAGCAGTGGTTACTGATTTTCTATATAAACTCTGACCCTCCCTCCCGAAAGAGAGGTGCTCTTTCTACTATCTTAAAGGCTAATTTATTTGTGATAAAATCTGTTTTATGTCATTGCTCAAATTACGTCTCAATATGAAATGTTTAGCTCAAAAAGGTTAGCGGTTACTGATTTCATATATTAAACCATGACCCCCTTTTCCTCTTAAAGGCCGATTTCTAGAATAAAACTATTTCATATCCTTTCTTAATACTCCAAATCTACACCAAATTTCAGCGACATAGGAGCAACGGTTACTGATTCTCATACAAACTCTGACGGGGGGTCAAAGATTTTCCCTTTCAAAGACTCATTTTGCAAGCCCGTTATGAAGACTCAACCCACCTTAATATCAAGAGAGAAGGATAGGCAGTACTTTACTGATTTCCCATATTAACACTGACCTGACTGAAATTAGCCCTTTTATTTGGGGACGGGCCCAAATAAAAGGGCTAATTTCTGGGATAAATCCTATTTGACCTTTCATGACATTCAACCGACTTCTATACCAGATTTTAGTTCAATAAAGTCAGCGGTTCTAAATTTCCCAAACAAACTTAGACCCCTTTTCACCGTCTTAAAATTAAATTTTGACTTAAAAAATATTAAATGTTCCTGCACAACTCAATCAATTGTTTTACAAAATTTTAACTCAATCGGTTCAGCTGTTACGGATTTGCATACATAAATTTTTCAGGAATAATTCCCGTTTCCGTGGGAATTTCATAAATTCCTTTCTTATCGGTCACTTAAGTTACTTAAGGAACACGCTGTTCAAATTCCAGCTAAAAAACTTTAATGGTTATCTATTTTGTTTAGAAACTTGCACCCTCCCTTTTCCCACCTTTTACGTTGATTTTGGGGATAAAAACTATCCCATGTCCTTTTTTAGGCATCAAGCTACCTTTGTACTTTGTACCAAATTTTAGCTCAATAGAATCAGCGGTTCCAAATTTCCCTTACAAACTTCGAACCCCCCTTTTCCCTCTTAAAGGTATTTTTTTTGACATAAAAACTATTCACAATTCCTGAACATAGCCTAAGCAATCATTTTACAAAATTTCAGCGGAATCGGTTCAGCGGTTGTGGATTTGCACACAAACGTTTTTTGGGAATAATTCCCATTCCGGTGGGAATTTTCCAAAATTACTTCTTATCGGTCGCCTACGTCACTTAAAGAATACGCTGGCCAAATTTCAGCTCAATCGGTCCAGCGGTTTTGTCTGTACGATGATGAGTCAGTCAGTCAGATTACCTCTTTATATAATAGTATAGATTGCTATCTCTTTTTTAATAATAATAATAAATTTGTTTATTCCAAAAAATACAGTGGTTTTAAGTTTAAAACTAACTTACATCTAGACAAAGATGGATTTAATAAATCGAGGAACTTCTTATTAATATTTTACAATTTAACTCTGAGTAGATAGGTAGGTAGGTTATACTAATAAGAATCTCTTACTTCGTTAATTCATGTTTTTTTTATATAGGAGAACACATTATGATCACTTTGTCTAGGACCGACTTAATATTATAATTAAATTTATTATAACATAATTTCGCACATCTAGATCTAAAGGGAGTTAACTCAAAAATCGGCAATTTTGAGTTAACCACACAATCGAATTCCCGGACCGAAGGCCTATCGACCAATAATACATATTTTAAAATATGTCTTCTACTCAATACTAGATGGCGGAAAGTATCCCTTTAGTTGAAAGTGTGAGTCCCATTTACCCCCACCAAAACAGGAGCATTGCTAGTTGTAATCAAAATTTCAAGCAAAGTGCACATGCCTGTTGTAAACAAATTGGAGTTATTTTGAGTTGTACCTGTATTGCTGAAATTTTTATTGGTGTTATTTTGATTTAACACTTTGTAGGTGGTTGCTACTGTGTAAAAGAATACGACATTTTGAATTGTGCCCGTTATGCTGGCTAGGTGGATATATTTTTTATTATTATTTTGAGTTCTTGCCATATTGGTGAAACTTGACTTTGTTTTATTGTACCCCCTTTTCCAAAATAAAGAATTTGTATTTGTAATATCAATAAGGCGTTACTCTTTCACGCCTAAACGGGTAGGCCGATTGAGCTGAAGTTTGGTGTAGAGATAGCTTTGACCCTGGAATAACACATAGGCTACAGTATACAGCGGCAAATCCGCTGGAGGCAGCTAGTAACAGGATAAAGAAAACATCACTCCTTCCATAATTTCTACACAACATGAAACCCTAGAGTATGACTTGAAGATAACTTTATGTAGTGATGAAGTCTCATTCGTTTGATTACGTCTAAGCTACAAAATTCTAGTGTACAAAATTATTATATTTCATCTTTTCTTTCTTGGTTTGTGGCTCTAATCTTTAGTCGGGCGCTACGATTCTGCCAATGTCGTATCCTTAAAGTGTCATAAACTTTTTGCTAGGAAGGTCTGCGATGAGAATATGGTCGGTAAATGTTATAGGGAATATTTCATCAATTCGGAGCGATGAAAGTGACATTGACAACTGCTATGAGGATCTTAATTTTAGCTTGTCTCACAAAAGTAAAATTCCAACTAAGTATAAAAAGTATTACCTACATTGTATTTTGTAATAAAAGCGATGTAAAATTCTGTCACTAAGAATAAATTTGCACTAACAGAGAATAGTCGTATCCGTACATTTAATGGAAACGTGATTTATTATCATTTTTTTTGTATTATGAAATATAATTTATAAAAAAAAGATATTTAAAACTATTATAAGCAACATGAGAGACGGATTCTCTCACTCGATTCATTGATTTAATAGTAATGTAAATAAACAATGATTGATTTCTTTGCAATTAATGCTTTTTTTTTGCTAATTCCATCCTTAAAACCCTTTATTGTTGGTCAGATTGCTCTATCGGGACTAATTTGAAATAATACACATTTTAATTGCATTTAAATTTCTGGTTACTCTTCAAAAGAGAGCTAACTAAGAACTTGATTCACCAACACAGTTTCAACTCGAAATAACAAAATAAATAGACATACATTGTCTAACAGTAGAGAAATAACTCGGAAAATTGAATTTATAGCCCAACTACTTGAGAAAAATGTAAGATTCCTATAACATATTTGTTCTAGCTGCGTAATAAAAGCATATTTCCAATCGTTACACTTCTGCAGTGCTCAAGTCAGTAATCAGTTTTTCGCCTTTTCTAAAAAAAGTGCTTTTTTGAGTTTATACCTTTTTAGATCTAGGTGTGCGATTTTATATTTAAATTTTCTTTGTAACTGTACTTTTACTACTTTTTAGCAGTCGACGTAAAGGGAATAGAAGTGTGGCGATAGAAACTGTAGACTCCTACGCTTGACGTAGAGGAAATATATTATCATTGCAATTTCATTGTTTGAAATGAATTGTGAACAGTATGGAGTAACGGATTGTTGTTAACAGGGTCAGCAACAGCAAAGCCAGCCGCAGCCAGGAGTTTACAGTTTCGGCGGCGGTATGTCGATGGGCGCGCCCGGCATGGGCATGGGGAGCCCGGCTATGGGCATGGGAAGCCCGGCCATGGGGAACCCGGCCATGGGCAGCCCGGCCATGGGCGTACAGTTCAACATGGGCAGTGCGCCGACGACTAACGTACGACGCATGCGCAAGGCGGTGCGCAGGAACCCACAACGATGAGAAACTGACACAACCCACGACTGCGACATGCAGGTACTATAGAAACAATGACTATTTCACCCACGCACGAATTTATTCACCCCCGAGTGTGTAAATGTCGAATAATCAAAACTAGTGTTTTTCTATTGAACAAATTATCGGTGACTTAAAAGTTCCATAGGCGAGCCGCAACATATAGTAATTAATGATTTTGTTGTTTGTTTGTTGAATTGAAAAGACATCAATCAAATGTAGTAGTGTTAAAATGAAACGTTTCTACGTCAATGTGCAAGTATGTTTCAATGCTTGAACTTTAATATTTTTTGACTATTATTTACTGGATATAATTTTTTTGTATATAAACCTTGTAATATAGCATAACTTTAGTTGATCGTGACTTTTATGTAATTTAGAACTTTATAATAGATATGTATTTAGAATAGTTAGGGTAACGGAATGATTAGATTGAATGAAGTTTGAAAGACTGACTTGTAGGACTGTCTCAATGTGACAAGATTTAAAATCTCCGTATGAGGCGTGAAAGTTAAATCGATAATTTCATTAAATTATAAAACATAATATAAGGCTTTTCCTCCACAACGCGAGAGTATCGCCACGACTCGCTTCAAATATTGTGGCGATACACTTGCAACGTGGAAATATTCGGTTTACATGATATTAGTGTACCGTTTGCTTGTGTGGGTCACCTCTATAACACTATGCTCCCTATGGAACTGTTACATTTTATATGTTGACTTTATTTGTATGAATTTTCAATTATAGTTTAATGTAAGTAGAAATTATTGTAATAAAATATACTGTATTATTCAACCTCATTATAAAATACCTTCACGACATAAATACCTTTTGTTACAATGTTCTTATATGATTCCTTTGATAAATGTGTACATGATAAATAATAGGCCAGCCTCTCTTCGCACAAAATTCACGCGAAGTGTATGATTCTCAAACAAAACGTCAAAAGCATGTTTGAATGAAATGAAATGAAAAAAATGAAATGAAAAAAAAAATGAAATGAATAAAATTTATTGACAACAGAAGATACATAAAAAATAGAATATGACACTTCAAGCGAAAATTTTCGCTAAGTGGAGTATCGGCTTTTTTTTACATTGTTTACTAATTAATATACAAGCTGCGCCCGGCGGGTTTGTGTGCTAGAGAGTAGCCTATGTGTTATATCAAGCTACCTGTGTACTAAATATAAGCCCGATTGGTCTATTGGCGCCAGCCGGTGGCGACTGGGAATTTGATTCCCCATTGCCACCTGAGGGCGAATGAGACTATATTGCGAGAAAGACAATATCCATCCATACAAACTTTTGCATTTATGATATTAGAGAATTGGGTATGTTCATTTATTTTTGTTTTTAGTAATTTCAAAACCATTTCGAGGAATATGGTAACTGATCACTACCCATTACTTAGAAACCGAAAATAATCACGGATTACTATTATTTTAGGCTTTTATTGAATAACCTTCATTTGACCTCTGATGACGTCACAGTTGTGGAAATGGAAAAAGTATGCGAACCATCAAAAACAGAAAAAAAAGAAAAATGACCTTGTATGTCATGAAGATGTCAAATGTCAATGTAGATTAAATGTCAGATTAGGTAGGTTGTGATAAAAAAATAATCGATTTTGGAAATAATCGATTTTAATACGTGATTTTATTTTTAAGAATAATCGTTTTTTTTTAAATCTATTGACATCATAATATTTATTGCGTTTATTTTGAAATTAATTGACAAATTAGAAAAAAAACTATTAACATAACAAAATCGATTATTTTCTTAAGAATAATCGATTATTTATTAATCGATTTTTCATGCTACAAAAGAAAACGATAATTTAAAAATAGATTTTTATGTACAATGTCACATCCCTATCCCTGATAAAATGACATTGACAGATGTGTTTCACATTTTTTTTTATTCGAGGCAACAGTCTCATCTCAATCTATAAACCCGATGATGACGTCATCATCGCGAATTATTCTAAAAACTTTAAAAATGTTTTAAAAAATAATTACGACGAAAATAATAAAATAAATCAAATTAGTTTCTTAAAATGCTCTATATTTTCGTAATTTAAAATAAAAAAGGAGGTCGAGATATTTTGGACATACCCAATTACTTTAAATAATCTGCAATTTAATCCTACTAATATTTTAAATGCGAATGTTTGGATACCATTATGTGTGTGGGACGTGTATTTTTTACCTCTTTACGCCTAAATAGTTGAAATAATCAAATTTGGTGTAGATAATATAATAACGACATAGGCATCATTCTACGGGTAAAACCGCTGAGCACAGCTCGTATACTTTATCTATATTATTGATTGATTGATGTATGAATATAAAAAAAAAACTTTAATTAATCTATACCACAAAATAGTAAAATATTTCATCCACTCGTTTAAGTATTAATTATAATATATGACGATACACTAATGTAATAGTTGTTTGTAGTTAGTATATTTTATTCAAACTGGACTTAATACAAATAAATTTAGAGTTGTGACATTAATTTGAATCATTTATTATGCTATTTTAAATTAGATATAAGTTTATATTCAGTACTACAACTAATTAACTAGAAATAATCCAATATACGTTATGTATGAGAATAAGTACGAGTAACTTAGGAGTAAATTTGTATATCAGTGCATATTTATGGAACTGTGTTTTATGTAATCGGCGATACTGAGACGCTTTAAATGTATTTAGTGTAACAATATACTCGTATGTTAAACTCACACTTTATTTGATAACTTATATGGATATCTACGTACATTGGAAGACATAACATTGGGGCGTCCGTTACTTTGAGCGGGCGAAAGTGGTGGATGCTTGCCTCGCGGTTTTTCAATTCAAAAATAGTATAAGTACGAAAAGCCGGTACACGTTTTGAGGCGCGTGCACTGATAACGCGCGCGATTAATATGTTTGTTAAAGGTTTACATGTTTTAAAGTAATACCCTATTCAGCCAGTATGTGTACATACTACATACACTATATTATGCAAGCTTAGCGTGGTTCAAATATAATAATGTTTCTAGCTGTCGTCAAAAGGGATATTATTTCATAACCTTTGACTCTGTAATTCAATTTTGTAGCTTTATACACAATACACATACATAATGTGGGGTTCAAAGTTACAAGCGCGAGCGGGTGTCACGGGGGTTTACAAGAGCAGCGGGTAACTGACGGTGGGTAGACCCGCTTCGTGCGGACGCCCTGGTATCTAATAGAAAACTACTATATCTAATATTATATCTGTCGTGTAATACACTATACAATAAAATTCGTTTATATGGCATGTTCAGTGTTAAAATATATTTATGTACCGTTATACAAAATAAATCCAAAAGTAGTAAACATTTTATAGTGACAATCTTATCCAACTGTTGTAGGCGTAGAAAGCTGGTCTTTCAACAATCATTGTTAAGTATTTGTTTTTATTTCATGTTAGTTTAGTGGTTGTAGTGACAGGAGACCTTATTCAGGACAGTATACGAAAACCACCTTTTGGCCTGTAATGGTACTTTACTTACTTATTTACTTTAATTAGGGCGTTCCTTCATAGATGGCATTCGCTTGTAATGTACCGGACTAAGATTCGTTAGGACAATAATGTTGTCTAAAGAATCATTTTTTATTGATGGTCGAAGGCATTTGGCACTTCTGAAACTGGTCGACGGATCTCAAAAACAGTGAGGGGTCGTGCCAGATCTAAAATATTATGCACAAATAGTAAATAGGTACTTACATAATAATCTTTTTGTGTTGAAATTTACCAGATAAGCCAGTTATTTTATTTTTGAAGGCAGCAATGATAAACTACTATGTGCAAAAGTAAAATAGAATTGGTGTTATATCATTAGAATTAGATACCGCTTGATCGCCAGACTGCCTCTTTAGCCAAGCGCCTACCTACAAGCGTTTGGCGCTTGGCTAAAGGGGCAGCCACCAACGCTTTATAAATAACGTACTGGGACGACAGCAGTCCCTCTGGAAAAACAAATTAAATAAATAAATATTTCAGGACATTTCACACAGCGTCACATTAACATTAATTACAACATTAACTGTCATCCCAATCTTAGTAGGTACCTTTTATTTGGTGTTAGCTTCAGGCTTTAACTATTTGGCGCTTGACTCCGAGGATAATTTTTACAATACATACGAATGCTCTCAGTGTTGCACCATTAGTTATTGTCCGTGCTTTGTAAAAGCAGATTTAAGTTTCTTAGTAATAAATACGTTAAATAGATAAATTAGATGTAAGATTTCATTGTCTAAGGAGCTTGTAGTCGACTCAATAATGTCGAATCATGCATTGTTACGAGTGAGTTTAGATAGTAATTTGATTATTTTTAGTAATTTTAAGTGATATGGTTTACGCGGCGGTCGCATAATGTATATTATTATTTGACTTAGTTGAAATTTTTAGTAAAATAAGTAGTTTTAGATTGGTACAGATGCCGCGATCGTCGCGTCGTTATGTATTGTACATAGGTCATCTTCAGTGAGATGCGCATTCGGACCCAACTTATATAATAGTGATACATAAAACGAGAGGCATCCCGATGGATATATGTATTCCCATTTGCTCCAACATTTTTAGCCCTCAGGTGGCAATCGGGAATCAATTTTCCATTCGCCACCGGGTGGCGACTGGGTACTTTTGCTCTCATTTAAAGTCGTTGAATAATGCTCCTATATTTCGATTGCAAATATATAGAAAAAATCTATAATATTATTATGAACTGTTGAGTACCACAAAATCTTGTACAACTCTTCTTGACTTATGTAACAAATTCCAGAGCACAGTTCATTTTAAAATGGTTGACTCTAGCTTGAAAAATAATGTCATTCATGGTGATATTGATAACACTGGTTAATAAATATACATCCATAAGTTTTTTGTCCAGTCGCCACCCTATGGTGAATGGAAATTGATTCCCGATTGCCACCTGGGTGCATTAAATGTGGGGTCGAATGGGAATATATTAAATGCACTTCACATAGTCATTATATAACTTAATATGTTATTCTATGTAATACGAATGATAATCATTGGACATAATAATAAATATACAATGGAAGATTGGGGAGCAAAACTAAAATATTAGGTACTTTAAAATTATCTCTTGAATCTTAATGTGTTATTATTTAAATGGTTGTCTATTGCAATAATATTGGAAATGTTTATAAGTGATTACTTATTAGATTTGTTCCTCAATACGAGCGACCATTAAAACTAAATTGTTTTTTATTTTGACTAATATGATTTTTTTTTAGATTTTAGTAGGTACTTGACTTTAAGTGAATGTTGATGACATCGTTGCTCTGCGTTGCCGTCACGTCACCCGGAGAGTAGCTGTCGCCCAACGTGTGGTGAGCCTAAAGTTGGCTCTCGGGGGTAACTGGGTTAAGAAAAAAAAAAAAAAACTACCTACCTATTGTTCCAACCGCGACCATAGGGCCTATTGGCTATCCCACCACATGTAAAGCACTAGAAACGACGTAAAAATTACGTACATTGTTTAAACCTCCTCATTTTTATATATAACAAACGCAGATATGTACATTGAATTTGACATCGATCTTAGTGGGTGAGAACTAGTCAATATGCCCTCGTGTTCGGTTTTAACCTATTTCTTTCTATTCGGATTTTTTAGCTAAAGTAGTCGAAATTGGTTCTACTTTGAGCTGTTGCGTTGGTAAGACAAATCTAAGCAGTAGTACAGTAGGGTAACAGCTAAATGTTGGAAGTACCTGGTAATAGCAATAAGCAAGTGAAAAGAGTCTGGAAAGGTAAATAATATCACTAGTAGGTTGGCTCTTATTCATTTTCTCACTCTATTGTTAAGCAATGCTACGGTTAAAAGATTTGAAACTCAAGTGAAATTTAAAAATAACTTTTATTATTATTACCTGCCATCTAGCACCAAAGTACTCTTTAAGACAAATCAAATGAGCCCAAACTCGATAGGGTTGCGTCGTTTAACTACGGAGATCCTTCTGCTTTAAGTATTATCACATCAGCTCGATGTCATAATATTGCATTGTCATCCGATTTATACATACATGCTTTCAGCTCAATCGGAAACGTGGCCAACCTATTAACCTATATATTGCAGTTTCAGGTCACGAAAATTGCCTACTACAGGGCCTGCAACATGACCTAACGACTGTGTCCTATATAACTTATAGGAAACAGCCGGGTTTCGAGACCCACAGTTTTACGTGCCTTCTGAAACACGGTAGCGTCCAGGCGAGTTGAACCCAGGGCCTCCGGATTACAAGCCGGACGTACGACGCCTGGGCCACGAACGCTACAATAAAATAATAAGTCCAGACGAAACTCGTAGACTCGGGACAGTATTGTCGTACTCCCGGCCAAGTATCAGGCGCCGGAGCCCCGGGCCCTTATTATTGTACGAAGAGTTAAACGGGCACTTATTCTGTTTAAACTTGTAAACGTCCAAGCCGCAGTAGTGTGCCGGCCCAGGATCCTCCGGCCTTCTGTGACGCATCGACCAAAGCCCTCCGCTCGCGATACGGCTTGCTTCGGTTAGTCTTATTAATTTTTCCCAAAGTTTAGGCTTTGTGTATTTATCCAGGGTGGTCTTTGGCCCTTAGAGCGGCTTAGGCACTTTTATTATTAATATAAAAAGATCATTTGGATAACCTAGGCGCAAATCGTTGAAATTGCATTTGGTCAAAAGAGCTATAGATACGTCAATAGCGCCTTTGGTCGAAAGAGCATTACGTCCATAGCGCATTTGGTCAAGAGGGCAAATCGTCCAAAGCGCGATTGGTCATCTTTTTTATTTAGGTACCCTGTTTTATAGCTGCACGTGTGATCATTCCTGGCCGGACCACGACAGAAATCGCAGATTCTGTTGTGGCACAAATTCATCATTTAAATTGTGCCAATTAGTGCCACTTATCCCAGGAATTTGTGCCTTATACTTTTCGAGTAACAAGACTATGATTGTGGTCCGGCTGGGAGTGACCATTCCTGGCCGGACCACAATCAGATCTCATGAAATACTAATGGTGGGAGGTCGCGTACTATGTCAAGATTTAGTGCCTAATTAGTGCCTCTGAAATATCAAGTTCGATTAATCATAAATTTTACGGTTTAAAAGATATTGAAGAAATCCCGCCGCCTTGAAAATGGAAAAAAGCTTCTCACATCTAAACGGGAGGCTTTTCGTGGTTTCTTTTTTGATGAATATTTAGTGCCTATTTGGCACTAAATATTTACACTATACTAGTTGCTGCATGTGACTTGGTTTACTTGGAATTATTATTTTTTCATTCCCCATACAAAGTTCCAGGGGCGGACCCAGGATTTTTTTCTGGGGCCAAGTTTTTTTTATGACTGCGGCTGCTCCCGCTTTGTGAATTCCAAGTATTTGAGCCTAATATGATGCGGCGAATAACAAGAGCATGATTGTGGTCCGTCTGAAAATTACTTTTTCTGGTCGGACACCAATCGAATCTAATGACATACCAATGGCGAGAGGTCACGTACTATGTCGAAAAATTTGTGCCTCTGAATATCTACTTTGATTGATCACAACAAATGTATATGTATTTAGTATGTATATTGAAGATAGCACGTCACTGCACTTTGAAGATTAAAAAAAAAATTACATCTAAACAAAAGGTTTTTTGTGGTTTATTATATGATGAATATTTAGTGCCTATTGGGCACTAAATATTCTATTAATTCCAGGAATTTGTGCCTTATACTTTTCGAGTAACAAGGGTATGATTGTAGTCCGGCTGGAAATTACTTTTTCTGGTCGGACACCAATCGGATCTAATGACATACAAATAGCGAGAGGTCACGTTCTGCGTCACAAAATTAGTGCCTAATTAGTGCATCTGAAATATCTATTTCGATTGATCATAACTCTTATGGTTTGAAAGATATTAAAGATAAACCGCCGCTGCGCCTTGAAGTTTAAAAATAAATCACATCTAAACAAAAGGCTTTTTGTGGTTTATTTTTTGATGAATATTTAGTGCCTATTAGGCACTAAATATTCTATTTATCCCAGGAATTTGTGCCTTATACTTTTCGAGTAACAAGGGTATGATTGTGGTCCGGCAGGAAATTACATTTTCTGGTCGGACCTCAATCGGATCTAATGAAATACCAGTAGCGAGAGGTCACGTTCTGCGTCACAAAATTAGTGCCTAATAAGTGCATCTGAAATATCTATTTCGATTGATCATAACTTTTATAGTTTGAAAGATATTGAAGATGAACCGTCGCAGCGCCTTGAAGTTTAAAAAAAAATTTCATCTAAACAAAAGGCTTTTTGTGGTTTATTTTTTGATGAATATTTAGTGCCTATTGGGCACTAAATATCCTTATAATGCCAAGAAGTTGTGCCTTATGCTTTTCGAGTAACAAGGGTATGATTGTGGTCCGGCAGGAAATTACATTTTCTGGTCGGACCCCAATCGGATCTAATGAAATACCAGTAGCGAGAGGTCAAGTTTTGCGTCACAAAATTAGTGCCTAATAAGTGCATCTGAAATATCTATTTCGATTGATCATAACTTTTATAGTTTGAAAGATATTCATATTCATATTCATATTTATTTCTTATAAATGCAATTTATGTGTCACAGGATTCAGGATATTACAATATACAAAAGTATTGTGCCTTAAAATTTAAAATACATCAATATAATTATAATATAAAATAATAATAACATTATTTAATACCTAACAGATCCTCGTACTTGTAAAACGCCTGCTCGATAAGCCAGCGTTTAAGACATAATTTAAAACTAGCCATACTCCTTGCGATATTGAAGATGAAACTTCGCAGCGCCTTGAAGTTTAAAAAAAAATTACATCTAAACAAAAGGCTTTTTGTGGTTTATTTTTTGATGAATATTTAGTGCCTATTGGGCACTAAATATCCTATTAATTCCAGGAATTTGTGCCTTATACTTTTCGAGTAACAAGGGTATGATTGTGGTCCGGCAGGAAATTACATTTTCTGGTCGGACCCCAATCGGATCTAATGAAATACTATATATAAATGATCAATCGAAATAGATATTTCAGATGCACTAATTAGGCACTAATTTTGTGACGTAGAACGTGACCTCTCGCTATTAGTATTTCATTAGATCCGATTGGGGTCCGACCAGAAAATGTAATTTCCTGCCGGACCACAATCATACCCTTGTTACTCGAAAAGTATAAGGCACAAATTCCTGGGATAAATAGAATATTTAGTGCCTAATAGGCACTAAATATTCATCAAAAAATAAACCACAAAAAGCCTTTTGTTTAGATGTGATTTATTTTTAAACTTCAAGGCGCAGCGGCGGTTTATCTTCAATATCTTTCAAACCATAAGAGTTATGATCAATCGAAATAGATATTTCAGATGCACTAATTAGGCACTAATTTTGTGACGTAGAACGTGACCTCTCGCTACTGGTATTTCATTAGATCCGATTGGGGTCCGACCAGAAAATGTAATTTCCTGCCGGACCACAATCATACCCTTGTTACTCGAAAAGTATAAGGCACAAATTCCTGGGATAAATAGAATATTTAGTGCCTAATAGGCACTAAATATTCATCAAAAAATAAACCACAAAAAGCCTTTTGTTTAGATGTGATTTATTTTTAAACTTCAAGGCGCAGCGGCGGTTTATCTTTAATATCTTTCAAACCATAAAAGTTATGATCAATCGAAATAGATAGGGGAAGCTGGGTAACAATGAATAACGTTTTTTCTAACGCTAAAAATTACTATATTCTTTATATCTAGGAAATTATTTTTACACAAATACTATAGGTACATTATCGAAGCACAAGGGGAACACATAATTTGGACGCTAACTTTAATAATTACGACTCAGTGAGGCATTTAACAAAAAATGGGAAATTATTCATAGTTCCCCAGGACTGGGTTACTATGAATAATTGCTCGGGTAACAATGAACCAATGGGGTACAATGAATTTTAACGGAAATATGAGGCACAAAAAGTGAAAAAAACTTGAGTTTGTCTTTAAAAACCACTTTCTTTGAATAATTGAAGATCAAATTGTATTTAACTCTTGAGGCTGTAACATAAAAACTGCATTTATTCATCAAAAATATATTTAAAAAACAATCTCTTCTCAATTGTAATTTAAATCGTAATTAAAAGTATAAAAATCACGTTTTTACAAGCTTTTATATAATTTCACCTGTCTGTTGTCTGTCTGCCTGTAATCAAATCTTGCAAGTTAAATTATACCCACTTCCCGGTTTTCGATAGAGCTGAAATTTTGCGTGCAAATCGGATGATAATGCAATATTATTATGACATAAGCTGATCTGATGATGGAGCTAGAAGGTGGCTATACGACCTCCGTAATTAATCGACGCAACCCCATCGAGTTTGGGCTCATTGGATTCGAACGACAATTTCTTGACGAAAGTACTCGTCATGCTGCTAGAATTATAAAAGCTTGTTTTTAAAATTTTTGTTTTAATTTCACTTGTATTATGACCTATGTCTAATAAATATATGGAAGGAATGCCTGACAGAGTATTGATTGACTGATCTATAAAATCAAAGCCCAAACCGCGGAACTGATTGGGTTGAAATTTTAAGTTGTTGAACATATTATCGACATTGTGTCGATATATGCCGTTGCCTGGCATCCCGAGGCTGACTAAAACTTTATTTATTCAAATAGGCTACAAATAGAGCACATTTGCAAGTCAATTTTACATTTTTTCAAATTTCAATTAATCCATTTCCAATTCATCTATTTGGCTACATTTTATAAAATTTAATCAGAGATATAGCGTTGCGCAGCTTCGTATATCTTCCGAATGTAGTTACGTGCCATTTTATATACCTAAATAATAAAGGATAAGATTCAAAAGTAAATAACAACGAGGTAATTTTCATTGTACCCCATGCTTGTTTGGTATGGGGAACAATGAATAACCTATTCATTGTTACCCAGCGGCCGATTAATCATTGTTACCCAACGACCGTTAGACCAAACTAATTTAAAAAAATAATATTCTATCACGAGTATCAAAGTTGTAAAACAGAAAACACAAAATTAAAACATTAATGATCCCAAATTATCTGTCAGAAAAATAAAAATTGAATCCAGAACTACGTGAAACACTTCAAAAAGTAGTGAAAATTTACTTTTGTTAATCATTGTTCCCCAATCTTCAGCAGCGGGTCTCTCTCCAACCACAGCTCAGTGTGGACTGGATTGAAAGATTGGTATCACCCACGGCTCACTTCTGTTCATTCGGTGTGAGTGAATAACTAAAGCACAGATACTTATTGGAATTTATTCACTGTTCCCCATTATCCATTGTTACCCAGTTTCCCCTATTTCAGATGCACTAATTAGGCACTAATTTTGTGACGTAGAACGTGACCTCTCGCTATTGGTATTTCATTAGATCCGATTGGGGTCCGACCAGAAAATGTAATTTCCTGCCGGACTACAATCATACCCTTGTTACTCGAAAAGTATAAGGCACAAATTCCTGGGATAAATAGAATATTTAGTGCCTAATAGGCACTAAATATTCATCAAAAAATAAACCACAAAAAGCCTTTTGTTTAGATGTGATTTATTTTTAAACTTCAAGGCGCAGCGGCGGTTTATCTTCAATATCTTTCAAACCATAAGAGTTATGATCAATCGAAATAGATATTTCAGATGCACTAATTAGGCACTAATTTTGTGACGTAGAACGTGACCTCTCGCTACTGGTATTTCATTAGATCCGATTGGGGTCCGACCAGAAAATGTAATTTCCTGCCGGACCACAATCATACCCTTGTTACTCGAAAAGTATAAGGCACAAATTCCTGGGATAAATAGAATATTTAGTGCCTAATAGGCACTAAATATTCATCAAAAAATAAACCACAAAAAGCCTTTTGTTTAGATGTGATTTATTTTTAAACTTCAAGGCGCAGCGGCGGTTTATCTTTAATATCTTTCAAACCATAAGAGTTATGATCAATCGAAATAGATATTTCAGATGCACTAATTAGGCACTAATTTTGTGACGCAGAACGTGACCTCTCGCTATTTGTATGTCATTAGATCCGATTGGTGTCCGACCAGAAAAAGTAATTTCCAGCCGGACTACAATCATACCCTTGTTACTCGAAAAGCATAAGGCACAAATTCCTGGAATTAATAGAATATTTAGTGCCCAATAGGCACTAAATATTCATCATATAATAAACCACAAAAAACCTTTTGTTTAGATGTAATTTTTTTTTTAATCTTCAAAGTGCAGTGACGTGCTATCTTCAATATACATACTAAATACATATACATTTGTTGTGATCAATCAAAGTAGATATTCAGAGGCACAAATTTTTCGACATAGTACGTGACCTCTCGCCATTGGTATGTCATTAGATTCGATTGGTGTCCGACCAGAAAAAGTAATTTTCAGCCGGACCACAATCATGCTCTTGTTATTCGCCGCATCATATATGGCTCAAATATTTGGAATTCACAAAGCGGGAGCAGCCGCAGTCATAAAAAAACTTGGCCTCAGAAAAAAATCCTGGGTCCGCCCCTGGAACTTTGTATGGGGAATGAAAAAATAATAATTCCAAGTAAACCAAGTCACATGCAGCAACTAGTTTAGTGTAAATATTTAGTGCCAAATAGGCACTAAATATTCATCAAAAAAGAAACCACGAAAAGCCTCCCGTTTAGATGTGAGAAGCTTTTTTCCATTTTCAAGGCGGCGGGATTTCTTCAATATCTTTTAAACCGTAAAATTT
Organism: Hemithea aestivaria; assembly: GCA_947507615.1. Classification (NCBI taxonomy): domain Eukaryota; kingdom Metazoa; phylum Arthropoda; class Insecta; order Lepidoptera; family Geometridae; genus Hemithea; species Hemithea aestivaria. The sequence continues at coordinate 3,903,739 of OX382323.1, forward strand.
ATGATTAATCGAACTTGATATTTCAGAGGCACTAATTAGGCACTAAATCTTGACATAGTACGCGACCTCCCACCATTAGTATTTCATGAGATCTGATTGTGGTCCGGCCAGGAATGGTCACTCCCAGCCGGACCACAATCATAGTCTTGTTACTCGAAAATTATAAGGCACAAATTCCTGGGATAAGTGGCACTAATTGGCACAATTTAAATGATGAATTTGTGCCACAACAGAATCTGCGATTTCTGTCGTGGTCCGGCCAGGAATGATCACACAGCTGCACCTGAAGATTTTACATGCTAAAATTTACCTAATCACAACCTCATCACTAATTTCAGAATCTAAGCTACTAAAAAGTATTTAAAAATATACCTACAGTCCAATCGGTGCAGTATTTTAATAAGCATGAATAAGTGACATACTCAACTAAACTGTCGGCATTTATGATACAGTTATTAAAACAGATAAATCATAAAGAAGAAAAATTGCGCTTTTTCGTTTGACCAAATGCGCTTTGGACGATTAGCTCTTTTGACGAAATGCGCTATTGACTTAAAGCTCTTAATTAACCACTAGCGAACGGTTGTCTAATTGCACTTTTGACGAATAGCTTCTAAGCCTTAGTGCGATGGGGCCTGGGGCACGTCCCCGCCATCACCTTCTTACCGAAGCTGGATCGTTTCGCGGTGAACAATCATGCAGTTATTCCTTATAAAAACCACAGGAATCATTTAGGTAAGTATATGTGTATGATAGGCGGATCTAAGGCCGGATGCAGGGGGCCCCCAGAAGGATGAATATATTATAATAATATCTCTTAAGTATTAAAAACTGTGGGTATATAATGTGTTATATACCAGATCAGAAGACGTGGTCTATAATGTATCTCTATAACTTCGACATTGAAATGTGCATAAATTAAATAAGTTTTGCCCTCCCAGAAAAAATTTGATCCGCCAGTGCCGGAATATAAGATAGATGTACTATATATACGTACCTCTTTTTTTAGTTGGTAGTTAGTTTTTCTACTTTGATGAGGCATAAAACTGGCGCCAGATTTAGCCTTACTTTTTTTTATAACGGACTAAACAAGCGTTTGACCGCAATCACACCTGCTGGTAAGTGATGATGCAGTCTAAGTCGGAGCACGCTCGTTCAGTTTCAGTAAGAACCTATTCACATTTGATTTGAACAAACCAATTATATAAGCATTCGGGAAAAACTGATGACGGTAGCGATTTCCATAGCTTCGCTGTTCTCATAATAAAATTGCTTCGTCCGAGCCGTTGTTGGTATTTCCACCAAAAAGTGAGGCCTTTGCTATTTTTAAGTCCCTTCTTTTACGTTCGGTAAAAGAAGGTACTTAAAAATTTGAATAGGTATCTACTTTGATTCATATTATGTGTGGTTATTGGGGATGCAACCCAACAATCAAACAAGTAACACTAAAATGTGTGGCATTCAAATACGCCGGTTTTATAAGTAGGTTAGATAAAATTAAATAACGAATTGCGATTTTAAAACCTGCAATTTTTTTTTGTCTCGTGTAATAATACAATATACTTAGGTAGGTACCTTATTTTATTCTGCAGTTTCATAAACCATTCTAAGTATTCTAAAATATTAGGTCCTATTGAAGGTCTACCTTTTTTATAACTTCTCTAGTACTCTACACTCTACCTAGGCACATAAAGGTCTCCATCTAGGTACATACACAGTGAAAATGGTAATATGTACGAGTACATATGTAGTGGTGTTATAAGTATTTTTTGGAAGCAATCATAGGCGGATTTAGGGGGGGGGGGGCAGGGGGCCAAGGCCCCCCACCCCCAGAATCATTGTAAAGTTACGATTTTTGCACATTTTTCTTAGTAAAGATTGTAATTTTTTTCTCGGCGCTCGCAGCAAGCTTCTCGCGGCACATATTGTAAAGGATGTTTAAGCTTTCTAACTGCTGAGAGCTAGCTAAACACACACTTTACGTAGCAAAAAATATAATATTTTTGCCCGTCTGCACCTTGGCCCCCCCCAGAACCAAATCCTGGATCCGCCTATGGAAGCAATAATAACATTTGTGCGTTTAATTTGATTGTTTTAGAGTGTAGATGACTGTTTGCAAAGACAGAATGTAGAAACAAATGTTAAAAAGTATTCATTGGTTCCGGGAGGACCGCGCCGATGGTTCTCGGCTCCTTGCTCTTGAATACGAACATCCAGCCGTGACCCGTGGGGCCGCAGCTCGGATAATTCGGACGGTAGCGCCCCACTCCCGGCCACACTATCGTGCGCTGGTACCCCGGCCCTTTGTCGTACGACGAGTTGAACGCTTGCTTGTTCTGCTCGAACCTTCTCTCCGGCGGCCCGTAGTGCGCTGGCCCCGGGTCATCCGGCCGCCTGTAGCACATCGACGCGTCCACCAACGCATTCCGCCCGCGATACGGCTTGCTCCGGTTAGTTTTATTCATCGTCCCAAAGTGAGACTTGTCATATTTATCCAGAGTCCCTTTAAGAGCTATCGGCCAAGTCGCAGCCATCAGTCGCTGTCTGGTTTTGGATCGGTCCCCGGTGAAGAGATCGTACGGCCCGCGGAGAGATACGATCTTTTTGGGTTTTTCTTCGATGGATTCCTTATCGACGATCTTATATCGGTTGGGGGCCAGTGACCATTTCTTGGTGGTATCCTTGAACCTGCAGGGCTCCTCACGGTCGAGAGTGGGTCGAGTTGAATGCGGACCGTACGGCGCCTTGTAGGGATTAGCGCTGTAGTAGCGACCGGGTGGTGGATAACTGATCTTGGAGGGCCGTGATCGAGGCGTCCTCCCGAACAGTACGTTCTTGCAAGCCGGCTCATACTTGCGCGGAGTCTCAATCTCGTGCCACGCGGGGCCGAGCACCGACTGCTGGTATTTTCTTTGTTTGAGGATTTTAGAGTTTCTGTAGCCTAAGTTTTGAGCCCATTCCTCGAGTTCCTTTTTGTAACGCCAAGGGTCTTTCACAACTAAGTTTTTGTTGACTTCGAATATCTTATGTATCGGTATGGGATGGTACAGGCAAGGGTCGCAGGCGGGTGGTCGCACGGTGTAGAGGCCGCTCTCGTCGAGTCTGGGGTGTAACGTGTTCCGCCCGAACCGTTTGACGCTGCAACCGAACGGTGCAACATTTTTACCGGTTACCATTCTGACTACTTGGGTAAATATTTATAAAAAAATAGCTTAATTTAAAAACTTGGCTGAACATTGTTTTGACATATTATTATTGAAATTTGACATCTTCCTTGAACTTCTCTATGGTTTCCACAGAAAAAAAATTCGGTTTTAAATCCATAGACCTTCATAATAACTTGTAAGGTTGAATAAGTACTCGTCTATAATATATAAATTTCCATCCAAAGCAAAGTGTTCGTGGAACCACCTAACCCAAAGATATGAGATATAATAACCCCTTAAGTAGGTAAATAAGATTCGATTTAACAGAGAAAAAAGTTATATACCTATTAATAGATTATACCTATCAATAATGATCATCATCATCAGCATATTTGCGTCCACTGCTGGGCAAAGATAGGTCTCTCCAGTGGTTTCACTCAGCTCGAATGATAATGAAGTAAAATATGAACACGTAACAAAATAACTTTTATTATATTTGAGCATAATATAGTTTTCAGACACGTGTTAAAAGTTTAGCGTAAAGTTAGAGAGTATGAGATTGGCGGTGTAGCGAGTGCGACGGCGCGGCGCGGCGCTCTCGCGGCCCTGCGCTGGTGCGTAACGGAAGCTCCTTCCGATCGGGGAAGTGAGAAGTATAACACTTCTCGCAGGGGGAGCCGAGTCGGCAGTTCTCAGCATTAGTAGAACCGCGCCTTGGAGTTTGAAAATCGATCGGGAGGGGAGAGGGCGCACGCGTCCCGCCGCCCCCGCGGCCGACGGCGTCGTGTCGAGTCCCAGCCGTCGCTTGGAGCGCACGCAGCTGCGTCCCGTCGCCGACGCTCGAGCGCGCGCTCGCGACTTGTTGCCAACGCCACCTGTTTGCACCGTTGACCTGTTCCGAACACTGAGCCACTTACCTGGTGTCACCTTTGCCACCCACATAACACTTTACAACTGTTTCAAAAATTAAAATAGTCGGCGAAGTTTCGAATCTCGCGCGCTTCCGCGGCCGGAACTGCGGTACCACTTGCGCGATTATTCAACGAGCGAGCGGTGCCGGTGCTTCAGTGTCGGCGCGGAGTCTCCGGGGCGCGCGCTCCGAGCACCAGCTCCGGCGGAACATGTGAGAGCGGAGACAACACCTCAACGAACAAGTATTTATTATATTATACTAATTATAATCGTTACGGCTCGTGTGCCTACACCATGCGACAACGTGACATTTTATGTTGCCTCACTAGTTATATATTATTAATGCGAAAGTATAGATGTGCTTTAGTTTGTTACATCTCCACGCATAAATAGCTCACCCGCTTTGGCTGAAATTTTAAATTTGTGTAGCTTAGAACCTAAAATAACGCTCTACTTTGCGGCGGGTAAAATCGGTAGGTGCAAAAAATAATTGAACATACTAAAAAATAGAATTATTATGAAATAGGAAATCGATCGACGAACGAGAAGGCTTGTCGAGTTCATAATACGATTGGACACTTTTAGTGCTTCGGAAAAACTTTACCGGTTCGCGGTGTAACAAGAAATCAACGATTTGATTTTCTTAACAATTGCTGGGCTATGCCGTAGGTAATTGGCATTTATTTTACATTATGTTAGTTTACAATTCTTTAAATTTGGACGCGACTTTATACTCAAATACTTAGATTTGAATAAAAATATTGTACAGAATTCGTAGGTCTAAAAATCATAATTGCAGACTTGTAGCCTGGAGCCGAATGATTCGTAGGTCGTAGCCCGTAGCGCAGAATTTATATCTCGTAGCAGAATTCGTAGCACGTTACCATGTAAACTCCTTGCTTGCAGTTCCCAAACTTACAGATTTATAACTCTATACCCCATTTCATAATCCTAGATCTTTTTTGTAAGCACCTTAATGTCACTATATGTTAGTGTCAAAAGTGAGAGGCAGAGCTAATAAATATTTTTTGAAGCAAGAATCGTTATATATAATCACAGCGCGCGGTTTCGCTTGTGCCGTATTTGTAATTATTATAATAGATATTGACCAAACTTATACCTAAGCTAAATAAAAACAAAAGGGCAGAAATTAAAAATTTGCAAAATGTTGTTATAAAATTTTGTTTAAATTAAATCGTTGTCTATTTTTTCATAGTAATAATTTAATTACTTTTTAAAAAGACATGATGTGGATATATTCGGCGGTAGATTATGATTATTCCTTCTTCGTACAATGACCTTATAAAGGGTGTATTTATCGGTTTACGGGTGACACTTGACGCCAAAATGAAATTTGGTACCTGGAATAACACATAACTAGGCTGCTATTTGTTAAGTGGATAAAACTGCTGTACCACTAACTATTATGATTATATAAATAATATATAAGCTAAGCATGAAAATAGATGTATAGACAGTTAGCATGACAAAGGTTACGTAAAATAACATCGAGCAAAACTTAAGATTGTACTTTCATAACAATTTCTCAAAACGTTATTTTTAAATATTTATTTAAATTTAATGATTAAAACATAAAAGTAACAAATAACAGCAACACAATTACTTAACAGAACCTTTTACCAAACGAAAACAACTTTTTCAATAACAAAAATTCACTCCGAGCACAAAATGTTTTGAACAACTGTCATAATCACCGATGATACCATTCCCACAATTTTTTTTCTTCCACAAAATCTTTTACATTTTTTTAATTTAAAAAATAATAATATCTGTGCGCAAAAAAATATCATTTATAATATTAATTCTATGAATTTTGAGAAAAAAAAAACTCAAGCTATTATATTTATTGAAATCTTTTTCTTTTGACAGATCTTCCATTACTTAATCTTTTTTTTGGTGTGGGAACTCATTTGTTTACAAAAAGGATTCTCCTTGTTCAATCCGAGTATAGTACAATCTGAAAGAAATGTATGCTTAGTGACGACTGAGAATGAAGTAATGCTTCGTATCGTCTTAATATTTACTCGTAGCTCGTAGACCATCTCGTAGAGGATGCGAACCATTGTGGACTTTAATATAGTTTTAATTTAGTTTTATGTCTGTTAACTTTTGGTCTAAATAAATATTGTATTGTATTGTACAACGGTCTTAAATCACAGCAACTGAGCTAGGTATTCACGTAGCTCGCATTTTAGCTCTCTTTCTCACTAGATGTATTTTTCGTTATGACATCCATGTATTGTAAGTCATTAAAGTCATTAACGTCATAAAATTTTGGCAGGCAATTTTTAGTGAACTTACTGGTCTAAAGAGTCTTAACATCTTATGACTCTTGAGTAAGAATCGTTCGTGCCGTGCACCTAGAGTTTCGCATCATTGTGAAATCCTAGGTAGCACTGTACTGATTATGGGCAGCGTTATCTCTTAACATCAGCAGAGCGTCTTGCTCGTCTGCTTACTTCTTCACATAAAAAAATAAATAAAAAAACATCTTTTGAGTATTCATAATGCTTTTATTTATTCACGTTAACAATTGACCACGATCTCGCCTAATTTCAATCGAAATCCGACGCGGCCAACGCTGGAAGCAGACTAACCGTAGCAGATGGGATAAATCCCTCTCAGATTTCACTGAAAATTATTAGTCGCACACCTTATAAAATACGGCATAACCCAAAAATGGACTTTTTATAAATATACAACCTTAAATAATAATAAGTAACCTACCTAGAGATGACTGTTTGATTGCAAAATCTTACTTTTTGAATGTGTGGGCGATTTATGGTTAACACAAAAGTCTTCACTGCTATAGTAGCCTGTAGTATTGTTTCCTTGATTTTCGAATAAAAGCATTTACCTCATTTTGGGTTAAGTTATTATATTATTAAGTGTGCGAATGTGTGTAGTGGTTTCCGTGCTCGAAGCTCATATAACGTTGACTGGCATGTCATTTTAATCACGATTTTGCATGTTTTAAAAAATGCAGGTACCAAGCGTACCCTACGTAAGGTACACACACCCACGCCACCCTCGAGCGAGCGAAGGGTCGCTCGTAGAGGTACCGACGCGGCAGGCCCCCACTGAGGCATTCCTGCGCTTTAAACATTCAACTCATATTTCCCGTAATGGCAGCCGTAACGGGAATTTCTCCCTAATCATTGATAATAATGTACATACGAGTATAAACGATAAGACCACCTTGTACCAATCAACATTTGTAAATTTGCTTATGTCGCGTCTAATATTATTAGTTGAAAGCATAGATATAGAAAATTTGTCGTTGTAAGTCTGAACGGTTGAACTGATTGCGTTTACTTTAGTATACTTATGTAGAAGCAGTTTAGAATAAAACATCACCGGGCATAGGTTTTATGTCGTTACTGACTCCGCCGCGCCGTAGAAAAAAAAATTGTATGTATTCGTATCGTATAAGAATACGAGGGAAACATTTTATACATATATTATTGATTATGTTCATTTAGAGTAAATAATATATCTTGTTTGTTGGTTTTATAGGAAGGTAGGTAGGCATATGCTTATATTAAACCTACGGCTGAGTTCGCAGTTAAGAAATCCTTAGTCTGGGTACTGGGTACGTCCTAATATTTGTGTCATAATTTTCCACACTCAACATTATGTCATTATGAATGGATAAAAAATTGTTGGAGGTAGAGATTCAAGGAAGTCGGTTTATTTGTTATTTGTTAGCAACAGTTCACCCTGATTTTCATTGTGGAAGGTAATTTCCTGTATTCACAGTATAATTAAAAGTCAGTTGCATTAAAACATAGTAATAACTACGTCGCCTCGTAAAGCTGAGCGCTTAAATATTAAAAGCATGAATTGAAATGAGTTTCGCTTCATTCCTGACTCGGAGAATATAGCGGGCGCTTTCGAGTGCTTTTAGATATAATATTTAAGAGTACCTATTCGTAATACTTAACTTAGGTTCTTATACCTAGTTGTAAGTGTACACCTACCTTTCGACGTTGGAATATTTTCTTAAACAAATGAACAGAAGATATCTCGTCATTTTGTACACAGACTCCTATTTTCCGCATGTCACTTCGGGAAACTATTTACGAGTAAATAATATTTGCACAACAGAAATAGTACGAGTATTTGTCAGTTTTCCGAGAGAGATAATATTATTATATCCTAATGATCCTAATTAATCGTTAAGCTCCTAAACAAGCCAAAAACTTATATTATATCAGGGACATGTTTACCGAATTCGTGCCATTAGTAAAGACCTTTGTTCTTTCGAGGTATAAGGTTACTTCGAGGCTCTTAAGGTTCCTTTTCTTCACATAATTCTTTTATGTCACTACATAGCAACGACACTTCGTTGCTGATATAGTACCTACTGGTCGATGAAGAATTAAGCCTCAAAATTAAAACTGGTCGAACCACCTATATCGCCGACCGGCGCGTGGTTGGTAGGTAGTTAGTGAATAAATAAAACCTAATCAACAGGTTGTTTGTAACTTGCGCTTTGTTATCTAAGTATATCTTCTACCTACACATTATACTCGTACGCACCGAGTTAACGATCTGAAAAGCCTTTAAGTAGTGGACTCTGTTTTTATCAATGAGTAGCAAGAGAGCAAATCAGGTGTCTGATCATCATTATTACCTATATGTATATCAGACACAGTACCGGTCTTTTGAAACATAATAAAAAAATAAAAATAATAATTGGGGTGTGGCCAACCTATAAGTTGCAGTTGTTTGAAATTCAAAAGTTTGCGCGGCACTGCGTCTCCAGGAATTTCGCTGGTAACATTACCTTTCATTCCGAATCACGGTAATACCTGCAAATAACGGATTGGTGGATGAATAACAGGCAAAGGTGTGGTACGTCCCCATGCGGTCTCTTCAATAGAGACCTTCCAATATACAGTAACTCGTACTACTCGTGTGTTTGGGTAAGGTGGGTATAAAAGAGCCAGTTTTAGACTATGGCTCCTATTTTTGTTCAGTAATCAAATAAAATTCCTATAATTACGCCTTTTATAATGTTTTGTTACTATAGTATAGTCCTACAAAATATGTACTAACAGATTTTATTCAGAACTATCTTATATCCCAGCCAATGACAAAGCCAGCAACACATCGACCCATTGGGATCTATTGTGTTATTGTTCAGAACTAAATCGACGTTCGTGAATCGGTTAGTCACATCGATCAACGTGCCAATGAACGGATCAAAATCGCTCGAGTAACTATACACTACTACTATACTACTAGATGTCGAGTAACAAACACCTGACAAAGCTTTAGAAACCGTTACATTTTGTGATGATACTCGTATTCGCTCACTTTGAATGGCGACCGGGTGAAATTGATTGACGCCCTTTCGGCTCGAGGCTAGACTTCAACACCTTCCTGGAAACTATCGATGTAGTCTGTGTGATGAATGTGACATGTGTTGTGTCGAAGCTTACGGCGGAAGTGCATGATTTGCCAGCTCGTTTCCTACGGAGGAAGCGACCTGTATACGAGTATATATGCGTTAGTTACGTGCATGAGCGCGTCATCCGAGCCAATCAGAATATCCACGCAGGAATTATTATAATTTGGTTTATCTGATGTGATTCGTAACCTATATTCCTGAGGTGTTGGAAATACAGGGCATATAGGTAATATCTAACAACATTTATGTCGAAATGTTCAAAGCTGAGGAATATTTAGCGAAACAAAACTGCATAGAAATTTCTTTTTAATTTTTTTCGCTCCCGCCTTGTATTAGCGGATATTGCTAAGGTTTGAATATTCCTTTATGCTGACGAGCGTATCTATGTTATGTTGAATTTTAATCAACTGAGACTGCGACTAAAATGATCTCGCTCATAGATTTTTTCGTTTGATAAAAACATTGTTCTATTGTAACAGAAAAACTTTATATGCACGTAAACAACAGGTTAACCTTTCGATTTTTCTATCCGTATCATCAATGGATTCCACAAAATCACAACGAAGCTTTGTTATCTAGATACGATAGGTATAAAAATAAGTCTGCAGATCCTGGATTACTCGCGTCAGCAACGAGCGGTGTTGCGACAGATTTTTTTCACTCCGCATTAAAAATCAGCTGAGCTTTTATATTTGACCGTCGCACAACAGCCCGACTGATGCTAATTGAATTTTCGTTGGAAATGCAGTTTTTTTAGCAAGCTAGATTAGAGAGGTGTAGAGTTGATTGTGGTTGCGCTATTAAAAAAATAAGTATATCCAATGGTGTAACGATTATCTTTTCGGCAAATCATTAATATATTTTCTAATTATATTGGAATTCGTGTACAGTAATAATTATTAGTGAGACACCTCGATTTCATGCTAAAATAATCTAGTAACCGAACGAGGTTCTGCAATCGACATGCGTTATGCGCCAGACATTATAGGAGCGCTGTCGAAATTACATAATTGACACGAACATGGGGGTTAAAGCTATAAGGCCGTGCTCACTTCAAGGCCAGTTCAGACATGAGCGATATTCGCTACATTCCCGCCGCGCCATTGGGAGTGAAACAAAAGTGCATAGAAATATCTTAGATTGGTATGTTTTCGTACCATGAGCACTTTGGATCTGCATGTCCAACCTTACTAACTGTTGACGCGCAATATAACTAGCAAAATTGGAAAAATTTTCTATTGCAATAAATTTAATTAAATATTATTCGCACACGAAAAATCTATAGCAACTACGTACGAATGTGATAGCGCGTAGGTGCATGTGAATTGTAGTATCCACTTTAAATCCATTATTAAATTAACCCGGCGGATTGGTGTGGATAGTGGATATAATATGACTCTTACACTTCAGGCAAAATTGACGAGTAGGTACGTTGGCATTAATTGAAATAGGATAAATTTGCGTGAAAATTGACTCCGGACCTACAGGCTATAACCCAGTAAAACTACTTTTTAGCAGTAGTAGAGGTAGCATCTATGATGTTAGTGTCTGTATACCCTAAATATGCATAAGTGTCACCACTTCAAGGGGTTATATAGTTTAGATATGTGATTTCGCATTCTAGATCACCGTATTTGTATACCAGCCCCGGTATAATATAGCCCCAAAGACTAGGTATTATAATAAGATATGTGCGGTTTTCCCACTCGCTATACTGGTAGGCTCCGGTCGTGCTAGTTACCTCCCACTTGCCTTGAGTTCCGGCATGCTCAGGGAGTCCAGGGAGGGATTTACCTAGCCTTGTTGGCCGAGCACGCGTCGTCCATTGGTCTTGTAGACATCAATAAGTGAAGATCAGGCAGACAGTCTGCTAGTCTGTACCTATATCTCTGACATTTACTAAAGGTTCGATACCAATTTTCAGCTCCATGCGACTTGAAAACCACAGCTTTGCACAATAAAAAAAAATAATACACTGTTTAGCTCCAATATTACATCGTACACTTGAATCCCATCGCTCGAAAACCCGTTTAATGTGAGCGCGGCCTTAATACTGCCCTGCGGCGTGTAGGCTTTGTGGCAATTATAAACACAATGGAAATTATAGCGATGCACTATTAGGTAATTAATTATTATAACTATCTCTATTTATAGGTAACTCTACAACTATAATAACATCACATTCACATATTATAATATTATCATCATCATCATCAGCCTATGTTTGGCCTCCCCATGGCACGCCACTCAACTCGGTCCTCCGTCTTTCTCATATTATATACCGCCAAGAAATTGGAATCAAACCAAATAAATATATATGTTATTCTACCGCTTGAGCAGTGATGTGCAAATATTACTGTGCTTCGGTAGGAGGGCACTGTAGCTAATGAAATTGGGGCTGAAGAGTCTTAACATCTTATGACTCTCAAGTAAGAAGCGTTGGCGCAGTGCACTGGGTAGTACTGTACTTATTATGGGCAGTGTTATCTCTTACCATCAGGAGAGCGTTTTGCTCGTCTTCTTACTTCGTTGTATAAAATAAACATATATATATATTTTAAGGCTCTAAAGGAAACATCGGCTTATCAAAAGGGCTGGCTCTAACCTCAGCCAACGTATAAGTTTAGTTTTAGGCTTTAGGTAATGTGGTCAGCTTTTTAGGCACGTTACCTGCAGGAGCCGACCCTACGGAATTCTGAAATATAGGTATAAGCTAGATACTTTCAGTGGGTAAGTATAACAAAACAGATAGGTACCAGGTACCTACCTACCTATGTATATATTTGAAATATATCGCAAAGTCATAAAAGCATGATATTATTATTATCATGCTAAAATTATAAAGGCGAAAGCTTGTGAGTGAGTGTGTGTGTTTGTTACTTCTTCACGCCTAAACGGGTGGACCGATTGAGCTGAAATTTGGTATAGAGATAGCTTAGACCCTGGAATAACACATAAGCGGGTAAAACCGCTGGGCGCAGCTAGTGAATTAATAATACTATTAAATCCCACCGGGAAAACAATAGGAAAATTTACATAAATTATTTTTTAAATTTAAATATGAAAGCGAAAGCTAAATAATGAACGTGAGCATTCAAAATATTATATTTCTGTTTAAAAATAGTGTGTTCATTATGCTGTGCTCTTAACGAAGGCAGAAATAAATTCACAGAATGTGTTTTCTGAATCTAGAATAATTATTTTTCCCGGAGTAATCCTCATTTTTGGCAAATAAGTATTTCATTTCAATACTATCTGCAGCCTACAGTTTTACACGTAAAGCTATAAATTAATAGTATAAGTTTTTACATTTCTAGGTGTTGTTAAACTTTTAATGAGTGTTAACTATGTGTGTTATGTAAAATATAAACGACTCTATACATGACTCCATGTAAATAATATAAGTACATGTTCGGTGTGGTTCTTAGACTTGGAATTTCAAATTTTAGGTGCATTATAGGCTAGTTAGCCTATGAACTTATTGGCGTCAGCGCGCCAGCTGCCTATAGTCTCAGCGATTGGCACAAAATAAAAGTTAAACATATAACTATTTTTTTTCATAATATATCCCTTCTCATCTATGTTGACACTTACCCAAGAGACGTTAAATTATTTTCTTACAGTTTTATGAAAAAATAAACGCAGTGTTACCAAAAGTTGTGTAGGCGGACGGATAGCCATCAAACTTATCGAAACTAACTTGTAAAAGTCATGTGTCATTGGTCGCAATAGTTATTTGTTATACCAAGAGTGCAAAATTGCTTTTTAACCGCGTGCTTAATTTTGATGACCGATCAAGCGAAGGATTCTTAATTAGAACCCTGAGCGTTAGCAAGGGCATCAAAAGAGTACAAGGTGAAAAATCTTTGCACTCGAGTGCAATATTAAACTTTTCATCCACCCTCAGCGAAGAAATGCCATTTTTTTTAAATATAGGTAAAGACAAACATTCAATGCCCGCGTATCATCATGCGTTATTTGTGGTCACACCTTCGTGTTTTTGCCAGTTTCATGTTACAAATATAATGTCAATATTTTCAGGTAGGTGTGTCAGTGTAAAACTTTGTTTCATTCTTCGATAATATAATAAATAACAATCACAAAAACTCAACGGTTACAAAAATTGTACAAGAATCGTAAACAAAAATTCACACGTTTTCTTAAAACGCGGCAAAATGAACCTTCAATGCAAAAATTGCGGAACGATTGTAGATAATATTTTTACCTGCCATTAAGGATATTACAAGTGCAAAATGTTGTCTGGTTTTATCAAAATTGCACTATAATTAATCCGCTTAATTGAAAAGGCTCGCTTTAGCCGTAAAGTGTATTACGCCTAAATCCCAGCACTACAAACAAACAGGTGGCATTCGATGAAGGCTACAAAGAGCGCTGAAGTGTCATTAGCATACCTTTGTTAGCTCCACCACCAACGAGCTTTCCTGAAGCCTATATACCCTAAGAGAATGTCTGAAACGTTTTCTAAGCGGCACTGACGTCAAAGTTACCGCCAGTTGCCTTTATTCAAATGCAAAACGGTTCTAACAATGTTTTGTTCTGGAGGGCCGGCGCCGACGTCCAATAGGAAGGCTATTAGCCGAAGTATTTGCACAATTCAGCGCGAGCCCGCACTCTTTTTTATTATTTTTATATCCAATCGGAATAGCGAGGAAGAGTCCGACACTTGCCTATTTACCGATAACGCCTGTCCATTACAGTCGCAGTGTTGCCTAGGTGTTCGATAGGTAATGAAGTCCTAAGTAACAGTAACACCTGTTATATTCACTACGTTAGCCTCTGCATACAAATAGTAAGACAGTAACTAGTTTAGTGAAATGAAATGAAAAAAAAATTAAAATAATTTATTGGCTCTATCTTACATAAGATGATGAGATTTTTCTTTTAATAGTGGCGCATACAACTCGGTACGACGTTTTAAAATAAAACAATTCATTATTATTATTATTTAGCCTATTTTGTCCCACTGCAGGGCAAAGGCCTCCCTTCTTTCCCTCCACTCATCCCTGTCTATTGCGATTTGGGACCAATCCGGTAAATATGAGTCAAACTCATTTCTCCATCGCATTCTGGGCCGGCCGCGGCGTCGTTTTCGGTTTGGTGGGCTCCACTGAGTGGTAGCCCAGGCCCACTACGGGCTTCTGCGAACATGGTCGAAGCGCTGCACCACCGCGGAAGGCGAAACATTATGCGAAAAGAATCATTATACTGCACCTTAAATGTTCGGTAGCTCTCCACCTTATAATCAAACCATAACTGTGGAGTATAAAGTGCAGTACAATAAGTCCGAAACAGAAGTATTTTCGCGCTCCGCGAGCAGCCAGTAATTATATATATAAATTATAAAATGTATTTACATTTCCTAACTCATTATTATTCGTAGATATTAGATTAGGCCTCTAGGTCTCCTTAGCCCAGTAACTTCTATAGTCTTTAAACAAAACCTGTTTATCGGAAAGCTCTTTTAATTTTGTTTGGAAACTGTACACAGTACACATAAACACTTGGTCAGCGCTAAATCTCGGGATCGAAAGCTTTTCGTTAAAAATTGTGAACAGAATTTTGCGAATAGGGTGTTTTTTGTTAACACTGGCTTATTTTTCCAAGATTTTTTGACGCCGGATGAGCGGGCCTGATTGATTTTTATTTTTTTTCTTTAATATAGGAAACGTGTGATATTAGGGTGTTAGCGACGTTGAGCGGGTGCCAGCAGCGGGTGTCACGCGTTTTTGTAATTGAAATTTTCTATTACAAAAACGCGATTATTCAGGTAACTAATAACCTACATTACACAATAAAAAGTAAATGAAAGTTATTATTATACTATCGGCGTTACTATAAGGGCGCGTGCAACGGGTTTTTCACATTTAACGCGTGGCAAGCTCCTTGCGCTTGCTCGGTAAGCCAGTGTGCGCCCGCCTTTTGTCTACATTACAAAAACAATATAAAAATATTGCATGAGTCACACACTTATCTGAAACAAGCTATGTAAGTCAATACTTGTATTATGGTAGCTAGAAAACGGATTTAATAGGTACTTATATACTTTTGTAAATACATAGATAGGTACTTATAATATTAAGGTGCAGGACTACCTAGACCAGAAATAAAAGCCTCCGGATCAAACAAATATTTGTCCCAGGCGGGAATCGAACCCGCCGTTAAATTATTTTTTTCTGTTATAAAATGCAGGTTACATCTTGGTATTGATTACTAAAAGATACTCGTAATTTACATTGTGACACACAAATATATTTATTACGTAAAGTTTTCGTTTTAAATTACAGTTTAACTTGATTATGTTAAGTTTTCTCCTAGCCAAACTATTATTTTATAGTTTACCACTTTTCTAGTAGTTTCCTGACCTCTTCCCTCCACCTTGTGTACAAACCAGGCGCTCCAATTCTCAGACAATAAATGTTTTGCCTTTTTGAATTGTTTGTGTAGTGTGTCGAAAGTGGAGCAGGCCCTTAAGCCATGAGAAAAAGGAATAGTTCCCATTAGATCCTATTAAATTCAACAGTTTTTTTTCTAAAGTATAGTTATAAGTATGTAGAATAATCTCTTTTAAAATAATTAATAAGTATTCGTTTTTTCGCGGCTGTCAAAGCCCTTCTAACCGAAGCCCTTGGGATTAAATGTCTATTTCTCTCCTCTCTCTCATAAGCTCTTAAAAGAAAGTGCTTAATGTCTTTAGGGGATTAATATTATGAAATACTTATAATACCATACTAAATTGTTGGGAAGTAATTTATTTTCTGTGTAATTACAACATTATTTAATGGAATAATGTATTTTTCATCTCCCCACCTCGGAAAGTGTATTTTTGCGCTTCGATATCTGAGTGCAAAAGCCATTTTTTCCTCTAGAGTCTTGAGTATAGAGGTTAAAGTAAAATTGAATTTAGAACATCGTGTGCACTGAGTTTGTGAATAAAAACATCATTAAACCTATTTATTATACCTCTATGATGCCAATTTAGCATAATTTTTTTTTAAATTTGTTATCAACTCAGACTAGGAACCTCCTTGGTGTAATCTACTTTTTTTAAATTTGCTATGTGCACGCCAAGTGCGCGCCAATTTACAATTTTCCCATTGAAGATGTTTTTGCTAAGTTTTTGTAAAGTGGATGATTTTTTTCCATTCTTGGATATTATAATTTTTTAAATAAGTGAAAAACACGTTTTTAGTGGGTTAATAACCCTTGAGTGTTCGTGAATATGATCCGATGAGTCTTATTTCAAGAATCGCCACTACACGCACTGGCAAATACACGAAAGTGAGAGACCATTAAATATCCCGTGATGATAGCAGGCATTGAATGTCTGTTATGTTTAAAAAAAATGGCATTTCCTTACTGAGGGGGGATGAAAATTTAAGTGTTGCACTCGAGTGCAAAGTTTTCTCACCTTGTTCTCTTTTGATTACCTCGCTAACGCTCAGGGTTCTAATTTTTGATTCCTTCACTTAGTCAAATTTTGCTTTTTTTTTATAGAAAAATTCCTTACTGACAGACGAAGGACCAGACAGATAAATCTAAACCATAGAGGTCTCATAGCAAAAGTTAAACCTGGGGAATCCAAAACATCACATTTATCTTGTTTGCGTCACAGAGTTACAGGTAAGTGTGATCGTTAAGCCGTGTTATGTTTGCTTAATAAACATCTGAACATACGAATAAACACTTGACGATCGACTGTGCAAAAATAATAGAGTACTTATGTATTAGGGGCTATAGTATCACTGCGGTCATGGTTGCCTTATTATTGATATCGCCACTTTGGTGACAATGACCCGTAGGCGCGGCGTTAAAGTTCACCACTATTCCTTACACCTTCTAAGGAACCCTCTAGGAACTGTAGCATTTTCTTTGGGGTACTCTATCTTAGCTCGTCCAAACTTAACAGGTGCTGTCCTAGAACGGAGCTGCGTTTTTGCATTACTAAAGTATTGTATAAATTTTAGAATCCTTCACTTGCTCGGTCACCAAAATTGAGCACGCGTTTAAAAAGTAACTTTGTACTCTTTTGTATAACAAATAACTATTGTGTGGTATGACGTCAACAACCTATATTAGATCATCTACAAAGAAGAGATCTATCCTTATTAGTAGTAGATCATGTACAAAAAAAAAATACTACTTTAATTTAAACTGATACAATTTTGTCCGTTTATTAAACCAATTGAAACTACACACATACATATATACCTATACATATTATAAGTTTTATTTTCAAGTTTATCCAGTATCGGTGGTCAACTATAAAAAACAAGCATTCGATGGGACTGGCATCTGAACACATATCCAATACAGAAATCTAAAATCGCAGCGTGTTTTTGTATCCGGAATAAAAAATTTGATATGCTCACAGGTGTGTTTGTTAAAGTTATTTTTTATTTTGATACAGGGTATTTTTGTGTATTTCGACGGGGTACCATTTATATTTATGTACTAGGTGTTCTCTGTGAGGTCTGGTTTGTTTAACTGGATCTGCTTCAAAGGGTAAATATATTATATTTTATGAAAAGCAAAAAATTCTGCAAAAGTTCATAACAAGTATTTTTCTGAAGATTCCAAATTTTTTGGAATCTCATATTCTGTACATATATAACATTTTTAAATGCAAACGTTAAAACTGCTCTGAACTTTTAACTGCTTTTGAATTTTTGAACAAAAAATGAATCGCAGTGAATAGAAATTAAAATGCCAAAAAACATCCGAATATTTTCCTACATGTTGGTAGAACGTATAAAAGTTGGGAACTCTAGGAAAAGGTAAAATTATCGCAATTTTTTCAATGAAGAGTTCACGTGAAGCATATCGTTACCCATGTATCGGGATTTACGCGAGTTCACCTATTACTGTAGGTACTGCATGCAGTGTTGCCAGTGCCCTATCTTCAAAAGTAAATCAAATAAATCGTTACTTTTACAAGAAAAGTAACGCTTTTTAAAATTTTCATTTTTACAAGCTTTTATTTAATTTCATCTGTCTGTTGTCTGTCTGTAATCAAATCTCGCATGTTTAATTTGACCCACTTCCCGGTATCCGATTGACCTGAAATTTTGCATGCATGTATAAATCGGATGACAATGCAATATTATTATGACATCAAGGTGATCTGATGATGGAGCTGTGGCCATAGGAACTCCGTAATTAAACGACGCAACCCTATCGAGTTTGGGCTCATTTGATTCGTCTCATATAATACAAGTTTGTTTTTTAAAAGTATTTTTAAAATTTCACTTGTTTAATACTTACTCAATTTTAATATACGCTTACTTATTTATACATTTTAGTAGGTACTTATTTCTTCATTTTTCAGTTTATTACAAGAATTTGTAAAAAATGTACTAAACCAAATCTCTCTTCTATCAACTTAACTATTATAATTTACCATTACAAGGAAAATTCGTTCATATTTAACGTTCATATAACGTAAAGAGGCAAAAAGTAACACAAAATGTAACAAAAGTATCGTTCTGGCAACGCTGACTGCATGTCTAATTAACGAGGATGAATGCTCCATAAAAATACGGTAGCAATTATTTTCTTATTTAAACTTCACACTTCAGTCACACGACAGACGTAGGTTGTGTGCAAAATTCTACTAATTAAAAAGGTAAAGATGTTGATATTTATAGGCTTCCGTAGTCAACGAGGAAGCCTTATTCGCTTTGCCCGTCCGTCCGTTCGTCGGTGCCTTTGCGGAGAAACTATAAAGTCCTAGAAAGCTAAAATTGCACAAATGAGGGTAATGATCTGGGTAAGAGAACGGTAACAAAAAATAAGTAATTTTAAATTAATTAATTTAGGGTATCTCGCATAAACGTAAGATGATAGATATTCAAGTTTATCACTTTTTTTAGCGTCCTTCCCCCTCTAAAATCTGAACTATACTAGCTTTAACAATCTGAAAAAAAAACAAGAATATGACTTTAACCATGAACTTTCCAGGAAAACTATAGCGATTAAGATTAGATATTAGTTTTAAAGATATAGTTGATGAAAGTTAAGGCTGCTTATATTCGTTTTGCCAGGACTACGGAAGCCTACATTGCGCGTAGCTTAAAAGCGTTTGGCCTATTTATTTAATTATATCTGGTTCCTGAAACACAGTTTGTACTAGTTTGGGGGCCTATAAGGATTCAACTGTTTATTTTATTGTAAGCACGTGTCAAATAAAGTTGTAAGTTACAACAGATGTATTAATAAATTCAATGTAATTAAAATGTAGGTAGATAAATTCATGAATAAATGACTTTGAAATACGTAGCTTACGAAGTTTACGGTCTCTAATTATCTGTGACTATTTGACTTGTCCGAGATCGTGGCACCACGAATATCGGATCACTCAAATATTAGTTTTGGAGCGGCTCCATCGTGTGACGTAAATTGACCAAAATTGTTCTTGCAAGGGCTACTTCATACACCTATGTTTTTCATTTCTAGTTTTATGTCTTAATATTGCTTTCGCTTCTGTTTTTAAGTAACTTAATTTGTTTAAAATAATAACTTAAGATGGATTATAAAAAACATAAATACTACGAAATACCTAGCACATAAAAACAGCTCTTGATAATATAGTAGAAAAAATATAGTAGGTGAGCACAACTTCAAAAGTAGACGTGATAAATTTAACTTAAAAATCAGATCATCTCAAACCTCAGCAAACAAAATCAAACCATATTAAATTTGTCGTATAAATCATATATATTTTACTTATAAAAGCATTTAATTTACTATTCCATAAATTCCTTCAATGTTTCGTTTATTCTGTTCATTTTACTCATGCGAATTATTCCGTTTCATTAAAATCATTTAATAAATACAAATATAAATACAAATTAAGCAAATAAGTCAATTATAAAGATAATTTGGTCAGTTTTGCTAAAATAACGAAATGTTGAATCTGATAGAGGATTCTACGCCAAACGCCAATTGAATTTGGTATCATTCCCGTATGTTCACCAAGGTTTAGGTGATGAGCCACATGCTCAGCAATCCGAGCCATTTGGTGTGACGTAGAATGAGATTTTCTAAAACCAAACTGCTCAGCGATTAGTTTATCGTCGGTAATTTTGCATAGCCTGGTATTTATAATACGTTCAAAGATTTTTCCTAAACAAGGCAACAAACTGATTGGACGATAGCTCGTTGGAATCGTCTCATCTTTACCAGGTTTCTTTATTGTTATTACTTTAGCTTCTTTCCATATATCAGGGAAATATGATAATCTGAGACAGTCGTTAAAAATTTTTGCAAGAAAAATAATGCTCTTCATTGATAGATTTTTAATTATTAAATTACTAATAGTGTCAATACCGGGTGCTTTACGATTTTTTAGTTTAAGGATAACTTTCTTTATTTCGTAAGGAGTCACCAGAGTTGGAAAATCTGAGCTAACCGAGCTTTGTAGTTTATGAACAGAAGTATTAACAGATTCTAGAATAGAAGGTTCAGTGATCCAATTTGATGTAAGTTGCATGTTTTCTAGAAAAGCGTCTGCAAGGGTATCGCATTGTTCCTTTACCGAAGCAGTAAGCTGTCCATTAGAAAATTTTAATGGTGGGATAATAGCAGCTTTTTTAGTAAAAGATTTAACTACGCGCCAAAGGTCGGAATTAGGATTGTCAACTTTAGCAAGTTTGTTACGCCAAATTCGATCATTATGTATTTTTATTTTAGAGGAGATTTTGATTTTTAAGAGATTGATTTTATAATTAAGCTGTTTTCTAACATTTGAATCTAGTGTCTTAATGGCACATCGGCGTAAGTGGTTTTTTTCTCTTATTAATCTATTTATGTATTTAGGAAGTTTATTGTTATTTGAATCTACAACACAAGTAGGTATACAAGCGTCGCGTGCAGCAATTATAGTTTTTGTGAGATGTTCCACTGAGCAATTTATATCCTCGGGACTAGAATGGGTATTTGAGGTGAGCACAATGTTGTTGTCTAGAAATTTGCGGTAACCAGACCAGTCAGCTTTGGAGTAGTCCAACCTAGTATATTGTTTCCTAGAAATAATTCCCCCTAACTTAAATAATACAGGCAAATGATTAGAAGATAGCTTTGTCAAAGTGACAAGCTCTTTTTGAGGACTAATGTTTTTGCACAGAAGAATATCTGGAGTTGAAGGCGTGTAGTCATTGTTGTAGTGAATTAAAGTATGATCGGCTGGCGCATAGATGGCATAGTCATTTTCAATCATGTGTTCATAAAGCGTCCTACCGCGAAAATTAATAGAGTTGCAACACCAAAACGTATGTTTTGCATTAAGGTCACCCATTAAAGTAATGTTTGGCTGTACATTAAGTATAAGATCAAGATCACTTTTTAATAAATTACTATTGGGAGATTGATACGCAGAAATTATAGCAAGATCTTTGCCAGACAATTTAATAGATATACCTATGCATTCTAAGCTCAAGGTGCTAGGTAAATGTAGCAAGGAATGAGGTATGTCAGATTTTACCAATAATGTGACACCTTGGCCTTTGCCATCAACTCTTTTGTCTTGGCGATAGCAGTTGTAACCAGGCGTATTCAATGTATAATTAGGACTAAGTCGAGTTTCACACAAAGCTACTATGTCGACTGACATTTCAGTCATTAGGTTGAGAAGTTCACAAATCTTACTGCGAATACCATCAGCATTCCAGTACAATATACAAAGTTCATGACAATTAACTATATTAGACATACTGACCTAAATGTGACAGAATCAATATAACCTTATCAATCATAGTAGGGCAGGCTTGGAATTGCCCTTTCAGAGATTTGATTGTCGTCAGGATCTTTACCATTTCAGCAGTAGTCTCATCTTGGAAGTAACCAGGTTGCGACGCAGATGGTTCTTGTACGTTAGACATGATGACAGGTGCAGCAGGAACAACTGTGGACTGGATTGGGATGTCGACTTTCGGTGCGGTGACTTCAGCCCAGCTGCGGCTCTCAGTCACATTATTTCCTCTGGGACGTGGTTTTGAAGATTTCAGGTTTCTTAATTCTTCTTTCTTATTGTCCATGAGTTTTAGATATTTTTGGCGCTCACTGCATAATCTATAATTGGCGGGATGATCACCCCCACAGTTACAGCATTTGGCTGCAATATTGCGGTCTTTTTTCTCACAAACTTGTGTTAGATGATGTCCGGTGCATTTAACGCATCGCGGAGTGAGGTTGCAGTTTCTTGCTGCGTGACCAAAAGCTTGACAACGATAACACTGTGTCCCCATATTGTTTCTTGGTCGAAATCGCTGAATTTTAACGACACAACTGCATAAGTATCTTATTTTGCGGAAAGATGCCATGTCAGATCTTGGTGGCAATTGCACCAGGAACGGGGGACACGGTACTTCCTGGCCACCGTTAACTTTCATTTTGCTTATTGAGACTCCTTGAAATCCCAAGGTCTTAAGTTCTTCGGTAAGCGTATTTTCCGCGTATGCAGGGAGGCCAAAAATGACAGATTTGTAATTTCTTTCATCCTTTCTTGAGAATGTATGAAATAAAATGCTCTCAGATTTCAGTCCTTCTTTGAGTTTATTGTGGCTTTCAGGAGAATAGCAGTAAACAGCTATCTTATAGTTACTTCTGTATGATAAGTGGTAGTCTCCAATATAACGGGAGATCACAGTTCTAATGTAGTCATGGCTCCATTCTGGCTTGCTCGTCATAAGAATAGGTGGGATCTTGTTAGACTTCTTGGCCGTGGTAGCTTTATGGAGCAAAGTAGCTGTTGCTGTTTCTGACGTAGTATCTTCGCGTTCGGCACCGAGGCTTGTAAATCTGTTTGAAGTTGGTACACCAGGTCGCGGTGACACCTCCGCCCTCTGGGTAAAGTGTCTGGGCATCTTCCACTCGTTTGGATTTACTATGTCGGCGTCCCCGGGTCTCTTCGATGACAAAGAGCCCGTGGAGCCAGACCTAGTTAGGTATCGCTCCATCGAGTAAATTATCGATAATTTCTGGTACGCCGGGATTGACCCATCACTAGTGGTTGAAATACTCGTATGCAGCGGTAGGGATAGTAATGCGCGTGCGATACGGACTAAGGCACGAGCCGAACATACGGGAATGATACTGCTAGATGTCGAAAAGGCTTTCGATACGGTTTGGCACAACGGACTCCTCCACAAGCTTTTACTCCATGATGTACCTCTCAACCTTACAAAATTAATCCGGTCATATTTAATTAATCGATCCTTCACTGTACACATTGGCGATATTTTTTCTACTCCCCGATCAGTCCCTGCTGGAGTCCCTCAGGGCTCCATTCTGGGCCCTCACTTATTTTTGATTTTCTTAAATGATATCCCTAAACAACCCCACACCCACCTTGCTGGTTTCGCCGATGACACGGCCAGTTTCACCTCATCCAAAGATATAGACGTCATTATATCACGACTTCAGTGGTCACTTGAACTCCTAGTCGATTATTTTACGCAATGGAAGTTAAAACTTAACACCCTGAAAACAGAAGCTATTATGTTTACTCGTAAGCGTTCCACTCCTACTAGGCAGCTGAAAGTAGATGGGCATTTTATTCCTTGGAGCCCAACTGTAAAATATTTAGGACTTACATTTGACAATAAAGTTAACTGGACTAATAATATAAATAAATTTCAAGCTAAAGGCATTAAAGCCATTAATGCCTTATCTCCAATTTTTAATCGGCGATCCAACCTCAGCCCCAAGACTAAATTAAAAATATATCAAACCTTAGTCCGTCCCTGTATTACCTACGGCGCCCCTGTATGGAGCAGTACTTGTGACACGAATTATAAAAAGCTTCAAGTCATACAAAATAAGGCTATTAAAATTTCTTATAATACACCTTTCCGGTCCAATTTAACCAAACTTCATAAAAAAGTACATTTCCCACTAATCAAAGACTATGTTTTAAAATTAGCGAGTAGATTTTATAAAACTAAAATACGTGAACATAGAAATCACCTTATTTCTAGCATTGGTACAACAATACTATCCCAAACACGTTACTCGACAACTTATGGTCGATACAGGCTGCCCCATCACTATTTTCTCAATAGTGGGTGACGTCAGTCAGTTACTGCATGACAGGCGGCCGGCAGGCGCAGGCGCAGGCGACCGGTTTGTCGAACCGCGCTGCGCCTCACGTCTTTACTTACCTCTCAATAAAAAATATACTTCTGCCGTATTCAATAACCTACTTATTTTAATGTTTGGCTTAATCCCGAATTAGGCTCCCAACTTTTGGTATGTTTAAGTTTTTTGTTGCTACGTGTTATAAGTTATCTTATTGGTAGTAATCCTATAGTATGTTCATAATATTAGTAGGACTTCTGCCTAATGTAACAAATTTCATGATTTAAAGATAATTATATATGTACGACATACATAAATAATTATATGAGTACTTAAATTGTTATCTTTAGTTGCTTTATAAATTTTATAAATTCAAGTAAACGAAAAGTGTATGTATCTAATTACACTTAGTAACAATATTTACATTTGTAATATTATAATATTAAGCCTTACTTGTTTTCACTTAATAATTGTATTTGCATTAATTTAAAAAATTTTATAAAGGTGTTTTAGTCTGTAGAAAATATTATACTTCCGTTAGTTTTCATAAAATGTAACCGAAAATTTTATGTAAAACATTTTGTATTCTTATTGTTTAATAAAGATATTTTAAAATCAAAAAAAATCAAATCAATTGAATTTGGTAAAGTAAACAACAGGCTTAAATACAGTGAAACGTGATTACACAGCTTATTTTAGAAGCTTAGTTTGTTCGGTGCATTTGGGCATTAATTTAAGAAGATGCTTTCATTTGCAGCATTGTACTTATGAACTTTACATGATCAATTTAGTTCCCAGAATATTCTAAAAATTTTTGGCTTATTTAGTTCGCGGTCAAAGATTGAATATATCTTACTTTTACGAGTATTTTAAAATGCGAAAGTATGATAAAAAAGTATGTATGAGCTTCGTTACGCCTACAAGGCTGAGCTGAAATTTGGAATGTTTATAACTTAGACCCTGGAATTAGATATAGACTATTTTTTCCGGGACAACCCGGTGGGCGCAACGAGTGTTGTCATTATGGTGTTCATTAAAGAGTTCATCATCTTCCTGCCCTTATTTCACACTAGGTACGGTCGGTACAACACGTTTTTTCTCCTCCATTCTCTATCATCCGTCATACCTGCATCTACTTCCCTAGCATGCACATCCTCTTTCACACAGTTCATTCAAACCTTTTTGGGCGCCCACTTCCCGGATCACCACCCATCACCTGGTGTTCATTAAAGAGTTATCTCATCTAACCTGAATTGTTTGTTTATGCAGAGGGTGCAGTGATGCCGCGGTGCTACATGGTGAAGAAAGGCACATCTCGGCTGGAAGGTCCTCCGCCTTGCAGTCCCACGGAGGCCAGTGTGGCGCCTCCTTGTTACCATCCTGATGATAATGGTAATTATTTATCACCTTCACCATCATCGGAGGGAAAGGGGGCATCAGTGGAGGAAATATCTCTGCCTACCCCAGCGGGAACCAGGCGTGTTTATTTGTATGTGTGTATGTATCACCACCATCTTCATAGGCGGATCCAGGATTTGGTTCTGGGGGGGGGGGGGGGGGGCAAGGTGTGCAAAATTCGTAACTTTTGCACATATTTCATGGTGAAGATTATATTTTTTTCTGGGGGGGGCTTGGCCCCCTGCCCCCCCCCCCCCCCTAAATCCGCCTATGACCATCTTCATCATCATTTTTACCCTGTCTTATGTTACTGCTGGGCAAAGGTCTCCTCCATCTTGTACCTACCAATTTCTATTTCATTTATCTTAGCAGTATATTTATTAGGCAAATTATTATTTACACAATAGGGATGTTGACTAATTTTTGGAATTGCTTTTATATGATAGATAGACCCATTTCATACACGAATGTCATATTTTTATGCAAAAATATATGAAATTTCAATTTAAAAATACGTAAATAAAAATGATTTTTTGAATTCCGGCTAAAACGTTTCGAACTGTCATCTGACCGCGCGTGACGTCACACCACTGGCTGGACTTACGTTTTTTAAGCAATGTTCCTGATTTCGACACAATTTAATTATTCATTACTTAAAAACCACTGAACCGATTTTGATGCAACTTATACTGTGCCCTTAGTTGGTCCATACTTAAACCAAAAATAAAGTCAATAACTAAAATGTCTCTCTGAAAATATAAGATCCATTTTGGTTATTGACTTTTTTTTGCTTAAATTCGGACCAACTTAGGGCACAGTATAAGTTGGATCAAAATCGGTTCAGTGGTTTTTAAGTTAGTAATTAAAATGTGTCGAAATCAGGAACATTTCATAGGAAGCGTAAGTCAGCGGTGCGGTGCGTGCCAGTGGTGTGACGTCACGCGCTCTGATTGGCGTTCGCATTCGCGTAACAATAAGTAAAAATTATTGAAATTAAAATTGATTTTATTCAATTTTGGCTTGTAAATAGATCCTTAAAATGTGATTATAGGTTTTTAAATACTGTCTTTTATGTAAAAAACATAAGTTTATATGAATTCGTAACATGTGTCAACATCCCTATTATCTGCATAATATGTAGATACCCACTTACCTATATAAACAGTAACACCAGAATAATATAACTAAAATATCATAGATACTTAAGGCCTGTTCATACTTGAGCGATATATCGCTACCGCCGGCGGTATGGAAACAAAGTGCATAGAAATATCTATATAGACAGGTGAATAGTCGTTGTACGTAGCTTTAGACACTGCTTAAAATCGTCTGTAATAGGCTGAAAGGCATTTCGAGAAGTACTTTTAGTTTTACCTTAGGTACACTTAGGTAAGTATATATTATCTATATTATACTTTACATATATGAGGTAAAATATAGACTGACAACCAGCCCGATGCAATGCGATGGTCAGATGATATTGTCAAATACGTCGAAAGGAACTGGCAAACTTGTACCGAACCGGCGCAATGTGGCTTGAATATATGAAGGCATATATTCCTATACCTAGCAGTGGGTGGAAACTAGCTGAGTATATAGAAGTAGATTACATTAAATATGTACGATATATTCGACCTTTCTCTTTAATGCCAATATTATACCCACACGTGGGAAACTACACCTTTATTATAGTAAACAACAATAATAATTATATTATAGTCCGAACTTATTCCACCCACTATGTTTTGCCAACATTATGTTTACTTCATCTTGACTTGTACAGTTCACGAGTAGAACTGATCCCCAAGGAGAACAAAATAGAAAACGATACAAGATATAAATGGTGATATCGAAGCAACGAAGCTTAAAGGTCAGCAGCCGATCTTATAACACTTTTCTCACTAAAGGATGCTTGGGGCTTATTTATTTTCTAGACTAATTTATGTGACAGACTTTAGTGGGTAAAAACCTAGATAATATTGCGTTCCATTACAAAAGTCAGAGAAAGGCTTTTTATCAGTGAAAACATAGTTCAGTCGTGTTTTGTCTCACGTGTCCATTACATTCAATGCTAGCTTTTGGGATCATCATGCGCGCTTAGCATATAAACTCTAAAATTATTCAGTTTATGAAAACTGTTTTTCTCAACATGTCTTCATTACGTTGATGTTCTTCGTGTGTACATTTGTAGCTTAAAATATGTTTGCAATGCAGAGCCTAGTCCGGCGCAGTACGCGGAGTCTCGTCAGACGGGCGCGCGGTACGAGGAGCCTCGCAGCGGAGACTTCGCCGAGGGCACCCTCGACGGCGTCTATTCGGAGACTCCGCACATTGACTACAGCTCGCGACTCAAGCGCGAATACGACCAGGACTACCGACCGCACTCACCGGAATACGACCACCAGTACAAGATACCGCGTGCCGTGCAGTACGTTGAAAATGTGCCGGTGGAGTACGAGGAGGGCTCGGAGTACGGCGAGCCGCGTCCAGCCGACTACGCCGAGGCGCACCCGGCGGAGGACCGCGCCAGCGAGCCCGTGCCCAGCGAGTCGGAGCCGGGCGCGGAGTACGCCGAGCTGCAGAACATGCGCAGCCCCATGGTGCGACAACACAGCGCCGCCGACACAGAGGCCGCCCACGAGCTGCTCTCGCTCGCCGCCAGCGTGCCGCGCGTCACGCTGCTCGCTCCTGTTTACGCTTACACCGTACAACCCGCCAGCATCTACATCATCGATGATCTACAGACCGATACCAACCTGTACCACGCAGTACAAACAGAACAGGTAATGTTATACTATTTATTGTTTCAGGGTTTGGGGTACACCTGCGCTTTAATAAATTAATTACAAGCGAGTATACTCTTCTACGTATAGTATAGAGGTATAAACAGTAACGAAGTTTCTCATGTCAATAGGTGGAGTACGCAACGGTGGATCCGCATATGAACACCTACATAACGTACCACGAGGCGTTGACTCCTCAGGGCGTAGAGTACCAGCAGGTGTACCGCGAGACGTCGTCGTCGCCGCAGCCGCTGGTGGTGGACGAGCCGGTGGGCGTGCCGGTGTCGGTGATCGAGGCGACGCCGCAGCTCGAGCCCGCGCCGCTCTCCGTGCAGGTGCCCGTCATAGAAGCCGTGCCGCTCTCGCAACAGAACCTGCCGCCCGCCGCCGACCTGCCCGACTCCGACTCCGAGGAACAGACTCCCGCCTGCCTCAACGAGAAGCAAGGCAAGTACGCGTGCTCCGAGTGCGGCAAGTGCTACGCAACGTCGTCGAACCTGTCGCGGCACAAGCAGACGCACCGCAGCCTGGACTCGCAGGCGGCCAAGCGCTGCAACGAGTGTGGCAAGGCGTACGTGTCCATGCCCGCGCTCGCCATGCACGTGCTGACGCACCGCATGGGGCACGTGTGCGGCGTGTGCGGCAAGCAGTTCTCGCGGCCGTGGCTGCTGCGCGGCCACCTCCGCTCGCACACCGGCGAGAAGCCGTACAACTGTGAGTCGTGCGGCAAGGCGTTCGCCGATCGGTCGAACCTGCGCGCCCACCTGCAGACGCACTCCGGCGACAAGAAGTGGGAGTGCCTGCGCTGCAACAAGACGTTCGCCCTCAAGAGCTACCTCAACAAGCACCAGGAGGCGGCCTGCACGCAGGACGACTAGGTCGCGCCGCGCCCGCAGCGCGCCGCGCCTCACATTGCAACGAAAAGATTTCTCTATGAACTTCTTTACACCTTTGTATATTTGACAAGAAACATTCGATGAACTCCGAGTGTCGACGGAAATGATAAGCAATAATAAAGTACCTAAAATATCGTTATGACTCCGTAATATTAAAACTAAAATTTTTAAAGTAGTCGAAAGTAAATGATATTTTTTCAGTCGTTTTAGTCCGACTCGAAAAAGAGGCGGTGTCAATTCACGTAACGTTAAACGCGTAAGGATGTTATCATAGTAAGAGTAACGTAGGTAAGGACCGCGCGGGACGGCCGCGGCGGACGTAGATTGTAGTCACGGTGATACGTAGAGACTTATTGAAACCGTCGAGCTGTGGTACAAAGAGAGCAATAATGTAAGGAGGCGACCGCACGAGTAGCGTGCGGCGCGCCGGACGCGACGCGCGCGACCTGCGACTCGACGCAGCCGGGAGTGGACCAAGCCGCGCGACAGATCGCGACCACCGCTCGCGCCTCTACCGATACACGTAACGCATACACGACACCACGACCAATTTGTATCTAAAGAAATGTAGGAATGTTATATATTTGCATAATCACGAATTAAAAAATAATATGCTTTAAAATGTTAAAGTAAAGTTACGTACGAGCTATGTCTCAAATCCAGGTCAAAATATAAAATAAAACTTTAAAAAAATGTATTTGTTCGTTACAAACAACTAATTTGCTTTCCATTCGTGTTGAGTTAATCAATAACCGCGATTTAGTTCATGAACGGATTTCACACTTTCCCCGTATACACGCGTTCACTCTTCACTGAACACGTGCGTTTGAAAGCTACGAGTATGTTTTCAACCGTGTAAGTGCCAAATGAATGTAAAACTTTAAAAGCAAATCTTTATTTATCTACAGCATCGTCGTTTGCGTTTTGGCCTGGCTAAGACTTTTTCAGTCAATAATAAATATAATTTATATTTTAATATCCTCATTCTAGAACGTGTTCCACATTTTATTAAAAGAAAATTAATTCAATGTAGAACCAATAATTTCGTAAAAAACGACAGAAAAATAACTGCGTTGGTGTTGAGAGCCGTTAAATAAAATACCAGTAAGATATAGTATTTTTATAGATTTACATAACTAGTCATAAACACGACGTCTTTCCATTATTACACGTACTTATATTGTAATTCATGATCTTAGTTAACCACATGATATTATTTAGTGAACACCAGTTAATCATAATTGTTTATATAGATAGGTGTAGATGTAACGTTTTTGTAGAAAAGCGCGTGCGGGTTTTCGCGCTAGTGTGCTACGGCCTTTAGAAAATTCATATTAAACAATAATTTGTATTTATCACTAGCATAAGTTTTTAAAAGTCGCAAATTATACAGTACTGACTTTTTAAATCTGTTTCAGATAGGTAGTGTTTGAAATAGTACTAGTCAATTCTTGTCATAATATTTGAATAATTTTCCCTTCGCAATTTTAACTTTAGTATGGTAAAAAACCGCAAATATCTATAATATATAAGATAGTTTAAATCACAATAGTACGATAATTATTCAACGAAATTCAGATACATATTTTAAAGTTTATAAAAATATACAACAAAATATATTACATTTATTCCAAAATTGTTATACAAAGGTAGATTGAGTTGCTCAATGAATAAAAATCTTTCTTAGTAAAAATAATATAACATAATAATAAAAAAAACAGCTCACTAGTATTCAGTAAAAAATATTCATTTTTAAATACGAGTAATAAATCATATTGTAACTATTACACTTACCTATTGAATAAAGGCACTCACATAAAATGAAATTATAAATATTGTCGTTACATATTTTATTAAGTCTTTGTCCTCAAAATTTTAAAATCAAATTACAAAAGAAAACGATAAAAACCTTTTAACGTCAATAATATACTCGTAATTGTTGTACGGAGTCAATTTATTAGTTACCCTTGGAAAGAGGTAGAAGTCAATTTAAAATAAAATATGCCACTTCTTAGAGCATAACCGCACAAACGATTATTTGACGCGATTCCTAATGAATACGCTTAATGTATATGATTAGTTATCATATAAAATAATCGCGCTGTATTAGCGAATTGCGACAAATAATCGCATGTGCGTTTACGATCTAAGAGATATCACATGTTTTTGTCAATTAGCCTTTAAGGAGAACAATTGTTCAATTTTTATTTTATATTAGATACACAACGAGGTAAAACACCGCGTTATTCATAATTCATATAATGTCTTGTGATTATATGTACAACTTACGTAAGCATAAAATTTAGTCATTTGTAACTTTGGCAATATATAAATTTTAAGAAAAACGGAAGGAGTCATCGTCATTCATGAATAAGCGATCAAACTGACTCCTATCCTATCGGAAAGCAATATTATAATGTACAATTTCTAAGCTAATATTTAATATATTTAAGGTAAATACGTATTTTCTTTGTTAGTTTAAGTGTTAATAAATACTGGCATTTTGTAAGTACTTTGAGAATTTACATTTAACTTAAAATAGATTTTCCATTTTACTAGATTTGCATAGATGAAAAATGAGTAAAAATTTATAGCTAATCCTAGAATCTATTTTTTTTATTGATTTAGTTTTAATATGTGTAGGTACTAAGGCTCAGTTCAGATGGAAGGCGTTGTACGCGCGTTGATAACACATATTTTATTTTATGTGTAGATATATCTATGTGTATTTTGTTCTGAACGTTTATAATGCCATATTGCACTAATTTATAGTCACCTGCAAATATTTAATTGTAAAATTAATGTTCGATGTCTATCATAAGAACTAAGCTTTGGAAAATGGAACGTATATTTACGGTTAATAATTACATAAAATTTTATCTCTAAATGCAAAAATATATTCAAACCGTCTATTAAAAATCTATTTTTATTTGAACTATCCAAAACTATTTATTCTCTATCACAACGAATGTTTTAAAACAGAATTGTATTTACTATTATCTAAAAATATGAGCTAGGCTTCCGAAAGCATGCCGAATTTATACTACAACGACGGAAAAAGAAAATTATTGAACTCATGTATTTTATTCACAGAAATCTTAATAAAAAGCAATAGTAAAGCAAGAACCTATTATACCATTTAAATCTGAAAATACACCCACAGCCTCATTTAAGTATTTCCAGTAATTAATTATATAAATAATTATCCTGTCACTCGGCGGAAGCTGCCTTTGAGCCCATTAAAAAAAGAGACCTGGAGACTCTCAGATAAGTGTAATCTATTTATTATCTTTAATTTAAAAGCTCAATAGCTTTGCAACTTGGATTATTATGTCTCCGTGTTCACCTATTCAAAGACCAAGTTTAGCTCTTGTTTAAAAGTGATACAGTTCTCTTAATACACTTTATACCCGTACTCAAAGATCAAAGTAGATTTTCTGATCGCCTAAATTCTGGGTTTTATCAGTGGCTGACGTCACAATTTACGAAAATATTGCGTAATCATCCATTTAGAAGCCTATTTAATTTAGTTTAAACAGATATATCTCTTTGACCTATATGACACACAGAGTAAAATTTAAAATAAAAAAATTCTCTTGAAACTGATGCGCTTAAAAATGGTGCATTTTTTAAGCTGTCAAACTCCCATGTCTTCTGCATTAAGATTTCTGTGACTTCATGTTTTAAATAGATCTTGGAATAAATCTATTTAGTATTCACATTTATAACTTTATACGTAATCCTTTTTAGAAAATATATATAGCAATAAGTTTCAAGGGATAAATAAATATTGACTAAAAAGTAATAGGCTGATAACGTTGTAAAATCTCTTGTGAGTGTTATAAAAAGGTAGAGAAATATAGTGTACCAACAAACGTTTGGCATAACTTAAATGGTGATGTTGAGTTAAATAAAGTAAAATATGTTTAGTCTGTCAGTTTAAGAACAATAGCATATAAGCATTTTTTTTAGTTTGTGAATTTAATAAAAATGTTAGATAAAACACTTTTATATAAGTTTTTGGTGGAGGTGCGCTACATTAAACGCCAGTTTAGTGGCATGGCCAAGTATTGGTGACGTGACATTGGCGTCATGATCTTAATTAACTTTAGTGCGTTCTAAGTTGTATTTATTAAATTTACAAAGTAAAAGACATATTACGACTAATCGATCTCAGGTGGAATGTGGTCAAACGTAGGCCTATCTCGTACAAAAAAAAAAATCGACTAGACTGACAAACTTATTCTCTTTATCAACATCCTTCTAAGTTTCTATAGTTTTTTGTAACACTTTATATAATACTCGTAAAGGTAGCTTTAGAATGTTCAAATAACTTATGTAATATTATAACATTTAGTTCTCAAAATATTCTGAGGTACAATGACATTTTAAATATAGACACTGCATTAGTATAGCAACTAGATTCGTCGATATACCCCTTTTGAAAGCTCTCCCGTCAGTCTACTTTAATGTCGTGTAAAGCAGTGTTGCCAGTGCCCTATCTTCAAAAGTAACCTTGTCAAGCTCAAAATGTAACGATTTACATAATTATTTCTAAGTTCATATTTCATTACAATATACGTTATCAATTTGAATATACGCTTACTTATTCATACATTTTGATAATTTTTTAGTTTATTGCAATAAGAACTTGTAAAAATTTTGCTACTAAACTAGATCTCTGTTCAATCAACTTTACTATTATTTACCATTACAAGGAAAATTTGTTCATTTTTAGTTCGATTTGAAATAAAAACCGATGTCTAGAAAAGTAACGCAAAATGTTACAAAAGTAACGTACTGGCAAGGCTAGTATAAAGTGATAAATTCATCGCGAATCTACCGCTCGTAGAGTGGGTCCCTAAAATGTCAGACGTTCCATGTCAATTTTAATTAACACCAATTTGTAATATAATAGTTTAACGTGTCTTATACATAAAATGTCATTGTATATTTAAGTAGTAAAGAACATAAATATAATTGTAATACAGGCAACCGACCGTGTCTTTTGGGTTTCTACAGTACATAATAATAATTACATAATATTTGCAGAAAATCTTTATTGATATATTAGTTACTTAATATAAGAACCTAATAGGTAGTTATTATTTGACTATACAAACATTCCAATAATAATAAGTAATAATGTATTTAGCTTGTGTCAGCCCGTCACATGCGTAACTATAATAGTTTTTATAATTTATATTTTGATTTTTTTTTAATAAAGATTCATCTATTTAAAACAAGTTACTTAGTATATAGGCATATAGAGGTAAAACAGTTCATACAATATTTATTAGATGATAATTAAAAAGATTTTCAAATGCAAAAAAATTATAAATTAAATCCTACTGATATGATTACTATGAAAGTCTGTATTTTAGTGTGTATTTTGTTGCTCTTTCACGATTCCTTAATAAATGATTAAAATAAAACCACTTATAGGCTACTTTTTATTCCGATTTTTCCACGGGATCGGGACTTATACGATTGAATCGCGTGGCGCAATTAGTTAAATGTAGATCTCCTGGTGAATAACTTTTATATATAGTTATGTATGTGAAGGGCTTTATTTAAAGGCCAACCTTACTTCGCGTAAATGTGCGCGAATTGTCAAATTCTCAAACAAAACAAATGTCAAAAGCTCTTTTTGAAACATAATTTGACACTTCACGCGAAAACTTGCGCGATGTGCATCGCCGGCTTTACACATATTGCCTCTCCCAGACCACGCCACACTGTGTTTCAACATTCTTTGACAAAGCTTCCTCCTCCTTAGTCGTTCACTCTTGACAGAGTGGTCGTGGTTTATAGTGAAAGCACACATCTATCGGCATCAACCGCGCCGAACGAATTGAATTTTGAATTCTTTATGAAATATATCATGATACCTCGCACACTTGCCGGAGTCGGATCGTCCGAATCGGAAGAAGATTTCCTATACAAAAGTTCTTTCGGCGCGGTCAATGCGGATAGATGCGCGAAAACCATTATGATTTTATGATGCTGCATTTCCATTATTGGCTAAAACAGCCCTTGCGATACGCTTCCACTTGTAACGGTGTCCAGCGTCTCGGAAAAATAAAGACAAAGCATTTGACACTTTATTTTGAGGATTTGCCACTGTGTCACACAGTGTGGTGCAGGTGTGGCTGAACCATAGCAATAATATAGTACCTACGAAGATTATTTAAATATTTATTGTATTATACATATGTACGTTCATAGTTTTTGTGCCTTGCATGGCACAGCTTATATTGAAGTGTGTTCTAGTTGTTTTAATTTTTTCAACTTTTGTTATTTGTTAATAATAACCTTTACATAGCTTAATTAAATTTGTTATTGATAAATTCTGTCGGACAAATAAAAAAATATTTTGGACTAAAATCCTACGTAACAGTGATTAAAACATATTCCAGCTTTTTCGTTGAAATATAACTTGTAATGTCGAGTAGCATTTATTAAAAAAAAAATCCACTAACATTTAAGCGACGAAAATGTTTACTGGAAACTGTTGCGTTAAAAGCAACGTAAACTTTTTATTTTGTTTTTACTTTAAATTCAATAGAAATCTTTTATATTAATAACAAATAGTTGACGCCCACCTAACCTAATGGTTATTTATTCTATTTTATTTAGGAAAGGAAAAAATGTTTCGTGGAAAAATGTAAACGCAGTCAAATTTTCAATTTTTAGTAACTGTTAAGCTGGATTTTTAAAAGTAAATATTTTCCGAGTAAACAGATTTTATTGACAGCCCAATTGGTATTTACTGGAGGAAATTTCGTAATTTTTTATACCTTTTTGCTTTAATATGTTAACTTTATAATTAAGTACATAAATTATTATTTTAATGGTTATTCTTGTATGATTGTTATCAAAAGGCCCATTGCCGTAGGCTCGGTTTATTTTATACTTTTACTGATATATTTTATAAATTTTTAAAATGTTGAGTTCTAGTGAAAATGGGGCCTCATGGATAAGACTTTGTGACGATGGTTGGGGCCAATAAGAAGAGCCTTTAATTAATGGACTCCTCGGTTATTAGACTCCTATTAAGTATCTACTTTTTTGATAATGAGTGTAACAAGTAGTAAGTCCAAAAAATATATAAAAGAAAACAGTGACTGACTGACTGATCTATCAACGCATAGCTCAAACCACTGAACGGATTCGGCTGAAATTAGGAATACAGATAGGTTTTATGACGTAGACCTTCGTCAAGAAAGTATTTTGCCACGCGGGCAAAGTCGGGAGCGTAAGCTAGTAGTCCATATGAGACACAGTGCCGCCTAGTTTATAATATAAAAATTTGCGCTTGTTTATGCGTGGTACTGCAGTGCGCCTGTCACCCTGAGATATAAGATGTTGAAACTCGTCGTGGCCAGTAATATCACTATACTTCGTTTCAAAAACAAAGATAATTTTTGCAGAGTTCGAAGGTTATATATCAATGAAAATATCATTGATATATATGTTACGGTAAGAGTGAATAATTGAAGATTATTAATAATTATCGGTTATTATTAATAATTACCGAAAGTCGTGGTTAAAGTGATAAATTAATCACATTTGTCGGTTATTATTAATAATTTAACCCTAGTAGTGATAAATGTAATAAAAGTTACGTATCATCATACCTACGGTCGTTTCAACTACGGTCGATACTGCGAATATACAGATAGAAATTATTCAGGTATCAAAAACAACTCGTATCTGGCGCTTCGCCGGCCGCTGCCGCGGCACGCTCGCTTCGCTCGCTCGGCTCGCGCATTGTGGTCACAGTTCAAACCTAACCTAACCGACTGATTTCGGTTTGCCCATAATTCTGTACTAAAAAGAAGTAATTTTTAAATACTGCTGGTCAAAAAACATTAGGTTTTCATTTATTTTATTACTTTTACCAATATGTGTCGGGAATTATTAATAATTACTAGTAAAAGTAATAAATTTCGATCGTTTATTCACATTTACCAAAACATGTGGTAATTATTAATAATATTCATATTCATATTTATTTCTTATAAATGCAATTTATGTGTCACAGGATTCAGGATATTACAATATACAAAAGTATAGTGCCTTAAAATTTAAAATACATCAATATAATTATAATATAAAATAATAATAACATTATTTAATACCTAACAGATCCTCGTACTTGTAAAACGCCTGCTCGATAAGCCAGCGTTTAAGACATAATTTAAAACTGGCCATACTCCTTGCGCATGTGACTTTCTCGGGTAACTTATTGTACACGGCCGGCCCCATGACATGAGTAAGTTTGGAGGATTTTGTCAGAGACCTGTTAACACCCACCAGCTTGTTCGCGTTCCGCGTACCGTGCGATTGTTTGCTATTGAACCTGCTGTAGGAATCCAAGTTTCCCCTCACATACACGGCTACCTGGAGTATAAGGATGCATGGCAATGTGAGTATACCGAGCTTTCTAAAGTGAGGTTTGGCAGACTCGTCTTGTGGAATGCCCACAATGGCACGAATGGCCCGTTTCTGCATTCGGAAGGCGCGCTCCCAGTCGGCGGCGCGCCCCGATATAATAACCGATAATTATTAATCTCAAACTCAAACTCAAACTCAAAATTCATTTATTCAAATAGGCTACAATGGAGCACTTTTGCAAGTCAATTTTACATTTTATTTTAATATTCTACCGCTCATTCGCAAGGCACCTCTATGAGAAGAATGAGCAAGAAACTCATAGGGATTGCTTTTTTTAAATATGTGTTTACGATTATTATCTTGGTTACATAATTTATTTACAGGTGGTTGCAGAGGTTTCCAGGCATCTTTGTCTTCTATGTATTGGCTAATTTTATAATAGGCTTTCTTTTGTAATATGTCTTTAACACGGCTTTTGAATTTACCTTCTGTGAGCCCCGTTATTTCATCAGGGATTTTATTATAAAAACGTACACAATTCCCTAAAAATGATTTATGGCTCGTTTTGGACAATCTGAATCGAGGTATAGCTAACTTATTCTTATTTCTAGTATTAAAGCTATGAGTGTCACTATTTAACTTGAATTTATCTAAATTTTTTCTGACATACATAATATTTTCGTAAATGTACAAAGATGGTAGGGTCAGTATATTTATCTCTTTAAAGAGCTCCTTTAAAGAGTCTCTTGGGCGCATCTCATAGATGGCACGAATTGCACGCTTTTGCAGTATGAAAATAGTCTCAATATCTGCTGCTGACCCCCACAGTAAAATACCGTATGACATTAAACTATGGAAATATGCAAAGTAAACTAATCTCGCTGTAGCTACATCTGATAGTTGCCTGATTTTATATACCGCATATGCTGCAGAGCTCAATTTCCCTGACAATACATTAATATGATTACCCCATTGTAGCTTAGAATCTATATTCATGCCAAGGAACAAAGTTGCATTGTCAAGCTTTAGTATTTCACCGTCAAGAACTATATTAGATTCTATGTACCTAACGTTAGGTAATGAAAATTTCAGACATTTAGTCTTTTTCGCATTCAATAACAGATTGTTAGCTGCAAACCATTTAGATATTACTATTAACGCGTTATTTACATGTATAAGCTC
Organism: Hemithea aestivaria; assembly: GCA_947507615.1. Lineage (NCBI taxonomy): Eukaryota > Metazoa > Arthropoda > Insecta > Lepidoptera > Geometridae > Hemithea > Hemithea aestivaria. The sequence continues at coordinate 3,942,986 of OX382323.1, forward strand.
ACTATCTTTCCTATCCACTTTAAATATTAGCGAGGTATCATCGGCAAATAAAACGATGTCTGCTAGGTCTTTAACCATGTAAGGGAGATCATTTATATATGCCAGAAACAAGAATGGACCAAGGATTGACCCCTGTGGCACTCCTATTCTAACAGGATGGCTTGATGAAATGACACCGCCAATATCCAATTTCTGCTGTCTGTCTGACAAGTAAGATTCCACCAAGTTCAAGGCATTTCCCTGAATTCCGTATACCTCCAACTTCCTCAGCAGTGTGCTATGATCCACACAATCAAAAGCTTTGGAAAGGTCACAGAATACGCCAATAGCATCCTGTGAACTCTCCCAAGCCTGAAGGATCAGAGTCATAAGGTGACTACCTGCATCTGTCGTAGATCTACTCTTGGTGAAACCATACTGACTTTTATGTAATATTTTGTATTGATTGAAGTGAGACAGCAGTTGGTGCAGCATCATTTTTTCAAAGACTTTGCTCAAGACAGGAAGTACCGAGATCGGCCTATAGTTAGAGGGATCAGTTTTGCATCCCGATTTAAAGATATAAATAATTTTCAATTAATCACATTTACCGTGACATATACACAAAATACATTATATCCGATATATATTATGATATTTATTCGATATATATCGAATTAATTAAGATAATGAGCCTTAGAACCCAGCAAAAATTATCTTTGTATTTGAAACGTGGTACCCTTCTTTCCGAAACACAGTAATGTCTGTACAGTCAACTACAAAGAGATGTATCCATGTTAGGCTTACAAAATGAAGTACATTTTCATTTGCCACAATGAACTACTCTTGGTTCGTGACATTTCTAGTAGCAATCAAACTTTATATTATCATCGACTCGTTTAATATGCAACAATGATGTATCCCACTACTTTTCCTTAGGTGATACATAATAATAGCATTTAAAATGAATCGAATATAGTGTAAGATTTGGTGGATACTGAAAATGTCACGAAGTAAGGGTAAATAATTTTTGCATACTAAAAGTTCCTTCATTTTGTAAGACTAACATGGATACATCTCTTCGTAGTTGACTGTACATCACCGCTTGGTAAGAATAACTGGCAACGATGTGGTACTTCCCCAGTCGGCCTCTGCAATAGAGCCTATCACTACAATAAAAATATTGGAGACCCGTTGCGCTGAGAATAGGGCCCATAACAAAAGGACTCCACGGTTGTAGGACTCAAAGTATTAAGATTCAGATCGATGAAAATGGGTAAAGGCCTAATAAATCGAGAAGATACGGTACGCGCTATCGTTGCTATGGTCAAACTTGAAGCTTGTTGGCTTGACTTGCTTGTTGGTTCAAATAAAATTGTGTGCATAAACATACTTGGAGCGGTCCATTTGCGAGACACCTGTACCGTATCTTCCCTTTTAATTTTAATAAGGCTAAAGCTAATGGTGTCCAATTTCTATGCTTTGTTGAGGCTTCTTTTAAGGGTCTGTGTTTCATTGGGGTCCCTTTTCAATGGATCTCCGTTATGCCAGAGTCTCTACGGTAATGGGTCTAAAACCATTGTATGAACAATATTATAAAACACCATATAGTAGTATTCGTAGGTCATGCTTATCGACTAGTCTTTCATTATTCTAGTTTTTATTAATAAATCATTACCGCGCATTTGGTATTATTTTTTTTATTTCCTATCCTTTTCCTTCTCTGACTTTTACTTCTCTATCTCTTTTTAAATATTTCAGTTTAGGGACACTTTTTAAATATTCGAAGTTCAAAGTGTGGGCCAAGCTCACTTAAGTTTGTGTTTTCTTTCGAATTTGATTCAAGCGGCACTAATATCTTATTATGAAAGCTATGTCACAAGTATTTTTTTACTTTGTGAGTACTTTTATAAGTAACTTTATAACCAAGAATTATATTTAGTCCTAAACGTTGACGATGTAAACAATATCTGAAGTATGTTGACGTAGTAGAAGTTAATTAACAGTGTATTATATATAGTATGAGTATGTTACCGCACGAATCAAGTTCGCACGAAAATGTATCTTAAATATAAAGCTAGTCTAATAAACATTTTGACGATGTAGTAATTGGGTAAATAGGTTTAAAGCCGATAGATCGGTAGAGCAAGCGTAGAGGTGTAGAGCAAGCGTAGAGCTACTACGATCGCTACGACTCTACACTCGTAGCACTAGCCGTAGCACTCGTAGCTCTACACTCGTAAGTTATGATTGCTCTACGATATTTTCAATAACGAAGCTACAAGTCAACAGTTGCCTAAGCAAATATATTTCTACCTTTGAAAATAAATTTGGAGAAGATATTTCTACAACTTCAGAATTTACATCAACTTCAATGGAAAAGTTCTGTAAAGTTAATAATAGCTCGGAATTGTAAATCCAACTTTTCTACCAAAATAAATGACTGTTAAGTAATATTGAAAGAGCTTATGTAGGCATTCCTTTATTGAGGAAAAGTAAATAAACATCGGCGTCATCTCTCAGTAAAGTGTGGAGAGGCCGCCGCAGCGAGTGGTCCCCTCGAGCGGGGGCACGCGGGCGCCGGTGCGGCAACCACCCGCCGACGTCGCGGCAACCACCCGCCGATGTAGCGGCAACCACCCGCCGACGTCGCATCGCGTCGCGGCATCTCCTCGTCCACTGGTTGATCGTGTGTGCGCTCCGTCAAGTGTCGGCCTAACTTGGCGGCCAAAGTTTTGCGAGGCGTCGGGCGCCACCCCCTCCCCATCGATCGGGGGGGCTGCGCGCGCACTCTCCACCCCCTATTTAAGCGAGCGCACCGTCGTCACTCCCCACAATCGCACGCGAAGTGATCCGCACGCCGCTCGCCCGGGGCGCCTCTTTCTCTTCTCTCTCTGTCTATTCGTCTGTCTCTTTAATGCGGCCGCGCTGAGGCCGATGCGGGCGCCACCATGCCGCGCTGCCTCATGGCCAAGAAGTGGAAGGCGGGAGCGGCGGCGGAGCTGGCCGACGAGTCGGACGAGGAGATCGACGTGGTCGGCGAGGGGCGCGGCCGCAGCCCTGCGCCCGCCGCCACCGCGCCGGGGCCTCAGCCGCGGGACCCCGAGCCCACGCTCCTCTACAACGGTGAGTCGCTGGCGCCGCCACTTCCACAGGCTTACCATGCTACTCTACGATCCACGGCCGGTGCACCAACTTTCCTCAACACTCGACACACCGTTTCATTTAGATTGGTCACACTATAATGATGATTGACTCTGACAGTGGAGACCTGTTCCGCTGGAGTATAAACCCCGATCATTATTATAATTATTGTTTATGTCTGCAGGCTGTCCAACCCGTCGTAACCTATTTTATTAGATCATAAGATCTGCCGAGCGACTTCCATCTGCGAATTGGATGTTTTGTGGCGTGTGCGATATTATTTCCATGGATACGGTTAGAGTTCCCCGAGAGTGGTGGAACGTGACATGTTCTATAGGAGCCACGAACGAACATAATGATACACCTACGTATAAGACGGATGAATCCAAATGTTGGCAGCGTGCCAACTTGAGCCGTATTCAGAAGGAGTGATAAAGTATGCAGGCTAGAACAAGCGACTCATTTTTCAATATATGAGTAAAACGTGACGTAGAATTCGTCAAGAAACCAAATGATGCATAAATAAATATAATGAAGTCGGGGGTATTTATCCCGCCTTCTCGGTTTAATCTGCTATCAACTACGGGGCATTGAGGCGAGTTCATGGTAAAATAATTAAATAAGTGAATGGAAAAGTCACATATAAAGGCACATTCTCGTACATACACAGAAAGTTATTTTTTTATGTCAGCATTCACAAGCCTAATAATATAAAGGCGGTTATTGTCGTTGATCATTGCCGACGTATTGTCGGACAAGAAGACATGCCTACCTGGCTTCTCTGAAGATCGTGCCGGAAGAGAGTCATAATAACCGCTTGGCGACAAACTTTTGTCCAGTGGGTAATATCTAGCCACAGCCAAAGCCTAGTATAAAAAAAAGAAATAGAATAGATTATACAATAGTTACCTTGTATGCGTCCCTTAAGTATCTGAAGGCAATTATAGGGCAAATCTAATACCTATGTCTTATGTCATATTGCACTTTAAATCACAGCCATAGGATACATGACAAAATTGTCTAATTACAAACATTTAAAAAAAAACATCGCATTAGAGTGTTTTTAAAACCTTAAATAAGAGATTTAAAAAATCGAATAAAATTAAAGTTAAAGAAAAAGAAGGATATGCTTGGTTTACAAGTGATACTAGGCTCTATAAAGTAATGAAAACATAACACAAAAACATGAAAACCCGTTGCACAAAATAACTACGCGCGCTTAAGGTTTACATGAGAACTAGGCTTATACATTCGAGACATTCTCGTACAATGCACAGTCGAAGAACATTCGAGAAAATGAAACAAATATAAAGGAGCACTACAACAAACATTCATAGCAACGAATTTCTTTGAAGAAATAAAATTGTATCACGAACTCCAGTAGATATGTTAGAGTTGAACGCAACGAATCAAGCTGGTTGGAAATTTTGAAAGATATATGTATCAAACGCTATCAATTTACACGGATTCACTACTTTTAAATAACTGGTAAACATTATTATTATGACAAGTAAATCTGACTTCTAAACAGGAAATTTTCAAAAAGACATAAATTTAAACAAAATTTTGTCGTGTGATCAAAATCCTGGTATGTAGGTAGGGTGGCGCTAAATTAATTATCCAATTTTGTAAAAAGCAAATCGGATGATTAATTTTGCGCCATCATTCTGAACACGTCGCCATCTGAAACTGGTTCGCAATTTGGTGATAAACAAGATTGAAGATATTCGAAAATCTTGGAAACTTTCTGTCGATTGATATTTGGCCGATCTGTGGTCAAGAGTTCTTTACAGCTGTAGTGTTGTTCCTTAATTGCATTAAAGTCATGTGTACTATAAAAATCAATAGAATTATGATCATAAAATGAAAATATAAAAATATACCGACAACGCGTCGGCAATGAATGACAATGTGTCAGCAAACCATTGGTGGTTCAGACGGCTATAGACGACGGTGACGGTTCATAATCAGGTGGGCCATCTGCTTGAATGTTTCTAAGAAAATTTATTATAAAGTATCTACTTTTGCAGAAATATTGCCGTAACATTACCTACAATATTTTTTAAAAATATAATTAACATATCAAATTTAGCAAAGACATCTTATAGGAAACAATGTCACTGAATATTCTTTTCTTTTTGAAGTCGGTTTCCCACTAACTTAGTCCTATATATTATACTTTATTCTGGTGGGAAGAATTTGCCCTGAAATTGTCGCGTTCAAAGCGCAGAGCTGTTGCAGCCTGAACAAACTTCAGCGCACAAATTGCGGAAAACTGCTGCCATGAAAACGGCAAGATAGCAGGTTGTTTCTGCCGATGACAGCGAAATGAACGATCCCGAAGCTTCTGCCAATCGAACGGACACGTTCCACTAGCGACGAAGTTTTGGCGTAGAATAAAATGTTTAGTAAACATTTAAGTCATAAGGGAGACCTAGTAGATAGGTGACTAGTCAAGTAGTCTTCATAAAGATATAAAGTTAAATTAAAAGATAATGCAACGCTGGCTTTACTGGTGAAAGTCTTCGGCCGTGGCTCATTACTAATCCACTGGACAAAACCGCCGTGTCACCAAACGGTCATTATGACCGTGTTCCGGCATGATATTCAATGAAGCCAGGGAGGGATTTATCCCGCCTTCTAGGTTTAGTCTGCTACAATATACCGCCGCTTAATATCACGCGAGAGCGTGGTCAAGGGCTAACTTACAATGAATTTAAAATTAAAAACACTACTATTGCGTACGCATTTTATATGTATGCTACCCCAATAATCAACTTTTCCTTGTTTGCCCCCTTTGCATTGATATATACGCCTAGATCTCAGGACAAATCGAGGTGAGATCTGACAATGAAATAGCATGGCAAAAATAATTTTATTAAATAACAATATTTACAACTTATTAAAATATCTTAAAAACTAAATACCTAACTATAACTTATAAATACCTACTAAAAAACTAAATCTAATAAACCTATAGTGGAAGTAAAGTAGTCTCAACTTTTCCGCGCTGAAAAAGAACAATTTTTGAGTTTGTTGCTTTAAATCCTTTATGAATCAAAGCGGCAATTTTCACTGGATCTTTTCAGAGAAATTACCTCAATTTAATTTCGTTCTAACAGTAGAAATCCAGTAAAAGTGCAATCAAGTGAAGGTTCTTTGAGAAAACACGCTAGAGATAGCGCACTGACATGCAACAGGACTTATAGCCACGATATGTGCTGGTTTCCTTTCAATTCTTTTGAAACCTAATCTCGGTGTTACCATCGCAGTATTAGTTGTATGAGGGTTTCAAATAGGTTTACCAATGTCTAAATATATAAAAGGAAAGAGTGACTGACTGATCTATCAACGCACAGTCAAAACCACTGGACGGATTAGGTTGAAATTTGGGACACAGATAGGTTTTATGACGTAAACATCCGCTAAGAAAAAAGATTTTGCCAAGTGGGCAAAGTCGCGAGTATAAGCTAGTTTATTATAAAGATGAAATCTTTAAAAACATTCATTACATTTTTGCAGAATGCAGAAGAAATCTAAAAAACAGTCTTTGGGAATTACGTGCAAATCGAGAGTAGTCGAATTCTTAATACTTACATATATGTATTTGCTAACTATTCTGTTGATGAACTGATGTCTGTTATTCGACCGTTAAAGAATACATAAATAGTCACGATCAGTCAAGCCAAGTTTAAGTTAAAAAAAGCCAAGCTTATTTATTAGTCGATGAAACTATCCACTGAAGAAGAAAGTACAATTGAAGATTTATTGGAGATTTATGTCCCTATGCCTGAGCCAGAGCACACTACACTGTGTGCCACAATGTTCTTTTTAGTAGTAGTTCAAAGTACTGTTGACACTTTATTTTGTTTATAAATATTATTATAATTAAGAATTTGACACTGTGACGCAGCTGTGGCTAAGCTTTAATAGAGGTAAGAAAAATATAATGACGTAAACGCTAGCGTTAAAAAAATTATGTATATGTACCTATATATTCATAATCAAGATAAAATAATAACAAACTAGTATGATTTGATTGCTTACCACAAAACGTGAGAAATTATCGAAAATTTCTAAGGTCCAGCAAGCCACGAAATTTCTGTCTCCAAGTTATAAAACTCTCGCAACTTATTTTCAGCAGTTTTTGCGCCTTTTCACGCAAGGGTCTCGAGACGCAAAAACGGGATTACTTTGAATTTGCAGACAAGTTTGTTCGTAACTTCTCGGCACCGTTGGGGCAAGGGATGATATTTTTTTGCATCGTTTTGCTTTCAATCTGTTGGAATTTTTTATCAAAACAAGGCATATTTGGTTTGCCGTATAAACCTAAATGTGATTTGGGCTCTAGTATTGTAATAGGGTGATCTGTGCCCGAAGCAAAGCGCCAATCGCTTGGGGATAACGCTAAATAGTTGTTCATGAGGACTTTCCCTTACGATTTATTCTATACTCGTACCTCTAAAATTTATAAAAGGTACTAATTTATATACGAGTATTTTGTAGAATTTTTAAAATACCCTTTTAATTTCGTCTAGACACAGCACTTTTCGAACGTCGCGATGCACTGTTCAACCTACGAATAAATTATAAGTTAGAATGTCTCTCGAAGTCTAAGTGGAAGTCTAAAAGTAGATAACTAGAAAAAGTAAGGTCATCATAAGTGTAGAGTTACCTAACTCGTTATTTTTATTCGTAGGTTACGTTTTCATGAATCAAATTTACTTTAATTGATACAAAAATTATATACCTACCTACAATAAATAAAATGCCAATTTAATCGAAATAAAAACTATATTTTTTTATAAAATAAAGATAAAGTTAAAGAAAACCTATCGATAGTGTCCAAAAACAGACTTCATTATCTCTGAACGCCCAAACTTATAGGTACTTTGGCCATCTTTTTGAAGCGTAGTGATGTTAAAATATGTATGTAATTCGAAGGATTTCTTATACTAAACCCAAATCGATATAATATAGAGGTAGATACATATAATTATATGTAATAGGATATTCGAGGCTGAGATGCGAATCCCGAAGGATCATCCGACAGGTCATTTATCAATTCCGAAATGCCGAGATAACGTAGCTATACATACCTATAGGTATGTCTTATAAGTATACTTAGGTATACTTAGGTACATATATCTTAATAGAACATAGATTTTGAGGATGATAACTAACAAGTGTGATTTATACTCCAACAGAACAGGTTAACAAAAAAGCACTGTCAGTGGTGTTACTAATCACGAAAAACGTACTGAATGAGCTTGCTACAGAAAGAAATGCTGCACTCAAAGTAGAATAGAATAGAAAACATTTTAATTGTACCACCACAAATATACAGAAAACTTAAAAATAAAACACAACAGCGACGACTTTAAACAGTAAAAGTTTAAAGTAAAACGTGTATATCTTCTTTTATAAGAATTTTTATTTCCAGCCCTTCTTAGCCCACAACTGGGCAAAGTAGGTTTTTCTCAATCTTGTGTCATTTACTTCTATCTTTATAGGGATCGCATCTTTCTTGATGTCTGATTATTTCTTACTTTTCTGATGTCCTTTGCTGTGTCACTCAGTTTGCTGCAATCTTAGATATTTTGTAAATCAATGACTGAGTTTATAACCGTTGATGGGCCACGAATCAATGGTGTCATAAAGTGTCCAACACCATCGTAGGTGCACTAAAACTGTCATAAATCGTCAACACCATGATATAATCTGTGAGCCAGTTATGGTCTATTAATATTTTATGGCAATTGATGTTATGGAGATATTATGGTTACGCCATGCTTGTAAACTATAACATGTCTTAGGCAAGGAAAAGAATAAGCATGTAGAATGTAGAAAAGTTCAAAAATGATTAATATTCATTAAATCTAAATCATTAAATGTTATAAATACGATACAACTCTGACCTAATTATTTGTTGAGTTATGTCTCAACCACGGTTTACTACGTTTTTTTATATATAAATATAAAAAAAACGTACTAAAATAATTTTTGATTTGTACCTCTAATTAAAAAAAATGGCGGATATATAACGCTTACAAATTTTTGAGTACCACGTCACACCTTAATCTGTCTCATATTTTTGAATAAATCTATTTTTTTTTATAACACGCGTACACGTTATATATTAAGGTAGTTACAATGCAATTCTACACAAATACAACCACAGTTTTGCCTACAGTACGAGCGAGTGGCAAGTAGATAAAGGCCCATTTAAAATGTTATCATAATTAAAAAAGCTTTTCCCTTTCTCTATTAACTTTTTCCATCTTCCATTATTAATTCTAAAGGCAATGAATGCCAGTTATCGGAGCCCGTCCTAAGTTCACCAATAGAAAATGGTTTAACGACAGTCTCCAACTTTCAAAACTATTTTAATGAATAGAATCTACTTTAACTAAACTGTCGGTAAGAATTTTAAATCACACAGATCATATTGATTAGAATAGAATGTTTATTTATTTATTTTATTAGGTTCACCAACAGTTAATTACATTTAATTTTACAGTACATATACTTTAAGGAACAAGTTTAATCTATCTTAATGCATGACCTATTATAGGCGGACACAACATGCATGCAAATGTTACTTTATAATTACAATGAAACTTACTGAGCTAAGTATATCTTAGTGCTAAGTAAATAATTGGCGTTCTTATCGCACTAGGCAATTCTTACAGACAACTTGGGAATGAAACAGATTAATACAATAATAGACGGTGGTGTGCAATACTTGAATATATTAGGTATATTATAATTACTTTGCTTGATAATAATAAGAGTGGCTATATAATAATATTATGACAAAATTAAAAAGCAAATCATAATCATTTATTTGCCTTTAACATGTTATTATAAAAGATGTGCAAGTAAAATAACATGAACAATATGTTAAAAGCCATTATAATATTGTCAACGTTAAGTCAAATCATAAATTTATTATAATACTAGCTGTGCCCAGAGGTTATATCCGCTCCACTGTAGCATGTGTGTTATTTCAGAGTCTAAGCTATCTCTACACCAAATAGGCATGAAGACAGAAAAACATTTTTTTTGTCCATAATGTAGATTTAAAAAAAATATTGGACACGTATTTTTTTTCTTGTAAATTTAATGAAAAACGAGTAAGTTACAGCGCCTTAAAGTTGCGGAGAAGGAGGTAATGACGTCACGCCTAGGTACGATTTGTACCTAGGTGTGACGTAGCGTTTCTCCCCCATAATTTTAGATTCCTTATATCTCAGTCAAATTCAATGATGTTGACAAACAAAAAAATACGTATCGAATATTTTTTTATTATTTAAATTACGGACTAATAACATTTAAAAAATGTTAGCCTTGTCATCACGCCTATTACAGCTTAATCGGACCACCCGTTTAGACGTGAAGAAGAAACAAACATACCCACTAACATACTCATAAACTTTCGCATTTATAATATTAGTGTGATTCATTTACATGTACTTCCTTTATAATATAAGCTCGTCTTTATAAAGCCGGTTTAAGTTACATAATGAAAAATGATGTTTTTCCTTCATTTTTGAGGTACGATCCGTTGTGCCGACGTCGGCGTTCTTTGTATTACCCCTTGCGTGGCAGCTGTGCTTTCAACCTGTAGTGCTTCTGACTACCTCTCGACAAAAACAATGTTTCCCTTCATTTTCCTTTGCTAGGCCTGATAGACAGTGTTGACGCCTTTGCATGTTAGCCACGGAGAGTTTGGTTAGAGAGGTGTCAGGTGTTAGGTGGCATTTTCGTAAAACGTGTTCAGACTTTAACCTACAGATTGTACAATAGAATCTCTTTGTGAACAATATGCGACAGCTGTGACTACAATACAATACAATACAAATACTCTTTATTGTGACCAAATTAAAAACTACATTTTGGTCAAAACCGTTACAGTCTTCATATTACATTAATATAGCTTGTAATAATAATAAAATAAATAATTGGGGTTTATACTCCAACAGAACAGATTACCCTACTTACACTGTCAGAGTCAAATCACAATTATAGGCCGTGTGACCAACCTATAAGTTACAGTTTTAGGTCGTCGAGATTACTACAGGGCCTACAACATGACCTAACGACTGCCCCCTACATATCTTATAGAGAACAGCCGGGACCCACAGTTTTACGTGGCTTCCGAAACATGAGCTTTGTATAAGCATCCGTGAATTAGTGGTCCGTACCTATATATTAGGTCCGGCATAATAGGTAAGTAGGTAGAGCCTATCCATTGTGTCGTTAGTGACTTTCAACATCGCTGCGATGAATTGGCGTCGCGGCTCTCCGCTACAAACTACTCGTGTACAATGGTGATTGTGACTTCACTCCAGTAGTGCAAGAAAGGCTAAATAAATATTTCAGGACATTTCACACAGCGCCACCTAACCCCAAGCTAAGCAACTTAATGCTTGTGTTATGGTGGTAAGGATAACGGATATAATACCTATATACTTTTCTTTTGTAAATACATACTTATAAGAACAAACTATACTTCGTTTCAAAAACAAAGATAATTTTTGCAGGGATCGAAGGTATGTATCAATGAAAATATCATTGATATATTCACAAAAACTGTTATATCCGATATATATATTATGACATATATCTGATATATTATGATAAATATCCGATGTTATATCGAATTTATTAAGATATTGATTCTTTGAACCCTGCAAAAATTATCTTTGTTTTTGAAACGAAGTATAAGAAATGTTAACCTATTGGAGGCTAACCTGTTGGAGGATTAAACTCCAATAAAACCCCAATAGCCAATTAATTTATCAAGAAGACGAATACGATTTTTATAAAAATACATTTCTAATTATAAAATAGATGACCACACTGCACACTAATATTATAAAGGCGAAAGTTTATGAGTGTGTATGTTTGTTACTTTTTCACGCCTAAACGGGTAGACCGATTGAGCTGAAATTTGGTATAGAGATAGCTTAGACCCTTGAACAACATATAGGCGGGAACAGCGGGTATAACCGGTGGTCGCATCTAGTCCTAAATATGTTTATATTATTTTTATAAGCCAACTAAAAAACATATGTCAAAAACATTTCCTGGATAATAGTTTGATAGCAAAACATAGAAACAATATTACTTAAATAAAGTAATGTAGGTACTTTGTAGAGGCCTTGATAATTCAAAATCTGCAATGTGGCCTCTTAACCATTGCATGATTCAAAATCCGATTGTAAAAATGTAAAGGGTAAATCCTGAGATCGGGCGTATTTAAGTGATTTCCGTGGCAGATTTTAAATCAAAGTATTATTGCATTTTACATGTAAAACATCAAATTTACCATAATTATAAGCACATCAATCAAATAGGCATCATTATAACTTGTTTTGTTCAGAAGATATTTAAATTTAAATTTTTGGTGCCACGGGAATCAATAAAGTGTGGCATGGGAATCAAAATTAAAACTATTTTGTTTGAATTCTATGTTATTATTTAAATATTAACCTCTACATACTAATCATATAAAATAGAAATGATTAAAAACGGTGATCCAAACAGATATACACCAAACATAAAGTATTAAAAAGGTCTATATTGGCTCTCTATATAATAATCATGTAAACTAAATAAAATCAACGTATTGCAGTCTTAAACAATGTAAAAATATTGAATACATAGTCCTACAATATGAGATTAAGTTCTGTCACAGTCACTGACAGGATTCACTCCAGAAGCTGTCATCAGATTGTACATTTATCATTAGTTAGGTTAATCTGGACTGAAAGTTGCAGTCAGCCCATAGTTTCGTTTTATTTTTTCATCATACATCATCTCAGCCATAAGGCGTCTACTGCTGAACATAAACCTCCCCTTTAGACCTCCATATATAACACCGGTGTTGGAAGCGACCTGCTTCAAGCGTCTTTCAGCGACCTAAATAAGGTCGTCTGCCACACTTGTGGGTAGACGTTCTACGCTGCGTTTGCTTGCCTGTAGTAGCCACTTGAACACTTTTCGACCCCATCAGCCATTCGCTCTACGTGCTATGTGGCCTGCCCATTACCACTTCAGCTTCCTGATCCGCGGAGATATGTCAGTGACTTTGGTTCATCTCCTCATTCCTGATTCGATCACGTAGAGAAACCCCGAGTATAGCCCTCTCCATAGCTCGCTGAGCGACTTTTTAATGTGGGGATATAATGGTGCCGCATAAGCCAGAGCGGCTGTCTACTATAGTACAATATAAAAAAATCTGATGTATACAATATAAAAAAATATCTGAAATAATGAAATATACATATATAAACTGTCAAAATCACTTCCATACCTGCGGCTTCGCTGTAGTTGGGTAAAAAGTGAAAGAATGTGCAAGAAAACTCAGGGGAAAATTGATCACCGTGGTAAAATGCCATGAGAATCAATACCATGGAAATCAAAATTGTATAGTTTATTGTCAATATTTTTAAATACCATAATAATAGACCAAAATCAATAAAATATATGATAAACAATACCCTTTTCCTAACTGCACACCCTAGTCAAAAAACCGTAATGGATAAAAAAATATTTTTAAACATGGAAAAGGTAATCAATGATCTAGTGAACCAAAACCACGGTAATCAATTTCTCACCTTCGTAAATCCAGTTTATAACAACGAGAGGAGGAGCCTCTCTTCACTATGTTTAGAGCGCAATCGAAGTTAGCCAATAGCGTGCGTACAAGCTTCTAAGTATTGTGGTTTGTGAAATGTGGGTAGTTATGTCGCGCGCCATGGGAATCACTTTTTGTCCGGGGACAAACCTAAATTTGTTATTTTTTCTAAAACTACGCTGAGTACAGCCTTCGCGTATTTTTTTGATCATATAACAGTTCACCCTTTACAGCTTTGATCACAGGAATTAATTAAATTCCTTTTATAAATTAGTGTAAAAAATATATTTTGTTCTGAAAATGTGTAAGGGACAGCCCACGGTAATCAAATTTCAGGGCTTTTACATTTTTTTTTAGATACTTGCAGCTAAATATAACCTGATGTCTATCATGCATTAAGTAGATTAAACCTTAGACTTACAGGAAAAAAATAACTTTGGGTAGAATTTTTATGTTACGGGTAGTTTATTCCCATAGACACGTAAAATTTTGACTCTCAGGAATCACCCTAAAGCGCAAGCAAAAACTCATCAACATAAAACTGTGTTTGAACTCATTAAAAATAAATTATCAACTTGTTATAAAACAAAAGACTGAAAGCGCGTTAAAATTTAAAAGGGCAAATAAAGTTAACATGCCACAATTTTGTAAATATAACAAAAGCGAAAGCCACAGAACAATACACTGACAAACCTACAGTTAAAAATTCAGCTTCGTAAAAAGAACACCATTCACGAAAATAAATAGACGAGTGACACGAAGCATTTTTAAATCGAAAACTCGCTCTCTCACTGTACTGGGGCTTTTATATTTTTCGTTTGTGATATTGGTGTCAGAATATCGAATATTTACTATACTAGTATAAAACCGTACCTACCATACTTTTATACTCGTATAGACTGGAAAGTAGGAGTTTTTAGTTCTGTTAATATAGTTATTTATTAAATATTCAATTACGATTATAATAATATTAAACAATCATACAATTTTAAAACCTACTTATAAATAAAAAACGTCATTGAGGTCATGACCTGCAGATTCTGTTAATATTATAAATTCGAAAATATGGATGTATGCGCGTGTGTGTAGGTGCGTGTTTGTTACCTGATCACGCCAGAACCGATTGAGCTAAAATTTGGCGTATGTGTCACTTATACCTTGGAAAACACAAAGACTACACTTTTCAGCGGGTAAAACCGCAGGGCACATCTAGTTTTGAATAGCATTGGGATCTTTATTTACATCTTAGTCCAAGTCATTATAAGTTGTATCCCTGCCGCGCCCATCTTCGGCGGGGGAGCACCACATACCGCGCTGCGTCCCCCGGCGTAGGGCGACGATGCATAATGCATTTTTCCCAGCGTCAAAAAAAACGGTCTTGGTAAAACGGACCCCTGTTTATAAAAAGCAAGTTATAACGATAAAAAACCCCTCTTATGTAGGAAATCATGTTATAGAGGTTATTAGTTATTTATTTATTTATTTATTAGCTGAATAGTTTTTAAGCGCTATATCAAATGTAATTTGTTATTTATTTATTTATTGATAATTAGTACGGCATTATAATACCAATTACACTAACACATTACGTACAAACATGAAATAAATGATAATAAGAAGATTATGCTAGTCACTGCATAATAATAAAATTTATAAATAACACAATAATAAAATAATCAAAAATAAATGTCAAGTTAATATTCAAATGTCTAAAAAATTATGAATAAGTCTCACAAAATGCTTGACATATTGTCATCACAGTACTCCATTTGTCTGCAAACACATCGAACTCTGGGCTTGCGTCTAAGAGAGCGCTGATAGCGGTGAGAAAACGAGGAAACATTGTAATTATTGTAGTTATCTGTCTTGTAACTTTGGTGTACAAAATAGGGTTATATCTGTCTATCTATACCCCGAGTGGTTACTCGTTGTCTAACTCGATAAACTCGTCTAACTCGAAAATTAACAAAATTATCAAGATCAAGTCACAGAACAGGCCAATGTAGTGGGTAGAGAGAAACAATGATCATAAGAAAATTAAAATTATTTATTTAAATCTGAACTGATTTATTTTTCCTCTTTTGTAATGACTTGAAAGTCTTTAGCATACTTTGAAAATAATATCGTTTCGCTTAAATTGTAAGGTTTCCCGCTATACAGGCGAGCCCTAGTGCGAGAACCACCGGAAATCTGTAAGCTTAGTTATTAATTTGGTAAATAAATATTTTGTATTTGTATTTCAGTCAAAACAACTTTGACCTACTTCCAGGAACAATCATCATCATCAGCCCTCAATTGCCCACAGCTGGGGTTAGGTATCCCTTTAATTATGCCATTTTCTCTCCTGTCTCTCCAGTCTCTTGGCGCTCTCGTCTATCCAGGAACAACGTTATGTCTTAATTTATTTAGCTCAATATTTAGTCCTTGACATAATTTGTAACAGCACAACATTTTCTGTAGATTGGCGTGTGGCCGATCTTTGGTTAATACAAGTGTCCTTTACTGATGTGATAGGTATAAATCCTTGTTTTGTATTCATAATATCATTTGCCACAAAAAGTTTTGTACGCAGCAAAACGACTGGCAACTTGCAATATTTTATACACTTTCAGCGGGTTCAGCAGGGCTATTCACTTATACATTTTTGACAATTCGGTCATCGGTTCGGTTCGGTTCCCTGACGGATAAGTGAATAGCCTTGCTGAATGTTGATTATGTGAGAAGACGAATTCGTAGCAAAACGATAAAGATTTAAGTAAAAAAGTAGGGTAGAAAGATATCACTTCATTGAAACACTAAAAATATAGGTACAAACTGAAAAATCTTAGTATTACAGTTGGCGGTTTTATAGCTTATTGCGATCTAATAGTTAAAAACATGTATTTTATTTTGAAAAACACCGTTTTGAGGTACACGCATAATATAAAAAATATGAAGTCATATTTGATTTCTGTAAGCAATGGTAGGGGTTTATAAGGTTTTTTCAAAATGTTAAAGACAGTATAAAGTGTCGAGTCGCTTTGACATAAATACCGATGTGAATCACCACGCAGTTATACGTTGGTGTTTTTTCGCGAGTGCCAAAGGCTCCCAACACAAGAGGCACGCATAAACTTGGACAATTTATCACAGCCCACAGCAAATATCTTATGATTTGAAGGCCGCGCCGAAACATGCCAGTGACAGTTTTTTATTCGTTTCCATCGTGAATCGCGAGAAACGGTCTCATTTGAGAACGAAAGTAATTTGATTTTTTTTGAGTTTGCAGTTGTGGCTTTGAGTTATTAGGAATTAGATTGTACCCGCAGTTTTGCTTGCGTTGACAATTTATTAAAAAGATCTCCTTTCCTTTTATATTTGCCTAATGTACCTACTATATAATAAATACATAAATACTCGAGCTAGAAGCTGTAATTTCACAAAATAGTATATTATAATATATTCTTCCTAGCCGTTATCAGCTATAGTTATGTATACTAATCTTGTCTACATACGTCTCATTTAGTCTTCCTGCTATTTTAATAATATTAGATACAATTACAGCTGTACCTGGTCTTTTTATTTTGCCAGAGTACAACCCTGTACATCCCTAAAATAGCCAAAACAGCAACCGTTCGTAGATTTTAATATAAATAGAGTCGTGCAATTCACGAAACATGCAGACGCTCGGCAAACAAAGCTAGTCTGGCGCAATTTAAAGCCCCATTCGAGCCTTTATAAAGTACAGAAGGCCATAGGTATAGTAGCCTGCGGACATCACAGCTAGGGAGAGCCTATATTGATTCACGGTAGAATGTGCAAAATCAATTACCGACCGCAATCCAATTCCCACCGTTTTGTTTCATTCATGCAACTGTTTGGATTGTTTAATAGACTATATTCTAGTGCATTTATTATCGTGCTTTTTAAAAAGATTAATTTTGCTTTAGTGGTTGCTTTGGATTGGTAGGTTCCTTAATGTATAGAAAAGTTAAGCGTCAGAGAAAATAATTACGTAACCAATTTTCTACTTTGTACGATATTTTGTTTAACACTAAAATTATATTAATTCGTATAAAATTTGTATATTTTTTCAATTAAAGAATTATATTTTATTATTTTGGGAAAGTAATTTGTTCGCAGTTTGTATCACTCTACTGCATTTTTCATGTGATTACCTACTCAATAAAAAGGTAAAATTAAAATTAGCACGGAAAAACTGCGCAACTAAGAGAAGAATGCGCACGATAAGATTTAATCTAACGTTTTAATGTCAATAATTTTGTTTGCATACACGAGTAAATCTCTCGTAGACAGAGACAAAGTAATTTTTTTTTTATGTGATGAAGTAGAAGACTAGCAAGACGCTCTCCTGATGTTAAGAGATAACGCTGCCCATAATCAGTACAGTGCTACTTAGGATTTCACAATTATGTGAAATTCTAGGAGCACTGCACCAACGCTTCTCACTCAAGAATCATAAGATGTTAAGACTCTTTAGCCCAGTAATTTCACTAGCTACAGTGCCCTCCTACCGGAGCACAGTAATGTTTGCACATCACTGCTCAGGCGGTAGAATAACTAGCACTGTTGGGGTACCCATCTAGACGACCTCCTGCAAAGGAAGTCTATCCCATATTATAACGAGTACGTTACATGGCATTTCGCGGGTTGCAATGTACCTATATGAGATGCTATGTCGTCTTGCGCAACTTTGCTCTACAGGTATTTCATTCAAACCACACTTACAAAGCCTTTGTAAGTTTGTATACAGGATTTTATTATAAAAAATACGTAACATTATTACTTCATGCCAGTAACAAAATAGTAAAGTTTAAAACGTGATAATGAGCTCAAAGAGTGCAAGAAGCTAGTTCACTGGCTAATGTAATGAATGTTCAGCGCTCTGTGAAAAATGTTCTACCATTAATCCGATGTTTTATCAAAGTTTAACCGTCGAGGAAGCTTAACTTTTTACAAGCTTTATATTACTTTCACCTGTCTGTTGTCTGTCTGTCTGTCTGTAATCAAATCTTGCAAGTTTGATTTGACCCACTTCCCGGTTTCCAATTGAGCTGAAAATTTGCATGCGTGTGTAAATCGGATGACAATGCAATATTATTTTGACATGGAGCTGATCTGATGATGGAGCTGGAAGGTGGCTATAGGAACTCTGTCATTAAACAACGCAACCCCATCGAGTTTGGGCTCATTTGATTCGTCTTGACGAGTACTATATGATGCAAGATGGTAATGATAATTAAAGCTTGTTTTTAAAAAGTATTTTTAAAATTTTACTTGTTTACTTTTTACTCCTCTGACTATTTCGCTTACTTACGTTTTCTGTAACGGTAAATAAAGATCGTTAACTTTTGAGTTCCAGTGTAGGTCATCATAGGGAAGTTGACAAGGTCAAAAAGTTTAAAATATCATTAGTCCGTAATTTAAATAAGCTACGAATTTTTTGGTTTGTGAATAAAATAAAAAATGGCTGAGATGTAACGCTTATAAGTTTTTGGATGGGGACGCGCTACGTCACTATTCGGTATAAAATATGTCCGAGTTCGACCGGTAACTTTTTTATGTAACTTACAAAGAAAAAACTACGTGTGCATATTCTCAGTATTTTTATAACTAAATGTTCAAGTATTTTAAGTCAATTGAGGCTCATCGAAGCTTCTGGTGACCTAAGGGTGGGCAGCTTCTTACAACAAGGGCTAAAGTCTGAGGCTAATTTATTCACCGCTCCAACCTCGGTATCGTGGCAAGCGAGACGTCAACTATCGAATGCCACGATGGTAGTAAGTAGACTTACAGCGAGCTGTCTGATTAATTAATTTGTGTAGTCAATGTAAAATATGTCTAC
Source organism: Hemithea aestivaria (assembly GCA_947507615.1). Taxonomy (NCBI): domain Eukaryota; kingdom Metazoa; phylum Arthropoda; class Insecta; order Lepidoptera; family Geometridae; genus Hemithea; species Hemithea aestivaria. Next base: position 3,962,599 of record OX382323.1, read on the forward strand.
AGAGTAGACCACTGAAGCTCGAATTTCTGTGAATAATATTTTACCAGGTGGATGCGATTTTCTATGAGTCTTTAATTCTTGCGGCACGCCGGGAATGCTGCTTCCCTACTCGGTACCAGAGAATCTGGAAAAAATGCTTCAGAATTTAATGTTTTTATTTAGCGCCAATTTATTATGCGCTTTATTAACGTTGCGTATTGTCGTTCCCTTCTGTTGCGAAATCAAGTGCAACATATTTTGTTATTTCGCGTATCTTTTAAAAACTTTAATATTTTGGTTATAAAAATATATTTCAAACCTAAAATTTACATATTATGCAGTGCTATGCTGCTCTAATTACATTATTAATAAAAAAAGAGGTTTATCCCATAGAACAGGTTATATCCAGCTTAAACTGTCAGAGTCAAATCCCAATCATAGGTTGTGGCTAACCTATATAATGTTACAGTTTCAGGTCGCCAAGATTACTACGCGGCCTGCAACTTGTCCTAATCACTGTTTACCATATCCTATAAGATATGTAGCATAATAATAATGCTGAAGCTTTAAATCCACAAAACTTCTAAAAGTTCTCTCGACCGCAAAATCGCATACATACAAATTCCCTTATTAAGTATAAATTCCCACGAACACGCCCCTGGAATATAATTAACTCGTATTTAGTAATCAAATTATGTCGATAAATTGGTTTCCTGATAGCTGCACATTGTGTAATCAATACCTAGCTATTATAAACGGCATTATGCCCGAGCTCGTTCCATCAATTAATGTAGATTCACACTCGATTCAACTCAAGAGCAGATTAAACTGCACGACTGAATCGCTATAGCTATCGCGATTTCATGGACGATTTGATATCATTTACCTATATTGCCTAAACAATAGATTAGATAACTATTTATACACCACAATTATTATAAACAGAACTTAGAATTGAATACAATTCATAATAATATAATACATAAACAGTGAAACAGTCGGCGATCTTATCGCAAATAGCGATCTATTCCAAATATATACTACTAATACTATCTTAACTAATATTATAAACGTGAAAGTTTGTAAGAATGGATGTCTGGATGTCTGGATGTTTGTTACTCTTTCACGCCTAAACGGGTGGACCGACTGAGCTGAAATTTTGTATAGAGCTTAGACCCTGGAATAACACATAGGCTACATAAGTACTGCGGGTAAAACCGCTAGGCGCAGCTAGTAAATAATAAAGATGTGTCTAAGTATGTGCTTAAGCTCTTTTTTATGCCTAAACGGCTGAACCAATGATCTGAAATTTGGTAGCTTTGACCCTATGACCCTACTCTACTTAAATATACATAATATATTTTAATAACTCTACTACTGGTGATAGGCTTCGGCCGTGGCTATAGTTACCACCCACTGGAAAAAACCGTGTCGTCAAGCGGTAATTACTACTGTGTTCCGACAAGATGTTCAGCGAAGCCTAGACATGTGCGCCGATTATAAAACGACCGGCGGCGGCGTCTGGTCGAAAAATGACCGGCGGCGGCGGCGTAATCGGCGTGAAATCGGCGTGGGGGTAAAATTCAACAAAAATCAAAATAAAGTGTGAATGACGTTATATTTAATGAAATTAGGCGTTATTTTACGTTAAATTAAATATCAATATGTTAATTCCGCTCCAATTTGACGCTAACGAGGTGGCGAGGAATTTAAACGATATACTACGAAATAGTGAGCATTAATTCCACCATCGAATGCACCTTTCGCATATGCCTGCATAAAGGTTACGTCAGTTACGCGTTCGCTTTATGTGTGACAGGTTACGTACAAACTAGAACATTACAAAAATTTCGTCCCGGATCGCGTTCGCTTTACCGGCTCAGTGTGACGTAAGCTTCAGGGTTAATAACTACTCGTAATTGTTTGTTAGTTGAGTCATCATCTCAGCCATAGGACATTCACTGCTGAATAGGCCTTTTTTTTTTTTTTTTGACCCAGGAAAAATGCGTTACGCATCATCACCCCACGCCGGGGGGCGCGGGGCGGTATGTGGGACTCCCCCGCCAAAGATGGTAGCGGCGGGGATACCCACTAAAAAACCTGGGGGTGTTCCTGCGGGACGCCATAATGCCGGGGCAACGGGTACGCCGAAGCATTCATCCGCGGCCCCGACGGCGTTTGGTCCTCACTGACAGGAGGACCCCTCCGCGGTGGGGTGAAGAGGAGTTTCACCCCACCCTCTCAAGGGGCGCGCGGAAACACCGCGCGCGCCACCTCGTGGGTCTGTGCTTGCGGCGACGAGTACCCCCGTACTCGCCACCTAGACCAAGGTTATGGGGGCTGGAGAAGGGCGTGGAAGATACGCCTCCGACGCCCCCTTCTCCGGGCACGCATCGGGAGGTCGGTGGTGACCTCCCGTTCGCGTTCCGCGATCTCCTTCTGCGAGATGACACTCTCGCAGAACGAAACCGCGGCCTGCCACGACTCCTCGCTTGCAACCATGGCTCTTACCATGGTTGCCAGCGAGAGTTCGCCCCCCATAACAGCGACGAGGGTACGACGCTCACTGACCCAAGCTGGGCACTCCTCCAGTGTGTGCTGCGCCGTATCCACGTCGCTACCACAGTGGTGGCAAGCAGGGGTCGGTTCCCTGCCGGCTACGTGGTGCAAGTACTTTCCGAAGCATCCGTGCCCGGAAAGCACCTGCACGAGCCGGAAGGTCAAGGACCCGTGCTCTCTGTCCGTCCACTGCTGGAGTAGTGGACGGACTGCCACCACTGTCCAGCTGCCTGCTCGAGGGTGGGCCAAACGCGTACTCCACCTCTCGAGCAGTGCCTTCTTGGCTTCCTCCTTCCACCTCTCTACCTCCCTGGGAGACGCGGTGAGCCCGCGGAGGCGGAGCGCGGCGCGCCACTCGTAGCGCGCCGCATACAGCTCCGCCTCCAGGTCCCAGGGGGGAGATCCTGCCAAGAGGCACGCCGCCTCGTAGGAGACCGTGCGGTAACCCCGTATTACCCCGACGGCCATCACCCTCTGAGGACGTCTCAGATGGGCGATGGTTTGCTCCGTCAGAGCATCCACCCATACGGGGGCTCCATACAGAGCCATGGACCGCACGACTCCCGCGTACAGGCGACGGCAGCTGGTCCGAGGTCCGCCTAGGTTCGGCAGCAGCCGCTTGAGAGCGGCCGCCGCACCCATCAGGCGGGGAGCCAACCGGGTAAAGTGCTCCCGGAAGTTCCACCGCCCGTCGAGGACGAGTCCAAGATATTTCATCGAGGGCTCGACCCCGATGCGAACCTCCCCGATAGGGATAGTGGAACCCCTACTTGGGGCCCTCCGAGGCCCATGAAAACACAGGGCCTCAGTTTTATCGAGGGCCACCCGGAGTCCCAATCTCCCTATCCGTGCCACCACCTCCCCCACCGCCACGGTGGCAAGGCGGGCAGCCTCCTGGAATGTCCCCCCCGGGGCCATGACGAGCGTGTCGTCCGCGTAACACGTCACGCTGGCCCCCGGGGGAAGATCCCCGCGCAGCACCCAGTCGTATCCGATGTTCCACAGGAGCGGTCCTAAGACCGAGCCCTGTGGAACACCGCACGACATCTCTCTCCGCAGCGTCCGTCCATCGTCGCCCGGATAGGTGATGCACCTATCCGAGAGGTAGGCCCCGACAATCCGGCTCAGGTAGGGAGGCACATCATGGTACTTCAGTGCCTCCCTGATGACGGCCCACGGCATGGTGTTGAACGCGTTGGCAATGTCCAGGGACACCGCCAACAGAACACCGCCACGGGCGACCACCATGTCCGAGTGGGCCTTGACGCGCTTGATCGCGTCAATCGTCGACCGGCCCACCCGGAAGCCGAATTGTCGATCGGACAAATCCGGGCCTACCTCGGCGATATGCTTGACGAGGCGGCAAGCCACCACCCGTTCAAACAACTTGTCCGCCTCGTCAAGCAAGACGATGGGACGGTACGCTGCGGGAGAGTCTGCTGCGCGCCCCTCCTTTCGGAGGAGCACAAGGCTGCCCGCCTTCCACCGCGAGGGGAACCGCCCCGACTCCAGACAGGCATCCATGAGCCTTCGGAAGCGGTCCCCGAGGGCGTCCAACGCCAGGACCCAGGCGATGCCGGGAATGCCATCCGGCCCCGGAGCCTTGCGCTTACCGCGCATCCGGGACACGGCATATCCCAGCTCGCCCGCCGACACCGGTGGCACCGCAGTGTCCTCCTGGCGCGCCCTCTCGGGAGGCGCCATCTCCGGGGGCTCGTACTCCACCCCGGAGGGAAAGAGCGAGCTAACCACCTCCTCCAGAAGGCGGGGCTCCAGAGTCTCTGTCAGTGGGGGGGCCCATGGTCGGAGTTTCCCCCTGACCATTTTGTAGGGCCGCCCCCACGGATCACGATTCAGAGACTCTAGGAGCTCCGCCTTAGCCCGCTCTTTGGAGTCGCCAATCAGCCGCTGCAGAGCCTTTTTGCGCTCCGTATACGCGTCGTGCAGCTGCTGACTGGCGAGTCTGCGCCTCCCCCGAAAACGTCGTGTGGCCTGGCGTCTCGCTTCCACGCAGCGGGAGCACTCGGCTGCGATCTCCTGAGACCACCAGTACACACACGTTTTCTGAGGATGAGGTCTGGCCCGGGACATGCCAGCGTCGCATATTTGCGACATCGCTTCCCGGAACCACTCGGCCTCATCCTCCACATCCACCGGCCCCTCTGGGGGGGCCAGCCACGCCTGGACAATGGAAGCCTCTATGATGGCCTCCTTGTCCAGGCTCCTTATGGCCCACCTCGGCGACGACGGCGTCGTCCTCGGGCGACGGGGACCGGAATTTGTGGAGACACTGAATCGGATATACAGATGATCCGACAGTGTCTCCACATCCTCCACCACCTTCCAGTCCCGAACACGGCGTGCGATGGCTGGGGCGGCAAATGAGAGGTCCACGATGGACCCCCCGTTCCGCCGCACGCACGTGTTCACCGACCCGCGGTTGAGTACCGACAGGCCGGCTATCGTCGCCCACTCCTCCAGAGTCTCGCCGCGCGCATCAGTCCTGGGGGATCCCCACGCCACGGACTTGGCGTTGAAATCCCCCATGACGAGCGCGGGACGAGGCAGGGTCTGCCCAATGAGGGTCCCTACCCCGTCCAGGAGCGACTCGAACTCGGCGAGACTCCTGTTGGGCGAGAAGTACACCCCGATGAGGAGGTACTCTCGCCAGAGGACCGCAGCGTACCCACTCCCCCTCGCAACAACCGAAGGGGGTGGGGTGCCGGACGCCGTCGAGGCGACGATGGCCACCGAACCATCAACATCTCCTACCCAGTTATCCCGGGGAGGGATGAAGTATGGTTCGGAGACCACCGCGACCTCTATCGACCACTGTGCTATGCTCTGCAGGAGTAAATCCTGCGCTGCTGCACAGTGGTTGATGTTCGCCTGAAGAACCTGGTGGGCCATATTAATCCCCCGCGGTTTCCATTACCTCCACTGTCCGCGGGGGAGACCGGGCGGCCGGGATGTGAGCGGCCGCCATCCGATGCGCCGATGGTTTTCCCGCTGCCGCGCACAGAGAGCACTTGGGCGCGGGGGCGGGGCACTTGGCCGCTATGTGGCCTTTTTGACCGCAGCGATAACATTCATCGCTGCGGTCGGCCGTGCAGGTGCACTGCACACGGACGTGCCCCGTGTGCAGGCACTTGTAGCACCTCATCGGCCGGGACTCGAGCACAGTGACCTGTGCCGAGACCCAGCCGACGAGCAGCCTCCCTCCAGCTGCCAGCTGCTTGGCGGCGACCACCGGGCAGCGAACGAAGGCGGTACCCTGGCCCCGGAAACCCTGCTTCACCTCCCCGACTTGCACCGACTGCTCGGAGCAGCCGGTGCGCTTCGCCACCGCCACCACCACGTCCGCAGAGGTGACAGAGTCATCCAGGCCAGAGACCCGCAGCTCTGCGGTCTTAACCGGCCTGGAGATCTTCACCATGGCGGGATCCAAGACCTCTCTCAGCTTCGCAGCTAGGGAGTCCGCCTTCTCGCCACTGGTTGTGCCTGCCACCTCCAGTATACGGGCCCCGGTCACTGCCTTGCGGCTTCGGAGCCCCTGCTCAATTCCAATGCTGGCCAGGTCGACTGCCCTTCTCGCCTGGCCCAGCACATCGGCGTACGAAACGCCACCCTCCACGGCCGCCGGCTGCAGCGAGATCACTACAGCCGATGACCGCGGAGCCTGCAGCTTCACCTGCTGCCTCTTGGCCGGCACTGGCGCGGCAGTACGCTTGCTGCCGCGCTTACCAACCACTGTCCAGCCGGCTTCCGGCACAGGCGCCGAGGTAGGCTGCGGGGCAGCATTGGAGACGCCGGGTTGGGCCACCGCCGACCACGAAGCAGTCAAGGCCCGTGGGGCTGGAGGAAGGGGGCGAGGCGTAGGCTTAGGAGTAGCGGCTGCTGCCGCCTTTCCCTTGCCCTTGCCCTTCCCCTTCCCCTTACCCTTCCCTTTACCCTGTTGCTCCTTGGGAGGGGCAGTCACCGGCGCATTGGCGGTGGATGGCCCGGGCTTCGGCTGTTGAGCCGCGACTGCAGCTGCAGCCCTCTCTCTGGCCGCGAGTGGAGGCGCCAGTCGCTGCGCCGGAAGGAGGCGACTCTCCATTTCCCCGAGCCGGGCGTTGACCATGGTCCCGACCTGGACCATGATACCCCTGGCGAACTCTTCCTGCGACAGGGCAGGAGGAGACGCTTGCTCGGAGAGCATCGGAGAAACCCTCCGGGGAGCCGGCGTCGGCGAGGGCGGCGAAGGCGCAGGAGGCTCCCTGTTCCGCGCCATCTCGACCCGGAGCATTTCCACCGCGTTACGCAGTCCCGCTACCTCCGTCCGAAGGCGGACGTTCTCCGCCTGCAAGACTGCCACCTCCGAAGTTGAGCTCCTGCTGGCGAGAGCCTCCACTATTTCCGCGACGACCCGGGTCGTCAAGTTGAGGCTTTTTACAAAACCCCCCTTGAGACTACCGGATCTCGCTGCCACCTCTTTATTTATGAGCAGGCACATCTTGGCCTGCCCAAGGAGGACGTCGGCAGGCTGTTCGCCAACCGCACCCATCGACGTAATTGAGGCGTCCAGGTTTCGAGCCATTTGCTCCACCGTCTGCTCGACCTGAGCCTTACCCGCCTCGGTTTTGCGGAACTCCGCCCTGCGGTTTACGAAAACCTTCAGAGGCGGAGGTCCCATCAACTCACCCTCGGCGGAGGACACCGAGGGTGACGGTGACAAATCGCACCGTTGTCTCCTCCGAGATGTAGGCGCCCATAAGGCACCCACTAGCGGCTCCGCTAGAGCCTCCAGAACTTCCGGGGACGGAATTACCCGTCCCGGCACGGATTCAGCCTCGGAGTCAGACGGGGCGTCCGACATCCGAACCGGCACATCCACACTAGCCGCAGATGGTGCGCGGCTAGTCGACGCTTGCGCGTCTGAGGCTTGGCCCTGAAAAGGGCCTTTGGGTTGGCCCTGAGAAGGGCCTTTGGTTTGGCCCTGAGAAGGGCCTTTGGGTTGGCCCTGAGAAGGGCCTTTTAGGAAACGCCCGGAGGCGTCCCTCTGGGGTTTCTTAGGCATGGCCTAAAAAACACACCACAATCGCAAAATGACACCACAAAGAAACACAGCGCACTGTCCGCAAGTATGGCGCTCGAAGTTTGGTCACCCGTCTGCCACTCCGTTACGGTGGTCAGACGGGGTCCAGGGCAGACTACGAGGAAGTATCCGAGCGCACTTGGGGACCTGCCCCTGCCTTGGGGACCTGCCGCTGAATAGGCCTCCCCTTTGGACTGCCATGTATACCGGTTAGAAGCGACCTGCATCATTTCATTTCATTTATTTATTCATAAACAATCCAAGATCGTATTTGAAATAGTACACAATTCACATCTAGCGTTTTTCGGCGACCTTTTGAAGGTCGTCTGTCCACCATATGGTTGGACGCCCTACGCTGAGTTTGCTAGTCCGTGGTCTCCACTCGAGCACTTTTCGACCCCATCGGCCATCCGCTTTACGTGTTATGTGGCCTGCCCATTGCCACTTCACTTTGCTTATCCGCTGGGCTATATCAGTGTCTTAAGTTCGTCTACGGATCTCCTCATTCCTGATTCGACCGCGTAGAGAAACCCCGAGTATAGCCCTCTCCATAGCTCACTGAGTGACTTTGAACTTTAAGATGAGGCCAATAGTGAAGGATCACGTTTCAGTGCCGTAAATCATCATGGTAACACATTGATTGAAGACTTTCGTCTTGAGGGTTTGTTGAAACTTAGACTAGACTCCTACAGGGACTTACAACGACTACGCTGATGAATACTGCTGGAGGTATTGCTACGACAAAAATATTATACTACGAGGGAGACATGTTTTTCGCTTCTATACTCAAAGACGACTCACCGACCGGTCGTTGTAATATGGGGAGGGGAGATTTAATATGAAAGCCATGTTCATGGAGTGGTCGTTCCGAACTGTTCAGGGGTTGGCATTATGTTAGACTTTTTTTTTATTTTTTGGGTGTGGGTCTGCCTTGCTAATGTTGGGCGCGGCGGGGATACCCACTAAAAACGACGCCATAGTGCTGGAGTAGCGGGAACGCCGAAGCACTCATTCACGGCCCCAACGGCGTTTGATCATAATTGACAGGAGAACCCCACCTCAGTGGAGTGAAGAAAAGTTTTATCCCACCCTCCAAAGTGCACTACCTCGTGGGTCGGTTTGTCAGTAACGAGTAGCCTCGTACTCCATCTAGACCCAGGTAAGGGGATGGAAAAGGGCATGGAAGATGCGGCTCCTTCTCCGGCCACGCATAGGGAGTAGGGAGGTCGGTGGTGAACTCACGTTTGCGTTTTGCGATCCCTTTTTGCGATAGTGTCTTCTCGCAGAATGAGACCGCCGCCTGCCATGATTCTTCACTTGAAACCATTGACTCATTTCATGGTTGATAGTGAGAGTTCTTCCCCCATAACTGCGATAAGGGTACAGTGCTCACTGACTCATGCTGGGCACGCGTATCCACTCCGCAACCACAGAGGTGGCAAGCAGAGATCGGTTCTCTACCAGCTACGTGGTGCATGCAAGTACTTTCCGAAGCGTCCGTACCCGGAAAACACCTGCACGAGCCGGAAGGTCAAGGACCCGTGCTTTCTGTCCGTCCACTGCTGGAGTAGCGGACGGATTAGGCGGGGAGACAACCGGGCAAAGTGCTCCCGGAAATTGCACCGCCCGGGGAGGACGAGTTCAAGATATTTCATCGAGGGCTCGACCATGATGTTATAATGTGACCCCGGCGTCATGTTGGCCTTTGCTAAGTAAACACAGCGCTAATTGTTGCCAACGAAGCCCAACACTGGCATTCACTTGTTTGGTGATTGGTGTAGGTTGTTTGGTGGAAAGTGGAAATCATACCTCCATACTCCATACAAATATCATGCTTTTAATTTCATAAATGTTAGTAATTTACCACACGGGTAGCAATAGCAACATGTAGTGACCCGCCGACTAGTTTCATTCTTTTCTATTATTTCTACCCCCTCCAAGACGTTTAAATTTATGTGAGACATTTCTTGTGTATTCAATTATTTTATTTGGTTAATAATGATGATTAAATAAGTAAAATACGTTAATAAAATAAAAATAAATTCACGCCGATTTCACGCCGATAAAATGATCGGCGGCGGCGGCGTGGCCAAAATGACCAGCGGCGGCGGCGCGGCGGCGCGGCGCACACGTCTAGCGAAGCCAAAGAAAAAAATACATAGAGAATAAAACATTTTTTTTTTTAGCCTGTATCGTCCCACTGCAGGGCAAAGGCCTCCCTTCTCTCTTTCCACTCCTTCCTTTGGGTAGCGGTCTGGGGCCAATTCTTAAGGTAGGAGTCGAGCTCGTCTCTCCACCGAGTTCTGGGCCTGCCGCGTCGTCGTGTCCGGGTGGGTGGACTCCATTGAGAATAATACATAGAGTAATAATTTTTATTTGTATCTTTATGAGTAGGTAAGGTGACTGACTGACATATTAACACAATGGGTTGTTTGAACTGGCCCGCTAAAAGTAATTTATTTACTAAAACGAAGTGAGGCTGCTTTGGCTTTAAGGTTGTTGGCTTTAAGAGCTTACTTTGATCTCTTCAGATTAAGCTCTTAAAGCCATTGATAACTGTTTCTAGTACCATAATATACTATACAAAATAATACATAGCACGCTTTTATTTTATATCAAAAGGTAAAACTTAACACCGTGCGTATCGTATAAAAAAGCTTTTAATGCTAAATTTAACTCTTATGCATTCGCAGAATTAAATGAAAGTCAATTTCCGAAAAAGACTGAATAAAAACAGAGCAAAACATTTTCACAAATGAAAACGTCCCGGCTTAACGCTCGTTCATTTAAATATAAAATGCGCTAAATAAATGTTACGAAAGTACCGTCTAGCTTCCACGGTAATAAACAAAAAGGAGTGAGACATCTAAGCCTAATGCTTATATGAACCGCTCTAGCTCATAAGGGCCAGTTTACATCGGGCGTGTTAAACGCTGAAGGAGGCAAGCGGCAAAAGGTTGTTGGTTTACACTTTCCACTCAGCCTCACTCGCGCTTTACTTGTTAGTACTTGTTCACGCTATAACACGCGGGCGCGGGCGCGGGCGCGGTTGCGACAGACTTTGCTCACACCGCACGTGCGTTGTACGTGAACACCTTCATAGCACGTCATATGTTTGATATTTCGCGCCCGCGCCCGCGCGTTCACGTGAACAAGCCCTTAAAACATGCGTCACCGAATCACTATACGTGTAGTGTGCTCTGCTCCTTACATCGTTCTTTCGATGTAAAATCGCCAGCATTCCGTGTTTCTAAACAGCCTTTTTACTGCTTTTTGCCCTTTAAAAGGGACGGTATTTTAACATGAAGATAGAGTTTTACGTGAACCTTTTTAAGGATACCTAATGCTATGTTATTTAGCGAGGTAAATAGGTTTCCTGCGGTTAGAATTACGTGCCTCGGCTCGGCTCGCGGTCGGCAAAGTAGAAAATGAAGACTTAGTGTGCTGAATATTTTGTAAAGGATGTTATCATGAGGTTGACAGATTTTAATAAACTCTTTGTAAAATAGTTTGCAAGTTTTAGACTACATTTTCTAAAATATTATCAGCGCCCTGTGGCTTCCTTGTGAAATTTTTGTGTTTTCTTTTTATGTAAACTACTTTATTAAGACTTGAGACGACAGACGACGATTAAAATTCAATCTCATACACATTTCAGATGTATGAAGATAGGATTACATAATGAGAAACTCTTTATTGATCCACATATAAAGTAAATTTTACACATACAACAATTAAAACTAAAGGTGTATCAATTGGCGGTTTTATCGCACAAAGCGATCTTTTCGCGACAATCGTGTTGGGAGAGGAAATATACAACACTGGAAGGACGGTGGTTTCACAAACTAACCTGAAGAAATGCTTAGAAACCTCTAACAGGCTGGTGTAGAAAATTTATCGTCACTGAATAATCGGATGAAATAACAGCGCTGATGATTCCCTAAAAAACTTCAACAATAAAGTCCAAAAATAAAAACAACTATAAGTATAATTAAATGCATTTTTAATTAGAATACTCACTTGTATTAATTCAAGCTGTAGACGATTGGTATCCAAGGACGATTAATTATAATTATACGAGTATACCTACCCATAGGTAACCTACCTTGAAACACCTGACGCTTTCAATGAATAAAGTATGAAGATATTAATATATTTAGCTTTGATCTATCATCCACGCCTATTATGAGCATGAGCATATATAGAGGCATATTAATTATATTGTGACACGTCAAAGTGTATTTTTTAATCTATATTTAATGGAAAACGTGACTGACTGTCTGATCTAACAATTTGAGCTGAGTACACACGAAACAAGTAAAATTTTTAAAAAAACTTTGTCAAAACAATCTTTTATTATTACCATCTAGCACCAAAGTACTCGTCAAGACGAATCATACGAGCACAAACGTTCCTATATACATCTTGCAGCTCCAACATCAGATCAGCTACATGCCATAATAAAATTGCATTGTCATCGGATTTATGCATGTCGCAGTAAGATAGTAATAGCCGTAAAATAATTATATTCCTAGAAATATAGTTATATACCGGGATATAATTATAATACGGCTCATGTTTAGTGATATATAGCTAGGTTTATTGTCCATGGTCCTACTGCTTGGTCTCTATCATATATCGCTACATTGAGTTTAGTGAAATAGTTATGCAATATTTCAGCTCAATCGGAAACCGGGAAGTGGATCAAATTTAACTTGCAAGATTTGTTTACAGACAGACAGGCAACGGACAGGTGAAAGTAAATAAAAGCTTGTAAAAACGATTTATATTTAGCGCTTACTCCGTCCGCTTTTTGGTTATGTTGTTAGCCTTCGCTAAGTCGTTCACACACAGCGCAGCGCCAACGATTGCCAACGAATCCCTTTGTTTGTCCTCGTTTATTTGGTGTGCACCCGGCTTTACAGTTCAAACCGTTGAACGTTTAGGGTGAAATTTGGTACAAAGTCAGATATTATGACTAGTAGACTTCCGAACGCGAGTGTAAGCAAGTGTTAGATAAAAATAAAAACTGGAGTCCGGTTGGAGTGTACGAAAGGGGGCACTGAGGAAAAAGACAGTTTATTTTTCGATGTCAGTGGTGTTCTATTGACACCCCTTTTTTGTGTTGGAAATGGGTAGAGGGGCGGCTCAGGACCAAGGTTGCCATAGACCATTTTTCATGAAAATGATTTTCCACGAAAATATTCACGATTTTTACAGGGAAAAAAGACTTTATTTTTCGATGTCAGTGGTGTTCTATTGACACCCCTTTTTGTGTTGGAAATGGGTAGAGGGGCGGCTCAGGACCAAGGTTGCCATATACCATTTTGACCTCCGGTTAGTCCTTCATTTTTTTTTCGGTGCTTGAGTAGGTAAGGGGGCGCGATTATATAGAACAAAAGACTGATTATTTTTCGATGTCAGTGGTGTTCTATTGACACCCCTTTTTTGTGTTGGAAATAGGTAGAGGGGTGGCTCAGGACCAAGGTTGCCATAGACCATTTTTCATGAAAATGATTTTCCACGAAAATATTCAGGAAAATGTGACTGACCATGTTGCCGGCTATTAGTCAGTTATGATAGCGTTTTAGCACAGAATTCAGAGCAAACCGAAATCAGTTGGTTAGGTTAGGTTTGAACAGTGACCACAACGCGCGAGCCGAGCGAGCGAAGCGAGCGTGCCGCGACAGCGGCCGGCGAAGCGCCAGATACGAGTTGATTTTGATATCTGAATGATTTTTATCTGTAGATGTGCGAAAAGCTTATTATGCCGCGATCCAATGATGATGACGAAAAAAAACAAAAAAAAATTTTTTTGTTCATGATTTTTTTTGTTTTTTCCTAAATAATTTCAAAATGTTTAGAAACTATTATAAATTCCATGATTTTATAAAAAAAAAAAAATTTTTTTTGAACACGTAATTTTTTTTAATTTTTCCAAAATATTTTCAAAGTGTTTTGAAACTACTATAAATTTGATGATTTATAAAAATCCCTCAGTGCCCCCTTTGGTATCCTCTGACCCGATTTACTACTAATTAACGCTTTCCTTGATTGTCTGGAAGAGATCGCTATTAGCAATAAGACCACCAATTGTAACACTTCTTTCTGTGTAATCTTAGTTCTAAGCTATATTATTGTATTTGTGTGTGCAATAAAGAGTTTTCTATTCTATTCTTATAATATTTGATGTGTAATGGATGTGTGATGTGTATTGTGTGTGAATAAGGTACTTTTTTTTTTTTTTTTTATTGTGATGAAGTAGAAGACGAGCAAGACGATCTCCTGATGTTAAGAGATAACGGCTGCCCATAATCAGTACAGTGTTACCTAGGATTTCACAATTATGTGAAATTCTAGGAGCACTGCACCAACGCTTCTTACTCAAGAGTCATGAGATGTTAAGACTCTTTAGCCCAGTAATTTCACTAGCTACAGTGCCCTCCTACCGGAGCACAGTGATGTTTGCACATCACTGCTCAGGCGGTAGAATAACTGGCACTGTTGGGGTACCCACCTAGACAACCTCCTGCAAAGGTAGTCTACCCCCGGTAAAGTACTTAATTGTAAATCTGTTTTGAACCGAATGGTTTTTTTAAGATTTTGTCGCAACGCACTGTTTTAGTTGAGATTCCTTGTGTTGGCGGAGATCATCTGAATTCATCTAAAGTTATTTCATTTTACGGTTAGTAGAGTTCAAGCGTTGTGAAACAATAACAATAAAATAACAATGCCTGAAAACAAAATGCCTGTAATACAATGAGAAAAAAATTAAGTATTTTATGACGATTAATAGGTATACACACACCAAAAACAAAAGCTCTGTCGCGAAACTGGGTGAAACCAAGGAAATGAAGACTCTACTTTGTAGTCTTTTTATGCCAAAATGTGCAAAAACAATGTTGCCATTCAGATCTTAACTTCATCAAAAAAAAACAAAACAAATGGGTCCATAAAGGTCAAACAATTACCTATATATAAGTAATTAGCAATTTAATAGATTAAAAGAAAATTATACATATTTTTTAGCTTTGTGAATAAAATATATTATAAGCTACCTGAAATATACTAGGTAAACAATCGGCGGCCTGATCGCACAAGGCAATTTCTTACAGACATCCTAGTAATTATTTTTTAATAACTTACTTGATGGACAATAAATAATTTTAGTATTTATCCCCATTGTAACTTCATTACAAGCTTTATATTACTTTCACCTGTCTGTTGTCTGTCTGTCTGTCTGTAATCAAATCTTGCAAGTTTGATTTGACTCACTTCCCGGTTTTCAATTGAGCTGAAATTTTCCCCGGTTTTCAATTGCATGCGTGTGTAAATCGGATGACAATGCAATATTATTATGACATGGAGCTGATCTGATGATGGAGCTGGAAGGTGGCCATAGGAACTCTGTCATTAAACAACGCAACCCCATCGTGTTTGGGCTCATTTGATTCGTCTTGACGAGTACTATATGATGCAAGATGGTAATGATAATTAAAGCTTGTTTTTAAAAAGTATTTTTATTATTTCACTTGTTTTCGTGTCAGGAGCTTTATAGCTTTGGTTGGAACGTTCCCAATCATGCCTCGGAGATTACGCGGTGGTCGGCAGCGGCGTGCACCTATATACATATACTAGAGGTATAGGTACGTATTAGTATACATATAATATAGGTACCTACTAGTTTCGGTGGCTGCAGGGTCAGTGATAGACCGCATGTACAGCTCGTAGGACTTAGCGTTAGTTATAGGTCTTACGTAATTAGTATGTTAACAACGTCAACAAATTTCAAATATAATATAATTAGTCCGTAATTTAAATAATAAAAAAAACATTAGATACAACAACAGAAAATGGCAGAGATAACAAACGCCACAACGCAACGCTTAAAAGTTTTTGGGTGGGGACGCACTACGTCACTATACAGTAAAAAATGTACGAGAGTTCGGTCAGTGACGTCACGACGACGCGAAGTCAAGCAACTATTCTAAATGTATTTCACACGTTTTTATCAAACTTACAAAGGACCAATATTTTTGAATAATGTACCTAAATGATGGTCACAAAATAAATGTTACGTCAACAACCCTATTCCTGCCTAAACATTCGCTTTATAACTTTATGCCAATATTGTTCACAATAATCTCGTCAAAGCAAGCGCCGAGCTATAGGGTAGACTGGGGACAGTCGACTAAAGGGGTAGACTAACTGCCCACAACGGGTCGGTAATACGAGTGTTGCGTTATCCGATCAAAGAGAAATATTAGTTTGTTACAATAAGTATTCATCCCACCAAAAACATTCTGTAAAAAACTAGCCAAGTCTCGATGGAGCTGCTTGTTTATCTCTAAAAAGTAATGAAATCTAGACAAATTCGTGCCAAGTATAAGGTTCCTTACTGCGATTTCTTTATTATTATAGTTAATGTTGTGTAACTTGGCCGTTGAAGGGTACATACCAGGTGCTCCATGACACCATTGCACCAATCCGTCGCCAGAATCGCTACCCATTCACGATAGAAAATTGCCACTTGGAAAACGTTGATTGAATAACCAGTCAATTGTAGGCTTGATAAAGCTGGGTATTTCAATGATACTTATGTTTAGGCGATCCAAGTGTCATGGAGCACTGAGCACCTGGTTTTGTACCCTTATATAATAATAATAATTATAATAATTAGGGTTTATACTCCAACAGAACAGGTTTCCCTACTTACACTGTCAGAGTCAAATCACATTATTTATAGGTTATGTGGCGAACCTATATGTTGTTTTTTTTATAATATACCCTTCAACGGCCAAGTCACACAACATTAACTATATAATAAAGAAATCGCAGTAAGGAACCTTATACTTGGCACGACTTTGTCTAGATTTCATTACTTTTTAGAGATAAACAAGCAACTCCATCGAGACTTGGCTAGTTTTTTACAGAATGTTTTTGGTGGGATTTCAGTTATTTTTGTAGAAACGCTATATTATAAGGTTATCAGAAATACAAACCGTAATCGCGTTTCAAAATACAGTCAGCGCCATCTAGATACGTGTGCGTTCACTCTTAGTCCGATGCATCATGATAATTCATAATATTGTACCGGGAAGTGGGCCTAATTAAACTTGCAAGATTTAATTACAGACAGACAGACAGATAGACAAACGGGTGAAAGTAAATAAAAGCTTGTAATAAAAGGCGGTATGTCGATCTCTTCTAATAGTTTGGTTGGGCTCTTGTGATAGATTCGTTATAGGTTAGCCATAGACCACTATATCGCCTGATCATAACTGACGATTTACGACACATATACTATGGCTTTATATATTTTTAATTAATAATTTGGATATAAAACAATTTTAACCATTAACTGCAAATGTAACTTTGTAATCCTATACATTTATATGAGATTACAAAGTTATTTATGCAGATTAATTATCTCGAAAACGAGACCGAAATTGCATGTTTTTTTAGTTTTTCTATGGTTTATACAATAAATTCTAGGTATGTACCAAATTTCAGATCTCTGAGTTTATGGGAAGTACTAGTTCTATTTTGATGATCATGAGTGAGTGTCATAAATGCGAAACTTTGCTTTTGCTTAACTTCGGAACTTAATGACCTACAGACTTGAAATTTTGGATTTTAAGTATGTAATTATAGCTTACTGGATGACGAAAATTTCTGTGTTCTGGTCTTATCCAGAGGTTCTCAAATAGGGGCCTGAAAATGCGGCGAAATGGTTCCTGTAAAGTATGGTACGGCAGTGCTTGCTTCGCGCTCGACTTGGCGGGGGCACTACCGTGCCCCCAGATAAAGTATGGTACGGCAGTGCTTGCTTCGCGCTCGACTTGGCGGGGGCACTACCGTGCCCCCAGATTCCCAAGGCGGTCTGAGTTATGGAGTCTAATAAATATTTTAGGACACAGCGTAATCATAGGCGGATTTATGGGCAGGGGGCCAAAGAAGTTCAGAGCGAGCTAAACACACACTTTTCGTAGTAAAAATATTATAATATTTTTACCTGCCTGCACCTTGCCCCCACCCAGGACCAAATCCTGGATCCGCCCTTGACTGTAATAGTGATAGGATATCGTAACCCTATTGCCGACGAGTTTTCAGCAGTTAGTCTACCCCCTATTATAGTCAACTTTCCTTGGTCTCCCCTACAAGTAAATCCAAGTTGGTCAAAATGTTCAAGCGCATCTTAACTAGGTGAAGTGGACTTGCTCGAAGTTAGGTAATACACTAGCTACGAGGCTAGGTTAGGATAAACTCCCTTTAAGCTTTATTTGTATTTGGTCAACATTTCCACTGCGTTGGAGAGAGTAAATTTAGTTAAATTTTAGCAAAAGGTTCCATTTAGTTTAAAATGCACATTTAATATATTTGCATGAATATGGTGCTCGTGTTTATAATCTACCTGACCGTTTGCAGGTTGAGTGACTTGGTTAGTTTATGTTTTTATGCGGCTATTTTTTGTTTATTTTGAAGTACACGACGTATTTTTTTATTTATTCAAGGTTATGACCACAAGCCTTTCACCACTATCGCGTCGACGTCGCCGTTAATCGTCGAAGGCAGGCGGGAATCGATCCTTGCCAGGCTTTACTGTAGGTACATTGTGCCGGAGCACGGTCATAATATCCGTTTAGCGACATGGTTTTGTCCAGTGGATGGTAACTGAGACGAGACCTACCATCATTTGATGTCAAAGTGTGACTGCAATATGTACTCCTGCAGTTGCAATTGAATAGTTTTAATAGAAATTAGGAGGTCATTAATATGTGATTAGTAGGCAGAGATTATGTCGATCAGTGTCTTTGGAGTTAGTATTCAACAAAACTCACGAGCAAATTGTACTCAAAAGTAGGATTATAGCTTAGCGCAAACTTACTTCGCCAACATTAGCCTCAATATCAAATTCTCATTCAAAAGCACACTTTGAATGAGAATATCATATGTAATGCGAACATTGGCCGGCTTTATTTTATGATTATCATACAGTCCAGACGAAATTATACTCTTTATTTAGACCAATAATATATAACATTTTACAATAAATTACTTAAAATTAAATAAAGCCATAATAACTGTAACAATTTCGTCTACAATGGGCGGCCTTATCGCTTAGAGGGATCTCGTCCAGGCCACCGGCTTTGCATGGAGAGGTTGATAAAGAGTGGGGAGGGATTTCATATACTGCACACTTAGATCTAAGACAAATCAACTCAATTTTTTTTAGAAAAGGCGAAATACTGAATGTTGTTTCTTTGTGAGTGCACAAGTTGACTTGTTTTTGTCCCCTACCAGTGGTAGGGGACAGAGGAGTATTCCGAATAGAAATATGCTTTTATTAATATTTTAGCAAACATATTCACTTGTATAGGCCTTCGTTTCGGGCCTTCGTTTTAATAGTGTACATAGCTGAAACAAGTCGATTTTTGGGTTGACTCCCTTCTAGATCCCAGAACTATATGTGAACTATATTTTATAGAATCATATAGGTACCTTTGGTGTGCAAGCATTTAATATTTTATTTTATATTTATTCGTTATAGGTTAGCCTTTGACTACGATCTCGCCTGATCTTAAGAGCGTATATATCGAGTGACGCTCTCTTTGATATATTTCAAACTGAAAACACTTTTAAAATGTGTGCAATAATATTATGCAGGGCTGTTACAGAGGAATTTTCAATAAATTTATTCTATGAATTTATATTAAAAAAATTGTCAAATAGTGCGAGCGAGAGAGCTTCACTCGATATAAACGCTCTTAAGCAACGATGCGACCGTAGATGGTAGCAGACTAAACCTAGAAGGCGGGAAATAAATCCCTCTTCCCTTTAAATGTTGAATGAGTCTCGCCTTCCGGCACAATAAGCCAATCTCATCGTAAAGTTCCACTCAGACGTCAAACGCTCAAACGAGTCCTGAATTCACTAATAAGTTAAAAGCTGAAGGGTCGTCATCGTTTCGTCGTCGACAGGCGAGGTAAGCGGAGATGACTTGAAACAGTCAAATCCGATTGATGTTTTGTCTCTGCTCGCCACCGATATTATAATTTACCTTCAAGTTGCTATAAAAAGATCCCTTTATGGGATGAACGAGTAATATAAAATGCCGATTACATTATAAGGTTACTACGAGTATATATAGGTATATATTTATTACTTACTATATATTTTTTTCTTCTTCTATCTAAATATACAAAAGGAAAGTGTGACTGATTGACTGTTCTATCAACACACAGCTCAAACCACTGGACGCATTTACTTGAAACTTAGAATATAGGTACATTTTATGATGAGACCTCCGTTAAGAAAAGATTTTATCACACGGGCAAAGCCGCGAGTATAAGCTAGTATAAATATAAATGCTAGTAGGTACCTATACAAAGGCTTTAACAGGAGGATTTTTTTTCAAATACTTACCTATATATGTTGTATCTATTTTGTAGTTGATTAGGACTCTCTATTAACTTTGAAAGAAAAATTCATCCCTAAAAAATGTTATTGGGGATGAAATTTTGTTAAAATATTTTTTTTTTGGTTTAATGTAATTTTATACGTAAAATGTCATTCACAGATAATGTAATTTTTAAATGACATTTCCTTAAATAGTAGTTTATTTTAGTATCTAAGCCTGATACGTATCAGCTTACTAGTCATTCTTGTGAGTGCCGTACCTTAACATGGACGCTGCTTAAATCACTATTATTAATTATTATAGATGTAAAAAGCCAGTGCTAGTGAGTTAATTTTTCAAATTTCTCCTTTTAAACTCTTACTAATATACAAAACAATTAAAGTTTTTAAGAATAATGGATGATGGCTTATTAATCTTTCACGCCTAAACAGGTGGACCGATTGACCTGAGATTTGGTATAGAGATAGGTTAGACATTAGAATAACTACAGTACAGTTGGTAAAACCGCTGGAAGCAGCTAGTTTATTATATTTTGACTCGAACAATGTCAGCAAGCGTATCAAATCATAACCCATACCGGGAAATTGACCCAGTAAAACCTAATCTAGGTTTATCATTAAAAGTAGGTAGGTACACAATGTAGCAACATTAGTTCTTGGAAGCCTTCGTACGTTAGGTTTACAATTAGACCGCCTGTCATCACCGCTAGAATTAGTTCAGTGAATTAAGTTTGTAATACAATGTACCTATGTATGTCATTATTCTTGTAAACTTTCTTGTCTTGTGTAAGTTAAAGTACTGGAATTACAAGGGCATGACGACAAGTTTAAAAATTTTAAAAATACATATAATTAGTCCGTAATTTAAATAATAAAAAAATACTCGATACGTATTTTTTTTTGTCAATTAACATTGTATTTGACTGTGATATAACTACACACACACACGACACTATCCTGAAAACATTGTTTAATAAAATGGAAAAACCATTTATAAAGCACTGGCTGGACATTCATCTGTCCAGGCAGCGCAGTAGACCGCCGGGCTCGCAATGTGTTCCAACTCGCTAACTTAGTTTTTAAGTTTACTTACAATTTAGAATAATAATTATTACTAACATTTTTATGGAATTTCTATGTTCTGTAATAAACGTATTATTATTATTATAACGAATATAAAATGTGGAGGTGTGGGGGAGATGCGCAACTATGTAGAAATAGTAACTATTTAGTAGTGACGTCACTGCCTTCTCCTCTGCAACTTTGGGGCGCTACGAGTAAGTTATACTCGTTTTTCATTAAATTTTCAAGAAAATTAAAACGTATTCAAAATTTTTTAATAATCTACATTATGTACAAAAAAATAATTATTGCATTACTCTCGGTCCAATACACAGGTACCTAACACGGGACTGCAACCCGGTCCTTTACAGTTTTTCTTATTTTTCATAGTACTTGAAAATAAAAACATTACTGTGCTCCGGTAGGAGGGCACTGTAGCTAGTGACATTACTGGGCTAAAGAGTCTGAACATCTTATGACTCTTGAGTAAGAAGCGTTGGTGCAGTGTTCCTTGAATTTCACATCATTGTGATATCCTAAGTAGCACTGTACTGATTATGGGCAGCGTTATCTCTTAACATCAGGAGAACGTCTTGCTCATCTTCTACTTCATTATATAAAAAAAAACATTGTTCAGTCTAAAAATAATATGATTGTTTACTTTTTTGAGATTTGCAGATTACATCCATCCCTTTGATTCGAAGTGTAATAAACATACAGGTTTTCCCCTTACCCCCGGGGCAAGTACGTAATTATTATTGACCGTATGTGGATACAAAGCAATAGGTATAGTCTACTTTAATTTACCCTTCAAAAGGATTCATTAAAAACACGAATGGTATCAGTAGGCCATTCTAGGCCATAATTCTGGTGCATAAGGTGCTAAGGGACTTTGTACCTGCGGCCCCTAGTTTTCAATCGACTGGTTTTGATACTCAAAGGCTAGGGGTGCTAGGAAATTATAGATATATGTACCTACCTACCCCTATATAGACTATAGAAATTGCAGGGATATCGGTAATCAATTGACATCCCTTTGACGGGTCTGTACTGTACACCTACGTAGTCCTTTTGAACACCATTCAGTCGCATTCATCGTGCTGAAATTGCAGGCGGTGCTTTCTATGCCTACCCTACCTTTTATTGTCAAACAGAACGGTATGCCGCGCCGCGTTTAACGTGTTTTGGAGCGCGTGAAATTGAACTGTTCAAGGCTCTTGGAGATCTGAAACTCCTAAATTAGAATTTAGGTTGGCCACTTCACTACATAGTATGAAAGGGGTCGCTTTCCGGTGTCTGTCCCTATGTTTGCTTAGATCTTTAAAACTACACAACGGATTTTGATGAGGTTTTTTTAAAAATAGATTTTTTTTTTTTTTTTTTTTATGTTATGAAGTAGAAGACGAGCAAGACGCTCTCCTGATGTTAAGAGATAACGGCTGCCCATAATCAGTACAGTGTTACCTAGGATTTCACAATTATGTGAAACTCTAGGAGCACTGCACCAACGCTTCTTACTCAAGAGTCATAAGATGTTAAGACTCTTTAGCCCAGTAATTTCACTAGCTACAGTGCCCTCCTACCGGAGCACAGTGATGTTTGCACATCACTGCTCAGGCGGTAGAATAACTGGCACTGTTGGGGTACCCACCTAGACGACCTCCTGCAAAGGAAGTCTACCCCCGGTAAAGATAGGGTGATTCAAGGTTTATGTGTATAATATATGCGTAAAATAGTACAGAAACACTGATATGACTGATGCGGGTCCACTTATTATAATTTTATAGTTTACATAATTATAATTTATAATCGGACTTGGGGTTCAAGTTCTGATAAAAATTGCTAATATATTATGAGGATAAAAAATCACCAGGCGCAAAAAAAAAAACTTATTATACCAAATAATGGTGATTCATTTTGATTTATGCGATCATTACAATTCCTAAAGAAAGTTGTATTTTCTTTGTTTGAGAAATATTAGATACATTTATAATATTACATTGAAAGGATGTCTCGTATTTTCTCTTTATCGCCCAAGATATAGGTAGGGTTATGCCCAGTAGTGGGACAATATGAGCTAACGATGATAAATGAAATGGAATGATATTTATTGACCTTTTACAATAACATTTGTTTAGGCTTTACCTTAATCGTTAGTTTCACAAAACTAAACTAGATGGCGCCACTAGTCAAATTAAAACTCGCAAGCGATGTGTGTCGGAACATTAGATACTGACTTAACGTTTATTGAATAAACAGCTCTCTCTCATATGCGTATGCGTTGTTTTATTTGTGCCTAGTAGTTCTATGTGTAGTGTAAACAAGGTCCTTCGAGCCGGATTACAGTGTATTGGATTGCATATATGGATTACAGTGTTTATATGGATGGGAGTAAGTCTTAGAAAATTAGTGCGAAATTAGACTGTATTGCGTAGAGGAATTTAACTTGTAATAATTTAGTTAGATCTGCCAAAGCGGTGCGAACTAGAATTAAGACTTAGAATAGTTGCGCGTGCATGCTCGGGACTTAGAATAAGGCAAAAGAAAACGAGGGAGCCGCGAATCTATGCCGGATTTCCCCTCGAGATTAAGTCCCAAATACTTAGAATAATTCAGAACGAATTTTACCGGACTTAGAAAAATTCTCAACAGAACTGAAAATTTATTCTAACGAGCTAGATTGCACTCAACTTTAATCATGGAAGTCGACACCAGAGTCATGGCAGATCTAAAGCGACAAATAGAAAAGGGGAAAATGAACTTCAAAAAGTCGCCCAAGGAGAGAATTACAGAAGCATATGTAATGACAAGATTGGAAGCATTAGAGGTCCTCAGTAAGCAATTTACAGCCAAACATGAAGCAATAATTAGCACTTATGATGAGCGAATTCTGAGCAAAAGTTCCTATGTTGCCGACGATATATTCAACGAAGGTTACGAGACTTATTTGGATTATAAAGGAGAATTAACTCACGCGTTGGCAAACTTTCGAGAACAGAACCCGTCGACCAGTAACAAATCTACTACGAAGTCCAGCAATGAATCGATGTTGAAGCTACCTAAAATATCGATTCCAACATTCAGCGGAGCATACTCACAGTGGACATCATTTCGCGATTTATTTGTGTCTTTGGTACACAAAAACGCTGCACTTGACGACGTCCAACGCCTTCATTATCTGAAGACTCAAGTCACTGGGGAAGCTGAGCGTCTGATTAAGCATCTACCTATTACGCAAAGCAACTATAGTGTTTGTTGGAATTTGTTACAAAGTCGTTATAATAATAAGAGGTTCATGTCTAATTGTATTTTGAAACGTTTATTTAACCAACGTAGTATGAATGTCGAATCGGCTCAGGCAATTAAAGATTTGTTAGATACCACGTCAGATTGTTTGCATGAAATGTCAAATTTAGGGATTGATGTCAAATCATGGGATGTGATTATTATATACATAATCAGTTTGAAGTTGGACGTTGAAACTCGCAAGCAGTGGGAACTGCAGGTTAGTAATTCAGGCGAGGATTTACCGTCTTTCCGTCATTTCCGGGAATTTTTGGAGGCTCGGTTCCGTGCGTTAGAATTTGTGGAGCCATCCAAACTTAAACCTAGACCGTCCCAGAATCCCGTGCATTCTAATAAAGTAATGCACGCCGTCTCTAATGATGTTTGTCCACACTGTAGCGAGCCCCACAAATTGTGCCATTGTAAGAAATTTGCCAACGAAGTGGTACACACACGCCGGGACTTGGCAAAGTCCCTGAATGTATGCTTTAATTGTTTAGGCTCAAGCCACGGGAGCAAGCAATGTCGTATTCCAACCAAATGTCGAATTTGCCACAGAAAGCATCATACTCTGTTACACCCCCCTAAGGAGGTAACAACTGTTGCAGCGGGAGTACCCGCCGGAACTGCAGCTCAGGATAAACCCCAAGAAGACGATGCAGACACGCATGAGAGCAGCCAGATACATACGCATTTTTCGTCAGGAAATGTCAACGCGCAGACATTATTAGCCACAGCTTTGGTCAAAGCTGAGTCGAAAAATGGTCACCCTCAAGTATTACGGGCCCTTTTGGACCAAGGATCACAAGCCTCGTTCATATCCGAGGCCGCGGTCCAATTGTTGAGGTTACAAAAAATTAGTGCCAAAAGTTACATATCAGGTATAGGTGGTGGTACAAGCGATCTGACCTCCAAATATATGGTCATGGTAAATATTCAATCGCTCCACGACCCGGCTTTTAACTTACGAGTGAAAGCCCATTTACTTAAAACGGTCACGTCGGTCTTGCCAGAGAAAACATTCTCTCTGCAGAATTGGCCAGATATTGCTTACCTTACATTGGCTGATCCGCAATACAATACGCCAAACAGGATTGACATCCTTTTGGGCTCCGAAGTGTATTGTAGTATCCTGAAGGAAGGATTAGTAAAGAACCCTTCTTGTTCCATGATAGCACAGGATACTTACCTCGGATGGGTATTGTCGGGCCAAATTAATAGTCATCCTCCGCTTACCAGAAATCTTCTGTGTATGCACATCCAAGTGGAAGAGGTGGACATCCTGAAACACTTTTGGGAGTTAGAAAAGGAGCCAAATGGTTTAGGAAAAATACTTACCCCAGAAGAGGAAGCTTGCGAAGCACACTTCGCAAATACGGTTCGCAGAGACGAAGATGGCCGTTATGTTGTCGAACTGCCATTCCGGACCCAGGAGCCACAGTGTCAGTTTGGGAGAACTAGAGACATAGCTGTAAGAAGTTTGGTTAGTCTAGAGAAGCGGTTGAACAAAAACCCGGAGCTACAAAAGCAATATTCGGAAGTTATATCTGAGTACTTACAGCTAGGTCACATGGAGGTGGTCCCCAAATCAAGCGAAGCCAGCCAGGAGAAATCTGGTAAAGTTTGGTTACCTCATCATGCTGTGGTTAGAGCCGACAAGTCTACTACGAAAACCAGGGTGGTATTCAATGCATTGAGCAAAGGAACAAACGGAGTCTCTTTGAACGATACCGTAATGGTAGGACCTACCCTGCAGCCTGATCTGCGTCACATCGTGATGCGTTGGAGAAGTCATCCGATCTGTTTAACGGCTGACATCATCAAAATGTATCGGCAAATTAAAGTGGCTGACAAGCATGTAGATTTCCAGAGAATTGTTTGGAGAGATGAAACGTCTGAAATAAGAGACCATAGATTATTACGCGTAACATTTGGAACAGCGTGTGCACCTTACCTCGCAGTCAAAGCGTTGCAGCAAACAGCTGTAGACGAAGGTCAGAAGTATCCATTGGCTGCCGAGAGAGTGCGCACCGACTTCTACATGGACGATTTAATGACGGGTGCTGAAACAGAAGTTAAAGCCGTTAAACTATATGAAGAAATGAACGAATTATTAGCGAAGGGATGCTTTACATTACAAAAATGGTCAAGTAACAAAGTGGAACTACTGGATGAGTTAAAGATGGAAAGCGGTAAGGATTTAGAAATTAAAATTGATGAAGTTACCAAAATATTAGGACTCACCTGGAATCGGCGTAGTAATGACTTTGACTACACAGTGAAGTTGCCCCCGGCTGCCGCCGCCAGTGCTGCAGGTGCCGCTACCGCTGCTACCGCCGGACCTGAAACAAAAAGGAAGATTATCGCGGAGATATCTCGACTTTTTGACCCCTTAGGGTGGATAGCTCCTTGTATAATTACTGCCAAGGTTTTTATACAAAAACTCTGGATAGCTGGCTTAAATTGGGATGATAACTTACCCGAGCACCTACTCCAGGAATGGTCCAACTATCGAACGGAACTCTCCAGTCTTGTTCATTTTCACATCCCTCGCTGGTTAAGACGAAGTAGGGATGATATCAGCGTTGAATTGCACGGCTTCAGTGACGCTTCTAATGTGGCTTATGCCGCAGTTGTTTACATGCGAGTCGTTGATCGTGACGGTAAGATTCACAGTAACATCGTGACTGCAAAAACGAAAGTAGCTCCCATAAAACAAATTTCGATTCCCAGGTTGGAACTGTGCGGTGCGGTGCTGGTCACAAAATTGTTAGAGGAAGTAGCTGGAGTGTTGGACATTCCAAAGTCAAATTTACACGCGTGGACGGACTCCACGGTCGTGCTCGCTTGGTTAAGTGACCACCCAAGCCGTTGGAAGACTTTTATTGCAAATCGGACTTCGGACATACTTACCCGGATAGAATCCTCGCAGTGGTCCTATGTCCAGTCAAAGGAAAACCCAGCTGATGGGGCATCACGGGGTCTCACGCCGTCCGAGCTGGTGAACAGCCGGCTGTGGAAGGAAGGTCCAACATGGCTAAAAGATGATAAGATTGACTACAAACGACCAGACTCCACACTTACCAGAACGGAATTGGAAAGGAAGGCAATCAAAGCACATGTTACTTACCAGACAGAAGAGGACTTACCTTGGACGAAGTTCTCAAAGTTACAAAGACTTGTCAGGGTAATCGCTTATTGCAGGAGGTTTCTTCCATTGAAGTCGCCCCAAGCTCCGAGACCTAAACCCTTACCGTATCTCACTGCTGCAGAACTGAAAGAAGCTCTGAAATGCGCTATACGACATTTTCAGGGACAATTCTACGCAAAAGTCATGAAGACTCTTGATCAACGGCATGAACTATCTTCGCTCAACCCGTTCATAGACGCCGAAGGTGTGCTGAGAGTTGGGGGACGAATTGATAACCCGAACCTACCGGAGCATAGCAAGCATCCCGTAATTATTCCCGACAAATCGCACCTGGCTAACCTCTTAGTTGCAGATGCTCATGAGAAGACTATGCATGGAGGTCAGCAGCTAACGATCACTTACCTCAGGTCCAAGTATTGGATACCAAGGATTAAAAACTTGGTACGAAGCCACATTCATGGGTGTGTGCCATGTATACGCCATGCAGCTGTCACCAAATCCCAATTGATGGGACAATTGCCGTCCTGTCGCGTGACGCCTAGCAAGCCATTTTTGTGTTCCGGAGTGGATTACGCTGGCCCGATAAACATTCGCGTTTCCAAGGGTCGTGGGAATAAATCGTACAAAGGGTACATATGCCTCTTTGTGTGTATGAGCAGCCGTGCAGTACATCTTGAGGCGGTCTCTGACCTATCGACGGAAGGATTCCTTGCGGCCTTTAAACGATTTGTTGCCAGGCGCGGTCGCTGCAACCAGGTTTGGAGCGACAACGGAACGAATTTTGTTGGCGCATCCAAGGAGCTCAGGAAGCTCTTCAGCAACGAACGAGCTTCAATGCTTAGCGATGTCGCTAACGTGTTAGCAAACAACGGGACAGAATGGAACTTTATACCTCCCCACGCCCCGAATTTCGGCGGTCTTTGGGAGGCAGGAATCAAGAGTACCAAGCACCACTTGAAGAGAGTAATAGGCGACTCTACTTTGACGTTCGAAGAGATGTCCACCGTTTTATCTCAAATAGAGGCCAGTCTCAATTCTCGTCCGCTGTGGCAACTAAGTACAAATTCCGATGATCCAGTACCATTGACTCCTGGTCATTTCTTGGTTGGAGAACCATTATTGCTTGCTCCTGATGGTTCGTATGAATGTGGTCCCATAGGAATTCTGCGTCGCTGGCAATTAACCCAAAGAATGGTTCAACAGTTTTGGAAAAAATGGGCCCAGGAATACTTGGTGAATTTCTTCCAAAGGTACAAATGGAATAGGAAAGTGTCCGAACCCGTTGTAGGAGACGTGGTGTTGGTTAAGGAAGATAACCTTCCCCCAGCCAAGTGGCTGTACGGTAAAGTTGTGAGCATTCATCCAGGGAAGGATAGCATTACTCGGGTTGTTACCTTACGTTATAAAGGTTCGTTGATTAAGCGTCCAACTTCAAAACTGTGCATGCTACCGGCTAATCCTGACTCTTGTTAAAAATGTCGAGGATTTTGTGTAAACTTTATGATTAGAATGTAATTTGTATTAAATGTAGTATATCTTATGAAGCTCGCTGTACAGTTATGTTTAATAATGTTACTAACGAAATACTTGTTTCGATATTAAATATACAGTCCACTTACCCATTTGATCGAAATTAAGATATTTGTTAGTTATGATTGTCGTTAATTGTTCACTGTACAACCTAAGTTTGTATTACATATTGTTAGTGGTTTTTGTTGAGAATCAAATGTAATGTATTCTAGTGCTCCACATCGTTGTATTTATCGGTTTTATACGCTCATGGTGGGCAGACTTGTGAAGGACTATGTAGTCCTTGGTGGGCAGAATGTTTAGGCTTTACCTTAATCGTTAGTTTCACAAAACTAAACTAGATGGCGCCACTAGTCAAATTAAAACTCGCAAGCGATGTGTGTCGGAACATTAGATACTGACTTAACGTTTATTGAATAAACAGCTCTCTCTCATATGCGTATGCGTTGTTTTATTTGTGCCTAGTAGTTCTATGTGTAGTGTAAACAACATTCGTTATTCTAGGCACGTCTAGTACAGAGTGTTCTTATTGGGTATTATGGTTCTTAAATATAATATTAAATCAAAAATAGTTGTGTTGTCTTATTGCTAAATTTAATACCTTCTTCTTCTGTTCGAGTCGTATGGCTTTTTATGTTTTTTTTTTATTTAGGACTTAGAGTTGTTTGGGCCAGTATTGAGACCATTTGTATACCATAATAGGTATACAAATCGTCAAAAATATGCTTCGATCAATAATATATTATACAGGTTATATTATATTTAATAATGCCTTGCATTGAGATATCAGATAGCACAAACTGGCACAAAATCTAATTGATTTTTGCTAGAGTGCTGTGTTCTAATAAATCATTTTTATTTTGTTTCATATAATTTAATCCTAATAAAAATGATATTTCCATATGAAAACTAAAGTTGAATTCGCACTAGCCGGCGAGCTCTAAAACTGGCATTAACAGGTGTTATTAAGTATAATCTTGGTATAATATGCGTCATAAAGGGGTTATAATGTGTGCCCAGCCCCCTTTCACTCGCCCCCTAAACCCCCTACTAGGAGGTTGAACACGCACCTACAGCCAAATAAATAAGCACAGAAGACCTGTGTTTTGTGTCCCACTTAACATTAATATTAAAAATGTTGAATGAATGTTTATTACTAGTTCACGCTGAAATAACGTAATAGATGTAGCTTATATTGGGCAGGTAGGTGGTTTAGATCATGAGATTATTAATACAATGTGAAATACGAGTGAAAGCCGTACATCATTTCACTGTTAGGGGCTGCGCAGACGACAGACTATCCATGACGCACTTTTTAGTCTGTGAAAATAGAACCTATGCAATTATATGCAGTTACGCACACGACGCGCAAAAAGTCCGGCGCACAAATAATCCGTGTAATTCGGGCAGACCGCACCGCGCCGCGCCGCACCGCTCCGCACAAAAACTGTGTGAAAAAAATTGAACGTTTGCTTCAACGCGCGCTAACGCAGACGGCACACACTTTAGTCGGCAAGCTGCATTTGCTAGGGGTGGACGTAACGCTTCTTTCTTCTTCTTTTTCTGTACTTCATGTACAAAATAATACTTCGCGATCTCTGCACGATTGCCATAGCGTCTACGTCCCTACAGCTCTGCCGACAGAATGATCGAAGATGTGCGTCGTGTGCGTTGAGTCTGTGAAAAATCCGCAACCGACTTTTTGCGCCCCATGCAGACTTTTTGTGCGCCGCAGACTCGATCGCACAAACAGTGTGCCGTCGACAGACTATCCATGACGCACTTTTTAGTCTGTGAAAATAGAACCTATGCAATTATATGCAGTAACGCACACGACGCGCAAAAAGTCCGGCGCACAAATAATCCGTGTAATTCGGGCAGACCGCACCGCGCCGCTCCGCACAAAAGTGTGTGAAAAAAATTGAACGTTTGCTTCAACGCGCGCTAACGCAGACGGCACACACTTTAGTCGGCAATCTGCATTTGCTAGGGGTGGACGTAACGCTTCTTTCTTCTTCTTTTTATGTACTTCATGTACAAAATAATACTTCGCGATCTCTGCACGATTTCCATAGCGTCTACGTCCCTACAGCTCTGCCGACAGAATGATCGAAGATGTGCGTCGTGTGCGTTGAGTCTGTGAAAAATCCGCAACCGACTTTTTGCGCGCCATGCAGACTTTTTGTACGCCGCAGACTCGATCGCACAAAAAGTGTGCCATCTGCGCAGCCCCTTAAACTGGGGTCCCTATATCTGTTTGAAAAAGGAGTTTAAGGGGCATAGGTTCTATTTTCACAGACTAAAAGTGCGTCATGGATAGTCTGTCGTCTGCGCAGCCCCATACAGTAATATTATACAGGGCCCTAATATTATCCATATTTTGTCATGCACTTGTTGTTGCATGCACTTGTTGTTGTTGTTGCTTGTACAGTTGGACGCTCTCTCGCTCGCAATAAGTATTGGCAATATAAATTCATAAAATAAAGCAAATTAGAAAAAAAAATAAAACATCTCATCCCCATGCTATTTTTAAGTATTTCATACTAGAAATAACAGAAAAATTTGAATAGTAATTAATAAGTATCATTTGATGTTCGTGTTTTTAGACGAGCTTTTAAATTTCACTCAACTTTTGCACTCAATGTGCAAAGCATGTAATTTATTTATAATACAAATATTTTCATATTGGTTTATTTTGGCGACCTTCTGTTTGTATTCATGTTGCGGTATTGCTATTAATTTCGTGCAAATCACCGCTACAAGATGAAAAGGACTAGTATTAAACGCCAATCAATTTTAATTGGATTTCGGGAAATTAAACCGCCGATCTGTGTGATCAGAGCGGTTGTCGTGGACAGCCAGAATATTATATTAGCCACTGAACAGTTATGAAGAAGACTAGCGCGTAGAGAGTATTCTTTTTTATGCGTTTGGATCGTTTAAAAATACTCGTAGGAACTCTTCCTTATTATATTCCAGTGTCACGAAATGTATCATAAAACTTATTTTCTGTGTTATAAATCAGACCTAGGCAGTAAAATGGTCAAAATTCCTTCATCATCAGCCTACCTACATTCGTCCATTACCGGACATAGGCCTTCCCCATGGCATCCGTCTCCGCGTTTAAATTGTTTTTTTTTTAATTAAGTAATTATAGTTGTAATTATAGCGGTGTTAAGTGACGATGGTATTGTAAGCCTTAGTTGGTAGCAGACCAAAGTTAGAAAGCGAGATAAATTAGCTTCACTATTGCTTGTTCAAAATTTCCCTTTTTACGTAGTCCAATAGTTTTTCCAACCAGCTTATGATGTCCAATCCCGTTGACACTTGCAGCAAATTCATCTAAACGTCAAGTCAGGGTGGGATTAAAATTTGAGAGTCTATTTGAGGCGGATCAAGTAGTCTGAAGTGCGGATTTTGGAACATCCGTGTTTTTGAAATTTAGGTCAGTCAGTGGGCTTAGCACAGTTGCATCTGCCTCGGGCTAACTCGGCTACTAAATGAAGGCAAAACAAATTTTATTAAACTTTATAGAAATCAAGACTTATGACAATGCTTATGACGATGACAATGCTTTGATGCAATGATCAGTAGGACGCGTCTACTTTGGGCTTCGCGTGAATTTTATGCGCATAATATCTCTTATCTTATGGATTCTGCTTATATTATGGATATCAAATTCACTTCACATTATGGAGCTTATTCTGAGGAGTACGCGCTGCCGTGTGGGGTTAGACAAGGAGGGCTTACTTCTCCTCTTCTCTTCAACTTCTACGTAAATGCTCTGATCGAGGGGCTCAACAGAACTGATGTCGGATGCTCAATAGGTCAGATGAGAACGAATAACCTCAGTTACGCGGATGACATGGTTCTGTTGGCCCCCTCGGTCGGAGCCATGAGAGTCCTATTGAGGAAGTGTGAGGAGTATGCGGCAGTGCATAGTCTTCAATATAACGTGAGCAAGTCGGTCGCAATGGTTTTTAGGGCAAAGGGAAGTAGATTTACCAGCCTTCCCCTTCATTTAAATGGCGAAGTACTGAAGTACCAAAGTACTTTCCGGTATTTGGGTCACATTGTCACCAGCGACCTCATGGACGACCACGATATAGATCGTGAGAGACGGTCTCTTGCCGTAAGAGCGAATATGCTAGCAAGGAAGTTCGCTGGCTGCTCGCGGGGCGCGAAAGTACTTCTGTTTAGGACTTATTGTACTGCACTTTATACTCCCCAGTTATGGTTTGATTATAAGGTGGAGAGCTACCGAACGTTTAAGGTGCAGTATAACGATTCTTTTCGCATAATGTTTCGCCTTCCGCGGTGGTGCAGCGCTTCGACCATGTTCGCAGAAGCCCGCGTGCCGGCTCTCGATGGCCTAATAAGACATCGCATTGCTCGATTTAGGGACTGTGTCCTTAAATCGAAAAACAGAATTATAAGTATTATTGTAAACCATTGCTTTACCGCGCTAAAGCAGTGGTCGAAAATATTATTAAAATGATTATAATATATTTAATAATGTTGCATGCACTCCATAACAAAATTGTATTTTAAATTATAAGTGGATCTTTGTAATCTTTGAAAATAAAATTATTATTATTATGTCGCTCTTTAACACGGGCTAAGCCCGGGCCTTTTTATAGGCTTACACGGAGACAAAAAAGTCCAACGCGCAGAGGCCGTTTTGAGCTTTTAATATAAATGTAATGGGTGACACTTATTGGAGTCTGTCTGTGAGTCCATCTATAGAAAATGGGCTCAAAGACAGTCTCCGCCAAGTGACAGGACTATTGCTGATTAATGGAAACTACTTGAACTAGGCTATGGATGTGCATTCTAAATGGATGGTTAATGAGACTATTGCTAGGACTACGGCACCTGCCACTTCCGTCCCATTAGGAAATATATGGGCAGGTGATGACTATTATTATTATTATTATTATTATTAAATAATAACGTTTTGAGTCTTCTACAAAATTACACCGTACTCTTTATTTTCAAATACTCCGTGCAAAGCTGGTTGCCTGGAAGAGATAGCTCTAAGCTATAAGACCCATTGTGGACCTTAATATAAAAGTACTTTAATTTAGTTTAAAGTAAATTTTGTTAACTTTTGCTCTCAATGAAGAGTATTGTTATTGATTATTTTAATTTGTTAATTTCGCGCATAATAATTAATTAAGCCTATTAAGATTTGTAAACTGTGCCTTAAATGCCAATAAATTTTATTTATATATTTAATTAGATAACTTAACTAATTATTACGGAAAATATGGAAATGATGGAAATTATTTATGCAAAGTAACGCCTAATTCCATTAAAGAGTATTGTATTGTATCTGTCTGGTATAGGCGATACAGGCGTTTGAACTACGCCCCTAGGCAGTTTGCAGTCAGTGTTTCGACGAGGTCGTCGGTTCAACTGGAGGGGGATCGACTCACGCTATTGTTTACTATGTGATCTGTGGTTTCAACTTAATGCAAATGGGAGCTCACCGCATTTTCCAAAACTTATCTGAGCACTTGGTCTAGGCGACATGTGACCAAAATGCTGGGGTATATTTGGCCCAACGTATAAGTATTGCCATTCAACGCAATGCTGCCAGCATTCTGGGCACTCTCCCATCTGACAGTGGTTTGTACTTTGGAGCACTTGGATTTTCTGTAGATTGGCTTGTGGCCGATCTGTGGTTAATAAAAGTGTTCTCAACTGCTATAGTAGCTGTAGTATTGTTATTTTGTTTTTCTCAATAAAGGCATTTGCTTTATTTAAAAAAAAATGCAAATGTAGAAATAAACACTTGTATTTACCAGTTGCTATATACCCTTTAGTTGGTTTTACCCGCTGTCCTATAGCCTATGTGTTATTCCAGGGTCTAAGCTATCTGTGTACCAAAGTTCAGCTCAATCGGTCCAACCGTTTAGGCGTGAAAGAGTAACAAACATACATCCAGATAACCATACATTCTTTCAAACTTTCACGTTTATTATATTAGTAAGATTCGTGTCCGCCCCTCGACTCTGGTGACATCTACTGAAATTTTCTAAGAAATGGGTTATTACTTCTTCTTCTTCGTTTTTTTTTTCTTCTTTTCTTTTATCGACCGAGCGAAGCGAGGTCTTAGAGTCGAGAGCCGCGACAAGCCTGCGTCTCGACCAGTTTAGCGGTTGACCTCTGGCGCTTAGGTTTGATCGACATTTACTCGAAAACGGTTAATCCAAATTAAATGAAACTTTACACACAAGTTAGGTAGGTTAATAGAATAATTTTAGTGAAAAAAATTGCGAAATAGACCTTAGGATTGCAGAGATATAGGTGACTTAAAGTCTTTACGATAGGTCTGACGATAATTTCAAAACTGGTGCTCTGATATATTTTTTTCTAATATATACACATTTTTTATAACCTACATAAATATATTATCAAAAGTGTATGTTTGTATGTATGTTTGTTACGCGATAACTTGAAAACCGATGGTCCAATTTTTATGAAACTTTGCAAATACGTATTTTAAGTCAATAGAATTTTTAAGTTCGAACATCAGCCAAATCGGTCGAAGGGTTTTAGAGAAATAGAAAATGCTTAATTACAACGTTACCAAAGTTCCAATCTTAATGGAACTTTGCGATCAGGTAGTATAAGCTAAAAGAATTATTAAGTTCGAAAATGAGCCAAATCGATCCAAGGGTTGTAGAGTTATAAAGATGACTAAATTATAATATTTTGCACAATTTGTTAGGTACATTAAGTTTGAGAAAGATCCTACAGGCAAGAAAGAGCAGGCAAGTAGATCAAGCTAAAGAATTAATAGCGATAAAGTCCAATAGTTCGAGAATTTCAAGCAATTTATCTTATTTTCAATAACATTACTTTTTAGTATGTTGCGTAATACCAATAATTGCGTCAATTATAGTCCGGTCGCCTAAAGTTTGCTATTGAGATAGGTGTCACATACATGTAGGTAAGTACACATTTTGTGCTGTTTTTTTAACCTTATTATAAACCTCATTTCGCTTGATCGATAAAATATAATGTTATATAATTTAAGGAATATAAAAAAAGTAAAATAGTTATTTAAAATAAAAACCTTATTAATAGCGTTATTTTATGCCCATCGCTAATGTCAAGCAACCAAAGTTGGATTTAGTAGTATAGGCATAATTATATTATGACGACATAACTACGTTACATTGCCTAAAATGTTGTATAAATTATCCCGAACACAATGTACCAGACTATAACTCGCTGTCAAGTAAAATAATATTTTACAGTGGCCGTAGCATGCCAAACAGGATCCCGCTGAAATGTCAAGAGTAGAACTGTCATGCCATACATTGTAGTTTTGTGAATGTATGGGATGACAGTTCTACTCTTGAAGTTTTGTCGGAATTCTGTGTGGCATGCTACGGCCACTGTGGGAAAACACGAAAGTGGAGACCATAAACAATAATAAACAGGTAACAATGTCTTTGGAAGTGGTGATAGAATAAAGAAAACTCGCTGAATCGTTTTGTTATAAAATATAATTTAAATAAATAATTTATATGAAATACATACATATGTATATATTATCATCGACCGAGCAAAGCGAAGAGTTGAGAGCCTCTGCTTTTTCGCTGGCAGTAAGGTTATTTGAGTAGTCTGTCTGCATAACTTTTTAAAACTTAGAATTGTTTGTGCCGGCACATTCAACAATAAAGGTGCACGAGCACACCGTAATGCATCGCGGGCCGCTGGTGGCTCTCTCCAAAAAAGTCAGAAAAAAGGTGAAATCACTACGAACGCGCCCATCCAAATACGTACGCGCATAGGATTGCTTAGCTTCAATGTTGCGCTGCTTCAATGCTTCAATGTACGTACTTTAAATAGTCATTTTAAAATGAAATAATTCAAATGTATAGCTTTCAGAAGTTTTCCTGAATTTAAAATATATAATGTACTTATAGTCTGCCAAATTTTGTAAATATATGGTAACGGCAAGTTCCCTATGAATGTTGATTTATTCAGAGGGTCAAACAACGTTTTTGAAGGATAAATGGGTGTATTTTTTTCTACCTTAACTTAGAAGTTTAATTTTACGGGCACCAAGCGGCCATAGACCTGTGTATATGGTAAATATATACAATTCTACGGGATGTAGAGTATAAATGGCCCTTGACAGACATACGGATGACCAAGTGATCCTGTTAGGGTTTCGTTTTTTCCTTCAGAGGTACGAAATTTTAAAAAGGATTATATTCTAAAAATCTCGGGACGTAGGTTTATTGAGTTTTAATTTCTCAGATTTTTTGTATTTTGAGTTTCAATATTAATGTTAAAGTTCTTGTATTAGGATATATTTTGTCGAGGCCTAAAGTCTAAGGTTTACACGGAAATTGGGCTGCGAGGTCCCAGTTCGTGGCGAACTACTAGTAATTTAGCTGTTTAAGCTGTGTAATTGAATTGACAAATAGCAGAACTTGATCGCGACCCATCGTGCCGTATCGGATAATCTGCAGCTGTGGCCGTAGCATGACTTATGGGAACTTGACAGCAAGACAAGTCTACGCAGCGATTAAAGGTAAAAATTCTTTGACGCAGCGTTTGTGCTTAAAGGGATGTCATCCCATACATCACAGAACTAATACAACTAGAAGTAGCCATATTATGTGTGAGTGTGACGGCAATAGGGAAAATTCTATGTGAAGAAAAAGGAGAACGTATTTTTCTTCCGTCCCTTTCAGCGTGGCCGGTTACGTTGTTTGTCACAAGTTCAAACTATGGTTCAAACGACTTCCCTGTGACAAACATACCATCGAATTATCTTTTATTTTTAAGATTTTAAGTGCTTTCAAGGAATAATTAATGGTTTATGTGTACTCATAGTGGTAGTGAAATGGTAGGATGTGCAGTTTTGGGCTGTAAAAGCCGTAGTGAACAACATTAGGAGAAACTATTGCTGTCGCATAGGCGGGCACGCAGTGGTGAACCACCTGCCATACATTGTACTTTTGTGGATGTATGGGATGACAGTTGACTTGACAGCAAGACAATGTCTACGCAGCGTCTGTGCTTGAGAGGCTGTCCTGGGCCCGTAGCATGCCATACGGGATCCCGCTGAAATGTCAAGAGTAGAACTGTCATCCCATACATTGTACTTTTGTGAATGTATGAGATGACAGTTCTACTCTTGAAGTTTTGTCGGGATTCCATGTGGTATGCTAAAGCCGCTGCTGGGCCCGTAGCATGCCATACGGGATCCCGCTGAAATGTCAAGAGTAGAACTGTCATCCCATACATTGTACTTTTGTGAATGTATGAGATGACAGTTCTACTCTTGAAGTTTTGTCGGGATTCCATGTGGCATGCTAAAGCCGCTGCGTATTTGTCATATAGTCGTTATCAAGCTCGAATGGCCGCTCCATTGTCGCAACACTGCTGAAATTCCTTTGATTGTAATCGAACGTAACTGGAATCAAGGTCTTAAAATAAATTAAATTCATTTTGTTCTAGTATTTTAGTTTCACATTTTAACAATAGGGGTGTTAAAGGATTTTTTTTTAAATCAATATAGGTTAGTTAGCCTTTGACCACGATCTCGCCTGATCTTAAGCGATGATACGGTCGAAGATGGTAGCTGACTAAAACTAGAAGATTAATAAATCCCTTTGTGGCTTCAGTTTGCTCAATATTCAGCGCGAATAGGCTAAGAGAGAAATAATTCGGCGTACGAGAGTTACTAACTAGATTAGGATTAGTGCAGTTCTGAGAGTTTTGGTGAAGGTAATCTTGCAACGGATTTCAAGCCGAGAACCTGAGTGGCATAGTTACTGTACGTATTGTGCTGGCGTTACTAACAACTGTATTAAGCTTTTCATTATATTAAGTCTGTCGCTATTTGAATTATTGTTGAAATCAAAATTTATGTTTATTGTAACATGTAGGTATAGATTAGATAACTCTTTATTCAATACCATAATTACAATAGAATTTACTTAACTAAATTTATTCTGTAAATATATATAATATTACTAGCTTACCCGGCAAACGTTGTTTTGCCATATAAATAATTTCCTAGTAATTTCTAGTGTAGACAAAAAATAGCTTACTTATTGGAAGTATGTATGTATGTTAGAATGTGTATATTGTATGTATGTAAGAATGTGGTATATGCGTGAAATAAGCATTATTTTATGGAAAAAAATTTCAAACAAAAGTAAAAAATTAAATTTTATGAAAACATTGTCTCTTATAATTTTTTCATACAACCAATATTTCCATTGACATTTCAAAATAAAGATTCATAATGATTGATTTTTTGGAAACTATGAAAATCTTAATTGTTCAATTACATTTTTTAAATAAAATTAAATTAAAATTACATTTTTATAAGATCAACAACATTTTCGATATAAATAAAAAAAAGTATACTTACAACACAAAATCCGTTGTTATTGGAAGCTCGTGTCACGTGTTGAGTACTTTTGAGGTTATAAAATCACTTGATTAACTAATCGTGCAAAATACACTCAAAATTGATAATTTAATTATTAATGATAAAATAGGAATGATTAAAAGTTAATATGAGAGTTACACTGAGATAGCAAAATAATAATTGTCAACGTTACTACTACACTTGATGCATAAACAATAATGATGGCCGACAACTGTGTAGGGAGTGAGAAAGAAAGGAGACCGGCTTCGTTCTCATCCCTACTCAGTGCTGTTTACTGGGTCAGAAGTGACACCTGTAGACATCTGGCGGGGATAACTAATTAAATGACGATTGATCAGTTTTCGACCGGAGAGGAAAAATGATTAAATTACTAAAATGGCTATTAAAAAATAAGAGTTGATCGTAGAGTGAAAATTGAGGATTGTATGTATTTTTGTATGTTGTATCATAAAAAAATAGAAATTAAAAATTTTGTCTAAAAAATAAATAAAAAAATTTTGGGGTGGACTACCCCTAACATTTAGGTGGATGAAAAATAGATGTTGGCCGATTCTCATAGATACCGGATAAGCACAAAAAATTTCATCAAAATCGGTCAAGCTGTTTCGGAGGAGTATGGCAACAAAAACTGTGACACGAGAATTTTATATATTAGATGTACATACTAGAAAAACTTAATACAAAAACTATGTGAATTTCAGAAAATATAACAGAAATTATATAAGTAAATAATTAACACTGAATTACTCGTACTTACCTCAAAGTGATACAAACCATAATAAGTGGGTATTCGAAATTACCCAACCGAAACTATCCTCACACGTTACTGAAGGTAAATTGGAAATGCATTTAATAATTGAAGCGATGCCGTGAGAGGCGACAGGTGTTGCAGCTTACAGCTGGACACGGGAACGATCTCTGCATTCATATACTCTATTTGTGAATACAAGGAGTATTCGGGAATGTCTGATTATGAAACATATTTGTTAAATACCTACTTAAAAATTTCATCATCAGCCTACGTTCGTCTACTGCTAGACATAGACCTCCCCCATGGCACGCCACTCAACTCGGTCCTCTGTCTTCCTCCTCCACCCGCTCCCCGCGACCTTCCGGATATCGTCACCCCATCTCGCCCAAGGATCTCCACTCTAGAACCAACACGTATTATCGTTTAATCTTTTTTGAAGCCATTGGTTCCCGAACTAGTTTTCACTGTGTTAAAGGAACTGGTTCCTCCATAATTGAAACTTATTACAACTCTTATGTCAAATAGTACGTACGTATTGGATATTAAATAGTATGTAAATGACATTTATAACAGATAAAAAACCTCGGGCCCGTTACCGGGTGAAAGGTGTCCATAACACTAGCTGCGATTCCACTTTTTATAGCGATGAACATTCTAGGCACCAGGAACAAGAAATGGAGATTTTCAAAAGCCCAGTCACTTTGCCATCTTAAACTTCCAGAATATGCATCGAAGAATATTGGGATCGCATTGTGAGACCTGATGTTTCCTTAAAGATATGTAGGAGGCAGTCGCTAGGTCATGTTGCTAGTAATATTGGCAACCTGAAACTGCGACTTATATGTATACTAGGTTAGCCACACGAGCTATAATTGTGATTGCGATTTGACTCCGACAGTATAAGTCGGGTGATCTGTTCTGTTGGAAGTTGGAGTATGCAGTATGAACCGCAATTATTTATTTACCACCGTTAAAAAAACTGGGCATTTAACAGGAATAATTTAATTGTATCACATATTTACATAGTCGGAATGAAATTCGAGTTATTATTTAATCACACAGTTAGGTACTATGTTTAGCGATCAGCCTCGGAATTAGACAAAGTAAGCTGGAGTTTTCGTGTAAACCTTCGATTTTGGCGTTCTAAAAGTTTCCTTAAAAGTCACATACAATATATTGTCTGCGTCGTAAATTCTAAAGGTAAAATTCTACTTCTCTTCTCTAAACGTAAATTCTAAAGTCACAGGTTAAAAACAACAGTTTTCCGCGATTATCTTGTTTCCTATTAACCCAATGAGACCACCTAATTCGCATAAATAATTAAGAGTAAACAATTGTCTTATTTGGAGATTTGAAAGGTCTTATATACAGCTTGACTCGCTCGCACTATTTGAAATATAAATTAATACAAAAAGTTAATTCAATGAATTCATATTATTTCAAAATGTATCAAATAGTGCGAGCGAGGGAGCGTCCAGG
Source organism: Hemithea aestivaria (assembly GCA_947507615.1). Lineage (NCBI taxonomy): Eukaryota > Metazoa > Arthropoda > Insecta > Lepidoptera > Geometridae > Hemithea > Hemithea aestivaria. Next base: position 4,004,324 of record OX382323.1, read on the forward strand.
TGTATAAGACCTTTTAAAAGACTTTTTTTATGCTAAAATGCCTGAACTATTAAAGCGTTCTGGAGCGCACATAAAATGAAGTCTGTTAGATTACATTGCTCACATAACCAGTGAAATGTAGAATAGAATAGAAAATACTTTATTGTGACACCACACATGTAGTTACATTTTATTTAGTAACCGCTTACAAGTAAGTACTGAGTTTTACAAAGTCTGAAATATTTTAAGACTAGCTTGACTCGTCAGTTTAACCGTAAAGAAGTTAAAAAACACGCACATTCAGAAAAACTTTATACTCGATGTGATATGTGTCCAAACTTTAAATTGTTAAGCATATCGGGTTTTAATAAATCAAAATTTGGCTTCATCCATAACCAAAGCACAAATAAATTAATTACATCACACTATTAATATTATAAAGGCGTAAGTTTGTGAGTGTGTGAGTGTGTATGTTTGTTACTTCTTCACGCCTAAACTGGTGAACCGATTGAGCTGAAATTTCATATATAGACAGGTTCTAAGTCCTGAATAACACATAGGCTACAGCAGAGCCTATAAAACTGCTGGCTTAAATTTATTTAATTAAATACATTCAGCACTCGTGGTAAATTCAACTCGATCTGACCACACTAAATAATGCTACGTTGTAGCACTTAGCAATTTGCAATATTGGAATAGTAATACCTGCAATACGTAGAGCACTTTAAAAGGGAGATGTTAAGCACATATTCCAAAACGTTTATGCCAAGTTTTGTTGAACGAAATAGATTATAATTATGAACACTTAAGACGTTACCGAAGCTTCTATGAGTTAACACGAAAATTCACGCCTACAACATTTGAATTTCTTAGAGCGATAGTGCGTAAAACTCAAAAACGTTTTATAAATTGCTCGTATAATCATGCTATTAAGTTGAAAAAGAAACATTTTGTTTTGAAATTCATTATGGGATTTTGGTTTGAAATTCCATTTTGTGAGGTTATATAGTATAGTCCAAATTCTACATGAACGGATGCTTATTAAGTAGTATTTAAATGATAAGACCGACTCTTGTACTGGCCTAAGATTTCATGTCTTATTTCTTGAATAATGGTCGTTTTATGTAAAATAAAGTTTTTTATCTACTTCACTCAATATGTCGAGATTAAAAAAATATTTTAATCTGGTGATTCTGATTTCAGTTCTCAGTACTTGTGGCATAACTTATGTAGTAGTTAATCTTTTTTGGAGGGCACGTCACAAAATTTGAAGAGAACGTTCGTGAGGTCATGTAGAAATCTTGACACCTCGTATTCTGAGAGCTCTATTTATAAATGATTCAAACACGGTATCAATTCTTGGTGGAATCGAATGGAGGATAACCCTGTAGACTAACTAGACTGTGAATAATTTACTATTGCTGCAAGCAATGGCATTATTCCTCCGCATTTAACACTCAGAGGGAAATTAATCATTATTCCAGCTCTATATTAATAATAGAATTGAGGTTTGTCTCTTTGACTAATCCAAATGGGAATTATTGTTCTCCCATTCCTGCATTCTTTTAGTGCGGTGATTTTTGTTCAGGGTATTAAGTTAACACTCCTTTGTCAAATTCAAAATGCATTTAGCTGTATTATAAGACTATCGCCCATTTTATGTAGGTACCGATGTATGTTAGTCTTTTAGCTACCTATATTATTTTTTATTTATTGATGTGGGCTTGTCTGGTACATTGTATTTGTTGTAATTATTGTCTGAAATAAATTATATATCTTATTATTATTATTTGGAAAGCACTTCTTTGAGAAGAACGAGCTAGAAATCCATAGGGATCGTTTTCATTCGCGTATTACCGGATCGGCGCTCCACTTGGTGCAATAAATGATCAAAAGTGTCAACGTCTCAATAATAAAGTGCTCTTCACATATTTTTTCCGAGAATTTGAAATTTCGCGAGATCATTTATTGTGCTACTTGCTACGAAGCAATAATTTCTTCGTAGGCTACTTGCAGCTATTCTATGGTATTATGTGCTTTATTTCAGGCATACAGAGCAAGTTTTGCAGCAACTATCTCTAGCAATTAGCTGTTTGGTATATCTTGTATTGCATAGTATAGGTCTTCAATTGGCAAGCTAGTTCGGCAGCAGACGACAATATTAAACAGCTAGTTGTAAAAGATCTTAGTCTCAGTAACTGCAATAGTTAACTCTGCAAAGAACCATATCTAAACTAATAATAATATCTTTATTCAAGTCATATTTCGCAGTTTAACTCTAAGGTCGTATAATTGCTCAGAAATCATCATCTTACAATGATTGTCGCATCACACTCCAAAAATGGAAAATGATAAACAGAAAATTTCCTAAAAATCTTAAAACAAAAAGTGTTTTTGAACATTACAAGCGTTTTATCCTAACAGAAGTGGGTGCAAAAGGAAGTAATCGAGCGCCGTTCTCATCCAGCGCACAATTACCTGCTTTCAAATAAAAACTCTTACGTAATTTACGTAGCGTCGGTTCTGGCCTAAGAAGAAGTATTAGTTAAAGCGCTTTTTGCGCTGTTTCTTCGCATGCACGCCACATGCACTCACTTTATTACAGCTAAGCTCAGCTCAGAAAGCGCTGAGCTAGCTTACAACCCTTCCTTTAGATGAGCGCTAATGGTGCTTTTGTGTTTGTTCTTTTCAACTGAATATAGCATTCGGAAATATTTTTGTGCGGGATTTTTACAACTTGCTCTTTTAATGTGAATGGAGGTTTTTTGGGCTTTTTATGCTCTTTTGGATGGCTAGAGGTATATAGTAGGTATTTAAATGTAAGCAAAAATACAGACAAAAATACGAGAATTTACATTTTCAACATGGTCTGATGTTTTCTGTTCTTGTATTTTTTTGTTTTCTATTTATTAGTACTTTTTAAAGGAAACAGTTCTCTATTATCATCAAAAGTACTTATCCCAAGCTTTTTTGAAAATTGTTACATTCTTTACTACTCGTATGTAAGTCTAAAAAATTAAAGCAAATAGCTATACTTATTTTTTTAGACAAACTCATAACGGTTACAATAAATTTTTCAGTTTCGATGAGTTATAGGTACCTTGTCCTCCGATATATACAAATTTGATCTATAATTTTTCAATTTTATAGTCAAATTTGAATCTTGTTATTATATATGTTTTATAAAATGATTTCATTAAAATAGACCAATAAATATAAAAAAATAATTTTTTACGTTGATCTATTCAGTCGAAAAAAAATAAAAGGTATCTAGTATCTACCTACCTACTCGTACACTAGTATTATTAGTGTATTATATTTGTGCAGAAATAATTGTTTTTTGCATCATCTTTAGTGATTGTTTTGTAAATAATTATACAAACAATCACCAACGGTGATCCTATAACAAAAAATCCGATATATCGTATATAAGAATAACTCCCTATTCGTGCGTTAAAAACTAAAAACTCTCAAGGTGTCGGCACTTATAAGCGAGTGAACTGGCACCGGCCGGCGCAGGCAGAGCGACGCACAGCGCATCGGAGGCAATTTTCTTCAAAATCAATGGCGTAAGCATTTGGGATCCCACATGAGTCGGCAGTCGGCGTCAACAAGTACCCTCCTCGGTGACCCCCCGGGGGTGGAGCGGAGGGGGGGAGAGATTCAACTGGTGCAATGCGACGTGCCCCATCCCCCCGTTTGTTTTTGCCTTTGAACGGCGACTGGGTAGAATCCTTTAAGTGTATTGCGCTTCTAATCTCTCGAAGCTTGCATTTTCTTTCTCGATACATTTTGCTAAAGTTTTAATATGACGACGCGTTAAATTATTAATTGGAAACAATGTTGTGAAATTTTAATTGATTGCGTGTGCTTGTGTTCAATATAGGTATGTAGGTATTATGTATATGTTGACGATTAATGACGATCCTGTGGATTGTACAAATTGTTCATTGCAGTACCATATATTTTTCATTTAGGTAAATCTCGTTTGGTATCGAACTTCTCGGGAACGGCTACACCGATTTCATTGTTTTTTTTTTGTATATTTTGTTAATCTGGGAATAGGTCCTAAAGTATTTTGCTTTAGACGCAAACTGTATGTATAGTGCAGACATATAAAAAAAAATTGAACGTTTACAAAAATCACGCATAGGGCTGAAAATTGGTATGAATATTCGGAACACCATATTATAAATGAAAAATGCGAAATCCGCATCAATATCATATGTGTATTTTATTTAAATAGTTGTTTTATAAACTTGCCGTTTGTCTGAACTTTGGAAACGGCAAGTAGTATATTATTATTTTTTATCATAAAAATATATGAGATAAAAAATAATAATATAAATGCGAAATAATGGATTTGTTACGTCTTCTCGTCTAAACCGATTGAGCTGTAATTTGGTATATAGGTAGCTTAGACCCGGGAACACAAAGGCTATTTTCAGTAGGTAAAACTGCTGGGTACAGCTAGTTACAAACAGAAATCGTCTAAACAGTTTTTTTTTCATATGAGTCAGACAATCACTAACGGTGATCCTATAACAAAACCTTTACAAAAAATCCTATATATCGTATAAGAATAACTCCCTATTCGTGCGTTAAAAACTCTCAAGGTGTCGGCACTTACCGCTAGTTACAAACAGAAATCGTCTAAACAGTTTTTGAAGTGAAAACTTCTTTAGCGGCGCTGAGCACTTTTTTGTATGGGTAAAAACTTTAAAACTCGCGTCAGGGTCACGTGATGCTGATCGAAAAAGCGTAAGATCGAGGGGAAGGGAGAGGAACTAGTATCTCCCACTCTTTCTACCGTGCCTGAGTGTGCTGCTCTGTTGATGGTGTAAAAGTCGTCGAAATTATGGATGGAAGTTGATTTTTCTGAGAGATAAAATTTAATGTAATATATAAATAATGATATAATATTATAAATAACAACATATAAATTGTCATATGTGTGTACGATAGCGCAATAAATAAACATTGTATTCTACCTCATAAATGATAGTACTTTTATACTTATAATTAAACACAACGTTAATATTGAAGTTTTCACTTCTGCTGGCACTCCCGGAGTGCTACCTTTTTTTTTCATATGAGTCACCGTTTCTGAGATATAGGCTAACAGTTTACTCGGCAACTTTACTCGGCACTAACATCAGCATCGAGCACAGGGACAGACTGAAAACCAGCAGTCAGGTTAGCCATAGAGTTAATCTGACAGCATGCAGAGTCTGCTCCCATTGACTGAGTCTTATATATATTGTTTTACTAAGTAAAATTTGTACCTAATATTTATACGGAATATTATGTATCTTCTGTTGTCAATAAATTTTATTCATTTCATTTTTTTTTTTCATTTTCAGTTCTAAAATTTGTTCCCTACTTTATACGGCAGTTCCATAAACTAATATTAATTAATTCATGATATTTACGAATTTGTGTCGAACATTACTTTAGCTATGTTTAAAACCTAAACTAATTAATGGGTTTTGTAAAATTAATGAGGGTGACTGGCTACAGCCGCCTCATTAAGTAATAATCTACCGTCGAAGGCATAATTAATCACACTATTATAATAAAGGTGAAAATTCGGATAGAACAATGCCTATCCTATGCTAATTTTATCTTAATATGATAAAGAAAGTTATCTTATGAAAAGCTACACCCAGCGGTTATAAAAATAGTCTAATGTTCCGTTAAAAAGAAGAATTTCAGGGTTTGCCTGCTGCGGACGAGTGCATCGGCGTATACCCGCAGCCCAGGCTTTATAGCGTCCTGCAGGAACACCAGGTTTTTGCCAGGCCCAAGCCGATTGTTTACTCGCATTTCAGATATACAGGGTTATTTTTAAGACACCAGTAAACTTGCAGAACAACATGTCCATCAAATACAACAACATCACATGTTGTTGTTTATGATATGTTTCTGATCACATTGTGTAGTACAAATTTTACTTTCATATAAAAATAAGTTTCATTTAAAAAGTATTGTTCTATTCTATCTAATTATACAAAAAGCATTGAAGTTATTCGATTGAACCGCCGCGCCGCAACAACATAGTTCCAAATCTTATTATCGTGTGCAGTTCCAGTGAGTTGAACATTCCTTTAGAATGTTTGTCGGATGTCGGCAAACTTCGCAACTCGCCAACTTTGAACAACAGAACTTTCAAACTATACGTGTTTAACTTACTTGTATTATTTATTCATTGTGGTATCGACGGAATGTTGGTATAGACTGAATTTTGTTTTGATTTTGTTTGTATTTGTCTTTTATATTGGTTTTTAAGCTACCTGATGAACAGAGACGGACGGATCATAGTAAAATTATAGTAGGTAGACTAACAGCGAACAAAGGAACATATACGCGATGATAGGGCATACGTAGGCTTGCACACACGAAATTTCAATCTCCTTCGGTACCTGTCTAGAGGTAGCAGTTTTGCAGATTGCCGCGAGGCCTATACACACCCATCGGTGGGCAATTTAAGGCTGGTGACGATGATTTTATGTTTTAATTAGTGTCTTAAAATAACTCAACATTTAAGTATTTCTTATCAAAGCTTTGACCAATCCATTAAAGTAAATTTTGGGTTAATTCTAATTAAACCCTATCAGGAAATGGTCGATCGGCGAAAGCGCCGCACCGGGCCGAGATTACTATTCAACCCCGGTTGACCCCAATATTTTACTATATGTATATGTACTACTTATGCGAGGTCAAAACTCCAGGTACGGTCTCGGTTCTGATTTTATATGTTACTAGATTACGCTCGCGGCTTTGCCCGCGTGGCAAAATCCTTTCTTAGCGGGGGTCTACGTCATAAAACCTATCTGTGTTCCAAGTTTCAACCCAATCCGGCCAGTGGTTTAGGCTGTGCGTTGATTTGGATATGTCCTCGATGGCGTTGATAGATCAGTCAGTCAGTCAATCGGTCACTCTTTCCTTTTATATATTTAGACGAAGACGATATATCTATAGCCCCTGACTAAAGCCTGCGCTCCGCTTCGCTCTAATTGACCGATTGGCCAGTCTTCAAGCTAGTCTTGCCCAGTAATTATGCCGGTAACATTGCCTTGTATTATTAAGGTCGATTTACTTTGGCCGAAAAATCAAATCAAAGCATTGTTTCAATAATTCAATTTCATATAAGAAAAGGAAAACTCAAATAAGTACTTATAGGTACCTAGCCTCTTTTCAGCCACTTATTAGAGTTCAATTTGTCATCAAAGCGAAGTGCTATTGTAGAAGAGCGTATATATCGAGTGACGCTCTCTCGCTCGCACTATTTGACAAATCCATACATATAATAAGAATGGAAATTTCTCCCCATTCATTGTGATCCTTTACTAAGGTGAACTGTGAAAATACGCATATGAACAAAACGACGCGAAAAAGTCGCTTGCGCGATCTAGATCGTAAAACATTTTGTCAATTTTTCCTAGGGAAACGTAAAATAAAATAATAAAATAAATAATAATCATTTATATCGGACACATCGCCCCTAATTTACATCAAAATTTCGAAGTAAAAGTAATAGAATATAAAGTAAATTCAATTCAAAAAAATCAAAAAGCAAAAAGTGCGACAAACTAAAAATACGCCATCTATCGATGTGGCCATAAACGAAAATTTACCAGAGTAGTTTTATTAGGCTTAATTTGTAAAAAGGTTATTACTTATGTGTGATAAAACGGCACAACCGAATTGTATGCAGTTTTCGCTAAAACGTTGCAAATTTCTCTAATTTGTAAATAGTATTGGTTTTATTTAAATCGGTTTTTAAATAAAAGAGTTATATCTATCTAAAGATTTACTTATCTATTATATAAAATCGTTCGTACACTTTTGTTCTATCAACGCACAGCCCAAACGGCTGGACGGATTGAGCTGAAATTTGGACAGCGTATTCGTAAGAAGATTTCATCGTGCAATAAGAAGCGATTTTTTAAAATTCCCTCAGGAACAGGAATTATTCCCGAAAAACGAATGTATGCAAATCCGTAACCGCTGAACCGATTAAGCCGAAATTTTGTAAAACGATAGTTGGGATTGTGATTAGAAACATCAAATAGTTTTTTTGTCAGAAATTTACTTTTAAGGGGGGTAAAGGGGGGTCGAAGTTTGTATGGAAAATTTAGAACCGCTGACCCTATTGAGCTGAAATTTGGTACAGAGATAGATTGAGTCCTAAAAAATTGAATGGTATACTTTTTATTCCAAAAATCAACCTCTAAGGCGGGATAAAGGAGGTCAAAGTTAGAATAGGAAATCGGTAACCGCTTCTTTGTTTAAGCTGAAATTTAAACCAGCGTGTTCTTTAGGTAACGAAGGCGACGTATAAAAAGGGATTTTTGCAAAATTCTTCCGGGAACGGGAATTATTCCCGAAAAACGTTTGTATGCAAATCCGTAACCGCTGAACCGATTAAGCTGAAATTTTGTAAAACGATTGTTTAGATTGTGTTTAGGAACATTAATTTTTTTTTTTTGACGAAAATTAACATTTAAGGGGGGGTAAAGGGGGGTCGAAATTTGTATGGAAAATTTAAAACCGCTGACCCTATTGAGCTGAAATTTGGTACAGAGGTAGATTAAGTCCTAAAAAATTGTATGGTATACTTTTTATTCCAAAAATCAACCTCTAAGGCGGGATAAAGGAGGTCAAAGTTAGAATAGGAAATCGGTAACCGCTTCTTTGTTTAAGCTGAAATTTAAACTAGCGTGTTCTTTAGGTAACGAAGGCGACCTATAAAAAGGGATTTTTGCAAAATTCCTCCGGGAACGGGAATTATTCCCGAAAAATGTTTGTATGCAAATCCGTAACCGCTGAACCGATTGAGCTGAAATTTTGTAAAACGTTTGTTTAGATCGTGTTTAGGAACATTAATTTTTTTTTGACGAAAATTAACTTTTAAGGGGGGGTAAAGGGGGGTCGAAATTTGTATGGAAAATTTAAAACCGCTGACCCCATTGAGCTGAAATTTGGTACAGTGGGAGATTGAGTCCTAAAAAATTATATGGGATACTTTTTATCCCAGAAATCAACCTTGAAGGGGGAAGAGGGGGGGGGTAGAAGTTTGAGTAGAAAATCAGTAACCGGCCATCTTTTAAAGCTCAAATTTGAACAGCGTATTTTTTATGTAACGTAGATGACCGATAAAAAGGGATTTTGCAAAATTTCCACGGGAACGGGAATTAATTCTAAAAAACGTTTGTATCCAAATCTGTAACCGCTGAACTGATTGAGCTGATATTTTGTAAAACGATTGTCTGAAGTGTGTTTAGGAACATTGAATAGTTTTTATGTCAGAAATTAACTTTAAAGGGGGGGTCAAAGTTTGTATGGGAAATTTAGAACCGCTGACCCTATTGAGCTTAAATTTGGTACAGCGGTAGATCTAATCCTAAAAAATGATATGCAATACTTTTTTCCCAGAAATCAACTTTTAAGGGAAAAAAGGGGGGTGCAAGTTTGTGTAAAAAATCGTTAGCCGCTTCTTTGTTTTTGCTGAAATTTGGACAGCGTGTTCTTAGTTACATAAACTAAGACGACCGATAAAAAGGGATTTTGTGAAATTCTTACAGGAACGGGAATTATTCCCAAAAAACTTTTGTGTGCAAATCCGTAACCGCTAAACCAATTAAGCTGAAATTTTGTAAAATGATGGTTTGAGTTTTGTTAAGGAAATTTTTAATAGTTTTTATATCAGAAATTAACTTATAAGGGGGGGTCAAAGTTTGTATGGGAAATTTAGAACCGCTGCGCTGACCCTATTCAGCTTAAATTAATTTAGTGCAGAGGTTGATTGAGTCCTAAAAAATGGGATACTTTTTATCCCAGAAATCTACATTAAAGAGGAGGAAGGGGGGGGGGGGGTGCAAGTTTGCGTAAGAAATCGTTAACCACTTCTTTATTTGAGCTGAAATTTGGATAGCGTGTTTTTAGGTGGTTTTGGCGACTCACGAGAAGGGCTTTTGCTAAATTCCCACTGGAACGGGATTTATTTACAAAAAACAATTGTATGCAAATCCGTAACAACTAAACCGATTGAATCGAAATTTTGTAAAATCATGGTTTGAGTTGTGTTTAGGAACATTAAATATTTATTTTGACAGAAATTAATGGGAAATTTAGAACCGCTGACCCTATTGCGCTTAAATTTGATACAAAGGTAGATTAAGTCTTAAAAAAAGATATGGGATACTTTTTATCCCAGAAATCAACCTTTGAGGGGAGGAAAGAGGGATCCAGTTTGTGTAGGAAAGGTAACCGCTTCTTCGTTTTAGCTAAAATTTGGACAACGTATTCTTTATGTAACGTAGGCGACCGATAAGAAGGGATTTTGTGAAATTCTCACCAGAACAGGAATTTTTTCACAAAAACGTTTGCATGGAAATTAGTAACCGCTGAACCGAAAATGAGCTGATATTTTGTTAAGTTCTGTTAATGAATAGTTTTTTTATGTCAGAAATTAACTTTAAGGAGACTAAGTATTAAAGGAGGGGGAAGGAGGATCAGAGATTTAATGGGAATTCAGGAACCATGGAATTGATTTGAGTCGCGGGAAGGATGGTGTGAGAAATTAGTAACGAATAATAATTTAGCTGAGGTACATTACAGTAGAGATAAGTTAAAGAGTTACCGGGAAAGGACCACAAATAGTTTTAATTCCTGAAAAGAGGCGTGAAAATTTATGAAGGCGATAAACTACCGCTCAACTGAGATAATTTGACCTCTGGGAAAGGACATAGGATTGGTTTCTACGGTAGCGAACAAAACTGCATAGAAATACCCAACCCGATATTCTTCGCTACCCACAGCGGGAGCAAATAATATATAGCCATGCCTTATTTTACGCTTACAAAGTCACGGGGATGGAAATACTATCATAGTGAACATAGCAGCACCAAATTCGCTTTATTAATTGACTCTCACGCGCAACGAAGTGCGCGCGGGTCAGCTAGTTTTGAAATATAAATTCATAGAATTAATTTATTGAAAATTCCTTAAGACCAGCCCTGAATAATATTATTGCACACATTTTAAAAGTGTTTTCAGTTTGATATATTAAAAAATGGCATAAAAGAATTTATGAAAAAAAAAAAAAGCTTTTTAGATATTGCCATTTTTGTTTTTGGAATTGTCAAAAAAAAATTCTATGAATTTTTATTTCAAAATTTGTCAATTAGTGCGAGCGAGAAAGCGTGACTCGATATATTATACGCTCTTAACGAAATCAATTAATTTGAGATCGAAATATTATTAGTGTTTTTGTTTGTGCTGAGTGGCGACCCTTCGGTTGCCTTGTTTACCATGTTGTTGTTCGTAGAATCAAGGCTGCGTAGAGCCCAAACACAATGCCACACGACCTTCAAGCCCGACCTTGAAGAGAGAACGAAGAATAGGAATACCTAAACTAACTACACAACAGATTTAGTTTCATAATGGGAAGATCAACACATTATTGTATACATTACCGTAACTTAAGACTTAAGACCAGTAGGTATACGTTGGCTGGTGAAAGCGGCGGTCTAATCTTATGAAGCAATCATTAAAACCAATATATTTTTTATTAACCAATTGATTTTTTATATACGTATAGGTAGGTACCCGTTTTGGATTCATGTCTTTTTTGAAGAATTATCTCCATGTTAGACTTCCTCCCTTATTATTTATTAATTCGAAGAAAACTTTTGTCTAACAGTTTTTAAAAAACAGCTATCTTGAAGAACTCATTTTTTTAATACACATATTGTTTGATAGTATACCTAGTTTGAAAATAATATAATATGCAATAAACATCAATATTATGTATATTGCTACTCCCTTATCGGCCCTACTAGCCACACTTTAATTTGGGTGATGCTTAAAACATCCTTTATTGATACAAACGAGTTATAACTAGTGATGGTGATGATACTGGTATGGTATCAACATTACGGGTCTTTTCCACACACTGGTGTGTGTATTACAATATCTTTTCCTATCCCATAAATTAATTCATTTTCATTTAATTAGTAAACATGAAAGAGACGTGCTCGATAACTTGGATCCAATACAATCGCAGTGTAGGTATTATTAGGAATTCAATAGGTAAGAAGCCCTAGACGCTCGTGTTCCTGAGAGATAGTTGACATAAGGTGTATCAAAATAATTAAAATGCAGTTTTTAGGTCAGTTATCTTTTTAACATCGCCGAGTGCATACGTCAGTCACATCTTGCGCAGTTTCAAACTTTTCTGTGAAATTTCTAGAAACTTAGTAAATTCAATTCAAAAGTTACCTTGTTAGTTCACACTAACGAGGAAGGGTGCAATTGTAACTAAGTTTTCGTTCATAATTATGCCGAAAGTAAGAATGATAAGGGAATATATTGTTTTCTGCAAGGAGTGGTTGCAAGGTAAGTTCAGATACTAATTAAATTTATGAAACAAACTTGTAGTTTAAGTTTGCTGAAGAAAAGCGACCGAAAACTTACACCGGTGCTGTGTTATGTGTTTGTATAGATATGTTATCCACCTTATAACAGCGATTGGACTTATTATTAATAACTTCATTTCTTAAATCTCAACAGTAAATCAAATATTAGATCGGTTTAAGAAGTACCTATACACACCTAAACACATACCGTCCAAGATTTACAAGTGTGCCATATACGAGTAGGTATAGGTTAAAAGAATCCACGAGCAAAGCGAGTTAAATTCAATCTCCGCGGGCGATGACACCGCATTTTATCGAGCGAAGTCGCACATTAACGGCTAATAGTATAAAGTAAAAATAATATCGTTTGGCAGACAATCATATTGTTAGATTCAACAGCGTCCACCCCCTGCCCCCCAGGTATATGCTAACAGGTTGGATACCGCAGCTTGGACCGCTGCCAGCAACCCACAGATCTCGCCACCATAGTCTAGTGGGGAGTATTTGACCTAGTTTATGTGTGACTTATAGATTTACTGACCATGGTTCACTCTTCAAATTGGTTTTATCCTATCTTGCAATTTTTAACCGAATTTAATAAGTTAGGTTATCCATTCAATTTATGTTAGTAATATTATTGGAACTGCGGTATTTATATCTCATAGGATAATCCTTTTATCACATAGGATAATCCTTTTAGAATTCCAAATATCAATCATGATAAGAATAGAATATAATAGGTACACTTTATTGAGACCAATAGAAAAATTTCATTAACTTATTACTAACTAGTGCTACGATACATTTTGGTACACAATTGACGGCCTTATCGCTGTGAGCGATCTCTTCCAGGCAACCAACAATCATCATATGATTCATCATCTAATGTGTTTTTTTTTTAATTTGGCAAATTACGCCTTTACAGATAAAAATAAACATGGAAACGATACAACGATTGGAGATAGATAAAAAGTGTCAAAGCCAAAGTTGTAGAAAATTTTATGAGGTTTAATAATGTAGTACAACAAAATATCGTATAATGCAGAGTTTTTGACATATAAGCAAAAAACCTAAAAATGGGACCTTCTTTGGCCTCCCCCCCTCGGGCTCACCTCGGAGGGGTGGGGACTTTTAGTATGTTTATCTCCTAACTAGTCCAAACAAAGTTCTTAAGTTGGTTTTTCTGCTTTCGACTTTTCGATCCACATACCCTTTTTGGGCACTCATTGACTGGGTTAATACTACAATATCTACAGCAGTACAGAAGTCTTGTTTTAACCATAGATAGGCCATACACCAATCTACAGATTTTAAAAAAATCTCTATAATAGCTATTGATCGGAATTCATTATAGCTTATATTTAGTCCAACTTTGGGCACAGTGCAAATTTTATCAAAATCCATTCTGTATTTTCCAAGTTGTGTTGTAGTTGTGTTTCTAAGTAGTGTGAGCTTAAAGTTGTACGATTTTTTTTCAAATTTCAACTGTTATTATCAGATTTCTGAAAGCTTTTTTATGTACCTTATTTATCTATTTTGTTTCCTAATTCGTAGTTACTAGTTAGTGGCATCGATTCATGTCATTTGTAACGCAACCCGTACTTATATGGGCTCGATTCATTATGGGGCTATATCAGGGCTTCTATTGACTTACCATAGCTATTCTTTTATCTGTGCCATAGCTTTATTTCTAACCACCACTCACCATGCCTTGTATATAGCGCTATTATATAGGTTCACACATACTAGGGGTACACTAGTCGTGCACTTCTTAGCGCGTAACAGAAAATTACCAGTGTTTCTTTGTGTGTATGTATGAATTATACGAGTACATATTTACATAATAAACCTTTTTCTCAAATCACTTTATCTATTTAAAAATACTCATCAAAATCCGTTGCATATTTTTAAAGATCTAAGCAGAGGTACATAGGGACAGACATAAATACAGACAGACAGAAGTCGATTTTATAACATACTATGTAGTGATATTATATCTGCCCATATTGAAGGCTTGAGACAAACAAATTGCTATGCAGTTTTGTTTGATCCCGCCAACGGTAGCGAATATCGTTCAGGTTTCAATAGGTCTTTATGTATATTCTTACAATGTAAGCCACCCAAAGTTAATAAAAAATACAAGAAATGAATATACAATTGAAATGTTGCGTTTATTTAACAGCGTGCGGTGTGGGTTGACTTGCAGAGACAGAGTACAACAAAATTGCAATGACGTCTTTTGTCATGCAAAAATACGATGTTTCGCTTGACTTTTTTATTTTGTGGCCAGTACTTTTACTACAGCTACATATAAAATAACACTTCGTCCACTAGAAATGACAGTGAGACAATTCAAAAATCATTAAATGTTCAAAGATTGTATTGAAAATTGTGTTTTTTTTTAAATAAAATAATAAATAAAAATCATTTAATTCGGACACACAGCCCATATTACACATCTTAAAACACATTAATATAAATTAAAATAAATCAGTTTTTCAATAATTAGCATTTACAATATTATCAAATTAAAAATAATTAAAAATTAAAATTACTATCCAAAATTAATGTTACACTATCATCGTAAGTGAACAACTTGTACCCATAAGTCGGTCACATACCTACTAACCTTCAAAATATTCAATGTTACCGTATATAAACGTAACATTTATTTGCCAGAAACACAAATTGAATAGCCGTCAAATGTAGCTTACATAACATGAAACGCCCACTTGCCACTCAACATGACATGTGAAATGATCTACATTTGCCACCGACGTCCGACAGTTTGGACAGTCTATCGTGTTTGATATATATCAATGGCTAGTTACATCGAGTGAACGACGCGTGACATCCATGTATCAATAAATCAATGGTTTATTGCGAATGCACTTTAAACAAGAATCAACACGACGCCCATGACGACGCATTGATATGAATCCTCGGGATTTTGCGACTTAAAATTATTGTCCGTAATATAAAGAGATTATCTGATCTGGTGTATAAATATAAAAGGAATACGTTATTGTCTTACTGGATGATTGTGTTGATATTTGACAGAGTTAGGTACTGTTAGAAACAGGCTTTGGCAAGAATTTCTTAACGAAAACGAACCTGCAAGAGTGAGCTAGCGGTATAATAAGCAGTTTTACTTGGTTGAGTGCATCAATACTTATAAATATGCACACACCTGAAAGCTATCCACATACGTATCTGCCTAATTTAAGCTTAATAGGTTTAGCCTTTTAGGCATGAATAGGTAAAATAACACGCATACATACACACTTTCGAATTTATTATATATAATATTTGTAGGATTCCATTTTCTGGAAGAAATTTGTTCAAGCCATAAAATCAAATTTAGATGGGCTAACCATAGATATACTACTCAAGATTCAACCCAACGCTGTGCTGCAAAGCTCGAAAACGACACGTGTTTACTATATCTTTCTAGCTATTGATATATACATACATCCTAAGGGTAATACAAAAAATAACACAAAGTAATTAACATTTTGTAACAATAATCGACCTTAATGCAAAGTGATAAAGTTTAGTTTGCAATAATGACATAACGATTTTATGACGTTTTCACTCCGTGCCATTGACTAAATTATTGCCTCTAGTGAAGTTCAACTTTATTTTCACACTGCTAATGCTCATAATCACTTATCCCATATGACTCTAATTTGTCCCGCTCTTTCGCGTAAAGGAGTGAAAGAGACAACTGCGCAAGCAAAAACATTTTTAAATGCTAATTTTGATATAATATCTACATTATTTTGAATGTTAATCACTAAAAGTAGTGGTAAAATGTATAAAACTTACCTAAAATATGAGATCCTATATTATTTTCTTTTTTTAAGTGTATTCTTTTGCAATTCTTAAGAGCTACGTTCCACTTGTTGGCGCGAGACTGACGCCGAAACAGTGCTCATTATGGATTTAAGCACAGTTTATTTTGGTCGATTTTGAAGCGGTTAGGCGTAATCCAGAGTAGTATATCTATGGGGCTAACATACATACATACATACACACAAACACTCTCATTAACAAACCATGGCATCGACATTATAAGTGTGATTTAAAAAGGGTATACATACTTGTTTGAAAGAGCGTTATCAAACGTACCATCTTCATTTCATAGCTTTGTCAACTCAGGACATATATTTACATGTTTGTTTTAACTCGACATCCATAATACGAAGTCGTTGGGCAAATAATAGGTAATTTGTTTTGATACGGGTTACTACGTATATTCACATTTTTGATTTCCTTACTGAGTTTAAAGCGTATTTTAACTGACTTTAAAAAGAGGCAGTTATGTATACCTACTCCGAGCTGTGTAGATATAGGTATAGGTTTAGTGATGATGATGATCTATTAATTATAGTTATAAATATGTAATTATTTCGATTTAAAATACAATACTGGAATACTGGTGGTGGTATTCGCTATACTGGTGGTAGGCTTCGGCCGTGGCTAGCTACCACCCTCCGGACAAAATCGTCATTACCATTGTGTTCCGGCATGATGTTCGGTGAAGCCAGGGAGGCATTTGTCCCGCCTTCTAGGTTTAGTCTGCTGCCATCTACGGCCCCATCGTCGCTTAAGATCAGGCGAGATCGTGGTCAAAGGCTAACCTATAACGAATAATAATAAACAACGATAACATTTATTACGGTTTTAAAATTAATTAGATATATTTTTAAACTTTTTTTTTTTAATCAAACCTTTATTGAGAAAAACAAACTAACAATACTACAGCTACTACAGCAGTTAAGAACACTTTTATTAACCACAGATCGGCCACAAGCCGATCTACAGAAAATCCAAGTGCTCCTTTTTTAAACTAGACTGTAATTGCTCCAATTCCAAGTACTGAATTATTTAGGTGGTTGCGCGGGTTGTTAGTTACAAATGACGTAATAATTCCTAATATTCTGGCATTCAATCATTCTATCTGATTCAATACTCATCTCTCATCTTACTAATATTTTAAACGTGAAAGTTTGTAAGAATATAATATGGATGTCTGGAAGAATATTTGTTACTCTTTCGCGCCTAAACGGGTGGACCGATTGAGCTGATTTTGTATAGAGATAGCTTAGACCCTTTTTTTTTTTTTAATAACACATAGTATATAAATAAATATCAAAATCGGACTAGGTACCTAGTACCTATCTACCTACCCTGAAAAAATGTTATGCACGGTATTAAATACATAAAAAAACATACCTACCTATACATATACACGCGTGGACATATACACGTTTACAAAACATCAGATTTTTTTGGTCGGTTAAAATTATAGCAATAGACCGACACCGGACAACAGTACATAATATTTTTTTTTTTAGCGCCACCTAACCCCAGTCTAAGCAACTTAATGCTTGTATTATGGTGACTAGGATAACGGATATAATACTTGTATACTTTTTCTTTCGTAAATACATTATAATATTTATTGAAAACCACCCAGACCAGAAACAAATACCTGTGGATCACACAAATATTTGCCTCATACGGGAATCGAACCCGCAACCTTCTGTGTTGCAAGCGGGTATTAGCCCACCGCGCTACAGAGGTCGTCCAATATTATTATTATACTTGTTAATATATAGGTAAGCGATGTGTATGTGTGTGTAACTTAGGTACGTTTAACACACGAATTCTCAATCTCCGGTATCCGTCATTCAAGAACCAAGGAGGCACCGAGTCTCCGCCTTTGTACTTACATATTATTGCCGCGAGAAAAATAACTTCAGTAAAAATAAGTTTATATACGCGCATCTAGATCAAAGGAAATCAGTTAAAAAATTGACTTAAATAAAATAAAAATAAATATTTCAGGACGTTTCACTTGTTTTAGTTATGCACGCCATCGAATTCCAGAGCCGAAGACCTCGACCCTTAAAACAAATTTAGAGATATTTTTGTTAAAATATATTTTAACATTATATTATTACAAGGAAACAGTAATCAGTTTTTGAAAAAAGTGTTTTTTTTTTTAATTCTCCTTTTAGATCTAGCTGTGCGAATATTATCAAACTTATGCTGAGAGCGATGTTGAGTTATTTATTTATGGCTTTACTACGAACATACGTAATAATGTTGTTTTATAGGAAAAGCAAATCATTACTTTCCCTCATTCCGTTTTGATGTCATCTTCTAAACATATAAAAGGAAAGAGTGCTAAACCGCTGAACCTTGGAATACAGATGGTGGTAGGTTGAAATTTGGAATACAGATAGGTTTTATGATGTAGAACCAAGTTATTCTATATACTGTTCAGTATTGCCATAATATTCCAAATATTTATCAACTATCAGTTGCAAATAGACAGATCGACAAATTACACGCAGTACAAAGGGGTATCAAGCAAAGGCAATTTATATCAAAGCTGATATGTGATCATGTGAAATGTCAGGCACAAGGTAACTGCTGATATGCCGCATTGCAGGTCTCTCTGATAGACTCTGTCACTCGGTCTGATAATTGTTAGATCTGGCCGTTGTTTACCGCTCTCTCGCTTGTACAATTTGATACATTTTGCAATATAAATTGATAGAATTAAATTTTTGAAAACTTCTCAAGAGGAACCCTGAACAATATTATTGCACACATTTTAAAAGTGTTTTCTGTCTGTGCCATAAGGAGTAGTAGAAAAAAAACAATTATATAATTTAGTATATTTAGGTTTGGACGGATGCAAGGCTCTCCGATTCCCAGTTCTCCGTCACAAAGACGATGCGGGAGTCGGGAGTGCCGCCGAGTTGTTTTAGTGGGTATACCGCATTTTTTCCCGGCGAAAACAAAAAAAAGGTATATTTATGTGGGGATTATAAAGTTTTATTCAAAATTAAACCTTATTGTCTGTCCTTATTAAAGAGTAAAATGAATTGCATAATATCATCATATTATATGTCAGGAAGAGATCGCTATTAGCGATAAGACCGCCAATTGTAACATTGCTTAACTGAAATGTACTTATTTAGTGTTAATTGTTTTCTTTGTTGCAATAAAGAGTTATCTATCTATCTATCTATCAGTTTACTTTGCATTCCGATATCAGGGTAGCGTACAGTGTCCAAAATGATGCGAGCGTGTCGCTGCAGCGCCCAGCGACGCGCCAGACACGTTTTGGTATTTTTACAAAATTTAGGGTCAAAATTTTCAAACAATTGCGATTTTAAAAAATTACAGCTTTATAAGCTATATTACTTTGACTTTGATCTCCTAATTTAATTATTTAAATTATCATTTTGTCAATTAACCACCGAAAACAGAACCAACAGAAAAAACCTTTCAGTGATTATAACATCTATTTAATCACTTTGCATTAATACAAACGTTATCTTAGGATAAAGGAAAATATAGGTCGAGCGCTATGTGCAATGTAGGCTTCCGTATACTGGCAAATCGAATATTAACTACCTTATCTTTCATTGAAAATATCTCCGAAACTAAAAATATTACTATTTACTATTTTACTATAATTACTATATTCACTAGAACATCAAAGACCCACAATAGCATACAAAAATTGGAACCCTAAAAATGCTGTCAGTTTAATTGAAACAAATGAAGTCTATACAATTTTCAATAGTCCATAACGAATAAAGTTGTTACGAGTGTAGAATTTAAAGGGGAAAGAATTCGCAAAAATAAAAATCGTTCAACGAGTTCTTTTCAAATCAATCAATCAATTGAAATCCGTTTCCGATGGGTGCAATTTTTTTTCGCGACTCTTGAACTCAACCTTTATTGGTCAAAGCCATAGAGGAGAATATCCACAAAGCGCTGAACTGATTGAAACGAAAATTGACACCGAAATAGATTAGAGGTTTAGGAAACAGACTAGACAGGACCGGACTGGATGTTAAGGCTCTGCTGATTCCCAGACCTCCGTCTCAAAGACGATGCGGGAGTTAGTTCACGTTCAAACGATTGAACCAATCGGATTGTTATCTTAGGCCATGGAATAACACACATTGTAGGCTACTTTACGTGTATTCTCCTTTCTACTATAATATTATAAACTAGCTTACGCTCACGCATGGTGAAATTCTTTCTTAGCGGAGGTCTACATCATAAAACCTATCTGTGTCTCAAATATCAACCCAATACGATCAGCGGTTTGGGCTGTGCGTTGATAGATCAGTCAGTCACTCTTTCCTTTTATATATTTAGATTTGAAAGTACGGATAAATGTTACTTTTTAACGCCTGAACGGCTAACCTGACCAAGCTGAAACTTGGTATTATAGAGAATAGAGGTACTAGCTTCGTCCAGCAGTTTTACCCGCTGTAATATGGCATTTGTTTTATTCCAGGGTTTAAGCTATCTCTATACCAAATTTCACCTCAATCGGTCCACCCGTTTAGGCGTGAAAGAGTAACAAACATATAAACAGACATCCATACATTCTTACAAACTTTCACGTTTATAGGTAACTAGCTTGTGCTCGCGGCTTTGCCCGCATGCAGAAACCATTTCTTAGCGGAGGTCTTCATCTTGAAACCTATTTGTGTTCCAAATTTCAACTCAATCCGTTACCGGTTTGGGCTGTGCGTTGATAGATCAGTCAGTCACTCTTTCCTTTTATATATTTAGATATTGGTAAGATTATACGAGTAGACATCTTTAGCTCGGAAATAACATAGGTACTCGTATAGGCTACTTCTCAGCGCATTTAGTATGAAATAAATTGACAAATAAGTCGTAGTAAAAATAATTATTACATGCTTGTGGAACTCCACTTCAAGCCAGAGGTCTCACTACCCTTCTTACGGTCCAGGACGACAAATTTTCTACCAAAAAATAGCCAAGAATATTTTATTCAGCTCTGGAAAAGCGCTTTATTTATTACTGGGTTTTCTTATTTCAAACCGAAGCGCTATCTCGGAAAAGGGCGTAATGACGGAGAGATAAAATCCCCGCCTCTCGACATCCATTCCTGTTACAGATGAGATAGCTTGATAGATGTCGTAAGTTCATCTTCTCAAAAACATTTAAATCACAAACTAAAAATACCTCTTTTGAGTTTATCATAATCATCATTTCCATTCCATATCACACTGCTTGCTAGGTGAAGGCATCCTCCCTCTTGTGCAATGCATAGGTGAATCGCATTCTGGTCTTCCTCCGATCGCTGATAAGAGAGAAGACAAAAAAGTGAGACGCATGGTTTTCATACAAAGTGGCAAATTTACGGCATGTACCATGCCATATTTCCTGTGTTTTCTACTATCCTTGAGAAATGAGATCCGTTTCGAGCTGAAATTGATGCAACACTTTAATTTTCTCATTAGGATCAAGCGCTTTGTGTCGTGTATCGTGAAGTTTAGTGCAGCGCATTTTAGCTTTATTTCTTAAAGTACATTTAGTTTATTGTATTTTCTGTAATAGATCGTGTTACTTGAAGAAAATAGACTTTTTATTTTAAAACTTCTTTGTCCCAATGGATATAGAATAAGTCAAAGATCGCGATGCCTTGATTTTAATAATTTCCCTTTCTTTGTGACTCGTTTCTTGGTTCTTGTGCAGATAGTTTATTGTGTTTTGATTAAAGTTTAAAGTGAGTTCTGCATCTTTGTCACAATGCCGTAGGGTCCTTGTCTCAGTCAAAGAATGAACTGATATTTGGCAAAACTTCGAAGATATTTTTAAAGTAGACTAGACTAGAGTAGTAGTAAGCTTCAGCATCGTCCTGAGCGGTTACCGGTGCATAAATGTTGACTTTGGTGGTTAACATGGCACCAAATGTTACTCACATCAGTACCTACATAGTACCTATGAACTCAAAGAGCTTACGATAAACTCATTGTATGAACTATATTCTTAGCAAAATGGCAGCATAAAATATGGGTTGGGTGATTGTCTTCTTCAAGATGTGTTATGCATATGTATGTCAAGTTAGAGGTTATTTGAGTTATCTATTACCTATCTTAGATCAGGAACTCGTTGGCCAATATGAAATACGTCACCTAAAGTACCTACTCTCCCTTAAAATGGTTAACATCATGTAAACCTCGTCGCAAATCAAAATTGATTATAAAGCCGCGAGCCAATTCTAAGTACATGTTTACATAGGTATTTGCCCCGAATAAAGGCCCCGACCCGACGCGACGTCCAATAATTTGATGAACATAGTGGGTGAACTAATTAGTCGGCATGCAGACCGCGGCAAAATGTGTACTCGTTTCATTATAGGATTATATGACCTAAAATGAGAAATTAGAGTGCACTTTGCATTGGCCGTGGAAATTGAATTTTGCTAATTTATTTGCGAAAATGTTAGGTGTACTATTAGTTATTTGTTATACAAGAGTGCAAAGTTGCTTTTTGACCGCGTGCTCGGTTTGTATGACCGAGCGAGCGAAGGATTCTAAATTTAAATCACGAGCGCAGCGAGTGATTTAATCATTAGAATCCTGAGCGTTAGCGAGGGAAACAAAAGAGCACAAGGTCGAAAATCTTTGCACTCGAGTGTAACACGTAACTTTTCATTACCCCTCAGCGAGGAAATGACTAAATAAAAAAAACATTTACGATCACAAGATGCTTTTATTTCAGTTTAAATACATTATGATAGTACAGAATAATTTATAAATTTAACTTAGGTATAACTTAGGTTTAGGGTGGTTGGGCGTTTGGTTTGATATTTCTCAACAATTTTTACGTATTCCTTGCGAATGACGAAGTCTCTTTTTGTCTTTGTATTAGGTAAATGAACTAACAATAAGTCATCTGAATGTTTCTCGATGTTTTTGACATTAAGTTGTGTTAGTTCCCTAGTTCGACATCCTCCGTTCATATACTAATAATAAGAACAACCTGTAACGTAAAGGGTATTATAGTAGATACATTAATAAAATTTATTAACGTGCATAATAAATTATGCATATGAACATCAATAATTGACTTACTTTTGCCGCTAAATATACGGAATCAGATGCTTCGTTAAGAAACTTTTTCAATTTCAGATGCTGTGAAAACCTTAGTCTTTCTTAGTCTTGGATAATTCAATAAAATATGCCAATAAAACGTTTTCTGAGAAAGTTTTGGCTCCTTTAGCTAGTCGCCACGCGTTAAATATATCGTATTGATTTAAATACTTCTCGCGTGATTGTTGAGGAAGAAAGCTCATTTGCGCATTATTGGACAGTTTCCGTTAGTTCTGTAGGAGTCAAATATAATTCTTCGTCGCTAGAACAATCGTCTTAGTCACTCATTTTACTTGTTTTTAGTTTCTTGTTTTAACCAATGAAGAAGGAATCATATTATAGGTTATACTCGTATTCTATAGTTTTCACAGCTTGACGTGAAAAGAAAAAAGCGCGCGCACAGATAACAAAAAAATTAAGAGCGCGCAAAGCAAATAAAAAAAAAGTATACCAAGGAGGTTCCGCGTCTGAGTTTTTAACAATTTTAAAAAAGTTGTACGCTTAATTCGTTACCATAGAGGTGGAAGTATATAGGTTTAATGATGTTTTTGACTCACAAACTCGGTGCACACGATCTTCTAAATTCAAATTTACTTTACCCTCTAGAGGATAAAATGGACTTTTCCAGTCAGATATCGAAGCGCAAAAATACACTTTCCGAGGTGGGGGGATGAAAAATATTTTGTCCCGTATGGTAATTTATAGCACTATAGTAGACTGGCAAGAGGTCGGCGTAGAGACTCTGGTTGTTAGAGGCTAAAGCTCGGACGCGCCATCCTAATTAAGTTTTATAATGTTAGGTGACCTTTCTTTCTTATCTTCTAATCGCTGATAAAGGTATCAGATAAAGGTTTTCTGGTCTGGCCTTGTAAGAGACAAGGTAGAAAAAATATCGTTATATGTTTTCTAAAATATTTTGCTTCGTCTACAGAAATATGCTACGCTACGGTACCCTTGAATCTTACAATAACTGGTCTTGGTATTTTATTAAGAGAGGGAATTTTATTATAACTTGAAACCCTTGTCAAACAGACAGCGAACCGAAAGCGTGGCGAAGCGAATTTGTTTGAAATGTATGGACGTATTTATTCGGTTCGCTTTCGCTTTACTATGTGACTAGAATCAAACGATAGCATACATTTGAAAACAAATTCGCTTCGCCACGCTTTCGGTTCGCTGTCGGTTTGATAAGGCTTTAACGGTAAAAATGTTCTCTAGTTTCACATTTTTTGTGAAAAATTTTGAAAACGGGCTATAAGATAGCAGTTTACAATCTACTGGTACTGGTACTGGTACGCGGGCAATTTTCCGCAACTAGGCCTCTTGGCCCATTTTGCGTGCGGGTGGGGGTGCTGTATCACTCGAGCCACCCAAGCTCTCCGAAGAATCTCAGCAGCCCTCTGGGGTTACCGACGACATCGGAGAGCGACCCCGGAGATCCGAGGTGTTGTGCCCTGTATGATGCCACTCCTGTACATTCGAGAATAACATGAGCCGCTGTTTCCTCCTCTTCCATGCATGCTCTGCATAGGGGACTGTCTGTAATCCCTAGAACAAAGAGATGTTTATTGAACGAACCGTGTCCTGTTATGGCACCTGTCATCATCCGTATTTGGGGTTTATTCATACGAAGCAGCACCTGTGAGAGCCGACGGTTGATCTCGGGAATTGCTTCCCTCGCTTGCCGGCATTCACTGTGTTCTCTCCAATAGTTGGAGTGTTGGCTCCGGGTTCTTTGCCTGAGTAAGCTTCGAATCTGGTTGAAGGGGATCGGGATTATGGGTTCCGGGCCCACTGCCTTAGCATCCGAGCCCCTTCTGGCCAGTTCATCCGCCGCATCATTACCTCTTGAGCCACTATGTCCTTTGATCCACTGTAGGGTGACATTGTTTAGCTGGCTTACCTTTGAAAGTATTTGGTAGCAGTTGTATATTAGCCCTGATTGCATAATATTGCTGTCCAGTGCTTGTAGAACTGCCATGCTGTCAGAGAGTATTCTTATAGAGTGTTGTTTTACCTTTCTGTCGGCTATGGCTGTGGCTGCTAGTAGTATACCCATACATTCTGCTTGGAATACAGTGTTGTGTATACCTAGGGGTTTTGAGATACTAATGTTTAGGTCTTCTGAGAAGACCCCTGTACCTGTGCCTGAGCTTGTTTTTGACCCGTCTGTGAATATTCTGAGCTCCCTTGGGCTAAGTCCATCGTAGAGGTGTTTGTCTTCAACGAGCTGTATCTTGTACTTTTTGTCGAAGATAAATCGTTTCGGGATCCGGTCGTGTATTGCCATCAGGACTGGCTTTACAATCTACTTTTACAGCAATAATAACACTTGTAAAATTTACAACCCACCGGAAAGGAGGAAATATTATTATTATTGTTGTGGTCTAGTTCAAGGGGTTTTTGCCGCTTCGACCATTGCTGATCTATTGTGACGCCCACTTGAGCTATAGTTCACTCCCTCAACCTGTAGCTTCTTAGAACTTCCAGATCTTCAAGGGGTTTGTTGTATCTCATCTGGAAGCATCATTTGTCATCTTAGATGGATACTTCTATAGAACATGAGTGGCCTGCAGAAACCGCAATGCACATTGCATTGCGGTTTCCTCTTCCTCTAGGCAGGATCTGCAATCTGCTACTGTCGATAGGTCATGTATACCGACAATTCAAGTGCTATTTTTTATATCTTAATTGTACATATATTACTCCTATATAATAATGTAAATATTACATGAATAATATTGTCATAGTGCTATTTTGATTATAATTTATTAGCCTACACATTTATCTTAGAATTTTTATTTTCTTAGAGGTCATAAAACCTACCTGGATTCTATTTCAACCCATTCCTTTTAGCGCTTAAAGCTGTGAGTTGGTAGATCATTCAATCAGTATTATAACGCTTTCTTAATTATATTTAGATTCCCACAATATCTACAATCTACGTATTATATAAATAGTTTCATTATCTCGAAGCGTAAACCATTCGCAACACTTTTCTCTACGTCGCGTCGCGGCGTCGGCCAGCACAAGACGAAATTATCTATCTGAGCCCGAGCTAAACCAATTTGCAAGGGGCGTCCTACCAATCCTATTACCGAGGTCTCCTATATATCCTATTGGCTATAAAGTATAATGCTGGACAAAGCGCCGAGGGGCCAACTCGCAAACACGGTCGGGGTAAGCCGTACTGTCCACACAGTTAATACTGCATTATCGTTCTACCTATTTAACGAGATCTACGAGTACGTTCAGAGCTTTAACACTTCGCTTCGGTCGTTTGATTGGTTCCATCTAATTGAAAACGTACCTATTTGCCAGTAACCGAATCGATGGTCCTAACAGTATTACCACGGTAAAGAGATATACAGTAGTTCGACTCCATAGAAAAAGTCGGAATGTGGGAGTAGGTAGATGTCGGTAGATGTGGGTAGAAGTGGGTATATAATCCAGAAGCGGGTGCCACGCAGCGACGGGCGGACGTCGCGATAGTTTTTTGCAAGTATTTAGTGTAATTTACGTTATTTACTTTTGACGTATGTAAACATAATATAATAAATTATATAAAATGGCAAAAAAAATAGCATGCGATATTATGCTGTTTTTGAGGTAAGTTAGTAAGAAGTTATTTTTTTTATTTTTAAAAGTATTCTGCTGACGTAAGAGTGCGAGTAAGAGACCGAGTAAGAGTCCAAGTAAGAGTCCAAGTAAGAGTCCGATAAGAGTCCGAATAAGAGTGCAAGTAAGAAACTGAGTAAGAATTCGAGTAAGACTGCGTGTAAGTGTCCGAGTAAGAGTGCGAGTAATAGTCCGAGTAAGAGTGCGATTAAGATTCCGAGTAAGAGTGCGAGTAAGAGACCGAGTAAGAGTGCGAGTAAGAATCTGAGTAAGAATTCGAGTAAGACTGCGAGTAAGAGTCCGAGTAAGAATGCGAATAAGAATCTGAGTAAGAATTCGAGTAAGACTGCGAGTAAGAGTGCGAGTAAGAGCCCGAGTAAGAGTTTGAGTAAGAGTGCGAGTAAGAGACCGAGTAAAAGTCCGAGTAAGAGTGCAAGTGAGAGACCAAGTAAGTGTGTGAGTAAGAGTCCAAGTCTTGTCTCTTGTCTTGTCTCTTGTCTTGTCTCTTGTCTTGTCTCTTGTCTTGTCTCTTGTCTTGTCTCTTGTCTTGTCTCTTGTCTTGTCTCTTGTCTTGTCTCTTGTCTTGTCTCTTGTCTTGTCTCTTGTCTTGTCTCTTGTCTTGTCTCTTGTCTTGTCTCTTGTCTTGTCTCTTGTCTTGTCTCTTGTCTTGTCTCTTGTCTTGTCTCTTGTCTTGTCTCTTGTCTTGTCTCTTGTCTTGTCTCTTGTCTTGTCTCTTGTCTTGTCTCTTGTCTTGTCTCTTGTCTTGTCTCTTGTCTTGTCTCTTGTCTTGTCTCTTGTCTTGTCTCTTGTCTTGTCTCTTGTCTTGTCTCTTGTCTTGTCTCTTGTCTTGTCTCTTGTCTTGTCTCTTGTCTTGTCTCTTGTCTTGTCTCTTGTCTTGTCTCTTGTCTTGTCTCTTGTCTTGTCTCTTGTCTTGTCTCTTGTCTTGTCTCTTGTCTTGTCTCTTGTCTTGTCTCTTGTCTTGTCTCTTGTCTTGTCTCTTGTCTTGTCTCTTGTCTTGTCTCTTGTCTTGTCTCTTGTCTTGTCTCTTGTCTTGTCTCTTGTCTTGTCTCTTGTCTTGTCTCTTGTCTTGTCTCTTGTCTTGTCTCTTGTCTTGTCTCTTGTCTTGTCTCTTGGCTTGTCTCTTGTCTTGTCTCTTGTCTTGTCTCTTGTCTTGTCTCTTGTCTTGTCTCTTGTCTTGTCTCTTATCTTGTCTCTTGTCTTGTCTCTTGTCTTGTCTCTTGTCTTGTCTTGTCTCTTGTCTTGTCTTGTCTCTTGTCTTGTCTTGTCTCTTGTCTTGTCTCTTATCTTGTGTCTTGTCTCTTGTCTTGTCTCTTGTCTTGTCTCTTGTCTTGTCTCTTGTCTTGTCTCTTGTCTTGTCTCTTGTCTTGTCTCTTGTCTTGTCTCTTGTCTTGTCTCTTGTCTTGTCTCTTGTCTTGTCTCTTGTCTTGTCTCTTGTCTTGTCTCTTGTCTTGTCTCTTGTCTTGTCTCTTGTCTTGTCTCTTGTCTTGTCTCTTGTCTTGTCTCTTGTCTTGTCTCTTGTCTTGTATCTTGTCTTGTCTCTTGTCTTGTCTCTTGTCTTGTCTCTTGTCTTGTCTCTTGTCTTGTCTTGTCTCTTGTCTTGTCTTGTCTCTTGTCTTGTCTCTTGTCTTGTCTCTTGTCTTGTCTCTTGTCTTGTCTCTTGTCTCGTCTCTTGTCTCGTCTCTTGTCTCGTCTCTTGTCTCGTCTCTTGTCTCGTCTCTTGTCTCGTCTCTTGTCTCGTCTCTTGTCTTGTCTCTTGTCTTGTCTCTTGTCTCGTCTCTTGTCTCGTCTCTTGTCTCGTCTCTTGTCTCGTCTCTTGTCTCGTCTCTTGTCTTGTCTCTTGTCTTGTCTCTTGTCTTGTCTCTTGTCTTGTCTCTTCTCTTGTCTCTTGTCTTGTCTCTTGTCTTGTCTCTTGTCTTGTCTCTTGTCTTGTCTTGTCTCTTGTCTTGTCTTGTCTTGTCTTTTGTCTTGTTTTGTCTCTTGTCTTGGGTTTCAATATACGCCGCCACGACATGGTAGGTAAGTAGGTAGGTATCCCTACTATGCTGGAATAAAACCTATTGTAGTTCCCAGATATGGCTTCTTAATTATGAACCAACTTTAGTTTTAATCTACCTGTTATTATGTACCTACTTTTTATTGAATTGAAGAGCGATCAATCGTATTAATTTTTAACTCCCGACGCAAAGACGAAAGGGTGTGATAAGTTTGACGTGTCTGTCTCATAGATTCGATTTAGATTTTGTTTGAAAAGTAAGTTAGGCGGAAGTGTTCTTAGGTATTTTTAGTCATAGCCGCAAAAAACGCGGGATGAAGGGTGTTCTAAGTTTGATACAATAAATTTTCAAATCTCATTCGACTGTTGCATTTTTGTAACGGACATTCAGTGGTTCCTAAGCGGACGTAGTAAGGTACATATAGGTAGGTAATATGAAAATGAAATAAAAGCTTGTAATAAAAATATCAATAAATGTACAAAAATAATATAATTAATTTATAATAACTCATCTAGATATTAGCTCAAGTAAGTAGATGATATGAAATAGGTAGGTACCTACTGTATGCGGGCAGCGGCTACCCGGCAGCCCTATGACTTGCGCATGTACCGCGAGACTGTAGGTATTTATGTTCAAAAATCACGCTCAGTCAAACTACTGTATATCTCTTTACCGTGGTATTACGCTTTGAGTCAAATTGGATGCTCGGATTTAAGGTTTGCTTTTGATGTAGCTTTTGCCGATTCAATGATGAATTTTGATTTGAATAGGTGGTAAAGGTTAAATACCCTCTCGCGCATGAAATTTAATGATGAATTTAGAAATAAAATAATTAAGTTTAAAAAATTTCGAACGAAGTTTTATCTAGCATCCTTCTCGCATCCTTCTTGCATCTGGACGATAGAAAACTGCGTTTCAATCCTTGGTCACCATTCCGCATCTTTTGTCATCTCCATGTATCATAACTTTGTCTTATCCATTCACAAATAAAAATAATGCCACCTGCGCATTTTAGTGCCCGAATTAAATCTGTTTATCTCTCATTATCCGTAAATCGATTGTTATTTCAAAAGCCAGTTCTATTGCGTTTCGTTTTGCTTACAATAAATTTTCCGATGGTAATTGATTCAGCCATTGTTAATGAGCAAACTCACCTACAGTCTACAGTTTAATCAAAGTTCTGTTTGCAGTTACAATCACAACAATTACAGAAATACACGAGCTTCCAACAATATTTTTGTTGTGAAAATGGTTTTATGTTGTGTTATCATTAGATAATATTATATAAGGCATAATATTCGTCTACTTTTGAATATTAATGAAGGTTATTTGGTCCAACTTTGTTAAATATTAAGTACCTATGTTTTATCCTATCTATTTTTTCTGTGTTTATTGAGAAAAAATGGGACAATACTACAGCTACTTGATACAAGCTAATGTTACAGCGATAAAGAAGACTTGTTATCTACAGGTCGACCACATGCCAATCTATCATTGCTAAAAAAATCATTCAGTAAAAGATTTATGCACCTATATACACGGAGCTCTTAACTTCGAATGCAGCCACTTCGTTGCGATTTCAAAGTTTTATTTATCTCATAGAAAACTTGGTCCTACCTTCCAGCGCTAACTTTATCAACGCAAGACTGCATTCACTTTAAGTTGGAGCGTTGCTATTCATAAAGCGTTAGTTTTTGTGAGGGAGGCTATTATTTAGCTCGGTAATGTGGAGTGTAGCGGAGACGGTCGCCGTGTATATATATCGTTTGCGTCGGATAGCGCGGCCCGACGTCGTCACGGCCCACAATTACGTCTCAGTAATTGTCGGAATGCAAGGCTCGCTCCACAGGTCTCCCTGTAGCTACAGGTTGCTCCTGCTAGTTATTAACGCCGAAATAACTCTTCCGAGCGAAGGACGCTTCTACCCGCCCGCCTCCCTTGCCGGGAGCAAATGCGGAATTTGCGTGAGCATTCCACTCGACTCGTAATCTTTCCTTTAAAAACATTTCAAGGCGCGACCCGATTTTTCCGCCATCTGCAGGCCCTCGTCTCCTGAACAATGGCAATTAGACGTCGCGACGTCGAGATCTCATTAGATCTCTGTGTGGTTTATTCGATTTCTTTTGTAAACCACAATCGCTAAGCGAATTATTCTTTTGT
This sequence comes from Hemithea aestivaria, assembly GCA_947507615.1. Classification (NCBI taxonomy): domain Eukaryota; kingdom Metazoa; phylum Arthropoda; class Insecta; order Lepidoptera; family Geometridae; genus Hemithea; species Hemithea aestivaria. The sequence goes on from OX382323.1 coordinate 4,035,467, forward strand.
TACAAATAAGAATTGATAATAATTGAGGTAAAGTTACGTGTGTCTGTTGTTGCAGGCTACACCGAGGAGCAGCCTTCCACTCAGTTCACGGCGCAGCTCCCCAGCGAGCTGAGCCCGGAGCGCGGTGGCGACCCTCAGCCGGCTCTGCACTCTGTATCCTACGCTCTTCTCCAGCTGTCCGCTTCCGACTCCGACCCTCCCTTCCTGCAGCTCGTCCACTCTTCGCCTGTCTCCCCTCAGCCCGCGCCCGCGCCCGCGCCGCCTCCTCCACCACTGCCCACCAAAACCGTCTGCTACACGAGCACCGGCGCGCCGCTCCCCCTGCCGCCAAAGAAGAAGGACATCTACCGGCCTTACTGCCTGGAGGAGCGCGCGGCCGCGGCGCACCTCGACCGCGCCGAGGAGGATCTCAACGCGGCGCACGCCATCCTAGACCTCAGCCAGCATGCAGTGTACCTGACGACGCCGGTGCCCGCGCCGCCGCCGCCCCCCGAGCCGGCGCCGCCCGAGCCTCCGGTGTCACCCCCCGCCTCCCCGCAGGAAAATGATCGCCCGCGAGAAACCATCGCTTACACCTACGACGCTTTTTTCGTCAGCGACGGTCGTTCCAAGCGACGCAACTTCGCCAACGCACCCGTCGAATGCGCGCAGCAGCCCGAACCCAAGGCCAAGTACACGTGCACCGAGTGCGGCAAACGTTACGCGACGTCATCGAACCTGTCGCGGCACAAGCAGACGCACCGCAGCCTGGACTCGCAGGCGGCCAAGCGCTGCAACGAGTGCGGCAAGGCGTACGTGTCCATGCCTGCGCTCGCCATGCACGTGCTGACGCATCAGTTGTCGCACGTGTGCAGCGTGTGCGGCAAGCTGTTCTCGCGGCCGTGGCTGCTGCAGGGACACCTGCGCTCACACACGGGCGAGAAGCCCTACGGGTGCGCACACTGCGGCAAGGCGTTCGCGGACCGCTCCAACTTGCGCGCGCACATGCAGACGCACTCCTCCGATAAGAACTTCGAGTGCACCCGGTGCCACAAGACGTTCGCGTTAAAGAGCTACCTCAACAAGCACCAAGAGTCTGCCTGCACGCGCGACGACGAGGGAGGCGCGGGGGCGCTCGCGTGCGACCAGCTCGACTCTCCCGCGCCCAGCGGGTAGCGGACCGTCGCCACAGACACACCAGGGACCGGAACCGACGACGAACGGTTTACTTTTAACCTAAAGTATTAATATGAATTTAGTCAGTAGAGTAACGTAATTATACAATAGGCGTGTGCGCGTCCGCGTCCGGGCCGGCGGGAGGCCGCGGGTCCGGCCGGTCGCGCCGCGCCGCACTCGAGCAACGTTTCGCGAACAACGAATAAAGTACGACCCCGTAGCGCCGAAAGGCGGCTGTAGGCCGCGGCGACAGACGTCCCTAAACTAACGATGTACATAGTCGTCGATATTAATTATTATACCCTTATACATAGAACGTATCGAAATATGAATGAATCTAATATCTTTTGTAGGTGATTTTTACAAGCGCAATGTAGGTTAGAGAAGTACTAGGGTGTAAGCGATTGTCGAGACGCGAGAGCCGAGTCCGGAGCGGCCCCGCTCCCGGAGGACTCGCCGACCCTTTCCGTCCGAAGCGGCGCGGCCGCCGCGCGGAGCGAGCGCCGGCCGGCGAGTCGGCGCCGAGCCGCGCCCGCCGCGCCGCGCCGCGCCCCGGCTCGCGACAGTGCCTTAGCGGCGACCGTGCGTCTCCCCGCCCTGTCATGACACCGCGGCCCTCACCACCACGTATTATTCATCCAATAAGTTCAGAAATCCCGACACATTCCGACATAATCTACCCGGTAGGCCGAGTTAATACCCGGCACTCGGCACACGCTAAAAGATTCATCGGAATACACGAGCCGGCCTAGTTACCGAACTCGGAGTGGCTTTCGAGTCTGCCTGTGGAATTAATTATCTGGAACCTTGGCCTGCTTTTGGACACCCTGCGGCCACGTGTTCACGACGACTGACTTCACTTACTTTATTTAGCCCACTTGCCCAGCCTGGCCATTCATTAGCTTGACACAAATTGAACCAGAAACATTATCCTTCGCCACAGCTGTAACCATGGTCATGATCGTTGAAAGAGCCATTAATACATAATATATACTGTGTACGGTCATCGGGTTAATAGGGTGTAGGTGAAGTCACAGAGAAGGCCGGTGAAGTGACAGGGCGGTGATGCGCCACACCACAGTGAGCATGCCTTTAGTTGGAGCGTGTCCAGGAGAAGTCAAATAACTGGCAATAAAGTAACTTAGCGTAAGTTAGACTAACGGTAGGCTAACGAGGAGCACGAGGTGCTCGGAGAATGGGTATTCGAAAAGCAATAATAAAGTAGGATAAAGTCGCGCAACGCTGTCGTAAGAAGCTGCCGACTTGTAATAATAGTGTCGTATATCCCGTAGTTGTAGGCGTAGGTCCCTCCCGCATCGCCCCGCGGGATACTCCCGGGTCAGTTGCGACGCGACGCAGAACATCCCCACTGACAGGTATCGAATCTCATCGAGCTCGTGTCTCCAAAACGCGACGTGTCGATATCTAATGTTCCAACATCGTCCGGCCCAGGCCCGCGAGGCCGATGCCCCATTTACCTATTGTGGGTGCCTCAAGTCAATTCGTTACCCGTGAATTTCTTTTGATCCTGTCAATTAAACTTTATCTTTTTAAAAGATTAAAGTTCCTTCTAAATTATACGTGAATTGAGTCAATCGATTAGGTATGTATTTTGATATGTTTTAAAAACTATTTTGTTCTTGTAAGTATTAGTTGAAAGGCGAAGAGAAGTGATCTCTTGTAACGTCATTACCGCCTATGAGGCACTCGACTGTAGTCCTTAGTTATATTCCCGTAAATCAACAATAATTCTACCTATCTCATGTAGTTGTAGTGCCACGTTTTACCTTTCCAGTCATTCCTTATTTTTGTCAAATACCTTTAAACATACGAATATATCCCGAATATATACGAAATATGGTATATTTTTTACAAATTAGGCTTTACGACGAAGGTTGCGCGTTAAAAGCAATATAATGTAATTTAAAAGCAATATTAGTATATCGCTAAGTTTTTGTAGATTTTTAGGTGTTTGGTGCTTTGGAGTACCAAATATATTTATAGATATATATGAAGATACATCGAATAGGTATTATTTCATTTAAAAATTTTATATACAAGTTGTGTGCTTGTTGGTTGACGTGAAGTCCATAGTTATTATTTACTTTAAGTGTAATGTGTAATACCTACATATTAATTACGCTATCGTTCCTCTTTCCCTTATCCTAGTATATTAGCCTATGTAGGTAGATTTATCTATACCTACTCTCGTATGTACTCTTTTTACGTATTCCCTTCCTTAATCTATTCTTTAGTCTTTCTCTTAGTCCCATTAGAATTTCGTAGATATAATGCTACATAATATTATGCTTAAAGGAAAAAAAACGTAATATTAAACGAAAATACATATTTTATTCGAATATTTATATTAATGTAGAAATACTAGTAAGTAATTAGATACGGTAAAGTAAACGAAACCAACTTATATACAAAAATATATACAAGATTGTAAATATGTCCTTGTGTACCAAATTTCCCTTCTTTACAATTTTTTGTAGATGTAGAAATACTAATATATGAAGTAATTAATATAGAGACCAGAAGTTAGGTATATGATTAGTGTAATGCCTAGGTAATACAACTGCAAATAATAAACCAATTTGAACATGTTTATATCATGAACATTTTACAATCAAGTTTCATAATTTAAAAGTTTTGATGATCGAGGCTGACTGTCACCAAAACTTTAACCGTTTCTTTCATTCCATTATTGCAAGGAATGAGAAACAATACCTACTATTATCTACTTACATGAGATTAATGAATAAACTAGGATTTTTTCCATTAAATACTTAGACATAATTAACGTAAGCTGTGCATATTGCAGTGATACACATGTCCAAAATAGCAATACGTACCTACATAAGCAATACTAATATATAAGAAATTAATATACCTACTTAGTCATTAACTTTAGAGTACCAAAAGACAAGGAATAAGAAAGCAATATTATGTTTAAATTAGTATTTAGTTACGTAATGTATTCGATAGCAATATTACGGCGAGTAGACTGCAATCGTGATATATAGTAACCTAAATTTATATTTCGTTAAGATTTTAATGCTTAACATTCCTTTTAAACGAAAATGTTCAAAATTCAACGAATTGTATACCGCGCGTCGGAAATTTTTGGCTCACGTTCGGTGGTTATGAATTTTTTGTCGGTTCTTAGTGGTTATTGATTTAATACTCGTAGAGCGAAGCGATCCGTTAGTGGATTCGATGGGTTAAATGCATTTTGTTAGTAATGCCAACTCGTAGCGACTTTATTGCTCTCTACGCCAAGCGAAAGCTGCCTTGATCACAGATTTGCCTCGTTTTAATTGTATCATACGAGAATATATTATTAAAATGTTTAAAATGGTAATTCACCGCGTGTCGAAACAGATTACAGTTTAGTAGGCTCATTACAGATTATATTATCGAGATGTCGCATTTGAGACGACTGGCGATGATCGTCGCTAGTCATTTAAGATGCGTATTCCTCATTGTTGTCGATTCATCATCCTCGTAATATGATCTTGCGAAAGACAGCGATATGTGCCTCAGAGTTATTTAATTATTAATGAGCTACTTAAATACTACAGATCTTTGTTATCTTACGTAAATATGTACGTAGCAGAGGAATTATTTTAGGCTAAAATCGAATACATATTATATTGTAATGAAACAACGATAGCAATAAATCGAAGTATTACAACGAAAGTTTAGTTAAATTTGTTTGCACAACGAATGTTTAGGATTAAATTGTGACGAGGCGACCGCGACGATGGGCCTGTTGTTTTAAAATTAAGTGCAAGATTATTTAGTTATAGTGAAATTTTAATGGTCGCCGCGGGAGTCTCGCCACTGGATATTGAATATCCAATACTCGGTTTAAACTTGCATAGAGCAAATATAGTTTATATTAGGCTACTCTGTACATTGTCAATACATAATATTATTTATAGAGACATATTTTGTAAGCACGCTGTAAAGAATTTTATTTAAATTTTGGTAACGAGATTTTTGGAGAATATTTTTGCTGTTGTTTTTAGAAGCAGCTTGGGTGGAGTTGGTTAAGTTAGCATTGATTTCGGCCCCGGGGTGGGTTTAAGCTAGTTATGGTTAGTTTACTTAGCGGTAGAGTAGAGTAATGTGATTAACATGTGATGTGAAGCAATATAGCTCGTGGAAGTGACTAGGACAACATAATGGTGTAGTTTAGGCACATACGTAGTTAGCGGTTTGCCTTACTTTTGTAGAAGTGAGAACAATTTACGATTAATGTCAGACATATAAAAGGTGTTCATTACAGAAATTTAACTATTTTTATTAAGTCAAGTCCGTCGATTTTTTGACATTCATACAAAAATATCTACAATATTTGAACTACGTAAAATTAATTTTAATACTTATATGATTAAAGTCAGGCGATGAGCCATGCACAAAAAGTAAGAGAAAAATTGTTATCTCATTCTGTGATTAAAATTTTGTACCGTTAAAACCTTTAGTTTTTATTACATTTTTATTATCTCTCACTTTTACAAAATATCAAGAACAAATAGCAATATAACCGTAGGTTTAGGTTCCAAGTACCTATCGCTTGGTGAAAATTGACACCAAATTAGATATAACAAAATATGTATAATTATTAATCGTAGATATATTATATCGACCAAGTTGAACGTCGGGCGTTTTCATAATTCGTGTACCGACCAAACTTAGGGCATTTGGGTTAGCCAATTTAGAAACATTATTATCTACGAATTTATTTAATTCCAATATGAAGAAATAGAAAAATTAGGCACTTATAAGATGCTTTCATCCTTACCTATATGTAAATTTAAATATATAAAGTTTGTTTGAAGCGAGACTGTACCGACCTGTTAAATGTGATTGTGACCATCAAGGTCACAGTCAAGGACCATATTTTGCAAAAAAAAAACATGTAGATACATATTATAGGATTATACCTAACTATTAAAGTGTTATGATTTCAGTTTTGATGTAATTATTTACTTAAATCAACAGCAATTTTTGGCTGTTATTTTCTATTATATCGTTAAAATCTAGAGAAAAATAATAGTTTTACAAAAGTTTTTGTCTTTTGAATATGGAGTCTGAAAGGTAAATGCTTTTTGTTGTTACAAATTTTAAACGATATTTACCTATAATATATAATAAAATATTTAAAAACTCAATATTTTAAAATTTAAATTCTAAATTGGCTAACTGAATGTATTGCGTCATTAATAAAATGAACTAATTATTATAAAATATTCATTGAACCTAGTATCTTATTATACCTATATCCTCTTGCTATAATTTAGTATATAGCTATATTCATAATATACCCTTTTATGTAGCTTTCACACCTACTTATACCGTACGGAGCACATACGCACAATCAAGCGAAATTTTCGAAGTAAAGCGTAAATTTCAAGTAAAGAAGATCGAGAAGGCAGCAGATGAAATTTCTTTGTTAGCGTTAAAGATCACAATAGAATAATGTTGTTTCGTGCATGAGATGTACCTACTAAATTTTTTTTTTATTCGGTATAGGTAAGCCTATGATGCAGCTGTAGATGGTAGCTGACTAAACCTAGAAGGTGGGATATATCCCTCCTTGGCTTCATAATAGACCTAAAATGGACCTGAAGTGATATTTATTCACATATTTCTTTTTTCATTACCATTTAATAAATGCCATATTGGCTCCGTAACGTGCTGATTCTAAAAGATCTACGCTAGTATTATATTCCGTACAAAATAAATTCCATAACTTTTAGGTCTAATAAACGCGGCCCTTTTGGCTGGGATTACATTAACAGGTATTAAGACAAGGACAGCTTTACAAAAGCTTGCTACGTGGGAAAGAGAACCAAGATATTTCGTTGACATATAAAACTCAATAGTTTCACGATATACTCGTCCTACCTATCTTGTGTTGGAAATACGCTACGGTCTGTGCGAAATGGTATAGGTAGGTATGAAAGCTACCTTATACGTAGAATGTCAATTTTTAATTCAATTCCTTCCTGTAAAGCAATTATTCAAAAACAGAGTTATGTAGATTACGAGTAACATTGCATCTTATATTAGTAATTCTTAAAATAATTTTAAGTAGTTTACGAATTCCTACATAGTTTTATTTCTAAGTCATAATTTTTAAAGGATTGCTATGTCTTTAAGTTTAGGGCTCGTACAGAAGATGAACACATTTAGATTTACTTTTAGGTAAGCGTCATATATAGTACTTCTGAATACTTATATAATTTTTATTATTTTATGTAGGTATCTAATTTTTTTTAACACGTTCGCTGCCGCCATATTTGACGAAACCGCTTGACGTGTCACTGCAAAATAGTTCAAAACAGTACTGCAAACCAGTAGGTACTCGTAACTCATGGGCCTCATATATACCAAAGGAAAATAAAAATTACTCACAAATTATAACTTATTTTACAGGCGGGTCATAGGCATCGAATGTGTTAAGAAATGTTTACTGTTATTTTGTTTTGGAAAAAATCAGGCTCGCCTTGGCGTAGCAGTCAGACACTTTGGTATATATTATAAAATTGCGTTTTCTTTTACACACTAAGTTAACTATAATTATTTTTGTGTACATAAAATATAGATTATAATTAGCAAGATAGGTATTCAAATAATTTGACATAGCAATCGTAGTTTGTTAGTACTTCAACTTTAGCCGCAAAGTAGAGTTCCTATAACATGGAATTTAAGATTTGTATCTGCTTTTCTTTTACAATTTCGATCAATTTTCCGAGATAACAATGATTTTTTGTAAGTATTGATATTATTGTCCAATTTCAATTTTCTACGACAGTGGCATTAAAAATGAGCACAATTCATTAAAATTAAGCCATTTTGACCAAAGTTCTAGCATAAAAGCATACGTGGATAAAACCAATGACCAATTTTAATTTGTCAAAAATCAAAATTTTAAGGCGCTTGTTAGGACTTTTGCAGGCAATTCAATCAAAACGTGTCGACCTGTTTTTTACATAATATAAATAGGTACTTACTTAACAGGTTTAAATGCTCTTGTCCCACTTGATGTAAATGCTAGCGCTTAAAGTCTAAGTCGAAAGTAGAAATCATAGTAGTTACTTACGGGCAACTAAATGGTCCAACAATGCTATCTACTAACGTTTTTATAGTGCATTTGATTACACGTAAGTGTCCCTTATTCAAACTATAACTCGTATAATTTTCACATGCAGTTCTACAATTGCGAAGCCTGAATATAGGCATGAATCTCAATAATTGTGCTCATCTTTCATGCGGACTTCTGTACTCAAATCATTATCCAGTTTGATTTAGAGTAGGTTAGTTGATAGCTGAAAATTAATCGTATATTTTAGCGCATAAAGCACAAAATACAAACATTATTTTATTGTAAAGCCAGACATATAACACAGAAAATGTACCTATATTATTGTGAAGAAAGTTATTGTAAAATTAAATTGCAAACGTCAGTTCGTAAAGGCACAGTATCAAGCTAAGTAGCTAAGTTTATTTTATTAAAAGCCGACAAAAATTAAATACTCTTAAAGGCTTAATACTGTAACGTTAAAAGGCGCTTCTTAACTTTGTCATTTTAAGCTTATAGCACGGTAAAGAGATATACAGTAGTTTGACTGAGCGTGATTTTTGAACATAAATACCTACAGTCGCGCGGTACATGCGCAAGTCATAGGGCTGCCGGGCAGCCGCTGCCCGCATACAGTAGGTACCTACCTATTTCATATCATCTACTTACTTGAGTTACTATCTAGATGAGTTATTGTAAATTAATTATATTATTTTTGTATATAATTTACTGATATTTTTATTACAAGCTTTTATTTCATTTTCAAATTACCTACTTATATGTACCTACTTATGTCCGCTTAGGAACCACTGTATGTCCGTTACAAAATTGCACAACAAGACAAGAGACAAGACAAGAGACAAGACAAGACAAGAGACAAGACAAGAGGCAAGACAAGAGGCAAGACAAGAGACAAGACTTGGACTCTTACTCGCACACTTACTCGGTCTCTTACTCGCACTCTTACTCGAACTCTTACTCGCGCTCTTACTTGGAATCTTATAATCGCACTTTTACTCGGACTATTACCCGCACTCTTACTCGGATACTTACACGCAGTCTTACTCGAATTCTTACTTGCACTCTTACTCAGACTCTTATCGGACTCTTACTTGGACTCTTACTTGAACTCTTATTTGGACTCTTACTCGCACTCTTACTCGGTCTCTTACTCGCACTCTTACTTCAGCAGAATACTTTTAAAAATAAAAAAATAACTTCTTACTAACTTACCTCAAAAACAGTATAATATCGCATGCTATTTTTTTGCCATTTTATATAATTTATTATATTATGTATACATACGTCAAAAGTAAATAACGTAAATTACACTAAATACTTGCAAAAAACTATCGCGACGTCCGCCCGTCGCTGCGTGGCACCCGCTTCTGGATTATATACCCACTTCTACCCACATCTACCGACATCTACCTACTCCCACATTCCGACTTTTTCTATGGAGTCGAACTACTGTATATCTCTTTACCGTGCTTATAGTAAAGTAAACTTTCTACTACTTCTAGTACCTACTGCTGTTACCGGCTAACCGCGAGACATTCTCATCGAAAGGTCGTAAGTCCTTTTCGCGGGGATACTATTCAATAACTACTGTAGGTACTGTATATGTAGATAAATCTGTCAGTTAGGTACATAATAATATACCCATCGGTAAATGTCTGGCTTAAAAATATATGTTTGATTCTAACTTACATTTGAAGCAAGCGTCCACATTTTTACATCAATAGCACCGCAAGAATCTTATCAAAATGGATTCGTACCATCCGTAGTGGTTACACTTATGTTAATTTTATTAATCGAGTCTTTTCGCGTAATTATTTTTATGTTAGTTTTACAAAACCAGTGGTTACACTTGTGTGACTTCCTATACAAAGAATATTACGATCAGTTCGATGCGATGGGAAAATGTGGGCGTCTGCCCTTGTTCGCTTACATAGGGTTTACTTTTAACAATAATATTATTGTATTTCATAATACTAATCAAGAAATATTCCTCATTAACTTTGTAAGAGGAAATTTGTACAAAAGAATGAGTGGTAAATTAAATTTATTTTATAAAATAGTTCATTTTACACTCTTTAACTTTACATAACTTCATAATCCAATTACTTTGTTAGTTTCTATTAAATAAGTTAAAAGTAAACTCAATGAAAGTAAATCGTGATGACTTTTTTCTCGTAATTTGTTTTTCGATTTACCTAGTAGTATTTAGTATTAATACAGAATGTAATGTACTTACAATTAAACTGAACGACTTGCTGAAAATATGTTATTAAATTAAAAAAATTGAATTTTGATAGATCAATTATCTTTATTTTTCAAGGCCCTTTCAAACCTGGGCGATATTTGCTACTGCTCTGGGTTTTATGATATGTTATACTGGATATTTCTATGCAGTTTATTTAGCCGTTGGCGGTAGCGAATATCGCTCAGATTTGACCAAGCCTTTATGTTAAATTTTATTTCAAATATCTCTAAGACTTTAAACTGTAATACATCTAATCCATATAATATAATAAATTAATAAAAACGTGATTGACTGATCTATCAAATGACAGCTACATAATATGTATTATGTTGAAATTTGGGACATTAATAGATACAGTGACGCGTAGAAATCCGTTAAGGTTCTATTTAAACAGGAGATAAGCCGCGTATAATATAACATATTTTCAGCTACTCGTAATGCACTAAGGAACTTTTCAGTCGTTCAGTTTAATCATATTTATATAATCACTTTCAAAGTATTTGATAATACTTCATAAATATTTTGAATCACCCTTATAATATAATTATATAATAATTCAACATTTTTTTCCTGATAAGATCTGATTTGACATCACTGGTTGAAAATGTGTTTATTTAGTAAATTCTAATTGTACTAGATAAAAATCTAGTGTTTAATTTGTGACAACCCTGGCTTGACTGTTTTCAATAATAAGTTTGTTAATTTAGCCTTTAGATTACATTCGGTTATTAAAATTAAACTGTATTGTAATGTGTGTTTCATTTCATCCTAAAAATTATACCAATACATAGAGTTGTCAACTCATCCCTGAGGGCCTATTGGCTATCGCAAAACGACATGTCTAAAACACTAGAATCCATAGACAAAATTGCGTACATTGCCTCCTTACTAGTAGTTCGCCGCGAACTGGGACCTCGCAGACCCAATTTCCCTCAAAATAGATATACATATATACATGGGTAAAAGTTATAAGTATCTACGAAATATAAATGTATGGAAACTTTAACCTATAATATTCGTAAAAGGAAAGGAAAAATAAGTAACGGATATACATCAAAAAATCTTTATCTCTGTGACTATTTTATTGTTGTGATCAAAATTTCAATAATAATAAAATATGAAGGGTTATCTGTGTATTCACTTGCAGTAAATAATAGAATAAAATAATAAATATTACAATAGTTTTTACAAAAAATCTCACAAAATCTTCATAGTTAGTAGTACTTGTTTACGAAGAAGTTGCCGATGTAGTGGACATTTGAAGAATAGAAATTGGAAAAAAATATCTAGCTTTACTTGTGTTATACAGCAAATTTACAACAGTTATTATAATATTGATATTGTAGCTAATTCTATAACATTTTTGTCGTAGCAGCCGATGATGACTTAGACTTGGAGCGAGAACGCAGAGCTATGACAGTCACGCGTAACATCTAGGCTCGCAGGTTTTCAAGATGTATCTACAGCTACTGAGAAAGACAAAGTGTCCTTGTTCAAGGCATTATCATACTTTTTATACGTGCAACTCGTCGATCACATTTGCACTTTCCATCAGGTGGGATGTGATCAAACGTAGGCCTAATATTAATTATTTTTAGGGTTCCGTACCTCAAAGGAAAAAAACGGAACCCTTATAGGATCACTTTGTTGTCCGTCCGTCCGTCCGTCTGTCTGTCAAGACCCTTTTTCTCAGGAACGCGTGGAGGTAACAAGCTGAAATTTATAGGAAATACTAAGGTCCATTGCCTCTTAGAGCTGTGAAAAATTCAAACTTCTAGGCCAACGCAATCAAAAGATATAGTCGAATATGTCGCAAATTTCAGCAAATTTTCGACATTACCAAATAAATCAAAACCTACGGGGCACTTCCCTTGAACTCAGAATCTTGAAATTTGGCACGAAGCAACTCCTTAAAGCACAAATAAAGGAAAAATTGCGAAAACCATACATTTTTATTTTCATAATATGAAAAAAATATTTTGAAAAATTTTATACCTACTACCCCTTTTCTCATGAACGCGTAAACGTATAGAAATTGAAATTCATATCAAATACTAAGGTCTATAATACCTTTAAACTGTAATAAAATCAAACCTCTATGTTAACGCATTCAAAAGAAACAGCAATTTTAGCCGAAATTTTAAACACGCAACTACTCTCAAAAAATCAAAACCTACAGGGTACTTCCCGTGAACGTAGAAACTTGAAATTTGGTAAAAAGCAATTCCTTAGAGCACAGATAAAGGAAAAATTGCGAAAATTGTACATTTTTAGTTACATCATATAAAAAAATATTTTTAATAATTTCATACTTACTACCTTATTTCTCATGAACGCGTGCAGGTATTAAACTGAAATTCATATCAAATACTAAGATCTATAATACCTTTAAACTGTAATAAAATCAAACCTCTATCTCAACGCATTCAAAAGAAACAGCAATTTTAGCCGTATTTTTTAACTCGCGACTACTCTCAAGGGAATCAAAACCTACAGAGTACTTGCCGTTAACTCAGAATCTTGAAATTTGGTTCGCAGCAACGTCTTAAATCACAGGCACAGGAAAAATTGCGAAAACTGTAAATTTTTAGTTACATCATATAAAAAAATATTTTTAATAATTTTGTATTTACTATCCCTTTCCTCAAGAACACGTACAGCTATTAAATTGAAATTCATACCAAATACTCAGCTTTATAATAACTTTAAGCTGTAAAAAAATCAAACATCTATGTCAACGCAATCAAAAGAAACAGCAATTTTAGCCGCATATTTTCAAACTCGCAAGTACTCGCAAGGGAATCGAAACCTACAGTATATAATATAATACCCACTTTTCCTTAGGGTTCCGTAGAAACCCGTAGGTTTATACGGAACCCTTGGTGCTCGAGTCCTACTCGTACTTGACCGGTTTTTTTTAAACAAAAGACTTGTGGATGAACTTTCCAAACAACAACGTTACAAAAAACGGATCCAGTACAACAATGCTTTCAGGATGCTTTTGGCGCTGTTTCGATACTACAGAGCGTTAGGGATGTTTGCAGATGTTAGAGTGAATGATGGTTTTAATGTCATGTGATAAACACATAAATAACAATCCCAATAAGTTTCTTGCTCGTTCTTCTCATAGAAATGCTTTTCGAACGAGCAGTAGAGTCTTAAAATACTTAGATCTAAACAATTGTAAAATTTACTTTCAAAAGTGAAGCACTGTAGCCTTTAGTCCTCGGAAAAGGAAGCTCATAGCTGGACAACGATTGGATATAGATAAAAAGTGTTAAAGCCAAAGTTGTAGGATTTTTTTAAATGTAGTAGGTACAACAAATTATCGTACAACGCCCAGTTTTTAAAAAACCTAAAAATGGGACCTTCTTCGGCCCCCCCACCCCTCGGTCTCACCTCTGAGGGGTGGGGACTTTTAGTATGTTTATGAATACTCCAAACAAAGTTCCTAAGTTAGTTTTCTGCTTTCGAATTTTCGATCCACATGCCTCTTTTGGGCACTCATTGACTGGACTACTATTTGAATAAAAAAAATGGGTTTAAGTTTGATTTATAAATTTGAACATAATATCCTGCACCACCCGCACGATCATTTAAATTCATAATATTTTGTGTAAGTCAACATGGCTATTCAATTATCCGTTAGGGAACCGAACCTAGGACCGAATTATCAAAAATGTATGAAATGACGTATTACGTCGTATCGATTTTTCACAATTCGGTCTTTGGTTCGGTTCCCTGACGGATAACTGAATATCCCTGCAGTTCTCATAATATTATCGACCGAGCGAAGCGAGGTCTTAGAGTCGAAAGCCGCGAAATGCCTGCGTTTGGACCAGTTTAACGCTTGACCTCTGGTGCTTAAGTTTGGTCGACGTTTACTTGAAAACGGTTAATCCAAATTAAATGAAATTTTACACACAAGTTAAGAAGGTTAATTGAATACTTTAAGTGAAAAAATTAGCTAAATAGGTTCCAGGGTTGCAGAGATATAGGTGACTTAAAGTCTTTACGATAGGTCTGACGATTATTTCAAAACTGGAGCGCTGATAATTTTTTTTCTAACATATACACATTTTTTATAAGCGACACAAATATATTAGCCAAAGTGTATGTTTGTATGTATGTTTGTTACGCGATAACTGGAAAACCAATGGTCCAATCTGCATGAAACTTTGCAAACGCGTAATATAAATCCATAGAATTTTTAAGTTCGAACATGAGCCAAATCGGTCGAAGGGTTCAAGAGTTAAAGAGATTGCTTTATTACAATGAAACCGATGATCCAGTCTTGATAAAACTTTTTAAACAGGTAGTACAAACTAAAAAAATTCTCACGTCCAAAAATGAACCAAATCGGTGCAAGGGTTGTAGAGTTATAGAGAATACAAAATTACAATGTTTATCCATTATAATATTATGAGAACTGCAAGGATATTCGATACGACGTAATACGTCATTTCATACATTTTTTAATAATTCGGTCCTAGGTTCGGTTCCCTAACGGATAAGTGAATAGCCATGTTGACTTATTAAAAATATTATGAATTTAAATGATCGTGCGGGTGAAACTTAAACCCATTATTTTATTTAAATAGTAGTCCAATCAATGAGTGCCCAAAAGAGGCATGTGGATCGAAAAGTCGAAAGCAGAAAAACTAACTTAGGAACTTTGTTTGGACTATTCAGGAGATTAACATACTAAAAGTCCCCACCCCTCCGAGGTGATTCCGAGGGGTGGGGGGTCCGAAGAAGGTTACATTTTTTAGGTTTTTTGCCTAAATGTCAAAAACTGGGCGTAGTACGATATTTTGTTGTACTACATTATAAAAGCTTTAAAATTTCCTACAACTTTGGCTTTAACACTTTTTATCTATATCCAATCGTTGTCCAGCTATGAGCTTCCAAACATGGTCTATTTTTAAGATGCTGAAATTAGTTTTCCATACAAAGTCGGTAAAAAAATCTTATATAAGTAATATTTGACCAACTTCTGGTTGTCGTACCATAATGAAACTTTGCAAATGTCTAGAAATATGATGACAGTTCAATAATTTGGTGATTTGGTACCACTGAGCTGATCTGATGATGGAGCCAGGAGGTGTTTACTGAACCTCTTCAATGGCTATTAGTAAACCCGTCGAGTTTGGGCACATTACACTCGAATTGGCATAAGCAAAAAACCTAAAAATGGAACCTTCTTCGGCCTCCCCCCCCCCCCCCCCACCCTCGGGCTCACCACTTATGTTCTGAATAGTCCAAACAAAGTTCCTAAGTTAGTTTTTCTGCTTTTGACTTTTCGATCCACATTTCTTCTTTTACAGGACTATAGGCTACAGTGCTTCACTTTTAAAAGTAAATTTTACAATTATTTAGATCTAAGTATTTTAAGACACTACTGTTCGTTCGAAAAGCATATCTATGAGAAGAACGAGCAAGAAACTTATTGGGATTGTTATTTATGTGTTTATCACATATCATTATGCCATGAAAACCAGCATTCACTCTAGCATCTGCAAACATCCCTGACGCTCTGTAGTATCGAGACAGCGCCAAAATCATCCTGAAAGCATTGTTGTACTGGATCCGTTTTTTGTAAAGTTGTAGTTTGTAAAGTTCATCCACAAGTCTTTTGTTTAAAAAATAATTAATAATTAGCCCTACGTTTGATCACATCCCACCTGATGGAAAGTGCTAATGTGATCGACGAGCTGCACGTATAAGGGTGATTCCTGAGAGTCAAAATTTTACGTGTCTGGGGGAATAAACTACCCGTAACATAAAAATTCTACCCAAAGGTATTTTTTTCCTGTTAGTCTAAGGTTCAATCTACTTAATGCATGATAGACATCAGGTTATATTTAGCTGCAAGTATCTAAAAAAAAATGTAAAAGCCCTGAAATTTGATTACCGTGGGCTGTCCCTTACACATTTTCGGAACAAAATATATTTTTTACACTAATTTATAAAAGGAATTTAATTAATTCCTGTGATCAAAGCTGTAAAGGGTGAACTGTTATATGATCAAAAAAATACGCGAAGGCTGTACTCAGCGTAGTTTTAGAAAAAATAACAAATTTAGGTTTGTCCCCGGACAAAAAGTGATTCCCATGGCGCGCGACATAACTACCCACATTTCACAAACCACAATACTTAGAAGCTTGTACGCACGCTATTGGCTAACTTCGATTGCCCTCTAAACATAGTGAAGAGAGGCTCCTCCTCTCGTTGTTATAAACTGGATTTACGAAGGTGAGAAATTGATTACCGTGGTTTTGGTTCACTAGATCATTGATTACCTTTTCCATGTTTAAAAATATTTTTTTATCCATTACGGTTTTTTGACTAGGGTGTGCAGTTAGTAAAAGGGTATTGTTTATCATATATTTTATTAATTTTGGTCTATAATTATGGTATTTAAAAATATTGACAAAAAACTATACAATTTTGATTTACATGGTATTGATTCTCATGGTATTTTACCACGGTGATCAATTTTCCCCTGAGTTTTCTTGCGCATTCTTTCACTTTTTACCCAACTACAGCGAAGCCGCAGGTATGGAAGTGATTTTGACAGTTTATATTTGTATATTTCATTATTTCAGATATTTTTTTATATTGTATACATCAGATTTTTTTATATTGTACTATAGTAGACAGACCACATTAAAAAGTCGCTCAGCGAGCTATGGAGAGGGCTATACTCGGGGTTTCTCTACGTGATCGAATCAGGAATGAGGAGATGAACCAAAGTCACTGACATATCTCCGCGGATCAGGAAGCTGAAGTGGTAATGGGCAGGCCACATAGCACGTAGAGCGAATGGCTGATGGGGTCGAAAAGTGTTCAAGTGGCTACTACAGGCAAGCAAACGCAGCGTAGAACGTCTACCCACAAGTGTGGCAGACGACCTTATTTTTTTTTTTTTTTTTTTTTTTTTTTTAATTGTTTTTCTCCGTTCCTCATTGAGGGTGGGATGAGACGTTGTACAGCTTTATTTTCCTTTCTTATCTGTTCATGTTTTAGTTTATATGTTGCGCTGATATGCGCTTACAATATATTTTTATTCAACATTTTTCTGTATATGTTTTTTCTTTTACTCCGCACCTTTTTTCCTATTCCTGTTATTGTCTGTTATTTAAGTTATCTAGAACACTTATTTAACTCTGCACGTCATTTATACCTGTTTCTTTATATATTCTACTTCTAACAAATTCCCATTTTTCCGAACCATCCATTCTATGCATTTCATCCATTACATCTTTTCCATTCATCTCATGATGGTAAAGTTTAGGAAAAGGGCCCGAAACACTTTGACGGAGCACATCGTGATCAGGGCGTCCCCCAAGATATGGAGCCGTCTGACGGAAGCCGGGGCGGTGTACGTTGACCTGCAGAGGGTGAGGGTCCAGGATCAGTCGCCCCTCATGCAGTGCTCGCGCTGCCTCGGGTACGGCCACGGGAAGCGGTTCTGCCGCGAGCCCGTGGACGCCTGCAGCCACTGTGGGGGGCCGCATCTGAGGGCGGCGTGCACCGCACTGGCGGAAGGTTCACTGCCGCGGTGCGTCAACTGCGTGGGTGCCCAGCTGGAGCGGGTCGATCACAACGCCTTCAGCGAGGACTGTCCCGTTAGAAGGCGTTGGGATAAACTCGCTCGCTCCACAGTTCAGTATTGCTGAGGGCACCTACGGGAACACTGCGACGGCGAGCTCAAGTAGGAGAGTGGTAGAAGGTGAAATAGAGAAGCGATGTGTTCTATGGGAGGAAAAAGAAGTCGAAGAAGGAAAGAAAGGGATAAGATGTATAGAAGATGAAACGACGATCTCACTCGTTTTGAAATTGGGGTATGTTAAATGGAAAGTTGGATTTTCTACGGAAAGGTCTAAAACGAAAGCAAATTGGGACCGGTTTCATGGGAAACCGGACCAAATTTGGAGGATAGGTAGAAAAAAGATGGACAACATTGAAAAACGAGTGAGACCGCCGAGGAAGTGCGAGGAGATACAAGTGAAAAGGATAGGAATTGTGAGGAAGGGCCGAAAAAGTAAAATCACAAAGGGCGGTATCCTCAGCGATATGACGCCGGCTTGGGAAACAAAAAGTTGGACTGAGGCCTTTCAATCAAATGAGAACATAAATCAGCAGAATTTACTAACAGCAAAAATTCTATCCAAAATGCTGATGCAATTTTGGAAAGAGGAAAGCATTGGATTTGAAGGCCTGTGTTTCTGCGCATCCGCTGAGGATGCCGCTTTTCAGAAGTATAAAGAAATGCCAAGATGGAGATGGATCGAAAAGAAAATGAATGTTGAAAAGACGACCTTATTTAGGTCGCTGAAAGACGCTTGAAGCAGGTCGCTTTCAACACCAGTGTTATATATGGAGGTCTAAAGGGGAGGTTTATGTTCAGCAGTAGACGTTTTATGGCTGAGATGATGTATGATGAAAGAATAAAACGAAACTATGGGCTGACTGCAACTTTCAGTCCAGATTAACCTAACTAATGATAAATGTACAATCTGATGACAGCTTCTGGAGTGAATCCTGTCAGTGACTGTGACTGAGAACTTAATCTCATATTCTAGGACTATATATTCAATATTTTTACATTGTTTAAGACTGCAATACGTTGATTTTATTTAGATTACATGATTATTTTATAGAGAGCCAATATAGACCTTTTTAATACTTTATGTTTGGTGTATATCTGTTTGGATCACCGTTTTTAATCATTTCTATTTTATATGATTAGTATGTAGAGGTCAATATTTAAATAATAACATAGAATTCAAACAAAATAGTTTTAATTTTGATTCCCATGCCACACTTTATTGATTCCCGTGGCACCAAAAATTTAAATTTAAATATCTTCTGAACAAAACAAGTTATAATGATGCCTATTTGATTGATGTAATTATAATTATGGGAAATTTGATGTTTTACATGTAAAATGCAATAATACTTTGATTTAAAATCTGCCACGGAAATCACTTAAATACGCCCGATCTCAGGATTTACCCATAAAAAGTCTGATAATGCCTTGAACAAGGACACTTTGTCTTGCTCAGTAGCTGTAGATACATCTTGAAAACCTGCGAGCCTAGATGTTACGCGTGACTGTCATAGCTCTGCGTTCTCGCTCCAAGTCTAAGTCATCATCGGCTGCTACGACAAAAATGTTATAGAATTAGGTACAATATCAATATAATAACTGTTGTAAATTTGCTGTATAACACAAGTAAAGCTAGATATTTTTTTCCAATTTCAATTCTTCTAATGTCCACTGCATCGGCAACTTCTTCGTAAACAAGTGCTACAAACTATGAAGATTTTTTGAGAATTTTTTTAAAAGCTATAGTAATATTTATTATTTTTATTCTATTATTTTCTGCAAGTGAATACACAGATAACCTTTCATATTTTATTATTATTGAACTTTTGATAACAACAATAAAATAGTCACAGAGATAAAGATTTTTTTAATGTTTAAAGTTACACGTATTTTGAGTTTTAACATTACTTTCAATTTTGGCATTTTCCTTTCCTTTTACGAATATTATAGGTTAAAGTTTCCATACATTTATATTTCGTAGATACTTATAACTTTTACCCATGTGTATACCTATTTTGAGGGAAATTGGGTCTGCGAGGTCCCAGTTCGCGGCGAACTACTAGTAATTAGGGATTGCAATCCGGTGTCATTTTCAATCCGGCCGGATCCGGCCGGATTGATCAAATCAGGATGATTTTTGCTTTTTACTACAATAAGTGATTTAATCAAGTCACTACTCTCATATTACGTAATACTAGCTGCGCCCAGCGGTTTCACCCGCTGTACTGTAACCTATGTGTTGTTCCAGGGTCTAAGCTATATCAAATTTCAGACCAATCGGTCCACTCATTTAGACGTAAAAGAGTAACAAACATACATCCAAACACCCATTCTTACAAACTTTCACGTTTATAATATTAGTAAGATCATAAGATGAAGGTAGTTAAAATCGACTTTATTACCTAACCAATGTTAAGACCGTTAAGACAAATAGATAAAAACATATTTTCATTCAGAACAATTAAAATTTAGTAGGTAGTGTAGAATTAGACGACATTCTGAATTAGTCACGTCGAATTCCTCAGTATCTGAAAACCAGGCTTTACAACCAGAGGGCCTATTGGCTAATTCTCACCCACTACGATTGATGACAACTTCAATGTACATTGAGGAGGTTTAAGCAAGTAATGTATGCAATTTTGTCTATGGATTCTAGTGTTTTACATATCGTTTGACGATAGCCTTCAGTGCATCCTGCCCACCATGACATACGCCGCCGAGACATGGACGCTAACACATGAGGCTGTCTATCGCATCAAGGTAGCACAGAGAGCCATGGAGCGCGCCATGCTTGACATCAAACTTCAAGATCAAGTTCCAAACATCGAAATTAGGCGGAGAACAAAAGTTCAAGATGCCGGAACGAGAATAATAGGACTCAAATGGAGTTGGGCAGGTCACCTGGCTAGGCGAGGTGACGACAGGTGGAGTAAGATGTTGACTGAAGTTGAAAACCAAGGACAGGCAAACGCAGTGTCGGTCGTCCAGCAGTCAGATGGATGGACGATTTGGTAAAATTGGCGGGTCGCACATGGACTAGATTGGCACAGGACAGGGTTGACTGGCATAACCTGAGGAAGGTCTATTCCCAGTAGTGGGATGTAGAGGGCGGTGGATGATGATGACGAAGTAGAGTAGGTAATACTTATAATTTTACGAAGCAACGAGTAACTCAGTCTTTCTAGATTTCACTTTCACAGATTTATTTATAAGTAGGTAACAATATTAATTATTATGTAGTATTTAATAGATACAATAGTTATACCTTACTCTCGGTGACGAAAGACTCGCACGCATGAATACCACACGCATTAAAAGTACCTACGCATGCAACAGCTATATTATTTTGCCACAAACTACTAGCACCGGATCCGGTCTCCGGATCCGGTATATTTGTACCGGATCCGGTAACCGTTAAATGTGCCGGATCCGGCCGGATTACCGGATCCGATTTCCGGATTGCAATCCCTAATTACCTAGTCAGGTCATAAATTCTGTCACATGTTTAATATAAAATTATTGGAACAAGTTTATTTATTATGTAACCATTTATATACCAAAATGAACTTAACAAAACATAGATTCTTATGACAATAAAGTTTATTCAAAATGACCTCCGTGATTTTGAATACAGGCCTTCAATCTGCGCGGCCAGTCGTCTATCGCAGCACGAACGAGGTCCATGTCAATATCGGCTGCTGCCTTAATCAAGGATGTCTTGAGTGACTCCAAATTGGGATGAGGCTTTGAGCACGCCTTTTCCTCCAAGTGTTGCTATATCTTGTAATCTAACGGACTCAAATCTGGACTGGAGGAGGGCCAGTCTTCGTGCCGGATGAAGTCGATTTCACGCGCCGCCAGCCAGTCTTGTGTGCTCTTCGCTCTATGAGCTGGCGCCGAATCTTGTTGGAATACCCAGTGCCTGTTATTGAACATGGTATGAGAAACAGGTTCCACAAGGTTCGTCAGGACTGTATTTTGATACACAACTGCATTCGTTTTTACACCTTTCTCACAAAAATGTACCTCTGTTAAGCCCCAATAAGAAACTCCCAACCATACCATGAGCGAGGATGGAAAATGACCTCGTTGGACACGCGGAATACGGTTGCTCGCTTCTTCACTACTGTGTGCGTACACCTTATCATTTTGTTTGTTGTAGCTCTCTTCTACGGTAAAAAATTTTTCATCCGAAAAAAGAATTTCTCGATATTTTTTTCTCGCGTACCGCTTCAACAAAGCGCGGCATCTCTTCAGTCTCAGGTCCATTAGACGAGCATTTAAACGATGTCCTGTTTTTCTTCGATATGCCCGAAGCCCTAAGTCTTCATTTAACACCCTTTTCACCGTGGTTCTGCTTAACCCCATCTGAAGGGCCAACAGTTTCTGCTTACGTTTGGGATTTCTTTGAATTCGCGCCTTCACAGCTTTTATCACTGCTGGAGTCCTAACAGACCGAGGGCGACCACTTCTTGACCTGTCATCTACCCTAGAGTCTTCATTGTATCGTTTGATGGTACGATAAACGAATCTTTTGGTTATATTCAAATTTTTCATTATGTCAAAAATTTGAATTGGCGCGTAACCGCAACGATGCAACGCAATAACTGCAACACGGTCTTCTTTAAGCGTCCACTCCATATTTAAAAATGAGTAAAATTCTAAAAAGTATACATTTTTATTTTCATGAACAATTCGAAATTCGAATTCAATAAACTTTTTTGTGGCCAGCATTCTAAAAGAAAAGTTTTTACTGTGTGACAATACTTATGACCTGACTAGGTATAATCGATAAACATTGTAATCTTGTATTCTCTATAACTCTACAACCCTTGCACCGATTTGGCTCATTTTTGGACGTGAGAATTCTTTTAGTTTGTACTACCTGTTTAAAAAGTTTTATCAAGACTGGATCATCGGTTTCATTGTAATAAAGCAATCTCTTTAACTCTTGAACCCTTCGACCGATTTGGCTCATGTTCGAACTTAAAAATTCTATGGATTTATATTACGCGTTTGCAAAGTTTCATGCAGATTGGACCATTGGTTTTCCAGTTATCGCGTAACAAACATACATACAAACATACACTTTGGCTAATATATTTGTGTCGCTTATAAAAAATGTGTATATGTTAGAAAAAAAATTATCAGCGCTCCAGTTTTGAAATAATCGTCAGACCTATCGTAAACACTTTAAGTCACTTATATCTCTGCATCCCTGGAACCTATTTAGCTAATTTTTCACTAAAATTATCCAATTAACCTTCTTAACTTGTGTGTAAAATTTCATTCAATTTGGATTAACCGTTTTCAAGTAAACGTCAACCAAACTTAAGCACCAGAGGTCAAGCGTTAAACTGGTCCAAACGCAGGCATTTCGCGGCTTTCGACTCTAAGACCTCGCTTCGCTCGGTCGATTAATATGAGTAAAGTAACAAAAGCAGCAATGTACATTGAAGTTGCCATCAATCGTAGTGGGTGAGAATTAACCAATAGCCCCTCTGATCTTTTGCCAACTGCACTTTATAAAAACGTATCGTACTCGTACCTACGTTATTTTGCTCAATTATACTTTTGAATAATGTAAATACCTTATTTTTGATCAATTAGCATGAATTTTGCTAATATTTACTGTCTTACTGCCGATTAATTTGGTAAACAAGTGAAATTTTAAAAATACTTTTTAAAAACAAGCTTTAATTATCATTACCATCTTGCATCATATAGTACTCGTCAAGACAAATCAAATGAGCCCAAACTCGATGGGGTTGCGTCGTTTAATGACAGAGTTCCTATAGCCACCTTCCAGCTCCATCATCAGATCAGCTCCATGTCATAATAATATTGCATTGTCATCCGATTTACACACGCATGCAAATTTTCAGCTCAATTGGAAACCGGGAAGTGGGTCAAATCAAACTTGCAAGATTTGATTACAGACAGACAGACAGACAGACAGACAGACAGACAGACAGACAGACAGACAACAGACAGGTGAAAGTAATATAAAGCTTGTAAAAATGAGTTGCTCATTTATTTTAATATTATCAATTTGCGACTGGGAATATACCCTATAACTACCCTATAGTTCCTTGTTTATTTTGTTATCTTAGAGCAAACAGTTAAGTAAAAAGAGCGCAGTCTTTGGAGCCAGTAATAGTGAGCCAGAATTAAAAAAAGAAGGAAAAGGTATAAGTAGATTAAAAACGCAAAGTTCTCCAGCATTCCTTTATTTGATAGCATATTACAAATAAGAAACAACACAATGGATCTAGGCTAGGTTTACCTCACAAATTGGCCATACATTGTAGCTTTCACATCTACTGACAAAATCAGTATACGCACCGCAAGACGCTGACCATTCACTGATGATCGCAGTTGTCCTATACCTTGGTATATATGACTACGTCGACAGTCGACTTATGCAAGTCCATAAGGCAAATAATAATAATTAATGGGGTTTATACTCCTACAGAGCAGGTTACCCTACTTGCGGTGTCAGAGTCTAATCACAATTATAGGCTATGTGGCCAACCTATAAGTTGCAAGTTAAATTATAATTAAAGAATTTACTGTTTTGAAGGGTCTCTTGACGGAAAATCCATGTCGTAACGCAGAAAAGATGTTATTGCATTTTTTATTAACGGACACATTACGCAAAACTACTTAAAATGCAGTATTATTGTAACAAAAGTGATAAGAATCTACACAAGAATCTACATTCTAATTGAAAAAAAAACGGAATACACTAGACTTGTAAATGTATTTAGTTCGATCTAATAAGCTGTAAGACTTTAAAATGCATGCCTATCTGGAAAATTACTGACCCCCTCGCTAGGTATTGCTATTGTATTATTATTTTTATCGAAATTATATTATAGTCACTATAATACATGCCTTGTACTCGCAAAGATAATATAATCGAATTTAAGTGACAGATTTAATTGCACAACTCAACTTTAACCCATAATATTAGAAACGTTATTCGTCAGTAGATGTGAAAGCTCCTTCATAAATTAGCCCTAGCATTTCATACATTTCATTATGATAAAAATAAATTGATTTTCACACAGATCTCATACTTTCAACTTAAAATAAATATCTCAATCAATGTCAAGAATAAAAATAAGATCTGCTTACAATTAAATAATATTTCGTTGATGAAAAAAAATATAAGTACAAAATAAATCAAAACTTGGTTATGAATTTCTTGTATATAATGTTAATATATCAATAAGCACGCCGGCGGTTTCTTTGTCAGTCATCGTTATTTTAAGACGTGAATTTGTGCTACGAATAATATTTAGCTACTACATAATACATGGTAAAATTACAGACATAATTTTACTTAGGCATAGAGGTAGGTATATGTTTATTAGGATAGGAATTTGACCATCTTATTCTTTACCCAGCAGTGGGATAGAACAGAGGAAGCCAAAAAGAGCTACATTTATTTCTACTACATTTCATAGCATTGGATTTTAATCCTTTGTTAATTTTTCATAATTATATATTTGTATGATTGGAAGTAAAAGTTATTTTATTGTAACGAATATTCTTGAAAGAAGTAAGCACAAAATCACGTCTATACAAAGCGTTACAAAAAGATATAGTAATACTGAAAACTGTAATCTCTTCAATTTATGAAAAGTACGTCTTTACATATAACATCGACCGAAGTCGACATACATCTCGCAATGTTTGTCATTATTCTTTTAAGTGTTACTACATCATTTTGTGACACTAACAATAGTAAACAATGACAATATATACAATTCATACGCATGTAACACCTAACTGCAAAGAAAGCCTAGCTAATTATAATTAAATCTAGATCGATATATTTTGACTAGTATTTGCAGCCGACGTTGGTCGTATGCACTGGCTTTTAATATCACGGGTAAGTTACTTTTATAATACAATATATAATATTTGCAATATAATTCAGATAATAAAAACATACATTCAAAATGGCGGCCAGTATTTGCCTCTCGCTCTCATTCGTACCTCAACGCATCGCGTAATAAAAGTTCTTCTGCGTACATTTTATTTTAATTAACTAACGCACACTACAGGCGAATAAGGTGACCGTAGTGCGTCTGTAGTACGTGTTAGATAGATAGATAACGCTTTATTGTACACAATTGTTACAGATCAAACAATAAGTTGGTTCATATAAAAGTACGCAAGTCATATAATATCTGAGTTCTGTCGACTCAAGACTGTTGACTCACTCTTTCATTTGTTTCTATTATTCGAAGCTTATTTACCTCAGCCAGTGTCAAATTCTCAAACAAAAGTGTCAAAAACACTTGGTAGAATGAGAATTAGACACGGTTAATACGAAAAAGCATGGTCTGGCAATGTAGAAGCCGTCACTTCAAATCATTTTTTATTAAACCGAATTATTAGTCTTATTGAATATATGTAAAGGCACCTATAGACGATAAAATGTGTATTCGCTACAATAAACTACTTTATAGGAAAATATTATCTATAATTCAAAACGTGTTATATGATTTAATAATGCCTTTAAGACTTAAATATACAAATATGTACCAAATATAGTCATATTTGTTGGTACATTTTGGTATAAAAAGTACACTTTTGCATACGGCCAACGTATCTGCAATGAATGAGACAAACTATTTATCACTAATTTAAGATCGACGCACACTTACGAAAAAAGATTCAAAGCAAAATCCTTTTCTAATAATGGCATAGCAAGCGGCGAGCGCGCCCTTTTAATGTGTAAATAATATTGAATTTTCCGTAAGTGTGTGCCGATCTTCAGCTGAGCTTTTGAACGAGTATTACACTGGACAATATTGAGAATTGAGACTGATGCTAAAAATGCTATTGTCCACTTAACTTCACTATAAGTGAAAAAAATAAAATGACGTCTAATCAACATCTTTTTTTTTGCGTTAGCCACCGGCGAATAACGATTGGTTGAATTTTATTAAAGAGGTTTGAATATTTTTGTATGGAACGTGGCATACCTACTGATTCGCCATTTTTTTATTGCGGGTTGACGATGCGTATAAAATATATAAATCGATAGCTAAAATCAATACCAACAAAACATATTCCGACACCAACCCTCGTAAAGTGTCGGTTTCGGAGTTATTAAGCGTCAAAGTTGATCACGTGACTTACGTTTTTTAAAAAAAATGGGGGGTTAAAGATCATTGTATCATCAAAATGGCGGATTAGGAGGTATGTTACAAATTTTCAAACCTCTATCTCATCAGATTTTCAAATATCGAATAATGTAATATTCGTTCAGCTCTTGGTTACACTTCGCACCTGTCAAATATATTATATTTTTATAATCTTTTGAACTTTCTTACGGTAATCTGTTTAAGGTGAAACGGTGAAATGCGCTCGTGTTCTTTATTACACTTGGTGATAAAAATAGCCCACTTACAAAAAAAAAAGACAAAAATCGAAAAAAAAACAAATGATTTCATTAATACCACATGGTAAGTCATAAATAAAAAAAATAAAGTTTTTTTTCAAATTGACATTTTTATCCCCAAGTGTAAATTTGTATGTGTATTTACTACATAGTATTGCTTAACTATTTTGCACCATTGATTAAATAAACACCATGATAATTACAAGGTTACACACAAAATATAAAAAAATATCTAAATTAAACATTATTTTGGCCTAGATTATTGAAATTCTTGATAATAATGATTTTTTTTTATTTTATAACGGCCATTTCGATATTCAAGATGGCGACTGATCTGGCCATTTGTAAAGAAAATAAATTCATAATTTTAGAATGATATCCAATTATTATAAGTGTATAATTACAAATACATTTATTTATAAGATTTGCGGTAAGTCGAAGAGAAAATCATTAAAACAGAACAACTATAATAAAATCTCATTCCGCAATTTTGTATATATTTATTTCATTGTTTAAAAACTGTTTTAAATATCAATGCATTTTTCTGCTACTTACCGTCACTCTTATTGTCGCATAAATATTATAATTGAAATAAAGTCACAACATATTATAACAATAATTATTTAAAAAAAAAAAAATTAATCAAAAAAATTGTGATGCATGACAACCACAGCCCATGATATAACTACATATGAGAAATAACATCTAAATGTGTACAATGTTAATATAATTAAAAATATTAGTTAAATTCTAACTAATCCACTAAAATTTATTATTTGGTGGTTACATGTTGTACATTAATTATTAATCTAAATGAGATTGAAGCGTGGACGGCCGACGGGTGAATAGAGAAGGTTTCACACTTAATTCAAGCTTGACTAAAAAAAAATCTACACAATAAAGTCACTCATACGTAAATAAAATGTAATACAAAATGTACACAAAAGTCAAGGTTTGTTAAGTGTGTAACCGCCTTGAGCCGTGCCGACCAGTGAGCATCGATAGCCAATGATAAGCACACAGATTAAAAATAACAAAGTCCATTGTGCCGTGCACAGATCGCTCCAAAAATGACGTGCGAACGTGATGAAACACTCGTGAGCCGACTCGGTTCGAAACTACTTGAAGAACCGAGTCGCAGGTAATGACGGATCGAAGACCAACTATTCAAATCAATTCCTGAACGCAACCAAACTCTAAAATGGAAAATACTGATCGGACACTCCTTAGTCGCGTCAATCCCTTCAAGTGCGCGGGGCATGTGTTAATACAATATTGTAATAAGAGTATTCACACATTGAATCTTTATTTGCACGATGCACGTGTAACGTCACATTAATTCTTGCAACGTTACACTTATTCGTGCAGCTTAGCAGTTTCACGTGCAACTTCGTACTTATTCGTGTAACGTCGTACTTATTCGTGCAACGTCGTACATATTCGTGCAACATCGCACTTATTCGTGCAAGTTGGTTCTTATGCCCCGCGTTCTTCACGTCGCGTTATTACTGTACGAGCTCCTCCGGCTTAGTGGAGACGCAAACGTACACATAGTCGTTTTCAGAGTCGATTCGGGCGCGGCTGGCCCTACGTTAGGCAGTGGCCACTTGCCACACTATCAGGTGGCTCTTGGAAGCACGCTCGGCCAACGAGCTGTGACCACTGGATGACCCATCCTCGGCTACCACCACGCTGTCTTCCATCTCGGAATCCGCTGGAATTTCGACAAGTATGTTACATATATAAACATTAAGATAGTTATAATCATGGATGGTTATTGTACATAGTTAATGTATGCTGTTATACGTTGATTAAATTTAAAAGTGATACCATAAGTGTATTAAAGTTGTACTTTTATATACCCCAAAATATAAGTATTGTGAGGAATTTTCAGCAGAATATTGAGGAAGTCAAAGTTACTAACCTAATCTCCCATTCATACTTTCACCGTTAAAAATAGTAATAGATTTACATTTTACATGAAAACATTTAGTAGCAATTTTTGTGGTAGGTATACGAGTATAATGTGCTAAGCTGGCCATGTAAATGTATAATGAACCACTGTGACCAACACGAAAGACATTTAAAAATATATACAGGGTTAAGATTATTTAACACATATCTTCTTAAGGTCAAAGCACGCAGGTATATGAAATGAACACAACATAAACAATGTTTTTGAACGTTTGGTATGGAACAGCTAATTATATTTCGTGAATTTCGAAAAAACGTAGAATACAATTTATTAGCGTTCATTTATTATTTATTTTCGCTAAAATGTGCCGGGATGACAGTAGTTGTGAAAAACGCTGTTAACCCAGTTCATTTTTAGACGTTAGACAAAAGCTTTTGGGCGTTTGGATGGACGTGCTGTTCATAAGAGCTTATGCGTTAGATATCTGTACCCTGTATAGGTTTTTACAAAAGAAGGAAGACAAATGATTAATAAAGTTAAAAGTATAATATTAAACATCCTACATAATTTAATAGTTAATATTTACATCGGATTAGCAATACACACGTTAGCTAGGATACTGAACGAATAAAGATAAATTTATCATTTTATTTTACAATTAACTTTTTACACAACTAAAGGATTCTTCCAATCTTGTGTACCTATAACTACAAGATATAAAAGTAGAGAATAAATTCAGGAGAGAAGAAGAAAATCAATTCTACATAAATACATATAATTAATAAATAAAATTAATCTTTATTTAAAAAACATTTCAAATAAGAAACTGATCGATGCTTTTTGCATGAAAAAGATAAGATGAACCTCCCAATGTTGAAAAACGTAGTAAAACTTTATATTACACGACAAAATTGAGAATCAAGCAGTGTCCTGCAAATACCTTACATTACCTTGTATGCTTGGTTAAGTTATTTAGTTAAGTAGGTATATGTGAGAATTTGTGGTGATTTTTATGTGTTTTAGCGAAAATGCGATGTTTTCATCGATTGGTACCACTTGAAAAATATAAAATGAATTTTGAGCAACAATTTCTATGATTTAAGGCCTGACCTGAGCCATACTCGCTACCATCTGCGGAAGCGAAACCAATCTCATCAAATTTTTCTATGCAAATTTGTTTCACTGCCGCAGGTGGAATAGTAGTAGTAATAGCGAATAGCAAAAAGGTTTGAACAGAATTAAAACCTTGCTGCGTTCTAAAACCAAATCATAATCACGCCATCTATTAATAAACCAACAGCACTATTGATTAATGATAGTAACGCCATCTAGTTGTAAACAAAGAAAACTAAGTTTTTTTAATGTTACCAATCGATAAAACAGCTAACCACCCCATAACCTCTACATGCGTGCCGTAGCTTCGTTAATAGTTAGTTAAGCCGTGCACTTAAAAAGATGACGTACCCCATCGTATTACAGACTATAATCCCTTAACTATCAGGTACATTCGGCCACATAATCTCCCAACCAATGAGGTGAGACGCAGTATCTCTTAAGTCGTCCGCATGTTCTTCTATAGGCAAAACAAAAAGTACTAAAAAGATAGGTCTATGGAGCTTGCCTGACACGAAATTCTACTAAAATGCATTTCTCTCTGAGGCAGTAGTTTTTGGCCCAATTTTTTTCGTGAAGTGTACTTTCACACGGAATGTGTATTTATAAAATGTCAATATTTACAACATCCCATCCTACACCGTCGTGCGTTAAAACATGGTGATATAAAAAGTTGTAGCTTGTACTTAGAGGACCTAATATATTAGTCAATTACACCTTAAAAGAACTTCAATCGCGAAAAATAGTTTCGATTTCTCATACAAAAAAGGATCAGTTGATGGGTTAATGAAAAATCGAAACTTTTTTTATTGAAATTATTTCAGAAGTGTTTCGTTTTGACTGATAAATATATACCTCCTGTATAACTACAGCTTTTTATAACAGAAACAGTGAATTGTTAGGAAAATTTACATCACACATTTTAGTAGAAAAACGTCTAAAGTCCAAATCAAACAATAGGCACAAAATAAATCAAAAAAGAAAACTAATTGTATCGAAGCATCGGAAGCGAAGCACTACGGGGTCACCATATCCTGATACTGGGGTAGCGGCACGAAGCTTGTAATGGGAGTACAGTTAACAATAATAACTAGGCGTTGTTTGGGCACCACATGCACATACTATGCGACTGTGGCCCCCTCATGTTTAACAGAAGTATCCACCTGGGGCGACACATCATGCTCCCGGAAGAGATACAACGAGTTGCTCCTCGAAACATCTGGAACTTCCTAGAGGGCACGGGTTTAAGCAGTGAATTGTAACTTAACTGGACTGCCACAAAAGATCAGAAATGGTCGAAGCGGCTTAAAGTCTTTTTGAGGTTCCCCCAACAATAATAATAATTGGGCTCCACTGTCTTTTTAACAAGAGATTTCTTTAAATATACGAGTTAATGCTGACTGTCATTATATGTCAGCCTATTTAACTAGAGTAGGTAATTTTTTAACGCCAAGAAATAAACGTATTCTCCTATCGGAGGTACGGGAGGATTATGTAGGACTTCCCGTGCAGGACGACTTCACAATGCACAGGTAATCCCACTAAAAGAAATCGGCGGCACTTCTGCATAGTGTTTGTGATGGAGGTCTGGTAATCGGCATAGCTTAACATCCAGTCCAAATTGTTTTGAACATCGAGACTGGAACTCAGGAGCCACAGAATCTCCTGCACAAACTACAAGCCGCTAGCTAAGAAGCTACGGAGAATTTTACTAGAGGGCCTATCTAAAATCCAAACTCGCGCGATCGCATTCTACAAAATCGCTCAAAAAATGTACTGGTATTACAATTGTCAGTTTCGTTAACATCACCTGCAACTTTGGACTTCAAATATTATATTGCAGTAAAGTGAAAAATTGTTTTACAGGTGAATTTCTCAGTCTTTTTTGAGCTCTGTATAAAGTTGATTTCATCACGCCAAGTTAAAATTGCTACTTACACCTCAAGACTCGTGCCAATACATACATTTAGACTTTTGTTTTATAAGGAATTTGTGTAGGCCTAATATACTAAGCTTAAAGCTTAATTTGCGATGGAACACCTAAACTACACTAACGTGCATATTGCCTGTTTTGAATACTTTCACCAAATAAAGAAATTAAAAAGTTATATATAATATATTCATAAAAAAATGTCAAAATACATATTTTTTACAAAAAATTAAGACACGACGAGAAGGTAATTTTTTATAAGTTACATAAATAAAGATTTAAAGTAACAGAAATAAAATAATCACAATCTTTTTGGTTGAAATCCTCTATATTAATAAATAATATTAGAAAATTTATTATATGTATGTAATATATAATTATACGTATATATTTTTATTAATTTCTTTATTTGGTGTCTTTTGTAATGAAAATATGAAGTAAATTATGTTGGGTTTAATTCGATTGTTAAGTATTTTTAGGATATTTAGTACATGAATGAAAATGTATTTATAAAGTTATATTTCATGGAAGACCTTGGAGTACCTAAAAAAAACCTAAGTCTTAAAAGGAATCCTACATAAAAGCTTTAGAGCATATTATATTTTATTTTATAAAATTTGAGTGCCTTATATTAATATTTCTCTTTTAAGAAACAGACATGTGAAAAGTTTTAAGGGAGGTCTTTGCCCAGCAGTGTAAAACTAGAAAAAGTTTTTTAATTCATTAGTAAATTTTAAGTCATTAAATATATAATGTACCGTTGGCATTACTAGTAATTACAAATTAATTTTATTAGTCTAGGAACGTCGAGGTTTGTTTTATATTTTTTGTAAAACTAGCATTATTTACCTACGCTATAAGTCCCGATCAATAAAATTAATAAGCTAAGAATACTTTATTGAGACCAAAACAATACAACTGGACTAGTATTAAAATCAGTTTAAATATAGGCAGTTTAAAGTGTTATACTCATAGATTTAATAAAATAGAAAGATGCGGGACTGACTTTTCTGACATTGTCCGCTTCAATTAGGCCCATGAGCGGTATATTGTGCCTAGCATAATTTTACTTCGGTGCGGCAACCGACACTTTCCGATCCAACGGGCTCAAGTTTAGCATATCAACTATAGCGTTATGGCGCATCTTCCCATTTTCTTTTAATCTAAGGTTATACTAGTTTTTTCCAATATATGATATGCCTATTTAAACAATAGATATTTCATCAGATTAAAATCTAGCCTAAATTATAAGTAATTTAATTTTATCTCAAACCGATAGGTATTATTCTACGAGCGTGTCCAATAACTTATTCTTACTGTCTCTATAAAGGAGTTTATTTAGTGTTACTTACCTATTCTAAAATCAATGTAACCCTCCCCTCCAGATATGACCAACATGGGGGGTTGTGTGATGGCGGGCATTGAACCCGGCACTGCTACGAAGAAGGTCACCGCGTCTCGGTGGCCATGGAAGGAAAGCTGCGCGTGCGCCATGGAACACCATGGGATTGAGCCGGTGGGGCTCGCTGAACGAGCGCGAACTAATGACGCGTGACCTGGGATATGCCAACATTGGACTTAGATTAATGATTAGTTAACTCAGCGAACCATCGTTGACGAATTTGTCGATCTGATTGCTAAAATTTAATTATATTTCTAATATGATACAACAAACAAATAACGTGAACATAGAGTCACGAATGTATAGAGAAATAAAGCCGAATAAGACTAGTGGTGGGTCGTTAACGATTTTTGGGTTAACGCAACGAAGCCGTTAAATTCATCATGTTAACCTGTTAAAAAAGCCGTTAACATTATTAACAGGTTTTCATTAATGTAACAGATTTGTACGAACGGCAACGTAGCAGTTAATAGATATCTCTCACTCTCGCTCGTACAATTTTAAGCTAGCGGCGTCTCGCTCGCTCACATAGGCACCCTCGCGTCCACTCGGCATATTCCGTTTCTATTCGTTCTTTCAACGCAGAAGATATAGATAATTTTAGCTGGTTTTGCGTTAGCAGCTTCAGATTACGTTAGCGACTTTTGAATACCTTTTCGTTGAGATAATAAAAAAGCGCATTGCCAAAATCGTTGAATGACACAGTTGATAGATTTAGCGGGTTTTGCAGTAAAAAAAGCTGTTAATTCGTTAACATTAGATTAACAGTTAAAAAAAGCCGTTCGTTGAATTAACGCCCACTCCTAAATAAGACAAAAAATAATCTCTTAAGCATATAATAACAAGATAGAAAAGTAAAGAGAGACTATTCTTACTGTGTTTTTGATTGACAGATTTGTACGTATGAGTTTCCTGCAAAAGACCTAACTAGAGCCTCAGCCTCAGCATCAATTTTGGCTTTTGAAAAATTAAAATAGGCCACGCGTTTTGGAATGTCAGTTGATTTACGTAATACATATTTGCTAGATCTATAATGTTAACGGTCTAATAGCGAGGAGCCTCGACCTATTCGGGGCTCGAGGGGCTCGCGGTTTTCGGTTGTATCCTTGATGCAGCACGCGTAATCTAACACACTAGTAGGTAGAAAATCACAAGAATAGAAAGAATATTTACCCGGTCCGCTCCTAACCGAGCTCCCACTGAGAGAATCCTTGCTCGGGCCTTCAGACAGCGGCACAGAGATCACCACCCCGTTACTGGTCCCAATCCACAGCCTCCCAGAGCTGATCAGCAGAGCGGTGATGCGTACGAGGGAGAAGCCCAACTTGCCCGTGCCGAGCATCTTGCTGACGTAGGGTTCGATGTCCACGTCCTTCAAGTGTTGGTACGTGTGAGCGTGGTAGAGACGCAGCGTTGAATCCATTTTTATTGACACCTGCAAGACATATAATAGGGGCTTATAGTCCGACAGAACAGGTTACTCTTCTTAGACTGTAGGAGTTAAATCACAATTACAATTATAGGTTGTGTGGCTAACCTATATGTTTCAAGTCGCCAAGATTACAAGGCCTGGAATATGACCTAACAACCGACATATCTAATAGGAAACAGGCGGAACCCACAGTTTTACGTGTCTTCTGGAACACGGTAGCGTCTAGGCAAAAAACTTGCCACACACTGAGATTTGAAATTTGAACCTAATGCCTCCTACAGGGTGGTAACGTAATTTTTAGTTTTAGCGTGTAAACCCACGCGAGTGGGGCAAGGTGTCTAAATTTTTTGTTCAGCAGCTTTTTCTTAACAATATTAAGTCCACGTTTTCACTAGTTTTAGTTTACACCATCCTCTCTGAGCGGAGGTCTACCTCATAATACCTATGTATCTATGTTTCAAACAACGCATTCTGTCTGCTGTTTGTTGATAAATCAATCAGTCACCTTTCAATTTATGTTTCGCACATAGGTATATCTAAGTTGTCATAGGTCAGTGATATTTAGATAACTTACCCAGACGCCATCGCCGTCGCAAGCCATCTGCCTGACTTGACTCTCGTGCCTCGGATGCGCCTCCAGAGAGTGAAGCAACGTCAATGTTCTAGGAACTATGACGTGAACCTTATTCCTGTAACCGCACCAAACTGTGCAACCCACTGGACTTAGGCAACGAACTGAAAATTAAAATGTTACGTTTTCCATGATAATAATACAATACCCGCTGTACTGCCTATGTGTTATTCCCTACTTCTATACCAAATTTCAGCTCAATCGGTCCACCCGTTTAGACGTGAAGGAGTAACAAACACACACTCACAAAATTTAGCATTTATAATATTAGTGCAGTGGGACGATAACGGCTAAAATAAATAAATAAATAATAATATTAGTGTGAATAATATCATTTTTTTCCAATCTAGAAGTAGTATTTTTCAATTCATAATTATAGGTTAGCCTTTGTCTACAATCTCGCGTGATTTTAAGCGACGACGCATCTAGATGGCAGCAAACTAAACCTAGAAGGCGGGATGAATCCCTCCCTAGCTTCACTGAGGAACACGGTCATATTGACCTTGGGGACACGGTCTTGTCCAGAGTGTGGTAAATAGGCACGGCCGAAGCCTACCACCAGTATAGCGAGTAGATAAACTACTCATAACTAAATTATTGTAATAGGTGCGGGGTCGGGATTCGAACTCGGTGATTTAGAATTACATTTGCACCACAGAACCCCTTACAAAACTTTTCACAACTTAAAAATCGAATCAATCTTGATAAAGTTATATTTACATAATATTATATAGCATACCTGAGCATTTAGGGTCTCCCAAAGTCATGGACCAATACTGCGTGAAGTCCCACTGACCGTCGGCCAGTCGAGCGAATATTGCAACCGTACCGTCCGCTAATGCCACGATACAACGCGACGAACACGACACGATTGCTAGGATTGCGTCGTTTAACTTCACCCTGGAATTGACGTGTAGCATAAGTGATGGGTGGCATAAGTGGTGGGTGGCATTAAATGACTGATGGCATAAATGATGAGTAGCATTGTATATAAATGTCACTAAGAAAAATGATATTGTGAAAATCAAAAAATAATAATATAGGCGAACTAGTATTTAGGTCTTCTCAAGTCATAGAATGAACATTGCGTTGTAACGACTGCTTATATCATTGCAATTCGTCACAGCTTGACTAACACGTTGCCATTTATTGTGTGATAATAAGTCATGTGTGTGGCATAATTACAAGTAGTAAGTAGTCTATTAATTGTTAAGTAGTTGTATGTTACCCTTTTCCTAGTTTTGTCAGCCCTTTATTACCATTTTCTTCAATCAGGGCAACTGGTAGAAAATGCTATTGAAGCAACAAGTTAGTCCTAGCTTTGTAATCTGTGCTGAATAACAAAAAAATTTGTGCGTGTACTAGTTTACACACGTAAGAAGTGAAACTTCTTTAATTAAATTAAATTTAAATTTTATATTTATAAATTTTTTAAATTCATGTTCATTGGAGAAAGTGAAAGTACTCTTCGTCTGAACCAACCGTGGTAGGGGCAAGAAACAAAAGATGGCGCGTAACTGAAAAATGTGACGCGTAACCGTGACGCGTAACCGTAGGTAAATTTTTTCCAACGCCGATAAAGAAGTTTCACTTCAATAATTGGTATATTATCTTTAAATTCGAAAAACGTAATACGTTAGAAAAACGTGTCGTGCCGACCATAGCTAGTGTAGGATAAAAAGGCAGGAAGATGATAAGATGTGTATATAGGAATTATCTTGGAATTCTGTGTAGTACTTACCTAGCCAAACACTTGCTATAGTTCCCCATAGCGGAATGCACGTAAAGATTGCCGCTCTTCGTGCCGAGCCACATGGTCGCCATGACAGTTGACATGTTTCGCTCCGGAGGCACGTCCGTTCGAGTCTCGGCGTCCGATTGTTCTTGGGCGAACGCGTCTACGCCGGGTTCTGGAGAACCTAGATGGGGTTCCGCTGTAAAAAATATATTTTATTAAGAATAATAATAATAATTCGGGGTTACCTCAACAGAACTGGTTATCTCATCTAATTCAAAACGTATTAATGCAAATATATATCACACTTTTGATATCAAGGTATGTATTTTAACCGAATGGTAATTTTGCATCTGTTCACAGAGGGTTGGTTGTGTAGTGGGTTGTACAAGAAGAACAGGCAGGAAAATTAGATTTTTGCTTTTAAATTGAATGCATTTTTATACTTGCTCGTGGCTTATTACCACCCACTGGACAAACGCGTGTTGCCAAGTGGTCATTACGACACAACAGGCGGCCTCTGCACTAGACGCCTACAACTACAGAAAAAGATTAACGTATTCGATGCCTAGCATAAAAGATATTAAAAGAATTCTTACGTGGGTTATCAGTCTTAACGGGCGTGGAACTGAGCGGTGGGCTATCAGTGTGGGTTTCAACTTCCTCTTCTTCTTCAGTGGCTCGTTTCTCTGGCACCGAAGCCGGGGCTTCAGGCTCGCTCTCGGGCTCCGGAGGCTCTTTGGCTGGCGTGCTCGGTGGCGTTAGGATAATGGACTGAACCTAGAAGTTTTAACACTTTAAAAGGTCTGATCTTCTATCTATCTTTAACGGGGGCTGGCAAATGAACCAGCAACACGTCGACCCATTGGGATCTATTGTGTATTCCCCTACCTTATCGTTCCCTACTCATGGAAGTGGGTTATTAAGGCGGTGGTCCCACTTAGAGGAAGAAACCTATACTACTCGGGTTTGGGAAATGCAATCCCAAGGAGCCTCATCCGTTCTGACTGAAAGGTAAAGTTAAATAGACGTTTTTCAATTTTGGAGCACATAATCGACTAGCATGTTACACGACCAATTTAGGAAAACGTCTCTAAACTTTAGCGCCCTGTGACTAAGAACATTTTATTTTTGTCGGTTAATAGTGATAGACGTCAGTGCGCGATAGCCTCTGTTAAAATAGAACGCTAACAAAAAAAATCCTAACAATTCTTTGTTTACTTGAATAAAGCAAAAGCTTCATTAAAATAAGTAATGTTATTAAAAACTTACCAATCTAGCGCTTCCGATGACTACTTCTTTTTCACCTTCGCCGTTCCCGGTTAGTGAGCCCGGGAGTCCGTTCGATTGGCTCTCAGTCGAATCGCTCTTGCCCACGCAGAATAATGACTACAACGAAACATTTGGTAAACTTAATAATATACTAGTTTAAATAAAAAACTACCTATCTGTAAAAGGTTCAGTTACATTTGAAAAATTCTTACTTTAGACGATAGCTATTGTGAGTTGCGTCTTTGTCATTAAGTCCTTGGAGGCCGAGAGTACAGTGCATTTTTAAAATAATGTCTGGACGCTTGGTTAAGGCGACGTGTGACCAAAATGCTGGTGTATATTTGGCTCAACGAGCATTTGGATTTTCTGTAGATTGGCGCGTGGTCGATATGTGGTTAATACAATTGTTTATTTACTGATGCAGTAGTACTGTTCGTTTATTTGGAGTTTGACTGACTTCGCACAAAATTTTGTCCTAGCATTTTTGACCCTGATATACACATAATGTGTTACTCCAATCTTTATAGAAGTTATAATATATTATAATAATGTAAGCCGGAGGTCCTGGGTTCAAATCTCAGTGTGCCAAAGATTTTCGCCTGGACGCTACCTTGTTTCGGAAGGCACGTAAAACTATATATGTAGGTCCCGGCTGTTTCCTATAAGATATGTAGGAGGCAGTCGTTAGCTCATGTTGCAGGCCTTTTAGGAATCTCGGTGACCTGAAACTGCAACATATAGGTTAGCCACACAACCTATAAATTGTGATTTGGCTCTGACAGTGTAAGTAGGGTAACCTGTTCTGTTGGAGTATAAACCCCAATTAATATTATAGCTATACTTACAGAATGTCGTTTCTCCTCAGTGTTCATTCGCTCCTCGTACTCGTGGTAATCTTCCTCTACGGCTCCCGGGACGGACGCTACGCACAGGATGTGCTTATCGCTCACTGCGAACGATTCTATCACCTCCGCTGGGTTGTTGGCGTCGATTATCTAAACATTATATTATTTATATTATTCCGACGATATTGTCAAGTATGTCGGAAGGAACTGGATGAGACTCGCACAGAATCGGGAGGTCCCTGCAATGGGTGGATACAGGCTGAAGGGTCTATATTGGCTCGCATAAAATTTTTAGTCCTAATTTAATGTGGCATAACGTTTTTCAGCTTAAACATCAAAACGCCTAAAGTTTTTAGGCATAACTTTTTTGGCCTAAATTTTTCTCCCATAATATTTTTAAGCATAATAATATTTACGCATAAAATTGTTACGCATATTGTTTTAACGCCTAAAATATCTTACCATAAATTTTTTTGGCATAATTATATTCAGCCCTAATATTTTTCGACATAATAATATCCGGCCCTAATAATTTTCAGTATAATGATATATCCAGCCCTAATTTTTTAGCAAAGTGATATCTTGTCATATTACCAGGATTGTAATCGGCAAAATATTATTAATACTAAAAGAAACGAATAATTAATTTCAATGTTCTAACTTAAAACCTAACCTAGCCTTCTCGCGGTTTTTTTTATAGAACGAAGTAAGAATACGGGGAAGACGCTCTCCCGATGGTAAGAGATAACGCTGCTCATAATTAGTACAGTGCTACCCAGAATTTTACAAAGTAAAATACTGGGTGCACTGCGTCATCGCTTCTTACTTGAGAGTAATAAGATGTTAAGACTCTTCAGCCCAGTAACTTCACTAGCTACTGTGCGGTTGTTTCATTTTAATCTCCTCTCTACCCTACCCTCTCTCTGAATTAGAAAGTGGATGGTCATTTTTGGCACTTTGTTGACCGCTGCCGTGGCACTGTGGACATTGTTCAAACCTAACCTAACCTAAATTATCCGAGTCGGTTTTGTGACATTCAGTCTTACTGGGTGCCATTAACTACTTTCCTAAATAATTTTATTAACTTACAATATTAGTTGTATGCCTTAATACAGTTATGTAAAATTATGATTATGCCCAAGAAAGTTATGCGAAACATTTTCGGACAAATTAAATTAGGACTAACAAAATTATGCGCACTTATATTATGACATACAAATTTATGCTTTACAAATATATGCTAAAAAACGTTAGGGCAACTGACAGTTATGGCAAGACATAATTATGTCTAGATATAATTATGCCCAATTATGATTAGGCTAAAAAAAGTTATGCGAAACATTTTCGGCGAAACAAAATTAGGACAAAAAAAATTATG
The DNA here is from genome assembly GCA_947507615.1 of Hemithea aestivaria. Taxonomy (NCBI): domain Eukaryota; kingdom Metazoa; phylum Arthropoda; class Insecta; order Lepidoptera; family Geometridae; genus Hemithea; species Hemithea aestivaria. The sequence continues at coordinate 4,076,673 of OX382323.1, forward strand.
CGTGCGAATACGCTCCCCAGGCTGAATAGATTCAACAGCGGATGGTCCATGGGGTCTAAAAGTGCTAGAGAGGACCACAAACTAGCAAACGCAGCGTAGGACGTCAACTCACAAGGACAGACGACATTATAAAGGTCGCCGGAAGACGCTGGATGCAGGTCGCTTGCAACCGGTATATGTGGAAGTCCAAAGGGGAAGCCTATGTTCAGCGGTGGACGTTCTACAGCAGAGCTGATGATGGTTATTCAACAAGTAAAAATTATGATTAACAAGCCCTCAAAGCTAAATATCATTCGCCATGTTGTAGTGGCGGTCATCTTAGATTTGAAATTTATCGAGTGTAAGGTCTAAGTATTCTGTTATACTCGTATCAACATGCTCTTACTAAGGAAGTTTGAAATAATATGTAATGGACTAGTTTTGTTTTTTGGCTTTGTCAACATAATAATATTATTACAAAAGTAGGTAGGTATGTATACTTTGGATATTGTTGCCTCTATTTGTAAAAGAATACTATTATGATATTGTTGTATGTGTGTGATACGCACTAATGTGAATCGTAACATAATATTCTCTTTGTATGTCATTTTCTATTTTTTTTTGTGTTAGACATTACCCATAAAATAGGTACATATATGTTTTATGTAAGGACCGTCGACCTTATCGATGGGGGCTGCTAGAATACCAGGGCTGTGTGTTTCCTTGTACTCACACAGTACAACGCTGAGGCAGGACCCATTCGATGGCTTAGTGGATGCTCATGTGCATTAATAGGTATTATTGTAATTGTATTGTTTTTTATGTTGTTTTCACTAGCCGTCGAATAAATGATTTTTATTTCTTCTTTCTTTCTTCTTTCTTAAAATATTTGACGTACAAGACGGTTTAGCTCAGTATCAGATATATCATGTGTTCATATCCAGTCTTACCATAACAACCCCTTTAGCTTGAGTGCTCGAACAGATCCAGACGAGTGAAGACAGGTTCTTCTCGATGTATTCTACGCTCTGAGTGGACTGCAACTGTCTGTTGATCTGCTCCACTTCTGGGGAATGGACCGACTGTGCTTTGCTCATTTCTAGCGCTACAGAAGAAGAAAAAAATGGTATAGATTCAACTTATTTGTAGTACAATGATACATCTAAAAAAAATAGTAAAAGCCCAAAAAAAATCTAGTTTACAGAAGAGCAATTTTTGAAGTTTGACTTACTTCTTTTTTCCATAATTTTGTTGACCCTGGGTACATTTTAGGGGTCAAAAAAATTAGGAATAAATTTTTGCTAAGTCAAACTTTAAATCGCTATCGTATAAAGTAGGGATTTTCCAGATATAACTTTGTTCTTCGCGGTTACATCGAATTGTTTGGTATACCGTAGTACATACATATATGGTATGGTACCATGTTACCGTGGATCTACAACACTACGTCACTAAATGTGGATGCCGTTTTACTGCCGTGACGTGCAAAGATCGAACGGGCTTTGGGGAATTAGCTGGTGTGATTCCTGTGCACACTCTCCAAATGAATCATATATGTAGAGGTTTATGCAGTGCGTAGACCAATATATGGTGTCAATGGTATCTTAAAAAAGAGAGCGTCAGGTTTTCCAGGCGTGAACTCCAGATGAATTTTTATTTATTATTTATTTATTTATACTTCAATAGAACGGTTTATACCAATTACACTACTAAAGTTTAAGATAGCTTATAGAAAAGATAACAATACAGTACCTACATATTACAGAGTAAGTATAGTAAAAAAAACATAACAAACACAAATGTAGAACATTACAAAGTAAAGGAAAAACATAGCTTATAATAATAAAGAGAGAAAAATACATGCCTGCATATTCATGCATTATTCTCAAAAAACTCTAGAGTTTTTGAATACAATATATAACATAATATGTCTAGACATACAAGCATTATTCTACGCCAGTCATCAGCAAAGACGTCAAATTCGGGTCTCTAGTCCAAGATATTGTTGAGAGTCGTGAGGGTTCGAAGAATAGGCGAGCGGGAACGGGCGACAGTTCGAGATGTTGGTAATGAGAAAAGCCGGTGTTTCCTATTTCGAAGATAATTGTTGGGTGCGAAAAGACGTAAAAGCTCTTGGAGTAGGTCAGGGGCATCTATGTATTTTATTATGCAATATTTTGCACATAGTGGCAAATTGGTCACATGATCTCCTCACTTCTAGTGAGTTATAATCTAGACATCCTAAAAGAAATTTTGTTGGATATAAAAATGGGTAGTAGCCAAATTTGAGCTTATATAAAAACCTGAGATATGCTTTTTGTACCGTTTCGAGAATTAAGGCATAAGTGCTTTCATAAGGGTGCCAGACGCATGAGCTAGCCTCAAGTTTGCTTCGAATCAAAGCACTGTAAATTAACTTTATATCATGGTCTTTGTGAAAGTCACGGGAGTTTCGGAGTATGAAGCCAAGTCGCAGGTATGAATCTTTAGACACGGCTGTGATGTGAGTGTGAAACGTGAGCTTCTGATCGAACAAGACTCCCAAATCTCGAATCTCAGTTGACTTTGTGATATTAGAAGCGCCTATTTTATATTGGAATTCAATTGGGTTTCGCATTCTGCCAAAAGTCATGGTGTGGCATTTAGAAGTATTGAAATCCATTCTGTTTTCCACACCCCATGCACATATCGCATCCAGATCACGCTGTAAGTTATAGCAGTCTTGCACAGAATTAATTTCCAAGAAAAGTTTTAAATCGTCAGCATATAGTAATGATTTAGCATGTGTTATCACTTGAGGAAGGTCATTTATCATTAGAATAAAAAGTAGAGGACCAAGTATTGAGCCTTGGCTTACTCCTGAGCGTGTGTGGTAGAGCTGTGAATCATACATCCCTAGTCTGACGAATTGCTGCCTATCGCATAAGTAATTAGCGATTAATTTCAACAATCCTGGAGCAAAACCTAGTTTGCTTAGCTTCATTAAAAGAATATCGTTATTAACTCTATCGAAAGCTTTTTGAAAGTCAAGGTAGAGTATATCAACTTGGGCTCTACGATCAAGACAAGATGATATATTACAATCAACAACTGTTAGAAGGTTAGTGTTTACAGATCTATGTTCATTAGAGAGATAGGTTTCGACTTGCCGGTAAATTTTATGTTGCAGGATATTCTCAAAGATTTTAGCAGGCGCTGGTAAGATTGCAATTGGTCTGTATTCTTCAACTGTTTGTTTATTGGAGTTTTTAGGAATGGGTGTAACTCTGGAGACCTTCCATTGTGAGGGATAGATTCCGGTTGAAAGAGCTAAATTAAATATGTGATGGAGAGGATGAGCGAGGTATTTTTCACCTTGTTTAATAAACCAAGGAATGAAGGACATCGTAATTGTCCGAAACCGTGGTCGAGATATTCTCGACAATATTAGACGTGAGTTGTGGCGTTTTTGTTATTTTAGTCATAAAGACATCTTACCCAAAGACATGGTGTTCTCCGGTTTATCATCGTCCTTCGCATAGAAGACGCTCTCGCCGATCATGCAGCCTCCGTCCGGCGTGCGACCGCCGTTCAGGTTCACTCCGGCCGCGCATAGTAACGTCATACGAGACTCGTTCTCGGCTATCGGTCTAGAAACAACAGTTTACTGTGAGAAATAGAGGTTTCTAAACTATTACAATTATATTAATCCTTTACTGGTGGTGACCCACTGGGCAAAACCGTGTCGCCAAGCGGTCATTACGACCGTGTTCCGGCATGATGTTCAGTGAAGCCTGGGAGAGATGACACACAGTTTAACGTGCCTTCCAAAACGCGGTAGCGTCTTTACGGTAGCTTTACACTTGCAACTGCGGAAGACACGAACGTTGTGTTTTTGAGGTCAAAACGCGGGTGCTGACGCTCACAATTATTTTCGTGTTTTATGAACTGATGCTACGATACTGTGCGTAAATTCCGACTGCGGATAAAACTAAAAAAAGCGCCCGCAGCCAAAGTGTTAATGATTTCACTTATTTTGTATGTATGTTTGTTACTCTTTCACGCCTAAACTGAACAGATTGAGTTGAAATTTGATACATAGATATCACACAGCCCTACCCCCAACCCTAGAAACCCCCCCTACCCTAGAATAACATACAAGCTACTATGTAACGGGTAAAACTGCTGGGTAGGTACTAGTCTATTTATGTTCTTTAAAAATTTTAAGTGAACTAACCTGCAAAACACCGGCACCGGTACAGGAATCCCTCCCGAGGACAACGACGTGCAAGGACTCGGCCCCTTCGGCCCCGTGCCCTGCCCCTTGCTCGGCAGACTCCAACCGTACGCGTGTGTACGCCCGTCTTCCTTGCGTACGTGAGCTCGCACCTATGTATGTACTTATATAGGTTACTGGTCTCTAGACAATGGAATTACTGAGTAATGAATGTAAGCCTAGGCCACACCACGTCACATTGCGTGTGGGGCAGTGTCTTTTCGATTTGTGGCTTGTAAATGTGCTAAAGCACCACAATTTTGCCAATGATTCGCGCAAAGATTAACCACCAAACGATGGAACACAGAATAATTTGATGTTTTAGTGCTTTTGACAGTAAGACACACAGAACGACGTAGGTATGGCTGCGCTAATAGCCCGAGGCTGCGGTTGCTTCTAATAAAGGTTGCCCAAATCAGGGTGGACCACACCATACCGCATCATAAGAATCTTCTTCACTGTAAAGTACTCTTCATTGAGGCAGATTTTTTACAATATTTGAATTCATATTTGTAATTTATGGTATACCTGTCGCTAATAAATCGTACGAATTCATGTTACAAATTCATGCCGCGGTAGCGACCTGCGAAGCGCCAGAACGACTTGACTAACCTGTGTTTCCGACGCGGTGTCAATCGTTGCCGACGTATTGTCGGTCAAGTAGGTGGGGTAATATATACCCCTCCGTCCAATAAGCAACACCATGTCGCATTTAAAATGCGATATCATACTTGATTTCGACATATTAACATTAAAGTTCAACTTACGCGCCTTGGACTATAGCTATTATATTATTTATGCAATAAGTACCATCGGCAGGTATATTTTTATTCAAGCTCTATATTATTTTTGACATTTTGGTATAGTTGTAGATATATGTATGGCCCATTACAAGCTTCAACCATTAAAATTTCAATTGAGAAATAATACGACTAATTTTTACCCACAAAATTAGTTTTTTCGATTTATTATATTAATTTCCCAATTAAAGCATTATTAAAGTCATTAGCCAAAATGCATCAAACTTCAACCTTTTCACCCTTAATGATCTAGAACTTATAATATTTTATATGTTCGTAGCAGTGAATGGGTTAATAAAGAATGCCTTAACCTTTGACTGCTGCAGTCGCATACTATCCAGATAAGTAGCGTTTAAGATAATTATATTGACGATCAAAAGGTTAAAAATGATGCAAAACCAGGTTGAAGTATTTCCACTAATATTAAAAATAAACTTACACAAAAATGTCATCCATACCAATAATAAATATTTTACATACAAAGCTCAGGAAAACAAACACAAAATAACTTAAAACATTTAATTAGCAAAACATCACATGGAGATAATATACATATGTATGTAAAACATAAAAATTACTCTATATAATCGTAACTGATTTAGCAACAATATAATATATTAATATCTGAAAATTGCACAATATTATATCACTTTGATGACACTTATGTATTTGTATATATTTAAATAAAAAAAAAAACTATTGTTTTATATATAATTATTACCATTTTATCATCATAGACTTGATTAAGATCAGAATTATCATCTTGATAGATTCGCATATTCTGAAGCTACCTAAATATATTTTAGAGAAATAAACACGATTTATTTTGCCTTATCTAGACAAAAGTCTCCTATATAGTGCAAGATCACTGAACAGAAAGACCTTACTTATTTATAATTGACATGTAATTGGATTATCGTCAATCTTGGTATCGTATAAGCATTTCATAATATATTTATGCTTTAATTTCTACCTATCAACAATGAACAATAGCAATATTAACAAAATAGCTGTTCAGCTTAATAATAATTGAGTATCACTACAAAAATCTTCGTCATTTTCATATTATGCTACATTTTATTTACTACCTACTTCATATCTTCATATAAATATCGATATATATGTCGAAAAAAGATAGTTTTGATTATCGAAACGTTTTAGAAACATTTCCGAATATTATTATTCACTCTTTTATAATTAATTAATAGAATTCAATAGAATTAAGTACCTATTTAGTAACGGCAAAATATATTCAACTTTATAAAATAATAAATATATATGAAAAACTATATTCAAACGTAAACTTATATCAACTAATATCACTGTTCTTAAGTAATTTGATAAATTCTAAACGCAGTCTTCATTCATTCAACTGAAAAGAAAGAAAGGGTAGGAATTAGGTTGGGAAGAGGGTATGAACAAAACAAACTACGTAAAGCCTTTTCTAAGCACATATATGACAAGCAAATAATATAAATATTAAGCCAAATGATGAGTTACCTTCCTTTGTGATATGATGACATGAAGACACATAAGCTACACACATGATACATACATTATATTATTTTTATTAAATTTGACCGAAAACGGCGCCGCTGCAGGTCCAGAATGCGTTGGAGAGATGACTGTACTTAAAGGATTTTTCCCAAATTTCAACAGACTACGATGAGTGGAGGGAAAGAAGGGAGGCCTTTTTCCTCCAGTGATACGGGCTAAATATTAACTAGCCTTTCAAAGGTACGTACGACTTATTGACAAAGTTCACTCTCATAAAGAAATAGTGAATATGTTTTACTTCGTTGGCTCTTAACCTGGCTTTTTTGTCAAGTCATATTTGATTGTAGAAAATCACAGTATTTTATATTTATTATTAAAACCTCTTCACATTGGGTATTTTACTTTTTTCACGAATGTCATTTTTTCGACAAAATAATTTTATAAATATAAATTATTAAACTAGAATGTAATTAGGTATATAAACTTATCATTAAAATCTCTATACTATAACTCTAAAATACGTGTGATGAGTGATTGTGTAAATAAAATTCTATGTATATTTTTATTACCTAAATACTAGTGTTAGTATAAAATGTTAAATACATATTAATATTTAATGAATCCAGCACTATATTATATGCGTTAATAATAATTATATACGTAGATACAGTTGAATAGCAATCGATAAATTTAATGAAGACAAGAATTAATTAAAAAGAATCCCCTACAAAAAATAAATACCGTCCGATGGCTGTAGGATCTTTTACTATAGTAGATGGAATAGTACATAATATAATAGATAATTTTTTAAACAATTAAGTTACGAAACTAAAAAAAAATGGTACTGAATCGCGTACCGTACGTTAGCAAAAATATTTTGGAAAACTGACTGACTCATCATCGTAGAGACCGAAATCTCGAAACCCCGAATGATGAAATTTGGAATATAGGTTCTTTTTAATACCTAGACTCTGAATAAGAAAGGATTTAGCGAAATTCCCATGGGAACGGGAACATCTTTTTGGGACTCCATAATTAAACGACACAACCCCATCGCGTTTGTGCTCATTTTCGTCTTGACGAGTACTTTGATACTATATAGTAATAAAAATAAAAGCTTGTTAATTTTTTTTAAATCTCACTTGTTATAAATTAAATTTATCCATTGCTATCCAACCTCATAAATCAACTGACCTGTCTAAACTGCTCCGAGCGTTCGTGTCGTCGCGCGTGATGATGATCGGTCAGCTGAGTCTCCAGGAAGTCCGCTTGCGTGCGAGAGTGACGCAGGGCCGGTTGGGGAGCCGCCACCGCTCGGAGGTGAGGCGTCGATAGGGGACGTTGGGGGCGCTCGCTTGAGCTGAATAAAACACGCTACGTTTCAGACTCTTTTATTTTTTTATTAATTATAGGATTTTTTTTATTGAAGCTTGTGGGAATGGCAGTTTGTGAAGCGGGCTCGAGGCTAGTGAGATACTTCTTACCCACCTCGTGCTGAGATGATTTGGATGGGAATTAGTTGATTTAAGGATTGAGAGCCAGGTTAAAGTGGAGATGGGCAGGACACTTGGCAAGACGGGAAAACAGGTGGACCAAGGCTGCGACAGTATGGTATCCAAGACAGGGGCATAGATATCGAGACCAGCCCGATGGTCAGATATTGTGAAATATGTCGGAAGCATGGATGAAATATATAGAGGATTGACAATCTCATACAGAAAATCGTAACTTCTAATTTAGTTCGAAAAAATAAACTAGATGGCTCTAGTAGTACTCAAATGTATCAATTGAGCTGAATTGTAATAATGTCACTTGACCGATCGGAATGAAGATTATCGTCTTGCTTAAATGATTATGATCACTTTCGAGAGATGGCGCTTCGAATAATGAAATATATTTTTACTGACTGCGTTCCGTTTGACGCATATTTGTAGCTTTTGGTATTTTTTACTAAATCATTTTTACGTGGATTATTGCACTGATGGTGTCTTTAACATAAACTATTCATTAATTATATAAAATTTTATTTTTACTTTTGTCTATATATGTAATTATAGTGAAAAAAATTCATTTATTTTGAATTATTTTTATAGTTAATTGTCACATTTACGTATAATGGAGTTTTTAAAAAATGTCAACGTCAAATATTCAGCAAAAGAAAATGTTGTAGTCTTGTTGTAGAGTTGTTTAATGTCGTATCTTTTGAAAATATTAATACCTACTAACAAATTTATTTTGAGACCTAGGCGTGTGTTCCGGACAAAGATTGTGCCTAAACTGTATGACCTAGCAAGAATTTGGACTTCGATTTGCCCTCCGATTGGTTTATTATTTAAAAATGTCTTATACAAAGTGTGTTTATTACAATTGTAAGAACACAAGCCGGGACATTTCTATGTTTCGGTTTCCAGTACATGACCCAGAGCGCCTTTTACTTTGGATTCGAAATACAGGTATGATAGCAATTGTGAGTTTTATATTATGCATGATAATATTATGTACCTATCCTATTTTCTACAAATCCAAAACGTTTTTTAACGTCATTGAGTCATCACCTAACAGGTACACGTTATTCCTAATAGAATAACCCGATGCAGTATGTATATATTTATCTACTAATCATAATATTATACTAGCTTTTTACGTTGCAAAATCCTTTCTATTAGTGAAGGTCTATGTCATAAATCCTATCTGTATTCCACATTTCAACCGTATCTGTTCAGTGATTTGGACTGTGTGTTGATAGATCAGTCAGTGATGAATCAGTCACTCTTTCCTTAGGTATATATTATATATAGATTAATTTATAATGAGATATCTATAAAGTTACTTAAACTCACCAATGTTTCAGGGAATGTTTACCTTGATTCATTAACAACTGACGAAATAAGTCGTCGGTACATTTGTGCTGCACATTTCCATCCAACAAACATTCATCATGGGAATTTAAGAAGTCGTTTACTTGGACCTGCAGTTCCAGAACCATTACATATGCATAATGTTAGTGCAAGAGATTCAGGTACACAATTGAAAAATAAATATCATTAATATTACTTGGATCAATTTAAAAAGCCACACACCCACCCCCAGACACCTCCAAACACACTTTTCATCAAAATTCCTTTCAATAAATAAATAATTGTTTATTTATTAGTCTATAATATTAAAATGACCATTTATAATTTTCATCAAAGCGGGACAAGTCTCGTTTTCAAGTATGAACAGGACCAGATTTTTCCCTTTGCTGCCCTACTATTGATCATGAGTGATTCTGAATACTTAACCCTTTAACCGCCATCACCGTAATATGTCGGGATATGAAAGATGTGCTCCAAGCGCCACACACGTAATTTCACGTCAAGTTTCATAAATTGATAGGCCCGCTGGCATTAGGAGAATAATGAATGTAACAAAATATGGCAGTTAAAGGGTTAAGAGGTGAGATATTTTTATAATCTGACCATTATAGTTACGTGAGAAACTCATTTTGTATTATATAAGATCTAAACACCATTATAAATTAAATGTTATTACTTTAATAAATGCGAGCATGTGAACAGCTGGATCGGTGCACTGAGATTTTTTATTTCTAACTTCAAAAAGTGTGCGTATTTCAAACTAATGAGGGTGCAAGCAGATAGCTGCAAGCGCGAGAAATTTTTAAATTTGTTAACTAAGAATTAAGAATGTTGTGCGATCAGCTTATTTTGGGCTATAAACATTTTATAATTATGGCCATCCAAAGTAAACAAATGGATGCTAAAGCGGGACAATTTTGCTCCTTCTGGGGACAGCGGGACAGATAGTGTGAAAGCGACACTGTCCCTCATAAAGCGGGACGTATGGTCACATTGATAATAATTAATACCATATTTAATGTTATAACAAACAAAAACGACAATATTATGATTAAATTATTTAACTTGCAAACCGTTATAAACAATGTTTATCCTGAAACCCCTTACATTCTTACAGGGATATGTTTATTGAGCATTAAAATAGAATAAAAAATTATAATCTGTGGCTCTAGTGCTGAGTGATACAAGTCGAAATATTTTATTTTTAGTTTTTTTGCTAAACATGACGCCACCAATACCGTTGTTTTATATCTGAAATGAAAGCTACATCATAGGTTTATCCGAAATTGACACAGAACTTTCCTCATGGCTCTAAATCGTCTCCCAGATTTAATTAAATGGAGAAAGGTGGCGCGGCCCCTTTTGCCCTTGCTGCCAGAGGGGGTGATAGGGGAGGTTTTCGATATTAATCAGCTTACTTGGAGATAAGGAATCATTGTGCCAAGTTTCAAACCTCTGCATGAAAACTACGTGTTTTGCGTCCATATATGGAATTTTGGAAAATATTCAAAAAAGAAATAAGCATTTATTTGAAACTATAAATCTAAAAAAAAATGTAAAGCTATACACATGCCAAGTTTCATGCTTTCTGCTGCTCGGGGTCATACATGGGGCTAAGGAGCCGGACAAAAGGGTAAAACTCGAGTTATATCACTCATCACTAGAGCCACAGAATCATAAATAAATAAATATTTCAGGACAATTCACACAGCGCCACCACACACGCACATTCACACGTTTACGCGTCATTTACACGTTTTGCAAAAATTATGCCAGCTGTATCACTTTTCACTAAATTATCTCCGAAACTTTAAAAGATAGAAGAAGAGTTGAGACAAAAAAAATCGTAATATTTTATATCACTCATCATTAGAGCCACAGATTAATGATATATCCAGTTAAATTAAAAACAATATTGATTGTAGTATTGATTCATTAACTTTAATCAATTTTTCAAATGAAATCTTTGAGCATACTCACTATGTGGCTAAGATTGAAATATATATCAAATGTGGCCTATTAAATTGATCTGAGTAATGAACTTGTTTTTTTTCTTAAGATTTGCTTGGAATTTGTAATGGCTAATAATATCCCATTTGCCGTTAATTAGCTTTGCCCAGGGATTTTACCCTCCGTACTGTAGTGTATGTGCTATTTCAGGGTCTACGCTATCTCTTATACCTAACAAATTTCAGTTCAATTGGTCACCTGTTTAGGTTTGAAAGAGTAATGAACATACACCCAGACATCCATTCTTACAAACTTTCATATTTATAATATTACATAGTAAGATTAATAATTAAAATAGGAGTAATATTTTTTATTGGGTTAGTCTGTGCTGGTGGTACTAATTTTCCAGAAACACATAATAAGTCACATTTGTCTTAGAAAATAATTCAAATCTGAAATCATTCCATGATGGTTTAATTACCCTTACCTTTTACCTTTTTATTGGTTTTATTTAACACACTCTGTAAACTTGAGCTGTTAGATATATAGCCAATAAATTATTTTCATTTTCATTTTTTTTTTTTTTTTTAATTATGTATTTTTATTATTCAGATAACCTGCCATCCCCTGAAGTTTTGAAAGTGATGACGCCAAAGAAAGTTTATGCCAGAAAGCGTAAATTTACTTCAATTGATACAAGAAGCTCTTCACCGTCAAGTTTCCATTCACTCTTCGAAGGACATATACCTACTCCAACAGGCAGGATATCTCGGAAGAGTGCATTTCTGGGACCACAGAGAAGACTCTCTAGAAAATGTTTGTTCCAAGAACAACAAAATGATACGCCCAAAACAAAAAGAATGAAATTTTCAGCTTCTAGCTTAATTAGAGAAAATAAAGCTTTAAAAGCTAGAATACGTAGACTGCAGACTAAACCCAGAGTTTCATCTAAAACACTCATCAATCCCGGTGATTTTAGAAATGAAACTGCAAAAACTCTCGCATTGATGCAGATACGAAAAATAAATGAAAAGAAGATGTGGACAAAAGAAGAAAAAAACCTTTGTTTGTCCTTGTTTTATAAATCGTCCTCAAACTACATGTTTATGAGAAGACAAGGCGTAGTGCTTGCAGCACCTTCTACTATAAGAAAATGGCTTTCAGAATCTGATTGTTTGCCTGGATTGTGTCCCGGGATATTTACGCATTTAAAAAAGCGTTTTGAAAATGCCACTATAAAAGAAAGAGCGTGCGTAGTGTGCTTCGACGAAATGTCAATCATGCAAAATTTAGAATATTCGAAAAAATATGATGTGATTGAGGGCTTTGAAGATTTAGGAAAGAATCATCGAACAGAGAAGATGGCTAAACATGCTTTGGTGTTCCTTGTAAGAGGGCTTTATGAAAAATGGAAAATTCCTGTTGCATATTATTTAACAAATAATAACGTCAAAGCAGAGGATTTGCAATTATTGTTAAAAGGTATTTTAAACAAACTTTTTGACTGTGGGTTATTACCCAAAGCTACCATATGCGACCAAATGTCCACCAACCAAAAATTATTTAAAAATTTGGGAGTCACTAGCAAGAATCCATTCTTTTTTTGTAATTACAGAAAAATTTTTGCTATTTTTGATGCACCCCACCTTATAAAAAATATAAGAAATAACTTTCTACATAATAATTTCATTTATAATAATGATACTTATTCATTTCAAGATGTTATTGATACTTATAATATAGATAAAAAATCTACAACAAGTAGATCATTGATAAAAATATCAGATCGCCATATCAACCCCAATAATTTCCAAAAAATGAATGTGCGCCTTGCGACTCAAATTTTTAGTAATTCGGTTGCAGCAGCTATACGAACTGCTCAAAGTTGCGGAGAATTGAAAAGCGAAACGGCAACAGCCTCTGCAACCTTCATTGAAATTGTCAATAACATGTTCGACGGTCTCAATAGTAAAACAAAGTTTGACAAGAATCCTTTAAAATGTGCATTATCAAAAAACACCAATCTAAATAGAACCGCAATTTTGGAGGGGCAAAAAATTTTTGAAAATCTTCAAAAAATATCAATAAAAGTGACAAAAGATGGTCAGATAAAGAAGATGTTTACTCGTCCACCATGCTTTGACGGCATTGTTCAAACATGCGAAGCAGTAATGCAATTATTCCACGAGGAAAGTACCGACCCCAATATTAGTTACTTGATTACAAATAAACTAAATCAAGATGTAATTGAAAATTTATTTGCCCGATTCAGACAAAAAGGTGGTTCAAATAGAAACCCTACGGCTAAACTTCTTCGCACTATTTTTAGGAGTAATGTCATTAATTCTTTTATAAAATTGCCGGAAGGAAAAAACTGTGAAGATGATGATGCTGAAGAAGAATTTATTGAAACAAATGAGAATCATAATATGATCGAAGATAAACAAATGCAAACAATAGGAGAAGCCTCACATGGACACCAAAGCATGTACCCGTCCACTTCTACAAATATTGTTCCTAGTCCTTCAGGCCCAATTTCATCATCAATTGATGTACCCGCTCCCACATTAGAAGAATGTTCCATTGCGTATTTTGCGGGATATCTTGCGAAGAATTGTTTAAATAAATTTGATAATTGTAAAAGGTGCTCTGATAATTTAGTAAAAAAAGAGATTAATTTAAATGATGAGAAGCAGTTATTGATTATTAATAAGTCTTATGCTTTTAATAAAATCATCAAACTTAAAATGCCAAGCGATGTGTTTTACGAATTAGTAAAATTGGCACTTGATGCTTTTAACCTGCATTTTGAAAATTTTTTTCAAAGAAATATCAAATGTCGTCTTTTTAAATCAGTGACAAATTATTTGAAATGTGAGGCAGCAGATCACCTCAATATCTCATGCACAGAACATATAGAGTATATTATCGATCACATGATTTTGGTAAAATTGCATTTTTACTGTAAAAATAAAAAAAATAACATTTTAGAAAATAAAATGCACCCTAAATTAAGGATAATAAAGAATAAATAAACAATAAAATGTGTTTTTATTATAATTGAGTCAGGGCTGCCCGCCTGCACTACCTATTTATTATCATCTAGATGAGTTATTGTAAAGAGCGCTTATGCCGCGGGACGCTCTCTCACTCGCACGATTTATTACATTTTGAAATATGAATTAATATATTATACATAATTAAAAAATGGGATGAGGAGCGATGTCGAAAAAAAAATTTTTTAAACATCGCTCCTTATCCCATTTTTTAATATATCTCACTGAAAACACTTTTAAAATGTGTGCAATAATATTATGCAGGAAATGTATAGAGGAATTTTTAATAAATTAATTCCTTGAATTTATATTTCAAAAGTCAAATTGTGCGAGCGAGAGAGTCGTCACTCAATATATACGCTCTAACTACCCACATCTACTCACTCCCACATTCCGACCGTTTCTATGAAGTCAAACTACTGTATATCTCTTCTCTTTACCATGGTACCTACCACCATAGGCGGATTTAGGGGCAGGGGGCCAAGCCCCTCCCCAGGAATCATTGTAGAGTTACGAATTTTGCACATATTTCACGGTAAAGATTATATTTTTTTTCTCGGTTATTGTGTGGTGTTTAAACTTTTTAACTGCTCAGTGCGAGCTAAACACACATTTTTCATAGTAAAAATTATAATATTTTTGCCCGTCTGCACCTTGCCCCCCCTCCCCCCCCCCCCCCCAGAACCAAATCCTGGATCCGCCTATGCCTACCACTAATCATTTACCTACTACGTAAATGAATTTTCCTATTATAACTGATAGGTAGGTTTAAGCATGGATGAAAAATACCCATGTAAACCATGGATATTTAATATAAATATATTTTTTTAAGATTAAGTAATATAATAAATTATAATTTTATTATATCATTTTATTTAAACGACATCTATTCGTACACTAGAGAAACTCCAAGAATTACAACTCTTCTTGTGGCAGCGCCCTCTTGCGTAATTTATTCCGCAACCTATAACCCGCTCAATTAATAGCGCCATCTAGGTTTAATACGAAATTTTTACGAAGTTCCGAGGTACGCATTTCAGTATGGAGATTGTCTATCCTCTATATATTTCATCCATGTCGGAAGGAACTGGATGTCGCTCACACAGGATCGGAAGGTGTGGCGTGAACATGAGGAGGCCTATACCCAGCAGTGAGTATTTGCATGTCAGTGTCACTGACAAGATATGAGGATCTGTATACCTAATAAGACCTACTAAATGTACCATATTTTGTGCAAATATATTAAAAAAAAATATTTCATGGGTGGATACGGGCTAAGTAGATAGATAGGTTAGCCTGTGACAACGATCTCGTTTGATGTTTGTATTTACAACAAAGAATATAATTCATAAGTATATCCTTTATCTAACCACCATAACACAAGCATTAAGTTGCTTAGATTGGGGTTACTGGAATATTTATTTATGTTAAACGCCGACGCGGCCGTAGATGGTGAAAGATTAAACCCAGAAGGCAGGATAAATCCCTTGCTTCACTGAACATCATGCCGGAACACGGTCATAATAACCGCATGGCGACACGGTTTTGTCAAGTGGGTACTACAGGTTTCATCATAAATGATACATCAATAAATATATCGCAAATCCTCTGTACACACACAGAATGAAATACAGTCTTAATAAGTTTTTGATTTACTGTTGATAAAAAAAATCCCGCCGCAATTTTATTAAAAAAAAATTCTTTCAGAAATATACTCATAAATTCTGTAAACAGCTATAAGGAGACTGAACAATGAAAGCATTTTTTCATTCACACACATTGATTTCTTTTATTCAACCATTGCATTCACATTGTGGAGTAAGCAGTTTTTTTTTTGCCAGCAACGTCACAGCAGCAGACGCAAAATACATGCTTCATATGCTGCGTCCACAAGCACCGAGTGATTTCGACTCGCACGCTATAAATCGCGTAATGCTAGTAACGCAATTTATGGGCGCCTAGTACTTCTACCTACATACGAGTCAAATTTTCTCTTACTGTACAAGTCTTAAATAGGTATAGGTATTTCAGACATTCTGCAATGCTACATTCTTAGCCACGCCCAGCTTTAACTTGCTCATGATTTTAAAAACACTATTGCAATGCATAACATAACTTGAACTTATTTCCAAACCAAAAGTTATAATGGTTTAACACATCAGTAAACAAAAAAAACTATTGAGCTGATGAATTTGGTATAGCGATAGCTAACACACAGACTACAGACTACTAGAGGAATAACACATAGACTACAGTACAGCGGGCAGAACCGCTGGGCGCAGCTAAAGTAGTTACTTTAGTAGTCTTTTGGGCTATGACTCCACCTGTGGTCGTAGACTTTGGTAATAATATGACTCCTTATGGAGTCATGGGCAGGTAAAGTGTACTAGACCCACTACCGCTCAACACAAGCCTTACGTGTAAGGTTAATCATACTTTGTATCCTATGTTAGGTAAATACAATAAGTTAAATTTCATCTCCATTGCCTCTAGCGCTAGATGTGTATCGCTTTACTTCCGTGCTGTCGACTGCATCAGCAATACCCATTTGTTACCTCTTAACCCCTTAATCAGAACAGTTATTCTACCGCCTGAGCAATGATGTGAAAATATTACTGTGCTGCGCGGAGGGCACTATAGTGAAATAACTGGGCTAGAGAGCTAGAGCTAGAGTCTTAACATCTTATGACTCTCAAGTAAGAAGCGCTGACGCGGTGCATCCAGAATTTTACCTTTGTAAAATCCTGGGTAGCACTCAGTGAGGTAGCACTACTAATTATGGGCAGCGTTATCTCTTACCATCAGGAGAGCGTCTTACTCGTCTTCTTACTTCGCTGTATAAAAAAAATGTGGCAGAAGCGATTGAGCTGATTTTTGGTATATAGGTAGCTGGAATAACACATGGGCAATTTATTCAAAGTGTATAAAACGCAGAGCACAACTGGTACTATAAATACGAAAGTAGGTGAGTATGGGTTAGTTACCTCTTACTGTCGAAACAGCAGAACCGATTGGGCTGAAATTTGGACTCTGGAGAACCGATTGGGCTGAAATTAGGACTCTGGAATAACGTTTCGGCTATATTTCAACGGGTTAAACTGACTGTACAAAATATATAAAATATGTCACACGTTGCAGAAAATGTCAACATTTGCATTTGCCTACGCAAGCACTTAATATTAAAACCAGCTCATAAGTATTAAATCTACATACACATACAACGAGCGTCAAGATGGCGGGACCAAGTCTTGGATTTGCATGAAACATATACCAATATTTAGTACCTATTTAGTACTATTTAGTACCTCCGATCAAAAAATTAGTACCTCAACAGAAAAGCTGCGGCACAGCAAAAACGTTGGTCCCGCCATCTTGACGTCAAGATGGCGGGACCAAATTGATCCGCTGCTTTCTGGAAGTTCTGATGAATTAAAATATTTAGTACCTATTTAGTACCTCTCAAATATCTTTTTAGAATTTTTATAACTTTTACGGTTTTAAAGATATTTAGCAAAAACATTGGTCCCGCCATCTTGACGTTTTTAAAAAAACGTTTCACATCTAAACGCAAAGTTTTTCTTAAATTATTTTCTGGTCAATATTTAGTACCTTTTTGGTACTGAATATTCGCCTTTCACAAGTTTGTGCCTGTGACTCCGTCTGTATGGAATAAGCATTTTTTTATTTCCCATACAAACTTTTATGCTTTTCTGGAAGTTCTGATGAATTAAAATATTTAGTACATATTTAGTACCTCTCAAATATCTTTTTAGATTTTTCGTAACTTTTACGGTTTTAAAGATATTTAGCAAAAAGCTCCAAGCTTCTTTGCGCCCTGTTAAAGTATGAAATCCGGAATAATATGTTTTTTTCAGGGTCTCAAACTATCTTCTTACCTAATTAAATTTATCGGATTAAAAAACAAAAATGTTTTTTCTAAGTAGGTATGTTAAATGTGTGTATTTTGTTTGTTAAAATATTAATTACTTAGTGATTATATAAACAAAGATCATTTTTCAGTATACATAATATGTATAGGTATTTCAGTCCGGTCAAAATGGACATCAGTATTATTATTGGTATAATTATTAATAATAAACTGCCAAAAGTCACTACCAATTCTATGTGTGCTAAAAAAGTAATAAAATTATTCCAAGTCATATTTTCAATTACTAGTGTGTACGATTTTTTTATATTATTATTTTTTTATGTGGAGAAGTAAGAAGACGAGCAAGACGCTGTCCTGTTGGTAAGAGATAACGCTGCCCATAATCAGTACAGTGCTACCCAGAATTTCACAATGATGTGCAATTCTAGGTGTACTGCACCAACGCTTCTTACTCAAGAGTCATAAGATGCTAAGACTCTTTAGCCCAGTAATTTCACTAGCTAAAGTGCCCTCCCATCGAAGCACAGTAATGTTTTGACATTACTGCTCAGGCGGTAGAACTGGCACTGTTGGGGTACCCACCTAGACGACCTCCTGCAAAGGTAGTCTACCCCCGGTACCTCCGGTTTTGATCGGTTAAAAAGAAATATACAGTAATTTGACTCCATAGAAAAATGGCAGAAACATCTATAAGTCTAAAGACATAAGCTTTTTTGGTTATCTTGGGTAACTTGATTATATCTGCCTACTAATAGAAGTACTATATTTTTTGGGGTCGGTATACTTTAAGTTTATTTAGTTTTATTTCTACAACTTCAGGGCAATTTTAGTCATAAATCCGATTTTTTTTTTTACAAAAAAGGGAAGGGTAAATACAGGGGTAATTTTATCTCAATAAATCATATAAAAAAATATATAAAAAAATAATAATAATAATAAGAGATATTAGGGAGTCGTTGAAGGAGCGTTTCTTATGTCGTTTGACAAAAGTTCTGAAAAGTCTTTTGTCCGGTGGCAATAAGGTTCGTGCTTTTAACGGTTGGGTGATGCCTTTGTTAACATACTCCTTTGGAATACTAAGATGGACTCAAACTGAACTAGATGCCTTGGACAGGAGGGTGCGTCAAATGCTTACGACATTTCGTATGCTACACCCACGCTCGTCTGTGATGAGGTTATACATTCCACGAAAGTGCGGGGGTCGAGGGTTTTTAAACGCTAAGAACCTACACAATCGTGAAGTGTGTAATCTCAGGGAATACTTCCTTAACAACGAGTGTGGGATTCATCGAGATGTGGTGGCAGTGGACAAAAACCTCACACCGCTCTCCTTTAGCAACGAGAACTGGCGAAAACCAGCGGTACTGAGCACTGAAGAACGCAGGGACATATGGAAGAGTAAGGAGCTGCACGGGCGCTTTTACCGGGCCCTCACAGGGGCTGATGTAAACTTGCTCGCGTCGGTGAACTGGCTACGTTTTGGAGACCTATTTGGGGAAACCGAGGGTTTTGCCTGTGCAATTGCAGATGAAGTTATCATGACGAACAACTACCGGAAGTATATCCTGAAGGACGGCACTGTTGACGTTTGTCGAGCCTGTCGCCGTCCCGGAGAGTCACTCAGGCATATAACTTCCGGTTGTTCTCATCTTGCTAACACCGAGTATTTGCACAGGCACAACTTAGTAGCCAGGATCATTCATCAGCAACTTGCTCTTCGATATGGCCTTGTTGACTCTGAAGTGCCGTATTATAAGTACACGCCCTTACCAGTTCTCGAAAATGGTCGTGCTACGCTCTATTGGGATCGATCTATTATCACGGACAGGACTATTGTCGCCAATAAGCCTGACATCGTGGTGGTAGATCGATCTCAACGCCGCGCAGTGCTCATCGACATCACCGTCCCCCATGATGAGAATCTCGTGAAAGCTGAGAAGGATAAGCTGAGCAAGTACCTTGACTTAGCGCACGAGATTACCGCCATGTGGGACGTTGATTCGACGATCATTGTTCCGATAGTCGTGTCGGTGAACGGTCTAATAGCAAAGAGCCTCGACCAACATCTCGAGAGGCTCGCGCTAGACGGTTGGATCAAGGGCCTGATACAGAAGGCGGTAATCCTTGACACGGCACGCATTGTCCGGAGGTTCCTCACCCTGCGGCCCTGACCGCCGGCAGCTTGGGCTCTGGCCCCGCTGACGGCGGGTTTTCTTCTAGATTAAGTTTTTTACAATGTTTTTAGTTTTTGTATATATTATTTTTTTTAAAAATATTGTAAAAAATTTAGTTTAAGATTGTATATAAATAAAGAGAATAATAATAATAAAATTAAATATTTCAGGACGTTTCACACAGCGCCACCTAACCCCAAACTAAGCAACTTAATGCTTGTAATATGGTGGTTAGGATAACGGATATAATACTTATATACTTTTCTTTTGTAAATACATACTTATAATAGATATTGAAAAACCACCCAGACCAGAAACAAATACCTGTGGATCATACAACCATTTGTCCCATGCGGGAATCTAACCCGCAACTTTCTGCGTTGCAGGTGGGTATTAGCCCACCGCAACACAGAGGTCGTCAAAGAGTAGAGTTATATAAGACAGAATTAGCTAAAATGTTATCACATGTTGGTATTATTTAAGTTCGGTGACAATTCGAAATTCTGGTGTTATGAGCTGAACTGATTATGGAGCTCTGACAGACCTACTGGATGACTGCTGATAGAAAATTTGAATTTTATTTTGCATAATATTATCATTTCTTTCTATAAAGGTACATTTAATTCCACATGATTATGAGGGTCTGATTACGATATTCAGCTTGATCGGTTTGTCATTTGAGAACCTATCATTCCACATGATAATTTTTATGCCATTTTTCTATGGAGCCAAATTACGGTATATTTCTTTTTAACCGACCAAAATAATATAAAAAAATCTTGTATCGTACACATTAGTAATTGAAAATATGACTTGGAATAACTTTTCTAGCACACATAGAATTGCTAGTGACTTTTGGCAGTTTATTATTATTAATTATACCAATAATAATTCTGATGTCCATTGTGACCGGACTGAAATACCTATACATATTATGTATACTGAAAAATGATCTTTGTTTATATAATCACTAAGTAATTAATATTTTAACAAACAAAATACACATATTTAACATACCTACTTAGAAAAAACATATTTTTTTTAAATCCGATAAATTTAGTTAGGTAAGAAGATAGTTTGAGACCCTGAAAAAAACATAGGATAGTTATTATTCCGGATTTCATACTTTAACAGGGCGCAAAGAAGCTTGGAGCTTTTTGCTAAATATCTTTAAAACCGTAAAAGTTACGAAAAATCTAAAAAGATATTTGAGAGGTACTAAACATGTACTAAATATTTTGATTCATCAGAACTTCCAGAAAAGCATAAAAGTTTGTATGGGGAATAAAAAAATGCTTATTCCATACAGACGGAGTCACAGGCACAAACTTGTGAAAGGCGAATATTCAGTACCAAAAAGGTACTAAATATTGACCAGAAAATAATTTAAGAAAAACTTTGCGTTTAGATGTGAAACGTTTTTTTAAAAACGTCAAGATGGCGGGACCAATGTTTTTGCTAAATATCTTTAAAACCGTAAAAGTTATAAAAATTCTAAAAAGATATTTGAGAGGTACTAAATAGGTACTAAATATTTTAATTCATCAGAACTTCCAGAAAGCAGCGGATCAATTTGGTCCCGCCATCTTGACGTCAAGATGGCGGGACCAACGTTTTTGCTGTGCCGCAGCTTTTCTGTTGAGGTACTAATTTTTTGATCGGAGGTACTAAATAGTACTAAATAGGTACTAAATATTGGTATATGTTTCATGCAAATCCAAGACTTGGTCCCGCCATCTTGACGCTCGTCACATACACCCGGGTTCCCGTTGGGGTAGGCAGAGACTATTTCCCCCCACTTGGTACGATCCTGACACACCTCTTTCGCTTCCTCAACTTTCACATTCTTCATACATGTTCACCGGGGTTTTTTTTTAGTAAATCTAATGTATATAAAACTAAATTATTCTCAGACTATTGCTGGGCATAGAACTCCCTTAGATACGTCATTAAGATTTTCTCTCCTTTTAATTTCCTACACCGCTCCGCGGTGTTTACGGCGTATTTTTATTCCGTTGGATAAAAATGGGATTTAAAACTATCTTATGTCCTTTTTCGAGAATTTTGCTTTATTTTATTTATTTATTTTAGGAAAGCTAGGTTACAGAGTAGAAGTTAACATAGGTATAATATGAAGGCCAATTAAGAATTCGATGAATTCGCATTTGTATTTTTTGTATTAATTAGGTAAATAATATTTATATAGCTCAGCTTAGATCTAAATTAAAACTATGATTTTCAATTGGTGTCCTTAACAACTTACATCATAATATATACATATATCAACCATTTTTAAATTGCACATCATTCTCCTAATATCTATAATGAATTTGTTCGGCTAACAGGTGCAATTTTAAATTGAACAAACTTCTCGAAATTAAAGTTGTAGCCTATGTTTTAAGTACGTGTCAAGCGATCATCATGACCGTGTTCCGGCATGATATTCAGTGAAGACAGGCATAAATAATAATCGATCGCATCGCTTAACATCAAGCGAGATCGTGGATAGTGAAAAATAGGTCCATTTTTAGGAAAACTGGTAAAGCGATGAAACAAAACCACGTGGACAAGCACATCATTGTGAAATTCTGGCACTGTATTGATTATAATGAGCAGTGTTATCTTTTACCAACAGGAGAACGTCTTATTACGAGTACTTCTTTGCATAAATAAAATAACTCCACGCCTTCTCGAGTAAATGGTCTTGACAGACAGACACGTACTAACGAGAGACAATTACAAGAATTTTCCAGTTTTTCCTTTAGATGTACGAAACCCTAAAAATATTTCTGTTGAACTTGAGTGAACGCTACCAAGTTTGACATGAAACTGAGGAGGTCTATACCAATTTGTTTCCTTTCCCTGCATTGTTGTCTGGAAGAGAACTCTATTAGTGAGCTAAGACCGCTAACACTTAGTTTTTATACTTTTTAAGTTCCTTTTTTATAATTTTTGTGTTTCAATAGTGTTATCTATCTATCCATTATAATAGATAGGAGTCTTTACCTGAAGAGGTTGCTAAAAAACTTCCAAATGCTCTTGTTCTTCTTATCCATAGATGAGTCGACACGACTGGCTCGCACCATCTCCGTCCAACGGACTGCATCCTGAAGCTCCATGAAACGCTCCTGGAAAATAATAGCAGAACCTTTGATAGGACAGTTTTATTAGCAAAAATGCTCAGTAGTTTACCCCGTAAAGTATTAGACAGAGAGGGGAAGAGATTTGCAAAATATTAACAGAACTTTTAATAGGATATTTTGTGGTTTTTATTATTAGTATAGGTATATTGTGTTTAATTTCCCAATGCTGGGCAATGGCCTCCCCCAAATTTCTCCATTCTTCTCAATCTAGCGCCTCTTGTCTGTTTTGTAGTATAATACAAAAGGGCTCAGGAGTTTTAAATGGAGAGAGAGGCAAGATATAATTTTTCTCATCATTTGGCACTTTCATGCTCTATAATATGAGTAATATGTTATACACACATTACTATTACTAATGCGCTTTAGTGTAAACTCTATAACGACACTGAAGGGACTGTGCATATTTTAACGTTATAGAGTGTTGTCTTTAAATGAAGGAAAGAAAAATCCATGAATATGAATTAATATAGAATAGAATAGAAATCAATTTATTTGCACACAAGGTGGTAATATACATAGCATAAGATAAACAGAATAGTATAAATAATAATAGAAAAATTACATCCTGCCGCAAAAAGGTACCAGCTCGGCATGTGTAGATCTTAATTGGCCAACGCTGGTCTTCCGCTGGATATAGATTGTTCTAATGAACACACGTTACTGAGAGTTGGTGAAATGCTAATAGTGTATCATTGTATGAAAAATTAGCTAAATTAAACAAAGCCAAGCGATTTTGACGCGTCAGGGAGTTTTTCGTTAAATCGAGTGACGTTACATGGAGTTTGCACTATTTTATATGAGACTAGTGGTCCCGCCCGCACTTGGTTGCTTTTAACAGACAATTATCGATGTTTCTCTGCTATATTATGCATGTATTATACATATAAACCTTACTCTTAAATAACTCTAATTATTAATGAAATCCGTTGCGTAGTTTTAAAGATATAAGCATACATAGAACCAGAATGACGTGGGAAGCAACTTTATTTTATACTATGTAGTGAAGAGAAGAATAACACTAAGTATCACACACGACACAAACATGCATTTACATCACAACACATAAACAACAATTTACCATTGATTCTTGATATGTGGTGAATGTCGAAATCGTGTGTATGATCAAGTCATATTAAAACATAGTTCCCGGATCTTAGTATATCACAAGACCTGATAACTATGTCTCAATGTGGCAAGATCTGTATTTTCTATCTTCTATATTTGTTATCTTGTAGCTGTAGTAGATCTGTATCTTTGGATAGAGCGCAACATGTCTGTTGTGAAACTCAGCTATATTCAACAGTTTTGATCAAACGAAACAATTATCATTTCTTTTTTTTATACAAAGAAGAAAGAAGACAAAGTCGCTCTCCTGATTGTAAGAGATAACGCTGCCTATAATTAGTAGTGCTACTAAGTATTTTACAAAGATGTAAAATTCTAGGTGCACTGCCCCAACGCGTCTTATTGAAGAGTCATAAGATGTTAATACTCTTCAACCCAGTAATTTCGAAACCCAAGATACAATCAACTTAAAATAAACTTTTCTGTCATATTCTTTATTAGAAGAATGATGCAGAATAAATCAAATCTCATAAGCTTGCACTGCTGATAATATAAAAATATTTTTAAAAAATCTAAATATTAGTTAATAACTTTGTCTGACATGAGCAGTACCTATAATTATATTAATCAAATTCCATTACTTGCAAATAAGATAGACCTCTAGAAATATAGATAATTTTTAATAGATATTTTATTAAAAAAAACGATTACGTCTCTTTTATTATGCAAAGAGAGCACTATTCAAAGCCACAGATCAAGGGAAAATATTTGTTAGTATCATTTAAGGCTAGAGATAGTACATAAGCAGTAGTTATTATTATAATACATCAGTTTCAAGTTTCAAAGAACAATAAAGAAACTACAGTACAATCTCACTAATCCGGCACTATTAAAAACCATATTTCATCAGGACATTTCACACAGCGCCACCTAACCCAAAGCTAAGCAAATTAATGCTTGTGTTATGGTGGTTAGGATAACGGATATAATATCTTATTTACTTTTTATTTTGTAAATACATACTTATAATAGATACAGAGAGCTACCCAGACCAGAAACAAATATCTGTAGATCACACAAACATTTGTCCCATGCGGGAATCGAACCCGCAACCTCCTGCGTTGCAAGCGGGTATTAGCCCACCGCGCCACAGAGGGCGTCAAAATAACAATTATGTTTTACGCTTTTCTGACCCAAATTCCATCGTTTTTTCATGGTATAGGCTCAGAAAAATAAGCAAAAGATAGCTTTTGCTCGTTTTTTCTTATCTGCACGTCCTGCACAATATTCTTTTGCCAATCTGAATGTTAAGGGGCGAGAGAGGCGTTGGCGGAGGGTGCCGGATTATTTATTGGACGTGCAGGTATATTGAAGTGCCGGATTAGTGAGATTTATACTGTATAAATTAGTTGCAAGTCAAACTAGAGACGACATAATGTTAGTTTTAGTTAAGACTAAGGATAATATAATATATTAGTTTCAAGAAACACTAAAGAAAATTTAATAATCATTAGTTTCAAGTGTAACTAGAGAATATATAGATACGTTAGTTTTTGTTAAAACTAAGAACTTTTCTTGAAACTAACATTAGTCAACCCTAAGGAAAATATACATTATAAGTTTCTAGTAAAACTAGAGAAAATACATATAAGCTTCAATAAACGCTAAAGAAATATACATCAGTTTCAATGAATATTTGGAAAAATATACATTTTTAGTCTTTAGTTACATTAGTTTTTATTAGACCGAACACACCGTGACATTGACGTGGGTGTAGCGGTTCTCATCCCACTGTCAAAAGTAATTGACGTTTGTAAGAGCACAACGACATTGAGAGCAGAGTGCTTTTCGCGAAAGGAGTCCTTTTTGCGGGGCGCCACTATCGCAAATTTTAAAAGTTAAAATATCTATAACATTTTAATTCCTCTTAATATCTCATATTTAATTAAATAGGTATTTATTTTATCTAACGAATAAAAAATATTTCGGATATGAAGTCCAGTCATAATCGATAAAATTAAATTTAGTTCCGCTAAATTTCCGCGAGACCTCTTTTGTGAAAAGGACTCGATGCAAATTGTATGCAATGACAGCGCGAGTAGCAAGAGTAGCGTCTTAATATATGTCAGTTTAGTCTTGAGAGTGAGACGGGAGTTGCTACTCTTATGTTAATGTCTTACTATGCTAAAGGGGCTGGTAGATAAATTTGTTAGAAGTGAACCATACCTTGTATTGGTTTCGTTCCATGAGAACGCGAGCCATTTCAACCCGAGTGAATCTACGTCGCTGAGCCATCGGAACGTCGGCTTCGTCTTCATTTTCTGCGCCACCTGCGTTGTTGCTTATTGTCTCCTGGAACCATTGATTAATCTCACTTCAAATCTCTGTTTAAAAATAAACATAAAAAGTGCGTTTTAAAACAATGCCGTTCAAGCTCCATCATCAGATCCTGGTTACCGTCTAGCACCAGAGTACTAATCAGGACAGATCAAACGAGCCCAAACTCGATGGAGTTGTGTCGTTTAACTACCAAGGTTCCCACATATGACACAGGAACGAATGCACTCTATGATTAATCTAGTGCGATTATAAACTGTACCTAGATTGTAAACCGAAAAAAAAAAAAATATTAATAACGATAAAAGTAATTTGAAGATTTATGGCATTACTGATCCGCATATGGCATTTTGACTAGTTTTTCAATAGCTGACATATCAATACGATCAAGACCAATCAAAAAATATTCTGACACCTTGTAAAGTGTCAGGTTAAGGAGTCATTAAACGTCAAAACTGATCACGTGATTTCCTTTTTGTGCGGTATGCCACGCCCCACATAATCAGTACCCACTATAAAAAAAGTTGGGGTTTACACTATAACAGAACAGGTTACTTACTCTACTTACACTGTCGAAGTCAAATCACAATTATGTGCTGTGTGACCTACCTTCCTACATATGTATGTATATGTTGCAGTTTCAGGTCATCGAGATTACCACAGGACCTGCAACATGACCTAACGACTTCCTTCTACATATCTTATAGGAAACAGCCGGCACCCACTATAATTTAATTTAAAATTAGAATCTTACCTTCAAATGCCTCAACTCCTCCTCCAACTGAGTAACTCTCTCCCTCAGTTTCTCCCTCGCAGTGGAAAGATTCAACATCTCCTCTCTAAGGATTTCTTGTTCGCCGGTCAACTCGTCCACTTTCACTATAAGGTCATCTTTGACTACGTTCAGCGCATTCTTTGTCGCTAGCAGCTCGTTATTCTCGAGGATTAGGTTCTCGACCTCCTTGCCCATACCTGGTGATGATTTTATGTTGAGGTTTTGTGTTTTATTTATATTTATAGAACATATGCATACCTTTTCTTTGCGTGCCACTCTCTCGCTCGAACAAATTTTGAAATATACATTCGTAGAATTGACTTTTAATTCATTTTTCCTGGTCTATGTTTAGAAAATATATTTGTAAAGTATTCCTAGTGTGCTAGCTCAAATAACAACAAAGTTGTTCTTAAAATGAATACACGTACGTATTGTCAACACTTTTAAGTATTATGCGAGCGAGAGTCTCACGCAAAGACGAGAGCCTGTAATCCTGAACGTATGAGTTTAACTTAGTAATAGTTTGTAGATTGACCTTATTCTTGAAATTATGACGAAATTTGACGTCTAAAACGCATCAAAACACAGTGAACAGATAGTGCAAACAAAGTTTTAATCGCAAATGAACAACACTTGTGACAGCAACATAATTTGCAACTAAAAAATAAATGGAATATCAAAAATATCCATCCTAACTTAATAATCAGTACATACCCACAAAAAGATCCTAAAGTTAATAAAAACATATTTCTTTGTCAATGACACTATGTACTAATGACGTGTGGGATTTAGCGGGAGTATTGCCAAGGCTACAACTGTCACATTCTGCTTTTAAGAATCTATGAGACGACTACTGTAGTCTTGGCATGACGTCCGACCACACGTCATGCTAGCCACCCTAGCACCTGTTGACCGGGGTCTTTCTGTCAAGTTGAACTGTCATCCTATACATTCTACTTCTGAGAATTTATGGGATAGCAGTTTGACTTGAAAGCAAGAAGACACCACGCACACTTCATGCTAGACCCACAAAACGATCCTCTGTCCTTCTCTCATGAAATATTTCAAAGAGTAACAGTGCAAAATAACATTGATTTTATCTTAATTAGGTTCCTATATTAAACTTCTCTACAATATAATGTAAGTATATAAAAAAATATTAGTATTACGACAGTAAATTATTAGAAATGCAATTAAGGGTAAGAAATATGGCACGTCAGAATTCACGGTTAGTTAATTTTGATAATGCGCATGATCTAAATCTTAATTGTTAATGTAATTTATGTACCTATGTAACTTATCGTACACATTAAATAATGTATAAAATTAGGTAAATAATGTGGCTTGAATATTGTATTGAATAATGTTTAAAGATAGAAAAAAAAAAAAAAGGGCACGGTATTAACAAGTGAATTAAATTAAAAATTTAAAAAAACCCCCAACGCAATACGTAATTCACCATTTTTTGATGGCGGCCATCTTGGATTTTAAATTTTATATAGTGTGCTGTAATCTACTCGTTAAGCCCTTTCATTTGATACCCATATTGAGGGGGTCGTGGAAGAAAAAAGTAATCCGCCATTTTGTAGCGGCGGCCATCTTGGACCGATTTTCACCAAACATGGCTAAGAACACTCTCGACTAACTCTACTTTCAAACTAAAAAAACTAAATCAAAATCCGTTCATCCGTTTGGGCGCTACGATGCCACAGACAGACACATACACACACACACACACACACACACACACACACACACACACACACACACACACAGACAGACAGACAGACAGACAGACAGACAGACAGACAGACAGACAGACAGACAGACAGACACGTCAAACTTATAACGCCCCGTCGTTTTTGCGTCGGGGGTTAAAAATACAGCCATAAAATAAATGCTTGAAGTAACGTAAAGCTATTCGAAGATCATAATACGAAATTATTATTATGTATGTGTTTAAATATTTGAAAAAGCGCCATCTATCGTTGAAAACGGCACAACTTTCTGACGAGCCAATATTTCTACCCTCCACTATAAATTCACTTACCAAAGTAGTTATCATTAACTGCAATACGTCAGGCAAAATTGTTAGAGCATGAAAAGAACGGATAACGCACAAATTAGTATTATTATGACATATTTACACACGACCACGATCTTTATGAACGTAGGGAGGCGCTAGCGTCAACGTGATAGAACGATCTGTCTGAGATAATTTAAACATGACGTTTTGTAGTTCCTTTTTTGACCACGTGCATTTAGATTGTGGTCGGTTTGTATGTGAAAAAGTAAATTAATATAATATTATGGACATAATACCACTCACATTTCGCTCTTTTAACAGAACATTTTCCTCGTTTCACAATTATAAGGGATATTTTTATCTTTAAAGCTGTTATACCTAGTCAGGTCATAAGTATTGTCACACAGTAAAAACTTTTCTTTTAGAATGCTGGCCACAAAAAAGTTTATTGAATTCGAATTTCGAATTGTTCATGAAAATAAAAATGTATACTTTTTAGAATTTTACTCATTTTTAAAATATGGAGTGGACGCTTAAAGAAGACCGTGTTGCAGTTATTGCGTTGCATCGTTGCGGTTACGCGCCAATTCAAATTTTTGACATACTGAAAAATTTGAATATAACCAAAAGATTCGTTTATCGTACCATCAAACGATACAATGAAGACTCTAGTGTAGATGACAGGTCAAGAAGTGGTCGCCCTCGGTCTGTTAGGACTCCAGCAGTGATAAAAGCTGTGAAGGCGCGAATTCAAAGAAATCCCAAACGTAAGCAGAAACTGTTGGCCCTTCAGATGGGGTTAAGCAGAACCACGGTGAAAAGGGTGTTAAATGAAGACTTAGGGCTTCGGGCATATCGAAGAAAAACAGGACATCGTTTAAATGCTCGTCTAATGGACCTGAGACTGAAGAGATGCCGCGCTTTGTTGAAGCGGTACGCGAGAAAAAAATATCGAGAAATTCTTTTTTCGGATGAAAAAATTTTCACCGTAGAAGAGAGCTACAACAAACAAAATGATAAGGTGTACGCACACAGTAGTGAAGAAGCGAGCAACCGTATTCCGCGTGTCCAACGAGGTCATTTTCCATCCTCGCTCATGGTATGGTTGGGAGTTTCTTATTGGGGCTTAACAGAGGTACATTTTTGTGAGAAAGGTGTAAAAACGAATGCAGTTGTGTATCAAAATACAGTCCTGACGAACCTTGTGGAACCTGTTTCTCATACCATGTTCAATAACAGGCACTGGGTATTCCAACAAGATTTGGCGCCAGCTCATAGAGCGAAGAGCACACAAGACTGGCTGGCGGCGCGTGAAATCGACTTCATCCGGCACGAAGACTGGCCCTCCTCCAGTCCAGATTTGAGTCCGTTAGATTACAAGATATGGCAACACTTGGAGGAAAAGGCGTGCTCAAAGCCTCATCCCAATTTGGAGTCACTCAAGACATCCTTGATTAAGGCAGCAGCCGATATTGACATGGACCTCGTTCGTGCTGCGATAGACAACTGGCTGCGCAGATTGAAGGCCTGTATTCAAAATCACGGAGGTCATTTTGAATAAACTTTATTGTCATAAGAATCTATGTTTTGTTAAGTTCATTTTGGTATATAAATGGTTACATAATAAATAAACTTGTTCCAATAATTTTATATTAAACATGTGACAGAATTTATGACCTGACTAGGTATTGTCCTCCTTTCACAATTCTAAGGGATCTTTTTAGGAGGATCTTATCTTTATTCATGTTCATGTTCATCGATAAGTCGAAGGCGTCTCAAGCGATTTTCAAAATGATTTTGTCCAGTGGGCGGTGGCTATTTCTGAAGCCAATTTTTCTTGGTGCAGAAACGCCCACAGTACTTGGTAGATGGATGTTGATTCAAACCCTCGAAATATTCGCAATAACAAAAATGTGAGAGGCATTTACTTTCTGTGTTATTCAATGACATACGAGTAGTTATGACATAATTAGCAATATTTACAAAAAGCTTAAGCTCTCTTCAAATAATTATTAATAATAGAAAAGCCAATTTAGAGAGTTTTAACCACTATTAAAATTAATTTAGAAAAAAATATAATATAAATAAATGTTTTCTTTTAAGTTTTAGTATACAATAAACCTTGAAGATCTGGAAGTTCTTAGAAGCTACAAGTTTAGGGAGTGAACTATGTTCAAGAGGGCGTCACAATAGATCAGCAATGGTCGAAACGGCAAAAACCCCTTGAACTAAATTCCAATAATAATAATAAAATAAATAATTTTCCAAAGAAACTGTACCTACTCAAAGTTAAAGTTGTACATTGATATTAGTATATAACCAAAAAACCTAACTAAGACTAGGGTTACTACAAAAAGGCGGACTTACCTGAAGATGCGTATTCCCCAGGATGCACCCAACTACCTGTATAAAAACGTCACATATAGTTACATACGTAAGCGAAGCGTTAACGTACACCAAATAACTAAACTCTATGACAATGCATGATAAGCTAAGATCGGTCACATGAGCGATTTCTTCCAGACAAACGGATGAAAAGAAAAATATTTGTATTTGGTGCTCTCGTCGTAAAAAAATATGTGAAAAATTAGCTCCTAAAAAAACTTAAGCTACTATAAAAAATCTAGTATTATAACATTTTCAAGATCTAGTCAAATCTAGTTACAAGTAAAAGGAATTGTGTACGATTTGTTTACGAGTATATTGTAATGGATTTTTGGTTAGAAAACAAGAAAGAAATTTATTTTTCACACAAGTTTAGACATGAAGCCAAATTTAGAGATTTCAAATAATTTTAATCGTTTCCCTAGTTTACAAAAATCATCATCCTGTATACATACGAGTATATTGATCGAAAATAAGCATATCAAGGCATTTCCTCATCCTAGAAAGATTCAAAATATCATCGGTTCCATACACTTTCAAAAATGATCATCCTGTATACATACCAGTAATATCAGCCCCCTCATCTCCCTCAGCTATGCTCGCGTCGGTGTCGTGGAAAGCAAGCTCTTGGTACAGGGTGTTCGCACTACGCTTCTCGCTCTTGGTTTGCGATTTGCTCGCGTTCGACGGTGGCGCCACTGGGGAGGTGGCCTGGAATGGAATTGTTGAAATATGAATTATTATTATTTGTTTGTCAACCTTTAGGTATCTCGGACCAATAGTGTCCCGGTCCTTTGGTAGGCGTGCGTGGGGCCGAAGCCAACACGTAGAGGCCCCTTTGACAAGTTGCTCTAAATTGTAATGTGACAATAGCTGATGATTAACCCCTGTGTGCACTATAAAAATGCACCCGCGAAGTATAACCACCAACTATTATTATTATTATTATCAGCCATTTTTGTCCCACTGCTGAGCAAAGGCCTCCCTTCCGTCGCGCCATTCCGTTCTGTCTAGAGCTATGTTGTACCAGGTGGTGCAATGCGAGAATATGGAATATTTTTTTAAATAAGACCAAGATGACAAAACTGTTCTTGACGTAGCTGTAGTATTGTTTGCTTGTTTTTACAAGCTTTAATTTACTTTCACCTGTCCGTTGTCTGTCTGTAATCAAATCTTACAAGTTTAATTTAGTCCACTTCTCTGTTTCCGATTGAGCTGAAATTTTTCATGCATGTATAAATCAGATGACAATGCAATATTATTATGACATCAGGCTGATCTGATGACGGAGCTGGAAGGTGGCCATAGGAACTTCATAATTAAACGCAACACCATTGTGTTTGGGCTCATTTGATTCGTCTTGACGAGTATTTTGCTGCTAAATGGTAATAATAATAAATGCTTCTTTTTAAAAAGTTTATAAAATTTCTCTTGTTTATCAAACTACAACCTTCATGCAGAACCTATACCACCTATATCCTATTATTATTATAACCTCCTTATATTTATGCAAGCTATTGACAACATCACTCACACATTGTCAACCGTCAAAAAAAAATGAATTATTTAATAATCACAATAATCGCGCTTATTTGCCACAAAACATCGAGTTTAAAATGCTACCAATGCTCATCACCTAAAGACAAAGGCTGCTGGTCTTACAATCTAAAAAACGACTATTTGAAAGAGTGTAAACTGAACAAAAGTCTTGCTGCATTGCCGATCTGCCGCTCCCTCTCTCAAGTGAATTACTTTACTCCGAACCAAGATGTGACGATTATTAGAGAATGTGCCTATATGTATGAAAAACCACTACAATGTGCTCAATCTAAATTCAGCACTATCCATTACTCTTTTAACTGCGAGTGTGATAAAGATGGGTGCAACGCAGCCAGCAGTCTAAGACCTTGGAATGTACTTGTGTTGGTTATAGTTTTAAGTTATTAAAAGTGTTTGAATATACGTTTTCAGTTGTTTGTCTGCATGTGTATAAGCCGTTATAGATGTAAAGCATGGACTGATGACCATTTGAGGAAAGTTGCCTCATTATTTTAATGGTTTACCATATTAGAAAGGATAGAAAGGAGAATATCTATGCGAAAGGATTAAAGTTTTTGATTGAAAATACATGAGTAGTTCGTTTGTTTTAAATAAGACTTGTCTATTCTATTAATAGTGGACCCGCTCCCTACGTAGCGCTTAACAGAACCAGTGTTTCTCTACTATATTATGCATGTATTTTATACATAAACTTTTCTTGAATCACTATCTATTGAAAAAAAAACCGCATCGAAATCAGTTGTGCAGTTTTAAATATCTAAGCATAAATAGCGACAGATAGACACTGGAAGCGACTATATTTTATACTAGATGATATACCTTTCTACGATTAAAAACCGTTTTCAGATATAAAAACTTTATTACAGTCAAAATCATACTCATAAACACAATAATATAAAATCAATAATTTACTCTTAAGTCAGTTGGTGTTCCCACGTGCTCTTATATGATCGTCGGCCTTGCTTTGAATCTGAATCGATAGAAAACTTACTAAATACATAGCTACTATCGCGTGTTATATAATTTAACCGTGGGTGGATAACTCAATGCGAGATTCGAGTGGGTAGGTATCACGATTTCGTTCAAAATATTGTGATAATTTTTTTTCATTGTGAATATAGGTACAATGTACAGAAATAGAAATCCCTATTTTGTTGTCCTGAACATGGCAATAAATGTTATTACATAATGGAATTACCCATAGTAGGTAAGTACCTATTACCTATAATATTCTCAATAGAACTGAGGGTCTATTGGCTATCGCCAAACTACATCTAAAACACTAGAATCCATAGACAAAATTGCGTACATTTCTTGCTTAAACGTCCTTATTATAAGTAAAATAACAAAGTACATTGAAATTAACAGCAATGTACATACATTAAAGTTGTCATCAATCGTAGTGAGTAAGAATTAGCCAATAGGCTCTCTGGTAAGGTATTCAACTCGGGAGGACGAGTGATGAGTGTTAAAAACCTTTAAATTTCACCATGGGTGAACCTTTGACGATCTCGCCGTGTCTTTATGGGCCTCGTCGTTGCGTACGACCCTATCGTTCGCAAAATGTTATACATTTTGAAATATAATTTCGTAGAAAAGCAGTGACTCCCGCTCCGGGTCGTTTTTGGTGCAGAGGATGGCCGTCGCTATTCAGCGTGGCAATGCCGCGAGCGTAATGGGCACCTTTGCACCGGGAACGATCAGGGGCGGGTTATTTAGTGATTAAGTTGATTCAATTGCTTTGTAATATAATTATTGAAGAATGTTAAAATTTCCTAGAATTGACTTTTTGGAAATATCTCTCGGTAAAGCTCTGGATGATATTTTAAAAGTATTTCAGTTTCCTATCATAAATAACATACTCGTATTTATTCATAAAACGAAAAATACATCTGTATTTTGGAAACCTTTTGTAATTTTTCAGTCTGGAAATACTTTTTTTAAATATTGCCGACTCGATCAAGTCGTATACTGTGCAAATTGGCTTCATTGAATATTTGTATACCTAGAAACTTGGATAAATCTATGTTTAAAGTGCCGAAAAACAGTGGCCTAGTACTGACTACTAATGACGACAATTTCTAGTGAAATTACTGGGCTAAAGAGTTAACATCTTATGACTCATGAGTAAGAAGCGATGGTGAAGAGCACCTAGAATTTCACATCATTGTGAAATCCTGGGCAGCGTTATCTCTTAACGCATAAAAAAATTGACCAATAGGTGGTAACTCACCAGTGGAAAAACGGAGTCAAGATGGAGAGACCAAGTCTGGGATTTGCACAACACATCAATATTTAATACATCTTTGGTACTCATATTAATTATATAACTCGGGACTTATCGCGTTGGTATTTAATGCTAGTTTTACAAAAACATTATAAAACTAACCTCGACGTTTCGATACAGTTGCATGTATCGTGGTCACGAGAATACTGCAGGGACGATCATCCTACGGCGCTCGAGACGATAGATTTACATCTACCCTCACTTGATCAAGAATGTTCTCAGGGTTGTCACGACGAAAAGAACATTCTTGATCAAGTGAGGGTAGATGTAAATCTATCGTCTCGAGCGCCGTAGGATGATCGTCCCTGCAGTATTCTCGTGACCACGATACATGCAACTGTATCGAAACGTCGAGGTTAGTTTTATAATGTTTTTGTAAAACTAGCATTAAATACCAACGCGATAAGTCCCGAGTTATATAATTAATATGAGTTTAAATCGCGGAAGTCTAAAATGTTATATCTTTGGTACTATTTGATACCTCAGCTGAAATTTTTGTTCTAAATTTAAAGTACCAGTCAACTAACCTGACTCTGCTGCGTGATCGGGTCAGTCTGATGCGCTCGCTCCATCGTCCTCACCGCGGCCAACTCCGAACCAATGGGAGGCGACGGCGGCGAAGATGAAAGGCTGACCGGACTGCCTGGGATGCTTTCCGTTTGTTCGACTGTATGCATCGAGTTCTCGAGCGATGCGAACCCGAATGATATTGGACCTGTTAAAAAAATACAACTCGATAACTCTACGTCAATAATCTTAAAGTCAAATAGATCCTACGGCGTAAACACCAAACTGAAGCAAGCGTGTGAGATGGCAAACAATCGTGACGTCATTTTTCTCGCTTCAGTTTGGTGTTCACCGAGCAGCCTCCATTGGTTACTTCTTCGTGTTCTACGGACTTGTTAAAAAATCAAGTCTAAATTTATGGACCTGTTAAAAAATATAACTCTATGAGTTCTCGACAGACAGCAGACAGACGGAACGAGTGATCCTACAAGTGTTTCGTTCTTTCCATTAGAGGTACAAAGGAGGAGAGAAGGAAGGGGTTAGAGGTTCTGTAAGTGTATTAATTGTTAACATGTTTTTTTGCCGTGAATAAAGTGTTTTCTATTCTATTATAAAACCCTAAAAACTTACCCATGTCCTTCCAATCGGTGCGAATCACGGCGGTACATTGGGCAATATCGAGGTAACGCTTTCAGTACCTCCATGATGCGCAAGTCAACATGTATCTCGCCAAGTGTGATTTAATGTATTTAATACTTTATGTGGCTGTCTGAAAGTCGAGTTTTACATACGAGTGGGATAGTTTTGACATGAAAAATGGATCAAGTTTTTTCGGCAAAATATTATCTCGGTCGCGTCTAAAAGTCCACTTTAATACAGCCACACATAGATTATTGTGTACATTAAATCAAATTTAAATGTTGCTTAAAGGAACTCATGTTTCCGTTTGACGGAGGCGAGATGAAAATGAAGCGAGATCGGGATCTCGCGAATCAAGATTGCATCCTAGTTCCTTACCGCTAGATCGTCCAACAGGGTTCAGCCCCAGTCGTCCTCGCACTTCGCTTCTATCGCTCGCCGTGCTGAGCAGAAGCTTGGTTCGTTCCATGTAATCCATGTGAGTCTTGAACAGCTCTGTGTAGCGCTCGTGAAGTTTTGCATATTCCTGGAAATATAACAAAACGGTTAATACCGTTCAAAACCTTTGAAAAGTTACTAGAGGTCAAGGCGAAAATAGACAAACGTAGTGTAAGGCGTCTTTAAGAGATGATTCAACAATATCCGGAGGGTCGCTGGTGGTTGGAGGAGTAAGACGAGGGACCGAGTTGAGTGGCGTGCCATGGGGAAGGCCTGTGTCCAGCATTAGACGAATGTGGGCTGATGATGATGAAGGCGAAAACTTTGAGATTAGAACCCGGGGAATTCAGATTAATTCTGGTTATACAGACCTCTGGGTCATGGTCGCTACATTTAAGTTCTCAAACAAAGTATGGTATCCATGGTCGAAAAAGTTAAGGCAAATTGTATGCAGGTCATACTTTAAATTGCTCTTCTTTAGTGAGCAGTGACTTTATTCTGCGGATAGGTGGAATTATATTTTTATCTAAGAACGCGTATGTAAATACGGCCTTAAAAGGTATGTCGTTAGGCGTTCACTACATAAAAACAATCGGGAAGTTTTTCACTTGTTTTGCAAGTCAATGAATAGGATCCGGTCGCCGGTGGAGTTAAATGAAACGTGAAGCCACTGGCTCGATCGTACTGTGGATTAACTATCATTCAATATGATATTATAGAGAACTTGGTATTACACACAGGTGGTCAAAACTGTATAAAATAATGTTTAAAAAGGCCTAAAGAAGGTGTCACAGACCACCTTATGATAAAGATAAATAAATCACATACGTTCTAACAAACTTTTACGTTTATAATATTAGTAAAATAGGTTTATACTCAATCACATTTGGTACTAAGACAACCTTAGTGTCATTAGTATGTATATTATTAACTTTTTATGATACAAGATGAACGAGACTTTCAAGGTTTCAATAAAAAATGGTTTAGAGAGTATATACATATATAAAGTTCCACGCAGTAGTTAAAACATAGCGTGCTCTTATGTATTAACATACGTTATGCAATGTTTAGCAATTTTTAATCGGACTGCGAGTCTTGAAAGGACGTTACGCAAAATGTCTGCTCAACAGTAAGATAGTACTATTTTGGTACAATTTAAGTAAAATAATTACTTTCTAGCCATAATAAATTTGTAAGTCGAAGAAAATTGCGTCTTTTCGACTTATAGTTCAATTAAGAAATAGCTTTTCCTCGAAAATGGTTGTGTAGGCGAGTCCTCGCCAATAATACGCAGGATTTGAAGATGTTTCACAACTAGCGGTAAAGAAATTGTTTTTTAACAAGTTCGTGAAGCAATTCTTTTTGTTCTACATATTTTTTTATTAATTAATTAAATGTGACAAATGTTTGTGTGATCCACAGATATTTGTTTCTGGTCTGGGTGGCTGTGTATGTATTTACAAAATAAAAGTATATAAGTATTATATACGTTATCCTAACCACCATTACACAAACATTAAGTTGCTTAGCTTGGGGTTAGGTGGGAAATATACTGAAATATTTATATATTATTTAATTATAGGTTAGCTTTTGATCTAGCGGGATGCTAAGCAACGATGCGGCCGGCAGACTAGCCTATAAAGCGGGATAAACTCCTCCCTGACTTCACTGAACATCTGTCTCTGTCGGAACACGGTTACGACTGTGTTCCGGCATGATGTTCGGTGAAGCCAGAGAGGGATTTGTCCCACCTTCTAGGTTTAGTCTGTTTCTATCTACGGCAGCATCGTCGCGGTCGATCAGAGATATCGTGGTTAAAGGCTAACCTATAAGGAATTAAAAAAATGACCGCTTGGCGACACGGTTTTGTCCAGTGGGTGGTCACTAACCACGGCCGAAGCCTAGCAGTTAAGACATAATAAATACAACATATTTGCAATAGAAAACAAACTGACGCAAAAATGGTGGCTTTCCTCTACTTAGTTTAATCAACTGAAAGTAATCCAATAATAACAAATGAAATGTTATATGGGGTAAAGTATGAAGCACTCTGTTATATTTGGTTTTTCTATACTCTTTATTATTTAAGGGCATAATTGTAAAGATAAATGAGTTACTTTTGGTTGTCTGAAACACATCGCTATTAGCTGTAAGACCACAAATTGGTACACTTCTTAAAATATTTAACGCTAGGAAAAGGTGGATGATGATATTCTGATGTTATCTCACACTTTTAATATAAAAGTGAAAGTTCGTAAGAATGTGTGGATGTCTGGATGTATTTGTTACTCTTTCACGCCTAAACAGGTGGACCGATTGAGCTGAAATTTGGTATATTAGACCCTGGAATAATACATAGGCTACAGTACAGCGAGTAAAACCGCTGGGCGCAGCTAGTAATCAATAACAGTACAACACTTTCGACGTTAAAATCCGTTGAATACCACGGAAATCAGCGGCTATTGGTTTAAATCGGTCACGGTAACAATCCATTCTTTGTGCGAGTAACATTGAGACATCATTCATTATATTATGTAGTAGTAGTCAATCTTTGTGGATTTAATTTGTTCATAGAAGGCCCGTATTCATTTGAAGATAAGATAAGTGTGGCTAAGTAACGCTTATACAATTTGACGCTGACTCAAACTCAAAATTCATTTATTCAAATAGGCTACATTGGAGCACATTTGCAATTTGCAACACACTATTCGAACACAACTTTTTTTTTCGAACACACTATTTCATTCCTTTTGCAACATAAATTTTAAAAGAATTAATTTTTTGAAAATTCCTCAAGAGAAGCCCTGCTCAATAATATTGCACGCATTTTAGTTTTTCAGTTAATAAATAAAATGGCATGTGGAGATTGTTTTTATTTTTATATTTTCAAAATTCTGAAAATACTTTTAAATGTGTGCAATAATATTGAAGTGAAAATTGAAATGATTATAATTTATTGGCTCTATCTTACAGCTTTAGTTTACATAATGTGTTACAAAATTGATGATGATAATAATTTGATGTAGGTACTCGCCAATGGGAACTTTTTCTTCATTTTGTGTGTCTTTAAATAAAGAACATGTTGGTTTGAAGTAAAATTCTTTCGGTTCCAACATTATTAAATACATATCGAACAGATAACCTCCTTTTTGAGATCGATTAAAATGTTGTATGTAGAGTCTACACTTTACTGTTTTCTCTTTCATATTGTTACTGATAGAAAGAGACCGAGTAACACAAATAGCTTGATTACCGGTAGTATCAGGCCTAATTGGAGCATATATAAGGTCATCTAGTTTATGAATTAATTGCATTAGCGGTGCAACTATTGTCTGCCAGATGTTCTTTATTGTTTGCGTTTGTATCTGAATGTCTATATATAAGTATCTTCATAGTAAAGTCGCTTCCCGCATCTGTCTGTCTGTCTCTAAGTATGCTTAGATCTTTAAAACTACGCAACGGATTTTGATGCGGTTTTTGGTGCGGTTCATATACGAGCAACTACACAAATTTACTTCGGCGCGAGTCGGCACGGCAACCGATATTTTCCGACCCAGCAGGCCCAAGTTTGGTACCTGTCCCACCGAAGGCGAGAAAACGAGTAACAATCGGCTATTTTCTCGCTCAAGAAACGTACAAAAGATATTACATTCTGTGTAAACAAAAGAGATGCATATACAAATAGTTGATCGCTGACTGTTCACACTGCCGGCGAGGCCTCGTTTCACTAGCTTGTCGCTGAGCGACAAAAGCTATGATAGATAATACTCACTCAGCGATACTCGCGCTTAATCAGAACTCACGCCCAGCGAGCAACAAACGGTCATATCTCTAAAGTGCGAGTATAATCGCTTGTCTCACTCGCACACTCTCTTTAGCCGAGCTACACAACTATTGGAACTAAGCAACTCGTTTCTACTCGTTACTCGCTCATCGTTGCCGGTGGGACAACAGCCTTTGGCTATAGCAACGATAGCGGGTACCGTATCTTCCGTTTTCATTTATTCAAAGGGTGACTGATTGATCTATCAATGCACAGCCCAAACAAACAGCTGAACGGATTTGGTTGAAATTTGGATCACAGGTGGGTTTTATGACGTGAATAGATCTCCGTTAAGATTTATTTTCGCGCAGGCAAAACCGTGAGTGTAAGTTAGATGTTATATAAAATAAATTATAAATATAAACTCTTTCAGTGAATGTATAGTTGGTAAGTACAATAAAAAATATATATTTGTGTTCCGAAAACAAGATCTATACCTAGGTACTTGCAAAGAATTCTTGAAAATAATTTACCCCAAAGGGTTTGTTCCCCTAATTGGTTCCAAAGTTAAGAGGAAAATATTTTTGTACTGAAACTTTCTCTGTAGGTAAGGTACCTATATGGTATACAATGAAATATTCCATCTCTATATAAAATATCAAAAACTTAGAACAAAGACTCAGGCAGAAGCCGAATTGCGCCGAAAACCTTCAAAAACTTTTCCTACACTTACAAGGACTCGATTTCCTTGGCCTTGAGGCAATTTAGTCCTTGGGGACCTCACGTTGTGAATACGTATAGTAACCCTACTGTTTGAAACGTCTTGGAAACTTTAGTTAATTTGGTTTAACGAAGTTATTGAAACTAGTTTCTTAAGTTCGCTTTTATATAAGTACCATTAACCAACAATATGAGGACGGAATTACATGAAAGACAATAAAGGTGAACCGCACATCTATCCGCGCCGAATCGAATTTTAGATTTTGTATAGGAAATCTTCTTCCGATTCGACGCGGAGAAGTGTGCGAGGTTTCAAGAGATTTCATATTAATACAGCATTCAAAAACGATTCGTTCGGCGCGTCCGGCTTGGATAGATCGCCATCCCTTGCGGGGGCGTCCATGGCGGCGCCGTCCTCTAAGTCACACATAGATAAGAAATCAGTGATTATATTTATTTATAATTTTACCTTTTTAAGTTCATTCTCGCGCTCTTCTAGCCGACTGGCGTGGTCGAGGGTGTTCTTGTGTTTGAGCTCCAACATCCTCACGATGCTGTCCAGAGCTTCCAGTCGGCCAGTCAGCTCCTTGCGTTCCCCTTCATAGTGGTCTTCGGTTTCCAGTAACTGAACAAAGGAAATTAGGGATTTATTGATATGAAATTGGAGACGTTCAACAAGTTGCTGGCCTATTGATCATTTCTGGATGTGCATATTTCATGACCAGCAGGGCTTATTCACTTATCCGTCTGGGAACCGAACCAAAGACCGAATTGTCAAAAATGTATAAAATGATGTATTAAGTTGTATCAACTTGACGAGACATTCTACGTTGTTTCATACATTTTGTCAATTCGGTCTTCGGTTTGGTGCCCTGGCGGATAAGTGAATAGCCCTGCTGATCCTAACCAACAGTGATCAGCTACTTTTCTTAGCTGATATCTTTATGACCTAAAACATAACTGTCTGCCAAATTTGTACCTACCTAATCAGTTTAAGGGATTGCGTTACAAGTTCTGCCACATTTTCCATTTAGGTATACCTACTATATTCAGATAAAAATAAATTTAGTTGGACATTAAACATCTAATCCCAAGCTAAACAACTTAATAATGCTTGTGTTTAGCTAGATAACCAAATATAATACTTATTTTACTTTCGGTGAAATGTATAAATTTTCAATTCAAAATAAGCTAATAGTTAAATGCAAAGAATATTGACATTTTCAAAAATGACCACTTCATATTATAATGATCCATTTGAAATCATTAAAAATAGTTTTCTAAATGATCTTATGTTAATGCTAAATACCATATGTATCACATGAAGTAAAACCAGTATTTTATGTTAAATTATTAGATATTTATTTATGCAAGAATTTACACATAAGTAGCAAAATTATTTATTTTAAAATTGAATATTATAAGACTAACCGATTTCACAGCCCAAAGCACTAAATGGATTGAGTTAAAATTTGATACCTACATTCTATGTGGATAGATTTTATGATAACATCCTCACAATTTTGGTTGAGAGTTGAGGGGTAAAGCCGTAAGTAAAAGCTAGTAATTAAATATGATTTGACTGATATGTACCAAAAAGTAATGTGTTTGGTTCAGTTTGATAGTATTTTCTCAAGTATTTTACTTTACAATAATCTCTGCAGTCTGCAGTTTTACCCAAGGAAAAATATTGTTTCTAGATTATTGCTTAAAGATTTTTCATTATCATTGATTTTAAATCTAAGCTACTCTTACTTATTATGGATTCGTCACAACTTGTAATGGACTAAAATTACTAGTGAAGTTACAAAATGAAGTTAATATACAAAGCCCGGGTCTATAATTAGGTTTTAGATTGATCGGGTAAACTATTTGTAGAACTGCATGTGACTACATTGTTTTGGTCTTTGATATCATTTTTACTACTTTTTTACTAGGTATAGATATGACTTAGATTTAGCATTGGCTAGTTAACAGTGGAGGCAATCACTAAAGCCGCCATAAATAAAATGTTAGAACTATTGATCCATAAAGTTAAAAGGTGTTTCTTGATTC
This sequence comes from Hemithea aestivaria, assembly GCA_947507615.1. Taxonomy (NCBI): domain Eukaryota; kingdom Metazoa; phylum Arthropoda; class Insecta; order Lepidoptera; family Geometridae; genus Hemithea; species Hemithea aestivaria. Next base: position 4,120,831 of record OX382323.1, read on the forward strand.
TGTTGCATAATATATGGTTGGGACATGTTGCCTAACCCATTATTTGTCTTTTATTTTTCGTTAGAACATTTGTTCCAGAAACCAGAACTTTTAAGAATAACTTTTTTATTTATTACAAGAAAAATTTTAAAAAAACAATGAGTAGATGTATTTGGACCTACCTATAAAATTAGAATATGAAATAAAATCAAAAACAAGACAATGGCGATTATCCGTTTATTCGTTGGGGACGGCAATGTGACAAAAATGAGACACACCTAATATCTTGAGGGTTTGATATCTTTAAGAACATTTAAATTTGTCAGCTTAATGTGTTTGCCACCAGTTTAAATTAGCCAATATACCTATTATGGCATCAGATTGTGGTACTCATTTTTACTATATTTTTACTAGTTACGAAGGCCTGTTATTGGATTATTGTTTTTATTTTATAAATTTTGATTATCAGCTGTTGGTCTTCCTAAGATATAAGAAATAAATTATATGAAATGTTAACCAATAACAACTAGGACAGTAAACAATGACTGTACAATATAAACAATAACATTATCTCACTCAGGTCAAACAAACAAATCACTGGGACCTTGATACACTAATTAACAATTTTAGTTAAAATTCACTCGCTCACCTTGGGGATACGGACACAAAATAGACGACACATTTCCATAGGCCACATAATATTCAAATCTAAGATTTGTAACTAAAATTTCAAATCTAGGGCAGTGTGTAAAAGAATCAGCCTTGTAGCAAAAACAAAGGAAGGTGCAAGGTCTGTACAATAAAAATGCAATACCTTCTGTTCCGCATGCTTCCTGGCAGCCTTCTCGCGCTCGTACTGCGTCACAAGCTGTTCGTTGTCTTCTCGCAGCAACTCCAGCTCCACTTCATGCTCCTGGTTTGTCTGATACGCCGAGTCCAAGCACTCCAACACGTTCACAAGTAAAGGCATCAGTGTCTTCACCACATCCTCGTCGTACCGCGTTATCATACGCTCGAACTCCTGATATATACTCCCCGCCAACGATTGCACCTTCTCAGACATCACTACGTGCGAATCTTCGTGCGTTCCATAGATCGTTTCGTTCGCACTGGCGTAACCGGTACTGCCATTATCCTCAAAATTCATGATTGGAAACCAGCAATATCCGCACTGTTAGGAAATTACGTTTACCCCTTCCTAGGGCCACTATTTACGCGAAAACATTATTAGCTTATTAGCCAGTTGGTTTGTGTTGAGGTGTCCGATGACGCGATCGATTGTTTTTCTTAGTACGTTCTTACGCAGCGTTTAGGCATTTCGGGTGTTATTTAAGCACGTGAGTGTAGAAACAAAGACAATGCAAGGGTAGTGATAAAAGAAAAAGCCTTTCGCGTTCACACCATTTGTTTGGTAATTGATTTGAGATTACTGACTAACGTTTTTCTGCTCTACCAAAAAGTTGTAAAAATAGGTGTAGAGCAGTGTAGATTGTAGAGCAAGGAAAAGAGAAAAGACTATAAGTCTATAGAGTGAAAAGTCTTTGACATTTGACGTTGGGGATGAGTTGGCCATTCTGCTTCCGGTCAAAAACTCGAGCAGTAGGACAAGGCGAAACGAAGTCACTCTTGTCCCTCTTGCCTCATAAATATTTCGACCCGTGTGTGCAGAACTTTCTATTTTATATCTGTGGCTATGGTTTTTGGTTGTCATTTGTCACGATACGTCACGAGTGTCATCAATCACCAATGTCATTGGCACTTGGCACACGTCATTGTTTTGCCGACTTTTCAAATTCCTGAAAACCATGTAAATGTTGCGCATAATTTCATCAATAATTAATAATCAATAGATTGCTCTGCATTTGTTGACACGTGTAGTTATTTTTAAGAGTAGAAAATATTATGTAGCGTGCTGTAACGTGAAGTAAAGTGGAAAGCAGAATAGTAACGTTACTTGACACCATTTAGTTTCTGGAATAAATTGTTGAAATAGGGGTAAAGATGTCTGAGAAAAAGTCCGTGTTTGTGGCGTATTTACTGTGGCTATTCGGGGGTATATTTGGTTGTCACCATTTCTATTTGAGGAGAGATAGGCATGCATTTGTTTGGTGGACAACCCTTGGTGGCTTTCTCGTGAGTTGGGCCTCTGAGGTGGTTCGCATCCCTCGCTACGTTCGAGATGCCAACGAAGATCCAAAACATATGCAGGAACTCGTGACCAAAATTTTACGGACTAGAAAGGTTAGTCTTAAAATTATTGAGGTCACATAGTTTCTCTTTGCTTTACATATGGGTTATATGGTTTATATTCTGTCTAAATGTTACTAATTCCTTCCTTAGATTGGGTATTTAACTCTCCTGCTTTGTGGAGCCGTATAATCTGTAGTAAGTATTACATTTATGCTAATTACTTAGTAGATTTCTATTTCACATTATGCACGTTGATTTGTTATAACATTTAAAAGTTTGTGTAGAAAAGCTTATTACTAATTCATACTCAATATATTTTCGGACATATTCCAATAACACTAATAACAAATATTTAGCAACCAGATCTGTGTGATTAAAATGACACTATTGCATATTCAAGATGTTTTGGGTACAAACTTATTTCTTTCTTGGGAGTGGGATTCTCACAATGTTTTCAAAACATAATATGAAGCCCTTGGTCAAAACAACATGTGGCTAAAATGCTGCAGTATGTATTTCCCACCTTAAAAAAACTGGCATGACTGGCATCTAGCAGTGATTTGAAACACTTTGATTTTCTGTAGGTATGTTGAGATGCGGTTGACTACGTAGGTATTCCATACTTCTTTTATTTTAATGCTAAGTAATTGTAATAACTTTCTATTTTTTAAATATTGAATAATGATGAAAGCACATCTATCTGCATCGACTGTGCTGAAGGAATCCTATTTTGAATTCTTTATTTGAATTGTCATGAAACCTAGCACACTTGCCGGAGTCGAATTGAAAGAAGATTTCCAATACAAAAGTTATTTCAGTGCGGTTGAAGCACATTGATGTGCAAGCACCATAAAACAGAACATGTTTTGGTCAATTTTTATTTGCCCTTGCATCCTGCTATAAGTACCTACCTACTTGAATTTTATCCTATCTCATAACAGGAGTTGACAGAGCCAGCAATACTTTCACCCATTGGGATCTATTGTGTTCACAGTTCACCCCTACCTTAAACCTTTATTGTTCTTTCCTCATAGAAAAAGAGGTTTATTAATTGATCCCACTAAGAAGAACAAAACTATAATAATACTCCTCTTCCAGTTTAGGATACACATTCCCAAGGTGGCTCATGAGTGTGGTCTCTAAGACATTGCATTCACCCAAAATGTTCTCCATTGATTCCCTTATAGCACTACAGGCTCTGCAGTCATTGATAGAATAGAATAGAGTAATACTTTATTGCATACTAAATAATTACAAGGGAACTTACTGAGCTAGATATAATTAATGCTAGGTAAACAATCAGTGGTCTATCACACTAGGCAATATCTTACAGACAACCTGGGAATGGAACGGGACAGATAATTATAAGACAGTGGTACAATATTATGCAATATCTGATTGCATAGGCTAGTTAACTTGATGACATTGATTGAATTTAACTTCATTTTGAAAAGAATGTCATTGGTCTTATAATGCTCTATCACGGCACCTATACTTAGCTATACATTATAATATATAGGTATATTTCTTTAACATTTAAACTCCCAAGCGGCTTGATCGTGCCGCAACCACCCTATTTGAATTTAGACTTTAATTTAAGAATTCTAGAAACTAATTGCTAAAAAACAATTGAAGCACTAGTAGCTGAGGAGTTAAAAAATACTTATATGTAATAATATAATTGTATATAGTTCTGAAGCACTCTTATAGTGCAACAGTGCTTTTTTATTATCAAATTTTATAATTCCTACTAATTTTACCTACTTACTAATATTCTAGTCAAGCATGACATAATTGCTTCACTTAGTAAGTGATAAAATTAACAATGCTTAGATAGCATTCCACTAACCCACATAAAAGGTATTAGTCACTGTAAAATTATTTTATCTTTGAACTAACCTTGTACTAATATTTCAAATGCTATTGTTTGTATGAATGTGAAAGATAGAAATCACTTGAAACATGCATACTTGAACTTAAAATGTGATAAAAATTGAATCCTAGGCTTTCAGAATGCAAGTTGCATGACAATTAAGATTTAACAATCTATGTAGGTACTGTCTATAGTTACCTACTTGTTCTTCGTCTTCTTCCTTTCAAGTCGAAATAGTTTTTTTGTTAAGGTCTATAGCTGCTTGGATCAATATATCCTGCATTGTTAAGGCAACTGAGACATTGCAGAAATTTTAATAGCTCCACAGTTGCACTTATAATTTGCCCAGAAACCCCAGCTTACTTGGTTCTCTTGACTAACTCATATTGAAAAATTATTATTAACCAGTGGTAAAAACATTATCATCATAATATCTATTTTAGCAAATAATATATTTATTATATATTTATTTGAATATAATATCCTCTAAACACTGGCTTATCAAACTCAAAACTCAAACTCAAAATTCATTTATTCAAACACACTACACATTGGGGTTACATTGGAGCACTTTTGCAAGTAAATTTTACATTTTTCTATTTTAACACTCTACTGCTCGTTCGCAAGGCACCTCTATGAGAAGAAGGAGCAAATGTTCTACAGCTATGAGGATCTATTAGATTGTAACGTAAAATTATTAATTTTTTAATTAAATTTTTATTAGACACTATACCAACTTTGTATATTGTGCTACTCGTATTATACATACATCTGTCACATAAATTGCATTTTATAAGAATAAATTAATAATATACCACATTTGCCACTATTTCATGGTATAGTTTTAGGGTGTTTCTATTAAGCTTTAAAATGGGATTCTTCAACAAGCATGTGAATTGTAACCACTTGGCCACCTTCCAGCTCCATCATCAGATCTGCTTCATATCATAATAATATGGCATTGTCGTCAGATTTAGACATGTATGCAAAATTTCAGCTCAATCTGAAATCGGGAAGTGGTTGAGATTGTACTTGCAAGATTTGATTACAGACAGACAGACAATAGACAGGTGAATGTAAATTATAAAAGCTTGTAAAAAGGATATTTGAAGAAATTGTGCTTTTTTTAACAGTTTTATATTTTTCATTCCAGCCACCATTCTCCATGAACCGTTTCTCCGGGATGCTGATGGTGGGCTACTCCTGGGGTCAGATGATGCTGCTGGCTGTGCCATCAGACAAGTTTTACGGCATCTATCCCAGCTATATCAGTGTGCTGATTCCTTTGGCTGCTGCATTGGGTAAGGAAGAATCAATATTAGGCTGTATAATGTATAATGATGCAACTAAAACAGGTTCCCTACATAAGCCATCAGGTGGGATGTGGTCAAACAATGGGCCTATTTAGCATAAAAAGAAATTCCTACCACACTTATAGATATTCTTGTGGTATAAGTAGAGCCTGTGGTGACGTCAGGGAGACAATGGAGCACATTTTATGTGAATGCGACGTTTTAGCTACAAAACGCATGAGCCTCCTTGGGATCGCATATCCCAAACCGGAGGAGTATAAGTTTCTTCCTCTAAGTGGGACAACCACCTTAATATCCCACTTCTTCCAAGAGTAGAAAACTGTAAGGTAGGGGAAAACAATAGATCCCAATGGGTCGACGTGTTGCTGGTTTATTTGCCAGCCCCCGTTAAAGATAGATAAAGATATTTTTAGGTTAAAAGCTATTAGACGCCTGCTCCTAAGACTTTTATGTCCCTGTGGATACTATTACTATTTCAACTAATTTCAGGGGTATGGACAGTGGGAAACATAGGCCGCGAAAAGGGTTCGTTAAAATGGCCCCTCCTAGCTGCCTACTTAGCGTATCCTCTCCGGTACTACGTGTACGATGAAACCATTTGGTTCACCGTTATGGTCCTTGTATCCGCGCTGGCGTTTGACTCGTTCTCCAAGGAGTGGCGGACAAAGAGGGAGAGGCAGAGCTTTGTCAAGTAAGTTTGTTTTCTTCTTTATAGAAACCTACGTTTTTATATATTTTATGTACCGTTCAGTGGCTAGTCTGACTTAAATCTGGACGGTCTGAGGGCATATTGGCTATCGCAAAACGACATGTAACATACTAGACTTTTACCAGGGGTAGACTTCCTTTTGCAGGAGGTCGTCTAGGTGGGCACCCCAACAGTGCCAGTTATTCTACCGCCTGGGCAGTAATGTGCAAACATTACTGTGCTTCGGTAGGAGGGCACTGTAGCTAGTGAAATTACTTTATAATTGGCTAAAGAGTCTTAACATCTTATGACTCTTGAGTAAGAAGCGTTGGTGCAGTGCACCTAGAATTGCACATAATTGTGAAATTCTGGGTAGCACTGTACTGATAATGGGCAGCGTTATCTCTTAACATCAGGAGAGCGTCTTGCTCGTCTTCTTACTTCTCCACATAAAAAAAAAAATAGAATCCATAGACAAAATTGCGTACATTACGTGATTAAACCTCCTTAATAATATGAGTAAAGTAATTATTAGTTGTTATTTAATATTTAGTGTTAATTCCGCTCTAAAAGAGTAATGTTTTAGAGTAGAATTAACACTAAATATTAAATAATAACTAATAATTGTTGTGATGGATTTCCGCAAAGTAACGCCTAGTTCCATTAATTATGAGTAAAGTAACAAAAGCAGCAATGTACATTGAAGTTGCCATCAATCGTAGTGGGTGAGAATTAGCCAATAGCCCCTCTGGGTTAAATTAACGTGGGTGGGGTAACATTTTTCGCCCAATTGCTATCATGTTTAGAAAGGCAAGTGAAACAGTGGTATATAGTGGTATTAGCTCATATGAGTAGACCAAACGGAAAATAAAACAATTTACATGTTAGCCACACAACTTATAATTGTGTTTGAAAGTGTAAGCTGAATATCAGTTTGTTATAATTAAATGAAAAATAACTATCAATCCATTATATTTTTCACAAATTCCAATGAGAACTGTAGAAATTTTAGTAAGCACATGTCTACCTTTGTTATATAAAAATCTTGAATTTGACTTCCAGCCGAAAAGGCTTCTTCATTGGTTGTTCTGAGAAAAGGATATAGGAAATTAAATATTTAACATACGCAGTATACAGACGAGTTGATAGTGTACCTATATTATATTTATATGAAATATTATACACTTAATTCCATTATAATTATTGCCATGTCCATCAATTTCATTCGTGTTACTTACAACATATTATTAAACTGACCTTGTTCATCACTCCTGAGGCTCAAGATACAAGCCTAGAGCTTAGTTTGGGTCTTAACGGCAAATTTTTTAGCATTTTAAAATATTATCTGTTTATAAGTACACTACTGTAACCTGTAAAATACTTATGGCAATAAACAAATCTTATGTCTTATGTCTTTTTATATTCCAGACGCATATCAATCCTGGGTGTATGTGCGATCATATACCTGGGTCTTTGGACCAGCTATCTCTACCATCACGGAACTATCACGGACAGCGAGGGCGACGAGGTGCCTATCTACGAGGCTATTCACCACTTCTTCACTAGCCCATGGTATGTCACACTTGCAAGCTGTTTTATTATGTTAGAGACAGACAAACAAGCAAACGGCCCTATCTATGAGGCTATTCACCACTTCTTCACTAGCCCATGGTATGTCACACTTGCAAGCTGTTTTTTTATGTTAGAGACAGACAAACAAGCTAACGGCCCTATCTACGAGGCTATTCACCACTTCTTCACTAGCCCATGGTATGTCACACTTGCAAGCTGTTTTATTATGTTAGAGACAGACAAACAAGCAAACGGCCCTATCTACGAGGCTATTCACCACTTCTTCACTAGCCCATGGTATGTCACACTTGCAAGCTGTTTTATTATGTTAGAGACAGACAAACAAGCAAACGGCCATATCTACGAGGCTATTCACCACTTCTTCACTAGCCCATGGTATGTCACACTTGCAAGCTGTTTTTTTTATGTTAGAGACAGACAAACAAGCTAACGGCCCTATCTACGAGGCTATTCACCACTTCTTCACTAGCCCATGGTATGTCACACTTGCAAGCTGTTTTATTATGTTAGAGACAGACAAACAAGCAAACGGCCCTATCTACGAGGCTATTCACCACTTCTTCACTAGCCCATGGTATGTCACACTTGCAAGCTGTTTTATTATGTTAGAGACAGACAAACAAGCAAACGGCCCTATCTACGAGGCTATTCACCACTTCTTCACTAGCCCATGGTATGTCACACTTGCAAGCTGTTTTATTATGTTAGAGACAGACAAACAAGCAAACGGCCATATCTACGAGGCTATTCACCACTTCTTCACTAGCCCATGGTATGTCACACTTGCAAGCTGTTTTTTTTATGTTAGAGACAGACAAACAAGCTAACGGCCCTATCTACGAGGCTATTCACCACTTCTTCACTAGCCCATGGTATGTCACACTTGCAAGCTGTTTTATTATGTTAGAGACAGACAAACAAGCAAACGGCCCTATCTACGAGGCTATTCACCACTTCTTCACTAGCCCATGGTATGTCACACTTGCAAGCTGTTTTTTTATGTTAGAGACAGACAAACAAGCTAACGGCCCTATCTACGAGGCTATTCACCACTTCTTCACTAGCCCATGGTATGTCACACTTGCAAGCTGTTTTTTTATGTTAGAGACAGACAAACAAGCTAACGGCCCTATCTACGAGGCTATTCACCACTTCTTCACTAGCCCATGGTATGTCACACTTGCAAGCTGTTTTTTTATGTTAGAGACAGACAAACAAGCTAACGGCCCTATCTACGAGGCTATTCACCACTTCTTCACTAGCCCATGGTATGTCACACTTGCAAGCTGTTTTATTATGTTAGAGACAGACAAACAAGCAAACGGCCCTATCTACGAGGCTATTCACCACTTCTTCACTAGCCCATGGTATGTCACACTTGCAAGCTGTTTTTTTATGTTAGAGACAGACAAACAAGCAAACGGCCCTATCTACGAGGCTATTCACCACTTCTTCACTAGCCCATGGTATGTCACACTTGCAAGCTGTTTTTTTATGTTAGAGACAGACAAACAAGCTAACGGCCCTATCTACGAGGCTATTCACCACTTCTTCACTAGCCCATGGTATGTCACACTTGCAAGCTGTTTTTTTATGTTAGAGATAGACAAACAAGCAAACGGCCCGCCTAATGTTGAGCGGTTACCGTCGCCTATGGACGTCTGCAACGCCAGTTTCATTAGAAACGCGTTTCCGTTCCAATAACACCTTCTTTATTCTTCTCTAGAAGAGTCCCCAGAAGTAGGAAATACGTCGCTCGGAAGGCTATTTCACAACCTGTAAGTGTTTGGGAGAAACGATTTCGTAAAGCGAATTTTTCAAAACTTTTACAAACTGTGAGGGTGACAAGTTGCTGATCTATTAGGCTATACACCACTTATTCACTAGCCCATGGTATGTCATACTTGCAAGCCGAATTTTTCAGAACTATTACAATCAGTGACCGTGATGAGTTGCTGATCTATTAGGCTATACACCACTATTCTCTAGCCCATGGTATGTCACACTTGCAAGGCGTATTTGTAAGAAATTATTACAAATAGTTAGGGTGACGAGGTGCTTATTTACGAGGCTATTCACCATTTCTTCACTAGCCCATGGTATGTGACACTTGCAAGCTGTATTGATTCATCATCATCATCCACAGCCCTTTACTTGCCTCTACTGGGAGTAAGGTTCCTTTCATTATTCACGTTCCTTTCGTGTTATGCCACTCAACCCTGAAGGCCTATTGGGTAATTCTCATCCACTACGATTAATGACAACTTCAATATACATTGCTGCATTTGTTATTTTACTCATATTGATGAGGAGGTTTGAGCAAGTAATGTACGCAATTTTGTCTATGGCTTCTAGTGTTTTACATATTGTTGGGCTATAGCCAATAGGCCCTCTGTTCTGTGTTTTTATCATCCTGATGCTAAAAGATAACGCTGCGCATAATCAGTACAGTGCCACCCAGGATTTCACAATGAGGTAAAATTCTAGGTGCACTGCACCAATGCTTCTTACTCAAAATTCAAGAGTCATAAGAGGTTAAGACTCACAAGCCCAGTAATTTCACTACTCTCTGCCCTCCTACCAAAGCACAGTAATGTTTGCACATCACTGCTCAAGCGGTAGAATAACTGGCACTGTTGGGGTACCTAGTCGACCTCATGCAAAGGAAATCTACCCCCGGTAATAATAATTGTTTTATTATATTTTTAGGTGGTTAGATGTAAAGCAATGTCTGATAGAAACGTACAACTACGCCCAACACCACGGCTGGTATGAGGTTTGGAAGCAAATCATAGAAATGACTGATCCACACGGCGAACAGAATGCTTACAAGGTTTGTATTAGTACTTATACTAATAATAGATAACTCTTTAATAAGCATTATAATTACAAAGATCGCTGGGAAAAAACATCTAGTATTAATTATATGTATATTAATGCAATCAAAATAGAAATATCTTTGGAGCACTTTTGTCACCCAATTTTACAATTATTCCGTTCGGGAGAACGGAATAATTGTAAAATTGATTGATGGGCGGGAGCCCATTTGACGACCTCTGTGGCGCGGTAAGCTAATACCTTCTGGCAACGCAGAAGATTGCGAGTTCGATTCCCGCATGGGACAAATGTTTGTGTGATCTACAAATACATATTTGTTTCTGGTCTGGGTGGACTTCAATATCTATTATATTTACAAAAGAAAAGTATATTACCTATATGTATTATATCCGTTACCTAGCCACCATAACACAAGCATTAAGTTGCTTAGCTTGGGGTTAGGTGGGGCTGTGTGAAATGTCCTGAAATATTTTATTTCTACCCACCTTAATGAAAGGGGAAGGAACTTACAAGGATTGTTTCTTCTAAATTTATGCTTACAATAACTATTTATTGCTATTTTAAATGTCAACTGGTTTTTCAGTATTTTAATAATGCTATCTTAATACTCAGGTGCTAGGAGTAAATCCGCTGGCGACTCAGCAAGAAATAACATCGGCTTGGCGCAGACTTTCAAGGGAACACCATCCCGACAAAGTCAAGGACGTTCATCTAAGAAGGGCTGCCCAAGAGAAGTTCATGGAAATTCAACAGGTATGCTCTCTTTGTAGGATGTCTAGCTTTTAAAGCGTCTTCAAGTGTTTAATTTTATTAAAAAAAATTACGTTGTTAAAGGTTCTTGACATACAGACGGACGTTTTATTCGTGTACTCGTTCTATACTGAAACTCGAAATAATAGCGTTTTTTCCACCATTTATTTAAAATTTAGAAAACCTATTTTCTCGAAAAAAATTCTCTTGAGTCAAGGGCGTACACACGACCAAAAATAAGGATTATTAAATTTGATAGATCTTATTTTTATTTTTACAAGCATTTATTTTGTCTGCTGTCTGTAATCAAATTTTGCAAGTTTAATTTGATCCACTTCCGAGTTTCCGATCGAGTTGAAATTTAGCATATAAATCGGATGACAATGCAATATTATTATGACATCGAGCTGATTTGATGATGGAGCTGGATGGTGGCCATAGGAACTCCGTAATTTAACGACGCACCCCCATATAATCTGGGCTCATTTGATTCGCCATGACGAGTACTTTGGTGCTAGATGGTAATAATAATAAAAGCTTGTTTTTAAAAAGTTTGTTTTTAATTTCACTTGTTTAGATCAGATATCAGATGACAGTGAAATGAAAAAATGAAATGAATAAAATTTATTGACAAAAACTAATAATATAATATGGTACAAACTTTACTTACTTGTCCAAACAATAATAAATATAATATTCTGTATAAGAGTATCAGTCAATGGGAACAGACTCAGCGTGTCGTCAAGCTAGCCCTTCGTCTATCCTGACTGCTGGTTTTCAGTCTGCCCCTGTTCTCGACACTGGTGTTATTGCGAGAGTTAAGTCATTGCGGGGCTAATATACAACAATTGCTTAATTAATTAAAAGAAAGAAGTGTAGAAAGTTGTCTCCATATTATAATTTTTATTTCCAGGCATACGAGATAGTGTCCAACAGCAAACATCGCAGGAATCGACGTAACAAGAAAGATAATTCTGAACCACGAGATGATTTGTGAGAAACAATATTTTAACCACCCATTTTTTACCCCCTAACAGACCAAGTCAAATAATTTGAATCTGAGCCCCCCAAGTCAAATAATTTGAATCTGAGCCCCCCAAGTCAAATAATTCGAATCTCTTGCCATTTTCAAAGTCCCATGGCAAATTCTAGTTTTTCTTACTTCTAGTTACAATCTTCATTGAATAGTTGGTATACTCTCACTTATGAAACTCAAACTCAAAATTCGTTTATTCAAATAGGCTACAATTGAGCACTTTTGCAAGTCAATTTTACATTTTTTTTCTATTTTAATACTCTACCGATCGTTCGCAAGGCACTTCTATGAGATCTATCGCTAACAATATTGCAAATATATACCGTGCTAAGCTAAGCCAAATACCAAATATTTTAGTCAAAGTTTTACCTCTCAAGTAAAATATGATGAATCTTTACACCCAAATCAAATATTCTTTCCTATTAAATATTATTTCCTTTTGAATCTCAAAACTTATGTAGAATCTCAGTTCTTGTCATCTAAAAGCGATTCCAAGCCCCTCTTTTAAATATTTGTAATCTCAAACCCCCCAGCTTGAATAAATTGGAACCCACCTCGACTAAATTATCTCTTCCCCTAGTCGAATTTGATTAATTTAATTTTTATTATATTAAAAATCCTTCCAATTATAATAAGCATGTGACATTATTAATTTTCATGGATTTCTATAATTTGTTTCATGTGAAAATCTCGGGTTATATGTACTTAACTAGTTTGTAAGTTTGTCAAATAGTTGTATAATCAATTATAAATTAGGGATATTTTAATTATTTAAATGCATTTATATTTAAGGTAGCTAAATATTTTAAAACATGTGTGTAGATCACTGGGCACAAATATTAACTCGTATAAATTAAAATTAACGATAACTCAGAAAAGTAAAGACAATACCGAAATTACAGGAAAAACTTGCGGAAGAAGAATATGCGTTTTGTCTAAGAAGACATCTAATAATAATTAAAATGTCAAAATATCGTTACCTGTTCACGGCTAAACCGATCGAGCTGAAACTCAGTTCACAGGTATTCATAAAAAATTTGCTATGTTAATTATTCTAGTGTCCCGTAAGATTTATAACAAGTTAAATAGTAAATGGTGAAAGTCTTGCATTTAATTACCAAAAGCTATTTATTTATTAAGTTATTTTTGTTTTTAATTGTATTATTTGCCTACCATTAATTGATATCAAACCCTTAATCAAAGATATTTTGTAGGCAAAGTAATAGTAAACCTTTTAAATCAGCACATGGAAATATGACATGTGATTCCGTCCAGAAATTCCATTAGTTAAGAATTGTGGAAAACATAATTATTATTATGAATTTTGAGCTCAAAATATATTTTATGTTTTACTATAAAATCTTTATTTATATACCTTTTAAATTAGGTAGGATATATTCTGTTTCCTCAATAAATTATTTATATTTTTGTATGCATGATTTTTTATTTACTTACTAATTTACTAATCTTAGTCTTATAAGTGTTAAAGTTGGTAACCCCATCGTTTGGCCTAGGTTTTTAGGCTTCCGTAGTCAACAAGGTAGCCTTATAGTTTCGCTTTGTCTGTCCGTCCGTCCGTCCGTCTGTCACGGCTTTGAGGAGAAACTATAAGTCCTAAACTGACATTTTGCACAAAGGAGAGTAAGAGAACGGCAACAAAAAAAAAGTTAAATTTATTAATTTAGGGTAGCGATATACGTAAGACGGGGATGTTTTTTTTCTGGGGGGATAACCCATCCCACCCTGATACCCCACATTCAACGATACCCCACCATCATGGTATCGTTAACCCTTTAACCGCCAGACTTAAAATCACTTGTCGTGCCCCTAGCGCCAGGCAAGTTTTTTGAATTATAAATACCTACAATAAAAGTGATGTCTAATATTTATTCTATTTGGGAGAGAAGCATAAAACCAACTGTAAATCATAACTTTATTCACTATTTATCTAATTACGAGTATAGTTTTATAAAATACAGTGTTATGACTTAAAAAATGTAGATTTAAAGTGCAGTCGGAAATATACGACTCGTCGGAAATATACGACTCTGGCGGTTACGTAACAGAACAGGCTTGTCGGATATATCCGACGGTGGCGGTTAAAGGGTTAAATAGGTATTACAAAATAAAGGATGGTTTGCTAAGAAGCTTTTTCGATTTAGTGTTCCGTTTGGAAGCTATTCATGTTTAAAATTATTTTTATAGCGGTTATATCTATATTAGTTTTAAAAATATCATTGATGAAAGTTAAGGGTTAATATTATATTTGCCTATACTACGGAAGCCTACATTGCGCGTAGCCTTTTTTTTTATTTTTTTATACGAGATAGGCCTACGTTTGACCACATCCCACCTGATGGAAAGTGAAATGACGTGTGAGTGAAGTGATGGGGCCTGACTAGCGCTTGGCCTATTTATTTATGTTATTTTTATTTGGTAGACATTTGGGAATAAATTCCTTTGGTTCATGGATCCTAGGATGAGATTGTATTAGAAACTGATACCGAGTTTTATCCGACGCTTCCGAGATCCGCAAAAAAAAAAAAAAAACTTTCTTAAATATTTAAGTTTTATAATAAATCGTTTTATCTTTAACCCTTTAACCGCCATCACCGTAATATGTCGGGATATGAAAGATGTGCTCCAAACGCCACACACGTAATTTCACGTCAAGTTTATTACGCCGACAGCGCCGCTGGCGTTAGGAGAATAATGAATGTAACAAAATATGGCGGTTAAAGGGTTAAAAAAATTAAGAAACTCATCAAGTTTCAAATTTTTTGTGCATAAGTCCCGGTATTAGTTGATACAATAGCGCGGTATCGGTTTCCAATTTTACAAGCTTTTATTTACTTTCATGTCCGTTGTCTGTCTGTCTGTGATCAAATGCAAGTCTTGCAAGGACTAAATAGTCTTATTTATGTTTCTGGATGACGACTGACTGATTTATACCAGATGTAGGTACATTGTTCATGTCCTGGCCAATCGGAGCAGTGGGAAGAAATCTCATCGTGCCTAGTAATTTCACTGGGAACTTTTCCCTTTAGTTCGGAACCTAGCATGCTGTCCTACTTTGCATTTATCTCTTTTTTTATGTAGAAATAATTTGTGTATCACACTAATATTATTAACGCGAAAGTTTGTGAGTGAGGGTGTATGTTTGTTACTTCTTCACGCCTAAACCGATTGAGCTGAAATTTAGTATAGAGATAGCTTAGACCCTGGAATAACACATAGGCTACGGTACAGCGGGTAAAACAGCTGGGCGCAGCTAGTTATATATAAATTAGATTTGTTGAGGATTATAAGGATCCAGTGTGAATAGGAAGGGTTGAATCAAACACAAGGTTTATTTTAATTCCATTTATCGTGACACTATAAGTGTCTACATACCATTTCATTTATCTACAGAACAATGTTAGCCATGTAAAACTTACACTTAGAAACATACATTGTTGACACAAAAGATGACCACGAATAAAAACAAAAAACAATCGGAGTAGTGGGAATGAAATAGTTACGCACACTCGAAATATTCCCATCTCTCCGATCGAATTTCCGAGATGGGAACAATCGGACTGAACTAAAGATCATCATCATCATTGTCAGCCCATATAGTCCCACTGCTGGGCAAAGGCCTCCCCTTCGTGCTATACATCTCTGTCCTAATCCAGGTTCAGTTCGCATCCAGATCTTTACTGAGATCGTTGCGATGTCATCGATAAAAGATGTGGTGAAAAAAATTTATTGACAAGTAAATTTACGAAGTTCTAAATAACAACGCAACGTGATTTGATAGATGATTAAGTTTAACACTGTAAGAGTCTTAACCCTAATAATTTAAATTAAAAAGTGTACTACGTAACACAAAATGAAATAAGGCACTGTCACACAACAGACAAACGATTTGTCACACAAAAAAAATGTCTTGTTATATATCGGGGTCATAGAATAAGCGTTTGTCATTACAGAACATGTTTTAGCGTCATATTTTCACTGTTTGAAGAATAAAAAAAAAACTGAAATCTACTGGCTCTATGCTAAGTTTTATTTTCAAGATCAAAAGGGGATATACTATACCGCTAATTTGTATGTTTAGATATTCCGTGCCCATCTTTTGTGTCTACATATATGGCAGGTTTACAAATGCACACATTTTTGTAACGCTAAAAATGTTCTACGATGACTTGTCATTGTTTTACATTTTTTAGCGTTAGCGTTTTTAGCGTGCGTTTGTAACCCTACTATACCAATATAGCAGCCGTAGCATAGAAAAAAAACATAACAAGTTGGATAAAGAAAATAAAAGTTAACCAACATCTAATGAAAATGGCACAAAAAATTTAGAGCTTTTTTACAGCGTGAAAAATTAAAAGTGATTTCTTAACACCTAAACTATATAAAACACGCCTAATTTTTATGTACATAGCGTGATTATTTACATATTACATGGCAAACGATAGTTGGTACATCTAAATAATATTTGCAATAACATTTGAGCTTTTTGCTGCGATTGTTACTTAATATTAGTGTCTTTTTGTTTTTGCTGCATAACAGTTTTATAAACATAACTACATTACACAAAATATTAAAAAAATACGCCCAGTTCTTTTTGTAGCTGCTTTTATAAATAGTAAATTATACCAACCTATAAAATGGTAAGTACATGAAATATTAAGTATCGATTTTGTGTGACTTTTTAAATTGGTATGATAACATTTTGCTGCCACGCGAACAAGTGATCTACAGAATATGTAGCACCATATAGTAAAAAAAATGCACGGGCAGGTATTTGAAAATAGATTAATAAATTTACGTGGCAATGAGTGTGTAAAAGTTAATTTGACAATAGTTTTCATGGCATAGCTATGTAGCTTTCACTACTATCTTAGACACCCAAGAAAATAGTTCTCTCAAATTTTAAGAACATGCTCGTCCTTTATTCAACTTGAAAACTCTAACGTGTATTTGAACACGCTGCGATTTAACGGCGTCGATGTGAAAGCGTTGTTATACAAAATGTACTTCATCGTATACAAAATCTTAATAATAATTCAAAAGAACTTTAACTAAAATATTTCTGACATTGGAAACTTGTTTTCCTTCCTACTAGTTATTTATAGGTATTATATAAAGGTGATTCAAAAAGGTTGGAACAATTATTATTGTAAAGGATTTCTAGTGTCGTTATTATTAAGATTTGTATTCGTATACGTAGGTATATTGAAATTGCCTTTACACTATCATGGCAAGATCCATTGCATTGCGTTCAAAAAGGAATGTTTCTATAAATGCGCCATATTAATTCATTCAAAACTTAATTACAAAAAAATTGGTCCGTAAAAATCACATAAAATAAAAAAAAAGATTTATTTCATGAGATACGTATTTCATTGGAATAAATTGATATAAAATTAAGTTTTTCTTACGTCATAAAGTTTATTGTAAGAAATAATGCAATGGGTACATAACTAATTATAATTTATGGGCCACAATTTAGGCGTTTTTACATACTTGGCAAGTTAAAGTTTGACTATTGGAATAAAAGTTTAACAAAAAAAAACTCACAGATATCAACATTATTTCTCTACAATAACAAAATCATATTAATTAAATTTTAATGATCCACTTTGAAGGTAGATTATAAAATAAACCCACATGATCCAGAAGTTCTGTGCATTAATTTAAGTGGTCCCATTGTATTTTAATTATACTAATTATCACAGTTTTAAAATTAAAATAACACTCGTCTACTTACGCTACGTCATTCGAGAATCCTAAACATAGCCTTCCTTACTCTAAATAAATAACTTAAATTTTGTTAATATGCATCGTCAGAGGCACGTTAAAACATTATATAATTTTACATAATAACAGTTCCTATACACTTTAATGTATAAAATTAACAAATTGAATGAAATTCATAGTCTCTTCGTAAGCTACACTTAACACTAGCCATCGGTGGAATGGCACGAGTGGCCCACTATGCGGAGATCAGTCTAATGTGAGAGCGGGTGCGTGTTGGCTACACGGTGGTTTCATTTCGACGCAGTGGCTGCAGCTCGCGTTGCAAGTCGTTGTAGTACTCGTGGTCCGACATCGACTCCTCCTCGACCGAGCGTTGCGGAGCGTAAGGCGCTCCTGGAACCACCGGCCGCGGAGCTTCCACTGGCGGCACCACCTCCGGCTCCGTCGGAATCCCCAGCGTTTGCGTCGGCACATTCTCCTCCGACATCAAATACTCAGGGTTATCTATACACCGCTTCGGCCCCATCAACCCGTTGAACCGCAACTCCTTCGCGTCCTGTTCTCCGCTTTCACCGATCAAGTCCATGTAGGTGGACGCGTTCTGGTTGTGCTGCGGCGACGGCATCAGGTAGTCGTCCTCGTCCAGAGGTAGGTTCAGCTTGAGGTTCCCGACCTGAGCTTCCTTGACCTTGGAGACGCCGTCGAAGTTGCTCTCGGCGGTGCCGTCTGGTCTGAGCTTCATGGGGTCGCTACAATACCTCGAGCTGGAGGTGTCGGAGGCGCAGACGCCGTTGTTGTAGTAGTGCCTGAGCTCGGCGCCCTCAGTGCTGGGCTGGTTGTAGCGCAGGAGCTCCCGATCCCATGCCTCGGCCCTGTGCGAAGTCTCCGGCGCTGGACCTTCATGAGTGACACCGTTAGCCCACGATGAAGACGTGCAAGGCTTCAGCGAGCTAGTCTGTGTGTCCGGGCCGGCGCTCCCGCTTGAGTTGTTCCCTGTACCTGGCAACGTCTTGAACTTTGGCTGCAGGTACTCATCCGCTTCGACCAGCGACTCGGGGCCTTCTATAGCCGAAGATAAATTTCTTATTAGCTCCTTCTCATCCTGAAAATGCAAAATAACACATCAGTAGGTACCTAACCAATAAGCAGTACAATTTTGTTAGTGCTTTCATGTCTTTTGGGGCTAGATGGGGCTAGAGATACCATTTATAATTTTAGTTCAAATTAATTTAAATTAATATTAGAACAGATTGTAGAGGTAGGCTATTTGCTAATAAAAATCCAATTACCTGCGTAGAATAGGACGGGAGGCGCATAAACTTATCTCCTGGTATAACGAGGTATCTGCCGGGATCCCTCGCCTTCTCAGCGAAGGTATCAGCGAGGTGCTTGAAAGTCGGTCTACTGTCTGCGTCCAGCATCCAGCACGACACCATAATGCAGTAGATGTCAAGCGTGCAAATGCTCGGCTGTGGAAGCTTCAGACCGTTCTCTATAAGCTCTGGTACGTTCCTCGCAGATATATTCTCGTAAGGCCGAGCTCCGTAACTCAAAATCTCCCAAATAGTCACTCCGAACGCCCACACGTCGCTCTTGTGCGTGAATATCCTATGCTGGATACACTCCAGTGCCAGCCACTTGATTGGCATCTTTCCTCCAGCCGCTTTGTACTCATCCTCATTTATATCTAACAGTTTTGCTAAACCGAAGTCGGTTATTTTAACACAGTTCGGAGTTTGTACTAAAACGTTACGTGCGGCTAAATCTCTATGCACCAATCTTTTCTCTTCGAGGTAAGACATTCCGCGTGCTATTTGTGTACACCAGTTGAGGAAGGCTTTTGACCCTATTTTTTCTTTGTGTGTTCTGACGTAATCGAGCAGGCATCCCAATGGCATCAGTTGCGTGATCAACATCATCTGATTCGTCATGCATACCGCCAAAAGCTGCAGTAAGTTGGGATGTTCCACGCTTGCCATTATGTACGCCTCTTCTAAGAATTCTTTACTAGTATTGGCACCGGTACCTTCTTTCAAAACTTTAATGGCAACTGGAATCTTCACATTTTCTCCTTCCGGTACCCACACTCCCTTGTATACTTTTCCGAATGCACCGAATCCGAGCATGCCTCCTCGTCGCAGCTCGGCTTCTTTTACAATTCGTAACTTGGCGAGATTTGGCTTAACGTTGGTCGGCCTGAGAGGCTCATTATCTTCACAACCTGTTAGCTTTAATGTCATTTTAACGGCGTCTTTTTTGACTTTCGTTCTTTGTCTGCAATAGTAACAGATTATTCCAAATATGATCAGGAGAAAGCAAGCGAGTACTAATATTATCACCAAAACAGTAGGTGTCCTGGCGGTGACCATTGTGGTCAGACCACTGGCAAGCTCTGAGCAGTATGGCTCGTCTATAGTATTCTGTAGCTGCTCGTCGAAATAAATCTTATGAGGTATATTTTCGGGACACTTATCAGTACAATTGAAGGCAGGGTTTTCGCTAGAATTAGAATCGCTGAGGAATATTTTGAAATTGTGGCACTTTATACAATCCATGGACGATGGTCCGGTACATCCTCTACATTCAAGATGACATGGAGTGCACGCTCTTGAGACCGTATCTGTGAAGTGGTCCGACGGGCACTCGTCCACACATTGGTCTCCTCGCTTGAAACCATTGCAGACCGTGCACACTTGCTTATGAATTCCGAAACCAGTACATTTGACACATAGTGGATGACATTTTCGGCATACGACATTTACTTTGTCTCCTAATTCTTTGACATTCCCAACCCATTCGTTGTAGTAACCATCTGGACAAGGTTCAGTTTCTGCAAGACAATCACCTATAGTGGCTTCGTCACTTAGAATGGCTTTCTTGCAGAAGTTACAGCCTCCATCTCCAACCGTATTATCGGGACCAGTGCAACCATTGTGACAATTGAAGTGACATTGCTGACAAGTTCCATTTTCAGATAAATATCTGGAATCTGGGCATTTTGCGACGCAGTACGGCCCATCGCGAACGTGTTTGCAACGCGTGCAGTTTGCTCGACTCGGCCCCGAGCAACCATCCAGGCACTCGGGATGGCATTGCTTGCAGGTCTTCGGTCCACTCTTGTACAACCTGTAATGCATAATGTATAATTTTAGTTTGTGTCAATGCATAGCTACCGAGTCTGGCCACAATGAGGTCAGAAGTGTGTTCGTACATCGAACCGGTAAGTTCGCTGCCCACACCTCGCTCGGTTTTGTTATGTTAATAAGGTTTCGAGATTTGACGAAGGCGGACGACTGACTTATTAGATATATTGCTCGTTTGAAAAGTTTCGTCTTGAAATGTCACAATATTTTTGGTATTAGCATTCGCAGAGCAGAAATTAAAATGAACAGTTTGCTTTTAAAACATTGTAATGAATACCCACCCAGGATGTAAACTACAGTTCTGTATACAACTTTCTCCGGCTTTGTAGTTCAAGCAGGAGAGGCACTGGTCTGGACCTGGGCCCCAGCAACCATCGGACGAACATTGTGGATCACACACCAAATTCGATTTCTCTGTGAAACATACTTTTGTTAGCTAATATAAATCACATGAAGTTTTATACTTTTGGGAATAAATGTAGAAAAATCGCGCAGTCATCTGTAGCATAGGCTGTCAGTAAGGTTAGTAGTGTGTAGTATGTATGTTTTAAAAAAGGGACTATGTTAAATACAAGCGGAGAATTTGATTATTCGCAATTGAAAATGTATCAAGTCGCTAGAGCAGTAGATGAATACATCTAAGTTACAACTATGACTCTACCGAGGATCCTCACAACAAATTACCGCAAGCCAACTCACCACATGAACCTGGATCGCCATTTTTCTGTATGACTTGTTTGTGTTCCTTCGACTTGACTAACTTGTTCCACGCTATCTTGTCGGCGTAACACAAATTCTTGTTTTCCATTATCGCTATAGCTCCAGAGTTCACTCTCTTCAGCGACTTCAGTCCCAGCGCTTTGAGTGAAGTTTTCACGATGTAGAGGGACGCGAAGAGGTTCTCCACCATCTGTCGGCCTCCGATCACTTCCAAGTTCCGGAAGTAGGAGAGGCTCGTGAAGTTTGGATGGTGAGCCTGAACGTTTAGGTAGCCTGTCACCTCGCGGACCGTGCTGAACACTTCCAGTGCATCTGGCTCCATTTTAGCGTAATGTTCTCCGAATGAATAGTCGTTGTACACTTGCGTGAACCCAGTGAAAGTCATTTCCAAGATTTCTATGGAACCGTCTATAATGGTGCAGTCTTTGAAGCTGGCAATGTTACCGGAATGGATCGGTTTCTCCGCGTGGCAAGTTTTAGGGCAAGTGACGTTACAAGGGATACATTCTCCGTTGACGGCTGTCTTGTTCGGAGGACAGCTTCTCACACACGCACCATTGTCCTTGAGTAGATGCTCGGGGCAGTTCCGGACGCACGTCGCACCGTAAGCATATTTGCCATTGGGGTTTGGTTCCCAAGAATATGTGGTCGGATTGTATATTTGCATCGGTGGACATTCTTGCGAACAAGTGCCTTCGTCGTAGAAGTTACGGCAAGCGAGGCATTGACTCGGCAGCGGGCCGGTGCAGCCGCCGGCGCAGAATGTGTTGCAGCAGTCGCGGGGGTTGGGCCCGAAGCAGCGTCCCTGAGCGCACTGCGGGCTGCAGTTTGTCTTCGAAAACTTTTGACAGTTTTTCTCGCCTTCACCCCAGCAGCCTGCCTCACAGCTGGGATGGCACCGCGGACACTCACGCTCCGGGACCGTGAAGTTATACACGTACACATAGGATGCATTCACGCCCGTGATGATCTCTTCCCAATTAATAGTCTTCACGTGGCAAAGATTATAGTTTTTATAGATACCGACGCTGCCGTTGAGCACGTCTCGCAGCGCCGGCAGCTCCAGTGTGTACGCCGAGGACATGGTGACCATGAGCGCGAACTCCTCATCTCTCACGTTTAGCTTGAAGAGTGTTCGTCCGCGAATGATCTGAAGCTGCGGCAGAATGATTTGTTTGACGTTGACGTGCGATATGAGCACGTACCCGGTCACCTCGCGAATGTACTGCAGAAAGGAGAGGTCGACGGTCTCGTTTTGGAGCCAGGTGAGCTCGAGGTTGCCGTCCACGTAGGTGCAGTTCGTGAAGCGATCGCGAAGGTTCCGGTAGTGGGTGTCGCGGTTCGAGGGCACAGACATCCGACCGTTCGTGCCGATGCATACTGAAACAAAAAAAACGAAATGTTAGTAATGAATGGACCACGAGCCGATTTCTATGTAAAACGGCGTTACCTAATTGGATATCTCATTATAAAAACAAGATAGGTAGGTATTTATTATATTGCATTTATTAGCGTTCGACAAGCTAGGAACTGCGCGCTTCTAACGAAGAGGCGTAGCCGCGTGGGCGGGCCGCGGCCATAGAGCGAGTATCTTGGACTATGTTACAAGCTACACCGCTACGTGTGTGACTTTACGGTTGTTTCGATTCCAATGCGGAGTTATTGAGGCGCGCTACCTCATGTGTCCCAACCGAAGCGTTCATGTGTAGCGAACGCGTGATTTCTCCGGAATTTATTGTCTCTGCCCAAGTTTACCGTTGTCGGACTGGTTGTTTTTACAGCACGCAATAACACGATTGTTTCTATTTCGGATTAAAATAAATGTTGACGTTCGATTCAGTAAAAAGGTTCGTTAACATTCTGGTAGTAATAAAGGTATCGGTTAGGTTTACGACTTGAAAGTCGTATTGCTATCGTATGCTGACCGCATTTTGCGTAACTCGCTACCTGAGGTTTGCAACTCACAAGTAATTAATATTCCGTCATTTATAGTAAACCACAGCCTTGGAATGGTATTATTCTACGAGTCGTAGAAAAGGTTTCTTGGCGTCGGATCTCAGACGAGTTTTTGTACGTTCAATAGAAATCCCGTGGTATTCAAGTGGCAAGGTAAATTTTACCTGCCCGTTTAAATAATAGAGGTTTTTTCTTAAGAGGGTCGCTGCAGTGTAGCCTTACCGTCATATGATACGTTTTAAGTTTTCGAGTTTAAACAGGTATGGAGATGATGAACACATATTTGCTCTATAAAAATGAGCCCAGTAAATATCTTCAAACAAAAGATATAATAAGAAAAAAAGTAAAAAGATATATTTTATTAAAATCACAAAGTCTGTCAGAATACCTTCCTGTTAATAGTTAATTGTTATTGTTGTTAACATATTTCAAATTGAAAGGTTCTATATTTAACTGCTCCAAGTTTGAAATTGTATTTTTGGATGGAATTTTCTCGGAGTCATCTGTTAGTTCAAAACCTAGATGTAACCTATAAGCAATTAGAATAGAAATTAAGTAGCAATTAGCACTTCATCGGAGGTCGTCGACGTGCGGCCGAGAACATCGCTAATTTGTACCGAACCTTCTCGATCCAATGATAAATATCCTAGTTGATGTTTACGTTACATTTTTCATCTACATATGTATACTATACTATATTATTATATTTTTTATCGCATTTTATGACGTCGTCGCGACCTCGAGGCGTGAGCTTCTGTCGATGGACATCGTATTTGTCCGAAATCCAGGGTGGACAGTATTCAGCAGAAGAAAAAAACAGAAACACTTATTTCTATTTTAACACAGTTTTTTTTTTTTATAAATCAGTAAGTAAGCATTGAAATAGTTAAAGTAAGACCACTCTAGATCTCATAGATTAAATAAAATAAATATTTAGAAAAAACTTAGTTGCATAAAAGTCTTTAAAAGTTTTGACGAAACTTTCTTTTAGCGTAGGTTGTTTTTAGGTAGTTCACTTTTTTTTTTAAATAATCTACGTTGAATCAAAACCAATCAAGCACAGTAAATGGGCAAATTCCAGATAATTTCATAACATAACGCAGAAGTATGTGAAAACAATCACATATGTCATAAAACGTGGTGCGTTCAACTTTCGAAAATGCCACCCATACGCGAGATCAGTGGACCATTCTAGTCGGTGTCACAACTCGCACAGCCTCACTACAACCCGGCTAAATTGAGAATGTACGTGTAACATAAGAATTGATTTACTTTTAAGAACGATAATATTTATGAATGTCATAATTAGGTATCTATTTTTACACATTCCCAATTCTTTATGTTTTACAAAATATTGCCTTTGTACTGCAACATAAAAGTTCATTATTACATTTTATGAATGTCATAATAAAATTGTTACTATAAACTAAGTTATCATCATCAGCCTATGTTCGTCCGCTGCTGGACATAGGCCTCCCCCATGGCACGCCACTCAACTCGGTCCTCCGTCTTTCTTCTCCAAACTAAGTTATAATAATTATTATTGTTTTTATGTTGATTTATTTATTACATAAAAATATCTATTTTGCATTTCTATGAATAGGAATAAATGATGTACCTATTATACTGATGGAACTGCAATAATAACATTTGTTACTTAGGTGGCTATCAAAACAAACAGAGCTAACTAGAGCTTTTAAAATACGAGGGTTCTTAAAACATTTTACTCTTATAATATTGGAGAGAAATATGTACTGAAAATTGCAGGAACTGCTAGGTATCCATATGTATTATTAACGGACCCAATGTGTTGATCTTTCACTTAGCGTTTATAATGACATCCTTAATTACATTATCCTTTTCTTCCTTTTATCGACCTGAATATTGACAAACTTTATTGTTGAAAAAAGTATTTTAGCCTTTTAGTTTTTAATAGGTATTAATATTTCTGAAATGTATGGCAAATAAACTTGTATAAAAATAATTCAACTTGACATCTATTAAGCAATCTATGATTATATTATTTTCCTTTGCTAATTATTCTGCGCTACTTTTTTAATTTATCCGTGCAGGCTATGTGACGCGTTGTCCGGTCGACCTACTTGTATACCTGATGACATACGCGATATTAAACAAACTAATGTCGGATGAGTGCCCACTGCCCACAGATCTTCCACTGATTATGTATTTACATGGGAAAATTAATGCAGCATAATAAAAAAGTTGTAAAATGAATAACGGAAATCGCTGCGCGTGCCGACAACTTAAATTACTCGATAGTTTTCACCATGTGTTCGAATATAGCCATTTTTATGACGAAGCATTTTTAATTTTGAACTTGTTTTTGTTACTACAATGCGATTTTATCGCACTGTTGCTGGAAAAACGACTTAAAACAAAACCGAAAAAAAAAATCATAATTCTCTTCGTCTCAAAGTAATTTCCTGAAATCACGTTTTTGCAATAAATAAACCAATATTTTAAAACAAAGTATAAGTTATTTTATACAGGTACACTGTAATCAAAAGAACACAAAATCTAATAGGTAATCGAAATGGGTGTGAAATGCCAATTCAATTGAACGAAACAGGAGATGAAAATAAATGCCGACGTGGGAACTCCAGTAAAGTTAAATTCTGATAGGCTGTAAAACTATATTCGAATTGAAAAAGGTACAAAGCGCTGATCGGTATAGCTACAGAATAAATAATTATAGTACCAAGTACCTATAGCTATAGATACATCATACATCGTCGGTATATTAAAGAGAAGTTGAGCAATCGCTACTTAAAACGGCGACAAACTTATAACTCGTCACTTTCGTACGGCCTTTCAAGACTTTTACAAGATGACAATCCACTACGAGCCATGTAGGTACATAGTTTTGTTGCAATCACCGCTGCGTGCCCGTGCCTCGACTGGTTTGTCTCAGGCTGTTTTTATCCAGTTACTTGCATTCTGAAGCATTGGAACCAGTTTCCAGAGCTGGCTCGACCATTTCGACCTTTCACTACAATCCCTTACGGCCGTGCGTAGCTTGCTGCATCTCTACAAACTCAGATTTCAATAAGGAAGAGAACGAGCGTTGGGTTGCGAACAATTTGATTGCTTCGTGCTTTTGGGTACCAAAACTTTTCCACGAAAGTGAAATAAGCTATAGCATGTGTAGAATATGCTTCTAGTTATGTGTTTGTTTTCCTGGTATCTATTTGCGAATGGCACGCGCTGACTGAGTACTTATGATGAATATGAAATCGTTATTTCAACGCACAACAAAAACTGAAGACTATAAAGCCATTTAAAATAGAGGTCTGTTTTATGACCATTGGGATAAGGGCGGGAAGATGATCGTCATAAATTGTATTATAATATTTGCATAAGTAGGTATACGTAATATTTCAAAAATAAAATGTTCTTGATTTCTAAGGAAATCTACAATAAGGATTAAAACATTTTTTGTCCATTAAGGAGATTATTTAAAAACTAGCTGACCCGCGCGCACTTCGTTGCGCGTGACAGTCAATAAAGCGAAAGTTTGGTGCTGCCATTTAGGATTGTATTTCCATCTCCGCGATTTTGTGAGCGTAAAATAGTTTTAACCCAGTGGGTAGTGAATAATATCGGACTGGGTATATCTATGAAGTTTTGTTTTGCTATCGCAGGAACCAGTCCTGTGTCCTTTCCCGGAGGTCAAACTATCTCGGTTTAACGGTTGTTGATTGTCTTCACAAATTTTCACGCCTCTTTTCAGGAATTAGAACTATTTGTGGTCCTTTCCCGGTAACCCTTAAACTTATCTCTACTGTAATGTACCTAAACCTAAGTTAAATTATAATTATTGGTTACCAATTTCTCACACTATCTTTCTCACGACTCAAATCAATTCTGTGATTCCTGAATTCCCATTAAAACTCTGACTCTCCTTCCTCCTGCCTGTAATACTGATTCTCCTTAATAGTTAATTTCTGACATAAAAACTATTCAATAACTTTCCATGCAAACGTTTTTCGGAAATAATTCCCGTTCTCCTGGGAATTTCACAAAATCCCTCCTTATTGGTCGCCTACGTTATATTAAGAATACGTTGACCAAATTTTAGCTAAAACGAAGAAGCGGCTACCGATTTCCTACACAAACTGCATCCCCCCCCCTTTCCTCCCCTTAAAGGTTGATTTCTGGGATAAAAAGTGTCTCGTATCATTTTTTATGACTCAAACTAAAGGTTGTATCAAATTTTAGCGTAATAGATAGAGTCAACGGTTCTAAATTTCATTTTGTTGCAGCTATTTCGAAATTGATTTGATTTCCATCCCCGCGGCGTTGAATTAGTATACATAGTTATATTTCCTCCCGCTCTGGATAGCGAAGAAAATCGAGCCAAGTATTTCTATGCAGTTTTTTTTCGCTACCACAGGAAACAATCCTGTGTTACTTTCCTGGAATTCAAAATATTTTAATACAAAATTACAGCTAAATCAATTTAGCGGCTATTGATTCCTTTTTCCAGAATTCCTTATTCCATAAAACTATTTGTTTTCCTTTTAACTATCTATATTGGGAATTTAAGCTAAATCGGTTCCTCATGCCTCATACTATCATTCCCGAGACTCAAATCGATTCCGTGGTTCCTGTAGGTATGCCCATAAAACTCTGACCTTAAAAGTGAGGGAAGGTGAAAGGCCCTTTCACCTATATGCATTGTCGACTTAAGGAACTAAGACTAAGGGACTATCTCAATTACCTATGTCCTTTCTTTTGGCTCAAGCTGTATCTATTTCGAATTTCTGCAAAATTAGAGCTGCGGGTACTAATCTATACTATTATATAAAATAGTAAACTGACTGACTCATCATCGCAGGGACAAAACCGCTGGACCGATTAAGCTGAAATTTGGACAGCGTGTTCTTTAGGTAACGTAGGTAGGTAATAAGAAGGGATTTTGCGAAATTCCCACAGGAACGGGAACAAAATGGAAATTTGTAACCCTTGAGTCTATCAAGCTGAAATTTGGTGTGAAGGTAGTTTTACTACCATGGAAAAATTCAAGATAGTTTTCATTTCAAAATTCCTACGGGAACGGGAACAAAATGGAAATTTGTAACCGCTGGGCCTATTAATCTGAAATTTTGTATAAAGGTAGTCTGACTACCATGAATGGATACAAGATAGTTTTCATTCCAAAATCCTTACGGGAACGGGAACAAAATGGAAATTTGAAACCTCTAAGCCTATTAATCTGAAATTTTGTATAATGGTAGTTTGACTACCATGAATGGATTCAAGATAGTTTTCATTCCAAAATTCTTACGGGAACGGGAACAAAATGGAAATTTGAAACCTCTAAGCCTATAAATCTGAAATTTTGTATAAAGGTAGTTTGACTACCATGAATGCATTCAAGATAGTTTTCATTCCAAAATCCTTACGGGAACGGGAACAAAATGGAAATTTGAAACCGCTAAGTCTATATATTTGAAATTTGGCATAAAGGTAGTTTGACTACCATGAATGGATTCAAGATCGTTTTCATTCCAAAATACCTACGGGAACGGAAACGGAAACAAAATGGAATTTTGTAACCGCTAGGCCTATTAATCTGAAATTTTGTACAAAGGTAGTTTGACTACCATGAATGGATTCAAGATAGTTTTCATTCCAAAATTCTTACGGGAACGGGAACAAAATGGAAATTTGAAACGGCTAAGCCTATAAATCTGAAATTTGGCATAAAGGTAGTTTGACTACCATGAATGGATTCAAGATCTTTTTCATTCCAAAATACCTACGGGAACGGGAACAAAATGGAAATTTGTAACCTAGCGGTTACATCCGAAATTTTGTAGCGGCCTATTATCTGAAATTTTGTATAAAGGTAGTTTGACTACCATGAATGACTTCAAGGTAGTTTTCAGCCCAAAAGTCACGGGAATGAGAACAATCTATGTATATACTCTATACCAATATTTAAAGTGGAAATCTAACTGATTCATCATCGTAGGGATAAAACCGCTGGACCGATTGAGCTGAAATTTAAACAGCGTGTTTTTTAGGTAACGTAGGCGACCGATAAGAAGGGATTTTGTGAAATTTCTACGGGAACGGGAATAAAATGAAAATCTGTAACCGTTGAGTCTATCAATCCGAAATTTGGTGTAAAGGTAGTTTGACTACCATGAACGGATTCAAGATATTTTTTATTCCAAAATTCTTACGGGATCGGGAACAAAATGGAAATCTGTAAACACTAGGCTTAATAAAGCTAAAATTTGGTATAAAGGTATTATAGTTTAACTACCATGAATGGATTCAAGATCGTTTTCATTCCAAAATACCTATGGGATCGGGAACAAAATGGAAATCTGTAACCGCTAAGCCTATAACGCTGAAATTTAGTGTCCTTTACACTAAATAATTTTGACTATCAGGAAAGGGTTCAAAAAGTTTTCATTCCAATATTCCTACGGGAACATGAATAATATAGAAATTTCTAACCACGTGGCCAATTAAGCTGCAATTTAATGCAAAGGTAGTTTGGCTACCAAAAAAGAATACGAGATAGTTTTCAATCCAAAATTCCCACGGGATCGAGAATAATATGGAAAATGTAATAGTTTGAAATTTGGTGTAATAGTAGTTTACTACCAAGAAACGATAATGGATTGTTTATTCATCCCAATATTCCTATGGGAACGGGAATATTAAGCTAAAATTTGGTATAAAAGTTGTTTGATTCCCAAGCTCAAGCGCATCGCCTCATTCTCGCTTCGTACGCTTGATTTGCGCATTGTGGATACTTTCCAACCTAACTAACATAATATGTGGGACTACACTAAATTCTGTAGGGTAATCTGACTGACTCATCATTATCACAGTAGAGACGAAACTCCTGAACCTAGAATGATAAAATTTGGAATACCTATCCTATAGGTTCTTTTAAAACCTAAACATTAAATAAGAAAGGATTTTGCGAGAACCAGTATATATTTATATTATCTTTTTGCTGATTTGATAGAGTTGAAATTTGGCATAAAGGTATTTAAGTACCAGGAGAGGATGTAAAATAGTGTTTATTTCAGATATTCCCCTCTTAAAGGGGGAAAAGAGGGCCATTTTTTTCCTATAAAAGTGGGGGCAAATGTTGTATTGAAATCCCCTTTTTAGAAGGGGAACAGGGGTGAGTTATCTGTATTCGTTAGGGCAATTAAGCTTTTTTTTACTTCTACAAAGGTTAGTTTAAGTACCAGGAAGGACACAGAATAGCTTTTATCCGCGAAACCGCTCTTTCAGAGAGGAAACCAGGCATTTAAGAGTTTGTATAAGGAATCAGTATCCGTCGAACTGACGTAGCTTTTATTTGGTTTTAACACAGTTTGAATCCTGAGACAGAGCATAGGATAGTTTTTATCTCTGACATCTATTTAGTATCTCCAAACATTGTAAAGGCAGTGGCAGTGGCCGGCGAAGCACCAGAAGCTACTAGAATATTTTAAGATAGAAATATCATAAATAGGTCACAAGTTGTAAAAAAATGCGACTAAATTCATGTTAAGATGCGAATTTAATGTTCGTGATAATTTTCTATTTCTAGCAATATTATACTAAATCTGTAGATTTGTCATTAAAATATTTATTGCGTAAGTCTTATTATTTCATTTTATTTTTTTATTCATAATGGCACCCGAAGCGAAGCGAGGACGGGCTGCTAGTTTCCCATAAAAACACCGATCCCCCTTTCTCCCTTTAAGCTTGGTTTCTGTAATAAAAGCTATTCCAGGCCTTTTAAGAGTCTCCAATTAACAACAAAATCACAAAAAGTAAAGAACAATTTTATTTTCTACAATTTTCAGTTTAAATGTTCATATTAGGGATTTAGAATTTAGATATTTAACGTGCCTCACGATTTTATTTTTCAGCTTTTTAGTACACTGTATTCAACATGTCAACCCCATTCATTTGATACCCATATTGATGAGATTAAAAAAATTGGTTATCCGCCATTTTGTAGCGAGTGCCATCTTTGATTTTTATTTTGTATAGTGCACTGTATTCTAGTTATCAAGTCCTTTCATTTGATACCCATATTGATTGGAAAAAAAATGTAATCCGCTTTTTTGTAGCGGCGGCCATCTTGGATTTAAAATAATTTTAAATATACGTAATTATATTGTCACCAGAACCAAAGGCGTACACCAAATTTCATTTGAATCGGTTGACAGGAAGAGGGCGAAATTTCAAATTTGCGATTTTTTTTTTACTAAATTTGACCCAAGAATAAAAAATAATAAAACAAACGGAGTGAGCTAAATAAAACCGTTTAAAATAATAAAAAATGATATTAGAAACCTCAATAATTGAAGACCTATCCGTAATCCGTAGATACCTAAAACGTATGGGTTTGATGAATAAAATGAGTTTTAGTTCTATGGGGAGCCCAAAAAATATTTTTTTTCTATTTTTGTGTGAAAAACTTAATGCGGTTCACCGAATACATCTACTTACCAAGTTTCAATCGTATAGTTCTAATAGTTTCGGAAAAAGTGGCTGTGACACATGGACGGATGGACGGACGGACAGACATGACGAATCCATAAGGGTTCCGTTTTTGCCATTTGGCTACGGAACCCTAAAAACCACCTCAACAAAAAAAATAACTTTAGAACTTCCGAAGACTTTTATTAAATAAGGCATGCAAACGAATTTACTCACAAAAAGTTAATAAAATAATAATAATTCAATTAGACAAACTCAACATAAAATTAAGGACAATGATTTTTCTGATTATGTGATGGAACTTTAAAGTGAATATATATAATATATCTAATATATAAAATTCTCGTGTCACAGTTTTCGTTGCCATACTCCTCCGAAACGGCTTGACCGATTTTGATGAAATTTTTTGTGCTTATCCGGTATCTGTGAGAATCGGATTTATAATAAAATTATATATTTATAATAAAGGATTTGGGGGAGGTCTTTGCCCAGCAGTGGGACAGTACAGACTAAACAAAAAAAAAAAAATTTATAATAAAACAATTATTATTTTGCTATCTCAGTGTAACTCTCATATTAACTTTTAATCATTCCTATTAATTATTTATATGGCAAAACAACGTTTGCCGGGTCAGCTAGTTATTTATAAAATTATTCAACAAATATGGTATATGGTATGTAATAAAATAATTAATATCAGGTATTTTAAAGTTACATTAATTTTATAGTAATTATTAAGTGTTAAATTTTTGACTCGCAGTCTGTAAAACTCTAGGATTCAGGAATAACGACATGGATTGTTGACCGCCCTTTGGCATAATTTATTTATTTAAGGACATCCAACGCAGGAAACACATTACAATTAAAAGTCTTAAGGCTATTATGTCTTTAGTCTGTGTGATCCTACAATTATAGGATGCCACAGCATGCACAACTAAACATAATACTAATAAATAATACTACATAATAGCAAAAAGGTTTGGTTTCATAAGTCGTTTAAAAAGGTACTCATGTCCAACAAATCGCTTGCGAGTTTTAACGACGAACAGCGCCATCTAGTTTCATAATGGGTAAAATAGTGGCACATCGGAAAAGAGTTTGTATTTTGTATGTGTTCTTTATAAAATATGTTTTTGAGCGTTAAAAACTATTCAAAATCAATAAATAAATGTCCTTTTTGGAGTCTAACTACATACATCCATATCAAATAGGGCTAGCGGTTACTGATTTCCTATACAAAATTTGACTTCCACTCTAAGGCCAATTTCAGGGTTAAAAACTGTCCCATATCCTTTTTAGAGGCTCAAGCTATATCTAAACCAAATTTTAGCTTAATGGGGTCATTAGTTACTGATTTTTCATTCAAACTTTGACCTCCTTTATCCCGCCTTAGAGGTTGATTTCTGGAATAAAAAGTATCCCATATCATTTTTTACAACTCAAACTACCTTTGTGCCAAATTTTAGCTCAATAGGATCAGCGGTTCTAAATTTCCCATACAAACTTCGACCCCCCCTTTACCCCCCTTAAAAGTAAATTTCTGACATAAAAAGTATTCAAAGTTTCTAATCACAATCCCAACAATCATTTCACGAAATTTCAGCTCAATCGGTTTAGCGGTTACGGATTTGCATACAAACGTTTTTCGGGAATAATTCCCGTTCCCGGGGGAATTTCGCAAAATCGCTTCTTATTGCACGATGAAGTTTTCCAAAAAATACGCTGTCCAAATTTCAGCTCGATCCGTCCAGCCGTTTGGGCTGTGCGTTGATAGCACGAAAGTGTACGAACGATTTTATATAATAAGATAAGTAAATCTTTAGATTGATATAACTCTTTTATTTAAAAACCGATTTGACTAAAACCAACACTAAGTTTCAAGTAGAGAAAACTGCAACGTATTAGTGAAAATTTTATTCAAATCGGTGGTGTTGTTTCACCTCACCAGTGACACAAACTATTTACAAATTTAGCCCAAATTAAACTAAAGGTCTACTTTCGTTTACAGGCAGATCGATAGATGGCGTATTTTTAGTTTGTCGCACTTTTTGCTTTTTGATTTTTTTGAATTGAATTTACTTTATATTCTATTACTTTTACTTCGAAATTTTGATGTAAATTAGGGGCGATGTGTCCGATATAAATGATTATTATTTATTTTATTATTTTATTTTACGTTTCCCTAGGAAAAATTGACAAAATGTTTTACGATCTAGATCGCGCAAGCGACTTTTTCGCGTCGTTTTGTTCATATGCGTATTTTCACAGTTCACCTTAGTAAAGGATCATAATGAATGGGGAGAAATTTCCATTCTTATTATATGTATGGATATGGATATGGATGGATATGGATGGATATGGATGGATATGGATATGGATATGGATATTGTTAATTTGATAAAATATTTATATAATTTTAATTTAGCCTAGTTATATTTTTGTTACCTTATCAACATCCCTAGTAAAATCATGTAGTGAGCGGGTAAAGCCGATTTTCCTGTAGTGCCTCTATATAAAATGATAATGATTGAGTCGCCGGCGCCGCATAGCACACGGCACATGCCGCTAGGTACACATTAAATATTAAACATTAATCCTTGACCTCAACCACTTGCCATTCAAATTTATACTTTAGCCAATACACATAAATAATAAATTCGATAATTTTCATATTCAGGTGGGAAGCGTGAAGTTTTCTAAGAATTATCTTACAATGAAATATTGCTAAAGGTGAACATAAACGTGGTAATAGGAAAATGTAGCTAAAATTCATATCTTATTGGTGATCAATTGTAGCTTTACATCTACATCTTATATATTTGTTTTTATCCTTTTCTACGAGTATTTAGAGCTAGAAGTTTATAAGTAACACAAAATATAGAAGTATAATATAGTAATTAATTACAGTTTGCCTAGCAGTTTTCAAAATATTCCTAAAATAAATAGATATACTTATTATGGTGTTTAAAGTACGTAAGATGTAGTAAATAAGTTAAAATCACTTTAATATAAAAAGTGGAAACAATACCTACATTGTTTCCACTTTTTATATTACAGTGATTTTTCTATAGGCGCAGAAGATTAAAATGTAAAAAATAAATCTGTTAAAAATACATAAATTAATACAAAAATACATAATCAAATGTATTTATGTAAAATGTTTTTGTTTTGGTTTTGTGGTGTTCAGTAATGTTATAATAATCGTATTTATCTACCTAATCTAAAAGACTCAAATTCTGCCACCCAAAATAACAATATATTGACCAAAATCACACCACATATTTAAATTACAAACGTCATTTCCTTCAATCTCGTAAAATATGCGCATCTAAAGCATGAGCAATTGACGCATGCGCATTTCAAAATCGATGCAATGACGGAGATTTTGGTCCCCTTTGAAAATATTTACATGTATTTCAATCTTATTGATTTTGTACCAGGACACAGAATGAACCCCCTAAAAGAGGAAACGGGCAAAAATAAATCAATTGAATTTTGTATCAGAAAGGTACGTTTTTTTTTCTTTTTAAATGAATGTCTTTGACAGTAAATTGCTTAACGTCTCGATGCTCGTATTGCTCTATAGTTTATGATCAGGTTGTGATGGAAACTACACACGTCTGGCCCCCAGTCCCAGTCCCTTAAATCCGCCCCTGTTTAGTACTATTTTAGAACCAAAGGTACTGCGCATTTGAAATTTTGATTTACGATCTAGATTTTAAAGCAATATTCTAGCCAGTCACAGTAAAATGCTACTTCTCACAACACTCTTGAGCTTGAATACAACCTAACGGATTTTGATGAGGTTTATTTTTTAACCCCCGACGCAAAAACGACGGGGTGTTATAAGTTTGACGTGTCTGTCTGTCTGTCTGTCTGTCTGTCTGTCTGTCTGTCTGTCTGTCTGTCTGTCTGTGTGTGTGTGTATGTGTCTGTCTGTGGCATCGTAGCTCCCAAACGGATGAACGGATTTTGATTTTGTTTTTTTTGTTTGAAAGTAGAGTTAGTCGAGAGTGTTCTTAGCCATGTTTGGTGGAAATCGGTCCAAGATGGCCGCCGCTACAAAATGGCGGATTACTTTTTTCTTCCACGACCCCCTCAATATGGGTATCAAATGAAAGGGCTTAACGAGTAGATTACAGTCCTCTATATAAAATTTAAAATCCAAGATAGCCGCCATACAAAAAATGGTGAAATACGTATTGCGTTGGGGGTTTTTTAAATTTTTAATTTAATTCACTTGTTTAAAGACAAAGTGATTCTGTAGGAAGGTTTATGTGTAAAATTAAGCATGTTATAATACGAAGTTCACGCGGATCCACTGGTATAATCTATAGATCTATAGATTTTTTTGTATTTTGGCTATGTCATGTCGCGACTATAAAATCTGTAAAAAATATATGGCTTGACACGCTACGTCTAGATTGTGATTACTTATAGCTCGGAAGACAAACAACCCGATAGCATACCTCGTGGTAAGTGATTACAAATAATATAAATAACAAATATATCCACATTATTTCTGAGCAACTGTCAAATAAAACATAATATTATCTAGGTTGTACAATAGTAATTTTTGGTTCCCCTAGTCCCCACGGAATTATAGTTGAGTGGCCATAAATAAAGGGGAATTTTCATAACATATTTCTGCAAAACGCCTATTTTAAACAGGTATTAGTTTAAACAGATAGATTTGCTTTTGTTTCCCTTCCACTACTGACACAGGTTAAAATTCGATGCATACCTAGTTTTCTTTTACAAACATGCTCCTTAAAATAAAAAAAAAACAACAAGTTCTACTAAGTAACACAACTATGCAATAGTTATTTTAATTAGTTTTTCTATACAAGTAGACGAAAGCAGCTTTAAGCTATTTCGCCCACTACAGTCACACTGTTACCTAGGCATTTAGGAAGTCCTGCGAAGCACTGCGCTGTAGTACCTAGTCATCCAGAGATATTTTGTTAAGTCTTAGACCAGTCTAGGCCAGTAACTTTCCACCTTATCCGGGATAACTTCGGAGCGAAAAAAAAACATTTACTTCTATTTAAAACAATTGAAGATCGTTGAAGTCTTTTGTACGGACATTTTTAAAAAGATAATGTTTATATGGCAATTTTGTTTCTTTTTATGTTAAAGTTAATTTTTATCATGATATTATGTTAGAAAATATTGTGGGTCCCCCGGGTGTTTCCTTTGAGATATGTAGGAGGCAGTCGTAAGGTTACAGGCCCTGTAGTAATCTCAACGACCTGAAACTGCAACATATAGGTTGGCCACATCACCTAAAAATTGTGATTTGACTCTGACAGTGTAAGAAGGGTAACCTGTTCTGTTGGAGTATAAACCCCAATTATTATGTTATTATTGTTATTTTACATTTTTTATTTATTTATTCAAAACTAAAGTGCGTAATGGCCAAAGCGCTAGAAACCTCAAGACAACAACAAAGACGTGGTCTCGAGTGCATTCCAGTTTCCAGTTTGGTCCGATATTTGATATTCGTTACGGGTCAACGAACTTTAGCTCTCGCATAAATTATAACTTGATTACAAACTACAGTTCTAATCCAGTGTTTAGAATTGGGGACGCGCCTAGTTTAGGCTCGGTTTACATGGCAGGCGGCAAGCGCGTTGTGTAGCCTATAAATAAATAAATAAATATTTCAGGACATTACACACAGCGCCACCTAACCCCAAGCTAAACAACTTAAAGCTTGTGTTATGGTGGTTAAGATAACGGATATAATACTTTTCTTTTGTAAATACATACTTAATAATAGATACAGAAAACCACCCAGACCAGAAACAAATATTTTGTTACTTCATGCGTTTTCACTGTGCTTAGGATGAGCCTTTACTTTATATATGGTAATAATTATTGTAAATCGTGTTCTGGGCTACACCCGATTTGTGAACCGAATAAATTTAAAAAAAAAAATGTCTAAACGGCTGAACCAATTGAGCTGATATTAATGGCATGTGCCATAGGTAGCTTACTCTCCAAAATTTATGTGCTATATTTAAAGTTTGTTACGCCTAATCAACTGAACGTTTTGAGCTGAAATTTAGCACATTACTAAAACCATAACACATTGTTACTTTTCAAGTTAAGCTGCTGGACACAGATAGATTTTTTTTTCGCGGGACATTCGAACTTATTTGTATGAACTGTGTGAAAGAGGAACTGCGTGCTAGAGTTAATAGAGATATAACGGAAGATAGAGTAGAATGGAAGAGTAAGACGCGTTGTGCCGACCCAATTTTTTTTTTAAGTAGAAGACGAGCAAGATGCTCTCCTGATGTTAAGAGATAACGACTGCCCATAATCAGTACAGTACAGTACCTAGGATTTCACAATTATGTGAAATTCTAGGAGCACTGCACCAACGCTTCTTACTCAAGAGTCATAAGATGTTAAGACTCTTTAGCCCAGTAATTTCACTAGCTACAGTGCCCTCCTACCGGAGCACAGTAATGTTTGAACATCACTGCTCAGGCGGTGGAATAACTGGCACTGTTGGGGTACCCACCTAGACGACCTCCTGCAAAGGAAGTCTACCCCCGGTAAAAACAACAATTAACCCAAAAAGCTCATACTGAAGTATTACATACATACACTACATTATCTTTAATTTTGTACCATCACTACATAGTACATAGTATAAAATAAAGTTGCTTCCCGTGTCTGTTTGTCCCTATGTATGCTTATATCTTTAATACTACGCTTTTTGATACGGTTTTCGTTAATAGATAGAGTGATTCAAGA
Organism: Hemithea aestivaria; assembly: GCA_947507615.1. Classification (NCBI taxonomy): domain Eukaryota; kingdom Metazoa; phylum Arthropoda; class Insecta; order Lepidoptera; family Geometridae; genus Hemithea; species Hemithea aestivaria. The sequence continues at coordinate 4,159,916 of OX382323.1, forward strand.
GGAATGTATACATGCATAATATATACCTAGTAGAGAAACACTGATAATTTCTATTAAGCGACAAAGTGCGCGCGGGTCCACTAATCTAAATATATAAAAGGAAAGAGTGACTGATTTACTGACTGATTTATCAACGCACAGCGCAAACCACTGGACGGATTCGGTTAAAATTTGGAATATAGATAGATTTTTTGACGTAGACCTTTCTTTTTTTTCTTTTTTTTTGACGTAGACCTTCGCTAAGAAGGGATCTTGCCAACGGGCAATGCCGCGAGCGTAAGCTAGTTCTGTATATAATTGAAAATGCCGTGCAATACCCATAAGTGGACAATCCTACCACGCTTGTTACAAACTTATTTTAAAACTTGAAGCTCCATATATAGGCACCTATGTCCAATGACACACCAATCTCATTGGTTTTTGTTACTGATTTTATAGATCCGAATATTAAGCGGGGATTAAAATTTTTGAGAGTATTAACTAGTTGGAATAATTGAAGCTTATTTTTTATGGCATTTAATTTTAGAACATTTCGTCTTCATTATACTAACTCACTTGTAAGCATGCGTACGCGTTCATTGTCATATTCTCATTTTTTTTAAAGGTTTTGGCAACAGTGTTAATTTTGCCAGTGTCGAGTAAAATTGTTATTAATTTATTCTGACCATGGATACAAGTCCTTCAGTCGAAAACTTTATTATAATTTTAAGTTCATTGTTTGGAGAGGATATTCCCTCCAATATTCGATAAAGAGTAGGCGTTTATCGAATCACATCGATTCATTTTGTGACGATTCTTGAAAATAGCAGACTGTTGAACTTTTTTCCATTCTTCGACAGTAAATCACATTCACAAACACTCAACGTTTATTAAACCCACTATTAATACGCGTTTAGCACTTATTGCAAAATTATTATCCAAGAACACCAAAAATTTCATCCGCTTTTTAAAAGCGCGGCAAAATGAATCTCCATATTCTCATTTTTTTTTTTTTTTTTAATATAATGGCAACAGACAACATTTTGCCAGTGTCGAGTAAAACAAGCGACAACAGTTTACACGAGAAAAATGCCTACCAAAACGAAATTTTGTAAATTTGTATCGAATGCACAATAGAACAAAAAATATATAAATTACATATCTAATATGTAAATAAGCAGAAAAAATACATGTTAACTAAAAAAGAACATAACGAAATAACTACAAATACACGTTTAAATTTTAATATCATTTAACGTAATAAAATTGGCAAGTGAACTATATATATATCCATATTAACAGATGACAATAAAGTATTAATATTTGTAGGGAGAGGAACTTCCAGGGATAATAATTCCTTATAAAGCAGGGAATGGTTCCGATTAGGGCAAGAAAAGAAAATGTGATTCAAATCCCCAAGATCCAGACCACACTCACAGAGGGAGTCGTCCACGATGTGCAACCTTGCCAGATGAGCAGGCGTACAAGTGTGTCCAAGACGCATCCTTATAAGAATAGATGTTAAAACTTTACTGAACTTAAATCGGAAGAACCAGGGCTTACGCGGAATAAAGGGTTGAATACTGCTATAAATTTTTCCTTTTGTTTTCTTAGATTCCTCCCAAGATTTATTCCAGGAGGAAACCAAGTGAGATTTGGACACATATTCTCATTCTAAAAATGCTTTTGACGCTTTGGTTTGAGAATTTGACACTACTCTATACTCCATCCATACTCCATAATCCTTGCTCAACTATCCCGTGTTAGTTTGTTACCTCTTGACACATTAGCCGCTAATTATTCAGCCTGTATCTTCCCACTGTAGGGGCATACTTTTTTATTTTTTATAGGTTAGCATTTAACCACTGCCACAGAAGATCAGAAATGGTCGGCTTAATGTCCCTTTGAGGTTCCCCTAATAATAAAAATAGCCTTTGACCACGATCTCGCTTCATTTTAAGCGACGATGCGGCCGTAGATGGTAGCAGACTGAACCTAGAAGGCGGGATAAATCCCTCCTAGATCTTTTCTCTCTTTCCACTCTTTTCGTGACGGTTAGAGCTAGGTGCCTAACGGCTAAACTGATTTTAAATTTGAAAATAACAAATCAATGCTTTTAAACAAGTACCGTTTTTTAACCCCCGACGCAAAAACGACGGGGTGTTATAAGTTTGACGTGTGTGTGTGTGTGTGTGTGTGTGTGTGTGTGTGTGTGTGTGTGTGTGTGTGTGTGTGTGTGTGTGTGTGTGTGTGTGTATGTGTCTGTCTGTGGCATCGTAGCTCCCAAACGGATGAACGGATTTTGATTTAGTTTTTTTTGTTTGAAAGTAGAGTTAGTCGAGAGTGTTCTTAGCCATGTTTAGTGAAAATCGGTCCAAGATGGCCGCCGCTACAAAATTGCGGATTATTTTTTTCTTCCACGACCCCCTCAATATGGGTATCAAATGAAAGGGCTTAATGAGTAGAATACAGCCCACTATATAAAATTTAAAATCCAAGATGGCCGCCATCAAAAAATGGTGAATTACGTATTGCGTTGGGGTTTTTTTTTTTTAATTTTTAATTTAATTCACTTGTACTTACTACAAAGGTCTACACGTCCTAATTTAAAAAAAAAACAGCCTAGGTCACAGTTATAGGTATTATGTAAAGACAAAACGGGACAAAGGTTTATATTAATGTAATCTTAATCATCTAGCTCAGAAAAACATAGTTAATTCCACACTATAATATTATTATTGATAAATTATCTGTAATATGCGTGTTCAAGGAAAACATGCATGAGTACACACTCGTCTGTTTGCGTTCTCTTTCTCACATAAAATTATTGGTATCCGCTGTTTTAATAAAACACTTTGTTTATGATAATATAGTCTTTGTGTGACAAACAACTACATACTATGATAATGTGTATAAGGATTAGAAGAACCTGCGTATAAATAAAAAAAAAAGTTTCATCTGTAGGTGTACGGTGTACCTAAGTATTGTTATATTTTTAATCATATTTATGATTGCTAACCAACGACCTCTCCTCTGTGCTAGCTTAATTGTTTTTAAGCTATTGCATAGCTTCAATCGCGGGCCTTGAGCGTGGGGACCGAATCCAGAAATTCCGTAACGAAAAAAACCTAACACCCCCCACTCCGACCGGCACAGCGGTGATACTTTTTAGTTTTTCCATCTATAGATAAAAATGCTATGCAATAGCTTTACCGCGGCAGTCTCCGAGTGCCACACGTCTTTTTTTATTCATTATATAATAGAGTAGTAACCTTTGACTACGATATCTCGTGATGTTAACCGACGATGCAGCCGTAGATGGTAGCTAACTTCTAAGCTAAGCTTCTTACCGGGGGTAGACATCCTTTGCAGGAGGTCGTCTAGGTGGGTACCCCAACAGTGCCAGTTATTCTACCGCCTGAGCAGTGATGTGCAAACATTACTGTGCTCCGGTAGGAGGCACTGTAGCTAGTGAAATTACTGGGCTAAAGAGTCTTAATATCTTATGACTCTTGAGTGAGAAGCGTTGGTGCAGTGCTCCTAGAATTTCACATCATTGTGAAATCCTAAGTAGCACTGTACTAATTATGGGCAGCGTTATCTCTTAACATCAGGAGAGTGTCTTGCTCGTCTTCTATTTCATCACATAAAAAAAAAAAGCCAAAACGAGTGATCAAACGCATATTTGCTTCATCAACACTATTGGAAATAGCTTTCAGGAAATCGCAGTTGTCTCAAAGCATGTGCCCACTTTTTACAAAATCAATAAAAGTTCGTTGAGTCATTTTCAAATACAGTAACATTGTGTGATTTATAATTTTATTGGAGTAATAAACCCTTTTAAAAAAAAATAACGCTAAATCATATTTCTACTTTTTCTGTGGTCTTTTAATCTAGAGGTAGGTACTTCAGAATGTTACCCCCAGAAAATGTATATAAATCGCAAATATATAGGTTTAAAACGTTTAATATTTACTTTAAAGTAATAAAAAATAAATATCAATGGAAACCGGTATATTAAACTGAACGCTGAATATATTTTGCTCGAATTAAATGAATAAAGATATTAAAAAACTTATTAGATATTTACATTGATTATTGGTATTATGAATAAGTAATTTAGTTACCTATCTTAAAGCTTAATGCTATATTAAATTTATTCAAGTTAATACTTGTTCTTGAATTTCGTTATTAAATAATAATGGCTGTAAAATTGTTGAATTAAAAATGTAGAATAAAAGTTTTGCACTACAAGATACCTAATATGTATGAACTGGATTTATGATATGCAAAAATATGTGTCTAAAATTTTTCATATATCATCCACATTACAAGTAACATTTTTGACCCTACTTTAGGGATGTCTACCTACTTCAAAGTTTATTTTTTTATATTGGCAATAAACGTTTTTATTGATAAAAATAAGCAAACAATACTACAGTTACTACAGTAGTAAAGAATATTTGTATTAACCACAGATCGGCCACAAGCCAATCTACAGAAAATCCAAGTACTCCAAAATTTAAAGTTAGTGAAACTGCAGGAGACAGATAGTCAAATACATTACAAAAAAGAAGACAAAGAGAAATCATGTTTCTAAGAAATGTCAAACGAAAAGATAATACTCATATTAATCGTTTAAATCATAAACAGCGGTTAGTTTGTACATGATTGTTAAAAACCAATTAACAGATTGGAATGTGATGGTACAACAGTAACTAATGTTCTAAACATAAAATACTATTGAAATTTTAGAAAAAAAAAATTATTGGTTTTTATACTCCAACAGAACAGGTCACCCTTCTTACAATGTCAGAGACAAATCACAATTTAAAGGTTGTGTGGCCAACCTATGTTGCAGTTTCAGGTCGCCGAGATTCCTACAAGGCCTGCAATATGACCTAACGACTGCCTACATATCTTATAGGAAACAGTCGGGACACAAAAAAAAATATTTTGATGATCATTGGAAATTTACCATCCAAAAGAAGCAAGGAAATATAATATACCTATCTAAGTAAACCGATTCAAGCAACAAGTTGTCTTATACCTCTACATAAGTAATATGTGTTGTGTTGTTTTTGTGTTATAATTGAATCTAGTTGATTTTGTTCACAAAAAATCTGAGGGCCTATTGGCTAACTCTCACCCACTACGATTGATGACAACTTCAATATACATTGCTGCGTTTGTTATTTTACTTATATTAATGAGGAGGTTTAAGCAAGTAATGTACGCAAACTTGTTTATGGATTCTAGTGTTTTACATGTAGTTTGGTGATAGCCAATAGGCCCTCTGTGGTATGATTTTGTCAACGTTGCGTTGGGAAAGAGTCTCATTTAAGCTAAGTGAATACTGAGCTCAATTACTGATATCTACAACCGAAATAGAATTGCTGTGTAAAATGATTTAACAAATGCTACACTGACATTTTTGAAGAAATGCATTGAGAGTTGAAAATTTCAGTATTTTAGGGGGTAAAACGATGAGTACAGCTACTCATGAATGCTATAATCAGAGTTTTTTTTTTTTTATATATAAATAATATATTATAAAAACGTCGTGTTTATGTAAAGCAATAAAACGTGACTTATTTAATATTATACACACGAAGAACAATGGTTCTTTCAAGTTCCAATTCGTTCGGAGAGGTCTAACAATCAACCCAAACATGTTTTTTACGGACCACTTAAGACTAAATCATTTTAAAAATTCCCCGACGAAATAAATGTCTTTTGTATGGTTTTAGGTCAGAGATTGAATTGGGAACAACTAATTCTAAGTTCTAAACTTCTACGAATTATTATAATCCTACTTCCTACTAATCCTATAGATGTGTTTGTTACCACTTCACGCCAAAACGGCTTATCCGATTGAGCTGAATTTAGGTATATAGGTAGCTTAGACCTCGGAATAACACCAAGGTAACTTTACAGCTGGTAAAATCGCTGGGCACAGCTAGTATTTGGTTTATATTCCAATAGACAAGGTATATTGAAAGGTACCCCATATGTTATTCCAGAGGTAAAAGGTTCAGTTACAGGGTGTCAATGACCATTTTATCACCCCGGAGGGATAAAGAAGGAGATGATTATTACAGAATTTAACACTAGTATTATAGAGCGCGTTAAAATCGGGCCTCTCTTTCACACGTAGCGTATTTTACTATTGCTGTACTAGTTTTCATACCTGCCACTAACTTTGGAAAGATTATATTTTTCGTTTCTTTAAATTAGTCGTGTTTTTTTTCAAACATAAGATACCTACATAATATGTATAGTGCTTAATGTCACCATCAAATTTAATGGACGTTCGTGTTCTTTATTACGATTAGACTTTCAGCAAATATACCTACCTAAAACATCCGCCTAAAACAAGTTTCGTATCAAAAATTGAATTAAAATCGCGTTATCTATGTGAGAAATCAGCCATCGATACACAAACAGACTGATGGACGTGACAAATTATAATAAACCGATTTATTGCTATTTTAAGAAAACTGTAGCAAAAGTAATCTTGCAACTAAACGGATTAAGCGCAGAATAGCCTCTTCTCGAAACTCCTAATTCTAAAGTTAATACAACTTTATATATTATAATTACGTAGTATTCCTGTAGTCTATTATCTTATACAAAAGAAACACGGAACAAAGTAACACTCGAGAGGCTTTCAAAAGCACAATGTTTGCTTTTGTTTCCACAAATACAGACAATAGTTAAGGTGAAAAGCACAAAGCTACTCCGCAGGGTTGGAGCGACGAGACGAGACAAAAACCGCACCTTAACGTGAGGCCTGCGAGGTATAATTTTTTTAATTATCTCCATACTGGTTTACTCGTACGCTATGTGGTAATAAGGTTTGTCGCGAGATAAGCTTTGTTTATTTTATGCAGCGATTAGCTTTATGACCGGTCACGTGAATTGGAATGCCGCAGTTCCTCGCATTCGAAAGTTGACCACCTACAGATTTTTCTTCAGCACTGAATTCCAACTCACTCTTTCCTTTGACGAATTCTGAATGTCTGTTGTGATGAGGATGCGCGCGGTGCTTGGCTGCGGCGGGGACGGCTAGGACAGCCAGCCCTAAGGCGAGGAGGAGGCGCGCACCCACCATGCTTCGTCATCACTACACAGAGCACACCACTCGCGACCGCCCGTCACGGGCTTGCATCGTACACTGACTGGCGCCCTCCAAACAACGCTGCGCCCGCGCGTTCGCATAGACCTCAGCTTTCTGAGACAGGCCGAGCTTGGGCGGGAAACTGTACGCACTTTACGTTTGTCTTACTACGCTCATTTGCCTGTGTGGTTTGTAATTGATTTATGATATCGAAATGCAAAAAAATATCCAAACATTTGGAATTTTACGTCTAACTAAAAGATAATCATTAACATTTAGCGAAAACGAGCTTTTTCGTTGAATGCAAAGACTAAACTTTAACCATTAAAAATCACTGAAAACTTAACCAAAGGTTCACATAGACGAAAACATCTAAAACATGTTACAATTAATTCTTATTTGCCGTATATTAAGGAATGCCATGTCTAACCGTTCATAAGGCCCAGGTACTCTCAGGTAAGTCGAGAGACCAGGTATGCCGCCCGCGAGACGTAAAAACTCCTTGTAACGAAACTTTAATAACTCACGAGGCCATTCTACGACTTAGAAACTGGGAATACTCTTTTTGCCGGACCTTTTTGATTTGAAAGCAATTAAACTATTGTTATTAGAGATGAGGTTCTATAACTTTGATAGTTTTTTATGATAAAATTTAAGTTGAATCTGTTTTGTATCTAATAAATTTTAGTTGAAATGTTTTACAAGAAATTTTTTGTTGAAATATGTGATATTTATTTATTGTCAAAATTAGGATAATCAGTGAAATTACTATAGATATACATATACTACTTAAATTACACTAATATAATATGCTGTAAGGCTGTGTAGTGTGTACTAATTCCTTCTTCACAACTAAATGACTGAAGTGAACTGAAATTCGGCACATATGTAGCTTATTATATTCTACTACTATTTTAGGAAGTAAAGCCGTTAAAACAATTAGTGAAAATTATATAACTTTATTAATTCTTTTTAGAACTTATTAACAGTAGAGCTTTTTAAATTCCTTAGTATTTTGCCATGTAAACAAAAATGTACGAAATATATGTACCAACGCTTAGAGACATACTTATTGTACAAAGTACCTACTATTGTATGTTAACAACACAGCTTTTAATTCGTATTTTGAAAAGCTTACAAAGTTAATTTTGTCGTGACCACGATTGCTATCAAGTGTTTCGGCAAACAACAAAAATAGTCGGTGAATCTGTAAGATACACAAGTACACAACAAATTACAGAAGTTACTTTAAATTATAAATGCATTTAACGACATCACCTTGGCAAAAATCACTGGTGTTACAGACGTCTTTATAATAGGTGATGGTATATAATCGCTCACTATAAGGTGAACCGTCTCTGTGTGTCAGATTTTAGTAAAAAGTTCAATCTAAATATCAGTAGAATATTGGTTCTGTGGTTGTCTTTAAACTCTACATAAACCTTCCTCAGAAATACAGCTAAAATTGAATTCTTATAACAGCAATGGCGACCTCGTTTTAATACAAATGGCCACTTAATCTCAAGATTAATCGTTATATTTAAACATGGCAGTAAACCAATAAATGTACTATTTACTGTACTTAGATAAAACTGTGTGCTTAGGGGATACAGAGAACGCGCGTTGAACTCTCGACAAAAGTCGAGTTAGGCCTCTACCACGAGACAACCGCAATCTGCGACTGTGTTCCTTAAGTACGTAATCATCGCTGGTTTGGTGCAATCTAAAGCTTACAGCTGGTGCTTGACGAGCGATGTAAACGCGACAGAATGGAGGTGTAGTCACTTGGTGGAGGTAAACTGACATTCCATTCTGCTACAAAGCCTTCAATACTGTAGCACGCTCTCACAAATCTCCTGAGCGCAATAATCACGTAATATAGCCATGGCTACTGCAGCATCAACTGTGGCAAAGCATTTTACTTGTACCACGGAATAATAACAGTTCCTTTTAAGCGATTGTGAGAGCTCGAGTCCTTAGCGCTTGCCAGTTGTTTTTCATTACGCAAGAAAGAAACATAAATCGTGATATTATAGAACTGGCTTATGCTTGCGCCTTTGCCCGCGTGCTATCTTTTCTTAGCTGAGGTCTACGTCATAAAACCTATCTGTATTCCAAATTTTGACCAAATCCGTTCAGTGGTTTCAGCTGTGCTTTTATAGATAGAAACTAAACTAAGACCTTATTATGTACCTAATTCTAAGGGAGCAAATAAAGTATTGAGTATTGAGATCACTCAGTCAATCAGTCACTCTTTCCTTTTTATTATATATTTAGATAAGTCATGTATTATAACTGGCCACTGTCATAATAAAAAATATATTTGTATTACCTGTCGAGTTACGCTATTGTGTTGAGTTTCACACCACAGATCTAAGTCAGTTTTCTGAAATTGACCTAAAATTTATGACAATATGAAAACTTGAAAATATTAAGAAACTTTACTTATATACATATTATGAATGTAAAAGTATGTTTATATGTATGTTTGTTACCTTTTCACGCCTAAAAGGCTAGACTCATTGGACTAAAATTTGGTATGTAGGTACGTATAACAAGGAGATTACTTTAAAGCGGGTAAAACAGCTGAGCGATAAAATAGAATAAAAAACTCTTTATTGTTCACACAAATACAATAATATAAACTTAAAACTAAGATTACACAGAAAGAAGTGTTACAATTGGCCGTCTTATCGGTAATAGCGATCTCTTCCAGACAACCAAGCAGGGAAAGGAAATACATAAAATAGAGCGACGGTGGTTATAAAAATATATATGGAGACATAAGTACATATTTTTAATCATAGCTATATAAATATACCAATACATACTATTAAAACCAATAGAATAAATAATACATACATAAAGATAAAATAATAAACATACATATTAACCAAGGAAAATGGAAAAAAGGACTATTTATTGACATTACCATAATATTATTAGGATTATTTTCATAAAATATACTTATCTTAATTAGTTTTATTTGTACTAGGCACTTATAAAACTTGACGTGTTCTATTTGGTATTTGCTAAGCCTTGAAATATTTTCCCATCAAACGTATAAAAACCAGTTACATTATCTCAAATATTTTTTTAAAAGCGATAACAATTAAATTATAATTTTAATAACAAATGAATTCTTAATAATATTATATTTATTTATCATATCGTACTATTTAAATCTAAAGCCACACTTCTGTTTCGTGAGTCGTGACGCGTCAAATTTTTTTTATACAACGAAGTAAGAAGACGAGCAAGACGCTTTCCTGATGGGAAGAGATAACGCTGCCCATAATAATATTAGTACAGTGCTACCCAAGATTTTACAAAGGTAAAATTCTGGGTGCACTGCGCCAACGCTTCTTATTTGAGAGTCATAAGATGTTAAGACTCTTCAGCTCAGTAATTTCACTAGCTACAGTGCCCTCCTACCGAAGCACAGTAATGTTTGCACATCACTGCTCAGGCGGTAGAATAACTGGCACTGTTGGGATACCCACCTAGTGGACCTCCTGCAAAGGAAGTCTACCCCCGGTAAAATATTTTACGTTTTATATAAAACATATTATTACAGTGTGTACTGACGCCACAACACACTACATACACATGTTTCCATACTAAATGTCCCTATACAATAGTTATTTGTTATACAAGAGTGCAAAGTTGCTTTTTAATCGCGTGCTCAGTTTTGATGACCGAGCTAGCGAAGGATTCTAAGATTGAATCACGAGCGCAGCGAGTGATTTATTAATTAGAATCCTGAGCGTTAGCGAGGGAATCAAAAGAGCACAAGGTTAAAAATCTTTGCACTCGAGTGTGACACATAATTTTTCATCCCCTCAGCGAGGAAATAACTCAATGATAAAAGATTTTTTATTTATTTATTCTCACCATGGATGCGCGCAGTGTTGCCACAATACACAGTATAGTGTAGCTGTAGCATAAAACGGACTTCCACGTCCAAGTTCAGGGCTTTTTTTAGTCTATGCTGTCCCACTGCTTTGCAAAGACCTCCCCCAAATCCTTCCATGTGTCCCTGTACTGCGCCGTCTCAGGTTTTTTGGTATATTATGAGTCCAGATCGTCTCTCCATCTCTTTCATTCACGGCTTTTACCCTTTGAAAAGTAACTAGTATATTTAGGCCACTATACACTCTGTAATAATGATATTAACATACTATGCTTATACGTAGTATGTCTGCCAGAAAGTTATTGATTTTATATTCGATAACATTCTGACTCGTCACGACACACCACTGTAGTAGTGTGGCTATAGCTTAATACGAAATTCCACGATAAGTCATTATCATGTCTGAACTTATTCTGATTCAACGATATTATTAGAAAATTAAATCACATGAATAAATGTTTGTATCATCCTTTTGAATTAATATTAAGTTGATTAGAATTCAAGAAATGGCAAATATCTATACCCCCATAGCTCGAGGGCACACATAAAATATGTGTAAATTTATAAATCTCCACGACGTCTTCAAAAACAAGAATCTCTGAATGTGGTATTAATCTAATTTAAATTCAAGAAGATTCGACTTTTGGCTATTTGCGACAAATCTTGGGTAATAGTTGGTGTCGGGTATTTTGAATTAATTTAACTACTTTATATCCAGTAATATCGTGTTATGTTTTAAATTATAGATAAAAAGAAACAAAATCTACATTAATTTATAATTTTCTCTCGTTAATCGTGGAAACCAGCCGGATTCAGTAACTATTAAAAATCTAATTAATTTTCTTGTTTTCTTTCTACCTTTAATAGGCTGACTCTACTTCTCGCAAATCACTTCTATATTTAATATCAATTCGCGTGGGATTCGGAAACAGAAAAAGATATCATGAGCACTTTTTGAATATGAATTTGTTAAATATGTTTAAAATTTGATATGTTTCTTTCACATGTCTGTTGTTTGTCTGTAATCAAATCTTGGTAATTAAAATTATATTTGATCCACTTCCCGGTTTCCGATTGAGCTGAAATTTTGCATGCATGTATAAATCGGATGACAATTCAATATTATTATGACATCGAGCTGATCTGATGATGGAGCTGGCATGCCACGGGATGCCGCAGAACAACCTGCCATGCCATGCCGTTACTGAGCGCTGGCCCTAAAACAATTCGGTGGCACTCCCGCATCATATAATGTCTGAGGACTGGGAATCGACGGGGCCGTAGCATCCAGTCCAGTCCTCCATCGTCCAAGTTATTTTACGGTGTAGGTATGCTACCCATATATTATATGTTACGGCTAAAGTCCGAAGTGCGCCTACACCTAGGTTTAGCCGGTTAAACCTAAGTGTAGCCGACCGCAGTTAGTTAAAGATAGGTGTTAGGTGTAAGTTAGGTGTTGGGTGGTGATTTACATATTTTATTGAGACTATGGGATGATAGATAGAGGGCTGTGGATGATGATAATAATCTATTAATTGAGAGCAATTAAATACCTCTAGAGGTATTATTTAACAGAGTTAATTCAATCATGGAGTCAAAACACCATATATTTCTTGGAACAGAACGGTGTAACCTTATCTAATTTGATTTTAAGCCATGGCATATCCTATATTATTATTTTTAGTAGGTAATAAAAGCTTGTTTTTTCCAAAAATATATTTTTATGAAAACTCGTTTTTATTGTCCCTACAAATATAAGTTTGAAATTGCGATTTTTACGATAGTTTTACAGTTTTACAACATCAGAATATGGAGATTGTTAAGGCACTATAACATTTATTATAACTGTAAATTCATAGAACAATCATAGATTATATCAATGTACTTTTTGACCGAAGAAACAAAAATTAAATTTTCGTTTTATTCCCTAGTTCAAATCATCAGTTAGATCTTCGAACTAGTGACGAGACTTTTTACTCCCACTAGTTTGACTGTCGTCACAAATTTTTCAGTAAATAATTAATTATAATATGTAATAATAACAATAGGACCTTGTCCAAAAAAAAATATCCGTTATGTAGATTATAAAAATAAACATTAGGCACTTATTTTTTGCTTTGTAGAATTACTAAAATGGTTCAAATACTATAGAAAAAAAATGTGTAGATCTTACAAAATATCTGTCCCTGGCAGGAAACGAACCCCCAACCTTCCGCGTCGCAAGCGGTTGTTAGCTTACCGCGCCATAGAGCGTCAGATGGTTGTTAGCTTACCGCGCCATAGAGCGTCAGATCTAAATATCATAGGTGTTTCAATTTATATCTAAAAATGTTTTTTATCCCCTTAAGTTAAAGCTCTATAAAAACATAAATGTATAATTTACAGCAAGCCGTAATTAGGTTATATTATATTGTTTAGTATAATTGGAATTGCCTTGATCAGTGAAATCTAAATATATACATATTCAGTTATAAACTTGTATACTAAATCTCTTTAGATATGACTAAAAATGTATGTACTTTTAACAATGAACAATTAGATTTTAAAGCCAATATGTTAGTGTAGGTTTTAAGGTACTTTTATATCAAATCTCAGCTTATTTGGTTCAGCCGATGTGAAGGCAACACACATACATATCCATACTTTTATGCATCATAATACTATAAATGCTAATAATTGGATGTGTGTCGTGTGTGTAATGGATGGTGTTTGTTACTCACGCCTAAACGACTGGGCGATTTATTGAACTTAGACCCTAGAGTCTATGACTCTACATAGTCTATGATTTCTACGGTAAAACCTCTAGAAACAGCACGTGTTTCCATATCAGTTTACTTAATACATTGGTTTTAAGTCCTACTCAAAGTAACATCCAAAGTCAGTAGTTCCTTCGACCACGGCCTAGCAATAAAGCGGCCACTTGACATCATTGTCCGAACATAATACCACATCTATTCTTTGATTTCGACCATTGTCTGCCCAGGTACAAAACGCACCCTTTATTATTACCTTGCCACTCCAAACTGAACATAATGCTGTTGATATAAGAAGTAACGTTTGAACAAGGTGCGATGATAGAGCCAAGTGGCACTTCATTTTACAGCATTGTTTAGATTTTAAGTGCAGATTAAAATGTTTGGAGCGAATGATGTTTGGACTTTTTTTTTTCTTAAGCAATTAGAAGAAAATATCTTACATATTTTTAATATTAGATGAAAAAATCTTTAATTTTTGGTTCAACTAAAAGTGTTAGGGCCTATAAAAGATACTAGTTATAAAATTAGCCTTTATTATTAATTAAATTATATTTTATTAAATTATATTATATTATTATTTTAATGTGATATTATTTAGTCTTTCTATCGTCTTTGCACTTGATATGCTCTCTTTTTGGTATAATAAAATATATTAAATAACTCTTAATCGATAATTACTATACATTTTTTAATGAAAATTATTAAAAAAAATTCAATTCATACATATATCGTTATATAGATATTTATTAAATTTACTTAATATATTTAATATAGCCTAAAATAATTATCTAACCAAGTTTTGCATTAGCGACATGTAAAGTCTGCCCACTTCAGTCAAACGATTTCAAATTTGCATTAGAAACTTGAAACAATCATTTAACAAAATAAATCTTATGCCTATTGGAATAAGGCATGTTCTCTTCTAACAATTATATATTTAGATTGTATATATTTGTAATTTATGCGAATTGGACGTTTCGTGTTGAATGGACCAAGAAAGTCTGAAGAAATGAATCGTATTCAATAATTATCTACATTTCGAACGAATATATTTTCTATTAACCTAATATGTCCGAAGTTTTGAGAACCCTACATTAATTTGAATTTGAAATTTGTCTTTAGTTTTATACCACATCATCTTCGGATTCATAATTCGTTGCTTCAAGGTTTCTAAAATATTATCCAATAGACATTAAAATTTTAATTTTTAAGTAATTATGTAAATACTAGCTGCGCCCACCGGTTTTACCCTCACATCACATTGAGTTTCGTACTATCTAAATACCAAATTACAGCTCTATCTGTTCTTCCATTTAAGCATGAAGAGTTTAAAAAACACATCCACACAATATAATATTAGTGGAAAGTTGGTGATAATTATATTGCAACTGAAGTATCAGGGAGGAACTATACTAAGCCGAATATCAGAGTCAGTGCAAAAGATGATCTTGCGCAAGCAGCAATAATAGCAGTTTCGATTCGCAACAGGGACCGAGTAAAGAAAGATATTAAGAACATTCACACATGGACACAACCAAAGAACAACCGTAATATTAGATATGTTAAGTTTAGTATCTGTAGACACTAAAACATTATTAAAGTTTTAAAAAATACGTGCGTTTTAAAACTGGTCTTGTTACTACGCAGTTACTTCACAAACCCACCTCAAAACATTCCAAATCCCACATCATTAATATAAAACTAAGAAACTTCATAATTGTGGAACATTATAAAACGTGTGCAATAAAAAACACATTCTTGGATTTCAGTACCCCACTGCGTCAGGGATGGTGATTCCTGGCTTATGATATACTGCCTTCAAATAAAAAAAAAAAGAAAAATAAACTTTATGATGTTGACCGCAACATTGAGTTTCATTTGGAACTTTTAATACAGCCTTCGGAATGAGCCTTTACGATTTTCAACTTTAACTTTAGGGTCATAAAGCTGTAAATTGAGTATTAATTTGTTTCATATTAAGACTCTGCAGTGTTAACAATAATATTCGGCTTGGAGGTTTGAAATGGGCATCTGCCACCCCCGACTGTTTGAAGCTACACCAAGATATAAAATTATAGATATTAATCTATCATTAAAACGATAGAGCTTTCGATCTTCTTTTGTTTATGGAATTTTTAATTTGTATCGTAGCATGAATTATTTTAGATTTTATTATTGGCTATGAATTCTAGTATAATAAATAATATTATCATTATATGCAATTCAGCAAAAAGTCCAGTGCAGCTAGTGAAGGATTTCAGTCTGCTATTAGACCGTCAACGACTGCGTGTTTAAGATAAGTAGGAGGACGGAGGAAGTCGTTAGACCAGCAGTTGCAGGCCTTCGAATTAATCTTGGCGACCTGAAACTGCAAAATATAGGTTAACCATACAACCTAGATTTGCGATAGTGATTTGACTGTGACAGTTTAGGTAGGTAACCTGTTAACCCCAAATATTTTTTTTTTATTATTATCATTAACATCAATGCCGATTATCGAGTATCGATTCTTCTAAAGCCAGCACGTCTTTTAGTTTCGCTGATCAAATCAAGACAGATGCTCACATGCATACTGACAAAGGTTCTGTTTGTTCGCACGGTCACAATAGGAGGTTTTTTGTGGAAGGAGTTCCCGAGTGGATCGCGATTCACATTGTGGGAGAATCCAGGATTTTTTATACGTATCAGATTTGGCTCTAATTTCTACATGATGCGTCTTTTCGTCTCACAGTGGTTTTTGGAGATGTTAGTTTTTGGAGCGAGCTTTGTGTGTATTTGTACTTAATTGTTGAGTTAAAGAGTTTTCACGAAGTTATTGAAGGGTTCAACCTTTTAATAATGAAGGGTAAGGAAGTTACGAGTAAATAAAGGAAACGTATGGATGGAATTGGGGGAGGATTATGATATAAGAGCTAAGGCATATTGTGTTGATTTTTCTACATCTTGACTTTCGATTTTTGCACAAGATAACACATATTTAAAAAAAAAATGTAGTAGTCTCTACTCTCTACTGCTGGGCAAATACTTCGTTCAAATCTTTTCAAGTATTTCTTTCCTTTGCCATCTTGCCTGGTTCTCATTTATAATATCATCCCGCCACCATATCTTTTAAAGATATCTGGAAACTTATTTTTCATTTGAATTACATTGCATCTATTAATAGTTAAAATGCCATGAAAAATAATTACATGCCGTTAAACAAAAAATAACCTACAAATTAGCATTAATAAAATAATTTGTAAATTACGCCAACATGCCAAAAGTGAGAAAAAAACTTGAACCCTTAGCCTTAAACGTCAGGGTCCACAAGAAAGCGCTAAGTTCCTTCCCACCGCGAACCAACCACAACTCTCCAACCGCGCCCGTAAATCCTTCACAAAAACCTCCCGACCTCCAAAATGGACGATTAAAATCAAAAATAAATAACAAGAGCTCGCTTTTGTCTTACTCGTGTCTACAGCGCTTTATCTGTTGGACGAGCGACGCCAGGACAATAAAAAAAAACACCGGCCTGCAGGTACCTCGGCCATTTTGTAGTTAATCTTTTTCAATAATCCGCGCGTTTTATAGCTTGTAGGCCGGCTCTTTTGACGCTACCACACTCATTTATTAAGGTAACTCGGTGGCGGGAAAAATCAATTAATTCATAATTACTTTTGTTGTAAGCACTTTTTAACCCCCGACGCAAAAACGACGGGGTGTTATAAGTTTGACGTGTCTGTCTGTCTGTCTGTCTGTGTGTGTGTGTGTGTGTGTGTGTGTGTGTGTGTGTGTGTGTGTGTATGTGTCTGTCTGTGGCATCGTAGCGCCCAAACGGATGAACGGATTTTGATTTAGTTTTTTTTGTTTGAAAGTAGAGTTAGTCGAGAGTGTTCTTAGCCATGTTTGGTGAAAATCGGTCCAAGATGGCCGCCGCTACAAAATGGCGGATTACTTTTTTCTTCCACGACCCCCTCAATATGGGTATCAAATGAAAGGGCTTAACGAGTAGATTACAGCCCACTATATAAAATTTAAAATCCAAGATGGCCGCCATCAAAAAATGGTGAATTACGTATTGCGTTGGGGGTTTTTTAAAATTTTTAATTTAATTCACTTGTTAATGGGAGTGATTGGAATTTGAATTAGTTTATTCCGTGTTTTGCAATATACGAGTATGTAACTTATGCTCGAAGCCTTGCCAGCATTGAAAACCCTTTTGCAGATTTCTACGTTGCGTCGTTTGTGCCATATTTCAACTCAATCCGATTAGTTGAATTGAGCATCGATTGATCATTCAATCAGTCATTAATATATACGCTTTCCTTTTACAGATTTAGATTATGTTTAAGTTGCCTAGGAAAATTTATACAAAAAAATCATATCTACATTGAATCGACCTACCGACCAACGAGAAATATAGTTAAAAAACAATTCTGAAATACTGTCTAATCGCTGTTATGTACAGCGACATTTCAGGGACATTTTATGTGGCGAGTGAGTGCATTTTAAGAGTGGAGAAACTACAAGAATACAAGAAAATAAAAGGCAATTTAGGTTTGACGAAGACTAAGTGCACTTAGTCTTCGTCAAACCTAAATTATTATATAGGAGCCAAATGCTCGTTAGCAAAATGTCCATAAAGAAATCGTGTTCATCTTCGCGTAGAAAGTCACATTTTTGCATTCTTAGAGAGTCGTTAAAATTCGAACGTTCAACTTGTTTTCGGCTAAAATTCCCATCGCCAATAAATTAAAATATCTACATAATAATATTATTAAATAAACAAATGCAACGTTTAACAGGAAACGAATACATTTCCATATTAACTAATGTTGGCAAAAACATTTTATTGAAGCTTGTTTTTTTTTAATCGATTATTTCCTGTGTGCAAGAATTATATGAAATCCATTATGACGTCATTGTTTAATACTTTATAACACAAATTATTGTGTGTTAGGGGAGAAACCGTGGTCCCATAACAAAGGTTGTAGAAAAATACTATTTTACAAATAGTCTACTCTACCTCTATAGTGTAATAGTCGTTTTCGGCTATGGCGACTCTTTAGCTTCAGGCTAGCATATCAGTAGTTCACCCTTACGTACTTAAGCAGCTAATTTAAGGTTTGGGCAATGATAAAATATTCTGTTAAATTAACGTCTATGTATAAGGTGAAACTTGTTCTTCAGTTGGTCGCGCTTTTTATCGAGTTTACACTTCCTATCGATTTCGTAACTGTACCTAATATATAAAACACTGTTCTATATACATATAAGTTCCCCATCTTCGGTCGGTATTCGGCCTGTGTTTCCTATTCTATGTACAATTTACATGTGTCTTTTCTGAGCATCCTTTTACTGTGTATTGTACTGTTCAGTCTTCAGTAACTTGTGTCTTCAGGGCCCAGGCAAGTATTCGTGTGAGTCCGTAGATTCGGTCGTAAGCCGAGAGGTAGACAAGACCATGGGAAGATCTAGGGGTTCAGTTCAGTCTACTGCATATTACGAATTAATAATTTCGTAGCCTGAACTATACTGTATTATATTATAATTTACCCTTCCCACTATTTATTGTCACGGTTCAGAGTGCTGTCTATTTTAATTCAGCTGTAAATCTACTTGCATGTCATTCAAAGTTGTGGATACTCCATTCGGTTTTGAGTTTTAATAAATGGATTTCGTCATTATCTACAGCCTTCTAAATCCCATTCCTCGGTATAGTCCTGCTTCATGTTTCGTTTCATTTTTAGTACGCGGTATCCATCTTTTTGGAGTAGTTTACCTTTATAAATAAACTAATTGATTTATAACATTTTATTATAATGTATTTTATACTAGCTATAACAATAAATATAATGAGTCATCTCTTTGCTATGACATAGTTAGATATTCCTATTTGTATATAAATTCTTAAATACATTAATATGTAGAATTATATTATTTACCATTAACCATGTGTATTAATGACATATTAAAATAGTCATAATGTCTATTATCTAGGGTTATAGATAATGGACCTATGTTATTGATATATAATGTCAATGTATAAAGAATACGAGTCTGTAACAATAAAAATGATAATTTTGATAATTTAGGCATAATTTTAGTGAAAATTAATTCAAAACATTTTAACTGCCCAATAAAACTTGATTTGATGTCGTGGTGGATCTAATTGAAAAATTATTGTTACACTTTTAAAAACCATTATTTTTTTAACATAATGAATAAATTATGGAAAAAATATATTTTCTTTTCCCAGCAAGAAATAAGAAATCTTTATTGAAACACTACTTTATTGAAATACGAGGATCTATGTAAATAAACTTAAAAATAAAACAATAATAAAGTATAAAGGTATTACCGCTAATGGAGATCTCTACCGACCGTGCAACCAAAATCTATTAATTTATTTTTTATGTGTCGAAGTTGAAGACGAGCAAGACGCTATCCTGATGTTAAGAGATAACGCTGCCCATAATCAGTACAGTGCCACTTAGGATTTTACAATGATGTGAGAGAGCCCTGCAGAGGAGCCCTGCACCAACGCATCTTACTCGATATATAATTATTAATATAATATATCTATTAATAATTATCTATTTTTTTACATTGTTACTGTACTATAATATCCGGCATTTTAAAATTCGAATGGTTGTAGCGCATAGTTCATAATACGAGTATGCTACCATGTCCTACTAATTCGGATAAGACTATGATCGGAAGTAGCAGAGTCGCTCTAAGACCACCAACAAACTCGGCCTGAATGATTTTGTCTCGAATCACGCACGTTATGTCCAAGCCCGCTATTACCCCGAATGATATTTATTTAGTACCATAATACCACGTTATTACTATTAATAATGTACTATTAGTAGAGGTATGCGGATGTTACGTACGTAGGCTTAGAAGCCTTACTAATGTAGGAAAATGAGCACAGTTTTGAAAGACAAAGGCTCTAGAGGTTTTATGGAGGTAATAAGTCTTCCTAGTCTAACTAGGACCACCTAGTACCAAGGACCTATTATACTATAAATTGGTCGACGAAAGCTCGCATCTTCAACTTATTGTCAAATTGCGCGTGTTTAGTGAGAGTTGTGATTTCCTAAAATCATATTGTTATAGGCTATTTCAATCAAAATAACATAAAAATACGATAAATGATGAAATTGCATCAGTGTGAGTACTGTGGACTTTTGTTAACCGATCTATACAAAAGTACCTTGTTAGAAACTAATGGTCCATAAAGCCCTGAAAAGTGAGCCTTCGTGAACCCAAAATGGCGTAAGCAGGATTTTAAAAAACCAATAATTAGCGGGGTATATTTCATCAGTCACACTAGACAAGCGTAATATTACTTAATTAGAGTAGGTTGCTGCACTACTTTATAAAAATTTGGGTAGGAAGTAGTAACTTAATATAGGTCGAGTGAATTGAAAATAAATATAGAGTCGTATAAGGAATTTTGATTCAAACTCAAATTCAAAATTCATTTATTCAAATAGGCTACATTGGAGCACTTTTGCAATTAGATTTATGTACCTACTATATTATTGTTAATGTTACTTAATATAATTAAATTAAAAAAAACATACTGATTTTTTTTAAGTTTACAGTTTGTCTATATTATGAACTTGATTTTCTCGTAACTCGTAGATAAAACTAAAAATACTTGTAAACTCTTGTTGGAGCACTATACATTATCAATTATAATTGAATTACTTTAAAAGGGATTATAGGTGCTAAGTGCCATGTTGTACCTACTTAGGTACATCATCATAAAATATACCCTCTGAATTTTCGCAGAAATATTAAAGCTTATGCTAGATGCCAATAAATTCTGAGTATTTTACACCGACGAAGACGCATCAGATAATAATAAATATATAATTTTATGTTAAATTTAGGGCATATTATACTTTATTAACATCACAGCATCGTTGTGTAAAAAGAGGGAAGTCATGTGACCAAAATATATGGTAATCAAAGAATAATATGGTGGTAAAAAGGAATGCAGGAAGGGGGAAGCTTGGATTAAAAAGCTTCAAACGATTAAAAGAAGTACCCGTGAACGAAATATATAGTAGTGTACATAGAAATCACTGCTGTTCGTCGGCTCAAATGAAAAAAATATCTTAGGAATAACGCATAGGTCACGTTTCAGCAGGTAAAACCGACGGGCTCCGCTAGTCGCTACATATTTAGTATAAAACCAAGTCGCTTGCCACTGTCTACTGTCTGTCCCTATGTATGCTTTAGATGCGGTTGTTTTTTTTAAATAGAGTGATTTAAAAGGAAGATTTATATGTAACACACGTGCGAAACCGGGGTGGGTCGCTAGTAAATAATAAATTAAAAATATTTATACTTAACAAAAACAATGCACTTTTTAACTTTTTTTTAACTTAGTTTAATAGTTACGAGAACTCTATAAAACTTTATAGGCCGTTCGGTAAATTGCAATTTTGATTGGAAAACTTCCATTCGTGTCTTGTAATTTTCTGAGGCGCCTAGATAATAATAAAGGTTTCCTAATTGCATTTTATTTTCATGATTGTAGTTTTAATTTGCATAAACTGATGTACGCATTATCACTTACTATGGTAATTTTATTCATCTTGTTTGTAGAGAAATTTAATGTTAGCTTTTTCAAGACAATTTTGTATTGCTATTGAGAAAATATCAATAACTTTCCTATAGGATTTAAGAAAACACAATTTATTGTCAATTTACGTACATACATACGTTTAAGAGAAATGATTTTATCCATTTGAAATGATTTTTTTTATACAACAAAGTACAAAGTAATAAGACGAGCAAGACGCTCTCCTGATGGTAAAAGATTACGCTGCCCATAATTAGTACAGTGCTACCCAGTAAAATTTTTGGTGCACTGCGCCAACGCTTCTTACTTGAGTGAGAGTAATAAGATGTTAAGACTCTTCAGCCCAGTAATTTCACTAGCTACAGTGCTCTCCTACCGAAGCATAGTAATAATTGCACATCAATGCTCAGGCGGTAGAATAACTGGCACTGTTGGGGTAACCACCTAGTCGACCTGCAAAGGAAGTCTACCCCCAGTAAATAGTATTTTTTTTTTGTAATTAGTCTGATTTAATTTCACGTTTTAATTAATCATTCTGTCTCTAAGTACAATTTGTTTTTATCGTCTTATGGTTGTCATTAACCAAAGGTAACCGAAATCATCTGATGCAAAATAAATATGATTTTAATGTTTTATTTATAAAGATTACTTCTTTATTACACAATATCACAACTGATTAAATAAAACATATTTATTATCTGGTTGAAGTTAAATTTGTTTTAAGATAAAAGAATTACACTCGGCTACAGCATGAGACGTAAATGAATTTGTTAGGAGGCGCTAGTGTCAACGTGGAATAACGTTTTGAGAGCATATCGATATGGCGTAACGTTAGTACAGTTTTTAGTCACGTGCACAATATCGTAGACAGCCGTGTAGGTAAATGCATTCATTCTAAGTAACGCTTTAACAAATATTACAGTTACGAGTAAATAAAGTTTAGAAAAAAACTAGAGATGTCTTATCCATACAGATAGGACCTTTTTTCTCCATACTAGCTGCGGCCCGCGCTCTTACCCGCGAAGTCCCAATTCGGTGGAAAATCACTGTAAAAGGAAATGGTAAAACACATCGATTTCGCAGATTTTGGTTTTATAAATTTCTTGCACGTGTTCTAACATTTTTTTCACTTCCTGTGCGGTCCTATAAAAGGTAGCCTATATTTTTTCCAGCTATCAACATAGCGAGTTTCATTATAAATCAAAACGCGGTCTAGAATAGCTCAAACTAACACACAACTTAAGTGACCTTAACTGAACCTAACCAGTAAATATTAAAATAGTTTACGTTTTAAGATTTAAGTTACAGGTACAACAAATAGGAGTCCAAACTACAGCCCATCGCCTAGGTACTTATTTACATACGTCTGAAGTCTAAGTGCTTGGTCGTGATGGTGCACTGCGCCGGCGCACGCCCCTTCTATATTACTGCTTCTGTTAGAGGTGGTTTAGGTAGCACGTTTTTTAAATAAGCAGTAACAACAGCTGCTTTTAAAGTTGCTGTTGTTACTGCTTTTTATAGAGAATCATAATGAGTAAACCAGACGCTTGATGGTAGATGATTGCCCATATCATACACAGAGCCAGTGTTTTGTAATTTAAATTCACTCTGATTAATATATTAGTTGTTAAATCTCGTCATGCCCAGTAATTTCACTGGTAATATTGCTCTTTTAGTCTGGAACACAATATGTAATGCATCACTGTTTTTTCATGTTGAATTTCTATTTCTATTATTAGAATTATGATTTATTTATTATTATTATTGTGATGTTGTTTCCCAGAGTACGTGTCTCATCACGCTATTACATCGGCAATAGCGGATAAAAGTTTAATATAGCAGATACTTTTTAAATGATAATCAAAAGTTGTTTATTCAGTAACAATAAAATAGCAGCTAACAAAAAGCATGTTAAATAACGACAACTTAAAAGCAGTTTATAAAAGTCTGTGATACAACAAAGCCGAACGCTGCCCTGAAGAGAAATAATACTCGTAACTACCTCTATCCACATCGTGACCCGGTGAAAAATGCCGCTGATATTATGAGAACTAGTCGAGAGCTCCAGGAGAAATTATTCAAAAATTGATACAATTCTGTTTAATAGGTAGTCATTGCTTTGCTACGAGGCAATGCTACCAGTGGTTTGGAGCACTTCAATTTTCTGTAGGTAGTAATGGCTGATGTATGGATTGCACAAGTTTTCCTTATTGTTGTCTCAATAGTGCTTAAGTCATTGAAAACAAAAAAAAATAGACGCCGCTAGTGTATACTATTAAGGTACTTTAAGATAAGACAAATAACTCTTTATTAATACCACATAAAAAGTAATTACTTTAGGCTTTCACATAATTAAATTTATAGTCTACACAAACATGTATATTAGACGTTATCAATTTGTAATCTTGTATTTAAATGCCACTGAAATCACATTTATCGCCAGTCTGCCATTTTGTATAATAGAAATATGAAGCAGGTGACATTAGAAGAAATTTCACTGTTTTTGACGGAGAAGGTGATTGGGAGAGCCTTTAGGATAAGAACTAAGAGTGACGACACTGTCAAATGTATTAAAGTGTCCCGGGCCGCGCCAGTGGGAGAAGGCTTGCTCAGCGTGGTGTACAGGATTCACGTCGCTGGCTCTCAACATGCCACCAGCTTCGTAGTCAAAGGACTCATCAATGATCCTGTACTTCGGCGAACTCTAGCCGGCCCCATATTCTTCAAACGGGAAATGGATTTCTTCTCGAAAATTTTACCAGTGCTCAGTGAACTACAAACAGCTTTAGGAGCGAAAGAACGTATACAAAAACATATCCCGATCATCTACGGCTACCACCAGGACGGTGTTAACGACTACTTACTGCTAGAGGACCTGTCAGAATCTGGCTGCAACTCTCTACCGGTGACTCCTAGTGAAGAACAAAGAAACGATGTTCTCAAAGTCTTGGCACATTTCCATGCCGTTTCAATGGCTTTAAGAATCAAAAGACCCGAAGAATTCAATAAAGTTATTAGACATCTATCGGAAAATTACATGAATGAAGAAAATCGCGAGTGGTTCGCAAAATATCTGAGAAATGCGGTCAATATTGATCGTTCAGTGATTGCTGAGCTCGAGGACGCTAACAGTGTATACTTGAAGAAGTTTAGCGAAGTGGTGGGGAGTGATCCGTACGGTCAGATTGTTGCAGCAGTGTGTACTCCCGGTGAACATCCGGTGCTGTGCCACGGAGACGCTTGGAGTCCCAACTTCTTCAGGTCCCCAGAAAGAACAGTCACAATAGACTTCCAATCGGCGAGGTGCGCTTCTGCCGCAACTGATCTAGCTTACTGGAACATACTTTGCTGTAACAAACATACCACCAACCAAGACTTCTTAAACGCAGTCGAAGTATACTACAATTCGTTGCAGTACTACTTGCAAGATATGGGACTAGACGCTTCCAAAGTGTTCCCCCGAGCTGCTCTCGATAGAGAATTAACACTCTATGGAAGGTTCGGTTACCTGGCGAGTTTGACTACCATTCCATTGATGTCATCGGAAAAGATCAACTTTTTGGATTTCTCAGAGGCAATGTTCCCCGGCGAGGACAGGATCCCCCTGGAAACTGTTTGGAAACTGACACCAATGAAGGAAATGGACGATAAACTGCGTTTGGTGACCGCGCTTCGCATCGCCGTGGACATGCGTTTAATTTAAATTATAAGTACGAAATCCTGCACGAATGTTAACGGAACTGTTAAAATCATTCGGAGCGAGTCGAGTACAGAGATTGGGTATAAAAACACCTGTATCTGTGTCGAGATAAGCCGGCGGATGAGTCGACAGTCCGTCGGAATGTTCGGACTCGTGACCGCTACTCAGCCGAAGCCCGAAAACTAATTATCGCGGCGGCGAGTTAACCGACCACTTTGTATTCTCACTCACACGTCGACGTAGATTCAGTTTAGAACGTGACGTTGCCACTTGTCGTATTTCATTTGTACATTCTCGTGGAATCTGGCTCTTGTTTGCACTTCTCTTATAAATCGTAACTAACATGGGTGTTGCGACATCTCTTACATGATAAAATCTTAGCAATGCTTGTTCAGTTTAAAACCTTGTCTTTTCAACAAATAAGTAATAAAAAGTATTTTTCATTAATTAAATGGAATTTTCTCCTTTTCTTTATATTTATTTAGTAACCAACGGTGACAAACAATAAAGAAAATTTGCACAATTCAAACTCAAAGCAAATTTGATTGTTGATGATAGAAGCGGAAGGAAACCACATTCATACGCCATTACCCCATAGAGCTTGGGATCGTTTGATTTACTATCAGTTTTGACTCACACTATGATAGGTACGAGTTAGTTTTTATTGTATAATATAAACCTACTACAAATACAAACTACAAAATCTTTAGAATTTTCAAGGTAAACATTTATACATAGATGTCAAAATTATTGATGGTCCTATCACAAAAAGTAATGTCTTCCACATAACCATTTATAAGGTAGTTTTTTTTAAATAGCTGTTTCAATACACAACGCTATTGAAAATTATTAAAATCTACAAACACAATTCACAGGTTAAGTTTGTCTCCGCATTTAGGTTTAGGAGAACATGTTTGCGATAAGAATTCCACAGTTTAAAATTCGGGTCATACGCAGTGTCGTAATGCAGGTACGACAATACAGAACAATTTCGTAGAGTAGGTAAAAACAAAAAGAATGCGATGTCAGAGGGGCACGTAAATTCGATTCGTATTTTCATACATATTTAAAAGGCTACCTGTTTTAAGCGAATTGGTTTACAAAGCCGTGGCAGCATATAAATTAGTCTATAAACTTACCTACAGTTTAATAACGTGGCTACACTGAATGAAACAGTCTAAAATCTAGAAATAGTGGGTCTAGTGTTAACACGAGATAAAGGTGAATTTTATGGAAAAATGTGACAAAACCTGAACTCACTTCCGATTGCAGCGAACGTTAAAAGTTAAAAAACTAATAAAAATCCTGTTTTTGCAATAGTAGCGGAAGATGTCATTGGACTTAGTTTTGAAAAAAACCCAATAAAAACAGTTCCCCAGAGAAAGATTGGGTGAATGTTATTTAAATTTGTTTTATTTTATTATTTTAGATAAAAATTAGACATTAAGGACCGTTTTTAATTTGCTAATGAGTTAGAATGGAATAAACCAAACGATCACGTATAGCATTCCAAAGTTAGAATACGTTACAAAAAAGCTTATAAAACACATGTTACTATGTTGTATGAAACGTACGATTTTTTTAAAAAATACGCTAGAATGATGTACCATAGTAAATTTCTTATCAACCGGTTCAACAGTTTCGTCGTAAACACAAGTCCACACTTTTGGCGAAATCCAAGAGCTCATATTGAGAGCATGTAACTAAACCCTACGAATGATCTGATTATGATCCCTAGAATAACTCGTACTAATTATTGGCTATTTTCGCTGGGTGCACTTAGTTTCATATTATATTACTAGCTTATGCTCACAGCTTTGTCCGCGTGGCAAAATCTTAATCTTAGCGGATCTCTACGCTTTAAAACCTACCTATATGCCAAATTTCTGCTCAATCCGTCCCAGCGGTTTGGGCTGTGCGTTGATAGATCAGTCAGTCACTCTTTCCTTTTATATATTTAGAAGATTAAGGCCGTATTCCGGCACGATGATCAGAGAAGCCAGTGAAGGATTTTTCTTTCAACAAAACGTTAATAATAATGATAATGACGACCGATGATGACTGACGCCATAATTTTTCTTTCTGAATTTTTCTCCATAATTCCAACAAAAAGAACACCTTAACCCTGTCAAGGTACTGTACACATTAGAATATTCCGAATGTTCCGGACTTTGTCGTATGTAAATGGATATAACACAATGAAGGGCAAATGGTAAAGGGCAGAAGTGTGCTCGAAGAGATGCTCCGCTTACAATAAGTACGAGGGCTTCTGTTTAACTGTTACTTCTGTACAACTACTGAAGTTGTGAGACCTATCTCGGTTATTCTATTAATATTATTTTTAATTAGTATTATTTTTGTATACTTGTTTTTGAGTTATTGTTATTTTTTGTTTTATTTTCAGCCAAGGAATAACCTCCCTTCCTTCTCACTCTTTTCGGTCAAAAGCTATGTATGATAAAACCATTTTTTAATCTTTGAAATTTTGACACAAAATTTTTAATAACGAAGGCGATAAGCGATTACAAGCTGGCGAGACGATTTCGCGCACCAAATCGGCTGGGCCAAGGTAGTGTAGAAAAGAGTTAGAGGAGGTCTTTGCCCAGGAATGGGCAGAACAAATTAATAAATGAATACCTACCCACCTATGTATACTTTTTATAGTTTGAGGATTCGTAGCTGGCGCCTATTCATAGAGGAAATTTATGAGCGCCTTGTATCTCGATTTACGCGCGAGTTAATAAGTTAACTTTGCAAAGAACCTTCATGTGCGAAGGTGCTTATTTATTTTATGAATGTATATTACTCGTCTACCTATCACTCTTATGTAATCACACATTTATTTCACGAGAAACTTTGAATCTTATTTAATTTTATCTCAGATGTCATTTAAAATTAGGCAAACGCGCTCATTTCGTTCACTTATTTACATTAAAAAATATATTGAAATTAAAATTTTGTCATTGGTCGAAAGAGTCGCAAAAGTTGCAAATCATATCACCTTCCAAGAAATTGCACCAAATATATGTATATCAAATATAAATATTCAACGAATCATTTTACATTTAAATGTAATATAATTATCACTGCCTGGCGCCATGAATTAATTATTGTTATACGTATTTTATTTAATATAAGACAATTTTATTTAATAGTCTTCGATAGTCCGCTATTTATAGGCATTAGTGTACCTATGACAACAGTCTATAAAGACTATATTTTATTGATTTACACTTACTTGTTCTAAAATACAACTTTTGCACCAGGCCCCAGGCTCACGGTATTAATTCATTGTATGTATGTACCTACTATATAATAATGTTATTGTAATAATAAAAATTCTCGCGGCATTTGTCATCGAACTTCCCCGAAACGACATATTATTATAGACGACTTTTTTGTATATTTGATAAGTGAAAATAGGTCGTAAAGTGCTTTTCAATAGACGAAGACTAAGTTGCGCGAGTCAAAAAAAAACTTTATAATTGTTTCTTTTTTAATCTTATATAGATAATTTAGGTACCTACTTGAACATATACAACGATTACAGATATTATTTATATTCGTATAAAGGCCAGAGTTCAGTGCATAATTAAGTGGCAAATTATTTTCAAATTCTTCAAGTAAAATTCAATTAACATGTCTTAGCACCTAATGCTGTAAACACGTAGATTTTAATGTACCAATAAAAACATTTTAATTATAATATTATTGTGGCGAGACATCGATGAATTACTAAAACTGAGTGATTTATAACAGAAACGGTATTCGGCAGCGCGTTCGTTTGATCTCCAAGATTGATTAGGAGACTTGCTATTTGGCATCTATTATAATTATGCTAATTATAAGAATCGCATGGCTATTCTAGAATTTAACATACCTATGATGATGACGAGTCTCAAGGAGGACCAGAGCCAACTTGCTAAGTTTATAGGAATCTAGTAATCCAGGGGTTTTCTCCATTATACCTATTTGAGTCTATATGCAGGTCGCTTCTAACCGGAATATATGGAAGACTG
This sequence comes from Hemithea aestivaria, assembly GCA_947507615.1. Classification (NCBI taxonomy): domain Eukaryota; kingdom Metazoa; phylum Arthropoda; class Insecta; order Lepidoptera; family Geometridae; genus Hemithea; species Hemithea aestivaria. The sequence continues at coordinate 4,189,984 of OX382323.1, forward strand.
CCAACGCAATGACCGACACCGCGTCAGTAACGACACTTGTGTTTCAGACGCAGGCGACGATAAAATAATGATTGGGGTGTATACTGCAAAGAACAGGTTACTCTTCTTACACTGTCAGAGTCAAATCACAATTATAGGTTGTGTGGCCAACCCATATGTTGCAGTTTCAGGTCGCCGATAATACTAAGGTATGATGCGACATGATGTGATGACAGCCTCTGACAATGAAGTGTAAGAACGTTACTTCTTCGCGATTGAGCGAGTGAACTGTTAAAGCTGAAATTTAGTACGTTTTACGTAGATATCTATAGATCCTTAAATAAAATAGGCTATTTTTCATAGGATAAAACCGCTGGCTATTAAAAATATAATTGCAACAACCAAACAAGTACATTTTAAGAATGAAATCCTGTTTATTGCTCGAATAATTTTAGGATAACGAACTCATTTCATTTTACATATAATTTTTATTAGACGCAGACACCTGTATGGTAATTTGATAAAACCGGAGCGAAATTACGGCTGGTTTTGGTGTGAACTAATGTTAAGGTTTGGGGTACACTAGGAATAATTACACACGGAAAAATACATCAGAAAAAAACACACGCCATTGACGTAAAGAAGCTAAAAAGGATTAGTAAGATCTAGCGAGACGCTCACAAGTCACAACCGTTCGGGTCGCTGGTAGTAGGTTAGGGCTTCGGTAGTTGCTAGCTACCACTAACTAAACAAAACCGTACGCGCACATAGAAATATGTATAGGTATTTCATTTATCTATGCCCAAAAAGTACTAGTTTAGTAGTAGTGTTAGTTTTTTGGGAAAAGTCATACGAACGATTTTCATCGCGCGGTAAAATGTCGCAGTGTGTGCCAAGACTTATAGATAAATAACCTAACATTATATTGAGCTCATCTCAATACCATCTTCACTATAAATCTTCTTCAAACAATATACCACATTTTGAAAACTAGTTCACATACCGTGGTTTTACACGCTGAAAAATTCTTTTTATTATACTAAATAGGCCTACGTTTGACCTAATCCCACCTGATGGAAAGTGCAGGTGCAGTTGACGATGAATCACGTAAATAGATGCCTAGAAATATGCTATTCACTCGTTCATTTATCTGTATCTGTATATATTACGAGTACATATAAAAGAGGAGCTTGACTGACTGATTTTTACTATACCTTTCTGCTTTAGTAAGACAGAAATATGCATCCTAGGTAGATGCATATTTCTGTGTGCATAAATATTTAACATTTTTGTAATACTAGACTTGATATTCTGACCAGGTCACCTGAGAGCGTGGCAAGACGTCTGGCAACCTGAAGGAAATAGAAAAGATTTTTAATTTCGAAAATTCTACTTGACAGAGTTGTTAATAGATGCGAAATATAAAAAAAAAAATGTTTTCTTTTCTAACAGACTAACAGACTAGTAGTGTTTTACATAAAGCTTCTAAAAAAATTAAAGTAAGCGAAATGAAGGCGACGATTCGCATTGATTGTAAATTACCCCACATGTTAAAAGAAAAACCGACTTTAGCATTGAATAATATTAAGTATCCGAGTAGGTATAAAAATACCCGAGTAACACGAGTTTTTATCGAGTTCCAAACTAATGGTTATTATTAATAATTTGTACCATTAGTCGGAGTGACCGCGCCTCGACGCACAAATAAAACAAAACTACGGCACGACCCTTCTACCACCATCTTAAAACTGTCAGGGGCCACTTCTTAAGAGATAACGCCTTGTTCTTGAAAAAAGTCGACACCGCTCTGTAAACACGTTGTAAATGATCATGTTTTTGGATGTCTTCAAAGCGGTTACTAAAACCTTTATAATTTTTGGTGTGTAACCGGATTTTTTGATATTTTGGTAGAAATAGGAATGTTGATTAAAAAAGTTACCCATCTGACAGATTGAATAATGTTCGTCGTGTAATTTAGTTTTACGTATATTTAAATAGTCTTTAATAAAATAAATTTACACACAAGTTTAATATATTGTTTATTATATGTCTATAGATAAAAATACCCATGTTCAGTCATACCGCGCACCGATATGAATTTAAATATTTTACTCTCCTTACGTTGTTTGATAAAGTTAATAAAATTATCATTAATTGTGTTTTTGTAATTTGTGTTAGTGATATTTCTAAAATTATAATCGAAAGAGTGATAGATCTGTCTAAAAAATACATACCTATCTATTTTTTTATCTGCGCTCAAATTATGATATACCTTAAGACACTCAAAGAAATAAGATATTGTTTAGGCATAAAATGAATCACAGGTAACAAACATGTAGGCGTCATACCGACCATGACTTATCACTTGTTTTATTTAGCTTTTAAAGCTGAGATATCGTTAACGTTTGGTTTCAAAAATGTTTATGGTCATTTAGGACATCAACCCTATAAAATAAGGGTTCAAACAACAAAATAAATACGTAGAATATACAGAAACATAAACACCATAATGTGGAATCAGCTTCCACCCGCGGTATTTCCGTTGAGCATGGGACTCTTCAAAAGGCAAGTGAACAGAGTCTTGAAAGGTAGGCAAAGTACCATCAGATGGGCCGTCTGCTAGTTTGTCACCTATTACATTTCAAAAAATATATCATCCTAACTAGTCTCATTAATATTATACATAAATGCGAAGAAAATAGAGAGGTATTCTCTTCACACTAAACGGCTAAAACCGATTAAGCTGATTAGTATTTGGTATGTAGTAGGTAAGATATCTTAGACCCACATAGGCTTTATTAAGCTATATTTAGCGGGTAAATCCGCTGGCCATTGCTAGATAATAAAAAATGGATAGGTGCCTAAGTGCTCGGGTGATATGGATCAATAAAGAGTTTATTATCTTGTTTTTCTTAGTTATTTTAACTTTTGACGAGAGATGAAGCATTAAGGGGATTAGGAGATGTAATGCGTAAAACTCAACACGAGCTATATATACAGGGCATTTATTTGGCCATAGATAAACAAGGGAGGAATATCTTTGCTTGAGAATTTGCTCCAAATGGAAGCAAAAAGGCAAAAAAAAAATTTACTCGTTTATTAATAGAAGTTAGAGGGCTAGTTAAGCCTAAGAACATCAGCTATGTAGATCAGGATAACAGCTTTTTAACGGACTACCCTAATAATATATTTGATGTCTGCAAAGAAGCGGTAAGGGGTAACGTAAAAACTAAGTTTGGGTGACTATAACTTATACAATATATTGACTAAAATTAATTAATTTTCAAAGGAACAATTATTATAATCGTGCAGCCCTCGAGTCTCAGTAGGAGGCTAATGTGATTTGGGAATCGATGTTCATGTTTTTTTGTTCAATATAATTTATTGCAGAGATTTTGATATATTAGCTGATGCTCACAGCTTTGCTCTCCTATATTCGCATTCGAGAAATCCTATATTCGCAGAGGCACGGTAAAGAGATATAGGTTTATTACATAAAACCTAGCTATGTGTGTGTGTTCTAATTTCTACCCGATTGGTTTAGCGGTTCTAGCTGTGCATCGACAGATTTCAATTAGTCAATCTATCACGTTTCTTATTATTTATTTTAGTGAGTTCTTTATTTAGGATTGGATTGTTTATGTAAAGACAACTATTATTATGTACATTTGTACAATAATCATTGTATAATAATAGATTTAAAATTCCTCCAAGATTTGGCGATTTCTGTTTATTTTACTAGGTAGATATTATATATTTAGTTTGTAGAGTTTGTTATTTGAATAAAATATATAAAATATAAAGTATTCTACATCTACATTCTACCTCTATAAACATTTATCAATAAAGTCACCCAAATTCTATGAAATTTAGAATGTATGAATTGAACATAAAATAGTATCTATGAATTAAAAACAATTTCCTTGAATTTAATGAGAGTCTGTAGGTAGATATAATAATTATAATATTCAAATACTCGATGAATGCAAGCATATTATAAATTAAATTTACATAAATCTGCTCTAAAATATGACTAATTTATGAATGAACCTATTGCTAAAATATGGCGTTTATAGTTTTTTCCTTCGTGTGTTTTAATGGAATGCATTGATTTAATATGGGCATTGATGTAGGTATATTATATTTTAAATTTATTTGCTCAGTACCATTTTAAGGTATATAGATAAACGAGCTACGCCCAGCGGTTTTACCCGCTGAAAAGTTAGCATATGTGTAACTGTAGCGTCAAAGCTATGTACTTAGTACTTACCAAATTTTAGCTCAATCAGTTCAGCCGTTTAGATATGTGAAGAGGTAACAGACATGCAAATACATATTCATTAAAATCCATACTTGATCAATGGACGTGTTCAACATTTATTACGAGAAACATTACATCTCGATATATACTGATTAAAAAAACATCTTTATTATGGGTCAAAAACGAATACTTATTGCTATGTATTTGGTTTCATGAAAAGCTATCTGTGTACCTATAAAATTACGGTTTCTTAAATATGTAAAAGTATGTAATCTTATGCGTAGTTTTTATAATGACAAAGTTGCTAAAATGTTGTTTACGTACTTATTACTGATCACTTTTTATGAAGGCACTCGGGCACATGAATGCGACTTACTTAGAACTTTTTGCTTGACTAAAGATTTATAGTTTGTCTAGGAAAAAATGTAGCGAGCGTTAAAACCCGTTAATTTTTGAAATTTAAAATGTTTACCCGTCTAACTACACTTGACAATTTAACACATAGTTTAACAACCTCATTTCTTAAAACAACGGTCATAAAATATTGTCGTTTTTCCAGTTTTAATCGTAATGTGTTTTGGCCGAAATGTTAGATGCAATCTGGAAACCAGACACTTTATATTTCATATAATAAAATATAAAAGATGGCGGACGGTTAGATGATGCTGATAATGTTATATTTGGTTTACAGCCTGCCAGGCTCGTGATATCAACGGATCCTGATGGGAATCGAAACAAATAAAAAGCATTGATGTGTAGAAACGTTATAAGTTGGCCTGTACTTTGAAAGTGACCTTCTACTCGAACTTGTACTTGTATGTAGTAATATTTTCTATCATTTAAAGTATCGAACTGGGAATACATTTAAAAAAAATATATATATAAAAAACCAAGCAGTAGTTGTAGTATTGTTAGTTTATTTTTCTCAAAAAAGGCATTTGTCACAGTAGGATTTAGGATAAAAAAAGTCAATTTTACTGATTTATCAATCGTGCGAGCAATTCGTACGAAGTATCAAATTCCTAAAAAAAGTATAAATAAAAGTACTTTTTGGATGAACAACTATTTAAGAGAGATTTGTGAAGTAGAGCTCCGACTTTGGTTTATTTCATACATATGTTCATAATTATAAAATTATACTTAGTCTCTGCGACGATGCTGCTTCGAGTACATTTACAAATTACCTGAAAAAGAAAAGACATACATTAATAAAAAATGTAGACCTGGTACAATCGTAAGTCCGCGTTTTATAATAACACGGACAGTCTAACGCGTTCTAAAAAGGCGCAATGCCCTCTTAACTACGTACTTATACATATTCAAAATAATAAAACACATTATAATATCATCTTAAAAGCTCACGAAATCTATAAATAGGTTTAGTTTCGAAGCGAGTTTTTAAATTTCAAACCGTTTGGAGAGTGACAAGGTAATTAATATACAGCGTTGACCGTTTGCCTCCAACCGGCCCGACGACTCGTTAAAATTCCCTGACTTGTAGTCGATTTACACGCCGGCTTACACTTAAAAACCATAAAGGTATGGTAGTGAAATTAATGACCACCAACCACGGATATGTGAGGTAGATGCCGCGAGCACACCTGTCAGTCAGTCAGGTCGGTCAAACCTGCGTTACACTGACGCAGTGTCAAATGCTCAAACTAAAGATAGTTTTAAAGGCAAGTTGTCGTAGCAGAATTTGACTGTGTGATTGGCTTAATGGTGTGATAGTCGGTATAATAACTGAAATTTCGTCTAATAGAATTATGACGAACTTTTTACGCACAAACTACTCTTTATTTCTGGATTGTATTTTAGGTGTGTATGTTTTACTTCATTGACATCAAAAGAGTTGCTTATAATTATTGCGTACCTATGACCTATGTCGTGTATCTACAAATTCAAACTCGTTTGAAAAACCGCTGTGAATACGGCCGGGACTATAATCCCGATTGGAGAATTGACGACCTCTGTGGCGCGGTGGGCTAATACCCTGCAACGCAGAAGATTGCGGGTTTGATTTCCGCTAGGGACAAACAAATGTTTGTGTGATCCACAGATATTTTGTTTCTGGTCTGGGTGGATTTCTGTATCTATTATAAGTTTGTATATAAAAAAGTAGATAAGTATTACATCCGTTATCGTAACCACCATAACACAAGCATAAGTTTGCTTAGCTTGGGGTTAGGTGGCGCTGTGTCAAATGTCTTGAAATATTTATTGTATTTATTTATTTGCTGCATTTACTTCACACATGCATAGTAGGCGGTTGAGGTCTCGCGGTTTCTATGTTGATATATAATATCTGTGCTCTGTTCTTTTGGGCACTTTTGGTTTGAAAACAGGATGATTTTACTGCTTTGTTTTGATTCTGACATGAATTGGAATAACCGTCATTTTGTCATAAAAAATAAAATGATTAATACTGAATGCCGAAACCGCTAGGTAGAAATTTTGCACAGTAGGTATCATCACATCTAGCGTAGTCGATCAATATGATGTGACTCGTATACCTAGGAACTTATATTTCAAAATCCGTCTTAAAATTGTTAGTAAAGTCGATATGCCACGTCATTTTAGTTAGAAATTTTTACTGTGGTAAAAAATAGTTTATCAAACATCTAACGTTCAGTACACTTTTTTTTTGTTTTCGCCGGGAAAAAATGCATTACGCATACCCTCCCATCGAGGGAATGGGAGAGTTATGTGGGACTCCCGTGCAGGACAGCTGCGCGGTTTACCCACTAAAACGACCCGGCGGCACTCCCGCATCGTCTTAGTGACGGAGGACTGGGAATCGGCAGAGCCTTGGCATCCAGTCCCCCGTCGACGACCGCCCGTCTTTATAAAGACGGGCCCTATTTATTTATATTTAATACACTTAATAAATAAACGATTTAATGTATTATTTTTAAGAATTAATCTTGACTCAGACAAAGTTAACAAAGACGAATTACGAATGCTGCGATTGATAGTCTCTCTCTCAGAACTACCCTGACTAACTACCACTGACAAGTTACACGTGCGTATTGAAGCCAGAAACAGATTTGCTGTTCACTCATCCAGAAGACGATCGAAGGAATCTTTGCTTAAATTGGTCAAATTAATATATAATTTCCAAGTAAAAAAATCACAATTTTATATGTTATTGGCACACGGGGATGTAATGTAGCCTCATTACATTCAGGAGGCGATCTTTTCACCGATTTATTTATATTTTAAGTTAAGTAGGTGTTTGAGAAATTTATTCGTAAGTTTTAAATTTATATTATTACTGTACATACCTATATAATTGTTATATTATGTGTAAAAATGTAAATTAAAATATATTAGTTGCTCATTATAATATGGGTCTCACGGTTTTTGATGGGGTTTTACTTGTCTACCGCTTAATACGTCATCAAAGATGTTAATAAGTATTTCAAGAAGATCCGCCATAAAACGCGATTTACAACTAACTCATTAAGAAATTAATTAAGATTTACAAAATGTGATCAACTGTTAATAAATAGGCACATTAAAACATAAATTATATGTAATAATTAATAAAATAAACGAAAGCTGCTATCCTTCGTGATAATTGCGAAATAAAAAGTGTAAGGGGGTGCGTGGGCAGTCACATGTATTATATAACTTGATAGGGGAAAATAGACCTTACAAGTGTTGAAATAAGTGTCTATTTATGTTTATAAGGTAGTGTTTACAAGTGGCCCACGTTTTTTTCAACACTGTGAAGATGTGGGCGCGAGCGCAGCCTACATGGATATTAAAAATGAGGTTGAATCTAGGCGAATTTGGCCCTGACGTAACACACTTGTTTTAAATGCAGGTGTCTTATTTCTAACCGCCACTTATTTGTGTATCTAACTATCACTTATTTGTACACCACCATTAGTAAGGTACCGAAAGATCGACGCCGTCGAGGTCGGCCCAGGAAAAGGTGGCGAGATGATATAAACGCCAACCAAGCCGACTGGGCCGAACTGGCACAGAAAAGACATATGTACTTGGAAATATTTAGGGCATTTATTTGCCAAGCAGTGGGAGGACAATATACATAATACAGTCTTAATAAAAAATAGCTTTTTTGTCTTTGTGGTGTTAACAGATAGTTATTTTTTTTATTCAAAGGAATCATACCTCGTCAAGTTAGTTTTATTTCATGTGCCTGATTTCTATATGTACTCACGACTTTAACTTTTCTATACTTGAGTAAGGTGGTCGTAGTAGTAGTTTTTGTAAATACATGCTTGTTGTATATACAGGAAGCCACCCAGAAACAAATATCAGTAGATGATACAAATATTTGTCCCAGGCGGGAATGGAACCCGCAACCTTCTGCGTGGCAAGCGTGTGATAGCCAATAGCCACCACAGAGTAGGTCGTCGAAGGTATATTATAATCTATAGTCTTCAAGCGTATCAGTCCTTGATAAAGGCCTTAAGTGGTGTATTAACAAAGCTCGAACAAGATTAAAATAAAAGGTGCATTAGAGTGGGTTGATATTAGACACCACTAATGATGTTTCTTTATTTTAACTCAGTCACGGCGTGGGAGTTGAAAAGACCTTAAATGACTGATTAATCTTTTCAATATACTCTGTAGTAGGTTTTGAGTTAAACCTCGGACGAGTAAACTGAGATTAAAGTTGCTAAAAATGAGGTGACTCAGTATAATAAATAAATTCACAATGTTACTCTTCTCTCACAGAAAGGATTGTTCTGTATTTCGACCTATCTGTAGAACAAAATCCCTGCTATAAAGAAAACAAATTAAACATTTAAAGCACTTTTTCGACCCTGGAATAGGAACACATAATTGATTTACTCCCGAGTATTTTTATGTGTACGCAACCACATCCTTGCAAAAGTGCTCAAAGTTTCGAGAGTAGTATACTACTATATAGTTTATCGACTTTATTAAGCCCAGCTGTTTGCAAAAAGTAATGTGAAATCCGTTGACAGTATAACACGCGGTAGGTCTCAGCGTAGGCAGCCTAAACGGCAAAGTAAATGTAGTTTCACCGTCGCGAATACCAAACACGGTGACAGATACAATAAACTGTGTATTTTACTTGACTGACCTTAAATTCCCGTGTCCTATTTTAGTATTTACATACTGATAAATATAACCTACTCTGCATAACAGTTTTGGGCACAGATCTAAAAAGTTGGTGACAGAGATGACTTAGAAAATGAGAGTTATTTTTAGTTGCGGTTTTAAATTTTTTTGTTTGCAGATAAAGCACTGTTTGAATGGACTCTTGATTAGAAGTCTGGCCTAGAGGCTTTAGACGTACCGTAGGTTATAGTATTGGGGATGAGGAATCTTCCTAACACACTGGAAAACTCCCTCCTCATTGGAACTAATCACGCGAAATGTCAGATCAAGTAGCGCTGCTTAGTTATTTGATGCATGTTTGTTATTTGTTCCATGATGCAAGATGATATTTGACTGAAAATATGTATAAATGTCATGTCTCAACAAGTAACAATATGAAGTATTTGTACAAGACCTAGAAGCATGCGAATATTCTTATGTACCATTAATTTAACTATTAGGTAAGACCCATTGAACAATTGAAGATTTTCTACATCCAAACTTACAAACTTTATATCTTCATAATACAGTGGGCTATACTAGCTAAACTTTAACACTTCCTACATTGGGATAGTCTCCTCTGTTAAAAAGCATACCTATTGGACCTGTGACCAGTACCATACAAGGTCACAAATTGACTTATCTCAACTTATCTGGAATTCAGCATAAGGAGCCCGTTGTGTCAACGGATTGTATTCCAAATATCCTTATCAAAACAAATACAAATCGGATGTTAGGTACATTGAGATTATAATTTTGACTTGTATGTAGATGAATACAGGGCCGTATTATAATAATATGTATTTTTTTTTATTCATTATAGGTTAGAATTAGAATTTGACCACGATCCTGCGTCATGTTAAGCGATGATGGGGCCGTAGGTGGTAGCAGACTAAACTTAGAAGGTGGGATAAATCTCCTTCTGGGGTCACTGAAAATCATACGGTTATACTGACTGTTTGGCGACAAGGTTTTGTCCAATGAGTGGTAATTAGCCACGGCCAAAATCTACCACCAATAGGTATAATAAAATCTATGTATATTCGGTTCATTTATTAAATTCCAGTACAGAGTTAATTCCACAGGTTTTCGTTGACCTTAAACTTGTGCTCAACTGTGCAGTTTGTTAGTAAGGATGTTCTATTGTTTGGTTACCAGAGTAGGACTTGTCTTATTAAAACTTGGCATAAATGGGAAGTTCCCTAAATTCGGACCTGTATAAACAAACGCAACGATTTCTCAGCGGACACAACGATATGCACAAATCATCAATATCAGATTTAACGTGTATCGGTTCGAAGGATGATTAATTAAATAGTTATTTTTAGTAAATAAGCTATGTGTTCACTTACTTCGAATATAATTAATATTTTATAACTAGCAGATTTTTCATCTTACTAATATTATAAACGTGAAAGTTTGTAAGATTGTTTGGATGTCTGGATGTATGTTTGTTACTCTTTCACGCATAAACGGGTGGATCGATTGAGCTGGAATTTGGTATAGAGATAGCTTAGACCCTGGAACACATAGGCTACAGTACAACGGGTTAAACCGCTGGGCGCAGCTAGTAATACATAATTGTCTTGTGGGGAGGAATTGGATGACAGTTGTCAAAATGACATCTAGGTTGGGTCCCGCATGCAATGCTATGGGTGCTGTTGTCATATCTTTTGGTTATTAAATAAGTGATGTTGATGAGGTACAAAGGCCACCTTGTATTTAGGCTAAAGCGACAGTTAGTGTTCGCAGAAATCATTCCCATAACTGTTCTGATAGCCGTAGGTACAGTCTGTGTATTATTTGTGGACCTGTAACTTCCGCCACGTGATTCTTATAGAGATGTTTTTTCCTGAGTTGATATCATTGAAAAATATTTCATATCTTATTCTAGGGTCCCAAGCAATCTTCTAAAAATAAAAAAGCGTGACTGATCGATCACACAGAAAAAACCGCTGAACGGATGTTGTCGAAATTCAGAAAACTGTTATGTTTTATGTCGTTGATCTTCGCGACGAAGGGATTGCTTGCTCCACGTGTGTTACATGTTGCGAACATAAGCTAGTATACCAAATTTGTCTTTACTTATTCTAAATATCATTTTCTATATATTTTCTCTATATTCTATTTATTTCTTCCATATTCAACAGACACTACACACCACAACACAGTAGTCCAGCTTTCTTTGGCTGCGGCGTTAAGAATTACCCACGGGGCCGTAAATTATTTGTATGGGAAAATCCTTTGAAAAAACAAAACGTGCGCGCGTCAGCACTCAGCACACGCGTTCAAACCTCAAAAACACAGTTGTTGTGCTTTCCGCAGTCAATTTGTTTACATGATACATACTACATACATACAGTTTCTACTATACTAGCCAGTGCTACATTTTAAAAAGCAAACAAACCATAAATCATAGGAGTTATCAAAAAATCCGGTAGTGTACTGTCGTCGGGTTAGGTGAACAAGTTATGTTGCAACTTGCAACGCTCGGCTTAGCTGGTACAGCACCGCGACCTGAGTAGGCGTTTGAACTACGGACCGCTTTCGACTAAAACTGCGACGGGACGGGAGGAGACACGATGTGTTATAAGCTACCGATATTATTAATAATCCTATAATAGTAATTAAAAGAAAGAAAATGTATTTATTTATTTGCGACAAAGACTCGACCACAATTAATTACCAAGTTCCGTAATTGGAACCCTAATTACAATGCCAGAGTCGAAGCGCAATCGCAATTAGCTTGTGTGGCCAACCGAGATGGTACAGTTTCAGGTCTCCGAGAGGCCTGCAACATGATCTTAATTATTCCCATAATATTATATATCTTATAGGAAACAATTATGACCCAAATATTAACCCGTATGTGCCTTTCGTTTTCGTCTAGGCGAAATACATGCTATAAATTAAGATTTAAATACAGGTCTTCCGAATTACAAGTCGGACGTACGATCACTGTGAGCCACGGACGTTACAAAAAAATACAATACTCATTATCGAGACCAAAAAAGTTTAAAAACTAAATTAAAGAACAAGAGCTGTAAGAGGTAGAACTCTATTTTGTTTAAATTCTTAGGTCTAAGACAAGCAGCATGACCTGATTATACCAAATTTTCCTTAGGAAAAACCTTCCGTTTTCATTGACGATTTGTAAGCTTTTCGTAACAGGTGCATCATAAGTTCATGATTGTTAATTAGACATTTCATATTTTATGATCCATTTAAGAGCCATATAAGGTACCTATTACAACACATCTGACATTTGTTCTAACGCGTGTTTAGCGAACACCGGATATCTTTATGGCGAAGCCTTTGACACAGATTGCATTCGCCCCCGCTTGACACTCGAAAGCCTTTAAAATTTTAAACAAACACACCTACGTCCCTACGTCAGTTGCAATGTCGAAGGTACCTATTTTCGAGACTCCAAGTCTCAGCATCTGTTGCTTAATAGCATGTAGGCTGCCGCGTTGGTCGATCTTCACATCTAGTTTTCGTTTTACTTCTCAGACTAATCTGGACTTTAACACTACATGATACAATCTATTTTGGTATAACGATGAAGTACCGTTTTCAAAATGGAGATACTTCGATGTCGCAACCGACGCGTGCCAGCTTGCTATGATGATTAGAAGTTTATAATATGGACTCTATGAACATAAATATTAAGTTTAGATTGCTTTGGTTTATTTTAAGGTACTGAGCCCTTGGCACGTGGGCCGGTTCTGACGTCATTGGGCACAAAGTACAAAGGTACAAGCCTTTCAATAAAATTACAAACATGATGGATACAAACTTTAAAAATTAAGGTATATGCCGCTTTCCATAAAACCACATGTGCTCAAGGCTCAAACACAAAAACAATTTCCAAAATTCTGCTGTTTAAGAGTTGTAAGAGAAATTACGTTTAAGAGAAAATGGACAGAACTACATACAAGCTAATGATACAAAGCGATAAAGAAGCTGTTGTATACACAGATCGGCCACATGCCAATGATAAAAAAATCTAAGTGCTGCAAACCACTGTCAGATGGCAGCTCAGAATACTGGCAACTGGCAACATAGCCCTGTATAGCAATACTAGTAATTTTAATTATGATGGTTGTTTTATTTTATAACCAGCAAAGCCCTGCAGCTGAAAAGGCTCCTATGTGTTATATTTATGACATTATGTTATAACAAATTTAAGAACTGTACAAACAGTTTAGGCGTAGAGAAGTTACAATCGTACACATCCTTTTGTAAATACGTAATGTACCTAAGTGTGACAAACTATAATTTTACAGAAACTGCTCTACCACAGAAATGATGTTAATTAAACGTGCCTTCAGTATAATTTTCACTGCGCGGGACCTGATTTCAAACTCTATGATGCCTGGTTAATCCATGAAAATCACTGTTTAGATAATTTTAAAACTGAGGAAGTTTGAACTGTAGTTTAACCTAGTTGAAAGCCCCCGTAGGTGACATCATTTCGTTTCAAGACCTTTAATGGGCAGAAATATCGTTTTAATTTAGTTCCTTCCGCCTACATACTTTGATACATAACTAATAACTATTTATAACAAAATACTAGCTGTGCCTAGTGATTTTACTCGTCTCTATAAATAATAAATCTAGGTGTTATTTTGGGTTCTGAGTAACAACATATTTTTCAGGTAAATCTGTTGTTCCGTTAAAAATAATTATGTTTTAGTCAATGAGTTTATTATACCAGTAAACTCATTGGTTTTAAGTTTTAATACATCATTGATTTCGTAAAAAAACTGATACGAAGAGATAGGTAGAAAACTTTTAATGGTACACGACAAAACATAAAAATAAAGGAAAAAATGCAAGGAGAGAGAGTAAAATAAGAGACGAATTGGGGATATAATAAAAAGAGACAAAATAATCAAAAATAAGGTACCCTTAGCTTTAACTACATTTTCACGTAGTAAATCTATGGATATTCTTTGCACTAAGGGCGACCAAAATAACATACAAAACAACTTAAAACAACATATTATCCTTTTGGGTAACGTGCCTAAAAAAGTAGCAATTAAAAAATAAACAACGTTTTTATATTTAAGGGAAAACATATATTATTCACTCAACATTGAAATACGAGGAAACGGTAAAGCGCAAATTAATTTTGTATCCGCTTACATAAAATCGTGGGAGTTTACCAAAAGGGTATTTAAAAAGTGCATACGAATCCCTAAACATAGCCTGGGCTGTTTGAAGGTGATCCAGTATTTTTCTGTCCCTTTCTAACATATAGCTGTTTGTATTGCTGTCTCATGCGCCCGCGCAGCCTCCCGGTTCTAAGAAGCGATCACTATCTGAGTAGTAACATGACTTTCCGTGTAAACTTACGAGATTTTATTTATTGCTTGTAGAGCTTTCTGGTTGCTGTTGAGTTTATGAAGGGTTTTGTATTAGATTTATTATAGTGTAGCGGTGCCTTAGTAGTCCGTATTTCCTACAAGAATTCGGCTCTGGATTCATATCTTAGTATGGCAAAATTTTCGTGTTTAGGAAGGCGCATAATACTTAGATGTCTCTGCTGTTTCCTATAAGATATGAAGGAGGTAGTCGTTAGGTTATATTTCAGGCCATCTTGGCGACCTGAAATGCGATGTTATAGGTTGGCATTATTATTTTGATTTGACTCTGACAATGCAACGATGACAATGTACATAATATGTAATTAGGGAACCTGAAACTGCGTCACTTAGGTTGGCGTAACATAATATAATTGTGATTTGACAGTGTGTTAAGGTAACCTGTTTTTACATACATATTATATGTACAAAACGTCATAGTTTTGAAGTTGGAAAAAATATCAAAAATATGTTTCATTTTTTTATTTGAAAATCTAATTTTTTTTTTTTAAGTGGCAAATATTTTGAAAACACGATAAAGTCCAGTATCTTAGTCAAACATCAAACAGTATTTAAGTGGTAAGTAATGACCCAAAAGTTTAGTATCTTAATGATAACCACTTAGATAAGGAGTCGATGACACCGAGCGATAATAACGCTCCATGTTTGATTACTCGTTGCAGATTATGTGTGTTTAGGGAGCGAATATTGAGACAAGGTAGTCGTTGAAACATTAAACAAGTGAAATTTTAACAAACTTTTTAAAAACAAGCTTTTATTATTACCAGCTAGCACCAAAGTACCTACTCGTCAAGACGAATCAAATGAGCCCAATCTCGGTGGGGTTGCGTCGTTTAATTAGGGAGTTTCTATGGCCACCTTCCAGCTCCATCATCATCCGATTAATACATGCATGGAAAATTTCAGCTCGATCAGAAATCGGCAGGTGGGTCAAAATAAATTTGCAAAATTTGATTAGAGACAGACAGACAACAGACAGGTAAAAGTTAATAAAAGCTTGTAAAAATATGTATATTTATTTTCTACTGGGGGTAGACTTCCTTTCCTACAAAGGAAAAAGGTCGACTAGGTGGGTACTGGGTACCCCAACATTGTCAGTATATTCTACCGCCTTAGCGGTGATGTATAAAAATTACTGTGCTTTTGATAGAAGGGCACTGTAGCTAGTGAAATTACTGGGCTGAAGAGTCTTAATATTTTTTGAGTTAAGAAGCGTTAGTAACTAGAATTTTACATCTTAGTATCTTTCTTACTCTTTACTCTTACAGTACTTATTATGCGTTATCTCTTACCATCAAAGCATCTTGCACGCCTTCTTACTTCGTTGTATAAAAAAGTGGATTGTGTAAACTGTGTGTCCCGGCTGTTTCCTATAAGATATGTACCAGACAGTCGTTAGGTCATGTTGCAGGCAATCTCGGCGACCTGAAACTGCAACATATAGGTTGGCCGCACAACCAATTAATTGTGATTTGACTCTGACAGTAAAAGTAGGGTAACCTGTTCTGTTGGAGTATAAACCCCAATTATTATTATTTGGATACCAGAGATTTGCATAGCTACATTTTTTTGCAAAAGTTGTAAAAATGATAATTACTCGGTGAATAAAAAGTTAAAAAGGTCTAGTCGTAGATGTTCACGCCAGTTTCCGATGATCATTGCGGAGTTTTTGCGCCGTATCTGGTTGCGTGAGTGAAATGACTAATTTTATAGTTTGCACATCAAGCGAGCCTTCCCGCCTTAGGCTCGGCTGTATTAACTTAATTGGCCAGGTTTTGGGTTTTTAGGCCGAGTTTAGATTTTTTTTATATAAAAATACGCTACTTATACAAACCTATCCTATCAAACGTTTAAAAGATGTTACAAATACAAAACGCAAGAAAGTTTTTCAAATTTAGCAAGTGGCATCGCTTTTGCGCATAATCGTCATAATCACACATAATAACATCAGCAAAATGCGAAATGTCTACCAAACTAAAAAAAACTTAAAGTTAAACCTTTGAAAGTCATGACTTACTCGTAAAGAGCTAGGCATACTGTAAGATTACAAGGATAATAAAATTTTCTAAGGTACCTATGGTAAAATGTTTTTAATAGCTCTTTACATTTTTATATATTATGCGTCTTTAAAAAATATAGACAATCCTGTGTTTCAAATATTCTTACTCATAATATTATTTTCTACATAATACAAAACAATTACAATATTATCATACCCATGTATAGACATATCAAATTACTGCCTTTTGTAATTACTCGTACCTTACGTTCAAGTAAAAAATAAGAAGAATTTGGTTTTATCCAAAATCCACAACATTTTTACCTAAATATACCTCTATATTCATAGTATTCTTTTATTATTTTTAAGCTGGGTAGTGGGTGGATACCCCGATGCGCTTCAGGCTTTTCTCCAGCATGAAATCTCTAATTTGGCATTTACATATTTTGGATTCTTCGAATATGATAAATATCTTCGATTGGTATCGCATTCCGCAGACATGTTTTATAAATTTAAGATGTTGAATTATTGTCTGAACCGATTTCAAAGAATACCGTTTTCTGAATTATTTAAAGAGAATTTACATTAACAAAGATGAATGCGAAAAATTTATAAAACACGTCTTTTTGTCATTAAAATAATATTTATAAAACAATATAACAATTCCTAATGGGACGGAAGTGGAAGTGACGGTGCCGTAGTCCTAGCAATAGTCTCATTAACCATCCATTTAGAATGCACATCCATAGCCTAGTTCAAGTAGTTTCCATTAATCAGCAATAGTCCTGTCACTTGGCGGAGACTGTCTTTGAGCCCATTTTCTATGGATGGACTCACAGACAGACTCCAATAAGTGTCACCCATTACATTTATATTAAAAGCTCAAAAGGGCCCCTGCGCGTTGGACTTTTTGTCTCCGTGTAAGTTTTTGTCCCGGGCTTAGCCCGTGTTTAAGAGAGAAATATAATGATAAGATGAAAAATTAAAAATACTTTTATTTTATTTAGGAAGTGAGTGCATCTGCAGACCGTAAAAGGCATAAAATTATATTATAACAATTATTATATTTGTTAATATACAGAAACAGAATAAAAAAGTATTTTATTGTAAAAACTGTTAAATATTAAGAAATAAGTAAAATTGACCATTATATAATAATAAGTCCTAATCGGTCCTGAATTTGAGCTTGGATGACAGGGCTTGGTCTCAAGCCTCCTTACCTATCAGGTTTGGGGGCCTGGGGGTCCGTAAAATTTCTAGTGTCGCTCTCCCGGCTTTTTTGTCCTCAGTGCATAGTTCGGACAATCTCATTCAAAAAATACTCGCTCCCTCGCGAGACCCCGCATTATCATCTTTGGCTATAGCTAATTCAGCTGAGGCAAAAAATGCTTGGGTGGCAGCTTGCCCCAATACCGATTTACCTAAAGTACCATCTTCACAGAGACTGTGGGATGGGCCTCTCTGCGAGTTGGCACGGAATAGTCTAATACAAACGTGTCCCAACTCGTCAGACCGTGCCCGACTTCTAGCAGTCTCTGTTAGGGAATCTGGTTTTTGGTTGCAAGCCATCCCTTCCATTAATACTGGTAATCTTTTAGATTCATCTGCTTTTCGTGTAGCTGTTAGTTTGCGCCTGGGTGCAGCATGTTATGTAGGTCACCGCTGTCAGTGTGGTACTGCAGTCGACGAACTCGGTCACCATGGTCTCTCATGTTCTCGGAGCGCTGGCCGAATCTCCCGCCACTCCAGTCTCAACGACATCATTCGCCGGGCTTTTACCAGCGCCAATGTAGCAGCCATTCTCGAACCGAATGGTCTGATGCGTGACGATGGTAAAAGACCTGACGGTATGACTTTGATTCCCTGGAAGTTAGGTCGGCCGTTAGTGTGGGACGCGACTTGCGTTGATACACTGGCGCCCTCACATCTTCCAGAGACTCAAATTGCGGCTGGTGCGGCGGCAGTTTCTGCTGAGCGGCTCAAGCGGCGTAAATATGCTAACCTCGATAGCGGTTACATTTTTGAGCCGTTTGGGGGTAGAGACTTTGGGTCCTTGGGGTCCGGGAGCTCACCGCATTTTCCAAAATTTATCTGAGCGCTTGGTCGAGGCGACGTGTGACCGAAATGCTGGGGTATATTTGGCCCAACGTATAAGTATTGCCATTCAACGTGGCAATGCTGCCAGCATTCTGGGCACTCTGCCAACTGACAGTGGTTTGGAGCACTTGGATTTTCTGTAGATCGGCTTGTGGCCGATCTGTGGTTAATAAAAGTGTTCTTTACTGCTGTAGTATTGTTAGTTTGTTTTCTCAATAAAGGCATTTGCCACGACAAAAAAATAAAATAATAATAATAAGTAAAATTGAAGTTAAAGCAGACTATAAAAAGGCAAAAAATAATATTAAAGCAATTATTGTTGTTATGTAATAAACACATATAATAATTAATAAGTTGTTATAATAAATATTTGAAATACTTAGAAAGTAACATTTGATAATATTACTTAAAAACAGTAGTATGACTTAAAATTTTTACTCATAACTTTATTGCAGGACTGTAATAATAAAACTAAATAAATAAATTAAAATCCAAAGCACATAAAGGAAAGTACATGCTTGGAAAGTCACATTTTATTATAATAGCTACAAGCATTTTTCTCGTAAAGCCAAGTCTGATGACTCCTTTCATAGAAACGATTACAAACTTGATTGCGGTTCGCAGAAGGAAGGTAAAGCGGAAAGCTTGTCTAACTATTAAATAAATTACTTCTAAACTAAGAACATTACGTACTTTAAATTACAAAATATAGAATAGAGTAGACAAATCTTTTTTCACAGAAAAATAAAAAAGAAACAGAATTTCTGACTTAGAACTAAAGTAGCTACGCCCATCGGTTTTACCCGCTGTGGTAAGTTTGTAAAGTTAGTTTTATTCGACAGTGTGACAAAGTATGTGTGTGACCTTGTTACCTCTCCACGCTTAAGTAGCTGGACTGATTGAGCTAAAATTTAGAACATACTTGTGTACTTAGCTTAGAACGTTTTTTTTTATGCGTAGAAGTAAGAAGACGAGCAAGACGCTCTCCTGATGTTAAGAGCGCTGCCCATAATCAGTACAATGCCACCTAGGATTTCACAGTGATGTGAAATTCTAGGTGCACTGCACCAACGCTTCTTACTCAAGAGTCATAAGATGTTAAGACTCTTTAGCCCAGTAATTTCCCTAGCTACAGTGCCCTCCTACCGAAGCACAGTAATGTTGGCACATCACTGCTCAGGCGGTAGAATAACTGGCACTGTTGGGGTACCCACCTAGACGACCTCCTGCAAAGGAAGTCTACCCCCGGTAACAACATAACATGTGTATGGTGGAATAACATATGTACATATACTAGTTTTCAACGGGTAAAATATCTTGGTATCTATCGTAGTATTAGCTTTATATTATAGTTGTATGTAAACCATATATTATAATGTAAATGAAGTAGGTTCGTATGTGCGTTTTCCGCATAGCCATCTATTTCGTCTTATCGAGTGATAAACACGCTCAGGTAACGCTTAGCTTGTGTAAATAGTAGGGGACCTCGAACTTAGGGTTTCATGTACACTGGAAGATACAAAAGCAGCATTTTATATCTTACTAGCGGCACCCAGCGGTTTTACCCGCTGTACTATACCTAGCCTATGTGTTATTCCAGATTCCAGGGTCTAAGCCTATACCACATTTTAGCTCAATCGGTCCAACCGTTTAGGCGTGAATAAGTAACAAACATACACGCTCACTTACAAACTTTCGCATTTATAATATTAGTATGACCTAGGATAGGCAACTAATGCCGGTCATTCAGGACCAATTGAGTGAAAATTATTAAATAAGATAGCGCAGCAGCCCAAATGAGTATTGGCCTCCGATACAAGAAGACGCCATTCCTGCATGTACTGTGCCGTTGCTTTCCAAGACAACTTGGAGCGTTCTCTAATCCTTCAGTATTTCATCCTTCCAGCGGTACTTTCGACGCCACACCGGTCGCTTGCCGGTAGCGCCCTCAAGAACCGCCACTGGTAAACTTTCATGACACATAAAAGCCTGACGCCATACAACAAATGTCTGTCTTTGCGGGTATATTAAAATGTGTTGAGTTACGTAAATAAAACACGTCGTTTTGTTATAAAAGAGTTACACACATCCAACCATATTCTTCCACTTAAATATGATGCCTTTAAAGCTACAATTTAATAGTTTGTTACTGGTTAACAATCCTTATCTCCTGGCGCCTTTATCAGAGACAAAATTATAAGAAATCTACTTTAAAATATACATATTATTATTGGAGATCGATTCGATCTATTTACCGTTTGCGATAACGGACATCTGTTATCATAAGTCAATATTGCTCCCGAAGGTAATAAAGTAATATTTTAATGTTAACTTAAATATTTGGAAATGGTGTTTGAAAACTTGCAATAAGGTACTATGATGACAATAACATCAAGAACTTTAATTTTGGTCGGGTTGGTCTTATTACTCAAATTAATAGGTCTAAAGCGGTCTAGTGACTAAAAGATCTTAGTCCGGGCATATCAGGCGAAGGAAGGGCGATCATGTGGCAAAAAATGCTATGAATATGGTGGTAACTGGAATTGTGGGAAGGGGGCGCCCTAAAAACCAACCCAGCACAGTTAAATGTGATAATTGATATATAATATTACATTAGTCACGCGACATACAAGTTCATAACATGTTAATGTGCAAAATGTTAACTCAATCGAAAACCTGGAGGTCTCCAATTTAACTTACAAGATTTGATTACAGTCAGGTGTAGATGAAAGTAAAAAAAAGCTTAAAGAAATAAACAAGTGAAATTTAAAAATAACTTTTTAAAACAAGCTTTTATTATTATTACCCTCTAGCACCAAAGTACTCGTCAAGACGAATCAAATGAGCCCAAAATCGATGGGGTTGCATCGTACCCGCTATCGTTTAATTACGGAGTTCCTATGGCCACTTTCCAGCTCCATCATCAGATCAGCTAAATTTCAGCTCAATCGGAAACTCGGAAGTGGATCAAATTAAAATTGCAAGATTAGATAACAGACATACAGACAGGCAACGGACAGGTGAAAGTAAAATTAAGCTTGTAAAATTACCAATAGTCTACAAATATCACCGCGTGGAGATATAAAATCTTTTTTCCGTTCCTTCTTACTCAGACCTAGAGGAAAATCTAGGTGACGCCATATCCCGTCGCGCAGCATAGCCGTATAATTTCCACGCCTTAAAAGAAATAATTTGCTGTTTCCTGGGTCATAGTCGAGCTGGAAAATATGCCAGTTGCGTGCTTCAATGATTGGAGGAAGACATTTGACGAGAATTCTAATACAGATCTTTGGCCTGAAACTATGTAGGTTGGTCTCCAGCCACCATAGAAATAATATTGATGGAACTGCGAAAATGATAATATTATAGATAAAATAATTGTTAATTAACTATAGAAGTATTGTTAATTCCGCTGCTGTAATGCTCTTTTAGAGCGGAATTAACACTAGGTAAATATTAATATCGAATTACTAATTTTATAAACGTGAAAGTTTATAAGTATGTATAGATGTCTGGATGTATGTTTGTTACTTTTTCACGGCTAAACGGGTGGACCGATTGAGCTGAAATTTGTTTTATTTGCTGAAATTTGTTTGTTATCGATATAGCTATAGCTTAGACCCTGGAATAATACATAGGCTACAGTACAGCGAGTAACCGCTAGACGCAGCTAGTTAATAATAGTAAGATGCCTATGAAAGGTCTTATTACTCGAGCCTTTTGAAGATTTACTTGTTGTATAGGTCGGGAAACACGGACGACAGCAATGAAATCTTGTTGAGCATAATATAAGAGTATGGGCTAATAAATAAAGTTTTTAAACGTGACAGAAGTCCACCGTATATAAATACTAGCTGCGCCTAGCGGTTTTACCCGCAGTACTTATGTAGCCTGTGCTATTCCAGGGTCTAAGCTATCTTTACACAAAATTTCAGCTCAATCGGTCCACCCGTTTAGGCGTGAAAGAGTAACAAACATTCTGACATCCATTTTTACAAACTTTCACGTTTATAATATGTATAAGTAAGATTTTATGTTCCAAGTGAGAATTCGTCGGATACCAAGATTGGAGATAGAAAGTGAAAGAAAAATACTGGTTTTAACGAACGGAGCGTACGGCCGTGAACTTCCTGCGTGGATACATGAATATGCTACAATAATGATAACTGTGGTATTTATTACTGGCTTATAGGCCTTCTCTCATAGTCGAAATACTCTAATGAAAAACAAAATACAGCATATTTACAAGCTATACAACTCAATGCTTGTGTTATTGTGGTTAAATAACACTTATATAATTTTCTTTTATAAATACATGCTGCTAGAAAAAAAACCCTAGAGAAAGCTTTCCAGAACAGATATCGGGAGGTCATAAAAATTTGCCCCAGGCGGGAATCGAACCCTCGACTTTCTGCGTTGCAAGCGGATGCTATCCCACCGTGCCACAGAGGTCGTCAAAAAGAAAGAAATTAAATCGACTGGTCATCTGCTAACATAAAGAGCTGTTTTTAATACTTAAGGTGCTGTACCACCAAACAATAATTTATGCTTTAACTGTCAACCATACCACTCCATATAGTGTCAAATATGATTCTAAATCCCGCGCTACATTTAACGCAAATGGTCAAAATTTCTTTTAAAAGAATGGTTTTGTTTTAGAATAGAAAAAACTTTATTCACGACAAATAAAAAAAACACAAACATAAAAAATTTAAATGAAACGGAAGAGGATAAAGAAGGTGTTATTGGACCGACAATGCTTCTCTGATGGTGTTGCAGACGTCTATAGGCGACGGTAACCGCTCACCATCAGGCGGGCCGTTTTCTTGTTTGACTGTCTCTAACAAAAAAAAAAGAAATTTACACTGCGATGTGTATTATATGTCGCAAATGAAGCGTTAATAGTAAAATTGTCACTGTGACGCACAGTGTTTCAAAGGTTTGGTTGATCTTAGCTTGCTATATCTGAACTGAGCGGAACTCATTGGTTAAACTCATCCTAGTATATACCTGTGGTAGGTAAGTATCTATAGATAGATGTAATGTTTCATCTGGGGTCGTGAGCCGTCTTAAGATGAGCGATACGAGAGCGGCGCGGCGTCCGAGCACGACCGGCCTATCGCGATCCAAAGTCTTGTTCCTTTTTCAATGATATAACGTATTAAAACTAAGCTTTGGAATGTTCTCGAATTATTTTAGTTGTAGCATAACTTTAAGTTATGATACGACTACAGTGTTGTAAGATAGTTAAGTTACCAACTCTAAATTTATCAAGTTTATAAAAAGTGTTGTGGTAATTGACTTACTGACTGATCTAATAACGCACAGTTCAAACAGATTAACGGATTGGGTTGGAATATTACCACTTGAAATCGCCGTTTTTAGGCGAATAGGGCGAATCCCCGACCACACAGCTATCGATGTGAGTTGCCACCATCAAAAACCCGATAATAATGTTATAGTAATAAAAAAATACATCTTCCAAATCGGAGCAATTCACTGCAAAACATCAAAGGTTTAAAAGACATTTTAAAGAGCAGAATGCTAACCACAAAGGTAGAAACATCCAGAATATTTCACACCTTTCCCGTCCATTTTAAAGTGTGCGCTCGATCGTTACCCGACCAATTAGTCTCTGGATACTAACATAACATCTCTTTGTTTTTCAATGGTCAGTGAAATTCTTTTGTTGTAACGTGCTCTTTTAGTTAGAGTCCATCTAATAGGGAACTTTTGTGTGTTTTTTTTTTATATTAATTTGCATCTATTTTAATTGAGCAAGAAAATACATCACAAACTTAGTTTTCTCCGAGGGTACATAAATTAATTTAATAGTGTCACAATTTAAAATTGTTCCGACCTAAATTGCAACTGAAAGCATTTGTATCTACTATGTGTATGTACTTTTTATACATATTATTAATTATTATGTATAAAAATCTTGTGTCTCAGTATTTATTATTATCGAACTCTTCCGAATATTCATTTATTGTGTAAATTTGTTAGGACTTAGACTAAGTCTTAACATCTTATGACTCTCAAGTAGGAAGCGTTGGGGCAGTGCACTGGGTAGCACTGTACTAATTATGGGCAGCGTTATCTCTTACCATCAGGAGAGCGTCTTGCTCGTCTTCTTACTTCGTTGTATAAAAATAAAAAAAAAAAAGTCGAACTCTATTTTTACATCTCCCTTCCTCATCTACTAGATCATGGTAAAAGACATCTTTTAACCATGTCTAGGTTATCCTAAAAAGCACCAGAGTACTCCTTGAAGCACTCAGTGGGAATCATTCCCAAACTTTTTTGGAAACCCTAAGGGAAGGTACAAAAGATGGCAGATACCACCCAATAATAAACTATATTATTACTTATTATCTATAATAGATCCTTGGAATATCTGATAATCATATACCTCGATAATTTCAAATGTCTTATTTACTTTATGTCATAAGTGTAAACACTTAAGGTTTATTTTTGAATGGCTGTTTTAATTTGTAGAGGTCAAAACTAGTCTTTGTTGGAACCGCGGTACAATAGATGTAAAGGATTGAAAAATGTTTATGGAGTGATACACGTATAATTTCATTCCGATTGTGTCGATCGACTTTCTTGAACATAATCATCTTCTGTCAGTTAACTGACTTTAAAAAAGGAAAGGTTCGATTTCTCGGGTATTTTTTTATTTTTGAAGTGAAAACTTCTTTAGCGGCGCTGAGCACTTTTTGTATGGGTAAAAACTTTCAAACTCGCGTCAGGGTCACGTGATGCTGATCGAAAAAGCGTAAGATCGAGGGGAAGGGAGAGGAACTAGTATCTCCCACTCTTTCTACCGTGTCTGAATGTGCTGCTCTGTTTAGGCGGCACAGGGGGCATAGACAAGCGCGCGCCCGATATTTTTTTTTTATATTTTTTTTTTTTTTTTATTAGACACTTAAATAGGTTCGAATCAAAACTGTTTGTTTCTTACTTCAGTTATCATAAACCAATTGTATCAGTTGTAAAAATTTGCGATGATGATTCTGATAATAACGATGGTGTAAAAGTCGTCGAAATTATGGATGGAAGTTGATTTTTCTGAGAGATAAAATTTAATGTAATATATAAATAACGATATAGTATTATAAATAACAACATATAAATTGTCATATTTGTGTACGATAGCGCAATAAATAAACATTGTATTCTACCTCATAAATGATAGTATTTTTATACTTATAATTAAACACAACGTTAATATTGAAGTTTTCACTTCTGCCGGCACTCCCGGAGTGCTACCTTTTTTTTTTTTATGTACTAGCTGCGCCCAGCGCAGCGGTTTTTGCTGTTCTGTAGCCTATGTGTTATTCCAGGGTCTAAGCTATCTCTATACCAAATTTCAGCTGAATCAGTTCAGCCGTTAAGGAGTGGAAGAGTAACAAACATACATCCAGACATCCAGACATCCATACATTCTTACCAACTTTCACGTTTATAATATTATAATAGGAAGTAGGATAACAATAGCGTAATATAATAATGTAGTAAAATTAAAATAAATGGAAATTGCATTGCATTGTACTGAGCTGTAAAAGTTTTCACAAGTACAAAGTAAGCTATTTTCTATAGGAAATAACAAATCAGAAAAGCCCTTATGAACAGTCAACTCAGGACTTAGTGCACGTCTAAAGTCTAGCCTGGACCTTGTAGGCACGTTTTATTGTATACTCTTGCTTTGTCTTAAAATACCTACATATATTGTTCTAGACTGTAATAGGCTTTAGAGCTTTGTAAACCTTTAGGTGCTACACTGTTGTTAAAAATGTTAACAAAAGTTTTCAAACATCTATTCATTTACTTATAATTAACATTACCTAACTATTAAATAATCATTAAAATTTAAATACTAATAAATAAAAATCTTCGCTAAGGTCATGACCTGCAGGAAGTGTACCTAAAAACTGGCTACATTACCTCTCTGAATGGCCAAACTTATACCTTGGCCGAGGTAAGAGCCAGCTTTTTGGTCATTGGTTGCTACTATTGTTAGGCGCCAGTAAAGCTCCCTATAGAAAACCATAGCGTCCTTTCCCCAAGGTCCCATAGTCTCTGCCGCAAACGGAAGAAATGTGTACCTTTACTTATAATTTTAATTATTTACTAATTATATTTTTGAGGTGTGTCAGGATCGTACTAAATGGAGGGAAATAGTCTCTGCCTTTTTTTTTTATCCCAGGAAAAATGCGTTACGCATCATCACCCCGCACCGGGGGGCGCGGGGCGGTATGTGGGACTCCCAATAGTCTCTACCTACCCCAACGGAAACCAGGTTTTTTAGTCTAAACATAAATTATTTTGCTAATAAAATTACATACATTTTAGGGGTTGGCAGACAGAGCAAAAAAAACCTCTTTGGCATAATATAGGTTTTTTAGACTGTATAATAACAAACTCTCTTTAATCGAAAAAGAATAGGCTAGGCTTTTTCCTAGATTAAAATTCTAATTTCTCCTAGTATTCAAAACCCAAGCGCTACAAATATCAACGGATAAAACTGTATCTATAATAATAATTTGGTTTCGGTTTTCTCTGGCAGATTTAAATATTTTTTTAATCAACACCCCTATAAGTCTTCTTTACCCAGGTAAAACTTCTCAGAACAGCTAGTATTAAAAGTCCAAGCGCTAGAGGATAAAACTGCGGGCCTATAATTTGGTTTTGTTTCTCTTGTAAGAGCCCCAGTGGAGAACCCGCGGGCGTGAGCTAGCTACATTTAACGACCAGTTACAAATTGGTGCGCCGCACGGGCCGTGCACGCACGATTTTGATCCTTTTTTTAACACACTGTAGTATTAAAGGTAGATACCGCGATCCTTCCTACTAATCTTCTAAGTATCTTTTTTTTATTCATTATAGGTTAGCCTTTGACCATGATCTCGCGTGATGTTAAGGGACGATGCGGCCGTAGATGGTAGCAGACTAAACCTAGAAGATGGGATACATCAATTTCTCCTAAAAGGTCCTGGATGCTGACATACATGCTGACAAAATTGCCACTTTGTATAAGCGTCTCTGCCAGTATTTGTGCAATGTCTGTGTATTGTAATATTTGTGTCTTAATATATTTATGTTGCCATACTTTAACTTAAGAGTCCTTTGGAATTTTCTGTTAGCTCATATTGTTCTTACTGAATAAATAATTAAATAAGTCCCTCTTGGCTTCACTGAACATCATGCCGGAACACGGTCATAATGACCGCTTAGCGACACGGTTTTGTCCAGTGGGTGGAAACTAGCCACGGCCGAAACCTACCACCAGTACCTATAGTGAGTGGAATCTGGTAGCAGCTAGTAATACACAACTATTCAGTTAATGGAAACATCAGTTCAACGAAAAACGTATTATTAGCGATAAGACCGCCAATTGTAGGCACTTAGTTTTTTATATTGTTTTAGTTCTTAAGTTCTTTTTCGTATATTTTTTTGTTCCAATAAAGTGTTATATCTATCTATCTATTAATTTAGCTTCACTTTTGATTTTGGTATGCGGTATCTACCTTCATAATATATTTCTGTGCCTCTTATTTTTTTTATTATGAAGCGGTTTGTACCGACCTCGAGCTTGCGAAGGTCGAGCCCTTAAGATTGACGTTCGTTATATACTACCTTCGCCCGACGGTTTTACCCACTGAAAAGTAGCCTATATGGTCAAAGCTACATGCGTACTAAATTTCAGCTTAATATATAGTTCATTCGTTTATGGGTGCCGATAATAATAATTAATAATAATAATTGGGGTTTATACTCTAACAGAACAGGTTACCCTACTTACACTGTCAGAGTCAAATCACAATTTATAGGTTGTGTGGCGAACCTATATAATGTTGCCGATGTAACAAACATATCGACACCAGCAATGAAATACATAGGTATTATTGTAATGGAATTCATTTTGAGCTAAATTGAGTTACAATTGATTCATAGTCTGCAGGTGTCGATACCCATAAATACATAATTTTTTATAATATCTACTTGCTGTACCCGTGGGTTTTCATGCTGAAAAAGGACTTTATATAACCTACACATAATGTGTAATTCTGGGCGATTTTTAAAAGGACATCGTAATTATCCGATAACGTGGTCGCGATATTCTCGACAATATTAGACGTGAGTTGTGCCGTTTTGTAGTTTTTATTATTGTGGGGTCTTTTTTTGTTGACGCCGAGAAAACATACCCATACCCTTCCACAGTGGTTATGGGAGGGTTATGTGGGACTTCCCGTGAAGGACGACTGCACGGGTATACCCACTATAACAACTTGGCGGCACTCTAGCATCGTCTTTGTGACGGAGGACTGGGAAACGGAAGAGCCTTAGCATCCAGTCCCTAAAGCATCCGCCAAGTCGCGAACCCGTGGTCCACGTTCGAACGATCCTGCGTCCGATGTTGTATCGACTGCACCACAGCGACCATTAATTCCTAGGTCTAGGTTACGTGGACTGGATGCAAGGCTCTGCCGATTCCCAGGCCTCCGTCCCAAAGACGATGCGGGAGTGCCGCCGGGTTGTTTTAGTGGGTATACCCGTGCAGCTGCCCTGCACGGGGAGTCCCACATAACCCTCCCATACCCCCGATGGAAGGGTATGCGTAACGCATTTTTTCCCGGCGTTAACAAAAAAAAAAAAAAAGGTCTAGGTTACGTCGACGGAGGACTGGATGCAAAGCTCTGCCGATTCCCAGACCTCCGTCACAAAGACGATGCGGGAGTGCCGTCGGGTTGTTTTAGTTGGTATACCCGTGCAGTCGCTCTGCACGGGGAGGTCCACATAACCCTCCCATACCCCCGATGGGAAGGTATGCGTAACGGATATTTTCCCGGTGTAACCAAAAAAAAAAGAAACCACTAAATTTCAATTTGGATTAAAATTCTGCGCGGCTGATATATTAGTAGTTGAATATCAAAATGCCCAGCAATTTTGTAGGCAACAATGCCCTTCTGTCCGGAACTCAGAATACGGTAATGCCTACACATTATTGCTTGGCGGAATAACTGGGAAAGGTAGTACTTTCCCATGCCTCTTTCGTCTACCACTTTTTTTAAAGAGGGAAAATGCCTTCGCACTACCCTTCCGCCACGGGGGTGACGGAAGGGGGGGTGTGGGACTTGCACCCACTAACCCCCCGTGAAAAGCCAAATAGGGTGAGATGGGGTTGCGATAGCATTCTCCATCTCACTCTAGCAGAGGTCTACCACTACAACAACTAAGTATATTCACAAAACGTTGTCATTTACTGCTGTTGTATTGTTCTATTTTTACAAGATTTTTACCTGTCCGTTGTCTGTCTGTCAGTAATCAAATCCTGCAAGTTTAATTTCATCCAATTCCCGGTTTCCGATTGAGCTGAAATTTTACATGCATGTACATATAAATCGGATGACAATGCAAGATTATTGTAACATCGAGCTGATCTGATGATGAAGCTGGAAGGTGGCCATAGGAACTCCGTAAATAAAAGACGCAACCCCATAGAGTATGGGCTCATTTGATTTGATTTTATAAAAGCTTATTTTAAAAGTTTTTTTTATTATTTCACGCGTTTATGAACAACTAGCTGCGCCCAGCAATTTTACCCGCTATACTTTAGTCTGCGTGTTATTCCTGGGTTTAAGTTATCTCGATACCAAATTTTAGCTCAATCGGTCCACCCGTTTAGGTGTGATAGAGTAGATAACAAGCATACATCCAGACATTCTGACATCCATACTACATTCTTACAAATGTTCACGTTAGTAGGTACTCGTAATTAGTAAAGATTTGTCACAAAAGAAATGTTTTGACTTAGTAGTATTTTGGTAGGTGTGAAAGAACCTTAAATGCAATTGTCATACAAAATAATGCAAAGTTCATACAAACGGGCTCATTTCACTTGCATGAGTTGCATTTGGGTGGCTTTTCAGTATTCTATAGGCTAACCTTTGACCAGTTTTTGTGATGTTAAGCGATGCAGTCACGATGGTATCAGACTTAACAAACATGGTGGGATAAGTATAATAATAATATGTAGGTATATGTTCCAGACGAATCGTATGATTTTTTAAGTATTCACAAACGTCCTTATTTAACCCCCGACGCAAAAAAGACGAGGTCTGGCTGTCTGTGGCATCGTAGGCTTCCGAACAGAAGAACCGATTTAGATCTAGTTTTTTTTTTGTTTGAAAGTAAAAGATGGCCGCCGCTACAAAATGGCGAATTACTTTTTATTCCACAAATCCCTCAATATGGGTATCAAATGAAGGGCTTGATTAGTAGAATACTACACAATATGATAAACTCAAATCCAAGATGGCTGCCACCACATAATGGTGAATTTTGAAGGCGTTGGGATTTTTTTTTAATTTTTATATAAAACTTGTTTTTTTATCATCACCAAGAGGGTAGGTAGGTACGCTACGTACGTACTATAATTGGTACCTACTTTTGGCGTGAAGAAGTAAAACGTCACTATTTCTCGTTTTTTTTCTAAAGTATACTTTTGAACGGAATAAGAAAAGAATACTTTTGTCACGAAATTTTACCTGTGTGGTCCAACCACCAGTATAACCTGAACCACTTTGCTCAGAACTCAGCACCGTTTTGTACGGAGCTAGCAAATCACGAGGGCTCAAGTTATATTGGTTAATTTGTTCTATGACAAAATTATAGGTTTAGAACAGGAAAATGATGATTTTGGCGTCACTATTATACTAGATGGGGGTATTAAGTGCCTTTTTGGGGTATTCAACATCCACTAATATTTAATTTACATTATGATGTACCTGGTCTACTACCTACCTACATACATATATACTAAGTATTATTATAATAATATTGACTTAGACCTGACAAAAAAAATATGGGTCACATAGATAAAATAGCTTTTTTGGGCAATGCAAGTACGTAATCGTATACATATTTTGAATTCCCTGCAATTTTTCTTATAGCTTAACTAATAAAATTTCCGTCAAAAAATATAGGAAAAATTAGTAAGAAGTAACATCATACAAAAAGTTCTAGAAAAGCATCAAAATAAATCTTTGAGATAGGCTAAACCTAGACTACCTTAGAGCAATTTTTGTAGCGAAGGTTTTTATTGAAAAAAAAAAAAGGCTAAAATTGGCACATCGTCGATTTATGGTTATCTACAGAGTACAAGTAAATGTTCTTTGTTGTTGTTAACATAAGCTTGAAGACGCCTACAAGCTAATAAGAATCTGATTTAAAATTTTAACAAAGCGTGCTGCATAATATTATGCTCTAACTAATAAATAAGCAATTTTTATTTCATAATGTATCGAATTATATCCTTAAAAACTAGAACAA
This sequence comes from Hemithea aestivaria, assembly GCA_947507615.1. Classification (NCBI taxonomy): domain Eukaryota; kingdom Metazoa; phylum Arthropoda; class Insecta; order Lepidoptera; family Geometridae; genus Hemithea; species Hemithea aestivaria. The sequence continues at coordinate 4,222,148 of OX382323.1, forward strand.
AACGATTTATTTTCAAAAATCAACCGCCACGAAAAGTTTCGCGCCATTGCCACCATCATGGAAATCGGGTCTTAGCGCATGCGCCCTCGACACGTTTAGAAGAAATACAACACAACCTTAGTTCACACGGCGAGATGTGGAACTAGAAACATTTCCATATTAAATTAGCTCATTGCATATATAGTGGCGCCCTCGCTTGGTGTGTAAAGATCGTGGTTAGGTGTAGCATACGATAGTCGCGTACAAAACTTATTTGATAGGTCGTTCAACCGTGTCGATGTTGCGTCCTTTTCTGGCGTGTATGTGCGTCTCGCTCCATACCGTTAAGGTGGTATGCCTGAGTTATGGCATTCCAATGGTGGTAGAGTGAACCCTGGAGGCTGCAAAGGCTTACTTAAAGACACCTTTACACTGTCGTGACCCGGCTGTGATTGGCCGTGTAGACGGAGCTTTTGATGACGGTCAGCGTTTTGTATCGCAATTTCTTGTTTTTTTTTTTATTTGAAGGGCCAGACAATGATTTATTTAAAATATGTTAAGTGTCCTTATTTAACATGCTTATTTATTTGACGAAGGCTGCAGAATAGATAAGAACGAGTACATAGCTGGTCTCTGTAAAGACATCGAACAGCATTCCTTAAAGTACCAAACTGCTGATTTATTTAAAAAAGTCCGTCTGCTAACCAGGAAGTGCAAACCAAAAACCTGGTCAATAAGTGATCAAAATGGTATCCTCTTACACCAGCTGGAAGAGGTTGCAAATAGATGGCGTGGCTATTGCGAGGAGCTCTACAAATCCTATGCACCAGAAAGCGTAATGGAACTCTTGCCTGATTGGGATAAGTTGGATCTGGAACCAGATATTTTGCGATCGGAAGTGTGTGCTGCTCTAGATTCACTAAAAATGAAGAAAGCAGCTGGTCCAGATGCAATAACGGCAGAGGTCTTAAAATGTCTTGGTAAAAATGGCATCGATGCGCTGCACGCGATTTGTGGTAGAGTATGGTATACCGGAGAATGGCCGAGGGACTGGTCGAATTCAATAGTTCTGCCACTACATAAAAAAGGTTCCACTAAGTCCTGTGATAATTACCGTACCCTGGCCCTTATATCGCACGCAAGCAAAATTCTGCTCCACATTATAAACAATCGGATTCGTCACTATTTGGATTGGCAGATTCCGCAGGTACAGGCGGGTTTTGTTAAAGGGAAGGGTACGCGTGAGCAAATATTAAACGTAAGACAGGTCATTGAAAAGGCCTACGAGTACGATACACCAGTTATAATGTGTTTCGTTGATTATAGTAAGGCGTTTGACTGCGTCAGTTGGAAATTCTTATGGCGAGTACTTGGCGAACTGGGTGTACCGAATCATATTATTGCATTAATTCAAGCTCTCTACTGCAGCAGTCAAGGCGTGGTCCGGGTCGACGATATGATGTCCAAACCTTTCAAGTTTGAGAAGGGAGTCCGCCAAGGCTGCATTCTTTCGCCCGTCTTGTTTAACGCATATGGCGAGTATATAATGAGGCTCACCTGTGACGAGTGGGAGGGCGGTGTGCGCATCGGTGGGGTCAAAATCAATAATCTTCGCTATGCTGATGACACAACTCTACTGGCCGCAGATGAGGTAGAAATGTGTACCTTGCTGGACAGAATGGAGCGGATCAGCAACGACATGGGGTTGTCTATCAACAAATCCAAGACCAAAATTATGGTGATAGACAGATCGTCCAAGCTGGAACTCACCGGTGCACTCAAACTGGAAACAGTTCAGAATTTCATCTACCTCGGATCTACAATAAGCAACACCGGCTCCTGCGAGACTGAGATACGCAGAAGAATTGGAATGGCTAAAAGTGCCATGTCTCAGCTGCACAAAACGTGGAGGGACAGGAACATATCGCTCAGGACGAAGATCAAGCTCGTCCGAACGCTGGTATTCTCCATTTTCCTTTATGGCGTTGAAACGTGGACTTTAAAGAGTGCAGACCGCAGACGCATTGACGCTTTCGAAATGTGGTGCTGGAGAAAAATGCTCCGGATTCCGTGGACAGCGTTTCGAACCAATGCATCGATACTCTCCAAACTCAAAATAAAAACAAGGCTCTCCACGATCTGCCTGAAGCGAATTTTAGAGTACTTCGGCCACATTGCCAGAAAAGATGGAGATAATCTCGAAAAACTTGTAATCACTAGCAAAGTGGAAGGGAAAAGACCCCGTGGCCGAAGCCCGATGCGTTGGTCTGACCAGATCCGCACCACTCTCGACTCTACAGTCTACGATGCTCTCCGAGTGGCCGGAGATAGGACAAGATGGCGTAACATCGTAAGGAAAAAAGTCATGGATGGAGGAGGTCACGACCCTCAGATATGAGGACCACGACTAATGGAGGGGGGAGGAGGGGATTTAACATGCACACATTTTCATTAAAAAAAAAACTAGATGTACTATACTAAGGTATAGTGTAAAATGGCTTTAATAACGTAGTCCAAGCAATGTGTAGTCCTTTTTCTTCTCGAATGGCTCTTAATACGTGTTAACACCATTTTCTTAGATTGGAAGTTAATCGAACATATTGCAGTTGGAGTAGACGCATCTATTTTGATTGTCAGCATCGACGTAGGTTGGGCTTACTAAGGGTGCATCTTATTTTTTTATTTTTTGTTTAGGTTTAACAGGATTGCTTTAGTCCATGGAACTACTTTAGTAATATTATTACAATAGTGTATAGGTACATTTCCTTCCTAACTAGTTGTCTGTAAGATATATCTTTATGTGATAAGACCGCCGATTATTTTAAAGTTTTTTTTGTATACCTATTTCTATTTTGGTAGATATGCATTAAAGAGATTTTCTATACTTTTTTTTAAGCACCACAGACATTGTGACTTGTGACTGAGGAAACTTTTAACTTAATTGAAACTTTTTTTTATTGGGTTAATTTTTTTTGTATTAATGTTAAAGTGCTAGTTCGGAAGAGGTTTAGCCCCACTTGACCGACAATACGTTGGTAACAAGTGAAATTTTAAAAAAACTTTTTAAAAACAAGCTTTATTATTATTACTATAAAAGTACTCGTCGAGACGAATCAAATGAGCCCAAACTCGATGGGGTTGCGTCGTTTAATTACGGAGTTCCTATGTCTTTTCAGCTCCATCATCAGATAAGCTCCATGTCATAATAATATTGCATTGTCATCCGATTTATGCATGCATGCAAAATTTCAGCTCACTCGGACACCGGGAAGTGGGTCAAATTTAACTTGCAAGATTTGATTACAAACAGAAAGACAGACAGACAGACTGACAGACAGACAACAGACAAGTGAAAGTAAATAAAAGCTTGTAGCATAGCGTTGTAGCGTGTGTTGTAACATAGCGAAAAGGTCGGCAATGACACCGCTTCGGTGCCACTGCTGTTGCAGACTTTTTTTTTTTTTTTATGTTGAGAAGTAAGAAGACGAGCAAGACGCTCTCCTGATGTTAAGAGATAACGCTGCCCGTAATCAGTACAGTGCTACCCAGAATTTCACAATGATGTGCAATTCTAGGTGCACTGCACCAACGCTTTTTACTCAAGAGTCATAAGATGTTAAGACTCTTTAGCCCAGTAATTTCACTAGCTACAGTGCCCTCCTACCGGAGCACAGTAATGTTTGCACATCACTGCTCAGGCGGTAGAATAACTGGCACTGTTGGGGTACCCACCTAGATGACCTCCTGCAAAGGAAGTCTAGCCCCGGTATAATATAAGACTATAACCGTTGCGGAGTTTTAAAGATATAAGCATACTTAGGGACAGACAGACAGACAGACACGGGAAGCAACTTTATTACAAGCTTTTATTTACTTTCACCTGTCTTTTGTCTGTCTGTCTGTAATCAAATCTTGCGTGTTTAATTTGACCCACTTCCCGGTTTCTGATCGAGCTGAAATTTTTCATGCATGTATAAATCGGATGACAATGCAATATTATTATGACATGGAGCTAATCTGATGATGGAGCTGGGAGGGGGTCATAGGAACTCCGTAATTGAACGACGCAATACCATCGAGGTTGGGCTCATTTGATTCGTCTTGACGAGTACTTTATGATGCTAGATGGTAATAATTAATAATAATAAAAGCTTGTTTTTAAAAAGATTTATTTTTTAATTGCACTTGTTTTAAACTATGTAGTATCTATGTAGTGATTACCTCTACCTCTAATATAAAAAAAAAATGATTTCTTTAGGTTGGTGCATAGTTTTTCTGTAGTTGGCTGAAAAATCAGCAACCTTCACACTCATATTTATAATATTATTACTTTTATTACTAGGCGAATTTTATTACTTCTTTACCCCTAAGCGGGTGGACCGAAAGAGCTGAAATTTGGTATATAGATAGCTAAGACCCTGGAATAACAAATATACTTAGGCTATAGTACAGCGGGTAAAACCGCTGCATAAGGTTAAGATGTATCCCTGCCGCGCCCATCTTCGGTAGGGGAGTCCCACATACCACCCTTCGCCCCCCGACGTAGGGTGACGATGCGTAAAACATTTTCCCCAGCGCAAAAAAAAAAAGTAGGATTGTAGGGTTTTAATTTGTTAAAACCTTCTTCTTTTTCAAATTGTGTAGGAACATACTTAACTTCGCCCTCTTCGTTAAAACGAAATTTTGATAAAATTTTATTTACAAAAAAATTACATAGGTATATAATTTTAATTAAATTTATATTTTTAAAAAACTTTTACTTAAGATGAAAAATTGTGAGCGCGTTTATATCTTTTCTTTAGAGAAAAGTGTCTTGTCTCTAAGTTTAAATCGAGGTACTTTTGTTAGTTATTTTAATTTTTAATCAACTTTTGATAAGTACTGTTTATTTTATCTTTGTAGCTTCCATTTTAGTTTTACATACTTGCTGAAAATCTTATATTTCTTGTAGTATTTTTACACACCTTTTATGCCATTTCAATTATAAGTTTTTAAAATAAACAATTATCTATTTTATTATAGGTTATATTAAGTCAATTTTACCCGCAAGAGGCTAATCTTATAGATGAAATATATAGGCTACCTATCGATGAAAAAAAAAATGGTTTAATTGGTTTAAAAGTTTCGACGTGGATAGGTAGCAAACATCCACAAACGAATCTCGTATTTATTATTGGAAGATATAATCTTTCTAACATTATAAACGTGAAAGTTTGTTAAGAATGTGTGGATGTCTGGCCGTTACTCTTTCACGCCTAAACGGGTGGACCGATTGAGCTAAAATTTGGTATAGAGATAGCTTACAGACTGGAATAACACATAGGCTACATACAGTACAGCGGGAAAAACCGCTGGGCGCAGTTAGTAAATAATGTAATGAACACCAGTCCTGCGACACAAATATTAAATCAAGTTCAAAATCGACTAGTTGATCGCTCCTTATATGGCTATAGGCTAAGAATGACGTGAGCCTGCGCAGCCTTAAGTATTTAAAAAAGACAAGCAATATTAGACTCTAATGCTATAGCATTAAGACTTAGCTGAGATGGTAATTAATGTTTAATGCAATGTTGTTGCAACGCAAATAATGTCATAATTTTAATGCAGATTGTATGTTATTGAATGGTATTTTGCAAATCTTTGTGACATACGTAATACTAAAAACTTAAAGGTTTTTTTATTTTTTATTGACGCAATATTTCAGTGTAAAAATATATTCAGTGCAGTATTAAATTGTAAATAAAATAATATTATTAATTATTACAGCTATGTTAATTAAAATCAAATAATTAATTATTTAATTGAGTATGCAGTGAATAATTTACTTCATAATCATTATTATTTTTGTAAAAGATGCTGCCATCTATTGAGGATCGACAACATTACAAACACCCAAGTAAATTGCAAGTAGCGCCATCTATGTTCAACGTTAAGCAACTGTTACTCAAGAAGGGTACAAGTTATTGGATTGGCGTCGTAGTTCTAAGCCGTTTCAAGAGATGGCGCTATTTCAAATAAAACTGAAAAGGTGAGTTTCGAGGCTGCGATGCAAAGGTATAGGTATACTCTCATCTATGGTATAGGTGGCGCTAGTAGTGTTAAATTGCATTTTTGTAAATTCATGAACTAGAAAAAATAATGTTTTCTCTATTAACATATTATCATAATGACATGAATAAGTTATTTTTAAACATTACAGAATGTCATTAAAGTTTAAAGTAAGGCTTTTTAGGAACACAATTTATTAGATAAAAATAAACTTTTTAAAATTTATAAGTAAACAAATTGAGGTTAGAAACATTATTCAGCCAAAAGGCTTATGCCTACAGGAACTACTAACCGATAGGAACATTTTTATGTTAAATATGTCTATTTTAAAACTGAACGAAATTTATATACCTATAAGTGTAATTAATTTATAGAGGTATATAATAAATGTACATATAGGTGTATATTATGTATATGAATTATTATAATAATAGCCATTAAATTGTTATTTACATGCGTGTTCTAACATGTTTGATTATATACATAATTTATTATTATATATTCTATACACATCGAATATAATACCTACGAGTATTTTAATACATTTTTTTCTGCATATTTAAAATAGATATGTGAAGACAAGGTCACGGAATCAAGAGCATTCATAGTCATATTAAATCTTTTCTAATAACATATAAATATTTGTTTTAAAGTTACACATTTAAACACATTTAAAACAGAAATGAAGCACCTATAGTAAGCCCACTCGGCTTACAAATAGGAGCACTGTAACGTAGTGTACTTTTTTTATCCCAGGAAAAATGCGTTACGCATTATCACCCCACGCCGGGGGGCGCGGGGAGGTTTTCTGGGACTCCCCCTCCGAAGATGACCGCGGCGGGGATACCCACTTAAAAACCTGGCGGTGTTCCTGCGGGACGCCATAATGCCGGGGCAACGGGTACGCCGAAGCACTCATCCGCGGCAACGTAGCGTACCTACTTTGAGCGAGATGATTAGGTACGTATGTGTATTATAATATACTAGCTGCGCCCAGCGGTTTTACCCGCAGTATACTTATGTAGACTATGTGTTATTCCAGGATCTAAGCTATCTCTATACAAAATTTCAGCTCAATCGGTCCACCCGTTTAGGCGTGAAAGAGTAACAAACATCCCGACATCCAGACATCCATTCTTACAAACTTCCACGTTTATAATATTATAAGTAAGACTAATGAAGGTACAAGCAAGTAGGCTTACTATGGATGCCTCATATATATTTTCTTTAAGCTATGTGCAGAAGTTTTTCTTCCACGATAATTAGATAAGTAGGTATAATATGTATAATATTTTGCACATTGTTAAAGAAATTGGCATTTTTTGAATGACTGATTCAAGGATGATCAGATCGTAGGCAATATTATCAGAAATTAGTAAGAAACTAGATGCATGGACAAGAAATCACTTGACGCCCGCTGGTTTACAAGGCGTTTTATTAACGCGCATTTTAGCCCACTCCACACTGAGACGGAACAACAGAATATCGAAAGTGTGGATGTGGTGTTAACGTTTCGCGTTGTTCGTTTGAGTGTTCCATCATTATCATCATCTCAGCCATAGAACCTCCACTGTTGAACATATGCCTCCCCTTTGAACTTCCATATATACCGGTTGGTAAGCGACCTGCATCCAGCGTCTTCCGACGACCTTTATAAGGTCGTCTGTCTACTTTGTGGGCGGACGTCATTCGCTGCGTTTGCTAGGCCGTGGTCTCCACTCAAGCACTTTTCCACTTTTTGACCCCATCGGCCATCCGCTCTACGTGCTATGTGGCCTGCCCATTGCCTAAAACAAAGTCACTACACGTCTGTCTTTCTGTCCCTGTGTATGCTTTGATCTTTAAACTACGCAACGGATTTTCATTGGGTTTTTTTAATAGCTAGTTTGATTCAAGGTTTATATAATATTATGTACCTACAATTCGTGTGTATAATAATATAGTAGAACACTGATAATTTTTTGTTAGGCGCTACGAAGTGCGCGCGGATGCACAAGTTTGTAATATTATATGCAAAGAATTTTTTCTCATAACTAAACATCCATACATAATATATAGACAGCATACGCGCGGTAGGGCGTAATCCAATATGAGGCAAGTGAAGCATGAAATTGTGCGCCGGCGCAACCCGGCCGTTGGCCGCGTCTTCTTTATACACGAGTGATTGGATTCCGAAGGCATTTCGAATAGGAATGAGGTAGCTACTTATTGTATAAAAGCCAGACACTGCGCTTGATCAAATAAAAATGACGCGTGTTAGCCGCGTATTCTTTATATAGGTACTAGGTACCTACACGAGTATCTCTAGCCTTTTCCGTATTACGACACATATAGGCCAGATGGATACGCTAGTAGAGTGATAGGGAACTGTGCACTTCTTACAAAAGTTGATTGGTTGATAGTTGATAGTACAGTCAACTACAAAGAGATATATCCATGTTAGGCTTATAAAATGAAGGAACTTTTAGTATGCAAAAATTATTTACCCTTACTTCGTGACATTTTCAGTATCCACCAAATCTTATACTATATTCGATTCATTTTAAATGCTATTATTATGTATCACCTAAGGAAAAATAGTGGGATACATCATTGTTGCATATTAAACGAGTCAATGATAATATAAAGTTTGATTGCTACTAGAAATGTCACGAACCAAGGGTGGTTCATTATGTATCATTATGGCAAATGAAAATTTACTTCATTTTTTAAGCCATACATGGATACATCTCTTTGTAGTTGACTGTACAACTACACGATAACTAAAACAACACACAGCACAAAATATAAAATAACACACAATACACAACACAATACACATGTTTTGGTAAAACTTTTTTGAGTGTGGTATCTGCTTGTTACATAATCTATGGAGGTAGCTTAGTCATCTTATAGTATACAGCTTTTATTCATTAGGTTTTTAATCTTGGCCAGGATGATGGCATTTTGGACACCTCAAACCTTAAGCCAAACTAAAACTTAAAAATTTAAGTTTGAATTTTAATATTATTTAAATGCGCTCAGCGATTTTACCCGAATAAATTATTCCAGGGTCTATAAGCTAACTCTATACCAAATTTCAGCTCAATCGGTCCACTCGTTTAGGCGTGAGAGAGTAACAAACATAAGTTAATTTTGCGTTTATAATTTGTAGGATAATTTAAGTAACTAATTACGTACAGTTTACACGTAAAGAAGGGAGAGGAATGTCGAAAAAAGCTTGTATTTAAAAGTAGCCTTATATACATATGTACATAGGCTATGTAATTCTAGAGTCTAATCTAGCCTGAGCAGTGATGTGCAAACATTACTGTGCTTCGGTAGAAGGGCACTGTAGCTAGCGAAATTACTGGGCTAAAGAGTCTTAACATCTTATGACTCTTGAGTAAGAAGCGTTGGTGCAGTGTACCTTGGATTTCACATCATTATGAAATCCTAAGTAGCACTGTACTGATTATGGGCAGCGTTATCTCTTAACATCAGGAGAGCGTCTTGCTCGTCTTCTACTTCATCACATAAAAAAAAATCCTAAAAATGAATATCATATTAGTAGGTAATTTAGTAATTAGTATACTGGTTGGTTTATATATAAATCGTGTTTAGTATTTAGTTGTATTATAAAACATAAATTATCACTAATTTTAATTTTTATGATCAATAGCTGTTAGAAAAGTCTCTAGCCATAAAATTCTTTGCGTATATAATTATTTTATTTATTTCTAGCCATGGTCGTCCCACTGCAGGGCAAAGGCCTCCCTACCTTCCTTCCACTTTTTGCGGTTTTGGGCTATTTCTGACCAATTTTTGCAAAAAGAGTCTAACTCATCCCGCCATCTCCGCCTGGGCCTACCGCGGCGTCGTCTAACTGTGCTGAATAATCATTATTTAAGAAGATTACATCTAAATATTTATCTATTTTTATCTTACATATTATAAAGATTTGTTAAGTAGACTTCGGCCAAGTTAAAACTGCATTTCATATGTTGGAATTAAGGAACATTTTGCTTAGCTCAAAGGTGAAATTTAAAATGGCCCCCTAATTCATTTTGCAACCTGTATCTGGTATCGAAATAGTTATTTTTAAACTGAAAATAATTGTTGAAATCTATAATTTAATTGTGGCTTTTTCATAATTTATTAGCTTAATTTATGTCACCAAATGAAAGTTTAAATCGATTCGAACGAGGATACTATGAACGAGCTTTTTAGGCTTCCGTCATCAACAAGGAAGCCTTATAGTTTCGTTTTGTCTGTCCGTCCGTCTGTCCGCGGCTTTACGGAGAAACTCGGAATAATCGGTCCACTCGATTAGACGTGGAAAAGTAACAAACTAACACACAAACTTTCGCCTTTATCATATTAGTGTGATGCAGTCAGTCACACTTCTAAATATATAAAAGGAATGATTGACTGATTGACTGATCTATAAACGCACAGCCCAAAGCGAACAAATTTTACTGCTCAAACTAAAATACAACATATCACTTAGATAAAGAAAACCAACAGACTTTGTTACAAAATTTATTAAAAAAAAAAAAAACGCACAGCCCAAACCACTGAACGGATTGGTTTGAAATTTGGAACACAGGTCTTATGACGTAGGTTGCTAAGAAAGAATTTAACAGGCGGGCAAAGCCGAGAGCTTAAGCTAGTTTCTCTTATATTTAGAAAGTATAAGTAACCCTACTCCCGTATCTTCACTAGGGCCGTAATTAAATGAGCAACAATACGGGCGTCGAACGTTACAACGATTAAGACCAATAAGAGTCTTGCTTCGAAAATTGACTTAAATGAAGACGAGCACGTTTTGATATAGCTTTGAACCACGCTGGAACATAAATTGGTACTTTAACCGATTTTAAATGAGGTTTTGGATTATTCTACGTGAGTTACACTTTTATTTATTTAATTTACTAGGTAACTGGTACTAGGCTTTTAAGGTAATGTAAATAATGTTGTATATCCTTGTTTTGTTAATTATAAACATCTTAAAAATAAGAATTTACTAGCTGCGCCCAGCAGTCTTAACACACAAGGTAAACAGAAATTTAGCAGTGTTGCTCTACTATATTATACATGTATTATACATATAAACCTTCCTCTTGAATTACTCTATCTATTTTAAGAAACCGCATCAAAACCCGTTGCGTATTTTTGAAGATTTAAGCATACATAGGGACAGATATACACGGGAGGCGACTTTGTTTTAAACTCGTATTATGCAATGATAAAGCTAACAGTTTCAAATTTACGTTACAGTGTAAATTAATAAAATTTCAGTAGTTTTCACAATATTAAAACGTGTTATTCGATTTGACCTTAGCACCATGTACCCACTCCTTGTTATTGTTTTTTATTCACCAATGTTATTTTTTTATTGTAACATTGTCTTCTGAATTTAAATCACAACTAAACTTAGCATTCAATGGTTCGTGACTTGATTTTTTAAATTTCAATCGATAAAATAACAATATTATTACCACTGTTTTTCCCTAAAGACGTTTCAACTTGACGTTTCAACTCTATTTTTGTTACTATTTTTAAAACCAATTAAATTTAAAATTATTATAAATGTTTAATATTTTGACACACACTCAATAGTGATTAGTGATTAGTATCGAACACTAAATATGATTTATTATACATAAAATATAATACAATTAGGAACACAGAGGGTATACTGTATACTACAAAGACGTAAATATGACTTAACTAATCAGTTTTTTAGAGCTTATCAAGGATCATGGAAACGCAGCTCTTTTGGTATTTTCTTATTTTGTTTTTGTACCGGGATCTACATTTTTACGTACCTTTTGATACAAAGTAGCGTCTAAATGTTGTTTTTTTCTACGCACTAAGATTTGAACCCGGGGTTGCTGGATTGATGTCAGACATACGGACTGCTACATTTCATAGTCTACGTGGTATATTGACATAAAAATATTATTGAATTATGATCAACTAGCTGCGGCCAGCGGTTTTTCCCGATGTACTGTAGCCTATGTGTTATTCCAGGGTCTAAGCTATCTATGTACCAAATTTCAGCTCAATCGGTCCATCCATTTAACCGTGAAGAAGAAACAAAGATATACACTCACCAACTTTCGCAATCATTATATAAGTGTGATTACTATTTTTTTATTTCAAATTATATTAATTATTAATTAGTAAGCAATGATACCTAGATATTATTAGTGCTTCTGTCGCAAAATTAAGGCCCTGTTCACAGGAGGCTTGTCTATTAGCAATCTCTTTCTCTCTTTTAACTTTTTATTTTTTAGCCAATGATGAGCTAAAACATATAAATTTCAGCTCTATCAGTTCAGTCATTTAGAACGTGAAGAAGCATATCCAAACATGCAAACACATTTTATGATATTAATGTTATGAGATAGGTGTGAATAGTCTAGTTAGCCTCAAGAAAAACGCTCATAAACCGCTTGTTATGTGTACTAAGCCTAGCCAATACATGACCTCGAAAAATCTGGTATAAATAACAAATCAGACCAGTCTGTTATGAGACACAAAAAAATATATAAAAATATACATAATCCACACATAACTCTTTAAATAATAATGCCAGTACATTAGACAATCAATACAAATGCTTTACCATTGATTTATTATAAAAAAACGAGAATGTCGTGACTGCTCACAAAAACTGAATTAATGGTGAAGTAAAATAGCATGGCAAGTGGTGCGGGGAAAAGTGGAGGGCACAAGACCAAGAGGTAGGTGGTAGGCGGTAGGTAGAGGTAGGTAGGTAGGCCTATGCAAACCGCAGTGGGTGGCCCCCTGCATGAGTGCTCCCGGCTGACAATCAATATGGAGAAATGGCGATACATAGTGAGCGAGCAACATCTGCCCATACCGTAGACGACTCATCAGGACGACCACGACCGTTCTGCTAAGAACGAAGCGAACAAGAACATACTTCAGTTACTTTGAAAACGAACTTAAGTTAAGAGTAATCAACTGTAACACAATTATAATGACAAAAAATACATATTACGTATATTGATATTGAGTCATATTAAAATAAATACGAAGATACGGTATTGACGTTTCTAACATGGACCGCCTCAATTAGGCCCATGGGCCTAATTTAGGAGTAGATAACTGTGCCTGACAACTGACACAATTTTACTTCAGCGCGAGTCAGCGCGGCAACCGACACTTTCCGATCCAACAGGCCCAAGTTTGGCATAGCAACGATAGCGCTTTTTTGCGTATCTTCCATTTTCTTTTAATCTAAGTATGTAGGTAGTAGGTAATAAATAATAAAAGGAGAAATATAATTGGTAACAAATGACAAATACGGGTAAAAAACGAAAGTTTAAATCAATGAAAAAATTTATGAATTATTTTATTATATATAAAATTATTATATATAATAGTAAATAAATATTTTATTTTTGTGTTTTGTACTTCGTATAAAGCTACTTTAAAAAACATCCTCGTACAATATTATCTTTTAAGATCAAGTTTCAACTTAAGACAGTGAATTAACAGTGACAGTGATAAAGTCAACTTAAACAGTCAATTTTTGGTACATATATACCTACTCCAAATTCTGTGAAATAAAGTCTTTGTGAATACCTTCATAATTTTCTGTTTCAATTTTCTTGCATTTCTCTCTCAATTCTCAATCTTGGATAAGGAGGTCAGAGGTATTATATTAATTATGACTTGAATAAAAAAATCTTGTGATTAATACGTAAATGACAATAATACAAGAATTATAAAAGAAGACAATAATGGTATGCTGCCCAAAGGTATGTTATTAACAGATTTTGATTGATTTTTACTTAGCAGCGATAAGGCCGCCCATTGTGGACCAAACTGTATTTTAGTACTAGTTAGTAATTAATATAATTTTTCTTTTGGTTTAAATAAATATGGTTGTGAAATCCTAAATAATAGCACTGTACTGATTATGGGCAGCGTTATCTCTTAACATCAAGAGAGCGTCTTGCTCGTCTTCTACTTCATCACATAAAAAATAAAGATTATTCGATTGTACCTACTTATTCTACTATTAATAATAATGATTATAAATATACATTATGTATTACTAAGAAATTCATAAATTTCACATGTAATGTTGGAGACTCATTACGAATCGACAGAAAGGAATTTTATAGAGATCCACATTTCTGGTACAAAATTATAATGTCCTTACATCGTTTTAACATCTACAACATACGCATACCGGTTGGCTTGCATCTCATTTGCGAGCCGTGACTTGCCCAACTGGTTTGCTAGGGATGTGACAACTCCGTATCATTCAGAATTCGAATTATTCGTAAAATGCAAAGGAAGTATACCGGGGGTAGACTTCCTTTGCAGGAGGTCGTCTAGGTGGGTACCCCAACAGTGCCAGTTATTCTACCGCCTGAGCAGTGATGTGCAAACATTACTTTGCTCTGGTAGGAGGGCACTGTAGCTAGTGAAATTACTGGGCTAAAGAGTCTTAACATCTTACGACTCTTGAGTAAGAAGCGTTGGTGCAGTGCTCCTAGAATTTCACATAATTGTGAAATCCTAGGTAACACTGTACTGATTATGGGCAGCCGTTATCTCTTAACATCAGGAGAGCGTCTTGCTCGCCTTCTACTTCATCACATAAAAAAAAAAAAACATAGCACGCATCCGTAGCTCGCATCCTTCCATACAAAAAACATAGCTTAGCTGAAACCGTTTCCACCCGTTCTAAGCTATGTGAACCAATGCATATGATTGGTGGATGTCAAACGGATCCATAGCAATATAGCATAGCACATCTCTGATCGAAAGGCACCTTACATCGGAAATAATCTTACTGTAAAGTAAAAATCTTACTAATCGATCATAGTTTCAGCGATTTAAAGTAGGACTTGGCACAAATTTTAATCTGGTATTATCTGGTCATACTACTTGTATGCGTTTTATTATAGAGGTAAAGTATTTGATTTACCTTCGCGAATTACAACTCGAAATAACCTCGAATCGTGCATCGATCGAAATTACATCGATTTTGCACATCCCTAATTTTGCCATCGAATTTCATGTACGTGTTGTCAAGCTCTTATTTTATATTTTCTTAAGTTACTCATTCATGTTACTTACTAATTTAGGAACATGGTGTTGTATTGATCTTTACTTTCTTGGGTTCTTTTCGGTTTCGGCATTTTGACCCTTTACTGACCCCTTTGAGAAGATTTTGCGACAGTAGTTATGTATTAAGCACATCGATAATTATTTCTCCTGTCTCGCCCTTAACCCACTTGTTACTGAATAGACTTTTTCTGTCTGATTGCAATGAAATTTGGATATGTGCGTGTATAGGTGCTCTAATATCTAGGAAAAATCTAATAAAAATTCCGAAGTTTTTGGAAATCCGGGAAAATGGTGTTCTTTATAAAGGCCAGTAGTAAAATCCACTGCTATGAAAAGTGAACTTCAGTTCAAATTATAAAACGAACGAAAGGGTTGTTTTGTTATGTATTTTATACTTTGGTGATTGGTGCATTCAAAATATTTGCATAAATATATTTTTTTTAATGTTGCATTTGGTGCAATGTGACGTCACAAAAATTGCATAATAATATTGTTTTTTCGGGATAAACAATACATTGGGTTCTTTTCTTGGTATTTTATAAGTAATGGTTGTCTTCAAACTAGAAAAGTTGCTGAAAATACTTTTATTGTTGTTAGGGTTTTTTGCTTATATGGGTTTTTTATCTGTTTTCTTATTGTTATCTGTTATCTTATATTGAAGGTGTCGTTATGGTGTCGTAGCTGTAGAGAAAATGTATTATAATAGACCTTCGTCCATCAATCTCATTTTTGTACGCTGAACTTGTAATATTTATATTATGATGATACACTGTGATCTCTCAATGTGAGTATTTACCACGGAGATCCATTGATATTGTAATAATAACTGTAATAGCATGGTATAATCAGCATCTTTATCTCAAAACTTCTGTATCTTCGTGATTCTACAATAAAATTGTTAAAAAACGAGTGAGCATATATATGAAATATCAGATTATCATACTATGCTATCTTTTCTATTATATTCCTCAAAGTAATATTCTCGTCTTACCACGAAATACGAACTCATCACGAAGCTCAAAGTCGCTCAGCGTGCCATGGAAAGGGCTATGCTTCGGGTTTCTCTACGCGATTGAATCAGAAATGAAGAGATCCGTAGGCGAACTAAAGTGACTGATGTAGCCCAGCAGATAAGCAAGCTGATGTGGCAGTGGGCAGGCCACATAGCGCGCAGAATGGATGGCCGATGGAGTCGCAGCGTAGGACATCCACCCACTAGGTGGACAGACGACCTTATAAGGGTCTCCGGAAGACGCTGGATGCAGGTCGTTTCCAACCTCCAAACAATATGGAAGTCCAAAGAGGAGGTCTATGTTCAGCGGTGGACGTCCTACGGCTGAGATGATAATAATATATAACTGCTAGGTATGGTAATAGATGTATATAAGTCTTCAATTTTGCCATGCCTGAAGATTCATGCATAAATTACAAATTTGGACTTGCTTTTTTTACTGCTGAATTCTCATCAGAAACGTTGTTCTTATAATTTTCAGGAGGAAAATAACTGAAAAAATGATGTGTCTTCATATATTTTTGTTTTCTTTTATATTTGAAGCATATGAGGCTCTTTTGCAGTTCTAAAACATATCCTACAATATATGAAATAATCGTATGTGATAGCAGTGGATTTTACTACTGGGCTTTATAACGAACACCATAAAAAATCGTTCATAAACCTCAGAAATGCATCACATTTCAGTTAAATATTAGTTGTGATGCATAAAGGAAAGTCCAAATTTATATTATTTATCATAAAAAATGTTGAAGTAATAATAATAATGAAATAACCGACATCAAAACATTCATGATAAAATATACTCAAAAGTAATGGTCTTAAAATAAACAATAATATGAGACCAGTGCATTCACAATGCCTCTGTTGTATAGCTTCATGATCCTACTTGTTGATGCCATCAACAAAATTTGTTTACATTACCCACATAAATCACAGGATTTTGTTTAGATGCGGGCCTTTATAAAGGACGGTAGTAACAAGTGGGTTAATATGAAGTTTTATGATAAATGGGACTTTTATCTCATGTTGCAATTTGCAATGTATCCTAATACAAGTTATTGGACTGACTGTTGAAATATAATGCTTTTGAGTTAATGCATAAAATTACCACCGAGATACCCATACTTACGCTAATCAAGTTTATATAGGCAATCAACTAAATCCTCTTGGCAGTTTGAGATGTCAATCAATAGATCAGTCAGTCACGCTTTCTTTTTATATAATGTGTAGGTATATTATGTACAATTTCTATAATCTTTAAAAGTTTTAGAAAAGGATGTTTAATATAATATATTTTTGTGACAAAAATTTCTTCACAAATTTACAAAGGAACAAGTAATAAGAGGTGATTCTCGGATATCCTGAGACGCCCGGGCCACATGTGGATCACAGTTGGGTTTCGGGCAAAAACTACTTTTACCGAAGTTTTTTTTTAAATGTCTGCCAGTGAATGCGCAGCATCTGTGCAGGTATTGTGTGACCTGCGATCTCACGTGAGATGATCGTGAGGTACGACGACCGAGCGCTCTTGATACTTGAGGATATACGCAAAATTGTCATTCATAATTTTATTTTATTTTATTTTGATCATTATCTCTGTGTAATATTATTAAATAAAAATAAAATATGTATATAATAGTAGGTACAATAATATAAATAAAAAACTATTTATATCCACTTACAACTTGAAATTGCTGAGACACCATAACATTAGGTTTATTGCTTACCTGAAATAAAAAAAAAGAAATTAGTAAATTATTTAATACGTATATTAATTACATATGTACGTGAATTACAGTATTTGTGAAACAGTTGTTTTGAGCTTATGTTTATCATGCTGGCCGACCCGTCCCGGCTTAAACATACAATAATATAAACTTTCCTATTGAATCACTATATACCTATTGCTGAAAACTGCATTAAAACCGTTGAGTAGTTTCAAACATCTAAGCGAACAGACAGCTGAACTTACTTCATTTTATACTAAGTATGTAAAGTTCATTAGTATCTTGAAAAAAATATGCAAGTATCAAAAAGCTTAAGTCGCAGCAAAGCTCGACTACGGTTCAGTTCACACACTACCCTCACTCACACAAACCTGTCGCGCCTGTGTGCGTGTGCATCTGTAAGCACAGGTGCATTTGTGTGGGTGAGGCCGGAATTCGCCCGCTCTCCATAGCTGTGAATGAGTTACAAAATCATTTTATAGCTAAGAATCGATTACTATCACATTGAGATTTCTAACTGGACTCTTCGGGGCCGTTTATGGTATGAGATAATGATATATTTTATGTTACTACTTAAACTTTTTATGCAGCATGTACCGATGTAGGTATTTTTTATTCACTAACAGATTTTGAACATCTTGCCTGACGTTGAGAATGATGTGGCCGTAGACGTAGATGATAGCAGACTCAGCCTCTGCTGATGTGATTACGAATAACCGAGTTCGAATCCCGGTCCCGCACCATTGACTATACTAATATACAGGATGACTGGTAAATCTCTTAGAAGCTTAAAGGATACGTGATACGACATAATATTAGAAAATTAACTATACGTTTAAAATTAACAAACATAGAAAACAGCTATAAACTAAAAATATATTATCTTATTTGAACTAATGAGCCACGTTTCAAAAAGTATGTCCAACTTACGCCTGGCGAACAGCTGATGCTCAATTTAAATAAAACTGGATAAAGTTTTTACCGTGCCGTCGGACTGCAGATTCTGGTAGGGTGTGAGAGGCGAGAGGTCATACGAGTACGTTACGAATACTTTACATTTAAATAGAATATGTTTGCCAAAATATATTTATTCAAATAGGCTACTCACATAAAGCACTTTAGCAAGTCAATTTTACAATTTTTCTATTTTGATACTCTACCGCTCGTTCACAAAGCACCTCTATGAGAAGAACGAGCAAGAAATTCATAAGGATTGTATTTTTTAAACAAATGTCTTTTTTTTTACAACGAAATAAGAAGACGAGCAAGACGCTCTCCTGGTGGTAAGAGATAACGCTGCCCATAATTAGTACAGTACTATCCAGTGCACTGCACCAACACTTCTTACTTGAGAGTCATAAGATGTTAAGATGTTTACAACGTTCATATTGTTTACATAATTTATTGTTCTTTTGAGGGGTACAAACTTGGTTTATCATGCTGCTGTTTCCAGGCATCTTTTATCTTCTACTAGTGGACACGCCCGCACTTCGTTGCGTCTAACAGAAAATTATCAGAGTTTCTCTGTTATATAATACATGTATTATACATATAAACCTTCCTCTTGAATCACTCTATCTATTAATGAAAACCGCATCAAAATCTGTTGCGTAGTTTTAAAGAAGTAAGCATTCATAGGGACCGACAGACGCAGGAAGCAAATTTATTTTATACAATGTATTGGCTAATTTTAAAGTAGCAACTACTATTGCGTTATCTTTGGCCTTGAAAAGGTCCTGCGTTGTGTAAACTGTAGGGCAGTTGGGGCATTGTAGGAGGTGCGCCATCGATTGGACAGCACCACAATCCTCATCACCCTGCAGAAATCCCATAGAGATATATCATATCTGCTACACTACTGGACCCACGCGCATTTCGTAGCGGCTAAAAGGAAATAATCAGTGTTTCTCTTCTATATTATGCATCTACAAAAAGTGGAAGGAAGGTAGGGAGGCCTTTGCCCTGCAGTGGGACGACCATGGCTAAAAATAAAATAAATAAGCATACGTAGGGACAGACAGGCAGGCACACACGGGAAGCGACTATATTTTATTCTATGTAGTGATGATAATATATCTCATAGATAAGTCAGATTCGCAAGGCCGTTGAAGATCAACAACCGACCTTAAAGCTAGGTTATAACAGGTAGCAGTAGCAGGTAGTAAACAAGTGCCTATGGTAAGTTTACGCAGCGACCTACACGCCGCCCACGAATGCTCGTGTGAGCCCTCCATATTTGGCGGTGCGAACGTCACTTTGGGTAGGTTAGTTATTAGTTATGTTACGTATTGCTTGACGTCACATATTTTAAACTAATAGGCCAGCCACACTTTGTGCAAAATTTAGTTAAGTATTATATTCTTACAAAAAAATTACAAAAATGCATGCTGAGCAACGAATTAGGGAAAATCATCATCATCATCATCATCTCAGCCATTGGACGTCCACTGCTGAACATAGGCCTCCCCTTTGGACTTCCATATGTACCAGTTGGAAGCGACCTGCATCCAGCGTCTTCCGGCGACCTTTATAAGGTCGTCTGTCCACCTTGTGGGTGGACGTCCTACGCTTCGTTTGCTAGTCCGTGGTCTCCACTCGAGCACTTTTCGACCCCATCGGCCATCCGCTCTACGCGCTATGTGGCCTGCCCATTGCCACTTCAGCTTGCTAATCCGCCGGGCTATGTCGGTGACTTTAGTTCGTCTACGGATTTCTTCATTTCTGATTCGATCTCGTAGAGAAACCCCGAGCATAGCCCTTTCCATAGCACGCTGGGCGACTTTGAGCTTCGAGATGAGGCCAATGGTGAAGGACCACGTTTCGGTGCCGTAAGTCATCACTGGTAACACACATTGATCAAAAACTTTCGTCTTGAGGCACTGAGGTATATCGGACGAAAAGACATTGCGTTAGGGAAAATGCTGAGTGAGAATTTCATTCATCGTGCGAATATTTACGTAATAGACCGGCTCCACTTGTTACACACCCTGTGTCTTAATGTTATTTCTCAAACAAAACACAAAAAATTGACATTTCGCGCGAAGAATTGTGCAGTGGGCCGCTCGGTTAAAATATAAAGAGTAGTCATAAGTCTGTAGCCGATAAATTCCAAAAATACTACATATAAAACAAAGTCTGTCTATCTGTCTCTATGTATGCCAGATCTTTAAAACTACGTAACGGATTTTAATGCGAACAATTTTTCTCAAATATAATGTGACCAGTGACATAGACCAGTGAGAAATCTACCGTATGCGTCGCTTAACACTTGAAATTTTCTTAAAAGACTACGAAGATAACACAAACAATTTTTGACTCAAATATCTTTACTATGTTTTTTTTGTTATCGCCGGGAAAAAATGCATTATACGCATACCTTCCCATCGAGGGAATGGGAGGGTTATGTGGGACTCCCGTGCAGGACAGCTGCACGGTATACCCACTAAAACGACCCGGCGGCACTCCCGCATCGTCTTAGTGACGGAGGACTGGGAATCGGCAGAGCCTTGGCATCCAGTCCCAGAATCAGTCATCCAATCAATCCAGTCCGGAGAAATCATTAACCAATTTATATATAAATTTATATACTAGCTTATGCTCGCGGCTTTGCCCGCGTCGGGAAATCCTTTCTTAGTGGACGTCTACGTTATAAAACCTATCTGTGTTCCAAATTTCAACCCAATCCGTTTAGCGGTTTAGACTGTGCGTAGATAGTTCAGTCAGTCACTCTTTACTCTTTCCTTTTATAAATTTAGATGTACAGTACGTTAAGTATTGGCCACACGAATCAGCAACACTTGTTCTTAATCTGCATAATTTTATGCATACCCTTTTAGCACGAAAGTAAGAAAATGTATTGAAAGTTTCGTTTCATTTGCGTACAAAATGTATGGCACAGCTAATAATTAAAATGCTATGCTATAAACACAATCAAATACAATTAAAATACAAGTCCAACGTTCCCATAACACCGTAAAGGCAATAACACACTGTTGTGTCGTGGACGTGGAGCGTCAGAATCATAAAATATGTGTACGTATAAGTTTCATACCTTCGATTAATATAGAGGTAATAATAAAGAGGTAACGTAAAGGTACTAAAGGGTTAGTGCAAAAAGAATTATCTGGGTTTCCTTTTGTCCCTTGCTTTGGGGGAAAAGTTTGCGTCTGTCTGTGGCATCGTAGCTACCAAACGGATTAATTTAAATAGTTTTTTTTGTTTGAAAGTAGAGTTAATCGAGAGTGTTCTTAGCTATATTTGGTGGAATACGGGGTTTTTTAAATTTTTAATTTAATTCACTTGTTATGGCTAGAAACAACAAATAAATATTATTATCCCAGTCAGTCGCTGCATCAATTTGCGATATTTTTTGTATTTTTGTGTCTAAGAAAAGGTAAGTATGTATAAGTATATATGTCACGGTAAATCTGATTAATTGAAATTTATTAATAATTTTACAAAATTATTAATAATAACCACATGTTTTGGTAAATGTGAATAAATGATCGAAATTTATTACTTTTACTAGTAATTATTAATAATTCCCGACACATATTGGTAAAAGTTATAAAATAAATGAAAACCTAATGTTTTTTGACCAGCAGGTATTTAAAAATTACTTGTTTTTAGTACAGAATTATGGGCAAACCGAAATCAGTTGGTTAGGTTAGGTTTGAACAGTGACCACAATGCGCGAGCCGAGGGAGCGAAGCGAGCGTGCCGCGTCAGAGGCCGGCGAAGCGCCAGATACGAGTTGTTTTTGATACCTGAATAATTTCTATCTGTAGATTCGCAGTATCGACCGTAGTTGAAACGACCGTAGGTATTATGATACGTAACCATTTATTACATTTATCATTACTAGGGTTAAATTATTAATAAAAACCGACAAATGTGATTAATTTATCACTTTAACCTCGACTTTCGGTAATTATTAATAATAATAGATAATTATTAATAATCTTTAATTATTCACTCTTACCGTAACTTATACTCGTATATGTATATATAGTAAAAATGTAGCCATTTTGCGTCAATAACCAATATTTACCCCCGTATTTTTACGCATGTCCTCACCCTCAATATCAAAGTTGATAAAAAAGGCCACCCGACCATTTTTTTGGATTTAGAAATTAGAATACATATTAAGGAAAAGTACTTAAAAAAGGTTGAGTCGAAGGTGCGGATACGACTTAAACAACGGGGGATAATCTTGTTATATTTGATCATGGAATCATGCCATGTATACAACCATTATACATAATATTTAATTCTGTGACTCTGACACTCCTCGATACATCACGAAACAGTAGTGTGTTTCTGTCTTAAGTTGCTCACGAATTCACCATGAGCCCCCTACACATGTACGCTACTAAACCCAAGATCATACGTGATTGAACTTGATGACTCCCATGGATACACCATCAAACGACTTTAATCCTTAAATCAATACTTATTATGGTATAAAACAGTTTGTCGTATAACAGGTGTTTCAAAGAAGTAGTTTGGCATGTTAACTAAAATATTTTTATGGTGATATCATGGGATCGTATATGTACCGTTTTTGTTTCGCTCCGTCTTTTGTTTTGGATGTTCGAAAATTTTATTGTGGTTTTAACAAATATGTACGACTACGAATATAATTGTATGTGTTTCAATTTTTTTTAACATTTAATTCTTAAATTTTCGATTATTACAAAATTGGAAAACTTTTTCTCAACTATATTATTAACTAGTGGACCTGGTCGCACTTCGTTGCTTCTAACAGAAAATTATCAGTGTTTCTCTGGTATATTATGCATATATTATACATATAAACCTTCCTCTTGAATTACTCTATCTATTTAAAAAAAACCGCATCAAAATCCGTTGCGTAGTTTTTTAAGATTTAAGCATACATAGGGAGAGACAGATGTTTTATACTATGTAGTAATGGATATTATAATACAACTAGCTGACCCGCGCGCACGTTAACTCTTCACTATCTCTATTGTAATGTATCCAAGCTAAATCAGTTACTAATTTCTCACACTATCGAAATTATGCAAAATAGGAGCTGCGGTTAATGATTTCCTTTAAGGGGGGAAAACCCCCCCCTTTAAGGTTGATACCTAGGATAAAAACTATCCCATATGACATCTTAGGCCTCAATCTACCTCCAAATCAAATTTTAGTTTAATAGGGTCAGTGGTTCTAGATTTCCTATACAAACTTTCACCCTCCCCTTCTCCCCCCTTTTAAGTTAATTTCTGACACAAAAACCATCAGCGGTTTGGTGCTGATTTTTGTACAAACTTTTTTTGGAATAATTCCTGTTTCCGTCGGAATTTTGCAAAATCCTTTCTTATCGGTCGCCTATGCTACCTAAAGCACATACTATCTAAATTTCAGCTTAAAAGGATAACCGGTTACTGATTACACAAATACATTGTAATAAATAAAAGCTTGTAAAAATAATTCAGCTACTGTATAATATATGAATAAAACTAGCTACAATAGACAAAATGTTCATAGGAAACCGTTCATTTAAAGTTCATTTAAAATTTCAGTTAATATATAAGACTACCACCAAAAAGGTAATTATGGCTTACCAAATCTAATAAGTACAATATCATTTTAAGAAAAATATATAAAACTATTGATAAAGGACAAATAGTCGTGATTTGTACCCGTTACAAAGGATTAAGGAGGCTCAGAAGCTATATTACGCAATTTGCAGATTTTTGTTACAACTAGAACTTCTGAGAACGCGAACCATAATATTATGACCGCACTCATTGCGAATATTGTACCTTGATTTCAAACAAATATTACACTGATCAACATTTAGATGGTTTAAGAGAACATCCTGATATTTGGTGCAGAATTATATGAACCAGTTATATCCTACATAATATTATTTTTATTATTTTAATCAAAGTATCAAACTTGTTCGTTCCAACTATACTATTATTTTGTGGGTTACCACACTCATGTTTTTTTGAATTTGCCGTGGTTTTTCAGTCTCTACTTTCACTGCCCAGACTCTAACCACTTGTTGGAGGAATTTTTCGAAGAGAAAAGCAGGAGAAAATGATCCCTATGTCAACGAATTACGTGTCAATATTGTATAAACACTACAGATCTCAGTAATAGGAGGGCGGACCCTGAAGTTCTCATAGGTGGTCTAAATTCAGATGTCGAATCCTAGAGGTCCTTCATTTCATGCGCAATAATTCAAGGAAATTCTCGGTAGAGCTCGGGCGAAGAGCTAGGGAATTTAGTCGTTCTCGGACCGGCCAGGAAGCTTGTTTGTAAACAGAGCGGCTCCCGTTTCCGAATATCCCTAACGCTCAATAGTGCGTGAAGTGATTCGTAATAAAGGATAAGGGGAAGACATCTCGAGTAAGTATTTTCTCTTTGAATTTTCTAGGAATTTTCTATAAATGTCCCAAGTAGTTAAACATTGAGAATTGGTCTGGATTTTTTGCCGATTATTATGAATGATTAGCAGTTGTTATAAAAAATACATAGGATTTTATACGCAGTGACTAAGATCTGAGATTAACAAGCCATCGCAGAAAATTGTTCCAATTTCGATTCCAGAAACTGCTTTATATATTTATTTTTATGACAATAAGTGACAGGACGAGCAAATCAGCAGGGTTATTCACTTATCCGTGAAAGAACCGAACCGAATACCGAATTGTCAAAAATGTATGAACTGACATAATATACGTAGGTCACTCTGAAAGTTTTTAGAATGAGCCAGTTTAAGCAATTTAGAAAAAAGTCTAGTACTACGTTTTAAAATATAGTTCTTTTGAAATACAAAAATGCCACTTATGTCTGTCTGCCACTAATTTTATTCTTTTGGCGTCAATTTTAAATGAAATGAAATGAAGTTTATTCATAAAAACATGAGTGTACATATAAGATGTTACAATTGATTGTATTAATAATTGGTCCTCCATGTTCTGCCTTGCGGCGTACAAATATTAAATGTTCCTAATTTATAGTCGAATTAATAATAAAATATCGGTCTTAAAATTACAATTGAAATTAATTAATTAGTTTAAATTAAAATATGTCAAAATAGTAGAAATTATTCAGTCAGAAACAATGAATTTAGATTTATTATCGAAGAACTCACGAATAGAATAGAAAGAGAAGTGCAAAAGCCATTTGTGAAGTGCATTTTTAAATTTATTAAGCGGTAAGTCTCGTATGTCAACTGGTATTTTGTTATAGATTTTTATTGCCATACAGTAGGCATTATTTTTAAAAATATTTAAATTACACGCGGGATACACCAAATTTTTAGCATATCGAGAGGGACGTTGTTGCACATCTCCTTTTACAGTGAAAAAGTATTGGTTACGTTTGACAAATGTACAGATTTCTTCTATGTAGAGACTCGGTAGTGGCAAGATTTCTAACTCTCTAAATAATGGCCGACATGAGTCCCGATATCCTGCGAGACACAACGCACGCATACATTTTTTTTGAGCCCTAAACGCTCTTTCTACATCTACCGAGTTACCCCAGTTAATCAATCCATATCTCAGCACCGAACCTACATACCCGTAATACGCCGAGAGTGCAGCCTGTAGCGAAACCACTTTACGTATACGTCTAAGGGCGAAGATGAATTAATTTATTTTACAACAAACTGCATCCACATGAGGTTTCCATGAGCAGTGTTGATCTAGTGTCATACCTAAAAATATACAACTATCCACCTTCTCTACCTTCTGGCCACTCGCATGTACATTAATATCTAATGGTGTAGCTTGGTATGTACTAAACTGCATCAATTTAGTTTTGTTTATATTGATTTTTAAATTATTTGCATCTAGCCAGTCAATAGTCGATTGTAGAGCTTTTTCAATCTCATCGTTAAATGTATTTTTATCCTCACATTTTATAATAATAGTAGTATCGTCGGCAAATAAAACGCATTGGTGATTTAAATTGTCTGGAAGGTCATTGATGTACAATAAGAACAAAAGCGGACCCAAGATACTCCCTTGAGGGACGCCGAAACGGTTACAACGTAGGTCAGATTTATATTTTTTCCTAACTGAACAGTCAATACTACTAAGTTCAACGTATTGTTTTCTGTCTGTAAGATAGCTACGAATCCAGTTATAGGCGTTTCCCCTTATGCCATATGTTTCGAGCTTCTCTAATAAAATGTCGTGCCTAACAAAGTCGAACGCTTTCGACATGTCAAGATACGCTACAGCAACAGGTATCTTAGAATTAACGCATTCTGTTACAGTTTTTAACAATGAAAAGCATGCCAAAGACGTTGAACTACCCTTTCTGAATCCAAATTGAACTTTTTTTAATACATCGAAGCGGTTTATAAAGCTACTAATTTTACCAAACATTACTTTCTCAAATATTTTTGATAGTACAGGAATCAAGGTAATGGGCCTGTAATTGTTGGGGTCACATTTATCTCCCTTTTTAAATAAAGGTTTAACGATGGATGTTTTAAGTTGTGTAGGGAATTCACCATTTTGAAGCGATAAGTTTATTATATGAGCCAATGGCGCTGATATAACTTTTGTACACATTTTCAATATTTTTGTATTAAGTTCATCATATCCAACGGCATTAGTATTTTTTAATTTCATAATAATTTTTGCGATGTCATTTTCATTTACGGGAGTCAAAAATATAGAATTATTATTAAGTGGTATTTTATTATTAATGTCAAGGTTAATATTTTGTTTAATGTCAATGTTATTTTCTACAATGTCAATGAAATTATTATTAAATAATGTACAAATTTCTTGTGGGTTTGTGTAGGTTTTGTTATCATGTTTTACTGAAAGAATTTCTTGTGAGGCAGCGGATTTGTTATTAAAATTATTTTTTATGACATTCCAGCTGGCTTTGCATTTGTTGTTTGAACGATGTATGTAATGTTGATTAGAAATTTTTTGACTGTGATAAATGCATTTTTTTAAAATTCTTGAAGAAGTTTTATATCTAATTTTATATTTTTTGTGTTTTTTTGAAGATTTTATGTATTTAGTATAAAGTAGTCGTTTTGTTTTACAACATGCTTTTAAGCCTTTAGTAATCCATCTGTATTTCAACGGTTTATTGCTGATTTTAACTTTTATTACAGGGAAACATAGTTTGTAAAATAACAATAGTGTGTCATGAAATTCATTAAATGATTTATTCGTGTCACTTTCATTATACACATTTTCGAAACTTAGGGCATTAAGACAGTCGCAAAATTTTCTAATATTATCAGGACTATAGTCTCTTTTATGTTCAAACCATTCTTTGTGTATTTTATGTTTTTCTTCTAGGGTTACTGTTAGCAGCTGACCAGTCTCATGATCAGACAGGCTTAAATTTCGTACCTCACCGACAGCATTATCGATATTACTCGCTATTTGATCAAGACAAGACGATCTCCGAGTTGGTTGTGTAATATTGATTTTTAGTTTGTGTGTATTCAACACATCAATTAAGTCGTTTGAGTATTTGTTGCACTTAAGGGTGTCGATGTTCCAATCGCCACATACTATAATATGTTTATTCTTTTGTATAACCTTATTTAGACATTCATCAAGCAAATTTAAAAATTCAGCAACATTTGATTTTGGAATTCGATATACACAAATTATAATTAGATCAAAATTTAAAATTTCTATAGCACAGCACTCAAACGTATAAGGTTTCATAAACTCATTTACTTTTGTTATTACTTCAAATTCCAAATTATTTTTTACCAATATACACGTTCCTCCGCGTTTCTCATTAGGACGAGAGAAGTTTCCTGCAAGTTTATAATTTGTAAGTGAAAGATTAATCTCATTTCCACATGACAAAAACGTTTCTGACAGGCATATAACATCTGCGTCAGTGCCTTCTGATGATAATTGATTTAGCGCAAGTTCTAAATTATCTTTTTTATTTAAAACGCCAGCAATGTTTTGGTGAAAAACTACTAGTTTCTTAGCCTCGAAAAAACTGCTTATTTTGTATTTGTTTAGATGGCAATGAGGATTGAGTGGATTGTGTGGTAGGACATGTCGTGTGGTCCAGTGTGTTCTGTTTTGAAATGCGTGTCAGATTATTGTTTTTTTGCAAATTAAATAAGTACGGAATGGTTCCCTTCAAAATGTTTGCATAGGTAGTTGATTTTTGCAAGACCTCATGGGATTTCTTATTTAGCAGATATTTATGACGGCAGTATTCAAAGTCAAAAATCACGTTAATTTTATGGCATAGATCGCGTAGATATAGATGTTTAGTCTGGCGAAAGGTATAGCAATCGATATATTGACTGTTTGCATGATTTTTTATAATTAATTTTATTTGTTTATTAAGCAGATTAGTGTTGAGATTTGGATTGTTCACAATTTCAATAAAATATACCTTTACATGGCGCAGAATATACAAAATTTTAGAAACATTATCCATAGTTCTGTAAGGATTTTTATCATTTCGACCAAAAGAAAGAAAAACTCTATCATTTTTGGATGCTTTGTTTGCAATATCTTTACATGTCTCTACAAAAGTGTCGCTATTTGCATTGGATTTTACTATTGATAATATTTCGTATTCCGTCCTATCTTCCATTGTTTTTAACCTAGACTTAATTAAAGCTTCGGCTATGCCTGATGCTTGCTCGTCTCCTATGATATAGATATGTCTGATGTTTATTTCCTTTGACTGAAATTTTTGGCTAGAATTAGTATTCTTATCATGAGTTATTACTTCCGGTTGTAATGGTGCAAGAACTGGAACTGAAGTTACAGTTTCTTTGGATGGTGATAATTCTGATACATCATTATTTCCTTGTGAATTAGTATTTTGTGTATTTATTTGAGTGATTTGCTTAGTTTCTTCTTTAGCGTCTTTATTGTGTATTTGTAACTTCGGTTTAGTAGTAGGGTTAACGGCGGGCAATGTTCTTAGTCGTGCAGAAGACAAAGGTGTCGTATTTAATGATCTCGTAGCTCTATCGGGAGTTCGTAGGGGAATGCGTGAATTTTCTAGAACTTTTGGTGGCGGCGTCGACTTATGTGGACTTGGATTGTTTATAATTTTTTCCAAAGTTTTGATAATTGTATTCTTCCTTTCAATAGTACGTTTCAAATTGTTGTTTTCCAATATAAGATTGTCTATTTCTAAATTAGCGGACTCAAGTTTTGAAGTCAGAGTTTTTATTTCTTCCTGCTGTTCAATAACGCGTGAGGTTTCCATAGATACATTTGGTAGGCTCCTCATGGTGCTGTCCAAGAAAGTAGAGCCTTCAGAACCAGAGTAGTCCCGGACGCTATTATCATTTCTGTGTATCATCGAAATATCCATCTCTGATGTAGATCGGATAAGTCTTCGTCGGTTCGTGTTAATGTTATAGTTGTCCATTTTTTAAACGATATAAAAATGACGTCAAATTTGTTCAAAATATCCAAATAAAATGTCAATATGTTCTTTGTGTCAAAAAAAAGTTCAAAGAATAGTTATCCAAAATTTCCAAAAAAGTATAAATATTATGCAAAAAGTGATATCATTTGGCAAGTTTCGATCCTCCGCTCTTATGATTCGAAATCGGTCACTGTACCATTCGACTATCCGGGCATGTAGAGTGAGCGTCGAAATAAAGCTTCAGTCTTGCAACTTCCAATTACGGTTATACTTTTATGTTGAACTTTTTATCTTTGAAGGTACATTGATAAAAATTTTCAAAAATGAATTGTTTATTGTTGTTTCGATAAAAAATAGTGATTTGTGTAAACAATTTGATCCATCAACTCACGTTTTCTTGATTATAAATCCATTTTCTTCCTTTGTTTTCATTTATTTCACAAACATTGATTTGTTTACACTCACTTTTGACCAATATTTCATATCATCAGTTTTTATTATTTATGGACTATTTTCACAGCTTGCAAATGATTGAGGACGATAATTGTGATGTAATCAAAGTTTTGAATATATTTATCGACACAAAAGACACTTTTTTTCAATTTTTTATAAATTTTAGTAACGGAGCCAGAAAACTATGTCGCCGCCATTTTAAATCTGGCGCGTAAAAATGTTCGCCGCATTATTTGTTACGATTTTCGTTGTGGTATTACTGCACAACACTGTTACAATCGAGTTTGATTCTTGTTTAAAATTAATGTCCCATCTCGTAAGACTATTTAAATCGGATTTTATGAATTAAAGCGTGGCTGCAACAGTCTCACTGAAGATCCGCGTGAGGCCCGCCTTGAAACTGCGACTATCTAAGATTGCGTTGAAACCATGCTCTTTGTCTTAGAGTTAGACAAGAAAATGGCCTATCAGTAGATTTGGGCAAATCACGAGATAGCTATGAGTCCAGTAAAAAAATCTTTCAGGAACAATTTTTGGTGTCAGGAAGCTCTGAGCTAATTGGATGTCCCTCAATTTGAATTGAACTTAAAATGATGTCGTACCTATCAGAGTCGCTAAATTTTGTCAAGGTTGAATGAAGATGCCTAAAAATTATATGTCTATAATCGTGATGAATTAATAAACCTGGATTTATTAGTTGTCTTCCGAAATCTAGAGCCAATTTTCCATACAGAGTTTTTTTCTGAATAGTTATTAACAAAAGTGATGAGACGGGGGAGTGAGAAGAAAAAGACGATTGCCTTTTTCCCTAGACGGTTTAATTTTTTTGCCACTTTTATGATGAAAAATAACAAAACGGTAATCAAAA
The DNA here is from genome assembly GCA_947507615.1 of Hemithea aestivaria. Taxonomy (NCBI): domain Eukaryota; kingdom Metazoa; phylum Arthropoda; class Insecta; order Lepidoptera; family Geometridae; genus Hemithea; species Hemithea aestivaria. Next base: position 4,253,721 of record OX382323.1, read on the forward strand.
AGTGGTATACAAGTATTTTTTGGCCAGCTGCTTAGGAAAAAGGTTGATAACATTAACCTCGCTTCAAAGTCCCCTTATTATGGAGCGCCGCGTCGGCAGACACAGCCAGATGAATTAATGGGAATTTTACATTATTAAAATCTTTATTTTTGGCCCATCTATCAAATAGCTCTACCTGACTCTTTGTTGTTTCTATTCATATAAGAAGTATAAATAAAAACTTTATAGATATCGGATTTTTTGAATACCAAAGAAGGGGTTGCTGCGTGTAAATAGGCTGTCGGGAAGACCTCAAAGGTAGAAGGCCTCACAGCTTTACTTAATGGCTTAGCTGGTTACAATGATGCTTAAGTTGCCTAAATGATCCTACTAAATAACAATAAATAAACAAATAGTTACTGGCTGTTCAAAATTTTGATATTCTAAAAACTTTCAGTTTGTCCCACTATAGATATACATGCCATGTCACGCACACACCTGACACGTCATGCCATCATCACTGCGCTCACTGCGCACTGTGCTGATGCGTCATGTGTATGTCTGTGCTTGACATGTCATGTCACGTCATTTCATACATTTTTGACAATTCGCTATTCGGTTCGTTTCCCTAACCGATAAGTGAATAGCCCTGCAGGTGCATGATGGTAACCATCATGATTGCCCAGATCAGACAGTGTTACTCAGTTTTAAAATTGAATAAAAAATTGGCACAGTACTGCACTGCACCTGCCACCCTGAGATATTAGTTGTTAATTCTCAAAATGTACATTTCAGTCCGGAACTCGGAACACAGTTGCGGATAAATAACTGGCTAAGGTCTGGTACTCGTGATTCCCAGGGGCCTAGACGTGTGCGCCGCGCCGCCGCCGCCGGTCATTTTGGCCACGCCGCCGCCACCGATCATTTTATCGGCGTGAAATCGGCGTGATTTATTTTTTATTTTTTTAACGTAATTATAATATTTTAATCATCATTATTATGCAAATAAAACACAAGAAAGCTCTCACATTTAAACGTTTTGAAAGAGGTAGAAAGAATAGAAAAGAATCATACTAGTCGGCGGCTCGACACGCAACTGTCACTAACTGTTGCTGTTGCTACCCGTGTAGTAAATTACTAACATTTTGTGAAATTAAAAGCGTGATATTTGTACGGAGGTATGATTTCCACTTTCCACCATTTTGTTCCACACCAAACATGCGAATGCCAACGATGGGGTTCGTTGGCAATCGTTGGCGCTGTGTGGACTTAGCAAAGGCCGGGGTATAACGCCGGGGTCACATAGCATCGCGCCCTCGTTGAAATATCTTGGACTCGTCCTCGACGGGCGGTGGAATATCCGGGGGCAAGTGCTCCCGTGCAAACTTGCCCGGTTGTCTCCCCGCCTGATCCGTCCGCTACTCCAGCGGTGGACGGACAGAAAGCACGGGTCCTTGACCTTCCGGCTCGTGCAGGTATTTTCTGAGTACAGATGCTTCGGCAAATACTTGTATGCACCACGTAACCGGCAGAGAACCGACCCCTGTTTGCCACCTCTGTGGTTGTGAAGTGGATACGCGTGTGCCCAGCATGGGTCAGTGAGCACCGTACCCTCATCGCAGTTATGGGGGAGGAACTCTCACTATCAACCATGGAAAGAGCCATGGTTTCAAGCGAGGAATCGTGGCAGGCCACGGTCTCATTCTGCAAGACGACACTATCGCAGAAGAGGATCGCGAAACACGAACGGGAGTTTCCCAACAGGAGACCTCCCTATGCGTGCCCGGAAAAGGAGGCATCCGAGGCGCATCTTCCACGCCCTTCTCATCCCGCTACTTGGTTCTAGAGTCTAGACGGAGTTGTTCTCGTCGCTGACAAACCGACCCACGAGGTGGTGCGCTTTGAAAGGTGAGGTTAAACTCCTCTTGACTCCACTGAGGCCTTGGTCCTCCTGTCAATTTGGACCAAACGCCGTCGGGGCCGTGAATGAGGGCTTTGGCGTTCCCGTTACCCCGGTACTATGGCGTCCGCAGGAACACCCCCAGTTTTTAAGTGGGTATCCCCGCCGTACCCATCACTAACGAGGGAGACCCACATACCTCAAGAAAAAAGGCCATCATAACGCCAACCACTGACCCTCCACGAACACGGCTTTTGTATTAAATCTCCCCTCCCCATATTACAACGACCGGTCGGTGAGTCAAGTCTCTGAGGATACCTCGTGTAGAAGTATGTTAGCTCTCTCGTTGTATACTATTTTTATCGTAGCAATACCTGCAGCAGTTTCCATCATCTTCGTCGTTGTAAGTCCCTGTAGGAGTCTAGAATAAGTTTCAACAAACCCTCAAGATGAAAGTCTTCAATCAATGTGTGTTACTATGATGACTTACGGCACTGAAGTGTGATCCTTCACTATTGGCCTAATCTTAAAGCTCAAAGTCACTCAGTGAGCTATGGAGAGGGCTATACTCGGGGTTTCTCTACTCGATCGAATCAGGAATGAGAAGATCCGTAGACGTACTAAAGGCACTGACATAGCCAAGCGGATAAGCAAAGTGAAGTGGCAATGGACAGGCCACATAGCACGTAGAGCGGATGACCGATGTGTTCTAAAAGTGCTTGAGTGGAGACTACGGACTAGCAAACGCAGCGTAGGGCGTCCACCCACTAGGTGGACAGATGACCTTCTAAAGGTCGCCGGAAGAAGACGCTGGATGCAGGTCGCCAAGGTATATAATATGACAGTCCAAAGGGTAGGCCTATGCTCAGCAGTGAGTGAACTATGGCTGATGAGCTATGATGTCCGCCAAATAACGCCTAATTTCATTAAATATAACAAAAAATATTTAAGAAACGTGATACAGCCAGCTTTATTTTGATTTTTGTTGAATTTTAACCCCACGCCGATTTCACGCCGATTACGCCGCCGCCGCCGGTCATTTTTCGACCAGACGCCGCCGCCGGTCGTTTTATAATCGGCGCACATGTCTAGCCAGGGGCCATAGCAATAAAGTCCTGCCAACTGCAATGAAATATTTCTTTTCAGTGAGTGCCAACGAAGAGTCCTCCAATGATCGGGTGCTACCCCAGGTCTGCCGGGAGTTCGTCCCACCCGAACAAGGCATAGCCTTTCTCAACGGCTGCAGGAAACTTACCAAAACTGAAAGCATCGATGACTTTATTTTTCATTTGAAACTGGCCCGATACACTCTCGATCTCTATGCCATGTCTGTACACAACACCAACATCTTAAACTGCCTTCTGGAACTTCAGAAGAATAACATTCGCATACGAGTGGTGCTGGATGAAGCTTACCGCTCCAAAATGAAAAATGCTGCTAAAGCGCTTATAAAAGCTGGGGCGAACGTCCTGTGGAAGCCTCAAGGCGTCAAACATGCTTTCAGGATTTGTCTAATCGACTGCGACCCTTTGCTGGACCCGATAATAACCATGCCCATATGCCTCACGGCTATGCCGGGGAAAAAGGGCAGAGTTGCCGAGAACATTGAACTTGCGCTGGTGATCACTTGCAAAATGACCATCATGCAATACCACCGCTATTTCGTCCTCAAGTGGGACGAGTTGGACGAGAATAACAAACTTTTCTCTGATGGGAGGGTGTTTTTGTGCCACGTAATTTAAATTTACAAATTGCGTGACGTAAGGAAGACCTTGCCCAGCAGTGAGGCAAAATGGCTAACGATAATGACACATGACAACTTTTGGATGTTGGTTCGAATGAAAGTTCGAAACCCAATCGGTTTTGAACTTACCGGATGGAAGAAAAGGGTGATAACAACTTATGAAAAGGACTGCAGTTTTTTTGTGTATATTCATCAAATATTTTTGTGTAAAAGTGTCAAAAATGACAAAAATTTTGGTATTAAGTGGATCAAAATTTAGCACTAATCTTGTATTATTAGGGTTCCTTAGGATTGTGTAAAACCTCTATACTTAATGCCTACCTTAATTTTTAAAAATATTTATTGTATTATTTCATATTTAAAATATTTATTTGTTATCTATTTTAATTATTCATTATTTTGTTATCTATTTTAATTATTAAATTTAACAAAATTATTCTTAGATAACGGAGTTAAGTCGATGGCAACGCCGATTTTTTCCTTATTATTTATTTATTTAATTATTGTGTCTATACTGGTTGTCTCAACTACTTCAAACTAAGATATAATATGATTTTTCTTCATATCTTCTATCCGTAATTTCTCATGAGAGCAAAAAAAGTTTTAAACTTGAATATCTTTCAAACGGAACGCTAAATCGAAAAAGTTTCTAAGCAACCCGTCTCTTATTTTGAAAAATCTATTCAACGTACCCCAGGCCCAACATGATAGGGTCAGCCAGAAAAAAAATCATCCCCAACGTGAGAGGTACCCTAAATATATAGGTACGTATATTGTTTATTTACCGTTCTCTTACTTCAAAAATTACAGTTTTCTAGGACTTAATAGTTTCTCCGCGGACAGACGGACAAAGCGAAACTATAAGGATTTGTTGACTACGGAAGCCTAAAAATAGAAATAAAATCAGCGTTGCCTGGTCTTAATATAATTAAATATTAGGGTTTAAAAAAAATGTATGGGCATGGAAACGACTGTGACTAGATACTTTTATAGTATTTTTATATTTTATAAAGTATATTATAAAGGTGAAAATACTTTTGTATGGGTCACGGACGTAGGGTAAGGTAGTAAAAGAACCTATGACAATGAAAGTGATATGATCCTGAAAGATCAACGTATTAATTATATAAAAAAAAAATTAAGTTTACTAAAATTATCCTATTGACACTTAAATATATAAAAATAATATATTCAAATAATAAGATATATTCAAATTTCCTAATTTTATGAAACACCCACTGTAAAATTACAGTGGGTCATGGACTTTTGTAGAAAACGAAAGAAACTCAAAACGATGATATTGGTACTTAAATATGTATATTCATTAACATTATTTTGAATAATTTACTAAATATATATTATGCTTTTTAAATAGACACTGTTTAAATTAAAATCAAGTTGACTTATTGGCGTAGTAATGATTAGTAAATTATGATTGCAAACTGTTTAAAATTATGTTATTTATATTATTAATGTTGTATAATGTATCTATTTTATTTTATAATTCTTCTATTTATGATAGCATAATTAATAATATAAATGTTGTGAGAATATGAAATATAAATGTTAGATGTCAAATTAGTTTCTTGGCACTTTAATTGTTAAACTCTCTTATTTTAAAAAGTCAAACAAAAAAAATAGAAGTTTTAAATACATTAATATTAAACGTACGATTATGTTATCATTTTGAATCTTTGGAAAACACAGTTCCTCACAAAATTAACCTATTAAATGTTTTAAAAACAATTCTAAATGTACTTACATTAAAAAGAAACAAATTCGATGTGATCATGTAGAATTAGTTATATAATTGTCAATTGCATGATATAAATAAAGATATTGGTGTAGAAATGTTGTTTTATTTTAGTATATTAAAAATTAACAAAGTGTAAACCAAATAATAATCATGGTTATAAGTATGATTTTTTTTGTTAAAATTTAAAAACTTTACTTTTTGAGCACATTCCTTAACATTTTATATTTTAAAGGCATAAATTACAATGTGTTAATTTTTTTATTAATTTTCTTAGTTTTTTTCACAATAATTCCACTGTGGTATTTTTTACCCGGTAGCGACACTCCGTGTTGCACCTTCAAATAATAAATATATTTTCTACTTCAATATTCATTTAAAGCGGTAACTCTTTTCTTTATTTTCATTAATGGTAGAAATAAGGCATATTTATAGTATTAAGCATCAAAAAACTAAACATGGACACAAAAATAATATGACACAAACAGGCGCTACTGGGTAAAAAACACCCATATGTACTTTATATGTCTGTTGAAGCTAAACGAAACGCCCAAAAACGCTGTTTATTGACTATGGTAGACTACCATACATTTCTAAAGAGGTACCTAAAGTGGCATCGCCGAAAATTAAACAGGGAAAAAAAAAATACGAATTTATGCACTATGTGGTAAATTATACCCGGTAGCGCCTCCTCGAGTGTTAAGTGAGTGGAAAACCTGTAAACTTTCCTCTTGAAACACTCTATCTATTAAAAGAAACTGCATGAAAATCCGTTCCGTAATTTAGCCGAAACACACGTAGGGACAGACAGACGGGATGCAACTTTGTTTTATACTATCTAATGACAATGATGAGATGCAAGGGCGGATCCAGGATTTGGTCCTGGGGGGGTCATGGTCCATGGTACAGACGGGCAAAAATATTATTATAATTTTTACAAGAAAAGTGTGTGATTAGCTCGCTCTGAACAGTTAGAAAGTTCAAATATCCTTAATAATAAGTGCGCGAGAAGCTTGCTGCGAGCGCCGAGAAAAAAATTATAATCTTGACCATGAAATATGTGCAAAATTCGTAACTCTAAAATGCTTCTGGGGGAGGCCTTGGCCCCCTGCAAATCCGCCTATGATGAGATACAAAGGTTGGCTGGCTATCGCAGTGCAGCGAGGCAACGCAGCCAGCGTAATGAGCCCTTTACCCCGGGTGCCGGGTACAGTGGGAGGAGGGTTACTTGTTGACGATTAGATTTAAGTTTAGTTTTATTTGTATTGTAAATAATGATCTTTTGTTTTAATTATGTACCTACTAGAAATAAAATGTGTTAGTTTTTTTTGTTTAAAAGTAGTTAGTCGAGAATGTTCTAAAGTGGTTATTACACTTGGCTGAATTTAGTCACTAAATTCAGTGACTAAATTAGGATGCACGATACTTTCTTCTAAATTTAGGATGCTAAATGTCACTTGACACACGACACACACACTGACACTTGACTAAATTCAGTGGCGACTGAATTTAGGCTTCTAAATTTAGGCAGGTGTAATAAGCCTTTAAGCCATGTTTGGTGGAAATCGGTCCAAGATGGTCGCCGTTACAAAATTGCGGATTACTTTTTTCTCCACGACCCCGTCAATATGGGTATCAAATGAAAGACAACGCACTATGATAAATTAATAATAATAATTTTATTGTCAAAAGATTACAGAGCACACTTAAAATTTAAAATTCAATTAAAATACAATTTTCTTATGTAATGCATGCAACATTATTAAATATTTTTAAAGATATTATAATCATTTTAATAATATTTTCGACCACTGCTTTAATATTTTTGACCACTGCTTTATATTACGATGGAGGTTTTTTTAAATTTTTAATTCACTTGTTAGTATGGATTTATGGATAGACTTAATACTAAAAGGGTCAGTCTCAAGCCAGATCTCCCTTACCGGCCGATGTGCCTTTACCGTAATAGACCATCCAGTTTTTGTGCGAGCTAACGGCTACTCCCGTTTGTAATTGCTTTGGTAAAGAAATCCATTTATTTTTAATGTCCAAGGTAACGGATCTCAGATGTGTAGGACAGATCTCTGTATTATAGAGATATGTTGAATGTGTGTCAATATCGTTCTATCGTATAAGGATTATATTTTAACTAATTTCTAACTATTGCGTAAGGATAATAATTAAACTTTTTTTTAACTATTGCAGCAACAAACACTGGCTAATTTTTGTTTCATATGCATATCTTAAATGCAATAGCTACATCGAATAACAAAATCCTAAATTTTATAGACCTTTGGCGGACGGATATAAGTAAAAGACCAAAATGGCGACATTGCCTCGTTAACAATGTTATTTTTGTTCTTTATATTTTTCTCATTAATTCTTCTAGGGGCAATTGTTTTTAATAAAATTCCAGTATATTTCTGCTCCCATAATCCATAATAACTATATCGTTGTGTTTTCTATAAGTCTTCCAAGTAGACAATACTATCATTTTGCTCTATCATCAAGTTGTTATCAATCATGTTTTAACGATTTTGCAAATTTTTTTTCTTAATGTTTGTCATGATATCACTTCATACGTAGGTATAAAACAGAGTCGCTTACAGATGTCTGTCCGTCTGTCTCTACGTATATGCTTAGATGTTTTAAAATACTCAAAGGAATTTTTAAATAGATAGATTTAATCCAAAGTTAAGGTTTATGTGGATTATTCATACAGAATATAGTAGAGAAACACTGTCAATTTTCTGTTTAGTGTTACGAAGTGCGTGCGGGTCGACTAGTTCCAGTAAATATCTTCTCCCATGAAACATCGTAATGTTTTCTAGAAGTCACCCGAGGGGCATAATGAAACAATGGACGGTTAAGTCGTTTGTTTATAAATAGGCACAACAAGACACCATTCGACGGTTACAGAGAAACATTATGCGATTATATTACTGGGTATGGTGACAATTCCATGAAGAAAATAATGTGTTTATATGTCAAAATTTAACTGACTTTATTCACAACTAATTACTAATAGACCCGCGCTCACTTCGTAGCGCCTAACAAAAAACATATCAATGTTTCTCTACTAAATTATGCATGAATTTCACATAATAAACCTTATTATAAATACGACACCGCCTGTACTCACGTTGACTATTTGTTGAGATACGTCTCAACCACGGTTTCGGACAATTACGATGTCCTTCATCAGGAGTTCACGCCTGCAGTAACCGACGCTGATAGACATCATAATTGACATTGATTGAGAGGACATCGTAATTGTCCGAAACCGTGGTTGAGACGTATCTCAACAAATAGTCAACGTGAGTACAGCCGTGTCGTATTTATTAGAGTTGCCGCGAATAGTGTTTATAGCGAATAGTCGAATACCGATTAATCGCCATTCACTTTGGCGAATAGTCGAATAACTCGACATTACTATTCGACATAAAAAAAACATTAAAAATATTTCTAATTTCTTCTAAGGTTGTGAGAAAATAAAACAATAAAGTTAAAGAAATCTGTTTCGATTGTTAACTACATCGCATTAGCAAAGGCTGACAGAAAAATAAACCCATATGAATGGTGGGCTTTGAGTACCAATAAGAATAGATTTCCTATTTTAAGTAAGCTTGCTAAATGATACTTAATCACACCAGCAAGCTCTGTTTATTCAGAAAGACTATTTTCCGAGGCAGGTTTAATTTACGAGGAAAAACGAAACCGACTTGCTCCAGAACGTGCAGAAAAAAAGTATTTATAATATGGAGAACACTCACGGTAGTTTCCAAAATCGTATAATAAACCTTCCCCTAGAATCACTCTATCTAGTTAAAAAAAACCGCATCACAATCGTACGTTACGTAGTTTTCAAGATTTAAACTTACATAGGAACAGACTGACACGGGAAGTGACTTTTTTTATACTATGTAGTGAATTAAATACATATAATTAAAAAGCTTGTTATCTATATTATTTATAAAAGAAAAGCATGACTGATTGACTTCATGTCAAACCACTGACCTATATATTAGGGATTCCGGACACACCGGGGGTAGACTATCTTTGCGGGAGGTCGACTAGGTGGCCGGTGGGTACCCCAACAGTGCCTGTTATTCTACCGCCTGAGCAGCGATGTGGCAAACGTTACTGTGATTCGGTAGGAGGGCACTGTAGCTAGTAAAATTACCGGGCTGAAGAGTCTCAACATCTTATGACTCTCAAGTAAGAAGCGTTGCCGCAGTGCACTGGGTAGCACTGTACTAACTATGGGCAGCGTTATCTCTTACCATCAGGAAAGCGTCTTGTTCGTCTTCTTAGTTCGTTGTATAAAAAAAAAACATCATAAAAGTCCGACGTGCAGAGGCCCCTTTGAGCTTTTAATTTAATGTACCTAATTGATTGACGCTGGATGCAGGTCGCTTCCAACCGGTACATATGGGAGTCCAAAGGGGAGGCCTATGTTCAGCAGTGGACGTCCAATGGCTGAGATGATGATGACCTAATTGATGACAATTATCAGAATATGTCTCTCGACCCAAGTGACAAGATTGGAAAACGGAAACTACATTATTATTATTTTTTTACAACGAAGTAAAAAGACGAGCAAGATGCTCTCCTGATGGTAACAGATAACGCTGCCCATAATTAGTACAGTGCTACCCAGTATTATACAAAGGTACAATTCTGGGTGCACTGCGCTTCTTACTTGAGAGTCATAAGATGAAAGATGAAAGATGTTAAGACTCTTCAGGCCAGTAATTTCACTAGCTACAGTGCCCTCCTACCAAAGCACAGCAATGTAGGTACTAATATTAAACTAATAATATGTCCTTATACTAGGCTACAGGTTTGCAAATTAATTATTGTTATTAAGGGGCTGCGCAGACGACAGACTATCCATGACGCACTTTTAGTCTGTGAAAATAGAACCTATGCAATTATATTATTTGTGCGCCGGACTTTTTGCGCGTCGTGAGCGTTACTGCATATAATTGCATAGGTTCTATTTTCACAGACTAAAAAGTGCGTCATGGATAGTCTGTCGTCTGCGCAGCCCCTAACAATCACAATAATTGTCAATAACGCGCTGATTATTGTTGCTGACATCCTTTGAATTTGACGTACTATCAAATAAGCTCGGGCTTTAGGGTGAAACATGTATTGTCACAAGATTGAAAGGGGTGCACTGACGCGAGCTCTGTCTTGTTACACCGCTGAATGGATTTACAAGCTCAACTGGCTATCAGCTGCAGGTTGGTCTCCTTGCCAGAACGTTACTTTTGTAACATTTTCCGTTACTTTTTGACCCATTACGTTACTTGTTTAGATCAGCTACTTTTCTGGACATCGGTTTTTATTTTAAAGTGAATGAATTTTCCTTGTAATGGTAAAAAATAGTTAAGTTAAAATAGTAGTTTTACCAGGGGTAGACTTCCTTTGCAGGAGGTCGTCTAGGTGGGTACCCCAACAGTGCCAGTTATCCTACCGCCTGAGCAGTAATGTGTCGACATTACTGTGCTTCGGTAGGAGGGCACTGTAGCTAGTGAAATTACTGGGCTAAAGAGTCTTAACATCTTATGACTCTTGAGTAAGAAGTGTTGGTGCAGTGCACCTAGAATTGCACATCATTGTGAAATTCTAGGTAGCACTGTACTGATTATGGGCAGCGTTATCTCTTAACATCAGGAGAGCGTCTTGGTCGTCTTCTACTTTATCACATAAAAAAAAGTTAATCAAACAGAGATCTCGTTTAGTAGCAAGTTTTTTTACAAGTTTTTATTGTAATAAACTAATAAATGAAGAACCGAAGAATTACTAAAATTTATAAATAAGTAAGCGTATTTCAAAATTGTTTAAGTATATTGTAATTAAATATGGAAAATTTAAAAAAACGTTTCTGTACTTGTAAAAATAACGATTTTCGTTACTTTTTGAGCTTGACGAGTTTACTTTTGAAGATAGGGCACTGGCAACACTGTTGGTCTGGGCTACGCATTGTTTTCCATGGTTGACATATCGATTATGGGTCGCATATATGATCCGCTGTCCCTTTCGCACAATATGTCTTTGTCCTAGGCGCCTAGGTTATCGTTATCGAATCAACACTATTAACTAACTGTCTCTAGGTAGAGGTAGAATGTAGCGACCGTTTAGGAGTTACTCGTAAATAATATCGAGGAATACAGAGATGACTTTGTTAGTTTCAAACTCCAACTCAAAATTCTTTTATTCAAATAGGCTGCAATGGAGCACTTTTGAGAGTCAATTTTACAATTGTTGTTCTATTTTTTACTCTAACGCTCGTTCGACAACATATACAAGAGAGATATATACCGCGCTTAGGTCATTTTTTGTATGAAAACAAAGTCACCAAAACATGGTGGGGTGCGGGGGATGGGTGGCTAGATTTGATTGGCTCGTTCAAGGTGACGTCACAGTTACGCCACAGATTAGGTAATAGTTAGAGGCATAACATGACTTTCTAGTGATGTGGTAAAGTCGCTATATCGTATCGATAAGAAAATATAAGTTACTGTTATTCTTAAGTTTAATGAGAAAGTTCGTTGTATTGTATACGAGAGATATTTTAATATAACTTCAATTATTGTTTTATTATAGCTTAAATGTTTTTTCATCTCTATTACCTCCCAAAGTACCCGAATAAACATTTTATATGGTTTCACTAAAATATAAATAGGTCCATCGCTCGCATAAAATTTTTAGTCCTAATTTTAAAAAAATATGCGTGCGAATACGCACCTTATAAGAATAAACAATAAATGTTAGATAGCGAATTATTTGTTTTTAAATTAGTGACAAATTTAACATTATGTATTTTAAAAGCTTCGTTACACTTCTCATATTATAAGCTTCATAATAACCATTCATGAATTAAATACCAGTAACCCTGTATAATATTAAACCCCGATAATTTTGGTACCTTAATATACCTAATACCTACCTACTTCAAAAATTTCAATAACATTTTTGTCGATAAAATTTGTGGTGTAAATTTAAATTTGTGTCTTATCACTAGTTTATCCGGGCGTAAGAGAGAACGAGATAATGTTATACAAATTTACCAAGAAAGAATGAGACGAAAAGAAACTTGGCCATTTTTATATTGCATTTTATGTTAAACATTTTTCAATGATTATTATCGGAATAATAACTTGCCTGTGCAATAAGATTTCGTCTTTTGCGTAACTGGATGTAGCGCTAGTCGTTCCGCGCCATTTTATTGAACAATACGGCATTTTTAATAATTATTTTTCATTAAGTATGTGAATGTCACGCTGTCAATGTCGGCCGTGGAATGAACACGAAAAAGAGGCGGAGCTACGAGCTTATGTTGATTCAGGCATATGACTTGGCGACTGTTACCTCATTTTAGCTTCCATCTCTAGCTTTATGATCTGTGTTCGACAAGCACCTCTATGAGAAGAGCGAGCAAGAAACTCTTAGAATTGTTTTCTTTTACAATGTTTATTTTGGATACATAATTTATTGTTTGGATGGCACCAGCCTAAAATTTCAGCCAGTTTAAATTTATTACGTACTAGCTGCGCCCAGCGGTTTTACTGTATGCAGCCTACGTGTTATTCCAGAAGCTATCTCTATACGAAATTTCAGCTCAATGGGTCCACCCGTTTAGGCGTGAAAGAGTAACAAACATACATCCAGACATCCATACACTTTTACAAACTTTCACGTTTATAATATTAGTATGATATAACATATAAGAACTCAATAACGGAAAGTATTTTTAGCGAACCCTCACATAATGTATATTTGAAAATAGATAGTTAAAAAAAAAAAACCGTTACATAAAATCTTTAAAAAATATCTATATAATTAAACTTTAGAAGGATAAACGACGGCATTGATTTTTTCTCACCATCTTACCTTTCCATCGAGGCGGAATATTGGAAAAGTGGTAGGTAACTAACCCAGACGGGATCTTGCATTGAGAAACCGTCCTAGCTCTTAAATTAATAAAGCTCTCTCATTATAATAATATTATATTCATCAAAATGCAATTTTTTTTTTATGTGATGAAGTAGAATACGAGCAAGACGCTCGTGATGTCTTATGTCAAGAGATAACGGCTGCCCATAATCAGTACAGTGTTACCTAGGATTTCACAATTATGTGAAATTCTAGGAGCACTGCACCAACGCTTCTTACTCAAGAGTCATGAGATGTTAAGACTCTTTAGCTCAGTAATTTCACTACTCATATTTCATTATTATTATAAACACGAAATAGTGCTTGTTTGTTCTAAATGCAAACAAACGATCTGCTATGTTATTGCCACAGATATTCCCCTACTGGGATAGATGATAGAAGGCTTTTGAACAGTGAAGCATGACAACCATTCTTTAACATGTCTCTTTTATAATTCTAATACGTTTTTACTTGATTTTTTTATTTTAAATTTAACTGTAGCATAATCCTATTAATTATACATAACAAGCTTACACTCGCGGCTCTGCCCGCAAGGCGAAATCCTTTCTTAGCGGAGGTCTATGTCATAAAACCTATCTGTGTTACAAATTTCAATCCAATCCGACCAGCTGTTTAGGCTGTGAGTTGAATGATTAGTCAGTCAGTCATTCTTTCCTTTTATAGTATTTTAGATATTATTGCTAAAATTTGTGGATGTATGTAACTCCTTTACGCCTGAGCGACTAGACTAATCGGTATATATCTCCTAGATATATATGTATAAACCCTAACATAATACATACATAGTCTACGTGTAAACTAATGGGCGCATATAGCTTAATTTTACTAATATTATAAACGTGAAAGTTTGTAAGAATGGATGTGTGGATGTTTGTTACTCTTTCACGCCTAAACGGGTGGACCGATTGAGCTGAAATGTTGTAAAGCTCTCACATTAATTAGCTGGAATAACACATAGGCTACATAAGTACTGCGGGTAAAACCACTGGGCGCAGCTAGTATAATCATAAAAGCCGGCAATAGTAATTATTTTACAATTTTTTTTCTGGTTTGTTTAAATTGCATTTATGGTTGGTTACACAATTTTCAGCTACTGTATTATCTGTAGATAGATTTCACGAGTCTCTGAAATGCTGACCTCTTCCCTTCATACGATCCAGTCAAGTTCAAGTTGCGAACAAATATTAGAACAATGCGTTGTTGTTGTACAGTTCATAGTTTATCTACTTGTAAGTTATGATCTCCTGGTACTTGAACTTTGTTAAGATAAACGATCTGGTATTCGCAGCGGAAGCCTTTATATAATATTTATTAATTACCTACTAGGTGACCGTCAAGATGGCGGGACCAAGTCTGGGATTTGCATGAAATATATTATACCTATTTAGTTATACTAGTTTACCGGGGGTAGACTTCCTTTGCAGGAGGTCGTCTAGGTGGGTACCCCAACAGTGCCAGTTATTCTACCGCCTGAGCAGTGATGTGCAAACATTACTGTGCTCCGGTAGGAGGGCACTGTAGCTAGTAAAATTACTGGGCTAAAGAGTCTTAACATCTTATGACTCTTGAGTAAGAAGCGTTGGTGCAGTGTTCCTAAAATTTCACATCATTGTGTAATCCTAGGTAACACTGTACTGATTATGGGCAGCCGTTATCTCTTAACATCAGGAGAGCGTCTTGCTCGTCTTCTACTTAATCACATAAAAAAAAAAAAATAGTACCTCCGATCAAAATTTAAACTAACTAACTAGTGTTTTAATTCACTAGTGGATCCGCGCGCACTTTGTGTGTTCTTCTACTATATTATGCATGTATTATGACGACCTCTGTGGCGCGGTGGGCTAATACCCGCCTGCGAAGCAGAAGGTTGCGGGTTCGATTCCCGCATGGGACAAATATTTGTGTGATCCACAGATATTTGTTTCTGGTCTGGGTGGTTTTTCAATATCTATTATAAGTATGTATTTACAAACGAAAAGTATATAAGTAATTATATTCGTTATTCTAATCACCATAATACAAGCATTAATTTGCTTAGCTTGGGGTTAGGTGGCGCTGTGTGAAAAGTCCTGAAATATTTATTTATTTTATTATACATATAAACCTTTATCTTGAATCACTCCATCTTAATAGAGAGATATGTTATAATTACTTGACTAGTCGATCCGACAGACTTTGAAGTGTCTTATTTATGAAGAGAATATTTATATTCTCTTAATATATAAAAAATATTATTTTTGATAGTAAAAAAATATATTGGTTTGAAAAACTTATACCTCTAATAGCAATAATAGCTAATGTTAAATCAATAATACTTGATTACACCAAATAATAGGCAAGATGCGCCCTGCCTCTATTAGTAGGGCAATTAGGCACGCATTCTATGCATTGTTAATTCGTACGCCAATTTAACTTGTAAATGTTAATTAAAATAAATTTTCGCTTATTACTTTTTTATTTATAGATCTACGACAAAAAGTTACTGGACCAAAGTTGTAGAGAATTTAATCTGCAACAAAAAATGTTAATATTTTTTTTTAATCAGATGAATAGTTTAAGAGATATATCGTAAAAACCATTTCAACCCTATTTTCAAGATGGCGGCCGTGGGACAAGGGTGGCGACCCCACAAACTTGGTTTTAGCTTTACACTGACCCCCCCTACACATCAAAAAAATAAAATTGCGTCCTCTAAAAAACGCAAGGTAAGGCCTAAAAAATTAACATTTCAATGGACTAATACTACAGCTACTACAGCAGTTAAGAACACTTTTATTAACCACAGATCGGCCACAAGCCAATCTACAGAAAATCCAAGTGCTCCAAACCACACGTATTTATGTAGCATACTGAATGTCATCGTCATCTATTTACAAATTATTTCGGATATCGTAACTGTGTTCATAAACATCCTAACAAAAAGAGGAGTACTAAGGCATTTAAATATACAATATTTTACGAGTACTTTATCCAATTTTAACAGCTAACAAAATATGTAGTTGGAATTTGGTGATATTGGAGTAAATTGCTTTAAAATAATAAAATAGGCATTTAAATACATTTTCTAACAAAGCACCTATCCGTTCTTACAAACTTTCACGTTTATAATATTAAGTAAGATATATATTTTTAAAAAGTATTGCCTTTATATAAAATCTTTAGAACCTAATAGTTTTGGCCCTGGGCCCTGGGTATGCGAATTGGGTAACAGTAACGCAGACCAGCAGGGCTATGATGCGCACGTCGACATAATGTCGCGTGAAATTTGATTTAATGTGAATAATACTCTATGTGGCTAACATAAAGTCGAAAATTACACACCAGTGAGATCATTTTGACATAGGAGTTTTAACGACAAAATCATTTCACTGGTGCGTAAATCTCGACTTTATGACAGCCACATAGAGTATTATTCACATTAAATCAAATTTCACGCGACATTATGTCGACGTGCGCATCATAGCCCCGCAGGACATGGTAAATAAATAAATAAGTTATCTAATGGTAAGCACAATTAATTTCGGATCATCGATTCCAGAATTTCAGGTCTGTGGTTAGGCACGTAACGTTTTAACTAGATTGTGTAAATAGAACCTGAATAGGTACACATATGATATAATATATTAGTAATAGGCTAACTCCACTTGGTGTAAATATTTACACAAAATGTCAAATGCTTTATGTCTGTTACTAACATTTGATATTTCGCGCGAAAATTTGCTTCAAGTGGGCTGGACATATATATAGTGCGGTTGAATTGAGATACCTCCTCCATTTTTTCGTCCGTTAAAGACTTAGGTATAATTATAAAAAATAACTTAAATTTTAATAGTATATCGAAAGAAATTCCCTTTAAAAAATGTAGTATTCTACAAATAATTATACAAATAATACCGGCTTTAGAACCTCCATCTTTTTGATGTCGATATCGTAATCGATATTGTTGTAAGGAAGCATTAAAAAAAAAGTGATTTAATTTCATATAGGTATCGTCTTAATCTGAAAAGTGTGAGATGTTTATTTCAATATTACATTTTTTTTAAACCTTTTAACATATTAGCTTTAATTTCTTTTTAAGATATTAAAGTATCTCTTACATCAGAATCTCCAAGTAACTACAATTCTTATGGAACTGGCTAACTATCTTCGGTTAAGCGACAAAAACGTCCTGCGGCCATTTATGGGTAACACATCGGCCCTAAAATAACGAGAGGTAAATACCTACTATACCCTTCGCAGCAATTGCTGACCATACGAGGCATCTACAACTATCGAATGGGACTCCATACTTGATCGTGGTTGGAATTCTTCTACCGTTCGTAGACTGCCTTTCCAAATGCCAGTAATCGCCAGAAAGTCTATTATACAGAAGGCGGAACAGGGACCTTAGGAAATCGCCAATCGCTTGTGGCTAACGCTAAGAAAATATAGGAAGAAAACTTGAGTCAATCAATCAAATCATTTAGGTATAGCATATGTTTTATTCATTTATTTGTTTACTGGGATGACTGTTGTTATCGTTCGTTTTTCTACAATGTTTTTGAGACAGTGGTGAAATTCCACACATTTTTTTGACATTTCCTTGATAATGAATTATAAGAATAGAATAGAATAGAAAATACTTTATTGTGACACCACAGAAACATAGACACAGAAACAGAAACATACAGAACTGAAACAGATACAGAAATTTAGAACTAAAACAATTTATAATATAAAAGTGTAACAATTGGCGGTCTTATCGCTAAAAGCGATCTCTTCCAGACAACCAAACTCAGAACGAACTTCAGAGTTCGAACAGTTCGAACTTCAGATTGAGTTAACAACTTGAACATTTTCGCATCTACGATAAAACTACGTACCGTATGTAGTTTTATTGTGGATGCGAATATTATAGGTATTACAACAACAGTTCATATAGCACACAATTATGCTCTAGTCCGCTTTCTGTCCCTTTTATTTTGTCAATAAATGTACTTCTTATTGCCTCCGTCACAGAGTCAATTTTTATTCTTAGCTAATAAGGTAAAGGTTTCAACGTTTTCTAGAATTTATAGACAGCTAGTCTCTGTGCATACAAATATTTACGTATTTAAATGATGCTTTGTTCTAAGGAAATAGGATGACTTATCGAGTATTGAAGTGTACATAGACTCACGTGAGATTCATTGCATTTCAAAACCTTGGCTTCTTTCCCAGTCTACGGAGTTTCTGATTATATCTTTACCTTTGTTTTCATATAATATTTTTGTTATACATATTTTTATATTTCTACTAAATAGGTACCTATATATTATGTATTATATATCTTTTTAGCCACCGTCATTCTAAAATATATTTTTCCTTTCCCTTGGTGGTCTTGAAGAGATCTCTATTACCGATAGGTTAGACGTCAATTGTAACACTTTTTGTGTAATGTAAAAGTAAGAAGACGTGCAAGACGCTCTTGATAGTAAGAGATAAATAAATATTTCACGACGTTTCACACAGCGTCACTTAACCCCAAACTAAGCAACTTAATGCTTGTTATTATGGTGGTTAGGATAACGGATATAATACTTATATATACTTTTTCTTTTGTAAATACATACTTATAATAGATAACGCTGCCCATTATAATCAGTAGGTACAGTGTCACATCAGTCCGGTAATTTCACCAGCCTCAGTGCCTTCCTACTGTAGTACAATAATGTTTGCACATTACTGTTTAGGCGGTAAAATAACTGGCACTGCTGGAGTTTCCACCTAGTAGACCAAAGCAAAGGAAGTCTACCCTCGCCTCGGTCCTCGGTACTATTATATTATACCTCAATATTCCGACATGTTCAATAAGTTTTTTTTTTTGGTAACGCCGGGAAAAAATGCGTTACGCATGCCCTCCCATCAGGGGTATGGGAGGGTTACGTGGGACTCCCCGTGCAGAGTGACTGCACAGGTATACCCACTAAAACAACCCGGCGGCACTCCCGCATCGTCTTTGTGACAGGGAACTGGGAATCGGCAGAGCCTTGCATCCATTCCCCTATTGACGACCGCCTGCCTTTACAAAGGCAGGCCCTTCACGCCCCTTAAGTACCTATTAGAGTAATATAATCTGCATGGGCTATTCACATATCCGTCAGGAAACCGAACCGAAGATCGAATTGTCAAAAATGTATGGAATGACGTGAAATGTCACTTCAAGTTAATACGACTTAATACGTCATTTCATACATTTTTGACATTTTTGGTCTTCGGTTCGGTTCCCTGACGGATAAGTGAATAGCTCTACTGATGTCTATACTTATGTCTAAAGACATCCAATAATACTAAACTTACACAACATGATATAGGTACAAAATCTGCATTATAATTGCTAGGATATGAACCTTTCGCAACAAAGCCGGTTGACGTCCGCCGCCACCGGATGCCGCCGAGAAAGTTGACTAACACACGCTCCGCCACAATGTTAGCACACCTTGAAACTTCTGAAAGCTGTTGTCTTGAAAACAGTTAATTCTCAACCGGTAGAAAATGATATTTTATCATTAGTCCTAGCCTTGTGCTCAATAATAAAAAAAAAAAACTAACTTTAATCTCGTTATTAATAAGCTAGCACATTTTAATTCACTTGACTACTAAAGAACCGATTATGATAAAACTTACAAAAAAGTGCAGCAGGAAGACAATTATTCCCTAAGTTAATATTTATTCCCCCGTAATCCTAGCCATGTCCTCGCTCTCAACTCGACCCTTTTCCATATTCTTATTTGTCTTCTATATACGAGTATATAGTGGTCTGCTACTTTGATCACAAAAATCCTCTTATTTAAAATCTTCTACTTATAATAACTATGCTCGATTAGTGCAACTACACCTTACAAAGCTAACTTTACAGCTTAGATATTGTAACATAATCTAGCCGTGTCCAGTGCTCGCACGAATGCAACGCAAACATTTTTACAACTGAGTTTGATATAGTTATGAAAACAGAGGATTTTCTTTGTAATCACGTGTAAGCTGGTTCTGGTCAATCTGCTAACATTGTAAGAAATTATGAAGACAAAATATGATTTCTTTTATATTTTTATATATTATAAAAAATCTAATACTAAACACTAGCCTATGCAAGAGGCGCGCTTTCGTGGAGAATTGTTTTCTAAGCGGAGGTCTACAATATAAAAACTGTCTAAAATTTAAACTAAATTCGTTCAGGAGTTAGAGCTGTGTGTTGGTAAAGTTCGAATGTAGGTAGTAGGTACATGTTCGTATGTTCATGCCTGAAAGGCTCGATTGATATGACTGAAATTCGGTACGTATTACGTATGTAGCTCAGACTTTTTAAAATAAGGCAACAATAATACTGCAGGGCCCGGTTAATATTAGTTTATGATTGGATAAAAAGGTAAAAAACTAAAAAAAAATTATCTGCCCATATAAAATCAAGAAGCCAAATCAATGAAAAGGGATGTTTGATAGAAATGAAACATTAAACAAAATATTTGACCCATAACATCAACATCAGATGTTTATAATTTATAATACAAAAATTGAATCTATAACACAGATTTTGATCACAATGAAATCGCCGATAAGGCATGTGGCCCATATGATAGACATATGAAACAAAATGTTTGACCCATAACATCTGAGCACAATAAAAAAGCATCCCTAATAAGGTCATGCACTTATTCAAATATAGAACACAAAGATCCAAAGCCCGGTCATTCGCTCATGGCGTGCGCTTGCGACGTCTCGCGAGATTATAGTGCGTTGCCTCTTCAATAGAAAGGATTCAATGCAACTGATAGAATAGCCTTAAATTCCCCACGGAAGCGTATGACCGGACATCCTTATTCCTGTTCTACATTGCTTAATATTTTTTGGTTTCTGGGTAAGCCGGACGAGACTGATGCTTAGTAGGCTCTGGAAAGGTGAATAGCATTATGGATGTCAGGTTGGATGCGCAGATGAAGCAAAATTATGCACATTAAGTGGCCATGTTCTACTTATGTGCAACTTTATATATTTTACGAAAGCTTTTATTTTCATAATGGCATATTCAAAATTGATACTTATAAAAATAATATTTTTTATTCGATATTCATTATTACATTAGTAATATAAGTTACGATAGACTCGTTAGGAACCCCGCTATCATTTTTGAAAATGTATTTTTTTATTTTTTAGCTTCAGCAATATTTTTTAGCTGTTTACAAGTAGAATTGGTCGATTTTGTTGATCTGTTTTTGTCGCAAATAAATACTTTTATTTATTTCTTTCTAGAAATTAAACCGATATGATCCAGTTCCGACACATTTAAATATATTGTATAATTTTTATGTTAAGTTCAAAGGGCTTTAAAAATAAAATCGGAGCCCATTGGACCAATAAATAAAGCATAATAATATATACGAAATATGCTACTTGAAGAGAAGCACCGCGCGTCGCGAGTCGCGTCGCAGTCCGTGGTATCAGAACAAAAAAACCACTCGTACCAGAGACAAGACGGTCGTTCCCACGCACGCGCAATGGGAGCCGCGCATACGCAGCACATGTGCCCGATTGCGCGGGAAAACACACCGTTTTTTATTTAAATTCGTGGCCACGACGCGATATATTCAGATTGTGTAAATAAATTATTATATTATTGTTTACATTAAGCTTGAACGGTCGATGTAACCGAACAAAATATTGTTAGTTCAGATTTGACAACAATTAAATGCGTAGAATTTACTTTTTTTTTAAATGTTATGGTTTAACTTGAAATAAAATTGATGAAGGAAATAAACTGATAACTTGTTGAAAGGGGAATTGAGACTCCCATAGTAAGCCAACTCGCTTGAACTTACACATAGGTACATCTCGCACTAATATAATAAGGCTTACTATTTTTGAACTTCTTCTAGCATTTATTGCTTCGGTGCCATAAAAAAAAAATATTTTGATTATAAAATATGGTTTGCCTTATAAAAACCATATTACAGAATAGGCGCTCTTATCTTTTAAAGCACTTCATATCAGATATACACATATATGTGAAAGACAGAATTACTGGAAGCAAGGAGTTTTTACTAATTTATTATTTAGAAAGAAGGGTCAATATAAATATAATTATTACCGTTACTTATAGGCTGACAGATGTTAGACGGCAGCGTGCCTAGAATGCTAGCAGCATAGCTTTGTTGGATAACAATATTTATCTATTGAATCAACCAAGCGTTCAGATAGGTTGTCCTAAAATAAAAACCAAAATTCTGTAACATAACTAATGAAGCATATCAATTAAATTAATATAAGTACATACATTAGATGTTTTTGAACATAAATTCGACAAGGATAATATCATTGTAGGTAGTAACTATGTATAGTTAGAGGTCATAATTTATGGAAAGCAAGTCGCGATGGAATTCCAACAAATTACGATTTTTAATGACCGTAGGTACTCAATATACCTATATAATGTAGAATAATCCTAATTTAATCAGCAATATAATTAAGTTTTCAAATTAAATCTGGCCAAAGTAATAAAGTGGTAATCACTTCTTGATAAACATTAAATATCGTATAATAATCCCTACAAAAAAAAACTAGTAATATGAACTTACGTACGACAAATCTCTGTCAATCCCAAGTATAAACTTGTAAAATAATTAGCACGCAAAAATGCTGTAAAGATTTTTAATTTTTGGTACTAAAATTATTTATAAATCTTTATTATGTAGTTAGCGAATGTGGTGATGTGGATTTTGGATGATTTTACGTAAGCGTATGTATATTTTTGAATGTTAAAATGTAATAAAAATTAAAAATATTTTTAAAGGTAAAATTTATGATGATTCAATAACAGCGGTGGAGGTAAATAATATTACCTATTTTGTGCTGAAATTTTTTAGGTAGCTTGGCTAAGGTTTTATCAAAATTAATATGTAAAACGGTAAGAAGACGAATAAAACGCTCTCTTAATGGTAAAAAATACTTACTCAAGAGGCATAAAATGTTAAAATTTCAGTGGTTAGATAGTTATATTTACTTCCCTATGTTAAACATATCTTGTATACAATGAAATGAAGAATCATGGTGATGATAATACTGTTATATTTAGTCTAATTTATTAATTAGAGTACCTATACAAACAAGATTGGTCCAGTAAGATCTGAAATGTATGTGACTCATTCTCGGAATTGCTTCTCATGAAACGAATCATAGTTCCCCGTATCGAATTAATCAATATTCCTCGGTCAGCCTCTGAATTTGTAGATAACTATACATAGATAACAGGGCTACCTACTGCTGCATTACAGGCGCAACTAGTTTGGACTAAATGATAGTCAACAGGTTAATTAAAAATAAACCGACTGTAACTCAAGCTCGCGTTCAGAAAGCTAGAGTCAAATATATTATTTATAATATATAATTAGAATGCCAGGTGTAAAGATTTTTATTTTTAGACACTTAGACTTAAAAAATACATTATAATTGTTATTTATAAATTTATAACTTGTTAACCGCCCGACCGTTTTTTAATTCAAAGAAGTAAGAAGATGAGCAATACCCCTCCTGATGTTAAGAGATAACGCTGGTCATTAATCAGTATGCCATCTAATATTTTACAAAGATGCAACATTCTAGGTGCACTACATTGGTGTAGTCATCGCTTCTTGCTCCAGAGTCACAAGATGTTAAGACTGTTCCAGTAATTTCACAAGATACAGTGCCCTCCTACCGAAGCACAATAATGTTTGCACATCACTAGGCGGTATAATAACCGGCACTGTTGGGGTACCAACGTAGTCGACATCCTGCAAAGTGCCTACTAGTGATAGGTGAACATTTTGAAATAAAGTTTCCAATGAATTGTGAAGCTTTATGAAGTTTGTTAAAAAATAATGGTCTTAAAAAGCTGTGGTTATTAAAAATTTAATTTGTAAGCTAAGGTACTTTTTTTCTTTTTTTTTTGCACAAACGTATGCTGCCTAAAATATGTTTATATCTTTCCCAAAAAATCACTTCCTCCATCGTCCGTGAGAAAGATGAGAGCGGATGCCAATTAAAAAAAAATCTCTCAAATCTCTAGAGGAGGACAAAAAGCTTTCCTTTAAGACAAGAGCTTAGGAACACGTGGCTGCCCGCACATGGTCTTCAATATCACCATAATACCACACACATCTGTTACCCGGAATGCATAACCCAATAATACGGGGAGACAATTAAAAATGAAGGGAACCGTCTTCGAAGATAGCTATGCAATTTATCCGGTTAACATTCATCGACGCTCGGTTATAACCTGACCGTTTTAAAAAGGTGGATGGATGGAGGAATAAGACGGGGCGTCGTGGTGTTTTAAATTAGTCGGGTTTTTATATAAGGTCAGTACCAATTGACCTGTTGCAGCTGTCGGTCTGAGCCAAGCGTTTCCAAGCTTCAAGTGTATAGATAATTATTTGTAAGACTTTGGTGATGTGAAATAGAATAATGCTTTATTTTAGCTGCGCCTAGTTTTATCCGTAGATATGTATATTATTTTAGCAAATAAGCTACATATCTACAATACATACATCCATAATTAGGTATGTCAGTTTGATCTGTTCCATCGTAAGGCCGTGCAGCCGTAACAGACATATAGGTATACATACACAAACTTTTACATAATATATCAAATACAAATAAAATTAAAAAATCTAGAAATTCCTTTAATTTGTACTAGCATTTTTTATTGACGTAGTTTCTTTCCATTTTTATTTTAGGTGAAAAATATCCTTCCTCTAAAGTTTCGCAATCGTATTTCCAAAAATAGCTAATTTGTATGCATAATCGACGTACACAGGAGTACAAATAAGTTTCCGCCGTTTTTTAACACAAATTAAATATTTATTATAGAAGAACGGTAATATAAATTTATTTCAATTATTAGCAAGTTCTTTTTGTGTTTGTGATGAATCTTCCTCCAATAATTCCTCCAATTCTGCATCCTCGTAAATTTTTGGCCTTCCACTGCGATCTTTGTCTTCTACGTCGAAATCACCGTTTTTAAACTTTTGAAACCACTCTCGACACATTCTCTCACTCAAAGCACCCTCACCATATGCTTCTACGAGCAATTGATGCGCCTCAGCAGCAGATTTCTTTAAATTAAAAAATTAAACTTATAATTTCCCGCAAATGACGCTTACTTGGCTCAAATTTTGACATTTTCAACTTATAAAAATTATATTTTACTAATATAAAATCAATAATATTAATAGGTTATGTTGTTTTTGAATGTCCAAACTATTTTTTAAGCCGGTTATCATCTGCGAAAGCTAACCGAAACTCAGTGCCGTGCCATCTACAATAAAACGGCGGAAACTTATTTGTACACCTAATACATGAAACTTGCTGATTCTGACCTACACCGCAAAAAAACGACACTTATGTACATACATACCTACTTTTTATACTTATAATATAATACAATGTGATAAAATGAATACCTTTAGGAACCATCTACAAGGGTACATATCGGTCGTAAATGTCAGTAACTGAGTTACGTATTCACTTAGCTAGATTGTGGTAACATTCCTTACTAGTAAGCATACTTTTTATTATGACATTTTTGTCTTGTAGTTTTACATCTGCATCCACATCTGCGAGCAAAATCGACTCAGTAAGTTTATATTCGAACGGAATCGTATAGACAAGCGTCAAACACTTGAGGCCTAAGGCTAACGCGTAAAATGTATAGAGATGACTGTTCTGACATAATGGACTACGCACCGTTCATATATCCCACTTGCTCCTCGTATCTTTAACGACACACCACATTATAAACAATAGAGATGTAGACGGAGAGGTAGACAACTATGAAAATACTTTTAAAGCTTTAAATCGATAGAGCAAAAAAGTTAATTAAGGTGTAAGTGGGATATTTGTGTAACTGTCTTTTCATAACTATTTTAAATGACAACACAGTTTAGTATTTATTGTCATATCTCTTGGGTATTTAATCTACGGTACCTACTTATAGCGCCTACTTCCAACGTGTAGAATTACACAGTGGGCTAAATCTAAAACTATTCAAGCAATTTGCATGTGATAACGGCTCAATGAATAATTCAAAAAGATAAAACACGTATTCAATTAATTGGTATCAGAAACGTATTGTAATTCTAAAATTTCATTGATAATGTGCATTCAGGAATAAAAAGATATCGGTACCGAACGGGTTAAAAACAAAACTGCTATCAACAAAAAACTAAATATTTTATTTTAAATTGTATTCTGACTTTTTGAAATATTTAAATTGCACATGTTCTTTCAAGTTTAGTTATATTTCTTTTAAGTTATGTACTTTTTAGTTGCAATATTTAGGGATTTAATTGGTCTACGATAATAATAACTAATTGGGGTTTTTACTCCAAAAGAACAGGTCAGGGGTTACACTGTCAGAGTCAAATCACAATTATAAAGGTTGCATGGTCAATGTTAAATCCAAACTGTGTCATATGTCATATGAGGAAAGTGAGTTTAATTATAAAATATGTTATGATCAATATAATGGTTATGATATGATAAGGTATGATGTATTTTGTGGTATTTACAAAAAAAATAATTAGATCGTCGCGTTTATCCCGTTTAGTCAACAATCGTCACATTTATGTTTCCTCGTAATTTCTGTTATCAACATGTGATATGTTTTCGAACTGCATTTTTATTGACATCGTGCATCCGGTGGTTTCAATTATAACCGGTAAATAAACATAATATACATACCTACTATAGAGGTATAATATACAAAATAACACGTAAGTTGTATGTTTTGCGTAAATTTCATTGATAAAAATATCAAATGAAGTCACTTATGTAATTAAACTAATACCACAAACTTTTTTAAATACTGCTTTTTATATCAAGAAGAAATAGCCAAGTAGAAAATAACATGTATTTTGCTTTGTGAATTAAAAATAGACAATGTACTAAATTTGGTGGGGGTGTCATGACGTCATTCATAATGGCTGGAACATTTTTTATTGAACTGTGATGTAGCCCTTCCAAACCAACAAAGCGCGTCCCAAACACGAAAATATAAGCGTTATCGCTCAGTCTTTATTAACAAACCAAAATATGCACGTACCTATCGAGTATTTTTTATTAAATAGGTAGTAAAAAGACATTTTTTAACCCTGACAAATAGCTAATTGACTTCGTGAGCCCTTCAATCGTATTTGTTTGTTGATGTTGATTACACAATTTTTCGTCTCCTCTCCCTGTATATTGGGTCAGTGGGAATACCTACTTAATGTTTTTGAATCATCACTATTGGACCAATTGATGGCATTTAAAGCGTGCGTCAGCGAACAGTTAACGGTAATCAGCTCGTATATTTATTAGACACCTGACAGCTTCAAGAATCTCAACGTATTTTTTTTCATTGATATGTCTTTGACTCGAAAAAGGTTTGGATGAACTGTGTGAAAGAGGATATGCGTGCTAGGGGAGTGAATCAAGATATGACGGATGATAGAGCAGAATGGAGGAGAAAAACGTGTTGTGCTCTACCTAGTGTGGGATAAGGGCAGGAAGAAGAAGAAGATGTCATTGACTTGAATTTCGATGGTAGATGTCTAAACCTAGAATCCTTTGCTGATGTTTTTTTAAAGTTCGCTGACTTCACTGATCATCGTGCTGAAATATTGTCATAAATTTATATTTGGTATCAAATCAAATCAAAAAGATAGAGCACTCTTGTATATCCTGAAATTTAAAAAAAGTTATCTCTGTATGGCTAAGATACGCAATATGTCAAGATTTTTCTTCAAGTTTTTATGTCAAAACTAAAATATGTAGGCATTATTATCTACCTATTTCAATTGGCGCACATTTATATTTCGCGAGAGCTAGTATTGATTATAACTTCTTGCACATCAAAGCCCTACTAAAGGGATTCCTGGCTCTTAAAGAAAATACACAGAAAATGCGTCCAAAACCAATTAAGAATTAAAAATTGGTACCTATAAAACTTACGACGGATTTCCTAACACAATTTACCACATAGTGGTTTATTACGATTATAACATCGCATCGGTCCAAATTTAAAATTATTATTAACTCGGCGTTTCAATAACCGTTTATAATATGCAAAACAGCTGACAAAACTTAATGAATACGATTTTTACTATCGCGTTTGTCTAGAATAACCCACTTCACAAGTTGCAACGGAAACTAAAACTATTAATATACACCATTAAGATATTATCAATGGAGTAATGGGATGTACAATTTTATGGCTTCCACGAGGAAAGAAAACTTGCTAACATGACAAAATTTAAATGAAACGGGACATTTACAGCAAGATCTCATATAAATGTATGTATTAAACTGTGTTTAAAAAAAAAAATAATTGCGATTTATACTCCAACAGAACCTATATGTTACCCTACAGATACACAACTCTTTATTGTAACACCACATGACAATAAAATCTTAAAAATATTCTTACAAAGCATACAAGGATGTACTCATACTCATACACTGTCAGAGTCAAATCACAATATATATAAATAGTTCGTGTGGCTAACCTATATTATGCGCAATTTCAGATTAACCTTTAAGCTGAAATATGGTATTAGAATAGCTTAGACGAGTGATGATACTTTTAGCGGATAAAACCACTTAGTACTTTTATTTAGGCCCCAACATTAATACTGGCTCGGAACAAAGACTAAATTATGGCTAAGAGCAAGGTAAACGCATAACAATAGTTCTATAGGATTACAAGTTACAAGTAAGAGTCGAGAAGTCACCCAACTGAAGGTCTATGCTAAGTAGAATCCAGAGTCCAAGTGATTGGTAGATACTGCGCACTAAACACCAAACTGATGCCTTATTAAATCTACAGAGATCGCACCTAGTACGAGCAGAAGAGTTTACTTGACTCTCGACAACGTTTTAGGACTAGAGGTAGGTGAAAAGGTAAAAAAAATAAAATCTATATAGAACCGAATTTAGTACTCAAGTCATTTGATTTAAAAAATATGAATTACATAGTCTTTCTTTAATATATTTTATAGTCCGTAAAAATTATCTTTATGATCTTTGATATGTGGCGGTCGTGATCTAGTGATCCTTATTAATATTTATGTTGACCTATATGTAGAATAATTACTTTTGAGTCAAAAAATGTAGGCAAAATGTTTTAAAGTAATGATTTTTTCAGCTATAGATCTTTATTTTTACGGATAGATACGAGTAAAGCTTTTATTAATGTTCTTTGGCTAATAAACAATTATGGTATAAGGCGACTTCACACACATGGGGAAAGCGGTCGCAGTGTGGGATGGATTTTTTGTAAAGTTCGAATTTGTACGTAACCAACCTGTCACATATAAAGCGAAGGTGGGCAGGAACAAAATGAAAATCGTGACCGCTTTAACGCTCCGTCCCGCCTCACTCTGTTGTGCTTTAAGCTTACAACAGACTTAGGCGGTAAAGCGAACGCGATCCAAAACGGAATTTTCGTAATGTTCGAATTTGTCCGCAACCTGTCACATATAAAGCGAACACGGGCAGGAACAAAATGAAGATCGCGACCGCTTTACCGCTCCGACTTGGCTCTCTCAGAGTGCGAAGTCTACTTTTATTTAAATAGTCTGTACTAGAACCGTGTAGAATGCCAAATAAGTTTATCAATACACTTATCACGGTGAGCTAACCGTTCGGATGAATTTAAATGTCAAACAACAATACTGAGAATGGTTGAAATTCTCACAAAGTGTTCATATTTGTTTTGTGTTAGGACCATGAGATAGATCTTTTGGTGACCTTTATTACGAAACTGTAATAATAATATTATAACTAGTCTCACAGATTCACGTGGCAATTATAAAAAAATAAAAACATATAAAATCAGACTAAACATAATTAGGTACATAATATTATTGGACAATAATATTAAAAATAAAAAATAAAACATCATTTGAAAGTTACAACCCTGTCGCTCTGAATTTTTTTATCGTAAATTGAAGCACTTGTTTTGGAATACAATAATGTTTTTTTTTCTTTCGCTAGTTATAAAGTAATATTATGTTCAAATACTTTCTTTAATTTATTAAGAATACTTTCTTACATAATCCCAAATAAGTAGTATTGGCTGGAACAGGTAAAAAACATGTAAATTCAAGTATCCTTGTAATAACGCCCATTGCTATTTTTTTTTCAATCTTTGCACTTTGTACTCAGCCTTAATTAAATTTATTCGCTTAAAGAAACCCGTATTTAGGGTTCCGTGCCGTAAAATGTTATATAAAAACGCTACGAGTATAATAAATAGAAACATAAAATTGTTATAAAATGTCTTCAACAAGCGTAAAAAAAATCATTCTAGAGGTATTTTAATAGACTGTAAGGATCACTTTTGCAAGTCATTTTGAATATTTGCATGCAAACACACGTATACGCATAAATAATAATTACTTTATACCTACTTATAGCTCTGAGAAAAAACGTGACTGAGCAATGATTTAGCCATTGCTTTGATGATTGTAAGGTTTCTATGTACCGATTAATCCCGTTTAGATCACGTCGTATTTGATCAATACTTTCGGCTTAGTGCAAGTATTATCTTCGAGCTATTTCAAGACTTTCAAAGAGATTTCACTGATAGAGAATAGTATCACATAATATAGAATAGTATCTATCTACATCAGTGATTTTTTTGGTAACATTATATATTATTTACATTTAATTAATAGCTGTTGATTTTCTAAATAAAGACAATGAATTATAAACAAAGGTTACTAATTTTTTACGGAACCCCTTCATATTAAAGTGGCTCGTACTTACCTGGTATTTAAAATTGTCATGTAAATTAGTCAAAAAGGAAAGAGAACATTAACCCTAGGTCTCAGACATGTCTAGTGTTCACTAAATACCTAATTAGTAAATAAGTTGAGCATTTACAAACCTAGCTGTCGTTTACAGAGCAATTATCGTAGTTGTAGATGAACGTACTAAAATAATGAGCGTTGTGTATGGTACAGTCCTTATGTGGCATCATACTGCGATTTTAAAAGGGACACAAAGCAGATATTATAAAATATTAAAAATTAATACTAAATAATAAATTATTAAAAATTAATACTAATCCAGTTGGGGGTACGGTAGGGTTATGTGATATGTGGGACTCCTCATGCAGGAAGACTGTACGGGTAATACTAAAACAACTCAGCGACCCTCCCGCTTCGTCTTTGTGGTGGGACTGGGAATCAGCAAGCCTTAGCATCCAGTCTTTCAGTTTATCCAGTCTATTGTTACAGCTCATCAAATTTTAGTTTCAAGATTATAATATTATCATAATAATATTATAAACGTGAAAGTTTGTAAGAATAGATGTCTGGATGTCAGGATGTATGTTTGTTACTCTTTCACGCTTAAACGGGTGGACCGATTGAGCTGAAATTTGGTATAGAGATAGCTTAGACCCTGGAATAACACATAGGCTACAGTACAGCGGGTAAAACCGCTGGGCGCAGCTAGTACTATATATATATATATATTTTTTATTTCCGTCCGCACTTCGTTGCTTCTAACAGAAAATGATCAGTGTTTCTCTGCTATAATATGCATATATTATACACATAAACCTTTCTCTAGAATCGCTCTATCTATTTAATAAAACCGCATCAAAATCCGTTGCGTAGTTTTTAAGATTAAGCATACTGGGACAGACTGACGCGGAAGGCGACTTTGTTTTATACTGTGTAGTGTGTAGCAATAGTGTTAGTAATGCTGAGTTGGGGACCGATTTGTGGCACACACTTTTAATTATTTAAATTTTTGTTGTTTTATTTTTGTATGTTTTATTTGTTACAAATAAATTATTTTCTTTCTATATTGTATTTATTTAAATGATAACCAAGCTGGGATACATGAAATTCACAGCACGTTGAAGCGTGTGATCAGTAGCATCAATCCACGAGGCCATCTTACAGAGGGCAGGCGAGCGTGACGATGGGGCCTCGCAGCCTACGGATAAACTGATTACCGCTGGACTTGTGTGCCACTGTTCTAAACTATGAAATTTGACCCTTTGACGACGGGATTTTATATATGACTAGCTGCACACGCTTTTACCCGCTTTATTATTCTTCTTATTCTTTACTGTCGCCTATGTGTTATTGCAAGGACTAAGCTACCAAATTCCCAAAAAACCAAAACCAAATACAAAACCAAACCAACCCAAAACCCAAAACAAACCACCAAACCAAACCTACTAAACCACCGCCAAACCAAACCGAATTCCCGCGTGTTCGCGTGTTGGGTACCAAAAATATTTTTTAGATAAGATTTGATAATAACCAGAGCTTTTTACAGGAAAGTTTTAAATAATAAAGGTCCTGAAAGTGGTGATCTATTATGTACTTACATCATGTATGCCAAAAACATCAGTCAAGTCAAAGTTGTTCCAAGAATATGCTAACATTTTAAAATTTATAAATTCTACCGTAATCATATATTTATTTTATTTATTTATATAATTAGTACGACCTTAGCCAATTACACCAATTATCAATGTGATCAAATTACAATTATAATACAATTACTACAAAAGATTAATATTATTAATGTCCAGCCACTTTGCCACACTTTGCCGTCATCTGTGTTTCCCGAGCGGTACAACTTGGGTATCTTCAAGGCACGAGTGAATAGGTACCTTTCTAGGCGTCATACGTGATCCATCGTCGACCGCATTTTCACTTTCCATCAGGTGGGATGTGGTCAAACGTAGGCCTATTTAGTATTAAAAAAAATGTCGAGAATTAAAATTAAATAAAAATTACACACATGTCAAAAGAATAAAGATAAAAATTAAACAATATATAAAAAGAGATAATTATAAAATATCATTACCAAAACCAAGAAAAATATATGCAAAATAGTCACGATACGATAGATGAATTATATCTTGACCTAAAATTAATTTTCATTTGTTGCGTAATAATTGTGTGTAATATTTATAAGTGGCACAGGGGCACAGTGGTAAGTTTTTCGCCCGGACCGGCACCATATTTCAGAAGGCTTTTATATAAGACTGTGGGTTAAAAAAAGCTGTTAAAACTGCTGCTCCATATAAGACACGTAGGACAAATTTCTAAGTAATTTTGACGACCTTAAATTGAAAAAATATATTACGTTAACCACACGACCTTTGTGTTTTGGATCTGACAGTGTATGTAGGATAGGTTATCCCAAACATTCTCTGTTGGAATATAGACATCAATTGTTTTTAATTATTAGTCTGTCAACCTTAAGCCAACACGTAGAGGCCCGATCGGACAAGGTAAAAAAAATATTAGTTCGTAATTTTAATAATAAAAAATATTCGATATGTATATTTTGTTTGAGATGATTTATGTGGAGGACTAATTTGACATGTAATTAAGACCTAATTTTGTACCTACATGTGTTGTTGAATAAATCAATAAATAAAACAAGCAAGTAAAACCGCGTCACACAATTAGTTCAGTTATAAAGTTTTGTCTCGTCAACGTGACCGGTGGCCTGTTAGCTGTCCTTTATCCGTTAACCTTATTTTTAACACGCAACCGCTGTTTTATCAATTAAGATGGGTTTCTTTTTGGTTGACGAACCTACTTCTTAACCTTTGGAGAATTACTCTTAAATATTGGACTTTGAAAATTTTTAAAGTACTTTTTGTTTTGTAAATTTCAAAAGAGAGAATTATATGGGTTTTTTTTATTGAGAAAAATAAACTAACAATACTATAGCAGTAAAGAACACTTTTATTAACAACAGATTGAGAGAGGTTAACTACAGAAAATTCAAGTGCTCCTAACCAAGGTATGGTTTTTTAAAATATTCAGATTTATATTCTGTTGATATTTGTGAATATAAACACTACTAATAATATCATTGCCTATCAATTATAATCTAGTTCAAGGGGTTTTTGCCGCTTCGCTTTTGCCCTACAGTGGGATCCAGTAGGCTCATAAATATAATTAATTGATACAAAAATTATAATATACAATAATAAATGCTAGATTTACGCTACTTCGGTGTCACGGCCAGATAGAGAACATTACAGAGCGGTCAAATTTATAAAATCACCCTTTTTCGTCGGGGGTAAAAATTCTAAATGTTGTTCCAAAAAATTCAAAGAAGGTAGGCACTATAAAAAAATTAGGATTTTTTTTTGAGGCTTTAGCGCTCATTCGGAAAGTCTATTAGATTAAAAGAAGAACGGGCAAGAAACTTGATATTTAATATAAATAGTTTAATAATAATGTAAACAACATTTACTCATGCATGGTTACATTATTATTTGCTCGAGTGGTTGCATCGGTTTGGTCAAGCAGTTAGAAAGCACCTTTGTGCCATGCTAGCTTTGTGGCTGGTATATATATAGGTATGTATAATATGTACATATCATACCAAATATCCAGCAGCACTGTTGAACTGTTTATTGAAGCTCATGACATGACATGCTTGGTTTACCGTCACGGCTACCGATCTCCCTTCCATCGACACTCGGCCATCTTCGGGAGAGATCGGCTATCTTCGGGATCTCGTATTGTCTTTTGTTTCGTTTTGAATTTATAATTATGACCAATATCTGATGAGCCAAGAAGCCATCAGTTTTAAGCTGTTTAACCCTGTAAAGGCCTGTTCAAACAAAAGAATTTGCATTTTACTTTTTTTGAAAATTTTACTATTCGCGCGAACATTTTGGCGAAGTAAGGCAGGCCACATAGGTTACTGCTGTGTGATCCTTGAGATAATGGGTTTATCCAATTTTAAGGGATCATCGAGTCCCAAAAATAATATCCTCAAGCTCCGAATATTGTAAGAGTCATTGAGTCGATTAGGGCAAATCCTGTCAACAAAAGCTAATTAATACCGATAATATGATTTCGTATATTATGTAACTTTAAATGATTGATTTGTCTGTCAGTTTTTATTATTATTATAATAATATAATATTATACGATAACTATCTAGCAGTTTTATCCCTTTGATTGTTTTTTATTAAATCAAACTGGCCGTTACTTTTTCGATATATTTATTACATACATTGTAGGTTCTTGCATTTTTGCATACCTATCACTTCTATCTTTAAACTCACAAAATGTTTTTTTCCTTTTTAACTCAAATCAAACTTAAAATTAATTTATTCAAATAGGCTACAATCACGGTAAAGAGATATACAGTAGTTTGACTCCATAGAAACGGCCGGAATTTGGGAGTGAGTAGATGTGGGCAGATGTGGGTAGAAGTGGGTATATAATCCAGAAGCGGGTGCCACGCAGCGACGGGCGGACGTCGCGATAGTTTTTTGCAAGTATTTAGTGTAATTTACGTTATTTACTTTGGACGTATGTATACATAATATAATAAATTATATAAAATGGCAAAAAATAGCATTCGATATTATGCTGTTTTTGAGGTAAGTTAGTATGAAGTTATTATAATATTTATTTTTTATTTTTAAAAGTATTCTGCTGAAGTAAGAGTGCGAGTAAGAGACCGAGTAAGAGTGCGAGTAAGAGTCCGATAAGAGTGCAAGTAAGAAACTGAGTAAGGATGCGTGTAAGTGTCCGAGTAAGAGTGCGAGTAATAGTCCGAGTAAGAGTGCGATTAAGATTCCGAGTAAGAGTGCGAGTAAGAGACCGAGTAAGAGTGCGAATAAGAGTAAGATTCTGAGTAAGAGTTCGAGTAAGAGTTTGAGTAAGAGTCCGAGTAAGAGTTCGAGTAAGAGTGCGAGTAAGAGTTCGAGTAAGAGTTCGAGTAAGAGTTTGAGTAAGAGTGCGAGTAAGAGTCCCAGTCTTGTCTCTTGTCTTGTCTCTTGTCTTGTCTCTTGTCTTGTCTCTTGTCTTGTCTCTTGTCTTGTCTCTTGTCTTGTCTCTTGTCTTGTCTCTTGTCTTGTCTCTTGTCTTGTCTCTTGTCTTGTCTCTTGTCTTGTCTCTTGTCTTGTCTCTTGTCTTGTCTTGACTCTTGTCTTGTCTCTTGTCTTGTCTCTTGTCTTGTCTCTTGTCTTGTCTCTTGTCTTGTCTCTTGTCTTGTCTCTTGTCTTGTCTCTTGTCTTGTCTCTTGTCTCGTCTCTTGTCTTGTCTCTTGTCTTGTCTCTTGTCTTGTCTCTTGTCTTGTCTCTTGTCTTGTCTCTTGTCTTGTCTCTTGTCTTGTCTCTTGTCTTGTCTCTTGTCTTGTCTCTTGTCTTGTCTCTTGTCTTGTCTCTTGTCTTGTCTCTTGTCTTGTCTCTTGTCTTGTCTCTTGTCTTGTCTCTTGTCTTGTCTTGTCTCTTGTCTTGTCTCTTGTCTTGTCTTGTCTCTTGTCTTGTCTCTTGTCTTGTCTCTTGTCTTGTCTCTTGTCGTGTCTCTCGTCTTGTCTCTCGTCTTGTCTCTCGTCTTGTCTCTCGTCTTGTCTCTTGTCTTGTCTCTTGTCTTGTCTCTTGTCTTGTCTCTTGTCTTGTCTCTTGTCTTGTCTCTTGTCTTGTCTCTTGTCTTGTCTCTTGTCTTGTCTCTTGTCTTGTCTTGTCTTGTCTCTTGTCTTGTCTTGTCTCTTGTCTTGTCTCTTATATGGACATAATAAGTAGGTACATATAGGTAGGTACATATAGGTAGGTAATTTGAAAATGAAATAAAAGCTTGTAATAAAAATATCAATAAAAATAAACATACAAAAATAATATAATTAATTTACAATAACTCATCTGGATAGTAGCTTAAGTAGATGATATGAAATAGGTAGGTACCTACTGTATGCGGGCAGCGGCTGCCCGGCAGCCCTATGACTCGCGCATGTACCGCGCGACTGTAGGTATTTATGTTCAAAAATCACGCTCAGTCAAACTACTGTATATCTCTTTACCGTGCTACAATGGAGCACTTTTGCAAGTCAATTTAAAGCACTTCTATGAGAAGAACAAACAATAAACTCATAGGGATTGCATTTTTTATATATTATGTTTTACAATGGTGTTCTTTTTTATATTATTTATTGTTCATTGGGGCCAGTTAGTTTATTGTGCAGAGGTTTCTAGGCATCTCCTTCTTTTCTATGTATTGACTTGACTAATTTTATAATAGGCCTTCTTTTGTAATTGTGTGGCAGTAAAGATTGTATATAATGTGAAAATTGTTTCTAAGTGAACCAGTTAGCAGCAACTAGTCTTAAAGTACCCCATGCGATTAAAGGGATCGTGTGTGTCAGAGTGAGAGAGCGATGTCTGATCCAATACAAACAATCGCCATGACTTTGGGATCAATAATAATTATAATTGGTCCAAATAATTCCTCTAATATGACAAAAATCGGACAAGCGTAAGTTGCAATGACCATAATGGTTCCACATATTTCTAAACGATTTAAGTAATGAGTTTATTAATTTATATATCAATTAATTATTTATGTGGGATAATAATTGGAACTATGAGATGCAAAGGATAATGCAAAGAAATACATGAAATTTTAAAAGTGTATGTTCATATTATTAAAATAATATTGTGGTTGTATTTACTCGTATAATATTAGTTTCTACGAAAGTATTAGACGGAATTTTATTATACTTTTCAAAACCTTTTTATTATACAGTAAGTTTTAATTTATCATCTTCATCATCAGCATCAGTCCGTATTCGTCCACTGCTGGATATATGCCTCTCCTAATACGCGCTACTGAGCCCGGTCCTCAGCTCTTTTCATCCAGTCTCTGCCAGCCATCTTCTTCAGGTCGTTACTCCACCTGGTCGCAGGGCGTCCTACACTACGTTTACCTAAGCGTGGTCTCCACTCCAAAACTCGTCTGCTCCAGCAGTTATCGGTTCTGCGCACGATGTGGCCAGCCCACTGCCACTTCAGCTTGTTCACTCTTTGGGCTATATAAAAAACAGAAATAATAAAAAACGTCTAGTATTTCTGATAGTATATGTGTATACCTTTAGAACATACTATAAAGGTATAGCTATAGACTATATGTATAGCTTTCAATGTTTACACCTTCATACATCCCTATTATACATTTAATATTATGCCATTTGGAGATATATATTGGGTCTTTACCTATGAAATTGGTGTTTTGTCATACTGGCCACTTTAATCTCAAATATCTCCTCGTTGGCTAGGAGTTACAATTTCAAATTTATACAGCTATTTATTCATGGATTTGTGTTTCGAATGACACTTTGTTTTGCTTTTCCCGCTTAATTGTTTTTTCTTTGCGTCTGTCATTATACAAAATGGAAAATTTGATAGATCGCATTATTTACGAATATGAGTTCCACCGTGGGACGAGTGCTGCAGAAACGGCTCGAAGGATTAATGATGTGTATGGCGACGGTGTTGCAAAAGAAAACACAGTGCGTTTCTGGTTCCAACGTTTTCGTTCTGGAAATTTCGACCTACAGAACAACGGCCGGAGACCAAGGTTGATAATGAAGAATTGAAGGCTATTGTGGAAGCGGATCCATCGCAAACGACGTCAGAATTAGCTGGAGGCTGCGGTGTAAGCGATAAAACTGTTTTGGTCCACTTGAAGCAAATAGGAAAGGTGAAAAAGCTTGAAAGATGGGTACCTCACGAACTGAGTGAAACAAATCGGCAAACGCGCGTTGACTGCTGCATTACATTACTCAACCAGCATAATAATGAAGGTATTTTAAGTCGGATTATTACTTGTGATGAAAAGTGGGTCCTGTACTACAATCGGAAGCGTTTTTTCCGTAATTTGGATAACTTCTTGCGAGGAAACAACTCCGAAGAGGCAGTCCAAACCGCCTTCAAAAATTTTATTGATTCTCGTCCGAATGGTTTTTTTAGGAAAGGGCTCAATGAATTACCTATAAGATGGCAAAAGTGCATAGATAGCAATGGTACATACTTTGATTGAATAAATATAAATTTAATAAAAAAAACGACTTTATGTTCCTCTTATATACAAAACGCCAATTTCATAGGTACAGACCCAATATTAATTCCACTAGTTGACCATCGAGGTGTTGCCATAGAAACCGCCACCCTACGCGTTCTGCGAATTTCAATGGGTTCGTTAGTGCATAAATCCAGAGATTATATCAGTCATATAATACGTAGATCTACTGTTAATCCAAAACACGAGTTTGATTTGTCGATGCATCAAAAAACAAATCGCTGATGCGCTTCTGACTTTTATAAGCATACCCGTTTCTGACAGTATAAAAGTATACTTGTCGACCTAATTCGTTGTTGTCGACCAAAAATGGCCACACCGCATTAGATTCGCTTTCCTTTTCTATCTTGTTATATATTATGTACTCGTACCTCTATATATAAATATATATTGTTATATATTATGTACCTACTCGTACCTATATATATATATATAGGTTATATATATGTTAGAGTTTATTTTCCGTATTGCGGTTTTGTTCCCTTTTATAGATAGATAGATAACTCTTTATTGGAACACAGAAAAATATACAGAGATAAACTTAAAAATAAAACACAATATCATAATCTATGTGTTACAATTGGCGGTCTTATCGCTAAAAGCGATCTCTTCCAGACAACCGTGCAGGGAGAGTTTATATATTAGAACTATGCTCGTGACTAACGTATATGAATGTAATTATGACTCAAAAAGGTTTAAATAGTATTGTTATGTTCATATATGTAGATAATTATTTATCTTATAATATATTATAATATTTCCTATAATATGTCAGGGTCTTAATCATTAAAAAATATTACAATTAGTTTACTGGTGGCTTCGGCTTTGCTAGTTACCACCCACTGGACAAAACCGTGTCGCCAAGCGGTCATTATGACCGTGTACCGACATGATGCTCAGTGAAGGCAGGGAGGGATCCCGCCTTCTAGGTTTAGTCTGCTACCATCTACGCTTAACATCACGCGAGATCGTGGTCAAAAGCTTACCTATAACGAATAGAAAAATTATGATTTTTTGTCTCTTCTGTTAAGTTAGGTGGTTTGCGTATTCGTATGTACACGAGCAATCACATCTTGACCGACGATAAAATTTCAAGAGATATAATGTTATAATTATTTTGAGTCTAAGCATATTATTCCGGAGACCATCGAGGATGTCCAAGTACGGAATTTCCAGTTCAATGAAGCCAATAAATTAATAGGTAGATACTTACAAGAGGTATTTGACTGGACTTGGTTGTAAATATATAATATATGGTTTTACGACTAACTGAAGAGTTCTACGTACAAAAAGGTATTTTAATAAAGTATTATGTAATTTTTGTATATGATCGGAACGCGTCGAGTGGCAGACTCTTTCATGATGTTTAAACGATAACGTTTGCCCATTGCAGTTGCACCTCTGTATTTAAAAGGTACGAATCCCTAAGCAACACTGCACTGCATTTGAAGTCCAGACAAGAAGTTAAGTTTATATTCCCTTAGCCACCTTACCCTTTCACTAGAGCTTTTTAATACTAAATAGATTAGATACAATGTTACTTTACCGCCCAAAAAAACTTATTAGCTTTATTTTTACATACAAACGTTTCTAGTCACACAACCTATAAATTGTGATGTGTAAGCAGGGTAACTATTTGTTCTATTGGAGAATTATTTTTTTAGTATTTTTATATGAAACTTCTATTAAAAATCTCTATTTAATTTTGATTTAATTTGAGGCGAGACCTTCAAAATTTAGAAATATCAATTCCGCTAGTTGACCGTCATTGTGTGGCTATATAAACCGCTAACATTTGCAATTTGCACCACGCGTTCAGCAAATTTCAATGTCGTGTTCGTTGGTGCAGAAAACATAACATACAGCTATGCAGATTTGTATGTATGTATGTATTATAATATTATAGCCTACCATAACATTATTGTTTGTTTAGAGTTTAGAGCATATTCCGGAGACCATCACGGGTGATCAATTACGAAATTGCCATTTCACTGATGCCAATAAATTAATATTAGTAAAGCTAGGGAGGGGTTTATTCCGTCTTTTAGATTTAGTTTGCTACCATCTACGGCTGCATCGTCGCTTCGAGACCGTGGTCAAATGCTAACCTAAAATTAATAAAAAAAGGTATGCGAGAGATTTGACTGAACTTCTTCTTCTTCTTTTCGAGTCGAAATGGCTTTTTTTTAATCTATTGCTGCTTGGACCAGTAGGTGGACAGAGCTATAGCTGTGTCATTGGCCTCAATGAGATCCTGTTTCGTACATATTACAGGGCAGCTGGGGCATTGCAGAAGGTGATCCATCGTTTGTATAGCTCCACAGTCGCATTTATCGTTTGCAGAGAAACCCCACCTCACTCGGTTTTCTAGAGATCTTGACTGAACTTGGATCTAAATATGACTAGCTGAACAGTTTTTCGCTCACACTCGCTTGATTTTAACGATAACGTCTGCCCAGTGCAGTCGCAGCGATATAGATATTACCGATTCATCTCCCAAATTTAGAATATCAATTAAGCAAGTAATGTCTAAAATAAATACATATTAAGACACTTTGTTAACCTAAAGATATATATTTTTTCTATTTCATTTAATTTCTTTTGTTGTGTTGCAGTAAAACACCATTTTGTATTTTAAACTTTAATTGTAATTTTAGTTTTTAACTTGAGGTATCTAATACTTTTAAAATTTGTAAGTTATTAAGTATCAAACTGGCTGATTTTTAGTTATTTAGCAAATAATACAAGTAGTTTAGTTGTGCATGCTGTGGCACCCTATAAGTGCAGGTTGTGATCTCTTAGTTTTAAGTTTGAATATTTAAGTGTATCCTGTGTTGGGTGTCCTAAATAAATAAATAAATAAAAGGTACGAATCCCTAAACAAAACTCTCACTCTCGTCTTGTCTACTCGCACTCGTCGTCAGATAAGGTGTAAAATAATTTCCCTGGCCATCTTAACCCAGGTCTCCTGCTCGTGTTTGTCTACACAATCAACAAAAATGATGTCAACATTTTTGACAAAACATTGTCAAACTGTAGATTTTTGTTTGAATCAATTCCTCAGGGCCTAAATTCTGCAAAAAAAAAGACACGACGGCGCAGCAAAACGTAAGCAAAAAATAACCTATAAAACACATTTTTATTTGCAAAAATGCCACTTAGAGGCGACAAAAAGATGCTAATTAAAAAAAAAATTGAAGTTGCATTTGATTTTGTTCGGTCCGGTATAGTAAGAATTTTCAAGATTTTTTTCAAAATTTTGTTAAAATTTGACAATTTGATTTGACGTTAGCAAAATGGGAAGCGATTTTGGTCCGGAATAATCCCGCTGATCTGTGGTCAACAATGTTTCTGCTTTTCATGCCCGATGGAAAGCACGCACAACTAAAATACAATATCAATATTCATCAAAATCGCCTTGAATTTTTTGTTGATAGTTGGAATGTTATTGAGATCGCTTTGAGCGATGAGACCGCAAATTGATACACCTTTAGTTTTAATTGTTGTATTTGTAAAATTAACTTTATATGTTGATAATAAAGAGTTTCTTATCTTATGTTTTTGCTGATTGTGTAGACCAATAGGTACACGTCCTGGTGATCCGGCATTACGCTTTGAACAGAGCTAATCTCGACAGGATAGCAACGTTGTAACTAACTACCCCTGACGGAATCTCGCACCGGGAGACTCGACTACTATTTTTATATGATTAGACATCCGGCTAGACAACAGTTATAAGTATATTATTACTAACATAACAATGCTTAATATCTTTAATATTATAATAGAATTAAATTTTTGATTAAATTTAGATTTAATTAGTTTTTATTAATTTTCCTATAAAACTTTTGGTAATGTTATGTATTACTAAATTGTCATATGTATCAGATACGGTACTCAATGTTAATATGCTACTTAAAATTTTTATAATACATGTGATGTCGAAATACTTATTAAATAAATAAATAATCGATTTATTATATAGGTACTTTAAATAAATAATTGTTTTATGAGTTCTTTACAAATGTATTAGGTATTGTAAGATTTTTTTCCTGGACTTAAAATATATTTACTTACTAGTAATTTTCATAAACAGGCAACGCGAAGTACCTTATGAATTTTGATTTATTAAGGGGTTCGAAACATGATTTTTAGACCGTTTCTTTTTTACCTTTAAGAAATTTGTTTTTTTTTTTTGTAATCTCTTCTCGATAACTTCACGCTTACCCGAGTAAAAGGGTCTCTTGACAGACAAACATACAGAATGACGCGCAAGTGATCTTATTGTTACGTTTATTCCTTTAGAAGTACGAAACCCTAAAAACACTTTTGTAGATGGGGATAAATCTACGCTAGAGTTTTATTTTCTACAGTCCAGTAGCTATAACAGGTACGGGGAAAACTTACTGTCCTGTCTTACTGCCACTTATCACCTAATGCTAACTCTTGGTTGACGTAGTTACACGCTGAGGCTATTCCTATTGCCAAATAATCAATATTTTTTCTCTTTTAATTTAATTTATTTTGTAAATTGTGTAAAAATTTGGCAATAAATTTATTTTCTTTATATTCTTAATGTATGGAAGTTTTCAATCGGCACACGTAGCTGAAGAATGTGAAGGTCGGAGATATATCTCTGATAGTAATTCACACAAGGATAACTAAATTCAGACCCTTGACATTCAAAATCCAGTTTCCCATAGCCATTTGAGCAGTTAGGGTCGTGTCATGTCCTAAAACATAGATGATGTGCAAGAATTGATGCCTTGCGTGCAATTCATTATACCGTTCTGTACTAAAAGGGTCAAAACGGGACGCTATTACTAAGACTTTGCATTGTCCATCAACAACCAAATAATGTTAACAGAAATGTAAACTTTAGGGCGTTCTCAAAGGCGATTTTAGAACTAGAGATGTGCGAATATGTTTAGGGTTACTTAAAATACAGAATAAGTATACCCTCTTTTTTTACCCAGGAAAAATGCGTTACGCATCATCACCCTACGCCAGGGGGCGCGGGGCGGTATGTGGGACTCCCCCGTCGAAGATTAGCGTGGCGGGGATACCCACTTAAAAACCTGGCGGTGTTCCTGCGGGACGCCATAATGCCGGGGCAGCGGGCACGCCGAAGCACTCATCCGCAGAGCACTCATCCGCGGAGAACAAGTATACCCGCGGCAACCATTCGGTTTCATGTCGTATATCTAATTAAGGCTGGTCCGTCATGCCGCATGTTAGAGTAATTAGATGACAGTACGGCTCTCATGTGTCTTATGAAACCGTGTCATGGGTGCATTTATAATTCCATGCGTGTTAAATTTGTACCATTGGGTTTGGTACTTCGCTGTGATGCTTTCCTGAAATCTATGAGAAATTTGGCAAGCAAAGAAGTCGGGAAATGTAACTGCATTAAAAAAAAGATTAAAAAATAATACAAAAAATCGTGTGTCCTTTTGTCTAGGAAACAAATCACTAATCATGACCACCATCTTTAGCTACTTAGGTATATCTAGTAACCTTCTAATTTATCGTTAAACCACCCACTGGACAAAACCGTGTCGCCAAGCGG
This sequence comes from Hemithea aestivaria, assembly GCA_947507615.1. Taxonomy (NCBI): domain Eukaryota; kingdom Metazoa; phylum Arthropoda; class Insecta; order Lepidoptera; family Geometridae; genus Hemithea; species Hemithea aestivaria. The sequence goes on from OX382323.1 coordinate 4,298,526, forward strand.
TAATTAAAACCGCGTGTTCGGGATGATGTTCAGTGAAGCCAAGGAGGGATTTAAGCCGACTAATGGGTATAATCTACTCCCAACTACGGCCGCATCGCCGCTTAATATCATGCGAAATCATAGTCAAAGGCTAATTAATTATTATAATGAAAAAAAAAAAACAAAAGATTTCTACCAATTAGACTCCCTTCCATCCACGATCGTTCCGCTGAACTCTGTGCTTGTTCACGCTATAACACGCGGGCGCGGGCGCGGGCGCGGGCGCGACAGACTTTGCTCACACCGCACGTGCGTTGTACGTGAACACCTTCATAGCACGTCATATGTTTGATATTTCGCGCCCGCACCCGCGCCCGCGCCCGCGCCGGCGCCCGCGCCCGCGCCCGCGCCCGCGCCCGCGCCCGCGCCCGCGCGTTCACGTGAACAAGCCCTATAACTCTAGCGAGTGAATAGAGTCTTAAAGAGTCAATAACGTACACTAGCAATACCCCTGGCTTTGCAGGTAGGTATCTAGTATCTATAGACGGCGGTTACCGCGTATCATCGGGCAGACCGTCTTCTTTTGCCAATTAAATGACATAACCTCATTGAGTTTGGGCTCATTCGTCTAGACAAGTTTTTAAGAAAACCTGGTAGTTATTTTTAAGCAAAAGAAAGTTGAAGTCACTCCAACTTCTAGGTGTACTTAAAAAGTTGTCTAGGTCCCGTTTTTAAGTACCCTAACTTACAGTATTTATCAATGTTACCTTACGGTACTACAGAAAACTATTCTACTATAAGAGTAGGATAGTTTCGCCATGCCAGTGATCTCAGTTCATAATAGTTTAATTGAAACGGCCCTGGAAGCGAATGCCGCAATAAATAGTTATGTGTGTACTTATAGGTACGCACTTACTTGTTCACTTTAAATTTATTAGTTTTTTTATTCACTACTAGTGGACCCGTGCGCACTTCGTCGCGTGTAACAGAAAATTATATATCAGTGTTTCTCTATCTATATTATGCATGTATTATACATATAAACCTTCCTCTTAAATCATTATATCTATTAAATGAAAAGCGCATCAAAATCCGTTGCGTAGTTTTAAAAATATAAGCATACTAGCTGACTCACGCAATTTCGTCTGCGTCAAAGCTAAAATGGTATATAATATTATGTTCAATATTCGCTCGTTGATAATTAATAATCATTATATTAATAAAATATTTTTCGATGCACACCGTACTGAGTACTGGGATAGGTTTTGAGAAATTAGTAACTTTTAACTTACTCGTATAGTAAGAAATATAGGTATTAGTCGTAGGTACTCAAATAATGTAGTGAAGTCATAAGCTAGCCTTTGACTACGATCTCGTAACGATGCGGCCGTAGATGGTAGCTGACTGAACCTAGAAGTCGGGATGAATCCCTTCCATTTTCAAGTTTTATCGCTAAGGATCATCTGAGGTGGTAAACGCTTACCTGTAACTTATACATATTAAATACATTGTACCTACACAGGTAGTTATAGGTATGCACTACTTACTCGTTCACTCATTTATCCCGATTTCAAGTTTGATCAGTGTCGCTAAGTATCATCTGAGATGGTAAAAGCTTACCTGTAAATAAAAGATATTAATTAATTACACAACATAACAAAGTACTTATACCGGGGATAGACTTCCTTTGCAGGATGTCGACTAGGTCCGTACCCCGACGGTTCCTATTATTATATCGCCTGAGCAATGATGCGCAAATATTAGGTACTGTGCTTTACTAGGCACTGTAGCTAGTAATTAATTACTGGGCTGAAGAGTATTAACATCTTATGACTCTTGAGTAAGAAGCGTTGGTATAGTGCACCTAAAATTTTACATCATTGTAAAATCCTGGGCGAAACTGGACTGATAATTATGGACCTAAACTAATTACCATCAGGAAAACGTCTTACTCGTCTTCTTGCTTCTATTCACAAAAAAATGAATGGAGAGTGTTTTGAGCTGCGCTAATTATGTTAGAACAATTAGGTACCTACTTATATAATATTATAAATTATATTATAATTTAAAAAATGCTAAATCGTATATCATTAAATTTTGAACCTATATCCGACATTATTCAACGTTAAAATCATATCGATAATATATCATACATGCATTTAGCATGGCTCCACATCATGAAATCGATCATTCTTACTCTTAACGACACACCAAAAGTAGTGTTTCTCTATTATTACTTTTGAATTTAATATTTAATATGAATTATTACTTTCTTCAAAGATTTTTAGTATTTTATTTTAGTTTTTTGTTACTTTCAAGTTTTAACGATAAACTCCTTATTGATCAACCTAAAAAGATCAAACGCAAATTGTTATTTTAGGTGGAACTTGATTATCCTTTAATATTTATAAATTCCTTTAATATTTTGTATATATATATATATTTTTCTTTTTGAATGTTGCCAGGTGCCAACAAGGTGTGAGTATCACACTTTGTTGGCAACTGGCAACAATCATTTGCTAGAACAATTCCGAAAAGATAGATCCCACTCATTCTCGGGAATTTCGTCGACTAATAATTAGTTTATAGCATCCGTCTGGAGGACCTCTCGATCTACTGATCATTGCTCATTAAATTGATAAAGCTGTTGCGAGCCACTTCAACGGTAATATTTTATCAACAATATTATCCTTAAAGACCAGATTCCAAGAAGACTTGTAAAGATATTATATATAAAAGAGGGACGCCGACGCCTTTATGGAATATATGTACCTCTAATATGAAGACTGGGATTTGTAGACAAAAATATGTAGTTTGACGTAGTAACTAGAAAATTGGGTTGTTGATGGGATGGGCTGATAGGTTGTATTTATATAAAGATTTTTCTTAAAATCTTAAATGAAAAAAGCGAACATTTAAAATAAAAAAATCACATTATGCGTCTACTTTAAAAAGGCAGTACAGATTTTGATGAAACATAATAATATTATCTAGGAACCATGGAACACCGCTTCACTCGTTTTAGAGTTTCAGTGCCACGGACAGACACAGACAGAGCGGTCAAACTTATAATACTCCTCTTTCCCTCTGCTTTTTTTTTATTGTGCAATAATTATCTCTCCTGTGTCGCACTTTGTGTGGTATCATGTTATCCGCAAACAGTTAACGTTTTCGATAACAGTCTATTATATTCTAGGGAACTTTATTATCTCTGGTATTTGTGTCTGTCGGTACAATAATATTGTACAGTAGCCGCGCGAGATTAATGCAGAGTTTGGAAAGCGCATTATGAAAGGACACCAGTACAATGCGGGCGTCTGAAATCCAAAGCTAGAAGACGGGTGGTCAGAGGTTTAGTCTCCCCTTCTATTGACACCATCTACTATTAATTAAGCTTTCCATCCATATTTGGCCACGAGAGTAAGTGCGAGTAGATAAGTAGCAAACATTGTATGTATAGAGTTATGAGTTATTTTTTATTTAATGTTTGCAAGAAACTTAGTGTCAAATTATTTATAATAAGATTAAAAACGTGCTTTACATTTGATTTTGTTTAACAATTTTACACTTTACGAAAATTAGCGCGAATTTGTCTAATTTAAGGCTAGCGCAGACAGCTACACCACACATCGCATAACACAAATTCAGCATCACTTACGAACATTTATATGAACCGACACACTTTAGAGCTGGCTACATTATCCACATATATACTCGTAATTATATAGTGTGCGTTGGTTCATATAAAAACTACCAGGCGGATTATTGTAAAGCGATGCAAGCGGCTCGTTGTATGCGTCAGCCTTCAGTCGCACTATCCTTTAATTTCATACTCATTGTAACCAATGAAGGGATTATTTAAAAAAAGAACACAAAATTTTATCATAATAATTAAACAAACAATTTTTTCTCGTAATACTGTTGTAAACAGATTGCAAAATATCATTCTAACTATCAGATCAAAACAGAATGGGTACTTAGTACTTACGCTAATTGGACGCGAAGGATTTTCATTTAATCGGCTTAAAGAGCGTTGATAATATTTGGATGTTTTCAGTTCATAAATTAAGTACCAACTTAATAACTTAATCTAAGTAGTATACTTGTATATAAATACTGGGAATTATAAGTTAAGCATTAATCAGTTTATAATATTTTTTGTTAAGCAATTAATTATTATTTGTTACAATAAATGTTTTATTATTTTGTTTTGAACTAAAAATATACCGTTTTATTCTTTTAATGCCTTTTTTGAGAAAAATAAAATCATTTTATTATTTACTAGAGTACAAAAGTTAGCAAGTTTAATCTTCAAAATTAGTTTGGGCTATTTTTTGCATTAAATTTAACGTACGAATGGCATATAATATTAATACTTTTTAAGAAAACACGCACACACATTTCGCATTTATAATATTAGTAGGAAGTAGGATGAAACGTCTCGATAGAAAACAAAGTAGTTACGTACATAGGGATATTATGTCCCATATAAGAATCAATAAGATAACGAGTGAAGCACGGTAGAGTCATTATAGACCCGTTTCTGGTTTTTGTCCTTCGTTTTAAAGATGACTACACATTTGTAATCCGTTCCGTTGCTGTCAAGATAACCGACCAATATGCCTTTTGTGCAGAATTGTTATCATTTTTTTTTTATGTGGAGAAGTAAGAAGACGAGCAAGACGCTCTCCTGATGTTAAGAGATAACGCTGCCCATAATCAGTACAGTGCTACCCAGAATTTCACAATGATGTGCAATTCTAGGTGCACTGCACCAACGCATCTTACTTAAGAGTCATAAGATGTTAAGACTCTTTAGCCCAGTAATTTCACTAGCTACAGTGCCCTCCTACCGGAGCACAGCAATGTTTGCACAATACTGCTCAGGCGGTAGAATAACTGGCACTGTTGGGGTACCCACCTAGACGACCTCCTGCTAAGGAAGTCTACCCCCGGTGAACAAATTATGTCAGTGTCAGGCGCATTTCCAAGAGTTTGTAGTGGTAAAACAAGTGAATTAAATTAAAAATTTAAAAAACCCCCAACGCAATACGTAATTCACCATTTTTTTGATGGCCATCTTGGATTTTAAATTTTATATAGTGGGCTGTATTCTACTCGTTAAGCCCTTTCATTTGATACCCATATTGAGGGGGTCGTGAAAGAAAAAAATAATCCGCCATTTTGTAGCGGCGGCCATCTTGGACCGATTTTCACCAAACATGGCTAAGAACACTCTCGACTAACTCTACTTTCAAACAAAAAAAACTAAATCAAAATCCGTTCACCCGTTTGGGAGCTACGATGCCACAGACAGACACATACACACACATACACACAGACAGACAGACAGACAGACAGACACGTCAAACTTATAACACCCCGTCGTTTTTGCGTCGGGGGTTAAAAATGGTTATCATCAGCTATACAGCATGTTTTTCTCATTCTGTACTTATTTATCAGTATCTTTGTACTTTGTACTTACATTAGTGTATCACGGCTCATGTAACTGAGCCGATACGTTGAGGTTAATTTTATAAAACATAATAGCTGTGCCCAGCGGTTTTGCCCGCTGAGCGCTAGGGTTACCGATTGTAGCCTATGTATTATTCTAGGGTCTAAGCTAATCTATGTATTCTATACCTACCAAATTTCAGCTCAATCGGTCCATCCGTTTAGGCGTGCAAGAGTAACAAACATACATTCTGACATCCATACATTCTTACAAACTTTCACGTTTGTAATATTAGTAAAATAAGATCATGTTTATGAAAAACTAACTTTAAAATCGTGATACGACTAATAACATTACCATGAGTTTAATTCGCAAATCTTTAAAGTGTTATGCCATTCTACGTAAGTAGAAGAACTTAATAAGTTAATATGTCATGTCAAAGCATACAGTCTACATCCACCTTAACAGTTAGTAACATTACATACTATATTCCATGAGATGTTATCTATGGGAACCAGCGCGGCATTACCATTGATGCCTTGAAACTGTACTTGGAATAAAAACTAGTACTCAAGTACTGTGCAAGGGTATTACTTTACCTATACTTAATGCAACTGCGTTTTAATTCTAATTTTTTAAATAAGAACGTGAGGGGTTATCGCATAAATCTGGTGACAAATCAAATGTTCTTAGAGTCATAGAGCACTAAAGTAAAAGACGTTTTCTTAAATTTGATGTGTATGTGCTATCTAAGAAAATTTTACTTGTATCGGACAGCAATAATAGCCACCAGAGCGCACCAATAGGCCCTGAGGGGCAGTATTGATTAATTCACATTAGTGAATAGGTATCACTATAAAGTCAGCCATACACACTAGGGTGTACCTAACAGATTTGTCTGTACTGTTACAGCCTTACCAGAACGTTACTTTTGTAACATTTAATGTTACTTTTTGACCCTTTACGTCACTTTTGTGTTACTTTTTTAGATAATTTACTTTTAGGTTACTTTTCGGGACAATGGCTTTTACTTTAAAATGAACTAAATATGAACGAATTTTCCTTGTAATGGTAACTAATAGTTAAGTTGATAGAACAGAGATCTGGTTAAGTAGAAAGACTTTTTACAAGTTCTTGTAATTAACTGAAAAATGAAGAAATAAGTACTAAAATGTAATTAAGTAAGTTAATTGTATTATTATTATATGAAAATATTAAAAAGCGGTAATTTTCTTGTAAGAGTAACGATTTATGTTACTTTTGAATTTGACGAGGTTACTTTTGAAGATAGGGCATTGGCAACACTGGTACAGTTACACCCGTCAGGTTAGTTTGTGTGGAAACCGGGGCCTAAATTCTGCACAAAAAAGAGACGACGCCGCAGCAAATCGTAAGCAAAAAAATAACCTATAACACATTTTTATTTTCAAAAACGCCACTTTGAGGCGACCAAAAGATGCTTATTAAAAAAAAATAGAAGTTACTTTTGATTTTGAACTGATATCGTAAGAATTTTCAAGATTTTTTTTTTTAAATATTTAAAATTTGACAGTGGACGTTAGCAAAACGAGAAGCGATTTTGGTCCGGAATAACCCCGCTGCACAGTTTAACATAGTTTCGGTGTGCCTGTAAGACTCAATGATACAGACAAACGTAAATGGCTAGCTTTGGCCAACAGTTAAGAACGTAAACGCTTTTGTCATGCAGTAATTTTCTATTCGCAATTCTTTTCATTATAGGCTAACCTGTAATGATAAAAAAAAACGCGCTGTCAATACGAATCGCGACAACTCGCATAGCTTTTACACTTTAACTAAAATAGCGCTATATAAAAAAAAATAAGGTGAATTTTATATCGCAACAAAAAGGTAGGGTTGCTAATTAATATCTTCATATTTCAATTGAAATTTGACAATTAGGGTACGTGGCGAGTCGAATTCGACTGTAAATCGCCCCCACGTTATTAAATTTTAACGACGTGTCCTGCACACAACTTTCCCTAACTATCTAGCCTTTCCATTGACCCCTTATTCACGCTATGATTCTATTAAGTTTAGGGATATGATGGCCAAAGGGTTGTGTAGTGCAGATAATTATGTACCTAAAGTGATTTCGGCCGTGGCTAGTTACCACCTATTGGATAAAGCCGTGTCGCCAAATGGTCATAGTGACCGTATTCCGGCATATGTTCGGTGAAGCCAAAGGAAAGATTTGTCCCGTCTTCTAGGTTAAATCTGCTACTATCTACGACAGCATCGTCGCCCGTCGCTTAATATCACGCGAGATCCAGACATCATAATATTATGCCAGCTACCTTGTCTTGTGCCAATCATAATTGGAATAAAAGATAATAATTTCGTGGAGCCTCATTCACACCACATCAGTTCGCAAAAGAGTAAAACGACGTCGCGGTGTTGACAAAACATCGCGGCTGGTCCATTGTTGTAACTACTTACCCATAACCCCACCACTGTGTACGATACATGTTTCATTTATTTTCAATTCATTTATTTTCCTTTTTTGTTAACAAAATTTATTTTAAAATAATTTACGTGGTAGTTCTTATAAGAGAGGGCTATGCCCAGCTGCCGCGGACGAGAGCTTCGGCGTACCCTCAGCCCGGGCCTTTTTGCGTCTTGCAGGAACACCCCCAGGCCCCGGCGTAAAAGGAAGCTGGTTGGCCCGAGTATAACATTGACGAAGTCTAGCACGTTGACACATTACATGGCACCCATGGTGTATAATAATCTGCCGGTGGAAATCACTGCTGCTTCTAATATGAATATATTTAAGTTCAGACTAAAGAAATGGCTTATCCACCAAAGCAACAACTATAACGAATTTATATCTATACTAGCTGCGCCCAGCGGTTATACCCGCAGCACTTATGGAGCTTATGTGTTATTACAGGGTCTAAGCTATCTCTATACCAAATGTCAGCTCAATCGGTCCACCCGTTTAGGCGTGAAAGAGTAACAAACATAGATCCTGACATCCAGACATCCATTCTTACAAACTTTCACGTTTTAATAATAGTAAGATTGACATAAATTAAATAATTTATAAACAATGTGTATCAAAGTGATAATATTATTATTGAATTTTAATTTTTGTATTCTAACGTTTTTAATATGCTGCAGAATTGCTTTTAATTGAATTTATAACATTATTATGTTTTATCAATTTGTTGACGTGTATGTAAAATATATATGTAATGCATTTTGTCTATAATATCATAATCCTTTAAGTTAGGGCTCTTCTCTCTATGCGCGACCCTCTCCCTCATATGATGACAGTTGATGCTAATTAATTTTATCATCACAACGTCGTATAAAATGAAGTTGCTTCCCGCTGTCAGTCTCTATGTTTGCTTAATCTTTAAAACTGCGCAACGGATTTGATGAAGTTTTCATTAATAGATAAAATAATTCAAGAGTAAGGTATATGTATAGTACATGCATAATATTGTAGAAGAACACTGATAATGATAATTTATGTTGTCTTGTGCAGCAAAAACAGTTTCTATAAATTTATTCAGTGTGGTTTTTTTGTTATCTACCTCTAATTATATAGTACCTACTAAATCATAACATTTAAATACCTATATTTGTTAAATTATATAATTTGTATAAATGGGTCACTAGGTCAAATTTCATCTATTATTTCCTCAAGGAAAATCTATAATAAATATTATATATATAAAAGCGGTTTCTATAATTTCCAATTATTGTTATTTCAATGTCAAAAATAAACGTGATTCTGAGAACTAAATATGTATCAATAAAAAAAAATTCGAATGTTCTTCAATGTTGTTGTTGTGTTGTTGTTTTTCTGCATAATAAATATCCAATGTTGGCGTCACTATTTAAACCAAAAACTTTGATAAGTAATAGGTACCTACCTACCTCCGATAGAAATGTTAGATCTATCCGTTACTTGTGTATGTGTGTTTTTTTTATTTCCCTTCGTACTATTAGTAATATTTAGTAGCTTTTTCTAAATAAAATTTCAAGATATTGTAAAAATTTCATTAAATTCCTTTTTACATTTTCATAAATAAAGCTAAATCCTCATCACCACAGTAATGTAGTGTGTACCCAGCATAAATACCCTAAACAAAATAAGTTAGAAGTTAGAAAACTACTAAAACATACAACTGTTGACAAGGGCGGATCCAGGATTTGGTCCTGGGGGGCCAAGGTGCAGACGGGAAAAAATATTATAATTTTGACTACGAAAAGTGTGTTTAACTCGCTCTGAAGCAGCTAGCCCCCCCCCCCCCCCCCCCCTAAATCCGCCTAAAACTGTTGACACTATAAAAATGACGTACACGCGATACTCAGTACTCATGTAGTGAAGTCATCAGACATCAAATCCAAATGGTAATAAGTCAAGTCACTATAACATTCATTTACAGCCTTAAGCACAATGTACAAGGCTTATTCTCAAGAAACTTCTGCTATCGGTAGTACAGTAAAGGCAAAAACAACCATGGCAACCTATTTGTACATGGGTTCACACCATAATTTTTAATTATACTCAATACCCGTGAAAACTAGGAAACAGTAGTTTTTAAACAGAAAAATAGATATGAAAATATATATTTTGCCGAATTCCGGTCGCGATGGCTTAATTTTATCAGGACACAATCATTATAATTTATTTGAGTATTGCGATGAATAATAAAAAAATAAAATATAATATGCATACCTATATTATGTTTTAATTAATAAAACATGTTTACTCTTTGCAGATTTTTATAAAGTAGTGTGAAATATTAATAGTTTACCTTTAAAATATCTTTTTGATGTACAAGTAATAAAAAAATGTAATAAATTTTGACAAGAGCTGACAACCACAATATCCCTCTTTTATATTTAGAAATCATTATAAATTCAAAGGTATGTCCAATTTCATAATGATGCAACATCCGACTACAACTAGGCAATTATTTATTCAAAAAAAATCACATCAAAACACTGCGAGTCATAAGCGTAGAAATTAGAAACCGTATGCCGCTCCAAAAGTGAAGTACTTCCTTCCCTTAACAGCGGAAATAACGTTGAATGGATTGCAAAAAATAAGATACCCCTAACACATCCCGTCACGTGAAGTGCAGGCATCGGTTTTTGGTGCGACGGATGCAACGATATTCACTTGAACACGAATCACCAACACTAGAATCTAATTAACCCCCGACGCAAAAACGACGGGGTGTTATAAGTTTGACGTGTCTGTCTCTGTGTGTGTGTGTGTCTGTCTGCGGCATCGTAGCTCCCGAACGGATGAATGGATTTCTATTAGTGTCCGACCGAAATTTCGGTTTCGGTTTCGGCCGAGTTTCGGCCAAAAATCGAGTTTCGGCGAAAGTTTCGGTTTCGGCCAAAATTGGCCGAAACTTTTGCCGAAACCGAAACTCCCTTCGGAAGTTGTCGTGCACGCTCGCCTAGCTTCGTTTCTCGCGACAACGCTTTGGCGGACGACTAATAATTGTAATATAGGTTTGTTTATTTTAAATGTGTGATTTGATAATATTATCTTTGTTGGAACTGGTTCTAACTAGGAACTAAGCGTGTAATAGCAATTTTAGTAATTATTATTTTTATATAGAGGTACCTAAAAGAGATTGATGATTCTTCTAAGTACAAATAGGTACAAACCAAAGTATTAATTAGTAAGATTTCAAAATACTAATACTTAGTATTTTACCCGTATGTCCCCGAGCGGATCAATCGAGCCGCACCTGCGCATGCGAATTTGAACCTCATTTTAAAGAAGCTAGAAATAATAGATGTCAATTTTGATTTGAACTGGAAGTTTTTCCTGGATCAAGGGGTTAACGAAACAGTAACAATTAGTGTTTTGATTTTAATTGATAACTGATAAACATTTTACTATAAGAACTTAATTTAAATAAATAGGCCAAGCGTTATTCAGACTACGCGCAATGTAGGCTTCCGTAGAACTGGCAAATCGTATAATTACTGCCTTAATTTTCATCAACGATATCTTTAAAACTTATAAAACTATCTTAACTGAAACTATATTCGTGATTTTTAACAGTGTTTGAAAGCCAGTAGTTTAGATATTAGAGGGCGGGGGAAATCCCAAAAAAAAAAATTAAACTTGAATATCTTTCAAATTGATCATTAAATCGAAAAATTTCCTTAGATATATGTCTTTCATTAAAATACCTATTTATCAATACCCCAAGTGATAGGATCAGCCAGAAATAATATCATCCCCATTTTACAAGTTTGGGAAGTACCCTAAATTAATTGATTTAAATTTATTTTTGTAACCGTTCTCTGACCCTAATCATTGCCCTCCTCTGTGCATAATTACAGTTTTCTAGGACTTATATAGTTTCTCCGTAAAGCCGCGGACAGACGGACGGACAGACAAAGCGAAACTATAAGGCTTCGTTGTTGACCATGGAAGCCTAAAAAAATTTAAAATATTATTGTTATATTTTTTACTGATGCAACAAACTTAATATTATGCTGTGCTTCCATTTTAATAGAATAATGGGTAAAATGCACCAAATTTCAGTATTTTAAAGATTTTTTTACTTGACCACGTGAGTTTCGGTTTCGGTTTCGGCCGAAACTAAAGCCTCGGCCGAACATTCGGTTTCGGTTTCGGCCGTAAAACCAGTTTCGGTCGGACTCTAATTTCTATTTAGTTTTTTGTTTGTTTGAAATAGAGTTAGTCGAGAGTGTTTATAGCTATGTTTGGTGGAAATCGATCCAATATGGCCACCGCTACAAAATGGCGGATTACGTATTTTGAAAGAGTTGCCATTGCCAAGAACCCCCATTTTAAAATTTTTAATTTAAAATAAATATAAAAATAAATTAATATGATTGAGCCAAAATTTGGTAGATAGGTTGGTTAGAATCCCAAATAACACATAAGATTTTTAGCGGGAAAAAATGCCGGACATTCATGGTTAGTTTATTCCATTAGCCGGCAAAACAGTATTGCCGATTATAACTTATCGGCTGGATTGCCGGTTGCATCATCTCACATCTCTGTTATTAAAGTATCTTTAATTCGCAATAACTAAAATTCTACGATCACATAATCTTAGATATTATGCAAAGTTTTCTACCATAAAATAATATTATACCTTTGAAACCTGTTTGCCAGAAGACTAGGTTTCTCTTCCGGCGAGTTACATTTAGCTGTTTATGTTGGTGTTCGACGTTTTCATTGATTTTGACTGCCTTTGATAGGACTAAAGCAAGCTATTAGAGGTATTCCCGGCAATAGTTCTTTGTTTCCAAAGCATCGCTGTGGTATATTATAAGCACACAACTTTAATGTTGACATCGACATTTGTATTAAGATCGAGTGACGCTTTCTCGCTCGCACTGTTTGACTAATTTTGAAATATAAAATTATAGAAATAGATTATTGAAAACTCCTCAATATCTGCCCTGCGTAATATTATTGCACACATTTTAAAAGTGTTTTTAGTTTGATATATATTAAAAAGGCATGGGGAGCAATATTAAAAAAATAAACATTTTTTTTTATATATCAAACTGAAAACACTTTAAAATGTGTGCAATAATATTATGCAAATAATAATAATAATTGGGGTTTATACTCCAACAGAACAGGTTACCCTACTTACACTGTCAGAGTCAAATCACAATTTATAGGTCGTGTGGCGAACCTATATGTTGCAGTTTCAGGTCGCCGAGATTACTACAGGGCCTGCAACATTACCTAACGACTGCCTCCTACATATCTTATAGGAAACAGCCGGGACCCACAGTTTTGCGTGCCTTCCGAAACACGGTAGCATCCAGGCGACCTTTTTGCCACACACTGAGATTTGAACCCAGGGTCTCCGGATTATAAGCCGGACGTATGACCACTGGGCCACGGACGCTACAGCAAGGCAAGGCGCAAGGCTGATCCTGAGGAATTTACAATAAATTAATTCAATGAATTTCATTTTTCATAATTTGTCAAATAGTGCGAGCGAGGGAGAGTCACTTGATAATTTACTATACTCGTATTGACTCGTATACACGCTCTTAAATATTACAATAATTATAAGACATAAGATTTGTTTATTGCCATAAGTATTTTACAGGTTTTACAGTAGTGCTTATAAACAGATAATATATTAAACGGTAAGGTAAAGGGGAGAATGACATAATCAAAGGGAGGCATATGCCCAGCAGTGGGCTATTGACTTTTTATAATGAGGGCTTAGAAGTCTTTTCATGAATTCGAAGTTTTATAAAATCGAAAATATTTACAATATTATATTTTAGGCTCTAAATCAAGTTGACCATAATTAAATAAAATGATTCAGGATGATGAATTTGATGAATGATTCAGGAAAAAATTATGATGCTAGAAAAAAATCCATATTATAATTGATTAATTGTGAAAGTGTAAAAGAGTACAAAAATTTATATGTTTATATTCCAATATTTTATTACAAAACCTTATAGAGCAGTAGATACATTTATTGTGTCTATGTTAAAAAAGTTGCCGTTAAACTGGACAGAAACAGAAATGACTCTTAGAATATTTAATAATAATGTTTTACTGCCATTCAACGTGGCAATGCTGCCAGCATTCTGGGCACTCTGCCAACTGACAGTGGTTTGGAGCACTTGGATTTTCTGTAGATCGGCTTGTGGCCGATCTGTGGTTAATAAAAGTGTTCTTTACTGCTGTAGTAGCTGTAGTATTGTTAGTTTGTTTTTCTCAATAAAGGCATTTGCCACTTTAAAAAAAAAAAAAAACTATTACGGAATAGTTATTTACAGAAACCGCAATGACATTATAGGCACGGTAAAGAGATATACAGTAATTTGACTCCTTAGAAGCGGTTGCACTCAAAGTCGCGCGAGTTTGCAACGCGGTCGACAGGGATCGGCAAGAAGCGAAGTGCCGAATAGACGTTTTCATGCAGTAAGCTTCCGAATAATGGTTGTGAATTAGTAAAAATATCACAAAGTATTTAATTTTTTTTGATATTTTAAGTAATTCACAATAATAAACTCGCTGCCTACCGAACCCTACCCGATTCGTTGTAAACTCGCGCGATCTTGAGTTCAACCGCTTCTAGGAAGTCAAATTACTGTATATCTCTTTACCGTGCTTATAGGTTTTTTGTCTGAGGGGTTTTTGGATGGCCGCTACATCGCATTTTTGCTCTGAAATGGTACGCGCTGTCCATCAAAAGAAGGATCGATTACGGACCGATCCAGCCACATAACATAGGATAAAAAGATCTAGTAAAAACATATACATAATATTAAAATAGCAAAATCTTCTTCTTCTAAATATATAAAAGGAAAGAGTGACTGATTGACTGATCTAGCCCAAAACACTGAACGGATTCGGTTGAAATTTGGAATACTGATAGGTTTTATGACGTAGACCTCCGCTGAGAAAGGATTTTGTCACGCTGGCAAAGCCGCGAGCATAAGCTAGTATAGTTAGTATTTATACCTCTTGTAAGTACATATAAATACATAAAAATAGCAAGTAAAGTCAAACCTTAAGCAAACAAAGACTGCAAACCGTGACAGTACAGCGCATAGCCGTCATAAAGTGATAAGCGAGGAATTACAAGTACTTCACACTAATCACTCTGATACCTAAACATTTGTTTAGTGTTTGTTACTTATCTACTTTGAAAATACTGCAGGATTTTGGTACCTGTTTTCAGAACAAGTTTTTCAATAATATAAAATCCGATGGTACAAAATTAGATGATAGAAATTAGAATGATGATAGATTTTTTTTGTGGCCTTTATTGAGAAAAACAAACTAACAATACTATAGCTAAGTACTACAGCAGTAAAGAACACTTGGTAGAATTTGGAATGGTAGAAAATCACATGGTAGAAATTAGAGTAAACAAGAAAAGAGCAAGGAAGAAAACAAAAAAGATAAAAACTAAATCATACCATAATATACCAATTATACTAATTAGCTTCAGTGCTTATTGTTACGTGTAGAGACACATCCCGGAACCACACACACACACACACACACACACACACACACACACACACACACACACACACACACACACACACACACACACACACATACACACGCACTCACACACGCACTCACACACGCACTCACACACCCTGCAGTATAAATTGGAATGATAGAAAATTAGATGAATTAGACGGTTCTATTTGCTCATTTATAAGGCTAACTACGTAGCTAGTATGTATGTAAAAAAAACTTAGTTCAATCTCACATTATTTGTGAATTTTTATTTCAACTAGCTTGCACCCAGCGGTTTTACCAGATAAGCCAATGTATGTATTATACTATAGTCTCAGCTTCCTATATATCAAATTTCAGGTCAAACGGTTTTCTGTAAGCTTTTTACTCATTTAATTAATAAAAAATAACCACTTAGGCGTGAAGTAAGAAGTACTAAACACATTACACATCCATAATTTCGCTTGTGCTTTCGCATTTATAATATTAGTAGGAAATACTAAATACGTCATATCATGCGAGCAAAAGAGTTGTCAGTCTATATTAAAGTTTCAATTAAGCGTATTTTATGACTAAGTTTGTAATTATTTGTATTTTTAGGGTTCCGTACCTCAAAAGGAAAAAAACGGAACCCTTATAGGATCACTTTGTTGTCCGTCTGTCTGTCTGTCTGTCAAGACCCTTTTTCTCAGGAACGCGTGGAGGTAACAAGCTGAAATTTATAGGAAATACTAAGGTTCATTGCCTCTTAGAGCTGTGAAAATTTCAAACTTCTAGGCCAACGCAATCAAAAGATATAGTCGAATATGACGCAAAATTCAGCAAATTTTCGACATTACCAAATAAATCAAAACCTACGGGGCACTTCCCGTGAACTCGGAATCTTGAAATTTGGCACAAAGTAACTCCTTAGAGCACAGATAAAGGAAAAATTGCGAAAACCATAAATTTTTATTTGCATCATATGAAAAAAATATTTTGAATAATTTTATACCTACTACCCTTTTTCTCATGAATGCGTAGACGTATTAAATTGAAATTCATACCAAATACTCAAATCTATAATACCTTTAAACTGTAATAAAATCAAACCTCTATATCAACGCATTCAAAAGAAACAGTAATTTTAGTCGCAATTTTAAACTCGCAAATACTCTCAAAAAATCAAAACCTACAGGGTACTTCCCGTGATCTTAGAATCTTGAAATTTGACACGAAGCAGCTCCTTAGAGCACAGATTAAGGAAAAATTGCGAAAATTGAACATTTTTAGTTACATCATATAAAAAAATATTTTTAAAAATTTCATACTTACTACCTTATTTCTCATGAACGCGTGCAGGTATTAAACTGAAATTCATATCAAATACTAAGGTCTATTATACCCTTAAACTGTAATAAAATCAAACCTCTATCTCAACGCATTCAAAAGAAACAGCAATTTTAGCCGTATTTTTTAACTCGCGACTACTCTCAAGGGAATCAAAACCTACAGGGTACTTGCCGTTAACTCAGAATCTTGAAATTTGGTACGCAGCAACGTCTTAAATCACAGGCACAGGAAAAATTGCGAAAACTGTAAATATTTAGTTACATCATATAAAAAATATTTTTAATAATTTTGTATTTACTATCCCTTTCCTCAAGAACGCGTACAGGTATTAAATTGAAATTCATACCAAATACTCAGCTATATAATAACTTAAAGCTGTAAAAAATCAAACATCTATGTCAACGCAATCAAAAGAAACAGCAATTTTAGCCGCATATTTTCAAACTCGCAAGTACTCACAAGAGAATCAAAACCCACAGTATATAATATTATACCCACTTTTCCTTAGGGTTCCGTAGAAACCCGTAGGTTTGTACGGAACCCTCAGTGCTCGAGTCCTACTCGTACTTGACCGGTTTTTTTAATATTAATGTTTAAGTTTTCAAGTACTGTTCTTAAGTTCTTTTTTGTATATTTTTTGTATTCCAATAAAGACAAACATTATTTGTAAATAAAAAAATTAGGCGTATTGCTCATATCACTGGAACTAGCAACTTTCTAGGAACTACCTGCTTCGTATTTCTATGGCCGCTACCGAACTTTAATTGGTGCAACTTGCTAATTTAAGCCATGTTCGATATAGTTATTGCATTAAGACATACTATGAAACAACTAGTTAGGTACTAGTAGGTCTGTCTGCAGAGTGCCTTAATACTAAATGAATTTTAGAGCAAAGAAATACCTAACAAGTAATAAAATATAAAATAGATCCTATTATGTTACCAAATAGGTACATTCATTTCAATAATTAACGAGGATGATTAAAATTAAAATACCAAATAGGTATAGTTTGGACTAGTTTTAGGAATTAATTACACATTTTAATATCTACATTTCTCTAGAATAACTTTTTTTTTTTTTTTATGTTATGAAGTAGAAGACGAGCAAGACGCTCTCCTGATGTTAAGAGATAACGGCTGCCCATAATCAGTACAGTGTTACCTAGGATTTCACAATTATGTGAAATTCTAGGAGCACTGCACTAACGCTTCTTACTCAAGTGTCATATGATGTTAAGACTCTTTAGCCCAGTAATTTCACTAGCTACAGTGCCCTCCTACCGGAGCACAGTAATGTTTGCACATCACTGCTCAGGCGGTAGAATAACTGGCACTATTGGGGTACCCACCTAGACGACCTCCTGCAAAGGAAGTCTACCCCCGGTTTTGTTATGATCCTACAAATACATATTATAATTACGAAAGGTTTTATAAATTTGTTGTACATGTTGTGGCTCTTGGCACCTTGTAATTGCAGGAAGATGTCATGATGTTCCTGTAATTACTCATAGTCATAAGTGCAAATTAAAGTGTGTTCTGTGTTAGGTCTCTTAAATAAAAAGTAAGAGTTTTTTTTTTGGTTTTGCCGGGAAAATATGCGTTACGCATACCCTCCATACGGGGGTATGGGAGGGTTATGTGGGACTCCCCGTGCACAGCGACTGCACGGGTATACCCACTAAAACAACCCGGCGGCACTCCCGCATCGTCTTTGTGACGGAGGACTGGGAATCGGCAGAGCCTTAGCATCCAGTCCCCCATCGACGACCGACGCCCTTCTCAACAGGGAGGGGCCCGGGAACGGTTATTAGTCTTTTACTCGGAACGGTGTGAAGTCAAAAGTGGGGGAAAAATACTAAAATTAATTTTAACCCCCATAACAATTATGTAATAGGAGGACTTATTCCAAAACCATTTGTTTTTATTTCACTTGGACATGACAAGTAATTACAAAGTTATTGTTCATACTCGTATTATGTCGCTTAGTTATATTTTATGTGGTCAATAAAATTAAATAAACACTATAATATATTTGTATAAGTAAGTATACATGTTTTCTAAAAATCGAATTATTCCCATCCGTCACCCCAATTTGTCCCCCTAGGGGGACGGATGGGAAAAAAAAGTTTCATCCGTCCCCCTAACGGCAAGAAGGTGACAGATAGAACTATTTTTTCCCATCCGTCCCCCTACCGTTTCTCAAGGGGACGGATGGGAAAAAAAAAGTTTCATCCGTCCCCCCAACGGTAAAAGGGGGACGGATGAAACTCATTTTTCCCATCTGTCCCCCGTGCTGTTAGATTTTATTATAATAAATATATAAATGAAAAGCTTTATGATTTTAACGCTCTATATATTTTTTCCTTTAATAATAGTATTAACAGTTTTTTCTTTACATTTTCTCAAACAAATTTACTATTAATGCACAATATATTACAATTAAACTAACACTAGAACAACAATAAAAAAAAGAAACACGGGGTTATCCAATTCATTAGAGGGGCTACACTTACATTTATGTACAGTTTTACCTTAATTAGTTTTAACTTGTGAAAAACTAGGTGTTCAGACACTCAATATAAGTACTTCGTTATCCTCTTATTAATTCATTCAATCATTAGAAAAATACAAACTTATGTCATTTTTTGTAAAACAGCCTGGTTATAACTAAATACTAGGCGTCCAGAAACTTGAAGAGATATTTTTTAATATAGAAGATGTAGTAGCTTTATTACTTCTTAGCTCAGGCTATGTGTTATATTAGAAAACTGGTTTTAACTTTTGAAGTACTAGGCGTCCAGAAACTTGAAGAGGTATTAATTAATATAGAAGATGTAGTAGTACTTTGTTACTTAGGCTATGTGTTGTTTTGAACAAGAAAAATAGTTCCAGCTTTTGAAGTACTACGCTTTTTTTTTAAAAAGCTATGAAAATTTATTTCAAAGCAAAGATTCCAGAGTGGAAACCATTAAAAAAAGACTGATAAAAAAAAGCCATAATAACCCATTTTTTTAACCGAGTACCGAGTTTACTGTAGTAGATTGGTTGATATCGGTATTTCTAAATATCGAATTGAAACTAGATATTGGTATTCTGAGTACAGGAGCAGAGCACGAGGCGATTCCATTAAGAAGAGGCGTAAGGCAGGGAGAACTGTTTACTGTCGTAATGGAAGACATCTTCAAGCTCCTGGAATGGCAAGGACGGCATCAATATCAACGGCGAATACATCACTCACCTTCGATTTGCCGACGACATCGTAGTCATGGCAAAGTCAATGGAGGAACTCAGCATGATGCTCGATGACCTCAACCGAGCTTCCCAACGGGTGGGCTTAAAAATGAACATGGACAAGACGAAGCTTATGTCAAATACCAATGTTGTGCCCACCCCAGTATTCTGTTGGAGGCTCGGTACTCGAAGTTGTGGACTATCTAGGACAAGTAGTCCAATTAGGTAGGTCCAACTTCGAGAAAGAGGTCAACCACCGAATCCAACTTGGTTGGGCGGCGTTCGGGAAACTACGCAACGTCTTTTCGCCCGACATACCTCAGTGCCTCAAGACGAAAGTCTATAATCAATGTGTGTTACCGGTGATGATTTACGGCACCGAAACGTGGTCCTTCACTATTGGCCTCATCTTGAAGCTCAAAGTCGCACAGCGAGCTATGAAAAGGGCTATGCTCGGGGTTTCTCTACGCGATCGAATCAGAAATGAAGAGATCCGTAGGCGGACTAAAGTCACCGACATAGTCCAGCGGATTAGCAAGCTGAAGTGGCAATGGGCAGGCCACATAGCGCGTAGAGCGGATGGCCGATGGGGTCGAAAAGTGCTCGAGTGGAGACCACGGACTAGCAAGCGCAACGTAGGACGTCCACCCACAAGTTGGACAGACGTCCTCATAAAGGTCGCCGGAAGACGCTGGATGCAGGTCGCTTTCAACCGGTACATATGGAAGTCCAAAGGGGATGCCTATGTTCAGCAGTGGACGTCTTACGGCTGAGATGATGATGATGTATTCAATATCGAATAGCGGAACTATATTTTTTACGAATCCATGTATTGAACATATACATAATATCTCAATCGTGAATCAAACACGATATTCAATCATCATTACGATGGTATACAGTCAGAAACAAAAAATCCTTTAAATCGTTTTTGCTTCCGAAGTACTAGGCGCCCAGTAACATTAAGAGATTTTTAATATGGAAAAAGAGACGAAAGATTTTATGGTATTATTATTATATACTTATTACTTGCTATCTATCTCTTACTTCATTAATTTAAACATAATATTGAATATAAAATAAATTGACAGTACCTTTATTAATTATATTATTTTCCTGATTATTTTGCTAAGAAGTTACTGAAGTTGCTTATATGGTACTAGGCGCCCAGGAACGTTAAGAGATGTTTTTTTTTTATATAAAAAAGAGGTACTTATTATATTATATTGCTATATCATAATCTCTTACTTCGTTTATTAATGTTTCCTTCATATTGTGGTATTCGATATCTTGATTATTTTACCTAAAAATGATTAATTTTACATTATATATTAAGTTTATTAATGTTTGTTAATGTAATGAAATAAAGCTTTATTTAATTTTTTTGTTTAAGTTTATTAATTTTTCATAACTTTATTAATTTTACCTTAACTTGAATCAAGAGATTCCTTTAAATTAAGTCCAGAAATTTTAATAACACTATTCCGTGTTTAGATTATTTTTCTGAATTTTTCGCATGTTACATTTATTAGAAAACAGTAGGGGGACGGATGGGAAAAAAAGAGTTTCATCCGTCCCCCTGACGGCAAAAAGGGGACGGATGAAACTTTTTTTTCCCATCCGTCCCCCTAGGGGGACAAATTGGGGTGACGGATGGGAATAATTCTAAAAATCGACATTTATACACTTTTACCGGGGGTAGACTTCCTTTGCAGGAGGTCTTGAAGAAGACTAGATGGTACCCCAACAGTGCCAGTTATTCTACCGCCTGAGCAGTGACGTGCAAACATTACTGTGCTTCGGTAGGAGGGCACTGTAGCTAGAGAAATTACTGGGCTGAAGAGTCTTAACATCTTTTGACTCTCAAGTAAAAAGCGTTGACCCAGTGCACCCCGAATTTTACCTTTGTAAAATAGTGGGTAGAACTGTATACAAATAATGGGCAGCGTTAACACTTTCCATCAGGAGAGCGTCTTGCTCTTCTTCTTACTTCGTTGTATAAAAAATAGGATGTCTACAAGTCGCAACAATAATATTATTAGTATTAGGATTCACGATAAGTAGTTAATTGTTGTTTATAAAATGACGTGTCTATAACAGAGCATGCCTTTTGTTAATGTACATTAATTATATTTATGTAGTAATTAAATGAAATACGAATGCGTTAATTTGAACAAACAATAGATCATATTATTTTGTACACAAAACTTACAACAGAACAACATTATTGACTCATTAAAACTTTATAAATAAGCTGTTTTAGCGTTGAAAAGCGATTTCATACAACAACGATGAGAAGAATGGATGGGGTACGGATGGTGCCTAACGTCCATTCGAAAAATCCTTCTATGAGAAGAACGGGCAAGAAACTCATAAACTGATATAATATGCATTATGTTTTAAATATTATGTATGTGTGTTTTAAAGTACCTTTTTTTAAAAGTACTCGTAAATTAATATTGCATAAATTGTCCATAACACCGCATGAAGTGGTTATTAATAGGTACATAGTACATAATAATATTATTTTGCATTTTATTTGTGTACTCTACATTAATACCGGTTAGCTAAGAATATTTTTTATCTATTATAAAATCTACTAAAATCTTCATTAAAATACATTAAAATTATTTTGCGAAGACGCATTGGAGCTTATAATTTGGCAAATAGAGCAGTAGAAATTGTCCAGTTTTAATGTGCATCTCTAAGCCTGTTCGCGATTTAATGGACGGCGTGCATTTCAGAATTGGACAATCTCCAGACATTTTTTATAGATAGTGAATTCTCTATCATAGAATCGCTTCAGAACACAGTACTTTGTGACTGAAATTTGCAATATTAGGTACCCATAATACCTATATATATCTAATACATATTATTGGTTGCCCAAGCATTAAGCTATGTATGTATATTATAGAGATATTATAGAATTATAGATATACAGTAGGTATGCACAGTAGCAAATTGTCACTGTTGCAAATCGTCAAAGTAGCAAAACATCATTGTAGCAAAACGTTATCATTAGCAATTCGCATAAGTATCTTATTTTGCTACCTACTAGAGGTATAATGATGTTGGACTTTGACGATTTGCTACTATGACAATATGCTACTATGACATTATGCTTCTCTACACCTTCCAGCCACTCAAGCACAGACTTGTCTTGCTGTCAAGTCAACTGTCATCCCATACATTCACAAAAGTACAATGTACGGGATAACATGGCCCGTAGCATGCCATACGGGATCCCGCTGAAATGTCAAGAGTAGAACTGTCATTCCGTACATTGTACTTTTGTGAATGTATGAGATGACAGTTCTACTCCTGAAGTTTTGTCGGGATTCCGTGTGGCATGCTACGGCCACAGTTCTACCCTTGAAGTTTCGTCGGGATCCCATAAGTCATGCTACGGCCTCTGTGGCCGTATCATGGTGTCGGGGATCCCGCAGAAATGTCAAGAGTAGAACTGTCATCCAATACATTATACTTTTGTGAATGTATGCGATGACAGTTTGACTTGACAGCAGCTTGACAGTCTACACATTGTCCATGCAAGGCCCAGTGCATGGCGCGGCGGACGGACTCTTACGGAATGGCAAGATTACAATTGTCATCCCATACATTCTCAAAAGTAGTAGATGACAGTTGTACGAGTAGTTTTGACATTACTACGGGATCGCGCTCGCCATACTAGAAGGGTAGGACGATTAGCTACTGTTAAATTGTGCCGGTCTTACCAGGGTCTTTTAAAATAAATATAGAACATACATATATATTAAATAAAAAAACTGTAATGGTTGTGGACGTGATGCCTGGTCTAGTGTTTCGCCGAGGGCCGGTACTCTTCTCAAATGGAGACTGGTGAGATGCCTCAGGCGTCGAGAGGCGGAGCAGATGGTTCATGTGTTGCTATACCATGACAACCTGCGTTTTTTATCCATCCATTCCAACCATTTCAAAATGTGGCCAAGTACACCTGATCCTTTTGTTTTGACATAAACAATAATTAGCGTTATGGTTTAAACGATATAATTACAAGTCAGATCCTCAAAGCAAGCGCTAAACACTTGCGGTTAACCCTAAACAATGTACTAAGTACAGGCCTTAGATGAGCAAGACGATCTCGCGTGAAATGACATAAAGGCACAACCTATATATTATTATGTACATAATATGTACTTTATGGTATATAATTTATAAATTTTACTTGATAAATCTGGGTGCACGGCAAAAAGCGGCACGATTGTACCATTATTTATTTCGAAACGATTTAGGCCATTTTTGATCCTAAATTTTTGTCTTTCACATTCTAGCCCTGGTCCACAGTCAGTTTTCTACTGTTAGTTATTATTTTGTTTTTCCGCAATTACTGTCATAATAGTACATTTTAACGTAAAACTTGATCGTCTCTTCCACTTAGAGACTTAGACACTGTTTGCACACATTGTCAAATTCACTTTAAAAAATGCTTTGAGGCGCGTCATGAACGCGTTCATAAAGTGGAGCGAGTCCTTTCACCCACTAGTAACTAAACGCATGTTAGGGCTTAACCCGGTTGGATGCAAGGCTCTGCCGATTCCCAGTCCTCCGTTACAAAGACGATGCGGGAGTGCCGCCGGGTTGTTTTAGCGGGTATACCCGTGCAGTCGCACTGCATGGGGAGTCCCACATAACCCTCTCATACCCCCGTATGGGAGGGTATGCGTAATGTATTTTTTCCCGACGAAAAAAAGGGCTTAACCTGGGCTTTTATTAGGCATACATAGAGACTAGAGACCGAACATCCCAACACGCAGAGGTCCCTTTGAGCTTTGAATTAAAGATAATACATAATATAATGGCTGATACTTATGAGAGTATATCTCTGAATCAATAGAAAATGGGCTCAAAGAAAGGCAGACTCTGTCAAGTGACAGGACTTAATGAAAACTGCACAAACAAGATTTTGGTAGAGTATTCAAAATGAATGGTAAATTATTTCTCGAGATTTTATTATTAACATTTCTAATAATGAAAATATGAATAAATGACGCAACGTCTCAACCATCCTTAACTTTACATGTAGATATAAAACAATTCAAGTTTCCAAGCAGTTCTTTGTTGGGTCAATCCCGTTCTTTTTCAAGCTTTGACAGACAGTTTTTATAAGGAATTAATAAGAAAGAATCTAATTACATCAAAGTGAAGCACTTGTGTACTGCTCATAGTTCAGTCATAAACCAATCTGTAGAAAATTCGAATGCCAAACTGGACTTGTCAGAAGGCAGCATACTCAGAATACTGCGGTAGCACGCCCGTAATGCTAACAGCATTTCGAATAATTATACCAGATACCAAAAGCTCCTGGTTCTATTATATTCAGTATGTGTAGTGATTTTACATCTCTTTGTTGAGTTTTTGACGTTAGAATACATTAACCTTATTGTTTTTATACATACCTTTTGTATACACATATAATGTTTAGAAACAAGAAGGTTCACGCAGCTTTTACCTTAAGGACAACGAACGACAGGAATGTGATTGAAATTGGTCTAAAGACGAATCGACGACCAATTCTCAGTTATTGTTTACGAAGCACTATCCGGCGCAGCCACGTTGCCATTCAAGACACAAAACATTTTAACAATGACAACAACGTCTCAGAAGTTGCAAAACTAGTAATAACAGAATTTCAATACAGAGAAAGGTTTTACCTCTTTCTTGTAGGTCGGCGGCGGCCGTCGTGGCCATGAGTAGAATAAGGTACCACATGGTTTTCACGTCACATGGAGTCACTGATACACAAGGAGTCACAAGTCACAGTTCACATAAGCCTAGGAGGCGCAGGCGCATCGCCGCCGGCACGTCCGTTACGTTGGCAAGCGCAGGCGCGGTCTGTGGGGCACGACTCGCGACGCGCGCGCAATGACTAACCGTGATAACAGATGGGACTCGAACTACATACGTAAATAGGTAACAATTTAATAATAACAATGTCATTTTTTCCTCCAAAATAGAGGGAAATTTTTTTTATATTACCAGTGATTATTACCTATTTATACAGAGTTATTGTAAGTGATAATTTGTTGTGTCTATCTAAGTAATTAACTTGCGTATTAAAAGTAGATATAAATTTTAGTTAACACGTCATAAAACTTTAAATAGAATACATCGATGTTTATTACTGTCTCATTCGGGGGTACTTAGTTATACCTCGTTATTTACGAATAGATGTTTAATGTAGAGTTATTACTACAAAATAATATTGACAAAGAAAATAAATTCGTAACCTGTATTTCTTTAAAATTGTATTAGTTTTTCATGAAGTTCATACGTATTTCATTATTCAGATAACAGAATAATCATCTATTCTAATTTTGACAGTAATTATTATCGACGAAGATTTATAATTTTTAAATTCCTTATTGTAATTATTGGACATTAAAGCCACTTAATTATTATAATATGTTTATTATTTAATTACTAATAGTACTAATTAACCAAAATTAACGTTGAAAACACGATACACATACTGATACATATATATTATAAATACACATACAAAAAAAATACAAAACATTAATGAACACGTCCTCACAGAGACATTAGGCACAAAAGGTCGAAAGCGCGCGGTAGTTTCTACTCTGTAGCCCATAATCTTTGGCAGTAGTAGCGGTTCAGCGAGGCTATATCGTGAAGCCCGGCGCTGGCGCAGGTAAGCCTCCAGGGGAGAGGGGGCACGCGGCGAGAATGGAGCGGCGAGGGGAGGAGGGGGACTTGCACTTGTATCGGGAGAGCTTCACGTGGCCTGTGGCCCGGCCCGTTTAAAGCTTGAGTTTGGAGGGAAGATCTATTCATTGAAGTTGCAGGCAGGTTTTTGTGGTCAGGTTAAAAATAAAAACGAATGATTTATTTGCATGATGTATGGTTAACGTGGCCATTCATTTTTGTTGTCCAAGCGGGATATCAGAGGCATTCCACGGACATAAAAAGCACATTGGAGTGGTCATCCAAAGAAATTGCACCTTCTGTCATATCTTTAATAAAATATTGTCTAGGTAGATACTTATTGCGAAACAAGTGAAATTAAAAAAAACTTTTTAATAGCAAGCTTTTATTATTATACACCAAAGTACTCGTCAAGATGAATCAATAAATGAGCTCAAACTCGATGGGGTTGCGTCGTTTAATTACGGAATACCTATGGCCACCTTCCAGCTCCATCATCAGAATAGCTCGATGTCATAATAATATTGCATTGTCATCCGATTTATACTACATGCATGCAAAATTTCAGCTCTATCTGAAACTGGGAAGTGGATCAAATTAAACTTGCAAGATTCGATTACAGACAGACAGACAAACAGACAGACAACAGACGGTTCCCTATTTTTACGCATACATTTTTTTGCCATAATTTAACATGACATACTATTATTTACCATAATAATCATTACGGATTATATTCATTCGCCATAACCAGGTGAAAGGACTCGTAAATAGAAGCTTGTGTAAATAAAAAGCATTTTTGTCGATTTCAAATTCCGAAAGCGGGACTTATTTTACCCACAAAAAGCTTCAAAATGGAATTGTCCCGCTAAAATCGGAACATTATAATATTATGTACTTGTGGTTAATATTTGTATTTTAATTAAAAGGCATACTGTTATTTTATGTTATGATATATTATTGGAATAATTCCAGAGTTAGTCACATTTCAAACTCTAAAATTGAAAAAAAAATCGCCGTAAAGCATTGATGTATGTTTGTATGAGGAGTTTTTTTATAAGTACCTATTTCCAGTTTGTATATAACATTAAAAACTGGCATGGGAAGCAATATTAAGAAAAAAAATTCATTATGCTGGAATTTTATGGCTTTTTGAGCTTATACCTTGGAATAGCACGTTATGGGGTTTTAGTTTTAATACACCCATAATCATTTAAGCTACATTTTTTTTGTTATCTTCAAGCGGATAATACGTGGATATAGTGGATAATCACTGATTTTAAATTAGGCTATTCTCACAGTGACGATATTATCTACGTGACGAACTTGCAAAGATAAATTTATAGTAGGTACCTAGGTAAGTAAGTTATACCTATTACCTATGTTGTTACTTGTTACCTATTTTATTTTGGTCAAATTTCCATTTTAAATTTTTTTTTGTTTTGAAAAAGTATTTCCACTTTGATACCTACTTTATAATAAAATGATTGAAATGAGTAGGTAGGTACCTATTAAGTAAAGTAGATTTTTAAGTAGTAAGTACCTAAGTATTTTGAACTAAATTGTTCTTATAATAATACACGATAGAATTTACTTTTAAGAAATGAAAGAATTAAATATCTAAACATTGACTAAAACAAAATTACAAATTATATGTATAGTTAAATATTCAAAGAAAATATTATCTATATTTTAAAATTCAAAGTACCTAATGCCGTGTTAGCGAAAAGCTATCGATCGCATCATGAGTATGAGAGGGGCTTTAATTAGAGATATACTTCGTTTCAAAAACAAAGATAATTTTTTCGGGGTTCGAAGGTTGTATATCTATGAAAATAATATCATAGATATATTCACAAAAACTGTTATATCCGATATATCTTATGATATATTATATCAGATATATTATGAAAAATATCCGATATAATATATCCAATTTATTAAGATATTGATCCTTTAAACCCTGCAAATTTGCTTAAAAAATTATCTTTGTTTTTGAATCGAGAATTATTCTGGAGATTAAAAAATATAACTGCAATAATATTGTCTCGGCAATGAATAATGATAGTAGCGCCATCTAGTTTACTGGCATAAAACATTTCGAGAAAACATTTTGAGCTCGAGCAAAATGAATACAACTACGAACAAAACACGGTAAGGATTACAGTTGTGTAAGCGGTTCTTAAGAACGCCGACAGATGGCGCACTTTTAAACTTGTTTACTCAAGGCAAAACATTGATAATGGAGATTGATTATAATAGAGTGCTTTTCACGAAAGGTGTCCTTTTTGCGGGGCGCCGCTAATGCAAATTTTAAAAGTTAACATGTCTATAACTTTTTATCGCCTCATAATTTTTCATATTTAATTGCGTAATTAAATATGTATTTAATTTATCTAACAACTAAAAAATATTTAGATTATGAAATCCAGTATAAGTAATTATCGAGAAAATTAAATTTAGTTCCGCATAATTCTGTGGGAGTGCTTTTCACTTTTCACGAAAGGAGTTCCTTTGGCGGGGCGCCTCTATTGCGCGTTTTAAGATAAAATAATCCTAATTAAATAGGGATTTACATTATCTAACAAATAAGAAATATTTATTAGGATATGAAGTAAAAATCGATTATATTAAATTTAGTTCCATTAAATTCCACGAGGCCTCTTTCGTGAATAACACTCTTATATAAACAAAAACTTGAAATATTAACTATTTTATAATAACGTTTATTATTCGATGTGTATAGATTAGATACCTACTAAAAATATTTTAAAAGTAATTAAAATATTAGCGACAAAACATTTTTAAAATGAATGTATAAACGAGTTTATAAGTACCTACCTACGAGTATTTCAAAATTCGTTATATTTCGTGCAAGCCACACCCAAAGACGATGCTCTTAAGTGGATTTGCTAAGTAAGAGTTTCAATTCCCGAAGTTATCGAATCGTAGTAAAATATTAATTTATAAGTTACTTGTAGCATCATAAGAAAAAGGTAACAAATGTGCTTTTTTTTAAAGTTATTTACTTATAATGAAAATTGAATTATCTACAAATTTATTATAAACAAAAACAAAGAACGAATGATGAATTTCGAATGAGGATGTTTCTATACAAATTGGTTTGGAACACATCCCTCATTTTAGAGATCTTTTACATCAACATCTCTTCATATCATCCACATTTTTTTTAAATTTATTCAATTTAGGTTTGTTTCAACCATGAACTTTCCAGGAAAACTATAGCGGTTAAGATCGTATATATCGAGGGACGCAGAATTTTTGAAAAAAATAAAATCTTTCAAATATTCTTTTCATGCCATTTTTAAATATATTAAACTGGAAACACTTATAGAATGTGTGCAATAATATTATGGAGGGCTGTTCTTAAGGAATTTTCAATAAATTAATTTCAATGAATATATTTTTTAAAATTTGTCAAATAGTGCGAGCGAGAGAGCTTACCTCGATATGAACGCTCTTAAGATAGCTTTATTGGTTTTAAACATATCGTTGATTAAAGTTATGGCATAACACGGTCATAAACCCAGGCACGTTAAACTGTAGGTCCCGGCTGTATCCTATAAGATATGTAGGAGGCAGTCGTAAGGTCATGTTGCAGGCCCTGTAGTAATCTCGGCGACCTGAAACTGCAACATATAGGTTCGCCACACAACCTATAAATTGTGATTTGACTCTGACAGTGTAAGTAGGGTAACCTGTTCTGTTGGAGTATAAACCCCAATTATTATTTATTTTTATTATTATAATGACTGGTTGACTACATGGTTTTGTCCAGGGTGCTGTGTCGAAAGGAAGAGAAGCAGAATGCGCTCTCCTACAAGATGGATCCACACGACCCAGGATGCTACAGGAGCCACCCTCCAAGCCTCCACACAGATGGCGCAAGGCAGAAACGTCTGGAGGGAACTGGTGGCGAGAACTATGCATCACAGTCTTCCCTCAGTCATGCGGTTACGACAAAGGAGAGAAAGTTTTTCCTTCTAAGCGATACGTCCGAAGACTTTTCGTGTTATTTCATTTCATATTTTTTATTGCTTTCCATACATTTGTAGATAATTTATGATGTTAAACAATTTATTATATAACGTAACAGTATGGACCCTGTCGAGTATTGCATAAGTTTAGAAGAGAGGGAGAATAATTTGTAATAATTGTAAGAGGCGGCGCTTGATCACTATAATATATGGAGAGACTTAGGGAGGCCTTTGCCCAGCAGTGGGACAGTATATGTAGGTATAATAATAATACATTGTAAAAATAATTGTAATTGAGAATATTATGGATGTTAGCTTAAATAAAGTTATTTTTAATCATCCCAACAATACATTTCAGCAAGTAAAACCGGCGAGCTCAGCTAGTGTACCATCGACAAGGCCGCGACGCCAGTTGCGAAACTCTCATGTAGAACGGCTATAAATAGCCGCGTCGCCTCCGATGGCGTTTCCTCACCTGCTTAGCTTACTCCAATGTAATGTGTGGACGACGCGAAATAAACGGCATTTCTATTAGATAGAGTCTACTTATCTTACGGTGGGACGGTTTCCAGGAGCGTAATATTGTATCCATAGGTTTTGGTTATCTTGGGCTAATCGTGTGTCACCTAAACAAAACCTGCCAGTGGAAGACCAGGGAAGGTCAATAATTCTTACCTACACTACACGCAGAGCTGGTCCCTTTTTCCTGACTTTTCGCGGCAAGATTTCCTGCTTTATCAAACTTATCTAGTACGAGGGGCGGCTGATAAGTTCGCGGCCTAAGGTACATAGCAAAGACTAATCATCTCTGTACTGATTCCACTAATTGCAGGACTCAGTGGTAGTATAAATATTAAGTTTTTTTTAAAATAGGCTCATTATCTTTCGAGCTATCGGACGAACAACGTCACCATGTCTACTGAAACTGGAAATTCACGCAATTTAGAGCACCGCGCAGTGATTAAATTCCTTGTGAAGAAAGGAAATATCCCGAAAGAGATTTTTGATGAAATGTCATCGGTTCTTCAGGAATCTGGACCTTCATTTACGACTGTCAAAAAATGGGCACGATTATTTCAACAAGGTCGAGAGACCTGTAAAGATGACCCCCGTCCGGAACGACCGGTAACCGTAGTGACTAGAGAAAATGTCGAAAAATTTAAAAAAATTGTATTGGCTGACGGTAGAATTAAAATGTGGCAAATAGCTGAAGAATTGTTAATTAGCAAATAATGTATCGGAGAGATTTTACACCAACATTTGCACGTGAAAAAAATTAGTGAATGTTGGGTATCGCGAATGCTCACGCCGCTTGACAAGCAGCGACGACTCACATGTTGCGAAGAGTTTTTGGAATTAGCCAAGGGCAATTTGGACGAAATTTGTAACCGAATAGTGACCGTAGATGAAACATGGATACGTCAATATGATTCGGAATCAAAACAAGAATCCATGCAATGGAAAAACAGGGGGAGAGGCCACCGAAGAAATTCAAAGTCGAAAAGTCGGCGTCAAAGATTATGGCAACCATTTTTTGGGATAGTGAGGGAGTTTTATTAGTTGATTACCTTCCTAAAGGAACTACAATGAATAGTCAATATTACGCTAATTTATTGACTCAGGCACGTGAAGCAGTAGTTCAGGAGAGACGTGGAAAATTGGCGCGCGGTGAGTTGTTTTTGCAAGACAACGCACCAGTTCACACCGCTCGCATTGCAAGGCAGGCCTTAAAAGACACAGGGTTCTCTGAAATTGACCACCTACCCTACAGCCCGGACCTGTCTCCCAGCAACTTTTTCCTTTTTTCAAAATTGAAAAAGGAGTTACAAGGCCGAAGATTTTCAGACGACAGTGAGATGAAAGCAGCCGTGGAAAGCCATTTTCAAGAGCAATCTAAAGAATATTTTTCCAACGGGTTAAAAGCCTTATATTCACGATGTGAAAAGTGTATTTCACTTGAAGGGGATTATATTGAAAAATAAAAAATATAACATATTATTTTTTTATCATTAAGTACCTTAGGCCGGGGACTTATCAGCCGCCCCTCGTAGGTCACAGAAAAAGGAAGTCCGTGTAGTAGATATTTATCTCGAGAATGTATGTCTATTGTGTGCAAATTGATTTATTTCTTTCTTTCTTTGCCCAGCATTTTAATGGGTGGGGCAGTAAATGAATTGAGTACTTAGTGGCCGAATAATACTGGATGCAACGTTATGAAAAACAATAAGTTCCCAAAGAACGAATGTCACGTGAGTACGTACACTGTACACGACCTACATCCCGTTTCACCCACTTTTTCACTTCATTTTCATTACATTACAAAAGTTTTACAGACTTGGCAGTAAATTAAAAATGTCCCCTCTGTCGCTGAGTACCTACACCTATATGAGAAAAAGAAACAGCTACCTATTTACTTCCAGAGTTTTACAAGTTTAGTGTTTTTTTCATGAAAGAGCAACAAACATACAATCTTCTTCTAAGTCGTACACTCATGTCAGAGTGTGCGTGGTTTTTTTTTATACAACGAATTAAGAAGACGAGCATGACGCTCTCCTGATGGTAGAGATAACGCTGCCCATAATTAGTATTGCTACGCCAACGCTTCTTACTTGAGAGTCATAAGATGTTAAAACTCTTCAGCCCATTAATTTCACTAGCTATGATGCTCGGTCTTCTGGTTGGATTTTCCCGATAGATTTAGCGATGTGA
Organism: Hemithea aestivaria; assembly: GCA_947507615.1. NCBI lineage: Eukaryota > Metazoa > Arthropoda > Insecta > Lepidoptera > Geometridae > Hemithea > Hemithea aestivaria. The sequence continues at coordinate 4,331,937 of OX382323.1, forward strand.
CGCCAATGACGTTGCGAGAGCACTGGGTCATAGATGCCTCTGTGGCCTTCTTGATGAGGTCAGTCCAGCGAGTTGGAGAACGACCTCGAGCTCTCTACCCTTTAATTGGACCCTGCACAACAAGTCTCTCCATAGAATGTTCTTTCCTAGAGATGTAAACTTACAACACAAATCAATTACATACAATTCTCACAAACAAAAGTTTACTCTTAAATATTAGCAGGATATGTAAATGAGATTGACGAATTGTGCAAAAAACCTTCTTATTTCCCGTTGCGAGTGGGAGCTAAGGTGTGAACAGTAAACATTCCTCGTCCGAAATAGAGTACGTAGGCGTCCGCCATAAGTATGAGATGTTTGTATAGCTATTTTTCTCTTATAATAAAACCATAAGTATGAGATGTTTGTATAGCTATTTTTCTCTTATAATAAAACCATAAGTATGAGATGTTTCTATAGCTATTTTTCTCTTATAATAAAACCATAAGTATGAGATGTTTCTATAGCTATTTTTCTCTTATAATAAAACCTAAAGTATGAGATGTTTCTATAGCTATTTTTCTCTTATAATAAAATATATAGAATTGGAATTATTGAACTGGTATTATTTCGTGTGGGTAGCGTTCGTAGCTATATGGTGGCCGATTTTCTTCCCTACATTAGAATAGAATAGAATTACTCTAACATACCAAAATAAAAGAAATAGTTACGAACATAATATAACAAACTAGACTACTACTATTAGACTTCATAAAATTATCTCATTTCTTCTTCTTTTCGAGTCGTATTATGGCTTAAATTTAATAGTTTTTTTAAAATGTTTTTGTTTTAGCTAGTGTAGAGCCAGATCTACAGATCTTTCGTTGGCTTCAAACTGTGCAGATTGTGGGATAGTTAGGACATTTCAGGAGGCTCAACGGATGCTCTACTATCACAATTGATACATATAATTATTAATATTATGGGTAAATTTGATATATTATTTGATCATAAACTACTATTATTATAACAATGCTAAAGTAGGAACTTGTGTAGAAAATATTACTGTGTGTCTTTGTTACCTCTTAACACCTCTAAACAGCATGTCCAATTTAGCTGAAATTTGTTATATAATAGTAGCTAGCTTAGACCTTGTAATGACACATAGGCTACTTTACAACAGGTAAAACCGCTAGGCGGAGCTAGTTTTTATTTATATTCAGATTTCAATTTAACATCGAAATAAATGAGAAATCGACCGTTTAGTTAAATAAAATTTATTTAACTGTTACTCAATAAATTAAATAAATATGAAATATTACGTACAAGACGTTCAGTAAACTATTACTATCATCATTACAAGCCCACTTGTGTTTAATTTATTACCGCGCGGTTCTGAAACTACTTGCGGATTTCATTAAAACGAATAAACTGTTAAATAAATGTGTAAGGTATTTTCGATCAAGGATCAGTTCACACGACTTACGTTACACGCTCTAAAGATATAAAACATATGCAATAAACAAAATCCTCAGTGAGCACTCAAAGATAAAGTACTTTAAAAGTGCTGCTCATGATTAAAATGGGTCTTGGCCTTTTCTTACTCAGTATTCAATAATCTTTAACGAAGCCTAAACTCTAACTACTAATAATAATTCTATAGACAACAATAATAGTTACTGTTATACGTAATGTAGTAAGTAATACACATATTCCTTTTATATATTTAGATACATCCTATGGAGGTATCTAAATATATAAAAGGAAAGAGTGACTGACTTATTTATCAACGCACAGCCCAAACCGCTGGACGGATTGAGCTGAAATTTGGCATACAGGTAGGTTTTAAGGCGTAGAGATCCGCTAAGAAAGGATTATGCCACGCGGGTAAAGCCGCGAGCATAAGCTAGTTATGTATATTTTGGAATCAAACAACAAGTCAGCACTCCCGCATCATCTATGTGATGAATGACTGAGTATCGGTAGAGCCATCCAGTCCTCGGTCCAAGCGAAAATTTGCCACATTTTGAGATTTGAACCCATGGCCACGCCATTACAAGCCGCTGGGGTACGGACGCAACAGTTAAGTATGTAAAGTTATATCGACCCAGGTCATGAGACATGAAGTTCAATGAAACCAGGGAGGGATTTATCCCGCTTCAGGTTTAGTCTGCTATCTTCTACGGCCGCATCGTCACTTAACATCACGCGAGATCGTGGTCGAAGTAGCCTTCCTTTTACGAATTAAAAATAATGAAGGTTTTTAAACGCCACGTTTGTCATCGGTACCGAGCCTAATATCTCAGGCGATCTGGAATTCTTCCCAATGATACTGGATCGTCCTAAAAGAAAGTGCAGGTCAATACACTGTTAAACCAATGACTTCAACAACATCTAAATTCAGTTGCTCTGATTCAGCTGAAAATCCAGACAAATCGTTCAAGTTTTTTTATAGATCTGCAGCACTCTAGAAAATTCTTTGGATGTTTTCGTAGCGAATTAAGATTTTTTTACGGAGTGATAAAAGTGATAAATTAAAGCTGTAAGTACTCGTATAATACCCACTCGTATCTTGATACTTCTAAAATCTAGAACTAGTTATAGGTAACCTCAAATATGTTATAAGGTTAAGTTAAATATTAATCTTACGTGATCTATCTCTAACCGCATTTTCACTTTCCATCAGGTGGTATGTGGTCAAACGTAGGCCTATATTTATAAAAAAATTAAAAAAACAAGAGTAGAAATTAATTGTAAAAATAGTTTTAAAAAACGTAAGATCCTGTTGTATATAATTAATGGTCACGTTTTAAGATTTTGGTACAAGTAATTTCTTCCCTAAAACACCTCAGTGGTCTTGCAGCCAAATGTGACAAGTATAAGTTAGTTCAACTTGTACCTATTACCGAAAATAAAATTTAAAAATGTAATGAGTCTACCTAGCGTACAATAATAACCAATTTGATTTCGACCCGAAGAGATGGCGTAAACCATGAATCACGAGAACTGGGAATAAAACGGCGTGACTCACTCGCCGAAACTTACGACCGAACGAAATTTATCTTTTAAATTTTATTAAAACTTTATGTTCTCGTGGTGAATAAAGTTTGGGATAAAATCTATGATGTATTCCACTCATATTTTAAATGCAATAGTATGAATGGGGACCTCTAGATAAATCGTACTAGTATTATGAAAAAGCGAAAGTATGGATGTGTGTCGTGTATGTGTGAGTGTTCGTTACTTCTTTATGCCTAATCGGCTGAACCGATTGAACTGAAAATGTTGTAAATAGCTTGAAGCCCTGGAATAACCCGCGGACGAGTGCTTCGGCGTACCCGCTGCACCGGCATTACGGCGTCGCAGGAACACCCCCAGATTTTTAGTGGGTATACACGCTGCGCCGATCTTCGGCGAAGGAGACCCACATACCGCTCTGCGCACCCCGGCACATGGTGATGACGCATAAACCATTATTTCTTGAGAAAACAAAAAAAAAGGTCGTTGATAGATCAGTCACTTTATTCTCCTGTAGATTATCATACAAACCTGTCTTATCTACAGAATAGTCAGTCATTACTAGTAATAGATTTACGTTCAGTTTTAACTAGCAATTAATATTTCATTAAGAACACGACAGCCAATCGGTGGCCAGGCGGATAATTAATTGTGTTGTGAATTGTGACCCATCTATTTTACTAGTACTGGGCTTAATGTTTTTGGGGCAGTTAAAATTAATATTGCTCTATAATACGTGCAATTACACTTTCGATGATGAGCTGCCTACAAACAATAATGTGAATGGACAGAATAAAAATTACTGTATTACTTGTTTACTCTGGCAATTTTAGTTCTGTCTAATTAGCGTTCAGCCACGGAAATTGGCCCAGTAAGCTAAACTTTTATATAGCCTACTAGTTAGTTTCACCTGCCTGCATTTTGGCGTGTCAAAAGTCACATTAACTCTCGTATTTTAGTTATATTCATCTCTCTCAATTTTATCTCTTTCCTGGAGGTTATCTAAATTTAAAAAATGGTGGTGAAGGTGAATTTTATCTACTTCGAGGTTGACTAGAGGTCGATGACAGGGGGGTAAAAATACGGAGGTAAATATCATAGAAAAAAGAAAAAAAGAGAACCAAGGCCAGGTCTAAAGAGAAATAAGTACAATATTAGGCCCAGATTATTAGAATATTAGGCCTTGCTACGCCAATGACGCGATTTAAAAACATTAGCATTTCATCTATCGATTACTATTGCAAAAAGGTCACAAGGTCACAGTGTAACAAGGTACTGACACAGAATATACACAAATATAAACGAATAGAGTCACTTTACATCGCAAGTATTTGGGCGAATACGCGAGCACGAAGATGTAAAGTGCTACCATTATAGTTCGGGTCGATACATGAAGAATACCTCTAAAAGTAATATTATTGTCCATTAAATTTGTTTTTAGCATTTGCCACAAAAAAATATATCTAATACCTAAACTGCGCGGTGTCTCAAACATCAACAGTAACTGTAAATTGCTCAACGATCCGAGTGATTTTCTCATTCTTTTTTCTCTTACTCAATCCTTTACTTGAAGTGGCCATCAAGCCGCTATAATTACCTTCGTATTTTTTCGTGATCTCGCCCTCAACTGCACCATTTTGAAGAAAGGGGTTTTTAATTGGAGCAAATGATCAAAACTCGCCATTTTTTTGGGTTTATTCCCATCGGCCACCCTGTGAGTAATATAATGTATATCGATCGTACTAACGAATAGCAGCGATGTATGCTAGATCTATGGTGGTATATATCCCACTCACAGAAGTAATACAACTAGAAGTACCCATTTTATGTGTGAGTGTGATGGCAATAGGGAAAATCCTGTGTGAATAAAAAGGAGAACCTATTTTTTTCCGACCCTTTCAGCATGGCCGGTTTATGTTGTTTGTCAAACTCTGTCAAACTGCTTCACTGTGACAATAATACCTATGTGTTTCGTTTTTTTCCAAAATTTTAAATCAATTTGAGACAATACAATGTTATTCAACTAGTTTATGACCTAAAATATCAATATATCGCGTATTTTCATAAAATAATGTAAATCCGTAAGCTGTTTTTTGTCTCACAGGTGGCCACGATGATGTGACCCCCCCTGATCCCACTGTTAGTAATTTTACTACGGTGCTGGGTATGCCGCTGTATACTCACTGACATATTTTGCCGTCCGCACTTGTGTCATGCCAATCTTGCCGACACAAATAGATGGAGACATCGCACCTTATATTATATATGTACATACCTACCTATTTTTAGCTTCTAGTTATAATGCGTTAGATGATGTGCAATTGATGATTCACTTTTTTTTAATGAAGGGCATTTTCTTGACCTATCCGTAAAATAAAGTCCCTTCTGGAAAATCACTACTTTCGAGATGAGCAATTTATGTTGCAACAATGGATTAATAGTAATTGCATACATTTTGCCCTAATTGCTTACCCGCCCAGCTGTTTACAGTGAGAAAAGTAGCTTGTTTGTCATAATTCATTTATTATTTTGAGATACAGATAAATAACTCTAGTAAACGTGTGTGTGTGTGTGTGTGTGTGTGTGTGTGTGTGTGTGTGTGTGTGCACGCGCACGCACGTGCGTGTGTGCGTGTGCGTGCGCGTGCGTATGCGTATTCGTATTCGTGTGCGTGTGCGTGTGCGTGTGAGTGTGCGCGTGCGCAAGGGCGTGTGCGGGTGTGTGTGTGTGTGTGTTTGTAGTTTGTGAGTGTGTGTGTGTTAATTTGAAAACCGTAGATGTATCGCGACACATCTACGGCACTCAAATAATAGCTAAAATAGGCCGGTCCACACAGAGCAAGCAGCGCTTCGTGTGGCAATTGTCGCGCAAAATAGCTCGATGACTTGCCCAAGCCTTACTTTATACTTACATCAATTTACTGAACTAGCAATTATCAATATTACTACTCCTACGTACTCGTATTATCGTTATAATAAACTGTCGCTATCTCGATACGATAACGTTTACATCGACACAGTAATTGTTTAGTCATTGAGTCTACAGCCACGGAAATCCTATATTTTAATCCAAGTTTCTATCAATAAAATCATATTCAGCAATAAGATATGATTTTCACTAGAAAATAAATTGTTTTTGGCAAATGCTGCCGGATGAAAAGGTCAGAAATATCTAGATAGTTCTTTGTACAATTAGACTAGCTGGGCTCAGCGGTTTTACCTTCAGTAAAGTATCTTGACAGGGCAGGGCTTGACCCTGGTCAAAAAGTTATCTACTTAAAAAATATCTATCGTTCCAGCAGCCATTTAGTATTCTTTCTTTAAACGATCTGTGTTTTAACTAATCAATATTTAAGAATTTGAATTTGCGAATTGTTATAGATCTTACTAATATATTATTGACGTGAATGTTTGTAAGAATATAATAATATTGTTTGTAAGAATATAATAATATTGTTTGTAAGAATATTATAATATTGTTTGTATATGGATGTCAGGATGACTGGACGTATGTTTGTTACTCTTTCACGCCTAAACGGGTGGACCGATTGAGCTGAAATTTAGTATAAGTATAGCTTAGACCCTGGAATAACACATGGGCATAGTACAGCGGGTAAAACCGCTGGGCACTGCTAGTATTCAATATGTACGAAGTCGTACGCAACACTGCGTTCGTGATCCAGGGACCTAAAATGTTGAATATTTGTCGGTAAATGTAATAATCAACGAATTAGGGAAATAAGTAATAATGTAATAAGTATCCCATCAAAAACATAAATGTGAAAAGAGAGCCAAGTTCAATATTACGATGTATGTACTCATAGTTACCTATGATTTGGTAATTGACTTCAACGACAAAAGAAGTGAGATCTAAATGGGTGCCAAGTTCAATGGTCAGTCCTGAAAAATATTTACAACAACATAAAATATTTTATTACAACTTAAAAGATTATTTCTTCTTATCACTTAGAATTAATATTATTTTGAAGCCTAAAGACTGACTTGGCCAGTTCTCATAATATACTAGGTAGGTACTCTCTTAACTTCAGCTTGATCACTATTAAACGCACTTAATGTTAATTAGTGCGCCACCGTCTTTTATCGTGTAAATTAGTCCCCTCCATCCATTGGTTGTCTGGAAGAAATCGCTCTTTAACGATAAGACCGCCACTTGTACATTGTAATTTTTAATTTTAATTATGTGCTTATGTATTTTCTGTAACATTATGTGGTGTACAATAAAGTATCTATTGTCTTATCTTAATGATACTTCGTCGTATGGTACCCATGAGAACTAGCCAAGTCAAACTTTGGGCTTCAAAATAATATTAATTCTAAGTGATAAGAAGAAATAATCTTTTAAGTTGTAATAAAATATTTTATGTTGTTGTAAATATTTTTCAGGACTGACCATTGAACTTGGCACCCATTTAGATCTCACTTCTTTTGTCGTTGAAGTCAATTACCAAATCATAGGTAACTATGAGTACATACATCGTAATATTGAACTTGGCTCTCTTTTCACATTTATGTTTTTGATGGGATATCATTGCTTTTTGTACAGTACTTTTTATAATGTAATAGGTTTAAGACACCCAGTCATAATAATATTAATACCAAATGATTATTTTATTGCACCTCCCCCCACCGCGGCCCGTGAGCCTCGCCGTGCTTCGATATACCTATAATTAATTTAGTACTTATTTATATATAGCATTTATGTGCACTATTGATTTGAATATTGTACCTAATCAATTGATTTTTAAACAATACTAGTTACTAATAAATTTATCTATATTCACCCAACTATCTTATACCTACCGCCTACCTGGATGGAAATTTAACTTTTTAGATAATCTGGAACTGGATTAGTATTTCGATCAAAAGAAACCTAAGCCGACAAGACTTGTAATGACGACGACTTGGCGGGGGCACTGCCGTGCCCCCAGATACCGCCACATACCTATAATATTATGACTATACGTTACAGGTACGTAGGTATCTAAAATGTTTACACCAACTAGCACCTAAGGCGATATACATACATAATTTTTATTGTAAACAATGTTAATATTATTACCTCTATGTTACTGAGCCGCCTTGTGCTGGTGAGTCGATATATTGATAGGTATTTACATAGGATATCCAATTGTTACGTAGGTACCAGGAACCTATTTTTATTAGTGACTAGCTGTGCCTAGCTGTTTTACCCGCTATACAGTTTGGTACAGTAGTGTATATTATGTTATTCCAGGGGTCTAAGCTATATTTTTTATTATACCAAATTTAAAGTCAATTGGCCCACCCGTTTAGGCGTGAAAAAGTAAAAAACATATATCCATACGTACAGTAGGTATAAAGTTTGTATTTATAATTATATTAGTAGGAATAGTGGACTCGCGCGCACTTCGTAATATTTAACAGAAAATAGCCGCCTACACAAAAATTATAGCAACATGCAACATGTATTGCTTTATGCGTTCCTAGGCGTCCCAAACTTTAATATCATACATTTTTTAAAAATAATAATAATTTAAAATGATAAAAAAATACTAGTTTCTGATTTTTCCCTTTGTTACTAGGACATTACCTATCGGGATGCCAAATTTCAGCTTTCTAGGTCATCTGGAACTGGGATATTACTTTTGATCTATCCCTCAGTATGTATTAACTTCACCGATTACTGGATGTTTATATCTAAATAACCGTTTGAGCTGTGTTATTGGAATTTGGAACAGAGATATAGTTCGTATAATTAAGTATATGTGCCAAATTTGACTTGTCTATGTGTTATAGTTTTTGTATAACGAGGGTGTAAAAAGTCGTCAAAACGCACTTTGGACGGTTCGTGTAATATAACACACGGCGCGGTCGCCAGTTCCTTTGCTTGAACTTGGCTTGACTCGCTGCCGCGTGTCTAGATAATAATGTATCTAATATATTTTAAATACCTATAATGTCTAAAGTCTTACAATTGATGAATATTTAATAATCTTGACATAATTAATTGTACATTTTTAATTTTATTTTATTTTGCCTTGACATAATTTATTATATTATATTATTATGATAATTGTAGTAATCCTTATCAATATTAGTTCAATTAATATTATAATCTTGTTTGCACTCATCCACAGCACCCTGGCAGGGTAAAATGTAGTGCTTTTAAATATAACAATAAGATCTTGTAGATTTGCTGGAATATTTAATAAATGAATTATGAATTATAAATTCACAAAAAAGTAATAATATTTTGACAAATATTGCCGGATAAATAAAAGGTCAGAAATACCTAGCAGTTGTTTGTTTGTTCTATTGTAAGAACACTTCCGTGATTATTACGACGTGCCGAACCTACTTCATATCTTGGCATGAGTTGTTCGGGGCAAGTGACACTTTATTTACATTTAGCTGGGAACTAGTACCTACATAGCTGAAGATTAGGAGAAGGCATCTCACACTATTGTGTAGGATTTATTATAGGAGGACTTTGGAATTGATAAGCACACATTAGAAAAATCATAATCTGAAATTAAACTACAGTCTAAACTTTATTTATAGAATAGAATAGAAAACTCTTTATAATATAGCTTAGAACTAAGCTTACAAAGAAATAAGTGTTACAATTGGCGGTCTTATCGCTAATAGCGATCTCTTCCAGACAACCAAGCAGGGAAAAGAAATACATAAAAAAAGTTATAAAAGTTTAAATATTTTATTTTTCAGACTTTACCAACAGCGTATAAGAAGGTTGTTTTAAATAGAAGGAGATGAATAGAAAAATAAGATTTTAGATGCAATTGTGTTTTAGTTTTAAGTTTTTTGTATGGTGTTTCAATAAAGGGTTTTCTATTCTATTCTATGAAACTCTACGCTCGCCTGGTGCTAAACGATAACATCGGCCAATACTTACAACAGCGGTGTTATACCGTACCTACTTATATACTACTAGCTGTGCCCAGCGGTTTTATCCGCTGTAGCCTATGTGTTATTCCAGGGTCTAAGCTATCTCTATAACAAATTTCAGCTCAATCGGTCCACCCGTTTAATCAAAAAGTAGTAACAAACATACACACTCACAAACTTTCGCCTCAATAATATTCTTAGCCTTTATTAAGTGTGATTATACAGTTAACAAAAATGAATAGTAGTACAAATTCTTAGGCATTTTAACGTCACGGTTATAAAATAGGATCGCTGGCAACGACTACGGTGACTCTATTATGACTACACGTAAAGATGAAAATAAACTTTATTTGGTGCGACCACTCACAACTCTGATGCACTGCGACAATGTGCCCGCCTTTCGGTACATTTTGTATGACGATGCAATGCATTTTAAGACTGAACACACTCGATCATGAATGGTTTCTGGAACGTTCGTTGTGAAACATAGGCTTCCCACACTAAATGTTGTTTCCGAAATCGAAGCTGACTAATGTTTTCTAACTAATCAGCGGTTTCCATCCCCCGGCCTTTCTTTATTCTCTGCGTACATCTATCTGTATCTATCTGTAGATGTTTCCAGAATATAACATTTTTTAAGACTCCATGTTTAAGTAGTGGTAGTAAGTACGCCAAGTAGGTACGTGTATTATAATATCGCACTCCCAGATCAATACTGCACCAAATCAATTTTTTTTAAATATAATTTCAAGCTTAAACAAGTTTAGATAAAATTGCAATTGCAGTATACTTTTTGAGTTTTTTTTTTTATGTGATGAAGTAGAAGACGAGCAAGACGCTCTCCTGATGTTAAGAGATAACGCTGCCCATGATCAGTACAGTGCTACTTAGGATTTCACAATTATGTGAAATTCTAGGAGCACTGCACCAACGCTTCTTACTCAAGAGTCATAAGATATTAAGACTCTTTAGCCCAGTAATTTCACTAGCTACAGTGCCCTCCTACCGGAGCACAGTAATGTTTGCACATCACTGCTCAGGCGGTAGAATAACTGGCACTGTTGGGGTACCCACTTAGACGACCTCCTGCAAAGGAAGTCTACCCCCGGTAAAAAAGTGAGTTGTTGCAGAATTGATCTGAGAGTGCGATATATGCATATTACATATACAGGGTCTTTGGTTACTTAGTACATTGGTGTATAGGGCTTTATTAGGGAAGTCATTGGCCATATTTTGAGCGCAATATATGTTCCGCGAAAATTTATTTCGAGTAATTAATTTTTTTTTATAAATCGTGTTGACAATTTTAAAAAAATCATAAAAAAATAACCCTGTCTAACAATGACCTCCCCAATAAGGTCCTATACACCAATGTACTGAATAACCAAAAACCCTGTATATCAGCTTAAATTATCCCACTGCTGGGTCACCCCTATGCTTTGCCTTTATATGGTGCAAGTCCTTAAAAGGTTTCAGTTCAGTGCTTTCATACACATACATGCTGCTAAATATTACAGGGTTAAGAAATTATAATATAGATAGATAGATAGATAGATAATCCTTTATTGAAACACAAAAATGTACAAAAACAAACTTAGAACTACTATATAAAACTAAGTGTTACAATTGGCGGTCTTATCGCTAATAGCGATCTCTTCCAGACAACCGTGCAAGGAGAGGAGAGCAATTGTAATTCACATGGGTTAGGTGGTGTGTTTAAATTTACAAGATTCAAGGTGTTAAAATACTTATTATTTATATATTCAATACACATAATATAATATACCACATTACGTAGTGGTTAAAATTTAAGTAAATAAATAAACATCTAAAAAAAACTTTGAAAGCACTGAACTGAAACCTTTTAAAGACTTGCACCATATAAAGGTATTTAAATTTTTTCGTACTACCTTTTCAAATAGAAGTGAGTTTTATTGTCACATTTTTCTCCCTGAATTTTATGTATCCATAAATACGTACTGTAAATCACGTTTTCATAAATATTATTTATCAATAACAAAGAAAAGTTTTATTTTTCTTGAACAACCAATAAGACACAGTTATTTCTTATACTTCCGCTACAATTTTATGTGTTTTATTTCATACATAAAATAACTAATTAAAACTATGCAATGTTTAATTTAGTTACAGTAATTTGTAATGGGGCTTTTAATAGTGTATGCGTCACGAAGCTGCATATCCAGGTCTCATCGGCTAAGATGTGAAATGTCGAGATATTTTCACAGCAAGATAGTCGAGAAATATTAATCATACTTCTATTTTCACGACTCAGTACTATCGAGACGAAAATTTTATAATAAACTGCAGATTTTAAGACGTTTATTTCGATAAACATGTGTGCAATGGTTTACAGTTGGTGATGCGAACAAATTTTTGCACGCCGAAAGGCAGCACAAGGCGGACTGTTTATGATATTATTCTTGTATCAACTGTATTTACCCTTATACGCAAATAAACGAATTGAATTGAATTGAAATAAGTGTATCAACATTTATTTCCCTAATTCGTTGATCAACATGTCTATGCCTATTGGCTTACGAAATGTCAAAAGTAAATATTGTAGACCTACATAATAATCCATTGATGAAAAAAAAATAGATAATACCTACCGCTTCGCAAAAACAGTCTTGTAACATTTTTTTTTCCTATAGAAATAAAATAATATCGTGATACGATATTATTTTAATCATTCATCAAATTGTACAGAACTGTAAAGTTTATGTTTCTGGAGCGCCATAATGTCAGGGCTGCGTGGTCACGCTGAAGTACTCATTTGCGATTGGTAACTTAAATCCTTTTTTATTGACTCAGGAAAAACGCGTTACAGCATAATGTGGGACTTCCCCGCCGAAGATAGGTTAGGCAGGGATACCCACTGAAAAACCTATGAATGTGTCTTCCTACCGGACGCCATAGCGCCAGGCGCGGGTATGCCCAAGAATTGGTCCGCAGCATAGACGGCGTTTGGTCCTCACTGTCAGGATGACCCCTCCGCGGTGGGGTAAAGAGGATATTCATCCCACCATTTCACCTTGCAAAGCTTGCACTCAGTTTGTTCAGTTAGTTTGCTTGCTTGCTTAGTTTGTCTTGCACTTTTCAGCACAAGTAGTTGTAAAATATGAATGAAATTGAAACATTTGTGAGCTCGACAGTCCGGCGTCCCGAATTCGCGCAGGCGCAGGTGGAAAAGTATTCGTTTAAATCCGTACCTGCGCGATGTAGGCCGAGCCCCCCCCTCCCGCTCCAGGCGTGTGACTCAACCAGACTTCTCGAGAATCTACTGTTTATGTATGGAATTACATTTCAGTTGTTTTTCCGAATGAAAAGCTTTTGTAAAAATCTTTTCTTGGAGAGGGATGGGATAATTTGGAGAATTTTGTGTATAGTGGATCGACGTAAAGGGTTTAAAAATAACTTTTTCAACCACCTAATAAATCAACATAAAATACAGGATATTATATAACGTCCATAGTTTATTTTACATTTCAAATGCTTTTTTTTTCAACAGAAATGTTTATGTAAAAAATACTTTTAAAGTTCTTGAAGAGAGATGTATGTGATAATTTGCGTACTTCTTATAAGTGACTAATTAATTAAAATGAAATACAGGTTAATATTATATAAATCCAGTTATATAATATTAACCTTTCCTAATTATATTAAAAATTCAAGTCCTTCAAATAAAAATTAAAACCAAATTTAGTAATATGGTTTGGAATTTTGTGGGACCGTAGAAAAAATCAGGTTAAAGTAGCCTAAGAGTATTAATAGCTTCCAGTTAACACACTTAGTTTCATCGCAATCGGTTCAGTGGTTTTTGCGTGGAAGAGCAACACATACATGAGATTATATACGAGTTAATATAGGCTTACCCTTAAGCAATACTATAGCTACTACAGCAGTAAAGAATACTTTTGTATTAACCACAGATCGGCCACACATCAATCTACAAGAAAATCCAAGTTCTCCATACCCCTGTAATTAAGCTTTCTTTTTTTTTACAATGCAGGCATTGAAAACCTAAAATATAACCTTTAAATTGTGATTTGACTCTGACAGTGTAAGAAGGGTAAACCTTAAGGGTAAGCCTTCATGTTATCCCAGGGTCTAAGCTATCTATACCAAATTTCAGCTCAATCGGTCCACCCGTTTAGGCGTGAAAGAGTAACGAACATATACATTCAGACATCCAGTCATTCATTCTTACAAACTTTCGCGTTTATAATATTAGTAGAATACCATAACATTGTAGGTTGTAGGTATATAAATATTATTATCATCATCATCATCACCAGCCTATGTTCGTCCGCTGCTAGACATAGGTCTCCCCCATGGCACGCCACTCAACTCGGTCCTCCGTCTTTCTCTATCTCCTTACGTAGTGTAAGGCGTCCTTGGGCGATGATATCCGGAGGGTCGCTGGGAGCAGTTAGAGGAGAAAATATTATTATGATTCCAAACATTTATATTATTAGAATGAGCTGCGGATTGCAGTAATGCATTATATGCACGGGCCTCAAAATAGTTTCGGTTCATTGAATCTAAAGAGAGTGACCTTGTGTGTCGCGTAGATATCACAATTTTTATTAATCTTCAGCGTAATTTTACAGTACTGGCCCATTCATCAACGTGGTTTACATTTTACATCGCAGAGTATTTTTTTTATTACACCGAAGTAAGAAGAGCATGTCGCTCTCCTGATGGACAGAGTTAACGCTGCCCATTATTAGTACAGTGCTACTCGGGATTTTACAGAGGAAAATATCTGGATGCACTGCGCCGACGCTTCTTACTTGAGAGTCATAAGACGTTAAGACTCTTCAGTAATTTCACTAGCTACAGTGCCCTCCTAGAAGCACAGTAATGTTTGCACATCACTGCTCAGGCGATAGAATAACTGGCACTGTCGGGGTACCCACCTAGTCGACCTCCTGCAAAGGAAGTCTACCCCCTGTAAAAAAGTATTATTTTATACAAAAAACCAGTTGAGTCCATAAGGTGGTGCTTCGGGCCCATTGTTCGCCTAGCCCTAGACCGAAATGAATGGAGAAAGGAAAGGAAGGTTTTTGCCCAGCAGTGGGACAAACCAGGCAAAAAATAATTAAATAAAACCTGTGCGATGTGACGGTCGACAATGAATCACGTAAGATGCCTAGAAAGGTAGGTCACTCGTGCATTGAAGATTCCCAAGTTATATCGCTTGGGAAACATATTATTATTGTCTTTTTACTCGTATTATAAAGTTCTAGTTGTGCCTAGCGATTTTATCTTCTGAAAAGTTATCTTTGTGTTATTCCAGGGTCTAAGTTACTGTTGACACAAATTTCAGCTGAATCGGTTTAGTCATGAAGTGGTAACATAACACATATAACTATCCTATTAATATTATAAACTCGAAAGTTTGTAGAAATGTATATATTATGTAGGTATGTTTGTTACTCTTTCACGCCTAAACGGGTGGACCGATTGAGCTGAAATTTAATTTAGAGATAGCCTAGACCCTGGAAAAACATATAGGCTACAGTACAGCGGGTAAACCCGGGTTATGCGCAGCTAGTAGATAATAATGTTGTACGCAGATGTCCTTAAAATATTCGTAGTCCTGTAGGGGGTCTACGCGGCTACGCAAGTGTCTACGAAGTGCTACGCGCTACGATCAAGTTATTGAATTATGTATAATAAGCTTTTTTTTATTCAGGAAAGGTATTACATATTTTGTATACAGGCTACTTATTTCTATAGTCTCTGCATAGTACCTAATTAGAATCTCAAGATAACAATCATGATAATTTGACCCGCTAAAGGAGCGGAAGCCGTCCATCCCCGAACTAAGTATTGACTTGTATCTCGGGAGATAGACGTCCCACTACTTACAGCGTGTACAAAATCTATACATGTATGATAATATCGGATGCTATGAAGATAAGTTTTTCTGAAGTTTTCGATTTTGTATAGTAGTCGAAGACGTCATTTTACAATGCAACACAAATAGTCTTAAACACTAGTAGTATTAGTTTTAATCGTCAAATTATCCCATTCTGAATTTATTTCAACACCAGCTACGCTAATAGTTTTTCTCACTAAAAATAATACCTGTTCCATAATCTGTCCCTACTTTCTCCACTTGGATTATTTCTACAAAGGATACTTGACATCTGAAAAAAACCTCTGGTATCTAAGCACATACATTTCAACTCGGTCGGTTTTGTCCTTTAGGCATTTTTGTTCACGGTAATCTTTAACCACTCGCCTCTGAAGGGACGACATTTTGATCAAAAAATGGCATTATTACCCATTTTAAAATAGTCAATGCTTCGTTCAATTCCTATAGTCAAAGCTTGGTAGAAACTTTCTTGCAGCAAGAAGGTCAGCCGGCGTGCTATAGAGCAATCCGGTACAAAATCAGATGAAAATAGTGTTTGTAAACAGTGCAGCGGCCGATAGTGCAAGAAAGAGTTGCAGAAGTTCATTGTTAAGTTCACGCGCAACAGCCGTGCCAGACAGGCAGGACTGCCTCGACACTTATACTTATTATAACAATAACTCACATTTATAGGAGAATTAATCACCATTACTCTGTCAGAGCCCTTTACAATTTACTTAAGGTTGAATGGCCTTATTATTTGTCGGAGTTTAAGAATAAGGAAAATTATAGAAAATGTTAACTTAGCAATATGACAGAAGGTATATCATAAAGCTATAACCCGGCCCTGTAAATTGACGTGTCTCGAAATACATTAGAACAGATGAGTTGCTGAATTGAAAATATTTCAAGCCGGACATACGGCGACGGATGCAGTAGTTATTACATTGTAGTCCTATCACATGAAGGGTTGAAAAATTTGGTCAAAACAAACAAAAGAGGTGTAAGGTGTGGACGGCGCGGTGTTAAGACGTTGTCGTGTCTATAAAAGGCGGTCGCGGGGGGTGCGAGGGGGAGGTAACACGATCCGCGAGCTCCAGCCGGCTCGGCTCGCCCTGGAGTGGGGCGGGGGAGTGGGGCGGGGGAGGGGCCCGGGATGTGCGCGCGCGCCGACACCCGCTCCCGCTCACTAGTCGAGCGGTGCCCGACCGGTAACGTAGCGCCGACTGCCGACCGAGAGACGACCAGCGACCATGTCCTCCGTGGCAAAGACTTCCAAGTACACGTACCGCAGCAGCGGCGGCGGCACCACCGACGTTAACATCGAGTACAGCGCCGACCTGAGTGCTCTCTCCAGGCTGGAGGTACCGCCTGAACCGCGTAGTGCAGTGCTTGTGAAGTGAACGGTCATACAGTATCTTGTATTTTTCAGGACAAGATCCGTCTCCTCCACGATGATCTGGAATCCGAAAGGGAGCTGCGTCAGAGGGTAAGCTCGGGCGAAATGTGATCTCTATCTGTCTCTGTTTCGCGCGCCGCCCGCGCCTTACAGGGCGCGCAGGTGCCCGACTCTCGCTACTATTTATACCGCCGCCCGCGCCCTTCACACCCTCGCTATCTCTTATTTCATTGATAATATCCCTTTCATCTTCATTAACACTTTCACTTGTTTATTAACTCTTTTCTTAACATTTCATTTTCAATTCAATATTGATGTGTGGTGAAAATCCGCGAAAATTCTGGAAAACTCAGATTCAAATTGTGTGCTAACACTTACTAAAATTTTGAGTTAAGCTCTAAAAAAAACTGATCGCAATAATATGATATACATTATTAGTTATCCATTAAATATGGAAAAAAATATTAATGAGAAAGCTCATATTTTCATAATTTTTCATATTGCGAAAATCCAAAATCTTTTAAAAAAACATCTGAAAGGAAAGCATCCCTCATTATAATCGTGTTATAATGTATTGAAGTTACGATTCCGGCATCGGTTAACATATGAATTATATATTATCAGCTCGTGTAATCGAAAGTATTCTATTTCGGAGCATAGAGTAGCATACGCCGGCGGGTGCGGCCGCGACTGTCGGCAGCGAGCAACTCGTATCGTCTCGCGGCGACTCGCGGCTCCCATCTAGCCGAGATATATTTAGCCCGTTAGCGAAAGCATTCTCTGAAATCTCAACTTCTCGCTCTCCGGTCTCACTTTTGAAACTGGGCCAAATGATGCTCGTTCCCGTTGAGAATGCCACAATATTGAAATATAATAATAGCCCGCGGTATTAGTGGCGAAAATATCCGAGTTAGTCACACCGCCGTGAGACGCCGACCGTTTCTTATTTTTAGTACAATACTGAAATATGCGAAGGACGAGTTCTGGTTGCCGCGGTGTTGCATAATGTGTGATCCCATTATATGAACGTAATATGAAGTTCAACACTTGACGCGGAAACAAATCAAGTAATTATTGACATGATCAATACATCATTTAATGTCAAACATTCAGACATAGATCGTGATTAATAGTGATGTACGAGTAGTATCACTATCAATAATGATCTAGACAAACAAGTGAACAATAAAAACAGTAAAAATACAACTAACACAAACATTACCGACGATTGACTAGTAGTACTAGTAGATTTAGTTTGACATGATGATTTCAGATCGAGAGGGAGAAGGCAGATTTGAGCGTGCAAGTTATTCAACTCTCGGAGAGGCTGGAGGAAGCTGAAGGCGGTGCTGAGAGTCAGGTAAACCTTATTCTGATATTTAATGTAAATATAAACAAATATGCTTTGGTGAAAACTACAACAGGACATGACACTATGAAGACAATTACTGTGAAGAATCCAGGAATGGAGAAACATAAAGACAAAAATATAATACTTGATAAGAAAAAGAAAATAAAGAAAACATCAAACTTATGACTATCACAATAATTGAGGAAACAAAGAAACACAAAATGGATGGAATAGCCAATTTTGGTAAAAATAAAACCAAGATAAATAAAATGGACAACGGTAATGAAAACAATTGCTGAAGGCAGTCATGTATATCAAAATCACAAAAAGAAGCAGACAGATTAACAGATATTAAAATTATTATCAATATACTACAGGAAAAACAATCATCTTTATGAAGACAATCATAACAATCCTGCCTTGCGATGTTTTACTTATAAGCACTTGCGAATTATTTGCTCTGCGATTTGTAACAATGTAAATTTCAGGACGAAGATAAAAAGTGTATCTCATGTTTATAACCAAACTTCCTCCCAATGTTGCCCAAAATAAATAATACCATAAACTTTAAATTTAACGAATTACTTTTATTTCACCAAGAGGTCTTCGATCCATAGCCATTCATATTTCAACATTAATAACTCGACTTGTTTTATTTATTTTTAGATTCACCAAAACTTACAAAAGTCCACGTAGCATTGTCTTAATCATATTTATTTTGGGAAGCATGACAAACAACTTGAAATATTTATGTAACCCAACATATTTTCAAGTTTCAAATGAGCTCCCCACGTGACTAATGGGGGCGAATTTTGAAATTGTTTCGTAATATTTTCAGTTCGAGATCAACAGGAAACGCGACACTGAACTGACCAAGCTCCGCAAACTCCTGGAGGATGTCCATCTTGAGTCAGAGGAAACCGCCCACTTGCTCAAGAGGAAGCATCAGGAGATCGTGGTTGACTACCAGGACCAAATCGACCAGCTTACCAAAGGCAAAGCCAGGTGAGAACATATTCCTCTAACGTGTTTAAAATTATATGAACTAACATTGTAAAAACTAGTATAAGTGCTGTGCAATCTGCGAACCGCTGTGCGTATAATGATCATCAGGTCATGCCCCATCGGCCCATATGATTGCATGTGTCTCTTTGTCTGCAGGACTGAGAAGGAGAAGTCCAAGTTCCAAGCTGAAGTGTACGAACTGCTGGCCCAAGTGGAGAACGTGACCAAGGAGAAGATCACAATCTCAAAGACCGTTGAGAGGCTCGAAATTACCATCAGCGAGCTCCACATCAAGATCGAGGAGTTGAACCGCACTATTGTGGACATCACCTCTCACAAGACCCGCCTGTCCCAGGAAAATGTTGAGCTCGTCAAGGAAGTTCAGGACCTTAAGGTGTGTATTGATTACGAGTAGTAATTTTACGAACGATATGAAATATTCATTAAAACATCAGGCAAAATGCCTTTAAACACAAATAAATAGACAGAAAACATTAACACTATAAGATATCTAGCAAACGTAAAAATGAGTACCATTTTGAGTATAAAAAAATTCATAACCTTTACATCATCGTCACTTTACATCAGACGGCTGTCTACTTGTTTGTCACTTTAAATAAAAAAATCGTTCTTTTGTAAATCAAGTTATTCAGACTTCAAGATATTAATTCATTCCATACCAACATTTACAGGTGAACATCGAGAATGTAATCTACCTGAAGAGCCAGGTCGTCAGCCAGTTGGAGGACGCTCGCCGCAGGCTCGAGGATGAGGACAGGAGGCGCTCTCTGCTTGAGGCCAACCTTCACCAGGTGAGAAACCTTACTTTTTATGCTAGAGTGTAATTATGACCTCGCCTTTACTGAAATACCCATACTCCATTCTTAAACAATAGAAATACCAGCCACTGAATTTTAATGATCAACTCAAGAAATAGACATTTTAACGGAATGGATTGTTTGGCACATAAATTATTACTCTATGACAAAATAATAAAAATGGAATGAAAACAAAAGAGTGGAATGTAGAAAACAATAAATATTTGTATAGAGTTATAAAACTGATATAGCATAATAGAAACTGGATAGTTATACCGTAATGTAAAATTATCATCCCAATAATTTTAATTTACAAATCAAGAACGAGGTTTTCGTGATTATAGGTTGAGATCGAGCTGGAGTCCGTCCGCGTCCAACTTGAGGAGGAATCCGAGGCCCGTTTGGACCTGGAGAGGCAGCTGGTCAAGGCCAACGGAGAAGCCGCCCAGTGGCGCTCCAAGTTCGAGTCCGAAGCCGCCGCCAGGGCTGAGGAGATTGAGGAACTCCGCCGCAAGTATGGCATCCGCATCCAAGAACAGGAGGAACAGATCGAGACCCTCCTCGCCAAGATCAGCAACATTGAGAAGCAGAAGTCTCGTCTCCAGAGCGAGGTAATTACATATTGTAAACCCTATTATACTTCACCTGAACATCAGCGTTTTCATTTGTGAATTGAATAAATATTCGATATGTGATGTTCAATATTAGATTGATTGAAAACCATTGTATCGAAAATTTTGTATGATACGATTATCGACAAATTGCTTATAATTAAAATTTATTCAAAGTCCTTTTCACAGAAATGTTGATTTCTTATTTTTTCATCAATATCAACCAAAAACGACAGGAACTCCCCTCCGTTCGCCACAAAGTGCGATTACTCGCATCGGCATAATTTTCTTAACAATTTGCAATTCTCCAGGTCGAAGTCCTCATCATTGACTTGGAGAAGGCCAACGGAACCGCTCGGGAGCTGCAGAAGAGGACCGAACAGCTGGAACGCGTCAACATTGAGATCAAGTCTCGCCTGGAAGAGACCATCCAGGTCTACGAGCAGACTCAGAGGGACCTCCGCACCAAGATCACTGAGATTCAGCGCATCTCACACGAGCTTGACAAGACTAGGGAGCAGAAGGATGCTCTTGCCCGCGAGAACAAGAAACTTGGTGGTAAGTTTATCTTAGATTATAAAATATCCATAGAACACTAAATTAACAAATAATTAAAATTATAATCAAGCGTTAATATACTCGTAGATAACTAAGTTTAAGAAATCAATGAGGTCATGTCAATGAATCAAAGAAGTAATAATATGATTATGTACTATTGTTGTGTGCAATTTTATATCAATGTCTAAGGTACATAGCACTTCGAGCAATGAATGTAAATTTCAAATTAGGAAATTCATGCTGTAAAGAGAGAGAGTAAAAAAATGTAAATTCCATAAACGCTAGGGACATTTCACATAGCGACGACGTGAACATATCACACAAAAAGTGAATGTACTCTGGGAATGGAAATCAACACTAAAACTGAAATTCAACCGATCGACAACTTTGTCACACTCAGGCTGTCGTTTTTTTTTTTTTTATGTGATGAAGTAGAAGACGAGCAAGACGCTCTTCTGATGTTAATAGATATCGCTGTCCATAATCAGTACAGTGCTACTTAGGATTTCATAATGATGTGAAATCCTAGGTGCACTGCACCAACGCTTCCTACTCAAGAGTCATAAGATGTTAAGACTCTTTAGCCCAGTAATTTCGCTAGCTACAGTGCCCTTCTACCGAAGCACAGTAATGTTTGCACATCACTGATCAGGCGGTAGAATAACTGGCACTGTTGTGGTACCCACCTAGACGACCTCCTGCAAAGGAAGTCTACCCCCGGTAAAATGAAGATTTGGAGTATTTTTTAAAATCTAGGCTCCATTGCCTATATTCAGAGGCCTCTTTACGTTGATGATATAGAAGAGAGGTGTTAAATAGTAACTACTTTACAGACGACTTGCACGACGCCCGCGCTAACATCACCGAGTTGAACCGCCGTCTTCACGAGCTCGAGATCGAGCTGCGCCGTCTTGAGAACGAGCGAGAGGAACTCACCGCTGCCTACAAGGAGGCTGAGGCTGTAAGTACATATTATAATTTATTAAGAGAGGCTAGTTACCATCCACTGGACAAAACTGTGTCACCAAGCGGTCATTATGACCATGTTCCACCTGATATTTAGTGAAGCCATTGAAGGATTTATTCCGCTTTCGTTCAGCACAGTCGCATAGTCACTTAACATCACGCGAGATCGTGGTCGAAGATTTACCAAACCTAATAATGAATAAAAAAAATGTTAACTGGAATATTATTTTTATTATAATGAATGACAATATATCAGGTGCCCGATGTTAAGCATCATGATGGCCCATACCAGACACAGTGCCACCCAGTGTTTTTCAAATGTTAAATTCTGAGCGCACTGTTAGTTGTTGAATCTCGACATGCCCAATGCCCATTCATTATTGTTTTACTGGTAACATTGCTCTTCGGGAAGGGATATAGATGTTTCCAAAAATATAAGTTAGTCCCTCAAGTCACAGTTAGGTGTGACGTAGAGTTAAATTCTTATGTAAAAAGTGCTATGGTTTGGTTCTATTTTGAAAATTTGACACTGTGCGAGAATATTTACAGCGGAATGTATCTGGCTTAAAAAGCCATAAAAATATTCCTAAATTACAAGGCGAAATCTAAGATGTAAAATGACTATCCAGGACTTAATGAAAATGACTAATTTTCATTCGGAATTATTTAAGAATTAGTGATTGCAGAGTGTGAAATCAACTTAAATGAGAATATTACAGTAGATAATATTATTGCAAAGAAACTAAAACAATACTACAAACTTTAAAACGACTTTAAAACTCAACATAAAAATGATTATAGGCCCAACATAAAAGTCATAAAACGAATTCACGCACGCCAATAAAATTAAAACAGATATGCAAGGTACGTGCATCCACTTACCAATTTAACATCCCATTTAGCACTCGATGAAAAGTTCATTACATGTAGCAGTTCCGTTAATGATTAGCTAGCTCATGATGGACGACCGTTGGCACTGGTTCAGACTTCGATGCCAGAGCTGCCTCATTCCACGAACGGAGTCTATGTTTAGACGAGGTTCATTTGTTTTGTTTCTGTCACGCTAAAGTTCAAATGTTCTACTACTGACATACACAAGTGTTTTATGAACATTTGGAATAGTCTCCAGAGTCTCACTGTGCGTCACAAAGTCCAAAACAAATTCAGAAGCATTACCACTGCAAACTGGCCCGTGGTATTAAAATAATAATCGCGTAAATAGCACAGCCATATTATTAATGCAAATAATAATAATTATGTGATGGGTTATAAAAAACAGTCATAAATAATTTATGGTGGTCAAAACATATTTGGACCGAATCTATAGTAATTATGCACAAAAACTGTAGATTCGTTGATGGATGTTTACCATAACCAAAAACGGTTAGGAGGACATTGCCCATGTGTCCTTATCGCAATTCTAATAGGCATGCCATTCTTGTATTTCTTGAATTCTAAAAAACTATCTCATCCTCCAGGGTCGCAAAGCCGAGGAGCAGCGCGCGATGAGGTTGACCGCGGAGCTTGGTCAGTTCCGTCATGAGGCCGAGCGCCGTCTGCAGGAGAAGGAGGAGGAAATCGAGGCCATCCGGTGAGTACCATAATACCCTCGTCAAAACACCGTCAAAAGAATCGTAGGTTGGCTGCTACCCTGAAATAGAAATTATTTTTACGTTACTCATAGCATCTCATGTTTGTAAAATTTTGGCAAAAATAATGGTTACCAGTGAAACAGTAAACACTACACCTAAAGTGGTGTTGACATAAAAGGTGCAAATGTAATAAATACTCCAATATTCAGTCGGACCTGTCGTTAAAACAAGAATAGAAGCAATGCTAAGATGCATACAATTTCTATGTTATAATATAGTCTTTAATAAATAATTGTATTTAAATAATTGAAGCAATTTATGAAAAACTGTTGAAACCGTACTCACAATTGACCAGCCCACATATTTACACAACAATCAGTGGCAGACTAAGCCAGCACGAACACCGACTCGGAACTAACACCTGATGCATCTCTCAGCGCCACAACCCCACTCCTTCCTTGCGTTGACTGAATGCTGTCATAGAAACTTGCGACAGCTAACCATGACCTCAATCTGCCGTGGATTCACGCCAATAAACCACTTGATAGATTGATCTATTGTTTTCAAAATTAAAACACTCAATATATCTTACAACACCTAAAACGTTCAAACTGATTACAACAGTGACCGCACCCAATAACCTAAACACCCACGGAATCAAAATACACACTGCATTCAACTACAACAAAATGCATTTCTGTTTATGTCCAGCATTTAGCATAATCCAATTATTGGCACGTATTCCATTTATATTTAGCAGTGGGATTTGATTGGCGAGTATATTGGCACACTAGTGCAGTGAAAATGTACAAAAGACGATGTGCATTTTCTCGCGCCTTCATTGACGCGACCTCGAGCCCGACTACACGTCGGGGGTGATATCCGAAAACCGTAGTGTTATATAAAAGGTGAATGTTGCATCATGCCGCCTGTTAAAGTGCCTAATTACAACAAATGGACCAGACCTCCCACGGCAGTGTACGAAGACAACTACGGTTATGGAATCAACTTCTACCAGCCGATGATCGATTACATCAGTGCTAAAGAGCACGGAGTTGCCGCGAAGCCGCCCCATCTACCCTGGACTAACGAACGAGGCTTAGACAAGTATAGGCACGATCGCCCGATAGAGGCCTACACCGAACATGATATGTCACGATATTCGAAGGAAATCGCTGAACAAGCGAAAAAGGAGCTCATTACGTATAAAGTGGGAAAACGAACGCCATTTTCAGTGGTGGCTACAGCTGCAGCTGCGAATATCGGGAAACACGTAGGAGTCGAGAGTGTAGAGGTTAAAGCGAGGAAGAAGAAGGTTGACAGAGAAAAGATACGTGCGGAGAGACAAAAGAAAAGGGTGGCAGAGATTGAAAAAGAACTAGAATTGTATGATAAGGAAGTGAATGTGGCCGCGGAGTTGAGAAGCAAGGCTTTGATGTACAGAGGCAAGTCTGCTAAAGCTATAGCGCAAGTTTTGTTGGAGGAGAGTAGAAAGAATGTGGCGCAAGGTGCTGTAAGGAAAATGGATTTTAACGCTAAAAGGGAAGCGATCGATCGTAACTTGGCAAAGGTGACGGAGAACATAATGTCTAAGGTGTCGGCTCAATCTCACCTTTCAAGCGTATCTGAGAGTAAACTATCGGAGCAAATTACAGAAACAGTGCGGACTATTCGTGCAACATCACCTGTCACTAAATGTGTTGTGATTACAACCGAGATACCTATTATAGACACGTCGTACGTGCAGAAAATAAATGAATTAAAGGAAACGATCAATCAATTTGAACAGCTGAACACAAGCCTGTGTATAGACCAAAGGTATATTTATTAAATGCTACATAATATTATCACATAAATATAACAAAAACGATTTTAATAAAGTAGATCATTGTAAACAAATGCAAACAAAATTGTTTCTTGCTCGTTCTTCTCATACAGGTGCTTTCCAAATGCTGAAGAATCTAAAAATAGAATAAATTGATAGTAAAATTCTCCATTGTAGCAATGCATTGTGTTAAATGCATTTATGATTTGAACTTGAAAATCAATCAAGAACAGTCCTGCTTTAACACCAGTTCCAATAGAAATAAAACCTTTTCTCAATTGACCAACCACTAAAGTTCATTTTCCTTGTCTGCAGCAAACAGACCAGCATCGAGATCGAGCAGCTGAACGCCCGCGTGGTCGAGGCTGAGACCAAGCTGAAGACCGAAGTCACCCGCATCAAGAAGAAGCTGCAGATCCAGATCACCGAGCTGGAACTGTCCCTCGATGTCGCCAACAAGACCAACATCGACTTGCAGAAGACCATCAAGAAGCAGTCTCTGCAGGTAACGTAATAAGACTAGTTATTCAAAATTACCAAAAAAGCACTTCCAAATTTATTCTACCACAATCCAGTGTCTTACTGGGTGCGATACGTACTAAAAGCTCTGCTTAGTGTAAGCTTCCAGTAATAAATATATTAATAACTTCAAAGATTACAAATACCATTATAACATTATGCCATTATTGTGTAAATATTATTTACCAGTCAATGGGTTAGCTAGGTATTTTAGTAACTTTTAAGCCGAGTTTCGCGAAATCCAAATATTTTATGAATTGATCGTAAAATTCATGCAGTTTCTTAGAAACGTGTGTATTGTGTATCAATTCAACATTTCTTAATGCTTTTCGCTAATAGTTCATTGTTTTTTTCTCCAGCTCACCGAGATCCAGACCCACTACGATGAGGTCCAGAGGCAGTTGCAGGTGACCCTCGACCAGTACGGCGTTGCCCAGCGCAGGATACAGTCCCTCACCGGCGAGATGGAAGAGATCCGTGGCAATTACGAACAGGTACGGTGCTACTTTTGGTCAGGGTTGTACTAACATCCAACTTTTGTTGGGCTCGCTGGCAATGATATTTTTGCAGATTGCACTAAAGCCCAGTTCAGACGTAGCTTTATTAAATTTAAATAAAAAAAATATCTACATTTTTTAACCTCAATAAACTTCTCATCAAAATAGACAATCAAAACATTGTCCCCTATTTCTTTTACCTTGCATTTGAGTCGAATGGCGGAAATAATATATTTGAATAGGGACCTACAACACAAGCTGCGTTTTCATTCAGTTATATATAGCGATGGACATTATTTACATAAAGAGCGGCCAATACCTAGGTACCTACTTAAAATAGATTTTTTTATATGAGAAGACGAGCAAGACGCTCTCCTGATAATGACAACAGATAACACTGCCCAAAATTAGTACATCGCCAGCCAGGATTTCACAATTATGTAAAATTCTAGATGCACTAAGCCAACGCTTCTTACTCAAGAGTCATAAGATGTTAAAACTCTTCAGCCCAGTAATTTCACTAGCTACGTCCTACCGAAGCGATCTTTAAAGTAAACATATCAAATATTGATTCACTAACGTGTCTTGATTTCCCCAGGCCCTTCGCGCTAAGCGCGCCGTCGAGCAGGTGTACGAGGAGGCTCAGACCCGCATCAACGAGCTGACCGTCATCAACGTCAACCTCTCCAGCAACAAGGCCAAGATCGAGCAGGAGCTGGCCGCCGTCGCCGCTGACTACGACGAGATCACCAAGGAACTGCGTGTGGCTGACGAGAGATACCAGCGCGTCCAGGTAATTATCCGCTCTCAATTGCCCACTGCTGGGCACAGGTTTCCCTTTGATTGTACCATTCTCCCCTGTGCCCTTACCGCTCAGTAATTATACTGATCTATCACCAATTCAAACAATTTGAGTAGGCTACAGCCGTTGCTAGTTACCACGGGACAAAACCGTGTCGCCAAGCGGTTATTATAAACCGTGCACCGATATGATGTTCAGTGAAGCCAGGAAGAGGGATCTATGTCTAATCTGAGTAGAAAATATGAAATAATCTAAGAGATCAAATTGTAGTGGCGCTTTGGTATCATTAATGAGGTATCAACAATAAGATAAGATAAGAAACACTTTATTGATCCACATATAATAAGAGATTAGTATTATTTTTCAAAGTATTGGCACAATATATCGTAGCATCTGCGTTCTTCACGGTAACTTGCCAAAACTTGGCTCGAGTTTTACTCATCAGAACTGATAAGTGTAATGTACGAGTATATTCGTATAAAAATATCGACGGACTGATTCAGATAAAATGAGTCAGTACACTTCCTTGGATTTAAATTTCTTGGCACTTGCTCCCAAAATATTATTAGACATTTAATTAAATAATTTTATTACAATGTTACACCTAATGACAAGCGTAGGTAGTTACCTCATTCTCTTAACGCTACGTATGAGTAACTTGGTTTTGATCCAAAATCTATTAATTTTATCAGAGTTAATAATAAATCAGACGAAGCAAGGGCATACACAGAACTAAGTTACAAGATTTTTATAGAACATACATAAACAAACATAATTGCATAAAAGCTTTTAAAAAAGGGACACGTTCATTATTTTCCTCTTCGGCGTACTAAACTTCAGTGTTTATAAAGAAGAACTGCTAAATTTACCATAAGGATTACAATATGTGCTCTGAACCTGCTCGCAATTTCTTACTACTCGCCTTCTGCTTAAAGTTAAGCTTTAGGCACTGATACTTAAAATATTTGTCTTTATTTTCAGACTGAGCTGAAGCACACCGTCGAGATCTTGCACGAGGAACAGGAGAGGATCGTCAAGATTGAAGCCATCAAGAAGTCCCTTGAGATCGAAGTCAAGGTATTGTACCTTATTTAGAAGTTGCACTTTCCATATAGTAGACAATTATCAAAAATGTGGATTCTGTACCCAAATAGCTTTAGTATCACTGTCTTTTTTTCTCAAATTTCTGAGAAATTTGACAGTGCCCCGAAGGCGATGTTCAATGGCGACTAACCCCCTGGACATAGTCAGCTCTTTGATATCAGTTCTCCGATTTTTGTGCACTTTGAATCTTTGTCATCGTTTTCTCAAATACTTTGGTATTTCCTTCAGAACGTGTCCGTCCGCCTTGAAGAGGTCGAAGCCAACGCTATCGTCGGAGGCAAGCGCATCATCAGCAAACTCGAGGCCCGCATCAAGGACATGGAACTGGAGCTGGACGAGGAGAAGAGGAGGCACGCTGAGACCATCAAGATCCTCCGCAAGAAGGAACGCTCCCTCAAGGAGGTCATGATCCAATGCGAAGAAGACCAGAAGAACATCGTCCTCCTCCAGGACTCTCTCGAGAAGACCTCCCAAAAGGTCAACATCTACAAGAGGCAGTTGACGGAACAGGTACAATATCATTTTTTACTTGTTTTAGAGAATTTTTAATTGCTTATAATATAGTCAATGGGATGATCAAAAATTTCGTCGAAATTGCTGGAATGGAAAGTTTGGTTTTGGGATGAAAATTAAATAATATTGAAAATAATATTGTTACCCTTCAAAACCTAAAAAGATAGGTAAATGGAGTATTAGAAGGTGCGAGATATGAATAGGTATTGTAACTCCTCTACGGGGTCACTTACTAATTGAAGGGCCGACATAAAATTGTGTGATATTACTCGTAGTATGTGTATTTAAGCTACGATTCGGCGGAAGGTGTTGGTTATGATTAATGTGTGTTGTCTGTATTCTAGGAGGGTATGTCCCAGCAGAGCGTGACCAGGGTGCGACGATTCCAGCGCGAGCTGGAAGCCGCCGAGGACCGCGCCGACGTCGCCGAGAGCAACCTGTCTCTCATCCGCGCCAAGCACCGCACCTTCGTCACCACCTCCACCGTCCCCGGCTCCCAAGTGTACCTCGTCCAGGAGTCCCGCGCTCTCAGCACGGAGTGAGGAAGCATTTCATCAGCGCCCGCCCCGGTCGGGCAACACCGTTCGTTAAGTGTCGGTCACCGCCGGGACGACCGCTCGACGGTCAGCACGCCCTATCGTGTCTCACACACCACTGACCGCCGACCGCACGTCCCAACATCACTAAACTCTAAAGAACCAACAGCTTTTCATTTCAATATTTTTCTACTCAACATCAACCGGCGCTAGCACCACGTGGTGCTGTAGTTTAAATTAAAGATTATTTTATATTATTTATTAATGGTGCAATGCATATTGTACGTTTGTAACTGTAACTTTTAATAATTTTAAAAATAAATGCTATTTATGTTAAAGAAACAAAAAAAGCAATAAAACTTCAAAAGAAATTGTTTTTTATTTGTACGTGTATTTTACTTTAACCTATTTTTGAAAACTTACGGGATAAAACAATTTTGCTGCAACAATGATTGATAGCTAGCAAAGAATTCAATTAAAACAATTAGTAGTAGTGTACTGTACACTTAATGAAAATAAAAGCGATATTAACAATCTGTACATGTTGCGGCTAAAGCCCGAAGTGCGGCTACACTAAGGTTTAGCCGGTTAATCATAGGTGCAGTCGGTTACTGCGGGTTAACCTTAGGTGTATTCCTTTACGTTTATTTATGGCTATAACTACGTAGTTCAGTAGTTTACAAACGTGAGGCAAATTGTAATCCGCTCATTTAGCTGCTATTATAGGGTAGCTAGCATAATATTGTATAATTAACTAACCAACTGATATCGGACTGCCCTGAACTGTAATGAGGACAACTCTTTTCTTACAAATAAATTGGATGCACCTAAGATTAACCAACAGTCAACAGTGACCAGTTACAGCTAAGGTTAGCCTATTTAACCTGGGCGTAGCACTTCGGGGTTTAGCCGGGACATAATATAATATTTTCTACCTATAAAAGACATTTTTTTAAGATTTTAAGTATATTAAAGTAAAGAGTGACCTGACTTATCTATCAACGCACAACCCTAACCACCGACCAGAGCGGGATGATATTTGGAATATGGGTAGATTTTATAACGTATACCTCTGCAAAGAGAGGATTTTTCTAGTGGATTTTAGTCGCGAGCACCAAGTAGTTAATTTATTTAACTGAAGATTTAAAATAAACATAAATTTTCCATTTTCTCAAATATAACATTCTCGTAGGAAGTGCAAATGTAATACTATGTCGCTCATAAACACGGGTCAAACCCGGGCCTTTTTATAGGCGTACATACAGAGACTAAAAAAGTCCAACGCGCAAAGGCCCTTTTGAGCTTTTAATATAAATGTGATGGGTGACACTTATAGGAGTCTATCTGTGAGTCCATCTATTACAAAATGGGCTCAAAGACAGTCTCCTCCAAGTGACAGGACTATTGCTAATTAATGGAATAGGCTATTGATGTGCATTCTAAATGGATGGTTAATGAGGCTATTGCTAGGACTACGGCACCTGCCACTTCCGTCCCATTAGGAAATATATAGGCAGGTGATGACTCGCCACTCACTTAACGGGCCCCCATAAAGGCTGGCATTACATAGCCGACGACAAGGGCAACGTTGATGCAAGTGGCTGGAGGGGGAGAGGTGTCCCTGGACTTTAAACACGTAAAAGGCCAACACGCCACTTATGCTTCACATGCAAAAAGCAATAATATTATTTATTATTATAAGTACGTGGTATGGATTATAATGCATCGAATCTTTTTGTTAGGCGTTAACGCCTACTATTAGGCAGTGTTTACAGCATTCACCAGGACTAAAGTGATTTGACCAGGCGCTACCAATACAAGGAACTAGGAAAGTATAACGTGACCACTAAAGAACTAAAATCTATGGTGTCATAAAGGCTTTTAAAGCAACTAAACTATTTTCACGGTTCAAAGATAAGTTCATGCGGTTTGATAATAAATTTTGGGTACTTACTATGAAAATAAGCTGAAAGAAAAAGGTTCTTTTAGATAAAAATCTAAATACTAATAATAAAAACCTTTTTGAAGCCAATGAAAGGGCTGTAGAACTGGCTCAATACTGGCTTAAACAGCTTTAACTCCCTCAACAAAATAACTACATATGTATAATTATAACGTAGCCAAGAAGAAGATAAAAATCCAAAGTTCACTAACTAAACAAAAAACTAAACCACATTGCTCTTACTAGGCTCTAGACACTTCAGCTAACTCGTAAAATTGATACAAAGTGGCGCAAAATTGATTATATCCTACTTTCTTCTAGTTTAAAACAAAACTGGGTTATTCCCTACATTTGCGCCACCCTATAATATTCATGGAGGGATGCCTAGTAGGTATTTTACAGAAGTCTACTTACTAAGTAAAGGAATTCTACTAAGAAGTAAGTTCCAGTAGGATTCCTTAATAGATCCAAAATAAATCCAAATTTACCTACGACCTAATTTCCAAAGGCCTACGTCAGTGATCCGTCTGTCGATTTCATTCATAAAATGTTTACCTATTATTGTACAATAAATTAAGGCCAGTGAAAATGTGAATTCGCGCGAGTTGCCAACGAACTGTTGTGGGACAAACACTGGATACATCGACCTGAACTCGAGCCTCGTTCCGGACGCAGCGGAGAAAGTGTTGCCAGAATACTGTTTAGAAATATTTTTGGTAATTAAAATTTTAAAAAAGAATGTGGCAAATGCTATCAAAAAAAATCAAATAAATACATAACACTTGATTTAGCTGTTTGCAGTAACGCAACAATTAACACATAACACTTTTGATTGGTTAGTGTAATGAAACATTTAATGAAATAACTGTAGGTACATATATTGTGCATTTAGTTTTAAGATTTATTTCAATGAAATGTTAAGTATATACCAAAGTTAACTTTTTTGCTTCAGCCGTGAAGAAATAACATATTGAGTAGATACTCAATATAAATAGATAATATGCATATCAACTATCACCTTTATGATATAAGTGTGTAAAAATTATTTAATAGTAAGTAATAATCACTACATAGTATAAATAAAGTCACTTCCTGCGTCTGTCTGCGAACTACTCAACGGATATTGATGCAGTTTTCAATAATATATAGATCAATTCAAGAGGAAGCTTTATACATAATATGCATGTGTATAATATAGAAGAACACTGATAATTTTCTATTAAGCGCGACGAAGTGCGCGCGGGTCAACTAGTTCAGTATAAGTTGGAAACACATAGTTCAATACATCGCTCAATAATAAAACGACTCTCAATCGCATTAAAAATATAAAATAATATATCCTCTCGGGCAACTTTTAAACAATATCTGGCAACACAGGCGAGTCTATTCCGGCGTTCCACCGCCCGCCCGTCCGCCGCCGCCCGCCCAGTCGTCTGCAGCCACCCGCCCTGCGCACGCGCATCAGGAAACCCCAGGTCAGTCCTTACTCTAAATACTATACTGATCAATATGCTGTGTTGACTAAAATATTCACGAAAACTGACTTCAAACTAAACGAAAAGTACATAATACATACCCTTTTTAAGAAGAATACCGAAAAAAATATTCCCCATTAAAGAATTTCGAAAATAGGGCCTGTGATAAATAAATATGCAACTTTTTATACCTTTATATATTTACACATACGAGTATTTGCGACTACAATATTAGGATTTAATTAAAAGTTGGTGGGAAATATTGTAAGTTGTGAAATCTTAATGTAAAGAATTGTTTAAAGCTTGTCTTTTGATAGATGTTTCAAATTAATATTATGCGACTATTGGCTTTGACTAATTTGTGTGCATCCTTTTTTATTTGTAAGGTTAGTGTAGTATAAATACGTATATATGTATGCTCATTCAGTCTTGTAGTTCGTATTGTTAATTTGCAAGGACGTTTGGACTAAAATATTTTAGCGTTCGGCAATGCATTGAAGCTATTCATTAGCTTTCACTTCTGAATACTTTTTCAGTGAAAATATAGAACTAAAAGACATAATATACCGATGACCGATATTATTATGTGTCTTTGCACAAAACTTATAATTTATGATACATTATAGTAGAGGTATGAATAATTTTAATATGAGAGAATTAACAAGTTTAATGTCACTACACATACATTATTCCGTTGTTTACTTAATCATTTTCATGGAAAATTATACACAATTTCAGTTACGTACAGCCATCATTAATCCTTAATTGCGCACTGCTAGGCATAGGGCATATATGCATTTGTTATTCTTTTTTTTGTAAATTAAGGATATTTCGTCGATTTGTGACATCCTAAAAAGCGTTATTTTACAGAAACTACTTATAAAGAAGAAAACACAATGTTCAAAGTTTGCTTAAATTGGGCTTGAGATGTCACACTGTCATCTTAAGTGAACGATTTGGCCTAAAATCAATTTTACTTCTATATAATGATAACCAAAAAATTAAAATGATCTAGCAAATTTTACATTATTTTTCGTGTGTAAATATTGTTAAAAGTTCTCAAAATACACTTCATAAAATGAGTAAGATATGTCGCAGCGTCCTGTGTTCAAACAACATTTTATAGTTGATGTCGTGTTTTGATAGTTTTCCTGTATAAGAGATCTATCGATTTGTTTATTTATACCAGTTTTATAAAATTAATAGTCAAATTATATATTATTATGTCTTTAAAATAATTTTCAAATAGGGGAGGAAGCGGGTTAAATTCCAGAGAGGGACTTATCCCGCCTTCTAGGTATCGTCTTGGTATCGTAACACGCGAGATTGTGGTCAAAGGATCGGGTGCGTATTCGCACGCATAATTTTTTTTAGCCTAATTTTGTTTGGCCGAAAATGTTCCGCATAACTTTTTTTAGCCTAATCATAATTTGCCATAATTATATTGATACATAATTATTTTTTGTCATAACTGTCAGTTGCCCTAACGTTTTCTAGCATATATTTGTAAAGCATAAATTTGTGTGTCATAATATAAGTACGCATAATTTTTATGGTCCTAATTTATTTCGGCCGAAAATTTTTCGCATAACTTTTTTGGGCATAATCATAATTTCACATAATTATATTAAGGCATAAAACTAATATTATATGCATATGGAGATATTTAGAAAAGCAATTTATAGCACCCAGAGACATTGACTGTCGCAAAGTCGACTCGGATAAGTTAGGTTAGGTTAGGTTTGAACAGTGTCCACAGTGCCACGGCAGCGGTCAGCAAAGTGCCAAAAATTACCTCTCATCTTCTAATTTAGGGAGAGGATTATAGAAGAGATAAAATTAAACAACCGCGAGAAGGATAGGTTAGATTTTAGGTTAGAACATTGAAATCAATATATAATTCGTTTCTTCAAGTATTAATAATATATTGGCGATTTTTATGGTTAATATAAGGCTGCGGCAAGATATCACTTAGCTAAAAAAAATAGGGCCAGATATTAAAATCTTACTTTGCATGATTTTTGTTTTCCGTCCATAACATATTTGTAATATTCTGTTGCCTAAAGGTGGAAACTTGTAAATATCCATTAATACTGTGTAGAAGTACCCTAGTTATACATAGACTTAGGTGTAATAAAATTATATATCATTATGCCGAAAATTATTAGGGCTGGATATTATTATGTCGAAAAATATTAGGGCTGAATATAATTATGCCAAAAAATATTATGGTAAGAAATTTTATGCGTTAAAACTATATGCGTAACAATTTTAGGCGTACATATTATTATGCTTCAAAATATTATGGGTAAAAAATTTAGGCCAAAAAAATTATGCCTAAAAACGTTAGGCGTTTTGAGTTTTAGGCTGAAAAACGTTATGCCACATTAAATTAGGACTCAAATTTTTATGCGAGCCAATATGGACCCCAAAGGATCACCTATAATGAATAAAAAAAAAACAAATAAAGACACATGTATAATATTATATAATTTACATTTTGTAAACAACTAGTGGACCCGCGCGCCCTTCGTCGCACTTAATAGAAAATTATCGGTGTTCTTCTACTATATTATGCATGTATTATACCTATAAACCTTTCTCTTGAATCCCTCTATCTATTAAAAAAGATTGCATCAAAATCCGTTTCGTACTTTTCAAGATTTCAGCATACGTAGGGACAGACAGACGCGGGGTGCGACTTTGTTTTATACCATGTAGTGAATAGATAAAATACTATGTAATAGTAGTAAAATACAAGTACGCCTTAAATACAGTACAGCAATAAACATCAGCTGTTTCATACGTTTTACAAAGGTCAATGACCTGGTTAGTAAAAATTTATAAAATCGTAGTACATGATCCTCACCACCATCACCTTTCTTCATTACTGAGTTGCGTGAACTTAAAAAAAGCTTTGAACTTTATAACAAGAGCTTTTACCTGGTTCTGTTCAGTACTTCATATTAGTCCTTGTCTTGATTAGCTACCACGACGTTATGGGTTATTTTACCTCGATATGCTCTAGTCGGAAGGGTAGAGTAGCCAGGCTAACTACTAGACTAAGGACTTCTTATATGTCGTGATTCAGAGACCTCTTTCTGAGAACTGAGACAAGTTGTATCGCTCGGGAACCACGATTCCCAACTTGGGTATCTTTAAGGCACGAGTGAATATTACGTTCATCGTCGACCGCATCTCTGCACTTACCATTAGGTGGGATGTGTTCAAATGTAGGCCTAATTTGTGTAAAAAATCTTATATCTTTGGATTACGAACAGTGAGTTGAGTTACGTAGATTTCCCTTTATTTGTGCATCTTGTACCTAGGTAACACAGCGACTGCGATAGAGCATTATCATTTTTTTTTTGTTTTTATTATCAAACGAACGTCGTGCCCTAATAGTTTAGCATGTTGATTCCGTAAGAAGACAAGACAAATTCGTAGCAAAACGATACGCTTTCTTTTCAACTATAAAACATATTTATTTTTAAATAACGCCAATTTAGAGATGAAAAATTTAAAAAAAAATTGAAGTAGTGTTTGATATCGTATCTGGCTTTAAAAGCTTTTTTTTATTATTATAATACTATAATTTGACAGTAAGCGATCGCGATGCATGAATTTGGTTGTGAATTACACCCATATAGCATAAAAAATATCAACTAGCATAGGTTATTCAAAATAAACAATTTCATGACATTATTAATAATTTCAAGTGGGAGATTCTTACGTAGCTAGGCCAGGACAGGTAGGTTAGCTCAGCTGCATTCTGTCGTGCATTTGTACGTATTCTAGATGAGTAAGTGCCAAGCGTCAGAAGCTAATTGGGTTTCGTGAAACACGCATGACGGGCGACGGGTTGACCCATCGTTTGTGTGCCTAATCACGATGCGGGGCGTGAAATTCGCGAAACAAAATTGATGTATATGTCACGGCTAAGCCCGAAATGTGGCTACACTTGGGTATAGCCAGCTAAGCATAAGTGTCACTGTTGGTTATTGTTAGGTGGGAATAAAATGTTGAGTTCAAGTCTCGAGAAAGGTCATAATAATAAAAATTGGGGTGTATAGTAGACTCAAATCACAATTTATTGGTTATGTGGCCAACCTATAGGGTACAGTTTCAGGTCGCCGATATTCCTACAAGGTCTACAACATGACCTAACGACTGCCTCCTACATGTCTTATTGGAAAAGCCGGGACCCAGTTCTACGTGCCTTCTGAAAGACGGTAGCGTCCAGGCCACACTGTCACAAGTCTTTGCCACACTGAGATTAACACACATACATACACAGATAGTACATATACTGACATAGTTTTTATCCCATTTTTTATCCCACAGAACAAAACTGTTTTATCGCGGGTACACCGCGGATGTTACTAGTGCGTACCTTTACATATTTTTATTGTTATGTGGTAAACAAGCTGACGGTCCGCCTGATGGTGAGCGGTTATCGCAACCAGTGGATATATGCAACTCCAGAATTATAGCATGTACGTTGCCGGCCCTTCAAAATTACATTAACTCTCTACTAGTAAACAACATAGATGTTGGCTTAAATCATATAATTTTATGAGCATAATAATTATATCACAAAACACAATTCCTTTGTATTATTAGCACCTGTTTCGAAACACTCATGTCAAGTTCGTTGGTAAATTTAATTATTGTGCTCACTCGCTCGGATTTTATGCATTTGCTATTTTTTGCAATCGTCCGCTCTGTATCATTCCGTTGGATCTTTTATTGTGGTAGCGTCTTGCGAAAATTATGAGTGTTTGATGGCCTTTAGTACTATTTACCTCGGTATTATAGCTACAGGAAAGCGCTGGCAATGAGTAACTCTTCCCTGCGAAATCCTTGCTTTACCGCTGACTTATAGATAAGTAAGGAATATTTTTAAAGCAAGCTAGTTTTATAAAATGTGACGTTTCAAAACTTAAGAACCTTTCCGCATTCATAAAGAATGTCTATATGAATTCAAGTTATATCGATCGGACAATTTCCAAACATATACCGAGTAGGTAAAATATACAACATATCAAAATAAATTTTGTCCACTAAGCATAATTCATTCATACAGTTTATTCATAATATTATATAATATTGTAAGGTATATTAATATTCAATGACATAAAACTTGGGCGATATGCAAGTTCCCTTATAGAAAGCAACCTCGAAGTAGATTTAATGTTAATATTTTTCTTGTAAAGGTTAACAAGAATAGAATACATTAATCAGTGTTACAAACAGTAACAGCATGTTTACTCCCCAATATTTACAATCGTAAACGGTTAAAATATTTCCGATCCCTGCGGATATAGGTATAAACCGGGATAAATATATCATTTGTCAGGATATCCCATTGCAGCGGCGTGTCTATCTATTTATAGATAAGTGTAAGATGCTCGCGCGCAGATGCGTTTACTGTGATACCGGCGCCAGAACTACGGGCTCTTGTGATGCGTTCAATATTTCGTGTCGTTGGCGAAAATGTATGCAATTTTACATATACATTATTAGCTGCGCCCAGCAGTTTTACCCGCTGTGCTGTAGTCCCTGTGTTGTTCAAGGGTCTAAGCTATCTCTATACCAAATTTCAGCTCAATCGGTCCACCCGTTTAGGCGTGAAAAAGTAACAAACATACTTACAAACTTACGCGTTTATATTATTAGTAGTGTTAGTAGCACAGTAACATGTGTGACTTTGACTTGAAAATTAGTTAAGGAGATATATTGTTACACTTATTAGTCATAAAGTTAGGTTTTGGTTTTAAGTTTTTCTGGATATTACGGGGCGTGTGGTGTGGTGTCAATAAAGAGCAACGAATTAGGGAAGATAAAGAGTTATCTATCTTAACATTTTGATAAAGCTTCTACAGTAGGATTCAGATCCCAATTCTTAATAATACGACGGTCCATTGTTGCTGTAGAGCATTTTGTAGGCTTACGAACTGCACCCTTCAAATTAGCAAATAGAAATCGGATGGCTGTAGTGAGTAAGTTACCGTATAAAATGTTCAATAGCTACGCAGTAGTGAAAAGCGCGACAGGTATACGACAGCGACATCAAAACATCTTAGGTTCAGAACACAAAACTTCATACCTATTGAATACCATACAGTTCGACTGGTATGGGCTGGCCTTATTACTTAATATCAAGAGAGCGTCATTCTCTTCTCCTTTATCTTGTATAAAAAATAGTGAGCAATGACAAACTTGCAGTGTCGGTCATACAACAGCAAGATGGATGGACGATTAAGTTAAAGTCACTGTTCAAATAATATTATGGTTTTGCACAGAAGAGGGGCGAGTGGCCTTACAAGGAAAGGCTTTTATCAGAGGTATGTACGTAAAGAGCTGTGAATTAATTTTCACTTTTTTTTAAGAAAACAAAAGTGGGAATGAGATTAGCAAATACCGGTGAAAATCTACACTAAAAAAGAAATAATAATAAAAACGTACATAATAATAACACTCAGTTTTAATTACGATTAACAGTTTTTTTTATTTGTTATAGAAGTTATGTAAAAAATATGTAGATGTTATGTAAATAGGTCAAGGGTCTTATAAATTTTTGGAATATTAGCTGTGTTTAGGCTACATGCAAAAACTTTAAATATGATCTTCAAAAACAGTTTTCATTTCAGCATATCCATACCAAAACATTCGGTTTCCGGCACCTGTTTTGGATATTTATAATTAATCACTGCAATTAAGCTTGCAATTAGGTAATCGACGCGGAATTCGGTCACTGGCAATACTCTGATATATAGTATTTGATTAAGATATGAGTAAATATTAAACCCCGTTCTTTTGACAGTATTTTAGGCATGTCCTCGCCTTCTATTCAATCTCGAAGTCGAAATGGTGTCTTCTCGACGAGTTTTTAAAATGTAGAATATTCGTCGAAAAACATTGACTAGAGCGCGAAAACACAACCAAAACCAGGCGGTAGAGGAATATAGTTATGTTTAACGGACAAAAAGTTCACGTCTAAATTTGTGATTTATCACATGGATACTTTAAAAGAGGTGTATGTTGGTCACAGACTTCTTTTCCCAAAAAGCCTTGATTTCACAACTTTTGGTTAAAAAATCGACACAGCAGGCCAAAAAACTCTAGTAAAAATATATATCTCGGTCTCTAGGTCTTGCACCACTTACCTATATAGGTACTTACGAATTAATAGGTTAGTCGGTCACCAAAGAACACTCTACTATTCAGTGACTCTCTAGACTAGTTTAAAATTAGCCGAGTACGTACCTATGTGCCTATTTGTGATTTAAGCTGGCTTTCTTCCATATTTCATTCTTGTTCGGCATTTGCTAATTTTTATTGTCATTTGTTATGTAATTGTTGTGTAATACATAGGTAGAAATATGTATTCGTGCGTCCGGTAGTGTTTCGAATGGCATGTAAAACTGTAGTGCCCGGTGTGTGATGTCTCCTATAAAATTATAATATAATAATAAGGTGCTTATTGCAGAACATAGAAACTCCATAAAATTGTTAGTAATAATTATTATTCTAAATTGTTAGTAATTTTAAAAAACTAAGTTAGCGAGTTGGAACATATCGCGAGCCCGGCGGTCTACTGCGCTGCCTAGACAAATGAATCTCCAGCCAGTGCTTTATAAATGGATTTTCCATTTTATTAAATAATATAGGAGACATGTCAGGACATCATCCATGGACATCATCCAGGGGGTCCATGTTTGCTCGCGTCCGCAGGTTCATAACCCTCGATCACCTGCACGTGACCCCTGGGTGGT
Organism: Hemithea aestivaria; assembly: GCA_947507615.1. Lineage (NCBI taxonomy): Eukaryota > Metazoa > Arthropoda > Insecta > Lepidoptera > Geometridae > Hemithea > Hemithea aestivaria. Next base: position 4,373,014 of record OX382323.1, read on the forward strand.
GCTAAAGGAGCAACCAAACTACTGGTGGTAGGCATCTTGCCGACGGCTTAGGTACCACCCCTCGGACAAAAACACGGTGCCAAGCGAGCAGTCGTGTTCCACCGTGATGTCCTTGGAGGCCGATCGGGTTAGTAATTGTAGACAGTTGTGTCCGTGTTGTAGGCCGTTGCCGTTGATTAGGTGTCTCAGCGCTGGTCGCCTTGTATTGGAGAGCAGCGGGATCCGAAGCACGGTGTTCTCTGCTGGCCGACCGCAAGTTGTAGGGGGCCCAACTAGTAAACTAGCCACTTACGAAAGGCTGCCCCGCCGCTTGTGTAAAATCCTGAGGCTTGTCATCGGGCCGGACGGCGACCGGAAGTGAGGAACCGATGACTAGTTTCAGGGGGGTTCGGGCGTCCCCGCGGTCTCAATGCAAGTCCTCCGTCGGTGCTGCTGCGCTTACCCTTCGGTGGCTGGCAACCGTTCATCTCGTCTACATTTACTACCCAAACCTATTCACAAACCCCTATGAGAAAATCCAAAAGATTGAGCAAGTTAAAACGGCAGATGCACGTCCTCACACTCAAAGTGCATCTAACGAACATTCGTGGATTGCACTCAAATCTCCAAGCGGTCCATCATCATCTCGAGACTGCAAAACCTCACTTGCTCTTCTTAACGGAGACCCAAATCAAGCAACCATTAGACACTGCTTACCTAGACTACCCAGGCTACACCCTGGAGCACCGTTTTGTCTCACGCGCAGGACTATGTGTCTACTCGCGTGACGATGTTTGCTGTGTACGTCTCCGTAATCTCGAACACCATCGCTTTTCGGTAATTTGGGTGATGGTGGATACAGGCATGGAGAAGATCCTATACGCTGGAGTATATCGGTCGCATAAAGGCGACAGCGAGACAACTCTACTTCATGAATACCTTGGAGAAACGGCAGATGTGGCTCAACAACGATACCCCTCCGCTCAACTGGTCCTTTTGGGAGACTTCAACGCACATCACCAGGAGTGGCTCTACCCTTTTCAGCGCACTGATCACGCAGGAAGGGAGACGCGCAAATTGGCCCTCACGTTGAACCTCTCTCAAATTGTCCTTGAACCAACGCGGGTTCCAGATGTTGATAACCACACTGCAAACTGCCTTGACCTTATCCTTACTACTGACCCGGACCGTTACACGGTCTCTGTTTCATCTCCACTAGGGAGCTCTGATCATTGTCTGATCCAGTCTTCTTCTACATTTTCTCCTATAGATTCCAGCCCAACCGGAACTAGGCGTATCTGGAAATACGGGTCAGCGGATTGGGATGAAATACGCCAATTCTTTGCATCCTACCCCTGGAAGCAAGCATGCTTTTCTTCTGGAGACCCGACGACTTGCGCAGACGCCATTACTGATGTGGTGAATCAGGCAATGGAATATTTTATTCCGTTTTCTGAAAAACCACTCAGTATCAAGGCTCGCCCCTGGTTTGGGGCTGAATGTGCGCGTGCTGAAGCACGCAAACACTCAGCATACCTAGCCTGGGCTGATGCGCGTGTGCGTAAAGCGTCGGACACTCGAGCTAAGAAGAAAGCTTTTAATGCTGCCTCCAAGGAGTATAAGAAGTCGTTGAAAAGGAGTTACTTCAACCACGTCGGTCGAATAGGGAAGAAGCTTGCTTCTCAACCAACGGGCAGTAAAGCTTTTTGGTCCCTTGCTAAAGCGGTTGAAGCTAGCTTCTGCCAACCTTCGCTACCACCACTACTAAAACCTGACGGCTCGCTAGCACACTCCGCCACAGAGAAGGCAAATTTATTTGCCTCTTTATTTGCGGAATCTTCTCGTCTAGATGCTACAAGTGCCACACCTCCTCCTATCCAACACTGCGGGGTTTTCATGCCCGATATTCGCATACATCAGAAGGAGGTTCTTAGAACACTTCGAGCTCTAGACGTTAGTAAAGCCAGCGGTCCCGATGGTGTACCTGCAATAGTTTTAAAGAATTGTGCGCCAGAGTTGTCTCCGGTACTTACGCGTTTATTCCGCCTGTCGTTAGAGTTGGGAGTAGTCCCCAAAGGTTGGAAAGTTGCAAACGTGCAACCAGTACCCAAAAAAGGCAGTCGTGCAGACCCTTCAAATTACCGTCCGATCTCTCTCACCTCCTTACTTTGTAAGTCGATGGAGAGAGTGATCAATAACAGGATCCTGGCTCACCTTGAAACCAACGACCTCCTCAGTGACCGCCAATACGGCTTCCGCCGAGACCGGTCCACTGGGGATCTTCTTGCGTGTGTCACTCATCTTGTTGGTGAAGCTTTGGAAAAACATGGGGAAGCTCTCGCCATATCCCTGGACATTTCCAAAGCTTTTGACCGAGTCTGGCACGACAGCCTTCTGGGAAAGCTCCCTCTCTACGGGCTACCAGCCCAATTGTGCAATTGGCTATCCGATTTCCTGAGGGAACGATCGTTACGGGTGGTCCTCCAGGGCTGCGCGTCCGATCAAATGGCGATTAACGCTGGGGTACCTCAGGGATCTGTTCTCTCAGCAACGCTTTTTCTGCTGCATATTAATGACCTGCTCTGTCCCGGTATCTATGGGTATGCAGATGACAGCACAGTTATTGAGAGGTACAGTATGCCTGATGCACGAGCTGGTAGTGACGCTATTCAAGCTCAGAGATCGGCCATGGTGGAGAGGTTGAACTCGACCTTAGTAAAAGTGTCAGAATGGGGTGACTTCAACTTGGTCAAGTTCAATGCCTCGAAAACGCAGGCATGTCTATTCTCTGCTAAAAAGGCGTCTTTTAATCATTCCCCCACTTTCCATGGCATTTCGATTCCTGTGACCGATCATCTGGATCTTCTGGGTGTCAGCCTTTCATCAAACCTTAATTTCGGCACGTACATTGAATCCAAAGCCAAGGTAGCTGGTAAAAAGCTGGGTATTTTATCCAAAGTGAGGCGCTACTTCACTCCTGGACAGCTTCTTACACTTTATAAAGCTCAAGTCCGATCTTGTATGGAGTACTGCTGCCATCTTTGGGACGGTTCAGCCAAATACCAGCTCGAGGCCTTGGATTCCATTGAACGTCGTGCCCGTAAAATAATTGGTGATGAGAGGCTGACTGAGACCAAATTACAGGATCTCGCACATCGACGCTCAGTTGCCAGCCTGTGCGTCTTTTACAAGCTCCATCATGGAGAGTGCTCCTCAGAACTCCACGGGTTAGTTCCACCATCACCCTTTTACTACCGAACTTCCAGGCAAACGGCACTGCGCCACCAATATCTGGTGAGTATACCAGCAGCTCGGACTAAGCGATTCGCTTCGTCTTTCATTATGAGAACGGCGAAGTTATGGAACTCGCTACCACTCTCAGTGTTTCCCGAATGCTATAACGTGGGTTTGTTCAAATCAAGAGTGAATAGGTTCTTACTAAACAAGCGTGCTACAACTTCGACTGCATCGTCACTTACCAACAGGTGAGATTGCAGTCAAACGCTTGATTAGTCTTCTATAAAAAATAAAAAAAAATAAAAAAACATGTTGCAGGTCATGCAGGAATATTGGCGACTTAAATTGCAACTTAGGTTGACTACACAAGCTCTAATAATATTTTTGTGTTTGTTATTTGACTCTGACTATGATCTTGGAGTATAATCCCATTTTAATAAACAAATCAAAAGGGTTTAAATATAATTCATAGATAACAATTGTCATAAATGTGCTTCGGCCCGTATAAGTTTTTTTTTTGTGTGGTATCATCATCGAAGACATATACAAAGAGAAAGAAAAAAATATATACATTTATTATTTTTGACTAATATTGGGCCCTTGAGCTAGCCTTCAAGGAGACTTATACTGGATCGAGTACCTCCTGAATATACACCTGTTTGGTAAAGTTGTAGAGTGTAGATTTTAAGCCGGAGACCAACTACGTAAAGTAAAAAATGATGCTAATATTTCATAATAAACGGCACGCATCAGAGGGTAAATAATAAGCATATCCTGAGGCGAGGCGTAGTTCCGAGCGGATGAGGAATGTGGTGCAACCTCCGCTTCGCTTCCATATACCATCTGCCATACAAGCTCTGTCGCAGGAAGTTACTCGTATTATATTTTATTACATTTTTCTCACAAATTTGGGTTAGATATCTTCTTCTTCTTTATATATAAAAAGAAAGAGTAGGTATCTGATTGGTTTATAAACGCACAGCCCAAATTACTGAATAGATTAGGTTAAAATTTGGGAAACAGGTTCTATGACACGGACCTCCGTTAAAAAGGATTTAAAAGTATTTACCGCGACCATAAGCTAGATCTGGCCCAGTAATTTCGCTGGTAACATTGTCTTTCACACCTCATCACTCTAGTTTTTTTAATCGACCTACGCCGTTGGCCGTTCGTTTACATAAGAAGATACCTCTAAAGCTTTACTGAATGGGACAGTTACCTAGAAATCTAATAGATATGAAGTTCTACACAACACTGCACTGCGCTTGTCATAGGTCAGCCACATCTGCGTATGAGTCGTCGTATAGTGTCATATTCTAAAACTAAACAGAATGTTTAAAGCACTTTTTCGAAGAAGAATTCAACACTCCGACGCCAAGACGATGTCTATCTGAATCTTTAAAGCTATAGTTTATACTAGCTGCGCCCAGCAGTTTTATCCGCTTTGTCTATGTGTTATAAGTTTTGTCTAAGCTACCTCTATACCAGCTCAATCAGTTTCATTGAGCTCAATCGGCCCATCTGTATAGGCGTGAAATAGTAACAAACATTCTTCCAGACATCCATACAATCTTACAAAACTTTTACGTTAATAATATTAGTAATAATGACGTAGTCACGTGCACAATTGCACCTAGAAACGTATAGACACGCCACGATTTATTTCAGTAGCGAGTACACTAAAATAAACGGCCTACTCTTCTTGAGAAGTGTCAAAGACTTGGGCCGCAGTCAGGTTGTTGCCTCGCGTGTAATGAGGTTGTCTCTCTTCCCGAAAGTTTTTACAAGGCAGGTGCCAACTCTGTAGTTTCTTAGAACTATGTGACGTCACCAGGTACGAGCATAGGACCTACATATTTTTTATTCCTAGAAGGCGGGATAAATCCCTCTCTAAGTTCACTAACCATCATGCCGAAACACGGCCATGTAATGACGCTTGACGACTAGGTTTTGTCAAGTGGGTGGTAACTAGCCACGGCCGGAGCCTACCACCAGTAATTTCCTTTTCTAAGTTGTAAATCGGGGACTGGATTATTCGCCGATCCTCGGTCCATCACAGAGCCGATGCGGGAGGGCCGCTGAGTTGTTTAAGTGGGTAGCTGTGTAGTCGTTCTGCAAGGGTGTCCCATATAGTCCTGTACCCGGTACCCCCGAATGGGCGGGTGCGAGTATCGCATTATTTTCTCAAAAAGCTCATAATATATTTCTTCTTGATAGATCGTAAAATGGCAAAGGGTATCCAAAATACAAATATTTTCTTCGTTTTAAGAATAACGTAATTGTTATTTGGTATAGCAAACTGATGACCCTGGATGCAGGTCGCTTCCAACCGGTATATATGGAGGTTCAAAGGAAAGATAAGAAATGTTCAGCAGTGGACGTCTTACCTATGGCTGAGATGATAATGATGATAGCAAAATGGAAATATCTTTAAAATATATTATCTAGAGCTTTACCGTGAAACTTTTTCAAAAAGGTAAATTCTACGAATTTGTATTTCAATATTCGTCATATCGTGCGACCGAGTGAAGACCATGTAAGGACGAGACTCTTTAAACTAAATAAAACCAAAAACTTTTCCTCGAATTTCCAACATTTTACAAATATACCTAACCGTAATCTGTCTCTAGATTCTAGATACTAGTTACTAGAGTAATTCAAGAAGCCTAGATCTAGCTCAAAAGCGAAGCCGGGCAGATAGTGGTGCACTAATTACGCGATTACTACATTACGTTATCATCAAAAGAATCGCCTCGAGGCCAGATAAGAGATCACAAAATCGGTCTATGGGCTAGTTTCTAAATACATGAGTCATTCTTGGCTTGGAGCCACGTGAACTATCGAGTCACCAATGTTTACCGGGGACACCCAGCATAAAGAAAGTATACGGAATTGACCGATAGCGACATCTGCAGGGCTATTAGTTCCAAGTCTGTTAGCTTTTATAGGATTCGGCCGTGGCTAGTTACCACTCACTGGACATAACCGTGTCGCCAAGTAGTCATTGTGACTGTGTTTCGGCATGATGTTCAGTGAAGCCAGGCAGGGATTTATCCCGCCTTCTAGGTATAGTCTGCTGCCATCGTCGCTTAACATCACGCGAGATCGTGGTCACCTAAGAATTATAAATATTGGGCGAAGAAACTAATTAAAATATACATTTTATAAATACAACGCATAACGCTATATAAAGCTGGAATTAAAGTTAAAACGGAAGAAGTAGAAGAACTTCATTTATTTCTTTAACTTTATAATATGACAAAGAGCCTTGTCGAGAGAGAGCCCGTTGGTTCCTCAAAATTCGTCACCTTTACCCACTTGACTACTAAAATTTTTGATATCCATATGTATAGGTATTTACGAGTCCGAAATCAGTAGAAAATAATCCTATCCGATATTCCCAAGAACAGTTTTGTATAGAAACGTGATTGTTTGCACGAATTGGGAACAAGGCCACGTAAACAATTCGGAACATTAAATGTGGAGCGGGTAATTACCACGAAACATAACATTAATGTTCATCAGCTGATCAACAGCTTATGTTACAATGTTAGCATTACATATCAATTGATAGTTACTTAAAATTCCAACTGAATTAAAAATTATAAAACTGACTCAACTGTTTTATTAAGCGAGCTTTTTAATTTAAATACCGCACGACTATTTTTGATAAAATTTGTAATCATCTGGGAAGTATAATGTTGTACCTATAGAAAATGTAAAATAAAAAGATTTATAAAAATCTAAATAAAACAAAAGGACAACCCATACAAAAAAACAAGGAGATTTTCCAAATCGGTTCAGGTGTCCTTGAATATTCGGTGAACATACACAAAAAACGAAATCCTCTATTTTTTACGTAGGTTAAAAATACTCATTTCAGTACTAAACTTTGAATTGTAAAAATACCACGGAAATACAAAACGCGACATAGAAAGTCTTTAAACAGTTCCACAATCACTCACTAGATGTCACTAGCAGTAACAAAAGTAAATAAATATATTCTGCTTTCATAACGCATTGTTACAAAACAATTTAGCATAACAAGGAAAGGAATTTGTTATAATATCCAAAACCTAGATAATCATTCACAAATTAGAGCTGCATCCTTTCAAAACATTATGACATTCAGGCCAATGTCAGAACTAATTAGATATTTCAACATAACTTGCTTCACAATTCAGACAAATTAATAGACTGGAATACGGATAAAGATCGTCTTCGTTATGTAATTGGTCTACATACTAAATAATGTTGAATTTTTACTGATTTTAATCAATATTTTAATTTTATGGCGCCGTTGCTCGTTAATGTTTTTATAATGTGAAATTTTTATAATGTGAATTTGTTTGAATAATGTTTTGTTTAATATAAATTTTAATTTTGCATTCATTATACTTCTGACGTTGATAGGTATTCAACATTCTTACCAACACTGCTATACTCTTCACAATAATATATAATAGGCCAGACCAACTTGGTGTAAATGTTCGCAGTTAAAAAAAATTCAAACGTGCTTATTTCAATTATTCTCCTCTCCCTGCACCTTTGTCTGGAAGAGATCGCTATTAACGATAAGACCGCCTTGCCACCCATTGTAACACATAGCTTTTGTATTATTTTAGTTTTTAAGTTGTTCTTGTACATTTTTTTGTGTTTCAATAAAGGGCTATCTATCTATCTATTATTTGAGAATAAGTCACTTCGTGCGAATATATTATGCGCCAAGTGGACGCAGACTCCAAGGTGTCTTGGTAAAAATCGTCTCAAATTTCCCTGGTAGCTGTTACCTTTTCTATGTATTTTATTTTCTTATGCAATATTACGTAGGTAGATAAACGAATTTGTAATTAGGAATTTCTTGCTCGGTTAAATTTAGCTGACTGAAAGCCTATAGAATATTTTCTTTCTTTCACTTCCGCAACATTGTCTAAAAGCATTTTTGGTTTTATTGAACTCGAACTGAAAAATCGCCTTCAATTACAGAGAAATCGTTTCAATTGATTTATATACCATCGGCCAGATGCGAACCTGGCTAAACTATTTGTAGAAATAGCTAATTTAAACCGTATGTTTAGGCGTTAAGGTGTAAAATGGGAGAAACTTTGAAGTTTTGTTTCGGCATGAATATGGGCCATTGCGGAACTAACACAAATAGAATCTATTCTGTATTTTTTAAAAACCTAGGGTCAGTAACACTGGTTTGTTTGAAGTGTCAGAGTTCAGCCAATCTTTAAATGCCATTTATCCACCATTCAATATATTCCTGATGTTTAGTTAATCGGTAGCCATTGAGCTTACAGCAAGCTTTTCAACATTGTACTACAAAAATTGTACCTATAACACTGCTTATTTTAGATATTTCCATTCCCGTGGTAATGTCGCAAAATTCTTTCATATTAATTTTTTACGTATTAAAAAGAATCTCTATATTCTAAATTTCATCATTCTAGGTTCAGGGGTTTCGGCTCTACGATGATGAGTCAGTCAGTCATTTACATAATAAGTGATGATGAATATCTCATTGTCATCTCAATCTAACAATGATTTAATAGCTATTAACATAAGACAATTATTTAATAACCTTTAATTAACAGTGTAACTTTAATAAATATTAAATATGCATTGTTTTTTTTTCAGAAAGCAAGGAAATAATTGAATTCTCGCACAACGTCTCATCTATAAAGTTGCTGATGATTTGAAAATGTCTTTTAAAAACTATGTAAGTAAATTAATTTTTATGGCTAAGAACTAAGAATACTCCCTTACCAATTCTTATATGTCTTTGTAAGCGAGAAGAGAGAAAGAATTTTCAATAAATTAATTCCATGTATTTTATATTTGAAAATTCTTCAAATTGTGCGAGCGAGAGAGCGTCACTCGATATATACTCTCCTAAAGACCGTGCGATAAAAGGATATTTTAAATATTTTTTATTCATTATATGTTAGCCTTTCACCACAATATCACGTGATTCGTGATGCTAAGCGATGATGCGGCCGTGGAAGGTACAAGACTAAACCTAGAAGGCGGGATAAATCCCTCCCCAAAATAATAATAATCGCTATCGCATCATCATCTGCAGCCTTCTACATCCCACTGGTATGGGCTTCCTTCATGTTACCCTGTCTTGTGTCAATCTTGTCTATGTGCGACTCGCTACTCGCTACTTTGACCATATCGGCCAGCCATGTAGGTATCGCCTCATAAAAATATTATATTATAATATTTAATCTTCCTATTATACATATATGTCCACATATCTTCAGGTTTCTGTGATCTTCGGCCAGATTTTGATCTGCTTGACGCATGTGAGATCGTGTTCCAAGGCTAAAAAATAAAAAAACAATCTCATCAAAGGGTTAAAATTCCCGATGCTCGCCGTCCATCAGCCTGTTCTCATAAATATCTTGAATCGCGAAGGGCTCTATAAAATCCCCCGTCGTACGTTATCTCGATGCGTATACGCATTCTCCCGCTATTTATAAAGCTGAAGGGAACAGCTTTATATGATAGTGTTGAACGAAGAATATCTCTTGTGTAGACGGGGAGTTGATTTACACTGCATTCGTTTTGTTCCCTTTAAAATATTAGCTGAAAAATAGGTTAAAAATGTCTATGAATTTATTTAGGCATTTAAAACTTGTCGTACAGAGATATAGAGCCTATGTACACCATGGATTTAGTGTTTGATGTCTCGTCAATTTCATGTCTTCTCGTGGTGAAATTATACAAATTTTTGACTGTTTATTTCCAGTATGACACATCATCGTACGGGCGCAGTCGTGATGCATCAAGGAACTCCTCCAGCGGAGCCTCCGACCGCCCCGCAGCAGACCGCCCCACCTCAGTCACAGCCAAATACATAAACACAACACCTTCATACAAATCCTCCAACATACCCGTCCTCTGCGATAAGAACGAAAAGGAAAAGGAATCACCCATCACCGCTATTGCAAACAAATACGCAAATTACAACAAAAATAATGAAAAATCCACCTCGAAATACGATAAAAAAGATTACTCTAAACTCTCACTACCATCTATCAGTACAAACAAGAGCAGAGACCCTAGTCCCGTTTCAGCGAAATACGGCCTCTCGCGGTCTAGACACTTGAGCCCTGAACGGAGAACTAAAAACTACAAAGATAAAAGTCGAGACGCAAGCCCCGGTGATCGTGACAAAGACATTCCAAGCAAGACTGACAAGTCTGCGGGATATAGCCTGTCCAGCTACAAGTTGTATCCTCGATCCTCCAGTTACACTCGCCCCACTCGCGCAGATCCGAAACCTGATATCACCTTATCAAATTACTCGCGACCCCCAGCCAGGACCGACCCTAAGTCTGAACCCTTGATATCAAGCTACGCTCGGCCTGTCTCACGTGTAGATTCTAAGCCGGAAACTACACTTTCTAATTACTCAAGAACGAGACCAGAGCCTAAATCGGATGCCTCAGTTAACAATTACTCAAGACCATCCTCACGCATAGAGTCTAAACCTGAAATTATAGTCAACAGATACGCTATAGCTAATCGCCTTTCTAATAATTATTTACGGAGTCCACCCACAGTGAAAAGGCCTTCAGTATCACCAGTCAACCTTGATATTCCAAAACATACTGTTGAGAAACCTGTTTCACCAGTAATTATAGAAGAACCACCACAAGTAGTACAAATGGAGGAAGATGTTAGTCATGTAAACGCTCAAAATGAAGATGATAATGAGACTGAAACTGTAACAATAGTCACTCGCCACACTTCGCCGACCCCGCCAGGCTCGTCCTCTTACGTTCGGACAAGGCGAGCGGACATGGCCAAAACTGTAGAAAAAACTATCACACGATTAAAGAGAAGACCAGAAACCGCTGATAAAGAAATTCAATCGGACAGGCTTGATGACCCCACTAGGTCTAGCAGATTTGGTAGCACTGCTAGAACAAATATGTCGAATTGGTCATATTACTCCCCAAATTCTAACTACACAGGCTATGCTGGCAGATATTCCACGCAATACTCTGACTTGCGAGTAAATCATAATAACTCTTATAATGACAGAAGTAGTCGAAGTCATAGTACTGAACCCATGCCAAGAGAAAATACAAATGGTATAGATAACAGTCAAGATTTAGCTCACTCCATGAATGAATCCAATCCAGAAATTGTTACTTCTGTTTATGAACAAAATAAGGATGACGACACGTCAGAAATTATAATTAACGTCAATTTAAAACTAAAAAGGGCTAAAAGTCCTTCCGTGACAAAAGAATTGGTGTCACCAGAGATTACAATAAGCAACAGCCAGTTACCACCACAGCCGCCAAAAGCTGAAGGCAGTGTTAAAGCTAAGAAAACTAAAGTTCGTAAGTCCAGTACGGATTCTCAATCAGATTCTAGTTCAAAAAAAAAAGTGGTAAAGAAAAGGAGTAAATCAGTTAGTTCTACTGACTCCGACCAAGCTAGTGATGCCAGAGAAAAATCCCCCGCAAAAAGTATATCAAGGAATTCTTCTAGTAATAATTTGAAACATTCCAAATCACGTGAAAGCAATAGTCCTGAATCGAGTATAACTTTATCTACTCAATCCTCCATAAGTGAAGATGAGTCTATAACAAAATCTAAAACTAACGATCCTTCCCGAACTTCAGCTGATGAATCGTTACCCATAGACAAATCGGGAAGACAACCGTCACCGGTTTCACAAAAAAATGAAAATGGAACTGAGGAAGCCAAATCATTCCTTATTCGAGCACTCGCACCAGTAACAAATCTTTTCAAAATGAGACAACCAGAGTCAAGTGAAAACAGCAAATGGCTTGAAAATTCTACCTCCGAATCAACAGGTAAAGATGTTTCAAATCTGGTAACTGAAAGTGATAAATCAAGCAAAAGTAAAAATACCAGTAATATAATAGCTTCAAACGACAATAACTTAGTTCAGTTAAAAGGTATAAGGCCTTTAGAGTCCGGTGAAAAAGTATGGTGGATGGAATCTGATTCTGATAAGCGAAATAATAACCACAGCAATGAAAATTTATCGTCAGATAAAAATATACCGCGAAAAATCAAACACATAGAATCCGGAGAAAGAGCTTGGTGGCTCGACTCAAACAGTGAAAGCAAAAAATCCAATCAAATGCAATCTATAAACTCCACAGAAAGCTCTGATCCTAATAGACAATTAAAATGCAAGTTTATTGACGAAGAGAAACCATGGTGGCTCGACAGCAGTGCCAATATCCCTGAAGGGATAGAACGACTGACGCCTCCGAGAAAATCATCAAGTGATAGTGAAAAAAGTGAAAAATTCAATTTCTTTAAAGTTCGGCATATCGAATCAGGAGATCGAAAGGACTGGTGGCAAACTAGCAACGAGAATTCGTTGAGCGGGAACAAGCCTGACACTCAAAGTTTGAGTAAATCTGGTTCAGAGAGACACTTTCCATTGAGACGAATCAGACACGTTGAATCCGGTGAGAGACCGTGGTGGCTGTCCAGCGACCAAAACATTCCAGAAGGAATCGAGAAACTGCCTCCTCCTCCGCCTCAAGAAGAGAGCGAATCTTCCGACTCAGAAGAAGTTCAGGTCTACTCGATTCCATCTCACATACCGCCTTTCCCATTACATTTACCAGACGATGAACCTCTAGGCGACAGACGGAGCCCCGAGGGATTGGAGACGCCAAACGATGGGGAAGATTACAATCGTAATAGAGGCCGTTCGTCTCCGTATGAAAATGATCGTCAATACCGTCGGAGAAGCTCTGCGGGTTATCCAAAGGGTGTGGATAAATTCATATCGCGGTACACGGATATCGACGACATTCTGGGTACATCTGGTCAGATCTACAGTCCGTTCATGGACTCGATCTTAGCGCGGAGGACGGGGCACATGGTGTGTGATGACGACGAGTGCGAGGAGATAGACCCAACCCAGGTGCGGATACACGACAGCACCGCGCAGCGACCAGTCATCAAGAAGATCGGTTCCAGGTGAGCTATAACTCTAAATCAATCACGATTTTCATGTCTGAGGGTCATGACTCCTTTCACACATGACTTTCGTTCTTACAATGGAATGCCATCTTGCCCTATCTTCGGAGAGCACCATACGAGTCAAGTTTGATCAAACCAACTCATCGGGCTGTGGTTTCAAGGTCCTTTTCCTCTTTGCCAGTGGCCACTAGTTTTTCAAGATTAGCTCCATCTTTGCATGGTGAGACATTGTCTGCATACTATAAAACTGAACCATGTTTTTCCCAGACTAAATCGACTTGATACACGACCGCTCTCGAAATGGCTATGGTCATTGCACGAACGAATTCCTTAGTCGCTCAAAGTGGTTTCCAACTATGGCTATGAACGCTCGGCGTACGTGCTTGGAAGTCCTAACTTTCTCGAGCCACCGGCGCGACGTTTAACTTTATTCTATGTTGGTTACAGAAGCGACATCATTGATTGTCGGGATGAGGACCAGGTATGTACCTTTTTTACCCTACACTAAACAAGTGTTTGACCGCAATCTCACTTGCTGGTCTGTAGCGATGCTGACGATGTCTAAGTTGTAGCACGCTTCTTCATTAATAACCTATTAACTGTTATTGATTTGTACAACACCACGTGGTAATTTTCGGGAAATATTTTTATAAATTTCTTTAAAATTATGAATCTAAGTACTCTTAAATTATTATCTAGGTTCTACGATTGGAGTCTATTTACATAATTTTTCATAATTTTGTCATTATTATGTTAATTGGCTATGCCATATACTTTTTGGCAAAACAAACTAGAAATTGTAGTTTTTGATTTCGGATAACGTAAGGAAAAATGTTTTATTTTACCTACATAAATACAATATTATATAAAAAATATTAGGTAAAATACTATCTAGAATCAATGAAAAGACTCATAACGCAAGAGTGGTGGCTCTACTAGTCGTTAGGCTAAGTCGGGAGTGATCACCTAATATTGGGCCAAAGCTCTTGGGTTCAATTCCTAACTTAGTTTAACATTTTTGTTTATGTACATACATGTCTGTTTTGGTGTATAATAAGTATATTATATCTATGTTTTTTTTCTTACTAAAAAAAACGCGATATGCGTACCCTCCCGTTGGGGGTACAAGAGGTTTATGTGGGACACCCCGTGTAGAACGACTGCACGGTATACCCACAAAAACGACTCAACGACACTCCCTCATCGTCCTTGTGATGGGGCTGGGAATCGGAGTCTTACATCTATTGTTTAATTACCATAACAAACCTTACCTATATCTTATACTAGCTTGGCATCAAAAGACCGTACGTGGAAAGTTGTCCCAATATTATTAAAAAGGCATTTATCCAAAACGGGACTTACAAAAATGACGAGATAAGGAGACCTACAAACCTTATTAACTCAAAAACACCTTACCGAGGTAGTTAGGCCATATCGGTAGCGAGAACATCGGTTCTCTTAAATAAATACAACTGGTCATTAAAATAAATTGCGCGCCGACTAATAGCCTGCGCTGGCTGAAAAACTGGACAGGATCAAGAAAGTCAAGTGCACGCACTGTTGTAATAAAGATACCGTGCGTTAAAAACCAAACCGACGCCTTCTCCACATTTTTTTATTTACATCGAACGAGAATAGTGTACTGAGTACCCTGTTTCAAGGTTCTAAATGTTTTACATGTAACCTTGTATTTACATAATAAAATAAATAGGAATTTCCCACACAACAAACGTAATTTTTTGGATAGGTTAAATTAAGTAAAACGTTAAATTATAGTGAATAATATGGTGTCTCATATAAATACAGTAGTAGAGAATGACTCGCATTTGGCCAGTTTTATTTTCGACTTCAAAGTTGAGTAGAGGGCACGTAGGTTTATTTGTAGAATTAATTACTTTTACTTATTATGAGCCTTAGACAACGATCGCCTTAGCCTGATCTTAAGCGCTGATTACAGATATTATCCTCGAGGTTGCGTATCAGACTAAACCTAGAAGGCCGTTTTATAAATCCCTCCCTCCATCGCATCGCTGCACTGAACACTGAATATCTTTGTAAAACTCAAGCTCAACATTCATTTATTCAATTCAAATACATTGGAGCACTTTTGCAAGTCAATTTTACATTTTTCTATTTTAACAATCTACCTCTCGTTCGCAAGGCACTTCTATGAGAAAAACGAGGAAGAAACTCATGAGGATTGAAAGTGGACGTTTCTTTAATATTTATTAATACCACTTTAATTTTCCCGTTAGTTATTTTTCCGTACAACAGTAAACAAAGGTTGGTTGGTTGGTTAGATTAGAAGATATCTTTACTTTACTCTTTCACAGCGATAAGGCCGCCCATTGTGGACCAAAATGTATTCTAGTACTAGAGAGTAATAATTATAAGTAAAATGTTTTTTTTAATCATTTAAAGAGTATTTTTCCTTATCTTATTTGCAGTATCTGATTTTATTTCAACAGTAAGTTTTCAAGTGTCGGTTACTTGGACAGTGGACGCAAGTTGACTGTGACAAGCCGATTTGAGCCGTTTTTCTCGTTGCTTATAAAAGTGACGCGTTTGGAGCGGACTGCGGACCGGTGTGGCGCTGGTGGTTTCTAGCTATTGTCTCTGCGACCGGTCTTGTGCAGGGCGTGTTCATAGTTACACTACACTTTATAATATACGTTGGATTTCAAATTGTACAACAGAAATGGCGTAGATTTCTTTTTATGCAAAGTAAAAAGACGAGCAAGTCTCTCCTGCCGGTAAAAGATAACATTCAGTATTTCATAGCGATGTTTTCAGTAACAATACAAACTTGTCGCAAATAAATGTATGATGAAAAATTTCAATAAAAACTGGAAATGCTGCCCGCATTCTGGGTACTCTGCCATCTGACAGAGGTTTGGAGCACTCGGATTTTGTGTAGATTTTGGCTTGTGGCCGATCTGTGTGTTAATAAAAGTGTAGTAATTCTTTACTGCTGTAGTATTGTTAGTTTGTTTCTCTAAGTAAAGGCTACAAAATAAAACTAATAGTGTGATGATTCAACGCAACGCCTAGAAAGATCCACGAGATATTCAAATATTTCATAGCTTCTTTTTACAAGCTTTTATTTACTTTCAACTATCTGTTGGGTGTCTGTCTGTCAGTAATCAAATCTGTCAAGTTAAATTTAATCCACTTCCCGATTCCTAATTGAGCTGAAATTTTGCATGCATGTATAAATCGGATGACAATGCATATTATTATGACATGGAGCTGATCTGATGATGGAGCTGGAAGGTGGCCTATATATTGGAACTCCGTAATTAAATGACGCAACCCCATCGAGTATGGGCTCATTTGATTCGTCTTGACGAGTACTTGGATACTAAATAGTAATAATAATACTCTTATTTTTAAAAAAGTATTTTTTTAAATTTCACTTGTATTGTTAGTTTGTTTTTGTCAATAAAGGCATTTGCCACGTTAAAAAAAAAGTTTTTAAAAGAAGAAGCTACATAATATTTGAAATAAGAAGGCTCGATGTGGCTAGGCTCGAGTGCGCGGGAGCAGTGAACTGAAGAGTGCATGGTATCCTTGAATCGGGTCTCCGCTCGGCCGCGCCGCCAAACATTCAACTACAGAAGGCTTACTTATTAACACGACTAGTTAAAACATGTCTATACTATTAGGTATTCAGTAGGATTGTGTTAAGGATAATATTATGAGGATCCGATTATTAATCTACCATATTTTGTGCAAATGTATCATTTTTATTGTATTGTAGTTTTCAATAGCAAATTTATTTATTTCATTTACAGTTTATGGTACCTATATAGAGAACCATTCATAAATGCACATTAGACCAGAGTGACATTTCACATTACGAAAGGCTTGATAGTTTGATAAATATTAATACATAAAATTACATTAGTTATTTTTATGTAATTGCCCAATTGAAATAATGTGCATTGTGTTTCTTCTGCTGTATCTTTGATTAAAACATCTCTATAATTAAATAAGCTGATACAATGATAAATTTTTCTATAAAAACACTTTCCTATACAAATTAATACGGTCCAGAGCAACACACAATGAATTCATCACAAAATTTCATAAAAAAATAGAAGGTCAAATTAGTGTAAAACGATTCCCATAGAAGAAATTGCTTAAAAAATAGTCACACTGCATTTTGTTATTTTACATTTTTTTTAACTACTAAATGTTTTTTTTTTATCAAATAGAGCCGACCTTCTGTATCTATTATGTTGTGCTGTGCTGTGGGAGCCGTGAGAACGAGACAGCGATAGCTCGCGTTGCTGGCATTTCAAAATGGTGACGTCACACACAAAGAGGCTTTAGCGCGGGTATTTTAGAGCCTTAACGGTTAAGGTTTACTATATTTAGGAACCTACACCATAAATAAAAAATGTTGCTGTTGGAAAAATTATATCGTTGATCAGGATCTCCGAGTGAGTTTTTTTTTTATTAAACTTTATTTATATAGAATTGAATTTTATTTATTTATTTTGACTTGAATTTTATTTATTCATTTATTGTATTTTTGAGTAAACACAGATTTAATTCCAGTACCTGGATGAACTTCTTTCGTACCGTTTAATTTTTTTTTTTTCATTTGAGATCCCACGAAATTTGCTCTACATTATAATTTATTTATATTATGAGGAGGAGGATTTCATTTATTTATTTAAATTATGTAAGACTTTTCACATTTTCTTCGATTTTACATAAAATTTTATAAAGATAAAAATTATCTGAATTACTAAATTACATAACACAGATTCTATTAAACCAACAATACCGTCTTGTGTTTTAGGTATCAAGTTAAACATGTTCGCAAAACTAAAATCTAGACGCAATTTAGGTACAAACTAAATCCAGTTATCCAGTTAGGTCATTTTCGGAACTCTTTGAAGTATTTTGACATCCAAGTTAACGACTGAAACTGGTACTAATGCTTACAAACCAGTTAACCCGTTATTGTTGCACAAAAATGAAATGGATGCGTTTTGATTGTCTGGAAGAAATCGCTAATAGCGATAAGACTACGAAATGTTACACTTTATGTAGTATTGTATGTATTTAATTTTTAGGACCTGTAGGACATAACCTCAACGACTTTTTCAATTAATATGATTTTTTTGCATTTCATTTTGTATATCATTGTCAATAAATAATTATCTAATCGAATCTAAGAATGCATAAAATCGCATAAAGGAAACAATGGCAAAACTCATATTCCTCCCCATTAAGGCAAAATCCACCAATTTCTCCAAGACCCTGAGAGGCTCATCCATTCAGGTCTTTCGAACGTTTTGATACAAAGTAACACAACCCTACTAAAACAAAAAGTAGTCAACTTAAACAACAACTGCACTAGCAAAGGTGTACACAACATTGTGGATTAACAGCGGCATGAAAACAACTATGCAACCTCGCCGTAAGACGTTGAAGCCTTATACTGAGACCTTGTGAACAAAGTAGGCTTTTTCAACTCGGCAGGGTTGCCTGGATGTGAAAATAAGGTAAGAACTACCTGAGGCAAAGGCTCGCATGCACCTCAGTTGTACTTATAGTTCCGATCGCGCCGGTACTGTTAGCGATGCTCTAAGTCGAGACTTAGTTATCTAAAAGTAATGCAGTGATTACAGTGGTTTTGAAAGACTGACTTGATCTCATCGACCTAGTGCGTACATCTTTACACGATCTCCTTTTGTAACTAGAGTTCGAACCTGCAGAGCCGGTTTTGTTTTTCTTTTTCGATGCGCTTTCGACGGTCAGTTGCAGTATTTTATTTTAGCTACTTATTTTATCAATTTATAACCACAATGCCTTCTTTTTGATCAATTCGGTAAGCCAATGAACTATATTTCAGGTTTTCTTATCAATTTAATTATGTGACTTTATTAAAGTCTTTAGTTTTCGCATTATCAAAACATTTCTAACAATAAAATACGTTAATGTGGTATAATTATGTCGTTAACATGAATAATTTCACCCGAAGTTCGAATTTAAATCAACTTTTTAACATAATTTTATCGTTCTTAACCGCGACCCGTTTTGAAAACATGGATGAGTTTAAAATTGTAAAGTAAGCATGCGTTATACATATTAAAATAATTATAATTTAAGATAAGACACTTTAAATTATACAACTTTGAAGTGTTTACTATTTGTAAACAATTGAAATGAACAATGGTATACAGTATACAATCAATGATTTATATTATACATAACTTGTTGTAACAATTTTATCTAAAAGTGTTTTATTCTACTCGTATAGACAATCTTCGATATTTTATTCGTTGCTAAGAACCATATTATGTTTTGGTATTACAAATATCAATAAAGCCAATTTCAGCTCAAACTACTCAGTAGTATTGAGAAGAAACTAACAATAGCCCTTCCACCCTTATATTATATAAATTAATCTAGTAAAAAAATCAATTTAAATCAATCGTTACTTAAAACGTTGTTTTTACATTTGTTTCCTATATATAAATAAAACGTTAAAAAGGTAGGCTCGGGTCATAAGTCATATCTATCAGTCACTCAACAACTTAAAAAAAATGCTATGCGAACTATTCTCAGATGATACCCATAGAAAATTTTCAGGTATTTAGTCTCTAAATTACATATATTATTATTTATTATTCAGCACTAAGCTAGGACTTAATGCTACAGTAGCATTTTCTACTAGTTGCCCTAATTACTTTTTGTCCTTTAAAATATACAATAAATTAACTTTTGATTATACGTAGGATCTAATGTAGTCGTAATATACGAGTAGGTATGTACCTATATATAAATTTTGAAAGTAAATACTCAAAAGAAACCTTCCACAGGCACAGGCAGGTCGCTATCGACTTTTTCCATGAACAGTTGATTCTTAACATCCGGTCATTCCGAGACGATAACGTTTTATGGTTTTTACACCTTATAACAAAGGACCCCCAATAATCCCAAGCCTTCGTTAGTGATAACTGTTAAGCAGGTGTTAACTTGAAATAATAATATATTTAAAATGCTTAAGGTTTTGCCAGTGCCGTAATTATGAGGGCGACGATATTATGTTTGCTATAGTCTGCCCGTTACGCGTTAATTTGTATGAAAAAAATATGTGAAATTAAATTTATTTTAAACTGTTTTATCAAAAAGTCTGTTTTGAAAAATAAAAGACTTTTTATTTTTTCAAAACAGACTTTCAACCTCTTATTATCACACTTACGGGTGGAATTTCCAAAATATTCTTCTATTATTACTTGTCTCGGTTGTTAAAATGACGATGAATAAGTGAGAATTATAAAAGTATTGATAAAAATTAATTATACAATACAAAATCATCCACATCACACTCACAACATCTCAAAAACTCTGACAATATCTGAAATTCTTCAATAAAGTTAAATATAATATGCAGTAGTATAATATTATACAATACACCAATAATTACAGCTCATGCAAAATCTTGAATCTTTTCAGCCATCAAGGGGTAAAGAGGTCGCATGCAAGCGGTAATAATATTATTATTGAGTATTTTTACATAATATACCTATTTAGATTAGATAAGATAATAAAACATACATTTTAAAATTCTCAGATCAGTGAAAAAGAAAAACAGGGGATGAAATTTTGATTTCGGTTTTAAGTTTCAGTATTGTATTTTGTTCCTTATATGATGTTGGTACATTGTTTCATTTAAACTAATTTCATATTAAAATCAGGCACCACAAATGCCTAGTTCCCACCATCTGTATTAACCAGAAGCTAATCTAAACAGCTAATCGAAGTTTATTAGCAATTAAGATGTGGACTTCCTAATGAATTAACAAAAGAAGAGAAAGGACCCAAGCGTGACAAGTTTCACCGTGGAAAGTATGAGGACATTGATTTAGGTAGATGAAGCCATTAGAAACGTATTGGAAACACTTTAAGCCTAAGCCTAGGGTACATTGGGTCCTTGGAGGTCGGGAGCTTTTTCTTAGTTTATTTTTTTTATGCAAAGAAGTAAAAAGATGAGCAAGACGCTCTCCTGATGTTAAGAGGTAACAATGCCACCTAGGATTTCACTGTGTAATTCTAGGTGCACTGCACCAAGGCTTCTCACTCAAGAGTCATAAGATGTTAAGACTCTTTAGCCCAGTAATTTCACTAGCTACAGTGCCGAAGCACAGTAACTGGCACTGATGAGACGACCTCCTGCAAAGGAAGTCTACCCAAAAAAAAAGTAAAAGGCATGCAAAGAAGTAAGAAGACGCTCTACTGATGGTAAGAAATAACGCTGCCATAATCAGTACAGTGCTACCCAGGATTTCACAGTGATTTAAAATTCTGGGTACACTGCACCAACGCTTCTTACTCAAGATTCATAAGATGTTTAGCTACAACTCATATAACTATTACTTTTTTATTTATTTTTTCTGCTTATTTTGCTTACGTGCGAGTATAATAAGATACATGATAGGTATTCTAGAGTTTGAAAAGCATCTAGGAACTATGAGATAATAGTTATTTATAGGTTTCATTTTAGATTTAGCACGCATCTGGACAAACAGGTTTTCAAATGAACATTGGCCAATTGAATTTCTTGATAATTTACAAAAAAATCTAATAACTATGAAACTGAATAAATTAATCTAAGATTTTATACAATGTTATGTGAGTGTGTATTACTATGTAAACAAACGACTAAAAACTCACGGACGGCGACGGTGGCCAACGTCGCGACTGAGAGGCGTGAGCTCCTGATGAAGGACATCGTAATTGTCCGAAACCCAGGTTCCAGCCTAGCTTCGACCATTATATCCGTGAGTTTTTAGTCGTTTGTGTACATAGTAATATGGATAACACTCACCTTAGTTTTCAAAAACGCTGAGTGTGTATTGTTTGTGTATGTTGTAATCTTGTTGTGTTGTTTTTGTTATTGTATGTTGGAAAGAGAAGGGGGTACACCTTAGTCCTTTCAAAATAAATAATAATATGTAGTATGAAAAGAATAGAATATTTTGATTTTTTTTTATTGAAACACTATAGTCCCTCACAAAAGTCAATATTAATGTACACTACTTTTAATTGTAATATTGTTAACTACTCAGAGGTAGTTATTGTGAGAGGATATAAAGAAATATTTATCTTATTTTTATATTATTAAGATTTTTTATACAACACAAATATCTTTATTTGCGAATATAGGTTAGTTTAGTTGGTAAAAAACAGTGTAGTGGTCAGCTATATTTGTTATAAAATCATAATAAAATTAGAATAATAATTAATAATACAAAAATGTCAAATAATACATTAATATGTCAATTAAATTATTATTAACACGTACAAATGTGAAAGAAAATATTATAATGATTTGTCGTTTAGATATTCTTGTACCGAATAATACACCTTTGGTAGCAAGCATTTATTTAGGGCATTCTTAAATATGTTCCGTTGATTTTATTTTTAAACTATGAATATACAGAAATCAAAACTAAAACAAAATATCATAACTTATGAGCAACAATTGGCGGTCTTATCGCTAAAAGCAAATTATGTATTAATCAATATAATACGTAGGTACTAAATAGACTCTAGACAAACCTTCGGACCAAAATGTTTCTTATAACTTTTATTGGAATGTTTAAACCTGAATCATGAATGAGACCTTATTGACCTCTGACAATTGAAATTGCACCGAGGTCTTATCGATTAAAATATTTTTTAATTACTTTTAAGTAGGTATTTAAAATGCCGATATAAAACACAAAATGTAACCAATTAAAATATTTTAAGTTAGTTATATTTTCACCTATTAAGAAGATTTTTCGAAAATAAATGCTAATTTATGCCTGTCTCATTATTGCTGAAAATATTTTAAAATAATTAGCTATATAAAAAATTAAAATTTTGAACTAATTGTCCTGGCTGCCACATTATATTTTGAGAAATTCATTCTTAAGGAGGCCTACGCAATAAGCCGCGGCGAGTGCGTCGGCGTACCCGCAGCCCCGGCAATAAGGCGTTCCACAGGAACACCCCCCGGATTTTTAGTGGGTATCCCCGCCGCGCCCATCTTCGGCGGGGGAGTCCCACATACCACCCTGCGCCCCCCGGCGCTGGGTGACGATGCGTAACGCATTTTTCGTGGGGAAAAAAGGTCTACGCATTAATACTACCAAAATCCTCCGTCTCTCTAAAATCTGTGTTCAATTTTTAAATCAATTCGTTCAGTTTTGGGTCGTACGTTGATAGATCAGTCTATCAGTCACTATTTGCTTTTATATACCTAATACTAGTGGACACGCGCGCACTTCGTTGCGCTTAATAGAAAATTTCCAGTGTTCTTCGAATATATAATATATTCGACAAACCTTCCGCTTCAATCACTCATCTAAATGAAAACGGCATCAAAATCCGTTGCGTAGTTTTAAAGATATAAGCATACATAGGGACAGACAGACGCTTAAAGCAACCTTATTTTATACTACGTAGTGATGTTAAGACTACAAAACAAATAACCCTGATAGCAGCTGCAGTTCTCATGGTGGTCGATGAGTTGGTGTGAATTACTAGTACGTAGTGTAGGTATACCTTTATATATTCATTTTATTTCGAAGCCAACGAAATAGCTCTAGATCTGGCTCAATACTGGCTAAAACAACTTTAAATTTTAAACAACAGAATTAAATTAAAAAACCCCCAATGCAAATTAAATTTACCATAGTGCGTTTTGTTCTACTAAGCCCTTTCATTTAATACTGACTTTTACTGAATTTTTTTCATATTGACGGGGTCGTAGAGAAAAAAAGTAATCCGCCATTTTGTAACGGCGGCCATCTTGAACCGATTTCCACCAAACATGGCTAAGAATACTCTCGACTAAATCAACTTTAAAAAAAAAACTAAATCAAAATCCGTTTATCCGGTCGGGAGCTACAATGCCACAGACAGACACACACAGACATACAGACAGACAGACACGTCAAACTTATAATACCCTGTCGTTTTTGCGTCGGGGGTTAATTAAAAGAATATGAATAATATCTAGATACTCGAAAAAAATAAGAAGGTACATAATATTTGCATTCCACAATTGCAGACTAAGCACTAATTTTATAAATAAAATATCGTTCAGGTTTCACTTTTTACATTAATTACTTTCTATATATTGATTTTAGAGCGGATTCTATTCGCATATTCTGCCGAATGGTACCTACGCTGAACTATTACTCGTATCAGATTAAAATTAGTCTGACATTTAAAATTAATTAAAATGCACAAATTTATATTCATAATAAATATAGAAAAGAATTTAATCATTATAAACCATCAAGTCGTTTTAATAAATTAAAGCTGAATTTTAATATAAAAAAATAAATTAAATTAAAAAATCTGTAGCTTCCCTTCAAGGTTTTGGTGCATTTTAGGGTTTAACCTTTGTCGAAAGAAGCTGGTAAGTAAGTCTATTTCTTATTAGGTACTAAGTACTAGGACCACCTTATGCATAATAAACCAGCTGGCGCTATTCATAAGACCCTATGAGTTTTTTTGCTCGTTCTTCTCATAGAGTTCTTTCGAACGAGCGGTAGAGTCTTTGAATAGAGTCTTTAAATGTCACTAAGCAATGGTAAAATTGTCTATTAAAAGTGCTCCATTGTTGCCTATTGGAATAGATTAATTTTGAATTTTAGTTACGAAATTTCAGCCAGATTACAATACAATACTCTTTATTGCAGTTAAAAGATAACAAAAAAGACTTAAAACTAAACTATGTAAAGGTCTACAATAGGCGGCCTTATCGCTTAGAGCGATCTCTTCCAGGCAACCAGCTCAAATCAGATCAGCTCATATTACTCAAAATATACTTTATAAGTTCAACTTAGTACACAAAATATGAGTGGGACTTTTTCTCGTATCACACTGCGCACCGTTTAGTCACAGACACTCTAACCATCATTAAAATGCACTTGGGTGAGGGCGCTAGAGTCAACGCACTAGGAAGTACTGCCAGCGGGATAGCAGGCAGTAAATGTAGTTTCATTTTTATCCGTTACCTGAAATATCGTAGGTTGTTAGTCATTAAGCCCATCTTAACAATGGCGGACGCTTTGCATGTCAAGAATAGCGGTTCTCGGGTATTATACGAAAAAAGTGCATTTATTGTTCTCAGCGAATGACCATTAAGATGGCGCACTTAAATAACATGAACATTTAAGATTCCTTTTAAAGGGCACGTCAGTCGGACAATGTAATTGATTTTTTAACAACTATTTTACTCGTGCAATTATAATAAAGACCGGAATCGCGTATTAAAAATAAAAGGGTGGGATCCCACCGTCTAGGTTCAGTTTGCTATCACTAACAATCTTCGCTTAAAATAAGGCGTAATCGTAGTCAAAGAATAACCTACATGATAAAAAAAATGCATTGGTAAAGCTCAGTGATAAATATTACTTTAATTAATTAATTAAATAAATAAATTTAATAAATTATAAATAAACCTAACCCCAAGCGAAGCAACTTAATGCTTGTGTTATGGTGGTTAGGTGTTGTGTTACTTATATGTATGTTGTGTAGAAAAACAATTTCTCAATCCTTAATCTTAAGTAATATTACATAGTGAAGCGTTACATTTTTCTTTGTAGAGTTGTATGAGAAAGTGTCTTTTAGCGATAAGGCCAACACTATTATATCACTTTATCTTAGAAACCCCTGTGACCCCTGTGGCGCGGTGGGGTAATACCCGCCTGCAACACAGAAGGTTGCGGGTTCGATTCCCGCATGGGACAAATGTTTGTATGATCCACAGATATTTGTTTCTGGTCTGGGTGGCGTTCTGTATCTATTATAAGTATGTATTTACAAAAGAAAAACACAAGCATTAAGTTGCTTAGCTTGGGGTTAGGTGGCGCTGTGTGTATTATGTCCTGATATATTTATTTATTATTTATTTATCTTAGAAACCCCTTTTGCTATTTTAGGGCGTCGATTCAATATGAAGATAACTTTAGGGGGTTGAAACCACTTACTTGACTAATTGCGAAATATCAAAATAAAAGTAGCATTTGATTTCATAGCGTTTTTTTATGGTTATACGAGTTGTTTTTCAAAATATTGTTGAAATTTGACAGCAGTTGTTCGCTGCCAATGTTTCGCTTTGACATGAATTCAATCAAGAAAAGACCCCCTAAGTAACCATAAATGAAGTCAAGTCAAGAATGACGAGGCGTAAACAGCATTTAGTGGGCAGAACCTGTTGTCCCGCTTACTCAAGGTCGTGAAGAACGGGATGGATGCCTGGCCATAGAAATAATATGACTACTTAGGCCGCGGTCACACTGTGACGTTCCGAATGTAAAGTCTTTTGTGTCGTAAGTCGTCATGGTTTTTAGTAGTGTTCACATTCATCATCATCATCATCATCATCTCAGCCATTGGACGTCCACTGCTGAACATAGGCCTCCCCTTTGTGTTCACATTAAGGGCTCTAAAATATGCTTAAATGATAACTTATATTGAAACACCAATAGCAGAAAAACTTAAAACTATGGCATAGTGTAAAAGTTAGCAGTCTTATCACTAATGGCGATCTCTTCCAGACAACAATGCATGGAGAGACGCTTCCTCCAATTTGTATCAATAATCCAATTTAAAAATATTATTTACACCTATATATGTTTTGGTTAAATAAATAAATAAATAAATATTTTTTTTTTAAGATGCCGTAACGAAAACAGTTTGTCGTTCAACGGCAAAAAAAAAAAATTTGTGTATGTAC
The DNA here is from genome assembly GCA_947507615.1 of Hemithea aestivaria. Lineage (NCBI taxonomy): Eukaryota > Metazoa > Arthropoda > Insecta > Lepidoptera > Geometridae > Hemithea > Hemithea aestivaria. The sequence continues at coordinate 4,399,985 of OX382323.1, forward strand.
TCGTATGCACTTAGATTGTTCAGTCGTCGTCGTCCAACGATAAATTCTCGTCACATTGTCGTCCTGGTCCTTGTCGCTCGACGACAGTACCAAAAGTGTGAACTAAGCCTTACAAGGCTAGACGTGGGAAATAGCGCCGTCCGTGGGCGACCACGGGAATGTGAATTGTGAACACCCTGTGAAAAGCAAATACTTGTCGATTTATGTAAACCTGTATTGGAGGTATAAAGAAGCAACTTCTTGGTTTACGAGATGATTAACCTGGACAAAAAACTACCAGGACATAACTACACTTTACATGTTGAAAAAGAAATGAGGCACCTAGAGTCAGCCCACCCGATTGGTACAAGCGTTACCACTAACGCATAATACTTACACATAATAAGGGTGTGAGCTAAACATGGGTGTTTCTTTTATATGTAAATTCGACTATGTACCTACTCCTTCCTTCGTAGATATATTCAACATCAATACCTACTTAGACAAAGATTTATTTAATCAATTTAAAAACAAATTAAATGCATTTTTAAGAATCGCCTGCACAAAATTCGTGTATATTTCTAGTAAAAAAATCAACTTCTTTGTCTATGAATAATATAGTTACGTAATAAAACCATAAAGTTCCAAACGTCGATGATATGCCCTATAATTAAACAATTATATCAATTAAAACTGTTGTGCCATCAATTTGTCCTTGTACTGAATGTGTAGATTAGTTCCTGGACCATATTTGATCAATTTAGCCAACTAGGTAGCTATTTACGACATATAAGATGAGACATTGGCGAGAATATCATCATAATAAATCATATTTTACTCTACCATATAATTGTACGCCTTTGAAAGCAAATTTTTGAGGAAAAGGAATTACCTATTAGTTTTAAGAAAGGCTAGTTCAAGAGTACTAAGAACTGGTGAACATCGCACTTTGGCTTCTTGAAAAAAATAGTTTGAATTTAATTTATTTCTTTGAATTAATTTCTCTCGTCTCTATATTATGAAGTTTTCCGACGAATATATGTTACATTAATTATATTAATATTATATTATAGTCTCGCGTCCCAACGATGATTCTCTCTGTCGGATTTTGTAAGATGGTCGATTTTTTGTGTAAAAACTTTTGAAAAAATATATTTTAAACTCGTTTCGGTATTATAATGTTCCCCCAGACTATAATATTGATTTTGCATAACTCCGCTTAAAATATGACTCCCGTATAAATGTGACACTAGTATAAAAAATCCCCAGTTAAGGCAGTAATACGAGTTATTGTAGTTTACTTAAAACTTCCACATGTATTTATTACACTTTGATGAGCCGATTGCCGAAACGTATTCATAATATAAAACTACTATTAAAAACTCTTACAAGTAGCCTCGGAATAGAACAGGACAAAAAATACGTATAAAAATAAATAAATATTAAAGCGGACTCTAGGCCCATATATAAAAATGAATTAATATTAATATAATAACCAAACATATAAAAGGAAAGAGTGACTGATTGACTGATCTATTAAAGCACAGACTGAACCACGAAATGGATTAGGTTTAAATTTGTAACACTCATAGGTTTTATGACGTAGACTTTCCAAGAAAGGATTTCTGCATGCGAGCAAAGCACGAGCGTAAGCTAGTAGCATTTTTACTCGTATATATATATATATTTTTTAAATTTCTTTTGTTGAAGTAAACCTGTAGATTCAAGGTCCCAGCTGATTCCACGGTTGATGTGACACCCTCACCAACACAAAGATAGAAATCGTCCATTTATAAATTGCACCTGTTCGTCAAAAAACATGTTCGTCATGTTTAATGGTACGGCGTGCAGTTATAAAGTGGACAATCTGTACATAAGTTGGAGGCGGTCACGGGAACTGCTCACTGTAATCGGCTAGGCTGAATCAACGGACCGATTTACTTGTCTTGGAATGTGACTCATGGATTAATGATGGGGCCTACCACTGGTATTTTAAAAACAGTTACTTAAGACTTTCGTCCTTACGTGCGGCTCTCTCGCTCGCACGATACGACAAATTTTGAAAAGTAATAAATTCGTAGAATTTTCTTTTTGAAAATGCCTCTCGGTACTGGTACAGCTATAGATAAACTTCCTCTTAAGTTATCCTTTTTTATTTGTATTTTACTTTTAGTCTTAAGTTTTACAGTATTTCTGTATATTTTGAATTGTTAAGAAATTGCGAGCCGTGGTAGGGCCTGCGTTAAATTTTTTGTACAAGATGAGCTTGATGTTCGTTTTGGTGTTTACATTATTATCGATTGGGATAGGTTTACCCCACATTAGGCGTCCACGATTCTCGCGGGCTTAAAGTCGCGATGGTCAATTTCCGTTGAGGTGGTGACCACACGTTTCACACGGTGCACGCTGTGAATAGCAACGTTTACAGCGCGCTGTCATGTCGTCGGACACATTCTAAATTCGCGCTCACGCAATGTGGGGCAACCTTAGGCATTAATTATAATAATTATTTAGTTTTACTTACCTTATAATAATGTATACGAATTCCTATGCAACACTGCTATCCTACATTACCCCAAAATACAACACAACACACACTGCGATGTCCTAGTCGTTTTTCGATAAGTACCTAATACTTTTCAATAGGTATACCTAGTCTATTTATTGTATCACAGTTCATTTTACTATTGTTCGTTTGGCATAATATAATTTGGCATAATTAACAATTTCTTATAACATTTATATATGAAATGGGCGTGACGATGGCTTGATTATAATAACAGTAATAAATCAAAATGCAATTTAGCACATCACATCCCACTAACTAGTTTAGCAATATGCGCAAAAAGTGGGCTCTGAACCCACTGAGCTGGTTCAAAATCTAAGAACCTTTTAGTTGTTGACAGTTATGGATGAATTGCCTGCAAAAGTCCTAACTAGCGCATCGAAATTTTGATTTTTGACTAATCAAAATTGGTCTCGCGTTTTTAGAATGTCATTTTATCTACGTACTACGCCCAGCGGTTTTACCCGCTGTACAGTAAGCATATGTGTTATTCAGCTATCTCTATATCAAATTACAGCTCAATCGGTTCACCCGTTTAGGTGTGAAAGAGTAACAAACATACGTCCAGACATTCAGACATCCATACATTCTTACGAACTTTCACGTTTATAATATTAGTAAGATTTATGGGGCCTTCGCTGTTTCACACCACAAATAGTTTGGACCACGGTGTAAACCGCACAAGTCCTCGTTTTGGATACAGATATTAGTTCAGATATTTTATTTAAATACATGTTTTTAAAAATGTTATGAATAGCATTAGAAATAATCAAAACCTATATGTACTTAAAAGACATTTATTCGTACCAATTATATATCTATGCGTCATTCGTCATACCATTAGAACCTAAGCGCGTTTCAACCACAATTCTGAAATGCTCAACAATGCTCACAAAAAGCGAAGATCCTCACTTGCCTCACAACAGATTGCTTGTATGTTAACTATTATTATTCAAAGGCGATAGCGTTATCAGTTGCACTTCATTTTGCGTAATTTCACATTATATTATCTAGTCTTGTAACACTGAATATGTTAGTTTATCGTATTTCTATTACTTATATTACTAAATATGTACATAGATTCAGTATTGCAGATGTATATTATAATAATAGAAAGGTGCTTATTGCATAAAATTAATCATAGATTTCTCTTTATAAAGTTTAATTAATATTCAATTACTTTTAAAATTCTGGTTTTCACGTAAACAATAATATTCTAATGTGAAAATATTCTGATATTAAAAGTACGATTTTTATAACTGCCGCGAGTGTTCTCCCCAAATACAAACAAAACGGCACAACTCACGTTTAATATTGTTGATATCTTAATCACATTCTGACAATTACGATGATTATATGTAGTTGAGATATTCTCAACAATATAAGATGTGAGGTTATCCTAATTAAAATATATTAGTGTAATATCGTTATTGGTGTGCTTTGCCTCTCCCCCCGAAAAAACTGTTATACTTTTTCGCATAGAAATTAATATCCAGTCCTTTAGTGATTTAATACTCAAAGTTTCAGTTACTAGGGAACCCAACCAGGCTTAGAGTCCCGTAAGCCGGTACGACCTCTCGACACCACACCGTGTCATCTTCCAGGAAACACGAGCAAAACGCGTGCCGATTGTATCTAGGAACCCATGGGAACCATCAAACAAAGGCCAATGAAAAACCATAAGTCGTGAGCGTAGGTAACATGTGGGAATATATGCCGCGGGTTCGTGTTCCCGTGTAAAGTGGAGTAATGCTCCAGATACCACTTTTATTCATTATTCATATTCTCAGCCGTCTATGCAGTAGCATATAAAATATCTGCTTTCTGCATACTACATATAAGGATAATTTGGCCGACTAATATATCCTTTGACAAGCGCCAAATAATGATTGTGGCTACCGCTGAAAAGGTAGAGTTACCAGTTTGTTCGTCTTTCCAAAACATAATAATATATGTCCGATTATGCCGTAATCATAACACAAAACGTATTAAGCACCCATTTGACTTCACAAAGTGTCAAAGAAAAATAAAGTGACCTTTTACTAATATATATTATGTATCTACGAGTAGGTATATAGTAAATACTACGCACTTGCGGTATCTATTCTAATATATTATGTGTTCGTGAGCTATTCACTTTAGCCTCCGGGTAATTAACATTTTATATTTGATTGCTTTTGTATTTATGGGGTTGTAAATCTTTGTCTTGAGGCTCTACTGAAGCTCGGTTCCATCGAAATCATTTAAGCAACTCGCAACTACACATTTTCTTACTTCTTTGTGTTAAAGTAACGTAGGTTTTTTTTTATTATTTAAACCAGAAGGTAAGTAGGCTTAGAACTGGAGACCATTTGTATAAAACACGTTGCTTCAATTAGCTAATACAAACATAGTTCTAAGAACACAGTTCTGGCTCAATATTAAACAAATAAAATGATTAATTAAGTCTTTGTTACTTAGAAAAGGCACATCTGGCACATAATATTATACACGTATCGTATTATAAGGAAGTGAAATAATATTGGCTAGTAAGTTGTTGAATAACAGTTGTTTTAAAAATTAATAGTCAAATTTGGTGACACACAAATTAGGTTTTTATATTGCCTAATTAATTGGACCTGCGCGAACTTAGTATCGCGTAACGTGCATGTATTATACGCTCTATGATTAATGATTATACGTTATACATATAAACCTTCCTCTTGAATCACTCTATGCATCAAAATCCGACAAAATGCCAAGGCTCTGCCGAATCCCAGTCCCCCGTTACAAAGACGATGCGGGAGTGCCGCCGAGTTGGTTTAGTGGGTATACGTGCAGGACGACTGCACGGGTAGCCCCACATAACATGCCCGTACCCCCCTGTGGGATGAACTGGATGCAAGGCTCTGCCGATTCCCAGTTCTCCGTCACAAAGACGATGCGGGAGTGCCGCCGGGTTGTTTTAGTGGGTATACCCGTGCAGCCGCTCTGCACGGGGAGTTCCACATAACCCTCCCATACCCCGTATGGAGGGTATGCGTAATGCATTTTTTCCCGGCGAAAACAAAAAAAAAACCCCCCCTGTGGGAGCCCTCCCATACCCATGCGTAACGCTTTTTTTCCGCGTTAACAAAAAAATTCATCAAAATCCGTTGTGTGGTTTTAAAGATCTAGCATACAAACATACATAGGGACAGACATCGAGAAGAGGTTGTTTTATAATACAAAAAATTACATAATAAAAATAATAATATCATTTTATAATGTAAAGATTGCAAAAATGACAATAAATACGTAAAAAAGGTAGCAAACATAGCAGAAGCGTGAAAGGATAGGTATAAGAGATGACTGGAGCAAGTATGTGTTGTTTAGAGAGTAGAATAGAAGATAAAGAAATATACTGCCAGTCATCATCACCTTCCTGCCCTTAGGGTCGGCACAACATGTTTTTCTCCTCAATTCTGCTCTATCATCCATCATATCTTCATCCACTCCCCTAGCACGCATATTCTTTCACACGCTTCATCCAAAACATTTTCCCCTACGACTACGAATATACTGCCACTATAGAATAGAATAGAAAACTATTTATTGAAACATCACTTTCTTTTTTTGACATTTCACACTGCGCCACCCAACCCCATTTTTTTTTTGACCCAGGTAAAAAGCTAAGCAACTTAAAGCTTGTGTTATGGTGGTTAGGATAACGGATACACAATACTTTTGTATACTTTTCTTTTGTAAATAAATACTTATATATAATAGATACAAAAAGCCACCCAGACCAGAAACAAATATCTGGATGGATCACACAAACATTTGTCCCACGAGGAAATCGAACCCGCAACCTACTGCGTTGCAGGCGGGTATTAAACCCCACAGCGCCACAGAAGTCGTCGATAAATATACAGAAAACGTAAAATTATAAACGTATACATATATTATTATTAAAAAGTTAAATGAACACAATCCTCAAGAATATTATATAATTAAATTTAGAAACAACTAGCAAACCCGGCGAACTCCGTTTCGCCACCTGATGGCTTCGTTTTATGTAACATTTCGTTTGGTGATTAAAAAATGAAGAAATGTCTTTTGAAATTTTTCCTGAATTTTCTTTGCTATAAACCTCACGGAGCCCGAGACCTTTCCAACGAATCCAAAATCGTGGAAATCGGTTCGTGCGTTCTGGAGTTATAGCGTCAGGGAGGAAAACCCGACTTATTTTTATATAGTAGATAATATATTGGAAAGCATAATATGATTCCAGGGGTTAAGTCCAGCTTAGGCGATGACCTACGACCTTGTGGGTAATAAAATAAATGGTACAAGTTATAAATTTAAAGCGTTTGTAAGACAGGTAAATAATTAACACCTATGATATATTATGTCTCCTGTTTGGAGGTACCTATATTTAAAAATTATTTATTAAAAAATAAATTGAATACATTTGATAATTTTTAGTTTAATATTAAATGGAAACTGCCATCCTTTTGAAAGTAAATACTATGTTTTTAAAGAAAGTGGGATCCGTTTCTAATATTACTTTATTAAAAACCTTATATCTCTATTTTAAATCTTTATTTAAATCTTTTTTTTTGTGGAAATGGATCCCGGTATCGGCGGACACAACTTGCGCGGATTCGTTTATTTTTTTTGGTCCTAGGATCCGTGGACACAATCCCTTTTTTTTATTGCTTGCAGTTACCACCAACTGAACTAAACCGTGTCTCCAAGCGGTAATCTATTTATCTATCGTGCTCAAAGGATGATCCATGTATAATAAAAAATAAAAAACGAAATAAACTTTTTTCTTTCTTAATATTATTAAAAAATATCGCTTAAAGCTTATGAAACGTGCCACTCGTACAGTCACGGCCAATCTCGTTAGTCCATCGCACGTGGTAAGTGACGTAAAATCCTTTTCATGCGCACTGTACTTGCGTATGCCATAAAAATAACTTCGCATTTTGCCGTTTTCTCATTCGGACTCATTTCTCTTTAATAACCTCCGTTATTTTAGTAAATCGAACCACCACCCACTCTTAACTTGCACGTCGTTCCTGTACACGTCCGGAAGATTTAGTTTGGGTTATAAATGCAATTTTAAAATGGTGGTACACAACGTTTTCGACGCACCGCCCACTATTAACATGCACGTCGCTCCTGTAGACCCCAGGAGGCTTTTGTTTAAGTGATAAACGCAATTTTAAAATGATGGTACTCGACGTGATCCAATAATTGCATGACTTACAGCACAGGAATGTCCAATTTAATGCAGCTTTAAATTTAATGATATGTCAAAGAAGCGGATTAGTGCGTAAAATTAAGCTGATATTCATTTGTTTTGAACTCGACGTGTCTCTCCGTTATTTAAATGTCTATCTGTCAAATAAATTCTATTTAAAAAAGTTGTTAGTACTAGCTCTGTGATTTTTTATTGAGAATTTTATCGCTTAACAAAAATGGACTTTGAAATTAAATTAACAAAAAGATATTTATTAGATAGTTAAAGCTAGTTACGTCAGACTATACGAGTGCGTATCCATATTTGATATTACGAGTAGAATAAGGTAATTTTGACTATTTTTTTCTTTGCTACTTTATAATTACCTATACAGAAATTCTTAAAAAATATTTATGAACTACTTAGATAAGACAGTTTGAGCTTGATGATGAATTAAGTCTATTTGGTACTTGTTGGCCAAAAAAACTTATTTGTCATTTATGCACTGTGGAAAGCATTTTGAGGATTTTATTTGCGTTAACTCTTTATTACGATTCATTGGCGATGAGTGAAAAGCGAGTGTGGGCACTAGGTCCTCAAGCAACACCCTAATAGAACACTAGGCACGTTTCCAAACCCTGCCAGAATCGATAATCAGATACTTAGGTAAACTATGAGCGTATTATTACATACGAATGCCAAAAGGGTCGACTGTCTCTCGTTACGTCACTCGGTTGAACCCTGAACACGATGCCGTCACCGGAAGTTGAACTATAAGGCTGATTACAAACGAGTACAGTTTTAAGCCAAGTTTTTTTAACGAGGGATTTATCCCACCTTCTAGGTTTAGTCTGCTAGCATCTACGTTCTCATCGTCGCTTAATATCACGCGAGATCGCGGTTAAAACCTTTTATAGATTCAAAAAAAAAGTAAGAAGACGAGCAAGACGCTCTCCTGATGATAAGAGATAACGCTGCCCATAGTCAGTACAGTGCCTCCCAGGATATCACAATGATGTATTAATCATATTTCACAATGATGTACAGCACGAAAGCTTCTTACTCAAGAGTCATAAGATGATAAGACTCTTCAGCCCAGTAGTTTCACCAGCTTCAGTGCCTTCCTACTGAATCACAGTAATTGCGCATCACTGCTCAGATGGTAGAATAACTGACACTGTTGGGGTACCAACGTAGTCGGCATCATGCAAAGGAAGTTCATCCCCGGTAATTTACTTTTATGTCAAAATTAAAAAGCATTTATTTATTATTATTTATTTATTTATTATACAAATGCTTAAAGTGCTAACAGTTATAACCAAATCGCACTAAGAGCTACATTTTTTTTTATTCAATTAGCCCATAGTGAAGCGCTTTTATGAGTAAATTTTCACAAAATAATTTATTTTTAAGACTCTACCACGCCATTCGGAACTTCCTTGAAAAGAATGGGCAAGAAACTCACAGGGATTATTTTATATCAGGAACAAAAAAAGTAGTAATTCTTAATAACGTATCTACCTCTATAGAGGTATAATTTGATTTTAATATGAAACTATGTGTATATGTATTAAGTACATTTTGTACCTGATATTAATAGAACACGCGGCAAAGATAACGGCGGTCGGTTCACAAGAAGCTCCAGTGATCTAGTCGCTCGGTTTAGATTCCTAGAAGCGCAGTAAATATATCCATGGGACGAAATGAGAAACCTTCCACTTCCCACCACTAATTAAAATGTTACATGTGTACCTATATTGGTAATTACTTTAAATTATTTATTGTTACTGGCAAGCGGCCGGTAGGGCGTCCGCTGGAAGACCAGAGAGTGCTCCAAGCTGAGTCTTGGGAAACCTTGAGAAGCGTCAGCGCAAGACAGGCAGGAGGGCGTATTCTTGTATCAAAAGTACATTCTTTCTTCGTAGATCAAAAGCCAAGACTAAATATGCGGTATGCGCCATCTTAGTTATTGTTACCGTTCTCCTACCCTGATTATTACCCATATCTGTGCAAAACTACAGCATTCTAGGAAGTTCCAGTGATCTAGTCGCTCGGTTTCGATTCCTAGAAACGCAGTGAATATATCTATGGGACGACATGAGAAACCCATGACACTTCCCACCATTATTTCATGTTACATGTTTACCTTAGCCATAGAGTGTGCAAAATTAGAAGACGAGTTGCATTAAGGATAAAAGCGAAAAAAATAAATTTGGATTTTTAACTTTCACTTTTTCAAAAACAGTTTTGTCTGAAACAGTAAACTTGAATCTAAAGTATCACCTCCAAATAAACATATATGTATACTCGTATACCTTACAGATTAACATACAACAAATTCATACATTAAAAGCTTAATTATTTTTTTATTAATTTGCATTTTGTGACGAAGTACAAACTAAAGACACTGGAATAAAGAAATTTTTTTTCTATCCACAATCCACCTGCTATGTTACCTTTTTGAAAAACATTTAGTCCAACTCCCTTTTTCCATCATTTCATTGAGGAATTTCATTATAAAATAATTCGATAGTATCAAAAACTAGCTGGTTTTTTTTAATATTATTATTTTGCTTGTTTTGAAAATATTTGTGCACAAATTGTAATGAATGAAGTAACAAACAAATCACATATAATTTGTTATTTAAAGTGAAGATCCGTGACGGAATGTCCTACGGTCAGAATTTAAACGATATTTGAATGACAATGTAGAGGTATAACTATTTTGGTTTCACACTTGCCTCTTGTGAATATATTCCATTATGTTTAAGAATAATCAGAATTAAAATATATAATATAAACTGATAAAGGGTTAAAGTTTCCCGTGAGAATTTGTTGAATTTAAGTACCGTGCTATCGAAGGAAGAAAGCTTTTATAATATGGGATATTATTAATATTATTTCATAAAATATTCGGTAGTACTAACTTTATAATTAATATGTGTTTGAAAAAACTTTTTAGTTAAGGCCCTCGTCTTTGCGTACAACTCTAGCTCGCACGATATGAGGAATTTTGAAATATGAATATATTCGTAAAAGTTGAGTATTTTTCTTGGTCAAGCTTTAGATAATAATATATTTCTTATATATTTTTAAATATATGTATTCAAAATTAGATACTTTAAAATGCCTAAGGCTTTACTAAATACAAGTTCATTCTTAATTTTGCGAATTATGTGTTATTTAAGAAAGCAAACTAGAAATACTTTTAAAAATTATATGATTGTCTATTTGCTAAGCCAATAAAGCATATACCACTTATAAAACAATTCATAACAATGTAATATCTATCAGTTGAAATGTAGATCTGGTTCTAATATTACGTAACTCCTTTCACCACGACCTGACCCCGGACTCTCGTAAAAACGGCTAAATGTAGCACTAATGTATTTAAATATGAATATATTCTATAATTCCTTGTAGAAAGTATTATTTTAATATGTTCCAAGTTGTGTTGCGAATTGAGAATGGCGCCTTTTACGAGTTGTGAATTTTGAGGAGTTTTCATAATATGCTGGCGTATGCGGTGTGTCTAAAACGTGGGTAATTCGTGGGTATTCGTGGGTTTTCTCTCTAAGATTAATATGCTAGATAGATTTAATATATCTAAACTTATGAATACACTTTTCTTTTGTACGACCAAACACAAAGTTAACTTCTTTTTTAAAGCAAAAAAAAGGGAAAAAAATCGTCTCGGAAAAACTGGTTTTTCCTTATTCTTAGATCTTATGTACAATTGAAAGTTAATTGTTTTTATGTTTTAAAGGACAAAAGTCTTCTTCTTAGCTTTTATCCTGGCTAATAGCCAGGGCCCGCTTTCCTACTTTTTCCTCTCCACTTTGCACGGACTTCGGCATCTTCCACGTTGAGTTCATTGGCTCTAATGTCGACCCTCACGGTGTCTAGCCAGCGTCGTTTCGGCCTACCTTGAGGTCTTGCTCCTGTGACAATGAGGTCTAAGCACAAAAAAAAAAGAAAAAAATAATTTATTTTAATTAATTCATTAAAATTGTATGTCCTTTGTGTAGGACGCGGGTCGTCAGGAGGCTAAAAAATTGTTAATACTTATTACCTATTTTACCACCTAAAAATGACATTCGGCTGTTTTTTTATTATTCAAACTGTGCTACTGCTGATTCGTTTAGATCCAGAACCCTTAAATACTAACAAAATCTATGAACCCTGAAATATACATTCATTTTACAGTTAATATCTATTATATATGTTTTTTTGCCACTCGACAGTATAAAATGTCCGATTAGATATAGGTCATCCAGTCCACTTATTCTAAAGTAGTCTCCCGGGCTCCAGCTTGCCCCGGCGACCGCTCCGCCTCTGACCACGTTTCACAACCGTCGCTACTCGCTCACATATAGACAAAAATATATGCTGACCCACCAAACAAGAACACACAGAAGAACGGTACTACGGTACATAACACAAGAATACATCGGCTATCATTAGGCTCGTGGCCAGTTCAATAACAGCAGCGAATAAAAACAACAAGCAACTTTATAATCTCTTCCTAATTATATTTCCGAAGTTCTCGGGGCTTGTCAAAGAATTAAAAAGGATTCTTAGAAAAATGCATCAAATAGTTACTTCAGTCTCGTAATAATCGACTTATCTGCATATTCTCATTATATCATATTGTGTCAATCCATTATACATGTACTACGTAACGTTAACTTCCGTAACTTCGTTTTATTAAGTGGACAGTAAATTGTCTGGCGATATTGCTAAATATAAAACGTACATTTTATAATAACTTTCCACATCTTGTAATGGGATTACGCCAAGAATTTCTTGCTTATTATACAAGATATCAAATGGCGCAAGACGATATATTTAATTATTGTTTTGTAAGTTAAATAAAAGCTTCATTACATAGTATAAACCAAAGTCGCATCCCGTATCTCTGTCTGTCCTTATATATGCTTAAATCTTTAAAATAACGCAACGGATTTTGATGCAGTTTCTCTTAAAAGATTGAGTGATTCAAGAGGAAGGTTTATAACATGTAAAATACATGCATAATATAGTAGAGCAACACTGGTAATTTTCTGTAACGTTGCGCTACGAAGTGCGTCCGGGTCAATTAGTGTAACATAGACATACGCTTGCTCTCGGCTGAGCTAACCTTCTGCCGCTATTTATCGAGTGGGTGGTCATAGGATACAGCTGCATATAGATAGATGCGTTTGCGCAATGGCTTCAGAATAGACCGCCTAATGACGGCCCGCGAGCTGTCAAAATAATGAAACCTGTCATAACCAGGCCGTGCACAATACGTGATATGTATACCCATATTGTAAACTATTATAGTTAATATACCTTAATAATCTTCTAAATATACAAAAGAAAAGAATGACTGACTGATCTATCAACAGACAGCTCAAACCGCTAAACGGATTGGGTTGAAATTTGAACTTGGTAGGTTTTATGACTTAGAGGTTTTAGATACGTCTCATTAAAATCGGTTCAGTCGTTTTAAAGTTATCACCTCCTTTGTTAGCTGTGCACATACTCGTACTGACACATACTGGGCTTTTAGATTTTCTTACAGTTACTTTTTTTGCGTTGGGAGGTTTTGTTTTGATTTTGGTTTGTTACATATAGCATCGTCTATACTGGTGTACACCTCGTAACAAACATTTTTTCAGAAAGGGTTGCGCCGTTGGGTTGCGCACATTAAAATAATCGCAACTTTGCGCTCTTTCTTTCAATAATTGATAACTAGTCTTCAATTGATAGCTCGGATACAAGGTGTCAACGTGTGACCATCGATACATAGACTGGTTTTCAATCCCTAACCACGACTTCCCTCTACATCCTTTAATGAATAAGATCTCTAGAATTATCGTTGCAGACCCACGTTTCAAATTACTTAGTGGTTTTAAGTTCATGCGATTCCAAACCACATTGGACTTTTTGCAGGAAAATTATATATACACGAAGGGCACCAAAAATTTAAAAATACTCGTACTTTTAAATCTTGGCAGTATTTTTGCGCTAATTTAAAGTCACTGCTCATTGTTCCACTTGAGGGTCTTCTAAATATATAAAAGGAAAGAGTGACTGACTGACTGATCTATCAACGCACAGGCTAAACCGCTGAACGGATTCCCTTGAAATTTGGAATATAGATAGGTTTTATGATGTAGACCTCCGCTAAGAAAGGATTTTGCCACGCGGGCAAAGCTATTAGCAATAAGACCGCCAATTGTATCACTATTCTTTTCTCTAAAGTGTAACCTTTTTTAAGCTTAGTCTCTTATGTATGGTGTTCAATAAAGTTTTCTATTCTATTCTAGTTGCTAGAAAGTTTAAGAAAAGTTGCCAGTTCCAGTTACTGCAAAAGTTGCTCAGTACTCAGTACGCGTTAACAAGTGAATTAAATTAAAAATTTAAAAAACCCCCAACGCAATATGTAATTCCCCATTTTGTGGTGGCGGCCATCTTGGATTTCAAATTTTATATAGTGGATTGTATTCTACTAGTTAAGGCCTTTCATTTGATAACCATATTGGGGGGGTCGTGGAGAAAAAAAATAATCCGCCATTTTGTAGCGGCGGCCATCTTGGACCAATTTTCACCAAAAATGGCTAAGAACACTTTCGACTAACCCTACTTTCAAACAAAAAAAACTAAATCAAAATCCGTTCACCCGTTCGGGAGCTACGATGCCACAGACAGACACACACACACACACAGAGACAGACACTTCAAACTTATAACACCACGTCGTTTTTGCGTCGGGGGTTAATAAATAGGCCCGTACATATTTATTCGTAGAATAGGCCCTCAGTTTTAAAGCGCCTTAGTTCAAGAGCTCAACTGGCGACCGCTAAATCAAAACAAAAGAACATCGGTCGTGATCGCCCCAACACGACTTTATAAGCTACGTCCATAATAAACCTTTTTTGTCTATTTCCCTTATAATCAGAACTATATTTCTTATATAAGAGATATACACAAGCAGTAAGCCCGCCTCTACGGGAAAAATATTCTCTTATTATGTCAATACAGCTTTAATTTAAAAAACATAAGATTTCAAGGATTCATAAAATGTTTGCTATAAAAAAATATACACATAAGATAAATTAATTTTTATTGAGACCACTAAAAAAGTAATGATGTGCCAATTGACGGTAATATCGCTGAGAGCGATCTCTTCCAGACAATCGTGCAGTAGAGGAAATGTACAGTACTGGAAAGACTGGTCACGCTGGATATTGTAAATTAAAAAAAAAACTTTAATAGGCACAAAAAAATATAATATAAAAATCCTTTTATAATGATTTGTCGATAGTTTCCACGGGCACGATCGAACGGCGCGGCGCGTGCGCAGGGTTCAATGACCTTGCTTTGAACAAAGTGACTTACGACTGACCCATCTGTAGCCAGGAAGATACCTGTCGATCGACTTTACTAGTTTGAGTTATGACTATGCATACTATCGAATTTCAGAACTGATGGCTTATCTGTCGATAAATAAAACAAATTTTAAACTGTAATTGCTAAAAATAGTAGGACAAAATAAAACTAAAGATTCACACATAAATAATAAACTAATAACTAAACCACATAATAATATAAATAAAACTAAATAAAAACTAATATAAACTAAAAAGAGCCCCCGCGGCATTGTTCCCAAAATGCTGGCAGCATTTCCTCTCTGGATGGCAATCCTAATACGTTGATCGAGGTAGCTGCCAGCCGCGGAGGGGTCCTCCTGTCAGTGAGGACCAAACGCCGTCGGGGCCGCGGATGAGTGCTTCGACGTACCCGTTTCCCCGGCATTATGGCGTCCCGCAGGAACACCCCCAGTTTTTTTAGTGGGTATCCCCGCCGCTCTCATCTCTGGTGGGGGAGTCCCACAGATCTCTTGGAGTCTCGGAAAGGGAAAAAAAATATTGATTGCCGAAACCCAGGTATTAATTATCTTTTCGCTTCACCCACCTCTGCGGCTGAGCAGGCTCTTTTTGTGGTACCGGGAAGACGTGTCGGGGCCATTGCTTAAGTATACGAGTATATAAAAGCATATTTCTATTAAGAACACTTCTGCAGTGCATTAGAACACAGTAAAGCAATTGCAATTTCTATGTTTTTGAAATCGTTGTCCCTAGAACAAAATTATTATTATTTATTGATAACTGTTATCTTTTATTTGATAAAAAGTAAACAAAGCGTTATAATGTTTTTATTTTGTAAGAAAGGTAAAAGAGATTATAATATGAAGGTAGTTCATTTCACCCTCTTTAAAATATATTTATCAACACACTAGCCGCGCCCAGCGGTTGTACCCGCTGTACTGTAGCCTATGTGTTATTCCAGGGTCTGTATACGAAATTTCAGCTCAATCGGTCCACCCATTTAGGCGTGAAATACTCGTAGTAACAAACATCCAGACATCTATTCTTATAAACTTTCTCGTTTAAAATATTTAGTAAGATTTATAAAATATTAGAAAAAAAATATTAGGATTCACAAATCTATCAAAATTATTGGTCCACCCATTTTGGCGTGAACAAGTAACAAACATACACTTTCACAAACCTTCACATTTATAATACAAGTTACAAATTTACCTATACAAATATATTTTTGAAAATGCTGAAAATTACTTTCATATTCCTTTGTTAACATGACATTGGATTTAAAAATATCCTTTCCAGCGGGTAAAACCATCGGATTCAGCTAGTACTATTAAATTTTTAACAAATTTAGTCCAAGGTGATAATAAAAACGTTATAATTTAGGTCAAACATAATATAATTGGTGTCAATCAACTTATTGGCAATTAAATCAATGTCACTTTACTGTTAACAACGACTGTAATTGAGGTAGATACCGTTGCTAATACATAACTGATGCAGATATATCAGTAATATTAAAGAATTCAAGTATAATAAATCTGACAGTATGGATGTGTACGTGTGTTTTTGTTACCTCTTCATGGCAAAATGTAAATAAATGTAAATAAATTTAATGTGGCGTTACAATAAAGTATAAATAAATAAATAATAATAAAGTCTTAGCTTATTTTTTAGCGGATAAACTCGCTGGACAAAGTTATACTTAATTATTGTACTAAGATTTTAAAATCGAAAGATGTGCGTGGCGCGTTTTTGTTTACTCTTTACACCTTAACGGCTGGACCGATTGAGGTATAATTTAGTATAGATGTAGCTTAGACACAAGAATAACCCTACATTCGGTTTCACCCTGAAAAGTAGCCTATGTTATACTAAAGACTAAGCTACCTATGACATATACCATAACTTCTGCCAATTTAGCCCCATTCAGGCGTGAGACAGTAACACCCATACAACATGGCAATTATTGTTACAATCTTTTATTTACTTCCACCTGTCCGTTGTCTGTATGTTTGTCTGTAATCAAGTCTTCCGAGTTTAATTTGATCCATTTGCCGGTTTCCGAGTGAGCTGAAATTTTGTATGCATTTATAAATCGGATTACAATGCAATTTTATTATGACATCGAGTTGATCTGATGATGGAGCTGGAAGGTGGCCATTGGAACTCCATAATTAAACGACGCAACCCCATCGAGTTTGGGCTCATTTGATTCGTCTTGACGGGTACTTTTGTGCTAGATGGTAAATAATAATAAAAGCTTTTTAATTTCACTTGTTTTATAATATGACAAGTTAGCTTCTCTTTTGATTTCAGTACGCAGTGTCTGCCTTTACAAAAATAGTGTGTCTGCAAACAAATTATTATAGAAACTGGTTCAGCATTCTGGATTCTCAGCGCTAATAGACTCATTTTCTCATAAAATCCTTTCTAAATGATACACAATCATTAATCATTATATGTAGAGCTCGTCAAAGCGGTTTTTAAAAGGCTATTTGTATAAAAGTTTTCTCTACTAATTATAATATTACGTAGATATATATGTATATGACGTTACAAATGGCATTTGTCACTCAATAAAGCATTTCGTGACATTTAAGCGCATTATACACGTCGCTATACTATACCTTGCTATATGACTCCTGGTACCATATAGCAAGGCCTTGCTATACCTTGCTATTATATATTATTTTTAAATTAGTTAATGATCGCAACTATATTTTAGTTCATTCTTTGTGATTGAATCTTGAGAAACTGCTTTTATTGAGAAAAAAACAAGCACACAATACTACAGCTACTACAGCTGTCCAGAACACTTGTTTTAACCACAGATTGGCCACAAGCCAATCTACAGAAAATCCAAGTGCTTCAAACCACTGTCAGATGGTAGCTTGCCCAGAATGCTGGCAGCATTACCACGTCGACATCTAGACAATCCAAAAAATACTTCGACATGCGTTATAGTTTTTATTTACTATTATTTGTTTTAATGTGGAGAATTAAGAAGAAGAGCAAGACGCTCTCCTGATGTTAAGAGATAAGCCTGCCCATAATCAGTACAGTGCTACCCAGAATTTCACAATGATATGCAATTCTAGGTGCATTGCACCAACGCTTCTTACTCAAGATTCATAAGATGTTAAGACTCTTTAGCCCAGTAATTTCACTAGCTACAGTGCCCTCTTACCGAAGCACAGTAATGTTTGCACATTACTGCTCAGGCGGTAGAATAACTGGCACTGTTGGGGTATCCACCTAGAGGACCAGGAATTTCTCTTGAGGAGTTTTCAAAAAGTTAATTCTATTTATTTATATTTTTAAAAATATATCAAATAGTGCGAGCGAGAGATCGTCCAGCAGAGTAAACGGTTTTTAAAACTCCATAACATGATATTAGGAGTATGCCATGCGGGTAAAACCACGAGCATAAGCTAGCTATTTGTATAATGCAGTGATGTGCAAATATTACTATGCTTCGGTAAGAGGACACTGTAGACTGTAGCTAGGAAAATTACTGGGCTGAAGAGTCTTAACATCTTATGACTCTAAGTAAGAAGCGTTGGCACCCAGAATTTTACCTATGTAAAATCCTGGGTAGCACTGTATTAATTATGGGCAGCGTTATCTCTTACCATCAGGAGAGCGTCATGCTCGTCTTCTTACTTCGTCGTATTAAAAAAAATGTATTGCTTTTAAATAAAACTTCTTTGGTAACAAAACTAAAAAATCAGAGCATTTTCCGCATAACCAGTCATAAGTTATGCGACCGCAAACAAATTGCTATTTATCGACGAGATTTCAAAGCATTATGTTTAAATTGGCTTCTTAGCAGTATAATATTATAACGGTCACACAGTCTTTATGTTTCTTTATAACATTATTGAATTAATTCACGTTATTTTTCTTTAAATATATTCTTAAATGTCTAGCATCAAGTCCCCGATAGCGCCAATATATGCCCGATAAATTTAAAAATACTGAATGAATTTTCATTCATATTTCATTCGATAGTAGATGCAATGTGAATGGTATAATTAAAAAAAAAACGTTTTTGAAGTAAAACTTCTTTAGGCGCGACTAGGGAGTAACTCAGATTTTTTTTTCTGACGGAAGTAACGCTTACTATAGTCTGTGTAGTTTCCGCCATTTAAAAATAATAATTCTGATTGGTTGAAAACTTCTTTAGGCGCGACTAGGGAGTAACTCAGATTTTTTTTTCTGACGGAAGTAACGCTTACTATAGTCTGTGTAGTTTCCGCCATTTAAAAATAATAATTTGAATAATATTAATATAACATTTAAATAATCTTTGTAAAGCACATGAATAATAAATATAATTAAATTATAATATAATATTTATTTATTTAAGTTAATATTTAATCATTTCAGTGATATATGTCGTCAACGCCAAAGAAGTTTTACTTCAATCGCGCGTAAAGGTTACACGCACACACTTTTTTTTTTTTTTTAAATATAACAGTTGATAAGGTCGAAAAAATACGGGTGCTATGAACTTTTTTCACAAGTCACATAGGCAAAGCTGCAGATAAATTCTATAAGAAGTAAAATGAGAAATCTCATGTAAAAAATCTCGTGTCTCAGTATTATTTATTTGTTATCGAACTCCTCCCAAACGCCTTAATCTATATTTTTTTGTATAATTTGTAGATGGGTTGGTCGTAAGGTATTTTTAACAAATATACAGACGAAATTACGGTTCAACTAGCCCATAATAATAATTGCAATGTGATGCAGCTATTCGCAAAGAACTAATCGAAACACAGTGGTCCTGGGTTTAAATAATTATGAAGCCCGTCATCTGGGGTCATAAAAATCGTGTACTTTTAATAATATATAATATGTGATACTTTTCCTTGGAAATGTGCCTGAACCGGCAATCGCGTCATACAACTTTATTTATTACGTTAAAAATAAAATCATGTGTATGTTTTTAGAATATTCTTTTTCTCCTCTTACACAAATTATACCTGCGCACGTGATATTTTACGGACTCACACATTAGTTTATTGGCTAAAATATGTAATTTTTAAAAGACATTTCTTATGCACTTGATCGCACTGGCCGAAAATAATCGACACGTCAACGTTGCAACAAATTTGAAAATAGAATCCAGAAATAATGTGAGTTGGGAACGGTAGTAGGTCACACGATGATTCTCTACTCCGGAGTCTCCAAACGTAACACTTTATGCGAGACTAGCTTATGCCCGTGGCATTACTACACTCCGTTTAAATTTCGAACTAACCCTCCTTTTTTGGATCAAATTTCCTAACTGCACTAAATTCTTTTCTCGCAACTGTGGGTCCCAGCTGTTTCCTATTAGATATGGAAGAGGCAGTCGTCAGGTCATGTTACAGGCCTTGAGACCTGAAACTAAAACATATACCTAGGTTGGCTACACAACTTATAATTGTGATTTGACTCTGACAATGTAAGTAGGGTTACTCTGTTGGAGTAAATACCCCAATAGCTATAGCTCTACATTGATAAGTATTATATATTCTGTCTGTCAGTCAGTCACCTTTTTGCCCGCATTGCACGCGTCTAAATGAGTTTGTATGTATTGTCCATACCTACCCGTATTTTTCTGACCTCCTTAGCTAAATATATTTTTCATCCCACTATCTCGGAAAGTGTAGTTTTACTCATCGATATCTGACTGGAAAAGTCTATATTATCCTCTAGAGAAATTCAAACTTACTTTACCCTCTAGAGACAAAAACATAATCAAACCTATTTACTTCCACCTCTATGGTACCGAAATAAGCGTACAACTTTTTTAAATTTGTTAAAAACTCGGAGTAAGAACCTCTTTAGTAAACTTTTTTTTTTAATTTGCTTTGGGCGCACCATCAGCCTTGCCAGTAAGTTACTTTTGTAACATATTACGTTTCTTTTGAACTATATTTACGTTAGTTCTTTAGATATAAGTTACATTTCGAGGCAATAATGTTTTTAATGAATTATATAGTACTGTAATAGTAAATAATAGTTGAGTTAATTTTGCAGAGTTAATAGAATAAGCCAATTTTTTATAACTTTATCTAATTAGTAGCAAGATTTTTTCTAAGTATTACTTTTTAGTAGTGTCCGACCGAAATTTCGGTTTCGGTTTCGGTTTCGGCCGAGTTTCGGCCAAAAATCGAGTTTCGGCGAAAGTTTCGGTTTCGGCCAAAATTGGCCGAAACTTTTGCCGAAACCGAAACTCCCTTCGGAAGTTGTCGTGCACGCTCGCCTAGCTTCGTTCCTCGCGACAACGTTTTGGCGGACGACTAACATATAATTGTAATATAGGTTTGTTAATTTTAAATGTGTGATTTGATAATATTATCTTTGTTGAGACTGGACTAAGCGTGTAATAGCAATTTTAGTAATTATTATTTTTATATAGAGGTACCTAAAAGAGATTGATGATTCTTCTAAGTATAAATAGGTACAAACCAAAGTATTAATTAGTAAGATTTCAAAATACTAATACTTTACCCGTATATTAGTATTTTACCCGTATGTCCCCGAGCGGCTCAATCGAGTCGCACCTGCGCATGCAAATTTGAACCTCATTTTAAAGAAGTTAGAAATAATAGATGTCAATTTTGATTTGAACTGGAAGTTTTTCCTGGATCACGGGGTTAATAAAACAGTAACAATTAGTGTTTTGATTATAATTGATAACTGATAAATAGTTTGCTTTAAGAACTTAATTTAAATAAATAGGCTAAGCGCTATTCAGACTACGCGCAATGTAGGCTTCCGTAGAACTGGTAAATCGTATATCTACTGCCTTAATTTTCATCAACGATATCTTTAAAACTAATAAAACTATCTTAACTGCTATGGTTTTCCTGGAAAGTTCATGGTTGAAACTATATTCGTAATTTTTAACAGTGTTTGAAAGCCAGTATTTTAGATTTTAGAGGGCAGGGGACGCCCAAAAATAAAAAAAAAACTTGAATATCTTTCAAATGGATCACTAAATTGAAAAATTTCCTTAGATATATGTCCTTCATTAAAATACCTATTCAATAATACCCCAAATGATGGGATCAGCAAGAAAAAATATCATCCCCCATTTTACAAGTTTGGGAGGTACCCTAAATTAATTGATTGAAATTTATTTTTGTAACCGTTCTCTTACCCTAATCATTGCCCTCCTTTGTGCAAAATTACAGTTTTATAGGACTTATAGTTTCTCCGTAAAGCCGCGGACAGACGGACGGACAGACAAAGCGAAACTATAAGGCTTCCTTGTTGACCACGGAAGCCTAAATTTTTTTTAAATATTATTGTTATATTTTTTTATATTACAAATGATGCAACAAACTTTATATTATGCTGTGCTTCCATTTTATGTCCTAATTAATGCAGAATAATGGGTAAAATGCGCCAAATTTCAGTATTTAAAGATTTTTTTACTTGACCACGTGAGTTTCGGTTTCGGTTTCGGTTTCGGCCGAAACTAAAGCCTCGGCCGAACATTCGGTTTCGGCCGTAAAACCAGTTTCGGTCGGACTCTACTTTTTAGTAACTTTTTTATTAACGATTTCTCACTGTAATAAACTGAAAATGAGAAAATAATCACTAAAACGAATAGGTAGAGTGCTTTTCACGAAAGGAAACCTTTTTGCGGGACGCCACTATTGCACATTTTAAAAGTTTAAATACCTTTACCTTTTTAACGCCTCATAATTTCTCATATTTAATTTCTTAATCAAAAAGGTATTTATTTTATGTAACAAATAAAAATGATTTAAAATATGAAGTCCAATAATAATAGAATAAAAAATTAGTTCCGCTAAATTCCGTGGGACCTATTTCGTGAAAAGGACTCTAAGTAAGCGTACCTACGTAAATTAAAATTGAATACTGGTTATTTTTGAAGATAGTGCACTGGCAACACTGTGCGCATCCATGGTGAGAGATTCATTTTGCCGCGCTTTTGAAAAGCGGATGAAATTTTTTATGTTCTTGGATAATAATTTTGCAATAAGTGCTAAACGCGTATTAATAGTGGGTTTAATAAACGTTAAGTGTTTGTGAATGTGATTTACTGTCGAAGAATGGAAAAAAGTTCAACAGTCTGCTATTTTCAAGAATCGTCACAAAATGAATCGATGTGATCCGATAAACGCCCACTCTTTATCGAATTTTGGAGGGAATATCCTCTCCAATAAACAATGAACTTAAAATTATAAAGATTTCGACTGAAGGACTTGTATCCATGGTCAGAATAAATTAATAAAAAAAAATCCATGGTGAGAATTGATTCATTTTGCCGCGCTTTTGGAAAGCGGATGAAATTTTTTACGTTCTTGGATAGTAATTTTGCAATAAGTGCTAAACGCGTATTAATAGTGGGTTTAATGAACGTTGAGTGTTTGTGAATGTGATTTACTGTCGAAAAATGGAAAAAAGTTCAACAGTCTGCTATTTTCAAGAATCGTCACAAAATAAATCGATGTGATTCGATAAACGCCCACTCTTTATCGAATTTTGGAGGGATTATCCTCCAATAACCAATGAACTTAAAACTATAATAAAGTTTTCGACTGAAGGACTTGTATCCATGGTCAGAATAAATTAATAACATAAACATGGTGAGAATAATTTAAAAAAAAACTTTTAGCATTGAGTTATTTCCTCGCTGAGGGGGGATGAAAAATTATGTGTCACATTCGAGTGCAAAGATTTTTGACCTTGTGCTCTTTTGATTCCCTCGCTAACGCCCAGGATTCTAATAAATAAATCACTCGCTACGCTCGTGATTTAATTTTAGAATCCCTCGCTAGCTCGGTCATACAAACTGAGCACGCGGTAAAAAAGCAACTTTGCACTCTTGTATAACAAATAACTATTTTCTAAATTTGAAATAGTCGCTTGCGCCAAATCTTCGATCTGGAGTTCGAAGAAAGAAAAACATTAATGTTATATTCAAAACAGGCTTTCGTTTAAGTTTTATTGTTTACTAGTGGTGGTTTTACGTAAATCATTATTTCAGGATCTTACCTACCTTATCACAAAATTTCAGCTTAATCGGTTCAGCCGCTTAGGTGTGAAGAGGTAACTTACACACACGAACTCACTAGGATAATCGCCAATTGTTACACCTTTAGTTTTAATTGTTGTATTTGTAAAATTTACTTTGTATCTGGATCACTAGAGAGTGTCTTATCTTATCTTATAAAAATAATTATACGAGTAACTAATTTAATTTTAGTAATAACTTTCTTTAAGGTGTTTTTTTCTTTTTTTTTTAATATGCTCATACTATGACAAACATTGTTTCTACTATCATTATGGGATATGTACGGACGGGTTGGAGCCACACTTTCGTGTAAATTCTTTGCGATTAGATAACGCTTAAATATTGCTACACCTTTCTGTAAGTTATAGATAACTATCTCATTCATCAATTACAACATCGACCTTGCTAAATGTTTACCTGTTGTAAAACAAACACAAAAATACAGGAATAGATACGCACTGCGCAAAAAGTGAAGGCGCGTAGAAATGGAAGGCCCCGGTGTATTATTTTTATACTATTTATTAAAAACAATGCCACAGATAAAAGAATACTAGACAATGCCTTTTTAAATATCAATAGAATGAATAATTTTAAACATGAAATGCTGGGTAAAAACCTCCTTCAAAACAACCGACTTTGTAGTTAATCTTTGCCCAAATTCACATGTCAACACTGTGTCAAATACTACTTTTGACATTGTTTTGTATGAGAATTTCACATTTTGCACGGCGTGCGACAAAATACTTTTCATTACCCCAATATTTTTCCACTAAATTTTCCCCAATATTGTCGCCAATTTTCCTTTTTTCGGTTTTTTATCTCTCAAGCCTGGTACACACAAAATAGACGAAGGCTAACGAACAATTAGTGTTCGCTTTGCACGCTCGTTGGTTATGTTGTCCTTCTCTAATTTGTCCACACTGGCGCGGCCAATTGCCAATGATTGTCAACGAACCTCTTCATTTATTATAGCCGGCTTAAGCCATGCCTCTATTGTTTTTGCACAGGCTCAAAACTGACGCATTTCGCTCTCGCACATGTCTACTGCCGTTTTTAATGTAGTTTACCGTTAGCACAATCAGGTTCGCAACTTATGGAGCAAGTGGCTTGGCGTGCCTTAGCGCCACTGTTCATGCATCGAATTTAATCAATATCTGCGAATTAAATTTAAAGATAGAAAAGTTCTTTGTTTGGTCTGCGTCCATCTACAGCTACGGCCGCATTATCGCTTTATATCGTGGTCAAAGGCTTTTTACTTTTTTTTATTAATTATTAGGTATTATAGGTCTGACGAGCTCGCGTGATGCGGCCGTAAATGATAGCAGTCTTAACCTAGAAGATGGGATAAATCCCTCCCTGGCTTCACAGAACATAATTAAAGATATTGTCGATAACTCATACAAAAGTTACAGATACACACAATATGCACGTAGTATTTTCAAGAATAGTTCCGAATCACACCACCGCACCGCCATGTAACTCGCACGATTGAGGCACTGCAAACCACATCCTTTCCATTCGTTAAAAAATAAAACATCTTATCGCGAGCCGAGCGGTCTGCGAGGAAGCGAACGTTATGACAGTCGCCGTATGGCTATTACGCGCACTGGCCGAAAACGCACGAAAGAAAAATAAAACGAAAAATTGTTACGAATAGTGTTTTTAAATTCAATTGTTTCGAATTAGTGTTATTAATTGCATTTATTCCAGTGTGGATTTCCAGTGTTTTGATGTTCAATTGTTTCTAGTGATTTAAAATTCGATTATTTCGAGTTCTAGTGTTATAAAATGTGATTGGACTGTGATAATTAAAAGTGAAAATTTAGTGAACACAATGAGGGAGATAGCAGGGGATTCGTTCGTGTGTCGGGTGCAATACCTGAATGACTTGGACCCCTTTATGGAGTACAGTGTGAGAGAGCCTCCGAGACCTCTATATCACACGTTCAATACTACAATACCGCTGTCGTATCAGATTGCAGCAGTGCACAGATTGTTGCAAGCGCCACATAGGGTAAGTTTACATTTATGGTCAAGTAGAGTTGGTCTAGTTGTAATTTGCACCTGTCTCTTAAATAAAATCTTCCTTACTTTAAAAGCAACCGCGTGATCTTAATAACAGGCAGAACTGAAAGATGTTTCAATTACAAGATGATATTTTTTTAAATAATCTTTCCTCGTTTCGCGGTTTAACATGAAGGCTCCTGTCGACTCGTGTTTGTATAACATACATCCATACATCCAGACTTCCATACATTCTTACAAACTTTCACGTTTATAATATTAGTAAGATCAGAGATATATTCATACTATACTATATTCTATTTATAAGACGGTCAAAGCCAGCTCAATAGAGTTATATTAATATTATCTAAGTAAAAATACAGGGTTACTGGTTATGCAGTACATTGGTGTAAAGGGCCTTATTGAGGAGGCCATGGCCATGATTTGAGCGCAATGTACACATGATCCGCGAAAATTTACGATTTTCGAGTTATTTTAATTTTTTCAAAAAATCAGCGTGTTGAAGTTTACAAAATTATTTTTTTTAAATTGTTTTTATTTCAAATCGATTCAGTGGTTTTGGCGAGAAGAGGAAACCGATAGACAGGCAGACACAGGGTAGTTCCCATTCGTCCACACTCCACACCCCTTCGTTCACACTGTTACCGATAGGGAAAAAACGTTTTGCTCGGTCACAGTGTTAAGAGCGTATATATCAAGTGTCAAAAAGTGGGAGCGAGAGAGCGTCACTCGATGTATACGCTCTTAACGAACGCTACTTTTTTCCGATCCGTTCACGATCTGTAAAATACCCAGTTCATGGCACTGTTGACGATTTATAGCGTCTTTAGTCTTTACTAAACACCACAGCTAAAAAACTAGTGCATTTGAGATATAGGCACAAGTGGAAATAAAAAGTAGCGTTCGTCCACTGTGACTGAGCACACACATTCGTATTTAGAGGTAATATTATGAGGATTTTATTGAAAGAAATAAAAAATAAATAATAGAAAATAGTAGTAGTTTTATTGCCAAAAATAACAAAATACAACTTCAAATTATGTACATTTAATTGCGAAAGTTAGTTGAAATAGACAGACGAAGCAACCGGATGAATATATTATTATAATATATATTATTATATGTATTTGTGTTAAAATTGCTGCAAATGAACATAGTTGATATAATAACCTTGAGTAATTGTAAAATGACCGTCGTCTTCAAGAACGTGGCTTTGAACGACTTTGAAAATTATTAGAGACTAGCTGCGCCCAGCGGTTTTACTCGCTTTACTGTAGCCTATCTGTTATTCAAGGGTCTAAGCTATCTCTATACCGAATTTCAGCCCAATCGGCCCATGTTATCCTATACCTATATCGATCTCCGTATATCAAAATTGCATCTGAAAAAAGGCTACCTTACAGTTTACATTTAAAACTGTACATCATTTTGTACTTATTTTTATCCTGAAATACACATTAATACGTATATCACCCTGGAGGTAAAAAAGTTGAAGCGAAAAGTATGCAAGTCAAACTTCAAATTGCTCTTTAAAATTCAAAGTATTAGTTCAGAATTCAGACAATTTTGAGCACGACATCCGGGTTTTCTAAGTCAATGCTCAGACTCAATGCAGAAACAATGCAGCTATTTAGTATTAATTTAAATTCACATTTATTATGTTGGTAATGCATTTCAAATTGCTATAGATTTGAAGCCCGTTCAACCGTTCAGTTTTACTTACATTATGGCTGATTTTGATTGGTCCTCCTGTCAGTGAGGACCAAACGCCGTCGGGGCCGCGGATGAGTGCTTCGGCGTACCTGTTGCCCCGGCATTATTATGGCGTCCCGCAGGAACTCCCCCAGGTTTTTAGTGGGTATCCCCGCCGCTCCCATCTTTGACGGGGAGTCCCAAATACCACCCCGCGCCCCCCGGCGTGGGGTGGTTGTTTTTGATTGGTTATTTAAACATTTTAAACTCTCGGATGTCTATCCTAAATGAGATTTTTGTTGGATTGATAAATAATAAAGTCACAAAATTAATAACATGTTTATTTTATAAAAATAGATTTAATACACAATCTAAATGCATATTTCGAAGAATACGTGATCAAAAAATTGTACAAAATTATCTGAAAATTCAATTTATGTCATTAATTTATCGATCATTATCTCAATGATAAAAATGATTCACAAAGAGTGAAATACAAGGAATAAAGAAAAATATTAATAGTGGATACGTAAATACAAGTAGGTAGGTACTTTATATTTTTTATTAGTATACTTATCTAGAGGTATATTCATAAATATATATCTATATAAAAATATATCTACATAAAAATTAATCCCTATTTCCCTTGTTATCACGTGCGAACAGCTGAGACAGAAGAACATTTTTTATTGCAAATTGTTGTACAAAACATTTATGCCAACATCACGTCAATAAAAACTAACAAAAAGCCTGTAGGTGACGATTTAGAAAATCAGAAAATCGAGAAAAAAAACCTTCAATTTAACTACGAACAACTTAAGAAACAAATTAAACTACAAACAACTTAAGAAACATTACAAAGTTCAATGCAAAAGTCAAAGCTTAGAAGAACTTTTTTGCGTTAGTTATTTGTCAGGCTTCTCTGGACAATAACAAATCCTGTTGTTTTTGAGGGATAAAAGATTAAGAAAGTTGTGCGGGAAATAAGAACTTTGTTTTACTTGTCAAGTATTTTTTTACTAAGGAACAAACGCAAATTATATTTTTAACTTTTATAATGAACTTTTGCCTTAACATTAACCTTTAATTATCACACCATGACACCAATATTATAAAGGCGAACGTTTGTGAGTGTGTTTGATACTTCTTTACGCCGCAACGGGTGAACCGATTGAGCTGAAATTCATGTTAGTTTAGACCCTGGAACTATACAAAGTCTGACGAGTCCAAGTAGCGGGAAAACCTAGTCTTTTAATAAAGCCTAACGTAGCTGTAGAGTTCGATGACATATAAGTTATTATTAGGTAGGTATTATAAAAGGTGATTGTACAGTTGATTAGAGGAAGGCGATAATCTATATTAATATATTATTGAAGATATAATGTAGCCCACGCGTCGATTTTGTTTTTAATCCACAGCTGTTTTTTTTCTTTCAAGGTGATTCGAATGCCAAATATGTAATGTAATGCATGCCATAGTACGCTTATAATCAGGGTTTCAAGGAGAGGATAAAGAAGGTTTTAATGGACCGACAACGCGTCTCTAATGCCACTGGTGTTGCAGACGTCCATAGGCGCCGGTTACCGCTCACTCTCAGGCGGGCCGTTCGCTTGTTTATCTGTCTCTAACATAAAAAAGCCAAAAATTCCTTTCTTTACGAATCTCTAACCTCTTTTTATATTTATAGTCGTGTCCTCACCCTCTACTCAACCTCGAAGTCCAAAAAATGGCAGCACCTCGTCCACTTTTCATTTTTTTGAATGTAGAATACCCTTTTCCTCGAAATAGGTGGGTAAGTCGAAACGGCAAATGTTAAATGATTCTGTTCAGTGGTTTGAGCTGTGCGTTAATAGCATCAGTCTTGCAGTTCCTACTATTACCTATATTATTACACCTACATTATTATACACGTACATAGATTAGCCCGCTTGGGCACCGGCTTTCTAAGCAGAGGTTTACGTCATCTAAATATATAAAAGGAAAGAGTGACTGACTGATCTATCAACGTACAGCCCAAACCGCTGGACGGATTGAGTTGAAATTTGGCATACAGGTAGATTTTAAGGCGTAGACTTCCGCTAAGAAAGGATTTTGCCATGCGGGCAAAGGCGCGAGCATAAACTAGTAATTAATAAAACCTATCTCCATTTTATGATCCAAATGTTAACCCAATCTATTGATTTGTTTGTGCGTTGACAGATTAATCAGTCACTCTTTCCTTTAATACAGGGTTTCAGGCCTTATTGGGAAGGTCATTAGCCATGATTTTAGCTTCATAAAAATATAATGTTCCTCGAAAATTTATGGTTTTCGAGTTGTTTCAAACCCAAAAACCCTTTATGTAATGTTCTTTATATTTAGATATCGAATTATTTTTTTTAACGATTACGTACTAACTTATCCGTCGGTTAAGAGGCCCTGTCCACGACGACTTTTTATAGAAAAACAGTCGCGCGATTTGCAAACGTACAAAAGCATCGCTTAATAAGTCGCCGCGTGCATCGTTTTTGCATCTCCACGCAGATACGGAGGCCCCTTAAACGTAAATAAATAGAACAGCACCGTCCAAAGGGTATTAAATGTAGAATTCGTTCTGGAATCGTCCAATTTATCGTCACTCATAGAAATCTCGCATATTGGCCAACAAAAGAGTCATGAAAACGTGACACATTTCCTCAGAAGCTGAACACCACGCGTACATCTAAAAAGATTTAAGATACAGATTTATTCACATGTTGTAGAAATAGCAGGAAAATAAATTTGGCTGCAAGTACCTATATAAATACTTATACTATATATATTACTAGCTGTGTCTAGCGGTTTTACTTGCTGAAAAGTAGTCACTAGTGTTATTCCAGGGTCCAAATTATCACGATGGCTATAACAAACTGGTGTCTGACGGACAAAAATCAATTAATTTAATTTGTAGTTCATTTACTCACCATAACCCATAGCGAAAATCCAAATACCAAACCCCTTGCAGTAACATAACGGCCAAGCGCATACTTTGACAGAGATGTAGAGCTGGTGAAGTTAGGGTTTGTTAAGTTAAAAAGTTAGGGTGTGAAAAAAGCTTGACTCTACATGAGATTCGATAACTTTTTGACAGTACGAGCAATATTTTTTTTTTTTTTTTTTTTTTTTATGTGATGATGTAGAAGACGAGCAAGACGCTCTCCTGATGTTAAGAGATAACGGCTGCCCATAATCAGTACAGTGTTACCTAGGATTTCACAATTATGTGAAATTCTAGGAGCACTGCACCAACGCTTCTTACTCAAGAGTCATGAGATGTTAAGACTCTTTAGCCCAGTAATTTCACTAGCTACAGTGCCCTCCTACCGGAGCACAGTGATGTTTGCACATCACTGCTCAGGCGGTAGAATAACTGGCACTGTTGGGGTACCCACCTAGACGACCTCCTGCAAAGGAAGTCTACCCCCGGTAAAAATATGGTCTCGTTTAGCAACATTTTACATGAAAATGTTTTTGTGAGATGTTATATACTCTGTTTTAATGCAATGCGGCGTGAAGGGGCTACAAAACGAGGATGGGGGATTCACACCGTGGTCCTACCCATTTGTAATACGAAAAGGTCTAAAAACCCTATTTCTAAGCTTTGTATAACTAAAAAATCAGATCAACACATGCAAAGCTTGCCTTCCTTGTTTCTAAACAAACAAAGAAGTGACCAAGGTCTAATGAAAAACACGTCCACCCACAAAGACAACAGTGTAGGCTTTAGTTTTTTATGCTAAAGGTGGCCCACCTCGGAATGTTAACTTCACAATAAAAAATAAAAAGAATACCTTTGAAATACAGAAATACACAATGTTCCCTTCTCAACAGATTTGAATCCGTAAAAATATGGTCCGGCGTAGCCGTAGGCTTACAAACTACAGCTTTCTCATTTCTGTTGGATATCGGCGTCCATGGCCCAGTGGTCATACCTTCGACTTGTAAGCCGGAGGTCCTGGGTTCAAATCTCAGTGTGGCAAAGATTTTTGCCTGGACGCTACCGTATTTCGGAAGGCACGTAAAACTGTGGGTCCCGGCTATTTCCTATAAGATATGTAGGAGGCAGTTGTTAGGTCATGTTGCAGGCCTTGTAGGAATCTTGGCGACCTGAAACTGCAACATATAGCTTGGCCACACAACCTATAAATTGTGATTTGACTCTAACAGTGTAAGTAGAGTAACCTGTTCGGTTGGAGTATAAACCCCAATTATCGGACTGTTTTGAACGGAATAGCCTTAGTAATTTTCGTATAAATACTAATGCTACTTCGGTCATTTGACGGATTCGGACCAGATGTAGGTACCTAAAGCGAAGCGATAACGCATTAAAAAAATTGCCAATGCAAACTGCAGGCACATAATGCGGCCCGCTTTAGTCATATAAAACGTTCGAGAGTTCGAGCATGCGAGCGGATGGCCGATGGGGGAGTACTTGAGTGGAGACCACGGACTAGCAAACGCAGCGTAGGACGTCCACCCACAAGGTGGACACGACCTTATTAAGGTTGCCTGAAGATGCTGGATTCAGGTCGCTTCCAGCCTACATATGGAAGTCCAAAGAGGAGGCATATGTGTAGACGTCCTATGGCTAAGATAATGACGATGAAAATGTTCAAAAGTGGTGCAGGCGAATTTTTGTCATACGCTGTTGAGGTGCGGACCGCTCTCGTTAGTGCTTAGCTTTATCACGGTAAAGAGATATACAGTAATGTGACTCCCTAGAAGCGGTTGAACTCATGGTCGCGCGAGTTTGCTATGATTTGGGTAGGGCGAATAGGCGTTATTATTGTGAATTACTTAAAATATCAAAAGAATTAAATAATTTGTGATATTTTTACTAATTCACAACCATTATTCGGAAGCTTACTGCATAAAAACATCTATTCGGCACCTCGCTGTCTACCGAACCCTACCGATATCGTTGCAAACTCGCGCAACCTTGAGTTCAACCGCTTCTAGGGAGTCACATTACTGTATATCTCTTTACCGTGGCTTTATAGTTAACTTTTCGAGTAGGCCAATGGCCCGTCTGCAATCCTGGCAGGGCGCTCGTTTTAAACCCGCTCTAATATACGAATGACATAACATAACACCTGAGCTGTGCCGGTAATATTTAGAGCAGATAATTTTAGCTTTAGCCAAATACCGAGTGAGTAACCCAAGTATTCGTGTTTGTTCCATTAGAATTGATACTGTGTTGTAGGACTATTATACTGCTCCATTAAGAGAGGACTATACAATTACCTATGGGTTATTTTATGCCTGAAATAAAACGATTTTTTTTTTATTATTATATTTTTCTAGATTTTTTTTAGTTTCACCTAGCCCATGTTTTAGCATGTTTGTACTAAATTTGTAATGTTGTGTTCTCTTATTTTTTTCATTAATAATAATATTAGCAAGCAGTAGGATTACAGGAACTGAAAAATATAAAATGTGAATCGTCTTGAAGGTCAACTCAATACCTAGTTTTGATCATCATGGTACACAGTTCAAGTACCTAATCAAAGATGTAATATTATGATGAGGACTCTTGATGGTGACCTTACTACAGTCCATGTGACGAAGCTCTTTCACACATACGACGCGCTGAACTGTCGTTTATCCAATAGCTACCTGTAGTTACCATTGTATCAAAAGTTTGAGAAAAATCCTTTCTTAGCCTATGCGCTAAGCGTGCGTTTTCTTTGAACTTAGGTATGTGCTAAATTTCCTTTCAATCTGTCAGCGCGACCGGTTTGAGCTACGCGTTGATAGGTCAATCAATTTGACAGTCAGTCTCGCTCTTCTTTTATAAATCCTTTATTTCCTTGTATACTAGCTTATGCTTGCGGTTTTACTCGCATTGATAAATCCCTTCTGAGTGGATATCTACTGCACAATATCTAACTTTGTGATAAATTTCAACTCAATCTGGTTGGTTTGAGCTGTGCGTTGATAAATCAGTCCCGATTGTCTTTATATATTAATAACATGACGATTTCAGTGTAAAATTATTTTACAATAGGCACAATACAAATAAATACTCCTTATGGTGGCCAAAAACATACATTTTTAAATATAAAATTATAATAACTTAAATAAGGCATAATAAGCTTGGTTCTTCATTCTGTATATTTGTTACATATATATACACGTAAACAACTGGATGTCTCCGTGCCGTCTGCGTACGTGTGAAAGCTGGTTAAGGAGCCATTCTCATGGTGACATCATCCTTACAAAACGACAGTTTATTGGTGACATCACAGCCTTAGACATAACACGCTAACTCTAACGGCTTGATTAAACAGACAACAGATTACTTTTATAACATAAGATCGGTTAGTGACCCGCTGGGGCGAGATGGTGAATGCTTTCGCGACCCCATCTCGTCTCGATTGAGCAGAGGACAGATGACGGGGGTTTTTAGTGGGTGCAAGTCCCACACTCCCCCTTACGTCACCCCCCGGCGGAAGGGTAGAGCGAAGGCATTTTCCCCTCCACAAAAAAAGTGACCCACACGTCTGAGGGATGATCTCAGTGAACAGGATCATCCCTCAAAGACCAAGGCCTGGTAAATCATCCCGGGCCTATGGCTGGTATGAGATCATGAATGCTTTCGCGATCCCATCTCGCGTCGCTTCAGCGAAGGACTGTTCACGGTCCCCCGTGGCGATAGGGAAATGCGATGGCATTTTCCTGATAAAAAGTATAAAAAGAAAACGTAGCGCGTTTTGCCAGTTTAAAGCCTGCTGATGTACCTACCTAGCTGTTGCATTAAGATAATATATAATATGAAACAGCTAGTTGTTCTGTCTGTAATGCTCCTAAGATACATTTTATTAAGATACACCTGCGGATAAAGTAACGCACGTTTCTCCAAATGGGAGTGTAAGTATATCTATATTTGTACAGATTTCTGGCGTCTTCATATCATGTCCATTCCACTTAAAATTTATTCCGTGAAAGAAACCACTTGCGTAACTCCTATTATTGAAGAATTGAATTATTTACACTCATCGTTATTTGGCTATCATAACACGATAGTAGTTTGTCTACGATTTTTTACGTGCAAAGGTGTTAATGGAACTAATATCGCATAAACACTAGCTATAGGTAGGTATACTAATGATACTATCTTAAATCTTAATAAGTACCATATACCAAGATTATGTAGATAGGTAGGTGTTTAGTAGGGTACTAATAGATATGTATAGAATTTAAATCAATACTTTAAATAAATGGTTTTCATACTATTACTTCCTATTACAAGAGACATAATATAATATAAAAAGTAGCCGGAACATACAGTTTTACGTGCCTGAGAACACGGTAGTGTAAAAGCGAAAATCTTTGCTACACTGATATGTGAACCCAAGGCCTTTGGATTACAATCCAGACGTACGACCACTGGGCCATGGACTCGACACACAACTCTTGAAGTGATTTTGTTGAACACTATTTCTTAATTTTTTATGATGTTTGTATTTATTTGTTATTATTTTTATTGATATTATGTTTCTTATGTTGTCCTGAAAAAACAAAGCGCTAAAATACAATAGTTATTACAGCGCCATCTATGCTTTTTTGTTTGAAACGCTTTCCCAATGCCTCATGCCAATTCCTCTCAAGTCGACCTATTTTCAGTCAGCGTAAAAGGTAAAAGTTCAAGCTAATTTTGATAGATGGCGCCACAGTATCGTAAAAAACTTTTATTAAATTACCTATCTTATGTAATTTTATCAAATTAAAACTATAATTTTATTTTTATTTCATTTAAAAATTTCTGCACATTGAAAGACTTATTCATTGTTTGGCTCCTTCTCATGGAATCGATTCTCATCGTCACCTTCATGGCTATTCTTATTTATTGCTTATTTGTAATGTTTATGTATAAAATTGTATAGAGCTGGATAACACGAGTAAACTTTTATATAAATGATTTAAATCGTACGTTTCATTTCGAAGAAAAACTGTTTTGAAATTTTCGACGCCACGAAAGTGATTCAGTCATTATTTTTTTACAACTTTTTAAAGTAAAACCCTTTTTAAAGAATAAATCTACCATATATGTACAATAAAACGACATTTAACGTAAAAACAAACCTCACTACAAAAGAAAATATGCGTAATTTGAGATATTACTTTACCATTCACTTTACTTTTTTATTAGTCAAAAATTTGGTTTGTATGTATTAAAACCCCAACATAACAGATACAGTACTTTTAAGTAGGTTAAAAGGCCCTTTCAAAAGAAAACAATACATAAAAATCACTTTAGTTGCTCAAAAATCACCTTCGTGGTAAAAAACGCTATGAAGGTGATGCCACGCTGGTGACGAAAATATCCCTTATTGGTGAAATTCTGGAAAGTTTAGGTATAATGTATAAAATTAAATACTACATCTTTATTTCGCACATTTTGGCGTTTCGAAAAGCTAGCTTTGATTTAAATAACTAAAATACAATGCATAAAAATGTTGTCCATGCAAGTGATTGGTACACCCATGAATAAATTGAAACTTAGCAATTATATTTTTTTCCACGGCTCGATAAGTCCTAGATCCTACTTCTACGATTGCAGAACATGGCCATCATTGAAATGAATCGAACTCTGCATTGGATTGTTGATCTTATGTTTCACAGCAGCCGTTAAACTACGCAAATCTAAAGCACCTAAAATCGTGTGACCGCCGCATTATATTATTTTAAATTCAAAATAATACTGAAAACTTTTTTTAGCCTGTAGACCTTAAAGTATATTTATTTGCGATAATTTTGGTATATTTTACAAACAGATACATGAAAATTTGTTAAAGTAGTGTCCAAATGTTTAACTGAAACGCAAAGTGTGACACCATGAGAATACGAAAAATGGCCCCGATTTTGACCTTTCATGTTAAATTTTAGTATTATTTTTTGCGTCTATTATGACAATCTTCATTTAATTTGTAGCTTAATATATGTTTTATCTACCTATCCACAATTCATATCTCTGTCTTTAACCGTTTAGGAAATATAACCGTGTGACCATCAAATTTGAGCTAAAATGAGAATGAGCCATTTACTAATCTTACTCAATTCTAGTTATTTTATAAATCCATAGTAAATATTTTTTTTTTTTTATAGAAGACTAATCAAGCGTTTGACTGCAATCTCACCTGTTGGTAAGTGACGATGCAGTCGAAGTTGTAGCACGCTTGTTTAGTAAGAACCTATTCACTCTTGATTTGAACAAACCCACGTTATAGCATTCGGGAAACACTGAGAGTGGTAGCGAGTTCCATAACTTCGCCGTTCTCATAATGAAAGACGAAGCGAATCGCTTAGTCCGAATTAATAAATTAATAAAGTCTTGAACATAAATAAATATTACAATAAAAGTTTCCCCTAATCTGGAAAAATACACAAACCTTGTGTGCTACCAATTTTTTTAAAGCATCAGCACTTATAATAATTAGAAACGAGAAAATAGTTCAAATTTATTTTAAAAAATAAAACATTGTTAAAATTATGTTTTTTTTTGTTTCAGCTCGACGATGCCACACTCCAGGTGTTCAAAGATGGTGACTATGGACCTTATTTGGACCTCGACTCCACTCTCGGGGAGCAAGACGAGGAATTGGAAGGACTACAAGACAAGTGAGTACATATTTACAAAAAAAAAAACAACTCGATAACTTTTCGCGTTCTGGAGTTAAAAGGTCTTGACAGACAGACGGACGCATGAGTGATCCTATTAGGGTTTCGTTTTTTCCTTTAGATGTATGAAACCCTAAAAAATTAAAAATTAAATAAATAGGTTGACCTATTTTATTATTCACGTCTATGCTGTCCCACTTCTGGGCAAAGACCTATACCTATTTTATATGTACCTCTACATAATATACTTACATATATTTTTTATTATAATGCCCCTTTAAACAAAAGAAATTTATAAAAAAATAAAGCTAACACAAAGCGAGCGAGGCCACGAGTGTTTTGCCTACTTTATTTAAATTTGAAATAGGTAAGGCGCAAGGACGACGATGTTTTTTTTGAAAAAGTTTTCCATTGTAGCCCATTTGAGTCATAGATTCATTTATGTCTATGATTTGAATAAACGTATTTTTTCATTTTGATAATAATTCAAATTTGTAAAACAAGTAAACCAATTTATATAAAAGTTGCACTGTGCCCTAAGTTCGACTAACCTAACATAAACCAAAATAATAAAGCCATAATAAATATGCATAATACAAGCCTATAAGAAGGGTAAAAATCTGATCAAATGGTCTGAATAAACCCTCGTTTAAGTTCTATCACCACGTAAGTCATTTTTAGGAACTTTTCAGGAGAACCAAAATACCGGTTTGTTGGAAATCGAAAAAAACTAAAGTTAAATTTTTTTGCACATTGACCTACCAGGTTATTTACCTATTGAACTACCTATACTTCAAAATAGTTATTTCAACTATAAAACTGTCATTTTTAATACAAATCTTGTTTTGATCAAAGTGGGCTATATACTTTTCCGTAATTTTAAAGGGTTTTCTATAAAAATAGGTCGTATCGTTATTCTGAATGACGAAAAGACACGCCTTTCGATTCTCTTGCTAAAGCGATTACTTACAATGTCAAAACCGCAAAAAAATTTGTTACTCGTACCTACTTGGCGAAATGTAAGGACAAACATACTCGTACGTCGTCGTCGTCTCGTCGTCGTAGTCTCTTTCCAATTTTGGAAACTACCGTGAGTGTTATTCATATTATTATAAATTACGACACGGCTGTACTCACGTTAATCATTCGTTGAGATATGTCTCAACCACGGTTTCGGACAATTCGGTTCGGTTTCGGTTCGGAATGATTAACGTGAGTACAGCCGTGTCGTACTTATAATAAAGTCTCTTTCGTCCTATTTATGGGGAATGGAGATTTCACGCTAGTTATTTATTTATTTAATAAGTAAGATAGTAAGTTTACAGTGAGAACCAAATCACTTACTACCGAAATTTATCTTATAAAACATAATTTTAACTATAGCTTACAAATATCCTAATTCTGTTTACAATAGAGTGCATATTGTCATCGAAAATGTCGACTTGCTGGACCTCGCTGATAAACGCATTAAGGAGCTGCAATGCTCGTGCGGTAGGCGCGTAGCTAGCGTGACAAGTAGGTACGAAACGTAGGACGCGCAAACAGCGCATGCCTCCGACGCCCCGTTCTTAAGTAGGTAGCTGTCCGGAACATACAATTTTAAAGCCGCCAAAACAGTCGGATTGTTGATTTTATTCCGAAGAATGAGACAGTAGTGTATTAGCAGATTTAACTTCCGTATTAATTCTAAAGTGTCCATGCCGACCATACCTGACACGAACAGAGATGGATACAAATACGGATAATAGCCATACATACGCTTGTAAACATATCGAGAAATTTGCGTTGCAGTCTCTCGATACGCATGCAGTATTTTGCCTCACTGGGGTCCCATATAATTGCGGCAAATTCCAACTTACTATATTATACATACTAGTGATAGGCTGCGACCGTGGCTAGTGACCATCCCCTGGCCAAAACCGTGTCGCTAAGCGGTCGTTATGACCGTGTTCCGACATGATGTTCAGTGAACCCAGGCCAGGGTAGGATTTATCCCTTCTACATTTAATATGCTACCATCTACGGCCGTCATCGTCGCTTAACATCACGCGAGATAAAAATTAACCCATAATGAATTAAAAAATAACGCCATACATAAAATAAATTAATCATAAGAAAACAGAAAAACGTGCCTTTCAATCAGCCGGAGAAAGCTTTTGCAACTACAAAAGAAATGTGAGGGCCGAAGGGCGGTCGTTACGTAGAACAAGCCTACGCAGCTCGTGTCAACCTCACGTGTTTGTTTAAGGTATCGCTACACTGCCCCTGAAACGACCTACAAAAAGTCTACTTATCTATTTTTTTAAATTAAGATACTTCTTTTTTTGATCGTGGAAAATGCCTTTATTGAGAAAAACAAACTAACAATACTACAGCAGTAAATAACACTTTTATTAACCACAGATCGGCCACAAGCCGATCTACAGAAAATCCAAGTGCTCTAAACCACTGTCAGTATTAAGATACTTAATTTAATACCTATATTGCCGGAATGAGGGAAAAAAGAGGAATCTGCTATGTTTTTTAAGTTTCTATCTCATTTAGATTATTTTTACTGATTTAGTTACACATAGTTCTGCACCGTGTTAACAGAAAGAAAATATATTTATGGACAAATTTAACATCATCATTTACGTAACAACAATTTGTTTTAAGCTGTTGCATAGCTTCTATCGCGGGCCTTGAGCGTGTGGACCGAATCCAGAAATTCCGTAACGAAAAAAACCTAACACCCCCCACTCCGACCGGCACAGCGGTGATACTTTTTAGTTTTTCAATCTATAGATAAAAATGCTATGCAATAGCTTTACCGCGGCAGTCTCCGAGTGCCACACGTCTTTTTTTTATAAAAATACATAAAATAGAAATAAATTCAATTAAAATCAGAAAACTATTGGTAATAGGGATAGCCTCAGCGTGTAACTACTTCAACCCAGAGTTAGCGTAGTTACTGGTTTTCAGGGGGCACCCTTGCTCCAAATAAGTTTTTTTTTGTTTACGCCGGGAAAAAATCTATTACGCACTATGGGAGGGTCCCATCGGAGGTATGGGAGGGTTATGTGAGACTCCCCGTGCAGAGCGACTGCACGGTATACCCACTAAAACAACCCGGCGGCACTCCCGCATCGTCTTTGTGACGGAGGACTGGGAGTCGGCAGAGCCTTGCAACCAGTCCAAGCTCCAAATAAGATGGTTCGTCGAATGGTTTGAGTGTATCCTTAGCTTTTAAAGATATTTAGTACCTGTTCTACCTATAAGCAGCGCTGACAGGCGGACGAGACGGCGGGAGTCCGGGAGAAAGGTTATACGGGGAGTTTTATGTTACACGATCAATAAATTCATGTCGAGGTGATGCGAGGTTTTCTGTCAAAAATAAAAAAAAAAAAAAAAAAAAAGGTAGCACTCCGGGAGTGCCGGCAGAAGTGAAAACTTCAATATTAACGTTGTGTTTAATTATAAGTATAAAAATACTATCATTTATGAGGTAGAATACAATGTTTATTTATTGCGCTATCGTACACAAATATGACAATTTATATCTTGTTATTTATAATATTATATCGTTATTTATATATTACATTAAATTTTATCTCTCAGAAAAATCAACTTCCATCCATAATTTCGACGACTTTTACACCATCGTTATTATCAGAATCATCATCGCAAATTTTTACAACTGATACAATTGGTTTATGATAACTGAAGTAAGAAACAAACAGTTTTGATTCGAACCTATTTAAGTGTCTAATAAATACCGCATCAATAGTAGTTTTGTATTTCGTTGTGCTAAAATTGCGATCATTTGACATAGTTAAACCAAATTCACAGAGCAGCACACTCAAGCACGGTAGAAAGAGTGAGAGATACAAGTTCCTCTCCCTTCCCCTCGATCTTACGCTTTTTCGATCAGCATCACGTGACCCTGACGCGAGTTTGAAAGTTTTTACCCATACAAAAAAGTGCTCAGCGCCGCTAAAGAAGTTTTCACTTCAAAAATTGTTTGTCATAGACAAATATTCTACATCAATGTTGTAAACCCTTACCATTTCAGTACGACATCATTAAAAAGTGTTTTTATTTTTAAAACAAGCTTTTATTATTATTACCATCCAACACCAAAGTATTCATCATGACGAATCAAATGAGCCCAAACTCGATGGGATTGCGACGTTTAATTACGGAGTTTCTATGGCCTTCCAGCTCCAGCATCAGATCAGCTCAATGTCATATTTATAGGTATTGCATTGTCATCCGATTTAAGCCTGACAACAGACAGGTGAAAGTAAAAATAAGAGCTTGTAAAAATAGCATCTTTTGGTAATTTCAAAGTTTTTCAAAATAAAATTATATGGATCTGGATATCCATTGTTTTAAAACCTACAAATAGGTGCACAGCTGTCGTTTTGTTACGAATTCGTGCTGTCTTCTTACAGAATCAAAGGTAGGTATATTACATAAGTTTACTTAGGTATTTTGCATAAAATCAGCCATCTAATGCGAGATTACCTAGGTACCTACTACACCTCAGGAAAATAATAATATGAAAAATGAAAGTATAACCTACCTTTTATGGGTGTTTCCACTAAACACGCGGAAACTTGAGCAATACTTTGAACAAGTAAAATTTTACGGACTTCTCAAACACGTTTTAAAAAGTTGGACCTATATCATGTTTTAATCCATTTTAAAATGTGACGTCGTTGAAATCTTTTGGTCAACATCCCTATGTTTTGACTAAACTTTTTTGGCCATCAAATTAGATTATTAAATTTTTTAAAATGTTAAAGTCTCGTATTTTTGCCTTGGTAATATTATAAGGTTGCT
Organism: Hemithea aestivaria; assembly: GCA_947507615.1. Classification (NCBI taxonomy): domain Eukaryota; kingdom Metazoa; phylum Arthropoda; class Insecta; order Lepidoptera; family Geometridae; genus Hemithea; species Hemithea aestivaria. The sequence goes on from OX382323.1 coordinate 4,442,341, forward strand.
GTCAACTTTATTAGATTAAAAAATTAATAACTAAAAAACTTTTTTTTTTTTTTTTTTTTTCTAGTCTATACTGTCCCACTGCTGGGCAAAGACCTCCCCCAAATCCCTCCACGCGTCTCTCTCCTGCGCCACCTCTAAAAAACTTAATAAGTAAAAACTTAAAAACTAAAAACTAAAACTAACTACAAAACTTAATCTAATAAACAGGTGGAGGAGGGAAAGGTGGCGGCATTGCCCCGCTGATTACATTAACTTATTAAATTTTTTTCTTTGTAAATTTGACGAAAAACGTGTGAGATACAACTCACTAAAGTTGCTTGGTCGTGAGTTGTGACGTCACTGATGACGACCGAACTCTGGTACCGGTTACTGACGTCACGCGTCCTCACCCAAAAACTTATAAGCGTTATAATATGACAGCCTTTATTTACGATTTTTTTTTTACTTAAAATTACAATACAAAATACTGAATCCATAGGCTCCCAAACTAGTAAAAACTGCGATACAGGAAACAGTGGTTTCTCTCATTTACGAATTTAGGCATATTATGTCATTTAAAAATATAAATTAAGAAACTTATAACAAAGGTAATTTACAAAAACAATGCTAACAAAAGATAACAACATATAAAATGTTTTATTCAAAATGCCTATTGTATAACTTTTCTCCTTTATTGAAGTTGATTAAAGAGAGTACGCAATCGTATAAGTTCACAAGGACACGTCGGAAGAGGTGATGAGTGATGAATCAATTCATACCAACATCCTGGGGGAGATGATTATTATTGACAAATTGGAGCGTTTCCTGGATCCAAGGTGTATGCGACCTTACATACCTCGGTCACTTGTTTTTGAACCGACTAAAAAAACGAAGGAGGTTTACTAGTCCATTTTTTTTTTTTAGAGATAGGCAACAGTGTTCATTTTGCCAGTGTCATCTTACATATTTATTTGTTTCGTATTATTGATAGATACGAGTAGATAGATAAATAACTCTTTATTGCAAACAGTAATTACAAACAAAACAATTAACTTAATATACATACATACAATGATACATTTGATTATTGTTATTTTTTTTACGCAAAACTTTTTACAGCGTAGCCCGATTTTGATTTTTTTTTTATTGAAAAGAGTATGGTCTCATATAAATTTGGAAAAAAGTTCCATCCCTAAGGGTAGGAAAACAGGGGATGGTTATTTGTTCACTTGCTGATCTACCTATATTATACCAAAGTATAGAATGTAAATATATGAAATAAAACTTTTTAGCAATAAATTAAACGTCTGAAAAAAGTGAAAAGCAAAATTACTTAGATATCCAACCTACCTACTTATATTAGTTAATTATATTTTGATTTTCAGTGATTTAATTTTTTGCTAAAAATAAAAGTCCCGTGTGGCAAAATCCTCAAAAATCTGAGATCTACGTCATAAAACCTATCAGTATTCCAAATTTTAGCCCGATCCGTTCGGCGTTGATAGTTCAGTCAGTGCGTTGATAGATCAGTCAGTCAATTGATCAGTCACGTTTTTCTTCTATTAATAAAAAGAATTTACAACAGTCACGTTTCACGAGTTAAGAAAAAACTTTTAACTTTACATTTCTGTTTTTAAGCACATTTTGTTTTTAAAATTCGAACTTTTATAAATAAGCAGAATTTAGACCAGTTTTTAACATTGTCACGTTTGTCAAACACGTTTTAAGTCAGCAGTCGCGTTTTTAGTCGTTCACGAGAAATTTTAACTTTACATTTCAATTTCAGGCACATTTTGATTTTAAATAAGAACTTTTATTAATAAGCAGAATTTAGACCAGTTTTTAACATTGTCACGTTGAACACGTTTTCAGTCATCAGTTTCGTTTTCAGTCGTCCACGAGTTAAGGAACAACTTTTAACTTTACATTTTTATGTTTTCAAGCACATTTTATTTCGTCAGCGTTTCTTACAATTTCGTTCTTACGATAATTTTATTTCGAATTGGCCTGAGTTCTACGTTGTATTTTCGACTTTCTGGCAATTTTTGTCTGGCAGTTTTTTTTTTCTAAATTACTTCTCATGCTATTTTTTAATACATAACACTAAAACACTTTTAAAATGTGTGCAATAATATTGTGTAGCGAAATTTAAAATAATAAATGTACAAAAAATCTCCCCAAGCCATTTTAATATAGATGAGAGAGCGTCCAGTGTAATTAGCCCTCTTTACACATTTTGTAAATTCTTACTGCATTAGCACTACAGGGCAAAATAATATTATGTTCATCAACAGCAAAGATTTTGCTGCCAACTAGGCCAAAATTACCAACGTTCCAGGTACCCAAGGATTTCAAAGAAAAAGTTTCCATTTAAATTAGGGCTTTCCCGACGAATCGTGCACGGGAAATAAGGCCCAAAGGTCGTCGTACTGTTTTCCATCAAAAATAGCCCAGTACCGGATTTAACACGATTTATTTAGGTTACTGTTACAAGAAACCGGGTAACATAAAATGTTATGTAGATATAGTATTAACTATAGGGCATCGATTAATTAGCCAAAAGAATGGTTCTTTTTACAATAGAATGTTTTGCTTCAACAATTTTCTTAATAAACATAGCTAGGCACTGGCACAGCTAGCTTAAAGTTTGAAGTACCTACTTATACCAAACGTATTATAATATAAATTTTGTTCAGAAAAATTAATAAGAGTACGTGGACAAATAACTTTTTTTGAATTGTTTTCTTTTTCCTATAAATTGTGATTTGACTCTGACAGTGTAAGTAGGGTAACCTGTTCTGTTGGAGTATAAACCCCAATCTATCTATCTTAGTGGAAGACAATATTTTTTCATTACTAACTCTGATCCGGCGGACATTTTCCTGCTCATTTTTTTTTTATGTTATGAAGTAGAAGACGAGCAAAACGCTCTCCTGATGTTAAGAAATAACGGCTGCCCATAATCAGTACAGTGTTACCTAGGATTTCACAATTATGTGAAACTCTAGGAGCACTGCACCAACGCTTCTTACTCAAGAGTCATAAGATGTTAAGACTCTTTAGCCCAGTAATTTCACTAGCTACAGTGCCCTCCTACCGGAGCACAGTGATGTTTGCACATCACTGCTCAGGCGGTAGAATAACTGGCACTGTTGGGGTACCCACCTAGACGACCTCCTGCAAAGGAAGTCTACCCCCGGTAGGAACCCGGTACCCGGTAGGTCTCTTTTGTAATGGAATACGAGCCATTGAAATACATTTCGCGCACTTGTAACGACAGTGTAACATCTCAAAATGAATTATTTTACCGAACACAACGCAAAACATGCAAAGTTTTGTTTTGTAAAATTTGAGATGTCACACTGTTATTATAACAGGACGATTTTTAATCGTTTGAAAATGAACAAAATATAGTAAGTCAGACATGAAATAATCATTAGTATGTTGATTATTTTATTAATTTAGAAAGCATAGAAACGCAGCGAAACCGTGAGTGTTATAAAGTTTTTTCGATATTAATTCAATCGCTTGAAGACGAAGGTGCGACAAAAAACGTCTCCACTATAAACAATGAACTTGGTGACTTCACAGGCTGATTCTCATTGAGACAGCACTTGGAAAAATAATTAAATTATCTACATGTATGCGTACATATGGCGCAGTGCACCAAGAGTTTTACATCAGTTTGATATTTTGGGTAGCTGTACTAATTTTGAACAGCGTTATCTCTTAACATCATTATATTTTAAACATAATTATTAGTATTTTAAACATCAAACCTATAAAAACAGCTTAAAATCTATTTTAACTAGTAATATAATATTAATCTACGTTAAAATTGATTAGCAGATACCATATTTTTGTATAATATTATGTATATGTTTTTGTATAACTATGTATGTACATAATTGACTAAATAAACTTATTGATGACTCAAATTTGAAAAATAACTTTTATTAATTTTGCCGATAACACATATATTTAGTTATAGTTAAACCATTAAAATTGCACTTATCTAAGAATACGTTTTATGTCGCAAATTGGAGCGACCTACAATGAGTACAATCTCCTAAATGTTGTCAACAAAATAGTTATTTATGTTTGGAAAATTCCCATTTTGTCCTGTAAAAAAGATAAAAGAGTGTATAAGATGCGCAACTCGTTTAAATCTAAAGAAACATCGCAAAAACACGACTTTTGACCTTCTATAGATTAAGCATTTAGTACATAGCTTTAACCATAGAGTTATGACATGTAAAGAGGAACAAAAATTCGAGACAGAAAAGTCTAATTACGGATATTTAACAAGATAGAAAAGGAAAGCGAATTTATTGGCAGTTTTTGATTGACAGGTTTGCATCAATTGTCGACACAAGACCTTAGAATATAGATTGTTGACAAATCCGTATCAATGATAAAGGAATAGTAATCAGAATTGGTCACGTGTTTTTGGAATTCCAGTTGATCTGCAAATATACTAGGCCTAAACCGATAGTCAATTGTCACAACCCTCCGTAGCCAGTCCCGAGTCAGGATTCGCGCAGTCGCAATCAAAACGTTCCTGGAACCGCACGCGCACGCGTAAATTGAAATGGAACTAATACGCCGCTGCATCAATTGCGTTATCGTACAAATATACCTCGAAGTTATTGAAAGTGAACTCGAAGAATAAGTTGTTAAAATGGATACAGCCTCTAGCTCAGCGGTTGGAGGGAAACTTAGCAGATGTGACAGAGTCGCACGATCAGTTGCAGCGGAGGAACGCCTTGATATCAAAGAGTTCCACCATAACTCTGTGGATTCCGGTATTTGTGATGATGACCTGCTGAACGGCATCCTGGATTCTGACGAGGACCTCTTTGAGGACGAGGAGTACGACGCGATCGATTTGGATGAGTAAGATATTTTTTTTTTGTGTACCTACTCAGATTCCTTCTTAGCGGTACCAAGGTTAGTTCTGGCCTATGTTTCTGATACATTATAATAATATCATATGATAATAAGTAAGCTATTCTTATGTTTATTGGAAACTAGATCCCGGTTTAAATAATATTATAGATTGTATAATTTTTGCAATTACTATTAATTGTCAAGATGAGAAATTTTAAACGAAAATATTTGAAAATACCGTCCTGACAATCATTAAAATTAAAAGAAGTGAGATAAATAAATGAGATTTCAATTTTTTTTGTATTAGTAACAACAAGATATTTTTATGTGCATACCTACATTTATTCGATATCTCACTTCTTTTAATTTTAATGATTGCGAGGAGGGTATTTTCAAATATTTTGTTTTAACTTTCTCAACTTGAAAAAAAATTCGGAAAAATTATACAAGCTTTTTATTAATGGAGATATATCGCACACTTAGTGAAATACTGGCTTAACTCCAAAATGAACTTTTTATAATTACAACCGTAAAAATAAGGTAGATAGAATTTTTGTGACTGGATTGTTTTTGAGTGGTCATTATAACTGTGTTCCGGCACGATGTTCAGTGAAGTCAGGGAGGGATTATCCCGCCTTCTAGGTTTAGTCTGCTACCTTCGACCGCGTCATCGCTTAACACCACGCGAGATCGTAGTCATAGACCAAACTATAAATAAAAAATAAAATATATAAGTAAATATTTCAGTACATTTCACACAGCGCCACCTAACCCCAAGCTAAGCAATTTAATGCTTGTGTTATGATGGTTAGGATAGCAGATATAATACTCGTACTTTGGTATTGCTACGAAAAAGTGCTCAATTAGGCTATTCTGCCAGATTACAAGGCTGTATGTCCAGTGTTTTGAAACTTATATCAGCCTAAGCAACCTAGGTACCTGCGTTTAAATCAACATTTTTTTTTTAATATTATGTAAAATGTAAAAAGGTATGAATTGTTATTGGAACTGCGCTTTATTTACTAACCTTGAGCTTTTCGAGCAAATAAGTACACAAAATTTTAGATGTGTATGTGCGTTTGTTTACCTCTGTATTTTCGAACTTTACCAAAAGCATTGGTCGTATTTCAATCATTTTTTATTGGCTTGGCATTTCGATCTATTGTGAAACCACCGTCCTTCCGGTATTGTATATATTTCCTCTTCCTGCGGTTGTCTGGAAGAGATCGCTCTGTGTGATAAGACCGCCATTTGTTACACCATTAACTTTTTTGGGTTATAGCTTTATTTATCTATATAGTAAAAATAAAGAGTCGTTTAACTTTTTATCGTTGTCTTACATTTACTTGTAATTCAGACACATTAGGGCACAGTGCAAATTTCATCGAAATGGGTTCAGTAGTTTTCAAAAAACCTGCGCATCGTCCTCTCTTATTTCAATAAGGTCAACCGCATAGAAATCTCTCATTACATCGATTGATGAGACTATTAAGTCTAACTGTTAAGACTATTATTATTAAAAAATTATTATGATTATTATAGTATAATTGTAATATATGTATATGTAAGAGCGATAATAATAATTGGGGTTTATACTCCAAGTTCAACATAACATGTTACCATAACTGCAGTCAAATCACAATTTTAGGTTGTGTGGGGCCAACCTATATTATGTCGCAACATGACCTAACGATTGCTTCATACTTATTTAATTGGAAACAGCCGGGACCCATAGTTTTACGTACCTACCTGTCCTTTTTTTGACCCAGGAAAAATGCGTTACGCATCATCACCCAACGCCGGGGGCCGCGGGGCGGTATGTGGGACTCCCCCGCCGAAGATGGGCGCGGCGGGGATACCCACTAAAAAACCTGGCGGTGTTCCTGCGGGACGCCATAATGCCAGGGCAGCGGGCACGCCGAAGCACTCATCCGCGGCCCCGACGGCATACCTACCTGTCCTGTGTTAATACTAAATGAACTAAATGATGATTTTATATTGTTTCAGTCGTAAAAATGCCCTCGTCCTTCGAACGCAGTTGTCAGTCCGAGTGCACGCCATTATCGGTGAGTTTTATTAAAATAGAAGCATCCTTAGTGAGTCCTCTTGTTTTTTACCTTATACACGTCTTCAAATGCAAATGTATCATTCCCATTGGATGTTGACAAGATCAAAAAATCTAATTAATTTTTCAACTAAATAAAAAGATGTAGGTAAGAATATCAGATATATAATAACGCTTTTTAGATTTTCTCTTCGGATCAAGGTTCGCTGCGTCAAATGTTACGCTATGACGTCATACCCCCCAATCAAGTCTTTTAAGTTTACTAATCCACAAAGCAAAAAATACGTGTACCCTTAACTATAATTTTTAATTATGTTATCTTCTTACTAATATTATAAACGTCAAAGTTTGTTTAAATACAGTATAGCGTGTAAAACGCTGGGCGCAGCTGGTCTTATATATTTTTTGGATACATCGCTACTATCACAGTTCTGATCCACGTGTTAGCATATTTGTTGGTAACAATGTTTATTTTTTCAGAGAGGCTGCTACACTCCCAAGGCCGTGAGCTGCGGCGCGCCCTGTTCACGCTCAAACAGATCCTGCAGTCGGACAAGGATTTGGTGCACGAATTCGTGGCCAACAAGGGCTTGGACTGCCTCATGCAAGTCGGCAACATGGCCGACCATAACTACTTGGACTATATTCTGAGGGCGTTGGGACAGGTGAGGAAAGAAATACTTCTGACTACCCAAACTACTTAGAACTGTAACTATACCCAGCCATGTTGTAACATATCTGTATAGTTTCCATGGTATTTATGTAACTACCTGTAACTTATGAGTAGGTACACTAGACCGAACTTATGAGTACACTTATTATGTTCTAATTTCATAACTTCAAATTTCCACAATTATTATCAACAGGGATGAGGACGTGGACAAGGTTATAGAATTAAAAATCTATTTAGTCCATCAGTTGTACCCATAATAAAAATATGCATAGGTATCTTTTTGATTTGGGAATGAAATATGTACTGAGATTATTTTCGTTACCAAGTACCTAACTATTGTATCACAAATTTATAATAGCAATTGAACACCCTTATCAAAATAGAAGGTCATAAAACGAAAGAATTGATTAGCTATCCCTAAAACCAATCCTACCCAAGTTCAAATATAAATTTACCTATTTCTTTCTAGATTCTACTGTACGTGGACGGAATGCACGGGGTGATGGGCCACAAGCGCTGCATCCAATGGCTGTACTCCCTCATCTCCAGCAAATTCCGTCACGTAGTCAAAACGGCCCTCAAGCTCCTCGTCGTCTTCGTCGAGTACACAGAGAAAAACTCACTCCTCCTCATAGAAGCAATCGTCACCGTTGACTTACAGAACGGAAGACAGCCCTGGTACCATATCATGAAGATCCTGCAGGACTTCGACGCGTCAGACACTGAGCTGCTCATATATGCCACTACTCTGATTAACCGGTGTCTGAATAACGTGCCGGATCGAGATACATATTATGATCAGGTAATATTTTAAATCTTGTTTAGGTTCGGCTAAAAATTCCGGACATTTACCAGGCCCACGTTGACACTTTTTTACTGCTCGTTATCAAATAAAATCTAAGACAAAAACCAGTTTTAGATTACAAGTTCTTATTTCGTATAACTAAATAATAGTAAATCATAATTATAATAATATTACCACTCATAGTATCTACGTCTGAAGCCAGGGAGGGATTCGTTCCATCATATAGCTTATAAGCAAGTTGGTTTACATAAACTAGATTTAGAAGAACAAACGCGACTTAAAAATTGTTTCTCCGTACCCAGGTGGATTCCCTTCAGGAACAAGGGATGGACGACATCATCCAACTGTACATGTCCAAGCAAGGAACCGACCTGGACCTGCTGCGTCAGCTCCAGATCTTCGAAGCTGTGCTGCTCTATGAAGATGGAGACGAAACTGGAACCGCGCTCAAGTAAGAAAACGTGAAGAAAATTAAAATATATGTTTATTCAATATGGCTGTAATAAAGAATTTTTAAATAACATTTTTTACGACCTTACCTTATAATACCTTATAATATAGAAGACGAGATAGAAGACATTGCTTGGGAAAGAATATCATGAGAATAATGGTCTTGAAACTTATAGGGATTGTGGTTCTTTATATTATGTAGCATCGAGAGATTATATCGGTTAACTCGATTCTTAAGATTTAAATCTCAGAAGTCGTATTTCGGACTAATTTGATAAATTAAATTTCCTAGATTTTTTGATACCTCAATCTCAGTTCCATGTTTTTTTTTTGTACAACGAAGTAAGAAGACGAGCACGACGCTCGGTAAGAGATAACGCCGCCCATGCTAAGTACAGTGCTACCCAGTATTTTACAAAGGTAAAATTCTGGGTGCACTGCGCCAACGCTTCTTACTTGAGAATCATAAGATGTTAAGATTCTTCAGCCCAGTAATTTCACTAGCTATACAGTGCCCTCCCACTAAAGCACAGCAATGTTTGCACATAACTGCTCAGGCGGTAGAATAACTGGCACTGTTGGGGTACCCACCTAGTCGACCTCCTGCAAAGGAAGTCTACCCCCGATGTAAATTAAATTAATTTTAGTCCATTAGGAATTTGGATGTGCTAGAATCTATTTATTGTAATAAAGCCTCGTACCGGAGTATCAGGTATGGAGCTCGTCAGTTTACATCTGGTATTTTCGTTTTTCCAGACAATTAGATGAATCTGTGATAAAATCAGTGCGAAGGCGAAGTCTGAACCTAAACACATCAGAAAGGAGGAAATCCAAAAAGCAACAAATGAAGGAGAAAGGTGCGTTCCCAAATAATTTATATAGTGTGGTTTCATATCTTTGAATTTCATTCTTTAACATTATCGCATGGTTTTTAAGTGTTCATTTTCCAAAATTAATTTATGATAGGTGTTACAAAAAGTATTAGTAGTACTTTAAGGGCTGTCATCGTCAAACAGAACTACTTTGTTAAAACATTTTTAAATTCAGATTCTCGATTTCTCATGTAAAATGGATTAGCTGATCATATTTACGAGTATTATACAAAGTAGAATCAAATTGTATAGAAAGTTAAGTAAATAGGTATTGTAATTTTATTTTTTTTCTTTTCAAAGTAATTGAGTTAGATAAACACCGCTAAGTACCTACTGCCTTTTTGTAACTCATATAGTGATCATCTAATGTTTTAACTATCCATTACTAACAACAGCAAAGACTCCTGAGCCTGAGGTGAAACCAACACTTCGTCCTACGTTCCTGCCTTCAATATTAGACAACAAAGATAATAAGGAACTGACCACAGCATTGAGACGGCGACGGGATCGATTCGCAAGACAACAAGAAATGCTTAACAATTCCACTAGCAACATATACAGTGGCATTTTTGCTAGCAACGGAAATTATTCGACCAGCAACGGAAACTATTCAACTAGCAACGGAACGCATACAACTAGTAACACCACATATTCAACCAGCAACGGAAATTATTCATCTAGCAACGGAACTTATTCTACCAACGGAAACTATTCAACTGCTAATGGAAATTATTCAACAAGCAACGGTGTTCACTCGACAAGCAACGGAGTCTATTCAACCTGCAATGGAACTAATGGCGCATACTCCAATAGCAATGGAGCAGTCACTAATGGAGTTCACACAAACGGGACTTATTCAAAATATTCAAATTTGAATGGAACCACTTATACAAATGGAGTAAATGGACACGAAGAAGAAATAATCACCAGAACTCCCAAACTAAACCTAGCCGATGTTTTGAAAAATGGTTTGTTTTTATTCTAACACACTAATTTTATTTTGAATGCACTGCTTTTCGTCGTTGCTTACTAAATCTTAATCATTTCAATCATTGAACGACTATATTCATTACTAAAACTACGTATTTTGTTAGTTTATAGTTATGTTTCCAATTAGTTCATTCTCGGTAAAATATTTAACAAAAGAGTTCATAAAAATCGTTTAAATAGGTCTCGAGTTGTCTAGAACGTGCTTTTAGTACCTAATCATAAATATGGAAATAACTGTTCTACACGAGTCTCAAAACTCCTTGAGCTCGTTTGCAGATATATGCAGTGAATTAATATGAAATATCCTTCGACCTTATAAATTGGGGACAGTTTTGAAAAACAATGATTTATTATGATTAAAATATTCTAAGCCCTTGGGACTCTTTGCCATAATGTGGTGAATAAGTTGAGACTTCGCACGTCTACCTCTAGTGCTTTTATATCTTACGTTTTCCTTAACAACAGACTTTAAGTTCAACAGCTATTAGGTAGGTGGTGTTCTCATAAACTGGTCCTAAATGGTACAATGAATCTTTAAACTTTACATCTTTATTAGTAGTACAAACGTTTACAAATTTTCAGGAAACCAAAGATACACAACAGGGTTAAAACAGAGGCTTCAGAATGGTACGATGGGTCATACTGTAACGGCTGCAGATGCCCTCAATGCCATGAGACAAAAACTTGAGACCCCAGTGGAAACAAGAGATGATCGTGGCATCATTCTCAATAGAGAGCACAGTATTAAGGACCTAGCGCAAAGGTTGACCAGCCCTGTCAGTCCAACTACAGACGATAAGCCATTAAGGGTCTCGGATATGGCAGGAATTGTCTCGAAAGCCAAAGAGGAATTAGCTAAGTCGCAGTCAAAAGGTGAGGTCTTAGTCCATGATCAACCTTTAGGTACCTACTAATTTTAGCAGATATCGTGCTTGAAATATATATATTTTTTAATCTATAGCCTTTTCTGCGTTATTTCGATGTATTCGTGTATGTGTTTATATCATTCTATTTCTATTACAGAAGTAATTAAAAGTCCTTCAATAGAAAAATCTCCAAAAGTCCTTGAGATAAAGGTCTCGGAGAACGACCTCCATTGGGAAGAACTGCGAAAGGGTTGTCTCAACAGGGAATTCCACCTTTGTGACTTGGACTTTTCTGATTTACGCCAGGATTCTGACGATGATTTCCTTTCTCCAGCAGTCACTTTGTCTAATGGCCCTCCTCCACCACCCCCGGGACTATTTTGCCCATTAAATGGTCCTCCACCCCTCCCTGGTTGTCCTTTCCCATTTCCTAAATCAACTCCACCGAAAACTGAAGTTTCTGAGTCTGTATCAACTATAAAGAAGAACAAGAAGACTGTAAAGTTGTTTTGGAAAGAGGTCCAGGAAAATCCGCCTCCTCCACTTAGATCTAAGGTTGGAGGCTTCATCTGGGATGATCTGCCTGACGTTAAACTCGACACAGCGATGCTGGAACATCTCTTCGAGTCGAGGACCAATGATTTGATAATTAAGGTCAGTTTGGCTTAAAATCTGATTCAAAAGCTAATTCTAATATAATTAAATATATAAAGATATTTTGAGCAGTTTATTTGATTTTACTCTAATGTGTTTTTTGTTTCTTTTTCATGTGTATCTGCGGAAAATTTTGGACAATAGGAAGTAAGTATTTCTTTTAAGAAAATAAGTTTACCTTTATCGCTTTATCATATTAGGCACTTAATGAAGAGAAAATTTAGATGGACGTATTCACTTTAGAACTACTAATTCGAAAAAGTATCTTGCTATTTTTTTTATTTATTTCAGAAATTAATGGAACCAAAGAGAAACTTAATCCTAGATGCGAAGCGGTCAAACGCCATCAATATTGCAATGAAAAAACTTCCTACACCACAAACTATAAAGGCAGCTATTATGAAAATGGATGCAACGGTTATAGGCAGAGAGGGTATTGAGAAACTTCTTACGATGTTACCTACTGAGGAGGAAAAGGTCAAGATTCAGGAAGCTCAAGTAAGTTTAGGCATGAACTTAATAGGCCGCGGATGAGTGCTTCGGCGTACCCGGCATTATGGCGTCCCGAACACCCCCAGGTTTTTAGTGGGTATCCCCGACGCGCCCATCTTCGACGGGGGAGTCCCACATACCGCCCCGCGCCCCCTGGCGAGGGGTGATGATGCGTAACGCATTTTTCCTGGGTCAAAAAAAGGCATGAACTTAATATAATTGTTCAAATGTTAGGTTAACTAATCGTTGATGGATATCAGTAAGTTGCTCATGGTTTCAATGATTATTTCCAGTACGCCAACCCCGACCTTCCTTTGGGAAGCGCTGAGCAATTCCTCCTGACCCTGGCGTCTATCAACGAACTGTCTTCCAGACTGAAGCTGTGGGTTTTCAAGCTGGACTTTGATAACCTTGAGGTTGGTATTACAGTTATAAAGTAAACAGTTTTGAATGGATTGAGAAGAACGGATGTTGAATGTGGTCAACATTGTTGAAGAACTAATAAATATTAAATTTTCAGAAAGAAGTGGCTGAGCCACTAATGGATTTGAAACAAGGCATCGAGCTCTTAAAATCAAACCGAACGTTCAAAGTGATTCTTTCCACTTTGCGTTCTGTCGGGAGTTTCCTAAACGGCTCGGTGGCTAGAGGTTTCAGGCTGGAATACTTGGCCAAGGTCATGGAAGTTAAAGATACAGTTCACAAGCATCCGCTACTGTATCATGTCTGCGAGATGATTATTGACAAGTTCCCGGATAGCACTGACTTTTTCAGCGAGGTAAGTAGCTTTGTTCTTCGTTTACAGAAATTCGACCGTTTGTTTAGTCTAGGTGACATGTAATAAATCATAAATCTTCTATTCCACCCAGCGCATGTAGGTACGGCTCATGGTTCTGTTTACAGGTTAAAAAGAAACGGAGACAAGATACTGCCTTGGCAAACTCTCGTTCTAAACATGAAATTATCAAAGAATAAATTATCTAACTTCATTATTCCCCAAGGAGAAATAATTACCTATGTACTAGCAATTATAGTATAATAATAATCATTAGGCGAACAGTAGAACATAATATGTTGCGAGAAGCCAGCTGTAAATTTTTCCAGAGGTACCAATGACACCAATGAACAAGGTCGAATGTCTTCTTGTTATCTATATGAAACAGGCTTTCATATGACCTCTAAATCAACTGCCGGATGTTATAAGAATTCCTTCGTACAGATCTTGGAACGGATATTTTTGGACATAAGACACTTATTGGAAAGAGAATGTGCAAAGAAATTATTTTCATTAAAATCATAAGACTGCTCGAGTTTAAGTATAAATCCCAACAAAAAACAACTTATTATTATTTTCAGGTCGGTCCAGTAATTCGAGCTTCGAAAGTAGACTTCGACAACTTGTGTGGTAACTTACAAAGATTGGAATCGGACTGCAAAGCATCTTGGGACCACATGAAAAGAGTTGCCAAACATGATAGCTCGCAGATCTTTAAGACCAAAATCAATGAGTTCCTCACAGATGCTGCCCAAAGAATAATATTGTTGACCCTTATTAAGAAACGGGTCATGTCTAGGTAAGATATTTAATGTTACTTATACACAAATAGAATAACGATGAAGATATTCTCAAAACAATCGGTTCAAAGATCAAACCACGGATCTAGAACTTATAATTATATATATTATTAACCATTGTACCTAGTGGTACAAACATCGCAGAGAAATAATGTATCTGAAAATTATGTTTGCCACATTGATACCACCAAACTACCTCCAACTCCACCAACAATCGACATAATGTTTACAAATAACATGTTATTCATACTAATTTCAATAAACTCTAGTAATATGTAAGAGAACTAAAAATCAATTTTAGTTGCCTAAGATTTCATAGTTCTCATGCTTTGATAAGATTAGCTGAGGGTCCGGTAAGTTATTATTATATTATGCGAAATGTATAGTTTTATGCACTGCGAAATATGGGATGATTATAATGTATGCAATTTGAGTATTGTGTGCCTATGCGAAAGACTTTCGGACTATTACCAGTATAAGGTTTCTGCAGAAAATGTATTCTTCCATACCTTTAGCAGAACGTGCATGGCACCCTATAAGAACGTTAGAGGAAAAAGGACTTCTCGTTGTTACAGATACACCAAATTCCTTCTGTTCCTCGGGGTGCCTCCTCAGGATGTAGCCAAGACTAAACCCTCGGAGTTCCTGAAGGTTATCGCAGAGTTTGCGTTGGAGTACCGCACTACGAGGGAAAGGGTCCTGCATCAGCTCGAGAAGAGAGCCAACCATCGGGAGAGGAATAAGACAAGAGGCAAAATGATCATTGATGTAAGTTTTTCATATAGACGAACATGAACTGGCAGCCTAATAATAAGCAGTCACGTTGCCTCAAACAGAGGTTGTCAGAAAAGTAAAAGCTAAACAAATAAAATGTTTCAAACTCGCAACGTGATAAACTGTTGTTCCCAGGTTTCGAAATAAATCTCGTGAATTTTTAAACTCTTTCATGCCTGTAGAGACAGTACTTCAATATTTGAAGGATTGATGAGGATTTTTAAACATGAAGTATGATTTAACTTAACGAACGAAGGATTGATGAGGATTTTTAAACATGAAGTATGATTTAACTTAACGAACGAAGGATTGATGAGGATTTTTAAACATGAAGTATGATTTAACTTAACGAACGAAGGATTGATGAGGATTTTTAAACATGAAGTATGATTTAACTTAACGAACGAAGGATTGATGAGGATTTTTAAACATGAAGTATGATTTAACTTAACGAACGAAGGATTGATGAGGATTTTTAAACATGAAGTATGATTTAACTTATATCCTACATAGTGGAGTGGGTATAATCTTACTAATATTATAAACGTGAAAGTTTGTAAGATTGGATGTCTGGATGTTTGTTACTCTTTCACGCCTAAACAGGTGGACCGATTGAGCTGAAATGTTGTATAGAGATAGCTTAGACCCTGGAACACATAGGCTACATAAGTACTGCGGGTAAAACTGGGCGCAGCTAGTAAATAATATTTTTGGCTTTAGGTGGGTAACTATTCGAACAAGAACGGCGATCACACAGCAGACAGCGCTCTCAAGGAGTTGCTGAAAACTGACCCGGACACAGACAGCCTCACCAAGAGCCGACGCAAGTCGCAGACCTCGGCCAATAGAAGCATTTCTGTCAAGTAAGTTTACAGAATCATCATCATCATCACCCTATGTTCGTTTACTACTGGATACAGGCCTCCCCCATGGCACGCCACTCAGTTTTCAAAATAAGAGCAAAAAATAATATGTACCTATGTCCTATGTTATACCAGATGAAGTTCTTTTGCCAAATAATTTATTTTCTCCAAAATGTAAACAAAAAATCTGAAAAAGGCAACCAGTAGCACCTAGGAGTATAAAAATACCATAAGACCTATTCTCAGACCTACCAAATATAATATACTGTATTGTAATATACTGGGTAGTGTCTCAAAAAAAACGTAAAATCGGCCAAGTCGTTTTCAAACTTTTCTTGAAAAAAATATTTAGTTTTTTTTTAATAATAATTAGAGGTAAGGGACCCAGACGAAGTCAACGTTTGTCTGATGTTAACCCTTAAGAACCCGTGCTACCTAGATATTCAATAGATTCAAAATCCATTTGATCGTATCAGTTTTTATCACTGGTGTTAGGTTAGAATGTGCATATTTCTATCAAGTCGTATAACCAAAATGCTTTTCCTTATTATAGTCAGCCGTATCTCTGCCACGTAAAAAGCTCTCCACCCTTAGATAATTTTTCACAATCCTGTAATATTACGAATTACGAATATATTTTTCATAATAATATGATGGCGGTCATTTTATTCACATTACCTTACTAGCTTAAGCGCGCGTATTTACGCGAAAGAATATCTCCTTTCGTAGCGGAAGTCTACGTCCCAAAATCTATTTGTGTGCCAAAATTCAGCCCAATCCGTTCAGATGCAGCCAGTTTTTCCTTTTATACAGGGTGACTGGTAAATCGCTTAGAATCTTAAACAGGGTGCTATATTTAGATGAACTTTTCAGCGGGGATCTGTCTGCAGATGAAGAGATAATAGAGAGTCTGGTGCGGTCGGCGACGTCCAAGCGGCGACCCGCCCCACGCGAGAGAAGAAAAAATAGAATATCAGACAGGAAACACTGTAAGTATAAATATTTATCTTTAATTAAGGGCCGTAATTAGTAATTACATTTACATACTTAGAACGACGGTTTGTCACTCTTACGAAAGTACAATAAATATTTGAAAGCAAATATAGAGCCTTAAATAAGAAGCGGAACTGCAAAGCTCTTTAAATATTTACTGGTCAATTCATGATCATATTTAAACAGAACAATGCTACAGCTAACTTTAATAGTACAAACCTTTGCATTTGACACGATATTCTATACGGAGGACAAAAAAAATTCTTTTAGTAACAAAATAAGTTCGCGTTCTGCTTTGCGAATACCCTTGTAACAGCTGTGCGCTACTGATAAGGCCCTCTTCATAAGGAAGGCGTTTACCGCGCGTTTTTAACGCCAGTAATGAAGTGAAAACTTATGTACCTAATTTTTGAGAAATACTATTTGAATTTCCAGGGAACAGAACTTTAGACGGCCACCAGTCTTGGCCGGGGAGAGAAAGCAGTCCAGGGTAAGACTCGTTTTATTACTAACTAGAAGAACTAGAAACTCTGTATTTTCCATTGCTAAAAGTTGTATATAAGCTACAATGCTGACAAAAGGTCATGTAGTTTATTTTTTCGCCCTCTACTTAACCGAAGTCGAAAGAAATGGCGTCTTCGCAACCATTTTTAGGGTTTCGTAATTTGTATTGAGAATGCCCTTTTTCCTTGTAAGGTTGAGTCGAGAGCGAGGACGCTACTAAAAATACGGGGGTTTAGTTAGAAGTAAAGAAAACAAATATTTCCACTTTTAGCATTAATTACTAGATTCAAGTTGTTTAATTTTTTTTTTGTTTTTCAGGGCTACGGTTGAAGCTCAACAAAGATAAATAAGATAAAATATAATTTAGAAAGAATCTCATTACCTACTAATAATTATTGGGCCTTAATGTTGTTAATTATATCTAAATAATTAGTGAGATCCAGTGATTAAAGCTTTGTTTACATGACAAGTGGAGCGCGAGCGTTTTAGAATTTAACTTTTTTCTTTTAACACTATTCTTTTAAGAATTTTCTTAAGAAGCGTTTTGCTTTTCTTTATTAAACGCGTTACTATTTATAGTATTACCCATGTCATGTAAACCGAGCCTAAATATAAAATTTCTTATATTAAAAGCACTTATAATTTTATTATTGAATAAAAAAATGTCTGAAAATGTAGGGTGCTAAATTTACAAAAAAACTTAATGTATGTAATATATTTAGGTGATTAATTTTATATTAATAATGTTAATTATTACGTTATTAGGTATCCCATTTTTGTAATGAAAAGTGATAGGATACACTAATACGTGTAACTTAAGTGTATTGGTAATGTTACATTACTAATGTACGTACCTTAGCCTGCATGCTAATAATATAAAATGTTTTTTTTTTTTGTAATAGGTACCTATCCTACCTAATTTAAAATCAAATTCAAAATTAATTAATCGCCCGAAAAACGAGTCTATACACTTATATGGCGTCAAACGCGCGATTTGGATATATTATATCTACTATACTAGAAACCCGAACGCTTAACTTCGTATGAAAACCGCCTGGAATGTGAACTGAACCTTAGAGTATCCACGACTTATCTCCTAAATAACGTCTAATAAATTATAACTACATAACAGGTGTAAAATACAATTTATGTTCTGAAAATGTGATTTCTAGAATAATATTTCTAATTACAAAAAATCAAATTGCAAATCTATCATTAGAGTTTAAGCAAGAGGCCTAGTCACAAAAATGACATAATATTAAAAAAAGTCTGTAAAAATGGGCCTAGCACGGAATGTCTTGGGGTGTCAAGTCGGGTCCGGCCGTAACGCTCCCATTTCGGTACGCCCCTCCCTGCCCGGGACGCACCCAATATTAAAATTTTATTTTTCTCCGGAAAAGAGGCTTCAGCAAACCGTTCTTGGCATTTGAGCAAATACTGTTGGAAATAAAAGTGCTTTTGAATTGTTATTTTTTGTGTTGCGCGTGTAGTATACACGTAGTACAAAACAAAATCAATGAAAAAAAGAAAGAATAAATGAAAAAAAACAAAGAAAAGAAGATAAAGAGAAAAAAGAAAAGAGAGAGCGCCAGTTAAAATAAAAGTTAAATTTACTAAAAAAAAGTTAAAGTAAAGTAGTTTAAGTATTTTTTTTAGTAGTTTTGCTAAAGTTTTTTTTTTTAAATGTTTCGATATTAGGATCATAAACACTTTTATTTTTAAGTTTTTCTCAAGTGCGTTTGACCTCTCAGCCATAATATTTATTTTTCATTTCGGATGCGTCCTGGCCGGGGGCGAACCGAAATGGGTGCGTGTCGGCCGGAGTCCGGCCGCCGGACCCGTCAAGTTATACTAACATCCCATTCATTCTCAGAAAAGTAGAATCATAATATGGGATGACAGTTCAGCTTGATTGTAAGATAATATACTTTGCCAACAGATATATGAGAGGCTATCGGTTCAAAAATTGCTTTTCTATAGTCAACGGAAATAAAATGTAACCCCTGCTCCACTTCACGAAAATGTTCGCGCAGTGTCAAATCCGAATTCAAAACGTGCTTTTGACATTTTGTTTTAGAATTTGACACTGCAGAATATGTCGCAATTTGCCGTTTCATGATAAAATAAAAAGGTGTTTCTTAAATTTGTCGCTTAATATAATGCGACAAAATTGAGTAACGAACATTTATTTGTCTGATATTTTATCTGTAAGCATTATATTTATGGCTAGTGATTAACTTTTCGAGTTTCCCAAAATGGTTTGATGATCGCTAATAATAATTAAGTATAATCATTGATATGGTTTAAAAATGTGTAAGTAAATTGTAAATTCATGTACATGAAGCTGATAATATAAATTCTGGGTGTATAAAACCATTGGTACCCTGCATTTTACGCCGACTAGTTTCGGATATACATGAAATCTTTGTGATTAAGCCACACCTAATTAAGATCGTTAACTTTTTTACCACTTAAGTTAACATTAAATATCTCAATCTGCTATTTGCAATAAAATGTTGATTACAATTTAAAATTTTGTTTTAATTTGACCCCCACACTTTATTACCTTGTGCAAACCTGCCCTGCAAACTTTATGGTCGGTTTTAATGTGGATTACGGAAAATTATAGCAAGCAATGATATTTATAGTAATCAATTCTAAGTAATTATAACACTTGGGGTTATTAAAAAGAACGACGAAGAAGAAGAAGGTACATTACCTTATACATTGTACATCGTAACAAATTATTTGAAATTATATTTTAGTAAAAAATATCGGAATATAGACATATCAATAAGGGCAAATCTCAGAGGGTCCGCTACTCTTGGGATCTTTTATGAATCCTTAACTATATTGGTATATTACGTCTACTAAAGCCCAGGTTAGATCTGATCTTAAAATGTTAATGAGTACGGGGGAACAAGGCAAGGTAAAACTTTTCCACGTAAGAAAATTTAAATTAAGCTAGATTTGTCTGATAAAGCAGTAGGACTCAACCCAGACGAAACCCAGAACTCATCTTGAACCTTTTTCCCCCCGACGCAAAAACTGGGGGCTGCTAAATTTGACGTAGGTATAAGTGTGAATGTATGCATAGATGGATCCAGGAGGGTGCCAGAAGGATTGAAGAGTTTCAAATTGTCTTGGCGCTCTTAATAAGCCGATCGCACGTACTTTTGTACTTTATAGCCAGGATTATATTTTTTCTCGGCGCTCGCAGCAATTTGCTCGCGCACATATAAATAAGAATATTATTTTTTTCTCACCGTTCAGAGCGAGCTTATCGCACACTTACTTTTCGTAGTAAAAATATAATACCTCGGCGCTCGCATCAAGCTGCTGGCACGTTTTAGTCAAATATTTATCTTTATTTGATTTTTCAAAACAATTTCAAATTTATCAATCACCATGGGCGGATCCACGGTGGGTCACAAGCGCCGCGCCCTGGCTCTGACCTGGAAGGTACTTCGAATCCGATCACACATACATTATAATCAGCTTTATAATTTTTTTCTAGGCGCTCGCAGCAAGTTGCTCGCGCACTTATTAGTAAGAATACCTATTTTTTTTGCCCTTTAGTGCGAGCTAAACGCACACTTTTCGTAATTATAAATATTATAATATATTCTTGGCACTCGCATCATGCTGCTCGCGCACTTATTACTAAGAATAATTAATTTTTAATGACGTTCAGATCTTAAAATAATCTTCTCGAGTAGCTTTTGTGAGAGGAATTATAAATATTTTAATTTATAAATAACAATAAAAAAAAAACATTTTCGTAGTGCTCAAATCTCAAAATGAACTACTCGTGTAATTTTCGTGGCCAGAATTATAAATTTTTCTTGGCACTGGAAATAAGTTGGTCGCACACTCTTCACAGTCAGGATTTTTGAAGTGAAAACTTCTTTAGCGGCGCTAAGCACTTTTTTGTATGGGTAAAAACTTTAAAACTCGCGTCAGGGTCACGTGATGCTGATCGAAAAAGCGTAAGATCGAGGGGAAGGGAGAGGAACTAGTATCTCCCACTCTTTCTACCGTGCCTGAGTGTGCTGCTCTGTTTAGGCGGCACAGGGGGCTTAGACAAGCGCGCGCCCGATATTTTTTTTTATATATTATATTTATATTTTTTTTATTAGACACTTAAATAGGTTCGAATCAAAACTGTTTGTTTCTTACTTAAGTTATCATAAACCAATTGTATCAGTTGTAAAAATTTGCGATGATGATTATGATAATAACGATGGTGTAAAAGTCGTCGAAATTATGGATGGAAGTTGATTTTTCTGAGAGATAAAATTTAATGTTATATATAAATAACTATATAATATTATAAATAACAACATATAAATTATTGTCATATTTGTGTACGATAGCGCAATAAATAAACATTGTATTCTACCTCATAAATGATAGTATTTTTATACTTATAATTAAACACAACGTTAATATTGAAGTTTTCACTTCTGCCGGCACTCCCGGAGTGCTATTTTTTTTTATTTTCTAGACGCTCCTGCGAGCGTCTCAAGCGAGCGAGCTGCTCGCGCTTACCTATCTCACCGCTCAGAACGAGCTAATCCCACACCTTTGATAGTCTGATACATCAAATTTTCTCGGAGCTCGCAGCAAGCTGCTCGCGCTAATTATTTTTGATTTTTTTACCACTCTGATCGAGCTTTTCTTTGTTAGATATATAATATTTTCTGTTTTAACTAAGTTTTCAAAATTATTGTAGGTTATGTAGGTGTAACTTGCAGTAACTTCGAGCTTGGCAAAACTACACGTACGACAGACCCTAGAGCAGCAGGTGTTTCCATAGACGCACCAAAAAAAATTTGGTTTGACTTTCAGGTGCAATTTAAAAATGGTTTATCTCCGCCAACGTGATCGGCCCGGGCAGGTTAGCTGTATTGATTTTCATCTCGTCTTCTCCCTCCTCCCAGTCGTTGCTATAGTAATACCTAGTCTAATAATAACTATATTGTTCTGTGTACTCGGTACACGGCTACCAATATAACTTGCCCAGTGGCAAAACATGGAACTACAAACTTGTAGCTTCTGACGCTTCGTAAAGGTGCTGTTTGAAGCGATATTAGCGACATAGTCAGTGGTTCACGTAAGGTAGTCGTACTATAGGTGAGTTTATTTCGTGTGTGGCCATAAATTTTATAAGCGACATTGTTTACCACTACTTTACCCTAATATTATTGGGGACAAAACTCACCGAATCTATAATATGAACTTATCTGAACGTTTGGTCAATAAGAAGTGTGATTGAAATGCTTGTGTGTTAAGAGTACCTATTTAGTCCAACGTTCATGCTTCCAACATTTTGGTTACGGTTCACGTCACCATCTGACATTGGTTTGGAGCACTTTTTTTTTAATAAATATTTCAGGACATTTCACACAGCGTCACCTAACCCCAAGGTTAGGATAACGGATATAATACTTATATATACTTTTCTTTTGTAAATACGAGTACATATAATAGATACAGAAAGCCACCCAGACCAGAAACAAATATTTTTGGATCACACAAACATTTGTCTCATGCGGGAATCGAACCCGCAACCTTCTGCGTTGCAGGCGGGTATTAGCCCACCGCGCCACAGAGGTCGTCACTTAGGATTGTAGTGGCTGTGTAGCCGAAGGATTGTGCAAGTGTTCTAAACTGAATTATGAAAGTATTTTTCCCGTCGCTATAATGGGGAGCTTTGGCCGTGGCTGTATTATACAAGGTTATTGTTTTTTTAGTACACTGGTGTATAGATAGGGCCCTATTCAAGGGCGGATCCAGGATTTGGTCCTGGGGGGGGGGTCCAAGGTGCAGACGGGCAAAAATATTATAATTTCTACTACGAAAAATGTGTGTTTATTAGCTCGCTCTGAACAGTTATATAATAGCAATAATAAGTGCGCGAGCAGCTTGCTGCGAGCGCCAAGAAAAAAATTATAATCTTAATCAAGAAATATGTGCAAAATTCGTAACTCTACAATACTTCTGGCCCCCCCAGCCTTGGCCCCCTGCCCCCCCCCCCCCCCCCAGCCCTAAATCTGCCTATGGGCCTTATTGAAGAGGTCTTATAGCAATACATGCTCCGGGAAAATTTACGGTCTACAAGTTATTTTAATTTTTTCGAAAAATCGGGGTATTTAATTATTTATTATTATTATAGTAGCATGATAATAATATATATATATGTATATATATGTCGCAGTAAGATAGTAATAGCCCGTTATCGAAGACATGTTAATTTTATTAATCGGGAATTATTGCGTAATTATTTTTCCAAAAACAATATAAAACCAACCTCGACGATTCGGCTCAGTGACATGAGAAGACATAACTAATAAAACGAGAAGACATAACAAATAAAAGAGGTAATAAAAAAATTGTCCAATTTATCTCGATAAGGGGTGGGTGGTTAAACAGGTGATTTAATGGCCTCACAAGCTGTAGGCGCTCACCCCTGTGCCCCTGTCCCCCGCTTCCCCTATAGTTCGTCCCACGTACCTAGATGAGGCGCTGCCTTCCAAACAAATTGCGACTACCCTGGATATCAAGCCGGCTGTACTCTACCGCCAATATGGAACATTCTAGAAGGTTTATTATTTTATTGTAAATTCAACCTTACAGCCCTGATTTTAAATCAAAAATTAGCTTAACAATAAAATCGTGATTTGGGAGACGATAAATGATGAAATCTGATTAGTTTCAAGTGTATGTTTGTTACCAAACAAATCTGTCTTTTTGAATTAATTTGAAGAATAATTTTTGTTTAGAATTGAATACTTTTCGGTAGCATTAATATTTGGAGTCGGTATTGGCCTAGTCTTATTATTCATGCACATCACGAGTTAAATGGCTTATCAGCTTACCATAGGCTAGATAATTATTTATTGGAAATATTATAATAACTAAAGGTAAAATTGAAGTGTTGGTGGTGTGTATAGCCGAGTGATTCCCGTTAGTTCCTTACCCCGCCGCAGTACGTGGGAGTAGTCTAGGCCGGTTATCGATTAGATCTCCCCCTGGTGTAGTCTAGCTGCTAGGCCCTGATGAGCTCTCTTTGCCAGTGGATGCCGACGAGTGAGGACGTGCTCGCAACCGCGGGCAAACCAGTCTACCTATGGCCACTCCCAGGTTAGTAGAGTGCTTAATGTGTGCTTATTAATTATTTTTTGAGTGTTTTTAATTACTTTTTTATCGTTTTGAATTTCGATTTTTTTGCTACGTGTTGCATTTTCCTTTGTTGAGTCAGTTTTTTTTTTTTTTATTTCGGTTTAATACACCTTCCAATTTCTTGTGTTTCTTTCCTGTGCTCGACGAGTGGTTAGATTTTTTTTTTCGAAAGTGCACTTCTTTTGTATCGGCGGTGGGTGGTGAAAATTGGAACTTCTTGTTCCGCCATTTTGTTCCTTTGTGCAAACGACTGAGCACAAAGACGCTGGCGCCCTCGCTGACTTGCAGTGATTTTTGGTGTTTCACAAAATGGCGACGTCCTTTTGTTGTGTCACAAAATGGCGGACGACGGGTGCGTAGCTGAGCTTTTGAGACATTTTTCCTAACAGTCTTTTTTGCTGAATCTTTATCAGACATTTTGATCTCGATAGACAAGTTTATGAAAGACATGTTAAATTTGGTGATTTTAAAAAATATAAAAAATTTTTTGAACCACGCCCAAAAATATTTGCCTAACTTCAGTTCAAAATCGCGATCGTCTCCGTATCGTCACTGATCAATAAATAAAAACTATTCAATTATTCATTATATTATTTAAAAGTGGTTCGAAATAGGGCGTGGTACGGTTTGAGTCATTACAAAATGGCCGCCGTGAACACAAATCAAAATGGCGGCTGCCGATGTGGTCAAAGTAGGTAGTGGCGCTAGCGTCTACGTGCTAGCGTTTTTACAGCTGCGCAGTAGGTACGGTGGAACTTTAGTTCCAATTTCGGCCGCGTTCGATATTTGGGTGTGGCATTTCCCTTCCCCCTGCATCAATGCAGCATGCAGGGAGTGGCATCTTTGCGCATCTGCAGTGTCCTAAAACGCATCTGCAGTGGTCAGGGCGTATCCCAGACATGCGTGTAGAGGAGATTGACGACGCTGATTTATTGATTGGAACTACCGCGCACTTTTATTGCGCATCCTAGCCGCCCGGGGGCTGCGCAGACTGGCATAAACCTTATCCTTGCGCATCGTTCGATTGCGTCGTTAGAGCCAGTCCTTTGTCTGAAATCCGGGAGCCGGGCAGTGATTCGCCATTTTGTTTTTCGGATTCAGTGTGTTAACTTAATGAAGGTAGGTATTTAGTGTGACTATTTAGGAATATTTAGGCTCGTTTAGAATAATTTCGTGTGATTAGACTTCAGATATAATAGGTTCCGTTTGAATTCGTCTTAGACTTCACCGCGTAATAAAATGGCGGACGATTGCCAACTAATTAATAAAGGAAAGTTCAAAGAAGCTGTTGATTAGTTCAATTTTGAATTGTGTGGTGTGTTTATAAAATCAAATAATTTTTTTTTTTGGAGTGATGCTAAGTGTAGTTATTTGTAGTGACTTGTGATACAGTGCAGTGATATTAAAGTGTGGTGTACAGTGGTTAAATATTTCGAGATTTAGTGAAAAATAAAATTTATAAGTGAACTTTAAATTGTAACGCCGATGTTGTCTGTAAGAAATTGCTGTTAACATTAAGCCTAGATTGTAAGAGTTTTAACACATTGTTATAGTTTTAAGTTTTCTGATGTTTCAATAAAGAAATACTTCGAATAGTTTTATTTAAATAAAATTTCCTGAGTATATTCATTTATTTTTAACCTTACTTTAAATTGTACTGTTATATATGTATATTACCTAGCAGATCCGTGCAATTTCGTCTGTGTCTGTAAAAAAATACTTTACGTCCTATGCTCAAACCTACCAAAAAAAAACCGGTAAACCTTTTTAGAGGAGGATAACAAACACTTATACAAGTTTCTATATAGGATTAGATATCGTCCGTCGATACAATTTTAAAAATTTACTGACTAGAGTTTAAATCTTCGTTTATAATAAAAGTAATTAATAAACCGAAAACCGTATAAAAATCTGTTAACCTTTGGTTTACCAAAAAAAAAAAGAGTAGAGAATAGAAAATAAAAAGGGCGCCACTTACCTGAAATTAAAATATATCTATTTTTAAAGGGTTAGTTTATCATAATATATTATTATTGGTCCTTTATAGAACATTATAAACTTTAGAGTTTGTGTGTACATTTCTGTACACCAATACTATTCTTATTCTTTTAGGGAAAAAATTAAAATTAGTTCAGTTTCTAGTCTTTTTTGCCAAATTTGAAAGAACGATTCTGCGCAGTTTTTTTTGCAAACTGGCTAATATTTTTTTGTTTAATTTTGTGCAGTTCTGTGTAGTTTTTGATTTGACTGTGCAAAGACTATATTATTATCAAACGAACAATATTTAATGATGTAATCAAGATAACTACACACCTATATAGGTAATAATTGTAAAATTGTCCTCTTGACCAATTGTTTTTTGTCTTCTTGACTTGTAAAAGTACTTAATTGTAAATTGTAACGTATTTGAATAAATGGAATTTGAATATCTCTAGAGACTATAATTTGTAATAAATATAATTACCTTTTTTCATAAATATAAAATACTAACAAGCCCAAAAACTAAGACACAATCATTAAATACTATCTACCTACTACTACCTCTAAGCTATAATAGCTACTTAATCATAATAATACGAGAAATGGTGCAATTCGTGATGGGATTTATATAATATCCGATTATTATTAATTTTATTTATTTATTTATTTTACAATTAAGGAAAACTTACGGCTAACGAAATAATACATACAAGGATAGATACTGAAGGCCAATTACAAGTTTTCACAAATAATTTTTCGCCTCTATTTTTAAAGATATCAAGTACATTTTGTAAATTATAATAATACACTTAAGGCACGTTTTATTCTTTTAAATAATCATTAAATTAATTTATTAGAACAACAACGACAAAAACAAAAGCTTATGTACTTAATCAAAATATATGATTAATTAATCTAATAACCCACCCCTCACACTGGAAAATCCAGTAACGTGTGGGTCCAAGTAGTAAATCTAGTGGAAGCAGGCTGCTAAAATTTAAAATTGACTGTGAAAGTGGAGATTTAAAAAAACCGCCCCTCACTGAGCCAAAAAAAGCCTATTACGCTGGCTGCATTGCCGCGTTGTACTGCGATGGCTAGCCTTTGCATTATTATTAAATTGGTCAGTCTAAGTAAAATCCAAAAAAAAAAGAAAATTATAAGAGGATATTTTATTACAGTTTACACAGCATAATTTAAAACTTTCGCGATTTAAACTCTAGCAGTGCTCTCGTGAACGCGGCTTATGTACCTACCTAACTGAGCCGAAACTTCGAGGTTTGTTTTATAATAATATGTTTTTGTAAAACTATAATATTAAAATACCTACGCGATAAGACTAATAAAATTAACATAAGTTTACATAGGAACCTAAGTTTCGACGAAAAAATAAAAAAAAAGATTTTTCATTAAACATAATATACCTATACTTATTTTAGCGCTCCAATAACTTTTCCAATAAGAAATTAACCCTTTATAAGGTATATTAAACTAGATGTGATAGGTACAAGTTGTCAGAGATTGAAAGTACCTAATGTCATTAGGTCCACATAAAGGCATTTTATTTTATGTTTTGTTTGGTTAATTTTGCAAATAAAATGCAATGGCAATAATATAGTTATCACTACCCATTACCCATAGAGAAAATATCCACTCACTACCTTAAAAAGGGTTAAGGCCTTCATCCTTTATTTTATAATAGTAATATTATTATGTTAAAGTGTATAATTAATATTATTTGTTTTTCTCGCCCACTTGTCAAGCCCACTTGAGAAGTGATTACGTACCCTATTGCGTAACCATGGTAAAAGTGGGCAAATCATGGTGAAAATTGAGCCGGTAAAAACGTTCCTGTTTTTATCGCCACCATTTTCAGACATTTATCCTATTTTAAGTGGTATTCTGCACAAATATGTATCAGAAATAAGATGCATATTTTGTGTACGAAATGTTTGTCCAGTTTTAACTTGCATCCACATCTAGTACAATGATGATGTTGTGCTCTTTGAAACTAGGCAATGAAAACATTAGACATTCACATGTTGGTGATTTAGCGACGAGTGATGTGCAATATCTTTATGGCTTCACACCGATTAACACTAGATATTTGTCTGATGTCTATAGAGCTTATAATATGAACAATTTCGCGTTAAAAATGTGAGACAATATATATATATTAAATTTCATCCCTCGCTCATCCCTCATCGCTGCTTCGCCTGGCGTTAGACACATGCCTAATCGCCTCAAAATTTTCAGGCCAAAGATGGAGCAACCAAAATCAATATCCACTTTGGTAGAAGAGGCTATATTTGCTATGAACAACGGCACGAGATCGCCACACCCATACAAATCACCGAAGAAGCGTCACCAGCCTCCACCAGACATATCTAGATTTTTCATTGACATTAACGAGGACAGCGGTGTCGATGACTGGATCACGCCGAAACCTCTAAACGATGAATGGAAGGAGGATCAGATCATTTTCAATGTGCACAGAAGGGACGATATTCTAACCCCTGAAGGCACAGTGACCAGGGTCAACGTCACGACAAGTATAGCGATAAAAAATTGCCCAGAGAAACAACAAGAAATCGACGAATGGAGGGAACTTGCTGAGACACACAAGGAGCTTCTAGAGCGAACCAAACGGATAGAGCTTTTAGAGGCTAAAGAGAGCGAGCAAAGCCGAATGGAGAAAATGCGTATCAGGAAAGCTATCATTATGCGAGACCCGTTAGCTTGGCACGGAAGGTGCACTATTAAGAAAGGACGCCAAGACTCCGCGAAGAAAATGAAAAGGGCAAATTAATCAATTTAAGCCTGTGACATTCCAAATCTCTTAAATGTATGAGGTACGTAAACAACTACTTTACATTATAGCTGTGTTACATTTATTATTTAGATTAGTAAGGTTCGTAACATTTATACTAGTAAAATTAATTAATATATTGTATTCTCCACAATCGCGACAGTTTTTATATCGTATACTCATAGTACACATTTTTTTACTTCAAAAGCACTTAACAGCTGAGCGCGCAGTTAATGTCTGCGCTGAAAAAATAATATGTTCCAAATCTTTCTCATTTATAATAATAAAATAAAGTCAGAATAGCAAAATCAAAGGGACTCCTATAAGCCCAGTAGTGAAATGGTTTAATGATGAATCATGATACTCGAATACATTATTATGTGTTAGCTGCGCCCAGCGGTTTTACCCGCGGTACTGTAGCCTATGTGTTATTCCAGGGTCTAAGCAATCTCTTTACCAAATTTCAGTTCAATAGGTCCGCCCGTTTAGGCGTGAAGAAGTAACAAACATACACACTCACACACTCACAAACTCTCGCATTTATTATATTAGTGTGATGTTTTTCGTACTTTATTTAATTTTAAAGTAGATACTAGCTGTGCCCAGCGGTTTAACCAGCTGAAAATTGCCTATTATATGTTATTCCAGGATCCAAGCAACCGTTATACCTAATTTCAGCTCAATCTATTCAGCCATCATGGCGTGAACAGGTTACAAACACATATGTATATATATACATTTCAAATTTAAGGTATAAGAAAGTAAATTTTAAGTGTATTAGTGGATCAGTAGGATGCTGGTGAAAAAAAAACACAGAAGGAAGTAGAGCTTAGCGTCATTTTATTTTGTTCGATATTATTAAGCCTAGAGCGAAAACATGACGTATCTTCAAGTGCAAATTTTGTGGCACTGCTGACATGATTTTTTTGAGAGACGTATGCTAGCGAGGCAACACAAGGTGCCAAATTTCACAAATAGGCATAATATAGTGTCGCCATATAGCACCGAATTATTAGGAATTGCGCGGGCGCAACATGACTGTGCAGGCGCAATATGACTGCGCAAGCACAACATGATTGGGCAGGCATAACAAACTTGTGCAGGTGTAACATGATTGCGCATGCGTAACAAGTTTATGCTGGCGTAACATGATTGCTCAGGCGCATCATGACTGCGCATTTACCCGGCGCGGCATCTGCGCAGGGTTGATGAGAAAATGATGTGATATGTGTACAACACTTGTCGTACATCATTTTCACGCCAACTCTAAGAAAATGCTGCTCTTTGACTTTTAACTGCAGCTTTTAACGGCTCCTTGTTCCACCGCGTGACACTGGCGATTTACCTCTAACACTTGGCGAATAATAACAGTACTTCAAATATTTTAACAATCACTTTTCCTTGTCAACAGGGTTCCGAGTCAGACCAGTGGAATGTGCACAATATGGACTTATTGTAGATATTTGATGTGACCATGTCTTGTAATCTGTGTTCAGTTTAAGACTGCATTAATAAATGTTCGCTTGTGGTGTCAGCATTCGATATTACTATTTATGAGTAAGTATATTTATTAATAGCTTACAGCTTATTAATACTTACCGCTAGGAAATTCTTTCTTAGTGGATGACCATTTCCGGTCTTCATGTGCCAAGTTTCAACCAAATCCGTTCAGTTTCGATTATCCGATGATTACTAGTTCAGCCGTATATAAGTTGTTTGATAGATTACCTTTTATATATTTTTAATGAGTACTCGCTGTTATACTCGCTGAAAAGCCTATGTGTTATAGCAGGGTCTTAGCTATCTCTATACCAAATTTCAGCTCAATCGGTCCTCCAGTTTATGCGTGAAGAGGTAGGTAATAAACACATACATCCACTCATCAATAGCCTCAAATGTTATAATATTAATAGATTTTCTTTAAAGTACAAAAAGATAAATTCTTGTTTTTTTTACAGAAAAGCTGCATGAAGATGGGTAATATTTAATGAAAAAATAAAATATCATTTTTATCAAAAACGAGGTATGTAAATGTAAATTGCATTAATATGTTGAATATCAATTCGATGACTTAATATATAATTTTAATTTCAATTACTAGTAAGCCTAAAGGAATGACAGGGTAAGAGCTTTTGGAAAGAAGTGCCAACATCAGTTAGGGAAGCCTGAGGGACTGTGCGGGAATATCGTAACGAGTCTTTATTCTTTATGCGTATTGCGGCGACACATTTGTAAAAAAAAAACAAATATACTAAATGCAGAGAGCAATACAGTACGAGTAATACCCCGACTTACGCTACCCCGATTTACACGATTTTTTTTTTAATTTATTCGGTTCACTAATTGGGTGTACCCCAGAACAATGATTTACAATAATTAATACCATATATAAAATAAAGGCTCATCCTAAGTACAGTGAACACAGCATGCATGCATTTCGGGGATACGCGGTTTTTCTTTCTCAAAACGCGCATTGTCATGTTTGATTAAAAGCCTTATTACACTTGGCTGAATTTAGTCACTAAATTCAGAATCTAAATTAGGATGAACGATTCTTTCTTCTAAATTTAGGATGCCAAATGTGATTACACTTGACTTAATTCAGTGGCGACTGAATTTAGGCTTCTAAATTTAGCCAAGTGTAATAAGCCTTTTACGACAAGTTCGTTCATTTTTCTCGTAAAAATTCTTTATTCATCTAAATGAAGCTATGAGACAAAATAACGAGTTTGGACACACAAACTTTATGTGTTTCTATATGTTAAGTTGAACCCCGACATATATGCGGTTAGCCCTTGGTCCCGTCGCGTAAGTCCAGGATATTACTGTTTTATGTAGGGCCAAATCACGTACCAAATGCAAAATTTTATAAGGAATCTTATTTCTACATTTAAAACTGAATAAAAAATTAAACAACCTCATGCTACTTGTTAATAAAACAACTGAAACTAAAATTCACGAAAATAAGTCACAAGACAATCATTTTAAAACATTATATGGAATATTCTTTCAAAAGTAAAGACTAAGAACTTGGGGGTCGTTATTATAAGAGATTTAAAGATGTGCAATGAAACGTGTTGAATAACATTCATAACAATGTAAATTATATCAATTAAAAAATATATCGAAAATAATTTTTAAAAATTTCACTGTTATATTTGTACAGTTTTTCAATTTGAAAAAGAAGCCTTAAGGCTCCTCTCGCACTATAACTTTAAAAAAAATATTTTGTTCATACTTAAAATAACGTTTTTCGTACGTTAACGTTAACGTTTCTTCTTTTTAAAAGTATCGAATGTGATAATAATAGTTTATTGTTACGATATTCTCCCTGTCAACCGTCACAGCAGTCCCTTATAGGATAAAAGAGCAAAAATGCTCAGTTTGTGATATGATTGTTAAACTTAAGACTGCAGTGACTTGTACTTACCCCCGTCCCACCTTGTAACTTTCACTATATAAGTATATACTATATAAGTATATATATTACGACTATATATACCTTCTTATATTATGTAGTTATATATTATAAAACAATTGACTATCACTACGTGACGAAAATGTCTGAATGTATTTAATGTCTATATTATTACTGTATTGTAATTAGTGTTATGTTCCTAAAGCAGGGTTCGACCAAAAACAATAAAAAATAAGGTTTAATTCTCTGAAAAAAAATATTTCCCTCTAATATAAAAAATAATTTCAAAATACATACTGGCATAATTAGGTCGAATTCAGCGTAAATGTTGTTAATATTCTATGTACTTAGTAAATTTAATAAGTATGTAGTTACGTATAAAATTTAATGTAACCTATTTAATGGATAAAAAATGTGTATTAAAAAAAAATTGGAATGTGTGTTCGATTACCAGCAGCGAATCCAGGTGAAGGGCCCAGACCCCCCCAAAACGATGCCTATCTTATATCATTCATTCATAAAAATATACATTCTATGGATGAGATACATATCTTGAATATGCTTTGGGGGTGGGAAGAAATATTGAAAAAAAATTTAAATGATTACATTAACTCATACTCATACTGCCCTGCGCCCCCCGACGCAGGGTGACGATGCATAACGTTTGTTTCCTGTTCTAAAAAATAAATAAAAAACGATTACTTAGGTATTATTTGTCTTACATTAACACCGAACTTTTTAACAAATTTAACCAAGTCCCTCCTAAAATCCTGGATTCGCCACTATAATCATTGGCTTCAGAGAAAAGAGCTAATTTCGCTTCCCACTTCATCGGTGGTATCCATCGAGATGCGTAGGTAGATTGCTGCTGCACCATTCGACCACAAGACAAGAGTGACTCTACTCTCAACCCCGACCCTCTACCCCCTTGCTCGCTTCGGATGACTTCGTGTCTTACGAGGCCGTAGCTATTGGCACCCACAGGGTTAAGACGATGGATAATAAGCGGATTTTTGCCTACAACCAACATCGCTTAGAACATTTCGTTAAGTTGTAAACGATGTTTTGAAGATATAGTACGCGTATTATCCATCGTTTAAGCCTTCAGAAGACTCAGAAAGATTTCTGTCTTGCTAGTAAAGTCGGTCGCCTGTTGATGCCAACTGATACAAGGCCTAAATAGAGGGTTCTTGTGGTTTAATGGTCAACTGCAGTGTCTGTACTCCGCTATTCTGATCGGTATAGTCGCTGAATGGGAAGCGAAACCTTCGGGGCTGAGAGTAGAGCCTACAACCAACACCCATTTAACTCTCGGGGAAACAAACGAAGCGGGCGAGGGGGTAAATCTTTTTTTTTTTGGCTTTTTTCCTGATTTCAATGATTATTGAAAGGGCTCACATAGACGCGCAAATAATTTTGTCTCAAAATTATATTTATTGATTGTATTTACTTCGGTGTTAGATTGTAATTAGGTGTAAAACCTTAAAGTGAAGTTGCCGCGTTAATTGGTGGCGTTGGGTACAGGATATTTTTTACGTTTGACTTTTCCTGAATTAACTACGTATTACATCGCACGCAGAAAATGAACGATTTTACATTTTGTTAATGGGGCATCAGGATAATACACTTTTCCGTTTTTTTTTTTTTGGGGCATCAGGATATTCCCTTATTTTAATTCAATATTTAATTTCAATAATAGTTTTAACAACATGTCGGTACATAAAAATTAACTAATTTGAAATATTGGAAAATTATATTATTTTGAGGTTCAAGATACTTGTAATATTATGTTCTCTCTTTGGATTTTTTCTATAGTTTAATTACATCGCGTTCAGAAAAAACTTATTTAATAATTTTATTTTTTTCTTGGGGTTCAGGATATATCTTCTTTCTTTCGTTTTGTCTTTTTTTTAGATTTTAATTTAGTGATATAATTGTACTGTAATTTAATTGTATCTACTTATCACAACCAGAATTATAAATTGTTTTATTTTTCATGGGCTGCAGGATATTATCTCCTTGCTTTAGGACATTTATTTTAAATTCAATTATACGAACAAATAGTTTCAAATAATTATCATGAAAAATATAGTTAATTTGGTTCTTTGGAAAAATATTTTTTGAGACATAAACTGTTCTTATAGAACTTGTATAACACCGTATACCGAGAGTTGGGGCTAAGGATTATATATTTCGTTTGGACATTATTTAAATTCAATAATTCCTTTAACATCACTTAAAAAAATAAAATCGATTTGGTATTTGATTTTTTTCTTTTTGGGGTTCAGGAAAATATTAATCTTCTCTTTTTATAACACTTCTTGAATTCAATTGATCTAATGTAGTTGTTATATTACGTAGATTTTGGAAAATATGGTTTTTGGGTAACCATGATTTTTTTTTTTGGTTGGATATCACGCTCAGAAAAAAGCTGAAATGGTACTTTGGAATATTTATTTCTCGGGGGTTCAGGATATTACCTTATTTCTTATTTTTTTTAAATTTTTATTTGAAAAGTTGTTGTATCACATCAAAATAAATTGATTTGATATTTTTGTTTCTGGGGTGTCAGGATATCTTTCTCCTTTCTTCTTGGACTTTCGGACATTTCGTTTAAAGTTCTCAAAAGTATTTTTAACTTGACACACACGCAAATAAAAAATAAAGATTTTTAGTATTTTGGAAAACTAGGGGGTGGTTCAGGATATTATGATTTTCTTTCCTTTAAATATTTTTAAATTTCAATAATACATTTAATTTATGACATAAGTAATAAAAAACAAAGTTGATTTTGTATTTTGGATAATTTCTTTTTGGGGACTGAAGATATTTATTATCTTTTCCCTTTACACTATTTCTTGAATTAAATTGAACCTATAAAATAATTTTAGTTGATTTAATATTTTTCAAACATTTAGTTCCTGGGGATCCGGGTTATGTTTCTCCTTTCTTCTTGGACTTTCGGACATTTTCTTTAAAGTTCTCAAAAGTATTCTTTACTTGACACCCACACACATAAAAATAAGTTTATTAAGTATTTTGGAAAACTAGGGGGTGATTTAGGATATTATGATTTTCTTTTGAATATTTTTAAATTTCAAAAATACATTTATTTTATGACTTAAGTAATAAAAAACATAGTTGATTTTGTATTTTGGAAAATTTATTTTTGGGGCTGAAGATATTTATTATCTTTTCCCTTTACACTATTTCTAGAATTAAATTGAACATATAAAATAATTTTATAGTTGTCATAATATTTCGGAGAATTTAATTAGTAGGTACTTAGGTTATTTATTATCTTCTTCCTCGATACTATTTCTTGAATTTACTTGAAATTATAACAAAAAATGGTTGAGTTGTATTTTTAATATTTAGTTGGTTGGGACTCAAGATATTTGTTATCGTTTTCATTGATACTATTTCTGAATTTGATTGAACTTATAACCGAAAAACATGGTTTTATTTAATATATCGAATTTTTTTGTATTTTTGTGAATCTAGATATTTGTTAATTATATTCTTCCTCGATTTTTTTTGAATTTACTTGAAATTATAAAAAAAAGGTTTTTTTAGAGTTGTAGTCTTGGGAATTGCGATTTTGGGGGACTCTGGATATTTGTTATCTTCTTCGTCATTTCTTGAATTCAACTGAACTTATTTTGGAGAATTTAGTAAAAAAAAGGATTTTTTGATTATTTTGTTGTTTCAGGATACCTAATTAATTATATCTTCTTCCTTTTGGACTCTTTCTTGATTTGGTATTTTTGAACAACTTTTGGGGTACAGGATATAATAATCTTCTCACTAGAATCTTTCTTCAATCCAATAGTACTTGTATCTTCACGCACATAATGCGCACACACATTTCTAAAATAGTATAATGTTGTGTGTTATATTTTTGAGAATTTCTTCAGAGGTTCACCTGACAGGTTACCAAAAAATTTTTTTTGAGTACTTTCTTAAGTTTCCTACTATTAAAAATATCAAACTTTGTTTACTTTCAAGGCACCTCTTTCGAGTGTTCAGTGCATCTCAAAATCTCAATATTAAAAAAATTCTTAAAATCATCTAATCTTCTAATCAGGCTTTCTCATCTTTCAACAAGATTCTTTCGTCTGTTACTACTTACACTCGTCCAAAATCATTGAAACCAACTTCTTCTGTCAGTTATCATAAAAATCAATGGATTTCAGATTTTTGCTCTTCCAAAGGAACTTTTCTTCTGTTCCTTTTTAATATCTCATCTCTATCTTGTCTATGTCTCTTCTACTTGTTACACTTTATACCAGATAATTCTAGCACTTCATCTTCTTATTCTAAAACAAAAAAAATATTCTCATACTAAACTAATCATCGGTTAAATATATTGTAAACTCTAGCCTTATAAATGAATCTTATTCCGTGTTGGATTGTTGGTATTTTTTAGGCGTGACTCACACTGGAAGCGTAGTAGCGCGGCTTTTTGTTGCACTTCGTAGCGCGACTTTATCTACTGCAAATCTAAACCTATGAAGATGACAAATACAGGCATTCAATGCGAGATGTTATCGCGTTGAATTGCCTGTATTTGTTAATGCCATCTTCATAGATTAAAATTTACATGAAAGTCGCGCTACTATGCTTCCAGTGCGAGTCAGGCCTTAGTCTATTTTCTTCCTCTTCGGTAAAAAACTTTTAAAAGAACGCTTCAAACTCGTCATTTGTGGTTACTCGGCTAAGGTATGTGACTTCTTATTCTTCTTATTAACTTTACCTACGTTTCCTACTTAAAATAACTGCCAACATTGTTGTGTTGACAAAATGGCGCCACAAAAAACCCATTTAAATCTATAATAAGGCCTAAATCACTTTTGAAGCGTAAGCGCACGACTTTATGTAACGCACGAACGTGCTGTTTTTTTTTAATAGAAACCTATGAAGATGGTATTCACTTCTAACATTGTAAGCAACCTAGTGGTTATTCGCTTTTAGTAGGTAACGTACAATGTTCAATGTCTATACTGTTTTCATACTTTCGATTTTCAAAAATACGTGCAGCTCGTGCTTCTTAAATTATCGCTACTACGCTTCCAATGTGAGTCAGGCCTAATTTGTTTGTATAGTCAGTGTTGCTAGATGTTTAAAAAAGTTCAATGTAAAGGATTCTCACAAAATATTATATCTTAGGTTTTCTCCACCTTCAACCCATATTTCCAACCCATGTTGTGTTTATAATTAAAATTCCAAAACTGTCATACACAAGGCTGACATAACTTCTTCTCGTTCTCTTTATGCTTATTTCTTCTTCTTCCTCTCCTTCAAATCCAATGTTGGCGCGATAAATGCCTTTACATAAATTAATGAATGTTAAAATGTAAGTATTTTCATATAAAACAAAAAAAATATATAAAAAAATTAAAATATTAAAAAAAATAATAAAAAATTATAAAAAAATAAAACAAAAAATTAATTTTTTTATAAAAATGCACGATTCCCTATAGACACTGTGCAGTATAAGGCACGAAATGAAAGTTTATAATTAAGGTAATTAGGCATTTCATTTTGTTATATTTTTTTCAAATTATTTTGGTATTTAAAATCCTGTCTTCCAATAAAACAACATTATTTTTTGAAATTATAATTTTTATTGAATTTGTGTACTTAATGTTAAGTTTCAAAGCAATAAGAGTCGATTATAGTGAAAAGTCCACTGCAAGAAAAGTTTTTTGAATTCTAAAGTAATTAAATTTCGAATACAATAAACTTTTTCGCAGTGGGCTCTTGTACGATACGAGAAAAGTCGCGTTTAGTTTTAAAAAATTGCAATTTTATAAACGGTAGAGGGTGTTTGCACTGCCACGTTTAATGTGTGTATAGTAATTGTTTGCATATATTTTTTAAAATTTTATGAGGACAAAAATACAAATGGCACATTCCTATTTTAAAACTTTATCTATTACTTACTCTGTAACTAATTTTTTTTAATCTCAATATTTTTTTATTTCATTTTGAGATATATTCTTTTAAATTTAATATTATTTATTAAATTTCATTTCACCAGGGGGAGACTTCCTTTGGAGGTCGACTAGGTGGGTACCCCAACAGTGCCAGTTATTATACCGCCTGAGCAGTGATGTGCAAACATTTCTGTGCTTCGGTAGGAGGGCATTGTAGCTAGTGAAATTACTGGACTGAAGAGTCTTAACATCTTTTGACGCTTGAGTAAGAAGCGTTAGGGCAGTGTACCTAGAATTTTACATCGTTGTGAAATTCTTGGCAGCACTGTACTGATTATAATGGGCAGCGTTATCTCTTACCATCAGAGGTAAGTCTTGCTCGTCTTCTTACTTCTTTTTGCATAAAAGAAAACATAATAGATTTTTTTAAATAATATTTTCTTTCAATGTTATATTTCTTTGACATTGTTATTTCATCCCGCCTAGCATGGACAACGCGTAGACTTGTCTTGCAGTCAAGTCAAACTGTCATCCCATACATTTACAAAGGTGTATGAGATGACAGTTTGAATTGACAGCAAGAGAAGTCTACGAAACGTCTGTGCTTGGCCGGCAGGTTTAGAATTCAATGTTGCTAACCTATACACATAAAATACCACCCAAATAGAGGAAACGTGCCATTTTGTACTACCTTTCTTCATTATAAGGCTATTTCCTGCCATAAAAGAAAAGCAATATATGTTCGCAAAGCAATCACATATTTCACCTCACCATCACAACAAAAAAAATTGATGTGTGTTCCAAATACTATTTTTGTAATAAAATAAAAAGTTCATTCATTTACCATTTTCATCTTTCAAAAGCATTGTATTTACTTTTGACAGTCAACCAGTGATCTACTCCTGCGCCCCACTTCACGCGCAGTCTCAAAATGTCATTAAACAGAGCTGACCTTTAAGTATTATATTAATAAGCCAGCCCCACTTGGCGCAAATATACGCGCGTAGTGTCTTATTCTTCGCAAAACAAAACGTCAAACCACTTTTTGTTTGAGAATTTGACACTGCGCGTGAAATTTTGCGTAAAGTGTAGCGCTGGCTTTAGCCTTTGTCCTATTGTTAGGCAAGTCCAAATTCCTTTCATTCTTCACAGTCCACTTGTTACCACTTGTCCATTTCTAAAAATCCCAAAATGTAAAAAAAAAAACTATCTCTTCTCTTGTCACTCTTTTTAAGACATCTTGCAAATTAAGTTTCATTAACAAATCAAATAATATAAAAAAAAAACATTTGACCTCCCCTCATCCCTCATATTGTCTCCTAAAAACTCTTGCTGCTGTTTCTTCTGACCCATAAATTAATTATTATTTTTAGCCGAATGTGACCCATCGCTGGTCTACGGGCTCTTTTACGGTCTTTCTTTTCCCCCATCCCATTTTTTTCACTATTTCTAACCCTTCTTTAAATAATAAAAGCCTATAAAAACCCCTTCTGTCCAGTGTTTTGTCTTGTCAAAAGTAAATTTCATGTACTCACGGATATCAATCATTAGGATAGATCTAACGCTTAAATACGCGAAAGTTGTGATTTAGTGATATTGGTGTTATATTAGAGGTAATCTAGATTAGGATCCTTGCAATGCTATTCTTGCCTTATTTTTGTAAAATTATAACTTTTTTTTTCTATTTAAGGAATGTCTAATTTGGCGTCAAATAAAAACATATCTCATTGTTCAGCCAAAATCTGTCTTTAACGTTTTTAATAAATATTACAGTTCTTACTCCAATCTATTGTCCTACTATATTTTACTTTTTCTTATGTTTCGCTCTAAAACCTAAATTCTAAGACCACAGGGCACGTAAAGCTGCGTACGCACGTATGAACAAATTTGAACGTACGTGCGTGCGTACGCGGCTTAAGAGGAACAAATTGAACATCGCATGGGCATTAACTAAGTAAAAATGTTGTATGAACTAGAACTAGACGCCAATTCTGTCTGATATTTTCCTCCAGCCTGTGAAAATATTAAACCAAATTTGTATTTAGTGAATGTTCTAAGTGTTGACACTTATCTTTATCCTATGAGGATAAGTGTCAACACTCATCATCAATAACTATGGCCGTATTCCCACTGGCCGTTACGAGCTTCTGCAACACTATTGCCAATAAAGGTCGCTTTGACGCGATTGTTAGCAATAGTTTAGCCAATGCTTTAAAACGTCAGTGAGATAACGGCCTTAGAGCCAACCCTTTAGAAAGCCTTTGAATTCTTCAACTTTTCATCTTACGTGCTCTGTGCAACATTCACTCATGAGTTTCTTCAAGTATATTTCAAATTGCATAGAAAATAATATTTCAGCTGAGATAGTACAATAGGGATGTTGACTAATTTTTGGAATTGCTTTTATATGATAGATAGACCCATTTCATACACGAAAATCATATTTTTATGCAAAAATATATGAAATTTCAACTTAAAAATACGTAAATAAAAATGATTTTTTGAATTCCGGCTAAAAC
Organism: Hemithea aestivaria; assembly: GCA_947507615.1. NCBI lineage: Eukaryota > Metazoa > Arthropoda > Insecta > Lepidoptera > Geometridae > Hemithea > Hemithea aestivaria. Next base: position 4,483,636 of record OX382323.1, read on the forward strand.
GTTCCGAACTGTCATCTGACAGCGCGTGACGTCACACCACTGGCTGGACTTACGTTTCCTAAGCAATGCTCCTGGTTTCGACACATTTTAATTATTCATAACTTAAAAACCACTGAACCGATTTTGATGCAACTTATACTGTGCCCTTAGTTGGTCCATACTTAAACCAAAAATAAAGTCAATAACTAAAATGTCTCTCTGAATATATAAGATCCATTTTGGTTATCGACTTTTTTTTGCTTAAATTCGGACCAAATTAGAGCACAGTATAAGTTGCATCAAAATCGGTTCAGTGGTTTTTAAGTTATGAATAATTAAAATGTGTCGAAATCAGGAACATTTCATAGGAAGCGTAGTCCCGCTGACTGCGTGCGGTGCGGTGCGTGCCAGTGGTGTGACGTCACGCGCCCTGATTGGCGTTCGCATTCGCGTAACAATAAGTAAAAATTATTGAAATGAAAATTGATTTTATTCAATTTTGGGTTGTAAATAGATCCTTAAAATGTGATTATAGGTTTTTAAATACTGTCTTTTATGTGAAAAACATAAGTTTATATGAATTCGTAACATGTGTCAACATCCCTATTAACAAAATTGATTAACTGCAAGTGCAACAAAAGAAACGACAAATAATATTTTGGCAAAAAGCTACGATTTTGCTATCTAGTACGTCTTCAGTAATAGATTGTCTATATAGTTTAAAATACCCTTGAGGATCCTTTGACCTTTCCGTGTTTATATTGAAGTAATATATTAATGAAAGTTCATTATGCCAAGAAATCAAACAATCGACATTGAGAAGGAAGTACTGATCGTGGGATGCTGACAGCCGGCCTGAAGTCCGCATTTATTGGTTACACAAATTGCTTGTCGGCCTATCGACGTTTATGCGGTGGTAGGATAATACAGAGATACTCGTTACTGCACATGGACAGTGCTCAGGCAAAAAGGAAAACTCTGGGCATGAGACTTAACAACTAATGTCTCAGGATGAGAGTAGAGAAGCCGGACTTCTTGACCGAAGCCCCAAACAGTGAGGTTGTTATGAACCGACGTATCGCTTAACATCAAGCGGACGAGCACTTATTTGTAAACACACTGTAAAGAGTGCGAGAAAGGAGTTTTGAGTTGGAGTATCGAAGTTCTCTGTTGCCACAGCGACGACCTGGAACCAACGGATTCAGTCACGGCTTTTGTTATTAAGGCGCTGTTCTAGAAGGCGACCATCTGGACAAGAAAGCGAAGAAGAGTGTTAAGACCAATTGGTGCAGGAAATTGAAAGGAATGCGGGCTGCGACTAGTCTGATGATGGTTTGAACGGAACTGCACCAAACAAGAAAATACCATTCGCAAAGGAATGAAAGCTGATAGTCCAGATGACGCAATCTAAAAGAACGCATCCTGACAAGAAGTGAAAAACATTTTTTTCATAATGTGGATCTTTAAATTGAGATTACCAGATGATGAAGAAAATTATGTGAAAAGGAGGAAAAGGATTGGAACTCACACAACGAAACGAAGGGATCATTATAGCCGCCCAATTTCACTAATTCAGCTTCATATTCGAGTGGTGACTGAGGACTTTGAAATACTTTAGAACATCACATCATTAACTAGTCATTACTTGCATAGGAAGTCTGAATAGTTTACTTTAAATACGGAAAATAACTAGGGTTTGGGCGAAATGATGAGAAACATCAAAGAAAAAACAAGAAGTGGTGGTAACCAAGGGTTACATGTGGTTTGGAACTCCGAATCTACAGTGTTAAAACCCGGGCACTCCACCAATTCTTACGTAATGTGAGGTTTTCGACTCGCTAATGTTGACTTTGGCTGTAGCTATTCACCATCTACTGAACAAAACTGTGCTGAACGGTTGTTATGGCCATGTTCTGACATGATGTTCAGTGAAGCCAGGGAGGGATGTATCCCGCCATCTAGATCCTGCTTTCATCTTCGGTCGAGTCAATTGAAAGAGTTTCCTCCTTTCGGACCAGGATGCGTAAAAAAAGAAAGGACTAAGAAAGAAAATAATCAAATTCATACGAGATATTATAACTAAGATCTAAGAATAGATAATAACGGGAATAACGTAAAGAGTTCTCGTGAATGTGACAAAAACATCTTTTTGGTCAATATTTGATCACGATTCGAGTGATGTTTGAGAGACATAAATAATTATTATTAAAAACAAAAATCAATTTTAATACCAACCATCACTCGGATTACATGTTCGGATATAGTACAAAGACCTTAATTGGAAGGGATTCTAATTCCAAGAAACTCGTTCGAGTCAGATACCAACTTAGGTCAATATACTGCACTGATGCGCTCCGATTGGAAAGAAAGACTGGCCGGAAAAATAACTAGGAGCTGGACTTATCAACTTATTATGTCTAATAGCGACGAGCGTAGTGCAGTGTTAACAATGGCTAAAAGCAGAAGTTGATTTCGTACTGATGGCTATGAAATAAGAAACAATACCTAACATAGGTTTAGTAAACATCGGCAAGTTCTTACAATGCACGGGCTACACTGCGATATTTAAATGTTTTTGGTTGTCTCCGTGGTTTAGCGAGCGACGTCTCTAGTTCGGAAGACGGGCCCCAAAATGTCTCGAAACCGGACTCCAGAGATCGAAGCAGTGGTGGACTGGGGTGAATTCTTGTGGTACGCAATCCGGACTACTGAGTATCAGCCTCGGCTCCGCACAAACTACTATGTCATGTGCGGTTAATCCACTAGCTATACTGTCGGTAGATTTTCCCCGTGGCTTGCTACCACCGACTTGACAATCCGTGTCACCAAACGGTTATAGCGACCGGACACGATGCTCAGTCAAATGAAGCCGGTTTTCATCTTCGGCTTCATCGTCGCTTACCATCTAGCGAGATGTTAGTCATAGGCTGGCCTTGGTGGTCATAATGACAACGGTCGTCATAACGTGAGCCCCCATTTAAATATCGTGATAGTGTTAGTATAGCTGAGTCCACACCAGTACGCCTTCGTGTTCATCTTGCGTCTTCCTTTAGCGCATTCGTGAAAAAATATATCGTGAATCGTGCGTCTGCGCAGTTCTTGAACTAGTCGCACGCATGCGCTATATTTTAATAACCATGCTTTAAAGAAAAATGCAAGATAAACTTGCATTTGCAATGCGAAAACGAATTGTTGTGGACTTCGCCTTTGGCATGACGAGGATGTAGCAAGGTTATGATGTGGAATAAGCTCCCCAAGCAGCAGTGATTGAGCATATGTATACTATAAAGGAAAATACACCACAGTGTCTATGGGATTAGTGCATATGTGCCTGCAAATATAAATGTGTAAAAGCAAATTAGGTATTATGAATTAGTATTAGTATTAGTTTTCCATTCATCTCACTAGAAATAAGTAAATGTACCTAATTAATACACACCAAAACTACCTACATAGATACTAAAATTCAGTTTTTAATTTTCGGTGCGCATTTTTATGAAAATTACTGTTTTTTTAAACCGTTGCCTTTATTGCCGTATTTTCCAATCAGTACTTTTATAATTATTGTAATTGTTGCGTGTTATAATAAGTAATTGACTTAGGCGTTATTTGGTTTAAATGCATATTTTTAATATTTTAAGAACTTTTTCACGTGTGTTTTTTCTAGTGTGTTCATTGTTAAAATGTGAAATATTTTATTAATTAGATTGCTCTTACGCTAATGTTAATAAAAAAACAATTAAAAAAATTAAAAAAAAAACAAACTTAAAAATTCAAAATTACACCAAAATAAAAACACTTAAAAATAGAATTTTATCGCAATCAAAAAAAGGCTTTGAAAACCATGGAAATAGCAAAATTCGAGATAAATTCCCTAAAGAAAAATAGAACTTTTATAACTTTTCGGATTCACTCCGGACGGAGGGGCGGTGGAACTTTGAACACACAATGAGGTGTAAACAAGGAAAATAAAACAATAGAATTAGCTAAATAAATACGACGTGTAAAAACTTGCAGTAATACTTATAGGGCGAATCCAACTCCATCACCGAACAACTTGCGTTAAAAAGGATGCCGTATAAACATGTTTATTTTCCATGCGAATTGACTTATCAGTAATATTATAAGCCCCTCTAGCCAAGCGCCAATCGCTTGTGGCTAACGTTAACTTAAATTCTGTACTGGGATGAAAGTAGTTGTGAAAAAAAAACTTTCGTACCAGTACATTTACCTAGCGTTACCCAAAGGGAAGGCGTTTGTCTAGAGAGGCTGAGAGCCACGGTAATGTTATCTACAGCCAAGTCCGTACGCTTGCTTTCCACAAATCGCTAACGTTATAAATTTCCCTACTGGAATAACAGTCGTTGTAAAAAAAAGACAACAATAATTGTCATCACAGTAGTCACATTTTTAACGTTACGATTTGTGGAAAAGAAACGTACGGATTATTTGGTTGGACCCTGTTGATCCTATTTGCATGGGAATTCGAATATCTGTGCGATTCTTGTCTAAGATCCGTTTTGGCGCTATGTGCGCCTTCTTCAATTATTACTACAAGATGGCATAACACCCCAGCCTTTCAAAAAAACATGATAAAAAGTATAAAGAGCCGCCATTGCCTTAAATACTAATAAGTGCCTACATATCCCACCCACTATATTAGCCTTTTTTCTGAAAGATTTTCTCGGTGTGACGATAAGTTCTGCTACCTGTTAGACCTCCTCGCGGTCCCCTCCGGAAACTGCAGCTGGTGGCGAGGCGAGATACAGTCGATATTTTAAAAGGGGGGATAATAATATAATGACCACCAAAAAGAATTTTGTGTTGAAAATCTATATTACCTAAAATTATTCATTAAAATCAAATTTAGTTTTTTTTTTCACCGAATTTTAATGAACAAATTATTGGGGTATGCTGCGGCAGCGACCTGCGAAGCGCCAAAACCAGCTTGAATTTAAGTTAGGAATGTTTTGGTGGTCATTACATATTTTTTGGTTTAGGTTAAATTTCTCGCTAAAATGGGGATTTTTTTATTTAAGTGATCACTTACTAAATTTAGTGACTCATATACTATTTTGGCAATATTAAGGGTTTTTTTACTAAATCTGGTGATTCATTAAACATAAACCTCAAGTGATCTCGTAAATTACTTTGGCCGGACAGGAGGCCAGGAAAGTTGAGTCTGCTACCATCTTCGTTGTTTAAATCAGACGAAATTGTGGACTAAGGCAAGGCCAAAAATACCTCTGACCAAATTATATTGCGCCTTTTACTATATTTGTATAAAACTAACTAAAATTAATTGAAAATATAAAGTCACGGTTGAATCCGCTTCGCCACCGGTTGTTAGGCCAACGTGACAGAAATATCTTATTTAGTTTTTCCTATCCTTTTCTTCTAAAGATTTTCTATAATTAGGTAATTCTTATTCTCTTCTATGAAAACGAGGTAAAGTTAGTAAGTGGAATTTACTTAAGACCTGGAAAGGAAAGTCGAAATGATCTTAATTTATTATATAATCTTATTTTTTCTTTGGTTCTTGGAGCTGAAGACTTAACCAATGGATAGCTTGTTATTTCTAATCATTTTCATCATTACAAAAAATCGGGATTTTTCATTCCTGACTCTGAACTCTAATAACATAAACGTCTAGATTAAATTAACACCTAACAGTCGATGGACATTTTTGTTGAACCTCAATATAACATGAAAACTTTATACCTCAATATAACGTGAAACCCAACTCCCAACACGGTTTTGTACTTGTATTTTATGTGTAGACTGACTCTTCGATATGTTTTTTTAATCCCCGTGGGGGGACGGGACAGAATACTTTTATCTCCTCCGTCGCCGGGCAAGCGAATCGTAAGAGGCGATGAACCCGTGCCAAATCTGTCACACAAGGTTGGCTGGTCTTCAAAGGGATAGTGTTTCTCAAGGGTTGTGTGTGACAGTCTTTCAGCAGCCCGGTACCTATGGGCAGCTCGTTTTCTTTTCCATTCTGATTCTGTTTCTTTTCCCTATCCTCTATCCCTTCTCCTTTCATCTCCTTCTATCCTATTGTCTTCTTTCTGCTTAATTTATCTATTGTTTTTAAGTTTACCTTTACCTTTTTAAGTTTCTCTTATCTCCATCTTACCCAAATTTATCTTTCCTTTTTTTCCTTTTGTGATTTCTACTTCACACCTTGTCTTCCCATTATGTTTTCCTCTTATTTTACTTGTCTTTAACCCTTCGTCTTGCTTTGAAATTCTATCGATTTCTAATATAATATTCTTATCTTTCAGTTCTCTAATTTTGGTCTGTTGTTATTTTGTTATGGATTGTTGATGAGAGGAAAGGTCTCCGGGTAGTTCCCGAAGAAGAGCGGCTAGTACCGCTCATGGCAGTGGGGCAAGGTATGAAATTCGATCCATCTTTAATGAGCCCCACCCTGCCCACGGTCGTCAATTCGCAAACATTTCTTCGACCGAAGCTACAAACTTGTTATTCGTTTATAAAAAAAATATAAAAACCCCCTTCGAATTCTGCTCTTCTCGCTTTACAGCAACTTCGTTCTTCTCTTTAGCTTCTTCCATCTTTGAATCTGCAATTTCTTGGGGGCAAAAACTTAGGACGTCGGCACGGATTGAAAACGGATAGTATATTTTTATAATTGATTAAAAGCTTGATATATAAATAGTATAGTTTGGTTTAGGAACGCAGCGATCGGTTACCATCTGGGACAGAGAGCCATTAGCTCCTTAATGTCCTGAATTTGAGTGCAGGGCTCTAGCCCCCGCTAGAGTCTTGAAGGTTCTGTTCACAAGTTTCTTATGGCTTCGTGACGAACCATGTGATCCCTCAATCACATTCCGCTTGCCTTGATTGGCCGGCTTATTATGCTGGAGGTGCAGGATTTGTGTTGGTATTCATTTGGTACCGCAATGCCTAGTACGTACACAGTGTAGTCTTTTTGAAGATCTACGTCGAGGAAACGTCAAGCCTCTCTTTATATTCTTTGTCATTAACATGTTCTTAAATGTATGCTGTGGCTACTTATTTCAGACCTAGTTATATTGCTCTAATTAACTTATAATAATATCTTTTCTTAAATAAGATTTTGTGGAGAATAATATTGTAATGGCTATGACGTATATTAAAATTTACCGATCAATTAAATATTTGGAAAAAATGGTTGGTTTTCTGAAAGACCACGCTGGAAAGTAAATTGCAAAATGGTAATGGGAAAGTAGGTGTATTTGTCAAAAGGAAAAATAATGCGAACGTAGGAACTCTTTGATGACACTCCTCGAAATATAAAAATATAGATATCACACCAGTCTAGGTGCATATTTATATTCTTCCCGGTCGATATATTTCATGCGTCATAGTCGAGCGAACATCTACAAGTAACATCACCTTGTATAATGGTATTCTGATAACAACCATAGATCAAAAGGCTATTTAGCCACAGTCGGACTAAGGCCGTATTGGATGACACGAAAAATTTACATTACTATTATCCGATAAAAATAAAATGATCTCAGAGACAGAACGGTAATGAAAGACTTTTCTATATCGTGTAATATTATGCGACAAAGTTTAGAAGGAGTTTCTTAGTCGTGTAATAATATGCGACAAAGTTTAGAAATGATTAGTATACCGTACTCTCTTTAAGATCATTTATTTTTACCGGTTAAGTGCAGGCCACACAGCCAGCTAGCGAGCGGGCTAACGAACCAGACGATTTGTTCTGTGAGCATATTCTGTCGTTTGTGGTGTGAGCCAAAGTACCTATGGAAGAGCAAAGGAACGCTAGTTGGCGGTGTAGCCTGCACTTTGTAGTGAAGTATTTTTTTTCAATACTTACATACCTCTGGTGTCTGGACTGGTTTGGCCCAGACTAGATACTGTGTTGGCTAACGTGAACTGGTGTTATCACTATTAGCCAACAGAAATAAATTGTTCGACGCGAACCATAGATAAGTATTATAAATTATAGTTATCTATGACACAGCCATTATAAAACTATAAATTCAATATCTACACGTGTCCCAACTTTGTCCTATATCTCAAAAGTGTAATACGACAAAGTTGAGAGTCCTTTTAACATTAATGTTCGATGTCTCTAAAAATATTTAATTTTTGTCTGCTTATATTGATTGCCACCAGTGTGAGTTAGCCAATGCGGCCTCAGATCTGAGAGCCTATTGGCTAAGACGTACTGTTGACTATCATTATTAGCCGACAATTATAAAACTTTCTTTTGTAGACCAATCAAGTTAAGAAGGCGTTTTTCAACTTTGGCGTGTAATCCACGTTGCTACACGACAAATTTGAGAAACGTCTTACTTTAGAGTTCTATGACCATTTATTACAGTCGGTTAATAGTGACACACACCAGTGGCCCTAGAAAAGCGCCAATCGTTTGTCGCTCTCGATAAAAAAATGTACTGGTATCACAGTCGCTATAGAAAAGCAAACGAACGACTGTCATCTCAGTACATTTTTTTAGCGATAGCAACAAACGATTAGCGTTTGTCTGACTCCCAAGACGCGATAGCCACTATGTCTGGGCCAGACTCAGCTACCCTCTCACTAACATCTCAAAACAAACTCTCAAGTTTGGCCTACATCGTCTCTCGTAAATTTAAGTTAATCATAAAAATAGTAATTAAAATCAGTGTTAATATTAATAACCTTTTTTTTGTCCAGTTCATAATTAACCTATAATTAATTAACGGGTTTATTGGTGTTTGCATGTTATAAGAGGATTCTAGTATATAAGTTCTAGTATATAAATGGATAGTAGGAAAACGTATAATGTAGGTACTAACCGCATCTAGTTAAGAACTTAATTAAGCATTAATATTTAATCGAGTAATTTAATCTTGATGTATCGTAGAATGAAATGAAATACTTTGTCACCTGCTCACATAAATACCAAATAAAAAAACTTAATGTAAGGATTAGTTGTAGTACTAGGTTAGGGACCATTGTTATGTCCCATGAAGCTACATGTTTAAGATTTACTAAATGTATTGAATATTATTTAAGGTAATGGAACAATCAAACCATATTTAACCGAAAATAATAATAAGTGTAGTGAGTAGACGAAAGTCTTACAGTTGGTGTAATAAAAATGTATCCACATTTCATCACTTGAATACTGTAGTGTTTCTCCTTCGTGTCATAATAATAAATAATCAAGAACATTTGTTTGTTTTATTTACACGTATATTATATGTTAGTATACTACGTACATAGACAAAGAAGAGAACTACGTACATATACGTGTTTTCTTATAGAAAAAGTTTCTAATCTTTGTCTATAGTCCTTATCAAAGAACTTTTTTGTACTTTAACAAAATCGCATCGTGCGCATAATATACATATATCGCACGTTAAATAATAAACCGAAATAAGTCAAAAATTAACTTTTTTGGGAAATCGCAGTCAAAGTTTTGGGTCTCTACCTTGTTGATAACTTCATGATAATATGTTTCATGAGTGTATGGTGTTATGTTTATTTTCTTCTTCTTAAATTGTAAACAGATATATAGAGGACATAATTTTCGTAATAAATAAATTATATTATTAAAATCAAATGAGTAATGAAGCTTTGTTTTCAAAGTTTTGACTTAATGTCGGTTTTGTAAAAAAAATTGAAATCAATCATATTTTTTTTTGCAAACTAATATTGAATCATTCAGTTTAGTATTAAATAATAAAATAATTTTATTAGATGTATGATATTTATTACACTTTAATAGTAAAACATAAATAAAAATACAGAAATTCCTTAATAATGATAATAAAAAATAACTATTTATAAAAAGTTTTATAATAGTTAACTGCTTTCTTTACCTAATTATGTACGTCTGAGTAATTAACTAAAAAATAACAATCAGATGTAATAGGAACTTATTATAAATTAGTAACCGAAAATTCTATAGTCATCACAAAATGCTGTCGAGATCTTGTGAAAACGCTGATCCTATTGAGCAAAAATTTAATACAGAGGTAGATTAAATCTCGAGAAAGGACATGGGATAGTTTTCATTCCAGAAATCTACCTTTTCAGGGGGGGGGGGGGGGATGAGCATAATGGTTTGTGTGGGAAATTAGTAACTACTGTTCCTATTTAGCTGAAATTTGGTATAAATATAGCTGAGTTTCGCGAAAGGGTATTATGAGATAGAATATCTCAGAAATCAGCCTTTAAGCCTCCCCCTTATTGTATGGAAGACCAATAACTGCTTGGCTACTACATATTTGGGCACAAAATTTTCCGGGGTATATTTTTTAGTGTTTTTATTTATGTAGTGCGGCTATGTTATCACTGCGGCCATGATTGGCCTATTGTGATTGCCGCTTATTATAGTGAGAATGACCCCTAGGCGCGGCGCTAGAGTTCACCACAGACCATAGCAGTTTCTAGAAACTGCAGGATTTTCGTAGGGGTCATCTCTCTAAGCTCATTCGTACTGAGCAGGTGCTGTCCCAAAATAGAGTTTCGTTTACGCATCAGTGCTCCACACTCCCCTAGCAGATGAAGAGGCGTTTCATCTGGCTCATTGCAGAATCTGCAGGTTTGAGTGTGGACTCACAGACAGACTGCCAATAAGTGTCACCCATTACATTTATATTGAAAGCTCAAAAGGGCCCCTGCGCGTTGGACTTTTTTAGTCTCCGTGTACGCCTATAAAAAGGCCCGGGTTTGACCCGTGTTTATGAGCGACATTAATATAATAAAATAAAAACTTGAGAGGTGTCAAGGGACACCCGGATGAAACGAAGTTCGATTAATGAAAATATCTGGCTTGCTTTCTATAAGAGAGAGAGAGAGAGAGAGAGAAACATGCGCACGCCGCACAGCTTACAATAGCTTACTATAGCAAAAAGTGTCGTGACAACTTTTCGTAAGATTTTTTTCCGTCTAGCCCCCTTTCACAACGCGCGATAAGGAACTTCGTTCCAATAAAAGTGTAACATTTTTGTTTGTTATTGCAGCTGAAGATGAATTGTCACCGAAGGCACTGGCCGCCCTTTCATGCCGGCAACTCGACGATAAGATTTTCGAGCACTCGCAGGCACTGCGTAAGCTGTTGTATGAATGCTCCAACAGGGCGTGCGAGGTAATTACATTTAACAAGCTTTTATTTACTTCCACCTGTCTGTTGTCCGTCTGTCTGTAATCAAATCTTGCTAGTTCAATTTGATCCACTTCCCGGTTCCCGATTTAGCTGAAATTTTACTTTTAAATAAATCGGATGACAATGCAATATTTTTATGACATCGAGCTGATCTGGTTATGGAGCTGGAAGGTGGCTATAGGAACTCCGTAATTGAACAACGTAACCCCGAGTTTGGGCTCATTTGTTGACGAGTACTTTATGATGCTAGATGGTAAATATAATTAAAGGTTGTTTTTAAAAAGTTTTTACCTGCTCGAGGTTTGCAATAAAGAGTTATTGTATTGTATTAATATCTCTTATTTCTATTTCAGGTTTCCAGCAAGGTTAATAACGACGACAATAAACCCAGTTGCTCTTACAAAATCTATAACTATTCAAAGCTTCCGTTCGAAGGCCCGTGAATTACAATTGTTCGTCCAAACCAGTAACTTAAGTTGAAATTTGTTCCTATAATGTAAGCCTATCGTGATATTTCTATGTAACAAATCATTCACATTATTTACAATGCCCGTAGCCAGTCGCTTGTTACGTGCTAAAAAGCTAATATATTAAAGAAAAAACGCTAAAAATAGTAAGTACAGAGATAATTATGATATAGTCAGTCTTTGTCCTTCGTTTTTCCACAGTCACTGTCATCTCAGTACAATTTTTTAACGTTAGGCAGTTGTCCCACCGCCGGCGAGAAAACGACTATCAGCTATTTTCAACAAGAAACGTAAGGAGACCGGGTACAAAAGTAACATTTTGTATATTGAGCATTGTTCTAGCTAGGTGTTATTAGTATAACATAACGTTTACAAATATATGTAAAATTGGTTCATGTTCTTTACATTATCATCTTAATATTGTTTTTTTTAGGGACTTATAAAAAAAACGTCTCTTATTACTTTCGACCACGTTGGTAGGTCGAAGTAACACGGCGTGGGACGAAAGTAACAGGACAAAGTGGGTTTCTAATTTATTTAATAAAAAACATAATATCAAATAAAAAATATTTATTAGACACAACACAACACTTACATATTTAACAAAACAAATCACATTATTAAAGTCTCTTTCTAATTATTTTTATTTTATGTATCTAATGAGATCTTTTAATGATCAGAGATAATAGGACTATGCAATTCCAGTCTCTTATTCAGACTCACTATTATGACTTATTTTCCTTCCTTGTCTTCTTTGTTTTCTTTTTCTTTCCTTTCGTTTTTTTCTTGCCCTCTTCATACTCAGGTGGTAATACTTTCTTCTTGGCTTTATTTTTTGCGTTAATAAATCCATACCGGGACAAAAGTATAATAAAGCTATCTTAAACTTTAGTAGTGTAATTGGTATAAACTGTTCTATTGAAGTATAAATAAATAAATAAAATTAAAAAAAGTAACATGTTACTTGTGTATTCTGTTACTTTTGTACCTTACGTACCTCATTTTCGTTAAAATATGAAATATAACCTTAAAATGAAACGTGATAGACAAAAACGGATTAAAACACTCGACGATCAATTTTATCAAGAAACTATATGCAAATATTCATGTTGAAATCATACTTCTAACTATACGTAAACATAAAATAAGTAAATGTCAAAAAACTTAACTTTTGAGCAGTAAATTCACATAGCGTCCTCTTACACGACCGAACAGCGCGTGGTGCGCACGGCAACTGTTTGCAGAGGAACGTGGTGTAACCGAGTATCACTTGACGGCAGCGACGCGATGTTTTGATTAGATATACCTACAGGGCGTTTGTTACTTTCGACCCGCCGTTACTTTTGTACCCGGTCTCCCCTACAAAAGATTAGGTACTTATTGTGTGTAAACAAAAGAGATGCATATTCAAATAGTTGATCGCTGACTGTTCACACTGCCGGCGAGGACTTGTTTCACTAGCTTGTCGGTGAGCGACAAAACCTATGAACGGTAACACTCAGTGATACCGTTAATCAGAACTCACGTTGAACGACCAACTAGCGGTCATTTCTCTACAGTGCGAGTAATCGATCGTCTCGCTTATGTCCGAGCTACACAACTATCGGAATTACACGCTCCTCGCGGCTCGCCAACTCGTTTTTACATTCTAGCTCTACTCGTTACTCGCTTATCGATCCCGGTGTGACAACTGCCTTAGCCAAAAGTTATCGGCTCTTCTCTCAGCCTGCAGTACCCGTAGCTAAGCACCAAAATAAAAATAAAATATTGTTCTGAGAAACACAAAACGGTAGAGTTAAATAGCGTATCTCAACTTCGTCGTATAATATTATACGACAATGTTAAGAAACGTATTTTAAGTGAACCGTTTTATGAACAAGCTAAACATTTTACGCCTACTAGACTAGACTGACTGACTTTATTAGACCGCCATTTGTTACTTAATTATGTTGTAGTAATAGTTATTTATCTTGATAGACATATTAATTTTTGAGTAAGCCAACGGAATCACGCAATTTAGTAAATATAACTTAAAATACGATAATACAGTTAGCTAAGAAAGTAAGATTAAGTACTTTAAAAAAATATTTATTGTACAAAAAATCGTTATTGCAAGGGAAATTTATAGTCCCATGTTTTATACTAATATAGATTTACATAATATAACAATAACCTAATTGTATAACAGGTTGTATAACAATTAGGTAATTGTTATTTTATGTAAATATGTATAAGTTTAAGTGTTGAAAACAGCTGCTAAACAACAAAATACAAAAATTGTTGTCCTACGTTTTCCAACAATGTCATCTCATTTTTCTTTATAATTTGTGATCTCAAATTTAAAAATTAGGTAGAAGACCAAAAAATACCTATAGAATCCCAATTATCCGAACATCGATTATTCGGATGTTCGATTATCCGAACTTATTTTTCAGTGATATAGTTACTAGTTTTTTTATTTACATAAAATAACAGTACCTAGTTTTCCAATTATCGGAACATCACTAATCCGGTACCTATTAAATTAATTATCCGAACTCATTATTCATTTTATTTGTTACTAGAAGCATCCCACGGTTTCACCCGTTTAAAGTCTCTATCCCTTTGAGACTGGAAAAGTAGCCTATAATGTGTAGATAAACTTTTCAGGTATCTATATACTGAGTTTCATCGTAATCTGTTCAGTGGTTTACGAGTAAAGTGCTACACACACATACACACACTTCCAAACCCTGACCAAAATATAGTTTTGTTTATATTATTAATTATAATTATTGAAATCGATCATCCGAATTTTCTATTATGAAATACTTTTTGTTTTTTATTTGGATAGTCGGGATTCTACTGAACTTAGTGTATAATAACTAATAACCATTTAGATCTCAAGTGTTAAGATCACGTAACTATAGTCGGGCCGGCCTAAAAGGCCACATTTGACACATCATCATAATTCCCTTACAGGATGATCTAAAAATTTTACTTATTTTTTTCTGTAAATAATATATGTCAACACTTAGCTGAACAATAAATAATATGACAACACTTAGCTGAACACTGAACACTATACTCGAATTTACAATTAACAATTTACGCATTACCATTAAAATTTCTACCATTTGGTAGATTTTTTGCCTACCACTTAACTTATTACCAAATTCTTATATCATAATTTCTGCCAAAACTACCATTAATTTTTTCTACCAAAAACTACCATTGAAATTTCTAGCAAAATCTACCATTATTTTTTTATCATTTAGTTTATTTTTACCATAAAAAATCTATCAAAAACTACTATTAATTTTCTACCATTTGGTAGATTTTTCTATCATTAAAAATTCTACCAAAAACTACTAAGTAGATTTTTCTACTGTGCATTTTTGAAAACTAACGTGAGAGTTATCCATATTACTATGTAAACAAAACGACTAAAAACTCACGGAAATAATGGTCGGAGCTAGGCTCGATCCTGAGTTTCGGACAATTACGATGTCCTTCATCAGGAGCTCACGCATTTTTCTACCATAAAAAAAACTACAATTGAAATTTCTACCAGAAGAAACGTAAAGAAGGACAACACACACACACACACACACACACACACACACACACACACACACACACACACACACACACACACACACACACACACACACACACACACATTATTAAAAAAAATTAAAGTCCTCAATGGTGTCAAAATGTGTAATTAAAAAAGTAATCGGCCATTTTGTAGCGGCCGTAGCCGTCTTGGACGGATTTCCACCAAATGTGTATTTACTCAAAATAAGCTGATTAAGATCGGAAAACCCCCCTTGTACCCCTTCTGGCAGTAAGGAAGGGGGGTAAAAGGGGCCGCTCCACCCTGCTTCACTTAATCAACTCTGGGAGACCATGTAGAGCCACGAGGAAAATGTCGGTGTCAATTTCGGATAAGCCGATGGTATAGATTTTATTTCTAATATAAAACAACGGTTTTTGTGGCATTATGTTTAACCAAAAAAAAAAAAAATACTCAATTTTTGTTTCAAGTCATTGTTGTGTTTATTTTAAAAGTATAAAGAATATGTTATACACATAGCTAAGAACATTGCCGAGTAATATTATTAATCTTATAAACGAAAAAATAAATAAACTTCATTAATCCGTTCGGCTACGATGGCACAGACAGATACACAAACAGACAGACAAACAAACACGTCAAACTTATAACACCCCACCTTTCTTGCGTTGGGGGTTAAAAACATTAGATGAATAAATAGGACACCCTATACAAGGTCACGTCAATCAGTTTTTGTTTTTAAAACAATAAGGATGCTACCCAATAAAATCGCGAAATCGAAATTTGAAATGTAGAATCGAATGCAATTATAACTTGGATTGAATATTTGATCATAAATAAATAACTATATTGCGATTAAAATAAAATATGTTGTTAATATTGTGATTATATTATAGTAAAATATAATGTAATTAAAATAAAATTGTGTAATGTATAGAGAATAAACATATTTTTTTATTACAGGTTTTTTTATAACTCGTGAGATGTTTCTGGCAAAACGAGCCCATGACGCCATTACATGTTTACAAAAAAAACCTTTTAGAATTAAAATTAATTAGACTTTATGAATGTTTTCATAAAACTGTATTCGATTCCAACGTGTTTGAAGATCGTATCGATTCATATCCTGTAATCGAAATAAACAAACAATGTCCCAACACTTGTTTGCTATGACTGACATCTGTCAAATGTGGCCTTTTAGGCCGGCCTGACTATACATTGTTTTAGTATTAAGATTATAAACCTTTGTTTTTCATAGTTTATGTGCGTTGATTATTGATAACATATTATTTATAATTATGATAAAATAATTATACAATAGGGATGTCGACAAGGTTTAAAAAAAAACTATTTCGTTCGTCAGTAATTTAATATAAAAAAGTATATATTTTATATAGGTTTTGGTTTGCTAATATAATACAAAGTGTCTGAGATATTTGTTTATTGGAAGGAAAGTAGTTAATTACAGCAGAAAATAAATGCCTAAAATATATGTATTTATAGCCCAGTCAATGAGTACCCAAAAAGGGTATGTGGATCGAAAAGGCGAACGCAGAAAAACTTTTTTTTTTTTTTTTTTTTTTTTTTATGTGATGAAGTAGAAGACGAGCAAGACGCTCTCCTGATGTTAAGAGATAACGGCTGCCCATAATCAGTACAGTGTTACCTAGGATTTCACAATTATGTGAAATTCTAGGAGCACTGCACCAACGCTTCTTACTCAAGAGTCATGAGATGTTAAGACTCTTTAGCCCAGTAATTTCACTAGCTACAGTGCCCTCCTACCGGAGCACAGTGATGTTTGCACATCACTGCTCAGGCGGTAGAATAACTGGCACTGTTGGGGTACCCACCTAGACGACCTCCTGCAAAGGAAGTCTACCCCCGGTATAAACTAACTTAGTAACTTTGTTTGGACTAGTTAGGAGATAAACATACTAAAAGTCCCACCCCTCCGAGGTGAGCCCGAGGGGGGGAGGCCGAAGAAGGTCCCATTTTTAGGTTTTTTGCTTATATGTCAAAAACTGTATATTGTACGATATTTTGTTGTACTACATTATAAAACCTCATAAAATTTTCTACAACTTTGGCCTTGACACTTTTTATCTATCTTCAATCGTTGTCCAGCTATGAGCTTCGAAACATGGTCTATTTTCAAGACGCTTGTTTTAGTTTTCCATACAAAGTTGGTAAAAAAATCTAAAAAGTAAAATTTTACCAACTTCTGGTTGTCGTACCATAATGAAATTTTGCAAATATCTAGAAATATGATGACAGTTCAATAATCTGGTACCACTGAACTGATCTGATGATGGAGTCGGGAGGTGTCTACTGGAACTCTTCAATGGCTATAATTGGTAAACCCGTCGAGTTTGGGCACATTACATTCGAATCGATGAGACTTTTTCATAACACTTGCTGTCGAGGGTCTGATAATGGACCAGGTGGTGCCTACGTCTCATCAATCCGAATGTAATGAGCCTAAACTCGCCGGTTTTACAAATAGCCATTGAAGAGTTTCAGTAGACACCTCCTGGCTCCATCATCAGATCTGCTCAGTGGTACCAGATTATTGAACTATCATCAGATTTCTAGACATTTGCAAAATTTTATTATGATACGACAACCAGAAGTTGGTCAAATTTTATTTGCAAGATTTTTTTACCGACTTTGTATGGAAAACTAATTTAAGCGTCTTCAAAATAAACCATGTTTGGAAGCTCATAGCTGAACAACGATTGGAGATAGATAAAAAGTGTCAAGGCCAAAGTTGTAGAAAATTTTATGAGGTTTCATAATGTAGTACAACAAAATATCGTACAACGCACAGTTTTTGACATATAAGCAAAAAACCTAAAAACGGGACCTTCTTCGGCCTCCCCCTCCCTCGGGCTCACCTCGGAGGGGTGGGGACTTTTAGTATGTTTATCTCCTAACTAGTCCAAACAAAGTTACTAAGTTAGTTTTTCTGCTTTCGACTTTTCGATCCACATTTCTTCTTTTACTGGACTATTAGTTTGTGGGAACGCGCTACGTCACGTCTTGCTATGTATAAAATGATCTAGCCAAGTAGCACGCCGTGACGTCAGAATTCCCTACCATTCTATTATATTGCGTTATAATCAACCGATTTATTTTTATTATAAGTATAGTAAAGTAAATATATAGTGTTCAGTATTTTTTAATTACCTACTTGACGGACAAAAATATTTTTGGTCCCATCCCTATTTGTAATAAATCATTGTGTGATATTGGTTGTGAAACTACTTTTGTTACATATAAAATAACTTTTTCTACTTTTGTATTCAAAACTATGTGAGTATTGATAAGTGTTATAAAAATTTTCAAATAACAATGTGTTTTTGTTGCCCATCATATCCCAGTTCCAGTGTTTACCTATCTCCTACACAAGAACAGAGGAGGATTTTTTCTGAGGGAGCCAAAATCATGGGTCGGATCCAGAAAAAAATCTGGAAACCCTAGGTCCAGCCTTGCCAAGGTCGAGGTATCTACTGTGAACGTTATGAGAAATTATATGAGTGCTTTTCACGAATTTCCCGCGGAATTTAGCGGAACCAAATTTCATCGATATTATTAGTAGTGTTGCGGATAGTGAGCCGGGGTGTGGTGTGTCTATATGTTTGTATTATAGATGTTTGTGTATTTTAATGTGTAAATTATTGTTTGTTATATCAGCTTATTTTACCTTGTTTGAATTGTATTAGATGTGTCATTTTTCGTACTTTGATCTATATGCTTGAGGGAACCTAAAGGAAAGAGAAAGTAATATGTTACCCGAGACAGCAATAGACTTTAAAGTTAGTGAGGGACGGCACGAATATTGGAAAGAGAGAGCAATAGTGCGCGCTCTCGCGTCCCTGAGTTTTTGTGTAAAAACCACTGTAAAACCGTAATATCTCGAAAGGTTGTAGACTGATAATATTGTATCATATACCATTGTAAAGAGGAGGTAGTAGGCTACCTCATAGCATAATTTGTTGAACGCGGCAGGGTAGAGGTCGTGAGGAGTGCTGGGAAATGTCACCGCGTCATAGTGAAAATGACGCGGTGATTTCGCGTAAAAAGTAGGTGCTCTCTATCCGGTAAGGGTAGGGAGTGCCTAAGGTGGCATTTCCCGGTACATGGCACCTAGACGCAGGCGCTACTCACCGGAGCCAGCCGCACCTTCCCCCCGCCCCTAACACTGAGAAATCAAGACATCAAGTGGGAAACAAGCGTCAAGTACCTGGGTGTCTACATTGACAGGACGTTGAGGATGTGCCCTCAGGTGGACCACGCAGTCCACCAGGCGAAGGCAGCCCGCGCACTCCTCCGTCCTGTCCTGTCGTCAAAACTGCCACTAAGGACCAAAATCGGGATATACAAGGCGTATATACGCACGCGCCTCACCTACGCTGCACCGGCTTGGTATGCGCTCTGCTCGGCTCACCAGCGGAAGCGGCTCCAGACGGTGCAGAACGTCGCGTTACGGACGATTGCCGGAGCCGGGCGTTACGTCCGTAACGATGTGATCGCCCGCGACACTGGTGTACCAGAGGTGGGGGAGTTCGTGGCCCGTCTGGCGCGTCGTATGTACGACCGCGCGGATAACGGGCCACACCCCCATCTCCAAAACATCGCGCCGCACCACACCCGGCCTCCTGAGGCGAAGCAGACGCGCGCACTACCGCGGGATATCCTGAACAAGGAACCAGCGAACCAGGAAGCCACCACCGAACGAGAGCCGCTGTGAGGCGCCCGGCAACGGTTGTCGACTCCAGCGGCCCCCAGTGACCCGAAGGTCGATGCCTTCGGAGATGAAGCCGTGGTAACGGGGGATATGCCCGAGACCCACCTCCGACCGCCCTCCAAGGGGGTACGGAATGATAAGAGAAGAACATGGCACCTCTGCTTTGTTGGCGATATTATTATGTATCGTTGAAGAATTGTCATATGAAGATAATTATTTAAGAAGACTTAGAAGCTAAGAAGTTATTGTTGTTGTGAAGAAATATACATATACATCAGGAAAAGGGAAGTTTAATTGAAGATCCAGAATCCATCATCTTAAACACCGTTGGTCTTCGTGCGCCGTATCCCCCGAGGTTCGGAGACCAACCCCTACAAGTAGAGTCCGACCGAAACTGGTTTTACGGCCGAAACCGAAACCGAATGTTCGGCCGAAACCGAAACTCACGTGGTCAAGTAAAAAAATCTTTAAATTACTGAAATTTGGTGGATTTTACCCATTATTCTGCATTAATTAGGACATGAAATGGAAGCACAGCATAATATAAAGTTTGTTGTTATCATTAAGTTTGTTGTACGTATCAATTGTAATATAAAAAATATATCAATAATATTTTTATTATTTATATTTGTCCGTCCGTCTGTCCGCGGGTTTACGGAGAAACTATAAGTCCTAGAAAACTGTAATTTTGCACAGAGGAGGGCAATGATTAGGGTAAAACCAATTAATTTAGGGTACCTCCCAAACTTGTAAAATGGGGATGATAATCCCATCATTTGGGTTGTTGAATAGGTATTTTAATGAAGGACATATTTCTAAGGAAATTTTTCGATTTAATGATTCATTTGAAATATATTCAATTATTAGTGTCCGACCGAAATTTCGGTTTCGGTTTCGGCCGAGTTTCGGCCAAAAATCGAGTTTCGGCGAAAGTTTCGGTTTCGGCCAATTTTGGCCGAAACCGAAATTCCCTTCGGAAGTTATCGTGCACGCTCGCCTAGCTTTGTTTCTCGCGACAACGCTTTGGCGGACGACTAATAATTGTAATATAGGTTTGTTAATTTTAAATGTGTGATGTGATATTATCTTTGTTGAGACTGGAACTAAGCGTGTAATAGCAATTTTAGGAATTATTATTTTTATATAGAGGTACCTTAAAGAGATTGATGATTCTTCTAAGTACAAATAGGTACAAACCAAAGTATTAATTAGTAAGATTTCAAAATACTAATACTTAGTATTTTACCCGTATGTCACCGAGCGGATCAATCGAGCCCCACCTGCGCATGCGAATTTGAACTTTATTTTAAAAAAGCTAGAAATAGATGTCAATTTTGATTTGAACTGGAAGTTTTTCCTGAATCAAGGGGTTAATATAACAGTAACAATTAGTGTTGTGTATAATCAAAATTGATAACTGATAAACATTTTGCTATAAGAACTTAATTTAAATAAATAGACCAAGCGCTATTCAGACTATGCGCAATGTAGGCTTCCGTAGAACTGGCAAATCGTATACATATCTACTGCCTTAATTTTCATCAACGATATCTTTAAAACTTATAAAACTATCTTAACCGCTATGGTTTTCCTGGAAACTTCATGGTTGAAACTATATTCGTGATTTTAACAGTGTTTGAAAGCCAGTAGTTTAGATTTTAGCGGGCGGGGACGCCCATAAAAATTTTTTAACTTGAATATCTTTCAAATGGATTATTAAATTGAAAAATTTCCTTAGAAATATGTCCTTCATTAAAATACCTATTCAACAATACTCTAAATGATGGGATCAGCCAGAAAAAATATCATCCCTATTTTACAAGTTTGAGAGCTACCCTAAATTTATTGATTTAAATTTATTTATTTTAACCCCCGACGCAAAAACGACGGGGTGTTATAAGTTAGACGTGTCTGTCTGTGTGTGTGTGTGTTTCTGTCTGTGGCATCGTAGCTCCCAAACGGATGAACGGATTTTGATTTGGTTTTTTTTGTTTGAAAGTAGAGTTAGTCGAGAGTGTTCTTAGCTATGTTTGGTGGAAATCGATCTAAGATGGCCGCCGCTACAAAATGGCGGATTACTTTTTTCTTGCATGAACCCATCGATATGGGTATCAAATGAAAGGGCTTAACGAGTAGAATACAGCCCACTATATAAAATTTAAAATCCAAGATGGCCGCCATCAAAAAAATTTGAATTACGTTGGGGTTTTTTTTAATTTTTAATTTTATTCACTTGTAACCGTTCTCTTACCCTAATCATTGCCCTCCTCTGTGCAAAATTACAGTTTTCTAGGACTTATAGTTTCTCCGTAAAGCCGCGGACAGACAGACAAAGCGAAACTATAAGGCTTCCTTGTTGACCACGGAAGCCTAAAAAAATTAAAAATATTATTGATATATTTTTTATATTACAACTGATTCAACAAACTTAATATTACGCTGTGCTTCCATTTCATGTCCTAATTAATGCAGAATAATGTGTAAAATGCACCAAATTTCAGTATTTTAAAGATTTTTTTACTTGACCACGTGAGTTTCGGTTTCGGTTTCGGCCGAAACTAAAGCCCCGGCCGAACATTCGGTTTCGGTTTCGGTTTCGGCCGTAAAACCAGTTTCGGTCGGACTCTATCAATTATATTTTTTTTTTGGGCGTCCCCCGCCCTCTAAAATCTAAACTGTTGGCTTTCAAACACTGTTAAAAATCACGAATATAGTTTCAACCATGAACTTTCCAGGAAAACCATAGCGGTTAAGCTAGTTTTATAAGTTTTAAAGATTTCGTTAATGAAAATTAAGGCAGTAGATATACGATTTGCCAGTTCTACCGCTCGGGGACATACGGGTAAAATACTAGTATTTAGTATTTTAAAATCTTACTAATTAATACTTTGGTTTGTACTTATTTGTACTTAAAAGAATCATCAATCTCTTTTAGGTACCTCTATATAAAAATAATAATGACTAAAATTGCTATTACACGCTTAGTTCCAGTCTCAACAAAGATAATATCAAATAACACATTTAAAATTAACAAAACTATATCACAATTAATCTTCCGCCAAAGCGTTGTCGCAAGAAACGAAGCTAGGCGAGCGTGTACGACAACTTCCGAAAGGAGTTTCGGTTTCGGCAAAAGTTTCGGCCAATTTTGGCCGAAACCGAAACTTTCGCCGAAACTTGATTTTTGGCCGAAACCGAACCCGAAATTTCGGTCGGACACTAATATTAGGTACCTATGATATCATACTTCATATTATCCTAAACAATTTTTATTTGTTGTAAAGTAAATACATTAATTAATTAAGAAACCATAATTAATTAAGTAAAGTAATTAATTAAGAAATTAAATATGAGAAATTATGAGGAGTCAAAATGTTATTGATATTTAAATTTCGTGAACAGTGCGCGGGCACGGTGGTTTTCCATCCAACATCTTAAATTATTTTAAACTGTGACTTGTGACACTTCGCCAAACTATTACTCTGCGACGAACTTCTCGGCCAGTGTAGAGCGACCTTTTTATTTTGTTCATTCTTGTTTATTATCTGTAGCTTTAGAGTCATTTTTTTACTGTAGTCTGTGGTCATTTAATTCTTTCACATTATTCGACGGCTGATGACTGTTTTCGGTGCGTTGTTTGTATATTATTTCAATTTTATAGAAAGTTGACTGTTCTGTATGAAAATCAATCGTTGAAATCGTTAAGTTATAATTATCTACCTGAAATAATGTTATTTCCGCAATTTCACTAAGGTTTTCATTGAATTGTGAGCCCGCCACGCCCAGCGTTTCACCGTTACAAACCGACAAGGCGGGGCTGTAAACAATCAAAAGTTTAAAAGATTATTGTGTTGATGCGGTGTTTTTCTTCTGCAGGTGGGCGTCAACTTGTAGAAAATGTCGGCCTCTGAAACTAACCATTACTTTACAGGGAATGGGACTTACAGAGCAGTAAATCCTATTATCTCTCGAGTGGGGGATTTCACGCCATTTTACATTGCGATCGCGATTTGCTCAGTGATCCTTGGGTTTATGATCATTTTGAATATTGTGTGCTGCTGCTCTCGATACTCGGATTACTGGCTGGACAGGCATACAGGTGGGACACATTTTTTTTACTTATTTTATATTTATTAACACTGGATCTGCCCTAATGGTGTCCAAGCTCTCCCCTAAATGTTAGTTCATGTGCCGCCTACATGTTCAGAGTTTGGTATGAATCCCGACCTTAGTATCTATCTTTTTCCTATAGAGTACTTATGCTAGTAAAAATCCTATTAATATTCTCTATTAAGTTTGTATGTATGTGTGTTACTCTTTCACTCCTAAACGGGTGGACTGATTGAGCTAAAACTTTGTAAACAGATTCCTTAGACCCTGGAATAACATATTTAGGCTACTGTACAGTGGGTTAACTGCTAAGTGCAGCTAGTATGTACAGAAGTTAACAGTTAACTCATAATTTTCAGGTAATCGCTGGATTGTGTCAATCTGGTCGGCCACACCTCATAAACAGCCACCGTTGGACTACTCGGAGCTGAAGAACCAGGAGGAACTTGGGATCTACATTCACCGAGTGGCTGAAGAGTACCAGCACGTAAGACACGAGGATATCCCCCCATCCATATCTCAGCAACCTTTAACTTCTTCACAGGAATATTTGGAACTTCATAAGAGAGAAAGTGACATATAAAAAAGGGACACAAAAAGTACTAAAACTACTTATATTCAAGGTATTGCATATAAAAAATCCTTATTGATTGTAAAAGCGACATATATTTTACATCCTTTTTGAGTGTTTAGCTAAGTGCAACATATTCTTTGTAGATTTAATTTTTACTTTAGATTTTTGTTGATCGAGAAGTAATTTTTGTATAAAAATGGCATTTCTAATGATGTATCCTGCCATCGCAATCCTAGCCATGTTTGTGCTAATGGTAATCATTCTGATATTAAGATTTGGGTCGCGTTGGTGTCAATTGCGCCATACAACCTTTTCTGACCAGGAGTATTGGAATGAAGAGGAGGCATATGAACAAAAGGTTTCTTATGCTTAGTAGTGACCTGTAAAAGTGAAGAACCCCCTATCTTTGCCATAGCTTTCATATAAACTTACCTTAACAAAAAAATGTCTTGATAGACATTTTTTCTATTGGCTGCTTGATAGCAGCAGAAAAAACTAAGACTTTCACTTTTCACAACTCATTTTTATGTCTGTTCCTATAATGCCTATTATAATTTCTCGGTAGAAGACCTTGGGTAAAAATAGCGTCTTAATGAACTGATTTTGACATTGCAAATTAAAAGTCTGTATCATTCGTAAACTAAAATGTGCCTTTAAAATATCAGCTTAATGTGTAGATTTCCGTCCTTTTACATAATTTTCACTAAGAGAAAATATTTAGTATGTAAGTTTATATTAGAAATAAGAAGTATTATCATATTATTAAGTTGAAAATGAAATCTCAGTTTGTTAGAGTAGAGACAAGTATGTATAACAAATGACTAAAATAGATGAACTAACATTTAAAAGAAAGACTAACTATAATTCATAATTTTAACCAAATTAATAATAATATGTTAACCTCTTATAACTCTTGACTGCCCAAAATATTTGTTTGCCATTGTACTACATAACTTTAAACCTGAAGTTAATAACTTAAAAATGGGTATATTTTTCAAAAAAATTGTCTAAGTTTATATTTTTAAGTTATGTCTCTTCGTTTTCTAAATGTAAGATTATATTATTTGAGTTTAATATCTATGATTGTGAAACTGCATTTAATATTCCAATAAAATAACGGTTTTATATATCCAGGAATTTTTATTTACTATTCCTTCTTTTTTAAGATTACAATATAAGAGCGGACGCTCTCTCGCTCACACAATTTGACGAATTTTGAAATATAAATTCATGGAATTAATTTATTGAAAATTCCTCTATACCAGCCCTCCATAATATTATGGCACACATTTTAATAGTTATTTGTTATACAAGAGTGCAAAGTTGCTTTTTTACCGCGTGCTCAGTTTGTATGACCGAGCTAGCGAAGGATTCTAAAATTAAATCACGCGCGTAGCGAGTGATTTATTAATTAGAATCCTGAGCGTTAGCGAGGGAATCAAAAGAGCACAAGGTCAAAAATCTTTGCACTCGAGTGTGACACATAATTTTTCATCCCCCCTCAGCGAGGAAATAATTCAATGCTAAAAGTTTTTTTTTAAATTATTCTCACCATGGATGCGCACAGTGTTGCCAGTGCACTATCTTCAAAAATAACCAGTAGGTATTCAATTTTAATTTACGTAGGTACGCTTACTTAAGAGTCCTTTTCACGAAAGAGGTCCCACGAGCGGAACTAATTTTTTATTCTATTATTATTGACTTCATATTTTAAATCATTTTTATTTGTTACATAAAACAAATACCTTTTTGATTAAGAAATTAAATATGAGAAATTATGAGGCGTTAAAGGTATTTAAACTTTTAAAATGTGCAATAGTGGCGTCCCGCAAAAAGGTCTCCTTTCGTGAAAAGCACTCTACCTATTCGTTTTAGTGATTATTTTCTCATTTTCAGTTTATTACAGTGAGAAATCGTTAATAAAAAAGTTACTAAAAAGTAATACCACGGTAAAGAGATATACAGTAGTTTGACTCCATAGAAACGGCCGGAATTTGGGAGTGAGTAGATGTGGGCAGATGTGGGTAGAAGTGGGTGAATCCAGAAGCGGGTGCCACGCAGCGACGGGCGGACGTCGCGATAGTTTTTTGCAAGTATTTAGTGTAATTTACGTTATTTACTTTGGACGTATGTATACATAATATAATAAATTATATAAAATGGCAAAAAATAGCATTCGATATTATGCTGTTTTTGAGGTAAGTTAGTATGAAGTTATTATAATATTTATTTTTTATTTTTAAAAGTATTCTGCTGAAGTAAGAGTGCGAGTAAGAGACCGAGTAAGAGTGCGAGTAAGAGTGCAAGTAAGAAACTGAGTAAGGATGCGTGTAAGTGTCCGAGTAAGAGTGCGAGTAAGAGTTCGAGTAAGAGTTTGAGTTAGAGTGCGAGTAAGAGTGCGAGTAAGAGTTCGAGTAAGAGTTTGAGTTAGAGTGCGAGTAAGAGTCCAAGTCTTGTCTCTTGTCTTGTCTCGTCTCTTGTCTTGTCTTGTCTCTTGTCTTGTCTCTTGTCTTGTCTAGATAGTAGCTTAAGTAAGTAGATGATATGAAATAGGTAGGTACCTACTGTATGCGGGCAGCGGCTGCCCGGCAGCCCTATGACTTGCGCATGTAGGTACCGCGAGACTGTAGGTATTTATGTTCAAAAATCACGCTCAGTCAAACTACTGTATATCTATTTACCGTGGTAATACTCAGAAAAAATATTGCTACTAACTAGATAAAGTTATAAAAAATTGGCTTATTCTATTAACTCTGCTAAATTAACTCAACCACTATTTACTATTACAGTACTATATATTATAATTCATTAAAAACATTATTGCCTCGAAATGTAAATTATATCTAAACAACTAACGTAAATATAGTTCAAAAGAAACGTAATATGTTACAAAAGTAACTTACTGGCAAGGCTGATGGTGCGCCCAAAGCAAATTAAAAAAAAAGTTTACTAAAGAGGTTCTTACTCCGAGTTTTTAACAAATTTAAAAAAGTTGTACGCTTATTTCGGTACCATAGAGGTGGAAGTAAATATGTAGGTTTAATTATGTTTTTGTCTCTAGAGGGTAAAGTAAATTTGAATTTCTCTAGAGGATAATATGGACTTTTCCAGTCAGATATCGAAGCGCAAAAATACACTTTCCGAGGTGGGGGGATGAAAAAGTATTTTCAGTTCGATATATTAAAAAATGGGATGAGGAGCAATAATGAAAAAATTTTTTTTTCAATAAATCTCATTACGCCATTTTTTAATATATCTAACTGTAAACACTTTCAAAATGTGTGAAAATATTAGAATAATCCTCCTTAAAATAGCGCGAGCAGCTTGCTGCGCGCGGCGAGAAAATTTTTATACTTGACAACGAAAAGAGTGCGATTGACTTCCTTCGAGCGCAGCGGTAGGAAAATTAAAATATTTATCCTTATAATAAAGCCAGCAGCTCCCTGCGAGCGCCGATAAAAATAATATTTTTGACAACGAAAAGAGGGCGGCTTCCTTGCTTTAAAATATTTTATTTATAAAATAGCGCGAGCAGCTTGCGGCGAGCACCGAGAAAATTTATATTTTTAACAACGAAAAAAGTGCGGTTAACTTGATTCGAGTGGTAGAAAAATTAAAGCATTACTCCTTAAAATAGCGTAAGCAGATTGCTGCGAGCGCCGAGAAAATATGAAAATTTATTACAACGAAAAGAGTGTGGTTAACTTTCTTGAGCGGTTAGAAATTAAAATACATATTCTCACTTATAAGAGCGCGTGCAGCTTCCTGCGAGCACTGAGTATTTTTCCGAGTGGGGAGAAATTTAAATAAGCTTATTTTAAGCTCGGAGTGCTATAACTGAAATATTTGTAAAAACACATGCACGAGCAGCAATAAGATTTTTTAATTCTTACTTATTTCTACGCGAGCAGCTTGCTGCGAGCGCCGAGAAAGTTTTAGAATTCGGGGTACAAAGAGTGTGCAATCGGCTTTTTCAGAGCGAGCAAGAAAATTTTATTATTCTGACCACGCAAGTTACAATCAAAGCTCAATTTAAGATCAGAGCCCAACAAAAACTTAGTATACTATTTATTAATGTGTGCACGAGCAGATTGCTGTGAGCGCCGAATTATTTTTGAATCCAGAAAATGTGCAGAATGTGCGATCGAAAAATAAATAAACATTCTAATTTTTTTACCCCAATTCAAGGTGGATTTGGAAATTATCGTATTTTAGCTTACGTTGGATTATACGTAATAATATTGTTTCGCTATTCGCAGGAATTGGGCTGTGGCTACGCGCCCCGCGAAGATTTGACTATTCCGTATACCTATTTGTCATTTGTTTTCCAAATTTGAAATTTGCCGCCCTCCTTATTCGATGGTCCCAGATTTGGCGATGGGTCGGTCCTTGATTTTGCCGCCCCCTGATGTTGCCGCCCGGGGCACTGACCCCGAATTGCCCCCCTATAGATCCGGCCCTGCGAGTGACACAACACCCCACCCACACGCAAAATGGGCCGAGTGGCCTAATTGCGGAAACCAGCCAGCATACCAATATAGGTATATATATATATATATATATATATATATATAAGTCATAATGTCCTTAAGGACTATGTAATTGCCCGATCCAGACTCGCGATGCGCCTCGTAGAGGATC
Source organism: Hemithea aestivaria (assembly GCA_947507615.1). Classification (NCBI taxonomy): domain Eukaryota; kingdom Metazoa; phylum Arthropoda; class Insecta; order Lepidoptera; family Geometridae; genus Hemithea; species Hemithea aestivaria. The sequence goes on from OX382323.1 coordinate 4,512,853, forward strand.
CCGCCACGAAGCTTGGCGAAAGGAAATGAGAACAAGGAGACACGAGCATGCGTAGCCGCGTCTCCAGCTCCTGTTTTGGTTCAAACATTCAACATGGGCATGCCAACATCCAAAATAAATCTCGGCGATTTTGATGCATATTGATATTGTGTTTTGTTGTACGTGCTTTTCATTGGAAAGCAAAAAATATTGTTGGAGCAAACAAGAAGTCAAAATCGCCGAGATGTTTTTGGATGTTGGCATGCCCATGTTAAATGTTAGAACCAAAACAGGAGCTGGAGACGCGGCTATCGTACTACACACTCGCGGCTCGCGTAGCCTCGTGGAGAGTGTGGATCGGGCGTAAGCAGTACTGCCACTAGATTCAAAAATAAATTCACAGGATTCCTTTGTAAACTGTTGAGTAAAATAATAACGCATTTCATACGAAACACTTGTTTATTTTAACCAATTAGTCCACTCCATAACCAATGAATAAACATAATATTGGTAGGTATTTACATTAAATTATTAATATTTGGAATAAATAATATTTTAACGCTCTCGTGATATGGTGCTGCCTTGCCATTTATTGCAATTAAAATATTCTTGTACTATCACGGTATTGCTAAGTCGCAGATTGTACGGACAAGGATCTTTTGGCGCGTGACGAAAGTGAGTACTAAATTGATGTTGGTAAAAGCCTTTGTGATTTACGATTACAGCACCTCGATTTGTCAAGCCAAGATCTTTATCGTACTCAAATTGCACTTAAGAATTACATAATTTTAACTCGCACAGTAAAGTCTTCGCACACGATTCGTATCATGAGCGTAAGTGTAATTACCGTTGCCACTAAAGTACTCATCCCATCTCTTAAGTTATCAAGAGCATTTACTTTTATTTTTCATTTTGTTATCACCACCATAATTTTATTGTACTAATATGGACTAGTAAAATTGATTACGCTAAGACTCGTGTGCGAAGACCCTGATTCTACATATAACTCTTAACCGTGCTAAAAAAAACATTTTTACAAAACAAAACTGAAAGCTTTTACAATAACGTTGCATGAAAACTTAGAACTAAGTAGGTATACTCGATCGTATATCCACATAATATTATATGTAATTTATAATTAAAATCTAAAAAGTACAATGTTGCCATTTACTTTACAAAAGTGGGGCAAAGAGTAAGTTCCGTGGACTGCGACAATTCGAAACGATTTTTAGAATAAATATAACTTTGTAGACAAAAAAGAAAATAAATGGTGACTTTTTTTTAAATACAAATTGGTGCAAACTTTACAAAGGGACAGATTTAGATGATTTAAAAAAGTCCTTTTTGTGACACAATATGGAATTTGACTATGACATACATTGATAGTAAAAAAATGTGTGCGTGTACTAGTGTACACACGTAAGAAGTGAAACTTCTTTAATTAAATTAAATTTTAAATTTTTTAAATTCATGTTCATTGGAGAAAGTGAAAGTACTCTTCGTCTGAACCAACCGTGGTAGGGGCAAGAAACAAAAGATGGCGCGTAACGGAAAAATGTGACGGTAATTTTTTTTCCAACGCCGATAAAGAAGTTTCACTTCAAAAATCCATATTGTTTTTAAAAAGGAACACTACTAATACACTAAGCCAAGTTAAATGATAATATTAATGTACCTACAGTTTACAGAGTGGCGATTGGAATTGATTTACCTACTAGCAAAGTTGCGATTTGCGACAAACGCAGGATTGATATATTTAGACAAAATCGCAACGACAGATCGCAAGCCACGGAGTTCAACCTTAATATCTGAACATTCTGCAATAAGACAAACATGAAAAGAGCACACATGAAAATCTAATTTAAAAAATGTATTCAGGGAAGAGAGTTCAGTAGCTCACTTAAGTAGGTCCCTAACAGAATCGAGGCTTTTAGAAAGAAGGCGCAAGGTCGGCAGACAACCTGCCCGATGGGTCGATGACATCGCAACGATCGCAGGAAGACCAGACCTGGGGGCCTAGACACGCGCCAATCGTTTGTCGCTATCACTAAAAAAATGTAGAGATAACAGTCGCTATAGAAAAGCAAACGAAAACGACTGTCATCTCAGTACATTTTTTTATCGAGAGCGACAGATGATTTGCGCTTGTCTAGGGCCCTATTGGCTAATTCTCACCCACTAAGATTGATGACAACTTCAATGTACATTGCTGCGTTATTTTATTCACGTTAATGAGTTTAAGCAAGTAATGTACGCATTGTCTATGGATTCTAGTGTTTTACATGTCGTTTCGCGATATTCAATAGGCCCTCTGGATGCGAACTGCTCAGGACAGATGCATGGCACGAAGGGGAGACCTTTGCCCAACAGTGGGACGATATGGGCAACGACGACGATGACCCTAGTCAATAGGTGGAGTGTCTTAGAGTCAATGGGCTGTCTCAGTTTTTCCTTGAGTTAATAGTTTGATATGTTTTTCTTATGCAAGTAGTTAGGGGCCCGTCACTCGCTTTATATTAAGCTATAAAGCTATACGCCGTCATATTATACGAGCAGTGTTACCGCGGGTATTAAATAGGTAGGTACGAAGTCCGACGCAACATTTCGCTGCACTTCTACTGAGCTGGTTCCTGGATATTTCTGAGGTCTGCTTGCGATGCGCTTATCATCATTTGTATTTGTAATATAGTTTCACCTACCATTGAGATGATTAAAAAATTGCAACAACCATATCATATTGTATAAAAGGCAGTTCGTATTGCTGATACATTGTAATTAGTATTTTTTCATATTCATTAAAATATAGTAGGTATGTAGGTATATCTTATTTCTGTAAATGCGACTCGTGGCAAATTATATCCAAAAAACTATATAAAATTAACATTATATACTATTTATATAATACAAAATACATACACACCGAAAAATGGACGAAGTAAAAATATATTACGTATAGCATGGCTTAAAATGAAGTCAAACGTATAAGTAAATAATAATATAGACTACAGGTACTTATAATTAATTATAAATAACTTTTGTACGTACATTTCTCAGTGTAAAAGTACTCCATCTAAAATTACCAAAATAAATCTAAATTAAAATTACAATATTACATAAATAATAAAGTAATTCACCTCACAGGTCGATTGGCATTATATACAATTACAGACAAATAAAAATTAAATGAATAAGGAATAATAGTGTTTTAAGCAGAACTTATTACAAAATGAAAGGTTTTAACAAATCAGTCCAATACAATACAAATATTATTTGGAATTTAACCAAGAGCTGCTATTACGATTCAATTATCACAGAAAATAACGAAAATTATGCGTTACAAATATTAATTTTATTATGCGTCGGAAACTCACTAGCTTTACATACTTGGTAACGAAAAATATCACTACAACTCCAAGTCAATATATCGAAAGAATGTTCGTTTTATTATAATTAATTGCCTTTATTCTGGAACGATTTAATTTGAGTATAAACATTTTCTTTTCTAATACTATCAAAGAACTGTAATATTCTTCTACTACTTATTACCATTTGTCATGTAATTTTATTGCATTTAAAATGCCATTTTTGAAGTCGACCCATTCGATATTCAAAACATAAGAATTAGGATTTTGCTAAAACATCTAAATTCTAATTTCAATTTTAACGAGGACTTAAAGGGCCCATGTTTTAATATCGTTCCAGAATACGGACATTTAAGGCGTCAGCTGCGTTAAACGGACCTAAGGAGCGGGTACTCGCTGCGATTGTATTAACCCGTCGAACGGGTCCGCGTCATTTAATGTTGCTCATTCTAAGTATAACACGTAATGGGGGCACCCGCCTTATGCTTCCGCTCATCATAGACAACGCCCATTTAAGACTTATTTATAACTAAGAGGTAGAGGAGAGTAGGGTACTCTAAGTGCCGACTACCACTATTTTGCCGGACCCACTAATATTACATTAACTTATAGCCTTTTCACGGCAATTAAGACGATTTTTGGGCCATCCATGACGAACTACGCTGCGGGACTTTTTTGCCGATTCTCTCTGTGTTTCAAATAATCAATGTATTATTTTATCTTTATTTAGAGACATTTCAGCCAAAAAAATAATCAATTCCACCCGATTGCATTAGTTAAAATATGTATAGGTAGCCCAATATCTTAAAGGGATAAAAAATCAAAAATAAATTACATTACATTCACAAATTATATTTCCACATTCTTCAGTATTATTATGCATGGTATTTTAATACTTTAGAATGACCGAAATTCTTGCTCGTACATGGATAGCCACTTTTCTTAATAATATCGAAGTTAATTTTAAGTTTTAAGTTTATCACTTATGACTAAGGCGCACGTTAAAAGGATCGCAACACGATCATTTGAAATTTGTGTCAAATATAAGTTAGATTGGCTAGGCTTTCTAGAATAGAATAGACTCAACCAATAGTTTGGGTACTAATGTACAATCTTTTCAATAAATGAAATGTTTTATTACATCTGAGAAATGTTTTATTACTTTTGAGAAATGTGTTACTAAATTAGACAAATATATTATGTTACTTCATTTGTGAAATGTGATACTACATAATTGTGAAATGTATTACCACAATTATGAAATTTTTTACTACATTTATGATGTGTCACATTTTTACGAAACGTTTGATAAGTTCTGTGAAGTTTTTTTTTATTAGATTTTTAATATGTTTCACCATATTTTTTTATGCAGCAGATGAAAGAGACGAGCGCAACGTTTGCTTGATATTAGGCTATAACGCCTGCCCATTAACGCAGTATATTAGGTATTTTAAGGGAATAAAGTCTGTGTTGCACTCACATATAAATGCCTGATATGTGGAAATGTAAATTTACACTTAATCATGCTTGATACATTCATATTTCATTCACCATTTCATATAATTTTAGTGAAATGTTTTACTATACATTAGTGACATGTTTTATTACATTAGGGAAATGTACTACATTAGTGACATGTTTTACTATATAAGTGATGTTACATTACATTATTAAAGTCGTGTCGCGATCCCATAATTTCAAAGCGATGTGCATTAATCCGAGTATAAAACCGTAAAAAACGTATAAAAATATAAGTTTAGTTACTGAGAGAACGGCAAAACCGTGGCGTGTGCGTGCGGCCTTACAATCTACGTCTTACAAAAACATGTAGTCATTTTTACCAGATTTATATGTCTGATATATAAGTTTTATTTACGCCTTGAGTGGCAAACAAGTAAACGGTCTATTTCCAATTATTTCGCTATGCCAAACTTGGGTCTGTTGGATCGGACAGTTTCAGTTGCCGCGCCGACCAGCGCCAAAGTTTATAAGTGCCAGGCAACATTTTCCGCTCTTAAATTAGGCTTATTGAAGCGGTCCACGTCAGAAACGTCGATACCGCATCTTCCTATTTTTTTTAAACCTATGATCGCACACTGATACTGGCATAACTCAAAAAGGACTTTTTGTAATTACCACCTTATATAAGTAAAGATATATTTGTGATAACAAAAACTCACTCTTTTAGTTGACCTAGTATTTTATTAGGTCCATATGTTATGAATGTTTAATTACAAAATGCGATTTTTAAGGTGATCATTGCAAATATGACTACACATTTTTGTAAATTTTGTATATAGTTAAACTCTATACATAATATTTAGTGATTAAATGTACACACACACAAAATAAAGGCGGTCGATTAACGACATTAATTAATTATTGCGAATTTGTAACGTAAGTTGTCGCAGAATTATCTGGCTCTTAACTTCTAAACGTGACTTTAGACGCTTATTAATATACATTTAAGATGATATTTACCGCGTCTTATTCTCTCTCATATATTCCAGCGTCCTACTTCGCGAAAATATTCGCGCGAAGTGTAAAATTCTCATTACAAAAGTGCTTCTTAAATTGATAGTTTGAGAATGACACAGCGTAAAAAGACGATGGGCTATCCTTATAGAGTTTGTGCAAAAAGATGATACCTAGTCTAGAAAATATTACATTAGACACCGGACACAGAAGCAAACGGCCCGCTTGCGGCCTGTGTACAGTCAACTACAAAGAGATGTATCCATGTTAGGCTTACAAAATGAAGTAAATTTTCATTTGCTACAATGAACACTACCCTTGGTTCGTGACATTTCTAGTAGCAATCAAACTTTATATTATTATCGACTCGTTTAATATGCAACAATGATGTATCCCACTACTTTTCCTTAGGTGATACATAATAATAGCATTTAAAATGAATCGAATATAGTATACGATTTGGTGGATACTGAAAATGTCACGAAGTAAGGGTAAATAATTTTTGCATACCAAAAGTTCCTTTATTTTGTAAGACTAACATGGATACATCTCTTTGTAGTTGACTGTACATAAAAACATTGACATAAGAGTAGCAACTCCCGTCCCACTGTCCAGAGTAATTGACGTTTGTAAGAGCACAATGACATTGGGAGTAGCTACAAATTGTATGATGTAGAGTCCTTTTCACGAAAGAGGTCCCGCGGAATTTTGCAGTACTAAATTTATTTTTTTCGATAATTACTGGACTTCATATCCTAAATAATTTTTATTTATTAGATAAAATTAATGCCGTAATGGAAGACACCTTCAAGCTCCTGGAATGGCAAGGACTTGGCATCAATATCAACGGCGAATACATCACTCACCTTCGGTTTGCTGACGACATCGTAGTCATGGCAAAGTCGATGGAGGAACTCAGCATGATGCTCGATGACCTCAACCGAGCTTCACAATGGGTGGGCTTAAGAATGAACATGGACAAGACGAAGCTTATGTCAAATGCCAATGTTGTGCCCACCCTAATATCTGTTGAAGGATCGGTACTCGAAGTTGTGGACTCGTATATCTATCTAGGACAAGTAGTCCGATTAGGTAGGTCCAACTTCGAGAAAGAGGTCAACCGCCGAATCCAACTCGGTTGGGCAGCGTTCGGGAAACTACGCAATGTCTTTTCGTCCGATATACCTCAGTGCCTCAAGACGAAAGTCTTTGATCAATGTGTGTTACCAGTGATGACTTACGGCACCGAAACGTGGTCCTTCACCAATGGCCTCATCTCGAAGCTCAAAGTCGCCCAGCGTGCTATGGAAAGGGCTATGCTCGGGGTTTCTCTACGAGATCGAATCAGAAATGAAGAAATCCGTAGACGAACTAAAGTCACCGACATAGCCCAGCGGATTAGCAAGCTGAAGTGGCAATGGGCAGGCCACATGGCGCGCAGAGCGGATGGCCGATGGGGTCGAAAAGTGCTCGAGTGGGAGACCACGGACTGGCAAACGAAGCGTAGGACGTCCACCCACAAGGTGGACGGACGACCTTATAAGGGTCGCCGGAGGACGCTGGATGCAGGTCGCTTCCAACCGGTACATATGGAAGTCCAAAGGGGAGGCCTATGTTCAGCAGTGGACGTCCAATGGCTGAGATGATGATGATGAGATAAAATTAATACATATTTAATTAAGAAATTAAATATGAGAAATTATGAGGCGTTAAAAAATTATTAATATGTTAACTTTTAAAATTTGCGATAGTGGCGCCCCGCAAAAAGGCCTCCTTTCGTGAAGAGCACTCTATGCAATGACAGTGCAAGTAGCAAGAGTAGCGTCTTGATATATGTATATCTACTGTAACAGGTAAAGGTAACCGCACGCTATCAGCGTCCCGAGAACATAAAAACATTGACATAAGGCTAGCAATTCCCGTCCCACTGTCAACACTAAACTGACATATATCAAGACGCTACTCTTGCCACTCGCTCTGTCATTGCATATAATTTGACAAACTCCCAATGTAATTGTGCTCTTACTAAACGTCAATTACTTTAGAATTAAAACATGATTTGTAGCGTCCGTGGCCCAGTGGTCATACGTCCGGCTTGTAAGCCAGAGGCCCTGGGTTCAAATCTCAGTGTGACAAAGATTTTCGCCTGGACGCTACCGTGTTTCGGAAGGCACGTAAAACTGTGGGTCCCGGCTGTTTCCTATAAGATATGTAGGAGGCAGTCGTTAGGTCATGTTGCAGGCCTTGTAGGAATCTCGGCGACCTGAAACTGCAACATATAGGTTGGCCACACAACCTATAAATTGTGATTTGACTCTGACAGTGTAAGTAGGGTAACCTGTTCTGTTGGAGTATAAACCCCAATTATTATTTATTATGAGTAGCTACTCTTACCTCAATGTCTTACTACTTACTATGCTAAAGGGGCAGGCAATGTCGGTAATTGCCATAAGACGGTCAAAGTGACCGCTTGGCGACACAGTTTTTTCCAGTGATTAATAGTAAATAGCCACTTAACATTGTGTTTATCCAAGTTCTCAAAAAAATCACCTCGATATATCTTTACAGGTTTTAGTTACAACTTCTCTGTTTGCACAAACTATAATAAGTTTTTGTACAACTTCAGAACAGACATACAGCCATATTTATATTAAAAGATGTAGCACGTCTTTGGAGATTAAATAGATAACTATACTCTGTATGTGTTGCCATAAAAATGTTTAGATTTATTGTAAGAATGATTGGTAATTGCTATATTTCTTTTTTGTACCGGGCTTAATAAAAAGGCGAAGAACAAGTTTTAAGGGAGGTCTTGTATAGTGGCAATAATATATATTTTTTTAAATGTAAACATTTTGTCTGATGACGATGATCTGTCGATTAAATTTTGTAATGTACACAAATACGTAAAAATAGCCATGTAACCTATTGTATAATTCCTATCCTGCACGGTTGTCTGGATGAGATCGCTATGAACGATAAGACCGCCAATTGGTACTATTAATGTCAGCTTGAAGTTTGGTGTTTGTTAAATTTACTTTATTATGTTGCATCAATAAAGAGTTATTTATTTATCTTTTTTTTTATAATTTTCTAACGTCCACAATATTTTAAGATTATTTAGTATACAGACTCACAGACTATAGTTATCTACTCAATTATATCCAAGACAAGATTTTTATACTCGTGACCAGTTTTTACTGATGGAATTTATAGTTTGATGTAGTCGGCGGGTGCTCCGATGGCGGATAGAGTTTTCTTGATGCGAAGCGCTGTTAGTCTTGCCGCGGGATTCTGGTACCAGCATTCCTTCATCACTTTTGATATGGCCGACAGGACCTAAAACCAAAATTTAAACATATAAAATGTATTAAAAAATACTTTAAAAACACTCAACAGTTTCATTGCTTTCTGGTTTACAATCTGGCTGTATTCATATTTGTAACAATCCGGCTTAATAGAGTCTAATATTATGATACTAGCTTATGCTCGCACCTTTGCCCGCGTGGTAAAATCCTTTCTTAGCTGAGGTCTACATAATAAAACTTGTGTTCCAAATTTCAAGCGAAACCGTTCAGCGGTTTGAGCTGTGCGATGATAGATCAGTCAATCAGTCACTATTTCCTTTTATATATTTAGATGATAGCTGACAATTTCAGAACTTAACCGTTACATACCGTTATTTACCGAACATTAGGCCTTCGTCCTAAATACGACTTGGCTAAACTCACAAACGATATTACAACCTGGCTAAAGTAAAAAATAAAATATAATTTACTGTCCAAATTAAATTCATACATACATAATTTACAAACATAAAAAAGTGTACTTTTTTTACTATCTATAAAGAGTATTCTATTCTATCTATAAAACAAAACACAAAAATAATAATATACAGCATATTTTATTAATACTGACCGGTTCAGAATGCCAGCTATTAGGGACGTTCGGCCTGCGTTTCTCCAAGCACACAACCCGGCGCATATCATCAACGGCCGGGTCAGGCGGCACGCAGTCGTAATAAGGCGGCTGGTAGTCGTCGGGCAAGGCGCCGCTTCGTCGTGCTATCTCCCACAAAACTAGCCCGAATGAATACACGTCAGACCGCTTGTACGGGTCGAACTGACGTGTGTCCATGGACTCGTCTAATACCTGAAATATACAAATTTAACTGTTATTGAGCCCATTTTTCTCTCACTCATTTCTCTCTCGCTCGCACTATTTGACAAATTTTGAAATATAAATTCATAGATTTTTTTTTTGAAAATTCCTTAAGTCCAGCCCTCCATAATATTATTGCACACATTTTAAAAGTGCTTTCAGTTTGATATATTAAAAAATGGCATGATGAGGATTTTTGTAAATTGTTTTTTGAAGTGAAAACTTCTTTAGCGGCGCTGAGCACTTTTTTGTATGGGTAAAAACTTTCAAACTCGCGTCAGGGTCACGTGATGCTGATCGAAAAAGCGTAAGATCGAGGGGAAGGGAGAGGAACTAGTATCTCTCACTCTTTCTACCGTGCTTGAGTGTGCTGCTCTGTGAATTTGGTTTAACTATGTCAAATGATCGCAATTTTAGCACAACGAAATACAAAACTACTATTGATGCGGTCTTTATTAGACACTTAAATAGGTTCGAATCAAAACTGTTTGTTTCTTACTTCAGTTATCATAAACCAATTGTATCAGTTGTAAAAATTTGGGATGATGATTCTGATAATAACGATGGTGTAAAAGTCGTCGAAATTATGGATGGAAGTTGATTTTTCTGAGAGATAAAATTTAATGTAATATATAAATAACGATATAATATTATAAATAACAAAATATAAATTAAATTGTCATATTTGTGTACGATAGCGCAATAAATAAACATTGTATTCTACCTCATAAATGATAGTATTTTTATACTTATAATTAAACACAACGTTAATATTGAAGTTTTCACTTCTGCCGGCACTCCCGGAGTGCTACCTTTTTTTTTTTAATATTTCCTCCCCTTGCCATTTTTTAATATATCAAACTGAAAATAGTTTTAAAATGTGTGCAATAATATTATGGAGGGCTGTTCTTAAGGAATTTTCAATAAATTAATTCTATGAATTTATATTTCAAAATTTGTCAAATAGTGCGAGCGAGAGAGCGTCACTTGGTAAATAAATACGACTGATACTAAGACTCGACAAAAGACGGGTGTTACAAGTTTGACGTTTCTGTGTGTCGCACGCATGATGAACGGATAAACCGATTTTTATTATGTTTGAATGGTGTATCGGTCCAAAATGGCCACCACCACAAAATGGCTTACAATTTTTTTACAACTACATAGTAAAATCGTACATCCTATGATAAACTCAAATCCAAGATAGCCGCTACTAAAATATCACGAATTATTTTTTTAATGCTCGCTTTTCAGTGTTGGTAGTTCTTTTAATGTTACTTGTCACATTATTATTATTTAATAGATAATTAATGGAATCAGGCGTTACTTTGCGGAAAATCAATTACTGTTATATTTGAAGCGGAATTAACACTAAATATTATAGTAACTAATATTTATTATTTAATAGTTCAATAAATATGAACATCCTTACCTCAGGCGCCATATATCGTTTAGTCCCAACCCTGTTAGTGGAAGGGACATCAACGCAATCGCTGGTCACATTATGTCTTACAGCGAGACCTAGGTCGCCTATGACGCAGGTCAAATTACTCTTCACCAGGATGTTTTTCGACTTCAAGTCTCGATGGGCGATCGCTGGCTTACCTGGGTAAAGAAAACTAGTTGTTAAGAAATATAATAATCACAGGATAAAACAAAGTCATTTCCCACGTCTGTTAGCACGGACAGACGTCCGTACTTATGCCTAGATCTATTATGAAAAGGTGGTGGCCAAGGGGTTATGGTTCTCAATCTGAACCATCGAGTTCGAATCCCGGCCCCGCACCAATGCCTTTAATTAGTTATGTACGGTTTTTCCACTCGCTGTACTGGTGGTAGGCTTCGGCCGTGGCTAGTTCCCACCCACTGGACAAAACTGTGTCGCCATTGTGACCGTGTTCCGGCATGATGTTCAGTGAAGCTAGGGGGGGGATTTATCCCGTCTTCTAGGTTTAGTCTCTTACCATCTACGCCCGCATCGTCCCTTAAGATCAGGCGAGACCGTGGTCAAAGGCTAACCTATAACGAATAAAAAAAAGATCTTCAAAACTACGCGACAGATTTTGATGTAGTATTTTAAATAGATATAATTATTCAAAAGGAAGGTTTATATGTGTAGTACATACGTGATATAGTAGGGAAACGCTAGTAATTTACCTTAAGGCGCTACGAAGTGTGCGCGGGTTTACTAGTAATTCATAATATAGGTAATTAAATAATAATTGAGCTTTATACTCCAACAGAACAGGTTACCCTGCTTACTCTTTCAAAGCCAAATCACAAAGGTCGTGTGGCCAACCTATAATATGTTGCAATTTAAGGTCGTTAAATTCCTGCTTGGCCTGACAGCCTCCTACATATCTTATAGAAACCACCCACACTTTTCGTGCCTTACGATACATTAAACACAGAAGTCTACATACGATTTTTTTCCTGAGAACCCATGCCCCGGATTTATGCCGAATATATGAGTATATTTAACCATGATTTGTTTTTAAAATATCTCATCTATGTACTGGATTATAGGTATTCAACATATTCTGACAAGCTTAAACTTAAACGTTGAATAATTTTAGTTCAATTAACTGTCGCCCTAGGCAAGTGATTGGATTTAGGCGCTTAATGAACGACCTAGGCGTCCATTTGGCTATTTTAACTAGATGGCTGCTAAGTATAGGTATAGGTACATTAACATTCACAAAGTCTCGATACGATTTTTCACGCTATTATAGCAGTATTAAAAATGACAGATATCTCATCCATAATTTTTCACGCTATTATAGCAGTATTAAAAATGACAGATATCTCATCCATAATTTTTCACGCTATTATAGCAGTATTAAAAATGACAGATATCTCATCCATAATTTTTCACGCTATTATAGCAGTATTAAAAATGACAGATATCTCATCCATAATTTTTCACGCTATTATAGCAGTATTAAAAATGACAGATATCTCATCCATAATTTTTCACGCTATTATAGCAGTATTAAAAATGACAGATATCTCATCCATAATTTTCATGCCAGATTCTGTATTTTCTTTACGTTTATATACCATTACTCATTACACACTAGGAAGGTAGCTGGTGCTAGATTCATTACGGATGAGTACTTCAATATTATTATTAATAAAAAATAGTGAAGCAGACGGCCGCGGATGGCCTGCCTGAAGCCTCTACGATACTAACAGCTCCTAATTAAATGAAGCAAAATTCCAATACAAAGAAGCTATTAGCTATGTTCTCCAAGGTTAGTTATAGATAAGACTTCAACTTTGCCGATTTGAGGTAGGTCAGTTTCTCAAGAGTTTTGGCTTTAACTTTCCAGAACTTTTGAAATGTGCTGTTTAACCTTCGTTTTATATGCAATAGTAACTAATAATTCCTAACTGAAGAAACCACAGGACTTAACTTTGAAGGATTTTGATTTTGGGAAGTTATGGGAGTACCTATAAGTTTGACGAAATCCACTGTTACTTAATACTTAAATAAGAACCTGTCAAAATTCAATTCTCCTCTTAAATGAAGGTAATAAGATCCGAGTGGAAACATTGATTTTACATGTACAGCATAACAGTAGGAATATAATTATGTACGCGTGACTTTCGTACTTAGGGTGCTTCTTATTGTTGTTCGTGACTTTCCGTTCAGAATATTTTCGTCATTCATGTACCTCTACATATTAGAAAGACATGTGTAAGTTATTGATGCGACACGACTTTTGATGAGATGGTGAGACATTCTCAAGAAAATGATAACGCGAGTACAGCCGTGTCGTATTTGTAATGAGTAATGGATAACACTAACTGTGGTTTCCAAAATTGTATGTGTAACTTACCCTTAGTACCAACGATGTCCATATGAAGGTGCGCCAGACCAGTGGCAATGGATAGCGCCATGTTGACCAACGTCTTGCAATCGACTGTCCTCGCTGTTAGGAAGTCGAATAGAGATCCGTTCTCGTGGAAATCTGTCACCAGCCATAACTGCGTCCACGTGCCATTGTCTAAAGGAATTCACATAATTAAATCTCATGACATGCTTCTTTAATCAGTGGCAGAAAAGACAAAGAAATTTCTAGTAAAAGCTGAGAATTGAAGCGTGAGTGAAAAATTGACGGTTGGTTGACTAAAATAGAAGATATGTTGTGCCGTCGACTTTAGTATATAACAAGAAGATGATCTTGGCTTCGGGTCTTTAGACATTTGTGATGTTGAAATCGGCACACTTTCAATTCCTAGTCCAATATATTTCTCAAGGCATAGCTAACCCGGAAGCCTCATTTCTTATTAGGCAAATTGCATTTTTAGAGGTATAGTTCAGCCACACCTGTTCCACACTCTGTGTTGCAGGTCAAATATTTTCAAACAAAACCAAATTTTAACATCACTTTGCGGCTTAGGGTTGAATTACATTGAGGAGCGGAGAAGAGTGTACTGAATTTGATCAATAACATGGCTCGAAAGGAGATTTTAAAATTTGTCAAGCATGGTGATTGATCTATTCTAGTCCGCTCTTCTTCGTTCGGTATCAGAACGCGCCCTTACAATATGAATGAAAACCGTATGAAGATTGCTACATTGATTATGTATACCGATAAACCGCATGTACTCTTCAATCTTAAAGTCAAATTCAAGGACAGGGACGAAGATCATACCTAAACTTCGACCCTGCATGAAATATGTATGTGGAATGTGGAATGATTGAGATGAGCACAATATCTTATGAAGCAATACGTCGGCCGGCCCACCATAGAAGCAGTGTAAATTCAAATCAAATTTTTACATTCTTAGCCTGACCCTGACATTGGAATTAAGCTACTTTCGTGGAAGTAAGTTGCAATAATAGAGTCGGGTTGTCTCAGTGACCACATAGAGACACACGCCACTGGTGAATCGCGACGATCACGATTGCGCAAACCTAATGTGAGGCCAGCTTTAGAGGTAGAACGAGTCCAATCTCGATGTAGTTACGTCATTGCATTACAGAGTTCCTATAGCCACTTTCCAGCTCGATCATCATATCAGTTCCAGATCATGATAACATTGCATTGTCACGCGATTATACGGCGTGCACAAATTTCTAATCAATCGACTACAGTCAGACAACGGAACCGGTGAAAGAAAATAAAAGCTTGTAATATTCCAATATCACGTAGATTTCTAAGAAAGAATTTCTTAACGAACTCAAATCCACTAGTTTACATAGGTTTCTTTAGATTTTAGATTGTGAAGTAGGTTACTTAACACCTCAAAGAAGTTATAAAAGTGTTCCTCAGCTAATTAACTAAGTCACGTTTAATTTAAACTTGTACAAGTGTTTTCCCGTCTGGAAATTTATAGGTTGACAAAGAGCGCGTTAATAACGCTAGGTGACTTGGACCCTGTTCGAACCGTTAGAGCTTGCAAATGCACGAGCGCGGCAGAAGTTTGTTTCTCAGATAGTAGATAGAGTTCCTCTAGCCCTCAAAGGCGATAGTTTCAGTTAGATATGTGGAATTGAATAAATTTATCAGAACGAACAATATTATACATACTGTATTTTGTGCTCGTACATGTTATTTAAAGTATCTGGGGATTCTTGTGTAAAAGTTGTAGCTCTAATATACTTCCCGTACTAAAATATTTAAATGAAGGTTGCTACGTTATTCAGGGATTTGATACAAGTTCTAGCTGCAGCTGAGCTGTGTGAATAGACGAACGTCACCATTTATTGTTCTAGTAAGTTCCTACGTGGCACCGAAAATGACATCCAAATAAATGTTCCGACATTTTTTGACGGTGTGAGTTGGATGAGCGAGTTTAAAATTATTTTTAAGCCCAGCAATGGGCAATAGAAGGCTGCAAATATTGAAAATATTGTGGCATTCGGATAAAAGACGCTAGACAAATAACACTAAATCTGTTATCTCACTGTAGCTGGTGAAATTACTGAGCTGAAGAGTTTTAACATCTTGTGATTCTTGAGAAAGAAACGTTGTTGTAGTGGCAGTGACACAGCACCTAGAATTTTACAACATTGTAAAATCCTGGGTGGCACAGTACTGATTATGGGCAACGATTTCTCTTACCATCAGAAGAGAGTCAAGACTCTTTAAAATAAATAGGCCAAGCGCGAGTCGGGCCACGCACAATGTAGGGTTCCGTAGTTCTAGTAGATTGAATACACTGCACAACAGCATTTTGGATGATTGGGTTATGATACATGATATTAGTCCAATTTTTGACGACGATTTCAAATTTGTGACTGAAATTTCTGTATCAGCTCTAGTTAAAAAGATATGACACATATTATGTTGTTTTCGTAATAAAACGCTATAAATGTAGAGATCATCATCATCATCATCTCAGCCGTAAGACGTCCACTGCTGAACATAGGCCTCCCCTTTGGACTTCCATATGTACCGGTTGGAAGCGACCTGCATCCAGCGTCTTCCGGCGACCTTTATAAGGTCGTCTGTCCACCTTGTGGGTGGTCAATGTAGAGATGATCCTAATTAATTTAAGTTTAAGTTGAAAAACTCTTTATGTTATTTGATTTTCTTGCTGAAACTGAAGGCAGAGGGCTATTCTAAATACTCTAACAATATTCAGCCATCATATGTGCGTTCCAGAAGCCTTGATAGCGTTACTTCATCGAACAAAAGTTCGGGTGGAATTGCTTGCCCAATTCTTCACTTAGTACCCCAAGATTGTCATGAATATAGTCTAGGTGGTCGTGGAGAGAGTGTAACTTGATGGTTATGTCACATTCGAGCCTTTGAAAGTGACGCATTAGTTTTTGGACGTGTTGAGAAAAGTCCAAATAATTCTTACTTTACAAAAAAAAATTATAACCACCATTGGCCTAAAACAAAGTTTACCATTTTTAAATGAACACATTATAAGCCAGTTATGTTCCGCATACTTAATTTTTAATAAAATCAAAACAATAGTTTTATGTTTACACTAAGCAAAAATAACAGTCATCGTGATGGTTCTCGAGTCCTTTCCACATTATAGCGGTTTCGTACCAAAATCTATTTATTTTCTTATTTGTCCACAAACGTAGATACTCAACACACGTTTTGCATAACTTTTGGGGAATCCAAGGCTTGTCGTAAATTTCCAGGGAGTATCCAAAGTAATTTTTGTAAGCCTAAATTATGAACGTTGTCACATTCAAACGGAATTCTTTGAGCATAATATTCTCCGCAAATTAAAAAAAATATATCCGGATCATTCACACAAGTAGCATTGACCATGCTATATCAAATTATAATAAAAAAAACTTAAGTTAGAAATTATGAGCTAAGTAACACTGTAATATGGTGATTTATTTGTGATAGCTATAACTCGTAAACAATACAACCATGAACAATTCGCTTGCGCGATCTAATTTTACTACTAGCGCCATCTAGTTATGCATTAATAAACTATAGGCTAGGTTAGCTTTAGGTATTCTTATTTTGCTGATTTTACCGAAACTAATAATTTTATCTTAACCGCTATAGTTTTCCTGGAAAGTTCATGGTTGAAAGCATACCTCTGATTTTTTTCAGAATTTTAAAGCTAGTAGTTCAGATTTTAGAGGGGGGGGACGCTCAATTTTTTTTTTAAAACTTGAATATCTTTCAAACAGAACATGAAATCGAAAATGTTTCTTAGCAAACCGTCCTTCATTTTAAAATACCTATTCAACGATACCCCACACGATGGTATCAGCCAGAAAAAAAAAATCATCCCCATCTTACGTGTACGGGAGGTAGGCTAAATTAATTAATTAAAAATTATTTTTTGTTACTGTTCTCTTACCCTTATTATTACTTACCTGTATACAAAATTACACTTTTCTAGGACTTATAGTTTCTCCGCAATGCCGCGGACAGACAGACGGACGGACGTACGGACGGACGTACCGACAAAGCGAAACTATAAGGGTTCCTTGTTGACTACGGAACCCTAAAAACTGCTATTTATTAACAAGTTAAAATAACACTTACCCTTGTTATCCGCTGCGATAAAACCCAGTATGTTTTCATGGCGTAACATGACGGTCTGGTAGATCTCAGCCTCACGGAACCAGGAGCACTCCTCCCGCGAAGAAAATATCTTGACGGCGACGTACTCGCCTCTCCACCGTCCTCGCCACACTTCCCCGAACCGACCCTTGCCTATAATGTCTACTAGTTGGATCTGACGCGCTATGGACCGCTGGACTAGCAAGGGTAGACCTGGGAACAAGTACAATTTTCTAAATAATGAGGCAGGTGTAATTCAGGATCACCTTGTTGGAATCCCGGCCCCGCACCAATGACTATAATTAGCTATGTGTGTTTTTTCCACACGCTATACTGGTGGTAGGCTTCGGACGTGGATAGTTAGCATCCACTGGACAAAACCGTGTCCCCAAGCGGTCATTATGACCGTGTTCCGGCATGATGTTCAGTGAAGCCAGGGAAGGATATTCCGCCTTCTAGGTTTAGTTTGCTACCATCTACGGCCACATCGTCGCTTAACATCAACCAAGATCGTGGTCAAAGACTAACCTATACAATGAATAAAAAAAATACTGCTTAGGGGGTCTGCAAAATAGCCGGGTGCACGCGGCGGGCTCGCATGTTTGTATTAAAAGAATAAGGCGCGGGTAAGTGCGACGGATTTGTAGACGTGTGTAGTGGATGACCCGCTCCGTGCACCCGCTTGGCGTAGCGGTCGCCCTTAACACATTGGCTACGGCGGCGTTTTATAGAACTATCCCAGCCTGAAATTAGTTTTGTTTGGAAAAATCTTTTCACAAAACATAGCTGTTGAGTTTTCAGCAGTCAATGTGTTAAATGGAAATGGACGAATAACGAAAATATTACTTGTCACCGTCATCAGCGAATACATTTATGACTGTTTAAAATAGGCCTTTAAACACGCTTTCTAATTAAGTTCAAATATGTTGTACTAAGTTTTCTGCTAGCTCTTCCTTTAAAAATAAAAATAAGTATCTATCTCTATCCGTACAAATCGTTTTTCATTTTCTGAATGTTCGATAAATAGACTTTTACTAAATAATATTACAAAATGTAATCACCGAACGTAATTGGATTCTAAACGAAAACCACCACCCACTGCGACAGTTACATTCAGCCGAAATGATGAGTTTTATCCGTGAAAAGAATTCTGGTAATATGACACCTGCGTTGTACATATATTCGTTTATGTTATCTAATGTTATACTACATACTTTCATAGACTTGATATAATCGATTTTTTGTCAGAACACGCGATTTCCTGTGGGACATTGTGTAGTCTTGTCTTGCTGTCAAGTCAAACTGTCATCCCACAAAAGTACAATGTCCCATACATTGACAGTTCTAATCTTGACATTATTGCGGGATCCGGAACGCCATGCTACGGCCACTGCCCTAGTAGCAGGACTGGATGCAAGGCTCTGCCGATTCCCAGACCTCCGTCACAAAGACGAAGCGGGAGTGCCGCCGGGTTGTTTTAGTGGGTATACCGTGCAGTCGCTCTGCACGGGGAGTCCCACATTACCCTCCCATACCCTCGATGGGAGGGCATGCGTAATGCATTTTTTTCCCGGCGTTAACAAAAAAACTGCCCTAGTAGCACAGCGTGCAGGGTTTAGCGGGACCCCACAGAAATGTCAAGAGTAGAACTGTCACACTTTGTACTTTTGACAGGGGTATTGCTTAATGCCACAGCCGAAAGGAAATAAACAAAATACTTTAGAAGGTAATAAAGGTCAAATTTGTATGTGAGTATCAAGTATGACCCAGTTCATAGAAAAGTCAATCGGATCAAACAATAAAACTGAGATTCTGAGCAGGACAACAAAATAAAGATAATATATGAATTTTGCTTACTCGACAAGTAACACTGATTTCAGGTCTATATGAAGCTTTTTCTAAAACTTTAGAGAATGTATGGGATGACAGTTGTAGTTTTTACATGTCATTAGAGCCCTTACGCCGTGCTTGCCCCGCAACTAGATTCTGACATCTTACTTTCATTACATATTACATAGTATAAAATAAAGTTGCTTCCCGCGTGTCTGTCGCTATGTATGCTTATATCTTTAAAACTACGCAACGGATTTTGATGCGGTTTTCATTAATAGATAGAGTGATTCAAAAGGAAGGTTTATATCTATAATACATGCATAATATAGATAGAGAAACACTGTCAATTTTCTAATAACGCGACGCAGTGCGCGTGGGTCCACTAGTAATACATATTATAAACGTGAAAGTTTGTAAGAATGTATGAATGTACGTGTATAATGTATGTGTGTTACTCTATCACGCCTAAACGGGTGGATCGATTGAGCTGAAATTTGGTATAGAGAGCTGGAATAACACATACACCGGGTAAAACCCCTAGGCGCAGCTAGTCTTATATCATATTAATATTATAAAAGCGAAAGTTTGTGTGTATGTGTGTGTGTGTGAGTGTGTGTGTGTGTATGTTTGTTACTTCTTCACGCTTAAACGGATGCACGGATTGACTTGAAATTTGGTATGAAGGTAGCTTGGACTCTGGAATAACACATAGGCTACTTTTTATCCTGATAAATAAAACAATATCTGAGAGAATTAATGTCAAATGAAAAAAACAACTTTATTTTTGGCGTCTCAATGGTGGCTCCTATTACCTCAAGGTACCAGGATACCAGAAACTTTAAGGAGGTCTATAGTCGAGAAGAAGACAAATCTAAGAAACCATAGATCATCAAAATCGGTCCAGGCGTTCTTGAGTTATGAGTATTGAAACTTTTACAAAGTACCAGAACACCAGGAACATGTAGGAGATGTTCGGGTCATTATGTGAAATTCGGTTTCTTATTCGGTTCGGTTTTCGATGAAGTTAGGATTTGACAAATTTATTTCGATTTCCAATTTTTTTGCGTAGTTAATTTGGTTGACATTTTTTAATTCGGATGCGGATTCGGTTCGGTTCGGTTTTCGGTGAAGTTAGGATTTGACAAATGTCTTTCGATTTTCAATTTTTTTTTCTGCTTATTTGTTTTGATATTTTTTAACATGCATATAGTCGAAAATGAGACGAATCTAAGAAACCGTAGATCATCAAAATCGGTCCAGGCGTTCTTGAGTTATGAGTATTGAAACTTTTACGAAGTACCAGGAGACCAGAAACATGTAGGAGATGTTCGGCTCATTTCGTGAAATTCCGGTGAAGTTCGGATTTGACAAATGACAAATTTAACGCGTTCGATTTACAATATTTTTTGAAATTCGAATACGTCTAATGACGTTATTGTCAAATCCGAACTTAACCGGAATCTCACGAAATGAGCCGAACATCTCCTACATGTTTCTGGTCTCCTGGTACTTCGTAAAAGTTTCAATAATCATAACTCAAGAACGCCTGGACCGATTTTGATGATCTATGGTTTTTTAGATTCGTCTTCTTCTCGACTATATGCATGTTAAAAAATATCAAACAAATTAGGTAGGAAAAAAATTATTTAAAAATCTACCAAATGGTAGAAAAATAATTGGTAGTTTTTGATAAAATATTTTTATGGTAGAAAAAGCTACCAAATGGTAGAAATTTTAATAAATCTAACAAATGGTAGAAATTTTTAAAAAAATTACCAAATGGTAGAAAATTTTATGGTAGTTTTTGGTAGAATTTTTATATGGTAGAAAAAGCAACCAAATGGTAGAAATTTTGAAAAATCTACCAAATGGTAGAAATTTTAAAAAATCTACCTAATGGTAGAAAATTAAATGGTAGTTTTTGGTAGAATATTTATATGGTAGAAAAAGCTACCAAATGGTAGAAATTTTGAAAAATCTACCAAATGGTAGAAAATTTAATGGTAGTTATTGGTAAAATATTTTCATGGTAGAAAAATCTACCAAATGGTAGAAATTTTTGAAATCTACCAAATGGTAGAAAATTAAATGGTAGTTTTTGGTAGAATATTTATATGGTAGAAAAAGCTACCAAATGGTAGAAATTTTGAAAAATCTACAAAATGGTGGAAATTTTAAAAAATACACAAAATAGAAATTTTGAAAAATCTACCAAATGGTAGAAATTTAATTGGTAGTTTTTGGTAAAATATTTTTATGGTAGAAAAAGCTACCAAATGGTAGAAATTTTGAAAAATCTACTAAATGGTAGAAATTTTAAAAAATCTACCAAATGGTAGAAATTTTGAAAAATCTACTAAATGGTAGAAATTTTAATAAATCTACCAAATGGTAGAAATTTTTTGGTAAATTTTTCAAAATTTCAACCATTTGGTAGATTTATTAAAATTTCTACCATTTGGTAATTTTTTCCACCATTAAAATATTTTACCATAAAAATTTCTATCATTCGGTAAATTAATTAAAATTTCTACCATCTGGTAGATTTTTCAAAATTTCTACCATTTGGTAGCTTTTTCTACCATAAAAATATTTTACCAAAAACTACCAATTAAATTTTCTAACATTTGGTAGATTTTTCAAAATTTCTACCATTTGGTACAATTAGATTAAGATTAGTAAAATCAGTACAGCCGTTCTTGAGTTATGAGAATTGAAACTTTTACGAAGTACCAGGAGACCAGAAACATGTAGGAGATGTTCGGCTCATTTCGTGAAATTCCGGTGAAGTTCGGATTTGACAAATGACAAAGTTGACGCGTTCTATTTTTAATTTTATTTGAAATCGAATACGTCTAATGACGCAATTGTCAAATCCGAACTTAACCGGAATCTCACGAAATGTGCCGAACATCTCCTACATGTTTCTGGTCTCCTGGTACTTCGTAAAAGTTTCAATACTCATAACTCAAGAACTGCTGTACCGATTTTGATATATAATCTATGATTTCTTCGATTGGTCGCATTATTTTCTAATATATGAATGTTAAAAATATCAACCAATTGTACGAATTTTTTTTTTTTAAATCGAAAGTCATTTGTCAAATTTGAACTTCACCGAAAACCGAATCTAACCGTATCCGAATTTCACGAAATGAGCCGAACATCTCCAACATTTCTGGTTTATAGGTACTTCGTAAAAGTTTCAATACTCATAACTCAAGAACGCCTGGACCGATTTTGATGATCTATGGTTTTTTCGATTCGTCTTCTTCTCGATTATATGCATGTTAAAAAATATCAACCAAATTATGTACGAAAAAAAAATTAGAAGCGCAATAAATTTGTAAAATCCTAACTTCACCGAAAACCGAACCGAATAAGAAACCGAATTTCATAAAATGTAAGCTTATATAAAGTGGATTTAGTTTTTAAAAGTTAGTTAAAATTAGAGCAATTATTATAAACAAGTTTTATCGGCAACAACTGTGCCGCGGGTAACACCGCGGGTCGCAGTTAGTAAAAGCATAAAAATAAAATACAGAAAATAAAATTGATAAATCAATTCTCTCAATAGGGACCGGTCAAAGGACTCTAAATAAAATCAATTTTCACCCTTAATTGCATCAATCAAACACCCTTTCAACACAGTATATTCAACTGAAACATCAATTTGTTTTACTAAGGTCTCTCTGTATATAAAAGATAAATAAAGTTCCAGAAACCATGCTGGGTTACGAGTGTTTTCTATTTACGTATTTACCTGTACTATCACTGTTCAATGTAAGGGCGTTGAACTTTACCAGCCAATAAATGTTTCTATTCGAAGAAAAATTCGTAGTGTTCATAAGTTTTCGTCGAAATATTCAGCTGAATTATATACGAAGGTAGACTCGTTCCCATAGATTTATACAGGGTTATTGGTAATTTAGTTTACACTTTTTAAGCGTGGCATAACATATGGCGTTTAAATCATAGCTAACTACTATAACTATAAGGTACGTATTATCACGGTAAAGAGATATACAGTAGTTTGACTTCATAGAAACGGCCGGAATTTGGGAGTGAGTAGATGTGGGCAGATGTGGGTAGAAGTGGGTATATAATCCAGAAGCGGGTGCCACGCAGCGACGGGCGGACGTCGCGATAGTTTTTTGCAAGTATTTAGTGTAATTTACGTTATTTACTTTGGACGTATGTATACATAATATAATAAATTATATAAAATGGCAAAAAATAGCATTCGATATTATGCTGTTTTTGAGGTAAGTTAGTATGAAGTTATTATAATAATATTTATTTTTTATTTTTAAAAGTATTCTGCTGAAGTAAGAGTGCGAGTAAGAAGAGACCGAGTAAGAGTGCGAGTAAGAGTCCGAGTAAGAGTGCGATTAAGATTCCGAGTAAGAGTGCGAGTAAGAGACCGAGTAAGAGTGCGAATAAGAGTAAGATTCTGAGTAAGAGTTCGAGTAAGAGTTTGAGTAAGAGTCCGAGTAAGAGTTCGAGTAAGAGTGCGAGTAAGAGTTCGAGTAAGAGTTTGAGTAAGAGTGCGAGTAAGAGTCCAAGTCTTGTCTCTTGTCTTGCTCTTGTCTTGTCTCTTGTCTTGTCTTGTCTTGTCTAGATAGTAACTTAAGTAAGTTGATGATATGAAATAGGTAGGTACCTACTGTATGCGGGCAGCGGCTGCCCGGCAGCCCTATGACTTGCGCATGTACCGCGAGACTGTAGGTATTTATGTTCAAAAGTCACGCTCAGTCAAACTACTGTATATCTCTTTACCGTGGTATTATACACCAATGAACTGAATTATCAATAACCGCGCATCTCTAAAAGGCTAAAAAACCTCTAAAAAAATATATACTGGATTCCAGATTCTGGAAATGTCAAATTCACATTCAAAAACGGCTTTTGTTATTTGAAAATTAGAAATTTCAAGTGAGGCTACCCTATGTGCAAATAATTGATATTATAGACCTATCTCTACCTTGTTAAATATAAAATATGGTGACAAAAAACTCATCTTTATGTCAGGATTTTAATAAATATAAACTACGAAGAGCAAAGAGGATATGAAAACTAGAAAATAAAATGTTTCAAGACAAGAAAAACTAAACAAAATCACACACGATAGAGGATAATCGTGTGCCAGAAGTAATAAGACCAAAGAGACATACTGTTTTATTCAATTATGAAATAATACACTTATTCACTTAGGTTACTTCGGTTCTTAAGGTAGGTAAACCAAAACCCACACCGAGAAATCACGGCAAACCGGTAAACGGAAAATGGGAAACATTTCCTCTTGAAACTTCACGTAGCAGAAATAAACCACTTTAAACCTGCTCCTGAAAGCCTAACAAAATGTTTCTGACATCAATAGCAACGCTCTGCAATTTATAAATGGTTTTACCTGTGTTTTATTTTCGTCTGAACAAACTTTTAAAAACGATTTTCGCCCTATACCTAGACATTCAAAAACGGCTACTAATAGTGAGTGGCGTTTGAATAGAGACCTGAAATCGAAATACAGACCGTTCAGCAAAACATTTTAAAATTGTTATTTAGGGTAGGTTTTTCGCTCCGAGCGAATGTCAATTTTACCGGCCCTAATTAAAATTGAAAGGCAATTAACGACGCGAAGTTTTATGCATGCGTAGTTCAAACAATTATATTGGCATTCATGGTTCAACAGCAGGGGTGTGATTGCACTTTGATTTAACATTCTACTTGCTACGAGTATTAATCCACGTAAACATGTAGGCGTAATAAGATTGAGTAATACTGACAGCGTTCTAAAGGAATATGTCGTTCTTGATTGGAAAGGTAAAAGACTTACTTTGAGTCATGCACCATCGATTAAAATCGATCATCGAAAATGGATCATCATTACATAGTATGAATATGAACCAAAGTCGCATCCCGTCTGTCTGTCAGTTCCTATGTATGTTATTTCCCTAATTCGTTGTATGTATGCTTATATCTTTAAGACTTCGCAACGTATTTTGAAGTTCAATTATCACCGAAGCACGATATTTATGTACTTGAACTAAGTCTTAGTTATAAACCGAAGTTTTTTCATAAATACGGAAGCGTGCAGATTAAAATTTCACATTAAATAATCGGAATTCGAACCCTGCGCTTCGTATTCGAGGGCACATTGGCAATGGAAATAATGTAAACATGTAGTACGTGAAACATTGGTAGTTTTTCAATATTTACTTTGCTTTTTCCAATTTCACCGTGAAACGTGTCGTCTGCACCGGACAGCCCCCACGCTTCCCCACGTTTCAGTAGTGTTTCAAATTAAATTGCTGTACCAATTAAGCTCAGTAGTGTCACGGTAAAGAGATACACAGTAATTTGACTCCCTAGAAGCGGTTGAACTCAAGGTCGCGCGAGTTTGCAACGCGGTCGACAGGAATCGGGAAGAAGCGTTTTCATGCAGTAAGCTTTCGAATAATGGTTGTGAATTAGTAAAAATATCATAAAGTATTTAACTCTTTTTGATATTTTGAGTAATTTACAACAATAACGCCTATTCGGCACCTCGCTGCGTACCGCACCCTAACCACCTCGTTGCAAACGCGCGCGACCTTGAGTTCAACCGCTTCTAGGGAGTCAAATTACTGTATATCTCTTTACCGTGGTAGTGTCCACCCTCTTCAATTTTAGGAGCCAATCACTACATACGTAGTATAAAATAAAGTCGCAATCCGCGTCTGTCCCTATGTATGCTTAGTTAGATCTTTAAAACTACGCAACGGATATTGATTCGATTTCTTTTAAATAGATAGAGTGATTCAAGAGGAAGGTTTATATCTATAATACATACATAATATAGTACAGAGACACTGATAATTTTCTGTTCGGCGCAACGAAGTGTGGGCGGGGGGACCCCTAGTTACCTATTAATAAACGCACCCCCACGTTCGCTAATTATATTGCGAACCTGTCAAGTTGGTTTAATTGGGACAATAATGAACATGATGACAAAATAAACAAGCCAAGCGCTATTCGGGCTACGCGCAATATACATAGGCTCCCGTAGTATGTACGGACAAATCAAATATTAACTGCCTTACTTCATCAACAATATCTTTAAAACTAATAAAGCTATCTTAACCGCTAGTTTTCTGAAAGTTCATGGTTGCAACTAGAGGATCATGATTATGATTTTTTTCAGTGTTTTTAAGCCAGTAGTTTAGCTTTTAGAGGTGGGAGGGGGGGGGGGATGGAGAGCTCAAAAAAAAACCAAGCAACGCAACCCATCCTTCATTTCAAAATACCTATTCAACGATACCCCACATGATTGGATCAGCCAGAAAAAAAATCATCCCCACCTTACATGAGTGGCAGGTACCCTAAATTGATTAATTTTGAATTATTTTTTGTACCGTTCTCTTACACACTGCACTTATCTGTGCAAAATTACAGCTTTCTAGGACTTATAGTTTCTCCGTGAAGCCGCGGACGGACAGACGGACATAGCGAAACTATAAGGCTTCCTTATTGACTACGGAAGCCTAAAAAGCATAACCTAATAACGAATAAATAAATAGCAGTCATGTTAGGAATACTATCAGTGTGGTTTTTCAAGTAACATTACTTAGAACTTCACAAGTCCACAAAATACAGAATGTTCATAATGTCTACCTATATTAGTCTTCATGAAAATGAGCCACCGATTCAGCCTTGAGCGAACACGTGGATTTCTCTTACACGTGGAGAATTCATTTAGAAATATAGGTATTATCATAATATTAAATAAACATGACTTGAAGTATATTTTCTTGACATCGCCGCCCCAGGGGTGCCATTTGATCCACATATTGTTGCTATTATATTTGAATTTCTTTATAAGCAAAAACTGGCCATTTTGATTGGAACACTTTTCGAAGAATGTTTTTTTCTGTGTTTATCGTACACCTACACAAGGGTTATTATATTACTAGTTTCCTCGTATTCTTAATTATTTTCCTTCTTGTATTCCGATACTTGGGGATTTACTTTCCCGATCTTTTTATTTCAGCCGTTAGCCGCTTGGAAATATTTTTTCGTGCGTTTAAGTGCTTTTTATATACGAGGTATATTATATTATATAAAGTATTGAAATGAATTACTTCGTGACCCATGTTGTGTGTGGTCTTTCTCTCCCCTTTGTAGAGTTAAAAGTTGTTGCCGTTGAAAGTATATTATAAGCAGCGTAGTTATTTACAAGCATAAATATAGAAGGGTATGAAACCAAACATAGGTAACATGCGGAATCGGGCGGAAAAGCCCCGCTATGAGGCTTGTTTTTTTTTAAATACGAAAATTTTCAATCTTTCAAATATATACAAATACCTACATGATAACTTCAAAATAACTTGCAAAAATTAGAGTATAATTCATAATTTTTAATTTTAATTCATTTAATCACAAGCGAAAATGGGTATACTAAAAGGTAACAGTAGAAATGTAAAAACATTCAGATCGCCATTATCTACCTTTCGGCATGCTGTGTTGAATACAATATCTAATAATATTAATAATGATAAAAGAATGTCAAATTAAATACAAATTACATTAAAAATAACATCTTCAATGTCAAGGTAAAAATTAATACATGTCAAAAGAAAATAATAATAATTAAAAAATAAAAATTCATTACATTATAAAAATCACATTAATCATTTAAATTTTATCTGATAAGAAGTCATGGACACTGTAGTATGCTTTAGAGAGTAATAACAACTTGACTCTTTTTTTTTAAATTACAATTGTTTTAGCCTCAAGTATAGATCTGGGCAGATGGTTGTAGATTCTAGGAGCCATACAGAATACACTTTTGTTGTGTAGCGCCGTCATGTTTAAGGGAAAACAGACTTTATGTTGAAGACCTCTGCTCCTAAAATTACTATATAAATGTAAATTTTGACGCACAAATATGACAGTTTCTAAAATATATATATATACGGTAGAGTCAAAATCTTTAGGCTTAAAAAATATGGCTTACAACTGTCCGTTTGTTTCAATTTGCAAATAGCCCTAATGCATCTCTTTTGAGCCCTAAATACACGCTCCTTGTCAGTGCAATTGCCCCAAAACATGATACTATATCTAAGACACGATGCTACATAGCCATGGTAGGCTGTCATTACCGTAGATGTGCTCATTCTCTTAGAGAGCATATTATATAGAGAGTATGAGAACTGATTTAATTTTAAGCATAAAGCCTCAGCATGACTTTTCAAATTGGAATCAATATTCAAACCTAAAAACCTTGTGGTGTCAATTTGTTCAATTTTATGTCCAGAGTAATCTATTTCAATGTCTTTTAACCTATCAATTCTATTTCTCAATGTCATTACACACGTTTTCGTCAAATTCATTTGTAAATTATATATTGTTAGCCAGTCTAAAATATTGTCAAGAGTGCTTTTTATTTCTTCTTCCATGTGTATACGATCTTTACTGGTAAAAAGGACAGTACTATCATCAGCAAATAATACTGTCGGATGCTTGATGACTCGTGGAAGATCATTTATATACACAATGAATAAGAGTGGGCCTAATACACTTCCCTGCGGTACACCACATCCCAATTCTTTGTATGCCGATGTGAAAACTAATTCGTGCTTATATAAATTAGAGTATATTATAACAAAAAAGTATTTTAAATTTGTAATTGCGGGAATTACGCTGATAAGTTAAACCAACATTTTGTAAGAAACACATTTCAATGAATAAGACAAAAACAAAGTTATTAAGCTTGACTATGGCGTTAAATTGAATTCGCCCAAGGTAAAACATTTTAGCATTTACAAAGTTGCTACCCGTTTAACAACGGTAAACAAAACAAAAGCATGACGTAAAAAGAGTTTAATAAGGTTCAAGCGAACTTCCGAACAGTGGCAGGCAATCGAAAAACTTATTTAATGGACGAAAACATTCAAATTTAGTTATATAATGTTAAGTTACTTTCGTCGCTTATGAAAGAACTTTTTTTGAGGAAGTAAGGTTTCTTTCATTAAGTGTCATATAATATTCAGCCGTGTATTCACCACAATAAAGGTATCAGCAGCGGAAGACCAGCGTAAGTCAAATCTGATCTACCTCTACGCATGCTGAATGCTGAGCTGGTACCTTCTTGCGGGAAGATTTGCTCCTTTATTATACTATACGAGTATTATGTTAACCTCGAGTATGTCTTGTGTGCAAATAAATTTGTCTTTCTTCAGAATTCAATTTTTTAGTAAAAAAATCATAAATATTAAAGAGACAGTCCAAATGTATAATGTTGTCATGAAGCAATAGCCAGTCTAGAATATAAAGTTAAACCATTTTTAAATCGCATGTATTCATGAATCAAAATGTTTCAGATGTCTACAGGATTGACCTGCAATATAAGAGAGGCCGAAATGTACCTACCTCAGTCGTACCATTGAATTATTCGTCGTTTCTTACGTGGCATAGCCGCAGTGATTTTGAAGGCCAGTCGCTCTAGGCACATGCATTGGTGTCAGATTTGTACGACCGATTTAGGTAGGAACATTCACGAGAAGATACTGCCGTATTATGAAAAATAATCCTTTCCTGTTTGGTTGAAGCAATCGATTGCCTTCAGATCGTCAATTTATCAAACAGTCATCATCATCAGCCTACATTCGTCCACTTCTGGACATAAGCCTGTAGGTCTTCTATAAAGTTCAAATTAGTTTAATTCAAAGTTCTTGTATAAATTTGGTGTGTCAAGCATTATCCAATCTAAGCCAAAATAATCATAGGCTCGAAATTAAAAGTTGTCTCTGGGTCGTTCCTCATGCAACGAATATTCATCGCTATACAACATGGAAACAGCTAAGTGTTATGAGAACCACCGGGAACAACCCGGGGCAACTTTTAGACAATTTTTAAAATTAAGTTATTTAATTATTTCCATAAGTAATTATTAATTATTATTAAAATATTCTTACCTGATCCAGATCCAGAGGTGGTGAGCTCGATCATATCTCTAATGGTAGTGGTCGTCATCAGATGTCTGTCACAATGCGATTCCTCGACGGGCAGGAAGAGCGGCCGGGAGCTCCGTTGTTTGGTCACAATCCGGGATTTCTTCGCCCACCAGAGGCTGATCGCTCCGCAGAAGCCCAGGACAGTCAGACCCATGATCCACGGCAGCACCCACATGGCTGATGCTGAGCTCGGCTCTTTACGTCATAAACGTCATTTAGCTAGGGGATTGGAGTTGGGAACTACCGCGATCTTGGGGTCTCACGAAAAGATCAAGTTCTTTTGATGTGTGGTCAATATCCAATATTTTTTTGGTTATTTATTAACGTAGGAAAGTTAATTTGACGAAGACCATAGACGTACTAATTCACCTATACCTTGTTTTTTTTTCATTCGGCTCGTGTTTTAATTTATTTTCGCGTATGTTGTAGATGAATTTCGCGTTAAGACTCATCAATAGTTTACTCTACGCGTTTAATATTTTGTCATGAATAGTATTTAGCGATCATTGCTAGAAGAACCTAGTCACAATGCAACTAAGAACATTTCGCGCGAGGCATGAATTTCGAGAAGGTGGCGCTATTACAAATAACAAAGTTATAATACTAAGTTTTAATTTTGACCGCACGTCAAAATACCCTTGTCACATTTAATAAGCTAACCAACATCAGGTGATTCCTAATTCTGTTAGACGTTTTCGGTTCGCTATTTGCGTTAGTTAAGGGCCAGACGCCGTTAACCACATTAGTGAGACTCCCACGATGACGGCGAGCATTTAGGTATTAGGTAGGTACACAGTTTCCGCCATCAGATTAGAGTCTGGAGACAATTTCATCAGAGTTCGACCAAGTAGAAATGCACTTATGTGATGTGAAATGTTTGTAACGATTAGTTAAACAGAGTGCATTTTTAAAATGGACGATCTCTATTCGTTTATTATATAGTTATGCTGAATATAGGTAAAAAGTTTTGATAAAACACAGCGACTAATATACCACAACATAAATAGACACCAAAGGCAGATTCTCTGAAACCATATTATACTCGCAAAAAAGAACACATAATATGGATGATATTAAAAATTTAATGATCTGTGATCTGGAAACCAATTAGGTACCAACAGCCCTGGATTTACACTAGGGGCATTTGGAGCGAGTGCCCAGGGCGGCAAATTTGGGGGGGGGGGGGGGGGGGGGCAAATTAATTTAACTGGGGGCGGCAAATTACTAATCTAATTTAATCGCGCACCTCCATAACACCACGTCACACCGTGTGTAGCAGTGACATCTTCGAAAAAGTGCTTTTTTTATTTATGTATGTATATACGTGTGTATGTATTTATGTATGTATCTTTATTTGTATGTTTATGTAAAATGTTTTTACGTAGATATTTGTGTACATTATATTATTTATTTATGGTTCTTTTTGAAGTTTGTGAAACCACCGTCCTTCCAGTGTTGTATATTACCTCTCCCTGCACGGTTGTCTGGAAGAGATCGCTTTGAGCGAAAAGACCGCCAATTTATACCCCTTTAGTTTTACTTGTTGTAAAATATACTTTATATGTAGATCAATAAAGAGTTTCTTATCTTATCTTTAGAATTTATTTTGTTTGCGAACATACCATTGCGACGGTAGATGCGGCTGACCAAAAATACTAAACAATATTGGAATGTACCGCTTTAATGATTTTATAAGAAATTTTCTCGAACCGGACTTCTGTGTCTTTTACTTTATAATGACCCAGTGAATGATATTGTGATATATGCAGTGCGCACGTCTTTTCAAACAAATCATTGTAATATTATTGAGAGTGACAGTAAATCGTAAGACAGACTCGACACTGATTGACAAGCAATTTGAGACACTTAACAGCTCAATTCACATACTATACATACTCATAGTTATATCTATATCATACTAGTTGACCCCTCGAACTTGGTACCGTACCGCCTAACAGTAAACAAATGTATTGATCCTTTGCTAAAGTTAATTTTGTGTTTAGATATAAGTTATTTTGTAATCAATTAAATATTACAATACTGTCATAAATGTAGCATGAGAATCTATCTCTAACGGATACCATATAAAAGATCGACATAGCAAAACCAATCTCTGGAAATTTCAATTTGACGTTTATTTTAAGATTGAATAGAACGTAATAAAATGAGTAGGTACAAAAAATATTATTCTCAATACGTAGTTCAAATTATCCGAGAGATGAGATTGAAAATTCTTTATTCCGCTATCCTCGAAGATTTATCAAAAGATAAATATTTGCGGATATTAAAAAGTAATAATTCCTTCCCGTTGTCCTTTATTTTTTTGTAATTTGCGAATATTAAAAAATAAAAGCTATTGTTCGTTTAGGGATAACACTAAAAGTTATTTGCATGGTTTTTTTTTATACTAGATAGGCCTACGTTTGACCACATCCCACCTGATGGAAAGTGAAAATGCGGTCGTTTACACGTGATTCTTTCCGAAATTTTAATAGTTATGCTGTTAAGAGGGCTGAGACAAATCCTAATGTTTAGATACATGAATTGAAATTTGGTATTTTAGTAGCTATTTTTTAAAAATAATTATTATAATTATATTTACTTATTGTATACCTTGGAATAATATATTATATGCTACTTTTTCGAGGATAAAACCGCTAGGGGCAGCGACTTATATTTGAGCTTGATTTTACTACGCTACTCCTACGAACAAGGGACGTTGTTCGTAGCGCTACTCTTTATTTTTATCATGTCAATTCTGACCTAATTGTTCGAACAAAAGGTATACTCGATACTACGTTAGAAATGTGAGCTTTTGATAACAATCTGTGTCGAACCTTCATATGTTACAGGTCAAGGATTTTCTTAGTAAACATCCTTCGATAATAAGGATGTTTTCTAAAGAAATATAAGCTTGTCCGTCAAAAAAATATTAATAAATATTGGAAGCGTATTTTTTGCTTTTCATATTTCATAAAGAACGGCTGAGACGAGACACACTAAATTAGCTCGATCGGGGGTCCATTACGTCACAGCGTGTAACTTTTCAGAACAAGGTGTAACGTAGCGAGTCCCTACGTAAAAACCTAGTAAGCGTTATTATATAGGTTTGTGAATATATAAAAAAATGGCTATTTGTTGTTTATTCGCAAAACAAAAAATACGACATATCTAATATTTTTTTGATTGAAACGACGGACGTCGGTCAAATATAGATTACAAGTCCACAGTACACTTGAGAAATTGTTTATAGTCCAAGCATTAAGCCGGCCTACACTTGGCGCGAATATTCGCGCGAAATGTCAAATTCTCAAGCGAAAAGTGCTTCTGACATTTTATTTGGGAATTTGGCATTTACGCGAGCATTTTCACCAAGTGGGGATGGCTTATTAGAGTATTATTGACAACTAATATTGTTATTATAATCAGACACATACATACATTAAATTAAAATGATTGTTAGTAATATATTTACAGTTACTTCTTACGAGAGGAGGTCAAAAATTCCGCGGAATGGTAAGGACGGAATCCAAAATTTTAACAAAATATCTTTTCTTTTCAATATACTCTCTACTATTTCTTAATAGGATTAGAAATAAAGGAGTTTATTTATTTGACTCGCGTGTCAAAGTTTACTTTAAATAATCATATTTGCAAAACAAAAAATAATAAATAATAGTAGCTGTCAATAATAGTAAACACTTATTATATTTGTTGTACTATGTACTACATATAACTATAAATATTATGATAATATTATAACTAACATTTACTTAAATACCAAACACGCAATGCAAAACATAACAAGCTGTGATTAAATCATATAAATAAATGGTGTTGATGTTATAGAAATAATAAATTTAGAATTTGGTTATCATTTAAATATTTATCCCTTTTACAACTAATAACATTTAGAAAAAATGGAAGACTTATTTTTAATTGATAGCATTGTCAATTTAGTTCGTTTTAAAGTTAAACCCATACCCATGTTAAGAAGAATGTGTCCAAAAGATTGAGTGCTAATTCAATTAAAGTTAAAACGTTAGCGATTAGTTTAAAAACTTCATGCTATTAGTGAAAAGAAACCAAAAAGGCATGCTTAAACAACCGGCGTATGATCACTTACTCTAGTTAAACTCCCCTTTGCTTGCAATAAATGGTCCATGGCAGGATAATATACTGCGACCCCTTTCATGCCTGGCTATAAATGCAACTTGATGTCATACGAATATACGCCACAATACAATTATAATGACACGATTATTGTAAATCAATTGAACGGAGACCTGCGGCCTCATCTACACGTATGCAAACATGTAAGACGACATTACAATAACAAGGACATCGACGCCACTCGTCAAATTCCATTATAATACATAATTGTTCCAGTGACATGCTAAGTCGGACGTCGATACATGAATGTATGAGAGAGCGCGGTACGACGCTCGCGGGACATATCACAAAGAAGCTCCCCAGTCCGAGTCATTCCGTACTGTACCTGCGGCTACGGTGACGCGGTTACAGTAGTCCGTGGCGCAGCACGATATTCCCTCCTCTCGGCACCATACGGGCCAGTCCCCGGGGGGAAACGAGGACTCGCGACCCCAACATCTACGTCAACCGATACACATCATTAGTTAGGTACCTCCTACGGTGATCAAGGCCGGTCTAAGGAAACAAAACTTAGTCTTATTAGAGACAAAATAATAAAAAAGGTAAATCAGGTAGCCATGCAGACTCGCACCGAATACCAAGCGTGGCCCGTTGCCGGTGCGTCGCAGGCGCTAGTAGTGTAATATGTACAGAGAAAGCGCCCGGTCGGCAGAGACAGGTCGGGCGAGGCGGTGCGGTGCGCGGCCGTGTTGGCGGGCGCAAGCGTGCGGTTAGCGACACTCGGAACTCCTACCTGGCTGAGGCGTCGTGGTCGGCCCCCCCAGCTTCACCTGCAGCTCTCTGTTGCACATGTCATGCGTTTTACAACACCTTATCTCCAGCGACTGATTTTTAGTTTTCGTCGTGGAGCAAGGGAACGGGTGCTCGATGGGTATCAGCGATCTGAGCTCGATGCAGCTGCGCCGCGATGAGAACCACCATACATTACGTTTAGTAGGTTAAAGCGAAAACCAACGCACACTCGGAAAATGGTTTTTGTTAAGAGGAGGGCACGCTCGCGACACGCTCGCTAATCACAAGCGTTCCGGTTAGTGTATTGGCATCTCGACACAAAACCGATCAGAATACGAATGCAATTATACTTGTCTAATAGTACATCAAACAAACTCAAACTCTGCAGTCCACGTGTGAGGCTTACCCGCGTCATGGTCGTGAGCTCTATGAGAGTAATGTCTGGTTATGTCGCGGGTGTTGCAGAGATCAGTGCGACAGCAATTGTGCGGTTTATCGCAATATATCGGTTTTTCCGGAGGCAAGGCATGGCTCAAGTCGAGACACCTTAAGACCACCTCGCTACGCAGGTCATTGCATTAAAATTGGTTAGAATCATTGAACATTATTTGATTGTGCTGATTTGAGATTGCCAATAAGTATTGAACAAGATTTTCATTAAATTTGGAATATTTTTTTTATGATACTCACTGGTAGGTGTCCTTTTGTTGTCCATTCTCATAGATGCTGGAAGTGAAGCAATAGCCGTCTGTTTCACAGGTGGCATTGCGGCATGACTCACTGTTACAGTAGCATTTCAGACCTGAAAATCCAAAACATCATTAGAATAACATAAAGAGTATTTGTAATAATAAAAGGCTGTCTGATGTACCGATAACTATGTGTAGACTAAACAAACTTCCAAGACACTTAATCTTTTGTCAAAAATGTCAAAGGAATATATTTCTTTTCATTTGGTTTATCCTGCCACATGTCCTTGGCAACGTTGTTGTGCAAAAACACTTTTACATATCAAAGAACATTGCATTGAAAGAAACTGGCTGCTGCGGTTTAACCCAGGAACCTTGAACCACAAATTGGTGACTTTTTATTCTGATTTTCCTCCTAGATAAGGACTGATGTCAAGTAGGCACAGCATGTAGGTACTATTAATGTTACTAATATTATGTATCAACGTGAAAGTTTCTAAGAATTTATGGATGTATGTTTGTTACTCTTTAAAGCCTACGGGTGGACCAATTGAGCTGAAATTTGGTATAGAGATAGCTTAGACCATGGAATAACACATAAGCTGCAGTGCAGCAGGTAAAGCCACCGGGTGCAGCTAGTATAATATAATATACAAAGTACTTTATATTATGTAAAACTGGATGTTACAGCTAGTTCATCAATATCTGTTAGAAAAACAATAATAATATGCAGCACTTATCTTAAGTTACTGACATCACAAATTGTTGATAAACTTGATAACTTATTTAATAAATATAAGCAAAACAACATATCTGATATAACAGATTATTAGGTATTACAGAGAATGGAATCCTACCAATTTTCCATTAATATTATAAATTTGAAAGTATGTGTGTTGGGTATAAGCCTAAACAGCTGAACAGAGCTGAAATTTGGTATAATAGATAGCTTAAAGCCTGGAATAACATATAGGCTACTTTTCAGTGTGTATGACCACTGTCCACAGTAAGTCATTTATAAACTAACTGTGCCCAACCATTTTACCTGAGTAGTACAATAAAATGCCATTCAAGGTTCCAAGTATAACATCCCTAATTTTTACCCAAGAGGTTCAACTGTTTAAAAAGTAACAGAAACACAAATAAATTTGTAAATACTAAAAACACTTAAAATGTTTGATTAGGCATTAATTAATATAAACAAATGAATTTCAATAAAATAAAAAGTGAAAGTAATTTTTGAAGCTTGTTAAGGTTTGTTAAAATATATGTTGACTTTTTGTTATTGAGGAAAAACAAGTGAATGTGTACCTATTGTATTTTTGAATAATTATTAAAAAACAAATGAGGAAATATAATTTAGTAAATAGTAGATATTGTTATCTACTTATTCATAATTTAATTTTAATAATAGGTATGTATTGTACGTATGTAATAGTTCTCGTAAGTTTTCCTAAAATCCATGAGTGAAACTTTGTTGATCACTTTTTATCATAATTTATTCCGTAAAAATATGCGTTCGATAGTGTTATCCAGATAATTTGCACAGATGCCAATAAACATTCGATACGTAGGTAAACATGAGAGTATTTACTTATCTATTTACTAAGATATTCGCGATAAATTAGCTAAGAAATAAAAAAAAAGGAAGTGACTATATCTAGATACTCACCGTCGGTAAAATCCCAGCCATGGGACACAAAAAATACCAGTAACACAAACAATTTACGTTGTCGAAGACTGTCCATCGTTACATTGTATGAAAACATCGCAAATTATTCCATAAAACACCGATTACTGATATACAGGCAGCACGGCCATTGGCGTGATCTAGGAACACACATTTTCCGAATTCATACACTCACAATATCAAATCCCTAACACAGCTTAACTGTCTAATCGTGTCTTAACTTCTAAATAATTATTGCTTTTACGAATCTAAAAATTAACGCAATGTGTTTTGAAAAAATAAAATTTCCTCGGGAAGTAAATAGCATCTCACGAAAGAATGAACATTTTTTTTTGCACAGACAATCTATAAATAGCACAGATTATGCATATCCGTGCCGTTCCTTTGTTTGAAATTATTTATATTTTAAAACAAAATAAATTTAAAAATTCTGACTTAGCAAAATATTAACTCAACTTCTTATGCAAAGCTATTAAATTGACAAGAATTTAGCGTAAAATTTAGTTAACTAACATGAGTTCGTATGAATTGGCGGGAATTTTTAAGTCCCGCAATATTCATAGAGAGCGAAGGAGCCGTCCGCTTCCCAGAGCCTCCCTCGGGAAACTGAAATTATACATATTGAAGTTATATGTATTGTATCTTGGTGTAGCGTATAGATATAACCTATAGTCTAGATTTTGATGGAACATGGCTGCGTTCTGTCTAGGCGAGGTTTATGATTGGGAACAGATTTTTTAAACGAGCGAATATAGGTAGGTACATATATACCTATGTAGTCGATTTTAAGGAGTTAATAAATTAAGTTGGCGACTACGTAGTATCACGGTAAAGGTATTTTTTTTTGTTTAGTCTGTACTGTCCCACTGCTGGGCAAAGACCTCCCCCAAATCCTTCCACTTATCTCTTTCCTGCGCCACCTCAGCCCACCCGATCTGATGCGCGTCCAAATTATATATCTTTTTACCGTGGTAGTATTGACTGCAATAATAATTAATTAAAGACGATGACTTATCAATACGCGTATATTATATTCTAATTGAGGTTGAGGTGACTCAAATATCATGCAGGGTAATTAACCAAAGAAAACAATAAAAAACAGAAATTAAATTAACTAATTGGTCGCCAATCATATTAGAGTACCCTGATTTCTGTAATAAGGACAAGTTGTTTCTGGCGCTTCGTCGGCCGCTGCCACGGCACGCTCGCGCGTTGTGGACGCAGTTAAAACCTAACCTAGTAAAAATAACTGATGAATGCCCTGAACTCGAAATATGAACACACCGATAAAATTAAGGGATTTTTGTCTCTCCTGTATAGTTTTGTATTACTTAGTAATATTTACCTACTAATATAATAAACGTGAAAGTTTGTAAGAATGTATGTTTGTTACTTTTTCACGCCCAAACGGGTGGACCGATTGAGCTGAAATTTGGTATAGAGATAGCTTAGACCCTGGAATAACTATAGCACATAGGCTACAGTACAGCGATTAAAACTGCTGGGCGCAGTTAGTTTTAAATAATTACGCCTGAAAAAGGTCAACTGCTGTTGATACTCTAATCCATAGGCGGATACGAGGGGGAGGGCAGGGGGCCAAGGATGTTGTCTGGATGAAAAGTAGTTCAGGGACTTCGTACATTTACAGGGTTATTTTTAATACAAGGTGCAGACGGGCAAAAATATTATAATTTTTACCAAGAAAAGTGTATGTTTATTTCGCTCTGAACAGTTTGAAACTCCAAATATCCTTAATAATAAGTGCGCGAGCAGGTTGCTGCGAGCGCCAAGAAAAAAATAATCTTGACCGTGAAATATGTGTAAAATTCGTAACTCAACAATGCTTCTGGGGGAGGCCTTGGCCCCCTGCTGCCCCCCCCCCCCCCCCTAAATGCGCCTATGGGAAGGCGTTATCATATCAGGCGAAAGTTCATCTCACTCAGCAAGAATTCAAAATGGGAATTGGGGTGAATTAATTATAATACTAATTATAAAATAAAATATACTAAATTTCAGTTATAACATAATTTATTCAATATAATAAATTGATCGTAACAATTTTAACATCGTTTATTTCATAATAGCAGTTTTAATATTATAATACAATAATATTTATATAGTTTAAAAACTGACAGATCTGTCCTTAATAGGAATTATTATGCGCGATATAAGTCGTTTAAAAATACCAATAAATTGTCATCTAGAGTCCTTTTCACGAAAGTTTTTTACTTTATTACTGGAGTTCATATCCTAAATAATTTTTATTTGTTAGATAAAATATATGCCTATTTAATTAACAAATCAGAGATACAAGAATATCTTGGAGTGTCAACAGTCCAATGTGAAATTGAGATGCTCAAACAAAAATATGCAGAACGTCTGTCAGTGCATCCCAATATTCTTGCGACTGAACTCTTAAATCAGTCGTCAACACCGAAAAGACTCAAAAGATGTTTGGTAATGAGGCAGAGGAGGCGCTGGCCTCCTCGCCTCTCAAGACAATATTAAGAGAACATATTAGCTTATAGTCTGGCGACTGATTGCTGATGGAAATATATAAAAAAAAAAAAACAAATCAATACGAGGAGTTAAAATGTTACAGATAGGGGCTGCGCAGACGACAGACTATCCATGACGCACTTTTAGTCTGTGAAAATAGAACCTATGCAATTATATGCAGTAACGACGCGCCGCACAAATAATCCGTCATCGTGTGCGTTACTGCATATAATAGGGATGTTGACACATGTTACGAATTCATATAAACTTATGTTTTTCACTTAAAAGACAGTATTTAAAAACCTATAATCACATTTTAAGGATCTATTTACAAGCCAAAATTGAATAAAATCAATTTTAATTTCAATAATTTTTACTTATTGTTACGCGAATGCGAACGCCAATCAGAGCGCGTGACGTCACACCACTGGCACGCTCCGCACCGCACCGCACCGCTGACTTACGCTTTGAAATGTTCCTGATTTCGACACATTTTAATTATTCATAACTTAAAAACCACTGAACCGATTTTGATGCAACTTATAATGTGCCCTAAGTTGGTCCGAATTTAAGCAAAAAAAAGTCAATAAACAAAATGGATCTTATATTTTCAGAGAGACATTTTAGTTATTGACTTTATTTTTGGTTTAAGTATGGACCAACTAAGGGCACAGTATAAGTTGCATCAAAATCGGTTCAGTGGTTTTTAAGTTATGAATAATTAAAATGTGTCGAAATCAGGAACATTGCTTAGGAAACGTAAGTCCAGCCAGTGGTGTGACGTCACGCGCTGTCAGATGACAGTTCGGAACGTTTTAGCCAGAATTCAAAAAATCATTTTTATTTACGTATTTTTTAATTGAAATTTCATGTATTTTTGCATAAAAATATGATATTCATGTTTGAAATGGGTCTATTTATCATATAAAAGCAATTCCAAAAATTTGTCAACATCCCTATTGCATAGGTTCTATTTTCACAGACTAAAAAGTGCGTCATGGAAAGTCTGTCGTCTGCGCAGCCCCATATTTTAACTTTTAAAATCTGCGATAGTGGCGCCCCTGCAAAATGGACTCCTTTTGTGAAAAGCACTCAAATACAAATATTAATATAGGTTACATTGAATCACACGAGTTCGACCAATTTTTTAAAACTAAATAAAATTAATTTAATAAATCTTTTTCCAAAAGGAGCGCTGTGTTAAAGGCATATTATTGCTTTTTGCTATTTGCTTTACGTTATTTCATTATTAAATCTATTCCAAATGAAACTTTAACAAAGTAAATCTTAAAAATATCAGCTTTTAACATAATGTGAACTTTGAATGAAGAATTGAATTAACAAAAATTTTCTAAAACACATTTTTTTTTTATTCTTCCAGCCAAGACAAAACAGTGTGCTGTTTTCTAAACCTTTTTAAAACCAACAAAACTAAGTCTTGCCAGAAATTTTTGGATCACTCATCATCTTAGAATTTAATTGTATCTATTCAAATCAGTATCATTTTAAATACATTTTTAGCTTATATTTATTTTTTCTTAATTAAATAAAATAATAGCCGTAGTAATAGTGGGTTATTTTTCATAAAACTCAAGTTCACGTTAAAATTAAAAGGTAAGTTATATACCTACTAAAATATATTTTTTGCAATACATACTCAATTTACTTCCTAATTCTAAATGGCTGGTGTTCAAGTACGTATGTTACTACACTTTTTTGCAACATTCCGATACAATAAGGCCCTATAAGAATCACATTTTTCTAAGAATTAGATTTGAGCTCGTCTGTCAACATGATAATACTTTTCTCTATACCTCTACAATAACAAGATTTCACCAACAATAATTTATAACGAGAAAACGACCTATCCGTAGCACAAAGTTAAATTATAAAAAATCCCTCTTTTACAGAATTGCGATTTGAAGTTTGACTTAGCACAAATTTTACCTTATTTGACTCTGAAATACATATAGTAATGTCTTATTCCAGGGTCAAAAAAATAAGGACAAGTATGCAAGTCATACTTCAATTTGCTCTCCTTTAAAGTAAGGGTTTTTTCAGATGTAACATTGTAACGGATATTGCGACAATACACTTTAACTGATGGTCTCATCACTATATTGCTTATTTTTTTGTTAATATAACTTGGTGTACCATTTAACACCATTGTGCTCGCAAAGTTATTGATAATAACTCCAATTACTTTCTAAATCACCAAAATTATATTATTGCTTCACTTGTAGAGCACACCAAGTCTTTTGGAGTTTCACTTGCTTATATGACCGCAAAACTTTACGTTAGTAGAAATATCGACGTCTATCAAGGGTCTTTGAAATTCTGTGGGTTAAGAAAACGAGGAGCGACAACGTAAAAGGACTTATCTTGCGGTGAGCGCACGAACTTGGGTATTTGATAGGTTAATTTGGATCAGAATCAGAATGACTTTCAACCGATACTTGATCCAGGGATGATTCAACTTTGGACACCAGATCGTTCTTGCATTCTTCCGCCAAGCTGTGCAGCATCGGTTCAATCAGAAAGTGCGTTTCGTATACTGTCATCCGCATTGCAATGCAAGCCACTAGTGTAAGTATGTCATTGATATGCAGGATTGAACAATGTCGGCGACAACACAGAACCTTGCAGAGCGCCAGCGTTGAGGTTTACTGGCGGCAGAATTATCCGTTGATAACGACCTCAATGCCGATCCGATAACAAGCTGCCGGCACATTCTCACAATCCCTCAGGCAGGCCACAAGGCAGCTTAGAGAGTTCCCTATGCCAGACCCATGCAAAGGCCTTTACAATGTCCAAACTGACTGCCTCTCCTCCTCTCCAGCGGTGTGAGGTATATTAGAAGATCACCAGCCGATCAGCCGTGACGGATTGTGAAAATAAATATTGCAGGTCCACACATCACGGTAGGTGCCTTGACACACCTTAACACGTCCACTGTCCCCATAAAAAAAGTGTAAGACATCCCGGAAAGACCAATTAAAGCTAGGATATACCAAATCTGTGCCGTAAAATATTGCAGTATCGAATTACGGACTTGTGATTATATTTTTACTGGCACATATATAGAGCACTGATCAGTGAACGTGTGAAATTGTATTGCACTTAGTTCTAGGCTCATTGAACTGATTAATATCTACAATTAGGGCATTTTTCCATAAGCTGCCAGAAAAAGAATTACATTAACTTAACGAGGGCCTATTGCAGAATCATAAATGCTTAAAAATGTTATGATAAAATTATTATGCTTATTGCAATATATAGCTGCAATTAATTGCACATTATATAAAAAAATATTGTAAAACCTATTATCATAATAAATATAATTGTAAAAGACACCAATTTATGTAAAATCCCCTTTTCTCTACAATTATTGTCCTTGAAAAATTTTGTATCACATGAATATAGTATTATAAAATTTAAATGTCAATGAAATAAAAAATAGTCACAGTAAAGTTTACGAGTAGGTTCAATATTCTCAATGACAGAGGCATGCGCTTAAACTTGTGCGAGTATATTGTCGAACTTGAATCACTAAACGCTTACAAAAATAGTGTTCTTAGATGTTTATGTTGGCTAACTTGAAAATATCACTAAACGCCTACAAAAACAAAGTGTTCACATAAGACTGTAAATTTAAAAAAGCATTCTTTTGTTTAATCATAATTATAGGTTAGCATTAAACCACGTCGAGATGGTAGACTAAACCTAGAAGGCGGGATAAGAGTATTTTAATTAATTATGTCCTATTGCTCGTCAAATATAGCAGGACTTGTGATAATAATATTTGACTATTAAATACATTATTTCTCAGGCATGCCTCAAGGTAGAAAACAAGATTAACTTTTAAAACATTTAGGATATAGCATAATTATTATAACTCAAACAAAACGGCACAACTGACATCTAATATTTTTGAGAATATCTCAACCACGGTTTCGGACAATTACGATGTCCTTGTTCAGGAGTTAACGCCTGAAATAACCAACGCTCACTTTATATAAATCGTATAGTTTATGATGTTAACAATACTGTGACTTCATGTTATATCCCTATATCAACATATCCTATTGCTGGTGCCAGA
Organism: Hemithea aestivaria; assembly: GCA_947507615.1. Classification (NCBI taxonomy): domain Eukaryota; kingdom Metazoa; phylum Arthropoda; class Insecta; order Lepidoptera; family Geometridae; genus Hemithea; species Hemithea aestivaria. Next base: position 4,557,542 of record OX382323.1, read on the forward strand.
TTAAGCTTCACTTGTGTGAATACTTGTTTGATTTATATGTGGCACGAGACACATTATTCAAAGCAATGAAAAAGGAATAGTAATATATAAGGGCCTCTTTTCTTTTCTAGTATATATAAAATATATCTCTGTCAAGCGTGGCAAGTTTTCATTTGTTTTCTTGTTTGTCATTGGTGCATCGGCTGTCAGTCTCTACATTTTCTAGCCCATTTAGCACAGTAAGACATTGACATAAGAGTAGCAACTCCCGTCCCACTGTCGAGACTAAACTGACATAATATATAAAGACGCTACTTTGCTATACGTCTTAGCATACAATTTGCAGCCACTCCCAATGTCATTGTGCTCTTACAAACGTCAATTACTGTTGACAACGGGATGGAAGCACAGTGCGGCCCTAAGTACTACATTTGGGTGTAAGTTTTGCGGTCAGCCGCGGTCAATCAAATGTATGAAAAGTCAAGATTGACAGCCGATGCACCAATGAACAACAAGAACACAAATGAAAAATTGACACGCTTGAGAGATATCATTTTATATACTAAAAACGAAAAGAGACGGATCCATACTACTCCTTCATCATTGGGATGGATGATGGAAGCCGCAACTCCCACGTCAATGTCACGGTGTGCTCGGGCTGCAGACTTTATGCTACAGCCGAAAGGGACAGAACCAAAATATTTCAGAAGGTAATAAGGTCATATTTGTATGTCTGTTTGACTCAGTTCATAGAAAAGTGAGTTAGGTCAATCAATAAAACTGAGATTCTGAGCAATACATCAAAATGTAGACCGAGCTCTGTCACTTTTGGGAATAATGTTGGTGAAAAATGACACTGACAGCCGGGCAGTTCTATTTTGATACTTTTTCTAATATATTTTCATACATATAAAATACGAGCAAACAATATATATACGAGCATACATATAAATGTATATACATTTGATATGTATGCTCACGCTGCCCACAAAATATTACACGTAAAAGTAGTCTATGATTCAAAGTCTTCATGCCACACATAGCAATCAAATATCAAAAAAGTGAAACTAAATGTGGCACCGGGTCAAGCTATATAGATCTTTCCTCAAAGATTTATCTAAAAAATATGCATGATTCTTTACACTGGATACATATTAGAAATTCTACTAAATTTTCACTAACACCTACGCTACGTATAATCGATTATTTTTAACATATTATATAAAATATGTATACTCACTAAAAATATGTATAATTCGAGAAAAACGTTCTTATATATAAATATAGTGTAAAATGCATTGAATTATTCTATTAGTAAAATCAGTATAAAAAATAGTGTACGTATTTAGTACTAACAATGAATAATAGCGTTAAGGGCGCTTTTTTCAATTTGACGCTCTCTCACTCGCACAATTTGATACATTTTGCAATATAAATTTATAGAATAAAGTTTTTAAAAATTCTTCAAGAGGAACCCTTCACAATATTATTATTGCACAATTGCACACAGTTTAAAAGTGTTTTCAGTCTGATATATTAAAAAATTAGCTCAGCAGAGCAAAAACTGTTGAAGAATTTTCAATAATCATCGAATTTTATATTGCAAAATGTATCAAATTGTGCGAGCGAGTGAGAGAGAGTCAAATTGTATAAGCGCTTTTAAGGGGACGCCTCCATGACCGACAAGTAAAATATTTCGGTGATAGTCACGTGGAAAGTGGATATAATGGCTTAAGTTATTGTAACATACAACCCTTTAGCCTTTTACTCGTGGAAAAAGTCCCCCAAAACTTGTATATCACTTATTCATAAACTAATCTATAGACAATTCGTATATGTATATAAAATAATTATTTCTTAATAGGGACACTTGTCTGATCTTTTGTCAAAGTCGTAATAAAAATTACGAGAATCTAAATGCAACCATTTTACCGACTCCAAAAAAGGAGGAACACATTTCGAATTACATTTTTTATGATTGTTTACTGATAACTGAAAGACGCCTGAACTAAATTTAAAATTCTTATTTATTTCAAAAGTCTTTCCCAAGTCCCATCAAAATTGTATATAAAGTCTTTAAAATATTAATTAATCTTGCGTCTCGGTTGTTTAAAGCGAGATTGAAGTCGGTTTAATATTTTTATATTTAAATTTCACTTGTATATCAAAAATATGTATTTGTCTAAAAATATCCATATAATATATTAATTTTACAATTATCAATTAAAAAATGCACTACGGAAATATGTAGTCAACATAAAGCCCTGAAAAAATACGTAAAGTCGTAAAATCGACAACTATATTTAAAAAAGTGTGGCCAAAATCTGAACTACTATATTCAAACTATAGCTTCAGCACCAAACACAGAGAAACTACCGCCACTTTTGCTTACATTTTTGGTATATTTTAGCTTCATAGAGTTTAATGATTATTATTATGAATAAGTGATATATGCACCAATAGAGAAGACAACTCCAGTTCTTCGGAGTACCCATTCGTTAGTGTTACACTACGGTAACCTGTCCTAAGACATTTTAGTGGGTAGGTGGCTTGCCCTATGAAATTGGGGTCACCAAACATATCTTCGTCTTGCACTAAAAATCTTATAAGGGCTAAATCTACGTTGGCTACTTCAAATTCGCAAATGTCGTTCCATATTGGGTTGATGCCGTTGTCCGCTGAAAAGAAAAGAAAAAGGTTAGTTCACTAATATTATAGCCCTTTAACAAGGGTCAAACCCATGTTTTTAATAGTATATTCCCATTCATCCTCACATTGGATTACCTAGGTTTGGGAATATATAGGGATGTTGACAAGGTATTTTTTTTAAAATGTAGTCCGTAATTTAAATAATAAAATTATTTTAGCAACGTATTTTTTTATTCGTGATAAAATGAAAAATGGCTGAGATGTAATGCTTATAGTTTTTGGGTAAGAACGCGCTTAGTCATTAACCCTTTAACCGCCGGGAGTTTTTAAAACAAATGTGCGCCTGGCGAAATTAAGAGCAGTGGGTTTTTAAAAGACATAATAAAAACGATTCGTACGTAGATTCTGTGATATTTGTTTTAATAAAAGCCTTTTCCAATTACGAAACATACGGCTTTGAAACCTTGTCGTATTTCATGTTTGATACAAATAAAGTTATTCTATTCTATTCAGCGCTAGGGACATGAATTCTCGTTAAAGGGTTAACCAGAACAAAATGTACTATAGAGTTCGGTCAGTGACGTCACGACCAAGCAACTTTAATGCGTTTTATCTTATTTTTTGATAAACTGCTAGTTGGACGAAACAAATGTTTTTAGTCAACATCCCTATTCCTTGTTTCCACCGGTTGAGGAGAGTATTGAGGACCTACACAGCAGTTTAAAGCGAATCGAAGTGTAAACAACTTCATAGTCGCCTTTTATTGCAGTTATTGCCAACTGGGGGTAATCGATGTGTGGAAACCACTCTAAACACTGCACTGGAGCAGTAGTAGAGTAGTTTTCCTTCAGTTTAAATTTGCCGGGTTAACCACAGATCTATAATATTCTTTTCATCCCACTATCTCGGAAAGTGTATTTTTACTCTTCAATATCTGACTGGAAAAGTCCATTTTATCCTCTAGAGGGTAAAGTAAATTTGAATTTAGAACATCGTGTGCACCGAGTTTGTGAGTCGAAAAAATCATTAAACCTATTTACTTCCACCTCTATGGTACCGATTTTATTATACAACTTTATTTTAATTTGTTAAAATCTCGGAATCGGAACCTTTTTGGTGAACTTTTTTTTAATTTGCTTTGTGCGCACCATCAGCATTGCCAGTAAGTTACTTTTGTAACATTTTACGTTTCTTTTAAACTACATATTTACGTTACTTGTTTAGATATAAGTCACATTTAATAGTATTTTTTAATGAATTAAATATGGATGAATTTACCTGTAATAAATAGTAAAAATAGTTAAGTTAATTTAGCAGAGTTAATAAAATAAGCCAATTGTTTTATAACTTTATCTAGTTAGTAGAAAGATTATTTCTAACTATTACTTTTTAGTAACTTTTTAATATCAATTTCTCACTATAATAAACTGAAAATGAGGAAATAATCATTAAAAAGAATAGGTGAGTAAGCATACCCACGTAAATTTAAATTGAATACTGATTACTTTTGAAGATATGGCACTGGCAACACTGCGCGCATCTATGGTGAAAATAAATTTAAAAAAAATCTTTTATCATTGAGTTATTTCCTCGCTGAGGGGGGATGAAAAATTATGTGTCACACTCGAGTGCAAAGATTTTTAACCTTGTGCCCTCTGATTCCCTCGCTAACGCTCAGGATTCTAATTATTAAATCACTCGCTGCGCTCGTGATTCAATTTTAGAATCCTTCGCTAGCTCGGTCATCAAAACTGAGCACGCGGTTAAAAAACTTTGCACTCTTGTATAACAAATAACTATTATTACCATAAGTCACTGTCAACTCAATGTCAATAAGTGACATCTGACATATAATGACAGATTGTATATGTTCTTGGCGGTTAAATTAAGCCGCGCTCTAGCGTCTTTTTTGGTTCAAACATTCAACGCATCACAACATTTTTCACCAAAAATTGACAAAGTACACTTTTTGTTTGCTCCAACAATGTTTTTGCTTTCCATACCCGATGGAAAGCACGTGCAACAAAACATGATATCAGTATTCATCAAAATCGCCGAGATTTTTTTGAATGTTGTCATGTTTATGTTGAATGTTTGAACCAAAACAGGCGCTAGAGACGCGGCTTTATTAAAGCTTTTATGAATGATAAATACCTATTTAAATACAAAATTAATTTGAATCTGACCTGGGCATTAAATGTAGTTTTACAATGCTTATTATGGGTTCCAAATAAGAAAAGACATAATTGCGTATCTTTGGAAAAAAAAACAACAATACAATTCAGATGTCATTTTGATTGACATTGAGTTGACAGTGACATATGGTAATATTAGTAAATAAAGAATATTATCTGTGAATATTATAGATCTGTGGTAACCCGGCAAATTTAAACTGAAGGAAAACTACTCCACTACTGCTCCAGTGCAGTGTTTAGAGTGGTTTTCCTTTACATAAAAATATATGCGAAAAGAAAAAGAGAAATTGCCTAGTGCGATAAGACCGCCGATTGTTAACCTACTTCATAATATATTATAGTAATAAGTTCTTTTGTATATTTTTGGTTTGCAATAAAGCATTATTCTATTCTATATGCGTACCAGCTCTATTAATAAATACATGCATACTACCCTTTCCCACATGCAAAGCGACCGGCGCCCGCGCAAACTCTGATGCAAACACATCAATGTGACATTATGAATCACTATTTTATAATAAACACCTGCAAGAGAGCGTGACCTGCCTCACAAAAAGAATCGGAAAGAATATGTACTAATACCCCGATATTGTTTGTTCTTTTTTTTTATAAAAAGTGAAAAGATGAGCAAGACGCTTTCCTGATGGTAGGAGACAACGCTGCCCATAATTAGTACAGTGCTACCAGGAGACATTTATTTTGTTTATTTTGTATTTATGTTGATATTTAATTCTAGGCCTCTCCGCGTCAAAAGAAACGCATCAGGCCCAGCACACTGGACACATCACACGTCCAGGGTGCTTTTTTATTAAATCACAACTAAGTTACTATTCAACAATACGGCGACGTACTGGCAGCCCCCGCTGTATTGCCAGCATCCTGAGGCCGCGGAGACCGTTCCCTATGGGGCGGACTGCCTGCTCTTATACCACCTATGGCAAAAAAAAATAATTTTTGATACTTACTAACAGTTTTAGTGACCAACTTAACCCCGCTATCGTACTCCGCACCCAAAACCTCAATTTCAACAAACGGGCTCGCAGTTCCTCTACCACATTTAGTCAAATGCCGCGCACCGATCACCCTCAGCTTCACATAAACAGGGCAGACTTTCTTTTCCAACAGTTTCTTTTCATAAGGATTGTAATTTTCTTCAAACATTACATCCGGCCTGAGAATGTACCCGCAGCCACCGTTGTCTTTAAACTTTCCCATGTTTATCTGCATCGGTTTGTCCGGTGTTTGATAATTTAGAGCCACCATTTGCGAGCCCGCATTCCAAAAAGAAATGGGATTGTAGTTCGACGAATCTATCCTTTGTCCTTTAGGATATATACGCGATAGTTGAACGGTGTGGTATTTCATGAAGAACGCGTTCTCCTGTTGGCATATTAGTCTCTCAGCTTTCGTTTCGGGGAAGGAAGACATTTCATTGTAGACGAATCCTTTGGTTTTTAACTTATCTTGGTTGAAAGTGACCGATCTGCAGTAAACGACTAAATCGGACATTTCCTTAGCTATTCTCCAGGTTCTTTCCATTTTACGGTTTTGTAGTGATCTGGCTGATGCTGAATGTGCGGCTTCTTCAATGGCTGAGAGCCACTCGAGGGCCAGTTCCCTGGAAGGGGCAGCCATGTCGAAGGGAGCGACGTTTGAGGGGCTCTGGACCCTGACCAGCCACCTCGCGGTTCCTCCCTCTTCACCAACCACCAATTCAACTACCGCACCCATGACGTCAACTACGCCCTTTTGAAGTGAGCCGAGTGCTGCGCTCTCGCTTTCAAGACCCTGTAACAGAGAATATTAAAGGTAAAAGTAGTGCTATTACAGTATTCTAATAGGATAGCCCCAATCCACGCAAATGTTTGCGTGAAGCGATTCTCAAATAAACCAAAATGTCAAAAGTCAAAGTAGAGCGCCGGCTTTAACAGTTTAGTGAAGTAGGTAATAAATATAATATTATATAAAATAAAAAAAAAAAACAGGAATATTATAATAAGTTCTTGAAATTGCAAAGGCACGTTGCAAAGCAAGTTATGTCACGCTTCAACATCGTAAACACAGCCTAAAAAATACAATATATTATTATAATTTATAATACACTAAAGTCTAAAGGATCAAAAACAGTACCTTGCGTTTGACTGTTTAAAGATTAACAGAAAGATGACGGAAGCAAACCAGCAAGTTCTTTCAGTTCACCATCGCCATTGGCTTGACTGATGTTAACCGACTATGGGATCTAAGGTAAAAATATAAACAACCTAACAGGTAATCCTAACAGGTGTTTTTTTCTGACCTAGGAAAAATGCGTTACGCATTATCACCCCACGCCGTGGGCGGTATGTACCCCGCCGAAGATGGGCGCGGCGGGGATACCCACTAAAAACCTGGGGGTGTTTCTGGGGAACGCCATAATGTCGGAGCAGCGGGTATGCCAAAGCATCCGCGGCAAAAAAAGGTGTACAAAGTGGTAAGGGGTAGGTGTAAAAAGGGTGTTTTAACTTCACAATAACACCTATACAAGTTTCTTTTTTAAATAATGTATTAAGAAATGGAAACTTCGGGCCTGAAGGAAGACTTCAGGCCGCAAACGTATTTTAAAAATTCCCAGGTCATCTTCAACGTCGCCAGCGCTACGTGTAACCTAGTTTTTAAGTTATAATATTTTATATTATATATATGTAATTAGTATTTAGGTATAAAATATTGATATGGGCCTCTGGTACATTGTATTTGTCAGCAATGTACGAGTACTATTGCCTAAAATAAATGAATTATTGTCTTCTAAATATATAAAAGGAAAGAGTGACTGACTGCTGATCTATCAACGCACAGCCTAAACCGCTTGATGGATAGGGGTAAAATTTGGAACACAGATAGGTTTTATGATGTAGATCTCTGCTAAGAAAGGATTGCGCCGTGCGGGCAAAGCCGCGAGCATAAGCTAGTATTGTTATATTATACCAATTTCCAATAAGCGAGAGTGAGGTCATCCTACTAAAATTATAAGGTGAAAGATTGTATGGATGTATATTTATTACTCTTTTACGCTTAAACGGGTGGGTCGAAATTTGGCACGTAGATAGACCCCGGAATAACATATAGGCTGGGGGGTAAAACCGCTGGGCGCAGCTAGTACTATAAATGTGAAAGTTTGTATATTATGCATGTCTGTTACTCTTTCACGCCTAAAGGGGTGGACCGATTAAGATGAAATTTGGTATAGAGATAGCTTAGACCCTAGATTAACATATAGGCTACTGTACAGCGGGTGTACACTGAGCGCAGCTAGTATATTATAATTTCTAAATATATGTGTGTATGTATGTTACCTTATCACGCCTAAATGGTTGTACCGATTGAGCTGTAATCTAAAAATATAAAAGTAAAGAGTGACTGATTGACTGACTGATCTATCAACGAACAACTCAAACCCCTGCGGGGCTATGATACGCACATCGACATAATCTCGCGTGAAATTTGATTTAATGTGAATAATGCTTTATGTGGATGGCATAAGGTTGAGTTTTACATGCCAGTGAGATCATTTTGTCGTCAAAACTCTTATGTCAAATGATTCTGTAGCATGTAAAATTCGACTTTATGACAGTAACATAAAGTATTATTCATATTAAATAAAATTTCGCCCGAGATTATGTCGAGGTGCGCATCATAGCTCTGCTGAACGGATTCGCGAAATGAAAATTTGGAAATTTGAAATTGGAATGTAGATAGGTTTTATGATGTAGACCTCTGCTAAGAAAGGATTTTACCACGAGGGTTAAGCCGCGAGCACAAGCACAAGTTTTATATAAATGTGGCCAGCTGATTAAAACACTACTTTTTAGCGGATAAAACCCCTAAGCGCAGCTAGTCCTGTAGCGTGTATGCGTGTGCGAGTGTTTTGTAGCGTCCGTGGCCCAGTGGTCATACCTCCGACTTGTAAGCCGGAGGTCCTGGGTTCAAATCTCAGTGTGCCAAAGATTTTCGCCTGGACGCTACCGTGTTTCGGAAGGCACGTAAAACTGTGGGTCCCGGCTGTTTCCTATAAGATATGTAGGAGGCAGTCGTCAGGTCATGTTGCAGGCCTTGTAGGAATCTTGGCGACCTGAAACTGCAACATATAGGTTCGCCACACAACTTATAAATTGTGATTTGACTCTGACAGTGTAAGAAAGGTAACCTGTTCTGTTGGAGTATAAACCCCAATATTTTTTTTAGTCCTAATAATGTTACAAATGCGAAAGTTTGTATGTATGTTTGGTACTCTTTCACGTCATAACGGGTGGACCGATTGAGCTGTAATTTGGTATGTAGATAGCTTAGACCTTGGAATAACACTTATAGGAAACTTTTAAGCGGGTAAAACCGATGGGCGCAGGTAGTATGAAAACACAGCACACAGGATTTAATTTTATATATAACTTTTGCTTTTTGATATATTTTAATGTTACAAAAAAATATTCGCGAATGTATATAATATGTAGACCAGCAGGGCTATGATGCGCACGTCGATATAATGTCGCGTGAAATTTGATTTAATGTGAATAATACTCTATGTGGCTGTCATAAAGTCGAAAATTACACACCAGTGAGATCATTTTGACATAGAATTTTAACGACAAAATCATTTCACTGGTGCGTAAATCTCGACTTTATGCCAGCCACATAGAGTACTATTCACATTAAATCAAATTTCACGCGACATTATGTCGACGTGCGCATCATAGCCCCGCAGACCAGCTATCACCAGCTAAGCGCCATTTTTTTTTTTGATGTTGACCATTATCTTTCAAATTTAAACCATACAAGATGGCGGGATTGAAAATATAGGATAGGATATAGATATAGGATCCAAATCCCAGAATTGGTCCTGTTATTTTGACGCTCAGCAAAATTTGCATATTATGTATTAAAGTATGTATTTACAATAATATTTTTTTTGTCAAAATTTGATAAAAACGTGTGCGATACGACGCCCTAAAGTTGTTTGGTCGTGACGTCACTACCCGAACTCCGGTCCATATTTTTTTTCATACAACGAAGTAAGAAGACGAGCAAGACGCTCTCCTGATGGTAAGAGATAACGCTGCCTATAATTAAAGTAAAAAAGTAAAAGTAAAATCATTTATTCACCAAAGATTTACACAAGTATAAAATGGAAAAAGAAATACAGATATTAAGTGGAATTTAATGTTATTAGGTGCATTTTATATAACTTAATTAATAAATTTAACTTTGGCAAATGGGCATAAGCTCAGCATAATGTTGTGGAGAAGTCCACAACGCTGATTTTCAGCTTAAACCCTGACTCATGTATAACACAAAACAAAATGCATTCTACAATACAATCAAATTAGTACAGTGCTACCCAGTGCACTGCGCCAACGCTTCTTACTTGAGAGTCATAAGATGTTAAGACTCTTCAGCCCAGTAATTTCACTAGCTACAGTGTTTCCTCCTACCAAAGCACAGTAATGTTTGCACATCACTGCTCAGGCGGTGCACATTTTGTACTGGATAGTGACGTAGCGACCACACCCAACAACTTACAAATGTTATATCTCAGCCATTTTTTATTTTATTTACAAGCTAAAAAATAAGTCCCTAGTATTTTTTTTATTATTTATTAATTACGGACTAATTATATTTTCATTTTATTATCATATTAATTTTCAGCGGTTACAATCGCTATTTAAGAGGGCTTATTCCGATGGACGCTTACTCGGTCGCACTATTTGATACATTTTTAAATATAAATTCATAGAATTAACCTTTTAAAATTCCTCAAGGGAATTTCTATGCAATATTATTGCACACATTTTAAAAGTGTTCTCAGTTTTGATATGTTAAAATATGGCAAGATGAGGCTATTGAAAAAAAAAAGACGTGGCACTCGGAGACTGCCGCGGCAAAGCTATTGCATAGCATTTTTATCTATAGATGGAAAAACTAAAAAGTATCACCGCTGTGCCGGTCGAAGTGGGGGGTGTTAGGTTTTTTTTTGTCACGGAATTTCTGGATTCGGTCCCCACGCTCAAGGCCCGCGATAGAAGCTATGCAATAGCTTAAAAAAAAATGTTTTCAAAATTGCTTCTCATGCCATTTTTCAATATGAAAACACTTTAAAATGTGTCCAATAATATTGTGCAGCGACGCATAGTGCGAGCGAGATAGCGTCCCGCGGACTAAGTGCACTAAACGCCAGCTAATATAAAATTGTAGTGATACTTACAGCGATGCCCTGTATTTGAGGCACGGTAATTTCCTGCACATAGTTCGCCGGGAACCAGTGATACCGTTTGCCACCGTAGTCTCCGCGCCACCAACCGTCGTCCGGCTTATCTATAATCAAATCAAATCAAATCAAAATCATTTATTGCATGAAATACATGTACATATTATGATGTTAAATATTATATAATGGTAAACATTAAGAGCTATCGAGTGACGCTCTCTTCTCGCTCGCACTATTCAAACTGGAAATACTTTTAAAATGTGTGCAATAATATTATGGAAGGCGGTTCTTAAGAGTGTGTATATCGAGTGACGCGAGAGAGTGTCACAATTTGACGAATTTTGATATATAAATTCATGGAATTGATTTATTGAAAATTCCTCTAGACCAGCCCTCCATAATATTATTGCACACATTTTAAAAGTGTTTTCAGTTTAATATATTTAAAAATGGGATGAGGAGAAACATTGAAAAAATTTTTTTTACAAAAAATCTCATTTTGGCCTTTTTAGATATATCTCACTGAAAACACTTTTAAAGTGTGTGCAATAATATTATGGAGGGCTTGTACAGAGGAATTTTCAATAAATTAATTCTATGAATTTATATTTCAAAATTTGTCAAGTAGTGCGAGCGAGAGAGCGTCACTCGATATATACGCTCTTAAGATTTAATCTAGAGTGCTTTTCAAGAAAGGAGTCCTTTTTGCGGGGCGCCACTATCGCACATTTTAAAAGTTAAAATATCTATAACCTATTAATTCTTCATAATTTCTCATATTTAAATAGGTATTTATTTTGTCTAACAAATAAAAATTATTTTGGATTTGAAGTCCAGTAACAATCGATAAAACTAAATTTAGTTCCGATAAATTCCGCGGGACCGCTTTCGTGAAATGGACTCTATATTTAATTTAATCTATAAATTATATTCGTTAAGATATGTCTCAGCCACGGTTTCGGTCAATTACGATGATCTTCATCAGGAGTTCACGCCTGCATTACCCGACGTTCCCAAATCGTAAGATTTAATCTTTTAAATATACATGTGAAATTAAAAAAAAACAGCTTTTATTATTATTACCATACCACCAAAGTACTAGAGACAAATCAAATGAGCCCAAACTCGATGGGGTTGCGTCGTTTTATTATGGAGTTCCTATGGCCTTCCAGCTCCATCATCAGATCAGCTCGATGTCATAATAATATTGAATCGTCATCCGATTTAACCGGAAAGAAATCAAAAATTAAACATGCAAGATTTGATTTCAGACAGACAGACAATGGACAGGTGAAAGTAAATAAAAGCTTGTATAATATAAAAAAAACTTGAGAGGTGTCAAGGGACACCCGGATGGAACGAAGTTCCTTTCGATTAATGAAAATATCTTGCTTGCTTTCTATAAGAGAGAGAAAGAGAGAGAGAGAGAGACAGACAGAGAAACATGCGCACGCCCCACAGCTTACTATAGCAAAAAGTGTCGTGACAACTTTTCGTAAGATTTTTTTCCGTCTAGCCCCCTTTCACAACGCGCGATAAGGAACTTCGTTCCAATATTGACTTACCCACGTTAGTGATTATGGCGTGCTTGCAGAAAGACAATTCGTCATCTTGCTGAGCTCGATAATCGTACAGGGCCTTTACGGTTACCTATAAACAAATCATTAGCAACATTTAAGTTTTATTTACCACCGCCAAGTTATAAACCTCTTTGACAAATTTCCATTTTATATCTGTGGTAGTCATTTTTGTCTGTGGTGAATTCTGATTTTTATTAGCGTTGTAAAGTCGGAAGCACATTATTAATACGGATATTGGATATGATTTTATATCGAAATAAATGCTTTAAATTGAAATGAATTGAATCAAGACGCGACGCGACGCCATTCGTTCGGATTGGTCCGTGGCGTCACGACATCCGTCCTGATTGGTCCGTGGAGTCACGTGACCACACTCCACCCAATCCGGACGGGTGACGTCACGTCGCGTTTTAACATTGTGCTTCCGGCTTAATGGACGTTGTCTTTTGCAATATTTTAAATATGATTTAATTCTTAAAAATATATAGCACTTATATAAAAAACGTGCATGGCAGATGTAGGTAGGTACTAGGTATATTACGAGTATAATAATTTTGGATGACACACCCTCGATATAAATGAAGTTGGATCCATGTAACCCGGTGTTCCGTACACCGAATTGTCATCAGGCTCCTGAAAATAAAAACAACGCGATTTATCAAATCAAAATTCATTTAGTAATAATAATTGGGGTTTATACTCCAACAGGTTACCCTACTTACACTGTCAGAGTCAAATCACAATTTATAGGTTGTGTGGCCAACCTATATGTTGCAACCTATAGGTCGCCGAGATTACTACAGGGCCTGCAACATGACCTAACGACTGCCTCCTACATATCACATAGGACAGTTTAAATATGTTATAACGCCGGAGCACTTTGGGACGTTAATTTTACAATTATTTAGTAAAATTTTAACACTCTACTGCCCAATCGGAATGTACCTGTATGAGAAGAACGGGTAAGAAACTCATGGGGATTGGTTTTTTTAAATATATGTAAGAATACTATGTTTATCTTAGTTACATTATTTATTTATGATATACCTTTGAGAGGCACCAGTTGGTTTTTCAAATAGAAAAGTTGCCTCTATGTGTTATTCCAGAGACTAAACTACATATATACAAACCAAATTTCAGGTCTATTAGTTCAGCTTTTTAGGCTTAAGAGGTTACCAACACACATTTATTATTACTTACAGCAATAATCCTGCTAACAATTTCTTCGCTGATCGGGAACCAGAGGTTGACTTTCTTGTAGAGCGGTTGTTTTTCGTAATAGTTGACCAACTCGACGAGACTCTCGAAGCGAACTGTACCTATGATGTATAACCGGCCTTCTTTCTTTATACGACAGTGTTTGATCTCCTTTTCTGTCCTGAAATAATAAAAACAAAATTTTTTTTTTTTTTTTTAAAAACAACGTATTATCTAGCACCAAATATTTATACTTATTACCATCTGGCACCAAAGTACTCGTCACGACGAATCAAATGTCCAAAATCGATGGGGTTACGTCGTTTAATTACGGAGTTCCTATGGCCAATTCCTATGGTAAAATCCTAGGTGCACTGCACGAACGTGTAATATTAACTATGTAAACAAACGACTTAACTCACGGATATAATAGTCGAAGCTAGGCTCGACCCTGGGTTTCGAACAATTACGATGTCGAGTACCAAGAACCGGCGAGCGTGCATGAGGAATGTGTTGAAAGTCGAGGAAGCGAAAGAGGTGTGTCAGGATCGTACCCAATGGAGGGAAATAATCTCTGCCTTTTTTTATCCCAGGAAAATGCGTTACGCATCATCACCCCACGCCGAGGGGCGCGGGGCGGTATGTGGGAATCCCCCGCCAAAGATGGGAGCGGCGGGGATACCCACTAAAAAACCTGGGGGTGTTCCTGCGGGACGCCATAATGCCGGGGCAGCGGGTACGCCGAAGCACTCATCCGCGGCCAAATAATCTCTGCCTACCCCAACGGGAACCAGGCGTGATTGTATGTATGTATGTACGATGTCCTTCATCAGGAGGTCACGCCTCTCGGTCACGACGCTGGTCACTGGCCCACACTCTCGCTGCGTGCGTGTTTAGTCGTTTGTTTACATAGTTAACATGGATAACACTCACGTTAGTTTGCAAAAACGAAAAGTGTAATGTCAATAAGGTACCTGAAGCTGATGGCAAAAGACGCCGTTTCCTTTTCACTGGGCCTGACAAGGAAAGCTCCGTCCGTGTTGGCCTTCCTCAGCAGTTCCTCGGCCTTGCCTCTGGTGCACGACGGGTGGAACCACTCCATGTCTTCGTGCTCATTCGGCTGAGGCACTGGCTCCTTCAAGGTTATTAGGAACTCCTGGGAACATCAACGTTGGAAGACATACATACATAACATTTTAACTTTTTTTTTATGTGATGAAGTAGAAGACGAGTAAGACGCTCTCCTGATGTTAAGAGATAACGCTGCCCATAATCAGTACAGTGCTATTTAGGATTTCACAATGATGTGAAATTCTAGAAGCACTGCACCAACGCTTCTCACTCAAGAGTCATAAGATGTTAAGACTCTTTAGCCCAGTAATTTCACTAGCTACAGTGCCCTCCTACTGGAGCACAGTAATGTTTGCACATCACTGCTCAGGCGGTAGAATAACTGGCACTGTTGGGGTACCCACCTAGACGACCTCCTGCAAAGGAAGTCTACCCCCGGTAACGACTTTTACTTTTAGTTAAAATGTTCCGAAGTTGAATATATTAGTAACATTTTAATATAGGTACTTGATTATATTAATAATCGTGTGGAATTTAGTAGCTACAGTATGTAATAGTTTATAGTTTATCTAGTATTATTATCCTTTAGAATTTATTTATTATTATTTATTCAATTCCATTTATTTATTTAAATAATAAACCTACAGACTAAATCCAGCTTGTTTACTATTTTAATTATAAGTAAACTAAATATTAATTTCTTTTCTTCAATTTATTTTATATATTTATTTTAACAGGACAGGACAGGTGGAAAGACGACTTTTAAAGGTCGCCGGAATACGCTTGATGCAGGTCGCTTCCAACCGGTATATATGGAAGTCCAAAGGGGTACGTTCAGCAGTGGACGTCCTATGGCTGAGATGATGATGATGTTTTTAATACCAAATATATATAATGTTAAATTAAATATTTTGCTTGTTATTTTGGTGTGCAATAAAGCGTTCTCTAATCTATTCTACTCAATTTTTTTTGTTTTGTTTGTGTAGAATTTGATTTTTTGAAATAACTTTACTAATATCAATGAATTAAATTTTTTGTTTAATATTGAATTTAGGGATCCCGAATTTGGTCCCATTAAAGTTTCAAAAAAAATCCTACACTAAGGGCATGAAAACAGGAGATTTCTTGTTCACTCGCTGATTGCAAGGATAAAAAATAAAAACAAAAAAAAGTGTATATATTTAAACTTTTCATTAAGCCGCGGAAAAAAACTGAAAAAAATATATAAAGTATTGTTATATCTATCTCAATTGGAGTCGGCTTAAACAGGCAAGTAAGAAAATGCTAAGTGTTCACGAAACGTTAACAGTTTTTTCGGCGGTTTCTTGCTCACGTTTTTTTTTGTCATAAATGGGATAAAGAGCTGAATGTATCACTTTGTTTTATTCTACGTTAGAACTCCAAAATCCTTAGCTACATCGAATCCAGGAGAATTCAAAATAGAACCCCGAAGTAAAATTTGTTTTACTCCCTTGTTATATACCTAAGATACATACATACATATAATCACGCCTGGTTCTTGTTAGGGTAAGCAGAGACTATTTCCCTCCACTAAGGGGCTGCGCAGACGACAGACTATCCATGACGCACTTTTAGTCTGTGAAAATAGAACCTATGCAATTATATTATTTGTGCGCCGGACTTTTGCGCGTCGTGTGCGTTACTTCATATAATTGCATAGGTTCTATTTTCACAGACTAAAAAGTGCGTCATGGATAGTCTGTCGTCTGCGCAGCCCCTTAGTACGATCCTGACACACCTCTGTCGCTTCCTTCACTTTCATCACAATACCTAATGTAATAAATAATAATAATTGGGGTTTATACTCCAATAGAACACGTTACCCTACTTACACTGTCAGAGTCAAATCACAAATTATAGGTCGTGTGGCCAACCTATTTGTTGCAGTTTCAGGTCGCCGAGATTCCTACAAGGCCTGCAACATGACCTGACGACTGCCTCCTACGTATCTTATAGGAAACAGCCGGGACCCACAGTTTTACGTGCCTTCCGAAACACGGTAGCGTCCAGGCGAAAATCTTTGCCACACTGAGATAACGTAGGGACAATTAATAGATCCCAATGGGTCGAAGTGTTGCTGGCTCTGCTAGCTTCCGTTATATTATGATAAGATTGTCATATATCTACAATGGTAAGTAGCTGTTGTCTATATGTATATAGAGGTACATAATATAGATATGTAAGCAACCAATAAAGGCACATAAAAAAAAAAATCACAATCATAATCTGCGTCATATTAGCTGTAAACAAGATCGGTCCCTCAATAAATATTTATTTGTAATATCAAAAAATTGGATAATAATTCAGTATTATCATTGACAAGTCAGACAGGGTAGGGCATGTTAATATACAGTGTTTGCGAAATTGCATGTCTTGCATAATGTGACACTATGATAATTTGTTCTCCATTTTTCTGTTTTGAATAATAGGGTGTAAACGTGGGAGAAGGGCAGAACTGATTTTAAACAGTTTATATTAATATTTACATATTTTTATAACAATATATACAATACATATATATTTACTTTTTTATGATAGTACAAATTTTAATGGAAGAATTTGGGGGCAGCCTTTCCCCAGAAGTGGGACAGCACAGGCTAAAAATAAATTAAAATAACTTTTTTGCGAATATAGGTTATTATCTATTTGGTAAATACAGTGTAATGGTCAACTGGATTCTGCTTAAGTGACAGGCAAATATTCATTAGGCTAAATTTTACAGAAGAGAATTCATGGACGAAAAAGAATAGAAATATTAGCGATAGGTATATGTAATGTAGAATAATATAAAATTGGGGTTTATACTCCGACAAAACACGTAGGCATTTACTGTCCAACACAATCACAATTATAAATTATGTGCAACATATACGTTGCAGTTTCAGGTCGATTACAAGGCATGCAACGTGACCTGACGACTTCCTCATAAAATTAAATTTACTTGAAATATTGTCGGTTTGACGTAGTGTAAGTCAGTAAAATTAGCTAAAAATATTATATAACAGTCTGCCTACCCCGACGGGAACCAGGCGTAATTATATGTATTTAAAAATATAAAAAAAGTGATACTAAAAGCGTATTCTCACCTGACTCCTCAGCGGGTGTTGTCTATAATGAGTGATCAAGTTATACAAGCTGTCAAAGCACACCGTGTCAATCAAATAGTACTTCGTCAGTCCCCTGTCTTGCTTCAGCTTAATTCTGCAATGGTTCACCTTCCCTTGACGCCAGAACGACAAACAATAATCACCAACGAACGTTACACTCTCACGGACCAAAAATGTGCCGTCACCCAAGTGTGAATGGGCTCGGAGCAAGTCTTCAGCTTCTTGCCTGTTACCAGTCAGTTTACCATGGAACCAGCACTCTCCGTAATGCAACTCGTCTTGAGGCACACTTTGGCATTCAGTTTCAAACTCCCCATCACTATCTGCATCCGTTTCTTGAGTGCTATAATGCTCGGTGTAGTACAACTTGCTTTCCGTCAAAACGAACGCATGAGGGTGCCACTCTCTGTCTACGGGATCTTCCAACAACAGAATCCCGTTTTTAATTGTATTCCTCAAGTCCATATCCTTCCCTTCTTCTTGACGGACAGCGAACGAATTCTCTTCGGCACCCTCTGGTAGCTTTTTATGTTTGATTATTATCTTTCTTTTCAAATCGTGTGGAGAAGGCAGTGATATTTCATTCTTCTCGAACGGTTGGGTTACTAACATATCTCCGAAGACATCTACGAAGGCACTGGCCATTCTTCTCTGCTGTGGTAGCGAGCAATTATCTTCAATTGATAGTATTAGGGGGTATTCCGAGGCCACGAAAGCGTGTTCTTTTATGCATCTCAGGACTTCTATGAATCGTATTTTGGTTGTCAGTGTGTGCCCGTGGTATATGAAAGGAGTTCCGTCGGGTCCGTCCCAGCAATCTAGTTCTATGCACCGACACCCTGCGCGTAAGCATCTCACGTATGCTTCTAGAGAAGACTCGCTTGAAAACTGATCGCCTGTCAAATACCTGTGAAATAAAAATACTTGTACCTGAAAATCACAGCTTTGTTGGCTCTATCTAAATTAGCTAAAGGATTTAACAGGAATATTTCCTACAAATATGAATCATAAATGACAAATATAAACATAGTAAAAAATATAATCAAATTCGAGCTTTTTTCAGTCGGTGAAACCACAAGATAGTCGAGATTGTGTGTATAACATAATACCTAATATACCTGATTAGATTAACTAAGGTACGAATAAATATATCAGGAAAATCAGAAAAAAAAGAGTGTGTGTACTTATGTACACGCGTTAGAAGTTATACTTCTTTGGCGTATGGAAAAATAAATAATAAATTATTAGTATTACCGTCGTATATGAAATTGATTTAATAAAAACACCAAAATAATATTTATTTATTCACACTGTTTAATTGTACCCTTACGAAACACGTGTTCTAAATATAAAAATACTAGAATATACAACTTGAACATAGTTATCAATTTTCATGCATGCCACCTAGAACTAACTTCACGATGTAGAACTTAGGTGTCGGTGTGCGCGCGCATCGTAAAAATTCACTCTCATCATTTTTCTCTATCGCGCCAAAAGAAGTATAACTTCAAAAATATGTCAGGAATTGAACTCAAAAAAGTGACCCAAAAATAAAAATTAACCCTTTCTTAGTCTCTATGAATATTTAAATAGTTAAATTACTTACGTATTATGAGAAGATGATATCCAATAGTGAGAGAGCGGTCGTTTCATGTCTTGAGTGACCGTGTCGTACTTGCTATCCCAAATACTGTTCTGTTTCGAGAATAACATCTCAATGAACTGTAAACAATATAAATAAACATAATATTAATGGAAATAGGCGTTACAATGACAAAAGAAAAGTATATATAAGTATTATATCCGTTACCCTAACGACCATATTACAAGCATTAAGTTGCTTAGTTTGGGGTTAGGTGGCGCTGTGTGAAATTTCCTGAAATATTTATATATTTATTTATAGTAACCTTAATATACTTCTACATAAATCTAAATCGGTCCAACGATTTTAAAGTTATGAATTAGAACGTGCGTCTTTCCCTCGCTTATTGAAAGCGATATTTTAGTCAGTTTTTAAGCTCCTATATATTGGCTCCATAATCATATTGGCTCGCAGTAACTGCCACATTAATCAATCTTTAAAGATAAACCTAACTATTGGCCCAAAGCTAGTCTTTAGTCTAAGATAAATAAATGCCAGCTTCCACATTTCCGCATCGTAAGTATCGGAAATATCGTATCAAAACGGATTACATATATTTTACGCATTGCCGACGGGTATTCGTGCGACGCAGGATACCACGATCTGTTTCATGCGATTCGTTTGATTCCTACGAAGCGAAAATGTGGGCTCCTGCCTTTAATTTCTTTTGAACATTTGTAATTATACTTCAAGCTAGATACATAACGGTGTGCAACCCTTCAGTTATGCATGGTGAAAGTTAAAGTATGCAGCGATGTAAATAGGTGCACCTAACTTACAGTTGCATGTATTTTAAACAAATATTTATGCAGGCATAGGGGCTAATATGATATACGGTGACGCACATTGTATGCTCAGTAATTCATATTATGGTGAAAAGCTTTTAAATAGTTTATGAGGAAATAACCCCTCACTTTAGCTAAATGTTGTTGTTACTTAAAATAGGATTGTTAGTCATTTTTCTAGGGAGCAATCGAAGAATTCACTAAACCGACCAGCGGGCCTTTTCGCTATCGCATACTAAATATCACTATTAATCGACAAGTGAAATTAAAAAAAAACTTTTTAAAAACAAGCTTTTATTACTATTACCATCTAGCATCATAAAGTACTCGTCAAGACAAATCAAATGAGCCCAAACTCGTTGGGGTTGCGTCGTTTAATTACGGAGTTCCTATGGTCACCTTCCAGCTCCATCATCAGATCAGCTTCATGTCATAATAATATTGGATTGTCATCCGATTTATACATGCATGCAAAATTTCAGCTCAATCGAAAACCGGGAAGTGGATTAAATTTAACTTGCAAGATTTGAATACAGACAGACAGACCGACAGACAGACAGACAGGTGAAAGTAAATAAAAGCTTGTAATGTTCTTAGAGTCATGAAGGGGTAAAGTTAATGTGTCTTAAATTTGTCGTATCTCAAAGAACATTAATTTTTTGTCGGTTAATAGTAATATACACCAGTGATGGGCGATATATGCCCTCCAAGAAACTACTGACTCAGTAGTACTGAGTAACTAGGAAAATAGAAGAAAAAAAACTAGAAATGTGATAAAACTGAATGTTCTTATAAACTAGAGAAAAAGTACTAGACTTTCTATTGCAACAAAATTGAGAGAGTACATTTTATTATGTGTTAACATATTATTTTTGTTGGGCAGTATACACATACATCAGCTGAAACGAAGTATTCAAATACACGGCTTAGCCAAATTGAAATATTAACATACACACTTCAGCCAAATTGAAATATTAACATACACACTTCAGCCAAATTGAAATATTAACATACACACTTCAGCCAAATTGAAATATTTACATACGAAACTCAGCCAAATTGAAAAATACAAATACATACCTCAGCCAAAGTGAAGTAGGGTTCAGATATATCCCTCTGTGGGTCCCGGAGGTAGTCCCTGATGAACTGGGAAGCCTTTAGCTCGTCGTCTCCGAGTCTATCATGCTGCTCCACGCGAAGGAAGCCGCGGAACTCCCGGAGGGTGATGGTGGTGCCATTGGCGCAATACAGCGAGTACTTGTCCAGTATGTCGTGGACATTCTGCGAATAATATTATTTAGTTAACAACTGAGGTTGGCTTATGAAAAGGTGACGATTTCGACGCATAACTAAGGCCTGAAGGATTATTGGCTATCGAGTACTGTTGAATATCAGTAAAGTTTTTATTTAATCTTACTTATTTTTCGCTACGTCGCAAAATTTCCCTTTCTCAAAATGCCCCTCGTTCGCAAATGGTCCCTTTCGCAAATGGTCCCTTTCGCAAAATGTTCCTTTCGCAAATGGTCCCTTTCTCAAAATGTTGGGTCTAAGCAAATCTGCACCTTGCAGCGGTATAGTTCAATAAAAAAATAAATTACATCTAAAAAAGGCTTAAAAAAACATAACAATTTGACCATTCAAACCAATTTCAGCCCTGATTTTCACAATTAGGAGAGATTTTTATCTTTAAGAATTCAGTACATAAATAAGTGTATACTAAGTGGTATAAATCCCGGAGTTTTAAGTACATACATAAACATAACTTGCGAACGATATTTAACCTATTTGTCTGCGATGGTTCTTTACAGCCTAAAGATCACAAAGAGGAAGTGAGCTAAATATTTTATGCTAAAATTATTTCACCAAAACACAAAGACTGTTTGTGCCAACATTTTTTTCGTAGATCACGTCAAGTCTTTTTACCTATATAAAATCTTGCAAACATAGTTTTTGTTTGGGGCCTATTTGAATATATGAATTTCCACTTTTGGTCAATTTTTAAAGTTCTAGGTCACCAGTCACCATGTGACTAAATAAGAGCGATAAAAATAGCGAGACACTGACTTTTAAACTATAGTTACGTGTTTTTTTTTAAATAGGACTCTAAAACTACTGTTACAATTTTGATGTAACTTTTACTCATAGATAGCTGATGTAATGGAAAAAAATAATAAAAAATTGAATTTTCCTCAAATAAAATTTGGTTACTGTCAACCTCGGACAGCCCTAATTAATTTTGTTCTAGGAAGTATCTTTGACTAAAAAAGAAAATTGGAATAAACTTCCAATCACGATTTAATCGATTTCGTTCAACTACTACACTTCGTTTTATGATTTACAACAAAATTAAATCAACTTCACCTAAAGACTTTCAAAGAGACAGTAAATTTATTTGAGCTTCCATCATAGGGGGAAATAGAGCCAAAATAAATCAGCCCTCAATTGGCCACCGCTGGATATAGGCCTTCCATTGGTAGAGTAATTCTTCTCTGGCTTTTGACGTTTTCTTGCACCCAATTCTTTATATCATTCTTCCAATATATCATTGGACAAGCCTGAATAAAAAAGTAGGTACTTACATTCTCATCAAAAATAAGTTTTTGGTACAAAACAGAGAAGTCATCGAAGCTGATCTCGCCCCTTTTGTTGCTGTCCACTTCTTGAAACAGGTCACGAAGCTTATTGGTTGAGATCTTGCAGTTTATCTTGGGTAAGAACGCTTTCACGTCCTTCAGGGTGATCCTGATGAAGTATATACTTTTTTGAACATTATTAGAGTAGAACAAGTGAACTGGATTTGTTATAATTGATGATTGATTTTATTTTGGTTTTTAACCATAATAATAATATTAATTTGAGTTTATACTACAACAGAACAGGTTACTCCATTACACTGTCAAAGTCAAATTACAATTTATAGGTTGTGTGGCTAACCTATGTAACCATAAGATGTGCCCCAAAGATTATATTATCAAATAACTCTAACGTCTCTATAGTTTATATAGTTAAAATACAAAATCAGTAGGTACAAAAAGAAGGTAAAATAGAATATCTTTGCTTTTCATTTCCCTATTGACTAAAATTGAGCCATTTTATGTAATTAGATTGGTAAGTTTTAGCAAAGCCCTATTCTTAGTTTCTCCTTTCCACTCCAATGCAAAAAACAGGCAGTTTGAAGCAGGAGTTGATTTTGGCCAGAAAAAAGACCCTACAATATTTTGTAGGGCGAATAGACGGTGACAAGAATGTATTATCCAAAAACAAGCATCGTTAAAAGTTACCATATTTGTTATCTCGTAGCTTAAGTGTTAACCATACCAATTAAAAGTGTTTGTTTTACACTTTCAAATGGTATCAAAATGGACTTATCAGGTTTACACTCTAAGCCGACGATATATCCTAAAAAGTAGCTGAGTTGCAGAGTTTTGGTACTTGTTATGTCACATACTGGCTCCAATACAACAATTAAGTTTTTGTGATGGTAAAATATGGTAAATCTATGGAACAATGCAGAAACAAGTATGTTATATGGGTATGAACTAGACATGAATACAGCCAAATAGATCGGTTTTGGATGTATTATTCAATATTTAAAATTTAAAGTCAAGTTTATAAAGTCAACTTAGGACTATACACACTAGAAACTTGACACTTGCTTTTAACGGACATTGACATAAAAAAAATATACTTATAAAAAAATATATTGAACTCTTTGTAAATGTTTATTTACTTTGTTAATTGAATAAAAAAAAAGTTAGATTCACACTAAAGTTTCCTGAAGGGGGGGGTAATAACGTCATTTTGAGTACTTGGCTGGATCATAGCATTATTTTAATTAAATGTGAAGTATGCATCCACCTAAAAAGTTATCACCACTGGATGCAGTTGGCAATTTGCCTATTTTCAAGAGAACCTTCTAAGAATAATAAAGTTGAACAGGAATACCATGCATGTAACTTTTCTTCTTCGTGCATAAACAGGAGTAGTTAAGGTATTAAGTATGTAGGTAGCTTAGACAGAATAAATATTATATCACCGTCCCCGGCGAATAAACAGATAACTGCAAAAACTCAACTGAACAGGGAAAATACAAAAAACAATTTTTCTTTAGAACATTTGTTCCAGAAACCAGAACTTTTAAGAAGCATAAGCTATCTTATTTATTACAAAATAAAAGTGAATGTACTTGAACCTATAGAAATATAATAGCATATAAAACTGCTGGGCACCACTAGTTATTAAAATGGAAATTGATAATATAGATTGTATAACTCAAACCAAACTCACTTTTCATTGGAATTCTCAATGGCGTAGAACTCTTTTCTCAGCCATCGTTCTATTTGTAGAGGATAGGATGCACTGATGGCTTCGTCGATGAGAAACCGGAGCCCCTTGGTCCATGCTTCACATTCCTTATCAGTTTGCACTATAAAAAATGTAGGAAATTTAAAAAAAGAAATGTTAAACAGGGATTTATGAAATTTAAGTTTCTGATTGTAATCATCAATCTTTTATTGCCCATTGGTGAGCATAGGTTCGATTTTGCCATTCTCCACTCTCTTGCTGTAGGCATAGACGGATCCAGGATTTGGTCCTGGGGGGGCCAAGGTGCAGACGGGCAAAAATATTATAATTTTAATACGAAAAGTGTGTGTTTAGCTCGCTCTGAACAGTTAGATAGTTCAAATATCCTTAATAATGCGCGAGCAGCTTGCTGCGAGCGCCGAGAAAAAACAATAATCTTGACCATGAAATATGTGCAAAATTCGTAATTCTACAATGCTTCTGGGGGGGGCCTTGGCCCCCTGCCCCCCCCCCCCTAAATCCGCCTATGGCTGTAGGTACCTATCTAACCTGTTTATAGACATTCTATATTTTATAATTATAAGATAGAAAAAGAAAGAAAAAGGGAAAGAGAGTAGAGAATGAAAATTATTAGATTAGTAATACCTGTTAGCCTGTCTGTCTTTTAGTTGTAATTTCTCAAATGGATCTAAATCAATTTCGAATTTCTACTAACAACTAGACTTAACAAATAAATTTGTTATCTACTTCCAGAAGATTTTTTATAAATAAAAACTGATTTAAAAGAGGTAATAATGTCTGTAGATTATTAACAATAAAAATGATGTTCAAAATTAACCATAACCACATTATTCTTATTTATAATCAGTAGATTGTGTGACCGTTTCACTCAAAATTTTGAAATTAAATTGGAAATATATGACACATTACAGCTATTTCCAGCTTTCATCAAATCAATAAACCATGTTTATGAAAACACCAAAACAGTGTCTTAAAATTGGAAATGTTTATAAAACATAGTTACCAGCAAACGAAGCTGAACGCAGTTTGAACTCGGTGCCATAGTAGATGGTGAAACACTTGGAGGAGTCCAATCTCTTGATTTCCTCGGGCCACCTTTCGAAGTCCTTAGCTGATTTTCCGACACGCACCTCTTTTATGTCTCTTATCTCTAGGGCTCCTTCGTATGCCTGACGTTGAGGTGCGTTGGCGCGGGACCAGATGACCTGGTGTGTCTCACGGCGCACGGAGACGGCGCGGCGCTCCGGTCTCTTGCGCGGGTGGAACTTCAGCGCCGAGGACCCTCGCTCGATGTAAGAGATGAGCTGGTCAGCCTCATGAATCAACCTGTCGCTGGCCCCATTCAGACATATCGCGCTCATTGCACTTCCGTTGTTCCCGCCGGATGTAAAACGACTGCGAGAGTACCGCGCCGCATGGAATATATTTCTCGCTGCAGACGTGTATAAATATATTTACCACCAGAAAATAATAGCTAAGTACATCGTACTCGTGTCTGTGTAATTCAATTCACACACACTACACTTTGCTATGCCTCTTGCGATATTTTGTTTGTTTGACACAAAGATAAAATGACATTTCTAAACCACTAGTGGAGTTTGCATTTTTTATCTGTTCCCGTTCTTTTCATTCACTATTTTACGTTTGGTTCTACGTAAAATTTGCAACTAATAGAAAGCATGGAAGCCAAGATTAAGGATTTAGAATTTAGATCAAGGATTTTTATAGGTATGCAAAAGTTCTTTGGTCTTGAATCTATTGAAAACTAAATTTAAGAATTTCAAATTTCTTGACGGTCACGCTCTTATATAATATAATGGCTCGTCCATATATACCGGCCAATGATTCGGCGAGTCGTTGGCAGAACGTTCGCCCGAGTGCACATGATTATAATATATAATATGCACTTGGGGCACAGATTATATAAATCAAAAAATAAGGAAATTTTAACTTGTTTCAAGTAATTATTCACACAAAATGAAACATTGTCGTGGGGGGGTGTTTCTACTAAAATTTCTTATTATGAACGGTAAAGCTATACGCATGCCAAGTTTGATGCTTTCTGCCGCTCGGGGTCGAACATGTGGCTAAGGTGCCGGACTATAATACTATAATCTTACTAACACTATTATAAACGTGAAAGTTTGTAATATAATGTCTGGAGTCTGGATGTACCTATGTCTGTTACTCTTTTTCGCCTAAACGGGTGGACCAATTGAGCTGAAATTTAGTATAGAGATAGCTTAGACCCTGGAATAACACATATAGGCTTCAGTACAGCGGGTAAAACCGCTGGGCGTTATCTACGAATCTATGATTATAATAAATTAATTAGGTACCTTCCTACCACAACACCACGCCTAGCAAGTTTGTATTCAGTTTCGCACTTATGCTTGGGCTCACATTGACACAGGCGGAAAACAGTTAGGAAGTTCAAATATCCTTAATAATAATTGCCGTGAAAATCGCCGAGAAAAAAAAAAATTCTTGACCATGAAATATGTGCAAAATTCGTAACTCTACAATGGTTCGGGGCTTGGTCCCCCTGCCCCCCTAAATCCGCCTATGTACCTACCTACAGATGCGGCCTTACCTTACCCGTTGCGAGGCCTCAGGCGGCAGGTCTTTGCGAAGCCGTTTGTTCTTCGTAAAAGTAGAATATTGATTAATTATATTATTATTTAGTGTCCGACCGAAATTTCGGTTTCGGTTTCGGCCGAGTTTCGGCCAAAAATCGAGTTTCAGCGAAAGTTTCGGTTTCAGCCAAAATTGGCCGAAACTTTTGCCGAAACCGAAACTCCCTTCGAAAGTTGTCGTGCACGCTCGCCTAGCTTCGTTTCTCGCGACAACGCTTTGGCGGACGACTAATAATTGTAATATAGGTTTGTTAATTTTAAATGTGTGATTTTATAATATTATCTTTGTTGAGACTGGAACTAAGCGTGTAATAGCAATTTTAGTAATTATTTATTTTTATATAGAGGTACCTAAAAGAGATTGATGATTCTTCTAAGTACAAATAGGTACAAACCAAAGTACTCGTATTAATTAGTAAGATTTCAAAATACTAAGTACATACTTAGTATTTTACCCGTATGTCCCCGAGCGTCTCAATCGAGCCGCACCTGCGCATGCGAATTTGAACCTCATTTTAAAGAAGCTAGAAATAATAGATGTCAATTTTGATTTGAACTGGAAGTTTTTCCTGGATCAAGGGGTTAATGAAACAGTAACAATTAGTGTTTTGATTATAATTGATAAACTGATAAACATTTTGCTATAAGAACTTAATTTAAATAAATAGGCCAAGCGCTATTCAGACTACGCGCAATGTAGGCTTCCGTAGAACTGGCAAATCGTATATCTACTGCCTTAATTTTCATCAACGATAATTTCAAATTTCATTAACTGCTGTAGCGGCGCTAGGCGTCAGCGACGTCGGCGACCGCCGACGGCCTCGCGCTTGAGGGGGCCTCGCAAAATTTTTATTTATTTAAAATTTATTTATTCATTTTTTTAAACATATTCGCGAGTTAAGTGATTGTGAAGTACTTAAGGGCATTCATCAAAATGCATCAAAAGAAGACCTTTACAAGTATATTATAATGATTTAGGTAGGACTTACAATATTACAGGAAGGCGAAAACAGCGACATACAGCCTTTTAAACTATATAAAGGTACTACTAACTCCATGTTAATATCAGGCGCTGATCCAGGGCCCCGCGGGCATGGGGGCCATGAAAATTAAGTAATTTAATGTTGCTTAATTTTTTTTCTTGTCAAAATCAGCGGCTAGCAAACTCTTTTTAAAATATTCTCAGCGCTCTCACCTAACTGCTCGCTCTCTAATTAGCAAAATTATTGTAATCTCGTGACTTAACGAGTTAAACGTACAACTTTCGCATTAAAAAATACAAAATTTTCTCTGTTTGCGCTCTTACTAAATAGAATATATTTAATTTTAATTCAATTTCCTTGCTACTCGAAAGCAAACGCACATAATTCGTGCAGAAAAATTCAAAATATTCTCGGCGCTCGCAACGAGCTCGCACTTTTATAGATAAGAATATTTAGTTTCCTAGCCACTCGGAGCAAACTAAGCGTACATTATTCGTACTGAAAAATTCAAAATTTTCTCGGCGCTCGCAGCGAGTTGCTCGCGCTTTTATACATAAGAATATAATATTTAGATTCCTAGCAACTCGGAGCAAGCTAAGCGTACCTACATTATTCGTACTAAAACATTAAAAATTTTCTCGGGGCTAGCAACGAGCTGCTCGCTCTTTTATAGATAATAATATTTAGTTTCCTAGCCACTCGGAGCAAGCTAAACGCACATTATTCGTGCTGAAAAATTCAAATTTTTAGATGGAGAAGATGGCCGCCATCACAAAATGGTGAATTAGATATTGCGTTGGGGGTTTTTTAAATTTTTAATTTAATTCACTTGTATTACAACTGATGCAACAAACCTAATATTATGCTGTGCTTCCATTTTATGTCCTAATCAATGCAGAATAATGGGTAAAATGCACCAAATTTCAGTATTTTAAAGATTTTTTTACTTGACCACGTGAGTTTCGGTTTCGGTTTCGGCCGAAACTAAAGCCACGGCCGAACATTCGGTTTCGGCCGTAAAACCAGTTTCGGTCGGACTCTAATTATTTTTATATTTTGTGAGTAGGTACTTTTCATTCAACATGATGATGAGCAGAGGCGGATTCAGGATTTTTTCTATAGGGGCCAAGGTAATAACGGACGGTCAAACAACAATCACCTTGATATTGAAGACGATCATCGTCTAGATATTTCTGACAAGAATATGTGCGTTAAGGTCGATATCAAAATCCTTATTATATTGTACAAGTAACTAGCTGCGAGTACCGAGAAAATTTTATATATCAGACTACAAAAGATGTGCAATTAGCTCGTTCTGAGTAGTGAGAAAATAACATAATATCCTTATTATAACTGCGCGAGCAGCTTACTGCGAGCGCCGCAAAAAAATATGTTTCAGAGCACAAAAGATGTGCAATTAGCGCGTTTTGAGCGGCTGAGAAAATTAAATAATATACATATATCGTATAACTGCCGCGAAAATTTGTAGCAAAAATCTATTTAATTTTAATTTGCTTGGGTTATAGCGCGAGGGCTCGTGCAAGCGCGAGGCCCCGGGTGATTTCCCGTTTCGCCCCCTCTCTCCCCCTAAGTCCGCCACTGCCTACCTATCACCTACTCGTACTAAGTTAAAGCCACACTACTGTGGCGTGTTGTGACATAATGTTTCTAACCATATCTACTAAATGTATATGTATACCAATATAATTTGACGATTCGCGATACCCTGCACCACAATTTGTTTCTATCTTCAAAGTTGGAGAAACTGTGAGGATTTTTAAAAAAATAAAACACGATGTTAAGTGTAGTACTCTTTATTGTTAAAAAAGATTATAGTATTACACTACGACACTAGTGCCATTCACGTTCAGATTATAATTATAGTCCACTTACGCTTGCTATATATATATATATATATATATATATCCTTTTTTGTATCAAAGATAAAATAATAGGTATGATGTAAGTATGATGCGACAAAATTGAGACACGCCTTTCAACTTAACATCATCTCTGTCTTTCAAAGAGTTTACGATATAAAAACTCATTGCAGTCTTTAGAAACATTTTGTCTGAACTTAGAAACTATATAGAGGTATAAAAATGGTTTAAAAAGAATCGATACAATACTCGCTGCGTATAAAAGTAAGTTTTCAAATTATAATTTTATTCAATCAGTTGATCCCCGTCCTCGCTCGTGAAAAAAATGTGCAGCTTCCTAGCAAAGTCGGGGCCCACTCTACGCGGCTTGGCCCCCGGCTTGTTGGTTTGCATGTGGATGTTGGCTATACGAAGTATGCCACCAGCAGACTCCAGTTCCTACAAATAAATACTCGTACAATTCTTAAATAACTATTAATCACAACAACAAACAGCGGCTCTTAAATAGGACTGGGCGGGACATGTCTGCCGCATGCCGGAATAACGTTGGGCCATGATTACAACTCAATTGGTCCCCATTACCAAACGACCACGCGATAGACTAAGGAGGAGATGGAGAGACGACCTTGACTCATATGCGGAAGGATGGACAACAGTAGCTCAAGACCGCGACAGATGGAAGGAGGATAGGGAGGCCTCTGCCCTGCAGTGGGATCCTATGGGCTTATAATAATAATAATATTAATCACACTTCATAACACTAATATTATAAATGCGAAAATTTTTGAGTGTGTATGTTTGGTACTTCTTCACGCCTAAGCGGCTGGGCGTACTAGTATCACGGTAAAGAGATATACAATAGTTTGACTCCCTAGAAGCGGTTGAACTCATGGTCGCGCGAGTTTGCAACGATTTGGGTAGTGTTCAGTAAGCAGCGAGGTGCCGAATTGACATTTTATGCAGTAAGCTTCCGAATAATGGTTGTGAATTAGTAAAAATATCACAAAGTATTTAATTATTTTTGATATCTTGAGTAATTCACAATAATATGTATTTAACAGGCCGAAAAAAGCAGCTTATTTGTTATCTCTACATAGTAGATATGTTACGGCTAATGTCCGAAGTGCGGCTACACCTACGTTTAGCCGGTTAAACCGAGGTGTAGCCGACCGCAGTCGGTTAAAGTTAGGTGTGAACAAAATGTTTGTAAAAAAAACTTGTTTTTATAATGAAGTTCAGGGCAGACCGATATCAGTTGGTTAAGTTAGGTTTGAACAGTGATTACAATGTGTGAGCCGAGCGAGCGAAGCCAGCGTGCTGCGGTAGCAGCCGGCGAAAAATTAATACATGCATAATATAATAGAGAAACATCACTGATCATTTTCTCTAAATAAAAATAACTAAAATAAATAATAATAATATTATTAATTGTAATAATATTATTGTTGTAATAAGCGTTTTTTTCTCCGTACAACGATATATATAGGTATAACTAAATATCGCCTGAAATGGCGCTTGAGTCAATTCGCCTCAGACCCCTCGATATCATACCTCCGTCAACTCCCGAGGAGACTTGTAATGAGCCGATATAGCCCGCGCCGCTTCTGGACTGGACCCCGGCAGTGTCGCTAACATCTGCTCCCACAGTTTGTCTAAACCATTACCTAAAAAATAAAATATAAAAAAACTAACTATTATCTTTTGGTTTTAGATTTACTAGTGCAATAATTGCCCATTGTTATCTGATTAGTTAAAAGGAGCCGTCCATTAATCACGTGCTCGTAAGTCAAGTCAAGGATTTTAATGCATTTAAAAACGTTTAAAACATTTTTTTTTTAAATCTGAACTACTGGCTTTCAAAAACTTTCACTCACAAAAAAAAGACACGAAAAAAAAACGCAATGTTCTCAAACGACTGAAATTTATCTGCCAGCTTTCATTTGAAATTTGGAAGAGTCAAGATTTGCTCAAAAATAACATAGGTATTCGACTCGGGCAACGTCGCGGGTACAGCTAGTAATATAATATACATTTTTAATCTATTTAACTATTAAGAACCTCACCACATTATTTGGGAGGGCTAATAGTCCGGCTCCTTAGCCGAATGTATGACCCGGAGCGGCAGAAAGCATCAAACTTGGCATGCGTATAGCTTTAAGATAAGATAAGATAATTTATTTGTCAGAATTTTGGTACAATAAATAAGATCTTTACCGTTCATAAGAAGAAATTTTAGTAGAAACATTCCCCACGACAATGTTTCTACCTCTCCCCCCTACTTTTATGTCCCTATTTTTAGTTTTTTGAGTTTTTCTTGAAAACTATGAGAGCTAGAATAAAAATGTCACGGGAAAGTTTATTCTCCGTAGAATTCTCTACAATATTGTCCTTTATAGTATATTGCCAGGATTTATAGTTTAAAAATATGATATATTTCTTTTTTGAATATTTTCCAAAATTCCATACAAGACGTTCTCTGGGCGCAAAACATGTCGTTTTCATGCAGAGGTTTGAAACGTGGCACAATGATTCCTTATCTCCAAATAAGCAGATAAGGATTGAAAACCCCCCCTATCACCCCCTCTGGCAGCAAGAAAGGGGGGCAAAAGGGGCCGCGCCACCTTTCTCCATTTAATTAACTCTGGGAGACGATGTAGAGCAACGAGAAAAATTTCGGTGTCATTTTCAGTGGCTATTTGCTTACCGGAAAGAAAGGTCGCGTCACGCGTAATTGCTCTAGTTCGTGCTCGAGCAAAAGCGCTGACGCCGCGTAGAACCTTCGAACTGTCGCGACGCGCGCGCATAGAGACTGGGTCACCGAAATGACCTAGATATAGTGTGTGCCACATGCCTGAACTGTAACCAAGGTGAAGCTATACCTGCTTCCACCACAAATATGGCTCAAAAACTCGGAGTCACCTTAATAACGGAATCAGAGCATTTATTGTTTAAACAATATGAATCCGAGAGAGAAAGTAGACAAAAGCTGGAGAAAATAGTGCATAATCTCACCAGCAAATTAGCAGAGCTACAACGTGAGCTGCAAGATATCCGAGAACGGAGTAAAGCCCCCAGCATATCTCCAAGAAAAGTCGTGGTTCCTCCACCAACTATGTATGAAACAGACGAGGAGGAACTCGCGCGTGAAACTGAGTGGGTGCGCCAGAAAAGCCGGAAGAAACGTAAGCTCAATAAGTCACTATCCCCACTACCAACTGTCAATGAACAAATTAAACCAAAGGTGAAGAAATCACCATTACCACCGCCTATTGTAGTCGAAAATATTATAAACTACCAACAGTTTTTCGATCTTCTATCGGCGAGCGTTAACAAAGAATCATTCATCCTTAAAATGATGCATGGCGAAAATGTCAAAATTAATGCCCATAGCCAGGACTCGTACAGAGCCATTACTAAATTACTAGCTCAAAATAGTTGTACTTGGCATTCGTACGAGAACAAACAAGACAGGCCGATCAGAGTGATGGCTAAAAATCTTCATTCCTCGTGCCTGTCAGACAAAATCATTGAAGATCTCAACTTCAAAGGATTTAAAATTTTAAATGCAACTAATAAATTAAGGTGGAAAAATAAAGAACCACTAAACATGTGGATTCTCTCATTTGGAAAAGAAGAAGACGTGCAGAAAATCTACGGAATAAAGTCCATTTTGGGCTGCAAAATTGATATCCAACCACTCAAATCGTCAAAATTGATACCACAGTGTAAGCGGTGCCAATCATATGGTCACACGCAAAAATACTGCGCTAAGGAACCTCGGTGTGTAAAATGTACCGGAAAACATTTAACTAGAGACTGCGACAAACCGACAGATGCAAAACCAAAATGCATCCACTGTGGTGAATCACATCCGGCAAATTACAGGGGATGCATCGTAGCCAAGGAGTTGCAAAATATTAAAAACAGACAAACAAAGAAAACAAGTTTTTCGCAAGTTCTACAAACTTCAAATGCTGTAAAGAGGACAACACCAAGTAACAAGGTTCACAATAATGTGACAACTAAAGTCTCCTACGCGCAAATTGCTCAAGAAGCTCAACCCAAACAAATCGAGACAGAGAATAAAGATATAGAGCACAAATTAAACCTAATTTTGAATTTAATGACAACATTTGACGAAAGGCTAAAAAAGCTAGAATACGGAACTAATAGAAAGCCCTGACGATAGGACTTACTATCATCATGCTTATAATAGACAAATGTTAAAATCACCAAGGAATTGGCGTGCAATGCTAAATTTTAAACTCTACATTTTAAGCCTGAGTTACTAGCAATCCCAATGAAATAATGTTGACGTATAACTTATTAAAATAAATCTAACAAAAAAAACCTTTTAAATTTTGTGAATAGTGTATAGTGGTGTAATTGCTACATATGCATTTTATTTGCATAAAGAACACGTGAACAAAGTGTCTTCCCCAATATTATAGACAATAAGAAAAGTGTTAATGGACACATTCTTAGTTTTAGTCTATGTAGCAGTTTAAGTTAGATGTAAATTACTTATTAGCCTAAGTTAAGGCTAGATCGTATTTATAATAGAGTGTAGCTAATATTGATGTACTCTAGATAATAAAAAAAAAAAAAAAAAAAAAAAATTCGGATAAACCGATGATGTAGATTTCATTTCTTCAAAATATAGAAGATTTATAATATACCTACTATTCCATTTTGATTTTTTTTTTCAAAGTTCCGGGACGATAATAAAATCAATATAAATCGACAGCTGGCATTAATACCAACCATAAATATTATGACATCCACCCACCTAAAGTGTCAGCTTTTGGAGTTATTAAGCGTCAAAGTTGACTTCGTGAATCCTTTTCGTGCTCCAGTAGCGTTGAATATATTTTTCAAACCATAGCGTTGAATATATTTTTCAGACCAATTATACCACCAAGGACATTATTGTACAAATTAAAAAAAAATTAATAGACAATTCATATATAACAGATATTTTTATTTGGCCAACTAGTTTTTGAGAAAAATAAGGAAAACTATAATTTTTCTAACAAAAAATTCGTGGCCCCCTTTGCTAAATTTTTTTTTTGGCATTAAATATAAAAAGAAATAATTAAAAGTTATATGTTATTTAACCTACATAATATAGGCTATATTAGGATATTTTTTATATTTGAAAAAATACTAACGTGAAAAATATACAATGACTTGAAACACCAAAGACTTGGTATTTTTTTTCATTTCTTGTTTTTTTGCTAAACATAACGCCACCAATACCGTTGTTTTATATCAGAAATGAAATCTACATCATCGGTTTATCCGAAATTGACACCGAAATTTTTCTCGTGGCTCTAAATCGTCTCCCAGAGTTAATTAAATCACGGATTAAATGGAGAAAGGTGGCGCGGCCCGTTTTGCCCCCCTTCCTTGCTGCCAGAGGGGGTGATAGGGGGGTTTTCAATCCTTATCTGCTTATTTGGAGACAACGAATCATTGTGCTACGTTTCAAACCTCTACATGAAAACGACATGTTTTGCGCCCAGAGAACGTCTTATATGGAATTTTGGAAAATATTCACAAAAGAAATAAATCATATTTTTGAAACTATAAATCCTGGCAATATACTATAAAGGACAATATTGTAGAGAATTTTATGGAAAATAAACTTTTCCTTGACATTTTTATTCTAGCTCTCATAGTTTTCAAGAAAAACTCAAAAAACTAAAAATAGGGACATAAAAGTGGGGGGGAGAGGTAGAAACATTGTCGTGGGGGGGTGTTTCTACTAAAATTTCTTCTTATGAACGGTAAAAATATACGCATGCCAAGTTTCATGCTTTCTGCCGCTCCGGGTCATACCTTCATACAAAATCGAGCTAAGGAGCCGCACTATAAGGTTAAAAAGTCACTAAAACATCACGTGATACGGAACCTCTAAAATAAATAAAATAATTACCATCTTCATCAACGGCGACGCAATCTTCATCATCTTCTAGTTCTTCCATTTTCCATTCAACCATGCCAGCCTGCTCGTAGAGTTCACGCCTGGCTTTCCTGGATGAATTTCTGAAAAAAATTGTAGAATTTTTATAACAAAGCAATACTGATGAAGCATAAACGGCGGGAATTTTTTACAGGCTCATCCAGACTGCGCGGCCCATGATTTGCCGAGTCGTTTGCCAACGTTGGCCGGGGCGCACAGATTTTATATAAAATGGCTCGTCCACAAATACCGGCCAATGATTCGCCGAGTGTGTATTTTGTCTATGGACGAACATTTTTTGTCTATAGACGAATGTCTCCGGATATTTACGGTTTCTTTTCCGGTAAATTTCCGGTATACATTTTGGTCTCCATATCTAACGACTTTAATTATATTTTGAATATTAATTAATCATGGATCATTTGAAGCCATTTTTTGTGAATAATTACTTAAAACAAGTAACATTTTCTTTATTTTTTGATTTATATAATCTGTGCCCCAAGTGCAAATATATAATCTGTGCGCTCGGGCCAATGTTGGGCCAACGACTCGCCGAGTCATTGGCCGGTATATGTGGACGAGCCACGAAAAGTGTTCGGATGGCTCGTCCACATATGCCGGCCAATGACTCGGCGAGTCGTTGGGCCGAGGTACACAATTCGGCGAATCTTTACGCACAGTGTGAACGAGCTATTAATTTTTTTGCACTCGACACTGGCAAAATGCACACTGTTGCCATATTATATAAATTAATATAATAAAAACGTTATATGTTTTGTTTATATTGACTTCAATACAGGGGCGTAGCTACCGCCGTATCTGACGTATTAATTATACGGGGCCCCCGGGCTACGGCATATTATATTTTCGGGTATCGCATTTTCTTTTTATTTTGTGAAAAATCTTTACCAATATTTTTTTTTAAGGGCCCTCAAATATTTTTTTACATACGGGGCCCGCCAAGGAACGCTACGCTTGCTGCAATATCATATTGGGCAATAAAAATATTACATTAAAATTAATTTATATATTAATTTACCTAGTCAGGTCATAAATTCTGTCACATGTTTAATATAAAATTATTGGAACAAGTTTATTTATTATGTAACCATTTATATACCAAAATGAACTTAACAAAACATAGATTCTTATGACAATAAAGTTTATTCAAAATGACCTCCGTGATTTTGAATACAGGCCTTCAATCTGCGCGGCCAGTCGTCTATCGCAGCACGAACGAGGTCTATGTCAATATCGGCTGCTGCCTTAATCAAGGATGTCTTGAGTGACTCCAAATTGGGATGAGGCTTTGAGCACGCTTTTTTCCTCCAAGTGTTGCCATATCTTGTAATCTAACGGACTTAAATCTGGACTGGAGGAGGGCCAGTCTTCGTGCCGGATGAAGTCGATTTCACGCGCCGCCAGCCAGTCTTGTGTGCTCTTCGCTCTATGAGCTGGCGCCGAATCTTGTTGGAATACCCAGTGCCTGTTATTGAACATGGTATGAGAAACAGGTTCCACAAGGTTCGTCAGGACTGTATTTTGATACACAACTGCATTCGTTTTTACACCTTTCTCACAAAAATGTACCTCTGTTAAGCCCCAATAAGAAACTCCCAACCATACCATGAGCGAGGATGGAAAATGACCTCATTGGACACGCGGAATACGGTTGCTCGCTTCTTCACTACTGTGTGCGTACACCTTATCATTTTGTTTGTTGTAGCTCTCTTCTACGGTAAAAATTTTTTCATCCGAAAAAAGAATTTCTCGATATTTTTTTCTCGCGTACCGCTTCAACAAAGCGCGGCATCTCTTCAGTCTCAGGTCCATTAGACGAGCATTTAAACGATGTCCTGTTTTTCATCGATATGCCCAAAGCCCTAAGTATTCATTTAACACCCTTTTCACCGTGGTTCTGCTTAACCCCATCTGAAGGGCCAACAGTTTCTGCTTACGTTTGGGATTTCTTTGAATTCGCGCCTTCACAGCTTTTATCACTGCTGGAGTCCTAATAGACCGAGGGCGACCACTTCTTGACCTGTCATCTACACTAGAGTCTTCATTGTATCGTTTGATGGTACGATAAACGAATCTTTTGGTTATATTCAAATTTTTCAGTATGTCAAAAATTTGAATTGGCGCGTAACCGCAACGATGCAACGCAATAACTGCAACACGGTCTTCTTTAAGCGTCCACTCCATATTTAAAAATGAGTAAAATTCTAAAAAATATACATTTTTATTTTCATGAACAATTCGAAATTCGAATTCAATAAACTTTTTTGTGGCCAGCATTCTAAAAGAAAAGTTTTTACTGTGTGACAATACTTATGACCTGACTAGGTATATTTATATTTTCTGTAGATCGGCTTGTGGCCGATCTGTGGTTAATAAAAGTGTTCTTTACTGCTGTAGTAGCTGTAGTATTGTTAGTTTGTTTTTCTCAATAAAGGCATTTGCCACGACTAAAAAAAAAATTATATTTAAAAAAAAAAATTATATACTAACTTGTCAGAACCAGATCCAGAACCGCCGGCCATCTCCTGCATGTTCTTCAACACAACAAGTCCTAGTTCCTTGGAACCGTCAACTAGAACCAATTCAACCTTACATTGCACGATCATACCGCATACCTCTATGCCCTATGCATTACAATAAAAAATAAGTGTATAAAATGTGTTTATATTACACTTATTTTTGAATCAAAGATGCTACAGTCAGTAAAAAATAGATTCTTTCTGTTCATGATAATTTATTTTTTATTTTACACACTGTGCCGGGGCCCAAAAAAAGCGATTTTCTAAGCCTGCTGAGTCCCTTTGGCGAATATTGAAGCACGGTAAATAAAACTGGCCAAGAGCAAGTCGGACTCGGACTCGCTCACGAAGGGTTCCGTACCATTCTCTATACCTACATTCAGTGTTGTTTTTATATAGGTACCTATATATTTATTTTGTTTTACGTAATGCTTTAAACAATTTATATAATAATGTATATGTGTAACTAATAAATACTTTCTTTCTTTCAATAAAAACGCCAAAAAGCACATTGTTGTATTATATTATTACCTTTTAAATTTAAAGTAATAATTATACAACTACATATTCTGTAAATTTATCTGTAGCAATTATAATTAATTAAATTGTTGTATAGGTGTCATCATACAACTTCCTGTGTGGTTTATTATTTATTTTATTTCATTATATTTGTTTTATTATTTATTGTATTTGTATTCTATTTTTTGTACCTTCTATCACGGTTCATAAGATAGAGCCCAGTGACAGACAGACGAACGAACGGACGGACGGACAGCGAAGTCTTAGTAACAGGGTCCAGTTTTTCCCTTAGGGTACGGAACCCTAATTAATTCTCTTCGATGTTTATAATATTATATCCTTTATCAAGCCACCACAACACAAGCATTGACATAGGCGTACCCAGGGGGGGGGGCAGGGGGGGGGGGGCAGCTGCCCCCCCCTGGAAATCGAATGTCTTATATTATATCTGTAGAATAAGAAATAAAATTTTCTTGGCGCGCAATTTATAAGGTGATCTCACGTTTTGTAGTCAGAATTATATATTTTTTAGCTTTTTAGTAACAATATTTCTTTTTTTCACCACTTCACACTTTTTGCTCACTTTTTGTCATCATATTTATAAAATTTTTTGGCACTTGCACCAAGTTCTAGGTAGCTATAGAGGCAGTAGTAGTACCTTTATCTCTTACATGTAACTTTCGTGGTGAGAAATAGGATATTTTCTTGGAGCTCGAAATAAGCCGTCCGCACATTCTTCATAATCGAGATTTAAAATTTTCTCGGCTCGCAGTAAACTGTTGCGCTTTTATTAGTAAGAACATTCAAGTTTCTTGCAGCTCGGAACGAACTAAGCTCACCTTTCGTAGTCAGAAATATAAAAAATACTCAGATTTCTAACCGCTCAGAAAAAGACAACTGCACACGTTTTTCGTTGTCAAATATATAAAATTTTCTTGGCAATAGCAACAACCTGCTTGCGCTATTTTACCGAGGAATATTTTAATTTTCCTACTGCTCGAAGCAAATTAACTGCTTTTTCGTTGTCCAAAATATAAAATTTTCTCGCCGCCCGGTCCGCAGTTAGCTGTATGCGCTCCTATATGTCAGAATATTTAAATTTCTAACCCCTCAGCGAAAATTACATCACTCTTTTCGTAGTCTAAAATATAAAATTTTCTCGGCGCCCGCTGTTTGTAAAAAGAATAATTTAATTTTCCAACCGCTCAGAGCAAGTTAACTGCACTCTTTTCGTTGCTAAAAATTTTAAATTTTCTCGGGGCTCGCAGCAAGCTGCTAGCGCTATTTTATGGAAGAATATTATAAATTTTCTACCGCTCGTAGCAAGTTAACTGCACTTGTTTCCTTGACAAAAATATAAAATTTTCTTGACGCTCGCAGCAAGCTGCCCGCGCTTTTTTTATGGAAGCATATTTTAATTTCTCTACCGCGCGCATCAAATTAACTGCTACTAAAAATATATTTTTTTATAGGGGCTCGCAGCAAACTGCTCGCGCTATTTAAAGGAAGAATATTTTAATTTTCTTACCGCTCTAGCGACGAAATCAAAGTGTGGTGTACCCTTAAATAGGTCCCACCTGCTCAACGTTAAAACATATAGGTACATAACATAGACATAAAGTTCAAGTTCAGTAAAAAAAATCAGAAACCGCCCTTGCCTGCCCCCCCTAGGCCAGGAGCTGGGTACGCCTATGATGAGCATTGAGTTGCATTGAGTTGGGTTTGGTTTGAAAGCG
Source organism: Hemithea aestivaria (assembly GCA_947507615.1). Taxonomy (NCBI): domain Eukaryota; kingdom Metazoa; phylum Arthropoda; class Insecta; order Lepidoptera; family Geometridae; genus Hemithea; species Hemithea aestivaria. Next base: position 4,598,591 of record OX382323.1, read on the forward strand.
CTGTAATATTCTGCAATACCTATAATAATAATTATTTATTATAATTTTCAAAATCGCCAAATGGTGTAGACTCAGAGTACCTAGAGTAGAAAATTTGTTACAATTTGTTGTTGTAGAAAGTTTTTCTTAAATTACCTATCTGCAGACCACAGACAAGATCAGCATAATCGGATTTTTTCTTCGGTTCTCCACGCTCATTGGTCCTGAAAAAGAATTTATTTTATTGTAAGACTAGAATTGAATTGTTGAGCTGTATGCAAATCGCCTTATATATGTAATAAAAACACTATTAATACAACTATACCTATATAATACGGGATAAATAATAAAATATATAAATAGGATTAAAAGTCGGTGTCACACAAAGCCGGGACACACGGTGAAGCAATAGGGGATCGGTCAAAATTTTTTTTGTCCATAATGTAGATTATTTAAAATATTGGACACGTAATTTTTTATTTGTGAATTTTATAAAAAAACCTGTGATTTATAACGCACTAAAGTTACATGGAAGTGTAGTGACGTCACTTGTAGGTGCTCAAGTCGATACAAAATGCATCCACAAGTGACGTCACGCGTCCTCACCGAAAAACTTATATAAGCGTACAATCTCAGTCGATAATTTTTTTATTTTTAAAATAAAGGATTAATTATTATTAAGGGTAAATCCTGAGATCGGGCATATTTAAGAGATTCCCGTGGCAGATTTTAAATCAAAGTATTATTGCATTTTACATGTAAAACATCAAATTTCCCATAATTATAAGCACATCCGTCAAATAGGCATCATTATAACTTGTTTTGTTCAGAAGATATTTAAATTTAAATTTTTGGTGCCACGGGAATCAATAAAGTGTAGCATGGGAATCAAAATTAAAACTATTTTGTTTTAATTCTATGTTATTAAATATTGACCTCTATATACTAATAATATAAAATAGAAATGATTAAAAACGGTGATCCAAACAAATATACACCAAACATAAAGTATTAAAAAGGTCTATATTGGCTTTCTATATAATAATCATGTAAACTAAATAAAATCAATGTATTGCTGTCTTAAACAATGTAAAAATATTGAATAAATAGTCCTAGAATATGTTCTCAGTCACAGTCACTGACAGGATTCACTCCAGAAGCTGTCATCAGATTGTACATTTATCATTAGTTAGGTTAATCTGGACTGAAGTTGCAGTCAGCCCATAGTTTCGTTTTATTTTTTCATCATACATCATCTCAGCCATAAGACGTCTACTGCTGAACATCAACCTCCCATTTAGACATCCATATATAAAATCGGTGTTGGAAGCGACCTGCTTCAAGCGTCTTTCAGCGACCTTAATGAGGTCGTCTGCCACACTTGTGGATAAACGTTCTACGCTGCGTTTGCTTGTACGTGGTAGCCACTTGAACACTTTTCGACCCCATCAGCCATTCGTTCTACGTGCTATGTGGCCTGCCCATTACCACTTCAGCTTCCTGATCCACGGAGATATGTCAGTGACTTTGGTTCGTCTTCGGATCTCCTCATTCCTGATTCGATCACGTAGAGAAACCCCGAGTATAGTCCTCTCCATAGCTCGCTGAGCGACTTATTTTAATGTGGGGATATAATGGTGCCGCATAAGCCAGAGCGGCTGTCTACTATAGTACAATATAAAAAAATCTGATGTATACAATATAAAAAAAACATCTGAAATAATGAAATATACAAATATAAACTGTCTAAATCACTTCCATACCTGCGGCTTCGCTGTAGTTGGGTAAAAAGTGAAAGAATGCGCAAGAAAACTCAGGGGAAAATTGATCACCGTGGTAAAACGCCATGAGAATCAATACCATGGAAATCAAAATTGTATATTTTTTTGTCAATATTTTTAAATATCACAATTATAGACCAATAATAATAAAATATATGATAAACAATACCCTTTTCCTAACTGCACACCCTAGTCAAAAAACCGTAATGGATAAAAAAATATTTTTAAACATAGAAATGGTAATCAATGATCTAGTGAACCAAAACCACGGTTATCAATTTCTCACCTTCGTAAATCCAGTTTATAACCACGAGAGGAGTAACATTTCTTCACGATGTTTAGAGCGCAATTGAAGTTAGCCAACAGTGTGCGTACAAACTTCTAAGTCTTGTGGCTTGTGAAATGTGAGTAGTTATGTCGTGCGCCATGGGAATCACTTTTTGTCCGGGGACAAACCTAAATTTATTATTTTTTCTAAAACTACGCTGTGTACAGCCTTCGCGTATTTTTTTGATCGTATAACAGTTCACCCTTTACAGCTTAGATCACAGCAATTAATAAAATTCCGTTTATAAATTGGTGTAAAAAATATATTCTGTTTCAAAAAAGTGTAAGGGACATCCATGGTAGTCAAATTTCAGGGCTTTAACATTTTTTTTCAGATACTTGCAGCTAAATTTTACCTTATATCTATCATGCATTAAGTAAAATACCCTTGGGTAGAATTTTTATGTTACGGGTAGTTTATTCCCCCAGACACGTAAAATTTTGTCTCTCAGGATTTACCCTTAAACAAAATTGAAGTTGCATTTGATTTTGTACTGGAATAATAAGAATTTTTCAAAATTTTGTTAAAATTTGACAGTGGACGTTAGCAAAAATAGAGGAGTTTTTGGTTCTAGTTAGCTATAGTCTAGTAAACTGCAGAACGTACTCTCCTGGCGGCATCAGCACTACGTAGGTGCCCTTTTCGCGCTGCTGGAGTGACGACGCACCGGGCATTATGTCCGTTGGCTTCACTAGGTGTATCTTGTGGGCGCATACACGACGGAGGGTCGTTATTTGCTGCTGGAGGTTAAGGAAAAAATACTAAAGCATACAATAATATCATCACTTTTTACTGTCCCTTATAAGTACCCGCAGCGTTACCCACGAGATTTTTTTTATAAAATGCACTACACATATTGAAAATAATGCTTTAAACTTTAAACCACAAAAAATAAATAATATTATGGACGAATGTCTTATTTTCCCACTGGCTTCATTAAACATTATACCAGAATATGGTTAAACTGACTACTGAGTGACATTAAATAAATTTCGAGATAATAATTTCAAGATATCAAGAAATTTCAAACCCTCAGAAAAGTTGCAGCTGTGGCCTGTGGCATCCTATAATAATTATATTAATACAATTATTTTAGGAACAGACAGACTAACGACACAATAGCCCTAACATTTTATTTGCTTTGAGTTTACTCCATTGGATGTCGTAATATAAATATCCAGTCAATGGCACTTCTCCTCATATTTTATGCCCTAACTGCTCCACAACTTGCACATTTGAAAACATTTTGGAGGTTAACGATAGAACAGTGGAACTGGCTCGATACTGGGTTCAACAAACAATAACAACAATAACATAACAATAATAACAATTTTAAAAAGAAAAACAAAAATCATTTCTTCGGCTAATGAAAACAACATAAGAGAACAAGACAATCACAATAATATTAATGCATAATGAGCATCCACTGAGCCGCCGAATGGGAAAGAAAATTAATTTCGACTCGAAATGAAGAAGAAAATGATAGGTTAACTTACTTTTCCCCCTTTATTACAGATCACCCCCTGCTCCTCCAGAACCCAAGCCATCGTGTTTTCATCCATCTCGGCCTTCTCGACCACTTTCAATCCGAGCCTGGCCAGCTCACGCTTCACATCCTCCATGTACCATTGCTTGCTTAGTTCCGGATGTATTTCTAATTGAAAGGTCTGTAAACGTATATACTAGTATATTAAAACGACTAAACTCACGGATATAATGGTCGAAGCTAGCAGCTAGGCTCGACCCTGGGTTTCGGACAATTACGATGTTCACCGACGACCGTCTGTTTACGATGTCCGATCTGAACAAATAGATAAACTAGCAGCGCCCAGCGGTGTTACCCGCTGTAGCCCATGTGCATATTCCAAGGTCTAAGCTATCTCTTTACAAAATTTCAGCTCAATCGGTCCACCCGTTTAGGCGTGAAGAAGTCACAAACATATACAGTCACACACTTTCGCCTTTATAATATTAGTGTGTTGTGATGTGATAATTTAATTAATTGATCTTGAAAATGGATGGATAATATAGAACTTTTAACAATTTGCCATGCAATGATTATTTCAGCCTATATTCTCCCACTGCAGGGCGAATGCCTCCCTTCTCTCTTTGCACTCCTTTCTCTGTGTAGCGATTAGGGGCCAATCCTTGAGGTAAGAGTCAACTCGTCTCTCTGCCGAGTTTTGGGCCAGCTGTGTTGCCAAATAACCAGGATGCTATTTGCCAGTGTTGCCTAAAGCCCGGGCTTAGCCCGTGTTTAAGAGCGACATATAAATTATGTGAATGTACAGACAGATGTATGTAATGTCTTCAGTCTTCACCCATAATTGGCTGAACAAATTGATCAGAAATTTTGTTTAATATAAAAGGTAGGTGTCTTCTTCTATCTTCTAAATATATAAAAGGAAAGAGTGACTGATTGACTGACTGATCGATCAACGCACAGCCCAAACCACTGAACGGATTCGGTTGAAATTTGGAGTACAGATAGGTTTTATCACGTAGACCTCAGCAAAGAAAGGATTTTTGCACGCGGGCAAAGCCGCGAGCTTGAGCTAGTACAATATATATAATAATCTTTATTGGGACCAAAAGTTAACAATAAAATACCTAAAATAAACTACTTATATTAAGATCCACAATGGGCCTTGTCACTTAGAGCAATTTCTATCTTAGACCCTGAAATAACATTTATGCCACTCTTCAGTGGGTAAAACGAAAATTGGAAAAGTATATAAAGCATAGCATATAAAGTAGGATTATATGAGTAATTTAGTGTTATTTAATAATAGGTGTATTACCTTCAAGGGCCGTGAAGGTTGGAGCGTTTTATTAATCTTTTCACACTCCATCTTAGCTCTCTTCTCTTGCTCTTTTAACTGTTTCTTGAACTTCCTTTCTGTTGTAAAATTTGGCACAGAATTATTAGCTATATAGTCCCGGGACAGGACATGAAACAGTTTTTGTCCCAGAAATCAGTGTAGTTAATGGGGGGAAATGAGACGAAATTTTGTAGGAAATCGATAACCTTTAAACGAATTTTGCTGTAATTTACATTTAAAAATAGGCCCGTGAAAGACAAAGGATAGTTTTTGTTCCCGAAATCAACCTGTAAAGGGGAAAGTTTGTAAGGAAAATCAATAACGGCTGACCAGAATAATAGTGTAAATTTCTAGGAATATCAATTGACTGTTACGCCCAACGAAGTGCGCGCAGGTCCGCTAGTATATAATATAATTAACGTTTTTAAATAATTAATTATTATAAAATTACAAAAGGTATGCACATTTTGCTCTTTGCTTAATTCGCGCAACAACCCAAGCAACTAAAAAAGAGATTTTTAAACCATATTTTTTTATATAAAACTTGTTTTTGATCTTTATATTATATATTAAGGTTATAGGTATAACGAAAATTGAAATAAAGTTAGCTAATTAATATTCATTGATTGAAAACATAATTGAAAAATTCATTATACAGGGTCTTTGGTTATTCAGTACATTGGTGTATAGGTCCTTATTGGGGAAGTCATTGGCCATGTTTTGAGGGCAATATATGTTCCGTGAAAATTTACGGTTTATGAGTTAATTAATTTTTTCGAAAAATCGAGGTAAACATACATTTTTATTCTAGCTCTCATAGTTTCCATCCTAGTTATCCTGGCAGGGTCGCCAGTCGCCATATTATAGGGATCGACGTGGAGAGAAATGAACAAGTGAATGCTGTTCTTCTTCTTCTTATCGAATCATATGGCTACATGATATTATAATTATACAGGTGCTCCATTGTTTGGACAGCACCGCAATCGCACTTGTCATCCCCAGGAGGGGCAATCCCAGCTAGAGTGTACAAGGTGGCAAGTGGAGATGGTTTGACCGTTTAAAAAAACGCTAATATTTTATTATCTTTAGGAAAGTCAAAGCATATCGAAAGAGTAAGAAAAAGAACAAAAGAAGCAGCAGTAAATTATAATTCTTTGATTTTCAGTGTTTTCGTAGGTTTTTTTTTTGATAAAAAGCTTTATCCACGCAAACTTTGGCCCCCTTTATCTCATTAGCCACAATAATTCCAAAAGTTTTAGACAGTCTATTAGGAAAGTATTTGGATAAACATTTAAATTTACATGATGCTCAATTTGGTTTCAAAGCTAATCTATCTACCGAAAGCGCTATTTTGACTCAGACAGGAAAAAACCAATATACACTTGTTTCTTAGATCTTAGTAAAGCTTTCGATTTAGTGTCATATCCAATTCTGTGGCAAAAACTTCATGACCTAAATCTTCCATCAGAACTCATTAACATATTTAGGGTATGGTATAGGAAGCAAGTGAACACAGTTAGATGGGCGAATGATATGTCTGAAGAATATAGACTTGAATGTGGGGTCAGGCAAGGTGGTCTTACATCACCGAAACTTTTTAACCTGTATATGAATCAGCTAATCGGAGAGCTCAGCAACATGCATGTCGGATGTCATATAGATAACACCAGCATCAATAACATCAGCTATGCAGATGACATGGTGTTGCTGAGTCCGTCGATTGCTGGTCTTCGAAAACTTTTAAAATGCTGTGAATTATATGCCCATAAACATGGCTTAAATTAAAGTCAAAAAAAGCGAAGTAGGTATTAATTTTTAATGGCAAAAACAAAGCACCCAGTCACGTTCCTCCTGTATATATAAATAATAAACCACTTAATGTTGTCAATAGTTTTAAATATTTAGGGCATATAATCACCAGTGATCTTAAGGATGATCTTGATATAGAGCGGGAACGCAGAGCGCTGGCAGTACGATGCAATATGCTGGCCCGTAGGTTTGCTCGAAGTTCTAATGAAGTGAAGCTAATATACTATTTAGAGCATACTGCCAATCTTCTACTCGAGCAGCCTATGGGTAAAATATACGCAGAAGGCTTACAGCGCTCTGCGTGTCCAATACAATAATGCCTTGAGAATGCTTTTAAAACTGCCGCGCTTCTGTAGCGCATCGGGTATGTGCGCGCATGCGCGTGTAGATGGTTTCCATGCCATAATACGCAAGAAGACCAACTCTATGTTTAACAGATTACGCGGCAGTAGCAATTGCATTTTCAAAACCATTACTGACAAATATGATTGTGCTATCCAGTTACACTGGATCCAAATTATAACCGGCCAGATTAAATAAAACTAATTTTAATATTATTAGTACGTAAGTACCTAACCTACTTCAAGTGTATAGTATAATTAAGTAGATTATAATATAAAGTGTCATAAACTGTATGGATCTTTGTTATCTGACAAATAAAGAAATTTAATTTAATTTATCCCTTAAAGGCAGATTTCTGGAATAAAAACTATTCCATGTCCATACTCGAGACTCAAGCTACCTCTGTATTAACGTTTTTAAAACTACTCTATAGAAGATAATTACACAATAATTAGGGCGTAGCTAATTAAGTTATCCTCTTGACTCTTGGAAAATCAATAAAAGCTCACACAAACAAGTGTTTTGATTTATTTGCCGGGTGTCGGGTCGGGTGTAATTTTTATGAGGCGTAGTATCGGTGAGGAATGGAATCCCGATTGTGTGGTGCCCACTGCTAAACTCGGTGACGGAAGCATTATGATTTAGAACTGAAGGGCTGCCCGTGGCGTCGCTGAAATGTTCGTTTGATGGCGAAATGTTTTCACGAAAGAGGTCCCGCGGAATTTAGCCGAACTAAATTTAATTTAATCGATTATTCCTGTATTTCATATCATAAATATTTTTTATTTGGAAGATAAAATAAATACCTATTTAATTAAGAAATTAAATAAGAAAAATAATGCGGAGTCAAAATGTTATAGACATTTTAACTTTAAAACGTGCGATAGTCGCGCCGCCAAAAGGACTCCTTTCGGGAAAAGCCCTCTAAATGTCCTTTTGAAAGAATTCTGATGCCGCCATTAAAGCTATATTTAAATAAAGCGAAATTACATCAAACCAATGTTAATTATAAAAGTTTGGCAATTTCCACCTGGATCTTACCCCCTTTTTGCAAAATCTGAATTGTGTTTTTTTTTTATTTCAAATTCTTCACATAAAAATAAACATAGCTTTTTAACACGAAAGAGGTCAAAAAAGGACTTCGAAGTAGATTAAAATATTGTATCAAAAATTTCCGAACGACCTTTTGTTGCACATTCTATTACAAATGGACTCACTGAGCATATAAAGAAATGTACTTTATCTTTTGATCAAAATGGACGTTTAAAATTTCTTCTCACAATATTGTTTAATAAATTGGTTGTTTTTTTTTTATTATTTTTCTAATATAATTAGCATTCGTTTCATGGGGGCGCCTAATACTTTTGGTCAAGAGTCAAGGCAGTATTAAAAATACTTATTTACCTCTATAATAAAGGAAATTTGTTGTTACACTTACCTTTTTTAAAGGTTGTAGCTAATTTTTGTGGTTGCGGTGCGGTGTGGAGCGAAATATCTTCTCGAGTGAGATCAATTTCCTCCTTTTGCTCAACAAGTGCAAAACAAAGCCTCCTGCGATCAATACTTTTATGGTTCATCCATACACTATGCGCCGACTAGGCCGAGACGGGGCGGTTTTGTCTATGCACGAGTAACTTTGTCTATGGACGAACAACTCCGAACTACTCGTCTGGTCGGCTTTTCTGAGGGGCTATTGGCTAATTCTCACCCACTACGATTGATGGCAACTTCAATATACATTTAGGAGGTTTAAGCACGTAAAGTACGCAAAATTGTCTATGGATTCTAGTGTTTTACATGTCGTTTTGCGATAGCCAATAGCCCCTTTGTGGCCGCAAAGGAAAACAAGTGAATTTAAAAAACTTTTTTAAAACAAGCTAGTATTATTATACCATCTAGCACCAAAGTACTCGTCAAGATGATTCAAATTAGCCAAGCTCGATGGGGTTGCGTCGTTTAATTACGGAGTTCCTATGGCCATCTACCGGCTTCAACATCAGATCAGCTCGATGTCATAATAATCTAATATTGCATTGTCATACAATTTATATATGCATGCAAAATTTCAGCTCAATCGGAAAGTTGATCAAATTAAACTTGCCGGATTTGATTATAGACAGACATCAGACAACAGACAGGTGAAAGTAAATAAAAGCTAGTAAAAATAGTTTCACGGTAGGGCACATTTTGCCCTACGTAGCTAATGGCTTTAATTATATTATTTTGAATATTATTCAATCATGGGTCATTTAAAGCCATTTTGTGTGAATAATTATTTAAAACTAAATTGTCTCTGTTTTTCGATTTAAATAATCTGTGCGCCTCGGACAACTCCGACGAACGACTCTGCGAATTTCTCGGCGGTCGGCGAGTCATTCTTCGCCCTTCGCATAGTATGGATGAACGATAAAAGTGAAAAAGGTATAATGCATTCACAGTTATTTTACCTCTAGCCTTTACATTGGCTCAAAGAGCATATAAAATAAGAGTGCGCACTTCATACAATTATTTGAATTCGTAAAATGTATGAAACCAGATCCCAAGTTTAACCAACATGAAGAGAAAAAAAAACAACCAACATAACGAACAAAAATACCAACATAAAAAAAACAACTTTATGATTAGGGATGATCTAAATCAGTCGATAGCTTATCGACAAATATTTATCGATATCGATAGTCGTGGTTCTAGCATATAGGGATGGTCCTACATATACATAATAAAATAAGAGGAAATAAAACTAAAAGATTTTTTTAGATTTCGATTTAATGAATCTAATACATTTATTAAACAAGGTTTGTGTTACAGCATTATATAATCTAATAATGAAACTAATTAACGCACAGGCTTTATTAATGTCCGATTTTTAAAACTATCGCGAATCGCAAGTGTTCTTCATAACTAAAAACTGTAAAACGGCATAACTCACGTATATTAAACGTATTTAGAATATCTTAACCACGGTTTCGAACAATTATTACGATCTTTCATCAGGAGTTCATGCATGCAGTAAAGGACGCTGTTCGAAAATATTATACCTGAGTTGTGCCGTTTTATAGTTTATTAATGTCTACATAATATTGATTGTGTGCAGAATGTATTGTGGATAATACAGTGGCCCTAGTATGTACCTAGCATTGTCAATATTATTGCCAGTATGCGGCCAAGTATTGCATTTATCAGCAGAATAACTAAAAAAATACATAGTATAATGTAAACTCTCAAAAAATTATGAGAACTAAAATGTTTTTCTGATAGGCTAGCCGCATACAGGCAATAATACAGTACATACTAATACAAATAAAATTATTGCCCCTGTGTGGTCAGCCGTACATATTTTGGTATTTGGTAAGTATACTATAAACTAAGGCGAAATTAATCTTATTTGGTACTCAGTAATTTAACTTCAACATAATCATTAATAAAAACATACACACCTATCACTTATTGCTAATTTATTATATTATCATGGCAGATTCAGATATTTCTTGATGGTTCAGAAGGGCACAACAACAATCTTTACCTTGACTTTGGGGCTTACGGTCCCAAAATGACTATATTTTGTCCATCAAGTAAACACAAGTGACGTAGTATGGATAAGTTTCCTCTAAACTCTGGTACAAAATCATACTATGGGGATAATCAGTTGACGCTGACAGCAGCTGACAGCTTTTTCATTATATTTTGAAGCGGTTTAATGCTAGGCAGAGGCATAATATGTCGCATATATCTATAAGTCTTTGGCGATCTTTTAAAAATCGCCAATGCTGACACTTTATTTTTAAGTGTCCACCTCTTTCCTTGAGGTTTCCGTTTTTGCTTTTTGAATGCAGATATCACAAATTCTTTTAAAACTGATGAAGACAAATTTTCCAATTGTTTGGCGCTTTTTCTTAGAGATGCTAAAGTGCACTTCGTCTTTTGAAGTTGCATCAATAATTTCTTTTTTCTAGGTGTTACATCTGAAAAATAATTGAAAATTAAATCAATAATTATTTTGTATGTTCTATTTGCTAGGTATGAACAGTGGATGGCATGTCGCAAACAAGCAATTAGTTTAATGTTGAGCACTCATGAGCTGAGCACATACATGGTCTTTATTTATCGTCAGTGTTTTAAAATAGTCGCGGGGCTTGCAGCAAGCAGCTCGTACATCTACTTCAAATAATCCAACTAATATTATCAATAATACCAATTTGTAAGCGTTGGCTTTTAAAAGACAGTTTTTATTTATTTTTTATGTAAAGAAGTAAGAAGACGAGTAAGACACTCTCCTGATCTTAAAGAGATAACGCTGCCCATAATCAGTACAGTGCCACCCAGGATTTTACAATAATTTATAACTCTAGTTGCACTGCACCAACGCTTCTCACTCAAGAGTCGTAAGATTTTAAGACTCTTTAACCCAGTAACTTCACTAGCTATAGTGTCCTTCTACCAAAGCACAGTAATGTTTGCACATCACTGCTCAGGCGGTAAAATAACTAGCACTGTTGGGGTACCCACCTAGTTGACCTCCTGCAAAGGAAATCTCAAAAACAAAAGAAGAAATCATCTCAAGTGGCGCGCTTTTATTGGTGCTAACAGCACTATAATAAATTTCAGATCCAATATTTTAAAGCGTTTTTTTTATATTTTAATTTTTAATTCAATTAATTTGTTAGCAAAAGCTATGTTACATATGATTTTTACACATTTATCATACATACCAATACAGTCGTCCAGTTTTCTTTTTGCAGCCTTAATAATAATTTCTTTATCATTTCGTGGCAGTGAAATTGGTTCATTGTTTGGCTGATAAGGTGGTACACCTGGAATAAATAAATATTTAAAATATAAAATAAATTTAACTAATATATAAACTTTTTTAATACAAAGAAGTAATAAGACGAGCAATACATTTTCCGAATTGTAAAAGTTAATGCAGCCCATAAATTATTATTAACTAGTGGACCCGCACGCACTTCGTCGCGCCTAACAGATAATTATGAGTGTTTCTCTACTATATTATACATATATAAACATTCCTCTTGAATTACTCTATCTATTAAAGAAAACCGCATCAAAATCCATCGCGTGGTTTTAAAGATATAAGCGTACATAGGGATATAGGGACAGAGAAAGCGAGTTTGTTTTGTACTATGTAGAGATAATATTGGTAATGTGCTACGCTGGAGCCTGAGCCCTTAATGTGAACATGACAAAGGGTCGGTACTTACTAGATGCTGTTACAGCTTCGTCATTGTCGGGGCTTCGGGGCACAGGCAGGTTCATTGCATGGCTCGTTGAAGGTCCAGGATTTTGGATACTTGATGGGGTATCAACTGAAAAAAATATTATAATTTACATGGGCTACTACTCACGAATAGGCTTTATCTATTTAATTTTTTATGTTTATATATAATATATAAAAAGCTTCAATATTTCAAAAGTGGCCATTTTACTTTTATGTTAGCATAAAATCATGATCTTGCTCAATGTTAAGCAAAAATACGGCTCATGATTGTAACAGACTAAACCTAGAAGAAATAAATCCCACCCATATTTTAATATATGAAATTATAGCAAAATAATCACAAACTAAGACCTTTCATCCCTTTAAGCTTGATTTCTGGGATAAAAACTAGAAAATTATTCCGAAACCAAACTTCTGCTTATTCGGATCACCACTATCATGAAAAGTCAAAACACTGTAAAGTGTGCAAAAACTTTAAGTAGGAAGGATTTTAAGAAGGAAAACAACAACATATTTCAGTATACAGTGGGCTTTACACTATAGAACAGTTATCAATATCCATATTTATTATAGAAATGAAATAAATTTATTTGCTGAAAGTATGATATACCATATTATGTTACATAAAAACTAGTTTTAAGACAGTCAACCTCTGTGGCGCAGTGGGATAATACCCGCCTGCAACGCAGAAGGTTGCGGGTTCGATTCCCGCATGGGACAAATATTTGTGTGATCCACAGATATTTGTTTCTGGTCTGGGTTTTCTGTATCTATTATAAGCATGTATTTACAAAAGAAAAGTATATAAGTATTATATACGTTATCCTAACCACCATAACACAAGCATTAAGTTGCTTAGCTTGGGGGTTAGGTGACGCTGTGTGTAATGAAATATTTATTTTATTATTTTTATTTATTATAACAGTTATAAATAAAATACTTACCCTGTGAATTTATTCGCAGGAATTCTCCAATAACTTGATCTGACAAAGGTGCTGATGATATATGAAGTTTTGGTATCGCCTTTTTTTTCAAACGTGTCTTTGATTTGGTGAAATCATTTTTTGAAAAATGTATCCCACACACATGTTTCAAGTCATACAGTTTATCAACAGGAAGATATGCTAGATCTTCATTGCCAATTGCTCTCACCCATTCACCACACCTGGAAAAGAAAATGATTTTTTATCTATCTATAAATCTCAAGAGTTTAAATATGTCTCATATGGTATTAAATGATAACAAAATTAGGCGAGCACCTACTGCAAATAATGAAACATTATGATGTATTTTTAATATTTATTGATCTCATTAGTAAGTAATCTTTTAATTTGTGGATCGAAAATATTAAAGCCATCGGTACATTGCAATAAAAATATTACATAGAAATAATGCAACTATTGCATTTTTAGTCGAGAACAAAATTTTTGAGGTTAAGTAAGCGTTGTTTGACTTACCGATGTTTGTCAAGTGGAAATCTTGCGAAAAATCGCTTTTCAGTACAATGTTTCTCCTTTACACCACAAATTTCGCAAGAACGATGAGTCCCTCCCATTATCACAAATGTTTTTACACTCGAAAACACAAAAAAACACAATACACGTTATTGAGTCCTGTCTCGTTAAAAGTAAGAGTTTTATTGTTATAATGAAACGTTGCTGACGATACGGAGGGGCAAATGCTCTACTCAACGTAAAAATCACAAAACTTTGCGTAGAATTAACTAAAAAGTGAAAAGAGTAAAAATACACGATTCTAAACAAAACAAACAAACACAACAAACGCCATTTTGTTTAGGGGTGTTGCCTAGGAGTGGGCGTTAATTCAACGAACGGCTTTTTTTAACTGTTAATCTAATGTTAACGAATTAACAGTTTTTTGTTTACTGCAAAACCCGTTAAATCTATCAACTGTTACATTCAACGATTTTGGCAATGCGTTTTTTTATTATCTCAACGAAAAGGTATTCAAAAGTCGCTAACGTAATCTGAAGCTGTTAACGCAAAACCAGTTAAAATTATCTATTTCTTCTGCGTTGAAAGAACGAATAGAAACGGAATATGCCGAGTGGACGCGAGGGTGCCTATGTGAGCGAGCGAGACGCCGCTAGCTTAAAATTGTACGAGCGAGAGTGAGAGATATCTATGTTTCTAAGTTCGCTTGCTACTATTAACTGCTACGTTGCCGTTGGTACAAATCTGTTACATTAATGAAAACCTGTTAATAATGTTAACGGCTTTTTTAACAGGTTAACATGATGAATTTAACGGCTTCGTTGCGTTAACCCAAAAATCGTTAACGACCCACCACTAGTGTTGCCTCATGTAATATTTAATTTCAAACAAATGTATAAAATAATTTATTAAAATAAAATAATATTGTTGGTATTAATAAACAAAATAATTATGACTGCTGCAATTGCAATTGATTATGACTGCTAAAACCTAAGTATAAAATAAAATCTTGAAATCTTTACAGAAAATGTTAGTACTACTTCGACCGCTAATGATTTTCCATAGTATTTTTTTTATTTAGAATCTTAATAAAACTACCAAATAGTACGCTAGAGTTTAGGAAGTGGTAATACTAAATCAATTTGTTATGTTGGCTAAACAAAGGATCCAGGCCCATACAAATTTTTTTTGTTTAGAAGTGCCTTGGGACGCATTGGCTAGCCTGAGAATTATGTTGCCATGTCACGTATTGATTTCCCCATTTTAAGTATTATTTTAGTGCTGTAGGTACATACATGAATTTCCTGTTTCCAACCTGCCTAATATTTTATATTATATTGATAGTTCGCAGTTACCACTTGTTCATGTGTTAGCCATCCGATATTGTTATAGATAAATTCATTTTGGTAAAATAACTGTGAACGCACTACAAATAATTATTGCTAGAGTGAAAAACCTGGTAGATTTAATTTGTTTGGAACAGCTGGCTTATTAGCCCAGTAAATGAAGGATTGTGGATCGAAAAGTCGAAAGCAGAAAAACTAACTTAGGAACTTTGTTTGGACTAGTTAGGAGATAAACATACTAAAAGTCCCCACCCCTCCGAGGTGAGCTGGAGGGGAGGGAGGCCGAAGAAGGTCCCATTTTTATGTTTTTTGCTTATATGTCAAAAACTGTGCGTCATACGATATTTTGTTGTACTACATTATAAAACCTCAATTCGAATGTAATGTGCCCAAACTCGACGGGTTTACTAATAGCCACTAAAGAGTTTCAGTAGACACCTCCTGGCTCCATCATCAGATCAGCTCAGTGGTACCCAATTATTGAACTGTCATCAGATTTCTAAACATATGCAAAGTTTCATTATGGTACGACAACCAGAAGTTGGTCAAATTTTATTTTCAAGATTTTTTTACCGACTTTGTATGGAAAACTAATATAAAAGCGTTTTAAAAATAGACCATGTTTGGAAGCTCATACCTGGACAACGATTGGAGATAGATAAAAAGTGTAAAGGCCAAAGTTGTAGAGAATTTTATTAGGTTTTATAATGTAGTATACTACAAAATATCGTATCATGCACAGTTTTTGACATATAAGCAAAAAACATAAAAATGGGACCTTCTTCGGCCTCCCTCCCCTCCAGCTCACCTCGGAGGGGTGGGGACTTTTAGTATGTTTATCTCCTAACTAGTCCAAACAAAGTTCCTAAGTTAGTTTTTCTGCTTTCGACTTTTCGATCCACATGCCCTTTTTGAACACTTATTGACTGGACTATATATCATTTATTGATTCTCTAAGGTTTAGCGAGAATTACGGGCCCTGGCCCTGATCGAGACAATTTGAAACCAAAACTATGAATTTAAAATTACTTTACGCTCACATAATATGCCCAAATAATTCTGAGTATTATATCTAATATTTTTTGTACCTACAGGAATTGTATATATTATAATATACATATCTACCTAATCTATGATAATAATATGTAAGTAAATATTGGACATTGGACATCGGGTTATTGCATAAAGTATAGGTATCTATCTGAATAGGTAGGACTTAGGACTTATTTAAAAAATAAATTAACAAGTACGTTCAGGCAATATTTTATTTCATAGCTACTTATGTTAACAATTTTAAGTTAGTTGCGGTATAGGTATACTCTAGAATTCGATTTCGCAATTCGCACGCATGCTTAAGCCGTGTCTACAGCTCATTTTTTGGTCTACACACTCAACAAAAACACGTCAACACACAGCAAAATTCCCCTACACAAAAAAAAGAATAATGTCTATGCTTTAAGCTTCAACAAATATTTTTGCTTTCCATCGGCTATGGAAAGCAAAAAACATTTGTTGAAGGTTGAAGGCTCAGCTAGTAAATAACTAAATGAATAAACAAAGCAAAAACATTTGTTGAAGCTGAAAGCATAGACATTTTTTTTTTTGTGTAGGGGAATTTTGCTGTGTGTTGACGTGTTTTTGTTGAGAGTGTTGACCAAAAAAGGAGCTGGAGACCCGGCTTTGACTGACTCTGATAAAGGCGAAGTTTCATAACGTGCTCATTTTTTTTCGCCTAAGTGTACACGTATAATATTTATTTCAACGTAGTAAAAAGCATAGATTTAAAACATAAGTACTAGCTGCGCCCAGCGTTTTTACCCCCAATACATTACATGTTATTATATTCCAGGGTCTAAGCTTATCTCTTAACAAATTTAACCCTTTAACCGCCACCGTCGGATATATCCGACAAGCCTGTTCTGTTACGTAACCGCCAGAGTCGTATATTTCCGACTGCACTTTAAATCTACATTTTAAGTCATAACACTGTATTTTATAAAACTATACTCGGAAGTAGCTAAATATTTATAATTCAAAAAACTTGCCTGGCGCTAGGGGCACGACAAGTGATTTTAAGTCTGGCGGTTAAAAGGTTAGCTCTCGATCACCACAGCAATCTATCCGTTTAAGCGTGAAAGAGTAACAAACATGCATATACACATTCTTACAAACATTCGCGTTTATAATATTAGTAAAACTCTTAGTAAAAGCTAACCTATTGAGCTGAATTACATGTCAAAGTATGTAGGCAGTAGTCAGATTTATCACATTATGCACCTACTCGTATTGCACTAAGTTTGAGCCACATTAGTGTGGTGTGTTGTGAGTTGTGACGTAAAATGTTTCTATATACTAAATGTATAAACCCGATATGATTTGAGATTTGACGATTCACGACTCACGACACACCACAGTTTGTTTCTAATAAAATAGGGAAAACTGAGTGAAAAAAATAAACAATATGAAATAAAACACAAATATAAGTGTTTAACTCTTTATTATTAAAAAAGAATATAGTATACACTAGTACACTTATTTAAAAATTACCTTACAATATAAATTATGTTGGTATAGCATTTTTGTGAGGTCATGTGTGACTGTAGACGACACCCGAAAAAGGGTAGTAAGGCCGATACGGAAATGGCCATGTCGACCGCAAAGTGAAAAAAAAAGAACCATTATGAAACTCGTGAACTAAGAAAGTTTGGCATTGGTAAGCACACGAATATCATTTACTGATAAAATATTTTAAAAAATCGTTCACTTTCATCAAACACGGATATATTAAGCCAGTGAATGAATACACTTATTTGGTTGAATTAAAGTCCGTCAATTCAATAAGGTTTACAATACAAAAGTGGTATTGTCAACAGTCCCACAAACTAACACGTTGCTAATTTTGATCATGCATCTGTCCATATGTACATAGATCAGAATTTGCATAACCAACCATTTAAATAAAAAAAATGTTTATTCATTCATTCAGTCGACAAAATATAAAGAGATCTTATTAATACGGTACAGTAAAATTGTGGATTTATTTGATAATCACTCGACTTGGCATGGCTGTAGATCAATGAACCATAGACAAAATTGGCTATGGAGCTATCGATCATAGACAAGCCAATCGCTTGTCTAAGCCTGCAGCCCCTCTAACCAAATGCTTGAGGCTTGTATAAAAATATACGGGAAGACAGGCGTTGTGGAAAAACTAACGACAAAAACTGTCATCCTAGTACATTTTATAGTTTGTTGCTTAGCTAGAGGGGCTGGCTGAGGAACTGTTAATTTTGAGGATATACAATTCAAGTAGATTCGCAAATAAAATTCATGTAGGAACGTTGGCAATTTTTGGATGTCAAAAAGAATCAAAATGACATACAAAATTTAAATTTAGAATAAATTTTATAAGAGTATTGAAAAATAAATAATATATATCCACTCTGTGAACACTCAGACTTTTCCTCAAGCCATGCTTGACACGCTACAAATTCAGACCTACGAACGTTTTGACAATGGACAGCATACAAAGCTGGAGCCACACGTGGCGTGGTATCGACACGACACACTAAATGTGTTTCTGGTGTATGAAATCAACATAGTTTTGATACGCTTCTGACACATAATAGTGTAGCTCAAGCTTAACTCTAGGTATAGAAAGGAATAGATCCTTAAAAGAATCAATCCTTCTCACATATGATCGCACGTCGTGCCAATGTTAAGTTTACACGCGAAGTGCCTCAATATCGTCAAACTTTGGAATACCTCGCGACAAATCGTTGGATCGCTCGATGGAGCATTAAGATCATTACACATGTATCTTATAATGTTACTTGCAATGTAAAGAAATATTCACACGTGCCAATAAAATTAGTATCAAGAATACCAATGTCTCAATAATTTCGGATTATAACGTAGGTTTTTTTATTCGTTAGCCTTTGGACCACGATCTTACCTGATCTTAAGAGACCATGCGACCAGATTTTGCGGCACTAAATTAACGCACTTAATCCAAATAATTTATGACATTTGCCTACCGATCATTTGAAAATGTGTGTGACTTGTACGTAAAATATTGGCAAGCATAAACACGTCTTAATACGAAGTAACGTATGCAATAAGTGTGCGACAATCTTCTTCGATACTCGGCATTTATTACTAAGGACAAAAACATTTATCTTTAGTTGTAAATTGTCGAGTATGTAGGCAGTTAAAGCGGCTTAGCTATTGTTGCATTGACTGTTCATTAATAAAGCCAACACTCCACGCAAATTTTCGCTCTAAGTTTCATTTAACAAATGCTTTGACATTTTGTTTAGGTTGATGACACTTCGACCAATTGCGCAAAGTGGAGCAGGCTTAGTGTAATACATTTAAAAAATAATAAAACATTTGGCACAAAACTTAAGTGTTTATATGGAAATATATTAAATAAATATAAAGGTTAATAATATGTATATGGTCCCAAATAAAATATATAAAACAATCGATCGGCAACACAACTGGTGTAGCAGACGACTATAGGCGACGGTAGACGGTAACCACTCACCGTAGGTTCGCCTTCGATTTGACAGTCGGTGTCTTACATAAACGAAAACAATAATGAAAAGTTCGCAATTTTAAAAAATGTATTTACGTAACAACCTTAGATTAAAATTAAAAGGGAAGATACGTGCAGGCGTCTCGCAAATGGACCGCTCCAATTAAGTTTATGCACTCAATTTTACTTAGGAGCGATACGGCTCGACAACCGTCACTTTCCGACCCAGCAAGCCCAAGTTTGGCTATTGCAGTAAAAGCGCGTGGTCCTATCCTCCCTATTAATTTTAATCTAAGCTAGCAACAATAGTTCAGCCGCTTTTGGAATGTTTTTGGCGTATTTAAAATTGCGGCTTACACGTCTACAATCATATATAATGTGATCAAGTAAGGAACTGATATTCTTTCATTAAGCCGCTGTTTAAAACGCACTAGTAAAACGACACTAGCGCCATTTCACATACAGATTATAGTCGACCTACGCTTGCCGTTACAATCTTGGCGTAGCGTAAGCACAAAGTTTACTTAATATACTACTTGGCGACTTAGCGCCTACAACACCGATTGACACCAATAATAATATTCATATATAATTATATATTATTAGTTAAAAATTGCAGTAATATTTCAAGAGAAACACACTACTTTCATTCGAATACTTGTAGAAATAAAATTCGCAAACTTCTTCAAAATGGATGGCTTAACGGACAGGTATAAAGCTTGCGCTTCACTTCGGCAAATGTTAGAGAGTTAGAGCAAAGTGTCAAATTCTCATTCAAAATGCTTTTGACATTTCACGCGAACGTTTTCACTAAGTGTAATATAACTAAACTTTCCAGAATATTGCTCCAAGTAAGACTGCCTTTAGAAAGATGTCTCAATCATGAAATTTTCTACTTTTAAGCTAAATGGATTAACTTTAAATATTACTACACTCTCTATATGATTAAATACTGATTAAACATGGAATTATTATTCAAAATTCAATATGGAATATAATACTAAGGTATATATACTGTTCGGTCTTACTTCTATGGATAAAATTGCAATGCGTTTCAATTGATTTCGCAAAACACTACTGTTCAAACATTGAACGCTACTTCTACGTTGAATATTTGATTAAAATGTTATAATGAATTTAAATATCGGATTAATACTAGGACAAGATCTGGAGATAGCCCAGTCAATGAGTGCTCAAAAAGGGTATGTGGATCGAAAAGTCGAAAGCAGAAAAACTAACTTAGTAACTTTATTTGGACTAGTTAGGAGATAAACATACTAAAAGTCCCCACCCCTCCGAGGTGAGCCCGAGGGGGGGGAGGCCGAAGAAGGTCCCATTTTTAGGTTTTTTGCTTATATGTCAAAAACTGTGCTTTGTACGATATTTTATTGTACTACATTATTAAACCTCATAAAATTTTCTACAACTTTGGCCTTAACACTTTTCATCTATCTCCAATCGTCGTCCAGCTATAAGCTTCCAAACATGGTCTATTTTGAAGACGCTTAAATTAGTTTTCCATACAAAGTTGGTAAAAAAATCTTACAAATAAAATTTGACCAACTTCTGGTTGTCGTATCATAATGAAACTTTGCAAATGTCTAGAAATCTGACGACAGTTTAATAATCTGGTACCACTGAGCTGATCTGATGATGGAGCCAGGAGGTGTCTAATGAAACTCTTTAATGGCTATTAGTAAACCCGTCGAGTTTGGGCACATAACATTCGAATCGATGAGACTTTTTCATAACACTTGCTGTCGAGGGTCTGATAATGGACCAGGGGGTGCCTACGTCTCATCAATCCGAATGTAATGAGCCTAAACTCGCCGGTTTTACTAATAGCCATTGAAGAGTTTCATTAGACACCTCCTGGCTCCATCATCAGATCAGCTCAGTGGTACCAGATTATTAAACTGTCGTCAGATTTCTAGATATTTGCAAAGTTTCATTATGATACGACAACCAGAAGTTGGTCAAATTTTATTTGTAAGATTTTTTTACCAACTTTGTATGGAAAACTAATTTAAGCGTCTTCAAAATAGACAATGTTTGGAAGCTCATAGCCGGACAACGATTGGAGATAGATGAAAAGTGTTAAGGCGGAAGTTGTAGAAAATTTTATGAGGTTTAATAATGTAGTACAAGAAAATATCGTACAACGCACAGTTTTTGACATATAAGCAAAAAACCTAAAAATGGGACCTTCTTCGGCCTCCCCCTCCTCGGGCTCACCTCGGAGGGGTGGGGACTTTTAGTATGTTTATCTCCTAACTAGTCCGAACAAAGTTACTAAGTTAGTTTTTCTGCTTTCGACTTTTCGATCCACATTTCTTCTTTTACTGGACTAAGACTGTCAGATATTATTTATTATAGCATGCATACATATATTATGAGAGTTAGAAGCAGCTACTTGACAAAAATGTCGTCGGAAAAATAAGTAAGGACACTAGGTCTGAGATCTTGGTTTTTCAGGTTAAGAGTCCAGTTTTATACGCCAGCAGAAAATCAATTGGTTAACTTGAAAAGGTAACTAAATATAAGCCGAAAAAAAGATAATGTGCTCAAATACATGGTAGAGTAAAAGTCAAAAGGTGTTCTTTAACTTTGTATCAAAGATGAAATATGCGACAAAGTTGAGAGACGCCTTTCAACATTAACATTCTCTCTGTCTTTAGAAACATTCTATTTTTGTTGGTTTATAATAAAAAGCAGTTAACTGAGCCAATACCTCAGATAAAAAAACAATAAAGACACCAATGTAAACTCAACAGCTTTTCTGTCCCAGTAAGGTAAACGTTTATTGTCAAGAGTCAAAAGGTTCGTAGGACAGAAAATCTGTTCAGACATTGACGAATTTTTTTATTAAATCATACTGAAATCTTCGACATGGATATTAAAAACGGACGAGAATATAATAAATAAATATTTTTTTAATTAAATAAGTATAGTTTTGAAGTAGCCAGTTTTATTGAAGGTGTTGTAGTCGCTAAGCCAAGTTATTAAGTTAAGGGGTCACAGCGGCCGACATGACCTCGTCGAAGGCCGTTTCCAGGCAATGCTTCAGTTCTGCAAATGAAACCACCAACACGCTCTGTTCGTCCCTTGACATCAGCTCCACCTGAAAAAATAGGAATTTAACTTTGGACAATCGAAACATGATATAATAATAATAAGGGCCGAAACACATAAGCGCGTTGCGGCGCCGCGCCGCGCCGCTGAAATCGGCAGTTTGCGTTTCGGCGTCGCGAAAGAGAGCGTTTGACTATCGTTTGCTAGGTACCAGTTCTTCTGATTTTATTATTCGACTGATCGACTGATCCATGCCAGAGACACGTCCATTCACAATAAAAAAATCAGAAGAACTGGTACCCAGCAAACGACGCAGCGGCGGCGTCGCTACGCTTATGTGTTTCGGCCTTAAGGGCCTGCAACATGACCTAACGACTGCCTCCTACATATCTTATAGGAAACAGCCGGGACCCACAGTTTTGCGTGCCTTCCGAAACACGGTAGCGTCCAGGAAAATCTTAACCACACTGAGATTTGAACCCAGGCCACGGACGCTACAATAAAAAATACGATGCAATATTGGCTGTAAAAGTAAAGATTAATATAGTCGAAAGAAAGACAGTTTCGATTTTTTTACAGCATCCCAATTTATTAATCAATTTTTAGTATGGTCTGCGAAGAAAAGCACCCTTAGTTTTTTGTAATTTTTATTTATTTAATTTTCCTTTCTTTAGTAAAATAACTGTGTGTTTCAAGCAAATCATGGTAAGCATTATAATTCCCCATATTAGACCCACCACCCAGCATCAAGTTGGTTAAGACTGTAGGTGAGATGAGCCTGGTTGATCCCACAGGAACAAATGGTTAGCAAACGAGTTTTAACATCTTATGACTCTTGAGTAAGAAGCGTTGGTGCAGTGCTCTTAGAATTTCACATGATTGTGAAATCCTAGGTAACACTGTACTGATTATGGGCAGCGTTATCTCTTAACATCAGGAGAGCGTCTTGCTCGTCTTCAACTTCATCACATAAAAAAAAAAAGTTAACATACCCGGTCCATAGTCCCAGCGTCCAGTTGGTTCAGACTGTAGGTGAGATGGGCCTGGTCGATCCAGGGCCTGCCATCGGGGGTCACCGCGTGGAACAAATAGTCGCGGAACAGCTTCAACATGTAGCGGTCGCCTGTCTCCGACCACGACGTGTCCATGTTCAGCCTGAAATATCACGTTCACCTATTATATCCTGGCACAAATGGTGGAAAATAATCAAGCAAGAGCTACGACAGAATCATCATGACGCTCAGAATTGGGAAAAATCAGAGGAGGAGGAGGATTATATCCTGAATTTTAGATAATCTAAAACAAACCGAAAATCATTCTTAGGGAATTGGGTACGTTTCTATAAATACATCCCGATGGAATAACGGAGCTAAGAGAGGATAAATTCACAACCGTGTTAAAGCTATGTCTAAAATCAAATGCTCGATGGTAAACATCACGATTGCCCAGTGCAACCCAGTGTTCTGAAATACAAATTGAGCGCGGCGCTCTACTGGGCCTGTCACACTTATATTAGTGGTTAAATCTCGTCACACCCAGTCGAGTCACTACCCGTCTACCCACTGGACTTTCCCATTGGTGGGTGGTTTCTCGTGAATTCTCTCTCCACCCACCTCCCCTCCTAGAGTAGAGTGGTATTACCGATTACTTTTTCTGGTCCACTCTAGCGTAGTGGGTAGACGGGGAATTGTGAATTCCCCGAATTTCCACCAGTGGGACTGTCCAGTGGGTGGACTGGTAGTGACTCCACCCAGTCACTCAGTAATGCCACTCGTATTACCCTACACTCCAGAACACTAATCCCTGCACATTGCTCGGCGGATGAATAGCAGGCAAAGGTGTGGTACTCCCCAGGCGACCACTGGAATAGAAGCCCTATGACTACAGAAAGAGATGTGAAAGAAGACAGATATAGTCCGCCTGCGGTATTTCCGTTGAGCTTCAACATGGGACTCTTCAAAAGGCAAGTGAATAGAGTCTTGGAAGGTAGGCAACGTACCAGCGGTACCCCTGGTATTGCAGGTATCCATAGGCGACGGTAGCCACTCACCATCAGGTGGGCCGTCTGCTTGTTTGTCACCTATTACATAAAAAAAAGTCGTGAAGCATATCTTACTCAGGGCGTTCGTTCACGACTCCTAACTTGACAAGGATGCGCAGCAAGCGACTGTTGTCTATCTCTCGAGCCAGCTGTTCCTCGAACACGTCGGCGCGACGTTGCAGAGCTTCCACCTAAACATATCGTATTATCACCAACGGGTAATTCATATAAGGAAACACCATGAACAGTGTGTGTGTGTGTGTGTGTGTGTGTGTGTGTGTGTGTGTGTGTGTGTGTGTGTGTGTGTGTGTGTGTGAGTGAGTGAGTGAGTGCGTGTAAGAGTGACTGTATGTGAGTGAGTGTGTGTGTTTAGAGAGTGCACAGACTTGTGTATGCGCAAGTACATTTCATCCTTCTGAAGATTCTCTCGTCTATCAAGATCATAGGAAAAACAGAGGAGAAATATGAATGACACAAGAGTGAAGTGGCCTAAGCCCAGATGTAAAATGGCTGAAAAAGACGATATTTAGGTACATACCTGCGTATAGAATCGTGCTCCGATCATGGGCATGAGATCAGTGACGGAGCGGCGGTTCGTCGCCGACAGAAGGTACCTACACACAACTCAATACATAATGCATTATATATTACATGTAACTTAAAAAAAACATATTCAGTAAAAAAAAATCAAAATTGGGGTTTATACTCCAACCACAGATCATAAAGCTAGAGATGGAAGCTAAATTGAGGTAACAGTCGCCAAGTCATATGCCTGAATCAACATAAGCTCGTAGCTCCGCCTCTTTTTCGTGTTCATTCCACGGCCGACATTGACAGCGTGACATTCACATACTTAATGAAAAATAATTAATAAAAATGCCGTATTGTTCAAAAAAAAGGCGCGGAAAGACTAGCGCTACATTCAATTACGCAAAAGACGAAATCTTATTACACAGGCAAGTTATTATTCCGATAATAATCATTGAAAAATGTTTAACATAAAATGCAATATAAAAATGGCCAAGTTTCTTTTCGTCTCATTCTTTCTTGGTAAATTTGTATAACATTATCTCGTTCTCTCTTACGCCCGGATAAACTAGTGATAAGACACAAATTTAAATTTACACCACAAATTTTATCGACAAAAATGTTATTGAAATTTTTGAAGTAGGTAGGTATTAGGTATATTAAGGTACCAAAATTATCGGGGTTTAATATTATACAGGGTTACTGGTATCTAATTCATGAATGGTTATTATGAAGTTTATAATAAGAGAAGCTTTTAAAATACATAATGTTAAATTTGTCACTAATTTAAAAACAAATAATTCGCTATCTAACATTTATTGTTTATTCTTATAGGGTGCGTATTCGCACGCATAATTTATTAAAATTAGGACTAAAAATTTTATGCGAGCGATGGACCTATTTATATTTTAGTGAAACCATATAAAATGTTTATTCGGGTACTTTGGGAGGTAATAGAGATGAGAAAACATTTAAGCTATAATAAAACAATAATTGAAGTTATATTAAAATATCTCTCGTATACAATACAACGAACTTTCTCATTAAACTTAAGAATAACAGTAACTTATATTTTCTTATCGATACGATATAGCGACTTTACCACATCACTAAAAAGTCATGTTATGCCTCTAACTATTACCTAATCTGTGGCGTAACTGTGGCGTCACCTTGAACGAGCCAATCAAATCTAGCCACCCATCCCCCGCACCCCACCATGTTTCGGTGACTTTGTTTTCATACAAAAAATGACCTAAGCGCGGTATATATCTCTCTTGTATATGACTCCAACAGAACTGGTTACTTACACAGTCGTGGTTAAATCGTTAATTTACTAATATCGCCATAATCTCTCTAAGATCTCGATCAATTTCATTTATTGGTTTGTAAACAGCTGATTATCCTAAACGCCTAACGTTTGTAGCTATTGCAATAAAATGTATTGGTATGATAACAGTCACCTACATTTTATATGGGGTTGTGGGGCAGAAATGAGGGGAAAAATAGTAGAAAATAAAATTCTAGCTTTAACCCTTTAACCGCCAGACTTAAAATCACTTGTCGTGCCCCTAGCGCCAGGCAAGTTTTATGAATTATAAATACCTACAATAAAAGTGATGTCTAATATTTATTCTATTTGGGAGAGAAGCATAAAACCAACTGTAAATTATAACTTTATTCACTATTTATCTAATTACGAGTATAGTTTTATAAAATACAGTGTTATGACTTAAAAAATGTAGATTTAAAGTTCAGTCGGAAATATACGGCTCGTCGGAAATATACGACTCTGGCGGTTACGTAACAGAACAGGCTTGTCGGATATATCCGACGGTGGCGGTTAAAGGGTTAACAATTGCACTAGTATCTTGCTGAAGGTTTATAGATTACTATCTGCACCCAGTTATACCCGCTGTACTGTATGTGTTATTCCAGGGTCTAAGCTATCTCTATGCCAAATTTCAGCTCAATCAGTCCACCGGTTTAGGCGTGAAATGTGTTTATTACTAAACATACATCCAGACATCTAGACGTCCATACATTCTTACAAACTATAATATTTAACTTATAATATTAGTAAGCATAAGGTCTATATGTTTAATATATGAATATTGCGCGATACGAAGTGCGCGCGGGTCCACTGTATAACAAGTGACATATAAAAAAAACTTTTAAAAAACAAGCTTTTATTATTATTACCATCTAGCACCATAAAGTACTCGTCAAGACAAATCAAATGAGCCCAAACTCGATGGGGTTGCGTCGTTTAATAACGGAGTTCCTATGGCCACCTTCCAGCTCCATCATCAGATCAGCTCGATGCCATAAAAATATTGCATTGTCATCGGATTTATACAGGCATCCAAATTTAAATAATAAAATACATATTTCAGGACATTTCACACAGCGCCATTTTTCAGCTTAATCGGACACCGGGAAGTGGGTCAAATTAAACTTGATAGATTTGATTACAGACACACAGACAGACATACAGACAACAGACAGGTGAAAGTAAATAAAAGCTTGTAATAAATAGTGATACATACAGAATAACGTTTTTGAGATCGGCAGAGTAAGTCCTCGCGACGAGGTCCATGGAGGCGGCCAGGTTGTCGCAGTGGATCGTGCGGCAAGCTAGGGCCAGC
The DNA here is from genome assembly GCA_947507615.1 of Hemithea aestivaria. NCBI lineage: Eukaryota > Metazoa > Arthropoda > Insecta > Lepidoptera > Geometridae > Hemithea > Hemithea aestivaria. Next base: position 4,626,514 of record OX382323.1, read on the forward strand.
GACAGACGACCTAGGGCGGTCAGGTCGTCTTGTTGGGCCTACAGAGTGAAAGTTTGTAAGTCTAGATAGGGACCCCCAAAAAAAAACCCCGGTTTACGGTACAAAAAAAATATTTTTTTTTTTTATGTTATGAAGTAGAAGACGAGCAAGACGCTCTCGTGATGTTAAGAGATAACGGCTGCCCATAATCAGTACAGTGTAATAATAAAAAGAAACAGCAAAAATACTGACGCGGACAAACTATGGGAAAAAAGCGATATTGTTTGAAGGTGTATAACTCTTTAACCAGTGACATTCGAGAATAAGAATAATAATAATTGTGGTTTATACTCCAACAGAACAGGTTACCCTACTTACACTGTCAGAATCAAATCACAATTTATAGGTTGTGTGGCCAACCTATATGTTGCAGTTTCAGGTCGCCGAGATTCCTACAAGGCCTGCAACATGACCTAACGACTGCCTCCTACATATCTTATAGGAAACAGCCGGGACCCACAGTTTTACGTGCCTTCCGAAACATGGTAGAGAATGTGAAAGCCTTAATATATTTAGGAGTAAATAAAAGAAATATGTTGAAAATCAACTGTTATAATAATAAGAGTGCGTACCGTGTCAGAAAGCTAATTTTAACTATTTTAGATTATATTTATAAATTTCATTGTAAGTGAACATAAGTTTGTGTGTTCAATAAAATTCGTTAAACCTAACTATTTGACAAAAAATCTAATATATAAAATTCTCGTGTCACAGTTTTTGTTGCCATACTCCTCCGAAACGGCTTGACCGATTTTGATGAAATTTTTTGTGCTTATCCGGTATCTATGAGAATCGGCTAACATCTATTTTTCATCCCCCTAAATGTTAGGGGTAGTCCACCCCTAAATTTTTTTATTTATTTTTTAGACAAAATTTTTAATTTCTATTTTTTTATGATACAACATACAAAAATACATACAATCCTCAATTTTCACCTTTCTACGATCAACCCTTATTTTTTAATAGCCATTTTAGTAATTTAATCATTTTTCCTCTCCGGTCGAAAACTGATCAATCGTCATTTAATTAGTTATCCCCGCCAGATGTCTACAGGTGTCACTTCTGACCCAGTAAACAGCACGGAGTAGGGATGAGAACGAAGCCGGTCTCCTTTCTTTCTCACTCCCTACACAGTTGTCGGCCATCATTATTGTTTATTCATCAAGTGTAGTAGTAACGTTGACAATTATTATTTTGCTATCTCAGTGTAACTCTCATATTAACTTTTAATCATTCCTATTTTATTAATAATAATAAAATTATCAATTTTGAGTGTATTTTGCACGATTAGTTAATCAAGTGATTTTATAACCTCAAAAGTACTCAACACGTGACACGAGCTTCCAATAACAACGGATTTTGTGTTGTAAGTATACTTTTTTTTATTTATATCGAAAATGTTGTTGATCTTATAAAAATGTAATTTTAATTTAATTTTATTAAAAAAATGTAATTGAACAATTAAGATTTTCATAGTTTCCAAAAAATCAATCATTATGAATCTTTATATTGAAATTTCAATGGAAATATTGGGTGTATGAAAAAATTATAAGAGACAATGTTTTCATAAAATTTAATTTTTTACTTTTGTTTGAAATTTTTTTCCATAAAATAATGCTTATTTAACGCATATACCACATTCTTACATACATACAATATACACATTCTAACATATGTACATACATACATACTTCCAATAAGTAAGCTATTTTTTGTCTACACTAGAAATTACTAGGAAATTATTTATATGGCAAAACAACGTTTGCCGGGTAAGCTAGTAATATGTATTATTATAGACGTCGACTGGAAAAGTACAAAACTGTTGCCAGTTATTTTACCGTTCTGGAACGGCAATGTTACAAGCACCTATCTTTTATTTTTTCGTCAACAAATAAAAAGCTATGAAAATCGGTTTGCCGTTCAGATGTTACAAGTGTTCGAACAAACCAGACTTTGGCATGTAGAGGTTTAGAAAATGAAGATTAAAATAATAATAAAATATTTTAGAACATTTCACACAGCGCCACCTAACCCCAAGCTAAGCAACGTAATGCCTGTGTTATGGTGGTTAGGATAACGGATATACTCGTAATACTTGTAAACTTTTCTTTTGTAAATACATACTTATAATAGATAAAGAAAGCCACCCAGACCAGAAACAAATACATGTGGATCACACAAACATTTGTCCCATGCGGGAATCGAACCCGCAACCTCCTGCGTTGCAAGCGGGTATTAGCCCACCGCGCCACCAAGGTTGTCAAAGTAGTAGAGTATCTCTTTTGTCAATGTCCTTAGCTATAATAGTGGGTTTTTCAAAATGGTTTTACCTGTTGAATATCGTTTGGATTGGCATGAGTTGCATCAGCGGATCCGACCCAAGCAACTCGCACGCGGCATCCGTTCATGACCACCTTAGTCGGGTCCAGGCTCCTATATACACAATACAATACAAAGATAGATTCATATCATACATAAAAAATTACAATAAAAAAAACTTTATTCCTAAAAACTTACTATAAATTAACACTAATAGAGTATTAATTGGCGGTCTAATCGCTCAAAGCGATCTGTTACAGATAACCATAATATTTACTAGATGAATGTGTTATGGTTTCACACTATGCGGCCCAACGTTCGCCAACGTTGGCCGGGGTGCACAGATTATATATATGCACTCGGGGCACAGATTATATAAATCCAAAAACAAAGAAAATTTAACTTAAAATGACTTCAAATGACCCATGACTAATATTCAAAATAATATTATAATTTAAGTCATTAAATACGGAGACCAAAATATACACATCCGTCAAACTATTTTTTTTACTCTGCTATGCCGGAGTCATTTGTCTATAGACAAAAGTTGTTCGTGCATAGACAAAACCGTACCGCCTCGACCAAGTTCGCGCACAATCTGGATGAAGCTTTAGTTAACCCCTCAAACATCCATCGGGATATGTAGTGGACGCAATGGGGATCCGTTATGGTATTACTTAGAGCGGTAGTACACGCGTAATTTTTTTTGCCTGCTACTATTTGGTACCGTGGTACTACTCTCTCTGGTCTGGTACCCTGGTACTCCTTTGGTATACTGGAGATGTTACATTTCCGGTGGTACTAATGAATTTGTTATATAAAATTACTGGACAAAGGATTTTGAAATTAATTGAAAACTTACGTGTACTTCTGCAATGAAAACACACAAATATGAGATATTAATGACTGCGACTCATAACATTATATATTTCTAATGTTATTTAACAACTTCGTTACTCCACGCCCCTAAATCCCAAATAAAAGGGTCTTGACAGATAAACGGACGCTAAAGTGATCTTATAATTATCGTCATCCCACCAGATGAAAGGGCCATATGAGTCGACAATGAATTACGAAAGATGCATAGAAAGGTACCGATTCACTCGTGCCTTGAAGATCCCCAAGTTGTATCGCTCGGGAAACACAGTCTGAAACCCTAATAAAATTAAATACATAATAACAAACCTGCAAGCCAGTCCAGCGGCGTGTATAGCACGCAATGCAGCCGTCAGCTGAACCAAGAGGCTCCACAGAACAGCCTCGGGAAGCAACGCACCGCAGGCCACCGCTCGGAGCATTGTGTTTTTCTAGTAAAACAATATTTAATTGTTTAAAAAGAAAGAGAATGAAAGAAAAAAGGCTTATTTACAAAAAATTGCATACAATATAAATAAGTACTTATATACTGTAAATAGGTATCTACTCAGGATATACGAGTATGTAGGTGGAAATAAAGTTTTCATTAACTCTCGCAATAACACCAGCGTCGAGCACAGGGGCAGACTGAAAACCAACAGTCAGGTTAGACGAAGGCCTAGCTTGACGACACGCTGACTCTGTTCCCATTGACTGATACTCTTATACATATTATATTATTATTGTTTGGATAAGTTAATAAAGTTTGTACCGTATATTATTAGTATTTGTCAATAAATTTTATTCATTTCATTTCATAATATCTAATTAATACTGATTCAATTCCAATGAGAATCGCAATCAATGAAACAAATTTTAATGTAACGTTGTTGGGTGGATCCAGCTTTATCTGATGATGGATAGTAATCTGAGATTGTTTGTCCCACTATATCGACATATCTCAATATAGGAATTGCATAGACGCGACGCCATGTTTTAAAAACTGATAATAATATTTATCCTACCGACTTCGCCATTTGTAACATATGTGTAAATTTTGTTCCATTGTTTTGTATGAGTGTGTGAGGGTGTACACGTATCATTTTAGGGAATCGGATTTAACACTAAATATGTTTAAATATAAATTGACGCAATGGTTGGCGAAGAAATGTTTTTATAGCATACATTAATTTTTTGAATACAAAATATAAATAGTCATGCATACTCCGTACAATGTAACTAAAGGCATTATTCTTAGCTATAAGTCATTATTGTAATTATGTATTATTCATACGTCTGGAAAAGACAGGTTTCGGCAGAACAATGCATTACATTAAGATCTGATATTATGTACCTGAAATCTATGAATAAACAAATTCTTATTCTTATTCTAAAGCGCGCGCTTGTGTTTTGTGTGTGCAAATTTATGCATGTATGTAAGTAACAATACGGAACTATGACACTTCCATAGTTCCGTATCATCATCATCCGTGTAATTTCTTACCTGATGAGTGTACGGCCTGGGGGCATCAGGATCCGAGGAGAACGGATCGAACAGCTGCTGGTTGCCATCCGCGCTGGAGTTGGTCGCTCCACCGGCGAGGTACTTGTTCATCAGCGTCTCGCAGGCCGGGTGGTAAGTGTACACCAGTATCATTGCTGGAACAAATGTCCCGTTTGATTGCCTGCGCGATACGTGGCTAGACGTGGTGATGATAGGTGGTGTCGCTCAGTAACAGAATGGTGGCCCAGATGGGGTGGGGACGTAGGAATAGGAAAATGGGAACGTAGCAGGGTTGACCAATGGCTAGATGGACGGACATTAAGGGGTTAATAGTCGCTGAGACTCTGTCTCGCTCGCACGATACGACTTATTGTCAAATAACAATTGATAAAAAAGACTTTTTGGAAATGTGTTATATTGAAAATTTTGCTCATATTGTTATACTATTTTTATAAGTATTCCCAGTTTGCTACCTTAAATAACAACAATGGCATTCTCAATTATATGAAAAATATTTATCTTTAAACATGCCTCAATCATTTTATAAAGTATCAAACTGGTTATACTGTAAAAAAATTGTATAAAAATATGAGCTAAATTATCAATTTAACACATTTCTAAAAAGTGAATTTTATCAATTGTTATTTGACAATTTGTTATATAGTGCGAGCGAGACAGAGGTTCAGCGACTATTAGCCGCTTAAGAGAGTCGGAAAATGGATGGATGAGAGCGGCAAGGGACAAGGGAGAATGGCATAATCAAAGAGGCCTCCCTATGCCCAGCAGAGGCCTACTCAATGGTAATATACTTACATAGAGGACTTAACCATAGAATACGCATTACCGTAGGTACCCCTGTCGCCGACGATACGCATAGACATACGTCAAATGTCTTTGAACCAAAGAGTTTCTACTATGATCGAGCCAATCAAAACTAGACAACCGCCGAACCGCAATTTTGTTTTCATACAGAAGATCACGGTTTATTTTTGGTCCTCTTGTCTATGTATACTTACAATGATCTCCAAGCGCATGAGTGATGAAATAATCATGGAGCTTCACAACGTTAGGATGGTCGATTCCCTTCCACATCTCAAGACGCTTGGTCAGGATAGTGGAGTACGAGTGAAGCCGCCTGATGGGGGGCTTTCGACTAATAAGTGTTCTAAAAGATAGTCTACTCTGTGCTAACACTTACAGTGGTCTCCAAACGCTTGAGTGGTGAAATAATCATGGAGCTTCACAACGTTAGGATGGTCGATTCCCTTCCACATCTCAAAACGCTTGGTCAGGATAGTGGAGTACGAGTGAAGCCGCCTGATGGGGGGCTTTCGACTAATAAGTGTTCTAAAAGATAGTCTACTCTGTGCTAACACTTACAGTGGTCTCCAAACGCTTGAGTGGTGAAATAATCATGGAGCTTCACAACGTTAGGATGGTCGATTCCCTTCCACATCTCAAGACGCTTGGTCAGGATAGTGGAGTACGAGTGAAGCCGCCTGATGGGGGGCTTTCGACTAATAAGTGTTCTAAAAGATAGTCTACTCTGTGCTAACACTTACAGTGGTCCCCAAACGCTTGAGTGGTGAAATAATCATGGAGCTTCACAACGTTAGGATGGTCGATTCCCTTCCACATCTCAAGACGCTTGGTCAGGATAGTGGAGTACGAGTGAAGCCGCCTGATGGGGGGCTTTCGACTAATAAGTGTTCTAAAAGATAGTCTACTCTGTGCTAACACTTACAGTGGTCCCCAAACGCTTGAGTGGTGAAGTAATCATGGAGCTTCACAACGTTAGGATGGTCGATACCCTTCCACATCTCAAGACGCTTGGTCGGGATGGTGGAGTACGAGTGGAGTCGCCTGATAGCGAATTGTTCGCCGCTCTGCCGGTGCGTGGCCCTGAACGACGTCGCCAGCGAGTGAGGCGCCGCTGACTCCAGTGGGATAAGCTCCGCGTACATCTCTACCGTTTCTGGGAGATCTGAGGGGAAAAATGTATTTATTTATTTATTAAAAACAATATGTGCTAACAGTGTAAAGTCAACTACAAAGAGATGTATCCCATGTTAGTCTTACAAAATGAAGGAACTTTTAGTATGCAAAAAATTATTTACTATATTCGATTCATTTTCAATGCTATTATTATGTATCACCTAAGGAAAAGTAGTGGGATACATCATTGTTGCATATTAAACGAGTCGGTGATAATATAAAGTTTGATTGCTACTAGAAATGTCACGAACCAAGGGTAGTTCATTGTGGCTAATGAAAATTTACTTCATTTTGTAAGCCTAACATGGAAATATCTTTGTAGTTGACTGTACACCAAAACACACATAATGCTAAACTTAACCTAAAGACAAAACAGTTATGTACGAGACAAATTAATAATTAAAGACTTATATAGACAACTTATAGTGTAAATATGGATGTCGGTATCCTGAGCTATCTGCAAAAATCTGTATCTGTATTTGAAGAAAGCTATTATTTATTTAGGGTATAATCAAATATGTTTGAGCAAACATTACTGTGCTTTGGTAGGAGGGCACTGTAGCTAGAGTTTTTTTTTCAGGAATTTAGCAATTTAGATTCAAGGGATTCATAAAAGTTGCCACAAATTGTTACTTTTCGGTCTTTGTTCTTTTAATGTGAGCAATTTGATTAATTAGAATAATACTCTGATATTTTGTCCAAGTAATGGAGTAATGAGATAATAAAAAATTAATAATTATACAGGATTATTTTTTAACGATTTTTTTAAATAGTTACCTTGATTTTACGAAATAATTTAAAATAACTCGAAAACCGTAAATTTATGCGGAACATATATTATTATGGAAATCAAATCATAGCCAATGAGCACCCCAATAAGGCTTTATACGCCAATGTATTAAATTACAAATAACGCTGTATATACTAGATCTACAAAGATACCTCTCACTGTTAAAACAAAAGAAATATTTACCTGGAAACTGACGTATATCAGCTTGCATCAGCATTTCCTCGTTCCGCTGGTATATCTCTTGCCTGATCGTCTCCGGTTGGTAAAACGATGCCGCCAGACCTTTATAACACAATCACAATTATAACCATATATTTTACACGTGTATAGGTAAGGCAACCAGTTTTAAATTACATCTCTGAACGTGCAATTGGGTATTGGCCTAGATTTTTTAAAATCTTTTTAGCCCGCGAGTAATATACTACAAATATTAATTAATATACTATTTATATAAGAAATGTCTAAGATTTCAGCTTATAAGTTTTTGGTTGGAGATGCACTACGTCACACTTCAATAAAAAAGTTTTAGGAAATTAGTGTGCAGTGACGTCACGATTCCCACCAAGCAACTTTAGTGGATCGCACCTCAGGCATTTATTTAATTAAATTTACAAAGCAAAAAAAAACATTTACTTTTAATTAAAATCTACTTGCCAGACGTCTTTTTAGTCAAACCCCCAATACAAAAGTGGTAGAACGAAATGAAATACGAAATATGAACACATTGATTAATATAACTTGAAATGACATTTTAATTTAAATATGGACAGAAATGTAATCCATACACTCCATTTTATGATTAAAAGCAAAACAGTATTAGATTTTATCAAGGAGTAGATAATTATTAGGTACATATTGGGTACACGTATAAAATATGATTGTTTTAAAATAAAGTTTTATTCTACAAATGCAGTGAAGTGAATTAATTAGAAAGTGTCATCAAAAGCCCAGATACATTAAAATTGAATTAAATTTATGTTTGAGTTTGAAATAAAGTTACATTTACTAATGAAACTTTGCTAGGAACGCAACTAAAATAATCATTGTAATTTAATTTCTTTAACTTTCTGAGCATAAACTAGCTCAGTGTTGGAATAACTATAATATTGACTAATACGTGAAAAATCTAAATTAATTAACGAATGGCAGAAAAAACTAAAATGTTGACTAAAATATACAATTTCTCTGTGATTCTCGCTAAATTCTGTAACAACTCAATAAAAAATCTTTTAAACCGATTTCAATCTTTCTTTAAATATGCGAGAACGTGACGCACGTTTTAATTTATTTATAACATGAAAACCGCTCGACCGAAATCGATAAAATTTAAATGGGACTAATCTAAGAAAATATTTTTGAAATAAAAATAAATTGGAAATCGGTTAAGGTCTTCAAATAATATAATTATCAATGAACATATATTTGATTAAATATATATTTAACGTTCCCCTTTTTTTTAAAGTAAGTTAAAATTGACAACAAAGAAATATCAAGAAAAAAGCTGGTAAACCAACTATTTTGGCTTAAATTCCATAAATTTACTTTGACTTAACAATAAATAGGTACTTATTGGCTTAAAATCATTAAATTTGACCACACAGTGTTCATATTACGTCTCCACAAAGTCATTTCGAGGATTCTACGCTTGAGGGCATCGGCTATGTGGAGTTAAAATCATTACAAACGGTCTAAATATTATTATTTTTATCAGATAATACAATAAATAAAACTATCCATATATTTATTTCTTAAATTTGTTGCATATTACTATACGACAAAATTAAGAAACATCTCCAAAATTATAGAGGCTTATAGAAATCTTAACATTTCAAGTTAATTAATAGCCCATTAAATATGCGGGCTCTAATAAATGGGTATACAAGTATACATAGATAAGCCGCAAAACAAAAGAGTTACTATACAAGGAAAGCATAGAGGAGTGCGTATGTATATGAAGCGGAGAATAATTCACCAATCAGAGAGCTTGGATTTTTTTCATATCAAGAGCGCTCTTCTGTGATTGGTCAATTCTGGTTCGCTCCGCTCGATAAACGCACCTAAATAAATTACATGCTACGAGAATGCAACAATTGAAGACATCGACTGCGAGGTAAGCTAACTTTATGTTTTTAATACATATCTATAAAGTGATTCGAGAATTCAATATTAGTTACACTCAGCGCTTTTACCTACTAAGTAGTATAATATTATTCTAGTCTCGAGAGTTATTCCAGAGCCTAAGCTACATATACACCAAGTTTGAGCTTAATCAGTTTAGTAGATTAGGCGTAAAGAGGTAACAAACACACAGCAATCCTTACTTTCGCATTCGTAATATTATTCTGAATAAAAATATAGCCAAGTAGGCTATGTGTAAACCTCCTTCCATACTAAATTTAGGTTAATCTGTTTAAGCTTCAGGAAGTTATTAATGGAGTTAGGCGTTGCTTTGCGGAAAACCATGATTATTCTATTAATTAAATATCAATATTTAATACTATTTTGGCTATAACATGTAAGTTCAATCAATTTTTAAGGGGGAGATTAATTCGAACGATGCCAATACAATAATTAATATAAATTCCACCACCGTGCAATTAATGATACAAATACTAATTATAATTACTAGAAGTAAAAAACACAATCACACATTTTTTTTCTATTGGTAAGTATATTAAATATATTTAAAAAAACATGTAACTGGACAATAATGCTATCAGCTTAACTCGCATTCGTCTGTAGGCTTATTCGCCAGAAGAATAAAAAATATCTAAAGCTGAATTCGACCAAAATTAACTTTATTTATTAACACTTTACACAAGTAAATATACAGCACAAAAGATACTAGAGGTATCCTTTGTTCTAGAATTTCTTGTTTATGCGTTAAATTTAGGGCCATAAAATCGTGCATCGCGCAGTGTAAAATTCTCAAACTTTACAAAACGTCAAAGTGTATTTTGTATTCTTCTTTCAAGTCCAAATTCCTTTAATTTTTGAAAATATTTTGGATAAGTATTTGTGACAATGCGCGCATACATGTGTACGTACGAAGTGGAGCGGGTTAGAATAAAGGTTTAGAACCGTAATTTTATTCGAATCCAGCTAAAATATAGTATTTGAAATGTCTTGAATAAAATGATGAAGCCAGCCGCTATGCATACGTATTTATGTATGTAATTTTAGTGAATTAGTTAATATCATAATTTAAATGAATGCTCTACTTCTACAGAGCACGTTTTTTTAAACTCTATTGTCAAATACATATAGGGGTCATTTTCAAAAAAACTGTACACTGCGGAAAAATTGATGAAAATTTGTAAGATCGTGGCAAGGCATTTATTATGGCCAATATATATTAATTAATCATTTAATTATTAGAAATTGGTATTAAAATAAATAAATTTAATAGATTTACGGAAAAATTAAGATTTTACTACACTCAGGTATCACAATATATTCCATTCCGAAACTACTTATTAATGTTGATAAATAATATAAATAAAGCAATTTTTGCAATAAAAAGTTATTCAATCAGTGTATTGTACCTTAAAGTTCATAAAAAATATATAAAATAATAAAATCAACTTAACAAACTCAAGAAATCGTATATTAAGTTTCCATTACGTTACTCTTTGGATAAAAATGAGGTATAAATTTACTTTTTTTCTATTATTGCAGCACTTAAGAACTATATAACTAAATTACTATTGAGAGACCATAAATATTAAACTATTAAAATAAACGCACCATAAAAATCACATAGAACTTCGTTAATAATTAAAACTTAGACAAAATTATAAATGGGACAGTTACGGAACGGAGTGCATTGGTAATGGAAAAGATTTCTTAAGCCTAAGACATACTGACAGTAAAAATCATCAAGCAATGAATTTAATTATTACAATCAATAATATCTTCACCAAAACATTTTTGACGTATGAAATCATAATTATTATTGCTTTCATTGCACGTATAACACAAAACCAATTTAAAAATTCGCCATACATTTTGCTAAATAAACAGACCTGATAGCTATATTTTTCTTACATGCAAAGCATAGAAAATTTGAGATATTGCCGACCTAATAGAAGGGTTTTTATTTTAATGGCTCTTTCGGTTTATGTCCGTAATGCAACATTTTTAAACTATGCTTAATTTCAATTGAATTTTTTGTAGGCAACGGTGTTAAAAACCATTTAAAATGACTGAAACTAAATAACCAATTTTAATCTAACCACAATGTAGCAATTTTTATAAAAATGCACACACTTTGCTAGTTTTTAGTCACAATTAAATCGGGACTTCCATTCCGACCAACTAAACCGACCAACTGAAATTGATCAACTATTTTCTTTCCTAACGAATCAACTTTTTAGTTGGTTGGATTGGAATACTTTAAAAAATAAAATTTATTCTTATCTACACAACTCAAAACTGACCAACTATTTTTCTTTCCCAACCGAACAACTTTTTCATTGGTCCTAAATACACAGAATGTTAAATAAAACCAAAGCGTACATACATGACAGATGACAGCTGTCAACCTTAAAATGTCAATATCTCGAAAAGTAATCGTCCTAGAGTGACACTGTCATGGAAGAAATGAAAGGTCTTGAAGAGATCTTCTTTTCAGATGACATCTGTCAAACTTAAAATGTCAATATCTCGGAAAGTACTCGTCCTAGAGTGACGCTGTCATGGAAGAAATGAAAGGTCTTGAAGAGATCTTCTTTTCAGATGACAGCTGTCAAACTTAAAATGTCAATATCTCGGAAAGTACTCGTCCTAGAGTGACGCTGTCATGGAAGAAATGAAAGGTCTTGAAGAGATCTTCTTTTCAGATGACAGCTGTCAAACTTAAAATGTCAATATCTCGAAAAGTAATCGTCCTGGAGTGACGCTGTCATGGAAGAAATGAAAGGTCTTAAGGAAATCTTCAAATAAGATGACAGCTGTCAAACTCAAGATGTCAATATCTCGGAATGTTCTTGTCCTAAAGTGACGCTGTCATGGAAGAATCGAAAGGTCTTGAGATCTTCATTTCAGATGACAGCTGTCAATTTCGGAAAGCGCTGGTCCTAGGCAGATCTCGGTCCCGATGACAGCTGTCATTTGAAATGAAGATATCCTCAAGACCTTTCATTTCTTTCATGACAGCGTCACCCTAGGACGTGAACATTCCGAGATATTGACATTTTAAGTTTGACAGCTGTCATCTGAAAAGAAGATTTCTTCAAGACCTTTCATTTCTTCCACAACAGCTCACTCTAGGACGAGTACATTCCGAGATATTGACGTTTTAAGTTTGACAGCTGTCATCTGAAATGAAGATTTCCTCAAGCTCTTTCAGTTCTTCCATGACAGTACCACTCTAGGACGAGTACTTTCCGAGATATTGACATTTTAAGTTTGACAGCTGTCATCTGAAATGTAGTTTTCTTCAAGATCTTTCATTTCTTCCATGACAGCGTCACTCTAGGACGAGTACTTTCCGAGATATTGACATTTTAAGTTTGACAGCTGTCATCTGAAATGAAGATTTCCTCAAGATCTTTCATTTCTTCCATGACAGTATCACTCTAGGACGAGTACTATCCGAGATATTAACAGCTGTCATCTGAAATGCTTAGCCTAGGACGAGTACTTTCCGCGATATTGGTATTTCAAGTTTGACATATTATTATGTGTTTAAAAATATATCTTATAGACCAACTAAATAGTTGGTTAGTTGAGAAAGAATACAGTTGATCCGTTTTGATTAAGAATTTCAGTTGATCCGAACAGAAAATTTTTGTCATAAATAAAATATCCGATCAACTGGTTGGTCCGATAAGAACAAATCGATTAAACGAGACCATTCTGACCAACTAGTTGATCGGTTCAATTGGTCGGAATGGCAGTCCCGATTATGTGTTTAAAAATATAGGTATCTTATGGACCAACTAAATAGTTATTTATTTGAGAAAGAATACAGTTGATCCAGTGTTATAAATAAAATATCCGATCAACTGGTTGGTCCGATTGGAACAAATTGATTAATGGAGTCCATTCTGACCAACTAGTTGATTGGTTCAATTGGTCGGAATGGCAGTCCCGAATTAAATAATAAAAACCATTCAAGTACGAGTCGGATTCGAGCACCGAGGGTTCCGTATCAGCCCGTAGGTATACCAAATTTCAAAATTCTAAGCTCAACGGAGTGTACCCTGTAGGTTTTGATTCCCTTGCAAGTAGTTGCGAGTATGAAAATGTGCGGCTAAAAATTACTGTTTCTTTTGATTGCGTGGACATAGAAATTAGATTTTATTACAGTTTAAGGATATTATAGACTTGTGTATTTGATATGAATTTCAATTTAATACCTCTACGCGTTCATGAGGAATCTGAAAGTAAGTATAAAAATATCAAAATTTAATTTTGTCAAAAAACTCGTTATTAAAGAAAATTCGAGTGGTGCCATCTTTATGTCACTCACTTTTGCCAAAATGTACAGTATGCATTAAGCTTTATGATTCCATTCCGAATTTTTTTACTTCCACTTCTACGTTACCTGTGTTTTGGTTTCGGAAAAGAAGTAACGGGTACCGAGATCGCAACAACATTAATTCGTTAAAAATATATTAATGTTGTATAAATTAAAAATTGAATATTATACACGATTCCATGATATTTATAGAATTCATCAATACATTTTGTAGAAATTTGACTATTTTCCTTAGCTTTCTTTTTGGTTTCGGTTTCGGAAAATCAAAAATGGACCATTGGTCACTTTCACTGTTTTGCTGTTGCGATCGCCCTCCAAATGAACGAATCTAATATTGCCGCTGTTTGAGTGATAGACTTAATGTTGCTCTTGATATATAAGCATTAAATTTGGTAAACTTATAAATATATAGCCTAAAAAGGTGGTTTCGGAATGGAATTTTCCACATTTCATGAATTACGTCCTCGATTAAATTTATTTATTAAATATAATAATAATGAACTTAAAAATATAGCGTTATTTTAAACTTAAGCAATAATATCTGTATTTTCCGAAAATATAAACATAAGTATAACTTATATTTGATAAAATTTGAAATTTAAAACTTTTATTGCGTAACTTGTAGTGTGGGACATTGTAATTTTTAATGTTTTGCTACTAAAATATTTTAATATCTTTGTTGGTAACTGTGTTATTTATGAAAATAATATATAAAATACTTAAAAAAATACCGATAATTATATTTTTTGTACTAATTCTACTTAGACTTTACAAATATTAATTATAATTACTGGTCAAGTAATGGGACAACCATAAAAATGAATGTACAATTTTTTTTGAAAATGACCCATAGACATTATAAAAGTGCCGCATTTTGCGCATTAATGAATAATAATAGGCATGTTGACAACGTTAAAAAATAAATATATGATGTCCGTCAGTTCCATAATTATTAATTCAAAAATATTAGATACACGTATTTATTGATTCGTAAATATAAAAAATGGCTGAGATATAGGTAACGCTTAAAACTTCAAAGGTGGGGTCGTGTTCCGTCAAGTCCTGCTTAAGAAATGTTTTCGAGACGTGACGACCAAGCAACTTCAGTGCATTACGTTGCAGTAATTTTGTACGTTTAAACTTTACGAAGAAAAAATATTTGTTTAATATTTTTTAATGATCTAATTCGAAATATTTTGGACACATCTATCTCTGTTAGAGTTAACACTAAACAGTTACACATAGTCGAGTCTTTTTTAAGCCGGACTTTAGTTTCAAAATGTATTTATTTATTATCTAGAGTTTTGTGATCGAATTTGAGTTCATCACAAATGCTTGGATAAAATTAATAGACGATATATATTTTAACACAAACATAAAATGAGAAGCTCAATCTACGAAACTAAGCGATGCAAATGAAAAATTGATACCTCTCGGTTGAGGATACCTTAAAGGGGAAAATTATAAATTTTGACATAAGTTTGTGCCGAATGTTTAAGAAAGTACCTCGACGGAGACACCTTTGAGACGTTTCTTTTCTAGTTTGATGAGGCGTTTTCAAAAATGCATTAACAAAGGATCATTCGACCTGGAAATATAGAAAGGAAAGTCTGACGTATCTATCGCCCAACTCTTTACGATGACCAGATCTTCAAAATTTAAAATCCACAGTCCATTTGATATATATATATATATATATATATATATATATATATATATATAAGTATTATATCCGTTATCCTAACCACCATAATACAAGCATTAAGTTGCTTAGTTTGGGGTTAGGTGGCGCTGTGTGAAAAGTCCTGAAATATTTATTTATTATTATACACAGTGATAGTTTAAAATTATGGTTGAAGACGGATGTTCATTTTATAAAAATAAACTTATTATAAACGGTAAAAGTTGGCATGAAGTAAAATCAAACAGTGAAATAGTTCTCAGATCTGTAATGCACTGGCTGGACGCTAATCTGCTCACACTAAATATTTCTAAAACTAAGTACATCCCTTTTTCAACAAATATTTCTTCTCAGCCTCCTAGTTCATTTTCAATCTATGCACATATATGCAAACAGTCTGTCTCTTGTAATTGTACCCTAGTTGAACGTACTCCAGTCATAACATATCTAGGCATCATGCTAGACAGTACAATAACCTGGAAAACCCATATTGGAGTTACCACCTCTCGAACCCGTAAGCTGATCTTTATTTTTAAAAATCTCAGACATAATGGACGCTGAATCACTTAAAACTGTATATTACGGCGGTATTAGGCAACTCTTCATTCTAAACACTATTCTTCGCAAACACTCAGAAACTGTTTTCAACCCTTCTGTCCTGTCCACGAAACGTAGATCCGATATAGTTTGCCTAACTCAATCTTGCCGCTTAGCTTTAGCGAGTAGGCATTATCATTTTATTAGCTCAAAACTGTATAACAGAATAAACTCTAAATTAAATATTTATTCTCTTCTTAAATTTAAATGCAAGGAAAAATGTCAAGACTGGCTCTTATCTCTAACTTATGATGAGACTGAAGATCTTATTCGCTAATCATCTCACTTTCTTACGCACACATACATAGACAGACATACACACACAAACACACACACACACACATACACACGCACACACACCCAACTCACTCAGTAATTGCCTGAAATCTGTAATCTTACTCAAAAAAAATTGTTGTAAATTTAGTATTAAGTTCAGTAGATTTGTTTTTCTAAATACTTAGTTTGTTTTAATATTTTAATTTTGTATTTTGGATAACTTGTTATAATATTGTCACCGGAGGAGGGCGTTGGTGTCTGTAACACAGTCTCACGACTATAACAGGCATCATCGTTCCTTGACTATGTTTTATTGTACCCCTTTTTCCAAAATAAAGAATTTGTATTTGAAAAAAAAAAAAACAACTAATTAAAGGTTAGAAATATTGTTCAGTGGTAGATATTGTGACATCAGATATGTAAAGAGTAAAAATAACTTGATGTTGACTCCACCACTAAAGGTAGGTAAAATAAAAGGCCAGACAAAAACAGTGATAGGTTTATAATGCAAATATGAGTGGCAAACAACAATATGCTAAAGAGACCGCATACGCAATACCGAAATGCGTCAAAGGAACGTAGGTAAGCGAATAATGCGGCTCAAATGGAGCTGGGCAGGATACATTGTCGTCATACGGATTTTTCCATGCGCATTTTTCCATTTCCATGAAAAAACGCGATAAGCTAGTCTAAATTTATAAGGAAAGCGTGATCTATTAAGAACCCTTATACAACTGGATGCTCTCTCGCTCGCTTCATTTAATACATTTTGCAGTTTGCAAAATTTAAAATAAATAAAAATCAACCCATGCCATTTTAATGTACCAAACTGGAAATACTTTTAAAATGTGTGCAATAATATTGTGTAGGGCTTAGGAACTTTCAAAAAGTTAATTCTTTTAATTTATATTTCAAAATGTATCAAATAGTGCGACCGAGAGACCGTCCAGCGGTATAAAAGCCCTCTTAACGCGCAGCTCAAACCGACGAACGGATTGGCTTGATATTTCAGTTTTATGCTATAGTATTCTGCTATGAAAGGATTTTGCCAAGCGGGTAAAGCCGCTAGCATGAGTATATCATAATCTGGAAGTAATCCTTTATTGAAAACGCCTCAAAAACCAGTGAACAAATCTCCGAGCACCGAGAGGTACGTACAACGAAGCGTCATGACCGTACACGATAAGGGCCTTCGCACACGACGCACGCGTAATCGTAACGTATTATAGTATACGTATATCGTAACGTATTTTGTGAAGCGGCTCTAGACAAATACACACGCATATTTGTAAATGCTTAAAATGTATGGGATAGTTTTAGAAAAACAATCGAATCTAGTTAAAAATGGCATTTTGCCGACGCATCGACTTTAAACAAAATATGCTTAGCTCGAGGATTCGCGTGTAATTTAACGTTAACGATTCGAGCATTACGATGAGCCTTACACACTGGAATGTAACATTCGATTAACAAAAACGTTTACCAAATGGAAGCGACCTGATATATTGTCTAGATCCGCATAAAGCAATGTTTTTCAATCTGTGTGAGACACGATTGCCAACAGGGTCTTCAAATTTTGAAAATCATTCTTCCTAACCCGTTATATGGTCCATATTAAATATGCAGTAAATTTATAGCTCAAATCAATGTTTTTCTCTTCATCTTGAATATCTTACAATAATTTTGGCCTCGGTCTTCACGACAACTTTCTTTTTGGTGTTTAAATTTTCATTGAAAAACACTGCGCTAAAAGACGTGTCAGAGATCGTCGTGTGCGAAAGTGTAACCGACTCACTTTCAGTGAAGTCCGGTGCGGGCAAGTTATCGTTTTCCATGTCGGATCGTGGCGAATATCTCGGCGAGATGTAACCTGCGCCGGTGCAACGCGGGTCGCTGCAACCGCACGGCTGGTATTGTAATTGCAACGGGCAGAGTAGATTCGACAGCGGTACCGCTTGCCACGCCGCCACTTCGGTACAAATTTTGCTTGTTAGTATGTACACGGTATCCTACTATCCCTACCTAAGATATTTGCTCACTCGAAAACTATTATCACTGTAATCCGACAAAATTGAATGTTCTTAGAGTGCGGTAAGGTTGAAAGGCATTTCTAAATTTTGTCGAATAATATTATACAACAAAAATTTTAAACGCCTGTTAATATTACCGTTCCGTTTTTAAGAGCATTTAATTTTTATATTTGTTATACCTTATAGTGACGATTATAATTTTTGGAGCCCCTCTGACGAATCGAGATAGAATAATTAGTGAGCGTTTTCCTACGCTAACGTTACGATTCCTGTGCGACGTATTTTATATTTTCATATCATCGTCAATATGGAGAAAACAGATATTTAATCCCCCTAATTTAATTTTTTTACCGAAACTTTTATATAACTCTTAAAGACTTCTAATTTTTTGACTGATTTTCAATTTATTTCACAATAATTTATGTATGAAATTATATTGTTATACGAGGTGTGTTCAAAAAATAACGGGAACTTAACCCTCCACCTCCTCATTGTCGTCGATTGTGAATAGCCTCTAGTTTTTTCAGTGATGAGCTTTTAATTTCATCTATGCTTGTGAAACGCCGGCCTTATAAGGTTCTCTTTATTTTTGGATTTAGGATAAAGTCACACGGAGCCATGTCTGGAGAATATGGAGGCTGGAGCATCGTTACAGTATTATATTTGGCCAAGAATTCACGCAACAAGCAACGAAGTGTGAGCAGATGCTTGGTTCAAATGTTGCTGCCAACATTCGAAAAAATTTCATGGCAGCCGATCGATGTGCAACATCATCAGTCATCAGTGACTTCTCTGATTGTGATTCGGCGATCATTAATAACCATTGCTTTCACTTTTTGTAAGTTTTCATCGTGGGTGCGTATTCGCACGCATAATTTTTTTTAGCCTAATTTTGTTTGGCCGAAAATGTTCCGCATAACTTTTTTTAGCCTAATCATAATTTGCCGTAATTATATTGATACATAATTATTTTTTGTCATAACTGTCAGTTGCCCTAACGTTTTCTAGCATATATTTGTAAAGCATTAATTTGTGTGTCATAATATAAGTACGCATAATTTTTTTAGTCCTAACTTATTTTAGCCGAACGTTTTTCGCATAACTATTTTGGGCATAATCATAATTTCATATAATTATATTAAGGCATAAAACTAATATTATATGTATATGGAGATATTTAGGAAAGCACTTTATAGCACCCAGAGACATTGACTGTCGCAAAGTCGACTCGGATAAGTTAGGTTAGGTTTGAACAGTCCACAGTGCCACGGCAGCGGTCAGCAAAGTGCCAAAAATAACCCCTCACCTTCTAATTTAGCGAGAGGATTATAGAGGAGATAAAATTAAACAACCGCGAGAAGGATAGGTTAGATTTTAGGTTAGAACATTGAAATCAATATATAATTCGTTTCTTTTAGTATTAATAATATTTTGCCGATTTTGATGATAATATAAGGCTGCGGCAAGATATCACTTAGCTAAAAAAAAATAGGGCCAGATATTAAAATCTTACTTTGCATGATTTTTGTTTTCCGTCCATAACATGTTTGTAATATTCTGTTGCCTAAAAGTGAAAACTTGTAAATATCCATTAATACTATGTAGAAGTACCCTAGTTGTACATAGACTTAGATGTAAAAAATAAATCATTAGGCCGGAAATTATTAGGGCTGGCTATTATTATGTCGAAAAATATTAGGGGTGAATATAATTATGCCGAAAAATATTATGGTAAGAAATTTTATGCGTTAAAACTATATGCATAACAATTTTAGTCGTACATATTATTATGCTTAAAAATATTATGGGTCAAAAATTTAGGCCAAAAAATAATGCCTAAAAACGTTAGGCGTTTTGAGTTCTAGGCTGAAAAACGTTATGCCACATTAAATTAGGACTCAAAATGTTATGCGAGCCAATATGGACCCTTTCATCGTTTGTTGATGTGCTGGGGCGTCCGGGGCGTCAGTCATATTCAACGTCTTCAAGGCCATCATGGAAACGCTTATACCCTGTTTAATCATAACAGACTCACCATAGTCCTTTGTTAACATTTCACACACTTTGTTATCCTTCATTTCATTTTTTACACTAAACTTGATACAAATTCTTTGATCCAATTTCTTTTAACAAACTAAAATCGCCGAGCTTATAAAAGTACGTCTTACCTCAACGGTTGTCACAGACAAAGTAAGCAATGAATACAGCTGAAAATTTTACCATAATTCAAGGGCAAGTATACCAACATAACAAAATATGTTTTTGGTACTTGGGCTCTCCAAATCCGTGATATTTAAAAAAATCCTGTTATTTTCTGAACACACCTCGTATATCTAATTGTACGCATGTAATTTATGGGTACACCAAATTACGTACGAGTAGCTTTAGCGTTGAAAGTCATAAACGCTCAGACTTACATAAAATAACACAATTGCAAGCTGCAATTTCCATTTAGATTTACATATATTATGTAGACTTATTCTTAAATGACGTGAGCGCTAGCGTCAATTCAAACTATCAAGTTTATTTTTTGACTTTCCAAAAGGACAAGCACATACATTTATTCCATGAATGATTCAAATTGGACGGTAGTTGTTGTCTCGAAACTCTGAATATAAAACAGGTATAAAATGAATCACAATTTATAGGTTGTGTGGCTAACCTATATGTTGCAGTTTCAGGTCGCCGAGATTACTACAGGGCCTGCAACATGACCTAACGACTGCCTCCTACATATCTTATAGGAAACAGCCGGGACGCACAGTTTTACGTGCCTTCCGAAACACGGTAGCGTCCAGGCGAAAATCTTTGCCACACTGAGATTTGAACCCAGGACCTCCGGCTTACAAGTCGGACGTGTATAACCACTGGGCCACGGACGCTACAAAACTTTCCGACGCGAAAAAAAAGCAAGGATCTAGAAGTTTACTTTAAGGCAGGCAAAGCACTGAATTTTCGCGTAGTAACTTTCTAGAAACTGGCTGTTAATTCATAAAAAGTAACAGCAATCGATGAAACTCTTCGATTGCAGCAACTGAAGAGTTTCGTCAATAGCCGCAACTTTTTACGAATAAAAGGCCAGTTTCCAGTTAGTTTAAGTGCCAGTCGCTTCAAAAATTGCTGCCTGCGTAGCACCGTACGAATTAAAACGAGACCAACTGTCAGAAATAAACTTAATAGTTGAACGGGCACGTTACGTTTTTTTAAGTTAAGTTACTTTTGCATTAGCCATACATCATACCTACACCCAGCATAAATATTATAAATGAATCAATTTCTTTATTCGGTAGCCCTTGTCAATTACAATATTCGCTATTTTTAAAAATTAAATATTAATTATATTAAGACTTAAAACTAGGGAATTAATTTAGTAATACTAGTGTGTATTAGTAACTAGAACGACTTTCAAAGCTAAAGCGTTAGTATTTAGTAAAGCATCTAGGATTGATTAGTTTCAGTCATTATTTTAAATTTATACAATACTTAAACCTACTTGAATTCTATGCTAATACCTAGTACATAATATTATATTTAAAAAAAAATTAATTATATGTATTGATATCTTGGAGAAGATTCCAACTTTTCTAAACCTTTTTAAATTTTACTTTACTGTTTGCGAATATTAAAATAATAGTATTGTGAAAAAAAAAACTCCTAATCTCCTACGAAAAATAAGACTATTCTTGAAATATAATAAGTTTCTATAGATTTAAATAGTTAATTAATGTATAATAATTAATGTTATTTACCTGGCTTGATGCTCAAATTAGGCGGCAAGTGGGGCGGAGTACCCGCGTACATCTGAGTGGCGTAGGGCGAAGCCCCGGGCCCCATTGCACCGGACATACATGACTCGGCACCACCGGCTGGAAAATTTATAATACATATTTAATTATTGAGCATTTGCGTGCAAGGGGAGTGGATGAAGATATGACGGATGATAGATCAGAATTGAGGAGAAAACGTGTAGTGTCGACCCTACCTAGTGTGGGATAAGAGCAGAGATGATGATTTAATTATTGAGGGAAGGGAGGCCTTTACCCAACATTGCGATAAACCGGGCTGAAAGTAATAAATAATAACATCTTATCTTAAAGGGGCTGGCAGAAACAGCAACATTTCGACCCGTTGAGATCTATTATGTTTACCCCTACCGAAATGTTTCTCTTAATAATAACAGGTCTTCATAAGAACAGGATTTAATTTTATAAAGGCAAAAGATTTCGCAAAGTTTGTGTATCATCCTCACACCTAAACGGCTGTGCCCTATGAGCTTAGAGGCTAAGTTAACACATAAGTAACTTTATAGAACGTGAAACCACAGGCTGGTCTGTTACTAGCCAGTAACGATCTCAAATCTCAATAAGATGACGATGAAAAATCCCATCGATTCTGCGTGGCGCCTTAACCCTACTAAGCGTATTTGTATCACACTCTTGTTTTGTAATTTTAATGAATTGATGCGTATTTATCACAATCACATTCTTGATCTGTAGATTTCACTGAGTTGTCTCATTTAATATTTTGACAGACTTTTTTGGTAACTAAGTCAATTGCATAGTCTTGCTCGGGGCATGACATACCGGCCATAAATTAAAGTAACTGAGGACACCTGTTGATTCGCGCATTGCGAAGCGTGGGCGAATTTAGAATCGTCCAATAGAATCCCGGAGAGGAGTTTTTATGCAATTCTATTGGTGAATATTTACCGTCAGCTCGTTCTGTATCAATAAACCAGCAGTCTTTCGGTTTTTATCTTCAACTCGTAGTTTGATTGTGGTGAATATCTTTCCCTTGAGCACCAATATATAAGGTAAATGAGACTTCTTTCACATACACTATAAAGTACGAACACGACTCAAGCTTACATGTCCGGCAGTAAAGACTTAATGAAAACTAAAAATTCAGGTAAATCGGACATCTAGGTCATCCCGGGAATACCTGGGATGATGTACGCAAACGCGTGACCCCAATATATCATAAATGTCAGTAACTACAAAATCAATACTAGCATCTAACCTAGATTTCAGGCAGTAACCCTAGCATATTAAATTAGGTCACTTATTGGAAGATGGCAGATTTCCTCTGCACTAGTGTATAGACACTTGACTAATCTCGGTATGATATCAAGCTTACATTTATTGCTAACAGTCATCCTCTGGTACGATAAACAATTCGAAAACATTCTAAAACAATCCTCGGGTCGACGTTTAAGAACGCCGCTCATGGATTTTATAAGAGTGGTTGGTATAACGTAATAATTTCGAAAAATATATTACTTTAGATAGAGAAGCTAAAGATGATTTTAATTATAAAGTTTGGATGTGTATGTCACAAGAGAACTCTATATTATTATGGGAATAAGCCTAAAATAACATGATACACAATATTAGCAAAAAAACCATGGTAGTAAAAAACCATAGAGTGGCTCAAAATGTTTTCCTTCAGATAGAGCACTTTTTATAACAATTTATACAATGAAATTCTATTTTAAAATTCTACCACACCATACTTATTATATTTGGAATAATAACAAATGCGATATTTCAAATGGAAATAGTAAGACCACTGCATTAACATTAGCTGTTTTGTATGAAGAAAGCTTAGACCATTAAATATCGCACAGTCATTTTTAGTGAATAAAACCTGTACTTTTTTATATTCTGCTGTATATTTCTCTGGTTAGCAAGCTAGGTGACCAGGGCAATACAGGGCTAAGGAGACTTTTTATATACCTAACTTACATTGGCTGTAATGTACAAGGAATTATCGCTTAACATCAGGCGTAGTCGCTTAACATCACGCGTAGTCGCTTAACATCAGGCGTAGTCGCTTAATATCCAGCGTACTTGTAGTCGATTAACATCAGGCGTAGTCGCTTAACATCCAGCGTAATCGCTTAACATCCGGTGTAGTCGCTTAACATAAGGCCTAATCGCTTAACATCCGGCGTAGTCGCTTACCATTACGCGTAATTGCTTAGCATCAGGCGTAATCGCTTAACATCAGACGTAATCGCTTAACATCAGACGTAATCGCTTAACATCAGACGTAATCGCTTAACATCAGACGTAATCGCTTACCATCAAGAGTAATCACATTGCATCAGGCATAATTGCTTAACATCAGACTAATCACTTAAAATCAAGCGTATTCGCTTAACATTAGCCGTATTTGCTTAACATTAGCCGTAATCGCTTATCATTAGACGTAATCGCTTAACATCAGGCGTAGTCGCTTAACATCAGGTGCGCATCAGGTTTTCTCTTTCATCTGCTCCTCAAATTCTTTTAAATGCTTCTTTTAAATGCAATCAGCATTAAAAAAGGTCAATTTTAACAAGTAAAACCTTTTTGTCATTTACAGCATTACCTCGATAGTACAAAGTGGTGTTGGCTTAACATCATAAGGGATGATATAACAGGATGCAAAGACCAGGCAAAGTGGAGAGAAGGATTTTATCTAGAAATTTCTATCTGGATTTCTATTTCTCTTTAAAATAAAGAGTTTTCTATTCTATCCTACTGGATTTTAATCTAGAAAGGAGACACTGACTATTATCAGGAGTATATGCAAAGAATAGACTAGACATGCTCTAGGCCTGACCACCAGCTGCCATCCCCTATAATTATTTTGGTTTGAGAGTCATAGTTAAAATGCCTGTTGCCAGTTGCCATAGCTGAAAACATTCAGAATCTTCATCATGCTAAGAATAAGATTACTTACTCATAGAGCCGGAAGTGTTGAGCCCCGACGCATTCATGGTGTCAGCACTAGTGGCATAGAAGTATGTTGTTCCACCGACATTCTCCTACATAATATGGTGACTTTAGTATTTTTGTATTAACTATTTAAGAGGTGCAAATTATGGACACCTTTGATTATAATCAGTTAAGTACATATTCGCACCTTCAATGGAACAAGGGTGCATCTAACAAAATTTGCAAAAATGCAATATTGGCAGAGCAAAAGTAAAAAGAGTGCACAATTTTTTTTTAATGGTTTTTCTGTATGTTTGAAATAAAAGCAATTGTGTCTTTATACTGAAGGTGTGATATGTGAACTACTGAGCAATTAAATTAAACTTGAACTAGTTTATGGCACATGTTAATTTTAAGACTTCTTTTATTAGGGATAGAAAGGATCCATTTAGTAATTTTTTTTAAAATTATTTTTGTTATTTTTTATTTACCTGATGTACTTGCGAAGTGCTTGGCATGTGAGCAGCCAGTGTGGATGGAGAGGGGCTCTCCGGAGACTCGGCCATCATGCTCGGCTGACCAAAGTAGTTCATCGGAATGAACTCCCCGGTTATCAGCACCTAATTGTACAATTACCTACTTTAATACCACTGGCATTATAAACAATTATGAAATATTTTTAAAAAATTATTTAATGAGGTATTAAATTGTCTGAATGTAGTTAAATGTTTTCACTGCTGGTTTATTTCATTGAATTAATTAAATGACAAAGGTAAAGTGACTGATGATAAAGCTCACCTTTTTGATGGTCTGGGGTGAAGAGTCGATGTTCAGCTTCCCCATAGCCTGCGACAGGGTTCTCGTCGGGGTCGTCACCGTACGGTTTTGCTGAAAAATACCAAAGCTCTCATCTTGCCCACTAATCACAAAATCAATCAACAGATGGTTAATGAATTACCAAGTAGCTTGCCAGTTTCGACTCCTGTGGCAGCCCATTGGGCCCCGAGTACGGAACAAATATCGACGGGTCCATTTCCAAATCGAAACGAGCACCTAGCGAAAATAAAAAATCAAGTTAAACAGTTACGTGCGCAGAGATCAACTCGCAACTGACAACTGAAAATATTAATCGATACATACCTGTATAAGTTATATTACTCTCCTCTTATGCAGACATCGATAATACGCTGACTACGCCCCACTGAGGTCAGTTAGGACATTTTTTGATATCCTACTCGATGGTCGATCGAAGCACCCGTATCCGCGACGGACGAGTGAAGCTTGCCCAATCCGAGTATTTTACATCGCCGCGAACTACCAATTTTAACAGATACGTTTCATATTTAATTCATGCTTAGGCAGCTTAAATCTTTTTATTAAGTCACTAAATCACTGACTATCATTGATCGTTCACAAGAAACGGGATAAACCAAACGGGACCAATCCAATTTATTATTTTTGATTTTTGTGTGAATGAAAGGACAAGATCGAGAACTGAGAACGAGACACGAAGTCAACAGAAGTCAAACGAAGTCTATCCCATAGATTATGTATATAGGGCTACCCCACAAAGCAGCTATAGAGTTATATTATATTTATAATTTACGCATAAATATTATAATTTTCCAACATGACCAACAAATGCACAAGTGACGTATTTTTCAGTCTTTAATTTTTTGATCACATTTGTATGATATTTTTTGCAATGTGGAAATAGAAACATAATGGGTCGTCCACATATGCCGGCCAATAATTCGGCGAGTCGTTGGCCGAACGTTCGCCCGAGCGCACAGATTATATATATGCACTTGGGGTACAGATTATATAAATAAAAAAATAAAGAAAATTTTACAAGTTTCAAGTAATTATTCACACAAAATGGCTTCAAATGATTGATTAATATTCAAAATATTATTAAAGTCGTTAGCTATGGAGCCCAAAATGTATACCAGAAATTTACCAAAATAAAACCCTAAATATCCGAACATATTCGTCTACATTCGTCTATAGACAAAAATTGTTCGTCCATAGACAAAACACACACTCGGCGAATCATTGGCCGGCATATATGGACGAGCCATAAGATTCACAATAGTTTCATGCAGAAAACGTGTGGCGTAATTTTTTCTAGGATTTGAAGAAAGAAAATGCCAAATCAAAGAAATGTCAGTTGTCACTAATTGGTACGATTTTTAATCTGTAATTAGCTTTTTCACTGATAGAAAATTTTATTATTATTTGTGAAAATAATTGTGTACGCAGTTTGACGGCGATTGTGTTGTTCGATTAATAGAATTTATTACGGAGATTAAATTGCGATTCTGATTTCCTCATAATTAGTTTTGTAGCTAACCTCTAACAAATTCGTGTTGGTAGCGAAGTTGATAACAATACAAGCGAAAGAGCGGACGTCATTGTTTTACATCGCATTTCAATAATTTGATTACAGGTATGTAATAGCAGCGTAATTGTAATGACCTATAGATTTCAATCTACAGCATCTTTAAGTTTTATCTCAAATAACGTTTCTTTAGTACAGAATGGAGAGCGCTTTTGGAAGTTCGTACCAGGGAGGCGTATCATACCAGGACAGTGGATCCAGTTTCCAAGAGCAGTCGCAACACATAACAAGCAATATAAAGAAGATATCTCAGAATGGTGAGTGCTTTGTCCTTCTTATCTTGTAATCAGTGGATGTTTGCTTAGGGATAGATCTTTGCTTACACATTGTTTTGATTGTTTCTTCCGGCGTGACTCAGAACGCAATTGGCATTGTGTTTCTTAGAACATCAACTCCTTACATCATACAACACTAGCTATCACTGTGCCCTGCGGTTTTACCTGCTGAAAAATAGTAAAGCTCATTTAGTTCAGCCATTTAGGTGTGAAGAAATAACAAATTAATTTTGATAGATTGATATAACTTTTGATGTTACAAGTTGTATCATTATCATAATATTACACATTGTATCACCTAGCTCACTGTAATACAGTGTAAACTATATAACAAAACTGAAGAGATGGTGCATATTTTAATGTTATAAGTTATAGAGAATTAACGTTAAGTGAATAGAAGAAAAATCCACATTAGAATAAGTTTAATTCGTAATAGAGTTAATTTCCCATGTTTACAGTTTAAAAAATAATATGTAACATATAGATGTAAGTCCATGACACTAACTAACAACAGTCTACATGTGTAAGCAATCCCAATTTGTAAACAAAAGAAGGGATTTTTTAGAAGGTCCCATATGTATGATGCTGACAGTTGAGTTTATTATGGGCTACGATAATAAAGTGAAAAAAAATTAACACAGCTGGGCAGGTTTTACTAATTTTGACAACTTAAAATGTAATTTTTATCTTTTATTTGTCGTTATTAAGAGTGGGTGTAATGCTATAGGTATACCTACAAACACAATGACACACTATAGTGTGTCATTGTATGGAAGACAATCTAAACCAACCAAATACGAGCAATTTCGAAGTTTTAAGGCATTTGTCATTAAATTGAGTTATGTAACACATGTCTGCCGCATGCCGAAAAAATGTTGGGCCAAGATTACAACTCAATGGGTCCCCATTACCAAACGGCCACGCGGTAGACCAAGGAGATGGAGAGACGATCTTGACTCATATGCGGAAGGATGGACAACAATAGCTCAAGACCGCGACAGATGGAGGGAGGGTAGGGAGGCCTTTGCCCTGCAGTGGGGTCCTATGGGCTCATAATAATAATAATTATAATAATGTAACATAGAATTTACACTGTATTTGGTTCTCTTCCCTCAACAATGTAATGCTTGGTTCTTGACAATATTGTCTGACCCTAGACTTCCTTTTTGTTTATGTGATCAGCAAAGCTAAGATTTCCAAGAAGATGGATGTTTTATTATTCTGTTTATTCCAGTGTCATCAATGACGAAGATGGTGAATCAGCTGCAGACACCCCAGGACTCGCAGGAACTCAGGGTTCAACTGTGAGTATACATCACACGCATGGTTGCTATGGGGCAAGCAGAGACTTCCCTGAACTCTTTTGCTTCTTCAATTTTCTTCAAACGTTCTGGCCAGTAGGCGGTACTCTTGACCTGACCTTTCACCATGCAATAAAATTTCAACAACCAACCGACTTGGGTATAAAAAATGAAAAGCTTTAGAAAAATCTCTTGAGAAACTTAAATTTACTCTACTTTATCGGGGGTAGACTTCCTTGACAGGGTAGTGGTGACCCCAACAGTGCCAGTTATACTACTGCCTCAGCTGTGATGAGCTTCGGTAGGAAGGCACTGTAGCTAGTGAAAACTGGCCCGAAGTGTCTTAACATTTTATGACAGGATTTTACATCATTGAGAAATCCTGGATGGCTATGTACTGATTATAGGCAGCGTTATCTCTTACCATCAGGAGGGCATCTTGCTCGTCTTCTTACTTCTTAAACTTTATTTTCAGCCATCAAATTCAGAACTACACAAAGAAACTGGCCAAGGACACGTCATCAATGCTGATGACGCTGATGAAGACGCCCACAGACCAGCCGGCTAACAAGCTGTCGAGGGATCGACTCAGCGACGAGTATATGGCCACACTCAACAGCTTCCAGGTAAGTTATTATCAAAGAGCATTCATAACCACCATACCTTAAAATGCGCGTTATCGGAGGTCGCCGACGCGACGATACGCCTTAACGCTGCTCGACTGCTGACTGACTTTGAACGTGCCAATGAAAACTAGCCTTCTCTGTAGCGTCCGTGATCCAGTAGGCATACGGCCTTGGGTTCAAATCTCAGTATTTGGCAAAAAGTTCGCCTGGACGCTACCGTGTTTCGGAAGGCACGTAAGGCGATTTTCACACTGCCCCGCATCATGCTGCATATTGCGTGTCGACGCACCTACGCGCGTTCCTGCGGGAGTGCAGATCTGCATCATCGTGCGGGTTTTTTGCGCACTCACGCGCGTAGGTGCGTTTTGTAGATTCACGCACGGCGGCTCACGCCCATACAAAATCACGCGCGGCACTGTGGGATTCGGTGTGCCATACCTTGCGTCTCGCCCCGCACCTACGCGCGGGGGTGCATGTTTCTCCGCGTGTATGCGCGTGATCCGCATGAACGCGCGTGGATGCATTTTCAGTGTGTTAGACTGTGCGTGTTTTCCATACAAACGGAGATACTTACAAGCAACGGAAGAACACGCATCCACGCGCTACGCTGCATCATGCGGGGCAGTGTGAAAATCGCCTGAAACTGTGGGTCTCAGTTGTTGGTTGTATAAGATGTGAAGGAGGCAATCGTCAGGTCATGTTGCAGGCTCTGTAGTTACCTCGACGACCTAAAACTGCAACATATAGGTTGGCCACACGGCCTATAATAATTGTGACTCTGACAGTGTAAGTAGGGTAACCTGTTCTGTTGGAGAATAAACCCCCAATTATTATTTTATTTCTAAATGTCGTTAAACCAAAGAGTTTTTACTTTGAACGAACCAATTAAAACTAGCTAACTAAAGGTCTATTGGTTGTCTTGTTTATGGCTATTATCTATGTGTAATCACCACATAGTATAAAACAAAATCACTGCCCGCTGTCTGTCCTTATGTATACTCATAATATAATTAAAACTACGTAACGGTTTTTCATGCGTTTTTGTAATAGGTAGAGTGATTCAAGAGGAAGGCTTAATTGTATAATACATGCATGTTACGCAAAATGGAGGGACCCTAACAATAAATTTCAAAAATTCTTTTTTTTGTTCTATTACTTCCTGAGAGTGGCGGAAAAGGAATGAATAAATGGATGGAGCAACGGACAGGGGAGAATGTCATAATCAAAGGGAGTCCTATGCCCAACTGTGGGCAATTGAAGGCTGACTATGATGATGATCCTGCATATTTCTTCTGAAAGTGGTCACATTTTAATTTTGACGAAAAGTCAATGTCTTACTTGCGGGTATTGAAATTTAACTCGAAGATGGTTTAATGTTCTTTTAAAATTCTCACTAAATACCAAAAAAATGTTTTGTAAATAAGTGGTTGACATTAATCTCTCTTTTCCACTTTTTTATCTAGTCGTGAATCATACACTATCCAAAACTGCTTGTTAATTGAAAGCAGTATAATTAATTACAGCTTTGAGTTTATCAAAAAACATGACTGATAACACGCCATTATCAGTTCATTAACATAATATTAAATGCTATATTGTTTAAACAAGTGAATTAAATTAAAAATTTAAAAAACCCCCAACGCAATACGTAATTCACCATTTTTCTGATGGCGGCCATCTTGGATTTTAAATTTTATATAGTGGGTTGTATTCTACTCGTTAAGCCCTTTCATTTGATACCCATATTGAGGGGGTCGTGGAAGAAAAAAATAATCCGCCATTTTGTAGCGGCGGCCATCTTGGACCGATTTCCACCAAACGTGGCTAAGAACACTCTCGACTAACTCTACTTTCAAACAAAAAAAACTAAATCAAAATCCGTTCATCCGTTTGGGAGCTACGATGCCACAGACAGACACATACACACACACACAGACAGACAGACAGACAGACAGACAGACAGACAGACAGACAGACACGTCAAACTTATAACACCCCGTCGTTTTTGCGTCGGGGGTTAAAAATATAGTAAGTCGAATATGGATCATAGGTCTTCGATTGAAAATATTGGGAATGTTTTACATCCTCTTTATATGACCTGCTAGCTGCACCCGACGGATTTAATGTAGCCTATGTGTTATTTTTGTGTCTAAACTATCAATATACCAAATTTCACCTCAATCGGTTTAGCAGTTAAAGCATGAAGAAGTAAAAAACACTCAAAACTTTCGAAAAGACCGGTTGATTTTCGAACACACACATCACGGCCGCCATTATTATGCCTCATTGATTACTTAATGTCATAACCTCCTTGCAAACTGTGAATTAATTGAAGATATAATTTTTACACTAAACGATTCGTGAGTATTTAGATCCATCTTTGTAAGTAAACGGCTTAAACTCACTTGTATTTACTTGGGCCTCGTGCCGACCCTTTCGATCTTGAGGGCCTATTGGCTATCGTCAAACGACATGTAATACACTAGAATCCATAGACAATTCTGCGTACATTACTTGCTTAAACCTCCTCATTAATATGAGTATAATAACAAACGCAGCAATGTTTTTTTTTTTTTATGTGATGAAGTAGAAGACTAGCAAGACGCTCTCCTGATGTTAAGAGATAACGGCTGCCCATAATCAGTACAGTGTTACCTAGGATTTCACAATTATGTGAAATTCTAGGAGCAGTGCACCAACGCTTCTTACTCAAGAGTCATAAGATGTTAAGACTCTTTAGCCCAGTAATTACACTAGCTACAGTGCCCTCCTACCGGAGCACAGTAATGTTTGCACATCACTGCTCAGGCGGTAGAATAACTGACACTGTTGGGGTACCCACCTAGACGACCTCCTGCAAAGGAAGTCTACCCCTGGTAAAATTTACATCGAAGTTGTCATCAATCGTAGTGGGTGAAAATTAGCCAATAGGCCCTCTGAACGAGGAGGTAAGATGTAATGTTTATAATTTACCGTCATTCTAAAACTTGTATTTTTCCTTTCCTGCTTGGTTGTCTGAAAGAGATCGCTATTAGCGATAAGACCGTAAATTGTAACATTACTTAACTGAAATGTACTTATTTAGTGTGAATAATAATAATAAATATTTTAGGACGTTTCACACAGCGCCACCTAACCCCAAACTAAGCAACTAAATGCTTCTAATATGGTGGTTAGGATAACGGATATAATACTTATATACTTTTCTTTTTTTTTGTAAATACATACTTATAATAGATATTAATAATAATAAATGTTGTGTAATTAATTAGTTGATGTTGTGTTTTCTTTGTTGCAATAAAGAGTTATCTATCTATCTATCTATTTACAGGCGACGCAGAAGCTCGCGGCGCAGAAGACAAAAGAGGAAGTGAAGAAAGTGAAAGCCCAGAACTTCACCATCGGTGACCCATTTGCTAGCAACAATAGCAGTAAGAACTTATTTGTTTAATAACTGATCTCTGAGATATCTGTGCCCTTCGGTTTTGCTGGTGAAATGTGTTATTCTATGCTACCTGTACACTAAATTGCGGCTCAATCAGTCCACCCGTTTAGGCGTAAAGAAATAACTAACATACACATGCTGCATTCGGCGATTCTGATGAATATTGATATTATATTTTGTTGTACGTGCTTTCCATCGAATTTGGAAAGCAAAAAATTTTGTTGGAGCAATCAAGTCAAAATAGCAGAGATTTTTACAAGCTTTTATTTACTTTCACCTGTCTGTTGTCTGTCTGTCTGTCTGTAATCAAATCTTGCAAGTTTAATTTGACCCACTTCCCGGTGTCCGATTAAGTTGAAATGTTGCATGCCTGTATAAATCGGATGACAATGCAATATTTTTATGACATCGAGCTGATCTGATGATGGAGCTGGAAGTTGGCCATAGGAACTCCATTATTAAACGACGAAGTCCCATCGAGTTTGGGCTCATTTGATTCGTCTTGACGAGTACTTTATGGTGCTAGATGGTAAAAATAATAAAAGCTTGTTTTTAAAAAGTTTTTTTTTTAATTTCACTTGTTTTGGATGTTGTCATGCTCATGCTTGAATGTTTGAACCAAAAACAGGAGCTAGAGACGCGGCTTGAGAAACTCATAAACTTTCGCATTTATAATAATATGAGTGTGATTACATCAATAAAATAATTATATTAAATAATAATTCAATTATTGGAGAAATAATGTCCCAACTGGAGCAACAATGACAACATAGATACACATATAAGGCCACAATTACCTGTTCCAAGAATCGCGTGATTCGGGCCAAAACGTCAATGACACTCACGCCCAATGACATGACACTCACACTAATATTTTAATGGTGCTCGCACATATATCCGCATCGACCGCGCCGAAATACTTTTTGTATAGGAAATCTTATTCCGATTCGGACGATTCGACTCCGGCAAGTTGCGACGTTTCATTACATTTCATATAAAGAATTCAAAATTCTATTCCTTCGGCGGATAGATGTGCTTTCACCATAAAGGCGAAAGTTTGTGAGTGTGTAAGTTCTTTACTTCTTCACGCCTTAACGGGTACACCGATTGAGCTGAAATTTGGTATAGAGATAGCTTAAACCCTGGAATAACACATAGGCTACAGCGGGTAAAACCGCTGATCGCAGCTAGTCGTTGATATTTCTAAGAGTTTCGAGTGGTCCCAATAATTATATCGAAATCGGTCGAGTAGTTTTCAAGTTATGAATTAAAATGCGCGTCTCTCCGTTGCTTATTGAAAACGAACTAGAAGTTGGTTTATTATGATTTGAATTCACTTGTAATTGTACAGTCAACTACAAAGAGATGTATCCATGTTAGGCTTACAAAATGAAGTAAATTTTCATTTGCCACAATGCACCACCCTTGGTTCGTGACATTTCTAGTAGCAATCAAACTTTATAATATTATTATCATCGACTCGTTTAATATGCAACAATGATGTATCCCACTACTTTTCCTTATGTGATACATAATAATAGCATTTAAAATGAATCGAATATAGTATAAGATTTGGTGGATACTGAAAATGTCACGAAGTAAGGGTAAATAATTTTTGCATACTAAAAGTTCCTTCATTTTGTAAGACTAACATGGATAAATCTCTTTGTAGTTGACTGTACATACCTCTAATAACTAAATATAAGGAAAGATTTGCAAGGAATACGTCATACCAAGCATAAATGCCAATATTATTATAATAGTATGTTATTATTTGTGGTGTCGCTAGCGTCTATGCGTTATGAAAGATTTGTGTAGTTTCAATGTTAGTTCTTGTTTTAGCCGCTAACTTTACAATCCTAGTTGAATATCATATGTAGGCATTCTATGAACAGTAATGATTATTTTAACCATAGAAATAGTTGTTTGCAATGTGTCTTACATATTTTGTTCCTATTTTATCCGTAAACAGTACTAAAAACTTTAAAAGTTTATGGAAAAAATAAGTTAAAGTGCTTTTAGACTTAAGTAAAGTGACAAAACTTTAATAACTAAAATAGTTTTGATAAAATGTGTGGAATAAGTGCTTAGACCTTTGTACTTATAGAAAATTTAATTAATAAATAATTGTTTTTCGACTTGTCATGTTCAGTTAGATAAATCGTTATTTTGTTTGTTCGGTGAAAACTAAAATAACAAATAAGTGCAGGAGTGGTGTATTCTTGTGTTGCAAGACTTAATTCTAGATGAATATAAATGCTCACGAATCGTTTAGGTAGTTTATTTTTCTATTAGAGCACAACAAAATTTATTTTGCTTATCTCTATTTATATTACAATCTAGCCTATTACTTTGGCTAATAGGTGATTTACATTTAACTTATTTTGCTAGGTAGACTAAAACTAAGAATATGTCCATTAACATTTTTCTTATTGTCCTATATTGAGGGGAAGTCACTTTATTCATGTGTCTTTATGCATTATGCACATGTAGCACTTTTTATACCACTTTATACTATTCACTAATATACACTCGAACGGCTTGGTTTAGGTAGTTAAATAATATAGGACTTATACACAATGTATGTGCTAAGTCCAAACGTATCGTTGCGCAAGAGCAGTGTAGTGCGTTTACCGGATGGTATAAATGGGCTGTCTTCAGGAAGGGACTTGGTCGATGTAGAAGAGGGGCGCGACAAACAAGACCAGGCGCAGATGGCTGCCCAGGCGGCCTCGCTTGAGGACCTCGAGCAGAGGGAAAATGATTACAGACAACTTGAGGTAACTAATACAATTTGAGTTGATATATACACTTTTTAATACAGAGAAGTAACAATACACTCTCCTGATCGTCCTGATGGCAACGTACCAGCGGTACCCCTGGTATTGCAGGTATCCATAGGCGACGGTAGACAGCTACCATCAGGTGGGCCGTCTGCTTGTTTGTCACCTATTACATAAAACAAGTGAAATTTTAAAAAAAAACTTTTTAAAAACAAGCTTTTATTATTATTACCATCTAGCACCATAAAGAATAGGGATGTTGACACATGTTACGAATTGATATAAAGTTATGTTTTTCACATAAAAGACAGTATTTAAAAACCTAAAATCACATTTTAAGGATCTATTTACAAGCCAAAATTGAATAAAATCAATTTTAATTTCAAAAAAATTTACTTATTATTACGTGAATGCGAACGCCAATCAGAGCGCGTGACGTCACACCATTGGCTGGACCTTACGCTTCCTATGAAATGTTCCTGATTTCGACACATTTTAATTATTCATAACATTTTTTTTATACTAAATAGGCTTACGTTTGACCACATCCCACCTGATGGAAAGTGAAAATGCGGTCGACGATGGATCACGTATGACGCCTAGAAAGGTACCTATTCACTCGTGCCTTGAAGATACCCAAGTTGTAGCGCTCAGGAAACACGGATGACGGCAAAGTGTTCCAAATGCGACCAGTTCTCATTAGAAACGACGAAGCAAAACGCTGAAAAAACCACTGAACCGATTTTGATGCAACTTATACTGTGCCCTTAGTTGGTCCATACTTAAACCAAAAATAAAGTCAATAACTAAAATGTCTCTCTGAAAATATAAGATTCATTTTGTTATTGACTTTATTTTTGGTTTAAGTATGCTCCGACTAAGGGCACAGCATAAGTTGCATCAAAATCGGTTCAGTGGTTTTTAAGTTATGAATAATTAAAATTTGTCGAAATCAGGAACATTTCATAGGAAGCGTAAGGACCAGCCAGTGGTATGACGTCACGCGCTGTCAGATGACAGTTCGAAACGTTTTAGGCAGTATTTAAAAAATCATTTTTATTTACGTATTTTTATATTGAAATTTCATATATTTTTGCATAAAAATATGATATACGTTTATGAAATGGGTCTATCTATCATATAAAAGCAATTCCAAAAATTAGTCAACATCCCTATTCGTCAAGACTCACTCGATGGGGTTGCGTCGTTTAATAACGGAGTTCCTACCACCTTCCAGCTCCATCATCAGATCAGCTCGACGTCATAAAAATATTGCATTGTCATCTGATTTATACAGGCATGCAAAATTTCAGCTTAATCGGACACCGGGTCAAATTAAACTTGCAAGATTTGATTACTGACAGAACAGACAGACAACAGACAGGTGAAAGTAAATAAAAGCTTGTAAAAAAAGAGATATTCTTGATGGTAAGAGGTACCCCAACAGTGCCAGTTATTCTACCGCCTGAGCAGTGATGTGCAAACATTACGGTGCTTCGGTAGGAAGGCACTGGAGCTAGTGAAAATACTGGGCTGAAGAGTCTTAACATCTTATGACTCTTGAGTGACAAGTGTTGGCGCAGTGCACCCAGAATTTCACATCGTTGCGAAATCCTGGGTAGCACTGCTATTTATGTGGGCAGCGTTATCTCTCCATCAAGAGAGCGTTTTGCTCGTCTTCTGACTTGTTTGTATAAAAAAAACTCAAGATAAT
Source organism: Hemithea aestivaria (assembly GCA_947507615.1). NCBI lineage: Eukaryota > Metazoa > Arthropoda > Insecta > Lepidoptera > Geometridae > Hemithea > Hemithea aestivaria. The sequence continues at coordinate 4,664,330 of OX382323.1, forward strand.
CATAAGACGGAAGAGATCGCTTTTAGCGATAAGACAACAACATCAACATCTTTACAACATCTTTGTGTTGTTTGTTAATTACTGTTGTAAATTTTTAATTTTCATGTGGTGTTACAATAAAGTATTAATAAATAAATAGAGTCTTATAAAATACTAGAGCAAGATTACCTGTTGGTGAACCTAATAATAAATAAATATAGGTTAGTTAGCTACAAAACATGTAACGCTCGCGTACATTTTCAATAAATATTTTCATAGTACATATTATATTTGCACCGGGAACAATCAGGGGCGGGTTATTTAATGAATAATTTTTGACATATCGTTAAGATAAAGTTGTAATTAATCTAAAAATATATTATATTATATAATAAGTTTGACAATGTTTCAGAGTGACATCCTGGATGTGAACACGATATTCAAAGAGCTGGGCACGATGATCCACGACCAAGGGCAAGCAGTGGAGTCCATAGAGTCGCACGTCGAGTTCACTGCTCAGGCGGTCGAGAGCGGCGCACATCAACTCAGAGAGGCGAATAATCAGAAGGTACCTTCTATTTTTACATAATATTACAATACAAATACAATACAAAAACTCTTTATTGTGACCAAGAAAAAAAAGAATATTACAATAAATGACTTAATATTAAATAAAACTAAGATAACAACTGCACAGAAACTATATAAATATAAAACAATTTGGTCTACAATGGGCGGCCTTATCGCTTAAAGCGATCTCTTCCAGGCAACCGGCTTTTTATGGAGAGGCTGATATAAAGAGTGGGGTGGGATATGGTACAGGAGATACAATTTTCAATACATATGTATATTGTTTAGAAAGAAAGCAAGAAACACATTCAACGACTTAAACTAATTAACACACACAAACAAAGACAATAATAGTACCTAATACACATCCTACTAATGACATAACACTAATATTAAATGCGAAAGTATGTGAGTGTGTATGTTTGTTACTTCTTCACGCCCAAACGGATGGACCGATTGAGCTGAAATTTGGAATAGCTTAGACACTAGTATAACACATAGGCTACAATGCAACAGGTAAAACCGCTGGGCGCAGCTAGTCTTACTAATATTACTATAAACGCGAATGTTTGTAAGAATGTGTGTTCGTTACTCTTTCACGCCTAAACGGGTGGACAGATTGAGCTGAAATTTGGAACGTATAGAGATAGCTCAGCCCCTGGATTATATAGGCTACTGTACAGCGGGTAAAACCCCTGGGCGCAGCTAGTGAATAATAAAATAATGTTATTAAGTACGCCACTTAGCCGCCAATTATACCTCTACTCGTACATTTAATAAATAAATAAAACTTTTTGGACATTTTTGGAAGAAAATCTGTCATTTTGTCACTCCTAGGTAGTCTGTAAGAAATTGCCTAGTGCAGTGGGGCCACAAACTTGCATTATATTCTTTCGTTCTAATTCTTTTGTAAATTGGCTTGTAAACATATTTAATTCTATATTTTTCTATTTTCAGAATAAACTACGAAAGAAGAAGGTGTACTTGGTGTTGATCCTAATCATCGTTATTTCTATAATTTTGATTATTGTATTTAATCATTAAATACATCAATGTAATGTAAAGTTGTAGTTATATTGACATAAGAATCATAACATATAATAATACATTTATGTCTCCCTCAATTAATGTGTGGAGATATCTTGACAGTAATATGTAAAATGAGCTTAACGCAAAATCAGTATGACTACAACTTTATGAGATTTAAGTTTGTACATAAGGCAATGAATCATCCAGAGTTCATGACATTTTATTTAATATTGACATGTTTTTATAGGGAAACTAACCTTTCAGCATTAATTTAATCGACTATTTTATTATCCATCAACATTACCCTACAAATACCCACTGCTGGGCGTATTTTGGTCTTTTAGACGTGTCTTAATTAAATAAAATGTCGTTAAGATTACATTTAATGTATCAATGTATTATTATTAATGAGAATAATTTCTAATTTTTTATGTAAATAATTTTGCTGGCGTAGATATTACTGTACCATTCATATTATTATCATTATTAATGCAAACGTTTGGTGTTTAACGACAAAAAAGGATTTTAAACCTTTTTTAATGCCCCGCAATTTGAAAAGGTTGATCTATATGTTGCAGGCGAATCGTATAATTCTCCGTTTCACAAACGGCCTACGCCGATAAGTGACCACAAGCGATCGGTCCTAGGTATGGATTGTCCTTATTACAGAGTTCAGAATTCATCGGGTGAAACATTAAATCCTATACTATCTACAAATTATCCACAATTTTTTAGATGGTCACTCTACACTTACATTTATACGATTTGGCTCGTGCTTGTAAACTGGCGTAGGCCGTTTGTAAAAAGGCGTATAATACGATTCGCCTGCGAATATATAAATAAAAATGAATTACTTAAATGTATGTACACGCATAATTTATTGAGATTCTGTGTTTTTAACAAGTAATCCGCTGGGCGCTGTTGGTATATTGTGTATCATTCCATTTAAGTGAATTTTTAATGCTTCTTTTTAAACATGGACTTAATGTAGTGTATACTTAGTGTTAATACTTTTATATGTACGTACGTACATGCTATTGTAGCAATATATATTATGGCCACTATCTTACATATATCTTATAAAATGCGAAGGTATTGATGTGTTCCTAAACGGCTTAACTGATTGCGCTGAAATTTAGTATATAGGTAGCTTAGACCCTTGATAACACATCTACATTTCAGCGGATAAAACCGCCGGGCCCAACTAGTGTGAATACTGATCAATTTAACTATTGATTTACTCGAAATGAATATAAGCTGTCAAAAATAAAATGTTACATGTATTCGTAAATGTTAATTCATAAAGATTGTCGCATAATATATGAATAAGTTAAGAACGCCTTTTAATTTTACCATACACATCTTTTTTTTTCTTTTTTTTTTATTCTTTTTCCAAGGCAATCTGTCTCTTGGAGACAATGAGCTTTGTTTGTAACTGTTGCAGTATAGCACGTCTTGTAAGGAATGTGCCCATTGGCCCATCCTTCTTAACGGTCAATTATTTTGTTAGGTCTTGAGGGATTTTTCGTTTGTCTTCTAAGGGGTTCTCTTGACATCAATGTTTTTGCCAGATCATTTGGGACAAGACAGCCTTTTTTGGTACTTGGTGGCATTTTCTTTTATTTCTGCTTCTACTGTTGGTATGTTCAGGTCCTTGTGTAGTCTCTCATTTTTGACATACCAGGGATCATTTGCGATCATTCTCAATACTTTGGATTGGAATCTTTGATAGATGCTTACGTTGGTTTTTGATGCTGTTCCCCAAAGTTGGATGCCATAGGTCCAAACTGGTTTTAAGATTGCTTTGTATATAAGCAGTTTATTTTCTAGACTCAATTTTGACTTCTCACCAAGTAGCCATTGGTATTGGCGTAGCTTGAGACAGTTGTTTCCTTTTTGACATGATGTGCTTCTGCCATGTGAGCCTTCTATCCAGGTGTAGTCCTAGGTATTTTGTTACCTCACTTTGTGGTATTGGATTTCCATTTATTTGTACTGGCGGACATGTATCACGTCTTAATGTAAACGTAACATGGGCAGTGGGCAGACTTAGTTTCATTTACTTTAATGCGCCATACGTTTAACCAGCTCTCCACTGAATTTAAGTCACATTGCAGCAACTGCGACGCTTTGATGGGATCCGTATGAGATGTCATAATAGCAGTGTCATCTGCATAAGTAGCTACAGTTGAATGCTTGTTCACTGGTAAGTCAGCCGTGAATAGTGTGTATAGGATGGGTCCCAACACACTTCCCTGTGGGACACCAGACTTGACGATATTTAGATTAGTTGTGTACTCTCCCTGTCTCACCTTGAAAGGTCTATCGGTTAGGTATGATTTGATTAGAGTGTATATAGTTGTTGGAAGTATTGATTTGATTTTATAAAGTAGGCCGTCATGCCATACCCTGTCGAAAGCTTGGGTTACGTCCAAGAACACAGCTGAGCAGTATTTTTTATTTTCTATTTTCTAAGTCATCACGTATCTTTTCCACTAAACGGTGAACTTGTTCTATGGTTGAATGACTTTGCCGAAATCCAAACTGGTGTGATGGTATAAGCTGCCTTTCCGTTATGATAGGTAGTAACCGTTTAAGAAAAAGCCTTGCAAACAGCTTAGATGTAATGGGCAAGAGGCTTATTGGTCTATACGAGGACACTTCTTGTGGAGCCTTTCCAGGTTTGTTCAACATTATTATTGTAGCTACTTTCCATTGTGGCGGAAAAAAGCTTAATCTTAGTACAGCATTCATAAGTTGTGTTAGAAAAGTAACACCAGTTTTTGGAAGTTCTTTTAAGCATCTCCCTGTTATTAGGTCATACCCTGGCGATTTTTTATTATGCAGCATCTTGATCATATTTGCTACTTCTCCTTTGGTAAAGGGTTGAATGGGCAAGTCTAACTGGTGTGTAGCCGCAAGCATTTCGTTAATGAATTTCTCTGCTTCTTCAGTGATTTCTCTACTATTTGGTGTAAAGGCTTTGCTGAGATGGATGGCAAATGTCTCAACTTCTCTTTATCACTTCTCGCCCAGCTTCTACTACTAGTTCTTATGGGAGGATTGTTTTTTATCGCTTTATTAATTTTTGAGGTTGCTTTCCAGAGAGAATATTCTGTCGCTGCTGCACCATACACATCTTTAAGAATATTTTATTTTCGTCGTCTTATAATAGATATTTTTCCGACTTTATCATATAAAGGAAACCATTCGATGGAATCTTTTTATTTTTATGTATGTTTACCGATTACTCAAAGAAGCCTGAACCGATTTTGAAAATATTTTGTTCTAAGGGGCATACTTCCCAGGTGGTCAAATCGAAATTTTATCGTAATCGGATCAGCAATTTTCAAGTTATAACTTAAAACGTGCAGCCCTCGCTTATTGAAAGAAACCTAGAAGTCGGTTTAGTTTTTATTAAATTCACTTTAGTACTTATACCAAAAGCAACTCAGATTATACATACCTAGTCAGGTCATAAATTCTGTCACATGTTTAATATAAAATTATTGGAACAAGTTTATTTATTATGTAACCATTTATATACCAAAATGAACTTAACAAAACATAGATTCTTATGACAATAAAGTTTATTCAAAATGACCTCCGTGATTTTGAATACAGGCCTTCAATCTGCGCGGCCAGTCGTCTATCGCAGCACGAACGAGGTCCATGTCAATATCGGCTGCTGTCTTAATCAAGGATGTCTTGAGTGACTCCAAATTGGGATGAGGCTTTGAGCACGCCTTTTCCTCCAAGTGTTGCCATATCTTGTAATCTAACGGACTCAAATCTGGACTGGAGGATGGCCAGTCTTCGTGCCGGATGAAGTCGATTTCACGCGCCGCCAACCAGTCTTGTGTGCTCTTCGCTCTATGAGCTGGCGCCGAATCTTGTTGGAATACCCAGTGCCTGTTATTGAACATGGTATGAGAAACAGGTTCCACAAGGTTCGTCAGGACTGTATTTTGATACACAACTGCATTCGTTTTTACACCTTTCTCACAAAAATGTACCTCTGTTAAGCCCCAATAAGAAACTCCCAACCATACCATGAGCGAGGATGGAAAATGACCTCGTTGGACACGCGGAATACGGTTGCTCGCTTCTTCACTACTGTGTGCGTACACCTTATCATTTTGTTTGTTGTAGCTCTCTTCTACAGTAAAAATTTTTTCATCCGAAAAAAGGATTTCTCGATATTTTTTTCTCGCGTACCGCTTCAACAAAGCGCGGCATCTCTTCAGTCTCAGGTCCATTAGACGAGCATTTAAACGATGTCCTGTTTTTCTTCGATATGCCCGAAGCCCTAAGTCTTCATTTAACACCCTTTTTACCGTGGTTCTGCTTAACCCCATCTGAAGGGCCAACAGTTTCTGCTTACGTTTGGGATTTCTTTGAATTCGCGCCTTCACAGCTTTTATCACTGCTGGAGTCCTAACAGACCGAGGGCGACCACTTCTTGACCTGTCATCTACACTAGAGTCTTCATTGTATCGTTTGATGGTACGATAAACGAATCTTTTGGTTATATTCAAATTTTTCAGTATGTCAAAAATTTGAATTGGCGCGTAACCGCAACGATGCAACGCAATAACTGCAACACGGTCTTCTTTAAGCGTCCACTCCATATTTAAAAATGAGTAAAATTCTAAAAAGTATACATTTTTATTTTCATGAACAATTCGAAATTCGAATTCAATAAACTTTTTTGTGGCCAGCATTCTAAAAGAAAAGTTTTTACTGTGTGACAATACTTATGACCTGACTAGGTATATGTAATGATGTTAACAATAGAATTAAAATCTTTACTCCATAGTATTGGCACGCATATTGTTATTTTGAGTGTATAATATATACCTATTCATACAAGTCATTCATAAAACCCCCCGTCCTAACAGAATTATATTAAAAGTAAAAACGTGTTTTTATATCTTGCACCCATATACATAAATCTATATAAATAGAGAAGGACAAAAATATCAATTCATGGTTTTGTGAATATTTTTCATAGGGGCCAGCTCCAATTCGCGCATCAACATTTTTGTTATTAAAAATACTTTGACGTTTTGTATTATCTGACATACACACACCTATTATACATTTTGTTATTTTTCCACAACACTGTTCTTTTCTTGTTTTCTTTGTAAGAAAAAACTGTATCTCACAGTTTTTATCGCATTAAGCAAATATAAATTCTTTGCTTAGTATAAATAACGGTAAATTTTCTAATAATTGATTGAAAGCAAGTGTATAATTGACCATTCTTAGTCCACACGTCTTTTTCAATTAGTACACCGACGCTTTCTATTCCTTCTCGTTTCATACAGACGTATTTTTCACTATATTATAATATGTACCACTATATCATAATAGGTACTTACCTAAAAACAATTTATTGCAAGACTTTAGATATAAATGTTCGATGTATATAAATGTCCATATTAATGTATTAGATCTTTCACGTGATATAAAAAGTGTGTAGTAGTTTAAACAGGTCTATTACAACGGCCAAACTGAACTCAAACATTTATGAATTTAAGATATTCGTCGTAACAATTTAGAATGGGTGTTTCTAGAATTTTTCTGACAGTTGTGCAGTTAGTTTCACCCATTTGACTGCTACTACATCTTTTTGTAACTTGTATAATGTTAATTAAAAATATACCAATATTAATCACAGCGGTTTCTTTTATTCGGGAACTTTTTTCTAAGTTGTTTTTCTTAGTACTTTCTTGGTCATATTGTTTCTATGGCCTAGTTTTTTTTTAAAAAAATTTTTATGTGATGAAGTAGAAGACGAGCAAGACGCTCTCCTGATGTTAAGAGATAACGGCTGCCCATAATCAGTACAGTGTTACCTAGGATTTCACAATTATGTGAAATTCTAGGAGCACTGCACCAACGCTTCTTACTCAAGAGTCATGAGACTAACATCGACTACATCGACTAGTGTCCTAACATCGACTTCGTTCGCTGACAGATATTTCCAGTACCTTTTCCGAGGGTATACCTGTTTAGCCCTTAGGGTAACAAATCAACATCGAGCTATGCTGCGCTGTACTATGTTTGGTCAACTCGCTCGTCTAATATTTTAATAAGGATACAAACAAACCATGCTGTGCTGCGCTGTGTGAGGCTACGCTCTGTTTAAAAACGCAGCAGTCGCGAGCGAGGCGCGCTATCCGCCTTGCTGTGCCGAACTGTGCTATGTTTTTTATGGAGCTCTGCCACATAAAATATCCATATCCGCTTCTTCTTCACTTTCATTTTCATCGGATTCAACTATGTCGTAATGTTTACGTTTTTTTTTAAATAAAGTATTTTTTGACGAAATAAACGACTGCACGAGCTGCTGATTACTTTTAATACTGAGCTAAGCAAAGCGCAGCACAGCTTGATGTTGATTGTTAAAAAAACGTAGCTTAAGAAACACAGCACAGTACAGCGCAGCATAGCTCGATGTTGATTTGTCACCCTTAAACTCTCAAGCGGCTCGATCGGGCCGCAACCGTCCCATTCGAATTAAGCCTTAATTTATCACATTGACTGCGGAAAACAACAGCTGCGTGTGAGGTCGGAATAAGAGTGCTGAAAAACACAAATGTTGTGATGTTCTATGTATACAATGAATTTACTATATTATCATAAACTCATTGTATGTGGTATGTATATGTCACGGCTAAAGTCCGAAGTGCGGCTACACCTAGGTTTAGCCGGTTAAATCTAGGTGTAGCCGACCGCAGTCGGTTAAAGTTAGGTGTAGAAGATTCATTTTTAGCCTCACGCGTTTAAAACGTGAGACAAGTGGTTATCAACAAGTTTAATTGGTGGGCGGTGTGGTCGAATAATCGACAAAGCCCTTCAAAATAAATTTAAAAAAAAAGTTTAATTGGTGTTGTATGGTGATCTTAATAAAATTAACACATTAAACATTTCTTAATGATGAATTGAGAACTCTGGAATAAGGAAATGTCGTTTTTGGCATTTTGTTTCAAACCAAATAAAAAGTGACACGCTTGGTTTCCATACAAATTGAACATGCGGAATCCTTTCTATCTGTGGGAGAATTGATAAATAAAACAAACAATCAGATCTTGAAAAAATCACGTTTTATTAATTATCCGTGCTTGTACGATTACAACACAATAATTTTGTAAATTGAAACCAAAAAGACTAAAACTAATAGACTATAAAAACAAAAACTTAGATTAAACTAATTAGACTATTTAATAAGTTTGGAATGGATTCTACAGTAGGCAGTAGGTATTAATGTACAGTACCTAACAAGCGATAGTCGACGCCTACATTGAACATCTACTATTTAACATTATCTGCTATTAAGAGAAAAAGTTATACCAACGTTTAAACGGTTCGATTAAACATTAAGCCTACATCCCTACACGAGTTTGATTTTCGATTACATATAGGTACATCCATAACTTCTATTCACTATAAAAGCAGTGATTGACTTAGATCTAATACAAAAATAAAACAATACTGTTTATGAGATACAAACGAAACTTAGCTTAAAATGATTTTACAAAACTCAGTTCACCCTAGGATCGATCCGATTGATCGAACACTTATGAAATAGGCCATGAAGTGAAAAATAAGGACCTTTCATATCTACGGACATGAGGCGTGTCTAGTACCTAGGCTAACACTTCTTTCTTAATAACAAGTAGGTATTTTTCACCCCTCGAAAAGGGGGCTTTGGTCCTCGATTTCTCGCAGCAAAATCCTTGTTTGCTCACTGGAGATGAAAAATGCAAATCCGCAATGTTGCATTTCCTCGCTGAGGTGGGATGAAAAGTTACGTGTTGCACTCGAGTGCAAATTTTTTTGATTTTATGCTCTTTTGATTCCCTCACTAACGATCAGAGGTTAGATAAAATGTATTTTCATTAAGGCGTTAGCACGATAAGTGTCTGTAGATATGAAAGGTGCTTTAGCAAGGTGATTGTATAGGATTAATAACTAAGCAATATAATTTCTCACATTTTGAAAATGTATCTTGGTCTTTGCATAGCACCCAGCGCGTTTTCAGCTGCAGCATTCCGACATGATCTATGTTCATTATTCTACATTTTAATGTACGCGGCTAGTCAGTGAATTGTGCCTAAACTAACGTTCAATCATCACCAGAAGTTACTATCACATTTTAAATTATATATATATCAAATTTTTTTAGAAATTATTTATTTAGTGGCTCGTGGAATTGCTTTAGTGTCACAATTCGGCCAATGATTCGTGTTAAGAAAAACGATGATGTTGAAAAATTGAACGACGATGTAAAAGGATTTTAGAATTTTGAGAACTAACATCCAAAACATTTCAAGAAATTATTGTATAAAAAAGTTGTAATTGTTGTGTAATTATTGTTGTTGTCTAAAAGCCATGTCCAGTCACTTACATGCTTGTGCATGTAAGTGTGTGTTGTAGACGACAAGCAATGACAGTAATTTTAAATCATCAACGTTTTAAAAATGACGTCCATGTTAAGTCACTATAAAAATGTTAAGTGACAGTAATTTTATGTTAAGCCAACTATATAGTAAATTTAAATTAGATAGGCAATAATAAATAAAAGGACATCAAGTCAATCGGTTGCAGACTTATTAAGATCTCTACCGTCCAAGGTCTCATTTTAGCAGCGAAACCAAAAATCTAAAATAAATAGAGTTATTCCTTACACATTGCCGTCATCCGTGTTTCGACCGATAAAAGTTAGTAATCTTCAAGGCACGAGTGAATAGGAACCTTCTAGACATCTAACGTGATTCATAGTCACCTGCACTTTCCATCAGGTGGGATAGGGTCAAAACGTAGGCATATTAAGTATCAAAAAGTATCTTAGAAAAAGCAATTCTATCGGGTCATTATGATTTCAGAGTAATGTGACATGTACATAATATGATATATAATTTAAAATGTGATCAAGTGAGACACATGTGAGATATGTGCACGTATGGCGACCGCCCGCGTCCTCACCGACCCAAAATAACCTGAAAACCCCTCACCCTACCCTAACTCAGTCCAAAGTCAACTGACCTCATTTTCATACGCTTTCATGCTGCGACTTCATTTTAATGGTATCAATTTATGAATAAATTAAGTCGTAATATTATAGCGATATTTCAATTAATTCTAGACGCAGTTTTATAAAAGTCAAAAAAATATAAATTTAGGAGCCTATAAAGGTGCGCGATCGTCGATTTTTTTGTTTATTAATTAGTAGAAAGTATTTTTTTCTTAATCAGCTTTAGATATGCGCAGTTGTATGAGACAAAAAAAAAAGAAATATATAAACGTGTTACTAATTAATAGATACTTAAACCTTTATTTCATAAAAAAAATGTTTATGTGGAAACAATACTTACATAAATTGTTTAATTTATTACAAAATCAACACCATATTACAATATAGGACGCAAATGACGTCGCAGCATTAAAATGGACCTAGTTACATCAATTTTGATTATATACTAAATTATGCAACATAATATATCCTTTGGTATTTTTTGGTACGTTTCGATATAAATAGGTCCAAATAATATTCATAAACAATTTGTGGAGGATCTTCAGTTATTCAGTGAAAGGCGAGTCCCAATCCCGATACAGTGTAAGTAATTAGGTAACGAATACAAGGGGTAGGTGTATCATGTAAATTACTTTAGTAAAATTAATGGACTTGACTCAAAAATGATTTTAAACATGATTTAAATTATAACTTAAAAAAATACTGTTAACTAAATGATCACATAAATAAAAAGTATTTAGCTTTAAATGTGTTCATCGTTCGCCTTTTAAGTTACCAATCGGGGGTAGTAATTCAATTCAAAAATACAGCTTAGGTTTGAATGATTTAACGCAATAACAAAAAGAAAAACAATTAATTAATAAACATAATTAAACAATATTATATATAAAAACAATATTCTTATAACGCTAAAACTGCACCAGACGCAATCTCGTCTAGTTCTAGAAGTACACATACATTTATTGAAAGGAAGCTAGTCAAGTAAAGAGAGCACAAAAATCTCGAACATCAACGATTACATTGCGAGTAACGACAATAACAGAGTTGCAAAGTCCATTAATTTTAGTGAAGTGTGTAAAGATAGGTGTAGGTTTAGCATACGACGGCCTCTGAGATCGGGTTCTCAGTGATGCGGATAACTGGAGAATGACGACATTGACGACGCCGCTGCGAGTCAGATAGCCGCCTGTACGCGAATATCTTAGTTGGCGATAGCGGCGCCACTGTGGAGGAAATAAATTATGAGGGTTTTCATGAAAATTTAATCCGCCAGTTGGCGCCAGGAGCTCCATCCAAATCTATAAATCTATGATATAGTCCTTTTCACGAAAGAGGTCGCGCGGAATATAGCGGAACTAAATTTAATTTTATCGATGATTACTGGACTTTATTTTCTAATTATGTTTTGTTTGTTAGATAAAATAAAAATACCTATTTTATTAAGTAATTAAATATGAGAAATCATGAGAAGTTAAAATGTTAAAAATATTTAAAAATTTAAAATGTGCGATAGTGACGCCCCGCAAAAAGGACTCCTTTCGTGAAAAGCACTCTAGATAACTTTCGGTGTTTGTCTATGAATATTACCAATTAAAAAGGACAATTCTTGAATCGAACCTTCTTGTTCACGTGAATATGGACAAAAAGGTTGTACTGACACTTTTGACAAGTGCTAGGACCTGACGTCACAGTGCTGCCTCCTGGCGGCTGTTATTTCAGGAAATCCTCATTAAAATTTATAATTATACAATATTTTTACCCAATGCCATGGCCATAGTTGACCTATTGTGATCACGACTTGCAAGGGTGAGAAGACCCCATAGCCGCGTTATAGTTCACCACTAACCCTTGACAAATTTGATATGATAGGTAACTCTTTATTAAACACTATAGTCTATAGATATGATAGAATAAGCTTAAAATTACACATTTCGACAAAAATTGGCAGTCTTATCACTAATAGCGATGTTTTAGACAATCAAGAATCATTAGGAAATAATCTGAATGTTAACCTGGGGATTTATAAAGTAGAATTGACATAGATGGGTGTTGGGTGACTTGGGCGTTTGTAATCATAAGTAATATTCATTTAGTTGAGTCACTTGAACACTTTATTATTATTATGGATGTTAAAGAGAAATAGTAACTTTACTGTTATGTATGTGTTAAGGAAAAATTTATTGTCTTGTAAATATAACTGTGGCATAATATCCCCTGAGTCCACATTATAACAATTTTAAAATTAACAGCCGCGTACTGACTGGGTGAAGCAACGTCTGAGATTAGTGTGCATCTGCACTGAGTGTCTTTTTTTTGAAGTATCAGTAAAAAATCTGAAATTTACAGGGGAGTTAGTAAAAATATAGTAAAAAATAATGCACAGGGTCTCGAATTTCTAAAACTTGAATTGAACGAGATATGACCAAAAGATTAGGACACTCAATCCTGATGCGCCGCTAAATACGAATATTTTCAAAAGTATTGACCCTAGGATTATAATTTTTAGTTCTGGAGTTAGTAAAAAATTTCTAAAAACTTTTGGGAAATTTTCAAATCAATAGAATGTACCGTTACAGATTTATAACGGTTTAACTAGGACACTCAGTTCTTACGCCGTAAGGATTGAGTGTCCTGCCAAATATGGGTTTATTGGAATAAATACATAAAAATAACATTACCATCTTGTAGTCTGACCCTCAAAACAATTTCTAAAAGAGAAACTATGTCGAAAAAGCTTACCCTTTTAAAATAAATGAAAGATTTCATTTTTACGAAACGTCTGTACTGAGTGTCTTTTATTTTTGAAAAAAAAGGGTCAAATAGTAGTTTTAGAAATTTGGCACTTGGTGCAAAAGTTTTTACTAATTGAATACTAAAACATGATATATAATTTGTTTTTCTAAATTGTATATTTTTAGAGTAAATCCACTTTTTGCGGTTTTCTGTGAGTGTCTTTTTTTTTTCGAGGTTGAGCAAAATTAATGAAATTAACAGGGGAGTTAGTAAAAAACAGGGGGAGGGCATCGGCGGATTTTTTGTATATCAACACTGGTTGTATTTGCTACCCCACTCGTAGCGCCACGTGACGCGCCGTTTAGTAGCGGCCAGTTTAAGGAACTACGCGGGCCTCACGGAATATTCTCTTTAACAAAAAAATCACGACTTCTTATTTTTTTATAAAACTGTTTACTGTATTATTATATAATAAAGTATACATATAAAATATCTAAATTTATTAAATCGATTTTAATATCCCCAGAAATGTAAAATAATCCTCAAAATTATGATTATTTTTTGTTCTAGCGAGGGATCAAGTTATACTGGTCAGTCAAATTGCCTCTCTTTCTAATAAAGCGTATTCTCCAAATAGCTATCCTTGTCTACTGACTCGTATTTAGCCAGTGTTGTGAATATTTTGACGATTGAATCGATGCGTGATAATCGATTAGAGGACAAATGCATACCACATCTTCGACCAGGTCTAATTGCATGCTATCTTTAGGTACAACTAGCGCATAATATGTTCTGTAAGCCCATGTCCTAGCTTCATTTATTCCTATCCAGTTTACCCATTGAAAAGTACCTACTGTTACCTTTTGTCAAGAGCCTAGAGAGGCTTTTAGAGCCTAAGCTACCTATTATACCAAATTTGATTAGTTCAGCTGTAAATATGTTAAAAATAGCTAATGTGTATGTTTATTAGAAAATATTCCAAAATAACATTGCAAGAAATGAGTTTTAAGGGGTTTGCCCACTATACCGTACCATATGCCCGTTTGCATTTCTTCTTTCTTTCGTATTTTGCCCGTGTTCAAAACAGAATCTAATCACGAGAATGCAGTACCATTTTCATTTTTGCATGCCTATCAATATAATATGTTGCTTACATGTTCAAGCATCTTTACGTGTTAACCTTTTTCGTTGAACTGGCAACAGATGAACTTTGATGATTGATGAGTTTTCTTTATTAATAACGGAAACAAGTTTATATTATTATATTTTTATCGGTCATCATTCGTGGCTATAAACCCGTACACTCACTGCATTCTGATCCCTACACGCAGTTGTTTGACAACATTGCATGCCATGCATAGACCTGTCAGTATCAGCAACATATTCTCAGCGATATTTATTGTTAACGCTCCGTGCAAGGCTCGCAACGATGTTCTCTTACTTTTTAATGCATACAATACTGCCGTTGTATATATATAATGCGGTTATCTACCAAAACCTAATTTTGAGCTATGAGCAATAATGGCATGGGCCAGATGTTCATATTTGTAAATAAACGGCATAAACTCATTTGTATTTATTTCGGCTTTGTGCCGACCGGTTCGATCCTGTACGAGGATCTTCTTTAAGGAGTAGCTGCAGTCGGCACGAAGCTAAAGTAAATAATGAGTTTATGCATAAAAAAATTAGTGAGTTTATGCCGTTTATTTACAATGATGAATTTAAATATTCACGAATCGTTTAGTGTAAAAAGGGCCCGATGCTATTTTTCGGTTTGGCATGTTCCTAAGACAATTATTATTATTGTATGATACGGTATAATGGACAGTCACCTTGAAGTCCATGTCATTTATAAGTTGACAACTAGAGCAGATGATTTTTTATTGAGGGTTATTCTCATAAAATTTTATCATGGCAGTAACGTCACAATTTATTTTTTAACCCCCCACGCAAAAATACGGGGTGTTATAAGTATAACATGTCTGTCTGTCTCTGTATTACGGATTTTTTTTGATTTTTTGAGATTGTTTTTTTTTAGGTAGAAATAGTCTAGTGTTCTTAGCCGCCATGAAATGGTGATTACATTTTTTTCCACAACTCCCTCAACATGGGAATTAAACGAAAAGGTTTGATTAGTAGAAAACTACAAACTATAAAAAACAGATTTTAATAAACTAACATCTGAAAAACTAAAAGATGTTTGCAACCACAAAATTACATATTTTGAATGCGTTGGGGGAATTTTTAATTTAATTCACTTGTGTTGTAAACATTGGGTAGTTCCCGTGTTCCCCACTATTCGTCCCACTAGTGGGGCAGGTGGAACTGTCAAATATTTTTTGCTTCTCACGCGCCCCACTGATTGCGTTTTAGTGAGGCGGGTGATAATATTGAAAAAAGTTCACTTCACGCGCCCCATCAGGGCGCTGTAACTCATGCAAAAATATAATTTATTGGGCACGACTAAATGATGAATGATGTTATTAATGCAAATATTTTGCGAAGAACTAGGAGATCAGAAATTATAAGGAACTATGTACTATTTAGAAGACAAACGACACATAAGAAAATCATCCCATCTGATAATATATTATTAAAATCTCGTATTGCGGTTATTTTAGTCGCACTTTCCTGATTAATTCGAACTTTTATGTACCTTTGTGTAATTTATATGAATGGGATAACATGTGTTTTTTTCATTAATAGACGCAGGTACAGGCAAAGCAGTACAAGTCAACGAATACTCGTATGTACGACTTCATTTCAATTATGATCTCCTGGTACCTTTTTCTTGTTATCTACCTTGCAAATATGTGATAGTGATGGAAGAAATGAAGGGTCTTGAGGAAATCTTCATTTCAAATGACAGCTATCAAAATTAAAATATCAATATCTCGGAAAGTTCTCGTAGTCTTAGGCTGATGGTGTCTTGGAAGAACCTGCCCCACCAAAACGCGATCAGTGGGGTGCGTGAGACACAAAAATTATTTGACAGTTTCACCTGCCCCACCAGTGGGGCGGATAGTGGGGCACGCGGGAACTACCCTAAAAATTTGATTTCAACGAAATTTTAACATAAATAAAAAGTAAAGTAAGTAGGTATTTTAGGATGTATCAAAAAAATATGACACGTGAAGTTGCGTAAAGTTACCGTCATTTTTCGTGACAAAAGATCATCTCGTATTTTGGTATATAAAACCTATGGCGAATGCGAGTCAGACTTGCGCACAAAAAGCTACGTATCATTCATTATGTATACAACAGGGAGACACTTTTATAATATTATGTCTATTATTTATAATATTTACAATATTATCATATAACAACCTCTTGTTTAGTCGCATCACGCGGCGCTGCGAGTAGGTTAGTGAAAACCTACAGTATTGATATACAAATATAAAATTTGCTAAAATATAAAAATGCTCCGATGCCATTCCCCTGTTTTTTTTTTCAATCGAGATACCTACAAATTTAATATTTTCTTTTTTATGAGCGGATGAGAATATACCATCCACATCATGAAAACGTCATTTTTTGTTATAGACTAAAATAAGTTCCAAACAAGAAATGAAAACTCTTTTTAAAAGTTATTCACCAAAAACATAAAAACCTGACCTCTTTTTAACCCCGAAGCAAAAACGACGGGGTGTTATAAGTTTGACGTGTCTGTCTGTCTGTCTGTGACATCGTTGCTCATGTACTTTGTCTTACTTCTGGGTCCCGTACAGATGAACGGATTTTGATCTTGTTTTTTTGTTTGAAAGTAGAGTCGAAAGGTAGTCGAGAGTTTTCTTAGCCGTGTTTGGTGGAAATCGATCTAAGATGGCCGCCGCTACAATTTGGAGGATTATTTTTTTTCTTCACAACCTCGTCAAATGTAAGGGTATGAAATGAAAGGACTTGACTAGTAATATATATGCATTACATTTAATACATTTAAAATCCAAGATGGCCGCCGCTAAAAAATAGCTGATTAATTATTTTCTCTATAATCCCGTCAATGTGGGCATCAAATTAAAGTTGAAAGGGCTTGACTAGTAGTAGTATGTAGTATATAATATTATTATGATAAATTTAAAATCAAAGATGGCCACCATCCACAAAATAGGTAATTTGGAAAGCGTTGCGTAGGGGGCAATTTTTTATTTATTTAATTCACAAGCTTTTTTTTACATTCGCCTGTCCCGTTGTCTATAATCAAATCTTGAAAGTAAAATGTAATCTACTTCCCAGTTTTCAATTTAGCTTAAACTTTGCATGCATGAGTATAAATCGGATGTCTTTAAGAATCTAAATTTATATATGGAAAGAGTGACTGACTTATTGACTGAATGATCTATCAACGCATAGCCTAAACCGATGGACGGATTGGGTTGAAATTTGGAATATTAATAGGGTTAATGACGTAGACCTCCACTAAGAAAGGATTTTGCCATGCGGGCAAAGCCGCGAGCATAAGCTAGTATTTTATATTTGACTTGTTTAAAACTAAAACGCTATTTTTGCTATAAGATGAAATCGGAACTAAAAAATGTCTTTGGAAAGCAAAAGTCTTCCTTTATGATTTCCGACATTAACACCATTTAAAACAAAAGATCAGATTTGCAACCGTGCGTATGTTTTGCCTCTTAGTCAAAAATATTATATTATCGCTTTGTAATCGATTACTTGGCATAATCGAGTTTTAAATTGAAACTTTTTCGTTGCCCATCACTAAAACCAGCGTAGCCAATAGGAAAAGTGGGCGGAGTCGTCAAATTGTGAAAAAATTTATTTCAAGGAAAACTTTGTCTATTGCCCCTCTATTGGATATGTCCTCGATGGTAAAAAATTAGTAAAAACTTTTGTAGTAAGTGGCGAATTTCTAAAACTTAAATTGAATTTTTTATGAGCAAATTACTAGGACACTCAATCCTTACGTTTTAAAAAAATGAAAAACCTCGATATCTCGGTAAGTATTAACTTTTTTTTCAGGATTTTTTTTTCTAGAGTTAGTAAAGAATTTCTAAAAACTTTGTAAAAAAAAATATACAGGCTAACACGTGGTGTTACTGAGTTATAGCGGTTTAATTAGTTTCACTGAGCGTAAGAACTGAGTGTCCTAGTTAAACGGCTCTACAGATAAAACTAAACCTCGTAGATAAAAACAACTTATATCCACGAGTTTTACTAATTTTTTACTAACTCTGGATATAAAATTCATTTTTGTAAGTTTTATATTTTTTGAGAAAATCCACATTTTCATGTTTTTCACTGAGTGTCCCATTTTTTTCAAAATATCAAAATGATTTTTTCAGGAGAGTTAGTAAAACATTAGTTACATCGTTTGCACTAGGTGTCGAATTTCTAAAACTAAAATTATTCTTTTTATGATCAAATAACTACAGTCCAGACGCCCGAAAAACATGAAAAACCTCGATATCTCGATAAATATTAACTTTTTTCCTAGGATTTTTTTTTCAGTAGTTAGTAAAAAATTAGTAAAATCTTTTGCACTAGGTGCCAAATTTCTAAAACTGAAATCAAATTTTTTATAATCAAAAAACTAGGACACTCAATCCTTACGTTTTAAAAAAGTGAAAAACCTCGATATCTCGGTAAGTATTAACTTTTTTTTCAGAATTTTTTTTCCAGTAGTTAGTAATGAATTTCTAAAAACTTTTACAAAAAAAACCAACAGGCTAACATGTGTTGTTACTGATTTATAGCGAATAATTAGTTTCACTGAGCGTAAGAACTGAGTGTCCTAGTTAAACGGCTCTACAGACAAAATTAAACCTCGTAGATAAAAACAACTTAGATCCACGAGTTTTACTAATTTTTTACTAACTCTGGATATAAAATTCATTTTTGTAAGTTTTATATTTTTTGAGAAAAAACACATTTTCATGTTTTTCACTGAGTGTCCCATTTTTTTCAAAATATCAAAATGATTTTTTCAGGAGAGTTAGTAAAACATTAGTTACAACGTTTGCACTAGGTGTCGAATTTCTAAAACTAAAATTATTCTTTTTATGATCAAATAACTACAGTCCAGACGCTCGAAAAACATGAAAAACCTCGATATCTCGATAAATATCAACTTTTTTCTTAGGATTTTTTTTTCAGTAGTTAGTAACGAATTTCTAAAAACTTTTACAAAAAAAACCAACAGGCTAACATGTGTTGTTACTGATTTATAGCGGTTAATTAATTCTGTTTTACGGAGCGAGCTAAATGAATAAAGCCGTGAGTTGTTCTCACCATGAATAATTCTTATACCTAGGCACTATTATTCAACTGACCACTATTTAATTTGTTGGCAATACTTTCTCTCTGATAACATACACGTTCAAACACTTGGCTGCCTCCCGACTCCCGGTGCCCAACTTTTACGAGGTTGCTGACTTTGGGAAGATCAACTTTTGCACACAGAATTAACACACACACGCACATACACACACACACACACACACACTAACACACATAATACACCTAGGGACCTGTTTAATTGAATAAGAAGGAGGGCGCCGGCAACTGCAACATAGTTTTATAAACTATCGCAATTTCCAACGTTCATGGCGTTTAAGATTAACGTGTATTTTAAGCGCAAATAAAGATTTATTATTTACTAGCTGCGACCCGCGGTGTTACCCGCGGCTCAGTTGTTGCCGATAAAACTTGTTTATAATAATAGCTCCAATTTTAACTAACTTTTAAAAACTAAATCCACTTTATATAAGCTTACTACTCGTACATTAGGTACCCTAACACCAGAAACATGTAGAAGATGTTCGGCTCATTTTGTGAAATTCGGTTTCTTATTCGGTTCGGTTTTCGGTGAATTTAGGATTTGACAAAATTTATTTCTATTTTAATTATTTTTTTCATACATAATTTGGTTGATATTTTTTAACATGCATATAGTCGAGAAGAAGACGAATCGAAAAAACCATAGATCATCAAAATCGGTCCAGGGTTCTTGAGTTATGAGTATTGAAACTTTTAGGAAGTACCAGGACACCAGAAATTTTGGAGATGTTCGGCTCATTTCGTAAGATTCCGGTTAAGTTCGGATTTGACAATTACGTCATTAGACGTATTCGAATAAAAAAAAATTGAAAATCGAACGCGTCAAGTTTGTCATTTGTCAAATCCGAACTTAACCGGAATCTCACGAAATGAGCCGAACATCTCCTACATGTTTCTGGTCTCCTGGTACTTCAAAATTTTCAAAATTTCTACCATTTGTTAGATTTTTCAAATTTTCTACCATTTGGTAGCTTTTTCTACCATATAAATATTCTAGCAAAAACAACCATTTTTAAGATTTTTCAAAATTTCTACCATTTGGTAGATTTATTAAAATTTCTTCCATTTGGTAGATTTTTCGAAATTTCTACCATTTGGTAGATTTTCAAAATTTCTACCATTTGGTAGCTTTTTCTACCATATAAATATTCTAGCAAATACAACCATTTTATTTTCTACCATTTTTTAGATTTTTCAATATTTCTACCATTTGGTAGATTTATTAAAATTTCTACCATTTGGTAGATTTTTCGAAATTTCTACCATTTGGTAGATTTTCAAAATTTCTACCATTTGGTAAATTTAATAAAATTTCTACCATTTGGTAGCTTTTTCTACCATAAAAATATTTTACCAAAAACTACCAAATAATTTTCTACTATTTGGAAGATTTTTCAAAAATTCTACCATTTAGTAGATTTTTCAAAATTGCTACCATTTGGTAGATTTTTCAAAATTTCTACCATTTGGTAGCTTTTTCTAAAATGAAAATATTTTACGAAAAACTACCATTAAATTTTCTACCATATGGTAGATTTTTCAAAATTTCTACCATTTGGTAGATTTTTTTAAATTTCTACCATTTTGTAGCTTTTTCCACCATGAAAATATTTTACCAAATACTACCATAAAATTTTCTACCAATTGGTACATTTTTCAAAATTTCTACCATTTGGTAGCTTTTTCTACCATATAAATATTCTACCACAAAACTACCATTTAATTTTCTACAATTTGGAACATTTTTCAAAAATTCTACCATTTGGTAGATTTTTTAAATAAATTTTTTTCCTACTTAATTTGTTTGATATTTTTTAACATGCATATAGTCGAGAAGAAGACGAATCTAAGAAACCATAGATCATCAAAATCGGCCTAGGCGTTCTTGAGTTATTAGTATTGAAACTTTTACGAAGTACCAGGAGACCAGAAACATGTAGGAGATGTTCGGCTCATTTCGTGAGATTCCAGTTAAGTTCGGATTTGACAATTACGTCATTAGACGTATTCGAATTTAAAAAAAAAATTGAAAATCGAACGCGTCAAGTTTGTCATTTGTCAAATCCGAACTTAAGCGGAATCTCACGAAATGAGCCGAACATCTCCTACATGTTTCTGGTCTCCTGGTACTTCGTAAAAGTTTCAATACTCATAACTCAAGAACGCCTGGGCCGATTTTGATGATCTATGGTTTCTTAGATTCGCCTTCTTCTCGACTATATAATATCGAAGAAATCATAGATTATTAAAATCGGTACAGCAGTTCTTGAGTTATGAGTATTGAAACTTTTACGAAGTACTAGGAGACCAGAAACATGTAGCTCATTTCGTGAGATTCCGGTTAAGTTCGGATTTTACAATTGCGTCATTAGACGTATTCTAATTTCAAAAAAAATTAAAAATCGAACGCGTAAAATTTGTCATTTGTCAAATCTTAACTTCGCCGGAATGAGCCAAACATCTCCTACATGTTTCTGGTCTCCTGGTACTTCAAAATTTTCAAAATTTCTACCTATTCTTAGATTTTTAAAATTTTCTACCATTTGGTAGCTTTTTTAAAATTTCTACCATGAAAATATTTTACCAAAAACTCTCATTAAATTATCTACCATTTCGTAGATTTTAAAAAATTTCTACCATTTGGTAGATTTTTCAAAATTTCTACCATTTGGTAGATTTTTCAAAATTTCTACCATTTGGTAGATTTTTCGAAATTTCTACCATTTGGAAGCTTTTTCTACCATATAAATATTCTAGCAATAACAACCATTTAATTTTCTACCATTTGGTAGATTTTCAAAATTTCTACCATTTGATAGATTTATTAAAATTTCTACCATTTGGTAGATTTCTCGAAATTTCTATCATTTGGTAGATTTTCAAAATTTCTACTTTTTGTTAGATTTTTCAAAATTTCTACCATTCGGTAGCTTTTTTAAAATTTCCACCATTTGGTTGCTTTTTCTACCATGATAATATTTTACCAAAAACTACCATTAACTTATCTACCATTTGGTAGATTTTTCAAAATTTCTGCCATTTGGTAGATTTTTCAAAATTTCTACCATTTGGTAGCTTTTTCTACCATATAAATATTCTAGCAAAAACAACCATTTTATTTTCTACTATTTTGTAAATTTTTAAAAATTTCTACCTATTGGTAAATTTATTAAAATTTCTACCATTTGGTAGATTTTTCGAAATTACTACCATTTGGTAGATTTTAAAAATTTCTACCATTTTGTAGCTTTTTCTACCATATAAATATTCTACCAAAAACTACCATTTAATTTTCTACCATTTGGTAGATTTTTCAAAATTTCTACCATTTGGTAGGTTTTTCTACCATAAAAATATTTGACCAGAAACTACCAATTAATTTTCTAAAATTTCGTATATTTTTCGAAATTTCTACCATTTGGTAAATTTTAAAAATTTTCTACCATTCGGCAGCTTTTTTTACCATATAAATATTCTACCAAAAACTACCATTTAATTTTCTACCATTTGGTTGATTTTTAAAAATTTCTACCATTTGTTAGATTTATTAAAATTTCTACCATTTGGTAGCTTTTTCTACCACAAAAATATTTTACCGAAAACTACCAAATAATTTTCTACCATTTGGAAGATTTTTCAAAAATTCTACCATTTGGTAGATTTTTTAAAATTTCTACGATATGGAAGATTTTTTAAAATTTCTACAATTTGGTAGATTTTCAAAATTTATACCATTTGGTAGCTTTTTCTACCATGAAAGTATTTTACCAAAAACTACCATTAAATTTTCTACCATTTGGTAGATTTTTCAAAATTTATACCATTTGGTAGATTTTTTTAAATTTCTACCATTTGGTAGCTTTTTCCACCATGAAAATATTTTACCAAAAACTACCATTTAATTTTCTACCATTTAGAACATTTTTCAAAAATTCTACCATTTGGTAGATTTTTTAAATAATTTTTTTTCCTACTTAATTTCTTTGATATTTTTTAACATGCATATAGTCGAGAAGAAGACGAATCTAAGAAACCATAGATCATCAAAATCGGCCCAGGCGTTCTTGAGTTATGAGTATTAAAACTTTTACGAAGTACCAGGAGACCAGAAACATGTAGGAGATGTTCGGCTCATTTCGTGTGATTCCGGTTAAGTTCGGATTTGACAATTACGTCATTAGACGTATTCGAATTTAAAAAAAAAATGAAAATCGAACGCGTCAAGTTTGTCATTTGTCAAATCCGAACTTAACCGGAATCTCACGAAATGAGCCGAATATCTCCTACATGTTTCTGGTCTCCTGGTACTTCGTAAAAGTTTCAATACTCATAACTCAAGAACGCCTGGGCCGATTTTGATGATCTATGGTTTCTTAGATTCGTCTTCTTTTCGACTATATGCATGTTAAAAAATATCAAACAAAAAAAGTAGAAAAAAAAATTGAAAATCGAAATAAATTTGTCAAATTCTAACTTCACCTAAAACCGAACCGAACCGAATCCGCATCAGCAGGGTGATTCACTTATCCGATACCGAAACCGAACCGAGTGCGCTACCGAAAGGAAAAGGAACCGATCGAAAAGTCAATTCCGTTTTACAAAACCGACTGGAAAGTATCTTCGTAAATCTTCGGGCTCTACCGAGTAAGGAACCACCTACACGTTAGTTGGACAGTAAAATAGAGCATAAATTACAGATCTAACTGTTTACGAAGATAGTTTCATTTTGGTGGTTTATTGTAGTAAAAATATTTACCCATATAATCTGTTGAAAAGTTAATATGCATAAAATATAAGCTAGCACACTTCGTAAACATTTCCCATATGTGCCTCCAGTGATGAGTGATGTAACTTGAGTTTTAGCCTTTTTGAGATTTTTACATTTAAATAATGAGAAACAAAATAACGATTTTTTCGTCTTATACACGTTCTTCTATGTTCTATAGTTTGGGAGATAATTTTGTGAAAAGTGATACAAGTGCACTATTTTTGCAATAACAAAGTGGTAATGAATATATTTCAAGTTATATCTCCGATTTCATCTACTCAAATATAATCAGTATTTTGTGGTACAATTGTGATTATAATCATTTTCACATAAAAACACCTTTTTTTTCTTGAATTTCATTATACGTTACTGATATATTACTTTTCACGATTTTTTACAATATTTGCCAGGGAACAATTTAAATTATATCTAAAAATACATAGATTATTTTTTTAAATGTAAGCAAAAAAAGTACTTTGTGTTATAGTGAGCTTTGAAGTCTTAACGCCAATCAATATCAGGCCTAATAAAACCTTAAAACCTAATGGCTAATGTGTAATGGGGCAATTTTCATCTAAAGTCCAAAATTAGGGACATATTCTTTAAAAAAGTTTAACAGTAAACCTATAAATCGAATATTTATTCAACAAATATTTATAAAGAAATTCATTCGTATTTATTTTTATATTTATGTACCATTAATTTATTTTATATGGTATGTATTAAATTAATTTTCAATTGAGTTTTAGTAATAACTCTGCCTACCATCTAATCTCCTTTCTTTTTTATTATATTATTTTAATGTAATGTTACTCGCACACCTCATTAAATGCAGTCTGTGCCTATAAATGTAATGACACTTAGCATGTATTATATAAAAATGTGTGTAATTGTTAGTAAAGGTGTACATTATGTTGGCATGCTTTAATAAATAAATAAATAAACAACTTGCTCAATATTGAGATATCTGCAAACTTGGACAATATTACTAACAACATAAAATTTAATAGGTAAATGATTTTTTTTAAATAAATGATAATATCAAGATGGTTTTTAGGGTTTCGTAGTCAAATGGCAAAAAACGGAACCCTTATATATTCATCATGTCTGTCTGTCCGTCCGGATGACACAGCCACTTTTTTCCGAAACTATAAGAACTATGCTGTTGAAACTTGGTAAGTAGATGTATTTGGTAAATCACGTTAAGATTTTCACACTAAAATAGAAAAAAAAAACATTACACTTTTGGGGCTCCCCATACTTAGAAGTGAAAAAAAAAATTACTTGTATTAATATTTACATTGTTGATGAATATTGATTGGATAAAATTATCGTTGGTGCGGATACAACTCACTGGTTTTTCATAAATTACTTAAATAATGAAATAATTTTAAGAAAAACTGTAATGCGGAATGATAAAAACTCTTTGAAGTAAAAGTTTAAGTAAAAGCTAATGTAGCACACATAGTTCGTACACGAGATTTTTTTGAATCTTGTTTTTCTCTCCTGGGAAAGGGCGATTTTCGACTTATATCACTCATGACAGGAGCCCCAGTCATTCACTGTCAAGCATCAATCATCTTTGTCAACTCAAATTATAATTTGTCTATGTCAATCATCATTGTTTTCAATCGACGGATTTTTATTTGCTATTTTATCTAAATTTTAAAATTATGAATAAAGTTACTTTTCCTACAATTCCTTCCTGTTCATATAATTATCCGTAATGAGTATTAATTTGATTTAAAATTGTTCGTATTCTCAGAGCACACGAGTAACCACTATTGTGTCGGTATATTACTTGTGAGATACCTAAATTGTTTTTTCATGCGATGGCCAAGTCGTTCTATTAATATAAAACATAAAAGATTTGATCGATTTGGTAATACATGGATCTCACAACTTTTACGGTAGATGAACTGCGAGCTGCGACACTTGGTCTTTTTACAGTTATGGTTTGAAGGCACATTTCTTTCGTTATTGTATAATTGAAAAAGCACGAGAAGATAATGGTTTTATACAAGTTTTTCACTTAATTTTCACACTTTACTTTCATGTGTCCGTCTGTCTGTCTGAGCTGAAATTTTGCATGAATAATAATGAAAGCTTGTTTTAAAAAGTTTTTTTTAAATTTACTTGCTAATAATTTTAGTTACTTTAATTAGATGTGATGCGTAAGCATTTAGTTCCATATTTGTATTGTAGGTATATTTTACAGCGCTATCGTATTAGGATTAGTTATGTAAAAGTAATGTTTAGTTTGATATATAAAATAAATTTAGTTCTCATTTACTACGTTTTTGCACAGAAGATCCATTGGAAGCTTCTTTGGAGCGGCAAGCTGCTGCTCTCGAAAGAGTGGCAGATGGTGAGCAGAACCTTTCCAAGGCCATCACCGAGGGGTGCAATAATCTATCAACAAATCTAGCAAATGCGCTAGGGAATATATGAAGAACTATCAAAAAGTACGCGACTTATCAAGAAGAGGCTTTAAAATGAAAATTGGTACACACATTGGTACAGCTTACATTTTGATCATTAAGCTGTTTGTAAATGTCTTAAATTAGGTTATTATTCATTGTCTCAGTTCAATACCTTAAAAAGCACCTCAAATAAGCCAATAAAACCTCAGTATAATTCTTAGCCTTTTATTTTTACTGCAACAAAATGCAAGTAGGTACCTAATTTTTACTAAGTTTTAAAACTACTACTTATACGCACGCAAAGTAACAATACTTAACATGTTTGACGCACTAACCTACATTATGTTATGCCCGGGTCTAAGCTACCTATATACTAAATTTCAACTTAATCGGGTCGGTACTTGAACGGATGACCATCCGTTCAAGTGTGAAAGAGCAACAAAAATACATTATACATACATTCTTTAAAACTTTAGCGTTTGTAATATTAGTAGAATATTATATCGTATACAACCCTGCAGATAATTTATAATAATCTATTAATTATGGCTACTCGGGCCTGTAATCCTCTTTGTAATAGGGAATTATTTTCTTGGCTTTCCATAGGTTCTGCGATCGAGTCATCACTGCTGGTATCATATTCGCAGTTAGGCCATTTTTTAAGCACATATTGTGTAGGACAATAATATGCACAATGCAATATGCCATGCATTGTGTTGCACATGCAATAATAATTCTTCCACATTTTTCTGGTGCATACTCCAGCACGGGACTTTTGTTTAGGCATCTAAAACGGCTCTTTAAAACTCCAAAGCAGTCAACTGAGTTGCAAGCCTGAAAGCAAAGTACTAATTTAATGTAAAATGTAAACTAATAAAACAAAAAAATATATATAATCGTACGTATAGCCCTAATATCGGCTAACGTCTCTTGCGTGCTCGAGCCTCCGGGTCTGAGTAGATCCGACAGTAAGAGGCCGAAGGGGCTGACTCTGGTGCCTTGGAAGAACGGGAAGTGCTTAGTGTGGGACGCTACTTGTGCCTGCACTGTCGCCGCCAGCCACTCACCGTCAGCAGCCGCGGAAGACGCCAGTTTGAAGGAGAGGCTTATGTACGCCATGGCATTTCGTCCACGTTGCCGTAGAGACCATGGGCAGTTGGGGCAGTGAAGCGCGCGGTTTCGTTAAGGAGATCGGTCTGAGGATCTCAGAAAAGAGCGGTGACTCTCCCTCTCCGGCTCACTGATCTTTATTTCCATTTTACTGTTAAATTCAGGTATTGAAGTAGATAAAAATCATATACGTTTATTTATATAAACGTAAATATGAAAGCAAGAATGACAGGATTTCGGTATCGAATCAAGTGAATCTATCAAAATGACTCTTCCGAAACGAAAAGGCACCGATCGTAACGTCAAATGCAATTCACGAAACCGATTGGTAAGGATCATCGGCAATCTTCGGGTCCTACCGAGTAAGGCACCACTTACACGGCATTTCGGCAGTAAAATTGTGATATAAAGAGGTAATATTATTTTAATGACATATCAGTGCCATTGATTGTCAGTACGAATAATAAATGTCAGTTTCAGCCAATTTTATTGGAAATTTTAGAATGTACAATTTATTAAAGAAATTTAGATTTTTTAAGAGAAAAAGAGCAGTAGAGTAATAATTGAATTGGAACATCCTAATCTTGCAAGGGGCCGAGGTTTCGGACTCTAACATGACGTGTAAAAGAAAGTTGGACGACTAGTAGAGAAATAAAATACGTCTTGTTAATATTTTGATTCCTTGGAGTGCTGTGAGATGCTGCCTGTGTTAAAACATACAAGCGTCCGCTCATTTACCAAAAGCATCAAAGGTAACCGGCACAGCCGCAGAGGACGAGGAAATGATTCTAGCAGAAGACGAGTGTGATACACAACAAATTTCTTACGTTCCCTATAGGGACCATTTGACTCTTGGGAATGGACGCATTTATTTTATAAAGGCTGTTATCCGTTCAAGCATCAAGATCCGTTGCAGTATTTTTAAAATTTATGTATTCATAGGGACAAACAGACAAGTGACAACACAAACAACTTTGTTTTATACCTACTGTGCATGTGTTATGTTAATGTATCCAACTTTATAGCCCCTTTAATAACTGCAAGTTTTTTACTTTAAATTATTCAATTAGGTAAACCTACTTATTTATAATGTATCCCTTTAATTTAATTAAAAATAATATAATGATAATGAACACTCTTTATTTGCTGTTGTTATTTATTGTTGTCCTTCATTTGTACTTATAGTACGTAGGTACTGTTAACTGTTACAATTATCTTACTTATCATACTAATATTATAAAAGCGAAAGTTTGTGTGTATGTGTGTGAGTGTGTGAGTGTGTGAGTGTGTGAGTGTGTGTGTGTGTATGTTTGTTACTTCTTCACGCTTAAACGGATGCACCGATTGACTTGAAATTTGGTATGAAGGTAGCTTGGACTCTGGAATAACACATAGGCTACTTTTTATCCTGATAAATAAAACAGTATCTGAGAGAATTGATGTCAAATGAAAAAAACAACTTTATTTTTGGCGTCTCAATGGTCGCTCCTATAACCTCCAGGTACCAGGATACCAGAAACTTTAAGGAGGTCTATAGTCGAGAAAAAGACAAATCTAAGAAACCATAGATCATCAAATTCGGTCCAGGCGTTCTTGAGTTATGAGTATTGAAACTTTTACGAAGTACCAGGAGACCAGAAACATGTAGGAGGTGTTCGGCTCATTTCGTAAAATTCCGGTGAAGTTCGGATTTGACCAATGACAAATTTGACGCGTTCGATTTTCAATTTTTTTTGAAATTCGAATACGTCTAATGACGTAATTGTCAAATCCGAACTTAACCGGAATCTTACGAAATGAGCCGAACATCTCCTACATGTTTCTGGTCTCCTGGTACTTCGTAGAAGTTTCAATCCTCATAACTCAAGAACGCCTGGACCGATTTTGATGATCTATGGTTTCTTAGATTCGTCTTGTCGACTATATGCATGTTAAAAAATATCAAACAAATTAAGTTGGAAAAAAAAAATATTTAAAATATCTACCAAATGGTAGAATTTTTAAAAATCTACGAAATGGTAGAAATTTTGAAAAATCTACCAAATGGTAGAATATTAATTGGTAGTTTTTGGTAAAATATTTTTATGGTAGAAAAAGCTACCAAATGGTAAAAATTTTGAAAAATCTACCAAACCGTAGAAATATTAAAAAATCTATCAGATGGTAGAAATTTTAATAAATCTACCAAATGGTAGAAATTTTGAAAAAACTACCAAATGGTAGAAAATGAAATGGTAGTTTTTGGTAGAATATTTACATGGTAGAAAAAGCTACCAAATGGTAGAAATTTTAAAAAATCTACGAAATGGTAGAAATTTCGAAAATCTACCAAATGGTAGAAATTTTGAAAAATCTACGAAATGGTAGAAAATTTAAAAAATCTACCATATGGTAGAAATTTTGAAAAATCTACAAAATGGTAGAAATTTTGAAAAATCTACCAATCGGTAGAAATTTTGAAAAATATACCAAATGGTAGAAAATTAATTGGTAGTTTTTGGTAAAATATTTTTATGGTAGAAAAAGCTACCAAATGGTAAAAATTTTGAAAAATCTACCAAACGGTAGAAATATTAAAAAATCTATCAGATGGTAGAAATTTTAATAAATCTACCAAATGGTAGAAATTTTGAAAAAACTACCAAATGGTAGAAAATGAAATGGTAGTTTTTGGTAGAATATTTACATGGTAGAAAAAGCTACCAAATGGTAGAAATTTTAAAAAATCTACGAAATGGTAGAAATTTCGAAAATCTACCAAATGGTAGAAATTATGAAAAATCTACGAAATGGTAGAAAATTTAAAAAATCTACCATATGGTAGAAATTTTGAAAAATCTACAAAATGGTAGAAATTTTGAAAAATCTACCAATCGGTAGAAATTTTGAAAAATATACCAAATGGTAGAAATTTTAATAAATCTACCACATGGTAGAAATTTTGAAAAATCTACCAAACGGTAGAAATATTAAAAAATCTATCAGATGGTAGAAATTTTAATAAATCTACCAAATGGTAGAAATTTTGAAAAATCTACGAAATGGTAGAAAATTTAAAAAATCTACCATATGGTAGAAATTTTGAAAAATCTACAAAATGGTAGAAATTTTAATAAATCTACCACATGGTAGAAATTTTGAAAAATCTACCAAATGGTAGAAAATTAATTGTTAGTTTTTGGTAGAATATTTATATGGTAGAAAAAGTAACCAAATGGTAGATATTTCAAAAAATCTATCAAATGGTAGAAAATTTAATGGTAGTTTTTGGTAAAATATTTTTATGGTAGAAAAAGATACCAAATGGTAGAAATTTTGAAAAATCTACCAAATGGTAGAAATTAAAAAAACTACCAAATGGTAGAAATTTTGAAAAATCTACCAAATGGAAGAAATTTTGAAAAATCTACCAAATGGTAGAAAATGAAATGGTAGTTTTCCGTAGAATATTTATATGGTAGAAAAAGCTAACATATGGTAGAAATTTTAAAAAATCTACCAAATGGTAGAAATTTCGAAAAATCTACCAAATGGTAGAAATTTTGAAAAATATACCAAATGGTAGAAAATTTAATGTAAGATTTTGGTAAAATATTTTCATGGTAGAAAAAGCTACCTAATGGTAGAAATGTTACCAAAAACTACCATTAAATTTTGTACCATTTGGTAGATTTTTCAAAATTTCTACCTTTTGGTAGATTTTTCAAAACTTCTACCATTTCGTAGATTTTTCAAAATTTCTACCTTTTGGTAGCTTTTTCTGCCATAAAAATATTTTACCAAAAACTACTATTAAATTTTCTACCATTTGGTAGATTTTGCAAAATTTCTACCATTTGGTAGATTTTTCGAAATTTCTACCATTTGGTCGATTTTTCAAAATTTCTACCATTTGGTAGCTTTTTCTACCATATAAATATTCTACTAAAAACTACCATTTTATTTTATACCATTTGGTAATTTATTAAAAATTTCTACCATTTGGCAGATTTATTAAAATTTCTACCATTTGGTGGATTTTTAAAAATTTCTGCCATTTGGTAGATTTTTTAAATTTTTTTTTTTCAAACATAATTTGTTTGATATTTTTTAACATGCATATAGTCGAGAAGAAGACGAATCTAAGAAACCACACATAATCAAAATCGGTCCAGGCGTTCTTAAGTTACGAGTATTGAAACTTTTACGAAGTACCAGGAGACCAGAAACATGTAGGGGGTGTTCGGCTCATTTCGTGAAATTCCGGTGAAGTTCGGATTTGACAAATAGACAAATTTGACGCGTTCGATTTTCAATTTTTTTTGAAATTCGAATACGTCTAATGACGTAATTGTCAAATCCGAACTTAACCGGAATCTCACGAAATGAGCCGAACATCTCCTACATGTTTCTGGTCTCCTGGTACTTCGTAGAAGTTTCAATACTCATAACTCAAGAACGCCTAAACCGATTTTGATGATCTATGGTTTCTTAGATTCGTCTTCTTCTCGACTATATGCATGTTAAAAAAATATCAAACAAATTAAGTAGGAAAAAAAATTGAAATTCGAAATAAATTTGTCAAATCCTTACTTCACAAAAAAACCGAACCGAACCGAATCCGCATCAGAATTAAAAAATATTAACCAATTTTCTACCATTTGGAAGATTTTTCAAAAATCCTACCATTTGTTAGATTTTTCAAAATTTCTACCATTTAGTAGATTTTTCAAAACTTATATAAAGTGGATTTAGTTTTTAAAAGTTAGTTAAAATTAGAGCTATTATTATAAACAAGTTTTATCGGCAACGGTGCCGCGGGTAACACCGCGGGTCGCAGCTAGTATTATTATAAATGTGAAAGTTTGTAAAAATGTAAGGTTGTATAGATGTGTGTTTGTTACACTTTCACGCCTAAACGGCTGGAACAATTGAGCTAAAATTTGTTACAGCGTAGACCCTGGAATAACACATAGGCTACTGTAAAGCGAGCAAAACCACTGGGCGCAGCTAGTGTGTGTATGTATAAGTAATACGCATTTTGCGGCTAGCCAGACGGCAGATTGTCCGGCTGTCCGTGGGACTTGGGACACGGTTGTAAAATTGCGGCTAGCCGGACGCGTAGGTACTGTGTAGGATATCGCAGCATCCGGCTGTACGACGTCCGCACTACCGTGCGTACAAAGACTGCGGTTTTTTACATTGGTCCGCACTGCGGTCAACTGCAAAGTGCGTATTTAATTTTACACGACATTTAAAAGTGAAATATGCTTTTAACTCATTATAATAGTAATTGAAGTATAGTACGATATTTTTAATTTATCACACATATTAAAACCGCATTAAATAAGCGAGAATAGCATCAAAATATGTATTTTTTAAGTATAAAACTTTGATTCGAAAGCATTCCGCGGATCAATTTGTGCCGGAAGAAAATATGCCATTGCACCGATTTTTACGTCAAAAATCCTCGACTCGGTTTCAAATACGGATAAGTGAATAGCCATCATATCGATAGATACGTCATTTCATTTCGACGTTTTAAATTGGCACGGCGCGAACCGCGAATCGGTTCCCAAACGAATACTTTTTATTCGGGAGCGAATAAGCGTCGGAAGAAAGTCTGTCATTGTACTGATTTAATCAACGTCAAAAACCATCGACTCGGTATAAAATTCGCATAAGTGAATAGCCATCGTACCGATTTGTACGTCACTTCATACATTTATAGCGTATCAAATCGGTTCGGTCTCGGCTCGGTTCCCTGACGGATACTTGAATAGCTCAAAATCGGGAGCCGTTGTTAAGTTCCTTAACCATCGGTTCGGTTCCCAAATACGGATAAGTGAATAACCCTGCAGATGCGGATTCGGTTCGGTTCGGTTTTAGGTGAAGTTAGAATTTGACAAATTTATTTCGATTTTCAATTTTTTTTTCTACTTTTTTTGTTTGATATTTTTTAACATGCATATAGTCGAAAAGAAGACGAATCTAAGAAACCATAGATCATCAAAATCGGCCCAGGCGTTCTTGAGTTATGAGTATTGAAACTTTTACGAAGTACCAGGAGACCAGAAACATGTAGGAGATATTCGGCTCATTTCGTGAGATTCCGGTTAAGTTCGGATTTGACAAATGACAAACTTGACGCGTTCGATTTTCATTTTTTTTTTAAATTCGAATACGTCTAATGACGTAATTGTCAAATCCGAACTTAACCGGAATCACACGAAATGAGCCGAACATCTCCTACATGTTTCTGGTCTCCTGGTACTTCGTAAAAGTTTTAATACTCATAACTCAAGAACGCCTGGGCCGATTTTGATGATCTATGGTTTCTTAGATTCGTCTTCTTCTCGACTATATGCATGTTAAAAAATATCAAAGAAATTAAGTAGGAAAAAAAATTATTTAAAAAATCTACCAAATGGTAGAATTTTTGAAAAATGTTCTAAATGGTAGAAAATTAAATGGTAGTTTTTGGTAAAATATTTTCATGGTGGAAAAAGCTACCAAATGGTAGAAATTTAAAAAAATCTACCAAATGGTATAAATTTTGAAAAATCTACCAAATGGTAGAAAATTTAATGGTAGTTTTTGGTAAAATACTTTCATGGTAGAAAAAGCTACCAAATGGTATAAATTTTGAAAATCTACCAAATTGTAGAAATTTTAAAAAATCTTCCATATCGTAGAAATTTTAAAAAATCTACCAAATGGTAGAATTTTTGAAAAATCTTCCAAATGGTAGAAAATTATTTGGTAGTTTTCGGTAAAATATTTTTGTGGTAGAAAAAGCTACCAAATGGTAGAAATTTTAATAAATCTAACAAATGGTAGTAATTTTTAAAAATCAACCAAATGGTAGAAAATTAAATGGTAGTTTTTGGTAGAATATTTATATGGTAAAAAAAGCTGCCGAATGGTAGAAAATTTTTAAAATTTACCAAATGGTAGAAATTTCGAAAAATATACGAAATTTTAGAAAATTAATTGGTAGTTTCTGGTCAAATATTTTTATGGTAGAAAAACCTACCAAATGGTAGAAATTTTGAAAAATCTACCAAATGGTAGAAAATTAAATGGTAGTTTTTGGTAGAATATTTATATGGTAGAAAAAGCTACAAAATGGTAGAAATTTTTAAAATCTACCAAATGGTAGTAATTTCGAAAAATCTACCAAATGGTAGAAATTTTAATAAATTTACCAATAGGTAGAAATTTTTAAAAATTTACAAAATAGTAGAAAATAAAATGGTTGTTTTTGCTAGAATATTTATATGGTAGAAAAAGCTACCAAATGGTAGAAATTTTGAAAAATCTACCAAATGGCAGAAATTTTGAAAAATCTACCAAATGGTAGATAAGTTAATGGTAGTTTTTGGTAAAATATTATCATGGTAGAAAAAGCAACCAAATGGTGGAAATTTTAAAAAAGCTACCGAATGGTAGAAATTTTGAAAAATCTAACAAAAAGTAGAAATTTTGAAAATCTACCAAATGATAGAAATTTCGAGAAATCTACCAAATGGTAGAAATTTTAATAAATCTATCAAATGGTAGAAATTTTGAAAATCTACCAAATGGTAGAAAATTAAATGGTTGTTATTGCTAGAATATTTATATGGTAGAAAAAGCTTCCAAATGGTAGAAATTTCGAAAAATCTACCAAATGGTAGAAATTTTGAAAAATCTACCAAATGGTAGAAATTTTGAAAAATCTACCAAATGGTAGAAATTTTTTAAAATCTACGAAATGGTAGATAATTTAATGAGAGTTTTTGGTAAAATATTTTCATGGTAGAAATTTTAAAAAAGCTACCAAATGGTAGAAAATTTTAAAAATCTAAGAATAGGTAGAAATTTTGAAAATTTTGAAGTACCAGGAGACCAGAAACATGTAGGAGATGTTTGGCTCATTCCGGCGAAGTTAAGATTTGACAAATGACAAATTTTACGCGTTCGATTTTTAATTTTTTTTGAAATTAGAATACGTCTAATGACGCAATTGTAAAATCCGAACTTAACCGGAATCTCACGAAATGAGCTACATGTTTCTGGTCTCCTAGTACTTCGTAAAAGTTTCAATACTCATAACTCAAGAACTGCTGTACCGATTTTAATAATCTATGATTTCTTCGATATTATATAGTCGAGAAGAAGGCGAATCTAAGAAACCATAGATCATCAAAATCGGCCCAGGCGTTCTTGAGTTATGAGTATTGAAACTTTTACGAAGTACCAGGAGACCAGAAACATGTAGGAGATGTTCGGCTCATTTCGTGAGATTCCGCTTAAGTTCGGATTTGACAAATGACAAACTTGACGCGTTCGATTTTCAATTTTTTTTTTAAATTCGAATACGTCTAATGACGTAATTGTCAAATCCGAACTTAACTGGAATCTCACGAAATGAGCCGAACATCTCCTACATGTTTCTGGTCTCCTGGTACTTCGTAAAAGTTTCAATACTAATAACTCAAGAACGCCTAGGCCGATTTTGATGATCTATGGTTTCTTAGATTCGTCTTCTTCTCGACTATATGCATGTTAAAAAATATCAAACAAATTAAGTAGGAAAAAAATTTATTTAAAAAATCTACCAAATGGTAGAATTTTTGAAAAATGTTCCAAATTGTAGAAAATTAAATGGTAGTTTTGTGGTAGAATATTTATATGGTAGAAAAAGCTACCAAATGGTAGAAATTTTGAAAAATGTACCAATTGGTAGAAAATTTTATGGTAGTATTTGGTAAAATATTTTCATGGTGGAAAAAGCTACAAAATGGTAGAAATTTAAAAAAATCTACCAAATGGTAGAAATTTTGAAAAATCTACCATATGGTAGAAAATTTAATGGTAGTTTTTCGTAAAATATTTTCATTTTAGAAAAAGCTACCAAATGGTAGAAATTTTGAAAAATCTACCAAATGGTAGCAATTTTGAAAAATCTACTAAATGGTAGAATTTTTGAAAAATCTTCCAAATAGTAGAAAATTATTTGGTAGTTTTTGGTAAAATATTTTTATGGTAGAAAAAGCTACCAAATGGTAGAAATTTTATTAAATTTACCAAATGGTAGAAATTTTGAAAATCTACCAAATGGTAGAAATTTCGAAAAATCTACCAAATGGTAGAAATTTTAATAAATCTACCAAATGGTAGAAATATTGAAAAATCTAAAAAATGGTAGAAAATAAAATGGTTGTATTTGCTAGAATATTTATATGGTAGAAAAAGCTACCAAATGGTAGAAATTTTGAAAATCTACCAAATGGTAGAAATTTCGAAAAATCTACCAAATGGAAGAAATTTTAATAAATCTACCAAATGGTAGAAATTTTGAAAAATCTTAAAAATGGTTGTTTTTGCTAGAATATTTATATGGTAGAAAAAGCTACCAAATGGTAGAAAATTTGAAAAATCTAACAAATGGTAGAAATTTTGAAAATTTTGAAGTACCAGGAGACCAGAAACATGTAGGAGATGTTCGGCTCATTTCGTGAGATTCCGGTTAAGTTCGGATTTGACAAATGACAAACTTGACGCGTTCGATTTTCAATTTTTTTTTATTCGAATACGTCTAATGACGTAATTGTCAAATCCGAACTTAACCGGAATCTTACGAAATGAGCCGAACATCTCCAAAATTTCTGGTGTCCTGGTACTTCCTAAAAGTTTCAATACTCATAACTCAAGAACCCTGGACCGATTTTGATGATCTATGGTTTTTTCGATTCGTCTTCTTCTCGACTATATGCATGTTAAAAAATATCAACCAAATTATGTATGAAAAAAATAATTAAAATAGAAATAAATTTTGTCAAATCCTAAATTCACCGAAAACCGAACCGAATAAGAAACCGAATTTCACAAAATGAGCCGAACATCTTCTACATGTTTCTGGTGTTAGGGTACCTAATGTACGAGTAGTAAGCTTATATAAAGTGGATTTAGTTTTTAAAAGTTAGTTAAAATTGGAGCTATTATTATAAACAAGTTTTATCGGCAACAACTGAGCCGCGGGTAACACCGCGGGTCGCAGCTAGTAAATAATAAATCTTTATTTGCGCTTAAAATACACGTTAATCTTAAACGCCATGAACGTTGGAAATTGCGATAGTTTATAAAACTATGTTGCAGTTGCCGGCGCCCTCCTTCTTATTCAATTAAACAGGTCCCTAGGTGTATTATGTGTGTTAGTGTGTGTGTGTGTGTGTGTGTATGTGCGTGTGTGTGTTAATTCTGTGTGCAAAAGTTGATCTTCCCAAAGTCAGCAACCTCGTAAAAGTTGGGCACCGGGAGTCGGGAGGCAGCCAAGTGTTTGAACGTGTATGTTATCAGAGAGAAAGTATTGCCAACAAATTAAATAGTGGTCAGTTGAATAATAGTGCCTAGGTATAAGAATTATTCATGGTGAGAACAACTCACGGCTTTATTCATTTAGCTCGCTCCGTAAAACAGAATTAATTAACCGCTATAAATCAGTAACAACACATGTTAGCCTGTTGGTTTTTTTTGTAAAAGTTTTTAGAAATTCGTTACTAACTACTGAAAAAAAAATCCTAAGAAAAAAGTTGATATTTATCGAGATATCGAGGTTTTTCATGTTTTTCGAGCGTCTGGACTGTAGTTATTTGATCATAAAAAGAATAATTTTAGTTTTAGAAATTCGACACCTAGTGCAAACGTTGTAACTAATGTTTTACTAACTCTCCTGAAAAAATCATTTTGATATTTTGAAAAAAATGGGACACTCAGTGAAAAACATGAAAATGTGTTTTTTCTCAAAAAATATAAAACTTACAAAAATGAATTTTATATCCAGAGTTAGTAAAAAATTAGTAAAACTCGTGGATCTAAGTTGTTTTTATCTACGAGGTTTAATTTTGTCTGTAGAGCCGTTTAACTAGGACACTCAGTTCTTACGCTCAGTGAAACTAATTATTCGCTATAAATCAGTAACAACACATGTTAGCCTGTTGGTTTTTTTTGTAAAAGTTTTTAGAAATTCATTACTAACTACTGGAAAAAAAATTCTGAAAAAAAAGTTAATACTTACCGAGATATCGAGGTTTTTCACTTTTTTAAAACGTAAGGATTGAGTGTCCTAGTTTTTTGATTATAAAAAATTTGATTTCAGTTTTAGAAATTTGGCACCTA
Organism: Hemithea aestivaria; assembly: GCA_947507615.1. Taxonomy (NCBI): domain Eukaryota; kingdom Metazoa; phylum Arthropoda; class Insecta; order Lepidoptera; family Geometridae; genus Hemithea; species Hemithea aestivaria. The sequence continues at coordinate 4,703,418 of OX382323.1, forward strand.
GTGCAAAAGATTTTACTAATTTTTTACTAACTACTGAAAAAAAAATCCTAGGAAAAAAGTTAATATTTATCGAGATATCGAGGTTTTTCATGTTTTTCGGGCGTCTGGACTGTAGTTATTTGATCATAAAAAGAATAATTTTAGTTTTAGAAATTCGACACCTAGTGCAAACGATGTAACTAATGTTTTACTAACTCTCCTGAAAAAATCATTTTGATATTTTGAAAAAAATGGGACACTCAGTGAAAAACATGAAAATGTGGATTTTCTCAAAAAATATAAAACTTACAAAAATGAATTTTATATCCAGAGTTAGTAAAAAATTAGTAAAACTCGTGGATATAAGTTGTTTTTATCTACGAGGTTTAGTTTTATCTGTAGAGCCGTTTAACTAGGACACTCAGTTCTTACGCTCAGTGAAACTAATTAAACCGCTATAACTCAGTAACACCACGTGTTAGCCTGTATATTTTTTTTTACAAAGTTTTTAGAAATTCTTTACTAACTCTAGAAAAAAAAATCCTGAAAAAAAAGTTAATACTTACCGAGATATCGAGGTTTTTCATTTTTTTAAAACGTAAGGATTGAGTGTCCTAGTAATTTGCTCATAAAAAATTCAATTTAAGTTTTAGAAATTCGCCACTTACTACAAAAGTTTTTACTAATTTTTTACTAACTCCCCTGTTAATTTCATTAATTTTGCTCAACCTCGAAAAAAAAAAGACACTCACAGAAAACCGCAAAAAGTGGATTTACTCTAAAAATATACAATTTAGAAAAACAAATTATATATCATGTTTTAGTATTCAATTAGTAAAAACTTTTGCACCAAGTGCCAAATTTCTAAAACTACTATTTGACCCTTTTTTTTCAAAAATAAAAGACACTCAGTACAGACGTTTCGTAAAAATGAAATCTTTCATTTATTTTAAAAGGGTAAGCTTTTTCGACATAGTTTCTCTTTTAGAAATTGTTTTGAGGGTCAGACTACAAGATGGTAATGTTATTTTTATGTATTTATTCCAATAAACCCATATTTAGCAGGACACTCAATCCTTACGGCGTAAGAACTGAGTGTCCTAGTTAAACCGTTATAAATCTGTAACGGTACATTCTATTGATTTGAAAATTTCCCAAAAGTTTTTAGAAATTTTTTACTAACTCCAGAACTAAAAATTATAATCCTAGGGTCAATACTTTTGAAAATATTCGTATTTAGCGGCGCATCAGGATTGAGTGTCCTAATCTTTTGGTCATATCTCGTTCAATTCAAGTTTTAGAAATTCGAGACCCTGTGCATTATTTTTTACTATATTTTTACTAACTCCCCTGTAAATTTCAGATTTTTTACTGATACTTCAAAAAAAGACACTCAGTGCAGATGCACACCTGAGATTACAATCCGCACGCTCAGCAATGATGTTCACAAGTTGCCTCGCCCAGTCAGTGCCCGGCTAACAGCCAACACTTACTATGAAGCGGTGAGATAAGCGGCTATACTACGCGGGCACTGAAGACGACGTCACTACTCGACTTTGACCGTTACTAATTTATTGCAAATGTTGTGCAACGCCAATACTGCTACGCAAAACAAAAAAAGAACAAAATAATGTATGTACATAAAATAAAAATGCATCAAAATAAGACAAATGAAACACAAGCTAAAGGCGGGAAAACATTTGCAAGTAGCTGGCACACTAGCATGCTAACTTCTCGCACGTGCAACCAACAAGTGTATTTTTGACCCAGGGAAAATGCGTTACGCATCTTCACCCTGCGCCAGGCAGAGCGGTATGTGGGACTACCCCGTCGCAACCATCTGCGGCATACCCACAAAAAGCCCGGGGGTGTCCCTGCGGGACGCCATAATGCCGGGGCAGCGGGTACGCCGAAGGTCCGCGGCGACAAGCGTATACGCTAAGTGGTGTGGTCAAACGTAGGCCTATCTCGTATAAAAAAAAAAAAAAAACAGTTAGTTTAGTAAATTACTAAATAATAATAAGTAGCTGTCAGTTTAGTAAGCTAATGTATCCACAGAGTGGCTGGCACAATTACAAGCTACTGGCAAATGTATTCCCGCCTTTAATCTACTACGTGTGCAGTACCACAAACATAAGAGCGCTTTCGCACTTAATCCGACCCGAATCCGTCAAATGCCCGTTCGGCGTAGAACTATTTAGTATACGCGCTACGGCCATCCGATTTTAGTATGTCATTGGATCGGGCTGAAGTAGCTATAATAATTTTACAGTGACGGATTCATTACTACTAAAAGCAATATTCGAATTCGGTCTTGGCGGAATCGAATCGGATTCAGACCGAACGTAGTGCAGAAACGCTCTTATAGACTTAAGGGCTCAGATGAACGAGACGGCCTGGTCTTAAGCGATAACGCCTGCCCATTGCCCTTGCGTCCCGGTTCTATGAGACGCTGGCTTTAAGTTGGGACTATAATAACCATATAATGCAACGAATTAGATATAATGACAAAAGAATGTCAACTGTAAAGGTATGTAGTACGTGGCCAAAATTGAATCTTTAGCGATGAAAACAAGCTATTTATGTAAACATACCATATAAAAAAGGTTGGTGCAACATTACAGCTCAACTTAAAGAAAAGCACATAGAAATAAAATATATTAATTTTAAACGTTAAGATTTAATGATATACTGACGGATTAACTTATATTTTTTTTTGAAACACCCCTATTCTAACGAGGCATGACACGCAACGACACAGCAGTGCGATTTGGCCTTCAACCCTTCGGGCCAATTAGTTTTGGTGCGTAGTGCGTAGCTCTTCCAAGAAAGGTAGGGTACTTAAGTTTGGTATACATAATTTAGGTCTTAACTAGAAACCATGCATATTAATTTGCATTAATAACATAAAAACTATTTCAAGGGAATATAAATGATGTAGATACAAATAAAATTTACGAAAGGGTGTAGTTTGTTTTTTTGTATATCACATAAGTAGTGAAAAATTCAAAGACGAGTTTTTATCAATATTCATTGTTCGTTCAGTTTGACACGTACGAGTATATTGAAATAATTTATTATGATCACTGCTAAATTATATACACCGTTTTGTAAATAAACAAATAACAGCAAAGAAGCGTTTGTGATGGTGCTATATCAGCGGCTCGAGCGCACCGCGACATTGACATAAGAGTAGCAACTACCGTCCCACTGTCAAGACTAAATTGACATATATCAAGACGCTACTCTTGCCACTCGTGCGGTCATTGCATATAATTTGTAGCTCCCAATGTAATTGTGCTCTTACAATAATTACTCTTGACAGTGAGACGGGAGTTGCTACTCTTTCGTCAATGTCACCGTGTGCCCGGACAGAGCATTTATCAATTGACAGCTTTGTAATTGTAGAATTGACAACAAATCTCGTAAAAAAATGTTTAAATGGACCAACAAATGTTATTGTCAGTAATTAATTCTTGCTGATATTGTTATTTGTGAGTCGTTTAGAAGTTGTCAGTGGTAGTAAATTCTAACTGGACTTGTTGTCAGTGGTTAATTCTCGTATAAGTTGTCGATTCTTGCACAAGTTTTCAGTGGTTATCAATAATAATTCCAAAAGAACTAGTTGTCAGTGCTTATGTAATATGTATCGTAGGAATTGTCAGTAGATGTCGATTATAATAATAATAATTATCTTTGAACTTGTTCTCAATTATAACAAAGCTGTCACTGATTGATTCTAAGCTATCGGCTACATTGTGTTGCTTACCATAGCCCTCGCCCTGTAAGAACAAGCGGAATGCCTCGGACACCTTAGCGGGTTGTTCGTCTAGCACCATGCCACAGTCTGATATCTGTAATATTCAACAAAATATTTAAGTACTTTTGGTAATACATGACACTTATCGGTGTCTGTCAAAGAGTCTATCAAAAGAAAAGTGCATTCAACATCACCATATTATCGTCAACAAGTGATAAAGCTTTTATAGTTAGTGTAGTTATAGTAGTGTGTATAGTTCAACACGGGTCTCAGTGTGGACTCGGTATGTAGAATGGCTCAATATAATGTTACCTTCATCTGAGTGGAGCTATTCTGGTTGAGCCACACATTAAACACGACCATATCGTCAACAAGTGATAAAGCTTCTATAGTTCAACACGGGCCTCATTGTGGACTGTGGACTCGGTATGAAGAATGACTCAATATACACTAAAGATAACTTCATCTGAGTGGAGCTATTCTGGTTGAGCCTCACATTAAACACGACCATATCGTCAACAAGTGATAAAGCTTCTATAGTTCAACACGGGCCTCAGTGAGGACTCGGTATGTAGAATGACTCAATATAATGTTACCTTCATCCAAGTGGAGTTGTTGGGATTGAGCTTCCCATTGAAGACAACCGTATCATCAACATGCGGGGACAGAGCTCCGGTTATGTTCAGCACGGGTGGCTTGAGGGTGTTGCCATCGCGACTCATGTTCAAGTTGTCGCGGCGCACGTACGAGTCCGTCAACAGTGACAAGTTGGTCGGGTTGACGTGGCGGGTGAAGTATCCGCGGTAATACGACACCAAGTCTTGGTTGCGCTCTTCCGGAAACTGTGAACAATGATAAGTAACTTTTTATTGATGCCTCAAGGAGGAGATTAGTCTTACTACTAGTATTAACGAATGCAATTGCTCATACTATAATGATATATTATTATAATCTTTTGTATTATATACCTATTGGGTAAATTTTGAAACCCCTCTAAAATCTGAACTAATGGCTTTTAAAAACTGAAAAAAAAATCACAAATATAGTTTCCACCATGAACTTTTCAGGAAAACTATAGCGGTTCAGATATTTTTATTAGTTTAAAAGATATCGTTGATGAAATTTAAGGCAGTGAATATTCGATTTGCTAGTACAGTCAACTACAAACAGATGTATCCATGTTAGGCTTACAAAATGAAGTAAATTTTCATTTGCCACAATGAACTACCCTTGGTTCGTGACATTTCTAGTAGCAATCAAACTTTATATTTTATCATCGACTCGTTTAATATGCAACAATGATGTATCCCACTACTTTTCCTTAGGTGATACATAATAATAGCATTTAAAATGAATCGAATATAGCATAAGATTTGGTGGATACTGAAAATGTCACGAAGTAAGGGTAAATAATTTTTGCATACTAAAAGTTCCTTCATTTTGTAAGACTAACATGGCTACATCTCTTTGTAGTTGACTGTACCACGGAAGCCTATATTGCGCGTAGCATGAATAGCGATTGTCCTATTTTTCTTTTTTTGTATGTTTATTGCTTTTAAATGCTTAAGCGACTGAACCGAGAACATCATTCGCACAAGAGCAAAGGTATAGTAAAGTGAACAAGAGGTCTGCCAGCTGTGAGAGTATTAGGCTGAGATTTTTTTAAATTCATTATAATAGGTGAGCCACGATCTCGCCTAAACTTAAGCAATTGTGCCGATGGTAGCAGACTTAACCTAGAAGTCGCGATAAGTCTCTCCTTTTTGGAGCTAGAGTAATATGAGTTTTTATGTTAACGCAATCCTTCGCATACGATATGAAAGTAAACAGAACGAAAACATAGGGATGATCACAAACGCAGCGCAATATTCATTTATGCATAGGCACAACTGAAAGATTTAGCACACAGAGGAATACTAAAAGCTCAGCACTCAGCAAAACAACTTTTATGAGTAACCACAAAACCTTTGCACTTTTTGAATGTGCTATAACTGCGCAATAGATGCATTTTCTGATATAACGTTTGCTCTGGATTTCTGATATTTATTGACGATGCAGCTGTTGGTGGAAGACTGAATCTAATAAGAGAGCATAAACCCCTCCCTGACTTCACTGAAGATAGTTTAATTAAATCTGGCATATAATGCTCGCGTCGCGGTACGGTTTTAAAACATATGAAAAGACTAGCTGCGCCCAGCGTTTTAACCCACAGCAGCCTTTCACACAGTGTCTAAAGTCTAAGCTATATCTCTATAGCAGCTCAATCAAAACAAAATTCAGCACAATCGGTCCACTCGTTTAGGAGTGAAAAAGTATCAAACATACATACACATACATCCTTTCTTATTAAAAATACCTAAGGATTAAGGAAAATAGACCCAAAGATTACTCCCTATAGATTGATCGTACTTCGCAAGTAATCCACACAAATTAATGTTATAAAGCGAATGTGTGTCTGTCTGTCACCTCGTCATGCCTAAAACACTGAGCCGGTTTAGATGAATTTTGGAATAGAGATATTTCAAGTGGGGAAGGACATAGGATAGTTTTTACTCACTTTTACTTTTATTTTTTATATGATAATAACTGTTTTATCGCGGGTCGTTAAGTAATAAGAAAATTCAAAATATTCTCGAATCACATAAAATGTACAACAAAGAACCGAATATAATCTGAATACTACGCCAGACAATAGAATTACGCCGATTCCGTCAAAATTAGCATAAAAGCTTTAGGGAAACGGTAGTAGTCAAGATCAGTATTCAAAGATATCTATAATGCGATGAATTGTTGCCAAATCTGTGCGGAAACGTGACAACATAGATAATCAGGTTGAGATAACTTCCATGAAATATTTTCTGATTATAAGGGTCGCTAGCTTAGGCAGAAGATCCGGTCTCCATCGTGACCACCTTAAGTTTAGCCAAAATAATATTTCAAAAAGCAAATTCAACTAAATTATAGTGCAAGAGGATCGCGCGCCGAGAGAATACTCTTAAATAGAACCAAGTAGAAAGTATACCAGGCTTTTTTTTGACCCAGCCCGATGGGCGCGGCGGGGATACCCACTAAAAACCTGGGGGTGTTCCTGCGGCCGCCATAATGCCGGGGCAGCGGGTACGCCGAAGCACTCATCCGCGGTCCAGACGGCTAAAGTATACCAGCCTGATTCGACCCACAACTGGGCAAAGCGTTCCCTTCTTATATCATTATTCTTTATCTTGCAGAACTAGTAGGTACTAGTTCTGTAAGATAAAGAATAACAAACACACGTTTCAAGGTCTTCACATAAACACCGCTACATAAACATTACGTTCTTTATTTGCAACAATGTTTTGATAGATTCAGATCCTAAATATTAATATTCCTCTTCCTGTAAGGTTGTCTGAAAGAGACAACGGATTTAGCGATAAGAACGTCAATTGTCACACTTTAGTTATTGTATTTTAAGTTTTAGTTTTCAAAGTTCAAAGAATTATAAATAATAAAATAAGTGTCTGTGGGTACATAATATTATATTTATGGATGTCAAAATTTAATTATTAGAATAATATTTTTGAGAATTATAATTGTAGTCAATATCATTACAAATTTTATAAAAATAAGTTATAAAGTTTTTCTGTATATTTGTAGTGTTTAAATGAAGAGTTATCTAATCTGCCTTCTGCCCCTCAAGCACAGACGCTCCGTAGACTTGTCTTGCTGTCAACTCAACTATCATCCCATACATTCACAAAAGTACAATGTATGGGTTGACAGTTCTACTCTTGAAGTTTCGTCAGGATCCCATGTGTCATGCTACGGCCACTGAGCAAAATTTAAAATATTAAGATTACCAATACTGCTTTGTAATATTTTATTTATAGCTCCGTGGCACCTACAATTTTACTGTAACAAAACAACTGCCCCTAATAGTGCGTCGATGAACGTCTGATCGAAGTTTACGAGCTATTTGCGAATACTCTCGATCACTACCACTCTGGCCGCGAACCGGACCAAATATTTTTACGACACGTTTCTGCGAAGAAATATCTCCAGTTATGTACGGGTAATAAAATAAAGACTCAATCGTGACTCGTTGCGGGTTTACACGGGGTCGTTGATATGTAGACTGCGTAAGGGAAGCAATCTAGGGATTCTTATTCTTTTTCTGTATACCATCTATTTATTATATAGGACGTTAGAGCTTAAGATATACTGGTATTGGTACATATTGGTGGTTGTCATCGGTCGAAGTTAATTACCACCCACTGGAGAAAACCGTGCCGCCAAGTGGTCTTTCTGACCGTGTTCCGCGAAGTTCGGCGAAGCCAGGGAGGAATTATAAATTATACCCTGCTTCTAGGATTAGTATTCTATCATCTACGGCTGCATCGTCACTTACATCACGCGAGATCGTGGTCAAAGGCTAACCTATAATGAATAAAAAAAACAGGTGAGCGTCGTACAAGTCTCGTTAAACTGATCGTAAAAATATCTACTCAGTTTCCACCCACTGCTGGGTACAGGCCTCTTCGCCACACCTTCTGATTCAGTGCAATTATTTCACTAAACTTAATCTAGTAACATAATTATTTCACTAAACTTAATCTAGTAACATAATTAAGTTACTAAATATGAACCGTATTTATATTCCTAGTAAAATATTAATGAATCCCTTTCGTATAACTGAATTGCGGTAGGTATAGTAATAATTATTTCCTGATTTTGTGTATGGGTATTTTGTGACCTGAAATAAATGAATTTTAATTTAATTTAATTTAATATAATTATACCCCTAGGGATATAACTATATTACGGGTTTATCTATCTTACTGAGACATTATAATATGTTTATTATTACTTCAGGTATAAAACGCTGCGCTGTAGCGATTGTGCTGAAATTTTATATTATTAGTAAGTTTAAACCACTGAGCGCAGTCAAATATGACTTATATTTTTATGTACTACTTTCTATTTCTAGATATTCTCTTCAAGTCAAAGCAGGCAAAGAGAAACTAAATTGAGTTATGAATGAACGAGAATAAAATTGTAGTCAAGGTGCACGTCCCTCCATTTAACGTCAGGAATATTCTAAAAGTAAATAAGTGCAGAAGTGCACTTTAGGGCTAGACGAACAATATTGAATTCTGTCCTAAAATTTGAGAACCGGTGACATAGTCGATACTAATATTACCAAGAGGTAATGTTTTTAGTGCCTACCTATGTGTGTATGGCCCCGACTACAGATTCGATTAGGTACATAAATTATTTTACCAATATGCTATTATTTATCATCAATTGCCATAGGCAATATTTGCCCAAGGGATTTGGATTAAATTTGTACAGATTTAGTTTTTTAGCGAGCGAACATATTCTAGGAATTCATAAACACAAAATGAGAATGCCTCGAGGCGCTCCTCAACCACGAGGAGCGTTGGGAGACCGCACCGACCGATGGGTAGAAGACTAAAAGACCTGCAGGTTTAGACAAAAGCCAATCGCTTGTAGTTATCTCTAAAATATGTACTGGGATGACAGTTTTTGCTGAAAAACGAGTTGTCTCAGTACATTTATATTTATCGTTAGCCACAAGCTATTGGCGCATGGCTACGGGAACTGGTCACTATCCGTAAAGGATAGAGGATAAAGGCACATAAGGTCCCCTTTGTGGTCCTCCCTTTGTTTTGGTTTATGCTGTGAGTTTTAAAAAGGTTAAAAATAATAATAGTAATACGAATTCCAACAAACAAAAATCGTCCGCCTATTATAATTTAACATCGATCGATTCTAAAAAGCTATTTGTTCATAATCAGGCCGTGTTTACAACTTCTACAATGAAATATTAATAAGGTAATTGGATAGTCTACAATCTAGAATTGTTGATGGCTTAGGTATTAAATCAATAACTCACCATTATTTTTAATGGATAGATGCTACTACATGAAACACAGAATTGGAATACGACGCAAGAAGGAGTCAACCAAAAACGGTCACATTAACAATATTATATTCGTTTTCTTTTTCTATCTTGTTATACCTTTCTCCGTTAAAGATTACTTTTTATCTTGCTCGGCTTTGTTTGTCTTTAATTAATTCTCGAACGGTTTTACGCTATGCTAACTGCTAAATCAATCATTATTATTATGTATATGCAAAATTCAGAGGACAGCAAGATTAAAGTAAGAGTCGCACATAGATGAGATTGGCACAGGACAGAGTCGAGTGTTTTTACCACAAAAGCTTATGTGTTGGAAGGCTATAAATAGTGAAGATTCAAAGTTACCAGCTGTTTTATGATGCAGAAGTTTCCAGGCATCTTTGTCTTTAACACATTCACTTATTAAAGTTGGCCGATACATCGAAGACAAAGATGCCTGGAAACTTTTGCATTATAAACCAGCTGGTGCCTCTCACTCGAACAAAAGGTATCAAACCAAACATTCTATGCATTATGAGTATTTCAATAAATAATTCCTGTGAGTTACTGTTTCTTGCCAGTTCTTCTGATAGAGGTACTTTACGTATTAGTACGAGACCCATTTGCAAAAAAGTCTTCAAATAACGATTTTCGTGGGACACATCTCCGCCATACGAATTATTTGTATGTACTTATTTGGCATATTTTCCTGAACACGAAAAGTGCGGTAGTCACTTCCTAAGTGTATGGAAGGGGTAGTTGTGACGTCACAAAGATGGCCGCCGGGCCTATTCTATTGTGCGGGTTATTTAAATATCTACTGAACCGATCTACTTAAATAGGGTGTCAAATGAAAGGTTATTAAATAAGCATTATTTTATTGCTAAGAACTATCAATGTGAAGTAAGTACCAAAGGAAATATTTCCAAAAAACAATTTCTAAAAAAAAAAATTCTTCTTATGTTTATAACTTGGTAACCGCTAGGATAATGCAAATATAGGTTATGATAAAATATTTAGTTACTTTCATCAGCTTTCTAAAAAACCTTTAATCATTACAATAAAGCTATAAACAACGGAACTGCAGCCGTTTGAATGAGCCTCGGTAGCGCTGAACTCATAGCGGTAGCTAAGCCATTAGACGGGTTTTCTATAGAATGATAATAGAATTTTAAATAAAAAGCATGTGCGATAGTAATGAAAATATAAAATAATATTTAAGTGAGCTGCTACCTATTCATAAGTTGTATTTAGAAGTTTTTTCTGATGTGATCAGCATAATAATACGTAGGTATGTGTTGTACTAAACTTACTGAAAAAAATATTAAAAATAAAAACATAGTTTTATCTAATTAATGTCCTCAATCTGATCTGTATCTTCTAAATAATTATCCTGGTTATAACATTTGTAACCGACATGACATATCCCTTCTAAGCACTTTTGTTTTTTGTCATTACATCCACAACGGGATGAACGGCAACCAGCTTTACATTGACATGATATAAGTTCGAGGTCTTTCAATGAGATTGAATTTACGGATGAAGTAACTGGCAATAAAAGATTAGTATCCTCGATCATCCAGCCACAGCCTATGGGTTCAGGAAGCGTGGGCTTTGCTACGTTCGCGTTCTGCCAACATAACGTCTGGTAGTTCGATCTTAGCGCATGCTGTCGAAAGGCTTGTCGTGTCGGCGGTAACTTATCAAGTTCTTTGATGTTCTGGAACATTACTGCTCTTAAATTGTTTAGGCTATCCAGTTCTTGGTATACAAATAAGAAACGGACTGGGTTTCTTGTTTGTATACATAAGAATGACAAATCTTTCAGCGTTACAAAATTGTTCGTCTGTAAGCTGTGGGCTAACATCATAATTTGAAAGGAGTTGATAATGTTTTTGAAAAATTGGCCAGCTTAATTTTTTTGTGAGACCTGACAACGCGCTCGTAGTTTAACAAGTCACACCCAGAATTAGAGTGTAATAAAACAGCAATGATTTCCTCTGATTTCATTGATCATTTGAGAGGTACTCAAGAAGAACCCGATATCCGTTTCATACTACATGGGATTGATTGTAAACAATTTTAACGTTTACAACATTTATTAACGTTTATAACATACTAGTGCCGCAGGGCAACTTATGGCGAGCTGTTGGGGAGTAGCGGCCCCACGCCCGGGACCCGAGTGCTCCCGGGGGAGGATCCTGGTCCTCATCTCCGGCTTGCCTTCATTGGCCGGCCAGAGTGGAGTCGCGAGAGCTGCATGCTCAGAGGGAGGATGTGAAGCATAAGTAGCGAGACCTCTCCCCTATAGCCACTTGCACCAACGTTGCCCTTCTTGTCGGCTATTTAATGCCGGCCTTTATGGGGGCCCGTTTTGTGAGAGTGAGTGGCGAGTGATCACCTGCCTATATATTTCCTAATGGGACGGAAGTGGTAGGTGCCGTAGTCTTAAGCAATAGCCTCATTAACCATCCATTTAGAATACACATCCATAGCCTTGTTCAAGTGGTTTCCATTAATTACTCTCTTTCGAGCTCATTTTGTATAGATGGACTCGCCACAGATAGACTTCGATAAGTGTCACCCATCACATTTATAGTAAAAGCTCAAAGGGGCCTCTGCGCGTTGGACTTTTTTGTCTCCGTGTACGCCTATAAAAGGCCCGGGTTCAGCCCGTGTTTAAGAGCGACATATATACTAAAAAACATGACAACCGATAAGAGGAAATCATTGCTGGCTTATCGCACTCTAACTGACCCTACGAGCGCGTTGTCAGGTCACACAAAAAAATCAAGCTGGCCGATTTTCCAAAAACATTATCAACTTTCAAATTTTGGTGTAAGCCCACAGCGTACAGACGAACAATTTTGTAACGCTGAAAGATTTGTCATTCTTATGTATACAAACAAGAAACCCATTCCGGGTTACTTATTTGTATACCAAGAACTGGATAGCCTAAACAATTTAACCCTAGATCACTAACCATTCGTCTATGAGACTACGCGTACCTCACGGTTTTGGTGTTTAGGTATGTTCCCCGCCTCCGCCGATCCCCGCACGCTTAGTACCTTCCTAATCTGCATCGACAGTGACCCGCGTGCACTTGTTGCGGTTGCACGCTAATTAGATTGGGATATTTTGCGGAATCGTCGCCTGAGAGACGAAAGGTTAGTGATACCGTTACTTTTTTTACACTGATATGTTTTTGTTTATTTGTATTTTTATATTATAATTTCCAATAAAACTAGATTTATTATTTTGGTTTTATATGTAATAATAAATGCTTTAAAAATTTTCGTAAAAGATTTCCAATTTAGTGCTATATTTTGATACTTTATAGTGTGTTTATTGTTTTGAACTTATTATTTTTTATACTTTCAGATGGATTTGAGAAAGCAAGAGCTATTGTAAACGCATATGTTATCTACGTATCCAACACCATCCGGGATGGCAATAAAGCTCTAAAAAGACGTAACTTTGTCTTAGATATGGCAGACCAACTTATGAGGCCTTGGCTGGTTGAACGATATGGCACGCTGAGTTTACAGAAAAATTTAAAGCAAATCATCGGAGAAATCCTGCAGATTGAGGATTCCCAACCAAGCTGCATTCAAGAAGGTCCTAGTAGGCGTAAAATTTGCAGTTATTGCCCTTCCAAAAAACGACGCATGACAAAATACTCATGCAAGGGTTGTAAAAGGGCCATTTGCGGAGAGTACACTGTATCCATGTGTAGTGACTGTACTAATTAATTATTTGTCTGATAATTATTGTTAATTGATTACCTCTTGAATAAGACTATTTAATGTTAAGATACTAACTTCAATAAATAAAGCTGTTTAATTATTAGCGATTTTTTTTTTCGTAGTTTGACAGTCGAAAGGTTAGTGACAGTGTTACTCGAAATTAGGGTTAGTGATCTAGGGTTAAGAGCAGTAATGTTCCAGAACATCAAAGAACTTGATAAGTTACCACCGACACGACAAGCCTTTCGACAGCATGCGCTAAGATCGAACTACCAGACGTTATGTTGGCAGAACGCGAACGTAGCAAAGCCCACGCTTCCTGAACCCATAGGCTGTGGCTGGATGATCGAGGATACTAATCTTTTATTGCTAGTTACTTCATCCGTAAATTCAATCTCATTGAAAGACCTCGAACTTATATCATGTCGATGTAAAGCTGGTTGCCGTTCATCCCGTTGTGGATGTAATGACAAAAAACAAAAGTGCTTAGAAGGGATATGTCATGTCGGTTACAAATGTACCAGGATAATTATTTAGAAGATACAGATCAGATTGAGGACATTAATTAGATAAAATTATGTTTTCATTTTTAATATTTTTTTCAGTAAGTTTAGTACAACACATACCTACTTATTATTATGCTGATCCATCAGAAAAAACTTCTAAATACAACTTATGAATAGGTAGCTTACTTAAATATTATTTTATATTTTCATTACTATCGCACATGCTTTTTATTTAAAATTCTATTATCATTCTATAGAAAACCCGTCTAATGGCTTAGCTACCGCTATGAGTTCAGCGCTACCGAGGCTCATTCAAACTGCTGCAGTTCCGTTGTTTATAGCTTTATTGTAATGATTAAAGGTTTTTTAGAAAGCTGATGAAAGTAACTAAATATTTTATCATAACCTATATTTGCATTATCCTAGTGGTTACCAAGTTATAAACATAAGAAGAATTTTTTTTTTTAGAAATTATGTTTTTTGGAAATATTTCCTTTGGTACTTACTTCACATTGATAGTTCTTAGCAATAAAATAATGCTTATTTAATAACCTTTCATTTGACACCCTATTTAAGTAAATCGGTTCAGTAGATATTTAAATAACCCGCACAATAGAATAGGCCCGGCGGCCATCTTTGTGACGTCATAACTACCCCCTCCATACACTTAGGAAGTGACTACCGCACTTTTCGTGTTCAGGAAAAAATTCCAAATAAGTACATACCAATAATTCGTATGGCGGAGATGTGTCCCACGGAAGTCTTATTTTTTTGTATTGGGGACCGTACTATATAGGTTTTACTGGGTTTTTTTACTTTGCAAAATCGACTTTCAAATTTTAAAAGCAAAGAAGTAAGAAGACGAGCAAGACGTTCTCCTAATGGTAAACGATAACGCACCCCATAATCAGTACAGTGCCACCCGGCATTTCACAATGATGTAAAATTTTAGGCAAACTGCGCCACCACTTCTTACTCAAGAGTCATAAGATGTTAAAGACTCTTCAGCCCAGTAATTTCACTAGCTAAATTCCTTCGTGAATAATTTTAATTATTTTTGAGTTGGAGATTATGATTAACATTGCATAGTTCACCATCATTTACCGCAATGCGTAACTTGTTTAATGCGAAATTTCGGATGAATGATAAATTCCATATTAATATATTTTGCGTTTGGCTGTTTCGTATTTGTACTCGTAACTTAAGCCCCGGATAACGTCATTAGACTGTGAAATAGCTTATACTCGACTATAGATGTTGCATAATTTTAATACGATATTGGTATAATAAATAATTTGTATGTTTATATCTATTTGTTTTTGTAATAAGTTTTCTTTCATCTCTGGTTTCTTTGAGCATTTCCCGGCTTCGGTCAATCCAGCTGTTTTTGTAGATATTATATTATTTATTTTTTTGCGTTTTTAGCTCTTATTTTGTTACTAGCTTATGCTCGCGGCTTTGCCCGCATGACAAAATCCTTTCTTAGCGAAGGTCTACGTCATAAAACCTATCTATGTTCCAAATTTCAACCCAATCCGTCCAGCGGTTTAGGCTGTGCGTTGATAGATCAGTCAGTCAGTCAATCAGTCACTCTTTCCTTTTATATATATTTAGATAAAGATAATATCAATGCGTACGGAAAATTATGCCCTTGCGTAATGATAAAAATTATTGAAATAAAAGCTTTTTGCTAAACGCCACTGCATTTATCATCCTGATAGACACGTATTAGGACATTCGTAAATGCTAACTCTATACGTGTTGAATTAGCTGCCTTATATTTTTATGTATCACTAGCTTACCCGGCAAACGTTGTTTGCCATATAAATAATTTCCTATTAATTTCTAGTGTAGACAAAAAATAGCTTACTTATTGTAAGTATGTATGTATGTTAGAATGTGTATATTGTATGTATGTAAGAATGTGGTATATGCGTGAAATATGCATGGAGCGCTGTGAACGATGAGGGAATATAAAAATAACAAAATGCAAACATTATTTTTAAGTTATTATAATTTAAGTTATTAAAATGATTAAATTACTAAAATGGCTATTAAAAAATAAGGGTTGATCGTAGAAGGGTGAAAATTGAGGATTGTATGTATTTTTGTATGTTGTATCATAAAAAAATAGAAATTAAAAATTTTGTCTAAAAAATAAAATAAAAAATTTAGGGGTGGACTACTCCTAACATTTAGGGGGATGAAAAATAGATTTTGGGCGATTCTCATAGATACCGGATAAGCAAAAAAATTTCGTTAAAATCGGTCAAGCCGTTTCGTAGGAGTATGGCAACGAAAACTGTGACACGAGAATTATATATATTAGATAGGCCTTTGACCACGAACTCGCCTGATGTTAACCGACGATTCATCCGAAGATGGCAGCAGGCTAAACCTAGAAGGCGGGATATGTCGTGTCATCTGCATACATTATCACAAAAAGTCGGCACAGTACGTCTTCCATTCTAATTTATATCATCTGTCATCTCTCTCTTTGACATGCTCATCCTCTTTGACTGAGTTCATCCAAGCCTACATCAATATACCTATAGGTAGTTAAATTATATAGGTCTATATAATTTAACTACCTGTAGGTATCCCCTTTATCTAATACCTGATCCACACCATTAGTAAATTAGTTCATAGCACAACAGATGTATAGCACTTGCAAGAGCATCGCATACTAGCAGTACAGTTGCATTTAGTCGTCGCAAGATAAATACAAATCGCTTATAGCCAATTTATGTTAAAAAATGTTATAGTACCTATATATTATGTATAATAGCTGCGCCCAGCCGTTTTACTCCCTGTAGCCTATGTGTTATTCCAGGGTCTCAGTTATCTCTATACCCAATTTCAGCTCAAATGGGCCACCTGTTCAGGCATGAAAGAGTAACATATGTACATAGGCGGGGGCAGGGGGCCAAGCCCCCCCCCAGAAGCATCGTAGTGTTACGAATTTTGCACATATTTCATGGTCAAGATTATAATTTTTATCTCGGCAGTCGCAGCAATCTGTTCGCGCACTTATTATTAAGGATATTTAAACTTTCCAACTGTTCAGAGCGAGCTAAACACACATTTTATTTTTGTAGTAAAAATTATTTTTGCCTATCTGCACCTTGCCCCCCCCCCCCCCAGAACCAAATCCTGGATCCGCCCATGCATATAAATATACATACATCCAGACATTCTTACAAACTTTCACGTTTATTATATTAGTAGCGCGCTTATGATCATAACCCTTAACGTGAACTAAAGACTAGAGAGTTTACAAAACATTACGCATAATAACCTTGGAAATGACCATATTTAAATAAATAAAAAGCAATTTATTGACAGTAAAACAGTAAAAAAAACACATGAAAAAAGCATACACAATTTGAACAATTATATTGTCAAATGGGATAGACTCAGTTTTGTGCGGCACAGGGAGAAACCACTGCGCAGCGCTGGTTTTCAGTCTATCTCACACTCGAGCGCCGGTGTTAGTCGAGTAGTAAATATTATGGAATCCTTCACAACAGCTATCTCATTAATTCAAGCGTGGCCGTGAATGTAAAATATATTTGTAAATAATATTTTTTTCAACACACTCGTAACTTTCATAAATTTGGTCGAATCCAACTTTCACGTTTTTATACATCAAAGTACGAAAGATGAACACAAATTGCAAATAGGTATTATTGGCCCCTCATAATTCTTCAGTTTACAGTACAAACAGAATCAGAATAAATGATTTATAAAATAAACGTATTTTTTAATATATTAGTCTTAAGAAGTTTCAGTTTTATTCATCTTCCGTACTCAGTATGTATATAATATAGGCTAAGTTTAGTAGTATTGTTGACTCACCCGTCCGAAGTGATGCCACATGAGATAGTCGAGCACGGCCTGCGTCATGCCGCGAGCTCGCATCGAGCGGCTGTTCATCTTCTGGTAAGCCCACTCGATCCAGCCCGCCTGACTCGACGTGCAGTTGATCAAAGTCAACGCATTCACCTAGTACACCTCAACCATTTAGCTTCAAATTACACATTCCACCAACCATAAAATACACCAACTTATAAAATTCCCATCAGGTAACATTAATTAAAAGTTACCGACGCTCTCGAGATCTAAGGTTTCTCGCTACGGCTGCAGTTTCGACTTTCAGAAACTGCAATTGCAGCTAATTAACAACATCGCAAACATTGCTCACAAACACTGCTCGCAAAACGATGGATTAAGCATTTAAGATTTGAAGATGTGAATCTTTGAAAAGGTCAGCAACGCCGCCCCACTTTACAACTGGTGCAAATGGGACGCAGAACGCCGCGAACACTCAAACTTTACTGCTGCCAGAGACGGTGCCAACATTTTCATACTTTGCCATTTCATATTCATTTCAACTTCGGCATCACGTAATCGACACACGAACTGAGGTACTGAGTCCATTAGAAATGTATCAAACCGCGTCTCAATCTCGAATGCTCCTCGAGTCGCCGCCGATCATCTTACGTAGCTATTCAACGGCTTATCCAGATTAAACCTTTACAGAGAAAATGGTGCTATTTACCTTGTCAGGGTGAGCGAGTGCGAACTTAGCGAGGATGTGTGCGCCCGCGCCCACACCCAGTCCGATGAAGGACTTGAGGCCGAAGTGTGCCATCACATAGCTTAGCTGGTGGGCCAACTCTTCCACGGTCGGGTACACGTAGCTGAAACAACAATAACAAGTTAAACACAAGTTACCCTCGCCTCGTGGCAGATAAACAGACTACTACAATAACACACTATCCGACACCCTCTGAGCTAAGATAAATCCTCTCCATTGTCGAATGAATCGTCCGTCGGCTAGGTGAGCCGCTTAACCGAATCCACCTATCCCGGCTTTAAGACCCATCTCGATAAGCATTCGCGTCTTCATACGTGTACAAATATTATATGAGGACGTCCGAACGCCCTCTGCATGCGAATGGATCTCACAAATTCATTTTGAAGCTTCTCTGTTCGCAACGCATGCATGTTCAGATTTTGAGGTATGATTGGTTCCCAAATCCCTAAGCGAAGAGCGCGTGGCATCAAAGCGAGACGCGCTTTGATGCCACGAGCAGATGTAAAACCGTGACGGGCAGCAATACATACGGATCGATTCCCTTCGATACCTTACAAATCGAGTAATAAATGGCAATTTCCGAACTGTTAGGGCAATACGGGAGATCTGTTGTGGATTCGCCGACAGAAGTAACATGCAGTGCAAATCTAGTTATGGTTATAGAATAAAATTTAGGGCGTGAGGACTACCTTGTTCGGTTACGTAACGTTGCGGTGGTACTGAGCGGTACCAGAATGAGTAATGTGCTTAGTGCTGTAGTAGTCTGGTAGCAGCTGGAGAATCCACATTCAACATGATGTTTGATGTTACTTGACTGTTCCGTTTATAAACTAAGTAGTAGGTATAGGCAATGTTAACGACATGGGCAATAGAGAAGTCGTTGCCCCTGGCGGCCATAAGTCACATAACTCACAACAATTCCAACTTCCATAGCTATGTGAGTTACACTGCCGACGGTTTATTTTTCCGACATAGTGCGTCCTTGAACCTCGGAAGCCTTGAACTTGCCAATGCTATAACTTACTTGTACGATGCTTATAAATTAACCGCTGCTACAATTAAACGTTAGAGAAATAGTTCCAGGTACGAATCAATTATGTTTTAGCATTCCAGGCGCTCAGGACTGAAGATAGGAACATGCAATCTTCTAATTATACTTTGAATAGTTGGCGCCCCGACCGAGAATTTAAATATCTATTTAATGGTCTAGATTTTTCGCGAATACTGTTAATTCTAAAAGACAATTTTCCAGTGAGTGAGCTGGCGAGTCGAGTTTACCGAACACAGCGTGGCGTCGGCCGCCCCGCGCCGGCTCCCGGCCGGCATGTAGTACAAGTAGGTACGGTCTATATCGAGCGGGACTGTTACATAACACTGCGGTACCAGACCCGCCGATTCTATTCCGCCTTGCGAACGCAACGACGGTTCCTTTGTGTAGGTACTACTTCTTACGTAAACCCGAAAGAAAATTCGAATCAGCTGTTGGGGTGGCGGCGCGCAGGGCCGGCCGGCGCGGTGCGGCGTCACACGCATTCTCGGGACTCGCTACACGTCAGCTGTTTACGGCGTCGCGTCTTTATGAGCGTATGCTAATGGACAAAGTGTTAGGAAAACGATTTGCACGCTCACCGAAAGGGCTTTCAGGAAAAATTAACAGGGGAAATGTTTGCACGAAGTAAAGTATGTTGTATGTTGTTGTGTGTATGTTCACTTATAGGCGACGCAAATCGAGTAAAGCTACGTCATCGCTTATAAACCGTGGTATGGTTCGCAAACAATATTGAGAGACGCGATGGCGACAAGGAGCTCTTAGTAACCCGGAAGAATAAGCGGCAGACATTGATATATATGTATACAAAGATGTGCACACTATATCTTCTTCTTAGTCGTACACTCTTGTCAGAGTGGTGGTTGCTCTGATGCTCGGTATTCTGCTTGGATTTTTCCGATGAATTTTGCGATGTGACGCCATTTTTGTCTGTTAATGGCGTTGCGAGAACACTGGGTCATAGATGCCTCTGTGGCCTTCTTGATGAGGTCAGTCTAGCGAGTTGGAGAACGACCTCGAGCTCTCTTTCCTTCAATTGGACCCTGCACAACAAGTCTCTCCATAGAGTGCTCTTTCCTAGAGATGTGACCAAAGAACTATATTCTTCCGCATACTATATTCTTCCTATAAAAATAGGGTTTCACGCGAAGAGATTTATTCGGTTCTTATCGGAGGTGTTAACAAACGAGATCACAATAGACGTGGAGCGTAGGCAGGCGGCGGCGGCGCGGCGACGGCAGGTATCTCACGCAGACATCTGCGTCAATGATGTTAGATTATGTAGTCAATTCCGCGTTCATGCATGAAATACACGTGGGCGTACGTTGTCTTCGGGGACTGGAGGTTTATCCGATGTGATGTGAGCGGTGACTGCTTGTCATTTTGGCGCCGTTTCGTCGCCACCTTATATAACTTGCAGTTTATTCACCTGTCGCCGAGAGGTGTCGCCTGCGAGCCGACTCACACACGGCGGGACCGATCGCCGTCAAACCTCTTCACCGTGGTCAAACCGACGGGTACGAGTATCTCCTCCTTCTCGCTCGGACCCCGACATGGAGTAGACGTATTTGAAGTGGTGTCCATTGTTATAAATAAATAATTAAAGTTTTCTGTGTCAATAATATTCGGTGCAAAAATAGGAGCACAGAAGCATACAGGAGGTCTCCGTGAGTTTTTGCAACACACTATGCAATCATCGCACTACATGCATCTTGCACAGCACGCACACATCTAGCTCAAGACGCTCTCGCTACGCCAAATCTTTCGCACATCGCAGTGTATTATAGCACACATACAAACCTGCAATACGCAAGTGTGTAAAAACGTGGCCGCACACTTCACCCTGCGCCTACACAAGCATAGCTTAAACTACTACTGTTTCATGCACACTAGCTTACCAACACACAACGAAATAGGTGTGTCAGTGGTTTTGCTGCCAGCCTGGTCTACATTCTATACTTACTGACAGCATACTAGCTATTGTATTCTCAGCTCACGTTATGCCTTTAAAACGGACTCCACCAACATCCCCTGCGTTGAATGATTTCTCTTCGCCACTACATTATTCGCAATCGGAAACAAATATAACAGAGGTCGGAAAAGAAGCCAGTGCCAGTGCAGCCTCGTCCTCATCTTCGTTGAGTCTTGCTACACGAATCACTAAACGAAAACGTGAAGAGCTAACTAAGGATGATTTAATGGATTTGCTGTCGGTCTTACAAAAACAACAGGATGCTAAACTGGACATAATCTTAGATTCTGTAAATGAGGTAAAGTTATCCGTTGATTCTATACATGAAAAATATGACGCAGTGGTCCAGCGCCTCATTATAGTCGAGGAGGAGAACAAAAATCACTTAGCTAGTATACAACAGCTTGAAAACAAAATAGAAACATTAGAGCGCTATGCCAGGTGTGCCAGTGTAGAAATTAGAAATATCCCACAGGAAGCTGAGGAATCCAAGGAAGACCTAAAAACCATAGTTAAAAAGACAGCGGAAGTTTTCAAGGTTGTGGTTGAGAATGCCGACATCAAAGATGTCCGCCGCATAAATACTAGAGCAACTAATAAACCAATTGTAGCTGATTTCGTCACAGTAACAGCTAGAGATAATTTTTTGACTGGGTTCAAAAAATATAATAAAGAACATCAAACAAACAAATTCAGTACTGCTACTCTTGGTCGCAGTGGCCCTGCAAATCTGATATATATATCAGACAATCTTACTCCAAATGTGCGCAAACTTTATCATTTATCTCGAGAGTTTGCTAAAAGGAACGGATACTCATTCTGCTGGTGCGCTTATGGAAAAGTCTTCCTCCGAAAATCAGAAGGTGACCCACACATTCGCATAAACAAGGAAGAAGATATCAGCAAACTTGAAGATACTACCACTAAATTTTAATATTTAAGTGCTATTGTACTATCTTAACTTTAGATGTCTGCTATTACTATATTATAATACCTAAGCCGCTAATTTAATATATTATTGTAGAGAAATATACTGCTATCTACCTAAATTTATATCTACATTACACTTACCATATTATATACACTTACATATTAACCAAATAAAATAGGTACTATTGTGAAACTATAACATGGATACAATTAACACTATAAATACAGATATAGACACGATAAAAGTTTCTGAAAGCCATGCCCTATCCCCTGAGGAATGTGCAATAAATTTAAATCAAATCGATATTGGAGATAAAAAACCCCTAAAAATTTTAACGCATAATATAAGAAGTATATACAAAAATTTTGACGCAATTACTATCCTGCTAAAAAGATTAAATCACAGTCCTGATATTATTGTCTTAACGGAATGTTGGCTTGATCCTTATAAACCCATCCCACAAATGAATGACTACGTAGCCTTCAAAACGGAACGACTATTGAACCAAAATGATGGAGTTGTAATCTATATACGCAAGGACTTGGGATGTCATGTTGAAGAATCTTTAATTGTTGAGGCTAGCGGTATGACAATTGAAATAGGTAAAGACGTTGCAATCATCTGTATATATCGGCCGCCATCTTTTCGCAACCGTGATAACTTTTTAAACTCATTATCTAATCATCTTAGTACTTTGATTCATTACAAAAATATCGCAGTTATTGGTGACATTAATATTGATATCAAAACTGATAATTCTGATAGGTCTAGTAACACATACTTGAATATACTGGCTGAACATGGACTCTTGCCAGCACACACGCTACCTACCCGACTGTTAAACTGTCTAGACCATGTTATTCTCAAGACTAATGAACTAGCTCATACTTATGTTGTAACTACAGACATTACTGACCACTATCCAGTAATACTTATACTCCCAAATATCACAAAATGTACAACACCTATAATAGACAATAATTATAATATGAAGTTTAATGTCCAGGCGGCTATAAAAGACTTGAATAAGCAGAGGCTCAATGATTTATACACAGAGACGAACCCAGAAATTGCAATCAACTTATTAATATCTATCCTAACCACATCAATCAATGCTAACACTAGTAAAATAGTAATTAAAAGAAAATATAGACCCATAAAGCCCTGGATGACCGCGGGATTGTTGCGTTGTCTAAGACATCGAGATAACTTGCATAAAAAAGTAAGGTCTAATCCAGATGATGATGATTTAAAAACAACATATAAAAGGTATAGGAACTATTGCAATATATTGATCAAAAAATTTAAAACGGCATATGAAAAGTCTAAACTGGAAGAATGTGAAAATAACCCTAAAAAAACATGGGAAGTGATAAAAGAAATTACTAACACTAAGAAACCAAAAACTGCCCCATTAGAGCTTATGAATAAACAAGGATTGCCAAAAACTAATATTAATAATGTTAATGAATATTTTGTTGATGTGGGTCGTAAATTGGCAGAAAAGATTGACAAAACAGTCGATGAGACAACTTTGATGAAGTTTATACCGGAACGAAAACAGAACAACTCATTTGTTTTATTAGATACAGACTGCAAAGAGATTATAGGCATTATTAATGGTCTGAAGAACAGTAATGCGATAGGACAAGACATCATTACAACCAAATTCTTAAAGATGGCCAAAGAAATACTAGCACCTATCCTGGCATATATCTTTAACCTTTGTTTCAAAGATGGAGTATTCCCTACTTGTCTTAAAAAAGCTATAGTTTTACCGATACATAAGAGCGGGAGTAGAGACAGTGTCGATAATTATAGACCGATCTCGATTTTGCCAGCCTTATCAAAAATATTAGAAAAACTTATAAATAAACGTCTAGTATCATACTTGAATAAGGAAAACATTCTCTCTGACTCCCAATTTGGCTTTCGGGCTGGCAAATCGACCGAGGAAGCGGTTTACTCAGTAACTCAATTTGTCACAAACTGTCTTGACAACAAACAAAAGTGTGTTGGTGTTTTTTTGGATTTGGCAAAGGCTTTCGACACTGTCTCTATTCCTATCCTTATTCATAAACTACAAAACATCGGCATTAGAGGAACTCCACTGCAACTCTTCACATCCTACCTGGAAAATAGGCAACAGAAAGTAAGAATTGGTGATAACATCTCTGATGATCTACCTATAGAGTATGGTGTTCCTCAAGGAAGTGTCCTTGGACCAACCTTGTTTCTTGTCTATCTAAATGACCTTAGTTGCTACAGCCCAGATCATGGAAAAATAGTCAGCTTTGCTGATGATACAGTTATGTTGTTCAGTGGAAAGACTTGGGAGGTCGCTCAACACAATGCACAAAAGGGACTACATCTAGTTATTATGTGGCTACGAAAAAATCAACTTTCATTAAATATATCAAAAACCAAAGTTATGGCTTTTTCTATAAGAAAAGATAATTTATCTTTAAACATTAAAATAAAAGCTCACTGCTGCAATCATGCACAAAGTTGCTCATGCGTGCTTCTAGAAAACGTAAACAAGATAAAATATCTCGGAGTATACCTTGATAATCACCTAAATTGGGAAGCACACATAGATGCACTCTCTGCCAGAATGAGACAGCTTATATTTACTTTTAAAAAACTAAGACATGTGGCTTCAACTATCTTGATGAAAACAGTATATTTTTCCCTAGCACAATCTATTATAACATACTGTATCTTGATATGGGGATCAGCGTGTAAAACCAAGCTTATTAAGATTGAACGCTCCCAAAGATCACTTCTTAAAGTTATTAACTTAAAACCATATCGGTACCCGACTCAATTATTATATGACGAGTACAAAGTCTTAACGGTGCGCAAATTATTTCTTCTCAAACTAATCATTAAACAACATTCAAAAACACCATTAAAATCAAAATCAACAAATATTAAAAAAAGAGTAAATACAAGAATCTGCGAAACACATAAACTAAACACAGCGTTCTCACAGCGACATCCACATTACCTTGGGCCACACCTGTATAATAAAATAAATAGAGAAATAAAAATACATGAGCTCAATCATTTCAATGCTCAAAAAATTACTAAAGATTGGCTGATGAATCTATCTTACGAATTCGTAGAATCTTTTATGTGCATCATAAAATTATAAAACATGGCCTGAGATTTTACAATTTACCAACAATACTTTTATAAGTACATTAGAATAAAAAAAAATAGAATCACTTTATCACGTTACGCCTAATATCTAAAAATAGAAATTTAAAAAAAAACTTATCTGTTCCAAAATAAATCTTTAAAAAAAAAAACTGTTAACTAGCTCCTATACTATAAAATTATCATCAACATTCACTACTTACATACTCACGCACACAGTCACCTGACTGCACAGTTGCTACAATGACACTACTTACTACAGATACACTTCTCACTATACAGAGTCCGAATTGAGTTATATGAAAAATACAATGTTATGTTCTTAATATTAGCGTGATTCATGACTGATTTAATTATATAACATTATACTCTCCCATTATTATTAGTATATATTATATTTAAAGAAAAAAAATATATATTTTTGAATTCCTTAAAAATTATGACAAGGTAACCTATATTAATATATAAAATTAAATAATTTATCTTAATATTATAATACATTTTATTTACTCATCTTGTAACAAATATCAATAATTATTACAATGCTAAATTGAAATAATCATCTATATTGGCCATCAAGCCTATACCTTGTCTCTCCACAATAACTCAATTCGGACCGGCCGGCGGCCGCGGCATTGCATTAACAAACGCACACATACATAATAATATAACAAGCCAAATGTGATTTATTGTTTCTACATGCTTGCCCACTCACCAACACAGGGACACTGGATTGTTTACACACACAAACATATATAAATAATCGCGATGTTATAATATGGGGTAGTCATGTCTGTGAGCAATAATTTGTAAACCATTTATAACCTACCCTCCATAATGTTTATCTTTTTCTTGTTTAACAAAATTTAAATAATAGTTGAATTATTGAGTCTACTAATATTCTTTATCTTGTTCAATGTTGTTGTTGAAGTGCTAAGTGCTAAGTGATCGTACTAAGTGGAGGGAAGTGGTCTCTGCCAGCCCCAGTGGGAGCCAGGCGTGATTGTATTCTGTATGTATGTTGTTTTTATGTTTTAGATTAAAGTATAGGTACAGATACATCGTCAACTTTATATTTAAGTAAATTTTAAAGTTTAATTATATACCTACCTGTCAGGCAAATAGCAACTTACTGGGTTGCCACGCACATTCATTATAATATTATTACTTACTTATTACTTATTAATCACGATGCGATATGAGATACTAAGGTACTTATGTTATATAACGTAAGCAATTATGTATGAACCACCCTGCATTTTTTTTCTGTTTTTTTTTTCTCTCTTATTTTTAAGTATGATAAGTAACATTAATTAAGTTAAATCGTATTCCTTATTTTATATTTTGCTACGAGATTATAGCTCAGACACAATTACGTCGTAACAAGGTTCCTAGTACATAGGTACATAGATACTACATATTATTATATTTATTCAATCTAAATTATATATTATTATGTACTTATCGCAATTTTAAATCTACATATTACCTATCTATATAAGTATTTACTATAAACATTCTATTTAAGTTATTGTTTGGACACCATTATAAATACATATTACTCAGCGAATATATAAGCTAAGTATTGGAAGGGAAGCATTGAATATATCATAGCACAGGTTTATCCTAGTATGATATTTGATGTCAAACTGAAAGTACATACTTATAAAATAACATTAGTACAAATAAAAAATTATTAAAGATAAAACATAATTAAAATTCTCTAGACTCATATTAAATAAATAGGAAATTATATAAGAAACAATTCACAACACACAATATTCCATTCAATTCAGTAATAATATGTATTCATAGATAATATGTGTATAAATCTAAATTGTAGTATTGTTTACACTAATAGACGCCATAATTATTTCCTTTTATCATAATATCTAACAACTGTAATAATATCGTATCATATACCTACTTATATTTTTGATTTATAGTGTATCTCCTATTATTTTTTTCTGTTGTTTTTTCTTATCATTAAGTGTTTTCATAGAAATCTCAGTTGTAGATACCTACCTAGCATGTGCCTTAATTTAAGTAACTCTAATGAATCTATAACTGTTTAAGTTTAAGACTGTCTGATTCTTATGTAATAACTTTAGACGTGTACTTGTTGTTATTTTGAATAAATAAATTTAATTTAATTTAATTTAATTTAATTTATCTCCTACTAATCTTTTGATGTCCCATTAAGGCTGGATTGGCTTGCCTATTTTGTTTGTGTGCATCGGTCCTTCAATTTTGCTTTCTTTGATAGTCGAATAAGCCAATGCGGAGTTGCAGCTGTGACCGTATAGAGTATAGGACCGCATTATACTGGATGGTCTTTGATAAATGCACTGACCATCATGATACTATCGAGGTAGGTATTCGTAGTATAATGATCAAATGTTAGAAAACCAGTGTCACCGGCTACGTACACGCACACATTCGCATTGTAATACACATATGGGGTCCGTAGACGGTCAAGCATTGCTTGACAAGCATTTACGTGCTTGACAAGCATGCTTTACGGCAGGCCCGACCTCAAAAAACATGCTTGTCAAGCATTCGCATCATTTTGTCGGACAGAGTGACCCAAAAATATAATTTTTCATCAAGCTTCATCAAGCATCGAGTTTGCTTGTCAAGCACATCAAGCTTCATTCTAGACGGTCAAAATTGCTTGACAAGCACGTTAATTTTACGTGCTTGTCAAGCAATGCTTGAGATGACCGTCTAGGGACCCTAATAGGATCATAACACAAATAAAATGTCACTCTCTATTCGCTGGGAAGCGTTGTGAAGTAGTGTGCGTACTGCGTACGCGCTCGTTCGCACCGCTCGTTAACAGCGAAAGATTCTAAAATTGAATCCCGCGTTAGTGAGGGAATCAAAAGAGCACAAGGTCAAAAATCTTTGCACTCAAGTGTGATACATAATTTTTCATCCCCCTTAGCGAGGAACTAACTCAATGCTAAAAGATTTTTTTTAGTAAAAGTTTCAATACTCATAACTCAAGAACGCCTGGACCGATTTGGATGATCTATGGTTTATTCGAATCGTCTTCTTCTCGACTATATGCATGTTCATATTAACCAAATGTACGAAAAAAATTTGAAAATCGAATACGTCAAATAACTCAATTGACAAAACCGAACTTCACCGAAATCTTACGAAATGACCCGAACATCTCCTATATGTTTCTGGTCTCCTGGTACTTTGTATTAGTTCCACCATTCATAACTCAAGAACGGCTGGACCGATTTTAATGAACTTTGATTTGTTCAATTCGCCGCCGTCTCGACTATGAACTTGTTGAAAAATATTAATCAAATTCTATGAAAAAATATGCAACCGATTTGTATAAGTTCAAATTTTAAATTTTCTCGGATCAAAATCGTCAAAACCAGATGTTCCCGAATTTTACCAAATATAATACCTTGTTAGAGTTTCTGGTATCCTGGTACCTGGAGGTAATAGGAGGACGTCAACAATAAAGTTGTTTTTTTCATTTGCCATCAATTCTCTCAGTTTCTGTTCTTTTATATTTATCAGGATTTTTTATATTTATATTAAAGTACCTATCAGTTTTACCCGCTGTAGCCTATGTGTTATTCCAGAGTCTGAACTACCTTCATACCAAATTTTAAGTCAATTGGTGCATCCGTTTAGGCGTGAAGAAGTAACAAACATACACACACACACTCACACAAACTTTCGCTTTTATAATATGTATTAGGATGGGTTTGATGAAAATAATTTGAGTTTCAGTTCTAAGTATGGGGAGCCCCTAAAATTCATTGTTTTTTTTTTCTATTTTTGTGTGAAAATCTTTATGCTGTTCACAACTCCTCATCTACTTATGTTTCAAAAGTATAGCTCTAATGGTTCCGGAAAAAAGTGGCTGTGACATACGGTCGGACAGACAGACGAATGTATTCCGTGTGTAAGGAAAGAAAGAAAGAAAGAAAAAAGAAAGAAAGAAAGAAAATTATTTATTGAGCAAAGTAACACAGGCACAAGAATATACAGAAATTAGAAACAAAAAAGGAAATACCAAATCATAATACTCGTACATACGTAATATTATTATTGTATCTATTGTACACTAATTGTTTTAGTTCTACGTTATTTGTATACATATAACTGTAATGTCACAATAAAGTGTATTCTATTCTACTAATTGGTTTTGGTTAAGGGTTCCATGTTTTGCCATTTGGCTACGGAACCCTGTTTGCGGGAGAGGGACAGAGCACCCCGTGTACCTCTGACTGGGGCTGGGAACGCTTCCGAGGCCGCGTAGCTCAGCGCTGGTCCATAAAGAGTTACCTATTTATCTTATCTTTGGATGACTTACGCATCATATAGTGTTGCATAGAGGTTCCTTTTGGATGTTATGTATAGGTAACACTGCGATTTTTGTCGACAAACGTTACCGCTCAACATCAGACGAGTACGACTCGTATTGTTCATCTGTTTGCATAATAAAAAAATATTAGACACGTAAACAGCACCCATATGTCTAAAGTCTGCTACTTCCGGGTTTATTGGCAGGCGACGGCGCAGTGTCGACATGATACCCTACTATAAATTCGCCCTGAAATATCTTTAGGGAAATCCAGGCTTCCAACGTTCTCCATTTTGTTCCATGTTACTATAATTAATTCCAATTTTTATTATATTTATTCGGTTCACAAATTGGGTGTAGCCCAGAACACGATTTACAATAATTATAACCATATATAAAATAAAGGTTCATCCTAAGTACAGTGAACACAGCATGCACATTACAAATAACTTTATTTATTTATTTATTTGACACTATAAATGTACTATACAATAAACTGAATCCATAGCCTCCCGAACTAGTAAAAACTGTGTTTCAGGAACTAGTGGGTTCTCCCATTTAAGAATTTAGGTCTATTACTTATGTCATTTAACATTTATGACGTTAAGTATAATTTTAGAAAATTAAAACAAATGTAATTTACAAAAGAAAAAAAAAACATACAATACTAAAAATAACAAAAGAAAATATTATAGATCTACATAGCGCATATTATACAATACAATAATACTTTATTGCAAACCTGGTTACAAGAAATTGTTTCATAAGTAGACAATACACGTAGAGCTAAAGGTATACAATCGGCGGTCTTATCGCATAAAGCAATCTCTTACAGACAACCTGGTAAAAAAAATAGCTTTTATTTAGGAAAGGTATAACATATTTTGTATATAGGCTACTTATTTCTATAGTCTCTGCATAGTACCTAATTAGAATCTTAAGATAACAATCATGATAATTTGACCCGCTAAAGGGGCGGAAGCCGTCCATCCCCAAACTAAGTATTGACTTGTATCTCGGGGTTTGGAAGGAATATTGAGAACATGTGTAGAGGCGGTGTGCAATACTTCTGGAAATAATGTGATCTATTGTTACAATAATACAAGGCAAAGTTAAAAAACACAGCTATTGCGAAGCTACTAAAGTTATACGCGGGACCGGCGCGTTATACTATTACTACTAAACCTAAATTGTACACAACACAATTTTTCCAACAATGCAAAGCGTCTGATTATAAAAAATCTAATGAAACAGACGTCCCAGTAAAACCTAATGTTAAAAATCTTGATTCAACACCCAAAATTAATTTGCTGACTCCAGACAAAATCAATAAAGCCTTATATAATGACGAGCTGGCATCTGGCGATATGGAAATATGTAGTGTTGTGGATAACGCGAATAAAACATCACTCACAAAAGAGTTATTGAACACAAACATTGGCGAAGATTGCCAAGAAGATGACTCTGTCGTAGACCCACCCACAGAAGCCGAAGTAAAGACCTCTATCACCAAAGTCAACGAGTGGCTCTCTAAAAAACCAGAAGTGAAAAAGAAGCCTTAAAGTCCATCCGTGTATTTAGGTACAGTTGCATTTAAAAGGAAAGAATCTGCAGTATGTAAATCGCCAAATGAAATTGTTGATAAGAAAATATCGAAAGCTTCCGATGCTGTTTATACCAACAAAATATGCAGAAGAACTGCTTAAAGAGTATGAGGATCGACTTGACAAAAAATCACTAGAAATGAATGTTTTTGACAAGTTATATTACGATCTAAAAAAGAAAGACGCGGAAAAAGGAAGGCAAAGAAGGATAACACAAATGCTTGACCAAAGAGAAAGTGGCGGCGCCAAAAACGCTGTCGAAAAAGAAAGCGGCGCAAAAGACCACTTCCTCCGCGGCTGTGGTGCTTGCGCTACACCCCGAGGCTGCGCAGAGACGGGTCACATACAGCGCCGTGCTGATGAAGGCACAGGCAGCTGTGGACGGACGGTAAGGAGCTGGGCATAGACCAGTTCCGATACCGCCAGACGGCAACGGGAGCTAGGATGTTGGAAATTCCTGGCTCCCAAAATATCCTTATACAATGACGAGCTGGCATCTGGCGATATGGAAATATGTAGTGTTGTGGATAACGCGAATAAAACATCACTCACAAAAGAGTTATTGAACACAAACATTGGCGAAGATTGCCAAGAAGATGACTCTGTCGTAGACCCACCCACGGAAGCCGAAGTAAAGACCTCTATCACCAAAGTCAACGAGTGGCTCTCTAAAAAACCAGAAGTGAAAAAGAAGCCTTAAAGTCCATCCGTGTATTTAGGTACAGTTGCATTTAAAAGGAAAGAATCTGCAGTATGTAAATCGCCAAATGAAATTGTTGATAAGAAAATATCGAAAGCTTCCGATGCTGTTTATACCAACAAAATATGCAGAAGAACTGCTTAAAGAGTATGAGGATCGACTTGACAAAAAATCACTAGAAATGAATGTTTTTGACAAGTTATATTACGATCTAAAAAAGAAAGACGCGGAAAAAGGAAGGCAAAGAAGGATAACACAAATGCTTGACCAAAGAGAAAGTGGCGGCGCCAAAAACGCTGTCGAAAAAGAAAGCGGCGCAAAAGACCACTTCCTCCGCGGCTGTGGTGCTTGCGCTACACCCCGAGGCTGCGCAGAGACGGGTCACATACAGCGCCGTGCTGATGAAGGCACAGGCAGCTGTGGACGGACGGTAAGGAGCTGGGCATAGACCAGTTCCGATACCGCCAGACGGCAACGGGAGCTAGGATGTTGGAAATTCCTGGCTCCCAAAATATCCTTATACAATGACGAGCTGGCATCTGGCGATATGGAAATATGTAGTGTTGTGGATAACGCGAATAAAACATCACTCACAAAAGAGTTATTGAACACAAACATTGGCGAAGATTGCCAAGAAGATGACTCTGTCGTAGACCCACCCACGGAAGCCGAAGTAAAGACCTCTATCACCAAAGTCAACGAGTGGCTCTCTAAAAAACCAGAAGTGAAAAAGAAGCCTTAAAGTCCATCCGTGTATTTAGGTACAGTTGCATTTAAAAGGAAAGAATCTGCAGTATGTAAATCGCCAAATGAAATTGTTGATAAGAAAATATCGAAAGCTTCCGATGCTGTTTATACCAACAAAATATGCAGAAGAACTGCTTAAAGAGTATGAGGATCGACTTGACAAAAAATCACTAGAAATGAATGTTTTTGACAAGTTATATTACGATCTAAAAAAGAAAGACGCGGAAAAAGGAAGGCAAAGAAGGATAACACAAATGCTTGACCAAAGAGAAAGTGGCGGCGCCAAAAACGCTGTCGAAAAAGAAAGCGGCGCAAAAGACCACTTCCTCCGCGGCTGTGGTGCTTGCGCTACACCCCGAGGCTGCGCAGAGACGGGTCACATACAGCGCCGTGCTGATGAAGGCACAGGCAGCTGTGGACGGACGGTAAGGAGCTGGGCATAGACCAGTTCCGATACCGCCAGACGGCAACGGGAGCTAGGATGTTGGAAATTCCTGGCTCCCAAAATATCCTTATACAATGACGAGCTGGCATCTGGCGATATGGAAATATGTAGTGTTGTGGATAACGCGAATAAAACATCACTCACAAAAGAGTTATTGAACACAAACATTGGCGAAGATTGCCAAGAAGATGACTCTGTCGTAGACCCACCCACGGAAGCCGAAGTAAAGACCTCTATCACCAAAGTCAACGAGTGGCTCTCTAAAAAACCAGAAGTGAAAAAGAAGCCTAAAAGTCCATCCGTGTATTTAGGTACAGTTGCATTTAAAAGGAAAGAATCTGCAGTATGTAAATCGCCAAATGAAATTGTTGATAAGAAAATATCGAAAGCTTCCGATGCTGTTTATGTACCAACAAAATATGCAGAAGAACTGCTTAAAGAGTATGAGGATCGACTTGACAAAAAATCACTAGAAATGAATGTTTTTGACAAGTTATATTACGATCTAAAAAAGAAAGACGCGGAAAAAGGAAGGCAAAGAAGGATAACACAAATGCTTGACCAAAGAGAAAGTGGCGGCGCCAAAAACGCTGTCGAAAAAGAAAGCGGCGCAAAAGACCACTTCCTCCGCGGCTGTGGTACTTGCGCTACACCCCGAGGCTGCGCAGAGAGGGGTCACATACAGCGCCGTGCTGATAAAGGCACAGGCAGCTGTGGACGGACGGTAAGGAGCTGGGCATAGACCAGCTCCGATACCGCCAGACGGCAACGGGTGCTAGGATGTTGGAAATTCCTGGCTCCCAA
Source organism: Hemithea aestivaria (assembly GCA_947507615.1). Classification (NCBI taxonomy): domain Eukaryota; kingdom Metazoa; phylum Arthropoda; class Insecta; order Lepidoptera; family Geometridae; genus Hemithea; species Hemithea aestivaria. Next base: position 4,737,660 of record OX382323.1, read on the forward strand.
AATAGTGAAAAAGCGGACAGGCTGGCGGAGAAACTTCGCGCAGTCCTGTCCGACGAGGCCAGCGTGGTTAGGCCCGTCAAAATCACTGATTTAAGTGTGACGGGCCTCGACGACGCTACCACGGAGGAGGGGTTGGCCAAGATCGTCGCGGAGACGGGCCGCTGTGACGTAGGGCTCGTCAAGGTCGGGCACATCCGCCGTGCCATCGGTAACGGTGGGGCGGGCTCCACCATTGTGTCCTGCCCAGTTTTGGCAGCCAAAGTGTTGCTAGACGGGGGCAGGATCCTGGAGTTCGGTGCGGGTAACGGCCATGGGAAATCGTCCCATGCGTTGTTATAGGTGCATGGGGCTGGGTCATACTCGCCCCCAGTGTACGGCGACGGCTGACCGGGGAGACCTGTGCTTCAGCAACCTGTAGCAGAGCCGAACCCCACTGCGCAATTTGTGCTGAGTCGGGCAGGCCCTGCGGACACAAGATGGGGGGACGGCGTTGTGTCCCCCCTAAGACGAAAGGACAGACTCCCTGCTCTCCGGGTGTCGTCCCCGCTACCGTCCCAAGAATAGTTCGTCGGGAAAGCGAGTTTTTGATATCCGACTAGGTTTGGTCGGACATTGGAGCGGACTAGAGATACCGATGTTCTCGCTGATCCGCTCCAGCACAGACGAAGCGGCAGATAGAGGACGCAGTATATTCTTGCCTCCTCTCTCCCTCGCACAGTTGGGCTCACTGGTCGGGAGCCGGGGGGCTTCCGGCTGGCTTGCACGAGCCCAACAAGTCTGAGGGGTGGTTTTGGTAGGAAAGATCACCTCTCCATTGGCGCAGGGGCCCGGTGAGTGACCGGGCCACCGCCGGGGTGGGATGGTGAATGCAATAGCGACCCCTACCAACCCCATCTAATGAAACAGACATCCCAGTAAAACTTAATGTTACAACAATGTACAAATTTAATGTACAAATTTAACTTGCTGACTCCAGACAAAATCAATAAAGCCTTATACAATGACGAGCTGGCATCTGGCGATATGGAAATATGTAGTGTTGTGGATAATGCGAATAAAACATCACTCACACAAGAGTTATTAAACACACACATTGGCGAAGATTGCCAAGAAGATGACTCTGTCGTAGACCCACCCACGGAAGCCGAAGTAAAGACCTCTATCACCAAAGTCATCGAGTGGCTCTCTAAAAAACCAGAAGTGAAAAAGAAAGAAGAAGGAATCTGCAGTATGTAAATCGCCAAATGAAACCGTTGACAAGAAAATATCGAAAGCTTCCGGCGCTGTTTATGTACCAACATATTTTGTTAAAAGAACTGCTTAAAGGAACGACTTGAGAAAAAAGCACAAGAAATGAATGTTTTTGACAAGTTATATTACATCGTACGTAGAGCTCTGATATCGGCTAACGTCCCTTGCGTACTTGAGCCTCCGGGTCTGAGCAGATCTGACGGTAAGAGACCGGACGGGCTGACTCTGGTGCCTTGGAAGAACGGGAAGTGCCTAGTGTGGGACGCAACTTGTGTCTGCACTGTTGCCGCCAGCCACTTGAGTCGCACCGTCCACTCAACGTCAGCAGCAGCAGAAGACGCAAGTTCTAAGAAGAGACCCGCTTTATCACTTTTTCCCTGTTGCCGTAGAGACCATGGGGAGTAAGGGCAGTGAAGCACGCGGTCTAGTTAGGGAGATCGGTCTAAGGATATCAGAAAAAAGTGGTGACTCCCGCTCTGGGTCGTTTTTGGTGCAGAGGTTGCCCATCGCTATTCAGCGTGGCAATGCCGCGAACGTAATGGGCACCTTTGCACGGGGAACGATCAGGGGCGGGTTATTTAGTGAATAATTATTTGACATGATTGCTGTTATTATATGTTTCCCATATACCTATTTTAATAAATAATTTTCTTTAGTAATATTACGATCTAAAAAAGAAAGACGCGGAAATAAGGAAGGCAAAGAAGGATAACACAAATGCTTGACCAAAGAGAAAGTGGGTCAAGGCCAAAAATATACATAAGATCCTTATAGGCGACTGAGGTCACTGGATCGTATGAGAAGAAATGAAAATGGCAAATTAGGGTGAATCGCGTGGCAAATGTGCAAACGAACGGCGTGCGGGCGTCTACGGGTCATTAGCGCAACTGAAGAATTTCGAGGGTCCGCGCGGTGGCCTATGCGCTTGCACATCTAGCTATATTTATTGTTTTAGAAAACAGGTTACAGTTGCAGCCACACTAGTGGAGCATCTACGAATAGACAAATGCAGAAATATAGCACAACAAGGTAATTACTTTAATTTATTTTAATGTTTACTAATTTGTATTATTTCAGATGATGAGTAGCGTGATGCGAGAATTACAACGGTAACATCCTCCCCCTAGTGTCGTCTGTGACACTCACCGTCGAGTTAACACAATAAAACCATTTATAAATAAAAAACTCAATAAGTAAGAACTAATTAATTTTATAAACTACTGCGCTGTATCAAACTCGAGTAAAGCTATTTTGGAGCTCGGCCGTCTAGTCATTTACTTCGCGGTCCGTATATCTACTACCCCTACCCTTTCGTCGTTTCCCGGATAGGTTCCGTCAACGTCAACATAAGGCGTTAACGTACGTAAACAACTGTCACGTTTGATTGGGTCATTCTTATTCAGCGGATCAATTTCTCGCGAAAATGATTATGATTGAGAATGACGCAACAATAATAACTTAGCCTGTCTAATTAACTTTACGTCTTACGTTAATGCGGTGAGTTATCTCTTTCTGACATTAAGCGAAAAATAATAATAATACGGTAGCAGCACAATGAAGCAGCCGCATCCAGGAGGAGAACCTAGTCGGCTCCGGGACGGGTAAGTCACACGTATCGTTGTGAGAATCAATTACGGTAAGTACATCTTCAAGTTTATTTTTAATGATACAGGTAGTTGCCGCTACTGCTCCGGGTTCCGGTACAAGAAGGAGGGGCCAGAGAACCAGGAGGAGTCACCACGTAAGTTGTAATCATTTGATTTTGTAGCTAAGTCTGCTAAATTTAATTCAGTAGGAAGTAGGGACGTATGGTAATGGAACATTCATGAACTTTTGTCAATTCATCTATTTCACCCAGCTTATTAGCTATAAAAACTTTAGTTTCTATTTTCGTTACGAATCCAGTGAAAAACAACCGTTGAATCCGTATAATAGAATTTAGCTACTGGTTTTGATCTATGTTCCTTTTTATTGTTTCAGCTAATCGGGAAGCCAAGAGCGGCCCCTATAGCTCGAGCCGAGGAATATTATAGTAATGGACTTCAATGGCGCTACTCGAATTATGCAAACAATAAACGAGGCGTTAATTAGCCAATTCTTATCGATTCGTCTCCATACGCGACGGCGCGGCTGCGTAAGCGCACAGAGAGGCAACGCAAAATAAGTACAACTGCAGCGTTGTCTCGCTTGCACCCGTGGGGCACGTTGAAGCATGTGACTCATTTACATCAAAATAACTCCTAGGAATGCGAATATCTGACATTGATTTTAATTGTTCTATCCAAATTTTAAATGAAATAAATAATTTGTTATTAATTTGTTCGTCCCATTTTAATCGTAACTTCCATAAGAGAGCTCCCATACAAATTATTTAAAACAAAATTATATAAGTGGCTAACTGAGAATTGTTTTTATGACATTAATGAATATTTATATATGAAATGAAATCGATAAAATTGATTACATTTATTTATTAACAATAGAATTATTAATCACAATTGAATTTGTTCGTATTTTGTATCTTATATTATTGTAATTTTACCAAATTTTGTATGCTAGCAGAGCTGGTCAAACATGCGTGCTTAGTTTAAATTTATGATCATAATTGTTATTACCATGTTTGATGCAAATAAAGTTTATTCTGTTCTATTCATACGTCCTGCATTAAAATTTTAGATTTAATTGTAAACGGGCTTAAAAAACCGTGCAGGTCAAAAAAAGACATAATTAGCAGAAGGGTAGCAGGTTTCGACAGCGGGATTTGTTCCCGTAATATTATAATCATCGGTAATGCACAAGTGAAAAACCTTAACACCCGGTTCACTACAATTATTATCGTAAATATACAACAGTTGCGAGACGAGAGTGAGTTACTATCATGAGTGACGTCACTTACCAACCTCCCGTCAATACACAAGACACAAACCTAGTTCGGTCCGAGTGACGTACGGCTCACGCTCCTCGCCGCTATAACAATTGGTAGGTTTAACATTACAGTTACAAAAGTTATTTTTAACATCAGTTTTATCATCTAAGCCATATCTGTTAAAGTCTATATTATAGAATTATAGATCATAGTTTGCTCGGTCAAACTTAATTCCTTTACGCGCATGTACACTTAACATTTTATTTGCAATATTAGTGACTTTTACATTTAACACCTGAGTTTCACAACTTATCTCACTATTGTCAGGTTGACTGATGAGACCCAGCTCGCCAGCCGGCGGCGATCAGGCTCACGGTGACTCCGTCGTCGAGAAGAGCGTGCGCACGCAGTGCACCGGTGGGCCCATGGACAGTCAGCGGCACTTTCAATAGTACTTTTGGTCGCTTGACCCAACGCAGCAAGTAGTGATGTGGCTGATCACAGCCGTCTATGTTGCAGTTATTAGCGGGGCACACTTCAGGTTCCTTGTGAAGGGGTGATAAACATTTGTAGCATAATCTCGCCGTGCGGGCATACTTCCAACGATCCCTGCGCATGGCGCGATAAAGCGCGGGCACAACGGCAGTTTATGCGCCCCTTTGCGACAGAAATTGCATTATGATGTCTTACTCGTAATCACTAAAATATTGTGTGCGATCAGGTTGTTGGCTTGATCATCTGTGCGAACATGTACTTGCGTGGCATGATTTTCGGTGGTAGGTATCGTTAAGCCAGTCGGTTACATTGTTCATCCTACTTGTCGAAAAGTGATAAGATTTTCTGGAAGCCAAGTCGGCAACGTCGGCGGCAAGTTGTTTTTCTAATAGCTCCGTTGTGACGTTGGCCTTCACTCGAGCTGCTTCCGCTTGGGCCTGGGCTGCGGCTACCTTGGCCTTGGCCTGGGCCTCCGCAGCGGCTGCTTGGGCTTCAGCTGCTTCAATTTGTAGCCCCGCTTTTGCGGCTTCCGCCTCTAGCTCGAGCTGACGGCGTCGAGCGCCAGATGATGACGTCTTCATGGACGTTGGGCCGCCTTGTCGTACACCTCGACCTGAATTCGCTCACTTTTGAACGAAGACGCTGGCAGGTCGGGTAGATCCCCTGCTGTATCACTGAAATCCGGTCTAGTGCCACGTTTTCGGGGTTTACGCGGCGTACGCGGAACATGTGCCATAATCGATTGTTCAACAGTACACATACGATAAATCCGGCCGAAGGACCACTTTATAGGCGACGGAGGTCACTGGATCGTATGAGAAGAAATGAAAATGGCAAATTAGGGTGAATCGCGTAGCAAATGTACAAACGAACGGCGTGCGGACGTCTACGGGTCTAATGACCAACTGAAGAAATTCAGGGGTCCGCGCGGTGGCCTATGCGCTTGCACATCTACTTAGCTATATTTATTGTTTTAGAAAACAGGTTACAGTTGCAGCCATACTAGTGGAACATCTACGAATAAACAAAGGCAGAAATATAGCACAAGGTAAGTACAATCTTAATTACTTTAATTTATTTTAATGTTTACTAATTTGTATTAATTTGTATGATTTCAGATGGCGTGGAGCGTGATGCGAAAATTACAACGGTAACAATCCTTTTAAATAAGTTCAATCCATATACTAGAGAGAGTTCAATCAAACCATTTTTATCCTAGGAAGTAGGTACATTTTTATTTTTAATTCACTGTAGTGCTTTTGACCACTATCTCGTCAGATTGAGCTACGATGCGACCGAATCTTTTTTTTATTATTTACAAGCTGTATAAATAGTAATCAAATCTTGCAAGTAAAATTTGGTCTACTTCCCGGTTTTCGATTAAGCTGAAATTTTGCATGCATGTGTAAATCGGATGACAATGCAATATTATTATGACTTTGAGCTGATCTGATGATGGAGCTGAAAGGTGGTCATAGGAACTCCGTAATTAAACGACGCAACCTTATCGAGTTTGTCATTTGATTAGTCTTGACGAGTACTTTAATAAAAGCTGGTTTTTAAAAATTATTTTTTAAAATTTCACTTGTTATAATATCCACAACTGAAATTTAAAAAATACTTTAATCCATTAATTATTTTGACCCAAAAGGGCTTAATATATGCTGGGCGACTGTCTCGCGCGATATGATGAATTGTCAAGATCAACAAAATCAATTAACTTTTTGAAATAAGTACTCGTACCTTTGAACTTTGAACAAAGATTTAGGTCATTTATTATTTGGTGACTGATATTTCAAAATTCATCATACCTATTGTGCGGATGAGACAATTGCCCATTGCCCATCATAACATATTAAGCCCTTAATCAATTATAATTAATCCCTTATCTGATTTTTTTCACACCTAACTTTAACCGACTGCGGTCGGCTAACCTTAGGTTTAGCCGGCTAAACCTAGGTGTAGCCTCACTTCAGACTTTAGCCGAAACATGTATACATGTTGTATAATTTATACTACTCTAATATTATTAGATGAGATATATTATGTACGAGTATAATAAAGGAATAGATTAATATATAAAAATGTCAACTAGAAAAGACCTAATTACAGGGATATTATTGTAATTACGTTCGGGTTATCATTACTCAAATGTCTTTTACATAAGTCTAAAAACTATTTATGTATTTAATCAATGACTAAAGCAAAAACTTTGATTTATTAAGTTTTTGCAATTATTATAATTTATTAATTTTATTTTGATAAAGATGCCTATAATTTATTTACAAATACTCTCGATATTTTTAAAACTATGTGTTCAAAATTATTTTTTATGATACCCACATAAATCCAGACAAAACTCTAATATACGTAACATTAGAGAACACATAAAAATAATCTTCCTGGTAGTACTTCCTTGTAGTGGTAGTACGTTAGCCCTTACGATATTACTTTAAATTATGATGTATTCTTCTATCTTTTAATTATAAATTAAATGCTACTTATAAATAAGGAATTATAATGTGTTTCCAATTGTTCCTCCTTTTTAACCCCCGACGCAAAAACGACGGGGTGTTATAAGTTTGACGTGTCTGTCTGTGGCATCGTAGCTCCCGAACGGATGAACGGATTTTGATTTAGTTTTTTTTTATTTGAATGTAGAGTTAGTCGAGAGTATTGTTAGCCATGTTTGGTGAAAATCGGATCAAGATGGCCGCCGCTACAAAATGGCGGATTACTTTTTTTCTCCACAACCCCCTCAATATAGGTATCAAATGAAAGGGCTTAACTACGCACTATTATAAATTTAAAATCCAAGATGGCCGCCACCACAAAATGGTAAATTACATAATGCGTTGGGGTTTTTTTTAATTTTTAATTAAGTTTACTTGTCTTCTCCTCGTCTTTGATAGATCGTTGGCGCTCAAATCCTTTTTACAAGCTTTATTTACTTTCACTTGTCCGTTGTCTGTCTGTCTGTAATTAAATATTGCAAGTTTAATTTAACCCACTTCCCGGTTTCCACATCGAGTTTGGCCTTATTTGATTCGTCTTGATGAGTACCTCCTTTGGTGCTAGATGGTAATAAAACAATAAAACCTTGTTATTAAAAAAATCACTGTTTTTATATATATGGGTCAAAATCAGAGAGGTGAGCATTTTAGGTTTTGAAATATCTGAGAAATTAAACGTTATTTAGAGGAATATTAACAAGTGGAATATGTTGTCTCATTTGTCATGAACCTTTCCTGTGAAGAGGCACGCACAGAAATAAATATTTTAGAAATTATACCTATTTGTTAAAAAATGCCAGGATCTTAAATCATTTCGGGAACACTTTTAAATATTTTTTTAATAATAATATAACCAACGCTCTAAACAGTCACCATCAAGAAATTATAATTAACCTGTTCCTCTATCGGTAAATGCTGTTATTTTGTATATTTTTATATTAAAAAGACTTATTTTTCAAATAATACTCTGTAAATCCATCCATATCCATACATATAATAAGAATGGAAATTTCTCCCCATTCATTGTAATCCTTTACTAAGATGAACTGTGAAAATACGCATATGAACAAAACGACGCGAAAAAGTCGCTTGCGCGATCTAATTCGTAAAACATTTTGTCAATTTTTCCAAGGGAAACGTAAAATAAAATGATAAAATAAATAATAATTATTTATATCGGACACATTGCCCCTAATTTACATCAAAAATTCTAAATAAAAGTAATAGAATATAAAGTAAACTCAATTCAAAAAAATATGGTGCGACAAACTGCGACAAACTAAAAATACGCCATCTATCGATGTGTTTGTAAACGAAACCTTTAATTTGGGCTAAATTTGTAAATAGTTTGTGTCACTGGTGTGGTTAAACAACACCACCGATTTGAATAAAATTTTCACTAATACGTTGCAGTTTTCTCTACTTGAACCTTAGTGTTGGTTTTAGCACGGTAAAGAGATATACAGTAGTTTGACTCCATAGAAACGGCCGGAATTTGGGAGTGAGTAGATGTGGGCAGATGTGGGTAGAAGTGGGTATATAATCCAGAAGCGGGTGCCACGCAGCGACGGGCGGACGTCGCGATAGTTTTTTGCAAGTATTTAGTGTAATTTACGTTATTTACTTTGGACGTATGTATACATAATATAATAAATTATATAAAATGGCAAAAAAATAGCATTCGATATTATGCTGTTTTTGAGGTAAGTTAGTATGAAGTTATTAAAATATTTATTTTTTATTTTTAAAAGTATTCTGCTGAAGTAAGAGTGCGAGTAAGAGACCGAGTAAGAGTGCGAGTAAGAGTCCGATAAGAGTGCAAGTAAGAAACTGAGTAAGGATGCGTGTAAGTGTCCGAGTAAGAGTGCGAGTAATAGTCCGAGTAAGAGTGCGATTAAGATTCCGAGTAAGAGTGCGAGTAAGAGACCGAGTAAGAGTGCGAATAAGAGTAAGATTCTGAGTAAGAGTTCGAGTAAGAGTTTGAGTAAGAGTCCGAGTAAGAGTCCGAGTAAGAGTTCGAGTAAGCGTGCGAGTAAGAGTTCGAGTAAGAGTTTGAGTAAGAGTGCGAGTAAGAGTCCAAGTCTTGTCTCTTCGTCTTGTCTTGTCTCTTGTCTTGTCTCTTGTCTTGTCTCTTGTCTTGTCTCTTGTCTTGTCTCTTGTCTTGTCTCTTGTCTTGTCTCTTGTCTTGTCTCTTGTCTTGTCTCTTGTCTTGTCTCTTGTCTTGTCTCTTGTCTTGTCTCTTGTCTTGTCTCTTGTCTTGTCTCTTGTCTTGTCTCTTGTCTTGTCTCTTGTCTTGTCTCTTGTCTTGTCTCTTGTCTTGTCTCTTGTCTTGTCTCTTGTCTTGTCTCTTGTCTTGTCTCTTGTCTTGTCTCTTGTCTTGTCTCTTGTCTTGTCTCTTGTCTTGTCTCTTGTCTTGTCTCTTGTCTTGTCTCTTGTCTTGTCTCTTGTCTTGTCTCTTGTCTTGTCTCTTGTCTTGTCTCTTCTCTTGTCTTGTCTTGTCTTGTCTCTTGTCTTGTCTTGTCTCTTGTCTTGTATAGATAGTAGCTTAAGTAAGTAGATGATATGAAATAGGTAGGTACCTACTGTATGCGGGCAGCGGCTGCCCGGCAGCCCTATGACTTGCGCATGTACCGCGAGACTGTAGGTATTTATGTTCAAAAATCACGCTCAGTCAAACTACTGTATATATCTTTACCGTGGTTTTAGTCAAATCGGTTCATAAATAAAAGAGTTATATCAATCTAAAGATTCGCATATAAAATGCTAATAAACAAGAAAGGTAGTCATAGGAACCGCGTAATCAAAAGACAAAACCTCATCGAGTTTGGGCTCATTTGATTCGTCTTGACGAGTACTTTGATACTATATAGTAACCAGGGTCCGATGACGGAGCTGGAAGGTGGCCATAGGAACTCCGTGATTAAAAGAAAAAACCCCATCGAGTTTGGGCTCATTTGATTCGTCTTGACGAGTACTTTGATGCTATATAGTAGCCAGGGTCTGTACATAGGTAGGTAAATTAGTAAATGTAACTTATTTCTCATATGAATCAGTGCCAGCGGAAAATAATGGAACTAATCTAATGTGCGCATGATGCGTGTAAATATCAGTAATAAATATCTTTTTGCTGCTTCATTTTAATTTCTAAAACATGTAAAATCATCTGAAGATAAATAGAAAAATTCATTTAAAGTTCATTGTAAAAGTAAATTATTTTTCATACAAGCTAGCGCCACGGAAAATAATGGAACTAATGTCCTAAGAAAAAGAAATATCGTTTATTCTGCAAACAGTTTTAGAAAAGAGTCCCGCGTAACCTAGCGGAACTAAATAATAGATTTATAATTACTGTGAATACTTCATTTATTATATATTTTTTAATTGTTAGATTAATTAAATATTATGTACCTATTTAATTGAGAAATTAAATATGAGAAATTATGAATTGTTAAAAATCTGTAGATATTTTAACTTAAAATCACGCGATTGTGGCGCTCCATCTAGGGGGATCTTTTGTAAAAATCACTGGTTATCCGGAGACACACAGACATAAAATCTGTTCACACCCATTTAGGCATACATCCAGACACAAACTTTCACGTTTATAATGTTAGTAAAATTTTGCAATGATTATTATAGAACCTTTTATCTGTGTTATAGATAATCATAGGCGGATTTAGGGGGGGGCAAGGGGCCAAGCCCCCCCCCCCCCCCCCCGAGTCATTAAGCAAGCTGCTCGCGCACATATTATAAAGGATGTTTAAGCTTTCTTACTGCTCAGAGCGAGTAGGCGGATTTAGGGGGGGGCAGGGGGCCAAGGCACCCCCAGAAGCATTGTAGAGTTACGAATTTCGCACATATTTCATGGTAAAGATTAAATTTTTTTTTCGGCGCTCGCAGCTAGCTGCTCGCGCACTTATTGTAATGGATGTTTAAACTTCCTAACCGCTCAGAGCGAGCTAAACATACACTTTTCGTAATAAAAATTATAATATTTTTGCCCGTCTGCACCTTGCCTAATATCTAGATGAGTTATTATTAATTAATTATATTATTTTTGTACATTTATTGATATTTTTTTTTACAAGCTTTTATTTCTATTTCATACTAGCAAACCCGGCGAACTCCGTTTCGCCACCAGATGACTTCGTTTTAAATTTCTGTTGAAATTTTTCCTAAATTTTCTTTGCTATAAACCTCACGGAGCCCGAGACCTTTCCAACGAATGCAAAATCGTGGAAATCGGTTCGTGCGTTCTAGAGTTATAGCGTCAGGGAGGAAAACCCGACTTATTTTTATATAGTAGATTACCTACCTATATGTACCTTACTACGTCCGCTTAGGAACCACTGAATGTCCGTTACAAAAATGCAACAGTCGAATGAGATTTGAAAATGTATTGTATCAAACTTAGTACACGCGGGATGAAGCCGCGTTTTTTGCGGCTATGACTAAAAATACCTAAGAACACTTCCGCCTAACTTACTTTTCAAACAAAATCTAAATCGAATCTATGAGACAGACACGTCAAACTTATCACACCCTTTCGTCTTTGCGTCGGGAGTTAAAAATAAATACGATTGATCACTCTTCAATTCAATAAAAAGTAGGTACATAATAACAGGTAGATTAAAACTAAAGTTGGTTCATAATTATTAAGAAGCCTAATCTGGGAACTACAATAGGTTTTATTCCAGCATAGTATCCCTACTCCCTACTATACCTACCTACTTACCTATCATGTCGTGGCGGCGTATATTGAAACCCAAGACAAGAGACAAAACAAGACAAAAGACAAGACAAGAGACAAGACAAGAGACAAGACAAGAGACAAGACAAGAGACAAGACAAGAGACAAGACAAGAGACAAGACAAGAGACAAGACAAGAGACAAGACAAAAGACAAGACAAGAGACAAGACAAGAGACAAGAAAAGAGACAAGACAAGAGACAAGACAAGAGACAAGACAAGAGACAAGACAAGAGACAAGACAAGAGACAAGACAAGAGACAAGACAAGAGACAAGACAAGAGACAAGACAAGAGACAAGACAAGACAAGACAAGAGACAAGACAAGAGACAAGACAAGAGACAAGACAAGAGACAAGACAAGAGACAAGACAAGAGACAAGACAAGAGACAAGACAAGAGACAAGACAAGAGACAAGACAAGAGACAAGACAAGAGACAAGACAAGAGACAAGACAAGAGACAAGACAAGACAAGACAAGAGACAAGACAAGAGACAAGACAAGAGACAAGACAAGAGACAAGACAAGAGACCTGACAAGAGACAAGACAAGAGACAAGACAAGAGACAAGACAAGAGACAAGACAAGAGACAAGACAAGACAAGAGACAAGACAAGAGACAAGACAAGACAAGAGACAAGACAAGAGACAAGACAAGAGACAAGAGACAAGACAAGAGACAAGACAAGAGACAAGACAAGAGACAAGACAAGAGACAAGACAAGAGACAAGACAAGAGACAAGACAAGAGACAAGACAAGAGACAAGACAAGAGACAAGACAAGAGACAAGACAAGAGACAAGACAAGAGACAAGACAAGAGACAAGACAAGAGACAAGACAAGAGACAAGACAAGAGACAAGACAAGAGACAAGACAAGAGACAAGACAAGAGACAAGACAAGAGACAAGACAAGAGACAAGACAAGAGACAAGACAAGAGACAAGACAAGAGACAAGACAAGACAAGAGACAAGACAAGAGACAAGACAAGAGACAAGACAAGAGACAAGACAAGAGACAAGACAAGAGACAAGACAAGAGACAAGACAAGAGACAAGACGAGAGACAAGACAAGAGACAAGACAAGACAAGAGACAAGACAAGACAAGACAAGAGACAAGACAAGAGACAAGACAAGAGACAAGACAAGAGACAAGACAAGAGACAAGACAAGAGACAAGACAAGAGACAAGACAAGAGACAAGACAAGAGACAAGACAAGAGACAAGACAAGACAAGAGACAAGACAAGAGACAAGACAAGAGACAAGACAAGAGACAAGACAAGAGACAAGAGACAAGACAAGAGACAAGACAAGAGACAAGACTAGAGACAAGACAAGAGACAAGACAAGAGACAAGACAAGAGACAAGACAAGAGACAAGACAAGAGACAAGACAAGAGACAAGACAAGAGACAAGACAAGAGACAAGACAAGAGACAAGACAAGAGACAAGACAAGAGACAAGACAAGAGACAAGACAAGAGACAAGACAAGAGACAAGACAAGAGACAAGACAAGAGACAAGACAAGAGACAAGACAAGAGACAAGACAAGAGACAAGACAAGAGACAAGACAAGAGACAAGACAAGAGACAAGACAAGAGACAAGACAAGAGACAAGACAAGAGACAAGACAAGAGACAAGACAAGAGACAAGACAAGAGACAAGACAAGAGACAAGACAAGAGACAAGACAAGAGACAAGACAAGAGACAAGACAAGAGACAAGACAAGAGACAAGACAAGAGACAAGACAAGAGACAAGACAAGAGACAAGACAAGAGACAAGACAAGAGACAAGACAAGAGACAAGACAAGAGACAAGACAAGAGACAAGACAAGAGACAAGACAAGAGACAAGACAAGAGACAAGACAAGAGACAAGACAAGAGACAAGACAAGAGACAAGACAAGAGACAAGACTTGGACTCTTACTCACACACTTACTTGGTCTCTCACTTGCACTCTTACTCGGACTTTTACTCGGTCTCTTACTCGCACTCTTACTCAAACTCTTACTCGGGCTCTTACTCGCACTCTTACTCGGACTCTTACTCGCAGTCTTACTCGAATTCTTACTCAGATTCTTATTCGCATTCTTACTCGGACTCTTACTCGCAGTCTTACTCAAATTCTTACTCAGATTCTTACTCGCACTCTTACTCGGTCTCTTACTCGCACTCTTACTCGGACTCTTACTCGGAATCTTAATCGCACTCTTACTCGGACTATTACTCGCACTCTTACTCGGACACTTACACGCAGTCTTACTCGAATTCTTACTCAGTTTCTCACTTGCACTCTTACTCGGACTCTTACTTGGACTCTTACTTGGACTCTTACTCGGTCTCTTACTCGCACTCTTACTTCAGCAGAATACTTTTAAAAATAAAAAAAATAACTTCTTACTAACTTACCTCAAAAACAGCATAATATCGCATGCTATTTTTTTGACATTTTATATAATTTATTATATTATGTATACATACGTCAAAAGTAAATAACGTAAATTACACTAAATACTTGCAAAAAACTATCGCGACGTCCGCCCGTCGCTGCGTGGCACCCGCTTCTGTTAGCAGTGGTCTACGTCATGAAACCTTTCTATGTTCCAAATTTCAACCCAATCCAGCTAGCGGTTGAGGCTGTACGTTATACAGATACATCAGTCACTAGCTTATTTTCATGGCTTTGCCCGCATGGACGGGTTACGTTTCATAATACCTACGGTCGTTTCAACTACGGTCGATATAACTACGGTCGATTCGCATAAGTTCATTTCACATATTGGACGACTCGCTTACAGTGCAACTCGCCTGCGGTTGATTAAACTATGGGCATGTGAACTAATGGGCGATTCGGCCAATGTTCATTTGATATATTGGTTAATTCAACTATGGACGACTCACCTACGGTTTATAAATTCTTTGCTACGCGTGTTTTTAGTACAGTATTCAGGGCAAACCGAAATCTGTTGGTTAGGTTAGGTTTGAACAGTGACCACAATGCGCGAGCCGAGCGAGCGAAGCGAGCGTGCCGCGGCAGCGGCCGGCGAAGCGCCAGATATTTTTCTTATTACTGAATTATTTATCCTGTGTCATGGCATCTTCAGGCATTTTGGCATCTTCTTTCATCTACCTCATCATGGCAAAGTGGCATAATAAGCTGTCTGCGCACCTACAGATAGAAATCATTCAGGTATCAAAAACAACACGTTTCTGAATTCTGTACTATAAACAAGTATTTTTTAGCTGTCATACCTGACTAGCAGCCGGAAATATGGTCTAAAAATACGTGAAACGTCCGTTAGTTCGGTCAAAAATAGGCAAATCGTCCAATAGTTTAATCAACCATAGCTCAATCGACCGTAGCTGAGTGAACCATAGGCGAATCGTCCAATATTGATTTCAACCAATAGTTATTATGAACGTAGGCGAAACGTCCAATAGACATTTTGAATAGTAGGTGATTCGATCGTAGTTACATATTGGCAAGGTTTGCCAGCCTATACTAATTCTACGCCCATTAAGTCGCAGAAAACCCGTGAATTGAATCCCTCTTTTCCGTGGAATTGGAAATCGAATTAAATGGTCTGCATCAAATTCATTAATATATGAATAATTTACTGTCACGCGCTACGAAGTGCGCGCGGGTCAGCTAGTTTTCAATAAGTGTTAATTTCGTTTCAAATTTTCTTGTATACATTTGTGCAGTACTTTATGACTTAATAATTTAAATACAAATGTTGAAAGATCGTTTCAAATTGTGTATGCAAGATTTAACTATAGCATTACTCATTAGTGATATTTGCCGTTTTTGTTCTGTTCCCGAAAATGATGGGAGTGTTCCCAAAATGACAATGAAGTGGATAAAATGTTAATAACTTGTTCAAAGGGGACATAATATTATGCAACCTAATTTTGTTTAAGTTTAAATAACTTTGTTAAGTTCTGCTGAGGACAAACTGAGGTGTGAGCGACTGCTTACGATGTTTTTTGATACGGTTGCCACTAACGCATTTTTGAAAAACCTCTCGCTGTTGATAATTTTTTAGTTATTTATCAATGGTGAACTTCACCAAATAATTGACGTTTACGAAGTAACAGAATATTCTCTTGAACTTCATCTTTTTTTGTTATAGACAAAAAAAGATGTTTGAGATTTTTTCTCACAGCTTTCTTTGTGTACTCTTCTGCCTTTCAGTCATATCACTAACAAGTCTTTACTTTATTTACAGCCTTCTTTCACTGTGTTTTTTAATAAACTACACTGTCCTGTTTTGATCGTTTTCTTAACTTCTTTTTCTCTTAATTTTTATTATTTTCCATGTTACCTTTTCTAAATAGTTTTTTAAAGCATTAAAGCCTCATATTGCCTGAAAATTATAATTTCGAAAACGCGTCATATACTAGAACATTCCCGAAATGACCGTTCCCAAAATGACTATCTGATGAATATTTTCATATCACGCTTGACGCCGTCATGTTAGATATTGGTTCAAGAGCTTAGGAACTCGTGAGCTGTAATATTTATAAGAATTTAGCAAAATGTATACAAATTTTTTAAAAACTAATCACCAAACAGCGTTCCCGTAGTGACAAGGAATTGAAGTACGCTTCCCAAATACGAAATTAAAAGGTACTTATAAACAAAATCAATTATTTTTTTCCATAGACACGATATTCGTTTTTTCCATTGGCAATTGAACTTCACACTATTGCTCGCTAATGCTACATAGCGCGTTTTGTTTTAATTACATCGACTGGTATCCACCGCGTTCACTGAATGATTTAGTTATAGGTTATTTTATGCCTGAAATAAAACTATTTTATTTATTATTTATTTTATTTAGTAAACGTCTGACAGCATTTGAATAGTCAAAATATGAAGGAATTAGACTGTTGTTAATTTAATTTATACGTTTATTTGTAATTTAATGAATTTCAACACTTATATTATAAAACTAGCTGACCCCGCGCGCACTTCGTAGCGCGTGAAAGTCAATTCATAAAGCGAAAATTTTGTTGCAGCCAATCGAAAATGATTTGATTTCCATCCCTACGGCTTTGTGGGCATAGAATTAGTACATGGTTATATTCACTCCCGCTCTGGATAGTGAAAAATATCGGGCTAAGTATTTCTATGGAGTTTTGTTTCGCTACCGCAGGAAACAATCTTGTGTCCTTCCCTGGAATTCAAAATACCTCCATACTAAATTACAGCTACATCAATTTAGCGTTTATTGATTGCCTTACTCACACCTATCTATTTTGTAATTTAAGCTAAATCGATTTCTCATTTGTCATACTATCGTTCCCGCAGCTCAAATCAATTTCGTGGTTCCTGAATTCCCACAACCTATCTGCCCCCATCCTTTACCTTCCCTCACTTTTAAGGCCAACTTAAGGGCCCCCCATTATGTCCTTTCTCGGGGCTCAAGCTGTATCTATTTCGAATTTCTGATAAATAGGAGCTGCGGTTACTGATTTCCCATAAAAACGCTGACCCCTTTTCCCCGCCATAAGGGATATGGCTTGATTCTGGAATAAAAGCTACCTTTTTGGAGTCTCCAATTTCTTTTTTATCAAATTTTAGCTCAAAAGGGGAGGCGATCATTGATTTCCTAAACAAACTTGCACCTCTCTGTTTATCTCCTAAAGGTTGATTTCTGGGATAAAAATCCGATATCATTTCTGAGACGTCGATCTACCTATTAACCAAATTGTAGCTCATGAAACTGTAGGTCAGCGGTTCTAAATTTCCTATATAAACTTTCACCTCCCTTTCTCCCCCCTTAATTTCTGACATAAAAAAATAATCAATGTTCCAAAACACAACTCAAACAATCGTTTAACAAAATTTCAGCTCATTTGGTTCAGCGGTTACAGATTTCCATGCAAAAGTTTTTTTTTAAATAATTCCCGTTCCCGTCGGAATATCGTAAAATCCCTTCTTGTTGGTCCCCTACGTTACCTAAGGAACACGCAGTCCGCATGTCAGCTCAATAGAGTCAGAGGTTACTGATTTCCTACTAAAACTTCCACCCCCCCTCTTCTCAACCTTAAACGTTGATTGCTGAGATAGAAAAGGATTTTTACCAAATTTTACCTCAATAGGATCAGCGTTTCTAATTTTCCTATACAATCTTTGACCCCCTAACGCTCCCCCCCCCCCCCCCCTTCGAAGTTAATTTCTGACATAAAACTATTTATTGTTCCTCAACACAACCCCAAAAATCTAATTGTGGATTTGCATATAAAAAGTTTTTTGGGAATAATTCCCGTTCCCGTAAGAATTTCGCAAAATCCCTTTTATCGGTCGCATACGTTACCTAAAGAACACGCTGTCAAAATTTCAGCTAAAACAAAGAAGCGGTTAACGATTTCTTTCACAAACTTGCACCCCCCTTGACCCCCCTTTACCCACCCTTAAAAGTTAATTTCTAAAATAAAAACTATTCAATGTTTGTAAACACAATCCAAACAATCGTTTTACAAAATTTCGGCTCAATCGGTTCAGCGGTTACGGATTTGCATACAAACGTTTTTTGGGAATAATTCCCGTTCCCGTGGGAATTTTGCAAAATCCCTTCTTATGGGTTGCCAAAGTCACCTAAGAAACACGCTGTCTAAATTTCAGCTAAAACAAAGAAGCTGTTAACGATTTCTTACACAAACCTGAACTCCCCTTTTTCCCCTTAAAGTTTGATTTCTGGGATAAAAAGTATCCCATATCATTTTTTAAGACTTAATCTACCTCTGTACCAACTTTTAGCTCAATAGGTCCAGCAGTTTTAAATTTCCCATACAAATTTTGACCCCTCTTTACCCCCCCTTAAAAGTTAATTTCTAAATAAAAACTATTCAATGTCTCTAAACACAATCCAAACAATCGTTTTACAAAAGTTCGGCTCAATCGGTTCAGCGGTTACAGATATGCATACAAACGTTTTTCGGCAATAATTCCCGTTCCCGTGGGAATTTCGCAAAATCCCTTCTCATCGATCGCTTAAGTTACTTAAAGAACACGCTGTCTAAATTTCATCTAGAACAAAGAAGCGGTTAACGATTTCTTACACAAACTTGCACCCCCCTTTCCCCCCTCTTAAAGGTTGATTTCTGAGATACAAAGTATGTCATATCATTTTTTAGGACTCAGTCTACCTCTGTACCAAATTTTAGCTCAATAGGGTCAGCGGTTCTAAATGTCTCATACAAACTTTAAACTCCCTTTACCCCCCTTAAAAGTTAATATCTGACAAAAAAAAAAATTTGTGTTTCTAAAAACAACCCAAACAATTGTTTTACAAAATTTCAGCGAAATCGGTTCAGCGGTTACGGATTTGCATACAAACGTTTTTTGGGAATAATTCCCGTTCCGGTGGGAATTTTCCAAAATCGCTTTTTATCGGTCGCCTACGTCACCTAAAAAACACGCTGGCCAAATTCCACTTCAATCGGTCCAGCAGTTTTGTCTGTACGATGATGAGTCAGTCAGTCAGATTACCTCTTTAAATAATAATAATATAATAATAAATATATAATAGTCATAGTATAGATAATAATTTTAAGTCTTACTTGTAAACATTTTTAACTTGTCTTAACTATGAAATATGGTATATGGACGCGTTCCCGGAATGACTATTTAGACCTTTTTCGTTTAAAATCAAGCACTATATTCATCATCATCATCATCTCAGCCGTAAGACGTCTACTGCTGAACATAGGCCTCCCCTTTGGACTTCCATATGTACCGGTTGGAAGCGACCTGCATCCAGCGTCTTCCGGCGACCTTTATAAGGTCGTCTGTCCACCTTGTGGGTGGACGTCCTACGCTGCGTTTGCTAGTCCGTGGTCTCCACTCGAGCACTTTTCGACCCCATCGGCCATCCGCTCTCCGCGCTATGTGGCCTGCCCATTGCCACTTCAGCTTGCTAATCCGCTGGGCTATGTCGGTGACTTTAGTTCGTTAACGGATCTCTTCATTTCTGATTCGATCACGTAGAGAAACCTCGAGCATAGCCCATAGCTCGCTGTGCGACTTTGAGCTTCGAGATGAGGCCAATAGTGATGGACCACGTTTCGGTGCCGTAAGTCATCACCGGTAACACACATTGATTAAAGACTTTCGTCTTGAGGCACTGAGGTATGTCGGACGAAAAGACGTTGCGTAGTTTCCCGAACGCTGCCCAACCGAGTTGGATTCGGCGGTTGACCTCTTTCTCGAAGTTGGACCTACCTAATTGGACTACTTGTCCTAGATAGATATATGAGTCCACAACTTCGAGTACCGAGCCTCCAACAGATACTGGGATGGGCACAACATTGGCATTTGACATAAGCTTCGTCTTGTCCATGTTCATTTTTAAGCCCACCCGTTGGGAAGCTCGGTTGAGGTCATCGAGCATTGTGCTGAGTTCCTCCATCGACTTTGCCATGACTACGATGTCGTCGGCAAATCGGAGGTGATTGATGTATTCGCCGTTGATATTGATGCCAAGTCCTAGCCATTCCAGGAGCTTGAAGGTGTCTTCCATTACGGCAGTAAACAGTTTCGGAGAGATAACGTCTCCCTGTCTTACGCCTCTTCTTAATGGTATCGCCTTCGTGCTCTGCTCCTGTACTCGCACTGACATAGCGGCGTTCTTATACAAGCACTTTACCACTTCAATGTACCGATAGTCAATATGGCATCGCTGAAGTGACTCGAGCACCGCCCATGTTTCCACCGAATCAAAGGCTTTTTCATAGTCCACAAACGCTAAGCATAATGGCAGATTATACTCTTCGGTCTTCTGTATAACTTGCCGCAGCGTATGAATGTGGTCTATGGTACTATAGCCTCTTCGGAAACCGGCTTGTTCGAGGGCTGGAAGTCATCAAATCTGTGTTCGAGACGGTTCGTGATGACCCTTGAAAACAGCTTATAAACATGGCTCAGAAGCGTAATGGGTCTGTAGTTCTTCAATAGGCTGTTATCACCTTTTTTGAAGAACATCGTAGACAAATAAATATGGTAAGTGCCTTGTAATTATGTGCAAAACATTTTTTTCGAAATAGGTATTTTAGTAATATCACGTTATTTTATTATGAAAATCTATGTCAGAAACATGATACTCACCTCTTTGATTTTGACCCATATATATTTGTGTTTTGGGACTTTTACCCTTATGGGCATGCCAGTCCCACTGTTTTATATTATGATGAATAATATATAAGCTTAAGCACTACGTATTCGATTCGAATTCGAGACACGTCGATTAGCTTTTCAGTCTTAAGTCGCAAACACATTCGCCTGCAATTATCTACGTAGGTTTTATGGTAAGGCCTACCTACGTACTTTGTGTTATTAGCTGTCAACTATCACTGCGACGATAGGGGACGTTTATGAGTGATCAATCTTCGCTATACACCACAGACTTGCACTAGTAAAGGATATGACTTTTATCTCTACTTATAGAAAAAAGCTATGGGACTTTGTTGAAAAAAGAATTGAGACAGCCAAATTTAGCGATCAAGTTTGTAGGCATCAGCATTTACATTAGCGTAAGCACAATTCCATGTTTAAATATGAAACTGCTTCTAGCAATTTTTGTATTCTTCTCTCCACTCTTCTCGTATATTTTGTGTGAGCACTTCATTGTGCCCACAAGCCGTATTTAGTCCTAATCTCTTAATGAGTTCAAAATCCCATTAATCTCTAGCGTGACGTAACATTTTAATTTAAATTAAGAGTTAAGAATAAACGACGTTAACAGATTCACCCCTTCACGCTCAAGTTTAAACCTTCCGTAATCGCTGTTAATCGTTATTGGAGGGTTATGATAAAAGAGAAGTGCAATAAAGGTGATCCCGAGTCTCCCCCTGGGCCCGCACCCCCGGAGAATGGCCGTACTTGACCCACTTCAGATTGACCCCAAACAGCTGTCGCCGGAAACATTTCGATACATTTTTCGCAAAGAAAATTTTCCCTCGAAATCACTTTAAAACAGGGTTGAAGTAATTTGATTTCTCATTCTTAAATGAGATTTATTTTAATTTATTCGTAAAGGCCGTCGAAAAGGTCTACGGGAGGTAGGGGAGGGACCTTTCGTTTGATCTTTAGTAAATGGCACAATGACCGTAGCAGTGCAGTAGATGAGTGCTCGGTTTATTTGTTATCGAGTCGGTATCATAGCAACGGGCCGTGTACACACAACCGCACCACTCATGGCATCGCTCCACAAGCCACACACCACACACAGGTTGCTTCTAATTAACCTTCATTACCACAAAGGAGCGCCGAGTTTACTTTTTAGAAACGTTTGTACTTTCTTCAAACTCGTAAGGTTATTTTTGCATGACTTGGTTATGTTCTTTAATTATAAATTTGGTATACGTTATGTATTCATTCGCGTTTGATATTTTAATTGGAGGTAATACGTGGCCCGTACACGAGAGGTTTAAGTTCCGTGCACATTGGGCACTCCACAGCGTAAACATTGTTCCGTCAGCAAATGCGCTCACCCTCTTAGAAAAATAAACGTGAAGCGCTTACCTTAATGGCGGTAGTGTTAGTAGAATTAAGGACTAATCAGTATTTGGCCGAAACAAAGTGGTGCCGTGGTCGCAGTTAAGAGTAATAGCGCTCTAATCCCTGAGGAAATTACGCGGCACTCCATTGCAAAATTAGGTAAACCTCTATACTTTTGTTTACTATAAATATACAGTTTACTATGTACCACGACCACGGTCGTATCGTCTTCAATCACGGTACGAGGCGACGACGAAGTTTAGTCGGCTATCATCTTAGTTCCACACTCCACCCTAAGATGATAGCCGACTAAACTTAGATGACATCGCTCCCTGGCTTCATTCAACTAGCCAAACAGTCGTAATTGCCGTCATAATTAGGTTGTAAATAATAGCATACACTACGTATGCTATTATGTTATGCAGTTAGAAATATTCTCGGTGGCAACTATGACAATTAAAACTTTAAAACCGGATAAGCCCATCGATACCTGCGTCTAATTTATTTCGCCGCAGGCTTTTTAATCAGGCTTACAGCTTACAGGCCAACACTGTGGACGCGCGCGGTGAATTAATGAGCTCGGTGAACAAACGCCGAGGGTGCCGCGGACACACTAATTAATATGGAAAAAGAAACACAGTGTGCTATTGTGGTTGAGTTTCAGCCCTTTTACAGGACGGCTTTGTAATAAGTTGTCATAACACACATATTCTTCATAGGTCACTCCCAACTTGTTCAAAAAGTCACGTTAATATGACTTTTTGAATGAGAATTTAACACTTCGCGAGAACATTTGCGAGAAGTACCTACCCGGCTTCAGTGTTGAGTACAGAGCAAAGCCTCGCAACGCATAGGTACATACGAGTATGAAAAAATATACTCAGCCGTAAGTTTTAGAAATATAGCTCTTTTTGGGTTCTGTAAATGGAAATATTACTGACTGCACTGTCCTTCCGTCCGTCTGTATGTCTGTCACCAGGCTGTATCTCATGAACCGTGATATGTAGTTAAATGGTCGATTTTTTACATGCGTTCTGAGCGATTAAAATGTTTTTATAGATTTTAAAATTCAACCAATTATCTACAACATTAAATCAACGTTGTACAACAGTAACCGTGTATCAATCTATCAAGGAACCGTAGCGTATTGCACCACAAAATCCGTGTAAATTTCAGCTTGTATTGTCAGTGAAGCTGACAGCTAGAACCAGACGGCTCCTGTGGTTGATGGAAGGCGGAACGTTCCCTCAGGAGTGCGCTCAGTATATGCGGTTTCTAACGTGGTTTTAAGTAACCGCATGTGAGGTGATCACTCATTATATCAACTCAACGATTCAACACCAACTCGATTTTATATTGTGTACGAGTATTTGACGGTAACACTTCTAAACTTTGTTTTAAAGATACCTCAACCGCTAGTGATCCACAGTCCACGCATCGCACATCTAAAATTTGATTGAAAAATATTCATTTTTCATTCGTCGAAAACTTTCTTTATATTTACAGATTACTCGAAGATTCTTGAACTGTTTTGTATTTGTTTTTCTTTCAAAGGATATAGATACCTATTTAGGTTTCCAATTTAAATTTTATCCAACTCTTTTCAAGTTATGAATTAGAATGTACGCCTTACTAAAAGCGACTTGAAGTCGGTTTAATATTTTCAAATTCACATGTACCATTAAGTACATAACATAAAGCTCAAAATAAACACACTTTTCGTTGAGTCGGAGTGGCAACAGGGTAGGGTTGATGTAATGAGCGATAACCTTAATAACAGTTGTTTACATTGCGGCTTGTCCAACTTGTAGTAGCTTCTGGATGCTGGACTCCGGAGTAATTAAACTGCTGTCGAGGCTAAGATGAGTTCCGCCGAAAGTATGGCCATCAAGATTAAAACTTTGTTAGTTACCCGCGTTACATGAATTAATTTTAGAGAGCCTTAAAACTTTGTATTTATTTAGGAATATTTTCAGAGATTTGTCAGGACGCAATTAATGTTTCCGATCATGATGTACATCACATTAAAAGAAAATTAATACTTATCGCCAAAGAGCTATTTCTCCTAAACATAAAGAAAAGAACAATAAAATTATTAACAAGATAGGATTTCTAAGTAATTTTGTAATATTAATATATATTTCGATTCGTATATACAAGACTGTCATACGACCAATTTTGATGTACGGATGTGAGACATGGACACTCACGCTCAAGGAAGAACAAAAACTCCTCGTCACAGAGAGGAAAATTTGGAGAAAGATACTGGGAAAGGTGAGAAGGGAAGATGGGACATGGAGAGTGCGGAAGAACGTAGAAATTGAAGACCTAGTGGCTGAGCCAAATATCATCGGCGAGACAAAATCGCACAGACTTCGCTGGCTTGGCCATGTAGAGAGGATGGGAGTGGATCGGGGTGTGAAGCGAGCGTACCAGGGACGACCGAGTGGGCGACGTCCGGTGGGCCGCCCACGGTATCGCTGGAAGGACGAGGTCGAGAAGGACCTGAGCAGTCTCCACGTGGAAGAATGGCGGGAGGTGGCGCAGGACAGACCGAGTTGGAGAGACTTGTTATCGGAGGCCAAAACCCACTTTGGGTTCTCGCGCCAATCCAGTAAGTAAGTAGTAATATATATTTATTATTCATATTAGATAATATTAATTTTGTATCTGATCTGACCAAATGCTAAAAAATGTGGATGTGTGTGTTTTTGTTGTTGACCCTTTATCCAGGGTCTAAAGCAGTGGTTCTTAACCTTTAAGTAAAGCAGACACATTTCACCAAATTTCTTTCTTTCCAGGGACTTTGTACAGATATAGACTTTCCAGTTGGTTATGCATAAATTCTTTTTTTTTTGTATCTTTCTATTCTATATTGTATCTAACCGATTCTGGTGTTATATGTATTAATCAGATGCGCCTTAATCCTCTGTTCACATAAGATACGTCGAAGAAAATAAAATTAAGTAACGTAATATATCAATGTCTCGAAGTTTGGGTAAAGAAATTGCCTTTTGTTTGAATTTCTTCAAAAAAAAAATTCTTTTATTGACTTTCACCTGTCTGTTGTCTGTCTGTCTGTAATCAAATCTTGCAAGTTTAATTTGACCCACTTCCCGGTATCCGATTGAGCTGAAACTTTGCATGCTTGTATAAATCGGATGACAATGCAATATATAGCTGATTTAATGTTGGAGTTCGAAGGTGGCCATAGGAACTCCATCATTAAATGACGCAACGCCATCGAGTTTGGGCTCATTTGATTCGTCTTGACGAGTACGTTGGTGCTAGATGGTAATAATAATAATAAAAGCTTGTTTTTAAAAAGCTTTTTTAAAATTTCACTTGTTTATGTAACAGTTACGTTGCATTTCAATAATATTTATTACGATTTCTTGTGGACCACTTGGGATAATAATAATAAGTGTCACCCATTACATTTATATTAAAAGCTCAAAAGGGCCTCTGCGTGTTGGACTTTTTGTCTCCGTGTACGCCTATAAAAAGGCCCGGGCTTAGCCCGTGTTAAAGAGCGACATAATAATAATTGGGGTTTATACTCCAACAGAACAGGTTACCCTACTTACACTGTCAGAGTCAAATCACAAATTATAGGTCGTGTGGCTAACCTATATGTTGCAGTTTCAGGTCGCCGAGATTCCTACAAGGCCTGCAACATGACCTAACGACTGCCTACAACATATCTTATAGGAAACAGCCGGGACCCACAGTTTTAGTTTATTGGGATGCCTCCAGGGGTGTTCCGCGGACCACCGGCTAAGAACCACTGATTTGAAGTCTAAGCTATCAACACACAGGCTACTTTTCAGCTTTAAAATAACATTTAAATTGTATCGGAAAATTAATGGAATCAGGCGTTACTTTGCGGAAATCCATTATAACAAATTTATTAGCTATTATAAAAAACAAGTGAAATTTTAAAAATACTTTTTAAAAACAAGCTTTAATTATATCATTACCATCTTGCATCATATAATTCTCGTCAAGACGAATCAAATGAGCCCAAATTCGATGGGGTTGCGTTGTTTAATGAAAGAGTTCCTATAGCCACCTTCCAGCTCCATCATTAGATCAGCTCCATGTCATAATAATATTGCATTGTCATCCGATTTACACATGCATGCAAATTTTCAGCTCAATTGGAAACCCGGAAGTGGGTCAAATCAAACTTGCAAGATTTGATTACAGACAGACAGACAGACAACAGACAGGTGAAAGTAATATAAAGCTTGTAATATTTAGTGTTAATTCCGCTTCAAATTTGTGAGTCACTCACAGTTTTAAAGAATGGCGAGGAATTCTAACGATACTAAAGAAAACACTCGGTGGTAGAATTAATACTATATTTTTCTTTGGTATCGTTAGAATTCCTCGCCATTCCTTAAAATTTAGTTAGACTCACAAATTTGAAGCGGAATTAACACTAAATATTATAATAAGATTATAATATTTAGTGTTAATTCCGCTAAATAGGTATTATAAACGTGAAAGTTTGTAAGAATGGATGTCTGGATGTTTGTTACTCTTTCACGCCTAAACGGGTGGACCGATTGAGCTGAAATTTTGTATAGAAGATAGCTTAGACCCTGGAATAACACATAGGCTGCATAAGTACTGC
The DNA here is from genome assembly GCA_947507615.1 of Hemithea aestivaria. Classification (NCBI taxonomy): domain Eukaryota; kingdom Metazoa; phylum Arthropoda; class Insecta; order Lepidoptera; family Geometridae; genus Hemithea; species Hemithea aestivaria. The sequence goes on from OX382323.1 coordinate 4,764,695, forward strand.
GGGTAAAACAGCTGAGCGCAGCTAATAAATTTGTATCGGAAAGTGAATTTAGCTGCTCAAGTAAGCCAATAGACTAATATATTCCAGAAACTGAAGCTGGTACGGTTTTACCCGTTGTGCTGTAGCCTATGTGTTATTCCAGGGTCTAAGCTATATCTATACCAAATTTCAGCTCAATCGGTCCACCCGTTTAGGCGTGAAAGAGTAACGAACATACATCCAGACATCCATACATTCTAACAAACTTTCACGTTTATAATATTACTAAGATTTGGTAAGAAAAGGACACAATTGTGAAAATAAACTTAAATGAAATGAAGAAAATATAAATGAAATGTACACTTTTTCGCATAACTAAGTTCCTTCTCATAATCATATCCCTATAGAAACATAATTATGAAATGGTTATTACTATCTTACTGCGCCATATGTATGGTTCAATAAAGATCTCTTTTCTAATCTCAATGTCTACAATAATGTCTAGTAAAAATAAATAAACGAAACGTGTAATTGCGTTCCCAGTTCCCAGTCGCCAATTTTGGGTCTGTTGAAAAATATTGTGACTCGAGTTTTTTTATATAATGGAAGATAAAAAGCCTTGTTATGACGTAAAGAGTTCAGAATGTTATAAGTTTAATAATTCCACTTCAAGGTTTAAATATAATCAATACTCAATACTCAACATCTTACTAATAATATAGACGTGAAAGTTTGTAAGAATAGATGTCTGGATGTTTGTTACTCTTTCACGCCTAAACGGGTGGACCGATTGAGTTGAAATTTGGTATAAAGACAGTTTAGACCCTGGAATAACACATAGGCTATAGTAGTACAGCGGGTAAAACCGCTGGGCGCAGCTAGTTAATTATAATTATTTTGTTTCTTAGAAGGTCAAAGTAATTGTGCAGATGTATAGAATTCAATGTGATTAAACACCTGTACACGTTTGTTAGGTATAAAACAATATAGCAATTACTGCTACTTCACTGTCAAAGAAATTTCACAGGCGGCAAAGCAAATTTAATTTCTATACTTATGTTATTATTATTATATTTTAATCTTACCTACATTATAAACTTGAAAATGTTTAATAATGGATGTCTGGATGTTTGTTACTCTTTCACGCCTAAACGGGTGGGCCAATTGAGCTGAAATTTCATAGGTATAGAGATAGCTTCATCGGCTAAAGTTGTACAGCGGGTAAAACCACTGGGCGCAGCTAGTATCAAATAAATGTAATGTTGGATATTGTTTATTTTGTAACTTTGGTGTACAATAAAAGGTTTTCTACCTATCTACCTCCATTTAAAAAATATTCATTTTACATTAGAGCCTACGAATATTTTTAAACACAATCTTACTAATATAATAAACGTGAAATTTGTAAGAATGTATGGATGTATGTTTGTTACTCTTTCGAGCCTAAAAGTGTGGACTGATTGAGCTGAAATTTGGTAAAGAAATAGCTTAGACCCTGGAATAACACAAAGGCTGCAGTACCGCGGGTAAAACCGCCGGGCGAAGCTAGTATTATATAAAATAAACAAATTTCATCTACCTACATTTAATTTATAATATCTAATAGGTAAAGGTATCATTAGTCAGTAATTAGTCAAAAGCATGACTAATTCTGATATCAGTTATTCATGACTAATCATACTGTAAACATCGGTATCTTGGATTAATTTACATTTTTGTAAACCCATCTAGGTATTAGGTATCATGAAAACTTGTTGATGTGTTAAGTGAACACAATTTTATAGTAGTTTTTTCAAAATTAAAACGCAGATACATTTTATATGTTTTTTTAAACACATTAAATATTTTATTAAGTTTATCTAACGCAAAATAAATTAAGTTATTCTTCAAAATAATTACTTAATTTATCACCAAAAAACAAACCTACTTAAGTGTGCATTTTTTATTAAAAACTCAAACGAAGTCAAGTAACTTTTACATAACGAAATAAAAAAAAAAAAAATTTTCTAAGGCTCTCAAACAATTAACCAATGTTATTATTAGTTTTATTGTTTACTAGTAATATATTTAAAAATTTGATAATAAAACTCGAAATTAACTTAACTTTAACATATCAAGTTAAAAAAACTTATTTTACCAGCAAAAAGGTCTGTCAGGTGTGGGGTTCGAACCCACGCTCCCTCTCGGGAACCAGAGCTTAAATCTGGCGCCTTAGACCACTCGGCCAACCTGACTTGCTATAAATTGTTGAATGATAGCTACGCTATCGTCGCGGCTGATAACTTATTTGCATAAAAACAATGCAAAAGATGATTATTAAGCAACATAATACGTGTCCATCTATTCGTAACGTTATTATTTCAATGTATGCGTAAATTATTGCTGAATTTTAAGTGTAAGAATTACCACTGAATAAAACCGTTTGTTACAAAGCGTATTAGAGGTAGAACCTTGTTCTTAGGATATTATAATACATATATTATGTAGATTGTAGGACAGATTTTTACCTTATCTTATAAACTTAGTCTGATAGCATCTGCGGTCGCATCGTCGCTTAATGTCGCATCAGATGAGATTGTGGTCAAAAGCATAATCTACATTGAATATAAAAAAAATTTTACCAGGGGTAGACTTCCTTTGCAGGAGGTCGTCTAGGTGGGTACCCCAACAGTGCCAGTTATTCTACCGCCTGAGCAGTGATGTGCAAACATTACTGTGCTCCGGTAGGAGGGCACTGTAGCTAGTGTAATTACTGGGCTAAAGAGTCTTAACATCTTATGACTCTTGAGTAAGAAGCGTTTGTGCAGTGCTCCTAGATTTTCACATAATTGTGAAATCCTAGGTAACACTGTACTGATTATAAAAAAAAAAAAAATGTTTTATAACCCCCGACGCAAAAACGCCCCCCCCCCCCCCCCCCCCGTTTTTGCGTCGGGGTCGGGTGTTATAATTTCTTAGACATTGACACACAAACTGACGGCCCGCCTGATGGTGAGCGGTTACCGACGCGACGTCTATAGATGTCTACAACAATGATGATGACGACATGATGTTGGTCAGTGCTAAGTTTTTAGTAGGTAAAACCGCTCCTAAAGCTGGTAGAGTAAACAAAGTTTCAAGTAGGTAGGTACTCATACGTGAGTCAAAATCTTACTAATATTATAAACGTGAAAGTTTGTAAGAATGTATGGATGGCTGGATGTATGGGTGTATGTATGTTACTCTTTCACGCCTAAACGGGTGGACAAATTGAGCTGAAATTTGGTATAGAGATAGCTTAGTATTGTGGTAGCTTAGTATTATGGGCGCAGCTAGTAACCATTTAAACGCGTGATCAAAGTAACACATTGTACCATGTACCTACATCATTATGAAAATTATGTTTTGCCTCAATGTTATCACTTCCCAAGCGACACCTGTCACTTTCATAGTCCTAAAATGAACGTAATATCTAATATATAAAATTCTCGTGTCACAGTTTTCGTTGCCATACTCCTCCGAAACGGCTTGACCGATTTTGATGAAATTTTTTGTGCTTATCCGATATCTATGAGAATCGACCAACATCTATTTTTCATCCCCCTAAATGTTAGGGGTAGTCCACCCCTAAATTTTTTTATTTATTTTTTAGACAAAATTTTTAATTTCTATTTTTTTATGATACAACATACAAAAATACATACAATCCTCAATTTTCACCCTTCTACGATCAACCCTTATTTCTTAATAGCCATTTTAGTAATTTAATCATTTTTCCTCTCCGGTCGAAAACTGATCAATCGTCATTTAATTAGTTATCCCCGCCAGATGTCTACAGGTGTCACTTCTGACCCAGTAAACAGCACGGAGTAGGGATGAGAACGAAGCCGGTCTCCTTTCTTTCTCACTCCCTACACAGTTGTCGGCCATCATTATTGTTTATGCATCAAGTGTAGTAGTAAACGTTGACAATTATTATTTTGCTATCTCAGTGTAACTCTCATATTAACTTTTAATCATTCCTATTTTATCAATAATAATTAAATTATCAATTTTGAGTGTATTTTGCACGATTAGTTAATCAAGTGATTTTATAACCTCAAAAGTACTCAACACGTGACACGAGCTTCCAATAACAACGGATTTTGTGTTGTAAGTATACTTTTTTTTTATTTATATCGAAAATGTTGTTGATCTTATAAAAATGTAATTTTAATTTAATTTTATTAAAAAAATGTAATTGAACAATTAAGATTTTCATAGTTTACAAAAAATCAATCATTATGAATCTTTATTTTGAAATGTCAATGGAAATATTGGTTGTATGAAAAAAATTTCCATAAAATAATGCTTATTTCACGCATATACCACATTCTTACATACATACAATATACAAATTCTAACATACATACATACTTCCAATAAGTAAGCTATTTTTTGTCTACACTAGAAATTACTAGGAAATTATTTATATGGCAAAACAACGTTTGCCGGGTAAGCTAGTCAACTATAAAACTCGTATTTTACTTTCAAAATACCGCTAAGTTTTTCACCTTAAAATATAAAAACAAAAACATCATAATTTCCCTGCGGAACGAACGCGTAGGATCGTTCAATCAAGTGGTTCTGTGTATTCAAAAACAAAGTATACCTACTTATATGTAGCCCGTGGACTAACAATAACTGGACTGATATTGCTGAAAAAATGATGCCCCCATAGTGAAAATAACATGGCTTATAGATACATCGCCCAAGCCACAGAACGGAGCAGATTGGAGGAGGTTTGAGGCCTGTATGCAGTATGCCTAGCAGATGTTTGAGAAAAGCCGCGTCTCCAACTCCTGTTTTGGTCAAACATTCAAAATGAGCATGACATCCAAATAAAATCTCGGCGATTTTGATGAATATTGATATTATGTTTTGTTGTACGTGCTTTCCATCGAATATGGAAAGCAAAAAATATTGTTGGAGCAAACAAGAAGTCAAAATTGCCGAGATTTTTTTGGATGTTGTCATGCTCATGTTGAATGTTTGAACCAAAACAGGAGCTGGAGACGCGGTTAAAGGCTAAATGTTTTAATGTGTGATAAGGTTAAATTGTCACTGTAAGTTAGTGTTTGAAAATTTGGGGGGTTAATTCTACAAGAACAGGTTAACTTTCTTACACTATGAAAGTCGATTGATAAATTATGTGTTATTTGGCCAATTTATATGTGACAGTCTAGATCTGCATAGCCTGAAACTTGATCTTACGGCTATCATAAGAATCAGACCAACAGACGATGCGACCGAAGACGGTAGCATTATGATGTTTTTTTTCCTGTCCTGTCCCTGTCTGTTGTCTGTATGTCTGTAATCAAATCTTGCAAGTTTAATTTGACCCACTTCGCGGTTTCCAATAAAGCTGAAATTTTGCATGCCTGTATAGATCGGATGACAATGCAATATTTTTATGATATCGAACTGATCTGATGATGGAGCTGAAAGGTGACTATAGGAACTCCGTAATTAAACGACGCAACCCGTGTTTGGGCTCATTTGAATCTTCTTGACGAGTACTTTGATGCTAGATGGTAATAATAATAAAGTCATGTTATTAAAAAGTTTTTTAAAATTTCACTTGTTTTATATTAATGATACTACTTCTAGTAATTTTTGTAAACTCTTGTAACCATATAAAATTCCATTAAAGAGCTATAAACGATGCTTTGTTCGTTCAGTAAACCTTCACAGCTTCGCAGGTACTTCGGCCGCTAATTGGTTTTTAAGTCTATTAACCATTAATGTATTTCGGATTCCAAGCACAAATATAATTTAACTTGTACGAACTTGGAGGGAGTTCCCCTTAAAATATACCTCTACGTTACTTTAATGTACTTTAACAATGACGTCATTTGGGGAAGGTGTAAATTAGAAAACAAGCGAAATTTAAAAAAAAAATCTTTTTAAAAACAAGCTTTTATTATTATTACCATCTAGCACCAAAGTATGTACTCGTCAAGACGAATCAAATGAGCCCAAACTCGACGAGGTTGCGTCGTTTAATTACGATGTTCTTATGGCCACCTTCTAGCTCCATCATCAGATCAGCTCCATTTTAAAATAATATTGCATTGTCATTCGATTTATACATGCATGCAAAATTTCAGTTCAATCGGAAACCAGGAAGTGGATCAAATTTAACTCGCAAGATTTGATTACAGACAGACGGACAGACAAACAGACGGACAGGCAGACAACAGACAGGTGAAAGTAAATAAAAGCTTGTAAAAATCTTAAAAGAGTACTTAAGATCAATATAGGCAGGATAACACAAAAACAAAAAATCTAATTATTATAATGCCTCTAGTGAAAATTATATAACGTAAAACTGCGTTCTACGGAGGTACGATATTTAAAATTTATTAGAAGATCATTTATTTAGTTTTTTGCTTTCCCAGGGGTAGTCTTCCTTGCAGGAGGTCGACTAGATGGGTAGTGGATACCAAAACAGGGCCAGTTATTCTACCGATGTGCAAACATTACTGTTCTACGGAAGCAAGGCACTGTAGCTATTGTAATTACTGGGCTGAAGAGTCTTAACATCTTATGACTCTTGTGAGTCTTAAGGGGTTAATAGTCGCTGGGCCTCTATCTCGCTCGCACGATATGACTAATTGTCAAATAACAATTGATTAAATTTACTTTTTGGATATGTGTTAAATTGAAAATTTTGCTCATATTTTTATACTATTATTATAAGTATTCCCAGTTTGCTACCTTAAATTACCACAATGGCATTCTCAGTTATATGAAAAATATCTATATTTAAACGTGCCGCAACCATTTTATAAAATATCAAACTGGTTATAATTAAAAAAATTGTATAAAAATATGAGCAAAATTTTCAATTTAACACATTTCCAAAAAGTAAATTTCATCAATTGTTATTTCACAATTTGTTATATCGTGCGAGCGAGACAGAGGTTCAGCGAGTATTAGCCGCTTAAGTAAAAAGCGATGGTGCACGTAGAATTTTACATTGTCCATTTTACAATCCTGGGTGGCACTGTACTGATATTATGGGCAGCGTTATCTTCTGCCATCAGAAGAACGGACTGCTCGTCTACTTACTTCTTTACACAGTAGGTATAAAATAAAGTTGCCTCCCGTCTATCTGTCTGTCCCTATGTATACTTGGATCTTTAAAACTACGCAACAGATTTTGATGCGGTTTTCTTTAACAGATCTGATTCATGAGGAAGGTTTATAGTATAAAAAATTCTGTTAGGCGCTACGAAATGTTCACTAGTTTATACATAAAAAGTAGTGCGTTGACAACATCGAATAAAAAGTTAAATTCATCACGTGTATATTTCACCGCTTTCAGTGTAATTTGGATGTCTTTGTGGCAAATTCTAATTTCCGTCGGTCGTTCAGAATACTAATGCCGCTAGCGGTGCTGGTATCGATTGCAAAGTAAATCTCGGTGTCATTGTTGTCACCAGCTGTTTTAATATACCTAAGCCTCTTTAAATTGAAAAAAAATGGTAATAGTCCAGTAAAAGAAGAAATGTGGATCGAAAAGTCGAAAGCAGAAAAACTAACTTAGTAACTTTGTTTGGACTAGTTAGGAGATAAACATACAAAAAGTCCCCACCCCTCCGAGGTGAGCCCGAGGGGGGGGAGGCCGAAGAAGGTCCCATTTTTAGGTTTTTTGCTTATATGTCAAAAACTGTGCGTTGTAAGATATTTTGTTGTGCTACATTATTAAACCTCATAAAATTTTCTACAACTTCGGCCTTGACACTTTTTATCTATCTCCAATCGTTGTCCAGTTATGAGCTTCCAAACATGGTCTATTTTGAAAACGCTTAAATTAGTTTTCCATACAAAGTCAGTAAAAAAATCTTACAAATAAAATTTGACCAACTTCTGGTTGTCGTATCATAATGAAACTTTGCAAATGTCTAGAAATCTGATGACAATTTAATAATCTGGTACTACTGAGCTGATGTGATGATGGAGCCAGGAGGTGTCTACTGAAACTCATCAATGGCTATTAGTAAAACCGGCGAGTTTAGGCTCATTACATTCGTATTGATGAGACGTAGGCACCTCCTGGTCCATTATCAGACCCTCGACAGCAAGTATAATGAAAAAGTCTCATTGATTCGAATGTAATGTACCCAAACTCGACGGGTTTACTAATAGTCATTGAAGAGTTTCATTAGACACCTCCTGGCTCCATCATCAGATCAGCTCAGTGGTACCAGATTATTAAACTGTCATCAGATTTCTAGACATTTGCAAAGTTTCATTATGATACGACAACCAGAAGTTGGTCAAATTTTATTTTTAAGATTTTTTTACTGACTTTGTATGGAAAACTAATTTAAGCGTTTTCAAAATAGACCATGTTTGGAAGCTCATAGCTGGACAACGATTGAAGATAGATAAAAAGTGTCAAGGCCGAAGTTGTAGAAAATTTTATGAGGTTTAATAATGTAGTACTACAAAATATGGTACAACGCACAGTTTTTGACATATAAGCAAAAATCCTAAAAATGGAACCTTCTTCAGCCTCCCCCCCCTCGGGCTCACCTCGGAGGGGTGGGGACTTTTAGTATGTTTATCTCCTAACTAGTCCAAACAAAGTTACTAAGTTAGTTTTTCTGCTTTCGACTTTTCGATCCACATACCCTTTTTGGGCACTCATTGACTGGGCTATAAGCACTTAGATGTTTTTATTATTTATTAGAATTTCGTGCCATTTTTTAGATGCGTCCGGATAAAATATAATAAGCCAACCATCTTTGTACGTTTATGAAAACATTATGTACCTATACATTACATAGGCACTTATGTTAGGAAGGATTTAGATATATTAATTAAATAGTGATAGATACTACATATTATATTATATGTTTTATATTTAGATATATTAATTAAATAGTGATAGATACTACATATTATATTATATGTTTTATATTTAGATATATTAATTAAATAGTGATAGATACTACATATTGTATTACCATGACTACATATTATATTATATGTTTAAAAAACATTTTAATTTTAATTTTTAGCTTACTAGTTAGGCGATAGCTTTATATTGAAAATTGTCTGAAATCATCTTTACCTGTTTTTTTATAGCAGACTAAACAAGCATTTGACCGCAATCTCACCTGTTGGTAAGTGACGATGCAGTCTAAGTTGTAGCACGCTTGTTCAGTTAGAACCTATTCACTCTTAATTTGAACAACCCCACGTTATAACATACGGAAAACACTGACGACGGTAGCGAGTTCCAAAACTTCGCCGTTCTCATAATGAAGGACGAAGCAAATCGCTTCGTCCGAGCTGTTGGTATATCTGTTTCGGCTAAAGTAAGTGAGGCTACACCTAGGTTAAATCTAGGTGTAGGCGACCGCAGTCGGTTCAAGTTAGGTGTGAACAAAATGTTTGTAAAAAAAACTTGTTTTTTATTACGAAGTTCAGGGCAAGGTTTAACCGGCTAAACTTAGGTGTACCCGCACTTCGTACTTCAGCCGTAACATATCCACCAAATATTGGTGGCGCATTGCCGTTTGCCTAGACGTTCGGTAGTAGAAGGGGTGGGTGGGTGCTGTTAGATTAATGTTTTATGTAGATTCGATAAGTAGATCATTTTCTACATTCCAAAAACCAAGGCAAGTCAAACTAATAATACAATCAAACAGGTCCAAGGGCATGGCAATTGTTACTTCTTAGAATCGTACCTTTATTGTAATCAAAGGTAGTTTAGAAAGCTTCGTATATACATAGGTATTGTTAGGACAGTTCATCCTACGTCAAAGGCCAAAGGGAATCACAAATAGGCTGAGTTTTATTGTCGGTGCCCTTATTATCCCTATAAACCTATTGGAAATAGCGTGAGATTTGATCTTTTATGAAAATATCGCATTACTTCGATGTTATAGACACCAATAGATCTTAAAATCAACAGAGATTCTATCTGTGGGCCTATCTATAGGATCGTTCAATTATTACATTTTTTCAATATTTTATCAGGTTATATCAATCTGTATTCTATATCAACTATGTAAATATACCGACTAAACTCAGCGCGTGAGCTCCTGATGAAGGACTTCGTAATAGTCCGAAACCCAGGGTCGAGCCTAGTTTCGACTTTTATATCCGTGAGTTTAGTCGGTATATTTACATAGTTGATAAGGATAACGCTCGCGTTAGTTTTCAAAATCGAATCTGTATTCTAAGTTAATATTCTAAAAATGTCATTATACGGGTGTAATATTATAGTTAATAGTTGTATTAATTTGGGGCTAGTTTGAAACATCATAATATAACCAGGGGAAGCGAAGGGGGTAAAGTTAAAGTTGGGGGTTTAAATTTAAGTAGTTAAATTCTTGGTAAAGACCCTTATTTTGGAATTGTTACCTAAATAATTTTATATCCATCGTCGACCGCATTTTCACTTTCCATCAGGTGGGATGTGAAACGTAGGTCAAACGTAGGCCTATCTCGTATAAAAAAAAAAAAAAAAAAAAATATGGCCTTGATTATGAAATAACTAAAAATAAACAACTACGTAATCAAACTAATATAATAAAGGTGAAAGTTTGTGAGCGTGTCTGTTTGTTACTTCTTCACGCCTGAACGGGTGGACCGATTGAGCTGAAATTTGGTATAGAGTTAGCATAGAGCCTGAAATAACACATAGGCAGTACAGCGGGTAAAACCGCTGGGCACAGCTAGTATAATAATAAAAATATACATTCTGCGATAATAATACCGCTATGCATATTATGACCATAAGGGAGTCATGTCTAGTCATACTTGGATCGATTAGAGGGCCTAGCCAAGTCCGCACGCTTGCTTTTCACAAATTGCTGATTTATAATAATATGTATGTGATGTGACTCAACACATAGCGATGTAACAAAAGTGTGCATCAAAGGCAGTGGAAAAATCTAATAACAAGAAATTAAGTACATTTTTGAGCGTTACGATCCGAGGAAAGCGAACGTGCGGAGTTAACTCTCTGATGATGGCGGCACTTCACCTCGCTATTAGATGTTCGCGTTTAATATCGGCTATTAGCTATAATCGTGAATTCTGAATAACGTCGTCGAGAATTGGAAAATGTTGACGAATAGAGCCACTTCTATCGCCGTATTTTGGCAAATAGGGCGAAAACGAATCGCAAAGTGAAGTGCCACCACGATCTACAAATCACAAACGTCAATGCACGTCGTATTGACGACGACAACTCAAGGAAGGAGTAGTCATCTTGACGAAAATATTTGTCATCAAAGACGGCATTATTCAAATAGTATTCGACCGGAGTGGGTCGCGCGTGCCTTTAAAAAAATCAATACCACGAGCACGGGCCGGCTCCAAGCGCTCGCAAGGACACCGAATCAACGGTTAACTAGCTAAAATGTTACAAATACTTACGTCATTGAATGCGTCGCAGTGACGTACTTCCAAATACCTTCCGATCACAGCGAGGAACTAAGCTCGGGAATTCAGTTTTCCAAATTGTAATTTAACCAAATACTGGTAAACTTTTAGAACAGAACTATTTGTTAAATTGCAATTTGCGGTTAAACCCATTCAAAAGCAGTAAGCTTAAAATAGCAAATAATTCAATTGATTCATCAGCACACAATGAAATAACTCTGTGTAACTCTCAAACATATCCAAAACTTTCTGATCCTAACGGGAGATGAAATAGCAGTATTATACTCGTAAATACGAGACTGAGTTTGTTTGTACAACCCTCTCATGCTTCAAATCCAACTGGATTACAACCGATTACGAAGCTTTGAACACACATTGCTAGGTACTTATACAGAAAATAAACACACACTGAGAGATAAATTTATTGCAGACAATTAGTAATGTGTTTTGTCTAATTTATTCAGGTTCTGGGTTTTTATAAATTAATACATCACACTAACATTATTTTAAAGACGATGTTTATTGGCACACCTGTAACACTTTAGCAAGGTGTGTTTTTAGGTGAGTGTGGGATTTATGTATGTGTGTATGGAGCTTCTTGACCTGATTGTAATAAAATCAGAAAGGAGTTGCTCGAATGTCGCAGACTTTTTTACCGGGTATAATACGTACAAAGTAGTAAAAAGACTTCGTGCATAATGAGACTATAAACATTAAAAGAAATTTTAATCTAAACACACGGTAGTGTGTCAAGCCAAGTTGAAGCAACAGAACTGGCGAGCAGCACCGTGTGTAATATTACAGGAAGCAATTTGAGCGACTTATGTTACTGACTTATAATATATATTACCCCCTCGTAACATAAAAACTATTTCACGTAGATTGAGTTTAAGCTGATGGATTAAGTCTACAAAGCGCCCGCAAGTGGTCTCCAACAGATCTAAGTCAATGAAGTCTCAGGTTGCGAGTGGAGGCTCATGGAGAACAGCCATCGAGAGTCGAGATACCATCTGCGGAGCAACAGGTGGTTACACAATATCTTACGATCTTACTGGGTATTAACTTTTTAACGACGAATTTAACTTGTGAATTGGATTTTTTTTTCACCTTGAGGATGAGCAGCACTTTTACTTTCCTTCTCCTTGGCAAAAATTTATTTACCTTACAATGTATGTACACGTACATGTAATTCGGTAAATATAAATAAAGTACTTCATGAAAGGTGCAAGGATTTTTGGCCGTAATGTTAGTCGGATGATTTTCAGACTAAAAAAAATTATAAAAGACTACTAAACGTTCTGTTTACCTTGATCAATAATAATAAATTCTGCGTGAACGTTACACGTGTTAGAAAAAATTGAAAAATAGAGTAATTAGGAGAACAAGACGAAATTACCCTATAAGAAAACGAAACTCAAATCACAATTTAAAAATAAAAAGAATTAAATCTCAAGAAGTCAGCCTACACCGATAATACTTCAGCAATTAAATAAAAAGTTGTCCTGAACCTCGAATGATTTGATCTCATTGAATCTGATACGATTCTATGAACTGGTAATGATTCTGAATTCTGACGACAGAAATCTGAAACTTGAAATTGATTTACCACAAAACCCTTTTGGGAATAAAGGTTTCTCTCCAAAAAGAAATTTAACATTATACGGATTAACCACGTGCTTCGTGCCTTGGAGTGATGTGGAAAATCAAGGTATACGACGATAATCAAGGTAATTGATTCCCACAACGGCATGTATAAGTAAGAGAATGGCCATGAAAGTTTATTTTCATATGGCAGTAGAGGTGCGCCAGGTACGACTTGTTCGTATTACATGGTTCACAATTCATCATTTAGGTATACCTATTCCGGTTGTAGCCGCACTTCGGACTTTAGCTGCAACCATATTACTAAATTCCGGCTCATAATCATATCCCTAGTAACATAATTATGAAACGGCTATCCGTTTCATAATTATGTTACTAGGTTATGTGATTATCGTCGTATACCTTGATTTTCCACATCACTCCAAGGCACGAAGCACGTGGTTAATCCGTATAATGTTAAATTTCTATTTGGAGAGAAACCTTTATTCCCAAAAGGGTTTTGTGGTAAATCAATTTCAAGTTTCAGATTTACCCACCCACCCGTTTATGTGTGAAAGAGTGACAAACATTCATCCAGACATCCACATGTCGCAGTAAGATAGTAATAGTTCTATCTTACTGCGACATGTGGATGTCTGGATGAATGTTTGTCACTCTTTCACACATAAACGGGTGGGCCGATTGAGCTGAAATTTGGTATAGAGATAGCTTAGACCCTGGAATAATATATAGGCTACAGTAGCTAGTATAATATACCTAAATAAATACATGTAAAAGCACTAGGTATATTATAGTTTTTTTGAGTTAATGCATTTTGAATTTGAAATCTTATAGTAACCTATGACTGCCACTCTCGACGAATTCACGTACAGCTCTCGAAATTGGCAATAGTTCCACATGTGGCAGGCGGTTTTGGAAACACTAGGAGCAACGCGAAGTGCAATATGCGGATTCCATTAGCACCAGTGGAGTGCTCCGAATTCCTGGCCTGTTTAGGCTTCAGTTATTGCTTTCTCGTCATTCATTAGACGAGCTGCAATGCGTTGCCACTCTGCCACGGCCTGAGGCGCAACCTGACCTCTTTGACGGAGTTTCCTTATAAATTTTTAGTTTGCCAACTAATATTTTGAATTTTGTAACCACTATGAAAATGAATATATGTAGTTTGTTTTTGCTCCACACAAAAATATACAGAACTTATGCTCGCTTTACCCGCGTGGCAAAACTCTTTTTTAGCGAAGGTCTAGTGTACCAGCTACTAGGAAATGTATTTCCTTAACTTTTACACTTGAACAGTAACTCAGTGAAACTTTTTTAATAATGTCGAAAACTAGCTTCGCGCATACCACACAGTGTATCTATGACTCGACAATTAGCATCGCACTGATAGCGAGAACGCATTCTGTAGCACATACTCGTAACATTGCACGTAGAGAAAATTGTTTTACGGAGCGCAGGTTTGCCTTTATTACAAGCCTGTGTTAAAACTCTCAGCGCAGTTAGTACCTAACGTACAAGTTTAGAATTCCAGTTGGATATACGAGTATATAGAAAAATGTGGACTACGCGATGCAGTCTAGCTGAGCACATTACCTCCCATAGCGTGTGCGAGACTGCGTGGCGACTAGCAACTAATCGCGACGGGCGGTCTGGAGTCTAAAAATCCTTAAAGGCTGGAATTCCGCGAACTTTATTTCGATTTCAGTCTCGACTTATAGAAGGGTTTTTCTTACATACCTCCCACCTACCTTATTTTTAGTTCTAACCTATATTTTTAGTTCTAATGAAATATATACTTTATACCGAAATAGCACAGCGTGGGTATGTAAAGTAAATAATGTTATGAGAAATGCGTGGGTGAACTAATTCTTGAAAGTCATGAAAAAATATATAGGAATACCTATAATTATTTTGGGGCTTAAGCTACTTCATATGATACGCTTTAGGGATAAAAAGGTAACAAACACACATCCACACATCTCACTAATATTATAAACGCGAAAGTTTGTAAGAATTTATGGATGTCTGGGTGTATGGATGTATGTTCGTTACTCTTTCACGCCTAAACGAGTGGACCGATTGAGCTGAACTTTGGTATATACACTGGAATAACATATATTATTATACTTCCTACTAAGTAGGAAGAAGGACCTATCTATTTATTGATATGTAGCTTTTCTATCGTCCAGGATGCTCGGATGCCGAGATAGCCTGCAATTTACGACACGTCGCTGCGGGTGGCCGTCGACCTATTACTCGCTTCAGAGCACGGCTTTAAACGAATTTTATACCGCCATACACTATTGAACATCAGAATAACTCCCATGGGAGGAAAATAAATAACATAATATTTCCTACGCTGTAAAACCCCAAGAGAAAACTACTGGACTGAGCTTAATGGATAACAAATGAGCCATAGTTAACCTACTCCTTCGTACAAATGTACACGTACGAGTAAGCACATAAATACATATATTACACCATTACACTTTCAGTTAAAATCTAAAACAAAATGTTAGACTGTAAACAAGTTAAATTATTTTTTTTTTTTTTTTATTATTATTATATTTAGCCTATGCTGTCCCACTGCTGGGCAAAGGCCTCCCCCAAGTCTTTCCACATATCGCGATCAAGCGCCGTCTCTTGCCAGCCCGTCTGGTGCGCGTCCAGATCATCACGCCATCTCTTCCGGGGCCGGCCTCGACGACGTCTTCCATCTTCTGGTGCCCATTCTGTGGCGACCTTTGCCCAGCGGTCAGGATGCATGCGGATGGTGTGACCCGCCCAACCCCATTTTAGTTTGGCAGCCTTAGCACCTACGTCTATTAAGCCCGTTTTAGAGCGCAGTGTGGTATTACGTATTCTATCTGTTCTTTTTATGCCTAGAATGCTGCGTTCCAATGCTCTTTGGCAAACCCCGAGGCGGAATTTTTGCGATTCGGTCAGTGACCAAGTTTGGGCACCGTAGGTTAGGATAGGGAGAATACACATGTCGACAAGCCTTCGCTTCAGGGAGATTGGTAGATCTCCCTTCATTAGCGTCTTCATGGACCAGTAGCTTTTCCAGGCGTTCTCGATGCGGCGATCGATTTCCCTTTCTTGCCTGTTTTCGAAAGATACTAGCTGGCCCAAGTAGATGTACTCGTCGACATAATGTATTACCTCCCCATCTACCTCTACCCTACGTTTCGTGCTGTTGGTCATCAATTGTGTTTTGGACCGATTCATCGCCAGTCCCACCTCGAGGCTTGCAGCGTTAAGTTCTTGTAGCATGGATTGTAGTTCAAGGGCTGTATGGGCGAATAGGATGATATCGTCGGCAAATCTGAGGTTGGTTAATCTACGACTGCCAACGGTGATGCCTTTATCAGACCATAAGGCTGCCAGTTTACGAAATACCTCTTCGAGGACACTAGTAAAAAGTTTGGGGGAGAGCGGGTCACCTTGTTTAACTCCCTTAAGAATTTGGAATGTGGGTCCTGTGGTGTTGAGTTTTATATTTGCGGAACTGTTACTATAAATTATTTTAAGAAGGTCAATATATGTAGGCTCGATTTCTTGGTTGTGAAGAGCTGTAAATATTGCAGAATGTTTGACACTATCGAAAGCCTTCGTGTAATCCACGAAGGCTAGATAAAGGGGTTTGTTATATTCCGTATATTTCTCGAGCAGTTGGTTCAGTGTTTGTAGATGATCTGTTGTGGAAAAGCTGTGTCGGAATCCGGCTTGTTCAGGTGGTTGTTGCAGGTCTAATTGTCCATCGATGCGGTTTAATATAATTTTTATAAATGTTTTGTAAAGGTGAGAGACTAAGCTGATTGGGCGGTAGTTGTTAATGTTATTTTTCTCTCCTTTTTTGTGTAGAAGGATAATGTTAGAGTGACACATGTTTTGAGGAAATGAGGAAATTTAATTTATGTTTTTTTTGGAGGAAATTTAATTAATGTTTTGAGGAAATGAGGAAATTTAATTTTATAAAACAAGTTTTTATTATTATTACCATTCAGCACCAAAGTACTCATCAAGACGAATCAAATGAGCCCAAACTCCTCCTTTGGCTCCTTCCAGCTCCATCATCAGATCAGCTCAATATCATAATAATATTGCATGGTCATCCAATTTATGCATGCATGCAAAATTTTAGCTCAATCGGACACCGGGAAGTGGGGTCAAATTAAACTTGCAAGATTTGATTACAGACAGGCAGACAACAGACAGGTGAAAGTAAATAAAAGCTTGTAAAAAGCACTCTCTGAATGAGAATTTTACACTTATTATATTTTTGGCTTGCCGACATTTGCACAAATTGGAGCGAAGGCTGAAGTGTTAGTCGTTTGTTGTATAAAAGCGAATGGTCTTACTTATGACCGCTTTATTTCTACTTTAATATGACTACTTCTAATATTATTTTGTATTATTCGTGCCCTCTTTTGTAACATAATAATGTTGGTAGTAACAAATCCGATGACAAGTTATTATGACCGTCTTTTGACATTTTATTCTTATATTCACGTACTGGATAATTCAAAATAATACGAGAATGGATTCCGGCTCAGCTTTTGTAACAAAACATGTCGTAAAGGAATATTATGTTTGATTCATGAGACAACACGGTGTTTTTCCATCAATATGGTAATGTTGTGGACAGGTGTGGAAATATAGAATAGTCTACCCCGAGAATTGATACATTGTTTTACAAGAACATTACCTATTGGGGAAATCATCTACTAGTACTAAATGTTACCCAAAAGTTATGTTCATAGGGACAATTTTCAGACTGTTCTTGATTGACTCGACAGTCAATAGGTTTTTACTGAACTGCCATATAGTAATTTACCAACGCAGCGTGAGATTTCGGTAATATGATTAAAAAATTCAAAAGTTATACAGGGTCGAAAGACCATTTCCCCGATGGGTCGATGTCAGGAAAGACCTAGATGCGATTGGCTCCCAGAAGAAAATTAATCAAGGAACCCAAAAGAGTTGCGATCTGTATCACCTTCATCTGTCTTTTACCTTGTGGATTTTTCCATCAGCGACCTTCTTTTTAGTGCGCAGTTGTAGTAGGTACCTTTTGTATTTCTTATGCAGTCCGGCAATCTGAATTTCAAAATTCGCTCCTTGTCTCGTTTGTATACATCTCTGACATTTGCTATAAGTTATTTATGTGAAGTAGGTTTTTACTAAACAGGCTTCTCTTCTTGTGACGTCTTTTACGAGTACGTACCTCCTCCTGTTTAGTCAGATGCTAATATTGTTTTGTCTATGTTTATTATAGAAGTTTTGAGAAACCACCGTCCTCCTAGAACTGTAAATTTCCTCTCCCTGCACGGGTGTTTAGATGTGATCGCTCAGAGAGTTAAGACTGCCAATTGGTAAATTAGCTTTAATTTTTGTGGTTTTAAAATGTATTTTCTATGTGGCAACTGTACCTATAAAAACCTATAAAGAGTTAACTATAATATTTATCTTAATCTTGTTAAAGAGAAGTGTACTCACTCTTCTGGCAGAGTAGGAGCGCCTTCCTCCTGCCCTGGAGCGTTCACGTGGTACACGCAGAAATTTTCCAGAAGGACACGCATGTCCATGTACGTGAAGAACGGCTTGAAGCACATGTCTGCAACAATAATAACCTGGCTCACAAGGGTTTCTTTCTTAAGATCTATGTACATTTAATAAACATCTATTGCTTGATAATAAGGCCAAAATTGGCTACGAAAGCCACGTAAGAGCTAAACACTGAAGCTCCACTGATACTGTAACCTAAAGCAGAAGAGTCGCTGTAGCCGAAAACAACAATAGGTATATTATATTGTTAAAAAACGTACTCTTAATAAGACCGTGAGACTGACAATTGTCATCTCTAAAGTTAGTTACATCGACAACTCTTTAGTCAAAGTATTGTAATCCTAGAGATGTTGGAAAGCCCTTCCTTCCTAGGTTGGAGAAGAAAGGTTCAGGCTCAAGCTGCTGCGAGTAGCTTTTTTGAAAAGTTTGCTTCGGGACCGATTTTATACTTTTTCGCTGGACTACAGGCAGATGGATTATCTTATAAAGATGTTACCAAGGCCAATGATGATGACTAGTAAAAATTATGATTTTGCCTTCATTGCTCATAATGTTTCTTAAAGCAATCATTTTCTATTACCTGAGAGACGTTCCTTGACAGTTTAATATTTCAATTGAAGGAAGTTCCTTGGTATCGCTAGCTAATGGACAGGCCATTGACAAGTAGTTGAAACAGGATATCTTTGATTTTCTTGAAATACACATCAGATATTCGGGATGAACCGGTGACCGTACTTAATCTTCAAAGGGCCCCGTCATAATCTCTCTCTTTATTTTATACTAGCTGGACCCATAGTATCGCCCGCGATCATTATTTATTAATAATAAATTTCTTAGGCATTTTTTTGTATTTTATTTTATTTGTTTTTATAGTAATCAGTGTGTAAAACAAAGTTGCTTCCCGCTGTTTGTCCTTATGTACGCTTAGATCTTTTAAATTACGCAACGGATTTGATGAGGATTCAAAAGGAAGGTACAGAACAGTACAGAACACTGATATAATTTTCTGTTAGGAACTACGAAGTGCGCGAGGGTCCACTGGTGTCTGTATAGAGGCATATTATAAACCATTTATCTTTCTTTCTAAAATTAAAAGATTAACTAAAATGTTGAAAATACTACGTACGTTGAAGTATACTTCGATAACAGAACCTCAATTACTCCAAATAAAACCCTCAAATTATTTATTTATGCCTAATGGGTTTAGTTAGGTGATAGGTGGGCTCAGCAATTTGTTTGAATCGTTTCGCAATGCAGTATTCGTGAACTCGCCTTGGTTTGAGTATTTCCTGATATAATGTTTGCATGTATAGATGCTAAATGGCAGGCGCTGGTTGCCACCGCGGATACAGCGGTTCACCGCGGATATTGCTTTTCGAGGGCCAATACCACTGCGGCTGTTCATTTCACTCACAAACCTGACCTGGCCTTAACATTTAGAGTTTGTCTCTTTATAAACTGTTCTTTTATAAACCATAGATGAAAAATAAGCGGACAGTCCGTTGCACGATGCAATGGTTAAATAATTATTTACTTATCTTTAGGAACCCCGTCTGTTGGCCAGTTCAAACCAGGGCGATATTCTCTACCACTTTGGTAGCGGAAAACATTGTACGGAGTATTATTATACAGTTCTGTTTCGTTACATAACAAGCATTTTAACAAAAAGACGAAACTACAAAACAGAATACAGAAATTATTATTGAAAACGAGGTTCTTAACGAAGCGAAGGTCCACATCATAGAACCTTTCTGTTTTCCGAATTTCAACCCAATTCGGTCAGCGGTTTGCGCTGTGAGTTAATAGATCAATCACTATTTCCTTTTATAAACTAACTTAAGATAAGACAATGCAAGAGTTAAGCCCTAGTTATTCTATAGATGACACGGGTCAGTTCGGATTTTGTTTGGTTCAATATTTGCCTGGTGAGGTGTAGCCATAGGGCATCCTTTAATTATAAATGTTGTATCGCCTCTGGTGGTCGCGTCCACGTGCGACGGTAGGCTCGAGGCTCTCTTTACAAAAGGTAGTCCCGACGCAAACAAGCTTCCCTGTTTGTGCCATTTTAAATTAGCTACTGTTTGAGTGTAATCTCCCTTCTTTTAGATTACCTTTTATATAGAAGTGAATTTAAGTATTTTTTGCGGTACGCGGAGAGGTAAAATTCCATCCAATACGCGGAGCCCAATTGAGCTTTCAGTATAAACGGTGATAATGCCTGACACTTACCGGATTTTATATCAAGAAAATGAGCTGAAAGACAGCTTCCATAGAATGTTGCGACTTTAGGAATGAAAACTACTGGAACTATGGCTATGACTGCAAATTTTAAAATCGTAGTAAATAAGAATATTGCTACAGACACTTGTTATTTTGATATTATAACATGTACATCCATTGTCCATAAATCGTGGATATATAAACATACGAGGACCGAGTCACAGCATGCGATTGCGTAGATATATTTACCAGTTCCGTGCCAAGTGACGTAGGCCGTAATAGGCGGGGGCTTGAACCGATTCCGCTGCAATTTATAACTATAACGACCGTGGGCCGTGGACCTACTGCGGTCACTCTACTACGGATACGTCCGTACTAAGAACATTGGAGCTATGGGAACGATAAGGCAATATTTAATGTAACAGAAGTAAGCCGGTTCATGCTCCGCTAACTTGGCGTTCTGAAAGATTTGAGTCAATGATTTGACAAAAACAAGGTGCTTAAAATAGAAAGATATAGAAATGAAGACAGAAGGCTCGAAAATCAAACACAGGTTTAGCCAGGACAATTGCCAGATAGATCAAAAATAAAGATCTACTTTCCCATAGTCTTTCAGTTAAAGGATCTGCACCAATAGCCCTGGTGTTACAGCCATACATAAGTGGTACATCTCATTGTTAAGCGGGTCGTTTTACCCACTTTTGGCATAAAAAAGCTTAATATCTTAGCACACAATAAAACCTACGAGTACACCAAAACCGTAGCGAAACCGCAGTGACGTCATGATTTGTGAGGTTTACGAATAAGTGCCGTCTACAACTCTCAACTAGTTTGGCAGTTTCAGATAATGAAGCCGAAGGGACGAACGAGTGGAATTGAAAACGCTAAACTATTCTAGAGCGAGAATCTAAACGAAATTCTAACAAAAGAAATATTCAAAAATATTTGTTTGTTTTTAAAACGTTATGGCCAACCTTTTTATGTAAGCGTTTTTGTTCAGTGCACTTCTATCATCATCTTCCTGCCCTTATCCCACACTAGGTAAGGTCGGCACAACACGTATATCTCCTCCATTCTACTCTATTATCCGTCATATCTTCATCCACTCCTCTAGGACACATATCCTCTTTCACACAGTTCATCCAAACCTTTTTCGGACGCCTTCTTCCCGGATTACCACCTAACACCATATTCATGAATTTTTTGGTCACATGATTTTCATCCCTCCGCATATGTATGTCTATACCAAGACAATCTTCCGCTTTTTAATTTCTCTCTCACTGGTGCACTTCTATACCTTTTCATAAATACTAAAAACCCAATAGACCGATTTTTATGACGCTTACACTTATACAACTTAGGGAACATCTCTAAGTTGCATCAGAGGTATAAACCAATGAATCTTAAATTTGCGGAAAAATGTACACCTCTGAATTATGAAAAAAAGTCATAAGCTTAATATCTCAAACCGAACAGATTCTTTTTTCTTTGGAGAAAATGCCTATAGTAAGAAAAAAGGAACCATACTCAGAACACAATACTACAGGAATAAAGAACACTTGTACAATCCAACGATCGGTCATACGTTGATATTATATCGAAGTTAGTTTCAAATCAAAGACAGTTAAAAATCAAAGCCCCTATTAATTTTAAAGGCTGTACGGCGAGGTCAATAAAAATTCAAGCGAGCGATCGCTCGAGATTCCAACGAAACGTATTTTATTGCACTTCATTTCTTTCCCTCTTCCATTTCCAAGGACTTACCGTCACTACTCACCAGCTAATATTTTCTTTATAGAATAATATCGCAGTATTTCCCAGGAGAAATACGGAGACATAAAGATTCCGAGATAAATAAGAACAAACCGATAGGCTTTCTGATGTTGAAGGTTTTCGATCATGGGCAATGCTAAAAACAATTAAGTCTGGATTTATATGGTTAGAAACTTGAAAGAAAAAAAAAACTAGCTTTTCTCAACAGTCTTACCCACTAAAAAGTAACAGACATAGATAATATTATTATGTGATAAGAGCAAGCTACTACTAAGCTTCCTTAAAATTTAAACCTTATCAGGTGTGAAGAGCTTACAAATATCATTAAAGGAGTCTAGTTTGTCTCATGTGGCATAAAATCAACCATACACGACATCCGTACTTTCGCATTTTGCTCTTATAATATTACTTTTATCCATCTAACTTAGCTTGAACTTTCAGAAATATCGAACCTGTATTTTATATGTACTCATATAATTCTATGTTTCCAATTAAGATGGATCGAAACAAAAACAAATATTTGGATACATCTCATTACAGCATAATTCCCTAACAGACGTATTATCTTAAGCTTGTTACAAGTTTCTTGAAAACACACCAAAGACCGAATTACCATAGAAACTGTTGATCTTTGAGGAAAAATAAACTTTCGTAATGTCAACGGCTTATATAGGCCTGAAGACAATGAATAATATAAAGGCTACCAATGGAATTGAAGCAAATTATGATACTGCAATGAAAATCCTTGAAGGGCTTCTTCAAGGAAATAGTTTTAGGGTTTCGTGAATTTCAAGATAGCAGCAATTATTTCAGTTTAACCTAATAACGCTCATTAAAAATCGTATTAAAATTTTGATTTTGCTATTTAGGAATATGACATAGATTCATAATTACACCCCTATATGTATTTTTTTTCTATTCACTAAGTGTAAGTCTTTGGCCACGATCGTGCCGATAAGCGACGATGTGGCCATGGATGTTGGCAGACTAAACAGAAGGCGGGTAATTCCTCCTTGGTTTCACTAAACTCTGAACACACCATGCCGCGCCGGAATTATCGCTAGGCGACACACGGCTTTGTCCAGAGGGCCTATTGACTATCGCCGACCTACATGGAAAACACTAGAAACCATCCTCCTCATTAATAAGTAAAATAACAAACGCAGTAATGTACATTGAAGTGGACATCAATCTTAGTGGGTGAGAATTAGCCAATAGGCTCTCTGTATGGTAACTAGTCACATCTATTCTACGAATATTTACGCATTTAAATTACATCTACCCATTAAAAATCTCATTGGTTTTTGGCCAAACCATGATACAGTTTCCAATGTAAAAAGCTATTATTTAGAAAAACGCTTCAACTGCTTGTATTTGGAATTTTCAAGCGGTAAAATATGAAAAAGAAAGTCTTATGAAAGGCAAAAGTTAGAAGTTTTCACGGTGAACTGAAAGCGTTCGAACCACAGCTCAATGTAGCCGATGTTAAACTTTGGATGTAATGTAGAAATGGGCGTTGATTCAACAAACCGTATTTTTTCAATAGCTTTTTGTTCAGATAACAATTTTAGAAGTAATATACTTGTTGACTAAATAGTTACTTTCTATTTGTTATGGGTTTAAGTCTTAACATGTTGACGGCTGTTTTAAACAGTAAAGGGTCTTCAAGGCACGAGTGAATTGATACCTTTCTAGGCATCTTACGTGATTCATCGTCGACTGCATTTGCACTTTGCATCAGATGGGATGTGTTCAAACTTAGGCCTAGGGGTATGTTACACTACCTCTAGTATTATTATAAAAGTACCATAACATTAAACTATACATGTACTGTCAACTTGTTAAGCGTAGACAAAATGTTAATTTAAATTGGCAAAGACGTCCCATCTCTAGCTTGAAGTTAGTTAAATAAATCAGGTAAACGGCAAGTGTGAGACAATAAAGTGTGAAGGGGGAGTCTCGGGACTAATTAGTTTAACGCGGCGTCGGCTCCGCTCACTCGTGATCAAATTGAGCTTCTGCTCACTATATTACGCTTTTTACAAGCTTTATATTACTTTCACCTGTCTGTTGTCTGTCTGTCTGTCTGTCTGTAATCAAATCTTGCAAGTTTGATTTTACCCACTTCCCGGTTTCCAATTGAGCTGAAAATTTGCATGCGTGTGTAAATCGGATAACAATGCAATATTATTTTGACATGGAGCTGATCTGATGATGGAGCTGGATAGGAACTCTGTCATTAAACAACGCAACCCCATCGAGTTTGGGCTCATTTGATTCGTCTTGACGAGTACTATATGATGCAAGATGGTAATGATAATAATTAAAGCTTGTTTTTAAAAAGTATTTTTAAAATTTCACTTGTTCACTCTGTTACATGATTGCTATATGATTGTTGCTGGTGGAGCTGGAAGGTGGCTATAGGATCTCTGTCATTAAACAACGCACCCCATTGAGTTTGGGCTCATTTGATTCGTCTTGACGAGCAAATAAAGAACTTTGAACTTTGAACGAGTACTATATGATGCAAGATGGTAATGATAATTAAAGCTTGTTTTTAAAAAGTATTTTTAAAATTTCACTTGTTCACTCTGTTACATGATTGCTATATGATTGTTGCTGGTAAGAGATTAGTAACCAGGTATTTATTGTGGGGTGTGACTAACAGAGATGGTAACATATATCTTAATAATATTATAATAGTGACAGTTTATAATTTATAAGAATGGATGTCTGGATGTTAGTTACTCTTTCACGCCTAAACTGGTGGACCGATTGAGCTGAAATTTTGTATAGAGATAGCTTAGACCCTGGAATAACACATATGCTATATAAGTACTGCGGGTAAAACGGCTGGGCGCGGCTAGTGAACGATATAAAATCATAGTATAGTTTATTTTGTACGGGCCCATAAGGAATGTATTTGCCCGGTAGGACCAATGTCTTCCAACTATCCCTTTTTTTGAGTGCCCACAGTTTGACCGACAGCGACTTCAAATAGAACATGCCCTGGACGTTAAAATTAAAGAAAATGTACACAGTATTATGGAGAATAGTAAAGTAAGAAATAGTATATGGAATATTGTATAAAGATTGTAAAAACTGTAACAAAGCGAAACAAAACTAACTAGGTTAAGAAAAGATGATAAGATTCAATATTATACATATTGACAAGCAATCATCAGAAAACATAGAATAATGTAAACTAAAAATAGATAAGGTAGAATAAAAACAAAAAATGTAAATAATAATAATAATATTGTACTATAAAAGACTCTGAAATTCTCAGAGGATAGAAAGAAATTAATAAAAAAAAAAAAAAAAAACTATCCCTTTTTGCGTGCCATGGGGGAGGCCTATGTCCAGCAGTGGACGTACGAAGGCTGATGATGATGATCCCTTTCTTTTATCACCTCTGCCCATTAAATATGTTATCAACTGTGCTATCATGGAAACACAGTTTTCATAGTATTTCTCACTAATATTTAAAATGTGAATGTATGGATGTTTGCGAGTATGTTAGGAACTTGTGTATTTGTGGGAGAGTGTAATGTACTTATTATATAATTTATATTAATTCACGCAGCATCTGCACTAATTTCTGTGTAGTTTAAAATCACGAGCATAGGTATAATAAGAATGCTTGTTTTTCAACATAAAATCGAAGGCGCAGTTAAAGAACAAATATTATTGAGACTGAACAAATACCAACGTATTTTTCTCAATTCATAATAAATGCAATAAAAATATTCGTTAAATGGAACAAAAGCTACATTGTTTCGCGTAACATTAATGAAGGTAGGTGAACAATATTGCAGGCGCGTTGCGTCTCTCATTACGGGTGCTCATTAAATTCTGCTTGTCGCCGCTAGTTATTTACTGTATTGACACCACCTCGCCTAATAATGATATGTAATAATAATATTATTATATGAATTTGTTTTTATTAACAAATTTGTGTATTAAGACACCATGAAACATGTTCCATACATGATAATTTGGATGAATGAATGATAACTCTTTATTTAAACACCACAAAATATTCAGAAAAACGTTAAACTATGGCACATATTGTTAATAATAATTATTATAATCGATGTGTTTAAGTGTAATTTACCTATCTTCTTCTTTCTAATATATAAAATTCTCGTGTCACAGTTTTTGTTGCCATACTACCGGGGGTAGACTTCCTTTGCAGGAGGTCGTCTAGGTGGGTACCCCAACAGTGCCAGTTATTCTACCGCCTGAGCAGTGATGTGCAAACATCACTGTGCTTCGGTAGGAGGGCACTGTAGCTAGTGAAATTACTGGGCTGAAGAGTCTTAGCATCTCGTGACTCTTGAGTGGGAGGCGTTGGTGCAGTGCTCCTAGAGTTTCACATAATTGTGAAATCCTAGGTGATACTGTGCTGATTGTGGGCAGCCGTTGTCTCTTAACATCAGGAGAGCGTCTTGCTCGTCTTCTACTTCATAACATAAAAAAAAAAAAATACTCCTCCGAAACGGCTTGACCGATTTTGATGAAATTTTTTGTGCTTATCCGGTATCTATGAGAATCGGCCAACATCTATTTTTTATCCCTCTAAATGTTAGGGGTAGTCCACCCCTAAATTTTTTATTTTTTATTTTTTAGACAAAATTTTTAATTTCTATTTTATATGATACAACATACAAAAATACATACAATCCTCAATTTTCACCCTTCTACGATCAACCATTATTTTTTAATAGCCATTTTAGTAATTTAATCATTTTTCCTCTCCGGTCGAAAACTGATCAATCGTCATTTAATTAGTTATCCCCGCCAGATGTCTACAGGTGTCACTTCTGACCCAGTAAACAGCACGGAGTAGATATGAGAACGAAGCCGGTCTCCTTTCTTTCTCACTCCCTACACAGTTGTCGGCCATCATTATTGTTTATGCATCAAGTGTAGTAGTAACGTTGACAATTATTATTTTGCTATCTCAGTGTAACTCTCATATTAACTTTTAATCATTCCTATTTTATCAATAATAATTAAATTATCAATTTTGAGTGTATTTTGCACGATTAGTTAATCAAATGATTTTATAACCTCAAAAGTACTCAACACGTGACAAGAGGTTTCAATAACAACGGATTTTGTGTTGTAAGTATACTTTTTTTTATTTATATCGATAATGTTGTTGATCTTATAAAAATGTAATTTTAATTTAATTTTATTAAAAAAATGTAATTGAACAATTAAGATTTTCATAGTTTCCAATAAATCAATCATTATGAATCTTTATTTTGAAATGTCAATGGAAATATTGGTTGTATGAAAAAATTATAAGAGACAATGTTTTCATAAAATTTAATTTTTTACTATTGTTTGAAAAAATTTTTCCATAAAATAATGCTTATTTCACGCATATACCACATTCTTACATACATAAAATATACACATTCTAAAATACATACATACTTCCAATAAGTAAGATATTTTTTGTCTAGACTAGAAATTACTAGGAAATTATTTATATGGCAAAACAACGTTTGCCGGGTAAGCTAGTTCTATTATAAAAGAATATGAAATCTTGATTTTTGTGTCAATGAATAAAAGTGAAAATTTAAGCTGACCGCTCACACGTTTTTTTTATAAAACTACATGTTTCAGGACTTCATTGGCGAATGCTTAAATTGTTGCATCTATTTTGGAATCATTTCTTTTCCACTTTTGTTGCGTCTCTCTCAGCATTTAATTGAATTATATTTAATTAAAGAATACCTAATGTAATATAACCTATAAGGAATATAAGAGATACTTTAGATTTTTTTAGATACTTTGTTACTTTATTGAGACGCAACAAAATCGGAAAAGAAATTATCCCATAATAGATGCAACAATTTATGCATTCGCCAACGAAGTGCTGAAACATGTAGTTTTACAAAAAAAAAACGTGTGTCAGCAGTCAGCCGTCAGCTCAATGCATTCTAAAATGTTATGCATAATATCGGTCCCGGATGTTTTACCGCCCAGCGAAAATTACCATTAATTAAAATTCATGGCTTTCGAATTCTAGTAGAACATTTATAAAATAGGGACGTAATAATATGTCAGAAGGACGTTCGCGAGACAGACCCATTTTGATCTTTGGACACTACGTCGCCTGATTATATTAAGGTAAAAGTTAGTGGACAGGTAGGTACCTAAATATGTAATATGGTTACGGAAGACCACAGAACCGCACACTCTTGAAACTTGTCATAAACTATATCAAGGCAAGTAACGAAATGCGGCTAACTGGCACCGGAGCTCGAACCTCGCCTTATTACATACCTGCTGGATTAGGGTTTCCCCCAAAGGTTCTTAAGTTCCGTCTGTCGGTGTTCTGAATATCTAACAAGGTTACGACATTTACATAGCTGAAACGTTTGCTATTTTTAGTTCGCACTTTTAATGATTTGAATAATAAATAATCTTGATACCCATGAGTTTTTATTTAAAATCATAACGGTTTATCTACAAGTATAAATCGCAGGCTTCATTAGAGCTTATGAAATAATTTTCTCGCTCTGAACGCTGAAAAAAATACTCGACGAGGAGCTTCGTTTTATATATTCGTCACGACTCATCCTTTTGAAGCGTCTCCGCGACGCGACCTGCGGAATGTGTTGAACAAAACATACACAACTCGTATCAGTGAAAAGGCGCCATTCATGGTCGGTAGCGCGTGTGCCCCAGAAAAATCCCATCTGAATATCAACACGCTGCACATTAACGTCGCACGCCTTTCTTTAATGACCCGCGCCTTCGGGTGCACGATTTTAATATAAAGGCGCTAAACGGGAGGCGAGAAACAGTAACGAGAGCGCCCCTTATCCTGATAGGGTTTAATTTATTAGGAGCGACATCTCACCGAGGTCTGTATTTATGAATGCGTTAACAATAAATCAGGTGATTTGAAATTGAGATGAGAGGAGCCTTCTTGACGATTAAAGGAGACGTTGCGTCGGGTTGAATTTCGGAGCCGATAAAGTTGATTGGTTCGGTGGCGCGGCGTGGGTGGACCGAGGCGAGCATCCACCGACCTATCGCCCATCACTAATTGCTCGCTCCACCAGAACCGTCCGTTCGTGCGTGCCTGCTTCTCTCTCACGACTCATGAGGAAAAACAGATCGTTCTATAAATTGAATCAACTGGCATAAGTATACTAACGAGCACGCCAATCTACTTAATTTTTCAATATGACACACATATATATTATGTATTTGAGTTAATATGGTTATCGCACGTTTTATATTTAAAAGTAGAGAGATAACACTCTTTTTAGGACTCTTCGAACACCACATATGACATATACCTATGCAAAATTACTTAAAACTATGACAATTATAATAAATTATCTTAGTGTTATGTTAGTGTTAACCTAATAGGTACCTATTGGCGGTGCACTAACAGCGACTTCTTATATTATCTTTTTTGATTAATAATGCGAATACGTTTAATTTGTCAAAGGTTTTGCCAAATTTTGTAAGCTCACTTTATTTCTTCTCCTACTTTATTAAGGGGAGGAACAAAAACATGAAAAGAGGCGTGAAGGAATTTACGAGGTGAGGCCTGAGGTCATACGAGGGTCCTGTTACGTAACGTTCATCCGTTCAGGCGGATGTCGACGAAAACGAACCGCTTATCATATTAGTAGTGTAGCATTTGGGTCACGTTAGAGGACCAAATGACGGTCCAAACTTATAATTATACCTACATTTATATACCATCCGGCTAAACTGTTAACTTTTCAACTGACATTATATAAGTTATCTTCAGGAAATATGTTGACGTGACGTTAGCAATTTGAATCTTGAAGTGAACAAAGCACGTTGCTTTATCGATTTATATCCACGAGTTCAAAAGGGCGTTAATGATCGAGGAGTGGCAGTCGGCAGCGAGGCTCGCTCGCCCTCTTTTGTTCCTTGTATATTTGTTTCGATAAACTACTCGAACGTCAGGAACAATACGCACGTGCTAAGCGAGCCCTCGGTGCGCCCCTCTCTAGGCCTTTCATAATTTTGTTTGGCCAAATTAACTCGGCGAACAATATAGAGTGTTTAGCTTCAGCTCCTGATTCATCATTCAATTATTTCACTTCACCTCCAGTAAATGGCTTCCGAAAATCATACGTTTTTTAATTCCTCTTCTGCGGTGCGGTGTACCGACATTGATTTATTGTTTAGATACTCGCTGTGTCCTGATCAAGCTCTTATAAAATTCCGAGGTAAAGTAGGTATTCTAATAATTTGCTTTTTGGGGCGAAATCACGTCTCGCAAGATAAATTTACTGGAGCGTCGAACTTCGTGAGTCCAAATACTTTTTGAAGAATAAAGCTTTCACGATTTTATTCGTCGAGTTTCCACTTGTTTCAAATGTAACCAATACACTTGTTACCAATTTGTTCTGATGTAGACGTGAATCGAGAACAGTAGAACGATGAAACAGTTAATAATTCAGTAGAGGTTAATACTATAATGTATCTTCGTCTGAAATATAAATCAATTCCTTCACTTTGATCTTGAACCACTCCGAGACGTATTAACAATCCTTTATTTGTTCAAGGAGCAGTATCTCGACGAGATAGTGGATAGCCCTTGTCTGAATTAACTGGGAAATGCAATCAATTATCGATATCCAATCTGTTATACCACGAGCTTCTAACGCGAGACGACGTGAGATGCGTAGGTACTATATAAGGTACGTAGTACGTACTCTTACTGTTATCCGATATTCACTAACCGTAATAATTAATATTAATTGAATAATTAATAGGTAGAGATACCTACTCGTACATACAAATATACATAAGCAAATTGAGATTAATTAGATGGAATACAATATGACAACATCATTTACGACTAATCGTAGGCGTAGTCAGGTACTTTGTCCAATTGTTATTTTAGATTTGAGTTTACTCGTACACGCCATCCACTCGCGATAAATGTTTGAGATTCATAAATCTATACTATTATATAGAGGTATAAAGATAATCTGACTTACTCATGAACCTAGTATGATGAAATATAGAAAATGTTTATATTACAACCTAGACAATTAATAAGAAAGGATTTGTTCAAATTACACCCTTAAGCGCGTTAAATAAGGGTTGAAAGAAATTTATAGGTTTTGTGGCCAACCTATGTGTTGCAGTTTCTGGTCGCCGAGATTAGTACAGGACGACAGAACGACTGCCTCCTACACATCTTATAGGAAACAGCAGAATGGTCTAACATACACGAAACTTTTCATGGGTCGCTGAAGTGGTAGTCCTTGTACACTACAGGTAATCTTACACCCTCTCTCTGTTATATTTCTTCAACAAAATAGGTACACTTGTGATGTCCTGACACAAGCAGCATTTTGTCGAGAGGTTTTGATTTTGTTTTAGTGTACGAGAGCGGACGTGTATTCTCAAGTACGTTTTAAGTGCTACGAGTTGTTGAAACTTTCAGAGGCAAGTCTCAGAGTCTCAGGTAGCAATAATTACTGTATTTATCTCTTGAGTAATGTGGGCAAGAGATTCAATATAACTTTCAAAAAAATCCTTTTAATCGCAAATCGTGTAATAGTTCAGCAATTTTAAAACAAAATAAACTGTCTTGGACAATAGGAGCCAAGGAGCCTTGTTCAGGAAAAAATAACACTGCGACATAGTGTGGCATGGATTCGGCTTTCATTTATTTACGCATGACAGATATAAAAAAAACTTTACATGGCCTAGCCATTAAATGTGTAAGATGCGTTAACAATATAATGTTATAATAGTCATGTTGAATCAATGAATACATGGTTGGATGTTACTGGTTACACATCTTAGAGATGACAATTTAATCAGCTGTATACATAATATTATGTTCATTTAACGTTTCTGACTTTACTCTTTACAATAAAGTTCAAATCTATTTATACTTATTATATCGGGTTTTGCCCCAAATTCGAAAAACCTTTTCGTTTCAAATAGGTCACAATCTGTTACTACGGGCAACTGTGAGGCCGGGTTAAATAAATAGTCAATTTTGTTCGCACGTATAACGTAGAAGCTTTTAGTTTGCTTTGGATAACTTGTGTAATTTCATAATTTGAGATTTCAATGTTTTATTAGATAATAGCTGTGGTGTTTCCACCCGCTGAAAAGTGGCCTGTGTTATTCTACCGTCTGTAAATTTCATTAAAGTATTAAGAGAGTATATATCGAGTGACGCTCTCTTGCTCGCACAATTTGACACATTTTGAAATATAAATACATAGAATTAACTTTCATATCAAACTGAAAACACTTTTAAAATGTGTGCAAAATAATATTGTGCAGCGACCCTCTTGAGGAATTTTCAAAAAGTTAATATTATATGAATTTATATTTCAAAATGTGTCAAATAGTGCGAGCGATAGAGCGTCCCGTGGACTAAGCAACCTTAACTAATACAAATACAAATACAAATACAAATACAAATTCTTTATTTTGGAAAATTATTTATATTGTATCAAATCATCTTGTATCAACTGGCCGATCTGGGTGTCACATCAACGTCTTCGACTACTCGTATGCATGTATGCACAACTCTTGGCTTAGATCTTTATAATGGAACACATGTTCTTATCTAAATATATTAAAGGAAAGAGTGACTAACGGACTTATCTATCAACGCACAGCCCAAAACCGCTGAACGGATTGAGTTGAAATTTGGAACACAATTAGGTTTCATGATTTTGACCTCCGCTAAATTTTTTGTGGGATTTTTTAAAGGATTTCTGCACGCGGGCAAAGCCGCGAGTACAACCTAGTAAAATATAAAAGGCAGATTATATGTGATTTCTTATTTTTTTATTGTAAAGAATTCACAAAGGTACGAAAATTTTACAGTATGTTAGTACCCTTTTTATGTACCTCTAAGTTTATGTGATCAAATAAAGTGATATAGTGGTTTGTCCAAAAAGCGCATCCCCATCTAAAAACTTATAAAGCGTTATTATTCAGCCATTTTTTATTTACAAACAAACAATCTTTCTCTAGTGTGTTTTATATTATTATTTAAATGACAGCCTAATACGAGTACAGATGCAGCTACACAACCTATTAATTGAAACACCACATGAAAAAGAAAACTTTAAAATATTGTTACCATTTTTTTTTTACGTCTTGCAGTGCATTTTCGTTATTTGTTATAGTCAGCAGTCAGCAGTCTCAAGCGGACATCAAATTTGTCCGCCTGGACACTTGAACTTGTAAGTAGCGTAAACTAGAAAATATCGATGGATGACTATTATGGTCATCCGATTAGGTACATATATTCTCAGGAACCCTGGCATCAAGTGACAAATGTAGCCTAGTATATAAGACCTCTGCAGTACTGCTTACATAACCAGAGCGCATTCCCGTGACGTCACCGACAACGCCACGTAACCGGCAGTTGTGGACAGATGCAATAGGTAAATACTGTCGTTTTCACAATTAACATAATATATTATAATTGCAATAATTGCTTACAATTACAATAATATTATTTAGGCGAAAGTTAGTGTGTGTTGCTTACGTATATTACGGAAAACATTACAAAAAAGATGGCTAAATAAAAAGTACAAAATACTATTTAGTTACAACGATATTATCTTTTGGTCTCAATAAATAGTATTTTTAATCTATTCTATATGCAAGAAAGAAAGAAAGTAAACATTCGACGGCTTATTAAACACAAATAAAAAGTAATGTTAGTGGAACTACAAGATACATATTTTCATAGGCAATCCTTGGATAACTTAAAGGTATGTTTATTTGAGTATTCCTAAAACCTACATAACAATATCTTTTTGTAAATTTTGACATCACTGTAACAATTATTATTTAATATTTACACACCTGCCGACCGGGGGTAGACTTCCTTTGCAGGAGGTCGACTAGGTGGGTACCCCAACAGTGCCAGTTATTCTACCGCCTGAGCAGTGATGTGCAAACATTACTATGCTTCGGTAGAAGGGCACTGTAGCTAGTGAAATTACTGGGCTGAGGAGTCTTAACATCTTATGACTCTCTAGTAAGAAGCGTTGGCGCAGTGCACCCAGAATTGTACCTTTGTAAAATACTGAGTAGCACTGTACTAATAATGGGCAGCGTTATCTCTTACCATCAGGAGAGCGTCTTGCTCGTCTTCTTACTTCGTTGTATAAAAAAAAAAAAAAAACCTGCATGCGGTGGATGCATTAACATTTAATTAGATGTTAAAAGCCTTTTGTGTATTGTGTAAACCCCTAATCTGGCAAATAATATTTTGATTTTTCAATAGAGAAAAGCCGTAAAGTGCAGCTCGTCTCGTCTTAAAAGGATAGAAAAGTGGTAGCGGGTGAAGCAAGTTTCTCATTGTACTCTTTTCGTTTTATTACATTTTCTTTTAATTTTTCAATTCAATGGTCTTCGATAGTGATGCTCGGATTTATATTCAAAGGTAGAACAGTTTCTACGTCAATCGGAGGTAACGAAGCCTTAAGGAATATCTGCAGCGAACAATGGGGATCTTTAGTTAGAGTAGATAGGAATTATACGGAACGAGCTATCTTTCGATTGGATTATCCAACTTTCACGCCACCTTTTCAACCTTTGAGAGAAGAAAATTAAAAAAAAACTTTCTTATAAGTTCATCTCAGACTGATTAGATTTCATGAGTATGACCTTTTAAGTTATTAAATAATTCTTAATAGTCAACTAGTTCTGAAAATAGAAAAATCTATCGTATTTGGCAACTGGTTGAGTAGCAAGACTTCTTTGGCAACTGGTACGATTCTCAGTTGCGAATGTAGCTGGCGCGTTAAAAATTTTTCGTAACCACTTTTCAATATTTTAACCTCTTAGAAAAATGAGTTTCATAAAATTTTGGTGGTATACTCTAAAGCTTAGAGTTAAAGGATAAGAGTCTAAGCACTAAACCCTATATTATGTACGTCCAAATTGTCTTATCCTTAATATAACGAAGTTCCATACAACCAAGTCCTCCATGTTTCTAAGCTCTGCTCGAGCAACTGTAACCACAGTTGCTCGAGCCGTATCAATAACGCTAATTGTTATATTAATTAGTGGACGTTCGAACTTCGATCTCGTGGAGTCGAATTAAGGAACTGTCATTGATATTCTGAACTATGACTTCGTATTACCATTCGAGACGAGCCATTCACGGACCAATAGAACTCTATTCCTTCAAAATGTGCTCGACAACGTGCCGTGCAGGTGAATCTCTATGATCACATATGTACACTGAATACATATAAAGAAAGATTACGCAAGTTCACATACGGTACGGTTCTGTGCTTCGGTAGGAGGGCACTGTAGCTGGGGAAATTACGGGGCTAAAGAGTCTTAACATATTATGGCTCTTGAATAAGAAGCGTTGGTGCAACTATAATTTCACATCATTGTGAAATTCTAGGATGCATTGTACTGATTATGGGCAGCGTTATCTCGTCTTCTTACGAATTAAGATCTTCGAATAAAGAAAAAAAGTGAGTGGTGCCTGTCAGTTATATTATACTCGTATATAGATAGCGCTTACGGTAGTTTTGATTCTGATTCACTCACGGCATCTCAACATGTAGGCACACTATGTACTCGTACCTCACATAGGTATTCTCAAAATATTTCACCAAACCTTTTTAGTAAAGCAAACAAAGAAAGTTTGACGCACATTTATTAGTTTTGAACAAACAGTACCAGTTGGGAGTTTTTGTTTATTTTTGTGTTTTCAGAAGTGGGGTGAAGCGAGTGTAGGAACAAGTTAAATGAATTTAATGTGCATTGTTGTTGGATATAACTTTAATGCATACGAAGAAAACTATTGGACTAAGCCAGCTGACCAAAGACTGACTTATATGTCAAAAACTGTGCGTTGTACAACAAAATATCGTACAACGCACAGTTTTTGACATATAAGCAAAAAACCTAAAAATGGGACCTTCTTCGGTCTCCCCCCCCTCGGGCTCACCTCGGAGGGGTGGGGACTTTTAGTATGTTCATCTCCTAACTAGTACAAACAAAGTTACTAAGTTAGTTTTTCTGCTTTCGACTTTTCGATCCACATTTCTTCTTTTACTGGACTACCCCCTGGATATGGTTGCCATTTACGAAAGTTTGCTATAGATCTCGTCATCACGTCGTACCTCATTCATCACTAATCACTGGCAATAGCATAAATAAATATATCTGCGCTTCAAGCAGTCTCCATATTAATTATTCAGTACTTCTATAAAAGCCAATATATGAGAAATATCGTCGACTGCAAAATCTTACTTCTTACTAATACTACAAACCGGTCACTATAGGTCAGGTCTGGCCGCAGTGATATGTAAAGCCACAAACAGACAATTAAAAAAATTACAAACGCGAACGTTTGTAAGAATGTATTGATATCTGGATGTATGTTTGTTACTCTTTCACGCCTAAACGGGTGGACCGATTGAGCTGAAATTTAGTGTAGCGATAGCTTAGACCCTGGAATAAGACATAGGCTACTTGTACAGCGGGTAAAACCGCTGGGCGCAGCTAGTATATAAAAATAGGAATTTGTATTCTCGGTGAATCTAACCGCTAGCCTACAACTGCCGGGCTTATTTGACGTGTGTCACTCTCCGTGCCAATAGCTCGAAGTATTCATGCGCAGCAGACCCCAATATGTTCTTATTTATTTTCTTTTTACAAGCTTTTATTTACTCTCACCTGTCTTTTGTCTGTCTGTTTGTGTGTCTGTAATCAAATCTTGCAAGTTTAATTTGACCCACTTCCCGGAGTCCGATTAAGCTGAAATTTTGCATAAATCGGATGACAATGCAATATTTGTATGACATCGAGCTGATCTGATGTTGGAGCTGGAAGGTGGCCATAGAAACTCCGTTATTAAACGACGCAACCCCATCGAGTTTGGGCTCATTTGATTCGCCTTGAAGAGTATTTTATGGTGCTAGATGGTAATAATAATAAAAGCTTGTTTTTAAAAAGTTTTTTAAATTTCACTTGTTCTATATTTAAACTGCCAACAATGGCAATGTGCCAGAGACCCATATAAATATATACCTTATAGACTAACATACATATTAACAGTAAAACACGGCGCTGCTCTAATACTGCGCCTACTTATCATACTTATACACGCCACAAACTATACGGACATATGCATAAGTATGGATATACTATGGATATTCATTATTTAATCACTTAGCTAAGTCTAGTATTTCCTTCGTCCGTGGCCACTAGGCTAATTAATGTAATGCGATAGACGCCCTGATGATACCTAGCGCTACCAAAGTACACTAGGCTGCACTAGATTCTAGACTTGCACGATTCGACCGCCTGCGTTTTCCGTTCCCGTGGGGACTGGGGATGTCATGATAACAACTATACGAGTATTTGGATTTATTAATACCAATTTGTATTTTTCATTGTCTAATTGATGAGAGACTAAACTGGAACTTGCACATACAGACACTAGCATCGAGGATCAGACGACTAATCTACGCTTTTAAAAACCTGAGAGAAGTTGCGGAACATAAATTGATAATGCTGGTATATAAATCGCTGTGTGAGTGTCTGATAAGGTATTGTATATGTGCATGGGGCAGTGCTGCCAAAACTCACATTATTAAGGCTGAGCGTGCGCAGCGAG
This sequence comes from Hemithea aestivaria, assembly GCA_947507615.1. Taxonomy (NCBI): domain Eukaryota; kingdom Metazoa; phylum Arthropoda; class Insecta; order Lepidoptera; family Geometridae; genus Hemithea; species Hemithea aestivaria. Next base: position 4,802,919 of record OX382323.1, read on the forward strand.
CTGTACTCAAAGTACTCTCGCGTCTACAATTTAGACACCCTACCACAGCGCTTTACAATGAAACCAAAGTACTTAGTGTAAGAAAACTGTTCATTTATGAGAGTATCCGTAGATACCATAGAAAAACTGTCCCAACTCTACCTTCCAACACTAAGCGAATTGACCGATGCCCGGTCCAGTGGGTTAGGTCTAGATTTGCTCAAAAAAGGTATGACATAGTAGTTCCAAAACTATACAATATCCATATCCATACATATAATAAGAATGGAAATTTCTCCCCATTCATTGTGATCCTTTACTAAGGTGAACTGTGAAAATACGCATATGAACAAAACGACGCGAAAAAGTCGCTTGCGCGATCTAGATCGTAAAACATTTTGTCAATTTTTCCTAGGGAAACGTAAAATAAAATAATAAAATAAATAATAATCATTTATATCGGACACATCGCCCCTAATTTACATCAAAATTTCGAAGTAAAAGTAATAGAATATAAAGTAAATTCAATTCAAAAAAATCAAAACGCAAAAAGTGCGACAAACTAAAAATACGCCATCTATCGATGTGGCCATAAACGAAAATTTACCAGAGTAGTTTTATTAGGCTTAATTTGTAAAAAGGTTATTACTTATGTGTGATAAAACGGCACAACCGAATTGTATGCAGTTTTCGCTAAAACGTTGCAAATTTCTCTAATTTGTAAATAGTATTGGTTTTATTTAAATCGGTTTTTAAATAAAAGAGTTATATCTATCTAAAGATTTACTTATCTATTATATAAAATCGTTCGTACACTTTTGTTCTATCAACGCACAGCCCAAACGGCTGGACGGATTGAGCTGAAATTTGGACAGCGTATTTGTAAGAAGATTTCATCGTGCAATAAGAAGCGATTTTTTAAAATTCCCTCAGGAACAGGAATTATTCCCGAAAAACGAATGTATGCAAATCCGTAACCGCTGAACCGATTAAGCCGAAATTTTGTAAAACGATAGTTGGGATTGTGATTAGAAACATCAAATAGTTTTTTTGTCAGAAATTTACTTTTAAGGGGGGGGTAAAGGGGGGTCGAAGTTTGTATGGAAAATTTAGAACCGCTGACCCTATTGAGCTGAAATTTGGTACAGAGATAGATTGAGTCCTAAAAAATTGAATGGTATACTTTTTATTCCAAAAATCAACCTCTAAGGCGGGATAAAGGAGGTCAAAGTTAGAATAGAAAATCGGTAACCGCTTCTTTGTTTAAGCTGAAATTTAAACCAGCGTGTTCTTTAGGTAACGAAGGCGACGTATAAAAAGGGATTTTTGCAAAATTCTTCCGGAAACGGGAATTATTCCCGAAAAACGTTTGTATGCAAATCCGTAACCGCTGAACCGATTAAGCTGAAATTTTGTAAAACGATTGTTTAGATTGTGTTTAGGAACATTAATTTTTTTTTTTTGAAGAAAATTAACATTTAAGGGGGGGTAAAGGGGGGTCGAAATTTGTATGGAAAATTTAAAACCGCTGACCCCATTGAGCTGAAATTTGGTACAGTGGGAGATTGAGTCCTAAAAAATGATATGGGATACTTTTTATCCCAGAAATCAACCTTGAAGGGGGAAGAGGGGGGGGGGGGGTAGAAGTTTGAGTAGAAAATCAGTAACCGGCCATCTTTTAAAGCTCAAATTTGAACAGCGTATTTTTTATGTAACGTAGATGACCGATAAAAAGGGATTTTGCAAAATTTCCACGGGAACGGGAATTAATTCTAAAAAACGTTTGTATCCAAATCTGTAACCGCTGAACTGATTGAGCTGATATTTTGTAAAACGATTGTCTGAAGTGTGTTTAGGAACATTGAATAGTTTTTATGTCAGAAATTAACTTTTAAGGGGGGTAAAGGGGGGGTCAAAGTTTGTATGGGAAATTTAGAACCGCTGACCCTATACAGCTTAAATTTGGTACAGCGGTAGATCTAATCCTAAAAAATGATATGCAATACTTTTTTCCCAGAAATCAACTTTTAAGGGAAAAAAGGGGGGTGCATGTTTGCGTAAGAAATCGTTAACCGCTTCTTTATTTGAGCTGAAATTTGGATAGCGTGTTTTTAGGTGGTTTTGGCGACTCACGAGAAGGGCTTTTGCTAAATTCCCACTGGAACGGGATTTATTTACAAAAAACAATTGTATGCAAATCCGTAACAACTAAACCGATTGAATCGAAATTTTGTAAAATCATGGTTTGAGTTGTGTTTAGGAACATTAAATATTTATTTTGACAGAAATTAATGGGAAATTTAGAACCGCTGACCCTATTGCGCTTAAATTTGATACAAAGGTAGATTAAGTCTTAAAAAAAGATATGGGATACTTTTTATCCCAGAAATCAACCTTTGAGGGGAGGAAAGAGGGATCCAGTTTGTGTAGGAAAGGTAACCGATTCTTCGTTTTAGCTAAAATTTGGACAACGTATTCTTTATGTAACGTAGGCGACCGATAAGAAGGGATTTTGTGAAATTCTCACCAGAACAGGAATTTTTTCACAAAAACGTTTGCATGGAAATTAGTAACCGCTGAACCGAAAATGAGCTGATATTTTGTTAAGTTCTGTTAATGAATAGTTTTTTTATGTCAGAAATTAACTTTAAGGAGACTAAGTATTAAAGGAGGGGGAAGGAGGATCAGAGATTTAATGGGAATTCAGGAACCATGGAATTGATTTGAGTCGCGGGAAGGATGGTGTGAGAAATTAGTAACGAATAATAATTTAGCTGAGGTACATTACAGTAGAGATAAGTTAAAGAGTTACCGGGAAAGGACCACAAATAGTTTTAATTCCTGAAAAGAGGCGTGAAAATTTATGAAGGCGATAAACTACCGCTCAACTGAGATAATTTGACCTCTGGGAAAGGACATAGGATTGGTTTCTACGGTAGCGAACAAAACTGCATAGAAATACCCAACCCGATATTCTTCGCTACCCACAGCGGGAGCAAATAATATATAGCCATGCCTTATTTTACGCTTACAAAGTCACGGGGATGGAAATACTATCATAGTGAACATAGCAGCACCAAATTCGCTTTATTAATTGACTCTCACGCGCAACGAAGTGCGCGCGGGTCAGCTAGTTTTAAATAAAAATATTGAGGTTAAAAAGTTAAATAATAATAAAATAAAACAAGCAATACTCACATGGTTACAGGGGTTTGATTATGATGGAATTGAATGTATGTTGAGTAATATGTCTTTCTAGAGTTACACATTACACATATATATGCACATATTATATAAACTTAAATTCACAAGCGTCCAACTCATACACATAACACATGCCATAAATATTCACGCACATAATACACACATACACACACACGCACACACTCACACACACACACACACACACACACACACACACACACACACACACACACACACACATACACGCGCGCGTCCGCAAAAATACACAAGTTTTTTGTACAACATTATGGTTTGTCTCACAGCGTATAATATAATCAGCGTATATTATAATATTTTCTTTTGTTTTTTTTTAGTATTGTATGTTTTTTTTCTCTTTCGTAAATTACATTTGTTTTAATTTTCTAAATTTATACTTAACGTCATAATGTTAAATGACATAATAGACCTAAATTCTTAAATGGGAGAAGCCACTGGTTCCTGAAACACAGTTTTTACTAGTTCGGGAGCCTATGGATTCAGTATATTGTATTGTATTGCGCGAAGCAAGCACTGCCGTACCATCTTTACAGGAACCATTTCGTCGCATTTTCAGGCCCCTATTTGAGAACCTCTGGATAAGACCAGAACACAGAAAATTTCGTCATCCAGTAAGCTATAATTACATACTTAAAATTCAAAATTTCAAGTCTGTAGGTCATTAAGTTCCGAAGTTAAGCGAAAGCAAAGTTTCGCATTTTCGACACTCACTCACTCATGATCATCAAAATAGAACTAGTACTTCCCATAAACTCAGAAAGCTGAAATTTGGTATATACTTAGAATTTATTGTATTGTACATTTATTGTGTCAAATAAAGTTATTTGTATTGTGTTTATATTTATCACCATATCATACAATCACTACATAGTACAAAATAAAGTTACTTCCCGCGACTGTCTGTCCCTATGTATGCTTATATCTTCAAAACTACGCAACGGATTTTCGGTTTTATAGAGGTTAATAGATGGAGTGTTTCAAGAGGAAGGTTTATATGTATAATACATGCATCATATAGTTATATATAATTTTCTATTAAGCGCGACGAAGTGCGCACGGGTCCACTTATTAAGAAAAAAGCCAAGGGACACCCGGATGGAACGAAGTTCCTTTCGATTAATGAAAATATCTGGCTTCCTTTCTATAAGAGAGAGAGAGAGAGAAACATGCGCACGCCGCACAGCTTACAATAGCTAACTATAGCAAAAAGTGTCGTGACAACTTTTCGTAAGATTTTTTCCGTCTAGCCCCCTTTCACAACGCGCGATAAGGAACTTCGTTCCAATTAGAGGTAAAAATAGAAGATGTACTAATTAGAAAACGTAAAAGTACAATATAATATAGCTGTGCCTAGCGGATTCAACCACTGAAAAGTTGCTCATGTATAAACTACTAAATATGTGGGGTATTTAAACTACTTAAGATCCAAATTTCAGACCAGACTATTCAGGAAACACAGTCTCATACACATTCGTCATTATGGAATCCTACTAAAAATATTATAAAGGTAAAAGTTTGTATGTGACTATGTATGTATGTCTTGAAGGAAATATAAAGAGAGAAAAATAAAATGAGAGAAGTTAAGAAAAGTCACTCAATATCCATTTTCAAACAACTAAATTGGTAATAAACATAAAACGTTTTCCTATCAGGACTTGTATGCACACGTTTAATATTCAAAATTGGAGAGTTTCCAATAATTTTATTATGTAGGGTTGAATATTCCCGAGCAGGATACTACGGTTAAGTTAAACCAGTTCAAAATTGCGTCTGACGATCAAACTAGGTGTTCCTAACGGCTATGGGGACGACCAGCAATTTAAAATGGATAGTGTATTTATCGGTTTTAACTTGGTTATCGTCAGCTCGTATGCTTTATTTCCATTTTCCGTGTAAAACTACACTTTGAAATTGCTTTTAATGGAAAATATACGCAAAATGCAATTAATTTATCGAACACAAAAATAAGGATTTTATGCTGATGAAAGGCGCAGTGCATTACAGAGTAGAACTTCGTATCACTATAATGACACAAGTCATTTTAATATTGCAAAAAAAAAATTAGACAACCAAAAGGGCTTCTTAGGACCGAACTTACTGCGCCCAGCGTTTTACCAGCTGAAATATAGCCTTTGTGTTACTCTAGCGTCGAAGCTAAAATATATTAAATTCCCGATCGGTCAAGCAGTTTAGGCGTGAAGGAAGGAAACATACATTCATCCATACAACCCTACATACATCCATACAAACTTTCGTAGGATCGTTCCATTGTATCTTTCAAACTCTTGTGTTTCGAGGTAACATAAAAATACAAAAAAAACTTTCATCCCTCTGCCGGATCCTTCCACTTGTGACATTCTCTTCTATCGCAAACTATTTCAATTCTTCTTTTTGAGTCAAAATTTTAATATCTATATAGCTGTTTGGACCAGTAAGACATATGCTCATAGCTCTGTCATTGCTCCAATGAAATCCTGCATTTTACATAATATGACAAAGCAACTGGGACATTGGCGAAGGAAGAACTATTTCGAAAAAGTTAAATTAACTTGCACGATGCAGCTTACACAGGATTCAATACGATCGATTTGTACACCTTAGTTGCAATTTCCGTGCGTAATTCAGGGATTATCACTTTCATCCCTCTCCCGGGTCCTTCCACTCCATTCTCCTCTATCCCATACTATTTCAATTAAGTTAAAGTGACTTACACAATGCCGCTCACACAGGTTTCAATACAATCGATTAGTGGACCATAGTTGCAATTTCCCAGCGTAATTGAGAGATATCGTAAGGTAGAATTCAACCATTTTCAAATTGCTGTTGCACCACATAGACATCAGGTACATTTTGTTCAAAAGACATGAGCAATATTAAAATAGTTGTGCAGCCATGTTCCCGAGATTCGATCGTGAGGACAATGCAAGTTGAAAGTACAATCAACTGAGGTGTAGTCTAGCGTAATACCTGGCTCGAGACAAACGAGAAAGCAATACGAACAACATTGATTTACTAAAATCTGGATCATATTTTATAAAAGAGAGAAACAGAAAATGGGTAATAGTACTCTTCGTTTTCAGGCAACTTGGTGCTTAGGCGTTTTAACGATTTTTTTTCTTTTTTTTTGTTATGGATTCTATTTGACATTGAGAAAAAAAATATTCAAACGTAGCGACTAGCAACTTTTAAAACCCAATCTTGTCATACAAATTGATACCAAACACCACAGCTAAAAATCTAGTTTATGCAACGAATTAGGGAAGTAAAGTTTATGGGATATATAGGTACGAGTGGATATAAAGAGTAGCGTTCGTCAACACTGTGATCGAGCGAAACTTTTTGGCCCGTTCGGTAACAGTGTGACCGACGGGTGCGAACGATTGAAAAATCCCCACATTTCAGTGATATCGCTAGAATAACTAAATAAACAAAGCTATTGTGGCAGGTATGCATTTTAGTATCACTAACAGTTTGCGAAACATGTTTCGGTTTAAATGGAAAAGGATTTAAACGGAAAACTCACGGAGCCGCGCCGCGGTCCAATGTTGAACAAAAAGTGCCTATTTAAGCTACAGTGGAGCACTTTTGGCGTTACTCTGCAGAAATCTATGATAATACGTATTATTAATTGTTCCTCCTTTTAAACTTAGTTGGACTCACAAATTATAGCAGAATTATCACTAAATATGGATATTTGTTATAAATATTATGGAACGCCTACGCTTTTATAGTAGCAACTCTCAGCACTGCACATCGTGTGCTTGCTAATATCCCCCCGCTCTCTCGTCTCCGAACGTACCGTGTGACATGTCATATTATTATAAATTAATTGTTAATAAACCACTTATTACTCTAAAGTGCCTTTGCTTCATTCTATCAGGTTATGGGCCGTCCCAAGCCTGCCGCGAAGTGTTATTTCAGTAATCTGAACCGAATTAAAGTAAAAGTTGAAAAAGTAACACGCGACATAACCTCAATTAGTTACCGGCTCGCGAGTGTTTCTCTTTTTTCAGCAATTTCAGCTTGAAATACATAAAATTATGGCTGGGCAATCACTATTATCCTCGATTGAAAAGTTGACGGGTCGTGAAAATTGGGCAAGTTGGAGTTTTGCCACCAAAGCTTACTTGCAACATGAAGATTTGTACAACTGTATATTAAAGGAACCAGTGGCTACCGACCCTAACTCTGTGAAGCAGGACACGAAAGCCAAGTCCAAGTTGATATTATTGATTGACCCGATATTGTATGTCCACATACAAGAAGCCCAAAATGCAAAACAGGTGTGGGAGAATTTGGCCAAGGCATTTGAAGACAGTGGACTAACAAGAAGAGTTGGACTGTTAAAAGAATTGATAAACACCAACTTAGAAAATAGTGTGTCAGTGGAAGAATATATAAATAAGATAATGACAGCCGCACACAAATTAAGAAACATAAAATTTAACGTTGATGACGAGTGGTTGGGCACATTAATGCTGGCAGGGCTGCCAGAAATGTACAGGCCAATGATTATGGGTCTAGAAAGCTCCGGCATGAAAGTTAGTGCTGATTTAGTAAAAAATAAATTATTACAAGAGGTTAAATCAACAGACACTACCGCACTTTATGTAAATGCTAAAAATAAGCCCAAAGGTGAAAAAAACAAGGACAAAAAAAGGCCCAAGATGTTTCAATTGCAATAAATATGGACATTTTAGTAAGAATTGTTGGCACAAGAACACAAGTAATAAAAATAACACTTGTAAAGACAAAGGATATGTCGCAGCTTTTTCAGCATCAACAGTAAATGACTCCAATTTCTGGCATGTGGACTCAGGGGCCTCCATGCATATGACCATGCACCGGGACTGGCTCACTGATCTCACTCCTTCATCTGTACCGAGTATAAGAATAGCTAACAACAAAGTATTAAAAGTTGAAGGCTCCGGCAATGTGGCAATTAAGGTGCATTCTGAAGATGGCACCAGTGATACTATACAGGTGAGGAATGTATTGTATGTACCAGAATTGAAGGCAAATCTATTGTCAGTCAGTAAAATTATAAAAAGTGGATGCAAAGTGACATTTGATGAAAATGGCTGTAAAATTTATAATCCGAGTAACAAGTTAGTTGCAAAAGCCATATTGCACAATGAGACATATCTGTTAAATACTTGTGATGATCAAGAAATGCAAGTCATGATGGTCAAGACTGATGATGATACTTATTTGTGGCACCAGAGGATGGGTCACTTAAATTTTACTTCTCTTAATAAAATACCTAACTGTACAGAAGGAGTAAAGCTGTCACAGAGGTCAGTGAACTCAACTTGTTTAACCTGTCTGGAAGGTAAGCAAACCAGAAAATCATTCCCTTCAGAAGGCTCCCGTGCAACTGGCTTGCTAGAGCTCATCCACAGTGATGTATGTGGACCGATGAAGCATGCTTCTATAGGAGGAACAAGGTATTTTGTAACCTTTATTGATGATTTTTCTCGGCGAGTACATGTATATTTTATTAAGAACAAAAGTGAAGTATTTGAAAAATTTGTGGAATTTAAGAATAGAGTAGAAAATGAGTTAAATACAAAAATAAAAACTTTGAGAAGCGATAATGGAACTGAATACATTAATAACAATTTTGATGCCTACTTAAAGAAACATGGAATACTGCATCAGACATCTAATCCATACACCCCAGAGCAAAATGGTCTCAGTGAAAGAATGAATAGGACTTTAATAGAGCGTGCTAAATGTATGATTTTAAATGCTGAATTACAGGTCACATTCTGGGCAGAAGCAGTCGCTACAGCTGCATATATAGTGAACCGATCGCCCACCAGCACCTTATCTGATGTGACACCGCATGAAGTATGGACTGGAAAAAAACCTAATCTGAGCCACATGAGAATATTTGGATGTCCCGCAATGGTGCTTATTCCCAAGGAAAACCGTACTAAGCTTGAAGTGAAGTCACGAAGATTAATATTTGTTGGCTACAGCAACTGCACAAAAGGCTACCGTTTCATAGATCCTGCAACAAAAAAGGCAATTATTAGTAGAGATGTTGTATTCCTAGAAGCTTCAATTAAAAGAAACAAAGTAGATGATGTACCTGAAAAAGAAAAAGAAATTAGTAAAAGTGAAAGCTTAATACAGGAAAATAAAGCTGAAGAAAGTGAAAATAAGACTGTTCACTTACCTTTGTGTGATGAACCCGTTGAATCTGTGGAAAGAAACATTAATGATGAAGGAAGAGACACTACATCTGTATCTCAAAGCATTTGTATTTCAGATGATTCAGATCAATTTGAAGATGTTAATGATGAGACATACATACCTGATCAGACACTTGACTCTTCACCTGAAACTAATCATAATATAACTAATCGTATAACTTTGAGACCGCTGCAGCAGAGAATGAGAGACTGCTCTAATAATGTACATCAGAGCCCCTCATCGCTAATGTGTCAGAATGTTGAATCAACAATCAATTTATTGAGCAATGATCCACAAAGTCTTCAAGAAGCTCTGAACAGTGAAAAGGCAGAAGAATGGAAAAGAGCTATGGATGATGAGTATAATTCATTGATAAAAAATAATACCTGGACTCTGGTTAAATCACCTGAAGGAAAAACAGTTATTCCCAGTAAATGGGTTTTTAAAACTAAAATGGATGCCAATGGATCTGTTTCACGTTATAAAGCCAGACTGGTGATTAAAGGATATAAACAAGTCAAGGGCATAGATTACAATGAAGTATATGCACCGGTGGTCCGCTACACATCCATCAGATACTTAATTGCTCTTGCTGCCAAGTATAAATTAAAAATACATCAAATGGATGCAGTTACAGCATTTTTACAGGGTGAAATTGATGAAGAAATTTATATGTCGTTACCACCAGGATATGAAAATGAAAATAATGTTTGCAAACTGAACAAGTCAATATATGGACTTAAACAAGCAAGTAGACAATGGAACAAGAAATTAAATACTGCTCTGTTGGAAATCGGTATGACTCGATCGAACATAGATCCATGTGTTTACTACCATATTGTAAATGAGGAAGATATGTTTTTTATAGCAGTATATGTTGATGATATACTATATTTCTATAACAATGAGGAAAGGTCTCAAATAATAAAAGGGAAATTAAAAGAAAAATTTTATATGAAGGACCTAGGAACAGCAAAACAATGCATTGGTTTTAGAATTTCACAAGAAGAAGATGGAATCTCCATTGATCAATCCATTTATATTAAAATGATACTTACACGATTTGATATGAACAATTGTAAGCCAATGTGGACACCGGCCGATGCAAATAGTAAACTAAAAAAGTGTGATTGCCAAGAAGAAATTTTGAAAGACATTCCATATCAAGAAATAATTGGGTGCTTGCTGTATTTATCTCAGGGAACTCGACCGGATATTACCTATGCTGTTAATTCCCTGAGTGGGTACAACGGGCAACCCACGAATGAACATTGGATGGCACTGAAAAGGGTCATGAGGTACCTGAAAGCTACGATGAACAAGAAACTGATTTATAAAACAAATGGCTATGAAAACATTACTGGCTATTGTGACTCAGACTGGGCAAACGATGCTGAAGACAGAAGATCATGCACAGGCTACATATTTTTATTTCAGGGTGCGGCAATATGCTGGAACTCTAGAAAACAGCAAACGATAGCCTTATCAACGAGTGAGGCAGAATATATGGCCTTAGCAGCGGCCATACAGGAAGCTCTTTGGTTGAAACAACTGGCTGAGGATTTTCAACCTGAACTTAAAGGTACACCTTTAACTATTTACTGCGATAATCAGAGTGCAATTAGTCTTTCAGGAAATGCTGTCTACCACGCACGCAGTAAACATATAGACGTCCGTTATCACTTCATACGAGAGAAGATTGCGGCCAATCAAATTGGGGTGCTATATAAATGTACAGAAGACATGGTTGCTGACATTTTAACGAAGGCACTTCACCGACTGAAACACGAGAAGTTCTCCACCTCCATGGGACTCATTTAAAGCGTCTGCGTTCAGTAGAGGATGTTATAAATATTATGGAACGCCTACGCTTTTATAGTAGCAACTCTCAGCACTGCACATCGTGTGCTTGCTAATATCCCCCCGCTCTCTCGTCTCCGAACGTACCGTGTGACATGTCATATTATTATAAATTAATTGTTAATAAACCACTTATTACTCTAAAGTGCCTTTGCTTCATTCTATCAATATTTAACTAATAAAAACACAGAATGGGCTCCGAAAGATGACGGCCCCGCCGAGGCCGGCCTAGAAAAAAAAAACGCTTGGACTGTCCAGACCAGCAGCTGGCCTGAGGAGGTGCACGATAAAGACACGTAGAGAGACTAGGGGGACGTCTTTGGCCAGCGTTGGACAGAGTAAATTAAATAAATCCTACTAATAGACTAATGAAAAAATATCAATGGCATACAAAACACAGCCTAATGACGCGACGGCTCGAAAAATCGAAAGACAATAACTGTGTATGTAATAAAAATGTAAGTGGACGTTACTTCAACGAACTACTCGTATTTTATCAAAAGTTTTTTGCACGTCAATGCTGGTGGAGCATCAAGCGTGTTTGTATATAAACGAGTTGACAACTTGAAATAGTAACACGGCTTCAGTTTTAAATATTTTACGAGTAGATACGAAATATACATTTAATACGGACTGAGATTGTTATTTTATGTAGTGGTGGCACTTTTTTCAATTATCTTTATTTGCGAGTTAGTCTAGTTGGTAAAAACAGTGTAGTGCTCAGCTACATATATTCTGCCTTGGTGACATGTAAATCATTTTTCATTTTCAATTATTTCTCTTCTCATACTCATGAAGTAAGTTTCTCTTATGAATACAATAATAAAGTCAAAATATAAAATAAAAAATGTCAAAAGAAATCGAGTTGTTAAATAAAATGTCATTAAAATAATAATAATGTCGAAAGTATAAAAAACACGTTCTATTTTAACAATTTGTCATTCATAAATTCTTTGACAGTGTAATACACTTTTTTAAGCAGTAGCTTATCCTGAATATACATCGCTATTTGATGTTAATTGGCTATGTTCGCTATAGATAGATAAAACTTTATTGAACACAAAAAATATATACAAAAGAAACTTAAAACTAAAATACAATAATCTTAGTGTTACAATTGGCGTTCTAATCGCTAATAGCGATCTCTTCCAGATCAATCTCTTCCAGTGCAGGGAGAGGAGAAATGAATTCACATTCATATTAGTGTTCAGTCCGAATATTCGGACTCTCATAATATATCAAAATTCGCAAACTGGTTTTCGCAATAAACGTCGCAGTAAACATTGAAATTGGTAAATATATGTAGACGAATAGAGCGGGTATGACCGCTGAACATCGACAGGAGGGATATCCCGGGGTTAAAGGGTGAACCATATGCGTGTGGGTATGATTATACCGGGGGTAGACTTCCTTTGAAGGAGGTCGTCTAGGTGGGTACCCCAACAGTACCAGTTATTTTACCGCCTAAGCAGTAACGTGTAAACATTACTGTGGTTCGGTAGGAGGGCTCTGTAGCTAGTGAATTTACTGGGCTTAAAGAGTCTTAACATCTTATGACTCTCGAGTAAGAAGCGTTGGTACAGTGCTCCTAGAATTTCATATAATTGTGGAATCCTAAGTAGCACTGTACTGATTATGGGCAGCGTTATCTCTTAATATCAGGAGAGCGTCTTGCTCGTCTTCTTCTTCATTACATAAAAAAAAACATAACCACATATGACATACATTGCACAGTAGCACGCGTAATGCACTTCTCCAGACTACAGAAATAAAGGGTTTGACAGTGCTACATATCAGGGATGTAGCGGATGCGTATTTTTAAACCTAGAAGGCGGGATAAACCACCTGGCTTCACTTAACATCATGCCGGAACACGGTCATAATAACCGCTTGGCGAAACCGTTTTGTCTAGTGGGGTGGTAACTAGCCACGGCGAAGCCTACTTACCAACAGTACAGAGAGTGGAAATGAAATAAAATAGGTACATGTATTTTCCAAAAGTATGGTACAGCAGGTGCAGGTGTTAGCATTTTATATATGAGTGTCTACATACTCAGTCAGCGGATTCACCAACATGCAAATTTACATTATTTAGGTTTTGTAAAAACCTCATATAACTATAACAATTATATATTCGTGGCCGGGATTCGAAATCGGTGATCTAGAATTGCATCTGCACCACATGACGCCTTGGGCACCACCGCTTCAGTGGTTAGGTTAATCTGACTTAAATAAAATTGTAAGCGCTAAAAGATTGACTAGCTGTATTACACTGTAGGTTAACTCTTAGTAATCACAATGCATCTAACAGGGCACACAATAAAAAAAAAACAAGGCACACAGTTCGTAGTCCCTTCACCCTGCACATTAGGGAGAAAGGGGGAAAAGTGGCGAGAGGGAGTAGGGTAAATAGTGTGTTTGCAGGGCTATTGTTCTATATAGGCGGGATTATTGTGTCCGCATGAGAATAGTGTTTGATTGTTTCTATTGTTTACGAAACAACTATTATTATGTGTTTATGTGTTAATTACTGGGATTATGATATCCCATGTCTCACAATGACGAGGACGAGTACCAACAGTGCGAAGTTGCGTAGAAGTACCTATTAAACTGTTAGTAAGTATCAATATACATATCTAAATATATAAAAGGAAATCGTGATTGATTGACTGACTGACTGATCTATTAACGTACAGCTCAAACCGCTGAACGGATTGGATTGAAATTTGGAACGGTTTTGTGTCGTAGACTTACTGCTAAGAAAGGATTTCTCCACGCGGGCAAAGCCGCGGGAATAAGCTAGAATATAATTAAATCGTAATGTGTCGCTGTCTGTACATAGAAGATTTTTAAGAAAAACTTTTATAGGGACTTCATATTATTATTTTTAATTTTTTTATAGCAGACTAAACAAGCGTTTGACCGCAATCTCACCTGTTGGTAAGTGACGATGCAGTCGAAGTTGTAGCACGCTTGTTCAGTAAGAACCTATTCACTCTTGATTTGAACAAACCCACGTTATAGCATTCGGGAAACACTGAGAGTGGTAGCGAGTTCCATAACTTCGCCGTTCTCATAATGAAAGACGAAGCAAATCGCTTCGTCCGAGCTGTTGGTATACTCACCAGATATTGGTGGCGCAGTGCCGTTTGCCTAGACGTTCGGTAGTAAAAGGGTGATATTAAAAATAATGATAAAATTTAAATGGAATCAGCTGGGAAGTACCTACCTCTCAAAACAAAAATAGAATGAAATGAAATCGGTTCAGGAATCCTCAGCAATTGTTGAGAACATTCATAAAAAGATTTCAGGGAATTGTGAAACTTTTGTCCCCTCCTTTGTGTCAGTTAAAAAAGGATCGTGCTACAGCAACGTGACTATTTATTAAAATACGGCTTTAAAAATACACTAGCTACGCCCAGCGGTTTTATCTGCTGTATTGTATGTGTTATTCTAGGGGCTCATTTATCTCTATATCAAATTTCAGCTCAATCGATCCACCCGTGTAGGCATGAAGTATCAAACATACACACTCACACAGTCACAAACTTTCGCATTTATAATTTTAGTGTGGTAATTTGTATAAATATTGTAATCTTAAATCTTTATACAACAATGGGGATGTTGATTACATTGTATTTTTTTTGTTTGTCATAAGATAATTCATATTTTTTTTGTAAATTTAATAAAATTCGTGTCAAACTCAACTCAAACTCAAAATTCATTTATTTAAATAGGCTACAATGGAGCACTTATGCAAGTCATTTTTTTTTTGTTCTATTTTAAGACTACCGTTTGCAAATCACCTCTATGAGAAGAACTAGCAAGAAACTCAAAGGTATTGTGTCGTGTGAGATATCTAAAGTTGCTTGGTGGTGATTTTTTTTATTTTATATAGGTTAGCCTTTGACCACAATCTCGCCTGATTTAAGCGACGATGCGGCCGTAGATGGTAACGGACTAAACCTAGAAGGCGGGATAAATCCTCCCCTGGCTTAACAGAACATCATGCCGGAGAACGTTCACAATGACCGCTAGGCGACACAGTTTTGACTAGTGGGTTATCACTAGCCACGACCGAAGCCTACCACCAGTACAGCGAGTGGAAAAACCGCACATAACTAATAAGTGCGTAAGTAATAAGGTGCGGGGCCGGGATTCGAACTGGGTGGTCCAGATTTGTTCATTTTATTAACAAACTTAAATACGTGTCTAATATTTATTTATTATTTAAATTACATTTTTTTAAGTAAATATGTATTTGTTTACCTAGTCAACAGCCCTATTGGATTAAAATGAGCTAATTACCACGGCTCTTTTTTGATAAATTATAATATTATGTATGTATTATTCTTAGTCAAACGGACTTTCTCTTTCTGGTGAAAATAGTGATTTAATTTACATTTAGATAGACTTATCTCCTCTTAACATGTAAATTAAATGAAATGAAACACTGATTATAAAAGTGCAGATGTCGGGAAATACAGACAGTTTTGGATAGACATAACTTAAGATATCCCCTTGATAGGGGACTAAACATAATTCAGATTTGATCGGCGGCGAGGGGTCCCTTTTACTAGAACCCAGCACGCTATGCTAATATTATTAATGATAGTTTTGTATTTGCGTTAGCTCTGTTTATCAAATATAGTAGGTACCTAAGAGATTATAATTTGAGTTAAGATTTGATATTTATTGAAGAACAATTCTGTATCTATCGGTCTCAAAGTGCATCTCTACGCTGCCTTATTAGGCAGTTATCCCACCGGCCACAATGAGCGAGTAACGAGTAGAGCTAGAATGTAGAAACGAGTTGGCGAGCGGCAAGGAGCGAGTGCGTAGTTCCGATAGTTGTGTGGCTCGGCTATAGGCGAGTGTGTGAGTGAGACGAGCAATTACTCGCACTGTAGGGAAATGACCGCTGGTTGCTCGCTCGGCGTGAGCTCTGATTAAGCGCGAGTATCGCTGAGGGAGTATATCTTTCATAACTTTTGCCGACAAGCTAGTTAAGCGAGTCTCCGCCGGCAGTATGAACAGTCAGCGATCAACTATTTAAATATAAATATTTTGTTTCCACAGAATGTATATCCTTTTTACGTTTCTTGAGCGAGGAAATAGCCGATAGTTACTCGTTTTCTCGCCTTCGGTGGGACAACTTCCTAAGTAGACCATGTAAAAGTAGTGTATGTGTGTATGATAAAGTGACAAGATGATCAAATCAGGTGCATGGTGGTAACCCAACAAACAAATTAGTCATATAACGAGACTTTATAAAGGCTTTTTGTCTTTTAGTAGTCATATTAAGGTTTTTATATCTTACTTTGATCATATATTGGTGCATTATATGTCTACTTAGTTATATAGGCAGATGGTCGTATAAAGTAGTCGTTTAAACGTTTATACTGCGGTTGTATACGGCAATCATATAATGGTATCGAGGAACACTTCTATACAACGGTTATTATAAAACTTTTAGTCGTATAAGCCTTAAAGTTGTATAAAGGTGATAACTATAGCAAAATTGTCATATAATTCTCTTTTATACGACTCTATAACGGAATATGGTTATATTGCAGTCGGCTAAGTTAAAAATGTAGTATTGATAGCAAAAGTATTTTGCATACGACGATTACACGTCTTGACTATATTTAACCACTACAATATGACCAATTGTCCTATTATAATAATATAAATAATCTGAAATGGTCGTATAAAGTAGTCGTTTAAACGTTTATACTGCGGTTGTATACGGCAATCACATAATGGTATCGAGGAACACTTCTATACAACGGTTATTATAAAACTTTTAGTCGTATAAGTCTAAAAGTTGTATAAAGGTGATAACTATAGCAAAATTGTCATATTATTCTCTTTTATACGACTCTACAACGGAGTATGGTTATATTGCAGTCGGCTAAGTTAAAAATGTAGTATTGATAGCGAAAGTATTGTGCATACGACGATTACACGTCTTGACTATATTTAACCACTACAATATGACCAATTTTGCCTAATTGTCCTATTATACCTATAATGTGAGCCTTCAAGACAGTCAGCCAAAAAACTTCGAGGGTTCCGTATCAGATTGTAATATGGACAATTTACTCAACAATGGTTGCTTGTGTGTTAGTGAGAAAGATGATTCATTAGCTCATGAAAATGAAGAAAATAATTCAGTTACCGGTAATATTCAAGAAATTCCGATTAATTGTAATTCATCTTCCGAAAGTTTAGACATAGAAGTTGAAAATAATGACTTTCGACAGCATTTGAAAAAATGGGCTATAGATTTTAATGTTCCACAAGTAACTTTGAGGGAAAAAAAGTAAAAAAATAAAAAAAAACTTTTGGTTAATTTTATTAGTCGCCAAATATAATGAAATATATTCAAAAAAGTTACACTAACACTGACGTACGTACCACATACGTCGGGAAGTCAAATTCACCAAAATAGAAAAATGGCAGATGGCCGCTATCCATCCCCAGATACTCATCACAGGTGACTACGAAACTACTAAAAAGGACGCTCAGAAATTCCTGCGGAAACAGAAGTTTATAACAGAAAACGATTTGGGTGAAGTACCACGTACGTACGTCAGTGATTAAGGGTTAATTCACACTTTATAGGAAAGATAAATAATTTAAAATAAAATTTCTGATAATATTGTAAAAGTACTTTGGTTTTATTGAACATCTTTTAAGGAATAGTTTTTTAAGTAAATAAAAAAATTACAATAATACTTTTTTACCTATTATAATAATACGTACTAGTTCAATGTATATCTAAGAACATTTTATTTTTGAAGCATTATAAAGATGGCCTATAAGGCCTTGCAGTCGATTATCTAAAAGAATCGCCATCGTCTCGCTGTCGACTAAGGTTTTAGTATTTAATATAAACAGAGTGCAAGTGACAAGACTCAAAGACAAAAGATAAAATTTAAATATAAATGTCTAAAATCAAACAAAAATTGCCTTAATTTAGTAACGTGACATACTTATAGCTAATTTTACAGTTATAAATACCAACTAATCACAAAATACCTCAACAATAAAGCTCTTAGAAACTTAGGACAAAAACAATTATAAAAACTAAAAAAGTAACAAAATATACATTCATTGCTAAGTTGAAATTATGTGTTCTTAACTAATATTGCATCAATTGTTATGGATGTAAACAAATTAATAGAATTAAATAAACACTTTAATATTGAATTAAGTGTTTATTTAATCAATATTAAATTCACAATTAAATTATATATTAACAAAGAAAAGTATATAAGTATTACCTATATCCGTTACCCTAACCACCATAATACAAGCATTAAGTTGCTTAGTATGGGGTTAGGTGGCGCTGTATGAAATGTCTTGAAATATTTATTATTAAAAAAAGTTCTAACTTAATATCAAACATTAATAAAAAAATCAAAATGAATTAACAAAATGACATTGTTATTCATATCAGAGAGCTGAACATATTTTTTTTAAATTATATATTATTAAAAAAATAAATATGTTATTTAAAAAAAACAATAGTATCTACAGCGCACGCGATGAAAGAATTTTTCAATGTATTTTTATTTTTATCGACGTCCATGTAAGCTTCAATCATTACTTACTTGAATAAATATAAATATAAAAAAAAAATAAAAAAAAATTATTATAAACTTATTGTATTCCAAAAATATCACACCACCCACCACACTAAAACAAAAGTAAATTATCATGTTTTATTTCATAAATAAAATAAGTAAATATTTACCTATATACCTACTATATGCTTTAAACTAAATACTTATAAACCTGCGTAATAAAAAATCATGTTTAATGAATTTGTTGTGGGTTAAATGAAAAGCGTGAATGAAGAAGGCTCCAAACTAACCTACCTATATCTTAGAGAACCCTAATTTCGATACAAATGGCGGCCAATTCTTGTTCGGAAGTTATATAGACGTCGTGTAATTGGAACATTTACAACATTTCGTCGTATAGAGAAAAGCCTTGATATTTTAGTAAATTAAAAATGCAAAAATATAAATAAAATGAAGATTCTAATAGGCGCATTAATAATTACCCATAAATAACCCAATTTCCGTCGATGAACAGAACTTCCCACAAAAATTTGAAGTTGAAATTGCTTTTAACTTGAGAATAAGTATAACGTTTTCAAAGAAGATTTTTGTAAATATGGTGATATAACTTAACCTTTAAGTCACTGACAAGTATAAATTGAACTGCTGTGTAAAAGACAAGTTGTTCATTGAATATTATTTATTGAATAACTAAAATGCGACTGTAATTCAACTAATACGCTGTATAAAAGTCCCAATGAAGACTGTAACGTCAAATACACGTTTTAACAGGTACAACAATGCAACTTGTGGTCAAATCAACGACTTTTATGCGATGATTACTCGACCAAAATGGTTTTTATATGACTGCAACATAACTGCAACACGAATTGGCGTCGTATAAAATGGGCCCTTTTCGCGTTTTATAAACGTTATCATAACGTTTTTACGATTTATCTTATTCAACCTAAAGTTGAGACTAAAACGTAGTCTCGACCAGAAATTGTTTGTTGGGAATCATCATGATTGCCCGTATCAGACACAGTGCCAGTTACCCTGAGGCATTAGTGGTTAAATCACGCCATTCCCAGTAATTTCTGGTAACATTCCACTTCAGTCCTGAACACAAGAGTAACACCTGCACATTATTATTATGCTTATTATTTTTGCTTGGCGGTTGAATAAATGGCAAGGTGGTACTTCCCCAACGGCCTAAAGGTAAGTTTATATTCTTAAAGTTAATAGTGCTAGACGATCCCACTAAGGTGATGTGAGATGTGAAAATTTGTCTATGCGCGCGTTTTGGCTCGAAGTAGAGCGCAGGAAAAATGTCTAAGCAGCCTACAAGCCTACAATATAGGCCCTACATACCAATATTTTTTCAGGCCAAGTGGTTAAGTCGTTTAGTACTAAACATACACACAAACTTCCGCCGTTCAATTAGTGTGATACATCAATTGGACGTCATAATGTGATGTGTATATATGTACTGTCGTGACATGGGTCAATGACAGCGCCAAACGTTGCCAAAACGGTCACTGCAAGAGAAAAACTTACACAACATAATATGACTTATGACCAAACTATGGGAATTAACATGGGTAAATAACATTTACATATTATGGGATTTGCCCGCGTGGACATATGCTTTCTTATAGCGGAGGTCTCAGTCATATAACCTACCTGAGTTTTAAATTCCAACCCAATCCGTTCAGAGGTTTGGGCTGTGCGTTGATAGATCAGTCCGTCAGGCAATCAGTCACTTTTTCCTTTTATGTAAGACTAGAGTGTGCTCGCGGCTTTGCTCGCGTGATAAAATCCTTTCTTAGCGGAGGTCTTATTATCTATATTCCAAATTTCAAGCGAATCCGTTCAGTGGTTTGAGCTGTGCGTTGACAGATCAGCCAATCACACTATCCTTTCATATATTTAGATAAGAAACTATTGATACCAAATTGGAGTAAATTTTACAACCACAAAAATTTAAACTAAAGGTGTACTCAGAGCGATCTCTTCCATTCAACCGTGCAGGGAGACGAAATATACAATAGGGATGTTGATACATGTTACGAATTCATATAAACTTATATTTTTCACATAAAATACAGTATTTGAAAACCTATAATCACATTTTAAGGATCTATTTACAAGCCAAAATTGAATAAAATTTTAATTTCAATAATTTTTACTTATTGTCACGCGAATGTGAACGCCAATCAGAGCGCGTGACGTCACACCACTGGCACGCACCGCACCGCACCGCACCGCTGACTTACGCTTCCTATGAAATGTTCCTGATTTCGACACATTTTAATTATTCATAACTTAAAAACCTGAACCGATTTTGATGCAACTTATACTGTGCCCTAAGTTGGTCCGAATTTAAGCAAAAAAAAGTCAATAACCAAAATGGATCTTATATTTTCAGAGAGACATTTTAGTTATTGACTTTATTTTTGGTTTAAGTATGGACCAACTAAGGGCACAGTATAAGTTGCATCAAAATCGGTTCAGTGGTTTTTAAGTTATGAATAATTAAAATGTGTCGAAATCAGGAACATTGCTTAGGAAACGTAAGTCCAGCCAGTGGTGTGACGTCACGCGCTGTCAGATGACAGTTCGGAACGTTTTAGCCGGAATTCATAAAAATCATTTTTATTTACGTATTTTAAAAGTGAAATTTCATATATTTTTGCATAAAAATATGACATTCGTGTATGAAATGGGTCTATCTATCATATAAAAGCAATTCCAAAAATTAGTCAACATCCCTATTATGGAAGGAAAGTGGTTTCACAAAACTTCAAAAAGAAACAAAAATGTAATAATGTAATGTATGTAGTTAGATAATATCTATAACAGAGTTTTAAAGTCAGACATTATAATTTAATGTTACAGACACAAACTGGCTGATGGTGAGCGAGTATTTTTTTATCTTATTTATTTTTCGGGACTTTTACGACAGTCACATCATACCCTAATCACCGTCACAGTAATATTGCCAAGTGTCGATCAATGCCATCGCGACGTGTCGTCGTACAAGTAGGCGTGGTAAATCTCGTCCTGTGGCTCTAGCATGCCACATGGGATCCCCCTGAAATGTCAAGAGTAGAACCACGGTAAAGAGATATACAGTAGTGTGACTGAGCGCGATTTATGAACATAAATACCTACAGTCGCACGGTACATGCGTAAGTCATAGGGCTGCCGGGCAGCCGCTGCCCGCATACAGTAGGTACCTATTTCATATCATCTACTTATTTGAGCTACCATCTAGATGAGTTATTGCAAATTAATAATATTATTATTATTTTAAATTTATTGATATTTTTATTACAAGCTTTTATTTCATTTTCAGTCGAATGAGATTTGAAAATGTATTGTATCAAACTTATTACACCCTTCACCCCGCGTTTATTGCGGCTAGGACTAAAAATACCTAAGAACACTTCCGCCTAACTTTTCAAACAAAATCAAAATCTTTGCGTCGGGAGTTAAAAATAAATTGCTATATAAATTTTACTTGGTAGGTAGGTATACGATTGATCACTCTTCAATTCAATAAAAAGTAGGTACATAACAGGTATGTAGATTAAAACTTAAGTTGGTTGGAACTGAGATGCGGGAGCCTTTACGTGCATTAATTCTCTAACTGCGACTTTAATACCTTTCGCTATTCAGATCGATCGATTTGAACTCAGGGATTGACTCTTACTCGCACTCTTAATCGGACTCTTACTCGGTCTCTTACTCGCACTCTTACTCGGACTCTTACTTGCACTCTTACTCGGACTCTTACTCGGACTCTTACTCGGACTCTTACTCAAACTCTTACTCGGACTCTGACTCGGACTCTTACTTGGATTCTTACTCGGTCTCTTACTCGTTCTCTCACTCGCTCTTACTCGCTCTCTTACTCGCACTCCTACACGGAATCTTACTCGCACTCTTACTCGTATTCTTACTTGCACTCTTACTCGGACTCTTACTTGGACTCTTACTCAAACTCTTACTCGCACTCCTACTCGGTATCTTACTCGCACACTTACTCGGATTCTTACTTGCACTCTTACTCGGACTCTTACTCACTCTTATCGGACTTTTACTTGGACTCTTACTCGGACTCTTACTCAAACTCTTACTCGGACTCTTACTCGCACTCTTACAAGAACTCTTACGCGCAAACTTACTCGCACTCTTACTAGAATTCTTACCCAGATACTTACTCGCACTCTTACTCGGTCTCTTACTCACTCTTATCGGACTCTTATTTGAACTCTTACACAGATTCTTTCTCGGACTCTTACTCTTACTCTCACTCGGACTCTTACTCGCACTCCTACTCGGAATCTTTCTCGCACTCTTACTCGGACTCTTACTCGCAGCCTTACTCGAATTCTTCCTCAGATTCTTACTCGGACTCTTACTTGGACTCTTACTCGCACTCTTACTTGGTCTCTTACTCGCACTCTTACTTCAGCAGAATACTTTAAGAAAAAAAATTACTTACTCCCTTCCCTTTTTAATTTTACTACCTTTTCATGTTGCTTGGTAGTCTAAACAAGTGAATTTAATTAAATTTTTTAAAAAACCCCAATGCAATACGTAATTCCTCATTTTATGGTGGCGGCCATTTTGGATTTTAAATTTTATATAGTGGGCTATATTCTACTAGTTAAGCCCTTTCATTTGATACCCATATTAAGGGGGTCGCGGAAGAAAAAGTAATCCGCCATTTTGTAGCGGCGGCCATCTTGAACCGATTTCCACCAAACATGGCTAAGAATACTTTCGACTAACTCTACTTTCAAAAAAAAAAACTAAATCAAAATCCATTCATCCGTTCGGGAGCTATGGTGCCACAGACAGACACACACACACACACACAGACAGACAGACAGACAGACAGACCGACAGACAGACAGACACGTCAAACTTATAACACCCCGTCGTTTTTGCGTCGGGGGTTAATAATGTTATTTCTGGATTTCCTGATAAGTTCAATGATAAGTTCAAGTAATATCGTAATATATCGTTCATAATATCGTATGCTATTTTTTTGCCATTTTATATAATTTATTATATTATGTATACATAAGTCAAAAGTAAATAACGTAAATTACACTAAATACTTGCAAAAAAACAATCGCGACGTCCGCCCGTCGCTGCGTGGCACCCGCTTCTGGATTAACTACCCACTTCTACCCACATCTACCGACATCTACCCACTCACACATTCCGACCGTTTCTATGGAGTCAAACTACTGTATATCTCTTTACCGTGGTAGAACTGTCATCCCATACATTGTACTTTTGTGAATGTATGGGATGACAGTTCTACTCTTGAAGTTTTGTCGGGATTCCGTGTGGCATGCTAGAGCCACTGGCTTCACTAACTTTGGATCACAGACATAATTATCGCTAAGTAGCACGGTATTGTCCATGGGGTGACTAAGTCCAC
Source organism: Hemithea aestivaria (assembly GCA_947507615.1). NCBI lineage: Eukaryota > Metazoa > Arthropoda > Insecta > Lepidoptera > Geometridae > Hemithea > Hemithea aestivaria. The sequence goes on from OX382323.1 coordinate 4,827,231, forward strand.
CACCACAACACACCACAGGTTCCTAACACAGGTGGAAAAACTGCAGACAACTTATTAGTCATTCGAATTTAGTCAGAATTCGAATTCATATCTATGACCTATAAACATAATTAAAACGTCTGAAACCCATAGTATACTAGAGTATCATACTAATATTATAAATACGAAAGTTTGTGAGTGTGTATGTTAGTTTCTTCTTCACACCTAAATAGTTGGACCGATTGAGCTGAAATTTGGTATAAAGATAGCTTAGACCTTGGAATAACACATAGGCTACAGTACAGCGGAGAAAACCGCTAGGCGCAGCTAGTGACCTATAGACATAACTAAAACCTCTGAAACCCATTTTATACTTTTTTTTAGACTTTTGTGTTAACCAATCTGTCTATGTATTCAATGTAATATTATATAGTATAAATGTTTAATATCTTAGTTTGCTCTTTGTTCTCTGTCCACAATATGTTTGATTATTCTGTCGCCTATATGTGGAAACTTGTAAATGTTCTTAATTACAATATTTAAGAACCCTAATTTAAGACCTAGATGTATGTTTTCCTACGATTTTAAAATAAATAAATACTCAGTACCTATTTAAAATAAATTGTAAAGCGGTCGAGTCCAGCTACACAAGCATGATATTACAGCGTATGCCATCAGAGCTAATTTACTACTGCACATAGACGAAAACTACTAGACTGGGCTTGCAGACTAAAGAAATGAGGTATCATAGTAAGCCTACTCGCTTGTACGCTTAGAAACACACTGAGCCCTATGTATCTTTTATTTTATCCATAATAACATGTTGTAAAGCAAACGCAGCGTAGGACGTCCACCCACAAGGTGGACAGACAACCTTATAAAGGTCGCCGGAAGACGCTGGATGCAGGTCGCTTCCAACCGGTACATATGGAAGTTCAAAGGGGAGGCCTATGTTCAGCAGTGGACGTCTTACGGCTGAGATGATGATGATGAACATGTTGTAAACTTCTGTCAGATCACGCACCAAATTCAAAGTTTTTCCTCTCTTTGTTGAATATATAGAAGATCTCCATTGATATATAGAAGAGATCGCTATTAGCCATTAGACCACCACTCAGTTTATCATTAATTACATTGAGATTATCATTTATAACTTTAGTTTAATAACTGATTGTGTATAGAGGCATTTGTGGTGTTTAAATAAATAACAGCTCATTTTCACTTTCATTACGAGGGAGGCTGAAACCGCAGCGTGCACTCCCTAAACAAATGCATTTTTTTATGAGTTTTGATACTGGTTTCAAGTACTTGAGCTTACTACAGATGTCTAATGATTTATTTAAGCAAACTAAATCCAAGTAACTTCATTCAATACTGCGACGCCAAGCGAGGACACAAACTGCAGTTTTCCACCAGAAAAGTGATTGCATTTTAATGACTTCTACAAACACTCGTCGCAGAAATCTCGTCGCTCACGTATATACCGTAATTACACCACGTTCATATTAAAGTTCAGTATTACGTTTTAAATATAAATTACTTTGACATAAGTTGTTTGAGTCACTCAAAGTTTATATTGAAAACTAGAGCACTAAGTACTAAGATTGTCTTACTCAGTACTCAGTTATATATACCATTTTTTTTTGACCCGGGAAAAATGCGTTACGCATCATCACCCACGCCGGGGGGCGCGGGGCGGTATGTGAGACTCCCTCGCCGAAGATGGGCGCGGCGGGGATACCCACTAAAAAACTTTGTGGTGTTCCTGCGGGACGCCATAATGCCGGGGCAGCGGGTACGCCGAAGCACTCATCCGCGGCCAGTTATTTCTTTATTTACTAACAGTAACTTACAGATAGGATCCAAAACGTTACATTAGCTAATTTATTTACTATAGTTTACTTAAATATTCTAATACACAATTATAAAATTTGGTCATATTATCATGAAATATATACACGTATGGGTGCTGAGCGAGCAAACCGTTGAAATATGTACCAAGATCAATTAACAACTGTTAAAGTGATAGTGAATAGTAACTCTTTGATTAAATGGTATTAAATGTTGATGATTATTATTAATTATGATTTATAATGTAATATTAATGTACAAAATATTTGAGAGTATGTCTAAACTACGAAATTTAGAACTTATTTAATCGCTTTTTTTTGACAGATATTACATAGGTACGATTATGTATAACCCCAGCGCTCCACATCGTGCACATGTACGCGCACATTGTTAATATCTATTTAAAAAAACCTTTAAAGTTTTGTATTGTCAATGAATCTGACACTGCGCTGTTTTTTTTAACTTTCTGTTGAATTAGACATTTAGCAAGATAAATGCCTTTATTGAGAAATACAAAATAACAATACTACAGCTACTACAGCAGTAAAGAACACTTTTATTAACCACAGATTGGCCACAAGCCAATCTACAGAAAATCCAGGTGCTCGAAACCACTGTCAGATGGCAGAATGCTGGCAACATGTGATTTGCTTATGCAACGATTCGTGCTTGTATATCACAAAGTTTTATTTTTTTTGTTACGCCGAGAAAAAATGCATTACGCATCAGGGAATCGGCAGAGCCTTGCATCCAGTCCCACAAAGGAAAGTTAACGAAGTTCATTACATTGGAGCTAACTCGAATAGTTAGCCCATACGACCTCAGTATAATCTATTTCGTAGTTCAAAGCTGAGCGCGTCAAACCCCGAACTAATTAATAAGGGCCAGAGTGCATTGATTACGTCATAACGTGCTCAAAGTCCGAATAGAATCACGAGTGGTTCAGTGGTTCAGACAAGTTGACACTACATTTGATCTAGATCTAGTTTTAGGGGGTAGTTCGTTAATTAAACAAGCACTTAATGCGTAGCTCTATTAGGCTGTGTTTACATGAAAATGGTTAAGAGCGTATATCGAGTGACGCTCTCTCGCTCGCACTATTTGACAAATTTTGAAATATAAATTCATAGAATTAATTTATTGAAAATTCCTTAAGAACAGCCCTCCATAATATTATTACAGACATTTTAAAAGTGTTTCCAGATTGATATTTAAAAAATGGCATGAAAAGGATTTTTGAAAGAAAAAAAATTTTCACCCTAAATTACTAAATCTATAAATATTTTTAGTACCGTTCTCTTACATTAACGTTGCCCATATCTGTGTGGAATTACAGCTTTCTAGGACTTAAAGTTTCTCCGTAAAGCCGCGGACAGACAGACGGACGGACCGACGGACGGACAGACAAAGCGAAATTATAAAGCTTCCTTGTTGACTACGGAAGCCTAAAAACATTTCAAACACAAAACATTAATTTTAAAAAACATTCTTATTGTGACACTATAAAATGTTGAAAAGGAACCAATTGCGGGACCTCATTGTCATGTGAACCAGGCGGTCTTATAATAGCAACGGAATAGGCAAGTCGAAATGGAAAAGCGTCTTTAATATGCACAGCTACCTAACTGGCTCTATTGGTTAGTACGTAAGCCGAGTTTGGGCTTTTGTGCGCGATAGGACTCCAACGCCATCGAGAGCACTTTTAATTCCCAAACAATGGTGCCTCCACTGATCTAATATAAGATTAGATAAGCTAAGATATGTATTTTTTTTTATTCATAATAGGTTGGCCTTTAACCACGATCTCGCGTGATGCTAGGCGACGATGTAGAAGACTAAAAAGGCGGAATAAATCCCGCCCTGGCTTTACTGAACGTCATGCCGGAACACGGTCATAATGACACCGCTTGGCGACACGGTTTTATCCAATGGGTGGTTACTATAGCCACGGTCGAAGCTTACCACCAGTATAAATGTTTTCGCTCCGGCCAGGCCGTATTCGCAACTTAGATTCGTAGCCTGTTGACAATCACGATGGATCGTTCTTTATTCGCAACTCCCTGTCATTTAACCACGCGGTTTCACAACTGTTTGTCAAAGATCTAATATTCTTGCTACTCAACCAGCCAGACGCGACGCAGTGCCTACCTAGCTATTGTTTATTTCTTTAGTTTTTGGACGCCTAGTACCTACTACATTAGCTAAAATCACTATTTTTATGAACCAATGAACAAAACATAGAGGATGCCAAAGACCAAAACAGAGAAAAGGAAGTCGTAAGGCAGAGGCCACTGGCCACATACCATAAAAATTAAAGGGTAATTTTTATTTGACTCTAGCAATCTTAGCAGAAGAAACTTAACGAAAGAAAGTACTTAACGTTCCTAAAAGCTCTCTCATTTCCTAAGAGCTCTCTCAACCCCTAAGGTCTGTCTGCAACGGCAACGCTAGTTGTTTTTCTTCCTTCTAGCATTCTTAATTTAATTCTCTAATCTCTCTTTGATTTGGGATAGAATGAAATGGGTAGTGATGAGAAAAGTGTTACACAAGGATTTACGATAAAAATCATCCGTCTCCGGATTATAACCCGAATGTACGACCACTTTGTACTCGTAACGTTGCTTACTATGTATATATCACGGCCGTTCCTATACAATATATATTCCGTGGTCCACTCTACGGTTCCACGAATAAAAGCTGGTGAAAACTGTAAAACATGAGGGATATTTCAGTGATTGACGCGGTCTCTTTGAAAGGTCCCCGTGAAAGAGAAATTCGACAACGAAAAGTGATTTCTGTGAATTTTCACAGCTTATTGAAGTGAAAAACAGACAAATTCTGTCAAACGAACAACGCAGTCAACAATAAAACTTGATCGGTAAAGGGGAACATTTTAATTATCAGTTCAGATAAATATTTACAAATTAATTGGAGTTGGATAACAATTAACTTTAATTAAGAATATGAATCAATGTTTTTTGCATGAATCAATATAACAGCTTTTTATGAAAATTAAATATTGGCGCGCAAGTTTCGTGACACCTGTACTGTGCGTTAAACCGCGCCACAGTGTGTGTCGCAATGACAAATTGCGCTTTTGACCCATTAAGGTGCAATCGCACTACGTGGCAAACTGCACAGCAACGGCACGGCGTGGCCAAGTATCTCTGTATGAAAATGTATGGAATATACCCATATACAAGAGAGATATATACCGCGCTTAGGTCATTTTTTGTATGAAAACAAAGTCACCAAAACATAGTGGGGTGCGGGGGATGAGTGGCTAGATTTGATTGGCTCGTTCAAGGTGACGTCACAGTTACGCCACAGATTAGGTAATAGTTAGAGGCATAACATGACTTTCTAGTGATGTGGTAAAGTCGCTATATCGTATCGATAAGAAAATATAAGTTACTGTTATTCCTAAGTTTAATGAGAAAGTTCGTTGTATTGTATACGAGAGATATTTTAATATAACTTCAATTATTGTTTTATTATAGCTTAAATGTTTTCTCATCTCTATTACCTCCCAAAGTACCCGAATAAACATTTTATATGGTTTCACTAAAATATAAATAGGTCCATCGCTCGCATAAAATTTTTAGTCCTAATTTTAAAAAATTATGCGTGCGAATACGCACCCTATAAGAATAAACAATAAATGTTAGATAGCGAATTATTTGTTTTTAAATTAGTGACAAATTTAACATTATGTATTTTAAAAGCTTCGTTACACTTCTCTTATTATAAGCTTCATAATAACCATTCATGAATTAAATACCAGTAACCCTGTATAATATTAAACCCCGATAATTTTGGTACCTAATACCTACCTACTTCAAAAATTTCAATAACATTTTTGTCGATAAAATTGTCGTGTAAATTTAAATTTGTGTCTTATCACTAGTTTATCCGGGCGTAAGAGAGAACGAGATAATGTTATACAAATTTACCAAGAAAGAATGAGACGAAAAGAAACTTGGCCATTTTTATATTGCATTTTATGTTAAACATTTTTCAATGAATATTATCGGAATAATAACTTGCCTGTGTAATAAGATTTCGTCTTTTGCGTAACTGAATGTAGCACTAGTCTTTCCGCGCCTTTTTATTGAACAATACGGCATTTTTATTAATTATTTTTCGTTAAGTATGTGAATGTCACGCTGTCAATGTCGGCCGTGGAATGAACACGAAAAAGAGGCGGAGCTACGAGCTTATGTTGATTCAGGCATATGACTTGGCGACTGTTACCTCATTTTAGCTTCCATCTCTAGCTTTATGATCTGTGAATATACCGCACTACGCGGCAGTGACGTGGCGCGGCCCGGCGCGGCATTTTCATACAAATTAATTACTTGGCCGCACCGTGCCGCGCCGCGCCGCTGCAGTGCAGTTACCACTTAGTGCGACTGCACCTTTATTTTATTTTTTCAGAATTTAACACTGCGATGCAGTGTGACATAGCTAGAAGTGTCGCAGAGCGATTTAAGATAGAACGTTTTGTTTATTACATATTTAAATCCATTGTACCTTGGACAAGTAGCATCTATATTAAAAAGCCAAGATCACTATAAACTGACAAAAGATGCTGTCAGAGACAGCATGGTTAAGTTAAAAGAACAGAGCTTTCTTAACTTTGTAGTATTTATTTTATGCGATAATGTAATAGCGATGCGGACTTTTTGTTTTGATGCTGTTTGATATTATAATAACATTTTATTTTAGTCCTCTCATTCAAGCTCAGTAGTTCTCATGACTCGAGTTGAGATTTTAAGTAGGATTTTATAAAATTAAAAGTCCATGAGTGGTACCTTACCGCCATAAATGTTCAATAACCCAGTTATTTAGAACAATTGTATCAAAATTTATTGACGTTTACGCTAAATGGGAAATTGTCAGTATGTATTAACTATTGGGACGCGACCAACTGAATAATCGACGCAGCTACCTTTTAACTAATTAAACACTGCATCAGGCACACGCGCTTGTAAATTATTCACTACTAGCTGCGTCCAACGGATTTACCCGCTAAAAAGTGTATTATTCCAGCTGCCTATTATTACAACATGAATTTAGAGACAATCAATTATATATTACTAGCTTATGCTCGCGGCTTTGCCCGCATAGCGAAATCCTTTCTTAGCGGAGTTCTACGTCATTAAACCTATCTGTCTTCCAAATTTCAACCCAATCCGCCAAGCGGTTTAGGCTTTGCGTTAATAGAGCAGTCAATCAATCAGTCACTCTTTCCTTTTATATATTTAGATTCAACACAAATCACGAGTTATAAAATTATCGCGCGTCATGACGCCTTGATAGTCTTTTGGGGCGCATTGTGAGGACGTGACGTGTGACGGTATGTGGGACTTTCCCGTCGAAGACAAACGCAGGGACGCCATGGTCCACGGGCACTGAGAACGCCTGTGCACTTGGCCGCGGCAGGGCGGACACACTTCTTGAGACTTCATATCCAGAATACTTTTTATTTACCCAAAAATAGCCCCGACCGCTTTTTTAGGCTTCCGTAGTCAACAAGGAAGCCTTATAGTTTTGATTTGTCCGTATGTACGTCCAAGACTTTAATTTTGTTAAGAATTAAGAGGGTATATATCGAGTGACGACTCTCTCGCTCGCACAATTTGACAAATTTTGAAATATAAATTCAAGGAAAAATTTATTGAAAATTCTTCTATACAAGTCCTGCATAATAATATTGCACAGATTTTAAAAGTGTTTTCAGTGAGATATATTAAAAAATGGAACAGTAGGTACAGTGCCACTGTGCCAACCAAGATTTCTCAATGATGTACCTAAAATAATTCTAAGTGCACTAAACCCAAGATTCTTAGAAAATAGTTAAGCTGTTTAAACTTAGCAGCCGATTATTTCACAAGCTACAGTGTCCTCCTAGTCAGCCTGCTGCAAAGGAAGTCAAGTCCTAGTGATTTGTTTGCCAATATCAAAATATAGCAAAAGGGAGTTTTGTACAAAATAGTACATTGATGTTTTAATTGAGTGGCAAGCAATTAACCGGAAATCTCAGAATTGTATATTTGATTTCCATCTGAAAATGCAATTCCATTTGTGAGGGAAATACGAATTCGCCCATCAGGGAGAGGGCAGTAATTAATAGTTACTGTAGCAACCCATGTTTCATGCAGATCCACAAATAATTTGCATCGATATTTATGTACAAATACAAACACAACTGAGTAATTTTAACGTTGGGCGGGGTGCAACTTGAGTCAGATATTTATTCCTTTATTTACACAAATATTTTTTACGGGTTTTATATTTGTTGTTCAATATGATTTTATAAAATAAAGCTTCGTGGCTGGTTACTATCCCACTGGACAAAGCCGTGTTCTAAAGCGGTCTTTGTGACTGCGGCCTTGCAAGATGTTCAGTGAAGCCAGTTTAAAATTGTTCCGGCCTTTTTAGAAGGAGTTCGGTAAAAAACACTGTGATAAGCGGTTTTTATATTATGATATAGATATTATATTATTTTAAGGACGGGTGTGTTCTCCAGTTTTAAAAGCAAAGGAAATGGAGGGATACATCCCGTTTTCTATGTTTAGTTACCATCTTCGGCCGCATCGCTTATCATCACACGAGATCGTGTTAACTAACCTATAGGCATAATAAATAAAAAAAGCTTCTGTCAAGCTGTACAATTATTCCAATCGCGCTAGTTCGTCCCGTCATCCTTCTGGGTGTGCTATTCATATCAGAAAACAAAATGTACTCACAGTTCAGCCCCAAGTCATGGTAGGTGATGATGGCAGGCTTGTCCCTGATCCCCTGCACGGCGACCAGGATGTCTCCGCGGTCGGTCCTCACGCGAGTCTCCACGCACAGACCCTCGCTGGAGAAGTACGTCGAAGGCTGCTGGTGGATGTTCTTCAGTTCCACGTCATCCATGCTGTTGGGGAAATGGAAAAATGCTTTATATTCTGACATATAAAAACAGCATTTTTTTATCTTAGTCATAATATTAGGTAATTATTAAGATCCGCATAATGTAAACTAAACCTCTACACGTTTTGTTGTGAAACTGTAAGTGTAAGGGATAATTGCATATAAATAAATAACTATACGATGTAATATAGAACGTGAAACAAAAATGTTCAGTTAGAATAGGGTGTAACAACAGGCGGTCTTGCTGCTAAATGCGATCTCTTATAGATAACCTTGAAGGCAGAGGAATATTGTTAGTTGTATTTATTCGTTCGACTATGGAAACTAAGAATTGGAGTTAACAAAATACGATCATTTGCCTTGGCAAGTCTTGCCTATGTCCAGTGGACAAACGTTATGATGATGAAGACTTAAATCTTTTGTCTCTGGGAGAGCGCTGTGTAGTTTTACTTTGAACTCGTTTCCTATTGAATATGTAACACTGGGACAGTAATTGGTAGAAGAAACGTTATCGTTTGACATCGTAGAGCTCTTCTCATTCATCTGCTTGCATAAATTTCAATCGCGTAATGTCTCTTGGTTTATTTTCTATGCAGTTAGTTTTTATACTGACAAATTAAGCATTTAAACTTAAACCTAAGGCTTAATATGTGCTCAGTTCACTAAACAGCCGTTAAGCTAACTTAAACTCGTTAAGTATTTATTAAAAAGGAAAATATAAGTTAAATATTTACTCGCACCCATAGTAATTGTATTTTGAAACGCGCCCTTTTCCTAAATATCGTATTAAAATGTAACGAACGTGCTTGTTAGGGAAAGCCTATGAACCAGCCTTTTAATGCCCAAAATAAAACATTAAATCGTCTAATCTGAGAACAAGATCTGGTTTATAAAACCTATTAAGCCAGCGCGGTGTCGCAAAATCCTTCCGTGGTCAGCCATATTACATAACGGGATCGATTAGTTGGAAGCGACGGCAAGTCGGATTTCATACGCGATTGCTTTTAATATAGCATGTGCTTTAGAGTTAAATGCTACCTTTTACCTGCATTCATCTCAATTAAATCTTGCCTTCATAATATTAGTGTGTTTAAACCTATTTCTACTTTGCTTTCAATATAAGCGAGGATGAGATGCACACCTCATCATGTAACAGTATGACTGGATGGAACTTATTTCCATCCAGTCACACTCTACTCTCGGTTTGACTCGTTGATAACCATTCTGAAAATTAGCTTGCAACGAGTTCCAGTGTGACTAGATGGTAAACTACGTTCGCTAAGACAGGTCAGTGAAGTTCCATTCCACTAAACGACAGGAACATTCCCCATGTCGGAGAAGTTTGTTCTAACGCTGGACAAACTACTAATCAATTCTCGTTCGGTCGGGGCTAAATAGAAATGGGATCGTGTACAAACATGGAATCCATCGTATGATAGGACCCACGACATGTTTCTCGAATGAAATTGAAGATTCTCACACAGCGTTTTCCTCAAGAGGGCAAAACAAACATCGTCGATTCAATTTACTCTTGTTTAATGTCTTCTCCCCGTGTAGATACTCGTAATATGAAAAACATGACGTTTTGGGATTCCGGGATCGATTGGGATCGTGGGCAGAAACTCAAAGTTTTAAACGAAAATAAAGGTTGCTCCCAATCTTGAATAATAATCATTTTCCCTACAAATTTATACTTTAAAAGTTTCAGAGGTTTCGTATGGATGAGTCAGTGAATTAACATCGGCAAAAATTGACGGGTAGGTAAACATTAGTACTTGGTATCAACGATTCATCCCGTAGGTTTCACAAAAATCGGATCATTGGAACCGGGTTCTGAGGTTTTTACATTTTTAGGTCTAACGACACTCCAGTAACAGAGTTTTGGTACGTAAGAAATCGCACCGCAAAACTTGTTACAAACGAAACAAGATGACACATTCGTGATATATAAAGCCCATTACACACGACGCTATACTATACCTTGCTATATGACTCCTGGTACCATATAGCATCGCATAGCAAGGCCTTGCTATACCTCGCTATGCCTTGCTATATTATTTTTAGTGATGGCCAGGTTACTGATCGGAACTATATTTTTTAATAGTTCATTCTTTGTGATTGAATCTTGAGTCGATCATTGAAATCAAATCAAGTGACTTTATTAACATTACTTTTACATATTTACAAACGTACTCAAATATTTGGAATAACTTGTCAACAATTTCTTTGAGAGCGTTTAGAATAGGTATATTAATACAAGAATATAAAAAAAATATATTATTTAAAAATAAAAACGGACAAGTGCAATTTGGAGTTGCCATATACTTGTGTGGAAAAATGTTATTAACATATTATATTACGAATAAATACGTATTTTAATAGTTTAGGTATCTGTTCTTTTATTCCACACAATAATGATAATTATTAAAGTTTCATTAATGTAAAGTGAAAATTACTCATAAAATAATTATTATATACTTATTTTTATGTTATGTATTATAGATTGTTTTTTAATATATGTTCGCTATACTTCAACTGTTCTATAACCTTCACGGAGTTCCAGTTGCTACTTTACGGCTTCATTATCGGATCAATTCAATTTTACCAAAATATAGCATTATCACCAGTCTTACTTACCTAATAAGTGTATGCACAATTTCCACTTTGTGCCTCCTGCGATGAATGATATAAGTTGAAAACCGTTGTTTAAAAGAAATACAAGTGTTAATATATACAATAATTAACTGCTTTTAAAAATCGTCATAAATTAGTGATAAAACTAACCAACTTATTTTTATCTAATCGAAATTAATAATAGAAATAATCTGAAATCTTATTATCTTACTTTTCTGTACATAATTAATAGTAATAGGAACTAATAAGTCGAATATTTTTATATCAAAACCTATAAAATGATAATGTATGTTATTTATATTACCACCGATTTATTTTACGGTGACTGTGTAAAACTTTATCAGGATTTCGGATGAGCGTTATTGCATGTACATAGGCGCATGTGTGTTTACGTACATAGGCATGCAAGTGACTCACATATCCTATCTAAGCAGAAAACGAACGCAGTCTAACTGAAAGAAATTCAAAGTGGGTCTTAATGCGAGCAGGTGATCGAGTTTGCGTATCCAAATCATTTCTCCTGTTCGAAATCAAATCACATTCGTACGTTTGCTTCACTAGACGTATTTATTTCATGTGGTTATCTGCTATTTATATCTATTGCATCTGTGCAGGACTTGTACTGTACATCTTTATATCCGAGAAATTGGACTGTATTGTTTATGCTTGCGCTAGCAAGCAGCATCCGAGAATTCTTAAAAGAAAACGCTTTATATATTTTTTGCTTTATTTCTCTCTTCTCTCTTGATTTTAAGATGGTTTGGTCTTAAAAAAGAGTTTTTTTTTTTTATAAACAAGCCAATCAAAACTAACCAACCGTCAGGTTTTGGAGATTTTGTTGCTAAACAGAAAATCACGACAACGGGGTCTATTTTATTTCTCCTTCCTATGCACTTTCATATATGCACACTCGTTAAAGGTACATACCACTTTTTTTACACTAAATGATTCGTGAGTGTTTATATTCATCATTGTAAATAAACGGCTTAAACTCACTTGTATTTACTTCGGCTGCGTGCCGGCCGTTTCGATCCTGTACGAGGATCTTCTTCAGGGAGTCGCTGCGGTTACGCGCCGGCGTCCGCGCCCCGCTTAGCACTGCGCGCCGCCGCTCGCCGCGCGCGCGCTGACTGCTCTACGGGTCGCGGGGAGGGAGAGGCCGTCACTTCTCGCGGCGGCTGAAGTTGTGGGCACATACTCGTACACACTGCACTCACCACATCGTCAGCCCGAATATCCTGGCTCGTAGCGGTAGATATCATGTGTAGCACGGGTTTCCACGCCTGCGGTAGCAACCAACCACCGTCTCTATTAAAATTCGGCCGACGACTTATTTCTATAGCTTCCCGTATTTTTCGCGGAACGAAGAATTTTTCTCTCGCTAATACGGTTGCTTTATCGAAGCGTATAAAATGGTCCGAATCCAAGACATGCTCTGTGATTGCCGACGCGTTGTAATCTCGATTCTTAAGGCTGCGAATATAATGTCGAATACATGTCTCGACACGACTTAAAGAACATATTCGCAGCCGGCGCGTAACCGCAGCGACTCCCTGAAGAAGATCCTCGTACAGGATCGAAACGGTCGGCACGCAGCCGAAGTAAATACAAGTGAGTTTAAGCCGTTTATTTACAATGATGGACATACCACTTTTCATCATTTAAAAGCTAGTTCCTTGTTAATATTTTTAGGAAGTAGGTACCAGGAGTACCAGGAGTAGGAACGGAGATTCAATCACTTTGATTGCATATAGTTCCAATGATTCCCCAACACTACTTAAACAAATGAATTTGACAATGTTTTCTCTACATAAAGGATGTTTCTTTTTTTCCTAGATTTTGGTTTCCTTCAAATCTGCTCCTGGTAAACTTAAAAAAAATGACGTTTCAAAATTCGTCAAAAAATCCAGAAAATTTTATTCTAAATTAACATCGTTTACTAAAAGTATGACTTACGTTAATCAAATAAGATCAATTCATATTGGATTTGACCGACTTTATCAGAGGATTCTCGACTACATCGGCCAAATAGCATAGGTAGAGAAGCTCATTGTCATCCGGAAAATCAAAGGAAAGCGGACTCAGGTCGTAGTCCGATGCGTTGGTCAGATCAGATCCGCACCACCCTTGAAGTTGCTGTTGTCCTGTTGTCTTTTGGCTCCTGGCTATGAAAATCGCATCCAACCAACCCAGATAGCGATCTATCATCAGATATCAAATCCTCCAAAGGAGGGCCATGACTCCCAGTAATAGGCAATGTGACAAGGACAAGAAGAACTCCAAACGTTCAGTTTCCTAGTAAAAATGTCTAGACAAACTATAAAATAATGGTTTGTTTTTTTTTCTCTTTAGAGGTACCTACCTACAAAACCCTTGAAACAATGTGTTTGCATTATTACAGATTTAACTGACAATCACTTTTATAAAAAAAAACCATGGCAACCTCCTGGTATGTATTTTTTAAAAATTTGAGAAAAAAATCATGATTTTTTTACACATCCTGTATAAGACTCAAAATTGACATTGTCAACAGACATGTTGCTGTAAAACCATACAATTTGGCAAATCCCATATGAACTAGATAAAAAAAAATGCGTAGCCATTTTGTAACATGACTTAGCCGGTTAAGCGAAAGTGTACTGCAAGGTATTCAAAGGTCTAAGTTATTCGGACAAATAATCATTATGCATAAAAAGAGCTCCTATTACAAGTAAATAGGAGGTGAAATTTAAAATACAAATTATATTACTTTGTTTCGTAATGCTAACAAAAAGACCTGCAAACACAAGAAAATATTTAATATATATAAAAACATTTTTTTCTAATTTGTTACACAGCGGTTAAACATTTGCTACTATTTAGTTTAATATATCACGTAGGTAATAGGAGTTTGTTTTTTTTGTCTCGGTAATACAAATCGGCTTAGTCATTTTATCACCTAGTCAAAATGAAAAATGGCGGATTCTACGCATCAACTGTAAAATATAGCGCGATATAGCGCTATATGTCATTTATAGCTACGTGTGTGACGGATGCCGATTTGTACTGAAGCTATGCCGCGCTATAAGATGCTTTATAGCGCTATATAGCGACGTGTGTAATGGGCTTAAAAAGTAAAAAAAGGTGAAATAAAGAACAAATAGCTGAAAGTTTCTTGAACATTCGGAACAGTGTTAGGAACATGCTCGCTCTAAGGAATATAAATGGCGTCGCGCCGTCTTGCCATTCCTAGGACCACAGGGCACTCACAAGAGGAGGTGTCTATATAAGACTAGGACAACTCAAATGCTAAGTTCTCAAAAGAATAAAAATAAAATGTACAGAGGGCTAAGGTACATTAAACAAATCAAGTTTTCTTCTAAGTTCGTTTAAGCGGCTCGCACCTGTTTAAAACTTGGCCACTGTTGGACGTTAGTTAGAGCAAAATGTAAGCCAGTTGAAATTGCTCTTCTGTAAAGTAGGGAATTTTTCTGACGTAATTTTGTTACGGATAAGTCGATAATTTTTATTTTACATATTTTGCGGTAACTGTTTAGGTTATATACTTCGGCAAACTTTAATACAGAAAGCGCTAGACAACTCCCCTTTGTAGTGGCCAGTGCTTGTAGCTGAACCGTGGTGAACGACCGTACTATGACGTCACACAGTTATTGCCTCCCCGGCTACCCGTGACGTCAGAACCTTATATAAACCTACGTTTTATAATCAGGTTAAGTCTTGTTAAAATTCCCGAGCGACATAAAATGTCCTTTATTATAAAGACAACTTTTGTAATGAGATCAAAACAATTTTATGATTTTTTTACGCTAGAATTGTATGACCCAGGTTTTTTAGGGTTCCGTTGCCAAATGGCAAAAAAGGAACCCTTATAGATTCGTCATGTCTGTCTGTCCGTCCGTATGTCACAGACACAGATACATTTTTCCGAAACTATAAGAACTACACTGTTGAAACTTGGTAAGTAGATGTATTCTGTAAATCGCATTAAGATTTCACCCTAAAATAGAAAACAAAATCAATAAATTTTGGGGTTCCCCAAACTTAAAATATTTTGTTTTCATCAAACCTACATTGGGGGTATCTATGGATAGATCTTCAAAAAATGATATCGAGATTTCTTATATAATTTTTAGTTCGCGCGAGAGACTCTTCCAAAGTGGTAAAATGTGTGTGTGTGTGTGTGTGTGTGTGTGTGTGTCCCTGTAACTTCTAAAATAAGAGAATGATAAATCTATATGCAATCTTTTATGTTTTATTTTAATTTAGAGGTAAAAATTATTAACCTCGTAGATCGGATAACTAAAGAACAATGAATCATTATTTGCGTGACATTCAGTTTTGTAACTCCGGTTTTCCATTAGCTCTTTTTTTTATCTGGCGCAGTCGGTAGGATAACAACAACTATTCATCCAAACTAAACAAGCTACCTACAGGTGAAATTAATAATGCACATAAGCTATTTCCTGATGGAGTCCGGAAGTGTGATAAGAGTAGTAGATGAAGGTGCCTCGTATCTCCGCTGTGCTTATTACGTACATCCATCACTGTGATGAAGAATTTAGATACGCATCTGATTAATATTTTGTATTTACTTTGGGCCCTAGTTCACCCGTTGAAAAGTACAATACTATATACCTTTTAACCTAATTAATTTATTATTCAGGTATTTATATTGTTTAAAAAAAATGTAAAGTGATGTCCTAAAATAAATCTGTTAGCTTTTACGCTTAAACTTTTTAAAACTTCACACTTACAAGGTTAATTAATTTCGAAGAACATTATGATTTTACTTATTTACTCCTATGTACTACGTAATTGTTTTCTCAATAAAGGTACTTGCAACAAAACCCCAAATAGATAATAAATAAATGTCGGGAATGTATGTTCGACGACGTCAATAAGTCAAAATATATGTTCGCCAAACATTTGTCATCAACAGCCGGCCGTTTATCGCGCTCAGGACATAATGATTTCACTAATTGCTGGTAATTTGATGCATTCGCCATCACCGTTTGTGTCTGATATACGCCAATGGAGCCAATCTACCACGTGTTTGAATTTTAGATTTGTGTCATTATGGATGTTTGTTATTCTTTCACGCCTAAACGGGTAAAACGATTGAGCTGAAATTTTGTATAGAGATAGCTTAGACCCTGGAATAACACATAGGCTACATAAGTACTGCGGGTAAAACCGCTGGGCGCAGCTAGTTAGTAATAATAGTGTGTAATTAAGAGTAAATTTACTCTTAAATCATTGAGCAATATTTTTACACAGTCTTATTATCGTGTTAGTTGGTAAGTGATGACGTAGTCCGTAGTGGAAGTTGTTACACACAAGCCTAGCAAATACCTATACGCAAAGACAATAAAATATATATATTTATTGCTAATAATAATTAAATAATACTCGTGATGTGTGGTTAGTGGTTAATACTACATTGATTAGGCTAATTTCCGGAATACTGTAACCCTTCTATTCTTTACTGCAGTTAAAATGGGAATGTTTAAAATTTAAAACTTAGGTGGAGATACATGAATCGAGATGAAATATAGACAACCGGAAATAGAATCCGCAGATCGAGGCTAAGATAAAACCTCGATAACGCCTAAACGAACAAAATAAAAGGGAAAACGTACAAACTTTGTAAACAGGCAATATTTTGAAACTACCTGTACCCGATATTGTGCCTCGTACATAAATATATCTGCATACGAATGTGAATTATATTACTGCGACGGACCAATAAAGTTTATGGGTTAAATGCACGCAAGCCTACACTACAAATAAAGGGAAACTCTGAAGCGGGTGCGGCTTCGATACCTCAAGTTTCGGTTACACCTACAAACTCTTCAACTAAAAGTTTTATTCAGTCACAATTAATATGAATTTATATTAATATCTGAACCGTCAACTATCAACCCACACCTGAATCTTCACAGATAGTTGTAATAACGCAGTCTTATAGTTTTTTTTTAGAACTTATAACAATAGCAGAGTAAAATTAGAGACACTTAAAAATTGGTCAACCGTTTCTGGCGGATTCAGCTAACAAATAATATCACATGAAATTGTAACTCGTTGTCTGTATACTCGTATTACACTTAAATTTACATATTAAACTATAGTGAAACTAATATAAAATCAAGAGTTTCTCCCGGCCACGGACCTAAGCTTTATGGAAACTTAACATTGCCTTAGGCAATATCCCGGGAGAAAACAGGCCACGTTTGTTTGTGTAAAGGCGCTATAGTAGTGGACCCTCTTAAGTCTCTCCGTTTACTTTCCGAGAGTTCATAACTATTCATCTATTATTGAAAAGCTCCGATTTCCCACTCCCACTCGATGTTACTAAGTTATTAGACACTGTAACGTTCACTGAAAATCTGTAACTAGTCTACCTTTTAAGGTTACATCTATTTACTTAAGAAAGATGAGGAAGGGTAGGTACTTAATGGGTATATTGTTTTGTTGATTGTTATTATATATTACTAGCTGCGCCCAGCGGTTTTACCCGCTGTTCTAGAGCCTATGTTTAGGCGCGAAGAAGTAATAAACATACACACTAACTTACAAACTTTCGCATTTATTATAATAGTGTGTCTAGTAAATAATTAAAATATCGATAATTGATCAGACGATATTTTCAAGATAAGAATTTAGGAAGGTACTGTAAGAGACTTACAAACGTAGAAAAATGCAAATTTTAACAGAATATGAACATTTAGTTTTGAAGTTTTACTGTATGATAATATTTTATTTTTGTTGGATTATAGTGACTTATCTACGAGTTAGCCAAAGCAATCCATGTTTAAATTCAAGCATAATTTTGATAACGTCCCTGTTTCGTCCAAGTCGTTTCACCATAAAATACTTTGGCAGACTTTTACAAACGTTGACGTGAAGTTGCACCTTTGGACATTAAACCCATGGTTTACATAAAAGGAAACCCATGGTTTAAATTATAGGAAACCCATGGTTTATATTAAAAGAAAACCCTTGGTTTAAATTATATGAAACCCATGGTTGGCAAAGCGAAGGAAAAGCGCGGTCACTAGTCAACAAGTAAAAAGCGGGAGGCCACGAGCCTATCGATCGATCTACACCCTGACAATGAAATGTTTCGAACCTGTAAGTACACTCATTAGGGATGATTGGAGAAGTCAAGGAAACAGCGGTCAACGTCAAGGCGAACATCGTATTGGTTTAATGTAAGTTAAATGACGATGTAAAAATAAAATGTTAACATTGTTGTAATAAAATGTTGTCATTAAGCCGCGTCTCCTGCGCTTGTTTTGGGTCAAACATTCAACATAAACATGACAACTTACAAAAAAATCTCGGCGATTTTGAGGAATATTGATATTACGTTTTGTTGCACGTGCTTTCCATCGGGTATGGAAAGCAAAAACATTGTTGGAGCAAAATAAAAAGTGTAGTTTGACAATGTTTGGTGAAAAATATTGTCATGTTTATGTTGAATGTTTGAACCAAAACAAGTGTTGGAGACGCGGCTTTATGGAACAAAGTTAATAAACTCCTTTTAACTTTACTATAGGTACGTTACTATTTTTTAATTCATAATTTGGCCTTTAGTAAAGTAAGCTTTTCGAGTAAGTCGATACAAAGTTATTTATAATTCATTTATTATTCCAGCAAATGTAGTTTATTATTTAGTACCTACAGATTTTTTTCTTCTATTCTTAAATTCTTCTGATCTGCGGTTCTACCTGGTACCTTATATATTTTAATTAAAGCGTGTTGATTTGTCTAGGCGTTAGGTCAATGAGCGCGTCTCACAGACTTCTTGCTCCTATCTCCAGCAGTTTTACGATTCCACGACAGTTCCAGTTGATTAGCGTTGTCCGCTGTCACCACCGTAAAAGTGGTGACAATAAATGGGACTTTTTATTACTGTGTCGTCTCAATTTACTAAAGTAGACGACCGTTTCAATGAGTCTCGTTCTTCATAAGCTTTATGTATGTCTGAATTTTACAGCTTAAGTATACCTTTGAAACCTTTTTTTATGGTAGCTTAGATCTTAGTACGAGTATAACCACTCGGGCTACTTTTCAGCGGGTTAAATCCTTGGACAAAACTTGTTATAATTGGGTCTGAAAACTGTTAAACTTCTTTACCCCGTAATCTCCACTCTAAAGTAGATAAAAGTAACATAATATCTTGGCCTGTCAGATTTATACAACATCAAGTACCAACTTTAATTAATCTCTGACAGTGATGAGCACTTTAGTTACCTTTTAAGTAATCTAAATGTGACGGTGAGCTTTGGCTTCAGGCGTTTTACATCTTCAAATAAAAAATATTTTATTCGCCTTTTCGTATCCTCGTTGCTTGTTTAATTACATTCAAACTCGTTAGTCTCGTTATGAAAAGTAACTAGTGAATATTATTTTCATTTATTGGCCAAGAAAAATCTCATGGCAGTTTATTAAATCATTTACCGATAGCTGCTCGTCCGCAGTTTATCTTACAGAAGCTCAGTAAAAACACAACTTTGAAACAATAAATAAGAAAAACTCGAAGGCGAAGGATTAAAAATGTAATAAACTTATTAAAATGCATTATAAAAGTTTTGCGTAGTCGCGGCGAGGGCGGTCGTTAAATTCTGTACCGAGATCCCGGAGAAACTTTCATCGAATACAAATCAAAGGCTTTCCAGTTAATGTGACGTTTTATCAGAGTAAAAGCTACTCCGCAGAACAGAGGGCCGCCTCCGTAATCACAGACTCTCGAATCTCATCTATGGCAATGACCTCTTACGTTCCCGAAAAAATACTGAACATTAGGATAGGCCGGAAACCCTGAAGAGTGAGATACGTGTCCTTCAGATCAAGGTTAATTTTGGCATTCATTAGCTGCCTACATAAATACTCAAGTGTCTTATGCTGTAAGCTGCTGGACAAAGAGCGTTTAGCGTGCGATCTAGATCGTCCTAAACCGCCTAACCGCCTCCTACCACATATGAGGACGTCGGTTCGAATTCAGGTCTATAAATCACTTCTCAACGAATAAATCTTTTTAAAAACCCTTTAAACACATCTAGCACACAATACCTAGTTAATGAGCTTTAGGTATATTGTAGATATTCGTTGAACGAGAGGTCTCATTTCCCGGCTGCCACCATCGCATCGGCCTGATAAACTACAGAACTCCGTATTAAATTAATTAATGAAAATGTTCAGGCGACGTCTGCGTAATTATTAATCCAACTGTTTGTCATCGCAATATATTTTAACTTCCCCTAAAAATTGTTGGGTTTAATTTAAAGAATAAAATTTGAGTTAGCTAACTCACAAATGATCTGTCATAGTGTTTATGCAGTTCTATATTTTAACCATTTGTTCCGACATACATATATTATGTACCATGTGTATTATTTATTGTATTGTATAAGTCGAGGTTGATATGTTACGAGTATAAACTTTTAGATGCCCGAAATTTAACCTCCTGACTGTCACAAAACCTCGCTCTCAGCTTATAAAATATATTATAATAATGATATAAACTTTCATCGCCAACAGAAATAACAGTAAAATTCTTGACATCAAAACATGTAGATCTATTTTTGGCGACATCCATTATAACCGTAGGCAGTATAAATGTAAGTACATATCCAAATATATGGTTCTCAAATCTGCAGGAAACTTAGCATAGAATATAATTCACCGATAGCGACAGAGAGATCGAAGTTTATCGATTCGACGACGGTCGCAAGGCGTGCTGTGAAATGCAATAAACTTAACTGTGACCAACAAGATTGGTCGTTATTAAACTCAATTAAATAAAGCGGGCGGTAAGCAGGGAGCGACTGTCTCGCCAGACGGAGACGTCCAATGGAGCACGTGGCAAATGAAAGAGCTAGTTTCCCTACAGGAAAATGCGGGGCAAGATGAATGAGTAGGTACGCGTTTGTATTACAATTCTGGAGTTAAAAGCGAAAGTAAAACATTGAGAAATAAGGTCGAGATGGTAGAAGTCGGCACATTACGTGCGCTGGGCGCGCCCTCCCCGCGGGCGCGGCATCGACCCAGCGTCTTGGCAAGCTGCCAGGATGTGCCAGCTCTCAGCACGGCGCAGCGCAAGTGCCCACTGCCCCGTACCACCTTCACGCTTTTACACTAATTACTTTCCTATTAATTTTGCCCTATTGTGACGCAGCCGGGCCGAGACGTGATCATATTGCCTAAATCAGCCTCAATATAGTTTGGTTCGTGAACAAAATATCAACTTGACGATCGATAATTATGAGAATAAGACGTTACAATATTGTGACAGCCATAGCGTACACACTAGAACTATTTTCGTTCAAGATAAGCAGCAAGAATAAACTTTGGGTCAGTAGTAGTAAGTATAACGTACATATGCGATATCATGCGAGACACCAGTTGGGAATGTTGGACATTCCCGACTCAACTCGCACATGGGATCACGCATAGGAATGCCAACTACGCCTCTGTAATAGACCGAGGGGCATATTATGAACACGCAGTATACAAGATTATAAATACAACATTCTGCAGATAAGATTTCCGGAGGCGCCGCTGCGTCTGTCGTAACTGCCGCGGAAATGATGTGCCATTCTCTGCCATCGAACTTCGAGCGTTCTGATTGACATATTAATAGATCTCGGTCCTCGATTTTAATAACGAGCAGTTTTTCATTTCGGTTGTCACTCTCACTCCAATAAGCTTCTCTGGAAACCTTGCGTAAATAGTTTATTGGCTCTGATTCGCAATTTCACTCGCTCAAATTTTCAGTTGAACCAGTTTAGCCTAGGCGTGCGTTTTCTGTTATGATTTGAGTATCTTTGAAATTGTTCCTAGTTAAAAGCACATTCTTTAGATCCTGTACATTCATTATAATAATGTCAGTCAGTGCCAGGGATTCCATGAAGTAGGTAAAAGAGTGACAAGTTAAGATATAAACATCTGGAACATAATATAACGTTATTCCTTTTGTGATGTGACCTTCAAGCTTCCTTCGTACACGTGAGAAGATTCTTTATATATCTGGTATATGTGATCTCTTTATCCCGGCTTGTATTATGTATACTAATGGACGAAAGATATACTGAAATTAACTTGCTGGAACAATTGAGGCATGGATAGTAAGCCCACCTGCTTGTACGTAGATAAAATGCACGCACACAAATATACTTACTGCTACACAACACATATAGAGGTACATACACATATAATACATTCAATTTAGGTAATCATTGATAAAAATAAGAGTAGGTACACACATATTATTGGCATTATCAAATTTACAGTGTAGATATGAAAATACAATTGGCTCAATATATTTCTGCCACATAGCGCCACAATGCCCGTGATTATATGCAGGTTATTTATTTTCATATTACCTATTTTTAATTACCCGATTGCGTCAGAAGGACGGTTATATTTTTTAAAAAGGTACATTTACTTTTAACAATAATTATATTCCTATACGAGCCAGTGGGCTTATTACGGGTGCTTCAATTCTATCTAAATCCTACTATTTTTCCTTTATGTGTTCGTTTCTAATAAACTCGTCCATAGAAGGCGCCGGGAACCTATATTATGACAATGGATTGAAAAACTATACCCCGTGTTTTCTAAGAACTATGAACTAATGGAGGCTTTGTTTACTTGATATGTGCCTATTAGATATCACACTAATGTTTCTATTATGATTTAAGCCTGACATGTGACTACTGGACAACGGCCGCGCGACGCCACCTCATAATTTCAGTGATAGGTAACTATATAACAAAAACATAAGAACACCGATGGAATTAAAAACGCACACCTGGCGACAAGTCATTCACAAATCAAAAACCTTGAATAAAATCTAACGAGACTTAGGATCGTTGATCTATCCATTTTGTGAACACCCCATCGAAGCCTCACCTAAGTGTACATCTAAGTAACCGAAGTCAAAATATAATACCTAGTCCTAGTAGGTATTACTAGGTACCTAGTTTGTAAATTTTATCATATCTAAATGTAACACCAGTATTGACTATACGAAGCTATTGTTGCACACCACCGCGGTACATGTGCTCAAATTTCCTTCCTACCAGGTTGTGTGTAAGAGATTTCTTTTAGCGATAAGACTGCAGATTGTTTACCTCTAGTACTCATTAAGTTTGTTGTGTATTTATAACTATTTCTTATAATTAACATGTGGAGAGAATGAATGAAAGGCGATTGACGAAAGAAAATTGGTCGACCTATGCGTACTTTTCTTGTCCAAATAAATGTCGTCGTAAGAAAAGGCCAGGTCAAGAGTACAAAAACCGACGAGCGTGCATGAAGAATGTGATGAATGTTGAGGAAGCGAAAGAGGTATCAGGATCGTACCAAATGGAGGGAAATTGTCTCTGCCTTCCCCAACGGGAACCAGACGTGATTATATGCATGTATGTATATTATATGCCCAGCGGGTCAATGTTAGACACCGACAAGACTCTTCTGCGAGAAAACGTGGATCGCTTATCGTTCGGTGAATGAGTCGTCTCACGAAAGTACAGAATAATAAGAGGCAGAAGTAACAACGGAACCTTTCAACCATTTCATTGTCACAAATAACAAAGGGAACAAGTTTACTGAACGGCAAATAAACGCGACTGTAGTTGAGAATTTCCTCCTAGATGCGGGCCGACGGACTCTTTGTGAGATACAAATTAACTTTTGCAACACCGCAATTTCAACTTGCAAATAGGGTGGTCCTTTTTGATTGGGACCCTTTTTAGCTTCAAAGTGTTATAATTTCGATATACAGTAGATGTATTTATGAGATTGTTTTTTATTTAGTCTGTGTGTTCTTTGCTGTGTTTCTGTTTTCTGAATATTTGTGGTGTTTCCATAAAGAGATTTCTATTCTATTGTAATACAATTAAAACTGTGACCAAAAGTATACTCGAATTTCTCGGAAACTAATGATTTTCTTCTGATCTTACTGTCTTGCATTTGGTCCATATGGAAGCACAGTGCAAGTTTAATAAAAATAAATTGAGCTGATTTCAAAATTTGAAGTAAAGTCTAACATAAAACATTTATACATACATCCCATCATCATCTTCCTGCCCTTATCCCACACTAGGTAGGGTCGGCACAACCCGTTTTTCTCCTCCATTCTGCTCTATCATCCGTCATATCTTCATCCACACCCCTAGCACACATCCTCTTTCACACAGTTCATCGAAACCTTTTTCAGGCGTCCCATTCCCGGATAACCACCTATCGCCAAACACCATATTTATGGACTTTTTGGTTACAATATTTTTATCCCTCCGCATCTCTTAAATTTCTCTGCCACTGGTGCAACTTTCAGGCTTCCCCTCACAAACACATTTATGATTTTGTCCATTCACGTCACTCCACACATCCACCTCGACATTCTCATTTCCGTTGCATGCAACGGAGATGAGAATTCATTTATACGTCTATTTTCTTAAAATAGCTTTAAAAAAGATGATGAAACAGGTAAAATTAACCAGCTTCAAGCTCACTTTGAGTGACCGAGGGCGATTAATTTGAAAATCCGCGAGACGCCGTGACTGATTGCGATAAAATAAAATAAAACTTTGAAAAAAATTTACAAATTTCAAGCGTCATCGAGTAATCGGTAAACATATTATGTACATAAACTGGACGGACAGATAGACGGGCAAACGAGTGATCTATTAGGGGTTTCATTTTTTCCTTTAGACCAACAAATCGAGAATAATTCCTATTAAAAGTTAGTTAAAACGGCGTAACAAAAGAAGCATAAAACGTCGAGTGCACATCCTTATCAGTGCACAAAGTAATGGTCACACGGAGCCGACGCGGCAGGGGGGCGCTAATGTGATTACCGAGCCGCGTCACATAACCCTGCCGCGGCAAGAAGACACTAACTACTCCTGCACATAGATCCAATATGCTCCGGATGTGACAAATTTTATTTGCTAAACAATCGAGATCTTAATCACATGTAGTTGTCAATATATACTCCTCTCCCTGCATGGTCGTCTGGAAGAGATCGCGATAACAACACCAATTGTTACACTTAGTTTAGAAATTGGTTTAATTTTTCTGTTTATATTGTGGTGATCCAATAGCAATCAATAAATCACAAAAGCATATATGAATACACTTAGTGGAAGAATTATAACATTCAACCTTAGGGAATACCTCATTCAGTTGCTAATATTAATTATGGTCAACGTCATTCCCAAGCTCCTATATGACCTACCTCACACATAACTAACTAACGCTAAAATATTAGACCGAGCATCATTAATTACAAGTTTTATTTACATTCACGTGTATGTTATTCTTTTTTTTTATGTGATGAAGTAGAAGACGAGCAAGACGCTCGTGATGTTAAGAGATAACGCTGCCCATAATCAGTACAGTGCTACCTAGGATTTCACAATTATGTGAAATTCTAGGAGCACTGGACCAACGCTTCTTACTCAAGAGTCATAAGATGTTAAGACTCTTTATCTTTAGCCCAGTAATTTCACTAGCTACAGTGCCCTCCTACCGGAGCACAGTAATGTTGCACATCACTGCTCAGGCGGTAGAATAACTGGCACTGTTGGGTATCCACCTAGACGACCTCCTGCAAAGGAAGTCTAGCCCCGGTAAAATCTGTTTTGTCTGTCTGTAATCAAATCTTTTTAATTGTATGGTTAGGTCTACAGTGCGCCGTTCTCCCTATCCTCTGCGGCCGATGTGTGTTGTAGGTGTGTATACCATCTTCGCAACTTGGTCGGGTTACATCTGCGTGTTAACCGTTCCGCAAATAGATTCAGTCTGCAGTAAGATCTGAATGAATGTGGGTGAAGGCAGCAGACATTAGGACATACGTAGTAATAGTATATATGCTTTGCCAGGACGTTGTGATAATGGTTTCATGTAACGTTTGTATGGCGACTTCGATTTTGACACTGCTCTTGTGAAGCGTGAACATATCAAAAATCTTCTTCTTCTAAATATATAAAAGGAAAGAGTGCCTGACTGATCTATCAACGCAAAACCTAAACCGCTGAACGGATTGGGTTGAAATTTGGAATATACATAGGTTTTATGACGTAGACCTTCGCTAAGAAAGGATTTTGTCACGCGGCATCATACTCGTAGTTTTATTTAATACTAACTGCGCCCAGCGGTTTTACCCTCTGTACTGTAGCCTATGTGTTATTCTAGGGTTTAAGCTATCTCTATACCAAATTTCAGCTTAATCGGTCCACCCGTTTAAGCGTGAAAGAGTAACAAACATATAACCAGACATCCATTCTTACAAACTTTCCGGTTATAATATAAGTAAGATAGTAAGATTAAGTCATTTATTGTAAATTTCTTTTTTTCTTGGTCAAAATAAAGAGTTTTTATATTGTATTGTATAAAATCAATGAAACACAAGTGTGCTAGGCTTACATAGGGCAAACTATAGTACCTAGAGGGAGGGCAGGGTGAAAGAACCCATATTTAACATCCGCGCGTTTTAAACCAGACTGTTCTGCACTATCTACGTGTATATACATTTCTATAAATTTGTACGGTTTTAAATGAACATTATCGATCTTACCTCTAAATAAAATAAGACAGACACGGGTATAAAAATTTGTTAATTCCCACTATTTCGACTCATTAAATCAACTAGTCAATCTTTGATTTAATTTTTTATTATACACAGTGACTGGTAAATCACTTAAAAGCTTCAAGGATATGATAAATTATATAATCACATTATGTTTACAATTAACAAACAAAGACAATACTAATACATTTAAGAGAAAATCTTATTTGAATTAATTCGCCATGTCCCAAACAAAATGGTAAAACTACTGGCGAACAGCTGACGCAGGTAGGTAAGTAAAGCTACATACAAAGTAGGTATCGACACCACCGACAAAGGACGCGATCTGTGACGCGACATAGCTACGCGATGCTACACACTAATAAATAGTCTCACTAGATCGAACTACTGACGAAAAAAAGGATTTATTAATGAAAGTGTCTGTATGTGCAACATTTTTTTTTAAATTAATATTAAGATAAGAATACTCTTTATTGAGATAAAAATTACAATTATAAAATTTAGAGTAATATTTAAAACTAAGCAACCATTTGGTCCACAATGAGCGGCTTTATCTCTGTTAGCGAGAACTTCCAGACAACTAACCGTTGTACGAAGTAAATGACTGAAAGGGGATTTGGTAAAAAAAACTACTTTTTTTGTTCCGGATAATTTAGAAAACAACTCGAAACATTTGGACAGGCTTTATAACTTAGGCATAATTAATAATATTATATTTTGTAAAATTTGTAAGATAGAACCTTACAAATTTTTCTTACAAATAAGTTTGTATGAATTATGTCAAGAGTTGAGGCTATAGCGAATTAAAAAAATAAACGCGGGCGTGGTCGTGTGCTCAACTAGTATACTAGTTAAATAAACTATGAGCTCCTAAATGAGTCAGAAAGTATTAAATATACAATATTATTCTACAACGCTGTAAGATAAAATGGTTTGGAGTAAAATAATCCTTTCATTTCGAAAAATCCTTATTATTCTATGCCTCTGAGACCTCGCAATTTTTTTGGTCTTTATCTTTAATGGTTTCTTATTGTAGACTGACGGTAAAATAATTCAAAAAATATTTTCAGTACAAAAGAGGCGTAATATTATAAGCCGCTTAGGTTAATCTCGGATTAACAACCAATGAATAAATTCACCGGTTAATGTAGCGCTACCAATTTTATGAAAATTTTATTAAATTGAAATTTGGAATTATGTTTTGTTTGTTATTTTAATGGACCTTAGGTTCCTACCTACGTCATGAAACCAGGTTAAGAATGAGGACACCCCTAAAACACGAGTACGTACACAATCGCTCTCATTAACAACTTAAGAGGTGTTTAATAATGAGGAAAGGTTTGCTAAGATTTTTTTTTTATTTAAAATAATTCCGTTTGAAAGATATTCAAGTTTAAAACCTTCTTTTTGACGTCCCATCCCCACCTCTAAAATCTAAACTACTGGCTTTCAAACACAAAAACTATAGCGGTTAAGATCGTTGATGAAAGTTATGACAGTTAATATCTCATTTGCCTGTACTACGGAAGCCTACATTGCGCGTAGCCAGACTAGAGCTTGACCTATTTATTTCTTTATACCCTCGGAACCTAAGTCGTAGTGTTAGTAAAGCTCGGGAGTTTAAGGGCTAATATCTCAATTTTTGCAGATTTCATCTGACCCTTTGGGAAATACTGGTGATGGACACCATTGATCGACCGGCAGAGAACGTGTTAAGACATGTCACCTATAACAGAAGGGTACTCACCCAAGTAAGGCGGTTTCTTCAGCGTTATTGGTCGGCATGGTGCTGTTTTCGATCCTGCAATAGTGCCTTGTGTTGTAAAATTGTGACGTGCTATGTTATAGTACAATGTAAAAAATCTCACTCAAAATGAGGACAATACTACAGCTTCCTAGAAAAAAAAACCACTTTGAAAAACAGTCGAATAGTCTTCAGAAGCCCTGTTGGCTAACTAGAACAAGTGAAATTTTAAAAACAATTATTATTATTACCATCTAGCACCAAAGTACTCGTCAAGACGAAACCGGACCAAACTCGATGGGGTTGCGTCGTTTAATTACAGAGTTCCTATGGTTACCTTCCAGCTCCATCATCAGATCAGCTCGATGTCATAATAATATTGCATAGTCATTCGAATTATAAGAAGTGGATCAAATTAAACTTGCAAGATATGATTACAGACATACAGTTCCGAGACTTTTAATTGCGATTTTAAATTTTGTCGCACATTAGTGTACGTATTCACACGACAAAGTAGTTACATATACTTTAAATGTATATCATGACAATTTACGTTTCGTGAACCTTACCTATATTTTATCGGTTTATAATAGTGACCTATAAGTTGTTTTTGTACTTTGTCTCTTGTGTTCCAATAAAGGGTTATCTATCTATCTATCTATATACCTATAGTAAAATGAAAAGTTGTAGCACGGTAAAGAGATATACAGTAGTTTGACTCCATAGAAACGGGCGGAAAATGGAAGTGAATAGATGTCGGTAGATGTGGGTAGAAGTGGGTATATAATCCAGAAGCGGGTGCCACGCAGCGACGGGCGGACGTCGCGATAGTTTTTTGCAAGTATTTAGTGTAATTTACGTTATTTACTTTTGACGTATGTATACATAATATAGTAAATTATATAAAATTATATAAAAATGGCAAAAAAATAGCATACTATATTATGCTGTTTTTGGTAGCTTGAACTTATCATTGAACTTATCAGGAAATCCAGAAATAACATTATTAACCCCCGACGCAAAATCGACGGGGTGTTATAAGTTTGACGTGTCTGTCTGTCTGTCTGTCTGTCTCTCTGTGTGTGTGTGTCTGTCTGTGGCACCGTAGCTCCCGAACGGATGAACGGATTTTGATTTAGTTTTTTTTGTTTGAAAGTAAGGTTAGTCGAGAGTGTTCTCAGACATGTTTGGTGGAAATCGGTCCAAGATGGCCGCCGCTACAAAATGGCGGATTACTTTTTTCTTCCGCGACCCCCTCAATATGGGTATCAAATGAAAGGGGTTAACTAGTAGAATACAACCCATTATATAAAATTAAAAATCCAAGATGGCCGCCACCACAAAATGAAGAATTGCGTATTGCGTTGGGGGTTTTTTAAATTTTTAATTTAATTCACTTGTTTATCAAGCAACATGGAAAGGTAATAAAATTAAAAAGGTCAGTTAGTTAAAAAGGGGGGAGGAGGGGAAGGGGAGGAGGAGGGGGGAAGGAGGGGAGGGGAAGGGGAGGATGGGGAAGGAGGGGAGGGGGAAGGGGAGGAGGGGGAAGGGTAGGGGGGAAGGAGGGGAGGGGGGAAAGAGGGGAGGGGAAGGGTATGAGGGGGAGGAGAAGGGGGGGAGGGGAGGGGGAGGGGAAGAGGTTGTCTTGTTTTGTCTCTTGTCTTATCTCTTGTCTTGTCTCTTGTCTTGTCTCTTGTCTTGTCTCTTTTCTTGTCTTGTCTCTTGTCTTGTTTCTTTTCTTGTCTCTTGTCTTGTCTCTTGTCTAGTCTCTTGTCTTGTCTTTTGTCTTGTCTTGGGTTTTAATATACGCCGCCACGACATGATAGGTAAGTAGGTAGTAGGTAGGTAGTAGGTAGCTTAAGTAAGTAGATGATATGAAACAGGTAGGTACCTACTGTATGCGGGCAGCGGCTGCCCGGCAGCCCTATGACTTGCGCATATACCGCGCGACTGTAGGTATTTATGTTCAAAAATCACGCTCAGTCAAACTACTGTATATCTCTTTACCGTGGTTGTAGTATTGTCCTTTTTTCAATAGAAGCACTGCGGGCTTAAACAAACGCAAATCACTTGGAGCGAACGCTAAAAATGTTTTTTTTATAGCAGACTATACAAGCGTTTGACCGCAATCTCACCTATTGGTAAGTGACGATGCAGTCAAGTTGTAGCACGCTGGTTCAGTAAGAACCTTCACTCTTGATTTGAACAACCCCACGTTATAGCATACGGGAAACACTGACAACTTCGTTCGTGATTCCACGATTGTCACCGTTTTTAGTAACCATTTTTAGCGTTACACAAGAGATTAGCGCTCGTCTAACTCCCCAGGCCACAAAACTCAAAATAACAAACTAATCATGATGGCCTTAGCCCATTGGCTTCATTACTCCAAAGCCCGGAACATCACATCCGGACTCTTGGCCTACATAAGATGAGTGACTTTAAAATACTTCGCGAAAAACACAGAAAATTATCGTCGATGGAAAAAATATAAGGAAAATTGCCGATTTACGATAAATCAAACATAGTTTTTATAACCTAAGAGCGCTTATACAATTTGAAGGAATAAAGCTGTCTCGCACGCACTATTTGTTACATTTTGCAATATAAATTGATATAATTAACTTTTAAAATGTGTGCAATATTATTGTGCAGGAATTCTCTTGAGACATTTTCAAAAACGTTAATTCTATGTTAATTTTGCAAAATGTATAGCAAATAGCGAAAGAAAATTTCAGTATTTAGAGCTTCCTTGGTGACTTGTCAATTCGAGATTTCAGAAATTCCTTATTCGATTCTTGATATCTTGGATGAAAGCCACAGAAACGTAGGTGTTTTTCAAAAAAAATTGTCTGAACTATTATTCTATGTTTTTTTTTTTTGAAAATTTTTGCATTTTAGGTTCAAGATATTCATAAAAAATGCCAAAAATTGTCAATTCTCCGCTTCAATTCTTTTAATGTGATAAATTAGATTTAATGATAAATTAAAATAATATTCTGATATTTTGTCCCCATAATGAGATAATAAAAAATAAATCATTATACAGGGTTATTTTTTTATGATTTATTAAAATTATCACCTCGATTTTTCGAAAAATATTAAATATCTCGAAAGCCGTAAATTTTCGCGGAACATATCAAATTGCGCTTAAGACATGGCCAATGACCTCCCCAATAATGTACTGAATAACCAAAGACCCTGGATAGGTAAGTAGGTACCTATTTTGTTTAGATGTTAGGAGGTTTAAAAATCAATATAAAGAATATTTTTGAAAATGAATAAAAAAAAATGTGTTTTGCTGTGTTTTTCACGAAATTTTGAGATAAAAATAAAAGTGGTAGAAACTCTGGTTTCTAGACTACATACTAGACTACTATTTATTACCTATAACAATATACCTATTATAAGTATCAAACCAACATCTACCTACTTAAAAATAATTATGATAATATTACACTTAGACTTTATTTATACCGGGAACGAGATTTTCTTTTGTTAAGATACCGGCATAGTATTTTTTCACATTTTTAAAAAATGATCTATAAAATCTATGCAATTGGCTATAAGACATAAACAATAAGTATTATCTAAAAATGTTTTTTTATGTAAATATTAGACTGTAAGTTTAAGAAATTTTCAGTTAAAAATTGACCAAATTCAGCAATAATATTATCAGTTACTGATATTATCTGTTAACCTATATTTTATGTAAATAATGCTGTAACCTTTTCTGTGCGTTAAAAAAATACCCAATTTTGTTTAAATACAATGACAACATAATTATAATAAAATATATAATAATGTATTATAACCCTTTGCAACTTTTTATTTTCACCTACTATATAAAAAACAGTTAAATCACCCACAAAAAATAATCCAGCACCCTTTGTCCGCAACCATTTTAAACATGGCCTACAACATGCACAAAAACATTTAAGTACCAATTATTTCAAAGATTGTATGGTTAATTTTGAGAATTAATCATCATCATTACCTTCCATAGCCCTCTACATCCTACTGCTGTGTATAGCCCTTCATGTACCTTCTTACTCGGCAGTCAAAAGGAAAATATTAATGTTTACCAATTATACAAGCAAGCAACACAAAAACAAATTTTGTGGACCTGTCTGCCACACTGCTTTATTCAACTAGATGTTCTTCTGTATGGGACCACGAATATATAATCATCTACAGAAAGTTCTTTGAGAAAGTAATGATATTCATCTGTTAAAATTTAGCTTAAGAAAATTCCTAGAAAAGCCTACTATTCTGTAGATGAATATTTAGATGACAAACTTTGAGTGTCATATTTTTTATTTTAATCTTATTTGACATTGTTATTGCAATTTACCAAATTTTGCAAAATTGTAAATTACTTTGACATGTTACCTATTTCACAAAATTTAATAGATTTTTTTTGCATGCAATAGGTATGTCTAAATATTGTAACATTAAGAATTTATTTTATGGATGCCAAAAGGCAGCATAAGGCGGACTGTTTATAATATTATTCTTGTACCAACTGTAGGTATTTACCCTTATTACACAAATAAACAAATTGAATTAAATACTTGACCCAGTCCCATGCCAATATCACCCATTTCAAATCCTTCACTTTCACTATATCTACCATCCATTTGAAATTAATAGTTATAAAATATTATGTAGAACATTAACTTGAAAAATATGTAATGAATAATTATTTTTAAAGTGACCAAATATTTCAATATCCCAGAACCCTTCCGATTTATAGGTAGTAGTGTGGGTTATGTGAGTTTTTATCAATTATTTTTATTGATTATTTACTTTAAAATTATCTACAATAGATGAAGATTAGATTTTGAAACAATTCTACACCTACTTTATTAGACCTTACAGACTCCTCAAAAAATACACAATATGTCAAGCCACTACACAACATATAAATATACTTAAGTAAAAATAATAACTAGAAAATATCTAGAAGGACGTACCTACAGCAAACTACGAGTACTAGGTAAAAAGAACTCACTTTTTAAACGGATTATTATTAAAACCAGACCACTGGAGATCGAGCTTTCTTTTAATGTTTCGATGGAAGATGTTCCTCAACTTAAGCTGTTTACTTGGACGAGCGGTCACTTCTAAAAGTCGATTGTTCGGACGTCTTGGTGTTCTATCCATTTCTATATTACTATTCTAAAAGCAAGGCATTCTGTGACCATAGGGCAAAGAGAAACACAAAGCTCATCTTTTACAAAACAAACTTGACTATTTAAACTATTTATTAAGTTTTTAAATGTTTGAAAAGTGTTTATAATAGCCCCACGTTCTGAACAAAGTGTTTGAATTAAGAGAAGCAGCAAAAGAAAAAAAAAGTGCACATTTAAAGCTATTAGGATGTTTTCTCACCTGATAATTGATGTCGTAGTTGGAAGCGGGAACACGCGAACAGCGATTCACGTAAAAGCAAGCGCTGACGGTCGTCCACTGACTAATGGTAGTTACCTACTACCTACCTCGCCTCAGCTGGTTGCCAGTCGCCAGTTGCGTCTCACTTCACCGCGAACGAAATACGCATGCGTAATAATTCTCCTTCGAACACACCGTATGCCCGCGAACTTTCGATTACAGAATCGAATATCACCAAACTTAACAAACGGAGACTATTTTACTTCAAAATAAAAATTATTATTTACCTATTTGGATTTCATTCTAATCTCTGACGTCTAAGCTCGAGAGAAACGTACAAAAATTAGTCCCTACAAAAAATAATTTTAAATAAATGAAACATGTTAAACTTACCTATAGTTATTATATAATGCAGAAATACTTTGTTTTTTATAGATTAATAAATTCGATTTTTAAAGTACACAACACCAAATATTTTAATTATCTGAAATTTGTTGTAGGTATGTAAGTATGTACTCTCAATAATTATAATTATTTATTTCAATGAAATTACGAGAATAATTATTTATTATCAAATTTCAACGCAACGGCCCAATACGAAATCGCAAACCCTCAGAATATCGCAAATCGCAAACCGCAGAATTTGAAAATTGAAAAAGGAATTTTTAACCATTTTTGACATTGACAATAAACTTTTCGTGACAGTAATAGTTTTTTTCCTTCATAAGGGTTAATGAAGTTAAAAAATTTGCCAGTAGGTGTAAAATTTAATTTTATTAGTTACACACATAAAGTTTTACAGCTTACTCGTATCTAGTCAAATCATAGTTATACCTAGTAGGGCAAAACTTACTAGAAGTTTTTAGCAGTTTTCTGTGTCTACGGAAATTCAACTTTAAACCAAAGAAGCATTGAGATTAATATATTTTTTTTTCATTATAATATAAACAATTGTATATATAAAGTGGCAAATGCCTTTATTGAGAAAAACAAACTAACAATACTACAGCTACTACAGCAGTAAAGAACACTTTTATTAACCACTATAATTTATTGGTGCAGATATTATAATATATTACTATAAGTACGTACGTGTATTGTTTTTAATAATATCGCAATATTTTACTTTACCTTTATAATACCACCGATTTCTAAGATTATGTCCCTTGTCTATCCATCTTGCATGTTGAAAACATGTAGTGCCATCTAGACATTACTAATGTAACTATGTTAATCAAATGCTACATAGACAGGTGATAGACAACAGAACTACATCGGCAATAGAGTGCTTTTCACGAAAGGAGTCCTTTTTGCAGGGCGCCACTATCGCAACTTTTAAAACTTACCATATTTATAAGTTTTGAACGCCTCATAATTTCTCAAATTTAATTTCTTAATTAAATATGTATTTATTTTGTCTAACAAATAAAAAATATTTAGGATATGAAGTCCAGTAATTATCGAAATAATTAAATTTAGTTCCGCAAAATTACGCGGGACCTCTTTCGTGAAAAGGACTATAGTTTACGTTTATATCCATTGTAGTTCCTTTGGATTCTAATAGATGGCAGTTTTATAAATATTCTCCTTCAATATAAACGTTAAAGTATGTAAGAATGCTGAATGTATGGATGTATGTTTATAAACGAAAAAGTTAAAATAATGCCGAATATAGGTATACTTTTATTTATTTCAATAAAGGCATTTTGCCCTTAGATTAAAATAAAAAGGAAAGATACCGTATACCTACGTCTTCTCGCAAATGGGGCGCTCCAATTAGGCCCATGCACACAAATTAACTTCTTTTTATCTAAGCATTTGCCACAAAAAATGCTATAAAAAAAATATAAGTAGGTACATTATTGTTTATTGCTTCCCTTATTGTGACAAAGCATAATACTTTATAATTTATTACATCTCGTAACTCGGTAACGCCTAGCTGCAAGCATAGTAATATACAGTGCCGGCGTTAGGGTAGGGCGCGGTTGGGCGACCGCCCAGGGCGCCGGATAAAAGGGGCGCCACAGGCTCTATAATGGGGCGCCACTGAAAAATTCAAAATTTTCTCGTCGCTCGCAGCGAGCTGCTCGCGCTTTTATAAATGAGAAACTTTACTTTCTTTGCCATTCGAAGCAAGCTAAATGCACAGCATTCGTGCTGAATAAAATCTAAATTTTCTCGGCGCTCGCAGCAAACTGCTCGCGCTTTTATAAATAAGAATACTTATTTAGTTTCTTTGCTGCTCGGAGCAAGCTAAACGCACATCATTCGTGTTGAAAAAATCTAAATTTTCGCGCCGCTCGCGCTTTTATTAATAAGGACATTTAGTTTCTTTGCCGCTCGAAGCAAGTTAAACGCACATCATTCGTGTTGAAAAAATCTAAATTTTCGCGGCGCTCGCAGCGAGCTGCTCGCGCTTTTATAAATAAGAATACTTATTTAGTTTCTTTGCCACTCGAAGCAAGCTTAACGCACATCATTCGTGCTGAAAAATTCAGCACCTGAATTCTCAGACTTCTTTTCACTTCAATTCTCGGAGCTCTGGAATTTTTTCCTTTTTCGTTTTTAGTATGGGTTTGAATTGCTTTTTAGGGGGCGCCGTAGAAATCTCGCCCAGGGCGCTGGTAATGTTAAAACCGGCCCTGGTAATATATCTACCTAATACCTAGATCCTACCTATGTATCTCTTTACCGTGCTGCAAGTTAGAAGATGCAATTATAATTAATAATAAGATTAATTTATATTATCTCTTTATTGTGATTTACTCTAGTAAAATTAATAAATACTTTTATACAGGGTTATTGGTTATTCAGCACATTGGCAAAGAATAGAAACTATTACGCTATTACTACGTAGTCTTTACTAATATTATAAACTTGAAAGTTAGTAAGAATGTATGGATGTCTGATGTCTGGATGAATGTTTGTTACTCTTTCACGCCTAAACGGGTGGACCGATTGAGCTGAAATTTGGTATACAGAATACAGATAGCTTAAACCCTGGAATAAAAATATATATTATTGTATATACTAGCTGCGCCCAGCGGTTTCACCTGCTGTACTGCTGTAGTGTGCTATTCCAGGGTCTAAGCTATCTGGCCGCGGATGAGTGCTTCGGCGTACCCGCTGCCCCGGCAATATGGCGTACCGCAGGAACACCCCAGGTTTTTTAGTGGGTATCCCCGCCGCGCCCATCTTCAGCGGGGGAGTCCCACATACCGCCCCGCGTGGGGTGATGATGCGTAACGCATTTTACCTGGGATAAAAAAAAAAGGGTCTAAGCTATTTCTATACAAAATTTCAGCTCGTTCGGTCCACCCGTTTAGGCGTGAAAGAGTTACAAACATACATCCAGACATCAGACATCCATACATTGTTACTAACTTTCAAGTTTATAATATTAGTAAAGACTACGTAGTAATAGCGTAATAGTTTCTATTCTTTGCCAATGTGCTGAATAACCAATAACCCTGTATAAAAGTATTTATTAATTTAACTAGAGTAAATCACAATAAAGATATAATATAAATTAATCTTATTATTAATCATAATTGCATCTTCTAACTTGCAGCACGGTAAAGAGATACATAGGTAGGATCTATCCACACATTCATACAAACTTTCACGTCATATTAAGTAACATTTAGAAACTCTGATACAAAAACTCAACATCGTTCTGGTTCAGCACCTGCTTAACCCGGACAAGCTCAGAGAGATGGGACTGGAACTGGATGGCAAGGTTCTGCCGATTTCCAGTCCTGCGTCACTAAGACGATTCGGGAGTGCCGCCGAGTTGTTTTTAGTGGGTATACCGTGCAGCTGTCGGGAGTCCCTCATAACCCTCCCATTCCCTCGATGGGAGGGCGATGCGTAATGCAATATATTCTCGGCGTGAACAGAAAAAAGCTCAGAGAGATACCTTAAGGATAATCCTACAGTTCCTTGAAGCTGGAAGGGTTCAGAGGCGAATTATAACGCCTCGCCTACGGGGCAGCCTTTCCAGAACGTTACTTTTGTTACATTTTAAGTTACTTTTTGACCCTTTACGTTACTTGTCAAGATAATCTTACTTTCACGTTACTTTTCTGGACATCGGTTTTTTACGTTTTAAACGAAATAAAAATGAACGAATTTTCTTTGTTGTTTTCATGGTAAATAATAGTAAAGTTGATTGAACAGAGATCTGGTAGCAAGATTTTTAACAAATTCCTATTGTAATAAACTAAACAACCGAAGAAATAATTACTAAAATGTATGAATAAGTAAGCGAATGGCTCATTCTCATGGAATCGATTCTCATCGTCACCTTCATGGCAATTCTTATTTATTGCTTATTTGTAATGTTTGTGTATAATATTTTATAGAGCTGGATAGCACGAGTAAACATTTATATAAATTATTTAAATCGGACGTTTCATTTCGAAGAAAAACAGTTTTGAAAATTTCGGCGCCACGAAAGTGATTCAGTCATTATTTTTTCTCAACTTTTTCAAGTAAAACCCTTTTGAAAGACTAAATCTACCAAAAATGTACAATAAAACGACATTCTACGTAACAACAAACCTCACTACAGAAGAAAATATGCGTAATTTGAGATATTACTTTACATTTCACTTTACTTTTTTATTAGTCAGAAATTTGGTATGTATGTATTAAAACCCTAACATAACAGATAAAGTACTTTTTAGTTGATAAAAAGGCCCTTTCAAAATAAAACAATACAAAAAAAACACTTTCGTGGCCTAAAAATCACCTTCGTGGTAAAAACGCCATGAAGGTGATGCCACGCTGGTGACGAAAATATCCCTTTTTGGTGAAATTCTGGAAAGTTTAGGTATAATGTATAAAATAAAATACTACATCTTTATCTCGCACATTTTGGCGTTTCGAAAAGCTAGCTTTGATTTAAATAACTAAAATACAATGCATAAAAAATGTTGTCCATGCAAGTGATCGATACACCCATGAACAAATTGAAACTTGGCAATTATATTTTTTCCCACGGCTCGATAAGTCCTAGATCCTACTTCTACGATTGCAATACATGGCCATCATTGAAATGAATCGATCTCTGTATTGGATTGTTGATGTTGTGTTTAACAGCAGCCGTTAAACTACGCAAATTTAAAGCACCTAAAATCGTGTGACCGCCGCATTATGTCATTTTAAATTCAAAGTAATAATGAAAGGCTTTTTTTAGACTGTATACCGTAAAGTGTATTTGTTTGCGAAAATTTTGGTATATGTTATATACAGATACACCGAAATTTGCTAAAGTAGTGCCCAAATGTTTCACTGCAACGGAAAGTGTGACACCATGAGAATACGAAAAATGGCCCCGTTTTTGACCTTTCATGTTAAATTGTAATAATATTTTTTGCGTCTATTATGACAATCTTTATTTATTTTGTTTAATATATGTTTTATCCACCTTTCCAAAATTTATGTCTCTTTCTTTAACCGTTTAGTAAATATAACCGTGTGACCATCAAATTTGGCCTAAAATGAGAATGAGCCGAATATTAAAATTGGTTAAGTAGGTATATTGTATTTAAAAATTATAAATATTTTAAAAAGCGTTATTTTTCGTATAGAAGTAACGATTTACGTTAGTTTTTGCACTTGACAAGGTTACTTTTAAAGATAGAGCACTGGCAACACTGATACGGGGTTTTCTCACCCTAGGTAAATAGCGACTAACTATAGCCGCAGTGACACGAAAATCCACATCAAATATTGAAAAAATCCTAGAACATAAATAAATATACAGCTAGTACCTATTATTATGGTAAACTGTACGATAAGAGAACTCTTCAATCGGTCACACGACACTGGTAATAATTTCTTCATGGCTATTTAGAAACGCCATATTTTCGTCGGTTTGGTATCTAAATACCTTCGAGTAGACATCCATCGTACGATTTTTAAAGTTCTCCTTATCTAAAACAACAGTAACGGCACAACAGCCGGCACAACTCATGCCTAATATTGTCTCATTGAGAATATCTCGACCACGGTTGTCCGAAACCGTGGTCGAGATATTCTCGACAATATTAGACGTGAGTCGTGCCGTTTTAGTTGTTTTAGTTGACATGCGGGACTGCCGCCAGGTTGTTTTTAGTGGGTATACCGTGCAGTCGCTCTGCACGGGGAGTCCTACATAACCCTCCCGTACCCCCGATGGGAAGGGTATGCGTAAC
The DNA here is from genome assembly GCA_947507615.1 of Hemithea aestivaria. Classification (NCBI taxonomy): domain Eukaryota; kingdom Metazoa; phylum Arthropoda; class Insecta; order Lepidoptera; family Geometridae; genus Hemithea; species Hemithea aestivaria. Next base: position 4,867,552 of record OX382323.1, read on the forward strand.
GCATTTTTTCCCGGCGTAACTAATAAAAAAAACTACCCACTAAGCAAATACGTAAATAATCGCTAATAACTCTTAGCTTACATACTCACAGAATACCTAGTTGTGATACATCACACTTATCACATCACTCTTATATTATAAAAATGCGAAAGTTTGTGAGTGAGTGTGTGTCAGTGTGTTTGTCACTTCTTCATTACTAAACGGGTGGACCGATTGAGCTGGAATTTGGTATAGAGATACAGTAGAATCCGTTTATTATGACTCCGCCTATATTGACCAACCAGTTATTATGACGTAATTACACTACGAGGTTTGGTTTTCATATAAAATTCTTTATAAAAAAAGTTGGATATAATGACTTCCCTTACAGTGACATGTCGCATATTATGACCCATTTTTAATAAATTATGTCCGGTTTACCGCAGAAGAGGCATAAAAAGCTGCAGAATTATTATCACGATTTGTTCACAGCAATATTGAAAATGATAATTTGACCATAGCTATGTCTTCTATACACAATAGTATTAGAGACTGTTTTTACAATATAATGAAAAAAATATTACAGATTACTTACAGTAAAAAATACTCTTGTATGTGTTATAATGTGCTGATTACGTGCAATTTTGATTTAATATGTATGTATACATATGTAATTACTATGTTTCTGTATTAAAATACTTAAGTACACATACATTTTTACATAAAAAAGGTTTTTCATTTCACAAAATGCTTTGTATGACGTCCGCTTATTATGACGTGTTTGTCAAATCCTTTCGATGTCATTATAAACGGACTCTACTGTAGCTTATACCCTAGAAAAATACATAATTACACAAACAAGAAGTCAAAATCGCCGAGATTTTTTTGGATTTAGTCATGGTCATGTTGAATGGTTGAATCAAAACAGGAGTTGGAGACGCGGCTTTCGACTTTTTCCATATTACGTCTAAATCAACAAAAGGAGACATAGAATCGATGGACCACCTTCTGCAACTGCAATGTCCCATCTGCCCTGTCATATGCTCAATGCAGGATCATTAAGGCCAATGACAAGTTGATGAATAAAAAGTCTAAGCAGTAAAATAACCGCAAAATAAACATTTGGCCTTCTATAAACCACTTGCCTCGCTTCGAACCTCACCACTGAAAAGGCGTCGTTATGGACGAAGCCTATATTATCCATTATTATAAGATAAACCACCACGACCACTCTGACAAGAGTATTGAGTCCACTTAAAGAAGGAGAGAATATAAATAAAAAATGTTCTTAATTAAGTATGTCGTGTATAATAATAGACAGACGCGACGTACATACTGACACAAAACAATATTATTTAGATCGCCAATTGTCTGAAACATTAAATCGGCTATTTTAATATAGGATTTTTTTCAGAACCTTTGTATATTAGTGTCATTTTATCATCACGGGTGTGATATTATAGGCTAAAATGTTACAATTGAGCTAAGTGTTAACTTAGTTCTAATTATGTGGTGAGCTACGAGCCTATATTTTTTTAAGAATAGGAACTTGGAAGTTTCGTCTTAAATATTTTTTGAAAAAAAAAAACAAATGATTTTAGGTATACGCGTTATTCCTATTTAGATTTATGTAGACTCACACTCCGTAGACGGGTACCTCCTCCTGGTTACCATGGTTACAGGACACGGCACTTCTATAAAACACTTGTCTCGCTTCGTACCTCACCACTGGCAGGGCTTCGTTTAGGACGAAGCCTATATTATCCATTATTATAAAATAAAAATTTCTATTAAAATATGTCGTGTGAAATAGGCAGACGCGACGTAAAGACTGACGTGATGATCTGACCGCTGAAAAAATACACGATTAGATTGGTCGTTATAATTTAAGTTTGTGTAACAGGCGATATTCAAAAGCATTTATGCTGATGTTGACATATGCCAAGAAAATATTGCTGTGTCTATTTTGGTCCGTTATCAGTCTGCCAAAAGCAGTCCCATACATACAAGAATAGTAAACATACATACATACATATACAAAAGTAGTTTTATTATAAAAATAGCAGGACCCAGTGGTTATACACGCTGAAAAGAAGCCTATAGTCCTGGGTTATTCTTCCCCTTACCCTTCACCTACCTGGTCCTGTAGTCCTATGGTCCTGGCTTCCTCACGACTAACAGACCGAATCAGAGGGTTGTTTCAAATGTTATTCATTGGATAGTAGGAATTATCAAGTAGTCCAATTTAGAAACATAACTTGGCCGTTCCTCTTGATTATTAATTTTGTGATTCAGATGCAGGCGCGGCGTGCTTTGTTAATACACAATCAGGCAGAAAATATGTAGGTATGTACGGAGTTGCTGACCATTGGACATGGTTAAAACGTTTCTTTATTAACGTAATTGAACAATGATTTAAAAACACGGAATGTCGAGGCAACACTCAAAAACATAGAAGACACAGATGGATAATGTGAGGTAAATTTCATATGAAACAAGTGAAATTAAAAAAAAATGTTTTGTTTGCGCTAGATTTTAGGCATCCAGTAGGCGCTAGTCCTAAAGACGTAGTGGGAGTGCCTGCAGTCGTCCTGCACAAGGAGTTCCACATAACTCTCCCTTACCACAGACAGAAGGGTACCTACGTTTTTACTCGGAGCCGGAGCTAACAAAAAACTAACAATGCAAACTAGGTGTGAACTGTGGTTTTATCAGCTGAAAAGTATCCTCTATATATTTTAGTATCTTTGCTTTCTATTATCCACATGAAAAACTTAAACGGTGCGGTTCAGCCGTTTAGAGTAAAGACTTAGCAAACACACAAATTCATAGATTCATATTTTCACATACTTTGTTATATTAGTAGACAGAACAATTTTAAATATGAAAGCAAACTCTACCTATGTTACTTCTCCTTTTTCAAAAGCCTGAAGAGCTGAATAAATTGAGCTGTAATTTGGTATGTAGGCAGTGGCGGATTTACAGTCTAGGCCGCCCTAGGCCCCAGTCCATGTAATACCTGCACCTACGTCGTATATAACATGTCTACTCCTACTTATTCCTTAACACATTTGGTGCCACCGACTCGCGAACTCGCATGGCGAGTCGGTGGCACCGAATGTGTTATACAGTGGCGGATCCAGAATTTTTTTCTTGTGAACAAGGTAGGTTTGTGCATTTCAACGTTTACCTACAATTCGAATCTCTAAAATAGGAAATGTTATATCTCTGACAAGAACGTGTGCGTTAAACTCGTTCCGAATAGAATAAAATCTTAAAAACCTTGTAATGCGCGAGCAGCTTGCTGCGAGCGCCGAGAAAATTTTACGTTACAGACTACAAAAGATGTGCAATCAGAGCCGGTTTTAACATTACCAGCGCCCTGGGCGAGATTTCTACGGCGCCCCCTAAAAAGCAATTCAAATCCATACTAAAAAGGAAAAAATTCCAGGATTTTTTTCTGGGCCGATTCCGATGGGCAAAATCATGGGCGTTCAAAAAACAATCCACCTTTCCAGCTTGCTGCGAGTTCCGAGAAAATTTTGAATTTTTCAGCACGAATGATGTGCGTTTAGCTTGGCTCCGAGCGGCAAAGAAACTAAATAAGTATTCTTTTTATAAAAGCGCGAGCAGCTCGCTGCGAGCGCCGCGAAAATTTAGATTTGTTCAACACGAATGATGTGCGTTTAGCTTGCTTCGAGTGGCAAAGAAACTAAATGTCCTTATTTATAAAAGCGCGAGCGCCGAGAAAATTTTGAATTTAACAGCACGAATGATGTGCGTTAAGCTTGCTTCGAGTGGCAAAGAAAGTAAATGTTCTCATTTATAAAAGCGCGAGCAGCTCGCTGCGAGCGCCGAGAAAATTTTGAATTTTTCAGCACGAATGTTGTGCGTTAGCTTGCTCCGAGCGGCAAAGAAACTAAATAAGTATTCTTATATATAAAAGCGCGAGGAGCTCGCTGCGAGCGCCGAGTAAATTTAGATATTTTACAGCACGAATGATGTGCGTTTAGCTAGCTTCGAGTGGCAAAGAAACTAAATGTCCTTATTTATAAAAGCGCGAGTAACTCGCTGCGAGCGCCGAAAAAAATTTGAATTTTTTAGCACGAATGATGTGTGTTTATCTTGCTTCGAATGGCAAAGAAAGTAAATTTTCTCATTTATAAAAGCGCGAGCAGCTCGCTGCGAGCGCCGAGAAAATTTTGAATTTTTCAGCACGAATGATGTGCGTTTATCTTCCTTCGAATGGCAAAGAAACTAAATGTTCTTATGAAAGCGCGAGCAGCTTGCTACGAGCACCGAGAATATTGAATTTTTCAGAAAGAATGGGGCGCCACGGGCGCCCCATTATGGCGCCCCTTTTATTCGGCGCCCTGGGCGGTCGCCCAACCGCGCCCCACCCTAACGCCGGTACTGTGTGCAATGAGCTCGTTCTGAGTCTTCTATTTATAATTGCGCGAGCAGCTAGCTGCGAGTGCCGAGAAAATTTTATATTTCAGGCCACAAAAGATGTGTTCTGAGCGGTGAAAAAATAAATATTCTTATTATAGAGCAGAGCCGCCGAGAAAAACTCATGGCCCCTTGAAGCCTTTAAAATATTTACGTACTTTTAGTTATTTCTTGTCATCAGTGATTTTTTTTCACGATTGGCCGCCCCTAATATCTGGCCGCCCTAGGCCCGGGCCTACTGGGCCTTAGGGCAAATCCGCCACTGCTATACTGTGGTACCTCTGCTGTATTTATAGTGTCACTTACACCCTTTATTTAAACTCATGGATATTTTCCTAAGCTAAACCGCTAGGCTCAGCGAAATAATACCTAGCTTATAACGCAATAAAATAAACATTGAGCACTTTGCATTATAATTTTATGTGCTCGTTCACATCGTATATGAACATCATAGTTCTTAGGAAAAGGTATATTATATTAATAAATTGTCAAGAACAAGGCGGATTACTTAGTAGTTTCCATTGACCAGGACCTTGACTAATAAAGTCTTGAGGAAATTTTCTAGACCAGGAATACTCAAAGTGGGGTCCGCAGATTTCTAGGTGTAGGTACGTCATTCAACATTAATGACTCTAGGAGAAGAATGCGCGAGCGTACCTTTGTCGTCTTCGCTGACCGTCGGCTGTAAGGACCCCGGGGTTTTAGTGGGCACATCCGATGGGTCTCCTACTGGGAGTTTCACAAAAGCACCCTGCGACTTTGCTATTGCTCAGGGTGGTATGCGTCCGGGATGATGGAGAAGAATGCGAGAGCGTAGGTACCTCCGTCGTCCCCGCCGAACAGCGGCTGGAAGATCCCGGGACTATAGTAGGTATATTATCCGCCGGTTTTTCGGACGTTCGTTCTTTTTGTGGAAATGGATCCCGATATCGGTGGATATAACTACGCGCAAATTCAATCTGATCCTTGGATGACGTTCTTTCTGCAGGGCTATTCACTTATCCGTCAGGGACCCGAACTGAAGACTGAATCGTCTTAATACGTCATTTCATATTTTTTTTTTACAATTCGGTCTCCGGTCCGGTTCCCTGGCGGATAAGTGAATAGCCCTGCTGATCCGTGGACACGACGTTCAGGTCCTTATTTGCACCATAATTCGTAGGCATGTATCAAATACATAAACATTAAAATATCATAAGCACTAAGTACTTATAAATTTGTTTACGCGTTTGACACTTGGCGTGGACATTTAAGCCAAGGGGAGAGCCACCTAGGAATCCTAGGAACGCTTCTAACTCTCACTCACGCCTGCTGATAATTGTGGAGCAACTCTCAACCAAAGCAAAGCGAAGGAAGCGTGCGCCAGGCGCTTCCATACCTTTGCTTGGAGATAGAGACAGATACCACGCATAAGAAACAAAAGATACCAATTCAATTTAAATTAATACCATGAATATTCGAAAAATTCTTGAACGTTGGCTGATGATGATGACTTTGACGATGATGGTGATGAAAATTATTGTAAAAACAGCTTCTGTATGTTATTTAAAGCCTTTATAAAAACAGATTTTTTTTTGCAAAAATCAAATACCTGCTCAGAACTCTAGGCAATTTTTTTTAGAAGTAAGTAGTAGCAATTTTCATCTATTACCACGCACGGATTTAAAATACACGTCTTTACATAAAAACTGCATATTATATTCTTTAGAGCACAACTGCAGCCTAAGAACTTTTATTTATGTTAAATATTCAATTTTATTACGCTCAAATTTTTTGCCATTTAACATTTTCCTCTTCTGCGTTTTACGGGCAGTACAGGAAAAACTTTTTATGTAGCACGGCGCGGCGTCAGTTTTATGTTCGAAGCGCGGTGTCTAACATTTTAATTGTAGTTTATCTAGCTTATTCGGTTCGTCAACAGGAATTATTTGTGTGAAAACCTGCACAAACTGCACTAATGATGTGCTTTATGCTTGTGTCACCGTAAACCATGTTGCCTAGTTTCACTGATTGTATTATTACACAGCACATGGATTTTTATATAGATACTGTATATGTGAGCCTTTGACCACGATCTCGCGTGAGTTTAGTATTTAGTAACAGACTAAAACTAAAAGACGGCATAAAACCTTCTCTGGCTTCACTGAACTTCATGCCGGAACTCTCATAATGACCGCTTTTTTTTCTTGGGTTTCCAGTGGATGTTACCTAGCCACGGCCGAAGCCTACCACCACTAGCTGAAGCCTACTGCCTACCACCAGTAATATATGTTTGGGTACTTCTTGTTTAATTTCGTCCAGTAGGTGTATTTATATATGTAAAGACGAAGCCTTTCGTATAATAAATCATAATGGAAGGCTTCGTAGTCTGCGAGAGATCATCTTTAGCGATAATACCACAAATTTTTAATTTTTTTTCCTCAAATGTGTAAATTTAAGCTTACCTATTCTATTGTTTTATATATGGACTACAATAAAAAGTTATCTATTCTAATATTCTCCCGTATAGTTTTATAACTGCCTAGCTAGAATTCGTTTATAATAATTAATTTGCTACATAGGATTTTTGTAAATAATCATGTACCTACCTACCTATATATATCATTTGATGTCTTTATTGGATTTAGTCGGGTAAATTAAAGATGCATAATGCATAAGAAATGAGTAAAATACCTACCAGTGACATGATAAAAAATAAAAATGTATCCAAATTTGTATGGTTTTCAAAACTTGCAAGTCGTGCCATCGCGACTGTCTCTCAGAAAAGATATTATCATCTCTCGTGGGAAATGCCGTCACTCTTCCCTAGAAATAATACCTAAACAATGTGTGTACAATGTAGGTACAATTATTATGTTACATCACTTTTTATTTTATCTGTTTATAACAGGCCTTAAGAGGTCATCAGTGAATCTAAAATGCATACAGATTTGACCTTATTTACTTTGTATGACCACAGCGAGATAATAAGTGTGGGTGAAATGTAGTTTTATTTCGACTGAAAATAAAAGTTACATTGTAGAAACCGAATTGAAGATTACTCTAAGGTCACAAGTTCTGAGAGCTTGATAGTAGACCTGATAATATCATTAAGACAACATTAAACATAGCTAGGTGAAGTGGCGTTTCGCCCAGCAACCGCTATCGCATAGCTACGGCATAGGTAGCCCTAGGGATTGCAAGCAGATTATTGTTAACATTAGCCGGAGAGTACCGCCAACTTCTGATTGACAGCCTCTATCGCAGCGCCACCTAACTTAAATTGGTTAACTCGACCCGCCTCGACTCGGATCAAGTTCTCGACCATGCCTATATAGTCTTAGACTTGCGCCATGAATTACTAAGCAGCACGGAAATTCCTAACCCGACGGGGGACTGGGGACCGACTGCGTTAAAAATAATTTAAAATCCCTCCTTAAAAATCTTGTCCCTGTCGGTCGAGCTTCTCTAATGAAATAATTTATTAAAAGTTCAAAACTTTTGCCAAAAGTGGAGCGCAAATTTCCAAAAGAGTGGAGGAAGATTGTCGCGTCACCGCAACGTCACGCATCGTGTTCCGCGGTATCGCGAGATGCGTGGCGGCGACGAGGTGGTCGCCGGCCGGACGGAGCTGGCGGCGGGAGAGGCTCTCGCTCGCACGCGGCGCCGGTGACCTGCTGCGAGCGAGGTGACGCACCGGCATCCGTTCCGTACCGGCCCGCTGCTCCGCCACTAGCGACCGGCAAAACTGAACTTCGAATTCCAAGTTACCGCGGAACAGGCGGAATCGCTGTCGCTCGCCGCTCAGTCGCTTCTCGTCCTCGTTTCGTAGCGCACGTATCGTTCCGGTCTCTGCTAACTTTTCGTAAGTTCACAATGACGTTGCGCTGCGTGTTGGCGGTGCTGGCTTTCGTCGTGGCCGCGTTCGCGGACTCTGAGGTCAAGGAACTGAAGATTGACGTGGTGACCCTGCCCGACGAGTGCTCGGCCAAGTCTAAGAACGGCGACATGCTGACCATGCACTACACCGGCACGCTGGACGACGGCACCAAGTTCGACTCCAGGTACGTGCACGTGATCATGCATCCTCGTCGCAACACGTTTTCATTCATGACTATCATTATTTTCTGTCAATTTGCGCGTTTTATAGGTCGCTTTGCTGCTACGTCGCATCGAGGAAAACCCAGCTACGATGTTGATAGATCCGGTTGGATACACACATAAGTAATGCAAGTTGTTTTAAATAATAGCGTGTATATCTTTCCATGCAACCTTTCGATATGATATAAAGGTCTAGCGTAGTTCCGGTTGAGTAAAGTAACATCGTCCACGTCGGCTGCGGCGAACCTGTCCCGGTCACACTCGTCGATCCGACATAGTTTAACCACACAGTTATACGTCACGGCGTCACGGAGCGACGACCGCGTGTCACACCTACCTGTCCATATCTTACCACACCATCGCTTTACATTACCGACGGCTGATTAACCACTAAATTCACAGCCTTGACCGATTAACTTGTTAACAAAAGATTAATACGTTGCACTTGAGCTTACTTAATTATACATTTTAATCCAACTTAAAAATAAGGAGGTTCTGAAGTTCTTTTATTATGTTTTAAGTATTATTCACGTTTAATTTCTTCATTAATTAACATTTATTTGGAAAAAAACAGCTATCCCTACATTAGCTAATTAAAATGACCAATGATTCACGTTTTAAACTCGCGAGTCGCAAATGATGTTTAGAAAATATGCGAATATTGTTTTTTCAAACAAATTCCAACGTGCCAAGTAGGTACGTAATGGGACACCAATATTACATATACCAATTATTATTTTATTAACTGACATAATCTAAAATGTTGTTTATTTTATAATTGGTTCCTAAAATAGAAATGAAATAGAATGTGACCCGTTAAAATATTACTACTATAGCCCAGCAGATTAATCCGTAGAAAAGCTGGCTGTGTTATTCTAGGATCTAAGTTACCTACATACAGTGGCGGATAAAAGGACGGGGGTAGGGGGTTCTTATAGCCCCTAGCTATAAGAACCTCCCTCCCCCCAAATTCTTATTCATATCTCGTAGAAAGTGGCTAGCATGCTTTTTCTAAGAATAAATTCCAAAATATTGTATCTTTTCTTTTCAAAATATATGGCTTGTCTGTCAGCGAAGTTCAGCCCTGCCTAAAACAAATATTCTCTATCTCTTCTAAACCGTACAGAATCGCCGTTTAGGCGTGAAGAAGAAAAACACACAAAATCTTTCGCCTTTATTATATATTTTGGTGTAATTTTCTATAGCAAATGGTTTGAAAAAAATTAAATATGAACTTCTTTTCAAGAATACAACATACAACATACATACATACATATTTAATGTATAGAAACAAAACTGTTAAAAATTGATTAGGTACATTTTTTATAGCCACCCATAAAAATCACTATGCGTGACTAAAACACACAAAATGCAATTAAAATTATTAGAAAAGAGTGGAAATTATCTTGTGAAGGACGGACGTAATATGCGATAATACTCTTATCATGTGCTTCTACTACCCGATATAATACGTATAATATGATATATATGTATATTATACAAGCTACTGATTGCAACACTGGCTCTAATTACACTAAATAAAAAAATACCGTGGCACATTACCGATTACAAATGCTAAGGTTCATTACGAATGAGAATTTTCAGCGGATTTTTCCTTATACATCCACACAAAAAGTTATTAACGTAAGACGTACAAGCACTGATTCTAAAAAGTTACTTATATATCCACTGCCCACTAGCATAAGTATGGCCTGCCCAGCCCATTGCGATGATAAAGTTTAAAAAAAAACAGTCGGCAAGTATGAGCGCCCCCTAAAAATTATCCTGAATCTGGCTCTGCTACCTAAATTCAGCTATTTTTTAACCCGAGCTGTCTTTAATCTCAGTCCAACTACCTTCCTAGCGAATAATTTAGTTTCTAATTTTATCAAAAAATCAAAAGAGAAAACAAAAGAAGAAATGGAAAATAGAGATGAAAATAATATCCAAGCTCTGAAGGCCGACGGCAATGTCCCGTTAGATGCAAATAGATATAGTTTCTATGAGCACTATGTATTTATGTTTAATGGAAACTTACCACGACAAGTGTGATTTTAATTCTAAATTATGCCCTACATCTTCACACCAAGGCTGCGATTACATTAGATTTAATTTTCGATAGATGTGATATAAAGTGTTTATTTTAACATAATATCTTATATATAAGCGACAGTTATAACTTTGTTTTAAAAAATATTATATAAGCAAGCGAGCTCGTTAAGGATCAATTAGAAAACCGCTCGACTGATAATAATGACATAATTTAATACTCAATTGTTTTAATTAAGTCCCATTGTATTACTATTGGAAGCAAATTGAAAGAAAAAAAATCAAACCGCTTCGGGCGTCTTCGAGTATTCGGTGAACTTACATGAACAAGTGAAATATAAAAAAAATAATTTAAAAACAAGCTTTTATTATTATTACCGTCTAGCACCAAAGTACTCGTCAAGACGAATTAAATGAGCCCAAACTCGATGGGGTTGCGTTGTTTAATTACGAAGTTTTTATGGCCACTTTCCTGCTCTATCAGATTTATACATGCATGCCGCATTTCAGCTCAATCAGAAATCGGAAAGTGGATCAAACTAAACTTCAAAGATTTGATTACAGACAGACAGATAGACCAGACAGACAGACAGACAACAGACAGGCGAAAGTAAATAAAAGCTAATAAAAAGAAAAGTTTTTGAAGAACTGTCTCTATGTATGAAGTTTTAAGAATACCCTAAGTTTAAAAAAGCGTCTTTGAAGAGAATACCTAGTTGTCCTGATTCAACCCTTATGTTATAGAGTTTCACTAAACAATCGAAATTAAATCAAACACGACATAAAAAGAGGAGAACTTTGGAGACGAATCACGAAAGCCGCTCATAAAACTGCGAATTTATAGCTCGACGCAAGTGAGGTACTCGCCATAAATGTAGACAACAGGACTCAACATCTATAAATAGTAATGAAGTATGTTATGAATACTGTATCCTGGCCATTCCTGCGCCAGCTGATGCCTCGAGTCTCGGGCCCCAAGCCGAGTCTCGAGTCTCGGTGTAACCACCGCAAAACTTTTGACCTATTTTTAATGCAACACTGACTACGTACGAGTTATAAAGTCGGATACCGCACTCCATGGGGATGTTAAATAAATTATTTTTTCCAACAATTTTTTTTTCTACTTCCATCTGCTATCAGTCCCCTAACTATAAGCAGAATATGTTGTAGGGAGATGGGCATGTCAGGAAATTGATCTAGCGACCAGTTTCCTCTTTCTTGTGTCCAACAAGTACATAGATTATTAAAAAATATAGGACACATATTTTTTAGTTTATATAAATTTGATAGAAAAGCGCTTGAGATACAACGGAGTAATGTTGCTTGGTCATGAGGTCACTGGCCCAACTCGAATCGGAACATTTTGTACTGGATAGAAGATAGTGACGAAGTATGTCTCCACCCGCCACCCAACAATTTATTAGGCGATATATTTTAGCCATTTATATTATATTCACAAATGAAAAAATACAAAATCGTGCGTGTATGTTAAATACGAGTATTTTTAAATTAGTATATTAGGAAGATTTTATAAGAGATATAAAAAAATTCTTACATGAGTACCATGTCGTATTTGTTTGGAAGTCTAAGTGGCTTGTTGTGTAATATATCTAGCAGCTTAAATAATATTTCACAAAATAAATACCTAATTCTTAACTGCCATTTTTAAAGTCATCTAAAATTACTACCCGTAACTAAGCACCTTGTAACTTGTAAAATATTAAAACTTAGCTTCACTTTAACGTGTTGTGTCTGATTTTATTTAATAGTCTGTATAACTACTCAACTAGTAACTAGAACGTAAAATATGATCTCCATCTTCATTTTAGTTATTTTATAAAAGTTTGCTCCGCAATCGACTTTTCACGTCCGACGCCGCCTAAATTATTTATACGAGGGTTAGAGATATACATATATGTACATACAGAGGTTAGCCGATTATAATAATAATAATAATAATAATAGATTTTTATTGCAGACTCAAAGATCCATACAATAGTATAGTATATAGTATACGTAATTAAAATATAGTCTTAAAAATAAGATAAAATAAAAATAAAACAATTAGGTGGCAATTTCCACCCATCGTCTGTACGTTATTGTACATTTCAGTCTTTCGGACAGGCTCTTGATTATTGCGTTTTTACACGTGTCAACTCTAGACATGAAAGAAGCTATCCGGCGTCTTTGGATGGCATTAAAAGAATCTACTCGGTATTCAGTGTACATGCCGGAGGCGCTGCAGTAACGTGTCAAGCCCATTAGGTGCCTAAAGATATTATTGTATGCGACCCGTACGTTGTTATGAGCCTTCTTAGTATATGAAGTCCAGAGTTGACAGGTGTAAAAAGACTGACAGAAGGCTCGAAATAGTGAAACTTTCACGTCAGGCTCCGCTTTACAGAATTTCCTTGCTATCATGTTGCCCACTACACACAGCGCTCTACGCTGCCTTTCGATATCGGCGTCGTCTTTTAAGGTGGATGTGACGATGTGGCCAAGGTATCTGAATTGGTCCACGACCTTGATAGGTTGCCCATTAAGGTGGACGTCTGGGACCCTAGAGGGGCCCTTTCCCGACCTGAATATCACCATTTCCGTCTTCTTAACATTATATATGAGGTTATGTTCTCTAGCATACCTCTCACATATACCCATTAGCTTTCTCAATCCTTTGATCGATGGACTGAGCAACACCATGTCGTCGGCGTAACTAAGATTATTGACGTATCTATCATCTAACTTGAGGCCAACTGGGGTGTTGCTCAATTCAACGATCAAATTATTCACGTAGGTGTTAAACAGGTCGGGAGAGGTTACCCCCCCTTGCCTCACTCCGCAGGATAGCGTATAGGTGTCGGACAGTTCCGAGCCCCATCTGACGTTATTGGTCTGATTTCGGTACCAGTACCCAAGCAGATCTACAACTTCAGCTGGCACCCCTGTGGTACGCAGCTTTTTCCACAGCGTTTCGTGATCAAGTGTATCAAAGGCACGGCTGAGGTCTAAAAAACATGCGTACACCGTCGTTTCACCCTGCTTGTAATAGTGTATGATCTGCTTTAGTGAGAAAATCGCCATATCCGTAGACACGTCAGAGCGGAACCCAAACTGCCCATCATCGATCTCTATCTTAGACATATTTAAATGTATGACTCTTTCCAGTACCTTAGCCACAATCGTAGCTAAGGAGATCGGCCTGTAGTTGGCCATACTCGAGACATCTCCTGTTTTGTTTTTAACAATTGGCACAACCATTGTTCGTATCAATCTCTCCGGTAAGTAGCAATAACGCGCGCAGAGATTAAAAAACCGCGCCAGTACTTCACAGATATGCTGACCAGCATGCAAGAGATGTTCAATACTCAGACCATCATGTCCGGGAGACTTGCCACGCTTCATATTTTTTACGATGTCCGCGATCTGTTTCGGTGTAATATTTGTGTTGCAGGTCTCCCGAACATGACGATCATAATTTAAGTGTATGTTCTGTTCTTGAAAATTACTATTCATTGTCCGGTTTGCATCAAAATGATTACGAAAAGCATTAGCAATATTCTTCTTATTTACTTCACCTTCTACATTAACAGGTAAGCTACTTTTATTATCCATCTTTTTAACTTCCTTCCAAAATTGAATAAAATTGCGAGTTTTCCTATGTCGAGCTAGAATGTCTATTTTAATTTTGTCCTGATTATTTTGTACATATTTAAGGGCGGTTTTAAAATCTCTGCGCGCGTCTGACATCAGGTTATAATAATATCCCGAGCATGGCCTACCCATTTCTACCCATTGTATAAAACAGTCTCTGGCTTTCTGATGCACGTGCCTAACGTGAAAATTCCACCCAATAATTTTACATTTTCCCTTCCTTTTGGCATTAAAGCTACATTCCGCTGACCCCTGCAGCGCGTCAATAATATCATCATAAAATTTATCTAATATGCGTATAATATATTCATTATTTATTTCTCCGTTAAAAACATCAGTATGATCCGAATTAACATTATAGTATTTATTATTAAGAATACAATTAAATTTTTCATCACATAATTTCGTATATAGTTCTTTTTGTACATTATCTCTGTAGCCCCATATATATTTTAATTGACTCTGCAAATTATAATTATTATCTTCTTTTATGACTTTAGATCTTATACAATTTAAATTACAGTTAATCGTCATAGGTAAGTGATCCGACCAGTATGAATCATACTTCACTGACAGGTCAGTCACTAGGTCGGCAGCCGCCGCGGTCACAACACAGTGATCGAGCCATCTGCATGTACCGTGCGCCTCGCTGATAAACGTATATGAACTAGGCTCTAATCTTTCTAAGTCTAGACAAGTCAATGCATTCTCACCGCAATAGTCCACTAACTCGTTTCCAAATAATGATCCGGGGTGCGCATTAAAGTCACCTAGTATAAACACACTTTCCGTTTCCGAGCTCTCAATAATAGCAGTTATTTCCGCTAAACACTGTGTAAACTCAGGCAGGTTGTCTTCACAATTAGTAGGCATATAGATACTACACACTATTATACTACGGTCACTTTGCGATAAGCGCACGGCCACTATTCGATCACTATCGCATTGAATGATATCGGCGCGCGTAAACACACTTGTCCGCCACATAACCGCCGTCCCGCCATAAGGTCTTCCCCTTAGTACACCAGCAGACGTATCGACTGAGGACTTCGCACTGCAGCCAAACTCCTTATCGATTTCATTCATAAATCCCAAGTCGTGTGGCATTAGCCATGTCTCTTGAAGAGCGATAACATCTACATTTTTGCATAAGTCTCTCACGTGCTGCACTGACCTTTTGATCGACTTGCTATTAAAAGAAGCCAACGTCACTTTACTATTATTATTATGTTGTACATCCATATTATGACAATTGTTTTGACACATTATCGCTCCTTTTGGTACTCTGCTGTTTATATCTACGGAACACCAACCCCTCAGGCCAGAAGTCTTTTTGTAGGAATTTATTTAACTTCGAGATAAGTATAGTAATTTTAAATGAATTAAAATTGGTCTCTTTTAATTGTTTAAGCAGATTCACTTCTATGCATTCTTCGTTCATGTCTTTAATGTGTTCTTTTATATTGTTTTCAGTTATATGTTTCTTTGTACGTGAAAGGTATACATAAGCAAATGTTTCCGCCGCCTGTAGTTTACTCGTATTTTGTAGGGTTCCCCGTGTGTTTTTATATCGGTAGGTAAAGCTTTTTTTTCTGGTTACGGTAATAAAACCTTCGTCATCTTTTTGTTTATGCGTATCCGAGGTAGGGGCTTTGTCAATTATATCCCTATAAGTGGGCTTATATATAGGCGCATCATTGTTTGTAGTCAGCTGTTGTGGAGATAACGATATAGTAGTAGTAGTGTCCAAACGGTCGCACGTCGGTTCAGCTGGTTATAATCGACTTGAAGCTTATTTTAGTGGAGAAGATATAACAAGATATATCCTCTTTATGAACTTCTTTGATCAGCTAAACTAGACGAGCCCAACGCAACGCTAGCCTACTGTTAAACGATATTTATAGGAATCTTTTTTGTGTATTCTCACCGATTTCTCGCAGAATCGATTGTACTCTGTTTTGTGTACCTTTAAATAAAATAAAATAAAAATATAATCGAAACGGTAAATTCTTATTTATGTATACTTCCCTTCCCAGATGGTCTCAACTAAAATTTTATCGAAAACGGTCGAACGATTTTCACGTTACCTATATAAATTGAAACTTACATCACGCCCTCAATTAATTTTTGAAAGCTACTTGAACTTAAAGTCGGTTTATTATTTTTAATTAGTTCACTTGTTTTAAGTCGCATTGCCAGTTTTAAAATTGCATTATGACCTTGATATTTGTTTATTGACATATTCTAGACCGACTTTTATATATTCGTATATATAGGTAGCCTATCCTAAAATGACTGACCGCTGTCGAACAAGATAAACTGGTTCTTTAAATGTCCTGCAAATGACTTTGGTAATTATCGGTGTGATAAAATAATTAAAAAACACTCAGGAATATTTAACACTCGCATAACAAAGTGACGATACTTAGGTTGTGTGATCGTGTGTGATTATGTATGTTTGTTCCTGCTTCACGCTTGAACTGCTGAACCAATTGTGAGCAAAAATTTGGCATAATATACAACTCTATAATAATATTATATAATAGGGTCCTTTTTAGCGCGTATAATAAATATACTCTGCCACAACTAGTGGTGACAAAAATAATATAAAAGCACAAAAATACTGACAAAAA
Source organism: Hemithea aestivaria (assembly GCA_947507615.1). Lineage (NCBI taxonomy): Eukaryota > Metazoa > Arthropoda > Insecta > Lepidoptera > Geometridae > Hemithea > Hemithea aestivaria. Next base: position 4,884,393 of record OX382323.1, read on the forward strand.
CGATTTTTAAGATACGACACATACGACGTTTGGGCTACGGATGCTGCTAATATCATGTTTAAACTATAAAATAGCTAAATAATTATAAATTAATATATCTAATTAAGTAATCTGCCAATAAACAGAGTGGCAGTGATTAGGGATTTTGGGGAAGCTAAGCTTATTGTCCACAACATAGTACTTCAAATTTGATTGTCATTTTAAGCCCCTGGCAGAATGCGATTAATCTTTGTAATATGGTACGCACGTTCACGATTCAACGTATTTTGCATCGAAAATTAGTTTCATCTAAACAGGCACTACGACCATTGACCATACCTAAAGATAGGTAACAATGTAATATATTTTTTGTTGTCAAAATGTAATAGGTAGGTATTTATTGGTAGTAGGCTTCGGCCGTGGCTAGTTACCGTTACCACCCAATGGGCAATACCGTGTCACCAATCGAACATTATGACCGTGTTCCGCCAAGATGTTCAGTGAAACTAGATAGGAAAGTTACCCCGCCTACTCGTACGACTATTTAAACGTGGTCGATGACCGACACCGCGTCGTCATCACCACTGGTGTAGACGTCTCTAGGCGACGATAACCGCTCGCCATCATGTGGGCCGTCTACTTGTGTGACATAGGCCCGCCTGATGGACGGTTGAAGTTACGCCCTGTGTCCGTAGCATGACACACGGGATCCCGACGAAACGCCAAGAGTAGAACTGGCATCCCATACATTGTACTTTTGTGAATGTATGGGATGCCAGTTGACTTGATGGCAAGACAAGTCTACACTGCGTCTGTGCTTGAGGGACAGGTGTGTAACTAGGCCTGGAACTGAGTGCCTTCGTCATGCTCGCAGCTCCGAGGTCATGGCGCTCTGCAGATACACCCCCAGGGTCATTAGTGGGTAAATCCTACCGTCTGTTTACTCTCGGGGAGTCCCACTTACCACCCTGCACCCAGCCAAGGGTGATATAATAAATGTTGATGCGTAGCGTATTTTTTCCATGCCAAAAAGGCTTCAGGACTTAAAACTGTTGCTAATATTGTGGTAATTATACCTTTACAAGTATGTCTTAAAGCATCATCGCATAATAAAAATCCACGTGCAAGCATTTTACAATATTTATATCTTCTGATATATAAATAATTAATATCCTCCACCTACATCAGTCGTGGTCCTTATGTCAGAGTGACTCTATAATATACACAATACAGGCGGACAACGCGGACCGGTGCGGTGAGCCTGTAGTGTGCGTTGGTTCCTACGAAGAAGAGATGTAGTTGGTTCATATAAATATAAATAATGTTCGAAAGTGATAGAGGCAGATTTTTGTTATGCATTATGTGAGCGGCTCGCCCTTGCTTTAAACTATGCGCTTAGTTTTGTAGTCTGATGAATATAACATATTGACAATATTGAACGCCGAAGATAACGGTAACTACATACATAGTTGTGGCATTTGCTTATGACTCACACACATTCACTTGCTTTGTTTCATCGTACCTGCACGGGTTAAGCTGATACATTTATAGGTAGCTTTAATATGTAGGCGATAGTGATATATACTTTATAATATCATCTTTGTGGTTCGGCTACGGTGACTTTTTATGTTAGGTACTAGTTCTATAGAACTGTGGTGTTTCATTCTTACGTAGCTTATATAGGTATAACCAATTTTGGGTTTGAAAATTTGGCACATTTATTACACTTCTATTTTCCGTTTTCAATTTAATCACCCATTCGGAAAATACTAAAGAACTCTATGAGACGTATGTGCAAGAAACTCACAAGGATAATTTTTTCACCAACAAATTTATAGTAGCGTTTCGCGGTTTCACGCACATAGTCCCTTATTATAACATTTTAGCGACGTTCCAGTCCTTTCATTAGTTTCAACGTGAAGATGTGTGAAACACAATATATTATGCAGTTTTATAAAAGTCTCAAGACACAAAAATAAGCCCTTGCGAAAGACATCAACGCGCGTATTGTTACAAACCATCGACTTTAAAACTAGATAGACTCCATATCATAATCTACAGCGAGTTCATTATTACTGGGGGTCATGAACCTTTCCTTGCAGAATACGGTACTGTATGATGGAGCGCCATCTCCGTCGACAGCGATTTTCTGGGCCTCAGATGCGGGATCCGCGAGAGTGATGCGGATCAGACCCCACAGTTCAGCGTATAACGCTTGTGTAGGTAATTTAGTACAGGGGTGATAGTCGTTGTGGAAAAACTTACAACAATTATATTGTTATCCCACAAAAATTTTTTAGCGTTTGCCACTAGCTTCTGGCTACGAGGGCTGATCTAACAAGGCAGCCACGATGAGGCTGACAAAATCAAAGTGCCCACCTAACATACCTTCATTTGCTATATTATAATGACCGATAAACCGATAAATCCTGGGTTTTATTCACGAACCAATTAGCATTTAGTAAGTACTATACACTAATTGAACTAACTATATTTCGTACCTCCAAATCAGAAATATTTTTTTCATAAACCGTGTAAGGTGCTTAGGTGTTTAAAAGTGTTACATAAAATGTGTGTTACAAGTTACAACGGTTTGCCCTTTTCGAACTTTATACTATTCTAGAAACTATGAAATATAACTGTAAACGAAAAGTAACATTTTATCTCTTATTCTATTTATTTTTTGTCTCGCTATTTTTATCCCATTTTTATTTTCTTCATAATATCTTTCTCGCGTCACAATTTGCATTGTACAAAAATAGCCGTCTACGGCTTAACGTCGATGAAACTCATCATCCTTTATAGTGGAATAGAAAACTTTAAAATGCCGAAGTAGATTCTAGATATTAAATACCATTCAAGCCAAACCATCCTATCATTTTAAAATAGTAATAAATTGAAGCACTTTTGGAGCATTCTATATGAAACGACCACTGAGTAGATAATACCAGCAGAGAAGACATAGAAGCTAAGATTTGACCATTTAACAATTGCCTATAAATAGTCTTCATTGAGACCTACGTAGATTATACGAGTAGAAGATTTTTCAAACAACGTTACCTAAGTCTAGCTACCTTATTGGGGGATAATGAGTAATTCAATTTACAATTTCTATAATATCTACACATACAATTACTTCCGTCATTCGTCATTTTTATTTATTTATTTTGTACAGGACTTTGTCGCTGAGCGTCCATATCGTCCCATTAGACTAATACAATAAATAACAATAAGAATCTTATCTAGAGATACAGAACATTAAAAGCAAGATTAAGAATAATTACAGGTGATTAATAATTACCATTGTGAATTAAATCTAAGCTTATACATATCTATTAATATTTTAGTCTCAGCAGAGGAGGGATCAGCTAAAATACTGTTAATATAAGACCAATTTGATTAAGGCTGTTTTCTTTAAAGTGAGCAGTTCTAAGCGCTTCAGGACACAATCCATGAGAATATGTTGAATATCTTCAATCACTCCACATTGGTTGCAATTGGCCGATGGGGTTTTGTTCATCAAGTATGAAAACTTATTCGATGAAATATGTCCCGAGCGTAGTCTTAGAACTGCTTTTAAACAGTTCCGATCTAAGGAAATGTTGTAATTTTAAACATTTTCATCGTAGAGAAATAATGTTAATCATTATTTTTTGTCCCAAAGTTCGTTACAGATTCTCATTAGTAGGCAGTAGTAGGCTACCATTAACCAACACCCAGAACGAAGTCTCGATCAAACTAATCCATGTCCTAACAGTCACCAAGGCGAAACAGGACGATATTAATTATTATGAAATAGAATGAGTGAGGTGGAAATTAACACGGTTTATACTAGGACACGGTCGCGGCGAGGCGCCCAGGAACGTGATTAACAACGGATATGTATATCGGAGTAGATGACGCGAATTCACGTAATTTACATGCCTATAATAGTGGATCATTTTAATTTGATCGACAAAACTGTATGGATCTTTGTTATATGAAATAAAAAAAATTAGTAATACAAATAAAGAAATTTGGTATAATGCTCCACTTGGCACTTTCAGTATATACCGATACCGTTGCAAAAAAGTAGTAAAAATGGGAAACTCTAGAGAGTTAACAATATGTTATGAGCAAGTCCGGGATTTGTAACAAATATCGAATTTTACTCAATTAACTCACCTGCAAATCATACAATAATCCGACGATACTCAATAAGTGCCTATTTCAAACGAGATCTTGTTGCTTACAGAGTCTAATATTGCTGATGTATAATATATCAACCGTAGTTCGGACGGCAATGTTATAGACGTGAATTTAGTCGTTTTGTTTTCTCATTTATAGAGAACACTCACGGAAGTTTTAAAATTGTATTTTGTAAGTAACTTTTCATTAAAATTTAACTAGATGAAAAGCTTGCTGCCTTGCATGAATTTTTAATAAAAATAACCATTTCATCCACTGTAATGAGAAAATACCTGAATGTTCGTGAGCATTGCTTTGGCGTGCGAGCAGGACGGAATCATACAATTGGTGCGGGAGCAAGTGAGAGCAAATACGGAGGTATGGTAGCTTTAATTTTCATACGGCATCAATTCTAACACACGTCTTTGTGATTAACTCTGTTCGTTTGACTAAAGTTGTTGTTGTTTCGTCTAAACTTTTGTTATTACCGCTTATGAGTGCCTGGTACAATTTACCGTTTAATTATCTACATTCTTAGCTTTATACGCGTGTTGTTTTAAAGATTCAACTCGTTTCAATTATCTTGGGAAGTAATGGCTCCTCCCTCGGCCCCGCTTGCGGTTTGCACCCTCCACTTCTCCTGTTTGCTCTTGTTCCGTTTAATATTATTTTTTATAAATATCTTCACAGATACACTTAACAAGTGAATTAAATTAAAAATTTAAAAACCCCCAACGCAATATTATGTAAATCACCATTTTTTGGTGGCGGCCATCTTGGATTTTAAATTTATTATAGTGCGTTGTACTCTACTCGTTAATTTGATACCCATTTGATACCCCTTTCATTTGATACCCATATTGATGGGGTCGTAGAGAAAAAAAGTAATCCGCCATTTTGTAGCGGCGGCCATCTTTGACGGATTTCCACCAAACATAGCTAAGAACCAGTGGCGGATTTACAGTCTAGGCCGCCCTAGGCCCCAGTCCATGTAATACCTGCACCTACGTCGTATATAACACGTCTACTCCTACTTACTCCTTAAAACATTCGGTGCCACCGACTCGCGAACAAAATGAACGTGAACTCGCATGGCGAGTCGGTGGCACCGAATGTGTTAAACAGTGGCGGATCCAGAATTTTTTTTCTTGTGAACAAGGTAGGTTTGTACATTTCAACGTTTACCTACAATTTGAATCTCTAAAATAGGAAATGTTATATCTCTGACAAGAACGTGTGCGTTAAACTCGTTCCGAATAGAATAAAATTTTAAAAACCTTGTAATGCGCGAGCAGCTTGCTGCGAGCGCCGAGAAAATTTTACGTTTCAGACTACAAAAGATGTGCAATCAGAGCCGGTTTTAACATTACCAGCGCCATGGGCGAGATTTCTACGGCGACCCTAAAAAGCAATTCAAACCCATACTAAAAAGGAAAAAATTCCAGGATTTTTTTCTGGGCCGATTCCGATGGGCAAAATCATGGGCGTATCTAGAAAAAAATCCACCTTTTCAGCTTGCTGCGAGTTCCAAGAAAATTTTGAATTTTTCAGCACGAATGTTGTGCGTTTAGCTTGCTCCGAGCGGCAAAGAAACAAAATAAGTATTCTTATTTATAAAAGCGCGAGCAGCTCGCTGCGAGCGCCGAGAAAATTTAGATATTTTACAGCACGAATGATGTGCGTTTAGCTAGCTTCGAGTGGCAAAGAAACTAAATGTCCTTATTTATAAAAGCGCGAGTAACTCGCTGCGAGCGCCGAAAAATTTTGAATTTTTCAGCACGAATGATGTGCGTTTATCTTGCTTCGAATGGCAAAGAAAGTAAATTTTGTAATTTATAAAAGCGAGAGCAGCTCGCTGCGAGCGCCGAGAAAATTTTGAATTTTTCAGCACGAATAATGTGCGTTTATCTTCCTTCGAGTGGCAAAGAAACTAAATGTTCTTATAAAAGCGCGAGCAGCTTGCTACAAGCACCGAGAATATTGAATTTTTCAGAACGAATGGGGCGCCACGGGCGCCCCATTATAGAGCCTGTGGCGCCCCTTTTATCCGGCGCCCTGGGCGGTCGCCCAACCGCGCCCCACCCTAACGCCGGTACTGTGTGCAATGAGCTCGTTCTGAGTGGTGAGCAAAATACATAATATTCTATTTATAATTGCGCGAGCAGCTAGCTGCGAGTGCAGAGAAAATTTTATATTTCAGGCTACAAAAGATGTGTTCTGAGCGGTGAGAAAATAAATATTCTTATTATAGAGCAGAGCCGCCGAGAAAAACCCATGGTCCCTTTAAAATATTTACGTACTTTTAGTTATTTCTTGTCATCAGTGATTTTTGTCACGATTGGCCGCCCCTAATATCTGGCCGCCCTAGGCCCGGGCCTACTGGGCCTTAGGGCAAATCCGCCACTGCTAAGAACACTCTCGACTAACTCTACTTTCAAACAAAAAAAAACTAAATCGAAATCCGTTCATCCGTTCGGGAGCTACGATGCCACAGAAAGACACACACACAGACAGACAGACGGACACGTCAAACTTATAACACCCCGTCGTTTTTGCGTCGGGGGTTAAAAATAGTATATTACTGTTTATTCCCGCAGGCTTTATGAAGAAATATGTGTAATGTTGCAACTAATTTTTTATTCTCCTAACAAGATATGTACTCTTAATATGTACCTAATATAGCAGCTACTAACTGTTAGGCACATACATATAACTTAAGTAAACCAGGCTAGACCGGTCAGGTGAGATGTAGAGTAAAATAAATAATCAAAAACCGTTATTCAAGCAACACCAAACAATCTTCCTCCTTAATAACTTTTTATCCTACTAAACCTACTTCCTTCCTGCTAAGTTGTTCGTTATTGTTCCTATAAATCATTCTTAAAGTGAAGATCGGCTACACTATATTCAACATCATCATCAGCCTATGTTCGTCCACTGCTGGACATAGGCCTCCCCCATGGCACGCCACTCAACTCGGTCCTCCGTCTATCTCCACTATATTACTTGGGTATAATATGCAAAAGTCATGAAAAAATCGTATGCGTGATCCAGATCTTACATGGTTAATATGATAATAAAAAATATGATAGGCTACACAAGCGCCACCTAGATAATACAAGAGAAAGTTTGTATAGATGTTTATTACTCTTTCTTTTTTTTTTCGTGGCAAATGCCTTTATTGAGAAAAACAAACTAACAATACTACAGCTACTACAGCAGTAAAGAACACTTTTATTAACCACAGATCGGCCACAAGCCGATCTACAGAAAATCCAAGTGCTCCAAACCACTGTCAATTGGCAGAGTGCCCAGAATGCTGGCAGCATTGCCACGTTGAATGGCAATACTTATACGTTGGGCCAAATATACCCCAGCATTTCGGTCACACGTCGCCTCGACCAAGCGCTCAGATAAATTTTGGAAAATGCGGTGAGCTCCCGGACCCCAAGGTCCCAAAGTCTCTACCCCAAACGGCTCAAAAATGTAACCGCTATTGAGGTTAGCATATTTACGCCGCTTGAGCCGCTCAGCAGAAACTGCCGCCGCACCAGCCGCAATTTGAGTCTCTGGAAGATGTGAGGGCGCCAGTGTATCAACGCAAGTCGCGTCCCTCACTAACGGCCGACCTAACTTCCAGGGAATCAAAGTCATACCGTCAGGTCTTTTACCATCGTCACGCATCAGACCATTCGGTTCGAGAATGGCTGCTACATTGGCGCTGGTAAAAGCCCGGCGAATGATGTCGTTGAGACTGGAGTGGCGGGAGATAAACAGTTGGACAGATTTGGCTAAAATTTGGGGTGTGGATTATAACTATTAAACCCTGCTATAAGGCAAAGCTCTCTAAAAGGCTCTTTAAAATGAAAAATCACCTATTACGAATATAAGATAAAGTGTCAAAGAGCGTGCATTAAAAGGATGCAAGCCCAGCATATAAGTAATAAGTACCATAATCAAGTAAATATATCATAAAATATCACGTATCATTAGAAACAAATTAATTTTCTTCTCCATAAAGTGTAGTAAAAACGTGCATATTTGCAGCCATAAGTAAATACCTAGAATCTAATAATGCGGAAGGAAATGTCGTTTGCATTTCGATGCACTAATTACATATTTCAAATACCTGCCGAAGCACGTTGGAAACGCAGACTGTATAACTGAGGCAGATATCTCGCTTCGAAATCGAATCTGTCGTACACATTAATAAATGTTTGCGCGATTTTCCACTAATAAAAAAAATAGATGAGTTTAATGATAACTAAGCGATATTAAGTGGTTGGCAAAATTTGAAATAACAGATTTTGATAAACAAGTGATATTAAAAAAAATAAAAAAACAAGCTTTTTTATATAAATAAAACAAAAAAATGCACTAACTAATAAAATTAATAAAAAGCTTAATTTCATTTTGGTTATCGATGTCTAACTTTATCCGATAGATTAATAAAGTATGCTTTTATTGCTTTCAAGCACGATACATTCGGCGGTCGGATCAAGTTTAGGAATCGCTCCTTACCTTCCGGAATCCTTTGAGAGGATGTAGCTACGAGCACGCCTCAGCTGCAGATTAGATGAGTTTACCTAACATGAAATACGATCGCGTGATACAATAAAACACCGTAACAACTATGAAAATGATGTTCAGTAAAGCCAGGGAATAGCGCTTCGGCGCGGATGAGTGCTTCGGCGTACCCGCTGCCCCGGCATTATGGCGTCCCGCAGGAACACCCCCAGGTTTTTTAGTGTGTATCCCCGCCGCTCCCATCTTTGGCGGGGGAGTCCCACAAACCGCCCCGCGCCCCCCGGCGTGGGGTGATGATGCGTTCCTGGGATAAAAAATAAATAAAAAAAGGGAAATACGAACTACTCCAGCTCATTATTCGATGGAAGATTCATGGGAACCGAAAACCGGGAAGAAGACGTACCTCATGGCTCAAAAACCTCATAACGTGGTTCAATATGAGCTCAAGATCCCTGTTCTGTACGGCTGTCACAAAAGTTAAGATAGCAATGATGATTGCCGACCTCCGGAAATAGAATATGGCACCACAAGAAGTAGAAGAAAGCCAGAGAGGGATTTTTAAAGCCTTCTAGATTTAGTCGAGACAGAACCCATTCGTCCCCCAAATCTGCTAACATTTACGACCGCATTGTCGCTTAAGCGAGATCGTGGTCAAAGGCTTCCCTATAGCAAATAAAAAAAGCTATAACCACACTATTTCAGAATCTGATAGAATAGAAATACTATCTATTGTAACCAATATAACAGAAAGTACTGAAAATTAAGCCAGAACGATAGACAGCGAAATATGTAATTATAAAAAAATAATAAAACTGATTTACCTGCTAACATTAACTGTCACTAAAACTTTACCCCAATTTTTATTAAATGATAATCGTCGTTTAGGTCTTGCCTTTCTCATTCATCCCGCTACTCTCTTGGCAACATACATCAATAACATCTTGGTAACATGTATCATCAAAAACATACCATCAATATTTCTGCAGTGCTTGAAGAGTCCCAAAATCCACTACAAACCATAAATCGGTTTAATTAAAGCTTTCGATTACTTTGTATTTGTGTTTGAGATAGAAATGGAACGAAGAGGTCTTGTCTCGACATCGAGTGGACAAGAAAATGAAGTCCCGAACATGGTCGCCGCCGAAATTACAGAAATTAATTAAGTAAACAAGAATAGTCTCGCGCGTAATCCCTCGATATTGAAATGTTCCTATGATTAAATTCGTAGAGGCAAAGCAAGTGCAAAATGTAGATATAGCTACAGCTATATCAGGAGTGTAATTACTGAGGTATACCTCTAGCGGGCTCTAGGAACCGCGGAATGAATTAGGAAGCAGAACGGCCGTAATAAACGCAAAGATTGCACGTTTGCCGAAAGAAGTCGATAAAGTCCCTTCAGCTAATCATTACCCTCCTCTGTGCAAGTTTACATATTTCTAGGACTTATAGTTTCTCCGCAAAGCCGCGGACGGACGGACGAACAAAGCGAAACTATAAGGCTTCCTTGTTCACTACGGAAGCCTATAGTTTCGCTAGAAAACTTTTTATTTAGTTTAATAAAAAATAACTTTTCGTAAATTAATATTACTCGCATTAAATAAGCTTTTCTAATCGCAAGTCCCATGCAGTCAGATCTAGTGGTAATGTAGTCTACGCTAGACACCGTGGCTCGAAGTACTCGAGCCGCGGCAGTCGCTTCAAAAATTCATGAAATGATTGTTGCTGTTTGTTTCACTGAATGCCGTCATTACGTTTATGCGAATACATTTCGGTGGATGCGACGCTACCTACCTCCTTTTATTCAAACAAAAGCGTTCTTTAAAATATTTGGCTTGAATTAGCGTGACACCAGCGTATCCATATCGTGACTGTCACTGAACTACGTATTATTCATCCGATACTAGCTGCGAACAGCAGTTTTACCCTCTGTATTGTAGCCTATGTGTTATTCTAGGGTCTAAGCTATCTCTATACCGAATTTCAGCACATTCGGTCCACCCGTTGAGGCGTGGAGAAGTAACAAACATACACATTCACACACTCATATATGTATATGTATATATTAGTGTTAAGTGTGATAGGTAAGCCTGTGACCACTATCTCGCGTGATGTTAATCGACGGCCGTATATGGTAGCAGACCAAGCAGGCTAAACCTAGCAGACCTAGAAGGCGGGATAAAACCCTTCCTGGCTTCACTGAACATCATGCGGGAGCACGGTAATAATGACCACTTGGCGACACGGTTTTGTCACATGCCAGAAAAACAATATTTTCCAGACAACCATGCAGGGATAAGAAATATTCAACACTGGAAGGATGATGGTTTTACCACGGTAAAGAGATGTACAGTAATGATGTGACTCCCTAGAAGCGGTTGAACTCAAGGTCGCGCGAGTTTCCAACGATTTGGTTAAGGCTCGGTAGGCAGCTAGGTGCCGAATAGGCGTTATTATTGTGAATTACTCAACGAATTAGGGAAATAATAGAAATCGAACACAGCTCAAAAAGTGATTCAATGCAAAGTACAACTATATGGGCGGGGCGTAAAAAGTACAACTCACCCGCCGCTCAGTCACACAACGCGCTCAGCGACAGATGCACGCATCGTTTGATTTTTAAAAATATCCAAAATAATATAGTTAACGGACAAAAATGACCTTTTGTGTGGTAAATTGGTGTAAAAATGGAAAGAAGGCAGTAAAAAGCAGGAAAAACTTATCACAGCTAACTAATATTATTTTAAACCAAATTATATAATTTCGATTTTAGTTGACATTAAATACATAAAAATATAGGGTAAACTAGGCATGGCTGAAACAATGTTATTTTGGTCGTTTATTGCATTCGCATTCGATTAGGTAACGTTATATTAATTTTGTATACTAGCCAAACCCACGGTTTCACCCCCGCTACAAAGATGTTATTTTTGTACAATAAATAAAAGCATTTGTTTTTGAATTAAATCAATAATGACTTTTAATAAAAGTCTGAAGAAAGAAAGAAAAAACCTCTAAAGTGAAGAATTCACCTGACCCGGCTCGGCCTGATTCGACCTGATTCTGGCATCGCGCTTTTATCACCGCACGAGCCGACACCGATCGAAAGCCCAGGTTTATACGACTAATGTCCAATTATGAAAAATGACAAATATTATATACGTCCAATCATAAAAATGCCTATTCGGAAAATAGTTCACTCATAAAAATGTCAAATCGTAAAAAGGTCCAATTTGAAAATTGTCCATTCTAAAACGTCCATTCGTAAAAATGTCCAATAAAGTTTTATTTTATCCGTAGTTCTATCAATAGCTAATCCCGTAGTCCTATTAAAAGTGTCACGTACCTAGTGAGCAATATTTATTTCCAATGCAATGACAGCTGTCAAACTTGAAATGTCAATATCTCGGAAAATACTCGTCTTAGGCTGATGCTGTCATAGACGAAATTAAAGGTCTTGGAGAGATCTTCATTTCAGATGACAGCTGTCAAACTTGAAACGTCAATATCTCGGAAAATACTCGTCTTAGGCTGATGCTGTCATAGAAGAAATTAAAGGTCTTGGAGAGATCTTCATTTCAGATGACAGCTGTCAAACTTGAAACGTCAATATCGTGGAAAATACTCGTCTTAGGCTGATGCTGTCATAGAAGAAATTAAAGGTCTTGGAGAGATCTTCATTTCAGATGACAGCTGTCAAACTTGAAACGTCAATATCTCGGAAAATACTCGTCTTAGGCTGATGCTTTCATAGAAGAAATTAAAGGTCTTGGAGAGATCTTCATTTCAGATGACAGCTGTCAAACTTGAAACGTCAATATCGTGGAAAATACTCGTCTTAGGCTGATGCTGTCATAGAAAAAATTAAAGGTCTTGGAGAGATCTTCATTTCAGATGACAGCTGTCAAACTTGAAACGTCAATATCTCGGAAAATACTCGTCTTAGGCTGATGCTTTCATAGAAGAAATTAAAGGTCTTGGAGAGATCTTCATTTCAGATGACAGCTGTCAAACTTGAAACGTCAATATCTCGGAAAATATTCGTCTTAGGCTGATGCTGTCATAGAAGAAATTAAAGGTCTTGGAGAGATTGTCATTTCAGATGACAGCTGTCAAACTTGAAACGTCAATATCTCGAAAAATACTCGTCCTAAGCAGACGCTGTCAAAGAAGAAATTAAAAAACTTTGAAGATCTTTCAGATTTTGAAATTTCAAGTTTGACAGCTGTCATCTGAAAGGTAGATCTCCCCAAGACCTTTCATTTCTTCTATGACAGCGTCAGAAATAAACCAATTCGTGTTGGAAATTATTCTTAATTGGACATATTTCATTTGGACTAAATTTAAGTTGGAAATTATTCGTGTTGGACATTTTTCCTAGTTGGACGTGTAGCCATGTTGGACCAAATTAGTGTTTGACCAAATTAGTATTGGACATTAATACTAGTTGAACATTTTGGATTTTGGACATTTGTCGTACAAACCGATAAAACCATATCCATATCCTTTTTAGGGATTCTAACTACCTATGTACCAAATTTGGCAAATTTGCCATTACCTAGTCGAATGCTTCATTCTATTGTTGTACTCCCCAGGACATCGCGCATGGTTGATGAGATATTCGTTTTGTTTCAAGCATACCAAGGTTACCCTAGTCTGACATAAAAGAATATATTTGAGTTACCCCTATGGCAATACCGAATTTAACTATAAACAATTTTGATACTTTAATTAATTTAAAAAAAAATCGCTACTGTACTTGGTAACTGACCTCTGTTTAATCAGATAAGTAGCTCTGGCGCGAAAAAGTTACACACATGCTTCACATAAAACAGACATGCTATAATGATAATAATGATACTTTTATAAAATGATAATAAAAGACGATGTTATATGACACAAATATAATATTAAAAATACATAAAATAAAATGATAAATCGTTAATTTAACGTAATCCAATTCTTTATTTTTTGCGGTGGGGTGGTCTTTTCAATGTCTCGTAGGCGGGCATTTTCCTTTATTTTTAATACTTTCCAAAACAAATTTTCTGACTGATGATTTCAATTCGCCTAGAAAATACAAAATAAATAAGATTAATATCATCTTTTAAAAGTAAAAAAGGCGTACCAGTATGGTAACAGTAAAAAAGGTGCCATGAATATAATAATAAAAGAAATTCCCAAATAAAGCAATTGTATTTATACTTGTACGTAGGGACATCTAATACATTAAAACAAAATAAAAATGCCAAGTGCAAGTCGGACTCTTTTGAATTGAACTCTTTCTTGAAACATCTCATACATATATACAAAAACAAACGGAAAAAGCACTTTGTTGTTTGGGAGCCCCTTTTTTATTTTATTCTATTTTTAGTATTGCAACAAAAATACATCCGTGAAAATTTCAACCTTCTAACTATCACGGTTCGTGAGATGACAGACAGACAGACGAACGGACAGCGAAGTCTTAGTTATATGGTCTCGTTTTCCCCTATGGGTACGGAACCCTAAAACACAATTTTCATACACATAATAACATTCCTACTCATCATTAAACTTGGACAATATGAAAAGTATCAAAAATTTTCAGTCATACTATAATGTATTTTATGACTTTAGTTGTAAACAAATAGATAACACAAAATAGTTATTTATGGACAAAATAACGATTATTTTACGTTTTCAATGATGAGATTCAATGAGCTTGATGATGTACTGTTAATCTAACTTAAACATACCTGAGATATACGCTGTTCTCTTAGAAACACTTAGTCATAGCAGCAACCACTTTTCTATTTGCAACTGCTGCATACGCCGTATATATACATTTTGTAATTCATTTGGCAAGCACCGCCACGGATTATTTTACTCATTTTTATCAATATTATTGTGAAAAATCTTCGAAATAACTTATTAATCATTAAAACTGCGTACAACATATTATTGTTTACTTTTTGTTACTCAAATTTGACGGAAGTAGTTTGAAAGAAATAGGTAGAATGTTGCCATTTTTATTTTAGTTTTTTCTTAATAAATTTGAACTCCTTCGTTTTGTCCATCCCGTTTGCACATGTTGATTGAATATTTCTGTTTCACTCAACACTATCCGACTAAGTAAAATGACACCCCAAATGCATGAATGGGCGAGTTCATGTACAAAAAATAAATTTAGCATGGTTATGCCTTATGTATATCCGTGTGTCGCGTGAGTATTATAATTTAGTGGTGTGAGTTTGGGACCACGTTTTTGCGGAAAAAGTAAAGGAGTTACAGGGAGTTGGAATTACTCAAAAAATCAAAAAGAATTAAAAACTTTGTTATATTTTTATTAATTTACAACCATTATTCGGAAGCTTACTGCATAAAAACGTCTATTCGGCACCTCGCTTCTTGTCGATCCCTGTCGACCGCGTTGCAAACTCGCGCGACCTTGAGTTCAACCGCTTCTAGGGAGTCAAATTACTGTATATCTCTTTACCGTTGTTTTACATAAGTTCATAGCTACTCTATGAGGTATCGTAATACCAGTAACATAATACATTCTACCTCTCTACCGGTGAGTGCAAGGGAACCGTCATAGAGTATATTATGCATATTGGTTCGGTAGCATATGACCTCATCACTCAGGACACCATTTAATAAGACGTGGGAAGCGGTCCACTCTAGCAGATGTATTTTATATTGAGGCGGATACTGTTTACGTAGTTTAACACGACGACGTTCTTTACGATTTTAATATTTTTACCAAAAAATTTTTTTCTTGCATTTTTTAAAATATTTTTGAACTTATAAAACCACTATCCCAGCGTTGAATAGATCCTCTCCCTGCACTGTCTGGAAGAGATTGCTCTGAGCGATATTACCGCCAATTGGTAGAAACACCATTATTGATTTATAATTGTAAGTTTTTCTTTTCTGTTCTGTGTTAATAAAGAGTGATTTACTCGTATATATCTATTATTTTTACAAGTTATAATCATACTCGTATATCACCCGAATTTTATTGTGTTAACGTCGAGAAAAAAGGCATTAAGCATCTTTCCGTCTAGTCTTGTCCTTTCAACACGGTTCCATACACGGTAGGAGTGGGCGTCGTTCCTTAACCTATTAGGCTGACTCCACATACGTGCGGGATCCTCGAGTGTATGATCCACACAAAACCGCATGCACGCTGGGAGTATCATCCCAGAGTACCCCGGTCCTAGAAGCCCCGTCCTGAAGGAACTTATATGAATTATTTTTATATTATTCTTTACTAGCTGCAGTTTTACCCGCTGTACAGTCAACTACAAAGAGATGTATCCATGTTAGGCTTAAAAAATGAAGTAAATTTTCATTTGCCACAATGAACTACCCTTGGTTCGTGACATTTCTAGTAGCAATCAAACTTTATATTATCATCGACTCGTTTAATATGCAACAATGATGTATCCCACTACTTTTCCTTAGGTGATACATAATAATAGCTGAATCGAATATAGTATAATATTTGGTGGATACTGAAAATGACATGAAGCAAGGGTAAATAATTTTTGCATACTAAAAGTTCCTTCATTTTGTAAGACTAACATGGATACATCTCTTTGTAGTTGACTGTACATGTCGCCTCTATATGTCTTATTTCACGTTCTGAGATATCTCTATATCAAATTTCAGTTCAATCGGTCCCGTTTAGGCATGAAAGAGTAACAAAAATTCATCCCCGTACAATCTTATAAACATTCGCGTATATGACCCTAGAACTGGAATAACACATAGACTACAGTACAGCGGGTAAAACCGCTGGGAACAGCTAGTTTATTTTAAAATTAACGCGACGTGTTATATCTCGTTCGAATCTATCTCTATGTCATTACTTGCTAAATTTATCACCGCCTCACCTTATCGCAGTTTTTGCATTCAAAACATCACCTATCACCGTTACGCCATACATCTTTTTGCAATTTCTTTTTGCGCTGCGCTGTAGTTAGCCACGTTGTGATAAGGCGAAGGTGATAAGAACCCACCCACGTATGTGTCGATGTTATAAATACGTGGCTTTAACCCATTCGCAGCCTTTACGAGTTGCGACGAATCAATTTATTGCGAAGAAGATTGAACCTCTTGGCAGTAAAAATATAATATGTCTGTTTTATTGTACTTAAGCTAGGTGAAATTTTTAACAGCCTTCTAGCTAGCTTTCAATAAGCGAGGAGCGCGTTTCAATTCATATCTCGAAAACTAATGTACCGATTTTAATTAATCTTATTACAAAGTTGACTAAAGTAAAATAAATAAAATTAAAAAAGTCAAAAGGATTTTTAGATGAGAATCTGTGTTCGTTGCATTTAGTGCACGGTGTGGAGCACGGGGCTGATGAATATTAACAATAGATGTTGTAAATAGCGAAGAGACATCTTCTTGTCCTTATCTCGTCTTCCTCCTCCATTCCACTCTATAATCGGTCATATCAATCACTCCCTTACCAAGCATATCCTCTTTCAAAAAGATCATGCAAATCTTTCTTAGGCATCCCTTCCCGCGTTTCTACGTACCTACTACCATATTTTTATGGCCTTTGTTGATATAACTTTACTCACTTCGCATAATGCATGCCCTTACCAAGCTAGCCTTCCTCTCTTTATCCCGTACCAGTACCAGGCTACTACATGCACTAAACAAATTATGTAGGCAGAGCGAAGAGAACCTAAAATGAGGAATGGAGGATATTATTTTTAGCTCCCAAGGGAGGGAAGTTAGACAGCGAACTCGTCACGAGGGATAAACTTAACGTTGCGCTCAAAACTGGTACATGTCCGACGATCTTGTCGCATTATAAATGCTGGTGATAAATAAATACTGCATACTATGCAGACTTCACATTTTATAACCTGGTAAAATATGTAGGAGGACACTGTAGCTAGTGAAATTACAGGGCTAAAGAGTCATAACAACTTTTGACTTCTGACAATCTCTTTTTCTCGCTTTTGTCTCTTTTTTCGCACTTGAGTGAGCGTTGGCGCAGTGCATCTAGAATTTTACATCATTGTTAAACATCATCATCTGGTGGCACTGTACTGATTACAGATAGAGCGTCTAGCTCGTCTTCTTATTTCTTTGCATTAAAAACAATGTAGCGTCGGTAGTCAAGTTTCACATGGAAGGTACCATGTTTCGAAAGGCACGTATAAACTGTAGTTCCTGGCTGTTTTCAATACAATATGTAGGAGGCAGTCGTTAGGTCATGTTGCAGGCCGAGTAACCTGAACTGCAATATGTGTAGCTGGCCCAGACAACCTATAATTTTTATTGTAATCTGACTTTGACAATGTACGAGTAAGTAGGGTAACCCGTTCTACTGTAGTACATCTATAAAGTTAAAGTATAAACCCGGATACTTCCCAACAGGTAAAATCCAGTTATTTTCAGAATAAAAAAAACGTTTTAAAGCCAGCGCTGGTTAGTAAGTTAAATTAATAAATCGTTACAGTCCCTTTTTTGGGATCGACCCCGCACACTGCGCCCAAGCAAGTGTAAATAAATAATGGTGACCTGCGACTTGCGACAATAAAACTTGAATATTGCTGTCATGGACGGAAAACCACGCAAACTTACTGAATAAATGAGCCAACCATAGTAAGCAGCATGTATAATAAATAATATACAAAAGTACTAATCATAAAGCCTTCGCTCTATTTCGCGCAAGTGTTCAAGCGAATTGTCAAATTCTTCTATTTATTATTCTAAGAGTATGTTATGATTAAAAAACCTCTCTAGAAGATATTACTCCTAAGGGAAAAGACCGCGAATCAATGAACAATTTAACAAATTTTTTTTCAGATTTATTTGTGGTTATAATAATATTAAGGCATTATTAAGACAAAAAATAATACTACAGCTACAAGTACAGCAGTAAAGAGCCCCTATTATACGCGTATGAGTCACAGATCAGCCAATCTCCAGAAAATCCAAGTGCTCTAAACCACATTATAATATTTTTAACAGTTATTTATGTTATGTCTAGTAAATATTTTTTATCACACCTAAGAAAAAATATTATGTAGGTATTTAATTTGTTGTTCATAACGTGACCTTCCAGTCAGTAGGACCACGTATCAAGTTATAAAGCAATTGTCTCAAGTATAAAGTTACCTTGAGTTATCGCATTAAAACTGGAAATGAAACTGATTTCAAGACGGGACTTGTAATTCGTCCGTGAAGCCATCCGAGTTTCGACAACCTCCGTAATTAGATATTTTATAGCCTTACACACTAACTATAACAATACATAAGAGTCTTGAAATGTTGGAAATGTATATAAAGAAAATTTAAATAAATTAATTAGCCACAACTTTGTTTTTATTGCCACACACATCAATGATTATTATAATTAGTAATAAAGTTTTTCCCACGAAAATATTAGGAACGAACAAAAAACTTCGCACGAAAAAACAAGTGAAATTTTAAAAATACTTTTTAAAAACAAGCTTTAATTATCATTACCATCTTGCATCATATAGTACTCGTCAAGACGAATCAAATGAGCCCAAACTCGATGGGGTTGCGTTGTTTAATGACAGAGTTCCTATAGCCACCTTCCAGCTCCATCATCAAATCAGCTCCATGTCATAATAATATTGCATTGTCATCCGATTTACACATGCATGCAAATTTTCAGCTCAATTGGAAACCGGGAAGTGGGTCAAATCAAACTTGCAAGATTTGATTACAGACAGACAGACAGACAGACAACAGACAGGTGAAAGTAATATAAAGCTTGTAAAAACAAAAAAATTCCACCAAATATTAATTAAGCTTATATATTATAAATTATATTAAGCTCCAAGAAAAAAACTAAATTTAGTAAAGCTACTTACTCCATATTTTACGCGTGAAATAGTGTTTTCGACATTTTGTCTAACAACTGAAAATAGTGACGCAGAGTGTGCACTTGCTCCTATGTATAATACAAGAATGCACCAAACAGCAGTTACACAAATATATGTGTAATGATACAAATATAATTTAAAGCGTAGTTGAACGCCGACGCCACAGCTGCACCGGTTCACATGGGACTAAGTTTACAATGAGTTCCGCAACTTTCCATTCCGCGCGGACCTACTAGCTAATTCAATTAAATACTGTCACTCAAAATTATAATGATTTCAAGCAATGATGCACAAAATATGAGGAATCTTGCTCTAACCGAAAACACAGACCACAAGTCTAGTTTCGGATAGAGCAGTTTTCACCACCATGATACCTCCTTATTATACCCAAATGTTTCTGTATCATTAGATTTAATGTACCTATTTTATGAATAAATAATTTAATTTAATTTAATTTAATATAAATCTTCATTTGTCATTTAGACTTGAGACAATCTGCACTGAGCACGTATTGATTAATTTACATAGGTGACAATCTTTATAAACTGACCAAGATTTGTGTGTTAAAGACTTAGTTTTCAAAGACTGTTTAGTGTACTTGATTCAGATTCAGATTCAGATACTTTATTCACCATAAACATAACAAATTGTTGTTACAATGGCATGTCAGTGGTACATATACAAAGGTAATAAAATATAATTGAAATCATAATAATATAAAGAAAAATTAAGTAGGTACATAATATTAAACTTGTTAAACACGGTTAGAACGTTAAGATTATAATAGGCGTTTCTTAACTTGCGCATATAACCCAATTCTCAATCGTGCATAAAGGAAAGTAACATAAATATAATAAATGTTCTTCAATAAAATTTAATATTCTTTAGCGTTTGGCGCTCGGCTATAGGCGATGTTCCATCTCACCATCTTTTTCTATACCGACCTCCACAACACAAAGAAGTCCTTTTTGGTAATCTGGTACAAGTCCTTGCTCAGTAGTGAGATGGTAAAGAAATAAAAAAATAGAATTGAAAAGTCTTTATTGAACACCGTAAATTTTCAATAGAATAAATAAGCTTTTTCAAGATTACACATTAGAAAAAAAAGTGTTACAATTGGCGATCTTATCGCTAATAGCGACCTCTGCTAGACAACCAAGTCAACAGACAAAAAATAGTCAAAATTACATTGGTGACATTCACCAAATTAAGGTCTTATTTTTAGATATGTTTATCAGTGTATTTTGTCAGTTTTATATCAGCAAGTAGGTACTCAGGGTCACCACCGATAAACTCTCGTCATTGGAGCGTGTCTACCCTTGAGGATAACTTTTTTCGATCTTTAATAATGATAATAATTAACTATTGGAATGAATAACTCATAAAGCTTATAACATTGCAATCTAGTGGGGCAATGCTGCCAGCAATCTGAGCAGCATTTCCTCAAATCACACCAGAAAAACTATATGTAAAGTGATAATACACGTCATTCTGCACAAATTTCGGACCGAAATTCCCATATGCTATTAAAATAGTTATAGCGTAGTAGATAAATGAATATGGGCTCACAGGATGATGCTCGGCTCGGATGCAAACTTCATTGTTGTTACTGGCAACAATTTCGGGAGAGCTCGATTGCTTTTAGCACCCAATTCCATGTACGTGAATTATGATCATAGTTGGGTTCGAACAGCACCGCTCTGCGTCGCCTCGCTTGAGCGATTGTTTCCTCTACCTCTAGCTAATATTTCTTGTGGATTTTTCCATTTAAAACTACCAAAAAGCATACACACGAGTCAAGTTGCCGCTGCGAACGTATGCAACTGCGAATTGAATGGCTGTGCGTTTTCAAATGAAATTACACTTAGATTTGTGTGTATGCTCTTTGATAGATGGCGTCGGAGGCAACGCTCAAGCGGCGAGAGTGAACCGTGGTGCATCGCTACACAGGCTGCATTAAAAACGGTAAAATACAGTCGTTTTAGCCGGCGGGCATGAGAAAAAGAAGATGTTAATTCATTTTGTCGTGTATTCGTACCTATCTACAATCTTTTTAAATCTCCTAAAATATACAAAATCGGAGAAGTGTATTATAATAACATATTTTTAAAATACGTAGCTTATAATTTAGTCCTACTTAGGAAATAATGCAAAATTCAACAAATTTAATATACAATGAATTTATACAATTTTACGCTCTTTCGCGCTCTTAAAACCCTAAACAAACTTGCAGTTCCAACAGTAAAGAAAACTTGTGTATTAACCACAGATCACTTGAATTCGTGTGTCTAGTCCATAGATAAAAATACCCATGTTTAGCCATTGTAAACCCTCTTGAAGTTGGTTTAATGTTATCTAAATTTCACTTGTTATTGCGAGTAGCCCCTTGTTCGTATATACGGTCCCTTAGCGAGAATCCGGGCGCGGAGTGGTGCGATTTGTCCGATTTATGTGTGTAGTTCGAGAATACGGCCCCGAGCTCGACTTCTGCGTAAATAGAGTCTTTCTCGGCGATTGCACGCGTTCCAGATTGCCGTGAATGGCCACGGGAGCTGGGAACGTATTGCCGACGTCTCAACTCTACTGACGTACTGGTGATGCCTTCAAAAATCTATAGGATAGGGATGTTCTTTCTCGGGATTAAATACATTTATGTGATTTTGCTTGTAATTATAAAAAAATAAAGTCTATATTAGTAATATTTTAAGCGACCACAATTTAAACTCGTTTAACATAAAAGTTTATGTGCTTTTTACATGTTATGCTGAAATTGTGCTGACTTTTTAAAAGGGGAATACTAACTTGGAATAACGGGCTCTCTTCTTGACATCTGGACACGTTTGATCAAACATCAAAAAATCGAAAACATATATTTCAATACTTCATATCCAAAATGGATTGGATTCATAATAAATAAGTATTTTGAGCTCTAAAGTTTGCTATGTCGATGGAACAAAATCTTTAAAAACAGGTAAGTGCTCTAATGATCAATTAAGACAACCATTGGGTTGCCGACCAATCAAAAGAATTAAAGACGAACAAATTTGTTTGGAAAATTTATACCTAGTATAAAAGTAGAGAACATTGGAATAACACATTATGTAGATTACTTACTTTTCAGTGGGTGGGTAAAACCTCTGGATGCAGCCAGTATAAAAATAAACGCTAAGCTTTACGTAAACATCAGCTCATCACGGATCATAATATTTCCACCGTTTTGCCTATTAACCACTCCACTGCGTGCAAAAATCGGATTAATATTAAAATATTATATGCACAAGCTGCACGTCGGAAAACGTTCGTTGTTTTATTAATATTCAGGGGATTATAGAAAAATGTTTATTTAAAATATTTATTTTATCAATTTTACAGTCAACATTCAACACACAAAATCGTCGCTGTGTACAGTTTCAGTTGTTTGTTAACGAATGAGTTTTTTATATTTTGTTTTAACGATGCACAAAATGAAATCTGTTGTGAGAATTGAACAATTGTTTTGTTCAATAAGCTTTTCTAGTGCTCATTTAGGATTCTGTAAGGGCTTTTGTAAACATCATTTTAAGTAACCTTACGTATGTAGCAGAAATTAGTCTCATTCAAAAAGTGCATTTGAGATTTTGTAAGTTATACTGCAGTATACAAATTGGATACACCTAAGTTTAGTCAACTGTGATTGGCTATATACCTAGCATTAGCCGGCTAAAACGGGATAGCCGTAACATATACACTGACACAGATACTTGCCTATTATGAGCTTTCTATAAACTCCACGGTACACGTAACGCAAGACAATTCGCAACACTAGTCAATAAAATAAGATTGTCGGTACCGAGTCGGCTCGAGGATGCGAGGGCCAGGTGATATGTGGACCCGAGTTTATAGCGGGGCGAGGTTTACCGCCCTTACATATTTAATATTGAAAAACAAAAATATAGCGATCCATCGGTGCACGAGTACCGAGCACCGAACTTGTTTATAGCAAACGTGGCGATGGATGCGCGCTACGTGATCGCGTTCAGAATATATTCCTCCGCGAAACTTAATGGGATTGGAGCTCTTTTTAAGTGTGATGCTTATGAAACTTTTTATAACGTTCTGAAGATTTGAGAGGTGTGCGCTGGAGAATAGGATATTATTTTTTTTTATGGCAAGACGAGTCTATCAGGTGCATGATAGTAAGTAAAGATCAACATGATTATCAGTTTACATATATTCCATATGCCTCCCTTATATATGACAAGCTACGCAACTCGGTCCTCCGTTTGTCTCCTCCAACTCTCCAACCACTCCCAGCGACCTTCCGGATTCCGGATATTGTCGCGCCATCCCGCAAAATGTCATCAATCCCACTTCCTATTTTATAATTATGCGAACTCTAGTAAATAAAAATCTCGTGTCTTTGTGGTCGGTAAGGCTCGATCACTATTAATGATTGTATTTAATATCAGACACGTAATTTGTATTAAAGTACCTATGTATTAATGATATGCGTTTCTCAATATTGTCGCATAGTTTTTGCAGTTCTAAGTCTCTAAGAACATTTTGTGTATGTTTCTTTTTGAAGTTTTGTGAAATCACCGTCCTTCCAGTGTTATATATTTCCTCTCCCTGCACGGTTGTCTGGAAGAGATCGCTTTGAGCGATAAGATCGCCAATTGGTATACCTTTGGTTTTAATTTTTGTATTTGTATTACCTAACTTAATATGTGGATCAATAAAGAGTTTCTTATCTTATGACTCTTGTGTAAGAAGCGTTGGTGCAGTGCACCTAGAATTTCGCACCATTGTGAAATCCTAGGTAATACTGTACAGAGTATAGGCAGCGTTATTTCTTAACATCAGTAGAGCGTCTTGCTCGTCTTCTTACTTCTTCACATAAAAAAACATTAATTTTAGTTGGTTAATAGTGATATCCACTGCGGTTGTTTAAGTAGCTGATGTAGAAGAACTCAGAGGTTTTCGTTCTAATAGAGCAGCTGATCGTGTGAGACGCAGAGGCTGCGTCACCTTGTTCCTCTTAAACAACTGTCACAGAAACATGGACTTAGTCATGGAGGAAGAGCGAAATATAATAATATAATTTTATTGTTTTTTTAACGAGTTAGAGAGGGAAATACTGCCTCTAGTGTTGCACTCATCATCAGGTACACCGTGTGAAAGAAAAAAAAAAACATTTATTACCAATTATTACATAAAACAGATTCAGGTTATTAATTATACGGTATGGGAGAAGTTGCACAATTTTGTGAGCAAAATAATAATAAAAAAAATATTAAAACAATTTTCAGAAAATAAAAGGTAAGTAATAAAAACATACGTCTGCTTGTGTGTTGGTGTCTAAATAAATGAATCACCGCTTTCAAAGTCTATCGGTAGCAAGTAGCATGCATTCCATATTATGGGATATATTGGATCTAAACGTTAGTGTATTTGCCAGTGTCAAATAAAATTAATTTTCAAAAGAAAATAATTTTCCAAGTTTTCAACTCGTTTGCGTCCAAAATACTACTATTTAAATTCCTCAAAACTTATAAAAGGATTTTCATAGATTAAAATAAAATAGATATAGTGATTTAAGATATCAGTAATTTATTTTTATTGATAAATTTAAATAAGCAGTGTTAAAAATGACAAGCGACTCGCGGCGCGTGAACGTTATCAATAACTGATAACTGATAAGAACCCTAATTTTATTATCACTTTGATATCAAAATACTTAGATTTGACATTTACATGTCGTTGTTTTCCTGCACAAATTATGATAGAATTACAATCAATGATAACTATTACATTATGAGATAATGTTTATAGATAATGTAATTATATTAGTTACAAAAGCTGGAACATCTACGTCACAATATCGATCTATATCTATATGTTCCAAATTTTACGATCAGTCAATCAATCAAACTTTCTATTTATACACCAGCTTATAATCATAAGTATATCATACACCCAACATAGGTACCTTGCATCTCTAAAGAAGAAGATGATATTATATATCCAGACAAGAATATCTTTGGAACAGCACTTGACACTGGAATTCCACCACTCAATAAAAGAGAATAATAGAAATAATATGTAAGGAAATTAATACTATCAAATCAATGTTGTAACAGAAAAAAGTACTAATATTATAGCAGACAAAGGTACGGCTAGTTCTTCACAATCAGGGATACCTTATTACTGGAAACTCCATTTCCACACCATCCATCGAAAAAATTGCATCTGCATAGATATTTATAACGCCGTAATTTTAAACTGAGGAAGGAAATCAATGAGATGAAATTTAAATATTCTATAACAAAGAACTAACTCATCCAGCAGTACCGACGTCTGTGTTCATAGGTACTAAACAGTATTCTGTGTCACAGCGTCGCGTCGCGGCTGTAACGATGCGGCCTCCCCAGCCTCTGCATTATTAACCACCGCACCATCCGACCACTTCTATCGACAGAATTAAAACTTACCCAACTCTTTACTCACCCACGGCTATCAAACATTGCCATTTTTATAGAGTTTCCGGAACTCGTCTCGCCGCATCTGCCTTCATATCGAAGTTCGCACGCTCATAATAATTCATGCTTCCAAGTTTTTCCCAACACATTACAGCATGGGATTCCTCCCCGTGGTGCCGTAAATAAAACATTTGCATGTACTACGAGTATGTAGTATGTAGTTGTATTTGCTTCGTTATCCTATATGCGTACAAGTAATATTTCACGGTTCGATATATCTAAATGCAGCATGTTTTACGTGCCTCCGGTTGAGCTGCCCGCGAACTTGCGCCTGCTTTAAACTTTACTGAAGGTACTCCGCGGTGAGCCATTCCACTTGCTGAAAACGTAATGCAAACCGTGCAGACTTGTAAATAAGTAACACGCCTCGTTACACGCTGCTTCTGTATTCATCGATGCATACAATAGATGCGATGTATATTCATGTAGAAGAAAAAAAAACCATTATGAATCTCTATTATCTTCAGCTTGTATGGTCACATCGATACTTGATAGGTACGTGTAGTCTAGAAGGTTACCATACGTCTCTGCGACAACAGAGTGACAACTCTATATAAGCGTAATATTTCAGAAAATGACCTTGATTTATTAAAAGCTTAACGTTGTATTTAAAATAACCGGTTTTTGAGATGTCGAATGTGGTTTTATACTCTTTTGCACTAGGTTTTTTATGACATTTCTGTATACTCTTTTCCGATAATGATTTTCTTGATGCATTGATTTTATGAGCTTCGTCGAAAGACATTCTCAAAAAGTAAACTCTATACGAATATAAAAAAAGGATTCAAAATTCATCATATCGTGCGAGCAATAAATCGCACACGCAAGAACTCTTAAACCCTGTTGTTACTTCTTTTGGATAGTAAATCAACGCTTCCACAGATCGATCTCTTGCCTCGATTGCCGCATCTTAAAAGCCCGATTTGAAAGAAACAGAGTGATCCAGACGTGAAAGCGAGGCACTCGGGGTGCGAAGCTCGGGCGCGTTACGTTAATAATTAAGATAGCTTTTCCACGAGTGCGGGCGCCACGACGTGCTTCCCTTGGCGCTGGCGATGATAGCTTACACGCTACAAACCTACCCTTAAACCAATAGGCAAAGGACATTTTTTTATTTTAATTTAGGTAACATACGGGTATTTTGCGCGTATTTTTTTTTTTTATTTAACACACGGCTGTGTATTTTGCCAGTGTCGAGTACAACCCTTTAGTGACACGCTCCTGAGGTAGTGTCATATTGTCAATAATAAATATTAAACAAAATATCAAAAGCATTTTTTAACGAGAATTAGCCACTGTGTGCGTACATCCACGAAGTTGAGCAATGGGGTTTGTGTGCTCCATCTGCCCAATAGTTTGCACGAATTAATATTAAATAATAAAAGTTTTATTTAATTTTATTACAAAATAAAGAAAGACGGAGGACCGAGTTGAGTGGCGCGCCATGGGGGAAGCCTATGTCCAGCAGTGGACGAACATAGGCTGATGATGATGATGAATAAAACAAAAGAAAATGTGTATAAAGCGCTTTTTGATGTAAAATAATAATGACGTTATTACTAGAGATCCTACCTACCGAGCACGTTATTATACTTACCTAGTTCTACTATAGTAGCAGCGGTATGTTATAAATATACCAATTGTTATGTAGTTCTCATAGTACAAAGTTCAATAAAAATATTTACTACATTGAAAACATTGTAGAAAGATGCGATGCGATGAGACCTCATCAATAGTTTCCAACGGGCGGATTGGCGTTCTTTGTAAAATGCAAACAAAGCTGTCATAGTCCAGAATAAAGCAACTCCTGTTGCTTTATTCTGGAAGAAGCAAATAGCTGCTGTGTTACACGATACGACAGCTTGATACTGGATTTTTGAACGATGTGTGAAATATTCTACTGTTTTTTAATGTTAGCAAAATCTGTTGCTACTACGCCCATCTTGTTATCCGAAGGCCCGGAGTTCAAATCTTAGTGTACATAGTTTTCCAACCGTGTTATGTCCTGACTATTATTCTATAAGATAAGTAGGAGGCAGTCGTCAAGTCTCATAAGCCCAGTAATTTCACTGGACACCTTTGAATTTTTCAAATCAGGCGTCTTGAAGTAATCGATACAAAACAAAAAAGATTTCACAACGTTTTTTTGTTATTTCACAGTTTAGTTTTTTATCTTTATTTCCTACTAGCTGTGTGTGTTCCTACACTCAAACTTTCACCTTTATAATATTATTGTGATATGACAATGCGCAATATTATATCAATAATATTATGTGGCTAGTTACCGACAGTACATAAGTGTATGTCTCAGAAATATGTTATTGTTTATGTTACCTTGAAGGGGACGAACGAAGCTGTCCCTCAAATAGATAAGCTCGTCTCAGCCCTTCACTCACCTTGGATACGAGCCACGTCGCAAAACACCTCGAGTTAGTAAATAGGGCAGATATCGCGAACTTAGACAAGTTATGTTAAGGGCTTAGAAACAAAAATCGTTTTTTCTGCAACTAAGTAAGAATACGAGCAAGACGCTCTCCTGTTGGTAAGAGATAACACTGACCATAATAAGTACAGTGCTACCTAGGACTTTACTGTAACTGATTTCGTGAGAAAATCGTCTAAAAATTAGCCACTGTATTCTTCCAGGTTTCCAACTACCTTCACACCGAGTCATTGAGACTAGATATACAAAGCTTCATCACGAAAATCGATTAGGAAAACATAGTAATATAATCAATCTTGTGTTTGGAGCGCGATATCTACCTTTATTACTTAGTTCGCGACAAAAAATGAGAAGTAATATGATTTTTAGTGGTAGAAGTAGGCTCGGTTATGAATATGAAACATTATTGTACCGCATGCGTGTTCAGGTATGGCTCTCTAAAGTAACAGTATGGACAATACTTATATTTAAGCCCCAGCTCTACTTCACGCAAAAGTTCACGCAGTGTAAAATTCTCCATAATAAAGTCGTTGTATACTTATCACAGCTGAAAATGTTAAAAATTAGTGTCACTGTAGCTTAAACGATTTTTTGGGTTAGTATATTCGGTCTGATGTAGGTCTTAGAATAGATTGTGTAAGCAGTTTTTACTACTAGGCGTTTTTTTTTTACACAAAATACAATAAGCTTTTATGCCTTTGGTCAACTAATAATAATAAAAAAAACTATATAATATACACAGCCCGTACCTACCCTGCCTACTGCAGTGTATAGGCCTCCTCATGATCACACCACACCTTGCGATCCTTTGCGAGTCGCATTCAGTTCCTTCTGAAATACTTTACAATATCGTCTGACGATATTGACAGTAAACAAGTTAACAGAGTACATAGAAGAATCGATGATATCTGGATGAGTTAAAAACTGTGTCGCAGAATATCAACGCCATCCTCCCGATATTATCAAGACTTATCCCACACTTAAAAACAAGAAACTTATACATTTAAGGTTACGACAGACAGAGGCGGAACGGAGCGGTAAAGCGATCGCGATCTTCATTTTGTTCCTGCCCGCGTTCCCTTTATATGTGACAGGTTACGTACAAATTCGAAACAAAAATTCCGGATCGCGTTCGTTTTACCGCCTCAGTCTATCGTAGGTGTGTAAAGGTGTAGTTGTAAAAGTCCATACTGTTACAGCGAGTGAATGTGAGGGTTACCAGCGACACGCATTTCCCTACTAACTTAACATAAGCCTCCTTGACAAATGTTTAAGATGAACGGTTATTTTGCACTGTGTTTATGTTTTCTAAAAAATGTTCGTAGGCTCCAGATAAACGTATGTTCTTGCGCTTGAGGTAACTCGACACTCGACAGGGGTGCTACTACGGTTCTTATATGACCTATTTTACTATAAACGTATGGGTGTGTTTGTAACCTCTTCACGCCTAAACGACTGAACCGATTGAGCTAAAATTTGGTATATTGTAGCTTAGACGCTTACTGACACATACTGACGCTTACTTTTCGGCAAAAATTTACCCATGGGTTATTCAGCCGTTTAGGGATAACAGAGTAAAAAAGATAAGTTTTCCCTACCAATAATACTTAGTAGCACTAGTACGGCTACAACCAACTAAGAATGCAAAATTAATTGCTGGAATCGATTTCATTTTATGTCGTCAACCTTATAGTATGTACCGACACGATCACGTTTTAAGTGGAATTGGTCGTACACTGAAATATTTCCTTATTATAAAAGTGTCCCAAGCAAAATATAAAAACGGTTCCTCTACTTTTCACCATAAAAATGCTAAGTAAACTATTTTCAAATTCAATTTAAAGTCTTCAACTATAGGGTTCATGATAAAGCAAATGTTTACTGAAAATAGAGCACATAGTTAGTGCTTGAGTTAGAGCACTTTGCCCTCTGATAGTGGAGGGGACGTCTGTACGCTGACGGATCAAGGACGGGGGCTTAGAAGAACCTTCAACAACGAACTTAGAGCGCTGAGATATCCCCACTAGATAACTAGCTTATGCTCGCGACTTTGCCCGCATGGCGAAATCCTTTTTTAGCGGTGGTCTACGTTATAAAACCTATCTGTATTCCAAATTTCAATCCGTCGAGCTCCCAATCCGTCCAGTGGTTTACGCTGTGCGTTGATAGATCAGTCAGTCAGTGAGTTAATCAATCACTCTTTCCTTTTATATATTTAGATACTTTACTGAACACCAAGATTGTTACAAAACAAAAACATTCCACATTACATACATTTGACTTTAAAGATGTAACGGCAATTGGCGTTCTGGTGGTTTTCTATCAGATTGCAAACCGGAAGCGTGGCAAGGCGAAATTGTTTTCAAATGTATACCTATTTTTCAATTCAGAGAATCTATCTATCCCTAGTGTGCAATAAATGATCTAATTTGAGACGTAAATAATGCAAAAATTCGCGAATGCGAAAACAAGGGGAACAGAATTTTTTGTTTGGCTTAAAGCCAAACCTTCTTCTGTACCCCCAAACAAGTAACCTAGATCCATCCCTGGTTAGTTACACAGAATCTGTGTATTGTACGGTTTCCGCGGCACAAGTATATTGTTTAGTACCGGGATTGTTTTGATGGCTCGAATAATGTAGTTAGGATATTGTTTGAAGCAATTCATAAATTTAATTGAATATTGCTATAGAAGTTGGTAATAATTGTCTGATCGGAGAATTAGAGGTATGTTCGCCGTTGGATGAATACAGTTAGTTGCTAATCAAGTTGCCACTCCATCCACTAACTCTGTATTTTTGGACCGTGTAGTGACGTCACGCGTCCTCACTTAAAAATTTACAAGCGTTATATAATATCTCAGCCATTTTTTTTTTCAAACCAAAAAATATGTGTACAATATTTTTTTATTAGTAAAATTACGGAATAATTTTATTAAAATCTTTTTGACCTTGTCAACATCCCTATTGATTCAGAAACAAATGTCAGCAACCATAAAACAATAATATAATTATAGAACATGCAAACAGAACCTGAAAATAGAAACACCATTCAAGTTACAGCTCAGTTGTTGCTATTTATAACCTATGCATAGATCAAAAAAATAGTAAGATGCGGTATTGACGTTACTGACATGGACCGCTTCAATTAGGCCTGTGGGCCTCATTGAAGATCGGAAAATTGTGTCTGGCACAATTTCACTTAGCGCGAGTCGGCGCGGCAACCGATACTTTCCGATCCAACAGGCCCAAGTTTGGCATAGCAACGATAGCGCTATGGCGCATCTTTCCCATTTTCTTTTAATCGAAGAATCATGTAATTTTGCCTCTTGCGGAATATATAAGACCGTCTAGATATCTAAAGATAAGGGATATATTAGGTACAATATATTAATAATTCTGAAAAAGAAATACACGTCCTACTTCCAAATAAATATTAGTTTCTTCTTACATTTTTAATGTGAAAGTAGGTATGGATGTCTGCTTGTTATCTCTTCCGGCTGAATATGAGCTGATCGGGAATCTGGAATAACACATAAAAATAGTCTTAATATATGGAAGGCTGACTGATTGACTGATCGATCAACGCACAATTCAAACCGTTGAACGGATAGGGTTGAAATTTTAAATCGTAGACCAAGAAAAAATCTAATCAAAAAACGAAAAAATGACAAAGTTATGTGTTTGTTACTTCTTCACGGTTATCTAGCTAAAACGATGAAGCTGAAATTTGTTAATAAGGTAAGTTAGACCCCAGAATAACGTAAGCTACTTTTCAGCTGGTAAAACCGGGGAGAATAACTAGTGAACATAAATAAACGTAGAACTGCAAGTGTCCGAGTTTGCTCAAAGATCCCGCTCCACAAGTATCCACTGTTAGCATGGCATACAAATAGATCCTATTAGGCAGTATTACCTAGAGAGCTGGCGCGGTATTGGTCAGGGTGGCCGCTGGTCAGTCGGTGGAAGAGGCACGTACGTTCGTCTACTGCCGCAGGATATACAGACAGACACCTACGATAAACCAAGTGATGTAAACTAATGTTCTAATGAGCGAATTATTAAAGATGACACGCGCACTGAGGGCCTATTTATATCACGCACTGGTGTATCACTTTTAACCGACTACAGTTTGAAAATTTGACACTTCACACGCATGTTTGCGTCAAGCGTCCAGGTCCAATAAGGCCGACGCATCGCATCACAAAAGCATGAACAAACGCATTCTACGGGCGAGCAGCATTATCCGCATATACCTCTAGTTTTATCTGTGCCTCTAGTGTGGGTTTAACTCAACGTTTCGTTTGAGCTAACAACTTACGCAACACGTAGGTAATTTTTGTCATGCGTTGAGATGCCCCCAGTTTGCACTTAGCTTCACGTTGTTATATTAATTGCGGTATATGCCCGTATTACAAGAGTGTGTGAGCACGAGCAATGCATCTTCCTCATAGTATTAATATATCATCTCCTAACTAAACGAGACGTATAAACTCTATTTATTATTTATTGGCAGAAGGGTGCGATCAATCATCCCCCGAGCTCGATCGTATCCCGCTACTCGAGCTTCATTTTAAAATTAAATTTATCTTTTATCACTTGTGGCGTAATTGGCTTCGGTATGATTTCGGTCACAATTTATTTTACTATGTGACTATAACGACATATTATCTTTATAGGGTAACTGCAACTAATACGAGTAGGTAGGACACTCACGAATAATATGTTGAATACATTTCTACATTTTACACTATGACATTAACCGGTTATTAACTCTGAATGTACTATAATAAAATGCACCCACAACTACCATCATCGATTCTGACTTCTAAATTCGTTCGAAATTCTAAATTATGAAATTAAAACTGGGATATTGTGATGAAATAATAGAGATGTTGACAAGGTAAAAAATATATATATATAATGAAAAATATGATTAGTCCGTAATTTTAAATGAAAAATATTTCGGATAGTACGGATCTAATAAGATTCATATTTTTTATGTTTGTGAATAAACAACTTAAGTACAATGTACAAAGAGGTAGGCGAAGCTAATTATCTCAGTACATAAAATAAAAATATATAGGTACATAGAAAGCATTGTAGTGCAGTTGCAGTTACCAGTTAGCAAAACAATTTTAATTTAACCTTTTTAGATATTCTGTTTTTATTCGGGCGGCGTGTGCCGTGTGACGGGCGGTCCCTTAGCTCCCCAGTCGTTGTTACGACTTTTGAGGCCCCTTCGAGGCAGGAAAACGGATAGAAATTAGTTTTGTTCCGTAAAATGTAATTTAGAACTTAAACCACGTTTATATCATGTTCTAGACAAAGGATTTCGTTGACGTCCACTAGATTTATGTAAAGACAGACATCCTACACATAAAACAGAATTGACGCCAATAGTAGTAAAAGTATATCAGAAAAGTATACTGTTCTGAACAGTGCGAACTTTATTAAAGACCTGGTATGTGCACTTCTAATGTTTAACATTATCGTAATATGCTGGGCAAAAGTCTAAAAAAATAAAGGATTCATGGAATATTTAGCTACTACTAATCATGTTTTCAAGCACAGTGCAGCGTTGCGTATAAAAAAATCGCGCTCGTCTTATTCATCTGATCGCTTTTTAGGGTTCCGTAGCTAAATGGCAAAAAACGGAAACCTTATGGATTTGTCATATCTGTAACTTCTAAAATAAGGGAATAATAAATGTAAAAATAATATAATATGATGTACATTACCATGCAAACTTCCACCGAAAATTGGTTTGAACGAGATCTACTAATTAGTTTTTTTAATACGTTATAAATCGTAAACCGCATTTTACCTTTCATTCAATCATCTCAAATGGACGGAACCCTACATGGGCGAGTTCGACTCACACTTGGCGCTTTTTATTTTCCTTCTTTTACGAGTGGAACGGTTATGTGACCTACAATCTACCTACTAATATATGGATATTTTTAAAAAGTTGATTAAATCTAAAATATCTTTTGTGCTTGGTGCGCGGTGTCTGCCATGTAGTACCTATGTCTTTGTAAAATCATGTTATTGGCAAAGTCCGTGCAGTTTTCTACGTATAGAAACTGGATACATTATGACAGGGATGCAGAGCTCGGTTCACCGGCCACTGAGGCTTTTTTTCTAAGGCCGGATATCGCCTGAAGGTTTGTCGAACATCGACAAAGGCTTTGTGAGGCTTTATACTATTATAGACTGGAACTTGGACAAGGGACGGAGGAGATAATCCACAAAGAACGTCCCAGGCTTTGTAAACGCACCTTAGGACATAAGTAAGAAAAATAAAATACTTTACAGTTGCTAGAGATTGCATCACGTAGTAGTATTATATGTCATATACCTAATTATTATGAGTATATCTAATTCTATCTCGAGAAAATATTATAAAGAAATTAATATAAGCTGACCCCACATTCAGCGTGCGCTACACTCTCGGGCGCAAGTCGCTATAGTAAATCGCGACAAACACATTATAGCATTAAAATCTGGCTTGGACAAAACTGAAGAATTTACTAAATCTAACCGTACCGTAATTAATTGTAAATTTGTGCACCGAACTAATAAAAACTGCCCTAAGTTGTTGGAATCCATGATTTCGCGCGCGAATATGGTAGTTTTTATATTTATTACGAGTATTATCTGTCAAATCTCCAAGCTAAACCTGGAAATAACCTTAAAGAAAGGAAGGCAAGAGTCGAAACCGTCTGTGATTTTAATGGCGCAAATTCAATAAATTATGAATCATTTCACAACTCGATTTCTGTCTTCATTTTAGATTTGAGCGCAGCGCAGCTGCAAGCTAGAAAATAACTTCACACTTTTTATATAAATTGAAGTTGATAGAAGGTGGAGTATATTATAAGTTCTATTCTCCATTGTTGGCGAGTTTGATAGAAAAGTGATTTCAATTGAATTTTCTGAAGAGGTTTTATTATACGGCGGTTTGTCGCGTCGGAGAGGAAATATCGTGCGATGCCTGATGATGCAATTCACTCGAGCCGGCTGTGCCCATGGCCCATTGTAGTGCGCGAGCCTTCACTGCACCCGGAGAATACTGAATTACTAGAAGGCAAACTGAAATGAGGGACTTGTAGTAAATTCTACACATAAACACTCAAGCACATGCACAAAAAAATTCAAGGACTGTGTTTTGTCTATTCCAGCCAGCTCTTACTACTCTCCACGTCAGTTGAAATGCTAATGCTGTACAGTTTGGGGATAGTATGCGTATACCTCTATATGTAAAACAGAGTGAACTTCTGTATTAAATATATTGAAATTGAAAAGACAGTCCGGCGCGTCACATCCATAGAACATTTTTTATGGTAGTAGTTTACGCGCTACATTCATCCATGCACTTAATTCACCTAAGATCACCTCGCTCCATCCACTTCGAAAAATAACCCGTACTAAAGGTTCGATAGTGTCGCGTCATAACGTTGCAAACAAAGTGTAGCTGCTATAAATATTAAATTCGCGTATTCTTAGAGTTTGGCGAGTGCCGCCACCGCATCTGGTTCTCACTAACCGAGCCGTTAAAAATTCACGTGGACGTTATCGCGCAGGCTTTGTCCTGAGGATGCGATCAGGATACCTATTACCCATACTAACGTACCTTCGACGTTTCTATATATATATATTTACTAATATCTTAGCGAAACCATCGTCCGGTCTCTCCCATTATCGTGTATCTCTGTACTAAGCATGCTTGTTTCGAAGAAATCGTTCTGTGCGGTAAGAGGGTCAATGTCACCATGATTTCTTATAAGTCTTTCTTATTTGTGTGATGAGTAAATGTTAATTATTACAAGCTTTTATTTACTTTCACCTGTCTGTTGTCTGTCTGTCTGTAATCAAATCTTGCAAGTTTAATTTGACCCACTTCCCTATGTCCGATTAAGCTGAAATTTTGCATGCCTGTATAAATCGGATGATAATGCAATATTTTTATGACATCGAGCTGATCTGATGATGGAACTGGAAGGTGGCCAGAGGAACTCCGTTATTAAACGACGCAACCCCGTCGAGTTTGGGCTCATTTGATTCGTCTTGACGAGTACTTTATGTTGCTAGATGATAATAATAATAAAAGCTTGTTTTTAAAAAGTTTTTTTTTTTTTTAATTTCACTTGTTGTTATCTATACCATAGGAAGATTTACCTCGCCTACTTAACCAACAAAGGTAATGACCGAAATCCCGTTGGCAATAACAAAGACCGAAACCGGTGTTGTCGACGACTATATTATAGGCGACTTTATTACTGTTACTATAGGCGACTTACAATTAGCCGGACCGTTTGCCTGTGAGTCTATCTCTAACATAAAAAAAATGTTTACATAATTGTGTCGAACTGTTATAATATAATAGTAACCAACCAACCCACTACCCACTATAAAGGTATAAGCTAATTACGATAAATATTATTGCTAAAATAACGGTTGGTGAAATCAGTCTGTCGTCCTTTGTTTCTGATTTTGTTGGTTTTCCACTCGCTGTACTACTGATAGAGTAGGCTTTGGTTGCGGTCGGTTAACTTTTACTAGATAAATGTCACCAGAGGATCATTACAATCGCGATCCAGTATGATATTATGCAGTAAAGCCAGCAAAGGGATTTACGGCCTACCTTTTAGATTCAGGCGAAGTAGTGATCTAAGGAAAAAAAATTATAACCTCCGAAACATCCCTAGGTTTTAAAAGAGCACTTTAAGCTCATTGCAAGTTTTTAATTAGTGTAATTTACAGCAGAAACCAATCATCTACGTTATTACGTAGTTTGACTTCCTCAGAATTGAGTCAGATTCTAAGTCATTAAAAAATCAGAGGATGTCATGGTTAAATAGTCTTTTTTGTAAAAATATGAACGGTGTTCGTCTGAGTCCTGAGTTAGCTTAGCGATACATCTTTATAGGTGTGTCGTAGATGGCTTTATACAATTATTACAAATACAAAATTGATTAAACTCTCAACTAAAATCGTATTGAATGAACTACGGGTTTGTCTAATAACTGACTTATGAAAATGCACCTCAACGTCACAATACAGTGCAAAAAGCTTGGCAATTTTTACTCGACACTGACAAAATAAACACGGTTGCCATTAACTTAAAAAAAAAAAGGCTTGGCAAACTAGAGTAGAAAAAAATTGAGGTGTTCCAGTATGAAGAAAATAAAATGTAACGGCAGGTCGTGCCTATTTAATGTACTCGTATTAGCTTTCCATTTATTTTTATTTTTAGCTTTTTTTTTTGAATGGTCCTTAAAAGGATGTGGTATATAAAGTAGAGATTTGTGTTTTGTGTTAAATATTCATGCATTAATTTGAAATAAGATAACGATAAAAACAGAACACACATAAGAACTTAGAATTAACAATACAATAATGCTTATTATTACTTAATAAAGTGACACACTTAATTTTCTATTAGCGATCTCTTCCAGACAATCGAACAGGGAAAGGAAAATAAATTTCAGTCGACGGTGGAGAATTTTGTTTTATTGCTTTGTGAAAAAAAGTTAAATTAGTTCCCGTTTTAGACATTTCTGTCAAGGTGTACCCACTTAAAACAGTATTTGCTGGAAGAACAATATTAATGAAAGTCCCAATAATTAAAAGTTTACATAAAGTTCTCTTTTGATGACGAAACATAACGTAAAACTGTACTTTTCTGCGATTCTTTAATAATATTATTTTTATAAGTCCAAAGGTAAAAGTAAAGACAAAATTATAATGGAATTACAAGAGTATTTTTAGATCAATATCACCAAAATTAGGCAAATCAACGTTATTTCGTCTGGTGCTTACTGTCTAGGTTTTTTGAGCTTGCGTAATTAGTCTGGTCTATTTACGTACATTGTAGACTAGCTACGGCCTGCGGTTTACATTGTAGTGTGTGTTATTTCAGGATCTAAACTGCCAGACCGTTTAAGCGTGAAGTGAAATTGTCATTTAATGAAAATAGTTTTTTTTATCACGATGCACGTGAGAGACTTCAAGTGAATATTTAGGGAGGCGCGCTGGACTCTAAGACCGCATCAGTATTATAATACAATAATATGAAGGGTACAGGAAAAGAAGGAGCTCAACAAAGCATGTATTTAGAGATAATGGAATAATTATTATAAAGTCATGTTATTATTTCACATACTTAATAGTCTTAAATTCACACTCAAAAGTTAAAACTCATCTGTATAAGAAAACGCTGTTTCTGTCGAATCCCTCTGTACTTTGTTCTGTACTCTATTCGTAAACCCTTCGCCGCGTAAAAAAAGGATCAAGTTTAAACGTCACCGTCAGGAACCATCTGCCGTTAAATGTCTAGAAAAAGTGAAGTTTATATATTTGAGATGTGACGAAGTCTGGCCTGATATTTTATTAAGGACGGGGTGGCTTGGTGGCAAGGGGTGTGAAAAATTCAACGTGAAGTCCCACCGTCGTGCCGCTTCAACCGAGAGTCGAGAAATGCGGCACTCTTCTTTTAATATGTATTTTTATGTCACAACCCACTTAATACATTTAGGAGTGTGCGGATGCGATGGAATCAAACTAATGGTTTACACATGCGTAGTTAGCATATAAGGTGATGATTATTTTCACAGATTGAGTTGTACCTACTCAAAACTCCAAGTGTAGAGCGTCGAGAAAATACAAATTGACGTGGCGATACTTGGCAGAACACTAGCGCAGTAAACAGTTTTTTGTTAAATCTAAACATTTAAAAGGAAAGAGTGACTGATTGACTGACTGATCTATCAACGCACAGCCCAAACCGTTCAACGGATTGAGTTGAAATTTGGAACATAGATTTTATGACGTAGTGCTAGGAAAGGATTTCTCCGAGCGGGCAAAGCCGCGAGCAAAAGCTAAACCTACATATTATAATATGAAACTCGAATTGAATCAGTGAACCGTGAATTTCTAACGGTCATAAATATTTATGACAGTTGTGAAAAAAACGGACAATCGACATTCTAGTACATTTTGTGAGCGTTGCTATTTGTGGTATGCGTGCGTATGGTGACTCCTACACCCTTGAATAGTTCGCGACACGTAAGTTCACCTCTGATTCTCTGATGGGTGCACAGTAACACATATTCGCGTCTTGAGGTGCGACGCGTGGAAGGCTTGAGGAGAGAACATTTAAGTTTATGTTAAATGTAGCGCTCTATGCCAAGATTTTTTTAATAATATATCCGTTAAGAAAGCTTTTTGCCCTTCTAAGCATGGCGTGCGGGATTCAGTGGTATCCCACAGTAATGTCATGACTACAAACTCATTTTTTTATTCATTATAGGTATAAAGGTCGCTTAACTAAAGGCGGGATAAATCCCTCCCTGGCTTCATTGAAAATAATGCCGGAACACGGTCACAATGACCCGGTTTTGTCCAGTGGATAGTAACTAGCCAAGACCGAAGGCTACAATAACCAAAGCAGTACAATTATCCCATACATTCTTAAAATTAGAATTTGTCAGTTGTAGTCTTAAAATTGTATAAGAGCTCACACGCCATGCTACTTACGCCGCCCGTGGCGAATTTTAACAATAATTTTACCAACTTCCCATATCTTTAAACTACCCTCTTGAATGAAAAAACTGTATCTCTCGTATTATAGGAGATCTATCGTGCAGACTAGCCAGGGTGTCGAGCGGCGGTCACGTGGAGTATCGCGTGTCCCCCCCTCCTCCTGCATCTTGCTCCTCAAGGAATCGGTTTATTGCCCCATTACTTTTTAATTTCACTACTCCGTTGCGCTAGATTTACCCAGTTGCCCAGTTCAACGGTAGAACAAAACATTATATTAATGTAAAATTAAATTTATTATTAAAAAATATTATACTAGCTCACGCTCGCGGCTTTGCCTGTGTGGCAAAATATTATACTAGCTCACGCTCGCGGCTTTGCCTGTGTGGCAAAATATTATACTAGCTCACGCTCGCGGCTTTGCCTGTGTGGCAAAATATTATACTAGCTCACGCTCGCGGCTTTGCCTGTGTGGCAAAATATTATACTAGCTCACGCTCGCGGCTTTGCCTGTGTGGCAAAATATTATACTAGCTCACGCTCGCGGCTTTGCCTGCGTGGCAAAATCCTTTCTTAGCGGAGGTCTACGTCATAAAACCTATCTGTGTTCCAATATTTCAACCCAATCCGTCCAGTGGTTTAGGCTGTGCGTTGATAGATCAGTCAGTCAGTCACTCTTTCCTTTTATATATTTAGATTTAAAATTAAAGTTCACTCACGCTTAGATTACGAAATTCATAAATTAAATAAATTTGAGGTTAAAAATAGAGTAAAAAAATTACGACACGGTTGTACTCACGCAACATTTTTGTCAACTACGGTTTCGGACATTATCGATGTCCTTGAACAGCGGCTCTAGCATACAAGCAAATTGACATACGAATAAGACTCCCATTCCACTGTCAAGAGTATTTGACGTTTTGTAAGAGTACAATGACATTGGGAATAGCTAAATTCTCTTATTTATGGTAGGAGTCTATGGTTATTTTTTTTTTTTAATGTCTTTACTTGCTATACACGGTGCGACTGACAGAAATGACGATATTGATTGTGCAAAGACGCACATAATTACGATGGTTGTCTTTTGCATTCAATAAAGCCCGTTCATATCGGTTTGTAACAAACGCGCGTGGAATGTGCCTTAGTGTATAACGTATGCCGCTTTAGTCTTTTTATGATAATAAAAAGGCATACAGTTTGAAGCGTACGCTTTACGCCCATAAAACGCGCGATGCTGTGTTTACAAGGGGCGACCCTGACTATTAGCCGGGATATACGCTAGGAAGAAGAAGAAGCGCGATGAAAAAATAAGCGCAAAATTCTGAATTAAATATATATTTAAATCTCTAGCATCTCAATAGGTTCTACGCCTATTCGAAAGTAATCACTAGGGACTAGGCCCGGACTGTAGGGTAGATGTTTGATTTTTTTTTCATCCCGCACAGCAGCATTTACCTACAATACGCGCGTTAAAGGATTTTTTTTGTTGATTAGTTATTTCTTATTTAAACAAACTGAAAAATTAGGAAATAATCACCGAAATGTTAGAATATTTAAGCGTATTTCAATTCAACTGTGTATATTGTATAAAAATATGAAAATGTCAAAAATGCGTAACTTTTCTTGTTAAAACGTTACTCTTTGTATTTGATAAGGTTACTTTTGTAGATAAGGCACTGGCAACACTGCCCTGTTCCGACCTCCTGGAGATTTTTAAAGTTTTCAGGAATAAATTATCTGATACTAAAATAAAATGCGTTACGCCTACCCTCCCATCGAGGGTACGGGAGGGTTATGTGGGACTCCCGTGCAGAGCGACTTCACGGGTATACCCACTAAAACAACCCGGCGGCACTCCCGCAACGGCTTTGTGACGGAGGTCTGGGAATAGGCAGAGCCTTGCATCCAGTCCTATAATTCTCAGGCTAGAGGTAAAATAACTGTGAACGGTCTATACCATACACGGCAGATGACGTCAAACCGCGCTACGACACAAGGCTCTTCAAAAGCACCAAGTGTGAAACTAGCTTAACAATAATAAAAGCAGCCAAGTGCGACTCCGACTCGCCCATGAAGAGTTCCGTAGCAGCAAATAACATTATATAAAAGTTCTTATAGTTTAGGTTGCAGGTAACTTAAATTGCGGTTTACGATTTACTAGTAGACCCGCGCATACACAAACAAACAGTGAACAGTGAACAAATAATACCTACTAGTATTCTTTTATCTGTGCCTATACATTTAGTCTTTTACTTAATTTGTTTGTAAAACTTAATTCCGCACTCGTTGGTAATTTGGCCGCATTTTAAATCTGTGAAATCTTTAAAAGTATAATTTATTCAAATTACACGCTGTAAAGGGCCATATTGTTCTATATTTAATGCACAATATATTTACTTAGAGTCCTTTTCACGAAAAGAGTCCCTTTAGCGGGGCGCCACCATCGCGCATAAAAAAATTATAACATTCTGATTTCTCATATTTAATTTCTTAATTTAATTATTTTTTACTTAATCTATGAAATAAAAAAATATTAACGATATGAAGTACAGTAATAATTATCGATTAAATTAAATAATTTAGTTCCGCTATATTCCGCGGGACCTCTTTCGTGAAAAGCACTCTAAATGGATAAGAATTAATGCTATATAGCTTAAAATCGCTTCGTTAATAGCGTGCTCATTTCTCGTAAAAAAATAAAGGATAAAAAATGGTTATTGTGGATTATTCTTAAGGACAGACAAAAGAAGAAGAGAAGTCATAGGGACAGAGAGACGCGGAATGTGACTTTGTTTTATACTAAGGATTCCGTTTTTTTTTCATTTGACTACGGAACCCTAGAACCATAGCCAGTGCTTTATCAATTTTTTTTAGCAGGAACCATAAACAAAAGAGTGTTCAATGCGCGCGCAACTTCGTCAGCAGCGATCCAAAGTCAGTGATGTGCAGGTTACAATATCGAACCAAAATGAAAATTATCGATAAAATCGAACAAAAATATTACAGAGAAGTGTTTGAATAAAAAGCAAAAATTAAAATACATTCTGTGATTTATTATGCCATTGTGATGATACTATATCAGAGAGATATAATTACGATAGTTAATATTATTATAATAACATTGTCTAAATAACTAAAAGGACTGAGTGACTGACTAATCTATCAACGCCCTACAGCCTAAATCGCTGGACGGATTGGGTTGAAATTTGGAAAACAGGGAGGTTTTTTGACGTAGACCTCCGCTGAGAAAGGGTTTATGTCATGTTTTATAATGACTAAGTATGTGTAATGTGTACCAATGCTGTTTTACTTATATGGAAGTGCAATGTTAATAAGGTAAACAATAATAAAACACGAAATGAAACAAATATAATATTTAATACATTTATAGAAAGTTTTGTGGTTGAGTCAGCCAATTAGGGCTGAGCAGAAGTGTTCCTTGAATATTTTATTGGTGGCGCTAGTGCGCAAGTTTACCTTATTCCCTCACCTGTTGTTCAAGCTCTAGGAGCTTGCTGTCAAAAAGCGCGCATCTGTTTGACCAAAAGTTGTCCTTAAGTTAGATGCAATTTTTTTGGATTTGCATGCATCTTTTTGATTGAATGCCAATAGTCACGGACAAATTTATACATATGACTTTTAATTTCATCACCCATAAATTGTGATAGCGTCACAAAATTCGCAGCACAAACACATAATTTATTAACAACATGATACTTATTATCTAAATATATAAAAGGATAGACTGAGTGACTGACTGACTGATCTATCAACGCACAGCTCTAACCGCTGGACGGATTGAGTTGAAATTTGGCATATAGGTAATAAGGCGTAGACATCCGCTAAGAAAGATTTTTAAAAATTCAACTCAACGTGCAAGAAAGGGGCCCAAAGTCAAGTAACATACTTCAATAATGGCAACGTTATCATGCAAGCTAAGATATCTTTTTAAATCAATTAATAATTAAAACCATAGTTACCGTAAAGGAAGGCAATGGCACTTCGTTTTTACGTAACTATACAATACTAAGGCCTAAATGAGAAGTCAGCAAAGTGCATGGAACTCATAACATAGTAGTGGTCGTTTTAAATTTTCTTTTATACTTTCCTCCCCGGCAATGTTAACCATTTCCTTTTCAGCGATATGTCAGCTGGAAATCTGTGAAAAGTAAAGGTCGTAA
This sequence comes from Hemithea aestivaria, assembly GCA_947507615.1. NCBI lineage: Eukaryota > Metazoa > Arthropoda > Insecta > Lepidoptera > Geometridae > Hemithea > Hemithea aestivaria. The sequence goes on from OX382323.1 coordinate 4,928,615, forward strand.
ATAGTATTTGATAAAACATGATTATCGAATAATCACGGACTCTCAATATGTCACATCACTATTCAATTTGTAAACAAACACTACAGACTACAACTACTGAATTAAACTAAGAAAAATACCGATTATCTAGAAATGAAAGCCGTACGATTATAATATTATGCTAAATAAGGATTATTTAACATGAACTACATACACAAAATCAATCTACTAACAGAAAAGCGATGCTTACTAACCTATGAAAAGTCAATGATTGGGTACTTACGGATTATTTAGCTCTGCGTTGTTTTATACTGTGTGCAATACTTTTTCATTATTAGTCAAAGCATGGTAAAGAGATGCATATAAAGGGCACGATTTCCATTAAATAACTATTTTTTTCACTGAAAATATGTCAGTAACGATTCAAATACTATCAATTTGTAAACAAACGAAACATTTGATTATGGTTCATCCACAATGTGTGACGAATGACTTGTCGAGCAATAGGTAGGTACGCCGAGTTGTTCGTCGGAGTTGGCTGACGCACACAGATTATTTACAGGGTTATTTCAGTACATGCTATATAGTGTCATAGACAGTACACAGCTATGGTACATAGCTATGGTGTATATGGCCTTATTGGAGAGGCCATTGGCCATGTTTTGAGCGCAATATAATATGTTCCGTGAAATTTTACGTTTTCAAGATTTTTAAAAAATTCATTATAGGTTAGCTTTTGACCACGATCTCGCTTGATATTAAGCGACGATGCGGCCGTATATGGTAGCAGTCTAAATCTAGTAGGCGGGATAAATCTGCCCTGGCTTCACTGAACATCATACCGGAACACGGTCACAATTACGGCTTGGCGACACGGTTTTTATCTATAATTTTTTTTTTAATCGAGGGGATAATTTATTTTTTAGTATCTTTGTACTCGGAAAAAATATCAGAATAGTATTGAATTATTATAATTAGTAATTATAATCTAATTAAATCTAATTTATCAAAATAAAATATGCTTTATTTAAAAAAAATGAATAGAATAGAATAATACTTGTCGGCTTTTCTACCCGAGTCAACGGAAAAAATAGTTTCATGAATGCATATAAAAATAATCTATGCTCCTCCGACTAACGACTCGGCGAGTCATTCCTCGCATAGTATGGATGAACCATAAGCCTCTTCATAGAGGGTAACTTAACTTCTTGGCGGAAACCAACTAGATAATATATATTCTATGGAAATCAATGTGATTAATAATATAAATGACATTTGGCGTTGACTGTCAGTGTTGTAATGACAGTGGGAGTAGTGACGAGTCATAGACAAGCAGCTTGCTACTCTTGTGAAAAGTCAACGCTACTCTTAGAATAGCGGTGACAGTGGAATGGGAGTCTTATTCTTATGTCAATATTTTTATGTGCTCGGGCCGCAGGAGTTCACGCCGACAGAAGGTACCCGACGTTGACGTCAACAATCCAAAGAGCTTACGATACAACATCCCAACAAATTTCAAGAAAAATGATTACGTCAGTACAGCAAAGAGTTTAAAAACTCATTGCAGTAGGTACAGCCATGTCGTATTTGTAATGGATAACACTCAAGGTAGTTTATGAAATTGTAAATGTAAATATATTAATTATTAGGTATATTAGTAAAATAATAAATATTTTAATTAGATAATCACGCTAATATTACAAATTCGAAAGTTTATGAGTGAGTGTGTTTGTTTGTTACTTCTTTACGCCTAAACGGGTGGACCGATCGAGCTGAAATTTGGTATAGAGTATATAGTTTAGACCCTGGAATAACACATGCAATACAGCGGGTAAAACCCCTGGGCGCAACATACATTTTCAGCATAACATTTTTTTTTAAATTGTCATTAAGGTCGCCCCGGGTGGTTTTCGGTAGAAAAGTGCCCATACATAGACTAGAAGAATACTAAGCCCACAATGCTAGCTAAGTTTTCGCGATGTCGTCGATCATAACTTTAAATAATTTCTTACTAATTACACTAACAGAACAATTATACACCAAAAATAATATAAATATTTTAATATAAATGTAGTAATTTTTCTTCACAATAAAAATAGTAATAAAATATTAGCGCGACGAAGATATCGTGCTTCTGTTTAGGTTAATTTGATTGAAGCTCGGTGGTTTCGTGTAAGCGGCTTAGGGTCGAGACAGACGGGACCTCCGCCGGGACCTGCGCGACACTCACACTGGCGGGAAGACGGTCTGTTTTTGTTGTCCTTTCTCTTTATATATGTATAAACTTCTTTTGAGTTCCAATTACGACGGTGTTCCGGCCAATGAGCTTCTAGTTTTAAAGTTCTAGCTGTGCCCAGTGGCTCTATTCGTTTTGCAGTAGCCTTCCTCTATACCAAATTTCAGTTCAATCGCTCCACCCGTTTAGGCGTGAAAGAGTAACAAACATACGTAAATACATCCATACATACTTACAAACTTTCGTGTTTATACCTCTAATATTACTCGTAGTAGGATCTTGATATTAAGTGTAACCAGAGAAAGATCTTGTCTTATTTTTTTGTTGTTAGGCTAACGCAAGTAGATAACTCGCCTGATGTTGAGCTAAAGCCGCGTCTCAGTCAACAAAAACATCAAAACATTTTTCACAAAACATTGTCAAACTACACTTTTTGTTTGCTCCAACAATGCTTTCCATACCCGATGGTAAGCACGTTCAACAAAACATAATATCAATATTCATCAAAATTGCCGAGATTGTTTTTTGAATGTTGTAATGTTTTTGTTGAATGTTGAACCAAAACACGCGCTGGAGACACGGCTTAATACTATCACTGTAAAGACAAACCATCTCTTTAAGGATTGCATTGAAGCTGCGCTTGACACTGTCTACACCAGAACGCAGAGCTCTTTACATTGCTCTACAGCCCTGTAGCGTTCCACGAATGATATTCTATTCGTGTCCTGAATCTATCTAGAAAAGATACTTATTATGAGATCGGCCCTAATAGTTGAGGTTTTAGGTTCATGTACTCCAATTAAACAGGTTACCTTACACTGTCAGAGTCAGAGTCAAATGCATGTGTGGCCTTCCTTGTACTCTCACTGAACTATATGGTGTATTTAGGTCTATGAGTACTGTAGACATTTTTCTGGACTTGTTGTCGAAGCGAAGCTGCTCGCCTCAGCGAATTTGAGTAACATTTAGGATTGTCACCTATCGATAAACGCTTTAAACTACCTCATTTGGTACGGTACTTACATTTTCTGGTGTAAGTGGCGCATATTTTTGCTGATAAGACGTTTTTCACTATTTTACCCTGATTTAACCAGATTTTATCAATAACAACTAAGACCTCCCATATGACGTAATGAGTTCCTAAAGGCGACAACCGGGACCCACAGCTTTACGTGCTTTCCAAAACACGGCTAGCGTAGGATTTCAAAATAAAGTTTTAAGAGTTCTTATACACCTGGACGCTCTCTCGCTCGCATTATTTGCACATTTTGCAAACATACACTACGAATAAATAAAACATACATAAATTCATAGAAATGACTTTTTTTAATATATCAAACTGGAAATACTTTTAAAATGTGTGCAAAAATATTGTACAGCGCTTCTCTTGCTGAATTTTCAAAAAGTTAATTCTATAACAAAGCGTATTCATTTACCGCATACCTACTACAGTTCGTACAAAGTATTCATTCATACCGCATACCTACTACAGTTCGTACAAAGTATTCATTCATACCGCATACCTACTACAGTTCGTACAAAGTATTCATTCATACCGCATACCTACTACAGTTCGTACAAAGTATTCATTCATACCGCATACCTACTACAGTTCGTACAAAGTATTCATTCATACCGCATACCTACTATAGTTCGTACAAAGTATTCATTCATACCGCATATCTACTACAGTTCGTACAAAGTATTCATTCATACCGCATACCTACTACAGTTCGTACAAAGTATTCATTCATACCGCATACCTACTACAGTTCGTACAAAGTTAATGTGAATCATGGCCGATCCCTTCCTTTATTTATTCCGTGGTATCAGGATTATAGTCTGCATGTGGCTTTACATATATGCATTCACTGTCACGGTCTAATCAGCATCTTGATGATTGCCTGACGCGAACTAATTAGCTTTCTTGATATGTTAATTTAAAATGTCATTAGTAATGTAACAATGTAACTAGTTACCCAACTGCTGTATAAAATCGGTGATTATTTAGAGATGTGCGCTTATATTCTTGACAACCGTTTCCATTTAGGCAAGACAAAAGATTTACATAAAACCCTTTAACGAAGTAAGGGTCAGGGGGTGGGCCAGGTTGTCTGTAAGAGATTGCTTTATGCGATAAGACCGCTGATTGTTTACCTCTAGTTTTAAGATTGTCATATTATGTTCATAACTACTTCTTGTATTTTGGTATTCATTAAAGAGTCATTCTATTCATTCTATTCTATTATGTACGTAGGAATCATTGCTTGCCGTGCACTTCCAAACAACCGTAACTTTACCAGAGAGAGCAAAATTGTTTTAAGTGTTAAAGCATCTAGCGAAGACCTGTATATACATAGGTACACGTATGTATAAGTTCTTACATGTTCTGCACGTATAGGTAACTTCTACACCTACGGGTCTAAATGTCTCAAGCGGCAACCTAATTCGACTTCGAGTCTCGGAGACTTGGAGCGCAATTTACTGCAATACTTCCTGTGCTTGTACATGATGTTACCATTATACCCGCTGGAGCGACTCTTACCCGGTCCTAACCAGATTTGGTGATTGGCCCCGTAAATAGTCACAACGTATACCACCTTATATAATAAAAATTGACCGTTTTTGCGTCGTACAGCGATGCATATTTTTGTACTGGGAACGACCCAGAGCAACTATCACTACTTTGACAATTTTACTTTAAATTAATTATAGGTTAGCCTTTCTCCTCTACTTAGAAATATTGTACTACAAGCTATGCTCAGGGGTTTTACCTGCTGTACTGTAGTCAATGTGTTATACCAGTTCCAGGGTCTACCAAATTTCAGCTAAATCGGTCCACCCGTTATGGCGTGAAGAATTAACAAATATACACTCACAAACTCTCGCGATTACAATATTGGTGTGATAATGTAGCATTATTAGAGGCTGTACTCGTATAATTAAACGGTGTTACCAATAGAATAGAAGAATAGAATGAGAATAAACTTAATTTGCATCAAACATGGTAATAACAATTATGATCATAAATTAAAACTAAGCACGCATGTTTGACCAGCTCCGCTGGCATACACAAAATTTGGTAAAATTACAATAATATAAGATACAAACACTGTCAAAATTCAATAATAATTGTAATGTTATGTAACTAACATATAATTTTTAATCACACGTTATACCAAATAATCTCCCGATCGTGGGAAGATTACTCGTAAGCTGATAGTCTTAAAACCGAACAGCTAAAGTTTAATGATGGCGGACGACTCCCCTAATTGTTTCCATAAACCGATATAACTTTGTCTAGACGTGTAGCGTGAGATGTGTGAATATAAATATAACTCCAGATGTATGTGAGAACAGATACCGTTAGTACATTACGTCAACTTTGACATCATCAGTCTATGTTCGTCCACTGCTGGACATAGCCCTCCTCCATGGCACGCCACTCAACTTTGACATAGCGAAATAAAATTGGTTTTAAATAATAATTATTGTACCATCCAAAGAGGATGTAAAAGTAAGAGACGGAACTGTGAACAATTTTTTTCGAACAAACAATTGCCAATTTACTAGCAACCAAATAATATAAACTGTCAAAACTAATGACAGATTGAATAGTGATGTGAAGTATGGTAGAAAAAGAATCGATATCGATAAAAATGATAGTGATGTAAATATGTCGATAAAAAAAATTACGGGCTTATATATCGATATAATAGTTTATAGCGGGATTTTTATTATTGTAAAAAATAATAATACAACGTTTAGAAATATATTTTATTGATAATTTTAAGGAGAATATAAATATCACAATATAATGTAACCATTACATTTAAAAAATAAATAATTGTCTGTAAAGTTTTATGTATAATTTAATTAATAAACATATTTAAATCAAACTGCAATTTAGAGATTAATCAATAAAATTCAAAAATAAATAAGTTATACTAATAACTGATACTTAAAACATAGCTAGTTGATCCGCGCGGTGTTACGGACCCACATAAATGGCGTTAGTGGCACATATTCTAGAATTCCAAAGGAAAGCTGTCAAAATGTATGGTAAATCTAGATCACGCAAACGACATTTTATCCGTCGTTTTGCATATTTAGAGTAACCAAGCTTTGCTTCAATAATGGTTCCTTTAAAAGAACAAAAAGTTTCAGAATATATAAAATAGGATATATACTATATGTATATTATAAGTTGTTACTGAATTATATACAATTCAGTAACAACTTATTACATAATTATAATATGTTATAAGTTGTTACTGAATTATATACAATTCAGTAACAACTTATAACATAATATACCAACTTATAACATAATATACCAACTTATAACATAATATACAATTCAGTAACAACTTATAACATAATATACAATTCAGTAACAACTTATAACATAATATACCAACTTATAACATAATATACAATTCAGTAACAACTTATAACATAATATGTATACAATTCAGCAACAACTTATAACATAATATGTATACAATTCAGTAACAACTTATAACATATGTAATATACAATTCAGTAACAAAGGAAAGTGGGAAAAAAAAATATTTTGCATAAAAATCAAGCAGTTATTTTCCTTTTTAACTTAATAAAAATTCATACAGCTGTAGATTTCAAAACAAAAACCAGTTTAAGAATTATTTTGCTTGGCCTTGTTGTTCAGCCATTTTATTTCGGCTTGCCATATCATCCTCCTTGGAAGCGAGGCCTTTATTTATTATTTGGCATTGTCTTCTAATTAACAATTTGCACGTTATTTTAAAACATAACGCTTTAATTTCCATTCCATGTGCATCACACAAAAAGCATGCGTTTGGACACACAACATCATATATTGTACAACCCAAGAGACAAATATTGGGTCGGTGTAATACAGGTAATAACTCCTTTTCTGTTATGTTCACCAATGTTTTTACTGTCTCGCAGAAAATGGGTGATGGATACGTAAGTGAGGTATTGTTCTCCCACCATTCCCGAAGTAAAATGTATTCATATATAGGGTTGTCTCCTGGGTTGTCAACAGTGAATAAATGCTTACATTTTTTGCAATTTATTTTCTTTAATAATGTATCCGGCCACATAGACAATGGGTTGTTCATGAAGCATAGAGAAGTCGTGACTAGGTTCACATTCTTCTTCAGGTAATTCCAACAACTCGTCTTCTATCGTGTCATCATCAACCATATGTGTAGGGATGGCTACACTCACATTTAAGGAAACATCATTATTATCGGTTTCCATAGGTACAGTGCTATTATTATCTTCATTAATCTTGGCATCATCCCCAAAAATGAAATTGTGGAAATCCGTCATTAATTTTTTTTCATCCTTTTCACAATTAGCACCCCGGCTATGTGGGGCTGTTAAACCAGTCACAACAGCTGTTTTTAGTGCTGCCATGAAATGGGTGCTTGTTGGGTTCCGATTAGTAGGACTGTGCTGGCGAATAACACCAAATAAATTCTCTAACGCATCTTGGTTCAGATTGCGAAGGTTGAGGTATTGAAACCCCAATCCCTTCACTGTGAACCAAATGTCACGCAGGCTTTTCAAAGTTGTTATAAAGCCATCAATACATTTTACATTTTTTAATTTAACTCCATTTTGATTGGTGAACACTGTTTTTTGAAGTATTCGGATATAGTTTGTCCATTTTTCTATATGGTCTGTTTTTGGTGAGACATTTTGCCTTTTGTTTTTTTTTATGTCATCTGGACCTGACGGTCCATTGCACACATCAAACAAATCATCGAGAGTTTGAACTACTTTTGCAGTATTATGCAGTTCAACTGCTTTCACGCCACTTTCCGCCCGTGCTAAAAGTATTAAAACAGCTGCAACTGTATTGCTCAGAACTTGAGCTGCCAACTTTACTTTCATCTTAGCCTTATATTTAGGACTTACATGAGCTTCAGTAATTTTACTGAAGTACAACAATCTTTTGTTATGATCTTCAACTTCAATCAGGTGCTTCCAATTTCCTTTCACGTTGTTTATTTCAATACAGCCTGCATTTAGAAAATTATTTCTAACTGATTTAAAAAGATGTGGGACATCATAAACAATATAAACTGTTTTCCCATCAACTTTAAAATAATGGTCAGAACCATCTTCAAATGGTCCTGACAATTGTCTCAATATCCGGAGTGCTCCCATGTTTGTGGGGCCCTGGTCACACACAGTATTTAACACAGTAAATCCGCATGCAGTGACTTGTGTGATAATTTTCTCAATCAATTGTGCCAAATTGGCAGATGACACAGTGCTCTTTGTAAAATAAAAAGCAATTGGTTGCTTAAATTTCTTTCGCAATCCTTGTAGCATGAATACCAGAGCATGGTTAGCCAATTCATTACTGCGCTTCCCACTGCCCAAGATCTTCAAAACCTTCCACAATATCTTCCCCTTCATTGAATATTAGTCTTGATTTGATGGCCATTTCGTCAAAGGCTAAATTAACAATTCTATCCTTCGGGTTTATTTTATTTGCAATACTTTTTAAATGGGCAAGCACTGACTCGTTTATCCCCGGTGCCATAGGTACTTTTTTTAAGATATTTTGTAAAGTTTTTACCGAGGGAAGACCGACTGCTGAACTCAAATACTTATAAGTCCTTGATAAGTTATGTTATACTGGCGTTTGTTTTACGGCCGGTTGCCACCTGACGCCAAGATCGTAGTTCTCCTGGAGAACTTGAGAGCCGCCGTTGATCATCAAATAGTGATTCTTCCGCCGCCATCTCTAATGAAAGCTCCGACCTGAGCTCCCATCACAGCGCCAATCCTCTACTCCAGATATGCCAGAGAAGCATTGGCACTGGGTTTTATACGGAGTTGTTTCTCCGGCCTGTTTGGTCCGCGGGAGATATTTTATTTTTCTCCTACCCTTTGGTGGGCCTGTAAGACTCTGTACAGAGCCCAACAGGCCACCAATGGGTGTCCCCCTATCCGCCGCCTGGGGACGCGCCCTCTAGGGGTGAGGCTCCCCCGAGGGAAAACTGGAGATTCTATGTTGTCTATTAAATGAGCACTTTTTTTTCAAAGATTTAATTGTGCATTTGGTCTGTTTCAGCTTCTCAGTTAATTTCTTCACTTGCGATGTTAGCTCTGAAAAAAAAAATTATAAAATATAATAGAAAATAATATTCATACAATTTTATAATATTTATCCTATAATATTCATTAAATTATAATATTCATACAGGATTAAGTAAGAATATGCAATCCGCCATTTTATTAACCCCCGACGCAAAAACGACGGTGTTATAAGTTTGACGTGTCTGTCTGTGTGTGTGTCTGTGTTTGTGTGTGTTTGTGTGTGTGTGTGTGTGTGTGTGTGTGTGTGTGTGTGTGTGTGTGTGTGTATGAGTGTGTGTGTCTGTGTGTGTCTGTGTGTGTGTCTGTGTGTGTGTGTGTGTCTGTGTGTGTGTGTGTGTCTGTGTGTATGTGTGTCTGTGTGGTAGTTATTTTCAATTGTCAATGTCACATAAATTGTAAAATGATTTACATATCAATCTTAATGTAATGAGGATCAGTACTCTAATGGCAAATTCAATTAAATTTAAATGCACGTTATGCTTTATGCATTAAAAATAATATATCTGTTGGAATCATCAAAATCGGATCACTAGTTCTGGAGATATTATGTTCTAAAGTTCCAAACTCCGCGCCGAAAAAACTAAGACTCGCGGACCTGACGACAACGTCATGATGTGTCTTATAATTCGTTCTAAATGTATAGAGAAAATCGATTTATTCTGTTTATTACCAATATAGAAAAAATTACATTTAAACTTTTTATTGAAATTACATGAAAGTTTATGTGTTAATTATTTTATAAATTACTTATGTGACTTGATAATTGAAAATGGTTGCAGCTACAAAAATACGACTTGCATATTTTCTTGTATATCAAATGAAAGGGCTTGATTAGTAGAATAGTAAAAAAAAAATGACGTTCAACTTAGATAGACTTAATGGCGGATGAAAAAAAAACATTTTGTTTTTTTAAAGACGTTATGGATCCTCATTGAATTAATTTTCCTTAACAGTACTTATTTTCAGTTTTAAGACAAGATTTTACCTGTATCTTTATTGTTTTGCCTTTCTACACCTTTGGATTGCTTTTGAGTGGCAGATGTGGTATGTGGTGCATCAATAATTTGATGCTTCTCTGAAAGTTAAACACAGATTATGATTTTTAAAATAATAAAAATAGAGAAAGGAAATTGGAATAAAAAGAAGAAATAATTGACATATTATTTACAGAAAACAACCAACTAACAAATAAAATAAGAGTTTAAATAGCAAAAGTTTAAAGTGTTACATTGATTTTGTTAGTTGGTCTATGACATATGTATGGATTATGTTTACTAGATGTAAATAACTTACTATCTATTGTCTCATTTATTTTTGGCATTAATTGCAGATTTGCAGCATTCTCTTTATCAGCTTCATGCACCTCAAAAATGCTTGTTGATGCAGCAATTTTGGATTCAGATACTGAAAATATTTTAATATATAATAAATTAGTTTTAACAAAAACCATTTTTCAAATAAAAAAGTACATCAAGAAATATTCAATGATATCAACACAATAATAATTTAATCATGCACAAATAATACACACAATCTAAATTGTGGTAGCATTTACTAGTCTGTGTATGTTTGTTATTTCTGCCATTATGCCTCCTAAATAGTTGCACCAATTGGGATGCCTTTGTTAATATATAACTCCTAAGCTACTTTTAACGGGTACAACTTCTATGCACAGCAGTATATACTAACCTAATAACAATTATGTAACAACTTATAAAGGGGGGTGTAAGATATGTGGCATGCCTGGAACCACTTTTTTTTTTTTCAAAATTGAAGCCAGCTGCGGAACCTATACCAATCGATAAATGACATCAATGCCAAAAAAAAGTATTCTATCACCAACACTCGTAAAGTTAATATATCTCAAGTGTGATGCTTTAGGAGGGTTGATGATAGCATACTTTTTGTTTGTATTGATGTCATCTATTGATTGGTATAGGTTTCGCAGCTGGCTTCGATTTCGAAGTGGTTCCAGGCATGCCACAAATTATACACCCCCTTTTCATAACGATTTCTGCTGTGTTATAAGCAATTTACTATTTTGCCTTATTATTCCTAACATAATGTAGCTAAATCTAATTTTAATTCATATTATAGGAAGCACTTCTTTATGTTACCTTGATTCTTATACATATGTAACGGGAATTCTGCCAGCTGATCATCACTGAGTGGAGCACATTTTATATTCAAGCAAGGCACTGCACACTTCTTGAGCTTATTTTTCTTTTTGTTAAAGTGAGTGTTTTTAAAATGATCACCACATATGTGTTTAATAGAGTGCAATTTTTCTATTGGTAAATGCACTAAATCTTCATTGCCTGTAACTCGGACCCATTCTTTGCAACTGTAAAGGACAATAGTTATAAATTTAATTGTGATGTTTAAAATCCAGATGTTGGTATACTTTTACTTAAGCTGTACTTACCGGTTTTCTTCCGATGGAAAGTTTGCGAAGAAGAGGGGAATCTTTAGATGCGCTTCTCTTACGCCACATATTTCGCAACTACGGCGAGACTTCCTCGGCATCTTGTATGTTTATAAATAATAGATTTAAGCACAACAATAAAAGTTTGATTCAAAATACCACGCACACACTTCATGAGTCACTATCTCAGAAAAACACGACGTATATTCAATGTATATACAAATGTTTTAGACGGAGGAATATCACTCGACGCCTTACTCTACCCACAACACAATTTTGGGGCAATTATAGTTTAAAAAATTGCTTTATTCACTCCTGAGAAACTTAGTTTTTTCAAACTTATGAAACGTTGTGAAAATTTTCCTTTTTTTATTGACAAAATGTGTATTGCCATCACTTTTTCATTTTTCTACCATGTGTCAAATTCACATTAAAATATATTTTGAATAAAAAACGAGATAATAAGCGTGGTATGTCAACTTCAAAATCTTAATTAATTTTATTCACATTCTGTACTAAAATTATTATATTAAGAAGTCGTAAACGTTCTTAATTGTTTAAAAAATGATTATATTTTGCTACCATATTTATTTTATTTTTTATTAATGAGAACATTCAAATATTTTTCTTACAGTTGCTAATAATTGGCATCGGTCTAGAACATTTGTTTTTTTGTATGGAAGTTTCTGCCCACTGGTACCATCAAGTAGAAAGTGGTTTGGTGTTTCTTTGAGCTTTCTGCTTATTTTTATCAATAAGTAAACCAATTTCGTGTGGATCTGTTATTTTTATTTTGAGATTTGTTTTTTTATTATGTAAAACCTGAGATATTTGTGTAAGTATCGAGTATCAATAAACATTTCTTATAATATTTTGTATGAAAACCATTGACGTATCTACTACAGACCACCAATGGCGAGCGAGACAAAAAATAGTCTCTTTGTAAAATGTACTAGGTGAGAAAAGGAAAGCGATTCGACTACAGTTGATCGCCTCAAGGGCTCAGAAGGGCTCTCCTGAAAAGTCGTTCATAAATTTTATTTGATTTATAGTGTTTCGTGGTTTATTTTTAATAATTTCTGTTTTAATTTACAATGGTATCTTGCTCAGTACTTACTTGTGGAGTTCATAAGAAAAATAATCCTGAAAATTATACGTTTCACTGGTAAGTATAATATTTGGTCAAAATATTAAACGTGTATATTTTTGGTGTAAATATGCCTTTTATGCTGTGAATTATGTTAAATTATATCAATCCTTTTGTTTATTTTGATATTTTATGTAGATAAAGATCTAATTGTGCATAATTTTCATTATTTTCGTTTATTTCTGAAATTTTACATGTACACTAGTGGTTGACTCAAAATTATCGACTCTTTTATCGACAAGTATTTTAACCCCCGAAGCAAAAACGACGGGGTGTTATAAGTTTTACGTGTCTGTCTGTGTGTGTGTTATATTTTTTTTTGTTTGAAAGTAGAGTTAATCAAGAGTGTTTAGCTTAGCCATGTTTGGTGAAAATCGATCCAAGATGGCTGCGCTACAAAATGGTCGATTACTTTTTTCCACAACCCCGTCAATAACCTATTATGTATATGAAAGAAAGGGCTTGACTACTAAAATAAATACATTATGATAAATTTAAAATCCCAGATGGCCGCCAGCACAAAACGGCGTGTTTAAAAGCGTTGCGTGGGGATTTTTTAAATTTAATTAATTTATATTAGGTATACAATTAAAAGATCATTGAATTCTTTTTCGCAGTTTTTTGTATTATCAAAAAAGAAAATAAATCGCGGCCAGCAACATTACATATTAATTTGAAGATCGTTAAATAAAGGGAGGCATACTGTTAAAAAATGTAAGTCATGTGATCAACTTTGAAGCTTAATAGCTGCAAAAACTTGACTTTAGGGTGGGTGTCAAAATAGTTTTTATTGATATTGTGTTATTTAGGTTCTGTTGCTGGCCACGATTCGAAAATAGATGGACAAAATGGCGGATCAAAGATTTGTTTATATCAAAAATCTTCAGACCTCTTTTTATTGTGTAGGTATTAAATAATATATAATTTTTCCTAAAAAGTAATTAAAATTATTTTTTCGCATTTTTGCAGTTTCCCGTCAGATCCACTTATTAGAAATTAATGGGTGATATTGATAGGAAGAGTAGGATGGTGCCCACACAAATACTCAACCATTTGAAGCAAACACTTCCCGGACAAATATATAAGAAAAGCTCCGATCAGGACAGTTCTAGTAAAAGGAAATTCCAACTTTATTTGTACCAGTAAGCGTATATATTATACCTCTACATATTATTATTGTGCCCCAGAAGAACCCCATGCATTAGCGCTCTGCTGCTCTAAAGTTTCGGTGGGAAAGCCATCATGTTTTCTTAAATATTTTTTTCAGGGGCATATTCATGAAAGAGTGGCATCGTTATGTATTTATCGGGATATTAATAAGCCACAAGCGCTGTCTCAGCTGTCTCCAACAAAAAAAAAATATTGGAAAACAAAAAAGTTAAAACAAAAAATTCTAAATTAAGACATAAACTACAAGAAAAACAAAAAAAAATCGGAAACTTGTTGCTAAAACAAAAAGGCAAACCCTGAAAATAATAACAGTACAAGACGTACTGAAAGAATTACATTCAAATCCAGGACTGCGAGATCACTACTCTGATATCACTATGGCATGTGACAATGACTTAATACAAAATTTAATTAACCGGGTTAATGATAAAATATGTGGTAAAATACAGTCTACATCTAAATACAACGAACAATTGCGAAAATTTGCTCTCACTGTACATTTTTATAGCCCAAGGGCATATCATTATTTGATATGTGTCTTCCCCATGTAAACACATTGCGGACCTGGTATGCCAGAGTAGACTGTGAACCTGGCTTCACTCAAGAGTATTTTAACACAATTAAGGAAATGATGAAGAAGAAACCAGATTTAAAAGTATGTCTTACTTTTGATGAAATGAGCATACGTGAACACACAGAATGGATAGGCCAGAGACATTATGGATTTGTAAATTTTGGTAACGATTTAGCTATGGATGGTGCTGAGATTGCGAACCAGGTTTTAGTTTTTATGGTTGTGGCATTAAATGCATTTTGGAAAATTCCATTAGGCTACTTTCCCGGTCGAGGTTTCACAGTGTTTTAAAAAGCAAATCTTTTAAAAATTATATATTTTATTATTTAAATTAAATTGCTCAAAACGTGTTTGTATGTGTTTTTATTTATTACAACTACCCTTTACTTTTAAAAGAATGTTATGTAAGTTTTTTTATTTTTTTAAAGGCACTCTGCTTTTCACGAAAGGAGTCCTTTTTGCGGGGCACCACTATCGCAAATTTAATAATTTAACATATCTATAACTTTTTAACATCTCATAATTTCTCATACTTAATTTCTAGATTAAATATGTATTTATTTTATCTAACAAATAAAAAATATTGAGGATATGAAGCTCAGTAATTATTAAAAAAGTTAAATTTAGTTCCGCAAAACTCCGTGGGACCTTTCGTGAAAATTTTATTATATACTTGTATTATGATATAGGGTTGAGTTGCAATCATCGATAATTCTAAAAAAGTAATAATATGTAGGTACGAACATCACTAGCTAACGCACACTTTGACAAATCAAAATTGGTTACGCATTTTTAGGTTGTCAATTGATCTATTTGTCATAGACAATTTTTTTTATATCTATGATGAAAACCAAGCGCGTCACTTTTTGTTTGTTTTCCTAATAAAAGAGTTCTTAGTTCCAGTCACTTTTGTGATTTCACTATTGTCATAATAGTTTTTGTACTATAGTTGTATAACCGTTTACCAACTGAAAATAGCCTAGGTGTGTATCGGGTATATGCTACGTACTATATACATAATATGCTAGTCAGCTTAATCGGTCCATCCGTAAGGGCTTGAAGAGGTCATCATCTTTTATAGAGGTAGATGCAAAAGACCAGTGATGATAGGAGCATTGCTCCTAATGTTTTTAGAAAACTAAATGAACCCTACGCCCTACAAGTAGCCTGTTATATATCTGTGTAAGTATATCGAATGCTTGTTGTAGCCTGCGGTTGCACCCGCTCTAACGTTGTTAGTCAGGATAGTCGGGATGTAAGATCGGTACAGCTCAACTTAGATCAGATCAGACATTAAGTTATCGAAGCCGTATATCGGTTAAGTACCTGTGGTAACTAACTCTTGTCTATACGTTAATTCTATTGGATTAATTTGCGGTCTACGAGATGTATCGTCGACGATAAGATAATGTAAGATAATAACACATAAAAATAGAATAAAAAAAGACTCTTTATTCAATGGAGTATCTGTATTTTAGGAAAAATTGAGGGTTTTGCATTACATACAGCCTGACTGATTGATTAACGCAGAGTTCAAACGACTAAACGAAATGAAAAACTAAAAAAAATAATTCATGCATAAAAGAAATATAGAGGAACTCTGTTACTTTTGTCTTATGCGCAACGGAGTGCGCACGGATCTACGACTAGTTATGCTATAAAAAATATTGAGATAAAAAAGTTGAAAATCTTGATTAAAGATATACTGAGCGTTGCAGTAATCACGGAAAAGGGAAAAGAGCAACAACCTTCACAAAGAGGAAAAATATTAATAGATAGATACCTAATTAATTAGTGTGCAGCAACGAGATGTGCCATTGCATCACAGTAAAGATATTTATTTTTATTGTTATATTTATAAATAATTAGTTGGACATGTAATTTTTATTATGAATAAATTATGATTATGATGATGATTATAGAAGCTATATCATTCACTATGAGTGCCATAGTAAAACATATGTAAAAAAGAGTAATGCTTTTGTGCAAAAAAAAAAATAACTTATAAGATAATTATTGGAACTAGAACATAGTAATAATCCTTTGAGTAGATATTGTACAGAGGAATAAGGCCAATGTACCTAATGCAAAGCACTGACGATATGATCTTTCAATCTATTAATTAATTCTAGTAAAATACTAATTTTTCTAATAAAATGCCTCTAGTGATTAATGGGCCAAGCGCTAGTCGGGCTACGCCCAATGTAGGCTTCCGTAGTACTGGCAAATCGAATATTTGAAACTCAAAACTATTAGATTTTGATAGAGCTACTGTCCCAGTGGCGCTTTTATAGCGGATTAAATTTTCGTGAAAACCCTGAAAACCCATTGATTAAAAAAAAATCATTTGTCTATGACAAAAAAAAAAGGTAGCACTCCGGGAGTGCCGGCAGAAGTGAAAACTTCAATATTAACGTTGTGTTTAATTATAAGTATAAAAATACTATCATTTATGAGGTAGAATACAATGTTTATTTATTGCGCTATCGTACACAAATATGACAATTTATAGGTATGTTGTTATTTATAATATTATATCGTTATTTATATATTACATTAAATTTTATCTCTCAGAAAAATCAACTTCCATCCATAATTTCGACGACTTTTACACCATCGTTATTATCAGAATCATCATCGCAAATTTTTACAATTGATACATTTGTTTTATTATAACTTAAGTAAGAAACAAACAGTTTTGATTCGAACCTATTTAAGTGTCTAATAAAGACCGCATCAATAGTAGTTTTGTATTTCGTTGTGCTAAAATTGCGATCATTTGACATAGTTAAACCAAATTCACAGAGCAGCACACTCAAGCACGGTAGAAAGAGTGGGAGATACTAGTTCCTCTCCCTTCCCCTCGATCTTACGCTTTTTCGATCAGCATCACGTGACCCTGACGCGAGTTTGAAAGTTTTTACCCATACAAAAAAAAGTGCTCAGCGCCGCTAAAGAAGTTTTCACTTCAAAAACCTCATTCCTCAAAAAATCCTAGTACACCATTGAGAGGAAAACATCGTATCGGGGATTAATTTTCATCTCTATAGCAAAAATATTTCTCTATTGCATCGAACTTGTTGAGCGCTGAGCTTCCCTCTGTGCTCCTCGGCTTTATGCGGGTTCAATAGAAACCCTGCCCACGGATTCACGGATACTGAAACGGATCACATATCAGAATTGATGGCGCTATGCATGCTAGTGGCATTTTGTTCAAGTGACTCACTTATTCATAGCTTCTATTTTAACTCAACTACAACGTTAAAAAAAACTTTTATATTTTTTTGTGTACAGCTGTGTTACACGTATTTTTATTTCGCAATTATTTATCAGGGTGAATCTTGAGAGACAAAATTTTACGTGTCTGGGGGAATAAACTACCCGTAACATAAAAATTCTACCCAAGGGTATTTTTTTTCTGTTAGTTTAAGGTTTAATCTACTTAATGCATGATAGATATAAGGTTAAATTTAGCTGCAAGTATCTGAAAAAAAATGTTAAAGCCCTGAAATTTGATTACCATGGGGTGTCCCTTACACTTTTTTGGAACAAAATATATTTTTTACACCAATTTATAAAGGGAATTTTATTAATTGCTGTGATCTAAGCTGTAAAGGGTGAACTGTTACATGATCAAAAAAATACGCGAAGGCTGTACACAGCGTAGTTTTAGAAAAAATAACAAATTTAGGTTTGTCCCCGGACAAAAAGTGCTTACCATGGCGCGCGACATAACTACTCACATTTCACAAGCCACAAGACTTAGAAGCTTGTACGCACGCTATTGGCTAACTTCGATTGCGCTCTAAACATCGTGAAGAGAGGCTGCTCCTCTCGTTGTTTTAAACTAGATTTACGAAGGTGCGAAATTGATTACCGTGGTTTTGGTTCACTAGGTCATTGATTACCATTTCCATGTTTAAAAATATTTTTTTATCCATTACGGTTTTTTGACTAGGGTGTGCAGTTAGGAAAAGGGTATTGTTTATCATATATTTTATTATTAATGGTCTATAATTGTAGTATTTAAAAATATTGACAAAAAACTATACAATTTTGATTTCCATGGTATTGATTCTCATGGCGTTTTACCACGGTGATCAATTTTCGCTTGAGTTTTCTAGCGCATTCTTTCACTTTTTACCCTTTTTCAGCGAAGCCACAGGTATGGAAGTGATTTTGACAGTTTATATTTGTATATTTCATTATTTCAGATGTTTTTTTTATATTGTATACTCGTACATCAGATTTCTTTTTATATTGTACTATAGTAGACAGCCGCTCTGGCTTATGCGGCACCATTATATCCCCACATTAAAATAAGTCACTCAGCGAGCTATGGAGATGACTATACTCGGGGTTTCTCTACGTGATCGAATCAGGAATGAGGAGATCCGAAGACGAACCAAAGGCACTGACATACCTCCGCGGATCAGGAAGCTGAAGTGGTAATGGGCAGGCCACATAGCACGTAGAGCGAATGGCTGATGGGGTCGAAAAGTGTTCGAGTGCCTACCACGTACAAGCAAACGCAGCGTAGAACGTCTACCCACAAGTGTGGCAGACGACCTTATTAAGGTCGCTGAAAGACGCTTGAAGCAGGTCGTTTCCAACACCGGTTTTATATATGGAGCGCAAGGAAAGAAAAAACAAGAGGATGAAGATAAAAAAAAGGAAAATAAAATCCCTGTCCCACACACGGGGGAAATATGGAGCTAAAACAATAAAAAAAAAACACCGGTTTTATATATGGAGATCTAAAGGGGAGGTTTATGTTCAGCAGTAGACGTCTTATGACTGAGATGATGTATGATGAAAAAATAAGACGAAACTATGGGCTGACTGCATTTTCAGTCCAGATTAACCTAACTAATGATAAATGTACAATCTGATGACAGCTTCTGGAGTGAATCCTGTCAGTGACTGTGACTGAGAACTTAATCTCATATTCTAGGACTATTTATTCAATATTTTTTACATTGTTTAAGACAGCAATACGTTGATTTTATTTAGTTTACATGATTATTATATAGAAAGCCAATAAAGACCATTTTTAATACTTTATGTTTGATGTATATTTGTTTGGATTGTTTTTAACCATTTCTATTTTATATGATTAGTATGTAGAGGTCAATATTTAAATAATAACATATAATTCATACAAAATAGTTTTAATTTTGATTCCCATGCCACACTTTATTGATTCCCGTGGCACCAAAAATTTAAATTTAAATATCTTTTGAACAAAACAAGTTATAATGATGCCTATTTGATGGATGTGCTTATAATTATGGGAAATTTGATGTTTTACATATAAAATTCAATAATACTTTGATCTAAAATCTGCCACGGGAATCACTTAAATACGGCCAATCTCAGGATTTACCCATCAAAGGTATTATAATAATATTTATCAATTATAATTAAAATTATAATTTTCTATTATACTTATTTCAAGCAAATCTTTATAAATATTACATATGCACCTTCCCAATTTGATTTAATACCTATGACACAGTTATGCGATTCATTGTGATGAAATTTTATACAACAATCAGCTAGTTCTTGCATATATACGAGTAGGCACACACACATATACACAGGATATAGGACATTATACTCGTTTATACTAGTGTTTTTGTTTTTGTGTGTGTATTTGATGTGTTTACTGTTCACAGAATGGGGATTAAAACTGCTATCTATAAGGAGCATTACTCCTCTTTAAAAGTTTTTAAATCACTGCATCAGTCTAATGTCTTTTTAATATACCTCTCATATTTAAATGCAGAGGAATTCCAATATTCAGCACATATCGGTGGCCCGTGTGTTTGTGCCCTTTGAGAGCGAACTGAGGGTATGCACACAATTTTTTATTGGCTACTGAGAAAATCGATGGGAATCCGCGTTTTCAATCAGTTGAGGCGACTTTGGATAGCGCAAATGAAGTTCTACCACTGTTTGAACATTGCTAACCTGAAACCGCTTGTTAACGGAGCGATTTTAATAACCAATGATTTGTCGACTCTACTAACTTGTAGAAGACTGCTTGTTGGTTGACCCGTCGTTCGATATTGAAATCGGACCGTTGCGTTGCAACGGACAACGCGTTGTCTGTCGCCTTCAACCAGCCTAAGTGCGTTTTTTAAATCGTTTGAAACGTCTTTGAGTAATCGGGAACGTGCAAAAAGATTTCGACGAATTGTGATCCATTCCTCCTTTTTTGATGTCAGCCAAAAATATACGACCAAAACTTAAAATATGCTTATTCAAATAACTAAAGAACACTTTCGTACCTATAATAGGTATCATTTGTTACAAAGCAAGTAGGATCAACTTACAGGAAATATTACTTCAGACTTCAGATACGTACATATTATATTCATACACGAAATATGATTTCAATCAATCTGGAGTTAAATTTCAACATGCACAGAACCTCGGGCAAATGTAAGCCTGTCGATCACTCGGTTTGAATTCAGGATTTAGAGTGTGGAGCAACCTTCACAATAACTGATTGAACCTACCTACTACGAAGTAAACCTTCTCGTCTGTCGGCGTAATCGGAGAGTACCTGCTGCGTACGGATTACGGATATCGGATTTGTTGAATACTACATGTATTCGACAATTCTGTGCTAGACAGTTTACTACGCAGGCCAGGAAGTGTATTTGCTGTGAGAATTTGAATCAATAGAAGTTTTATTTTAATACACTAAAATTTAAATATTAATGCAGTGGCAATGCTGCCAGCATTCTGGACCATCTGCCATCTGACAGTGGTCTGTGGCTAATACAAGAGTTCTTTGTTGTTGTCCTAAATTGTTCCCTTGTAAAGGCATATTTGCCAGTACAAAACAAAATTAAATTTTGTTGATGTATAGGAAACCGATTTAGTTTTCATGTAAACTGTACAGAATCGAGAGCAAACATTAGTTAAGTTAATTAGTGGCCTAGTGTTAAATTGAGAGCGGCGTTGTATCTCATTTACGTTTATGATGATCGTATATCGGTCAGGCTCGGCCTGGATTTTGGCGAACATTTCCCACTATTTTGGAAACTATTTAATATTTCGGTAACATGTTTAAGTATCGGTGGGTGATATAAATTATGGTTTAAACTTCGTTATCATCGCCTGCACTGCATCGGCCTAATATGTTACAAACAAAAGCTAAAAAGCCGGGTTTATTAAGAGGGCTTATACAGCAGGACGCTCTCTCGCTCGCACTATTTGATACATTGTACAATATAAATTCATAAAAATAGTTTTTTGAATTTTCAAGAACACAATATTTTGGCACACATTTTAAAAATGTTTTCAGTTTGTGATTTTTAAAACGGGACGGATAGCAAAAAAAAAAAAAAAAAAAACTCCTGTTTACACGGTGAAAAGTACATCTCTTCTTTGTCTTCCTGCCCTTATTCCACTAGGTGGTGGAGTTAGCACAACACCTCTTTCTGCTCTATTCCACTCTTACCATCCGTCATATCTTTATTCACTCCCCTAGCACGCATATCTTCTTTGATAGTGTAAAGTGCATCTCTACATATCAAATTTGAAATTTGATCTCAATCACTTTAAGATGTGAAGAAACTACACACTCACACGACACACACACACGCTCACACATTTAACAGTTATATATTAGAAGTATAGTATTAATAACTTAGAATATTGGCAATAAATATATGCTACATAGGTAAATTGGCTGCCGTAATACGCCAGAATACTAATTAGTATTGTAGAGGTAATTAATAGTACCTACCTAAAAGTGAAATCTAACAATATTGTCTACAAACTCAATGGTTGTCAGTCGCAGTCGACAAAGATGTTCTTACTAAGATGTTTGTTTAGCAAAATCTATTGGCTTTTGTTTTAGAAATGTACCTATCCAGATAGGAATACGATTGGGCTTTGTATTCCAATGGCCTTATTCCTGTGTACAGAAGTAACCATTATAACTTTCTCAAAGGTACTTCAAAGGTATTTCAATTTATTTACATCTAAAACATAAATATAAAACCTTCATAAGAGACTAACCGATCCAGGGTGTCCGCATTACCTCTATACATAATCGAACATCTGAGCGCAATCAGTTCACAACAAACACACTTTCGCGTTCATAATAACTAGTAGTTCGCCTCGAACTGGGACCTCGCAGCCCAATTTCCGTGTTAACCTTAGACTTTAGGCCTCGACAAAATATATCCTAATACAAGAACTTTAACATTAATATTAAAACTCAAAATACCGAAATTCAGAAAAATTAAAACTCAATAAAAAATCGGTACGTAGACCGAGATTTTTAGAATATGATCCTTTTTAGAGTTTCGTACCTCTGAAGGAAAAAACGAAACCATAATAGGATCACTTGGTCATCCGTATGTCTGTCAAGAACCATTTATACTCTACATCCCGTAGAATTGTATATTTTTACCATATACAAAGATCTATCTATGGCCGCTTTGTGCCCGTGAAATTAAACTTCTAAGTTAACGTATAGAAAAATACACCCGTTTATCCTTTAAAAACGTACATTTTTTTGATCCTATGATTAAATCTACATTCATAGGGAACTTGTCGTTACCATATTTTTATGAAATTTGGCAGACTATAAGTACATATATTTTAAATTTGGGAAAACTTCTGAAAGCTATACATTTGAATTAATTCATTTAAAAATGGCTCTATTTAAATAATAATACGTTTATTGCAGAACATAGAAATTCGATAAAAATGTTAGTAATAATTATTGTTCTAAATTGTTAGTAATCTTACAAACTAAGTTAGCGAGTTGAAACATATCGCGAGCCCGGCGGTCTACTGCGCTGCCTGAACAACATTTTGCTGACTTTTTTTGAGAGAGCCACCAGTGGCCCGCGATGCATTACGGTGTGCTCGAGCACCTTTATTGTTGAATGTGCCCCACAAACTATTCTAAGTTTTAAAAAGTTTTGCAGACAGGCTACACAAATAATAATATAGCTTACTGCCAGCGAAAAAGCAGCGGCTCTCGACTCTAAGATGATATATATGTATGTATGAATTCATATAAATTATATATTTAAAATATATTTTATAACAAAACGATACAGCGAGTTTTTTTTATCATTCTATCACCACTTCCACAGACATTGGTGCCTGCTTATATTGTTTATGGTCTCCACTTTCGTGTTTTGACAGTAAAATATTATTTTACTTGACAGCGAGTTATAGTCCGGTACATTGCGTTCGAGATAATTTATACAAAATTTTAGGCAATGTGACGTAATTATGTCGTCATATAATTATGCCTATACTACTAAATCCAACTTTGGTTGCTTGCCATTAGCGATGGGCATAAAATAACGCTATTAATAAGGTTTTTATTTTACTTTTTTATTTTTATTTTACTTAAATTAAATAACATTATATTCTATCGATCGAGGGAAGCGAGGTTTATAAAAAGGTTAAAAAAACAGCACAAAACATGTACTTACCTACATGTATGTGACACCTTATTTCAATCGCAAACTTTAGGCGGCCGGGCTATAATTGACGCAATTGGTATTACGCAATATACTAAAAAGTAATGTTACTAAAAATAAGATAAATTGCTTGAAATTCTCGAATTCTTGGACTTTATTACTATTAATTCTTTAGCTTGATCTTCTTGCCTGCTCTTTCTTGCCTGTAGGATCTTTCTCAAACTTAATGTACCTAACAAATTGTGCAAAACATTATAATGTAGTCATCTCTATAACTCTACAACCCTTGGATCGATTTGGCTCATTTTCGAACTTGAGAATTCTTTTAGCTTATACTACCTGATCGCAAAGTTCCAATAAGATTGGAACTTTGGTAACGTTGTAATTAAGCATTTTCTATTACTCTAGAACCCTTCGACCGATTTGGCTAATGTTCGAACTTAAAAATTCTATTGACTACTACTACGTATTTGCAAAGTTTCATAAAGATTGGACCATCGGTTTTCAAGTTATCGCGTAACAAACATACATACAAACATACACTTTGGATAATATATTTATGTAGGTTATAAAAAATGTGTATATGTTAGAAAAAAAATTATCAGAGCACCAGTTTTTAAATTATCGTCAGACCTATCGTAAAGACTTTTAATCACCTACATCTCTGCAACCTCAGGTCTATTTCGATATTTTTATCACTAAAATTATTCTATTAACCTACCTAAGCTGTGTGTAAAATTTCATTTAATTTGGATTAACCGTTTTTGAGTAAATGTCGATCAAACCTAAGCGCCAGAGGTCAACCGTTAAACTGGTCGAAACGCAGGCTTTTCGCGGCTCTCGACTCTAAGACCTCGCTTCGCTCGGTCGACTATTAAGTTCAAGTAGGATATTAATTTATCTCAGTTAATTTTAAGCTCTTGATCTCTATGTTTTCAGTCCTCAACCTTGTCTTCAAGAAATTCACTTGCCTCAAGGCCCCTAATGCAATTATTCGTCAAAACTTGAACAACTATTTCGGAACGTTCTGACTTCCATATCATTATCCGCACTTAAGCCCAGTTGCAGTCTATAATGCCACCGCATGCACCAAATTAATTACAAAATAGATGAATGCAGTAATTAAATCGCGCTTTCGAATTTCGGCGTAACTATTCACGATATGCTGGATAGAGGGAGAACGGCGGACGGCCGAACAATGGCCCGTGTGATAGTGTTGTGCGAGATTTATAGGCGATCGTGACAAAATAATTATCATTTGAGACAATACACGGTGAGGGCTTATACGCAGCAGGTTATAAGGCTTAAATATAGTAGGATACTAGCGTGCATTAAGTGGGTTACAAAATAGGTTAAAGGTTTTATTTTGGCAGATTTTCGCTTATTTAAATGCCTCTTCACTTTTGAGTTGGCGTCGTGGCGTCAAGACACAAAATACCTATATTTTTACAATAAATTATTT
This sequence comes from Hemithea aestivaria, assembly GCA_947507615.1. Taxonomy (NCBI): domain Eukaryota; kingdom Metazoa; phylum Arthropoda; class Insecta; order Lepidoptera; family Geometridae; genus Hemithea; species Hemithea aestivaria. The sequence goes on from OX382323.1 coordinate 4,954,197, forward strand.
TATATATCATTGGCTGCACTACCTATAATTTGAAATATTATAATTATGATCTGTTTCGTTGGAGCCTAAAGTATAATATTTTAAATATGGTGTATAAATACAACAATTATTTATTACTAACACAAAATAATCATAAAAATCGGTAATGCCGTTAGATTTATACATTACAAAAATATATACATTTATTGACATATTTTGCTTTGTTTTAATGTTACAAAAAGAAACGTGAGAGCCATGTGAATTGTGAACGAAAATAGATTAAAAGATTTTCCGCAAGTTTTTGTAGACATTTATTTTTGTAGGTACCAAATTATGCGTCATTGTTATTGCTTACAATTAACGTAATTTTTTTTTAACCAACTTAGCAAATGTGTTGGTAACGCTGCTAATTTGACAACACAACATCATTTACCATCCAATATCCAATAACCTACCGCCTACCAATAACTTTGTAGACAAAACAGAGACAAAATCTCACAGAGTTCAATTTAATTAGTATCGAATTAATTAAGACATTTCTAATTTTATCACATTAACTGACACTTACTCCACTTGTTGTAGAGTAGATCATGGAAAAGTGCCTAATTAGATATTTCAGAATGTTGATTCGGTAAAATAAGGTAGCAAAACGACGATTTGTAGGTCACAAAACATATTATTCCTATTTTACTTTTAGCGCCACTTCAGAGGTATCTACTAAAAGATGCAAAATAAGTATAAAACAATAAGTTGCATTTGATTTCGTAACGAAATTTGGAAATATCAAAGTTTTTAAAAAAATTGTTAAAATTTGACAGTGTCCGTCGAGTCGCTTTTTAACCAGAATTCGTATGTGACTCACGCCCTTTATTTGTACTAATACATTACAGTAGTAGGTAGGTAAAGAAAAGTATATAAGTATTATATCCGTTATTCTAACCACCATATTACAAGCATTAAGTTGCTTAGTTTGGGGTTCGGTGGCGCTGTGTTAATCGTCCTGACAGGGCCGGTTTTAACATTACCAGCGCCCTGGGCGAGATTTCTACGGCGCCCCATAAAAAGCAATTCAAACCCATACTAAAAACGAAAAAGGAAAAAATTCCAGGATTTTTTTCTGGGCCGAATCCGATGGGCTAAATCATGGGCGTATCTAGAAAAAAATACACCTTTCCAGCTAGCTGCGAGCTCCGAGAAAATTTTGAATTTTTCAGCACGAAGCACGAGCTGTGTTTAGCTTGCTCCGAGTGGCAAAGAAAGTAAATAAGTATTCTTATTTATAAAAACTCGAGCAGCTCGCTGTGAGCGCCGCGAAAATTTAGATTTTTTTAACACGAATGATGTGCGTTTTGCTTGCTCTGAGCGGCAAAGAAACTAAATAAGTATTCTTATTTATAAAAGCGCGAGCAGCTCGCTGTGAGCGCCGCGAAAATTTAGATTTTTTCAGCACGAGTGATGTGCGTTAAGCTTGCTTCGAGTGGGAAAGAATCTAAATGTCCTTATTTATAAAAGCGCGAGTAACTCGCTGCGAGCGCCGAGAATATTTTGAATAGTTCAGCACGAATGATGTGCGTTAAGCTTGCTTCGAGTCGCAAAGAAAGTAAATGTTCTCATTTATAAAAGCGCGAGCAGCTCGCTGCGAGCGCCGAGAAAATTTTGAATAATTCAGCACGAATGTTGTGCGTTTAGCTTGCTCCGAGCGGCAAATAAACTAAATAAGTATTCTTATTTATAAAAGCGCGAGCAGCTCGCTGCGAGCGCCGAGAAAATTTAGATTTTGTTCAGCACGAATGATGTGCGTTTAGCTTGCTTCGAGTGGGAAAGAATCTAAATGTCCTTATTTATAAAAGCGCGAGTAACTCGCTGCGAGCGCCGAGAAAATTTGGAATTTTTCAGCATGAATGATGTGCGTTTAGCTTGCTTCGAGTGGGAAGGAATCTAAATGTCCTTATTTATAAAAGCGCGAGTAACTCGCTGCGAGCGCCGAGAAAATTTTGAATTTTTCAGCACGCATGATAATGTGCGTTTATCTTCCTTCGAGTGCCAGCACTGCGTCCTGAAATATTTGTTTTATTTTTATTTAGGTACGCTTAATTTTACAGTAGGCATCTTAATTCTAATTAGAAAACCAGTATTTAAGCTGGCGTCGCGCGTAATTAAATAACTATATAATATATATATTTGTGTTCAAAATTTCATCTCATTCTGTATAGTGATTTCTAACGAGCTTGGATTGATTTATCTTACTAATATTATAAATGCGAAAGTTTGTGAGTGAGTGTGTGTATGTTTATTACTTCTTCACGCCTAAACGGGTGGACCGATTGAGCTGAAATTTGGTATAGAGATAGCTTAGACCCTGGAATAACGCATAGACTACAGTACAGCGGATAAAACCGCCGGGCGCAGCTATTATTTTATAAACGCGGAAGGATGGATGTGTGTGTCCTTGTATGTGTTTGTTACCTATTCATACCGAAAGGGCTGAACTGATTCAGTTGAAATTTGTTATGTAGATAGCTTAGAGCCTGGTATAAAAACACAAAAGCTACTTGTCAACCTCACGGCTGCTAGTTTTTATAAACTCGAGCTTGTTTACCGGCACAAAACGTTGTTAGTAGTTTTATAAATTTCAGCGCACAAGTCAACGTTTATAATATAACTTTTAATTAGCAAAGTCGGCGAAAAATTCTTTCGACCGGGTTGCACTTATAACTATATTTACTAGGAAGTCTTTGTAACTGAAACATCAACAAAAGCAAATGTTTCTAATAGAATAATATGAAGGTAGATCGAAATTATTTTCTAGCATTACTGCTGGCAATTAATGTAACATTTAGAAGAGGTCGAGGATACTTGTTCTGGGGTTCAACCCCCTTATTTTTGTCGTATCCTCATTTTCGACTCTGCTCAACTCAACCTAAACGCTAAGCGTTAACGTTTGAAAATACTTCTTTAAATTGACTTTACTTTTACCGAATTCCCAAGATTTTGAAAATTAAATCTTACTAATATTATAAACGTGAAAGTTTGTAAGAATGTATCGATGTCTGGATGCATAGGCGGATTTAGGGGAGGGGCCAGGGGGCCAAGGCCCAGCCCTCCCAGAATCATTGTAGAGTTACGAATTTTGCACATATTTCATGGTAAAAATTATAATTTTTTTGCCCGTCTGCACCTTGCCCCCCCCCCCCCCCCCCCAGAACCAAATCCTGGATCCGCCTATGTCTGGATGTATGTTTGTTACTCTTTTACGCCTAAACAGGTGAATCTATTGAAATGAAATTTGGTATGGAGATAACCGAGACCCTGGAATAACACATAGGCTATATATAATATATATAGTACAGCGGGTAAAACCACTGGGTGCAGCTAGTTGGTAATAAATTTGAAAAGGGATTTGTATATATGAATTGAATTATTTAACGTAGCGTTCACATAGGTTTTCAAAAGACTGATCTTCCATCCCCCTAAAACTCGACCTCAAACGTCTCAAATATGTATATCTATATATTTCTCTTTTCACAAGAATAGCAATCGCGGCGTCTTTGTAACTTTAATTAAAATATGTAGTTTTTATATTTTTGCCAATTATAATCTTAGCTGTCGTAGCTTTAAATTTAGTGTTTTTGTTTAGAAACCTTAAAATTGTTTAGTATATAAATAAAATAAAATTATAATCCTCTACTTGTATTTCTTTTGTGTGTGTTGTAAATACAATAAAGCATTATATCTATCTAATGAATGATTAACTTGTTCCAGCTACGACCGCAATCAGCCGTTCACCTTCCAGATCGGAGTGGGGCAGGTCATCAAGGGCTGGGACCAGGGTCTGCTAGACATGTGCCCCGGTGAGTGACGTCTGACATTTCAATACTAACACGGGAATGGGGGTTTGTCTTAATAATTCATTGTGATTATTAAGGGAATGTATGTATCTATCTCGTAGTAATTATCTATTAAGAAGAGTCCAGTAAACTAGAGTCCGGTTTTGAAAGCATAGTTTTAATGACTTGAAACGGTAAAGACTTAAGATGTTTCTAAATTTGTCACCTAACCCAAGTGTATGTTTCTGGTTTTTATTATTATTTACTAGGTATGCCTAACTTCCTATACTTTTCTCTGCCTACCTTTCTCTAACTTTTTTTAGTTTAAGATATCAAGTAACCAAAGCACGGACCAAAGTAACCATTTAAATCAAATTAAGAAATGATTAGTATCTACTTGTAAAAGCGCCGCGCCGTATTGTAAATTGTAGCTATTTTGAATAATACATTTATTGTATGTTGATTTGATTAGAATATTTTTTTTAAACATAGGGTAGGTGGTATGCGTTGTCCACCAATGACGTATGCGCAATTTTATCGCCAACGCAATCTTATACCACCCTACCCTAAAGTAATAACTGAAATGATTTTAAAAACGCGTCACAAATCTTCCAATCTAATGTTAATTATAAAATGTTCCAGGTGAAAAGCGTAAACTGACGATCCCCTCGTCCCTCGGCTATGGCGACCGCGGCGCAGGCAACGTAATCCCTCCACACGCCACCCTGCACTTCGAGGTCGAGCTGATCAACATCGGCGACTCTCCTCCAGCCACCAACGTCTTCAAGGACATCGACGCCGACGCCGACAACCTACTCTCCCGCGAGGAAGTGAGTATCGAGCTAGCGTTCAGAGAGATGGACACTAATCAGGATAGTGAACTGTCGAGAGAGGAGGTCAGTGAGACACAGGTTATAGCTTTCATCGGTGTTGGTGTTGCCCTGCAAACTGTGCTCCCACTTTCCTCTAATTCTTCTAGCGCATGTGCATTATTTTTAACAAAAACTATTTTAGATGTGGCAACAGGGTTGTCAGACGTACGATAAATGTCGTTGTGCGATAATTTCAATCTGAGGGCCTATTGGCTATCTTCAAACGACATGTAAAACACTAGAATCCATAGAAAAATTGCTTACATTACTTGCTTAAACCTCCTCATTAACAAGAGTAATATAACAAACGCAGCAATGTACAATGTACATTGAGTTGTCATCGATCGTTGTAGGTGAGAATTAGGCCCTCTGAAATTCGAATGTTATAGTACGATATTTCTCTGTCCTACAAAACGACGGCGACATTGACCGCGATATTGCGAGCCGAATAAACGCTGGCTGGATGAAGTGGCGACAGATCTCAGGAACAACTTGCGACCCGCGAATGCCCCTTAGGTTAAAGGGAAAAATATACAAGACGGTAATAAGACCTGTCGTATTGTATGGATCGGAATGCTGGGCTACGAAAGTTGCGGATGAAAGAAGAGTGCATGCAGCGGAGATGAGAATGTTGAGGTGGATGTGTGGAGTAACAAGAATTGACAAAATCAGAAATGAGTATGTGAGAGTAAGCCTGAAAGTTGCACCAGTGACAGAAAAATTAAAGAGTGGAAGATTGTCCTGGTTTGGACATATTATGCGGAGGGATGAAAATCATGTGACCAAAAAGTCCATGAATATTGTAATAAGTGGTAATCCGGGAAGGGGACGCCCGAAAAAGGTTTGGATGAACTGTGTGAAAGAGGATATGCGTGCTAGGGGAGTGGATGAAGATATGACGGATGATAGAGCAGAATGGAGGAGAAAAACGTGTTGTGCCGACCCTACCTAGTGTGGGATAAGGGCAGGAAGAAGAAGAAGAGTACGATATTTCACTCGCACTCATCTGGCAACTCTGTGTAGAACAATTATATATTATTTAGATACTATATTTTAGCTATAATACATATTTTCGCCCCCACATCGATTGCCACGACTGGGAAGTCATTGTTTCCCACTTCAAATCTGCTGTGTAAGTTATGTATGCGGCCAAACCCAGCGGCTATTGGAATTTTATTTCCATATGCCACCTGGGGGCAGTCTACGTGAAGGCGAAATGGAAGGATGGGAAATACCTATATATACCACTTTTAGCCATTATGAGTAGGTGTTACAAAGACTTTTTTTGTTAATTATTGCCCAGTTAGTTAGTTGCTTTGTTTGATTTTTTCGTCCTTTTAGTTTCGGATTCAGCGCTGGTTTTCAGGTTGTTATATGTATATCGCAAACGAATACTGACGCATGAATCATGACCTACGCAGTATTTTCTTCGGCTTACTAAAGCTTGTAATTAAAAAGTTACCTACTTCTTGCATTCCCTTTCTGTAAATTATTAGAGCAGAATTAATAATAAATGTTAATATTTAATTAATACTTGAATTCTATGCAAAAATATGTTCTTGTTCCTTCTGTAGCTATGAATATCTTTTAATAATTCTATAATAGATATTGTAGCATGACCATAACTACCCTTAAATCTAAGGGCAAACTAGAGCGGCCTGCACCGCAGACCGCAACGTAACAAAGATCCGCCTGCGTCACTCTGATCATTTTAGGAAGCAATGCACCAGAGCGGGCCACTTTATCCACCTTCAGTGCGTTGGTTCATATTAAATGTATTTCTGCTTTTTTTTTTGTTATGAGGTGATGCGGTGCGGCCGCCCTAGTTTGCGTCAGTTAAGTAAAGTTAAAACCTTAATGCCAAAGTAATACTACCACCCCAACTTATATTATAGTCTAATTTTACAATGCACACTGTTCTTCTAAGCGACAGAAACCAGGGGTTGACTTCCTTTGCAGGAGGTCGACTAGGTGGGTACCCCAACAGTGCCAGTTATTCTACCACCTGAGCATTGATGTGCAAACATTACTGTGCTTCGGTAGAAGGGCACTGTAGCTAGTGAAATTACTGGGCTAAAGAGTCTTAACATTTTGCGACTCTTGAGTGAGAAGCGTTGGTGCGGTGCACCTAGAATTTTACATTATTGTAAATTCCTAGGTGGCACTGTACTGATTATGGGCAGGATCAGGAGAGCGTCTTGCTCGTCTTCTTATTTCTTTACATAAAAAATAAAATAAAAAAAAAACATTTTTAATACTTATCGGAAATGTGCTTTTTACGAGACTTATATCCGTATTTTTATTCGAGTCCTCGCCCTCGAATCTGATCTATACTTACTTTTTTCATCTTTTCTAAGTGAAAATTAAAAAAAATTGCATGATAGGTACTAAGTTAAGGGCTGAAACTAAAATCCTGGATCCGCTTCTACTAACATAGGTACCTATACTACTTATTATAGTTATAGTTAACATAGTTATTGTGAAACAGGTCCCAGTTCGTCTAATTTTTATACCAGTGCAATAAGATAACTTTTCATAAAAAACAATAAAAGACACCATCAAAATTTGTTCTCAGGTCAGCGAATACCTCAAGAAGCAGATGGTACCCCCCGATGGTGGTGAAATAAGCGACGACATCAAGCAAATGCTCGAAGGCCACGACAAACTCGTTGAGGAGATCTTCCAACACGAAGATAAAGACAAAAACGGCTTCATCAGCCACGAGGAGTTCTCCGGACCTAAACACGACGAACTATAAATATAACTACACTTTTATACATCAAAACCATACTCAAACGTAATAGCGACCACGATCTTTTACACGGACAAAAATGGAACTACTTAAATAACGTGTGGTTTGTATCAAAACCTAGCTCGCTAGCGCCCTCGCTAATGTTCCTCTAAATCGTGGTCGATGAATGACCTCCAAGCACCTATGTAAAAGTAGTACATAATATTCTCAAATCTCGATGTCTTATAGATATTAAAATAGTCACTTTTATTCACAAAACCCCCGACTGAATTACTACGAAAGTGGGCTTCAAATGTACAACCGAGCTTTTCACGAATTTATATAACACTGGTTTTGTCGTCGGGGGTAAAAATAGTAAACTAAGATTCAGCGTATGTCGTTAAGTTTGTTGTGTCGTTTTGTACTTAGTTTAAAACTGTTGGAGTTAAGATTGTTAATTTAAATACGATTTGATTTAAATATTTATTAATTTTAAGATTTTTATTTTTTGCATAATATTGTTCTTCCAATTTTTGCTCTATTATAATTTATAGATTTACATTTTTAGCCATGACTCATGACCAAGCTTTTACAATTATTTATCATTCCACTTATATATATATTTTGGATTTACGTTTTTATATTATGATCATTTCGTGATACATTGTTAAAGTACTTTTAATTTAGTGCTTGGCACTTATACCTACAAATAGGTCTATACCTACCTAAGTACTTACTTGGTGTCTGACTAATGATGTAACCAATATATAAGCATATCAATGTGTGAACACTTATTATAAAATATAATAACAGGTAGGCAAGTTTTGTAAAACTTCATTCCATTGTGGTTCAATAAAACGTATTAATATGTGTTTAATTTTTCTTGAGATACATACAGTACGTCATTATAACCACTATCCTGCCGGCCTGGCCATAACCCATGCCCGTGTATACTCTTAAGTTTTTTTTTATACAGGCGCTTGTTCCGTGGTCCATGGTCCGTGACTGCTTGTAGTTTTAAGAGAACATTTTTTTTTATGAGATGAAGTAGAAGACGAGCAAGACGCTCTCCTGATGTTAAGAGATAACGCTGCCCATAATCAGTACAGTGCTACTTAGGATTTTACAATTATGTGAAACTCTAAGAGCACTGCACCAACGCTTCTTACTCAAGAGTCATAAGATTTTAAGACTCTTTAGCCCAGTAATTTCCCTAGCTACAGTGCCCTCCTACCGGAGCACAGTAATGTTTGCACATCACTGCTCAGGCGGTAGAATAACTGGCACTGTTGGGGTACCCACCTAGACGACCTCCTGCAAAGGAAGTCTACCCCCGGTAAAGAGAAACTTAAGCAACTTATAACATAATACTATAACTATAGTCGGGCCAACTTAAAGGCTTATTACACTTGGCTGAATTTAGTTCCTCTAAATTCAGAACCTATATTCAGATTTAGTCAGTCACGAAGATACTTGCTTCTGAATTTAGGATGCTTACTTACCAAATGTGATTACACTTGACTAAATTTAATAACGACTGAATTTAGGCTTCTGAATCCAGCCAAGTGTAATAAGCCTTTTAGAGTTCCTATTAATATGAAATAAAAAAGATATAATATAAGCAAGTACCCGTAAATTCCGATGGATTAACCTGACTAATGAGTGATGAGCGTAATGAATATCACGAACATAGAACAAGACTTTTGTACTATTATTGTATATGTATGGCGTGTGTAAAGATAAAAGAAACAGGCGAGTGTAACAAGCTCGACATAAACAAGATTACAAAATAAATATATATTTTTTGCATTTAGCAAATAGACTCACTTTACGTATTTTATAAAACGGAGGAAAAAAACAAAGGAGCGTCAACTGTCACTTTTATTTAAGCTGTCACTGTCAATGTAAAGTGTCGTTTGTTGTCATTGTCAATTTAAAAAAAATAAAAAAGGTTCCAGTCTGGATTTGTGATCCTTTCACTGTTGTTGTGTTTATTTTATGCATTTATTTATTATAGTTTTTTCAATACTCGATGTGCAATAGAGACCGTCAGTTTTAGAGAATTGATCGTAACTAAATAATGTTCTAAATTTCAAAATGTTGTCGAACAAGCGTCTTGTGGCCTGCTGCGCTTTCGCGTTTTGTTGCAACCTGGCACTTATGGTGGTTTTTGTGAAGTACCAAGCTGGAGAAAAGTGCTATGTAACAATTAATGAACACCAGAAGGTAACCGCAGTGCTTCCGGACGATTTTCTAAGTATCGGTATAGACGTGTCGGAGATCGAACATTTTGATAATATTGATTTTAAGAAGGATAACATCCGCGCGTTAGCAGCGGCGCTGGCACCGGCGCGGCTTCGACTCGGCGGCACCATGTCCGAGCGGCTCATCTTCAGCCCCGAGCCTGAGCACGCGCGTATATCCTGCGACACGCCCTGCCACAGCAAACATCACTCCAAACACTTCTGTTCCTATGTTAAGAAGCTATGCAAACACAAAGTTCGACCGTTCTTCATAATGAGCGGCGAGAAATGGAGCGAAATTAACGAGTTTATCAACGCCACCAAATTGAAGCTCCTGTTTACATTAAATGTGCTGCTGAGAGACGAGCACGGCTGGAGTGATCTCAACGCCAAAGACCTCATGGAGTACTCCAAACATAGACACTACAAAGTTGACTGGCAGCTCGGCAATGAACCTAACTCATTCCACCATGTGTTCAATGAGACTGTGACCCCTGCTATGTTGGCTCATGATTTTGGGAAATTGAGAAAACTGGTGAATTCGAACCATACTGGTTACAAGAACGCTTTACTAGTGGGCCCTGACACAACTAGACCTCAGCCGGAGCGCCCTGAGTGTCTCAGGTATATGGAAGAGTTTCTGGGCAACGGGTCCCAATATATCAATGTGAGGTCATGGCACCAGTACTACCTCAACAGCAGGACAGCTACCCTTGAAGAATTTTGGAATCCAGCTACATTAGACTTGCTTAAAAATCAAATAGAAGCGATGCAGAGTCACACAACAAAATACCGACACATTCCCATGTGGTTGACTGAGACCAGCTCTTCATATGGGGGAGGGGCACCTGGATTGTCTAATTCCTACGCAGGAAGCCCTCTGTGGATAGACAAGCTAGGTCTAGCAGCTAAGTACAACATCACAACGGTAGTCAGACAGAGTTTCATCGGGGGTAACTACAGCATGATCGACAAGGACATGGAGCCCCTGCCGGACTGGTGGCTGTCTCTCCTCTACAAAAAACTAGTAGGTAACAAGGTTCTCAATGTTAAGTGTAAATGTTCACGACTCCAAAGAATGTATGCACACTGCGCCAATAGAAACTACACTAAAGACAAATCTGCTATCACAATTTACGCTATTAATCTAGAAATGGCAATGGCACGTTTTGTGTTAAACGGTACAGCTTTACATGGGGATAATTTAAGCATAGATGAATTTATTGTTAGTGCACCTTCGAATAATAGAAAAACTAAGACTATTTTACTGAATGGCTGGCCCCTTTACTATGAAAATCCTCTTCCTCCCCTAGAGCCACATCACATTAAGTATGGCAATCATATTACAATGCCACCATATTCTATAGGCTTTTGGGTGATTAAGAACACTTCCATTAAAGTTTGCAAATGAAAATTCAAATTTCAAATTAAATGAAATTTCAATTTTTTTTTTTAATTCAGTGACAATGTTATAATAGATGTGTAGTTAAAAAATTTGACTTATTTTGTACACCATTCCAGTCAGGAAATTCATCTCAATATTATTGGCATTTGTAAGAGTTAAGGTGGCACAGTTAAGGTTTAACCTAAAAACTAACATAGAATTCTGAGAGATCTTATAGAATAAATAAAAATAAGATCTCATAGCTAAATATGGATGTGGCTTTAAAAAGTTTTACTTACATCATAGTGTAGGTAACACACATGGTTTTATAATTTATTATAATCAGTCTTATGTTGTATTTATACTCGTACATAAGTATCTGACTTGCCTATATCTTTAAGTAGGTACAGGAAATTTATACAGGAATATTGAAACGTGTAACATCCTCATAAAAGGATTTTAAAGTATTAATTTTAAACAATTTTCCCTATGAGCCCAGTTCTGAAATTGTTAAAAAATCATCATTTTTATAGAAAAAGTTTTACATCACCCTAATAATATGGTTAAAACAAAACTTTATGAGTAACTTCATCACAAAGTTTATACTATGGTTTAATCCCTTAAGTCTAAACCATTGATCATTGAATTTAATATGGGTATAGGTGATATTTGTTAGGCAGTCGAGATAAATACATGGGCTACTTTTGAGTTAGTAAATCATCTAGTATGTGTATATCTGCAAAATATACATGAAAAAGAATTTAAAACAGCTCTTTATGAATTAATAAAGATAAGTCTATTTTCTAGCTTGTTTCATAAGTTTAATTTTAAATGTTCCTTTTGTGTCTAATTGTCATTTATTACAATATCAATGCATATTGTGTTTGCCTTGGTAGGGAGTCAAGGACAGGTCCATTTATCTTGTACCACTTGTGATGGCTCGATAACAGCGGGTTAAGGCTGTGAACCCACTTGGCTAGTCTGTGACTTGGCTGCATATTGTTGGTCATTTAAATATATTATTAAAGGAAAGACTTACTGATCTATCTGGCACAGCTCAAACAGCTGAATAGATTGCGTTCAAATTTTTAATATTGATAGACATTATGACAGACCTTTGCAAAGAAAGTATTTCTTCATGCGGGCAAAGCCACGAGCATAAGTTAGTATTATAATAAAGAGTCTGTCATTTTCTCTATTCAAGGCAAGAGCCTCCCTCCTTATTTTCCACCTTTTTCGCCTACATTTATTGATTTCTTAAGAGGTCGTCTATTAATTACGTGATGTTTTAGCAACTTTATAACCCCTCCCCACTGGTGATAATATGTGTTTTTTTAGATATTAAATTACCCCAGTCGATAAAGTTGCAAGTTGTTTTTGACGGTGGTATTGTGGTATTATAAATAAATAAACGTGATAAAAATTTGCAACCCAAATTGACCACTATCTCACCGGATCTTTATCGACGATGTGGTCGACGCAAACAAAAAATATTATGTGGGATAATTCCTCCCCGCTTTATATACAAACAGTAAATTAAATGAGCCCCGTCCCTCTACATGTTAACAGTTTACCACCGCCCCTGGTACCCGTTTAGTAGGCCAGTCCCACCTCGATCAAATGCGCGCGCGCAGTGTCAAATCCTCGAACAATAAATAATGTCACCCTCACTTTTTGAATTAAAGTTGTATGCTTTGAAGTGGCACGCCGGCTTTTCAATTTCGAGTAAAGACTGGCCCTGAAAAAATATAGGTACTACTTACCTAATTGTAAGAATGATTTCCCTAGTGGGTTTTAAGCTTATTATTTGCAGTGCACACAATGTGCTCGATATTACATTGCCACAATAGTCTCACAAGGTTGTAAACTTTTTGACACGCTTAATATAGAAATATCTTTATGTTTTTATAACCATTCTATTTTTAGTTGTAGTCTATTTGAACAAGGCATTTTTTATTTTCTAGACCGACTTCAAAAGATAGGTTCTCTAGAAGTTTGTATTTTGACATTTTAAATTTTTTTTGTTACTATTATAGTATCTAGGTGTATATTATTTGTGTTAATAAGAAAGAGTAACAGTAACTGAATGATAACTAAACAAACCAATTCGTGAGAAGTGTGTGTCGAATAGTCAAACTAATCATAACAAAAACAAAGACCTCCTTCTCCCTCTTTCTGCAACTTTGAATTGTCGGGTGTTGGACGCCGATTAGTCCGAAGTCCGAATTAACGAGCCGTTTCGTTATATAGGAATGATTTTTTCGTTTGAATTACCAAGTGCATTAAAATGTATTGATTTAGTTCGAAATATATACTTAAAGAGATTTTGTAGGGAACTCGTGATAGCTTTGAATTATAGAGAAAGGTTCGAATTATCACAGGTTTGAATTAACGAGAGTCTACTTTAGTAAAATTAACTCATTTTACATTAGTTGGTATTATTATAACTGATCTGATGTCTACTAATATACCTATACCTAGTTAATTACACAATCTCACTAATATAAGTGGCGAAAATTTGCGCGTATATTTGTTTGTTATACTGATAAATCTGAATTTTGGTATTTAAGCCTAGACTTTAAAATAAAACATAGTACATTACATCAATTACAGAAGGTACATACTTTATTAAATTTGATGACTTTGTTAAATTGATCAGCAAAAATGCTCCATTGTAACCTATTTAAATAGGTATACTTAATTTGCATTTTAACTTAGTCTTTGAACAGGTAAAATCGCTAGGCGCAGCTTGTTGATGTAGGTACAGAAATTTTACTTTTTCACATACTGAACAAAATATTAGGTAAGTTTAAACTTGGCTTGAGATGCGTGCCTAGATTTATCGCAAGTCCACACTAGCAGTTATGACAGAAATCAATATGCCTCAATACAATTATTATGCCAATAAAATCTATGAGAAACATTTTAGGCCTAATTAAATTAGTTAAAAAAGTTATGCGAATGAAGAGGCACCCATTTTCACACACGATTTTCTGTGTGATTTTGGCCTTGCCAACATTATTTTGGTTTTATTGTGTTCTTCCGCGTCTCGAATGTTATGTTATTATAAATATTTATATCGATACACCTACTCGTTCACCTTTCATTGTATAATACCTGTGATATGTGTTTGTTGAGGCCTCAAGGATGAAAAATTTTAACAAACAATAAAATAAAAAATATATATTAAACCTACTTCAATCTCGCTTTCAATTATCTCTAAATTATATGATCTAAAATATTTCGAAGTTAAATGATATATAATCATCATAATCTGCCTATATTCACAGGCCTCCCCCACGGCACAAACTCGGTCCTTCGCTTTTCTCCTTCACCCACTCAGCGATTTAACTGAGAGTGAGTGAAGAAGAAATAAAAACATGAGTCTCGTGGGCGTCCTACACTATGTATAATAGTATATCTATTCTTTGACTATGTTTAAGGATCAGCAAGCTGAAGTGACAATGGGCTGGTCACATTTGCCACAGAACCGATAACCGCTGGGGTATCTAGACGGGTTCTCTTTGCGAGTGGTGACCACGTTTCAGAATATTTGTGCATATAAATTCATGATATTATACACCTACCTATAAAGTTAAGTTTTCTTCGTTTCATTGTTAAAAATCGTGCCATTGCCAGAATTTAATAGCCTATGCTAATGTCATTTGACGATTTTATATTCATGTCTTATGTATAACTACTGTTATATTATACTACTTATTATACTATTTGTCTCGTAAGTCTAGCTTTACACTAGGTCGGACCGATGTCGAATTACAATAATATCCCGTTTTACGCGAATTCGGAGATACGCGATTTTTGTTTTTGATCACCACGCGCATCGGCGTGTTTGATTTACGACATCGGTCATTTTTCTCGTGTCATCTCATCATTTCGGGTCACACAAATTGTTTGTGTGTATTTCTATGCAAAGTTAATTACGCGAATTCTTACGCGGTTACTCCTTGGTCCCACCTATTATAGATTACTGTACTCGATGTCATATATTATGCATTTTAGTACATTTATTTCATTATAGCAACACCATAATGATAATTATAATGAGGCATCCGACACCCGGTAAAACTGTTTGTCCTTATGAAAACTTAGCCTAATAAAATGTTAAGGGCTTGCTTGGTTTAAAAAAAAACTACTAATTTTGATGGTCTGTATGAATATTAGCCTAAGGAGCTGTAATATAATAGGTAATTATTTATTTTATAAATTAGAGGCCCACAAAACAGCTTAGTAACTAAGAACAACACATCTTAGCTTCGATTTCAATTCGGGAAGACCTCAGCATTTACAATTTTAAACAATACTGAAACTCTGGCCTTTAACATATTATTAGATCTTATACAACCTTAATATTATGTGAATAGCATTTATTAGGTACGCTGTCTTATTCGCTATATATTATGCGAAGTGGTGCGCGAGGTTTATCGCGCACCACTTCGCATAATTTTTGACGCTCGCGCTGTGTCAAATTCTCAATCAAAAGTGCTTTTAACTTTGTTTTGTTTGAGGATTGGACACTGCGACATAATATAGTGTATCGCAAGTGAAGCTGGCTTATTGTAATACGCGACACGTAAGATTAATTATTATGACGTAAGATGTGAATTAACAAATTTTCGGCTTTTATAACTATTAAGATGCGACGTGAAAAGGCCTAAGAGCGCCTATGCCGCGGGACGCTCTCACGCGCGCACTATTTGACATATTTTGAAATATAAATTCATACAATTAACTTTTTGAAAATTCCTCAAGAGTAGCCCTGCACAATATTATTGGACACATTTTAAAAGTATTTCCTGTTTGATATATTAAAAAATTGGCAATTGTAAAATGTATCAGATAGTGCGAGCGAGAAAGCGTCTAGCTGTATAAGGCCTCTTAACTTACGCGCCGTGTACTTTTTTCTATATAAATATTTACATTAGATTTTCTATATACCTACCTACTTTATACCCACAGAATATAGGGAAAGCTTCTTTTCTATTAACATTTATACTATAAGTGCGAAATGCTATATGTGGTGCCTAATTATTGTAAGACTGATTAGATTTACAATATTATTTACCTACTTCAAATGTGCCTATATACGTGCAATTATTCTATGTAAAACACAATAGTTCTTTTATACAAACTTTAATTGTGATTTTATTCCAGAAAAAATGTACCAACAATAAATAATAATACAATTTATAATCTAAAATTTATGTTCTATGAACTAATAGAAAAGACGCCATACTGTGCTTCATTCAAATGCGGCTGTTCGACCGCACTCAGTTGTTTAACAAGACTCGCTTGAGATCGCTTCTATAGTTGTACATAATATTACTTATTATAATATATTATTTATACAAAATACAAAACTTTAAGGCGATGACATGTTGACTCTAGACTCTAGAGGCAAATTAATGCTGTATTTCACAAGGCCAACGAGATTGATAACAATGCAAATACCTTAAACCGATTCCGTATTTACTGGATTGTCTTGTATATTTTACACATGTAATATCATGTACTGGCTCCACAGGAAAGATAAGGCTGTGCAATCGCACCAGAAGTTTGTCTAAACAACAGAAGTAAAGAAAGAGTAAAAAAATACACTTCGTGAGCCGTCGTAGGATCTCTGTGTATGATAGTCGATCTAAATTTATCAAGTTATCAGTGGAAACCTCGTCAGCTGGCCTCGTGTAAATAATCGTTAATTTCAGTTCTGGGATTAGTCTATATCTAAGCCATAGTTGCAGAATGAGGTCATTAGATAATCCAGCTATGGACTGTGGATCTAGACGTGCTCAGTTAAGTTATTATTTGATCCCCAAAAAAATGCGAGATGAACTTTTGACGTCCATAGATTATTTTACTATGTAAATAAACGACAAAAACTCACGGATGTAATGGTCGAAGCTAGGCTCGACCCTGGGTTTCGGACAATTACGATGTCCTTCATCAGGAGCTCACGCCTCTCGGTTGCGACGTTGGCCACTGGCCCGCGCCCGTAGATTAGTTATTTGAAAAAATAACTTAAATAAAACAAAAACGTGAAATAATCTTTAAAATATCTGTATTGATATAAAAAAGTTATGGGGCTTCGAAGATGCACTTTCGAGACTTTTGGTCAAATAACGTCTTACGTTGTGACTCCAAAATTGCAGGTTGTTCCCATAGAAGGTAGAATCATTTCGTTCGGCTGCCAGATACAAATTTAAGCCGTATCTCAAGCTCCTTTTTTGGTCTACACTCTCAACAAAAACACGTCAACACACAGCAAAATTCCCCTGCACAAAAAAAATTATAATGTCTATGCTTCAAGCTTCAACAAATGTTTTTGCTTTGTTTATTCATTTATTTATTTACTAGCTGAGCCCGGCGGTAAGCTTCAACAAATGTTTTTTTCTTTCCATAGCCTATGGAAAGCAAAAACATTTGTTGACGCTTGAAGCATAGACATTTTTTTTTGTGTAAGGGAATTTTGCTGTGTGTTGACGTGTTTTTGTTGAGAGTGTAGACCAAAAAAGGAGCTGGAGACGCGGCTTTAAAACGTTTTATCACTTAAGGTTAGCGTTCATGGTCAAAATAGCAGTATTGTATTTGTCTAGACTAATTAAAATTGGCTGCATAACATTCCTTTAAGTGTGGATTTAATGAATCTTATATTCCTTATCCGGAGGATAAAATCTAGATTTTATTCGTGTGAGCGTTGCATTTAGACTTTAGACAAAATTTTATAAAAAAATCCCCATTTGCGAGCAAATTTAAGAATTTATAATACATAATAAGTAGATGAAAGTAGATGTAAATGAATGTTCTAATAAAAAAATGTACTTGCATTTGATTTATTCATAACTAAAAAGTAGAGGTTTTCTTTCGAATTTATAGAAAGAGAATCGTTAGCGACAAGTGGCTTTGATAAGAATTCAATTGCGAATTCCCTCGACAATTAAGTATAATCGTTATCATTATTTATTCGTAATAATTATTAATTACGGCATAAATATTATTTATAAATGCACTTGAGAGTAGAGAGTGGACAGTGATGTGACTTGTGACCAAGGTTAAGAATGAGGTAATTAGATACCCTTTAGTACGCGGTGCCTATATGTATTATGTCTTATGGACTGAAGTTGTGCCTTTTAACTTACTTTAATCTTTAAGCCATCCTAATTTGTGTCTTAGCGCAAATAATTAAGGAATATTTGAAGCCTATACGTTTGTCGGTTCTGACGACATAATTTTAATAGGCTAACTGGAAAATTAACTTCACTATTATTAGCTAACAAAAATAAAATAATGTTCTATGTCATTTTATTATCTGATAAAATGTTGTTTTTGTCAGCTTATAGTGAATTTAATAAATCGAGTATAGGTATTATGCACCTACCTATAGACGGTCAAAAAATAACTAAATCCTATTATACGAGATATAAACTTTAGTGAATTATCTTAGCACACAACCCCATATTTACATTAATTATATATTTACAATACATAGTATAATTATTATTGTTAGATCTCCGTAGATTTCTTAAGTTGTCCTATATAAGAGGTCTTGCGTTTTTTATATATGTATAATATCTACAATTTTTTCTTAGAAGTAGTTAGATATCACTAAGACTTATGAATGAGTGAATTAATTTTGTTTATTTTTCAAATTTCTATACAATTTACAGTTACAGTATTTGTTTTGACAGAGTTTTCGTTATGTATCTAAATAAGTTTAAAAGTCCTAAAAAGAAAGAATCCAATATTTTCTAATAATTGCTAGGTATAAGCGGTATAAGTGCATTTTTGCCTCGACCGCATTTCCCCATTTCAATTTTATTGTTGTTATTAAAAGATGAAATCATGATTTATATAGCTTTTCTAACAGCGATTTTTCATGCTCGTTTTAAATCTTAGTAGAATTTCCGAAGTAAAATATTTGAAACGCAAAACCCTTAAGTTATTCGAATTTGTTTTTTATAATATTATTATAGTACCTACGTTTATAATTTATAGGTACTTTATGTATCTTACCTACCTATTTTAAGTTAAGAGGGAACATAAATTTTAATATGATCTTATTTTTATCTTATTTAGCTATACTATAATAAGTATGTACATTTTTTTGATAAGTGTCTTATGAATGTGGGCATCTAATATTATAAGCTTACTTAGAATGTAATTTTGTATCCAGCCCTTCTGTAAACAATGGTGAAAGCACATCTATTCGCATCGACCGCGCCGAACGAATCGAATTTTGAATTCTTTACATGAATAAATGTCATGAAACCGCGCACACTCGCCGGAGTTGAATCGGAAGAAGATTTCCTATACAAAAATTCTTTCGGTGCGGTCGATTCGGATAGATGTGCGACCACCATAAATCTACTCATATTCGTTGTGAAATAAATAATGCCTCTGTTGCAATATAACATTGTTTTATTTTGTTAAAGCACCTAATTTCAAAAATTAAAATTCGATAGTTAATAACAGCGGGAAATCTCAAAGTTACGTTGGTATCACAGATCGTTGGTATTTCTACAAGTACCAGAAGTAGAGTCCTTTTATTCACGAAAGAGGTCCCGCGGAATTTAGCGGAAATAAAATTTTATTTTATCGATTATTACTGGACTTTATATCCTTAATACTTAATTAAAATTTGTTAGATAAAATAAATACCTATTTAATTAAGAAATTATGAGGAATTAAAATGTTACAGATATTTAAACTTTGTGAATGGCGCCACGGCCCGCAAAAAAACCTTTCGTGATAACCACTCTATAGTCGGGCCGGCCTAAAAGGCCACATTTGACAGATGTCAGTCATAGCTCACTAGTGTTGGGACATTGTTTGTTTATTTCGATTACAGGATATGAATCGATACGATCTTCAAACACGTTGGAATCGAATACAGTTTTATGAAAACATTCATAAAGTCTAATTAATTTTAATTTTAATAGGTTTTGGTTGTAAACATGTAATGGCGCCATGGGCTAGTTTTGCCAGAAACATCTCACGAGTTATAAAAAAAAACCTGTAATAAAAAATATGTTTATTCTCTATACATTACACAATTTTATTTTAATTACATTATATTTTACTATAATATAATCACAATATTAACAATGTATTTTATTTTAATCGCAATATAGTTATTTATTTCAGATCAAATATTCAATCCAAGTTATAATTGCATTCGATTCTACATTTCAAATTTCGACTTCGCGATTTTATTGGGTAGCATCCTTATTGTTTTAAAAACAAAAACTGATTGACGTGACCTTGTATAGGATGTCCTATTTATTCATGTAAAGTTTTTAACCCCCAACGCAAAAACGGTGAGGTGTTATAAGTTTGACGTGTTTGTTTGTCTGTCTGTTTGTGTATCTGTCTGTGGCATCGTTGCCGAACGGATTAATGAAACTTCATTTTTTTTCATTTTTAAGATTAATAATATTAGTCGGGAATGTTCTTAGCTATGTTTGAACCTAAAATCGCCACGCCGCCACGAAATGGTGTATAACATATTTTTTATAATTTAACAAGTGAATTAAATTAAAAATTTAAAAAAACCCCCAACGCAATACGTAATTCACCATTTTTTGATGGCGGCCATCTTGGATTTTAAATTTTATATAGTGGGCTGTATTCTACTCGTTAAGCCCTTTCATTTGATACCCATATTGAGGGGGTCGTGGAAGAAAAAAGTAATCCGCCATTTTGTAGCGGCGGCCATCTTGGACCGATTTTCACCAAACATAGCTAAGAACACTCTCGACTAACTCTACTTTCAAACAAAAAAAACTAAATCAAAATCCGTTCATCCGTTTGGGCGCTACGATGCCACAGACAGACACATACACACACACACACACACACACACACACACAGACAGACAGACAGACAGACACGTCAAACTTATAACACCCCGTCGTTTTTGCGTCGGGGGTTAAAAATAAACAATGACTTGAAACAAAAATTAAGTATTTTTTTTTATTTTTAGTTTTTTTGTTAAACATAATGCCACAAATACCGTTGTTTTATATCAGAAATGAAATCTATACCATCGGCTTATCCGAAATTGACACCGAAATTTTCCTCGTGGCTCTACATGATCTCCCAGACTTGATTAAATGAAGCAGGGTGGAGCGGCCCCTTTACCCCCCCTTCCTTACTGCCAGAATAGGTACAAGGGGGGGTTTTTCGATCTTAATCAGCTTATTTTGAGCAACAAAAAAGGGGGCTGGAAACTTCAGCAACACTTTGAGCCATTGGCATTTATTTTTTGGGACAATCACTAATCACTACAACTATCGTCATCACTGCTGCTGTCCGCACTTAGGGATATTATTAAACTGAACGCAGATTTTTTGGAACTGAAAAAAATTTTTTTTTTCCCCGCTCGCAGCGAGCTGAAATGAGAATATTTAGTTTCCTTGCCACTCGGAGCTAGCTAAGCGCACATCATTCGTGCTGAAAAATTCAAATTTTTTTTGACGCTCGCACCGAGGTGCTCGCGCTTTTATAAATAATGTTTAGTTTCCTAGCCAATCGGAGCAAACTAAACGCAGATTTATGGTACTGAAAAATTCAATGTTTTCTCGGCGCTCGCAGCCAGCTGCTCGCGCTTTATAAGTAAGAATATTTTTTCCTTGCCCCTCGTAGCTAGCTATAGCTAGTATGTAAGTGAATAACAAGGGAATCCTTGTATGGACGTAAAGTGTTTTAGGTTAAAGTTCGTCTTTAATGATTTTAAGAGTTAAATTAAGTCTTAAAATTATTTCCTAAATTCATTACAACACTAATATATTTAAAAAATAAAAGCAATTTTCGAAAAATAGTAAATTTTTTAGAACACCCTGTAAGGGAATTTTCATGAAATGTCAAATGTGGCCTTTTAGGCCGGCCCGACTATAATAGTATAATAGCTATTTGAAATATATCTACTTCCGATTATAAGTAGCTAATAGCGTAAACTGTAAACGGCTGGGCCTCTGTAGGCGGGCTGAACTGATTGAGCTGTAATTTAGTACACTCGTATATTATATAATAGTCAGCTTAGAATCTTAAGTAACACCTAGGCTTTATTTCAGCGGAGATATCTAATTCTTCATAAAAAATATTTCCATTCTTTTAAACTTACTATGGCATAATTTTATTGGCGTATGAATGGACCTGCGACTCTCTTGTTTGGAAGAGCTTACAATGACAGATTTAACTGTCACTATGTGTTGTAATGTCAGTGTCAAGTGTTCGTAATATTTCAAAACAAACGGTGAGGAAGAAAAATCAATTTGTTTTTTTGGGAATTAAAAGCTTTCTTTTCATGTAAGAACCAAGAAATTTGATGATAATTCAGTTAATAATAAGTTTACTACTGACAGTATCTTCTCTTGTTCTGATGCTGTCGATAGTTGATTCAAAGATGTGTTCTATGTTATTGATTTTCCCATTGTTTATATCTTCAATTTTGTGTGATTATGAAGAAGTGCCTGTGTATTCTCTAGGTAAGAGTCCGTTATATTCTTCCAATTTATTGTCTGATTCTATTATTCGAAAATTCATTGACAACAAGCCTTTTATGGCAAATTAACAAAGGACACTTTTTCTACTGCTTGATCTTTCAGCTGTGCTCAAAGAATTAACCCGCTGAAAGTTGTTATTCCAGGGTCTGAACTATCTCCATACCAAGTTATAGCTTAATCAACACAGCTATTTAGGCGTGAAGAAGAAACTAAAAAACACGAAATTTGCGTCTTGATTTTTGCAAGAGACCGGGGGAATTCTAGATCCGAAGGGAGGCCTATGTCCAACAGTGGACAATTGAGAGCTGATTGAACCTTATTCATAATATCTTTGAACAGCGGACATTTGCAACACTGTCATTTCAATTAGGTGACACTAGAAGTATAACATTTCTTATTGGGGTTTATACAACAGAATATGTAACAGAGGATATGTATGCTAGGGGAGTGAATGAAGATTTGACAGATGATAGAGTGGCATGGAGAAGGTAGATGTGTTGCACTGACCCTACATAATGCGGGATAAGGACAAACCTGTTCTGTTTAAGTAGTTGGAGTTTACACTGTCTTACCACTATACTCACTTACACTGTTATAAGAGTCAAAGTACAATAATATTATAGACTGTGTGGCCAACCTAAATGTTTCAGTTTCAGCTTGCCAAGGCCTGGAATATATAATGAAATAATGAATTAAAATAATAGATCTAATTAGGTCTATCCTGTTCCATTCCCAGGTTATCTATAAGAAATGGCCTAGTGCAATAAGACTGCTGATTGTTTATACCTAGCATAAAGATCTAGTTCAGTGAGTTACTTTGTAATTACTTGGTACATATGCAATTAAGTATTATGGCTTAAAAACATAACTTGTAAAAAAAACCAAGTCTCTCAACTCACAGTTCTGCAACCGTAAAAAGTTGTGAGATCCACGTTATACCAAGTTGGTAAAAATCTTTTGTTTTAAATTAATAGATCAACTTGGCAATGCCTACTTGGTTACCAAAAATTCAAGCATGTAGTTTAATCCACAATGAAGTTATAGGGGGTAAAAAATGGTCAGAATTGCTTCCAGAAAAGGATGGTATGGCCGGCCACTTTTTTTAGATTATATTCAGTGTGAATATTATTATATTTCAGAGGAGTTCAAGTGTTCCCTGCCTGATGTGACGAGCATTGACAGCAACCTGGATGTGACCAGGTTTCGTTCAGATTTCTCCAAAATATCTGAGGTATTTTTATTCACTTGTTGCTAACTACTAACACTTTACTTAAGATCAAGTGGGTGTCGAGTATCTCAATCATCTGATTGCATATAGAAATTAACATTATCCAGAACATTTTACATTTTGCTTGGTCTTTAACATCTTATCCAAATTTTGACACAGAATAAGTTTATTCAAAATAGGGTACATACAGCAGCAGTTTATAAGATATTAATTAAAATTTGTGTATAGGTCAACCACCTTATGCTTAATTTTTACTTGTATGAAAATGAGTGACAAAACAAGTAAATCAGGTGTGGTATAGGAAGCGTTATATTCCCCATGCCTACTGTGCCACCCAGTAATAGGAGATCGGACAAGGTCAAAAATATTAAAATATAATTAGCCCTTAATCTTAATAAAAAAAAAAAAAGGTAGCACTCCGGGAGTGCCGGCAGAAGTGAAAACTTCAATATTAACGTTGTGTTTAATTATAAGTAGGTATAAAAATACTATCATTTATGAGGTAGAATACAATGTTTATTTATTGCGCTATCGTACACAAATATGACAATTTATATGTTGTTATTTATAATATTATATCGTTATTTATATATTACATTAAATTTTATCTCTCAGAAAAATCAACTTCCATCCATAATTTCGACGACTTTTACACCATCGTTATTATCAGAATCATCATCGCAAATTTTTACAACTGATACAATTGGTTTATGATAACTGAAGTAAGAAACAAACAGTTTTAATTCGAACCTATTTAAGTGTCTAATAAAAAAAATATAAAATATAAAAAAAAAATATCGGGCGCGCGCTTGTCTAAGCCCCCTGTGCCGCCTAAACAGAGCAGCACACTCAGGCACGGTAGAAAGAGTGGGAGATACTAGTTCCTCTCCCTTCCCCTCGATCTTACGCTTTTTCGATCAGCATCACGTGACCCTGACGCGAGTTTGAAAGTTTTTACCCATACAAAAAAAAGTGCTCAGCGCCGCTAAAGAAGTTTTCACTTCAAAAAATTCGATACTTTTTTTGTTTGTTTGAGGATAATATAAAAATTGCAGAGATAGCGCATATAAGTTTTACGGTAATGACGCGTGACGTAATTTGTGGATGCATTTTGTATCGACTCTAGTAACCACAAATTATGACGTCATGACCTTTTCCATGAAACTTTGTGAATCGATTGTTCATAAATGTTGTAAATCTCACGTTTTTTATTAAAATTACATATTTCTCTCTCTCTCTCTCGTTGCTTTTGATTTCAGTAATTTCACTGGTAACATTGCCCTTCAGTTCTAAACACAACCTGTACATTAAACAAAATAAAATAGTATATTACTTGCTTTCACTCACTTTAACTCAGTTTAATTTTATTAATTTTCACTTGTTTGAATAGGTGAAGTTCCCAGGACTAATTGGGCCTCTGAATGAGAGGCTGATCTGCAAGATTAAATGCATCGACGGCAACTGGGTGGGACCTCTTTGTTCTAGCACACCAGGTACTTTTTAATCCTTCTTATTTTATAAGTTATTGGATACTAGCTGCGCCCAGTGGTTTTAGCCTATGTGTTATTCCAGGGTCTAAGCTATCTCTATACCAAATTTCAATCTCAATCGGTCCACCCGTTTAGGCGTGAAAGAGTAACAAACATCCAGACATCCATTCTTACAAACTTTCACGTTTATAATATTTGTAAGATTTTTTCAGCAGAATCATGTACAGTCAACTACTAAGAGATGTATCCATGTTAGGCTTACAAAATGAAGTAAATTTTCATTTGCCACAATGAACTACCCTTGGTTCGTGACATTTCTAGTAGCAATCAAACTTTATATTATCATCGACTCGTTTAATATGCAACAATGATGATTCCCACTACTTTTCCTTAGGTGATACATAATAATAGCATTTAAAATGAATCGAATATAGTAGGTATAAGATTTGGTGGATACTGAAAATGTCACGAAGTAAGGGTAAATAATTTTTGCATACTAAAAGTTCCTTCATTTTGTAAGACTAACATGGATACATCTCTTTGTAGTTGACTGTACCTATAGAATAGAATAGTGTCAGGTGAATGTGGAGAAAACAATGATCCAGGCGAACAGTGCAGCACTGTCAGTCAGACACTTGTGCTGACTTGTGGCCTTGAAGTCCTATGTGACGTCAGCGGAGAGGGTAGTGTTGTAGGATAAAACACACTTTTTGAACAAAAAAACTCCCTAAATCACTCTCATTTCACATGAACTCACGCACACAACGCGCCGCACGGGACCGCATAATCCGCATGTAGTGCGTGTGAGTTCGTATAAAACGTAATCTATGGACAATATACTCCAAGGTGTATCTCTGTTCCAGATGGCAGATTCCAACCGATCCTCCGTGAGTGTATGTACCGCCACGACCATCCACTGCTTGCTATATCATTCAAGAACTCTTCTATTGAGGTAATTTGCACTTTCCTACAGCAAAGCGTTCCACATATCTCTTCACCAAAGATCTTCACCAAAAGAGGTGCAGATATGAGAAAGTATAATATGCATTTCACTTTGAAAAAATAATAAGGGATGAAAATTGCATTAGAGATGCCTATGACCTATAAGATATACCCAGTTAATTGAAGAAGCTCAGTATACCATCGCCTATAGTCGTATTATCGGACAAGTAGGGATAAAACCCCTTCTCTGAAAAACAATGCCGAAACACGATCATTATGACCACTTGGCGACACGATTTTGTCCAGTGGTTGGTAACTAATAATGGCCGAAGACCACCAACAAAATGATATGTTTCAGAAAGACACACACTTCCCCCATGGCTCAATCATATCTGCCCGATGCCGACACTTTGGTCTCTACAAGCTCAAAGGGGAGAACAACTTGCGCTGTGAGAACGGAGAGTGGGCCCCGGCTTTCCCAGAATGCGTTCCTACTACGGTCATCACTAATTTCACAGGTACGTTTTAATGCTAGAGCATATCTCTTTAACCTATAAAAAAACATTTACAGTTCATCAAATACATCTTTTTATTCATGTTACTTGAAGATGCGTCTACCTGCTACGTGAGGCAAACTAGGGCCGCATTTATCTTAACACATCGCATAACAAAAATCAAGCGTACATTTCACATGAACTAACGCACACTGCAGGCGAATAATGCGTCTTGGTGCTGAGCACCTGTGGTTTGCGTAAGTTCAAATAAAATGTACGCAAGAATTGTTAAGCGATACAGGTGCCATAGTTTACGGCCTACCACATGTCCAAGCCGTCCTAAGCT
Source organism: Hemithea aestivaria (assembly GCA_947507615.1). Lineage (NCBI taxonomy): Eukaryota > Metazoa > Arthropoda > Insecta > Lepidoptera > Geometridae > Hemithea > Hemithea aestivaria. The sequence goes on from OX382323.1 coordinate 4,981,252, forward strand.
AATTTGCGTCAACTTTTAAGCGTGAAGTAACAAACTTTTGCATAACTAGCTGCGCCCAGCAGTTTAGGCGTGAAAGAGTAAAAAACATCCAGACATCCATTCTTACAAACTTTCACGTTTTTAATATTAGTAAGATAATATACATCCTGCCGTTAAAAGGTACCAGCTCAGTATGTGTAGATCCGAATTGACCTAGGCTGGTCTTCCGCTGTTACCTTATGGTGACCTTATTTGGTGGAATATACCTGTAATATTGGTTGTGACTTCCAGGCGACGCACCACCAACGATCCAGTACAGCATAGTGAGTGGGTCGGGCACGGTGGGCCCGCTGGGGCAGCTGCAGGTGTACCCTGAGTCAGTGGTGCAGCTGGATTGTGTGTCGCCGCGCGGCAAGGGAGCCCCGCACTGGAGCTGGCAGGCGCCCGCCAACCACGCCGTGGGTACGTGGCCTTAGCTCTTCACCTGGTTGATTCTTTACAGTGGTAGGGTTCCTGAGGATGTTGATGGATAGAGGGTTACCACGACTGTACTCAATATTATATTTGTTCACCTGGTTATAATATGTTTAGTGTAAAGATAGGAGCTTCTCTGGATTTGGGTGGAAAAAGGATTTGTTGCCAGTCACTCAATATTCCAAACTAGTCGATCCTCCGTTTGTTTCCTACGACCTATTTGAATGTGTGAAAAGAGGGTTTGTTGCCAAGTCATTCAATATTTCAAAGTAGTCTATCCATGATGCCTTCAACCACTCCCAGCGACCCTATAGATATCGTAGCATAATTTTACCCTACACTACGTATCAGCCCATCTATCATCTATTTTACTGTGGCTCCTCGGGCTGAAATTACCTACCCGGTTCTCTATGTGTTTTTACTGGTTAACTACTTACTATGTACACACATTTCAATATTTGTTCTGGAATTAACACAAATTTGAGCTTATAATGTTAGTGTGATACAGGGTGACTGTTTGATATTGCAGCGTGGTCGTCAGAAGAGAACGAGAGCGACACGTTATACAGGGTGACTCTCCGCGAGCTGTCGGCGCGACACACCGACACGTTCACCTGCACCACGCCCGGCTCTCACACGCACACCGTCACCGTGACTGTTGTTAGTGAGTTTGTTACACATTATACATTCACTGTAGCTACACGTTATACAGGGTGACTCTCCGCGAGCTGTCGGCGCGACACAGCGACACGTTCACCTGCACCATTACGTCACGTTAGTGACTTTGTTATATACATTCACGAGAGCGATTATAATATGGTGAATATAATATTATTATATATTTGGTATGAAGGTAATTTTAATACTTATAAATTTTCAGCCAATTAGGGCCAGCCGCTTAGGCGTGAAAAAGTAACAAACATTCATACAAACTTTCGCATTTATTATACAAATTGCGCCTGGTGTTTTTACCTTTAAAAAAGTAGCGTGCTATTCTAAAGTCTAAGCTAGCTATGGCAAGCGGTTCAGCCGTTTAGGTGCAAAGAGGTATCAAACACACACACATTAGTAGAATTATTATTCTACAAAAAATGGTGTTTATAGTTTATATAGTTTGTTTAGCCGTTTGCCGACCTTCATGAAGGAGGACTTCTGGCCGCAGGGAGTCGTGTTTCGGAAATTTCGAGGTCGACTTCCTGCTGACTCTGCGCGCAACACGTCGCCGGCGCTACGTGTGACCTAGTTTTTAAGTTTATAAAATTTTTATGTATGTTAGTCTGTAAGGTATATATGATATGGGCCTCTGGTACACTGCGTCTGTGGCAGTGTACTATTGCCTGAAATAAATGATTTATTATTATTATTATTATATACCTACTGGCGGATCCAGGATTTGGTTCTGGGGGGGGGGGGGCAAGGTGCAGACGGGCAAAAATATTATAATTTTTACTACGAAGAGTGTGTGTTTAGCTCGCTCTAAACAGTAAGAAAGTTCAAATATATGTGCAAAATTCGTATCTCTACAATGCTTCTGGGGAGGGCCTTGGCCCCCTGCCCCCCCCCCCCCCCCCCTAAATCCGCCTATGTATATACCTACTCCATCAGAACAAGTTACCGTACTTACTCTGCCAGAGTCAAATAACAATCACACTACTTGCTAATTTCACCTATAACATTGCAGATGTATCGTGCCCACCGATGAACATATCGAGCGCCCACATGAGGCGGTTCAACGAAGGTCTGAAGCTGGGACAGTCTCAACACTTCAGTTGCCAACCAGGCTTCCATCTCCAAGGCGAGAGCGTCATTGTCTGCATGGGAGATGGTAACACACTCAATGATACTGTTTCAATTCAATATAGGGTAGGCTTTGACCATAAGAGGCGGTTCAACGAAGCTCTGAAGCTGGAACAGTCTCAACACTTCAACCAGGCTTCCATCTCCAAGGCGAGAGCGTTATTGTCTGCATGGGAGATGGTAAGATCATCATCATCGTGGGGCCGCACTGTGTTCAATAGTAGCATGTGTGTTATTCTACTGTCTAAGGGTACGTCTAAGGGTAAGGGTAGCTCGTATTTAGGCATGAAGAGGTGACAAACACACATCCATGGCAGTTTTATAATATTATTAGGATGTATACAAAAGATAGAAGATCTTTTAATGACATTTATCATATTAGTGGGATGTATAAAAGATCTTTTAATTAATGGAATTAAGCATTACTTCACGGATATCCATGATAATTATTAGTTTAATATTATTTTTAAGTGTTAATTCCGCTCTAAAGTAACCAATTTTTCTATATAATAGGCAGATGGTCATCACCAGCACTAGACTCGTTAGAGCCCCACCTCACAGTGGTAGAGATGTACGCCAGTTGGGGGGACCGCGCTGTGTTCATAGTAGCATGTGATATTCTACCGTCTAAGGGTACATTTCAGCCCGCATTTAGGCATGAAGAAGTGACAAACACACATCCATGGCAGTTTTATATATGTAATTAATGGTTTTTATGAATTACTTTGCGGAAATCTATGATAGTTATTTACATATTATAATGTTTTAGTGTTTATTCCGCTCTAATAGTAACTTTTTTAAATGGTCCATCCGCTGTTATCGTTGCAAGGTCTGTGCTATGTATATTTACACACCATTCATTACAGTTTTCCCTTTGTCCGTCAACTTTCTTAGTATTGTTACCTATCTATTCTTTCTATAATTATCTTTTTTTAATTCTTTGTAACAGGCAGATGGTCATCACCAGCACCAACCTGCGAGCAGACCCTCTGTCCAGCACTAGACTCGCTAGGGCCCCACCTCACAGTGGTAGAGATGAACGCCAGTTGGGGGGGCCGCGCTGTGTTCCGGTGCTCCTGGGGGTACAGACTGTCCGGGGCCCCGGGGCTCGAGTGCGAGCCTGACGGGACCTGGTCTGGGGCCGTGCCTACTTGTACCCGTAAGTATTTATAGTAGCTAGTTATTATATAACAGACTAGATGGTCATCACCAGCCCCGACCTGCGAGCAGACTCAGTCCAGCCCTAAACACCCTAGCCTAAGCACGCCATCTCACAGTGGTAGAGATCAGTGTTTTTTTAGCTAAATAGGCACCCAGAATTTCACAATGATGTGCGATTCCAGGTGCACTGCACCAACGCTTCTTACTCAAGAGTCACAAGATGTCAAGACTCTTTAGCCCAGTAATTTCACTAGCTACAGTGCCCTCCTACGGAAGCACAGTAATGTTTGCACATTACTGCTCAGGCGGTAGAATAACTGGCACTGTTGGGGTACCCACCTAGACGACCTCCTGCAAAGGAAGTCTACCCCCGGTAAATCCATCTGATAGAAAGTCCAAAATAACATAACAAAATACAAAAATAAAAACTATGAAAATTAGTGCACCTGGCATACACTTCAGCACTAATATTCACCTATTCGCTACCTTTACGGAAGGAAAAAAGTAATAATACATATTATGTAGGAAGCAGTCGTTAGGTCTTGTTACAGGCCTTTAAGTAATCTTGGCGATCTGAAACTGCGTATATGATGGCCAAACTACCGACAATTTAGATTTTTTTTAAATTGAATCCGACAGTATGTATAAGGGTATATTCTCATTGAGTTACACCAAATCCTGTCACAATGTGATTGGTTGAGTAACAGTGTGACTCGATAAGATTTTTTTTCTCAACCAGTCACAGTGTTACAGGATTTGATGTGACTCGATGAGAACATACCCGTATAAGTAGGGTAGGTACCTGTTCCCGTGGAGTACTCGTGTAAATCCTATTTTTTTAAAGCATAGCATATTAAAATTAGAACTTTACAATATGCTAAATAAAATATTATTTCTTTTCAGCAATCTACTGCCCGAACCCAATAATACCCGAAAATGGACATCTACTCACAGACAAAAGGGGAAAATATATAGTAGGGGATCTGATGACGTACTCCTGTAACTCTGGTTTCCAAATATTAGGGGAACCGTCCATAGTTTGCACGGAGAATGGATTCTGGTCGCACCCTCCGCCATTTTGCTTACCGCCCTCCGAAATAAGAAAGTCTGATACCATTTATGTTGAAAATACCACCTTGGTGCATGTCGAAGAGTAGTTATTAGGGTAAAACATTGACTGCGTATAACACAACTGCTGTGTTTTTAGGTCGGAACGCGTATGTTGACGCACACAAACGTTTTTATTTATTTATTATTCAGCACAGAGCTAGGACTAACTTAATGCTACAATAGCATTTTCTACCAGTTGCCCCAAGGCTGGAGAAAATGTAATAGAACTATAGGGGGCTGACAAACAATAGGAAAAGTGTTGGTAACTTACTGCAATATAAATATTAACAATAAATAGACAACCTACTTATAATAATTATAATACATAATATATCTAATAAATAACTACATAAATAACTTATGTATACATCAATGAACTGAAATTACATTATCTTGTGATTTTTTTCATGAAGTGGTCGCGAATTTTTGTTTTAAAATTCTCCTTGGATGTCGCATTTTGTATCTGCAATGGAAGCTCATTCCAAACGTTGTGTTTTAACAACTGATTCTGTTATACTAAATTAATTTCCGGTCCTGTGGTTAGTCCTAAACAAGTGACATTTTAAAAATACTTTTTAAAAACAAGCTTTTATTATTATTACCATCTAGCACCATAAAGTACTCGTCAAGACGAATCAAATGAGCCCAAACTCGATGTGGTTCCGTTGTTTTATGACGGCGTTCCTATGGCCACCTTCCAGCTCCATCATCAGATCAGCTCGATGTCATAAAAATATTGCATTGTCATTCGATTTACACACGCATGCAAATTTTCAGCTCAATTGGAAACCGGGAAGTGGGTCAAATTAAACTTGCAAGATTTGATTACAGACAGACAGACAACAGACAGGTGAAAGTAATTAAAAGCTTGTAAAAACGGTGTCGGCCAATGTGTTAAGGAAAACGAAACCCTTTTAAGATCACTAGTTTGTCCATCTGTCTGTCAAGACCCTTTTACGCAGGAACGCGTGGAGATATCGAGTTGAATTTAATACTATAGTATGTACCTGTACGTAGATTCACGGTCCTTTCAAGCTACCTACCTGTAAACTGTAGCCTATGTGTTATTCCAGAATCTAAGCTATCATTATGCCAGATTTCAGCTCAATCGGTCCAACCGTTTAGGCGTGAAAGAGTAACGAACATGCATCCAGACAAACGTACATTTTTACATGCTTTCATGTTTATAATAGTAAGATTACCTATAATTCTAACGTCTGAAAAAAAACATATGTTTCGGTTAAGATCTGTTATTATGTAGGCTGGAATCTATGAATATACAAATTCTTATTGTGAGGGACGTCAACATCAGCAGATGCAGAGTTGGTCAAATAGGCAGAATCCTTCTCTAGTATACCTATGTAAATAACTGCTAAACCAAAAATGCTCTAGTACCTATATCAGTTTTAGCGATAAGACCCGCAAAAGGGATGTTGACACATGTTACGAATTCATATAAACTTATGTTTTTCACATAAAAGACAGTATTTAAAAACCTAAAATCACATTTTAAGGATCTATTTACAAGACAAAATTGAATAAAATCAATTTTAATTTCAATATTTTTTACTTATTACTACGCGAATGCGAACGCCAATCAGAGCGCGTGACGTCACATCATTGGCTGGACTTACGCTTCCTATGAAATGTTCTTGATTTCGACACATTTTAATTATTCATAACTTAAAAACCACTGAACCGATTTTGATGCAACTTATACTATGCTCTTAGTTGGTTCATACTTAAACCAAAAATAAAGTCAATAACTAAAATGTCTCTCTGAAAATATAAGATTCATTTTGGTTATTAACTTTATGTTTGGTTTAAGTATGGACCAACTAAGGGCACAGTGTAAGTTGCATCATAATCGGTTCAGTGGTTTTTAAGTTATGAATAATTAAAATGTGTCGAAATCAGGAACATTTCATAGGAAACGAGAGTCCAGCCAGTGGTGTGACGTCACGCGCTGTCAGATGACAGTTCGGAACGTTTTAGGCAGTATTTAAAAAGTCATTTTTATTTACGTATTTTTATATAGAAATTTCATATATTTTTGCATAAAAATATGATATTCGTATATGTAATGAGTCTATCTATCATTTAAAAGCAATTCCAAAAATTAGTCAACATCCCTATTGTATCATTATTTTTAAGTTTTTATTGTAATATGTGTTAATAAAAAGTTAAGTATCTGTACAGAAAAGTGGCCAACAATGTTAGTAATAGATCATAATTATTAATATTGGATTTACCAGGGGTAGACTTCCTTTGCAGGAGGTCGTCTAGGTGGGTACCCCAACAGTGCCAGTTATTCTACCGCCTGAGCAGTGATGTGCAAACATTACTGTGCTCCGGTAGGAGGGCACTGTAGCTAGTGAAATTACTGGGCTAAAGAGTCTTAACATCTTATGACTTTTGAGTAAGAAGCGTTGGTGCAGTGCTCCTAGAATTTCACATACCTAATTGTGAAATCCTAGGTAACACTGTACTGATTATGGGCAGCCGTTATCTCTTAACATCAGGAGAGCGTCTTGCTCGTCTTCTACTTCATCACATAAAAAAAAAAACCTATTATGAGCTTATGCTCGCGGCTTTGCCCGCATGGCAAAATCCTTAGCGGACGTATACATCAGAAAACCTACCTGTATTCCAAATTTCAACTGGATCCGTTTAGTGGTTTGGGCTGTATGTTTATAGATCAGTCAGTCACTCTTCCCTTGTATATATTTAGATTATTATTAATACTGGATAGGGGAATGGATGGAGATATGACGGATGATAGAGCAGAATGGAGGAGAAAAACGTGTTGTGCTGACCCTACCTATAATTATTCGTCAAAAACTTCCAAAACAAAGATATTTTTACAGGGTTCAAAGGATCAATATCTTAATAAATTCGATATTATATCGGATATTTGTCACAATATACTAGATATATATCAGATATAACAGTTTTTGTGAATATATCAATGATATATTCATTGATATATAAAACCTTCGAACCCTGCAAAAAAATATGTTTGTTTTTGTAACGAAGTAAAGTGTGGGATAAGGGAAGGAAGATGATGGTTGATATTCAACACTCTAAAGTTGCTTGATGAGGGCCATGACGTCACAGTGCAAGATTTCACAAGTCGTTACGTAGCGTGTCCCCACTTTGCAACTTATAAGCGTTATATTATGAGCCTTTTTTATTAGGTAAGTAGGTAAAGTCAGAAACCAAAAAAACTGATCAGCATTGTTATTATATAACTGAAGGACTAAATAATATTATATTATTAAACCATTATTGTCTGAGGGGCTATTGGCTAATTCTCACCCACTACGATTGATGGCAACTTCAATGTACATTGCTGTTTTTGTTACTTTACTCATATTAATGAGGAGGTTTAAGCACGTAATGTACGCAATTTTGTCTATGGATTCTAGTGTTTTGCATTTCGTTTTGCGATAGCCAATAGGCCCTATGGTCATCTTGTCTGTTAGTTGTGTTCAATGCAATTAAAGAAGAATATAAGATTGTTACCTCTAGTCCGATTGTTTACCTCTAGTTTTATGTTAGTCATATTATGTTCATAACTATTTCTTGTATTTTGGTATGCAATAAAGTATCATTCTATTCTATTCTATAAGTAAACAATATCTAGTCTACAGATGTAAATACACCGATTTAAAACGTTATATTCCAAATCTTGTGGTATAATACTCCAAATACACAATTTCAAACAGTTTAAAACTCTCCTACAAATATAAAAAAAAATATTTTATTCTTCGTTATTTTGAGCAATTATTGAGTTAAAACCTACTACGTTAACATTACAGCAATGCCATGTCGCCAAAGTAAAAAAATCCTATACCCCTGCAATAAGTAGGTAAGTAAACCTACCTATAGTAAAAATATTATACAACATTAATAAAAAAGAAGCAAAACTAATATAATAAATCACCCTCAAAACAACAATAGCAAAATATTAGTTAATAGAATTTTAATAAAAGTTTATAGAATATCAATAGAGAGTAAGTACCTATTTCCTACAATATTGTCGAGATACCTACAACTGATTACGATATCGTAACGAGGCAAGAGTGTGAGTTTAGTTAAAACCGAATTAAAATTATTAGGTATACCTAAAGTAGGTATATTTATTATGTGGTTATCAAAAAAGTTTTTAATTCTATTCAACCTATAGTTTTTTATTACGAACACAGAGCTTTCACCGTATCAATGTAGTTTTTATAACTAATTCCTATCTCTCCACTTGGTCGGACGGACCAAACTAACTGAACTTACGGTACCTACTTGTAACGCCTATATTTAATGTCAGTAAGTACTCAATCTCGATGCGACGTTGCCAGCTTTCAACTCTACATACACGGTAAAGAGTATCTCTTTACCGTGGTGCGGCGCCGGCACTGCTCTTTATGTATGTGTGTGAGTGTACGTAGTTATAGGTAGATTGCGAGTGTGTGAAAATGCGACGTTGCCGTTTGGTGCTGCGCCCGCACTGCTCTTTATGTATGTGTGTGAGTGTACGTAGTATAGGTAGATTGCGAATGTGTGCATTTGGTTAGATTGGTTAAGTTACAAACCGAATTAAATTATAACAAGCTTTTATTTGACAGAAAACAGACAGGTGAATGGTCTGTTGTCTGTCTATCTGTATTCAAATCCTAAACGTTTGTTTGCGCGCGTGTAGCTTAGGTGAGAATGTGTGAATTAGGTGAAAATGTGAAGAAAGTGTTCATCCCGTTGTGGATGTAATGACAAAAAACAAAAGTGCTTAGAAGGGATACATCATGTCGGTAACAAATGTTACAACCAGTATAATTATTCAGAACATACAGATTACGTTGAGGACATTAATTAGATAAAAATATGTTTTATTTTTAATAATTTTATCAGTAAGTTTAGTACAACACATACACCTACCTATTATTATGCTGATCACATCAGAAAAAAACTTGTAAATACAACTTATGAATACGTACCAGCTTACTTAAATTTTATTATATATTTTCATTACTATCGCACATGCTTTTTATTCAAAATTCTATGATCATTCTATAGAAAATCCGTCTAATCGCTTAGCTACCGCTATGAGTTCAGCGCTACCGATGCTCATTCAAACGGCTGCAGTTCCGTGTATATAGCTTTATTGTAATGATTAAAGGTTTTTTAGAAAGCTGATGAAAGAAACTAAATATTTTATAATAACCTATATTTGCATTATCCTAACGGTTACCAAGTTATATACATAAGAAGAAATTTTTTTTTTAGAAATTATGTTTTTTGGAATTATTTCCTTTCTTACTTACTTCAAATTAATAGTTCTTAGAAATAAAATGATGCTTATTTAATAACCTTTCATTTGACACCCTACTTAAGTAAATCGGTTTAGTAGATATTGAAATAACCCGCACAATAGAATAGGCTGGCGGCCATCTTTGTGACGTCATAACTACCCCCTCTATACACTTAGGAAGTGACTACCGCACTTTTCGTGTTCAGGAAAATATGACAAATAAGTACATACCAATAATCTGTATGGCGGAGATGTGTCCCACGGAAATTTTATTTTTTTGTATTGGGGACCGTACTATATGCAAAATTCGTAACTCAAATAAAAGCTTGTAATAATTTAATTCAATTTTTAACTAACAATAAAAAAAAATATTCACACACTCTCACCTCAACTACACACACATACGTAAATGATTTGATTACAGATAGACAGACAACAGACCCTTCACCTGTCTGTTTTCTGTCAAATAAAAGCTTGTTATATTTTTATTCGGTTTGTAACTTAACCAATCTAACCAAATGCACACATTCGCAATCTACCTATACTACGTACACTCGTACGTAGTATAGGTAGATCGTGTGTGTGTGTGTGAGTACACACATACATAAAGAGCAGTGCGGGCCCGCACAATACGGCAACGTCGCATTACATACACACTCGGAATCTACCTATACTACGTACACTCACACACATACATAAAGAGCAGTGCAGACGCCGCACAATACGGCAACGTCGCACGACTAGGGCGGATCCAGGATTGGGCCCTGGGGGGGAAGGTGCAAAAATATTATTATAACGTTAACTACAAAATGTGTGAGTTTTGCTCGCTCTGAACAGTTAAAAAATTCAAATATTCTTAAAAGATATAATATGCAAAATTCGTAACTCAAATTAAAGCTTGTAATAATTTAATTCAATTTCTAACTAACAATAAAATAATAATAATATTCACACACTCACGTCAACTACACACACATACGTAAAAGATTTGATTAGGTACAGATAGACAGACAACAGACCCTTCACCTGTCTGTTCTGTCAATAAATAATAGCTTGTTATAATTTAATTCAGTTTGTAACTAAACCAATCTAACAAAATTCACACATTCGCAATCTACCTATACTACGTACACTCACACACATACATAAAGAGCAGTGCGGGCCCGCACAATACGGCAACGTCGCACGACTAGGGCGGATCCAGGATTGGGCCCTGGGGGGGAAGGTGCAAAAATATTATTATAACGTTAACTACAAAATGTGTGAGTTTTGCTCGCTCTGAACAGTTAAAAAATTCAAATATTCTTAAAAGATATATGCAAAATTCGTAACTCAAAAAAAAGCTTGTAATAATTTAATTCAATTTCTAACTAACGATAAAATAATAATAATATTCACACTCTCACCTCAACTACACACACATACGTAAAAGATATGATTACAAATAGATAGACAACAGACCTTTCACCTGTCTGTTGTCTGTCAAATAAAAGCTTGTTATAATTTTGTTCGATTTCTAACTAACAATTTTTTTTAATATACTACGAAGTAAGAAGACGAGCAAGACGCTCTCCTGATGGTAAGAGATAACGCTGCCCATTATTAATATTTATTTTATTTATTTATTTCATAGCAAACAAAACAGTTTACAACACAAATTAAAACAGTATTATAACTAGCGATAAGATTATAGACCTATGTCGTAAACCTAAACATGTATGCCTAAATAGGACAAATTATACATAGAATTGTTACAAAATCATTCACAAGAGGAAACATTAGAATCAAATCTAGTGATTACTTGTGTTTTATTAAAAATGATAATTATAATTGACATGAAAATTAATCATTAACATTTATGGCGTCAGCTGTACAAAACAATATACGCTTTAGAAATCTATGGAACTGAGATTCGGAGAGGTGGAAAATGTCAAAGTTTTGATAGGTAATAAGTAACTCATTGTATTGACGACACATTCGCACTATAGGGTTGTAGTAAGATGTATTGTTATAGTAGACTTGCAGGCTAAAGGTGTTGACATTGCGGCACCGTGCCCTAAAATAGGTATTAAAGTTAAGTTGGGATAGAAGAGAGGACGAGTCTATAGAAAAATGGATGATTTTATACAAAATGCTGAGGTCAATGTAGCGACGGCGAGCCTCTAGAGAAGGTATGTTAAAGTATTGGAGTCTCTTCTGGTAGGAATTGTACTTACGACCTAGACCGCATCTATAACTTAAGATTTTGAGAGAGCGTTTTTGGATGCGCTCTAATCTGTTATTGTGGACCTCATAGAAAGGAAACCAAATGGTTGAATTGTATTCAAGCGTGCTTCGAACAAGCGTATAGTACAAGTATAGAAAACTTCTTGGGTTTTTAAAGCGTTTAGTCGATCTAGCAACATAGCCCAACAAACTCGACGATTTTTCAATGATATAATTATAATGGTGATGGAAGGTTAATTTATCGTCAAAATAAACGCCCAGATCTTTGACTACCCCGCGACGGCTAAGAGTATCACCATCCAGTGTGTAATCGAAGAGAACCTTTTGATTTTTTCTAGTAAACGATACCACGAAGCATTTACTTGTATTTAAAAACATAGAGTTCCGTGTACACCAGTCCGAAATCTTAATAAGGTCGTTCTGCAATTTTATAGCATCGCTGACATTGTTCACGACTGTGAAAATCTTCAAGTCATCTGCGTAGAGCAGGCATTGGCAGGATAGTCTATCAACTAGGTCGTTTATGAAGGCCACAAACAACAGGGGGCCAAGATGACTACCCTGCGGAACACCCGAAGAGATTTCAATAGGTCCGGAAAGATGCCCTTTGATAGCAACCAATTGACTCCGTCTGTGAAGGTAGGACTTAATCCAGCGAAGCAAATTTCCGTGTATGCCTAAACTAGCAAGTTTACGACAAAGAATATCGTGATTTATTTTGTCGAACGCTTTTGAAAAATCAGTATAAACTGAGTCAACTTGAGAGCGTTTAGCAAACGCGCAGCATAAGAAATTTTTATAATCTAAAAGATTTGATGTGGTGGACCTGTTAGGAAGGAAACCGTGTTGCTGAGGCGTTAAAAAAGGTTTAAGATGATTGAGTAAAGAGTCGTACACTACGACCTCAAATAATTTGGCAAAACATGATAAAATACTGATTGGTCTGTAACTGTCGCATTTTGATTTATCCCCTGATTTAAAAATAGGAACGACGTGAGCTATTTTCCAAAGAGTGGGGAATTGACCAGAATCAAGGGATTTATTGAATAAAATGGAGAGTGGAATTGCAAGTTCATCAGCGCAGTTTTTAATAAATTTTGGAGGAATTAAATCAGGCCCACAGCCTTTGTTACAGTCAAGTAATTTAATTTTATTAATGATATAGCTCTGGCTTATAGATAAGTTACACAAAGTGGTATTAGAAAAGGCAGAAGAATCATGAGTAGCCGTATTTGTATCAACGGGGACGTTACTGGAGTTTAAAAACACAGAGCCGAAGTATTTGGCGAACAATTCGCAAACTTCCTTCTCATTTGAGGAAGTGCAATCGCCATATGTCATTTTTAGTGGAATGGAATTGGCGCCTTTTTTACTATTGACATACCTCCAGAAGTGTTTGATGTTGGATTGAAGAGAGTCCTCTACCGAAGCCACAAATGAGTGGTAGCAGGTATCTATAAGAGCCTTGCCGCGAGCCCGGCAATCAGAGAAAGTGTCGTAATCACGAGGATTGCCATACATTTTGAATAATTTGTGATATTTATTCTTCTTTTCTAAGCAGCGTATCAGGGCAGGACTGAACCACACCGGGTAATGGGACTCATAGTTATGACATTGGGGGGTGTGTTTAGATATAATACTGTACAGTAAACTATAGAATTCATTCAGGGCAATGTCGACATCTGGGGAACGCAGCATATCGTACCAGTCAGTAGCAGCTAATTCTATTTTTATTTCATTATATTTAGATTTATTGAAGTTAAATCTTTTATTATTTTGGGGTTTTAAAACTTGGGCAGAGAGACCAAAGCCGGTATCTACATCGATAACTATAGCTGGATGGTGCTCGTCAAGTCTACTGAGGGCGTCAGAGCCATAAACATTTATTCCGTCCATAGTGGAAAAGACTAGGTCAAGCAAGCGGCCATTTTTATTGCGAATGCTATTGTATTGCTTTAATTGACAGAGTGATAAAGACTCGTGTAGCAAATGAGATTTGTGGTCCGAGGGAAGAGAGGCCATTAACGCAGAAGAGTTCGGGGGCTTTGTCCAGGTTATCCCTGGAGTGTTGTAGTCGCCAATACAGATAAAGTTACTCGAACTTGGGCTACAATTCAAAATTCGGTTATTACTGTTCTCGTAAAAAGACTCAAGTAGAGATTGAGGTAGGTCAGGTGGTAAATAACAGAAACAGATATACATAGTATAATGATGTATGTTTGAATTAGAGATGCTAATCCACAAATCTTCAACTTCAGATTCCCATGTAAGTAGCCGACATACCTCAAATTCCTTTTTAACAGCCACTATGACACCTCCCCCTTCAGTTTTTTTGACACATGAGCTACTGCGGTCACGCCGAAATACATTGTATCTAGTATCGAATAATTCAGAATCATAGACAGAATCGTTAAGATTAGTTTCTGTGAAACATATAACATCATAATTGCAATTAAGGATATTAAGATACACTTCATTTAATTTGCTGCGAATTCTGTTAACGTTCTGATAGTAAATTAACATAATTGTGAAGAAATAGTTAATACATAAAGATTACAATAAATTTTAAATATTTGGTAAGCCTTAAGATAGCAAATTACAGATCATTCAGGGACGCCAAGTTTTTAATGTACACGCTACCATTGTTTTCGTTTTTGCGCATATACACACGACCATTTTTCACCCAAACAAATTTATAATTTTTTTCGCGGCCTACTCTTCTCGCAGCGGCGAAAACAGTGCTACTCAGTATTTTACAAAGGTACGATTCTGGGTGCACTGCGCCAACGCTTCTTACTTGAGAGTCATAAGATGATAAGACTCCTCAGCCCAGTAATTTCATTAGCTACAGTGCCCTTCTACCGAAGCACAGTAATGTTTGCACATCACTGCTCAGGCGGTAGAATAACCGGCACTGTTGGGGTACCCACCTAGTCGACCTCCTGCAAAGGAAGTTTACCCCGGTAAAAGTAATAATAATATTCACACACTCACCAAAGCTACACGCACACATACAAACGTTTAAGATTTGATTACAGATAGACAGACAACAGACCATTCACCTGTCTGTTGTCAGTCAAATAAAAGCTTGTTATAATTTAATTCGGTTTGTAACTTAACCAATCTAACCAAATTCACACATTCGCAATCTACCTATACTACGTACACTCACACACATACATAAAGAGCAGTGCAGACGTCGCACAATACGGCAACGTCGCACGACTAGGGCGGATCCAGGATTGGGCCCTGGGGGGGAAGGTGCAAAAATATTATTATAACGTTAACTACAAAATGTGTGAGTTTTGCTCGCTCTGAACAGTTAAAAAATTCAAATATTCTTAAAAGATATATGCAAAATTCGTAACTCAAATTAAAGCTAGTAATAATTTAATTCAATTTCTAACAATAAAATAATAATAATATTCACACACTCACGTCAACTACACACACATACGTAAAAGATTTGATTACAGATAGACAGACAACAGATCCTTCACCTGTCTGTTCTGTCAAATAATAGCTTGTTATAATTTAATTCAGTTTGTAACTAAACCAATCTAACAAAATTCACACAATCGCAATCTACCTATACTACGTACACTCACACACATACATAAAGAGCAGTGCGGGCCCGCACAATACGGCAACGTCGCATTACATACACACTCGGAATCTACCTATACTACGTACACTCACACACATACATAAAGAGCAGTGCAGACGTCGCACAATACGGCAACGTCGCACGACTAGGGCGGATCCAGGATTGGGCCCTGGGGGGGAAGGTGCAAAAATATTATTATAACGTTAACTACAAAATGTGTGAGTTTTGCTCGCTCTGAACAGTTAAAAAATTCAAATATTCTTAAAAGATATATGCAAAATTCGTAACTCAAATTAAAGCTAGTAATAATTTAATTCAATTTCTAACTAACAATAAAATAATAATAATATTCACACACTCACGTCAACTACACACACATACGTAAAAGATTTGATTACAGATAGACAGACAACAGATCCTTCACCTGTCTGTTCTGTCAAATAATAGCTTGTTATAATTTAATTCAGTTTGTAACTAAACCAATCTAACAAAATTCACACAATCGCAATCTACCTATACTACGTACACTCACACACATACATAAAGAGCAGTGCGGGCCCGCACAATACGGCAACGTCGCATTACATACACACTCGGAATCTACCTATACTACGTACACTCACACACATACATAAAGAGCAGTGTAGACGTCGCACAATACGGCAACGTCGCACGACTAGGGCGGATCCAGGATTGGGCCCTGGGGGGGAAGGTGCAAAAATATTATTATAACGTTAACTACAAAATGTGTGAGTTTTGCTCGCTCTGAACAGTTAAAAAATTCAAATATTCTTAAAAGATATATGCAAAATTCGTAACTCAAATTAAAGCTAGTAATAATTTAATTCAATTTCTAACAATAAAATAATAATAATATTCACACACTCACGTCAACTACACACACATACGTAAAAGATATGATTACAAATAGATAGACAACAGACCTTTCACCTGTCTGTTGTCTGTCAAATAAAAGCTTGTAATAATTTAATTCAATTTCTAACTAACGATAAAATAATAATAATATTCACACACTCTCACCTCAACTACACACACATACGTAAAAGATATGATTACAAATAGATAGACAACAGACCTTTCACCTGTCTGTTGTCTGTCAAATAAAAGCTTGTAATAATTTAATTCAATTTCTAACTGACAATAAAATAATAATAATATTCACACACTCACGTCAACTACACACACATACGTAAAAGATATGATTACAAATAGATAGACAACAGACCTTTCACCTGTCTGTTGTCTGTCAAATAAAAGCTTGTTATAATTTAGTTCGATTTCTTACTAACAATAAAAAAAGAATTGTATACTACGAAGTAAGAAGACGAGCAAGACGCTCTCCTGTTGGTAAGAGATAACGCTGCCCATTATTAGTACAGTGCTACTCAGTATTTTACAAACGTACGATTCTGGGTGCACTGCGCCAACGCTTCTTACTTGAGAGTCATAAGATGATAAGACTCCTCAGCCCAGTAATTTCATTAGCTACAGTGCCCTTCTACCGAAGCACAGTAATGTTTGCACATCACTGCTCAGGCGGTAGAATAACCGGCACTGTTGGGGTACCCACCTAGTCGACCTCCTGCAAAGGAAGTTTACCCCGGTAAAAGTAATAATAATATTCACACACTCACCAAAGCTACACGCACACACACAAACGTTTAAGATTTGATTACAGATAGACAGACAACAGACCATTCACCTGTCTGTTGTCAGTCAAATAAAAGCTTGTTATAATTTAATTCGGTTTGTAACTTAACCAATCTAACAAAATTCACACATTCGCAATCTACCTATACTACGTACACTCACACACATACATAAAGAGCAGTGCGGGCCCGCACAATACGGCAACGTCGCACGACTAGGGCGGATCCAGGATTGGGCCCTGGGGGGGAAGGTGCAAAAATATTATTATAACGTTAACTACAAAATGTGTGAGTTTTGCTCGCTCTGAACAGTTAAAAAGTTCATACATTCTTAAAAGAAATATGCAAAATCCGTAACTAAAATTAAAGCTAGTAATAATTTAATTCAATTTCTAACTTACAATAAAATAATAATAATATTCACACACTCACGTCAACTACACACACATACGTAAAAGATTTGATTACAGATAGACAGACAACAGACCCTTCACCTGTCTGTTCTGTCAAATAATAGCTTGTTATAATTTAATTCGGTTTGTAACTTAACCAATCTAACAAAATTCACACATTCGCAATCTACCTATACTACGTACACTCACACACATACATAAAGAGCAGTGCCGGTGCCGCACCAAGCGGCAACGTCGCACTTAAGACAAGGGCGGATCCAGGATTGGGCCCTGTGGGGAATGTGCAAAATATTATTATAATGTTAACTACAGACAGGTGAAGGGTCTGTTGTCTGTCTATCTGTAATCAAATCTTTTATGTATGTGTGTGTAGTTGAGGTGAGAGTGTGTGAATATTATTATTATTATTTTATCGTTAGTTAGAAATTGAATTAAATTATTACATGCTTTTATTTTAGTTACGGATTTTGCATATTTCTTTTAAGAATGTATGAACTTTTTAACTGTTCAGAGCGAGCAAAACTCACACATTTTGTAGTTAACGTTATAATAATATTTTTGCACCTTCCCCCCCAGGGCCCAATCCTGGATCCGCCCTAGTCGTGCGACGTTGCCGTATTGTGCGGCGTCTGCACTGCTCTTTATGTATGTGTGTGAGTGTACGTAGTATAGGTAGATTCCGAGTGTGTATGTAATGCGACGTTGCCGTATTGTGCGGGCCCGCACTGCTCTTTATGTATGTGTGTGAGTGTACGTAGTATAGGTAGATTGCGAATGTGTGAATTTGGTTAGATTGGTTAAGTTACAAACCGAATTAAATTATAACAAGCTTTTATTTGACTGACAACAGACAGGTGAATGGTCTGTTGTCTGTCTATCTGTAATCAAATCTTAAACGTTTGTGTGTGTGCGTGTAGCTTTGGTGAGTGTGTGAATATTATTATTACTTTTACCGGGGTAAACTTCCTTTGCAGGAGGTCGACTAGGTGGGTACCCCAACAGTGCCGGTTATTCTACCGCCTGAGCAGTGATGTGCAAACATTACTGTGCTTCGGTAGAAGGGCACTGTAGCTAATGAAATTACTGGGCTGAGGAGTCTTATCATCTTATGACTCTCAAGTAAGAAGCGTTGGCGCAGTGCACCCAGAATCGTACGTTTGTAAAATACTGAGTAGCACTGTATTAATAATGGGCAGCGTTATCTCTTACCATCAGGAGAGCGTCTTGCTCGTCTTCTTACTTCGTAGTATATTGAAAAAAATTGTTAGTTAGAAATCGAACAAAATTATAACAAGCTTTTATTTGACAGACAACAGACAGGTGAAAGGTCTGTTGTCTATCTTTAATCAAATTTTTAACGTTTGTGTGTGTGCGAGGTGAGAATGTGTGAATTTTTATTTTTATGTGTGTGAATTTCATTATTATTTTATTGTTAGTTAGAAACCGAATTAAATTATTACAAGCTTTTATTTGACAGACAACTGATAGGTGTAGGATCTGTTGTCTGTCTATCTGTAATCAAATCTTTTTCGTTTGTGTGCGTGTAGTTTAGGTGAGAATGTGAGTGTGTGAATTTTGTTAGATTGGTTAGTAATCGAATTAAATTATTACAAGCTTTTATTTGACATTAGAGTTATGAATTTTGCAATTTTTTTTGCAGTCTCAGCAAGCTTCTCGCTCTTATGTTATTAAGGATATTGGAATTTTTTAACTGTTCAGAGCGAGCTCAACTCACACTTCTCGTAGCAAACATTATAATATTTTTGCACCTTGCCACTTGCTGACGCAGCTCAAACGAGTTTGGGTTCATTTGATTTGTCTGAAAGAGTAGGAGTAATAATAGATTGTTTTTATTAAAGGGTTTTATAATTTTCTTTATGATAATATTATTTTTTTCAAAGAAGGAGCTTTTAAACTTATTACTCCTTTGTTTTTATAAATACATTAGGTAATCTCTGCTCTTGATGGACTGATTGAGCTGAAATTTCGTATAGAGATAGCTTAGAACACATAGACTATAATATTATATAGAACAGCGGGTAAAACCGCTGGGGGCAGCTAATATGGACATAAGACACCTATTGCGTCTCGAAAAAATCAAGAAATGTAGTTATAATTACAAAAAAATGTTTTTTAATTCCAAAGGTTTTAAATGGTGTTTTACGGTGTTTTTGGGTATTAAATGGGTTTTTTGGTAACTAACCGATAGGTAAGATTGGTTATATACCGGCCTCACATCTATAATCTAGTCATCCTTATAAGGTTGTTAAGTAGTTTTTAAATGTTTGTTAGTTTTAAAACATTTTAATGTATGTAGTTCTAATAATAATTATTATTAAATAATAATAAATATATGAATATTGACTTGTCTTTATTTTAAACATAGCCCGAGAAACCAAAATGTCTAAAAACCATTTTGGTTTTTATATTTTCAGAGAGACATTTTAGTTATTGGCTTTATTTTTGGCTTAAATTTGGTCCAACTTAGGGCACAGTACATTGCCTATGAAACGTAAGTCCAGCAGAGGGGCTATTGGCTAATTCTCACCCACTACGCTTGATGGCAACTTCAATGTACATTGCTGCTTTTGTTATTTATATGAGGAGGTTTAAGCAAGTAATGTACGCAAAATTGTTGATTCTATATTATAGTGTTTTATAGACCGTTCACAGTTATTTTACCTCTAGCTTTACATTGGCTAGCCTGAGAATTATGTTGCCATGTCACGTGAGTATTGACTTCCCCATTTTTAACCCCCGACGCTAAAACGACGGGGTGTTATAAGTTTGACGTGTCTGTCTGTCTGTCTCTGTGTGTGTGTTTGTGTATGTGTCTGTCTGTGGCATCGTAGCTCCCAAACGGATGAACGGATTTTGATTTAGTTTTTTTTTGTTTAAAAGCAGAGTTAGTCGAGAAAGTTCTTAGCCATGACCCCTCAATATGGGTATCAAATGAAAAGGCTTAACAAGTAGAATACAGACCACTATATAAAATTTAAAATCCAAGATGGCCGCCATGAAAAAATGGTAAATTACGTATTGCGTTGGGGGTTTTTTAAATTTTTAATTTAATTAACTTGTAAGTATTATTTTACAGTGCTGTAGGTAGGTACTTACATGAATTTCCTGTTTCCAACCTACCTAATATTTTATATTATCATATTGGTAGTTCGCAGTTACCACTTGTTGATGTGTTAACCATCCGATATTGTTATAGATAAATTCATTTTCTTCATAGGAAATTGAGTTTATGGGCATTATTAAAGCTTGGGACTATAATAATAATTATTAAAACAACGAGTACAAGTAACCTTATCAAGAACAAAAAGTAACGTTTAAACAAGAAAAGTAAAACATTTTTGAAATTTTTACACAATATACACAGTTGAATTGAAATACGCTTACATATTTTAACATTTCGGTGATTATTTCCTAATTTTTCAGTTTATTTAAATAAGAAATTGCTAATCAACAAGAAAAATTTAATCCTTTTACTAAACCAGATAAAGTTATACGAAATTGCCTTATTCTTTTATCTCTGCTAAATCAATAAATTAACTATTATTTTCTAAACCATTACAAGGAAGAAGATTAATTTATTATAAGGTTCAATTTAATATAAAGATCTTGAAAAGTAACAAAAAACATAAAAGTCTATACAAGAATGCAAAAGTAACACAAAGGGTCAAAAAGTAACATAAAACGTTACAAAAGTAACGACTTGGCTACAATTTGACAAAAATGCAACATAAAGAAAATAATTTTGACATCTGTCAGAGGTAAAATAACTGTGAACGGTCTATACATGTCGTTTGGCGTTAGCCAATAGGCAGTGGTGTGACGTCACCGTTGTCAGATGACAGCATAGATAATACATATATAGGGATGACAGTTCGGAACTTTTAGGCAGAATAAAAAAAAACATTTTTACGTATTTTTATATTGCAAATTCATATATTTTTATAAAAATATGATATTCGGGTATAAAATGGGTTTATCTATCATATTATATAAAACCAATTCCAAAAATAAGTCAACATCCTTATTATAAGTTTGTCATAGACAAATTCCTTAATCTATGATTAGTAATGAAACCTAGATAGATATAGCATAGATGTCTCTAGTTTCTACGTGAAATTTCTCGTCTCTTCAATGTAAGATCAACCAATCACAGTGCTTCTTTATACTCAAACGGCTGTTATTGGTGTTCCATTTCCCGCTATAGAAATAATTATGACAATATTTTTTACAATCTACAAAGAGTTTTGAAGGTGTTTTAAAAACTATTTTACATCGCCGAGTTCAACATGCTGGCTGGTAAGTTTTTGATTTATTTTAAAAAAGACAAGTGGCAGTGGCCGTCGTTGTCATTTGTCTCGGAACAGCATCGATTTTCAAATAAAAATAATGAAAAAGTGCGTGCATTTTGAAACAAACGGCGTCGTACGAACATCTTATCTTTACCACCGTTGTTACTTACACAAAATTATGAAAAACCATCGATGATATTGTAATATTATAACGTCAGTTTGTTTTACAATAAGTTTTTGTCAGTTGTTGTCAAAAGCGTAAGTTTTGGCCGCTGTTTAGGTACTGCGTTTTGGAGGCAAGGAAAAGTTGTCATCACGCAGCGAAGATCGGTGATAAGAGTCATGAAGATCAAACTGCGTAAGTACCTACCTACCCAGTTCTTAGTTACTCCGTACTCCCCCCGTTCGATTGTCTTATTATTTATTATTATAGTTATGCCTATTCAACTTCTTAGTTCCTATTACCTACCTACTCTGAAATTAACCGTAAGAAGTTTGTTGTTTGTTTATAATATGGGCTCAGAAATGTCTTATCACCTTATTACTATACTTACCCACCTAATTTTCATAAGAGGAAAAAAAATTGTGTGCCGTTGGTACCTACCCACAGCCGACACCACACTTCGACTCCCGATTCGTCCATTGCGCCAACGCTTCTTACTTAGAGTTATAAGAAAAGAAAATGGGAAGATGCGGTAGGTAGTTGCTTTGTCAAACTTGGAGCTGTTGAATGGAGTGGCGCGCTGGGCCGTAAGCCTAATTGCGGCCCATGTCAGAAACGTCAGTACCGCATCTTCCTATATTTTTAATCTATGCTTGAAAGCCTTCAAATCGGAAGTATGGGGATTGTTTTCTTGTAGCCCGAGACAGATTCCCGCCGGGATCGTCGACTGATGAAAATGACAGCGGGAACGATTGGGACCCGACGACGACGCTGCTCCCGCATCGTCTCATGCGGCAGGCCCCGCCACCGCCGCCGCCTTTGCTCGTCGGCATCCGCAAACGGCGCGGCAATCTGCCCAAACACTCTGTTAAGATCCTGCGCAGGTGGCTTTACGATCACCGCTATAACGCGTACCCTAGCGACACCGAGAAACTCGCCCTCAGCCAAGAAGCGAATTTGACTGTTTTACAGGTATGTTACCATTTTATCAACATAATAAATCTTTATTTTCTTAGGGTATTTTAATACTCCACAGCTACAGGTCCCATTTAAATTTTATCGAAATTGGTCGACCGGTTTTCAAGTTATGAATTAAAAACTGCGTTTCACTCTCGTTTATGGAATGCGAGACTGAAGTTTAACATTTTTTTATTTTCTTAAAAAAAAACACGCGTCTTTATGATAGATGACTGGGAATCTGCAGAGCCTTAACAACCAATACCTCATCGACAATACATATACCTACTTATCATGTCATAATATGAATGTATAAGCACCTACTGACATGCAGTTTTGTCCAAAAGGTGTGCAATTGGTTTATAAACGCGCGCCGGCGCATCCTGCCGGAGATGATAAGGCGCGAAGGTCACGACCCCTTGCACTACACCATCTCGCGGCGCGGACGCAAGTCGGGCGTCGGCGTGGGGCCCATGACGCCCTTGCACGCACTGGGGCCCGGCCCTTCCAGCATTAACATGGGCTCCGTTACTGGTGGGGTCACTGTTGCCACTTGGGACGGGATTATTATAGGTGTAAGTGTTATTTTAATTGTATAATACGAACTCGTCATTTAGGCTAATTTCCCATTTGCCCCATTTGGCTTATTTCGATTGCCCCTAGGTGGCTATTACCACCAAATGGCGACTGAAAAGTTATTGAAACGTTTCCACTCAAATCAGTATGTATATTGCTGTGTCACAAGTCTTCAGCTGGTGGCAACTGGAAAATCATTCCCAAAAGCCACCTGGGGGCAATCTATGTGGAGGCGAATCTAATTTCCATTTTATCCGGCTAAACTTAGGTATAGCCATATAGGTGTCACGGTTAAGCCACTTTGAAATTTAGTCGTGACATCTACATTTTATTTCTGTTAGCTAATAGTGATTGTCGTCGATCGCCACCAATTTAATGAATATTTTGTCGGCCTCTGTAACACAATCCACGTAATAAGTTTTTCATTTAGGAACTACAATAAGACAAAGAATAGAAGTTAGTACACTAAGACCTTACACGCATCATACATTGTATACCTACGTTGGTACATTATGGTAAAATTACAGTGACATAGAACAACATGTTTTGTTGAATCTTAGCTCATATTCCAGGGTCAGGAAGTCCGTCCTCACGACTACTCCGAGGGTCTGTTGGTTTACCGCAGCGATGCAGAGTTCAATGAAGGATACTCCAGCACTCTCAGCGAGGAAGAGATCAAATATGACCCCTCCGTCTTTCAATCCGTCATCCGCTACGGGGCCATGGATCCAGAAATGCACCCAAATAATAGGAAGTAAGTTAAAGTTGTTATTGCATGTAGATTGTAACGAGCTGAGTAGTTTGGTGATTAGAGGTAGGAAATTATATACCTACACTGGACTTTCGCATTTATTTGTGTCATTTTTTATAAGCATTGATGATTACTACAAAAAATTCAATTAAAATGCCCCGGATTTGGTTTGGGCACTTTTTTGTATTTACCATTATTACTCCCGTATTTTACTTGTGTCCTCGACAACGCGTCGCGTCGACTCAATCTATTTAGAGAAAAATTCTAAATTCAAAGGAATGGTCGAGAAGAGCCATTGTTTCGACTTCGATGTAGAGAAGAAGACGAGGACACGATTAAAATAGTATATTCCCATTCGCCCCCATATTGATTGCCCACAGGTGATACTTGAGAAATTCTTTCATAAAGCAAGTAGTTTAAAGTGATTTGAAGACTTCTGGGAACTAATTGCTGTTCTGTAATAGTTACCACCTGGGAGCAACCATAAAAATAGGGTATATTCCCATTCGCCCAACATTGGTTGGGTGGCAACGGGGTATTTATTCCCGATTGCCACCTAGAGGTGAAAAATGTGGGGGCGAATGGGACTATAGTGTACAAATAGGTGGGTTAGAGTATAAAAGTGCCTGTATGTACAGCGCATCGGTAGTCCCGTTGCCGGATCAATACCCGCCGATAGAGTCTAACGAGTGGGTGATCCCGGCGGGGCCCCCGGGGCCGCGGCGCATGCAGGTGAGTCCGCCACCCGCGCCGCCGCCGCCCGTCGCCGTCGAACTAGAGGTCGCTACCACTGATATATGGTGCCACACTTAAAGGCTTATTACACTTGGCTGTTCAGATTTAGTCAGGCAGACACAACACTTCTTAATTTAGGATGCTAACTTGCTAAATCTGATTACACTTAACTTAATTCAGTAACGACTGAATTTAGACTTCTGAATTCAGCCAAGTATAATAGCACTTTAACTTTGCATGTATTTTAGTCACGGTAAAGAGATATACAGTACTTTGACTCCCTAGAAGCGGTCGAACTCAAGGTCGCGCGCGTTTGCGTCGCGGTCGACAGGGAGCGGCAAGCAACGTCTACTCGACGTTTTTATGCAGCAAGCTCCGAATAATGGTTGTGCATTAGTAAAAATATCACAAAGTATTTAATTATGATATTTTGAGTAATTCACAATAATGTCTATTCGACACTTCGCTGCCTACCGAACCCTACCGACCTCGGTGCGAATCCGCGCGACTTTGAGTTCGACCGCTTCTAGGGAGTCAAAATACTGTATATCTCTTTACCGTGTTTTAGTCGAGTCCTCGCCTCGATTCTGAGGGCCCCACCCACTAAAAGTCTTGGCTTGCCTGAATTTAGTTCCTAAATTCAGATTCAGTCAGTCACAAAACTTCTGAATTTATGATGTTAACTTGCTATCACTTAATTCAGTAATAACTGCAGATTGATTTCCATTTTTGTTATTTTGCTCATATTAATGAGGAGGTTTAAACAAGTAATGTACGAAATTTTATCTATGGTTCTTAGTGTTTTACATGTGGGTGGGTGATAGCCAATAGGCCCTCTGATCGTGAAGTCGAAAAAATTACGTCTTCTCGACTATTTTTTTTTAATATTTAAATCCTTTGTTCATGGTAAAGCGTCGAGTTGAGTATACGACTAAATATACCGGTGACTAAAGGCCATCTCTTTGGGCGACAACGACTTTCGAGCGGGTGACGAAAGTCGATGAAGATTTGGCTCTACGGTGTGGCGTGCAGTATGTCATACCGAGTGGACATAACAACGTAGCGACTCTCCGATGACTTCCGTCACCTTCTCGAAAATAGCTGTTGCCCAATGTGGGGTGGGCGCAACACCCAATAGACTACACTCAGTGCAAAAAGACAGGCCTTTTTTACCCTTTATTGTTCTCTTTTTGCGCAGAATATAATTAAATACATAATTCACCGCCGCTCTGAAATTACTCATCACGGCGCACATTTCTAGCCTTCGTTCCTACTTTTTTTTTTTATTTCATCCAGAGAGTTACTAATTTTCTTTTACTTTATAAGTTATCACGATCTTGCTTGATTTTATCTGTGTAGATACTTGTAGTAGCTGGCTAAACGAAGAAGGCGGTATGAATCCGCGAGATAAGTTTAATGCCATATTGATTCCTTTTTGTAATATTCATTGAAAACTATACTCCAAAGGTTTTGAAAGAAACTAAACTTCCACATTTTTCTTTCACAAACTTTTAATTAAACGCCTATTCACTGAACAATCTGCATTTTGCAGATGCAGACTCGATCGTAATTACAGAACGGCGGCTCGACTTAAGGACTCAGGCTTATAAATTTATTAAATAGAGGCCAACCTTGATTATTACGTCACAGTAGGATAAATACGGGGTTATATTTATCACAAACCAAAAAAATTGTATCTTATTTTTTTATTATTAGATACTAAATACTTTTTTCCACCCTGTTAACATTATCTCTATTGTCTCCTTTATGGTTGATCACATCATAATACGGGACTCGACGTAGAGGGTATATACCATCATAATGTTATGGCACATAATTTTATTTTCTATGTAAAAATGCTGCATTATACATATTTATGATGTCACCTGATCATACATAATAATATTATCATGTACCCTCTTCTTACATGTAACGTAAGCCAAGGTTGGCCCTCTATTTTAACATGCTTACATTTCTTAGTATCTTTTT
The DNA here is from genome assembly GCA_947507615.1 of Hemithea aestivaria. Lineage (NCBI taxonomy): Eukaryota > Metazoa > Arthropoda > Insecta > Lepidoptera > Geometridae > Hemithea > Hemithea aestivaria. Next base: position 5,008,472 of record OX382323.1, read on the forward strand.
TTTGTTATTTGTCTATACTACATGACATCTTTATACACGTAGTGTAGTTTCCAGCCACAGGTTCAGGGTCGTAAAACATAAGCTAACTAATCCATAATACTTAAGACAAAGTTCAGTTAGCTATATGAAAGGATATAATAAGATATATTCTGCTAAGGATAATGCTAAAATAAGTTTTATGAATTAATCGGTATAAAATATACTTCTAGGTTTATGTTTCTGGTATATTCTGAGATACGTATAATGGGGGGTCAAATACCCCATACACCCTGAGTCTGTCCCTGGCATTTTCTAAATCATTGTTGTTATTATGTTTAATATTTAGTTTAGTAAACGTTAAAGCGAAGTCGGTGTTAAACCCAACATTTGACGTGTTATTTAGTTATTAATTACAGATTACAGTTTAGGTATTTGGGGCCCTAACACTGAAACCGCCGGTACTTAGGTTTAATATTCAAATAAAAATCTATGACATACCTATATTTTTTTATTAAGGCTTACTAATAATTTAAAAAGATAATTTCTTTATTTTTTGTTTGGAAATCTGGAGTCGGAGTTATACATAAGTAGATTTATAAAAAGAATGAAGCCAAAAATAGAGGCTAAGTTAAAAAAAATATATTATGTAATAAGTAGGTACCTACCTACTTATAAAACTATTTCTTAGGCAGAATTATAATAAAATTATATCGGCATCGGTGTATACGGCCGCGGCCCTATAAAATATAGAAAACTATTGTTTTTGTTTAGAAGATGAGTTATGTTATTGGTGAATAAAGTCTTACAGTCTGAAACTTGTGTTTGTTTATTCGGATTAACGCGAAAGGTTTAACGCCGGCATCGCCTGATGTTTGAGCTGATGCCGGCACTAAATGAGCTTAACCCCTTACTGGTTAACTAATACTGGCACGTTTACAGAGGTAGCACACAGGCAATAATATCTTTTGTCATTTTTTTTTACACCAATATAACCCGCAATACAGCCCACACACAAGTCAATCAATTTGGAGCAGTGGGAGTAAAATACTGTCAATCGAAATGTTCCCTTCTCTCCGATCGAATATCCGGTTGGAGTGATGAGTGATGTGAACAACTTTACAATATAGACCAGGGTAGATCCCTTTAAAAATAATAAAAAGTAAAAAAAAATAATAGTAGGATGAAACCCATTAGAAAAGGAGGGGAATATTATAAAAATTAAAGGAAAAATAATTTACGGGCGATCTGAGGTCGGGAAGGGGATGGGGGTGAGTTTTTAAGGGTAAAAAACGGTTTTTCTCGATTTCCGGCAAAACTAAAAATCCTATCGAAAAAAGTCAAATGGCAAAATTGTAGGTAATAAAAAGATCTAAAACTTTTGTATATACACTTTTTTCACATAACCTCAAAATTGATGTGAAAAATTCAAAAAACCAAGTTTTTGGTTTTTTATTTTTATCTTTTACAAAAATTATTTTTTTTTAACGAAATTTGGTGAAAACTTACCTTTTTATGTCCCAAATACGCTGTAATTTATTTGATTAAAAATATTTATTTTTTCACCTTATTTTGAATTATTATCGAAAAAACACCCTAATTTTCAATCGAAAATTCACCCGTCAAAATATCAGCTTTTTTCAAAAAGTTGGTATGGTTTCTGTTTGTTGAAATCTCTACTTTCCGATGGTGAAAAAAAAATATATGTTACTACAGTAAATCTTCTCAGAAAATGCAAAAAAAAAACTTGAATTCGAAATTTTTTTGAGCTATTTATTAAAATTTATACTTTAATTACTCGAAAAACGTTAGATTACTTATTTGCAATTTTTTTGTTATCAATGTCACATGTAATCTAACGTTTTTCGAGTAATTAAAGTGTAAATTTTAATAAATAGCTCAAAATTATTTATAATTATTTAAAAAAAAATCGAATTCAAGTTTTTTTTTGCATTTTCTGAGAAGATTTACTGTAGTAACATTTTTTTTTTTCACCATCGGAAAGAAGAGATTTCAACGAACAGAAACCATACCAACTTTTTGAAAAATACTGATATTTTGACGGGGGAATTTTCGATTGAAAATTAGGTTGTTTTTTCGATATTAATTCAAAATAAGGTGAAAAAATAAATAATTTTAATCAAATAAATTACAGCGTATTTGGGACATAAAAAGGTAAGTTTTCACCCAATTTCGTTAAAAAAAAATAATTTTTGTAAAAGAAAAAAATAAAAAACCAAAAACTTGGTTTTTTGAATTTTTCACATAAATTTTGAGGTTATGTGAAAAAAGTGTATATACAAAAGTTTAAGATCTTTTTATTACCTACAACTTTGCCATTTGACTTTTTTCGATAGGATTTTTAGTTTTGCCGGAAATCGAGAAAAACCGTTTTTTACCCTTAAAAACTCACCCCCATCCCCTTCCCGACCTCAGATCGCCCATAAATTATTTTTCCTTTTATTTTTATAATATTCCCCTCCTTTTCTAATGGATTTCATCCTACTATTATTTTTTTTGTTTCAAAAATTATCGACCCTGGTCTAATACGTACTTTACTGACAATGATGCATGTGTGCAGCCAGGCTAACGTCGATCGTCAAGTTTCTTTAATCTTTGTTAATTAATCTTTGATCGTTAACGTTTTATTCCGATACAATACACAAGCGCATATTGTCAATATGTGCCAGCTTTAGTTAGCCAACCTATAATATAATACAGCGACTTTTGGCCGACCGTATATGAAGTTAAATATTATTTTATGGCTAATATAAATACATAACAATATATAATGATAATGTAGTTTTCACTTTATTATCGTCATTAGTTGAATAATAATAATTAATTATTAAAACTTTAAAAGTGTATAGTGTTTTGACTTCGTATGCGGTAAAAGGTTAACTGTTACAAAAAGATTATAGTGAACAAAATTACATTATAAAATTAGATAAAATATTGAAGTTATAACTAGATATTTTTGTAACAAGTTTACCTACATTTCTCAAAATGAGTTAAAACATCTACTTTCCCATCGACCACCCATCTACTAAATGTTGCATCGGCCACCAGGTGGCCGATTGATAGGGTGGTTGATGGGAAAAAGCCGTGGTAAGTGAAGTTTGAACGTGTGCTATGCCGATTAGAAACACCTACAAGTAAATAAAAATATAAGTACAATCCATAGTCAGAGGCAAAACCAAAATCATGATTTAGGCTCACGAGATGTTAATATTTAGGTGGAGACGGAAGAGGGGGAGAAACAAGATGAGTTCAAATGGCTGAACTTGCTTATGGAAACAGCCGTGGCCGTCCGCCAGCGAGAATTAGAACTGCGCACTGGAATGGAGCTCGTTATAACTGACAATATTGTATAAGAAAAGGCCAAAGGCATACAAAATAGTTCCTAAGTATAATAATAATCGTGCTAGAAATGGGGCACTGATATTACAATTTCCTATAAGATAGGGTACTCCTTGGTTTTATTAACAAGTTCATAAATCATTTTTTTTATTTATCTACCTATAGGTGCAGATTTTTATTTATATTCCTAATCCTAAGTAAGAAATAATCCTATTATATGCAATAGGTACTAGGAGGTATAGGAATGGGTGGCACTGCCCTGGTGTCATAATACGTATTATTATGTTTAGTGCAATAAATCAACTTAAATAGTTTATTCAGTTGCTACCCTGATAATTATAGGTACACTTTTTATTTTTCGTAATGAATACCTAGAGTGGTCCTTGAGAGTATGCAGCTGATGGTCCGACGTGTATATTATAATGTTATATGACTGTTATGTGTTTTTTTTAAGTAGCCACGGCACGATTTGCTCACTTGCAACACAAAAAAGTATTAAGATAGTATGTATTCCCATTCGCCTCACATTGATTGCCCCCAGGTGGCAATTATCACCGAATGGCGACTGGGAAGTGATTGTTCCCACTTCGAATCGCTATAAACTGCTGTGTAGATCGGAAATCCTTCTCTTCACCCGGCGGCAACTGGGATTTCCCAAATGCCACCTGGCCTGGGGGCGAATGGGAATATACCATTAAAATTACCTCTTAAATATTTAAGTATAAAATAATCATTTATCTTTATTTATATTAACGGAAATCTCGAATATAAAAATATGACCACAAAAGCTTAGAAAAACCATTCTAGTGGGTTAATTTTACATTGTAGTTTCGTGGTCTACACTTAACAACTGCAAAATTTAAAATTGCCATGTTGATAAGTTCGTTAGATTCTTATCGTCGCTTTTCAGGCAGGTTCTTATAATATTCAGTTATTGTTCGTGTACGAGTAATATCTATGACTATTGACGTACCAAGTAGGTACCATATTTTATGTAAGGCATTAAATTATCTAGCCATTTTGTGGCCAATCACTTAATACATAAAATATAGGGTGCCTACTTAATTTGGGCTCTATGAATTCATACGTTGAACCATGAGCTACATAGATGCTTCCGCATGACATTCTAGGCATACGAGTTCAATTCGAATCCCTCTAAATATTTAACTAAATATTTAGTCCGTTGTGTGTTGTTATATTAGGTATAGGAAGTAAAACTTAATAATGAGATTCATTAGCTCCATTTCATCAAGACTTAATCTTGTAATTTAATTTTTAGGTAAAGTAGAAGTCATAGATATTTCTTAGGCTAAGGTATATGGGCCAAGGGCTAAGGTTACTACGAAAAAAGTTTGAGTTGTTAATAATATCAAGGAATGCTGTATATTTTTTATATGACTTCTTGTTTGCGCCAACAATATTTTTTGCTTTCCATACCTATCCGATGGAAAGCACGTACAACAAATAACAAAACATAATATCAATATTCATCAAAATCGCCGAGTTTTTTTTTTATACACAACATGTTTGTGTTGAATGTTGAACCAAAAACGTAGCTGGCTGGAGACGCGGCTTTACGCGAACCTACTTAATTCTTAATCAAATGTTTTGTTTATGATCAGGTATATTAAATTCGAGATCAGTAAATTTATTGATAGGGTTGGATACGTATTATGATATTATTATTATGTTAAAGATTATGCATTGAGATTTTATTTTGAATTATTAGGTAGGTTCAAATGTACAAGTCGTAGTTATTATGGAATGTTTAATAATTGTTAAATTACATATAGGTATTACCTACTATACTGTTAAAATTCTTAAATTAAAAATAATATTTCTAATTTGTTAAACAGATCATTAAAAAAAGCATCTATTAATAAAAATAATTATAATAAGGTTAAAATGTAACATGATAAAAATGTACCTAATTTAATTTACCTATTTTGTTTTATTGAGCTAAATAGAAATTACCCTGTATATTTTTTATATAAGGATCTAATCTGAATTTCAGCCAAATCAGAAAATCTCATGGTAAAATACAGTCTCGCAACAAAGTTAAAGGCTAGAATTAAAGTGGAATATATAAACGACCTAACAACTGTAAAGTGGAATAAATGAGGCGTTTAAAACGTTAAGATCAACCAGTGGCGGCGCTAGACCAAGCGTGGGCGTCGGCGAAATTAGGTTCGCGAGGCCCCCCTTTTTCGGCTAGCATTTTTTTCAAACTGAGAAGGGACACATTTAAGCGTAGTCATACAGTTTTGAATACTTTACACCTTTTTTACACTAAGCGACGCGTTAGATTCATCTTTGTAAATTAACGGCATAAACTCACTTGTATTTACTTCATCTTCGTGCCTTACGCCTCACTCCGAGCGATAATATATTTTTTTTAATTCTGTCTAAGTGAGTATGAGAGGTGTTTATCTCACTCCGAGTGGTAACAAAAGCATTATTATCTGTAGGAGCGCGAGCAGCTCGCTGCGAGCGCCGAGACATTCTAGCATTTTTCAGTACGAATGCTGAGCGTTTAGCTAGCTCTGCGTGGCAAGGAAACTAAATATTATATTCTTATGTATAAAAGCGCGGGCAGCTCGCTGCGAGCGCCGAGAAAATTTAGAATTTTTCAGCACGAATAATGTGCATTTAGCTTGCTCCGAGTGGCTAGTAAACTAAATATTCTTATCTATATAAGTGCGAGAAGCTCGTTGCTAGCCCCGAGAAAATTTTGAATTTTTCAGCACGAATAATGTGCGTTTAGCTTGCTCCAAGTGGCTAGGAAACTACATATTCTTACCTATAAAAGTGCGAGCAGCTCGTTGCTAGCCCCGAGAAAAAATTTAATGTTTTGGTACGAATAATGTACGCTAAGCTTGCTCCGAGTGGTTAGGAAACTAAATATTCTTATCTATAAAAGTGCGAGCAGCTCGTTGATAGCCAAAAAGGAAAGACGGAAGGAAGGTTGATAGGAAATTTTGAATTTTTCAGTACGAATAATGTACTCTTAGCTTGCTCCGATTGGCTAGGAATCTAAATATTATATTCTTATTATAAAGCGCGAGCAGCTCGCTGCGAGCGCCGAGAAAATTTTGAATTTTTCAGTACGAATAATGTACGCTTAGCTTGGTCCGAGTGGCTAGGAATCTTAATATATTCTTATGTATGTTGTCTCTTATGTTGTGTTAGCGCGAGCAGCTTGTTGCGAGCGCCAAGAATATTTTGCATTTTTCTGCACGAATTATGTGCATTTGCTTGCTTCGAGTGGCAAGGAAATTGAATTTAAATTAAATATTCTATCTAGTAAGAGCGCAAACAGAGAAAGGTTTGTATTTTTTAATGCAAAAGTTGTACGTTTAACTCGTTCTAAGAGTCACGAGATTACAATAATTTTAATAATTAGAGAACAAGCAGTTAGCTGCGAGCGCCGAGAATATTTAAAAAAGCCGCTGATTTTGACAAGAAAAAAAAATAAACCACATTAAATTACTTAATTTTCATGGCCCCCATGCCCGCGGGGCCCTGGAGCAGCGCCTGATATTAACATGGAGTTAGTAGTACCTTTATATAGTTCGAAAGGCTGTATGTCGCTGTTTTCGCTTTCCTGAAATACCTAAATCATTATAATACTTGTGAAGGTCTTCTTTTGATGCATTTTGATGAATGCCCTTAAGTACTTCACAATCACTTAACTCGCGAATATGTTAAAAAAAAAAATAATAATAATTAAAAATTTTGCGAGGCCCCGTCAAGCGCGAGGCCGTCGGCGGTCGCCGACGTCGCTGACGCCTAGCGCCGCTACTGAGATCAACGAGTTCTTAGCCTAGGGAGAAGATACGCGGACTAATTTCTATGTGAAAAATGCTGGCATCTTGGCGGGGGGAGAGGCAACTCACACTATGAAACGATTCCACACTAATGAATTTTCAATCATGTCGTTACGAACGCTTACGTCAAAATTATCCAACACTACCATAAATACACGCACACGAATATAATACACACACAGAAACAGCCTGCATGTGCACTAGATGACGCACATTTTACGTAAACGACGATAGTGCTTGAAATTATCGATAAACACTATCGATACTTCGGATACAATATGATTGCATAAATTATAACATAATTATGACGATAGGTAAATTTTATTTTAGTGGAGTCACTAAGCGACAAAAATGGGTCAAACCTGTTTTTTTCATGCAGAAGCATGAAACTTGGCACATTGATTTCTAATGTAAAAATAGGCTGATTTCGATCGGTAGCCCTCGGTAGCACCCCCTCTGGCAGCGAGGAGGGGGGTTGGAAGGGGCGCTCCACCCGGCTTCATTTTAAAAATTCTGGGAGACCACACATAGCTAATAAGTCAAGTTTGGTATCAATTTCGGATAAATCGAGGACGTAGATTTTATTTCTGGAATAAAAAAATGACATTTGTGATGATTTGTTTAACAAAAAAATTAAAAATTAGAATTACGTAACTTCGTTTTTATTGTTCAAATTACTGTTAATTCAAAAATACTAATTTTTTTAATAAACAAAAAATATTTTAATAAAGTCTAGTTTATGTAGATTAAAAAATATATAATTTTATATTACTTTTCTTAATAACAAACCGCATAAAAAAATCTTTTGCTGTCCCGGGCCGCAATTTTCTTTTAACCGCCATGAAAAGGGTTGTTAGTAAAAAACTTACTATTTCATGCTGAAGTTTAAAACTTGCCACAATTACAATTCCTTACGTTAAAATAAGCCGTTTAGAATCAGTAGCTGTCGGTAACCAGCCTTCTGACAGCGGGGAGGGGGGGTGAAAGGGGCGCACCACCCAGCTTCACTTAAAAAAATCTGGAAGACCACGTATAGCTAATACGTCATGTTTGGTATCGATTTCGAATAAATCAAGAACGTAGATTTCATTTCTGATAATAAAAAACGCATTTTATGGGTTTTTAACCAAATTATAACACAAAATTAGTTCTTAGTTTTTTTTTATTTAGAGGCACTTTAATTCTAAATTATAGTAATATTTTGTGATAAACATAAATATTTTTTAAAAGTTTATTTCAAGTAGATTAAATAAAATAGAACTTTTATATTTTTTTATAAACATTTACTCGTACAATTTTTTTAAGACACTAGAGTCGCTATTTTCTTCTCACCGCTGCGCTGCGTTGTAAACCCCAATCAACTGTAAAATACGACTATGTGCATTCATTTAACATGTTATTGATATAAGAACTTGATATTGTCAAACATAAAATTCAGAAAAATCCTATGGCACATCATAATTTACTCTCACTGAGACAAACTTTTAAAAAATAGGCCCAAAAGTCGTATCTCTTTAATAATAAACGGTTAACCAAAGTTATGCATATCTATTTTTCAATTAAATGTAATGTGGCAAAATTATAAATACTACTGGCACCTACCTACAGCTTATTTATATCGTTATATTGTTTTCCAAGACGGATGCTCCATATATAATATAATAATAATATAGTTCAAAACATTTTATGACGAATTATGATAAGCCTTGCATTTATTTATTTAATCAGTCCCATGCACAATATTCTGACAACTGAAAGGTTTTCAGACAAAGGAATGGTCTGTTTCTTGCTTCCTAAACCAAAAGAGAGGATGGGTTAGACTTAACCAAGAAATTATGCCTAGCCTCTCTCAAACAGAGTTCCTTGTAAAATGAGTGTAACAAATGCTGGTATACAGACATATCATGGAAGTAGAAGTATATCTTCCAAATAGTGTTTTTTTTGTGATAAGGTGTTTCCTACATAGTTATTGATTGTCGAGTAGTAATTATTGCTTGATCTGCAGTTTCATTGACCGCAAAACATCATATCAAAACCATATAGGTAGAGTTAAGTTTGTGTGCGGTACTTTTATGCTAGTCGAAGGATACGAGTCTTGCTATTTTCCAGCCTCCTGCTTGGTTTTAGAAGCAATAAGCAAACAAAGGGACACCTTATTCATCTAACACCGTTTTGGTAGCCAGTATATTATGCACGAAACTGATTTAATATATAAATAAAGGGCTGATTGCTGAGATTGATGCAAAACTGCATGAAGACGGTCTTAAAATGTAATGAGCTATAATAACAATATTATCTTTGGAAGAATCAGTCTTGGAATGTAACATACTGATATAAAAAAGCTTTAAGCCTGGAGTATTTATAATTTTGCTAAATAACAATTTGTTGAAACAGTTTGATTCTTAACAATGTTTAGCAGTTTCCGTTCCGCGATTTGATCGCGTTTTATCGCACCTTTTTTTCAAAAGTTTGTCTCAGGGAGAGTAAATTATGATGTGCCATAGGATTTTTCTGAATTTTATGTTTGACAATATCAAGTTCTTATATCAATAACATGTTAAATGAATGTACATAGTCGTATTTTACAGTTGATTGGGGTTTACAACGCAGCGCAGCGGTGAGAAGAAAATAGCGACTCTAGGGTCTTAAAAAAAATTGTACGAGTAAATGTTTATAAAAAAAAATATAAAAGATCTATTTTATTTAATCTACTTGAAATAAACTTTTAAAAAATATTTATGTTTATCACAAAATATTACTATAATTTAGAATTAAAGTGCATCTAAATAAAAAAAACTAAGAACTAATTTTGTGTTATAATTTGGTTAAAAACCCATAAAATGCGTTTTTTATTATCAGAAATTAAATCTACGTTCTTGATTTATTCGAAATTGATACCAAACATGACGTATTAGCTATACGTGGTCTTCCAGATTTTTTTAAGTGAAGCTGGGTGGTGCGCCCCTTTCACCCCCCCTCCCCGCTGTCAGAAGGCTGGTTACCGACAGCTACTGATTCTAAACGGCTTATTTTAACGTAAGGAATTGTAATTGTGGCAAGTTTTAAACTTCAGCATGAAATAGTAAGTTTTTTACTAACAACCCTTTTCATGGCGGTTAAAAGAAAATTGCGGCCCGGGACAGCAAAATATTTTTTTATGCGGTTTGTTATTAAGAAAAGTAATATAAAATTATATATTTTTTAATCTACATAAACTAGACTTTATTAACATATTTTTTGTTTATTAAAAAAACTAGTATTTTTGAATTTACAGTAATTTGAACAATAAAAACGAAGTTACGTAATTCTAATTTTTTGTTAAACAAATCATCACAAATGTCATTTTTTTATACTAGAAATGAAATCTACGTCCTCGATTTATCCGAAATTGATACCAAACTTGACGTATTAGCTATGCGTGGTCTTCCAGAATTTTTAAAACTAAGCCGGGTGGAGCGCACCCTCCACCCCCCCTCCCCGCTACCAGAGGGCCCCTTCCATTAGGCTACCGATCGAAATCAGCTTATTTTGACATAAGGAATCAATGTGCCAAGTTTCATGCTTCTGCAAGAAAAAAACAGGTTTTGCACTAAAGTCCCCCACTATTTGTAAAACTTTTGAATTTAATTCTTACATTTGAATAATTATAGGCCTGTTCAAAACTGCATACCTATAGATATATCTATGAAATTTAGTTTTGCTGCCGGAGGCTGTCCCGCCTATAGATGTGAGGCCGGTATATAACCAATCTTACCTATCGGTTAGTTACCAAAAAACCCATTTAATACCCAAAAACACCGTAAAACACCATTTAAAACCTTTGGAATTAAAAAACATTTTTTTGTAATTATAACTACATTTCTTGATTTTTTCGAGACGCAATAGGTGTCTTATGTCCATATTAGCTGCCCCCAGCGGTTTTACCCGCTGTTCTATATAATATTATAGTCTATGTGTTCTAAGCTATCTCTATACGAAATTTCAGCTCAATCAGTCCATCAAGAGCAGAGATTACCTAATGTATTTATAAAAACAAAGGAGTAATAAGTTTAAAAGCTCCTTCTTTGAAAAACATAATATTATCATAAAGAAAATTATAAAACCCTTTAATAAAAACAATCTATTATTACTCCTACTCTTTCAGACAAATCAAATGAACCCAAACTCGTTTGAGCTGCGTCAGCAAGTGGCAAGGTGCAAAAATATTATAATGTTTGCTACGAGAAGTGTGAGTTGAGCTCGCTCTGAACAGTTAAAAAATTCCAATATCCTTAATAACATAAGAGCGAGAAGCTTGCTGAGACTGCAAAAAAAAATTGCAAAATTCATAACTCTAATGTCAAATAAAAGCTTGTAATAATTTAATTCGATTACTAACCAATCTAACAAAATTCACACACTCACATTCTCACCTAAACTACACGCACACAAACGAAAAAGATTTGATTACAGATAGACAGACAACAGATCCTACACCTATCAGTTGTCTGTCAAATAAAAGCTTGTAATAATTTAATTCGATTTCTAACTAACAATAAAATAATAATGAAATTCACACACATAAAAATAAAAATTCACACATTCTCACCTCGCACACACACAAACGTTAAAAATTTGATTAAAGATAGACAACAGACCTTTCACCTGTCTGTTGTCTGTCAAATAAAAGCTTGTTATAATTTTGTTCGATTTCTAACTAACAATTTTTTTCAATATACTACGAAGTAAGAAGACGAGCAAGACGCTCTCCTGATGGTAAGAGATAACGCTGCCCATTATTAATACAGTGCTACTCAGTATTTTACAAACGTACGATTCTGGGTGCACTGCGCCAACGCTTCTTACTTGAGAGTCATAAGATGATAAGACTCCTCAGCCCAGTAATTTCATTAGCTACAGTGCCCTTCTACCGAAGCACAGTAATGTTTGCACATCACTGCTCAGGCGGTAGAATAACCGGCACTGTTGGGGTACCCACCTAGTCGACCTCCTGCAAAGGAAGTTTACCCCGGTAAAAGTAATAATAATATTCACACACTCACCAAAGCTACACGCACACACACAAACGTTTTAGATTTGATTACAGATAGACAGACAACAGACCATTCACCTGTCTGTTGTCAGTCAAATAAAAGCTTGTTATAATTTAATTCGGTTTGTAACTTAACCAATCTAACCAAATTCACACATTCGCAATCTACCTATACTACGTACACTCACACACATACATAAAGAGCAGTGCAGACGTCGCACAATACGGCAACGTCGCATTACATACACACTCGGAATCTACCTATACTACGTACACTCACACACATACATAAAGAGCAGTGCGGGCTCGCACAATACGGCAACGTCGCACGACTAGGGCGGATCCAGGATTGGGCCCTGGGGGGGAAGGTGCAAAAATATTATTATAACGTTGACTACAAAATGTGTGAGTTTTGCTCGCTCTGAACAGTTAAAAAGTTCATACATTCTTAAAAGAAATATGCAAAATCCGTAACTAAAATAAAAGCATGTAATAATTTAATTCAATTTCTAACTAACGATAAAATAATAATAATAATATTCACACACTCTCACCTCAACTACACACACATACATAAAAGATTTGATTACAGATAGACAGACAACAGACCCTTCACCTGTCTGTAGTTAACATTATAATAATATTTTGCACATTCTACCGGGGGTAGACTTCCTTTGCAGGAGGTCGTCTAGGTGGGTACCCCAACAGTGCCAGTTATTCTACCGCCTGAGCAGTGATGTGCAAACATCACTGTGCTCCGGTAGGAGGGCACTGTAGCTAGTGAAATTACTGGGCTAAAGAGTCTTAACATCTTATGACTCTTGAGTAAGAAGCGTTGGTGCAGTGCTCCTAGAGTTTCACATAATTGTGAAATCCTAGGTAACACTGTACTGATTATGGGCAGCCGTTATCTCTTAACATCAGGAGAGCGTCTTGCTCGTCTTCTACTTCATAACATAAAAAAAAAAAAATTCCCCACAGGGCCCAATCCTGGATCCGCCCTTGTCTTAAGTGCGACGTTGCCGCTTGGTGCGGCACCGGCACTGCTCTTTATGTATGTGTGTGAGTGTACGTAGTATAGGAGAATTGCGAATGAGTGCATTTGGTTAGATTGGTTAAGTTACAAACCGAATTAAATTATAACAAGCTATTATTTGACAGAACAGACAGGTGAAGGGTCTGTTGTCTGTCTATCTGTAATCAAATCTTTTACGTATGTGTGTGTAGTTGACGTGAGTGTGTGAATATTATTATTATTTTATTGTTAGTTAGAAATTGAATTAAATTATTACTAGCTTTAATTTTAGTTACGGATTTTGCATATTTCTTTTAAGAATGTATGAACTTTTTAACTGTTCAGAGCGAGCAAAACTCACACATTTTGTAGTTAACGTTATAATAATATTTTTGCACCTTCCCCCCCAGGGCCCAATCCTGGATCCGCCCTAGTCGTGCGACGTTGCCGTATTGTGCGGGCCCGCACTGCTCTTTATGTATGTGTGTGAGTGTACGTAGTATAGGTAGATTGCGAATGTGTGAATTTTGTTAGATTGGTTAAGTTACAAACCGAATTAAATTATAACAAGCTTTTATTTGACTGACAACAGACAGGTGAATGGTCTGTTGTCTGTCTATCTGTAATCAAATCTTAAACGTTTGTGTGTGTGCGTGTAGCTTTGGTGAGTGTGTGAATATTATTATTACTTTTACCGGGGTAAACTTCCTTTGCAGGAGGTCGACTAGGTGGGTACCCCAACAGTGCCGGTTATTCTACCGCCTGAGCAGTGATGTGCAAACATTACTGTGCTTCGGTAGAAGGGCACTGTAGCTAATGAAATTACTGGGCTGAGGAGTCTTATCATCTTATGACTCTCAAGTAAGAAGCGTTGGCGCAGTGCACCCAGAATCGTACGTTTGTAAAATACTGAGTAGCACTGTACTAATAATGGGCAGCGTTATCTCTTACCAACAGGAGAGCGTCTTGCTCGTCTTCTTACTTCGTAGTATACAATTCTTTTTTTATTGTTAGTAAGAAATCGAACTAAATTATAACAAGCTTTTATTTGACAGACAACAGACAGGTGAAAGGTCTGTTGTCTATCTATTTGTAATCATATCTTTTACGTATGTGTGTGTAGTTGACGTGAGTGTGTGAATATTATTATTATTTTATTGTTAGTTAGAAATTGAATTAAATTATTACAAGCTTTTATTTGACAGACAACAGACAGGTGAAAGGTCTGTTGTCTATCTATTTGTAATCATATCTTTTACGTATGTGTGTGTAGTTGAGGTGAGAGTGTGTGAATATTATTATTATTTTATCGTTAGTTAGAAATTGAATTAAATTATTACAAGCTTTTATTTGACAGACAACAGACAGGTGAAAGGTCTGTTGTCTATCTATTTGTAATCATATCTTTTACGTATGTGTGTGTAGTTGACGTGAGTGTGTGAATATTATTATTATTTTATTGTTAGTTAGAAATTGAATTAAATTATTACAAGCTTTAATTTGAGTTACGAATTTTGCATATATCTTTTAAGAATATTTGAATTTTTTAACTGTTCAGAGCGAGCAAAACTCACACATTTTGTAGTTAACGTTATAATAATATTTTTGCACCTTCCCCCCCAGGGCCCAATCCTGGATCCGCCCTAGTCGTGCGACGTTGCCGTATTGTGCGAGCCCGCACTGCTCTTTATGTATGTGTGTGAGTGTACGTAGTATAGGTAGATTCCGAGTGTGTATGTAATGCGACGTTGCCGTATTGTGCGAGCCCGCACTGCTCTTTATGTATGTGTGTGAGTGTACGTAGTATAGGTAGATTCCGAGTGTGTATGTAATGCGACGTTGCCGTATTGTGCGACGTCTGCACTGCTCTTTATGTATGTGTGTGAGTGTACGTAGTATAGGTAGATTGCGAATGTGTGAATTTGGTTAGATTGGTTAAGTTACAAACCGAATTAAATTATAACAAGCTTTTATTTGACTGACAACAGACAGGTGAATGGTCTGTTGTCTGTCTATCTGTAATCAAATCTTAAACGTTTGTATGTGTGCGTGTAGCTTTGGTGAGTGTGTGAATATTATTATTACTTTTACCGGGGTAAACTTCCTTTGCAGGAGGTCGACTAGGTGGGTACCCCAACAGTGCCGGTTATTCTACCGCCTGAGCAGTGATGTGCAAACATTACTGTGCTTCGGTAGAAGGGCACTGTAGCTAATGAAATTACTGGGCTGAGGAGTCTTATCATCTTATGACTCTCAAGTAAGAAGCGTTGGCGCAGTGCACCCAGAATCGTACCTTTGTAAAATACTGAGTAGCACTGTATTAATAATGGGCAGCGTTATCTCTTACCATCAGGAGAGCGTCTTGCTCGTCTTCTTACTTCGTAGTATATTAAAAAAAATTGTTAGTTAGAAATCGAACAAAATTATAACAAGCTTTTATTTGACAGACAACAGACAGGTGAAAGGTCTGTTGTCTATCTATTTGTAATCATATCTTTTACGTATGTGTGTGTAGTTGAGGTGAGAGTGTGTGAATATTATTATTATTTTATCGTTAGTTAGAAATTGAATTAAATTATTACAAGCTTTTTTTTGAGTTACGAATTTTGCATATATCTTTTAAGAATATTTGAATTTTTTAACTGTTCAGAGCGAGCAAAACTCACACATTTTGTAGTTAACGTTATAATAATATTTTTGCACCTTCCCCCCCAGGGCCCAATCCTGGATCCGCCCTAGTCGTGCGACGTTGCCGTATTGTGCGAGCCCGCACTGCTCTTTATGTATGTGTGTGAGTGTACGTAGTATAGGTAGATTGCGAATGTGTGAATTTTGTTAGATTGGTTTAGTTACAAACTGAATTAAATTATAACAAGCTATTATTTATTGACAGAACAGACAGGTGAAGGGTCTGTTGTCTGTCTATCTGTACCTAATCAAATCTTTTACGTATGTGTGTGTAGTTGACGTGAGTGTGTGAATATTATTATTATTTTATTGTTAGTTAGAAATTGAATTAAATTATTACAAGCTTTAATTTGAGTTACGAATTTTGCATATTATATCTTTTAAGAATATTTGAATTTTTTAACTGTTCAGAGCGAGCAAAACTCACACATTTTGTAGTTAACGTTATAATAATATTTTTGCACCTTCCCCCCCAGGGCCCAATCCTGGATCCGCCCTAGTCGTGCGACGTTGCCGTATTGTGCGGCGTCTGCACTGCTCTTTATGTATGTGTGTGAGTGTACGTAGTATAGGTATATTCCGAGTGTGTATGTAATGCGACGTTGCCGTATTGTGCGGGCCCGCACTGCTCTTTATGTATGTGTGTACTCACACACACACACACGATCTACCTATACTACGTACGAGTGTACGTAGTATAGGTAGATTGCGAATGTGTGCATTTGGTTAGATTGGTTAAGTTACAAACCGAATAAAATTATAACAAGCTTTTATTTGACAGAAAACAGACAGGTGAAGGGTCTGTTGTCTGTCTATCTGTAATCAAATCATTTACGTATGTGTGTGTAGTTGAGGTGAGAGTGTGTGAATATTTTTTTTTTATTGTTAGTTAAAAATTGAATTAAATTATTACAAGCTTTTATTTGAGTTACGAATTTTGCATATAGTACGGTCCCCAATACAAAAAAATAAAATTTCCGTGGGACACATCTCCGCCATACAGATTATTGGTATGTACTTATTTGTCATATTTTCCTGAACACGAAAAGTGCGGTAGTCACTTCCTAAGTGTATAGAGGGGGTAGTTATGACGTCACAAAGATGGCCGCCAGCCTATTCTATTGTGCGGGTTATTTCAATATCTACTAAACCGATTTACTTAAGTAGGGTGTCAAATGAAAGGTTATTAAATAAGCATCATTTTATTTCTAAGAACTATTAATTTGAAGTAAGTAAGAAAGGAAATAATTCCAAAAAACATAATTTCTAAAAAAAAAATTTCTTCTTATGTTTATAACTTGGTAACCGTTAGGATAATGCAAATATAGGTTATTATAAAATATTTAGTTTCTTTCATCAGCTTTCTAAAAAACCTTTAATCATTACAATAAAGCTATATACACGGAACTGCAGCCGTTTGAATGAGCATCGGTAGCGCTGAACTCATAGCGGTAGCTAAGCGATTAGACGGATTTTCTATAGAATGATCATAGAATTTTGAATAAAAAGCATGTGCGATAGTAATGAAAATATATAATAAAATTTAAGTAAGCTGGTACGTATTCATAAGTTGTATTTACAAGTTTTTTTCTGATGTGATCAGCATAATAATAGGTAGGTGTATGTGTTGTACTAAACTTACTGATAAAATTATTAAAAATAAAACATATTTTTATCTAATTAATGTCCTCAACGTAATCTGTATGTTCTGAATAATTATACTGGTTGTAACATTTGTTACCGACATGATGTATCCCTTCTAAGCACTTTTGTTTTTTGTCATTACATCCACAACGGGATGAACACTTTCTTCACATTTTCACCTAATTCACACATTCTCACCTAAGCTACACGCGCGCAAACAAACGTTTAGGATTTGAATACAGATAGACAGACAACAGACCATTCACCTGTCTGTTTTCTGTCAAATAAAAGCTTGTTATAATTTAATTCGGTTTGTAACTTAACCAATCTAACCAAATGCACACATTCGCAATCTACCTATACTACGTACACTCACCCACATACATAAAGAGCAGTGCGGGCGCAGCACCAAACGGCAACGTCGCATTTTCACACACTCGCAATCTACCTATAACTACGTACACTCACACACATACATAAAGAGCAGTGCCGGCGCCGCACCACGGTAAAGAGATACTCTTTACCGTGTATGTAGAGTTGAAAGCTGGCAACGTCGCATCGAGATTGAGTACTTACTGACATTAAATATAGGCGTTACAAGTAGGTACCGTAAGTTCAGTTAGTTTGGTCCGTCCGACCAAGTGGAGAGATAGGAATTAGTTATAAAAACTACATTGATACGGTGAAAGCTCTGTGTTCGTAATAAAAAACTATAGGTTGAATAGAATTAAAAACTTTTTTGATAACCACATAATAAATATACCTACTTTAGGTATACCTAATAATTTTAATTCGGTTTTAACTAAACTCACACTCTTGCCTCGTTACGATATCGTAATCAGTTGTAGGTATCTCGACAATATTGTAGGAAATAGGTACTTACTCTCTATTGATATTCTATAAACTTTTATTAAAATTCTATTAACTAATATTTTGCTATTGTTGTTTTGAGGGTGATTTATTATATTAGTTTTGCTTCTTTTTTATTAATGTTGTATAATATTTTTACTATAGGTAGGTTTACTTACCTACTTATTGCAGGGGTATAGGATTTTTTTACTTTGGCAACATGGCATTGCTGTAATGTTAACGTAGTAGGTTTTAACTCAATAATTGCTCAAAATAACGAAGAATAAAATATTTTTTTTTATATTTGTAGGAGAGTTTTAAACTGTTTGAAATTGTGTATTTCGAGTATTATACCACAAGATTTGGAATATAACGTTTTAAATCGGTGTATTTACATCTGTAGTCCCGCCGCAGGCAATCATAGGTTAGCTAATAAAATAAGAAACCAATAACCATAATACATAATTATCTAGTTATTAACATCTATGATACAGATAATTTTTTATTTAAAACTAGTTGGAACTCGGAACTCAGAACCCGAGGCAAATCACACGTTTCAATGCCTCCGAATCAGTATTTTACCGTTGGCTTATTCATCCGAGGTTAAGATACTTGGTATTGGCAAATGCACATATGTGTGTGTGGGTTCAACCTCTATGGTCCAAGCTGAGAAAAAAGTTTTCAACTTTTATGATCTGTGAATCTGTGTAGATCTGTGCATCTGTTGCCAGAACGTTACATTTGTAACGTTTTACGTTACTTTTTGACCCCTTGCGTTACTTGTTTTAGATAAGTTAATTTTACGTTACTTTTCGGGACAATGATCTTTATTTTAAATTGAACTAAATATAATATGAGAACACCTATTCCTTGTAATGATAAATAATAGTTAATTTGATTTAGCAGAAATTAATGAATAAGGCAATTTCGCATAACTTTATCTGGTTGAGATTTTAGAATTTAATAGCAACTTCTTAATAAAATAAACTGAAAAATAAGGAAATAATAACTGAAATGTTTGAAAAAGTAAGCGTATATATAAATTTGAGTAAATACTTTTTGTACTTGATAAGGTTACTTTTGAAGATAAGGCACTGGCAACACTGTTGTGCGTTTTTTTTACTGTAGTCTGTGTTCTTCTCACTTCTCATTGATTTTTGAATTTTCTCATTGTGTTATTGATTTGGAATAAATGTGATAAACTACGCTTGCGCTAACATTGTATATCAACTCAAATGCGCAGCCACTGTATACAGCATTCGGCACTCAGGTTTTAGCATCCCGGTGTCTATAAATAGAAAATTTTCTGATATACAAAATCAATAATTAAAGCCCCTTCCCGCATTTAAAGTATTTCACCGGTTGATATGTTAAATTAACAATGGGTGTACTAGTGCGTTTGTTGCCAATAATCACGGCCGTGTGTTTACTGGTGTGTCGAGGAGACTTCAAGGAAGTCAGCTTGGAGAAATGGCCAACTATAGGCGTCTCAATGCTTGTGAGGAACAAGGCAATCGCGTTGCCCTTCGCCCTCACTTGCCTTCAGCAACAGGATTATCCGAAACATAGGATGTATCTATGGTAAGTGATACTTTTTAACATTATTATTCCCATCTCACCCAATATAAAAAAGTAGGTACCTACCATTGGGGAAGGAAAGTTCTAGAATGGGGATCTGAAATTCTGAAACTCAAACTTTAAATTCATTTATTCAAATAGGCTACAATGGCGCACTTTTGCAAGTCAATTGAGATTGTGGATCCAAACGAGATTCAATCCAAACAGATTATGGATTCCATTGGATGTAAACTGCGAGTGAAAAACTTGTGGAAATTTATTTACTAGTTATGCCCAGTGGTTTTATAGATTGAAAAGTTGTCATCATAAGCCTTTGTGACTATTACGATGATTTCAGCACAGTCTGTTGGATTTACTCGCCACTTCTTTTGGTGACTAATAATATAATCTTGGATCAGCAATGTTAACTAAAAGTTGGGTAAAATGTGTCACAGCAAAAGGGTTGTTGTTACTATTATGCCATTTAGTTCTTTTCACTGAGAGATGTTCAACACTGGTGGTGGTTTCCTAAAATTCATTTTAGTCACATTTAGCCGTGGCCTAGTGATCTTACACCCAGCTTATTATCTGGAAGCTCTAGCTTTAAAATGTAATATAATTAATGGAACTAGGCGTTACTTTCCGGAAATCCATCACAATAATTATTAGTTATTATTTAATATTTAGTGTTAATTCTGCTCTAAATTTGTGAGTCTAACTAAGTTTTAAGAGACAGCGAGGAATTCAAACATTACTAAAATAGTAATTAGTATTAATTCCACCACCGAGTGCACCACCCGCCCTCCCGCATATGCATGCATTAAGGGTTATAACTATTTATAAATAATAAATATTAAATAATAACTAATAATTGTTAAAATGTAATGTATTGTCCAAACGCTACTGTGTTTCAGTAGGCACATAATGGTAAATGGTTTTAGCTGTTTCCTATAAAATATGTAGGAAGCAGTTGCTAGGTTCTGTTACGGGCATTGTAGTACTCGTGTGTCCTGGAACTGTTACATATATTGCCAAATCCTGTAATTGTGATTTGACTGACAGTGTTAGTAGGGTTACCTGATTTGTTGATATAGGTAAAGAGGTAATCTGGCTGACTGACTCATATTCATGTATAGATGGAACCACTGGATTGAGCCGAAATTTGGACAATGTGTTCTTTGATGAGATGGCATAGGCAACCAATAAGAAGGATTTTCCTTTTATTCCTACGGAAACGGGAATTATTCCCAAAAAATTTAGTATGGATATCTGTACCTGCACAATTGATTGAACTGAAATTTTGTTGAACAATGGTCAGAGTTTTTTTATTAACATTGGATTTTGGATAAGTTTTATATATCAGAAATTAACTTTTGGGAAAATGGGGGTCAAACTTTGTCTCGAGTCTAATCTCGAACTAAGTCTCGAGAAAGAACATGGGATAGATTTTATCTCAGATATCAGCCTTTAAGGGGGGAGGAGGGGGAAAGTTTGTGTGGGAAATTAGTAACCACTGCTCCTATTTAGCTGAATTATATTATAATAAGATATAATATAGCTTAAGTTTGGAGAAAAGATATGATAGGTATAGTTTATATCTCAGAAATCAGCCTTCAATGGGGGTTTATATGGAAAATCTGGTAGGTACAGAAATAGCCCAAGTCCCGGGAAATGATAGAATAGTTTAAAATAAATATAGGAATAACAATTTACGTGCTACGAAGTGCGCACAGGTCCGCTAGTTATTATTAAAGTCAACTAACAGTGTTGAAATCAATTAGGTATTAGATATAGTTAATGCAAATGTTTTAGTTTGATCTGTAGTTAGCTGACTAGCTATACTGTAGCAGTAGGCCAAGTTATTTTAATTTAAAAAAAAACATATGGGTAAGTTTTTAAGTCTAACTCTGCAGACAGCAAGTTTTATCGAAGTGGTGGAAAAATATGAGCCTTACCCATATTACATAATGTGTCTAATATGTTTTAATTATAATTTACTAGATGAACCAAAAAAAAGTTTTGTTCAACATCCCTATTAGATTGGTGCCTGTACCACATTTTGGCATCATTATACTTATTGTTTAAGCATGAAGGAGGTACAAACAAGCACAACCCATTTCCTTTATTATAATAGTATGATATACAAGATCGGTTGAGGTCAATTGAGTGGGTGTAGTCAATGTGTTCTTACATTATGGGTTTATTGTTGACCTGCCTATCAAAATAGGACAATGGACAATGGATGTTATTTCACTTACCTATTATAAATATTTTTCTATATATATGTTATGGACCAAGTGATTAATGCGAGCATTATTAATAATGCCCGAGCATTATGTATAATGTCTAGCTCTATCGGGCCAAGTGATTAATTATTATCTAAACTTCATTATTTATCACAATGCACGGGCACAACTCGTAAAATTATAAGTGTGAATACCATAGAGCTACGAAAGTTTTGAAGTGGCCATGACCTAAAAGCGAAAACAGTTGGCGGGTTAGGTTTGAACAGTGACCACAACGCGCGAGCGAAGCGAGCGTGCCGCGGCAGCGGCCGGCGAAGCGCCAGATACGAGTTTTTTTTTACTAAATATTTTTTATCTGTAGATGTTCAGAGACGTGGACGCGTCATGAACTCTCTGAATATCTACAAATATAAATCATTTAGGTATCAAAAATAAACTCTTATCTGGCGCTTCGCCGGCCGCTGCCGCGGCACGCTTGCTTCGCTCGCTCGGCTCGCGCATTGTGGTCACTGTTCAAACCTAACCTAACCAACAGATTTCGGATTTTCCAGATCTATAGTTTACAGGTTGGCAAGTCTAATTGTACATAAGTCTATGGTAACACAATAATTAATCACTTGGCCCGATAGAGCTAGCCATTATACATAATGCTCGGGCATTATTAATAATGCTCGCATTAATCACTTGGTCCATAACATATACACAGATATTAAAGCATTGACTGTGGAACAGGTCTCGTATTGGGGCTCGATGAACCTGGTCCAGTTCAACGCAGCTAAGACGCAAAATTGCGAGTTTACCGCAAAAAAAAGTATTTTGTTGACGCACCTCGATTTCAGTACACTCCTCTCAGGGTCTCGGATGCCATAAGAATTCTGGGTGTCGACATTTCTGCTAATGTTCAGTTCCATGGTCACATTGCAAGTAAGGCCAAGCTCGCTTCAAAAAAATTTGGAGTGCTCAATAAGGCGAAGCCGAACTTTACGTCGAGACAGAGACTGCTTCTTTATCTAGCCCGAGTCAGACCTCACGTAGAGTACTACTCCCATCTCTGGAATGGAGCTTCCAAGTATCAGCTTGACCCTCTTGATGCAATACAGCGTAGAGCTGTCAGAATTGGTAACATACCCAAGCTCACCGAACACCTAAAACCGCTCAGCTTTCGTAGGGAAGTAGGGACGTTGGATCCCTTTGTATCTTCTACCGAGGGGAGTGTTCCGAAGAATTATTCGATCTAATCCCGGCGTCGCGTTTTTATCACCGCACGAGCCGACACCGCTATAAAGCCCATCCACACATTATTGATGCTTGGCATTCTCGCACTGTGCGATTCAGTCGCTCCTTCTTGACGTACACCTGCAAAATGTGTAATGAGCTTCCGCCCGCGGTGTTTCCGTTGAGCTTCAACATGCAAGAGACTCTTCAAAAGGCAAGTGAACAGAGTCTTGAAAGGTAGGCAACGTACCAGCGGTACCCCTGGTATTGCAGGTATCCATAGGCGACGGTAGCCACTTACCATCAAGTGGGCCACTTGCTAGTAGCACCTTTTAAATAAAAAAAAAAACACAGCAGCTGTTTTTGTCAAAGGAGTTTTCCATAGAAAATGAATTTCAAGCCCCTGGGATAGTTCTTAAAAACGCCCCCGCAGCCAATCTGTTAAGCTATTTTTTAGAGTTTGAAGGTAGTAGGTACAGAGAGTAGTATACCGAAAAAAAAAAAGGTCTCTTGACCAACTTTGACTCTTAATAATTCCAAAACCTGACGCTTTAAGAGGAAGAGAGTGGGTGTCTGAATATTTATTGCTGATATTGATGTCAGATATCGATTTTCATGTATCGTTGCTGGCCGCAATTTTGAAAAATAATCAAAATGGCAAATAGATATTGTGATGTAGAAATCTCCTTACAAAATTATTGATTGGTGGGCTATGATAGCTTTACTCCTGTTAAGAACGGGATCTTGACCTGTATACCTAATATACATAGATCTACTACTCCTCTTCTTCTTTCTTAATTATTCTTATAACAACTCCATTGATTGAATACTTTTTAGTGACTTGGGTAAATAAACCTAAAACCTAGGGATAACATAAACTTCAATATTTTGATGCTTCAAGGAGATACCTATTGTTACAACTGACTATGGCATATTAAATAAAAAAATCTGGGAAACCATAACTGGATCTTAATTTCTTATTCCAACTGATTACTTTGTATTTGAATGACTCATGTTTTTTATGGTCAATAACCCCAGGAATGACTGATAAAATTCTAATATTTTGATAAGGGCTATGAAAATATTATGGTCCAATAGATAATAGGTGTATATATAATAAAATTATAACTAGCTAGCAAAAATAATAACAGCTGAAAAGTAGCATTTGTGTTATTCTAGGGTCTAAGCTACCTACATACCAAATTTCAGCTTGCCGCAGATTAATCCACATTTGCAGACCTATACGAAATTTTATCAACATAATGAAATTTTAAATATGAAATTAGATTAAGAGGAATTCCTTTCGTTATAATGTACATATAGCTGGACAACTATATCACTCACCTATAAGTGAAATTTAAAAAAATCTTTTTAACAAGTGTTTTAAATTAAAAATTTAAAAAACCCCCAACGCAATACGTAATTCACCATTTTGGGGTGGCGGCCATCTTGGATTTAAAATTTTATATAGTGGGTTGTATTCTACTAGTTAAGCCCTTTTATTTGATACCCATATTGAGGGGGTCGTGGAAGTAAAAAGTAATCCGCCATTTTGTAGCGGCGGCCATCTTGGACAGATTTCTACCAAACATGGCTAAGAACACTCTCGACTATCTCTACTTTCAAACAAAAAAAAAACTAAATCAAAATCCGTTCATCCCTTCGGGAGCTACAATGGCACAGACAGACACACACACAGACACGTCAAACTTATAACACCCTGTCGTTTTTGCGTCGGGAGTTAAAACAAGTTTTTAATATTATTACGATCTAGCACCAAAGTACTCGTCAAGACGAATCAAATGAGCCCAAACTCGACGGGGTTGCGTCGTTTAATTACGGAGTTCCTATGACCACTTTCCAGCTCCATCATTAGATCTGATCCATGACAATAATATTATTGCGTTGCCATCCGATTTATACACATGCATCCAAAATTTCAGCTCAATCAGAAACCGGGAAAATTAAACTTGCAAGATTGGATTACAGACAGACAGACAACAGACAGCTGAAAGTAAATAAAAGCTTGTAAAAATACAGAGAGAGGATGGAAGGCATCATTGCATTGGGTCCTGCATCATTTATTTAAATCAGTAAAGCGTTAATTAGGTTATGAATTAAAATGTGTCTCACCCTGACTTATTGAAAGCAGGCTTGAAGTCTGTTCAGTATTTTTTAACCCCCGACGCAAAAACGACGGGTTGTTATAAGTTTGACGTGGCATCGTAGCACCCGAACCGATGAACGGATTTTGATTTAGTTTTTAAATTGGCTTGTTTGTTTATAGGATCTACACAGACCATAACATCGACAAGTCATCAGCTATAATAGAAGAATGGATAAAGAAGCACGGGTCTAAGTACCACAAGATAGCGGTCACCAGTGAGAAGACCGTCGGAAGCGGCTTACATGGAGACCAGTCGCATCCTTCTGAATGGACTGGAGATAGGATGAACCATGTCATCAAACTCAGGGAGAAGGCTCTCAACTTCGGACGAAAGATGTGGGCCGATTATGTATTTGTAAGTATAGGGTGTCCAGCGGGAAATTAACATGTTTAACATTGATTTAAAAAAACAAGTAAAGAGTTTTTAATTTTTTTATTATAACAAAATGTAGTGTGACAATGCGGATTTTACTTTTTAAAAACAATATCGTCTAAATGACGCCCGTTTCTGGTGAGACACTCTTGCAGCCGGACCCGTACATTTGCAAATACGCGGGAGCAAAGCGTTGGTGCAATAGCGGCAATTTCTTTTGGGCTATGTAAGCGTTTTGGTGGCGTTCTCTTGGATTGTTAGGACACCAGTAACGCATGTTCTGTTTGACGTAGCCATCAACATGAAAATGTGTTTCGTCACTAAACAATACATATTATCGATCAAACTAAAATGGGATTGGGTGGGTTGTCAGTTGCAACCCGACTGTTGCGTTGGGAGATCTCTGTTACGGTGATATGTGTATGGAAAAGAGGGGGAGTCTTTATACACCAGAGGATATAATTTTACCCCTTTGTTGAGGCTACGGATACGCCGAAACACTCTGTAGGGTAAAGTAAATTTACCATAGAGCGCGCGCCCCCTTCAGAAGATAATGGTCTTTTTTGTCCTTGGAGAAACGCTTAACGCATCGTCATCATACCCTGAGGGGTGCACCGTAGGCGTGGATACCCAATAAAAGCTCAGGTTATCCTGCGGGACGCCATAATACCGGGGCTGCGGGTACGCCGAAGCACTCGTCCGCGGTAGAAAAATGATATCCTAGCCCAGCATGAGATTTTCATAACCATGTGTGGAAAATTGTTCAAATATTAATGTAATCATTAATTTCAGATGCTAGATGCAGACGTATTCCTGACAGAACCTTCTGCCCTAAAACACTTGGTGATGAAGCGTTTGGAAGTCGTCGCACCCATGCTGGTCTCCGATGGATTGTATTCCAATTTCTGGTTAGTTATCTTATCCTTGCAATTTGACTCATTTTTACATAGAAACTAAATGCACATTAATTACTTTTAACTCCTAAATTTAGTCTGATGTATTATTCGCTTTTACTGTGAGTTCATAAATGTGCAATAGTATAGTACATATCTAAATATATAAAAGGAAAGAGTGACTGATTGACTGACTGATTTATCAACGCACAGCTCAAACTGCTGAACGGAATGAGTTGAAACTTGGAACACAGATAGGTTTTATGACGTAGACCTTCGCTAAGAAAGGATTTTAGAACGCGAGCAAAGCCGCGAGCATTAGCTAGTATTATATAATATAGTTTTTTGTATATTTGTGGTGTTTCAATAAGGAGTTTTCTATTCTATTCTATGCAGTGTACGAAAGGAAGATTGTTATGCGTTGTGGTGCTGGCCCTTTATTTCACCGAACAGATTGAGTTGAACTATTAGTGTAATAGTAAATACCATTAATATTATGTATGTTATAGTAAAATGTATAATATTATGTATGTTAGTCTTTAAGGTATATATTGATATGGGTCTCTGGTACATTGCCATTGTTGGCAGTTTACTATTGCCTGAAATAAATTGATTTGTTTATTTATTTACTAGCTGCGCCCAGCGGTTTTACCCGGTTTTCTATAGCCTATGTGTTATTCTAAGGTCTAAGCTATCTGTATACCAATTTTCAGCTCAATCGGTCCACCCGTTTAGGTGTGAAAGAGTAACAAGCATTAAGACATCCATTCTTACAAACTTTCACCATTATAATAATAGTAAGATGGGTTTCTGGTACATTGCCATTGTTGCCTGAAATAAATGGATTTATTAGGAATGTTTTTGTTAGGAGTTAGGAGCCAGTTTTTAACATAGAATTTTATTTCAGGGGTGCCATGACGAAGAATTTTTACTACGAGCGTTCAGAGGAGTACGAGGACATAAATGAGAGGGAGAAAATCGGTTGTTTCATGGTCCCCATGGTACATAGTGCGGTGCTCATATCTCTGCGGACGGTTCGCTCTGACAAGTTGACTTACGATCCAGACAGGGTCATTAATTACACCGGCCCTGTTGATGATATCATTGCCTTTGCTATCAGCGCTGCATGGAATGGTCAGTAGAACTTTTTGAAAAGTAAAGTTTTCATTGAATGACTTGAATGACTATCTATTAAAGACTGTCGTCTAGGTGGGTACCCCAACAGTGCCAGTTATTCTACCGCCTGAGCAGTGATGTGCAAACATTACCTCCTGTCAGTGAGGACCAAACGCCGTCGGGGCCGCGGATGAGTGCTTCGGCGTACCCGTTGCCCCGGCATTATGGCGTCCCGCAGGAACACCCCCAGGTTTTTTAGTGGGTATCCCCGCCGCTCCCACCTCTGGCGGGGGAGTCCCACATACCGCCCCGCGCCCCCCGGCGTGGGGTGATGATGCGTAATACATTTTTCCTGGGTAAAAAAAAAAAAGCAAAAAAAAGGGGGGGTCACATCATCGTGGCCACCTGTGAGACAAAAAACAGCTTACGGATTTTCATTATTTTATGAAAATACGCGATATATTGATATTTTAGGTCATAAACTAGTTGAATAACATTGTATTGTCTCAAATTGCTTTAAAATTTTGGAAAAAAACGAAACAGGTATTATTGTCAAAGTGAAGCAGTTTGACAGAGTTTGACAAACAGCATAAACCGGCCACGCTGAAAGGGACGAATAACAAAATTGGTTCTCCTTGTTCTTCACACCGAATTTTCCCTATTGCCATTACACTCACACATAAAATGGGTACTTCTAGTTGTATTACTTCTGTGGGATTAAAATTCCAATAATGTCCACAGGTATAAACATGACGGTCTGCAACGATCACCTCTACGGTTTCGTGACAGTTCCAGTGGATATGAACAGAAATGAAATGAACGAGACCGACCAACTTTTGAACGTGAAAATGGAGGCCCTAAGTCGAGGCATAATATTGCCAGTAGAAGATCCACTGACTAAATATGTGGCATACCCGCCTAAAGACAAGTTGTGGTGTGACCAGATATATATGATCAATTTGGAGAGACGTACTGAAAGGAGGCAGCTGATGGAACAGAGTTTTAAGGAATTGGGCATCAGGGCGGCTACTTTCAGAGCCATTGATGGACAGTGAGTAGTAGACTTTATTTAGTATATACTGTTTTAACACATTGACTGCGGAAAACTGTTTTTGACTTTGAGATCGGAACACTGACGCACACAAACGTTGGGTTTCAACTGATTTTTCCATACTACCATTTACATACATTATTTACTTACCATACTTACCATTTTACCGGGGGTAGACTTCCTTTGCAAGAGGTCGTCTAGGTGGGTACCCCAACAGTGCCAGTTATTCCACCGCCTGAGCAGTGATGTGCAAACATTACTGTGCTTCGGTAGGAGGGCACTGTAGCTAGTGAAATTACTGGGCTAAAGAGTCTTAACATCATATGATCTTGAGTAAGAAGCAAGTTGGTGCAGTGCACTTAGAATAGCACATCATTGTGAAATTCTGGATGGCACTGTACTGATTATGGGCAGCGTTATCTCTTAACATCAGGAGAGCGTCTTGCTCGTCTTCTTACTTCTCCACATAAAAAAAACTAAATTAATTTCCGGTCCTGTGGATAGTACTAAAATCGCCGCCGTAGCCAAAGTGTGAATGTGGGGCAAGGATCTCCTCAAAACTATAATATTTTTTTAGCCGCGCAGAAAATTGTAATAACTAGTTAGTTTTATCTAAAGGTGACAAATGGAGCAAATCAGGTCCCTTATGGTAAGCATAATGATTGCCCATATCAGACCCATCGTTTTTAAAATTTTCTGCGCTCAGCGGTTTTACTCGCTGTACTGAAGCATATGTGTTATTTTAGGGTCTAAGCTATCTATGTACCAAATTTCCAGTCCGCCAGCTTAGGCGTGAAGATGTATCAAATATACACACTCACTCACAAACTATCGAAATAATTATAATAATAATTGGGGTTTATACTCCAACAGAACAGGTTTCCCTAATTACACTGTCAGAGTCAAATCACAATTTATAGGTTGTGTGGCCAACCTATATGTTGCAGTTTCAGGTCGCCGAGATTACTACTGTGCCTGCAACATGACCTAACGACTGCCTACTACATATCTTATAGGAAACAGCCGGGACCCACAGTTATCGTATTAATAATATTAGTGTAACTAGTGTGATAAAAACATTAAATTAAAAAAAACTAATACATTCAGTCATAAAAATATTAAAATTAATTAGTTTGACCTTATTAATTATGTTTTGTTTACAGGATCATCGACATGGAAGATCTGCGTCAACTCTCTATCAAGTTGATGCCGATTTATGAGGACCCGTATCACAAAAGGTAAATAATATAACAATTTCACAAAAATAAATCTTATTTGTAAGCCAAAAAAACACATAATTCTCAAAGAAAATTAGGGATTTACGGTCATAAAGGTTATCAACTGTCAACTGAGCACTTGGCAATTTCTTACATAAAACCTGGTAATGGAAAAAGACAGAAAATTTTAGAAACAACCTGGCAATGCAAAAAAAAGGTAGCACTCCGGGAGTGCCGGCAGAAGTGAAAACTTCAATATTAACGTTGTGTTTAATTATAAGTATAAAAATACTATCATTTATGAGGTAGAATACAATGTTTATTTATTGCGCTATCGTACACAAATATGACAATTTATATGTTATTATTAATAATATTATATCGTTATTTATATATAACATTAAATTTTATCTCTCAGAAAAATCAACTTCCATCCATAATTTCGACGACTTTTACACCATCGTTATTATCAGAATCATCATCGCAAATTTTTACAACTGATACAATTTGTTTATGATAACTGAAGTAAGAAACAAACAGTTTTGATTCGAACCTATTTAAGTGTCTAATAAAAAAAAAAAATATAAATATAAAATATAAAAAAAATATATCTGGCGCGCGCTTGTCTAAGCCCCCTGTGCCGCCTAAACAGAGCAGCACACTCAGGCACGGTAGAAAAAGTGGGAGATACTAGTTCCTCTCCCTTCCCCTCGATCTTACGCTTTTTCGATCAGCATCACGTGACCCTGACGCGAGTTTGTAAGTTTTTACCCATACAAAAAAAAGTGCTCAGCGCCGCTAAAGAAGTTTTCACTTCAAAATACTAGATGTAAACAAACTAACAGAATTGCTGGAAACAGTTGCAGAATGTTCTAAATTTGCTTACAAAATCGTAAACAAGAACCAATTGCGGATAATCTCCGAAAATGCGGAAACATATAAACAAATCATCACTTTGGTTAGAGATAAGGGCCTCATTGGTCACACTTTTAACTTGAAAGGTCAGAGATGTTATCGCATAGTTGTTAAAAATTTGCACCACACCACACCTCATGAAGCCATCAAAGAGGCAGTAGAAGCCACTGATAATACAGTCTCTGGGGAGATCATAAATGCCAGATCTGGGCCAGAAAAAAAGCCTACATCAACCTTCTTTGTAAACATTACTCCTGGACCAAACAACAAATCTGTGAAGGATATCAAGGTAATACACCATCAGGTAGTAACCATAGAGGACCCAAAGAAAAGGAAGACTGTAGTGCAGTGCCAACGCTGCCAACAATATGGTCACTCAAAGAATTACTGCTTGAGACCCTATAGGTGTGTTAAATGTGGACAGTCACATAAAACCTCTGAGTGCACCAAAGTAGATAAAAATACCCCGGCAACATGCGCGTTATGCCTTGGCCCCCACCCTGCAAACTATAAGGGGTGTCAGGTATATAAAGAAATCTTGGCAAGGAAGACTTTCCATAGAAAACCAGTGTATGACAAAGAGAAAGCTAAAGAGCATCAACCTGATAGTGCTACCGCTAGCGAACATAAATACACTAGAAACGACTACACAGAAAACATCACACAAAACTCTAGGCAGGGTGTCACACAAAGAACCTATGCAGGAATTATAAAACCACAACACACAGGACCCCCCCTTCAGTGGACCCCCCTAATAAGAACACAGATAACACATGTGGTGCTTCAAACACCTCCGTGCTAGAAAAACTTTTATCATCACAATCAGCAAAATTTGACTTTCTTCTTCAACAAATGAGTGCACTAATGAGCCTCATAACACAACTGATCAACAAACTCAAATGACTGCCTTAAAAATAGGAGCATGGAACACAAATGGGCTAGCACCAAATAAAAATGAAGTTGAGCAACTTATAAACATGCATAAACTTGACATCTTGCTTGTATCCGAAACCCATTTCACAAACAACAGCCTAGTAAGGATTCACAACTATAATATCTATAGAACAGATCATCCTGATGGTACTGCACATGGAGGTAGTGCAGTAATAATAAAAGCATCCATAAAGCAACATGAACTCCCAGGATACAAAACCAACCATATACAAGCAACAACAGTACTGGTAGAAGGGAACTCAGGTGATATTGTAATTTCATCAGTATATTGCCCTCCTAAGCACACAATCACTGAAGAACATTTCAGCCACTACTTGAATACCCTAGGCACACGATTCATAGCTGGCGGGGATTGGAATGCGAAGCATGTGCACTGGGGCTCAAGGTTAATAACCACTAGAGGAAGAGAACTGAAAAAAAGCCAAGAACGTCTTCATCTAAAGTCGATCTCCACTGCAGAACCCACTTTCTGGCCAACTAATAAAGATAAGCTGCCCGACGTACTAGACTTCTTTCTCACAAAAGGACTAGGAGGAATATATTGTGCAATAGAACCTTGCCTTGATGGTTCTTCAGACCACACTCCAGTCATCTTAACAGTTAGCACCACAATCCTCACAGTAGACAAACGCCCAACTCTATACAATAATCAGACCGATTGGGACTCAGTTAAGGATATGATAGAAAGAGACCTAGAGCTGAAAGTAGCCCTTAAAACAGAAAATGATGTAGATGCTGCAACTTGGATGTTCACTACCACAGTACAAAACAGTTGTTGGAATTGCACTCCGGAGAAAACTGATAAAGGAATGAGGACAATATCAGTGCCACAGGATATCAGAAATAAAATCTTAGATAAAAGAAGACTACGTAGAGTGTGGCATAACAGCCGTCATCCTGAAGACAAACGAGCTTTTAATGTGGCAACTAGAGAACTGAAAGATATGCTCGCCGAAGCTGAAGCTGAAACAATGGCGGCTCAAATTGAATCCTTAACCGCTACCAGGGCTACGAACTATTCTCTATGGAAAACATGTAAAACTATAGACAAACCCATTCTACCAAAACCACCATTAAAGGCAACTCAAAATAGGTGGGCAAGAACCTCAACAGAAAAGGCGGATCTATTTGCTAGCCACCTGTCTAGGATCTTTATCCCAAATGAACCAGATCCTGAGACAGATGAGTCAGACATAGATGAGGTCCTCAACCAATGCCTACAACTGGATATTCCAATAAAACCCACCTCGCCACAGGAAATAATGTCCACCATCCGCAAAATGAAAAATGGCAAGACCCCGGGATACGACCTAATAGATAAAAAGGTTCTCACAGAGCTACCAAGAAAAGCCATCATGTTCCTCACCATACTCTTCAACGGGATTATGAGAACAGGCCATTTCCCTGAACTGTGGAAGGTCTCACAGATAATAATGATCAACAAACCAGGAAAACCTCCAAACGAATTAGCTTCTTATAGACCAATAAGCCTTCTGCCGATTACTTCAAAACTATTCGAAAAGATTCTCCTGACAAGACTTATGCACACATTGACAGTAAACTCCACCATACCTGATCACCAGTTCGGATTCAGAGTAGAGCATGCTACAATCGAACAGATACATAGAGTGTGCCAAACAATCAGAACTTCCCTAGAGAAAAAAGAATACTGTTCCGCTGCCTTTCTGGATGTGCAACAGGCTTTCGACCGGGTGTGGCATAAGGGACTGCTCTATAAAATAAAAAAATTATTGCCCCATAGCTACTACAGAGTACTTCAATCATACCTGTCCAATCGACTGTTCCAAGTAAGGGAAGGAGAAAACACGTCACCATTCTATGAAATACTTGCTGGAGTGCCGCAGGGCTCAGTGCTTGGCCCGGTGTTGTACACAATATTCACATCAGACTTTCCACAAACTCAAGACGCGACCGTGGCCACTTTTGCCGATGACACGGCCATACTGGCAAGTAATAAAGATCCAATAGAAGCATCTCAAACTCTACAACTCTGCCTAAATAAAGTCAATGACTGGCTCAAGAAATGGAGAATTAAAGCGAGTGCATCTAAGTCTGTGCACATTACTTTTACTTTGAGAAAAGAAGATTGCCCTCCTGTGAGACTATCCAGCGATATACTTCCACACAGTGATTCTGTTAAGTACTTAGGAATGCATCTCGACCGTAAACTTCTATGGAGAAAACATATACAAAAGAAAAGAGACGAACTCAATTTCAGATTTAAAGGACTATACTGGCTACTTGGCAGAAATAGTAGACTGTCAACTGATAACAAGCTGCTCATTTATAAGACAGTTCTCAAACCCATATGGACATATGGAGTACAACTATGGGGATCAGCCTGTGACACAAATATAAAAATTATTCAGAGAGCAGAGGATTATATACTAAAGCAACTAAGCAATGCTCCATGGTATATCAGGAACACAGAACTCCACCAACATCTTGCAATTGGCACAGTAAAGGAGGAAATAAACTCATTTACAAAAAGCTACAAGTCACGACTAAACTACCATCCTAACAAATTGGCTGTGCAGCTCACAATTCCTAGTACACTCAGGCGCCTAAAGAGACGTAGAATCCTTGACTCCACAAATGATACAAAATAGTGAAAGAAGGGGCTACTCCTGATGGGGAGACGACTCCTATAAAAGTCCAGAAGCATACAACCCATCTGCTCATAGTCAACAGACTGATCGCAAGATAAAAAAGGAAAAAAAAAAAAAAAAAAAAAAACTTCAAAATACAGAAAATATTAGAATATTGACAGAACTGAATTTGACCGTACTGCGGGGAATGCTCTGAAGAGCTCTTTGACCTTATTCCGGCATCACAGTTTTTCCACCGGACTTCCCGTCACAGGGAAAGGGCCCACCCTCACAATTTACAGGGTTGGAGCTCCTACACAACCCGGTTCTCTCGCCCCTTCTTACCTGGCACCTGCAAAATGTGGAACGACCTTCCTTCTTGGGTCTTCCCTCAATCTTTCGATCTATCAAAATTCAAAAGGGGTATTTATATAGTCTACCAGGGCCGGCAACGCCCCATTAACGCCTCTGGTGTTGAAGGGCCATAGGCGTCGGTAACCACTTAACATCAGGTGGGTCCATAGGCGGATCCAGGATTTGGTTCTGGGAGGGGGCCAAGGTGCAGACGGGCAAAAATATTATAATTTTTACTACGAAAAGTGTGTGTTTAGCTCGCTCTGAGCAGTTACAAAGCTTAAACATCCTTAATAGGATGTGCGCGAGCAGCTTGCTGCGAGCGCCGAGAAAAAAATTATAATCTTTGCCATGAAATATGTGCAAAATTTGTAACTCTACAATGATTCTGGGGGGGGCCTTGGCCCCCTGCCCCCCCCCCCCCCCCCTAAATCCGCCTATGGGTGGGCCGACTGCTTGGTTGCCGCTCTTAATATAAAAAAATATATATATTTTTGTAACAAAATGTAATTTGTTTCAGGCCCATGAAAGCAGGAGAAGTGGGTTGTTTTCTCTCTCATTTCTACATTTGGAAACAGGTAATAATATTTATATTTAAAAGTTGCAATAATAATTATGTACCTACCTACATATTGATAGGAATATAATAATACTAGCTGCGCCCAACGGTTTTACCCGCTGTACTGTAGCCTATGTGCTATTCCAGGGTCTAAGCTATCTCTATACTAAATTTCAGCTCAATCGATCTTTGTTACTTATTCACGACTAAACGGGTGGACCGATTGAGCTGAAATTTGGTATAGAGATCGTTTAGACCCTGGAATAACACATAGGCTATAGAAGAGTTTTTTTTTTATACAACGAAGTAAGAAGACGAGCAAGACGCTCTCCTGATGGTAAAAGATAACGCCGCCCACAATTAGTACAGTGCTACCCAGAGCACTGCGCCAACGCTTTTTATTTGAGAGTCATAAGATGTTAAGACTTTTCAGTCTTCAGCCCAGTAATTTCACTGTCAGAGTTAAATCACAAATTATAGGTTGTGTGGCCAACCTATATGTTGCAGTTTCAGGTCGCCGAGATTCCTACAAGGCCTGCAACATGACCTAACGACTGCCT
The DNA here is from genome assembly GCA_947507615.1 of Hemithea aestivaria. Taxonomy (NCBI): domain Eukaryota; kingdom Metazoa; phylum Arthropoda; class Insecta; order Lepidoptera; family Geometridae; genus Hemithea; species Hemithea aestivaria. The sequence goes on from OX382323.1 coordinate 5,044,649, forward strand.
CCTACATATCTTATAGGAAACAGCCGGGACCCACAGTTTTACGTGCTTTCCGAAACACGGTAGCATCCAGGCGAAAATCTTTGCCACACTGAGATTTGAACCCAGGACCTCCAGCTTACAAGTCGGAGGTATGACCACTGGGCCACGGACGCTACAAACTACTTCTTCACTAAAGAGAGGTTAGAGTTGAGAGTTAGAGTATGTAATATAATAATTTGTTCGTAGATAGCGCAGAGGCATATAAGTACAACGTTGATCTTGGAGGATGACGTACATTTCACTCCGTACTTCAGGCGTCGATTCAAGGAGATGATGGAGGATTTGGAGGAAATCGACTGGGAACTTGTGTAAGTTATCACATAACTGATTTCAAGAAAAGATTATAAATTGGATTTTTAAATCCCTATTTGATATCTCAGAATTCATGATTGGCCATTTTATTACTCTAAGGGGCTGCGCAGACGACAGACTATCCATGACGAACTTTTTAGTCTGTGAAAATAGAACCTATGCAATTATATGCAGTAACGCACACGACGCGCAAAAAGTCCGGCGCACAAATAATCCGTGTAATTCGGGCAGACCGCACCGCGCCGCGCCGCGCCGCTCCGCACAAAAAGTGTGTGAAAAAAATTGAACGTTTGCTTCAACGCGCGCTAACGCAGACGGCACACACTTTAGTCGGCAATCTGCATTTGCTAGGGGTGGACGTAACGCTTCTTTCTTCTTCTTTTTCTGTACTTCATGTACAAAATAATACTTCGCGATCTCTGCACGATTTCCATAGCGTCTACGTCCCTACAGCTCTGCCGACAGAATGATCGAAGATGTGCGTCGTGTGCGTTGAGTCTGTGAAAAATCCGCAACCGACTTTTTGCGCGCCATGCAGACTTTTTGTGCGCCGCAGACTCGATCGCACAAAAAGTGTGCCGTCTGCGCAGCCCCTAAAACTTAATCCACTGATTATACTAAAATGTTCTAAGACACCGAGGACCTGTAAATATTATTAAGAGCGTATATATCGAGTGACGCTCTCTCGCTCGCACAATTTGACGAATTCTGAAATATAAATTCATGGAATTAATTTATTGAAAAATCCTCTATACCAGCCCTCCATAATATTATTGCACACATTTTAAAAGTATTTTCAGTTAGATATATAAAAAAAAAATTTACTAGTAGAATACAACGGACTATAATAGATTAAAATCCAAGATGGCCGCCACCACAAATAGTGAATTACATATTGCGTTGAGTTTTTTTAAATTTTTAATTTAATGTAATAAAGGATTATCTATTCTATCGTTGTACAGGTACATAGGTCGCAAGATCCTCCAAGACGGCGAAGAAGAATACGTGACGCCCCACCTGACGCGTCCGTTGTACTCTTACTGGACACTCGGATACCTGATCAGTGAGGCCGGCGCCAGGAAGCTGATTAAAGCGGAACCACTCTCCAAAATGCTGCCCGTCGATGAATTCCTGCCGATTATGTTCGATCAGCATCCCAAGTAAGCATTTATTTATTTAATTTATTATTTATTTATTAATACTTTAGGGACTGCGCAGACGGCACACTTTTTGTGCGATCGAGTCTGCGGCGTACAAAAAGTCTGCATGGCGCGCAAAAAGTCTGTTGCGGATTTTTCACAGACTCAACGCACACGACGCACATCTTCGATCATTCTGTCGGCAGAGCTGTAGGGACGTAGACAGGCCCGGATTTAGCCAAAATGCCGCCCTGGGCAGTGAGAAAATGCCGCCCCCCTCCGCCGAAATATTATTTATAAACGCTCATCGGCTAGACATTTTGCTAAGAAATTTGTTGTCGAGTTCTTTCGTATTATACGTAATTATGAATATTTATAAAAAAAAATATACATCTAACTACGAAAGCTGTGTGTATAGCTTGCTTTGAAAAAGAGAAATTATAATTGAGAAATTTTATAATGCTAACTACAATAAGACCGCTGATTGTGAATTGTGACACATAGATTATAATACCGGGTTTTTATGTTTAAGTTTATTTTTCAATGTTTCAATAAAGTGTTTTATCTACCTATCTATCTGTCTACGACAGGTGTGCGTAAGACTCGCTTGGAGTGGCAAGAAAATTATAATATTATGTTGACTAAAAAGACTGCGAGCAGCTTGCTGCGAGCGAGAAAATTTTGTATATTTGACTACACAACAGTGGGCGCATACTTCACCCTGAGTGCCAAAATCGCTGTGAGCACCGAGAAAATTTTGTTTTTCTGACTATATAAACAGTGGATGCATAGTTTGCTCCGAGTGTTAAAATGAAAAAAAAAATTATTCAAAGCGCGAGAAGCTAGCTGCGAGCACCAAGAAAATTTTGTATATCTGACTGCAAAAAGTGAGTGCGTAGTTCGTTTTGAGTGCCAAAAATAAAAAAAAGAAGGCGAGCAACTAGCTGCAAGTGCCGAGAAAAGTCTTGCTACGAAAAGTGGACGGATAGCTCGTTTGGAGCAAAAATCTTGAGTTTGTGTGGCCAGTATTCCAGACTTCTTATTATGAGCGCAAAAAAAAATTATAATAATAACCAGCGTGATTGAGAATACAAATTTTAACATCGGATGTTTATGGATTGAATATTTTTTTCTCGTTTCGAAATTTGCCGCCCTCAGTAAATTTGCCGCCCCCTGAAAATTTGCCGCCCTGGGCACTCGCCCCGAATGCCCCTAGTGTAAATCCAGGGCTGGACGTAGACGCTATGGAAATCGTGCAGAGATCGCGAAGTATTATTTTGTACACGAAGTACAGAAAAAGAAGAAGAAAGAAGCGTTACGTCCACCACTAGCAAATGCAGATTGCCGACTAAAGTGTGTGCCGTCTGCGTTAGCGCGCGTTGAAGCAAACGTTCTATTTTTTTCACACACTTTTTGTGCGGAGCGGCGCGACGCGGCGCGATCCGGTCTGCCCGAATTACACGGATTATTTGTGTGCCGGACTTTTTGCGCGTCGTGTGCGTTACTGCATATAATTGCATAGGTTCTATTTTCACAGACTAAAAAGTGCGTCATGGATAGTCTGTCGTCTGCGCAGCCCCTTATTGTAACATCACATGAAAATTAAAAATGTACATCAGTAATTAACAAACAAAACAAAGATGTTGCAACCGGGCGGTCTTATCGCTAAAAGCGATCTCTTCCAGACAACCGTGCAGGAAGGGAGTAACATAACATGGCAAAAAATTATTCAGCACAACGCTAGGACTAACTTTATGCTAACAGCATTTTCTACCACAAGGACAAATGTTTGTGTGATCCACAGGTATTTGTTTCTGGTCTGGGTGGTTTCAATATGTATTTACAAAAGAAAAGTATATAAGTATTATATCTGTTATCCTAACCACCATAATACAAGCATTAACGGGCTGATAACACCTAATTCGAATTCAGAAATGCGTACTCACACAGTCACACCGCGGCGTGAGTGGCGCTAGAGCATCGGACGGCGGCACACAAAACTACTTGCACGCACTATTAGCACGATTAGATAGCGCAAGCGACTTCATATCGCATCGTGTTGTAGTTTCCACAAAAAACTCAATAGATGTCGCTTATTTAAATAAATGAATCTGATAACTAAAACATTTTTTTATTTTTGTTGGTTGGTAAGATTATTTTATTCATTTAATCAACACAATACTTTCACAAGCTTTTATTATTTTCACCTATCTGTCTGTCTTCTTTTAATCAAATTTTGCATGTTTAATTTTACCCACTTCCCGAAATCCGATTGAGGTGAAATGTTGCATGCATAAATTGGATGACAACGCAATATTATTATGACATCGAACTGATCTGATGATGAAGCTGGAAGGTGGCCACAGAACTCCGTAATTAAATGATGCAACCCTATCAAGTTTGGGATCATTTGAATCGTCTTGGCGAGTACTTTGATGCTGAATGGTAATAATAATAAAATGCTGTATTTATACGCACTTGTTTTATAAACATAATATATAACAATGAGAAAAGGTGGAACGGCGTTTAGTAGGTAATTAGTAATTTTATTTTTTTACGATTGTTATAGAAACCATATTTTATATACATGAAATGGAAGTCTACTGGGGGTAGACTTCGTTTTCAGGTCTACCAGGTACCTCAATAGTGCCAGTTATTCTACCGCCTGAGCAGTGATTTGCAAACATTGCTGTGCTTCGGTTGGAGGGCACTGGGCACTGTAGCTAGTGAAATTACTAGGCTGAAGAGTCGTAATATTATATGCCTCTCAAGTAAGAAGCGTTGGCGCAGTGCACCCAGTTTTTTTCCTTTGTTAAATCGAGGGTAACACTGTACTAATTATGGACATCGTTATCTTTTACCATTAGGACAGCATCTTGCTCATTTTCTTACTTCATTGTAAAAAAAATATATTTTACATAATACTTATAAGGGTCAACGCTCACTACACCCACCCGGGACCCACTCAGCACCGCCTCGCCGCGCGGCGTCCACGGGTGGACGCCGCGTTGACGCCGGGTGGACGCCGCGTTATAACCCACGAACGCCGCGCGGTCAACCCGTGAACGCCGCGTGACCAACGAGTGGACGCCACTTATTCCACGAATTTAATTCCACAATAAAACCTTTTAAATGTTTAATAAATAGTTGAATTTATAATTAACTTAATTTTTAATATTAACTTAAGGCGGGGCTTTACGAGCAGATTAGGTATTTAGTGCGGGCAAAAGTTGCTCAGAACGCCCGTTGGAAACGTGTGGCGTACGCTTATCGTAAAACGTGCGCGGTCATTGACCCTTGGTGATTGATTCTTTGCATGTAGTTAGCACACACACATTCACAAACACGTCAAACTTATAAAACCCCGTCGATTTTGCGTCGGGGGTTACAATGTGCTAAAATTTTTGGACAAGATCGAAAAAATGAGACACGAGATAAATATTATAGATACACGTATTTTTTGTTGAAAAAAAAAAACAAAATTAGATTACATTTAATTGATTAGATTAGATTAATTAAATTGGACCAATTAATTAAATTAAATTAAAACAATAATTCAGATAAATTCAGAAAAAATCTGATAAATTAAGATAAATTGAGAAAAATCTGATAAATTCAAATAAATTCTAAAAAAAGTCTGATAAATTCTGAAAAAATCTGGTAAATTCAGATAAATTTAAAAAAATCAGATAAATTCGAAAAAAAATCAGATAAATTTTGAAAAAATCTGGTTAATTCTGATAAAATCAGATAAATTCGAAAAAAAATTAGAAAAATTCTGATAAATTCAGATAAATTCGAAAAAAATCTGATTAATTCTGAAAAAATCAGGTAAATTCAGATAAATTTAAAAAAATCAGATAAATTCGAAAAAAAATCAGATAAATTCGAAAATAAATCAAATAAATTCTGAAAAAATCTGGTTAATTCTGATAAATTCAGATAAAATCAGATTAATTCAGATAAAATTAGATAAATACTGAAAAATTCAGATAAAATCAGATAAATTCAGATAAAATCAGATAAATTAAAAAAATCAGATAAATTAAAAAAAAAACAGATAAATTCGAAAATAAATAAAATAAATTCTGAAAAAATGTGGTAAATTCTGATAAATTCAGATAAAATCAGATAAATTCAGATAAATTCTGAAAAATTCTGATAAATTCAGATAAAATCAGATAAATTCGAAAAAATCAGAAATATTCGAAAAAAAATAGAAAAATTCTGATAAATTCAGATAAATTCGAAAAAATCAGATAAATTCGAAAAAAAATCAGAAATTCTGAAAAATTCAAATAAAATCAGATTAATTCGAAAACATCAGATAAATTCGAAAAAAATCAGATAAATTCTGAAAAATCTGGTAAATTCTGATAAATTCAGATAAAATCGGATAAATTCGAAAAAAAAACAGATAAATTCGAAAAAATTCAGAATCCAGATTTTTCTGAATTTATCTGATTTTTCTGAATTTATCTGATTTATTTCGAATTTATCTGATTTTTTTAATTTATCTGAATTAATCAGAATTTTTCAGAATTTATCTGAATTTTTTTCGAATTTATCTGATTTTTTCGAATTTATCTGATTTTATCTGGATTTATCAGAATTTACCACATTTTTTCAGAATTTATTTGATTTATTTTCGAATTTATCTGTTTTTTTTTCGAATTTATCTGATTTTTTTAATTTATCTGATTTTATCTGAATTTATCTGATTTTTTCAGAATTTATCTGATTTTTTTAAATTTATCTGAATTTATCAGAATTTTTCTAATTTTTTTTCGAATTTATCTGATTATTTCGAATTTATCAGAATTTTTCAGAATTTATCTGATTTTTTTTCGAATTTATCTGATTTTATTTTAAATTAGTTCAATCTAATTTAATAATTAGTTTATATTAATATTTAATGTGAATTAATTTAATCGTATTTAATAATTAATTCATATTAATATTTAATTTAAATTAATTTAATCTAATTAAATTATTAACTTATAATAATATTTAATTTAAATTAATTTAATCTAATTTATTTTATATAGTACGTGTGTGTTATATTTTTTAATAATCGACTAGAAGGACAAAATAAAGATTATAATATTTATTATCTAATTACAAATAAATTAAACCCCCTACACGCTTCTGAGATTTGGAAATTCACAATATATGTAAGTACTCCTAAATAATTCAAACGCGCGTGTGTAATCGTAGTGGAGGTGAGATCGAAGTGCACAGGTCCGACGCTGACAGTGGTCACCGGCGTTCTGAGTGCGTGCGGTAATGCTCCGTGGGAATTAAAATTCAATTAAAAATCATTAAATAAACTTATCGATAAAATACCTATATATAGCCATCCGTTTGAATGTTATGTATCAAATAAAGTACTCTAAATGTTTATTTTTGTCCAATTTTTACAAATATTTAAATGGAAGGAAGAAAATTAGGCATATTTAAAAAAAAATAAAACTATCGAGAAAAAAAACAATTATCATGTTTCTGTTAATTAAGATCTCTTGTTCAAAGATTGAAGTTACACATACTAAAATATAAAGTAGTAGATCTTCTTAAAAGTTTGCTATATTAGGCTTTGAAAAACATACATTTCACTTACCATAGCGCCTTAATCTAACTATTGAAAATAATATTAGACATGAAGTTAATTTTAATTTACCTTTATCCTGCTTTTTTTCATGGCAAATTGCGTAATTTAAATAAAACTTTCGTTATAAGAAAAAAATCGTAATTAAATTTAATATTTCGTAAGTGAGAAATTAACGCCAGATAAAAACTATTACTAAGTACATAATCTTAATAATATTATAAAAGCGAAAGTTTGTGTGTATGTGTGTGAGTGTGTGTGTGTGTGTGTGTGTGTGTGTGTGTGTGTGTGTGTGTGTGTGTGTGTATGTTTGTTACTTTTTCACGTTTAAACGGATGAACCGATTGACTTAAAATTTGGTATGAAGATAGCTGAGACTCTGGAATAACACATAGGCTACATTTTATCCTGATAAATGAAACAGTTTTTGTAAAAATCAAATATATATTTAAAAAATGACAGTTCTGAAATTTGACAATTAATTGTCATTTTGACATTTGCGATTTTCCATTGCTTTTGAAAAAATTGACAATTAATTGTCATTTTGACGTATTCGATTGTCAATTTTTTTTTGAGAAATTTGACATATTCGTTTTTCATTTTTTGTTGAGAAATTCGACATGAGATTTTTAATTTTTTTTAGAGAAATTTGACATATTCGATTTTTAATTTTAGAAAAATGCTGGAAATTTTAATGATAGTTTATGGTAGATTTTTTTTATGAGTGTGTTCATTTGTGGTTTATCCAATGGGCTTACTATGAGTGCTTCAATTGTGGATTATCAAATGGGCTTTCTTTGGGTGCTTTATTTGAAAACTAAATGGGCTCACTATGAGTGCTTCATTTGTAGTTTATCAAATGGGCTTACTATGGGTGCTTCATTTGAAAATTAAATGGGCTTATTATGAGTGCTTCATTTGTGGTTTATCAAACGGGCTTACTATGAGTGCTTCATTTGTGGTTTCTCAATGGGCTTACTATGGGTGCTTCTTTTGAAAACTAAATGGGCTTTCTATCGGTGCTTCTTTTAAAAACTAAATGGGCTTACTATGGGTGCTTTATTTAAAAACTAAATTGGCTTACTATGAGTGCTTTATTTGTGGTTTATCAAATGGGCTTACTATGGGTGCTTCTTTTGAAAACTAAATGGGCTTACTATCGGTGCTTCTTTTGAAAACTAAATGGGCTTACTATGGGTGCTTTATTCGAAAACTAAATGGGCTTACTATGAGTGCTTTATTTGTGGTTTATCAAATGGGCTTACTATGAGTGCATTATTTGAAAACTAAATGGGCTTACTATGAGTGCTTCATTTGTGGTTTATCAAATGGGCTTACTATGAGTGCATTATTTGAAAACTAAATGGGCTTACTATGAGTGCTTCATTTGTATTTTATCAAATGGGCTTACTATGGGTGCTTCATTTGTGGTTTATCAAAAGGGCTTACTATGGGTGCTTCTTGTGAAAACTAAATGGGCTTACTATGGGTGCTTCATTTGAAAAATAAATGGGCTTACTATAAGTGCTTTATCAAATGGGCTTACTATGACAACTTCATTTGTGGTTTATCAAATGGGCTTATTCAATTCAATTCAATTCAATTCAAAGCATTTATTTCGATAAAAAATCATATTCAACACAATTCAATTCATAAGAAATAAAATATATAAAGGAAAAGCCAAAGTCAAGAATTACAAAATTTTAAAATAAATAAATATGTCTTAAATCCAATTAATTATATACATGTCAAAGATAAGAAAAATTCAAATTTTAAAAATTATTATCGGTAGAAATTACTGACAGAGACAGACTTATTATTCAACCAGAAACATGTAGAATATGTTCGACGCATTTCGTGAATATCCGGTGAAGTTCGGATTTGACAAATGACCATTAAATGACCATTTATTTTTCAACCATGAAACCATTTATTTTTCAAATGAAGCACCCATGGTAAGCCCATTTAATTTTCAAAAGAAGCACCCATAGTAAGCCCATTTGATAAACTACAAATGAAGCACTCATAGTAAGCCCATTTAGTTTTCAAAAGAAGCACCTATAGTAAGCCCATTTAGTTTTCAAAAGAAGCACCCATAGTAAGCCCATTTAATTAACCACAAATGAAGCACTCATAGTAAGCCCATTTGATAAACCACAAATGAATCACTCACAGTAAGCCCATTTGATAAACCACAAATAAAGCACTCATAGTAAGCCCATTTGATAAACCACAAATGAAGCAGCCATAGTAAACCTATTTTATAAACCACAAATGAAGCACTCATAGTAAGCCCATTTAGTTTTCAAATGAAGCACCCATAGTAAGCCCATTTGATAAACTACAAATGAAGCACCCATAGTAAGCCCAATTAGTTTTCAAAAGAAGCACCCATAGTAAGCCCATTTGATAAACCACAAATGAAGCACTCATAGTAAGCCCATTTGACAAACCACAAATGAATCACTCATAGTAAGCCCATTTGATAAACCACAAATGAAGCACTCTTAGTAAGCCCATTTGATAAACCACAAATGAAGCAGCCATAGTAAACCTTTTTTATAAACCACAAATGAAGCACTCATAGTAAGCCCATTTAGTTTTCAAATGAAGCACCCATAGTAAGCCCATTTGATAAACTACAAATGAAGCACCCATAGTAAGCCCAATTAGTTTTCAAAAGAAGCACCCATAGTAAGCCCATTTGATAAACCACAAATGAAGCACCCATAGCCCATTTGAGAAACCACAAATGAAGCACTCATAGTAAGCCCATTTAGTATTCAAATGAAGCACCCATAGTAAGCCCATTTGAGAAACCACAAATGAAGCACTTATAGTAAGCCCATTTAGTTTTTTAAATGAAGCACCCATAGTTAGCCCATTTGAGAAACCACAAATGAAGCACTCATAGTAAGCCCATTTAGTTTTTTAAATGAAGCACCCATAGTTAGCCCATTTGATAAACCACAAATAAAGCACTCACAATAAGCCCATTTGAGAAACCACAAATGAAGCACTCATAGTAAGCCCATTTAGTTTTTTAAATGAAGCACCCATAGTTAGCCCATTTGATAAACCACAAATGAAGCACTCATAGTAAGCCCATTTAGTATTCAAATGAAGCACCCATAGTAAGCCCATTTGATAAACCACAAATGAAGCACCCATAGTAAGCCCATTCGAGAAACCACAAATGAAGCACTCATAGTAAGCCAATTTAGTTTTTAAATGAAGCACCCATAGTAAGCCCATTTGATAAACCATAAATGAAACACCCTTAGTAAGCCCATTTGATAAACTACAAATGAAGCACTCATATTGAGCCCATTTAGTTTTCAAATAAAGCACCCATAGTAAGCCCATTTGATAATCCGCAATTGAAGCACTCATAGTAAGCCCATTGGATAAACCACAAATGAAGCACCCATAGTAAGCCCATTTGATAAACCACAAATGAAGCACCCATAGTAAGCCCATTCGAGAAACCACAAATGAAGCACTCATAGTAAGCCAATTTAGTTTTTAAATGAAGCACCCATAGTAAGCCCATTTGATAAACCATAAATGAAACACCCTTAGTAAGCCCATTTGATAAACTACAAATGAAGCACTCATAGTGAGCCCATTTAGTTTTCAAATAAAGCACCCATAGTAAGCCCATTTGATAATCCGCAATTGAAGCACTCATAGTAAGCCCATTGGATAAACCACAAATGAAGCACCCATAGTAAGCCCATTTGATAAACTACAAATGAAGCACTCATTAAAAAAAATCTACCATAAACTATCATTAAAATTTCCAGCATTTTTCTAAAATTAAAAATCGAATATGTCAAATTTCTCTAAAAAAAATTAAAAATCTAATGTCGAATTTCTCAAAAAAAAAAATGAAAATCGAATGTCAAATTTCGCGAAAAAAAATTAAAAATCTCAAATGTCAAATTTCTCAAAAAAAAAATTGAAAAACGAATAAGTCAAATTTCTCAAAAAAAAATGACAATCGAATACGTCAAAATGACAATTAATTGTCAATTTTTTCAAAAACAATGGAAAATCGCAAATGTCAAAATGACAATTAATTGTCAAATTTCAGAACTGTCATTTTTTAAACATATATTTGATTTTTTACAGAAACTGTTTCATTTATCAGGATAAAAAGTAGCCTATGTGTTATTCCAGAGTCTCAGGTATCTTCATTTTAAATTTTAAGTCAATCGGTTCATCCGTTTAAGCGTGAAAAAAGTAACAAACATACACACACACACACATACACACAAACTTTCGCTTTTATAATATTAGTAAGATGAAGTAAATTATAATTTAGTTTACCTTTATCCTGCTTTTTCCCATGGCAAAAAAAAACATTTTGTTGTGTTTTGTTTCGCAGGCTTGTTTTTGTACGTATAATTTAATAAAATCATAGAAATATTCCACGCATTTTTTTCTATTCTAAAAAATGCAAAAAAAGAAATCGTAGTATAATATTGAAAAAATTGTATAATTTTCATTTCCAAGACAATAATTTTGTGATGTTCTCAATCCGACCCTGCTCATCAACTTGTGACCGACGCAAGGCAAGCATGCGAGCCGCGAGTCGTCAACGGGTGGCCCACCCGCCGTCCGCGCGCGGACGCCTCGCGGCCGAGGCGATGCGGCGGCGTTCCGGAGTTGATGTAGTGAGCGTTAGCTCATACAAATCCATATAAAGAATACTAACCGCGCGAGGCGAGGCGGTGCTGAGTGGGTCCCGGGTGGGTGTAGAGAGCGTTGACCCTAAAGCTTCAAGTATGACCCCGTCCGGCAGAAATCATGAAACTTGGCATACGTTTAGCTTTACCGTTCCTAAGATATTTTAGTAGAAACACCTCTACGACAATTCCACCCCCCCACTTTTACATCTATATAAAATCTACTACTACTTAAAGCTAGAATAAAAATGTCAATTATTCTACATAAAATTTATTTATTAATTTCAAAAATATAATTCAATTCTTTCTTTTATATTTTCCAAAATACCATATAAAACAGACTCTGGGCGCAAAACGTCGTTTTATGCAGAGATTTAAAACTTGGCACAATGATTCCTTATCTCCAAATAAGCTGATTAAGATCGAAACTCCCCCTCTATTATATTGTTCTTGGTTAAAAATACAAACTTATAATAAAAATAAATAAAGCAAAAATTACATCTCATGACGAGATTTGAACCCAGACATACAGTTTGCGTTTCCACCAGTAAACCAATGTGGCTATCATAACATCTTACCAAGCGTCTAAATAAACGAATCTGTTATTGCCAAGCATACAGTTATACCATTTTTTTATAGATATTACAGAAGTATTATTTACACGATTATTTTATAGTGAAAAAATGTTAAAAATATGCAAACGTAAAACTAAACTATGACCTATCAGAAACACAAGATATAAGCATTGAAATATGGAAAAATGTCGACGAGAGTATTGAAACTCAAAGCGCGACACGTCTGTTCAGCAAGAGGCCTCGGCCGGGTGTGTCTGTACACGGGCTTCACGCACACATGCAAACAATTTTTTCCGCAAATAACAAAAATGGAGTTTATGCAAAATTGTCTTATTTTATTTAAAAAATGGCACGAAGCAAAAATAGTTCATTACATAAAGTATCATTTGACAAAAAATCTGATCGATTTAGTAACATCTTCATACATTATTTAGCCATAAAAACATTTTTTAGAGGTATTTTCATTATTTTTTTTTATCGAGCGAAAATAATGGAATTGTGTTTTGAGCATCAACCAAAAATAAAGTATATCCTGTAGATATACATATATTTTTTTTATTCACTATGTTTCATTGTATCGAATACAATAAGGCCTACAAAACTTACGTATTGTGTGTTATCAGGCTGTTAAGTTGCTTAGTTTGGGGTTAGGTGGCGCTGTGTGAAACGTCCTGAAATATTATTATTATTATTATATAAATTGTATAATTTCTAAATGTCCCACGTATTTCACAGTACCACATGGAAATCCTACTTCCCGGTGCGCAATTTGAAGGCGTTCTCAGTGAGTCCACTGCTAGTGACCCCAACGCACTACACCGGTCAGGAAGGGTACATCAGTGACACCGAGGAGTCCAGCATCATGGCCACACGCTCTGAGGACGGTGAGAACTGGCAGGTACCTTATAGTACTATTGTACTACACAGGATCATGCATTCCTGGCTAGGGGTCAAAATTGCAGCCAACATCCCCCACATTGCTCTACAACTTTTCTTTGGCAACATCAAAAGGTTACTATACATGATCGGCATGGTGACTTTGGCTGTATTGCCGGCGATTTTTATTCCTGTTCCTGAACGATTTTTTAGGCATTTACACAACTAGTGGGGATGCTGACGCGGTGCCTAATGCCACGATACATTTTGGTACACAATGGGCGGCCTTGTCGCTGTCAGCGATCTCTACCAGGCAACCGAACTATGTACAGAATATAGCAGACTAAAAGAGTAGAGTGGCATTTAGTGTGTAGGTAGTGGATACATATTTATACTTAACTTTTAAATAATAACAAATAATATATGTATAGATGAAACAAAAACACAAGTACTTATTATAAGTAAATAGATACCTATATAAAATATTATAAACATTAACATACTTAGATTATATAAAACATACTAATGTATACAATATACATAAGTATAATATATCAATATATACCGATATCTTACTAATATTATAAACGTAAAAGTTTGTAAGAATGGATGTCTGGATGTGTGTTTGTTACTCTTTCACGCCTAAACGGGTGGACCGATTGAGCTGAAATTTGGTATAGAAATAGCTTAGACCCTGGAAAACACATAGGCGAACAGCGGGTAAAACCGCTGGCCACAGCTAGTAATATCATATATTTATATATCACACTAATATTTTTAATGCGAAAGTTTGTGACTGCGTGAGTGTGTATGTTTGTTACTTCTTCACGCCTAAACGGGTGGACCGATTAAGCTGAAATTTGGTATAAAGCTAGCTGAGACCCTGGTATAACACATAGGTTACAGTACAGCGGGTAAAACCGCTGGGCGCAACTAGTACAGATATAAAATGGAAAGAGATGGATGACTGGATAGTTAAACTTGTGACAGATAGTAAACTCGTAATTGGCTTTGTGAGATGCCCAGAAAGGTACCTATTCACTCGTCCTTTGAAGATCCCCAAGTTGTAAGGCTCGGGTAACACGGACGACGGCAAATTGTTCCAAATGTCTGATTTTGTTTCAGAGTCAACAGATCCATTCGATACATCCTGAACTTTAAAGTCGCGTCTGTACCACAGACTCCGCCGAGTGTGGTTACTCTGTGTGCTCATCATGAGCGTGGAGACTACCCTCATTTCACAGCTATTATGGTCACAAATGGCGTAAACGTGCTGATAGAGAGCATTCACTTGTTAGAACATCGAGCATTCGCCGCTTTTCAATTTGTCGTTGAACAACATCGCTGCACATTTTCATGATCTTTCTAGTTTTATAGTGAACGTTCTAGTCGATGCTCGTCAAAAACGGTGTGGGGAGTGAAGGCGCGGTGGAGGAACATTGGCAGAAGCTCGAAGCAAATTTCCTGTCCTTTCGCTAGAATGCTTTCCAGAAGGCTTGATAGGATGTTCGCTAAACGCTCTCTTTTTTATCACACTAATATATATTATAATAGTTCGGCTCCTTAGCTCGATTTTGTATGGAGGTATGACCCGGTTCGGCAGAAAGCATGAAACTTGGCATGCGTTTAGCTTTACCGTTCATAAGAAGACATTATAGAAGAAACATCCCACCCCCATGACAATGTTTCCACCCCTCCACTGCACTTTTATGTCAATATTTATAGTTTTTCTTGAAATCTATGAGAGCTAGAGTAAAAATGTCAAGGAAAAGTTTATTTTCCATAAAATTCTCTACAATATTGTACTTCAAGGTATATTGCTAGGACTTATAGTTTCCAAAACATGATTAATTTCGTTTTTTAATATTTTCCAAAATGTCATTTATAGGTCGGACTATAGGCGCAAAACATATCGTTTTCATGCAGTAATATGAATCCCTCATCTCAAAATAAGCCGATTAAGATCGGAAACTCTCCCTCTGGCAGCAGGGAGGGGGGGGGGGGGGATGAAAGGGCCGCTCCACCCTGCTTTATTTAATTAACTCTGCGAAACCACGTAGTGCTCGACAGCTGGCATTAATGCCAACAATAAAATATTTTTTTTAATTTTAAGTTTTTTTGTTAAACACAAATACCGTTCTTTTATATCAGAAATGAAAGCTACATCATCGGTTTATCCGAAATTTACCTCGTAGCTCTACGTGGTCTTCCAGAGTTATTTAAATGAAGCAGGGTGGAGCGGCCCCTTTATCCCCCCTCCCTGCTGTCAGAGGTCAGAGGAGGTACTTTAGGGCTGTTCCGATCTTAATCAGCTTATTTTCAGTTGAGGAACCATTGTGTCAAATTTCATATTTCTGCATGAAAACGACATGTTTTGCGCCCAGAGTCCGTCCGATATTATGGAATTTTTGAATATATTAAAAAAAAGAAATAAGTCATATTTTGGAAACTATAAGTCCTAACAATATACTTTGAAGGGCAATATTGTAGAGAATTATGGAAATAAACTTCTGTTTGATATTTTTTTCTAGCTCTCATAGTTTTCAAGAAAAACTTTTAAAATTAAAAATAGGGACATAAAAGTGGGGGGAGGGGTGGAAACATTGGCATGGGGGGGTGTTTCTACTAAAATTTCTTTTTATGAACGGTAAAGCTATACATATGCAGTTTCATGCTTTCTGCCGGACGGGGTCATACTTGAAGCTAAGGAGCCGGACTATAGCGGCACGCTTAAAGTTTGTGAGTGCGTATGTTACTTCTTCTCGCCTAATGGATGGACCGATTGAGCTGAAATTTGGTATAGAGATAGCTCAGACCCTAGAATAACATATAGGCTACTGTGTGGGCGCAGCTAGTATAAAATAATTATTATTTGATTATTATGTTCATTACAAGTGAATGCTCAAGTTTTATAGCACTTTATCACTAAATTATAATATAGCAGGACATTTCACACAGCGCCACCAAATTTTGCAACTTAAGACTTGTTTCATGGTCGCTACATGACACCTTTTAACTTAACAGTTATTATGTCAAAAACATTTTAATTGTCTGGTGATCTGTCATTTCTTATTTACCCTTTAAAAACCTTTTATGCACATATTCAGAAGACAAACGGACCTCTGTCTTAGAGGTCTTGCTTGAAAAAAAAGAACTAAATTTATACTGACTGACTATTATAATTCGAAACAATTAATTAATGTAGTCTGAAATGTCAAATAATGCGAAGTAACAGGGTAACAAACGACTATGGCGGATGATGAAGTGCTGACCGTAAAATGATGATATTAAGATATTAGTGCAGCATTGTGCTGAATTAAGCGCCACTACAAACCCATTGAGAAGTGTTACAAAAAGTTGTAGTAATAAGAAAAAGTGCCATGACAAAAAAAACGACTCGAGTGAATCTCCATTGGTAGTGTCAAATTTTTAAAATATTTCGATTAACTCGTTTTATTGGTACACCTTTTTGTAGCATTTGTACGACTCCTTTTATTAAAGAAACAAAATTTAAAGTACATCGTATAGAGTTAGCAAAAAACTACGCAAAAAAAAATTCCTACAAAATGTTACGAGTCAACTTTTCTGCGGACAGTACGCGACGGGGACGGCACTAGTGTGCAAGCGAGAGGCAATGATAACGGCCATTTTAGATTTGTATCTTTAATGATCTGAGTTAAATTATATTAAGTAAAATGTATTTTGTGTCTATCGTAGCTTTCACATCTACTGGCGTTTTCGGCGTTAAAATTATATCACAGCAAAAGTTAATATTTTCCGTGCTGTTTTCATTCGACGCGACGGTAGCATCTTATATCTTAACATGAGGTGAGCCGTCTGCTTGTTCACCTATTAAATAAAAAAAAGTTTTAAATAATTTTACTTTATATAATGAACCTCTTCATATCTTATATGTGAAATTTATTTGCTAACATTTGAATTGTCGATGTTAAATATTTGCGTTTAGTGTTGGTAGATGTGAAAGCTGCCTATACAGTGCCATAAATGTAGGGTACTGATATAAGCCATAATTATTAATTAATATTAAGTAATAGTATAAGGTACTTTATAAAGTACAAAATGTATAATTGAGGCATTCTAATAGACGTCTAAGTTTTAAGTCATTATACAACTTTCCAGAAAAATGTGCATTTAATATAATTAATATAAGCAACTATACCTACGAGTACTTGTATTTTGTATACTCTTGTGTGTCTATGTAATGGACAAAGATACAATATACTTGGTGACTGAAATGATATCAGAATCTCAATTTTTTTTACCATAATCAATTATTTTTTTAGGGAGGGTGTTGCCATATAGAATATCGGAAACTGAGCTAGGTATCCACTGAGCTCAAATGTGAAGGACTCAATATATTAATAAAATTTGAACTTTTTTGTCCGTTTTTTAAATTATAATTTTTTTTTTTTGGGTATATTGTATCTATGTGTAACCTTATATTTAAGAAAATACATCTTTTTACCGTTTTATAAACATATCCGACTGGGCTTATCTATAAAACATTATAAAGCTGTAGTAATATTAAAAGAATAAACAAGCGCAAAAATTGTTGACATGTGTCTTATAAGATATATTTGTCTAATGGGATATCAGAATTTATTCGGCCTATATTAGTTCTATCGGGTGTAATGTCAATGATTCTAAGATGACTCCTATATTACTACAGCTTTATATCATATAAAATTATATTAAATACTATATATGTATTATAATTCATATACGGACTGTTTTGGTGCTAAAGTGAAGTGTTTACAACGGGGTAGAGATTTGTAATTACCTTACTTAGGGCCTTCGCACATAAAACGCGTCAAATCTTCCGCTATTATTGGATACAAAGAAAACTAAAAGACTGCATGGTTACAAAAACTCATGGAGGCGACATAACGGCCAAAAATCTCACAAACAAAACTCTTATTCACTCTAGAATGCGGTGACTCTCTTTCCCACTTTGCTTATTTTTCATAATGACGTCATTGTCTTGTCAATGATATCGCACTAAAATATTTGACAGTTATATTGAAGAAATGAAATAAGACGAATAGATTTTTTTAGAAACACGAATATACAAATATGTATAAAATTGTGATGTCACCTTTTCGATATTTTTTAAACTTTTTTAAATAGTGGCAAATGACTTTATTGAGAAAAACAAACTAACAGTACTACAGCAGTAAAGAACACTTTTATTAACCACAGATCGGCCACAAGCCAATCTACAGATAATATTAAATATTTTGGATACCTATTAAATATTATATTATGCAAGCTAAAAGACAATATATAACGTAAAAATGGTGATATAGCTTATATTAAAGACTTCGACTGGCGTACTGTCACCGACTTCCAATTTGTCGAGGAGTGTCAAAGTAACAAAAGGAGAAATCACGCGTTGTGTGCGGCGACCCTTAGAAATGTACAATCATGAAATGTAGTAAGTTTACTATAAGTCTTTCTATGTATTTTTATATCTTTACAAGTATATATTTTATACTGAAACGCCGCTCATGTATTTTTCTATATTTTTTTCCTAGTTTTTGATATTATCGCATAATTGCCAAAAATGCCATTAACGAAGTTATCTTATATTTTGAAAAGAGTTTATTTACTTTGTTTTAATTTAAACCAAAGAGTTATTTTAGTGCCATAATTATATAATAATTATTATTATTGTTCCTTGATTCTTGATGTTATGCTTATAAGTAAAATGTTATAATAAATGTCATAGATCGGTGTCAATCAAGAATGATGTTTCATTTCTAGTTTATAAGGACCTTATATGAATCTTCCGTATCCACTGGTAGTCTGGAAGAAATATTTTATTTTTGACGATATACCTACCTCTAAACTATTAGTTATTCGTAGCTCTAAACTGTTATTTGATTACAATTTGCAATAATGCAGTAGGGTTTTAAGAATTTGCTGTCCGTGAAATGATTTTAGGAAAATGTCAAATGAAACTAAACTTATTTTAGACATTTTTTAATCGCGTCAGATACACAAACTGATAACATTTATTTATTATATTATTTCTCACTTATTAATGACTACATACACTTATTTCGACGTTAATTTAAAGATGTTTCCTCGTCCAGTCGGTTGATGAACTCGATGATGGTGCGGACCGGTCGGCCGGTCATGCCGCGGCCCAGGTACGGGACGTCGCGCCCCTTCGTGTAGGCGACGTTGTACGTGTCGAGGTGCACCCACTTGGTGTCGCAGACGAACTGCGCGAGGAAGGCGGCGCAGTCGGGCGAGTCCCCGTGCGGCACCAGGCTCGCGTTGGCCACGTCCGCGCGGCCGCAGTCGCGCACGCGCCGCGCGTACCACTCCCACAGCGGCATGCGCCACACGCGGTCCCCCGACCGAGCGCCCGCGCTCGCCATGCCGCGGTACAGCGCCTCGCTGTTGGTGTAGCACCCGCACGCGCTGCCGTCCAGCGTGGCTATCATCTCCTTGGACATGGTGCCCACGTCCACGATCAGCTTGGGCCAGTAGTTGCGCGCGTACACGAGGCTGTCCGCGATCAGCAGCCGGCCCTCGCGCGACGGCAGCCGGATGTGCACCGACTGCCCGCTCGCGTTCGTGATCACGTCGCCGTGCTTGGGGCTCTTCCCGCTGGGCATCAGCTCGCACAGCGGCAGGATCCCGCGGATGTTGACCGGCAGACGCATGCGCGCGGCGGCGCGGGTCACCGCCATGACGCACGCCGCGCCGGCCATGTCGCCGCGCATGTAGCGCAGCTCCTCGCACGACTTGAGGTCGAGGCTGCCGCTGTCGAACGTGACGCCCTTGCCGATCAGCACTATCGGTCGCGTGCACTCGTCCGCCCCGTAGTAGCTTATCTCCACGTACAGCGGCGGCTGGACGGAGGACTTGCCGACCGCCACGAAGCCGCCCATCTCGTGCTTGGCGGCCCACCCCTGCGTTTTCACTTCCACGTTTATGTCGAGCTCGCACAGGATCTCGACGGCGATCTTCGCGAACGAGGTCGGGTTGAGGAGGTTGGCCGGCATCTCCTGCAGGTACCGGGCGAGGTTCTGAGACTCCGCCTTCAGTCGGCCCGATCTCCAGCCGTCGAAGTCGCAGTCGTCGTACAGTTTGAGCAGCGAGTCCGGTCTGACGTCTCTGTTCCGGGAGACGCTCCTGTACTCCTTGAACTGCCACATGGCGAGCGAGGCGCCCTCGGCGGCCGCCTCCGCGTCCCCGAACGACTCGCAGTGTATGTGGTTGGGGTGCAAGGGGCTCAGCGCGAGGGCACCGGTGCCGGCCGCTATGCGGACCGCCTCCTTGCTCTCGTCGAGTTGCTCGCTGTCGCTGTAGGCGAGGCACTCGGAGCCGAGGCCGGCGAGCGCCACGTACGCGTACGTCGGCTCCAGGTCGTAGAAGACGCGAGCCTCGCCGAGGCGCGGCACGGGCGCGAGCTTCATCGTGTTCCAGAGCTTGCCGCCGCACATCTCGTTGTATTTCTCCGCGCTGGCGGTGAGCACGGCGGGCTCGCCGCGTACGAACTCGTTGTAGTACACGCCCAGCACGAGACCCTTGTCCCTGTGAAGGCACTTCTTCGGGTCGCGGACGGTGCGCGCCGGCTCCTTCGGGATACAATCCGACTGAGGTATTTTGAATTGTGAAATGAACCGGCCGTTACCTAATGATTTTCCCACATTTTTAATAGAAGACAACATTGTTAATTTTGAAAAAAAATATCGTTTCCAAAAAATGACAGTCTAAAACGGCATCGCCTACTGGTTTACCGGCGAGGACGTTACATTCGGTGAATCGCTTCGCTGATCGTCGTCTCGGTCGACGATCTGTCGATACATTACATGACTCCGTAACACTATTACATAAATGTTTAAAATATACTTATATATAGATTATATATAAGAAGAAATTATATGAATTCACAATACACACCACACGATGCTCACAAATCAATCAGAATATCGCACAACATGTCTTTTGGAAAAGGTCAAGAAGTCTTGTTTTTGAGCCAGGCGGGGGTGTTGCGCCTGAACCACTCTGGTATGTAGAGGCAAACGGTCTCCTGCACCTGCCGGTAGATGAGCAGCGACAGGAAAGGGATGGCCAGCCGCTCGTCCTTGAACAGGTACACCCAGAAGGCGAGCATCAGGAGGCACACGTCCACCGTGTAGTCTATGGCTGATCTCACTTTCAGTTTCGCTTTCTTCTCTAGTTCCTGATAGTCGATCGGTATCACGATCGTCGCTCTCTCGGTCGTCTTCAACACTACTTGTTGCGCACAATTTTTATGATCGCTGTTCTGTTTTCCCAGCGTTTTAGGAACGGGTGATTTGTTTCCTGCGACGACTTTTTTCGGTTTGGCCTGTGTTTTGTTCACGGAGTTAGCTTTTTTATTATCTTTAATATTGTTACGTTGTTGTTCTTTGGGCCCTGTAGTTTTGTTGTCAGGTGATTTTTTAACTTTAAGTGCTACCTTTCTATTGTGCACGACGTCCTGTTTGGCCTGTGTCTGTTGTTTCTCGGCGACAGTCTTTAAGTCGTCGGTGTTGAGGTACAGGGGCGGCGCCGTTTTCTTCGGAGTTCCGTACTCCTTTACAATATTGCCGTAATAATCGATGACGGATCTACCTTCGTCGCTTATTTTGTCTGGAGCTTTCTCGATAGTTTTCGGTGGTTTATCCTTTTCCTTGAGTATATTATTTTCTTGAATTTTGGCCGGTTTATTTTTATTTAGTATCTTTGGGAAAGGGAAGGACTTCTGTGCGGGCATTTTAGTAATTTTCTTTAGTAAAGTTGTCTTTTCTTCTTTTTTCGGTTTTTCGTCCAAGATTTGTTTCCCGTTAGGTTTTTGTATAAGATTATCAACAGGTGGTACTTCCGGCGGATCTCTCTTTTTTAGAATCGGTTTTGGAACAAAATTGGGGTCAGGTAAGGGCAAAGGTTTCAGAACCTCACGTTCTGACACTTCTTCCGCGTCCGAAATTTCCTTTATGGGAGATGGGCGCGTCATCTTGTCCCGAGGATTATACGTTTCTTCTTCGTTGGCATAGCTTCTGTCGAGGTCTCCGTCGAGACTGCCCTCGTCGGAATACTCTCCCTCGGATGAGACGGTGCTGGCGGTGTAGTCTTCTTCGAACGACGTCTGCAGCCATCTGTTGTCTGATGTCTCCGAATCTCTCGAACTTTGACGTTCGCCGAGCTTGTGCTCGTGGCGAGTACTCGTGTCGCTTTCGAACGAGTCCGCTTTGATGATGATTTCTGGAGGCTTGGGTTTGAGTATTTGTTCGGGAGTCGGGTCCGTTGTTGGTCGTGTGAGCGGTGCGGAGTCGGGAGGGTCGCGCGGTTGTTGTCTGTCGTCGTACGGAATGTGATTGCGTGCGTGTGGCTCGGCGCGTTTGGTCTGCTCTTCCTGCATGGCGAGAGCCTTGTAGAAGCGCGCCATGGCGTGCTCGTGGAGCAGTTCCGTGGAGCTGACGGAGTTGCGCAGCGGCCGGAAGGGAGCCACGCACCGCGTGCTCAGCTCCGGCGCTGACAGGGACAGTGGCGGCGGCGACAGCGAGTCCATGTCCAGCTGGAACGATTCCCGCTTCTCTGGAAACCATATACAACACGAGATGATTGATTCATAATGTGAAATATCGATCGCTCGCATCTAATATTGGGTTGACTTCGGCTATTTTCGTCGGGTCGTGAAAATATGAGTTATTATTCTAAGATCACAGGATAAGTTCGCACGTTTACTCGAACATTAAATGAAAATTCTATTTCGCAGATGCGGTTTATTGGCGCATTTCGCAGAAGCGCGGTGCGGTTAACAAAACAAAACAGAAGTTATGTAGGAGCAACGCGTCGAGAGCGGTCCGTTATAATGCTATGTATAGACGCATCACGCACATTACTATGGAACCGTTTATTTATAGGCTCAATAAACGCCGCTCGAGGTACACACGTAGGTAAGTTCACCAGCCACTGGTCACCGCAGAGGTGGAATATCTACTGCACTTCAATATCATTGATTGACATGAGATACAGTTTCCTTATGATTCGTGATGCCAGAACATTGATTGATGAAGTTCATTTGGCTAAAAGTACTCGATCGTGATACCTATACACACTACATACACACACAGGTTTTGATTTGGCACGATTCAATTTAAATGACTTTGAGGAACATTTGTATTGTTGGACATTTATTATTGTCTAATCAACATCTCACATCATCATCATCTACGAGTATATTGAATAATAAATAGCTAATAGCTACTAAACTATGTACCTACCTACTTACGAGTATGTGTTCAAGCATTTTTATTTACCTTAGTCTTGTGTTTTGTAGATCACTAATTTTTATGCCGGGAATTCATTCGCTTAGCAGATGCTAGTCTTGCAGCCTGTGTAGGCACAACATATCAGAGTATTCGATTTTCGTAAGCATTGCAATGTGTAGTGCACAGCGTCACCATTGATCGCAAAATTAGAACTATAGACAACCCGAAGCCTACATATCTGTGGCATATTAGGGTACAGTTATAGAATAACCATAACAAAAAATTGTCCTTACCGGCTTTGGTCGGCGATTTCTTGGCATCCGGATAGAGCACCAGCATGATCTCGTTGGTGGCTGGAGGCTGGTCTCGCTGCGGGCGCGGCGAGCGCGGCGCGGGTGAGGGTGGCGACGGGTCCGCTACCGCCGGCGGGGCCGAGCGCTTACGGCGCGGCGCCGGCGACACCCGCGCCTCGCCCTCCTGTCGCGACAGCGCCTCGTTGATGATGCGCGCCTCCACCGCCAGGAAGTCCATGTCGACGGCGCGCCCAGGGATCCGCACCGGCGCTGACTCTTCGCTCGGCGCGCTCATGCCGTACGGACTTTCCGCTTTCACACGGAACCGGTACTCGCTGCCCTCGATCAGATCGAACAGCGTCACGTTCGTCTTGCGGCTGGTGGTCGCCTTCAGCCACACGTTCCACCCGGAGCGGTAGTACTCGACGACGTAGTTGCCGATGCGGCAGCCGCCGTCGTCCTCCGGCGGCGTCCAGTCCAGCGTGACGGACCTGTCGACCTGCCGCGCGACCGACACGCACCGCGGAGGCTCCGGCGGCGCCGTCACCGTCACCAGGAAGGCGGCGGTGTCCTCGCCGATGTCGTTCCTCGCGTGCACCTGATACTCGCCGCGGTCACTCCGACGCGCGGCTTGGATCTTTAGCATCGAGAATTTGGGCGTATTCGCTATGTCTATGCGGTCATCGGAGGCGATCGGCGCCCCGTCGTGTCGCCACTCGACCGTCGGCGGAGGCTTCCCGACGATCGTCGTCTTCAAAAATATAGTCTCGTTGACTTCGTAGAGCAGGCCGTCCTCGTACTGGCGCGGGTAGCGCAGCTTGGGCGCCGCTTGGATAGCGAGTCTCGCGCGTGTCACCGCGTGCCCGCTACGGTTGGTCGCCGTGCAGCGGATCTCGCCCTCGTCGCTCGCCAGCGTCTGGTGGAACACGAGCACGCTGGAGGTCTCGTCGGTGGTGATGCCGGTGCGCCGGCTGCTGAAGATCTCGTAGTCATCCTTGAACCAGGCGATAGCCGGCGGCGGGGCGCCCGCGAACGTCACGCGGAACTCAGTCTTGTCGTTCTCGAGAGTGGTGACGTCGGTGAGCTGTTGGAGAAACTGCGGCGGGCGGTGCGGCGCCGGCTCCGGCGTCACAGTGAGCACATCCGACAGTTCGCTGTAGTCGGAGCGGCCGACCGCGTTGAACGCGGCCACACGGAACTGATACCGATGGGGTGGCTCCAGGCCTGACAGCACCAGCTCCGGCCGCAGCACCACCGGCGGCGAGGTGCGGATCCAGTCGGGCGCGCCGAGCCGGTTGCATTCCACCTGGTACCCGCGGAGCGGCGCGCCCCCGTCGTGCGTGCCGGCGCGCCATCGTAGCGTTATGGAGTTTGGCTCCTCGTCCGATGACAGCGGCACTATCTCCGGCTTTCCCGGCGCCGCGGGCCTGCCTGGAAACGGAAAGGACCATCTCTCAGTGTCATAAGTGAACTGAAGGCGACGAAACCTCGGCACAAAACGTCGCGTCGACTCGATAATAAGTATTTGACGCGTGATAATGGTTACATGAATGCGGACGACGTTACGATTTGTTTTGTTGTGCCACGCTTCGGCAGTCGCAGCGCGGAATCGTTTTAAAAATAGCCTGTTGAGAGTCGGGGGCCTCGCGGGCGCGTCGCGTCGCTGCAGTGTCGCGACAGTGTGCGGCCGGTGGGTCGGTGTCGGGCGTACCTGCTGACTTCCAGTGCACGTTCTTGCGGGGTTTGAGCGAGTGGTGTGAGGCGGAGTGGTGGTTGCCCATGGCGGCGGCGGCGCGCGCCGACACACTGACCGTGCGCCGCGCGCGCGCCGCCCCCGCCCCAGAGACAATAATAGCTCACCGCTGTAGCCCGCGCCGCGCCGCGACTCACCGCTGCCCTGCTACCCGGTAGCAATCCTCGTTCCTCTCATCGATAGGTTTCCATTAATGAGGGTCGGATGCTCAAGTGCGACCTTTGCCGCACATGGTACATACCTAGCTACTTAGCCTACAGTGCCAACGCACTCATCACCAATACTTATACATTTATGTACTCGTATTTGCCTACCTACATCATTCTACTTGTGGACAGTCAATATC
The DNA here is from genome assembly GCA_947507615.1 of Hemithea aestivaria. Lineage (NCBI taxonomy): Eukaryota > Metazoa > Arthropoda > Insecta > Lepidoptera > Geometridae > Hemithea > Hemithea aestivaria. The sequence goes on from OX382323.1 coordinate 5,070,552, forward strand.
TATATAGGTCCAATAATATATTTTTAATTGGCATATTTTAGGACAAATCACACAGCGCCACCTAACCCCATACTGCATACTAAGCAACTTAATGCTTATATTATGGTGATTAGGATAAACATACATATTACATACATACAAACATATTGCGGGCATTGTCCGCTTGCTGAGTTAGTGTAGTAAAACTGATAGCTGTCGGGGCTGCGGAGACGTCGGGGCTGCGGATGAGTGCTTCTACCCGCTGCCCCGACATTGTGGCGTCCCGCAGGAACACCCCCAGATTTTTTAGTGGGTATCCCCGCCGCGCCCATGTTCGGCGGGGAGTCCCACATACCGCAACGCGCCCCCCGGCGTGGGGTGATGATGCGTAACGTATTTTTCCTGGGTCAAAAAAAAGTAGACCTGATAGCGTAGTAAGCGATGACCGACCACACCCAGCTGCCTTCACAATCGATAGCCACGTCAAACACCCGCGGAGAATCTTATCCACATCCTCACTGTTCTCATCTAACGAAAGGCTGCCACTTTGACTAATATGTCTGCCTGAGTTGAACTTATTTACATAGCAGCAGAGCTAACTCTCACCCACTACGATTGAAGACAACCTCAATGTACATTGTTGCGTTTGTTATTTTACTCATTAATGAGGAGGTTTAAGCAAGTAATGTACGCAATTTTGTTTATATATAGTTTATTTCGAAAGAACTTTGCAGCGAGTAACACAACGAGTTCTTCACCACGGGCCACGAGTAGTAGAGAGTTAGGCTGCGCTTCCACCAGAGATATGCGAGGAGGCGTAGCGAGGGATGTGTTTGTAAAGAACCAATAGAATCGCTTCATTTACCACGCCTCGGTCAGCACAGTGGTGGAAACGGCTCAGCCGAGCTAGATTTTTGCGCATACAAAACAAGCGAGGAATGTGTGCGAGGCGCGAGGGATGTGTGCAAGGGATGTTTCACAGCTTCGCAACGCATCCTCGCACCACATATAAATGCGATTTTTTTACACATCCTCGTAGGCACATTTTCATCGCACAGCTTTGGTGGAAAACCCCACTCATTTTCACAGCACAGCTAGACATTCTCGCACGACACATTTCCATCGCACATCTCTGGTGGAAACGCAGCCTTAAAATAATTTCGAACTGTGCTAGCACCTATATAATATAGTTTCGAACTGTGAACCAATACTCGTAATCTTACTAATATTATAAAGGCGAATTTTTGTAAGAATTAATAGATGTATGTTCGTTACAAAAACAAAAAAACCTATCTGGGTAGCAAATTTCATCCCAATCCGTTCAGCGCAGTGGTTTAAGCTATGCTAAATAGATCAGCCAGTCTGTCAATTAGTCACTCTCTCCTTTTACATTTTATTAGCAATCAAGTTTTTGTCAGGCCTTTCGTTACCTTTCGACGAAGAGGGCTATGCTCGGGGTTTCTCTACGTGATCGAATCAAGAATGGCGTAGACGAACTAAATACACCGACATAGCCCAGCGGATTAGCAAGTTGAAGTTGCAATGGGCAAGCCATAAAGCACGTAGAGTGGATGGCTGATGGGGTCGAAAAGTGCTCGAGTGGAGACCACGGACCAGCAAAAGCAGCGAAGGACGTCCACCCACCAGGGGATAGTGGACAGACGACCTTATAAAGGTCGCCGGAAGACGCTGAATGCAGGTCGCTTCTAACCGGTATATTGCAGTCCAAAGAGGAGGCCTATGTTCAGCAATGAACGTTCTATGGTTGAGATGATGATTCTATTCTATTAGTTATTAACCTAATATAATATGCATAATATGGTGCATTCGGTGGTGGAATTAATGCTCACTATTACTATTACATAGTGAATAGTGTATCGTTTGAATTCCTCGCCAACTCATTAGCTTCAAATTGGAGCGGAATTAACTATAAATATTGATATTTTATTAATTATAATCATCATAGATAATAAAGAACTGCAAATAAACGCCTAATGTCATTAAATATAAGAAATATTATAAAAGAAACATGCTTTGTTTTGTTTTTTTTTTAATTTTACCTCCACGCCGATTTCATTCTGATTACGCCGCCGCCGCCGGTCATTTTACGACAAGACGCCGCCGCCGATCGTTTTATAATCGGCGCAAATCGTTGATAGGTGTAGGTTGCTAATTTTAATATGGTTTACCAATCTCTATAGGTGCGACCATTCTTCTGATCTGTGGCGACATATCGGCAGTTGATATTATTATTACGATGAGAGGTAATTTGGCAAGACGCGGTACGGTAGGATGCTGTCGTCACGTTTAGCAAACTTGGCAAGTTATAAAACTTCATCTTAACAAATTATAAAAGTTTATTCATAATTCTTAATTTAATTTTACACCATCTAGTGATCAACTCTAGAACTATATTCATATGGTAGTGCCATAATGCGAAAATGCTAGTTACAAGATTTGGCACGTCTCGTAGCATTTACTTTGATCAGGTAGTTCATGAAAAATCCGATAGATGGCATTACTATGCAGAAAAGAAAAGCTTTTCATGGAAAGCGTAAACATGGTGTAAACGGGAGAATCATTGTTCGGACGCAATTTATTTTTCATCCCCCCACCTCGGAAAGTGTATTTTTGCGCTTCGATATCTGACTGGAAAAGTCCATATTATCCTCTAGAGAAATTCAAATTTACTTTACCCTCTAGAGACAAAAACATAATTAAACCTATTTACTTCCACCTCTATGGTACCGAAATAAGCGTACAACTTTTTTAAATTTGTTAAAAACTCGGAGTAAGACCCTCTTTAGTAAACTTTTTTTTAATTTGCTTTGGGCGCACCATCAGCCTTACCAGTAAGTTACTTTTGTAACATATTACGTTTCTTTTGAACTATATTTACGTTAGTTGTTTAGATATAAGTTACATTTCGAGGCAATAATGTTTTTTTAATGAATTATATAGTACTGTAATAGTAAATAATAGTTGAGTAAATTTAGCAGAGTTAATAGAACAAGCCAATTTTTTATAACTTTATTTAGTTAGTAGCAAGATTTTTTCTAAGTAGGTTTTGGTAACTTTTTTATTAACGATTTCTCACTGTAATAAACTGAAAATGAGGAAATAATCACTAAAACGAATAGGTAGAGTGCTTTTCACGAAAGGAGACATTTTTGCGGGACGCCACTATCGCACATTTTAAAAGTTTAAATACCTTTAACTTTTTAACGCCTCATAATTTCTCATATTTAATTTCTAAATCAAAAAGGTATTTATTTTATGTAACAAATAAAAATGATTTAAAATATGAAGTCCAATAATAATAGAATAAAAAATTAGTTCCGCTTAATTCCGTGGGACCTCTTTCGTGAAAAGGACTAAGTAAGCGTACCTACGTAAATTTAAATTGAATACTGGTTATTTTTGAAGATAGTGCACTGGCAACACTGTGCGCATCCATGGTGAGAATAATTTAAAAAACTTTTAGCATTGAGTTATTTCCTCGCTGAGGGGGGATGAAAAATTATGTGTCACACTCGAGTGCAAAGATTTTTGACCTTGTGCTCTTTTGATTCCCTCGCTAACGCTCAGGATTCTAATTATTAAATCACTAGCTACGCTCGTGATTTAATTTTAGAATCCTTCGCTTGCTCGGTCATACAAACTGAGCACGCGGTAAAAAAGCAACTTTGCACTCTTGTATAACAAATAACTATTATTTCCATGTTATAGATTATTAGAAAGAAATTATCGATTCAGTATTATGTTCTTTATTTTTTGATTACTTCGATAAGCTCGGGGCTACGAACGCTTACTACTTTATTTTTTTAGATGCTACGAAATTCGTAGCACCTAAATAGTTATTTGTTATACAAGAGTGCAAAGTTGCTTTTTTACCGCGTGCTCAGTTTGTATGACCGAGCGAGCGAAGGATTCTAAAATTAAATCACGAGCGTAGCGAGTGATTTATTAATTAGAATCCTGAGCGTTAGCGAGGGAATCAAAAGAGCACAAGGTCAAAAATCTTTGCACTCGAGTGTGACACATAATTTTTCATCCCCCCTCAGCGAGGAAATAACTCAATGCTAAAAGTTTTTTTTTTAATTATTCTCACCATGGATGCGCACAGCGTTGCCAGTGCACTATCTTCAAAAATAACCAGTATTCAATTTTAATTTACGTAGGTACGCTTACTTAGAGTCCTTTTCACGAAAGAGGTCCCACGGAATTTAGCGGAACTAATTTTTTATTCTATTATTATTGGACTTCATATTTTAAATCATTTTTATTTGTTACATAAAATAAATACCTTTTTGATTAAGAAATTAAATATGAGAAATTATGAGGCTGAATGAAATTATTTAAACTTTTAAAATGTGCAATAGTGGCGTCCCGCAAAAAGGTTTCCTTTCGTGAAAAGCACTCTACCTATTCGTTTTAGTGATTATTTTCTCATTTTCAGTTTATTACAGTGAGAAATCGTTAATAAAAAAGTTACTAAAAAGTAATACTTAGAAAAAATCTTGCTACTAACTAGATAAAGTTATAAAAAATTGGCTTATTCTATTAACTCTGCTAAATTAACTCAACTATTATTTACTATTACAATACTATATAATTCATTAAAAACATTATTGCCTCGAAATGTAACTTATATCTAAACAACTAACGTAAATGTTATAAAGTATAGCGTATGAATGTTACAAATTAAATTATAATATTTACAAGACATGACAATAACTAATTATAAATTAAATGCTACTTATAAATAAGGAAACAATATCTAACCAAAACTTCTAATCGAAAATATAAAATTATTAATTGTCAAAAAGACCGCTCCGAGCCGTTCCTGATGGAAAGGTGCCCATTACACTTGCAGCGTTTCCACGTTGTATGGCGATGGACATTCTTTGCACCAGGAACGACCCTGAGCGACTATCTCCACTTTTAATTTGGATCCTGTGCCCTAGCTCGTCAATAAGTTTTTTGGCCTCTGTGCACCAGCTGCCCATGGTCTCAACGGCAATTGGTACAAAATAATATGGCCCCTCTATAGATGCGTATTTTAAACGTTTTTTGGAAGCCGCATCCTCCGCAGCAGACGCTGCCGCCAAGACGGATCGACCCAGGTGACTAGGGGCAACGGTGCAAATGCAAGTTGCGTCCCATACTAAACACTTGCCGTTTTTCCATGGCACCAAGGTCAATCCGTCTGGTCTTTTGCCATCTTATTGAATTATAATACTTTGGTACTAACGTAAATATAGTTCAAAAGAAACGTAATATGTTACAAAAGTAACTTACTGGCAAGGCTGACGGTGCGCCCAAAGCAAATTAAAAAAAAAAAGTTTACTAAAGAGGTTCTTACTCCGAGTTTTTAACAAATTTAAAAAAGTTGTACGCTTATTTCGGTACCATAGAGGTGGAAGTAAATAGGTTTAATTATGTTTTTGTCTCTAGAGGGTAAAGTAAGTTTGAATTTCTCTAGAGGAAAATATAGACTTTTCCAGTCAGATATCGATGAGTAAAACTACACTTTCCGAGATAGTGGGATGAAAAAAAAATTATGTTTCAGTAATATACGAAGAACATACGTTTCTGTGTAGTAACTGAATTATTTATTGTAAAATATTCGAAGGAATATGGCACACCATTTTCGGCGATAGACGATCAGATATTGCATTAAAAATTGCATAGATAGGTACTCTAACGTGGTCAAAAGGTCAGTAAGTGGAACTGAGCTAGACATAATCATAGAGTAGCGTCTGTGGCCCAGTGGTCATTCGTCCGCCTTTTTATCCGGAGACCCTGGGTTCAAATCTCAGTGTGTGGCAAAGAGTTCGCCCGGACGCTACCGTGTTTCGGAAGGCACGTAAAACTGTGGGTCCCGGCTATTTACTCGTACTATAAGATATGTAGGAGGCAGTCGTTAGTTCGTATTGCAGGCCCTGTAGTAATCTCGGTGATCTGAAACTGCAACATATAGGTTCGCCACACAACCTAGAAATTGTGATTTGACTCTGACAGTGTAGGGTTAACTGTTCTGTTGAAGTATAAACCCCAATAATAGTCGTCTGGTACTTATATATTTGTCAATTTTCAGCAACGCTAGACATTATTCGGACCCCAATACAAAATATTTTAGCAAACATAGCGAATGAAGAATAACGATGTGAAGTACCACCATGCGGAATTTAAAAAAAATGCGAACTTATTGCATCAGTAAAAGGTGGTAAAAGTGATAGAAAAGTAGAGAGAGGCATTTGCCTGACAGTGCAGTGGGACAAAACATGCTGAAAATAGAATAAAATGTTCAGTAAAAAGTTTTAACATTTGAGTTTTGAGATAAGTTTGAAAATTTTTGCATCGTTTTTCGCTTACAGGCGGCGCCCACGCTCCTCGCTGTCTGTTCTCTTTTCTATTTAATTAATGATTGTTTTTTTGGAGTTGATTACACGTTCATCTCTTGTTTTGTAATTGTATACTGCACTAGTAAGGCCCCGCAACATTATGCGCTGAAAATCAATCTACGCGAAGTCACAGTCACTTTTTAATTGAATTAAAATTTTTACTTTCTGCCCTTAAGGGGAGCGAGGAGTGTTATATTATGGCTCGGTCGAATATTAAAACCAATCGCTATATAATCTGGGGTTACAGGATCGCTGTACATGCATCCGTAAAGCTAATCGCAAACGAAAACGGGCCACACGCAACGCAAGACACAAAAATCCTCCTCATAGAAAATCCATCATCATCAATGTCAGCCTTGTCGTCCCACTGCTGGATAAAGGCCTCAGAATAAGGTATTTCCTGCAATAGCTCCAATGTTATCGACAAAAAAACCTTATACCTAACTAACTTCAACTGGCTACTAGCTTTTATAACTTTTGTCATAGTTTTAAGTAGGTACTGCATATTTTGTGATGTTACAATAAAGAGTTATCATTTCATTCATTCATAGAGGAGGATAGAGGAGGGCTTTTTTCCTTATTTAAAGATTTAACTTCGTACAATTTTCGAACAGAAACATTAGCATATTAACATAAGTGTGGACCTTATTATAATATAACAAGTGTGATTTACGCTCGTACATACAGGACATTATATTTTGATTCCATATCATAAAAATACTCAAAAATGTAGATGCGGTGATTTCACTGCACCCGACCTACATCGTGCTGGACGGACGCCAACTCTTCGTCCCCAAGGTGACTCCAAACACACCAACACATCACTACAGCGTTGCACTCCATACGTACAGCATTGCTTAAAATATTCACTTCAAAGTGTCACATTTTTTTTATACATAACGAGGTAAGAATACGAGCAAGACGCTCTCCTGATGACTGATGGTAAGAGATAACGCTGCCCATAATCAGTACAGTGCTACACAGTGCACTGCGCCAAAACTTCTTACTTGAGAGTCATAAGATGTTAAGACTCATCAGCCCAGTAATTTCACTAGCTACAGTGCCCTCCTACCGAAGCACAGTAATGTTTTCACAACACTGCTCAGGCGGTAGAATAACTAGCACTGTTGGGGTACCCACCTAGTCGACCTCCTGCAAAGGAAGTCTACCCCTGGTATCACATTTTCTCATACATTAAAATCTTACCAATATTATAAACTTTAAAGTTTGTAAGAATGTGTTTGTGGATGTATGTTTGTTACTCTTTCACGCCTAAACGAGTGGACCGATTGAGTTGAAATTTGGTATAGATAGCTTATAGGTTAGGCTACAGTACAGCGGGTAAAACCGCTGGGCGCAGCTAGTATCTAAATAAATGAGTATAAAAGGAAAGAGTGACTGACTGATCTACCAACGCACAGCTCAAACTGCTGAATGTATTGGGTTGATATTTGGAATAGGTACACATAGGTTTATGACGTAGACTTTCGCTAAGAAAGGACTTGGTCACGCGGGCAAAGCCGCGAGAATAAGCTAGCATAGATAATTATAAGAGTAACTGATTGACTGGCTGATATATCAACGCACGACCCAAACCGCTGCGCTGATCGGATTTGCTTGAAATTTTAAACAAGGACAGATTTTATGACACACTCCTACATAATATTGGTCAAAGCAGTAGCAGTAGAAACTTATAATGTTGACCATAATATTAACATTATTATGTTCTCAAAGATAAATTAAGTACATACTTATTACGCAGTTTCAATACTTCGTAAAATGGGTGGACGACTTGAGGGATCGGGATAATTAGGGGATGTTTACCTACATGCCGTGGCGTCAGATTGATGTTGTGATGTAAGATTGTTTTTTTAAACGTAAACGACACTTTTGGTCCTGATGTTAAGTGCTGTAAAAAGCCTCCTATTTTAGTGTGTTACCGAGCGTTTACATCAGTCCCTGCTCCATGCTCCTGCCGTTGACGGCAATGTTGCTCCATGCCCTGATCCATGCTCAAGCCACTGCCGTCGAGGGCAAGGTGGTGTTCACACTATGCTCCCCCCACCACTGACTCGCATTATCGTAATATTATTATGGATCGTAATATTAGTCAGCCCCGTTATCTAGGAATTTCAAGGCGGGGCAAACCTAAAAATCGCCGCCCCCCTCCTTAGGGTGCAGACGGGCAAAACAACCATTGGGGTCCCGGCGAGCTTGAACTTTATGCCTGTATAATACATCAAAAGGCGTAAAAAAAAGGCTGGCGTGCCCTTTTTGCTTTCAACTTTGCTTTCATCGACCGGCGGCAGCGTCTGCGTCTTCCTGTGACCTTTATAAGACGATCTTATAAAGCAAATGCAGTGTAGGACGTCCTTCCCTTGTTCCCTTGTGGGAGGACGTTTGCTAGTCCGTGGTATTCTCGAGCACTTTTCGATCCCATAGCCCATCCGCGCTACGTGCTATGTTGCCTGCCCATTACCACTTCATCTTGCTTATCCGCTGGGCTATGTCGGTGTCTTTAGTGCATCTACGGATCTTCTCATTCCTGATTCGATCGGGTAGAGAAACCCCGAGTATAGCCCTCTCCATGGCTAACTGAGTGACTTTGAGCTTCAAGATGAGGCCAATAGTGAAGGATCACGTTTCAGTGCCGTAAGTCATCACGGTAATACACATTGATTGAAGACTTCAGGGTTAGTTAAGTGGTTAGTTGAAACTTAGACTAAATTCCTACAGGGACTTACAACGACGACGATGATGAAAACCGCTGCAGGTGTTGCTACGTTAGAAATAGTATACAACAAGAGAGCTGACATGTTTTCGCTTCTACATGAGGCATCCTCAGAGACTAGACTCACCGACCGGTAGATATTGTTGTTGTAATATAGGGAGGGGAGTTTAATATAAAAGTCGTGTTCGTGGAGGGGTTCAGCGGTCGGCGTTATGTTGGCCTCTTTTTTTTGTGGGTCTCCCTCGTAAATGATGGGCGCGGCGGGAATACCCACAAAAAACTGAGGGTTTTCCAGCGGACGCTATAGTGCCGGGGCAGCGGGAACGCCGAAGTACTTATCCGAGCCCCGGTGGCGTTTGGTCCTAATTGGCAGGAGAACCCCACCTCGTGGAGTAAAGAAGAGTTTAACAAAGCGCACCACCTCGTGGGTTGGTTTGTCAGCGACGAGTAGCCCCGTACTCCGTAGGAGGCTGGAGAAGGGCGCGAAAGATGCGCCTCCGATACCTCCTTCTCCGGGCACGCATCGCGAAGTCGGTGGTGAACTCCTGTTCGCGTTTCGCGATCTCAGAGAAATGAGACCGCGGCCTGCCACGATTCCTCGCTTGCAACCATGGCTCTTTCCATTATTGATAGTGAGAGTTCCTCCCCCATAACTTTGATGAGGGTACGGTGCTCACTGACTCATGCTCAGAGTTGGCAAGCAGAGGTCGATTCTCTGCAGGCTACGTGGTGCATGCAAGTACTTTCCCGGAAAATACCTGCACGAGCCGGAAGGTCAAGAGCCCGTGCTCTCTGTCCGTCCACTGCTAGAGTAGCGGACGGATCAGGTGGGGAGACAACCGGGTAAGGTGGAAATTTCATCGCCCGTTGAGGACGAGTCCTAGATATTTCATCGAGGGCTCGACCGCGATGCTATGTGACACCGGCGTTATGTTGGCCTTTGCTAAGTCCACACAGCGCCAACGATTGCCAGTGAACTCCATCGTTGGCATTCGCTTGTTTGGTGAGGAACCAAAATGGTGGAAAGTGAAAATCATACCTCCATACAAATATCATGCAATTTCACAAAATGTTAGTAATAAACTACACGGGTAGCAATAGCAACAGGTAGTGGCAGTTGCGTGTCGACCCGCCCACTAGTTTCTTTCTTTTCTTTCTACCCCTTTTAACTTTCTACCCTTTTCAAGACGTTTAAATTTATGTGAGACATTTCTTGTGTCTTCAATTATTTTATTGGGACTATAATGATAAATGATTATTAAAATGCGGCGGCGTGTCCAAAATGACCGGCTGCGGCGGCGCGGTGCACACGTCTACTACCGAAGCATAGTAATGTTTGCACATCACTGCTCAGGCGGTAGAATAACTGGTACTGTTGGGGTATGCACCTAGTCGATCTCCTGCAAAGGAAGTCTACCCCCGGTAAACAGACATTATTTGCCGCCTACGGTATAAAAATATAGAGTCGCGTCATAGAAAAATAGACTAAATAGTAATGAAGATGACACCGCACGAAGTGGGCGTGAGTGAGGCAGCTGTAAACAAGCCAGCGTTATTGATCACTTGTCTATTCTCGATCATCTTTGCTAAAACTCTGATTAATATTTATTTTGGTCGAGTCTCGGTACCTGTGGTGAGTCATTGCATTCACATTTGCTTGTGGAAAGGTGTTCTGTTACTTATAATACGAAAACTATTGGAAAAGAGAAAAAAAAAACTTTAAGCTCGATTTTAATAAGCGAGGGCGTGATAAAAATTTCTTTTCTTTGGCGAGATGCACATTCAAATTCATAAAATGAAAACCGCTCGGCCGATTAAGAAAAAAAATTAATGGGACCATCTGGTATATACCTTTTGAAACAAAGAAGAAATCCAAATCGATTCAGACATCACATATAGGTACAGTCAACTACAAAGAGATGTATCCATGTTAGTCTTACAAAATGAAGGAACTTTTAGTATGCAAAAATTATTTACCCTTACTTCGTGACATAATGAAAATTTACTTCATTTTGTAAGCCTAACATGGATATATCTCTTTGTAGTTGACTGTACATTAGGACATTATGCCGACAAGTTGTGATAATAAGTTCTTCCGTTCTCTTTAAACTTAATAAAGCGGCCAAATGCGAGTCGCACTCACCCATGAAGGGTTCCGTTACAGCAAGTAACATCTTATAAAAGTTTTTGTAGTTCGTTGTAACTTAAATTGCGGTTTTCGATTTATGACGTATTAAAAAAAACTAATATGATCATAATTAGATCTCGTTCAAACCAATTTTCGTTGGAAGTTTTCATGGCAATGTGCATCATATATTATTTTTGCATTTTTCCATCGCGCAAACTATTCAGTTTAGAAAAAATAAAATTAGAAATCTCAATATCATTTTTAAAGACCTATCCATAGATACCCCACACGGATGGGTTTGATGAAAAAAAAAATTTGCGTTTCAGTTCTAAGTATGGGGAGCCCCAAAAATGTATTGTTTTTTTTCTATTTTTATGTGAAATTTTTAATGCGGTTCACCGAATACATCTACTTACCAAGTTTCAACAGTATGTATAGTTTCGGAAAAAAGTGGCTGTGATATACGGACGGACGGACGGACAGACATCCGTTTTTTGCCATTTGGCTACGGAACCCTAAAAATGATAGCGTGGTGAACTATGTATATAAATATTCCATCTATACTTTCGTATTTATAATATTAATAGGACTAATACAAGGTAAATTATCTTCTACTCCAAGGTCTTCGGATAAAATAATACAATTTAGAATGAAGATGAGTATTTTTATCGTGGACATGTATTTTGTTTTAATGAAACGAGTCAAGGAGACCGAGAAGATCAAATGATTGTCACTACACTCGGCTTCTTTATTGCCGCGCGACCACCTGTCGTTGGCAACTGACGAAGTAAAGGGGCAAATTCTCTGATGATGATCAATGTACTGTATATGTAGTATGTATACCTAAACATAAAATACTTCTGGTAGACAAAATGCCGTCCGGGCCGTGTGATGAGTGCTTTGGGGTGCCCAGCACCCGCTGCCCTTTTATCATATTCTTTTGATTCCCATTGAGGTTTTATGACGCGCCGTAGGAACTGAAGAATATAATTACCTACTCTATAAGTAGTAAGCTCGAGGTTTCTCAGTTGGTAGATCCCGCTGTATATTCATTCTTTGACGGCGAATTCTCACGTATCTACCGAACCCATAAAGTTTTGCGCTATCTTGAGCTGATATTGTTGATGAGATTCTGAGAGCCCGAGAATATGCATGTTTAGTCAAAGAACAATCGTACAACCCATAGTGTACGAATCTGGAAACTACCGTGATTGAGGAGGTACGCCAAAACCTTACTGAGATTCTCTCAATCAACCATGGCTTCGGACAATACTGACGTTCTTCATCAGGCGTCCACCAAATTAGTACCTGTACCAAAGGTTTTGACGTGCGTATAATTTTTGAAATGTTGGTAGTTTCTCTCCCTGTAGCGTATATATCCTCGCAATGAATTCTCAAATCGCATCGAAGTGGTCGCGAGCTCACACTTGGCAAATGTTCAAAGTATTTTGCGCTGTTTCAGACTTCTCTAAAATTATTTTCATGTTTTATCACGTATTTCGAACCAAGAATTCGAGTGAAAGAAGCAAAACATTTTTGTTTTTGTTACAAAACGAAATGGCCAGTTTTGTTATTTGGACAGCAGTATTTGATTATTCTTGCATGTTTCTAGGCAGATGCTGTTTCTAGGTACCTACATTATTTCATGTATCCAGTAGGTAGATGCTTTTAATTCTCATCTCCTCCATCTTCGATCCGAAAGTTTACACAAGTTGTGCAATAACATACAGTATAAGGACTGGTTCACATGTTAGGCGTTGATACCGCCTTTTGTTATTTGTTATGTTCATTGTTCATATAACTTTGGAAGTATTTATGCTAATAATATTATTCTAACTGTACAATTTAAATTATAAATAAACACATTAATTTTCGACAAAAAAATTGTATAAGCAAGTATATGAATTCGAAAAAGATACGAGAAGTGGCTCCTCAATCTTGACGGACATCTCACTATGAGCGAAAGTGTGAATTGTAAATGTAAATATATAGGTATTGCTGAAGCTGAACCGATGACTACAATTTATTATTAGGTATCTTAGTAGACTAATCACAGAACAACACACAGGCAGATAAAATTGCTTGGTGCATTTAGAAAAAAATAAAAAATAGATTTCCATGATACACATACTAAATTTATTTATCGTTCGCCAGTTATAATTAATAGGTATGTATAGACTACATATAGGGTTGCAAAGGTTTTATTTCGAATTACAATCCAAAAATATACATAATACATACCTTATCCTAATACTGAGTTCTCAAGGCAAAGATATGTTATGTAAATTATATGTTATATATATTATATTATGTTTTATATATTATATTATGTTATATATATTATATTATGTTATATATATTATATTATGTTATATATATTATATGTTATATAAATACCTCTATATCTGTCACTAGTAGACCGAGGTACGTGATTGTAAAGGCGTGTCTGCCCGCCATGTGTACCGAGCCTGGCCGCTAGTTACTCATCGGATCGATGTATATCTTTATACGAGTGGACTCGCTCGCGTCAGCTGTTTTATTTCTGTGAATACACAAAATTAGAGCATTACTAATTGCGGTCACACTGTCTTGAGAGACAAGATCATATTCTTTGATTCCAGTGAAAAAAATTGGGGTTATTTCACATTTCAGGTAGATTTTTTTAATATGTAGAATAGGGATGTGTACAAGTACAAAAAAATACATTATAATTATAGTCCGTCATTTAATTAATAAGGATCAAGGATCCGAGAACTTCGAGCATCATCGTCGGTGTAAAATCTATTTTCTCTATCTGGTCGTCTCAAAGAGTTGATAAAGAAGATGCAATTAGCAGTAATACGGCCAATTAGTTTATTGATTTTTAAATAGTTTTTAACATCCAAGTTTATATTGTGTTCTATATAGGTACCATATCTAGTTAATTTCATATTTTTAAAGGCCATAAGTTATGAAAAATAAATCAATTGTACAATTTGTCGGTTATTCATTTGTGGGGAACAATAAGCTCTTTGAGAAACTTTAGCAAAGATGATTATTTTTATATAGCTTCTGTTACCGAAACAAAATGTTCCTGATCTTTAAGGGAAGCAGATGTAAGTAAGGAGTGGTTCTATAAATTGTAACTCGCAGGAATGTCAACCAAACTTAAGTTTATGGGTTCGTAATTTTCGTTGATGTGTTCTCGCAATAAATGCTAAACATACAAAAAGTTTAGTTGTTCAAAAAATTATAGAAAAACAAACCGCCCAAGGTCACATATCAGTCTGCCACCGCATTACATGCTCTTTAAATTCCTTCCACCCAGAGGTCGTTGCGGAAAACCGAATGATAACGACTGTCATCTCAGTAGATTTTTTTAGTGTTAGCCACAAACGATTAGCGCTTGCCTAGGGCCCAAGGTTGTTTTTAGAGATTTCTTTAAGCAATAAGACCGCCAATTGTAAGTCAAGTTTTATGTTTGTATTGGACCAAAGTGTGGTCGTTATATAGTCTTTAACAATAAAATATGAGTGTTTTAAGAATTGTCTAAATATATCTAATGTTTAAAATATTTATAAAATTCAGAATCTGAAATAATAAAGTACTTAATACTGAATTAAATAAGAATAATGAAACTGAATAATTTGAATTGTTGACATCTATTTAATATTTATACTGATTATAATAATTTTGCATATGGAAGAACTGAATGTACCTAGTGGATAAAAATACATCAATTTCGTAATCTCTCTGTACCTACTTTACTTTCGCAAAATGGAAACTTTTGCATGACTTTCATGTACGAAGGATTGCTGTAATCTCGGCTGTGGCTTGAAGTGATGATAGCGGATGGAGTAAGTCCCTAACAGAATGATTTTTAGGGTTTCGTAGCCAAATGGCAAAAAACGGAACGCTTATGGATTCGTCATGCCTGTCCGTCCGTCCGTATGTCACAGCCACTTTTTTCCGAAACTATAAGAACTATACTGTTGAAACTTGGTAAGTAGATGTATTCGGTGAACCGTATTAAGCAAATTGTAACTTCTAAACTAAGGACATGATAAATGTAAAAATAATATACGAGTATGATATACATTACCATGCAAACTTCCACCAAAAATTGGTTTGAACGAGATCATTTTTTTTTTAATACGTTATAAATCGTAAACCGCATTGAATGAAAGGTAATTCATTCAATCAACTCAAACATAAAAATAAAGAAAGAGATTACTGCAAGGCCTGCATCATAGCCTAACGACTGCCTCGTACATATCTTATAGGAACCAGCCGGGACCCACACTTTAACGTGCCTTCCGAAACACGGTAGCGTCCAAGCGAAAATCTTTGCTACACTGAGATTTGAACCCAGGACCTCCGGCTTTCAAGCCTGACATACGACCACTAGGCCACGGACGCTACAAAGCAAGCACGATTAACGCACTTTAACCTAAGCATTTCGATTGCCCATATCAGACAAAGTGCCACCTAGTGTTTTGAAATACAACGTCCTGCACGTCACTGCTGTACGCCTGTCACCCCGAGGTAGGTATTATTGATGAGTATATTGGATCCCGACATGCCCAGTAATTGCGCTGGTAACTGGTAATATTGCCCTTCAGTAAGGATCACAGTAATCCCTGCACATTACTGCTTGGCGGATGAATAACTGCCAAAGGTGTGTACCCCCAGGCGGCCTCTGCAATAGTGCCCTACCTATACATAATACATACCTATATAGGCCGCAAGAGGTCTACCTATATATCCACCTACCCATCTCTATGGGTAGAGCCTCTGCTCTACTTGCGAAATTCTCTGTCGCAGTGTCAAATATTCAAACAATATAAAACATTAATCATTAATCATTATCAACATTACCTAAATAACACTTAACCTCTTAATTTGAATTTTCTTTCGGATAGTAACAAACCAAATATTAGTACAGTTATTTAGGTACATAAATATATAATTTTTCTTTCAATGTAAAACACAACGCATGCTGTGTTCAAAATCATACATAATGTAAAGCTAACTTCAATAGGTACTGTTTATTAAAAAAAATCACCAATGTAAACACATTGCATGTTGTGTCCGCCTATAATAGGTTATGCATTAAGATAGATTAAACTAGTTCCTTAAAGATTAAATGTAATTAACTGTTGGTGAACCTAATAAAATAAATAAAATTAAAGGCATTGTTTTATTCTCATTAAATTACTGCATTAATTCTATCACGTGGTTAGGGGTGAAGTCTATAGGTATATTTATAAGGTGCACTCTAAAATCGAACAAAGTAACAGCTTACGTTAAAACAAGATCTATATTATTAAAAGTATTTAATTTAATAAATGCCACGGTGGTAGCCCTGTCATTATGACCGAATTTTTGCGAGTTAAAAATAAATAGCAGAGATTGGCCCGATGGAGCAAGTGGCCGAGTTAAGAGGTATGTGTGTATGTAATTACATGAGTATGTACCTATTATGTATGTATTGCATTTACTCATTATTCGGGCTATTTTTAATCTGATATGTTTCAAACGTAAATAAAAAAGTTGCTCGATCGAGCGGACTATCTACTCGAACAATATTATTTACTAGTTGAGCCGGCGCACTTCGTCGCGCTTAATAGAAAATTATCAGTGTTTTTCTACTATATTATGCATGTATTATACATATAAATCTTCCTCTTGAATTACTCTATCTATTAATGAAAACCGCATCAAAATCCGTTGCGTAGTTTTAAAGATATAAGCATATATACATAGGGACAGACATACGCGGGAAGCAACTTTATTTTATACTATGTAGTGATGTGTTGCAGATAGGACCTTTAGACTCTAAAATAACACGTAGTCTCCCTTTTAATTTGTTTTCCTATTTCTTATATAGGTACTTAATTATTTTTTTAATAGATAAACTGAATGTCTAAGAAATAATTCTAAAGGGCTTATTACACTCGGCTGTATTCAGAAGCCTAAATTCAGTCGTTACTGAATGAAGTCAAGTGTAATCACATTTACCAAGTCAGCATCCTAAATTCAGCAGCAAGGTATCATTTCTGACTTAATCCTAATTTAGGTTCTGAATTTAGGAACAAAATTCAGGCAAGTGTATAAGCCCTTTAATCTCGTATTTAGGTTCTGAATTTAGGAACTAAATTCAGCCAAGTGTAATAAGTATTTTAATCCGAGCCGAAGTGAATCCGAAGCCGCGAGGATAGGTTGGCAAGTATTATATAAACAGAATTGAACCTCGTTTATCGCATCTCTCAGCAAAATGCAGAAAACAACGGATATTTCATGCATATGAAATTATTTCAGTAACAAACAGGTAACATATGATGTGTGTACATATCTACAAAGAACCACATAACCATTAGAAGTAGTTTAATTAGAACATAAATGAGGCATATATAGTAAGCCCAATTATTATATATGCGACACCCAAACCTGCAGATTCTGCAATGAGGCTGATGAATCGTCTCTTCATCTGCTGGGGGAGTGTGGAGCACTGATGCGTAAACGTAGCTCTATTTTGGGACAGCACCTGCTCAGCCCGAATGAGCATAGAGAGATAACCCCTAGGAAATCCTGCAGTTTCTAGAAGCTGCTATGGTCTGTGGTGAACTCTAGCGCCGCGCCTATGGGTTTTTCTCACCATAATAAGCGGCGATCACAATAGGCCAATCATGGCCGCAGTGATATCACAGCCGCAAAACATAAATAAAAAAAAAAACCCAATTATTGCTCGCATACATATACGTACATACGTATACGAGCAATAATTTGGTATGTATTGTTACGTAACAAGAGCGATCTTAGTCAACAAGTGGCTGCGCAGTAGCAATAGGTCCAATGCTATTTGCTATTATTAGTATAATTTAGCGGCGGAAACGCATCAGCCAAATAAACAAATTTTAGATAATTTTTATTTATTTACATCATCCAAAATTAGAGTAATATATTAGTTGTGCAAAATTTTTATGCCCGATCCAAAGCTAGTCTGTCTGCGCAGTAGCAGTAACCATAATATAATATTTGAATAATTACTGCGCAACTGCCCAGCTCAGATCGCATCGGTCAAGATTTTCTTGCTTAGGTACACATTACACATATAGAAGGTAGATGATATAAAAAACACACCAGCACACAAACAATTCTCTGCCTATAAATTATAATTGGCAATGCTGTAGTGAGCGAGTAGTTTATGTCAACGTATAGTCAAAGAATAGATACCAATTTGAATTTTTAGTGGATTATCTTGCACACTTTATGTTCTCCGTTCATATGTAGTTAATATTATGTCGCCTATATAGTCCAGTAAATGATTGCCCAAAAGAGGCATGTGGATCGAAAAGTCGAAAGCACAAAAACTAACTTAGGAACTTTGTTTGGACTAGTTAGGAGATAAACATACTAAAAGTCCTCACCCCTCCGAGGTGAGCCCGAGGGGGGGGGAGAGGCCGAAGAAGGTCCTATTTTTAGGTTTTTTTCTTATATGTCAAAAACTGAGCGTTGTACGATATTTCGTTGTACTACATTAAGAAACCTCATAAAATTTTCTACAACTTTGGCCTTTACACTTTTTATCTATATCCAATTGTTGTCCAGCTATGAGCTTCCAAACGTGGTCTATTTTTAAGACGCTTAAATTAGTTTTCCAAAGTCGGTAAAAAAAATATTGAGAATAAAATTTGACCAACTTCTGTTGTCGTACCATAATATAACTTTGTAAATTTCTAGAAATCTGATGCAGTTCAATAATCTGGTACCACTGAACTGATCTGATGATGGAGCCGGGAGGTGTCTACTGGAACTCTTCAATGGCTATTAGTAAAACCGGCGAAATTAGGCTCATTACATTCGAATTGATGAGACGTAGGCACCTCCTGGTCCATTATCAGACCCTCGTCAGCAAGTGTTATGAAAAAGTCTCATCAATTCGAATGTAACGTGCCCAAACTAGACGGGTTTACTACTAGCCATTGAAGAGTTTCAGTAGACACATCCAGGCTCCATCATCAGATCAGCTCAGTGGTACCAGATTATTGAACTGTCATCAGATTTCTAGACATTTGCAAAGTTTCATTATGGTACGACAACCAGAAGTTGGTCAAATTTTATTTTTAAGATTTTTTAACCGACTTTGTATGAAAAACTAATTTAAAAATAGATCACGTTTGAAAGCTCATAGCTGGACAACGATTGGAGATAGATAAAAAGTGTAAAGGCCAAAGTTGTAGAAAATTTTATGAGGTTTCATAATGTAGTACAACAAAATTTCGTACAACTCACAGTTTTTGACATATAAGCAAAAAATCTAAAAATGGGACCTACTTCGGCCTTTCCCCCCCTCGAGCTCACCTTGGAGGGGTGGGGACTTTTAGTATGTTTATCTCCTAACTAGTCCAAACAAAGTTCCTAAGTTAGTTTTCTGCTTTCAACTTTTCGATCCACATTTCTTCTTTTACTGGACTAATACGTGGAAACTTGTAATTGTCCCTTAGTAAAATATTTAAGTACCATATTCATAGACCTAGATGTAAGTTTTCCTAAAATTGTAAAATAAAATAAATTTGTATGAGTAAGAAAAAAAATGTATGAGTACAAGTGGGCTTACTATAGATTTTAAGTACATCATTTTTTTCAGCGAGCTCATTCTAGTATTAGTTTTGTTCATGAAGACCTAATTGTTTTTATAAATCGGTGAGGAGTCAGGTAGACGTTTGGCAGCTGACGGCAGTGGGTGGGCAGTATTCCGAGCCCACGCCCACGCCCACGGCTGGAGCTGACTACATCGCGTGCCATCCACTGACTAACCCCTTTGCGCAATTCGGGTGACCTTCTTTCTAACGAATTTTCCGAGCTTTTCTTTACAGTTTTTTTTTCTAAAAACAAGTGAAAGATATTCGTGAAAGATTTCTGTTTGTTGATTCGTAAGAGAAATATGAGTTACGCATCCTCACCCTGCTTTAATACAGGTCTGGCCTAATGAAGGTGTAATAGAGGTCAGATATGGATTAATTTTAGTTTTTTTTATTATGTAGTTGATCTTAAATACGGAAGCATGTCACGCTTTACCCCTCTAGTATTTTTTTCATTTTACCTATTTTCCTTTTTATCTACAAATACGATTGGATATGGATTGTATGGATTGTTTGGATGTGTGTTTGTTACCTCTTCTCTCAGGCCTAAACGGCTGAGCAGATGGAGCTGATAAGTGAGTAGAATAACATTATATTAGAGGTTTATAGGCTACTTTTTAGCGGGTGAAACCGCTGGGGACAATTAGTTGTAACATAATAGTATGGCATGACTTTGCTTTGGGCACAGAATAGTATAATTTGGGGAATAATTAATGTTTTTTGCGATTTAAAAGTGATTGGACTCTACTACAAAACAAAACTCTCATTAGTTTTCATTGTCAATGTGTTACGACTAATGATGAGTCATACGAATCGATCTCATTGAATACCGCGCCAACAGATGAGTACACTTTCATTGATACTTATAAAAAATACTATTTGATTGATAGAAGCAATAACCCATCGTCATGGGCGTACCCAGCATTACCCAGCATTTGATAAATGGTGCGAGAAGATAAAAACTAAGTACGCACCTAGTAGAAAATTTAAAAATTTTGCAACGAGCTTCGAGAAAATTTTCGCGTGTAGGTTAGATGAAGTTATTCTACAAACATCCAACAATAACTTCAAAAAAATTAGATTTTATGCACGAACTGTTCGTGCATAAAACATTATAACAGTACTTAAAATAACATGTAAAGTCGCGTAAATTAGATCACGGGTGGGTTACATTAAAATATCAAACGATCGCATCGCTTGCGTATATCCTTTGGCCTCGATTCGCGAAGATTCACGCGGCAATAAAAAGCTGAAATGCTATCGAAATAAATAGGTGTTGTTGAAGTGATTTGAGCAACATATTTTGTATCGTGGAAGCTATTTCGGCGTGTTGCACAGGTAGCCGGCGTGTCACTAGGTGGGCAGAGTATTAATAATGTGGGTATGCTATATTTGACCACATTCGCGGGAAAGCATCGAGTTTCGTTCCAACTTCTTTCGCTGGATTTTGTTACATCTATGCATGCTTTATCACGAATATTGAAGGTGCTCTTTGCCCAGTAGTAGGACACACATGCCACATAATGCTACTTCTTTTTGAGACAATTTTTTTAATACATATATCTATAACTGATTGGACCAGTAAGAGCACAGAACTATAGCTTTGTTATTGGCCTCAGTGTATTTAAGATTAGACTACTTACGAGTATTCGATTTAAACGTTCGTTAGACGTCAATTAAAATTACGAGAATTAGTAATTTTAAAATTAATTATATATTTAAGTTCTTATTCTTCTTCATTTTTTATGTTACAATTCTATTATAATCGGCCAGGGAGGTGTACGCATTTCTTAGTAAAAACGGGACGGGGACGTCCCGTCTACCCATCGGGATTCCAATCGGATCACTAGGAACATCCAATGGGAACATCCCAATATTTCGTAGTGCCAGCGGATCTGACTATAGGTACATATGTATGTTTGTCATTGCCGTACCACAGGGTCCATAGAAATACTTTATGACCTTGTATCTAATTTTATAAGGAGGCAAATAAACTATAGAGTATATTGAAAATGACAAGCATTGTGGTGGACTTCTCATCATGTTTTTGATGGGTTCCATGAGTCCATGAGTCACACCCAAATGTGTAACCGTGTGTCTGGGTGGCATTTTTTTTTACATTTAGTTACATTTAACGATGACAGACACTGACGAAGAATATAATAATATTATACACAACCCACCGCACAATTTTGAATTGAGGTTTTCAGCTAAATTTCTTCCACACATTTGCCTTAATAATTAAAATACTTATTTTACAAAGATGTATACCGCAATACGGGAGTGAGCGCATGATAATTATAATAATAAGTTATGTAGATAGTATTAGGTTAAGATTCTAATCTCTCGTATTATTCTTTAAAAATACCCCTTGGAAACATTTATTTGCACACAAGACATAATATACATTACACATCTACAAAACACAAGATAAACATAACATAAGGCAATATAAAAATGTGATCTTGCCGCAAAAACCACAGCTTGCTGAGCTGGTACCTTTTTGCCTTTACAACTCGGAATCCGAATAAGAGGTTTTTTGTTTACCAATAATTTTATTAGATGTAGGTATATTGTTAAATTTAGTTACATAATGTACATAAAATTTTTAGATTTGATTTTGATCAGTGCAAGCTGACAACATACACGCTCATGAATGTTACTCACTAGCCTATGTCCATAACGATCAGTAAATTGCGAAATGACTTAGAAAACTAAAAATAGATGATTAATTATGATAATAACATAACATTTTACAACCTGCGTGTTGTTAGTTTATGGTAGTTTTTCTATAGCGTATTTACTCTCTATAGAAATCCGGACATACCCGTAAATTATGTTTATCGTTATGTTCATGAATCAAAACAAGGCCAAGCCCATAAAATAGAGAAATTCTAGCTCTATCTTGTGTGTTGACCATCGTTGCACGCATATTATTGTATTATTTCTGTCTGGCACTGGATTCCAGCGCTGGATACACTAATAGCAATAACGGGCACTGGTATGCTAGTAATCAGTAAGTAATCTTGTTACATATTTACAGGTTTATCAGTTTTTCAGTGTTTCCAGGAAATATGTGGACGGCCAATCCAGTGCCTTCCAGTACTGAAAGAACCATTGTAAATAAAACACATTATGAAACCATCGCCAGCATTTCATGTCACTAGAATCATACAGATTTGGTAGGCCAATAGGTCCATTCTAGTCCAGTATTAACCGGTTCCTTTTTTGTCCACGATGTTGGTCATTCTCGAAGTATTGTCGGACAAACAGGCGGGGTAAAACCTCCTACCTACCTTTTTCTACCCAGGAAAAATACGTTACGCATCATCACCCCACGCCGGGGACTCCCCCGCCGAAGATGGGCGCGGTGGGGATACCCACTAAAAACCTGGGGGTGTTTCTGCGGGACGCCATAATAATGCCGGCGCAGCGGGTACGCCGAAGCACTCGTCCGCGGTTGTACTTTCTACCCGGCTTAACTAAATATCATTTCGGAACACGGTCATAAATACTTAGGTACGGTTTAGTCCAGTGAGTGGTAACTGCCACGGATGAAGCCTACCAGTATAAAACTACTAGTTACTGAACTGGAATGAATGTAACAAGGCAATATTTATTTCCAGGTTTGTGTTCTGGCAGGTGTTGGAGAGTTCCATTGTCATCTATTTTATGACAATAACCTAAAGATAGAAAATGATTGTATGTTCCTGGGGCGGAGCCAACTCTCGTGGATGCTCGCTCTGATGCATAATTGCTACTTAATCATGGAATTACATCATTATTGCAATAATATATCTCTTGTAATGTCTCTGAACGGAATGCTACGGCATCCTTTTGAAATTAACTGCTGTGGTGCATCAATGCAGTTGTGGAATGTTTAATCGATTTTTAAAAGAGATATTTTAATTTGCTTGTTACATTTTGCATATTTATTACAACGAAAAGCAGAATATAGTATTATCTTGTTTTTTTCTGGTTTTATTTATTGCATATGCAATTTAAAGTTGATTTTGTTGTTTTTTTTAGTTTATAACCAGTTATTTATTTGCACATACTCGTACCTATTAATTATCGATCGATTATGTAGGTACAGTAAGGCGCTTTGCTGACAGAACAACTTTTGGAGCACTTTGGAGCACACGGCCAGTGACGTCACAACCGAGCAAATATAGGAAATTTGCTCGTTTTGTTTATAAGAAGTTATAAGGGTACTACCCTTACCTCTATCCTTCGCTTTTCGTTGCTGGTATGGTCGGAGTTAACACTCTCGAGCTGAGACATAAATTTGCATTGATGGTGCACTATTACCGTCTCCTCAACAGCGGCAATGTTGTCAACCCTACTGCACTGGCGCGTTGTTCGTTGTACACCCCTAACGGGCGGTGCAGGTTGCGCATGCGACGCTTACTTGAGGGCCCACAGTTCCTCACCCTGACCTCACAATTTGCTCCAACGGCTTATGCTGTGAGACTGCTCAACGCACTGGTTTTTTTTTTTTTTTTTTTTTTTATGTGATGAAGTAGAAGACGAGCAAGACGCTCTCCTGATGTTAAGAGATAACGGCTGCCCATAATCAGTACAGTGTTACCTAGGATTTCACAATTATGTGAAATTCTAGGAGCACTGCACCAACGCTTCTTACTCAAGAGTCATAAGATGTTAAGACTCTTTAGCCCAGTAATTTTACTAGCTACAGTGCCCTCCTACCGGAGCACAGTAATGTTTGCACATCACTGCTCAGGCGGTAGAATAACTGGCACTGTTGGGGTACCCACCTAGACGACCTCCTGCAAAGGAAGTCTACCCCCGGTGTGTTGCTCATTATCCGGATGTTGACTTATTTGTTACTCCCTTCAATACCTTTTCTAAACTTTGTTTAAACTTTTTGGAAGTGTATAATAATTAAGATCCTTTTTTGTTTCATAGTTATGTTTTTTATAATATAAATTGTACTGGTTTACTGTACGTGTTGGTATATACTGTAAGTACAGTGAACATTTGAATAAAAATAAATAAATAAATAGCACTTTGTATCTCACATGTTTTTTTATCAAATTTGCAAGGACACAGTAATAGTCCAGTAAAAGAAGAAATGTGGATCGAAAAGTCGAAAGCAGAAAAACTAACTTAGTAACTTTGTTTGGACTAGTTAGGAGATAAACATACTAAAAGTCCCCACCCCTCCGAGGTGAGCCCGAGGGGGGGGAGGCCGAAGAAGGTCCCATTTTTAGGTTTTTTGCTTATATGTCAAAAACTGTGCGTTATACGATATTTTGTTGTACTACATTATTAAACCTCATAAAATTTTCTACAACTTCGGCCTTGACACTTTTTATCTATCTCCAATCGTTGTCCAGCTATGAGCTTCCAAACATGGTCTATTTTGAAGACGCTTAAATTAGTTTTCCATACAAAGTCGGTAAAAAAATCTTACAAATAAAATTTGACCAACTTCTGGTTGTCGTATCATAATGAAACTTTGCAAATGTCTAGAAATCTGATGACAGTTTAATAATCTGGTACCACTGAGCTGATCTGATGATGGAGCCAGGAGGTGTCTACTGAAACTCTTCAATGGCTATTAGTCAATAAAAGAGCGTGTCGAGTGACGCATTCTGGCTATTTGACAAATTTGGAAATATAAATTCATAGAATATTTTTTTGGAAAATTCCTCCAGACCAGCCCTCCATAATATTAAAACACGCATTTTAAAAGTGTTTTCAGTTTGATATATTAAATAAATGGCATGATGAGAATTTTTGAAAAATAATATTTAAATATTGTTCCCCTTGCTATTTTTTTAATATATCAAACTGAAAACACTTTTTAAATGTGTGCAATAATATTATGGAGGGCTGGTCTTAAGGAATTTTCAATAAATTAATTCTATGAATTTATATTTCAAAATTAGTCAAATAGTGCGAGCGAGAGAGCGTTACTCGATATATTTACATTACGCTCTTAACATAGTTCAGCCGCTACAAACGCCGCGTCTTATCCTTTTGTATTTTTATGAATGAATTCAAGAATCATAATAAATACATAAATTAATTATTATTCATATTATAATCACATAAATTAATTAACTAATAAAAAAAAAATATTAGTGAAATTATAATTTTATCGTAGTCAATCTCAAAGACTAGTACTATAATAATTGTATAAGATGTCACAGAAAATATTTTTTTACTATATATTATAATTCCTTCTAAAAAAAATATTGATTCTGCAGTGTTAGGTACTGAAGTTACTTATAAATAAATAAAATAAATAAATAAATATTTCAGGACGTTTCACACAGCACCACCTAACCCCAAACTAAGCAACTTAATGCTTGTATTATGGTGGTCAGGATAACGGATATAATACTTATATACTTTTCTTTTGTAAATACATACTTATAATAGATATTGAAAAACCACCCAGACCAGAAACATGGGAGTAGTTCAACATCTAACTCTTTATTGTACACACCTCAAAATATACAAAAAGCTTAAAAACGATGACAAAGTTAATCACTATGTATGCTTATATCTTTAACCCTTAGTAGCCTGATTTATTAAAATGATTTTTTTTAAATTTTACTGTGTTTGCTTGAGGGTCTAGATGAAGGGAAAAATAGCTAAAAAAATCACAATATTTATTTTACATATTTATTTAGAAAAAAAAAACAGGTTTCAATTTTGATACTTCAGGCATTAAGGCCATAAAGAAATCAAATATAACTATAAAAAATAATTTTAACATAGCGAAAATAATATATTCACTTATCTCAAAAGTATTTATATTCTTCAGAAAAAGAAAATATATCAAATTTGTATTCAACAAAACTTTTGGGAAAATGTGTTTACTTGTTCACTTTGCCGCGAAAGTAATATAATGTCATAGATAAAATAAAACAATAATGACATTTGATTTTTTTTATTTTCGTTGGAAAGTATATTATACAACAGTAAAATACGTACAGCCAACCTATAAAAAAAACTAATAGTAATGTGAACATTCGGTTTAAGAGATTGGTATCAAAATTGAAACTCTAAGTTATTAAGGGTTAAAACTACGCATCGGATTTTGATGCAGTTATCATTAATAGATATAGTAATTCAAGAGGAAGATTTATGTGTATAATATATGAATATTATAGTAGAAGACACTGATTAATTTTGTATTAAGCGTGACGAAGTGCGCACGGGTCCACTAGTTCATAATAATATACTCTCTAAGTACATATGTTTTTTTTAATGTGATGAAGTAGAAGACGAGCAAGACGCTCTCCTGATGTTAAGAGATAACGCTGCTCATAATCAGTACAGTGCTACTTAGGATTTCACAATGATGAAATTCAAGGAACACTACACCAACGCTTCTTACTCAAGAGTCATAAGATGTTAAGACTCTGTAGCCCAGTAATTTCACTAGCTACAGTGCCCTCCTAACGAAGTACAGTAATGTTTACACATCACTGCTTAGCGGTAGAATAACTGGCACTGTTGGGGTACCCACCTAGACGACCTCCTGCAAAGGAAGTCTACCCCCGGCCCGGTAAAATATATCTATGACAAAAGCGTATATTTTTTATTAAACGGTTTTATTTAGCTTACTCCGTTTGTTTTATTCATTTTTCTTGGGTCAAATTTGGTAATTGAAATTTCACCGTCTTCCTGTCAACCGATTGATCTGAAATTTGGTATGCGCCTTTGGTTCTGGTGACAATACAATTATGTATATTTAATATTATTGTAAATCCAAGATGGCGGCCGCTACAAAATGGCGGATAACGTATTTTTTTTTAATCCCATCAATATGGGTATCAAATGAAAGGACTTGACAAGTTGAATACAGTGCACTATACAAAATCAAAATCCAAGATGGCCGCCGCTACAAAATGGCGGATAACCTATTTTTTTTCAATCCCATCAATATGGGTATCAAATGAAAGGGCTTGACAAATAGAATACATTACCTACCTCACCCCACCCCACCCCACCCTCACCCTCTTACCTCTTAGTACTAAAAGCCTAAAAATAAAAAAGGTAAAAAAAGTTTTTAAGTTAAACGGTTTTATTGTAAATATGTACTAAAAGCTAAAAAAATAAAATCGTGAGGCACGTCAAATATCTAAATCTCTAATGAACATTTTCACTGAAAGTTGTAGATATTTGACGTGCCTCACGATTTTATTTTTTTAGCTTTTAGTACATATTTACAATAAAACCGTTTAACTTAAAAACTTTTTTACCTTTTTTATTATAGAACATGCATCAACATAATATTATTGGCACATACAATTAATATTACTTATATATTACAGTAATTATAATGATGATGAACGGGATGAGTCCCCCGCGGTGAGCAATGGTTGCACGGATCCTGGACGAGCCGGGAATAGCGACATGCGTCAGGGATGACGACAACTAGGGTCGCACTGCACTGCAAGGGGGCAGACTGAAAATCAACAATCGTGTTAACCCTGTGTTAATATGGCTACCAGCTGAGTCTGCTCCTTTTGCCTACGATGTATTTAATGTAATAATTGTACTTTCTCTCTCTCTCTCTCTCTCTCACGCGAGATCGTGGTCAAAAGCTATTTATTTATTTATTTATGTCATGAAGTAGAAGACGTGCAAGACGCTCTCCTGGTGTTAAGAGATAACGGCTGCCCATAATCAGTACAGTGTCACCTAGGATTTCACAATTATGTGAAATTCTAGGAGCACTGCACCAACGAGAGTCTTACTCAAGAGTCATACATAAGATGTTAAGACTCTTTAGCCCAGTAATTTCACTAGCTACAGTGCCCTCCTACCGGAGCACAGTAATATTTGCACACCTATAAAACAAATTTTTAAATGAAACTGGCCAAGTGCGAGTGTGACTTGGACTCACACACGAAGGATTCCGTACCATTCTCTATTCTCTATACAACATGGTCTTCATTCTCTCTATGGCTCATTCTCATGGAATCGATTCTCATCGTCACCTTCATGGCAATTCTTATTTATATTGCTTATTTGTAATGTTTATGTATAATATTGTATAGAGCTGGATAACACGAGTAAACTTTTATATAAAAAAAATAAATCGTACGTTTCATTTCGAAGAAAAACAGTTTTGAAATTTTCGACGCCACGAAAGTGATTCAGTCATTATTTATTCACAACTTTTTCAATAAACCCCCTTCTAAAAGACTAAATCTACCAAATATGTACAATAAAACGACATTCTACGTAACAACAAACCTCACTACAAAAGAAAATATGCGTAATTTGAGATATTACTTTACCTTTTACTTTACTTTTTTATTTGTCAGAAATTTTGTATGTATGTATTAAAACCCTAACATAACAGATAAATTACTTTTTAGTTAGTAAAAGGGCCCTATCTAAACAAAACAATACTAAAAAATCACTTTCGTGGCTTAAAAATCACCTTCATGGTAAAAAACGCTATGAAGGTGATGCCACGCTGGTGACGAAAATATAACTTTTTGATGAAATTCTGGAAAGTTTAGGTATAATGTATAAAATTAAATACTACATCTTTATCTCGCACATTATAGCGTTTCGAAAAGCTAGCTTTGATTTAAATAACTATAATACAATGCATAAAAATGTTGTCCATGCAAGTGATCGGTACACCCATGAATAAATTGAAACTTAGCAATTATATTTTTTCCACGGCTCGATAAGTCCTAGATCCTACTTCTACGATTGCAGAACATCGCCATCATTGAAATGAATCAAACTCTTTATTAGATTGTTGCTGTTGTGTTTAACAGCAGCCGTTAAACTACGCAAATTTAAAGCACCTAAAATCGTGTGACCGTCGCATTATGTCATTTTAAATTCAAAATTATAATTAAAGGCTTTTTTGAGACTGTATACCGTAAAGTGTATTTGTTTACGAAAATTTTGGTATATGTTATATACAGATACACCGAAATTTGTTAAAGTAGTGCCCAAATGTTTCACTGCAACGGAAAGTATGACACCATGAGAATACAAAAAATGGCCCCGTTTTTGACCTTTCATGTTAAATTTTAGTATAATTTTTTGCGTCTATTATGACAATCTTTATTTATTTTGTAGCTTATTATATGTTTTATCCACCTTTCCAAAATTCATGTCTCTTTCTTTAACCGTTTAGGAATTATAACCGTGTGACCATCAAATTTGAGCTAAAATGAGAATGAGCCCTATACAAAAACAAGTGAAATTTAAAAAAAAAAAATTTAAAAACAAGCTTTTATTATTATTACCATCATGTATCATAAAGTACTCGTCAAAACGAATCAAATGAGCCTAAACTCGATGGGGTTGTGTCGTTTTATTACGGAGTTCCTATGGCCACCTTCCAGCTCCATCATCAGATCAGCTCGATGTCATAAAAATATTGCATTGTCACCTGATTTATACATGCATACAAAATTTCAGCTAAATCGGACATCGGGAAGTGGGTCAAATTAAACTTGCAAGATTTGATTACAGACAGACAGACAGACAGGTGAAAGTAAATAAAAGCTTTTAAAAAGAACTTTTTATGGGAGCTCCCTTTATTACTTATTTTATACTAGCTGCGCTCAGCGGTTTTACCCGCTGTACAGTAGCCTATATGTTATTCTAGGGTCTAAGCTCTATACGAAAGTTCAGCTCAATCTGTTCACCAGTTTAGACGTGAAAGAGTAACATACATACCATACATCCAGACAAAAAGATTAGGGTAACGATAATTATTATTTTTGTTAATCCTTTGCTTTGTTTTTTTTTTTCCTCACCAACCGTAAATACTCGCATGTCAATATTGCTATTATTAATTAAATTTAATTTAATTTAATGCGAGTCTTTTTACAAGCTTTTATTTATTACTTTCACACTACTTCACCTATCCGTTGTCTGTATATCTGTCTGTAATCAAATCTTGCAAGTTTAATCAGAGATTGCTTTTAGCCATAAGACCGGCAATTGTTACATTTACGTCATGAAATTGTGTTTTTAAGTTTTCTGTATATTTGTGGTGTTTCATTATTTATTTATCTATCTCCTATTATTTTAATTTAATATTATAAACGTGAAAGTTTGTAAAAATGTATGGATGTAGGTTTGTTACCTTTTCACGCCTAAACGGGTGGACCGGTTGAGCTGAAATTTGGTATAGAGAAAGCTTAGACCATGGAATAACACATAGGCTATACAGTACAGCGGGTAAAACCGCCGGGCGCAACTAGCCATCCATATATTATAAACAAGTAAGTTTGTATAGATGTTTGTTTCTTATATTTACGCCTAAAAGACTGGTGACTGGGATGAATTTTGGTATAAAGGCTACTTTTCAGAAGACCCTTCGCGAAGCTGGTAAAATAATAAATTTCAATGCTAAACGGGGGTGAATATCGCATTTCTCATCGTCTCAATTATTGACAAAGCTTTTTTATAACTAACGTTTAAATAGTATTTATTTGTTGATATGTAACACGGATATATATTATATAGAGCACCAAAATAAAATACTTAGGTACTCTACATTTACTAACCATACCAAATATTAGTGTAGTTAGAGTAGATGTACAGTGATGGAGGTAGCGGTTACATTAGGGTGGCCCAAAAATATTATAATATCAATCATCCAATATTCTTCTTGTTTAAATAAAAAAAATAATATTTTTTTGATACCACATAACTCCATTATATTAATCGACGGCTTTCATTGATATATGGAGCTATGTGGTCATCGTACAGCAGTGGATAGAGTGCCGGTTGGTCGGGAATCGTGACAGCGTCTCGTCGGTGAATCAATTAAACATTTCACTCGGGATGACGCACGCGTTGCACTTATTTACTTTGTAGTACCATCACTTCTCTGTTCATGGCATTAATTAATTACCTTATTGTGGCTAATGAACTTGTTTGATAACATCGATATAATGATTGGATTCATCACTGATGCTGCTAATTAATGACTACAATCTTAATAACTTTCTCATTGTTTAGACTAGATGTATCGCATGGGAGGCGCGGCGCGGCGACTAGTGTCTAGTGGTTAGGCCTACTCGTACGGAAGCGATCTATGAATGACATATCAAGTGAGTGTATTGTACAGTAGTGGAGTAGGTTGTGTTCACTGTTATCCGGTGTGGAGTTATATATGTATGTGTTGCGCTACAATAAGAGTGTAAGTGCGGAAGGTAGCGAGCCGTGCAAAATGTGCGGGGAGGCGGGGGAGTGACGTGTGTCGGGACACGTGGGGGGCGTGGGGGGAGGCATGCGCAGGAGTGCTCGAAATAACCGGCGTATTTCGGTCGCCCCCCGCCGCGCCGCGCCGTCGCCGCGCCGTGCGCCCTCACCCGACACTATCCGCTGACTATTCGCAATCGACCGACGTCTTGGTTGTTGGACTTGGGTTATAATGACTTGACTTCTGCTAAATGAACCCGTGCACTAGAATAAGTTTACCGCAGTGGCGTATTTATTTGTCGAGCGAGCGCCGAAGAGGCGACAGTATTAACGAAAGGACCAGTAGCGTCGAGTGAGAGTTGATCAGTGATTGTGCGACATGGAGAAGCAGTCGCGGTGGACCGAGCAGCGCTCGGAGCGGCGCGAGCAGACCGAGCAGCGCCAGGAGCAGCGCCAGGAGCAGCGCCAGGAGCGCGTGCAGCGCACCGAGCACCACTACTCCCGGCAGATGTTCTCGCAGCAGCAGAGTGAGTACCCGCTACAACACTGTACCTACATCTGTCTCATCTCATCCACGCCCGAGCTTTAACCCGTTAACTGCGAAGCGAATGTTGTAACTTGCGTCCTGAAATTCATCCATCACAGTGTAATGTAATGTGTTATATTAGTATGTAATGTGACGGGAGCGAGGATCGGACCGGCGCGGCGGCGGCGGGCGGCTGCGCCCACGCGCGAGCTGAGAATAGCCGCGCTATCTCGCCGCCGGGAAAGCGCTATGCTCAAATAAAGTTACGCACCAGGAAGAAACCGAACCCACTCGCGGTCCGGCCGCCGCTGCGTCCGCTCCTCGCCCCGCCCGCGAATGTTCCCGCCTGCCTCCTGCGGCCCCTCTCTAGGTACTCTCGGCCGCGGCCGCCGAGCCTGCCACAGCTAGCGCATTACTTGTTTACATATAAGGCACGCTCTCACCCGTATATGGGGCCAGAACGAATACGTTACCATTCAAGGATTAATTTCTTATTATGAGAGCTTAACTCACAAAAGTGGGACGAATGCTAATGACATCTGCTGAGATTACGATACGGTTGGTATACTGGGGGGTCCACATCGCAGAGTTAGTTGTTATATAGGGTCAGTTGTTGTGTATTGAATGCACCGACGTGTGTCTGTGTGCAGTGAAGGATCGGTCGCGTGCTGCATCCAGTAATTGCCCCGAGCGCGGCCCGAGCCTAACAAAAAGCGAACACTATCACAACATAGACCGCCTCTAGAGAAAACATTGCGGGAATGCATCGCTCCACTCCACTACCTATCTAAATTGGATCTCGCACTCGCTGTCAAACACTGACTAGTGAAATATGCGCATCGCTAACGAGCTCTTGTAAATAGAGGCTGCGATCGATCATCGACCGCGTCCGCGCCCGCGTCTCTACTCGCCGGCGCACTACGTCGCTACAGCCGCGGAAACAACTATGTACCTATGTACATAAACAAACTTATTATTTTAATTCTTCAAACATAGGTTCATCTTTCAATAATCATGGATAATGTTATTTATTTAATTAGTTTACATAGAAAATAGAGCATAATTGATTTGTAACACGATCCAAAACAATAACGATTCGCCTAACTAAGTGCTAAATGGAGAGGAATGTACATCGTGACTGCCTATTAAGATAATAATCACGAGTTGCGACACGATTGTGTAGCGGCTGCGCCCCGTACAATATAGATCTACACTTGAACAAACTGAGCCGACTTCGAATCCAAGTTATGTAAAACGGTAAACTACTTGTCAATTGCGTGACTCACTCTCGGCCACAGCTGGTATCATGATATTACACTAATTGAATATTTAACGTTACCGTTTTTTCCGCCACATAACTAGTAACATGCGTACGCGCATTTATTTGTCACGAAACATTTTGTTAGTGAAAAAATGATTCGATTATACACATGATATCTTACGCATAACGTAACAATACGATGATCCCAATATCGAGTGAGTCTGCTAAAGAAATCGTCAATTATCTAAACTTTCTTTTCTAAATATACCTAATATTTAAATGTTTGTACATAAGTACTTTTTTCGTAGGATTTCATTTATATTTAAATTTCTGAGCATATTGTACAAATAGAAAGTTTTTTAATGCCAAATAAAGCAGTGGATTAATTGCAAAAAAAAAATGATGTTTCTAGGTTTACAGTCGAGTGGTAGTAAAGGCTGGAAGAGTCACACCGCTGCGCAGCGGTCAGTGTACACTAACTAGACACCATTATCTAAGGAATCTGGTCTGGTCTAGGCTGCACCGCGCACTAGGCTACACACGGCTAGCGTTGGGGGCAACGATTCTTAATTATCGGTTTTCTATGTTCACATAATGAGAACAATAATAGCATCGTTACCATGACAAAACAACGACGGTTTTCACTCTCCATGTAGAAACTATGGGTAACATGCCGTGCGCTGTCATTTGCAAAACGTTCGCTTTTTATCAATGGATGAATACACCCGTGACTTCACTCGATGCCAATAATGCTATTAATATTATGAATACGAAAGTATGGTTACGTGTAATGTGTGTTTGTTACCTGTAATAGTAATTTTCTATTGGTCTTATCAAAACATATTTTTATCTTATCTAATCTCACCTAAACGGTTAAACCGATTTTATTCAAATTTAGTATGTAATAGCTAAGTTGCTAGAATGTAATACCTTTAGATATAAGACTACTTTTCCGTGGATAAAACCGCTAGGCGTAGTCTATCACCGATTCGCATTATCATAAACAATACCCAACTTTCACATCTAAAATATTAACCAAACGTTTAGTCACTAAGAAAGCCATTCATTCCGTACATAATAAAAGAATTCACGAAACAAGTGAGTGAAATTATACAGAGTAAAAATAAAATAAAATATATTAATATGAAATGCAAACGCGATGTGTATGTTAAACACGCGCAGTTATTTTGTATGTGTTTAAGTTTCACATTTTGTACTCGGTTCGCTAGTTTGAGATAAAATCTGGCGAAGGAGTGGCTTTAAACGTCATAATAAGCTTTAATTATATATTTAAGCAAAAAAATCATTGACAGAACTAAGGAATTTTGCAGATAGAGCAACTATTGTAGCAACTAGCACTTCCAACTATTTCAGATAATATTTTAATTCTACATCGAACAGGCCGTAAATCACACTAATAATATTATAAATGCGAAAGTTTGTGAGCGAGTGTGTATGTTTGTTACTTCTTCACGCCTAAACGGGTGGACCGATTAAGCTGAAATTTTGTATAGTGATAGCTTAGATCCTGGATTAGCATATAATCAACAGTACAGCGGGTAAAACTACTGGGCGCAGCTAGTAAAATACAAAACTGAATGAATAAACTAAAATATGAAGCTATTTTTTCTAAATACTGGTATAAAATATCTTAGATTTATGAATAGAGTACGTTATTTTAGCACGCATAAATTACTTGATATGGTAATATCGGCTCACTAGTTCGCTTTCATTCAGACATAGAGAAATTAAATTGAGGAGCGAGCGGCTAATACCTCCAAATGGTTAGACGTGACTTGGAAAATTCTAGCGAGTTTAGAGGATCGTTGCAATTAAAAAAAAACTTTTATGTAGGTATTTAATTCATAAATTTATATTTCTTTTTTTCGCTCAATATATGCGAATATGTCACCCGGCACATAAAGTGTACGGCCATTCTTGTTATTTATTCAGTGGTCGGAGCATAGATGCGCGGCACGGATGCGCACGCGCACGTCTAACGTAACTCGCTAACTGTACCCCGTCGCAGTGACTGCACTTATCTACTAACTACTCTATCTAGCCTCATCTTAGTTTCAACCTCAAACGGTAAACAGTCTACCAAGAACATGTCTACATATTAATAAATAAAATACAACTAAATAAAAAAAGAGGAAGGTCCAAAGAAAGGTGGACCACAGAGATACTAACATAGAGTTATGATTCGAATAATAGGGATGAGTCCATATTGGTCACCTAAAAACTTATAGGCGTTGTTATAGCCGTTTTTATTCTATTTACAAAAACAAATAACATTGATTTTATTATATAAATGACAGACTAATAAGATTATAAGTTTTAAACCTTGTTAACATTCATTTTGCGGGCGATGATTGGCTACCAAAAGTGCATCTCAGGTTTATTCCATAAACCTACAGTTGGCACCAGTCCCTCACAAGATAGGTGATAAAGCTTATGATTACAAATAAATGTTAACCACCTAGTACTTACACCTAGTACTTAAGTACAAACTTATTCTTGTGAGAGAAAATAAACGCTTTTATTATTTTTTATTTTTATTTATTCATAAATAGAGAGTTTTGTACAGTACTAATATCGAGGAGGCCCTTCTTCCAGGGAAAATAAAACATGGCGTTAACATTAACGTACATAATAAAATATTATTTATTTGTATATCAAAAATGAATCGTCAATACTTAAAAAGTCTAGAATGAATATTACAAACATGTAGCCGATAATCTTCAAAGTTGCTCATGCGATTCCAAAAGTTCTGGCACCAATAAATTTATTATTAATTATTGTATGATTCATGGCGATAACTTAGTAGGTTAGTGCGAGATTTCAATAATATAATTACTATGAAAAAATACAACATAAACAAAGTAATTATTTTATTCTTTTAATGAAACTTTTTTTAAATGTACGTTTATAAACTGTTTACAGTTTTATTTGTACTTTTAATAAAATATGAATCCCATTAAAATGGGAGTAAATAGATTTCACTTCTTTGCTCTAAAACTAAGTTAAAGAAAAACATAATGAGTAATGTGTACCTACTTAAAAGCCTTTTAATTGAACAAATAGTATTATTAAGAATTGAAACTTGTTACTCTGTGTAAA
The DNA here is from genome assembly GCA_947507615.1 of Hemithea aestivaria. NCBI lineage: Eukaryota > Metazoa > Arthropoda > Insecta > Lepidoptera > Geometridae > Hemithea > Hemithea aestivaria. Next base: position 5,107,502 of record OX382323.1, read on the forward strand.
AACACAGAGTAACAAGTTTAAAAATCAAAAAAGTAAGTAGAAAAACGTAAGTATTATTTATCTATGGATGTAATTATTGACTATAAAGTTTAATTTTAAAGATCATTTCCCAATTTTTGAAAAATATTAAGTAACTCTAAAATAAATATAAAAAAAAAATACCTTATGTATAAATCACGTGTCTAAGTGTTTGTTATCGCGCTCTTTTGAAACAGCTTGACCGATTTTTATGAAATTTTTGTGAAAATTTAGTAGGTGTGAGAATAAAATTTCAACCAGCCTTAATATAAAAATAACGCGTGACTGATTAATCTAATAACGCACAACTATTAACTCCTGAATGGATATTGGCCCCGACAAAACCGAAAGTATTTAAGCCAGTATATATACATATATTTTTAATTTCAACAATATTATTATTTTTTAATTATAGAGCATTGATTTTATTATGATTTGAACGGACACTTGCATACCTTTTTGTATATATATTTTATACTATATTAAAAATATTTAATTTTCTGGCATGTTTTAATAAGCACTTTGTACGAAGTAGAGTTACACTTCGTACAAGCCTGAATAAAGTTAATTTAAATGATTTATTCTAAATATTAAAAAAAGTTTTTAAATACTGTAGAGTGCTTTATAATCGGAGATATGCAGTACACAGCGATGTGCTATTAAAGCGACTATTGAGAGAAATCAGTAATCTATTATCCATTATGTGATATACCTCTGTATACATGGATGTATACAAACAGTCATCGATACGCGTTTCACATTGAAAGCGCAACCACTTTCGATATCTGTACTCTCGAATAAATAACATTCATGTGTCTTTTTGTAATGCCAAAAGAAAACTACACTGTACATATGTATATACCTAGTATATACATAGGTATAATACATATTATGAAGTACACTGTACATATATTAGTATCTTAATAACACAGTACTTGGTACTTTTAACAATTAAATGAAATTCGAAATTTTTACAAGTCTGTTAGTTTTAGTTTTATAACAAAAAGTTAAAGAATTTACCTAAATTGTACGTATGTATCTTCTTTTATATAAAAAAAGGAATGAGGGGACAAACTTTTCTATCAACTCACAGCTCTTCTATCAACTCCTCAACGGATTGATATAGACGTTCCGAAAAAAATAATTCCCTAAAATTCTTATATAAGAGTAACCATAAAGTCCGGTGCGGAAAGTACCTCTAGTAGTTACTAATGTATACTTGTAGGATACATTTCATGGGTAAAACCGCGCGGATCCTATAGTCTAGTTAAAAAAAACATAGCTGTATTCTATTACGTCAGTTCGTGAAGCACGTTTAATTCTTTTGTATGTGAAATGTGCAGGAATAATAGACGCAGGTTTAAAAGACATAAACGCGCTCAGAACATGTCTGGTCACACCTTATAGGAGGCTAGCTCCACATGTGACACACTTCTCAAACAAAACAAATACATATATTAAGGTTTTTCCTCGACTCGCGAACCTTCTCGCTCGCACGATATGATGAACTTAATAACTCCTAAACCTGACACGTTACGAGGGTGGGTTCGGAATATTTTTTGTTGTTATTGATATCAGTTATAGATTTATTTTAGGCGATTTATTAATAAAAATGTCGGACTGGAAAGTATGCCTCCCCTTTCCCAAATCCTTCACATCATTCATAAACTTAGTCATTATTAAACTACATTTAGAAAAAAAAAACTAAACCCTTTCATTTTTACACTACAGAAGCAGTTTCCTAAATCGCATTAAGCTCGCGACGTTCAGTCTTAACATGCACCTGCCGTACAAATACAAAATTATTCATAAAAAGTGAGTAGGTACAATAAATGTGGAGTAATTGAAAGGGCAATGAATGTAAGGTTCGGCGAGCTCAATCCACGGCGAAAGTAACAAGATGCCATTAAATTCGCTTAATAAATTCGGAGATAAGAGCGGTAAAAGTCATGCGCACCGATGCGATCGCAGATTATATTTAACATTACGTCGAGTTTACTTTACTGCTTTCTCGGACTTGTAAATACAGTTTTACTTTCGTGGGGGTATCCTTGAGATTATTGTCCATTCTTCTTATAAAGGTACATTACGCCCTGGTAACAAAATTTTATTTCTAAATCTTAAAATGTTCTCTTGGACGCTACTTTATTTTAGAAGACGCGTTAAACTGGGATTGTGGATACTAACTGCTTTCTATAAGTTATGTAGGAGGTAGTCGTTAGGTCATGTTGCCGACTGGATTTTGGTGACCTTTGGACGTCGACCAAACTTTTTTAAATTTGAATCTGACAATTGTTTAACCAGTTCTGTTAGAAAATAAACTCCAATTTATTTATTATTATAAATAACTAGGTATGCCCAGCGGTTATACCCGCTGTACTGTATGTGTTATTCCAGGGACTAAGCTATCTCTATACCAAATTTCAGCTCAATTAGTCCACCCGTTTAGACGTGAAGAAGTAACAAACATTCGCAGTCACACACTCATAAACTTTCGCCTTTTATAATAAGAGTGTGATGAATTGAAAATTTTTAAGCCCATCTATTACTATTTGTTTTGATTGAATTCGGTTTATGTTACATACTTTTGATTATAAAATATTTTATATAGTTATTTAATAACTAGCTTAAGGCACTAACGGCAGCACGTAGTTTTCAAGGTGGCTCTTATAAAACAGTTATAACTACACCTTTATTTCATCTCGACATTATTTACTGTAACTAACTACTAGGAATGTCAACCAGTACTATCATTTTATTCTATAATCTAGATCTAGCATAGGCACTATAAGGGATATATTTAATATAAAAATAAGTAAAAATATAAACGACGGGACCATTACAAGTACAAAACAAAGTCATTTAAAAAATAAGTTAATGAACGCATTTTTTGATGCATATGTACGTTTTGTGCATGAATTAGTATCTAAATTTATAATCAAGACGAACAATGATAATTATGTAAACAGCAGGTAAACACATATTTAAACAAATAATCCAAAATTATCAAAAAAATATTGTATTCTCATTCTTCTCATAGAGTTACTTTTCGAATGGGCGGCAGACTTTATTTTTGTTATTTTACATAAATTATTAAATAATGGACGTTTCACACCGCTCGAAGGTCATTTAACCTCCAAGCAAAGCAACTCAATGCTTGTGTTATGATGGCTAAATAACGGACGGTATGTATTTTTTGTAAATACAATATGTACGTACACTTCTTTAGATCAGAAACTCATTTAGATCAGAAAAATATCTGTAGACTTTAGATGATACAGATATAAATTTATTCATAAATTGAAAGTAGGTTCTTTGTTAAATATTAAAATTGTTGAGATCAACAAAAACATGTAAAACCAGTAGCATGTAAGATAGTTAAGTCGTGTTCATTTTAATTGGGTTGTAAATAAGTTATTTTGTCATATTATTCCGCGTCGCTGCTCGTGGCTTGATGCCTAGATAATGATTAATTTCTTTATTGAGATCGGATCGACATCCTTATAAAACGTGCAGATATAAAGTGGTTAGCCTGCCTTGGATTTCTATAGAGAACTATATTTTTTTGTCGATGTTTTGGTCGCTGAGTGCGCGAGTGACCGGCAGTCGATAGTCCGTACCTAAAACGTCTTTTGACCATGTCCTTTATGACAAATAAGTATACCACAACGATCACTTAAATATATATATACTTTCTACAAGTTTATAATAATAGTGATACTCGAACTTGATATTACAAGACAGACGAGGAAAAACGAACGACTGTGTGTATGACTGTTATCCTAGTTTTTTTTTTGCGTTACCCAAAAGATTTTCGCTTGGCTAGAGGAGGCAGCAGGCTTAGACAACTGCCCATCGCTTGTGCTTGTAACTAACGCTGAACGCTAAAAAATGTCCTGTGATGACACTCCTTATCGCTCGTTTTTCCACTTCGACTCTCATCTCTACAATTTTTTAGCGTTAGCCACAAGTCACAAGCGTTTGGTGCTTGGCTAGAGTAGGCAGAGATCGCGGTGGCTGCCTTTGTTACAATACTTTGTGGTACTGGTTGTAGGCATACCTAGTTGGAGCTGTGTAATTGTACATACAGGGCCAGTGACCATATGGCACCGGGTCACGCGGCCGCTCTCAATGTCGCTCCTGTTGTATAATACATATTAAACTTATTCATGCTAAATAAGGATCAAATGGCTGTCGGCTGTGGTCACTTGGCCACGTTTAGTTTGCAGATTTTGCTTGACTTTTAATCTACTTATACTTAAATAGAGTTAATTGACCAAAATAAATAATGAAACACAGTTTCAAATTAAGTACAAAAAGGAAATTTAACACTAAATATTATATATTAATAAATTTTAGGCAACCGGCAGCTTTATGCTATTTTATCACATGCCTAACGCCTATATGCTGGAGCTTAGGTATTCGTCAAGAAAAAAATAATATTATTTTATATACAAGCCGCGCAAACGGCTTTTCCCGTTAAAACACATTTTTCTACAGATAGTCGCCGACGAAGATGCGCGGCGCGGGTCTTTTTATTATTACAAAATAGAATGGAATAGAATAATACTATATTACATTACCATAGGCGGATAAAGGGGCCCCGAAGCATTGTAAAGATACGAATTTTGCCCATATTTCATATTCAAGATTATAATTTTTTTTTCGGCGCTCACAGCAAGCTGCTCGCGCACTTATTATTAAGGATATTTGAATTTTCTAACTGTTCAGAGCGAGCTAAAAATACACTTTTCGTAGTAAAAATTATGATATTTTTGCCCGTCTACACCTTGCCCCAGAAAAAAATCCTGGATCCCCCCTTGTTACTTACTACTTGATATATATGTAGGTACTATATTTACAAAATAACTTTGCCACAATGTACCTAATATTTCATTAAACGCTACGTTAACAATCGGTTGTCTTATCGCACTAGCAATTAATTACAATTTACAAAAGGAAAAGGACAGAAAATACATTAATAGACGGACCGTAGTGCGCAAAACCAACTGCAGTATCCGTTAAAAGAACTTATATAATGCTAAAATCAAAAGAAATTATGCTATAATCAACAGATATTATGCTAAAAAAGATATTTAAAACTGCGAACAGCCGCTGCAGCAAGAATAGCCTGAGACCACATGAAGTTGGTTATTTTTATTGACTCCAGCGGTGGTCCTCACACTTGAAGTGATTGCCTATAAATAAATCAACTCGAGTTGTTTTTAACTCATGCGCATTATTTATTTACTACTGGAGACGCAGTTTCGACCGCGTTGAATTTATACAAAAAAAAATGACATCTTTTTTTCGTGTGCAATGAACACGGTAAAATTTTCAAAGAATCATATCTTTTAGACCAAAAGGGTGCAAATGGGCCAAAAATGTTCTCAAAAGGCCATTGGAAAAAGTTATGTTAATGTATCACTACATAGTATATAAAACAAAGTCGCCTCCCGTGTCTGTCTGTCCCTATGTATGCTTAGATCTATAAAACTACGCAACGGATTTTGATGCGGGTTTTTTATACACAGAAATATTGAAGAGGAAGGTTTATATAATACATGCATAATATAGCAGAGAAACACTGATAATTTTCTATTAGAAACAATGAAGTGCGGGCGGGTCCAGTAGTTGATGATAATATACCTAATATCGTTATCTTAGTCAGTTATAGTAATTGTTTTGCTGGTAATTATTGCTGTAATTATGTTAGCCAATACGTCATCAGCTCTACAAAATTTTCAAGTACGTTTTGTCGCTTTTGGGTTAAAACTTGAACCAATAATAATTCAGTATATGGGTAGGGCTTAAAATCACTAGTGAAATAATTGAGAATGCAATGCAATATGTCATCGATTCAAGTTGATCACTGTCTGCGGTTTCACACCTATAGCTATGTTAGGTTACCAAAGACCTACATAGCGATGTAAAATGTAAACCATTTAATGCAGTTACGATTTATTTTTTAACTGCTATATATAAGGCCATAGCATCTATGACAGGATGATCTATGATTTGATAAATTCATTCACGGCCTATTAAGGTATCGCGCAACAAAAATAAAATTTTATAGAGCGCTAAAGTAAAAGACGGTTCTACATTCTACATATATAATATTTGTCGTGTAACGTGCAAATATGTGAAGTAGGATATACCCAAGCAGAATATTACCTAGATGACAAGCTTATGCTCGGGGCTTTGCCCGCTTGAACAAATGCATTCTTAGCGGAGATCTACGTCATGACACCTATGTACGTTCACTATGGGCAGTGCGTTGATAGATCAGTCAGTCAATTATCCACTTTTTCCTTTATATATATTTAACAGAATAAGAATAGTCAGTAAGCTAGAGGGTAACTGTAGAAGAGAGTAGGCCGGCGCCGGTCGGCACGTCCACTGGCGTCCAGCCAGATTCCGTGTCCAGTTATGAAATAGCATTCTCGCAGCTGAGGGTTATGCAACGAGCGATTTGTGTTACCGGCACATGAAGCTATTGAACGCCAATCACCGGATAAATAGATCTAGTTGAGAACGCACCGTACGCCGGGATTCATAAATTCTACTACGTAATAATAAAACAAATTGCCGTCCGTGTTTCCCGAGTGATACAACTATAGGGAATCTTAAAGGCACGAATGAATAGGTGCAGCTAGGCATCACAATAATATGAAATTAACTATGTAGTATTTTTGAAGTGAAAACTTCTTTAGCGGCGCTGAGCACTTTTTTGTATGGGTAAAAACTTTCAAACTCGCGTCAGGGTCACGTGATGCTGATCGAAAAAGCGTAAGATCGAGGGGAAGGGAGAGGAACTAGTATCTCCCACTCTTTCTACCGTGCCTGAGTGTGCTGCTCTGTTTAGGCGGCACAGGGGGCTTAGACAAGCGCGCGCCCGATTTTTTTTTTTATATTTTATATTTTTTTTATTAGACACTTAAATAGGTTCGAATCAAAACTGTTTGTTTCTTACTTCAGTTATCATAAACCAATTGTATCAGTTGTAAAAATTTGCGATGATGATTCTGATAATAACGATGGTGTAAAAGTCGTCGAAATTATGGATGGAAGTTGATTTTTCTGAGAGATAAAATTTAATGTAATATATAAATAACGATATAATATTATAAATAACAACATATAAATTGTGATATTTGTGTACGATAGCGCAATAAATAAACATTGTATTCTACCTCATAAATGATAGTATTTTTATACTTATAATTAAACACAACGTTAATATTGAAGTTTTCACTTCTGCCGGCACTCCCGGAGTGCAACCTTTTTTTTATGTAGTCATTTTTCATTGGCTCTGCAATTGACTATTCGTAACATTACCTTTTATTTACCTACTAAAATTTGTATGTTCTTAATATAATATGCGAATTTGATTAAATATTGATGACATTTTAAATAATATTCTTATACCTAGAAATCGCTATTTGCGATAAAACTTGAACATTTTTTATAGTCTATATCCTTGATACGAAATAGTTTAAGCTTAAGCGCTATCATCATCTTCCAGCTCTTATCCCACACTAGGTAGGATCGGCACAACACCCCTAATTATTAAAGTCATCATTATATAGATTAATAACAGCGAAATTACTGGGCACGATGAGCTTTGACAGCTATATCTCGAGAGGACAGACACAAGAATTTTGTATTTCACAACACTGGGTGGCACTGTGTCCGATACGAGTCATCGTTATGCTTACCATTGAGTATCTGATTTGCTCGGCTTATTCTTGAAAATATTTTCAAAAATATACCTCTATATAACACTAAAAAAAATACATCTAATAATATAACAATACCTATATTCGATTTCCATCTTAGTTATTTATTTATCAACTTACATAAAAGATATTCCATTTTGTTTACCAAAACCCTGTCGGTGTACATATATCGAAGGGCCAACTCCTGCGCATTTTTGTTATATATTATTGATTTGACCTTGACCTACAAAGCACAAAACCTTGAAATATCTTCAGAAATAGATTATTTATAGACGTTAAATAGTCCTAAAGGTTAAATTATTTTGTAAACAGACTATTTTTATGATTGTTTAGTAAGGCTGCTTTCGATATTACCAGCACTCTTCAGTTATGAAAATGATTAAAAATATTTGTCAATTATAATTGCCCATATTTTAATTTAAAAACAAATTAAAATTGTCTGCGAAGCTTTTAATTTTCCTCTATAAAAATTAGTTCCTCAATCGCACAAATGACTTCTCAGTTTTTTAGACAAAAAAGGTTTTCTTTTCTATTTTTATACGTACTTATAACTTATATAATAATCAGTGTAGGTCCTCTTCAAGTAAAAATTCCAATTGTTAAAAATTTTGTGTATTTTGCTTATTCTTTACAAATATGTACCTACTATCCGAATGCGCGGTAGCCTCAAAAAATTAATTATAATAGAAAATACTTTCGTATTATGTAAGTGTGCTTGTGTAGATTATATAGATATTATAGATGTACTAAATACTAGGTAGCTTAGTGCAATGTCGCGCCATCGCCTCAGTCATTATATAGGTTTAGAACCGGTCCTAGCACTAGTAACGTTACAGGCATACCGACGATTCCTGTTGATGGTTCGTTTTTAGCCTTTACCTTCCCTAAGATCGTAGGAATTATAAATCTATGCCTTCGGTAATGTAAAAATGAGCTTAGAAAAAAAACGCTCACACTTTGTAATGGGACTCTTACACCTCAATTTTTTTAATGTTACCTCTTTCTTTTCATGTAAATTAAATAAAACAATAAGTAATAATTAAATAAGTAATAAAGTAATTTTAACAAAAAATATAACCACACATTTCTTTACGACGGAATGGAACGAAGTTCGCCGGGTTAGCTAATATTATACCCCGCGCTCCACTTTTGCCTCTACTCCACGCGCAAATTTTCATTAAAAATTGGTTTTTGACGTTTTGTATTGTATGAGAATAACAATCTGCGCGCGTGTATTAAGTGCAAGTGGAGCTGTCCTCTTACCATAACCGACGTGTCCTTCCCAGTATTGACAGCGTGTTTTTACACTAAACATCAAAGTGGCAACTGGTAACACATTTTAGTGAAAAATAAATCACATAGTCCACGAAAATGGCGAAGGTAACCAGATCCGAGTGTTGGTACTAAAATAGCCGAAGTAGTCTCGGAACGCGCGAGTGAGTCAGCGAGCGGTGTTCGCGCTCGCTCCTTCCAGGAATGTCTCTTATTTATTACACAACTATTTTCAGACGTCCATTATTTATTATTGTGTACTTAACACGTCTTGTACACTCACTGACCTAAATCATAACATTTTATGTATGTTAATGATGTCATTGCTAAAAATGGAACCGTTAAATTAATCCTTAAGGATTGGCAATTGGCACTATCCAATGTACAAGTTCATTATATTTATTTCTTAATAATTAATATTAATTATAACTCAGTAAATATGTTTAAAAGCTGTGCGCACCTTCACTATACCTTTTACTAAGGGTATTTCTTTAGTATACCGACTTTTTAAATTAAAATATTTCTATAAATTCAAATTGTTTTGCGATAATGCGATTTATTAACATCAATATTTAGCAAGAAAATTTATTAGTAACTTTCTTTAATTATACGAATATATAAAAAGCTGTGTGCTGGGCGATCACAAGTATTATAATTACATTTAGAGGTATATACACCTACTAAATATTTAAAACATCTGCTTTTGCTTATCACCACATAATATCATGTCATCCAAATTAAATGTTTTGATTTATAACAGCTGTAATAAAAAGTTGTAGTTATACATAAATACAGAGGTATATATTTATTTTTAATTTTAAAATTCTTTAAACAAATTCAGTTCAGTATGTCGAGTATATACGACGATGTATGACTATACCTTTTGGTTACACGTTGTTTATTTACACAAATATGTCAAATATTGACGGATTGTTTTTAATATTGTTTCAGTCGACGGATCTGGCGCGCCTTTGCCGGTGACGGCGGGCAGAGCCGGTGACCCCTCGCCTCCCATCTTCGAGCAGATCTTCAAGAACGCGCGGTTCGCGCAAGGAGGCAATGCCAAGTTTGAAGGCAAACTCCGCGGCAACCCCACGCCCGTCGTTTCATGGACGCGCAAGAAGGCTCCGCTGGTGGAGTGCAACAAGTACAGCATGAGCTACAACGAGCGCACCGGCGACGTGGCGCTGCTCATCAAGCAGATCGGCCCCGGGGACGAGGGCGAGTACACCTGCACGGCGCGCAACCAGTACGGCGAGGCCATCTGCTCCGTGTACATACAGCCCGAGGGCGTCCCGGCGCCGCCGCAGCACGCCGCCCAGCACCAGAGCTACCGCCACGTCAGCGAGAGTGTCGAACACAAATCCTATGGCACTCAGGGCGGCGTCACCACCGAGCAACAAACCCGCCAGCAGAAGATCGCCTACACCAACGGTACTGATCACTCCTCCATCGAAGATTTCAAGGTTGACACCTTTGAATACAGGCTCCTCCGGGAGGTCTCGTTCAGAGAATCGATCACGAAGAGGTTCATCGGAGAGAGTGATGTGCAAATCAGCACCGACATCGACAAGTCCCTGGGACCAGTCTCGCCGCCTAAGGTGGCGCAGAAGCCCAGGAACTCCAAATTACAAGAAGGTGCCGATGCGCAGTTCGCAGTTCAGCTGTCGGGTAATCCGCGCCCACGAGTCTCCTGGTTCAAAAACGGTCAGAGAATCGTCAATTCGAGCAAACACGAAATTATCACCAGTCACAATCAAACGACGCTTAGGGTAAGAAATACGCAGAAATCAGATTCCGGTCACTACACATTGTTGGCTGAGAATCCCAACGGCTGCATCGTGACATCGGCCTATCTGGCCGTCGAATCTCCTCAAGAAAGCTATGTACAGGACCAAAAATCACAGTACATTACGGATACTCAACAAATAGAGACTGAAGCAAGATTAGAAATAAGTGAAAAAGCTCTCGCTCCTCAGTTCGTTAAGGTTTGCCAGGACAGAGATGTGACAGAAGGAAAGATGACGCGATTCGATTGCCGCGTCACAGGCAGACCTTACCCAGAAGTCACGTGGTTCATTAACGATAGACAGATACGAGACGATTTTAATCATAAGATATTAGTAAACGAATCCGGTAATCATGCGCTCATGATTACCAACGTATCTCTCGGTGACAGTGGTGTGGTGACGTGCGTCGCCCGAAACAAGAGCGGTGAAACCTCGTTCCAGTGCAAGTTGAATGTGATCGAGAAGGAACAGGTGGTCGCGCCTAAGTTCGTGGAACGATTCAGCACGGTGAACGTCCGCGAAGGCGAGCCGGTCGTGCTCAACGCACGCGCCGTCGGTACGCCCACACCACGCATCACATGGCAGAAGGATGGCATCCCGATTATACCCAATCCAGAGTTACGAATTAATACCGAAGGTGGGGCCTCGACGCTGGACATTCCGCGAGCCAAGGCGTCGGATGCGGCATGGTACCAGTGCACAGCCCAGAACGTCGCAGGCTCCACAGCTACTCGGGCCAGGCTCTACGTTGAAGTTCCGAAAGAGCCTCCGCCTGAGCAGAAACGTCTGCATCTACCAAGGCCTACCAAAATTATCGAGCCAGAGTGAGTTCCTTTTTATAATTCACCGTTTCTGAAATTCCTTTAAATATTTTGACATTACGTAATGTTTGGTTTTTATTTTTTCAACAGGCCAGCTCCTGGTCCAGAAATTATTTATCTAAGGCATGTGGAAAGAGCACGACCCTACATTCCTCCTGGTGAAGAAGACCGAGTCTATCCTCCGCCACAGTTTATTGTGCCACTTAAGAGCATTTCACAGATGGAAGGTGGCAAAATACACTTTGAAACTAGGATAGAACCGGTTGGCGACCCAACTATGAAAATAGAATGGTTAAAGAATGGCCAAAGTATCGAAGCAAGTGAGTTTGAATTGTTCATTAGATAGTTACTAAGATTGAGTAACATTTAAATGCTTGAGTTAAAATAATTCTACAAATAAACTAATTCTTGACATTCTTTGTTTTCAGGTTCTAGGTTTACATCAATATTCCGTTTTGGCTACATCTCATTAGATATGCTCAGTTTAAACATACAAGATAGCGGCGAGTACACGTGCCGTGCAGTAAGCGCGACCGGTATGGCCGAAACAAAGGCGATGCTGCACGTCACCCCTCGTGCTACCATCGAGAGGACCAGCCAGCATCCAGAGAGTCTGCAATATATTCAACAACTGGAAGATTACTCGAGGTACCAACACCAAGAGTCCATCGAGGAACAGACTTCTGTCAGGCCGCAGTTCATTCGACCCCTGCAGGATCTAGGAGAACTTCAGGAGGGACGAAATGCACATTTCGAAGCTCAACTGACGCCAGTCAGTGACCCCACTATGAGGGTGGAATGGTACAAGGACGGTAAACCCATTACAGCCAGCTCGCGAATCACGTCAATCTTCAACTTCGGTTACGTCTCCCTTAACATCATGCACCTACGGGCTGAAGATGCAGGTTCGTACACAGTGAGGGCTGTGAACAAGATGGGTGAAGCTATCAGTACTGCTTCCATCAGAGTGGCGGCGAGGAGCACAGTCACTGCAGACCTTGGAATACCAGAACAGCGACGATACATCGAGAAGACTGAACAACTAGAAGCATATCAACAACAGCAACATCAAAAGTATTATCAGGAGATTCCTGAGAGCACACAAAAACCCGAGTTCAAGACGCCGATCAAAGACCAAATGGGTATTAAAGAAGGAGGATTCGCTCACTTTGAGGCTCGTCTGGAGCCAATCGGCGATTCAACGCTGAGAGTGGAGTGGTTAAAGGACGGGCGTCCCGTCGAAGCCAGCTCAAGAATTACTACCTTCTTTAATTTCGGATATGTCGCATTAACTATTAAATCAGTGACAGTTCATGACGCAGGACATTATACATGCAGAGCCTATAATGCCATAGGCCAGGCGACCACGAACGCCAACTTGACTATAGTAACAAAGAAGGACATAATTGCGGAGTCTCAACATCCAGGTGGATTAGAAAAGATCCAGCACCTCGAAGACTCCAGCAGATACTCGAAACGCTCTGAAGAGGAGACCAGGGTCACTCAGAAACCTAGATTCTTAGGACCTCTTAAGGGTACCAATAAAATTGTAGAGGGACAAAGTGCTCACTTCGAAGCGAGAGTTGAGCCACAAAGCGATTTAACCATGACAGTTGAGTGGTACTTCAACGGCAAACAGATAAAGAGCGCCAACCGTATTCAAACTTATCACGACTTCGGATACGTGGCACTGGACATCTCCAGCGTGCGCGCCGAGGACACCGGTGTCTACACTGTCGTAGCCCGCAACGCGGCCGGAGACGCTCAGCTCAGCGCCTCTATGACCGTAGAAAGTAAGTCAATTATGATTTATAATAACTATTAATAATTATTGTATATAATACGTAACATTGTTATAGGTAACGTTATGTTGAAACAATCATAATTTTGTTTTTCCATTTCAGCACGATCAAGCATCGACACTTCCAGCATTCATCGTGGCTTGTATGAAAAGACTCGTCAAATTGAGGAGTCCAAGTTTGTAGAGCCGATGTACCATATCGAAGAAATATCAAAGTCCAAGCCTGTATTCGTACAGCCCCTCTCCGACCCACAACCGGTATCCGAGGGTAAAAATATTCATCTCGAGTGCAGGCTCGAGCCGATGGGTGACCCAACTATGAGAGTGGAATGGTACCACAATGGCAGGGCTGTCACTGTAGGCTCCCGCTTTAGAACTTACTACGACTTCGGTTTCGTAGCCCTCGACATAATTCACGCTACATCACTAGACTCCGGTGAATACACAGTGCGCGCAGTTAACCATCTAGGATCCGCTCACACATCCGCTATGGTCCGTGTTATTGAAAGGTCAGATATTTTGACCGACACTCAGAACGAACAAGCAGTTGAACAAATTCAAATGCTGGAAGACGCGGCACGACGCACCAAACAAACACGTGAAGATATAACGATTCAACAAGCCCCACAATTTTCGAGAGCTTTGCATAACATTGAAACCGTCGAAGGAACGAACGTTCACATGGAATGCAGACTTCAACCAGTTGGAGATCCCACTATGAGAGTCGAGTGGTTCTGCAACGGACGACCAGTTAAAACCGGTCATAGGTTTAGGCCAGCGTATGAATTCGATTACGTCGCCCTAGATCTATTGAGTGTATATCCGGAAGATTCTGGTGTTTACACCTGCCAAGCCACGAATCAACTCGGTGAAGCGGTCACATCTTGTGCGCTGCGCGTTATTGCAAAGAAGGATTTAATATTCGAATCACAGCATCCATCAGGACTCGAAAAGATTCAATATTTAGAAGATGCCTCGCGTTACAAGAAATCCGACGTCATTGACGAGTCTATTAACATCAAACCTCGTTTCGTCACCAGACCTAAATCCATTGAAAACGTCAAAGAAAGTCAACACGTACATTTTGAATGCAAACTTGAACCAGTAACTGATTCCAACCTTAAGGTAGAGTGGTTCAAGAATGGTCAACCCGTAACCATTGGTCATCGTTTTAGGCCGATTCATGATTTCGGTTACGTGGCTTTGGATATAATTGACCTGATCGCTGAAGATTCTGGTGTATACACTTGTCGGGCCGTAAACCTGATGGGTACGGACGAAGTCAGCTGCAAGCTAACTTGTCGTGGAACTGCTGACATCATTAGAGCCACTCAGAATGAGTCAGGATTGGAGCAAATCCAACATCTAGAAGATAGAAGCAAATATCACAGAACCGATGTAATTGACGAGGTGACTACACAAGCTCCCATCTTTACAACTTCCTTGAAGAATATCGAGATCAAAGAAGGGCAAAGGGCTCATTTCGAATGCAGGCTGATTCCTGTATCTGATCCTACTCTAAAAGTAGAATGGTACCACAACAACCAGCCCTTGAAAAGCGGCTCCAGATTTACCGAGACTAATAACTTTGGATTCGTGGCACTAGACATCATGTCTTGTTTGCCAGAGGACTCTGGAACTTATACCTGCAGAGCCATCAACGCTCTCGGTGAAGCTGTTACTTCGGGAATAGCTATTGTACATTCCAAAAAATCAATTTACTTGGAATCTCAACATGAAGGTGCTCTGCCAAGATTACATCAACTGGAAGACACATCCAAGTACCAAAGGCACGCCGCTCAAGAGGAGTTCATCACACAAGCGCCAATGTTTACATTGCCGATGAAGGACATTCGTGTTGCTGAGAATCAAGCTGCGCACTTTGAAGCCAGATTGATTCCAGTCGGTGACCCGAAATTACGAGTCGAATGGCTGCGCAATGGAGTACCTATCGAAGCTTGTAAGTATCTAATTTAAAAAAAAAGTATTATATTTTATTATTAAATGAACTTCTTGCAATTAACAAATAATTTTCATTGCAGCAAACCGTTTGACTACAATGCACGATTTTGGTTATGTCGCACTGAACATGAAGTACGTCAACCCTGAGGACTCCGGCACCTACACCTGCCGTGCGATCAACGAATTAGGAGAAGCAGTTACCTCATCTACACTATTCGTACAATGTGAGTAAAAACAATTGTCACAATACGAACACTTCATGTATCAATACCACGGACTATGTGGAATATACCTTTACATAAATCGTTAACTTGTTTTTCCCCTAGTTCCTATATTTACATATTATAATACGAGTATTTCCAATAATATATGGGCATTACAGATAGTCATTTTATACATTATTCATTTAACACATATTTCATTAACCCATGCAGCCAAGGCATCGCTGCAATTGGAATCACAGCATGAACAAGCGCTGCAAAAGATTCAGCAGCTCGAAGACGCATCTCGCTACCAGCGCCGTGAAGACGTCGAGGTGGCGGTGAACCAACCGCCCAGGTTCATCACTCAGTTGAACGGACCATCTCGCCTGATGGAAGGCCAGAGCGCTCACTACGAGTGCCGCATCGAGCCTTACCCCGACCCTAACATGAGAGTCGAGTGGTATTTTAATGGCAAAGTCCTGCAGAGTGGTCACCGCTACCGTACCGCTTACGACTTCGGCTTCGCTTCCCTCGACATTCTCACGGTGTACGGAGAGGACTCCGGAGAGTACACTTGCAAGGTTATCAACAATTTGGGACAGGCTACGTCGTCCATCAATCTGAATGTGCAGTGTGAGTATTTAAGACGTTATTCTAACTTTATTCTCGTTCTATAAATAGTGACATATTATTAATTCGTTTGTATTCCTGTAGCCAAGGAAAACATCATCAGGGACACGCAGCACGAAAGTGCACTTGAAAAGATTCAATATCTCGAAGACGACAGCAGGAACAAGAGGGTGGCTCAAGATGAGACCTTTGTTGCTGAAAAGCCTCAGTTCGGCAAACCATTGAAGAACGCTGAGGTTCCTGAAGGCAAACCTGTGCACCTCGAGGCAACTTTGACCCCAGTCAACGATCCCACGATGAGGGTTGAATGGTACTGTAACGGCAGGCCCATCCAGCAAGGCCATCGCTTCAAGACCACCTACGACTTTGGTTACGTAGCACTTGATATCTTATACGCGTACGCGGAGGACACAGGTACTTACATGTGCAAAGCTACAAACGCTGTCGGTGAAGCTGTCACTACTAGCTCTGTTAAAGTAAATGGTAAGTAACATCGATTGGGTAGAAATATTTTACGTATTTGTAATTACCTTAACTAAATGTCAAGCGGTTTTATAACAATGTTATTTATTTTCAGCTAAATCGGGACTGTACCTCGACACAATGGACGAACAAAGGCTCAAGAAGATTCAAGAGCTTGAGAAATACGAAAGGCCCAAGGCTGTCGAAGAAGAGAAACCAGGCCAGCGACCAGTTTTCTTGACACCTCTAGCCAATCTCGAGAACTTGAAGGAAGGTGAACACGCTCACTTCGAGTGCAGAGTTGAACCTATTAACGACCCGGACCTGAAAATTGAATGGTTCCTCAACGGACAGAAGATCAAGACCGGTCATCGATACAGGACCACTCACGACTTCGGCTATGTCGCTTTGGACATACTCTATTCTTACTCCGAAGATTCTGGAACGTACATGTGTAAAGCCACCAACAAACTCGGTGAAGCAGTTAATACGTGCACGTTGAAGGTTGCAGGTGAGGCATAACATAATTTCTTAATTGTTCCTAAATTTATCTTTAAAAAATATTTTAAATTAATTTAAAATTTACCGATATTGAGAAAAATATGTTTTATTCTTGCAGGGCACAGAAATATCATTTATGACACTCAACATCCCAACGGACTCGAAAAGATAAGATTGTTGGAAGCTCAAGGACATCACACTAGAATGGAGGTAGAAGAACCCAAAGCTACCCCACCCAGATTCGTCACGGAGCTCAGGGGAACTACTCACGTGTTTGAAGGCGAGACTGCTCACTTTGAAGGTCAAGTAGAGCCCGTACACGATCCTAACTTGCGAATCGAAATTTACCATAACGGCAAGGCCCTGCAATCTGCCTCACGGTTCCATATCACTTTTGATTTTGGTTACGTGTCACTGGATATACAGCACTGCGTGCCGGAAGACGCCGGAGAATATTCCGTCAAGGCGCATAATGCCCTTGGCCAGTGCACATCAGCTATATCCATGACGGTAACCGCAAAAGGCAGTATTATATCGGAATCTCAACGTCCCGAAGGTTTGGATAAGATCCGAGAACTTGAATCTGTGGAACCGTTCAAACGTCCAGAAATTCCGGAACCGGTGACCCGACAGCGACCCGTGTTCACGCAACCGCTACAGAACATTGACAACATTCAAGAAGGCCAGACAGCACACTTCGACTGCAGACTTATTCCTGTCGGCGACCCCACGCTTAAAGTGGAATGGTTCAGAAACGAGAAACTCATCGAAGACAGCTCGAGGATTACAAAAACTCACGACTTCGGATATGTATCGATGACTATCACACACGTGCGAGATGAAGATGAAGGCGTGTACATGTGCAGAGCGTCTAACCTTCTTGGAGAAGCGGTTACTACTGCCGCCATGAGGATAAAGAGTGAGTGCATACATATAATATTTGTGCAGTAAATAGCTGATATTACTGTATTCTCGGAAAGTCAAGAATTAAAAGAAAAAAAACTAAGAATAAACGTTAACAAAACATGTATTTTAATAGTCGACATTTGATTACAGCCAAGGCGGCCATTCAACTGGACACGCAGCATCCTGAAGGCATGAAAAAGATCCAACAGCTGGAACAGCCCCAGCTTTCAAGACCCGAGGAGCCTGATCGCGAGTTTGAGAAGCCCATCTTCACTCAGGTGTTGACTGGCCCATCAGAACTGTGGGAAGGACAACATGCCCATTACGAGGCCCGTGTGGTCCCTGTCGGAGATCCCAGCATGAGGTTCGAGTGGTACATCAACGGAGTTGAACTAAAAATGGGTGAGTATTTTTTGTTTTAAATAGCTTTAATAAGAATTTAGTGAAAACATATAATATTTTTTTATTTTAAATACTTCAATTTCATTCAAATATGTGGTTTTTCCTCAGGATCAAGGTTCCGTACAACACATGACTTTGGATTCGTCACCTTGGATATAAACTCCGTGGTGCAATCAGACGCTGGCGTCTACATGTGCAAAGCTATCAACAAAGCCGGCAGCACGGTATCTTCTACTGCTCTCAAAGTAAAGACAAAATCTACCATCGTTGATTCTGCCATCAAACCAGAATCTTGGGAAAAGATCCAACTCAAAGAAGCGGCGATGAACAAAGTACCTGAAATGTTCGTCGACACAGGTGTCCAACAAGCACCTATCTTCACTACTCATCTCAAGAGCTATGACAAACTGGTTGAAGGTCAACATGTCTTCCTGGAGGCTCAGGTTGAACCTAGGACTGATCCAAATCTCAGAGTTGAATGGTTCAAGAATGGCGTGTCGCTTACTACTGGAGCCAGACTGAAGAGCACATTCGACTTCGGTTTAGTAACGCTGTCCATCAATGGATTAAGAAACGACGATTCCGGTATTTACACCTGCAAAGCGACCAACCTTATGGGTGAAGCAGTTTCAACCAGCTCAATTAAAATTGAAGACCGTCACTGGCTTCTTGGAGAATCACTTCATCCGCAATCTCTCGATAGAATCGGTGCTCTTGAGCAACCCAAACCGGGTAAACCTGATGAGCCCGAAATAGTATATGAGATTCCTGTATTCATTTCACATTTGAATAATATTATTTGCAAGGAAGGTGACAACATCCACTTCGAATGTAACGTTGAACCATCGCGCGATCCTACTCTTAAGATAGAATGGTTCTTCAATAACAAGCCGCTGCCTTCTGGCTCCAGGTATAAGAGCACGCATGATTTCAGTTATGTATCTTTAGACATCACGCATACCTATGAAGAAGATTCGGGTATTTACACCTGCAAGGCCACAAACAGCAAGGGCTCAGCTACGACTTCTGGTTCACTGAGATGCACAGGTGACAAGGACATTTATCTCGATACACAACATCCCCAAGGTAAGGCTGGATTGGAGGCCGTCGAACAGGCTGAGGAAGCTAGGCTAGCCAAGGGCAGAAAATCATCGGTTCCAGATGCTGAATATGCTAAACCAGTATGGGTGAAACCTGTTGCTCCCGAACATCAACTCATCGAAGGCCAATCTCTTCATCTCGAAGGCCAAGTTGAACCTAAGGACGATCCCAACCTTAAGATCGAATGGTACTTCAATGGTAAAATTCTTGAACAAGCTTCAAGATTTAAGCTTACGAGTGACTTCGGTTTCGTTACTCTGGACGTCAGCGGTGTCTACGAAAGAGACAGTGGAATCTACACATGCAAGGCTTGGAACAAGAGAGGAGAGGCCTTCACTTCTTCGACGGTTGTGTGCACGAGCAAGGATAATCTTATCGAAAAGACTCAGCATCCTAAAGGCACTGAAGGATTGGAGAAGATCCAAAATCTCGAGGATTCTCTCCGTAAAGAACCTAGTCAAAGGCCTGACGATGATACCGGAAGGCCACCAGAATTCACAACCGTGTTCACTGATATACTGGACATCGCTGAAGGAAAGATAGCTCACTATGAAGCTTCGTTAATACCTACCGGTGACCAGAGCATGGTAATAGAATGGTTCTACAACGGTACCGCTATTGAGGCAAGCCACCGTATTCGCACCGTGTACGCGTTCGGCATGGTCGTTCTTGAAATCCTTGGAACCAAGGAGTCTGATTCTGGAGTATATTCCTGCAGAGCTACTAACAAGTGGGGTCAAGCTGAAATAAGCTGCAAATTGCAATGTATTGACAAGAGCAAGGGACAAAAACCACGATTTACCACACACATTAAGAACATCGATGGTCTTAAAGACGGACAATCTGCACACTTCGAATGCACAGTCGTGCCGACAGACGACCCCGATATGGTGATCGAATGGTACCACAACGGCCAGCCGATGCGTCATTCCACCAGAATCAAGGCAGTATCCGATTTCGGATTTGTCGTTCTCGACATCGCGTACACACAAAACCATGACAGTGGCGAATACGTTTGCCGCGCTTACAACAAGTACGGTGAGGACTTCACTAAGGCTACAATCAACTGCTTTGGAAGAGGCGGAGTTTACTTGGACAGCTTGCAACCCGATTCGCTTGCGAAAATTAGAGAATTGGAAGCATTGCAGGGTGCGCAACCGCACGCACCTGCCGCCGCTTCCGCACAACCACCTAAATTCATCACACAGATTCAAGACGTCACCAAGCTGGTAGAAGGCCAGAGTGCTCACTTTGAAGCGCGTTTAGTGCCAACAGACGACCCTGATCTCAAAGTAGAATGGTTCTACAATGGAAAGAAACTGCCTCACGGTCACAGGTACCGAACGTTCCACGACTTTGGCATTGTTATTTTGGACATCCTGTATTGCTATGAAGAAAACTCTGGAGTTTATGAATGCATTGCCACTAACAAACTTGGCACTGACTCCACCAAGGCTACATTGAAGTGCACTTCAAAGGAAAACCTGATCCTGGACTCGCAACTCCCGCGGGTAAGTTTTTTGCATTAAGAACATGGATATTAAAATCGCGATACTTTTTAAAAATACATTGATTAAAGATGACGGTATTCCAAAAACCAAAATTAAAGTGGCTTTTTATACAACCATAATACATTTTCTTTTTTTTCACTTAGGGCATGGAAGGTGGGTTGGAGAAACTGCAGAATTTGGAAGATTCGATGGTTCGCAGAAAAGATGATGCAGTTGAAGAAGAACGCGGTAGAGCTCCAGTCTTTACAGTGCCATTGTCTAATATTGAGAACCTCCGAGAGGGAGAGAACTCTCACTTTGAAGCGAGGTTAACACCGACTGATGACCCTAACTTGAAGGTAATGTTAATCATAATAATAAATTTTATATCGTTTAAAGAAACTGCCAAAACCCACACATTATATTATATTTATAGTAGATACACCTAGTTTTAATACGCATACTTAACTTTTGTTCCATTTTTGTTTATCAGGTTGAATGGTACTGGAATGGAAAGTCATTGAAGACTGGTTCCAGATTCAGGACATTCTGTGACTTTGGATTTGTTATTCTGGAAATTTCCCCGACATACCCTGAAGATTCCGGCGAATATTTGTGCCGAGCCTATAATAACTATGGAGAAGCAGTCACCACAGCAACGATGAAGGTCCAAGGCAAACGTAACATCATTTTAGAATCTCAACTACCTAAGGGTATGGAGGGCACAATCGATAAAATCGCTGCTCTTGAGGGCTACACTGGTACAAGTGATTCACTCACACCAGAAGCTGAGACCGGAAATCCACCAGAGTTCATCACTACACCTTCTGATCTCATTTTATCGGAGAATTCATCCGCCCACTTTGAATGTCGCTTGATTCCCGTTAACGATTCCAGCATGAGGGTAGAATGGTTCCACAATGGTAAGCCATTGCTGACCGGATCTAGAGTGAAGACTATCAACGATTTTGGTTTCGTTATCTTAGAAATCGGCGGAGTCTACCAACGTGACGCCGGTCTGTACACGTGCAAGGCGACTAACCGCCATGGTGAGGCGACGGTCTCTTGCAAGCTCCAAGTGAAGGGTCGTCAAGGTATCATCTTAGAACCTCAGTTGCCCTCTCATTTCAAGTCCGGCACAGAGAGTATTCAGAAACTAGAAGAAACGCTGCACAAGCGCGAGGAAATCGCTATCGAGGACGAGAAACCCAATCCCCCTCGCTTCACCGTTGATATCAAGGACAATTTGGACGTTCCTGAAGGCGGCCCGATTCATTTCGACTGCCGCTTGGAGCCAGTCGGAGACCCGACCATGAGAATCGACTGGTTCTACAACGGTCGTCCCTTCGCCACCGGCTCACGTGTGCACATGCTCAACGATTTCGGCTTTATCGCTCTGGACATCGACTACGTGTACGCTCGCGATGCCGGTGAATACGTGTGTCGCGCCACTAACAAGTGGGGTTCGGCCACCACCACCGCTAAGATCACGTGCAGCGCCAAACGTGACATCGTTCTCGAGTCGCAACTGCCTCAGGGTATGAGTGGTGAGAAGATCAAGGAACTAGAGAGGGGCCGCATACAGGACGCCCCGAAGGAGGAGAAGGTCATCAGCACTCCTCCGAAGTTCATTACTCAGATCCAGTCACACACAGTCGAGGAGTCGGAGAGCATTCGTTTCGAATGCCGCGTTGAGCCGAAAGAAGACCCGAAGCTTCGCATCGAATGGTACAGGAACGGCAAGCTGTTGCCCTCGGGCCACAGATACCGCACTGTGTACGACATGGGCTTCGTGTCGCTGGACATCCTCTACGTGTACGCCGAGGACTCGGGCGAGTACGTGTGCCGCGCCGTTAATGACTTTGGTGAAGACTTTACCAAGGCTACGGTTTCCTGCAAACGTAAGTTTCCTACCTTGATCTGTTTCATATTTATCATCGATAAGTTTAGAGTTTTTGAAATTATATATGAATATAATGTTTATTTTAATTAAAGAACTGCCGGACATCATTCTCCAAAACCAAGTACCGCGTGGCATGAAGAAATCAGAAGCGTTGACACAGATGGAAGCTACAATCAAGAAGTATACGTCTGAGATATTCCTTACGGAGGACGATCTGTATGACGCTGACAAGAAGCAGCCGCCACGTTTCGTCACACAGATTCAGAGTCAGACCTCGCTGGTTGAGATGGAGACTTCCAAGTTTGAGTGCCAGTTGGCTCCAGTTGGGGACCCGAACATGAAGGTCGAATGGTTCTTCAATGGCAAACCTTTGTTACACAGTAAGTCATGAGATTCAGTTCAATATATAAAACAATCGGTATATTAATAAGTTCAACCAAATAATGTAACTTTTTAATTCACAGAGAATCGTTTCACACCGATATACGACTTTGGATACGTGGCTATGAACTTCGGTTGGGTGTACCCTGAGGACAGCGGCGAGTACCTGTGCCGCGCTACCAACTTATACGGCATGGACGAGACCAAGGCCATCATCAAGACCGCCGGCAAGCCCGGCATCGTCTACGACTCGCAGCTGCCGAAGCATATGAAGAGTATCGAGAAGATTCGGGAAATGGAAGCCTCTTGGCAAACGTAAGTAGTTTTTTTTAATTTAATTATAATATCATGTCTTCCTTTGTTCAGTTTTTAAAAGCAAAGATTTGATTTCAGTGCCCCCGAGCAAGTTGTAGACGAGACCAAAGCTCGTTCACCGCCGGTGTTCGTGAGCCGTCCCGAAGCCGTGCAAGTGGAAGAAGGCGAATGGGCGCGATTCTGCTGTCGCGTCACCGGTCACCCCAAGCCGAGGGTTATGTGGCTCATTAACGGAAATACTGTTGTTAATGTAAGTCACATAATATTAATCTTAAAGGATAAAACATAAAAAGTTTAGAAATTACATGGCATCAATAACAACTAACGATAAATAATAACATTTCAGGGCTCAAGATACAAGCTGATTTATGATGGAATGTACCATTTCGATATTCCAAAGACTAGACAATACGACACTGGCAAGATCGAGGTGATAGCCAGGAGCTCGGCCGGCGAGGCCGTCGCATCGACCGAATTGAAAATAATCCCACGACACGATGATTACAGAGGAGTCCTTAAAAACGCGCCACGACGTGAGTACCCCACACTCGTTCGCGGAGACATAATGCTTACTTTGCACTCTCACACCGAGCACCGATTTTATTCACACAATCCATCGACTGTAACGGTGGGCACCGCGTGGAAACACATCCCTCTTTGCTGTAATAGCACAAACCACAACGCACATCACACTTCGCTTATGCACAAAACACCCTGCAGCTCCTTTCTTTCCTCTCTCCTCCCCAAAGATGCCGTGCAACTTTCATCTGCTTCTACCGGCTTTTCATCGGACTCACAGCGAGGTATGTTGCCTATTGAAATGCTTTATTCTTTAGTCTGTAAACGTACTAATCTTACGATTTAATCCACAGCTTGGTATGACGAAACTACGCAATATCAACGATCGGACACAGAATTAGAAAAGACCTTTGAAGAAAGGCAAACTTTGCAGCGACAGGGCGTAATAGATCACAGGCCCGAGTTGAAACCTAAGGTTATCAAGGAACCCGAAACAGAATGGCAGCACGCTGTAAAGAGGAAAAAGAACGAAGAATATTACAACAAGCTCCATGAGTTGGAGAACGAACAAGTTACGAAGGAAAGCAAGATCAGAGAATCCACTCATCAGTTTGCTACTTCCGGCGACAAGATCTCGAAAAACTCTGTAGCTAAGGGAATGGCGCAACTGTACGAGGACAGCTTGTGAGTATTTTTACTATTTCGTTCATATAAAATCGCTCTTGCACTGAAACTTGTACCTGAATCTGTTGTTTTGGTTTTACAGGGAACAAACTGAAGTTGTCTTGGACCATCAAACACAGAAGAAGGTCGCCAAGAAGCCCAGAATACCAGACCCTTCGGAATCAACCGTACACGGCAAGGAGGTGCACGTCGCCAAGCAAAAACAGGTCCAAAAGGAGGTAGTAGGTGACACTGAAATCACTCGCAAGATCACTTCAACGGAGACCACTGAAATGGAACACAAGGGTCAGACTCACGAGAGGGTGGTTGAAGGCCCCGTAAAGCCGAGCCAGCCTCCAGTGTTCACTAAGAAGATGCAGCCCTGTAGAGCAGTCGAACAGGAACAGGCCAGGTTCGAAGTGGAATTTGACGGAGACCCGCTCCCCACTATCAAATGGTACCGTGAGAACTTCCCAATCAAGAACTCGAAGGACTTCCAGATTCATACATTCAGCACTAAGTCTATATTGATCATAAGGCAAGTGTTCGTGGAAGATTCTGCTGTGTTCGCAGCCGTCGCTGAGAACAGAGGAGGTACCGCTAAGTGCAGCGCCAACCTCGTGGTGGAAGAGCGCCGCCGACAAGGACGCGGAGGCGTCATCCCTCCCAGTTTCACACTCACCGCGCAGAATGTGAACGTCGCGGCCGGTCAGCTGGTCAGGTTCGACACCAAAGTGAGCGGTACTAAGCCCCTCGACGTCTATTGGTTAAAAAACGGAAAGAAAGTACAGCCTGATATCAGAAACAAGGTTCTCGAGGAGGACGGCACATACACTCTTCTGATTCTGGAGGCTTACCCTCAGGACTCAGGGAAGTACGAATGTGTCGCGATCAACGGCAGCGGCGAGGCTCGTTGCGACGCCGAGTGCACGGTCAGCGCACCGGCCACCGTGGACAAGCCCAAGCCGCAGACTAAGGCTACGAACGCGCCGCCCGAGATCGTCGAAACGCTCAAAGACAAGTCCGTGACCGAGGGCCAGTCGATCGAGTTCAGCTGCAAGATCGTGGGCAAGCCTGCGCCGAGCGTGCAATGGTACAAGGGCGACAAGCTCATCAAGCCGTCCAAGTACTTCCAGATGTCGCGCACTGCGGACGAATACACGCTGCGCATATCAGAGGCGTTCCCGGAGGACGAGGGCGACTACAAGTGCGTGGCGTTCAACTCGGGTGGTCGCGTCACCGCCGCCGCCAAGCTTCGCGTGGCCCAGCCCGAGCAGGCCGACGCTCTCCCTTCGCTCACTCCGATGAGAGACATCGTTGTCTTCGAGGGCCAGCCGGCGCAATTCAAGACCAACATCTCCAGCAAGGTGAAACCCACCATCCAGTGGCTGCGTGAAGGCGCACTCATCCCGGAGACCCCTGACTTTAAGGTGAACATTATTACATTTTAAGAGAGTGTATAATTTTACTTTTTTTAGGGTTCCTTAGCCAAATGGCAAAAAACGGAACCCTTATGGATTCGTCATATCTGTCCGTTCGTCCGTTCGTATGTCACAGCCACTTTTTTCCGAAACTATAAGAACTATACTATTGAAACTTGGTAAGTAGATGTATTCGGTGAACCGCATTAAGATTTTCACACAAAAATAAAAAATAAACAATAAATTTATGGGGCTCTTCAAAAATTATATTGAGGTTTCTAATTTTTTTTTTCCATACTGAATAGTTTGAGCGAGAGACGCTTCCAAAGTGGAAAAATGTGTGTCCCTGTAACTTCTAAAATAAGGGAATGATAAATGTAAAAATAATATAATATGTTGTACATTACTATGCAAACTTCCACCGAAAATTGGTTTGAACGAGATCTAATAATATTAGGTTTTTTTTAATACGTTATAAATCGTAAACCGCATTTTACCTTTCATTCAATCAACTCAAAAGTTACGAGCTACAAGAACTTTTATATTATGTAACTTGCTGCTACGGAACCCTTCATGGGCGAGTCCGACTCGCACTTGTCTGCTTTTTTTTAAACTCAACGGAAATCAAAATTTTATTATGCAGCCTAAGAAATATCGATGATGCCGATGCTTTGATTTGAATATTTAAAAAAGAATATTGATACATACAATAAATGGTATTTAGTAG
This sequence comes from Hemithea aestivaria, assembly GCA_947507615.1. Taxonomy (NCBI): domain Eukaryota; kingdom Metazoa; phylum Arthropoda; class Insecta; order Lepidoptera; family Geometridae; genus Hemithea; species Hemithea aestivaria. The sequence continues at coordinate 5,134,529 of OX382323.1, forward strand.
ATGGTGCGGAACCGGTGGAGTGATTGAGTATGGTATGGTGTTGCAGATGATCCACGAGGGCAACAACGCGGTGCTGTTGATCGGCAACACATTCGAGGAGGACACAGGCTCGTTCACCTGCCGCGCCACAACCGCCGCCGGACAATCGGAAGTCTCCGCCAAGCTAGTCGTCAAAAGTAAGACATAGACACAGGCAGCGAGCTCGCGTCGCGCACTTAATCTATTAATGTAGTGTTTCTTTGTTTCACTTCTATACCATACCAGAGGTCGGGTGAAAACTACTTTTAACTCCGATTAGTAAAGTTGACAAGCGAATCCTTACACCACATACGGCTTTCACAATCGTAGCGGTTTCCGCAATAACGACTTCAGCCCGCTTCCAATATTTAGACACATCCTCACGTACCCGCGTCGGGCGTCACCCGCCGGCCGCGGGCGCGCCGTCTCCGCCCGTCGGACTGGCGCACTAACACCACGACCACTACTCGACCAAATATACGCACACACGAACATACGTCACGTTATTTGGACGAAATATCGCATCCTAACAACGCTGTACAATCGAGCTTTTTGTGTAAATACCTATGTACCTACCCACCACCGCCACCAACCACCACCACCCAGTGGAGAGGAGCAGCCAGACGGCAGTCGCGACGAGACACTGCGAGCGGCCTACCACCGGCCTACCACCGGCCCGACCACCGACACACGTAACATGTGATTAACACGAACACCGGACATTCTACGACTGTTTTGTTTTGCTTTACCGCTACGATGTTTACTAAATTGTATCTATATTGTTATAGATCATTTGTAAATTAGATCGACTTGTCTATAGGTACTTTGAAGCGAGCTGCGATCTCGGACGCGACGACAAATGTATTTTTCACCCAATTCTCTCATGGAATAATTATTTTAAGCCTGCGCTTAGAACTTATTTTGGCATATTAACAATATTAAGAGTAATCAGTGAAGTGTAGCGCTTTATGTGTTGAGATCTGTCGTTTGGAACCCGTCGCAATGTCGGTGAGGAGTCGATGCGAGCGGCTGCACCGGCGCGGTCGGGCAGCGCGGGCGCGCGTCTCTCCAGCGGAGCGACGCGCGCCTCTCAACTCTTGTACATATTATGTTGTGAAACTCCGACCGAGCACGGAGCCCACCGGCCGTCCCGCTTCAGCCTTAACCTTAAGCATGTTTGTACTGTTCTATTGATATAATCGAACGATAATTGTCAAATCTGTCACCTAACATTGATGTAAGTAATGAATGCACGGAGCTGCGGAGTGTCCCGCACCGTTCTAACAGCTACCACTAACTTTGTGATCGTGACGCGTCAGTAGTGAGTCCACGTCGAGCCTCTCGGAGGCCTCGGGGAGGGGTCGGGCCGCGGAGCTCAAAGTTAGTAGTGGTTGTTCGTGGCTAGCGATACGCTGTCAACTATACATATACTCGACAAAGAAACAGTAGTCCGCGGTATACAAGTACGCACGCATCCCAAGCCTTGCCAGTCTCTATGTTCTCACGACATATATCCCGCCTCCGCCACAAACACTGCCCATCGTTATGATCTGATGTTTCGAATCGTTTCTGCAAGTACAAATCCAAATAGAATGAGATATAATGTCATTTTATAGTGTAACGTTAAAGTGATCTTAACTAAGTTTGATTTTAAGTGCACGATATTGTTAAACTTGAATTTGTTGTATGTTCACCTTAATTGTAATAAGTTATGAGGCGTGGCAGTTTTATCACTAAAATTCATTAGATTAGTTATTAATATAATTTATTATTTATGACAATTTATGTGTAATGACTTTTATATTAATGTGAAAAATGTTAAATAAACGCTAATAAATGATGAATATTTGGCATTATTGAATACACTGTAGGTGATCGTTTGAGCTCGAGGTGTATAGGGTCTGTAGGGAGGAGTGAGGAGGTGTAGGGAGGAGTAGGGAGGTGCAATCGTCGCGTAGGACAGACACACGGAGCAGACGGCCAGCCAGCTTGGCTCGGCCCTCGAGACTCGAGGTGCCGGTGCAAGGGCATACACTAACAGTTGCTTTATCATCGACTGGCACTTCTATCTAAACTCTTATTCTCTTCTCTCATTCCATTGAATGGCAGTTGTGATTTAATTTTATCACATTTTTTTTTACTGTCGTAACTAAACAGTTGATTAACTTTAACGCTAATGAAGTTTTATAATTTTAATAATCTTAGATATTGTAATACTTTAATGATTGGACTTTTCGGATTGCTTTTCAGTTTAACGTAGGCGTCTCTCAGATTAATTTTAAGTCAAAAAATGTTTTATGTTGAGATAGATAGGTAGTGTAGAGCTTCGAGAGTACTTAATGAATATGAAATTACTACATAAAACACAATTATTATTTTTATCATAAGTTATGTCTACACATCGGGTTTGGCTCCACTATCCCTAGAGATCACATTTTATTACTTTTTAATAAAACATAATATAATAATGATTATACACGAGTTTGTCATTTATTATAATTATACCGTGCTTCATAAGCGCATCACTTTTTTAAACATGCATCATAATAGTCAATAGCCATTGCTATAATTCTCGAAGTGAAGTTTTACAAAAATCCTTTAAATTATGATAAGTAATTAATGCACTTTTAAAAATTTTAACTGGGTTTTTTTTTATTTATAAATACGAGTAAAATATAACAATATTACTTATTTAATCTATCTCTACGAGTTTTATGATACGTACGACGTACATAAGCCAAGGGCCAATGTGGAAATACATATAATATTATTATAAAGATATGAAGGACGCTTTAAGCTCTCGGTCGCTTATAATAAATGATGAACCAAAAAGCTTGAACAAGACCGAGCTGATGATGATGATTCCTATTTCCCTTTTGAATGTCTGTTATTATTCCGAAACCTTATTGCTGTGGAGCCAAATCGAACGAGGTATATCCCATAACTACACTTCTTCTACCTACTGACTATAGGTATATGGGGAGCTATTGGTTAATAATTTTAAAAGTAAAAATAAACCGAACATAACCCGAATAAAACCTATAAGCCGACTAAAATAAAATAGTACCTACAGTTAAGGTAAAAGGCGTTTCTTAACTTTTTTACTTAACTTCGTCGTATAATATAATGCGTCAAAATTTTAAAAGACGTTGTTCTTGACATTTAATTTGTAAAGTGTAAACATTTTATTTTCGTCGTCTTATAGCGATCACAACTACAAAGAAAATGGATCAGCAAATAGATCTTGAGGTCGTATCTGGTGAGACTACTTGAATGCGTTTTCTTCATGTTGGAGCTACAAAAATGTATGTAACATAATATACCTATTATACGATGTATTACAAAAAGATATTAACAATTAAAAGGGGTATAAACAACCGTCGAATTGAGTACTTGCACAAGAAGTTGTTTAAGCAAGAAGATGAACGAGACGAGCCAGTCGCCTGCGGGATTATTCCGGACCAAAATCGCCTCTCTTTTTGCTAACGTTCACTGTCAAATTTTAACAACTTTTGAAAAAAAAACTTGATAATTCTTACGATACCAGTACAAAATCAAATGCAACTTCATTTTTTTTTATTTAGCATCTTTTGTGTTTTATAGGTTATTTTTTGGTTACCTTTTGCTGCGCCGTCGTCTCTTTTTGTGCAGAATCTAGGCCCTGACATTGAGCGATAACGATGGCCCATTGCAGTCGCAAGCTATGGATCGATTAACACAAGCTGGCATCTTCAACACATTGTCAAATTACGCTTGTTTAGTGTACGTGAGTCTATACGACCTGTTATAATAAATTGGTAATCTGAGTGACTGACTCATCATCGTAGAGACGAAACCGCTGGACCTATTGAGTTGAAATTTGGACAGCGTGTTCTTTAAGTGGCGTAGGCGACCGATAAGAAGGGATTTTTTTGAAATTTCCAACGGAACGCCATTTATTCCCAAAAAACTTTGTATGTATAAAACCATATTAGACTACCCCTTATATTTAAAGCAAAATCACAAAACAATCACTGCGTATAATGAATTCGCATTAGTGTGAGCGCCTACTGTGAACGTGCCAGGTCTCGTTAACCGACCTATACCTAGGACTAAGGACCTAAGTATACGTTAGGCATGAAGTCTAACGCAATAAAGAAAGAAATTAATACATTTATTTGCACACAAACCAAAGAGAAAAATACAATTGACGATACCATACTCGTACGTATAAAAGATACCGTGACGCCAAACAGTCATTGTGACCGTGTTCCGGCATGATGTTAAGTGAAGCCAGAGGGGATTTATCCCGCCTTCTCGGTCTAGTCTGCTACCTTCTACGGCCGTATCGTCGCTAAGAATAGGTGAGATCGTGGTCGTAACCTATAACGAATAAAATAAATGATTTGCCGCAAAAACACCACAACACTGCGCTGCGCCTGTCATCCTGAGACAAGTCTTTATAGCCCAGTAGTCCTGGTCCCTTTGTTAAAATATCATGACATTACACACAGCGCCATCTAACCCCAAGCTATACAATACAATCCTTGTATTTTGCTAAAATATTTGAGAAAGGTCAGAAAAGCATATTAACTTAACCGTTCTATGACCCTAAGAACATTTTATTTTGTAGGCATAAGGAGAAGTAAAATTTTTCGAGTTAGCTAATAGATGCTCAGTTGACCGTTGCGTTATATGCCACCTATGGTATTTTTTTTTATTTCTTGTAATACTATAGTATCATTAATATAATAATATAATATGTATCGCATTCAATTAGTCTGATCAGATAAATATAAAACCTGTGTTTCTGCAAGTGCTGAAAACTTCAAAAGGTGCAAGAGTAAGTATGTTTTGGCATGGTAATGTATGAATCAATACTATTAACATATTTGTATGGATCAAATGCGAAGAAAGACTTCTATATGAAGTCATTTGAAATATGGAAGTCCTACACGGATTGTGAAGATATCAGATGTGCAGGGGAACAAAATATGAAGTCGATTGGCTAAACAACGTACCATAATTATAAAATTTGGAAAAAAACAACAAACCTAATAACAGCATAATACATTATGTATGCTGTCTTTGTGCTAAAGTTGTAAGGGTGTGCACCCAGAAAGCAGTTCTTTAAATTACCTAAATACAAAACTTTTTCAAATTCCATATAACTTTGAACACGTTGCATACGTTGAGATTTGAGATGCATGGATTTGTATTTTTGTATCAAGAGCGTTTATATCGAGTGACGCTCACTCGCTCGCACTTTTTGACATATTTTGAAATTTATATTTCAAAAAAATGGCAAGGGGAGCAATTAAAAAACAATATTTTAAAATGTGTGCAATAATATTATGGAGGGCTGGTCTTAAGGAAATTAAAAAAAAAAATCTATGAATTTATATTTCAAATTTGTCAAATAAGTAGTGCGAGCGAGAGAGCGTCACTCGATATATACCTACGCTCTTAAGACATAATATATATCAGTAATAATTTAATTGAGACGTTTTTACCCTAAGAACAAGAATGCTTTCCATATATAATATCGTTCCTATTATTTCCTATATCGATTTCTTAATATTGCTTTAATAAAAATTTGCTCTAAAAACGAATAACGACACCAACTGATCCAGGGTATCAACACTCCAGCTAATCAATATCGTGCAAGAAGTCTTTAGACTATAGGTCCCTATTATATGCCTCAAACGATGTTTGTATTTTGGACTCATTATGAGAATGGAAAAGACAAGCCATATCTGGAAAAAAAAAAGGAAACCGGTAGAGGACAATAGCCCGCCAGGAGGCAGCCCAAAGCAAGGGTCCTACCAAGTCTACATCACACATACGTATAATGACATGCAGGTGGCCAGTACCTGGACATAACTGAAATAAATATAGTAAATTAATGAGAAGGAATTCTCAGAATTGAGGAATATAAAGCTAGGAGCAGAGTATTTTACTGAAACGTATACGAGTAATGATGTCGTCCTGACCCTTTTCGGCCTCGACTGTTAAATCTTGTCAGACAATTTAAATTTCACTACTTTCGTAAGGGTTTATATTTCAAAATGTATCAAAAAGTGCGAGCGAGAGAGCGTCCCGTGGCATAAGCGCTCTTAACTGCGCTCTGACATGGCTAGCACATCTAACCTTATTGTTGTAAGACCACAAACACATTGAGCATGTCAACGAGTAAAAACAAAAAGAAAAGACCAAACCATGCGAGAGAAAGTAATCGCTAGTTTATAATAAGTGCTAATATCATGATGTGTGCTGTATGCCTAATCCAACAATGTCCTTGAAGAACAGTTTGATGGATTTTTTGGTGCTGCGCGTAGTAGTACGTGTGAAAGAGTTCTTCTTAGACCTATCTAAGAAGAACCACCTACGAACCTATCTAAGACCTATCTAGGTAGAATCCTAATTCTACCTAGTAACTTTTTTCAAAGTAGTAGTAAGTAGTTGTTGATAAAACCTACCTTTAATGAAACTGAGATACACCGTACACCTAATGCTGTGACTTGTTTTGGAAGTCTTCGTGGAGGTTGCCAGTTGGTGACTTGCCTTCTTCCTTCTCTCGGTTCTGGAATTAATATAAAAAAGCAACACATTGCATATACATATACTATATATTAATAAATAAAAACTCGTCAATGACCAAAAGCTAATGGAGTTCAAGACTCAAAAGCCTTGAACTTCGCAGAAGGGTCGCCTGTTTGTAGATATTCTATAGGATTCATTTCGGAGAGAGTGCGTAGAAATTACATGAGCCAATTCCTCCAAGTCCGATTGCATCTACGGACGTCACGGCAGACGGCAATGTGGCATCTATACCTAGTGGCGCTACCAACTGCCCGTACCAAGCGTTTTGCTTCAACTTTTTTAATAAAAACTGGTCGCATTTGGAACACATTGCCGTCATCTGTGTTTCCCGAGCGATACATGGGAATCATCAAGGCACGAGTGAATAGGTACCTTGTTAGGCATCTTATGTAGATACGATTACTCGTCGATCGCATTTGCACTTTCCATAAGGTGGGACGTAATACGCGATAAACTAAGAAAAAATGCTAAAAAATCCAATCAATTACGTTTAATAAGGACTCTAGTCCTAAACACAACACAACACACAAATCAACAACACACAATTAACCAACCAACCAACCTATCTATTAATATAAGTAGGTAATTGATGACAAATCAAAATAGAAAGATTTGTGCCGACCTTACCTAGTGGGAAAGAGGGTAGGAAAATTATATTTTAAGCCGGATACTCACTAGCGAGCCGTAACGTAACCGTTACATGCAAGGGCGGATCCAGGATTTGGTTCTGGGGGGGGGGGCAAGGTGCAGAAAGGCAAAAATATTATAATTTTTACTACGAAAAGTGTGTGTTTAGCTCGCTCTGAACAGTTAGAATGTTTAAATATCCTTAATAATAAGTGCACGAGCAGCTAGCTGCGAGCGCCGAGGGGGGGGGGCTTGGCCCCCTGCCCCCCCCCCTAAATCCGCCTATGGTTACATGTACTGCAACAGGTTTGCGAACCATGTACACATTACACACTGTGTTTTAAGGCTTCCGTAATCAACAAGGAAATTATAGTTTCGCTTTGTCTGACCGTCCGTCCGTCTATCCGCGGCTTTACGGAGAAACTATAAAAGACTTCGAAAGCTGAAATTTTGCACAGATTAGGGTTATAATCAGGGGAAGAGAACGGTAGAAAAAAATAATTCAAAATAAATTAATTAGGTACCTACCTCTCGTTCACATAAGTGGGGGAAGAATTTTTTTTTCTGTTTTGTCCCATCATGTGAGGTATCGTTGAATAGGTATTTTAAAATGAGGGATGGTTTGCTAAGAAACTTTTTCAATTTAGAATTCCTTTTGAAAGATATTCAAGTTTAAAACTTCCTTTCCCTTTAAAATCTAAACTACTGGCTGAAAAAAATCACAAATATGGTTTCAACGATGAACTTTCCAGGAAAACTATAGCGGTTAAGATATCTTTATAAGATTTAAAGATATCGTTGGTGAAAGATATGGCAGTTAATATATTCCATTTGCCAGTACCTCGGAAGCCTACATTGCGCGTAGCCCGACTAGCGCTTGACCTATTTATTTGGTAACAGTTGACCCGTTACAGTTACGGTTAGCTTCACGCTAGTGAGTAGTGAGTATCCGGCCTTGGGATTTAATCAGGGTGAAACTGCACAATTTTTAAACACGCGAAAGATTTTAGTTGGGTCACCTTTGAAATTCATAACGTTCAGGCTAACGAACAGGCGTAATTACCGACTCGTATATAATATGATTCATAGCATTTGGTCCATACCTACTCTATATTTTTAACAACTTTCAGGGCAGTATTTTACTAATAGTCCAGTAAAAGAAGGATTGTGGATCGAAAAGTCGAAAGCAGAAAAACTAACTTAGGAACTTTTTTTGGACTAGTTAGGAGATAAACATACAAGAAAGGTCCAATTCTTAGATTTTTGGCCTTTACACTTTTGATCTATCTGCAATCGTTGTCCAGCTATGAGCATCGAAACATGGTCTATTTTTAAGACGCTTATATTATGTAGTTTTCCATACTAAAACGGTAAAAAATTCTTGCAAATAAAATTTGCGTCAGTGCGATACCCAATAGACCCTCAGTTTGCTTGTCCTACAATACAACTATAGGGGAAAAAAGGTAATCAAATGGACAAACGGTCAAAGGTCATATTATATTAGTCAATTTACACTGCCGCCTATCACTATAAGCCAAAAATAAAATATATAGAAGGTAATTAACGTTTCAAACTTAGTCGCGTAACCAAACCGAATATTAAACGACAGAATTTGAAACACCTTTTTATTTTATAGTTTAATGTCCTTAAGAACATTTAACTTTTGTTGGCTTATAGTGATGTTGCGCTAGTGAAGTGTGAAAGCCTTTACGGCCACTGAGGAACTATTGATTAATTTGACGCTCTACATTCATATATGTATCTTGTTATAGTAGACTCTATTAACTATAAATTTATATTATAAGGACTATATCTACTATGACCAATGTATCGCCTGCTATAACGTTGTCGTTGGCCTGAAAGAGGTCCCGTAAGCACTAAGCACAAACTGATATCCATCTTATGAGCCAAGCACAGGCATTACGTAGACTTATCTTGCTGTCAAGTCAGTCATCCCATACATTGTACTTTTGTAAATGTATGTCTGTGCTTTGGCCACTGAAGCATTTTTTAAAGATATTTTTCACTATAAGATGACAACAATTAAATATTCTTAGAGATATACCTATATAATAAATAGGTATATAATAAAGTTCAAGGCTTCAGGTGCGGCGATTAATATTATGTGAAACAGTTGAGAAGCACACATTTAGTTTTGTGAGAACATTTAATTTCTATTGGTTTAACTATAGGGAATTTAACTTTTCAGATAAAAGTCAAATGCCCAAGTGATCATACAGATCTGTCAGATCTGTATGATCACTTGGGCATTTGAACGCAGACTGCAAGTTACCGCATGGTCTATGTATAGCGGGTAGGATACAAGTTATCAATGAGTTATCATGTTTGGGAACAGTTTTATTAATTATTTATTTACCTGAAAATGAGAATAAATCACAGTAGCGAACAACCACTGTATTTGAAATAAAGAAAAATTGATTGGGGTTTAATAATGATTAGGTACCTAGTACCTACTTGTATAGAGATATTATAATAAGGTAAGAAAATTTGCCGCAAAAAGGTACCAGGACAGCATGATCAGCGGGGCTATGATGCGCACGTCGACATAATGTCGCGTGAAATTTGATTTAATGTGAATAATACTCTATGTGGCTGTCATAAAGTCGAGATTTACGCACCAGTGAAATGATTTTGTCGTTAAAACTCCTATGTCAAAATGATCTCACTGGTGTGTAATTTTCGACTTTATGACAGCCACATAGAGTATTATTCACAATAAATCAAATTTCACGCGACATTATGTCGACGTGCGCATCATAGCCCTGCAGGTATGACCTTAGTCTTCCACTGGTAACCATATTGTGATAACTTCAAATTCACTGTGATTTACACACACAAATTGCGACACCTGTCATCGCGTCGTCGACGACCGCTACCGTACCAATCGTCATACAAATTTGTTATCATTTAAAAACAAATCTTTCATTCATTGAAAATCAAGAAGGTTATCAAAATAATGATCGAAATTTTGCAATAGCCCACGTATTGCAATTATTATTTTTAATAAATAAATTAATTCTTGTTTGTACGAGTGTATTGACAATAGTAAGTGCTTAATTAACTTTAAAAAATATTAATTATTAATTCATTACAAATTGAAAAGAAGCAAAATATGTAACCGATCAAACTTTCACATTTACAGAAACTCGCAAAGTAGTCACAAGAAAGACTCACGGAGACAAAGTGGATGTTCAATCGCAGATCGAAGAAGATGTACAAATATCGAGAAGTAAAACATCGTTCCAGTCTACAGATGACTCCAATATTCTCCATGTGCAGAGCGCAGAAGATGTTCAAACAAAAACATCCAGGAGTGATGTTCCCTGGCGCAACAAAACTCAAGAAACGATTCAAACTACAGAAGATACATTAGAAATCAAACACTGGCGAAAATCTAAACCAAAAACCGATGATACCACTCTAGAACAAACTGAAAAAACAAAACGAGATCAGATTACTGAAAAGAAAAAGTATTCAGATAAAAGATCTACCACAGAAGACATAAGTATTTTGGAAGTAGAAACTGATGGTTCCACGGAAACTAAAGGACCTGAAAAACCCCTAGAACCTAAATCATGGCGAAAACCGAGGGTACAAGAGAAATCAGCGTCCGAAGATTCTAATATTTTGCAGATTCAAAAGGTTAGTGAGGAAACCTCAGAAGAAATAGTGAAAACTCAAGATACGCTAGAAACCAAGAGTTGGAGAAAACCGAGAGAAAAGAAACCAGAACAAAAAACTATAGATGAGAGCTCCGTCACTTTGGAAATTGAAGAAGAAGAAAAAGAAGAGAACACATCTGTCTTGAAAAAACCAGAGGAGAAAAAGCCGAAGGGACTATTGGAAGACAAGAAAGAACCAGTTCCTTGGAATCAAGAAAGTATTAAATTACGTCCAACTAAAGTAGAAAAAGCTCCTATTCCCAAAGAAAAACTTGAAGAAGTTCAATTGAAAGAAGTAAGAAAGGGATCCATTCAACAATCTGAAATACTGGAAATAGAAGAGTCATTGTCTCAGATAGAAGATACAGCCATATTAAAAATCACAGATGATGAAGAACAAACTCAATTAGAAAAATCTAAAAAGAAAGTAACAAGGAAAGGCGAAAAAGATGTGAAACAAGAAGTAGAAGATCAAGTTTTATTAAAACCACGAAAAGAACAAGAGCAAAAACTCGAAGAAACAGTTTCCAAGCCTATTAAAAAAGAAAAACCAGAAGAAGAAGAGATCAAGCCTGAAGAACCAACCTGGCGTAGAGGTAAAAGGAAACCTAAAGCAGATGAACCAAAGGAAGAGGTGGTTCTAAAACCAATTCCTCAATCAGAAAAACCAGATGAAAAGCCAGAAGAAGTAACATTAAAACCAATAAAGAAACCCATGCAGGAAGAAGAGAAACAACACAAAGAGACTAGTTGGCCAACAGGTAAGAGGCGACCAAAAGAGGAGGAAACTCAGGAAGAAGTTGTCCTGAAGCCCTTCGAAAAGCCCGAAGAATCTGAAGAAAAACCTGAGGAAGTCTCCAAACCACGAGTAGAGGAGAAAAAACCAAAGGTAGTGTTAGAAGAAAAGAAGGAACCGGTTCCTTGGAATCAAGAGAGTATCAAATTAAGACCTACTAAAGTGGAAAAAGCTCCTATCCCCAAAGAAAAACTTGAAGAAGTTCAATTGAAAGAAGTAAGAAAGGGCTCAATACAACAATCTGAAATTCTGGAAATAGAAGAGTCATTGGTACAAGTAGAAGACTCAGCAATATTGAAAGTCACAGAAGATGAAGAGCAAACACAATTAGAGAAAACTAAAAAGAAGGTATCAAAGAAGGGTGAAAAAGATATAAAGCAGGAAGTAGAAGATCAAGTAAAGTTAAAACCACGAGAAGAACAAGACCAAAAACTCGAAGAAACGATTCCAAAATCTATTAATAAAGAAAAACCAGAAGAAGAGGTCAAGCCTGAAGAACCAACCTGGCGTAGAGGTAAAAAGAAACCTAAAGAAGAAGAATACAAAGAAGAGGTTGTACTCAAGCCAGTCCCAAAACAGCCACAACCACAAAAACCAGAGGAAGATAAACCGCAAGAGATATCCCGAAAACCAGTGAAAGAAAAGTTTGAAGTTGAAGAAGAATCTGACGAAACCAAATGGCCCACTGGAAAGAGGCGTCCTAAAGAGGAGACACAACAAGAAGAAGTTACTCTCAAACCAGTGAAGAAACCAGATGTCTCTGACGAAATACCAGAGGAAGTGGTGTTAAAGCCAATCAAAAAGGATAAACTGGAAGAAGAGATACAACCTGAAGAACCTACCTGGCGCAGAGGCAAGGAGAAGGCTAAAGAGGAGGTACCGGATGAAGTTCTAACACCCGTTACCAAACCGGACCAAACAGAAGAAACAGCAGAAGAAGTCTTAAAACCACGAGTAGAAAAAAGAAAACCAAAAGCAGTGTTGGAAGAGAAAAAAGAACCAGTTCCTTGGAATCAAGAGAGCATTAAATTAAGACCTACTAAGGTTGAAAAAGCTGCGATATCTAAGGAAAAGCTCGAAGAAGTTCAACTTAAAGAAGTAAGAAAGGGATCCATTCAACAAGCAGAAACATTGGTCATAGAAGAGTCGCTGTCCCAGGTAGAAGATACAACAATATTAAAAATCAAGGATGATGAAGAACAAACTCAATTAGAGAAAACTAAAAAGAAAGTAACAAGGAAGGGCGAAAAAGATGTGAAACAAGATGAAGAAGATCAAATAACGTTAGTACCACGAGAAGAACAAGAACAAAAACTCAAAGAAAAGGTTTCACAACCCATTAAAAAAGAAATACCGGAAGAAGAAGAGGTCAAGCCCGAAGAACCAACCTGGCGAAGAGGTAAAAGGAAGCCTAAAGAAGAGGAACAAAAGGAAGAAGTTGTACTCAAACCTATTCCATATTCAGAAAAACCAGATGAAAAGCCAGAAGAAGTTACATTGAAACCAATAAAGAAACCCAAACAAGAAGAAGAGAAACAGCCTGAAGAGACTAGGTGGCCAACAGGTAAGAGGCGACCTAAAGAAGAAGAAACACAGGAAGAAATTGTCCTCAAGCCCGTCGAGAAACCCGAGATATCTGGAGACAAACCTGAGGAAGTCACCAAACCACGAGTAGAGAAAAAACCAAAAGTAGTGTTAGAGGACAAGAAAGAACCGGTTCCTTGGAATCAAGAAAGCATCAAATTAAAACCTACTAAGGTTGAAAAAGCTCCAATATCTAAGGAAAAGCTTGAAGAAGTTCAACTTAAAGAAGTAAGAAAGGGATCTATTCAACAAGCAGAAACATTGGTCATAGAAGAGTCACAGTCTCAGGTAGAAGATACTGCAATACTAAAAGTTATAGAAGACGAAGAACAAACGCAGTTGGAGAAAACTAAACGAATAATAACAAAGAAGGGCAAAAAGGATGTAAAACAGGAAGAAGAAGAACAAGTTACTTTGAAACCTCAAAAGGAACCAGAAGAAAAGCCAGACGACACAGTTTTAAAACCTGTCAAGAGAGAGAAACCAGAAGAAGAAGAGGTTAAGCCAGAGGAACCGACATGGCGCAGGGGTAAGAGGAAACCTAAAGAAGAGGAACCCAAGGAAGAAGTTGTTCTTAAACCTGTGCAGAAACCAGAGCAAACTGAAGAAACTCCGGAAGAAGTCAAGCTCAAACCGATTAAGAAAACAAAGCCGGTTGAGGAAGAACAGCCTGAGGAAGTGAAGTGGCCTACTGGTAAGAGGCGACCAAAGGCGGAGGAACCCAAAGAAGAAGTGGTTCTGAAGCCTATACCTAAACAACAACAACCTGATGAGCCCCAACCAGATCAACCAGATGATGTTCAGTTTAAACCCATTGACGGTGAAAAACTCGAAGAAAAAATTGTACCAGAAAAGCCTTCTTGGCGCAGAGGAAAGAGGCAACCAAAGGAAAAGGAAGAACCAGAAGAAGTTATTTCAAAGCCTGAAGAGAAACCCGAGGTATCTGAAGAACAACAGGAAGAAGTCCCGAAACCAAAAGTAGAGAAGAAAAAACCAAAGGCAGTGTTAGAAGAGAAGGAATCGGTTCCTTGGAATCAAGAAAGCATAAAATTAAAACCTACTAAAGTTGAAAAATCTGCGATATCAAAGGAAAAACTCGAAGAGGTTCAACTTAAAGAAGTTAGAAAGGGGTCCATTCAACAAGCAGAAACATTGGTCATAGAAGAGTCCTTGGCTCAAGAAGAAGACACATTAATATTGAAAGTCATCGAAGACGAAGAACAAACGCAATTGGAGAAAACTAAACGAATCATAACTAAGAAGGGCAAAAAGGATGTAAAACAGGAAGAAGAAGAACAAGTTACTTTAAAACCTCAAAAAGAACCAGAAGAAAAGCCCGACGACACAGTTTTAAAACCTGTCAAGAGAGAGAAACCAGAAGAAGAAGAGGTTAAACCAGAGGAACCGACATGGCGCAGAGGTAAGAGGAAACCTAAAGAAGAGGAACCCAAGGAAGAAGTTGTTCTCAAGCCTGTTCCTAAACAACCCAAATCTGAAGAACAACAGCCGGAAAAACCTGATGAAGTACAGCTCAAACCTATTGAGAGTGAGAAACCAGAAGAAGTGATACCAGAGCAGCCTTCGTGGCGCGGCAAGAGGAAACCTAAAGAAGAGCAACCGAAAGAAGAGGTGGTGCTTAAACCAATTCCAAAACAACCTCAGCCACAGAAACCAGAGGAAGATCAACCTGAGGAGGTAACTCTAAAACCACTGAAAAAGGAAAAGTCAGAGGTTGAAGAAGTACCTGAAGAAACCAAATGGCCCACTGGAAAGAGGCGTCCTAAAGAGGAGGCACCACAGGAAGAAGTTACACTCAAACCAGTGAAGAAACCAGATGTCTCTGACGAAAAACCAGAGGAAGTGGTTTTGAAACCTGTCAAGAAAGAGAAACCAGAAGAAGAAGAGATCAAGCCTGATGAACCAACCTGGCGCAGAGGCAAGAGGAAGCCTAAGGAAGAAGAACCAAAAGAAGAAGTTGTTCTTAAGCCTGTGCCGAAACCAGAGCAAACTGAAGAAACTCCGGAAGAAGTCAAGCTCAAACCGATTAAGAAAACAAAGCCGGTTGAGGAAGAACAGCCTGAGGAAGTGAAGTGGCCTACTGGTAAGAGGCGACCAAAGGCGGAGGAGCCCAAAGAAGAAGTGGTTCTGAAGCCTATACCTAAACAACAACAACCTGACGAGCCCCAACCAGATCAACCAGATGATGTTCAGTTTAAACCCATTGACGGTGAAAAACTCGAAGAAGAAATTGTACCAGAAAAGCCTTCTTGGCGCAGAGGAAAGAGGCAACCAAAGGAAAAGGAAGAACCAGAAGAAGTTATTTCAAAGCCTGAAGAGAAACCCGAGGTATCTGAAGAACAACAGGAAGAAGTCCCGAAACCAAAAGTAGAGAAGAAAAAACCAAAGGCAGTATTAGAAGAGAAGGAATCGGTTCCTTGGAATCAAGAAAGCATCAAATTAAAACCTACTAAAGAGGAAAAATCTGCGATATCGAAGGAAAAGCTTGAAGAGGTTCAACTTAAAGAAGTTAGAAAGGGGTCCATTCAACAAGCAGAAACATTGGTCATAGAAGAGTCCTTAGCTCAAGAAGAAGACACATTAATATTGAAAGTCATCGAAGACGAAGAACAAACGCAATTGGAGAAAACTAAACGAATCATAACTAAGAAGGGCAAAAAGGATGTAAAACAGGAAGAAGAAGAACAAGTTACTTTAAAACCTCAAAAAGAACCAGAAGAAAAGCCCGACGACACAGTTTTAAAACCTGTCAAGAGAGAGAAACCAGAAGAAGAAGAGGTTAAACCAGAGGAACCGACATGGCGCAGAGGTAAGAGGAAACCTAAAGAAGAGGAACCCAAGGAAGAAGTTGTTCTCAAGCCTGTTCCTAAACAACCCAAACCTGAAGAACAACAGCCCGAAAAACCTGATGAGGTCCAGCTCAAACCTATTGAGAGTGAGAAACCTGAAGAAGTGATACCAGAGCAACCTTCGTGGCGCGGCAAGAGGAAACCTAAAGAAGAGCAACCGAAAGAAGAGGTGGTGCTTAAGCCTATTCCAAAACAACCTCAACCACAGAAACCAGAGGAAGATAAACCTGAGGAGGTAACTCTAAAACCACTGAAAAAGGAAAAGTCAGAGGTTGAAGAAGTACCTGAAGAAACCAAATGGCCCACTGGAAAGAGGCGTCCTAAAGAGGAGGCACCACAGGAAGAAGTTACTCTCAAACCAGTGAAGAAACCAGATGTCTCTTACGAAAAACCAGAGGAAGTGGTTTTGAAACCTGTTGAGAAAGAGAAACCAGTAGAAGAAGAGATCAAGCCTGAGGAACCAACCTGGCGCAGAGGCAAGAGGAAGCCTAAGGCAGAAGAACCAAAGGAAGAAGTTGTTCTTAAGCCTGTGCCGAAACCAGAGCAAACTGAAGAAACTCCGGAAGAAGTCAAGCTCAAACCGATTAAGAAAACCAAGCCCGTTGAGGAAGAGCAGCCTGAGGAAGTGACGTGGCCTACTGGTAAGAGGCGACCAAAGGTGGAGGAACCCAAAGAAGAAGTGGTTCTTAAGCCTATACCTAAACAACAACAACCTGACGAGCCCCAACCAGATCAACCAGATGAGGTCCAATTCAAACCAATTGATAGAGAGAAACCTGAGGAAGAAGTTAAACCAGAACAGCCTATCTGGCGCAGAGGTAAGAGGAAGCCGAAAGAGGAAGAACCAAATGAAGAGGTGGTACTTAAGCCAGTTCCTAAACAACCTCTTCCAGAGAAACCTGAAGAAGATAAACCTGAGGAGGTTACATTGAAACCAGTGAAAAAAGAAAAGTTAGAGCTCGAAGAAGTCCCTGAGGAAACCAAATGGCCCACAGGAAAGAGGCGTCCTAAAGAGGAGACACCACAGGAAGAAGTTACTCTCAAACCAGTAAAGAAACCAGACGTCACTGAAGAAAAACCAGAAGAAGTTGTATTGAAACCTGTCAAGAAAGAAAAATCTGAAGTAGAAGAGGTCAAGCCTGAGGAACCTACCTGGCGCAGAGGCAAGAGGAAGCCTAAAGAAGAAGAAGTTCCAAGCGAAGAAATTGTTCTCAAACCAGTTCCAAAACAAAAAGAAATCGAAGAGGATAAACCGGAAGATGTTGTACTGAAACCTATATTAGTAACCAAAGAAGTCACAGAAGAGACTATAGAAGAAGTACAACCAACTCCAGAAGATATACAGGAGGAAGTACTGGAAGTCAAAATTGACAAGAAGAAGAAGAAATCACGTAAAGAAAAAACTGTTACAGTTGTTGAAGAAATATCAGTCGAGGAAGAAAAGAAGCCTGTTCAGGAGGAAGAAGTACAGGAAGATATAACTATTATTAAGAAAACAATTAAGAAGAAATCACACAAAAAGGACAAAAAAGGTAAGAATAATTTATTTGATTTAAAAAATCAGCACTTACACACAATATTTTTGAACGATGTCATTCTTCTTTGTTTTCCTAAACTCTACAAAACCTACTCTGCTATAATTTGGTAATAGGTCAAACAATAACCTCTGAAATGTCTTGCCCTATATGAACAGGATTTATCAGCAGATGATCCGTGGAGTCTACAAGACTCAATACAATTATTTTATCTTAAAGATATCTTCAAAAGTTTATTTCAAACAGATGCATGGCTCAACATGTCATTATCAGAAATAATAATATTGAAATAATATTGTATGGTATGTAACGTTATTTTTATTACAAGAGTATAAAGATGTGGTGTTGGACCCACTTACTAGTTAGCTAAATCGTGATATTAAAATTATTTAGTCTATATCATTAATCCTAAATAACCGCTCCTAATATAAATATTGTGTAAATAGTTTGTTGATGTACACCTATTTTGGCATGAATAATATTAGGTAAGTAACAACAAGTAACTGTTTTACAGAAGAAGGACCGATTATAATAGAACCTCTGAAAGCAAAAACCGTTTCGGAAAACGAAGCTTTCGAACTTTGTGTCACGTATGAACCGAGAGATGAATGCAAGGTGTCCTGGTATCGCAACAATCAGCCGGTTCAACCCAGCGAAGAGTGTCAAATAACCGTAACAGAAGGAAAATCAACTGTCACTATTAGAAACGCTAATAGAAGCAAGTTGGGCAAATACGAAGTGGTCGTGGAGGCCAACAACGTTATCGCAAAATCGGCGAGCTCGATTAAACTACGCAAGCCGACAGACGAGAGCGAGATTACACCACCGGTGTTCATCAGACCCGTCCAACCGACGCGAGTGCGCCTCGGGGACATATTGATGCTAGAAGCTGAAGTGACATCGAACCCACAAGCCTCCATGCAATGGTTCATAGACACCACGGAGATGGAGTCGTACGCCAAACAGAACAAGTTGACGAACATTTACGTCACTAACAGAGACAACGTGTCCTGCCTCTGCATAGAGAACATTACCAAGGAGTTCATAGGGGTTGTCACTTGTAGAGCGGAGAATTTCGGTGGGTCGGTGTCAAGTTCGGCCACTCTCGTGACGACTGACGAGACACCGGACGTCGGCCAAGCGCCGGTGGTCGAGGAACCCCTGAGCCCTACCATCGTGATGGACGGCCAGCCCATACTGCTCGGTTGTCAAGTGACAGGCGAACCCTTGCCTAAGATCGAGTGGTACCACAATGGGGAGCTTATCGACAAAGCGAGAGATATCCATTTCGCGCGACTTGAATCAGGTCTTTGTGAAGTTTGCATCAAGGAAGCTTTCCCCGAAATGACAGGCACATACACGTGCGTAGCTACGAATGAGTTCGGAACCTGCCAGACAGAATGCGTTGTCGAAGTGGAAGGTAGTTTTATTTGTATTACATTTCTTATTCTGATTCTACTCTGGTTCTGCATGCACTTTATACTGGCATGAATGACAATAATGAATGTGATGTTACTGCACGTATTTATATTTCATATAATATATAATGTTATGCCATGCATCTGTAGGAAAATGATGAATAATTTCTGTACTGAAATTAGTTGATTTTTAGGTACACACACATTTAAAATCTTATACCACAACATACACAATAAATGGCTTTAAAGGTTTTGAATCAGATGTTACAATGCACTGGGTAAGTAGGAGCAACTGAGCCGAAATTGCAGTGCATAATTACACCTTTATATTTTGTTGTAAGCCACAGGGGAATTATAATTCAGAGACTTTTTACCATACTTATATAAACCCCTGTTCGACATCTATATAATATTATATTATTATTCCACTACGCCCTGCAGTTGCACCTACTGACCGCACTTGCTTCTTAGTATCCCATGTTTTATTCGTAATTCGTAGGTATTATAAAAGTTAGCAGTCCACTTAAAACCATAGATAGTAATTTGAAATTGCTTGAGGTTAATATAAAATTAGTTGACACAAGTTTTACACTAAATGAGTTTTATTATGCTTGCACAAAACTTTGGCTCACACTTGCTCACAGAATTAGTAGATAGACTGCTTTATAATGTTTGACATACAAAATATACACAAAAACACGCACGCTGCCACCTATCAGTGGTTCGGATCACTTGAATTTTCTGTAGATTGGCGTGTGGCCGATCTATGGTTGATACAAGCTTTCTTTACTGCTATAGTAGCTATAGTATTGTTCCCTTTTTCTCAATATAAGCATCTGCCACAAACTATATATTGTCAATTGTATTCCTATTTGTAAGATATACACATGAAATTAATATAGATGACATGAGATATATATAAATTAGGTTAAAGGTTTTGAAAAATCTACACCTATGATGATTAAATTTTAAACCTTGATGTGTTTGTAGCGTACGAATACGTCCCAAGCGCCTCAGAGGAAGACATACTCAGCGACGAAGTAAGTGACATTTATTTTAAGGTAATTAATAAGCTAGAGTATAATCTTAACATTTTTCTAAATGAAACGGATGACGGAAATACCTTACAAGAAAAAGCTTATGAAAAATTCGTTTGAGAAAAAATTTATAGTCAGACAGACTCGTGCGAACGAGTGATCCCATGAGGGTTTCGTTTTTTCCTTTAGAGGTACGAAACCCTAAAAAGGTACTATAGTAGATGACAGTTGTAGTTTCTTTTTCCACAACGTTCATCCCAGTATACATTGTGTTAGAGTTAGCCACAATGGTTTGGCGCTTGGCTAGAGGGGCACAGCACAGCATTACATTAAAACGTAAAGCTCTTGTCTAACTCATTTTTTCTTGACAATAGGCCATTCGTAATCTTCCCTTATCATTTCAGAAGACCAGCGATATAGAAGAGTTCGCGCCGCGCATCGTCAAGGCGCTCCCAACTGTCGTTTCGGCTACGGAAGGAGAACTCACAAGGTTCACAAAATTTATTCTTTTTGGGCCATACATTTTTATTTAATAAACATTAGGATTAACTTAATATTTTACCTCTAGAAACAACTTTTATATTACAGAACGAATATAAATGGTTAACGGATTTATTGTTTAAATTAATAGTAACTCTGTGACGTAGAAATTTGCTAAGTAGGAAGGGTTTCTTCACATAGACGGAGCCACGAGGGTAACTAGTTACGGGAAAATATTTTTTTACATACAATAATTTTCTAAGAGAAAAACTAAGGACAATGTCTAATTTTCAGGTTGGAAGCTAAAGCCATCGGTATGCCAAAACCGGAGATCAGGTGGATGAAACAAGGGGTAGAGATCAAACATTCCCAGGAGTACCAGATCGAGGAGCTGGATGACGGAACCTCTATCCTTATCATATCGGAGGTGTACCAAGACGACATGGGAGAAATAGTGTTTGAGGCCTACAACCCTCTTGGAGTCACGTCCACAAATGCCGCCCTTTCCGTCGAGAGTAAGACCTTACTAATCTACGAGTGTAATACCTATGAAAATATGCTTTTAGCTAAAACAATGCTTTAATATTCAAACGAAGAATTATTATGTAAAATAATAATTTTAATCTAGGCACTACTTATACGTCGTACTTCTCAACGCTGGGACCGTATTGGCTACTGGCCTGGCGACACACATAAAAAACATAAATGAAATGTTCGTATAGGCTTGCTTTACTTCCCGCAATGTCTACACTCTGAATGCACATTAGCGCGAAGTTGAGCGCCAGCTTCAGAGATCCTGTGACGGAATTAAAAAGGGGTCATTACAGACTATACCTACCTAATATATTATTATGGCGTAGATATTGGAAATAAAAACCACGGTTATTGAGTGTGGTTAATTTAATATTATATTTTACAAGTACCTACACCTAGATACCGATTTATTTAGCCTTATAAGTATATAGGTAATGTCTATTTCTAAGTGCAAAAGTTTTTTTGAATAGTATTATTAAAGCGCTTTCTTATGTTTTCAGCAGCTTTCAGCAGACCGCTTGGTATACATCTGAACCTTCCCTTCCTTCTAAATAACACACGATCTTACACTTCTACACTATTATTACTTATTACACACTTTGATAAAATATTTAATAATATATATTTAATATTAATTGAAAATGTTAATAAATGTATTTTATGTGGTCTCTCAGGCATCGTCGGGACAAAAGATTACAGAAAGCCAGAATGGGTTACACATATGGAAGAACTTCAATCAGCTCTCAAAGGTAGGTTGTCAGTTAGTTCATATAAGTACGGAAGTCGGGAAGCTACTGGAAAGAGTAAATTAGCCATACTGGCTAATTAACACTTTTTCTCAACTGTTTTATCCAGTTTTCCCCGCTACTTACTAGGTAGAAATCAGGCAACATGAGGTAGGTAGTAAGTAGTACCTTTACTTCGTTTCAAAAACAAAGATAATTTTTGCGGGGTTCGAAGGTTATATATATCTATGAAAATATCATAATATTCACAAAAACTGTTACATCCAATATATCTTATGATATATATCAGATATATTATGAAAAATATCCGATATATAGTATCCAATTTATTAAGATATTGATCCTTTAAATCCTGAAAATTAGCTAAAAAAATATCTTTGTTTTTGTAACGTAGTATAGTAACTACCAATTACCTACGTATTGCACAATTGAACAATGCCATCCTATAGGTGGCAAAACGCTTACCCATAGATACCTGGGGCAATTCTGGTACGTTACCGACTTATATATTATAATATAGACTCTATTTACTGTGCTTTTGAGAGATCCATGGTCAATTTTAGACCTTCTGCGGTAAGGGCTAAGAACGAATTCATTCGCGCGTTATTAGACATACCTATAAGATACAAGAAATAGAATCAAGTTGTCAATGCTTGCTCATTTTATGTGTTTGGAGAAAAAAATTGTAGAAATTAAACGAGGGTGTGTTATTGCAGCGACGCAAGCCGTGCCTACGTTCGTGAAGGAGATCATGGGAGAGCGAGTGGACGAGGAAGAAACTGTTACCTTCGAGGCTGTCTACAGCGGGAACCCAGTACCAGGTATTTTCCCTTTTGCTAATGAGGGAATTAAAGTTAACTCTAAAAATCCTAAATTACCTTTCATACAAAAAATAAGTAAATTATAATATAGATCGGAATCGCTCCATCTGCTCAGCATGGAGCTAAAACGCCGACTAAACTTTTAACACTCCTCTTTTTGCGTCGAGTTTCAAAATAGTAATTGTAATAATTCTTCTTGGTGTTGTTTAAAGGTGTACAATGTACAACAGCATAACAGTGCTGTTACTTCGAGTACTTAATTAGGTTTTTTTTTCTAACATTGGGTACGAATTATTTTTCAGAAATCATCTGGTACAAAGACGACAAAGTCATCCTCTCGGATGAGCGTTTCGTGATAGAGAACAACAACCAACGCACCACGTGCACTGTCCAAAAGGCAACGAAAGATCTAGAAGGCACTTACACTGTGAAGGCAGTCAGCGACATCGGCATGGCCGTCACTAAAGCAAAGCTCCACGTGTACAAAGCTAAAGGCAAGAAGGGTAAGGACGTGGAAGAAGAGGAAGAGGTCATCGTCACAGAAAAGAAGACAGTAAAGAAGGAGAAGAAAAAGAAGAAGGTGGAGCCACTGGTGCCTCTCGAAGCGCAAGTATCTCAGGAGAAGGATGAAACTGTGGAGCCGTTTGAAGAGTCATTTGAGAAGCAGAAGGGTATTATACGTATGGTGGAGAGTGACTCGCGGACCGTAGCAGAGATCAACGAACTCCTGGAAGTTATTAACGCTAAGGAGTTCGGACCGGGAGAGTCGCCGTTGCGAGAACTCGCCAAGATTGGCTACATGTTGCGGAAAGGTGTTACAACGGACTCTATAGGTAAGTTGATTTTCAATTTATTCAGTTTCTAAATGGATATCAACTCTCCTAAACCATTTTCCTATTGGAAAAGCTCGTATGCCTACTACGGCAAACAGTTGCGAAATTAGCAATTTGTTCAACAAATGAGAAAAGTTAGTTCATTGTGTACAGAAACTTATATATTGAATTTTAAAAGATCTAATAATTAAAATAAATTAAAAAATCAAACATTGAAATTAGGTACCTACTTTAAAATATCATGACACGGATTTTATAAAATTATTCGCAAATTCAGGTTTCGTCCGAACGTCAGATTATGTATAAAATGCAGCACCGAAATAAAAAAATAAATAAAAAGAAAATGGTGCTATCGTGACTCAAACTCACAATAAAAGGCGTCCATTTCAATTTAGATTCCCGCCAAAAACTTGCACTCAGCTGATTTTGTAATAAAAATCAAAGTAAATTTCAACCTTATTTTCAAATAGCATAATGTTCACAATAATAGACAAGGACATATTATGCGTGATGCGCCATCTATCGCCGTGTCGAGACGCCATGTTTCGCGCATGCGCGGTTCTTGTTTGCGAATAGCGAATATTTTGAAAATTTGAAAGTTTTCCGAAACTTTTAAGTTATTTAATTTTTGTTTGCAAATAACAAAATGTGAAGTTTAGTTATTAACTCTGTGTCCTGTGTTTACGTGCCTATCTATAAATATCCTTCTTACAGTGTCTTTTAACGTAGAAGCAGATTTTTAGTAGGCCTAAAAATGGATTCGAAATGTAAACTAATTACATAAAACTTCTATGATCTATTTGAAATGTAAGTACGACAATAACTGACCGAAAACCAAATTACCATATTGTCTCATACACACATTATAAGCTTCCCAGTCACAACTATGAGAATTAAGTCCTGAGAAAGACTTGAATGTGATCTACCAATCAAGCAAATCGTAGAATAGACCTGTCTTTCTTATATCAACATCAACGATTCAAACAAATTTGAAGTACTTAACACCCGAAGCATAAATTATATACCCACATAAAGTTATTTCTGACATGTTTGTGTTTATTTATTGCAGAGACATTGTACGCGTCAGAATATTTCCCCGCCCTTCGTGTGCCTGCAGCTCAATCGGCTCTTGTACGACTGGTGGAGAGACGAGGACTTGGAGCTCTTGTCACCGAGGTATTTATACCTATCTTACTTGTGGTATTACCCATTGAATATTAACCCATGTGTTATTTGAACACAAGCAACATATATGTAAACCTGACTGATCTATATAATATAATAAATATAGGTATGCACAGCTTAAACTCCTGGGTCTGATATCATTAAGCAAGGATTTATATTATACTAGCTGTGCCCAGTGGTTTTACCCGCAGTATACTTATGTAGCCTATGTGTTATTCCAGGCTCTAAGCTATATTTATACCAAACTTCAGCTCAATCGGTCCACCCGTTTAGGCCTGAAAGAGTAACAAACATCCATCCAGACATCCATTCTTACAAACTTTCACGTTTATAATATTAGTAAGACAATACAAAGACTGACTGGCCAGAGGTGGCCAGTCAGGCAAGATAGAGATGCGTGGAGGGATATTGGGTAGGTCTTTGCCCAGCAGTGGGACAGTATAGATTAGAAAAAAAAAAATACAAAGTGCTCCGGAAATTTGGTTACAAATCACAGTACTTTACCAGTTATTGTGTGGTTAGCCAACAACTGCATGATTATAATAATACTACCTGCGCCCAAAGGATTTACCCGCTGTACTGTAGACCTTGAAGTAACAAACATACATACACACAAACTTTCGCCTTTATAATATTAGTATGATTATAAAATAAATATTTCAAGACATTTCACACAGCGCCACCTAACCCCAAGCTAAGCAACTTAATGCTTGTGTTATGGTGGTTCAGTGGTTAGGATGACGAATATAATACTTATATACTTTTTGTAAATACATACTTATAATGATATTGAAAGCCACCCAGACCAGAAACAAATACCTGTGGATCACACAAACATTTGTCCCATGGGGGAATCGAACCCGCAACCTTCTGCGTTGCAGGCGGTTATTAGCCCACCGCGCCACAGAGGTTGTCAAATAAACCATGTGATTCATAAGCTACATACCAGTCATTAACACAGCATATTTTTGTCAAGGTACTTGCATCGGAGAGTGCCAAAGATGAACGTGAGCTGGCTGCCAGTGTGGGCTTCCGAGCTTTCCTCCGGATGGTGGAGATGAAGCATGGCACCGTAGAGGAGGTCATCGCACACTTCTACCCGGAGGACTTCGAGCCCAGGTCCTGGGAACAGAAGGAGGCTCGTGAGGTGAGGATAATGATTACATCAGGGACCCTAGACAAGTGCCAATCATTTCATCATCATCATCATCTCAGCCATTGGACGTCTACTGCTGAACATAGGCCTCCCCTTGGGACTTCCATATGTATCGGTTGAAAGCGACCTGCATCCAGCGTCTTCCGGCGACCTTTATAAGGTCGTCTGTCCACCTTGTGGGTGGACGTCCTACGCTTCGTTTGCTAGTCCGTGGTCTCCACTCGAGCACTTTTCGACCCCATCCGCCAATCATTTGTCACTATCGAATTAAAATGTACTGGAACAGTCGCTGTGGAAAAGCAAATGAAAATGACTGTCATCTCAGTACATTTTTTTTACACAAGCGATTGGCGCTTGTCTAACCTCCCAGTACATAGTTTAAAGTACATGGTTTTAGTCTGTCCTATATGTTTAGATCTTCAAAACTACTCAACATATTTTAATGCAGTGTTTAGAGGAAGTTTTATAATCTTATTAATATTATAAACGTGAAAGTTTGTAAGAATGGATGTCTGGTTGTCAGTATGTTTGTTACTCTTTCACGCCTAAACGGGTGGACTGATTGAGCTGACATTTTGTATAGAGATAGCTTAGACCCTGGAATAACACATAGGCTACATAAGTACTGCGGGTAAAACCACTGGGCACAGCTAGTATTTTATACGTGAAAGTTGGTAAGAATGTCTGGATGTATGTTTGTTACCTTTTCACGCCTAAACGGGTGGACCGATTAAGCTCAAATTTGGTATAGAGATAGCTAAAACCCTGGAATAACGCATGGGCTATGGTACAGCGGATAAAACCGCTGAACGCAGCCAGTTCACCATTGTCATTAGTGATCTCTATGTAGAGCTATTTTTGAAATTGAAGATGTACCTAATAACCAAAATTTTGGGCAGGCGTTTTACATTCGACATCAGAAGAACAAAACAAGCCTGTGATTCATGCTACTGTTTGCAAGTAAAGGTGAAAAGGGGAGTGATTTCGTCTAATTCTACCATAATTTTAAATTTCAGGTCACCGTAAAATCTTTGACCGAAAATGTTGCTGAGACTCATACCACCACTGTTATACAAGGTAACTTTAAAATAAATACTTATGTAATTTTAGTGAAAATGCTTAAACTGCCATTAATAATAATAATTGTAGACGCGCGATCAACGATTTGAGAATAACATAGAGTATAACGCACGCTTCAGTAATAAAGTTATGCCCTGCGCTTCATAAAACTTACAGTTTAAGAGATATAGCCTGGCAAACCTCTCGCTCGCATATAAATAATATAACGTATTTTGAAAAATAAATTTATAAATTACTTATTGAATGTTTTTCTAAAATATTCATTGGAAAAACATTCTTTTTTTTTAATGTATTCGTTGTTCAACAAAAAATG
The DNA here is from genome assembly GCA_947507615.1 of Hemithea aestivaria. NCBI lineage: Eukaryota > Metazoa > Arthropoda > Insecta > Lepidoptera > Geometridae > Hemithea > Hemithea aestivaria. The sequence goes on from OX382323.1 coordinate 5,161,824, forward strand.
GGAAAAGGATGTTAAAATAAGTGTCTATTTCACATATTTTTATTACTTTTGTTGTTCACGATTAAACTGGAATTATTTAAATGTTTATTTAAAAAAAACACTAACTTCTGTAAATTTATATTTTAAAGTCATTTAGGGTGAGAGTGGTTCGCCAACCTATATGTTACAACCAATAGGCTATCTTAAAGAAAACTGATATCCTAATCAGTGGAACCTACTTGCCAAGTTGGTCTGAGCCACGTTCATGTGTTAGCACTTGATATAAAAAAATAATGTGTGGCGAATACACATTCTACTAACATTTTACTTGATGGAAGTGGGATATACATCCCAGCACACTGAACAGTACAAAATGGTATACCCAATACATGTAAAGTACCTATTTGTAAGGGATGTCTGCAAACTATAAATATTATTATTATTATGTTGTTATAAATAATTTAAAATGTCATTAAATATAGGGCTTTTCTTAACTCATGCTTCGTATGGTTTTAGCGTTGGCGGATCTCTCGAATGTAGAATGTTTTAACATAATATTCTGACAACTTGATCATTTGAAGGAGTAACTTATGCTAATCCTACATTGGAAGTGCGACTTTCGCGCCGCAAATAAGTCGTTGATATATCGCGACGATCACGTCTCGTGTTCGCGGCGATCACACGACGATCGGTCGGTTATAACGACAGTTGCGCACGCCCAATGCGGGGTAAGCCTAAATTAAAGTGAAGACCTGTGTACAGTTATGTTTACATACTTTTAGATACTACCGATAGCTTTGTTTCATTAGAAACTACAACCCGTTTACGTGAAAACACGCTAAGACTAGGTGCTACATAGTTATAGTCTAAGCTTAGATTTAAGCTAAATAACTGCTGATGCTTTAAAATTTTGCAAACAGTTCGCTTCGTATTCATTTTGGTTTGAAGAATGCGCTTTATTTCTTTTCGATGTCGTGCACTCATCTTGGAACTTACATGCAAGTAAGTGATTATTCTTCTTTTTATCTAATATTAATATACACATATAGATCCATTTTTATAAAATACCTTCATACAACACAATCAAGCAATGCTTGATTCTATTTAGAAGTACGACACATTTTATTAATTTTCTCGTATTGCACACAAAATAAAAATCATTTGCAACTTTTTCTTCATGACCTTTAATAAACATTAATTATATCAATTAATATTACGTAATGCCTACTTGACTATTGACAAAACCCTTAAACACTGTCTTAATTCACATTCACAGATGTCAGAGAAAAGAGTCAAGTCAAACGCAAAAAACACTTAAAACAAAAATCAAGTTCTGAGGAGATATACGAAGTGGAAGAAGATGTAATAGCAACCAAGAGAGCAACTCAAACGAAGGAAACAATCGATGACGACGATAATCAAGTACAACTCTTCGAACAAGAAGACATTACCTATGTTAAATCTATTGCAGCCGATATTCCTGAAAGCAACATTGAAATTGTTCCTTCCAGTGAAGTGACTCACTTGCTTGCTAAGAAAACTGATGATGCAACAGCCACCTTTAAAGTTGATACTGTACATGCAGTTATATCAGATTCACGTCAAACCGAAGAGAGAGAGGCCCCCTTGCAAATAAAGGAAAATGCCAAAGTAGTAATTAAACCGTCGTTGTCTGAACTCGAACCATTAGTTGTAACCGAGCCGGACATCAATAATACTGTTGGTGATTACCAAGTGGACGCTGTTAATGCAACAAATATAAGTAAAACCGTAATACCGACCGAGTGCGTCATCACCACTGAAACTGAAACTAATATTTCACTTGCCGAGCTGAGTGAAGACAAGAAACAATTCGATACTGCGAAGTTGGGAGTTACTCTGAAAGACGCATTAAATATCTCTGAACAATTCGAATCTATCGATGAACAACCTCTAGACACACCGTCTTTAAAAACGTCGAATGCAGCTGTAAACTTCTCACCGCTAGTTGGAATCAGTGTTTTAGAAGTAAGTGGTGATATTAAAGAAGGTGAACTAGACAAACTCAAAATTGAAAAAGAAGCTACGTCCAAACTCAACTTTAATTTACATGAGAGCATACAAGTCGGGGAAGTTTTTGTCGAGGATAAGTCCGGAAAATATTATCCTGAGCTGATTGTACCGACGGAATCAGCGCGTAAGGATGTATTGGTATCCAACCAAATCGTCACTGAAGTCCACGACGTGCAAGAAAAAGAAGGGTCCTTATCAGCGTTAAAACTTCCACCTCTTCAAGAAGCCAACGTTGATTTCACATCACGAGATAGTTTAGTCGTATCCATAGGCGAGACTCATGAAAAAGAGGGTGAGTTACCCGTTGAGGAATTGCCAACCCAACTCAAACCAAACAAGGATGTTACAGTTCATTCCAGCTTGACCAGTACTATAACTACAACACATATTAAAGAATCAGAATTTACTCCAGATAGTTTACTGGGTAAAACGGCTACAGTAGCTTTTAGTGAATTACAACACAAATTTAACATAGAAACCAATATTCAGGACTCCGAAACGATCTTAGAAGAAGAGAAGCCTGTATCAAGTTCTCAAGCCAATGTATCTGTATCAGTTTTAGACAAGAATGTTGTTGAAGAAGTTCAAGTTCACGAGCGTGAAAAGGAATTGATAGTTAAAGATGATAAACAGCTAGCTAAAGCTGATCTGGATCTTAAGGGTATAGAGCCTTTAGTTACCTCTGAGACGATGTCAATGACATCAACCGACGACTTAAAAGTTCAACAAAATTACGGAGAGGAGACAGCTTCTGAATCGTTCATAACAGCTGACGCCAAGATTATTTCCTCGATGCTTGTCCACGACAAAGAGGCACCGGAAGAGTATCCAGTCAAAAAATCGGAGTTTGCGTTGACTTCTTTGATACCGAATACTCCATTATCTGTTTCTGAAACGGAAACTTCTGAATGCGAAAGTAATCTGCAATTAAAACAAAAACCGGATTCCGCACGAGCTCAAACAGCGCCATCACATCTTTTAAAGACGCCGTTATCACAAATCGTGAATACATCAGATCAAGTAGAGTTTATTGAACAACGTCCTGATCTCTCAGAGAAAGCTTCAGAGCATAGAGACTTACAAAAAGAAATAACAGTTCTTCAGACAACAGTCGACGAACAGTTACAGACACTAGACGAAAAAGAGTTTCTACAAACAAAAGCTAAAACGTCTTTTATCGGCCAAGAGTCCCTTAACGTTACTGAAACCATTACAAATGTGACGGAACAAGAGCTAGAAGCTGACATACAAAAACCTAGCTCTGTAGCTACAATGGATATTGATGCAGATCACAAGATTGCTGTTGTTTCGGAAGTTAACCTACGTGATGCTTTATCATCACTGGAACCACAACAAACTAATTATGAAGCCGCACAAATAGCTTCTACTAATTTATCTTCTATTCAAATATCTGAGAACAAAGCATATGATAGTCAAGCTCCTTTAGAGTCAGACTTGAAACCCGAGATGAAACATTTGACTCCTCAGGTAGTACCTTCTGAGGAATCTCTTCAAGTTACTGAAATCGTGCAGCATGAAAAGGAAAGTCAATATGAGGAGAATCTTAAACCTGACACTGTCAAAGCATCAACAGATATTGATGGAAGACCAGTGGCCATTTTGTCTGAAGTCACTGTCGAAACTAATTTGGCATCTACTAAACTCATTCAAAAAGACAATGAAAAAACAGCTACGGTCGAAAATATTCCTTTCAAAGAACTAGTTGTAAGCACAACTGATTACAACGAAAAAGAAACTACATTTGAAACGGTAACAAGTGTCACTAAAGTTACAGCTTCTCAAAGTATTGATTCCAACAGAACAGTAGCAATTGTTGAAGAAAAGAATACTGACATGGCTCCTGCAGCATTGGAGACTTCTAGTGGTGTACCAGTTAGAGCTAAACAAAGTGCAATTACTTTGGAAGCTTTAACCAATCAGGAAATTTTAATTCATTCTTCAGAGGATATTCTTAAAGATAAACCGCACATATCCGAAGAGAAACCTACAGTGTCATTTACAGGATTACATGCTGCAGCACATGATGAGACCATCACTGTTGATAAAGAGAGTCCCTTCAGCGAACTTATTAAGCCTGATACACAAAATGCTGACTTATCCATAACGAGTCAATTTGGTGTTGAAACCACAGAAATTTTATCTCAATCGGATAATTTAAAACCAACCGACAATTTCCTCGTAGAGACGAAGCAAGTTACACCTAAAATTGATGAAATATATGGTAAAACTGCCAGCACGCAAGAAATAATGATAAATCAATCGGCAGGGATATTCAGCAATGAAAAGATAACGCTTCAAAAATCGGAGGTCACCCCTGTAGGTATGATCACTTTAGAGCAAACCGAGATTGTCCCTGCTGAAAAAGAGACTTCTCTTGTAGAAAAAGAAAAACCGATTACATCGGTCGTTAATGAAAATATTACTGAAATGCAGAGCATTATAACCAGTTGCGTGGAAACCATTGATAAAGAAAAAGATTTTGAAAAATTTGTCCCCATGCCGAAACAAGACGCTTCGGTTGAATTTGTACCGCTTAACACTACAATGACGACTCAAGTCATGACCTCTAGTAATGCTTCCAGTTTTGAAAAGAAAATTGTGGATGAATCTATCGCTACCGTTTCTCAACTTGACGTAATACAAAGATCTGTGCAAGGCACGGAGGTTGTACACGGCGAGAAAGAAGATGTTTTAGAAGACTTCAACAAGGAGGTACGCAAAGCGTTGCCTTCATTAGAAGAAGCGTTAGCAAAAGAAATTAGTGAAGTGACGCCAATTGAAAATGAGAGCAATCTCAAAGAACATGTTAAGAGTACTAAATCGATAGCTCAAGTGTCACTGAATGAACAAGCATCCCTTTTAAACATAGAAATAATTCCTAATCAAGAAACTGAAGAATTAAAAATACCTGATTCGGCGACGACGTCTACAGCCACTAAATCTCACGGAGTACAGGAAGCGCTTCTTCATCATGAACCTTTTATAGGAGAACACGAAGAAAGTTTCGTTGAACCGGCTCTTGCGCAGAAAACAAGTCAAAGGAACGTTGAAGAACAGAAATCACTTCATGTAACTGAAGTGGTAATAAATGAATCTGAAAAAGATTTGGAGAAGTTACCAAAGGCAAAGACGGAAAATTTGACTACGTCTCTCCATGGAAAGAATTATGTTGCCGTGACAGAAATAACTACATCAGAAAAAGAAGATAATTTAAAATTGAAGGAAATACCCGATACTAAATCTGTTAAACCTACGGTTGACGAAGTTATTAGAGCTAGCGTGACAGTAGACGAAACTATTGTAGCTGAAGGACAAGAAATATTCAAACCTAGTGATGTAAAATCTCTGCCAGCTGAAGTAAGTATACAACCCGCTGAATATTTAGATGTGTCATTAAATGTGCTGGGTGAAAAAGAAGAAGATTTAAGGGAAAACAAACTTCCGAAACCCGTCACAGGCGATGTTAATATGAATACTCATAAACATCTAAATGTAGAGATATTAGAAATTGGAGAAAATGAGAAATCCCTTCTTAATACAGAATCAACGAAGAAAGAAACTGGTTCCCTAGTTATAGAGCCTGTAAAATCCCTTCAAGTCACAGAGATTGAGGCTGAAGAAAGGCAAGAGGAATTATCTACTTTCGATAAAATGAAATCATTTGCTCCGACTGTCCAACTAGAAGTGGGCGAACATCTAACGGTCACAGAAGTGCAAACACGCGAAAGAGAAGATGTAATCACTTCAGAAAAGATGGCTAAAGAACAGAAAGGTGACGTTTCCTTCGAAGCCAATTTGCCTCTTGAAGTTCGCGAAATTTTACTCAAAGAATCCGAAACAGTTCTTAAACCTGATAAGAAGCCAGTGCAGGAAAAAACCGAAGTAACTATTGATTCCCAGCGACATATCACAGTAACAGATACTATTGTTAGGGAAAAAGAAGACGATTTTCTACTTCCTAAAGTTACAACAAGCTTTTCACAACAAATAAATGATGAAATCTCTCCGTTAATGACGAGTGAAACAGTACTAATTGAGGGCCTCAAGGATCTAGAAAGTGATAAATTTAAAGATGAAAAGGCAATTCAAAAATCAGATACTTTAAAAGAGGTAATTACAAGTCAGCCGGATACATTAGAAAGCATAGGTCAATTTGCTAAAAAATATGAACCAGAAAAAGAGACTGTACATCCAGAGCTGGAACTACACAAAAGTTATGAAACTACTGAGAGTATGCTTCACGAACATCCAGAATTATTAACGACTCATGACATCGATCATAAAGTGGCTCTTAAAACCATTTCCGAAATGAAATCTCTCCAACAGACTGAAGTGATAACTGGAGATGTTTCAAAAACATTGGATACACATGATACTCAAAAGAAAGAAACTGCTTCTGAATCCCATATTATGTTACAAGAAGTATCAGGCACTCGGGTACAAGTTCTGGAAAGCGTCGATGCCTTACCGCTCGTGTCTGAAATGGGCAATAGCAAAGCGACAGTAGATCTCGAAACACATAAAAGTTACATTGTAACGGATGACATCGTAAACGAGCAATCACGAGAAATCATTACAGACCAAGCATCAAGAAAGGATATAACTCGCACGATAATGGAAATGAAACCTGTTGAACAAACCGAAGTGATATTAGGTGAGAATATTGCTCCTATAAGTATATCTGAAGCCGACAAAAAGTCTATTCAACCAACACCTATTCATATAGAACCAATCAGCCAAATAGATATTTTTGTTCAAGAAAATGAAATCGGTGCAACATTTGAGAAGCCTAAAGAAAAAGAAATTGCTAGCATTACCTTGAGTACATCGGAAGGAGTGGTAGTTCAAGAAGTTTATGAAAAAGAAAGTCAAGACTTGTTTACTCCCGTAGAAGGTAAATCAGTAACGGCTGAACCAAGTTTGACACTGCACTCACATATACAATGCACCGAAAATTTAACTGAAATGCAGACAGGAGAGTTAGTTACACCAACAGTACATAAAGAAACGAACACTACAGTTACACCGACAAGTCTAACTCCTCTTATTGTAACTGACAGTGAAACTATTCAACACGTTACCGAACTGCCCATACAAGACACAAAAACACAAACAATCAAGAAAAGTGTGACAGTTGCCAACGAAATTAACGTCACTGAACAATTCGTTGGTGAACAAACTTTACCATTACACGATAAACTTCCAAAATTATCAAGTGCTATTCCGACCGAGCCAGAAGACGACTTCAAGTACAATATTACTACACGCGATGTACTCTTTAAAGGTAAGCCTTATACATTTTATACCTATTTGCTACATTTATTAAATAATTATATACCGTGACTTTACCAGTATGATAAATCATATTATAATCACATTACGTTTAAAATAAACAAAGAAAATAGTCTGTGGCGAGCAAAGTAGGTAATCACATTCGCACTTTCTTGACAGTAGTAACCCAACGACCACGTTTATTAATTAATTATTATTGAAATCTATCGGCCGACCGGCGACCGTCTTGTAGCCCTCCGCAGTCTTATTTAAAAATATAACATTTGAACCTTATTTTAAAGAAGCCTTATTAGAAATAATAGATGTCAATTTTGATTTGAACCGGAAGTGTTTCCAGGATCAAGGGGTTAAATTTATTTAGAACGAGAATCGTGTACTTACTGAGTTTCCTATTTCAAGGAAAGTAATTTACCCGTCACGGTAGGTGTATTGAACAATATTTTAAATAAAAATATTTTAATTGTTAGATTTATGGTTATCTCAGTACATATAGGTTGTCACGGTTGTCTGGAAGAGATCGCTTTCAGCGATAAGACCGCCAATTGTAACATCCTTGTATACTATGGAACAATATTTTTTAGGTTTTTTTTATTTTCATGTGGTGTGTTCAATAAAGAGTTGTATTATTGTATAGTAAATTTATTACGATATATTAATTAGGGCAACATTAATATAATGATGGGGTGGCCGTGCTAAATTATACTTCGGATATATGTTTACTAGTATATTATTAATCACTGAAAAAAATTTTGAAGCCTATATAATAAAATAAAATTATGCGTCGCAAATTTAATGCTCTTTTTTTTTGTTATCGCCGGGAAAAATGCGTTACTCATACCCTTTCAATACGGGGGTATGGGAGGGTTATGTGGGACTCGGGTATATAACACGGGTATACCCACTAAAACAACCCGGCGGCACTCCCGCATCGTCTTTGTGACGGAGGACTGGGAATCGGCAGAGCCTTGCATCCAGTGCCCCGTCGACGATCGCCCGCCTTTATAAAGGCCTTTATAAAGGCGGTCTTGAGTGCTCGGCCGACGGTGGTGGTGGATGTGCAATGCGGATGAAGGCGCCCCCGCGCCTATCATCCGCTATTCATCACCGGGAAATTTAATGCTCTATATTTTATTACTATAATTGTTATCATTGTACCAATAAAAACCGATGTAATCGCTTTTTACCGAGATAATAACTTTTTTTGCGTGTGGCCTTGAATAATTTTCGACGTACACAGAAGATTTGTTATGTAGATTGACATAATAACTTTTATTAAGAAATGAACGCAGGGTATTGGCGGTTTTTTTTTTATTGTACATTTTTCAGCTGCTGCGAGAACCGCATGCACCTTTTGTCATTACAATTTTAATATTATGCTAGAATATTATTTCTAATTGTCCATAGCGTGAATTTTTTATTTTGTTTATTTATTCTAAGCAGAAGGTGCCCGATCGCGTCATCACCATTGTCTGTATAGTAGACACAGGTCTTAGTGTGTCGTGACAGTGCTACTACCGCGTGCGAGACGCTCTCATGAAGTCGCAAAAGGGAAGCCTTGGTCTGGATGACGATGACTCGCTCGTAGGTGAGCCCCTGAGCTTCGTGGACTGTCAAAATGCGTGACCCTGTTCCCGAACCGAATCCCTGGTAGGCGAGGGTTCCCTTTTCCACTTGGGTGTGTACTAGGTAAGGGTGTTCGGGAGACCTTTGGGGATTTGCGCATCTTTACATCCGAGAAGCTCAAGGGATCGTACTCTAGATGACGATGAGTAGATACCTGAGTACACATCTTTCAGGGCGTAGGCGACATGCATGGGGCATCGGTGCGTGCAGTTCAACTCCTTGCCGATACCGACCGTCTGATTGGGACGATAATACCTCATCTCAAACAGGTTCTCGCGGTCGATATATGGCAACTGGTTGACATCTCCGATGAGAACGACTTCCTTTGCTCCAGACAACCTCGCAACCATTACAACTGCTCCGAAATGGTTCATGAGAGCCTCATTTACGGTAAGACGGCTGTAGCTCTCAGATTCTTTGAATCCATTTACAAGGATCGAGGCGATGGTTCGCACCCTGGCACTCACTTTCGTTTTGTGCTTAAGCTTTGATCTCAGATCCTTTGCAGCCTCTAAAGTTGTGATTGCGATTACGTCTCTGCTCTCATCGAAGGTGCCCACCACAGTGGTTGTCTTACCGCAGCCGGGGACTCCATTGATCCACGTGAATTTTGGCACCGACCATCGCTCCCACGCGTTCCCGGCGGCAGAGCTCGCAGATAGAGTGTCCATTCTATCGAGAATTCTGTCGTCGAGCATGATGCGGGTGCAACGGGCGACAACAACGATAGGATCACCTGCCGGTGTGTAGAACTTTGGTCTTCCGATCCGCTGAGTTTCCTCCTCATCAAGTGGAACGAAAGCGCTCGTAGCATTAAAGGCGGCCATGTATTTCCCCGACATCGTGCCTTTGATGACTTGGCCGTTATTGTTGTTGTAAATGGCCGCTTCAGCTTCCTCTAGCTGTTTGTCTAGAAGCGCTAGACTGAGGCGACTTTGGCACACTGGCTGCAGGATGTTCTTGCAGGTGGCCAGGTTAACTTGTCTTGTTGCTCTGATCACGGCTTGGAATTCGAGGAAGGCGTTAATAGCGTGGTCTCGTGGACTGGTAACTTGGATCAGGCTCGGCGGGATGACTTGTCCTTTATCTGCTCGTATTCGAACAGTCCGCTGTGGCTCCAATTTCCTAGGGGACTCCCTCAGGAATTTCTCTGTGGCAACGGCCTGTGTGTCAAAGTCAATACTCAATACTTTATTTGCTCCCTTAGAATTAGGTACATAATAAGGTCTTAGTGTAGTGTGTGGGTGTATTGTGTTGTGTTAATATTGTGTTAAGTAGGGTGTTCACATGTCTTTTAGTCTTGCTCTTCTCCACATGGACCGCCATACGACGCTGTTGTTTTTGCGTCTCTCGGACTTCTGCCGTTCGGTATTGGGTATTGGCGGTTATGTTGGTTAAACCCCAGATGTGTCTCTTGCTATATTGAGGAGTAGACGTGTGCGCCGCGCCGCCGCCGCCGTCATTTTGGCCACGCCGACCCCGCCGATCATTTTAACGGCGAGAAATCGGCGTGAATTTTTTAAAATTTTAGTAACGTAATTTTAATCACCATTGTTAACCAAATAAAATAATTGAAGACACAAGAAATGTCATATATTTAAACGTCTTGAAAGGGGTAGAAAGAATAGAAAAGAATGAAACTACTCGGTGGGTCGACACGCAACTGCCACTACCTGTTGCTATTGCTACGCGAGTTTTACTAACATTTTGTAAAATATAAAGCATGATATTTGTATGGAGGTATAATTTCCACTTTCCACCATTTTATTCCACATCAAACAAGCGAATGCCAACGATGGGGTTCGTTGGCAATCGTTGGCTCTGTGTGGACTTAGCAAAGGCCAACATAACGCCGGGGTCACATAAAATCGCGGTCGAGCCCTCGATAAAATATCTTGGACTCGTCCTCGACGGGCGGTGGCATTCCTGGAGCACTTTGCCCAGTTGTCTCCTCGCCTGATGGGTCCGTCCGCAACTGCAGCAGCGGATGGACAGAGAGCACAGGTCCTGGACCTTCCGGCTCGTGCAGGTGTTTTCCGGGTACGGATGCTTAGGAAAGTACTTGCATCAGGTAGCCGGCAGAGAACCGACCTCTGCTTGCCACCTCTGTGGTTGCGAAGTGGATACGCGCGCCCAGCGTGGGTCAGTGAACGCCGTACCCTCATCGCAGTAATAAGGGAGGAAGGAACTCTCACTATCAACCATGGAAAGAGCCATGGTTGCAAGCGAGGAATCGTGGCAGGCTGCGGTCTCATTCTGCGAGAAGACACTCCCGCAGAAGTAGATCGCGAAACGCGAACGGAAGTTCACCACTGACCTCCCGATGCGTGCCTTGAGAAGGAGGCATCGGAGGCGCATCTTTCATGCCCTTCTCCAGCCCCCTCTTCATTCCACTGAGGTGCGATCCTCCTGTCAATTAGAACCAAAAGCCGCCGGGGCCGCGGATGAGTGTTTCGGCGTTCCCGCTGCTCCGGCACTATGGCGTCCGTAGGAACACCCCCAGTTTTAGTGGGTATCCCCACCGCGCCCATCATCCACGAGGGAGACCTACATACCCCAGCTGAACAACCCGGAATGACCCCTCCACGAACTCTGCTTTTATTTAAAAACTCCCCTCCCCATATTAAAACAACGACGACGACCGATCGGTGAGTTAAGTCTCTGAGGATGCCTCGTGTAGAAGCGAAAAACATGTCATCTCTCTCGTTGTATACTATTTACTCTCTAACGACTTAACTAACGAACAATTAGTTATTAATCCTTAATGCTTGCATATGTGAAAGGTTGGGTGGTGCATTCTATGGTGAAATAAATTAACTACACCGTGTACCGTTTGAATTCCTCGCCACCTCTTTAGGTTCAAATTGGGGCGGAATTAACACTAAATATTGATATTTAATTAATAATCATCATAGATATCCGCAAAGTAACGTCTAACTGCAATATATATAATAAATATTATATAAGAAACGTGATTCAGCATCCTTTATTTAGATATTTTTTTATATTTTACCGCCACGCCGATTAAGCCGCCGCCGCCGGTCATTTTACGACCAGACGCCGCCGCCGATCGGTTTATAATCGGCGCACATGACTATTGAGGGGTAACGCGATCGCTGCACGAGCTTCTGCAATATGACGTGTATAGTTACATCTCTTAATAATAAATATACCCTGAAGACACAGCATTTATCTCAATTAAATATGCCTATCCAGACACACCAGTCGCCGAGGCCGAGATCGGCCAGAAATGCTTCATCACCACCATAACTTTACAAAATTAAACTCATTAAAGGATTCCTTTCAGAAATAACGGATGAAAAACACCATTCGCCGATAATATCTGACGTAGAAGAAACAGAAGAGATTGTAACAAAATTCATACAAGCTCCTGGAAATGCTGAACCTATTCAAGTGAAAACTAAACGAACCATCCTAAGAAAAAAGAAAAAACAAGGCAAGCAAGTGTCAGATGAAGGAGATGTTGTGATCGAGGAAACGATCGATGAAGATGCACCTGAGAAGCCTAGTCGCGAACCGCATCATACTGTGGACATCGAAGAATATGAAGGTGATGAAGTGTCACCACTACTAGATACTGATAAAGGCACTATTGAGATGCCCGATGAATATTTACACATACCAAAACTCACTTCTAAACTCCAAATAGAAGAAATGGAAGATGATGAAAATCTACAAAAACAGAAAAAGACTGTGAAAATTACTAAGCGAACAACCAAGAAACAAAAAAGACCTAAACAGGATGACGTATCAGAAACTTCCATAAGCACTTTCGAAGAAGACATCCCCAGAGATACAGAAGAAAATGAACCAATTGATATTGTTGAACTACCCGAGGAAGTCAAAACCTTAGAAATTAAATCGAAAGACGGAAAAACTAAACATAAAAAAGTCACACAGCGTATCATTAAGAAAAAAGTAGGAAAGAAAATTGAAACCACTAAAATAACTACAGAAGAAGAAGATGATAAAGAACCAGTTGTATATGTGCATAAGGAAGAAGAGTATACAGATGAGACATCGATTCCTTTATTAACTTTAGTAAAATCCGAGAAAGCAAGGATAATTAACGAAATACCTGAACAAATACAAATAACGAAAGTGCTTACGGCAACGGGTGATACAAAAACAGTCAAGACAAAAAAACGAATAATAAAAAAGAAAGTTGGCGATAAGGATGAAATCACAGAAATAACAACAATTCAAAAAGATGATGAACAACCAATTACTACTGTACTAGTGTCAACTGAACAGGTTCAAGATACAACCGAAATGATTAAAGATAAAATGTTGAAAAAGCCGGATGATACTGAACCTGTTGAAATCGTAGAGCTTCCCGAAGAAACTAAAATAGAGGAAACCAAAACTCCAGACGGTAAGCCTAAACAGAAAAAGATCACAAAACGTATAATGAAAAAGAAAGTAGGTCCTAGGATCGAAACAACACAAATTACAACCGAACAAGAAGATGACAAACAGCCCATTACACAAATACACACCGTTGAGGAATACACTGACGACACAACCACACCACTCTCAGAACTACACAAGCCAGATAAAGCTAGTGTAATCGAGGAAGCGCCAGAAGAAGTGACAGTAACTCAAGTGCGTTCCGAAACAGGAGACGTAAAGACCGTTAAAACTACCAAACGTGTCATCAAGAGGAAAAAGGGGCCCAAAGAAGACGTAACAGAAATCACCACCGTCCAAAAGGACGACGAGGAGCCGATCACGACTGTGACTGTCTCTGAAGAAAAGACGCCTGAACAGCCTGAGAAGATCGAACCCGTCGATATCGTTAAGCTTCCTGAAGAAACCACAATCGAGGAAACCCAAACTCCGGATGGTAAGCCAAAACGCAAAAAGATCACAAAACGCATCATTAAAAAGAAATTAGGCTCTAAAATCGAAACAACACAAATCACCACTGAACAAGAAGATGACAAACAGCCCATTACACACATACACACGGTTGAGGAATTCACAGACGACACAACCACACCACTCTCAGAACTACACAAGCCAGATAAGGCGAGTGTGATCGAGGAAGCGCCTGAGGAGGAGAAAGTTACGCAAGTGCGAACTGAAACTGGCGACGTCAAGTCAGTCAAAACAATCAGGCGAGTGATCAAGAAAAAGAAGGGTGCCAAAGAAGAAGTCACAGAAATCACCACCGTCCAGAAGGACGACGAGGAGCCGATCACGACTGTGACTGTCTCTGAAGAGAAGGCGCCCGAAGAGACTGAACCTGTGGAAGTCATCGAATTTCCCGAGGAGACGACGATTGAGGAAACGAAGACTCCAGACGGTAAGCCTAAACAAAAGAAGGTCACTAAGCGTATCATCAAAAGGAAGGTAGGTCCTAAGGTAGAAACAACACACATAACCACTGAACAAGAAGATGACAAACAGCCCATTACACACATACACACGGTTGAGGAATTCACAGACGACACAACCACACCACTCTCAGAACTACACAAGCCAGATAAGGCGAGTGTGATCGAGGAAGCGCCTGAGGAGGTGAAAGTTACGCAAGTGCGAACTGAAACTGGCGACGTCAAGTCAGTCAAAACAATCAGGCGAGTGATCAAGAAAAAGAAGGGTCCCAAAGAAGAAGTCACAGAAATCACCACCGTCCAGAAGGACGACGAGGAGCCGATCACGACTGTGACTGTCTCTGAAGAGAAGGCGCCCGAAGAGACTGAACCTGTGGAAGTCATCGAGCTTCCCGAGGAGACGACGATTGAGGAAACGAAGACTCCAGACGGTAAGCCTAAACAAAAGAAGGTCACTAAGCGTATCATCAAAAGGAAGGTAGGTCCTAAGGTAGAAACAACATACATAACCACTGAACAAGAAGATGACAAACAGCCCATTACACACATACACACAGTTGAGGAATTCACAGACGACACAACCACACCACTCTCAGAACTACACAAGCCAGATAAGGCGAGTGTGATCGAGGAAGCGCCTGAGGAGGTGAAAGTTACGCAAGTGCGAACTGAAACTGGCGACGTCAAGTCAGTCAAAACAATCAGGCGAGTGATCAAGAAAAAGAAGGGTCCCAAAGAAGAAGTCACAGAAATCACCACCGTCCAGAAGGACGACGAGGAGCCGATCACGACTGTGACTGTCTCTGAAGAGAAGGCGCCCGAAGAGACTGAACCTGTGGAAGTCATCGAGCTTCCCGAGGAGACGACGATTGAGGAAACGAAGACTCCAGACGGTAAGCCTAAACAAAAGAAGGTCACTAAGCGTATCATCAAAAGGAAGGTAGGTCCTAAGGTAGAAACAACACACATAACCACTGAACAAGAAGATGACAAACAGCCCATTACACACATACACACGGTTGAGGAATTCACAGACGACACAACCACACCACTCTCAGAACTACACAAGCCAGATAAGGCGAGTGTGATCGAGGAAGCGCCTGAGGAGGTGAAAGTTACGCAAGTGCGAACTGAAACTGGCGACGTCAAGTCAGTCAAAACAATCAGGCGAGTGATCAAGAAAAAGAAGGGTCCCAAAGAAGAAGTCACAGAAATCACCACCGTCCAGAAGGACGACGAGGAGCCGATCACGACTGTGACTGTCTCTGAAGAGAAGGCGCCCGAAGAGACTGAACCTGTGGAAGTCATCGAATTTCCCGAGGAGACGACGATTGAGGAAACGAAGACTCCAGACGGTAAGCCTAAACAAAAGAAGGTCACTAAGCGTATCATCAAAAGGAAGGTAGGTCCTAAGGTAGAAACAACACACATAACCACTGAAAAAGAAGATGACAAACAGCCCATTACACACATACACACGGTTGAGGAATTCACAGAAGACACAACCACACCACTCTCAGAACTACACAAGCCAGATAAGGCGAGTGTGATCGAGGAAGCGCCTGAGGAGGTGAAAGTTACGCAAGTGCGAACTGAAACTGGCGACGTCAAGTCAGTCAAAACAATCAGACGAGTGATCAAGAAAAAGAAGGGTCCCAAAGAAGAAGTCACAGAAATCACCACCGTCCAGAAGGACGACGAGAAGCCGATCACGACTGTGACTGTCTCTGAAGAGAAGGCGCCCGAAGAAACTGAACCTGTGGAAGTCATCGAACTTCCCGAGGAGACGACGATTGAGGAAACGAAGACTCCAGACGGTAAGCCTAAACAAAAGAAGGTCACTAAGCGTATTATCAAAAGGAAGGTTGGTCCAAAGGTAGAAACAACACACATAACCACTGAACAAGAAGATGACAAACAGCCCATTACACACATACACACGGTTGAGGAATTCACAGACGACACAACCACACCACTCTCAGAACTACACAAGCCAGATAAGGCGAGTGTGATCGAGGAAGCGCCTGAGGAGGTGAAAGTTACGCAAGTGCGAACTGAAACTGGCGACGTCATGTCAGTCAAAACAATCAGGCGAGTGATCAAGAAAAAGAAGGGTCCCAAAGAAGAAGTCACAGAAATCACCACCGTCCAGAAGGACGACGAGGAGCCGATCACGACTGTGACTGTCTCTGAAGAAAAGACGCCTGAACAGCCTGAGAAGATCGAACCCGTCGATATCGTTGAGCTTCCTGAAGAAACCACAATCGAGGAAACCCAAACTCCGGACGGTAAGCCAAAACACAAGAAGATCACAAAACGCATCATTAAAAAGAAATTAGGTCAAAGAATCGAAACAACACAAATCACCACTGAACAAGAAGATGACAAACAGCCCATTACACACATACACACGGTTGAGGAATTCACAGACGACACAACCACACCACTCTCAGAACTACACAAGCCAGATAAGGCGAGTGTGATCGAGGAAGCGCCTGAGGAGGTGAAAGTTACGCAAGTGCGAACTGAAACTGGCGACGTCAAGTCAGTCAAAACAATCAGGCGAGTGATCAAGAAAAAGAAGGGTCCCAAAGAAGAAGTCACAGAAATCACCACCGTCCAGAAGGACGATGAGGAGCCGATCACGACTGTGACTGTCTGTGAAGAGAAGGCGCCCAAAGAGACTGAACCTGTGGAAGTCATCGAACTTCCCGAGGAGACGACGATTGAGGCAACGAAGACTCCAGACGGTAAGCCTAAACAAAAGAAGGTCACTAAGCGTATTATCAAAAGGAAGGTAGGTCCTAAGGTAGAAACAACACACATAACCACTGAACAAGTAGGTGACACTGAACCTATTACACACATACACACAATCGAGGAATACACTGATGACACAACCACACCACTCTCTGATTTACATAAACCAGATAAGGCAAGTGTAATCGAGGAAGCGCCTGAAGAAGTGAAAGTAACTCAAGTCCGTTCCGAAACAGGAGACGTAAAGACCGTTAAAACTACCAAACGTGTCATAAAGAGGAAAAAGGGGCCCAAAGAAGACGTAACAGAAATCACCACCGTCCAAAAGGACGAAGAGGAGCCGATCACGACTGTGACTGTCTCTGAAGAAAAGACGCCTGAACAGCCTGAGAAGATCGAACCCGTCGATATCGTTGAGCTTCCTGAAGAAACCACAATCGAGGAAACCCAAACTCCGGACGGTAAGCCAAAACGCAAAAAGATCACAAAACGCATCATTAAAAAGAAATTAGGTCATAGAATCGAAACAACACAAATCACCACTGAACAAGAAGATGACAAACAGCCCATTACACACATACACACGGTTGAGGAATTCACAGTCGACACAACCACACCACTCTCAGAACTACACAAGCCAGATAAGGCGAGTGTGATCGAGGAAGCGCCTGAGGAGGTGAAAGTTACGCAAGTGCGAACTGAAGCTGGCGACGTCAAGTCAGTCAAAACAATCAGGCGAGTGATCAAGAAAAAGAAGGGTCCCAAAGAAGAAGTCACAGAAATCACCACCGTCCAGAAGGACGACGAGGAGCCGATCACGACTGTGACTGTCTCTGAAGAGAAGGCGCCCGAAGAGACTGAACCTGTGGAAGTCATCGAGCTTCCCGAGGAGACGACGATTGAGAAAACAAAGACTCCAGACGGTAAGCCTAAACGAAAGAAGGTCACTAAGCGTATTATCAAACGGAAGGTAGGTCCTAAGGTAGAAACAACACACATAACCACTGAACAAGAAGATGACAAACAGCCCATTACACACATACACACGGTTGAGGAATTCACAGACGACACAACCACACCACTCTCAGAACTACACAAGCCAGATAAGGCGAGTGTGATCGAGGAAGCGCCTGAGGAGGTGAAAGTTACGCAAGTGCGAACTGAAACTGGTGACGTCAAGTCAGTCAAAACAATCAGGCGAGTGATCAAGAAAAAGAAGGGTCCCAAAGAAGAAGTCACAGAAATCACCACCGTCCAGAAGGACGACGAGGAGCCGATCACGACTGTGACTGTCTCTGAAGAGAAGGCGCCCGAAGAGACTGAACCTGTGGAAGTCATCGAGCTTCCCGAGGAGACGACGATTGAGGAAACGAAGACTCCAGACGGTAAGCCTAAACAAAAGAAGGTCACTAAGCGTATCATCAAAAGGAAGGTAGGTCCTAAGGTAGAAACAACACACATAACCACTGAACAAGATGATGACAAACAGCCCATTACACACATACACACGGTTGAGGAATTCACAGACGACACAACCACACCACTCTCAGAACTACACAAGCCAGATAAGGCGAGTGTGATCGAGGAAGCGCCTGAGGAGGTGAAAGTTACGCAAGTGCGAACTGAAACTGGCGACGTCAAGTCAGTCAAAACAATCAGGCGAGTGATCAAGAAAAAGAAGGGTCCCAAAGAAGAAGTCACAGAAATCACCACCGTCCAGAAGGACGACGAGGAGCCGATCACGACTGTGACTGTCTCTGAAGAGAAGGCGCCTGAAGAGACTGAACCTGTGGAAGTCATCGAGCTTCCCGAGGAGATGACGATTGAGGAAACGAAGACTCCAGACGGTAAGCCTAAACAAAAGAAGGTCACTAAGCGTATCATCAAAAGGAAGGTAGGTCCTAAGGTAGAAACAACACACATAACCACTGAACAAGAAGATGACAAACAGCCCATTACACACATACACACGGTTGAGGAATTCACAGACGACACAACCACACCACTCTCAGAACTACACAAGCCAGATAAGGCGAGTGTGATCGAGGAAGCGCCTGAGGAGGTGAAAGTTACGCAAGTGCGAACTGAAACTGGCGACGTCAAGTCAGTCAAAACAATCAGGCGAGTGATCAAGAAAACGAAGGGTCCCAAAGAAGAAGTCACAGAAATCACCACCGTCCAGAAGGACGACGAGGAGCCGATCACGACTGTGACTGTCTCTGAAGAGAAGGCGCCCGAAGAGACTGAACCTGTGGAAGTCATCGAGCTTCCCGAGGAGACGACGATTGAGGAAACGAAGACTCCAGACGGTAAGCCTAAACAAAAGAAGGTCACTAAGCGTATCATCAAAAGGAAGGTAGGTCCTAAGGTAGAAACAACACACATAACCACTGAACAAGAAGATGACAAACAGCCCATTACACACATACACACGGTTGAGGAATTCACAGACGACACAACCACACCACTCTCAGAACTACACAAGCCAGATAAGGCGAGTGTGATCGAGGAAGCGCCTGAGGAGGTGAAAGTTACGCAAGTGCGAACTGAAACTGGCGACGTCAAGTCAGTCAAAACAATCAGGCGAGTGATCAAGAAAAAGAAGGGTCCCAAAGAAGAAGTCACAGAAATCACCACCGTCCAGAAGGACGACGAGGAGCCGATCACGACTGTGACTGTCTCTGAAGAGAAGGCGCCCGAAGAGACTGAACCTGTGGAAGTCATCGAGCTTCCCGAGGAGACGACGATTGAGGAAACGAAGACTCCAGACGGTAAGCCTAAACAAAAGAAGGTCACTAAGCGTATCATCAAAAGGAAGGTAGGTCCTAAGGTAGAAACAACACACATAACCACTGAACAAGAAGATGACAAACAGCCCAATACACACATACACACGGTTGAGGAATTCACAGACGACACAACCACACCACTCTCAGAACTACACAAGCCAGATAAGGCGAGTGTGATCGAGGAAGCGCCTGAGGAGGTGAAAGTTACGCAAGTGCGAACTGAAACTGGCGACGTCAAGTCAGTCAAAACAATCAGGCGAGTGATCAAGAAAAAGAAGGGTCCCAAAGAAGAAGTCACAGAAATCACCACCGTCCAGAAGGACGACGAGGAGCCGATCACGACTGTGACTGTGTCTGAAGAGAAGGCGCCCGAAGAGACTGAACCTGTGGAAGTCATCGAGCTTCCCGAGGAGACGACGATTGAGGAAACGAAGACTCCAGACGGTAAGCCTAAACAAAAGAAGGTCACTAAGCGTATCATCAAAAGGAAGGTAGGTCCTAAGGTAGAAACAACACACATAACCACTGAACAAGAAGATGACAAACAGCCCATTACACACATACACACGGTTGAGGAATTCACAGACGACACAACCACACCACTCTCAGAACTACACAAGCCAGATAAGGCGAGTGTGATCGAGGAAGCGCCTGAGGAGGTGAAAGTTACGCAAGTGCGAACTGAAACTGGCGACGT
Organism: Hemithea aestivaria; assembly: GCA_947507615.1. Taxonomy (NCBI): domain Eukaryota; kingdom Metazoa; phylum Arthropoda; class Insecta; order Lepidoptera; family Geometridae; genus Hemithea; species Hemithea aestivaria. Next base: position 5,182,397 of record OX382323.1, read on the forward strand.
CAAGTCAGTCAAAACAATCAGGCGAGTGATCAAGAAAAAGAAGGGTCCCAAAGAAGAAGTCACAGAAATCACCACCGTCCAGAAGGACGACGAGGAGCCGATCACGACTTTGACTGTCTCTGAAGAGAAGGCGCCCGAAGAGACTGAACCTGTGGAAGTCATCGAATTTCCCGAGGAGACGACGATTGAGGAAACGAAGACTCCAGACGGTAAGCCTAAACAAAAGAAGGTCAGCAAGCGTACTATTAAAAGGAAGGTAGGTCCTAAGGTAGAAACTACACACATAACCACTGAACAAGTAGGTGACACTGAACCTATTACACACATACACACAATCGAGGAATACACTGATGACACAACCACACCACTCTCTGATTTACATAAACCAGACAAGGCAAGTGTAATCGAGGAAGCGCCTGAAGAAGTGAAAGTAACTCAAGTCCGTTCCGAAACAGGAGACGTAAAGACCGTTAAAACTACCAAACGTGTCATCAAGAGGAAAAAGGGGCCCAAAGAAGAAGTAACAGAAATCACCACCGTCCAGAAGGACAACGAGGAGCCGATCACGACTGTGACTGTCTCTGAAGAGAAGGCGCCCGAAGAGACTGAACCTGTGGAAGTCATCGAACTTCCCGAGGAGACGACGATTGAGGAAACGAAGACTCCAGACGGTAAGCCTAAACAAAAGAAGGTCACTAAGCGTATCATCAAAAGGAAGGTAGGTCCTAAGGTAGAAACAACACACATAACCACTGAACAAGTAGGTGACACTGAACCTATTACACACATACACACAATCGAGGAATACACTAATGACACAACCACACCACTCTCAGAACTACACAAGCCAGATAAGGCGAGTGTGATCGAGGAAGCGCCTGAGGAGGTGAAAGTTACGCAAGTGCGAACTGAAACTGGCGACGTCAAGTCAGTCAAAACAATCAGGCGAGTGATCAAGAAAAAGAAGGGTCCCAAAGAAGAAGTCACAGAAATCACCACCGTCCAGAAGGACGACGAGGAGCCGATCACGACTGTGACTGTCTCTGAAGAGAAGGCGCCCGAAGAGACTGAACCTGTGGAAGTCATCGAGCTTCCCGAGGAGACGACGATTAAGGAAACGAAGACTCCAGACGGTAAGCCTAAACAAAAGAAGGTCACTAAGCGTATCATCAAAAGGAAGGTAGGTCCTAAGGTAGAAACAACACACATAACCACTGAACAAGAAGATGACAAACAGCCCATTACACACATACACACGGTTGAGGAATTCACAGACGACACAACCACACCACTCTCAGAACTACACAAGCCAGATAAGGCGAGTGTGATCGAGGAAGCGCCTGAGGAGGTGAAAGTTACGCAAGTGCGAACTGAAACTGGCGACGTCAAGTCAGTCAAAACAATCAGGCGAGTGATCAAGAAAAAGAAGGGTCCCAAAGAAGAAGTCACAGAAATCACCACAGTCCAGAAGGACGACGAGGAGCCGATCACGACTGTGACTGTCTCTGAAGAGAAGGCGCCCGAAGAGACTGAACCTGTGGAAGTCATCGAGCTTCCCGAGGAGACGACGATTGAGGAAACGAAGACTCCAGACGGTAAGCCTAAACAAAAGAAGGTCACTAAGCGTATCATCAAAAGGAAGGTAGGTCCTAAGGTAGAAACAACACACATAACCACTGAACAAGAAGATGACAAACAGCCCATTACACACATACACACGGTTGAGGAATTCACAGACGACACAACCACACCACTCTCAGAACTACACAAGCCAGATAAGGCGAGTGTGATCGAGGAAGCGCCTGAGGAGGTGAAAGTTACGCAAGTGCGAACTGAAACTGGCGACGTCAAGTCAGTCAAAACAATCAGGCGAGTGATCAAGAAAAAGAAGGGTCCCAAAGAAGAAGTCACAGAAATCACCACCGTCCAGAAGGACGACGAGGAGCCGATCACGACTGTGACTGTGTCTGAAGAGAAGGCGCCCGAAGAGACTGAACCTGTGGAAGTCATCGAGCTTCCCGAGGAGACGACGATTGAGGAAACGAAGACTCCAGACGGTAAGCCTAAACAAAAGAAGGTCACTAAGCGTATCATCAAAAGGAAGGTAGGTCCTAAGGTAGAAACAACACACATAACCACTGAACAAGAAGATGACAAACAGCCCATTACACACATACACACGGTTGAGGAATTCACAGACGACACAACCACACCACTCTCAGAACTACACAAGCCAGATAAGGCGAGTGTGATCGAGGAAGCGCCTGAGGAGGTGAAAGTTACGCAAGTGCGAACTGAAACTGGCGACGTCAAGTCAGTCAAAACAATCAGACGAGTGATCAAGAAAAAGAAGGGTCCCAAAGAAGAAGTCACAGAAATCACCACCGTCCAGAAGGACGACGAGGAGCCGATCACGACTGTGACTGTCTCTGAAGAGAAGGCGCCCGAAGAAACTGAACCTGTGGAAGTCATCGAACTTCCCGAGGAGACGACGATTGAGGAAATCAAAACTCCAGACGGTAAGCCTAAACAAAAGAAGGTCATCAAGCGTTCTATTAAAAGGAAGGTAGGTTCTAAGGTAGAAACTACACACATAACCACTGAACAAGTAGGTGACACTGAACCCATTACACACATACACACAGTCGAGGAATACACTGACGACACAACCACACCACTCTCAGAACTACACAAGCCAGATAAGGTGAGTGTGATCGAGGAAGCGCCTGAGGAGGTGAAAGTTACGCAAGTGCGAACTGAAACTGGCGACGTCAAGTCAGTCAAAACAATCAGGCGAGTGATCAAGAAAAAGAAGGGTCCCAAAGAAGAAGTCACAGAAATCACCACCGTCCAGAAGGACGACGAGGAGCCGATCACGACTGTGACTGTCTCTGAAGAGAAGGCGCCCGAAGAGACTGAACCTGTGGAAGTCATCGAATTTCCCGAGGAGACGACGATTGAGGAAACGAAGACTCCAGACGGTAAGCCTAAACAAAAGAAGGTCACCAAGCGTACTATTAAAAGAAAGGTAGGTCCTAAGGTAGAAACTACACACATAACCACTGAACAAGTAGGTGACACTGAACCTATTACACACATACACACAATCGAGGAATACACTGATGACACAACCACACCACTCTCTGATTTACATAAACCAGACAAGGCAAGTGTTATCGAGGAAGCGCCTGAAGAAGTGAAAGTAACTCAAGTCCGTTCCGAAACAGGAGACGTAAAGACCGTTAAAACTACCAAACGTGTCATCAAGAGGAAAAAGGGGCCCAAAGAAGAAGTAACAGAAATCACCACCGTCCAGAAGGACGACGAGGAGCCTATTACGACTGTGACCGTCTCTGAAGAAAAGACGCCCGAAGAGACGGAACCTGTGGAAGTCATCGAACTTCCTGAGGAGACGACGATTGAGGAAACGAAGACTCCAGACGGTAAGCCTAAACAAAAGAAGGTCACTAAGCGTATCATCAAAAGGAAGGTAGGTCCTAAGGTAGAAACAACACACATAACCACTGAACAAGAAGATGACAAACAGCCCATTACACACATACACACGGTTGAGGAATTCACAGACGACACAACCATACCACTCTCAGAACTACACAAGCCAGATAAGACGAGTGTGATCGAGGAAGCGCCTGAGGAGGTGAAAGTTACGCAAGTGCGAACTGAAACTGGCGACGTCAAGTCAGTCAAAACAATCAGGCGAGTGATCAAGAAAAAGAAGGGTCCCAAAGAAGAAGTCACAGAAATCACCACCGTCCAGAAGGACGATGAGGAGCCGATCACGACTGTGACTGTCTGTGAAGAGAAGGCGCCCAAAGAGACTGAACCTGTGGAAGTCATCGAGCTTCCCGAGGAGACGACGATTGAGGAAACGAAGACTCCAGACGGTAAGCCTAAACAAAAGAAGGTCACTAAGCGTATCATCAAAAGGAAGGTAGGTCCTAAGGTAGAAACAACACACATAACCACTGAACAAGAAGATGACAAACAGCCCATTACACACATACACACGGTTGAGGAATTCACAGACGACACAACCACACCACTCTCAGAACTACACAAGCCAGATAAGGCGAGTGTGATCGAGGAAGCGCCTGAGGAGGTGAAAGTTACGCAAGTGCGAACTGAAACTGGCGACGTCAAGTCAGTCAAAACAATCAGGCGAGTGATCAAGAAAAAGAAGGGTCCCAAAGAAGAAGTCACAGAAATCACCACCGTCCAGAAGGACGACGAGGAGCCGATCACGACTGTGACTGTCTCTGAAGAGAAGGCGCCCAAAGAGACTGAACCTGTGGAAATCATCGAGCTTCCCGAGGAGACGACGATTGAGGAAACGAAGACTCCAGACGGTAAGCCTAAACAAAAGAAGGTCACTAAGCGTATCATCAAAAGGAAGGTAGGTCCTAAGGTAGAAACAACACACATAACCACTGAACAAGAAGATGACAAACAGCCCATTACACACATACACACGGTTGAGGAATTCACAGACGACACAACCACACCACTCTCAGAACTACACAAGCCAGATAAGGCGAGTGTGATCGAGGAAGCGCCTGAGGAGGTGAAAGTTACGCAAGTGCGAACTGAAACTGGCGACGTCAAGTCAGTCAAAACAATCAGGCGAGTGATCAAGAAAAAGAAGGGTCCCAAAGAAGAAGTCACAGAAATCACCACCGTCCAGAAGGACGACGAGGAGCCGATCACGACTGTGACTGTCTCTGAAGAGAAGGCGCCCGAAGAGACTGAACCTGTGGAAGTCATCGAATTTCCCGAGGAGACGACGATTGAGGAAACGAAGACTCCAGACGGTAAGCCTAAACAAAAGAAGGTCACCAAGCGTACTATTAAAAGGAAGGTAGGTCCTAAGGTAGAAACTACACACATAACCACTGAACAAGTAGGTGACACTGAACCTATTACACACATACACACAATCGAGGAATACACTGATGACACAACCACACCACTCTCTGATTTACATAAACCAGACAAGGCAAGTGTAATCGAGGAAGCGCCTGAAGAAGTGAAAGTAACTCAAGTCCGTTCCGAAACAGGAGACGTAAAGACCGTTAAAACTACCAAACGTGTCGTCAAGAGGAAAAAGGGGCCCAAAGAAGAAGTAACAGAAATCACCACCGTCCAAAAGGACGACGAGGAGCCGATCACGACTGTGACTGTCTCTGAAGAGAAGGCGCCCGAAGAGACTGAACCTGTGGAAGTCATCGAACTTCCCGAGGAGACGACGATTGAGGAAACGAAGACTCCAGACGGTAAGCCTAAACAAAAGAAGGTCACTAAGCGTATCATCAAAAGGAAGGTAGGTCCTAAAGTAGAAACAACACACATAACCACTGAACAAGTAGGTGACACTAAACCTATTACACACATACACACGGTTGAGGAATTCACAGACGACACAACCACACCGCTCTCAGAACTACACAAGTCAGATAAGGCGAGTGTGATCGAGGAAGCGCCTGAGGAGGTGAAAGTTACGCAAGTGCGAACTGAAACTGGCGACGTCAAGTCAGTCAAAACAATCAGGCGAGTGATCAAGAAAAAGAAGGGTCCCAAAGAAGAAGTCACAGAAATCACCACCGTCCAGAAGGACGATGAGGAGCCGATCACGACTGTGACTGTCTGTGAAGAGAAGGCGCCCAAAGAGACTGAACCTGTGGAAGTCATCGAACTTCCCGAGGAGACGACGATTGAGGAAACGAAGACTCCAGACGGTAAGCCTAAACAAAAGAAGGTCACTAAGCGTATTATCAAAAGGAAGGTAGGTCCTAAGGTAGAAACAACACACATAACCACTGAACAAGTAGGTGACACTGAACCTATTACACACATACACACAATCGAGGAATACACTGATGACACAACCACACCACTCTCTGACTTACACAAACCTGATAAGGCAAGTGTAATCGAGGAAGCGCCTGAAGAAGTGAAAGTAACTCAAGTCCGTTCCGAAACAGGAGACATAAAGACCGTTAAAACTACCAAACGTGTCATCAAGAGGAAAAAGGGGCCCAAAGAAGAAGTAACAGAAATCACCACCGTCCAAAAGGACGACGAGGAGCCGATCACGACTGTGACTGTCTCTGAAGAGAAGGCGCCTGAAAAGACTGAACCTGTGGAAGTCATCGAGCTTCCCGAGGAGACGACGATTGAGGAAACCAAGACTCCAGACGGTAAGCCTAAACAAAAGAAGATCACCAAGCGTGTTATTATAAAAAAGGTAGGTCCTAAGGTAGAAACTACACATATAACCACTGAACAAGTAGGTGACACTGAACCCATTACAAACATACACACAGTCGAGGAATACACTGACGACACAACCACACCACTCTCTGACTTACACAAACCTGATAGGGCAAGGGTATTAGAGGAAGCACCCGAACAGGTGCAAGTGACTCAAGTGCGTACCGAATCCGGTGATGTCAAGACCGTTAAAACTACTAAACGTGTCATCAAGAAGAAGGGGCCCAAAGAAGAAGTCACAGAAATCACCACCGTCCAGAAGGACGACGAGGAGCCTATTACGACTGTGACCGTCTCTGAAGAAAAGACGCCCGATGGTACTGAACCTGTGGAAGTCATCGAGCTGCCAGAGGAGACGACGATTGAGGAAATCAAAACTCCAGACGGTAAGCCTAAACAAAAGAAGGTCACCAAGCGTACTATTAAAAGGAAGGTAGGTCCTAAGGTAGAAACTACACACATAACCACTGAACAAGTAGGTGACACTGAACCCATTACACACATACACACAGTCGAGGAATACACTGACGACACAACCACACCACTCTCTGATTTACATAAACCAGACAAGGCAAGTGTAATCGAGGAAGCGCCTGAAGAATTGAAAGTAACTCAAGTACGTTCTGAAACAGGAGACATAAAGACCGTTAAAACTACAAAACGTGTCATCAAGAGGAGAAAGGGGCCCAAAGAAGATGTAACAGAAATCACCACCGTCCAAAAGGACGACGAGGAGCCGATCACGATTGTGACCGTCTCTGAAGAAAAGATGCCCGAAGAGCCTGAGGAAATCGAACCCGTCGATATCGTCGAGCTTCCCGAAGAAACCACAGTAGAGGAAATCAAAACTCCAGACGGTAAGCCTAAACAAAAGAAGGTTACCAAGCGTATTATTAAAAGGAAGGTAGGTCCTAAGGTAGAAACTACACACATAACCACTGAACAAGTAGGTGACACTGAACCCATTACACACATACACACAGTCGAGGAATACACTGACGACACAACCACACCACTCTCTGACCTACACAAACCTGATAGGGCTAGGGTATTAGAGGAAGCACCCGAACAGGTGCAAGTGACTCAAGTGCGTACCGAATCCGGTGATATCAAGACCGTTAAAACTACCAAACGTGTCATCAAGAAGAAGGGGCCCAAAGAAGAAGTCACAGAAATCACCACCGTCCAGAAGGACGACGAGGAGCCTATTACGACTGTGACCGTCTCTGAAGAAAAGACGCCCGATGATATTGAACCTGTGGAAGTCATCGAGCTGCCCGAGGAGACGACGATTGAGGAAATCAAAACTCCAGACGGTAAGCCTAAACAAAAGAAGGTCACCAAGCGTGTTATTAAAAAGAAGGTAGGTCCTAAGATAGAAACAACGCACATAACCACTGAACAAGTAGGTGACACTGAACCCATTACACGTATACACACAGTCGAGGAATACACTGACGACACCACCACACCACTCTCTGACTTATACAAACCTGATAGGGCTAGGGTATTAGAGGAAGCACCCGAACAGGTCCACGTGACTCAAGTGCGTACCGAATCCGGTGATGTCAAGACCGTTAAAACTACCAAACGTGTCATTAAAAAGAAGGGGCCCAAAGAAGAAGTCACAGAAATCACCACCGTCCAAAAGGACGACGAGGAGCCGATCACGATTGTGACCGTCTCTGAAGAAAAGACGCCCAAAGAGCCTGAGGAAATCGAACCCGTCGATATCGTCGAGCTTCCCGAAGAAACCACAGTAGAGGAAATCAAAACTCCAGACGGTAAGCCTAAACAAAAGAAGGTCACTAAGCGTATTATCAAAAGGAAGTTAGGTCCTAAGGTAGAAACAACACACATAACCACTGAACGAGAAGATGACAAACAGCCCATTACACACATACACACGGTTGAGGAATTCACAGACGACACAACCACACCACTCTCAGAACTACACAAGCCAGATAAGGCGAGTGTGATCGAGGAAGCGCCTGAGGAGGTGAAAGTTACGCAAGTGCGAACTGAAACTGGCGACGTCAAGTCAGTCAAAACAATCAGGCGAGTGATCAAGAAAAAGAAGGGTCCCAAAGAAGAAGTCACAGAAATCACCACCGTCCAGAAGGACGACGAGGAGCCGATCACGACTGTGACTGTCTCTGAAGAGAAGGCGCCCGAAGAGACTGAACCTGTGGAAGTCATCGAGCTTCCCGAGGAGACAACGATTGAGGAAACGAAGACTCCAGACGGTAAGCCTAAACAAAAGAAGGTCATCAAGCGTACTATTAAAAGAAAGGTAGGTCCTAAGGTAGAAACTACACACATAACCACTGAACAAGTAGGTGACACTGAACCCATAACACACATACACACAGTCGAGGAATACACTGACGACACAACCACACCACTCTCTGACTTACACAAACCTGATAGGGCTAGGGTATTAGAGGAAGCACCCGAACAGGTGCAAGTGACTCAAGTGCGTACCGAATCCGGTGATATCAAGACTGTGAAAACTACCAAACGTGTCATCAAGAAGAAGGGGCCCAAAGAAGAAGTCACAGAAATCACCACCGTCCAAAAGGACGACGAGGGGCCTATTACGACTGTGACCGTCTCTGAAGAAAAGACGCCCGATGATACTGAATCTGTGGAAGTCATCGAGCTGCCCGAAGAGACGACGATTGAGGAAATCAAAACTCCAGACGGTAAGCCTAAACAAAAGAAGGTCACCAAGCGTACTATTAAAAGGAAGGTAGGTCCTAAGGTAGAAACTACACACATAACCACTGAACAAGTAGGTGACACTGAACCTATTACACACATACACACAATCGAGGAATACACTGATGACACAACCACACCACTCTCTGATTTACATAAACCAGACAAGGCAAGTGTAATCGAGGAAGCGCCTGAAGAAGTGAAAGTAACTCAAGTCCGTTCCGAAACAGGAGACGTAAAGACCGTTAAAACTACCAAACGTGTCATCAAGAGGAAAAAGGGGCCCAAAGAAGAAGTAACAGAAATCACCACCGTCCAGAAGGACGACGAGGAGCCTATTACGACTGTGACCGTCTCTGAAGAAAAGACGCCCGATGATACTGAACCTGTGGAAGTCATCGAGCTGCCCGAGGAGACGACGACTGAGGAAATCAAAACTCCAGACGGTAAGCCTAAACAAAAGAAGGTCACCATGCGTACTATTAAAAGGAAGGTAGGTCCTAAGGTAGAAACTACACACATAACCACTGAACAAGTAGGTGACACTGAACCCATTACACATATACACACAGTCGAGGAATACACTGACGACACAACCACACCACTCTCTGACTTACACAAACCTGATAGGGCTAGGGTATTAGAGGAAGCACCCGAACAGGTGCAAGTGACTCAAGTGCGTACTGAATCCGGTGATGTCAAGACCGTTAAAACTACCAAACGTGTCATCAAGAAGAGGGGGCCCAAAGAAGAAGTCACAGAAATTACCACCGTCCAGAAGGGCGACGAGGAGCCTATTACGACTGTGACCGTCTCTGAAGAAAAGACGCCCGATGATACTGAACCTGTGGAAGTCATCGAGCTGCCCGAGGAGACGACGATTGAGGAAATCAAAACTCCAGACGGTAAGCCTAAACAAAAGATGGTCACCAAGCGTACTATTAAAAGGAAGGTAGGTCCTAAGGTAGAAACTACACATATAACCACTGAACAAGTAGGTGACACTGAACCCATAACACACATACACACAGTCGAGGAATACACTGACGACACAACCACACCACTCTCTGACTTACACAAACCTGATAGGGCTAGGGTATTAGAGGAAGCACCCGAACAGGTGCAAGTGACTCAAGTGCGTACCGAATCCGGTGATGTCAAGACCGTTAAAACTACCAAACGTGTCATCAAGAAGAAGGGGCCCAAAGAAGAAGTCACAGAAATCACCACCGTCCAAAAGGACGACGAGGAGCCTATTACCACTGTGACCGTCTCTGAAGAAAAGACGCCCGATGATACTGAATCTGTGGAAGTCATCGAGCTGCCCGAAGAGACGACGATTGAGGAAATCAAAACTCCAGACGGTAAGCCTAAACAAAAGAAGGTCACCAAGCGTACTATTAAAAGGAAGGTAGGTCCTAAGGTAGAAACTACACACATAACCACTGAACAAGTAGGTGACACTGAACCTATTACACACATACACACAATCGAGGAATACACTGATGACACAACCACACCACTCTCTGATTTACATAAACCAGACAAGGCAAGTGTAATCGAGGAAGCGCCTGAAGAAGTGAAAGTAACTCAAGTCCGTTCCGAAACAGGAGACGTAAAGACCGTTAAAACTACCAAACGTGTCATCAAGAGGAAAAAGGGGCCCAAAGAAGAAGTAACAGAAATCACCACCGTCCAGAAGGACGACGAGGAGCCTATTACGACTGTGACCGTCTCTGAAGAAAAGACGCCCGGTGATACTGAACCTGTGGAAGTCATCGAGCTGCCCGAGGAGACGACGACTGAGGAAATCAAAACTCCAGACGGTAAGCCTAAACAAAAGAAGGTCACCATGCGTACTATTAAAAGGAAGGTAGGTCCTAAGGTAGAAACTACACACATAACCACTGAACAAGTAGGTGACACTGAACCCATTACACATATACACACAGTCGAGGAATACACTGACGACACAACCACACCACTCTCTGACTTACACAAACCTGATAGGGCTAGGGTATTAGAGGAAGCACCCGAACATGTGCAAGTGACTCAAGTGCGTACTGAATCCGGTGATGTCAAGACCGTTAAAACTACCAAACGTGTCATCAAGAAGAGGGGGCCCAATGAAGAAGTCACAGAAATTACCACCGTCCAGAAGGGCGACGAGGAGCCTATTACGACTGTGACCGTCTCTGAAGAAAAGACACCCGATGATACTGAACCTGTAGAAGTCATCGAGCTGCCCGAGGAGACGACGATTGAGGAAATCAAAACTCCAGACGGTAAGCCTAAACAAAAGAAGGTCATCAAGCGTACTATTAAAAGGAAGGTAGGTCCTAAGGTAGAAACTACACACATAACCACTGAACAAGTAGGTGACACTGAACCCATAACACACATACACACAGTCGAGGAATACACTGACGACACAACCACACCACTCTCTGACTTACACAAACCTGATAGGGCTAGGGTATTAGAGGAAGCACCCGAACAGGTGCAAGTGACTCAAGTGCGTACCGAATCCGGTGATGTCAAGACCGTTAAAACTACCAAACGTGTCATCAAGAAGAAGGGGCCCAAAGAAGAAGTCACAGAAATCACCACCGTCCAAAAGGACGACGAGGAGCCTATTACGACTGTGACCGTCTCTGAAGAAAAGACGCCCGATGATACTGAACCTGTGGAAGTCATCGAGCTGCCCGAAGAGACGACGATTGAGGAAATCAAAACTCCAGACGGTAAGCCTAAACAAAAGAAGGTCACCAAGCGTACTATTAAAAGGAAGGTAGGTCCTAAGGTAGAAACTACACACATAACCACTGAACAAGTAGGTGACACTGAACCCATTACACACATACACACAGTCGAGGAATACACTGACGACACAACCACACCACTCTCTGACTTACACAAACCTGATAGGGCTAGGGTATTAGAGGAAGCACCCGAGCAGGTGCAAGTGACTCAAGTGCGTACCGAATCCGGTGATGTCAAGACCGTTAAAACTACCAAACGTGTCATCAAGAAGAAGGGGCCCAAAGAAGAAGTCACAGAAATCACCACCGTCCAGAAGGACGACGAGGAGCCTATTACGACTGTGACCGTCTGTGAAGAAAAGACGCCCGATGATACTGAACCTGTGGAAGTCATCGAGCTTCCCGAAGAGACCACAGTAGAGGAAATCAAAACTCCAGACGGTAAGCCTAAACAAAAGAAGGTCACCAAGCGTATTATTAAAAGGAAGGTAGGTCCTAAGGTAGAAACTACACTCATAACCACTGAACAAGTAGGTGACACTAAACCCATTACACACATACACACAGTCGAGGAATACACTGACGACACAACCACACCACTCTCTGACTTACACAAACCTGATAGGGCTAGGGTATTAGAAGAAGCACCCGAACAGGTGCAAGTGACTCAAGTGCGTACCGAATCCGGTGATGTCAAGACCGTTAAAACTACCAAACGTGTCATCAAGAAGAAGGGGCCCAAAGAAGAAGTCACAGAAATCACCACCGTCCAGAAGGACGACGAGGAGCCTATTACGACTGTGACCGTCTCTGAAGAAAAGACGCCCGATGATACTGAACCTGTAGAAGTCATCGAGCTGCCCGAGGAGACGACGATTGAGGAAATCAAAACTCCAGACGGTAAGCCTAAACAAAAGAAGGTCATCAAGCGTACTATTAAAAGGAAGGTAGGTCCTAAGGTAGAAACTACACACATAACCACTGAACAAGTAGGTGACACTGAACCCATAACACACATACACACAGTCGAGGAATACACTGACGACACAACCACACCACTCTCTGACTTACACAAACCTGATAGGGCTAGGGTATTAGAGGAAGCACCCGAACAGGTGCAAGTGACTCAAGTGCGTACCGAATCCGGTGATGTCAAGACCGTTAAAACTACCAAACGTGTCATCAAGAAGAAGGGGCCCAAAGAAGAAGTCACAGAAATCACCACCGTCCAGAAGGACGACGAGGAGCCTATTACGACTGTGACCGTCTCTGAAGAAAAGACACCCGATGATACTGAACCTGTAGAAGTCATCGAGCTGCCCGAGGAGACGACGATTGAGGAAATCAAAACTCCAGACGGTAAGCCTAAACAAAAGAAGGTCATCAAGCGTACTATTAAAAGGAAGGTAGGTCCTAAGGTAGAAACTACACACATAACCACTGAACAAGTAGGTGACACTAAACCCATTACACACATACACACAGTCGAGGAATACACTGACGACACAACCACACCACTCTCTGACTTACACAAACCTGATAGGGCTAGGGTATTAGAAGAAGCACCCGAACAGGTGCAAGTGACTCAAGTGCGTACCGAATCCGGTGATGTCAAGACCGTTAAAACTACCAAATGTGTCATCAAGAAGAAGGGGCCCAAAGAAGAAGTCACAGAAATCACCACCGTCCAGAAGGACGACGAGGAGCCTATTACGACTGTGACCGTCTCTGAAGAAAAGACGCCCGATGATACTGAACCTGTGGAAGTCATCGAGCTGCCCGAGGAGACGACGATTGAGGAAATCAAAACTCCAGACGGTAAGCCTAAACAAAAGAAGGTCATCAAGCGTACTATTAAAAGGAAGGTAGGTCCTAAGGTAGAAACTACACACATAACCACTGAACAAGTAGGTGACACTGAACCCATAACACACATACACACAGTCGAGGAATACAATGACGACACAACCACACCACTCTCTGACTTACACAAACCTGATAGGGCTAGGGTATTAGAGGAAGCACCCGAACAGGTGCAAGTGACTCAAGTGCGTACCGAATCCGGTGATGTCAAGACCGTTAAAACTACCAAACGTGTCATCAAGAAGAAGGGGCCCAAAGAAGAAGTCACAGAAATCACCACCGTCCAGAAGGACGACGAGGAGCCTATTACGACTGTGACCGTCTGTGAAGAAAAGACGCCCGATGATACTGAACCTGTGGAAGTCATCGAGCTTCCCGAAGAGACCACAGTAGAGGAAATCAAAACTCCAGACGGTAAGCCTAAACAAAAGAAGGTCACCAAGCGTATTATTAAAAGGAAGGTAGGTCCTAAGGTAGAAACTACACTCATAACCACTGAACAAGTAGGTGACACTAAACCCATTACACACATACACACAGTCGAGGAATACACTGACGACACAACCACACCACTCTCTGACTTACACAAACCTGATAGGGCTAGGGTATTAGAAGAAGCACCCGAACAGGTGCAAGTGACTCAAGTGCGTACCGAATCCGGTGATGTCAAGACCGTTAAAACTACCAAACGTGTCATCAAGAAGAAGGGGCCCAAAGAAGAAGTCACAGAAATCACCACCGTCCAGAAGGACGACGAGGAGCCTATTACGACTGTGACCGTCTCTGAAGAAAAGACGCCCGATGATACTGAACCTGTGGAAGTCATCGAGCTGCCCGAGGAGACGACGATTGAGGAAATCAAAACTCCAGACGGTAAGCCTAAACAAAAGAAGGTCACCAAGCGTACTATTAAAAGGAAGGTAGGTCCTAAGGTAGAAACTACACACATAACCACTGAACAAGTAGGTGACACTAAACCCATTACACACATACACTCAGTCGAGGAATACACTGACGACACAACCACACCACTCTCTGACTTACACAAACCTGATAGGGCTAGGGTATTAGAAGAAGCACCCGAACAGGTGCAAGTGACTCAAGTGCGTACCGAATCCGGTGATGTCAAGACCGTTAAAACTACCAAACGTGTCATCAAGAAGAAGGGGCCCAAAGAAGAAGTCACAGAAATCACCACCGTCCAGAAGGACGACGAGGAGCCTATTACGACTGTGACCGTCTCTGAAGAAAAGACGCCCGATGATACTGAACCTGTGGAAGTCATCGAGCTGCCCGAGGAGACGACGATTGAGGAAACCAAGACTCCAGACGGTAAGCATAAACAAAAGAAGGTCACTAAGCGTGTTATTAAAAAGAAGGTAGGTCCTAGGGTAAAAACTACACACATAACCACTGAACAAGTAGGTGACACTGAACCCATTACACATACACACACAGTCGAGGAATACACTGACGACACAACCACACCACTCTCTGACTTACACAAACCTGATAGGGCTAGGGTATTAGAGGAAGCACCCGAACAGGTGCAAGTGACTCAAGTGCGTACCGAATCCGGTGATGTCAAGACCGTTAAAACTACCAAACGTGTCATCAAGAAGAAGGGGCCCAAAGAAGAAGTCACAGAAATCACCACCGTCCAGAAGGACGACGAGGAGCCTATTACGACTGTGACCGTCTGTGAAGAAAAGACGCCCGATGATACTGAACCTGTGGAAGTCATCGAGCTTCCCGAAGAGACCACAGTAGAGGAAATCAAAACTCCAGACGGTAAGCCTAAACAAAAGAAGGTCACCAAGCGTATTATTAAAAGGAAGGTAGGTCCTAAGGTAGAAACTACACTCATAACCACTGAACAAGTAGGTGACACTAAACCCATTACACACATACACACAGTCGAGGAATACACTGACGACACAACCACACCACTCTCTGACTTACACAAACCTGATAGGGCTAGGGTATTAGAAGAAGCACCCGAACAGGTGCAAGTGACTCAAGTGCGTACCGAATCCGGTGATGTCAAGACCGTTAAAACTACCAAACGTGTCATCAAGAAGAAGGGACCCAAAGAAGAAGTCACAGAAATCACCACCGTCCAGAAGGACGACGAGGAGCCTATTACGACTGTGACCGTCTCTGAAGAAAAGACGCCCGATGATACTGAACCTGTGGAAGTCATCGAGCTGCCCGAGGAGACGACGATTGAGGAAATCAAAACTCCAGACGGTAAGCCTAAACAAAAGAAGGTCACCAAGCGTACTATTAAAAGGAAGGTAGGTCCTAAGGTAGAAACTACACACATAACCACTGAACTAGTAGGTGACACTAAACCCATTACACACATACACTCAGTCGAGGAATACACTGACGACACAACCACACCACTCTCTGACTTACACAAACCTGATAGGGCTAGGGTATTAGAAGAAGCACCCGAACAGGTGCAAGTGACTCAAGTGCGTACCGAATCCGGTGATGTCAAGACCGTTAAAACTACCAAACGTGTCATCAAGAAGAAGGGGCCCAAAGAAGAAGTCACAGAAATCACCACCGTCCAGAAGGACGACGAGGAGCCTATTACGACTGTGACCGTCTCTGAAGAAAAGACGCCCGATGATACTGAACCTGTGGAAGTCATCGAGCTGCCCGAGGAGACGACGATTGAGGAAACCAAGACTCCAGACGGTAAGCATAAACAAAAGAAGGTCACTAAGCGTGTTATTAAAAAGAAGGTAGGTCCTAGGGTAAAAACTACACACATAACCACTGAACAAGTAGGTGACACTGAACCCATTACACATATACACACAGTCGAGGAATACACTGACGACACAACCACACCACTCTCTGACTTACACAAACCTGATAGGGCTAGGGTATTAGAGGAAGCACCCGAACAGGTGCAAGTGACTCAAGTGCGTACTGAATCCGGTGATGTCAAGACCGTTAAAACTACCAAACGTGTCATCAAGAAGAGGGGGCCCAAAGAAGAAGTCACAGAAATCACCACCGTCCAGAAGGACGACGAGGAGCCTATTACGACTGTGACCGTCTCTGAAGAAAAGACGCCCGATGATACTGAACCTGTGGAAGTCATCGAGCTGCCCGAAGAGACGACGATTGAGGAAATCAAAACTCCAGACGGTAAGCCTAAACAAAAGAAGGTCACCAAGCGTACTATTAAAAGGAAGGTAGGTCCTAAGGTAGAAACTACACACATAACCACTGAACAAGTAGGTGACACTAAACCCATTACACACATACACTCAGTCGAGGAATACACTGACGACACAACCACACCACTCTCTGACTTACACAAACCTGATAGGGCTAGGGTATTAGAAGAAGCACCCGAACAGGTGCAAGTGACTCAAGTGCGTACCGAATCCGGTGATGTCAAGACCGTTAAAACTACCAAACGTGTCATCAAGAAGAAGGGGCCCAAAGAAGAAGTCACAGAAATCACCACCGTCCAAAAGGACGACGAGGAGCCGATCACGATTGTGACCGTCTCTGAAGAAAAGACGCCCGAAGAGCCTGAGGAAATCGAACCCGTCGATATCGTCGAGCTTCCCGAAGAAACCACAGTAGAGGAAATCAAAACTCCAGACGGTAAGCCTAAACAAAAGAAGGTCATCAAGCGTATTATTAAAAGGAAGGTAGGTCCTAAGGTAGAAACTACACACATAACCACTGAACAAGTAGGTGACACTGAACCCATTACACACATACACACAGTCGAGGAATACACTGACGACACAACCACACCACTCTCTGACTTACACAAACCTGATAGGGCTAGGGTATTAGAGGAAGCACCCGAACAGGTGCAAGTGACTCAAGTGCGTACCGAATCCGGTGATGTCGAGACCGTTAAAACTACCAAACGTGTCATCAAGAAGAAGGGGCCCAAAGAAGAAGTCACAGAAATCACCACCGTCCAGAAGGACGACGAGGAGCCTATTACGACTGTGACCGTCTCTGAAGAAAAGACGCCCGATGATACTGAACCTGTAGAAGTCATCGAGCTGCCCGAAGAGACGACGATTGAGGAAATCAAAACTCCAGACGGTAAGCCTAAACAAAAGAAGGTCATCAAGCGTACTATTAAAAAGAAGGTAGGTCCTAAGGTAGAAACTACACACATAACCACTGAACAAGTAGGTGACACTGAACCCATTACACACATACACACAGTCGAGGAATACACTAACGACACAACCACACCACTCTCTGACTTACACAAACCTGATAGGGCTAGGGTATTAGAGGAAGCACCCGAACAGGTGCAAGTGACTCAAGTGCGTACCGAATCCGGTGATGTCAAGACCGTTAAAACTACCAAACGTGTCATCAAGAAGAAGGGGCCCAAAGAAGAAGTCACAGAAATCACCACCGTCCAAAAGGACGACGAGGAGCCGATCACGATTGTGACCGTCTCTGAAGAAAAGACGCCCGAAGAGCCTGAGGAAATCGAACCCGTCGATATCGTCGAGCTTCCCGAAGAAACCACAGTAGAGGAAATCAAAACTCCAGACGGTAAGCCTAAACAAAAGAAGGTCATCAAGCGTACTATTAAAAAGAAGGTAGGTCCTAAGGTAGAAACTACACACATAACCACTGAACAAGTAGGTGACACTGAACCCATTACACACATACACACAGTCGAGGAATACACTGACGACACAACCACACCACTCTCTGACTTACACAAACCTGATAGGGCTAGGGTATTAGAGGAAGCACCCGAACAGGTGCAAGTTACTCAAGTGCGTACCGAATCCGGTGATGTCAAGACCGTTAAAACTACCAAACGTGTCATCAAGAAGAAGGGGCCCAAAGAAGAAGTCACAGAAATCACCACCGTCCAGAAGGACGACGAGGAGCCTATTACGACTGTGACCGTCTCTGAAGAAAAGACGCCCGATGATACTGAACCTGTGGAAGTCATCGAGCTGCCCGAAGAGACGACGATTGAGGAAATCAAAACTCCAGACGGTAAGCCTAAACAAAAGAAGGTCATCAAGCGTACTATTAAAAGGAAGGTAGGTCCTAAGGTAGAAACTACACACATAACCACTGAACAAGTAGGTGACACTGAACCCATTACACACATACACACAGTCAAGGAATACACTGACGACACAACCACACCACTCTCTGACTTACACAAACCTGATAGGGCTAGGGTATTTGAGGAAGCACCCGAACAGGTGCAAGTGACTCAAGTGCGTACCGAATCCGGTGATGTCAAGACCGTTAAAACTACCAAACGTGTCATCAAGAAGAAGGGGCCCAAAGAAGAAGTCACAGAAATCACCACCGTCCAGAAGGACGACGAGGAGCCTATTACGACTGTGACCGTCTCTGAAGAAAAGACGCCCGATGATACTGAACCTGTGGAAGTCATCGAGCTGCCCGAGGAGACGACGATTGAGGAAATCAAAACTCCAGACGGTAAGCCTAAACAAAAGAAGGTCACCAAGCGTACTATTAAAAGGAAGGTAGGTCCTAAGGTAGAAACTACACACATAACCACTGAACAAGTAGGTGACACTGAACCCATTACACACATACACACAGTCGAGGAATACACTGACGACACAACCACACCACTCTCTGACTTACACAAACCTGATAGGGCTAGGGTATTAGAGGAAGCACCCGAACAGGTGCAAGTTACTCAAGTGCGTACCGAATCCGGTGATGTCAAGACCGTTAAAACTACCAAACGTGTCATCAAGAAGAAGGGGCCCAAAGAAGAAGTCACAGAAATCACCACCGTCCAGAAGGACGACGAGGAGCCTATTACGACTGTGACCGTCTCTGAAGAAAAGACGCCCGATGATACTGAACCTGTGGAAGTCATCGAGCTGCCCGAGGAGACGACGATTGAGGAAATCAAAACTCCAGACGGTAAGCCTAAACAAAAGAAGGTCACCAAGCGTACTATTAAAAGGAAGGTAGGTCCTAAGGTAGAAACTACACTCATAACCACTGAACAAGTAGGTGACACTAAACCCATTACACACATACACACAGTCGAGGAATACACTGACGACACAACCACACCACTCTCTGACTTACACAAACCTGATAGGGCTAGGGTATTAGAAGAAGCACCCGAACAGGTGCAAGTGACTCAAGTGCGTACCGAATCCGGTGATGTCAAGACCGTTAAAACTACCAAACGTGTCATCAAGAAGAAGGGGCCCAAAGAAGAAGTCACAGAAATCACCACCGTCCAGAAGGACGACGAGGAGCCTATTACGACTGTGACCGTCTCTGAAGAAAAGACGCCCGATGATACTGAACCTGTGGAAGTCATCGAGCTGCCCGAGGAGACGACGATTGAGGAAATCAAAACTCCAGACGGTAAGCCTAAACAAAAGAAGGTCACCAAGCGTACTATTAAAAGGAAGGTAGGTCCTAAGGTAGAAACTACACACATAACCACTGAACAAGTAGGTGACACTGAACCCATTACACACATACACACAGTCGAGGAATACACTGACGACACAACCACACCACTCTCTGACTTACACAAACCTGATAGGGCTAGGGTATTAGAGGAAGCACCCGAACAGGTGCAAGTTACTCAAGTGCGTACCGAATCCGGTGATGTCAAGACCGTTAAAACTACCAAACGTGTCATCAAGAAGAAGGGGCCCAAAGAAGAAGTCACAGAAATCACCACCGTCCAAAAGGACGACGAGGAGCCGATCACGATTGTGACCGTCTCTGAAGAAAAGACGCCTGAAGAGCCTGAGGAAATCGAACCCGTCGATATCGTCGAGCTTCCCGAAGAGACCACAGTAGAGGAAATCAAAACTTTAGACGGTAAGCCTAAACAAAAGAAGGTCACCAAGCGTATTATTAAAAGGAAGGTAGGTCCTAAGGTAGAAACTACACTCATAACCACTGAACAAGTAGGTGACACTAAACCCATTACACACATACACACAGTCGAGGAATACACTGACGACACAACCACACCACTCTCTGACTTACACAAACCTGATAAGGCTAGGGTATTAGAAGAAGCACCCGAACAGGTGCAAGTGACTCATGTGCGTACCGAATCCGGTGATGTCAAGACCGTTAAAACTACCAAACGTGTCATCAAGAAGAAGGGGCCCAAAGAAGAAGTCACAGAAATCACCACCGTCCAGAAGGACGACGAGGAGCCTATTACGACTGTAACCGTCTCTGAAGAAAAGACGCCCGATGATACTGAACCTGTGGAAGTCATCGAGCTGCCCGAGGAGACGACGATTGAGGAAATCAAAACTCCAGACGGTAAGCCTAAACAAAAGAAGGTCACCAAGCGTACTATTAAAAGGAAGGTAGGTCCTAAGGTAGAAACTACACACATAACCACTGAACAAGTAGGTGACACTGAACCCATTACACACATACACACAGTCGAGGAATACACTGACGACACAACCACACCACTCTCTGACTTACACAAACCTGATAGGGCTAGGGTATTAGAGGAAGCACCCGAACAGGTGCAAGTGACTCAAGTGCGTACCGAATCCGGTGATGTCAAGACCGTTAAAACTACCAAACGTGTCATCAAGAAGAAGGGGCCCAAAGAAGAAGTCACAGAAATCACCATTGTCCACAAGGACGACGAGGAGCCTATTACGACTGTGACCGTCTCTGAAGAAAGGACGCCCGATGATACTGAACCTGTGGAAGTCATCGAGCTGCCCGAGGAGACGACGATTGAGGAAACCAAGACTCCAGACGGTAAGCATAAACAAAAGAAGGTCACCAAGCGTATTATTAAAAGGAAGGTAGGTCCTAAGGTAGAAACTACACACATAACCACTGAACAAGTAGGTGACACTGAACCCATCACACACATACACACAGTCGAGGAATACACTGACGACACAACCACACCACTCTCTGACTTACACAAACCTGATAGGGCTAGGGTATTAGAGGAAGCACCCGAACAGGTGCAAGTGACTCAAGTGCGTACCGAATCCGGTGATGTCAAGACCGTTAAAACTACCAAACGTGTCATCAAGAAGGGACCCAAAGAAGAAGTCACAGAAATCACCACCGTCCAGAAGGACGACGAGGAGCCTATTACGACTGTGACCGTCTCTAAAGAAAAGGTGCCAGAATTAGAAGAGGCTGGAAAGGTTGAATCTCCTAAAGTTGTTCAATATAGCCGGGAATGCTGTTTGGAGGAAACAATAAATACTGTTGGTAAGAACCGACATCCGATTATAATTATTTATAAAATACGCGCACTATTATTACAGGCATCCGATTTGCACGTATCACACATAATTTGAAATACGCACATACACACATTTACACAGTACACACTATCCCGCACACCTATGCTTCACACACACACACACACACACACACTACTACACATGTCTTATGCTGTTCTGAGCCGACTTGAATTTTACAATTTCGGTTATGTATTATGTGTTTGACGTGTTTGCAATTTCGATATACATATTATGTATTAAAGCCAATAAAATAATGATATTTTCCATATTTTGGTCTTTTATTTATATCATCATAATATTTACATAATCATCAATTGCATACATTCACTGTTCTTAAGCACGTGGTTATATTTTGTTTTCAGTTTGATCCATCAACATTCTTTAATATGACTACAACCTGTACATTTTAATATACCTTACATACATATACATACCTAATATATATATTGAATTGATCGGTATCTTTGTGTTCTTTCAGATCATTCCACTACCAGTCCAGCAGACGTTAAAGAGCCAGATTCTACACAAGAAGAAAGTCAACCAATCCCTAAGAAAAAATATCCTAAAGGAAAATTAACTCTTATGAAAGTGGAGGAAAAGACTATTGATTCCAAGCCACAGAAACCTCAAGAAGTTGAAGGCCCTATGTTTAGTAAAGTTAAACTTAAGAAACCTGTTCAGAAACCTAAACAAGAGTCCTCTGTCGTCACTTTACCCAAATTTCAACTTAAAAGTCGTATAAAGTATATCAACGATTGGCCGCCAACAATAATTATGCCTTCGATTACCTACATAGGCAGTGTAAGACAAAATGGGGAACTCTCGCGAAACGTTAAGGAGGCTATGAAGCTCAAGAAAAAAGTTGTTAAAATTAAGAAAATACCTGAATTAGAAAAAAATGAACTTGAAAAACCAGAGCAATTTGAGTTTTCGTCTAAAGTAACTGAATCAATCGAAGATGGCTCTCCTATATCAAATATATTGACTTCAGACGCCACTACTGATGCAGAGGAAACTCGGGAACGTAAAAAAGTACCAAAAGATCTTTCATTGGATGAAATGGAATCAATTGATGAAAAGCCCAAAACCAAAGGCATAGATGATATTAAAGACGATCAACCGAAGAAGGACGAAAAACCTCAGAAAGCATTAAAACCTAAAAAACAATCTAATCGTAAAACAAGTTTAGCGGAGCCTGCAGAAGTTAGAAAAATACACGACGATGACGATATTTCTGATGGAAGTGAAACCGAACCGAAGAATCTCGATGAAATAGACCAATCAAAAGAAATTTCACCAAGAGCTGACGTGAAACGTAAACCCAAATTAATTCCTATAAAGATAGAAAGAAAAACTCTTGACATCAGTAAAGCGCAACATGCGGAGAATGTTGAAGGCCCTCAATTTACTCAATTAAAATTAAAGAAAACAGTTGCTAAACCCAAACCCGAACCTACATCTACAGTTACGCTACCTAAATTCCAACTAAAAAGTAGAGTTAAGTATGTGTCAGACTGGCCTCCCGAAATAATAAAACCAATTATTAGTTTCTTAGGCAGCGTCAGACAAAATGGCATTTTATCCAGAAACGTTAAAGAAGCGGCTAAAATTAAGAAAAAAGTATACAAAGAACCTAAATTACCCGACATTGAAAAAACGGAATTAGAAAAGCCAATGTTCGGTTATGAAGACATCGTAGAATCTAGGAAAGATAGCATCACTAAGCCTGACGATGAAGACGCGGAGGAAGAGGAACCAGAACAATTTACTATAAAGCCACGACGACCGAGCGTCAAAAAAACTGAAGAAATCACTGAACAACAAGTGACTATTAAAAAGAAATTGAAACCGGTGAGAAAATCGTCTATGACGCTACCTGAGATCACCGAGCCGGAGACAGTTACTTTCAGACCAAAGACTACCAAAACTAAAGAGGATGTTGAACAAGAATTCAATATTCATTTGGATTCTTATGCGGAAGAAGAAATATCGATGTCGACCAAAGTCAAACTGAAACCACAAAGGCAACCTACATTCGGCGAGGAAGCGGATGAAACGTCAATACAATTCTTCGAAGAGGCAAAGTCAGACGGGCCAGATATAGTTGAAATCATAGAAAGCGACGACGAACAAACGCATGATACGAGAGAAGTTTCAATGCCTCTCAAAAAATCTAAACCGGAACTAAAACCCGTTTCGACGGAGGATATCACGTCGAGCGTCACGCTCTCTAGACCCAAGAAAGATGATCAACCGGAAGAAATGGTGCAGGACGTCAGTCTGAAATTAGAAAGAAAACCGAAATACGTTGTAGACGATCAGGAAGAAGTCAGTTTCGACGTTAAACCTACAAAGGAACAGTATTCTACAGAGGAATTATCGTTATCTAGTAAAATAAAGTTGAAGTCGAAAAAGAAGCCGACGATAGCTGAAGCGTCCGATGAGGCTTCAATACAACTCACACAAGAGATCGAGCCGGACGATGGACCCGAGGAGATCATTTTGAGCGACGCTGAATCCGAACACAACGTGCAGATGGTCATCAAACGGAAACCGAAGAAGCCCGCCTACCAAGTGAACGAAGTCGAGGAACTCAGCGTCGAATTCAGACCTAAACTAATGAGGGAAGATACATATCCTGAGGAAAAACTTACGGTTCCCCTGAAGCGTAAGCCGAGACCTTCCCAAATTCAAGGTACTATTGCAACTAGCATCTTCGACGCTTCAAGCTCTGCGTGGCATAATCGTTTATTACTAAATATTACATAATAATTCGCTTTATTCTTCTAATTAGCGCATTAATTATTATTAATATTAATTTACACGCTTTTGTAGCAAAATATGAAATGTATAATTAAAACTAATGTATTTTTATTTATCAACCCTAATCTAGTGAAAAATAATACTATTCTAACCTAGAGGCATATCTTTTTAACACCGTATTAAATATGTCGACTCTCTGCCAGCGTTACTGTAGTGCTTGACGAATGCTTAGTTGCTGCGTCCGGAACTATTGTATCCTCTTCATAACTATTTTATATTGTACTTTGTCGGAAAAATCTTTTTAATCGCATCGCTATAAAATAATTAGGCTGCGAATATTATAATATTAAAAGGACATAGGTTATCGAGATATCTACTTACTAATCTCGACTAATATCTAGATTTTCTTAATGATATTAGTACCTATGTGACGATATTATTTTTATTTCACAGAAGCAGACGTATCCATGAGCATCGCCAAAGAACAAGAGTTCCCAGGTAATTGCATTTTTATTATCAGGCTAGGTCTACGAATAAAAAATAAGTCAGGAAGAGTAACTGCGATCCTATAAGGTATATAATAAGGTATTGTGCCGGATGAGGAGGTAGCTTAAAATTGTATAATTTCGGGCTTCAGTCTGTTATTTACTTACCTTTCAAGTGAAAACGTCAAATCTATGTGAAAATATTTTCGTTTTATGTCTTATTGATCATACCAGGATGTGTTATGATATGGGGCAAGAGCCACACATAACTGAAGTGTGTTAAGGGATCACTTTTTGCTGTTAAATAAGCGCAAAAATATAATATTGTTAGATAAATGTTCAAAAACGTCATTAACCCTTAAAACTAAACATTCGTGATTCGTGACTACGCACTTAGTTAACACCCAAGCGTCACAGCAACTTTAGTTGCCCGAAAAAATAAGTTGTACGTCACAGTCACATCTGTTGCCCTAGCGCCTTAATTCTCTGTAAACATGTTTTTATCTATGGAAACGCTCAAATGTTACATTATAACAAAATTGTACAGTAGATCTGTGATAAATATTTTATATCTGTGGCTGTTCAATCAGATAGAGTAATTTTCACGAAAGAGGTCCCGCGGAATTTAGTGGAATAATTTTTTTTTGATAATTCACTTCACACCCTAAACACACTCCACACCCACCTCACTACACACACCCCACCACTACACTTCATATCCTAAATATTTTTTATTTGTTAGATAAAATAAATACTTATTTAGTCAAGAAATTAAAAATGAGAAATTATGAGGCGTTAAAAAGTTATAGATACATATTTTAGTTTTAAAATGTGCGATAGTGGCGCCCCGTAAAAAGGTCTCCTTTCGTGAAAAGCACTCTAGGAGCTTGCCAACAATTATTAGCCACTCAGACGTCCGGTTTTGACAGCTGAAAAAGCGTCCGCGCCTGCCATCAAAATCTATTTTCTAGCAAACTATAAAAAAATATGAAAAAAATATATTGTTAAAACTATAAGAAATTAAAATAGCCGAAAACTTTTATTAAAATATTCATAAGTGTAAGAAAAATTGAACTTGACAATATGGGTTAATTTAAGTTTTATTTTGTTTAAACACTTTTTTACGAAAATCCTCTAAACATTTCTTATTTTTACCTACACATTTTTAAACAAGATTATATATATGTATAATAAAATAATGACTTGGAAAGTACAGTGTAGCACAATAAATCAAAACAAATATAATTTTCGTGTATAACGCAGAAGCCGCCTAGAACAAAATCCTGGGAATGAAAATATTAAATCAGTGAATTTAAATTATTTAAATGTATATTTTTAATATTAGGTTTACGTAACTAATTATGTTGAGCTGTTTTTCAAAATTTAAGTTATAATTTAATAAAAGAATAATTGATTGAAATTGACCATGGAAGAATATTACGAAAAAAAAAATTTTACATGTCGACTTTAGGACATTTAAAATTGCCCTTATTTTGTTTTTTTTTTCCAATTTCTAAAGATAGTATAATATAATATGACACTGAATATAATTTCTAAAGATAGTTACATGAGAATCATATAATTTTTTTTCTTCGTAATAAAAATAAGTTTTTTTTCTAACATTTTGTTCACACCTCACTTTAACCGACTGCAGTCGGCTACTCTTAGGTTTAACCGGCTAAACCTAGGTGTAGCCAGACTTCGGATTTTAGCCGTAACATATTATATATGTATATTAATAAAATAAGGTGAATTATAAACATTTTAAACGCCGACTTCACTGGCACTCTGGCGCACATAAACACTTAAAAAAAATTTGGCAAGCATCTAGCGTCAGATTAAACGTCCACACAGATAAAATATTCATTACAGTCATTTATAATATTTACAAACCTTTGTGGGTTTCCATAGATAGAAACATTTTAACATAGTAGGGCCGCTGTAGCGACTGCAACTCTTAACTCATATTTTCCGGCCACCATAGTTGCCGGGACGTTTGAGTGGTTAAGAAAATGTTCGAGTCGTTTCATTGCCACTTGAGGTTTAGATGTTAAGGGTTATTGTCATTATGGAAAATATTAGGCAAAACGGAACCAGTAAAATACTATCTTTAAAAAATTGAGAATTGAAAAATAAATAAAACGATTAATTTTTAATAAGTAAATTAGTTTGACGTAATAAATATTTAAAAAAAAAACAAATATCTAGTTGTTCACGTTTATTAAGTTTATTTATTAAAAAGTAGTTCCATACTTGCTTGCTCCATATAATATGTAATACTAGCTGCACCCAGCGGTTTTACCCGCTGTACCTATGTGTTATTCCAGAGTCTAAGCTATCTCTATACCAAATTTCAGCTCGAAGGTCCACCTGTTTAGAAGAGAAAGAGTAATAAACATACATCCAGACATCCATACATTCTTACAAACTTTCACGTTTATTATATTAGTCTCAAACTCAAAATTCTTTTATTCAAATAGGAGTAAGATAATAATTATATATAATTGTGCGTTGATTGCTTAGACGTGTTATCTGTAATATTTATTTGCTAATTTGTATTCGGCATATTAATTAAAAATTAAGAAACAATATAATATTTATTATCTAATATAAAAATAATAATACATTAGATATTATATTTTTTTATAATTATTCACTTAGTCTCAGTTACTTGTTGCATAACATCATCCACGTCAAAAAGGATAATTGTCAAAATCAAAATGGAGTGTTGACAAATTCAGAGCATGCGTAGATACTACCAGTTCCCAATGAAAATGCCGCACAATTTATTTTTTAACCAATCAAGACCATATTTTGATAAGATTCGTTTTTTAAATTTAAGTCACGTGATTTCTCGATGAGCCACTTTTTCGGCGGAATTTGTTAGCAATTACGTACACCTGGGCTAGGTAAAAAGAAAAACCAAAAGATACGATATCAAGTATTTTATTTGTAAGTCTTCCAAAAACTAAAGTATCCTAATGCAATAGCTATAGGTATCGAACAGGCCTCAAATTGGAACTATTAGTGAAGAAATTATTCCAGATGCTGCAATTTGTATTCCGGCTAAGTATACCTACACATAATATATTAGTGGCTAGTATATTAGAACCTCTTATTTACATTCATCTATCCGTTGTCTGTCCGTCTGTAATAAAATCTTGCAAGTTAAATTTGATTCACTTTGCGATTGACCTGAAATTTTGCATGCATGTATAAATCGGATGACAATGCAATATTATTATGACATGGAGCTGATCTGATGATGGTCCGTAATTTAACGACGCTACCCATTTAACGAGTTTGGGTTCATTTGATTCGTATTGACGAGTACTTTGGTGCTATAATAATAAAAGTTAGTTTTTAAAAAGATTTTTTAAAATTTTACTTTTTTTATGTGATGAAGTAGAAGACGAGCAAGACGCTCTCACTTTCGTGATGTTAAGAGATAACGCTGCCCATAATAAGTACTTAGGATTTTCCAACGATGTGAAATTCTAGGGGCACTGCACCAACGCTTCTTACTCAAGAGTCATAAGATGTTAAGACTCTTTAGCCCAGTAATTTCACTAGCTACAGTGCCCTCCTACCGAAGTACATTAATGTTTGCACATCACTGCTCAGCGGTAGCGGTAGAATAACTGGCACTGTTTGGGTACCCACCTAGACGACCTCCTGCAAAGGAAGTCTACCCCCGGTAAAACAGTCATGTTTCACTTATGTTCTTATGTTTATAGAGAGCCCGGTGGACGTGCGTTGCGGCGACACGGTGTTTGCCGTGTATTCTTACGTGGCCGAGACCGACGAGGCGATCAGCTTGGTCGAGGGCGAACGTCTTTATATACTAGGTGAGCAGTTTCATTGAAACAAATGAAGCACTCATAGTAAGCCCACTTATGGTGTAGCGAGCATGCGTCAAGGTTTACTTCTGGGTTACTTAATAAACCTTGAGCTCCGATGCATAATTGCCGATGATCTATAAAATAATATTAACAAGTGAATTAAGTTAAAAATTTAAAAAACCCCCAACGCAATACGTAATTCACTATTTTTTTGATGGCGGCCATCTTGGATTTTAAATTTTATGTAGAGAGAGGGCTGTATTCTACTCGTTAAACCCTTTCATTTGAGACCCATATTGAGGGGGTCGTGGAAGAAAAAAGTAATCCGCCATTTTGTAGCGGCGGCCATCTTGGACCGATTTCCACCAAACATGGCTAAGAACACTCGACTAACTCTACTTTCAAACAAAAAAAACTAAATCAAAATCCGTTCATCCGTTTGGGGGCTACGATGCCACATACAGACAGACACACACACTCACACACACACACACACAGACACATCAAACTTATAACACCCCGTCGTTTTTGCGTCGGGGGTTAAAAACAGGTACAAAATAAATATGATGAAATATTATTCTTACATAACATATTGCTCCACTATGTTGGTTTTTTCCCACGAATAGTAGTTTCCTACTCGTAGAAATAAAAGTAGTAAATAATACGATTTAATTTACTTAATCTTTATTACATATTTAGGGGAAACAGTAATACAATAAGTGTGTGGTAAATTAGTTTTTTAATTAAAAATTTGGTTTTGTGCCCTACATACTCCGTATTAAAAAAATGATTTATTTCCGGTAAATTCCAATTTTAATTAATAAAATGATAGCGAGCGTATGTATATTAACTGAATATATTTTCCAGAAACAACGAATCAGGACTGGTGGTTTGTCCGCAAACACCTCACCGAGGAGAAGGGCTGGGTCCCGGCGCAGTACCTCATGGACGAAACTAACTACACGCTCTACTTGCAGAAGAAACTCAACGAGAAGATCGACAAACTGCCTGTCTTTGAGAGTGTGTACCTCTTTTACTTTGTAACACATTATACGAGTATCTTACTAATATTATAAATGCGAAAGTTTGCAAGAATGTATGGGTGGGTGGATATATGTTCGTTACTCTTTCACGCCTAAACAGGTCCACGATTGAGCTGAAATTTAGTATTGAGATAGCTTAGACTCTGGAACAACATATAGGATACTGTAAAGCAGGAAAATTCGATGGACGCAGTGACGCAGCTAGTAATAGTATAACTCTTTATTGTACACCTAAAGAAATAGTTATAAATACAAGACAAACTTAAAACTAGAGATAAACAATCAGCGGTATCTACCTATAATACCAAATTACAGCTCAATCGGTTCAGAGCCATTTGGATGTGAAGTGGTAACAAACACACACATACACAGATCCGTATACTTCCGCTTTTATAATATTTTAGTAAGAAGTAGGAAATGTTTTCATTATTTGATCCTAAAATAACGCCTTTTTGATTGTGAGCAGAACCATCATCGGAAGAGCAAGCGGTGGCGCCGATATTCACAGAGAAGCTAAGGCCGAAACACACACCGGACGGAGCCACGGTGCAGTTCGAGTGCCAGGTGGAAGGCTACCCGCGGCCTCAGATCACCTGGTTCCGCCAGACGGCCATCATCAAACCATCGCAAGACTTCCAGATGTACTACGACGACGACAACGTGTCGACGCTCGTCATCAGAGAGGTGTTCCCCGAGGACGCCGGAACTTTCACTTGTGTCGCCAAGAACGCGGCCGGTTTCGCCTCCAGCACTACAGAGCTGATCGTCGAGGCACCACTCTCCGATCACGGCTCAGAGATGACTGTCCTCTCGAGAAAGAGTCTTTCTCGGGAGTCTTCCTTGGCCGACATACTCGAGGGTATACCTCCGACGTTCTCCAAACGGCCCAAAGCTCAGTACGTGGACGAAGGATCTCAGATATTCCTCGAGTGCAGACTGGTAGCCATACCGGAACCGGACATCGTCTGGTTCTTCAAGGGCGAGGAAATCACGCCGGACGAAA
This sequence comes from Hemithea aestivaria, assembly GCA_947507615.1. Taxonomy (NCBI): domain Eukaryota; kingdom Metazoa; phylum Arthropoda; class Insecta; order Lepidoptera; family Geometridae; genus Hemithea; species Hemithea aestivaria. The sequence goes on from OX382323.1 coordinate 5,213,458, forward strand.
ACGTGTCGATCGCCACCGAGTCCGACATGCACATGTACTGCAGCGTGCTCAAGATATCCAACGTCAAGAAGATACAGGAAGGAACGTACACCGTCATCGCCGTCAACAGAGAAGGGGAAGCGAACTTGCCCATCGTGTTGAAAATAAAGACCGGTCAGAAAGAGAAGCCTCAAGTGATAGAGCCTCTGAAGAGCATGTCTATCCGCGAGGGCGAGAGCGTGGTGCTGTCGGCGCAGGTAGTCGGTAACCCGGCTCCGACCGTCTCCTGGTTCAAGGACGAGAAGCCTCTCCGCGCGCCGACCAAGTCCGACGGCGACACCCACACCGTCACCATCGTCAAACCGAAGAAGAACAAGGACGACGGTGTCTACACGCTCAAGGCACTCAACTCGGAGGGCACGGCGCAAACCAGCGCTGTTATCACCATCGAAGGTGATTATGACTCTTTTTTTTTGTTTATTTTACAGTGCGCATTACGTATTACAGGCAATATGCATAAATCGTAAAGATATGTACCTATATATATCTTTAATGTTAATTACAATTTCTTTTTTCAGAACCCACCGAAGAGAATGCCGAGCCACCACTGTTCATACACAGATTCCAAGAGATTACTGTCAAAGAGAAAGGAACGATTAAATTGTCAGCTAAGGTGACAGGAAATCCTGTGCCCTCTATAACTTGGTACAGAAACAATCAAATAATCACTCCATCTGAAACTGTCATTCAAAACTTTGACGGTGAAAATATCGAGTTGATCATAAAGGAAGTTGACTCTGAAATCGACTCCGGAGATTACAAGTGCGTCGCGGCAAACAGCGCCGGTAAGGCCTCGCACGGTGCCAAGGTCACCATCGATGTCGAGAAGGTTACCTTCGTCAAGAAACTGAACAAAACATACGAGGTGGAGGAGGGTAAAACGGTCGTCCTCGAATGCCACACCTCCCACACGGTCTCCACGAAATGGTTCCACAACGGCAAGGAAGTCAGCGGCATGGATCACAGGGAGATCATACAAGAAGGTCGCGTACACAAGCTCAGAATCAAGAAGAGCAAGATGACGGACGTAGGCGCCATCAAGTGCATCGTCAAGGACCAGGAAACTAGCACTAAACTGGTCGTCACCGAGACCATTCCTGAGTTTATTCGCAAGCTGCAGGACTTCGAGGTCAAGGAGAGGGACATCGCCATTCTAGAAGTGGAGGTGAACTCGGAGACGGCGGACGTGTCCTGGCTGAAGGACGGCGTCACCATCAAGCCGACGAAGAACAAGTACTCGGTGGAGAAGCGCGGTCACGTGCGCAAGCTGTACGTGCGCAACACATCCGTGCACGACGAGGGCGAGTACGCGTGCGTGCTGCGAGACGACACCTGCACCGCCGAAATCACCGTCATTGAGTTGCCGCCGGAGATCATAAGGAGACTGAAGGACCAGAAGGTCTGCAAGGGCAACAAGGCGACTTTCGACACGGAGCTGACGAAGGGTGACGCGCTCGTGCGCTGGTTCAAGGACGGCGAGGAGATTCAGTTCTCGAATCACATTCAGTTGACGATCGACGGCAAGAAGCAGAAGCTTAAGATTTATGATTGCGTGAGTGACGACGAAGGAGAGTACGCGTGCGAGGTCGGCACGGACCGGTGCGCGGCGCGACTTATCGTGGAACAGCCGAGTGCTGAGTTCACGCTGCGGCTGCCCGAGAGTATCGTCGTGCCCGCCTACACCGACGCGTACCTCACCGTAGAGATACCGGACGAGAACCAGCAGGTCACATGGTACAAGAGGAACACCGTCATCGAGGACTCGGAGAAGTTCACGCTCATCTCTGACGTCACCAAGCGCACGCTCATCATCCGCAACTGCCTCGAGGAAGATCAGACCGAGTACTCGTGCACCTTGCTCGACGCCAAATGCTCTACTAAACTTATCGTCGAAGGTGGGTGTTATTTTATACTTTCACCTTGAAATTAACAAACAATTAATATTTCATGAAATGTTATAATAATGTCAATGTCCAAATGAATAATGAGTTTAAAATAAACTATTCATTTACAGTGGTGGAGTACGCGCCTCGTGTTGTAGACTACGAGAGCACGTATCGTGTGAAGCGCGGCAATGACGTCACTGTGACCGTCAACTACGAGGCGGTGCCGCAGCCCAACGACGAGTGGGTGGTCAACAGCAAGATCATCAAGAAGACCAAGAAGACCAGGCCCACCATCGACTCCAAGTCTGCCTCCCTCACAATCAAGAAGGTGGAGAACGTTGACGCCGGTACCTACCGGCTACGACTCGAGAACAACTGCGGTGAAGCCCTCGCTGACGTCTCTATTGTTGTTCTCGGTAAGAATATATTATACTATACCTAGTATTCTTTTATCTGTGATGCCCGGGCTACACGAGGCTAGGTTTTCAAGCTAGGATAGCAAACTAGTTTTTTACCAAACTGTCCTGGCTTGCTGACCTAGCTTGGAGTATGCTAGTTCTGTTTACATGAGGCTAGTTTTTTTTAAGCTAGTACTTACTGGTGTGCTGAGGTGACCACTCGTCCAAAATGAACTGCATACGAAAAAAAAACACTATTCGACTAAAACAGTTGTTTACTAGCCAACTGCAAACTAGCATCGCCGGTCACATGAAGCTAGTAAACAAGCCAGGATAGTAAAATCAGTGGTGGGGGGACGCTACTAGCCTGAAAATAGAACTCCATCCTATTAAAAACTGTCCTGGCTTGTAAACTAGCTTACTGGCTCACTAGCTTACAAATGAAGATAGTTTTATCTACACGAAGCGAGAAGTACTAGCTTGCTAGCTTACTAACACTAGCTTGCTATCCTAGCTTGAAAAACTAGCCTCGTGTAGCCCGGGCATGACTGTGACTATACTAAAAACATGTTGATAGATACTACTCACTACCTATTAAAACACATCATGTATCTTTATTTTTTAATTCGGTGTTATGATATCCGAATTTCTGATTTGATTGCAGACACCTATTTTGGTAGACTTCATTTTATTAGTCCAAGTTATGATATAGTACAAGTTCCACTAAAATTTGTTACGTAAATAATTAAAAAAAAAAAACAGTGGAACCGCAGCTAATATCAACAGAATATTATAATATCACAATGATCATTATTACAGACATCCCGTCGCCGCCAAGCAAGCCCACAGTTGTAGAAACAGATGAAACATCAGCCAACGTGTGCTGGACGGAGCCGACCGACGCCGGCAACTCCGTCATCATCTCCTACATCCTCGAGTACCAGGAGAAAGACACCGTCGAGTGGACCTCCATAGAAAACATCACCAAACCTCACCACACCGTCAAGAACTTAAAGACTAAATCCACTTACCGCTTCAGAGTGTTCGCTGTCAACGAGGTTGGAGTGAGTGAATCCTCGGAGATATCCGAGTACGTTAAGATAGAAAAGATTACAAAGAAAACTCCTCCAAGTGTCGAGAAGCCGTTGAGAGATGTAATCGGCTCTCCGGACGAGGAAGTCGAGTTGACGTGCGTGTTCGGTGGAATACCCGAGCCTCGCGTCGAATGGCGTAAAGATGGCAGGATACTCAAAGGAGGAAAGACTACGTATATCAACCGAGCGGCGACTCTCACGGTTAAGACTACGAAAGAAACTGAAGGCCGTTACCAATGCGTGGCGACCAACGAACACGGCGAGGTTGAAACCGCGTGCCGTCTTGAAGTACAACAGAAGCCCGCCATCATTGTAGAAGAGGAACAAATCAACCAGAAGTGCAAGGTCGGTGACGATTGGTCGGTCACCGCCCGGATTCAAGGCATCCCCGACCCTGTGATCACGTGGTACAGGAATGGAACCAAGATCGAGTCCACCAAGGACGTCCAGATCATCACGGAAAGGAACATCTCCGTCATCACGATATCTAACCTCAAACGGTCGCACTCCAACAAGTACACCGTCGAGGCGACCAATAAGGCTGGAACCAAAACACAGGAACTCACTCTTAAAGTTTACGGTGAGTATTTTGATTCAATATTTTAGCATAATTAAAGGAAGGTCTAAAGTCTACATATAATATGTCCTACATGATGATTATTTAGTCTGATCTCACGGTTTTCAATCAGCTTACAAAAAAGGTTATCTATCCGAAATGGATCGAAGCTCATGTGATTATTACATTGTAAAATAATATTAATTGTAAAAGGTACATAATATAATATAGGTATGTTTGTCCTTGTATTTCTGCGAAACTATTGATGGAATCGTAACCACCATATTCTATTAATTCCATTGAGCAATTATTTCAAATTCATGGATTCGGTTCAGCAGTTTGCCTTGGAAAACCAGCTCTTTTGTTCCAAGCTTGCCTTAAATTGACATGGTCTATTATTATCTCCAGACAAGCCAAGCAAGCCGGAAGGTCCAGTGATAATGCGGGAGATCAGCCGCGAATCAGTGACCATCGAATGGAAACCGCCACTAGACGACGGTGGGCTACAATTGACCAAGTACGCCATAGAGCGCCACGACGACGGCGCCTGGGTTAAAGTGGCAGACGTAGATAAGGATATAGACTCGTATTGCATACAGAGACTGAATGAGAACTGCCAGTATATGTTCAGAGTGATGGCTCAGAATCCAGTGGGACTCTCCGAGGCGTTGGAGAGCGAACCTATTGTTATCAAGACAGCGCTCGGTAAGATTTTATTAGCTAGCTACATAATATACAGTGTGTATACAGTGAATTGTACAACAAAATTTGCATTTTTTTTTTATCTCTACTGTTCAATGTGTCTCAGAATACCTACATTCTTGTCGGCCTTTATAGTCGTCGTCACGAGTATTAAAACCCCCATAATAATAATAATATGTGTCCGATTTTCGGGCATAAATATACGGAGACCCTGGCTTCAAATCTCAGTGTGTAGTAAAATTTTCGCCTGGACGCTACTGTGTTTCGGAAGGCACGTAAAACTATGGGTTACAGGTGTTTCCTATAAGATATGTCTGTATAGTCTTAATAAAGTCGATATAAGAGGGCTGTCTTTAGGTCATGTTGCAGACCATGCAAAAATCTCATAGCGACCTAAAACTCTAACATATAGGCCACACAATCTATAATAATTGACTCTTAGCGGTGTAAGTAGTGTAACTTTGTTTTCTTATGTGATGAAGTAGATGATGAGCAAGACGCTCTTCTAATGTTAAGAGATAACGCTGCCCATAATCAGTACAGTGCTACTTAGGAAATTCTAGGAGCACTGCTCCAACGCTTCTTACTCAAGAGTCATAAGATGTTAAGAATCTTTAGCCCAGTAATTTCACTAGCTACAGTGCCCTCCTACCGAAGCACAGTAGGTAATGTTTGCACATCACATCATCATCATCAAGATGATATACACAACACACACTACATGGACAATCATTGAGGTGACAGGACAAGTTCTGTAGGAGTAATAACCTCAATGATTGTAACACTTATTTACTAACAAATGTGACCACAGATGTACCATCGCCACCGCTGGGACCGCTGGGGCTGTTCGGAGCCGATGGAGATTCCATCACCCTCACATGGTACCCCTCGGAGAAAAACGGAGGATCACCCATCCTCGACTACTCCGTGCATATACTGGAGGTGAGATATTCTTTAACAGTGTTCTCTCATTGACACTTAGATCAGGGTAATAAAACTATACAATAGTAGTTTTAGCACAAAAAAATAAGCACACACTAAACCAGAACTCAGAAATAAAGCACACACTAAACCAGAACTCAGAAATAAAGCACACACTAAACCTGCATCAATATCGTAAATAATCTCGAAGTAGAAAATATAACCGCGCCTCTGATTTTCATAAAAAAATAAATATTTTGTTATTGATTGAAGTTGATTGACATAATATCATTTATTTGAAGATGACGAAGATGACTATTGGATTTTTTAATCTTCAAAATAAGAAAGGATTCACAGCGCGATGACATTTTTTAAAGTTTATTACCTCTTAACTCCGTTCTTTATTGACTTTATGAATTAATTTAATTTATTAATTAATTTACTTTATTAACAGTTTTATTATGTAGTAGCTCAGTAGGTACGCTAAACGCATATACTACGATTAATTGGAATGGTAGGAAATCCGATCGTAGAAATTCGAATGGTAGAAAATCAGATGGTTGAAATTGGGACGGTAGAAAAAAAACATGCATGTCCTTTTTTTATAATATATTTTAAGATCTTTATATGTACCATGTTTGTTACAAATAAATAAAATAAATCTCAAACCTTAGAAAGTGGATTAAGCTTTATGGATAACTTAGTTCAAATTAGAGAAACAATTTTATTTCGAAAGAACTTTGTAGCGGGTATCTGCGGGTCGCAGCTTGTCGCCGCCACTCATCATTACGACTCTCTCTCTAAATCATAATCATCTCGTGCGAGAGCGCAAAAAATACAATATTATGAGGTTGGGGGATACTCATATACAAACAACACATGAGAAACTACACAGGTTTATTGGATAGTTGCACAGGTTCATAGATTTTACACACAGGTTTTAAAACACGTGGTTTCGGTGCGCGCGCGTCACAGGACCGTCGCGGTAGTAGGTCGGAAGCGAACTGGCGGTTGGCGGTTAGCGCGGGGAATAATGTGAGCCGCGCGCACGGCACTATTCTAAAAATCGAGCGGGAAGACGACCGCGAGACGTGCGTATAGATGGCGCGACGCGTCGGGTTGCTATATCCTCCCCCTCTAGTTCAGGGGAACGTCCTCGTCCCTGGACTAGGACATTCTTACTTGCCGCTGGACGTCCTCGTTTCCTCTTGGGGATAACGGGTTTTGGCGGAAGGCCAGCGTCGTTAATTTTGTAAGCCGTAAGGTCCTGAATATGATATTTTCCTAGGATAACATTCGGCTGGTCTACGTGAGACAAGTTATACGTAGTTGGACTCACTCTACTAGAAATTTGGTATGGTCCATCACGTTTAGGCGCAAACTTTGCAGTAGTGTTCTTCGAAGCGCTGCTGAGAACGTGGGATTTAAGCAATACCAAATCACCTACCTTAAAAGTCTCTGCAGGTTGGCGAGACTTGTCAGCGTACTCTTTGTTTTTGTCTTGTTGAATTTCAGCACGCTCACGAATGGCAGCAAGTGAGTTGATGAATTGTATAAGATATGGAGTTATCTGTGGGACAAAATTTTGTTTGTCCAAGATGGCACGAAGGTCGTGCGTTACCTCTGTGGGGGACCTCATTTCACGAGCAAAGGCTAGATAAGCTGGAGACATACCTGTTGTTCGGCATTTGGAACTGTTGAGGGCAAAACGAACCAACGGCAGCTTCTGTGGCCATGACGTATGGTCTTCCTCTACCAGGTATGCTAACATAGCCTTGAGGTCGCGATTTTTGCGTTCTGCAGGGTTGGCCTGTGGGTGGTGTTACATCCTCATTACAACCTCATCTACAGTCACACCTCATTTTATATTCATAGACATTTCACGTCATCCTGATATATTTTAAAATATTTTGATAACGTCTTGTCAAGATTCATTCTAAATAAAAAGCTAACATGAAAGTATATTTTATTTGAAATATTGTGAATTTATTTCATTGGCGACGAGAATTAAAAAAAAATATGAACGAAGATCAATTCAATTTATTTTTACGTGCCCAACAGGCACAGCAACAGAATATTTCACAAATTTTGCAACTCTTAGTCCAAAATGTCAGAACGGACACAACAAGGCGTGATGGAACACCAACACCAACTAATACAACACAAGAGAAAATACTCCTCATGAAGAACTTTAATTTAGAAAAATTTAACAAAGACGAACACAATATTGAGGATTACATCGATTTTTTTGATAACAAATGTAAAATTATTAACATAACAGACGACGCTGTAAAAAAAGACATCATAATCAACGCATTAACACCAGAAACGTTTAGAGAAATTAAAATAGCATTGACACCAAATTTTGAAAATAGCACATTTACAGATATACGTATAAAACTGCTGGATTTATTCAGAATTAAAAAAACGAGATATCGCGCATTAACAGAGTTTTGGAATAGTACCAGAGAAACCACAGAAACTATGGAACATTACGCAAATCGGTTAAAAAACATAAGTAGAGAGTGTGGTTATGAAGACGAGCTTCTAGAACGACAATTACGTGATCGATTTGCAACAGGACTTAACCATACTGATTTGGAAACAGATTTAAAACAAAGATGGCCCGAATTGAAAGAGTTGGAGAATGGAAAATATCGTGAGGTAACATTCAGAGAAATTTTCGCAGTGGCTCAATCAAGAGAACAGGCCGAACAGGACACACCGGGCTCTAGTGTACAACGTATCAAACAGAAACATAAAACAAACCAGCACAACAATAAAACAAACCAACATAGAACCCAACGTAAATTACTACCAAAACAATGTTTGCGATGTGGCAAAAAGGAAAAACACGATATATCCAATTGTGCCGCAGTACAACACACTTGTAGCGAATGTAATGTGAAGGGACATTTCGAAAGCTGCTGTATTAAAAGCGGACGTGCTTATATAACATCAACAAAAAATAGTTACCATAAACCGACATTGCAAAATATTGCATACAAATCTACGTCTAACTCTGCAAATGACACCTCAGATAGTGATGATGACGAAGAACAAATATTTAGCGTTACAAATTCTCAAAACAAAGATTGTAAAAAAATTGACGTAACGATCAACGGTGTTAAATGTACAATGGACTGGGATCCTGGTTCTACATATTCGATTATCAACACTGCCATGTGGAAGAAAATTGGATCACCCATGTTAACTAAAGCACCTAGGTTAAAAGCCTACGGCAATAACAAACTGAAAACAAAGGGACTTACAGATGTCACCATAGGAATTGATAAACAACAGAAAATATTACCTGTAGTGGTAATGAAAGATGCTAACCCAATGCTATTCGGTCTCCATTGGAGTGAAAGTTTTGAGATGGCCTTTCCGAAACCAGTATATTCTGTCAAGACCACTACACCAGCAACATTGAAACGAGTACTTAACAAACACAGTCAACTATTTGATGGAAAACTTGGAAAGGTTAAAAATTATCTAGTCAACATACATGTTCAAGCAAATGCTAAGCCAGTACACCTTCCTGCTAGACCAATCAAATTTAGCATGAGGAAGAATGTTGAAAGGGAACTTGATCGATTAGTAGAGACTGGTATAATACATAAAGTGGATCCAAACACAACACCTGTCGAGTGGGCAACACCTACTGTTAATGTTTTAAAACCTAACGGAGAAATAAGAATCTGCGGAGACTACAGTACAACTTTAAATCCTGTATTAACCAAACACTTACACCCGGTACCTATTTTCGATCATCTTCGACAAAAATTAGCAAATGGAGAGTATTTTTCGAAAATTGACTTGAAAGATGCGTACTTACAATTTGAAATAGCTCCAGAATCACGAAAATTTTTAGTAATATCAACACACAAGGGCTATTTTCAATATAATAGAATGCCCTTTGGAATTTCAACAGCACCATCTATATTTCAACATTACCTCGATCAATTACTTGGGGATATGCCCAACGTAGCTATATATTTTGACGATATTGCAATTACAGGAACAAATTTAGACGAACATTTGAACACTTTATCGACTGTTCTGGACCGGTTACTAAAAGCTGGTTTGAAAGTAAATCTAAAGAAGTGCAGTTTCTTAGAGAAGGAAATTGAATATCTTGGTCATACAATTGATAGAAATGGTGTACGTCCAACAAAAGGGAAGATAGACGCAATAACTAAGGCCCCGCAGCCTACCAGTGTAAAAGAATTGAGATCATTCTTGGGACTTGTGAACTTTTACGAACGTTTTATACCGCATCTTCACGGTCTGTGTGCAGATCTACATGGAATGACTAGCGGAAAACAAAAATGGCATTGGACAGATCACGAAACAGTAATTTTTGAGAAAACCAAAACAAGTATTGCTAAAACGAGACCTTTAATAGCATATGATGAGAATCGTCCCTTGTTTCTAGCGTGCGATGCATCCGAAAAAGGAGTAGGTGCAGTACTATTTCACAAAGAAAAAAACGTCGAGCAACCTATCGCTTTTGCGTCCAGAAAATTACGAACGGCAGAAAGCAAATATTCTGTTATTGACCGCGAAGCTTTAGCTATCATGTTTGGTATTAAAAAATTCGATAATTACCTGAGAGGAGCAAAATTTACATTAGTCACAGACCACAAGCCGTTAATACACTTATTAGGCGCACAACGAAATTTGCCGAAACTCGTAAATAACAGACTAGTGAGATGGGCACTTCTAATTGGCAGTTACAATTACAACATTCTTTACCAAAAAGGGGAAAACAATATATTGGCTGACTGTTTGTCCAGATTGCCAAACCCGGAAACACGACCATCGAAAGAGGAATCCACTGTTCAAAATGTTACAACAAAACTCTTGGAGAATACGCTATCTGACTTACAATTGTCACAGAAGAAAATTAGTGAAGAAACATCTAAAGACCCTTTATTAACACGCGTACGCAACTGTTTGAAAACCGGCTGGAGAGACCTTGAGTATGAGCAAGACATGAAACATTATTACAGAAAACGTTCTGAACTATCCATTGAAAACAATATCATCATGTGGCAGGGTAGAATGATCATACCCGTTACACTTCGGAAACTTGTTCTTACATATCTTCACAGAGGCCATCCCGGAATATCTGCAATATGATCATACCCGTTACACTTCGGAAACTTGTTCTTACATATCTTCACAGAGGCCATCCCGGAATATCTGCAATGAGAGCCCTTTCCCGTTTTTACGTCTGGTGGCCAACCATGGATGAAGATATTGACTGTTTCGTAAAACGATGTACAAGGTGTCAAGAAAATCGCCCATCTAATCCTGATCTACCAATTTTCTCTTGGTCCATTCCAGAACAGGTTTGGGATCGAATCCATATCGACTTTGCAGGCCCGTTTGAGAACACGTATTGGTTAGTTTTGTGCGATGCACTAACAAAGTGGATCGAAATAAGACCGATGGAAAACATAACCTCAAATAAACTATGTTCTGTTTTGAACGATATCTTTTGCACATTTGGATTACCACGCATGATAGTTTCTGATAACGGCCCACAACTAACATCGTACGAATTCCAAAATTATTGTAAATCTCAAGGTATTTCGCACATCACATCATCCCCTTATCATCCACGAACGAACGGTCTGGCGGAGAGACTTGTGAGAACTTTTAAATCACGATTGAGGACAAGAGACCCGAAACATATGAAACAACGATTATCGGAATTTCTATTCACATATAGAAACACCCCTCACACATCAACTGGAAAGTCACCGTCACAAATGATGTTTGGTAGACAACTGAACTGCCTATTATCCAACATCAGACCAAACAAGATACAGGAACTACAGCGCAAACAGGTCAAAGCAAATATCACCACTGCATCAACACCCGACTTCCAAATCGGACAAAACGTATACGTGAAGACTAAGGAGGAAACAAGATGGCAACCGGCTACTATAGCTGCAAGAAAGCACAAATATTCTTACGTGATCACCACAGCCCAAGGACTCTCTAAAAGAAGACATGCGGATCAAATCAGACCACGCTTGTCATCGTCACCGTCATCAAGCACCCCTTCTACTCACTCACCAAACACTAACTCTCCTCAAACAATTCATACCCATGAACCGTCTTCATCTCACACTCCATCTTCCCAGTCACCTGCGCTAAACACTAATTCACCACAAACACCTTATGCAAACACATCAGTGACAACTCCGACATCATCTCCATCCTTTCAGACTCCCATTGCTATTCCAGCACCACAACCACACCTTCGCAGAAGTCAACGCCAATGCCGACCTCCTCGACGTCTGATCGACGAGATTTAGGTGGGGAGAAATGTTACATCCTCATTACAACCTCATCTACAGTCACACCTCATTTTATATTCATAGACATTTCACGTCATCCTGATATATTTTAAAATATTTTGATAACGTCTTGTCAAGATTCATTCTAAATAAAAAGCTAACATGAAAGTATATTTTATTTGAAATATTGTGAATTTATTTCAGGTGGTACAGAGGAACAAAGTTCTGTTTTATCCCAAGGACGGACATGCATTGTTGCATGACTGCAGACACGAATTGGACTCCGTTGTCCGATATTATGCGGCGAGGCAAGCCGAATCGTAAAAAGTATTCTTCAATAAGTACACGAGCGCACGCTTCAGAAGTAGCTTCTTGGAGGGCGAACACTTCTACCCACCGAGTGGCTGTGTCTTCGATAAGGAAAATCCAACGCTCCCCCTGGCCACCTTGTGGTAAAGGGCCGAAAAGATCAATAGCGAGCACCTCATTCCGTTGAGTCATCACCGGAGTTTGAAGAAGGCCAGGTGGTTTTGTGTTGGATGCTTTGTAGCGTTTGCAGTGGATGCAGGATCCGACGTAGTCAGTTATGATTCTACGCATTCCTGTAAAGTAGTATAATTGAGATACCTTATGGTAGGTGCGGTCAATTCCTGGGTGGCCTGCCAAGGGCGAGTCGTGAAGTTCCTTAAGGATACCTACCACTTGGTCGGCTGGGATGACCAGTTGAGGGGATTCACTTTCTGAATCAGGGTTGTACCTGTATAGGACACCCTGGTTCATAAGGTATCCACGCTCATACCAACGTTGGGATGCAACCTCGTCAGTGCCTTCAAGTTCGCAGACGATTTTCATCAGCTCGGGATCGGACAGCTGCTCTTGTCTTAGCTGGCCAGGGGATTTCGTGGGCAGATCGCAGATGACGGAACAGACACCACAATCATCGCGTGTTTCACCTGAGCAAGTCGGTCTGCTAAGTGTATCTGCTACGACGTTTGCCTTTCCCGGAGTGTATTCGAACTTGATGTCGAAGGACTGGAGTTTTAGAGCCCAACGGACTAACCTACCTGTTGGTGATTTAAGAGTCAGGAGCCACTTAAGCGGTTGATGATCACTACCTATGACTACTGGGTGACCATCGAGATAAGACCGAAATCTCTCAACCGCCCATACGACAGCGAGCGCTTCCCTTTCGGTTGTTGAGTAGTTTCGCTCTGCGTCGTTGAGGAGGCGACTGGCATACTCGATAGGCCTTTCCTGATTACCTTCTCCTTGTAGGAGGACAGCCCCTAACGCGAAATTGCTGGCATCCGTGCGCAGGATGAACGGGCTATTAAAATCAGGTTGTACCAGTATCGGCGTAGTAGTGAGAAGTCGTTTAAGCTCCTGAAAAGCCTGAGACTGCTCTGAGTTCCAGGTCCAAACTTGGTTTTTTCTAGTGAGACGTGTCAGAGGTTCAGCAACTCTAGAGAAATTTGGGATAAATTTCCTGAACCACGAGCACGTCTGGAGAAAAGTTCTCAAATGTTTCAAATTGGCAGGTTCTTTCATATCCAAAACTGCGCTCACCTTCTCAGGGTCAGCGGATATACCATCTTGGGTGATGATGTGCCCGAGGTATTTGACGTTCTCTCTCGCAAAAGAGCACTTTTCCCGGTTGACATGAAGGTTAAACTCTTCCAGACGCTTCAACACCAGTTCCAGGTCTTGCAGATGTTGTTGGAAACCTTCGGAGATCACTAAAATATCGTCAAGATAGGCTAGGATAGTTACCTCCTTCAGAGCTGCGCAGGAACGGAGTCGGTCAATCAGACGCTGGAAGGTTGCCGGTGCGTTCTTAAGACCGAACGGCATCTTCTTGAATCGGTATGTGCCGAGAGGTGATATGAAAGCTGTTTTATCTCTATCACATTCTCTTACATTTACTTGCCAATAAGAGGAACGAAGATCTAACGTACTCATGTAGCAGTTTTTCTTCGTTGATTGTAGAAGTTCATCGATGCGTGGCATCGGATAGTTATCAGTCTTGGTGACTGCGTTGAGACGTCTATAATCAACACAAAAACGAATCTTACCATTCGACTTCGGCACCATCAGTGCCGGCGAACACCAAGCCGATTCACATTCTTCGATGATGTCATCTTTAAGCATTTTGTCTATTTCCTGCTTCATTAACTCCTTTTTCGCTGGCGTGAGACGATACGGAGGCACTGCTGTAGGAGGATGATTACCTGTGTCTATGCAATGCTCGGCGTAAGGTGTCGAACCTCCCCCTGCTTCGAAAATGGTCTCGTGTCTGATGAGCACTTCAGCGAGTGCACGACGCTCTGCTTCATGGAGATGTGCACCTTCATCGCTACGAAGAACATTTGCAGAGGAGCAGCCTACTTGTCTAGCGTAAGGTTCGAAAAGCAGTTTGTATTTAACTCTGGTATTGTCACTGAAATACCAGGTTTCTTTAGGGAAATCAATTACGACTCCTGCAGCTGTAATGAAATCTATGCCTAAGAGTGTTTCATTATTGTCGGAATCCGGAAAAATTATGAAGGGAATCGTTATGATTTTATGCTCTAACTTAACCTCTAAGGTCGTAGTTAGGATTTGCATTTCTCGTACGTGTCCGTCGGCAAGTTTAATGTGTCGCGTCGAAGCGACAAGAGGCGCCCCCTTTCGTAGAAGGAGAGCATACAGCGTGTGACCAGCGATACAGTGTTTTGCGGCGGTATCTATCAGACCCGTACCACGAACGCCTAAAATGTCGATTTTAAAAATCGGACGACTTCCACGATATGCTAGCGACCTCTCTCGATCGTTCCCGCACGATGATAATACAGTTTCACAACATAAATTATCACAACTTTCACTATTTCCAAAATTATTAACAATATTTTCCGTTGAAAAATTCCGCGAATTTTTATTATCATTATTACACTCTTTATGTAAGGCGTTATTATTACAAAACATGTTTTGTTTAGAATTTTCTATGACGCTAGTACCCGAACTATGATTTACATCACGAAGTAAGTTTTCGGAGTCGTGGGCTCCTCGACTATAATTGGTGTACTGCGGTAATGCATCAAAATAATTTTCGCAATTATTACATTTGTTATTTGTGTTGTCACATTGGGGTAATTTTATTGAACAACTAGCGCCATCACTGTTATGAACGGTGGAACTAACGGGTATATCAACTAAGCAAGAAGAACCGTCACCATTAATAGCAGTGGAGCAATGTGGGGATTTTCCCGAAACGCTAGAAGTCGCACTCGCACAGTAACATGTAACATCGACTTTATGGCACAAAAAATGTTTCGCCTTAACATCGTGCATATGATGCGGCGCCTTAACACTCATAAAATCGGAATCAGTATTTTCTGAGCAATTACATATACATGCGGCATTATTATTATTATTATGCGGAACCCAAATATGATAACATACACCATTAGCACTGTTTGGAATGCTGTCGTAAGCGATGTCCGATGGACACTTAGCCGAATTTGAATTAAATACGCGCACCTCCCTAGACGGGGCATCAAAAGCGCGGCAATTTGAGCAATTTTGAGAATTATTGTTAGAAACAACATTCGAAACAGGCATACACACAACATTGTTAGTATTTTTAAAAGTATCGGCCTTAGCATTAGTATGATTATTGTTAGTGTTCATAATATCAGCTGTTTTAGGCTTATTTTGATTTTTAGATTTATGGCACTTTTTAATCGACTTTACGCACTTTTTAGACTTATTGCACTCACGAGAGGGAATATCGACACTATAGAAATTTTGGTTATTATTGTTATCAAAAACACTCATAGCCGCGGAATTGTTAGTAGTTAAGCTCGACTCACCATTGTTCGCCAACTTACGACACTGCTCCTTGGTGTGGTTGTACCGTTTGCAGTACGTGCATTGCGAGCGGTACTTTTTGGGCTCGCCGGCGGACGCGGCCGGCCTCGCGCCAGCCGAGGCAGGCGCGGGCGGCGCGGCGGCAGGCGCGGCGGCAGCGGGAGCACGTGACGTCGCGTGCGCGGTGGCGTGATGCGGGGCGGCGGGGACGGGCGGAGAGCGTGTTGATACTTGTGCGGCGGGCGCGGGCGCGCGCTCGCCGCGGTTTTGCTTAGCAACAGGAGTGGGGACGGCGATGGCGCATGCGCGTTCCTCGTCCGCGTCCTCCACTGAGCGCGCCAATTTTAACAATTGGGCGAATGTGTCGAATTCTTCTCTTTTAATTTTGGCGCGAAGTCTTGAATGTAATGATGCATATGTGATTTCTACCTTAGCATTTTCAGATAGGTGGTCGCTAGGTAGCTTTGCGAACAGTGCACGAACTTTTGCAATGAATATGTCTGTATTTTCTTTTTCACTTTGTTGCAGTTTGAAAAGATCTTGGTACAGACGATGTGGTGGTCGGCGGTCGCCGAAAGCATTTTTAAGATTCCGTTTGGCGTCGGCCCACGTAGCTATGTTTGGCCTTATGCCTTGCCACCATATAGCTGCGTTTTCCGTTAGGAGCATAGACAGACCTTTAATAATATTTGGGTCACTGACCCCACAACATTCAACATAGCTATCTACGCTGTCTATAAATGTTGTGACCGACCCTGTGCCGTTGAAGTTCGCCCTGCACCGGGCCATCGTCGCTGTGTCGGCGGGCGCGGGGAGGGTGGTACTACGCACTTGGGCCAGGATTTCTTTGAGTGCTTCCGTTTGTGTCTTTTGGAGTGTCGTCATGAGGGCCATGACGGTGTCCTGAGTGAACGTCGTAGCTTGCGGGGCAGGGGTAGACGTCATCGGAGCCGAGGCGAAGTCGGGGGGCTCAGGGCTTGCATGCTCGCCGAGCGTGACATCGTCGGGACCGGGACTCACGTTTTGGACGGGGCCGAGGGGGAACGCGCGCGGGTCAGGCGACCCGGGGCGCGTACGGCTTCGCCCACGTGTAATCATTTTTCAGAACTATACACTCAACACAAAAACTACTACTTTTTGATTAAACCACACTAGTTGGGCGCCAGATATGAGGTTGGGGAATACTCATATACAAACAACACATGAGAAACTACACAGGTTTATTGGATAGTTGCACAGGTTCATAGATTTTACACACAGGTTTTAAAACACGTGGTTTCGGTGCGCGCGCGTCACAGGACCGTCGCGGTAGTAGGTCGGAAGCGAACTGGCGGTTGGCGGTTAGCGCGGGGAATAATGTGAGCCGCGCGCACGGCACTATTCTAAAAATCGAGCGGGAAGACGACCGCGAGACGTGCGTATAGATGGCGCGACGCGTCGGGTTGCTATAATATCTGTTTATCAAGCTCATGTGAGCGGCTGCGATAACAACTATATAAATGGATCCATCACGCACCTTGACACCTTGTATAACCGCTTTACTTCCTCCACGTAACTTCCAGATCCGTCCCCGCGTCGCGCTCGATCGTAACGGGTTGTCGGAATATTGCTCCGCCTGTTGGTAGAAATAAATATATTAACTGAGATCCCCTCCTCATAATGACTATCCATATTCCTTTATATATCATGTAATATGTTAGTTAACTAAAGTTAGTCTATATCTCGATATTAATGTCTAAATAAATGCCGGCCCAGTCCATGCCTCCTCCAAGGTGGTAATCTGGTAAGCAAAAGAGTCCACTCCTCCGCTGCAAGGTGGTGTCTCTTCCTACGTAACGTGCATCCCGTGGGGGGTCCGCAGGAGCCCAATCGTTTAACCGACACACCATACGTCCGTTATTCCCACGGCCCTAAGT
This sequence comes from Hemithea aestivaria, assembly GCA_947507615.1. Lineage (NCBI taxonomy): Eukaryota > Metazoa > Arthropoda > Insecta > Lepidoptera > Geometridae > Hemithea > Hemithea aestivaria. Next base: position 5,231,130 of record OX382323.1, read on the forward strand.
GGCACCCTCGGTAAATCCTCCGAGTACCCACAGGTGTCGGACCTGTGGATATACGAAGTACCCAACGACGATGAATAATTACGGACCTACCGCCACTTAGGAATACTACGATAGTCATGCACTACAGCTAGGGTACTCAGCTTCAGTTAATCCAGGCTCAGGTTTATGTACTTCATGTAGTCTTTACGAAAAGGTCACGCGCGCTCAAACTTAATCGTGCGAATGGCGGTCGGCGCCATTTTTACCGGAACTAATTTACCGAAAGACGTCGCGTCGCGTGCGAGCGATCGGCACGCCGGATGAAACTACACTGACTTTTGCTTATTACGAAATACTAATTAACATTATATTGAGTCTAATATTATATATAAGTTATGCTAAAATCGAAGCATATTAAATTAGGAATAACTATCGTATAATTTTCGTTATACCGAGTACTTCAATTGTAACGGTAACTTATTTGACGAGAAGTATAAGTCAGAGTTTGTACTATTCAATCTGTGGTATTCACCTACTACAGAGTCTTAAGCAGGTTACGGTAGATTGCGCTAATAAGTGTTGCCAGTTCATACTTATTGCCTCGCGCTATTCGCGACACAGCTAGTTATTAATAAAGTGAATATTGTCCAGGATGAGAGCGAAGAATGGATAGAAGTATCAACGGTGACGACCACCTCGACCAGGATCCAGCGGCTGAGGTCGGGAGTGACGTACCAGTTCAGGATATACGCGAGGAATGAGATCGGCACCAGTCTGCCGTACCAGTCCGATGAGAGGATTACTATTGGTACCACATACAGTATGTATCATTTTTAGTCTTGTCTAGTTCACTTGTGTAATAATATTATATACTAAACTTCGTTTTAAAAACAAAAAAAAATTTGCAGGGTTCGAAGACTAAATATCAATGAAAATGTCATTGATATATTCTCAAAAACTGTTATATCCGATATATCCTTTGATATATATCTGATATATTATGATCTGATATATAAATATCCGATTTATATTCAATTTATTAAGATATTGATCCTGTGAACCCTGCAAAAATTATCTTTGTTTTTTAACGAAGTATAGTATGTGTATCACTTTTATTTAGGGTTTTGTACCTCTGAAGGAAACCCCAAACCCGACTAAATGGGTCTTGAAAGACCGACAGAAGAGTGATCCTATAAGATCACTTGTTTTTTGTCCTATAAGAACCCTAGTTTGTTTGTCTCTCTGTCAAGACCCGTTTAGCACTAGTTTTTCTACTACCCTCATTTTAAGTGTTTACCAGTCTTGTTCGTAAATAGTGGTTATTAGCTCCGCCCAGCGGTTTTACCCGCAGTACTTATGTAGCCTATGTGTTATTCCAGGCTCTAAGCTATATCTTTACCACATTTCAACTCAATCGGTCCATCCGTTTAGAGTCATCCAGACATCCATTCTTACAAACTTTAACGTTTAAAATATTAGTAAGATTACGATAACATTGATAAGGTTTATGTTAACATTATAATATTAGACATTATATTTGATACTTTAGGTGTCATTTTCATAAGTTTGGAATGACGAGATGACTGCACTTACAAGTATAAGTAATATAAATGATGTGTTGTGAAACAGCGGCGCCATCTCCCCCGCGTAACGTGTCGGTGCAAGAGATCACGTCGCGCTCCGTCACGCTGCAGTGGAAGTCTCCGGAAAGCGACGGAGGCACTGCCATTACAAGTGAGTCACTACTGTACTTCTTCTTTGTCGTATCTTCATGACTGAGGGACGTGACTGTGATGCGTAGTCCTCGCCACCAGTTCCCTCCAGACGCTTCTGTGTTGCGCCATCTGTATGGAGGTTTGCAAGGTGGCTCCTGTAGCGCCACTCGCACTACTGTACTACCGCCTTAGCATATCACGACGTAAGAGCAACTCTTGTCTTACTTCTCAAGTGACGACCTCTGTGGCGCGGTGGGCTAATACCCGCTTGCAACGCAGAAGGTTGCGGGTTCGATTCCCGCATGAGGCAAATATTTGTGTGATCCACAGGTATTTTTTTCTGGTCTGGGTGGTTTTTTCAATATCTGTTATAAGTATATGTATGCAAAAGAAAAGTATATAAGTATTATATCCGTTATCCTAACTACCATAGTACAAGCATTAAGTTGCTTAGTTTGGGGTTAGGTGGCGCTGTGTGAAACGTCCTGAAATATTTATTTATTTATTCAATAAAATGTCAATAATAAATGTTCTCTATTCTTATTTATTTATTATTTATTTATTGATAATTAGTACGGCATTATAATACCAATTACACTAACTAACACAACGTACAAACATGAAATAAATTACAATTAGAAGATTATGCTAGTCACTACATCATAATTAAATTTATAAATAATTCAATAATTATTAAAAATAAATGATCTTATCATATCTAATTTAATTTCCAGACTACGTGATAGAATACCGTCTATCTCGCGACTCGTCCAAGTCGTGGACGAAGGCGGTGACGGTGGGCGGCGGCGTGAGGCATCATACCATAGAGAACATCAAGGAGAAGGACGAGCTCATCTTCAGGGTGTCTGCGGAGAACGCCGTCGGCCTCAGTCTGCCCTCGCTCTCTAAGCCTGTCACCTTGGAGAGACATGCCAGTAAGTACACGATATCTTGACAAAATCTCAATCAGGCAATCGCTCATTACAAAATGGCAGATTATTTTTTTTCTCCACGACCCCCTCAATATGGATATCAAATGAAAGGGCTTGACTAGTAGAATACAACGCACTAGGATAAATTTAAAATTCAAAATGGACGCCACCACAAAATAGTAAATTACATATTGCGTTAAAATTAAAAAGTTAAAAAAACCCCAGGTTTTTTAAATTTTTAATTTAATTTACTTGTTAATTGTTACAGCGGTACCATCACCCCCCACGGCGCCGTTGGAGGTCCGTTCGCTGGGCAACAACATCGTCAGCACGTCCTGGGGCACGCCCGAGTGGGACGGCGGTGCCCCACTGCTGGGCTACAACGTGGCCATCAGGGACGTCACCAAGACCATGTGGATGGAGGTATGGCTTCTATCTCACTGCAGAATTACCATAATTTTTTGTCCATAATGTAAATTATCAAAAAATATTGGATACTTTTTTAAATAATGGATATTTTTGTTTGGTATTTTAATAAAAAGCGTGTAATTACAACACACTAAAGTTACATGGAAGGGGTAATGACGTGACTTGAGGATGCACGAGTCGATACAAAATGCATCCAGAACGAGTCACGTGTCCTCACCGTAAACTTATAAGCGCTGTATCTCAGCCATTTTTTATTTTATTCACAAACAAAAAAAATAGGAATCAAATATTTTTTTATTATATAATGAAATACTTCAAAACTGCTAAAATATTATTGCCTCCGGCGTCCGGCTCGAAACCGGCGCTGGAGCCTACCGCCATAACGTAACGTGGTTCCGACGTCTGGTCCGAAACCGACGTCGGAGCTTACCTCCGTCTCCTAGCTCGGTTATCCAACGGCGTCCGGCTCGAAACCAGCGCTGGAGCCTACCGCCATGACGTAACGTGGTTCCGACGTCCGGTCCGAAACCGACGTCGGAGCCTACCTCCGTGACGTCGCTTAGCTCGCCTCCGGCATCCGGCCCAATAGCAACGTCGTTCATTTTTAAAGACGTAACTACTCTCAAGGGAATCAAAACCTACAGGGTACTTCCCGTGAACTCAGAATTTAGAAAATTTGGTACACAGCGACGTCTTAGAGCACAGATTAAGAAAAAATTCCGAAAACCGTAAATTTTTAGTTATATCATGTAAAAAAAATATTTTTACTAATTTTATATTTATTACCCTTTTCCTCATGAACGCGTAAATATATTAAATTGAAATTCGTAACAAATACTCAAATCTATAGAACCTTTAAACTGTAACAAAATCGAACCTCTATGTCAACGCAACCAAAAGAGAGCAATTATAGCCGCATTTTTAAACTCGCAACTACTCTCAAGGGAATCAAAACCTACAGGGTACTATCCAAAGGTAATCAAAACCTACAGGGTACTATCCACTTTTACTTAGGTATACTATGGGTTTGTACGGAATCCTTGGTGCTCGAGTCCGCCTCGTACCTGACCGGTTTTTATTGTTTAGTGGTATGACATCATGCGTCTCAACACAAAATCTTATAAGCGTTATATCTCAGTCGTTTTATTATTTGCAAGAAAAAAAATACGTAGCGAATATTTTTTTATTAGATAGGTACTAAAATTACGGTCCTATTGTATTATAAAAAAAATTTGATCTTGTCAACACCCCTATTATATTTTAATTTTTTTGACGTTGTCCGCTCCGTATTCTTGAAATATCCCATATGTTAACTATAGATTATATTTATAAATCTCATTGTAAATGAACAAAAGTTTGTATGAGAAATAAAGTTGTTTAAACCTATGTTTCCAGGTCGGTCAGGTGGACGCGCACACGCTGAAGTTCAACGTGCGCGACCTGGGCGAGAACCATACGTACATGTTGCGTATCTACGCCAGAAACGAGATCGGACTCAGCGAGCCGCTCGAGTCCATTGAACCTTTCAAAGTCATTCCGGGAGAAGGTAAACATTACATTGAGCATATTATCTATATACTTTTATGATGATGACCATATAATGCGTAAATGTGGCATTATCCTTACCGACTGCGCCAAAGCCGTTCGTACTAAAAACGTATATATTATACGAAATGAACGTATATACGAGTAAATAAGATGACAGATTTTATATGAATGTTTCCTCTGAATTTACTCCTAATAAGAATAAAGTCTTTCATGATAAATTACTGAACCATTTGGCTTGATTTATAAGAGTTATTTAACAGCAACACACTGAAGCAAAGAGTACAGCTAGTTAATGTGGTTGCAGTGTCTCAAGCGGACGAGGAGGTGGGCGAGATCACCGAAGCGACGGAGCCGACGTCCTTCAGCCAGACCACGACCTCCTGGCTGAGAGACCACAACATGGACGCCGACATACGATCCTACGCTCGCGGCTCCCTCTTGCGGCGGGACGAATACTTCTTCCGCATATGGCATTACGCCAAGCAGCTCTTCAAGTGATCCACTCGAGCTAGCTTACATTACACACCTACCTGTGATATTAACCCCTAGGCGGACATCGCCTTTTTTATACGACATTTTTCATCTAAGATTTATTTATTTTTTTAGACGAATTCGAGTCTCACTCAATTCTACGGGAGACGTTTAATATAGGTGCACATTTATCGCGACTCGTTGACTGAGGCTCGAATTCATCTTGCGAATTAATTTATTCAATATATTAGCAATACAATGAGTTATTGGTTTTATTTCACTGTGTTTGCGTCAATGTGTACACAGCTTTTTATATCCTCCGTCATCAAGTTAACGAAATTTATAACATCTGTGTCTGTTAAAAATACTTTCAGCTACGAAAAAGACTCATATTCGTAGACTTTAAGACCATTTATATATTCTCACCTAACCAAACCTCTTGGTACCCAACATAGGTAAAACTAAAATAAAATCGGTCAAGTGATTTTGGAGAAGTTTTATAAACAAACAGATTTTTGATGACACGAGATTTTTATAGTTAAAGTTTTATATTAGATAATAATATAATTTCAGTAATATTTTTATGTTATTGTGATCCGGTGGCGAATGAGAATTTAATTCCCGATTTCCATATGGGGACGAGTATCCTGGTAAGTAGATCTATTATGTATATAGAGGTACAATATTGTCTTAGTATGCGTACTTAGCGTGGAGGATATGCTAGGAGAGTGGATGAAGATATGACGGATGATAGAGTAGAATGGAGGAGAAAAACGAGTTGTGCCGACCCTACCCAGTGTGGGATAAGGACAGAAAGATTGTTCGGTCTTTACAATTAATAATGGAGGGTAGTTTTGAAAACTACTCCACCAAACATCTTAAATATTGCGTCTTGCCGAAAGCGCAGTCAGTGCGTGTTCAAATCGGAACCGAGCCGGAGGCACGTTGTCTTCGCTCCAAATTTCTCCGAACACCCTCAACCTCAGAGGTGTGCCTAGTGATTTTATGCCGTGCATATATTATTATTATTGCTAAACCTGCCGAATTCTACGGCGCCCTCGCCGTGTGCGTGTGATATACTATTTGGAACCCTTCTTGTCCGTGACAAGACTGTTTGCGATCCTTTGGAGGTTATTCTTGGAGTGCAGTGGTTGGCCAACCTGCAGGACTGCGTCTGCTGTTGCCCGAGGCAGAGTGGATTTAAAGGTTGGTGGTGCCCTTCAATTCTATTTCGGTTTATACGACTAATGTCAAATTATGAAAAATTACAAATAGACTAAAAACGTCCAATCATAAAAATGTCCATTCGAAAAATAGTCCAATCATAAAAATGTCCATTCTCAAAATGGTCAAATTATAAAATTGTCCATTCGCAAATTGGTCCAGTCATAAAAACGTCCATTCGTAAAAATGTCCAATGACAAATTTTTATTTTATCCGTGGTTCTATCAATAGCTATACCCGTAGTTCTATTAATAGTGTCACGTACCTAGTGAAAAATCTCCTGATGTTAAGAGATAACGGCTGCCCATAATCAGTACAGTGTTACCTAGGATTTCACAATTATGTGGAATTCTAGGAGCACTGCACCAACGCTTCTTACTCAAGAGTCATAAGATGTTAAGACTCTTTAGCCCAGTAATTTTACTAGCTACAGTGCCCTCCTACCGGAGCACAGTATTTCTTTTAAACAACGGTCTCAACGTCATGAATGATATCATTCATCGCAGGAGGCACTGAGTTGAAATTGTACATACAATAATTAGGTAAGTAAGACTGGTGATAATGCTATATTTTGGTATCATTAAATTGATCCGATAATGAAGCCGTAAAGTAGCAACTGGAATTCCGTGAAGGTTATATTATAAAACGGTTGAAGTATAGCTAACATAGATTAAAAAACAATCTACATAATATGATAACAAGTATATAATAATGATTTTATGAGTAATTTTCACTTTACATTAATGAAACTTTAATAATTATCATTATTGTGTGGAATAAAAGAACAGATACCTAAACTATTAAAATACATATTTATTCGTAACATATTATGTTATAATAACATTTTTCCACACAAGTATGTGGCAACTCCAAATTGCACTTGTCCGTTTTTATTTCTAAATAATATCAATTTTTTATATTTTTTGTATTAATATACCTATTCTAAACGCTCTCAAAGAAATTGTTGACAAGTTATTCCAAATATTTGAGTACGTCTGTAAATATGAAAAAGTAATGTTAAAAAGTCACTTGATTTGATTTCAATGATCGACTCAAGATTCAATCACAAAGAATGAACTATTAAAAATTATAGTTCCGATCAGTAACCTGGCCATCACTAAAAATAATATAGCAAGGTATAGCGAGGTATAGCAAGGCCTTGCTATATGATGCTATATGGTACCAGGAGTCGTATAGCAAGGTATAGTATAGCGACGTCTGTAATGGGCTTTATTTCCAATGACAGCTGTCAAACTTGAAATGTCAATATCTCTGAAAGTTCTCGTGGGCTGACGCTCGCGCTGTTATGGAAGAAATGAATAGAAAAAATGAGAATTGAATGAAATGAAAAGTGTTGAGGCTTCTATGACAGCGTCAGCATAGGACGAGTATTTTCCAAGATATTGACGTTTCAAATTTGAATTCCTTGAATTTATATTTCAAAATTCGTCAAATTGTGCGAGCGAGAGAGCTTCACTCGATATACACGCTCTTAAGAAGATTCATAAGACTTACGACCCTAAGAGACGTGCACTTCATTGTAGCTTCAGCCTAAAATTTCGTAGTCGCTACGGTGCTACGAATCGTAGCAGTTCGTGAATAATTATAATAGGATGGGTGTAACTCTTTATTAATACCAGAAAAGAAAAACTTAAAAACTATAAATTAACAGTACTTAATGGTGTACTAATTGGTGGTCTTATCGCTCAGAGCGATCTCTTCCAGATAACAGGAATAGGAGAGGAAATATTGAACACAGGCAGGATGAATAATTTAATAATTCAGGCGAAGTAAAGAAAACAACAATATATTTAAGTACTTATTTATTTTAATATCAAAGATACCATACCGGTGACAATAATAAAAGAACAACTACAGTAAAAACATGACCTTATCATTGAACGCGGGACACGAGTGTTCACCTTACGTGGCTGGAACTACACCAGTGAAACACATATTATCCGCTACTACTTTGGCACTATTTCATACATAAATTAGACCCAACGAACGAACATTATTACATTAATTAGATTTTAAATTTAAGATGTCACAGCTTACTGACGATTCCTGCGACCTGCAACATAACAAACATTCTTGTAGAGTATACTGTAAAGACTAATTTACGGCGAGGCAATAATACTACGCGATATGCCACATTAAGATTTAAAAATAGCCTTTAGGTAAGCTTAATTCTAGTGTAAAATAGGTACTCTTCAAAAGGCTATGTATACGATTGCCTTCTTCACAATTTTAAGTTACCACTTGTAGCAAACGCACATTGTTGCCTCGGTGTTAATAAAATAAACATTAGTCTCTTAAACAATAAAATTAATAGTAATGTCTGTTTTAGTTCCGATATAATTGAACCTATGTAAATGCGTTGGCGAGATCAAAAACGTCGGAGTTGCTTTAACACTTTCACTGCGTCACACGTGTCTATTCAAGCAGCTCTTACTCTATTTAAAAAGAAGTAGGTAGGTTGATAGTGGGGTAAGCGTGCTTAAGAGTAAAGACCGCGTCTCGGCAAACGTAGTGTAGGGCGTCCTTGGGCGAGATGGGGTGACGATATCCGTAAAGTCACGGGGAGCGGATGGAGGAGGAAGACGGAGGACCGGATTGAGTAGCGTGCCATGGGAAGGCCTATGTCCAGAAGTGGACGAACGTGGGCTGATGATGATAGTGAAGTCATACCCTTATCTTTAGCAGTCTTAGCCTGCTTGTTCTTGTTGCATTTCTTGGTGATGCGCCTGCTCTTGTCGCAGGTCGGGTCGCTATTAGGTTTCAGCACGTCGGTCCGGGACATCTCGCCCGTCGCGCTGCATTCGCTCCACGACGACTTTTCGTAACGACACGCTGGAATAATACATTACATTTAACTTTTTTTACTCGCGGCAGACCTAAAAAAAAATTCTAAATTGAGTGGATGAAGCGAAGACCATTGGGAAGACCTGGAGTGAAATCAAGCGAGACGCTCAAGACCGCTCAGGAGATGCACTGTAGACGCCCTCTACCCCAGCTAGGGGACAGAGGAATATAAGTCAAAGTAAGTTAGACCTAGAAAATGAAGGCGCAGACGACCTTGATAAACGCCTGGAGTGGTCTACTATAGCTGAACGCAGAGGAGAGGGAGGCCTTTGTCTTGCAGTCGGAAGCAAAAGGCTGGCCAGCTGCTTGTATGTCGATGTATAAAATAAAAATATTGAACTGTGCGAAGTTTCTAATACCGTCAGTTATAGGACTCAAGCCCCTCTATACATCACCACGCCTCGCATGCCATTTCTGAGTCAACATTAAAAAAAAATAGGTTAGTATAAAAGCAGTTTTTCAAAATCTTAGGCTAAGAGGCTAGAATCGTGGCTTGTCAACGAGGCCAGCCAACAAATTTATTCGGGTTCTTTAAATTCTAAACGAAAATCCGCTACTGAATTCTTATTCAAGGCCTTTTTTCCACAATTTTCTAAAACGTTTTATTATGTAGACTGGATATGAGGCCACTCAATTCATGTTGTCACTACCAATACCTGACCATTTCTTGGAAACAATCTTATAACTTCAACACTTTAGCACAAACGCAACTTTACCGAAGTTCGATTGAACAATATTTAACTTATAAGAAAAGTTTAAAAGAAAACTTAGGAAAAGTTTGTTTCAGTGTAAGAAAATCAACACGACACGATTCGGCAGCTTATAAAAGAGCTGGTGAACTTTGAAACGATTGAACCGATTTTGATTAAAGAACCATTGCTTGAAAACTTGCTTCCAAATAAAAAAACCGTATCCAAATCGGTTCATCCGTTTCGGAGCTACTGTGTTACAGACCAGACACGCCGAGCGACTACACTTATAACTCCTATCTTTGGCGTCGGGGGTTAAAAATTACCTTTCTTGCACTTCTTTTGTATGGTCTTGATAGTCTCGCAGTTGGCTGGGTCCCCCTTTTTGAGCGTCAGTTTCCTGGACCGAAAATTGGTTTTGGAGTCGCACTCGCTCCAAGATCCTCGCACGTATCTACACGTCTCTGTGAATTACGAGTAGGTATACATATTTATGTCTTAGTGCTATTGCTATAAACTTTAAGGTAAAGGAACTGTGTTTGAACCTGCAGTAAAATTTGTTGTATGTGAAAAAGGATTTTCCCTCGTTTTTCCTATGACTAATTCCTTCTAAGGCTTGCAAGAGATTTTCAGTTTTCGGAAATTTTAGTTCAGGAACAAATTTTAAACGCAGGTAGTATGATAAATATTATATTATTTATGTACAATAGTCTAACTTTTCGAAGGGAGAGCGGTAGCTATTAACTATTTTACATTGAACGGAAAGTACACTCCACAGCATAGAGATATTTAAAAAAGCTTGTTACTCTAAGATCTATACAATCTACAGTAAAACCTGGAGTAAAACAAGACTGAGGAGACGAAAAATGAGAGAAAAAAAATGTAAAGAGTATGGAGCAAAAGTGGTATAATCTCAAACACTTGTGCCTTAATAGGCATTATTATTTTAATGATGCTAAAGCTTTAAACAGAACAACTCTAAATAAATAGTAACAAGCAGCCGTTTTAGTGAAAGTCAGCGTAAGTGACGTGAACTAATGTGCAGCTGCACAATGTACGGGACGGTTCTATTTCCGTCAACGACTGGATACTGGATATAGCCACGTTAATCACATTACTGAAGGACCTCAACAGAGATTTAAGCTCGGCCACAGCTTATGCAAGCAGCCTATGCAGCTTATGCAGCTTATTTAATAAGATTTTTTCAGCGATCATAATATATATTTTTTTGTATAGTGTAATTTTTGTTTTCATCAAAACAGGCAGCGTCGTCAACAAAGAGCCTAAAAACAAAACTCCACGCTCGGTTTCCTCATCGTTACGGCCAAAAAACCCACGAAGATAAAGTTGTCAGTGTCCTACTCAATCTCGGACAGTCAGTCACTGAATTTAAGATCAGTCAGCCAGTTTAAATCAACCAAACGACCATTTGGATAATAAATAATATCATGGCTGATCCTTTACTCAACGTGCCAGACGGCGCATCTCCCCTTGCACCCCTCATTAATAACAAAACCGCAGAATACTAAGCAGTTACTAAACGGGGAGCTAAACGGCAAGTTTCGTGCTGCCAATCTATTTCGAGATTTCTAGTCTGTATTTTACAGTGAATTTTGGAAAACGAAGTGACGCCAGTGGTTCATAATTTAGTCATACGGCCTCGGCTCGACCACCGGAGGCCGTCGGACAGTGGAAGGAGACACGCTGCATCTTTAATAAGGCTGCCTGCAGCTGCCGCATCGTGAATCGTGACCACTCGCGGTTGCCCGGGTAGACGCGAATATTCGGTTTATATTTTTTTTTATTTTAAGCAATTTGATTAATAACCATTATTTGATTTTAAGCAATTTTAAAGTATCATTATCATTTGATCGATCACACCTACTTATTATATTTAAACACATCATAATATGATTATCCTAAAAAAATAAAGAACGAATATTGAAGCGGGGCTCTGCCAATGCCAAGTGATATGCCAGTTTATCATTGTCTAGTTCAAGTTCAAATTAAAACGCAGTTCCTAATAGATAAAGATTTGTTAGAGTTCTTCTTTATTTGTCGTAGGTATATACCTATATACCTATATAGTCTTAGATGAAAACTGCGTGTCTGATATATCAAGGTATGATCTTGGTACTCATTTATCTACGCCCCTCAAACAACTGAACGGATTGAGGTAAAATTCTGATATCTTATAAGGATTGGTAAACGAAACAAAATCTTGTTTGGAAATTCGTCTCTGAAGAATGTAAAACGTGGTTTCAATTTTTTTTAAGTACATTAAAATTAGGCCTTCGGCACACTCGACGGAAATCGAACTCAATTTTACAATTATTATTTAGGACTCTACCTCCAGTTCGGACAGTACCTCTTTGGGAAGAAGGAGCAAGAAACTCATAGAAATTGTTTTTATTTTAATGTGTTTATAGTCTCTCTGGGTTGCGTAATAAGTTATAATTTATTGTTCGTTTGACTAGAACTCGTTGGTTTATCATGCAGAAGTTAGCCAGGCATTTTGCCTTCTATTGCTAACTTTATAATAGGCCAATTCTTTAGTAAGCATATATTATCAGCATATATATTCAGGAGCACAAACCGTCAGTGTCCGTGAAGTGTGCCAAAATCCATATCAATTAGAAAGACTAGAAACAAACCTCTGTTCTTGGCGCCACGGGCGCTACGCACGAGCACCTCGTGGTCCCCATCGTCAAGCTCGACGTCTGCGGAGACCAGGGCCACGGACATCAGCACCAGCCCGACGGCCACCCACCACCAATGCTTGTTCTGGTGTACAACATGCACATGTTCTTATAAAGTATTTTGGAGCAGCTGGCACTGCGTGTCTTATCTTTCTGGAAACTGGCTTATTCATACAAAAAAGTCGATGGCAGCGACTGAAGAGTTTCGTCAACTTTTTATGTATAAAAAGGCAGTCTCCAGAAAATTGCAACACGAAGTCTACCGCTACAAAGTGCCTAAGGTACGAGTAATATACTAACACAGAAAACAAAAATAAATTAGGTACATGTGACTTAAAAATACCGACTTTAAGCTCGCTTAGGTACGAACATTTTAATTCATATACTTTTATTAAAACTTGCACTGTGTCTCAAGTTGAAGTAAATGTATGCTAATAAAAAAATAGGCAAAAGCCAACCAGCAGTCCCTCTTTCTAGAATTTGTTTTTTTTTTCTTTTCTAGAGTTAATAATTATTTAGGTACGTAAGTATAGCTATAGCTCTATTCTCAAGATGCTTCTTTTGTACTAAGTCTTACCAGTCTCGGAAACTAATAACTCCCGGAAAGGCAAATTCCCATTTCCTCCGAGAAACGATGATTAAATCAGTATAAGAAGCGCTATAAAACGAACTCGCAAGATTTATTAAAGCAATTCGTAGCTGTACGGCTGTGATGCGCTCTGGTCATTTGTCGGAAGTAAGGTGGCCAAGGAAATTCCTGGGTTTATGGGACTTTTCTGTCTCAAGATGAGGAGTATAGCGTGCTTTGAATTCCTAAGACGTCAACTGTAGAGGACCGACGTTATCGCTCAACATCAGGCGAGCGTCGAGCTCGTCTCGCATAAAAAAGTGGTTTCTATCATGTCCTCGAACCGTTAGAGTATTTATAAAACAAAGAGTGTTTACTAACAGGAACGGTCGATGCGGTCGGGCGAGATAACTGCCCAGTCAATGACTTTAATTTATTTCTCAGGAGGCGCTAATTTTAACCGTGGAGCGGGTCGTTGCGATAACCCCTTGCCTCGAAATAACGCAGTAAGTATCGAGTTAGCTGACGACTGACGGTTGTGCGTAGGCGCCGCTGCGTCGCATCACTATCCTCTGACTGCTCGCTCATATTGTTTTTAACCATCGACGCGAAAACGAGGGTGTTAATTTAACGTACATCTGCCTGTGTGTACGTTGCACCGAAGTCGTAGCTCCCAAACGGTTAGAGCTAGGTATATAATTTAGTTACAAGATCTATTATAATTTGTTTACTTAAACTTTTATGTTACAAATTTTATACAAGTTTAATTTTATTCACGGGTTCTTAAATAATAATGAAATTTTATGACGATCCTAACAAAGCGACTCTAATCCTAAGATTAATACATATCTGTACCGGTACGTTTATAATATAATTATGTCTACTTAATCCTTAATAATGAGATGGGTTCTTAATTAGCATCTAATGAAAGACCATTTTGTAAAATATTGATATTATTCTTTAGGATATAATAAACAAGAGAGTTTCATCCATTGTCTGTAAGCATGTATTTTCGATTTAAGCGACGAAGAGCGAGCGGAGAGCGTGCGATATCATTTGCATCGATTTACTTTGCGCTCAAAACAACGCTGGAGCGTCAAGGACGGTTACCGAGGACGCCGAGTGTAACTGAACGCGAGCGGTTTACACAGAAATGTAGCCCGACGTAAACATCACGATAAACATAGCTACTCACTGTTCACTTCGTAGAATTTTCATTTTTTTGTTTGCATAAAAGTAGCGTCTACTTTTCAGGGGAGAATGGGGATAATAGCGGTTACCGAGCATCGCCACACCCCCACTTGTAGCGACCTCGGTAGCGATTTTCATCTCTCCGGAGCGCTTTTTACTTAACTCCTATTATGTTGGTAACTATTTATTTACATTTTTAAAAGGGTTTTGTTTATACAACTTTTTAAGCTTAATCGTGATCAGCGCCAATTTGGATGGTGTTAAATAAATAATAATTAAATATTTATTAAGTCTTACTTATTAGTAGGGAATTCACACTATAATAACCGGAACACAAAAATCTAATCATCTCTTATAGAATCCCCATGAACGGAAAGAATATTATGAATGATATATATGTAATATGGTTTAAAAATTACTACTTCAAGTTATATAATTTAAAAAAAAAAAACGATTTAAAATACAAAGTCCTAAGATTGTTCACACAATTTTGTGAGTTGGAGGTACACTCCTCATGTAATCCTGATAACATTTAATTTAATATTCTGTAACATACTATTATTTTTAAAAACCCTAATGATTGTAAATAATTAATTCAAAGCATTGTCTCAACTGCAAAACAATGCAACCAAAAATGTTGAAGTTCTGGCTCAGCACTATTTAACACGCAAATCAAAACGAAATATCGCTACAACTGTAACTCAAACATTAATGTTCCTGTGATGCCCCATGATTGTGAGGAAAATGAAGTTTACTCATTCGTAAAAGGGTAGTCTCGAAATACGCAAATAACGTAAAACACAAAGCGGCGAAGAGATGTTAATATATGCAGAAGTGAATGTGTATAGTGTGTACCTCCATATCGGCGCGGCGCGGCGCAGCGTCAGGACCAGAGAGCGCCGAGAGGAGTGGCTGGAGAGAGCGGAGCGACGCGACGTGGGCGTCAGGCGGCGAGCGAGCGCGGAGTGTCCGGGCGCGGGCGGCGGCAGGACTCGATCGATCGCGCCGCGCCGACTTCGCTCGCCACTCGACGCACACTCGTGCCCCGCTCTCCTCCCGCCGCTATCCTCTCCGCCGATTTATTACCTTTTCCGGGAATCACGCGATCTCATCTCGCGAGATTCCTTCTTTCATGCGAGACTTACGACTGCTCACTTTTTACATCGGGATGCAATTTCCCGGAGACGATCCGACCGTACGAGCTCGGTTGCATCTTTTGAATTTTTATACTTTTCAGATCACCTTATACCTAGTTCTATTGAGATGTAAACTTTCTAACGTTCCTGATTTCATTCCAACAGATTCGGAGCTCCGTAGAATTATTTGGGAAATTAGTAGCGGTGGGAATTTCGCATCACTAAAAAGAGCAGAGCGATTTGCTCTTTTCGATTCAAAGAATGAAATCATTCTTTTTATTCTTTTATTCTTTTCGTTCAATGCGATCTTTAGCAATGTTAACCTCTTTTCGTTCGCGAGTTTTATAGCGATCGTTAGCAAATTAGCAATGTTTAACTCTTTTCGCTCGCGAGTCTCAATTTGAGACGTGCGAGCGAAATCTCAAAGCGATCTTGGCGGGTTTATAAGAGTGATAGATTACTAAATTAAATTGAGTTGATTTTATGTTACAAATTTTATGTTGCAAATATATAGTTCAGTTTACATTACGTGCATAACTGGACGTCCTTGAAAAATTATCGGCCACACTACGCAATGTATTTTGTATTTTTCCTTCAAACGAAAGGAATGAAAAGATCGCATTGAACTACTGAACGCCGACGCGAACGAAAGAATAAGTGACGTGCAAGCAAGGACTTCGTTCTTTCCAATCATTCACTCGCGAGTAACCCAAGGCTAGAAATTAGATATAGGATCCATTTTCGGGGATAACAATATTTTGCGAAATTCTCGACTGAGCTGGGCATTTCGCAAAATACTTTACAATATCGAAATACGTCGAGATATTTGATTGCATATACCGGATACACCCAATACGAATATTGTTGGACGAATAGGAAATGTTTCCTGTTCCTGCGAACTTGCACGAGAATTAATACATCAAACATTTGAGTGCCTATCTAGGTCCTAGGTACATTTAGGCCGTGACTTAATCTACCTTAATTTAAACAAAAAAATATACCTATAAAGATGTTGACTAACATCAATTAACATGTTCATAATATTATTATTATGTATTTATTTAATATGTGTCCATTTGTGTATGGAAAAACATCCTTTGGGGATAATCAAAACGAAAAATCGCCTATTATGTCCAGTTTGTCGATAGTTGGCATAATTCCAATTCAAACTGACCAACTATCTGCTATACAAGTGTAAGTTTAATATAAAAGATTTATGTAATGTTTTAAGCACGCTCTACGTAGCGAAACGTGCCGATAATTAAACTGTTCTCATATTAATATTAGTATGTATGGTGTAGACTCGTCAACCTCCAGACATGAACAAAAGGACCACTGTGTATTGGTTTGGTAATTATTTCCTTTGTAATTTATCGCCAGATGTGTTAACTTTAAAAATACATTAAAGTTCTGTACACATGTTCATTGTGATTTATGGCTTACGTCTTTGATGAAAATTCATGAAAAAGAATTTATGATAATTTATTATACCGGCGCGAGGAAGAAATTTTAAGCTATTATCGTCATTTTGTTGCTCTATAGTACCACGGTAAAGAGTTATAGGTACAGTAATGTGACTCCCTAGAAGCGGTGGAACTCAAGGTTGCGCGAGTTTGCAACGATTTGGGTAGGGTTCGGCAGGCATCGATGATAGTGTCCCGACCTAGTGTTCAACCGCTTCTAGGGAGACACATTACTGTATATCTTTTTACCGTGATAGTACAAATAAGGGGCTGCGCAGACGACAGACTATCCATGACGCACGAATCCGTGTAATGTGCGTTACTGCATATAATTGCATAGGTTCTATTTTCACTGACTAAAAAGTGCGTCATGGATAGTCTGTCGTCTGCGCAGCCCCTAAAGATGATTATTGATTCTTTGGAGGCATTCGATAACACTGTGTTACATTTTTTTTACATAATATTATGTTTCGGCTACCGTCATTTCGGTAGGTACCGACAGTGTCCGGTTGCACTTAGATTTAGCCGGTTTAACCAAAGTGTAGCCGCACTTAGGGCCTTAACCGCATCATATTTAGAAGATTTAGTGACACAGAACTCAGCTAAGAAAGGATTTTTCAACGAATATGCAGTTAGGAATAAACATAATACAATAACAATTATGTTTGGATACAGTGGTCGTCATCCTGGCATGCGAAGGGAAGGAACCGTTTAAACCCAAACATGGCTCAATACCATTCGTAGTAAGTACCTATATGTCACTATTATCTTATGTAACCAAGGATCTTATTATGGTAAATTTCTTTGAATGTGACAATTTTTATATTATTTTAGAATAGTTTACTTCAAAAATTTAATTTGTTAAAATATTTTACATCAAAAGAATTCCTATGCGGAAATCGAACCCGTTAACCCACCGCGTCACAGATATCTAAACTTCTGTGTTCTGAGTACCTACTTACCTATTTACACGATTTTATAAAACACTTTATTCCTTCTTTTTGAAGATGAGGTCAGGACGGTTGGACACACATTTTCTAAATGCAAATGCATGAACTCGAGGATGTGCTTGGGAGAATGAAGTATTCACTTTACATCCAATTTCTGGTTATGCTTTTTTTTACCGGGGGTAGACTTCCTTTGCAGGAGGTCGTCTAGGTGGGTACCCCAACAGTGCCAGTTATTCTACCGCCTGAGCAGTGATGTGCAAACATCACTGTGCTCCGGTAGGAGGGCACTGTAGCTAGTGAAATTACTGGGCTAAAGAGTCTTAACATCTCATGACTCTTGAGTAAGAAGCGTTGGTGCAGTGCTCCTAGAGCTTCACATAATTGTGAAATCCTAGGTAACACTGTACTGATTTTGGGCAGCCGTTATCTCTTAACATCAGGAGAGCGTCTTGCTCGTCTTCTACTTCATAACATAAAAAAAAAAAAAAAAAATGCTTGCTGGCTGAATTAGTTCATATCTGTATATACAACCAAACAAGTTAGGTACGAGTAGTTAGGCAAACGATCATATCGTTTATGTTGAAGTTTTCTTGTTGATTCTACAGGATGGATTCGAAATAATATATATATAGGTAGTAGGTAGATAGGTAATGTAAATTCTAAATATTGAAAAAGATTTATTCGAGGAATACTTACAGTGGGCAGACCTATTGCGTATTTTGAAGTATAAATAGGTACCAAAAAAACCTATCAACGAGTCAAAACATCAAAGCTATTTGGAACGATATTCGTCAGGATATATCCAATCCAAAGCTTTGAGAGAACTAACGAGGAAGCGGAAATAACTACAGACTACGAGTTAGTCTGTTTTCCAATTTCAGCAAAGGTTTTCAAATTTCAAGCAAAGGCCGAATATACCTCTATGCTATTTTTTACGATTTCATATTTTTGTTTACTATTGGTAAGCCTTTGATCAAAACCTTTGAGGGATCGACTGAAACACATAGTAGAAACACGTAGTATGAGGCTATATGAGAACCCTAATGGCCTAGGTATCTTTTTTTCAAGCGCTGGGCACACATTTTTATACCAATATTCAGTTTGAGCAAACTAAAAACCATATAGAGAAGTGATATAAAAGTGTGTAGAGTAGTGTAATTTTTAAGTAGGGAAGTACTAAGTACTATGTTAACGAGTAGATATTCTATTCTTATATTCGTAATTATATGTAACCTTTACCTATTTAAAATAGACCTACTTTTCCCACCACCCCACCGCCCACCTAATGAAAAGTGCTGATGCATTCGACGATAAGATGCCCAGAAAGGAATCTTCAAGGCTCACTCGTGCCTTGAAAATTCCTTGAGTTACATATATTGAGCAACACGGATATCATTGCATGGTCAGTATAATCCAGCAGTACCTATATCTTCATGTCTTAGTTTTTGAAGTAGTCTTACCCCGCTGAAACTACTTTTGTAACATCTCGACTTACACCGGCGCTCGAGTGTGGGATAGACTGAAAACCAGCGCTGCGCAGTGGTTTCTCCCTGTGCCGCACAAAGCTGAGTCTATCCCATTTGACAATAGAATTGTTCAAAATGTATACCTTTTTTCTTGGGTATCTTTTATGTTTTTTTAATGTCAATAAATTGCTAATTATTTTAATTTTCATCAAGGTGTACTACCCGTCTCGTTACCGCGGTCTGTGCGTGGGGACTCTGGTCTCCCGCACCGCAGTGCTGACGGCCGCGGTCTGCGTCACCAGTCCCAACGCAGCCACTAGAGACACGCGCCCCATCAATGTGGTGCTGGGAGCTACCTACCGGCACCCGCGCCGCGGCATCCGCGTGCAGGTCACCAAGATACTGATACCTAACTGTGAGGTTACTTAACATACGACTTACCTACCATTGGCAGAAGCCTATTTTTTTTTGGAGATAGACAAGCACGGCCGCCCTGATGATGAGCAGTTAACGTCGCGATTAGACGTCTGCAACACCATACGCGACGTCGGTCGTTGCTGAAGCACTTTCGGTCAAATAGGCTATATTATAGACGGAGTAAATCTTTTCCTTGTTTCACTGAACATCATGCCATACTAGGAAAGATATACTCGTAGTATCTACCTAAGACAGAGTATATCCCAGTTACAATCACATGTGGACTCAGGAGGAAATCAACACTAGTGGCACACCTGATATTGCAGATATCCATAAGCTGTGGTAACCACTCATCATCAGATTAACCATCTGCTTGTTTGCCATCTATGGCATAAAATACTTAGTATAATTTAATGTGACTAGTAACAAACGTAACCGGCGAACGCGGCTACTTGATGGAGAAGTCAGCGGCCATACTGCTGCTGCGGCGGAAGGTACCCAACATCCTGACCGAGATCCCGCCGCAAGCCATCAACGTGGACTACCGCGGGGAGGAGACCCTGATCATCCACGAGGAGTGCTTCATGCCGGGCTGGCACTTCTTTTATAAAGGGGTATGAATGCTAGTGCGCCATGTCGAAGGTTAAAATAAAATAGCCCAAGACTCCGGCACAGTGTACATTTTCACAAGATATATTATTAGATACCTATAACAAAATGGGTGGTGCAAAATATATCAATTTATTTTTGTTCAGAACAAAATTGGATAATTAATTTTGCGCCGCCCTATAAAACTACGAGTAGCTTCGCCCGCGGAGGAATCCTTTCCTAACGGATGTCTACATTCTACATCATAATAGTTTTGTTCCTGATTTCAACACGATCCGTTCAGCGCAGCGGTTTGGCTGGTGTTGGCCTACGTTGATAAATGAGTCAATCAAACACGTCTTTCTTTAATATATATAATAGATGTATATCTACTATCTACCTACCTAATATTATGTAGATTTTCAAAGATATCTTGATTTAACGACCAAAAAATTGCTTAACTTAAAAACAGTACATTTTCGCGGAATCTACCTATTAAATCGAAGCTAATGACTTACAAAAAGCGTTTACAAAGAAACGTACTCCAACTTTTACTGAATTTCCAGTAGACCCATATAAATTGTTAACAAAGATGAAAGAATGTCGAGCCCCAGAGAGTCAAGGGACGATGAGTAAGCCTCGACCTTAATTGAATAGGATTATAGGTTCCTCGAGATAGGCGCGGAATAACCCACACTCGGACTCTCGGAAAAACGGGCTATAGTTCATTGTTCTTTATAATATTATATTTTGTTAGAAATATACCACTAAAGTATTGAATAACCTAAGAGAATACGCAGTAGGTGTATTATTACCTCAATTTGGTACAATTCTCAAACCAATCAAAATATCACAAGCAAATTGGACACTTTGCTCGAACACAATATGCTGGAGATGAATCGTCATCCGTCATAGAAACATATCGAATTAATAACCTCGCCTTTTAGAGTTAGTTAAAATTTATAGAGAACTAGAATAGAATATAATTACAAGAAAAAACAGAATACACGAAAAATAATAAAATAATTAATAGAATATTATATGTAAAATACTATTCTATTATATAGAGAACTAGAGTATCTGGTACCTACCTAACTCTTCGCAGTGTTACCCGCGCTACAAAAGTTTCTATTCCGTGGAATAAAAGTATCTATCTACCAAATTTCATGTATATGAGTTCAGTGGTTAAGGCGTGAAGAGGTAATAGACAGACATACAGATAGACATACCGACAGACAAACAGACAGACACGCAGTCGCATTAATATTAGTTAGAATCCATAGTAAAAGTGTAAAGTAAAGACAATCAGTCGGCTTTGGATGCACGTGCGGCCGTCGCGGTCACATGCGGCGCACGTGTGGCATCCCTACACCCCACGGGATACATAAACCAGGAACGGACATCCTAAGCTTCCAAACACGGCACAAGTCTGAATACACCACAATATAACTTCGTCAGCAGTGTCCTTGTCCCGGAAGGGCGATTGCGCTGCTATGTTTGATTTGCGCAAATACATAGATTGTCAATTAATTAATGAGTTAGTCCGTAATTGAAATAATAAATAAAAAACATTACAATCGTATTTTTTTTTGTTTGTGATTTGTGAATAAAAATACGGCTGAGATTTATAAACCTATAAAATTTTGGGTGAGGACTGAGGACGCACTATGTTGTCTTGTGAAGGACAATAGTGTACAAATTTATCCTAATCAGTAATAAGATGCGCTGTTTAACAGTGGGCGTTCTTAGCACTTTCGAAGCCGGTTTTCATACAAAAATTCTTTAAAGACCGATCTGACGTTTTAAGTATTCTACGCTACACCCTCACATTCCGGAGTAAACAGTTAACCTTTTATTTTTTATTTTACTTTTTGGTGTAGGTATTTATGAGGTTAAAATATAATAATTTTATAGATGGATAATGGATATATTATACAAGCTTATGCTCGCGGCTTTGCCCGCATGACAAAATCCTTTCATAGCGGAGGTCTACATCATAAAACCTACCTGTGTGCCAAATTTCAACTCAATCCGTCCAGCGGTTTGGGCTGTGCGTTGATAGATCAGTCAGTCAGTCACTCTTTACTTTTATAATATACTAGCTTTCGCTTGCGGCTTTGCCCGCGTAGCAAAATTCTTTCTTAGCGGAGGTCTACGTCATAAGACCTATCTGTGTTCCAAATTTCAAAACAATCCGTTCAGTAGTTTGGGCTGTGCGTTGATAGATCAGTCAGTCAGTCAGTCACTCTTTCCTTTTATATATAAATATTTAGACAACTAGCTTACGATCGCAGCTTTACCCGCATAACTTTATCCTTCCTTAGCGAATGTCTGTCTCTGTCTTAAACGTACCTGTGTGCCAAATTTCAACCCAATCCGTTCAGCTGTTAAAACTGTGCACTGATATGATAAATCAGTCAGTCAATCAGTCACGCTTATATATAGAATATAGAGGTATGATATCTAATATATAAAATTCTCGTGTCACAGTTTTCGTTGCCATACTCCTCCGAAACTTTTGATTTTGATTTTGATGAAATTTTTTGTGCTTATCCGGTATCTATGAGAATCGACCAACATTTATTTTTCATCCCCCTAAATGTTAGGGGTAGTCCACCCCTAATTTTTTTTATTTATTTTTTAGACAAAATTTTTAATTTCTATTTTTTTATGATACAACATACAAAAATACATACAATCCTCAATTTTCACCCTTCTACGATCAACCCTTATTTTTTAATAGCCATTTTAGTAATTTAATCATTTTTCCTCGCCGGTCGAAAACTGATCAATCGTCATTTAATTAGTTATCCCCGCCAGATGTCTACAGGTGTCACTTCTGACCCAGTAAACAGCATGGAGTAGGGATGAGAACGAAGCCGGTCTCCTTTCTTTCTCACTCCCTACACAGTTGTCGGCCATCATTATTGTTTATGCATCAAGTGTAGTAGTAACGTTGACAATTATTATTTTGCTATCTCAGTGTAACTCTCATATTAACTTTTAATCATTCCTATTTTATCAATAATAATTAAATTATCAATTTTGAGTGTATTTTGAACGATTAGTTAATCAAGTGATTTTATAACCTCAAAAGTACTCAACACGTGACACGAGCTTCCAATAACAATGGATTTTGTGTTGTAAGTATACTTTTTTTTATTTATATCGAAAATGTTATTGATCTTATAAAAATGTTATTTTAATTTAATATTATTAAAAAAATGTAACTGAACAATTAAGATTTTCATGGTTTCCAAAAAATAAATCATTATGAATCTTTATTTTGAAATGTCAATGGAAATATTGGTTGTATGAAAAAATTACAAGAGACAATATTTTCATAAAATTTAATTTGAAAAAAAATTCCATAAAATAATGCTTATTTTACGCCTATACCACATTCTTACATACATACAATATACACATTCTAACATACATACATACTTCCAATAAGTAAGCTATTTTTTGTCTACACTAGAAATTACTAGGAAATTATTTATATGGCAAAACAACGTTTGCCGGGTAAGCTAGTAATAATATAAATAAGTACATATGCTGATACCGCAGCACGCAGCACAAGTTAAGCAGTCTAAAAGGGAAAGGTGAAAGGGTCCATCCCTTCTTACTTGTTTTAAACGAGTATATGTTTGCAGGACAAGATATACCCAGTGCAGAAGTTCCTTCTGCAGCGCAACATCCGCGTGCAATTCTTGAACATCGTCAAGAAGAAGGTGTGGTGCGAGGCGCTCGCCATCAAGTTCCAGAAAGCTCTCAGCAACCTCGGCTTCCATGGCTTTATAGAAACCAGCTCTGCCGTCTGCGTTAGAGACGTAAGACCACTTTATCGTCAAACATCGATATGTACTTCACGATAATATGTAGAGGTTTAACATCGATATGTAATTTTTTTACAAGCTCTTATTTACTATCACCTATCCCGTTATCTGTCTGTCTGTAAAAATCTTGCAAATTAAATATGATCCACTTCCCGGTTTCCGATCGAACTGAAATTTTGCATGCATGTATAAATTGGATGACAATGCAATAATTATTATGACATTATCGAGCTGATCCGATGATCAGCTGGAAGGTGGCCATAGGAACTCCGTAATTAAACAACACAACCCCATCGATTTGGGCTCATTTGATTCGTCTTGACGAGTACTTTGGTGTCAGATGGTAATAATAATAAAAGCTTGTTATTACAAAGTTTTTTTTAGAAAATTCACTTGTTTTTTTTTATAAATCATTATAGGTATTAGTTTACCGGGGGTAGACTTCCTTTGCAGGAGGTCGACTAAGTGGGTACTCCAACAGTGCCAGTTATTCTTCCAGGCGGTATGCAAACATTGTGCATCGGCAGGAGGGCACTGTAGCTAGTGAAATTTCTCGGCTAAAGGGTCTTAACTTTACAACTTATGACTCTTGAGTAAGAAGCGTTGCGTTGGTGAGGAAAACGTTGTTAACGAGATAACATATACATATATTGGAAACCCTTTGCCAATTTACAACCTGGGAATATACCTTTAAAAATATTATCTAGAGCTTGACCGAGAAAAAATTCAAAAGTTATTTCTACGACTTTTTATTTCAAAATTCGTCATATCGGTCGAGCGACAAAGTCGCACCCAATCTACAAACAAGGGATGTAACTTGTTCGTAGCACCCAATGAATAAGCTCTATAATTATTTACCTACTTATAAAATTTTAAAAGCCTTTTAGTTACCTATATTTTGTTTAATTCACTTGTTAATTTTCAGACAGATAGGATCGCACAACCTTGTCATGTAAGTCTTATTAGAATACCTTACCACCAGAGCTATGCTATGCTACGTTGCTATGGATGTGTTTTATATCAACCAATCATATTTATTCCGATTGCTAGATGGACCGATGACATCAGGAGAGTGGCGGGAAATGGATGGACGAGGGCGGCAAGAGACAGGGGAGAATGGGATAATCAAAGAGAGGTATGCCCAGCAGTGGGCTATTGAAGGCTGATGATGATGATGATGATGTGACAGTTTTTACAATAAAATAATTTCTGATTCTGATTCTGATGAATCATATTTATTGATGCGCTAAGCTATGCGCACTGTTGGAAACGGATTCATCTAAGATATGTATTTTTATATGGAAGTTGGAAGGATGCGTGCTACGGATGTGTGCTACGAATACGTGCTATGGATGGTCGTGAGTTGTATAGCTATGTTCCGCCACTGCTTTCCTAACATGGCCATATCGTTTAGCTAGCTGCGCATCTTCCTCGCATGGCTTCATAGCTTATTATTGGTGGAAATGGTCACAATTTCGAAGCGTAGCTTTCACATCTTCGTAGCACAGCTGCATAGCAAATCTCTGGTGGAAAGGCACCCTTAACCACTACCACATATTATTACATTCAGGTCCCTGAAGCCTAAAGCTATTCACCAACCATTTCAAAGAAAAGTATCAAATTAAGGATATTTAGCTCCGCAGCGACTTTTTTCATTTGAGGAAAACATATTTATTTCGTACCAACCGAAAACAATAGAATTAAATTACACAGAAAATGACTTGCTTAATTCCTTAGAGACACGAGTACCTAACAATTTAGTGTTTTTGGTATAGAAGAAAGGTTTTTGGTTTGGATATTGTGTTATCGTAACAAGACAAGAACGTCATTATGAAAAATACTTTATTTTAGAAAGGGAGTTATATCATTTGATCTTAATCAAGCCGTATTCACACAGAGATGACTCTAGAATATTTTTTGTTGTTGGTTAATAAAATAGCTTTTGTCATAGTTTAAGTTTGGAATATTTTTGAGCTGTTACAACAATTCATTTATTAATTAATTCATAACAGTGTAGACATCAATAAATGCGCGATAGTTATTAGATATTAGGTTATACACAAGAAACATAAAAAAAATACATAGAAAATCCAGAAATGATGATAATTTAAATTTAAAATAATTAAAAGATTTTACACACAGGTTTTAAAACACGTGAACCTGTGCAACTATCCAATAAACCTGTGTAGTTTCTCATGTGTTGTTTGTATATGAGTATCCCCCAACCTCATAAAGCTAATATTATGACATTTTAAAAATTATTTAAATAAATCTCGAGTCAGTGTTTTTTATCGAGCTCGTCCGAAACGACTAACCGATTTCAATGAAATTTAGTTAGTATATTTGGTAGGTCTAAAGACTAGGTCGTAAAGTATTTTTAAATATACCTAAACGACCGTAGAGGAATTTTCGCGTTTTAGCTAGTATCCTATTTATAGGTCCCTGCTCAAAAAGGTAGATACTTACAAATTTCGAAAAAGCGGTAGAGTCCAAAAATATATTTGGGAAGGTAGGTACTTGTGCCCATTGTGGGCCAATGTGTTATAATATTGTCATAATAATTTTAAGTACCTTTTGTTACATTGGACACAATAAAGAGTATTTCTTTTCTACTTTGTGGAAATATGACGCGCAAACGTGCTCTTATTTCACAATTCTGTTTGAGCCTTTTCCTTTTGCAGTTTCCCTGACGCGAAAGAAACCTTAAAAAATTATTAACCTTTAAAACTTTAGATTAATAAGGGGATATTTTTTTAATTTCACGTGGCCCGGCCTGTGCACGAAATCACCTCCAAACGTGAACACCAAAAGTTACAATTAAATTATTTAAAATAATAAGAGTTTTTACTCAAACAGTTTACCTACCTTAGGTACCTGTCCCACCGAAGGCGAGAAAACGAGTAACTATCGGCTATTTTCTCGCTCAAGAATCGTACAAAAGATAATAATTAATAATTGGGGTTTATACTCCAACAGAACAGGTTACCCTACTTACACTGTCAGAGTCAAATCACAATTTATAGGTTGTGTGGCCAACCTATACGTTGCAGTTTCAGGTCGCCGAGGGCCTGCAACATGACCTAACGACTAGCTATGAAAGATAACACTCTCAGAACTCACGCCGAGCGAGCAACCCTCTGTCATTTCTCTACAGTGCGAGTAATAGCTGCTTGTCTCACTCGCACACTTGCTTATAGCCGAGCTTCACAACTATCGGAACTAAGCACTCACTCCTCACCGCTCGTCAACTCGTTTCTACATTCTAGCTCTACTCGTTACTCGCTCATAGTTGCCGGTGGGACAACTGCCTTACTTACTGTCAGAGACAAATCACAATTATAGGCTATAGGTTGTGTGGCCAACAAAAAAGCAAAAAAGTGGCGTCGTTGGTGTGGCGAGTGCGAGGGAGTCACAACAGCATCCTGAAGATGGTCGCTGAGGACCCTCGGGCACCTGTACTGAGACACCTTGTTAGGGTGATGGTCAGGTGAGAATTTTTATCTGGCCTCATCTGGACAAGGTGTCTAGATAATTGTATGATATTCAAAATTAGATTAGATTGTTACTAACCCTAGTCCGTAAGTTTTTATTTTAAGTACTAACCAATGGGCCATAGCTGTCTGAATAAAGAAATTTTAATTTAATTTAATATACCAAGATAGGTACAGTTTCAGGTCGCTAAGATTACAACAAAGCCTGCGACATGACCTAACGACGGCCTCCTTCTTATAGGAAACAGTCGGGACTCAGGACCTAAATACGGAAAATTATATTAGAATAGCATTTATATTTCCTAGTAGTTCCTTTAGACAGTTCCTTCAAAGGAACTAATGGAACTTTTTCTATGCATTAGTCCGAAAACGTCCCATTCATTCCTTTGAAGGAACTGTCTAAAGGAACTACTAGGAATAAATGGCCAATAGGCTCTCAGATGACCACGAGTAAAAAATGTACAATACAATACAAATACTCCTTATTGTGACGATAATAAACACATTTTACAAAAAAAAATCTTATATAAAATTCTTATACAATGTATAAAACTATTTAAAACTTATATTCCTACAAACTAGGTTATCTGTAAGAGATTGCTCCGATTACTCTCTACTTATGAAGCAATTTCTTGTAACCTGGTTTGCAATAAGGAGTTATTGTATATTTTAGGGCATGTACGGCGCGCCGCTGATATGTCGCGGACGTGTGGTGGGCATGCTGATGGCACCAGACGCGCAGTGGACCAACTGCACCGGCTACAGCAACCTCGTGCACCTCATCTCCAGCAAGTGGCACTCCAGCTTCATGAGCTGTGTCAGCAGGTATAACTTACAACTCTTGTATATTTATAGGTATGCATATATGTATCCTCTTGTTATTTGGCCAGTGGCACTCCAGCTTTATGAGCTGTTTCAGGAGACATATCTTACAGCTGATGGAGAAGAATTCGAGAGCGTATCTGTCACCGCCCTGAATAACAGCTGGAATGACACCCAGGAGTACCCTTAACACGATCTATCTGCTAATTTATGTCGTCAATGTAAAGTATACCCAAAGCGAACGACCTAAAGTTCACATTTCTGTACACATTAATTACATTACACAAGTATTGATAAATTAATCCAACACGTACCCCCGTATTTTCAGTTGTATCCTCGTCCTCTACCAACATCGAAGTAAAAAAATTGCGTCTTCTCGACCATTTTTTTATGTGCTCTCGAAAAACGTTTGGTTGAGGGTGAGGACACGATTAAACGGCGGTTAGGTTTACAATAAAACATGTTACCGACCCGAAATGTTCTCAGTTTGTTCGAGCCCGACATCCAGATGGACTGGATGACGATGAAGAAGGCCATCGAGAACGACAGCACGGAGCAAGGCTACGACTACGTGCCGCAACTCTACGACAAGGTCCTCGACGAGTCCAGCTCCACATCCGACGAGTAAACATTGTTATAACACGCTGTTTTATTGTAATATTCCACATACTAAATAGGAACTTATGGCTGATTTGTTATGATAGGCCGCTATTGCCGAGGCCGCCTGGGGAAGAAGTGAAGTACCATACCTTGCCAGTTATTCATCCGCCAAGCAGTAATTGACAGACATTACTGTGTTCTGGACTAAAGGGCAACGGTACATACCAGTGGGCCTTGCATGGACATTGTAGTCTTGTCTTGCTCCATATCAAACTGTCATCCTATACATTCACAATAATATAATGTATGGGATGACAGTTCTACTCCTGACATTACTGCGGGACATCCCGAGCGCCATGCTACGGCCACAGCTAAATTACTAGGCATGACGACATACTAAAACTAATGTCTCGTACCTAAATCATTGGCATAATTTGCACCCATAGTCCGACTCCTTAGCCAAATGTATGACCCGGAGCGGCAGAAAGCATCAAACTTGGCATGCGTATAGCTTTACCGTTCATAAGAAGAAATTTTAGTAGAAACACCCCCCCCCCCACGACAATGTTTCTACCTCTCCCCCCCACTTTTATGTCCCTATTTTTAGTTTTTTGAGTTTTTCTTGAAAACTATGAGAGCTAGAATAAAAATGTCAAGGGAAAGTTTATTCTCCGTAAAATTTTCTACAATATTGTCCTTTATAGTATATTGCCAGGATTTATAGTTTCAAAAATATGATTTATTTCTTTTTTGAATATTTTACAAAATTCCATATAAGACGTTCTCTGGGCGCAAAACATGTCATTTTCATGCAGAGGTTTGAAACTTGGCACAATGATTCCTTATCTCTAAATAAGCAGATTAGGATTGAAAACCCCCTCTGTCACTCCCTCTGGCAGCAAGGCAGGGGGGCAAAATGGGCCGCGCCACCTTTCTCC
The DNA here is from genome assembly GCA_947507615.1 of Hemithea aestivaria. Lineage (NCBI taxonomy): Eukaryota > Metazoa > Arthropoda > Insecta > Lepidoptera > Geometridae > Hemithea > Hemithea aestivaria. Next base: position 5,261,150 of record OX382323.1, read on the forward strand.
ATTTAATTAACTCTGGGAGACGATGTAGAGCCACGAGGAAAAATTCGGTGTCAATTTCGGATAAACCAATGATGTAGATTTCATTTCTGATATAAAACAACGGTATTGGTGGCGTTATGTTTAGCAAAAAAACTAGAAATGAAAAAAAATACCGATTTTTTAGTGTTTCAAGTCATTGTATATTTTACACTGTTAGTATTTTTTCAAATTAATTTCAAATAGCCTACATTATGTAGATTAAATAACATATAACTTTTAATTTTTTTTTTTTAATATTTAATGCCAAAAAAAATTATTTTAGCAAAGGCGGCCACGAATTTTTTGTTAGAAAAATTATAGTTTTCCTTATTTTTCTCAAAAACTAATTGCCCAAATAAAAGTATCTTTTATATATGGATTGCCTATTAAATTTTGTACAATAATGTCCTTGGAGGTATGATGCTAGCACTTATGGTTTGAAAAATATATTCAACGCTACTGGTGCACGAAAAGGATTCACGAAGTCAACTTTGACGCTTAATAACTATATACTATAAAGGACAATATTGTAGAGAATTTTACGGAGAATAAACTTTCCCTTGACATTTTTATTCCAGCTCTCATACTTTTCAAGAAAAACTAAAAAAAACTAAAAATAGGGATATAAAGTGGGGGGGGGGAGGTGGAAACATTGTCGTGGGGGGGTGTTTCTACTAAAATTTCTTCTTATGAACGGTAAAGCTATACGCATGTCAAGTTTCATGCTTTCTGCCGCTCCGGGTCATACCTCCATACAAAATCGAGCTAAGGAGCCGCACTACCAGTGGTATTATCCAATAATCCAATAGGCTTATATATCATGACGTCATGACCCCCCGCCAGGAAACACACATCACGCAGGACAAAGGTGAAAGGGTATCAAAACACACATAAAATATATCACGCATATATTTGCTGCCATTTGAAGATGTCATTCAGGAAGATGTAAACGTCGACAGTAAATTATACATAATATATATAATTGATTGACCGCGTACAATGGTGACTCAGTAACACTATTATATCTGGATAGATGGCACATGTTTACTTTGTGTCCGAAATAGGATACGTTTCAACTGAAGCCGAGCGGACGAAACCCGAATTTTTACTCGAATTTTTTAGGCATAGGTCACTTATTAAAATTGGTCAAAACTAGCTCCTCAGCTACTAGTGCTTCAATTGTTTTTTAGCGGGAGTGAATTGAATTAGTTTCTAGCATTCTTAAATTAAAGCCTAAATTCAAATGGGGTGGTTGCGGCCCGATCGAGCCGCTCGGGAGTTTAAGGCCTAGTCTGCTCCGCGTCTGTGGAAAAGTATCCTTCTTGTATCAAAGGTCAAGACTCAGTTTGGGTACCTGCGGCGTTTTTATTTTGTACGCAGCGCAGTACATTTTAAGTGTGCGTTATCTAAACACCTTATATAATGAAGTACAACACTGAAAGTCACGTAGTGTGCGCGAACCTTAATTAAACATTCAAAATAACACACTTATTCTACTAACAGATTACGTTAATAACTTATTCTTAGGAAAATAACATTTTTACTAGCAAATTATATTTAATAAATTAAATACATTAGGTCAGTTATTACATTCAAAATTATAGCTACAATAAATATACATTTTAATAATACGATACTACTAAATTATATTTGTCCTATAACAATAAAAAAACAGCGTGTATATTTCATGCTTACTCGTAAATACGATTATTCTATATGGTACTAGAGGACCCGCGCGCACTTCGTCGCGCTTAATAGATAATTATCAGTGTTCTTCTTCTATATTATGCATGCATTGGAACGAAGTTCCTTATCGCGCATTGTGAAAGGGGGCTAGACGGAAAAAAATCTTACGAAAAGTTGTCACGACACTTTTTGCTATAGTAAGCTATTGTAAGCTGTGCGGCGTGCGCATGTTTCTCTGTCTGTCTCTCTCTCTCTCTCTCTCTCTCTCATATAGAAAGCAATACAGATATTTTCATTAATCGAAATGAACTTCGTTCCATCCGGGTGTCCCTTGACACCTCTCAAGTTTTTTATACATATAAAACTTCCTCTTGAATCACTCTATCTATTTATGAAAACCGCATCAAAATTCGTTGCGTAGTTTTGAAGATATAAGCGTACAAAGGTACAGACAGAAGCGGAAAGCAACTTTATTTTATACTATGCAGTGATTAATTACTTGTTCTAAGGCAAACTGTATTAGCAATGTTGGAACAGGCTACTAGCTTCACCCCGCAGGTTTGCCTTTTAATTCAGTAGTTTTATCGTGAATGAGTAACAAACATCTAGCCATCTAGATCAGTTTAGAACTAAAAGATTATTTAGTATTAAAGTTTAGGCGCAATCTATTCAATATGGAATAATATCTATAAAAGTACTGGTCGACAAGCGTGTTGACTTGATCAGCAGGGTTATTCACTTATCCGTGAAAGAACCGAACCGAATACCGATTTGTCAAATACACAGAACTAATACAACTAGAAGTAGCCATATTATGTGTGAGTGTGACGGCAATAGGGAAAATTCTATGTGAAGAAAAAAGAGAACCTATTTTTCTTCCGTCCCTTTCAGCGTGGCCGGTTTACGTTGTTTGTCACAAGTTCAAACGGCTTCCTTGTGACAAACATACCATCAAGTCATTCGAATGATCTTTTATTTTTTAAGATTTTAAGTGCTTTCAGGGAATAATTAATGGTTTATGTGTACTCATAGTGGTAGTGAAATGGTAGGATGTGCAGTTTTGGTCTGTAAAAGCAACATTAGGAGAAACTATTGCTGTCGCATAGGCGGGTACGCAGTGGTGAACCACTTGGTCAAATATGTATGAAATGACGTATTATGTTGATACAACTTGACATGTCATGTCACGTCATTTCATACATTTTTGACAATCGGTATTCGGTTCGGTTTCCTAACCGATAAGTGAATAGCCCTGCTGGCTTCACAAGTTGTCTTGACAGTAAGGCTCGCATGATGGTAAGTATGCCTATATTATCTTTTTACACGCTTTTGTTTACTTTCACCCGTCTGTTATCTGTCTGTCTGTAATCAAATCTTGCAAGTTAAATTTAATCCACTTCCCGGTTTCCGATTGAGCTGAAATTTTGCATGCATGTATAAATCGGATGACATATGGGATCCCGCAGATATGTCAAGAGTAGAACAGTCATCCCATACAATGTACTTTTGTGAATGTATGGGATGACAGTTGAGCTGACAGCAAGATAAGTCTACGCGTTGTCTGTGCTTGGCCGGCCGAGTTATACCTAGTGCTTTGTCATTTAAATTTCTGCGTGGAAGTGCTCTGCGCTTGTCAACTTGAGATAACAGTAGTTGAACCTCATCATGCCCAGTAATTTCACTGGTTTGCTCTTCAGTACAGAGTTCAGTAATGCCTGCACATTACTCCTTGGTAAATGAATAACTCTCCAGGCGTCTTCTGTGATAAAACCTACCACAGTAAAAATATAGCCTTAATATTATACTAGCTGCGCCCAGCGGTTTTACCCGCTGTACTGTAGCCTATGTGTCTAAGCTTTACCAAATTTTAGCTCAATCGTTACCCGTTTAGGCGTGAAAGAGTAAAAAACACATTCTTACAAACTTTCACGTTTATATTGGTAAGATTTAAACTTTGTTCGCCTCAAAAGCCTGCCGACCAGTATCTTTACAATAGCAATATAAATACAATATCCTAATCAATTTTGGCTATAGATCACCTACCGTAGAGTCCATTACTCCACTTGGTCTACTATTCTGCCCTATTAATCGCAAAAGCGGTATCTCAAATAGAAATAGATTTTTATATCATGGGATACCTTTAACAATACGCATTTTATGAACTTAAACCTTTTAGATCATGTTCAAAACATATGAAAAAAAAACCTTATTTTCATATCTCAGTGTTACCTGCCTCAAACTTATTTTAAAATAGCTCCAATTTCAAAAGATAGATATCGTTTTTGCGCTTAGTAGGGCAGTATTCTCTATACAAAATATATTAATATCTTCTTACACGTTATATGATTGGTGCGAATAATATTACAACTAGATTTTAGGTTTTAAGAGAACCACTAACATTGACTCTTCATCACATTTACTCCGCATACATTGAGACTTTAGAATGGTAAGTTTTAGCCACACTTGAGTTACGCTGCGTCAGAGTACTTTGTTCTTGTGTAACACGTTGTCATAGTCAAATTTTCAAACAAAATCTGTCAAAAATACATTGTCCCTGCGTCACATTTTGTCGCAGTGTCAAATTCTTAAACAAAAACTGTCAAAAGTACATTGTCCCTGCGTCACATTTTGTCGCAGTGTCATATTATAAAACAAAAACTGTTACATGTACTTTGTCACTTAGTCACATTTTGTCGCACTGTCAAATTCTCAAACCAAAACTGTTACAGGTACTTTGTCCCTTAGTCACATTTTGTTGCAGTGTCAAATTCTCAAACCAAAACTGTTACAGGTACTTTGTCCCTTAGTCACATTTTTTCGCAGTGTCAAATTCTCAAACCAAAACTGTTACAGGTACTTTGTCCCTTAGTCACATTTTGTCACAGTGTCAAATTCTCAAACCAAAATTGTTACAGGTACTTTGTCCCTTAGTCACATTTTGTCGCAGTGTCAAATTCTCAAACCAAAACTGTTACAGGTACTTTGTCCCTTAGTCACATTTTGTCGCAGTGTCAAATTCTCAAACCAAAATTGTTACAGGTACTTTGTCCCTTAGTCACATTTTGTCGCAGTGTCAAATTCTCAAACCAAAATTGTTACAGGTACTTTGTCCCTTAGTCACATTTTGTCGCAGTGTCAAATTTCCAAACCAAAACTGTTACAGGTACTTTGTCCCTTAGTCACATTTTGTCGCAGTGTCAAATTCTCAAACCAAAATTGTTACAGGTACTTTGTCCCTTAGTCACATTTTGTCGCAGTGTCAAATTCTCAAACCAAAATTGTTACAGGTACTTTGTCTCTTAGTCACATTTTGTCGCAGTGTCAAATTCTCAAACCAAAACTGTTATAGGTACTTTGTTCCTCAGTCACATTTTGTCGCAGTGTCAAATTCTCAAACCAAAATTGTTACAGGTACTTTGTCCCTTAGTCACATTTTGTCGCAGTGTCAAATTCTCAAACCAAAATTGTTACAGGTACTTTGTCTCTTAGTCACATTTTGTCGCAGTGTCAAATTCTCAAACCAAAACTGTTATAGGTACTTTGTTCCTCAGTCACATTTTGTCGCAGTGTCAAATTCTCAAACCAAAATTGTTACAGGTACTTTGTCCCTTAGTCACATTTTGTCGCAGTGTCAAATTCTCAAACCAAAATTGTTACAGGTACTTTGTCTCTTAGTCACATTTTGTCGCAGTGTCAAATTCTCAAACCAAAACTGTTACAGGAACTTTGTTCCTTAGTCACATTTTGTCGCAGTGTCAAATTCTCAAACCAAAACTGTTACAGGTACTTTGTCCCTTAGTCACATTTTGTCGCAGTGTCAAATTTTCGAAAGCACTTTGTCAAAAACCTTGACACTACGACATCGTAACGTGTGGCTGAGATTTTACCAGCTATGAATGCGCAGTTTGACAAAATTATACTAAAATCGTTATATATTTATTAAAGCAGCAGAAACTAGAAGTCGCTAAGTCTGAATACGCCCTAATGGGCACCATATCATTGACCTGTTATTATGGATTTATTACTTACAACTCGAAGTCGAATATAAAACTCAGCCGTATAAGTGTCCGTAAACACAGATCTATGACAACTTAATACATGATTGACAATAAGTGTGTAATGATAAGTTAGCAACAATATTAAAACAATCAATGAGTAATGAATTGTAGAGATAGTTTACAGTATAATGAATAATATTAATATAACAAATAACAAACATATGAGGACACCGATGGCGAGCCACTGACGTCGATCTGAAATAAAATATTTTATTATGTAAAACATTTCATAAGGACAATAAGAGATGAAGAAAAAAAAAATGAAATAAAATGAGTCCATAATGTAAATAATAATGTAAACTATCATATTTTCCTGTGCTCAAATTCCTCAGACTTTATTATTATAACGTAAAATACTAGAGTTCAATACGCAATATCTTTTGTTTTCGCAATAAATAACTGATAGCCGGTTAATCCACTTACCTACTGCTAGTGACCGCAACTTGCGAGATAAATATATACCCAAGGGGCTACTTCATTATAAAATCAAAGAAGCACAAACATGACTGATGCTTTAATATGTAGGACTAGCTTACGCTCGCGGCTTTGCCTGCGTGGTAAAATCCTTTCTTAGCGGAGGTCTACGTCATAAAACCTATCAGTGTTCTAAATTTCAACCCAATCCGTCCAGTGGTTTCGGGTGTGCGTTGATAGATCAGTCAGTCACTCTTTCCTTTTATATATTTAGATAAGATTTTTTGGAAGCGCTATAATTGGATTTTTATTTATTTATTTACAGGCAGGTTTGTCCCATGATCCAGGGCCCACAAGATATTGGAAAAAAGAAATTATTGTAAATCAAGTGTTTTATCTTGGCCATTTTAATAATATATTGGGCGTACTAGGGGTGCATCATTCCTTTACTCGGGAGGTTTAGTAATTTTCTAGACCCATGTTTCACACATGCGTGTTACAATAAAATTTATATTAATACGACTATGAAGTATTTATATAATCGGGGACATTAATGTAAGGTCAATATCCTGACATGTAATGAATCATTGGAAGTCTTACTAATGTTACAAATGTGAACTATGAACATGTGTGTATTGTATTTGTGTGTGTGTGTGTGTGTGTGTGTGTGTGTGTGAACGGAGAGGCCTGAACCGATTGAGCTGAAATTTCGTATTAAGGCAGCTAGCCTTGAAGTCGAATGGTGTTTGGGAATATTGTCCATATTGCCTAGCAATATTTTTTCCTTTTGTGGCTTAAGTAGGTATCACTGTGGCCTAGGTGACCCTGTGGCGTCTAAAACGCAGTATTCGACTTTTTGTAATTTTTTTAGTTAAATATTCCACCCTATTAAGCGGCGCAAGACTAAGAATACACTAATAATTTAGCTTGATCCTCTTACTTTTACACTTTTAAAGATGAGTGAACAGCTTATACGTACCGTTATTCATGTGTAAAACCTTCGCCACCTTCTTGATAGTGGAGTCGAGCTTCGAATCCGCATTCTCTAGCTCGGTGTTCAGATCATCCAACATTCTAAAAAAACAAATAAATAAATTAAACATCACTACATAGTATAAAACAGTCGCTTCCCGCTGTCTGTTTGTCCATATTCCCTATGTACCTACGCTTAGATGTTTAAAACACAACTGGACTAAGTTAAAGTAATAGAATAGAAAACTCTTTATTGAAACAGAAAACTAAAAAACTATAACACAAAATCACGACATAAGTGTAACAATTGGCGGTCTTATCGCTAAAAGCGATTTCTTCCAGACAACCTTTCAGGGAGAGAAATAATAAATAAAAAATTATGTTATATGGAACAAATGCAAGGTAATGGGGATGCTAAGGAAGCTTCCTTGTAAAAATCAGATATAAATACATAAAAACTTAACCCAAAGTCGTATCGAATTGGGTCTAAGGTTATGTATGCACTTTGTAGTACGTTCAGCTATTGCTTGCTATTCGCATTACGCGGGTAAGAACTGTGGCTAGTCGCAACTACAACCGCGTTCTGCAACTACCCTTGCATTATGCGGTAAGCCAAGACGTAACTTCAGGAAGACATTTATTTCATTTTTTATTTCATTTATTTATTTGCCAAAAAAGTTTACAAATCACAAAAGAGAACAGTGGCCCCACACTAGGCACAAGGCCCTTGTCGTGGTTGAGTTGAGGTAAACATAAACACTGTAAATATTGGAGGTGAGTACATATTATGAAGTGGCAACTAATTTGTTAATAGTGTAATGTTTGATTTGTTAGTATACTACAGTACATAAAATGAATTAGCAAATTATTCTACTTAGGTTAATATACATATAGTAGGTACGTGAAATTCTAATCTAATTACTATGCTACTTGACATCACGAAATGTGAACTGTAATATAGTTAAATCCTTTCTTAGCGGAGGTCTACATCATAAAACCTATCTACATTCCAAATTTCAAGCGAATCCGTTCAACGGATTGAGCTGTGGGTTGATAGATCAGTCAGTCAATCAGTCACTCTTTCCTTTTATATATTTAGATTACGGCTCAATTATTATTGGTATACCTATACCGACTTATACGAATCACTTACGGAAAAGTCTATGTATACTCAGTTCTCTTTTTTGTTTAGGAAAATGGAAAGTTGAGGCCTTTGAGGAATGGAAAAGATACTAATGTCGATCAGTTAATGTGTGGCCGCAATACTCACACAGCCTGCTCGTCCAGTTCAACGCCGATCTGCTTGGAGACGGTCTTGAGCGAGCCCACGGAGTTGCTGATCACCTGCAACTGCTCGTCCTGTGCGCCGAGCATCTTGTCCTGCATCGACATTATGTCGCTGTCGTACGCATCGAACCTGCAACCGAATGTAGCTCTTATTAGAGTCCACCAACTGGCAGTACATTGTGTAAATGCGATGTCTTGGATACGAAATGCATGAGCCTCCTTGAGAGTGCATAATATCACAAACCGGAGGAGTAAAGGTTTCTTCCTCTTAAGGATCACCGCTTTAGTAAACCACTTCTTCAAAGAGTAGAACAGTAAGTTATATAAAAAAACCCTGGATCCTCCAATGAATGCACCTTATTAGGGATCACAATTATTATAGGTAGTGTGGCCAACCTATATGTTACAATTTCAGGTCGCTAAGACAAGGCCAACATGACCTAACAACTGCTTCTGACGATTTCTTATAGGAAACAGCCGCGAGGAGATGGAGGAGTAGGAGAGGGAGATGAAGAGAGAGGGAGAGACAGATTGGAATGTCGTGTGAGCACACGCACACATATAGGTACATCGCTTATGTACCTTTGGTCGATGTTACAACACAATTATTACATACATATGTTACGGCTATAGTCCGAAGTGAGGCTACACCTAGGTTTAGCCGGTTAAACCTAGGTGTAGCCGACCTCAGTCGGTTAAAGTTAGGTGTAGAAGATTTATTTTTGGCCTCACGCGTTTTTAACGTGAGACAGGTTGTTATAAAACATGTTTAATTGTTGTGGTGGTCGTCTTAATCTAGCTGCTTCGCTCGCTCGTCTCGCACGTTGTAATCACTGAACCTAACCAAATGAATTTGCTCTTGTTTGTAATAAAAAACAAGTTTTTTTTTCACGAACATTTTGTTCACACTTAACTTTAACCGACTGCGGTCGTCTACAGTGTAGACTCTACACCTAGGTTAAACCGGTTAAACCAAGGTGTAGCCGCACTTCTGACTTTAGCCGTGACATATTCAACATAGTGATTTATCAACAGACATACCTGGTGGGGCTGTCGGTCTGGTTGGCCAGCTTGGAGTACTTGGTGTAGTTGGGTGTGGCGGTCCAGGAGTTGCCGAAGTGCACCGGGCTGTCGTCCTGCAGCAACGGCTCGCGCGCCGTGCCGTCCTTGTCGCGGTTGCGGTTCAAACTCATCTTGCCTTTCATCACCTGACACAATACGTATTAAAAAGATAATAATATCATAAAATAATTTGCTATGTACTATAATATTATAATATTTGCACGTCTGCTTGCAGGCTGAATACATTTACTTTTAAGCAATTTGTAACAACTATTGTAATATTTTATGTATTCTCGCAAATAAACATTTGATTTGATTTGAAGCTTATGCTCCAACAGACAGGCAAAACAACAATCAAGGATGGTTCATCAGCTAGACATTTTTTTAAACTAAGATTTTTTTTGCACATTTCAATGTTGAGTTACTTTGTAGTCAGCAGTGCATTATCTACAATATTTTATTGTAGATTCTACAATGTTTAATACTTAAAAGATGCGCGATAAAAAATATAATTCCAACTATACCAAAAAATATGTGCGATTGGATTATTCCGAGTACCAAGAAAATTTTATAATTTAAATTAGTCGATTGCGCGAAAAGGAGGATTAGAGGACTTCATATTCACGTTAAAATGTAACATACTTTAACTTCCTGTTTAGTGGCTTCTATGAAGGTTCTTCTATCGCAGATCTCCTTGTTGTCTATCTTGAACTTAGATGAGTTCTTCTCAACAATGCGTAAAACTTTATTAAGGATTATATTCATATGATTGTGTTTTTTGCCATTGACTTCAAAGAATAGATCGGGAAGGTTGGTCTTTGCCTTTTATTGGGACAAACCAAGCAGAAAATAACGAAATAATCCATAATATTATAAATTCTATAGTATTGATGAGTGTGTGTTTGTTACCCCTTCACATTTAAACAGCTGATACAATTGAGCTGAAATTTCGTATGTAGATAGCTGAGATTCTGAAGTAACACATATGCTATTTTTGAGTGGGTAAAAGAAAGTATAAAAAGGATATTTATAGTGTCTTCCAAGTCTTCTAAATCCCACTCAATGCTGCGAAGTGCGTTGCGGAGCTCCGTAGAGGTCCATTCAACCTCGGGGCTGGTGGGAGGCACCGGGGCCTTGGAGATCTCCTGCCACCTCAGGTACAGCCCGCGGGTCTTGTTCAATGCTTTGAACACCTCACTGGGAACAAAATACACTCATTATTGCTTAAAACACACATTAAGATTTTACCAGAGAGCCTATTAGCTATCGCGCATGTGTGTGTGCAGTGAATGTCACTATTAACCAACAAAATAAAATTTTCTTTCTTTCATACACATAGAGATGTATAGTTCAAAAGGCATTTTCAACTTTGTCATGTAATAAACTAATTATTACACACATTGACACATCACTAGAAGGTCAATTGGCTATTGCATACTAGTGAATATCACTATAAGCCAACAATAATAAAATTTTGTTTTGTTTCACCGACATAGAGATAGTTAAAATGGTATTTTAGACATTGTCATGTAATACACTAATTATTACACAAATTGACACATCACCAGAAGGCCTATTAGCAATTGTGCACTAGTGACTGTCACTATTAAGTGACAAAAATATAATATTCATAGATTCTTACCGACATCAAGCTGTATTAACTGAATATGAATATGGTGATAGGTGGAAATCCGGGAAGGGGGCGCCCGAAAAAGGTTTGGATGAACTGTGTGGAAGAGGATATGCGTGCTAGGGGAGTGGATACAGATATGACGGATGATAGAGCAGAATGGAGGTGAAATACGTGTTGTGCCGACCCTACCTAGTGTGGGATAAGGGCAGGAAGAAGAAAGAAATCAAGCTGTATTAATTATACATTTTCAACATTGTCACATAATCCACAAACTTCTACACTCTCAAAACATTTAATTTTTGTCTGTTAACTCCTCAGCTACTAGTGCTTCAATTGCTTTTTAGCGGGGATGGATTGAATGAGATTCTAGCATTTTTAAATTAAAGCCTAAATTGGAATCCGATCAGTCCGATCAAGCCCCTCGAGAGTAGAGGAGTTAATAGTGATAGTAACCAGTGTGCAAAAAACAATAGGCTCTCAGAGTATATTGGTGTTTGCAATACAGCCTCACTATTGCAACTGATCATCATTCTGCAATATATGTTTATCAACACATTTTCCAAAGTAAAATATTGGTTTTGTATTTGTTGTTTTACCACTACAGTTATATACTGCTGTTACCTCTCAAATAAACAAATGTAAGCCAAACACTATAACATCCTAGTTTCTCGCCTCTTCTTTTCATAAAGGTACTTTCTGAATGGGTGGCAGTCTCAAAATAGATTCAAATACTGATATTCCAATTAGTGCTTTTTGAGTCTGACACTATAATTTCTAATCTACACACCATGTATATGTAATACGCATGTATGTTGAATCAAATGATATGAATAATTGATTTGCACTATGTACACCATTTTTTCATTAACATTATTAGTTTTATATGGCATCTAGCTCTTTATAAACATGTAGTGTAACATATAGTAGTGAACCATGTCCCACTCACTGAACACATTCACCTGTAGCTTGCTCTGATGTTTACTCTCACATTACAAGGTGGGTCAGATAACTCATTACAATTATTTTCATTTGATGAGTGTCACACATCAATAGTTTACACCCAGAGCCATCTATGAATATCCACATTGAACTGCAAACACTGGAACTAGTGTTTATATTATAGCAACTAGTATGCATTGCATCTGCACTATCCACATTACACATTAATAATGACGAGCACTTACTCTTTGACGACGTAAAAGGGATCTTCTAAAGTCATGACAAACAACAGAGAGGATCGAGTGCGGTGAGATGCATGGGACGAGAGCACCGAGCGCAGACACTGTGGACCGACATCGACGCGACGCGGCGCTCACGCTCGCCTGCCGACCGATCCCTCGCCTATCCCACAAAATATCGACACCATCATACAAGTACCTACCGCGTCTATAGCTCGCCCGAATCGTGCTATTCTCCGTCCCTTGCCCACTCGTAACTTCGGGCCTCCTGACTCGATGCAATACGCAGTCGCACAAGCTCGCCCTTGCTCTTCTCGCGCCGCCCGACACACCACACCCGGCGCACTCAAAGCTTCTCTACTACGCACCTTCTACCTCCCTAGAATTTCACCCGAAACCACCCCTCACCACCCTTATTTTTTAATGTATCACTCGGAAAGCTCGGAAACGAAATTCTCTCCCCTTTGACAACTCACAGCTGATGCAGCTGTTGACATTTGACATTATTGACATCGTAAGAGTTCTGACAATGACAGTGCTAGTGTTTTGACAGCAATTCAAGTGTTATATTTTTTTATCTGCATTGTCTATGCGTTCTTCTCTCATTCATTCGTCGAATGAGATTTTTATTTCATGTTTCGTTCACTCACTCTTTACAGTTCACGCTTGTACAAAGATGTATTTTTTATTTTGGTTGTGAATCTCTATCTCTTCGAAGTCTGGCAAAATGAATTCCGTTTTAAACCCTGAGGCTCCTGAGTTCCACCCGCTCCTAACCTCAGCAGTACAGGTGCGTCATATTTGTTGATTTGGTTTATTGAGAATAAGTAGGCAGGTAAGTAGTGATGGCACGCTTTCGGAAGTTAAGAGGAAGTTCAGCCTCGAGCAGGGATGGAGTTGGTAGATAGAGGTGCGAAGTATGTGAGGGGTGATGGTGCGGGCGTCAGGTGAGCACTGGTGCGACGTTACGAGCTGCGGCGGCGTCGGTGACCACGTGACCTCGATACGGGGTCACGTACGACGATGATAAACATTGTTCTAATTTGTTGAAACAATACTATGAAGAAATGTGCGCGGAAGCGTAACCTTCACTCTGCTGTTGATATCAGATTATCATTTAGTACCTGCAACACGTGATAAGGCATCTTTTCATTGAAATAAACATGAATTCTACTGACCCTACCTAAAGTTTAATAATGTCATCACATTGAGTATCAGTGACCATCAAAATAAAGATGTTTGTTTTAACATAAGGTCAGATATAAGTGTAATAACATATTTTATATTGTTTGCAGAATGGCTACATGAGTGCGAACAAAACTATAAGAACAGTGAACACATTTCCTTTTGGATATTCATATGAGTTGTTCAAAACATACCCAGACTTCAACATAGTTACTTGCAAGATAAGAGAAAATGTTGTTTTACAATCAAACCAGATCATGCACAAAGAAGTGTCTTCCAAACTAAAACGGTAAATGTTTATTATATTTTTTTATAGGTTCATACATACTTACACTACAATATATACATACTTTTGCATTTAGAATAGGACAGAATGAGTATCTCTTATTGCATGCCAAGTTACAAGAAATAGGCCGGTACATAGTTCTAAATATAAAAAAAACAAATATAAAACTAGAGGTACACAATTTGCATTCGTATATCATAAAGCAATCTTACAATCAAACTGATTGGAAGATCGTTTGAGAACATGTACAATGTCAGTGTCCGACAATAGCTTTAGATGGTCTTATTGATATGACAGAATTGACAGACTTTAACCCTTAAACTCCCAAACGGCTCGATGGGGCCGCAACCATCCCATTTGAATTTAAGCCATAATTAAGGGATGCTAGAAGCTAATTCAATCCACCACCGCTTCAAAACAATTGAATTTGAAAATTAGTAGAATAATGTAAATAAGTAGTTTGCTCTTCTTTAAAATAGTGAACATGGAACTCTTGGATAGGTTATAATAAAATAAAATTAGTAGAATATTAAAATAAGTATTATAATTGACAGTGATGTATGGAGCGAAGAAGAAAACACAGAGAAGTTAATAGATGCCAACGACAGTCTTCTGGACAGGATCAATATAAACATAGACACATTGACTGGAGTTAACAAGCCCAGCGAGTTGTTCATAGACGGAGTCTCAGCCGCGTGGAATAAAACACCCGTAATTGCCACAATCAAGGTGAATATCTTTTTTTTTACTCTGCGTGGCTTTACATGTCACTGTGGCCATAATTGGCCTATTGTGATCGCCACTTGTGAGTCTGATATCTATAGGCGTGGCATTATACATAATTGGCCACTGACCCCTGCATCTTTAACACATTGCTTGCGGAAAATAGAACTGCTGTGTTTTTGAGGTCGGAACACGAGTGCTGAAAAACACCCAACGTGTTTTGTCAAAGGATTTTTCCATACAAAATTAATTTCAGGCCCCTGGGATAGTACTATGAAATGCTGCTGCAGCTAATATGTTAAGGAACTGCTGGATTTTCCTTAGGATCTCTAAGCTTTTCCCGGGTTAACCCTTTAACCGCCACCGTCGGATATATCCGACAAGCCTGTTCTGTTACGTAACCGCCAGAGTCGTATATTTCCGACTGCACTTTAACGATACGACATCAATAACCTTAAATATTAGACATCACTTTTATTGTAGGTATTTATAATTCAAAAAACTTGCCTGGCGCTAGGGGCATGACAAGTGATTTTAAGTCTGGCGGTTAAAAGGTTAAGCAAATCCTGCCAGTACTTCTTTTTGAGTTGAAATGATGTACCTTCCATTAAGGGACACTTATTACTCCAAAATGCCTGAACCGATTTCATAACTTATATTTTTGTTTCAAAAGATATATATTCCAAAAGGTCCCATTTGGGGTTAGGTGGCGCTGTGAAATGTCCTTTTTTTTTTGTGTTGCGTTCATATCTGCAATCAGTCTCTAGACTATGAGCGGATTTGCTGGAGGTATTGGACATTTCAGGGAATTAATCCAGTGATTATTTCCCTGCTTCAATTTCAATCACTTGTCGAGCTGAAGTGAGTGAAATGTCCTGAAATATTATTATTAATTTTATTAAACTTTGTCATGCTGCAGCTGTTTATTAAGGTATGAACTAGAATATGCATCTGTTTATTGACAGCAAACTTTAAGGCAGTTTATTTTGTTTGGTTTGGATATGGAAAGCATAAACATAGTTGGAGCAAACAAAAAGCGTTGTTTGACAATGTTTCTTAAAAATGTTGTGATGTTTTTGTTGAAAGTTCCAAAACAAGAACCAAAACACATGCTGGAGACTGTAGACGCGGCTTTAAACAAACATGTTGATAGTAAAGAAACAATTATTCATTTTGGATAAGAAGTGACCTCCGACAAAGATATTATTGTCCTGTTCTTGTGAATAAGGTTACAAATGTTTCCTTTATCTGTCACCTTGCTGATATTGGCGCAGTTTTATTGTACCTATCTTTAAACACAGCTTTCTTCTGTGTGTGTAATATTAAGAGTTTTAATGACACTAATACATATTATTATATAAAAGCGAAAGTTTGTGAGTGTGTGACTGTGTGAGTGTGTATGTTTGTTACTTCTTCACTCCTAAATGGGTGGACCGATTGAGCTGAAATTTGGTATAGAGATAGCTTAGACCCTGGAATAACACATAGGCTACAGTACAGCGGCGAGTAAAATCGCTGGGAAAACTAATGACAAATAAAAATAAGATTACATGACATCAAACACAGCGCCATCTAACACCAAGCTAAGTAACTTCATGTCTGTGTGGCTAGATATAGAAAATCATACCTTACTAATCTAACTAATATTAAAAACATGAAAGTTTGTAAGAATGGATGTCTGGATGTATGTTTGTTACTCTTTCACGCCTAAACGGGTAGACCGATTGAGTTGACATTTGGTACAGAATTAGCTTAGACCATGTAATAACACATAGGGCTTGTTCACGTTGAACGCGCGGGCGCGGGCGCGAAATATCAAACATACGACGTGCTATGAAAGTGTTCACGTACAAACGCACGTGCGGTGCAAGCAAAGTCTGCCGCGCCCGCGCCCGCGCGTTCAAACGTGAACAGGCCCATAGGCTACAGTACAGTGGGTAAAACCGCTGGGCACAGCTTATACCTAATTAATATACTTTTCTTTTGTAAATACTTATAATAGATATAGGGAGCTGTTTAGACCAGAAAATAAATATCTGTTCATCATATAAATATTAGGGCTTGTTCACGTTGGAACGCGCGGGCGCGGGCGAGGGTGCGGCAGACTTTGCTTGCACCGCACGTGCGTTTGTACGTGAACACTTTCATAGCACATCGTATGTTTGATATTTCGCGCCCGCGCCCGCGCGTTCAACGTGAACAAGCCCTTAGTCCCAGGTGGGAATCGAACCTGCAACCATTTGCTTCGCAAGTGGGTTATAAACCCACTGAAACAAATTTATAACGTTATATTATATCTTTTACTAGCTTATCCTTGCGGCTTTGTCCGCGTGGCAAAATCCTTTCTTAGCGGAGGTCTACGTCATAAAAACTATCTGTATTCCAAATTTCAACCGAATCCGTTCAGTGGTTTGGGCTGTGCGTTGATAGATCAGTCAGTCACTCTTTCCTTTTATATGTTTAGAAGAGGCAAAAAAATAACATAATATTGGTATTATGTTTGTCTAAACTGTTGTAGCGAATATAAAATAAGAGGAGGCATAAGAGTAACCCAACATAAATTGGAGTACAAAGTACAAATAGGTAATTTATCCCCATTAAAGAAGGGGTCTTCTAACAAATAGTTTCCACTGTGATTTGATAGATACATGTACAGATGCATATATTAGAGTACAGCAGGGCTATGATGCGCACGTCGACATAATGTCGCGTGAAATTTTATTTAATGTGAATAATACTCTATGTGGCTGTCATAAAGTCGAAAATTACACACCAGTGAGATCATTTTGACATAGGAGTTTTAACGACAAAATCATTTCACTGGTGCGTAAATCTCGACTTTATGACAGCCACATAGAGTATTATTTACATTAAATCAAATTTCACGCGACATTATGTCGACGTGCGCATCATAGCCCCGCAGGGGTGTCATATGGCAGGCTTTGTAGTATTCTTGACGACCAGAACATATAAGTTGGCCCGCACAGCCTTAAATAGGGTTGATTATAAAAAAATATTAGACATGTATTATTTTATTTGTAAATCTGATATAAAACGTGAGATACAACGCACTGAAGTTGCTTGGTGGAGGTGATGACGTCACCGTGTGGTACTCGAGCCTGTTCAAAATGTACCAACCTGTGACGTAGCGCGTCTTCGTCCAAAAGATTATAAAATTCTTACTAATATTATAAACGTGAAAGTTTGTGAGAATGTATGGATGTCTGGATGTATGTTTATTACTCTTTCACGCCTAAACGGGTGGACCGATTGAGCTGAAATATGGTATAGAGATAGCTTAGGGTCTGGAATAACACATAGGCTACAGTAAAACCGCTGGGCGCATAAATAATAATATTTAAATTACGGTCAAATAATATTTTAATAATTTTGACCTTGTCAACTACCCTATTGTGATTTGACTCTGACAGTGCATGTAACTTATTATGTATGTATATTATTATTTATCAGGTAGGGTCAGCTGCATTCATCGGAGCCAAGAACATTCCACGGCCACAGATAAGCTTCAAGGACAACATTGACAACTCGGAAACTCTCTGGGTGCCCAAGATATCTGACAAGCCCAACAATATCAAGCCCCTAGCGTTAAATATCCTATACAGTGAGGAGGGCCAACCTGTCGGGTAAGTCATACAACCCTTTCAACCATTTATTACTAGAAATATCGATTTTACCAGCTTTTTTTTACTTTCACCTGACTGTTGTCTGTCTGTAATCAAATCTTGCTACTTTAATTTGATCCACTATCCGGTTTCTGATTGTGCTGATATTTTGCATGCATGTGTAAATCGGATGACAATGCAATATCATTATGACATCGAGCTGATCTGATGCTGGAAGGTGGCCATAAAAAGTCCGTAATTAAACGACGCAACCCCATCGAGTGTGGGCTTATTTGATTCGTCTTGACGAGTACTTTATGATGCTAGATGGTAATAATAATAAAAGTTAGTTTTTAAAAAGTTTTTTTTTTATTTCACTTGTATCCCATAGACCTTAGAACTATTAGGAGGCTAGTTCTGCCTCCTGAAATTTTGTTTTTAGTGAGAAAAATATTTCCACGTGGAATGGCAATACTTATGCGTTGGGCCAAATATACCCGAGCATTTTGGTCACACGTCGCCTCGACCAATTTCGTTAAATAAATTAGAAGTATATTATGTCAATAATATGATATAATATTATCAATTTTTAAATGTACTTTGTAAGTGCACACTGGGTAAAATATTGCAGTAATATGTTTATACTTATGACACCTTATAATAATGATGTATATTGTGTTGAAATAGATATGAAGCAATGCTAAGATAGTACCATGTTTTAGTAAAAATTAATTTCATATTATATGTACTTGTATGAATATACAACTCTATGAGGAATTTGAAGAAATATAATCTGTCAAGTTTTTTAAATTTAGTTATGGTTATTTTAAATTTAATTTCCGACGGCGACGGAGTCACTGAAGAGTCGCCTGATAGTCGCTGCGGTGTCGCTCGCGAGTCGGTGACCCCGCTCTCGAGTCTCGAGACGCATCGTCTAGTATTGGTTCAGCTTTAGTTCTGTGCCTGAATACTATTCCACCGCTGAGCAAAGGACTCTCTCAAGTGTCGCCAAGCGGTCATAATGACCGTGTTCCGGCATGATATACGGTGAAGATAGGGAGGTATTCATCCCACCTTTAAGTCTGCTGCCATCTACGGCCCCATCACGCTAGATCATGATCAAAGGCATAAATGTAATGAATAATTGCAACATTGCCGCCAATTGTAACTTTTCTATTATTTATATTTTTTTGTCATAGTTTTAAGTTCTGAATATTTGATGATGTTACAATAAAGAATTATGATTCACGAGCTGCGCCCAGCGGTTTTACTGGCTGTACTGTAGCCTATGTGTTATTCCATGGTCTAAGCTATCTCTATACCAAATTTCAGCTCTATCGGTTCACCCTTTTGTGCGAGAAGAAGTAACTAACATACAAACTCACAAACTTTCGCGTTTATATATATATATATATATATATATATATATATATATAGTGTGATTCATTCAATAATAAAAGGAATATATATTTAATTCCAGTTATGAACACCCGTACAAGATAGAGTTGGAGCTATACGAGCCACCTCAGTTCGCCTTAGAGGTAGACGACGGGGAGGACCCCTTCCCGCCGCCGCTCGACCAAACGCCGCTCACGTTTGTCGACACGCTCGACAAACTCGACCAACTCGTGCAACATCTCGACACCGTGCACGAGATCGCGGTCGACCTCGAGCACCACTCTTATAGGACTTATCAAGGTAATGATTTAATCATGGGACCTTTCATGGTAATATCTACTTGTAGGAGCTACCAAACTACCAAGTATTGATTTATTACATACCTCAAGGAACTTTAGGTAGCCAACTGAAGAACGGTAGCAGACAATAGTTTAATCAAGACGACAAAGAAATGTTTTTTTTTAAATGCAAGGAACGAAATCAACGCTAACCTAAGCGGAAGGCTCATTTCGTGGACGCAGGCGGGTAGCAGGTGCTATTAAGCGGTAACGCCTTTGTTATGCAAGCATATGAATAGGACGACGCTAGTTACATAACGCCTACTAATTACAATCCTAGTGTTACTTAGGTATTCAAGAGGTACGAAGTCCTACATAACTACATTGCGCTCGTCATCAAGAGAAAAACGTTGTCTCCTTCGCACAGAAATTTCCATTACCTTACTCTTCCAACCGGATAGAATCACGGCAGAATAAAGGGTAAGGTCGTGGTAACTAACCCAGCTGGTATATCATATTGGGAACTCTACAACTGTTGAAATCGAACACTTGATTGTTGGTGATGATTATATAAACTCTTTCAGCGATTAAATGAATGATTGTTTTAAGCTGATTAAAATGTAAGTTGTTGTTAGAGCCAAAAAAACAGTTTAACATTACTATATTATAAAGGTGTAATTTTGAATGAATGTGAGTGTGTATGTTTGTTGCTTTTTTACGCTAAAACTACTGAACCGATTATGATGAAACTTTGTAAATATTTACCTGGAAACCTCAAAGAATACTAAGGATCATCAAATATAAGTAATCCTACTAATGTTATAAACGCGAAAGTTTGTAAGAATGTATGTATCTTTGTCTCTTTCACGCCTAAACGGGCGGATTGAGCTGAAATTTGGTATAGAGATAGCTTAGACCCTGGTATAACATATAGGCTACTGTACATCGGGTAAAACCGCTGGGCGGAGCTAGTATAATATTCTTAAGTAGATGCTTAAGCTATGTAAGCTATTAGCAAATGTCAATATTTTTGTAATTTCTACCTTTTTGCTGGAGTTTTGTTTTCTGTAGCTTAAGTTATATAATTAAGTGAATAACATTTTAGTTTTAGTATGCTTAGAAGTATTATGCTGGTGTCACCATTTGCGACCGTCCAATGCTGCCATTGCTTACAATATAAGTCTATTTATTTCGATTTTGTCAACGTTATAAATTAAATAGTTTGATTTATGGCGCACATTCTTATGTTATAAACTTTCAGAGATTATTTTTTATTTACCTCATCATCATCATTATCATCATCTCAGCCATTGGACGTCCACTGCTGAACATAGGCCTCCCCTTTGGACTTCCATATGTACCGGTTGGAAGCGACCTGCATCCAGCGTCTTCCGGCGACATATTACTATGTAAACAAACGACTAAAAACTCACGGACCTTTATAAGGTCGTATGTCCACCGGGTGGGTGGATGTCCTACGCTGCGTTTGCTAGTCCTTTCGCTGGTCCGTGGTTTATTAACTTAGTTTTGTTTAATGCTGGGTACCGAACTTACCTCTGCAACCACCGTTGTCCGAAATTTATTTCCCTTTTTGGGTGCCTGGAAGAGATTGCTATTAGCGATAAGACCGTCACTATATTAATTATTAGAAATTATATTTAATTCTAAGTTCTTGTATATGATCACTGGCGGATCCAGGATTTGGTCCTTGGGCAAGATGCAGACGGGCAAAAATATAACAATTTTTACTCCAAAAGTGTGTGTTTAGCTCGCTCTGAACAGTTAGATATGGTTAAAAAAATCCTTAATAATAAGTGAGCGAGCAGCTTGCTGCGAGCGCCGAGAAAAAAAATATAATCTTGACCATGAAATATGTATGTTCAACTCCACAATGCTTCTTGGCTGCCCCCGCCTATGTATATGATTATGGTATTTAATAAAAAGTTATATTTCAATTCAGTGTCAATTTAAAACAAATTTCCTCCAGTGGTTTGTGCTGTGCGTTGATAGATCAGTCAGTCATACTTTTCTTTTATATAAAGGCTAGCGTATACTCGCGGCTATGCCCGTGGTGCTTTTTGGCGGGAAACTACGTTAACAACCAATATGTTTTCCAAATTTCAACCCGATCCATTCAGGGGTTTAGGCTTTGCGTTGATAGATCAATCTGTTAATCTTTCTACATTTGGAATTTAGAACATTTATGTAAATGCGCTTGAATAACTAATAGTGCTTGAAAGCTAATGCAAAATCATTCATCAAACACCTTATATCATAACACTAGGCTACTGCTCGAAGCTTCGTCTGCCTGTAATCCTTTTTTACAAGCTTTATATTACTTTCACCTGTCTGTTGTCTGTCTGTCTGTAATCAAATCTTGCAAGTTTAATTTGACCCACTTCCCGGTTTCCAATTGAGCTGAAAATTTGCATGCGTGTGTAAATCGGATGACAATGCAATATTTTTATAACATCGAGCTGATTTGATGATGGAGCTGGAAGGTGGCCATAGGAACTCCGTCATAAAACAACGCAACCCCATCGAGTTTGGGCTCATTTGATTCGTCTTGACGAGTACTTTATGATACAAGACGATAATAATAATTAAAGCTTGTTTTTAAAAAGTATTTTTAAAATTTCACTTGTTAACAGCATCAGCACAGTTCTTTTTTTTATGTGTAGAAGTGAGAAGACGAGCAAGACGCTCTCCTGATGTTAAGAGATAACGCTGCCCATAATCAGTACAGTGCTACCCAGAATTTCACAATGATGTGCAATTCTAGGTGCACTGCATCAACGCTTCTTACTCAAGAGTCATAAGATGTTAAGACTCTTTAGCCCAGTAATTTCACTAGCTACAGTGCCCTCCTACCGAAGCACAGTAATGTTTGCACATTACTGCTCAGGCGGTAGAATAACTGGCACTGTTGGGGTACCCACCTAGACGACCTCCTGCAAAGGAAGTCTACCCCCGGTAAAAGTTCTATCAACATAATAGAATCTCAGTGCTTAATTTCAAACCAATCCGATGGGAGGTTTGAGCTGTGCGTCGATAAATTAGTCAGTCACCCTTTCCATTCATATTGTAGTTCATATTTGTAGATAATGAGCTGTTTTGTTATAAGTTTATAAAAGTATGTGCCCGGCAGTTTAATCCGCTGAAAGGTAGCCCTCGTGTTA
Organism: Hemithea aestivaria; assembly: GCA_947507615.1. NCBI lineage: Eukaryota > Metazoa > Arthropoda > Insecta > Lepidoptera > Geometridae > Hemithea > Hemithea aestivaria. Next base: position 5,284,130 of record OX382323.1, read on the forward strand.
TTCCAGAGTCTAAACTATCTATACACCAAATTTCAACTCTATCGATTCAGCCGTTTAGGTGAGTAGAGGTACATCCATACTTTCGCATTTATACTAGCTGTGCCTAGCGGTTTCGCCGCTGAATAGTTGCCTATGTTATTCCAAGGTCTAAACTACTCACATAGCAAATTTCAGCTCATTCTTATCAGCCGTTCAGACGTGAAGATGAAACACACATCTATAATTTCACATTTATAATATACTAGTTGCGTCTAGCGGTCTTACCCGCTGTACTGTAGCCTATGTGTTATTATAGGGTATAAACTATCTGTATACCAAATTTCAACTCAATCGGTCCACCAGTTTTGACGTGAAGAAGTAACAAACATACACACACACACACACGCACAAACGCATTTATAATATTAGTGATACTATCTGTGCCCAGTGGTTTTACTCGCTGAGAGGTAGCCTATGTGTTATTCCATGAGCTAAGCTACCTATATACCGAATATCAGCTAAATCGAATTAGACCTGAAGAGGTTATTTCAACTACCTATTATACCAAATTTCAGCTCAATCGAATCACCTGTTTAGGTTTAAAGTGGTAACTAACACACATCCATACTTTTGCATTTATAATATTAGTAAAACTAAGCTACCTTCATGATTTTAAGCTCAATCGGTTCAGGCGTGTAGAAGTAAAAATCATACAGTCTTTCGCCTAAAAGTAGCGTTATAAGTCAATTATGGGTCGTGCGTTCATTCCAATTTATAAAGTTTTAGGTCACACATGTGATGAGCTAGCGAGTTATAGATTTGCTTTTGATATTTACTTAGTTTTTATACATTGAAGTAGCGTTGCAAAGTTCCTACCTATATGCACTATACACACGTATATAATCTCTGCGCATCTATAAAATATAACCGTTATTATGTAACTGTCCCATATGTGGGATGTGGTCTAAACTTAGGTATATTCTGTATAAGAAAAATAAAATAATAATATATATTAAAATAATAATAACTAGCTTAAGCTTGCAACATCGCTCGTATTTGGCGAATGTGTTATGTCACAATATCTATCTTTAAACAACATTTTAATTCAATCCGTTCAGGTGTTAAAGCTGTGTGTTGATAACTATGTCACTACTTTTATAGTTGAAAAAATTTATTCTCGCGGCTTCGCTAGCGAAAAGTAAACTTATGCTCTAAGAAAAGTTTACCTACGCAGTAAATTTTATTTATGCGACAAATTTCAAAAATTTCAACCCAATAAATTCAGCGATTTGAGCGGTTGAAAGATCAGCCGATGTATTATCCATTCTTTTTTCACTTCGCGAAATAATTTCTATGTGTTTTGAGGCAGAAACGCGGATGCTGGCACACAAAAACGTATTTTGTGAACAGATGCTACGATACCATGCGTAATCTCCGTCACTGCGGATAGTACTAAGAAACACCACCGCAATCAAATGTTAAAAAATGGCGATGAAAAATGTCCGAACAATTATGAACAAGCACAAAAATGCTTAGCGATTTAAACCCACTAAAAATATCCTATGTGTTATTTAAAAGACTTAGTAAATAACATACACTAACACGCCTTTATAAAATAAGTGCGAAATTATTTTGAACAAAATTGTATATTATAAAAGCATTTACACGTTTATTTCCTTTACTATCCAGCAAAAGGGTTCTAAGCGTTTGAGACATTACGACAAAAAACTGACGAGCGCAGTCCAATGTTCCGTAGGACTTCGTATTGAAGTTCTAGATAACTTATTGTGCATTGCATATAAGACCGTGGTCTAGTATAAAAGAGGACCACTGATTTTTGGGAATGGGTGGAGGAGGAAAACAGAGGACTAAAGTTGAGCGGCGTGCCATGGGAGAGGCTTAGTCCTGCAATGAAAGAATGTAGCCTGTGATGAAGACGATGATGAATTGATATAACTAATTCTGAATGATTCAATATAATAAATATTGTACTAATTAATTAAACGATATTAAATGTAGCATATTTATCTATATATAGATTTATACCAGCTACACCCAGCAGATTGCACGTTGAGAACGTAGCCTATACGTTATTCCAGTGTCTAAACTACCTACATACTAAATTTCAGGTCAATCTATTCAGCCGTATAGGCGTGAAAAAGTAACATAAACGTTCGCCATTATAATAATTCTAGTTGCGCCCAGCGGTTTTTTTTTATTATTTATGTGATGAAGTAGAAGACGAGCAAGACGCTCTCCTGATGTTAAGAGATAACGGCTGCCCATAATCAGTACAGTGTCACCTAGGATTGCACAATTATGTGAAATTCCAGGAGCACTGCACCAACGCTTCTTACTCAAGAGTCATAAGATGTTAAGACTCTTTAGCCCAGTAATTTCACTAGCTACAGTGCCCTCCTACCGGAGCACTGTAATGTTTGCACATCACTGCTCAGGCGGTAGAATAACTGGCACTGTTGGGGTACCCACCTAGACGACCTCCTGCAAAGGAAGTCTACCCCCGGTGAAACGGTGGTTTTCCCGCTGTACTGAAGCCTATGTGTTATTCTAGGGTCTAAGCTATCTCTAAACCAAACTTCAGCTCATTCGCACCCATTTAGGCGTGAAAGAGTAACGAACATACATCCATACATTACATTCATACAAACTTTCACGTTTAGAATATTAGTAGGTTAATGAATTTAGTTTAAGGTTCCGTATTTTTTTTTTACAACGAAGTAAGAAGATGCTCGAAGCTCTCCTGATGGTAACAGATAACGCTGCCCATAATTACTACAGTGCTACCCAGCATTTCACAATGGTAAAATTCTGTTAACACTGCGCCAACGCTTCTTACTAGAGAGTCATAAGATGTTAAGACTCTTCAAGCCCAATAATTTCACTGGCTACAGTGCCTTTCTACCGAAGCATCATCATCATCATCCACAGCCCTCTACATCCCATTGCTGGGCATAGGCCTCCTTCATGTTATGCCACTCAACCCTGTCCTGTGCCAATCTGGTCCATGTGCGACCCGCCACTTTTATCAAATCGTCCATCCATCTGGCCGCTGGACGACCGACACTGCGTTTGCCTGTCCTTGGCCACCATTCAGTCAATATCTTACTCTATTATCTACCGAAGCACATCCATATATTCCATACAGTCATCCATACATTCTTATATAATAATATTAGTAGGATTATGAGTTTAGTTCACGATCCCGTGTAGTGAAAACGATATGTATGTGTCCACAGGTATAACGTGCCTCATACAGATCACAACGAACGAAGGCGGAGACTTTATAATCGACGCGCTCGCGATCAGGGAACACATCCACAAGCTCAACCTCTCCTTCACGAATCCGAACAAAATTAAAGTAAGTTTTCATACACAAATACAATAAAACCGGCGCTAACGTTCGCACGCAGTGTAAAAATTTGCAAGAACAAATGAAAAAATTGGGGATTATACTTGCAACAGAACACGAGGTTACTGCTTAGACTGTTAGAATCACACTTACATATTGTGTGGCCAGCCTAATGTTGCAATTTCAGGCCGCCAATAAAACGAAAAAATCACGAAACGCTACGAAATAATCTGTGTTCTAAATTTCCACACAGTCCGTTCAACGGGTTAGGCTGTGCATTGATAGACCAGTCAATGGGGTACACTTTACTTTTATATACCCCTCCAAAGTGACGGCCATTTTGCGCAAATTGGCGCATTTGTGGCGAATTTTTTGGGTAATTGGCACGATTTCATCGTGTTTAAAATTATTATTTCTCCATCTTTTGCATGGGAGGTGCAAATAAAACGTAATTGGCCGTGACTATTGGCATCCTTGTTCTTTTATCTGTACTTTGTACAAGTTAGAGCAGAAACGATAAAATAAACAAGTGAAATGCAAAAATAGACATCTCAAGTGCATCAATCTCCAGGAGATGGACTTTGGATGCGTGCTTTTTGACAGCACGCTCCTGAAGCTCGATCCACAGATGAGGGGAAATAAATTAACAAATTTATAATAGCTTCTTCAAGTCAAAAAGAAGAAATATTACATCTTTTGATAATAAATGAAGTATAATTTTCACCATATACCTAGCTACATATATAATATGTAATGTGTGTACAGGTATTCCACGGAGCAGAGAGCGACATACTATGGTTGCAGCGCGACTTCGGTGTATATGTAGTTGGGTTGTTCGACAGCCATCAGGCAGCGCGTCTTCTGCAACTGCCAGTGCTATCTCTCAAGCATCTCCTCATGAGATACTGCCATGTCGACGCAGACAAGAAGTGAGTACAATTGCGCACACTTATCTTATAGTCCTGCCATCAGCAAAAGCGAGAACTAGTATGAAAGGACATAGAGTATAACAGGCCTCCGTCCACAACAGAGGAGGTAGAACAAGAAAAACAAAAAAAAAAGTCCTGCCATCAGGTGAGGCACTACCTGGTAAAAAGGTTTATATCAGCCTAAAAAATGTATGTGTATTCGATGGTGTGCCAGATAGTCAGATCTTAATTCAAACTTTTCAGCAGCAGAAGATTAACTGACTCAATAGTTACTTATATTCATATTTTCCCCGCTTGATGGTGAGCGGTTACCATCGCGTATAGAATACAACACCAAGGAGTAGGCAGGTGATGTTGACGTATTGTCGGACAAATAGGCAGGGTAAAACTGATCCCTGGCTTCACTGCACATCATGAAGAACTCGGTGATAATGACCGGCGTGCCTGACGACATCGAGTTTGGACTTCTTTAATCCGTGTTGACCATGGTAATAAAGACTTGCACTAGATGGTAATAAAGGTTTGATGATGGAGCTGAAAAGTGGCTAAGCGAGGTGGTGGTGGTAGTTGTAGCGTCCGTGGCCCAGTGGTCCTAGGTCCGGCTTTAACGCCGGAGGTCCTGGGTTCAAATCTCGGTGTGGCAAAGATTTTCGCCTGGACGCTACCGTGTTTCGGAAGGCTCGTAAAACTGGGCCCCGGTTGTTTCCTAAGATATGTACAGGCAGTCGTTAGGTCATGTTGCAGGCCCTGTAGTAATCTTGGCGACCTGAACTGCATCATATAAGTTGGCTACACAACCTATAAATTGTGATTTTACTCTGACATTGTAAGTAGCGTAACCTGTTCTGTTGGAGAACCCAAGAACGTAGTATTTATAAAAGCTTGTTTAAAAAAGCATTTCTTCCATAGGCGGATTTAGGGGGGGCAGGGGACCAAGCAAAAAGGAGCATTGTAGAGTTACGAATTTTGAACATATTTCATGTTCAAGATTTTTTTTTTCTCGGCGCTCGCAGCAAGCTTCTAGCTCACTTATTATTAAGGATATTTGAACTTTCTTACTGTTCAGAGCGAGCTAAACACACACTTTTAAAAGTAAAAATTATAATATTTTTGCCCGTCTGCATCTGGCCCCCCAGGACCAAATCCTGGATCCGCCAGTGATTTCTTATGCTCACCTTGTATTTATTATTTTTTTATTTAATTAATAAATGTCTACCGTCAGATACCAGCTGGCGGACTGGCGCATCCGTCCGCTGCCCGAGGAGCTGGTGAATTACGCGCGGATGGACACTCACTATTTGGTGTACATCTGGCAGCAGATGAAGCGCGAACTGGCCACGCACGCGAGACCAGCTTTACTCAGGACCTGCTTCGATAACAGCACTAGGATATGTCTCGCGGTATGTTAATAACATAATATCTTCTTCTTCCTCCCCTTATCCCACACTAGGTAGGGTCGGCACAACATGTTTTTCTCCTCCATTCTGCTCTATCATCCGTCATATCTGCATCCACTCCCCTATCCTTTCCTCTGCTCCCCTATGTTACTCGTAATAACATATATTTGATGGATTACTACTGACATGTTGCTAATAAAAAATACAATACAATACAAATACTCTTTATTGTGACCAGAAAAATAATTTTACAATAAATGACTTAAAATTAAAAATATAAAACTTAACATCTTTACAGAACTATATGTAGGTATAACATTTGGTCTACAATGGGCGGCCTTATCGCTTAGAGCGATCTCGAATAATGCTTTATAAGTATTTAAACACCTTGTATCTTGTAAATTTAAAAACACCACCTAACCCATGGGAATTACAATTGCTTTCCTCTCCTTGCACGGTTGTCTGGAAGAGATCGCTATTAGCGATAGGACCGCACAGGCATCAGATAAACAGCTTTAATATAATATTATAGGAACATTTACTATTAATTGAAAGAATATAGATATTTCGACTTGAAAAAAGTAGACGGGCGACATGGAGGTTTGCTTTGAGTGTTAGTTGTACAACTAAAAAAAAAGAGTTTTGAGCTGCGGTGTTTCCGTTGATTTTCCACATTTAGAATAGAATAGAATTTGAAATATAAATTCATAGAATAATTTTTTTGAAAATTCCTTAAGACCAGCCCTCCATAATATTATTGCACACATTTTAAAAGTATTTTCAGTTTCATATATTAAGAAACGGCATAAATAGAATTTTTGAAAAAAAAAATTCTCCCCTTGTCATTTTTTTTTAATATATCAAACTGAAAACACTTAAAATGTGTGCAATAATATTATGCAAGGCTGGTCTTAAGGAATTTTCAATAAATTCATTCTATGAATTTATATTTCAAAATTTGTCAAATAGTGCGACCGAGAGAGCGTCACTTGATATATGTATACGCTCTTAAGAACAGGGTATTTAGACAAGCGCCAATTGCTTGTAGCTAACGCTAAAAAAAACATTGGGATGACAGTCGTTGTGAAAAATGAACGATAACGACTGTCATCCCAGTACATTTTCAGCGTTAGCCACGAGCGATTTTACTTGTCTAAGCCTGCTGGACACAATGACATTGTATGTAATTAATTCCAGACATACAACAAGGACTCGCTAACGGAAACGTCTCACATGCCTCTGTACGTGAAGTCGAAGAAGTCGTTCAACTCGCGACAAATGGCCGCGCTCAAGACGCTCTACCGCTGGAGGGACCAACAGGCGCGGGAGCTCGATGAAAGCACCACGTTAGTATACACTTCGATCATTGACGACCTCTGTGGCGCGGTGGGCTAATACCCCCTTGCAATGCAGAAGGTTGCGGGTTCGATTCCCGCATGGGACAAATGTATTTGTTTCTGGTCTGGGTGGTTTTCAATATCTATTATAAGTATGTATTTACAAAAGAAAAGTATTTAAGTATTATATCCGTTACCCTAACCACCATAAATACAAGCATTAAGTTGCTTAGTATGGGGTTAGGTGGCGCTGTGTGAAATGTCCTGAAATATTTATTTATTTATTGGTGCCTCAACTGGGCTGTTATGAAACCAACGACACTTAAACATTTCAGTAATTCCATTTTTTTGTTTTGTTTCTATTTTCTTTTTTATGATGTTAACGAGCTCTATGGTGAATGCTATGTACGCCTTCATTGTTATACAAATAAGAACTAGTTTATGTCTATAAACTTAAATGTATGATATGTGTAATGTGTTCCAAAATGAATCTGATTACAACAAACGATTCTAGAGCCTTAGGGGCTGCGCAGACGACAGACTATCCATGACGCACTTTTTAGTCTGTCGTCTGCGCAGCCCCTAATTTAGAGCGGAAAATTGTGGCACAATTTTACATCGGCGCGAGTCGGCGCGGCAACCGACACTTTCCGATCCAACAGGCCCAAGTTACATAGCAACGATAGCTATGACGCATCTTCCCATTTTCTTTTAATCTAAGTAGATTTTCTCATTTTTATCGTGCAATCAGTCTGTTGACTATGAGCAGATGGGTTGTATGCTACTGGTCATTTATAGGAGTCGTCTCCCCATCAGGAGTAGCCCCTTCTTTCACTATAATCACTTGTGGAGTCAAGGATTCGACGTCTCTTTAGGCGCCTGAGTGTACTAGTTATGAGCACTGCCAGTTAGTTAGGATGGTTGTTTTGTGAATGATTTTATTTCCTCCTTTACTGTGCCAATTGCAAGATATTAGTGGAGTTCTGTGTTCCTGATGAACCATGGAGCATTGTTTAGTTGCTTAAGTGTATAGTCTAAAAATCTAAATAGATATACCGGGGGTAGACTGCCTTTGCAGGAGGTCGACTAGGTGGGTACCCCAACAGTGCCAGTTATTCTACCGCCTGAGCAGTGATGTGCAAACATTACTGTGCTTCGGTAGGAGGGCACTGTAGCTAGTGAAATGACTGGGCTGAAGAGTCTTAACATCTGACTCTCAAGTAAGAAGCGTTGGCGCAGTGCACCAGTAGCACTACTAATTATGGGCAGCGTAATCTCTTACCATCAGGAGAGCGTCTTGCTCGTCTTCTTACTTCGTTGTATAAAAAAAGATATGTGATTGTTATTGCAGATACCTCCTCCCGAACCACATGCTGCTGTCGCTAGCAGAGTCCCTTCCGCGGGAGATGCAAGGCGTGCTCGCGTGCTGCAGCCCCACGCCTCCCTTCGTCAAACAACACGTGCTGACATTGCACCGGATCATTCTCTCCGTACGTACTCTATTGTTTAACGAGGTTACAGGGTGTACTTCGTATCAACTACATCTATATCTACTGTACATGAGAAACCATACTACTTACTTACTACGTCGTAGCGACCCAAACTGAGTCTTGGCCTCCGATACAAGATTACGCCACTCATCCCGATTCAGGGCCACTTCGTTGGGCTAGAAAAAAATCTGGAGATTGAAGACCTAGTGGCTGAGCCGAATATCATCGGTGAAATTAAAGCCCACAGACTTCGCTGGCTCGGTCATGTAGAGAGAATGAGTGAGGATCGTTCGGTGAAACGTGCTTATCTCGGACAAGCAACCGGGCAGGCGGCCGGTTGGACGTCCCGGTATCACTGAAAGGATGAAGTCTTCATCATGAAGTGGAAAGAGAGAAGCGCTCCGAGCTCAGTCATGACAAACCATTTCTATGAATTTTTCAATAAAATTTGAATAAGCGAAAACCTTGAATTTTTGGACGACCACCCCGATAAGGTCTTATACACCAATGTACTGAATTACCAATAATCCTGTTAAAATATAGTTATAGAAACTTGATTGTTACTAAAGTAACCAATTGTGCCAAGCGGTTTTACACGCTGAAACGTCGCCTATCATTTACAGGGTCTAAGGCTTAGACTCTAAGCTACCTATACACCAATGTACTAGACTAATTGTTTAACATGTTATTAACTTGTTGAACAGTGTCGTGAGTTACCTGACGAGCCGCAACTGTACCAGATGCCGGCGAGCTTGCTGGGCATGGTGCCGCAACAACACAACAACTCTGGCGTCGTACACGACATCTCACACATACCCGAATACAAGTAATATACATATCTTACTGATATACACTCATATATGTCCACAATCGGGGCTTATGATCCGACCACATATGTCTTACGTAAATAATATCTATGTATAACAATGTGACCGATTTGGTTAACAGGTTTGTATGAATAGTCGGGACAAGTACGTATTTATGCTAGATCTATGGATCTTAAACTGACAGAGTCGAATCATAGTTATAGGTTCTGGGGCAAACGTATACTATATCCTGTAGTTTCAAATCTCCAAGATTGCTGCTAGACCTGTAAGGACTGCCATCCTCTTATAAGAAACAGCCGGGCCCCACTGTTACGTTTCTTCCGAACACTGTAACGTCCAGGCGGAAAATTTGCCACATACTGAGATTTGAAGCCAGCCAGCTGTACCTTTATATGCGACCAAGTATACCTATGCAACATTGCGCTGGGATCGTCATCTTGAGACATAACATGTAAATGACTTAGTGTTTTATTTGTCTTAGTATATGATGTCTTAGTATGAAGTAGAAGACGAGCAAGACGCTCTCCTGATGTTAAGAGATAACGCTGCAGTATCAGTATAGTGCTACTTAGTATTTCACAATGATGTGAAATTCAAGGAACACTGCACCAACGCTTCATAATCAAGAGTCATAAGATGTTAAGACTCTAGCCCAGTAATTTCACAGTGCCCTCCTACCGAAGCACAGTAATGTTTGCACATTACTGCTCAGGCGGTAGAATAACTGGCACTGTTGTGGTACCCACCTAGACGACCTCCTGCAAAAAAAGTCTACCCCCGGTAAAATGATACCGACGAACCCCGGTAAACGACACGGTCTTACGATATTTGTTGCAACTTAATATTATTATGTATTTTATTTACCTACAATGCTACCCATAACGAATTGTTTGGAGTTTTTATTTTTATTTATTGTTCTTAAGAATTTTAATGTTTAAGTTTCAATTGTGATGTCACCACATTAAGGTACCAGCGGAAGACCAGCGTAGGTCAACTAAGATCTACACATGCTGAGCTGGTACCTTTTTGCGGCAGAATGTGATTTTTCTCTATATATTAATACTATGTTTTTTTCTCTTAAGCTTTGTATATTATTATCATCTTGTGTGCAAATAAATTTATTTCTATCTTATTCTATATTGTCAAATATGTCGAAGGGAACTGGATGAGACTCGCACAGAATCGGATAGGTAACCATGAGGAGGCCTATACCCAGCAGTGGGTGACGGACTGAGTAGATAATATTTGTCCTATTAATTTATTAGTCAGTTGGCCTTTTTTTTTTTTTTTTTTTTTTTTTTTTTGTTATCGCCGGGAAAAAATGCATTACGCATACCCTCCCATCGAGGGAATGGGAGGGTTATGTGGGACTCCCGTGCAGGACAGCTGCACGGTTTACCCACTAAAACAACCCGGCGGCACTCCCGCATCGCCTTAGTGACGGAGGTCTGGGAATCGGCAGAGCCTTGGCATCCAGTCCTCCGTCGACGACCGCCCGCCTTTATAAAGACGGGCCCTTCACGCCCCTCTCAACAGGGAGGGGCCCGGGAACGGTCCCGAGTGCTCGGCCGTTCCCACCTACGGTGGTGGTGAATTGTGCAATGCGGATGAAGGCGCCCTCACGCCAATCATCCGCTATTCACCACCGGGGGGCAGGCGTTGGCTCATGTAGAGCCGCCTTCTCCAGCCCCTTCTCGACCTGCGGAGCGGTTCTGCGAGGGGGCCATGCTGCCTCGTACGCTCCGCAGTCTCCTTTTGCGACATCACATCCTCGCAAAAGGAGGCAACCGCGGCCCAGGCCTCCTCACTCCCCAGCATGGCTGAGATCACGCTGGGGAGCGAGAGGTCCGGTCCGACCACTGAGGTCAGACCCAGGCGAAGCTCGGCCCACGACGGGCACACCTCAAGGGTGTGTTGGGCCGAGTCCTCCGTCGCGCCACAATGGATGCAGGACGGCGACTCCCTCACCGCGATCCGGTGCAGGAACGTTCCAAAGCTGCCGTGCCCGGACAGAACCTGCACCAGCCGGAAAGAAAGGAAGCCGTGGGAGCGCTCGCGCCATCCCTCCAGGACTGGCCCAAGCGCGTCCAACGTCCGACGACCAAAAGTGGCGGTGGCGAGATCGTCCTTCCACTGGCGGAGGATGGATTCCTCCGCCTCCTTACGGACCGCCTCCCGCTCTTCCTGCGCAGGGGGTTCCCCGCGTGCCCTGCGCTCCGCCGTCCACTGGTACACCCTGGTGAGCACCTGCGCCTCGAGCTCCCAGGGCGGGGTGCCCGCCAGGGCGCACGCTGCCTGAAAGCTTACCGTGCGGTAAGCTCTCACCGTCCGCTGTGCAATGACCCTTTGGGGTCTGCGGATGGCGGTGGAGGCGGCGTTCGTCGGCCTCCAGAGGCAATCCGACCAGATCGGGGCCCCGTACAGGGCCATACTCCTAAGTATGCCAGCGTACAAGCGCCGGCACCTCGCTTTAGGCCCTCCCAAGTTTGGCAGGAGCCGAGAGAGGGAGCCAGCAAAATTGACGAGGCGCTTCGACATTTCCTTAAAATGTGTGCCGAAGCGCCACCCGCTGTCGATGGTGAGGCCCAGATATTTAATCTGAGCCTTTACCTCAATCCTGACGCCCTCCACCATGATGTGGGCATCAGTGGGAATGCGCCGCCGAGGCCCGCGAAAATAGACGGCCTCGGTCTTGTGCAAAGCCACGTCCAATCCTAGGCGGCGGATCCTTCCAGCTATCAACGATCCGCCCGCCGAGGCCAGCCTGGCCGCCTCTCCGAAGTTTCTCCCCCGGGCAGTGAGGAGAGTGTCATCCGCATAACAGATGACACTTGTGCCACGGAGGAGCGCTCCCCGCAGGAGCCAGTTGAAACCGACATTCCACAGGAGCGGGCCGAGGACAGACCCCTGTGGAACCCCGGTCCCAGACCCATAGCGCCGCACGCGCCCTGTCTTGTCCGCGAGTAGGACCGCACGGCCCGACAAATAACTGCCGAGCAGTCTCCGCATGTATTGAGGCACTCCGTGGAACCGGAGTGCCTCCAAAATCGTCGAGTGGGGGACGGAGTTAAAAGCATTAGCTATATCGAATGACACAGCCAGCACTCCCTCCCCCGCCTCCACAGCATCTGTCACCAGCCCCTTAAGTCGGGCCAAGGCATCGATTGTGGAGCGGCCTCCCCGAAAACCAAATTGGGCGTCGGAGAGGTCCGGCCCCACCTCCCGGAGGTGGCGGTTCAATCGGGCGGCGACTACGGCTTCGAAAAGCTTGCCGACCTCATCTAGTAAAACGATGGGCCGGTAAGCCGAAGGTGAGTCCGCCGGGCGCCCCGCCTTGCGAAGAAGGCAAAGCTGCCCCTCCTTCCATGTTTTCGGGAACCTCCCAGTCGTGAAACACGCACTGAAGAGGTCCCGAATTCGTTCCTCCATCTGCGAGGTGGCAATTGCCAACACTCGCGCAGGGACACCGTCCGGCCCAGGGGCCGTCTTTTTGCCGCGGAGACGGAGTCTAGCGACACCGAACTCCACCGGTGAGACTGAAGGGATCTCCTCATCCAGAACCACCTCTCGCGGGGGGTCCATCACTGGAGGGGTGAACTCGGTCCGGGGAGGAAAAAGGGATCGAACCACCCCATCCAGTGCAGACGGCTCAAGGGTCTCCGCCACAGGGGGACCACTGGGACGGAGCTTGTTCCGTGCCGCCTTATAGGGCCTGCCAAATGGGTCCTTGTTCAGCCCCTCAAGCATCTCAGCCCTCGCCGAGATGACCGCGGCTGATATGGCCGCTTTGAGGTCCTCCTTTGCCTCCACATAAAGTGCGTAGAGGCAATCCTCATTGGCCAGATCTCGCGGACTGAGCCGACGGCTCCGCGTGAATTCCCTCCTCTTTGCCACACAGGCCGATCGGAGGTCCGCCAAATCCTCCGACCACCAGTAAATGGCGCGACGAGGGGGCGGACGGCGGGACCGAGGCATGCTTGAGTTGCACACCTCTGTCAGGGACCTCCTGAGCTGCACCGCCGCAGCGTCCACGTCCAGGACCTCACCATGGGGCGCCAGCCAGTCCTGAAGGAAGGCCGCCTCCTCAGCCACCTCTCGGTCCAGACGAGAGAGGGCCCACCGTGGAAAAGGGGACCTGCCTGAAGGCACTGTCCCCCGGGGGCCCTGGGTGGAGATGTCGAACCGTATGTAACGGTGGTCCGACATGGTCTCCACCATCTCCACCCGCCAGTTCACAACGCGGGTGGCCAGCGCAGGGGTGGCGAACGAGACGTCCACCACTGACCCTCCCTGCTGCCGCACAGTCGTCTGGACCGATCCTCTGTTAAGGAGGCACACTCCGGACGAGGCCATCCACATATGAAGGGCACGACCCCGGCGGTTGCAGGTAGCGGCCGTGTTGCCCCAGGCCTCCGATTTGGCGTTGAGGTCCCCACATAAGAGGACCTGACGTGGCGCCGCCCTTCGGATGACTGCGGTGAGGATGTCGAGGAATTCCTCAAATTCCGCAAAAGGGCGATTTGGGGAGAAATATGCGCCCACTATGGCTAATTCTCCCCACGCGGCGGCTATATAACCCAGTCCTCTCTCTAAGAGTGAGAGAGGAGGGCAGGAGGACCGCGGCAAAAGCGCCACAAGGTCGCTTTCGTCACCCAGCCAGCGACCATACACCGCGTAAGGTTCGGCGACCACCGCAATATCCACCAACCACTCAGCCATGGACTGCGTTAGCAGGTCCTGGGCTGCTCTGCAGTGGTTGGTGTTTGTCTGGAGAATACGATGTGCGACTCTATCCATTATTCGGACATCGCATTCTCCTCCGCAGCCGCCGAGGTTCCCACAACGTGAGCGGCGGGCCTGACCGGCACCTGGGTTTTACCCTTCTTGGGGGGAGGATTACAGTTCCTCCCCTTCATTATATGTCCCGCCGGACGACCACTGGCTGCGCACACTGCGCAGCGCGGCGTGGCCGCTGTACAGGAGGCGGACTTGTGCCCCTTCTGGCCGCAGCGGTAGCAGCACTCCGACCTGTCGACGTTGGACGGACAGAGCGCTCGAGTGTGTCCAATAACAAAGCACTTATAGCAGCGCATAGGCTGCTCATCAAGTGCCCGGACCACACTCGAGCTGAACCCAATAAGAAGCCGTCCCTTTGCAAGGACGGCTTCGGCTGCTGCGACTGGGCACTCCACGCGAATAGTGCCCAAGCCACCACGGCCGGGTCTAATATCCCGGCCTTTTACCGCTGCGGCATCACATCCGCTTATAGCAGCGATTTTCGCTACCACTTCCTCCTTGGTGACTGAGTCGTCGAGGTCGACCACCTCGAGCGACACAGTCTTTACGGGCCGGGCTACTTTGGCCACATCCGCGATGGCCTCCTGCATCTTAGACGCGAAGAGGTCGGCGCTGGCACCGCCCTGCGCCCCCGGGAACTCGAAAATGCGTGCGCCGGTTTGGGTTCGGCGACACGCAACCTTCTCTATCCCGAGCTGGGCGGGATCAACGCTGGCGCGGGCCCGCTGCAGGACGGACATGTATGTCTCGCCCTTCTTCGCGGCCTCCTCTGTGAGGGTCACCACGACTGCCGCGGATTTCGGAGCAGCCAAGCGCTTTCTCGCTCCGGAACTCTTAGCTGCTGGAGCAGCGGTGGAGGGCTTGGGAACCGACCTCTTTCCTACCCCCTTACCCTTACTGCTCACCTGAGGCGGGCCAGTGGGAGCAGAGGCAGATGCGGCTGCCGCCTTCTTACCCTTCCCCTTCTTGACTACCTTCGTCCACGAGTTGGACGGTGTGGTGGCAGGGAGAAGGGCGTCCTCTCGCTGGGATGGATTTTCCCGAGAGGATGGTCCAGCTACTGGCTCTCCTTGAGAGGAAGGCCCCGGCGTCAATGTTCGCTGAGTGGAGGGCCCCGGCATTGGCTCTCGTTGGGTAGAGGGCCCCGGCGTTGACTCCCACTGGGAGGACACCAACCCGCGTTTCATATCGGCCGCAAGCGGCGGACGGATGCGCTTCTCCGGCAGGAGTCTGTCCTCGATGCCTGCGAGGCAGGCTCTCGTGAAGGCCCTCTCCTCCATGACTACCTTGATGATCTCCTCAAGGTTGGAGGGAGCCTCGACCGCTGTCCCCTGCACGGCTTGTGATGGCCGCGCGGTGGTTTCAGCCAGCTTGCTCCGCAGCTGGCTGACTTCAGCTCGCAGATTGGCGACCTGCTCCTGCAGCTCAGACGTCTCATCCGCCACAGTTCGCTGCATGAGCTCGCGGATAATACTCCGCATGTTGGTGGCCCGGTATTTAAGGGACTTTTGGACAGTCCCCCTAATGGTCGGGGATTTGGAGACCATTTGCAGGATTTGCTCCTCATCCTCCTGAGCCATTTGCTCCAGCTCCTCCTTGGAGTAACTTGAGTAGTTCATACTCAGCAACCCTTTGCGCCGTATCTTCTTCTCCTGCTCCTCCTCCAGATCTTGCTGGAGTTGTGTACGCTCAAGCAAACAGAGGTGTGCCTGAGCGTCCGCTAGTCCCACATCGTGGGTAACACCCGTGGTGACTTTGAGGTTTTTAACCCCCTTCCCTTTTCCTTTTCCTTTCCCCTTCACCTTCTTGGCCTTCGAGTTATTCGAGTCCGAGCTGTTACCCTCGGCTCGAACCTTCAAGAAGGCCCTCTTGCGGGTTGGCCGGCTGTCGACGGACATCGCCGAGTCCGAGGTGAACCCCGCGGACTCGGGGTCGACATCAACATCCGACCCATCCACACTCCTGAAAAGGCTTACCGCGGAAAGGGCGCGGCTAACCCCTGATGCCGAAACACCAACGTCATTTGGGTCCTTAAAAGGACCTTTCTGGGAACGCCCAGAGGCGTCCCTGTTCGGCTCATCATGCTCTGCCATAATTAAATCCGCCAATTTGTCGCCAAGTATCGCGTTCGAGATTTGGTCACCCATCTGCCACTCCGTTACGGTGGTCAGATGGGGTCCAGGGCAGACTACGAGGAAGTATCTGAACGCACTTGGGGACCTGCCCCAGTCAGTTGGCCTAGTTTTTATTTGCCCTAATATTATTTTGTTTTGTTTTCAGTGATGAACACGTAAACCTGGAGATAGCATTTGCGTTTGTTGACGCATACAACAACACACGATCCGAAGTGGTCTTATTTGACCCCATCAAGGAAAGAACAGATGACAATAACGAAACCGAAGTATACGAAGAGACAGAAGTGGCTAAAGAGACAAAAGTGACCGATACAGTACTGCCTGGCGGTGTGGTAAGTCACTTTCATTCGCTTCCCTTTTTCGATTCGAATCAGTCGAATGACGGGCCGATTTCGATCTAGAAAGCGCTCTTTCAAGATATTAGTAATGACATGATTTAGAAATAGGTTAAATGAGTTTTTACTATCATATTCTGGGGAAACATTAGTCCTTTCTTTTTGTGCATTAATTATAATGCAAGTTTATTCATATAATAAAAAAAATCTGGACATTTTCACACAGCGCCACCTAACCCCAAGCTAAGCAACTTAATGCTTGTTTTATGCTGGTAAGGATAACGGATATAATACTTATTTACTTTTCTTTTGTAAATGAATACATATAATAGATATTAAAACCACCCAGACCAGAAATAAATACCTGTGCGTCACACAAACATTATAAAAACTTAAACTTATACAAAAACTTACTTATATAAAAACTTGCTTAATCAAGCTTTTTACTTTTACGTTACGATCATCGATGGCGCATATTTATTTATTAGACTTAATGCTGCAATAGCATTTTCTACCAGTTGCCCTAAGGCTGGAGAAAGTGTACTAGAAATAAATGGGGGCTGATAAACATAGGAAAAGGGTACATAGTACATATCTGTCATATAACCAAAATTTTACCTGACATGACACCTTAGCTTACCCATCAGAGGGCCTATTGGCTAATTCTCACCCATTACGATTGATGATAACTTCAATGTACATTGCTGTGTCTGTTATTTTACTCATATTAATGAGGAGGTTTATGCAAGTAATGTACGCAAAATTGTCTATGGATTCTAGTGTTCGTCACATGTCGTTTGTCGATAGCCAATAGGCCCTCAGATGTAATATTATGGGGTCTATGTGTAGCATTTGTAATATTATGAATATTGTTATAGGTATCAGATTTGAATGCTGAAGCACAGATGTTCGTGCCACCTTATGACCGGTACAGAATGTACAGAGCGATCAGACAGGTTTGTATTTAATATACTTAACATTACTATCGGTTGTCTGGAAGAAATCGATAAGACCGTTGCTTGTACATTATATGTGAATAGTCAATAATTCTCTGTTTGCAATGTACGAGTATTGATTTTTGTAAGGTGTACAATAAAATATTATTATCTAATCTAATTATGGAGACTGGAGTAGGGATGAAAGTTTCCATTACTTCCATGAAACTTTCCAAATTTGACAGAAACAATGGGGAATAAACCCCAAATCAGAAATCTGATTTTTTAAATGAAAATGCTAAGTAAAGTAAAATTACTGCTGATAGGATAGAAGGTTTGGTGCCTGTCTACAATACTCAATCAAGAATTTTGACTATAAGATTAAATTTCTAACTGATATACCAAGGAAAAGAAATACGCTGTTCATTGATGGAAAAATCATACCAATTACCAAAAAAACATTGTATTTTTGGTTTTACTTTGTTAAATAGACTTATTCTTGTGCATATGAAAGTATATACACGTGTCTGTATGTAAAGGGTGAAACAGTGAAATGACTGATTCACAAGTAATAACCTGGCTGCTTGGTGAGCTAATGTTAAAACAAAATTATATGAATTATGTTTATATCGGTCGGTATCAATGCCCTCTTTGGTTGTTTATAATCTTTATAATTGTAAGTCAAAAAAAATGATGGATTCAGCTATCATAAGTTAACAGTATCATAGTTTTCACGTTTTCTTTGTGTATTTCCATCGTCAATTAAATATTCATGGCAATTACCATCATTTATTATAGTTTTGAGATAGATAAGTATAATAACAAAATAAAAATAAACCCAGAAGGCCGTAGTAGTCAAAAAAATGCATTCAAAAATTCAGTGTTAATCTGGAAATTTTGGAAAGTTTCCTGCAATGTTTCCCTATATTTCCGGAAACATTGGAAGTATTCCTGGAAAGTTTCGGAAACATTCGGACATTTTCATCCCTAGACAGGAGTAGGCTTCCATTGTAAGTGGTTGCCTGGAAAAGTACTACACCTTTGCCAGTTGTTCATTCGCCAAGCAGTAATGTGAATGCATTACTGTGTTACCGACTAGACAATGTTACTAGCGAAAGTACTGGGCATGATGATAGATACAACTATGAGTTAACTGGTATCTCAGGGCTTAGGGGCATAGTTCATAAGAGCCACTCCGCACCGCCTCGCCTCGTACAATTAGTATTCTTTATATGGACTTCTATGTGTATGCTCTCACTACATCAACTCCGTAGCGTCGCCGGATCGCCTCGGTCGCAAGGCGAGGCGGTGCGGAGTGGGTGCCGGGTGGCTCTAATAAGCTATGACCCTTATTAGTGCAGTGCGCACACTTTTGAATTTCATAACCCTGGTTGGCACTGTGATATGAGATTACAGACATCCATTTTGTTCTTCTTGTCACTGACCGTTTTTTTTTAACGCCTTATGCGGACAACAACATCCTGCTACTATGTGTGTGTGTCAACTTATTGTTATAAAAAATCTTTATTACATCCTACCCCTTTTCATTGGATGCCCAGTAATATGAGAAATATTTTAATGTTTGTAAAACTTACATAATTTCATGTATCAGGGTCACATTGGTCATATAAATAAATATTTCAGGACATTTCACACAGCGCCACCTAACCCCAAACTAAGCAACTTAATGCTTGTATTATGGTGACTAGGATAACGGATATAAATAAATGTTATATCATTGTAATATAACATTTATTCAGGAATAATTCCATGTGCATGATCATAATACAAATATTTCTTGCCACAGGTGGAAGAAATAAAAGATATTAAGGAAAAAGAGGCCAAAGTGACCGCCATCAGTAAAGGGAACGAGCTGATCCGCGAGGAGGTGCTAGTGAAGCTTCAGAGGGCGCAGGCCTCCGCCCCCAAACCTGAAGCTGCCGCTGACCCTGACGCAGACGACGGCCCGCCGCCACCGGAGCCCGACGACAAACAAGAAGACAAACATGAAGACGACGACTCCAAACAAACGAAAACCTCGCAGAGGAAACGAAAGATGGACAAATCAGAACAAAGGGAAGCGGTAGTGACCCCGCGGCCAGAAGTTCCCGAGCAAAAGCGACCAGAGACTACCGTCAAACCATTCCACTACAAGAGTGCCAACTACAGCAGGTTCCACTCGGGTCCCCTTCACGAACACAAACAACCCAAGACGAAGTTTAAGAAGTGCTAATACACTTTATTGTTTAAGCGAAACTATAAAATTATAATATAGTTCGTTTATATGTATCTTGATTTGAGACGTGGTGTACATCCTAAAGCTCAAGTTAATACGTATAATCCCAGTTGACCTCATCTGTCCCAGGTTCCAGATGTTTTTGTGTTTGTAATTTATCCCGCCTTCTAGGTTTAGTCTTCTGCCATCTTCGGCCGCTTCTATGCTTAAGATCAGGCGAGATTATCAAAGGATAACCTGTATTAAATAATAAAAGGTAATAACCGCCTATTGGCGACTGGGAATTATTGTTCCCACTTGTAAACTGCTACGTATGTAGAGCGCCCACCCCCCTCCTCTCTCGGTGGCAACTGGGAAATTATACCCATGCCACCTGGGGGCGAATGGGAATATACTGATTAATAAATATTAAGCTTTACACGTTCAGCCGAAACTACTCGATGTGCACCACACAGATTCATTATAAACATTTATGAAAAACTTGATTTTATATAAGCAATAATAATAATTGAAGCAATAATTCATTTTATTTTCATTTTCCTTCCAATATAATAATACAATTTAATGTAAGTAGGTATATTAGCCCAGTCATATTAGGGCTTTCACCTCGGAATGAAAGATAATAAGCTGCAAATTGGTATGAACCTTTGTTTTGTCATTCTAAATGTTGTCTCAAAAGTCACAATCGTTATCGTGTCCGCGTCTCAAGATATTCAAGGTCAAAGGTCACAAAAATCGGTTTTTCGCGAATATCTGGCTTCCTATCGGTTAAATGAGATTTGCATTTATTATAAAAGTTGTAGGCTATAAAATTCCCTACAACTTTTGTTTAAACTTTTTTTTCATACAACCAACCGTTTTGAAGGTAGAGCGCGAAGAGTGCACATCGTACAGTCATATACGGCCTAATGCAAGGTCAAGCGTGAGTTATGGTTATCAGTACGTTATAAAGTCAATTATTTACTTGGAAATTATAATTATTAAACAATGCCTATTATTTATGTACTAACTATTAATTATTTATATTTAATTAAAGTAAGTAACTTGATTATTTATATATAATTATTCATATTTAACTATTTAAGTATAAAATATTATTAATTCTGGATTATATTTTAGTTCTATTTTAAGTTAACACATTATATATCTTTTCTTTAAAACGCGTAAATTTCTCAATACTTATATACCTGGAAATACTTGTCCCTACCCTATGCCCTTTTCTATTCATTGCCGGGACAGATGTTCTATATAGTATTCAAGGCCACTCTCAAAGAGCATATAAGAGAAGAGACGGCACTTAGAACAAAAAAAATGGTTCAATGTAAATGTATGAAACGGGCAAGAAGATCCAATACCAACATTACGGGCATGATTATCGATTATGACAGTGACAATTAACAACGCCAATGCCGCCAACATTGCTTACGTGGTAGGGTCCGGTCGTTCCTGCACCGGCTACATATTTTATCGATAATTTGTTCGTATTATAATTTCTCACATTTAGGTTATTACATATTACAGAGTTAAATAATTTAGTCTACGTTTATTAATAGGGTAAATGTCTAGTATTAATATATAATAGACTTTACCCACTTAATAAACGTAGACTAAATTATTTAACTCTGTAATATGTAATAACCTAAATGTGAGAAATTATAATACGAACAAATTATCGATAAAATATGTAGCCGGTGCAGGAACGACCGGACCCTACCACGTAAGCAATGTTGGCAGCATTGGCGTTGTTAATTGTCACTGTCATAATCGATAATCATGCCCGTAATGTTGGTATTGGATCTTCTTGCCCGTTTCATACATTTACATTGAACCATTTTTTTTGTTCTAAGTGCCGTCTCTTCTCTTATATGCTCTTTGAGAGTGGCCTTGAATACTATATAGAACATCTGTCCCGGCAATGAATAGAAAAGGGCATAGGGTAGGGACAAGTATTTCCAGGTATATAAGTATTGAGAAATTTACGCGTTTTAAAGAAAAGATATATAATGTGTTAACTTAAAATAAAACTAAAATATATAATCCAGAATTAATAATATTTTATACTTAAATAGTTAAATATGAATAATTATATATAAATAATCAAGTTACTTACTTTAATTAAATATAAATAATTAATAGTTAGTACATAAATAATAGGCATTGTTTAATAATTATAATTTCCAAGTAAATAATTGACTTTATAACGTACTGATAACCATAACTCACGCTTGACCTTGCATTAGGCCGTATATGACTGTACGATGTGCACTTCTCGCGCTCTACCTTCAAAACGGTTGGTTGTATGAAAAAAAAGTTTAAACAAAAGTTGTAGGGAATTTTATAGCCTACAACTTTTATAATAAATGAAAATCTCATTTAACCGATAGGAAGCCAGATATTCGCGAAAAACCGATTTTTGTGACCTTTGACCTTGAATATCTTGAGACGCGGACACGATAACGATTGTGACTTTTGAGACAACATTTAGAATGACAAAACAAAGGTTCATACCAATTTGCAGCTTATTATCTTTCATTCCGAGGTTGACCCCTTTTTTTACCTAATATGACTGGGCTATATATCGTCCAAAGTTTTATCAGATCAATGCTATAATTTCAGCCTATTCTCAAAATATTTCGTCCATAAAACATTTCTCTGGCAGTATTCACTTTTTTTTACATGGCAGACACTTTATCTCTTCAGGTATACAGTGTCAAATGTATACAGCCCTATAATAACAATTTCGTTTTCGCTTTTGTAGGGCTGTTTTCGTTGCTACCTATGTGGATACCTCGGGTCAAATATTTAATCAAATTTATAAAAGTTTTCTCAATATAGCTTTATTTATTTTTCTTTAAGATTAAACGCTGGAGCAAATAACAGCGGGCCGTACCGCGTACCACAAAGCATCGCAACAAAAACCTCGAGCGTAGATTCTACCTATAAATTATGAGCATCTGAAATGACTGATAGTGTAAATAGGGCATCCTTAGATTAAAATAATGTGGGCATCCCGTCTTATGCAATTTAAAACTCCCAATTATTCATGAAATAATTTATTAGGTATATTCCCATTTGCCCCCAAGTGGCAATTACCAATAATTATTATTGTTCTCACTTAAAATCGCTTAAACTGCTGTGTAGATCGCCTAATCGCTAAACTTTATACTGATAACTACTAAATATGCCTATCATCCTCTCATCTGGCAACTGAGAATTTATTCCCAAATATATAGAAATAAACCTTTTATATATGAACACACTACATGCGGCATGGGCGTAGCCAGAGGGATTGTTTTGGGGGGTTATTATTATAGTTAAAATTTAATAAAATCCCTAGAAGGATTGTGGAGAATTTTTGGCGTACGGAATAAGCTGGTCGCACATACGTCATAGATTGTAAATTTTTCTCGGTATTAGTACTCACATATTAGTAACATTTTTACCTTGAACCCCCCCTTAAACTAAAACCTGGCTACGCCCGTGACATGCGTCACGCATGGATAAAGCGGCGCGACTGTAGTGAGCGTTACTTCTAGACGTGTAGGAAAGTAATGCAGGAGGTTTATTGTTAAGCGTTACGATGCGGCCCGTTTGCTCCAGCTCTAAGATCACTAAACGTGTTTATTCAGATGTATCTTCCGAGACGTCTTCCCGGACGCTGATCTTGTTGTGTCGCAGCCTTCTGTCGCGTGGTTCCTTGAACATGCCCTTGCCCTCTGACGGCTTGGTCTTCAGTCGGATGTGGAACTTGCGTTCGTCGTCGTCCTCCCGTTTCTTACTTCGCTCCCGGATGTGCGGGTGGTGTTCGGTAGTTTTCTCCTCCTCTACGTTGGTTACTCGCTTGAGCACGCTCTTGAACGTCTGACCGCGCGTCGGCTCGTGCAGCGAGAACGTGATGCGATCGTGGTGGATCTGAAATATTATTCCTTTAACATCTTCTCAGACATGGTTATTGTTCTTACAACCCATTGGTTGGTAAATTTTGTAGTAGAAGGAAACAGGCCAAGTGTACTCGAGATAACCACAAAAAAGGTAAAAAAACTGGACTATAATATAATATTCGGTTTACTAAGGTTTGCAGGTACAGTTAAAATTTACAGATGTGTTTCCTACCCTACGCTACGCTTTAAATAAGAACCTAATTTCATTTTCATTGTTATTATATATCATCGACAGCATTGTATTGCTGTCGACGTAAAGGGAATAACAGCGGGGCACAACTATATGCTAGACGTGAATTAAAGCAAAACGGCGAGGCTATCTTAATATCTGTACTCACCCTATATTCAATAGTGATGTAACACTCCTCCTCATCATCACACACGAGTGAGTTGACGTCGGCAGGCTTGGCAGCGGAAGGAGGCCTGCGTCCCACACGTACGAACCGCCACAGCGACCGAATCCGCGCGCCGCACGCGTGACTCATGTCGCTCACCTGTATCATACAACGGTAGTAAAGTTATAGGAAGTGTTTAGGAATATAAATAACTGAACATCACTCAGAGCATAATATACTTTTTTTTCGGCGGCAATCTGAAATCTGCAAGGACAAAATAGCGGTGATAAGTGATAGAGCGGAATACATTTATCATTTACTCAATTCGACTTTTAACCGTGTTATTACAAAACGCGAACTTACGATTGTAGTACCATGTGCTAAGCGAACAATTGACATTAATTAGGTATTCGTAGTACTATCGAAAGACCGCGTCTTGTAATAACGCGGTTAGGGTCGCCGTCACCGATCGATGAGGAGGACAATAAACAATTATTATGCGAAATTGTAGATAATTGAGTCTGTATCTGTAACATACCTTCATCTGCTCGGCCCCGTCGCAAGGCACTGAGGACCTGGTGTCAGAAGAAGCTCGCGGCTCCACTCCGAACGGGTTGATGCAGGCGCGGTCGTCCGCCAGTACCGAGTCGATTTGGAATGCACACTTCGGTATGGAATCCGTACGCTCCTACACACATATAATAAAAATAAAATAATCTTTATTAGGAACTAGGAAATATTATTCAATCAGTGGTTATGCAGACCAGCAAGTTATATTCCCATTTGCCCCCACATCTATTACCCCCTAGATGGTAATTACTAACCAACAAATGGCGACTGGGAAGTGGGAAGTCATTGTACCTACCCAATCCACCTAAGCCGGCAACTGGGAATTAATTCCCAAATGCCGCCAGGGGCAGTCGATGTGGGGGCAAATAGGAATTTACTTTTATAAGGTGGCAAATGCAGGATATGCCACGTTGACATGCTATGTTTATGTTATGCAGAACTGTGGGCAATAATATAATTGAAGGCTGTGATGAATTCATTCAGATGAGTATAAAACTTTCATTTACTTCTTGTTTTCAACCCCCGACGCAAAAACGACGAGGTGTTATAAGTTTGACGTGTCTGCTGTCTGTCTGTGAGTGTGTGTGTGTGTGTGTGTCTGTGGCATCGTAGCTCCCGAACGGATTTTGATTTAGTTTTTTATTGTTTGATAGTAGAGATAGTCGAGAGTGTTCTTAGCCATGTTTGGTGGAAATCGGTCCAAGATGGCCGCCGCTACAAAATGGCGGATTACTTTTTTTCTTCCACTACCTCCTCAATATGGGTATCAAATGAAAGGGCTTAACTAGTAGAATACAACCCACTATATAAAATTTAAAATCCAAGATGGCCGCCACCACATAATGGTGAATACGTAAGTATTGCGTTGGGGATTTTTAAAATGTTTAATTTAATTAACTTGTACCTATTGACACTTCGTCCTTGTAAAGTTAATTTCTCTCTAGTACTTTGACTCTATTAGTTGAAGCTATGCTATAGCTATTAGGTAATAATTTAGAGACATTTAGTACATTTTGTTTCTAGTTTCCCACTATAATTCTATATTTCTTAAAATAGTACAATAAGCCTTCTGAGTTCTGGTATGTTATCAGATTGTGTGCACAATTGTTTTCATAACACAAAGGTAACTTTCTGCGTCACGTGACACGTGCCTTTATTGTGCCGTTTACGACTGCATGCATTGATCCTTAGATAATATTTTTGAGCTTGATGATGGAACATAATTATAAGACTACCAAGTCTTATAGATCATAAGTAAAACAAATACACAAGTTTCAGCCCTGATTAAAGACTGGTATCGAATGAATTACAATAACTGGAGATCATCATCATCAGCCCACGGTCTTTCTCTGCTGGACACACCTATGTCTATGGCCTCCACCATGGAAGGCTAACTACTCAACTCAGTTCTCCTTCTCTTGCTGCTTTCAGACCTTCCGGATATCGCCCCATCTCGCCCTACACTAGAGTTAAAATTGATGTAATCTTACCCATCCGACGTCATCACATCTCTTGGGCTCGTCGTAGCAGATGTAATAGTTGACAACGCTGGAGCCGTCGGGCCGCTTATCGGTGCTCCACGTGTACCAGTTGGCACCGTACTTAAACATGCCGTTGATATGCGCCTGATGGTAGATGAGGGGAAACACCAAGTCGTTGGGGTGAAGCTTGGACGGCTTGTCTGATGTAGGGTGGTCTTCCTCGGGCTCGGTGGTGGTGCTTATTCTAGAGCGTGCGAGGAAGGGCAGCATGGTGACTTTGGTGTCCCAGGAATCTGTTTCTATATCGTCATCGTGTCTGGAGTCTTCCTCAGAGTGTAGCAGCACCTTCACCTTGACGGCGAGTGTGAAGTGTACCAGCCACAGCGCGGTCGCGACGGTCCCGTACCGCACCATCCTATAGAATGCCTCTTGCTGTGCGGCCCAGCTCCGTTGTTTGCCCTCGGGAGGAAGTTATCGTTAGCGCGCGCCGATAACGCTACCGAGTTTGTAAACTTCATCTTAAAACTGCTTTTGTTCTTTTTCGTTTTGATCGCTAAAAAAGGTTAACAGTCATTTCCGTGCAGAATGAGATAACGCATCCGTGGAATTGCTGACGAGATCACGTGAAACATTTAACGTCGGAGCACGAAGTCCGATGAAAACCAATAACTGTCGCCATGCCCCTCCATTTTCACATCATCTTTAATTTTATCCATTCATAATGAGGGTAGGAGTGCAAATAAAAGAGTCGATTTAGATTATTAATTTTATTTGGGTACAAAGATGTAGAATATAAAATAAAAATACTGCATTTGGTATCAACCTTTTCAATAAAACTTTACATTACGAAAATTAAGCATTTTGACAAATACAATGATTTACATCTATCAAATAATAATATTAAAGCATAGTCGTGTTATAAAGTAATTATAATATCTTTAAACTAACGTTATTTCTCTATCTAAATAGAAAATGTATAATCGTATGTATAGTACAAATGATAATAGAAGCGAGTGAAGTTTGGACCATTGTTAGGAATTGAAGTTTTCCATGAGGAGTGCGTCGCATCAGCCGGAGCTCGCATAACACTCGCGCACTCTCTCTTATATATACACGCACGCACTCTCTCGCTCACGCATCCGTCATCACGCACACACACATAGCATTACAGGGTAAGAGTAGCGTCACTAAGGCAGAGAGGGTGTTTATTGTACATTATTCATTAAGAGTTAGTGCCTATACTATATATACCTACAAACGATACATCTACGTATGTACTCGCTATACTAAGCTACCAACCACTGAATAACGTATAGAAAACAAACGCATCGAGTGTTTTAATCTCATAAGATACGATGTGTATATAACATTGGTTCCATTCGTGTTTGAGAGTAATATCACAGCGTAAAGCAAACTTACACTCTCACATACACACTAAATATAGAAGCTCATACAATCAAGATACAGTGAAACATTACATAATAATATGTATTAATCTATTTCGTTGTAAACAGTTCTCGTCGAAACATAGGCCGTACATTTATTATAATAATTATTGTGCGTTATGGATCAGTCACGTGCTAATAATAGCTTTATAAACATTTGAATTTATCGTACGTACTTAATTATAATTAAAAGCTTAATATAGGCTGCCGAACATCTCCCACGATATGACTATTTTTGAAATGCAATTTCGTAGAATTCACTTTAGATATTTTTTGGACGATTATGGTAATACTTAGATAATAGATACCTATGTCATTTTATTTCAAAAGTGGATATACTTTTGTGATTTAGTTCGATACTTTAATAAAAAGGTATAAGGATGTTAAAAATGTCCTTTGCTCATATTTTTAAAATCTCTTTCTTAAATCTTAGTCTTAGATATCTTAGTTAAATTGCAGATAAAAAACTGGTAGTACTTAAAAAACCGATAGAAAAACCATCAAAAATTGTTATTCAAGATGGCAGCGAAAATACTGTATAAAACATCCGAAAATAAATTTAAAAAAATATTTGAATTTATATTTATATAAAATCAAATCGTGATATCGAGACGTTCGCCAAGCTATAATAAGCTCATTAGGCAGAAACACTACTGTGTCGTTACGAGTCAGAATCAAATTGATTTGTTTTATTTATTTCTCGCCATACATGTATGAAACCAATACAATTCTGACGCGCCACAAAACACAGCAATAATGTGTTTCTACCTTCAATAAAATATATTATTAATAACGAGTCGAACGATATAGTGTATTTAACGTTTCAAAAATATAACATTAGAGGGGGTTATAATAAAATGTATCTAATATATGATACTCTACGCTGTGATACGAAGTGAGTGAATAAATTAGTAGCATCTCTATAATAGCTCTTACAACTAAAGTGCGGTCGTCGCGCGTGACTGGAGACTTGAAGGTTCAAGAAAGGACTTCTATTGAACATATCTAATAAGTATATAACACCACAGCACACGTCAGGTTATTAATATTGTAATCACATATTTAAAAAGAAAAGTCACTGTGTTGCTTGCCTGTTCTTCTTGCTTCTTACCCATTCAGGTAAATATAAATAAATTTATAAAAAAATACTTTACAAATTATAACTTTTTTTATTCATTACAGGTATTTGTACCAACCGTTTTATGCTAATTAAAGTCATTGGTGCGGGGCCGGGATTCAAACTAGGTGGTCCAGATTTGCATCCGCACCACATAAACCCTTGGCCACCACCGCTTCTAATTCATTGCAGCCTATTTAACTAAATGCTATTCGATTTGCGAGATATTAGTACAAAGTTGCTTTAAAAAGATTTGTCTTAATTTTTATATTTTACATAGGTTCTAGATTTTTAAGTCAAGTGGTAAGTCATAAAGACCATAGTTTTAAGTACATGTAAGTCCTCGTATAGTCTCGGTCACGACGCGACCCCCTTAAATATTGTCGAAGTACTTGCCCCTAACTAACTTTGACTCAGCAAACTACGGAAAATAGACGAATTTCAACTATAATATAATATGTAGATTTCTAAAGTTCATCACTTATCACATCAACTCAACGACATGACACTGCGACTCGCAGCACATAAGAATTTTGAACTAAAAAAAATATTTTGTGAAGATAGCGGTAAAAATTTTGAAATTTGTTATGTATGTTAGTCACCGATATACAAGCAGACGGACCACATGATGGTGAACGGTCACCGTCGCCTTTAGACATTGTGTTACTGTCGACGTCTTGTCGGACAAGTAGGCGGGGTAAAACTCTTCCTAGAGTGCTTTTCACTAAAGGAGTCCTTTTTGCGGGGCTCCACTATCACAACATTTAAAAGTTAGCATATTTATAACTTTTTAACGCCTCATAATTTCTCAAATTGAATTTCTTAATTAAATATGTATTTATTTTGTCTAACAAATAAAAAATATTTAGGATATGAAGTCCAGTAATTATCGAAATAACTAAATTTAGTTCCGCAAAATTCCGCGGGACCTCTTTCGTGAAAAGGACTCTCGTGGCGTGTACCACCCACTGGACAAAACCGTGTCTAGCGGTTATTTTAACCGTGTTCTGGCACAATGATGAAGGAGTAGTATGGATGGGCCTCTTTTCGTTTTTAGTATATAAAATGATATCTCTCAAGCGTGGCAATTTTTCATTTGTTTTCTTGTCGATCATTGGTGCATTGGCCGTCAATCTTGACTTTTTCATACAATTGACGGACGGGGATGACCCAAGTTGACCGGAAAACTTACCACGCAAAAGTAGCAATTAGGGCCGCACTGTGTTCTGGCATGATTAGTAAAGCCAGGCCAAACGGGATCCCGCTGAAATGTCAAGCGTAGAACTGTCATCCCATACATTGTACTTTTGTGAATGTATGGGATGACAGTTCTACTCTTGAAGTTTTGTCGGGATTCCGTGTGGCATGCTAGAGCCACTGGCTTTACTAATCATGCCAGAAAACGGTCATAATAACCGCTAGACACGGTTTTGTCCAGTGGGTGGTATACGCCACGACCGAAACCTACTAGAAAAAATTGGCTATATTTTCTTTAATTTACAATATTAGTAATTTTACCGTTATTTGCACAATATAGAACTCAAAATTGTCGGCTTATCTTCGAGTGGGAGTGGCATCGCCGTTGAATTAATTCAATCAACGATGACCTCAAATCTAAATAATCGCAGCAACGATTTACGCTATCTTACTATTATTGTATTTATTATGCTAATAGAGATTCAATAGTGAAATGTAGATATAATATGAAAATAAATAACTTTATGGATAATGTTTGGTAACGGGCGACACGGAGCGCGGCCCTCACTAATATAATATGTATTATAATGTATGTATTCTAGTATTGTTTTATAAAGCGCATGTAGCCGACGCACTGTGCCGCCTTATATCTCTCTACATCTCACACAACTACTATAATCACTTACAGAGGAGATACTTCAAAAATTAGTATAATTAACTCTCTCGTTTCAAGTAATACTAGGCCTTAACATACTCCGCAGATGCGTGCTTCAACGTACCCGATGCCTCGCCATTATGAAGCCCCACAAAGCGTGCGGCCCTCCGGTGAAGGGTGACGATGCGTAACAAATTTATCTAGGGTAATAAAAGGCCTTAATAGATTAAAGCTTTAATACTGAAAATAATGTTTATGATAACCTGATAATTCAAAGACTGGTGTAAAGCCTTACCACTATCGTTTTAAGTAATATTAGGCCGTACTGAAGTTTTAATACTGAAAATAACTTAAATATTACGTGTTCCTACCTATAACCGCATTTGTAATCAATTAAACCTGACAACGCGTCATTATTTAATAACTATTATCTCCTTTGTGAGTGAATATTGAGTCTGTGTAACATGTCTATAATGCGTCCGCCACACTACGCCACACTGTGTGTCGCAGAGTCAAACACATCTATGACATAGTGCTTTCAAATTATATTGTTTGAAAATTTGACACTGTAGTACAGTGTGGCGCAGATGCGGCTATAAAGCCGGCGGTCCACTTAGCGCAAACGTTCGCTCGACATGTCAAATTCGAATTAAAAAGTTCTTTTGATTTTTACTTCATACTTTACTAAGTTTGCCAATACGCGCGAACATTAACTCGAAGTGAAGTACGCCTATAAACATAGACCACTCGAGCAAGTGACCGTTGAAAATATAACTTTCTCTCAGCTGTGATCTACACTAATATAAGAAATATCTACACTTATAGCTAAAGAAGACATTTACAAATAATAACTTGAAGAATACGGTCTCATTCTCATAATACTTTTTTATACTATAGTGACAATATTGCTCGTTTTAATGTATTAAAGAACGTTGAACGTGAATATAATGTCCCATAGGCTTAGTCCGAACTTTGTATGCACTGTGGCAAAAAAACTTATAAATATAGCCATAAAAAACTTAGCCTTTTTAACCTAACATAGCCTTTTGTTTTAAATTATACTTTTAATTTGTTTTCACCTGATAACAGATGAGAAGGATCATAGCATAAGCAATGATTCACTTTAATTAACATTTTGATCAAAATGTATTTTTCATTTTGAACTGTGACCATAGATTGTCAATCATTCATTCGTCAATCATTGTCATTGCAGACATCTTAATTAGAAGTAAATTTTGAATGATATATAATTATTATAAAACCTTGTGTTACTAACCCTAGTCTTTAAGTTTTTATTTTAAGTA
The DNA here is from genome assembly GCA_947507615.1 of Hemithea aestivaria. Classification (NCBI taxonomy): domain Eukaryota; kingdom Metazoa; phylum Arthropoda; class Insecta; order Lepidoptera; family Geometridae; genus Hemithea; species Hemithea aestivaria. Next base: position 5,315,942 of record OX382323.1, read on the forward strand.
CTAACCAGTGGACCTATGTTGTCTAAATAAAGAAATTTTAATTTAACTACCAGTGTTTAACAAATACGAAAATATAGATCGACAAGCCTTTACAAAACAAAGTGTAAATTTGTACAAATATTTGGACAAATGTTTGGCTCATTTAGACAACCACGACATTAAGAAAACCTTTTTCTGTTTAAGCAAACACTGTGGGCGTAGCTTATAGGTTATATGATATATATTTACCATGTGTTCAGGGTCTTAATCAACTGGTTAAAAACAGGCATGAAAACAAACTTTCACCTTGATTTTTTTCCTTTCGCAATGCAGTCACAAAGTTCGTCATAAACCTATAGTTTTAACCTGGGACCCGCAATTTCCATTGTCTAAACTTTGCCACATTAGCAACGTTCTATAATATAGATCAGCTTCACTTGGCACAAATGACAGAACAAAATGCCAAATACACTTGAGAATTTGACAGTTTGTCCAAACATTTGAGTCAAGTTGGCTTAATACATAACCATAGTTCGGCACATATAAGTTGACGGTGAATCGCGGCGATAGTTTTTAAACAGAAATCGCAATGCTTAGCAATTGTATAGTAAACTTAATCGTTAAATAACAATAAATTAATTAATAAATCATACAAACGTGTATCGCGTCATCTTATATGTAACGAAATATACGTCGCACGCGCAAACAAATATTCGGCCAAAGCTTGTTACTTGCTGAGGTGTGACTTGACTGGACGAGCTATGGAGAGTATTGTTTTTGACTTGATTTAAAAGATGTAATTAGTCCTTTTTCGAAATGTCTTAATAAACACATAATGTAGTTAGTAAATTTGTATTAGTCTCAATATATGTACCATATTTGAGATGTTTTTGTGTTACGAGGCGGTGAAAAATCGCACCAAATGGTTCGTATAATATAACACATGCTGCTTGCCAGTTTAGTTGCTTGAACTTGGCTTGACACGCCACGCGAGTTTCGATTATTCGCATAGGGCTCAAAATTTTATCATAATTTTTCGAGAAAAGGTTATTCGAGTAAATAAGTGTTTCTTAAATTTATTGAGCGAGTATTTTCATAGCGTGCGACGTTTTCAATGTTAATTAAGTATAATATTCCTCTATTCTAAGAGAACATGTGCAGAGACACTATAACATACATATTATAGGTATATAACGAATACAAGTTGGTCCTAAAGGCAGTCGCAGAGTTTAGCAGTTACTACACTAGGCGGGATTCGAACCCACTACCCTACGCTCAGCTATGACTTACTACTAATTATAAATACATATACAGTGAGGCATACATATTAACGCATGGGACTTTTTAAATTGTGATTTTATTAACTAAGATTTTTGTTTCGAGTAACATGACTCATACACAGAAAACTGTGTAATAAATAATACCTAACGAATAACTTAACTTAAAAAAAACTTGTACAAATAATTTAAAAAGATGGGACTGAAATGTAGAAATGTTATGGAATGTAATCACACTATTTCAAGCAAGTCTGGTTAAGATTCCTCATGACAAAAGGCTAACAGATTTGATGGAAATGGTATTGACATCTAACATATGTATTATAGGCACCCCAGTGGTAGCTCCTTAAAGCTGAAAAAAGAACGCTTACAATGTGTCTGAGGCCTAAGTGTTATTGAGATATTGCCTTAATGGCCCAGCAGTTAAAGGCAATACACAAGTGACAATAGAAAATGTCAGAAAATTATATTAATCCATATGCTAAATATGTATATCTCACTGTAAACCGTGCTCCTTTCAATCGCAATATAAAGGGCGCACTAGAGATGTTGACAAAGTGCAAATATATTTAGGCCGGCAGTTACATACTGAAAAACAAATTATTTTTGTTTGTAAATATAATACAAAGAACAAAAATGTGTCTAGTTTTTTGTAATCTAATTAACAAACTTTTTGACAACATCTCTATCACACTTAAAGTACATAAACACTCAAGTGTTTGCGCCCTTGAGTGTATAATAATAATATCATGTAGATATGTGAAATTCGCGCGAATATTCTACACTTACACTTATACTTGCGTGCGTGCTGTAGCACCGATTTGGTTCGATCTGTGTACATATTATACACAAAGTGTTACAAAAATGTGTAGTAATAATAATTGAGAGGTATAAATTACTTATCAAACACAAAATACTAAAAAGTATTTCTAAATTCAACTTTTGATCTGCCATATTGATTCGACTGACTTACTTTGTACGAGAAAATTCTTTAAAATTTGATCGCGTTTTTGTAACACTTTGCATAAGTGTAATCAATAAAACGTTGTATATTTATTTTAGTAAGCCTCTTGTAACATCAAATACTTTGTTTAGGCCAACAATAGGCTTCACAGACGACGTCAATCCTTCAGTCTATACAAAATATAAAAAGCTGGGGTCGAAGACGCAAGAAGGGATAGAGACGACTTCCGCCGCCTGTCCAAGTGTTTTAGATACAGGCTTCAGCTGCCTGTCCAAGTGTTTTGGTGAATCAATAATGTATATATTTAATTAAAATATACAATATTATTGTGCGATGTGGTAATACGGCGCGATGAGGAGATCCCGACGTCACGTGTTCGATAACATCAAGGTTTTGCGCTGGAAAAGATAACAATAAATACATGTTAGTTGATTCTGTGGGTGGTTGGTTCTGTGGGCTTAAGCCATATTACCATAGCTTGACGTGCTATGGGTACATATGATTTAAATATAAGGAGGACGTTCAATATCGTTAAAAGTGGGGTGGTGATAGCCGGATATGATAGTATGCGGGACATTGAATTTGACTATACATAAGCAGCTTAAATATTTATGGGACTGCAATAATAATAATAATAATCAATTGTAACACCTTGTATACTCGTTTTATTAATTAACTAGCGGCCCGTCCTCGCCTCGGGTGCCTTTATGAATAAATGTGGTCAAACGTAGGCCTATTTAGTAAAAAAAAAAAAAACCAAAATAAATAAATAAAATAAAAACTTTCACAATAAATATTTCAATGACAAACCTACAGCTTAGTAAAATATTGTTAGAACAATATAAAGTGATCATCAACATTAAAATTCGTATTTTAACGTGAATTTAGATGCATTTTTTTTTCAACTTGCGATCCTATTATTGATTGTTCTATAATCTTAAAATATTCAAGTTGCTTCTGGCGCATCGCCGGCCGCTGCCGTGGTACGCTCGCTTCGCTGGCTCGGCTTACCTAACCTATCAGAGTTGGTTCTGAGACAGTAAAGATTCTTAGGTAGGTAGTATAAATTATGATGACCACGGCAATCAAATGCTGTATTGAATAATGGTACTGAATAGTAATGCTTATAATATATAGGTAATGTATATTAAACGAAGATTTTCATTTCCATATTAACAACATTTGGGATACTAAGAAGATATAAAAATTATCCTATGCCCTGTCTCGGGACTCAATTTGTGTTTAAAACCAATAAAAGCTAGATCGGTTCTAAGGTTATTAATTCGTCATACAAAATCATAAACCCGTTTCCCCCTCTTAAAGGGTGGTTTCTGGGTTTAAAGCTATTCTGTATCATTTCCTGTTAACTTTATGAAAAAGAGCTTAATTGGCTTAGCGAATATAGATTCCTCATACAAACTTCACCCCTTTTCCCCCTCTAAAAGGGGGATTTTACTACTACCTATAAACTAAATATCAGCTCTAACGGCCCTGCGGTTATAGAGATTGCAATACAACATTCATCCCCCTTTTAGAGATGAAAAATGCCCCCCTTTTGCCGATCTAAACTATGTCTTTTATATACTTTCCTGGTAGGTATTTATAATAATAATAATAAAAAGCGTTTATTTTCTCTCACAAGAATAAGTTTGTACTTAAGTACTAGGTGTAAGTACTAGGTGGTTAACATTTATTGGTAATCATAAGCTTTATCACCTATCTTGTGAGGGACTGGTGCCTACTGTAGGTTTATGGAATAAACCTGAGATGCAGGTCGCCAGTGCCCCCCCTCTGACAGGATTGGTAAAACTGAATAATAAATTACACAACTTTAAGAAAAGTAATTAGACGTACAACTTTAAGAAAATAACAATATGAAACCTGTTTCCTATACTAATTACTATTACACTATATACAATGATATCTTTAAATACTTAACTTCTATTATTTCTGAGGTGCAGACAGTTTTGTGTGTGTGTGTGTGTGTGTGTGTATGTTTGTTTGTGTATATATAAATGTTAATAATTAAATAATAATTTGTTGTGTATTTTCGTATAAGTACATATATAATATTATGATTTATGGAATATGTATAAGTACCAATAATATAATGATAGATGAAATAGAAGTAAGAATTAAGAGTAGGTAAAGAATTAGGGGTAGGTGTGTTGAGTGATTACATAGGCGTTTTATACAATTAACTACATATATATTAATAAGAGCATTTTTAGATTGATGTTTTCCTCTGGTTGTATAATATGTAAGTAGGTGTATTTTAGATTATTTTAATGTTGTTAGTAGCTTTTCTGTTGTTTCATAATTTAAAGAGAGAAGGTAATTGGTGAGCGCTAGTTTACATTTATAATTATTTAGAGGATATATTGTGAGTTGGTTGTTAATTTTGTTATATAGGTATTGTCCTAGGTGGCAGAAAAAGCGATGGGAGAAGCTTGTTTGGAATATCTGAGTTTTGCAAACTGAGCCTTTCCTGCGTTTACCTTTGGTAAGTTCTGGGTCGTAGTTTAACTGCGAGTGCTTTTTTTGAATGACATGTAAAATAAATGATTGTCTGACCGTCAGTACTTTCCATTTTTCGTAGAGTTCCGTTGTGGGGAATCGGAAAGGGAGACCTGCCCCAACCTTCAAGATGGCACGCTGAGCTCTTTCTACGTGTATTAAGTGTGTTTTTGCTGCACCACCCCAGGATATAATGCAGTAGTTGATGAGGGACTGGCACAGGGCGAGATACACTGATTTCAACACTTGAAAATCCGCTGCGTGACGTAACGTTTTAAAAATATATATGACCTTTCGCAGACGAGAGACCTGGGCATCTATGTGGGATTTGAAGTTAAGGTTCTGGTCTATAATCACGCCAAGATATTTGATAGACTGAGTTCGTTGTAGTTCAGGACACGAGCAAGGGTCGTTCCGGAGACACGCATGAGCCGTTAGTGATAGTGCCGTCGATGGAAGAAGGTTAGATTTGATAGCAAAAGTAATATATTTAGTTTTAGATACATTTAGGGTTAAAATATTAGTGTTGAGCCAGTTGCTTACTATGTTAAAGCCATTTTGAGCCACGGCAAACGCGTCTGTCCAGGTGTCACCTTTGAAATAGAGGGCAGTGTCGTCGGCGAAAGTGAGTATTTTACATCCGGGAAGTTGCATTTGACAGAGGTCGTTTATGTACGCCAAGAACAGGGTTGGACCAATTATGCTTCCCTGAGGAATACCGAATTCAGGAGACATTTCGTTGCTTAGCCATTTGTCGATTTTGACACGTTGTTTCCTGTCAGTTAGGTAGTCCTTGAACAGACGGAGAGTAACTCCCCGGATTCCGAGTTGCTCCAGTTTGTTTAGCAGGTGAGGAATCGAGACTGTGTCAAATGCTTTTGCCAGGTCCAAGAAGATCGTAAGGCATTTCTTCTTTGCGTCTAACGTGTTGACAATCAAATCCACTAGGTCGTGTACCGCGTCACTAGTCGATTTGCCACGTCTAAACCCGTATTGAGATGGTGATAGTAAGTGGTTCGACTCTAAGTAGGACACTAGACGTTTGTTGAGAATACGCTCGAGTATCTTAGACATTGCCGGTAAAATGGAGATCGGCCGGTAATTATTGACACAGTCTCTTTTCCCCGCCTTGTGAATAGGTTTAACTAGTGCGATTTTGAAGGCTGTTGGAAATTTAAACTACCATTATACCAAATTTCAGCTCAATCGGCTCAGCAGCAAAGATTTCAAAAGAAATTTCTTCCAAAAGTTCAAAATTCTTCCAAATTTCTTCAAGATTGCAAAATACTTTCTTATTTTGTTTAAGTAGTAAAAAGAACCTATAAGTATTCCAAATTTTATCATTCTAGGTTCAGGGGTTTCGTCTCTACTACAGTCAGATTACTTACCTGGAAAAGGGTCAAGTTAAATACCACGGCAAATTGAAAAAAAATGCATAGGTTAGGTACTTGCAGAAATTTCAACGGAATACTATATTCGTACCTACTACAGCTTGTTGATGTGTCATAATAATAATAATTATTACTTGTCTCACGGGTATAAGGCCTTACGTGCCTAATAATTATTTGCGGGCTGGACGTAGACACCGTCGGTTGCTGATGGCTCCGCCGGTGCCTAAAACGCTTCACGCCAGTAATATGCCGATGTGAATAGAATAGAATAGAATCATTTATTGACCAAACAACAGTAATGTTATTATAGGCATGTCAGGTACATTCATTAACTCTTAAATTAATATATAAATAAACAAAAGTATATAAATAAACAATATTGACATGTTTATTGTATTGCAAGTTAATAAAAAAATTAATTCGATTTCATTAATAAAAAATAAATAATAATCATCAAAATAATAACATTTTTAACTGAAATTTATACTGTATCCTAATAACAAGAAGAAAATCAACAAAAATGTCAATTTACATGTCCAAGAAAAATAAAAACAACAAAGTAACACTTTAAAATATTCAATAGATATGTCAGAATGAGTCATTCATCGTTATACAAAAATGAGGATTCTAATAGGTGCATAGTCATAAATTCATTAATATTATAAAAAGGGTTTCGCTCAAAAAATGTCTTTAATGTTCGTTTAAAGGTACTCATCGGCAAGTCCGTTAAACGTTTAGGTAGTTTGTTATACATCTGCAATTTTGTGTACATTCCTTGTTTTTGAACTTTTGTCAACCTAGTGCGCGGTAAGAAGAGTTTATGTTTATTTCGTAAATTGAAACTATGCGTGTCCATATTTTTTGGTAATGAATCTTTTTGTCCATGAATTTCTAGAAGGCTTCTATAAATATATAATGATATAATGGTCAAAATTTTATTTATTTTAAAATATTTTTTTACTGAAGTCCGTTTTTTAAGGCCACAAATAATTCGAATAGATTTCTTTTGACATTTCAATATATTATGTACAACTGCGCTATTTCCCCATATTGTTACTACGTAATTTATTTTAGAAAAAATGTATGCATAATATACAGATATCAAAGTGGATTTATCTACAAGAGGTTTCAATTTCAAAAGTGCATAGTTAGCGCTTGAGAGACTTTTACATAATTTATCAATATGGTTTGCATGGCTTATGGTGTAATCTATCGTATACCCCAAAAACACATTGTCTGTTACTTGATTATTATACTGCCTTGGTCCCTTCTTGCTCTGGTAATTCATTACTGTATTTTTATCTGGATTGAGAATGATACCATTTGCCTTAAACCACTCCTGTAGTAATTCTGTTACTTTAACTATTTTATCATCCCTCCCCTCGACCGTTTTATCCCTAATTCCGACATGTGTATCATCGGCAAACAAACTAATTTTTGCCCAAGTTGGTATGTTACATGAAAGATCGTTGATATAAATTAAAAAGAGAACCGGACCTAGTATCGATCCTTGGGGAACTCCTATTGTCATGTCTCCAATAGTAGAATTAGTATTATTAACGGTAACATATTGATTTCGGTTGCTTAGATACGATTTCATCATATTATGTTCTACTTTATCAAAACCATAGTATTCCAACTTTAGCAATAGTACATCATGTCTTAAACAGTCAAAAGCCTTTGATAGGTCACAGAAAATACTTGCGCATTTCTGTGACATATCCAAAGACTCTAATATAAAGTAAATTACCTTACGAATAGCCATTTCCGTGGATTTTCCTTTGCGAAAACCGAACTGAGAAGCAGTAAATAGTGGCGAGCTATTGCCCTGCTATCGGGCTTCCTGTGTGAGAACCAGCATGTCGTCATATTTCACGACAGTTTACCTCAGATAACACTTGAAATTAATTTGTACTTAAGTAGAATTAGTTACTAAAATATTATATTAAATAGGTTAGTTTATAACATAATCTAAATATAATTGTTAATCTTAGCGTCTTGGTATGTAACTGTAAGCTTTCTTTGAGAAATTGAAATTACGATGACGAGTCAGTCAGAAAACGTCTTTATAATTTATAGAAGATTAAATGTAACCTATATTTCAAATTTCATTATTCTAGGTTAAGAGTTTTTGTCTCTACGATAATGAGTTACTCAGTCAGATTTAATTCGTCATACACACAGATCATAAAGCTAGAGATGGAAGCTAAAATGAGGTAACAGTCGCCAAGTCATATGCCTGAATCAACATAAGCTCGTAGCTCCGCCTCTTTTTCGTGTTCATTCCACGGCCGACATTGACAGCGTGACATTCACATACTTAATGAAAAATAATTAATAAAAATGCCGTATTGTTCAATAAAAAGGCGCGGAAAGACTAGCGCTACATTCAGTTACGCAAAAGACGAAATCTTATTACACAGGCAAGTTATTATTCCGATAATAATCATTGAAAATGTTTAACATAAAATGCAATATAAAAATGGCCAAGTTTCTTTTCGTCTCATTCTTTCTTGGTAAATTTGTATAACATTATCTCGTTCTCTCTTACGCAAGGATAAACTAGTGATAAGACACAAATTTAAATTTACACCACAAATTTTATCGACAAAAATGTTATTGAAATTTTTGAAGTAGGTAGGTATTAGGTATATTAAGGTACCAAAATTATCGGGGTTTAATATTATACAGGGTTACTGGTATTTAATTCATGAATGGTTATTATGAAGCTTATAATAAGAGAAGTGTAACGAAGCTTTTAAAATACATAATGTTAAATTTGTCACTAATTTAAAAACAAATAATTTGTATTTATTGTTTATTCTTATAGGGTGCGTATTCGCACGCATAACGTTTATTCGGGTACTTTGGGAGTTAATAGTGATGAGAAAACATTTAAGCTATAATAAAACAATAATTGAAGTTATATTAAAATATCTCTCGTATACAATACAACGAACTTTCTCATCAAACTTAAGAATAACAGTAACTTATATTTTCTTATCGATACGATATAGCGACTTTACCACGTCACTAGAAAGTCATGTTATGCCTCTAACTATTACCTAATCTGTGGCGTAACTGTGACGTGACCTTTAACGAGCCAATCAAATTTAGCCACCCATCCCCCGCACCCCACCATGTTTTGGTGACTTTGTTTTCATACAAAAAATGACCTAAGCGCGGTATTATCTCTCTAGTATATGGTCATACATAATTGTCACTGTTCCAAATTCCCGATACAAATTGTCATGCCTTTTCCCCCTTAAAAGGTGATTTGTACTTTCCAGGTACTCAATATACTTTTATCGTGTATGCTTTCCTGTGAGTCAAACAACATTAATACCAAATTTCAGCTTGATTAACTTAGGGGTTACAGAATTCGATATTATTCCCGTTCCCGAAGGAATTTTTCGGATGAATAAACTGTACTTTATCCTTTCTTGGTAGTCAAACTACTTTTATACCAAATTTTAGCCTATTCAACGTAGCGGTTACAGTTTTCATTTTATTCCCGTTCCCATGGGAATTTAGGAATGAGAACTATTCTGAATCTTTTCCTGGTAGTCAAACTACTTTTTTACCAAATTTCAGCTTAATAGGCCTAGCGGTTACAGATTTCTATTTTATTCCCGTTCCCAAGGGAATTTTGGGATGAAAACTATCCTGAATCCTGTCATGGTAGTCAAGCTACCTTTATACCAAATTTCAGCGTGATAGACTTAGCGGTTACAGATTTCCATTTTATTCCCGTTCCCGTGGGAATTTCGCAAAATCCTTTCTTTTTATACAACGAAGTAAGAAGACGAGCAAGACGCTCTCGTGATGCTAAGAGATAACGCTGCCCATAGTAAGTACAGTGCTAGCCAGGATTTTACAAAGGTAAAATTCTGGGTACACCGTGCTAACTTGAGAGTCATAAGATGTTAAAACTCCTCAGCCCAGTAATTTCACTAGCTACAGTGCCCTCCTACCGAAGCACAGTAATCGGCGGCTTATCGGTCGCCTACGTTACCTAAAGGTAACCGTACTGATCAGCGCGGTACGGCGCGGCAATGTAATTTTTGTTTGAAAATGCTGCCGCCTGCCGCGTAGTGCGGTATATCTCATACATTTTCGGTACAGCTGCAGTTCAGTTGAGAGTGAGTCAATCAATTTACCTCTTTATATAGTAGTATAGTTTCATTTCATTGCATAATTGTATAAGGAATAAGAATATAGGTATAAGAAAATATAAATCGTAGTACTTTTTTAATTTTAATTTCATATGTTTTCACTTTAAACCAATTTCAAAATATTTATCAATTAAATTCTAACATTATTATGTATGCTTGAAAATTTAAGCATGAATGCAATGAAAGACGAATGAATGAATTTTCGTATGCTTGAAATCGGTAATTTTTTTATTGTCACTTAATAATAGAGGTATAAATACTAATATTAAATACCCTAAATAGTCATACTATGTCTTTTAAACGAACATCTCGCGTATTTCATTGATGTCAACCGCGTGAAGGTATGAGGGGTGCGCTTCGTACTTCATAATAGTCTGGAAAAAGGATTTTTCAGGAAGATTATGTTTTTAGAGACTACATGCATGCATTTACAGGGTGACTGGTATATCATTTAGAAGTTTAAAGGATACCATATATTAGAGAATCACATAACGTTTAAAATTAACAAAAAAAGAAAATCGTTATAAATTAAAAAGAAAATCTTATTTTGAACTAATGCACCACGTCTTAAAAAGTATGTTCAACTTAGGCCTGGCGAACAGCTGATGCTCTAGGTAAATAAGAGTAGATAAAGTTTTTACCGTGCCACCGGACTACAGAGTCTGGTCGGGTGTGAGAGGTCGTAGGAGTACATTACGAATAGATACTTTACATTTAAATCGGATATTTTTCTCAATATATAAGTACCTATTTTTAGTATACATTTCGAACAAGAATAATGTACTGAGTGTTTAAAGATTTAAGTGCCTACCATCAATATAATGGTTAGGCACACTCTGCAGGGCTATTCACTTATTTGTCAGGGAACCGAACTCCGAACCGACAATTCGGTCTTCGGTTCGGTTCTCTGACGGATAAAGGCATAACCCTGCAGCTGCCTGAACGGTTCGATGGATTTTAGCTTGAGAGGTGTCGTTTGATGTGTATTTACTGTGAGAGTGACACTGGTAAACTAAATGGTCAAAACAAATTATTCAGAAACGCAGTTGGGTGTTTTAGTTGTGAGGAGCGCTTATACAATTGGACACCGATTGGGAGTTCTTTTTTTTATTTTACTCTCCATGACATTTTTTAATATATCACACTGGAATTACTTTTAAAATGTGTGCAATAACATTCCGCAGGGATTTTCTTGAGGAATTTTTAATTCTAAAAATTTATATTGGTAAATGAATGAAATAGTGCGAGCGAGAGAGCCTCCAACTGTACAAGCGCTCTTAAATTACCGTTTTATTGTTTTAAATTTAACACTTTGGCAGCGGCAGTTTTTTTAGTACTATCGGCAGTGACGGATATTACACACAACATCGTGCATGTCGGTCGTCCAGCAGCTAGAGGGTGGACGATATAGTCAAAGTAGCGGGTCGCACATGGACGAGATTGACACAAGACAGGGTTAAATAGCATAACATGAAGGAGGCCTATGCCCAGCAGTGGGATATAGAAGGCTGTGGATGATGATGATGATGATCGTAGCATCATATCATAAAACAACGTTTGTGTATCCGCGATTCGACCTCAAAATACACTATTCGTGTTTATCGCAACCAAAGTGTTAACTTAGAATAATAATAATAAATAATAATTGGGGTTTAAACTCCAACAGAACAGGTTTCCCTAATTACACTGTCAGAGTCAAATCACAATTTATAGGTTGTGTGGCGAACCTATATGTTGCAGTTTCAGGTCGCCGAGATTACTACAGGGCCTGCAACATGACCTAACGACTGCCTCCTACATATCTTATAGGAAACAGCCGGGACCCACAGTTTAACGTGCCTTCCGAAACACGGTAGCGTCCAGGCGAAAATCTTTGCCACACTGAGATTTGAACCCAGGACCTCCGGCTTACAAGCCGGACGTATGACCACTGGGCCACGGACGCTACAGAAAACGGACGATATAGAAAGAAAGATCTACGGAAGCTTAAAAAGGTTTATACAATAACATAGGGAAAAAAAACTGCACTTGGAAACTTGTTATTCTATCATTCATCCTTCCAATATCATAAAACTGTGAAAGTTTGAATGTATAATTGTTACTCTTTCACGCCTAAAAGGGGGGACCAATTTAGCCGTCGGGGCTGCGGACGAGTGCTTCGGCGTACCCGCTGCCCGGCATTATGGCGTCCCGCAGGAACACCCGCAGGTATTTTAGTGGGTATCCCCGCCGCGCCCATCTTCGGCGGGGAGTCCCACATACCGCCCCGAGCCCCCAAGCGCGGGGTGATGATGCGTAACGCATTATTCCTGGGTCAATTAGAGACTATTTCCCTCAACTTAATGAGATAGCTTAGCTAGCACTTAATGAGATACCTTCCCTCCACTTTATTAGAGCTTAGCCCCTGGAATAACATATAGGCTACAGCACGTTAAACCGTTGGGTCCAGCTGGGTTTTTTTTTGGTTCTCTCATACCTGGAGCAGTAGGTGTGCCTCGGCGAAGGTGGGTCTGTGATGGGTGTCCCGGCTCCAGCACTCCAACATCAGCTGGTACAGGTCCCGAGAACAGCTGCCCGCGCGCTCCAGTTGCTCGAAACGACCGTCGTCTGCCTCCAGGTGAGCTAGGTTCTCTAACACCTGGAACACACACGTACAATCATAATGTTACATACCTATCCTACAGGGGGATCACATCATCGTGGCCACCTGTGAGACAAAAAATAGCTTACGGATTTACATTATTTTATGAAAAAACGCGATATATTGATATTTTAGGTCATAAACTAGTAGAATAACATTGTATTGTTTCAAATTGCTTTAAAATTTTGGAAAAAACGAAATACATAGGTATTATTGTCACAGTGAAGCAGTTTGACAAACAACATAAACCGGCCACGCTGAAAGGGACGGAAAAAAATAGGTTCTCCTTTTTCTTCACACAGAATAGGGATGTTGACACATGTTACGAATTCATATAAACTTATGTTTTTCACTTAAAAGACAGTATTTAAAAACCTATAATCGCATTTTAAGGATCTATTTACAAGACAAAATTGAATAAAATCAATTTTAATTTCAATAATTTTTACTTATTGTTACGCGAATGCGAACGCCAATCAGAGCGCGTGACGTCACGCCACTGGCACGCACCGCACCCTTGACTTACGCTTCCTATGAAATGTTCCTGATTTCGACACATTTTAATTATTCATAACTTAAAAACCACTGAACCGATTTTGATGCAACTTATACTGTGCCCTAAGTTGGTCCGAATTTAAGCAAAAAAAAGTCAATAACCAAAATGGATCTTATATTTTCATAGAGACATTTTAGTTATTGACTTTATTTTTGGTTTAAGTATGGACCAATTAAGGGTACAGTATAAGTTGCATCAAAATCGGTTCAGTGGTTTTTAAGTTATGAAGAATTAAAATGTTTCGAAATCAAGAACATTGCTTAGGAAACGTAAGTCCAGCCAGTGGTGTGACGTCACGCGCTGTCAGATGACTGTTCGGAACGTTTGAGCCGGAATTCAAAAAATCATTTTTATTTACGTATTTTTAAATTAAAATTTCATATATTTTTGCATAAAAATATGATATTCGTGTTTGAAATGGGTCTATCTATCATTTTTTTTTTTTTTTTTTTTAATTAGTCTATGCTGTCCCACTGCTGGGCAAAGACCTCCCCCAAATCCCTCCAAGCATCTCTTTCCGGCGCCACCTCGGCCCAGCCGTCCTGGTATGCGTCTATGTCATCTCGCCATCTTTTCCTGGGCCGGCCTCGGCGGCGCTTTCGATCTTTTGGTACCCATTCTGTGGAGATCTTCGCCCAGCGGTCGGGGTGCATGCGGCAGACGTGACCCGCCCACTCCCATTTTAATTTGGCTGACTTGTACCCGACGTCAGTAACTCCCGTCTTCGATCGTATTACGGTGTTACGTACCTTTTCAGACCTTTTGATTCCCAAGATGCTGCGCTCCATGGCTCGTTGGCAAACCCCGAGGCGGAACTTTTGCGACTCGGTCAATGACCAGGTCTGTGCACCGTAAGTTAGGATGGGAAGGATACACATGTCAAGAAGTTTCCGCTTCAGGGAGATAGGAAGATCTCCCTTCATTAGCGACTTCATGGACCAGTAGCTTTTCCAGGCGTTGTCGATGCGACGATCGATTTCGCTCTCTTGCCTGTTTTCGAAAGAAACTAACTGGCCCAAGTAGATGTATTGATTGACATAGTGTATTACTTCCCCATCCACCTCGACCTTACGTCTCGTGCTGTTGGTCATGATCTGTGTTTTGGACCGATTCATCGCTAGTCCCACCTCGAGGCTTGTAGCGCTCAGTTGTTGAAGCTATATATAGCTATCTATCATATAAAAGCAATTCCAAAAATTAGTCAACATCCCTATTTTCCCTATTGCCATCACACTCACACATAAAATGGGTACTTCTAGTTGTATTACTTCTGTGCTATCCTACTAATATTATAAACCTAAAAGTTTATAAGAATGTATGGATATATGGATGTCAGGATGTATGTTTGTTACTCTTTCACGCCTGAACGGGTGGACCGATTGAGCTGAAATTTGGTATTGAGAAAGCTTAGACCCTGGAATAACACATAGGCTACAGTATTGCGAGCAAAACCGCTGGGCGCAGCTAGTAATATTACAAATGCGAAAGTTTGTATAAATGTTCGGATGTAAGGATGTGTATTTGTTACTCTTTCACGCCTGAACGGGTGGACCGATTGAGCTGAAATTTGGTATTGAGAAAGCTTAGACCCTGGAATATCACATAGGCTACAGTATTGCGAGCAAAACCGCTGGGCGCAGCTAGTAATATTACAAATGCGAAAGTTTGTATAAATGTTCGGATGTAAGGATGTGGATTTGTTACTCTTTCACGCCTGAACGGGTGGACCGATTGAGCTGAAATTTGGTATTGAGAAAGCTTAGACCCTGGAATATCACACAGGCTACAACTAATATCAGCAGGTAAAACTGTTGGGCAGCTAGTAATATTATAAACGCGAAAGGTTGTAAGAATGCATGTATGTATGGATGAGTGTTTGGTACTCTTTTACGCTTGAACGGGTGGGCCGATTGAGCTGAAATTTGGTACAGAGAAAGCTTAGACCCTGGAATAACATAAAGGCTACTTTAAAGCGGTTAAAACCGCTGGGCATGTGCGACCCGCCGTTTTAACCACATCGTCCGTCCATCTGGCTGCTGGACGACCGACACTGCGTTTGCCTGTATTTGGCCACCATTCAACGTCTTACTCCACCTGTCGTCACCTCGGCTAGCCAGGTGACCTGCCCAACTCCATTTGCCACCATATAAAACGTTTTAATATGCCGAAGTTCTGCCAACTATGTACGTCATTTTCCTTGATAGACTTTCTGATACGGAGCGTCCGATGCGTCCCGTCACTCGGCCTACTAGATATAATTATTACAAGCTTTTATTTAATGTCAGACACATTAATTCTGTAATCAAATCTTGCAAGTTATATTCGACCCACTTCCCGGTTTCCAATTAAGCTGAAATTTTGCATGTATAATTGGATGACAATGCAATATTATTACATCGAGCTGATTTGATGATGGAGCTGGAAAGTGGAATTAGGTACTCCGTAATTAAGCGATGCAACCGCATCAAGTTTAGGTTCATTTGATTGGTCTTGACGAGTACTTTGGCGCCAGATGGTAATATAATAATAAGAGGTTGTTTTCACTCCCGACGCAAAAACGACGGGTGGTATCAGTTTGATGTGTCTGTGTGTGTGTCTGTGGCATCGTAGCTCCCGAACGAATGAACAGATTTTGATCTAGTTTTTGTTTGAAAGTAGAGTTAGTCGAGTGTTCTTAGCCATGTTTAGTGGAAATCGGTCCAAGATGGCCACCGCTACAAAATGGCGGATTTCTATTTGTTTCACAACCCTCCCAATATGGGTATCAAATATGGCTTGTCTAGTAACAACGGACTACAATAAATTTAAAATCCAAGATGGCCGCCACCACAAAATGGGGAATTTCATATTTTGAAAGCGTTGCGTGAAATTAAAAAAAACTTTTTTTTTTAATTTCAAATGTTTCACTGTATGTACGTACCTGTCGATCGGACAGGTGAGCGTAGGGCATGCGTCGACACAGCGTGAATATTTCGTACAAGGTCACACCGAAGGCCCAAACATCTGAAGCTGTAGAGTAATGCGAGTGAAGAGCTGCCTCCCACGAGCACCACCTCAAGGGCACGCTTGTCTCCCCACACTCGCCGCGGTAGTATGAAGTGCTGAACAACTCGCTATCTGTTCCTAGGTCACCTGTTAACAATGGACACACTTCGTTATATTGTACTAGTTAGTCGCTAGATGTGTGTGTATCAATTAATATTAACCTAGCTGTACTGAACGTGGTGTTCATTTTCAGTAGTTCATTGTCTAGTCCCATAAGGGATCACGAAGCCTAATATTTATATAGCCAGAACAAGGTGTAATGTACCATGCTAACTTTTGAATGACTCTCGATTTAATACATACATATAACAAAATATACACATATTATTCAAATAAATCCAATTTATTTCATACTAGCTCATCCTCAGGGCTTCGCTTCTGTTAAGAAATTTTTTATAACAGATATCCACGTAAAAAAAACAGTGTCCCAAATTCTAACTTTTTCCGATTTGAGCTGTGCGTTGATAGAAAAGTCAATCAGTAACACTCTCTTAATATTGTAAGATCAAAAATTTAAATAACATTTAACTGAATGTCAAATACATATTTAAATTATAAAAAACAAACATACCAATTTTAAGTTCAAATCCAGGTCCAACGAGGCAGTTCCTCGCCGCCAAGTCTCGGTGGACAAAGTTGAGGGACTCCAAGTAACGCATGCCATCAGCCAGCTGTTCCGCCAGGTGGAGCAGCTGGTGGTGATGAGGAGGTGGCTCGCAGGATCGGAGGAAGGTGCACAGGTCTCCGCCGGGAAGGTATTCCACTACCAGGGCTAGAGGAGGCGTTCGACACGCTCCTACCACGCGGGAGAGACGAGCGTGCGAGAGGGATGCAAGTACGCGCACGTCGCGTTCAAATTGTTTCCTGTAATAAATACATACAGGTAGGTAATTTTTTTTTTTTTTTTTTTTTTTACCGTCGGTGGGGACGGCCGAGCACTCGGGACCGTTCCCGGGCCCCTCCCTGTTGAGAGGGGCGTGAAGGGCCCGTCTGTATAAAGACGGGCGGTCGTCGACGGGGGACTGGATGCCAAGGCTCTGCCGATTCCCAGTCCTCCGTCACTAAAACGATGCGGGAGTGCCGCTGGGTCGTTTTAGTGGGTAAACCGTGCAGCTGTCCTGCACGGGAGTCCCACATAACCCTCCCATTCCCTCGATGGGAGGGTATGCGTAATGCATTTTTTCCCGGCGTTAACAAAAAAAAAAAAAAGGTAGGTATTTTTTTAGAGCGTATATATCGAGTGACGCTCTGTCTCTCTTGCACAATTTGACAAATTTTGAAATATAAATTCATGGAATTAATTTATTGAAAATTCCTCTAGATCAGCCCTGCAAAATATTATTGCACACATTTTAAAAGTGTTTTCAGTTTGATGTATTAAAAAATGGGATGGGGAGCAATATTGAAAAATATTTTTTTTTTCATAAAATCTCATCAGGCCACCAGTTTTTGCCCATCAGTGGGATTATATGGGCTGACAAAGATACATATAATCACGCCTGGTTCCGCTGGATTAGGCAGAGACTATTTCCCTTCACGTGGTACGACATTGACTCTTTGGTATGTCAAGATCGTATCGCTACCTCAACTTTCAACACATTCTTCATAAACGCCTGTTCTTGATACTATTGACCTGGGCTTTCCTTAGAACGTTAAGACGATGATGATAAATGATTATAAGGTATATAAGGTGTAGTAATACCGGTCGGTATGCGCTGCGTCGGGCGCCAACAGTTTGACGGCGACGAGTCGTTTGTCCGAGCTCACTTCACCAGAATACGAGGGGACGCCTTCCGCCTCCGCCACAAATACCTGCGTAGGACAAACCGATGAAATGAAATGAAATGAAAATATTTATTTGCTTTAAATGTTGTACAAACAGGTGTTTTAAAATAATAAGAGTCCAAAACATTTAGTCAGTTAAAAGACATGCAAATTATGAACTAAATTAAATTTTATTAAATTAAAACTGGTACAATTGATAACAATGATGAATGATTATAAAATCATTATTAAAATTAATATTAAAGTATACAATGTCAAATCTTTAAATTAGAATGTCAAAATTTATGTGAGCATGTCAGAAAATATCAATTATAATTATTATTTTACATTATTTCGACAATAAATTCCGGGATTTTTTGTATCCAAAAATTCATGCAAATGATGGTGGCATATAACTAATATTGTACATGGTTATTTTTCATAATCAACCTCGATTTTTAGCGAAAAACTAAATTACCAAACCCTGTTTATAAAAAAAAATCTTAAATTTATGATGAAAAATGATTATGAATATTTTGTCTAGTTCTCCACTATATTTTACGTGTCTGTGTCAAACATAACGCCGTCCAATCAGAGGTTATTTCCCGGGCTATGAAAGATAGTAGGAATGTAAATTAATTGGCGTGGTAATTTATAAAATTACTAAAATTTGAAAAGTCTAGTTTCTACTCACTAGATAAATCTTAAACTGAGGGTTCTTACAATATTCCTGTGGCACACATTATATAAGGAATAGTTAGTACATACCGTCCCGAAAGCTCCCTCGGCCAGTTTGGAGATCATGCGCAGCCTGTGACGTGGGAACTCGTACACAGAGGCCGAGTGCATCCGCCGAGTGACGTCACTTCCGCTAGTACACTGTTAACATCATTACTTATTACTAACGAAGTAAATAACATTTGGAAAAAAAGTATACAATTTACTCGAATTTTCTAAGACTTGTGAGACCACTTGCTACGAGTTGTGAAGCTTTCTTGAGCCTTGCTCCAAGAAAAAATGTGACAGAGACAATTATGCAGTAGTCTATTGTCTCTGGTCTGTATTCGAATATACCCACTAAAATAAAACCCCGGGAAGACAGCCGCTGTTCAATGGGGACGACGGAGGCACGCTCAGCATTCTTCTCCGTCGTCCCGGGTCCAAGTATACCCTGCAATCTTCATAACGTCGATCTAAGTATTTAAACACTTTGTCTATGTCATATACTGTATACTGTATAATTATTATTTTATCACACCACAAACCCATGTGAACAGCAATATTCTCCTCTCCCTGCACGGTTGTCCGGAAGAGATCGCTTTTAGCGATAAGACCGCAAATTGAAACACATAGATTATAATATTGTGTTTTTATTTTTAAAGTTTATTTTTGTATATTTTTCTGTGTTCAATAAAGTTATCTGTATATCTATCTATCCATCGAACAGGTGGGCCTATCACTGCTGCGCCTTTCTTCTCGGGTCCACTCTGTTAGCGTCCTACTCCATGTCACCACGACTCCTGTCCCACTCCATCTAAACCATAATAAAACCATATACGCACCGTGTTAACTTCGGAGCAAAGGTCAGGATCAGTCCCTGCGCCCTCCAACAACGGCGCTGAACTCAACTCTGGCACTGCGTACTCGTATACGCTGCTCTCTGTAGACAAAATATATAGTAAACTGAAGAAACTACAGTATATTCTTAGTACTCTACTTTTTATGATAGTAAAAAGTAGTATACAATTTCACTGGTGATCTATTATAGATTTTTCACTCGTAAGACTTCGGTATACAAGATCAGCTCAGACCTTCTAGTCAAGCCCCAAACGCTTTATTTATTACTCAGCACAAAGCTAGGACTAACTTAATGCAACAATAGCATTTTCTATCGATAACGATCCCAGATGGTAGCAGCCTAAACCTAGAAGGCGGGTTAAATCCCTCCCTGAGGGCCTATTGGCTATCTCCAAACGACATGTAAAACACTAGAATCCATAGACAAAATTGCGTACATTACTTGCCTTAACCTCCTCATTAATATGAGTGAACTAACAAACGAAGCAATGTACACTGAAGTTGTCCCTCAGGCTTCACTGAACATCATGCCGGAACACAGTCGTAATGACCACTTGGCAACATAGTTTTGTCCAGTAGGTGTTAACAAGACACGGGCGAAGCCTACCATCAGCACAGCGAATAAAACGCGTGTGGGTACTTGTGTGCTTGAAGTCATTGTAGATAGGGTCAAAGGCAAGCCAAACCAACGAAGAAAACTAACAAATCTATAGCATGCACTTGCATGACCCATTCAGCGACAATTTATTGAATGTAAAGCTTTCTTCGCGTAATAAAACATACATTGAAACGCTTGCAATATGTACTCTAATAAATAGTAATAAAGTGCATTATAGCGTGTAGCGACATTACACAATGCACCTGGTGTTTATAAGTGTACCTACACATATATCTATAATATTACGAATGAAGTGGACAAAGGCAGCTTGTTCCAATATACGAGAGTAATGACACGTAGCACGTCTAATACCTATTTTAAGAGTATACATATTTACTACTTACGAGTATTTAGGTCATAGATATTATTAAATAAGTTTACATCGGCTTTCATACAATTTTGGTACCACTGTAGAAATAATCGTTCAAAGCGTCCCATAGCCCCCCCTTTCTTAAAGAGAGCAAAACGCATTAGTTATAACTTTAAACCGATATTGTTATTTTGAATGGAGCTGTGTGTTACATAATGTAAAGTATAGCTTTACAGTATCAAAGAATATAAATACTATAAAAAAATAAACATCCATATCAAGCGTCTTTGATGAACATACACAAAAAGATTCCGATGAATTGTACCTTTAATTTTTAAGCTATTGCATAGCTTCTATCGCGGGCCTTGAGCGTGGGGACCAAATCCAGAAATTCCGTAACGAAACGACCGGCACAGCGGTGAAACTTTTTAGTTTTTCCATCTATAGATAAAAATGCTATGCAATAGCTTTACCGCGGCAGTCTCCGACTGCCACACGTCTTTTTTTTGTATTAGATTAAATATGCTGATGAGATAGCACTTACTAAATCATTGCATTTGTTTATACTTTGATTTAAAAAGACATAATAATATAATATCTGGCTCGTTTGAAATTGTACCGTGGCCGATCCTATTGTCTATTTATTCAGTGTATTAGGTGCAGTATGCGGTTTGGTGATATCATTAGCTCTCATTTTACCTACTATTGTTTATTTTACATAAGAAATATTGATAAAGTCATTATTGAGGACCTTTCAACTATTTACAATGATTCACTAGTTAAATATTCTTGATAATTTGAAAAATATAAGTATTGCATGTGTAGCACACGGTTATTAAGTTTTGTGTTGAATTGTCCAATGATGTCACGTTCCATGGAAAAAAACGGGAACAATCCTTATGTGTGTTGATGATGAAGTGATGTGAAACTACCTAGAAGGACCTGGTATGTACCTAGAAGGAGAAGGACGATGTGTCTGAGTGTCAGTATATTGTGTGACTGTACCTTGTGTGTATGTCTTTAGTGTCTGTGTTGAGTGCCTGTGTCTTGTGTGAGTGATGATAAAATCAACGTACCTGATAAAGCATGATGTTTGTCATGAGGGAAGTTATCGATGAGTACAGTGCTGTAAGCGAAGTACGGAGTGCACCGCAGCGCCTGGTATGGCTCCTGGTACTCGGAGCACTTGGTGTCTTCAGGTTTGTCTATGTGTCTGACTGTCTTATGTGTCTGTGTGTCTTATGTACGAGTATCTTTAGTGTCTGTGTTGAGTGCCTGTGTGTCTTGTGTAAGTGATTATGATGCGGTTGTGATTATGATGTATTTATCAACGTACCTGATAGAGCATGATGTTTGTCGTGCGGGAAGTTCGATCGATGAGTACAGAGCTGTAAGCGAAGTACGGAGTGCATCGCAGCGCCTGAACCCTTGGTGTCTTCAGGTTTGTCTATATGCCTGTCTGTTTTATGTGTCTGTGTGTCTTATGTATCTTTAGTGTCTGTGTTGAGTGCCTGTGTCTTGTGTGAGTGATGATGATGTTATCAACGTACCTGATAAAGCATGATGTTTGTCGTGCGGGAAGTTATCGATGAGTACAGTGCTGTAAGCGAAGTACGGAGTGCACCGCAGCGCCTGGTACGGCTCCTGGTACTCGGAGCACTTGGTGTCTTCAGGCTTGTCTATGTAAGGCTCGCAGGGTCGCTTCGTACTGGAGCGCGACCGGTCTGTAAGCTGGTGTGAGTGAGACGGCGTACACTTTCGGTGTTTGTGTCTGTGGACGAGGATGGCCACGGCCACACC
The DNA here is from genome assembly GCA_947507615.1 of Hemithea aestivaria. Taxonomy (NCBI): domain Eukaryota; kingdom Metazoa; phylum Arthropoda; class Insecta; order Lepidoptera; family Geometridae; genus Hemithea; species Hemithea aestivaria. The sequence goes on from OX382323.1 coordinate 5,338,597, forward strand.
TGAAAAAAAGATTATAATGTAGAAAGCAGTCGTTAGGTCGTGTTGCGAGACTTATAGTAATCACGGCGACCTGAAACTGCAACGTATAGGTTGGGCATACAACTTTTAATTATGATTTAACTCTGACAGTGTAAGTAGGGTAACATATAAAAACCATCTCTTTGCAAAAAAAAAAACCATGTGCGAGACTTGTGTCGTGATGCCAAGATTAAAAAATGTTTACAATGGAATGGCTATAAATGTGCTTAATAGATCATATCTACTAAAGTGTCTAGTACGGGAAGCTATAAACATTGTTACCAAAAAAGTAAGTGTTGAGAAACTGTTGCTCAACACTGTTTATGAGGAACACTGAGATCTAACACAATATGCGCTAAGTTAATCTTACCAATAAGTATAGCAAGTGCCGTAGCAACGCCTACAACGACCGCAGCGAACACTGGGTCGGCACCTCGGCCCGCGTTCCCCGCTTCCCCTGCGGCCACCCCGCGCCCGTCTGACGTCACTCGCGGACCCTCCCGGGGAATGACGCTGCCTCGCTGACTCTCCGCGCTGTAGTTGCCTTGAGCAACGTCTGCAACATGCATACATGGTTACACTCACCAGATCTCATGGTTAGGTTACTTCTTTAAAGGATGTAAATGATGATTGTCTCTAAAAGTGTAATAAGCAAAGTCTCACCTGAGTCGAAGACAACCTCGCTGACCAAGATCCACCTGGCAGCGAAGTGAAGCTCGATGCGCACCCATCGCGCGATGCGATGATGCAACTTGATGGAGATGTTGCGAGCACTCTCGAAGATTCCATCCGAAACGTGGGAGTAGCGCACCGCCTCGTCTTGAAACTGACGCCCACCGATACTAAACGATATCACCGCCGCCGAAAATATCTGCAAAGGCATAATATGTTTTCAATTTAACCCACACACTCACGCACAACACCAAAATGTGGATTAATATTTCCCTTTTGATGGATAAAAGAAAATGCCACACAATATGTTGCTATATTTGTGTCACATAAAATCAGCCTACGCGATGGGCACGTGTACATTATATTAAAGATTATAACTAAGAAAAGCCTTTGGCTCAAATAGAATCACAACCACGCCAACACAGGCAATTTGATTCATAAGTGAAGCTAGGTGTTTCGGTCTGCTCCACATCATGCACAGTTGCAGTTGACAACCTTTATAAGGCAGACTAGAACTGTGGAGTTGGCACGTTTCTGTTGAAAACATCTCTGACATGACAAAAACTCCGTTGAATCAAAATTAAATATTAAAACGACAAGAAGAAGCGTGTACCTGAACGTCCCGCATAAACTTGTTGTTAGTGTAGATGTGCAGCGCAGTAAACTCTCGCACGCGGTCGAACTCGAACAGCAGATGCGGCGGGCCCGGGTGCGAGTCGTTCCTCCATCCGAGCCAGGGCGACGGCCTGGACCCTTCGCGGATGTCATCAGACCCGTATTCCCCATCAACAAGCTGCCCCAGACCGCCGCGCAACATGCCCGCGCTCCAGATCCCGTCGTAACTGGCGTCCGACAACTCTACGCCGTTGCTGCGCCTGTCGCCCTTCGGTATCGAGTACGATACTATGCCCACTGCACACACAGAACGAGATCTTTCTTATTATCTATTTAGTAGAACGATATCATACACTAAGCCAATATAATATCAAACATTTAGTTTTTACACTAAAAGATTCGTGAGTATTTAAATTCATCTTTGTAAATAAACGGCACTCAAAGCTAAGCGGGGCGCGAACGCCGGTGCGTAACCGTAGCTACTCCCTGAAGAAGATCCTCGTACAGGATCGAAACGGTCGGCACGAAGCCGAAGTAAATACAAGTGAGTTTATGCCGTTTATTTACAAAGATAAACATTTAGTTCTACGAATTTGTTTTATAAATTTTGGCATGTCGTGTTAGCGAAATGGTGGCGCGCCAGGAGAGGAGTCTTAAGCTAAGCGAAAATGACACCGGGTCGCATCGCGTAGCAAAAATCCGCCTGCATGACTTTCGAACATTTTGTATGAACCAATGCACATTTGAGCGGGCCATATTACTCGTATTCGCCTTTAGTATGCGTTAGCTCATTTAAAATGGTCGCAGCCAAAATTTATGTTATTGCGGTGCAGCTCGCTCTAGTTTACGCTTAGCATAGTTACCTAGCATAGTTAGCATAGCTTACCACCAAAGTTTGGATATGTTACTAATTAAAAGTCTATAATCGAAATGCATGTTCATCATACAACTCTATAGTGCAGCGGTTCAAGTTATACGAGTTCTTGAGCGACAGGGGAAACTATCAAAGTTGTGATAGTGAATTATCCGGACATGTCCATTATAAATCGACAGGCGCGCCGCAGGTGTCCTACAGGAGAAGGGAAGAGAGGGGAGTAGTGATGCCGCACACAGGTAACTAAGGCTCTATTCACACGCAATAAAATCACGTAACTCTGCTGCCAATGACAAGCTCCGAGAATAAATAGATATGTCCATTTTCTGGTCCAAGCATTTATAGTTACGTATTATAAAAAACAATTTTGACTCGAAAAGACGTAGAATTATAATAAAAGCACTAAGAAACGGACACTAAATTACTTAAAAAACAGTTAAACCGCGGTTTTCCGCGATAGTTCCGATTCAGTGAGAAAATCGGGATGGAAAGGAGCGTAGGTACGTGTTTTCCTGGTTTCCAGCTTTCTACTTACCGACGGCGTGTAGAGTTAGAAACTAGGCATAGCTCGAAACGATACCGGGTCTCGTCGCGATCGGTTTAGTGGTTTTTACGTGATAGAGTAAAAAACATACACACATATTCACATACAAACTTCCACCTTTAGAGGTATAATTTTTGTAAGTACAATTACTATCTAGTTGAATTCACACGGATCACATTTGCCGTCATTGTCTACCGCGTGATGCCGTTAGCAGTAGCGACTTATTTATGTTATCAACATACAAGCAGACGGATTGTGAACTGTTACCGTCACTTATACACGTCTACAACACGAGTGGCAATGCCGATGCCGCTCTGTCATTGTCGAAGAAGTTCCTCATTTGGGTATACCTATATTCTCACTCGCCCACATATCAATTGCCCCGGGTTTTTACATCGCCTATCGCTCCTCGCCCAGTGGCAATTGGTAATTTGTTCTCAAATGCCACCTGGCAATCGATGTGAAGGCGAATGGGAATATACCCTCATTTGACCACCGTTTGTCGCTGTGGTGACGTGTAAAACAAGCCTAAGATCGTTAGTGCAGCGTCGTGAGAATAACAAGTGCATTATTTACAGCGAGGCGAGGCTCAGTTGTGTGCAATTTATTTATATTCCACTGGCGGACACCTGCCTCCTGGTTCACTACCCCCCTCCCTAGAGCCTCTTACAACTCTGTCATTCAAACTGAATATTGTTTAATACACTGTTTAAACTTGGGTAATTTACTTCTTCATACTAACTTTACGTTTCAACTATAAAATCAAATTATATAGGATTGCGTCGTTGCGTTGTACGAGGACGAGTAGTATTATTGTAATTTTTATTACCATCTATAATAATGATAACTGAATAATGTAGCTAGTAAAAATAAATAAGTCGCTAGATAATTTTATCTAGGAACTACCGTCATCAGAAATTTATTTATCTATCCCTGTTTGGGTGTCTGGAAGAGATCGCTATTAGAGATAAGACCAGTTAGACTTTTTATAAAATGAATAGTATTTTGTTCTATGTTCTTGTCATCATCATCAACATCTTCCTGTCCTAATCCCAATAGGTAGAGCCGTCAACACGTCTAGCTCCTCCATTTGACTCTATCATTCGTCAGTTACATTACGAAGATAAATTGAACTACAAGTACATCACCTAATACGACGAAACCGATGCAAAATAGAACGTTAATCGATATATTTGTTCGTGTAATTGGTACATTAGCCCCAGCATTGAAGCAGTGGCTTATAATACTGATTGTTCTCGGAGGGAAGCGCGCACCTGAGGCCCAGGATTACTGCGGGCCCCGAGCGTACAGAGTTTTGCGATCACTTTGCTATTTTATGGTAGCACTACGCTGCTGTTCGTACTTTAACTGGTACGAGTACTAGTTTGTATGCGATATAATTTTCTGCGATACATATAATGAAATTCGTAGTAATTAAAATTTCAATTTTATTACCACGAAGTCCATGATTATGTCTCTAAGGTAAAATGCGGTAGGGGTGTCCGAAAAAGGTTTGGGTAAACAGTATGAAAGAGGATATACGTGCTAGAGGAGTGAATGAAGAAATGACGGATGGTTGAGTAGAATGGAAAAGGAAACGTGTTGTGCCGACCCTGCGTAATGCGGGGTAAAGGCTCTTGCCCTTATCCTATATCTTTTTAGGTCCTTGATGATAATGACTGACCTTGATGATATTTTTATCGGAGTTATATAACAAACATAAAAAGGAAAGCGAGACTGAATAACAGATAGAAGCACAGTTATGTAATCTACCTACATAATATGTTTAAATTCAGATCAAAGTCACATAATAATATTAGGACGTAGGCGTCCAAAAAGGATATCAAAAAACGAGTAAGCCGTGGGCATAATCTGTAACACGAGTAAACAACTGCGTCTTACATTTCTTATAGGAACTGGCTGGTCTTTACGTCCGAAAGACCCTCTTACGTCCAGTCGAAAGATTGAGACCACATTGAGATTGGGACCTAGGCCATCCGGATTAATTATATTGGCCATAAATTCGACGGAGAAGAATGCGAGAGCGTACCTCCGTCGTCCCTTCTGAACAGCGCCTGGAAGGACCCCGGGGTTTTAGTGGGTATATCCGCCGGTTCCTTTGGCAGGGAGTCCCACATAACCATCCTGTGACTAGCGTTACAACTGCTCAGGGCGGCGTAAAGCATTTCCCCGGGGGGAAAAAAGGCCATCCGGATTACAAGCCAGATGCGACGTAAGACCACTGAGCCTCGGACGATGCAATACATAGATGTCTATGTCCATTGACTCACTTTTACCATTGCCAGTACCAAAGTAGCGTTGAGAACACGAACGTTCTTTGGGTGGTAAGTAGTGTGCAATTACTTTCGATGGTAACATGCGACGCCGACGTTCGTGTCTACGTTTATTTTTATACGGCCAGTCATGATTTACCACTATATTTCGTGGAATTAGGTCTTGCCGCGTGCCTTGTACACGTTAGGCTTTGACTGTTACCTATTTACATGTTTGTAAAATATAAACAAAAATATTAGACTGAGCTTCCTAAAATTAAATGATGCACTCGTAGTTAGCCTTCTCGCTTGTCGCTCGCACACTAAGTCATAATTGCTCTAAGCTGCCCCAAGTAACGTTGTTGTAGAGCTGTATCTTTTTTATATCCAAAAAAGATGACATGGAGTCCTCTACTAGGTACAAACGCCACTTTGGGTTTGGCAAGACGAAGCTAAGAAGTTTAAATTCTTGTGTTTAAATATTATGTGGAAAAATCAAGCCTTGAGCGAAAAAGAGTCGTCCACATTAGAGCAAAGGACCGGTTTACTGGTGAACCGGGCATACCAAGGTTAACGAAATATTATGACCGTTATTACAATGCCTCTATGTTCTCAATATTCCTTCCAACCAGGTTGTCTGTAAGAGATTGCTCTATGCGATAAGACCGCCGATTGTATACCTTTAGCTTTATGTGTATTGTCTACTTATGAAACAATTTCTTGTAACCAGGTTTGCAATAAAGTATTATTGTATTGTACAATATTTTTTATGTGCTTCATCAACTACTTCCAGCAATATGAGTATTGTTTAACGAGGAACAAATCACGGCGATCAGTGAACCGACGCGCCGTCCATATCAGTCCAAGCGTGAATTCAAATCAAACGTCGCTGGTATTATAAACGCATTACACAGTCGCCGACCATGTGACTCGTCCGTCGCACCCATATTAATTTAACTAGATCGTAAGATATACTCCATAGATTGGGCCAAGTGTGAAAAGGGACTATTGATTTTAATGAAAACTAATTTAAGCTCTGTCACTATCAAATATTACAAATATTAAAAAAGCTGTCAATAGGTCATTATGACTGTGTTTCGGCATGTTGGTCAGTGAAGCCAGGGAGGGATTTATCCCGTATTCTAGGTTTAGTCTGCTACCATCTACAGTCGCATCGTCGCTTAACAACACGTGAGATCGTGGAATAAAAAAAAAACAAATATAACAGATTCAGCAAGCCACCCTCAGTAGGTTCGCGGCTTTCGGAAACTGATTGCATCTTTTATAGATGTAAGACGTCAGTGGTGATTATGAGCATTAATGTAGAGGTAGAGTGCGAGCAATAGACATTATTATGTTAGCGAGCGTACAAATTCAAGCCAGTAGGTTTACTATGGGTGCTTTATCCCATTTTTCTACTAAACTCAATCTAGCACTTTTGCCTTCCATGGTTCGATAAAAATGGCGTCCCTAGGTCTAGCGACTTGTGGAATGTGTAAGGGTAGTAAAAAATATGCCATTACACGATTTTGAATAGTACTTACTACTATTTCTTGGTAAATTTGTCGTTACGGTTAATATTAGGAAAGGTCGCCGCGACAAATCGGCGGTGTCGTCACGACTCTCTAACAACCAGCGCGTGTCTCCAATTGGTCGCTACGACAGACGTCAACGTCTCTCTGATGTCTTTCGTCTCCCGGTCAAAATACGCTGCCGCCCAACTAAAGTGGGCCTAAGGTCAAGGAAAAGTTCTAAGGGAAAATGAGCAGGTCATCACTCTCCACCCGTTCCCACTGTTAAACGAGCTGCAAGATAAGATACTCACCGGTCCAGGGGCAGCCGTATATCTCGACGCGCATGCAGACAGTTCGTCGGTGAGCGCTGTGCGGGATGAATCTGATCTTGGACGCCCACACCGGCTGCTGCAGCTGATTCTTCTTCTCCAGGTACGTGTTCGTGTTGCCCGACAGGATCTAGTATACATCATCTCGTTAGTAAGAAAAGTCAGAAAACAACAAACAAATTACTTAAAGTTCGCATTCAATAAGCGAGGGCGAGGCGCAAAAAAAAGGGCGAGGCGCACGTTTTAATTCATAACTTGACAACCGCACGACCGATTGCGACAAAATTAAAATGGTGGTCCCATTGGATTTTTTTTTTAATTTTTAAAGATTCCTAGGAAATATAAAACAAAAGGAGAATCTTCGAGCGGAGTTGCAGAACTCCTTCTTTTGAAGTCGACTAAAGAAGGGACTAATATATAAAGAAGAGAATAATATACACGACTGTGACGTTAAGGGTCACATTTCTGTGATCTATATCTAATCAACTAACAAGAGCGGAGTTGTCATTTCAATTTGAGCTAAACTAGCTAAATGAGAATACACGCGACAGATACGCACTTATATGATGTGTTTTGACTACTATTCACTATTCAAGTTGAAACCTAGACTTCGATGTATAGACCCCCAACATATTAACTGAAAAAGTTCATCAATTCAGTTCTATTCCTTAAAAACTGGACTCAAGGGGAGTTTCTAGACTGTTTGCTCCATTAGACGAGTAATGAGGCAGAGGAGCATCAAATTCCCATTTACCGAGACGAGTAGTGCGGTAGAGTACAACTAAACAATCTCAAATTTATAACCACAATCCATTGAATCGATTGAGCTGAAATTTGGTATCCATAAAACTTAGTCTCTGGAACAACACACATACGCTATTTTAGCGGGAAAAACCACTGAGTGCAACTAGTCTTTAATGTCTTTTAAAAAAAATGTAGAAAGACTAGCTGCGCCCAAGTCTAGACTAGTCTTCTACTTTAACCCTATATGTATGTTATTCCAGGGTCTAAGCTATCTCTACACCAAATTCCAAACCGCTCAATCGGTCCACCCGTTTAGGAGTGAAATCCATAATATATTCTTACAAATTTCGCCTTTATAATATTAATAGTAGGATAAAATCGTTCTCCTTTTGTCTCGATAGATTGTTTAATACAAAGTGATGGATACCAGAGCCGAGCTAAAAATAAAATCATAACATTCGTGGAACAATAAATACACCTGTTCGATAGACGGGTCGAGCTCGCGTGACGCGCGCCCGACTACCCTCATATTATGCATATTTGATCCCGGATGGTCATAACACCTACCATTTGATGGTATTATTGGTAAACTGACCGACTTTGTGCAATGATAGTGTATAAAGTGTACATTAATTACAAAGTTATTGTGTTTGTTCATTTTATTTTTCGGAGTATAAAGAGAACTAGTGGACCTGCGCTCACTTCGTAGCGCCTAAAAGAATAATAACAGTGTTCCTATACTACATATATTATGCATTTATCATACACATATAAAACATTCTTCTTGAATTACTCTACTTTTAAAAAACAAACTGCATCATGTTGCGTAGTTTAAAGGATCTAAGCATACATAGGCACAACCAGACAGAGAGCAAAAAGCGTCTTTGTTTTTTTAGTAATTAGTAATATTACAAGGCCAATAATGATTATGGTTCACTTATTCACTTACCTCCATACCGTCGGGCGTGCGGTATCGCAGCCACTTGCCGAGCTTCGGCCTCCAGTATTCAAGCACGTAAGCTTCTGCGTACTCCTGGCCCTGGCCGTTGCCGAACCGACCCTGCGTGCCCACCGCCGTCACAACGTGCACGGCGTGCAAATCCACTTCCAGCCACTCGTTTGTCTCCGTCGTGATCTGCGAGCGAGGGCACCACGCACCGCCCGCTATGTCCTGGTTCAATCTGCCCACAAACCAATCATTAGATTATAATCTAACAATTATTAGTTCTATGTTCCGACATGATGTTCAGTGAAGCCAGCGAGGGATATATCCCGCCTTCTAGATTTAGTCTGCTACCATCTACAGCCGCAACGTCGCTTAACATCACCCGAGATCGCAGTCAAAGCCTATAAAACATATTTAAAAAAAGTATTATTATTTTTAGCTGTATTTCTTTTATTGCTGGACAAAAAAAAACTCTTCTTTCTTTATCTGACAGCGAACTCGCGAAACCGATTTTGCCATTGTAGAGCAGAATGGCAAAATTAGATTAAAAGTTAGCCAATCCAGTCAATATAGGTAATCAAAAACAGATCTACAACACACATTTTTGAATTTTTCGGTATTTTTAAGCTAATTAATTATATTTAGTAAACAAAATTAAGCGTATACATAAGTTACGAATTGTTCTATCGGTGAAATAGCGCTGCACCAGACATTCGAGAAGCCGCTGTTCTTGAAACTCTCTAGAGACCGGCCGACGGGACAAGGACTAAACTCCCGTCTATATTTTGAAGGCATTGTTGCACCGAAATGAGATTAAACACTAGTTATTTAATACGTTGGCGCGAGAACCCAAAGTGTGTTTTGGCCTCCGACAATAAGAGCCTCCAGCAGTATTTATTATGAGTATGTATTTAACCAATCTACTTATTTATTTATTGTTAGCCATGGTCGTCCCACTGCAGGGCAAAGGCCTCCCTACCCTTCTTCCACTTTTTGCGGTTTTGGGCTATTTCTGACCAGTTTTTGCAAAAAGAGTCTATCTCATCCCACCATCTCCTTCTGGGCCTACCGCGGCGTCGCGTCGTCTAACAACGCTGGTGACCACTCAGTGGTGGACTCTACTGAGTTGCTTTAAATACTCATGGCATTTCACAATTGTAAAAAGGTAAATGATGTAAAGTCGATTAACAAAAGGTTTCTTCGATTCAATTGATTGGAAAAAAGTGTCAGATTCCTATTTTTAACTTACAGTACTTCCCTGCAACGCCTAAAACGCAGTATTTATTCTTCTTTGCTGACAAAGTTTTGTTATATATTCCACTTTATTATGTGCAACATAAAGAATACACTAATCCCCATCCTATCCCATCTCATTTTCACTACCTACAACTTTAGGAGTACTAATGAGTAAATATTTAAACTCACATTTCATCTCAAGTTTCAATTTATAGTCGCAGAAACACACAAGTGTCGATTGTACGAATCTGCTCCGAGATTTCACCGTTTCATTCGACAACGTTTCTGCGAATTCACAAATGAGTATTAGCCAGACTTGGCCTAATAAAGTTTAAATCGGTGAACGGTCGTGAGACCCTCGCATGCATTAGTATTTCAATGAGTTAATAATAGCTACGTTATTAGCGCGTTCGGCGCTCGTGTGTCACCCGGCGGCGCGCCTACGAGGCCCAGGCCTGACGTTGAGGCAACTCTCGAGTCGCGCGACTTGCGACCCTCTCGCTCGATATATAATATGACAAACTTTAAAATATAAATTCGTAGAATTCACTTTTAAACTTTTATTTTGGTGGAACTTTAGAGCTATTTTTACATTATTTTCAAAAGTATTCCCAGTTTTCTCTCTCAAAGTAGGTACATCAAAGTAGTTCGGACGAGTATATCTTTGTAAAAATACTTATGTTTATACCAACGAATTAGGGAAGTAAGTTTATACCCTAATATAATGGAAATACTTTAAAAACAAGAAAAATCATTATCTTCTCTTCTTCTTCTTTGTTTAGTTAAATTAAAATAAATATTCAGAAAGCTAATAATTCTACGAATATATAATTGAAAGTTTGTCAAATCGTCGTGCGACTCGAGAAGTGTCTTAGCTCCCAATTCAAGAGGTCTAAGTTAAGTACTCGCCATTATTGACTGCAACGGGGCGCGACTGCCGCCGACGTGACCGTCCACTAACTTCTCGCCATTGAGCCATGGACGAGCCTTCTCCAAGGTACACATCAAAAAAATATCATACACTCGTACAATAAATATAAAATGCACAATACTAGGAGCGTACTGGGCCTATTTGTATCGGAATGCTGCAGTCGTCAGCTACTAGGATAATATGACTTATGACGGACACTCCAAGCAAAGACTTCTCCTAAGCAAGAGCGTTAGAATTATTTATTTTGGTCCTTCAGGAATTTTTGTGTTTAAAAAAACTTTGTTTTCAGGTAGATAATCGTTAAGTTTTTAATTGTAGGAGGAATAGATTTGGATCCTCTGTAAAATTCCTCATAGTTTTTATAAATAAATTGCCAGGTATTCTTCCGCCAAGCCGTAATGTGCCGGAATTACTGCGTTCCGGACTGAAGGGCAATCTTAGTAGCGAAAATAACAGGACCTGATGTGATTCAACAACTACAATCTCAGTGACATGTGCAGATCAGTGCTGCGCAGAACTTTGAATTTCAAAACTGGGTGGCACTGTCTGATGTGAGCAATCACACTTACCATCAGGCAGCTGATTTATTATTCAGCCTATATCGTCCCAGGCAGGGCAAAGACCTCATTTCTCTCTTTCCACTCTTTTCTCTGGGTGGCGGTAAGAGACCCATCCAGTCAAGTTTGTCGTTCTGATTTATTCGTCATAAAAAATAGGGTCAAAGAAAGCTCCTTAGGTCCGGTCTGTATGCTCCCCACTGCCCAAGAACTAATGATCGTCTTCCGATAACAAGCGATCGGACGCAGCCAGCTTATTAATATACGAGTGCGCCGTTGGGACACTATCGTAATTAACTTAATGGCCCTCTACCCATATTATTAACTAAGTTTATTCAAGCGTTGCTTGACATTCAGGCTAGTTTAGTTATGCAATCAAATCAGAGTGGTTATGTATTTACGACTCCAGCCTCCAGACTCTGTTACATTTTACCTACTAATAAATCCTAAGCAAGAAATACTTCTCAAAGAATATAAAATACTGTAAATGTCGTGCCTACTCCTACGTAAGTCATCTATATGTCTGGAAGAGATCGCTTAAAGCGGTAAGGCCGCCCATTGTAGACCAATTTTTTATCTCTAATTTTAAGTTAATTATATGTGTTAGTTTGTGTTTATTTTATTAGTGTTTTGTAAATACATATGTTAGTCCACAAAAAATAGTACTTCTATTCTATATAATATGTTTTTAGATTTTGTTGTGATGCTCAATTAGTAGACAGATCCAAATGGTGAATTTATTAATTTTCTGCAAGGCTTGCCCCATTGCTGGGCAAAGGCTGAAGGGCCTCTGTCCATCGATCAGGGGCTATACCTATTTGTCCAGCTACTTCATAATCCAGTTCGTCCCACCAGCTCCGTTAATAATTATCTTCTGGTATTATTTTTAAAATTTATTTTAAAACAATAGCTTATTGATTTTTTGATAAGAAAGAAGTCGAAAGTTGATTAGGACAGTGAAATTGAGGATCGTCCACTATTCATTAGAGATGACGAGTTTATAATCTTAACAGTCTTGGTGACATGCATAATATAGAGTAAAAGAGGATTATGCCGTTAGGGCGTTTATTATCACTCTTCATATAAGTCAAAATCACTCTTAAACAAGGGCTTAATGCAAGATTTCATAACATAGAGCCATATGATTTAAGCTACTGCTATACTACTGTGGCGTGGTGTATCTTGACGCAGAATTGTGTATCAGAATTAAATCAGTTTCACACATTTAGTATGACGATAAAACATAAGTATCGCTGTAAGGACGAATTCGATTTTCTTACATAGTCCTTTCAGAGATGTCCTGATTCGGCATGTTATTGTGATGCAGGCTTAGTCAAGGGTCAATCGCTCGTGGCTAATGCTAAAAAATATACCGGTATGACAGTCGTTGTGGAAAAACGAACGATAACGACTGTCATCTCAGTACATTTTTGTAGCGTCAGTCACGACCGATTGGTGCTATTCTAGGGCCTCGATTGAACACACAAACAGTTAAATAAAGGTCGCGAAGTAACAGAGAGAAAAAACCGGCGTTTCCTTCAGCAATCCAACCCCAGCAAATTTAGTGAACGATCACGTTCATTAGGACACGCAGAGATCGCGCATTCTTGTGTCGAAGGTTAAGAATAAGGCACTACGTTTTATTTATTCCTAATTTGGTCAGCCTTTGACCACGATCTCGTGTGATGTTAAACGACGATGCGGCCGAAGATGGAAGCAGACTAAACCCAGAAGGCGGGATAAATCTCCTCTAGATTCACTGAAAGTCGTGCCGGAACACAGTCATAATGACCGCTTGTCGAATAGGCGACACGGTTTTGTCCAGTGGGTGGTAACTAGCCACAGCTGAATCCTACCACCACTATAATATGTACGTTAGTTTTAAGTTCGTTTAAAATATGTCGGATACGTACCGTCCATTCTGCGGAGCGACGTTGCCTTCGTTGTAGCAGGAACTTGCGCTGATGTCCTTGTCCGGGATCAGACCGCTCTCCATGCCCAACGGTGCGATGCATTGAGCTGCACAATATATAAAAAAATAAGTTAAACGTTGCTTCATACTAAATGGATATCAAAAGAAGGACGATGGAGCCGAGGCCGGCCCAGAAATAGACTTAGAGACGACCTAGACTAACACCAGGTCAGAGTAGGCGCACATCATTTATAAGGTTTTGGAGTAGGTCTTTGTCCAGCCAGTGGGACAGTATCGACTCAATGAAAATCCAGTGAACACGTCACACGACCATGAAATCGATGAATGTTATCTTTTGACAGCGCGAAGAACATGATTCTTCGACCCTATAGAATATTACCTACTAAAACTTATTACTTACAATAAAGGTGCAATCCATTGCCTCCAAGTATTACATGGGCCAATAAATAATAAACAATGCATGGCGTTAATTTTCCAGTAGTCTGAGAACCTGTCGCACGTAAATTTTATTGCAGTGTAGAAAGCAGCTTCGTATAGTTATTGGATTTACAGTGGGAGGGGCTTGAAAGACAGATCCTGTCGTGGTTACCTACATATTTACCATGAGATTTCCTAACATTTTGATGTGATTCGTTCAGGGTTACCCTTCAAAATTCCAGGAAGCCATGAAAATTACTGGACTAAGGAGGCTTAACATCTTATGTTATATAATATCTTATTTGGATGACAAGTGCAGCGCAGTGTTGTGTAGGACCTTCATATCATATTATACACATATCAATTGAAAATCTAGTTAACACTACGATTGTAATCTTCAAGCATCGGGCTCGATTCGTTCACCTGCTTGCTTAAAGGGCCATATGTATGCGCGCACAATGTCAAATTCTCAAAAATATTAATCGTAAAAAATGTTTATTTGTATACGAGATGAAGCACGGGGGTAAAGAAATGCATTATAGAGTTATTTTCACGAAAGAGGTCCCAGGGAACTAAATTTAATTTAATCGATAATTACGGGTACAACAATTTTTTTATTTGTTAGATAAAGTAAATACCTATTTAATTAAGAAAATAAAATTATGAGGAGTCAAAAATCTATAAATATTTTAACTTTAAAATGCGCGCTTGTGGCGTCCCGTCTAAGGAACTCCCTTTGTGAAAAGCACTCTACAGTAAAGGTACGAGTAGATGTAGAATGTAGATGTACCTTAATGTACAACGGACACATGACATAAGCTCACAAACAAAAAGCTAGCCAGCAGTTATCATTGTGACCGGGCCGTACGTTACATTTAATTGTCGGGGTAGTTCAAAGTTATTAGCGGCACGCGAACTGCCCCGTTAACTGCGCCATCCCCCCTAGGAGGAGGACCACTAGGATGATGCCACTCACTAAAGGTATTCTCATACTTTATTACAACATTCCAATTCACAGTTTGTGTGCATAGATTTTGACAATCACTCCCTTATTGGACTTATAAGCCATTTGAATAAGTGCAAATACCGCTATAAATGCTTCTCGTATTATAATCACCTTTTAACACTATTATTTCGTATACATGGACTTTGATATAAAATGCATGCAAATCAGTGACAATGTTAGCGGCAGTGTAAACTATATTATTGCACCTTTGTCCCTTATAGTAACAAACATATCATATATAAACAAATATTCGCCTTTAAAATATTAATGTGATAGTTTTCTACATAATGATATTATGTAGGTATGTGCCTGAAAACCTCATCATAAAATGTATAATGAATTCGCTTTTCCATCACCGTTTATTCTTTATTTTTGACAACCTCTGTGGTGCGGTGGGCTAATACCCGCTTGTAACACAGAAGGTTGCGGGTTCAATTCCCGCATAGGACAAATATTTGTGTGATCCACAGGTATTTGTTTCTGGTCTGGGTGGCTTTCAATATCTTACTAATATAATAAACGTGAAAGTTTGTAAGAATGGATGTCTGGATGTTTGTTACTCTTTCACGCCTAAACGGGTGGACCGATTGAGCTGAAATTTTGAATAGAGATAGCTTAGACCCTGGAATAACACATAGGCTACATAAGTACTGCGGGTAAAACCGCTGGCCACAGCTAGTCTATTATAAGTATGTATTTACAGAAGAAAAGTATATAAGTATTATATCCGTTATCCTAACCGCCATAGTACAAGCATTAAGTTGCTTAGCTTGGGGTTAGGTGGCGCTGTGTGAAATTTCCTGAAATATTTATTTATAATTATCACAGTGTAAATATTGTAAATCCGAAGAGACAGTACTAGTATCTTGTAACCGCAACGCTTGATACTGAGTCACGTATCATCGCCACCAGATGCTTTGCGTACACAGTACACACTGATGCCCCTTGTTAATGACACCCAACACATATTATATTGGGTATGCTACCATTCAGACCGCTGGGCACATCTAATTACGCGTTTTCGCTCCACAAAGAAAAAAAAACTGGGCTAAAGAGTCTTAACATCTTATGACTCTTAAGTAATAAGCGTTGGCGCAGTGCACCCAGAATTTAATATTTTTTTCCTTTGTAAAATACTGGGTAGCACTGTACTAATTATGGGCAGCGTTATCTCTTACCATCAAGAAAGCGTCTTGCTCGTCTTCTTAATTTGTTGTATAAAAAAAAACAAAGAAAAAAGTTTGCCGAAAATTATTAAATAATTAAAGCTCTGATTTTAACGTGTCTGATTTTATGCCAATGTTAATATTCTGTCCCCATATTAATTAATTCAGAGGCATGGCGTCAAGTCGCGACAAAGCGAGGCGACTGGCGATGTGGTCGAAATAGTAAAATTTAACGGAAGCCGAGCCAAAATCAGGCCGCTCGTCCAGCACACTAAATCCACTCTGCATTGTAAATTGCAAAATGCCTATCGACAGGTCTGCCTTACTCACACCGAGGCGAATGCCTAATGAGCTAGGCGTAAAGGAAGGGGAACGGCCATGCTTGAAAACTCTTCAGAACTTTAAATCAATGTACTTATAAAGGTACGTACGCATAATCATCAGCCGGAGAGCTAGCCGTACGAAACAGTTTTTACTGCAGCTAAATGGGTAGCCACTAGTAACCTAAAAGAGGTAATTCCAGTACGTCACGATTGGCCGTCGACCCGAAGTCTTCTATCCGCAGCAGTGCGGTTAGCGGACCTACGACTAATCGTCAATCCGGCCGAGCGATTAATCGGCAGCTACATGACAGGTTCACTATTTTATAGTGCATATATTTTTGATTCCCATCACCCGACAGGCTGATCGAATTGCGCCTAACCGCATATCGGTCGGTTTACTTTCTCTGTCTGAAATGGCCAGTTCTAATAATAAAATCTTACGATTGCTAATCTAATCTTGTTAAGTGATAAGTGCTAATAAGGCCGCGCGTATTATAATGCAGCGTCGTCCCTCTCGCACAGCGGAACAGAGCTGTATGCAGGAGCTCGGTCAGTGGCGGGCGATACTCTTCATTGATATGCTGGAGAGCGCGTCCACTACCAGTCGGTACATTGTCACAAGACGCTGGCGCTACGAGTAGCTGCAGGGATTGTGCTCTGACGTCACACTATATCCTCAATTAGCTTTATGAAGATCGCAATAAAACGCAAATAGTAGACGTATCTCAGAAAGCTACAAATCTTATGGGACTGTCGGACACGTTTGCCACGCTTCGGTGGAACCGTGGGCCTGGACTTAGCACTCAGTGGAGGCTAGATATGTATAAGAACACGACGACGCGGCAGGTCTCGAACCTGATGAAGAGACCTAGGTTCCTATCTTAGGATTGGCCACTAAACTCCACCCAAGAAAGGAATGGAAAAAGAGTCTGGAGGCCCTGCAGTGGGATAGTACAGGCTAATCAATAGCAATAAATATAAAAACTGATCCAATTTTCAATTCTTCTTTATAGGACTACAAATCCACACAAGCCATAAAGATTAAAAAGTTGTTGCAGCATTGTTCCTTTCCAATCAACAAAGATTGTGTCCAAGTGTACCGAACAACGGAGGAGCAATGCACTCCACAAACTAATAATATTATAGGTAAGTAGGTACCTACTATACTATATTAGGTCAAATGCAAATATAATCCGCTTGTTGCGTGTCAATGTTGTCGAGTGTAGAGCCGACGCGACTCGTCGGTAAGTTGACGACAAATTGCAAACGTCTCATAAAATAAGTCTGTTTGAATATTAATAAGGCTGAATAAACAACCCTTGGGTAAAGGGAGCGTGGCACCTCTCTAGCTTCACGGCCCGGCCCGGTCCGCCCTTCCTCGGCACCCGCTCTAGCAGTCTTGCTATCCGTTCACAACAATCGGCATCTCTACTTCTATATGTACTCTGCACATTTTAATTAAACGTGGAGTTTATGAACTTGGATGCAAATAAAAATGTGTAGAATTCATTGCGGCATGTCGCCTGCTTTTGTTTTCCAATAAACGTAAGTATTCAAATCGAAGTTCATCATCAACATCTACGACCGCAAACATACGAGTATCAATAAAAACATATTATTTGAAGGTTCTCTCCTAATTATACTTAAATTAAACATTTAATCTATCAATTGTCGAGTTAAAGACCGCGAGAGGAACGCAGCAGTCCCATTGTAAATATTAATATTACCCTCGAGGGAAAAAAGGCGTTTTCACGAGGATCGAACGGCGCGGCGCGGTTGTTAGGTGCGTGCCCACAGTCCTTTGCGTGACATGTTACCTACCTTATAATGAATAATAAACAATGCAGCAGCGGCGCGCCGCCCGACTCCACTCATTCATACCCATCCACGCCAAGCAATCATGTCTGTGATCGAATGTGAGCGTCGTGCCTTTACACGGTATTAATGTCACCGTGCTAGGTTTCGGCCGGGAGGGGTCTCAGGACTTATCAGTCTCAGTGGGACAAAAGTGGCGGCTACAGCCTCTTTGTGTTAGGTTTAACGTGGCGTGGCTCGCAAATCGCACGCCACCTTGTCACACTTAGCCGTAGGAACATCGAAAACCCATCGCGTGATGTCAACGCGACTATTACTTTAATTATTTTCATTGTAAGAGTAGGTAGGTCCGAGAGGGTCGTTAACTTTTCCGTTTTTATGCACGTACTTGTTTGAGTTGCTACTATAGTAGTTAGTGTATAAAGTGAAGGGCGCGGCGGCGACGGTCTCGATACTCTGCATCGAGCGCGGTGCCTAATAGCCTGCCGAAGTATTCCACGGTATGTGAGTGTAATCGTCCACGAACAATAATTACGACGACGACGGATGCCGGATCGATACCGACCACCTCCGTTCCAACACTAAATAATAAAATAAGCTTTTAAATTGCGTAATGCCACATCGTACTGCGATCAGTCGTTACATGCACGCGGTCCTCGGAACCGATACCAGAAGAATAATTAACGGAAACTACGGAATGTAGGGAGGTTCTTGTTTGAGAGGCGTACTTGTGCCTCCAACTCTGCGCCGAGTATTCGCGTTCCGGCATCATAACTTTATTGCCGATAACTTGCTGCATATTTTAATGAAGTATGAAACTTTTAACTCTTTCTATTATATTGTGAGCTGCATTGTGTGTGAGATTTTGTCTAATCTGAATTACATTTTCAGATTTAGTTTTGCACGAAAGCAGCAACAAAATTTGCACATACAAGTCTGATGCCACAGCGCAAAAATGTCAACATGAAGAAACTTAAATTGGCAACAGCGACAACTTGGGCTTCGCTGGTACAGGCGTGTTAAGGGACCTGACTACATCGGAAACTAAGCACTCAGTCTAAGCTTAGACCGATAGGTGTTCCGCGCCGGTCGGTGAACAAAACAGGCACCATTCTCGGAAGTACCAAGTAAGATCGTGACGCGGCCGGCAGTCGGCGAGCGTGGTCTAAGATGTGGCGCTTCCGTTTCCATTTTTTATATCACATAATCATGACGCGATTCGCCATTGTCCCTGCTCGTGAGTACGTGGGCTGCCTGTGAACACGGCTACCGACGAATATCGCGAGGATAATGTGTACATTCTACAAGTTACCAGAAGACTAGAAACATTACTGAGTCTAACTAGGTTTCATTACGGCTGTTCTCGAGTTAAAAATCCTTTCTTAGGGGACAGTTCACTTCGTACACGTAATATACGCGTGCAGTGTGAAAATCTCAAACAATACAGAAACTCAAAACATTGTATGAGTATGTTATATATGTAGGGTTTAGAGCTTCTATGGTTTAGAGGATGAAATAAAAATAATAATAATAATAGGTACTTAATAATATAATTGAGGTTTATACTCTAACAGTAGGAACAGGTTATCAATTATTAGGTATTATGTACACTGTCAAGAGTCATATCAAATTCACAATTATAGGTTGCGTGAGTGTTGTAGTTTCAGATCAGCATGACCCCTGCATGGCCTGCAGAATGACCTAATAATAACTGCCAGCTAAAACAGCCAGGCTCGACAGTTTTACGTAGATGCTAAAGACAACATCTATCCGTGTGCCAAATTTCATCCCGTCAGCGGTT
Source organism: Hemithea aestivaria (assembly GCA_947507615.1). NCBI lineage: Eukaryota > Metazoa > Arthropoda > Insecta > Lepidoptera > Geometridae > Hemithea > Hemithea aestivaria. Next base: position 5,358,311 of record OX382323.1, read on the forward strand.
TTAGTTGTGCGTTAATCGATCAATCAGGCAGATTTTTCTTGAATGTACTCGTATAATTAACTAGCTTAAGCTTTGCCCGTAGAGAACTCCTTTCTCAGGTCTACATCAAAAACCAAGGGTTTCCCTTGGGCAAAGCGACCATACGCTAGTTTAAATATACACTGCACCACCATACACTGCATTCTTCGCTGGAAATTTGCCTTTTTCTTCGCCTCTATTTTCATTGGATATTGCATTGCAATGCACTTTTCCCCTCAAAATGCCCCATACATTAATTTATGACTAAACAAAACAGGAATAAAGTTACATCAGCGGCCCTTAACGCCACTTTTCGTGTGGACCTCTGCAACATTCGTGGTCTTCATTCCAATCTAAACGCTGTACATTTCCATCTTGAGACAGCGAAACCAGCTTTACTCCTTCTAACGGAAACCCAAATTTTAAGCCCGGATGACATATCATACTTGAACTACCCCGGCTACAAACTGGAGCACATGTTTCTTCGTCGTGCAGGGGTTTGTGCCTTCGTACGTGATGACATCTGTTGTCGTCGACTTAATGGGTTTGAGGCTACGGACCTTTCGTTATTATGGCTGCGTGTGGATTATGAGGGATTCATCCGTGTTTACGCATGCCTATATAGGTCCCACAGTGGCGATGCTGAGACGACTCGATTGTTTGAGCACATTGCTTCGGCTTCTGACAAGGTCTTTGCAATGTACCCTTCTGCAGAACTGGCAATCCTTGGTGATTTCAATGCCCATCACCAGGAGTGGTTGGGTTCAAAAACTACCGATCACGCGGGAAGAACGGTGCATGAACTGGCTACAACTTATAGCCTTTCTCAAGTTGTTTCTGGGCCCACGAGGATCCCGGATGTCGATGGCCATGAGCCTTCACTGTTGGATCTCGTTTGTTTCTCACCCTGGACAGTATAGTGTGCGTATTGAACCTCCTCTTGGCTCTTCGGACCATTGTTTGATAAGAGCTGAAGTACCTAAGACACGTCCTGACGCCTCCCATCCTCCTGGAAAGCGATTGGTCTGGCACTACAACTGTGCGGACTGGGATGGCCTGCGAGAATTTTTCTCTTTCTATCCCTGGAAGCAGATTTGTTTTCAGTCGGGTGACCCCAGTGCCTGTGCTGTGTCGGTTGCCGATGTAGTGCTGCAGGGTATGGAGTGTTTCATTCCCAGTTCTGTAGTGCGCATTGGCGCCAAGAATAAGCCCTGGTACAACCGACCTTGTACCAACGCGGCCAGCCGTAGGTTGGATGCATTCAAAATTTGGTGCGAAGCATGTGCCGTTAAGGATCCTAACACTGCGGCCTTTAAGAAGCACTACAATTTTATGTCACGACGTTCAAAAAAAGTAATTGCCAAGGCTAAGGATGAACATATAGGGAGAATCGGCGACAAACTGGCAAGCTACCCTTCTGGTAGCCGGGCCTTTTGGTCACTTGCCAAGGCTGCCGAAATGAACTTTTGTCAAACGTCATTACCTGCACTTCGTAGACCAGGCAACACCCTCGCCCACAGCGCAAAAGAGAAGGCAGATCTACTCTGTTCGCTTTTTGCAGCCAACTCTACTCTTGAGGACGGGGGCGCGGTACCGCCCGAGACTTCTGGTTGCAGCAGTTCCATGCCTAACATTCGAATTTCTCAGAAACTTGTAAGGAAGGAACTGCGTGCCCTGGATATCCGGAAGTCGAGCGGGCCCGATGGTATTCCGGCGATTGTTTTAAAGACATGTGCTCCGGAGTTGGCTCCAGTGTTTGCGCGGTTATTTTCGCTCTCTTACTCTACAGGAATTGTTCCATCTTCTTGGAAAGTTGCCTTAGTACATCCGATACCAAAAAAAGGAGATCGAAGTGACCCATCCAATTATAGGCCGATCGCTATCACATCCTTACTCTCGAAAGTTATGGAGCGTGTGATTAATACTCAACTACTCAGCTATCTTGAGGAGCACCAGCTTATTAATGATCGCCAGTACGGCTTTCGTCACGGTCGCTCAGCTGGTGATTTACTTGTCTATTTAACTCACCGCTGGGCTGAAACTCTCGAGAGTAAGGGTGAGGCACTGGCCGTTAGTCTGGACATAGCCAAGGCCTTTGATAGGGTCTGGCATCGGGCACTTTTATCAAAACTACCATCATATGGACTATCCGAAAAGTTATGCTTATGGATTACCGATTTCTTGTCTGTTCGAAGCATTAAAGCAGTTGTGGATGGTTCTAGCTCCCAGACCATGCCAATCAATGCTGGTGTACCACAGGGCTCTGTGCTATCACCGACGCTATTCATTCTGCATATCAATGACATGTTGCAAATAAGCAACATTCATTGTTATGCGGATGATAGTACAGGTGATGCTTGTTATGCAGGCCACTCTAATGCTCCTTGGAATGACCGAGAGGAGAGCCGAAGACGCTTGGTGTCAGATATCGAAGACTCTTTAAGTCGGGTCTCGATTTGGGGTAGTACTAACCTGGTCCAATTTAACCCCTCCAAGACACAAGTCTGTGCATTCACTGCTAAGAAAACTGCATTCACAATTGCCCCGCAGTTCCAAGGCATTCCTCTTGCTATATCTGCCAATCTCAGGACACTCGGTGTTGAAATATCTAACGAGGTCCAGTTCCGACGTCATCTGGAAGATAAGGCTGGTCTTGCCTCTAAGAAGCTTGGTGTACTTAACAAAGCGAAGCGGTACTTCACGTCAAGCCAACGTCTCTTGCTTTACAAAGCCCAAGTCCGGCCACACATGGAGTACTGCTCCCATCTTTGGAATGGTGCACCTAAGTACCAGCTTCAGTCCCTTGACGCCGTGGAAAGACGAGCCGTTAGGATCATCGGTGATCGTAATATCACTAAGAATATAGAACCACTGTCCTTGCGTCGAGACATCGGGGCACTCAGTGTGTTCTATAATAATTTACCACGGGGAATGCTCGGAGGAACTTTTTGATCTGATTCCCGCCTCCCGATTTTACCACCGCACCGCTCGTCATAGACTGAAGGCTCATCCTCACATTGTTAACGTGTGGGAGTCTCGGACAACTCGTTTTACGAGATCGTTTCTCCCACACACTTGCAGGTTGGGGAATAGCCTTCCAACCGATGTATTTCCCACTTCCTTCAATATGGGGCTCTTCAAGAGGAGAATAAAGAAGGTGTTAATGGACCGACAACGCGTCTCTAATGCCACTGGTGTTGCAGACGTCCATAGGCGACGGTAACCGCTCTCCATCAGGCGGGCCGTTTGCTTGTTTGTCTGTCTCTAACATTAAAAAAAAAACATCGATTTACAAATCAAATGATGGAACAAAGTACATTTTGTATCTAAGTGTCAAGAAGTCATAGGAAGACCTAAGTGGGGAAACCTACCTAACGAGGCGCCGCGACAATAAATTAGAATGTAGTATTAGCTTAGCCTAGTCTAGACTAGCGGCTAGTGCCAGCGAGTGTGAGGAACACGCAATTATGTCCTTAATTACAGCGGACGACGGTTCTGCTCTAAACTGGTCAATTTAATATCGGCAAGGAAAAGATAGAGCGATCGTAAACCCCAGCAACTGAGCTAAGTATTAACTTAGTTCAAATATTACGTAGTCCTTTTTGCAAAAGTAATTTGAGTTCAAAAAATGGAGGAGGAAAAGAAACAGTTTACAATTTGTAGGAAGCGTTTTTTTTTTGTGTATATGTTTACTGATAACTCGAAGACGCCTGAACCGATTTAATAATTTTATTAACAACATTCGGTTATTTCGGATTCGGTTTAATATATTATATCTTTTAATTTACTTGTTTCTAACGACCTTATCCTATCACTAGCCGTCTTATTTATTATTGGCAGACTCCTAGATAATATTGGCAGACTTATGCGAACAAAATCAATTTTATGTCGCGTCTTTTGGATGATAAGTTAATCTATACGCTTATCGGTTATTACATTAGGCTTACACGTTGCTTCACTGGCACCACAACTACCATCTCAGACGTTTAACTAAAGACTACATTTTGAGCATAATATCACGGATGAGTACTATAATGTAGGTACCTTTGTCATTATTAGGGTACTAGTGGGCACTTGAGCAGGAGCCGAATTTATATCTTTTGTTTCGGGGTACGACTGGGTACCTTAAAATAAATAAAAATTCGTATAATTATTGATTGGTCTCCTGCCGGGAGACCAATGGGCACTCAAATAGGAGCCGAATCTACAACTTTCTTCTGGGAAACGAATTTTGGGGGACGAGTGGGTTCTATTCCATCCCACCTACCTCCGACATCAATGAAAGAGGAAGGCCATGGTAATACAATAGCTATTTGTGTAGATAACTCAGCCTAGAAGCGTCCACGGCCCAGTAATCATAGGTCCGGAAAAAAATTAACCCTGGATTTAATGTGTGGAAAACTACCATGCTTCGGAGCCCCAGCTGTTTCCTAAAAGATAATGATGCCGTCTCCAGCGAATAAACGGATAATCGCCAATGTCTTGTTTTTGCTTTTATTTCATATTCGAATTCTAACTACTCAACTTTTAAAAAAAATCTTGTAATAAATAAAAAAATTATGCATCTTAAAAGTTCTGGTTTCAGGAACAAATGTTACTAACGAAAAATTGATTTTTATTTTTCCTGTAATGTTCGGTTTTTGCAATTATCCGTTTATTCGCCGGGGACGGCGATATGTAGGTGGCAGTCGTTAGGTTATGTTGCAGGCCTTGTAACTTGTAAGTATATTAAAGTGTAATCTTAGCGACCTGAAACTGCAACATATTAAAGTTATGGCCACACAACCCACAATTATTATTGTGATTTTATCCAGCAGTGTAATTAAGGTAACCTATTCTGTTGGAATACAAGCCCCATTATTAATTTTACTTTGTAAAAAATAAACATTGCTTCTATTGTAATCTATTTGAACACATTATTTAGTTTCGTATGCAGTCGTTATGTACATAAAGTACGAGTATCGACAGTTTCATTGATAACATCGGCGCCTAGAACAGAGCGATGTGTCGTGACTTGCGTGTAGGTACCAACTACCAACTCTACCAGTCATTCAATTACATTCGATTATAATATATTCATCATAGTTACGCTGACGGTTTTTGACGTGCCGCGCTCTCACTCTCACATTATGTCTCATGACACAAACAATTAACTCGTAATCATTATCTTAATAGCTGTACATTATATTAATGACTAATAATGTATACACACCTATTATAATGCGTGGTTTCACGTATGTCAAACTATAGTCGGTACTCTAGAAGACTCGTAAAAGTACCTACCTATGCTATGACTAAGTTTTTGTCCAAAAAGGATACATTCGCCGCGAAATAACTTGCAGAAAAGCGTTCACGAGCGAAAATGTTTTTCAAATTTATTGTAGTTCTAACGAAGATTAATAACAAAGTTGCTGACACTTAAGACCTTGTCCAGAAAGGGCGAATTCGCCGCTTATTGATTCACTCGCGCATAGGTCGAGATTCGAGATACAATGCGCATTATTTAGCCTTCGATGTATGATAATACTAGCTGCGACCCGCGGTCTTACCCGCGGCACAGTTATTACCGATAAAACTTGTTTATAATAATTACTCTAATTTTAACCAACTTTTAAAAACTAAATTCACTTTATATAAGCTTACCTACATTAGGTACCCTAACACCAGAAACACGTAGGAGATGTTCTGCTCATTTTGTGAAACGGTTTCTTATTCGGTTCGGTTTTCGGTGAAGTTAGGATTTGACAAATTTATTTTGATTAAAAAAAAAATTGTACATAATTTGGTTGATATTTTTTACATGCATATAGTCGAGAGGAAGACGAATCGAAAAAAAAAACACAAATGAAGCACTCATAGTAAACCCATTAAGTTTTCAAATGAAGCACCCATAGTAAGCCCATTTGATAAACCACAAATGAAGCACTCATAGTAAGCCCATTTGATAAACCACAAATGAAGCACCCATAGTAAGCCCATTTGATAAACCACAAATGAAGCACCCATAGTAAGCCCATTTGATAATCCACAAATGAAGCACTCATAGTGAGCCCATTTAGTTTTCGAATGAAGCACCCATAATAAGCCCATTTGATAAACCACAAATGAAGCAGCCATAGTAAGCCCATTTGACAAACCACAAATGAAGCATGTGCTTCATTTGTGGTTTGTCAACTAAGCCCTTTAAACTAACTAAGCCCTTTTAAGTTTTCAAATGAAGCACCCATAGTAAGCCCATTTGATAAACCATAAATGAAGCACTCATAGTAAGTCCATTAAGTTTTCAAATGAAGCACCCATAGTAAGCCCATTTGATAAACTACAAATGAAGCACCCATATTAAGCGCATTTATTTTTCAAAAGAAGTAAGCCCATTTGATAAACCCCAAATGAAGCACCCATAGTAAGCCCATTTGATAAACCACAAATGAAGCACTCGTAGTAAGCCTATTCATTTTTCAAATGAAGCACCCACAGTAAGTCCATTTGATAAACCCCAAATGAAACTCCCATAGTAAGCCCATTTGATAAACCACAAATGAAGAACTCATAGTAAGCCCATTTAGTTTTCAAATGAAGCACCCACAGTAAGCTCATTTGATAAACCCCAAATGAAGCACCCATAGTAAGCCCATTTGATTAACCACAAATGAAGCACTCATAGTAAGTCCATTAAGTTTTCAAATGAAGCACCCATAGTAAGCGCATTTAGTTTTCAAAAGAAGTACCCACAGTAAGCCCATTTGATAAACCCCAAATGAAGCACCCATAGTAAGCCCATTTGATAAACCACAAATCAAGCACTTGTAGTAAGCCTATTCAGTTTTCAAATGAAGCACCCACAGTAATCCCATTGGATAAACCCCAAATGAAGCTCCCATAGTAAGCCCATTTGATAAACCACAAATGAAGCACTCATAGTAAGTCCATTTAGTTTTCAAATGAAGCACCCACAGTAAGCTCATTTGATAAACCCCAAATGAAGCACCCATAGTAAGCCCATTTCATCATCATCATCAGCCTATGTTCGTCCACTGCTGGACATAGGCCTCCCCCATGGCACGCCACTCAACTCGGTCCTCCGTCTTTCTTCTCCACCCACCCCCAGCGACCCTCCGGATATCATCGCCCCATCTCGCCCATGGGCGCCCTACATTACGTTTACCGAGACGTGGTCTCCACTCGAGAACTCGTCTACCCCAACGGTTATCGGTTCTACGGCAAATGTGACCAGCCCATTGCCACTTCAGTTTGCTAATCCTTTCTGCTATGTCGGTAACTCTTGTTCTCTGTCGGATCACCTCATTTCTGATGCGATCCTTCAGAGAGACACCGAGCATAGCCCGCTCCATAGCTCGCTGAGCAACTTTGAACTTATGGACTAGTCTCACCGTAAGTGTCCACGTTTCTGCGCCGTACGTCATGACAGGTAGGACGCATTGGTTGAAGACTTTAGTCTTCAAACACTGCGGTATGGGTGACGAAAAGATTCGACGAAGTTTACCAAATGCAGCCCATCCCAACTGAATCCTCCGATTGGCCTCCCTCTCAAAGTTGTTTCTACCCAACTGCACTGTTTGCCCAAGGTATACATACTCCTGAACAACTTCGAGAGGTAGTCCATTTACGAGAATCGGTTCCGGAACGACCCGATCATTGAACATCACTTTGGTCTTGTCTATGTTCATCCGGAGTCCGACTCGTTGGGAAGAGTCAGCTAGGCTGGTTAGCATTTGCTGATTTGCTGTAAGTCTTGCAGCGTTTCCGCCATGATGACGATGTCGTCCGCAAATCTCAAGTGAGAAATGTACTCGCCATTGATATTAATGCCATGTCTTGTCCAGTCCAGTGTCTTAAACACATCCTCTAAAGCGTTGGAGAACAATTTGGGGGAAATAACGTCCCCTTGCCTCACACCTCGTTTCAAAGGGATATGTTTAGTCTGCTGGTTCTGGACTTGCACAGTCATTGTGGCGGCATCGTACAGACTTTTCAGCACTTGGATATATCGCCAATCGACTTGACATCGCTGCAGAGACTCCAAAACAGACCAGGTTTCGATGGAGTCAAAGGCCTTCTCATAGTCCACAAAAGCTAGACACAGGGGCTGATTATGGTCTTCTGTATAATCTGCCGCACTGTGTGGATGTGGTCTATGGTGCCATAACCTGATCGGAACCCGGCCTGTTCCGGTGGCTGGAACTCGTCGAATCTACGTGCGAGACGATTTGTGATAACTCTTGAGAAAAGCTTGGGGTGTACGGGGACTAAACTCTATAAGCCCATTTGATTAACCCCAAATAAAGCTCCCATAGTAAGCCCATTTGATAAACCACAAATGAAGCACTCATAGTAAGCCCATTTAGTTTTCAAATGAAGCACCCACAGTAATCTCATTTGATAAACCCCAAATGAAGCACCCATAGTAAGCCCATTCGATAAACCCCAAATGAAGCACCCATAGTAAGCCCATTTGATTAACCACAAATGAAGCATTCGTAGTAAGCCTATTCAGTTTTCAAATGAGCACCCACAGTAAGCCCATTTGATAAACCCCAAATAAGCCCATTTAATAAACCACAAATGAATCACTAATAAGCAAAAATCTTCGCCGTTAACCCAATTAGCAAAAATCTTCAACGTAAACACACTTGGCAAAAATCTTCACCGTAACCCCACTTGGCCAAAATCTTCGGTCATCGAAAATTTTGCAGCGGGTAACACCGCGGGTTGCAGCTAGTTTCAATACTCATAACTCAAGAACGCCTGGACCGATTTCTATGATCTATGGTTTTTTCGATTTGTTTTCTTCTCTACTATATGCATGTTATAAAATACCAACCAATTTATGTACGAAAAATAAATTGGAAAATCGAAATAACTTCACCGAAAACCGAACCGAATAACAAACCGAATTTGGAAAAATGGAAAATCGAAATAAATTTGTAAAATCCTAACTTCACTGAAAAACGAACCGAATAAGAAACCGAATTTTGAAAAAATGGAAATCTAAATAAATTTGTCAAATCCTTACTTCACTGGAAACCGAACCGAATAAGAAACTGAATTTTTAAAAAATGGAAATCGAAATAAATTTGTCAAATCCTCACTTCACCGAAAACCGAACCGAATAAGAAATCGAATTTCGAAAAACTTGAAAATAGAAATAAATTTGTCAAATCCTAACTTCACCGAAAACCGAACCGAATAAGAAACCGAATTTGGAAAAAAACTGAACCGAATTAGAAACCGAATTTGGAAAAAATGGAAATCGAAATAAATTTGTCAAATCCTAACTTCACCGAAAACCGAACCGAATAAGAAACCGAATTTTGAAAAAAAAACCGAACCGAATTAGAAACCGAATTTTAAAAAATGGAAATCGAAATAAATTTGTCAAATCCTAACTTCACCGAAAACAGAACCGAATAAGAAACCGATTTAGGAAAAAAAACTGAACCGAATTAGAAACCGAATTTGGAAAAAATGGAAATCGAAATAAATTTGTCAAATTCTAACTTCACCGAAAACCGAACCGAATAAGAAACCGAATTAGGAAAAAAACTGAACCGAATAAGACACCGAATTTGGAAAAAAAACCGAACCGAATTAGAAACCGAATTTGGAAAAAATGTAAAATCGAAATAAATTTGTCAAATCCTTACTTCACCGAAAACCGAACCGAATAAGAAACGTAATTTGGAAAAATAAACCGAACCGAATTAGAAACCGAATTCGGAAAAAATGGAAAATCGAAATAAATTTGTCAAATCCTTACTTCACCGAAAACCGAACCGAATAAGAAACCGACTGTGGAAAAAAAAACCGAACCGAATTAGAAACCGAATTTGGAAAAAATGTAAAATCGAAATAAATTTGTTAAATCCTAACTTCACCGAAAACCAAACCGAATACGTCAAAATGACAATTAATTGTCAAATTTCTCAAAAACCAATGGAAAATCCAAAATGTCAAAATGACAATTAATTGTCAAATTTCAGAACTGTCATTTTTTTTAATTTATTGGATTTTTTACTAAAACTGTTTCTTTTATCAGGATAAAAGTAGCCTATGTGTTATTCCAGAGTTTTAGCTATCTTCATACCAAATTTTAAGTCAATCGGTTCATCCGTTTAAGCGTGAAGAAGTAACAAACATACACACACACACACTCACACACATACACACAAACTTTCGCTTTTAATATTAGTAAGATAACTACATAAAATATTTATAAAATAATATAAGATGGAAATAAATTTTCAGCCTGATTATAATCACTTTTCCTTAATACGACACGGCTGTACTCGTTACTCAAGACTCAAGACTCAAGCATTATTTTTTGCTGAGTTTATCTCAAATCTCAACCACGCCACGGTTTCGGAAAATCACGATGTCTTTCATCAAGTTCTCGCCTGAAGTGCTCGATATTGACTGACCCTCTCCCACACTGGATTATAATCTTTGAAAATTCTAGCCGGCAGTAGTATATGATATAATGCAGCAATTAAAGAAGTGCAGTTTAATCTGATTCTCCAAATGGATTATGATAACTATTTATCCTGAACAACCCTCATTTTTGTGAATATGCAATATGTGTAGGTACTGCTGGGGTAGCCGAGTGACGAGTTCTTGAGCAGAGACCGCATCTCGGAAAACGTAGTGTAGGGCGCCCTTGGGCGAGATAGGGAGACGATATCCGGAGGGTTGTTGGGAGTAGTTGGAGGAGAAAGACTTGAGTGGCTCACAACGATAGAGACATATGTCTAATAGTAGACGGACGTGGGCTGATGATAATTCAAATTCAAAATGCATTTATTCAAATAGGCTACAATGGAGAAATTTCAGGAGCAAGTCAATTTACAATTATTTAGTTCTATTTTATGGCTCAACCGCCCGTTCCCAGCAGGACTATTCACTTATCTGTCAGGGAACTGTAGATTCGGTTCCCTAACGGATAAGTGAATAGTTCTGCTGCTGAAAGCACCTCTAGAAGATAACTAATTCTGTAGTTATGTTATGTAGATAGACTATTGTACACTGTACACCATAGAGATGCGTCAAAATATCAAAACATTACAATCTTGGGCGAGTAAGTACAAGGGGAAGTCTTAGGTTACACTGCCTCCAAACTATGAACATCCTTTGGCGTACCCGGAGCCAAGTCGCGCGTCTTTCTCCCGATAAAGGTAACATAATAATGCATTCTATCCAAATTCTATCAGATTATTTCGCGCGCTATTATTAAGCACATTACTTGCAAAGACGCTTTGAGCCCTTGCCTTTGAAAATTTCCCTCGAATGTGCTTCGACGACGACGTAATAAAATGGCAAACATAATGAGCATAAATAACAGGTGCTGGGTGCCGGCTACAATTTCGGTAAACAGTGGAAGTGAATGCACTTACTTTTACTATTGCTATTATATTTACTATTATTATGCAATATACTTTTACTATTATGAAACTGAAAGATTTTCTTCTTTGTTCGTATTATCGTATGTGTGTGAACCACCGAAAATTCGTTTGCGTGATCTAGAATTCAGTTCATTTGGAGGCGTTTCTATAAGCCATAACAGTAAAAAAGTTTGTTACTCTTTCACGCCTAAAGGGCTGATATCTAAGTAGCAAAAACATCCTGGAATAGCACATAGGCAACATTTAAAGCTAATCTTGCATTTGCACATGAAAATCATACACTATCCGTGTTATTACAAAACGTCGACTCACGATGTCATAAGCGCACAATTGACATGAGTTAAACCTTGTACTATCGAAGTCCGCATTTTGCAATGATGCGGTTTATGTAGGTACATCTATGATGTATATTCGTCTTTGCCGATACAGTTAGGTACCTTTTGCTTCAGGTAAAGGTGAGTATAATGTAAAAGTGTAAATTACAGGAGTCGCCCACAGTTCCCATCGTGCCGCACCGCTCCATCCCACTCCACATCAATATTCTAATTCAATATTAAAGGAAGTCCGTCGGCGCGAGACTTACAACCCCCTATAGGACCATTTTTCAATACCGCCAAGATACTTTTTCTCGTCAAAGTAAAACTTTTTTCATTAACATAGAGGTAGATTTATATAGTTTAGTGTTCATTAATAAGTTAATGTTATTGCCGGCGGCTAACGGACATCGTTAAGACAACGGGCATCGCAACGCATCGCATAGGAAAATCCTCATGTGTACATTTTATAACATGGTATTAGGTATTACGTTTTTTTTTTAAACTTTACTTGTAAACAATTTTGATGTAAAGCTTCCATTAGCAGTCCTACTAATATTAAAATGAGAGAGCTACGGATGCTATGCATTTTAGTTATTTCTTCACGCCTTATTGATACACCGTTAGGAATTTGGCAAAAACGGACCCGTGACCACTAGCCGTTGCCGAAGGGACATCGTGGTAGGTTAAGTCGGCATGGGTGCTGTACTAACCATCTTTACAGAACTGAGCTTGACATAAGCCGCCCGCCCTGCCCCTAGGGAAAGCATTTCCCCCGTTACGAACCCACGTTAAAAACCAAAAAAGGAATTTGTTATGTAGATAACCTAGTCTCTAGACTCTAGTTTCAGTGGGTAAAACCGACGAGCGCAGCTAGTGAAGAGTATAATATAAAGCTCATAGACTCACTTCAGCTCTGCATTCGTGCAAAGGTCAAGTGCGCGACGCTGCGCTTCAGTCGACCCCTAACGATGTGAAAATATAACACGAGCACTCGCGAGACGATTGTAGCCGCCAAACTAATGTATGCACACTTTTCTTTTGTAATAGTACTGTCACATTGTCACATCTGGGGAGCACTGACTTCTGGATCACAGATCGCGCTATTCCAGGAGTCAGGGTGCTAATTGTTTTATAGAGCTTCGACTTTGCGTGCGACTTTCTCGCTCATACGATATTATGACGAATTTTAATATAATTTTCTGGAATTCACTTTTTCAATTTTTTTTCCGGTAATGCCCTAATTTTAATTTTTAACAGTATTTCCAAGTGAAATATGGAACCGGCATCAGCTACCCTATAGGTTTCAAATAATCTGGATGTTTTGGTCTACGTCAGAGTGTAACAAGTAATAATAGTACGGTCACATTGTCACATCTGGGGAGCACTGATTCCTGGGTCACAGATCACGCTATTCCAAGAGTCAGGGTGCTAATTATTCAGATCTCGCTCGCGCGATATGACGAATTTTGAAATATAAATTAGTAGAATTTACTTTTTTTAAATGTTTATTTATTTATTTCCAACACATGTAGGTAATTACATTGCACAGATCTTGGTGTGTAAATTTAGGTACTACTACATACCCTGTTAGGGCACTTGTCGCTTGTGCGAGCATGCATTATACATAATAGGTACTATAGTAAAATCTAGTAGAAACAAAATGTATAGATGGTTGTTGGATGTTACTCGGTAAAGCACTATTTTTTAATCTTAAAAGCATTTCCAAGTGAAATATGGAACCGGCATCAGCTTCAAATAACCTGGATGTTTTGGTCTAAGTCAGAGTGCGGGGTATTTCTATATTTTGCACACAGCGACAACCATGGGCCATTGTCACATTGCAATTCAAAGTCAAAGGGGCCTCCACGTGCTGGCTTCGGTCCCACGCACACCTACCAAAGGGCCGAGCCACTATTGGCCCGTGATACCTAAAGATGGACTTACAAAATTGAATAGTAATATAAATGGTACTTACACATGTCGAAGGCGAGCAGAGCCCTCGCGGCCACCAGCACCAACGCCACACGCACCACCATCGCGCCGGCTCACTTCACCATTCTACCGACACCACCAAGCACCTAAAACAACACCACAACATTACCCTCATGATCATTAGGAGGACCGAGCAGCACAATGTACTGAAGGATTCTTTTGCTGAGGGTTTTTGATCACCCTTATTAGTTCATTCTTATTCTATTAGATCTCAGGGTCCCTTGGTCAGTAAATGAATATTAACATAGTATGTAACTTATGTCTAATAATAATTTACGCAGTATTTATCGTATAGCTGGTGTAAAATTTATTAGGTTGAATCGGTCAATTGAAACTGAAACTTTCGTAACTAAACTGATTGTTGGTCTTCGGAAAAAGCAGACATTACAAAAGTATAACTCATATCCGATTCAAGGAAGATGAAGAGATCATGGGAGAAAATCGCGTTGAGAAGAGAACGTACTTCTGGTACAGTTAAATGGTTGTAAAAGTTTGATGCTGCTTTTATGCATTATAGCAGTTTTGAGCAGTAACAAGACAATCCCATGATACAAATAGTCTCTGGTTCAGCTAAAGGGACGACATCTTAAAGGACGTGTGGGCAATGGAAGTCGAAGACAGGTACACATAAAAGAATAAGACGCAGGTCTTATAGACGAAGGCAAAATACTCACACAGTTATTCCTATTATAATAAAATTAATATATTATTATTATTCTTCAAGATTTGTATTTATTCGGTATAAGTCCTCCTAAGAGTCTACTCCCACTGAAAGAGCAGATACTGCCAGCTGCCGTAAGAGCAAGTGACTGATTACGGTGGCAAGCTAGAGCGAAGTACCGCTCAGATTCGTCACGCCGCCTCTTATATAATACAGCGGTACACCCTGAATAGAGCCCTTTTTCTCCCTGTTTCTCAACACACACCTTTGTGAAAAAGAAGCCATATAAATAATGTCTAAATTCCTGTTTATGAACAATTGTGAAATTTCGACAAAAATTTTAATGAGTTCGTTGTTGTGAAGAATCCTTACTTGAATAAAACAATTGTGTTGCGAACCTACATACGTAACCATAATAAATAAAGCTTAAACGTGCTCATTGTAATGGAAGTTATATAAAAATACTAGCTGCGCCCAGCGGTTTTAGGTTTCCCCTATCTTTACACGGCCCCAATAGCATGTAATCTATACTATTACACCGGTCTACAGCATTTTTGCGCACGGATTATACATACCTTATTTTTATTGCTTTTACACCTAGAAATAAGAATCCCATCAAAAACATAAATGTGAAAACAGAGCCAAGTTCAATATTACGATGTATGTACTCATAGTTACCTATGATTTGGTAGTTGACTTCAACGACAAAAGAAGTGAGATCTAAATGGGTGCCAAGTTCAATGGTCATTCCTGAAAAATATTTACAACAACATAAAATATTTTATTACAACTTATAAGATTATTTCTTCTTATCACTTAGAATTAATATTATTTTGAAGCCTAAAGACTGACTTGGCCAGTTCTCATAATATACTAGGTAGGTACTCTCTTAACTTTAGCTTGATCATTATTAAACGCACTTAATGATAATTAGTGCGCCACCGTCTTTTATCGTGTAAATTAGTCCCCTCCATCCATTGGTTGTCTGGAAGAAATCGCTCTTTAACGATAAGACCGCCACTTGTACATTGTAATTTTTAATTTTAATTATGTACTTACCTATGTATTTTCTGTAACATTATGTGGTGTACAATAAAGTATCTATTGTCTTATCTTAATGATACTTCGTCGTATGGTACCCATGAGAACTAGCCAAGTCAAACTTTGGGCTTCAAAATAATATTAATTCTAAGTGATAAGAAGAAATAATCTTATAAGTTGTAATAAAATATTTTATGTTGTAAATATTTTTCAGGAATGACCATTGAACTTGGCACCCATTTAGATCTCACTTCTTTTGTCGTTGAAGTCAACTACCAAATCATAGGTAACTATGAGTACATACATCGTAATATTGAACTTGGCTCTGTTTTCACATTTATGTTTTTGATGGGATATCATTGCTTTTTGTACAGTTTTTTTTAGTATGTAATAGGTTTAAGACACCCAGTCATAATAAGATTAATACCAAATGATTATTTTATTGCACCTCCCCCCACCCCACTGCTCCACGGCACGGCCGTCGCACCGCGCACCGGGGCCCGTGAGCCTCGCCGTGCTTCGATATACCTATACCTATAATTAATTTAGTACTTATTTATATATAGCATTTATGTGCACTATTGATTTGAATATTGTACCTAATCAATTGATTTTTAAACAATACTAGTTACTGATAAATTTATCTATATTCACTCAGCTATCTTATACCTACCGCCTACCTGGATGGAAATTTAACTTTTTAGATCATCTAGAACTTGATTAGAATTTCGATCAAAAGAAACCTAAGCCGACAAGACTTGTAATGACGACGACTGTGTGGGGGCACTGCCGTGCCCCCAGATACCGCCACATACCTATAATATTATGACTATACCTTACAGGTACGTAGGTATCTAAAATGTTTACACCAACTAGCACCTAAGGCGATATACATACATTATTTTTATTGTAAACAAGGTTAATATTATTACCTCTATGTTACTGAGCCACCTTGTGCTGGTGAGTCGATATATTGATAGGTATTTACATAGGATATACAATTGTTACGTAGGTACCAGGAACCTATTTTTATTAGTGACTAGCTGTGCCTAGCTGTTTTACCCGCTATACAGTTTGGTACAGTAGTGTATATTATGTTATTCCAGGGGTCTAAGCTATATTTTTTATTATACCAAATTTAAAGTCAATCGGCCCACCCGTTTAGGCGTGAAAAAGTAAAAAACATATATCCATACGTACAGTAGGTATAAAGTTTGTATTTATATTTATATTAGTAGGAATAGTGGACTCGCGCGCACTTCGTAGTATCTAACAGAAAATAGCCGCCTACACAAAAATTATAGCAACATGCAACATGTATTGCTTTATGCGTTCCTAGGCGTCCCAAACTTTAATATCATAAATTTTTTAAAAATTATTAATAATTTAAAATGATAAAAAAATACTAGTTTCTGATTTTTCCCTTTGTAACTACGACATTACCTATCGGGATGCCAAATTTCAGCTTTCTAGGTCATCTGGAACTGGGATATTACTTTTGATCTATCCCTCAGTATGTATTAACTTCACCGATTACTGGATGTTTATATCTAAATAAGCGTTTGAGCTGTGTTATTGGAATTTGGAACAGAGATATAGTTCGTATATTTAAGTATATGTGCCAAATTTGACTTGTCTATGTGTAATAGTTTTTGTATAACGAGGGTGTAAAAAGTCGTCAAAACGCGCTTTGGACGGTTCGTGTAATATAACACACGGCGCGGTCGCCAGTTCCTTTGCTTGAACTTGGCTTGACTCGCTGCCGCGTGTCTAGATTAGAACAAAAAATAGTTCTGAATTTGCTTTTACGTGTAAAAAATGAAAAGTCCAAATATAGGTCCCTAATAAAGCTTTCAGTATACCAGGCTTGGTCACGTCTCTCATTCCATCAAGTCTTGACAAAAAGCGTTCCTTTTGGTCCTGCGAATAAGCTCCCATGTACAATACAGGGTCAACTCAAAAAGTATTTTACAGCAATTGCAATTTTATTTATACTGGTTTAAGTTTGAAATTATAAAAAAATATTTTTTAGAGTTGGTGCTGTATTGATATGGAAGTGCGAATATAAATATATATGTATATTACAATTTAATCAAATAGGAACATAACATGTCCATTTTTAAAGTTTACATGCCATACTGGAGAAAAATTTAAAATCTGTTTCAGGGTTTTTTTCTACACATTATAAACTTATTAATTTATATACTCGTAACTCCGGGAAATAATCAAATTCGCCGCAAATATAGCTAAACAAGTTCGCGTCTTCTTAACATTTGAAATTTTTGAGTCGCTACATCTTCTTATAAGCAAATATTTTTGATTTGTAATTACACAGTTTTATGTATTATTACTTATATAATCAGAATATGTTAAGTAAAACCCGTGCGCAATTTTTTTTTATTTTTTTGTTGACCGGTGTATATAAAGAGTATATATATATATATATATATAAAGAGGTAATCTGACTGACTGACTCATCATCGTACAGACCAAACCGTTGGACCGATTGAGCTGAAATTTGGCCAGCGTGTTCTTTAAGTGACGTAGGCGACCGATAAGAAACGATTTTGGAAAATTCCCACCGAAACGGGAATTATTCCCAAAAAATATTTGTATGCAAATCCGTAACCGCTAAACCGATTTCGCTGAAATTTTGTAGAATGATTGCTTGGGCTATGTTCAGGAATTTTAAATAGTTTATATGTCAAAAAATAACTTTTAAGGGGGGAAAGGGGGGTTCCAAGTTTGTATGGGAAATTTAGAACCGCTGATCCTATTGAGCCAAAATTTGGTACAAAGGTAGCTTGATGCCTAAAAAAGGACATGGAATAGTTTTTATCCCCGAAATCAACGTTAAAGGTGGGAAAAAAGGGGGATGCAAGTTTGTGTAGGAAATCAGTAGCCTCCGACTCTATTTTGGACTGAAATTATGGACAGCGTGTTCTTTAGGCAACGTAAGCAACCAATAAGAAGGGATGTTGTGAAATTCCCATTGGAACGGGAATTATTCCCAAAAAACTTTTGAATGGAAATCCGTAACCACTGAACCGATTGAGCTGAAATTTCGTTGAACGATTATTTTAGTTTCGTTAATGAACATTTGTTAGTTTTTATGACAGAAATTAACATTTAAGATGTAAAAAAGGGGTTCAAAGTTTGTATGAGAGATCAGTAACCGCTGAACCTATTAAATAAAAATTTGTATAGAGGTTGTAGCCAAATTCGTGATAAAGTATATGGAATAGTTTTTATCCACAAAATCCACGCTTAAGAGAGAGGAAAGGGGGTGCAAGTTTTTATGAATTAGTAACTGTTGACTTTATTTAGCTAAATATTGGCATAGATATAGCTTGAGCCTCAATAAAGAGGAAAATGGGGGGGGAGGGGGGGAGTTTATAAGTCTGTATGAGAAATCTGACATCATTTTAACAATAAATTTGTATAGATATAGCATGAGTCCCGAGAAAAGGTGTGAAGTAATTTACATCCCAGAAATCAACATAAGCGGGGTGAGTTTGTAAAGGAGATAACTAACCACTGATTTGGTATAAATATAGCTTAAGGTCCCAAAAGGATGTGGGATCAATTGGAGTAAATGGAGGAAATCAACCTTGAAAGGAAGGTGAAAAGGGGGTGGAAGTTCGTAAGAAAAATCGATAACCGCTGACTCTATTTGGCCAAAATCTGGCACAGAGATAGCTAGAGTCCCAGGAATAAACTATAGAATAATTTCTAGATCAGACATATCAATTTACTGATACGCGCTACGAAGTGCGCACAGGTCCGCTAGTCACATATATTTTGGGTACACACAATGCGACTGATTATACAGAAGTCCGAAGAGTATAATCTGCCCGGTGCATGAGAAGGCCTTTTGAATCCATTGAAACCTGGTCTGTTCTAGTCTTTGCAACGGCGCCAAGTTGACTGGTGATAATATATCCTGATGTTTAAAAGTATGTACGATACCACCACAATGACTACCCAAATCCAGAACTGGCAGGTCAAACAAATCCCTTTTAAACGAGGTGTGAGACAACGGGGACGTTATTTCTCCCAAATTGTTTTCCAACGCTCTAGGGGATGTCTGTCTAGGGGATGTGTTTAAGACGCTGGACTGGAATAGACAGAGCATCAATATCGATGGCAAGTACATTTCACACCAGAGATTTGGGGACGACACCGTTTTTATGTCAGAAACGCTGCAAGACTTGCAACAAATGCTGACCAGCTTAGCTAATTCCTCCCAAAGCAACGCGTCGGTCTCCGTATGGACATAGACAAGACCAAAGTGATGTTCATTGAACGGGTCGCTTCGGAAACGATTATAGTTAACGGCCTGTCTATTGAAGTTGTTCAGGAATGCGTATACCTTGGGAAATAGTGCAGTTAGGTAGAAACAACTTCAATGAGGACTCAGCTGGAGGGATGCCAATCGGAGGACTCAGCTGGAATGGGCTGCATTTGGAAAACTTCGTCGAGTATTTTCGTCACCCATACCGCAGTGTCTCGTCGTCATTCGCAGTGTCTGAAGACTAAAGTCTTCAACCAGTGCGTCTTACCTGTTATGACGTACGGAGCCAAAACGTGGACACTTACGGTAAGACTAGTCTATAAGTTCAAAGTTGCTCAGTGAGCTATGGAGAATAGAGAGGGCAATGCTCGGCGTCTCTCTAAAGGATCTCATCAGAAATGAGGTGACCCGGCAGAGAACCAAAGTTATCGACATAGCCGTAAAGAGTAGCAAGCTGAAGTTGCAATGGGCTGGTCACATTTACCGCAGAACCGATAACCGATGGGTAAGGTGTGTGCTAGAGTAGAAACCGCGTCTCGGCAATGTAGTGTAAGGTGTCCTTGGGCGAGATGGGACGACGATATCCGGAAGGTCGCTGGGAGAAGTTGGTGGAGTAAGACAGAGTACCGAGTTGAGTTGAGGCTACGGAACGGATCAGGGAAGAGCACGCTCTTGATGATCCTCTCCGTAGACGAACGGGGGTGAGGAGGAGATTTTCCCACCTCCTCCCGCCTCTTTAAAGGGGTCGCCGGTGGAGACGGGGAACTCTGCCGACTTGTACGATCCACACATGCCTGGGGATTGGTATTAGTAGACAAGAACAGTCCACCAATGGGAGCTGATGGCCTACTGCTGGGGTGAGATGGTGAATGCTATCGCGACCCCATCTCACCTTGTTCGTCGGAGGACTGTTCCCGGGGGGTTTTAGTGGGTGCAGTTAAACCGCATAAACCTAGGTGTAGCCGAACTTCGGACTTTAGCCGTAACATATATCTACATCTAAAATCTATCTGTAGCACAAATATTATAACCCAATCCATTTTCTTCAATCTAATTCCATTCGGAGTTTCGTGCGAGCATTAATAGATCACTCAATCAATATTATTGATCAGTCACATTTTTCTTTTATATAGGTATCGAAGAATTGCTGCGAAAACCAGTTAGGTAAATGCATGTTTAAAAACATTACATTTTTAAAGTTTGTGCCTATGTCACTAATCCGTCAATATACATACTTAGGTATTTGGTATTTTCTAATATAAAAATGACCAACAGTGTTCAACATAAGATCCATGTTCATATGTCCAGGAGTACATATACTTGGGCCAAATAGTCTCCTTCCAGGTGCGACAAGATAAAGAAGTTGCACGTCGCACAAACGCCTGGAGGAGCTTTTGGTCCATGAAAGACCTTTTGAAGGGAACCCTTCCCATTTCTCTAAAAAGAAAACTCATGGACATGTGCATTCTCCCTATTCTCACATATGGAGCACAAACATGGTCTTTGACATGCCAGCAGAGGTCCGCCCTCGAGATTTGCCAAAGAGCGATGGAACGCAGTATTCTTGGCGTCAAACTAATAGACCACATCAGAAACACCACGCTGCGCTCCAATACCAAAATAGCTGACGTCACCCAAAAAACGGCATTTCTTAAATGGGACTGGGCCGGACATGTCTGTCGCAGGCCAGATAAACATTGGGCCAAAATAACAACCGAATGGGCCCCTACTACCAAACGGCCACGCGGCAGACCTAGGAAGAGATGGCGGGATGACATCGACTCGCATGCGGAAGGATGGAAATCTATAGCTCTTGACCGAGACAGTTGGAGGGAGGGTAGGGAGGCCTTTGCCCTGCAGTGGGATCCAGTAGGCTCATAATAATAATAATAATATAAAAATAGCAATAATATATAATATATATAATAGGTAGGTAGGTACATCTATTATAATTCAATTTTGTATAGTTTCTGGAAAAATATGAGACAGAATCATCATCATCTCAGCCATAGGACATCCACTGCTTAATATAGACTTCCCCTTTGGACTTTCACTTCCATGAGCCCGCTCCGCTAGAATACTTTAGGTATATTTATTTATTTTATTATTAAGCACAACGCTATGACTAACTTAATGCTAAAATATCATTTTCTACCAGTTGTCCTGGAACTGGGTAAATGTAATGGACAATGGGAGGAGTGCAGACAATGCTAAGGAGATAAAGCGATCTTAAAACTAACAAACGAAAACAAATAAAGCACTACTATGCTACTACAAGCTATATTAATTATAATTTTTAACTCTTTAATTGACTGAGCTACACACTAAATGTCAAACAATACTAACAATTTTAGTCATAATTATAGAGATCATATTATCAGGCATACGGCATAATAGCGTCTTAAAGTTTCTATAACAAATTTACGACTCCTGTATTTAGTACCTAGATGTAATGGAAAGTTAACCCTTTTATTTGACTTTATAGAGTACTCGCTTAGTCTACAAACTTTTATTTACCGTGATATCGTCAGTGGTGAGTGAGCGACAATGCGGTTGAAGTTGGAACACGCCCGTTTAGTAAAACTTGGAACTTATTCATTCTTGCTTTGAACGGGTATGCTTTTGTGGAATACAGACCGCAGCGCAGCGATATTCACTCGTTTGCTGTTCCCGTGTGGAATATGGAAAATGGAGGCAAAGTTTTTGATGAGAGGATGGTTGATGCTTGGGTGGACCCGTGGTATTATGAATTAATCTGTCTACTGCGGTCGGGGCACTAAGGCCAAAAGTTGGGTTGAAGAAGCATTCCTTTAACTTTGTACTCGTATATTTAAAGGGAATTCTAATGGTTCTCTATTACGTCTTTAGTGACGTGCCACAACACACCACGCTACCTCTATATATTATTACTAGCTTGTGCTCGCAGCTTTGCCCGCGTGTACAAACCCCGTTCTTAGCGGAGGTCTACGTCATAATAAGAGCTATGTGTTTCAAATTTCAAACCAATCCCTTCAGTTGTTTGGGCTGTGCGTTGATAGATCAGTGAATCAGTCGCTCTTTCCTTTTATATATTTATTGTAATTACTCGTATTATTTTATTATATGCGTCAACACATTATTATGATGTGGTGTGATATCTTATTTCTTACTAATACTTATTAAAATCGTGAAAGTTTGTAAGAATGCATGGATGTCAGGATGAATCTTTACTACTCTTTCACGACTAAACGGGTGGACCGATTGAGCTAAAATTTGGTATAGAGATAGCTAAGACCCTGGAATAACACATAGGCGGGTAACTAGCGGCGCCAAGCGGGTAAATAAGGGCACTAGTCTGTCATAAGTCATATCACATCAAAGTATCACAGGGTTTCTTAACGAGTAAGACCGTCGTAACTCGTATCTTACTAATATTATAAAAGCGAAAGTTTGTGTGTATGTGTGTGTGTATGTTTGTTACTTCTTCACGCTTAAACGGATGAACCGATTCACCTGAAATTTGGTATGAAGATAGCTGAGAGTCTGGAATAACACATAGGCATATGACATATTCGATTTTTAATTTTTTTTTTTTATAAATTTGATTTTCAATTTTTTTTTTTTGAGAAATTTCAAATATTCGATTTTTAATTTTAGAAAAATGGTAACAGTTTAAATGGTAGTTTTTTTGGTAGAATTTTTTCATGATAGTAAAATCTTCCAAATGGTAGAAATTTTAATGGTAGAATTTTTTCATGGTACAAAAATCTACAAAATGGTAGAAATTTTAATGGTAGTTTTTTTGGTAGAATTTTTTAATGATAGAAAAATCTACCAAATGTTAGAAATTTTAATGGTAGTTTTTTGGTTGAATTTTTCCATGACAGAAAAATCTACCAAATGGTAGAAATTTTAATGGTATTTTTTGGTAGAATTTTTTCATGATAGAAAAATCTACCAAATAGTAGAAATTTTCATGGTAGTTTTTTTGGTAGAATTTTTGCATGGTAGAAAAATCTACCAAATGGTAGAAATTTTAATGGTAGTTTTTTTGGTAGAATTTTTTCATCGTGGAAAAATCTACCAAATGGTGGAAATTTTAATGATGCTTTTTTGGTAAAAAATTTTCATGGTAGAAAAATCAGATGTTCGGGTCATTTTGTGAAATTCGGTTTCTTATTCGGTTCGGTTTTCGGTGAAGTTAGGATTTGACAAATTTATTTCGATTTTAATTTTTATTTCGTAGTTAAATTGGCTGATATTTTTTAATTCGGATGCAGATTCGTTTCGGTTTTCGGTGAAGTTCGGATTTGATAAATTTCTTTCAATATTCTTTTTTTTTTTGGTACATTTGGTTGATATTTTTAAACATGCATATAGTCGAGAAGAAGACGAATCTAAGAAACCATAGATCATCGAAATCGGTCCAGGCGTTCTTGAGTTATGAGTATTGAAAATTTTATGAAGTACCAGGACACCAGAAACATGTAGGTGTTCGGTTCAATTTGTAAAATTCGGTTTGTTATTCGGTTCGGTTTTCGGTGAAGTCAGGATTTGAAAAATTTATTTCGATTTTCAATTGTTTTTCGTAGTTAATTTGGTTGATATTTTTCAATTCGGATGCGGATTCGATTCGGTTCGGTTTTCGGTGAAGTTAGGAGTTGACAAATTTATTTCGATTTTCAAATTATTTTTCGTACATTTGGTTGATATTTTTAAAGATGCATATAGTCGAGAAGAAGACGAATCTATGAAACGATAGTTTCTTAGATTCGTCTTCTTCGCAGTCAGCGGCACAAGCTGACTGCGTTCATAGGAGTTGATCTCTCACTGTCGAGCGTGGTGAGGGCTATGCTTGACAGTGAAAGTTCTTGGCAGGCTGTAGTCACTTTCTGTGAAAATGTAATGACACAGAAGGAGACTGCGGAGCGGGTGAGGGAAGAACTAGCCCTTGCTGACCCGCTCCGGCGCCGAAGAAGAGGGCGAGGAGGAGATTTTCTCACCTCCTTCTGTCTACATAGATGGGTCGCCAGTAGAGTCGGGGGATTCTGATAACACGACCCAAAATTCTGAAGGATGGTCTCAGTGAACGGGAAAATCCCCAAGGGTATATTAAGGCCTGGCAAATAGGTCCTACCGTTGGGGCGAGATGGTGAATGCTTTCGCGACCCCATCTCGCCTCGATTAAGCGGAGGACTGTTCACGGGGGGTTTTTAGTGGGTGCAAGTCCCACCCCTCCCTTTCGTCACCCCCGCGGCTGAAGGGTAGAAGGCATTTTCCCCACCAAAAAAAAATATAAGCATGAGCAGTCAAGCTGTAATTGGTCTACGTAGGCATACATTCCTTCACCAAATAAATGTTTTAAGAAAAGGCCAGTTCAAAAGTACCAAGAACCGGCAAGTGTGTATGATGAAATTGAGGAAGCAAAAAAGGTGTGTCAGAATCGTACCGAGTGGAGGGAAATAGTCTCTGGCGACCCCAACGGGAACCAGGCGTGATTATATCGCGTCCCCGGCGAATAAACGGATAATGGCCATTGTCTTGTTTTTGCTTTTATTTCATATTCGAATTCTATAGGTCCAAATTAGTGATGGGCCGAATGTGGTTTGAACCGAATACGAACTTCGGCCGAACATTCGGTAAAATTGTAAAATTCGGCCGAACTTCGGTTCACTTTTGCCGCGCTTTATGATAGCCTCACTAAAGTTATTTATTGTAAGGGTCAATATATGCTATTTGGATTTCCATGGTCCCAAAGAAAATGTAAGGTTAAATTTATTATATTATTTGTGTTTCTGTATGCTTAAACAAATAGATAATATGGTCTTTTATTTGGCCCACAAAGAAAATTTCCAGTAATTATATATTTTAAGGCATTAATAGTTTAAAATAGTTAAAAATGTATACTCCTCTGGCCTTCCCGTTTTCAAGATTTTGATGGTTTTTTGACAAAATTCCTTAAAAACGTACGATATTCTTTTTTATTAAAATATGATCCTATTATTTCATAAATATTGAAACAGATTTTATAAAAAATACACTGAAAAAATATGTATTTAATATTAAAAAAATAACATTTCTTTTTGTAACACTAAATGAACGTCACTTCATCTGGAGAAACTAAAAGAACTAAAAAATATCTTAAATGTACATACGCATGAATTTGTTTTTGAGATACGTGTGTGCAACAGTTTGAAGTTAGAATCAAGCAAACGACATTGAGTAAAACTCCAATAATATTTTGTCAGGGTGCAATGCACTGTTGGAAAGCGTGTTTGTGCCAGTAGTTCGAGTATTTCCTCTGGTAAGTAGGTATATGATTGTGTATTTAATTGTTATATTTGCACAATGCATGTGTATTGTGTGTAGATGTCACGTATTACGTTAAACTGTAGTCAGAAAAGAGGCTTTTTTGGAGGTTATGTGCCATTTTATCACTCCTCTGGTTCCGTTAATACTTAAGACATCAGTTCATTTGTTCTAGATACTCTGGCATAATCAGATAAGGGCGTAAGGTAATAAGAAGCAACCAAGGGAAGAAAGGATTGATTTTCAAAATGAAATTAATATAGGATAAAAGTTTAATGATTCCTTCTAAACAGTACACTCAAAGTATATCAAGTACGAGGAAATTATCTGAGCTATACGCTGTACATGAATAGTTTGTAGCAATGTTTGTGCTTACTTCTAATCCCCTTGAATCATATTCCCCATTCCGAGACCCACATCTTACAGGATACGATCACAAATTATGTCGCGCCATCTGGATCGGTTGAAAGTGATTTTAAAGCCTCGTGCACTGGAGATTCGAGAGTGGTGCGGACCGGGGAACTGGTCAAACTTGACAGGTCTCATTAATTTTTGCTAATAACCATATAAGCTTCTCCAGGTTTGCATCCGAAGTACTCGAATACCCTGGGAGGGAAGGGGGAAGGGGAGGGGGAAGGGTGGAGGGGGAGGGGTGAGGGGAAGGGGAGGGGGATGAAGGGGGAATAGGAGGGATGAGGGGGATGGGGGGATGTGAGGGGGGAAGGGGAATGAGGGATGGGGGAGGGGGATGGGGGGCTTAACTAGTAGAATACAACGCACTATGATAAATTTAAAATTCAAGATGGCCGCCACCAATTAACCGCTAATTACATATTTTGAAAGCGCTGCGTTGGGGTTTTTTTTTTTAATTTTTAATTTTATTCACTTGTTATTATGTTGCTGGCTGTGCGGCGTGCGCATGTTTCTCTGTCTGTCTCTCTCTCTCTCTCTTATAGAAAGCAAGCCATATATTTTCATTTCTATTTCGCATTGAACAGTGTGGTGTCGCGACGATTATTTTTGTTGAGTGTATACGTTTTTTGTAAATAATAAATCGTGTAAATCGTGGGAACTTCGTTGGGTGTCCCTTGACACCTCTCAAGTTTTTTTTATTATTAAAAATAAGGTTATGAGTATTAAGAAGCTGTGTTGACTGAATGCATGTTAAATAAGTATAATAAAAACACTGTCTTCGATATACTTACAATATTTATTACTTTCACAATATACTCAAACTTCTACAATCTTTATTACTTTCCACAATGTACTCTAACTTCTACAATCTTTATTACTTTTCACAATATATTCTCACTTCTACCATCTTTTTCACTCTACCTCACCTTGTTGCTCGCTCCATCCTACCCCCTCTCCTTTTTTTCTTATTCTTTCTTTTCCGCCATCTTCTCGACGGAAGCCCCCAAACTACTTTTTATACTCCCCATTTTACAGTTATTATTAAATGCTAATTATAAAATATATCAAAACCTTAATATTAAATACATAACATTAAATTAACTATATAAAAACGTTTGTATATTAAGTCTTCTCAAAAATCACATATTTTGTCACTCAGTTACCTCACACCCATCACGTACATCCGTAATCAGCAAGCAACTTTCAATTAAATCATTTACTTTTAAGGTAAATACCTTTTCGATCAAACTAAAAACCAATAAAGGAAACACAAAAAGGTCATAATTTATGGAACCTTACACTCGGCCATTCTGATAAAGTGTATGTCCTCATACACATGGACATCACACCTTACACTCGGCATTATAAAATTAAATAAAGATAAACACAAAAAAAAATTGAAAGTCACTTGCACCCTAGTCCTAGTCAGCCTCGCTGACCATCTAGGTACTTCACTAATCTGTTTTTTTTTTAATCTACAGCCCAATGGTATCTTGTAGTCCAAGCCAGCCTCGCTGACCGTCTACTTCACCCATGGGATCTTTAATCTATGGCCCAATGGTATCTTGTAGTCCAAGCCAGCCTCGCTGACCGTCTACTTCACCCATGGGATCTTTAATCTATGGCCCAATGGTATCTTGTAGTCCAAGCCAGCCTTGCTGACCGTCTACTTCACCCATGGGATCTTTAATCTATGGCCCAATGGTATCTTGTAGTCCAAGCCAGCCTCGCTGACCGTCTACTTCACCCATGGGATCTTTAGTCTATGGCCCAATGGTATCTTGTAGTCCAAGCCAGCCTTGCTGACCGTCTACTTCACCCATGGGATCTTTAATCTACAGTCTTCGATATTATTCACTTAATACTGGAAACATTATTATGAACGTAATCATTACTTTCAATGTTACTTAAAATATTATTACATACTCTTCTCTAAACAACTTAATTAACATATACGCTTACTGCTTTACTATATAACAACATCTTAACCGTCATTTTCACTGTCATTATCGTCATTTACTTCGAGTGCAGCTATATGCACCCAGGGCAACATGCGACTTGCGGCAACTGTAGTTTTACGTTTATTTTTACTACTTGTGAGCCCTGGGATTGCCGCTACTCTGTATCTATCATTGCCTAGCACTGCAGTAACACGATATGGCCCTACATAGGGCGGAATAAGCTTTTTACTCTTTCCATCGTTTTTAAAAGAAGTCCTCGTGATTTTAACTAAATCACCCTCACAATAAACGCGTGCCGGTTGCTTTCCCTTGTCATAATACTGTTTTTGTTTTATTTGTTCGTAGTCAATCCTGTCCTTAACTTCATGCCTAATATCTGCCACAGAAATATTTTCGCGTGTCTCATTTCTCACTTCATTAAGAATAGGATTCACTTCACAGTCCATGTCTGTGCCAAACAACACTTGGGCTGGCTTCCTACCTGTAGTCTTTTGAACGCTGTTGTTGAGACCCCATTGAACTCGCCCTACTTTCTCATCCCAACTCCTTTCATCACTGTCTAGATTCAACGCTGTAAGAGCACTAAGTATCGTCCGGTTATAACGCTCAACTTGACCATTTGATTGTGGGCTAGCCACAGCGTTAAGAACGTGTTTCACGTTCCTCTCTTTGCAAAACCCTTTAAACATGTGAGAGGTGAAGCACGTTCCTCTATCACTAATAATACGGTCGGGTGTCCTAAACATATCGAAAATATCCTCCAGTATGCCAATAGCGGTTTTAGTTTTAGTGTTCCTAACTGGTTTTACAAATACGTATTTTGTAAATGCGTCTACTATAACTAGCAAGTACGAGTTTCCCCTTTTAGACTTCACGAAAGGCCCAAGGTGGTCAATATGCAGGGTGTGAAATGGAATTTCAATCTTAGTTATCGGATGTAGCTGTCCTTCCTTGTTCGTACTCTGTTTTTTTGCAAAAGCACATTCCAGACATGCACCTACATATTTCTTCACGAACTTCGTCATTTTCGGAAACCAATATGTGTCCTTTATCCGCTCTAAGGTCTTTTCTACTCCGAAATGCCCAATTTCGTCATGGTTCATCCTACATATTTGCCACCTTGCCCCTTTCGGTACCACCCACCTCAAATTGTCCCTATCGCCATCTAAAATCTTGTAAAGCTTGTTGTCTTTCATCATATAATTTTCATGGATATAATTTAGTTTTTCAATATCAATTTTTGTGTTGATTATGTCTCTAATTCTCTGTAATTCAGAGTCACCTAGCTGTAGCGTCAGCAACCAGTCATCATTTGTAATCATCATGATCGTAGGATACTGACCAAGTTCGTCAGCATCGTTGTCGTCAGAGGGGTTTCGGGACAGTGCGTCTACATGAGTCATTCGCGAACCCGAACGATATTCCACAGTACATTGATATTCTTGTAACAACAACCACCAACGAGCCACCCGTGGAATTAGATCTCTCTTGGAAAAGGTGGTGCGTAATGCACCACAATCAGTTACGATTTTAAACTCTAAACCGATTAAGTAAATTCTAAATTTTCTCAGACAACAAATCACCGCTAAAGTTTCTAATTCATAGGAGTGGAAATTCTTTTCTTCCGGCGAAGTTTGACGGCTATAGAAAGCCACCGGCTTAAATGGATCACTGTCGTTCTTCCGCTGGAACAAGATTCCACCAATCCCAATCTTACTCGCATCGGTATGTAATTGCGTTTCAGCAGCGGGGTCATATATGACCAGTATAGGTCTTGTCACAAGCCTGGTTTTTAATTCTTGGAAACATTGTTCTTGCTCATCAGTCCAAATGAACGGCACATCCTTTTTGAGCAATTTGTTCAAAGGATGCGACATATACGCAAAATTTTTGATGAATTTCCGGAAATAACTAACCAAACCCAAAAACTGGCGCACACCGTGTTGGTTTACTGGCCGTGGGAAATTTTGTACGCTAGCTATCTTGTGTTCACCCGGTCGTACACCTTCCGAACTAATCTCATATCCCAAATAATCAATTTTGTCACTTAAAAACTCACATTTGTCTAAGTTTAAAGTTAAATTCGCGTCAGCTAACAATTGAAGCACGTGTTTTAATTTATTTAGACAATCATCTACGTTAACCCCATAAATTAATACGTCGTCTATGTACGCAGTAGCTTCTGTGAAACGTGCCGACCCTAACACCTTATTCATCATGCGTTGAAACACAGCTGGAGCATTGGCTAGCCCAAAAGGCATACGGTTGAACTCGAATTGACCATCAGGTGTCACAAAAGATGTTAAAGCCTTAGATTCTTCCGCAATAGGTATTTGATAATATCCCGAAGCCAAGTCCAGTGTTATAAAACACGCATGTCCAGACAACCTGGCAATTTCGTCTTCTATAATAGGCATCGGGTAACGTTCCTTAACTGTCACTGAATTAAGCATCCTGTAATCAACACAAAGCCTTAATTTGCCGTCTTTCTTCCGAACTAAAATTATCGGACTCGCATATTCCGAAACGGATTCCCTAATGACGCCAGCATCTAACATTTCGTCAATCATCATTCGAACCTTTTCGCGTTCCGCGTGAGCCATCCGGTATGGCCTATACACAACAGGTGTTTTGCTGTTCAATTCTATGTTCATCTTAGTCACATTAGTGCATCCTAGCTCCTGAAGGGAGGACGCAAAACAGTGTTTATAATTGTTCAAAAGCTCTACTGGTTTACCGCGATCTGGTTCGCTAACTGATTCTCCAATACGCAATTGTTTCATTTCAATACGGCCATTCATTTCGTCAGTTACCTGGATATTGGGAGACGACGCGGTAATGCGATTGATTACACTTACTGCTGATGCGCGCGATATAATCGAGTTTTTATCTAGCTGACATGTCAACGATACTGGAGAAATAAGTACGTTTATTTTTCCGTTTACACAACGATACACCCCCCCATTAACTAAGGACTGTTGCGTCGGTTTGCCAATTATTCTGCTATCCACTAGTATGTATCCATTATAACTAGGTTCAGTAATGGCTCTAACGGAGCCATTACCGCTTAATTTCACATTCTCCTTCACAAATATCTTAACCGAACTTCTGTTTACCTCATGAGCTTCCGAAAAGGGCATTTCATCTCCAATGTCAAAGAAATCTAGACTTTCGGCGCTTTTTCGTACAATAATATGTTTTTGTTCGGTAAACGACTGTCCTATTAACAAAGGAGTTTCTAAATATTTATCAGGCACTACCTTGCTGCTAACCGTCGCATTAACCCCATCTACGGTAATATCTAAACTCACATTCCCCACTGAGAGCACTATATCATTACCGAAACCTTTCATTGGTACTGACATTCCATCGTGTTTTAAATTCAACTGGTCTAAAAAGGACTCTTTAATCACAGTAACTTCGCTACCGAAATCTATAAAAGACCGCACTTTAACATTATTGACCTGAACATTTTTATAATATTTAGCGTTCGGAGACGTAGACGAGATACACATGGTTTTAGTTGCCTCCCCCGTTGTTACACGTTGAGTGCAATTCTCTGCACTATGGCCGACTTTGGAGCAACGGGAGCATTTCTTTAACGGTTTCGGACAACGGTTAAAGAAATGCCCCGACTCCTTACAATTAAAACAAACCGGAGTTAGGTTAGTTTTATTGTCCGTTCGTATATAATTGGCTTTGTCTGCCCCTGCTTTAGACTTAACCAAAGACCTATCCTGAAACCCAGCACTTTCTTTATTGCTCATTAAGAACTGTAGTAATTGATCTGGGTGGGAGCACCGCAACGCCAAAGCACTGGATTTCATGGTTCTATCACTTATACCGTGTATTATGCAATCGACCGCCCTCTTGCCAAAAATCTCACACTGATTCAATAACGCTAACTTATCATAAAAATAATTTTGTATGTTTTCATTGAACCTACTCTTCCTCCTAAGCATATCCTCCAAGGACTGGCCATAATTGTACTCATACGGAAACGCGCTAGTTAGTTTGTCTTGCCATTCAGTCCAAGTAAATAAAATAGTATTCAAGCTTTCATACCATTTTTTGGCCAATCCTTGAAGTTTTTGCATAGCAAAATGAGTGGTAGTCTTGTCATCCCAGCCATAGACAGCAGCACACTCGTTTACTTTCTTAAGCCACACATCTATACGCTGATTATTAGAGGATGGATCAAAATCTGGTAAAATATTTTTATAGTCATTAGTTCTTGTACGAATGGCTGATGTCGTTGGCTGTGACGCCAAACCTTTGAAGTATTTTATAAGTTCTTGCGCCGTGGCGCTTTCACCGTGGCTGAGGCTCCGACGCGGGGAATCTGGTGTCTGCAGCCTACGCGCTCGTTTCTTACTCGGGCTGACGCTGCGATCCAGGTGGCTGCTGCGGCGGCTCGTCCTAGACTCGCGGCGGCCGCGGCGGCTCATCCGTGACCGGCGGCGGCTGCTGCGGCTCGTCGGAGAGGCGCGGCGGCTCGTCCGTGACCGGCGGCGGCTGCTGCGGCTCGTCGGAGAGGCGCGGCGGCTCGTCCGTGACCGGCGGCGGCTGCTGCGGCTCGTCGGAGAGGCGCGGCGGCTCATCCGTGACCGGCGGCGGCTGCTGCGGCTCGTCGGAGAGGCGCGGCGGCTCATCCGTGACCGGCGGCGGCTGCTGCGGCTCGTCGGAGACGCGCGGCGGCTCGTCCGTGACCGGCGGCGGCTGCTGCGGCTCGTCGGAGAGGCGCGGCGGCTCGTCCGTGACCGGCGGCGGCTGCTGCGGCTCGTCGGAGACGCGCGGCGGCTCGTCCGTGACCGGCGGCGGCTGCTGCGGCTCGTCGGAGAGGCGCGGCGGCTCATCCGTGACCGGCGGCGGCTGCTGCGGCTCTTCGGAGACGCGCGGCGACTGGCCTCCCTCAGGGGAGACGCGCGGCGACTGGCCTCCCTCAGGGGAGACGCGCGGCGACTGGCCTCCCTCAGGGGAGACGCGCGGCGACTGGCCTCCCTCAGGGGAGACGCGCGGCGGCTGGCCTCCCTCAGGGGAGACGCGCGGCGACTGGCCTCCCTCAGGGGAGACGCGCGGCGGCTGGCCTCCCTCAGGGGAGACGCGCGGCGACTGGCCTCCCTCAGGGGAGACGCGCGGCGACTGGCCTCCCTCAGGGGAGACGCGCGGCGACTGGCCTCCCTCAGGAGAGACGCGCGGCGACTGGCCTCCCTCAGGGGAGACGCGCGGCGACTGGCCTCCCTCAGGGGAGACGCGCGGCGGCTGGCCTCCCCCAGGGAATATGCACGACGACCGCCTCGGTCCGGCAGAACCACGCGGCGGCTGCCGCTACGGGCCGGGCTGCGGACTGGACAGCGCGACCTGACGTAACTGGAGCTCCGATTGCCAGTTGATGTTCGTACGTCATCCCCACTCGCATGATGCCCAGAAGATCCTCGACGTCTTCGCCGCTTAGATTTACACTCCATAACGGCTCACGCATGTAAAAGTTAAAAACAAAAATTTTTATTTAAACTGCCGCTCATCAAAAGGTTTTCGCAAACTATTCATGTACACTACACACAATACAGCACACAATTATGTAACGTTAAAGTAAATTTAACGAGATTATCAACATAGAAAAAGTGTATGGCTGTTAGAAAATCTGATGTAATATATTCCATAATTTATGGGCATGCACTTACCACTTCTGATATATAATAAAAACACTGTCTTCGATATACTTACAATATTTATTACTTTCACAATATACTCAAACTTCTACAATCTTTATTACTTTCCACAATGTACTCTAACTTCTACAATCTTTATTACTTTTCACAATATATTCTCACTTCTACCATCTTTTTCACTCTACCTCACCTTGTTGCTCGCTCCATCCTACCCCCTCTCCTTTTTTTCTTATTCTTTCTTTTCCGCCATCTTCTCGACGGAAGCCCCCAAACTACTTTTTATACTCCCCATTTTACAGTTATTATTAAATGCTAATTATAAAATATATCAAAACCTTAATATTAAATACATAACATTAAATTAACTATATAAAAACGTTTGTATATTAAGTCTTCTCAAAAATCACATATTTTGTCACTCAGTTACCTCACACCCATCACGTACATCCGTAATCAGCAAGCAACTTTCAATTAAATCATTTACTTTTAAGGTAAATACCTTTTCGATCAAACTAAAAACCAATAAAGGAAACACAAAAAGGTCATAATTTATGGAACCTTACATAAGTGAAATATAAACGAAAAACATTTTTTGAAAACAAGCTTTTATTTTACCATCTAGCACCAAAGTTCTCGTCAAGACGACTCAAATGAGCCCAAACTCGTCTCGGGTGGCATCGTTAATAAAAAAAGTAAAAAAAATATTTTAAGTTAAACGGTTTTATTGTAAACATGTACTAAAAGCTAAAAAATAAAATCGTGAGGCACGTCAAATATCTACAATATCAGTGAAAATGTTCATAGATTTAAGATATTTGACGTGCCTCACGATTTTATTTTTTAGCTTTTAGTACATGTTTACAATAAAACCGTTTAACTTAAAATATTTTTTTTACTTTTTTTATTTTTAGGCTTTTTAGTACAACGTATTCTACTTGTCAAGCCCTTTTATTTGATACCCATATTGATGAGATTGAAAAAAAATTGGTTATCCGCCATTTTGTAGCGGCGGCCATCTTGGATTTTAATTTTGTATAGTGCACTGTATTCTACTTATCAAGCCCTTTCATTTGATACCCATATTGATAGGATTTAAAAAAAAATACGTTATCCGCCATTTTCTAGCGGCGGCCATCTTGGATTTACAATAATATTGAATGTACATAATTGTATTGTCACCAAAACCAAACGCGTATACCAAATTTCAGATCAATCGGTTGACAGGAAGAGGGTGAAATTTCAATTACTAAATTTGACCCAAGAAAACAAACGGAGTGAGCTAAATAAAACCGTTTAATAATAAAAACGGAATTCCTATGGCCACCTTTCAGCTCCATCGTCAGATCAGCTCCATGTCATGATAATATTGCATTGTCATCCGATTCATACATGCATGCAAAATTTGAGCTCAATCGGAAACCGAGAAGTGAATCAAATTATTTAACTTGCAAGATTTGATAACAAACAGACAATGGGACAGGTGAAAGTAAATAAAAGCTTGTAAAAATATGTAATATTATAATTCGTATTGTTTTATTTAATGTAAGTCCCCATTTTTGGCTAAAAATCTATGGGATGTCACTTCCCTGCCTTAATTTGTCACTACTCTGCAATAGTGTCACTCCTCTGGTATCACATTTTCCTCTGGCGCTTATAAAACCTTAAGAAATTGGAAAATTTTCTGTCCCTTGTAATTACAATTTTAAAATAGTTAGAACTAAAGGAATTATCAATATTGAATGGAACAAATTACTTTTCCTTCTGGGACAAAAAAATCAAATAGCGTATAATGACCCGTAAAAGAAGAAATCAAATGCCCAATTTCATCATTATAGATAATATTATGCCGTCATCCATGACTATGGTTATACTTACTCCTGGTACCTATGTCCCTATGGCTGGAAGACTAAGAACAAAACCAGACAAGTTTATGTCTTTAGTTTTTTTGAAAGAAAGAAAAAAGGTTTATATACAATAACATAGGGCAACTGCATACTAATTTTTTTTTTGTATCATAATCTGCCTCTAGTATCTTTAAATAGGTAAGCATAGAAAGTAGAAAATATAAATAAAATGAAAAACCAAGTTATTAATCTCTCTCTCGTTTTTAAGACTCTCTGGCATGACAATTTTTAAAACATCTCAGTTAAGCTGTAGATAATATTTTTTTTATTATTATAAAAAATATTTTCTCCTGCACAATATTATTGCACAAATTTTAAAAGTATCCCCATTAAAAATGGTGTAGGTAGGTATGTTAAAATAAGTATTTATTTACTATAATTTGTTCAATTACCTTGTCATTTACAACCGCAAAATGATTTTTTTTTTTGGAATTTGTGCAATATTGCACAGGGCTTCTCTGAGGAATTATCAAAATATAATGAATTAATATTTCAAAATTTATCTAATTGGGAGCGAATGAAATTTACTTGTGTTTGTTTTTTAATAATTTGAAGCAAGATAGTGCATACGGCATATAATCCGAATTTCGGCAGCTGGAACCGAAATTCGGCCGAATGCCGAAATTTGGTTCATCCTGCCGAAATTTGGTTAAACCGAATGTAAAACGAACTTCTAGTGGAGTCACTAAGCGACAAAAATGGGTCAAACCTGTTTTTTTCATGCAGTAGCATGAAACTTGGCACATTGATTCCTAATGTAAAAATAAGCTGATTTCGATCGGTAGCCCTCGGTAGCACCCCCTCTGGCAGCGAGGAGGGGGGTTGTAAGGGGCGCTCCACCCGGCTTCATTTTAAAAATTCTGGGAGACCACACATAGTTAATAGGTCAAGTTTGGTATCAATTTCGGATAAATCGAGGACGTAGATTTCATTTCTGGTATAAAAAAATGACATTTGTGATGATTTGTTTCACAAAAAAATTAAATATTAGAATTACATAACTTCATTTTAATTGTTCAAATTGCTGTAAATTCAAAAATACTAGTTCTTTTAATAAACAAAAAATATGTTAATAAAGTCTAGTTTATGTAGATTAAAAAATATATAATATTATATTACTTTTCTTAATAACAAACCGCATAAAAAAATCTTTTGCTGTCCCGGGCCGCAATTTTCTTTTTACCGCCATGGTAAGGGTTGTTAGTAAAAAACTTACTATATCATGCAGAAGTTTAAAACTTACCACAATTACAATTCCTTATGGTTGAATAAGCCGATTAGAATCGGTAGCCGTCGGTAACCAGCCTTCTGACAGCGGGGAGGGGAGGTGAAAGGGGCACACCACCTAGCTTCACTTTAAAAAATCTGGAAGACCACGTATAGCTAATACGTCAAGTTTGGTATCGATTTCGAGTAAATCAAGGACGTAGATTTAATTTTTGATAATAAAAAACGCATTTTATGGGTTTTAACCAAATTATAACACAAAAATAGTACCTAGTTTTTTTTATTTAGAGGCACTTTAATTCTAAATTATAGTAATATTTTTTGATAAACATTAATAACCACCTATTTTTTAAAAGTTTGTCTCAAGGAGAGTAAATTATGATGTGCCATAGGATTTTTCTGTATTTTATGTTCGATAATATAAAGTTCTTATATCAATAACATGTTAAATGAATGTACATAGTCGTATTTTGCAGTTGATGGGGGTTTACAACACAGCGCAGCGGTGAGAAGAAAATAGCGACTCTAGTCTCTTAAAACAAAAGTACGAGTTAATGTTAATAAAATTAATTAAAAAGTTCTATTTTATTTAATCTACTTGAAATAAACTTTTAAAAAATATTAATGTTTATCAAAAAATATAACTATAATTTAGAATTAAAGTGCCTCTAAATAAAAAAAAAACTAAGTACTATTTTTGTGTTATAATTTGGTTAAAAACCCATAAAATGCGTTTTTTATTATCAAAAATGAAATCTACGTCCTTGATTTACTCGAAATCGATACCAAACTTGACGTATTAACTATACGTGGTCTTCCAGATTTTTTTAAGTGAAGCTGGGTGGTGCGCCCCTTTCACCCCCCCTCCCCGCTGTCAGAAGGCTGGTTACCAACGGCTACCGATTCTAATCGGCTTATTTTAACATAAGGAATAGTAATTGTGGCAAATTTTAAACTTCTGCATGAAATAGTAAGCTTTTTAAATAACAACCCTTACCATGGCGGTAAAAAGAAAATTGCGGCCCGGGACAGCAAGAGATTTTTTTATGCGGTTTGTTATTAAGAAAAGTAATATAAAATTATATATTTTTTAATCTACATAAACTAGGCTTTATTAACATATTTTTTGTTTATTAAATAAACTAGTATTTTTGAATTTACAGTAATCTGAACAATAAGAACTAAGTTACGTACCTAATTCTAATTTTTAATTTTTTTGTTAAACAAATCATCACAAATGTCATTTTTTTATACTAGAAATGAAATCTACGTCCTCGATTTACCCGAAATTGATACCAAACTTGACGTATTAGCTATGCGTGATCTTCCAGAATTTTTAAAACAAAGCCAGGCGCACCCTACACCCCCCCTCCCCGCTACCAGAGGGACCCCTTCCATTAGGCTACCGATCGAAATCAGCTTATTTTGACATAAGGAATCAATGTGCCAAGTTTCATGCTTCTGCAAGAAAAAAACAGGTTTTGCACTAAAGTCCCCCACTATTCGGCCTATCCCTAGTCCAAATACATCTACTCAATTTTTTTTACATTTTTTTTGTAACAAATAAAAAAGTTATGCATCTGAAAAGTTCTGGTTTCTGGAACAAATAAATGTTCTTACAAAAAATGTTTTTTTTTTCCTGTAAGGTTCATAGTTTTTACAGTTATCTATTTATTCGCCGGGGGCAGCGGTGTTATGTAATGTAGGTAGCTATATGTACCTACCTACCCACATATAAAAGAGTAAAAAACTCACTCACTTATTCATCACAAAATCTCCAAAACTGCAAGTGATAGGTCTGAAAATTGGCATGAGTTCCTTTTAGAATATAGGTCATAGCTGCTTGCTAAGACAGGATTTTTCAGAATTCCCACAAGAATGAGAATAGGTATAATAATATAATGTGGTTATTTAGTAATGTGGATACTATACTCGGATTGAACAAGGAGAATCCTTTTTGTAAACAAATGAGTTCCCACACCAAAAAAAGATTAAGTAATGGAAGATCTGTCAAAAGAAAAAGATTTCAATAAATAAAATAGCTTGAGTTTATATTTTTCTCAAAATTCAAAGAATCAATATTTATTATCCACTCACACGTCCGCGCTTGACAGCTGAAAAAGCGTTGAACGTCCGCGTCCGCGATCCAAATAGAATCGCGTCGAGCGCTCACTACCGATACCTACTAAACGTCTATTTTCTAGCAAACTATTGAACCATTTTCTATGAAAAAATAGAATTATATAGTTAAAACTATAAAAAAATAGAATATCTGAAAATTTTGATTCAAATATTAATACAAAGCATATAAAAAAAATTTCGAACTTGGCAATAAGTGTTAATTTTAGGTATTTTTTTGGTTTAAACACTTTTTTACGAAATATCTCTGAATATTTCTTATTTTTACCTGCATATTATTAAACTAGATTATATAAGCTTTGATTTGATACCAAAATATAATTACTTGAAAAGTACAGTGTAGCACAATAAATCAAAACAAAACACCCATTCGTGTATAAATCTTCAGCGCCTAGAACAAAATCCTGAGAATAGAAATATTAGGTAAATCAATGAATTCAAACTATTTTAGTTTATATTTTTTAATTTTAAGTATACGTAACTAATCATGTTGAACTGTTTTTCTAAATTTACGTTGTATTTTAATAAAATAATAGTTGATTAAAATTAATCATGGAAAATATTACGGAAACACGGCAAGCGCGACAAAAATTTTACATGTCGACTTTAAGACATGTAAAATTGTCCTGATTGTGTTTATTTCCTTAATATCTGTACCATTTCCGAAAGATAGTATCATGAGGATCATAATAATATATAATTTTATTAAAATAAGGTGAATTATAAACATTTTATACGCAGATTTCACTGGCACGCATGAAAACTTCGAAACTATAATTTCAAAAAATAAATTTTAAATGTTGCCAAGAGCTTAGCTTCAGATTTAATGACTACAGATTTAAAATGTTTATTACAAAGCCATAGACAACCATATTTACGCAACTTTTCACCGTTTTCATAGATAAAAACATGTTTTTAAAGTAGCAAGTCGCTAGGACCGCTATAGCGGCTGTAACGTTTAACTCAACTTTTTTTCAGACCGCTATAGCGGTCGGGACGTTTGAGTGGTTATAAATGATATTTTTGTATTTTTTTGTGCACAGATATTATTCTTTATTAAATTAAAAAAATGTAAAAGATTTTGTAGAAGAAAAAAAATTGTGGGAATGGTATCATCGGTGATTATGACAGTTGTTCAAAGCATTTTGTGCTCAGAGTGAATTTTTGTTATTGAAAAAGTTGTTTTCCTTTGGTAAAAGGTTCTGTTAAGTTATTGTTGTGCTGTTATTTGTTACTTTTATGTTTTAATCATTAAATGTAAATAAATATTTAAAAATAACGTTTTGAGAAATAAATTGTTATGAAAATACAATCTAAAGTTTTGCTTGATGTTATTTTATGTAACCTTTGTCATGCTAACTGTCTATACATCTATTTTTATGGTTAGCTTATGTATTATTATAGATTTTTTATATAATTATAATAGTTAGTGGTTCAGCAGTTTTATCCGCTTAACAAATAGTAGCCTAGTTATGTGTTATTCGAGGTCCTGAGGTACCTACATAGGTACCAAATTTCATTTTGGTGTCAAGTGTCACCCGTAAACCGATAAATACACCCTTTATAAGGTCATTGTACAAAGAAGGAATGATCATAATCCACAGCGGAATATATCCACATCATGTCTTTTTAAAAACTAATTAAATTATTACTTAAAAAAAATAGACAAAGATTTAATTTAAACAAAATTTAGCAAATTTTTAATTTCTGCCCTTTCGTTTTTATTTAGCTTAGGTATAAGTTTGGTCAATATCTATTATAATAATTATAAATACGGCCCAAGCAAAACCGCTCGCTGTTATTATATATAACAATTCTTGCTTCAAAAAATGTTTATTAGCTCTGCCTCTCACTTTTGACACTAACATATAGTGACATTAAGGTGCTTACAAAAAAGATCTAGGATTATGAAACGGAGTATAGTGCACTGTGTGCTAAAAATTGATGAATGCTATTTTAATACTGTGTCCCATAAAAATAACTATAATACCTATAGTTTTACATTTATTATTTATTTATTTTGATAAAATTGATGTGGTAACTTATGGTGTCTTTAATATTATTTAGGTATGTCTAATGTAAGTAAAATGACCATTGTTTACAAATAAAACACATAATTTTCAATTTCTATGTAGAGCACCGCCAATATTATTAGTATGAAAAATATGTGTATGTAATATGTATGTCTAGGTACTCCACAACAATGTCTTCAATGGTAAAATATACTCTAATTATAAATAAATGGTAGTGTAGGTGCATTAATAGTTGTTTATGTTATTAACGTTGATTTTGTACGGAGAGTAACATGCGTGGTACCCGTAACGCACAGTGACTAAATAGATATATATCACAAACAACGAACTCCCTTTTATAGCCCTTCGATACATCGCGTACGCAGTTTTGTGAGACAAACGCTCTTTTTGACAATATAAAACACACAGCGAGGTACAGTGAAAGTAAAGAATAGTGTAAACATAATGTACGCACCTTCGAATGCCAGGTACATAGGTGGAACCCGGTGACAAGGGTAGAACATTACTTGGCTCTAGCACATAACTCCATTTCTTAAACACGAACTGTTCGATCACACTTCCTTACGTCCATAACACATCATTTAACTTTCATGTTTAGTTATAATATTGCACATATAATTTATTCCGCGGCTCGTAATTAATTTCACCTTTAAATGTAAGTAATCGACCATCAAAGCTTTCCACTTCGAGGTGCGTTCAGTTTGTGAAATAAATATCTGTGATCGAATCACAGATGGAAGAAAATTGAATGAAATGAATGACTTGAACCAATATGATTTATTATCTATACTTAGAAGCAAGAGGCAAGAAGTTAAATATGATACACTACTTGCGAAGTTCCCCACCGGAATATTCCCAGAAGTTATCACGATGTAAAAATAGTATTAATTATATTATATATTTATTAGCATGATAGTTGGTAATATTAAAATATTTATTATTCTGACCCTATTCACCAACGGCGGCAATACAAAAACAGATTCTTTAAGCCGGGTCTCCTATTTTGGTCTACACGATTAACAAAAACATGACTGCATTCTACAAAATTCTAGGCGCTTTTGATGAATATTGATATAAAGCCGCGTCTCCAGCGCCTGTTTTCGTTCAAACATTCAACATAAACATCAGAACATTTTTCGCCAAACAGAAAGTACACTTTTTGTTCACTCCAACAATCATTTTGCTTTCCACACCCGATGGAAGGCTACAACAAAACATAATATCAATATTCATCAAAATCACCGAGACTTTTTTAAAATGTTGTCATGTTTATGTTGAATGTTTGTATGTTTTTGTTGTAAGTGCTTTCCATCGGGTATAAGCAAAAATATTGTTGGTGCAAACCAAAATGTGTATTTCACAATATTTCGAAAAAAATATTGTCATGTTTTTGTTGTTTTTTTTTGTGGCAATTGCCTTTATTGAAAAAAACAAACTAACAATACTACAGCTATAGTGCGTTCACAGTTATTTTACCTCTGACAGATGTGACAATTATTTTCTTTATGTTGGCATTACTGTCAGGTTCCTGTTCAGACCTCCTGGAGTTTTTTAAAGTTTTCAGGATTAAATTATCTGAAATTGTGCCGAAAAGGATTCAAAGCAGTAGAAGAAATATTGTTTTATCAGTGCGTGCTTTTTGTTAAAGAGAAAAGGACAACAATGCGCCGTAAATTCCATTTACAAATGTTCGTCAACCAACCAGGTATGTGAATTAGGGATACCATACCATACAGTGAAACATAATTTACCTAAATTCCTAGTTATTATGCATAATATTATGACAAAAGTGCTAAGTCTAGTAAATGTGTTTTTATTATCTCGTTGTTTTAATAATTATTATTATAATCCCAAGCTTTACCAATGCCCATAAACTCAATTTCCTATGAAGAAAATGAATTTATCTATAACAACATCGGATGGCTAACACATGAACAAGTGGTAACTGCGAACTATCAATATGATATAAAATATTAGGTAGGTTGGAAATTGGAAACAGGAAATTCATGTAAGTACCTACCTACAGCTACAGCACTGTAAAATAATACTTAAAATGGGGAAGTCAATACTCACGTGACATGGCAACATAATTCTCAGGCTAGCCAATGTAAAGGCTAGAGGTAAAATAACTGTGAACGGACTATACTAAAGCAAAGAACACTTTTATTAACCACAGATAGGCTACAAGCCGATTTGTAACATTTGTTGATTGTGTAGACCAAAACACGAGCTTGGGACGCGGCTGAAGACTTCTTTTTATTTGTACGTACCCTTTTTACAATTTGTAATTTGTAACAGCACTCAGTACAAATATTGGGAAAAATCTGCAAATCACTTTGCAATCGCACTAGATGCAGCCACTACACAAGCGCCGATGCTCGTTATTCGTGAGTTCGTCTATATACGGCACGTACATCGTGCAAGCATCCACATTATCGGCGGTAAACGTGAGGGTATCACTTTGTTGATCGTCCACCGTACAAGATAGACGTGGAGTGTGTTTCTGCTGCGACAATTTATTTAATCTGAGTTA
The DNA here is from genome assembly GCA_947507615.1 of Hemithea aestivaria. Taxonomy (NCBI): domain Eukaryota; kingdom Metazoa; phylum Arthropoda; class Insecta; order Lepidoptera; family Geometridae; genus Hemithea; species Hemithea aestivaria. Next base: position 5,402,222 of record OX382323.1, read on the forward strand.
TTGGGCGAGTCTTCTGGAGAATTCGAAAACTTTATACGCATGTCATCAAGTGATTTTACCTATTTGGTGCGAAAAATATCCCCATTAGTATCAAAACAAGACACGATTTTCAGGGACTCCATACCAGTTAAAATACGACTTGCCATCACTTTAAGATTTTTGGCTACTGGGGCTGGGGATAGTTATAGAAACTTGCTTAAACACGAGTGCAACGCTTCACTGTCCGACGGCGAATGAATGATCGGCGATAGTATGGGCACCTCAACGCAACCATCCGGCGATTCCCTTTGATGCGTGCTCGAAAAACCGACAATTCACGGATCAGAGGCGGACACAGGCGGACATAGACGAACCCTGGCGGATAGAGCCGAATATGCCCTCTACATTATCGTATCCGCGTGTATTCGTCTGTATCCGGCGATAGTGTAGTGGAGACAAGAAGTAGGCGTAGGTCCATCCATTTGACTAAGATTCTCGTCGACGATGGTATTTCGTTTTTATTTGTATGAGGTAAGTGAGATGGCAAACAACCCTGACGTATTTTTTTTGTGGTTCAGTTTGGTGTTCACCGCGCAAACTCCATTGGTTCCTACTTCAAGACTTCCGTAAACTTCTTTAGTTTTATAGTCTGTAGCTTAAAAAAAGTAAAGAGTGAGTCTGTGGCGGATTACGGGAGAAAAAATAATTTTACAAAAATTACAAACAGCATTGTGTTATTGTGAAATAATAATAAATAAAGTTTAATAAGTATGAATCGTGTATATTTTCTACAATTATTTACAATGTATATTATGAGATCAGTGTTATAGTTTAGATAATTTAAAAGGTGTTCGTTACTTTGAATAACATAATTTAATAATATTTTTTGTAAAAATGAATTCCTCAATGCCTGAAAACGTCGCGGGGCAGTGGGAAATACTTTTACTGCTGATTGCTTCGGAAGAAAAGAAAATCGACAGGACTAATGACTCGGAGATAGACACAATGGAGTACTTCTTAAACAACGAGGGAATTAAGTAAGTAATTTTCTTAATAACCTGCAATTCTCATACATAAACACACCCAAGAACCCAAGAAGTACAAAAATTTAATATTTTGGATAAAAAACCAATAAGCTAATCATAATAAGAAAGCAATAAAAATGCTCTACATAAACTTAAAGCACTATAAATTATTTGAATGACACCTTATGGAAATGTATCTCTACCCCCCTAATTTTTTTTTTATACAAGACTGATTTTTTACTAGAGAATGACACAAAATAAATTCAGGGTTACTACCAAATACTACCAAATACCAAATAGAACTACCAAATACCAGCTCAATCAATAAATATAATTGAGCTATTTAGGTGTGGAAAATGAACAAACTTTGTCATTTATAATATAAACGTGAAATCCTTCTTTTTAGCAAGATGTCTTTAATATCTATAGGTATGCCAAATTTCAACTTAATCCATTGCCTGCACACACAGGCAATAATATTTTCAATATCTTTTACACCAGGATAATCCGCAAACACCTCACACTCAAGTCAATATTATTGACAACTAGCTGCACCCAGCTGTTTTACCCACTGTACTGTAACCTATATGTTCTAAGCTATCCCTATGCCAAATTTCAGCTCAATCAGTCCACCCGATTAGGTGTGAAATACTCTTTCACGCCTAATCGGGTGTCAGTGTCAAACATGCATTCAGACAGCCATTACATTCTTACAAACTTTCATGTTTATAATATTATTAAAATACACACAATATTGATTTTCCTGTTATTTATGTAAATATTATACCTTATTTCAGTCATATCCTTCACAAATGGATTGATGAAATGCACCATTATTATGCGAGAAAAATAACCTTGCAGAATACAGCACAAAAATGTGATGGAGTCTCGTTAAATTGGAGAGAGAAAGGCAATGAGATGTTTAAAGATAATGAGGTGGAATCTAGCTATAGATGCTACAATTATAGTGTGCTGTATGCATTTCAACATCGAGATAAATATCCTCTGGCATTGGCCAATAGATCTGCTGCGCTGCTCAGGCTCAACCGATTGGAGGTAAATTTAATTTGTCTCATACATATACCTACTTCAATATCTTCTGCTTGTGACATTACTCGTGTTTCTAAATCCATCCCTAGTGGAAGGTTTATATAAAACCTATCTGTATTCTATGATCAGAGTTTAGTGGTATAAACTGTGCACTTATAGATCAGTCAGTCACACTTTTATATAGAAAGAACAGAATAACACTTTATTGCATACCAAATTGCAAGAAACAGTTATAACAACAATACAAACTTAAAATTTATTAAAGGTAAACAATATATTATGTATTAGGTGGGTATATAATTAGATGAATGGATGAAAGCATTTAAAACAGCAGTTAGTGAGGTTCACATAATACAAATTGTATGAATAGTATGAACATTATTTCCAGAAGTATTGCACACCGCCTCTATACATGTTCTCAATATTCCTTCCAACCAGGTTGTCTGTAAGAGATTGCTCTATGCGATAAGACCAGCGATTGTATACCTTTAGCTCTATGTGTATTGTCTACTAATGAAACAATTTCTTGTAAGGTTTGCAATAAAGTATTATTGTATTGTATTGTATGCACTCTAACCCAAAATATGCAGACAGAAAATGCAACAAGACTTTAACTGGTTTTAATGGTCAAATCAGCTGGATTAAGTTATATTTAACACATTGACTGAAACAACAGCTGTGTGTTTGAGGTCGGAACGCGAGTGCTGAAAAACACAAACATTGGGTTTTGTCAAAGGATTTTTCCATACAAAATTAATTTCAGGCACCCAGGATAGTTCTATAAAACGCCGCCGCAGTCAATGTGTTAATAATTCTAAAGATGTGTGTGGACTTTCAGGAGTGTCTTCAGGACATAGACCGAGCATTCATAGCAAGGTATCCATCGGAGCTACAGCACAAGTTGTTTCTACGCCAAGCCGACTGTTACATACAGTTAGGTAGAAGACAAAAAGCTAAGAATGCCCTAGCAGCAGCAGCACGCCATGTCAAGGGTCAGAATCTCACTGAGCCTCAAGCTTGTAAGTTTGTATTTGTTTTAAACATTGGAAAGGACAGAAATGTATGGCGTGATGGCAAAGGAGATTTCCCAGCAGTGGGATATTATGAACTGATGATTGTAACTAGGTCTCAAAAATGTCCTGACATACATGTCGGTTAGTAACTGCATAATGCATAATATATGCAACCAGAAAAGGACTATGCAGAGGCGCTTTTGATCCCAGGTCTTATTCTTATCTTATATAGGGGGCTGACAAAGTCAGCAACACATCGACCCATTGGGATCTATTGTGTTCACCCCTTGCCTACCGTTTCTTACTCCTCAAAGAAGTGGTTTATTAAAGTGGTGATCCCACAAAGAGAAAGAAACCTGTACTCCTCCGGTTTGGGGTACGCTGTCCCAAGGAGGCTCATGCGTTTCGTAGCCAGTACGTCGCATTCGCATAATATATGCTCCATGGTTTCTGTACCCTCGCCACAGGCTCTACAATCGTTTGTTGTAGTGAGCTTCATTTTGAACAGCATGTCGTTGGTTTCATAGTGCCCAGTTAAGGCACCAATGATTGCTCTTCCTTTGTTTCTTCCATTATTCAGAATGAATTTAGAAGCATCTTTATAGCTGTTACCTAGGAATTTCTTCGAATGTCTCAGCCCTTGACTGTTTTCCCACTCTTGCGTGTGTTTTAAATCAGCATATTCCTTTATGGCCATGTTGATGGTGCATGCAGGCAAGCCCATACTAGGTTCAGGTCCATGCATAGCATTTGCTGATCCCCTTCTAGCAAGCTCATCAGCCTTCTCATTCCCTTCTATACCTACATGGCCAGGTACCCAAACTAGTCGTACTGTGTTTCTGCGGCCTAATTTATTAAGGGCCTTCACAGCATCCAGGACCAGTTTCGAGCTGACTTTGCAGGAATTTAGGGCCTTTAGTGACGCTTGACTGTCACTGAGAATGTAGATGATTTTATCTTTTACATTCCTCCTTATGTTTTCTTCAGCGCATGCTATAATAGCATACATCTCTGTCTGAAAGACGGTAGTGTATTGACCCAGACTGTTCCAGAGTTGGATATTTTCCGAGTATATACCTGCCCCTGTACCGGATCCGGTTTTTGAACCATCCGTGTACCATATGCAGCATTCTGCGTCTTGTGTGCGTAGTTGCTGCTTCCAGTCTTCCCTTGAGGGAACATGTATTTTGAAATTTCTTTTGAAGATTTTAATGTGCGGCATTACGTCGCTGATCATGTTCATCTTCCTCTGTAGCTCTTCATTGAGCTTCATTTTTGTGTGCCTTGTTGTTGGCCTATTGAAGTCATGAACTCCTGCAGCTTGGAGTCTGTATAAGGCTTTGATCGCCTCCTGTTGAATGACTAGATGAAGAGGTTTAAGGTTTAACAAATAACAAAAATGTAATTATTTTCTTGATCCCAGGTAATGGAATAACACTTATCAGTTAGTGAGTTCTTAAAAACTGGGATCTATGACAGCCTCCACTTAGATATCAGGACTATTGAAAATAAATGAAAAGTATCCACTTAAATCTTTAATTGTCAAATAGGTTTACCAGCTCCAATTTTTTTTATTCCAGCGGAATTCGATAAACAACTAAAGAACCTTGAGAAGAAGTTAGCTGATAATTTTAGGATTCCAAAACCTCCACCAGAACCAGTAGTACTACCAGAATGCCACCAAGGAGAGAATACAGAATTTGTTTCTGCTTCTGCAGTCTTAGAATTAAGGTATATTATTTAACATACATACGTAATAACTAAATTATATATAAGTCCTAGAATTAAGGTTGTTGAACATACTTAAGATAAGATAAGAATTCTCTTTATTGGAAGCAAAACAATACAATTGCACTTAGAACTAGTCTAGTATATATAAAACTAAACAAGTATTAAAAAAAAAAAAAAACGTCACGTCAATCAATTGCAAAAATAAAAGGAAAAATATTTTTTTTAGAAAAACAGCTAAATTTAGAAACATTTCGTAAATTATTTACTTAAATTCTTTGTTCTGAAGACGTATTCATTATAGAATTAATTAACCAAGACGGTAAGCCAATACAATGTTGTATATCTATCGTCGCTTGACAAGATCAGCCTGCACAGCTGAAGGCCTCTGTTCTCGAAGTCTAGTGATCCAAAGGCAGCTACGTGACAGTGGTCTTTGCATTCAATCTAACAAAGTGGAGCAAGCGAGGAGTCAAGCATAGTTGAACAATGGACTCAATACCACCGCCCGCCTCGCCAACTACGAGCTCGTCTGGGGATGTATTCGTGACGCCTCCCTGCAGCCCGTCGAGTGGCGACAGCGGGCCAACATCGTCGACGCAACGAAACTATATGCCAGGACCATTACCAGACTTTCAAAACAATAATAAAATAAAATGCGAGCAGTGCACCCAGCCACGTTTTTTTAAAAATAATCGCGGCCTCAAAATACATATCAGTAAAATTCACCGTTTGGCCCAAAATTCAGATAACACAAATGTTTCGATTCAAAATTCTGGAAATTTTTGGGAACTTTTGGCTAATTGCAAAAATAAATTACCAATAATTAAACGAATTCCACGTGGGGCACGTATTAATGTTGCAAAGTGCCTCACGATGGACATTCAAAAAGTTATTAATTCAAACACTTGCGAGGCCTGGGAGCACTTGCTCACTTTCCCATACAGAATTCTACATGTGTCCAAACATGTTTTGGATACATCTTTAACAAACAAAATAAAACAAAATTGTAATAATAATTCAACTAGTACCCTTAATGTTTCCTTCGAACCAAATACCAAATTTAACTATAACACAAATATGAGTAACATATACAAACTAGTTGAGGACAAAATGGGCGAAGGAGACATTAGGGGGTCTGCCAGACTATTATTTTCCAATGACAAATTGGCGCCTAATGATTCGGGTACTTTGTTGGCATTGAAGGATAAACATCCACCTTCACCACCAACAAACTCATTAAGTGCTCCATTGCCTCCAGAAGTCAATGATGTCGCACTTTCAGTCACTGCTCTTGACGTAAAAGCCGCCATATTTTCTTTCCCGAGTGGCTCGGCGGGAGGCCTGGACTCTCTGACGCCACAGCACCTAAAAGACCTCACGAGCGCAGGTTGTGGTGAGGTCGGGGATGCCCTGCTCAAGGAAATTACATCCCTAATTAATCTAATGCTTGATGGTAAGGTTGCGGTACAGATTGCAGAAGTTCTGTATGGAGCCAATCTGTGCGCCCTTACTAAAAAAGAAGGAGGCATTAGACCAATCGCGGTAGGGACTGTGTACCGCCGCCTTGCTGCCAAGATCGGCTGCAAAAGTATTAAGCATGCTTTAAGTGAAGAATTACAACCATTACAACTTGGTTTTGGATCGAGTGGTGGCTGCGAGGCAGCGGTACACGCCCTTAGAACATTTTTAAACGAGCGCGGAGGTGAAGTTGTGGTGAAGGTGGATGTTAGGAATGCTTTTAATTCTTTAGACCGAAGCTTTCTCCTACACCAAGTGAAACAAAAAATTCCAAACTTATATAAATTTATTTGGCAGTGTTACGGGAATCCCTCTAAATTAATTTTCAAAAATAACGTTATTTCTTCTGAAGTAGGTTGCCAACAAGGTGATCCGCTTGGGCCAGCTCTTTTCAGCTTAGCAATTCACCCGACCATTAAAAAATTAGAATCCAAATTCAACGTGTGGTACCTAGACGATGGAACCCTGGGAGGCGACACAGACACTGTCTATAACGATGTTAAGTTTTTAATATCTGAATTTAAAACTTTAGGCCTAACTCTAAATTTCTCTAAATGTGAATTGTTTGTACCTGATTTATCGAAACAAAATGCCACTCAAAATTTATTTGAAACAATTACCCCCAACATAAAATTGTTGAGTGAACAATCTTTACGCCTCCTAGGATCTCCAATCCTAGACGAATCCATAGAGGATTTTGTAAAGGAAAAAATTCAAAATTTCCAATCGGTCTCGGATAGACTTGAAAAAATAAATACTCAAGTAGCCTATTTTATCATTCGTTACTGCCTTTTCGTTCCTAAATTTATGTATACTCTTAGGTGTTGTCAGCTTTGGAAACATCCCTTACTTACACAACAGCTTGACAACATACTAAGAGATACACTCACCACCATACTTAATACACCTTTCGATGATCATGTTTGGCAACAGGCCTCTCTACCAATAAGATTCGGAGGCCTCGGTATTCGCAAAATTTCAGGTGTATCTTTGCCAGCGTTTTTGTCTTCAATTTATAGCACTTCAAAATTAACAAATACCATACTTTCGAAATGTCTTCCAAATTGTCAGTTAACTTATTTATCAGACGCGACAGAAGATTGGAAAAGAGCCTGTCCAACGGAATCGTTGCCCAAAGCCCCTACTTCACAAAGGCAGTGGGACGAGCCGCTCTGCAGCTTAGTTTATAACAATTTACTCGAAGATACAAATTCTGCAGAGCGTGCTCGTCTGCTTGCCGTTGCGCGTTGGGAGTCGGGGCTTTGGTTACAAGCCATACCTTCCCGTCATTTGGGCACCCTTTTGGATAATAATAGTTTTAGACTGTCAGTTTCATTACGTTTGGGTGCTCTTTGTACAGCGCCCCATACATGCCAATGCGGTGAACAAGTGGACCGCACCGGCCACCATGGGCTCTCCTGCGCGAGGAGCGCCGGCCGCATACCGCGTCACGCCGGTCTGAATGACATCATACGTCGGGCCCTCGTAAGTGCCGGCGTCCCGTCAACCTTGGAGCCTAACGGTTTGTTGCGGGACGACGGCAAGAGGCCCGACGGCATGACTCTCATTCCCTGGTAGCTGGGAAGGCCCTTGGTTTGGGACGCTACGTGTGTCGATACTTTGGCCCCTTCCCATCTTCCAGGGACAATGTCACAGGCCGGTGCTGCAGCCGACAAGGCTGAAAACCTCAAACGGCGTAAGTATGTGAACCTAGATAGGGCTTACATATTTTTGCCGTTTGGGGTTGAAACCTTGGGTCCATGGGGGCCGGCTGCTTGGGAGCTGTACAAAGACCTCGCTAAACGTTTGGTGGAGGCTTCAGGTGACAAGAATGCTGGCTTATATTTTGCTCAAAAAATAAGTTTATGTATTCAGCGGGGCAATGCCGCCAGCATTCTTGCCACCTTTCCCTCCTCCACCTGTTTATTAGATTAAGTTTTGTAGTTAAGTATTAGTTTTTAAGTATTTAGTTTTTAAGTTTTTACCTTTTAAGATTTTTATGTTGTCCGAAATAAATGAGTTTATTCTTAACAAGTATTTGGTCCACAATGGGCGGCCTTATCACTGTAATAAACGATCTTTTGCAAGCACCCTTTGTACAGAGTAAAATTAAATTATGTATAAGTCCTAGAATCAAGGTATTTTATTGAACATAGAAGCTTATTTTGGCCAATAGATATTGGTTAACTAGTTCTAATAAGCCAACAATAATGATAGATATATTGGTCAAGGTAAAAGGTCTTCCTGAATTTGGTTGTACAATGTGCGACAAAGTTAGGGAATTAACATTTGGTTTAGAACCTGATTTCGCCTCTATGAGCCAAATTTCGTCCTAATCAGTTCAGCGGTATGAGCTTTACGTTGACGATTCAATCAGTCATGCTTCCATTTAGATTTACCTATATAAAATACATATTATAGTCATTGTAAATTCGCATTTGCAATTTTACTATTTTTTGTGTCATATTCCTTTAACAATAATATATTTTTGCATTGCAAATGTTTTTTTTTGTTGGTTTACATAATAATATAATGATTACTTAGATGTACATACATACATAAATTACTTAGATAACATTAGACCTTGCTCGCTGATTCTCTATGAAACACGTTGTGGTATATAGAGCTGCGATAAAAAATATCCTATTAAAGGAAATGATTGTTACCTCATCTCGACTAAACCATTAAACTGCTTCTGCTGAAATTCTATATGCAGCTAGCTTAGACGCTAGAATAACACATCGGCTACTAGGTTGGTTAAACCGCTGGGCGCACCTAGTAGGTTATGTAACGAATTATGCATTTTCATAAACCCCTCTTGGCACTTCTATGGGTATGCGCTACCTACATGCATTACGCTGCATTTGGGACCACGCCATGTATTGGAAGCACTAAGGAGTAGCTTGAACAAATGAGAAGCAGGCTCAAACCTGGCCTCTTCGTCGCTTCCCAAACAGGCTACCAAGGCGAACGCTGGCTCTGCAGTACTGGCGCGTTAGCATTTGCTCATTTTTCTTTAAAAAAAGTGTAAATTGGCGAAAATAAACATTTAAGAGCTCTCTTTGTGTGCAACTCTTTTGCTCGCACTTCCAGGTTTTCAAGGTTCCTTTTTATTTTGACGCAAAAGCGTCGCTTTGACATGAATTCAATCGTGAATCACCCCCTGGGTCAAAGTACCCAAAAATGCATAGTTTTTGTATTGATTCCAGACGTAGTGATACGGAAGGTCGTCACGTGGTCACGCGGGAGCCTCTGAAACGCGGTGACGTTGTTTTCTCGGAGGAGCCTTACGCCTGGGTCGCATTGCCTTCTCCCGACCCTATATGTGACGGATGCTGCGACACCAATCTGAACTATGTACCGTGAGTAATCCACATCTGTAGTAATAAAAATATTAATTGGTGCGTGCGTGCAGTAGATATAGGAATATAATCGAGGTTTAGAAGAGAGTGGTGCAGCACTAGTGTAACACTTGCGACACACGCGCCGAGATTTCGAGAAGAAAACAAATGACTAAGCCGTCATGGCGCGGCGCATAATTTTAAAAGATATGTTTTGTGTTAAATTTATAATGATTATATATTTGTCTTCATATTCATATTCCTGAACTAAGGACTATAAAGACAAGGGTAGTATTAACTCTGATTAAAAGGTATATCATTCTTTCAGGTGCAAAACTTGTTCTCGCGTAGTTTACTGCAGCGAATCATGTCGTTCAGAAGCCTTGTCATACCATCGTTACGAGTGTAGTGGAGGACAAGCAGATATATTCGCCACTATTGGTATAGCGCATTTAGCTTTAAGGTGAGGTTTAAGGTCTCTACGACATCAATTTTCCAATGTTTTTAATTAGTAGCCGTTTCCGAACACAATACAGGTGATCCCTGTGTGCGTATGCATCCATGTGTATGACAATATTGTCGGGTGCGTGCGTAGTGATGTTATCGAAAATTCATTAGTGTGATATCATTATTGGTGTGTGTTGCCTCCCTGTAGAAACTGGCAGACTTTCGCATAGGAATTAGTTCTTTCCGTTGGTTTTATTTTATAAAATATCTATATTTTACCGGGGTAGACTTCCTTTGCAGGAGGTCGACTAGGTGGGTACCCCAACAGTGCCAGTCTACCGCCTGAGCAGTGATGTGCAAGCATCTGTGCTTCGGTAGGAGGGCACTGTAGCTAGTGAAATTACTGGGCTGAAGAGTCTTAACATCTTATGACTCTCAAGTAAGAAGCGTTGGCGCAGTGCACTCGGTAGCACTGTACTAATTATGGGCAGCGTTATCTCTTACCATCAGGAGAGCGTCTCGGTCGTCTTCTTACTTCGTTGTATAACTTTTTTTTATGAAACCGCGCCTGTCTTATTTTATGATATTCATCATTTTCCCAGGGTCCTACTAAAAGCGACTATAGCCGGTTTCCCAACGATCCGTCTAACTGGACGCGTACCTCGAACTGCCGAAGAACTGTTGGACGGCTATAGAAATGTGGAAGATTATGAATTGTACAAGAAGAATACACACGCCTTCTATAGAATGTTCAATCTGATCACCAATTTCGATAAGATGAACATCATGGATTATATGCAATACGCTGTGGTAAGTAGCATTAAAAAAGTAGTCGATATAATACGGGAGCCGACAAAGTCAAACAAATTAAAATATTATTCGTTCATCATTTTATTAATCTAATATATAAAATTCTCGTGTCACAGTTTTCGTTGCCATACTCCTCCGAAACGGCTTGACCGATTTTGATGAAATTTTTTGTGCTTATCCGGTATCTATGAGAATCGACCAACATCTATTTTTCATCCCCCTAAATGTTAGGGGTAGTCCACCCCTAATTTTTATTTTTTATTTTTTAGTAAAATTTTTTAATTTCTATTTTTTTATGATACAACACAAAAATACATACAATCCTCAATTTTCACCCTTCTACGATCAACCCTTATTTTTTAATAGCCATTTTAGTAATTTAATCATTTTTCCTCTCCGGTCGTAAACTGATCAATCGTCATTTAATTAGTTATTTATTATTAAAATCTATGAGAATCGGCCAACATCTATTTTTCATCCCCTTAAATGTTAGGGGTAGTCCACCCCTAAATTTTTATTTTTATTTTTTAGACAAAATTTTTAATTTCTATTTTTTTTTTGATACAACATACAAAAATACATACAAACGTAAATTTTCACCCTTCTACGATCAACCCTTATTTTTTAATAGCCATTTTAGTAATTTAATCATTTTTTCTCTCCGGTCGAAAACTGATCAATCGTCATTTAATTAGTTATTTATTATTAAAATCTATGAGAACAACTTAAATGTTAGGGGTAGTCCACCCCTAAATTTTTATTTTTTAAACAAAATTTTTAATTTCTATTTTTTTTTTTTGATACAACATACAAAAATACATACAATCCTCAATTTTCACCCTTCTACGATCAACACTTATTTTTTAATAGCCATTTTAGTAATTTAATTATTTTTCCTCTCCGGTCGAAAACTGATCAATCGTCATTTAATTAGTTATTTATTATTAAATTATTATTTATTTATATTTTTTATTTATTATTATTTATTTATAATTTATTATTTATTTATTTATAATTTATTTATATGGCAAAACAACGTTTGCCGGGTAAGCTAGTAACAAATAAAAACATATTTGATACATACATTTTTTTTTGTTTGAAGCTCTTAACTTATTATACTCCCAAATCGAGAGTAAAATAAAAATGGCTGAGATATAGCGCTTATAAGTTTTTCGGTGAGGACGCGTGACGTCATCAATAGTTGTGCATGCATTTTGTATCGACTCGAGCATCCACAAGTGACGCGTCACTAACCCTTCTATGTAACTTTAGTGCGTTGTAAATGACACGTTTTATATAAAACCACATAAAAAAATACGTGTCCAATATTTTTTAATACAATATGGAAAAAAAAAATCTACGGCCCCACTATTACCCCTGCCTTAAGAGCGTATATATCGAATGACGCTCTCTCGCTCGCACTTGACAAATTTTGAAATATAAATTCATAGAATTAATTTATTGAAAATTCGTTAAGAACAGCCCTCCATAATATGCACACATTTTAAAAGTGTTTCCAGTTTGATATATATAAAAATGGCATGAAAAGAATTTAAGATTTTTTTGAAGTGAAACTTCTTTATCGGCGTTGGAAAAAATTTACCGGTTACGCGTCACGGTTACGCGTCACATTTTTCAGTTACGCGTCATCTTTTGTTTCTAGCTTACCCGGCAAACGTTGTTTTGCCATATAAATAAATTATAAATAAATAAATAATAAATTATAAATAAATAATAATAAATAAAAAATATAAATAAATAATAATTTAATAATAAATAACTAATTAAATGACGATTGATCAGTTTTCGACCGGAGAGGAAAAATAATTAAATTACTAAAATGGCTATTAAAAAATAAGTGTTGATCGTAGAAGGGTGAAAATTGAGGATTGTATGTATTTTTGTATGTTGTATCAAAAAAAAAAATAGAAATTAAAAATTTTGTTTAAAAAATAAAAATTTAGGGGTGGACTACCCCTAACATTTAAGTTGTCCTCATAGATTTTAATAATAAATAACTAATTAAATGACGATTGATCAGTTTTCGACCGGAGAGAAAAAATGATTAAATTACTAAAATGGCTATTAAAAAATAAGGGTTGATCGTAGAAGGGTGAAAATTTACGTTTGTATGTATTTTTGTATCAAAAAAAAAAATAGAAATTAAAAATTTTGTCTAAAAAATAAAAATAAAAATTTAGGGGTGGACTACCCCTAACATTTAAGGGGATGAAAAATAGATGTTGGCCGATTCTCATAGATTTTAATAATAAATAACTAATTAAATGACGATTGATCAGTTTACGACCGGAGAGGAAAAATGATTAAATTACTAAAATGGCTATTAAAAAATAAGGGTTGATCGTAGAAGGGTGAAAATTGAGGATTGTATGTATTTTTGTATGTTGTATCATAAAAAAATAGAAATTAAAAAATTTTACTAAAAAATAAAAAATAAAAATTAGGGGTGGACTACCCCTAACATTTAGGGGGATGAAAAATAGATGTTGGTCGATTCTCATAGATACCGGATAAGCACAAAAAATTTCATCAAAATCGGTCAAGCCGTTTCGGAGGAGTATGGCAACGAAAACTGTGACACGAGAATTTTATATATTAGACTAGTACACGCACAAATTTATTTCTTTCAAAAATTCTTTTCATGCATTTGTCAAATAGTGCGAATAAGAGAGCGTCACTCGATATATCCGCTCTAAAGGTTGACATCAGAGTTTTTTGTTTTGTAGACGGCGACAATGCTAACGATCTACCTAGAGAAATTCACCGATTACTTCAAGTTCCTGCCTTCAAGAGTTCCGTACCCGCTGCCTACAACGGAGTTGCGTTTGTTCGTCGCCTCAATCTTGCTCAAAGCGCTGGGTCAACTTATCTGCAATGGTCACGCGACGCTGACTCTTGCTGTGGAAGATGATGGCAGTAAGTCGTCTAATCACTACATAATACAAGTGAATTAAAATAAAAATTTTAAAAATCCTCTACGCAACTCTTTCAAAATATGTAATTCGCAGTTTTGTGGTGGCGGCCATCTTGGATTTTAAATTTGTCATAGTGCGTTGTATTCTACTAGTCAAGCCATTTGATACCCATATTGAGGGGGTCGTGGAAGAAAAAAGTTATACGCCATTTTGTAGCGGCGGCCATCTTGGACGGATTTCCACCAAACATGGCTAAGAACACTCTCGACTAACTCTACTTTCAAACAAAAAAAAACGAAATCAAAATCCGTTCATCCGTTCAAGAGCTACGATGCCACAGACAGACACACACACAGACTGACAGACAGATAAAACAAAGTCGCACCCTGCGTCTTTCTGTCCCTATATGCATGCTCTATGCCCTAATAAATCTTTATAATTACGCAACGGATTTTGGTGAGGTTTTAATAGATAGAGGGATTCAAGAGAAAGGTTTATATGTATAATACTTGAATATAGTAGAAGAACACTGATAATCACAAGTCGACAAGAATTTTGAGTCTGGGTTCTGTATATGTGATTTTGGTTAATTATACTTAACTTATTAAATATCGATCATTTTTATTTTATAAAGTTTACTTTTACTGTTATTAGAGCGAAAATTAAAAATGCACTTCTAAGTAAAGTTCAATTCAAGCTGCGTAGATTTTCATAGGAATAAGATATTTTATCGCGGTAAAATGTAGTCTATATTGCTTGTTATCCACTCAAGCGTCCAAGCCGGGCGGGCGACACATGCTCCAACTGTCCACACATAAAAAAATCACTTTTTTTTCCGCCGGCGCGAGACCCGCTCATCAAAAACGATTACTACTGAAAAACTGCTAAACCTACATTAGAATAAAAAATACTAACGTAAAGCTCAAAGAATCCAGAATTTAATTTAATTACAAGTAAATGACACTTATTAATTATAAATGATGAAAATAAAGTTTCATTACAATCATCCACCAATAATCGCGTACTGATCATGTAACTTTTGCAGCTAAAATAATATGTGTAAACATTTTGAAATTATTGTACTATTGCATATTTCGTAAAGGATATATCTTCACGATTAATTTGATGTACAATAACAATAGAAATAATGGATAGAAAACATGATCCACCACAAACCATCCACACACACTGTTAAAGTTTGCCATTTTGTGCGTTGTGTCGTCATTTTCTTTTTTTTTTCTAATTAAAATGAACTCGTTTTACAAATAAAATCATCTTCCACAGATAAAAAAATTAATTAAAGCACCATATAATAACATTCAAATGAACGAATATCACCAGATTTAGGCGCTGTACACATTTAAACGGAACGATGCCGTCTGGGGACTATGGTCACCGGGACGGAATAAGCAAGTGTTTTTTTGGGGACTGTAGTCACCGTGGACGCTTGAGTGGATAATAATGAAGCTTTATATTGACGAAAGAAAAATGCCTTTATTGAGAAAAACAAACTAACAATACTACAGCTACTACAGCAGTAAAGAACACTTTTATTAATAATTAATTCACTAACTAATTAATAATTAATGAGTTAGTTAATTCACTACAACCATCCCTATATATAATTTTTCCTCAATTTATAGCATAAGTGTAGAAGTATTGACAAGAAAAAGGTATTGGAAATTTATACGTTGCTAATTCCAATAAAATCATGAATTACGGCTATAAGGCTAAGCCAAGCTACGTTTTCGTGGGTATTGAAGAGCTCAAATTTTTTTTTACTTGTATTATTTCACAATTATCTTTTTGATTTGTAAACCCTCTAAAATTTGTGCTTTAATTTAACATTCTGACCATTTAGAGAAAAATCTTTATATATATTCAAAAACCTGATAGCCTGGAATAAGAGCTATGACAAACTGTTTCATGAGACCCATTTTTATATGCAATGGAGGCATAATACACAATCAGAACACAAATTCGTCAAAATTTGTCATTTTTGTTATTTCGTTGTGAAATGTACAATAAAGTTTTTATTTGATAGAAACAGCAATTCACATTACTTTTCAATATAGCCAACCGGAATCTATGCATTAAATATCAGAACAAAAAAAAAATTTTTGTCGACTTGTGTAATTTTTTATTAAGCGCGACGAAGTGCGCACGGGTCCACTAGTTATAATACGTATAAGAAATTAATATTTTTTGCCCATACTATTTGAAAATGTTCATTGGTCAATTTATCTTAATTTAGTTTGACTTCTCGAATATCTTAAATGACAATAGAGTTATTCTCATAATGAAGAATGCACTTGTATTTTTAAAAACCTTGCCTTATTTTAAGTATCAATCTGGGAATACTTTCAAAAAGAAACAATTTCAAAAAGTTAAATTTCGTATTTCAAAATTTGTCAGCCATCTTCGGCCGAGGTTAAAGGCTAATCTATAATGAATAAAAAACAAATTCTATTGGATATAATATTTCAGATGTGACAATAACTGAGCGCGAGATTCGTAGAGCGACTGCAATATACCCTTCAGCTGCGATGATGAATCATTCCTGCGACCCCAACATTGTCAATACGTAAGCATGTCTATATAATATACTAGCTGCGCCCAGCGGTTTTACCCGCAGTACTTATGTAGCCTATGTGTTATTCCAGGCTCTAAGCTATCTCTATACCAAATTTCAGCTCAATCGGTCTACCCGTTTAGGCGTGAAAGAGTAACAAATATCCAGACATCCATTTTTACAAACTTTAACGTTTATAAGATTAAAAAGACTCTATAGCAATAAATACTTACTATTTATACTTACTTGCTACGCCCGCTTTTTTTTCTCTCATTAAGAGCGTATATATCGAGTGACGACTCTCTCGCTCGCACAATTTGACAAATATTGAAATATTAATTTAAGGAATTAATTTATTGAAAATTCCTCTATACAAGTCCTGCATAATATTATTGCACACATTTTAAAAGTGTTTTCAGTGAGATATATTAAAAAATGGGATGAGGAGTGTTGTCGAAAAAGTTTTTTTTTTTTTTTTTCAAAAATCTCATTATTCCATTTTTTTAATATATCTCACTGAAAACACTTTTAAAATGTGTGCAATAATATTATGCAGGACTTGTATAGAGGAGTTTTCAATAAATTAATTCCTTGAATTAATATTTCAAAATTTGTCAAATTGTGCGAGCGAGAGAGTCGTCACTCGATATATACGCTCTTAAGAGCGCTTAAGCCGCGAGACGCTCTCCTAAAATTACTAACAGTCCAGCGGTGTAAAGCTTCTTCTTTTCGAGTCAAAATGGATATAATATATCTATATATTTATTAATTTTCGTGTTAAAATATATTTTTTGTGTTAAAGCTGTTTAACCCAGTATCGCGCCAGTTCCACTGCTTTATTGTTAGCCTCCAGAAGGTCCTCGAATGTGCAAGTAAAGCCGCGTCTCCAGCTACTTTTTTGGTCTACACTCTCAACAAAAACACGCCAACACACAACAAAATTCCCCTACACAAAAAAAATGTCTATGCTTCAGCTTCAACAAATGTTTTTGCTTTCCATCGGCTATGGAAAGCAAAAACATTTGTTGAAGCTTACCGCCGGGCTCAGCTAGTAAATAAATAAATGAATAAACAAAGCAAAAACATTTGTTGAAGCTTCAAGCATAGACATTATTATTTTTTTGTGTAGGGGAATTTTGCTGTGTGTTGACGTGTTTTTGTTGAGTGTAGACCAAAAAAGTAGTTGGAGACGCGGCTTTATGGGGCAGTTAGGGCATATGAGGAGGTGTGCCATTGACTGGACAGCACCGCAGTCGCACTTGTACCCAGCGAAACCTCATCAAAAGCGGTTTTCTTGGGATCTTCCAACACCAGCCCGAAGTCTGTTTAAAGACTTCCAGACTGAATCCTAATTTTAATTGTAGGTTCTACAAATGTCGTCTGATCGTCCGTTGCTCGCGCGAGGTGGCGGCCGGCGGTCAGATACTGAACTGTTACGGGCCGCATCGAGCTCGGGACACTACCTCCAAACGCAGGGAGCTTCTGCGGGCGCAGTACCACTTCACTTGCTCCTGTTCCGCTTGCCTTGATATGGAGCACAGGGACTTTGTGGTGAGTTTAAATCATCTTTCGACTCCACACAGGGCATGTTTATTGTCATACTTGGCCTGAAGGACTATTGGACTTATTAAATATTGGCTATTGACAGTGTGGAATATATTGTATTATACTCTATTTATGGCTCAAATTTGAATGACTAGATATCTCCACCAACTCGCCACTTACAATCACATCCTCCCAACGAGTACGAAGCTCTCGCGACTCCACTCTGGCCAGCCAATGAAGGCAAGCACAGAGGTTGGGAGTTGGGAGAGTGTGTCGCCAGTGTTCACTCCAGCCGCCGGTGAAGGCAAGCCGGAGATGAGGAACAGGGTCCACCGCTGGGAGCACTCGAGTTCGTGGGGTCGCTACTCCTCAACAGCTCGCCACAAGCTGCAATCCGGGCTTATTACTCTGCATATTTCGTCCACTTCGTTCCACAGCAGGGCAAAGGCCTCCCTTATCCCTATCTCCCTATCTCTTTCCATCGCTTTCTCTGGGTGGCGGTTAGGCGCCAATCATTGACGTAGGAGTCAAGTTCGTCTCCAACGGGTTATGGGCCTACAACGTCGTATTTGAATTGTTTATATGTAAGGTTGAGTATATGTCTTGTTTCAGTTGTTATTCAGCGCATACGCATGTTCTTACTGCAAGGGTCCTGTGATCCAGGGGCATAATGTCTGTCCGCACTGTCACTCCGCCTTCCATCCGCAGAAGATCGACGAACTGAGGGAGGAATCAATCAGACTTCTCTACCAAGGTACATTACCACCATGCCACAACCACCATTACCATACCATTACCACCATACCACTATTACCATTTAGCCCTGGCTGGATACTCTCCGTGACGTAGTGGTCAGATGTTCATCTTATAATCTAGAAGCCCTGGGTACAAATCTCACTTAATATCTGAGCAATATAAGGGTAAAATATTGATTGAATTTTAAGTTTTTGAGTGGGGACGCGTTCTGTCCATCCAGTAAATCAATTACATGAGACCTGAGTCCAGTCAGATAGGTCACTAACCCACCAAGAAGCTTAAGTGCGTTGTATCTCACATTTTGATTAAATTTTATTACCATCATCATCCACAACCTTCTACATCCCACTGCTGGGCATAGGCCTCCTTCCATTTAACCCTGTCTGTCAGATGGGTGGACGATATAGTCAAAGTAGCGGGTCGCACATGGACGAAATTGATTTAATTTACGAAAGGAAATAAGAGGTGTCCAATATTTTTTAATAATCTACTTGATGAACAAAAAGTATTAGTCAACATCCCTTCTATTATCATCAATGCCATCCACAAAAACTTTCGTAGAAAACTGTTCCTTCTATAAATTAATTTTGTAGAAGTGATATTAAACTTAATTTTTCTTGTTTCAGCAAAAGCAGCACCCAACATGCAAAGGCGTATAGAGAAAACGCAGGCAGCGTTCAAACTGCAGCAACAGATGTGGTACAGACACAACTCGTCGCTTCGAGAGGCCGCCGACAATCTGGCCAGATTGCACGCAGAAAATGGTGATTATTAATACTTACACTTTAAACTTTCGCGGTTTGAACTCATTTTTTTTTCTAATGGATGATATGCCTTAGAATAGAATAGAAAACTCTTTATTGTTCACACAAATACAACAATATAAACTTAGAACTAAGATTACACAGAAAGAAGTGTTACAATTGGCGGTCTTATCGCTAATAGCGATCTCTTCCAGACAACCAAGCAGGGAAGGGAAATACATAAAATAGAGCGACGGTGGTTATAAAGATGTTGTGTTGTGTCTTAGTTATGATTTAGTAATAGATATTTCATCATTTTACAATCTAGCCTAACTTATGACTAATAAGTAATATAATCTTTATCACAAACTGATAGGTAGAGTAAGAACGTTTATACTAATATTTAAAGTTATGATAATTTATGAACTTTTTTTATGTAAATTACATTAAATACCGTGTTACTTTTACAATAACATATTATAAAACTTACCTCGACGTTTAGGCCCAGTTACACGAGCCTTGGTGACGAGAAAACGTTAGTTTTGAGGAGGAGGTTAGTTTTATATGTTTTTGTAAAACTAACACTAAAATACCAACGCGATAAGTCCAACCATATTGGAACGAAGTTCCTTATCGCGCGTTGTGAAAGGGGGCTAGACGGAAAAAATTCTTACGAAAAGTTGTCACGACACTTTTTGCTATAGTAAGCTATTGTAAGCTGTGCGGCGTGCGCATGTTTCTCTCTCTCTCTCTCTCTCTCTCTCTCTCTCTCTCTCATAGAAAGCAAGCCAGATATTTTCATTAATCGAAAGGAACTTCGTTCCATCCGGGTGTCCCTTGACACCTCTCAAGTTTTTTATGTACTAAGCCGTGCCTAGTAGTTTTCTTTTTAGCCAATGTTTTGATGGGTTTGAGTAAATCACACTGTGTATTTGTTACTTCTTCAAGCCTAAACGGGTAGGCCGATTGAACTGAAATTTAGTATAGAGATAGCTTATACTCTGGAATAACACATACACACAGCTTAACACATACAGTACATAGTAAAACAGTAAAACTTTAAGCAGTTATTGACAATAAAAATATATTCTATTCTATTCTTAGTACAGCGGGTAAAACCGCTAGGCGTATTAGTGTAAAAAAAAAAATTACTTTTGTTATCAGGTGACCTCGGTAGAAGCGTGGAGCTAGTGAAACAAAATATCAAAAGTCTTGAATACCAGTTTGGGTCCTTCAGTGTAGAGGTACGTTCCATACTTGACTTACTCGTTCCCTCCCTCCTTTATATTCATGCAGTTTTAAGTCTCCCACAAACATAAAACAATGGAATAGGAAACTCAGTAAATACAACAGAATAGCTTAAAAATTACATATCATAATACAAGAGTAAGGTCTAGATTCTTCAATGACGGTGATTTTGATAATTTGTAACTAGTCTATTTATACAGATACTATTGCACACCACCGTCTATTATTGTTATTAGTTGCTCTGTTCTTAATCCCAGCAGGCTTATTTTCTATCGCCTACCCACATGTAAAACACTAGAATTCATAGACAAACATGCGTTCATTACTTGCTTAATGACCTCTGTGGCGCGGTGGGCTAATTACCCGCCTGCAACGTAGAAGGTTGCGGGTTCGATTCCCGCATGGCACAAATGTTTGTGTTATCCACAGGTATTTGTTTCTGGTCTGGGTGGTTTTCAATATCTATTGTAAGTATGTATTTACAAAAGAAAAGTATATAAGTATTATATCCGTTATCTTAACCACCATAATACAAGAATTAAGTTGCTTAGTATGGGGTTAGGTGGCGCTGTGTGAAACGTCCTGAAAAGTGCAATAAAGAATGTATGATTCTATTCTATTCTTTGTGATGTGAAATATGGATATTTTGTAGGTGGCACATGAACTGAGAAAGTTGTCCGATGCGATGCTGGAAAGAATACTCAGAACTCCGCACACACATGATTATAGGTAACATTTTACTTTTAATTTACTTTTACTGTATGTTACTATGTATGCATGTCCAATACTAATCTTGCTTATTAATAAGTTGTCAATAATTAAGTCTTACTAGCTTTTGCCAGTTGAAAATACTCTAGTGATTCTAGAGTTTAAGATGTACAATTTCAAACCAATCAGTTCAGCTTTTTAGTTGTAAAAGGTTAACAAGACATCTTCATGATGTATTAAATATAGTAAAATAAAGTCCTAGCTAGAACCTAAGTATGTAAGTGGTTACGCTAGAGCAAAACGTAAAAAAAGAATTTCTATTCAAATAGGCTACAAGACAGTTTTATATATTTGTGTTTAACTACATAGTTATTCTTTTTTAAGACACCGTTCCATTCGAAAAGTGCCTATATGAGTACTGCTATAAAAATCAGGGGTTATTTTTTGTTAATTTTTAATACACTTCTTTTCAGAGATTGGTGTTTAGAGACCCACAAGATAATTAAGAAAGCAGTGCAATTGATGGAATTCAACTACGGTTCCTGGACGAGCACAGTAAAACGGCTGAGAGAACAAGAAGAAACTGTCGCTATGCTCCTTGCCAACACACGCACCCCCGATTCTGCTGATAACGTTCACCAAACTTTGCATTATAACCTTAAAATATAAATTAGCCTTATTATAAAACGTCTAAGGCACGTGGTGAAACGGCTGTGAGCACAAGTAGAGTGCGTCGTTAAGCTACTTGCCAAAACGTGCACTCTTGATTCTGCTGAAAACACCAAACTATGCATTATAACCTCATAATATAAATTAGCTTGATGGCTTATTACAAAATGACGTAAGGCATATGGTTGAACACGCTCAAACGGGTGAATGCACAAGTGGATAGCCTCCCCGCGTTAATCACGTTACAACGTTTACCAATCCCTGCATTATAACTTTATAATATAAATTAGCCTTATTACTAAACGACTAAGCCATACCTTTAACTACGAGTTAAAACGGCTGAGAGCACGGCAAAACTGTTGCCATACTGCTTACCATCACACGCACTCACGACTCTAGTGTCAAAGTTTACTTACTGTGCATTATAACCTTAAAATATTAATAAAATTAAGATTTATACCCAAAAGGATATCATCAAAGTGGCCTTGATACCAAATAAATGTGAAAAAGCATTTACCTTGGAAATCTTCCAAACGGCCTTGAAATGTATGCAAACTAGTATAAACGCTCATACTTTGATATAGCAGTCTCTTTTGCTCAGTTCTTTTAATGGCTACGCCTGTCCAGTCATAAATCCTACTATGGCAATCTTTTAAGTGATCCATTTCGGCTTTTGAAATAATAGGGAAACGGCGGTTTTTACGCTTTATTGGATAACGTCCAAAGTCACTATTTTTCGGCTTTATAATAACAGCAAAAAATTAAACTGCGACATATAAGTTTACCACTCTATATTGTTACTTTGATAAAGTGATTAGACTTGAGTGTCATTAGTTATTAGGGTTACCTATTCGGAGGCTGTTGTGCCTAATTTACACTGAGGGGCTATTGGCTAATTCTTACCGACTACGATTGATGGCAATTCAATGTACATTGCTGCTTTTGTTACATTACTCATATTAATAAGGAGGTTTAAGCACGTAATGTTGTCTATGGATTCTAGTGTTTTACATGTTGTTTTGCGATAGCTAATAGGCCCTCTGGTGACAATCATAATAAGGTGACAAAAATAAAATTTTCTTATAGATCTGAAACCGTAAAGTTGAAAGGGGTTTCTTAACCCTGTCGTTTAACACGCGCTTAGGTTATACGAAAAAATGTCTTAACTGTTTCTGTGCTTAACATTTTATTTTTGTCGGCCTATAGTAATTTCCACCCGTGTAGAGGTAGATTAACAATTTTATCGTCGGTTGGAGTATAAACCCCAATTATTAATAAGATAAGCAATATAATGTATACTACTAATCATTTCAAATCATTTTGTATTTTAATGTATGGTTTCATTTAGACCTTTACCTAGCATGTCACGGGATAACTTCTACTTTTTATTCCCAGGTTTAGTCCAATGACAGTGGAGCGAAGTGAATTTTTCACCCTATGCTAAAAAAATCGTAAATAATAATTCCTGATACTCATTTTGGGTACCTACCTAAACAGCCTTAGCCTTATTTTGTGCCTTATAGAAGCAAAGTACACTCGCTTCTGTGACAAAACGTTGAGTGGCGAATAGCTTGTTCAAGGCAGTTGTCCTACCGAAGGCGAGAAAACGAGTAACTATCGGTTATCTTGTCGCTCATGAAACGTACAAAAGTATACAATTTGTGTAAACAAAAGAGATGCATATACAAATAGTTGATCTTTGACTGTTCATACTGCCGGCGAGGACTCGTTTCACTAGCTTGTCGCTGAGCGACAATAGCTATAAAAGATCACACTCGCTCAGTGATACTCGCGCTTTAACAAGAACTCGAGCAACCAGCGGTCATTTCTCTACAGTGCGAGTAATCGCTCGTCTCACTCGCTTATAGCTACACAACTATCGGAACTACGCACTTGCTCCACGCCAACTCGTTTCTACATTCTAGCGCTACCGGTGCTGTTTGGACAACTGCCTAAAGCGAGCAGTCTGAATTTGTATTGTCAATATAAAGTAAGTCTAAAAAGAGCACCCACACATTTCTGTGAACATTATTTTGCTGGGTGAGAGCGATTGTATAAACGAGCCACAACTTTAAAATCGGGGAATAAAAGTTATCAACGTACTTATTCTAGAGAATACTGGTCTAGTTAATTCATTAGCCATAATTTTCACCTGTTAGTTTATAATCCTTTTTAACTTTAGCTCAAATATTATGTGAAAATGTATACGGATAGATCTATAATTCTGTTTAGATTTTTTTTGTTATAATTTTACGATCTAAGTTATAATGTAAAGTTGCCAAATGTTGTTCATCAGCTGAGTGTTTACTTGGCTACGTTTCATATTATACTAGTCAACATATATTAAGCTAATCGACTTTAACACTTTGGCTGCGACGCTTTTTTTAGTACTATCCGAAGTGACGAATATTACACACGGTATCGTAGCATCAGTTCACAAAAAACAACGTTTGTATGCGACAGCACTCCCGTTGCGACCTCAGAAACATAGCGTCCGTGTTTTCCGCAGTCAAAGTGTTATTAAGATTAGGCCTTTGTCGGTGAAGGCGACAACCACATTGTAAGCATGCGTTTTGTACTAACGTGGAGCGGAGCGTTAGTTAAGCCGCGTCTCCAGCTACTTTTTGGGTCTACACTCTCAACAAAAACACGCCAACACACAAAATTCCCCTACACAAAAAAAATTATGTCTATTTTTCAAGCTTCAACAAATGTTTTTGCTATTCCATGGAAAGCAAAAACATTTGTTGAAGGTTACCGCCGGGCTCAGCTAGTAAATAAATAAATGAATAAACAAAGCAAAAACATTTGTTGAAGCTTGAAGCATAGGCATTATTTTTTTTTGTGTAGGGGAATTTTGTTGTTTGTTGGCGTGTTTTTGTTGAGAGTGTAGACCAAAAAAGTAGCTGGAGACTGGAGACGCGGCTTTAGACGCATTCCAAGTAGAGTTGTGAAATATTTCTATACACTTATATATGTATGAGATATGGTTTATTTGTGAGGATGTTATAGGAGGGAATAGTTTTCTTTTTTTAAATAACGGCTCAGATCTTGGGTAGTTATGCCGCGCGGCTTTTTTATGAAAGAAAACAACTGCTAGCTCAGTTAAGTACAGTGTACTTCACGTAACGCACCTACTTGTGACGTAGATAGTAGTATAATACATTTTTCGAGTCTCAAAGGATGCCATACAGTGAGGGTTGTGGTAAAGTTGCGCAGACGGCAGCCATTTTAATTACGTGTCGCTTTACGCGGCTCTTTATAAATGTAATAATATTAAAAATAATAAGGAATTGAAATAACAGTGTAATAAAAATTCATAAAGTGAGATTTTATAGATAAATTCATAGATACGTTAGCGTTAGTAATTATTCGTTGTCATAGTTTTCGATATTTTATACCTATTATGTGCACACAAAATGTATTTATTAATTAATATGTAGACTTAGAAAATTTACGCGAGATATCGCCACAGATAAGATATTGCATGAATCCAGTTTTAAAATAGTAATTATTTAATACATAATATTATTACAATAAATAATTTTGATTTATAATTAACACGACATATAACAATAATTGCAATAGTATAATATTACTTTTAATTACTCATACAATGACTTTACAAACGAAGTAAATAATGCATATTAATTATTATGGATTGATATTTTATTTTATTCCGGATGCACCAAAAATTATTTGTTTTATTAAATTCATAATATATTGAATAATACAGTAAATTATGTATTATTCAATAAATTTGTAATAAATATATGAATAAAGATATACATAATAACTGTTTAATATATTATTATAAGCAATAAAATATAATACCTACCAACCACACCTACAATGAAGTATCATTTATTTCACCACTAGCATACATTTAATAAAATATGAGCACGGCATGTGATGTAATAAATCTGAATAAGTAAAAAAAAACCTTATCTGGCTGTGGTCAAAAGTTGTAGAGAATATCCCCCCTCACTTACTCCAAGTGGAGTGGACCAGAATATTCACCTAGTAATCGATACATCTTAAAGGTCACAAAATAAAAAACAAAATGGAATCAACTTATTTATTTATCAAATAAATATTGAATATTATCATTGCTAATTGCAATGTTCCTTTTAGAATCATAATAATATACAAGGTGTTACTAAAGGCAGAGTAATACTTAAATGGGTGTATCTTTTCATCAAAAATTAGTAATAAGAAATGCATTTTTCTACTTTCCAATTTTGTGAAGTCGAAATTTAATTTCGCATGGTTTAATTTTTCCAAGACAATATAAGTATTTCTTTACCTTGTAGAATTAATCCTTTTACCAAACAAATAAGACTATTTTACTCAAAATTGCCTTTACTATTATTACTAAATTAATTCATGTCTAGATTTTTTTACTCATTTTTCCTAGACATTTTCTTTATTACACAAATATATATTTTTTTAAACGTGAAACAAAAATCGTCCATTTAAGGGTTAAGAAATAAAAAATGTTATTGACTGGGACATATCCTTTTGACAATCAATTGAGATAATATAATTAGCATAAATCATCAAAATTGAAATTTTATAAAAGTTATTGAAAATATAAATTATACCGACTTCAAGCTCGCTTTCAATAGCTCAGGCGCACGTTTTTATTCATATTATATATTAAAAAACCGCTCGATCGATTTCGATAATGAAAAGTATTACCCTATGACAAAAATAATCAATATCGGTTCAGCATGGGTATTCACTTATCCGTCAGAGAATGACCTATATATTTTTTCCGCCAGGTGGCGCTTTTTAGTAAACAACGGCTCTATATCGAAAAATCCAAAAAAATATAAAAGTGATGAATTCCAGCAAACAAGTTATTTTAAAAATAATGCAAAGAAAGAAGTTATGAATTTAAAGTACAAAATCTTAGAGCTCGAAAAGGGTAACCCAGTAAATACTGACGATCAAGTAAATACAAATGACATTATCAATAAAAATAATATCACATACACTATTAGAAAGGATGACACAGTAAGGAAGGAACACGTAGTCGTATTTAGTGATAAAATCGGACAAGGATTAGCCACAAAACTAATCGATGGAGTTGACTAAGACATTATCGTTGTAAACTACTGCAAACCTGAAGCTAAGTCTCTACAGATATTAGATGGCTTTGAAGAAAAGACAAAATTCTTAAATGAAGGAGATACTGTCGCTATAGTACTGAGTGACTATGATCATATTACAACAATTAGAGACAGAACCCAACTTACACAAAAGTTGGAAGATATTATGTACACTAAAAAAAGAAAATTTAACCTAATTATCAGCGGAATGCCTTACAATGGTTGGAAAGACAGAATTATTTATAATATAAACAGGAAACTATCACAAATTGCAAGTGTAACAAGCAATGTAAAGTACGTAGACACAAATCCTCTAGAGGAAAACATACATAAAAGAAAGAACTATAAAAATTTGAAAAGACACATAACAGAATTACTAGTGACTTCTGTAAGAAATAAATTCAAGCAGACATCTTCATTGCGGTTTATAGAATGTACACAAAACCTAGAACAACAATCAAGCACGAATTTTCCAACAACATTCCAAAGGACAAGGACCAGTTGATTTTACATGCCAACGTACAAAGTATCAATAATAAATACACGGAAATTGAAGACCTTGCGAATGAATATAATTTTGATATACTATGTTTAACAGAAACCTGGGCAAAAGATCATCAAGTTAAATCAATGAATATAGACAATTATACTTTAGCTACTTATTTCAATAGAAAACTTTTTATACATGGTGGAACGGCAATTTATGTAAAAAAAGACTTAGACTATAAAGTTAGAACAGATTTAAATAAATTATCTTTCGAAATGAACTGTGAACTTTCAGCAATAGAACTAAAACCATCAAATATTATTATAGTATCCATGTACCGTCCTGATAAAGATATTGACTTATTTTTTGATATATTGTCTAAGCTTCTACATTATGTAAGTCGTGAAGGAAAACGTATTATTGTGGCCGGAGATTTTAACATCAATATTTTAAAAATTGATAAAAAGGCTCAGAAATTTGGACGAATTTTAGATAACTTTGCATGTAAATTACTAATCACTTCACCGACTAGAACTTATGGCACCAGTTCAACGTGTATAGATAATTTTATTGTTAATTTTGACCCCTGTAGCGGAATTGTATTAGACCGTAAACTATCAGATCATAATGCTATAAAACTAAACTTCAATCATAATAATCCTGATGAACATGTCAATAAAAAAGATGTAATATATTGTAGATTACTATCAAAGCAAAATTTTAAGTATTTTAATTATTTATTTGAAAAAGATTATGACATTCTTAGTGTAGAAATATTAAAATGTCAATGTCCAAATACAAAAATGAAAATCTTGCTAGACGCCCTTAGACATTATTTTAGCATAGCTTTTCCTAAAGTAAGAAGAAACAAAATAAAATTGAAAAAATAATAAATGGACAACTACAGGTATACAAGTCTCGAAAGACAACCTTGCCAAATTGGAACTATTACAAGAACATGAACCGACCAAACAAAGAAGGATTAAAATAAGAAAATTTAGAAAAGTTTAAAAAAAAGTAATGCTGGCAGCTAAAAGAATGCAATACTCACAGAGAATTCGTTCATCGGGAAATAAAATAAAAGAAACGTGGAAGATTGTAGGCGAACAAACTAAACATGGAAAATCAAACAAGGAAAACTTACCAATATCATATGTAACTGATGACAATAAAAATACGATAACAGAGCCAAAGAAAATTGCAAATATGTTTAATGACTTCTTCATAAATATTGCTCACTCAATAACTGCTAATTCTAACTATGACTCCGAAAAAAGTCGACACTATTTAAACAAGATGAATAAACCTAAGACATGTATACAATTTGAACACATAAACTTTAAAGAATTTCGAAACATAATCTTACATATGAAATCAAAATCATCTGTCGATGTATATGATATGAGTACGAAAACAATAAGGAATATACTGTTACACAATAATAATTTATTGGGACTACTATTTCAGGTTATAAATTGTTGCATTAATGAAGGTGTATTCCCTGAAAATTTAAAAGTAGGTAGAGTAGTGCCATTGTTTAAGAAAGGTGAAACAAGTGAACTCAGCAATTATAGACCTATATGTATCTTACCGAGCATATCCAAAATAATGGAAACTATTATTAAAAATGAAATAGTTAAATATTTTGAAGAAAATAATTTGTTCACTAATGCACAATGCACAGTTTGGTTTTCGACAAGGTAGATCAACGGAAATGGCCATAAGAAAAGTGATATACTTCATCCTAAAATCACTGGACGAGTCGCAGAAATGTGCAAGCATATTTTGCGACTTGTCCAAAGCTTTTGACTGCCTTCGACATGATCTACTAATAATGAAGCTAGAATACTACGGATTCTCGGGAAATGAAATTAATATGATGCGTTCATATCTCCAAACGCGGAGTCAAATTGTTACGGTTAATGGAAATAACTCGGAGTCAAGAAAAACAAATATTGGTGTACCACAGGGTTCGATTTTGGGTCCAGTATTATTTTTAATATACATCAACGACCTCGTAAACTGTTTACCAGAATGGACTTTTATAAGTCTCTTTGCTGATGATACACACTTAGGTATTAAAGCAAACTGTGATTTGGCCCTAGAAAATAAAAAACAAGTAGCACTAAATATCCTTAAAGAATGGTTTGAAACAAATGGAATTATATTAAATAAAGAAAAGAGCATTGTTATGGAATATTCTGTGAGGAAATGTGTGAAGCGAAATGTGGCAGTTGTAGAAAAAGTATTCCTAGGGTACACAGTCGACTATACAATAAGTCATACTGCTCACATACAAAAATTATGTAAAAAATTATCTAGTGCTAATTATGCTTTGTATAAGCTGAAGGCTCTAATTGACAGACAAGCTCTGATATCGGTTTATTACGCATACATACACTCACTGATAAACTATGCTGTCACAGTGTGGGGAAACGCTGCAGATGTTAACAATGTGCTCAAATGTCAGAAGAGAGCTATTAGAATCATTTGTGGATTGCAAAGACGATCGTCGGCTCGAAATTACTTCGTAGAAAACAAAGTTCTAACGGTAATATCACTATACATATATAACTGCCTAGTGGAGCTACATAGAGATAAAGAAAGTATGACAAAAAATTTTGATAGACACAAGTATAACTTAAGAAATAAAGAAAAATTATCTCAACCAATGGTACGGCTAGCCAAAGTAAAAAAGCAAGGAATATATAACAAAATTCAATACCATCCAATTTAAGAGAAAGACAGCATCACAAAACTAAATACCATCCAATTTAAGAGAAAGATTAAACCCCTTTTTTGAATTAAACCCGTTCTACACATTAAATGAATTTATGGAAATGCGTATTAGTGAATCATCATTTTTGTATATGGACATGAAACGATGAATATTTTAACAGAGTTGAATTGTATTATTATTTGCTTTATTCTTTTTATTGACTTTTGACACAAATTGTAATAATGTAAATTGTATAATGTAATTAATAATTTTTAATTCTTGACATTTTAGATTATGTATTTTTAATATTGATATAATTTTCTAAATTGATTTCAAATAATTTAAACCTATGATTGACATAATAATATGATTTATATAACTTAAATTTTAATTATCTTAATTCTATATTACTTTTATCTGTATTTTATGACTTGCCAATGTAACAACAATTTGTTATATTTATGGTTAAATAAATGAATCTGAATCCTATTAACTCGATACGACTTAATACGTCATTTCATACATTTTTGACATATCAAGTTGATTCGATGTTCGGTTCGGTTCACACACGGATAAGTGAATAGCCGAGCGAGCCTCTTTGAATAATCTGTGAACATACTGAAAAATGTGACGAAGTCGGTTTATAAATAAATATAAGCATTGAACAAAACACCAATTTCGCACAATAAGTGTGGATATGTAGTTAGTGTTTGACTTTACATCTGCTACCTATTTATTCATTACTATTCATACATCTACACTGATTAATTAATGATTTATAAGAAAGTAAATAAACGAAATTATAAAGAAAACGTAGATTATTGGACCATATTTTAGAAATTTCGTTTCGAAATATACGATTTACTCCATTTAGTATAAATGTATATTATTCTTGTCCTTATGGCGATCTTCAATATGATGAACATTCTATTAATAAATAATTATTTAGAAATTGTAAAATAAAAAAATTGGGGATTGAAATTAAAATCTTTTAGAACACACAAGGCATTAAATTTTAAAGTTGCAATTGACGAGCGCGCGTGGGTACTTAGTTCGCTATTACATTTGCCTTTCGAGCATTGCGTTTCTAACAAAAAACGCAAATGGTATAACGACATTTAATGTAGTTTATGTACATTTTATGGCGTTTATATATTAGTATGTACGTAAAGATCCCGCGCAATCGTAAATTACGACAAACATAACCCATAATTATATTATTTTTTACATACAATATATTATAGTTAGTACATACATATAACATTTAGGTGAATAACTACATTATTTAGGAATTGTAATTATCATTTATTTAACTACATGAAACGGTAGAGCATAGAATAACATTAAAATAATACTTAGATATACTTACAGCGATAACTCATGTTTACGAGTTATTTTATATCTATCAAATTATTTTGTTATTTTAATTATCTTATATATACAATTTCAGATATAAATTCGCGATTGATTCTAAAAGTAAAGCAGTTTTTAAGCGTTTACCGAATTTTTAACAAGCAGTTGTATTTTCGTAAAATAGGTTTACAAGCTAACTTTAGCCACAGAATATTATAAAAAAAGTAAAGTATAGAGTCAGTATTCTAATAGGATAGGTATGTTGACGTGGTAAAATAGCTGTACGATATTAAGAGCGTATATATCGAGTGACGCTCTCTCACTCGCCAATTTGACGAATTTTGGGACATAAATTCATGGAATTAATTTATTTAAAATTCCTCTAGACCAGCCCTGCATAATATTATTGCACACATTTAAAGTGTTTTCAGTTAGATTTATAAAAAAATGGCATAATGAGATTAAAAAAATATATATTATTTTCATAATTGCTCCCTTTTATATATCCCTTTAATATATCAAACTGAAAACACTTTTAAAATGTGTGCAATAATATTATGCAGGGCTGGTCTAGAGGAATTTTCAATAAATTAATTCCATGAATTTATATTTCAAAATTCGTCAAATTGTGCGAGCGAGAGAGCGTCACTCGATATATACGCTCTTTAAGACCGTCGGTTATGATATTAATATATTAAATACGTATTAATTAGTATGTGAATATGATAAAAAAATTCAGATATACGCTTATGAGTTTTAGGTCAGGATACGCAACGTCTCGTCTTTCTGACAGAATTTTAATTTTATTCCTCCCCAGCAAGCTTGCGTACTGCGTACCTTTCATAATCAGGATTATATAAGTTTTTCGGCGAATTTAGCAAGCTTTTGTGCCTATTGTCAGCATCCTAAAATAATGTTCATGGTGCTTGCAAGCCTATTGTAAGAAGTAATACAATTTTATTGACGATCAAACGACTGTCGGATTGTAAAAAAAATGATTTATTTACTTTTGTCACACCCAATAAAAAGTTCAGGGCACGCCCAAGTTAAAAACATAATCTATACATAAAAATACACAACACATACATAAATAATTATTCCATACATAATTACAGGAAAATCGATATTATCTGAAACATTCTATTTAAAACACTTAAAACTACATTTTTATTATAATTATAAACAATTATTATAATATAAACAACTAACCTTGTGGTTCGCAATTGGTTCTCATATTTTTAGAGAATTTACCTCTATACAACACAAAAGTCCAAATACCAATTTCAGTTCTATACATAAAGTATATCACAAAGCAAAAGTAAAAAAAAAAAAACTATGTTTTTGGACTGATACAAACTATAAATTTATTTTAAACATTTCGCGATCACTTGCTAAATTATTCCCATGATTTTCTTATAATCCCACCAGAAATCTTTCGAATATAGGTTTTGATTGTTATGATACTTAATAGCCCTGCAACGTGATACAAAAAATATAGATTTTTATTTCTAATATTTTAGTGAAGTATTTTAGAATGATTCTATAAATTCAAACCGAAATTAGCCAAGTAAAATGTACTACTCGCTTTAATGAACACTGTTTCAACGCACTTTGCCAAACCAGCAAAATCCATTCATATGTAATGAACGTTAACAACATAAAACTTTGTGTGATTATTAATCACAAGGGCAACATTGAAAATGCTAGAAGGGCCCAAACAGACGGACTTTCAAGACAAATTCGACAGCAAATTTGGAGTTTTTTACTGTAAATATGTAGTCAGAGAGTATAATATCCGTCTGTGTAGACCCTAAGTACCTACAGGGACTCATTTAGACGAACTTTACAATTATAGATACATCACTAGTCTAGGATGGATTTGGGCTTCAAACTATTTGATAGATCACCTTCTCTTGGAACACCTCGTCTTCATTTTCCTCTTCCTCCTGAATGAAACAAGTGAATTAAATTAAAAATTTAAAAAACCCCCAACGCAATACGTAATTCACCATTTTGTGATGGCGGCCATCTTGGATTTAAAATTTTGTATTGTGGATTGTATTCTACTAGTTAAGCCCTTTCATTTGATACCTATATTGGGGGGGGGTCGTGGAAGAAAAAAGTAATCCGCCATTTTGTAGCGGCGGCCATCTTGTACCGATTTCCACCAAACATGGCTAAGAACACTCTCGACTAACTCTACTTTCAAACAAAAAAAAACTAAATCAAAATCCGTTCATCCGTTCGG
Organism: Hemithea aestivaria; assembly: GCA_947507615.1. Taxonomy (NCBI): domain Eukaryota; kingdom Metazoa; phylum Arthropoda; class Insecta; order Lepidoptera; family Geometridae; genus Hemithea; species Hemithea aestivaria. The sequence continues at coordinate 5,436,234 of OX382323.1, forward strand.
GAGCTACGATGCCACAGACAGACACACACACACAGACAGACACGTCAAACTTATAACACCCCGTCGTTTTTGCGTCGGGGGTTAAAAAAAAACAATTAATTTTTTTTATACCAATGGACAAAACCGTGTCTCTAATCGGTCACTGTGACCGCTTTCCGGCATAATGCTCAGTGAAACTAGGTGTAAGTTATTTACTTAATAATTAACTATGTAAAGCTTCTTTTCTTTACAAAATTCAACTATATCATATCTTTGAATTGATAATAATATAATGATGATTTTTTTTTATTTATTTAATAAAACTAATAGCAAGTTTACGTCTAAAGTCTTTTCATAATCAATATAAATTAGAAATAAGGTAATTTATTTACTATGTAAACGTTATTTACCTCAAATCCAAAGCAAGCGTCGACCTCTTTCTCCAATTTGATCGATCTTTCCGCAGCTGCCTTTGCTTGGTTCTGAAACAATAAAATAGAAAATGTGTAAATAAATCAAAAGTAAAAGTTCCATCCGGGTGTCCCTTGACACTCGGATGGAACGAAGTTCCTTTCGCTTAATGAAAATATCTGGCTTGCTTTCTATAAGAGAGAGAGAGAGAGACAGACAGAGAAACATGCGCACGCCGCACAGCATACAATAGCTTACTATAGCAAAAAGTGTCGTGACAACTTTTCGTAAGAATTTTTTCCGTCTAGCCCCCTTTCACAATTCGTTCCAATAAAAAACACTTAACTCGCTTACAAATACAGAAAGCGCTACACACGTTATCACACCAATATAATAAATGCGAAAGTTTGTGTATGCTTGTTACTTCTTCACACCGGGTGGACAGATTGAGCTGAAATTTGGTATAGAGATAGCTTAGACCCTGGAATAGCACATAGCGGGTAAAACCGCTGGGCGCAGCTAGTACCTAGAGAACTTTCTGAAAAAGTAATTGGATTAAATGTAATCCGATATAAAAAAAAATACCTTAATATGATTTTGTATCTTCGTTTTCATGTCTTCTTCATCGTCCTCTTCCTCCTCCTCTTCTTCTTCCTCTTCATCTTCAACCTCGACCTTGACAAACAAAACAAATGTTATAAACGTATAAACATTTTTGTGGCAAACTCCTTTAGAATAGAATAGAATCATTTATTGACCAAACAACAGTAATGTTATTATAGGCATGTCAGGTACATTCATTAACTCTTAAATTAATATATAAATAAACAACAGTATATAAATAAACAATATTGACATGTTTATTGTATTGCAAGTTAATAAAAAAATTAATTCGATTTCATTAATAAAAAATAAATAATAATCATCAAAATAATAACATTTTTAACTGAAATTTATACTGTATCCTAATAACAAGAAGAAAATCAACAAAAATGTCAATTTACATGTCCAAGAAAAATAAAAACAACAAAGTAACACTTTAAAATATTCAATAGATATGTCAGAATTAGTTATGAATTTTTTTTGTTTATTTTGCTCCCTAATGGCATTTTTAGGATTCCATAGTCCACAAGGAAGCCTTATATTTTCGCTTTGTCTGTCCGTGGCTTTGCGGAGAAACTATAAGTCCTCGAAAAAAAAAAAAAATCTGCTTAGAGGAGGGTTTAGGTTAACGGTAACAAAAATAATTTTTAATTAATTAATTAAGGTAACCTGCCAAACATGTAAGATGAAGAGGAATTTTTTTGAAGATAATCATGTTTGTAACCGCTCGAAATACACGGATGACGGCAAAGTATTCCAAATACGACCAGTTCTCATTAAAAACGAAACGAACTTTACGGTAATGTGATAGCAATGGCGGATCCAGGATTTTTTTCTGGGGCCAAGGTGCAGACGGGCTACGAAACGTGTGTGACGGGACTACGAAAAGTGTGTGTTTAGCTCACTCTGAACAGTTAGAAAAATCAAATATCCTTTAATAATAAGTGCCGAGAAAAAAATTATGATCTTGACCATGAAATATGTGTAAAATTCGTAACTCTACAATGCTTCTGGGGGGGCCTTGGCCCCCCTGCCCCCACCCCCCTTAATCCGCCTATATGTGATAGTATATGAAATATACCATGTATTTACCTCCATCTCGAGGTCATCAATCCGTTCCTCTCCGTCGTCGTCGTCATCATCGTCGTCAGCGGCTGCCATTTCTAGTACAGCATCTGATAAACAAAACATTACATTCACACAAAACTATTCCATTTTACATAATATTATAAACTAGCTGTAGTCTGCCTAATGTTATTCTAGCTTATGCTTGCATAGAGAATTCTTTTCAATGGACGTCTATATTATAAACCCTATGTTCCAAATTTCAACCCAATCCTAGGCTGTGTGTTGATAGATCAGTCTGTCTATCAGTCACTTTTCCTCTCATGTATTTAAATTACTAGTATCCACCTAATTTCAGGCAAATCTTGCTTTATTATAATGTTTTGGTTGTTTGACTGTGATTGTCCGTAGGCCTTACCTTTGCCTCGAGCAGCCAAATACTCCGGTGCCACCACAGCCACTTGTTGCTCGGTGCCATCCTCCAGTTGTATGACTTCCAACACCACATACTGCTGGTTGTCTCCATCGGCCACCGTCACCAGTTCGCCACGTTTCAGCTCATTGGAGATGCCTATCTTCAGCACTTGTGTGTCATTCTTCTCGCTTTGGAGTTCCTGGGAACAAAATAAACTTTTGCACAAGAGGTCACGAAAAACTGGATCCATTAGGGCAAAGGATTATAGCAGAAAAGTTCTGTGCACAGCAATGTTCAATGTAAGATAAGATAAGAAACACTTTATTGATCCACATATAAAGTATAAATTTTACAAATACAACAACTACACACAAAATACACAATGTACACACAGTTTAGTTGAGGATGGAGTCGACATTTTAGCATAGATTGATATTGATATAATTTTCTAAGAAAGGATTTCAATAAGGACGAAGCCGCGTAATCTCATATGCTATAGATAATCTCTACAAAATTAATATTTTTTTATATTTAACCTAAATTGTGGTTAAATTTGTGCACACCAGGAGAAACTTGGCAAACTTAAATAAAGTCTCTAAATAACCAAATTTACCTTCAGCGTATCATGATTAATGTATTTAACTTTCTTCTGCCTTCCGATCTTCAAAGCTAGGGCGCGTTCACGGTGTCCTGAGTCAGGATCGTGGATAGCCAAGTGTCTGATCAGGTTGCCTTTGTGAGCGAACGTCCGATTGCACTCGTGACAAGTGTGGGTCTTCTCTTTGGGCGGCTTTGGTACGTAGTCCGGATTGTGGTACAGATTTTGGTGACGACGCAGCAGTTGCTTTTGCCTGTTTGCATATTATAAAATTCTCGTTATTAAGACCAAAAGTTTACATATTAGACTCAAAACTAAATTATTTTAAAGTGTATTGTTATTGTATTATCTGTCCTGTTCCATTCCCAGGTTGGTGTAAGAAATTGCCTAGTGCGATAAGAACGATTGTTTACCTAGCATTAAAGATATTTAGCTCAGTAAGTTTCTTTGTAATTATTTGGTATGTAATATAGTATTATTCTATTCTATAATGGGCGACGTTATCGCTTAGAGCAATATCTTCTAGGCAATAAGTTTTACTTTGTGCAAAGTTAGCATTTAAATTTTATACCTCTATCCACTGCTGGTCAAAATTCTACATCATGGGTGCCACTCACTCATCCATTTTTCTTTTGCCATTTTCTTCCCCTATTAATAAGTAAAGAATTACCTGAAGGTCTGGTCACAGTCATCACAAGCGAACGGTTTCTCATCGGTGTGTTTCAGAAGATGCGACTTCAAGTGGCGCAGAGTCGTCGACGCGTACGGACATAGATCGCATTTGTAACACTTCTCGCCTTCGTGAGTCTGTTGTAAGGATAGAAGACTTTTAGTGGAAAAGAGACATATCAATAAAAATATTATTAAATTGTTTTACATGGATCAAATATAGATTAAGTATTTCTAGTGGGTCCCTACACTACGCAAAATACACCTTTAATGTGTGAAAATAAATCTTTGAGACAACACTTTTAAATTTATAAAAGAGACAATGAAATTTTATAAAACGAGGACTTCAAACTTATAGATAAGCAGCCGTTAATTTTATTTAAGGAGGATTTTAAATATATGAACAGGCTTTAAATGTAACGACCTTAAATTAACAAAATAAATGTGATATACAGTAATTTCCTCACATAAAAATATTTTGTATTCAAATGACTGATTTCAAAGCTTTCTGTACAAATCATGCAAAAAAAATCTCAAAGAAGTAGCCATTCTTAATATGTCATAACTTCAGTTCTTACCTTATTGTGGACTTTGCAGGAGTACCTATCAGGGAATGTTTTGCCACATCGTTTGCACTTGAGCGGCTGGTCAGACGTGTGCAACTTCTGTACGTGGATACGCAGGTCGGTCTTGCGTCCACATTTGGCTGGGCAGAGCTCGCAAGCGTACACTGGCTTTTCAGATACTGAAAATGACAATTTAATTAGACATTTTGGTATTGTTTGGTATCATATAACATTTAGAGATCTTTTGGAAAATCAAACAATCAAGATTATTACACTAAGATACATATTAGAATAAAATCACAATTATAGATTGTGGGGCCAATCCATCTGCTAAAGTTTCAGAAGATGACAAGGTGCTTCAAGGTCATGATTACTACAAGGCCTGTAACAAGTCCTAACAACTGCCTCCTACATATCTAATAGGAATTATTGCCTGGTACTATAGTTTTACGTGCTTTCAGAAACACGTAGTGTCCAGGAAAAAAAATCCACACACTGAGATTTGAAATCTGGGGGCACGGCAGTGCCCCCGCCAAGTCGAGCAAAAAAAGCGGCACGGCCGTACCATCCTTTTCTGGAAGCAGTTCAGACCATTTTCGACCCCCTATAACTTCGTTGTGGAAAAAACTAGAAGCTTCAATTTTTAACAACCGAGTATGCATTGTATAAACACGATTTATTCAAAATTTTATTCAATTTGAACTAGTCGTTTAAAAATTATAACTAGTCAAAGTTTTGTAATTTTGTCACTCACTCACTCACTCACTCACTCACTGACCGATCATCAAAAGTCTAAGGCACTTCTAGCAAACATAGAAGGTTCAAACTTGGTAGATACTTAGAGTTTATTGTATAAACCCTAGGAAAACTAAAAAAACATGCAATTTCGGTCTAGTTTTCGAGATACATAAACTGCATAAGTAACTTTGTAATCCCGTATAAATGTATAGGATTACAAAGTTACATTTGCAGTCGACGGTAAAAATTGCATAAAATCCCAATAATAATGCCATAATATATATGCTGTAATAATGTATAAAGCCAGAGAGGCGCCTTCTAGGTTTAGTCTGCTCCCATCTACGGGCGTCGTCACTTAAGATCAGGCGATATCGTGGGCAAAGGCTAACCTATAACGAATAAAAAAAAAACAAAAAGTAGTGAGATGCCACCAAAAACATAACTTGTAAAAAATACCAAGTTTCGCAACTGCAGTTCTTCTACCGTAAAAAGTTGTGAGATCCTTGTACTACCAAGTCGGTGAAATCTTTTGTGTTTTAAATTAATAGATTGACTTGGCAATCGCACTATTATGTCGGTATATTACTTGAGAGATACATTGTTGTGTTTTCATGCGATGGCCAAGTCGATCTATTAATTTAAAACACAAAAGATTTCACCGACTTGGTAGTACAAGGATCTCACAACTTTTTACGGTAGAAGAACTGCAGTTGCGAGACTTGGTATTTTTTACAAGTTATGTTTTTGGTGGCATTAGTATTACAAGCCGGACGAACGAGCACTGTAACCCTTAAGTACTGATGTGGGTGTCACAGACAGCGCGTTAACAAATATGAACCTTATTTCAAACCATTTACTTCATCATTTATTTACACAATAAAAACACGTACTGACGTGTTAAAGGTTAATTTTAATGAAAACTTACCATTATGTATCAGTTTGTGTGCCTTGAGCGAGTTGGACTGTGTGAAGCACATGCTGCACATGTCACATTTGTACGGTTTCTCGCCAGTGTGGATGCGAAGATGGCGCTTCAGCTTGAACGTGTCCGGGGAAGCATATGTGCAATGTGGACACTGCCAAATAAACAAACAGTTAACAATTTGGCTCCAGCAGATTTAATTCATTAACCCCATCCCACGCGGTTTTCTTGCAATCTTCCTACACCAAAAACTACAAAGTAGCTGTAGGGTTCTCATAAAGCAACTTATAACCAATAGGCTCGACTAGAAGAGGAAGTCTGCCTGTCACTCATTTTTCTAAATGCAAAGAAGAAGATGAGCAAGACACTTTCCTGATAAAAAGAGATAACGCTGCCTATAATACCAGTACAGTGCCACCTAGGATTTCACAATGATGTAAAATTGTAGGTGCACTGCATCAACGCTTCTTACTTAAGAGTCATAAGATGTTAACTCTTCAGCCAAGTAATTTCATGTATCGATACATAGTGTTATTAGCACATACCTGGTAGGGCCGTTCGCCCGTGTGGCACCTGACATGACGCCGTAGCTTGGACAGCTCGACGGAAGCGTAGTCGCACTCCGTACATTTGTGTGGCTTCTCGTGCGTGTGCTTGTAACGTACGTGACGCACTAACTCACCTGAAAACGTACACTGTTATAACATCGTTTCATTTCAGTGGTGAAATGTAACTAGAATAGAGTTGACAGGCTATATCTAAATGTATATAAAAGTTTAGAAACTAAATTTATTTAACTTCTACTCATTAAGACCACAACAGATCGCTTTATAGATGGGTTAACAGTTAACAACATAATATTACTGAGGTCACAGGAAAGATCTGGATCGGACAGGAGGGCGGAGCAGCACAGGAGTAGGTTAAGAAAGACAAAAGATTAGGGATTCTATCAAAGAAGAACAAACTTCGTTAGGGCCGCGGCTATGTGTTTTGGCGTGCCCGCAACATCGACAAATGGCATCCACAGGAATTATAATTAATATGAGCCCACTCTATTTCACTGCAGGGCAAGAGCCACCCTACCCTCATGTTTCGGTCTAGTGCTATGGTTTGCTATACTTTAGCATGTGAATCGAGGTCATTTTGATTCCTCCAACATTCCCCTGGCATGCGAAAGGACATGACTGTCACAGGTATGATAGCATTTTTGCTGTAGATATCAAGCAAAGTTACACTCACCGCTGGTAGTGAAGGCAACGCTGCAGTACTTGCACTTGTGCGGTTTGACTCCATTGTGCATGTTGGTGTGGTTCTGGAGCGACGCGTGCGTCTTAAAGCCGCGCTCGCACACCGAGCACTTGTACGGACGCTCCGACGAGTGGCACTTCATGTGGCGGATCAGGAGGTACCTAAGAACAAAGGGGAAATTAAATTGACTAGTAGATTTATTCAAATTTTAATTATATTTAACCCACTGCTGAGTAAAGGCCTTCTATAATTCCTTTCGATCTTGCAAGCCTATCGTATGGATATAGGGCAAGATTGATTCCAATTTTAATTATATTTAGCATATAATGTTAAGGGCTTCCCAAATTCCTCCGTTCCTTTCAATCTTGCTATTCCAACAAAATAGCACTTAAGAATCCTCTCACTACGAAGAGAGCCTTTTGCCTCAGCAGAAGGACATATTGGGCCGAAAATAGTAGATTGTAGTAAGGCCTCCATTGCAGAGGTAGCTTGGAGAAGTACCACATCTTTTCCAGTTATTCATGCACCAAAGTAATGTTCAGGCATTACTGTGCTTCAAACTGAAGAGCAATGTTCCAGCGAAATTACTGGTCATGACGAGATTCTACTAACAATATTTACTCAGGGTAACAGGCGCAGTGCCATGGAGACTTTTGTAATTCAACATACTGCTTAGATCTTTAAAAATACGCAACAGATTAATGCGGTTTTTTTTAAATAAGAGTGATATAAGAGGAAGGTTAATATTATGTAAAATGCATGCATGTAAACTGAAAGGTAATGTTACCGTCTATGGCTGCTGTAATTGCAGAAGTTGCAGGTGAAGTTGGGTCGGGAATGACGCCGCTTCTTGGCTTTGACGACGGGCTGTTCCACCTCCTCTTCCTCCGCACGTTCCTCCAGGGCCTCTTCTTCATCATCATCATCTTCTTCATCATCATCTTGGAACTTGTACACGTCCGCGCTCTGTTTCTCTTGCTGTTTTAAAAAATATTATATATATATATTATATGTAAATAAACAATCTAAATTAAACCACTGAGGAAGTAAGTATGTATATCTTTTGAAACAAAGAATTTTCCAGAAAGGTTCAGTGAATCACCTCACTTTTGAATTCAAAGCGATTTTACGGTTGATGTGATATTTTATCAAAGTTTAAAAAAATATATAAAAGCCCTACAAAATCAATGCAAATTCATTATTTTTATATATTGCATCTTTTAGTACCTCCAATGTAGCATAATTTTCAAAATTAAAGTAATACTGTCGTTTAGCTACAAATTCGTCGTCTTCTTACAGAATTAAAATGAGTCATTGAGTAATCGACAAAAATACACTATGTAAGATTTTGACAAAATATGGAATATTCATTCTTATTTATTATAAGGTAGGTAAGGGATATATCCGATGTGACTTTGTTACAAGGATAGGTAGACATACCTTAATATCGATGACATCTTTAGTTTCCTCCTGTACGACCAGCACATAACTGACTTCACCGTTGGCTCCTTTAGATGGCAACAGAGTGACCGTCTGGTAGCACTCCGAATCACCTGCCGTTGTCATATCAACATTCCCTGTTTCTTCTACAGGAGCTTGCAACTCCTAACAAAAGCATACATTCTGTGTTAACTATAATGTTACATATAGAGTAACAAAACCTAATAAGACAAAATATTCTCTTATGGATTTACGAGTACAAGATAGAAAAGGAAAGCATCTTTGTTTTTGTTACAGTTTTTAGTTGACAGGTCTCTAAAAATTGCAGGAACAGTAATCTCAGAATTTTTATTTTAAGTGTTCAGCATTCATGTTTTCCACAGACAAAGTGTTAATATACAGCCTTGGCCAAAAGTATTAGGCACCCTAAAAATTTTTGGATTTCACCTGTTTAAAGCAAAAAATTTAAACAATTTTGTTGTTTATAGATATATATTTATTAGAATATTAAAAAATATTAATATTTAGTGGGACCTCCCTTAGCTTTTATCACCGCAGCAATCTTTTGGGGCATACTGCATACCAGCTTTGTACACTCGGTTGTTGATATGGCTTCCCACTCGTCTCTTAAAGCGTTTTTGAGGGCTATTTTTGAAGTGATGCTATGCTCCCGTATCTTGCGCTTCAGTATACCCCAAAGGTGCTCGATTGGGTTCAGGTCTGGTGACTGTGCCGGCCAGTCCAACAGGACCACATCATTTTCGTGAAACCAACGCATAGTGAGTGATGATTTGTGGCATGGAGCATTGTCTTGTTGGAATTTCGGCTCATCCAGATTGGTATCGCCAAAAACGCGCGTTAGCGACGGCATCAGGGCAGTTTCAAGCACATTTATGTACTTTTGGCTGTCCATCCGACCTTCGCACACGAACATTTCGCCGACACCACTGGCAGCCATGCATCCCCAAATCATAATGCTGCCGCCTCCGTGTTTCACAGTTGGCACCACACATTCGGGATGGTATTCCTCGCCGATACGACGCCTCACGTAGGTGAAACCTGGAGTTCCAAATACCTGGAATAAAAGTTAAACACTTGTTTTAGACATTTTATTAATTTTCTAGAAGGCTAATTAATTATATGGTAATTATTTTTATTATCGTATGCAAAGTGTAGTATAAACCTTACCTCGAAGTTGGATTCGTCGGACCATAGTATGTTCGACCAATCTTCTTCTGTAAAGTGTTGGTAATTTAAAGCCCACTGCAGCCGGTTCTTCTTGTTGTTGTCGGAGAGCCATGGCTTCTTTCTGGCTTTGCAGCCTCTTAGGCCTGCTTCAGTTAGCCTTCTTCTTACCGTTCTTGAACTTATTGGTGTTTCTATTGCCTCTGATAGAGCAGCAGCCAGTTCGGAAGAAGTTTTCTTACGGTCCCTGAGGGACTCCCGAATAAGTTTTCGGTCCTGGCGGGCAGAAATCACGCGTTTTCGACCCGTTATTTGTTTGTTCGCGTGAGAGCTAGTCTCCGCAAACCTTTTCAAAGCTGATTGCACGGCCCAGCGGGAACATTTTAATAATTTGGCAATCTCTACCTGAGTCTTCCCTTCTTCAAACAAAATCTGGATTTTTATCCGTTTTTCCAATTCAAGTTCACGTTGCTTCGGCATTTTGAGTAATTAACTTCAAACACTTCACAAAAAAAATACACACAGTAGCTTAGTAACACGACGGAGGTCAAAAATAGACTGATGATTTTATTTGATTTTTTTTCTAAAAATCACCTGAGCCATAATTTGTGGCCCATACCATAAAGGTACCTTCAATTACACTATCTATTGTTTAAAATGAACGTTTAACATTGCCGCTTTCACTATTGTTTAACAGATTAGTTGTTATTCCAATATTTTATGAGTTGTACGTGTTTTATGGGGGTGCCTAATACTTTTGGCCAAGGCTGTATATTATTTTTGTCAATAATTTTCTATTTGTAATGTTTTTCTTTTTATGTGGTGTACAATAAACATTATCTATCTAAGTAGTGGTAGGCTTTGGCCGCAGCTGATCATAATGGACAAAAGTCTGATGCCAAGTAGTCATTACGACCACATTCCGACATGATATGAAATGAAGCCAGGTAGGGAGGGATTTACCCTGCATACAACCAAAGGTACAAAATTTACCTCAAAACAAATTTTTTATATTTATTGAAGGATTTTATTTATATTAATAGATACAAGAATCAAGGTAACAAATCAAAGATATCCTTTATTCAATGTTTCAGTATCTATTATTCAAGGGTAAATTTTTTGCTAGTTTCCTGTATTCCTAAACAAATATTCATGGGCTTACTTATTGCATTGATTTGTGTGTCTAGAGTCTAGGCTATAGACCTTGAGAATACGTCCTTTTTATTAATGTTACTCATACATATTTTAAATCAGAAACTAAGGAAAATACTAGTTTGACTTATAAAGAAACTTTCTTTAATAAATCTCTGTAAATTTTCTAAGGAGTGCTGAGCGAAATTCTAATAGGTTATAAAGATATCTAAATTCTTCGTATAGGTAAAATAGCATATGTTTAACCTTAAGAAATAATGAAAAAAAAAATTGTATCAAGTTTTTTTGTATATTGTACATTTGCAGTGTAAAATGAATTATATTATCTCCAGCTAAGCTGCATCTAGGTAAAATATAACATAATGTCAAAACTTTGTAGCACTTAACTCTATGAGACAGAGTGAAGTGTGGTCCTCGCTGCATATAAGAACAAAAAGATAACAATACCTGCACTGCCTCAACAGGTGTCGGCAAGGTGACTATGCTCTGCCCCGGCTGATAATAATACCGGCCTTCTTCATCCACAAAGTATGTCACTCCAGTATCAATTTCCTCTTCCGCATTCTCTTCTACAAAAAAAGGATTATATTATTTATAATTTCGCAATATATGTATAAACTTTAACTTAACAAGTTCCTTGTTGTACCTTCCCACTTTGATCTTTGTAACTATGCAATAATTTTAGTACAGTTTACATCAAGACATTGTGTTTAAGAGTAATGTTTGTGTATAATTATATCCTGAGCGACGCAAAGACAGGTTAGAAATAGTAAGTAGTTGTGTTAACCACCTGGACTGTTCTGTGATAAGTACAATATATTAAGCCAATTGGAAAAGTCTCCAATGTTTTTGCTCCTTGGGGGATATTAACATAGGATTATTCAAAAGGCAAGTAAATAGAGTCTTGAGGGGATCAGCAAATTACTAACACCCCTGGTGTCTGCAGATATCCATAGGCATGGTAACTTCATCAAGCAGATTGTACGCTTGATTGCCTATGGCATAAAAAAAGCTCCCCAGTTGCTCATGGTACGATGACTTTACAAATGAATTTACCTGCTTGTGGTGGAGGTTCATCTTCAATCGGTGGCAAGGTTTTGGCTGCCACATTGGTACGAGCCTTCTTCCTCAGCGGAGGCGCCATTTCTATGACACAACAAAACATGTTACATACATTAAAGGCTAAAGCAAACAACAGCGGGCCGGAGCGCATAAAAACATCCACCTGCATCACTTTTGAACATTTTATATGAATCAATGCACAACAGAGTGGGCCTCATTATGCAATGTGTATAAGTTTATATTAAATTTTTGAAGGTGTTATGTGTTGTGCTGTGGCATGATATTATTTGTGCTCAGCTTTTACTCTCAATGATGGTGTTGAATGATTGTAAGCATTTAGCATCATTGCACCCAAACTGAGGCACCCTATCCATAGAACAAAGTCTTATCTAAATAATACCTACTTTAAAGGATAGTGATTATAATAAGTGGTCGGTTTAAATAATTGTTTTTAGACTGGTACAAATTTTGACCCTTCGAGTAAGACACCTGGAGTATTACACAATCTGTAAAAAATTCTTGACCCTGTGTATGTGTAATATACACATATTTACACTGGATCAAGACTTTTTTCATAATTCATTTAATCACAAGCGAAAATGGGTATACAAAAAGATAACAGTAGAAATGTAAAAACATTCAGATCGCCATTATCTACCTTTCGGCATACTGTGTTGAATACAATAATTATTACATAATTTTCTATGGATAGGTTGATTTCTTTCAGAATGCAGGTCCCTTCACACATCCTAAATATCAACCTATTTAATATTGTTCTATTATTTCCCAAAATCCTCTTTTAGAGAGCACCTACATCTTCAAAGGACCCCTATGCCAACTATCGGACTTCTAGAGCTTGTAGTTTTTGTGATGAGTCAGCATCAGCTTATAGTATTTTAGCCGTAAGCTGTGACTTGTATGGGTGAAACAAACCTAAGAAAATTCTGTGTAATGAATGTAAAAGTTCGTATTGATAAATGTTTTTTAGTCTTTCATGACTGAGCTGAACTGATTGGATTGAAGTGTTAGATAATTTATTGTAGACCTGTAGGTCTATGATTACACTTAGGCTGTGTGATAGACCAGTGAAAGACTAGAATAGAATATACTTTTATTGTCAATAACTGGTTAAGTTAGTAAGTTACCAAATATGTGGTCAAAAAAGTGTTCAATGGCTATGGGCTATACTGGACCATAATTTCACAGATTTAGATCTGATGTAGAGCAATGATCTTACAGTCAAATACCTACTGTAAATAATGCTGTCATTATAAAATATGGGAACTATCTTTAAATAGGAATGACCCTTTTGGCAAAAAATAAGCTATTTTATGGAATAACTTATTGTAAATGCCTAGTAACCAATAGATTTTGATATTCTAACTTTTAAAATATTTGGCTTACATACCTCAGGAATATGTACCTAAATTTAAAGCTTATCAAAACAGTGGTACTGAAATCTGAAAGCAGTCTAACAGTAGTCAATATGTTGTGTTATACGTGTGTTACTTATATTATAAGTACTTAGGAATATATCTAACCTTTCTGGATAGGTTGGCGCCGTTGAAAATCGATAATTATTTCAATAACTACAGTGATGTGGACAATGGGAGAAGAGTTTTGAAAAAACACGTCTAAAATAAGCTTCACAATAGATGTTTGGCGGGCTCTCTAGCACAATATCTACATAACTTTCAACTCTACTGCAGTCGTTCAATATAAAGAGTTACAGTCCGCCATCTTAGGCAGCCTAAATTTCACAAAATGCATGTACTTCACTGTGAAATTAGAGCAAATCGTTATATATTCGGAGATAATTCCTTAAAAACATAAACACAGCATTACACGCCGATGGCAATAATTATGAAACAGGCGGCGCTGGCGTCAATGAAAATGATAGAAGACTCACTTGAGAAATCAAAGGATCTCGGAATTTCACGTAGCTAAGCTCTTTTCACGAACCACTTTTTGAATTCATTTTTACAATCTGATAATTAGAAACTTGTTGAGTACCTATAATCAGTAATAATGAAGCAAAATCACAACTTCTGTACCTGTTTCAAAACGCAGAACTTCTAAATTTTCTCAATGAGGGCGTTTCAATCAATTCATATTTGGGCGATAGTGACGCCTAAAAATCGAAATGGAATGGCTGACGCGAGAACTACGCAAGTCGAAAGAGACCGAACGATACATTGTTGCCATAAAAATAAATAATTGTTGCCTGTTTGAAGGACTAGGTGGCAGTATTTTCATTCACTCAATCTCGGATGAAAAAGCCAATGGATGGGTAACCACTAGGCGACCCCCGCTGCCAACACACACATACAAAGCACTCATTCCCAATCCGGCTTGTTTATTAAAACTAGTTGTGACACTAACGCGTCATTCAGCAAACGACCGCAACAGGGAAAGTCGTGAGCAGAAATTGGCCAATTGTAGCGTTTTATGGTGCAAAACGCGATGAGAAAACATTTAATTTACAAGAGGATCATGTTACTTTTCATATTTAACCATAATTTTGTCGAAATATCAACTAAAAATACAAAAAATAAGCAAAATACTAAAAATTACTATGTGTTGCCACTAAATCATGCAAGACCTAACTTGGGGTAAATTTTACGTATGAGTAGTTATATAATATTATAAACGTCTATTTTACGCCCGTTATTGTAATACTAAAAACCAGTATTCATATTATTATACACATTTAAACAAAAACACTCACATTCCTAATTATTACATGTATAAATAACCAGCCTGGATATCTCAAAATCTATATAAATATAACTGATACTATATAAATATATCTGAGAGTAGGTACTACGTTATTATAACAAATCAAAACATAAAGTGAAACTGCGGGTCGGCCAGTCCCAAACACTATCCACCCTATGTTCAAAAAGGAAAACGAGACAACCAATCTAGCGATTTTCACAAAAACGATTTCAAAACAATCATAGCGTAGGTCCCTGATACTAAAAAACGTTCAATAATATGATATTTTTCCCAAAAACTGCCTTTGCAAAATTCTTCAATTTAGTATTAAAAATTAAATACATTACATTTTTCTTACAAGTTTTTCTATTAGGTACATACCTTCTTGATTTTTTTTCTAATTTTCTTTAGACTTTTTTTTTAATTGAATATTTTATTACAAATTAATATTTATTACTCTCAAAAAAAGGTAATTTAAAGTTATACAATGGCCACACTGGAACAAAAATCAAGTTGGGACATGTCGAGACAAATAAAATATCGATATCGACTTTTTAGTAGAAATCTTATCAAAATCTAAAACTTAAAGTTAATAGTGTAGGGACATTGTATGGTATGAAAGGCTCAAAAATGCTTGCACTTTTTTTGTTAAAACGTTACTTTTTGTACTTGATAAGGTCACTTGTACTAGTTGTTTTAATAATTATTATTATAATCCCAAGCTTTACCAATGCCCATAAACTCAATTTCCTATGAAGAAAATGAATTTATCTATAAAAATATCAGATGGTTAACACATGAACAAGTGGTAACTGCGAACTATCAATATGATATAAAATATTAGGTAAGTTCGAAACAGGAATTTCATGTAAGTACCTACCTACAGCACTGTAAAATAATACAAGTGAATTAATTAAAAAATTTAAAAAAACCCCCGCCCCAAACGTTATACACAATTCACCATTTTTAATGGCGGCCATCTTGGATTTTAAATTTTATATAGTAGGCTGTATTTTACTTATTAAGCCCTTTCATTTAGTATCCATATTGAGGGAGTTGTGAAAGGAAAAAGTAATCCGCCATTTTGTAGCGGCGGCCATCTTGGACCGATTTCCACCAAACACACACACACAGACAGACAGACACATCAAACTTATAACACCTCGTCATTTTTGCGTTGGGGGTTAAAATGGGGAAGTCAATACTAACGTGACATGGCAACATAATTTTCAGGCTAGCCAACGTAAAGGCTAGAGGTAAAATAACTGTGAATGATCTTTAGTGCACATGCAGGCTGTTTCTGTGTGTGTATTTTATTCGTGTGCGTGTATTTATGGTAGTGTTGGATAATTTTGACGTAAGCGTTAGTAGCGACATTATTGAAAATTCATTAGTGTGGAAACGTTATATTAGTGTGAGTTGCCT
Source organism: Hemithea aestivaria (assembly GCA_947507615.1). NCBI lineage: Eukaryota > Metazoa > Arthropoda > Insecta > Lepidoptera > Geometridae > Hemithea > Hemithea aestivaria. The sequence continues at coordinate 5,452,430 of OX382323.1, forward strand.
CTCCCCCCGCCAGAGATGCCAGCATTTTTCACATAGAAATTAGTCCGCGTATCTTCTCCCTAGGCTAAGAACTCGTTGCGTTTTTTGAGATTTTTTTTCTTTCGAAATTGATTCTCTTGCTGTTTTTCAATATATAACTAACACTGATAACACTTTTATGTGTAAAAAGCAGCTGAAATGTTGTATTGAGATAGCTTAGACCCTGGAATAACATATAGGCTACATAAGTACTGCGGGTAAAACCGCTGGGCGCAGGTAGTAAAACATAAATTTTAATAACAAGATACGCGTTTATTTGGTTCACTAGTTCAGCCAAATATTTTTTAACTGATTTAACCTAATATAAGATTACGAAAAATACCTAATTATACCTACCTCTTATAACCTTCCGTCATAATATGCAATAATATTTTGACCAAAGTATCGATAGTGAGTATCGATTATTTCAAGCACTACCGTTGTTAACGTAAAATGTGCGTCATCTAGTGCACATGCAAGCGGTTTCTGTGTGTGTATTATGTTCGTGTGTGTGTATTTATGGTAGTGTTGGATAATTTTGACGTAAGCGTTCGTAGCGACATGACTGAAAATTCATTAGTGTGGAATCGATGTATTAGTGTGCGTTGCCTCTCCCCCCGCCAGAACGCCAGCATTTTTCACATAGAAATAAGTCCGCGTATCTTCTCCCTAGGCTAAGAACTCGTTGCACTCAATAGGAAACGCTCAGTGGAAACGGAACACACCACCGCGTATTTTGTTTTATTATCTGTGGTCACATGGCTAAGCTTCTTCTATAATCTATGGTATGTGCTCTATTATCTGTATGTAAGTCACAGATTACTAATAGGTAAGTTATATAGTCTGTACCATCAGTCTGTACTATGGATTCGTGGTGAAAAAAATATTGTGGAAATTGAAAATAAAAAATGTACACATTCTAAAATCAAAAAATTGTTGAATATCTGAAAGTAAAATTTGTAAAATGGGTTACAAATATGTGTTACTTGTTTTCTTCGGAACCTGTGTGTTTCTGGTTACGGTGAGTGGCAATAATTTACATGTTTTGTATACCTTGGAGGTAAAATATTCTAATAAATGCTGTACGAAATATACACGTAACAGCGTACATCAAAAAATCAATTAAAAAAAAATATCCACTGGTAACGACTTACTTTTTACACTGAATTAGACCGATCAAGTGTATTGCAGAAGCTCTTTCATGATATTAATGCACATCTTATATGCCAGGCTCAATATGAAGACAAGCGATGCAAGTGTGTATGCCCGAGTCCTTCTGCAGTTCTAAACAACACTGGAGGCACTGGACATCGTCCTTTCATTGACAATGTCCCACCTAACAAATGGTATCTACTTTTGACTATTCTATTGTATAGTTCTGCTTTCTATGACTATTATTAGTTCTGTAGTGGTAGGCATATGCTGGGAAAATGCCACACCTTGTCAGTTATTCATCCGCCAAGTAATGTGCATGCATTACTATGTTCAGGACTGAAGGGCAATGTTATCAGCAATTACTACACATGATGAGATTCTATAACAAATATGTGTATCTCAAATCTTAAAGTGATGGTGCAGTGCTATGCAGAATTTGAATTTCGAAAACCTGTGTGCTGTCTATTATTATCTTTCTGCCCTTATCCTTCACTAGGTAAGGTCGGCACAATACATTTTTCTCCTCCATTCTTATCTATCATCTGCCAAATCATCATCCGCTCCTCTAGCATGCAAATCCTCTTTCACACAGTTCATCCAAACCTTGTTTGGGCGTTCCCAACATATGGGCAATCATGATGCTTGCCATGCACCTGATTTCCTTGTATTGTCAGTACATAGTATAAACAAAGTGGCTTCCTGCTGTGTCTGTCCCTACCTTTGCTTAGATCTTTAAAACTACACAATGGATTTGATGTGGTTTTTCTTAAATAGATAGTGTTATATAAGAGGATGGTTTATATGTGTTGTGTATAAAGCCGGGTCTCCAGCTATTGTTTTGGGCTCAATCAACAAAACCATGACAATATTCAACAAAATTCTGGGTGATTTTGATGAAAATTGATATTATGTTTCTGTTGTATGTGCTTTCCATACCCAATGGAACATTAAACAAAAAACATTGTAGGAGCAAACAAAAGGTGTAGTTAGACAATGTTTTGTGAAGAATGTGATGTTTTTGTTAATAGTGTAGAGTGTAGACCAAAACAGGAGCTGGAGATGTGGCTTAATACAGGCACATTACGCAATAGGTAACTAGTTCATGTGGGTCCACTGTAATCTTAATAAAATTATAATCATGAAAGTTTGTAATAATGTATGGATGTCTGGATGGTACCGGTCCAACCGTAACAATGTTTGTTTGGACTGATTGAGCTGAAATTTGGTATAGAGATAGCTTAGACCCTGGATTAACATATAGGCTAATGTACAGCGGGTAAAACTGCTGGACGTAGCTAGTTGTTCATAAAGATTAATGTTCTAAATGTCAATATTTCCAGCAACTGTGAAGGAGTGATATTGCCTCGCATCGGTGATGAGATCAAAGGCAAGGAGGCAGAGTTCTGTCCGCGCTGCGAGTGCAAGTATGAAAACAGGAACACCACTATCATTAAGGTTAGTTATTTTTCAATATTTTGCAGGTAGTTTTAATTAACCTTTTGAACGCCACGGCACAAACGCATTTTCGTGCCCTGTGCGCCAAGGCACAATTTAAAATAAAATTCCTACGAAAGAACTATAGTGTTGCCAAGAGTCGATAAATATATTTATTTCACTTTATTAAGACTGGGTTTTTTGTCGTCTATAGACGTCGTTGGCGTACAGGACCCGCAAGTACTTGTCAAGTATAGTTGACTTTAGCGGTCAAAAGGTTAAAAGAAGCTAATAATATTGGCTTGTTAATATTATGTTAATTATTGTAAGTGGAAATTATACTGCTATAATTATAACAATAAATAAATAAAAAATACACACATTCACATCCATCCTATCCTGGATTAGATAACTCTTTATAGAAACACAACAATTATATGTATAACTAAATCTTACAATCAAACACGCACACACACACATGAATACATACTTCAGCATTCATAGTATTAATAGGAAATCTTTCATAATGAAATTTCCATACAATTCAGTAATAATAACATTCTAATACTTTTTATCAATAGTGCTGGAATAGTGAGATTGTATACTAGAATCATAATATTATTATCTCGTCGGGGCCTCCAATATGAGTAACCCTACGGGCAGGCCTAGGTGGTAGTAGTCATCATCATCATCATCATCATCTCAGCCATTGGACGTCCACTGCTGAACATAGGCCTCCCCTTTGGACTTCCATATGTACCGGTTGGAAGCGACCTGCATCCAGCGTCTTCCGGCGACCTTTATAAGGTCGTCTGTCCACCTTGTGGGTGGACGTCCTACGCTTCGTTTGCTAGTCCGTGGTCTCCACTCGAGCACTTTTCGACCCCATCGGCCATCCGCTCTACGCGCTATGTGGCCTGCCCATTGCCACTTCAGCTTGCTAATCCGCCGGGCTATGTCGGTGACTTTAGTTCGTCTACGGATTTCTTCATTTCTGATTCGATCTCGTAGAGAAACCCCGAGCATAGCCCTTTCCATAGCACGCTGGGCGACTTTGAGCTTCGAGATGAGGCCAATGGTGAAGGACCACGTTTCGGTGCCGTAAGTCATCACTGGTAACACACATTGATCAAAAACTTTCGTCTTGAGGCACTGAGGTATATCGGACGAAAAGACATTGCGTAGTTTCCCGAATGCTGCCCAACCGAGTTGGATTCGGCGGTTGACCTCTTTCTCGAAGTTGGACCTACCTAATTGGACTACTTGTCCTAGATAAATATACGAGTCCACAACTTCGAGTACCGATCCTTCAACAGATATTGGGGTGGGCACAACATTGGCATTTGACATAAGCTTCGTCTTGTCCATGTTCATTTTTAAGCCCACCCGTTGTGAAGCTCGGTTGAGGTCATCGAGCATCATGCTGAGTTCCTCCATCGACTTTGCCATGACTACGATGTCGTCGGCAAACCGAAGGTGAGTGATGTATTCGCCGTTGATATTGATGCCAAGTCCTTGCCATTCCAGGAGCTTGAAGGTGTCTTCCATTACGGCAGTAAACAGCTTCGGAGAGATAACGTCTCCCTGTCTTACGCCTCTTCTTAATGGAATCGCCTTCGTGCTCTGCTCCTGTACTCGGACTGACATAGTGGCGTTCTTATACAAGCACTTCAACACTTCAATGTACCGATAGTCAATATGGCATCGCTGAAGTGACTCGAGCACCGCCCATGTTTCCACCGAATCAAAGGCTTTTTCATAGTCCACAAACGCTAAGCATAATGGCAAATTATACTCCTCGGTCTTCTGTATAACTTGCCGCAGCGTATGAATGTGGTCTATGGTACTAAAGCCTTTTCGGAAACCGGCTTGTTCGGGAGGCTGGAAGTCATCAAGTCTGTGTTCGAGACGGTTCGTGATGACCCTTGAAAACAGCTTATAAACATGGCTCAGAAGCGTAATGGGCCTATAGTTCTTCAATAGGCTGTTATCACCTTTTTTGAAGAACAGCACCACCTCGCCTCTGTTCCACGTCTCAGGCGTTTTGCCCTCGGACAAGACGGAATTAAAAAGTTTCTGGAGGACTTTAAGTACCGGTGTTCCACCCGCTCTCAGAAGCTCTGAAGTGATTCCGTCTTCGCCCGGCGCCTTGTTGTTCTTAAGCTGCTTCAGGGCCATCCTAATCTCGTAAAGACTGATGTCCGGGATATCTTCGGTATAGTGTCGGGACAGTTTGGCTCTTGGATCTCCTACCAAGCTGTCAACGGGCTTTGCGACCGAAGTGTAAAGCTGTCCATAGAACCTCTCAATCTCCCCTAAAACCTCTGCTTTGGTCGACGCTATGCTGCCATCTTCCCGTTTCAGCTTCGTCAGCTGACTTTGCCCAATAGACTTGTCCTTTGCGAACACTTTGGAGCCTTGGTTTCGCTCAATTGTCTCCTTAACACGGTTAGTGTTAAAGAGACGTAGATCATGACGCAAGGACTTAGATATACGTCTATTGAGCTGCCTATAAGACTCGGCGTCGTCGGGAGATTGCAACTGTAACGAGCGTCGTTCAGCCATGAGGTTTAAGGTTTGATCAGCCAATTTCTGAGGTCTATCTTTACGACGGGGTCTAAAAAACTTGGACCCTACCGTGCGTACAGCTTCCACTAGCCCGTCATTGATCTCGTCCACTGATGCTAAGTTCTCAAGGCAAGCAAAGCGGTTTGTGAGCTCGAGTTGGAAGCTTTCGGGGTTTTGAATATGGGCCCTGGTAGGTCGGAGCGTAGACTTCATCAGACTGGACCTTTCTAGCTTAACGTTAATATTTAGTGAGCCTCGTACAAGTCGGTGATCACTGCCGGTTTTAACCCTGTTGATCACAGAGACGTCACTAAATATCCGTTTCTTGTCGGTCATGATGAAGTCTATCTCATTTCTCGTGGAACCATCGGGGCTCATCCAGGTCCATTTCCTGTGAGGCGGCTTCTGGAAGAAAGAGTTCATCATAAAGAGTTCCTCACTCTCCAGGAAATCAGCCAGCCTCTGTCCCCTAGGGTTCCGTTGCCCATACCCAAATCGCCCCACTCTCAACTCATCGCCGCTTTTCTTGCCCAACTTCGCGTTGAAGTCCCCCATAACAACAGTGAAGTAGGTTTCGGAAGTATGTATGGCTCTACTTACGTCCTCATACATAGCCTCTACTTCATCATCGGAGTGTGACGAGGTCGGCGCATATACCTGAATGACCTTCAGCGAATACCTTTTAGATATTCTGAGTATTAGGTATACCACCCTGCTCGACACACTGTCGATGGTTATAATGTTGTTTACGAGGGACTTGTGAACGAGAAACCCGACACCACCTTGGGACTGTTGGTCGCCCTCCCGGTAGTAGAGCAAGTTACCGGACTTCAGGGTTACGGTGTCCTCCCCCTCTCTACGGACTTCACATAACCCGACAATGTCCCAGCGTAACCTGCTCAGTTCCTCTTCCAGCTCGCAGATCTTTTCGTCAGTCCTCAGAGTGCGAATGTTGTGTGTTACCAGGGCCAGTCGTCGTGGGGATGGGTAGCCGGGCATCTGCCGGTGATTCTTAGCACCCCCTGCTCCGCCGTTACCTTGACTGCTACCCGCGTCAGGAACAAGGGAGCTGCCGGGGACTGGGGGCCTGGTATTTATATTGCTCGTCATTTGTAAGGGGGGGTTTTGCCATACGCGCCACGCTTGGCAGGCGGGTTGGCGCGCGCAGTTTTTTTATTTAGTGTGGTTAGAAGCCGGAAGATGCTGCTGCCCATCTCCCGGTGTATTCCCTTAGCAGGCTCCTACTGCAACCACGGGACGATATGGCGGGGGACTATTCTAAGGCCGGTCACCCCACGGCCAGGTAGTAGCCCCACGGTGGTAGTAGTAAAACCATTGAATTATCAGCATACACACTTTATTGTCCTCGCACTGTTACAATACACGCGATGGGTCTGCAACGCTACCCGAGAGTTACTGACTTGTAATTAATACCTATATTATAATTTGTGGCGCTTACGCCCTTACATTATGAATTACTCGCTGCACTCACTGCTGTACTATAGTCTATTGGTTATTCCAGGGTCTAAGCTATGTCTATACCAAAAACGTGGCAAAAAGAGGCGTGAAAGAGTAACAAACATACATACATCCATACAACCAGACATCCAAGCATTCTTATAAACTTCTTTTTATTTTTATGTGATTAAGTAGAAGACGAGCAAGACGCTCTCCTGATGTTAAGAGATAACGCTGCCCATAATCAGTACAGTGTTACCCAAGATTTCACAATTATGTGAAATTCTAGGAGCACTGCACCAACGCTTCTTACTCAAGAGTCATAAGATGTTAAGACTCTTTAGCCCAGGAATTTCACTAACTAAACTTAACTTAATTAATTATCGAGATGAATGGAGAGAGGGAAGGGAGGCCTTTGCCCAGCAGTGGGATAAACCAGGCTGAAAATAAAAAATAAAAAAAAAATAAAAAAACTTAACTTAAACTTTCATGTTAATAATATTAGTATGATGTCTTTCACAGGTGGTGGTGATCATAGTGATCTGGGTGATAATGTTGCTGGTGGTGTACATGGGCTTCCTGATTTGTCTGGATCCACTCATCAACAAGCGAGCCAAGGCTTCCTACCAGGAACATACCAACGAGGAAGTAAGTATACAGTTTTGTTGCATTTGAAATAAACATATTTCTGATTGTTGATTCACAACCTAATTGTCAAACTTCCCGCCATCGACATCACTAACACAGACTGTCAAATTTTAACAAAATTTAAAAATCTTAAAAACCGTTAACGGATCAGTACCTACTAAATTAAATGCAACTTATGCTTCATTTTGCATCTTTGGGTAAACCTCATAATGGTTTTTTTTTTTAACCCCCGACGCAAAAACGACGGGGTGTTATAAGTTTGACGTGTCTGTCTGTCTGTCTGTCTGTCTGTCTGTCTGTCTGTCTGTCTGTCTGTCTGTCTGTGTGTGTGTGTATGTGTCTGTCTGTGGCATCGTAGCTCCCAAACGGATGAACGGATTTTGATTTTGTTTTTTTTGTTTGAAAGTAGAGTAAGTCGAGAGTGTTCTTAGCCATGTTTGGTGGAAATCGGTCCAAGATGGCCGCCGCTACAAAATGGCGGATTACTTTTTTCTTCCACGACCCCCTCAATATGGGTATCAAATGAAAGGGCTTAACGAGTAGAATACATCCCACTATATAAAATTTAAAATCCAAGATGGCTGCCATCAAAAAATGGTAAATTACGTATTGCGTTGGGGGTTTTTTAAATTTTTAATTTAATTCACTTGTTAATAAACATGTTTTATAGGTCACAAAAGACGTTATGCCCGCGGCGCGAGCTGGCATGAGCTAGCCATTTGTACCGGAATAACCCTCCATCACTCGGTGCATTATTGTTTAAGTGTAAAGATCAACAACTGACTGATCTGTCAATGCACAGTTCAAACTGCTGAACAGATGGGGATGAAATGTGGCAAATGAATATTATATTTTAAGACATAATGTGGGATAAGTGCGGGGTAGTAATGATTAAATTGGTTTTAGGACGTAGACAACTACTAAGAAATGATTTCTCGACGCGGACAAAGCCGCGAGGATAAGGTAGCCATTGAGAAACAAATAAGTAGGTACAAGATTATTATTTGTTGTTTGATATGTTAGAGACAGACCCAAGCATAATGATGGTCTGATGGTAAGCCATTACCGTCGCCTATGGACGTCTGCAACACTAGTGGTATTGCCCCGGTGTCGGTCATTGTCGACGCGTTATAGGCCTAGTAGGCGGGGTAAATTCCTCCCTGCGGCCCTAGCACATAAAAACATTGACATAAGACTAGTAAATCCCGTTCCAACGTCAAGAGAAATTGACGTTTGTAAGAGCACAATGACTGGGAGTAGCTACAAATTGTATGCTATGACAATGCAAGTAGCAAGAGTAGCGTCTGATATATTATGTCAAATTACTCTTGACAGTGGGAAGGGAGATGCTACTCTTATGTCAATGTCAAAGTCTGCTTGGGCTGCTGCATATCTACTTACAATTACAGAATGTATGTACTTACTTGCATGATACACAATACACAGGTTTCCCAAAATTTTTGAAGCATTAAAAAATTACATTGTATTTTTGTCAGATAACCTTAACTAATCTAACAACCCTGAAATTGCACGATCGAAAACTTATGAGCGTTAAAAACAATGCATCTCATATTTTTATTACATATTTTAATAATGGACTAATTAGATTTTATTTTATCATATCAACATTTCTTTGTGTCCTTCATCAAAAGTTCAATTTTTACTTGAGTACAGCCATATGTCATTGTTAATAATATTCGTAAGTTTTATGTTATATCATCCACCCGCATCGACCGCGCCGAAAGAATTTTTGTATAGGAAATCATCTTCTGATTTGGCTTTCCGGCAATGTATATGTGTGTAAGCATTCATGACATTTTATATAAAATTCAAAATTCGATTCCTTCGGCGCGTTCGGCTCTGATAAATGTGCGTTCACCATTACAATCATCAATTTTTGTAAATATTGTAATCCTAAACTAATGCGCAGAATCAAGCAACCACTTATTTTATTTTTTATTGCCATGTTAACCGAACAGCTGCACATCATTTTAACCGATTATGACAATCACTCCCGAGGCTCAAGATGCAAGCCTAGAGCTTAGTTTGGGTCTCAACGACTATTTTTTTTAGTATATATATGTTTTGGCTAAAGTCCGAAGTGCGGCTAAACCTAGGTGTAGCCGATCACTGACGGTTAAAGTTGGGTGAGAACTAAATGTTTGTAAGAAAAAACTTGTTTTTTATTTACTGCGGTAGCAGCCGGCGAAGCACCAGATCCGACTTGTCCTTATTCCAGAGTTCTCAATTCATTAAGGAATACTTAATGCTAATTCTGCCGTCCGATGTTTAAAAGACCGCTAAGTGATAAATTGTGATTTTGAGATATGAGCAAAAACGTAAAAATTCGAATTCTGGAAAATTTTAAAATACACGAGTATAATTTTATGTACCATTGGCAAGTGTTTGTATTATAAACCTATAGTGATCATTTAATAGTAATCTAGAGTTTAAGATTGATACAACTGATATTAATTATAAAAAAAAACAGTAATTTAGCTGCACTAAGTTTTGGATATTTTGTCTGTAGCTCAGCCAATTGAACAGATTAAAATTTGGGACCTAGACCAAAAGATAGAGAAAAAAATACTCTATCCGGTGGTGTTAAAAAGTCGATTTTTGGAAAAATGTTGCTTAGCTGTCTTTTAAAGATCGGACGGCAGAATTTTATGACGATCACCACACAACAACAATTAATCATGTTGATGACAACTTGTCTCACGTTTTAAACGGATGAGGCAGAAAATAAATCTACACCTAACTTTAACCAACTGTGGTCGGTTGCACCTAGGTTTAACCGGCTAAACCTAGGTGTAACATAATATATAGTATATGTCTTACTGTTTATATGTTCTACTGTAAAAGTACAAAACTTTTGGCAATAAAGAAATCGTATGTCTTAATATTATAATGTTCCTCAGGATGAAGGTTCAGTGAGCAGTCCGTCGCAGCAGATGCGAGCCTCGGGCAACGTGCTGAACCGCGTCACGCATCACCAGGACAAGTGGAAGCGACAAGTGCGCGAGCAACGACGCAACATATACGACAGACACACCATGCTTAACTAGACTACATCATAACACTGCGCTGAAGAGTCTTAACAACTTACGACTCTTGAGTAAGTGTTGGTACAGTGCGCCTTGAACTTAACATCATTGTGAAATGCTGGGTAGCACTGTATTTATAGGCAGCGTTATCTCTTGTCATCAGGAGAGCGTCTATTTTTTATTTTGTGGCTTGTTAAGTGCCCTACAATTTTGCCAATGACTCTGAAAGATAAACCACCAAATTATTGAAAACAGAATAATATGAGTTTTTCTTACTACATTCTATAAAAACAACAAAAATTATCAAAAAATCTAAGAATCTAATGGGACTACAAGTAAATGTTATTTTAAGCGAAGTGTAGTAGCGTTACTGTTTATAAATGTTTACTATCATTATTTCTATACTAATAAATTATAATATTATAGTCTACAATGTGTTTTATTTTTAGAGAGGTATTATAGAGAATCAGGGGCGGACTAGGGATAAGGCCCCTCAAAATCTTTCCAGCAAGCTTTTCACATAAATATTTTAAAGACAAAAAAAATCCTTATATTTTCAAAATCTTAAGCTAGAACGGTACGTGTCAGCGATGTAAACCCTGCGGGAATCCTGGATTAGCCATTGAAGCCATTGAACTTTAACTTTTTTTAAACATCACTTGTCATTCTTTGACTGTTTAAAAAAAATGTTTTCCTGTAGTAGTTCACGTCCTACTAAATTCGTACTTATAAATACGAAAGTACGAATGTGTTTTTTACCTGTACATGTATAATTTGTGTATCATGCTAAGGGGTATTAGATATCCTACTAGGCATGTAAAGGTAACAAAGGAAACACACGTCCATACTCTTCACTTTCAATGGGTCGTCCACATTTACCATACATTTACCGCCGAGTGTGGTTTTGTCTATGACCGCAATTTTTGTCTATTGACGAATGTAGACGAATGTGTTCGGATATTTACTTTTTTTTTCGGTAAATTTCTTTTTAGGTAAATTTAACTTGTTTCAAGTCCTTATTCTTACAAAATGGCTTCAAATGATCCATGATTAATTAATATTCAAAATATTATTAAAGTCGTTAGCTATGGAGCCCAAAATGTATACCAGAAACTTACCGGTAAAAAAAACCGTAAATATCTGAACACATTCGTCAATAGACAAAAATTGCTCGTCCATAGACAAAACCTCATTCGCCGGTAAATGTGGACGACCCACAAAATATTAGTAGGGTGTTTCAAGTACCTATAGCAAGCTCCTAGAATAAAATAGGCTATCGTTTAGTGAATAAATGCACTGGTCGCAGCTAGTGACTTAACACTATTGACTTAGCCTGAAATAAAGTCTGAATAGAATTACATAACATACCCACAACTTGAGTGGATCTCTTTAAGGGTTCACGGTTCACCATTAGCTTTACATTTTCACTTATGTCTTGATAGATAGCGCTAGTAGTCTACAAATCTCAAATTATAATATAAATAACTCTTATATACAAATAACTAGGTATAATACAAATAACTCTTAAAGTAAATAAGTCGTAAGTAAATAAGTCTCAAAGTTACTGGAAATATTTATAAATAGGTACCTATAACAAAAAAATAAAAAGCTATAAGTAGTTAAACAATCGGTGATCTTATTGCATAAAGCAATCTCTTACAGACAACTAGTAGGTATGCGGATTCTGTAGTTTCTTTATAAGTTACTTTGGCGTCGTCATCGTGCTCCTGTTTTTTTTATTTGTATGAAATTAGACATTGAGTACCTAACTCTTTATTATTATTCGTAGACCTAACTCGAAGGCGTTTGCCATACGAGAAACAAGTGAAATTTAAAAAAACTTAAAATCAAGCTTTTATTATTATATTACCATCTAGCAGCAAAGTACTTGTCATGACGAATCAAATGAGCCCAAACTCAATAGGGTTGCGTCGTTTAATTACGTAGTTCCTATAGCCACCTACTCAACTTGCAAGATTTGATTACAGACAGACAGATAACAGACAGGTGAAAGTAAATAAAAAATCTTGTAAAAAAAGGAGGAGGATTATATTGCCACCACTAGTAAAGAATTAAGTTCAGTAGTCGTCATAGATTTAAAAACAGTTGGTTGCTAAAAAGTTGTCAGTCTCAGTTGCCGCAATAGTTAAGCAGGGTCTCCAGCGCGTGTTTTGGTTCAAACATTCAACAAAAACATGACAACATAAAAAAAATCTAGGCGATTTTGATGAATATTGATATTATGTTTTGTGGAATGTGCTTTCTATCGGGTATGGAGAGCAAAAACATTGTTGGAGCAAACAAGAAGTCAAAGTCGCCGAGTTTTTTTTTAATGTTGTCATGTTCATGTGTTTTTTTTTAATGTTGTCATGTGAATGTTTGAACCAAAAACGTAGCTGGAGACGCGGCTTTACCTACTCAGTCTTGCAGACTGACGGGCCCATGATTTTAAACAACTTTTCTTGTTTCTTGTCTTTCCCACTGCTGGGCAAAGACCTCCCGAATAGAAGTTAATATTTTCAACTATTTTTGTACGTATTTTAATTTTGTTTATAGAGCCGCTTATTTAGTATGAATGTAATGTAAACAAGACACAAAGGAAGTGGCCACATGGGTGCACGGCAGCTATTCAGGTAGTTCGTTGGAGCTTGTAATATGACAATGGTTTAGTGTGCCGCGCAGTGTGAGCACACCTTTAGGCTGCCATGTGGAGCCGCTAAAATGTTGCTACCGGGGTTTTGTGATTTTTTTTAATCTTTAAATTAGTACCTTAGTCTAGTACAAAGATCTGGAGGCCTACCAAAGACTGGTCTGGTGATAATGTTAAATACAAAAACTGAATGATACTCGTACAGGTCCTAAGGTGATGCATGAATATTAGGACACAAAAAGGATATTCATTCAGGGTGTGTGGTTCAATCCAGGGTTGAGTAGATAGATCAATAATTTTATGTCAAAACTAGAGTACCTACCTAGAACCTGAAAACTTTTTAATAGCATTTTCAAACCGATGTGAACATCAGTAACATAAATTTGTTATGATTTTAATGTCGGTAGAGTGGAGACCACAGAGCTCATGACCAACCGAGAATTGCGGGAGGTTTTCACAGTATGAAAACCTTTTATAGTCAAGAACTGAAATCTTAGTTCCAGTTAGAAAGGTCTTACCTTCCGAGGTCCGGAAAATAACTGAGCTTATGAGACAACTAATGTCTCCTGAGACAGGCAATGTTGTGTATGACTTCGTATCAAAGACGTAGGTTTTACACTACCTAATATGGTTACAAAAGCACATAAAGATTGTAAAGCAGCAGCATCTTATCGGCACCGCCAACCTTTATTGTTCCCAGCGGGGCGGCGCGAAATTCAGCTCCGGCAAAGAGTACACACCTACACCTCCAAAGTTTATTGCGCTCAAATTGTATGCATTATTTATTTAATTTAAAAGCGAAGAAACCCGACTGCAATCATACGCCTCCGCCTCTACGAGAATGGGAAAGAATTCAAAAATATACCTAAATAAGTCTGTGGTGTTAGGGCGGTGCTATAATGGTGGGATATTGGTTTTTAAACTTTGACAATTCTACTTACTTTGCCCAGCAATTTTACAGGTTGAAAAGTAGAATAATATGATTAATGTAAAAGTAGAATAATAAAATAATATTAACCGGGGGTAGACTTCCATTGCAGGGTCGTCTAGGTGGGTACCCCAACAACCCAGTTATTCTACCGCCTGAGCAGTGATGTGCAAACATTACTGTGCTTTGGTAGGAGGGCACTGTTGCTAGTGAAATTACTGGGCTAAAGAGTCTTAACATCTTATGACTCTTGAGTAAGAAGCGTTGGTGCAGTGCTCCTAGAATTTCACATCATTGTGAAATCCTAAGTAGCACTGTACTGTTTATGGCCAGCGTTATCTCTTAACATCAGGAGAGCGTCTTGCTCGTCTTCTACTTTATCACATAAAAAAAGTGTTATTCCAGGGCCCAGGTTATATAGGTTCCTATCTAGCTTATGTTCGCGATCTTGCCCACGTGGAAAAATCCTTAGTAGAGGTCCACTTCATAAAACCTATCTGTGTGGCCAAATTCAACACAATCCATTCAGCGGCTTATGTTATGCGATAGATCAGTCAGTCAATCAATCAGTCACGCTTCTTACCTGCGCGGGTCAACTTATTTGTGATTTGACTCTGCCGTAGGGTAACCTAATCTGTAGTGTATAATATGGCACACAGAGTACAAACCCCAATATATCCTTAGCTCTTCCTGTTCAACTCCACCAAGCAGTTTTTCGTAGCTCTTCCTGTTCAACTCCACCAAGCAGTTTTTCGTAGCTCTTCCTGTTCAACTCCACCAAGCAGTTTTTCGTAGCTCTTCCTGTTCAACTCCACCAAGCAGTTTTTCCCTTCTTACTGTAACCCTGTAAAGGTGCAATCTCACTAAGCAGCAACTGTACTGCAACGGCGCGGCGCGGCACGGCGCGGCCAAGTATCTTTGTATGAACATGTATGGGACATACCGCACTACGCGGCAGCGACACGGCGCGTCGCGGCGCTGCATTTTCAAACAAATTACTAGGCCGCACCGCGCCAGTGAAGTTGCCGCGTAGTGCGATTTGATCCTTAGGGTTATTATCATAATAATAATATAAATGAAAAAGTTTGTAAGTGATTGTGCATGTATGTGTTACTTCTTCACGCCTAAACGGGTGGACCGATTAAACTGAAATTTGATAAAGAGATAGCTTAGACCCTGGAATAACACATATAGGCTACATACAGTAGAAGGGGTAAAACCGCTGGGCGCAACTAGTCTGAAATAAAAGTAAAAAAACCGTTGTGCAATCAGCCTAAGGCGTGGCACCAACGTATGTGCAGGAACACTTGTGTGTGTGAAATTTGTGCCAATGTAGGCAATCTGTGTCGAGAAGGCGATCCCGAACTGTTAGTGCGGCTTTTACGGCTTCTCCGAGCGCCTAATTGCTTCACGCTTTTGTTCGAAGCTTTTCCGGGACTTTATTTACTTACTTGGTTCTTACATACCTTATACGTATGTTTTTTTAAACTACAGTTTACTGCCGCTCTGGCTTAAACAGCATCATTATATCCCCATAAAATAATAGCTACCAGATCAAGAATTTAAAACTAAATGATTTTTTTATATTAATTAAAATTATAGTAAATTAACTATAGATTCCTTCTCATTTTTTCCCTTTCCTTACCTTATCTTCCCTTTCCTTATCTTTTCTCTTTTCTTTCTTACATATAGGAATGAAATATTGGAAATCGTTTTCAAACTCGATGAAGATATAGATACCCTCGTATTTTAAGTCGAGTTCTTACTCTCGACTTTGCGCTGTTCAACCTCGAATTCGAACAAAATGGCGTCTTCTTGACCATTTTTTTGGAATTTAGAAATAATTTTAAATGTTTTATGTGGAAGAAAAGAGTAACTGGTCTATCAACGCTCAAACCGCTGAACAGTTTGTGTGGAAATTTGTAATACAGATCGGTAGGTTATGACGTGGAGGTCAACGCCGACAAAGAAAGGATTTTGCCACGCGAGCAAAGCCGCGAGTGTAAGCTTGTACCTATAGGAAAGATATACCGACTCAAACTCAAAATTCATTTATTCAAATTATAGGGTTAAATAGCGCACTTTTGCAAGTCAATATTACAATTTTTTTATATTAATACTATATAAAATTAATACTGTACCGATTCTTTTTTTACCAATTTTTCTATTTTAATCTATATAGATATAGAGGTAGATAGTAATTTATAGTTATATAGATTAAAGAAGTAACCTTTGTGCAACTTAGAGACGATACATAACGGCGTAGACAGAGCTACGAAAGCTCTACGCGCTACAAATGTGTACATCCACCGAAAATTTATACCAGAAGTAGACTTCCTTTGTATGATGTCGAGGTGGGTACACTAACAGTGCCAGTTATTCTACCGCCTGAGCAGTGATGTGCAAACATAACTGTCACCCTGAGATATCAGTCGAAAAGTTGAATTTAGTTCGCTACAAAGCAACGATAGCTACCTACTAGTTAGATACTGCATTGATGACTTTTCTGATGTCAGCAATGATGATGGGTATTACACACAGATCAGAGGAATACTAGTATTACATCAATGAAAAAGTGATGTCTCCATCTTAAATATGTTCAATGTTCATATATCCCTGAGCACGTGCTCTGAATAATTACAGCATATTGGCTGCTCGTCACGTCACGAAGTCAATCTCAAAATATTCCCAGCAGTTCTAAAACATAAAGTCGCGACACTAAACACATATTTCGCTTGGCCATGTAAAATGCAAGGGAGTCGCGTTTGGGTTGTATTTTACGCGGCGTTTTGTCATCTGCCCTCGGCGGACGTGGTTGGAGTGCGTAACTATGCTGAGATGTGTGCGCTACGCTTCGTGGATGCGTGATGCTACTATTATACATTACCTAGGTACTATATAACATACACTGTATATTATAATCTACATAATATGTATAAATATAGCAGCATCATAGGCAAATATATATCAGCATCACTTATTGTACGTCTATTTTGAACGATTCCGATAGAACAATGTTTCCGAATGTTTTCTATTACACTATTATAAAGTCGAAAGTTTGTATGCGCGTATGTTTGTGTCTTCTGAATTACCGGTTAATTAGGGCAAATTATCGTATATGTACATCGCAATTATGGGCTCTTAAAGTCAGCGAATATAACAGATTATAATAGTACAGTAACAACTTATGTAATTTTTTTTTATAAAATTGTCTGATATTGTCACAAGGGAACCGGTTCAGTCGGTATCAACTTCATTTCTTTTAAAAGACATATCCAAATCTTAACATTTATTAAAGTAAATATTAAAATGTGAACCCAATATGAAATATTTTAATGGCCTCTAACTCCTAAATCTGGCCATCCATGAATTACATAGATATTACAGCCGAATTTATGACCAATTCATTTTTTTATTTCATTCATTTTTAACAGGTCATAACTTACGTGTTGATCTCAACGACATCTAAACCTTGTTCATTATCCATGCGGCACTTAAATAAACATTGCATGAATCGTTACGTTGGCTTACATAAAATACATGTCCCACTCCTAGATGAATACTCCAGTAACGCAAAAAAACAGATTTAATAATTAATTAATATTAAAGATGTTATAATAAAAACCTAAAAGTGAAGGTTTTGCGCCATTGGTAAAAACAGTTAACGGGATTGTTATCATGAATAAAACGTGTACCTCTATAGGTGTGCAATGATGGTTATATGATGATGGTATACCAATCGAAGCTCTGAGTACTAAATACATAACAAAGTTTCCTATCATTTATCAATTAGGTAATTAGGCCACAAGTACTTCAGTTAAACGTGACATGTGTTCATATAATTGGCTACTATAACGTGAAATTGACAATCGGTGCGCACGTCACCATCTCCCCAGCGAATCCACGGATTCTCCATCCACATACTAGGTACATTATAAATTCATTGCCTCACTGACCGGCACAACAAAATTACATATAACAAACCCACAAAATTAACAATGAAAATAATGCTACATCTATTAATTCCCTTGACACCCTATTAACAAGGGGAAGCACTCGTATTAAAATGATAAATGATTCTAATCATCATTCTCTCCAACCACCATACCACGATCTCTTTCACTTTAAGATTCATCTGGCACCTCACTCATCTGTGGAGGTCTGTACAATTTGGTCAATTTTACCCCCAACTTCTGCTTACGAGTGTGTTAACTTTAACAAATTACTGAGTCAATGCGAGAAGAGTTCAGGAGTTGTAGGTGGAAAATAAGATGAATTGTTGTTTTGACCCCCTTGCTGTAAAAATATTATGCTCATTTAGTGTGAGGCGGCCGTGAGGTAGATTGATGGAGGACTGAGGTCGATGGAACAGACATTTAAAACTTGTAATTGAATAACACGTAAATAATGATTGAGACTTCATAATACTGTAAAACAAATGTTAAAACGCGCCCATTTACGCAGAGTAAAACGTGATAAATTTGATTTTTTTTGGCATTTTATATAACAGATGTTAAAATGTGCTTTTACGACGAGTTGTACTTAGTAAGAGTATACAAAATTTTATTTTTCATTTACATTCTAACAACAATTCAAAATGATAATTCTAGTTAGAATTATCATTCCTCTTTATCAACTATCAGTTTTTACAATTTCTTTGACATAAAATGGCCTTAGAATAAAAGATAGACTGAGGGTAGACTTCTTCTGCAGGAGTTCGACCTGGTGGGTAGGTACCCCAACAGTGCCAGTTATTTACCGCCTGAGCAGTGTTGTGCATACATTACTGTGCTTCAGTAGGAGGACACTGTAGCTAGTGAAATTACTGGCTTGAAGAATCTTAACATCTTATGACTCTCAAGAAGAAGAGTTGGCGCAGTGCACCCTGAATTTTACCGTTGTAAAATCCTGGGTCGCACTGTACTGATTATGGACATCGTTATCGCTTACCATCAGGAGAGCGTCTTGAGTCTTGCTCGTCTTCTTACTTCGTTGTATTTAAAAAATAGAATAAAAGATAGGGTACGTACTACTAATCAGCGGGTAGAATCACACAAACACAACTCAACTAGTCTGTTTACAAAGCCTAATATGCTACCACCCTAAGACCCATCACAATATAATGCCAGTTCAAATGTTATTAGCCATTTCTGTCCCACTGCTGGGCAAAATTCTCTTTTATAGAATCGAATAATGTCTCAATAATATAAAACAAGTATTTCATGTTCACGATTACCCTTCCGTCAAAAGTAATCACCACCTGAGCGGCGGAACACGAAGAGTGCTCAGTGGCTGTTATTAAAATTAGATTACTCTTTTTCGGCTAATCCTTGTTGTTTGTGGGTAATTACTTGGGGTGGAGCCGAGTTCTGGCTTCATTAATAGAGAGTTGGAACCGTATCGCTTTAAATAACCTTTGGGTTTCGAACGATGTTCTTTCGTACTTTTAATATGTTTTTTACCTTTGCCCTTTTGTGTAAATAACGCTTTTTTATGTAGCAAATATCTTTATTAAGAAAAATGAGGAACAATACTGCAGCAGTAAAGAAAACTAAACTTATACTATAACCTATAACCATAGTAATTGCAATCTACAGAAAATTCAAGTGCTCCAAAGAATTGCCTATTTTCGTTACATATTTTCGCAGGGAAATTATAATTTAAACAACAAACAGACCACATATGTATTTAATATGGGGATAAAAAAGAAGTAAGTATAGAATAGATAGCTTAATAGATATTTTAAACATAAAAATTAGTTTTTAACATAAATTGATTTAATACAAATCGATTTTTAAATACGTGTTTTAATCTCTAACAAGTTTTATTACGTGCTTATCTATTTGTACGATATTCTTGTTACAATGTTATTATTCTAATACACCGGTATTTATTTTATTATTCAGCACAACGCTAGGACTAACTTAATGCTAAAGTAGCATTTTCTACCAGTTGACCTGTTCCTGGAGAAAATTTACCACTGTTACAACTTACTTAATTACCACTGTTACCACTGTTAAATTGTCGGCATATTATATTCTATTATAATAGAAAAATGTCGCCTTCGTTCTTTAATTCATAACGGCTTGAACAATTTTGATGATTTTTTGTGTAGGTAGAGTTTTTTAGTTTAGAAAGTCAACTGGAAGCTTGTCCGCAATAGGAGCATAATAATATAATAACGCAATAGCATAATTCGATCACAGCCATGTATTCGTTTTCATAGTCATCTTCAGAGTTTTCGGCAGCTAGTCTACCCTTACAGTCAAACTTAAACTCAACTATCCTCGGTCTCCCCTATCTAATATATATACTCACCTAATGAACATTAAACATATATATCTAACCAGTTTAAAACTGAGTTCGACAAGGTTGCTCAGTCGCGCGATTCGTTAAGGGCCATGATTAACGCAGCAATGTCTAACTCGATAGCTGTTGTAATATTAACAAGTGATCTCGTGGAAACAGTTTTTGGTACGTTTTTGATTGCCGCTCAGTCCGGATGATAATTACTTTTGGGGAAGGGTTGCGCGACGGATGCGCACAGGGTGTTCTTTGTTGAAGTTACCTGGTGTTTCTTGAATTTTAACGTATTAAAATTCGAGTTTATTCAACATTTTATAGTAGGATACAACATTATAAAAAGCTAGTATTAGACATAATTTTTGCATACAAAAATGTACAATTTGTTTTTATGTTTATTTTTTCTTCTTTTTTTAGAGGACCCATCCGAAATGTCTCCATTTCTCTCTTGATGTAGAGGTATGTAGAGTTGCCTCTAAATAGTGTAGCCTAAAGAATAGCAAGTTTTTATTTAACAAATTATTCTCTTAATGGTTTCCTTCGTTTCGGTATATTTGTCGCATTATGAGTATCCATTAAAATGTAAGTAATTTAGGTAGACCTACCTTCTAAACACATATTTTTTAACTTGAAAACTTATTTCTGTTTATTCATTTCCATATTGTAAACTCCAGCGTGATATTTGTTTGATCAGTATTTTTTGTTGATCAAAAAGAAAGTGATTTCCAAGTCAAAAATGTAAAAATAAATACAGTTTACTTTACTTTTATCAAAATTTTGAAGGAACACCTTGTACAGTTCAGTTGTTATTGTTATAGTGATTAAGGCCCAACTTAACCGCGCGAGCCGTGTGACAGTTTCGCTCGGCGTAAATAAATAATGCCGTAGCTTATAACTTGGCGCGTTTTAGGCAACTTGCTAACGCGTTTACCTCTGAGCGTTACGACTTTCTTCACTGCAGGTGAGCGGTGCGACGTGGTATTATTATACGACTAAATTAAGCACCTAACTTCGCAGCTACTTTATATTACAAAGTTATTAAGTTTTGGTGAGTTTAATGAAATTTATATAGTCAAATTTGTGAGATCAACTCCCGAGCTGTATGATGTTATAGTTGTTTTGAGTATAGATAATAATATGTCTTTATCAAACCTAGACATAAGATTTTGGTTATTGATAAAAGAACAATTATTATTTTATAACAATCTATCTTTTAATAATGCCTTATACTTTATTCGAATCAAGCCATAGAATTCTTTTTTGATCCAAGGCATTTTTGATTTATGCATCAACGCTCTACGCCGAGCAGCGTAGGGTACCTACAATATATACATTATATAATATATCTATCACCGAATAATAGTATTTTCAGCGGGATTTACCTATAGAAAAACATGGGGTGTTCCGGCTGAGTATCATGATGTCAGGACTGCGGGTATGCCGAAGCACTGCCGTGGCTGCGACACCACACGACATTGGCTTAACATAATAAAAGAAGCCTCGAGAGCCAATCATGCGTAGAGACAAATAAATAAAATAAAAATGAAGCAACCTATCGTAATAATCCGGAAATTTCGTACTCTAAAAGAAGCCAAATTAGAAAAAAGACAATAAGCAAGATTGGCCATAAACGCTCGATAAGTCCGTAAAAATCATAAAACACGCACACTCTACGACGCAATAGACAAACTCGAAAGAAACTTGATCGTCAAGTACCAAATTGTAAAATTAAATTAGGGGCACCGCGGAATGGCCGGCGGGCGGCGCGACCCTCACTTTTGCTATCTAATCGGCATCCTATGGTCTCTATAAAATCACATTAGGGCTACTGTGTACGCCTCGGGCTCCGAACTTACGCAGAGTTACAGCTTTACTAGATGGGACATGCTGTAATCACGATTTAATTGCAGATTTATGCGAAACAACAAACTATCTTAGCAACTTACATATACACTCTACTTGTGTTTCATTCGACTACTTTTCAAATTGCAGATTTAAGACAATAACTATCTTAGCAACTTACACCTACTTGTGTTTAATTAGAATTCGACCACTTTTCAACTTACATCTTCTTGTGTTTAATTAGAATTCGACCACTTTTCAATTGTTAAAAGTACAATTTAAATTGGCTGTTAATCAAAGCAATACCAACGACGAATTAAGACCTGTAAATTAAGAGTGACCAAAATTGTAAGTTATTATACCCTAAGCCTTAAGCTTTAGATCGCAATAACCATGAAAAACAAAAAAGTAGCCGTCTATAGCGTCAAAAAGTTGCAAAGTTCATTATTGAAAGACCTCAGGTGAAATGTAAAGAGAGGCTTAGGAGAACTCGAATAGAGATTCACTGTCAGCCCATCTAGGGGAAACAGGAATATCGATCGTCATCCTTAAAAGTTTTCATAGTTTCTTCCATCATTTTTAGATCTGTGTACTACCTTCTGCTCACGTTTTCGTAGATTAAAAATGTAATTAATTTTTTATAGCATTCTCTATTGGTCTGTGCAAATGCTGTTGTTTTTACGTCGCAAACACCCCCGAGCGCCCCGTTCTTGGATTAAAATGTTTACCTTGGGCGTAGTTTGCTTACTTGCTGGTATTTGGACGTCGATTTCTTAACTAAGTCTTTATAATATACTTTTCCTCCTCCATTAGTAACACTGGGGGTAGACTTCCTTTGCAAGAGGTCATCTAGACCTACCTAGACCACCACCAGCACCCCAACAGTGAAGTTATTCTAAAACCTGAGCGATGACGTGTAATCATTACTGGGCTTCAGTAGGAGGGCACTGCAGCTAGTGATATCTTAACATCTTATGAGTCTTGAGTAAGAAGCGTTGGTTCAGTGCACCTAGAATTTCACATCATTGTGAAATCCTAGGTTGCATTGTACTAATAATTAAAAAAATTAAAAATTAATAAAATGGGGAGCGTTATCTCTTAACATTAGAAGAGCGTCTTGCTCGTCTTCTTATTTGCTTCGCATAAAAAAAGTCGTGGTTTTATCAGAGGATCGCGAAAGTCATGGATAGAGGAGGTCACGCTTCCTCCATTCATTACTTTCGTCCTCACAGTGTTACGCCATCTTGTCCTTTCTCCGGCTACCCGGTGAGCGTGTTAGACTTTAAAGTCGAGTGTGGTGCGGATTTGGTTAAACCAGCGGATTGGGCTGCTGGCTGCAGCCTAGATGTGTTTTTCTTTCCACTTTGTAATAGAGCAGACGGATAATAGGAATTAAGGATATAAAAACATCGCGTCACAGTGTCTGTTATCGAACTCACACGAAACCTAAATATAGGTAGCAAAAGAAGTAACCAAAATCTTACACGACTTTGCAAGAATGAGACCGATCCGTAGAATAATTTCCTATCTGAAAAATCACTACTCTATATAAGAAACTATTATTATATAGAGTATCACTTACTCTTCTTAAGAGTAGGTGATATTTCAGATGGAACATTATTCAACATATTATACGAACAAATCAATCAACAAATAATAATGCAGCGAATCAAACTACGTGCGTAGTGAAATAAACGAGTTGTATTACAATTTCAGCTTCAGCGACAACATGAGATTAGACAAATTACGTAGGTACCAAACCTTACATATTCCACCCCAGACTACGCGGCGTATCAAGCTATGTGCGTAGTGCGTAAAACGTGCGTAACACTGCACAGTCAAATCGAGCAGGGGCCCCTGAAATTACACGTCAAATATGCAAATTTTGTGCTAATTAATCCAGCCTACCTTTTCAGGTGCGCGAGCAAAATCTACCCTCGCTCATTTACGTGTATGCAAATTTTCTATACCTACACAATATTATATCTGACAACTGTATAATATATACAAATTATAATAATCTATCTAGCTAGCAATGATTTAATTTTTTTTCAAATGATTAACCGCTGGGATTTGGGATCTTTGAAATCAAATAATCGCAGTACCTACTCATTGATACATTTTATTTAATGCATTTAATATCTATCACAACCATATCTACAATTTATCTCAATTAATTAATTGTGTGACTGATTTTTCATAATCCAAAAAGATCAGACTGAAGCTCCAAGTCACCACATCCTGAGGGCATAACCCGGTAGGGACAAAACCATTATATATTTGCACCTATCCACCACACAGAATGTACTTGACGGCTATAAGAACGAGCTTCAATTTAAAAGCGTTCGAATTCCACCCATCAAACGTCATAGGATTGCACCAAACTTAATCAGATCAGGATACAAGTGAAAATTGAATTAGGGGAAAGGTTGACCCTCTGTACTCTATTTAACCTCGCGAAGAAAATTGAACTTTAAGACTGAGTCATAGATATGAAAATCGGTTGAAACGTATAGGAGTTACAGTGCAATGGATTTTAGACTGGTTGGGACTGAATTATAGTTTATTTTTGTTTGTAGTTGTTGTATCGAGATCGACAAGGGTGACCGGTAACATCAATGCTTATTTGCGCCTAATGGCAAAAAACCAACAGATGCAAGCATTTCACGGGTATAATAATGTACTTAGCAAGATTTTTATTTGTTTGCTTTGATCTCTCCGACAGCTTTTTTGGAGTAGTTTTGGGGTTCCGTGGGAGATATGTTGCAGTATTAAGTTACGATTGCTTATTTTTGGCGCTTGATGTTTTGAAAATTGGAACCATAAAAAGATCTGAGTACAAAACCTAAACAAAAATTGGAATTGTAGAGCTCCCTTCAAACCTTTCCTCTTCTTTTTAGTTTTAAATACGTAATAAAATGTCTTAATTTGCTCATAACAAGTACTAATTGACGGTTGAAGCATTTCTTAAAGTACTATTCATATATTAATTTTAAATATATGGAGTAATATTTATTAAAGTTTGCCATACAATTTCAAGATTTGCAAAAAGAAAGTCAATTTGCCATTTATTTATGTGGACTATAGTTTCCACATTTCGGAACCCTCTTACGAAGTGTCAAGACTTGTAAATATAAGTATATCAAGTTTTAAAATTGGCTTCCGACCTCTCAATAGTTTTCAAAGTATATAACTATAATGTACTTAGATAAGAGGGTGGTTTGAGGGCAGATAGTGGATCTGTGATTTTATTACAGCGAGTTACAATTGTTATTAAATTAAATACAACCTGTGTAAATTCTTCCGCATTTATACAAGTGAGATTTATTTTATAGTAGCAAACACATATATGTGTTTGCTACCTCTATCGTACGCCTAAACTGCTATATCGAATGAGCTGAAATTGGGTATTATAGGTAGCTTACTCGGTAAAATAAAATATTATAAGCTTCTTTTTAGATAATAAAACCGGCGGATAATGTTTAAGCATAATATATAATTTGGGCGCGGAAGCATAGGGCTTTCCGATCAGGGCGTATTCGCAACTAAGATTCAAAACCAGTTGCCAAAGAAGAAGAATAATAAATATTCTTGATACACAATCAGTTATCTAACGCAATGGATTGTTCTTTTATTTTCTTGCGAAATCGCTCCGAGTTTGCCGTAGAGGACGTCCTTCTAAAAAAAAATCTCAACCCCTTACAAAAAGATAGTCTAGAATCGTGATAGCGAGGTCAAAACCGAGTTTTCTTACGGTCTCTCTTGCTCCTGCTCCTTCTGCTTTCTAGCCATCGTCATCGTTAACAGTTCTCAAATGTAAAGTACTTAAAATGTGCACGCAAACCCTTTTAAGCGCCAAACTAACGTAATGATTTAACAAGGGATCAAACACAAACAGTCGTCTCTCCCTTGATCTCTGTAACAAGATATTATTCAGCCTAATCGATTATACGCCCCGAACTTATTTTTATGCAATTGAGAACTATCCAAGTTAAATGTTTTAACTCTTATTCGATTGGTATAAGGTTTAAATTCGCTTATATTTTTGTTTTACGACTGAATTTGCGCTACAGCTGGTATTGTAGTATGGTTTGCTGGGCCATTTGTTGGTCGCTTAGATTGGGATCAAACTGGATAAGTAAAACCAAAACGTTTACGTATAAAATTTTTAGTATACGTATTTGACTTTGTATAATCAGTAAATATTACATTATCTCTCAATCAGACTCTTTATTATTAAATTTTAGTGTTCAGATCTTCCTTGGTCACTTGTGAAAAAGCCACTATAATGTATGTAGATGTTTTTCAAAAAATCTGCTAAAATTTATTTTTATGATTTTTAGAGAAATTTTGCATTTTAGGTTCCTTCTCATTTTTAATATATCAAACTGAAAACACTTTTAAAATGCGTGCAATAATATTGTGCAGGGTTTCTCTTGAGGAAATTTTAAAAAGTTACGTCTATGAATTTATATTGCAAAATGTATCAAATTGTGCGAGCGAGAGAGCGTCAAATTGTATAAGCGCTCTTAATACTGAGACATTTTTACCGGAGGTAGACTTCCTTTGTCGTCTAGGTGCCAGTTACCCCAACATTGCCAGTTATTCTACCGCCTGAGCAGTAATGTGCAAACATTACTGTGCTTCGTTAGGAGGGCACTGTAGCTAGTGAAATTACTGGGCTAAAGAGTCTTAACATCTTATGACTCTTGAGTAAGAAGCGTTGGTGCAGTGCACCTAGAATTGCACATCATTCTTAAGTTCTGGGTAGCACTGTACTGATTATGGGCAGCGTACCTACCTAGACGACCTCCTGCAAAGGAAGTCTACCCCCCGGTAACTAGACCTCTCTGATCTCGTGAGCTATATCGGTCGATGCATAAGTTTCTTGTTAACGAATAAGTATTCATTTTATACCTGTTTTATATTCAGGGTTCCGAGACAGCAACTACCGTCCAATTTGAATCATTCATGGAATAATTGTATGTACTTGTCCTTCTGGAAATATAAAGTCAAATAATAAACGTGATGGTTTGAATTGACGCTAGCGCTCACGTCATTTAAGATAAGTCTACATAATATATGTAAATCTAAATAAATGGAAATTGCATCTTGCAATTGTGTTATTTTATGTAAGTCTGAGCGTTTATGACCTTCAACGCTAAAGCTACTCGTACCATCGCTTTGGTGTTCCCATAAATTACATGCGTACAATTAGATAAACGAGGTGATGTTCAGAAAATAACAGGAATTTTAAATTTCACGGATTTGTTGAGCCCGCAATTACCAAAAATAATTGTTATGTTGGTATACTTGCCCTTGAATTATGGTAAAATTTTCAGCTGTATTCGTTGCTTACTTCGTCTGTGGCAGCCGCTGAGGTAAGACGTACTTTTATAAGCTTGGCGATTTTTGTTTGTTAAAAGAAATTGGTTCAAAGAATTTGTATAAAGTTTCGTGTAAAAAATGAAATGAAGGGTAAAAAAGCGCGTGGTTACCCTTCATTTCATTTTGACGTATAGGTGACTCTGTTATGAGTAAAAAGCGTTTCCATGATGGCCTTGAAGACGTTGAAGATGACGAACGTCCCGGACGCTCGTGAAGTCGCAAGTGAAAGCAATGGTTATGAATGATCGCTGAATCACAATCAGAGAAGTCACTGATGTTGCACATCGATTGGCTCATGCCATGAAATTTTTCCAAATGTTTTGGGTAGGAGATGCGTGGCAGCAAAATTTGTTATCACAAAACTTCTTCTCTACGAGTGCAATGTGTGCGCAAAGTTGCGCAACGCCGTAAAATTCTGCACACTGGAAATTAGGCCATCGTGGTAAACTAGTGCAACAACTGTCCTTCTGGCGATTATCACTTGTCTATATTTGTCGTAAAGCTTTTAAAGCTGTGGTGGCAAAGGAGATATGTGGTGCAGCTGTAATTCTGTTCAGATGCGCAAATAAATTTATTGTTACCATTTTTAACATCATACAAAAACAATATAACAAAAACATTGCACCAATTCTGCGATTGTCAACAAAATGACTTTTTTCAACGTTAATACACGGAAAAAAATAATTGATTGATGTATACGCTTGAAATCAAGCAAGATCGTGTTTAAAAACAAATAATGAATAAAAAATACTACGTCATTACTAATTACTAATAATGTAATACCGCAGTACCTATCCAGTATTTCCTTATTCTAAGAGCCAACCTCATGGGCGGAATGTTGTCGGTGCTGTTGTCTAATTTTATCGTTATTTCAATTCTATTATTCCATACTCGGGGACCCCATAGAGCCGGTTCTGCCCCAACTTGTCCGAATTTAGGGGTGCACTTCTCGCGAATCATTATTCTTCTGGTTGACATTTATCGCTCGTTGATTAACGGATTGGACACTGTATTGTGTTTTTATAACTGTGACACCTGCGATCTTTTTTATTAGAGTTAGAGACCTTCGTCATTTTATACAGGGTCTTTGGTTAATCACTACATTGGTGTATAGGGCGTTATTGGGGAGTTCACTGTCCATGATTTGAGCGCAGTATATATCCTTCCTAATAATGAAAAATCCCTCTATTCCAATGTACTGAATAAACAAAGACCCTGTATAAAGGCTGAAAGTTTCTGTATCTATAGATAAATATGTATCTATATATCACCGTAGCACCGCGCTGTGAAACGCCTTAATGATCTTAAGGATCTAAAGGAATTGGGACAGTCGAACCGTTTGGCCAGGATAACAGTTCCCTTTTTAAAGATATTTTAATAAGAACTACACCAGTAGGTAGGCACAAGTCTCTTACAACCAATCTTGTCACAGCGATTGTAATCTACTGCTTGTGAGAGAAATAAACAAATTTTCTTTTCTATTTATTTGTTAACGAGACGAGCTTGAAGCTTACTTGTATTGTTTTTATAACGCCTGCACATTATAGGGTTTTTATTCCTAACCTGACCCGAAAACCTAACCCGGTCGCTTGTTAGGTCAGGAAAATGTAACCCGATTCCTACCTGACCCGATCTATTATTTCTGAATATTGCTTTTTTAAGTAACCCGATTACAATAAAGGTGTAGTTTTCTAAGATATTATGAGGTACTAGGTACTAGGCGACCAGAAACTTAAAGAGGTCGTTTTAACATAGGTACTCGTAAAAATAGGCATTGTTTATACGGCTCCTCTAAGTATTCCATTATTTCTACTAAATATTGCACTGCACTCGTCAACACCTTACTCTTCTAAGAAAACAAGTGCATTTTTAAAAAAAACTTTTTAAATACAAGCTTTTATTATTGGTATTGATGGTAATCCAGCACCAAAGTACTCGTCAAGACGAATCAAATAAGTCGAAACTCGATAGGGTTACGTCGTTTCATAATGGAGTTCC
Organism: Hemithea aestivaria; assembly: GCA_947507615.1. Classification (NCBI taxonomy): domain Eukaryota; kingdom Metazoa; phylum Arthropoda; class Insecta; order Lepidoptera; family Geometridae; genus Hemithea; species Hemithea aestivaria. The sequence goes on from OX382323.1 coordinate 5,481,867, forward strand.
TATGGCTACCTTCCAGCTACTTCATCAGATCAGCTCAATGTCATAATAATATTACATTGTCATGCAACTTATACAGGCATGCAAAATTTCAGCTCAAACGGATACCGGGAAGTGGTTCAAATTAAATTTGCAAGATTTGATTACAGACAGACATACAGACAGAAAGACAATAGACAGGTGAAAGAAAACAAGTGAAATTTTAAAAATACTTTTTAAAAACAAGCTTTAATTATTATTATCGTCTTGTATCATAAAGTACTCGTCAAGACGAATCAAATGAGCCCAAACTCGACGGGGTTGCGTTGTTTAATGACGGAGTTCCTATGACCGCCTTCCAGCTCCATCATCAGATCAGCTCAATGTCATAATAATATTACACTGTCATGCAACTTATAGGCATGCAAAATTTCAGCTCAATCGGATACCGGGAAATGGTTCAAATTGAATTTGCAAGATTTGATTACAGACAGACATACAGACAGAAAGACAATAGACAGGTGAAAGAAAATAAAAGCTTGTAATTAGGTGATGCCTTGGATTTACTGAAATTTATGACGGAACATGGCTAAAACCGCTTAGCGATACAGTTTTGTCTAGTGGGTGGTAACTTGGCCCGCTCGAAGTCTATCACCGGATAGCGAGTGGAAAACCGCACTTAACTAATTATAGTCATTGGTGTGGTCGGGATGAACTCGGTGACCGAAACGGCTCGATGAAATCTACATCGCATATTCAACCCCTTGGCAAAAAAAAGTTGGAGGATATATATTTGTTTTTGGGAAAACATAAATTATTCTAGGTGCATCTAAATGGCTATCTAAAGGCCTTCCCTAATTGAGAAAACATCTAGGTGTTTTGTACATACAATGTTATTGTCACTAGAGTTCAAGGTGTTTTTTTGTCGGCGGCCCTTAATAATAAATAAATAAATAAAAAATACAATAAGCCAGTATAGTTTTTTCTTACTATAGAAACCCTAGGCCAACAACGTTTTAAAAGAAAATCTTTAATCTATTTGTAACACACTGTTTAATAAAGCTTTATAAATAAAGCAGCTATTAAATCTCCTAATGTTCTACACATCTATGTGCGGCTTATCTTCGATTCGCAGAAACTAATCCTAATTCCTTTTGCTTTGTGCGAAGTGCATTCTTTTATCGAATACGTTACTTTGATTGTTCTTTCTCTATTTAAGCTATTGCATAGCTTCTATCGCGGGCCTTGAGCGTGGGGACCGAATCCAGAAATTCCGTAACGAAAAAAACCTAACTCCCCCCACTCCGACCGGCACAGCGGTGATACTATAATTACATAAATTGATAAAAAATGCTATGCAATAGCTTTACCGCGGCAGTATCCGAGTGCCACACGTCTTTTTTTATTTTTTAAACTTTTTTCTTTAACCGTTTCTCAGAGCAAGGACACGTCAGGGTGAGCTATCCTATATTATGCCGCGAGATTGTTTGTAATAGTAGGTCTTTTTTTTAAATGCCGCCTGAAAAAGTTCCATCCCTTAGCCAGTTATTCATCCGCCAAGCAGTAATGTACAGTGTACAGGCATTACTGTGTTTCGAACTGAAGGACAATATTACCAGTGAAATTACGGTGCATTGCGAGATTCAATTGCTAATGGGTGACAGACGCAGTGCAGTGTCGCGCAGATTTTTTTTAAAAATTTAAAGTTTAAAACACTGGGTAATACTGATATGGGCAATCCTTATTACTATCATACACTGGGCGTACCCACGGTGGGGCACAGTGGGCCACTTGCCCCACCCTTGCTTTGTAATGTACTTCAAATTTCCTTAGCGCGCTAAATTAGCCAACTCCACATATTTCATAGTCAGACTACTATCCATCTATCTATATATGTGACATTTTGTATGAAAAGAAATAACTGGAGTAAGGCCAATTTTGAGGTCGTTTTAGCGAGAGAAATAACATATCCTCACACATATGTACATATGTATATATTGCATATGCGTCACTTCTATTCCTGGTGTCCTTTGATAAAGAAAACCAAAGATGCAACCTTACCTACTGCCACAACGCATGAAAACGGCTGCGTTTACTATAGCTGCCTACCTATATAAACACCCAAAGAATAATACAATAAATAACCTAAACTCATTTGAATATTTTTATAATATATGGTTGATTACCTTTGGACGGAAATATTTGATCGAAGCTGGTATCAGTCAAAATTGCGATTTGTTTCATCTTATATCACCCAGATTAGGGCACTAAATGCCAAGAACATCTAAGGCGGGTGGTAGGTGCATTTTATAACTGGCCAAACAACCAATTTATATTGGTCTAGAAATAAAATCGTTGGAAGTGTCGTGGTCACGAGTCACGCGCTAGCGTCTCACAGCGGGACGAAGTACGCCACATTCGAGATAAATTGCGCCACAACTTGTACTATTTAAATAATGCAATTCGGATGCATCAGGTGCTCTGTGGAGGTCAACGACTTTCTGTGAAACATGTAGGCACATTAGTCATGGAACTTTCTACATGTTTTACCTTAAGCTTATTTTCGTGGCTTTCCTCTCATTATAAACTCCAATATTAGGATGCTTACGTTACAATATCTATCTCCGTGCCAAATTTCAATCAGTTTGACCTATGCGTTGAGTGCGTTGGCCAACTCTACAAATAGAGGTAGTACCTAAGGTAAATCTACGTATCAAATTAAAATATGATTAGAAAGAAAATGTTCATGATCTAGGATTAATAGCTACAAGCTCATAAATAAGGCTCTGCACGCACTTCGATTTTAGTTTTTTGGTTAGAGTATTAACTACATTTTATTGGCAAGATTAACAAAACAAAAAGTGTACTATAAAAAAAGTGTCTTCCTCAATTGTTCGTGAAAATGCGTAACCATTACTTGACCATAATTCAGAATTATAAGGACACAAGAGATAAGAAAAAGTTGTAGCGGCCATCTCGCAAACATCCAAGTGAATATCTCCTAAACGGCACAGTTTGCACATCATTACAATTTATTGTCTAAACTTTCATCTCCTCCCCTAATTTGAGAAAAATGTGTAATCGCGAGGCTTGGAGGTAGGCAGTGGGTACCTACTTCAGGGTTGTCAACAATTTTATTCAGTGTGGCGAGTCCCCGCCCGGAATGGCATCATAAAGTGACGTAATGCAGGAAACAGGCTCTAACGATGCGCTCCAGGAGAGCGAGCCTTAATCCTCTAAATAAAATATCAACAAGAAATCAGCGGGAACGAGGCGGGGCTGCCGAGTTTATTGCGCGAAGATTGGACATATTTACGTCTGCCAACCGGATGAGCACTCCTTAAGATGTGAACGTAGTTGCTTTTATTTTATGTCCGGGAGTTTTAATGTTCGGAACAAAGTGGCGCTCGGCAGGACCTCCCCGCCGCGCCTCCTGCTCGCGGCCCGAACTCAAACTGAATTGGCTCCGCTTCATTTTTAAACCTCTCCTAAAATTTTCTATTAAAAATATAAAGTTTTGTAAAGTTTCAAAGAAACCCCCGGGAATACATGAGCGCATAAACTACTGTTAGCGGCGTGAAATGTTGAAATGTTTTATAAACCCAAACTTAGTATTTTATAGTAGCGTGTCCATTCCCTATTCCCTGAACAAATTGTGTTCGCGCAGAAATCTTTTCTTTCGAGCAAAGTCCATTATTTGTAACTAAATTGCCGTACAACGATTGTAAAGACGGAGTTATTACGTACTTAGATCTTAAAAAGAGAAGCGCTTCGCTTAATTTACTTCCCGTCTACGGGAGAAGTTATACACTGACGCTTTTAATGTAAATAGTCGAGTCGAGGAAAACGTTTTATTCCATCATAATTTTCTTGTTATGTGCCAGTGATATTTGAAAATCTTTTTATGCGATGAATGGTTCTGTTTTGTCGTGAATCTTTTGTGGTTCTAGCGTACAATTGCTTCGGTGGAATGTTATGAATTATTCTATGGATTTTTAAAAGAGTAGGACATAATTAAGCCCAGCGGATGATAGCTCGGTCGCCGTCGCCCGTTGTTCGTATTCCCTATAGCGCGTCGCACCGCACCGCCCGCCTACAATTTTAATGCGCGTGAGTCTTTGTCCAGGGATTTCGCATAAATGGCTCAGCGATTCCACTCTGTAAGTTTCAACCATTTGAGGTTGTTTAATTATATAATTTGGATTGAGGTTTTTATTGAACGCTATAATTTTGAATTTTAATTTGTCGGGGGCATGTACGGGACTTGCATTTTATTAATTGGCTTTAGCCCGAGGTGATGTTACATCAAAGCTCATTCAGGAAATGACATAATTATGCGATACGACTTTGATACAGTCGGTTAATTGAACACGTTTTTAATAATTTACACACTGATTGGAAAATTCTTGGCAATAGTATAGCTTAAGAAATGATTATAATTCTTTAAAATGAGGTTATATCGTAAATTAAAAAGCAAGCGGGCTAAAGTGCCACTGATTATGCTGTAACAGGCCAGTACCAAATACAATGCATTTGTGCAATTTGCAAAATAAATGTTCGTGCAAAGAGTCAAATAAATAAAACTTTATTTATTTTTATATTTCTCTTTCACTTCTTGAGCCAGAATATGACTTTTATTGATATAGCGCGTGAACTTTTGCGCGAAATGGAGCGCCCGTTTAAGATAATTTAACCGCGTCGCCCGGATAAATCCGGACTGTATACCTAAAGGTTCTAACAAATTAAATGCGGTATACCTAAATATATACAGTAGGTATTTAATAAGTAATTAACAGCATATAATTTTCTTTAAAAACTTTTTCCAAGAGGATTTACGCTAATATTAAAATAATCAAAATATTTACAAATTAACTTAATAATGTGACAAAATAAATAAAAGTCAGTAAGAACATTTTCACTATTATCTTTCAGAAATCGTCGATGCCTAAAATATGTTATAAAACACATTCAAACACTTTACCAACACTTCGAAATGAAACAATAAAAAACTAGATAAGCGATCATATGTAAAAAAAAAAAATAGCAAAAATACAGAGGCCTCTAGAAAAATAGCTTTTAACTGCAATCACAGCTCAAGATATATTGGACATATTGAATAGGAAGTATGCACAGTTTTTCGGCACGTGATCACTTTTAAGCCCCTCTACTGGTTTATAGGTTTCAAATAAATTACAATATTCTCTTATTATTTGGGACAGCGTGACAGTGGGCCTATTCAACAATATTCGGCATTTTTATTTTAATCAAAATATATCCATGTTTATCCTTGAAAAATATTTTTAACGAAGTATGTGCTTTTGAATAATTCGTCTATAACGCACAATTCTCGACTAAGGAGGGATGGAGTTGAGTTGAAATTTGACTTATACACTCATGCACTGGTAATAGAATATTTTATATTAATTATAATAGGTTAGCCTTTGACCAACATCTCGCGTGATGTTAAGCGACAATGCGCCCATACATGGTAGCAGACTAAACCTAGAAGGCGGGACAAATTCCTCCTTGGCTTCATTGAACATCATGCCAGAATACGTTCATAATGACCGCTTGGGGATAAACTTTTGTCAGACGGATATATCTGCTAAAAAAGGAGTTTCTAACTTTCTAAATGCTTTAGTATATTAGAATTAAAGATTCCGTGAAATGTTTATAGAAACGGATGAAGTTCCCGTTTGGATGTATAATCTAATATTGGATCGGCAGACGTGACACGTCAGGTGTCTCTCGGGAACTGTGACGTTTTCACGTTACTTGACGACCAAGGGTTAATACCATTGGTTAAACAGTTCTATATATGCCGCGAGTTCAGCTACATTTGCGTGTTAAGTATGTGGAGGAAAGCTCGATGAAGTTCTCATTTGTTTGATCTAGTTCAAGGAGTTTTTGGCGCTTTGACCATTGCTTAAGTTCTCATACTCACCCTCACACTCACAAATACGTAGCAGTTTTTAAACATATTTTACATTGAACTACACTGTGATTACTACATTTATTGGTAGTATTATTTTTGTGCAGTTTTGTTTGCTATGTTATTGCAAATAAACCTTTACCTTTCGCATCGAAACACTGGCCAACTCAGTGACAAATACGGGTAGTATTATTATTGATAGTATGTTTTTGTCGTGATAGATATACCTCACCTGGGCCCGTAGCATGCCATACGGGATCCCGCTGAAATGTCAAGTGTAGAACTGTCATCCCATACATTGTACTTTTGTGAATGTATGAAATGACAGTTCTACTCTTGAAGTTTTGTCGGGATTCCGTGTGGCATGCTAGAGCCACTGGAACGGATTTATCTCACCTTCTAATTTGAGTGTTCTACCGTTGTCAGCCGCATTGTCACTTAAGATCGAATGTAAACTTAGGCAAAGGCTATTTGGTGTATAGGTAAAATTACTACGACATGTATCTCGATACATGTACATTTACTTTTCGAGTTCAACATTGGAATCAACTTCACATTGATCCTTTAAGGGGTTTTCGTAGTAGTAAATAATATAATTGACCGTAGCGAAAAGAGAAATTATAAAAAATAAACAGATCTTTCGCATACCAGTGGCCGTAGCATGACACACGGGATCCCGACGAAACTTCAATAGTAAAACTGTCATCCCATACATTGTACATTTGTGAATGTATGGGATGACAGTTAACTTGACAGCAAGACAAGTCTACGCAGCGTCTGTGCTTGAGGGGCTGTTGAGAGAAAAGTGAAAAGGCAAAGTAAAGTGACACACTTGGTTATCATGTAATTTGACGCAATCCGCGGCATCTTATTTAATACACGACCGGTCTTACGTTAGTTGACGACCAAGGGTTAACTGAGACCCTTGCACGAGATATTGCGGTGAAACTTTCGTATCCCATGCTCAAAACAATGTATGGCATTTCGATCCCCTTGGCCCTTGTGTATAAATTTAATTTTGACAGCTCAGATGCAAGTAGGCAAGTGGTGTTCTGTAATAAACTTGGCGTAAGACACATGACACACACACAACAACACACAGATGGCACAGGAGAGAAAAGAATTATAATTTGGGTAGTTAGTTTAGTGGTCATCGATCGTTTCCTTAGAATACAAGTATTTGGTTGAAGTGGTAGGCCTCTATTGCTATAAGGCCGCACGGAGAAGTACCTACTACAACAAGCCAGTTATGCATCCGCTAAGCAGTGATGTGTGCATAATATTGCATTCAGAGAAAGAATGGAATGAAAGTAGGAGAGGCAGCAAAAGCGAGAACTGGTATGATTGGTAATAGTGTAGCACTGCACTGTCACAGGCCTCCGCGCACAATAACAGGTAGGACGTAAAAAAAAATTGTGTTCCGAATTGAAGGGCAATAATACCAGGGAAACTACTGGGCATAAGATTCAACAACTAAGTTAACAGTATACAGATGCGGGATCGCACGGAAAAGCGGTCGCGGTATTTGTTTAGCTTCTGACCGCGTCCGCTTTATATCTATGAGGTTGCGTACGAATTCGAACATTACAAAAAATCCGTTCAGCAGTCCCGCACGATCCTGCGGCTCTGTGCCTTTTAGGTGCCTTTACCATGCATTACCTTATGCCTTATGCATTACCGGTGCATTACCTTTGGGGTGTCAGTAAAGGCAGACAAGACGCTTTAATTAACCACTTCTTAGAATAAGAAGAAAAAGAGTAGGAAACGGCAAGGTAAGGGGTTAACACAATAGATCCCAATGGGTCGATGTGTTGTTGACTTTGTCCAGCTCCCGTTTAAAGATAGATAGTAAAGTAAAGTAAAGTAGTTTTTATTTGTAGTTTTATTTGTATCAAACATGGTTACATAGAGATGTTATGTTATGGTTGTTAGTACAGCATGTCTGGCCAGCGCCGCTGGCATACAAATATTAAATTATTATTGATATGCATGCCAAATTAAAATTAAATCATAATAAAATAATTAAATGAAATAACAAAAGTAAATAACAAATATTAAATTCAATTTAAATTCAAATCAATAAAATCATGCATGTCAAGAGTAAAATAAAAAAGAAATCAAATGAATAATGTCAAAAAATAAAGTATTTAGTCAAAATGAAAATATAATTAAAGAGTCAAAATTTTTCGTCAAGATATTCGGTAATGCTATAATAAGATTTATTTAGTAACATTGCTTTTAATTTCTTTTTAAATAGTGTACATGTCAAGTTTTTTATTTCTTTGGGAATCTTATTATATATCTTTGGGGCCATACAGAGGATACTTTTGTGTGCGAGTGCTGTTCTTGACGGATGAATACGACAGTAATCTACGCGCCTGATTCTTTTGTCCACCTCTGACATCAACGGGAACAAGTGGGAGTTAGTTCTGACAAACATTGAGACCTCAAAAATATATAGTGATGGAAGTGTTAGAATTTGATGCCGTAAAAAATAAGGTTTGCAACTGTCTGTTGAGTGTAATTTAAACATAGTGCGAATGCAACGTTTTTGTGCTTTAAATAGATAGATAGAAAGGCAGACAATATAATATTATCACATGTTCTAGCAGTTACATTCACGCAGTCCTGTCATATCAATTGTGAGTATAGCAATTCGCATGTATTACAATAATTGAATAACTTGTATCCCAATCGAGCCGTAAAGGCGGCCGCACACGCGTCGCACGTGCCGCGTAATCATACAAATTGAGACATGCTCTACAGGGATCACTACCCTCGTGTACTACAATTTCAATTATAATTACTACTGCGATAGTATATTGAAGTAAAAGTGACTTTTATGAGCGTTAGGTCCTTCGTGATAAAACTACAGCTCAGTCGCTTAAACTATGGAAAACGGAGAAACTCTTCTACAATCGGGTTCTTGCTTTTGAGTAGATGATGGGAGTAGAGAGACTATTCGAATATTTCGAAGGCGTACCATCTAAATATACAAAAGGAAAGAGTGACTGACTGACTGATCTATCAACGCACAGCCTAAACCACAGGACGGATTGGGTTGAAATTTGGAACATAGCTAGGTTTTATGACGTAGACCTCCGCTTAGAAAGGATTTTGCCACGCGGACAAAGCCGCGAGCGTAAGCTAGTAAGTAAATAAATTAATAATTGTTACAAATCCCAAAATATACATAATAAATGTTTTCTGTGTAATAAGTGGCATAAATAATTTTATTTTTTATTGAAGGATTTAATTTCAAGGAAGGATTTATCCCGCCTTAAGATTAGTCCATATATGTCCACAGAGATTTGAAATGACTGATTTAAATTTTAGATTAATTTATTTATAGATCTTTTTTATTCAAAATTTAATTTGGCCCTGGGTATACATTAATATATGGGTTAAGCGCGATCGTGGCCAAAAACTAACCTATAATGAATAAAAAGAAATCAGTTACAAGTAGATATTAAAGGGGCAACTAGTTTTCTTATAAATGTGCCCGCTTTTACTTAGCTCCATATAGCCTCTCCATGTAACGTATCGTGTCGAAGATGTTAGGTGTTCTAAGCCAGTTTTGAGAGCGGGCTATATCGGGAATGGAATCAATTCACTTGAACTTGACATTGGTCGATGGCTACTGAGGTTGGGTGGGCTAAGCCTGGACGCAATCACTTTTCGTTTCTATTAATATTATAAGACTTTGGTCTTTGTGAGCTACTCTCTTACTCCCTCGATATGACAGATTTTGAAATATAAATTAATAGAATTTATTTTTTGGAAATGTTTCTCGGTAAAGCTCTAGACTCTAGATATTTTTTTAAAGTATGTAGAGGTACCTATTTAAACTTCCTATCTTAAATATTAACAAAGTGTTTTTTTAAAACAGAAAATACATTTGATTATTATTATTATGGTATTTTTGGCAAGTGACAAACTGGAATTTATAAATAAAATATTATTCTAAAGCTTTACCGTGAAAGTAGCACGTAAGAAAAAAAGTCTTGATTAGTTAATATAAATTAATTTCTCTGAACATCAATGATATCAAATATTTTAATCAAATCATGCCTTTGGTAGACAAAATCCCGTGCGATTTCATTGAAATCGATCAAATAACAATTTGAATAAAGCCGCTGATTAAAATCTTTCCTTCCTCTTGAAATATTAAAGCGTCGTTCGCCATTATACTCGTAGGCACGGAAATACGTTTCATTTGCGTATTTTCACACAAAATACCGATATATCGGCCGGAAATGTCCACTTCGATATTAATTCGACAATGCCGTTGATATGTTTTATTGGATATTGCATTATAGTATATTCTTTGTATAGATTACTAGCTTAAGCTCGCGGCTTTGCCCGCGTGGCCAAATCATTTCTTAGCGGAGATCTACATCATAAAACCTATCTGTATTCCAAATTTCAACCCAATCAGTTCAGAAGTTTAGGCTGTGCGTTGATGGATCAGTCAGTCACTCTTTCCTTTTATGTATTTAGAATAACGCCACACAGAGGTAATAGAACTCAATATGTATGCTTATAACACGTAACATACATTGTGATATAAGAACCTACAAGATAATAATATACAACTAGCTTTAGATGCAATATAAAATATTTTATATCTATATAATCAATAATTTTAAAACAAACATGCCTCACACTAGTGACTTTACCAATGCGCGACGAAATAGTATTTTTTCCAAAATTATTTTTAGATCGTACTCTATCGTAATGGCCCTGAAATTATTTGTTGTATCCATTTATTATTATTATTATAACATCAATTAATAAAAAATTATATTGAACCTTTCATACCATTATACCGTCAGGTCATAAGTATTGTCACACAGTAAAAACTTTTCTTTTAGAATGCTGGCCACAAAAAAGTTTACTGAATTCGAATTTCGAATTGTTCATGAAAATAAAAATGTATACTTTTTAGAATTTTACTCATTTTTAAATATGGAGTGGACGCTTAAAGAAGACCGTGTTGCAGTTATTGCGTTGTATCGTTGCGGTTACGCGCCTATTCAAATTTTTGACATACTGAAAAATTTGAATATAACCAAAAGATTCGTTTATCGTACCATCAAACGATACAATGAAGACTCTAGTGTAGATGACAGGTCAAGAAGTGGTCGCCCTCGGTCTGTTAGGACTCCAGCAGTGATAAAAGCTGTGAAGGCGCGAATTCAAAGAAATCCCAAACGTAAGCAGAAACTGTTGGCCCTTCAGATGGGGTTAAGCAGAACCACGGTGAAAAGGGTGTTAAATGAAGACTTAGGGCTTCGGGCATATCGAAGAAAAACAGGATATCGTTTAAATGCTCGTCTAATGGACCTGAGACTGAAGAGATGCCGCGCTTTGTTGAAGCGGTACGCGAGAAAAAAATATCGAGAAATTCTTTTTTCGGATGAAAAAATTTTTACCGTAGAAGAGAGCTACAACAAACAAAATGATAAGGTGTACGCACACAGTAGTGAAGAAGCGAGCAACCGTATTCCGCGTGTCCAACGAGGTCATTTTCCATCCTCGCTCATGGTATGGTTGGGAGTTTCTTATTGGGGCTTAACAGAGGTACATTTTTGTGAGAAAGGTGTAAAAACGAATGCAGTTGTGTATCAAAATACAGTCCTGACGAACCTTGTGGAACCTGTTTCTCATACCATGTTCAATAACAGGCACTGGGTATTCCAACAAGATTCGGCGCCAGCTCATAGAGCGAAGAGCACACAAGACTGGCTGGCGGCGCGTGAAATCGACTTCATCCGGCACGAAGACTGGCCCTCCTCCAGTCCAGATTTGAGTCCGTTAGATTACAAGATATGGCAACACTTGGAGGAAAAGGCGTGCTCAAAGCCTCATCCCAATTTGGAGTCACTCAAGACATCCTTGATTAAGGCAGCAGCCGATATTGACATGGACCTCGTTCGTGCTGCGATAGACGACTGGCCGCGCAGATTGAAGGCCTGTATTCAAAATCACGGAGGTCATTTTGAATAAACTTTATTGTCATAAGAATCTATGTTTTGTTAAGTTCATTTTGGTATATAAATGGTTACATAATAAATAAACTTGTTCCAATAATTTTATATTAAACATGTGACAGAATTTATGACCTGACTATATTATATTGGTCAAACAACTTTTCAAACAGCCTTTTATCTACTCCTACAAAACAATTTGAAAAAGCACAACAAAACTGCTGCTCTGACTGACTTATAAATCAGACACGTACAGTTAAACCATGAAATCCTTCATCGGTCAAATATCATCGCTAAATTTCAACAAGCTGTGGTCAGGCACACGCCGGTCACGCGCCGGAACCGTGCCGTATCCGGACCGCTTCCGTTCCGGCGCTGCGACTCGTCCACCGGTGAAATTACTAAATGTTTTGACAATAAATATCATTTGTAAACCGTATTCGAAGAGCATTTGATTTTCGGTTAGAAATGAATTAGATACGAGTTGCGGCATTATAATTATTATTCGTAACGAATTTGAAACGGGAACTTTATATCAGTATTTAGCAGAGGTAGACTTCCTTTGCAGGAGGTCGACTAGGTGGTACCCCGACAGTGCCAGTTATTCTACCGCCTGGGCAGTGATTGCAAACATTGCTGTGCTTCGGTAGGAGGGCATTGTAGCTAGTGAAATTACTGAGGTGAAGTGTCTTAGCATCTTATGACTCTTTAAGTTAGAAGCGTTGGCGCAGTGTACCCCAAATTTTACATTATTGTAAAATCTTGAGTAGCAATGTACTAATTATGGGCAGCGTTATCTCTTACCATCAGGAGAGCGTCTTGCTCATCTTCTTACTTCTATTATAAAAAAAAAATATTACATTTAGATAGTATAAAATATGTTTATCTAGAATTTTACTAGTGTTGCATCCGTGCAGTAAGTCCAGCTTGTGATCCGGAGGTCTTGGGTTCTAATCTCAGTCTGTGGCAAATTTTTCTACTGTATTTTGGAAGGCACGTAAAATATGTGGGTCCCGGCTGTTTCCTATTAGATATTATGTAGAAGACCGTCGGTTTTCAATGAGAATTTAACATTTTTGAAAAACTTTTTTCTTTATTGATTTGTGTACCTATATGTAGGTATAGTATTATATACATATATAAGGAATATTTTATATGACAGAGAGCATGTAAATAAGATATGAAAAGTTTACCTAGCTGAGAGTTAGTTCAACTCTTCTCTCTATTTCAAACCCTATTAACTATGCATGTTATAATGCACAAAATGTTATAGGTATGGTATATATAATAATAGGTACAAAGGTATAAAAACTTTTATTATTATTATTGAAATTGACACTGGCATTCAATAGAATCAAAATTTTATTAGAACACGTTTTTACAGAACATTGAATCAGCTGTAACCTGAAACATACAAATACTAAAAACTATATATAAATCTAATAATAAAGATGGAGGGATTTTTGGCCAGAATGCTGTTTTGCCTCGTTGAATACAATTAATTAAGTTTTTATATATTGGAGACAGACACACACGCACGATCCCGCCTAATGTTGAGTAGTTAACGTCGCCTACAGAAGTCTACAACACCTGTGGTTCACCTGTGGTTCACCTGTGGTTCACCTGTGGTTCACCTGTGGTTATAAAGAATAGGGCTGCGTTTGACCACAGTCTCAACTGTAGGTAAGTGATGACGTGGTCGAAGATGTTGCACACAGACCTAGTAAATACCTATTAACTTTCGATTTAAAGATAAGTTCCAAACCTTCGTCCGGAGGAGTCCGGAGGTACTTTTAGTCAGATATTCCTACGGAACTTACGAGCATATGTCTCTAATGATGCTAATGTAGCTATGACTTTTTTAATAAATACTCTTTCATCAATAATATTAAATAACACACTTACTCTTCATATCCCTAAACGTAAGAAAATGCTAAAGCCCTGGATAACGCCTGGCCTCCTGAGGTGTATAAGAAACCGTGATAAACTTCATAAGAAATTTAAGATTGACCCTGATAACGCTACCAATAAAATAACATACTTGCGATATAGGAATTTCTGCAATAATTTATTAAAAAGGTTAAAACGGGAATACCATAAAAAAGAGTTTCAGAAAGCCAGAGGAAATCCGAAGAGCACATGGAAGGTAATAAAACAAATTGCAAACCTACATAATAACACTTCTAACAGTTCTTCTTTGCTTTACCATTCTGATGATCCTAAAATGGCTGTAAATCAGGTAAACAACTACTACGTAGGGATAGGCCAAGAGCTAGCTAGCAAAATAATCAACAATAACAATTGCCCTGCTGGATCCGATCAATTCCTCGCCCACATCCCAACAGCGGTCCAATCAATGGCTCTATTTGATACCGATGCTGCCGAAATAGAACGAATTATTATTGCACTAAAAACCAACTCTGCCGCAGGCTGGGACGGAATCCCAACGCGGATTCTTAAAGATACGCGTGAGGTGCTTATACCCCCCCTAACATACATATTTAATTTATGTCTAACTAGTGGTATTTTTCCTAGGGTGTTAAAAAAGGCATTAGTCTTGCCCATTTACAAGAGCGGCAAAACTGATAGCGTTAATAACTATAGACCAATTTCAATCCTCTCGTCAATTTCGAAAATCCTAGAAAAGTTACTCCACATTAGACTCAATAACTATTTAAATAAATTCAACTTAATTTCTAACAGTCAATATGGCTTTCGCAAAGGCATCTCCACGGAAAACGCAACTTTAGACTTAACATCAACAATAGTAAATCAACTAGATAAAAACCAAAAATCAATAGGAATATTCCTAGACTTGTCAAAAGCTTTTGACACTATCTCAATTCCAAAGCTTCTACTGAAGATGGAAAAACTGGGCATAAGAGGTACTGCATTGGAAATTTTCCGTGATTATCTCACAGACCGTTATCAGTGTGTCAGGATCGATGAACACATTAGTGAAGATAAGCAGCTTAAATATGGCGTCCCTCAAGGAAGTATTTTGGGCCCTTGTCTTTTTACAATATACGTCAATGATCTTCTCACTCAACATAACATCACTAATTGCCATATATATGCCTATGCTGATGACACAGCCCTCGTTATTAATGCCAATACCTGGTCAGAAGCAAGGAGCAATGCCGAATATGCTCTCAATAGAGTCATACATTGGCTGACCGATAACTTATTAACTTTAAACGTCGAAAAGACTAAATTTATAACCTTCTCCATAAATGCCAGTACACAACCTAAAGATACATTTTCCATAAAGGCTCACAAGTGTCAACTAAGCACTAATTGCAACTGCCCCTCTTTATCTAGAGCTCAAGACATCAAATACTTGGGAGTACATATTGACAGCTACCTCAATTGGAAAACACATATTAATTATCTTACCTCACGAGCGAGACAATTAATATATATATTTAAGAATATAAGATCCTCGGCTGACCCCGACACTTTAAAAATTGTTTACTTCTCACTGGCTCAGTCTATCCTATCTTACTGTGACACCGTATGGGGGGGAGTGGGCGTATCAAACTTGCTTCAACTTGAGCGGGCACAAAGGGCAATACTAAAAGTTATGTTTAAAAAGCCCCGTAGATACTCCACATTCACTCTTTACCAAGAGGCAAAGGTTCTCACAGTCAGGCAACAATTTATACTCCACACCATCCTGCATAAGCATAAGAACCTAAAATTCAACCAAAGTCTCCGGGGACATCGAACACGCCGTCTTCCACATAGAGTTTGTCCCATAGTGCGCTATCGCACAGCTTTTGCTGGTAGGCATTATCAAGTGATTAGCCATCGTTTATACAACAAAATAAACAAAATTTTAAACATATTCCCCCTAACATATAGCAAGACCAAAAAAATCGTAAGCGAGTGGCTTAAGAACCTAAATTATAAGGAAACAGAAGAGCTTATTATGCCAGTCGTATTGTAGTGTAAATAACATTATTTTCCAACACATATGCATCTCAACATACACATAGGCACACTCCCACACACACACATACACACACACACACACACACTCACACTCACACTCACACTCACACACACACACACACGCACGCACGCACGCACGCACGCACGCACGCACGCACGCACGCACGCACGCACGCACGCACGCACGCACGCACGCACGCACGCACGCACGCACGCACGCACGCACGCACGCACGCACGCACGCACGCACGCACGCACGCACGCACGCACGCACGCACGCACGCACGCACGCACGCACGCACGCACGCACGCACGCACGCACGCACGCACGCACGCACGCACGCACGCACGCACGCACGCACGCACGCACGCACGCACGCACGCACGCACGCACGCACGCACGCACGCACGCACGCACGCACGCACGCACGCACGCACGCACGCTCGCACGCACGCACGCACGCACGCACGCACGCACGCACGCACGCACGCACGCACGCACGCACGCACGCACGCACGCACGCACGCACGCACGCACGCACGCACGCACGCACGCACGCACGCACGCACGCACGCACGCACGCACGCACGCACGCACGCACGCACGCACGCACGCACGCACGCACGCACGCACGCACGCACGCACGCACGCACGCACGCACGCACGCACGCACGCACGCACGCACGCACGCACGCACGCACGCACGCACGCACGCACGCACGCACGCACGCACGCACGCACGCACGCACGCACGCACGCACGCACGCACGCACGCACGCACGCACGCACGCACGCACGCACGCACGCACGCACGCACGCACGCACGCACGCACACACACACACACACACACACACACACACACACACACACACACACACACACACACACACCCACACTCGCCACAGGAATTTTAATTTATCTTGTATTTTATGTAAATTTAACTAAAAATTTCAATTCTCTAATTATTTACCTACTTACTTTAATCTTATTTTAGTTTTTGTAATGTAGTTATTATGGCGTATATCAAACTTTAATCATTGTAAAAGTTCGTTGTAATCCTTATTTGCCAATTTCATTTTTGTTAGATTTGTGTACTGTTAAACTACTTGTAAGAAACTTTGTACCTACTCATAAGTCACCTATCCTAACGGGAGGCCTTGGTGGTTGTAATACAGTTTTATTACTAGTACGGCCACCATAGTTCCCCTAGTATGTAATTACGTAGCAATACTGCTGTATGTACATTGAAATAAATAAAATAAATGAAATTATTAACTTAAGTGCAACAATTGGCAGTATTACCGTTAATAGCGATCACGAATCTCGACGTCGTCGACATGCAAAACTGGACAATCTTGACGATCTTGGTGATATTCAAGATACAAGCATTAAGTTGCTTAGTTTGGGGTTAGGTGACGCTGTGTGAAACGTCCTGAAATATTTATTATTATTATTCGTATAATATGTGCTGTGATATACACACACACACACCTTGATATAAGATTACCGAAAATGGTTTCATATTAGCACAGATTGGTAGTATGATATATGTACATACATTACATTACCGAAAATGGTAACATTCTAATCCAAACTCTTTAACAATGCATGTAACAATGCACGAAAGTAATAATAGGTAGGTAGGTATAGCGAAACACAACAAAACAGTTATAATTGGGATTAACGCTGGCATTTAATACGCTGTTAATTAGGATTTTAATTGAGGGACGAATAACAAACATCGTGCGCTTGTGTGAGCGCTTTGTGCGCGTACCTAGTAGGGATAGCAAAAACATTACTCGATTATTATTTTTTATGATTACGAGTGCATAAGACGAGTTAATCAGGCACGTGATGGTAAGCATCATGATTGCGCATATCAGATTGTATCTGATATGCGCCAACCAGTGCTTTTAAACCATATTTTGCACTGCACCTGACATACTGAAATATTAGTTGTTGAATCCCGATTTGCCTAGTGATTTCGCTGGTAAAATTGCAATTACTTTACATTACTGCTTGGTGGAGGAATAACTTGCAAAGGAATGGTACATCCCCATTGCTTTTGCAATAGAACACTAAATCAATTGAATCAATTAATTACACAAAATACTAGAGCTTAATATTTTACACTTGTTAATTTAATTACCAAATCAATATTTATATACAATATACATGTCATTATCTTGTTTTATTATATAAAATTGTAAGTAGATAACCATAGTATTAGTATTAACGTCTTTGTAAAATTACATTTTTATCTAGTTTTAAACGTAATAAAAACACCATCTAATATTATTGTAGGTACAAAAAACTAACTATCTATTATACAAGGTAAAATTATATAATAACTTCTAAGTAATAATAGTTTAAGAGATGTACCTAGGTAAAAAAACTAAATAAACCAAGTAAATAGAATTACCTTTTTGCTAGCCGTACATAACGTTAGTCGGAAGGGCTCGAGCGCTTCCGGCGTATCCGAGGCCAGCGAGGGGAGGGGGAGGGGGAGTGACGCCACATCCGCCGGAAGCTGCACCAACCCACCCCCACCTACCCTCCCCTAACTTCATGAGCTAACTAAGAATTTTGCTTTTATTTTATTTTCAACTTTTATAATCGCCGTGGGTCAGATTTGTGCTCGCTTCTTTATAAAATCTGTTAGTATCATTTTGAGTTTTAGGCGATTTTTTAGGTGTATACAATCAGTGCCTAGTTTACCTGTTGCAAAGTACGTTTTGTGCTTTTTGGGGTCTCAGCTACTTACATAGAAATTTTCAGCTCAAAACGTTGAGACCTTTGAGTGATGAAGTATAGAGGCCAGGGGCCTTATATTTTGTTTTATTTACAAGTTTATGGGTAGGTAGAACTGTGAAAAGATGTAAAACCTAAACTAAGTTAAAATTTTTAGACGACCTTCTCAAATTCATTAACGTTTTGGTCATATGGCTTTCACTTCAATATGTTTAAAAAGTAAGTTTTTTATTATTATCATATTACCTATCCTTTATATCCCTGTTCATTACTAAGTACTTAGAAATTATTTTTATAAAAGATACAACAAAATAACAAAATCGGACTACTCTGTAAAAAGTTATGCGTGGTCTTATAAAAAAAAAATGCATAATATATATTCACGTCGACTTGTAAATCTCCTCCGTTTTTGTAGGGTAAAATGAATTCGCTTCCGCTGTCTGCTCGATTAGACCTTTTATATACTACTTAGTAGCTAGTGAAATTACTGGACTGACTCTTCAAGTCAACATATGAATCTTGAGTAAGAAGCGGTGGCGCATAGCGCAGAGCACCTAAAATTTAACATCATGAAATCCTGCGTGGCATTGTAGGTACTGATTATAGACAGCGTTATCTCTTACCATCAGGAGAGCGTCTTGCTCGTCTTCTTACTTCTTACTTTTGCATAAATAAAAAAGGATATTAAAGCAATTTTCAGTATGATACCTAGTTCGAGTGATACATAAAACCAAAACTATTTATCTTAACTTTACAAAAATTACATCTTAAAAATTCAAGACTCAAAAAGCAGGTTTATATTTATGTATAGGGTGGCGCTAATTTAACATAATAAAATGACTATTGCATACCAAAATACAAGAAAAAGTTTTGTACAAAATAGATAGATAGATAGATAACGATTTATTGATACAACATGAAAGAACTTAGAACTAGATACAATTTGTAATGTAGACAGTGTAACAATTGGCGGTCTTATCGATCTTTTCCAGACAACCAAACTAAAAAATATGACAAACTTAAAACTAGAGGTAATCTATTGGCGGTCTTATGGCATAAAACAATCTCTCTAAAGACAACCTGGTTGGAAGGGAATTTGAAGAAAAGTATTACAACAAAATAATATTATTAACCGGCGGCGCTTAATAATATAATTTTGTTGTTAACAAAAAGAAAATCGGATGATTGATTACTTTTGCGTAGCACGTACGAAACCCGTTGTCTAACTAAACTACTAACTAAACTATAAGCATTATCGAGCGTGTAAACATAGCATACAATAAACAATAAAAACTTATCGATACACATTACGCCCCTACATATCTTGGTCCGACGCAAACGCTAATGCAATGGAGTTAGAGCATTGTGCGCCACCGACGGTGGTTCCGTGCCGATTTGCGGGACCCTAAAAAGGGTATATACTTGGTGTGTGGTACAAGGCAAGAAAGGTACACTAACAAAATTTGAATTTAGTATGGATAATATACTTTTATTAAAAATGCTTGTTACATTCAAGAAATACTTGTAATACACAACTGCTGGTTTTTAAATTCATTAATCAATAAGGGTGAATATAGGGCAAGATTTTTTTTTGCCAAAAAAATTTAAGTCATGACTAAAGTAGGTGTACGCTTTCGCAATTACGCATGCCCACCTTATGGGCAGTGTGGCTCGGTGATGAAAGATGACAATATACAGATAGCAAGATGTTCCTCCGTCAACTTTAGTGGTGAACTCACGGGTCCGCTGTCACACTCCCCAGCGAATCGAATACTTACTTCAATTTAGGGAAGAAAAGAAAGAAAAGTCATTTATTCGACGGCTAATGAAAACAACATAAAAAAGAAGATATTAATGCATAATGAGCATCCACTAAACCTTCGAAAGGGAACTGCCTCAGCGTTGTGCTGTGAAACACACACACACACACACATTTAGTGAAACTCAAATTACCACGTCGAACGGTTTTATTCACGAAAATTAGTAACGCACAAATTCAGTTCATATTCGTCTTTCCACTCGCTCTACATTCCGCTGCGTCCCATGACCTACACCACGGCATCAGTACTCCCGAAGGAACCACAGCGAGCGATAAAAGCGTCATGCATAATGTACGCGCGTCCGAAATCGAAAAATTAAAAAGTGCCGCCATCTGGCGACTGGTCGGCGTAATTACCCGGGTGGATGTTTTGACGGGCGCGCGATCCCCGTGATCCCAGCGATCCCCGCGATCCCTATGATGCTGCTAATTATTGTTACGGATCGCATCACTTGGACGGTAATCGACTGTGATGATGAACTTCGAGGGATTTGGGTTTTGCATTCGGGAAACGTTCGTAATACCGAAACGAACGAAATCATGTCAAGGACATCTGAATCAGGGTTGTTTTTTTTTCATTATAGTTTGCTTTTGAACACGATCTAGCCTGAACTTATGCGATGCTGCGGCCGAATATGATTCATGTAAGAAGGTATGGGATCGTCGTCTTTCTCGCTTCACTGATCGTCTTAATGACTGCTTGTAGGCACGGTGTTATCCAGTGGGCGGTAACTAGCAACTAGCCACGGCCGAAACCTACCAAAGTGGAGTTGGCCAAAACACGTGGCTAGCGGCTAGACGTGGTGATGGCAATTGGTGTTGCTAAGTAACATAATGGTGATTAGGCCAGATTAGAACGTAGGAATATAAGACCAATAGCTAGACGGACAGATCATCAAGAGAGTTTCGGTAAATGGATGGATGAGAGCGGCAAGGGGCAGAGGAGAATGGAGTAGGTATATCACCGTTTTCTTGCTTGTTGTGTTATGCTTATTATTGTCCAAATTCGAATTACATAGATGGTAATCGATTTCGGTTTTATACTTGATTTATGATAATTTAATTTGCTGATATTATATACGAGCATATAATTGGTTTACGCTCGTATCTTAGCCTTCGTACAGAAATCCTTACTTAGGGGATGTCTACGTTACAATATCGATCTCTGTGCAAATTTCAACATAATCCGTTCAGCGGCATATCAAAGCCCAGTCCAAAGGCTTTATACATAGATCAGTCAGTCAGTCAACCAGTCACGTTTTCCTTTTATATATTAAGTAGTTATTAAGTCTGTGATACACTGCAGAGGCACTTCCGATTATGGCCGTGATGTTACAAGGATTTAACAATTTTTGTAATATTATACCAAGGTCGAGATATCATCATGGGATTTTTTACATCTTAATATTATAAACGTGAAAGTTTGTAAGAATGTCTGGATGTCAGGATGTCTGGATGTATGTTTGTTACTCTTTCACGCCTAAACTGGTGGATCGATTGAGCTGAAATTTGGTACAGAGATAGCTTAGACCTTGGAAACATAGGCTATAATAGTACAGCGGGTAAAACCGCTGGGTGCAGCTTGTAATATTATATACCAACCTTTGAACTTTTTGAAAACAAAATCTAATCAATGATTTCTATGTTGTTACTCTTTCATGTGTGTTCTATGAATAACTTCTTCGTAGCATGTGGTGTTATTTTGTTTTTAAGGTTTCTAGAAAATTCCAGTTTTAGTTACATAAATTATATTTACTGAAAATCTGACTTTGTATTCTGATTTTCTTGTAAATTCAGAGTTTTTCTTTAGACCTAGAGTTAGGTTAGAGTTTTTTTTCGTTTTTTTTTGATGATTTGAATAAGGTCATATTAAATAGAATAATTATATTTTACGCAGGCACACATATTGTAAAGCAGACGAATTCTTTATGTTTTTTTTTATGTAATAGGTGACAAACAAGTAGACGGCCCACCTGATGGTGAGTGGCTACCGTCGCCTATGGATACCTGCAATACCAGGGGTACCGCTGGTACGTTGTCTACCTTTCAAGACTCTATTCACTTGCCTTTTGAAGAGTCCCATGTTAATAAAGCTCATCGGAAATACCGCGGGCGGAAGCTCATTCCACAATTTGCAGGTGTACGGCAAGAAGGACCGAGTGAATCGCACAGTGCGAGAATGCCAAGCATCAATAATGTGTGGATGAGCTTTCGAGCGGTGACGGCTCGTGCGGTGGTAAAAGCGCGACGCCGGAATCAGGTCGAATAATTCTTCAGAACACTCCCCATTGTATAAACGGTTGAATATACACAGGGATCCAACGTCTCTACGTAAGCTGAGCGGTTCTAGGTTTTCGGTGAGCTTGAGGTCGTCAACAATTCTGACAGCTCTACGCTGTAATGCATCAAGAGGGTCAAGCTGATACTTGGGTGCTCCATTCCAGAGATGAGAGCATGTGGGTTACTTATTCAGAATAAAAAATAATAGTAATCTTTAGATTGTGATAAAGAATTTGGAGGTGATTTGGGGTCTGCACTGGATTTGTCATTTATGTTTATTTAGGCTTACTGTTGTATACTGTTACAGGACAATAATGTGTAAGTGCTTATTGGGTAAGTCAACAATAGTTCTTTCTTCAGTATCTAACTAAATATATATTTCGTTACTCTATATTACCTCTACATTTTACATAGAGTAACCTATAAAGGTATATTGTGAAAATTTGTGTTATAGTTAGGGCTTAAATCTAAAATTAGTACTATATTAAAAAAACCTTATTCTAACTGGAACCCAACGAATAAAAAGCAAGCTTTCGAGGTTCCCATTGATTAGGCAGATAACATACCTCTAGATAAAAAAAAAACCGTCGTGTCAAATTAAATCGGGGTGAAGTGAAAATGAAATAAGTAGATATTCCTGGAATAGAACAGGCAAGAGAGTGGTAGAGAGGTGAGAGTGTCTCATTAAACACTTGAAGGCAAAGCTTCACTAAACTTATAAATTAGATCCTCATGTTTACCGACCAGGGCATAATTAGGCGTGCCAATCGCGTTCGCGGCAATCCGTCAAGCTTTTCCTAGTTGGCAGCGCGAAAAGGCAACCAGCGGGAGAACTGAATGGACCAACTAAATAATTCAGTAATTCGCAGAGCCGCCGGCGGCGACGTAAACATGCGTGAGACGCGCGGGTGGCGGCCGGCGGGCGAGCGAGGGGGTGGGGTGTGCCGCCCTACCGTGGCAAGGAGGGGGGAGGGGCGTGGCCTGTGACGTCACGCCGCGCCGACCTCAGTCGGTCAACACCCGGCGCTCGAAGCGGTCGAGGCGACGCGTCGCCAGTTTCAACCGAAAGTACGATACAAGTCGGCAAGATTTTCGACCGCCAGTACCACTCACCCTCCAAGGTGTTGAAGTTGGAGGACGACCCGTGGGGGTCATGTGCGATGTACTCGCCGGACAAGATGAAGTCGGGCGGGCTGATGGCGCCGCCGGGCTGCTTCCCGGCGCGCTACAGCCCCACGTACCGCAGCTCCGACCCGCGCCGCTGCCATCCTAACCCATCCGTGAGTACCACTACACCCGCGTCACCACACTCGTCACCCACACACCTACACTCTCCGTAGCCTCCTCGACAGCCCATTGTTTACGTCGCGGAATATTTTATTAGGTATCGCCTAACAACACGTCGTGAGGTTATTACGTTAGGTACTAATGTTTTCTTTCAGGTGTATCTCCGCGTTTGCCTGGCGACTGTTGTATTCTTGCTGGCAGCATAGCGACTGTATAATGGAGCTCCATGGGGTTGTTAGTTATAAGCAGGCGAAATTTATCAAAGGCTCGTTTTATAGTTTTCAGTCAAAGTTTATCTCTTTACTCAACTCATACTTGGACATGGGATGGAAATTTTAGCCCAACAGCCCACTTGTGAGCATTTTATTAAATATAAATTTAACTGCCCAGTTAGATAAGCCTTATATTATTACTTCAATAACAATTTAAGTATGATTATTTAATATCCGGGAAATAAGTATTTTTTACTACTTCTCATCAACTCCTATAAGATTTTAAAACATTTGCCCATCTATGATTTTTTTCCATTTGATCTCAGACCTCAGATGAGTATTTTCAAACACAAGTAACATTTTATACCGAGAAATCTAAAAACATAAAAAAATCAGCTAACTAAGTTTGCTAGACAAAAAATAGCACAATAAAAAATACTCGTAATAATTAAAACGGACAACGCATCATCCAGAGAGATAATGCTGCCAGTATTTTGGGAACAATTCCGCTGGGGGCCGTTTTAAATATAGTTTAGTTTTATTTTATATATTAATACCAGTAAGATAGTTTAGTTTTAGTTTATTATTTATGTGTGAACATTTATTTTATTGTTTACTTGTAATAAATATATTTGTATTAAAACTAGGTACCCAATAATGAGAATGATGAATCATTTGAAAGGAATTTTTTTATATTTCTGTAGCAAAATTTAATCTCGGTAATTAAAAAAAAACAAAAAAAAACGTAAAAAAAGCATTATGCATCAAATTATTTTTAAAAATAAATAGTACCTATATTTCAAAATGGGTCAAAGATTTATTCACTTGACAACAAATTAAAATGTCTTCAAGAAATACATATGCAAACATTGTTTATTTTAAATGTCCAGTATATAGAAAAAAAGTAATACTAACTATTCAGTACAATTAACATCTAGTTATACATCTATAACTAATAATGATCCATAACACATTTGTCTCTTAATATAATTTAAATCACCGCAATAAAAAATAAACGGTCTACATAAAAATATTAAAATGCGGGTACAAATAAAGTTTAAAATGTTTAGCGCGAGTGTAATGGAGAGTTATAAAAGAGGATTATGTTAAACGAGGTTCAATTGCGGCCGAATGTACAACTTTTTAATGCAATCGGGAAAAATGTTCCACTTTTAATACGATACCGGAAAAATGTTAAACTTTTAATTCGCTACGGAAAAAAATGTTAAACTTGTAAACGGGAACATTTACGAATTCCCGCTTTTTATTGAATTGAATATCATTTTACAAATCTCATTTTACTGTGAACGGATTAAATACTTACATTGATGTACGAGTATGTTTTACAAATATATTATTTATTTTGATTTGTTGCCTTCAAGAATAAAAGCGGTAAATATTTTTTAGAATCTACCTAAAATCAATAATCAAAAATAAATCTTCTTCTTCTTCCTGCCCTGATCCCACACTAGGTAGGGTCGGCACAACACGTTTTTCTCCTCCATTCTGCTCTATCATCCGTTACATCTTCATCCACTTATATCGAATGTAAATATATATAAATATCATTGATTTTATTAAAGATTAATCGTAATAATTGAAATATTAGTGATTATATAAAAATATATAAAACCTAGTTTCTACTATTATATATTAAATAATATAATTTTCCGAACTGCAAAAATGTTTACGCTTTTCTTTTTACGTGGCATTTTCTTCCATATTTTATTTTTTACAGATATTTTATAACCAGATTTTCGTTTCACATTTCATGATGGGAATAACGTACGAAAAATTCTAATAAATTATGTACAATTTAAATATACATACATAACAAAAAAACGAACAAATTCAGTATTACTTAAAAGTTTGGTAGTACCTATTAATAATTTTGAAGCTTAAGTGAAAAATATACACAAAAAAATACTTGTTTTTATTTGAAAATGTTATATAATTATGCTTTAAATATTTTATCCAACATAATCCAACTTTAAAATTAAACACAATTTATATAAAAGTTTTCGTATCCGACGGGTTTTACCCGACGGCGTGACGTCACATGTATCAACAATACAACTCTACATATATAGGTACTACTCTATATATAACATTAAATAATTAGATTAGATCATATTATAATTGCAAACTCACATAACATAAATAAATGACCCATTTAAAATAAATAATAAAGTTACACAAAGGAAAATTTTAAAATGACGTAGCCGTCGGGTGCGTAGCAGGTGCTACGCGCCGTCGGCGGCGTAGCTCGTAGCTTTACCGTAGCTTTGCTACGAAATCTGATTATTTCGATATTGCTTCATTTTATTAACATTTTTTTTTGTTTTATTGAAAAACTAAATATAAAAACTACAATTCCTTTGGATTTGCCTTAATAAAAATAAATTAAACAAATTTAAAAAGTTACGCGTATGAATATTAAAATATCTATTTAAATTTTTTTTTTTTCATTTCTTTGATATTTACTTTTGTCTTTTTTTTAGGGTTTTTGTGAGTTAATGAAGAAGGTTCATAAATAATTAATACATTAACTTTTTGATAGACTTACATATTTTTTCTTTGCATTACCTATTATAAATTATTGAAATCAATTTAAATTATTTAAATTAGTTTTTATTGTAGTTTTACGAATTAGAATGAGGTAAAACTTTAATAATTTGGTCATATACACAAAAAATACACTTTAATATTTTGATACCTTTCAGTGGGTATACGAGTATAAACATAACCTACATTCGTTTTGTTTACTTATAACATAGGAAATTAAACAAAAAACAAAGTAACACAGAAAAAAATAACATTGAAATAATATGTTTGCACGTAATAAAGCCTACTTAGTAATAAAGCCCTCAATAAAAAAATTGTATGTTTTCGTGGTTACAATGTGTTTTCGTGCACTAATTAAATAAAAAAATACCCATCGATCAACTAAGTAAAGCAATAACTAGAATAAAAGCCTTTTTGATCAAATGTCACTAAGTCTGGGACACGGGCAGAAATATTTTCGATATGATATTTTAAAAGTACTGAAAACTATGGAACTGAGTTAAATCAATTGGCAAATACTAATATTTTTATTTCAGGTTTCCTGGCTGCGTCATCTCTTCAAAAATTTACTTCTCTAGGAAAATTATATTAATAACTCAGGTTATTAAATAGGCATTCTACTACAATATCACACATATTTAATACTAACTTTTAAAAGATTTCATTGGAGATGATGTATGTATGTGTATGACACTTTTTTATCCATTAAGAGCGTATATATCGAGTGACGCTCTCTCGCTCGCACAATTTGACGAATTTTAAAATATAAATTCATGGAATTAATTTATTGAAAATTCCTCTATACCAGCCCTCCATAATATTATTAGATATATAAAAAATGGCATAATGCGATATTTTGAAAAAAAAATTTTTCGATATTGCTTCCCATCCCATTTTTTTATATATCAAACTGAAAACACTTTTAAAATGTGTGCAATAATATTATGGAGGTCTGGTAAAGAGGAATTTTCAATAAATTAATTCCATAAATTTATATTTCAAAATTCGTCAAATTGTGCGAGCGAGAGAGCGTCATTCATATACGCTCTTAAGATGATTTGCAGACGACTTTTGCAGCAACTAGTACTGGTAACTTTCTGGCAACTATAGGTTTCATATATCTTAAAGCTACATCGAAAAAGCCTTAGTTCAAGGTTGCACCTATTATAGTTCAGCAGCAGTCTTAGATAGATGAAAAAGCTAGTTGCTAGATAGTTGCCAATCCCAGTTTTTGCAATAGTTGAAAGTTGTTTAGTCAGCAAAGCCTTATAGATGAGGCCACCACTACCACTATATCGTTGTATCTTTAGAGATCTTTCTAAGATAGACGGAAACACAAACACTTACAACTTGAATGTGAAAAGAACGATGACCCAACGACTTATATCATCATCATCATCCTTACCGCTCAGTCCACTGCTGGACATATGTTTCCCACTCTTTGGTCATTTTCCTCTGTAATACGCGGATCGTATTTGAGTTAAAAAAGTTGATCCGTCAACTATATTATAAAAAAAACACTAGACTCATTTTTTACTTTGTAAAGTTGTAAATTCTGGTTATGGTATAACGCACCAAAGTTTCTTGGTGGGAGGTTATGACGTCACGCCGTACTACTTGGCAGGAACATTTCATGACAATGGCAAGACGTAGTGCGTTCATTTTCCTTAGCCCGTTTTGGTTTATTTTTAAACCAAAAACTATACAGGGTCTTTGGTTGTTTAGTACATTGGTGTATAGGGCCTTATTGGGGAGGTCAATGGTCATGATTTTAGCGCTGTTTTTAACTAGAAAACAATAAATTTTCGCGGCACATATATTGCACTCAAATCATGACCAATGATGCCCTATACACCAATGTACTGAATAACCAAAGACCCTGTATAATGTAGGTATAAATACCTAGGTTTTTAACAAAAAAAATGTACACATGACAAAGTAACTTGTATTTCGAGTAAACAAATTATGTAACCAAGCCAAACATTGTAAACACATACCTATACCCACATACCTATACCTATATATTAAAAATCGAAACCCTGAGAGTTTTATAGAAGCACTTTGTGAATGGGCGTAAGTATCTTAAAATAGAAGATATTACGTTGTAAAAGTTGACTCGCAAATGTCCTCCATTGAAGCCTATTTGCATTAATACTTAATATATTTTACGTTTGAACTTGACAATAACACACGGCAATTTTTAGAGGGAAAAGTCTATATATAGGTATATCTAAAAGTAAACAGTGACTGACTGATCTATCAAAGCACGGCCCAAAACTGAACGGATTGGGTTGAAATTTGAAACATAATTTCATGACAGCCGCTAAGAAGGAATTTCTGCACGCGGGCATAACCGCGAGCATACGCTAGTGTCGAATAATAAATGTATTAAAAATACTTAAAACGAAAATCTCTTTCCACTCATGTTAATGAAAAACAACGTTAGTGCCATAGGGTTGGATGTCTGATTTATTCAACAAATTGGACCTTGTGTTTGACCCATGAGGTCCGAAGTCGATAGTAAAAATGGGACATCCAACCATCATGATGGTTGGTGTAGCCATCCCTGAAGGACGGGTCAGAACAGTTGCCTTGTGCTAGATACAGAACGTAGTGACTCATTCTGCGTTGCTTCACCCTGAAACTAGATCTGGAGGGTAGCGGGATCCGAGGCACGGTGCACCGCTGGCCGACCGCAGGTAGTTGGGGGCCCAATTAGTAAGCTAGCCACTTATGAAAGGCTGCCCCGCCAACTGTGAAAAATCCCGGGATGCGCCATCGTGCCGGTCGGCGACCGGATGAGAGGGCCCGATGGACATCCCCGGGGGGGCTCGGGCGTCCCCGCAGTCTCCTGTCTAGTTTCTCTTGGGTGCCGTTTTTTCAGCTTTAGTCTAGTGTTCTGTAGCATAAGGCCTCGTTCTACTTCTGTCCTTCTGTACCTTCCCACACTTAAATAATATTATATGAATCTGAGAAATAAGAGAACGGTTACACAGCGGCAGCACTCCCTCTCATTAAAAGTGCACCTCTCTAACATTCGAGGTCTGCACTTCAATCTCGTAGCAGTCCACCACCACCTCGAGACTGATAAACCCGCTCTCTTGTTCCTCACGGAGACGCAGATAGGTCCGCCGTCAGACGTGTCTTATCTTTGTTATCCAGGGTTCTCCCTGGAACACAATTTTAAGCCACGTGCGGGGGTATGTATATACGCCCGCGACGACATCTGCTATCGGCGCCTCCGGAACCTTGAAGATCCAAGTTTCTCCGTGGTGTGGGTGCTGGTGGATACCGGAATAGAGAAGATTCTCTATGCCTGTGTCTACCGGTCGCACAGCGGTGATTGCGAGATGACCAGGTTGACCGATTACCTGTATGAGGCGGCTGATGAGGCTCAGCAGAGGTATCCTACGGCCCAACTAGTGTTACTGGGGGACTTTAATGCCCACCATCAAGAGTGGCTCTTCCCATACCAGTGCACTGACCATGCGGGCAGAGAGACGCGAAGGCTCGCCTTAGCGTTAAATCTCACCCAGCTGGTTAATGGTGCGACCCGGATACCCGATGTTGACTCTCACACAGCTAATTGCCTGGACCTTCTACTGACAACAGATCCAGACAGTTACTCGGTGTCGATATCATCGCCACTTGGTAGTTCAGACCACTGTCTGGTGAAATCTGTGTCGACCTACACTCCGCTCGACTTTTGCCCAACGGGCACTCGGCGGATTTGGCGATACAAGTCAGCAGATTGGGACGAGATGCGTTCTTTCTTCGCATCTTACCCTTGGTTGCCCACTTGCTTCTCTTCGCACGATCCTTCGACTTGTGCGGATGCAGTGACGGATGTGTTGCGTCAGGGAATGGAATACTATATCCCATTCTCAGATGTGCCATTGTCTGTCAAAACCCGACCATGGTATGGAGCAGAATGTAGACTCGCTGAAGCGAAGAAACATGAAGCTTACCTAGCATGGGCGGAAGCGCGGAAACGCAAGACGAAGGATATTCGTAGTAAGAAGAGAGCCTATAACAAGGCAGCCAAGTCCTGCAAAAAAGCTTTGCGGAAAGCAAGGTTCAACCGGATTAGGCGGATTGGGAACAAACTGGCTTCTTACCCTGCGGGTAGCAAAGCCTTTTGGACCCTTGCCAAATCGGTGGAAACTAATTTCTGTCGCCCCTCATTTCCTCCACTACTCAGGCCTGACGGATCGCTGGCTCACACTGCCAAAGATAAGGCGAATTTATTCGCCTCTCTTTTTGCGGAATCTTCACGTCTAGATACTGCTGGCGAGATACCTCCAGTCTTGCCGGATTGTGGGACTTCAATGTCTGACATACACATCCGGCAATCAGAGGTTCGAAGAACGCTGCGGAATCTTGACGTGAATAAGGCTAGTGGACCGGACGGAATACCAGCGATAGTGTTGAGGACTTGTGCACCTGAGCTCACTCCGATCTTGACACGCCTATTTCGCCTCTCTCTCAAAACTGGTGTAGTGCCCAGTTCTTGGAAGCTTGCCAACGTGCAACCAGTGCCCAAAAAAGGCAGTCGTACTGACCCATCCAACTACAGGCCAATCTCGGTCACATCCATACTCTGTAAGTGTATGGAGCGTGTTCTGAACAACAGGCTTCTGACATACCTTGAAGCGAATGATCTCCTCAGTGATCGGCAATACGGGTTCCGTCGTGGCAGATCTACTGGGGATCTTCTTGCGTATGTCACCCACATCTGTAGTGAGGCCATCGAGAAACACGGAGAAGCGATCGCTGTTTCTCTTGACATCTCGAAGGCCTTTGATAGGGTCTGGCATGACAGCCTTGTCGGTAAGCTTCCCTCTTCGGGTTACCCGTTGGCTTATGCGCGTGGATTTCAGACTTCTTGAGGGAACGATCGATTCGAGTAGTCGTTGACGGCAGCTCGTCCGATCAATTAGCTATTAATGCTGGGGTACCTCAAGGGTCAGTTCTCTCTGCTACACTTTTCCTGCTGCACATCAATGACCTGCTTAAGCCAGGTATTGTTGGGTATGCAGACGACAGCACGGTAGTTGAGCGATATACATCTAGCGCTAGAGCCAACGGAGATGAAATCCAGTCATGCAGAGAGGCCATGGTTGAGCGTATGAGCTTGGCCTTAAAAGCTGTTTCCGATTGGGGAGTAGCTAATTTGGTTAAGTTTAACGCTACAAAAACCCAGGCGTGTCTATTTACCGCTAAAAGGAGTCTATTCAACGAAGCTCCTTCTTTCCAAAATGTTTCTTTACCGATAACTAACCAGCTTGAGTTACTAGGAGTAACTCTCACGTCTGACCTTAATTTTGGGAGTTACATCGAATCTAAGGCTCAATTGGCTGCCAGGAAGCTGGGTATTTTGGCAAAGGTGAGGCAATACTTCACACCGGGACAGCTGCTAACGCTGTACCAAGCACAAGTCCGGTCGTGTATGGAGTACTGTTCTCATCTTTGGGATGGTACTGCCAAATACCAGCTTCAGACACTGGAGTCAATTGAGAGACGTGCCAAAAAGCTCGTAGATGACCAAAAGCTCACGGAATCTCGGCTGCAGAGCCTTGAACACCGTAGAATGGTCGCCTCGTTATCGGTCTTCTATAGGATTCATTTTGGAGAGTGTGCGCAGGAATTACACGAACTAATTCCTTCAAGCCCATTCTACCGACGTACATCGCGGCAGACGGCAAAGCGGCATCCTTACTTAGT
Organism: Hemithea aestivaria; assembly: GCA_947507615.1. Lineage (NCBI taxonomy): Eukaryota > Metazoa > Arthropoda > Insecta > Lepidoptera > Geometridae > Hemithea > Hemithea aestivaria. The sequence continues at coordinate 5,514,359 of OX382323.1, forward strand.
GGCGTTACCTACTGCCCGCACCAAGCGTTTTGCTTCGTCGTTCTTAATGAGAACTGGTCGCGTTTGGAACACTTTGCCGTCATCCGTGTTTCCCGAGCGGTACAACTTGGGTATCTTCAAGGCACGAGTGAATAGGTACCTTTCTAGGCATCTTACGTGATCCATCGTCGACCGCATTTTCGCTTTCCATCAGGTGGGATGTGGTCAAACGTAGGCCTATCTTGTATAAAAAAAAAAAAAAAAAAAAAAAAAAACCCTATGGCTCTAACGTCGAGTAATTTTACGTATAAAGAATCAGAGTACCTGTCGAAAGTTAAAATATATGGTCCGCCGGCCATAATCTGCATTTATTTCGTTACCTTCGTTTATTAACACATTATTTATTACCAAGATTCAGAATAGCCATTAGCGGCCGGTCCGGTGATTTTATTAAAATATTTAATTAATATCATATCAATGATTTTGTCCGAAAACTGACCGCGTACTTTCCAATTATAGACTTCCCGTTTCGTATTCAATTTGTTCAATATTTTAGTGGATATGTCGAATTATGTTAATGTCATTCATTAGCTTTTTGAAACCACATTTTTACATTGGTTCGATGTGTAATTCATTTGATTTGGATATAACGAATTGATGCCTAATTTTATTATAATACTAGCTTAGTGCAACTTCGTCTGCGTCTGTTGAAAAATACTTAACAATCTATAATTATCACAAAAAATCATAAAAATAGGTCAAGCCGTATCGGAAGCGGTGAATAATAAAAAATACATTGTGACACGAGATTTTAATATACGGTTAAAAAAGGGGTGAGATACAATGCGTTAAAGTTTGGTCGAATGTCATACTATAGTCACTGGTCGAACTCGGGTCGAGACATTTTGTGCTGAATAGTGACGTACACATAGATTCAATATATCCGAATATATTTTAATCTAGGTGACCACTCAATAGCTTATAGTCGTTATAGTCTCAGCCATTTAAATTTATTCACAAATAAAAATACTTTAATTACGAGAAATTTACACGAGACAATCCTTGAAAGTTTCCAAATCAATAAAGGTACCAAATTTAAGAAACATTGCTGTCTTTATTTCTCCAAAACTGTGGATCGGATTTTTACCATTCTTTTTATTAATTGATTCACGTAACATTTAGTCTGAGTTAGGGTATAGTGTTAGCACAGATCAGAAGATTTACTCCGTGAGTGTTAGTTACATAAGATCGGTCCTTCTTAACTGTGTCATCCCTAAATCAAAGTTCAATTTTGCAAATACATAAATAAAAATAAACATTTCAGCACATTTCACACAGCGCCACCTATCCCCAAGCTAAGCAACTTATGCTTGTATTATGGTGGTTAGGATAACGGATATAATACTTATATACTTTTCTTTTGTAAATACGTACTTAACATAGATATTGAAACCACACAGACCAGAAACAAATATCTTGTGGATCACACAAACATTTATTGTGCCATGCGGGAATCGAACCCGCACCTTCTGCGTTGCAAGCGGGTATTAGCCCACCGCGCCACAGAGGTCGTCAAATGTACTCGTCGCGCATAATAAACATTAAAAACAAAGTGAAAATCGTCATTGGTAACAGGTGATTGGACCGTTATTCGCCACTATTCAGTATTGATTCTGTGATTGCAGTTGAAAGGTGGAAAATTGGTCCAAATGACGCTTAAACACTCCTCTAATAATGGAAACTACCAATTATAATGGCGCTGTCTAACACGCGAGCTTCTATTCAGTTCTATGTACTCTGTACTTAGCACTACAGTTCTTCTTGACATTATAATTTATAGATTTGACATTGTGTATACTTTAATATTAATTTTAATAATGATTATAACAATTGCACCAGTTTTAATTTAATCAAATTCAATTTTAATTCATAATTTGAATGTCTTTTAACTGACTAAATGTTTTGGACTCTAGTTATTTTAAAACACCTGTTTGTGCAACATTTAAAGCATATAAATATTTTCATTTCATTTTCATTTCTATAAAGCTTAAAAAAATACTAGAAAAAGTCGTGTCAATAATTTATTTATGTTTAGGGCTGATTTACACTGGAAGCGTTCTTGTGTGATTTATTTTTAACCCCCGACGCAAAAACGACGGGGTGTTATAAGTTTGACGTGTCTGTCTGTCTGTCTGTCTGTCTGTCTGTCTGTCTGTCTGTGTGTGTGTGTGTGTGTGTGTGTGTGTGTGTGTGTATGTGTCTGTCTGTGGCATCGTAGCGCCCAAACGGATGAACGGATTTTGATTTAGTTTTTTTTGTTTGAAAGTAGAGTTAGTCGAGAGTGTTCTTAGCCATGTTTGGTGAAAATCGGTCCAAGATGGCCGCCGCTACAAAATGGCGGATTACTTTTTTCTTCCACGACCCCCTCAATATGGGTATCAAATGAAAGGGCTTAACGAGTAGAATACAGCCCACTATATAAAATTTAAAATCCAAGATGGCCGCCATCAAAAAATGGTGAATTACGTATTGCGTTGGGGGTTTTTTAAATTTTTAATTTAATTCACTTGTTACATCAGACTAAACAGGGATTCGTCTGCAATCTCAACTAAGTTTAAAGATCTTTATCGTTAAAAGCTAAGAATGGCATCTGCTGGTAAGTGCCAATCACTACATAGTATAAACTAAAGTCGTAGCCCCGTCCGTCTGTCTGTCCCATGCGTGCTTAATTTTTTAAATCTACGCAACAGATTTTGATGTTGTTTTTTTAAAATTGATAGAGTGATTCAAGAGGAGATTTTTTTTAAATAGATAGAGTGATTCTGGAGGTTTTTGTACAATACATGCATTATATAGTAGAGAAACCCTGATAATATTTTCTATTACGCGTAACGAAGTGCGCGCAGGTTCACTAGTTTTGAATAAGAATAACCGTTATAGGTTCCTACAAACTTACATTCGTTATAGTTTTCGAGGAAGATGCACGATACAAGAGACAAATTGCTTATAGCGTAGTACTTTTGTTAAAAATCGTTACCTATAGAAAAAAATGGTATAACAATGGTATCGATATTGCACATTGTAGGCAACTTAGTAGTTCTAAGACTACACCTTTCTACTTAATTTTTGGTTAACTAAACCTTTTATATAGGTATTTTATAGGCCTTTGACAGGAATTTTATTTCCTGGTAAGAAGTGAAGAGACCTAAGTTGGACCTGTTCAATGTAAACCTATTTTAAGGTTGCCTGCAATGTGAGATATCAATATTATTTTTATAAGTGTAGCGTAGGTAGTCTAAAATTCGCGCTACTACGTTTCCAGTGTGACTCAGGCCTTATTCTGTACAAGGCTGCGGGAACCGACTTAATGCTACAGTAGCATTTTCTGCCAATAATTAAAGAAATAAAGTATGTTTTTCATGTAGATTATTAAATATGACCTAGACACATATTTTTAATATGTAAATGAAATAAAAACGGCCGAGATTTAACAAGCACAGGTTTTTGTGGTCATGACGTCACGACGCGAAACTTTTAGGCACAAACCAAAAATGAACTAAAAAGAACTGAAAAAATTTAGCTTTGTCAACATCCTTATTGTCTGAGAAAATGTTTTAAGAATGGGCGGTGCTGTCAATATTAGGGAAAATGTATCTTATGAATACTGATTGACTAAGTACCTACATGAAAATTGTTTTTAATACAATCCTTGATAGATATGACTAAAAAATAAAACGTGTCTTTACTTACAGAACAGTATGTAATAATATAAAAAATCGTGCAACACCAAAGGCTTTATTAGCTCTCCAGTTATATTTCATTTAACCGATGTATTTATTGTAAGTCCAATAAAAGTTTAGGAATGCTATTTAAAAAAATAAAATAATTATATTTCTAGTTCTCTCACGTAACATCATCTCAGATGTAAGTATTTTCAACAAACCCAGATGATTCATCTGAATTTGTTGAAAATACTTTACGATCTTCTATACTCAGACCTACCAAATACGAGTTAACACCAAAACAAATACTAACAAGTGAATTAAATTAAAAATTTAATTAAAAAAACCCCCAACGCAATACGTAATTCACCATTTTTTGATGGCGGCCATCTTGGATTTTAAATTTTATATAGTGGGCTGTAATCTACTCGTTAAGCCCTTTCATTTGATACCCATATTGAGGGGGTCGTGGAAGAAAAAAGTAATCCGCCATTTTGTAGCGGCGGCCATCTTGGACCGATTTTCACCAAACATGGCTAAGAACACTCTCGACTAACTCTACTTTCAAACAAAAAAAACTAAATCAAAATCCGTTCATCCGTTTGGGCGCTACGATGCCACAGACAGACACATACACACACACACACACACACACACACACACAGACAGACAGACAGACAGACAGACAGACACGTCAAACTTATAACACCCCGTCGTTTTTGCGTCGGGGGTTAAAAATAGATCTAGTCGTTACAGAGGAGTTCCATAACAATACGAGATTTTTATACGTTGATAGAGCTATCACTCTACCTGTATATGCCAAAAAGTTTGGTAAGATACTGAAACTGAATAATTTTAGTACCTATTTTTAACCCCCGACGCAAAAACGACGGGGTGTTATAAGTTTGACGTGTCTGTCTGTCTGTCTGTCTGTCTGTGTGTGTGTATGTGTCTGTCTGTGGCATCGTAGCGCCCAAACGGTTGAACGGATTTTGATTTAGTTTTTTTTGTTTGAATGTAGAGTTAGTCGAGAGTGTTCTTAGCTATGTTTGGTGAAAATTGGTCCAAGATGGCCGCCGCTACAAAATGGCGGATTACTTTTTTCTTCCACGACCCCCTCAATATGGGTATCAAATGAAAGGGCTTAACGAGTAGAATACAGCCCATTATATAAAATTTAAAATCCAAGATGGCCGCCATCAAAAAATGGTGAATTACGTATTGCGTTGGGGGTTTTTTAAATTTTTAATTTAATTCACTTGTATTATTACACTAAAACGATTCGTGGGTATTTAGATTCATCTTAAAAACAAGTGCGTTCGGGTCTATTCGGGTCGTAAATACAAGTGAGTTTTATGTTAATTTACAAAGTTGAATTTCAGTATCTTCAAAATACCTAAACGATGGAGTTTTAGCCCTAAAAAGCGGCCAAGTACGAGTCGGACTCGCTCATTTAGGGTCCGTAGCAGCAAATTACGATTTATGACGTATTAAAAAAAACTTCTTACTAGATCTCGTTCAAACCAATTTTCGGTGGAAGTTTGCATGGTAATGTACATCATATATTTTTTTAGTTTTAACCTTTTCTTATTTTAGAAATCACAGGGGGGGGGGGGCACTTATTTTACCACTTTTGAAGTGTTTCTCCCGCAAACTATTCAGTTTAGAAAAAAATAATATTAGAAACCACGATATCATTTTCAAAGACCTATCCATAATTTATACAATAAAAGTATGGGTTTGCTAAAAAAAAATTTGAATTTCGTTCTTATTATGGGGAACCCCAAAAGTAATTGTTTTTTTTCTGTCGTGTTAAAATCTTACCTAATGCGGTTCACAGAATAACCTACCAAGTTTCAACAGTATAGTTCTTATAGTTCCGGAAAAAAGTGGCTGTGACATACGGACGAACAGACAGATCTGAAGAATCTTTAAGGGTTCCGTTTTTTGCCATTTTACTACGGAACCCTAAAAACGAACAAAATAATAAATCATTAAACAAATGTGCATTATAACGTTTTAATAACAATTAATAAAGTAATAACGGTTATCCGTAAGTTAACACGTGCGCCGCCGGCGGAGGTTAAACAAATGGAATAGCTCAAAACCTTTGCCTATAACCTCTTATTATATAGACACAAATCTCCCGTGTCGGTCGCTTTTATTGCATTTCAGCGTGTATCGTTGTCCCTCTCTGCTGCTTAGCGACTAGTACAACGAGTGAGAGGGACGGATGCAGGCAACGGTTGCCATCTTATTTTATTCATGCGCGGACGAAACAAGAGATAGACAGATGCCGCATTTGGTGAGTGCGACGAGAAAGAAGGCCAATGCCCAAGGCCGTCTGCGATTAAAACGCATGGGGCCAGAGGCCACCAACGATTGTTCTCCTTATATATAGTAATAAAGTCCATCATAAAGGAGGCACAGTAATAAAAACGAGAATGCATCTATTGAATTCTGTTGCCTTTGGATATATGTAAACAAGGCCAGATGAAACTTAGAACTACAAAGGTTTCTTTTACATTATTAGAATGTTTTGTATGATGAAATTAAGTCGGATTTTTGTTTACTTTCATATTTATACAAACATTACATTATGTATAATAAATATGACACTTTGATGTTAAGGGTCATCTCGTCATATTAAAGTGTACGTTTTGTTTTTATTTTATTCGTTATAGGTTACCCTTTGACCACGGTCTGGATGTTAAGCCACGATGGGGCCGTAGATGGCACCAGACTTAATCTAGAAGGCGGGATAAATCCCTTTCTGGCTAAGTTTTGTTATCCATAGGGGTATTATCATTGTCTTATAATTTTATTTATAAAGAAACAAGTATCTGTTATATAATTACAAAGTTCAATAAAATCGCATCCCTTTGACTTACTTGACTATATAATTGTATATTATATACAATATAATAGACGGTAAGTACAACGTTAAGGTGTTCTCAGATACGTGTCCATTTAAATTACAAGTTCTACACCAATTATGTTCATTAGCGTCGTTTGTTTCATCGAAACTGAACCTAATTGTGTACACATAAGGTTCATTATGGAATGTCATACTAGCTTCAGCGTGAATTCCTTCAAAGCGTAAAACCCACTTTCAAAAGTTTGCAAAACCTGCAGGGGGTGAAAGTCTAACTTAAAACGAGCTTTACCTCAACAACTTTAGAGTATAAAGTTGCATAACTGACGTAACTGGAGAGTCACGAGTGAAGAGCCAGACAAAAGGAGTCTTCAATAGAATATTGTTCAGAGAACTTAAGGTTGAAAGTCGCTCGGCACTCGCCGCCTTGCGTCTAGTAAAAGTCTACGGCGCGCTTTGAAAGGGGAAGAAGTAAAAATATTTTTTTATGGGCATGAATTATTCATAACATTTATTTGCGTGTTCCTTGAAAGGAATATTTGTTTGGAGAGTTTGCGATAGGTCTCTTTCTACTACCTTTGTACTATTTAATAAATAGAATTTACTATTATTATATTTATCGAAGTAGTTTAGGATTGACTAGGATCTTAGTTAACGTGACATTATTAATGTCTTCTCCAAGAAGGTAAATCATATATAAGTCCCACTAATATTATAAATGCAAAAGTATGGATGTGTGTGTGATTGGTTTAGTTGAAATTTGGTATGGAGCTAGCTATGGCATAACAGTTAACAGTACATATAGGTTGCTTTTCAGCCGTAACAGCTAGTTTTAAATAAAACAAAATGCAATCAAGCCTTTGACTGACTACAGTATGGTGTACATGGTAACGTAGACAAGGATACACTACAGTCCGTTTAACATAATTAGTCAGTTAGTTATGTTGACTGTCCTGAATACAGAGCCGCAGCTATTGATTCTAACTATGAAAACCAGTGCTGTCAGAACATCAACCAAAGGACTAATATTGAACTTTAGGATAACATACGAGTAACATAAATCAGCCAAACATAATAATAGTCTTGTTTCTAAGCTTATTTTTTGTACTTGTGGTGTGCAACAAAGAGTTTTCTATTCTATAAGCACACAGAAGCACAGCACAGTAAAGCTTACAACCAACAAAATGTTGATGGTATACCAATTGGCAGTCTGATCGCTCAGAGCGGTCTATTCCAGACCACCGTGTACACAATATACTAGTAGAGGTAGGTTTCACAATAGATTAAAAAAAAATTATAGACAAAACATTTTTTTCCTAGTCTATATTATCTTACTACTAGAATATTATAATACTAGGTGCCAGCGGTTACCTGTACTGTAGCCTATGTATTATTCTAAGCTATCTCTATACAAAATTTCAGTTCAATTGCTCCACCCGTTTAGCCGTGAAAACAAACATATGTACATCCACTCTTACAAACTTTAAACATGGTTTAACGTTTACACAAATACACAATAAGATACACAAATAAGTAAAACTTTTATACCTACACGTAAGATCACATCCATACCTACATATGTAGATATAAGAATATAACATAAAATCACTTAAATACAAAAACAAATAAATCTTTTAACAAAGTGAATCTTTAAGATGATTAATCCAACCTCCACAGAATGAAATCGAGCTAAATCCAAACAGTGATAAAATAGCTGAACTCCAAGCTAAATAAAAGCTAAGCTTAACAAATACAAAGCGATTCTTGAATCGAAGCGCACGCCGAGTTACTCGGAGCGGCGACTCAATTACAAGCTAACTCGGCTAACTGCACCGCGACTCTACCCCACGGTTAATATTTAACTAGTGTATTGTGGGTACGGTTTTTGAAGCTTTGTGCTGGTTATTCGATCAGCTGGTTCAACATGGTTAGAAGGATTTCGAGCTGGTGGAATTTTGATAGTCATGTTATTTTTCTTAAAGATCGCTCGTACAACTAGACGCTCTCTCAGATACATTTTGAAATCAAATTCAAAGAATTATCTTTTTGAAAATTTCTTAAGAAATTCTTTTGACGTTAGAGCCATTAGTTCGGATGTCTGATTTTTTCGGCTATCGACTTCGGACCTTATCGGTCAAACATAAGGTCCGATATAGATTGTAGAAGGAATCAGACATCCAACCTTAAAGCTCTAACGTCGAGAATTTCAAAAACTATATGTGACTTTTGACTCAAACTGTAAGTAAAAGGTAATATTAAAATAATCAATTATAACCTTTATACCCTACAATGATCAGATTGTCAACGTAGAAGTTCCAACTCGATCTGTCGACATTATCTATTATGTATGAACAATATTTGTGGGCAATGAAGTGAGTGTAAAGTCTATTAGCTCCAACAGCATTATAAAGCTTTTATTATTCAAACTTGATCATTAGCCGACTAAATGGGTATTCCTAACACTGTATTAATTCAATCGATAGGTATTATAAATTAATGTACGTGTTTTTGTTATAAACACGCTTCTGTGATTGTTTAGCGAAATTTTGGACCATTCAGTTATGATTTTTAAAACTATCGCGTGTGTTCCCCATAACTAAAACAACAAAAACGGCACAACTCACGTCTAATATTGTCGAGAATATCTCGACCACGGTTTCGGTCTATAACGATGTCTTCATCAGGAGATCACGCCTGCAGAACCCGACGCTCACACTCGTTCGCTCGCTGATGACAGACATCGTAATTGTCCGAAACCGTGGTCGAGATATTCTCGACAATATTAGACGTGAGTTGTGCCGTTTTTGTTGTTTTGACCAATAAGTTGTCTATGGTAGGTCTTAGGTATTATTTTAATTAATCTAGTCTTCAAATCGAAGTCCTAATACATCAAGGTAAAATATGTATATTTTATAGCTGTTTTACTCTTCCCATTAGAATAGAATTAAGTGGAAAATTTGCACAGAAATAGAATACTAACGTAGACATCCGCTAAGGAAAGATATTTCTTGCAAGCAAAGCTACGAGCAAATGCCACTTAGTTATAATACAAAACGTGTAACAAAAACGAATAGTAGATAAAAAAGGTATGTAATGATGCAAAAGAAATTGTATATGCCCATGTACTATACACCGCCTTAAGTATATAATATACTTTTTTTACTTAACTTTTTATAACACTAAGTAGCGGAAAGATTTAAATTCATATTTCAGCACTACCTATCTGCTCTACAGTCGGTAATCTCATAGAGAGCCCTACCTCTACAAGGCTAATCCTTAAAGCAAAGCCTCGCAGACAGTAAAGGCTAATGGTGGCTAGACGGAGTGACAAGGAGTGTCTTAACGTATATAGAAACTATTATTGGTAGCACATCCGGATGGTTGCCGTGAGTTCACCTTTATTCGGTGACTTTTATAATAAGTAAAAGATATAGATAAAAAATAACTTATCCTTCTTTAATCATGTTCTTGTATTCGTTGTCGAGTCGTTGAATGGTAGAGAGTACGCCATTGTTTTTACTTAGATTTATCTTCGTTTTGAAAAGAGCAAAGTCTAGGGTGAGGACATAAGTAAAAATAACACTTGGGCAAATTTTTATTCTCTGGGACTATTTTAAAATGAGTTACACCGCTTGAAAGTCATTACCTAATTAAAAAGAAAAAAAACGGCATATTAAAGGCAGGGTTTACTCGTAACTCTTCATATGAGAAAAAGAACAAAGAGCACGCTCGATATTCTTACAAATTGAAATCGTACACGGCATCTACCCTACTAGGTATAACTTTGGTACCACTAAGTATATTATGTACATTTATATAATATATACTAATATACTGCGTATGTATACGGCGATACGTCAGATGTCCGTGACTTAAGAATCAAATTGCTTACTAGGCTTAGGGTTCGGCGAGAGAACACGGTCTTAGTGGTTAACTCTCATTCGTATAACTTTTACCAAAATCGAAAACTGTAGTCGAGAAATAGTGACACTTAAAAAAACAGTGTAAACAGTGAATTGAAGATGACTTTTTCAAAGGTATAAAACTAGCTCGTATATGTATAGTTTTATTTAATAAGGTAAAATAACATATATACGGCGATTTAATGCGGTTAATTTTTTTTAGGACACTTCACATAGCGCCACCTAACCCCAAGCTAAGCAACTTGATGCTTGTGTTTTGGTGGCTGGGATAACGGATATAAAACTTATATACTTTTTTTTTTGTAAATACATACTTTTAATAGATATTTAACCACCCAGGCCAGAAACTAATACCTGTGGATCACACAAACATTTGTCCCATGCGGGAATCGAACCCGCAACCTTCTGTGTTGCAAGCGAGTATTAGCCCACCGCACCGTGCCACAGAGGTCGTCGAATTAATACTCTTTCTCCATATTTGTTGAGTTTTGAAACTTTATTCTATATCATTATGTTGAGTTGAGCAACGTTCAACATTTAGCAGCATATCTGCTGAATATGCAATCGCTACGACAATGTCAGGCCATTAGTGATTCCCAGTGAGGCGGGCGGCCCATCCATCTGAATCACGGCAGCTTAGCCTAGGCTAGACGCAGCTAGCTTATTATGCTACATCGCTGATCGTGTGATGATACGGCTGACCACTGAGATGACAATGTTATTGCTGTGTTATTATGATGACAGTTTAAGTGCATTTATTACAATAAGTTTAGCTATGTTTCATACTTTAACTGAAATACTAAGAAAAGATAATATTAATGCCTTTATTCAGAAAAACAAACTAACAATACTACAGTTACTACAGCAGTAAAGAATACTAAAAGTATTATATTAACGATAGATCGGCCACAAGCCAATCTACAGAAAATCCAAGACAAATAACTCTTTATTTATACAACATAATAAAGTAATTTTTACAAACACAAAACTTAAAGCTAACAGTAGTAGAACCAATTGGCAGTCTTATCGCTCAGAGCGACAAGACTGCCAATTGGTCCAGACAACCGTGCAGGGAGAGGAATTATACAACACTGCAAGGACGGTGGTTTCACAAAAGTTTATAAAATCCATGTTTAAGTAGACAGTCCTCCTCCTCCTTGTGTCTTATTCCCCATTACTGGGGGTCGTGACCCCTCCTTTGTAGGATTCGATCTCTGATGACGGAGCGCCATCTGGGTCGGTTAGATGCGATTTTCATGGCCTCGTGAACAGGAGCTTCGAGGGTGGTGCGGATCTGATCTGACCAACGCATCGGGCTACGCGCTGGGGACCTCTTTCCTTCGATTTTGCCGGTGACAATGAAATTCTCCAGATTTCCATCTCCCTTCCGAACTATATGGCCGAAGTACTCGAGAATCCTCTGAAGACAGATTGTTGACAGCCTTGTCTTCACTTTTAGACAAGTCTTCACTTTTTTTTAAGTAGACGTCATATTATTATTGTCTCTGGATAAAGGCGCAGTGCAGTGTTTCGTAAGACTTCATATCTATTGAATGCCTAGTAACACTGCAACTTTAACGGGCAGTTTTTAAATTTAGATCTTAGCTATCCATAGACTTGGAATTTTTGCTTTAAGCCTATGAAGTTTTCAGTACATACGACAATTCCCCATTTTCACATTTGTTGCATTTGTAGGATATATTCCCATTTCACAAACCACATAATACATGCATACTACCGCATGAATAGGTACATAAGCGAGTTTGTATATAAACAGACGTCGAACAAAGCAGCGCTGCACACGCCACAACTTTTGTGCTAAAGCGCACTTACCAAACCTGTTAACTTACAAGATGTTGGGATTTTAATAAGTGAGCGCTCCGTCGCCACTTGCAAAACTTGAAATTAACTTGGCGCCCACGGGACCTCTGCGAACCTGCTATGAATACCACGACAAGCCATTGTTCCACCATCGAGGTACCCTAAGCACCTATTCTAACCTACCCAACGTTTGTAACAACTTAGATGTCTTACAGACTGAATTAACAGAGCTAAAATACGCTCTGAATATTAATGCGGTTTAATCAAAGTGTTAACGATTTTGAGTGTTATATGTTCGTAAGTAATTAGGTTCGGATTGTAGCCTTAATAAGTGTTTAAAAACATGTTTACTACATTTGAAACAATAATGATTTATTTAGTAAATAAATTAACGGGGTTATTCCGGACCAAAATCGCTTCTCGTTTTGCTAACGTCAAAGAGTTGTAAATTATCAGGCGTACCTTTTGTGGAATACAACTACTTTTGGGTGTCTCATGGTGGCATTTTTGAAAATAAAAATGTGTTTTATAGGTTATTTTTTCCGTCCCGTTTTGCTGCGCTGACGTCTCTTTTTTGTGCAGAATTTAGGGCAAGAACGATTAAGTTACTGTCGATAATTATTAAAACATGAACTTACTCGCTCATTTACTAATCAAATTGAAATTTTAAATAAAACCATGTGATTCTAAGAAGGATGCAAATATTAAAATTCGTTATAAAATATTAGATACTTAGCGTTTAAAATGGATCACCTTAGGTACGGAGACAAATACAACAAATCAATATATACCTAATCATGAAAATCGGTCCGCCTGTTCTCGAGTTATAAGTGTTCGAAGAAACCTGACTTTATTTTATACATTAAAGATTTGTAGCATTCAAAACAGGTTACAAATTGTCTCAAAGTAAATTCGACACAAACAGGTGTAATATTTGTCACGATTCTATTTCGGTGTTCCAACATGGCCAGATATTATTATGAAATGTGGTGAACTTGCCACACTGACGACAACCCGCAAAGCTAGTAGGTATAGTTCCGGTCTCTTTATAACTTTATTTATGTATACCTTACTTTTAACATAGGCACACTTTGTTCCTAAAGAAATAAAAAGATTTTATTTTCCTTCAAGTAATAAAGTATTAGTGGCATCGCGCGTTCTTTTTTTTAAAGTAGGTTGTTAACGGTTTTCGTGTCAATGTTTAATATTATGTTAAAAAAATCGAACGTATTATTTCAACAAATGTACATACATATTTGCCTCATCTTAAATCTTAGATACCTACATAAAACGCAATACTTACTACTGGGTAGTAAGAATCAAAAGTGGATTTTGGCATATGAAAAAAGACCCTAAAGCTATCCAAATTATAATTATTGGGCTGATTAGTAATAGACTAAAATATCTCAACTTTTGATTTACAGTAAGTATTACGTATTATTTGAAGTGCTCCGTCTCAAGAATAAAGCTAAATATACTTTCTAAAGGGGAAACCGACATACCATCGATACCATCGAGCCCTGCCAGTTCCTTTACATATTTGTATCGGTTGAATGTATGAACCGCGGAATACGAGGTCTCAGACGAAATCGTAAAAATGATAACTGCCGGATACACCCCGTAAACTGTTTACGATGATATGCACCGATCAGCACTGATTTCTGAATTATATGGGGTTTATGCGAAACAGGTGGTTCTTTTTGGCGTTGAAATCTTTGTATGTCGTTTCTGATAAGATATTCTTTTTAATTTTATTTGTTGAGGTTAGCTGTATATATGTAGATAACTGTTTATTAAACACCACAATTGAAATACTAAAACCGAAAATTAAATACATTTGTCAAAATCTCTGACTGCGACTCAAGATTTGTCTCAAAAGTTGTCTGAAGAGGCACCATCTTGCGCCTCTTCTAGCTTAAAAACCAATCATGTGTAATGCGAAAACAAATGTTATACCAAATATGTTTATGATAAAATAATATTTCTGTAATAATAGAGGCTGACATGGCGCAAATTTTCGCATGAAAAGAACCTTAACAAAATATGTAGGTATAATAAATAGGTACCTATAATAAATAGTATACTTTTTGTTTGAAATTTGACACTTTATAATTTTTTTTTTACAAAAACTAAAATTTCTTTACAATATTTTCTGTGCCTATTGGAATTCGATATTATTTCCCTCTAGATCCCTCTAGATTATATAATATAGATTCATTAGCGAGAGAAAGAGATATACGTATTGTTATTAATTAGTGTAAGACAATAGTTTAACAACACGTGTAAGCTTTGTATACACGGTAATCATAACAGGGTATTGAACGGCCGCTACTTTGACCTTCGCCATTGATTGTCTATTCTATATTATAATACAGTTAATACGAGGAGTGAACGTACCTTATTTTTTTAAGTAGATACGTTTTAATTATCTAATAATACCCCTGTATAAAAATCTTGTCACAGTATGTGTTATCGAACTTCTTCAAAAAGGATAGATTTATGAAATTGATTTTTTATATTTGGTAGGTCTGAAAATAGGTCGTAAAGTATAGTTTTCTGATAATAGTAGTACCTTAACTAGTCGCAAACGAAGCGCCGCAAGTCAGCTAGTAAATTAAAAATATAATATTTAAAATTTTATAAGATGTGTGACAAACACTCACACAGGGTTGGAAAACAATAGAATAACAATTTATTGTAGTCTCATATCACTGATACCAAGATACCAATGTGATAAGGCTACGTCTTTCGAATTGGCGCCCAACGTGGGGCCACGTCAATAAAACTGGCGCCCAACGTGTGCCAACGTCTGAATGAAATCCATTATGATAATTTTGGTTGTAGGCAAAAGTACAAGCGCGTGTGAGTAAACACTAATAGGTACTTCATATAATTTAAATGAACTTTAACAATTATAATATTCTTTGTTCATAATGGAAACTTGTTATAAGGCAGGTTTCCCAGCAAAACCCTTAATATCAGGAATCGGAACACGAACTTACAAGTCCTCAAAGGATTATGAAAGCTCTACATGCTACTTAGGGCAGTATAAATAGCCGAGTTTCCTGTACATTGGACAAGTTAGTGGAAACTCGCTACGGAGTTACCGGTGGTCTACTTGACAGTTTGATTTCGTACCACGTACTCAAGCTAGCAATTTCCTAGTATTAATTTATTCATAATGTCTCTGATATTTTTAGCTTCACATTTGTTTATTGTCTTATCGTTATCTTCTATTTCTTAATCTAATTTACCAAATTAAACTTTGCTGTGTTCTGTGGTCAATTGTTTCACATATTTATTATTCAAACTTTAGTTTGAAATGTTCTTTCTAAGTGAAGATGATACTAGTATACCTATAGCAATTGGAGTTTGTTTTAGTAGTATTTTTGGTATTGGAGTATGTTTAGTTTTAATCGAGTAGGCTTTATAGGAAAAGATTAGTTTTTTTTTTAAATAAAGTATATACACCCACACTTTTTTCAATTCCATGCGTTTATATCAGACTATGACCATACAGATATTTAAATACTATATCACTATTAATAATTATAAAAATTATAAAAAAGGCCTTAAAAAGGCCCAGGTTTAGTCCGTGATTAAGAGCGACGTAAGAATTAATAACAGAATTTAAGTTAATAGCCAAGACTAATTATTAAATTACAGTCAAAACAAATTAAAACGAAACAGGACCATTATTAAGAGATTGTTTAACTAATTTAGTACATCAATATGTACTTAAATTCATGTAATTTTATAATATTTTACTATCTTTTTATTTTACTATCTATTACGAGCTTTTTATACAAAGAAAAAAAAGATGAGCAAACGCTTTCCTGATGGTAAGAAATAACGCTGCCCATATATAATTAGTTCAGTACTCACCCAGGATTTCACAAAAATTTAAAATTCTAGGTGCACTGCCCAGCGCTTCTTACTCAAGACTCAAGAGTCATAAGATGTTAGACTCTTTAGCCCAGTAATTTCACGAGGTTCATTTCAATATGAAACTGTTTCTGGTAATGCTGTATTCATTGTTTGTACATTGTTCGTTTATATATCGATTGCGGTGGAGTAGTTATAGCGTGGGCCATGCTGTTATTATCGTCACAGAGACCACGTGGCCTCTCCCAGGCCCGTCACGCACCTACCGTGAAATGAAAGAGTGAAGGATGACGGTGAACTTTGTTCATCAAACCACTTATATGTTTAGGGTTTATAGGATGGATTTTACGTTGGTTGGTATAGAATAGAATAACAAAGCTCCACAAAGCTTATGCTCGCGGCTTTGCCCGCATAGTGAAATCCTTTCTTAGCGGAGGCCTACATCATATCATATAACCTATCTGTGTTCCAAATTTCTACCCTCACTGTGTGGAAGCATATTACTGGATAGTCTCACAGGAGGGCAGTCTTCTTTCCTCAGAGTAAAAGTAATGTGCACAGATATAGATGCACTCGCTTTAATTCTCCATTTCTTGAGCCAGGTCATTGACTTTATTTAGGCAGAGTTGTAGAGTTTGAGATTCTGTTAAGTACTTAGGAATGCATCTCGACCGAAAACTTCTATGGAGAAAACATATACAAAAGAAAAGAGACGAACTCAATTTCAGATTCAAAGGACTATACTGGCTACTTTGCAGAAATAGTAGACTGTCAACCGATAACAAACTGCTCATATATAAGACAGTTCTCAAACCCATATGGACATATGGAGTCCAACTATGGGGATCAGCCTGTGACACAAACATAAAAATTATCCAGAGAGCAGAGGATTATACATAATACTAAAGCAACTAAAACTAAAGCAAATAAAGGGAATGTATGTATTTATATCGTTAATATTATTATAAAACTTCACAAATAGAAGTTCGTTTAACCAATAATTTCAGTCCAGATGCATGCGTAATACTTAAAAACAAATAAAATGTATGGTTTATA
This sequence comes from Hemithea aestivaria, assembly GCA_947507615.1. Taxonomy (NCBI): domain Eukaryota; kingdom Metazoa; phylum Arthropoda; class Insecta; order Lepidoptera; family Geometridae; genus Hemithea; species Hemithea aestivaria. The sequence goes on from OX382323.1 coordinate 5,531,620, forward strand.
AGTTTGGTTGAAACACTTCATTAAAATATAACAAATAATTTATTAAATTAATTAGACATTTTAATTATTTTATTCTATTTGACTATTTAACATGATATTAAAATGATTATGATATTAAGGTGCTGGTAATTCTACTTGATACTATAGTGTAGTGAATGATCAATAAATAAATAATTGATAAAATTTGATTTAAAAATTATAAATAACAATGTTGATAGAAATGAATGCCAACAGTTATCTTTCAAAAAATCATGTGTTACGCTTTATGTTTGCTAAATGATTTTTATATGCAACCAGGTTTTGTAAAAGCGCATTTCTGAAAAATACATTATTTTACAGACGAAAGATTCTAACTTTATTTTATTTTAGTTTTTTTTTTGCACAAAGACATAGGGATACGTATATTTTAAAAAGAAAAAACTAGCTACTAGTAATTACATACACGTACTGAAAGTAGTTGTAAGGTTAGACCACTAATCTGTGGGTAAGACTGTCATTTATGAAGCACTGTATCATCACTTACCATTTACCAACAAGTAATACAGTGATACCTACCTGATGACGATATCAAGGCAGTGTTCACACAGTGCGGTTTGCGCCGCGAATTGCGTCCTCGAGCCTGAGTTCAGTATATGCCAGTAATTAGAGGCACGTGCGGCGTACGTCCGACGCTTGCCTTATATTTGGGGACAGCTCGCTTCCGGTGTCCGGCACGCTATGTGGCTCTTCATACAGGGGTTGGTAACATTTTGAATGGTCATATTAGCCCTGCATACAGGGGTTGGTAACATTTGAACGGTCAGCTTAGTCGGTAGCAACCTCAGTTATTATATAATAATGTTATTACTCTAAATAAATGCAGGTGTAATTAAACAAAACTAAACAAAAAAGTGCAAGTCAGACTTGCTCACCGAGGGTTTCCTTGAAAAATAAAATCAATACAAAGTTAGGGACCACTCTTTCCCACCACTATGCACATACCCAGTATTATGCGCATACCTGGGTATGCGCATAATACATTGCTTAACTTCGAAGCGTGATTACTGATTACGCACTAAATGAAGATTTTTTTTAATGATTTCTATGAAAATATACGAATCTTGAATTGACCTTCAGTTAAAAGTGTATTTTTTATGTTGTTTATGTAACTGTAAAAGCAAACTTTATATAATATAAATGATTGATATTTGTATAATTAACCAAAATCGCAAATATAGAACTAAGACTTAAAAATCCTTGTTGACTTGTGTAATAAATTACGAGCACAAATCCGCAAAAATACACGTCATTTTAATCATCATCATCAACTCAGCCCTAAGACGTCCACTGCTGAGCATAGACCTCCCCTTTGGACTTCCTTATGTACCGGTTAGAAGCGACTTGCATCCAGCGTCTTCCGGCGACGTTAATAAGATCGTCCGTCCATCTTGATGGTGGACATCCTACGCTGCGTTTGCTAGTCCGTGGTCTCCACTCGAGCATTTTTCGACCCCATCGGCCATGCGCTCAAAAAACGATCACAAGAACAATAACTCGGAAGCAAAGTTGTACAAAGTTACAGTAAAAGCGTTTTTCTAAAATAGACCCGAACACACCTGTAACTAGTCGTGGAACTTTATTACAAAACTTCTACAGACAAAACAATTATTTTAGCAATTAAGTTGTTCTTGACCACCCTACTCACTAGTCGGCTATTAAAAGCTAGTTTCTGTAATTGAACTTAATTGTTTTTTTAATTGTAATAGATAGAGTTGTGAAATTGTCCTCATTCGTTGCTTTAAAGCTTGTCGAACTTGAGCGAAATTCCTGATTTATACGAGTAGGAATAGGTCATAGGTCTATTACAAATGCGACACTGCTGTACTCACGTAATAATTTTGTTGAGAATTGTCTCAACCTGTCGTATTTGTAATGTATAACACTCACGGTAGTTTCCAAAATCGTACAGTATAGGTGTGTCTTATGTCTTTGTAATACTACCGTATTTTATGTGACGTAGTGTGAAGTAACACATTAGTTAACGCAATGTCAAATACTCTTCTCTGCCCCGTTAGCACACTTTGACGTTAAGCGACCATAAGGCTAGCAACTCCCGTCCCACTGTAAAGAGTAATCTGACATATATATCAAGACGCTACTCCTGCTACTCGCGCTGTTATTGCATACAATTTGTAGCTACTCCCAATGTCATTGTGCTTTTACAAACGTCAATTACGGGAGTTGCTAGTTTTATGTCAATGTTTGTATGTGCTCGGACCGGCTTTGGTTTAGATTTTGACACTGCAACCATAGTAAAGTATTGATGTCGAGATTTCATTTAGTATTGCGAACAAAAGTTTCACCGCGTGCGTTTGTAGTGTAGGTATCTCGAACTATTTGTTAGGAGTATATTTTTACTTCGCTGCTACTCAGAGTATGAGTGTAGTGTGTATATACCTATATATCATGTGTAAGTGTAAGTGTATAATGTTTTTGTGTTTGACAATTTTACACTGCAATATAGTGTGATGGCCCTATATGTGTGTTTACTTCCAATCATTTCCGAAATTCCCGCAAACTGAAGGTCGTATTCAATCATAGCTCCAATTACGTTTTGGCTCACTTTATAAGGTTTCCTTTTAGTTATCACGAGAAAAAGTCAATTAAGGCGAAGGTGACAGCAAAAAGTTGCCAAGAAAAACAAATTATAAATAGAATCTCGACGTGTCAAGTTTGTTCGCTGACTCGATCCAACAGAGTGTCAATAAAGCCAATAAACTCTCTGAACTTTCTTAAGTAGCTACAGAACACAATTTATCGATTTAAGACGACCTTTGCCACCCCATACATCAGTTTACAAGCCGATATTGATAGTCGGTGACAGGAGCTTGGTTGACATCCCCTCTGCCACCAACTAACCCGGAAAACAACGCACAAACTTACGCAAAATGAATCTTATTCAAAAGACGCAAAGCTCACAATATCTCAATAGGTAGCAAAGATTAAATTTGCCAACGCAAGAGAAACTTACGCGACATCCAAGGAAATATTTTCTTTGAAAATGTTCCGAGGTTTTCCCCGGTCGCTGGCTTAGGTGGATTTACTTTTTTCTATCCGGCAAATGCGGCCTTTTCATAACTGTCGGGGATCGATCCGGTCAAGAGATTTGGTTTCTAAATCCGGTTTGATCCGGTCCTGGTTGGGTTGCTTATGTGTTATTGGCTCATCGGTGGTATCATCTTTTTTATGTTATATCGTATTATGGATTAATTTATTACATATGATTATATTGTTATCAAATGAGATCTATCTTACGACGACGATAGGTTTAAAATATAAATTATTATGTCAAACATTCTTGATTCGTAAAATATTTTTATCGTCATGGGGTCATGTCGTCACGTGTATGAAAAGAACTACAAACGCAATAATTTGCTATTAGCCATAAGACCGACAATTTTTATAATTTTTGTAATATAGATAATTAATTCATGTATTTCAGTAAAGAGTTACCAAATTTAATCAAAATATAAGCTATATGTTTTTAAAATGTTGCTGTACTTTTCTACTTTTTCCTAGCAGTTACCCGACCTTTGATAGGGTTGGTGTTTCTTCTCCACTTCATTCTATTTTGGACACCCTTTATACTTGAGTAATTTAAAAAAATATAATTTGTATTAAAACGTACAATACAAACAGTTGACCACCCCTGCCTGACCGGAAGTGTGTAGTTAAACAAGATGGCCGCCAGCCACGTGACCGTCGGATTCACCCCGACTTCCGGCACTCGACGCTATGTCAAGTGTATTGCAGGTAGTTAGATAATTATCTACGTTATTACAACTGGACATGCACCCTAAAAATAAAATATTGTTATAAACGTAGACACCACGCTACGAAAAAATCTGACGCCGATGTACGTACGGTATGGTACGACAAAAGTTTGTGACATGGGTAAAACCATAGATCTAGCATATACCTACATACGTAAATAAACTGACATTCCAAAAAACGCGTGGCCAATTAAGATATGTCAAAAATATATTTTTTTTTTAATGGCAAATGCCTTTATGCAATTTATTTTATGCAAATGTCAAAAATCAAAATTCTATGGCGCTATAGAACTTCTCCCGTCAATTCATAAAAAGTTAAGCAAGAGCGGTCACAGTGACATAATTGATTCGCTTTCCTTTTCTATCTTCTTATTTATCCTGTAAGAGATTTTTTTGTCTCGCGGCTACTCGGGACTTTCATGACATGTTGTGACATCAATTTTGATATTGTTTCCTGAAAAGTTTGTCCTAAATACTGTAATGTGTGACATCAGTGAAAACGACACGAAAGATGTCATTATGACAAATAAACTTAGAAGGAGAGCTAACCCTTGTAGCAAGGCGTGTGGGACTTAGCGGGACCCTATAGTACCGTCAAGACAAGAACTGTCTGTCATCTCATACTCTACTCTACTTTGGAGAATGTATGGGATAACAGTTTTTGTCTTAACATGACATAAGAACCCGCACGCCCATGGTTGCCCCATAAGATAATATAAAAAATACGTTTTATATGTCATACATCAAGGCTTCCCAACAAATAAAATTACAGTAGGATATTTGTATCTAAAGGTATTGTATGTCTGTTTCATCTCTTAATTAATCGCCTAAAGGAAAAAGATCTTCTTAGGCGTCGATTCAACACATATCATAACCCACGTGACAAACTTGAATTAAAAATTATTAGTAAACGTTGTGATAAGATAGCATTAGATTGTTATAATTCATACATAGCCCACATTGAACAAAAAATTGCAGGCAATTCTAAGTATTTCTGGTCTTTTGTTAATTCAAAACGTTTAGGAGTTAGCACATTTCCAGCTGAAATGACAGATAATGAACAGACTCTGAATACGGGATCTGGTATATCAAATCTATTTGCTAAATATTTTTCATCAATATACTGCGACAAAAACAGAACTAGTAACTCTTCAACAAGTATAATAAATAACTCTTTCAATCAACCCAACCATTGTTTTGGCAACTTGCAATTCGAGAATAACGATGTGTACAATAAACTTAAGGCCCTTGACACAACAAAAGGTATTGGTGCAGATGGAATACATCCATATTTTATAAGAACATGTGCTTCAAGTCTATCTGGTCCACTAAATCACATTTTTAATACATCTCTTAAATTAGGGTTATTTCCAACTCAATGGAAAATAGCAAAAGTTGTGCCAATTTATAAGTGTGACGATGAATGTAACGTTAAAAATTACAGACCTATATCGCTTTTAACAACATTTTCAAAAGTCTTCGAATCATTGATATGCCCCATTATTCAGGCTTACTTCAAGAACATGTTAACAAATCATCAACATGGATTTGTTACCGGTCGTTCCACAACTACAAATTTAGCAGCATTTACAGAAACAGTAGTGGAAGCTATGGATAGACGTAAGCAGGTTGATGTAATCTATACAGATTTTAGCAAGGCTTTCGATAAAGTTTCACACGAGGTGCTTATTCAAAAGCTTTACTATTACGGTATCTCTGGCACAATACTAAAATGGTTTGAGTCATACTTACACGAGCGGAAGTTCTATGTTGTTGTGGGAGGACATGAATCCGATTGTTTCCAAATAGTATCTGGCGTGCCTCAAGGCTCTCATCTTGGCCCAGTTTTATTCAACCTGTTCATCAATGATCTACCCCATAGCCTAAACCATTCTGTACCATTTATGTTTGCAGATGATTTAAAACTTATGAGAGTAATACATAGTTCGGAAGACGTAGATTTACTACAAGAAGATATTGACACATTAATAGATTGGTGCGCACGGAACAAAATGCATCTTAATTATGAAAAATGCTCGCATATAAAATTTACTCGGAATCTCAACAGAATACCATCCAAATACTTTATAAGTGGCATTGTAGTAAAAGAAGTTAGTGAGATTAGAGACCTTGGCGTAATTTTAGATAGTAAATTGACCTACATACCACATTTAGATAACATTATCAAAAAATCGACAAAAATGCTGGGCTTTGTAATTCGAAATGGGAAAGTTTTCAAAAAGACTCTAACGAAAAAAATATTGTTCAACAGTTTGGTAAGAAGCAATTTGGAATATTGTAGTATAATATGGAGACCACACTTTGCCACACATATGCTTCGACTTGAACGGATACAAAAAAGATTTTTATGGCACTTGGCATATAGTACTGGTACCAATAAAAAAATCAAATCTTATGACATGCGATTACGACACTTTAATATGTACTCCTTATCAAGTCGTCGCGATGTGTTAGATGTGGTGTTTTGTTACAAAATCCTCAAAAACCAATTGGACTGTTCGTCACTTTTACACAGGTTTAAAATTTATGCACCCCGGAGGTACCCTCGTGGACCCATACAATTATTTATTAAACCACACCGTAGAACAAAACTAGGAGTAAGTTCAGTAGTACCTCGGCTAAGTAAATTATTAAACGAATGTGGGGAGGTAACAGATGTATTTAACGACACATTGGTTAAGTTCCGTAAGAAAGCCCAAGACTTTTTTTGTGGCAGACGAGATAAAAACAACGAGAACTCCAACCTTTCACGTAAAAAGGTCTAATAGATACCTGTACTTATATGTTCTGGAACATACTTAATAAACATACTATACGCTACGATTAAGGAATGTACATTCCTTATTCGTAAACTATACTAATAAAATAAAACTTGGTTAACTGGATAAATAAACTACTTGTTAAAATGATTTACCTAAGTACTAACTATGCATGAGGTGTTCGCCGTAAAGATTTTGCATTTAGCATAAAATTATGTTAATTAAGATATTATGTACAAGAAATAATGTAAAAATCGTGTGTGAACCATAAATAAATAAATAAATAAATAAATGTCGTCACGTGTATGAAAAGAACTACAAACGCAATAATTTGCTATTAGCCATAAGACCGACAATTTTTATAATTTTTGTAATATAGATAATTAATTCATGTATTTCAGTAAAGAGTTACCAAATTTAATCAAAATATAAGCTATATGTTTTTAAAATGTTGCTGTACTTTTCTACTTTTTCCTAGCAGTTACCCGACCTTTGATAGGGTTGGTGTTTCTTCTCCACTTCATTCTATTTTGGACACCCTTTATACTTGAGTAATTTAAAAAAATATAATTTGTATTAAAACGTACAATACAAACAGTTGACCACCCCTGCCTGACCGGAAGTGTGTAGTTAAACAAGATGGCCGCCAGCCACGTGACCGTCGGATTCACCCCGACTTCCGGCACTCGACGCTATGTCAAGTGTATTGCAGGTAGTTAGATAATTATCTACGTTATTACAACTGGACATGCACCCTAAAAATAAAATATTGTTATAAACGTAGACACCACGCTACGAAAAAATCTGACGCCGATGTACGTACGGTATGGTACGACAAAAGTTTGTGACATGGGTAAAACCATAGATCTAGCATATACCTACATACGTAAATAAACTGACATTCCAAAAAACGCGTGGCCAATTAAGATATGTCAAAAATATATTTTTTTTTTAATGGCAAATGCCTTTATGCAATTTATTTTATGCAAATGTCAAAAATCAAAATTCTATGGCGCTATAGAACTTCTCCCGTCAATTCATAAAAAGTTAAGCAAGAGCGGTCACAGTGACATAATTGATTCGCTTTCCTTTTCTATCTTCTTATTTATCCTGTAAGAGATTTTTTTGTCTCGCGGCTACTCGGGACTTTCATGACATGTTGTGACATCAATTTTGATATTGTTTCCTGAAAAGTTTGTCCTAAATACTGTAATGTGTGACATCAGTGAAAACGACACGAAAGATGTCATTATGACAAATAAACTTAGAAGGAGAGCTAACCCTTGTAGCAAGGCGTGTGGGACTTAGCGGGACCCTATAGTACCGTCAAGACAAGAACTGTCTGTCATCTCATACTCTACTCTACTTTGGAGAATGTATGGGATAACAGTTTTTGTCTTAACATGACATAAGAACCCGCACGCCCATGGTTGCCCCATAAGATAATATAAAAAATACGTTTTATATGTCATACATCAAGGCTTCCCAACAAATAAAATTACAGTAGGATATTTGTATCTAAAGGTATTGTATGTCTGTTTCATCTCGCATTTCTCCGAAACTTGAACTACGAGCAACGTTTTAACTCAATGAATGACTGAGTTAAAGTGTTTCTAATATCATCTTCACGTATTGAAAGCGAGCTTAAAATGTGTGAAATATCTTTATAGATATTTATTAATTATTACTAGTCTTAAGCTTAATTTGACTTACGAAATAGAACGGAATCAATTTTAAATATTGATATTAAATTAATAAATCAGAAATCGTATCGCCAAGGGGTCTTTATAACCGTGTTCCGGCATGATGTTCAGTGAAGCCAAGGAAGGATTTATCTCGCCTTCTATGTTTAGTCTACTACAATGTACGGCCGCATTGTTGCTTAACATCACGTGAGATCGTGGTTAAAGGTACACTTAAAGTTAATAAAAAAAAATACTTGTCGTTTACGTGTCGTCTGAATTATTTCAATAGTGCGAGCCCCCTAATGTTTTTATGAGTAACGTATGATTGTACGCACATCTGTTATGATTTTGCAGTTTATTATATTTGTGGTCGGATCCGATTTTTGTTGTGACGTACTGTATAATTGGCCCTTGTTTTAATATCATAAAGGGGGAGAATATTCAGTATTGCAACAGAAAATAAAAAGTTTCTTGCCCGTTCTTCTCATAGACCTCTAACACTTGTATAAGTCGTGTCTTCGCTCTCGACTTTGCTCTACTCAACCTTTTTCGAGGAAAAAAATAACGATGTACCCGTAGAATAGAACGGAAAAATACTCTTTAATGTGACCAATATAGGTAACAAAAAGTACCTACTTAAAATGTCTACAACTTAATGTGTTTATTTACATGTGAAAGTTACTACCTACTTCTAAAGAAGAACTCAATATCTTACTAATATTATAAACGTGAAAGTTTGTAAGAATGTATATGGAAGTCTGGATGTCTGTATGTCTGGACATAGGCGGATTTAGGGGGGGGGGGGAATGCCCCCCCCCCCCAGAAGCATTGTAGAGTTACGAATTTTGCACATATTTCATGGTCAAGATTACAATTTTTTTCTAGGCGCTCGCAGCTAGCCGCTTTCTAACTGTTCAGAGCAAGCTGAACACACACTTTTCGTGGTAAAAGATATAATATTTTTGCATTTCTGCACCTTGGCCCCCCCCCAGAACCAAATCCTGGATCCGCCCTTGTGCCTGGATGTACCTATGTCTGTTACTCTTTCACGCCTAAACAAGTGGACCAATTGAAATTTGGTAAAGAGATAGCTTAGACCCTGGAATAACACATAGGCTACAGTACAGCAGGTAAAACCACTGGGTGCAGCTAGTATATTAATATAAAGAGTTCTTCTTTGGAAGTACTGATAAATTATTAAACGGAGCATTATTCTATGGATAGGTCGAAAAGATTCCGTCACGAGTCAGGGTCATCGATTAATTAGTGCAAAATTTTTCAAGTATCGAGGTTATGTACGAGTACTGAGTACTAACCATTTTAAACTGTATTAATTAATAATTATAACATGGAGGTAATAACGGAAGGCCAAACAATAATTATAGTAAATGAAATAATGATATAGAAATAATTTAATGATTACAGAAATTATAGAGTAAATGAATAATGGAAACGTATTTGCCGGTACAAATAAAATGTTAACCATGTAGCACATTATTGAAAAAAAAACTTTATAATATACTATATTATCTCTACTTTTGAACGTTTGCACTCTAATAAGTGTTAAAAAGGGTGAAGTAATAGTTTTTTATTATTATTATTACAAGTCTGTACTGTCATACTGCTGAGCACAGAGCTCTTCCAATTCAGAAGGTTTTTAACGAAGATCGATACTTTTACGTGGAAGTACTGTATTTTGAAATTATTTTTAGCCCTTATGTATTATTTCACCTTTTCGTAACACATCGCAACATTTCAACATAACGTTAAAAAGTCAAACAAAAATTGGATGAATATTCACAGGCAAAAAAAACTCAAAGAGTTCTAAAAAATGAACACAAAATGAAAACAGGCCGTGGCACAAACTGCATGGAATCACCGCCACCGGGCCCGCCGCTCAGAGCTCGCCGGCACAATAAAAACCCGCCAAAACACACGCGTCTGATTGTCAGTCCTTCTGTGTCAATCAATTTAGAGAGCAGCGCAGATACCGTGCCGCACGCAGAGTGGCCCCGCCTCCTCTATCGATCGCCTCCACTCTCCGCCCAGCTGCGCAGGAATGCTCACCTCTCACGCACCTTACTCCAGCGTTCAGCGTCCGTACAAACTATGCGATTAAACTCCGTCTGAAAGTGCTTGCACTACAATGCACCCTTCTACTTTTTTCGGCGGCAACGGATTGCGACGCTTTTTAATCTTTTTTGGCAAGCTGATTTACGTCGGCATTCTCTTTATGAAATATCATTTGTTGATGTCCAGTGGTTTTTATATTGGCTTTGTAGGTTTCAGTCTCAATCCGGCAAGTCGATATAGCCTCCCAAGCTAAAGCAAATTTTACAATGCTTAATCGCACTTTGTTTTTACGCTTATATTATACAATTATTTGAATATTTCCATGCATTTACTCGCTTATTTAGCATCAGCTACATCATTGTCAGCCCATATAATCCCACTGCTGGGCAAAGGCTTCCTCCCCTTCGTGCCATGCATCTCTGTCTATTTAGGATAAAAGATTTAATTGTATTGTTTCATAATTATCTTACAAATATAGGTATACGCTAAAAATAAAAGTTTAAGACCAATTTCCTAGAGAGATTCCATTTCTATATAGAGACAGTCTCAATAATAAAAGAGATTTTCCTACACATAATATGTAATTGGTAATTTCAAACATGTATTGTGACGGTTGTGATGATAATTAGCTATGATTGCTTGAAGTATTAAAGTACTCTGTTTGCCTTTTAAATATACATCAAAACTATTTATATGCAAATAGCGTTCAATATTAAAACATTATGAAAGTACCACACCTTTTCGTTCCCACTGCTAATATAATATTATAGAACTTTTTTATTTTTATTTATTTAACAATAAATAATACATTGTACAGTCAACTACAAAGATATGTATCCATGTTGGTCTTACAAAATGAAGGAACTTTTAGTACCTATGCAAAAATTATTTACCCTTCGTGACATTTTCAGTATCCACCAAATCTTATACTATATTCGATTCATTTTAAATGCTATTATTATGTATCACCTAAGGAAAAGTAGTGGGATACATCATTGTTGCATATTAAACGAGTCGATGATAATTATATAAAGTTTGATTGCTACTAGAAATGTCACGAACCAAGGGTAGTTCATTGTGGCAAATGAAAATTTACTTCATTTTGTAAGCCTAACATGGATACACCTCTTTGTAGTTGACTGTACATGGTGTCCTTACTATAACAGTGGGAGCGATGGAGGCTGTTCTAGTAATGAAACTGTCTTACAGCCACCAAGGCCAAATATGGAACCAATACTTATATTAATGTTATCTGTGTATATCTATATTAATTCTATTTATTTTATTATTTTTTCAATTAATGTGTTTAATATCTTAACGATGTTTTTTTATTAATCATTACTACATATAGGTATAGGCAAATCTAGTTTTTATTTGTACTGTTAATATTTATACAGGGTTGTTGGTAATTCAGGTATTAATGTAATGTATAAGGCTTTTTGGGGAAGCTTGTAGGATTGTTTCCTTCTTATTGTTACTCACTAAAGGCATTTATTTGCCACAATAAATAAAAATAAAAATTTATGTATATTGCTGACAAATAAATATTTTTATTTTGAGATGAATAAAGATATACAGAGAAACATCTTACTAATATAATAAACGTGAAAGTTTGTAAAAATGTCTGGATGTCTGATGTTCGTTACTCTTTCTTGCCTAAAGAAGTGGATTGAGCTGAAATTTGGTATAGAGATAGCTTAGACCCTGGAATAACACATAGGCTATAGTACAGCGGGTAAAATCGCTGGGCCCAGCTAATGATATATAATGTTATACTTTCAGAGAGGTATAATAATTAATCAGTACAGTGCTACCCAGAATTTTACAATGATGTGCAATTTAAGGTGCACTGTACCAACGCTTCTTACTCAAGAGTCATAAGATGTTAAGATTCTTTAGCCCAGTAATTTCACTAGCTACAGTGCCCTCCTACCGAAGCACAGTAATGTTTGCACATCACTGCACAGGCGGTAGAATAACTGGCACTGTTGGGGTACCCACCTAGACGACGTCCCGCAAAGGAAGTCTACCCCGGGTATCTATTGAGATTTATATACCTACTTTATATACTTACCTACAAGTAGTTGTGAACTTATATACAACTAGTTCGTAGTAACAGTCGAAGCGTAGGAGAGCAAATTAGCCCCCATCCCCACGCCGTAAAATGTAACCTACCGCGAACGTATAACAATTAAGGTTTAAGTGTTATTGTTACAGTTACTGCGCCCGCTAATGCAGCCTTATCCAGTAACGACTCTTAACATTATTTTAGGGTACGGCTAGATACATTGTTTGGGGTGTAAAATTAGCTTTATAACGCCATCATGGCTTCCGTTTGTCGCTATTACTTTGAGTTAACCATTGCTATATAGCGATAGGATTACTACCTCTATACTATACTTAGTATTATCCTATAATTAATTTATACCAATTTTTGGTGTTATATAGCATAAGATGTTAGGAAATAAAAACATTATTATTTCATTGCATTTCATGTTACCTTTATATAAAAGGCATAGTCGTCCAACTGTAGTACAAAGCCCTCCCTATCTTCCTTCGTGGGTCTTGGGCTATTAGAAATACCAAAAACTACAGTTTTTTAAAAATAGACTTTTAACTTTTAGTTGCAAATTGTAACATGTAGTAGGCCGGTAGGACTCCTGGGACACCAAGAATCGGTGTGCTAAATATAATATTTTTTATAAGTAAAAATTGATTATTTTTGATTAGTTTTTTTTTATTATTATGAGTAAAATAAAAGTGAGGTTAGTCCAAAGCAATGCTTCATAACTTGGTATGCAGGTGTCCATACTGTCTCACCGCTGTAATCTTCCGTTAAATTTCACAAATATGTATATCAGAGCCAAAATAAGCTAAATCAGGCCCAGTCGTTTCTTGTTTTATTTATTTATTATACCTTATATACCTAAGACTTTCTTCCTTACGTGCGACTCTATCGCTCGCAAGATATGAGAAGTATTTAGGTTTTTTTTTTTTAATATTTATTGTTTGCTATCTTAATTAACAACAAAGATAAAAAAAGAAAAAAATAATATTTTGGCAAACTATTTCTCATTGTAAGTGTCAAACAGATAAATAATTTAAAAAAATATTATCTAGAGCTTTACTGTGATTTTCCTATGAATTTATGCAATAGGATAGAATAACGCTTTATTGCATACCTGACTTCATATATCAAAATATCGTGTGAGCGAACGTCGCACGTATGGATGAAGCTCTTAAGGAAGGATTTCTACAGGAGTGAAGTCACTGACACAACCTAGTTCCTAGTTAATGTATAGTTGAGATTATCCGAGTGTATGGGCAATAGGCACATTACCTGCCCATAGAGCAGCCTTAATTCCGTGTTAATGTTTAACAAGCAAACAGGCTACTCGGGCCTTGCGAGTATATTTGCCATTGTGCTAATGTCTACTATTGTTACGGACTCAATGTCTATTGATTTTGGCTAGATATATGCACGGATTTATAAGTCGTATATTATGTAGAATGTAGGTGTGTATAGGTTGTAGAGTTTCTTTTATAATAGTGCTCGCACATCAATCCGCATCGACCGTGCCGAAAGAATTGTTGTATAGGAAATCTTCTGTCGATTCGGACGATTCGACTCCGGCAAGTATGCGAGGTTTCATAACATTTCGTATACCTAAAGAATTAAAAATTCGATTACTTCGGCGCGGTTGATGATGTGCTTTCACCATAGTACTAATTTACAGACAAGTAAATAAAAAATCTATTAAATTTATTCTTAATATGAGAGGACGGGACGTACGTTTTAATTCATGTCATTAAAACTGATTTTAATGAGTCTTTGACTGTGCTTTGGACTTAAAAATCAGCAAATAATAAATAATGGTTAAAATACTATCCATAGTTTCGAATAAATTTAGGACAAACAATTGTATTTACAAACAAATATTAATATGAATATTTTGTTAATTTGTTCGCGGAATACATAAGCTGTAGCTTAAATACAGGTATACTGCAGTAAAGAGGTAGAATAGAACAACTCTTTATTACATACCTAGTAACAGAAAATTATAGTTGGATATAAATAGGTGTTGTTTGATCACCGAAATATCGACGAAAATGAAAGGATTTTTCGTTCAGCTCTATTTCCATTTCAAATGCGAACTAAGTACTCGGCACTTCAAAGACTGTGTAGGTCGCATGTAACTAAAATACACACAAAATAGACTTGATGCGATGGTTTTAGTTAAATATACGTAGGTACTAATATTTGCTTGCGTGGGCCACCACCGCAGGTCTTTTTGAAGTTCAAAAGAATAGTTACAGTGCTACCTAAGTATTACTTTAGTACTCTTATCAGCGAGGTACATATTTCATTGTTTTTCTCAAGTAATAATAACTTATTGAAACTAGTACTACGTAGGTGTACCAATGGAACTAAACAAATTTGCCTCAACTTTTTCACTTTTACTGCCACTTATACTATTTTTTGAAATATTCCAGGACTTTAGACGACTTATTCACATCTTATATGACGATAGCAGTTTTTGAATCAAATATTACTTATACAATGTACGCGTAAATTGTTAAACAATATATAAATCGTCAAAAGTATATTTTTAATGAGAATTTGTTAATGAATAAAAAGTACATAACCAAAAAATTACAAGTGCAAGAAGTGGAGGTAGTTGGGATATCTGACTAATATTATAAAGGCGAAAGTATGTAAGAAGGTATGTATGTATGTTACTCTTTCACGCCTAAGCGGGTGGACCGACTGAGTTGCATTTTTGTATGAAGATCCTGGAATAACATACTATACAGCGGGTAAAACCACTGGGCGCTGCTAATTGTCTATAAGCGCTAAATGACTGACTACATACAGACTTTGAAGATGCCATCCCCTTAGTAGGCGTAGGAGTGCACCCCAATCAATTCACAAATCCGACGCGCATCACAACTCCAACCTCCTCCAGACTCCAACCCCGCATTAAACACAATATCTTCAAATTGGTCTTAAGTACCGCCACCCTCATTGAGTATTTTTATCATTACCATAATCTTAACGCCATCTCTCTCCCTCCTCACTTAACTCCCGCCACTTTATACAGCTGACTCTGTCTTCCGAGTTTAAAATCTTCGGTAAATTTAAGACTCATTCTCTCATGATTTAAGCGAGTTCGGAACCCTTAAAATGCGATTAAGGGTACCGTAATTTTCTACAATGGTTAGAGTGCTCTTTTATAAGTTTTAATGGTTGAAATTTTTTGTGTTTACATACTAAGCTAAACTTATTACACTAATAGTACAAATTGTAAGTAAAATAACATGATAAATGGTCATTATATACGTACACAACAATAAACTATTCCCTATTAATAATAAAAAATATATATATCATAAATAAAAAAAGCAGTCTGTAAAGAGATAATACAGTACCTAATAATGTAATATAAATTGTTAGAGATAACATTTACTAGAGGCAGAAGTCAACCTCTGCAACAAGCTTTGTGTATAAGCTCACAATGCCTGTAAATTAACAATGAGATCTTGGGTCAATTTAATGCGAGATGTTCCGATCAAGATATCTTATTGAACTTCTCTGAATTGAAAATTGCAATTAATCGACTGTTTATACCTCTATATTCAAAAATTATGGTCCTACCACATGGAAAATACTTTAATAACTTATTGTTTATTTTTCATAATTTTACATACAAGTGAAATTTCACATATTTATTAAGTATACTTTTTATTTATTATTTACCTATTAGATCTAATTATAGTAGTAACTAGTGATTATGTTGTTATTAAATATGTATGAAGCAATTTTTTTTAAAGCTTTTCTTCGTTCTTTTAAAACACATTTCTATTCTATTCATGATAATACATAAAAACCCCAACATTTGTAAATAAATATGTACAAACTCACAAATATAATATTTAATATAACAAATAAGATAAGAATAAATTAACTGTACCTCTACCTCTATATATTATACATTAAAAACTTTACGAATCAAATAAGCCAGCTGTCAAGAGTAAACTTAACAGACAAACTGCCAAGAGTTAAACTTAAGGCTCGGAATAGACGTAATAGAGGCTCAAAGAAAAAGGCGGATTCACCGCAGGTTCGCGCTCAAAATTATACGAAAACAAACGTAGAGTATTAAAAGTTTCTGAGCGCGCGGGTCGGGAGGGAACGCTGAGCCCACCCTTATTTAGTCACGCCATTTAACGGGCGCGCAAAGGGCTAGTAATTAAATATTTAAGGGACTTGTACCAACGAGGATGTCACTGAGAGCTTTGGGCCTCGGTTTTCGGCGCGTACTCGTTTTGTGCTTCTAATTTTTGGGCTATAATTAACATTATTTTGTTACAAAGATATCACGCGTAATTACGTATGTAAGCATTACGAGTGTGTGCTTCTTAAGGATTGTACATTCGGCGGGCTTAGTCCTTAGCGTCTGTTTTCTGTGACCTGAAAGTAAAGATTCTTACATTAGATGTAGGTTGGTTGGTGATTTATGAACGATAGTTGGTTATTGAATTGGTGGACTCGTTAGACCCAACTTCGTGTAGCCCACAAGAACACAAGAATGAGCGCATCTTAAAATTCACATTAAACATAACGGATTTGAAGTTTCTATAGTTTGAGAATTAGATATCTATTGCGCGCGTATTTAGTACACAGTTCACAGTGGAGCCAGCCTCTTACAGGCATGTCATAACAAATTTTATAAATACCAAAGTATGGATGGTTTCTTATGTTACCACTTCACTCCTAAACGAATTGAGCTAAAATTTGTATTACAGTTAGCTTAGACTGAAATACATAGGCTACATTTCTGTAGGCACCAGTAGTTTCAAATAAAAAAGAATCTTTTAATTCCATAGTCTTTACATGTAGGCCAAGGAGAACCACAATAGCTATGATTACCTACATCAATAGGTACATTAAATTACGTTAAACGGTTGATTGGTTATGCCATAGAGTTATGATATGTAAAGAAGAACAAAGCCAAACTAAATATAATCTTTTACGGATATATATAACAAGATAGAAAAGGAAAGCGAATCAATTGTTCAATACTATGACTGTTTTTGGTTGACAGGTTTGGCTGAATTGTTGCCACAAGTCCTAACTTGTACCTCTGTATTGAGTATTTTTAACACATCGACAAACCAAAATTGGGCTCGAGTTTATGAAATGTCTGTTGATCTACTTTACGATTATACTAGATCTATGGTTATGCAACTATAATTTTCCTGACTCTAAGAAATCAAATGCAAACAAAAGGGAAAATAGCCTATAAAGTCCACAAAATAGAGTGCAAAGTCCTTTATTTACATCAAATCCATGACATTTCAATGACGACAATTTTATCGATTGCAAAACGTCCAAATGTAAACGTTTTACCGGCAACAGAAAACAGGGTGTTCTTAAATATAATTTTTAAATAACCAACAAGAATGTGTTACAATTTAGGTCCATGGTAGTCACCCAATGCCGACTAAAGACTACTTCTTAGGACTAAATTATAATGAGTATCTACAGTAGACTATATGTTATTCCAGCTAAGTTATTTATATACCAAAATTTCTCTCCACCCTTTTTTTTTTCGCCCACCGGGTGGACTCCACCCATTTAGGCGTGAAAGAGTAACAAACATACAAACATTCTTACAAAATTTCGCATTTATAGAAGTACATATATATAAATATCAAATAATATAGTATCAGTAACATATAATAAACAACATATAATATAACAACATAATATAATATAATTTCTCTCCATTCAAGGTTGTCTGGAAGAGATCGCTTTTAGCGATAAGATCGCCAATTGTTACACTTAAGTTACGAAATAGTGTTTTAGTTTTAAGTTTCTCTGTATATTTGTGGTGTTACAATAAAGAGTATTCTATCTATCTATCTATGTGAGTCATACACTACTTTTTAATTTCCAACGGTTAAAATAAATAGGTTGCCTGAAAGAGGTTATTCTGACCGATAAAGCTGCCCATTATAAACCTTAATAGAGTTATATTTAGTTTTAATTCTATTCTGTAAACTTTTAGTCTAAACCAAAACTATCGTATTATATATCTGTTTTGTCTCATTAATGTTATAAAAGCGGATATTTGTGAGTATGTTTGATACTTCATCTTCACACTTCGATCACTAAACCGATACATTTTTTTATTACATAAATTATGAAAGACCATAAATCAAGTCACCCTGTATAAAATAGCATTTGTAGGCATCGGTTCCTCCAACTCGTACTTTGAAAACATTAAAGTAAATTATACTCTATATCTCAGTGTGTGGCAAAAAGTTAGCCTGGACGCTACCGTGTTTCGGAAGGCACGCAAAACTGTGGGTCCCGGCTGTTTCCTATAAGATATGTAGGAGGCAGTCGTTAGGTCATGTTGCAGGTCCTGTAGTAATCTCGGCGACCTGAAACTGCAACATATAGGTTCGCCACACAACCTATAAATTGTGATTTGACTCTGACAGTGTAAGTAGGGTAACCTGTTCTGTTGGAGTATAAACCCCAATTATTTATTTTTTATTTATTCTACATTCGACATACTTTTCGAACGCAAATCAGCGTTTGTCGTCAGAGTAATAATAATATCTAACCATGCTTGTTTAAATTACAGACAATTAATAAAAAAAAAACTTCTTCTTCTTCATCCTGCCCTTATCCCACACTAGGTAGGGTCGGCACAACACGTTTTTCTCCTCCATTCTGCTCTATCATCCGTCATATCTGCATCCACTCCCCTCCCAATTAATAAAAAAAACATTACAAACTAAACCTATAATCTAAAACTTATAAAGACTTAAGCTAAATTTAAATCTATTAAACCTATGGTTGGATAGTGTGGGATAGGTAGCCAGAATGCTGGCGGCATTGCCCCGCTGAATACATATACTTTTTTATTTATTTTATTATTCAGCACAACGCTAGGACTAACTTAATGCTAAAATAGCATTTTCTATCAGTAGACATGTAACTGGAGAAACTATATGATAAGACGTGCGAGTTTCATATAAATAAATTCAAACCAATACGTCGTGGTAGGCCCCTAAAATGAGCATGTCGTATCCATAACATGATTGAAGACTTGCGCAAATAGAAGTTTACCGGTCATTTAGTCTAATAGTTTGTTTGTTTTTAAGGTAATCAATTACCGGTTACGAGCGATAGGTAGGCCGGTGAAAAATGGCGATCGATCAGTTAACTCTAACATGCTGTGTTTTAGATGTTCCAATCGAATGTTCTAGAAGTATTTTGTTATGTAAGTAATATTTATAGTCATTATTACTCCATTATTGGTATTTTAACTGACTTACGTGAAGGAACTTATCAATTCGATAACCTTTGTGAATAAATGGCATTAACTCACTTGTATTTACTTCGGCTTCGTGCAGACCGTTTAGTATAAAATTCGTTAACCGATGTGTAGGTACTATGTAATGTTACTAGAATTATGAGATGATTGACATAGGGCCATACTACCTCTAGTATGGCCTATATAGCTTCTAAACAAGTATAAAAAATGTAAACAGGCAAATTTAGAAATCTTTTCCTTTTTTTTGTTTTTTTTTTGTTTGGTAATTACTGTTTGTCCTCGTATTTCGCTGAAACTTCTCAGATTGTTAGATTACAACTGATATAGATACCTACTATTACTGAAAAAAAAAAAGCTGCGACAATTGACGAAACTTCTGCAGCAACAGCTTATATGTATGAAAAAGTTAGTTTTCAGATATTGCCAATAGTTTCAGCTTGTTGCTTCAAAAGTTTATCTTTGCTTTCTTTGATAGGGTAGAATGGCAACATTAAAACTCGAGTAGTAAAATCAACAGTAGTCTAGTAGTAGACTTATGATGATGATGATCTGCAAAGCGCTTTATTTATTTATTTAATAAGTTTTTCGACATCACATTATGTATTACTAGCTGCGCCCAGCGGTTTTACCCGCTGTAGCCTATGTGTTATTCCAGCGTCTAAGCTATCATACTATACCAAATTTCCGCTCAATCGGTCCACCGGTTTACGCGTGAAAGAGTAACAAACATACATCCAGACATCCATTCTTACAAACTCTCACGTTTATAATATTAGTAAAAAAAAAAAAAAGTAAGAGAATTTTTAAGTAGCATATTAACATTGAGTATAGTATCTGATACATAATATGACAATTTAGAAATAAATAGCATTACGCTTTAGATGGACAGCGCACCTTTGATAGGGGAGAATGACAAAATTAAAAGCTAAGTAGTGGAACTAACAGTGGTCTAGTAGTAGACTGATGATGATGATGAATGATGATGTAAGTAGCATATGCATGGACCATATAATTGTTTCAACATTTAAGCTTTCTTTGTTTTCAGAGTCGGATATTGGAAGATGCATCTTTAATGTGCAACTCATGGTCACCCAGGCACAATGTAAGTTACTTTTAATGGCACAAACATACAGAACCTTACTTGCACCACTCAGTGTAGTAATAGCAGATAGCACACTCCATTGATAAAACTGATCCAATTTTATCCATTCATATATAGGTCAATATTATATTAACAATTATTATTATATAGTTATTATTTATTTAATCAAAACGGTATGACACCGTAATTGGTGTTTTTTACGTCCGTATTTTTGTCCTCGCCCTCGACTCTGTTCTGCTCAAACTTTTTCGTGAAAATAAGTATTAAAGTTCAAAACAATGGTACAGAGGTTGCCAAATTTTGGATTTAGAATCCTCTATCTTTGAAATAGCTAAAAGGGATTATGTTGGGGCCTGGATAGGGCACGACTAAATATACGGGTAACTCTAACGAGTTGAATAAATATAAAAACCCTAGATATTATAATACCTCTATAATTGTTTTCCTACACTTTATTTAAACTTCATGTTTGTTTGGTGTGTGGTATCTGCGTTTGGTATAACATGTGTACTTCACATTAGAAAATAATGGTCTTTGTGAGTGGGTCGCAGCTTAATATCGTCAGCGATGTGTAATTTAATTTGAACAATAAAGTAGCTTTTGCTATTGTCAAGTATGTCGTAAGGAACTGTGGACGTAGCATATCGTATGGGATCCCGAGGAAACTTCAAGAGTAGAACTGTCATCTCATACATTGTGCTTTTGTGAATGTATTTGACTTGACAGCAAGACAAGTCTACGCGGCGTCTGTGCTTGAGGGGCTGGTTTGACTCGCACATGGTCGGAAGGTGTGGCGTGAACACGAGGAGGCCTAAACCCTGCAGTGGGTGGATACAGGCTGATTAGATAGATAGATGAAGTGACTTCACCAACCTCGCAACTATTTCAAGGGACTCATTGTATACTTTTAGTGGTAGACTTCTCTATAGCAGATGGCGTTTGGGTAAGTACCACATCTTTACCAGTAATTCATCCGCCAAGCAGTAAAGTGCAGGTATTCTCAAAAGTAAAATGTGTGGGAAGTCAGTTCTACTTGACAGCAAGACCATAGATTTTGTATAAATAAAATAAAATGAAATTTATTTAATAAGAAAAATAAATTTATTTAAAAAGAAAACGTACATCAATATACGTAGATGTATGATGTCGTAGATGTGTGTATATACGTAGATCAATTGATAAAATGCGTGACCAATTTTGATTTGTTAATGTGTGTCAAATGTATAAAATTCTTAGGCTCTAGTTAGAACTTGAGCCTACAATTCAACCAACCATGTCAACCAAAAACAGTCACACTAATAACAATAGATTAACTTTCCTTTTCTAGTTTGTTATACCTAATATAATAGATAGACCCCGTAATATCTTTAACAGAGATTTTTTGTCTCGCGGCTTAGTTAATCTTTACATAATAATATCATGACTATGCCCGGCCACTCAATAAATATACAATAAACAAAACCAAAACTACAAAAATAAAAATTATCCTCATTTCGTTCATACTAAATTAATTAGAAAATCAAAACAAACACGATATTCTGCCAGGTGGGCATCACCGACATGCAATAGGTGCCTACAAGCTATGCCTATAATCTACAATAGGCTTGATCAGAAGGAACCAATTATCCATTTTGTGGCGTGATATGCCATCGGGGAAATAAAACTCGAGCCTTCCATGTTAGGTCGGTGTGGCGTAGAAATAGATTAGTGCAGTGTTCTTTATCGTTAAAAAAAAACAAGCTTTTATTATTATTACCATCTAGCATCATAGTTTTAATATATTAATTTTTGTTACAAGTAAATAACTACTAATTTTTTCTTCACGACGAGTCTAATTATAATTATTAAATACTAGTGGACCCGCGCGCACTTCGTTACGCTTAACCGAATTAATTATATGTCAGCATTTCTCTATAACTATAATATGCATGTATTATACATATAAACCTTTCTCTTGAATCACACTATTAAAGAAAACCGCATCAAAATCCGTTGCGTAGTTTTAAAGATCTTAGCATAGATTGAGACAGACTGACAGGGGAAGAGACTTTGTTGTATACTATGTAGTGATTAACTCTATTAAGAAATAATTTTGCCACGCGGATAATTCCGCGAGCTTAAGCTAGTTAATTATAGTTGGACATTTACTGAGTTAATCACAACAAAGTCTCCTCCCCCGTCAGTCTGTCCCTCCATTAGGAGGTCTAAATTACAAAAAAGCGTTCAGTGTTCCAAGTTTCAACGCAACCCGTTCAGCGGTTTGAGCCTGTGCGTTTGTAGATCAGTCAGCTGAGTCAGTCAATCAGTTACACTTTCCTTTTAGATTAGTTTTTATTAAGGGCTTATTACACTTGGCTGAATTCAGAACCCTAAATTCAGTCGTCACTGAAGTGTTATTACAATTAGCATGTTACTCGTCGCATCCTAAATTCAGAAGCAAGTAGCGTTGCTGACGGACTAAATCTAAATTTAGGTCCTAAATATAGGAACTAAGTTCAGACACGTGTATTAAGCCTTTTTAGTATCCATCCCATTTTTAACCAATAAAATATTAAATTTATACAATAGAATTGAATAATACTTTATTGCATACCAAATAATTACAAAGAAACTTACAGAGAAAAAAAATATCATCATCATCAACTCAGCCATAGGACCGACCACTGCTGAACATAGGCTTCCATACATACCGGTTGGAAGCGACCTGCGACCTGCATCCAGCGTCTTGCGGCGACCTTTAAATTTATCAAACTAAATTTAAAGGACAGGTTTATTTATTAAATTTGTCACTCAAAACTAAATCACAGATCACAATCAGACTGTTTTAGACTTTACAATTCAAGTAAATTCAAATTGTCAGATTATACGGGATGAGATCAAAAGTGGGGAATCTGAATATTACGACCCTCCTGCCCCCCTCTACCCCTTCCGCTCCATAATCGTAACTGCTAAGTATACGCGCCGCATAATCCCAGGAAAGCTGAAGTACGGCCGAGAACAAAAGTGGCTCCACTCTGAAAGTACTGCTAATTAAACAAAGTAGAATCGTTATTTGCTTCTGTAGTTGAGGAGTTGGTTATTAGATGCGAATGGATGTGTGGCATCGTAGCTCCTGAACGGATGAACGGATTTAGATTTTTTTGTTGTTTGAAAGTAGAGTTAGTAGAGCGTGTTCTTAGCCATGTTTGGTGGAAATCGGTCAAACTACTTTTTTCTTCCACAACCCCCTTGATATGGGTATCAAATGAAAGGGCTTAACTAGGAGAATACAACGTACTATAACAAATTTAAAATCCAAGATGGCCGCCAACACAAAACCGCCAATTACATATTTTGAAAGCGTTGCTTTAGGGGATTTTTAATTTTTTAATTAATTCACTTGTTATATCTTCATGCTGAACTATTTGGCTATATGGTGACCTGACGTGACTGGTGGTGGCACTGGTGACTACCCGACAAAAATAAAGAAACACAGAGCAGTGAAGTAAAAAGCTATTTTTAACTTCGTCGCGTAATCTACTAGCATATTACACAATAAATTTAAGAAACGTCTTTAAATTTGTGTAAACTGATGGTGTCTGATGATGAGATTGCGGGATAATCAGGTTGCAGTAACTATTATAGAATATACATTTTATATAATGTGAATGAATCTTTTTAAATTGGCTAATATTAATTTTACCATAATTTGGTTTGGAATAAATCGCTTTGAGCGTTAAAAGACCACAAATGCTAGACTAAAATTAACTATTATACATCTAATAAATGTATTTTTTTAATCTTGTTAGTAATAATAAAGCTGGCGCTGCACTTCGTATAAATGTTTGCGCGAAAAGACAACTTTTCATTCAAAAAGTGTTTTTCATTTTACACTTACAGACAACTTTTGCAATAAGCAGGGCAGGCCTATAAGCAAAATTATGTAACTCAATTAGAGAAATAAAAACTTTACCAAAAAAGCATCGGTGTAATAAAGGTACTTCCTTTTTAATTGTTCCCGAGCCTGCATAAGATAGTTAATTGAGAAAAGTCTCAGCATGAGTTTAATAGCCTTTTTAAAGAAAATGTCTCGTATAAAACGCTCAGTGCTTTTTATATTGCAGTACTCTAGACGACGGGGAAAGTGCATTGATATACCTACTCGTAATATTTTTTTTGCAATTAGGTGACTTTTTTTACAAGGTTTTTTTTTCTTTCACCTGTCCGTTGTCTATCTGTCAGTAATGAAATTTTGCAAGTTTAATTTGATCCACCTGGTATCCGATTGAGCTAAAATGTTGCATTCATTTAAAATCGGATGACAATGCAATATTATTATGACATCGACCTGATCTGATGATAGAGTTGGAAGGTGGCCATAGGAACTTCGTAATTAAACGACGCAACCCCATCGAGTTTGGGCTCAATCAATTTGTCTTGACGACTACTTTGATGTTACATGGTAATAAAAACTTGTGTAGTGCACATCAATCAATAACATAATAAACCAGTACGCTACGAAGTTTCCGCGTCGACAAACTAAATGGCGCCACCCATTTGAGAGCCACTTTCCTAGATCGCGCTGATGAGATTCTCCGCATTCAGTGCCAATGTTTTACTGTGACTCAAAATGATCTATTCATCCTAGTCTTTAATATGCTCAGTGATTCCTAGTGTCGATTGAAACATTGGTCAGTGGTGTCCTTAAGGGGAACGACTGTACTGAACTTCTCTCTAAGAAAATCAACAGTTTTAAGCGGCCTTGCACACCACGACCTTCGTCCTTGCGGGGAAAAGGCACTGTGGGAAAAGCCTCCCGGTATACGTCATACCCATTGAATTTCCTGCTAAGTGTTTCGTAATTAACGTCTGATATCATTCTTCACACATCGTTTTCTCTCCGCGCGTCGTTCCCGCAGCCTTCTCTACAAGTGAGAAAAACAAGTGTGTGTGTGCGTTTTTTATTTAATTTCACTTGTTTTTGTTGATGACAGACACCAGTATACCACTCACCTAATATTAGCGGTTACCGTCGCTTATAGGCTCTATGCATCACCAGTGGATTTACCGACACGGTGTTGGTTTTTGCCGACGTGTTGTCGGTCAACCTTTACTGAAGTCTCTATATTTACTGAACATCGTGCTCGAATTCGAATAAAATGACCGTAATTGGTAATAAAGACTCGGGATAGACAACATAATATCAGCGAATAATAAAAATCTTACTAATACGAGTATTTAAACGTGAAAGTTTGTAAGAATGTATGGATGTCTGGATGTACGTTTGTTAGGCGATTTTCACACTGCCCCGCATGATGCAGCGTAGCGCGTGGATGCGTGTTCTTCCGTTGCTTGTAAGTATCTCCGTTTGTATGGAAAACACGCACAGTCTAACACACTGAAAATGCATCCACGCGCGTTCATGCGGATCACGCGCATACACGCGGAGAAACATGCACCCCCGCGCGTAGGTGCGGGCCGAGACGCAAGGTATGGCACACTGAATCCCACAGTGCCGTGCGTGATTTTGAATGGGCGTTAGCCGCCGTGCGTCAATCTACAAAACGCACCTACGCGCGTGAGTGCGCAAAAAACCCGCACGATGATGCAGATCTGCACTCCCGCAGGAACGCGCGTAGGTGCGTCGACACGCAATATGCAGCATGATGCGGGGCAGTGTGAGAATCGCCTTACCATTTCACGCCTAAACGGATAAATAATAATTATAATTTAATAATAATTTGGGTTTATACTCCAACAGAACAGGTTACCCTACTTACACTGTCAGAGTCAAATCACAAATTATAGGTCGTGTGGCCAACCTATATGTTGCAGTTTCAGGTCACCGAGATTCCTACAAGGCCTGCAACATGACCTGACGACTGCCTCCTACATATCATATAGGAAACAGCCGGGACCCACAGTTTTACGTGCCTTCCGAAACACGGTAGCGTCCAGGCGAAAATCTTTGCCACACTGAGATTTGATCACACGGATGGACCGATTGAGCTGAAATTTGGATTAGAGATAGCTTAGATCTTGGAGTAACACATAGGCTATAGTAAAGCGGGTAAAACCGCTGGGAGCAGCTAGGAATAAAATAGAATAAATGATAAAACTGTCTCCATATTCTACCACTTCTGATGTCGGCGCTACACCGACTAATCGAGAGGGCCCAGCTTTCAGATCTTTGTGTCATTTGATACCAACATTAGGTGAGCGTCGGGGGATCACGGGATGTCGCCATTTAACCCTAAAATGCTGATGAGCACAGCCAGTAATGGATTAATGCAGCGAGGGTGCTTTGTGACTCGTGACGGCTAGGCTTAAAGCTACATTTAGAAATGGGCGGTTACTTCTACGACTGATTTACTTGACGTTATTTCCCTAATTCGTTGACTTGACGAGGTATATGTGTAAATGTGCGCTTATATATCAAGCTGCGAGTAATTTAAACTCGTGAAAATAAATTGGTAGCGCTCGAAATACAAAGAACGGTTGGTTTAAAGTCAACCTCGATTTAATACCTTAAAGTGTATAATCAAAATTCAAGTATATTATGTTCGCAAAAAAGTCTAATAAAACATGGGACTTACATATTATATGAGACGTGATAATATAACTTATAGATAAAAAAACATCCATTACAAATAAATATACCAATGGTTGACTGACATGTGTTTTTACTGCAGAAAACGCGTAGGTACATTAATCGTATAAAGACATCAACATTTAATTTTATTCATTTCATAAATGCTGTAGAGATTACACTACTTATCAGCCTTACTTTTTATTTTTACCAAACCTACCAGCGCCTAGTTTTATCTATATTTATTAAAATGTGTTATTCCATTAAAGTTTTGTTTCAGTTGTGCCTATGTGTAATTCCAGAGTCAAAGCTACCTAAATACAAAAGTTCAGATGATTTTTTTTTATTATTCATCATAGGTTATCCTTTGACCAAAATCTCGTCGCCACGATCTCGCGTAATTTAACATCATGCGTTGCAGACTAAACCTAGGAGGTGGGATAAAACCATCCCCGGCTGCATGATCATCATGCCGGAACACGGGCATAATGACCGACTGGCAACACTGTGTTGTCCAGTGGGTGGTAACTAGCCACAGCCAAACATTACCTAAGCCGTTTTGTCGTGAAGAGGTAACAAACAAACACACACACACACACACACACACACACACACACACACACACACACACACACGTCCATACTTTCTAATTGATAATATTAGTAGGATGCTGTAATCCGATCGCATCGTAATAATATATTAATGTCCCTAATAAATACTATGCCACTTTCCCTGAATCCACGAGTACTTTTATTTTGAGTGACTTTTCCCGCTCACTAAATGAGGTTAAACCCTAAATACGATTACTGGGTTTACACGCTTTCAACCAAATAAAACGTTTAAAATAAAACTGTAATTTCACGAGGAAAAGTTTTTTCGTAAGCGTCCCTCGTTAATCGAATTATCATTTTATTTTTATCTGCTATATTATGTTTATGTAATGGACTTTCAATTTTTATTGCGATAATACCTCTTGGATTTATTTGATTTCATTATATTTAAATATTTGTTTAAAACTTGTAGTTAAAACACTTCAATTCGTATGTTGTACGAGTATAATATATCAGAGTATACAAAAATAACGTAGAATTTTATTTACACAGTTTTCTACATAGTTGCAGTAACGCTAGTTTACTTAACACGTATAATATCTAGATTAAAAAGTCATTGATATTGTTACACTGTATTGCTAAACCTATACTACGTTGGATGAGGTAAAGCCAGCTTTATAATCTTACTAATATTATAAACGTGAAAGTTTGTAAGAATGGATGTCTGGATGTCAGGATGTCTGAATGTGTGTTTTTTACTTTTTCACGCCTAAACGGATGGACCTATTGAGCTGAAATTTGGTAAACAGATAACTTAGACCCTATAATAACACATAGGCTATAGAAAAGCGGGTAAAACCGCTGGGCGCAGCTAGTATTGTCGTTTGTACTCATAAGTAATTTTTTTTAAGTTCGTAGCCCATTAAATTATTTTGTCTACATTCAACATGAACAGAGTGCCCCTTAATAGAGACAATAAGAATAAGTGCCAATAGACAAATTCTTAGTTTAATTGTTTACGTAGCATCTTAGAGTTAAGAGGACTTATTCCGTGGAACGCTTTCTCGCTTGCACAATTTGATAGATTTTGTAATAAAAAATCATAGAATAAGCTTTTTGAAAATTCTTCAAGAGGGTCGCTGCACAATATTATTGCACACATTTAAAAGTGTTTTCAATAAAAAAAAAACAGTAAATAAGATTTTTTGGAAAAAAAATATTTTCAAAATTTAATTGCAAAATCGTATGGAGAGCCCATGCGATTTTTTATTATATAACACTGTAAACACTTTTAAAATGTGTGCAATAATATTGTGGAGCGACCCACTTGAGGAATTTTCAAAAAGCTAATTCTATTAATTTTTATTTCAAAATGTATCAAAGCGAGTGCGAGCGAGAAAGCGTCCCGAGGAATAAGTCCTCTCAATCTGTATCTCAAGCACAACCATCCGTAAAGTAATCACGCATAAAACACTCAGCCCTTACACGGCGCACGCTCGAACAAAGTTGACAATTGTCCTCCAATTTGTGAATCAACTCTGTATAATTGCAGGGGAGTCAATGAAACTACAATTGAATCACAATTCCTGAGGGGATGACACTTCCCCTAATAAAAATTTGATACGAGTACTTTTGTCAAATGATCAGATGATCCTTTATTATATTTTTTGGCAATCTCACTTGAAATTCAATAAACAATTTGTAGTTTTTTTTTATGTAACAAGACGAGGTGGTAAGCATCAATATTGTCTATGTTTGACACAGTGTTTTAAAATATTTATTTAACCATAACTATAGCAAGAACGTTATAAAAGGCAAGTCATTATATTAAATACATTTTGTCTATAATTAACTTATTTTATTATTTAAAAAAAAATATTTAATATTTATTTATTTAACCATAACTATAACAAGAACGTTATAAAAGGCAAGCCATTGAAATTAAATACAGTTTATCTTAAATGTAATTAAATTTTTAACTTATTTTATTACTTAAAAAAACCTTTTTATTTATATAAATTCAAAGTTTTATGCGACACTGCACTGCGGCTGTCACCCTGATATATTAGTCATTGAATCTCGTAATGTTCGGTAATTTCGGTGGTAACATTGTCCTACAGTCCGGAAAACATGTACAAAATAAAAACGTTTAAAAACTAAATAATTATAAATCCAAAAGTATGGATATGAGTTTGTTACCTGTTCAAGCCTGAACGGCTGAATCGATTCAGCTAAAATGTAGGTAGTAGGTATGTAATATTTACTGTGGGTTCCGTTTGTTTTTACATAAAATATGTAAGAGGCAGTCGGTATGTCATATTGCAGACCTTGTAGGATCAGCGACATCAATTTGAAACTGCAACATATTGTTCGCCCACACAACCTATTATAATTATTGTGTGATTTAGCTCCACCAGTGTAATTAAAGTAACCTGTTCTTTAATAAAAAAACTTTATTAAAAATTATTATTTTGCCCTAATATAAGTAGTTAGGTTAGGGTTCACTCTGAGATAACACAAAGGCTGCTTTTCATGCGGCGGATAAACGACCTTTGCCTTATTAATTTGAGACAATAGGCACATGAAGATATGATCAGTATTACTCGTAATCTACGTAAGGCCGGTCATATGATGAGGGTTATAGTCAAACTAAACAGGTTAAAAGTGTCAAGTAGAAATCGATCGATCTAAAAATAAATCTAAAATTGTTTCATAAGTGCATACGAGTACGTTAGATGCTAGCCTAGCATTTTATAATGACACAGCGTTACTAAGTGTGACACGGCCTTATATTACAATGCCCCAGCCAGTATCGCATTACCGATTGTCGAGTGCAAACGATGGGACAAGTTTCATTCCCACGCTCGATTTGTTTCATTTCTGAGAGCCTCAGATTGACAGTAATTTACACTTAGTAGTCCGTGTAATGTTTCGAACGCTTTTTACTCGGAGATTGTTTCATTTTTATGTCGAGGGGTGAGTGAAATTGCAGTAGGAAATTATAACTTGGCTGATGCTTTGGTGTATTAAGCTTTCTTGACTGTTCTTTTCGTAGACCTTTCGAATGGCGCCCTTAATAACAGATATTTTGGCAAAATTACATGGATTTCTACAGCTCTAAGATTAGTTATTTGTATGTAAATAAGTAGGAATCCCGAGTAATGCCCGCTGCAGATGTGTGATTTTTTCTACAGCAATAAGCTTCGATCAGAAAAGAGTGTGTAAAGAATTTTCAGAAAAATATTGGTTGAAAATATGCTTTAATCAAAAAGCCAAGCTTAATAAAAGCCATTCTCATTCGTATCTCACAATTTTGGAAAAAACTTTTTACAGGTGGCACAATGCAGTGTTGCATAAAACTTTATATCGAAGTCCTAGATAGCACAGACTGAAATAGACCGCATAGCACAGCACCAAAAAGTCTTATTCATATCATACTTGCATAAAAAATAAGGCTTATGTGAATTGCGGAAATTATAGACTTGCTAAAAATAACTTCAGCAATCGCGAGACATATTCCAAACCTAATATAGCCTATCACTTTATAATATGGGTTAGAGTCTGAACAACGGAAGCCTGTAATTCAGTTCAATTTGATTGAAGTATGTCTATGCAGGACAGCCTGTTTAGAAATTATAACTGTAGTAGGTGAACGAACTATTTTCATTATTTACATTTCCTGGATAATGGAATTATTATAAGAATTGATCGTATTAGGAATACATTGCCGTCATCCGCGTTTCGCGTGTGATATAACTTGGCTATCTACAAGGCATCATCGTCGACCGCATATCTTTGTCGACCTCTGTGGCGCGGTGGGCTAATACCCGCCTGCAACGCAGTAGGTTGCGGGTTCGATTCCCGTGTGGAACAAATGTTTGTGAGATCCACAGATATTTGTTTCTGGTCAGGGTTTTCTGTATCTATTATAAGTATGTATTTACAAAAGAAAAGCATATAAGTATTATATCCGCAATCCTAACCACCATAACACAAGCATTAAGTTGCTTAGCTTGGGGTTAGGTGACGCTGTGTCCTGAAATATTTATTTATTTATCTGAATGTTCCGAAAACCGCACTAAAATTATAGGTTGTGTGGGCAATCTATATTACCTTCTATGTTTCAATTTCAAGTTGATGTCATTGATCCTACAAGGCCTGCAATATGACCTAACGACTGCCTCTTACATATTTTATGTAGTCAAACCGCTAGTGATGTACCTATATATGTAGGCCTTTTTAGTCAAAAAATATAAAGAGGGCTAAAATTGACCTTATTGATGATTTGAGATCGATATAAATAGTTTCGCGACATAAAAAGTTTTTTTACTGAATTTGACTTTAGATTGTTATGATTGTCGGCTTTTACAAGAAGAAGGTACAATAGGACAGCTAGTTTTTACACAATAATATTATTATGATCTTATCATAACGTAACTTCATCGTACAATATATAATATCATACTGTAACTATTCCTTATTGTGAACATAAAGTCTGTTAAGTGAGCCTTCTTCCGTAACTGACAAAATAAAACGCAAAACATTTGAAAACTGTCTAAAACTGAAATTGGTAGGAAATGCAGCATTTCGTCCGGCATAAAACAGATGTAAAGCCGTATTGTGAATTCAGGTTGCGCCCAGTTGCGGGCCGTAAACCAACGACGGCTGGCCGCGGATAGAGAAACTATTACTTTAAAAGTAGGTACAAGTTTGGGCGTAAACCGTTGTGTTTGTAAGTCACACCGCGCGCCTCAAAGTGTTGGGACTGCGGGAATAGGGATGGGACATGGTTTTACAGTAAGAGATTAGGATTTATAAAATTCCATTTTAAAATTGTTTTACCATTTTTTATTGTGGCAAATTTCTTTATTGAGTAAAACATGTAATAATACTACAGCAATAAGAAACACCTGTATTATCCACAGATCGGTCACACCCCGATCCACAGAAAATCCAAGAGCTCCAAACCACTGTATGTGTAAGATATATGAAGCTCACGATGTAACTTTTTTGTGAAACGAACGAGACGTGTGCGATGCTCGATCAATTTAAAGTCAATCTCACTTTTTAAAATCATAATGCATTTATACGTACAGGCTACAAAGGAGTTCCTATTTTTGCATTAATATTAAAGTTAATAATTTGCCATATTTAAAAAATAAATTTATTAACGTATATAATTTACTCGTCACGCCGTGCTCATTTTAAATTTACTTACTAATCAAATACGGCTTTAATAGTTAGTCGGACTATTAAATTAATCTATTTCCACAGTAGAAATAGGAACGTACAGGGAACGTAGGACATGTTTAATACCTGGCAATTATTTAGAACCATTCGACTGCTCTACTTATTAAAGAACTATTTCTAGACAAAGCGACGACCTAATTTGTCGCTGACTATTATTTATTAGTCGATTGCTTTGAGGAAATATGTGTGCCTAATGAGTCCCTGTCGTTCAAACATGTTAAATTATGAACATCTTTAAATAAAGACTATTTTAATTATATTTGTAGTGGCAGGCCTCTATTGCAGAGGCTTACAACTAAAAAAGGAAAATTGGAAGTATAGTCACACCACAAATCTGTCCGTAATTATACTGAAAACATAACGATTCACATCGTTTTTCGTAAAAAATATTAAGTATAAATTCAAGCTAGTCTTATCACACTAATCTCACAAATATTACGCAAAAGTTTGTGAATGTGTGAGTGTATATGTTTGTTACTTCTTTACGCGTAAACCGGGTGGACCGATTGAGTTGAAATTTGGTATTCGTATCGTAGACCTTAGAATAACACCTAGGCTACAGTTAGCGGGTAAAACCGCTGGGCGCAGATAGTAAATTATAATTATTGTGTTCGCCAAAGGTACTATTCAGTACTGCTAGTAAAATGCTAGTTCGTATCACATCACTAGCCGTTGCTCCTTCGAACGGGGTCCGAGTCACTCATAAATAATGTAGAAAGATCTCGGGAAAAACCTGGCGTCGGCCGCTCGGTTGAGCCCCCATGACTATTTTATGCGATACATATTGCGTCTTCCGAATTAGCGGACCCGAATATGTTGGGTTTCGTGTGAACTACGCTTTGATTAATTTCGGCGCTAAATTCAAATGTTAGGTAGTGTAAACTTGTTATACAAATACACGTGTCATCGGGTTTTATTTTTACTTCGCTGGTAACATTGTTCTGCAGTCCGGAACACAGATATACACATTACTGCTTGGCAGATGAATAACTGGCAAAGGTAACCTGTTATGTTAGAATTTTAGAATTATGATATGTAATGGGAAGAAAGCCGCGAGACAGAAAAAATATCTTACGGATAAGAGAGAAAAGATAAGCGATTCGATTATAATTTTTGGTTAACTTGCGCTTCAGAATTCCGTATTTTTTACACATTTGGTAATCGAAATTGGTCACGCATTTTTGGAATGTCAGATTATCTACGTATAAACTAGAGGTAGATATTTGATGAGAATATGAAACTCCAATTATTAAATATTATTTATATTTCTAGGGCGATATATTCGGTGGTCTCAACGACGGGCTGCTGAGCCGCGCGGAGGCTCTCGCAGCCGTGGACATCAGCAAGCACCAGTCGGGCCCGCAGCCCGGCCCGCCGCTGCCGCAACTGAAGCACGACATGGTCTACCACCACGGAGTGGGTGGACCTCCACCGCACAACGCTAGACCACATCAGGTACTGGCTTTTAGTTGCTGACTAGCGTAGTCTGATCCTGTCGATTGCGCCAGTACCGAGGTAGTTGGTGGAGGCGCACAGTGTGTGATCCTACCGACTGCGCTAGTACTGAGGCACGCAGTAGGGGCATGTACTATGTGATCCTACCGACTGCGCTAGTCCTGAGGGAGACAGCGGGGGCTCACTGGCTGTGATGATACCGATTGCGCCAAAGCTTAGGCAGGAAGTAGGGGCATACACTCTGTGATCCTACCGGCTGTGCCAAATCTGAGGCAGGCAGCGGGGGTACACATCTTGTGTCCCTAAAGAAAGCAAGGAGTTAAGGCATACGCTCTGTGATCCTACCGACTACCACTTTTTTTTATATCTCTCTCTTAGTTATTCCCTGACAAAATCAAGGCATGGGTTTTCAGTTTGTAATAATATGTTTTATTCTATGACCTATGGCGTTAAATAATATTTTTCACTTATTTCTATTTATGACATTTTTACAAAATTTGATGCAAAATTCTAAATACTTTTTGCGTAGCTTTTTGTTTGCTATAATTTCGTTTACATTATTTTCGTTTACTTGCGTTTCTAAATTTTACCGACTACCACTGTGGCAGGCAGTTAGGGGATAAAATTTGTGATCCCACCTACTGCCCTAGTACTCAGGGCAGGCAGCGGATACACACAGTATGAGACGTAGTCCTACTAATTAAAAGTAAAAGTAAAAAAAAAGTATTAAATAAATGGTAAAAGTTTGTTTATAAAGTATGTTTATTCTTCAAGCAAAAACTACTGTAAGATTGTAATGAGATATGTAGGAGATGGAATTATAAAAAAACGAATAGGCTACTTTTTATCCCTATTTTCAAAACAACTGTTATAAATACTAAATTCTTGTCTGTAGAATAGAATAGAATAGAAATACTCTTTATTGTGTCCAATGTAACAAAAGGTAGGTACTTAAAATTATTATGACAATATTATAACACATTGGCCCACAATGGGCGGCCTTATCGCTCAAAGCGATCTCTTCCAGGCAACCAACTTTTGGACGCACTTTTGAACTTTTTGACGCTTTTTTTCTGTATACCCGTATTACATTTTCTTCATGCCAACAGTTCGGTTACAGTCTAGTAGATATTTTTGAAGTTTATGTACCCGAATAACTTTAAACATATTTTAGTGGATAGAACATCGAAATGCCAATGTTTCAACAAATTTAAAATTACAAATTTCTATTCGTAGCAATATTCGTAGCAGCTGCTACGACATCTGTTGTAGCAGTGCTACGTCATTACATTGCGAGTTTAGTAGTTTTCTTACTTGAAAACTTATTCAGCGTAAAATTATTTCTAACCGCAATTGGCTCTTTGAGATTTCCTTTCAGCAGTATTTATAAAAAGTCGTCTCTAAAGTAAAGAAGAGCTTCTTAAGTTTAAAAGCCAATCAGAGAAAAGCTATAATTATGTTGTTTTGCTTGCGTGAAGAAATGATTTCTTAGCGGAAATTAACACATCACATCTTAAAATCTATCCTTATTCAAATTACTGACCGATTCTATTCAGTAGTTTGAACTGTATGTTGATAAAACAGCTTTTTTCAAAATATTTAGTTTGTAGTGTATTTTTATAGGTAGAGTAGTCTTATATAATATTGTATATATTTATAGACCCTGTAGGTAAGCTTAGTCGTACATAGGTTATAGCATTTGAATTTATACGTCAGACCTGCTATTCATTTCCAAGCAATACCCTTCTCACAATTATAAATAGTTATGCTTAGTTGCTTTACCTGACAAGTAGGCTATGTATTATTGTAGGATCTAAACTATTAATCGAACAATATTTGATATAAAGGTGGGTTAGCCCCTGGAATAAGACATAGGCTAATTATTTCAACGGATAAACACAGGGAGGGATTTATCCCGCCTTCTTGGTTTAGTCTGCCGCCATCTACGGCCGCATCGTCGCTTAACTTCACGCGAGATCGTAGTCAAAGGGTAACCTATATCTCTTCTAAATATATATGTCGCAGATTCAGATGGATTGCCATGATATGATGATTTTATTAATCAGTCAGTGCGCTCGTATGGCGCTGGCGATGTCCCGAACAAGAGAAGAATGACTTTACAATTGACAATCGGTCAAACGCACTACTGACAGATACATCGACATTGACTTTGATCATTGATAACTCACAAACATCAATCACGTTGTCTTTATAATAAAACTAGCTTACCCGGCAAACGTTGTTTTGCCATATAAATAATTTCCTAGTAATTTCTAGTGTAGACAAAAAATAGCTTACTTATTGGAAGTATGTATGTATGTTAGAATGTGTATATTGTATGTATGTAAGAATGTTGTATATGCGTGAAATAAGCATTATTTTATTGAAAAATTTTTCAAACAAAAGTAAAAAATTAAATTTTATGAAAACATTGTCTCTTATAATTTTTCATACAACCAATATTTCCATTGACATTTCAAAATAAAGATTCATAATGATTGATTTTAATGAAACTATGAAAATCTTAATTGTTCAATTACATTTTTTAATAAAATAAAATTAAAATTACATTTTTATAAGATCAACAACATTTTCGATATAAATAAAAAAAAGTATACTTACAACACAACATCCGTTGTTATTGAAAGCTCGTGTCACGTGTTGAGTACTTTTGAGGTTATAAAATCACTTGATTAACTAATCGTGCAAAATACACACAAAATTGATAATTTAATTATTATTGATAAAATAGGAATGATTAAAAGTTAATATGAGAGTTACACTGAGATAGCAAAATAATAATTGTCAACGTTACTACTACACTTGATGCATAAACAATAATGATGGCCGACAACTGTGTAGGGAGTGAGAAAGAAAGGACTGGAACAGGAAGGCTTCGTTCTCATCCCTACTCCGTGCTGTTTACTGGGTCAGAAGTGACACCTGTAGACATCTGGCGGGGATAACTAATTAAATGACGATTGATCAGTTTTCGACCGGAGAGGAAAAATGATTAAATTACTAAAATGGCTATTAAAAAATAGGGGTTGATCGTAGAAGGGTGAAAATTGAAGATTGTATGTATTTTTGTATGTTGTATCATAAAAAAATAGAAATTAAAAATTTTGTCTAAAAAATAAAATAAAAATTTAGGGGTGGGACTACCCCTAACATTTAGGGGGATGAAAAATAGATGTTGGCCGATTCTCATAGATACCGGATAAACACAAAAAATTTCATCAAAATCGGTCAAGCCGTTTCGGAGGAGTATGGCAACGAAAACTGTGACACGAGAATTTTATATATTAGAAGATAAGTGACGTCGCACATCTACGTCGTCGTCTACGTATTTGCCTTTCTCCGACATATATAAGGAAAGAGAGACTGACTGACTGATCTATCAACGCTCAGCCTAAACCGCTTGGGTTGAAATTTGGAATACAGATAGGTTTTATGATGTAGACCTCCGCTAAGAAAGGATTAGGCCACGCGGGCAAAGCCAGCATAAACTAGTTTATTACTCGTATAAAAGCCGATGGGCACAGCTAGTTATTTTATACAGTAACAAGTTTTATCAAACCTCGGCCCAGATTTGTCTGAAACGTTAGCTTAGATACGATATTCCCAATAAGATTTCCATACGCCATGACCCATCCCTTTGCCAATAAAAATATGCGCCGCCCTTTGCATCAAACGGAATCCATACAATCATACCAATCGAGTTTTATATCGATAAAACTAAAGCGTACTCGTAAACTTGTAGCCAAATTGTATCGCTCCACGCCTCCGTACACATAAATAATAATAGTAAATGCATTTTGTGTATGTTTGTGTAACGTATGGAGGAAATCTTTAGCGTGGAGATGTGGAGGTCGGATGCAGTACTTCAATTTTAACGTTTTTGAGAAAATAGCCTACGATTTTGGAAGTCTCATTACATCGTTGACAAGTATAATAATACCATACCATGAACCCAAAAGCACAAAATAATATGAGATAGTAGAACGTTTTTGATAATAATGATTTGCATAATATAATATAAGTTTTACCTACTCGTTTAAAGGTAAAGAGATAATAACAGATCTAAAAGTAAATTTTTAATTTACATTTTCATACATAAGAAGTTACAGTCACGCTTACTCCTTTCTCATTATTTTTTATGATAGGGTTATTGAACATTGAACACACTCGACCGAGGCATTTTTAGAAGAGACCCCCTCCCCCTTTTTTCTTGTCTATCAAAGTAATGTTCACTACACAGTAGCAAGTTTCAATACTGTATTGTCATATAGGATGAATGTATCGATAGCGGGAGGGTCGGGTCTGTCCCTGAGGACTCGAGGGTTGCCCTAAGATATACCTTCTTTGTGCCATAAAAATGAGGTAATTTTATGCACTATTCGACGTAATAGCGATTGTTAGGACGCGCGATTGTTTGCCGGGGGATAAACATAAACTACGACTTACTGATTGCAATATCTGTTCTCTCTAATTTTGTTTGCTGTTTTAACCCCCGACGCGAAAAGAGGGGTGTTGTAAGTTTAAGCATTTGTGTGTGGTACGTGGTACCATAGCCGTAGCTCTGAAACAGGTAGGAGACCTACTTAGACTGATTTGGTTGCGATTTTATTTTTATTTCAAAGCAGGTGATGGTTTTACATTAAATTATCTTTTATGTAATTATGCTGCGGCAGGAAGGTTAGATACATAATGGATTTTTTGACTTTTTAAATGTTAAATTTTTTGCTTCGGGGGCCTTAAATTGGTAAAGAATAATACTACTTTTCATCAGATTAACGCCTGGCTGTAGCTAGATTTTTATTCGAGTATATGAATATAAAATGAAGTTATAATATCGAACATAATATATGATAAATGCTAACATTAACATGAGTTTCAGTGATGGAACGCAACGATAATTTCACCAATTAAGTATTGAATTCTAAACTAGTTGTGCACATCCATTTCACAAACAACCTACGAGCTAATATAATTCCAGACCTCACATTCATTTGAAAACTAAGTTATAAATAATATCAACATTAAACATAGAAATACTCTTTCAATAAATATTTCAGAGGACATTTCACACAGCGCCACCTAACCCCAAGCTAAGCAACTTAATGCTTGTGTTATGGTGGTTAGGATAACTCTCTATGTGACCAATGGACCAACCCATGTGAATATAATATTTTTCTCACCGTGCATGGTAGTCTCAAAGCTGCAATTAGCGATAAGACCGTCAATTACTGAATTAGTGAAATTACTGGGCTAAAGAGTCTTAACATCTTATGACTCTTGAGTAGGAAGCGTTGGTGCAGTGCACCTAGATTTCCACATAATTGTGATATTCTGGGTAGCACTGTACTGATTATGGGCAGCGTTATCTCTTAACATCAGGAGAGCGTCTTGCTCGTCTTC
This sequence comes from Hemithea aestivaria, assembly GCA_947507615.1. Taxonomy (NCBI): domain Eukaryota; kingdom Metazoa; phylum Arthropoda; class Insecta; order Lepidoptera; family Geometridae; genus Hemithea; species Hemithea aestivaria. The sequence continues at coordinate 5,571,670 of OX382323.1, forward strand.
TTACTTCACCACATAAAAAAAATTAAATAAATTGTTACACTTTGATTATTAATAATTGTGTCATAGTTTTAAGTTTTTCGGCTTATTTTGTGGTGTTTTAATTATTGTATAACAAAAGCACGTAGAAATGACTACCGCTTAAAATAAATTAACATATTGGCCCACAATAGTTAGTTTTATCGTTCGAGGCGATCTCTTCCAGGCTACCAACTTTTAGCCGAATAAATTTTGTTATGAATAGTAGAGCTTATGCGGAAAATATTATCGAAAAAAGTTATAATAATAATATAATGTAATTTTACTATGGCCCTGATACTACTGCGTTGTTATTATAAATACTATAGATACTGTTGGAAAAACAACAGGCAAAAAATCATTCCATCCAACCTTATTTCAGACGTCTAAGTACAAAAGAATACTTACTTTTCTCAGTAAATCGGTACCTACCCAATCCTATTAAGTCATAAAATAGAAGCCTCATTACATCGTTGACAAGAAAAACCACCGAAATGTACCCGAAAACACAAAAAAATACGAGCCAAGTAGGTACCAAATAGGTACTAAACTTAGATTAAAATAGAAAGGAAAGATACGGTACAGGAGTCTCGCATATGGGCCGGTCCAATTAGGTTCACGCACACAATTTTACTTCCATCAGAATTGGCGCGGCAACGGACACTTTCTGACTCATCTTGTCTAAGTTTGATAAGGATAAAAATCAATTTATTGACGGTAAAAAAATAATTAATCAGTATAAACAGAAAAATATGGCAAAAATTAAGTTTACAGTTTGAATAATTCTACTGCCGATTGGTATAGACTCAGTTTTGTGCGGTACAGAAATCACTGCGCAGCGCTGACTTTCAGTCTATCCAATACTCGAGGGCCGTAGTTAGTCGAGTAGAAGTAAAAGTAATCCCGTTTGGCTAAATCAACAATAGCGCGTACCCCATCTTCTCTTTTTACTTTAATCTAAGGTACTAAAAGAAAAATTGGACGCGGTTCCGGAGCTCATAAATTATTTACTGCGTCATTCTTTAGTAAAAGAAAAATAGTTTTGGGGCCTTAACGTGACAGCTTGAGCTCTTAACGAGATTTCCCAGAGAATTGACCAGTGCCACTGTATGAAAAGAGATAGTGCGTGGTGATTCAGGGGAACTAAAATGCTTTTGTTGAAGACTTAATGCTGTTGTTGAAGATGTAAGACAATAAATATATAAGCCGTAATTATTTTATGTAAGTAGTAATATCCTAGTGAGTAGTACTGTTAGTATATAAACTAGAATAATAAGTGTTTTGGATCATCTGTAAGCTTGTTATTTAAATTAATAAATAAATTGAATTGAATTAAAGATATCTATGTTAATTTTATGAGTCGGGACTTATCGCGTAGGAATTTTAATGATAGCTTTACAATAACATGTTATTAAACTGACCTCGACTTATCGGTTCTGTTACATGAGCCGTAGTCGGAATTATAGTTGAGAAGACGGAGTAAAAAGGCTGTGTTGCTCTTAGATGAAAATAAAATGTGAATACGCGCCTTATCGCTATCGTTGCTATGCCAAACTTGGGCCTGTTAGATCGGAAAGTGTCGATTCGACTCGCGCCGAAGTAAAATTGTCTCAAACACAATTTTCCTCTCTTTAATTAGGCCCATTTGCCTAATTGAAGCGGTCCATGTCAGTAACGTCAATACCGCTTCTTCTTATTTTTTTTTAAATCTTCATAGATTGATGATGTTGCTACTCAATTTGTAGATTTTAAGGTTTTACAATATTATGTAAAGATGAACAAAGCTGCGTGATAGAAAACCATCTCTTATGGATATATAACAAGAAAGAAAAGGAATACGAATCTATTATTACTGTGACCGTTTTGGGTTGACAGGTTTAATTGAACTGTCGGCACAAGTCCTAATGTAAAAGTTAGGACCTTTACAGGCAATTCATACAAGCCTGTCAACAAAAAAGGTCACAGTAACTACGAAGAAAGAATGTACACAGTAACAAGACTCGCTAAGCAAGAAAGAAAAATAGTTTCTTTCTTGTTATATATACGTAAGAGAATATTTAAATTTGTACACCTACACCCACTCTTACTACGTCTCATCTCTTTTCGCACAAACTCTGGCCGAGTTCGGGATAGTTAACTTACGTGTCTGTCTGTAAACTTGATAAATAAAAATAAAATAAATAAATATTTCACACAGCGCCACCTAACCCCAAATTAAGCAACTTAATGCTTGTATTATGGTGACCAGGATAACGGATATAATACTTATATACTTTTCTTTCGTAAATACATACATACTTATAATAAATATTGAAAGCCAACTGAAAGCCAGAAACAAATACCTGTGGATCACACAAATATTTGATATAGGATTTTTGAACTTGTTGTAGTGATAAAGGTTACATTTTACATTTCTGTAAAAGTTATTTTTATAAGTGGTGTATCAGAATCCGATTGCTTCGGAGTAAAAGTTAACAATCATAGATGGATTACAGCAAGGCATCATGATTGTACAACTAATATCCTCCTCTGACGACCTCTGTGGCACGGTGGGCTAAACCCGCCTGCAACGCAGAAGGTTGCGGGTTCGATTCCCGCATGGGACAAATGTTTGTGTGATCCACTGGTATTTGTTTCTGGTCTGGGTGGTTTTTCAGTATCTATTATAAGTATGTATTTACAAAAGAAAAGTATATAAGTACAATATTATATCCGTTATCCTAACCACCATATTACAAGCATTAAGTTGCTTAGTTTGGGGTTAGGTGGCGCTGTGTGAAACGTCTTGAAATATTTATTATTTATTATTAATATTTACTAATGATAGCATACTGTGCTTTGATTTATTAAGATTACAGAAATTGGATGAGAATTCTGTTTATTCTTTTATACCCTTTTTGACCCACCCTTACCCAGTAATATTATACAACGGACCAGGGGTTATACTCGATCAAAATTTGCCTATTTGTTTTTCTTGCTCTAAATACTAAAATTCACCACTGTTCAGTCTAAGCGTGAAGATGTTACAAACGGTCATCCACGGATCACAAAACATATATATTTTCACATAAATAATAATAGTAAAGTAGGACATGAAAACAAAAACTCTATTAAAAAATAACATTTATTTTATGAATTTTCTTTATTTTCGCAAACGTATCACCAACACTGACATATGAAAGACATAGTCCGGTCAATTTAGACCAAAAAATGAGAGTGAAGTTACATAAAGTCCCAACAAGCTGAATTTTTGTAAAGTTGTTCAAAACATAATTATAAACAATGTCTAGAAGTTCCCCATCATTCCCCTGTAAGGAAAAAAATTAATTCAAGGTCAAAGGTAAAAAAATGAGTTTTTCGCGATTTTCAGCAAAACGGTAAGTTTTATCATAAAAATATCTTAAACAAAATTGTAGATCATAAAATTGTCTACAAAAAAAATATTTAATATTTTTTTTCTACGAGCCACCGTTTTTGAGATATAACGATTCAAAAAGTTGTAATCTCTTATATAAAATCGTTCGTACACTTTCGTGCTATCAACGCACAGCCCAAACGGCCGGACGGATTGAGCTGAAATTTGGACAGCGTATTCCTTGAAAGATTTCATCGTGCAATAAGAAGCAATTTTTTGAAATTCCCTCAGGAAAAGGAATTATTCTCGAAAAACGTTTGTATGCAAATCCGTAACCGTTTACCCGATTGAGCTGAAATTTTGTAAAACGATTGTTGGGATTGTGTTGAGAAACATTGAATAGTTTTTATGACACAATTTAACTTTAAAGAGGGGGTAAGGGGGGGTCAAAGTTTGTATGGTAAATTTAGAACCGCTGGCCCTATTGAGCTGAAATTTGGTACAAAGGTAGACCAAGTCCTAAAAAATGATGTGGGATACTTTTTATTCCAAAAATCAACCTCTAAGGCGGGATAAAGGAGGTCAACGTTTGAATACGAAATCAGTAACTAATGACCCCATTAAGCTACAATTTGGTTTAGACATAGTTTGAGCCTAATTTTTTGTAGACAATTTTATGATCTACAATTTTGTCTAAGATGTTTTTATGATAAAACTTACCGTTTTGCTGAAAATCGCGAAAAACTCATTGTTTTGACCTTTGACCTTGAATTAAATTTTTTCCTTACAGGGGAATGATGGGGAACTTCAAGACATTGTTTATAATTATGTTTTGAACAACTTCACAGAAATTCAGCTTGTTGGGACTTTATGTAACTTCGAATGTCTAAATTGACTGGACTAACAGTACAAGTGTGAATATAGTCTCCCTTTGACATAAAGCGGGGGTTAGACCGAGAACCCGTAATGCGTTCTTTATTACCCCCGGAACCCTAACGCAGCAGTTTGGGGTCCCGTACAGGTCTCTAATCCGTAAATACACTTGTAGGGCTCTTATCTATGTTTGGGGGACACTTTTTGGGCATTAAACCTACATTTAATGGTACGGATTAATATAATATCTGATGACATTAAATGTAAAAGTTTTGCTGCCATTTTTTTCATAGATTCAATTTTTTACTTCCGGGTTTTTAGTCTTGCCATATACTCAAGCTCGAAGTCAAAAGAAATGGTCAAAAAGCTTCTTGAACATTTTTATTTTAAAATTAAACAAGATCGAACAAGACAAAATCATACGGGAGTAAAGCGTGCAAAGCATTTTATTAAAGAACTTTTGACAAAGAGATAATTAAAATAGACATAAAACTCTTCAATTCTGGACTGCGGTACCTAAACTTGTATTTTTGTTTCAAATAAATATGAAAAATACTAACTTTGTTTGACGGCAGTAATTTAAATATTTATTCCGGTCAAGCTGCCTTAATATTAAAAACACTAGCATGACATGGGTGCAAAGTTCATTTTCCCTGTATGACAACTGTCACTCAATACATTGTGTCCAATGACATGTGGACTGTACCCAATGACCCGGGGACACAGTTTTCCCCGGGTGTGCAGGGGAAGTTTAACCTGTCTTTTATTGCAGCATATTGAAATTTTACCGAAAAAATTAGAATAAAATAGAATAGATAACTGTTTATTGAAGCACCATATTACATATTATGATATTAACAAAGACAGTAAAAACAACGATATACACAAAGATGTTGCAATCTGGTTATCGCTCACTATGGACCCTTGGGTATCTACCTGTAAGTTCATGGTTGTAACTTAATTAAATAAAGCAATGTTAGATTTATTTGGGACTAGCTTCACCTAGCTGTTTTACCTGCTATGCTACCTGTGTTATTCCAGGGTCTAAGCTTCTTTATCCCGACTTCTAGGTTTTTTTAATATATTTTTTATTGTACATTTATCAGCTGCTGCCAGAACCGCATTAGTCCAGTAAAAGAAGAAATGTGGATCGAAAAGTCGAAAGCAGAAAAACTAACTTAGTAACTTTGGAAATGTGGATCGAAAAGTCGAAAGCAGAAAAACTAACTTAGACTTTTTCATAACACTTGCTGTCGAGGGTCTGATAAGGGACCAGGAGGTGCCTACGTCTCATCAATCCGAATGTAATGAGCCTAAAGTCGCCGGTTTTACTAATAGCCATTGAAGAGTTTCAGTAGACACCTCCTGGCTCCATCATCAGATCAGCTCAGTGGTACCAGATTATTAAACTGTCATCAGATTTCTAGACATTTGCAAAGTTTCATTATGATACGACAACCAGAAGTTGGTCAAATTTTATTTGTAAGATTTTTTTACCGACTTTGTATGGAAAACTAATTTAAGCGTCTTCAAAATAGACCATGTTTGGAAGCTCATAGCTGGACAACGATTGGAGATAGATAAAAAGTGTCAAGGTCGAAGTTGTAGAAAATTTTATGAGGTTTAATAATGTAGTAAAACAAAATATCGTATAACGCACAGTTTTTGACATTTAAGCAAAAAACCTAAAAATGGGACCTTCTTCGGCCTCCCCCCCTCGGGCTCACCTCGGAGGGGTGGGGACTTTTAGTATGTTTATCTCCTAACTAGTCCAAACAAAGTTCTTAAGTTGGTTTTTTTTGCTTTCGGCTTTTCGATCCACATACCCTTTTTGGGCACTCATTGACTGGGCTACATGCACCTTTTGTCATTACAATTTTTATGTTATTCTAGCATATTATAACATAAAAATTGTAATGACAAAAGGTGCATGCGGTTCTCGCAGCAGCTGATAAATGAACAATAAAAAAATAAAAAATGAACCTAGAAGGCGGGATTCTAGGTTTACTACCATCTTCGACCTCATCATCGCTTAAGATCACGCGAGATCGTGGTCAAAGGCTAACCATCTAGTTTCGTTTAGGCTGCAAAGCGTGCCAAAGAATTATACATACACACATACAAAGTCTCAAAAACCATACCCTCTCGACACAGTCTAGTTGGGTAAAAAGTAATGCAGCACCAAAAATATCGACCCCAACATAAACAGACAGCGTAAGTTAAACAAAGTATAAAGTGGAGTGATACAAACAAAAATGTGTCCACACTCCACACAGGGGATTTGACGACGGCCGGCGTTCACTCGGCAATTGTCGCCGACGTCACTTGGGACCGGGTCGCAGGTATAGGTACCTTGTACTATTTACTACTAGATAGATAGATAGATAGTAGATAGCCGCTTGACTTGACGGTGATGTTCGCGCGAAGAGTAATTCTCAAAGTAAAGTTTGTGATGGGTCTTAGGTACCGAGGTATCTTCTACTATTTACTACTAAAGAGATGGCCTTAACTACTCCATTTGACACCAAGGTTCGCGCGACGTTTTAATTCTCAAAAAAAGGTTTACCTTTTTTTAAAAAAATATATATTTCCGATACTGACGCGTAACAATGCACCACACCACAGAAGTGCGGGTCTAGCTTTACTTGCCAAAATACGCATACACACATATATATTATTTATTTTATTTTATTTTATTATTCAGCACAACGCTAGGACTAACTTAATGCTAAAGTAGCATTTTCTACCAGTTGACCTGTTCCTGGAGAAAATTTACATGGATAATGGAGGAGTGCAGACAATATCAAGGACAGTTATTAAGAAAAAACTAAAACTAAACATTAAAACTACCAAACTAATAAGTACATATTAAAGGTATACTTACATGCAATAAAATACACAAATATAAATACTAAATAAAAGACTACGTAGACAGTAATTAAATTAAATAAATAAATAATACATACTATAATAATATTATTATACTTAAATAAATAAATAAAAGCAAATCGGAAATGAGCACGATAAATAAGATTATACTATAAATATAATATACAAGTTTTACATACAAGTACTCACACTTTACCTACCTGAGTAGGTATAATCTACTCGTATATGGAATATATTATTTTTTTCGCATTTCAAAGTAAATTTTGTCATCAAATTTCACTTATGTTTGTAGATAGTCATATTGGTAAAAGTACGCGTAAAAGTAGGGACCGGTGTGTGTGGGGCCACGAAATTTGATTCCGCTGGCTCAAATGAACTTTTCTGACGTTTCTGGTGGGAAACATGCACATTGAAAATTGTTGAACTTTTTATCATCTACGAGAAATTACTCGTATTGTGGCAGCTATGTTAAACTTTTATAAATATTTACTTTATAATCTTACTTTATCTTAGTTTTAGGGTTAGGGACACGTCCTGCTTATTTTATTTCATACTCAATTCAATTTGATGTGTTTTACATCATGGTACGTATGTACCGTGTTGGTTTATTCGTATGAATAAGTGTACAATTTCGAAACTTTATATGACGAATATAAAATAAATTTCTTCTGTTGCTGGAAAAAATAAATATTTACTTAGTAACTTACTTCTACATAATATATGTAGGTACTCATACTTGTTACATAATATCCAGCCGACCTAAACTTACATAGACTTTTCTGCAAAAAATAATATAAAAAACATTAAATCAGGTTATCACATTCCACTTGCTGGTTTAATGGCCCCACATGGTCACCCCCATAGAAAGTTAGCCACTTGTTCAAATCATAGCTTTGTGATACAAATCACTATTAAAGGAAATATAATTTATTTAATACCCACTTGCAATCGAATGCAACATTAGGGATGAGACCTTTTTAACGCATATCGATATCATCATTGTATATTTAGAAAGAAAAAAACGTATAGAGGCGAGTAGTTTCATATTTTTTTTTATGATTGATTTATTACAAACAGTTGAAAATTATTTGACCTGTCTATATCAATAATTAATTTTGTATCGACGTCTGTCTAACTAAAATTTAAATTAATTCTTGCGAGTAGCCGCCACGATGTTAAATGCGTTTTGTTTCTTTTTGGCGTAATTCTTGTATAATATTAGTCTATAATACATGCAAAATTGTTTTATTTCAGAAAAATACGTGTACCTACGTGATGAAAAGCCACCACGAGATGCATTTCGTCTCAATAAAGAATGATTTATTCTTATATCTTTTGGAATTAATTTTCGTACAAAAAAATCTCCTAACTATCGATACAGATAAGATGTGTTTTCACAGCTCAAAATACTTGAAAATGACACAACCGGGGGTGCGAGCCCTTATTATAGGACGATACATTCATACCCTATCCTAAGGGTGAGTTATTTGAACAAATTGTAACTAGACTTCATAATGCAAAACATATTTCTCTCAGACCATTGTAATAAAATCAAATACCGAATATCAAAACAAAACTGCGACAAACAAATTTATGACTGATTCAATGATTCGTGTAGAGGAAATAGTCACTTTAAATGTAATAATACGTAGTTTATGGTGACTGATTACTATAGTTATAGTCAAGGTTAGGTATGTGAGTTCAGCTGTTATATCAAAAATATAAATTTTACAAAGAAATAATAAGAAGGTATATAACAAAGCTCAGGACCGCCGATTGCTTACCCTAGCATTAAGATGTCTAGCTTATTAAACTTCTGTGTTATTGTTTCATCATCAGCCTATGTTCGTCCACTACTGGACATAGGCCTCCCCATGGCACGCCACTCAACTCGGTCCTTCATCTTTCTTTGTAATTGTTTGGTATGCAATAAAGTATTGTATTCTATTACTCAGGATTAATAATTATTATTATTCTAAATATTAAATAACATGGAAAAATAATTACTCGTACGAGTACGGTAGGTAGGAATACATAAAATTTTCTTGATAGGAAAAAATTACACTTATAATTTTAACCAAATGTACCTACCATAATAGAAATAGGTGGATTTAATTGTTAAAAATAACCATTATAAATTTTAGTAATGATAACAGAAGTTTTCGCAAGCTTAGCATTTCAAATTTTGAAATACCAAATTAATCTTTTCGAAAATATAAATTAGGTACCTGCACGTTACGGTTCAGGGGGTGATAAGGGTTGCAATTATATTGTAATTAATTAGTACTTAGGGTTAACTTTGCGGAGGGAAAGCGTTTTTATAGCAATTAGTAATAATAAAAATATTTAAAAATAGCAAGGTTTAAAAAATAGGGTCAAAGAGCACCTGCACTCTCCCACCTAAAGTATGTTTACTCAGCTTTTAGATAAAAGCATAAAAATATAAGTTTTTTCTTTAGGCAGCTTAACGGCCTCTATGCAAACACTATTTGGTATAGCACCTAATCTCGCGCATAGGTGAAACTTTGTTAGAACTACACTTTGTAGATTACAAGGCATGATTATATTTTAATTTATGGTTTGTACTATATTGTACACATTTTACAACAATACCTAACTACCAAATATTTTTTATATATACTAGCATATACTAGCGGCTTTGCCCGCTTGATTAAATCGTTTCTTAGCAGGTCTTCATAAAACCTTTCATCTCTTTTCCAAATAACAACATAATCATAATATTTTTATTTCTATATAAAACTTCTGTAAAAATTTCTTACAAAAACAAGAACAAATGTAGATTTTTATCAATGGCCAATAGTTTTATCCCATGGGAGGCAAATTATTTGTATACTCGTATTTTAGCGACTCTTACATTGAGCCTCTTATAAGTTTAGCCTTACAAAGAGGTAATGTAGCCAGCTTTAAAGACACTTTACCTGTACGAGCAATGAATAAATAGGTATCATTTATTTGTTTAAGCTCTAGAAAATACATCCACGTACTGAGATAGTAGTTTCTCTTCTGCAAAGCATTCTCATGTGCAGCTAGTTTAAACAATATATGTAAATATGTACGTATGAATTATAAGCAATGCATTCGTAAAACGTACGTTCCTCTAACGTTGGTACACTCTAGGCTTACGATGAATAATACAAGAAAAATATTTTATTTCCGAGCAAAATTTCCGCTATTCAAAGTACCGGGATGAGCCATAAACTCAATAGTACTAGTTAGAAAGCGGGCACGGACCGGCCGCGCTTATTTTACGTATATTTTGTTACGTGCAACACGGCACCGTCGTTGTAATTGTGAAATACCGTCCTCTTGGGGGCTGCAACTATCTCCTCCATCTAATAACGGGCCCCTGGACACGGCACGCTGAGGAAGACTTATCGCTCGTGCGCTCCAGTGATACATGCTTGACGATATTTGGAACAACGTCAACTTAATTCGTTTATTCAATTTTTAGCTTTATTACGTTTAGAGATCGTTTTAGTTGTTCCTTTATGTGTTTGCGTACGAATTATCAGATATAGAGTCAAATTTATTTGACGATTTGTTGTTGAATACATGTTGCATCTCAACAAAATGTCTGGGTTTAGTGTTGTAGTTATGAGGTCACGTCGAGAGTTGTTGGAACTCCTGTTGCGGGTACTTAACTAGAAAATATTTTATATTCCATTTCGCGTCGACTGCATCAAATATAAATCTTTAAAATTTTAAAAGGTCCTACAAAGTATTGACTATATCAGTTCACAGCGCATATGGGCTGCGAGTGGCTCGACCCGGCACCGGCCCAGCGCGACTTCACCCCGCACTCACTCCAAACATTCATTTTCGCAACAAAGCCGGTCAACAACTTAAGCATATTGGCAGAACACTCGCTACCAATCAACGTCACAACGGCGCACACCCCTCTATGAAAAAACAAGTGTTTGCTCTCATAAAGAATGACTGCAAATCTGCACAAAGATGATTGTTTATGTTTCCATATCGTCCCCAAACGCGGCCATTGTTGCGCCCCCCCGGTTTGTTTACAATAAAACGTCCGATTTAACATGAATGCACGAGTTAATTCGGCGGACGACAATAACGATCCCGCGTTGAGCGGCCTCTTCTTAATCGCATAGAATTTGACAGTACGATAAAAACGAATTACAAAAGGGTTTCTTCCCGCAGATGGGCCACCACGGCATGGACGGGCTGGACATGCTGGACCCGCTGACGTCATCGTCCATGACGACGCTGGCGCCGATGGGCGAGACGGCGCCACCACACCACCAGCTGCACGGGTATGGCGCCATGAACCACGTCATGAACCACCACCACCACGGCGGCGGGCTCGGGCACGGCGCGCCCACGCACCTCGCGCACCCCGCCGCCGCGCTGCATCCCGACACCGACACCGACCCCAGGGAACTGGAAGCCTTCGCCGAGCGGTTCAAGCAGAGACGCATCAAGCTCGGCGTCACTCAGGCCGACGTCGGCAAGGCGCTCGCAAACCTCAAGTTGCCCGGCGTCGGTGCGCTCTCTCAGAGCACCATCTGCCGCTTCGAGAGTCTCACACTCAGCCACAACAACATGATAGCGCTCAAGCCCATCCTCCAGGCGTGGCTGGAGGAAGCGGAGGCGCAGGCGAAGAACAAGAGACGAGACCCGGACGCGCCGAGTGTTCTCCCTGCCGGCGAAAAGAAACGCAAGCGGACGTCGATCGCGGCGCCCGAGAAGAGAAGTCTGGAGGCATACTTCGCCGTGCAGCCGAGACCTTCCGGCGAGAAGATAACGGCGATCGCGGAGAAGCTAGACCTGAAGAAGAACGTGGTGCGCGTGTGGTTCTGCAACCAGCGGCAGAAACAGAAGCGCATGAAGTTCGCGGCGCAGCACTGACCGGCGGGCGGCGGCGCGGCTCTGCTGTACCCGGGCGCCGGGTACGGCTACTGAGCCTCGCCGCGAGCCCCCCGCGCCCCCGCCTCCAGCGCGCGTGTGTGTTGCGCACGCGACCAACGAGCCGGTACTACGAAAGCAATAAAAGATCTCGTTTTGATCTCATTCTTTACACTCCCTCTCGAGTCAAATCGCAACTTAGTAGTTAATAGTAGATTAGATATAAAAGTGATACCTATGACGTGACCCGATTTAATTTTTCGGTTGTTTGATCCACGATGACTTCTGATATATTTTTCGAGACACAGGGTATATAATAATTGATTATATACATATCATGACAGTGAAAAGAAGTCGCTTCACTACATCCATATTATCTCTGTTCGTCACGGAGTTCGCTCTCGGATCTCGTTTGATTGTCGGTATTTTGACGTTATGTATACATGGAAGTTGAAATTCAGGATTTTTAAGAGAATGTGCCTTGCAAATAATCAATATTCTGTGTTTAATGATAGTACTTCATACCTGCACGTCGCAGGGGTCGGACGGACGCGCACGTCGTGTCGTGTCGCGTCGTCAATTACACGTTAAGGATGTGAGCGTGTGGACGCATTAGTGGCCGGTGACATGGGACATGTCGATATTACCTATTATCTAATTTGTGTTTATTATTATTATTTGTATAATGTCGCGGTGCTTCATGTCACGGGATCCTAATCTGTGCACATACTGTTTATATTTTATATGAATTATTAAATTTGTTGGAGTTATGATTTGAGGTTACTAAAACTGTACAAAATAGATATAAGATTAAAATTTTGTTCGATAAGTTGTAGATAGTACCTACCTACTTGTTTATTCATTCAGTTTGTGAATAGGTTGAATTATGTTCGCTCGGTTGTAAGTTGTAACATTACTTTGAACTTCATAAAATGGCACAATTTTAGACTAAGAATTTATAGTGACATTAGCCAAAATAGTAATAATGTTCATTTGTAAATAGATCACTCTTTAATGACTAAATAGACATTGGATTACGTACGTATAGTTATAAAACGACGTGAATAATTATTATTAGTCCAAGGCGCGTTCGGATTCATGCACTTTTTTGTTTGTTTTTTAAACTATTTAGCTGCAAGTTGGCACTGTGAACGCTGTATCTATTACAATGTAAGTCATAAACATTATCTGGCATTAAATTATTGGATGTAATACTGAATTACATGTACCTTCTTAACTATGCATATTATATAAAACTAACCTAGCCTAGGTACTATTGAGAGTTGCCAAAACGTTATTATTCTTTTGAAAAACAAATCAATACTTAGAGGCCAAAGGTTATGTGTGGATATTCAACGGACAAGACCCCTGTATCTACTCATATTTTTGATGCATGAATCCAAATTGTGGTACAGCGCACCACGGCTTAATAAATTATAAAATATACTTAATTCGTAAAATATGTTGTAAATATAGAATATTACTAAGTTAAAGAAATGTGCAATCTAGACCTCGGTAATTAATAAAATACATTATTATTAAGTGCTAGGAATTTGACCTACAAAAATCGAAATTAAACGCTTTATATTGTCGAATCTAGTCACTGCTTTAATATTTTATTTATAAAATGGAATAATTAATTTAATTATATTGTATTTTAATTACGCAGTCCTAATGTTATAATAATAGGTACACATTTTGACCTAGTTATTTTTATTTTATATCATAAACACCCAAGCTACGTCAGGTATATAATAATATATATTTCTTATAACATATTAACTAGTTAAAACCAACTTAACTCTCGGAAATAAAATTCGAAGCTATCAGTCGCTACCTTGAGGCGTGAGCTCCTGATGAAGGACATCGTAATAAAGTATGAGTATGAAAAAATATGTCTCTCCTCAAGTAAAAGATTAAAAAATATTGGACATTGGGGTAGCCGGTACATTTCATGATAAGATACATAACGCCACCCATAAACTCACAAGCATTAAATCTCAGCCATTTTTTTATTCACAAATCAAAAATATTATATGTGTCTTATATATTTTTAATTACCTATTTAGAATTTAAACCTTATTAGCATCCCTTTTGTCGGAGACCCGAAGTCGATTCGACTTTTATATCCGCGAGTTAGTCGTTATTTTCCATAGTTAATATTGATAACACTCGCGTTATTTTCAAAATCATATATACTCATATAAAATATATAATAATCGCTTACGTCACAATCTAATTTATATACTTACACTGAATCTTACTGTTTATTTTGTTATATAATATTGCACAACTTTTAAATCCTTTTAGGGAAGACTTCACTCTGCTTAATATAATTTCTTTTTATTTTACACAAAAAGGTATTTTTTTAAACATTATTTTGTTAATTGCAATGCACACTTGACACCATTTATTAGTGAATATATAATTATGTAAATGGTTTTAATTGAAAATAGTCTTCAACTAACATTATTTGTTTAAAAGCTGGTACATAGAATACAAAAACCATGTGTTCATAATTTCTATTTAAATATAATAGTGATTTGTGGTACATAACTATAGGTTTTGTTCCTTATATTGCAGGGAGATAGGTCATGTTGTCAGCCTTGCATTAATCTTGGCAACCTGAAACTACAGCACATTGTTGATCCACATCCATTTTATAATTGTGATTTGACTATGACTGTAGAGTAACCTGTTATTAGAGTATAACCCCCAATTATTATTATTTCAAAATGAGTATTTCAAATATTATGTACCAGCTTTTAAAAAGGTGTTGCGTTCCTATTCACAATGTGATGTAAGCATTCATCTCTGCATTTATATATAGGCCGTTTATATATAGGCCGTTTATTTATTTAGTCCTCACAGCTGCGTATAGTAATAATAAACCAAATATGATAATTCAGAATATTAGTTGTCACAAATATAAGTCGGTAATAAGTTTTAAGTAGACATTAGAAAGTTTCTCAAGCAATTTTTAATTCTTAATTGTAATAAAAAGGAGACAATCTCATTTGAAAACCAATAAACAATAAAGAAATAGAAATATTAGTAAAGGTTTGTTTTATTCCCATAATATATGTCAACGCCCTTCTATAATTCTGTACATAGGATGCTATAGAACGCAGGTGTATGTATGGATGTTTGATACTCTTTTATGCCTATAACTGCTAGATTTATTGGGCTGAATTTTAGCTTGTTTAGGTACCTTCCTACCTTGGACCCTGAAAAACCATACATACAGGCTACTTATTTAGACAGTAAAACCTGTTACAACATATCCTCGAGAACTTTGCCCACTACACGGTCTTATGGCTCAACGTCTACTACTAGTCTACTACAGTTACTATACAGTGCAACATTTAATAGTCCTATCACCGACCAGCACGTCGTCAAAAAAATAAATAAATAATTGGGGTTTATTGGGGGTCAAATGAGAGCCCGGCGTAGCAGCGTTGCTGTAGAGCATTTTGTAGAGTGTCTTACGCACTATTGACTGCCATCCGATTTCTGTGGGTTCAGAACTTTTAACTACAGACCGATAACGTACCGAAGGAGCCATAGTAGTATATGTACGATCATGATCAGTTCGGACTGGAGTAAGAGAGACGTTCACTCGCGCGTGAGTCGAGATACAAGGTGCTTCACGCTATCTGGCGTGTTGCTAATATTTCACGCTATCCTCATGAACGCAATGTTCAGGTGTTCAAGGACCTTTTATCTTTAATCTCGACATACGCGTCAGTGAATACGCGTTAAGTTTCTGGGCTTAGTGATAAAAAATACTCATTGAATCACTTTTCATTTAAAAATCAATATAAAGACAATGACTGAAAATGTTGACGAGTATAACCTGTCCATTCAAGGTAATAACAATAACGAAAATGATGCTTACGAGGCCAAAATTAGTTTGATTAATACAAGTTACTTATATTAGATTAAACCAGCGCGATACAACAACACTAAACACATAGAAACTGCAAAGTAATCACCATCGGATCAACACACACCGTAAACAAGCTGTAGTCATACTGCCAGAGGCGTCACAACCCCGCCGTGGTGTGTTTACACACTCTTAATTTTCATCGGAAACCGATCGAATAAATGCAAATGTTTAATTTGCACGAATTAAATGGGGGACGGATTTGGTGTAACGAGTAACGTAGTTTTGGTAACATGTTTTCCTAGGCCGATGTGTTCGTTTGACCATACAGAGTAGGTATATGTAGCCAAATTATTGAATGCCTTACTTACTCGGGTACTTTGACTTGCAAAAGTGCTCCGATGTAGCCTATTTGAATAAATGAATTTTGAGTTTGAGCTTGAGTTTGAGACTCTAATAGGAATGCTAAAATTTGTTTCCTGGCAATCAAGTAGATAATTAAAAAATATTGGAAACGTATTCCTTTCTTTGTATGTTTGATAAAATGCGTATGAGATACAACGCTCTAAAGTTTACTGAAAAATATACCTCTAGAAATATGAAACTTTTTATAGAAGTTACCAAAAGGAAAGAAGGGTTCATTTTCTGATAGTAACAAAGTGAAGTATGTACAATTTTCATTACTTCTTCTTACGAAAGATCAAACCTTAACGTACCTCCAGGGTTATGTAAATCATGTATTCCTAGTATTGAAATGTGGATTTGTATCACAAATTAATCAGCGGCATACAATATCGAGGCGGGGCACAATAGCTCCTGTTGATCCGCGCCGGGAGCTCTCCCTTATATACCATGTATGGATCCGGTATTGTATTACAAACAATATTTGACTAATCTAGCTGTTTGAATTGCTGTCTAATTGGATGCCGTGTTTGAGCTCCTGATTCCAGAGTATGCGACTATTGACTGAGTATCGGCGAATTTATGAACAATGGAACGGACCAGATTTGCTGCTGTCATTTGTTTATGTGTAGCGATTTGCTTTCTCAAATGTTAGTACGTCCATTTAGCATACTTGCGACTATTGACTGAGTATCGAGAATGTACGGTATCGACCACGGAGGAATCGTCGAATTTCTGAACAATGGAACGGCACGGAATTGGTGTAATCATTTTGTAATAATATGCTTCTATTTACTTTCTCAAATGTTAGTACGTCTGCTCAGCATACTTGCTGCTATAGAGGAGACAATATTGACTGAGTTACCGGGGGTAGACTTCCTTTGCAAGAGGTCGTCTAGGTGGCTACCCCAACAGTGCCAGCCTATACTACCTCTTCACATAAAAAAAGAGTATTGTCGAATTTGTGAACAATGGAACAGCACGAATTTGGTGTAGTTATTAGTTAAGGATCAACTCAAATGTGGCTTGTTTTATGTAATAGAATTTAACATGCATTTGTAACACATTGCTGTCATCCTACGAAGAAAAGTTGTACATATATTTTCTTCGTAGCCGTCATCCGTATTTCTAGAGCGATATAAGTTGTGCATCTTCGAGACACAAAACGTTTCTAGGCATCTTACGTGATTCATCGTCGACCACAGCTGTGTGCATCAGATCGGACATGGTCAAACGTAAGCCTATTTAGTATACAGGTAGAAAAATAAAATGCCCGCAATAAAAACCCGCAGCATACGTATGAGTGAATCCTGTTGATCTGTGGTAAATAATATCGTCTCTTTACCCAAGTTTATTTAGCTGGCTTATGACAGCACAAATCCTACAGTCTACTATATTTAAGAAAAGTTCAAACCAAAGCATAACAAACACTGCGACACGAGATTTTCAGTTATTAGATTTCGAGTCACGGTTGGTTATCGAACATTTCCAAAAGGACTTGACATTTTTTTTTGTTTTATTTGGTAGGTCTAAAATTGGTCGTAATTTCACAGACGAATGTTTTAAATTAAACATTCACATCGCAACGCGGTATGAATCGACTACGACAAAACGAGTACTTGTGCGATTCACACCGCGGTTCGAACCGCTTGCGGTGCGAAACAGCGAAAGACCCATCAAATTTACATATCTATTTACATAATTAATAATTTACATTATTATTACTGAACATTCATCTAAAATAGCTAGTTACATTTATTTTTTTCTAAATTCGTTAAAATGAATGATAGAGGTAGCATAAGTTTAGTTAAACGGTAGGATTTTGGAAACTACCGTGCGTGTTATCCATTATATAATATACTAACTCATGCTCGCGGCTTTGCCCGCATGGCGAAATCCTTTCTTAGCGGTGGTCTACATCATAAAACCTATCTGTGTTCCAAATTTCAACCCAATCCGTCAAGCGATTTAGGCTGTTCGTTGATAGATCAGTCAGTCAGTCACTCTTTCCTTTTATATATTTAGACGACACGGCTGTACTAACATATTTTTTTCACGACATCGTAATATAGGTGCGGACAAGGTAAAAAAAAATTGTCCGTATTTTTAATAATAAAAAACATTCGATGCGTATTTTTTTGTTTGAGAATAAAATAAAAAAAATCCTGAGATTATTGGGGTTTATACTCCAACAGAACAGGTAACCCTACTTACACTATCAGAGTCAAATCACAATTTATAGGTTTGTGTGGCTAACCTATATGTTGCAGTTCAGGTCGCCGAGATTACTACTGGGTCTGCAACATGACCTTACGACTGCCTCCTACATATAGACATCTTATAGAAAACAGCTGGGACCCACAGTTTTACGTGCCTTCCGAAACACGGTAGCGTCCAGGCGAAAATCTTTGCCACACAGATTTGAACCCAGGACCTCCGGCTTACAAGCCGGACCAACGACTACTGGGCCACGGACGCTACACGGATATAAAGCGCTTTTTTCGGTGAGGTCGCGTGACGCCATCAATAGTTGTGCATGCATTTTGTATCGACTTGAGCATCCACAAGTGACGCGTCACTACCCCTTCCATGTAACTTAAGTTCGTTGTAAATCACACGTTTTTATTAAAA
Source organism: Hemithea aestivaria (assembly GCA_947507615.1). Lineage (NCBI taxonomy): Eukaryota > Metazoa > Arthropoda > Insecta > Lepidoptera > Geometridae > Hemithea > Hemithea aestivaria. The sequence continues at coordinate 5,590,608 of OX382323.1, forward strand.
GTACACATAAAAATTACGTGTACAATGTTTTTTTATAATCTACATTAAGAACACAAAAAAATATATTGTCTGAATCCGTGGTTGAGCCAACTCTCAACAAAAAAATTACGTGAGTACAGGCGTGTAGTATTTGTAATAAACAGTAGGTATAGATATGATTAGTATACCTATAGTGAGTATGAATAGTTGAGGGGAGGTCGGTGGCAGCGGGCAATGGGCGCCGGAGAGAGGATGTTGATTTACAATGTATCCGCGTGATGTAGTGCCTTCCGACCGCGGCCCACAACCTGCAGATTAACAATATAAGGAACACACTTTAAGCTGACGGCACATAGACGCGGGATCGTGCGAAAAAGTGGCCGCGTTTTCCTGTCCGCTACATGTATTGAGACAGGGTGGGTGTGTACGAATTCGAACATTACAAAAATTCCGTTCCACTGTCCCGTGCGATCCTGCGGCTGTGTGGTATCACCTTTACACTAAATTACATTTACCTCGGCCTCGCCTCCGACGACTTTTTGACCTTTGTGCCGGACTAGGCACCCGCTTGCAACGCAGAAGGTTGCGGGTTCGATTCCCGCCTGGTACAAATATTCGTGTGATCTACAAAACAAAATTCTAGTCTGGGGGATTTCTGTGTCCTTCAAAGAATATATTTACATAAGAAAAATAGGTATATTAGTATTACATTAGTTATTATCGAACCACCATAACAAAGGAATTGAGTTATTAAGGTTATTTAGTTAGATGGCACTGTATGAATGTCCTGCAAAATTTATTTTATTTACCCCCGTGCTTCAACTCATGCACACGCGCGCATTGTCCAATTCTCATTCAAAAAATACTATTGACGTATTGTATTGTTGTGAATTTGTCACTGCGTCACAGAGCGTGTCGTAAGAGGAGTTGGCCCTTTCATGAAACCTGTCAAACAAATAATAAATGTAGCCAAGACTCCATCAGAACAGGTTACCCTACTTACACTGTCAGAGTCATTTCACAATTATAGGTTTTGTGGCCAAACTATGTGTTGCAGTTTTAGAAAGCTCTACAAGGCCTGCAAACTTGACCTGACTGTCTCTTGCATAATATCTTATATAGGCAATAGACAGGACCCACCGTTTTGTGCTTTCCAAAACACAGTAGCGTTTAGCCGAAAGTTACTGAAATATTATAATATTTCTTTATATATTAACAAGTAGCTTATGCTCGCGGCCTTGCCCGAATGGCGAAATTCTTTCTTAGTAGAGGTCTACGTCATAAAACCTATCTGTGTTCTAAATTTCAACCCAATCCGTTTCACCAGTTTAGGCTGTGCGTTGATAAATCAGTCAATCAGTCATTCTTTCCTTTTATATTTTTAGATTATTTTTCTTAAAGTTTGCATACAATATTGTTCAGTTTACCAATCCTGTCAGAGGGGAGGCACTGGCGACGTGCATCTTAGGTTATTCCATAAACATACAGTAGGCACCAGTCCCTCACAAGATAGCTGATAAAACATAAGTTTTACACAAGTTTTAGTTATAGATAATCGTGGAATATTATTTACCTAAAATGTTAGCCACCTAATACTTAAGTACTAGGTGGTACAAACTTATTATTGTGAGAGTAAATAATCGTTTTTGTTATTATTATATTGTAAAATTGTATTTTTGTTTGTTAAAAATAATATTTATTATATTACAAGCAAAAACAGGAAACGTTGTACTTCCGAAGCCTAAAATCAGAGCAGCTAATTATAGAAACGTGTAATCCGAAGGAACCTCCATCTTGGAATAGCAAAAGATTGATTTCTTGATCTAAGTGATATAATGGTACTCCTTCGACCTTCTGGGAAATTATATTTACCAATAACGATGATTTAATGGCACTCCGGCTAAATTTAGGGTTCCCCAGGCGTAGTGGACACCCCTCCGCGAATTGATTTATTTATTGCAGAGGTTCCGCACTCCGGACCAGGTATGCCACTTTGCTGTAGTTTGATTTCTCGCCTCCGAGTGCTTTTGTATGGGAATTTGTATGCAATTGTTTATAAATTTAAATTAAACCCATATGTACAGTTATGCCATTTTTCTCTACTATTATTTATAAAATTGTTTTTATTTTATATCCACCCAAAGATTTCAGTCGGTGAAAATTTTCAAGGGTTAAATACTAGGCCATACTTAAGTCGTTGGCTAGGTACCTTATTATTTAATTTGGTACAAACTAATTTTCTACCAAATTTTGACCCAATTCAAATATTATAAAATATTGAAATTCTAAAATTTACCGGTCAAGTCAGCAAGTCATACCCAAATTAGTAAAGACTACTTTATCCACTAATAACCTTGATAAAAAGATCATAATAACAACTTTAAATCACTTGTCTTGATAATATGATTATGTAAAAGAGCAATTTTAACTTTTCATCATTATTACTAATTAAACACTACCAGCTCAAAATAAGGTATAAGAAGAGTGCAGCCATCTTGTAGTAAATTAGTGCGGAAACCTCTCCAAATAAAAAATAAATAAACTACCTAGTATTCATCTTAGAAACTGAATAATCCTACATCACTAAACATTCACAATACCTCTAGTGGTACAAGTTAGACTGTATGCATAGCTTACCTAGGTTTAGCGACTTGACTACCTATGTATGTACATTCAATTAGCCATTGTAATTAGTCCATCAGTAAAAGCTAACACTAGCTAATTTCCTAGAGCTTGCAACTACGCACAAAGGAAGACTGATACTTGAGTCTGAGCGGAAAGAGAAGGAGCGCAACATTACCTATCATGAACTTATATTCATTCATTTACCATAACTATAACAATTTGTTGTTACAATGGCATGTCATAAAATATAGTTCATAAACAAAATTCATAAAATTATAATAACTAGAATTTGGCACTTTCAAGCTTTTAAGAATATAGTAATTAGGAGATAAAAACAATTAAAATTAAAACAATTCAAATTATTACATAATATCTATGTCACTTGCAAAAATTTGAAATCAATTTACATACATTACGTACGTACAGTTTCTTTTTTTTTCATTTACATCTTTGGTAACTTTGAACTTTTTTAATAACTGAAACTTTGAAAATAATTAACCATCTGACAGTGGTTTGGAGCACCTGGATTTTCTATGGATAGGCGTGTGGTCGATCTGGGTTAAATACAAGTGTTCTTTACTGCTGTGGCGTATTTTTTTCTTGATTTTTCTCATTAAAGATATGTCCCACAAAAAACTATAAAAAATAATGAACCGACTCAAAGTTATAACTATCGAGGCCTATAGGTACACGTGTTGCTACTAATATACACAGTCTTTCACTGGTTTAGAATAAGCGTTTATAGAATAATTAATCGGCCAGTCGCTCTTTCCTTTTATATATTTGAATTGATAAATTCCCTTTTATGGTCAGTTATAAATGGTAGCACTAAGAGTTAAAAGCAAACAGTAAAATTATTATAGTTCACCAGCACCCCATTAGATACTAGAGCTCTTCTGTTTTTGCACTCACTCTAGAATATAAACAAGCACTGGAGAGGAGTTCCAAGTGAAGGAGCAATGGGATACAACACGAGCATAAAATGGATTTTTCGTATCTTTATAAATCATTAAAAATATCATATAACATAATAATATATGTGTCTATATTCTATATCTACAAGTATATACTTGTACCTACATACAAATATTTTAGAATAGAATAGAAAACACTTTATTGCACACCATAAATATAGTATAATAAGCTTAAAATGATTACACATTGGATAAAAATTCAAAAATTGTGTTACAATTGACGGTGGCGATTTTAATTTAGTTTAAACCCAAAAAGACCAAATAAGGAATAATATCAGTATTCTTATTTGTTATTTTACAGGAAATTCCAGAAAACTACTAGTTAACACCTTATCAAAATTTCTTGCTTAATCCATTTTAGTTTAACGTTTGCAGCTGCGCGCAAACGATATATAATTTACTAAAAGTACTATTTAACTAAAGAATCTGAATCTACCAAAGAGCTTATATAAACTCATTGGAATCTACGCTAACTTAATATTATTGAATTAACCTGTATCGGTTCTAATAATGAGAAACAAGCTTACCAACTTTGCTTGTTGCCCTTATAAAATTTAATATTTGTAGTGTATGGTATTCGTAATAGATGGCGCTGCGTCGTGAGACGCGCTCAGTTAAATCGCGCAAGTGTTTTGTTCACGTACATTGTAAGCCTTTTGCGGTAGGATCGGACGTTTATCATCATGCCTTCTATCCATGAAAGCTGGGCATAGGCCTTTTTTTTGAATTTTTGTCTCTCTGGCATTGGAAATGTGCCTAGAGAGTAATGAATAAAGAACGTTATTACCTTCATCAGTGTCTAAAGTCTAAATTGATAAGACGGTTGTCCCAATGAAGGTGAGAAAAAGAGTGACTATCGGCTATTTTCTCGCTCAAGAAACGTACTATAGATATATACAAATAGTTGATCGCTGACTGTTCACACTGCCGGCGAGGACTCGCTTCACTAGCTTGACGCTGAGTGACAAAAGCTATGAAAGATAGCACTCGCTCATCGATACTCGAGCTTAATAATAACTCACGCTGAGAGAATAACCAGCGGTTTCAACGGTCAGCAAAAAATTTCAATCTACATATTTAGCGGTTTGGGCTGGCGTCAATCTACGAGTATTTGGCGTTTATAGACCAGTCAGTTAATCAACACTTTTTCCTTTTTTATCTAAAACATAACTATTACATTTGGTTTCAAAGCGTTTTGTTATAGGTACCTCATACGAGTAAGAATAAACTTTCTAGTATTGGTATTTAGTCGTTTACGGGAATCGTATTAGCAATTTGTTCTTTTTCGTGAGCAGAGTATTAAAAGTTGCAGGGAGTTGCAGTCTACCTTGGACCTTCGTCGAGTCGGCTAGGGATGCGCTTTTATTGAGTTATCGATAAAATTTATATTATAATGTCCCTGTTTTGTCTGACATAAAGATCGAAAGTTACTATGTATGTTTGAAACTTCTGCGCACCAAAACTACTCCGCTGAATTTTATAGTCCTTATGTAGACAAAGTTAAATACATATTAAAATCCCAAGCGATTTGAAGTTAGATTTGCATGTAGGTAGTTTACTCCTTCCTTTTTGACATCTAGGGTAAGTAATAATATTATGTGTGTAACTTTGTTCTACGTATAGGTCGATATAACTATTCATAGAGTCAGCGTCGGTTACTGCAGGCGTGAACTCCTGATGAAGGACATCGTAATTGTCCGAAACCGTGGTTGAGACGTATCTCAACGTGAGTACAGCAGTGTCGTATTTATAATATTCATAGATTGTTTTTCAGATAAATCTTATTGCATTCATCTACAATTATAATTATACAATAACATTTTCAAACATAATATATTATATAGAATTTCAGCTACATAAAGCGGTGTGAACATAGGTGATTCGTACAACGGCCTGAACTGTTCAATTAAACTAAAGAATCATAAATAAAAATGGATATTTATTACCCCACGAGACAGGTTTGACCTAGTGTGGGGTCCATTAGAAATGCTTTTGTATTGTGTTCTTATGAAAAATAAATATATTTGTATTTATCGATATATTTCGCTCTCATCCCTAGTGACGTTAAAGTTATATGAGCGCCCCTCATTACCAGTTTTTTCGTGTGAATACTTCAGGAGGGCAGGCCAGTGATTTTGTCGGAGTTTCATCCTCTGTTCTTCGATACAATTTACTTTTCCCACGGCATTTCTCGGTCAGTTTCCTGCTATTGCGCTCAAATGTTGCTGACAATTGGTGAATAAAGAATTCTGGAAAGATGGGTACTATTGTACTATTTATAAGAAAATATACAATATATTGTACGATTAAAGCAGTAATATTCGTATATTATATTTTTATTATAGAATAGAATAGAAGAATAGAATTGCCTTATGAATCTTAATAATTATGAAATGTAATTTGATTAAATATCATATTATAATAAATTTTAAAGTATGATATTTTACCCTATATATTTTTGATATATTTATTTACTAATAATTTATTCATTTAAAATTTTTTTTTCGTGGCAATGCCTTTATTGAGAAAAACAAACTAACAATACTACAGCTACTACAGCAGTAAAGAACACTTTTATTAAATGTTATGGAGATTGATAGAGTGTTTTTTCTTATTGTATTAATATTGCATCTTGCCTTCGTTTATATGGAGTGCGAACTTAAGGTCGGGTTATTTTTTTATTTGTGACAAATACCTTTATTAAGAAATTAACAGAACATGAAACACAATACACACACATATACTACAGTAATGACAAACACTTGATCAATAGATCGGCCACACGCCAATCTACAGAAAATTCAAGTGCTCCAAATCACTGTCAGATGGCCTCGTGCCCAGAATGCTTAAAGCATTGCCATGTTGGATGGCAAGACTTATACATTGGACCAGTTTTCGTCACACGTCGCCTCAACCAAGCTCCCAGATATATTTTTTAATTAATTTGCTAAATATGACAGAAGTAGGTACATTTATACCTTGTTAAACTCTCCCTTCGAAAGTTTCGTTGGGGCGTTTCGACGACTAATTAATTTTTTTAAGTCCAATTTAAGATCCGTCCAAAGTGTGCCCATTCGTGCGAAAATTACCAAATTTATGCTCCGTTTTATTACCTCCAGCTTTTTTAATCACTTTTCTTTTTGATTGGCCCCTTTTGTAAAGTTGTTTGGTAAAATTAAAGTGATTTTTTAGTCGATGAATTTTCTTCGTTATGAATATTTAAAGTCAAGCCTCCAATGAAATTGTTTCATTTACGTCTCTGATTTTTGTAAAATGTTTTTTATGAAGATTTGAGTAACTAATTAGTTATTCTTTACATTATTTACTTACTGAAAATAATTAATTCACTTACTAAACTCCTTGACTGAATGATAAATTAATACAATATTATATAGTGATTAAAGGAATAATATATAACAACACCGACTTCAAGCTCACTATAAGTGAGGGCAAGGTGCACAATTTAATTTATAACTTTTGGATCAGGGAAACCTGTTAAATTGACCTGATTTTTGTTTTAATTGGTTCAGGAATTTTTAGTGAATATACAACATAAAGAAACTATTTAGTAGTACCTAGTGAATTTTTCAAGACGTTTAAGAAGAAGAATAGAGAGATTGATCGACCACTCTTAAATTGCACAACGTTCCCTTCAACGTTAGAAGCATTGTATTTGGCTGACAGATGTAAGTATAAACTAGTTGAACCTCAAATAACCGGTACATAACACTTGTTTACTAACTAGTTTTGTTTGCAACAGTAAAAAATCCTCGTTCAGCCGACGAGCCCGACCAAACCCTGGGGTCACATTCATAATCTGATTCCGGATTTCACCCAATTTCATCTCACACTTAATTCGTTCAGGGAGTTAGTTTCCTGCCGTAATTAAGAAAACTTTTCGGATTAACTGCCTTGTTTTTCCACTTGTAACGTCCATCGTAATTTGAGCTCCAGAGTTATGTTTTGTGGTCGTTTTTGAGGGGAATCTGCGGGTCTATGTAAATCGGTCGGTTAGCTAACATTTTTCGCCTACTTATTTAGTTCTAGTTTAGTGCGGTATTTCGGAAACTCTGCGCCCCTAGACAGTGAGATATTTGCTAATTTCGTTGTTGTAAATTTGTTTTGTTGTCGGTTAGTTTCGTCGCTCCGCGGCCATTTTTACCATGACACCGGTTTTATTAGAGGTCTGGTGATATATTGGTCGGTGGTTTAGTTCATTGCTTGTGTTTGATGATTAGTTTGTTCTCTTGGTGATACAGTATGCATTTAATTGAGTGGTTGTTAAGCTGTAAATGAGATCAGGCGTAACAAAAATCCGAATGCAACACTTTCGACCATTTTATAATAAGAGCCAACGCATACTAGAGCGGCCGCATGATGGGCTTGCAGTGTGCCTTTGTTCATATAAAATGTACGTGTAGGTACACGTTTTATGTCTATTCTGTTAAATGTTGGTTCCAATAACGAGTATTGAATTGTATTGTAAGCGGATTTCTGTGATGCGTTCCGTTGCGGTGCGGCCACTGCGGTGGGCTTTATAAACCAATACCTATTACTTGTACTTACAGCTAACTGTCTCTACTACTTTGCCATTAATGTTGATAAAGTTGCTACTTTCATATTGACTCAAATATTACCCACTCCATCTAGGTAATAGCTTCTTAAAGTCAATCGATCCACAAATTGGTTTTGAAAGTTTAAATAGGCTTCACAATAAGGCGCAAACAATAGGTATACAAGTCCTATTATATTGCAATTGTATTATAACAGAGCTTAGGGTTCCCGCCCCGAGGGGTTCCGCCGGCACATAAAGAACTACATACTTATATGTAAATACTATGGCCAAGAACAGCGAGCGTTACTTTGGAAAAACAAAAGAAAATTCAGTGAAATACTCGCCATAAATTGTACTACACTCGGGAGCAGCCTTTGCATACCGACCGAGTAGGAACTCCCTGAGTTGTGTAGTTACGGGATATAGGAAGAGTTATGGAGAAATGTGTTGTTCATCTCTTGATGTTAGGTAAGTGTATGTTCTCGTAGCTTCAATATAGAAAAATCTCGTAAAACTATTGAATAAAATACTTAAATTGGTTTAATTTAGCAACATTCGGACCCACTTAATGAAATATTTACTACATGAAAATTAAATATTTATTCTATACGACTATTTAATTCTACCTAATGTTGTTCCATACGGAGCAATCGCGGCACAATATTTGGCACAGGCGTCACGGAACAGCTAAATCTGCCTAAATAATTCTTAGACATCTGTAATTTAGCTATAACATTGCCCTTCAGTCTGGAACTCAGTAATGCCTGCACATTACAAATTGTGGATGAATAACTGGCAAAAGTGTACTTACTCAGGTAGCCTCTACAATTAATAGAGGCTTTTACCACTACAAAAAATCAACGAGCCAAAATGGGAATAACGAGTTAAAAAAGTTATACCCATTCGCCCCACATCGATTGCTCCCAGACTCCCAGGTGGCATTTCAGAATAAATAGGGATGTTGACTAATTTTTGGAATATAAGTTGCATCAAAATCGGTTCAGTAGTTTTTAAGTTATGAATAATTAAAATGTGTCGAAATCAGGAACATTGCTTAGGAAGCGTAAGTACATGCCAGTGGTGTGACGTCACGCGCCCTGATTGGCGTTCGCATTCGCGTAATAATAAGTAAAAATTATTGAAATTAAAATTAATTTTATTCCATTTTGGCTTGTAAACAGATCCTTAAAATGTGATTGTAGGTTTATAAATGCTGGCTTTTATGTGAAAAACATAACTTTATATGAATTCGTAACATGTGTCAACATCCCTATTCTTTGTAGCCACTGGATGACATTGGCCATCTACACAACAGTATAAAGCGATTTGAAGTGGGAACAGTAACTTCCCAGTCAGTCACCGTTCGAATGGGAATATTCCATTAAGAGTCCATTAAGACACGTTTCACCGGAGCTAGATTTCCTTCCTTTGCAGGAGGTCGACTAGGTGGTAACCCAATAGTGCTAGTAATTTTACCGCCTGAGCAGTGATGTGCAAACATGTGCTAAGAGTCTTAACATCGACTCTGGAGTAAGAAGCGTTGGTGCAGTGCACCTATAATTTAACAGCATTGTAAAATCCTGGGTAGCACTGTACTAATTATGGGCAGCGTTATCTCTTATCATCAAGAGAGCGTCTTGTACGTCATCTGACTCATTCGAATATAAACAAATTCAACTCGATAACTCGACGCGTTCTGGAGTTAAAGGGTTTGACAAACAGACAGACGAACGCACGAATGATCCTATAAGGGTTTTGTTTTTTCCTTTAAAGGCACGAAACCCTGAAAATCCTTTAGAGGCACGAAACCCTAAAAAACGTATTTCCTCGACTCCCTGATTTTCCTCAAATCATAGTGACAATAGCACACACACATGTAGGTGTACCTATTCGTACACCTATTATAGATCGCAAAGGGCGCGTCACAGAAGGCGCGGGTGATTTCCCGCGTGGTGGTGCCCTATAGTCGACCACTTAAGGTTTATCGTAGACCCTTAACGGACGGAGCCCTTATGTTTACGTTTTTGACTTTTTCTGGGAGAAAATCTTCTATATCTTGTATTAATGTAGCGTTAATCTAATCATAAGTTTTTTGGACAATTTTCAGAATAAAATCTTAGCATAACCTTTTTATTCGAATGTCAAGTTTCCGGCAAATATTTTGCAATAAGTTGGTTTATCATTCTATGGCTTAAGATTCAGCAACACTTCGTATTTTCTAATATTTATGTATTAGTATTAAACCATTTTTTGGGGGATATTAAAGGACTTTCTGCATTACTTTTAAGTATAATAAATAAAATTAAACTTGAACTTTGTTCTAAAAAAACTGCGGTCATTCAGTAGGGTGCAGATTGCAGATAGTCCTAGAAGTACAGTTCAACCATTTTTAAATTGCAATGCTAGAAATTGCGTAAATTAAGGGGAAATACAACCAATTTAGAGTCGATTTCTTTTGATTAAAAAGGTTTAGGTACACAAAGAAAAAACAATGTCAATTTCGTATTGTATTTTATTGCAAATAAATAAGCTAAAATACAAATTATATTACTCACAAAATTTCCTTCCTAATAGACCATAAATTATGAAAGAAAATCTTCTTTGGCGACTAAAGATACGAAACATACTTCTACGAAACATGACATCAAAATATTGAATAATAAGCAATTTTATCAAATATTTTTAAATGTAAGTACTTATATTTAATATTGTACTATTTACAATATGTACCAATGAAGAGTATGGCACATGTTAATTATTTCATTAATTGAAAACGTGTAAACTATACATAGGTATAAAATATAAAAACTATTATAATAAGTACGTTAGATTTTAGAATTAAATGCAGCGTAACCACAGTATATAAAATAAAAAAACATTTTTATTGTTATAAATTGGATTTTTCAGTACATATATATCTTAAGGCTGGTTTACATTGACACTAGAGGGTAACTTTGCCTCAAAAAATATGGGAGATTTCATTCACCTACGTTTAATATAACTAAATCAATTATTATAACTTCCATGGCTGCAACGAGTTTTTCATTTGGCTATTATTTTTAAGATAAAGTTGCCCCCTTAAAGCCAAAGTAATCCGACCTCACAGTAGTCTTTTGTAATAAAATGCCTTCCATCTCTATCCATCAATAAGGAGAATTCACATCTACCAAATTAAGCAAATTGAGAAATAAATGCATAATATTAGTGGAATATCATATTATCTTCTAAATATATAAAAGGAAAGAGTCACTGATTGACTAATCTATTAACGCACAGCTCAAACTGATGAACGGATTCGCTTGAAATTTGGAACATAGATAGGCTTTATTATGTAGACTTCCGCTAAGAAATGATATAGTCACGCGGGCAAAGCCGCAAGCAGAAGCTAGTCTTCTATACACATATTAAAATAAAACGCGCGGAGCCTTGGCAGAACATCTGAATTTGGCTTAGTTTTTGGATTTAGTGGTAAAATATCATAGATTTTTATTGCAGTGAAGATGTGAATGCTCCTTGGTCCTAATATTTGTATATATTTTGTTATAAGGCACATTAGGTGAAAGTTTTCGTACCTATATTAAATTAAAAACGCTACAAAACAACTTGAATGTATGAAATATTGTGTTGTTTGAGTGTCCTGAATTCAAGGCCGTCATCTGATGCCACTCCGACTCGACTCTCAGCATAGTAAAAAATGCTTCATTTTGTGTAAATAACAGTAAAATTCCTAAAATTAGTTTGAAAAATATCTAGGGCATGGCAGTGCCACTGCTAAGTCAAGCAAAAATGCGGCTCGGCTGTACCACACTTTTCTCGCTCTATTTTATTTACACGTTGAAGTAAGATCGAGGAGCAAGAAGCTCTTCTGATGGTAAGAGATAACGCTGCCCATAATACAATGCCACCCAGTGCATTGCGCCAACGCTTCTTACTTGAGAGTCATAAGCTGATTAGACTCTTCAGCCCAGTAATTTCACTAGCTACAGTGCCATATTTGACGCGTTGCGTCGACCATTCCTGGCCCACTCAACGCATATCTATCAATCAATGTCTCTAGCACAGGATAAAAGCCCATAATACTTTGCTGGACTGAGAGTCGCGTCGAGTGGCATCAGAGTTGAGTTGATTTAATGAATGAAGACCTTAACAACACAATATTACTTACTAAGATATCAAGTTATAAGTACTAAGTCATCCTAAGCGCTCCATCTAATAGATCTACTCAAAGTCTACCTAAAGTTTCCGGACCGACTCGGGCCCTCGGTTGGTTCGAGGACGATCCTCTTGAAGCAACCCTCAGGCAACTGGTTGAGGATCATCTTGACGTTTTCCACCTCACCACGGAGCTCGTCGTGCTCATCTTGGTATTGTTTCATCCATCTGTTGAAAAAGTACAATAAGTTCTCTTTTGTCTTAGATCTCGTTGCTGTGGCTCGTGACTGTTTCCTATAAGATATGTAGCAGGAAGTCGATTCCTAAAAGATATATAGGAGGAGGACTTTTGACCACTTGGTGGCCTGAAACAGCAACATATAGGTTGGCCGCACATCCTTTTATTGTGATTGTGACTTGACTCTGACAATATAAGTAAAATATGGTAAAATGTTCTGTTGTGGGTAGTATAAACCTCTTTTTCTTACATATCTTTTCGTCTTATCTTTTCATTAGTTCCAGCGTAGAAAACAAAGTCAAAGAAAACTTGACTAGTATACGGTCCCCAATTAAAATTGATTGTAACATTTTTAATTGAATATCATTACAAAAGTTTTTCAAGTAGCAGACTCTACCCTATTAGTCATTTGAGTAAAAATGACAATTATATATATCATCAAGTGTGCGTCAATCTTCTACATGTGCATAAGGGTGAATTTGTTGCAAACCCAAGAAACCTCCCCAACCCTACTCTCCCTCCTACCACTACCATCTACAGTTTATGCAATAAACAGCTTCTGATTAATTCTTACCTTTGATGTGTATTCTTAGCCTCTGTCAAGCTTTTTATTTTTCCGTCAAGGTCTACCTCGCGCAGTTCCTTCTCTGCATGGTCCAAGCTTTGCTCTGTCAAATAACAAAACATTTTGAAAACTAGGTACTTAGTACCATTTATTTATTGTTAATTACAACGGTAATACAACCACTTACAGTAATCAACACAATATTTACAACAACAACAATAAAAAACACACACAATAAAACAATTTAAAAAAAGACGCACATACATAAAAATAAAATACTATTGAAAAACAAAATTTAAAGAAACATTCATAACTCACGCTCACAATACATCAAACCATATAAAGTTATACAAATCCGTAATATATTAATTTATTTATTATATTTTACAATTGTTGGAAAACTTACATCTAGGTCTAAGAATATGGTGCTTAGATATGAAAACTATCACTATCAATCTCAACCAGCTGTTAGCCATTGAACTTCTACGTTTTGTACTATTCTCTACTGAATCGTAATCAAGTGTAATCGTATTCAAGTGAAGCTCAGGCTTTTTTACTACTTAGTAACTGAGTAGTAAATAAGTTCACGTTTCACTATTCAACACGAGTTCTTATTATATATTTATTATATATTTATTTTGGAAATCATTATCAGATTTCACTTTAAATATAATTATTAACTTACGAAGCAAGTCCAAAGCATGATCGTCGAGGGTAGGAAGGTTCTGTAGCTCGTCCATGATTATCTTCAAGTCTTCCATTCCTTTGCTTACTTGCTTCTCCGCTTCTCTTGCGTCGGTGTTCGCTTGACCAACCTTAGACCAAAACAAAGTTAATTTAACAGAGCCCAGAAGAAATACGCAAGAAATCAAAATTTATCGTAATTTAGGAGACTCCATCATAATTTATAAGACATCCAAATGGATCAGAGAAGTCTCCTAAATTACTAAATAGTACTCGTTTTTTAAAGTAATCCTCGTCGGATAGGACCTTGTCGTAATTAATTGGAGTTCATTATGTTATTTTGTACAAAAGATTCTATCTTTCTGCAAGTCCAATACGTTGACATGTTTTTGTTGTATTGATCTATTAACGTAAGTCTTTTAAGTTTAATTTGCAAAGTTACCTTCATCTTGGCGTCACGTGTAAGCTGCATGTTCTCTGCTGCTTCCTTTTCTAAGTCTTCTATTTGTTTGGCAGTACCTTGCACGCGACCTGGATAAAATAAAAAAGAATTACAATCAACGTGTTCAAAGATATTATATTCGTTTTTATGTCGTCATCTATCAATATTAGGACAGTGTAAGGTAACCTGTTCTGTATTACTAGCTTATGCTTGCAGCTTTTCCCTTGAAGAAAAATCATTTCTTAGTGGAGGTCTACGTCATAAAATTTTGTTCCAAATTTCAACCCAATCCGTTCAGCGCTCCCGCTACATTTCAGTGCTGGGCATAAGTCTCCTTCATATTATGGCACTAGACCCTGTTCTGTGCCAATCACGTCCATATCAATGTATCGATGTAACTATAATTGTTATTATCCTTAACATTCATTTCTTTGGAGTTTCCTCTACCCTAAACACTATCGGATATTTTGTACTTAATAAGTATAACAATACAATCCAGACTTTATTTAAAGCGAAAATATACTAACTTGAGAGTTTATCAGCTTCGTCTCTTAGTTTCACAGCATCAGCTCTGGACGTGGAAGCCTTTTTCCTAATCTCATGCGCAGCCTAGAAGAAAAGAACGGGATATAATCATCTGCTATAAAAGAGAGAGCAAAAAAGGCAATGATATAGCAATTAAGAAAAAACCCAAAGCCACCAAATTCCAATTGAATCCATAAAGTGATTTAATATAAACTGACAAATAATAAAATAGTGGTAATAGCAATTAATTATAAGCAAAATTATTTTGCTAGTGTATCAATAAAGATTTTTATATACTCCTTGTTTAATAAACGTTTTGTTCCTGAATCCGCATGTCCGCACCGCTCAAGACACAGAATTGGACTGACATTTAATAGCAGCGTGAACGCACCCTAACTTCCTTATCGCCAACAAATAACTTTCTTGATTTCCCTATTAAATAGTTCGTTTTATTGGACAGAGTATATGTAGGTGTAAAGTTACCTCAGAAGCTTTATCAGCGAAATCCTTCTGTGCCGTCTGTGCCAAGTCTCTCGCCTCCTTTGCCTTGTCACTAGCGATCGTCAACTCTTCAGAGATGCCAGATATGGCTGCGTCGGCGGCTGCAACCTTCTCCTGCACTGCTGGCACGTCTGCCGCGGCTTGTTCAGCTTGTTGCCGGGATTCTGTCACTTGGTCGCTGAACTCTGAGGAAAAATTTAAGAAATAAGTTTGATTTCTTAGCATTTTTCCTTCAATAAAGTGGCTAACCATGATGATTTAAGCTTTCATTTGCGAGTAATGAATACGGTTAATAAGTATTCTATTGTAATCAGAACTTAAAAAAAAAATCCAGTTAAGCAAGGGCAAATTTTATGATTGCGTAGGCTGGTTTTTAACTTTGACATAATTGTTTTTAATGCAAGGCTATTTTTGCATGACCAAAGCCTACTTTTAAAGTTTATTAACTGTTAATAATCTAAAACCTCAAGTCCTAGAAACCTACTAGTTTGAAAAAATGACACTTGAATTCAACATGAAACTTCACATTATAATTAATTAATCTTAAAACTTTAATATCTCACCTTTCAAAGTCTTGTATATTTCATTGGCATCCTTCAAAGTAGCCTTAGTAAGTTCGACGTCATTCTTAGCCTTGGCTTGGTACTCATCCAACTTGGCCAGAAGGTCATTCAACTCGTCCTGACGATCATGGCCTTGGTCCAACAGTTCCCTTCCGCGACGGATAGAATCTTCTAGGTTGCGGAGTGTGTCTTCATTCTCGGCTATTAGGCGATCTAGTTCGGCTGATTTTCCATCGATCTGAAAATGATAAAATGGGTTAAAAGTTGAAACTAATACTTTTGTTAGCATTTGTAACGACCGGCGTATTGCATAGTGTAAGTTAACCCTTAAAATTTTACGAACTCAAAATTTACCATTTAGCTTAGATTAATATAAGAAAGGAAGATACGGTACGCGCTATCGCTATAGCCAAACTTAGCCTGCTGAGTCGAAAAGTATCGGTTGACGCGCCGACGTTGATCCACGAAAATTGTTGAATGAACCTAATTGGAGCGGTCCATTTGCGAGACGCCTATACCGTACCTTTTAATTTTATTTAAGCCATTTAGAATAATTTAGATTCTCACCGTCTTATTCATTTCAACAGCGTCTTCCCTGAGCTTATTCAGCTTGATGTCAGGCAGCAGGGTGGTGTTGACCTCTGCATACAATCCCAGCGCTTCATCATAGACGGTGCGAGCGCGGTGAAGCGCTTGTTCCGCTAACTCTGTAATACTGCTCAACTTGCCCGACGCTGCGTTCAACTCGTTTGTTAGGATTTGGACTTCGTTGCTATAAGAATCATGAGAAAAATTCAATATTATATCATGAACTGTTATTGGTCAATTTTAGCCCGAAATCGGGCGAAGAAATCTTCGCGACATGCGCGCTGCCACTCTGGTCCGGATTCTACTTTAGTAAATACGTGCGAATTAGCGAAATGAACAGGAAAAATTCACCTTCACAAGAGCTGTTAAGAGGAACGGTATGAAAATAATGAAACTCTACCTCTATTTGAGTGTTCAATAGGCTCTTGTTTTACTTCACACATGTAGGTACATTTATTGTGACATTAAAATACATGGATGTTGTACAGCGAGAGCTTGGTCAGTGTAGTGTATAAATTACCATCACGTATTAATTACCAAGAATACATTAGGTACCAGTTCAAAGCAGTTGCTCTTTCCCTCCTATCCCTTTACTTCCGTAACAGTTTTTATTGAAAATGGTAGTGTAGTGTGTTATCAAGTCAACTATTCTTTATTCTTTTCCATTTATCTTATTTACCTGATGTTAGCTTGTTTGTTAAGTCCATCCTTCGCAATCTGGTTAGCCGTGAGCGAGGTGTTGAAGGCTTTGTCAGCGATCTCCTTGATGTTCCTCGCCTCGTTCTCCAGTTTCTCGGCGAGTAGTCGAGACTCCTTGGCCAGGGCTGACATGTCTACTGATTGCTTGCCGAACTGGTCTGAACGGTTGCGAGCTTTGGCTAGGGCGGCTGCTCCCTCACCATCTAAATACTCTAAGGCACTCTGTGAGGGAAAGAAAAACGGTGGTAAGAGACGTTTAAGTGTCTGGGCTTTCTTATGTGTGGCTAACAAGTAGATTTTGTATTGTAGGAGGGGGGTGATATCTCATCGCTTAGTCTGTAGCTATAAGACTTTACTATCCCTTTTCTACCTCTATAAATAATTAATATATGTATTTTAATTGTTTCTTTATATAATTTCCTATGTTGAAGTTGAATTAACCCTTGAAATTGAGTCAAGGATAATTTGTATGTTCATGTCACCTAAAACTCCCATACTACACTAACAGGTACTACCCATACTACAATTAACTACCTACTAACTTTTCCCATATATATTTTTTTATTGAAAACATACATTTATTTCTTTCTGGGCAGCTTCAATGGTCTCCTCTGCTTTAGACACATTGCCCTTGCTCCTTTCCACCGCCTCATTGCCGTCGAAGCTTTCGTCTTCTATTTTGAACAACATGTTTCTGGAAAAAAAATATTATTTACCCACATGGACAAAGAAAATATACTATACACCTATCACTTCGCAAAATTTCACCACAAGAAATAACACACTTTTGTTTTCAATACTTTAGCACTTTTTCCACTTTAATGTTTCTAATTTTAGACTTTTATTAAATCAAACTATACTAATTTAGGCACATAATATGTAAATAAATAGGTACATACATTTTAAAATCTTTAATACAAAGAAGTAGTACCACTACTTCCGTTATAACTTTTAGAAAATATTAGACTTACCTGACATCACCAAGTCGATCCGCAAGATCAACCAAATTATCAGTTAGGCTCGACCCAGAGCCTGAGTTGGGACCGTTGCCAAGTTCCGCTTGAGCCTCTTGTACCAGATGTTCTATCTCGTTCCTCACTCTTTGAAGCTCCTTGTCGAAGTCTGCGTTCTCCACTACTGTAGGCGCCTTTGCTATTTTTGCTAGGATCTGAAGACAAACAATCATCGGACGGATGAGTGAAAAAAAAATAATACAAAATGCTTTTGAATGATGATGAATGGAGCACTTTTGCAAGAACTTACTGATGAATAATAATAATAGTCTCCAAACCAGTACAGGTACCTGGTACCTACCTAGTTATCATGACCTTGTCCAATATTGTGACGCGTTCTGATTACCATAGAACTTAGATATCACTGCATATCATACTGCGTTATTGTAAATAAAAATATATTTCAATACTAAATCATCATAAAATCATTATCATCTTAGGAATAAGTAAAAACTCACATCATCAAGTTCTCTCAATTCTTTCCTGTGTTGGTTCACAGCATCCAACACCAAGTTGTAGCAAGGAGGACAGTCCTCACAACCCTGGCCGTCAGCTCGTCGCTTCTTATTTTCCATACATCTAGAAACACATAGCAATCGTTAGCACTAATTAAACACTTTTTATTCGGAAGAAGGAAGGCGCTGTTATGTGGTCCGCCTCGATAGAGATGGTGTGATTGTATCTTTATATGTATTTATACGTCTGTGGTTTAAATTAAAATATTTTCATTGTGTAATTCTTTATAAATTAATAATTCTTTATTCAATAATTATTGTAGTGAATTCTCACCTGTCACATCGTCTGCCCTCAACGTTCTCCTGGCACGAGCACTGGCCGGCCATGTCACACTGGTAGTTGGTGGAGCCCCATTCATCGCAGTCACAATCGTGACAGCCCTCCATGGAGAAGCCGTAGTGATACGCACGACAGCGGTCGCAGTGGATGCTGAAAGGTATATTAAAGTATTAGGAAGGTTTAAGGTATTAGGGATTTAATAATAAATAGGTCTGAGCATTAACAAACGTTGTCAAACAAGTCAAACGTTGTAAGTGAAAGTTTGACATACCATCTCTTATTACTGTACGTAAAGGCAATATTTATCATTGTAGAGAATGAGATGGATCTCATTCTCAAATGTCCCAACTGTCCTATTATATAATATGTATAATGCAGGATTTCAATGAGTACCACCAGACCTATCTATGGTTCTGTCTACATATTACTGGTCTAAGCAGTTAAGAAAATCATTTAGACTCCAAAATAAGAAGAAAAATTGATAAAGAGCCCGAATGAGCCTTCGGTCCATGTAGGTTTGTATAGCTTTTTGCTTAGTAGGTTTTTGGAAAATATATTCCTGAGATCATAAACGTAGCTTTATTTATAGTATGGTAGAGTAAAGCTGCATAATTTTTGTAAAGATTTTTTCTAAAAACTTACCCATCAATACCCGGTTTGCAATAACACTGGCCAGTGAAAGGATTGCAAGTGTTATTGTAAGAGCCCTCGAGGTTGCAGTCACAGGACTTGCAGCCGTCGCCAGAGTTGATGTTGTAGTAGCCATCCTGTGAATTTAATACGAAAATTTAGAATTTTTTTTTTCCAGAAGCTGTTCCTATTTCTTTATAGCAAAGTATCCCAATTGTTGGTATGATAGTCTTGCTCTAATACCCTACTCAGTTACGAAATGCACGATAAAATGGACGTATACGCGAAAAATAATGTGAAACTTTATAATTACTTACTGACAATATGAAAGATCCGAAAGAACACTTAGCTACTCGTAGATCATAATTTTCTTTATCAGGTTGTACCTTTAATTACCCCAACAGATTTGTCTCCTCACCTCACATTTATCGCAGTTCCTGCCAATAACATGGGGCTGGCAAGTACAGAATCCAGTGAGACCATCACATTGAGGGGGTCCTTCAGGGCTCTCAATAGTACCAGCAACGTGGCACTCACACGGCTTGCAGTCGCCTTTCTTCTTTGGATCTAGAGCGTCTCCATAGTAACCTGAAAATAAGGTTTAAAATTTGAAGCTGACCAGAAAAAGAAGCTAACGGTGTGACACATTCTTCAATATCTAAACCATAAAATGTATCTGTACCTTCTTTCAGAACTAAGAAAACAAAATTAAAGAAGCATAAAAATTGTATTTTAAGTAGGTAAGGAATATTCTACTCACCACTCAAACACTTATCACAATGTTCTCCAGCAGTGTTATAGATACACTTCAAGCACGCGCCAGTGGTACGGTTACAGTTTCCAACAGCATTAGGATCCACGTTTCCATTGCACTGACATTCTTCGCACTCACGCCGAACACCGAACTGTCCGAGAGGATCACCGAAGTGACCGTCCGCGCAAACTTCGCATTTTGGACCTAAAGGCAAAAAGTTAAGGTTAATATCTGCTTGATAATACTTCAAATATAAGCACTAATGTCCAGATGCATACCAGCATATCCAACAGGGCAGTCAGTACAGACGATGCTGCCGTCCATAAGTTTAATACAGCCGCTGTCCTTAGGGCAAGGGCAAGGTTGGCAATCGTCAGGAGTGCCAGCTATGGCATTACCGTAGAAACCTTTGGCGCAGAGCTCACAGTTACTTCCAGTAGTGTTGTGTTTGCAGATACAGAACCCTGGAAAGAAAATTTAGACGTAGAAATAGTTTAGATTTAAATTGTTAAGTTACGTGTAGTAAACGTTTCAGTGTCTTACCAGTAGCAGTGTCACAAATATGAGCATGTCCATTACAATCGCAAGGGATGCAGGTAGAATACGGCCCTCCATTAGCTGGTTCGTGCTTGAACCCAGGCGCACACTCCTCACAATAATCGCCAACGTAAGACTTCGGACATGAGCATTTCTCCACCCAGTTAGCAGGCTCAGAACCCTTCTCTCTCCCAATTTTAGCCGTCTCCAGTTTAAAGTTCATCAAATAACCAGCACCACCCTGGTTATAGTTTCCTCTTATCTTAATAGCAGTCAAGTTCTGGAGAATCGACATGAAGTCGAAGTTGGAAAGAGTTGGCGTCCATCCGTAGCGCGGGTCCTCATGTAATCTGAATGAGTAGTCTTGGAACTGCAACAATAAGATCAAAGCTTGTACAATGCGCTCTGAGATAAATAACTATTTCGCAAGTCCATTTAGCACAGCCAAGTAAAGCAAATTCGCAATATATGGGTACAACAGTTATGGCCGTCGCAGCATAGATGATCGCTTAGCCTTTCGATTTGATACAGACCTGATCGGAGGGTTCTGGATTATTCTGTCCATAAATATTCATTGATATAGTAGTACGGGCGCCTTCTAGAATTATGTCTTGAGATGACGGGTATCCATGAGGTTCGGCAAGTCTGAGTGTAAATTTCATGTCGTGATTGTATGAAGGACGCTGATCACCGAGGAATTGACCCGAAGCTAGGAAATAGATGGTTTCGGGTCCCTTTGCTGTTACAGCTGTAAACAAATTGTGACAATATAGTATGAGCAACAGCTTCTATAAACATTGGATAAAGTGAAGCAATCCATTAGTTTCTGTGTCTTACCAATATTCTGTGTGTTAGCATTGAACTGCAGTGGAGCCGGCTGTCTCCTGTCATCCACCGCCATCCACTTTTCAGCGTCTCTAATGAAATGCGCGCTGATCTCATGGGCCTGGTATTTGGGAGCGGAGCTGCACTGAGATGAGTGACCAAAACAGAAGCACGGCGTGCATCCGAATTCATTTGCCAGATCCAGATTGAAGAAGCCAGGCTTACATCTAAAGACAGACATAAAAACTATTAATTACTAGTTTGTTCTATTATCTTATGTAAATTTAAAAGGAAAGTGACGTATCGACGCACAGCGCACAGCAATGGATTGATTTTAAATTTGTTAATGGAGACGATAAAATCCGGTTAGTAGGATTTCTTCATAAGATCTGCTGCCCTAGACAAAAACCATACAATTGTGGTAAACTTTACAAAAATTTATATTATATTTTTCCTTTATAGCCAGAAGCGACTTTGCGCTTGTCTAGAGCTCCAGAACCGCCATCACAAGCTTTTATCAAATAAATCAGTAAAAAATATTACTTACTCTCTACACTGTTTCCCTTCAACATTCTGCTTGCACAGACAAATGCCGGAGACAGGGTCACATTGAGGAGAATTGGCGTAAGAACCGGACTCATTGCAGCCGCATGGCTTACAGCCGTGAGTCGTGAACTCGTAGTGGTTTGGTGCGCAGACGTCGCACTTGTCTCCCATCACACCAGGCTTGCACTGACATTTGCCTTCTGAGTTACATTGAAGACTGCGAGATCCTGATGAGTAAAGGGCGAAAATTCAGCTTAGTTTTCGTTAAAATATATTTTAAATTAGATTAATTATTTAAAAATCGATTTTTTATATGTGGTCATAATTTTTTTACTAGTGGTCATAATTATTGAAATAGCAAGATATTTAACCAGGCCAGATTCGGATGTGCTGCGGTGCGAACGACGCAGTAACATCAGAACTTTAGATTCTGAACAAGCTTGTAGAACTTATAGTATAGGTATGCTTATAGCTTGTATTTCTGAACAAGCTTGTAAACCATACGGAAGGTCGTTACACCCAGACGCGCGCGTTTCCCTGCGGCATCTGGACTAGGTCTTAAGACATTAGGGTTACCAAGAAAATTGATATATTTGCAGACGCGTATCAATAGTTTGCCCTCAAATTTCGGCGAAGCTATTCGAATTACATACATTTCTTTAAAGGGCATATGTTTGTTTTAATTTAAGGAGCAGTACCTAAAAGTTTCATTAAAATCATTTAATATGTCCTTACCAGTAGGGTCACAATTACACGGGATACAGATATCCTGAGCTCCCTGATAGAAGTTCTCCTTGCACCGCTCGCAGTTAGGTCCGTCCCTGTTCTCGGCGCAGTCGATGCAATGGCCGCCGTGGCCGCTCCGCTCGTACAGGTCCTTGTCGAAGTAACACTTGTTCGAGAACCCGTTACAGTTGCACGCTGTAAACGGTAACAAATGGTGACCTTCGATCGAGGCTACGCAAAACATTCGCAGAAATAAAAAACATACAAAAGTAGTAGTTAAGAAGTAGGTGTACCTAATAGTAATTTAACAGTTATTAAGGTTTTTAAAGAACTAGCTGCGCCCAGCGGTTGTACCAGCGGTTATACCCGCTGTACTACCTATGTGTTATTCCAGGGTCTAAGCTATCTCTATATCATATTTCAGCTCAATTGGTCCACCCGTTGAAGCGTAAAGAAGTAACAAACATACACACTCACTCACATACTTTCGCATTTATAATATGAGTGTGATTTTAGATGTCTTTGTCATTAGCCAGCTTTTGAGGTTTATCGCTCAGCGTTAAATAATTATTGTAGAGGTAGTTAGTTAATTGTACTCCTAAATTATGATTATATCAAAAATTATAATAAAATAACTAGACGTAGTGCATTATTATGTTTTTCTTTACTTTAAGAGAAGTCGTAATATGTTTATTAATATTTATAATCTAAATTGTATATCATTCGCTAAATAAATATCACTTAAGTAAGAGTGCCACTTATGAGTGCGGTATGCCATATTATAATTAAAACCCGACAAAAAATGCTAGGTTGTAATGGATGGTTAGAACCCACTTCGTCCAAATGCTCTCGCAAAGTGTAAAATTGTAAAACAAAATATTATATCAATAGCACTTTTTAATTGATATAATTTGACTCCACTTCGCGCGAAAATTCGTAATTCGTACGGTGCCATGTTTACGAATAAAATATATTCGCACAAGTGGCATACACACTTCAACACTCTTACGTTCTCGCTAGCATTATAAGAGGAATGGTCATGATGAGCCATGATTTAAGTCTTAACACTTCGTGCGCAATGTGTCAGTTCAGTGCATGAAACTTGACTAAGCCTACAAGACGGGATAAATGACGAAGGTCTGCCTGTATCGCTTTTTTGCTCTATTCGTTGAACACACATTTTAAATCTCAATAATTAATTAAACATTAATAAGATCATTCGCTGTTTAGTAAATTGGGAACCAGCAGCAATGGAAATACACTAACCTTTGCACTCGTGAACATTGGTGGGTGACGCGCGACCCCATGGTGCGTCATTGTAGAAGTCAAGGCAACGCTCACACTCTCGGCCGGCTGTGTTGTGTTCGCATCTGTAAACGGTTATTGTACTTATTGCCAAGTGTGTATATAGAAAAATAATGTTTAGCGTTTCCTGCCGCCAGACATATCTTAGAAAGCTGACATTCTTCATATTTCATGTACCAAGAGGAACAAGACAATTCGAAGTTGGGGAACTGCGAATCATCAGGAATCAGAGGTGATGTAAATTGATACGCCAGCCTATGCCAATTGCAGTCACATTTTTACGTATTTTTTATATGTAGTCCTACACAAATCTGCACTTTTAATACTCGTCATTTGAAGGTCAAATTTTAAGGCTGGCATGCTCAATAATGTACCTGGCCCTATATAGTCATAGACTTTTATTTAGCATTGTTAACAAAACAGGTATGATCTTCTTTCTTCTAATCGAGTCGTAGTTGGCTACAGGTATGATGAAACCATGATTCTAAAGTCACCTCAGTTATCAGTCCTACTTAGAAATAGCAACCGTACCACTACTGTTCTATGGATTTATAATTAAAATAAACTATTCATATTTAAATCAAGCCATAATTAACAAAAAAATCTTCTTGACCAGAATCAGTTATTCAATGTGTAAAACTAGTATTTTCCCCAGATAAAGCTTCAAGTTACCTGCAGTTTCCACTCCTAGATCCATCAGGCATCTCAGTACCACAGACTCTAGCGTGACCGTTGCACTTGCACCGCGCTCCCACCGCCACGTCGGCGATGGCGTACCAGTATGACTGCAGCACTTGAACGTCTCCGAAGATCTCGTCACCAAACGTGTTGAGCCGATCTAGCGTGATGCGCAGGTCTGTTGCTGTTACCCATTCCTGTTGGAGTCAGGGGCTCGAATTTACTAATATGAGCTATTTTATAATATTGCGTAAGTGGAAGTGAAGTCAGAAAGGCCTCGACTTCTCGGTTTAGTCACTTCGCTTTACGTGTATATTAAGCGAAATCATGGTCAAAGGCTCACCTACAGGGAGTCCAAGATATTATTATCATAAGAATGAAACAGATTGATATTACAGGCGTGCCCCATCATAAGTAGAACAAATTATTATCGTCAAATCATGTAAAATTATATCAGTTAAGTAAAATTTGGTAAATAATCACCTGCAACTCCGGGCTGCTGTCAAAGGTGTACGCCGAGGGTCTTCCTTCCAAAGTGGAGAAGAGTACGTTACCCCCTGACAGCGGGGAAATGTCAGAGTATTCGCTGGTGCAGAGAGCACGAGTCTCCGCTTCAAGTTCTGCAGCTCGCTGCTCGTGGATACCATATGTATCTCGACAGGATGCACTGAAGAATTAAATGTATTAATTTTATAATTATGTAATTATTCTATTCCTTATGTAATTAATTAATGAAGTCGGCCTATAATAACAGCACTTAAATGTAAGTGTGTTTTTTGTTAACACCGAGAAAAAAATGGGTACGCGTACCTTGCCGTCGGATGTACGGAAGGGTTATTTGGGATTTACCCACTAAAACAACTTCAGCATCGTCTTTGTGACGGAGGACAGGAAATCGGCAGAGCCTTAGTGTATTTTTAGATATGCTTTTGTGCTCATCAATTCTCTATAGATGCTAATAGCTGTATAAGTTTGTCAAGCTGTATAAGGTTGGCAAGGTATGTGCTATTCTTGGTTGGACCTAATACCAATTTTAAGGGCAATTGTTACAGTCTTTTAAGCCTGAAGAAGCAACCAACATACACATAAATATACCCTGCACTACTTAGGTACCTGAAATATTGGAACGGTTCCCAATCCTTGTCCTCGGCTGTTTTCTTGTAGATGGCGAAACTCTGCGGCCTAGGAGAGTAGAAGACGATCCTCACGTATGTGATATCGTATGCTTTGCCTGGTAAAAAGATAAAAAGTAAAAGACCTGCTAAAATTCTGTTATAATATTATTACAAGCTTTTATTTACTTTCACCTGTCTGTTACCTGTATGTCTGTAATCAAATCTTGCAAGTTTAATTTGACCCACTTCCTGGTATCCGATTGAGCTGAAATTTTGCATGCCTGTATGTATCGAATGACAATGCAATATTTTTATGACATCGAGCTGTGATCTTATGATGGAGCTCGATAGTAGAATAGTAACCATAGGAACTTCGTAATTAAACGATGCAACCCCATAGAGTTTGGGCTCATTTGATTCGTCTTGACGAGTACTTTGGTGCTGGATGGTAATAATAATAAAACCTTGTTTTTAAAAAGTTTTTTTTTTAATTTCACTTGTTTATTATTTGCAATTGATGGACAACAAGCAGACTGCCCCTTGATAGTGAGTGGTTGCTATCACCTATGGATAACTACAATAGCAGGGTACCACGAGTACGTTTCTGACTCAATTGCAGAGACCTTCCTAAGAGTCTCATAGGAAATGCCGTGGACTTGAGTTTGTTCCACTTTTTAAATATAATTATGTAAGTATTTATAATTCAAGAAAGAAGAAGATATTAAACTCTTACCCAAATGCAAGGTCAAGTTGACTTGGTTGGGATACTGTACGCCTTCTTTCATAGTCTCCGACTGCCACCATGTTTGATTGTCGGAGTCATGATGAAGGTCAGTCAGGAAGTAACTTGAGAACTGACCCGGCTTGCAGAAATCGCATGATCTGAAATATTTTGTAATATTTCAATTATTAATACAAATGTAAAGCTACCTCGCAATGGACAAGGTTTAAAAAATAAAAACCTATTTCGTCAGTTACTAATGTTATATTGAGGTATAAAAAAATAAAAATTATGCATTTTATATCACCATATTATATTTAATTTAATGTCTAAAGAGTAAAAACACGGATTAACGAATAATTTAATCCTAGTAATATAAAATAACATGTGAAAAAATTATGAGTAGGTACAATGCGTATAAAAAAAACAACAAAAAATAACACCTATTTCTTTGATTAGACTACACAGTAGGTATATATGGTGGGGAAGTCCCGAATAATAAATTACGACTAATCTCACATTCCAAAGGCTTCTAGTATCAAATGAACTACGAGTGTAAACCAAGTCGGGTAAACTCTGTCAGATTATCGAATAAGTTACCTGGTAGAAGTGCCAGCAGACGTCTGTATGCAGTAAAGTTTGGGCTCGTGATCACCGCAAGTGTTGGTCGCATCCATTTGTACTCCATACGCTGCGTTTTCGAACTCTGGGATGCATCTCTGTAAATAAAAATATTCATTTTAACCTTTTGAACGCCACAGTACAAACGTAATTTCGTGCCCTGTGCGCCAAGGCACAATAAAAAAAAAATACCTACGAAAGAACTAGTGCTGCCAAGAGTCGATAAATATTTTTATTTCACTTTATTAAGACTGGGTTTTTTGTCGTCTATAGACGTCGTTGGCGTACAGGACCCGCAAGTACTTGTCAAGTATAGGTGACTTTGGCGGTCAAAAGGTTAATATGCATTTGTTCAATAGCGATAGAAGTATCTGATCCATCCGTTAGATGATTGTTTAAATTCAGTTTATAACAATTTAAATTCAGTTTATTACAGAAATTTAGGTTTAATTGTTATTTTTATTAACAGTCTACGGCTCTTAAACAAAATAAACCCTCGTTAAAGAAAATAAGATACATTTACGAGTTTATACACAAAAATAAAAAAAATCATTTTGACGATTTTAATCTGGGCTTTTGACCTTGTAAGAATGTCCTACTAATTTTATTTACACTCAACGATTTTTTAAATACGCGTATTGTCCTTACTTATTATCTAACATTTTTTATGTAGCAAAACCTTTTATTATGTAGTGAGTGGTAGATGAACAAGATCTCTCAAACTAGGAAACTCGTTTTATATCGGTCCCTATTTACCGCCAAAATAGTATAATCTATATTTAGTCGATGCGTCGCTCGCAGGACGTTCACATCGATGCGACACAGTGCGACTACATACAGAACAACAACTCTTGCCTAAATATTTAATTTAATGAAAATTATAAAATTCCATTACTGATATACTGATACTGACATTATATAAAATTTCCTTTTAATTATTCAATTCTCAACTAATTCTTTAGAAAGATACCTTGTATTGTAACTCGCACCCGGAATGCTAATTAACATTTTTAAATTTCAACTACAATATATATCAAATATCGTATTTAGCAATATATTATCCACAATCTAGCCAAATTAAAAAAAAGCTTTAAGTAATTTAAGTGATACGAATTCATTCGTTAAAACTGTATAGGTACCTACTACAAAATCACTGTTAACAATCAGTTCCTGAAAGATTGCTAAAGCAATAGGTACATATATAATATAAAAAAATCAAATATTGCACTCATAAAAATGAGATATATTACGAAATTAAGCTCTATAAATCTATAATCGACATATATTGCACTCGCACAGCTCTATTTCGACTCACTGGCGTAGACAATCCTCAATTCATGTACCTACTACAGATAGTACTTTACAGATTTTTCATTGTCATATTATAATATATTATTTTTAATAATTAAAACTCCAATTAAAATAAACCTAATCCTAGAACATATATACCAACTTACAAAATAAATATGCTACACTGTTCCTTAAATTTACGCTTTTAGTCATGCCACGATTCTTACATCATGTGAGTACTTCTCATGAAAACAGTTGAATAGTCTGTAGATAAGCGAGGGCGCCACCATCTGTGACTTAACTCGTTTTGACAGAAGCTCTATGTGTAGAGGAAAATTAGTTCCAATTTAGGCCACATTTAATTTTGATCTTAGACTCGGTCTAAGTGTTTATTTGATGATGGGTACTTTTGAGTCATTAGAATACACATATCAATCAGTTGTGTAAGAAAATGCTCTATTTTTCTTGCGACTGTCTTATATTTTTAGACTTTGTCCAATTTATATTTGCACATCGTGTCTTAGGTACTACGAACACTTTGTTTGTATTTTAAGTATAATTTAAAACTGGTTCATCGAGACCTATAGACAGGTACAATCATAGGCGGATCCAGGATTTGGTTCTGGGGGGGGGCAAGGTGCAGACGGGTAAAAATATTACAATTTTTACTACGAAAAATGTGTGTTTAGCTCGCTCTGAGCTGTTAGAAAGCTTAAACATTCATAATAATAAGTGCGCGAGCAGCTTGCAGCGAGCGCCGAGAAAAATATTATAATCTTTACCATGAAATATGCAAAATTCGTAACTCTACAATGCTTCTGGGGGTGGGGCTTGCCCCCCCAGAAGCATTGTAGAGTTACGGGGGCTTGCCCCCCCCCCCCCCTAAATCCACCTATGGGTACAATGTTTTCTCGTGATTCATCGTAGATAAATAAACTGGCAATTATAAAAGCTTTTGATTGAATATTGAATTTATCTATTACACATAAAGTAAAATAATAAGATAGGTAGTTTCAGCAAAACCTTCGTAACTAGGATTTCCTTTAAGTACTGTTACGTGTTCATTGTTTATCTTAGAAATTCCTGAGATAAGTTAAACTTTACACAGAAGGTATAATACACACATCGAGCTTTTACGAAGAGCTTTTTCAGAAACTGTTTTAATAAAATCATCGAGGGAAAGGTGTAAATATTAATCAATGGATCTTTAAAAAATATTATTATCAATTTAAAAGTAAAGAATAAGAATTATCGTAAAACAATAACGTATTATAATTAAAAATAGTGTTGGGATGAACCAGAGAGTAATCGGTAAGGTTAAGTCTAAAAACCAGACCATCTGAAACATAAATTCGTGTTTTGAAATTTAAATTTTCGATGGATTATTCTAATGGCATTATAAATGTAGATTGAATTATTCATGTAGAACAATGAGGCCCATCTCCCTACTCCCGAGTAACGGATGCGCGCTGATAAGGCATTCCGCTGCCCGCTGATAACGCACATTGGGCACCGGCACTGGCCAGTGAGAGTAAACGAACCCATTTAAAATATATTCTCAATGGACCCGCTGACTCCGATAACCCCGCGATTATCTGCCAAAAGCAATCATTGTTGGCAACTACTATTTAGGGCACAATCAGTTGTAATGGGCACGATCGGTTCCGCGGTATACTCGACCACATAATACAAGTATAACTTCTTTTTATTTAACTAGGTACTTCATACGTTGATATATGTACGAGTATATTACAGTAGCTTACTTCGTCCTCAGTGTGAACTTAAATCTTAAACACTACTCATGTTATTTTATATTTTAATTCACGATTCACTATGAGTACATCTACAGGTAAACAGCAATAATACAGCAAATGACATAACACACTTAGTAGAAAATTGACACGGGATCTGTTATTTCTTGCTGACAGTACGCAATTCTAAGAATAAATAAATGACGATAAAGCGGGGCGATCGAACTTCAACATCGGCCTATTCAACGATAAAAACCATGAATAAGACAAAGTTTTAATTCATGATCGCGACCGCACCAAACAAAAACAAACGGCATTTAGAAAAAGACGATCAAAAAGTTGTAAAAGCTCATGTTGACTCACTTGCGGTAAGCCCTCGTTGTTGTAGCAGGAGGCGAGTTTGTGTGATCCGATCCTGGGCGTGTGATAGTAATCCTGTGCGATGGCGATGGGAATGAGTGTCAGGAGTGTTAGAAAGTGTGCGTGGACGAGTGGGCGCGCCATTTTGTGGAGCGCGAAGGACCGCCGTCGACACGGCCGATCGTCGGCCGAGCACTGACGCTCGTCGCGTTTCACAACACTACGCCAAAGAGTAGCTAGCCTGTTTGGACGCCACAGTTACTAAATTACCACGAGCCTCTCTGAGGAATGCTTTGTTCATTCCGCTGATTTCTCAACCAGTATTCTTCCCATATAACAGAATATTATTTAACAATTTACATTTTGTGGCTCTAAGTAAAAGCAAAATGGATATATTAAGCTAGTTGTCATTAATTTGAAATATGAATATAACAAAAAAGTATATTTGCATCTACAATCGACATGTAGAGCGAGATTTATCTACATCATCAAATCCATCTCTTAATAAAACTTTTTTTATTAGAAACGTTAATAAATTTTAACAAAAATAATAAATTGTATTTTATTACTATTCAAATAACTTTTAAAAACAAGTTTTGAGACTTTCAAAGACCTATTAAAAATATTAGAGGTTTAACTTATTCAGGTAGGTACAAAACTACGTTCAACCTAATTCTGTCCTTTCTGAGTTCAATAATCTCTGCCGTAAAGCAGACTCGGAGAACGTGGCCCCAAACCACTGTTTTTTGTGAGCGAACCTGAAAAGGGCGAGCTTTTGTCTTCTGTTAGAAGCCGCATGTGCGCGTATTCGGGGAAACAATCAGCGAACCATGAAAAGGGTATCCCAAAATCCCATAGCTTTGATATTTGGGATTCTCAATGGTATTTATAATGTCAAGTCATTTAAAAAATAAATGACTCTTTAAAAGACGAAAAACTAAAACGGAGGAGGTTTACAAGTCGACGTGTTTTTTTTTTTCGGCAATAGTACACTGACTACAAATATGTACCAGTGGCCTTTCAATATACCTATTTAGTATACCTTAAAGACATACATACATAAAATAATTTTAATTTGTCCCATATTTTATTGATAAGGTTGCTCCCAGGCAGATTGACATGACATATCAAGTGCATATAGATATGTACTATCATACACATAAAGTTTTAAAGTAACGACATAGTAAGTGATTTAGAGCTAATAACCAAGACTCTAATCTTTCGTACTTCGATCACTTTAGGTCCATATTTCCAAAAATTAAGATCCTTACGCGAGAATCTTGCACGGTAAAGCTATATATAGATAGGGTTGTAGAGGTCTCCTAATCTGAAACCAAAAATGTAATTAAAAAAACAGTATCTAGAGCTCAACCGGTAAGGCACATTTTGTTTGGTTATGAGATTTCAAAATTGTACATTATCTAATATATAAAATTCTCGTGTCACAGTTTTTGTTGCCATACTCCTCCGAAACGGCTTGACCGATTTTGATGAAATTTTTTGTGCTTATCCGGTATCTATGAGAATCGGCCAACATCTATTTTTCATCCCCCTAAATGTTAGGGGTAGTCCACCCCTAAATTTTTTTTTATATTTTTTAGACAAAATTTTTAATTTCTATTTTTTTATGATACAACATACAAAAATACATACAATCCTCAATTTTCACCCTTCTACGATCAACCCTTATTTTTTAATAGCCATTTTAGTAATTTAATCATTTTTCCTCTCCGCTCGAAAACTGATCAATCGTCATTTAATTAGTTATCCCCGCCAGATGTCTACAGGTGTCACTTCTAACGCAGTAAACAGCACGGAGTAGGGATGAGAACGAAGCCGGTCTCCTTTCTTTCTCACTCCCTACACAGTTGTCGGCCATCATTATTGTTTATGCATCAAGTGTAGTAGTAACGTTGACAATTATTATTTTTCTTTAAAAATCTTAAAAGGTAAAAACTTAAAAACTAAACACTTAAAAACTAATACTTAACTACAAAACCTAATCTAATAAACAGGTGGAGGAGGGAAAGGTGGCAAGAATGCTGGCGGCATTGCCCCGCTGAATACATAAACTTATTTTTTGAGCAAAATATAAGCCAGCATTCTTGTCACCTGAAGCCTCCACCAAACGTTTAGCGAGGTCTTTGTACAGCTCCCAAGCAGCCGGCCCCCATGGACCCAAGGTTTCAACCCCAAACGGCAAAAATATGTAAGCCCTATCTAGGTTTACGTACTTACGCCGTTTGAGGTTTTCAGCCTTGTCGGCTGCAGCACCGGCCTGTGACATTGTCCCTGGAAGATGGGAAGGGGCCAAAGTATTATTATTTTGAAATCATTCCTATTTTATCAATAATAATTAAATTATCAATTTTGAGTGTATTTTGCACGATTAGTTAATCAAGTGATTTTATAACCTCAAAAGTACTCAACACGTGACACGAGCTTTCAATAACAACGGATTTTGTGTTGTAAGTATACTTTTTTATTTATATCGAAAATGTTGTTGATCTTATAAAAATGTAATTTTAATTTAATTTTATTAAAAAAATGTAATTAAACAATTAAGATTTTCATAGTTTCCAAAAAATCAATCATTATGAATCTTTATTTTGAAATGTCAATGGAAATATTGGTTGTATGAAAAAATTATAAGAGACAATGTTTTCATAAAATTTAATTTTTTAGTTTTGTTTGAAAATTTTTTCCATAAAATAATGCTTATTTCACGCATATACCACATTCTTACATACATACAATATACACATTCTAACATACATACATACGTACTTCCAATAAGTAAGCTATTTTTTGTCTACACTAGAAATTAATAGGAAATTATTTATATGGCAAAACAACGTTTGCCGGGTAAGCTAGTAATATTATAATTGTATTAAATATTTAATACAAATAAAATAAATCAATTCAATAATAAAACACATGAACAAAATAATAATATTACCTCTATAAGTACTGTGAACATCATACGTTAGGCAGATATTTTCATGAACTCATCTACAGTATCATATTTTAAGTGTATGCTCCATCAGTTCTTATAACAAGCTCTGTCTAGACTTTATAGTAGGCTATTTGAAATTCAGCCTGGGACAAACACGCATGACGAGTGCATTAGGTCATCCTATATCTTAGCTCTTCGCACTGTTGCCTTCTCTGTCACTCCAGGAACAGTAACCCTCCCTGAGCCCTAAAGGTGTATTGTTAGGTAACAATAGATTGAAGAACTAGCCACTGACTAGAGGCACAGTCAATATTATTAGTGTTCATCACTGCATTTTATAAAACAAAGTCGCTTCCCATGCCTGTCTGTAGATCTGTCTTTCCCTATGTATCGTAAGAACCTCAATCTTCAAAGAACGCAACGGATTTCGGTGCGGTTTTTTGTAATAGATTTTGATATATTATAAGATTTTGAATAGTAGAGAATAATTCAAAAGCTTGTTTTGAAACCTCTTATAAAGCTTAAGGGAATTCTTGAAGCTTAGAAATATTTTAACCATAAGATGATATGTGATCAAGCGCAAGCCTACTCTACATTACATTATTTTTACTCGATCTATCATTCACTCTTAATGTTAGGAAATCTCAGTTGTAAAAAAATACTTAGTGATATAAGACTGCCGATCCATTACCTTTATGCTTTACTTATATGATTTTTTGCATTTTTTTGGTATGCAATAAAATACTTCCTCTTGGAAAATCGATTCATTTCCTCTCTTCTCTATTCCATTTATTCAGCGTATAACTTCAGTGAAAACCGATTTTTTCTTACATACTATTATGTTAGTTTATCTAATGTCTAGGTCGGACATGTGGCAAGCATCTGCGCTAACTATCAAAATTTGTAGTCAATTGAGTACAATTAAAATAATTATTCAGCTAGAATAAAACTGCGAGGAACTCTCACAAGAAGCTTCAGTTGAACTGAAAATTCATCCTGCGGAATACAAAAAAAATCAAACGTTTTTCTGATGGTCACCCAATAATAATAATAATTGCAGAAATCGCCTCTCTTTTATAAACGGGTGAGGCCCTATGTGATGTAGGAATGAATGGATATAATTTGTAAGTATAGCACACACAAACGGATAAACCGAATGTGCTGAAATTTTGGTAATTTTTGGTGGAAACGTGGGTACGCCCTAGAAAGTCACATATACTACTTTAAAAGGGGCAAAACTGGTAAAACTAGGGCGCAGTTATTGTCTTCAGAAAATAATAAAAGTAATATTACCTAACTGTAAAATGTAGATAATTGTGAAATCATTAGTCAATAGGTACTGCAAAGGTCTTCTAATATAGAGGGGTCAACGAAAAACGATAAAATAATCGTTTTTAGAGTTTAATTGGCGTGCGTATTAAGTTATTTATGTTAGAAAAAATATATTAAAGAGATATTTTAAAAACTTCGTAAAGTATATTTTCAGCTACATTAATTTGGAGAAATCATTTTTAGATTGCACATATCAACCAAGCAAATTGTTCCTAACGTCTATGGAAACATGCAATATAATAATTATATTGCATGTTTCCATAGACGATTATAAATCAATTATTGATTTTTAAATTGACATAAAATAACCACGAGAACACAGGCTCTATGTACAAGCGCTCTTATAGTGTGCGTTGTTCATATAAAATGTTCAAAAGTGATGCAGGCGGATTTTTATTATGCGCTGCGTTGCGGCCCTTAGCCTTTAGTAAACAAAATGGCGGGGCTATTTGAAATCTCCAAATAACTTTGCAGACATTGCTCAAAGACCTAGTTCAATAATAATTGTCAGCTAAGATAATAGCCTGTAATAATTAGATAAAAGAAAGCTAATTCTGGCGCATTAACCACTGATAACGGGTCAAAGAACCCTTGTGACATCATTCTGTGACGAAAGATGAAAAGCATTTCACATCTCATACATGAATATAGAGATCACGTGATTTTTCAAACGATTTTTTGTAGTTTTTTGAGAATTTTTGTTTATATGATGGTTTTTATTATATCATTACGGTACAAATGTGTACGAAAATATCGTCTTAAAAGTTTTTTTTAATAATATTAGACACATTAAATTTGTTGCCTTAAAATATTACAAGTCAATAAAGTTAGCATTATAGACTAGCCCCACTTATGAGTCAACTCAAAAAAAAATGTCAAAGCACCTTTGATGAGAATTTTACACTTCACACAAACATTGGTGCAAAGTAAAACGCTGGTCAATTTACCAACCTAATGATAAAACTTTGTGGATTACGTTTAGCCTGCTTTTTCATTAACGAGATTTTTTACATGAATCTAAATATATATAAAAGGAAAGAGTGACTGACTGACTGACTGATCTATCAACGCATAGCCCAAACCTCTGAACAGATTCGGTTGAAATTTGGAATACAGATAGCTTTTATGACGTAGACCTCCGCTAAGAAAGGATTTTGCCACGCGGGCAAAGCCGCGAGCATAAGCTAGTTTAAAATATTTTGTTAATACATATGAGACATCTACAAAATATTTTTAACCCCGTCAAGTTTGTTTCAGGGAAGGTAAAGTTCATAGGTTCATAGATCGCCCGTCGAGGGATGGTTCACATAAAATGTATTAGGGGTGTTTTCAAAGTGTATCAAACTTTTCACAGTTTCTGGCAGATGTCGCTGTAATCATTTTTAAACAAATGTAAAAAAAAAAATAGAAAATCTCTATATACTCGTATACTCGGTAACTAATAGAGCTACAATTTGATAATTGATTCACATTTTACACTCAAATTCAATAATATAATAACTCCGAATATTATATTGAATGATCTTGACAGATTTCTTAGAGTTTACTTATAACTTAGCTTTTTACATGAAAGGCTTGACGACTGGATGTATGTATGTGCCTCTATAATATTTCATAAGCAAATAATTAAAAACAGAAAGGGGTAGATATTTAGAACTAGAACTCTTTAAAGTTCACGAAAAAGTTACGAGTATTTCAAAAAATCTGACTTGAGAGTCAGGTATATTTTGATACCCTGAAACTTGATGACTTAATGAAATTTCAGTGCGAAATATTTTTTTTAACATATTTTAAATGTTAAGTATATGATCTCTTTCTAAATGATCCTAACCTGTCGCCTAGTTTAGACACCCGTAGTATTGTATTTAGAGGTATTCATTGTACACAATCTTTAATTGTGATTTGACTCTGACAGTAGCTGTTCTGATGGAATATAAGATTATTATTACTATTTGTTTATAAAAATCTTGGTCACAGGCTTCTTTGCCTATTAGATACGGTGGCCTCGGCATTCGCAAAATTTCCAGTGTGGCACTCCCAGCGTTCCTATCTTCTGTTCACAGCTCTGCTACTCTCGTAGGTAATATTTTAAGGAATATTCCTTCAAACTACGAAGTAGCGGGTTTGAGCGATGCTAGGAACGCTTGGGCAGATGCTTGTCCGGGCCAAAATTTTCCTACAACTGTAAAATTCCAACGGAGCTGGGATGATCCGCTTTGTAAAATTGTTTTCGATAATATTTTAAATTCAAGTTTCGGCCCTAATCGCCCAAGAATACTAGCTGTCGCCAGGAGGGAGGCTGGGTTTTGGCTCAATGCCTATCCTTCTCCGGCAGCTGGTACATTCCTGGACCCAGAAACTCTCCGCATTGCGATCAGTCTCAGGTTAGGGGTGCCGGTCTGTGTGCCACATAAGTGTCCCTGCGGCTCGGTCGTCGACCAACTTGGACACCACGGACTTTCTTGCCAGTTGAGTGCCGGCCGTTTATCACGCCATGCCGCACTCAACAACATCATTCGTCGCTCTCTTGCCACCGCCAATGCTCCCGCAATTCTCGAGCCTAATGGGATTTCGAGAGACGATGGCAAGAGACCGGACGGAATGACGCTGGTACCGTGGAAGATGGGGCGGGTGCTTGTTTGGGATGCCACCTGCGTAGACACATTGGCCCCGTCACATCTTCCCGGTACCACAAAAAGAGCTTGCTCAGCTGCTGAGGCGGCTGAAGCAAGAAAAATTAATAAATACTTGGGTCTCGGCAACCAATACATTTTTGTCCCTTTTGGTGTCGAGACCCTGGGTCCGTGGGGTCCAAGCGCTCAGAAGTTATTTAAAGATTTATCTGAGCGTTTGGTTGAAGCGACCGGTGACCAAAGGGCTGGCAGCTACCTCGGACAGCGCATCAGTATTGCTATCCAGAGAGGTAATGCTGCCAGCGTTTTGGGCACGATGCCGCGGGGGCCCTTTTTAGATTTAGTTTAGTTTTTATAATTTAGTTTTAGATAATGTTACCGTATAATTTTGATTTAAATTTAACGGCACTATCGTTCAATAAAATAGAGTTAATTCCAAGTTAAAAACACAAGCATTTTCTTTTGCGTTTTATGTTAATAAATTGAACGAGGCCAATAATGGAGCACTCAACAAGGCCGATACCTGTTTACAATCACAACATAATGGTTTATTATTTTAGTAGGTAGTAATTAACAAACGAGGCGCTGTCTCACCCCTTTTAACAACCCTCGCACTGTTGCGCTAATTACTCTCAACCTGGTCATAAACCGCGTAAGTCGCTGTTTGTAGTAAACTGACAAATATTTAAAAAAAAACATTTTATTTAAAGCAAAAAGTCAAAGTCTTTGCAAATCAAAGACACATGCATTGACTTCTGGTTAGCAAGCAAAGATTATATATTAATATCAACATCAAATCGAATGTAATGTACAATATTATGTATATATCATTGAATCTAATAGAAACTGTTAGATCTGAAACTTTGATCACCATAGCTGTCTGCATGTTTTATTTTTTACAGTTAATATCAAATTAAGCATAGTAGTACATATAAAGTGAAATTTGTTTCGGTTGAAAAGGCCATTTGTAAAATACTTTATAATTAGTGTCTCAAAAGTTTGGCAAATTGTCAAGATACGACATTAACTTGCAACTTGAATGCAACGACATGTTTTATATCTATTAAAAGCTTTTAACACTTTTTAATTATCCGCACTACTATGAATTCCAATTAACACATTGTCACTCTACAGCAAATAAATAAAATGACATCTGACCTAGAGAAACCAATTATTCAAGTGAAACGAATCACATTAATCATGCGACAGATAGTATCGCACCATGGCATGTTAAGTGAGGACGGAATGTTCGTAATTTGAAATAATCGCACTTACACGGTTGTGCCTCCAGGGTGGTGATGACACGCGAAGTTTCAACCAGTTGTCTCCTCAATGTGACCACTTGCCGTTTGTCATTTGTTGCGACAGCATGGACAGTAAGGTAAGCCTTTTCTATTCTAACATATGTTCTTGTAATTAATGGAAATAAGCGTCACTTTGCGGAAATCCATGATATACCTATTTAATTAACACTTTCGCGATTTGACTGCACATTTTACTTATGAAATCGTTTGTTAAAACATTGACGACTTTTTAAAAACTTATCTGTAACTTAATTTACATACACAACTGACTAAATTATTGTCAATAAAAACATCATCGGGTGTTTCTGCAGAGCTTTTCAGTTAACTGTAAATTACTGAGGCTTTGAAGAAACGTTATCAGGTTATAACTAAAATGTTCTTCTATTCAGACGTAACGCATAATAATAGAATAGAATAGAAATAGGTACTCATTAGTGTGACTAACATAACAAATAATACCTAAAATTACGACAGCTATTATAATCTAGTAAATATTAATCGCATAATAAATATCCACAATACAAAAGTAACTTAAAAGCTAAATATCAATCATCTTAAACTTACAAATACAAATTTGCAAAAGGACAAAACTAGAGACTAATTTTCGTTAAAAATTATTAATAAATATTAAGTTTTACACGTTCCACGGAAAGTACTCGACGTGCAACACCCTTTTAAAACAACTGTGTTGATTACAACGAATTAGGGAAAGTTGATTATCCATAACTAAATCAACAAAACGGCAAAATTCACGAATAATATTGACTAAAACCAACCCTAAACGGTAAATCTCTACCATCTAATACCCGAGACCTACACAATGCTGAGCTGGTACCTTTTTGCGGCAAATCTAGTTTTTTTTTAAATCTTTTATATAACTTATTGTCAATTATATGTTTCTTTTTGTCTTTGGTTTGTGTGCAAATAAATTTTATTTTTTCTTTTCTTTCTAATCTCTAATCCTCATATTCTCAACAATATTAGACGTGAGTTTTGTAGTTGTGTTGTTTTAGTGACATTTTATGATTCCATTTCTTTAACAGGGTAGAGAGCGTGGTATTCTCAAGCTGGAGCCGCGGCCCAGAATTAACATCGATACCTATAGATATGAGCTGACTCCTCAGGTAGGTACCTACCACATTTATTCTCGTCGTATTTCGATGGAAAAGAATGCGAGAGAGTACCGTCATCCCCACTGAACAGCGGCTGGACATCCCGAATCCCGGGGTTTTAGTGGGTATATCCGCTAGTTTCTACGGCGGGGAATCCCACATATCCACCCGGGGATTCTTAGACAAGCACCAATTGTTTGTCGCTATCGATAAACAAATGTACTGAAATGACTGTCGTTTGTTTTTTGATAGCGATTGTCATTCCAGTATACATTTTTTTA
This sequence comes from Hemithea aestivaria, assembly GCA_947507615.1. Lineage (NCBI taxonomy): Eukaryota > Metazoa > Arthropoda > Insecta > Lepidoptera > Geometridae > Hemithea > Hemithea aestivaria. Next base: position 5,630,983 of record OX382323.1, read on the forward strand.
TCGTTAGCGACAAACGATTGCGCTTGTCTAGGGCCCCTGATGTAATTAAGATATCTGAAGAGATGTGTGTATGTAGTCAAGATGTGTGGATCTGTAGGATTAGATAAGTATTTAATGTGACTATTAATTGCAGGCGTTTTTCACTTGACCGGATTGTATGAAGTGATCAAAATGCTATCATTCTCCATTATAATTCTAAAGATAGTTATTAAACCATTCATCTTCGAATTCATCTCCGAAATTGTAGGAGACTTCGGGTGATCAAAATATAAAAAGTTCGTATGAAAACAAAGAGCGTCATTCGTGTGAAAAAAATATATAATAGCATCACTCTGTTGTGTGTGGCAGAGAAGCGCTTACTTCCATTTTCTTTAATTATAGCGGGATTATTCCGGTCCAAAATCGCTTCTCGTTTTGCTGGCGCCCACTGTCAAATTTAAACAAAATCTTGAAAATTCTTACGATGCCAGTACAAACTCAAATGCAACGTAATTTTTTTAATTTAGCATCTTTCGGGCGCCTTATAGTGGCGTTTTTTAAAATAAAAATGTGTTTATAGGTTTTTTTTTGCTTACGTTTTGCTGCGCCGCCGTCTCTTTTGTGCAGAATTTAGGCCCAGGATTATATAAATATCTCCACAATAATACTTTTTTCTGGCTTTTTTTTTGGTCTAACAATATCTTGTGGTAGCAGGCTATTAGAGTATGTGAAAGCGGTGATTAAAAAATACTAATAACTTTTTCTGAAACGAACTAATAATCCTCCTTTTTGCCTAATGGTGGCACAGTAACAGTAGTTGGTTGGTAAACAATGCGTTCATGTAATTACAAAATGAATCGGGGCACGGCCACGCTAAATAGCGCCAAACCGTTGTCAATTAACGAAATGTATACCTTTTTTACTTACTCAGTCTGATACCTGATAGTATTCTCATATACTTACATCGCAGTATGGTGTACATAAACTCTTTAAAATACTACCTACTCTTGAAAATATTTTGTTACAAAACCTGTAGAAATATTTTTTTTTTTTTTTTTTTTTTTTTTTTTTTTTAAATGACCTACGCTGTTGGTCTCAGATTGAGACCTCTACAGCTTTACCGGGCGTGTGGTGAGCGCAGGAGGCACTCGACCCAAAGTTTTAGTGGGCGACTAGCTCAAGGGCGCCTCAGATGGCACGAACCTCGGCTTGGGCCGTCGCCAGATACGGGGACTAGACTTGCCCTGGCACCCCTGAAGGGGCGTGTCCTAGGGCCCTAACAGTATTTTGATCTGTTTGATTATTTGGAGAGAATCTAACTGATCTGAAGGATCTCAGAGGTCTTCGACCGCGCCGGCGCGGTCGGTGTCGTGATTGTGTTGGTTGGAGGATCTGGTATCCGGGACCAGTACCGAAAACGGAGCGACTGTTGCGCATGGTTGGCGGATTCGGCGATCCCAGCGCCGCCGATGTGACGGCAGCGATGGGATCGTCCGGATCGTTCAATACGTTTTTAGGGCGACGACGGAGGGGAGACCTGTAGAAATAATTAATAAGTCCTTTTTTATCACCGAAGATGGGCGCGGCGGGGATACCCACTAAAAACCTGAGGGTGTTCCTGCGGGACGCCATAATGCCGAGCCAGCGGGTACGCCGAAGCACTCTTCCGCGGGTATTTAAAAGTCTTCGCTCTATATGTATCCTAACTGAAGAATTGACACGAAAAAAATCTAAATTAAGTACATATCGAATTTCTATAATAATATTACCTGGTCATTTTGTCTATTTCGTTTTTATTTTTCGCGAATTCGGTTTTTTATCAAATATATTGTTATAACATTGGTAGGTATACTGTATACTATAAGTTTTTCCATAAAAAAATCAGAGGGCTTGTTGCCTTTTCAAAAGTGTGTTAACGTATGACGAGAGCTTTCAAAATAGATTTAGTTGAACGAATTATAGGACAATTTGCCTTTTGTTTTGTAAAAATCACTTCTTAATTATTATGCGAGTGATATAAACGGAATCGAGGTGGGGCGGCATTTAATGGAATGAATGTCTAGGGCTGGCACTGTTATTTAATAATATACATTTCGACTAGTAAACTGCACGTGTGCGATAAGCAAATTTTTAAACAAGGTAAGTATTTTAAAATTCCGCTAATATTCCGCTAATTCCGCTAATATCAAAGTTTAGCTTCATAAATCAATCAACCAAGTCAATTTGAATGGAAAATGAGAGGTAAGGTTCTCATATGGGTTCACGGATTCAATTCGTGCAAAGGCGTTACTTCACTTTTTACAAGTTCATCAAGAACATTTGCCTCAAGTGAGGCTGGCGTATATATGTATAATAAGTTTAATATGACGGATAAATACGCCAAACATTGAACTTGCAACACGTGGTGTTTGTGAGGAATTTCCCGAATTGCACCGATTTTTCCTGAAATAAAGTCGAGAGAATTTGGAATATTACACCAGGTTGAGCAGTTTTAATGCGTATGCATAGACAGACGAGAACACACGACCGAAGCACGGATCTTGACACACATCCGGATCACTGCCTCATGATTTTTCATACATTTTGTATCGGCATTTGTATGGGTCAGCCCTGTTAAGAATAGATAATAATCAGAGCCACGATTGGTGCTCATTAACGCCAGCCAAAGACTGACTGCGATTGGTCACGTTACTAACGCTCACTAGCTTTTTCTTTTCGGAAAAGTTTTGCGTTTGGAAATATATAACAGATAATTTTGATAAAAATTTTTGCATGCAACGAGTATTACAAGTGATATAATCTTATATATACAAAAAAAGAAGAAAAATCAAAGTATGTATATTATGTTAAACTATTGCAACTGTTTTATTTTGTTGTCTTAATTGCGGATTCAAGTATATATAACAGCAGATGTATAAAAATATGAATACTACTGTAAAGCTTGATTTCAATAGCCGAGACGCACGTTTTAATTGATATTTAAAAAAATATTCTATATTCTACAATAATTATGATATCTATGCAGCCTTATCACTTAGAGCAATTTCTTCATAACTATTTAAAAATACAATGTCTTAAAAAAATCTTCTAGATATCTAAAAAAGTAAATAAAAATTGTGACCTAAAAAATCCAAATATAACAAAAGGGACCACAGTTTGTACATTATTAGTATGCTTCAGAGGATAGCTGCTAAGCTAAAAATGATAGTTTCGCGTGATGACTGTTACTATATCATTGTGGACTATCGAATACAAAAGTGTTTCATATCATAAATGAGTTTCTCCAATAAAATAGCCTCGCGCAACCTTCACACAAATGTTTGCAAAGTTAAAAACTCATTCACAAAGTACTCGTAAATTATTATTATTGCTATTATTATTATTGTAAATTATAGTCATAGTTAGCGTTTTGGTGTATCTATTGTACGCTTTATTTAATACTTAAATAAAGAAATTGAATTGAATTGAAAAAGTGTTTAATACACAGAGAGAGAGTGTCGCAAATAGAGCCAGACTAAGACATACATATTTTTAATGTTAAGCACGTATCACCAAAAAAAAACATTTTTTTTCACTGCAGATAAGTAATCTAATATATAATATTACTCGTATTATGAAAACCTTGTTTATTATTAAAATCCTTCGATATGGCTTGACCAATTTTGATGTTTTTTGTGGGTCTGAGAAAGTATTATAATGTTTTCAAGCAGACGCAAACGAAGATGTGAGTCAGATTACTTTAAAATTTTCCGTAACTTCCTTTTCCGTAAAATATATTTTTCCTAAGTAAACCTAAATATTTCTTTCTTCTATTGTATTGCATTTTGTTCTCGATAGTCATTATAATCAGACGCTATTTCTCACCACACCTCCCAATAACAAGTCGCAGTCTATATTAATTTACTGCTATGAGGAATTGTACACACTGGCGAACTATTATAGCTTATAGATATTACATATTTTGATGACTAGCTCGATCCATAATAACTATGATGAAATACCCACTAAACTCACGGACATAAAAGTCGAACCCAGGGTCGAGTCTAGCTTCGACTTTTATAATATCAAAGTTTAGTTGGTATTTTTTTACATTCTTAATAAAATATGTTTCTTAAAACCTATTTTTTAATATTAATATCTGAACACAGTAGGTTCCCCGCTTACATCCTGATATCGTGGGAAAATCAGGATAATTTCAATAATCACAGTCGCATAAAAATCTTATTATAACTTAATTAAAAAATAAGATTGGTAATATTAATCAAAATAATAATTGGATTAATATTGTTAGTTCCGTTAAAATATACCGTTAGTGTGTACGGATCCTAATTTGCCTTCATTCGATTTTACCTATTTGCTTCGACGCAGTCCTACTTTTCTCTTACTGGCCGATACACTTGACCAAGAGAAAAAAGAAAAATCTGCATTCTAAAAATAAAATTATACACAATCAGTGTGTGCCGGTGAGGATTATATCTTTTTAAATAAAAACTTTTTAAATGGTGCAAACTTATTTTTTTATGCACACTAGTTGCACATTAGTTGTTCTTTTTTTAAATGGTGCTATTTTTAGCCCATTTTTTAAAGTTTTTTTTTTGTACAATATGCGATTGTAAATTATAACTACCAGCAATATTAACCTAATGAAAATCTCACGTGAAGTTAAGTGTTAATAATTACTGTACGCAAAACGTTTAGTTAAGTAATGAAAATATAATTAAAACCGTTTTAATTTAGACACTATTTTGCGTTATGTAAATTAATTGCTCTAGTTCTGAAATGGAATTAAAGTGTGTTGATTACTTTTGCTAAGTTTTTTAAATTGTGAAAAGTCACGGTAGCCATTCGTCTTTGTAATGGTTTTTGCACTTAAAGCTTAGCGTAATTACAAAATATATATATTTTTTTTATCTAGTCCAAAGAAGATTGCAGCATTGCGTATATAGAGGAGAATACCTTCGGCGTATTGTTAAAAATGTAGCCTCACTTCGCACAAATTTTTGCTCGAAGAGTCAAAAAATCTTAAGCAAATCAAATTAGTGTGAAAAGCACTTTTACAAGAGAATTAATACAAAGACCTTATTATGTACCTAATTCTAAGGAAGCAAATAAAGTATTGAGTATTTAGAATTTCAAGAAATTTGAATATTGTTCAAGCAAACCGCGTTTATTAAAATTTTGTATAAATATTCAGTTCAAGATAGGTTATAATATCCTTCTTATCTGTGGTTATATCTATCCAATAGAAGCGAGTGATTGCATGTAGTACATAGTACGTATTACTTGTAGATATAAATAAAGAAGCGCGATTTCTAACTCTATATAATAGTAAGGTTCGTGTAGAAATCGTATAGTTTTAAAATTTATGCCGTTTTATTCAACATTAGGAAATTTTTAAACGCGGTGAGACATTAAGGACTATAAGAGATATAGACGAATTCTTGATATAAATACTTTTCTTTTAAATAAATATACTTGTCAATTAATTCAGGGTTCATGCGAGCTCGCTCCTTCATCGCCGCAGCCGTCGGTGGACCGACTTTCAGTGACCTGGGCCGACCCTGGCAGCATGACCTCAGGAGTCAACCTCTTCCACCTGCCCTCAGAGACTCCGGTCACCAATGAGGTCAAATTCTCGCCTACCGGTGGAGGTAACTCTTTCTTTATTTATACACAACTGCGCCAACATTAATTTGAAAATATCCTAATTTCTTCCTTAATCCTAATCTCGCTTGTTGCGCGTAGCATTAGGTACATTTTTTCATTTCCATGCTCGTGCTTTGACTGCGCGGAGAAATCCTTTCTGAGCAGATGTCTTTGTCATAAAACCTATCTGTGTCCCGAATTTCAACTCAATCCGTACTGCGGTTTCAGCTGTGCGTTGATAGTCAGTCAGTCATTATTAGTCTATCATCAGTCACTCTTTCCTATTATATTTAGACTATGTAATAATTTGAGATCGAAGTTTGCATAAAACTAAACTCCCTGCATGGTTGTCTGGAAGAGATCGCTATTTGCGATAAGACCGCCAATTTCAACTCTTAGTTAATATTATTTTAGTGTTTAAATTGTTTCCGTACATTTTCTTTTGTGTTTTAATTAAGGGTTATCTATCGATCTCTATGTATCTATTAAATATAATATTTTACTGATTGTCACAGTAAAATTATAAAAGGAAAAAAAAAACCGTAAAGTAACAGCAGCCATTTAGTATTTTATTCATGCAAATCTCTCAAGTCGCATTCTTTCGGAACATTCACCGCTATCGAATTAAAGCTTCCTCTGGATACATCGTAATAATTACGGCTCTGGTTCGGGATAATGGTTATCCCGAAACCTGTTTCGGAGGAGGAGGTCCACCGATTTTGCTGGCCCCTTTGTTTTTATTTGGAATTTCTAGTCGGGGATTATACCTCTACAAAGGGATTTAAAAAATTGATGTTGGTTCTGTTGGTCATGAATATGTTAGTAAGCGGAAATGTAAGAACGGGCCCTAAAAAAAATTGGGTGAACTAATGAATGCATTATCCTATGCATGCTAGGGGAGTAAACAAAAATATGACAGATTAATAATACCCCTATATTGCACTCGAGTTACTTGAAGCAAATGTTTAGTTCCACGCTGTTTGAAGAGACCAAACTATATGATTATGTCGTGTATGTATTCCATGATAAAATAAGTACAAAGTTAACAGAATCTTATTGGCATTACTTGTAGTCACAAAAAAATCCATAAAGATATGTTACTGTCCAGATGGTTCTGAAGATGAGGACTACTCGGCCAGTCTGAGCGCGGTGCTGCGTCAAAGGCGAGCAAGCGTCCGCCGGTCGCGCAAGGGTCGAGCTCGGCGCCCTTCCTCTCCCTTCCTTCCTGATGATAACCGATCCAGAAGACGCTCGTCTGTCTTCACTACCAGCTCTGGAGAGTAAGTTGCTAATAAATACTATTCAGAGATCTATATTGATCAAGTAGATTATAGCAATCAAGTGTAACAAAAGAACCTCCTCATACCCCGAATTCAGCAGAGTATTATTGGTAAATATTTTTTTCTAATTCACAGCACAGCAATATCCATAGAAGAAGCGCCAGTTGTCGTGACGCAGGAGCAGATATTTGAAAACATTCACCTGCACAAGGAAGTGTTGGGTTCAGTCAAGCAACAACCACTTGGCATGAGAAGGAAGCTCAAGATTGTTCATCAGGTAAAGAATCCGTGGAATCCTCCTCCCAGGATTCTAAAGGAGGACCTTTAGAATCCTTGGAAAGAAGTTGAACAACTAAAAGGAACATTTGATTTGTTTTGTTACAGGCAAAAGGCTACATAAAGCGGCACGAAGGTCAACTACAAGAGCGATTAGCACAATCTAAGAGCACCAGAGACATTTATGCGAGATTCAACATTCTGATCGCTGCGGCAAGTTACACCATGAATATATAACATAAATAATAACCTTTGATATATTTGATCTGAGCGAATTACAACGAAACCACTTTCCATTTTAGAAATGGCAGCAACTAAAACGCGAGGCTGCTAACACTTCGAACTTGCTCATCCCCTGGGAGCTTCGCATTAAAGAAATAGAATCTCACTTTGGTTCTGTTGTGGCGTCCTACTTCACTTTCCTAAGATGGCTGTTTTGGGTCAACTTGGTCATCGGCTTCATTTTACTTGTCTTCGTCATCGTTCCAGAGGTCTGATCCATATTTTTTCCATAATTATTATAAGAAAGGTTATAACATATAACAATATATTTTGTGTTTGCTCATTCCAGTATTTAACAGCCAATCCACAACAAGATGGTGAGCGCAAGATCATTATGAAGGAAGAAGAAAGAAATGCAACCAACCTCCTCACACTATGGGAATTCGAAGGGATACTAAAGTTTTCTCCTATTTTTTATGGATACTACAGTAACATCGAAAGACCGCAGTACAGGATGCCTCTGGCATACTTCTTAACAGGGCTTGTTGTCTACATTTATAGTTTTGTTGCCATATTACGCAAGTGAGTATTGAGTTGTTAAGTACTTAGGGATTATGTGCCGCATTATATGTATAATCCCAGGCGCGTAATTTGAGCTAGAATAGCTGCCACCAGTGCAGGTCGATTGTAGCCCTTTTCGCGTAACATCTCGTTACAGCTCCGATAAGTAACCTACAGCTTTCGTTATCTGGAATAGATTAGTAGTTACCTACATTAAAGTTTAACTTACGCGCTTGGGCTACACCTGAATGGGTGAAGAAAAATGTAACAAGAACTTAACATTATCAGGATGGCAGAGAACTCTCGTATGTCCAAGCTCTCGGAGAAGGAGGACGAATGCATATTTTCTTGGAAGCTTTTTACTGGATGGGACTTTATGATTGGAAATGCGGAGACTGCTCACAATAGAATCGCTTCAGTGACTCTTGGATTCAAGGAGGCGCTGCTTGAAGAAGCTGAGAAGAAAAAGGACTTGAGAAAGTTAGTTGAAAAACTATTTGTTCCAAGTATTAAAAAAAATATTTTTGAACAAGAATAATATAATAATTATTATAATATATTACATTTAATCGTTCGCGAAAAATACTTCTTGACTTTCACTAACACCCAGATCCACGATATAACCACATAATAATTTTATTAGATTTTTAAAAAAACAATAATTTTGTATTTTTCAGCTGGAGGATAATATCACTTCGAGCACTCGTGAACATCTGCGTGATTATACTTCTGGTGGTGTCAGCTTACGCCGTTGTTCATGTCGTCTCAAAGACCGACGATAATCCTAAGTACAGAAGTTGGTGGCGCGAGAATGAAACGACTATTGTTGTCACTGTTATTTCTATTTCATTCCCTGTTTTTTTCGAGCTACTTGGATTCTTGGAACACTATCATCCCAGAAAACAGTTACGCCTACAACTCGCCAGGTAAAGAGATTGCATTCAAACTTTGCTTTAATGATATTGATCCAGTGGTTTGCATTGTCTTTCTTTATTATTATGTTTTAATTCTACAACATTATTTTTCAGAATAATGCTATTGAATTTACTTAATCTTTACTCATTGATATTTGCTTTGTTCAGCAAAATTGAAGGAATGAGTAAAGATCTGGATCAGCTTAAACCAACACTGAGTATGAATGTGACGATGATTCCTGACAACGACCTTAATCTTAGTGAACCTTTGATTCACACATTACCAGTATTTTGTATAGAAGTGATGGTTCCGTGTGGACCGTGCACATTACAAACATCTATATCTGACATAAATACTATAGGTGCCGACCGAATCACTGCGTTGAGCACCGGAAACTTAAAAAATAACCCAAAAATAAACTACACAGATGTAATCAACCCAGAAAATTTAATAGCAGAAAATTTAGAGAGAAATGAAACTGAATCCAATGAACCTCTTATTGATGCTGTTCTAGAAACAGAATTAGAAAAAGTAATAAGACTCATAAATGAGAATCTTACTCGGTATTATCCAAATCATTCTGAAAGCAAAGAAGAAGATGATTCGGGGAGTGAATATAACGATTTTGTTAATTTTGATTATGAATTGTATAATATCTCAACAGTGCCTAATACACAGGATTCCTCAACTGTAACGGACGAATTAATCTTAGAAACAACCCTTGGTTACGATTACTTTTTAGAAACAGGTGTTACCGAAACAAATAACAATGCTAAAACTACAGATGTAACTTTAGCAAACACTGAGACGTTTGAAGAACCGAGCACAAGCGAAGAACCTAATACAATATCCGAGTATCCTTATACAGACATATCAGATATAACTGATTCGCAAACACAGTCAACAGAAAACACAAATGAGCCTACTGAAACAGATAACGAACAAGAAACTATTACATCAACGATTAAAATGAGCAGTACCGATTTCATGACTTATGAAACAGATGCACCTTATTATAACATAGGAGATGTGATTACTTTGTCTGTTTTCAATAACACATACGAAACCACAACGGAACAAGATTCAACAGATTTTCCAATGATTTACTCTACTTATGGATCCTTGGCCACGTTTAGTAATGATACTAAAATATGCCCTGATGTGTCCTTTAATTGCTCTATGACATGTGCAGGGAAAAATATTACACAAGTGTTTAGTATTTGCAACTGTACATCTATCAACAGAGTGTGCTATGAAACCAAATGTAAACACCATTTCGATGCAGAAAATATTAAAAGAAATCAAACTAACGTAACGTTAATAGATATAGTGTACATAGACGAAAATAAAAATAAACAATACAATTTAACCATACCGACTCGGAAAAAACTATTGAAACTTTGTTGGGAGACAATGTTTGGTCAGGAATTGATAAAACTGACTATGATGGACTTGGTAAGCGAAATTATCAGCTCTAATTGATAAAACTTACTCTTTTATTAGGTCATTGTTATCTTCTTCAGTGGTGGGTAGCTTTTCTACTAATGCCTCGACAATGATTGCGTTGTGTCTATTAAGTTAAAAATCCAATTATTACTTTTTATTGTAATGTTTGAAATAATATTAATGCTTTAATAATTATTAATTTAATTGCAGGTATTTGTTCTCTTAGGGACATTATTCATGGACTTCTTTCGAGCGTTGTTTGTGAGGTATATGAACAGATGCTGGTGTTGGGATCTAGAAAAAAAGTTCCCTGAATATGGCGATTTTAAAATAGCTGAAAACATTTTGCATCTTATAAACAACCAAGGCATGGTTTGGATGGGAATGTTCTTCTCTCCTGGGCTCGTAGTCTTAAATGTAGTAAAACTGATGATAATGATGTACCTTAGATCATGGGCAGTGATGACTTGTAATGTTCCACATGAAGTCGTCTTCAGAGTGTCCAAAAGTAATAATTTTTACTTAGCACTACTTCTAACGATGCTATTTCTATGTGTACTGCCTGTCGGATATACCATTGTCTGGGTAAAGCCATCGTGGCACTGTGGGCCATTTTCAGAATATGACAAGATTTATCATATCCTAACAAATAACATTTATAAAATATTACCCAAAACTCTCAACTTTGCCTTGGAATACATTGCATCGCCTGCAATCGTTATTCCATTATTAGTACTACTTATATTGATAATATATTATTTAACCTCATTGACAAACTCTCTGCGAGAAGCAAATAATGATTTAAAGGTTTGTCCATATCTTTCATTGAATAATATTGAGATAAAAAAGGGATTTTCATTTTTTTACTCACTCACATATTTTACAGATTCAACTTCGTCGAGAAAGAACTGAGGAACGAAGAAAAATGTTCCAATTGGCTGATACTAGAAGACGAGTAGGATCCTCAGCAATGGACAACACACCATTTGCGCGATGGAAAAAGGCTTTGCCTTCTCTACCATTGAGTAAATCTATTGATTCTGATGATCGCAAAACCATTACAGCTGAAGAAACTACGGAACCTAAGAAAATTGTCAAAAAGAAAGGTTATCGGTTATATTCATTTATTAACTATCATTTGTACATTTAACTCGATATAAAACATGAATAATACATTCAAAATATTTATAAAATAATATAACAATATTAAAAACTATAACATTATTATTGTTAATGGAACGTTTATAACCAGCAAAATTGAATTTCAGGGGGTATTTTTGCGAAGATAGTAAACATGGCTCTAGACAAAAAAACTGATGTCCAACCAGTGTCTGAAGCACCTTCTGTTTTGTCTTATAATGAGGATGAGCCATCTACACCTTTTCATGAAACTAAAGAAATACTCAAGAATAAGGACATGAGCACATCACCATATGAGCCAAAGAAGAAAAACAGCGTCGAATTTAAAACAGACAGTGAAGATAAACATAAATCAAAAACCGATAAAAGCCTTAAAGTTCAACTAGAAGGTACTGTCGGTCGTTTGGATGATGAAGCTGTAGTTGAAAAACAAAGTAAGGATAGCTCTGATATGTACGTTAATAAATCCAAATCTTTTAAGGTTGATCAAGACATAAAGAAATACAACGAAAGTAGAAAAACTAACGAAAAGCAAACGTCGGAATCAAGTACACAATCTAAACAGTCGGATTCAATCGGGTCAGTCATACCAGTTATCATGATAAGCACGACTGAGAGCGATGAAGAAGTTTTACAGTCAGACAAAGGAAAAAAAGACGTTAGGACCAAAGAGAAAAAACATAAAGAATACATAAGAGGAAGCAGAGCACATGAAGATAGTGAAAAAAAAATTAGAAAAAGTCATTCAGATACTAAATCACTTCGGAGGCAAAGTAGTGTTGATAGTATAAAAGGACAAAAACCTTCAAAGCCAATCAGATCTGAAGAAGGGCACAAATATCAATACTCATTGTAAAATATGTTTAAAATACAATAAATGTTTACAGCCTAAGTAAAATAGCTTTTTATTACTATTAAAAGAGATATAATTAGATTAAAGTAATTCTTAGGCTGTATAAGTTTAGCACCATTACAGTACAATCCTACACAGACACAAACATGATATCTGACATACAAAGATATGGCCCTACTGAAAGGAGTCAGTGAAGCATAGGGGCTAGCCACACATCCGACTTCCTGTGATTTCAGTACATACTCTAACCTGCTTAATCTTTTAGATGCATAGCTTTTCCCAGACTTTGGGGGATACGTTCTACAACCCCTTTCGTAATATATTTCTGATACATCTAGAAACCTCTTAAAACATCCTTTTTTGTATAGTTTGTGTACAGAATCAGTGTCTTCACATTTGGTTTTTAGCGCATATTGCTTTTTTAGACCAAGTAAAGGATTATTAAAGAAGTCATAACACTCGTTAGTACTTAAACCGGTTTCGTTCATTCCGCACGTGAAACATTTCACGTCGCCAGGTGCCCTCAACTGTGCTCTATTTACAGGAAAACTAAGTGGTTTTATTCGCATGTACTTCTTTCGTGCTAAAACTTTTGGTACCAATATTATAATTGTTACTTTAGTATTTCTTTTGTCTTCACTAAATTCTGTTGATTCCGTACTCGCATCTGTTATCATAGTTTCCGCAGTGTCAGCTCTTTGATAATAAGGGAGCAAAGATTGCATGGCAGGTAGTTGAAAGAATTTTCTATGAAGTAAGTTAGGCATAAAGTGAGAAGAGTCCGTTAAAAGCTGTGTTGTTTTCAAACTGAACTCTGTCCCAGTCAAAGTTTGTGTTCTTTTCAAACTGAACCCTATGTTATTATTCCGCTGAGTAGTCACAGTGGTAGTCTCTCGTAGATCCACCGAAATATTAAGGGCAACTTTAAATGATTCTATGGAATTCTTCTCATTTACATCACTTTCGTTAAAAAACACTTTGATGTTCCATATTTTTTCAGCAGTTTTTAGATTAGTATCGTTTTTTCTTGATCTGTAGGTTGTTGGTTCAGTCGACATGCCCATGACAAACGTTTTAACAATATCGTTCGGCAAAGTTACTATACTACCGTTGATATACAAGCGATCAGTGAATAAAGGAGTTATGGATATCGTGCGCGTCGGCCTCAGGATGGCTTCAGTGGTATCTCTGTAGTCACTGACTTCTGCTGCCTCAGTTTCAACCAACACGTCTTCAAGCTTCATTCTGTACGTTCCTACTTCATTGTGCCCGATATTGTAATCTTGAGTCATTTCATCAAACTCTCTAGGAGTTTCGTACACCTGCGTATTTTTGTAACGCGATTCACCAGTTGAAATGTTTGACAATAAGAAAACGACTGATGTAAATGGCAACATTAAACATGTTAGCATCGAAGCCATTCGCTTTAACTCTTAGATAATATAACCAAACATTAAATAGTAAAATTAATCAAATAATAGATTCATTATAAAATACTCCAAGCTTGCCTTGTAAGCTCGGTGTCATCAGAAATATTGATTATTTTTCCAAGATAAAAATATAAATACAAAATGACGTTTATTATATTATGACATTCATAAAAGCAGAATAATGAAAAGCTCGGAGGAAATACTAAAAAGGCAAGTATTATATACAAGTAAGTGCAATAGAGGTCAAATCAATCAATGTAGAGAAATCTAAGATTGGAGTTCTCTGAGGGCTTTTTGGCTGGTAACATACTGAACTTGTAACTAAAAATTTTCTTAGAGATAGAACCGTAAATTAAGATGCTTTTTTTATGCCTACTCAGTCGTATATATACGCCCTTGGGTTATTGTTATAGAGGTATAAGAAGGGCTATGTTTTTAACAATTATTCCTCAGGCCTCAGATGGTAATAAAAATAACAAAAATATTTAAACCTAGATATTTTTACAAAGTTACCAGCTGACTCCCACAACTTCATCTACGTCTGTTAACATACTTTACTACCTATTGTCAACTGAGTATTAATCTGTACTACAAATACTCGCGCTGGGCACCCTTAGTTTATCCCCTATCGCATCGCATCGGGGCAAGCGGCCGACCGGCGGCGCGCCATTACGCGTGCGGGCGCCGCGTTGCAAGGATGGCGCGCGTGACAGCGCTCACGCTACTTCTCCTAATCACGACTATATCAGCGGAGATTCTCACGCCGCCATACTTCAACCTCGCTACTGGAAAGAAGATCACCGCCACAGCGACGTGCGGTGACGAAGGCACGGAGTTGTACTGCAAACTCGTCGGTGCCAACGCAGACCACGATGAGCACGTGATTCAAGGACAGGTATGTTTATATGCTAGCGTTTACTAACTTTTGGGAGCGAAGACTCTACCAGTGTTAAGGTGCCCATTATTTTATGGTGTTGAATAACGAATTGAAATGAGATTAAAGATTTTGTTAGCATAGTTTGGAAAATAAATTTTACGAGAAATACTTAGAACTTAGAAGTACCTAGACTATATAATATTTTCTTCTCATTTCTTGCTGTGTCTTTGCAATAAATAAGTCAATCAAGTATTGGTTTAGTACAAGGTTAGTGGTATACTTACGATTCCTTAATTTTAAAGTGTTTAAGCAATGTAAGAAATTAGCTAGTAGACGATCCACGTGTAATATTACATTTCAAGTAGATACATAATGTATCCTATGTAATATACAAAGACAGTTGTTTTGTACTTAGTAAATGGATATTACAGTTCGACCATTCTTAAACTGGATCTGTCTGCCAATAAAATTGTTCTTATCATTTAAATGAAAACGTGCACTACACTTAATAAATAAATGGATCATCTCTACATGGACTCAAGTTCAAAAAGCTTACTGAGTATTATATTTATGTAGCGTCCGTGGCCCAGTGGTCATACGTTCGGCTTTTAATCCGGAGACCCTGGGTTCAAATCTCAGTGTGTGGCAAAAAGTTCGCTTGGACGCTACCGTGTTTCGGAAGGCACGCAAAACTGTGGGTCGCGGTTGTTTCCTATAAGATATGTAGGAGGCAGTCGTTAGGTCATATTGCAGGCCCTGTAGTAATCTCGGCGACCTGAAACTGCAACATATACATAGGTTCGCCACACAACCTATAAATTGTGATTTGACTCTAACAGTGTAAGTAGGGTAACCTGTTCTGTTAGAGTATAAACCCCCAATTATTATTTATTATAAGAACCTGCATATCATCCTCTGAAAGGCATATGGTGTAGGTATACCTCTACATGTTATCCAAATACATAATAATATTATGTAAAAGGAAAGTGAGACTGATTGACTGACTGACCAATATATCAACGCACCGCACAAACCGCTGCAGCGGTGTTATGCACGGTGAACGGATTTTAAATTTGGCACATACATAGATAACTTTTAAGACATTGATATCCGCTAAGTAAAGATTTTTCCACGTGGGTAAAACCGCGAGGATAAGTTAGTTTTAGTATAAACCCACACGCATTATACTCCAACATAACATAATGTATAATTCCCCTAAATATTAAGTATTCAATTAGCTACAGATGCTATCCGAAGCTTTTCGCTATCAATGAGCTATCATTCGAACAATAACTAACTTGAAAAAAAGTAAAAGTTTGGATGTGTTTGTCACCTTCAATAAAATAATTTGAATCTTATATTAAAATAGACATCGATTACTCGAAAATGCCAGAACCTATTTGGAAAAAATATTTTTTTATTTCCAAAGCTATACTTCAATGGTTTTAGGTATCCTAAATGGGAACACCAATTGAAATTTAATCTAAATCGGTCCAGGTGTTTTCAAGTTATGAACTAAAACTGGGGAGCCCTGCTTATTGAAAACGAGCGAGTCAGTTTTTTAATCCACTTGTCAAAGAATATCATCATCATCAGCCTATGTTCGTCCACTGCTGGACATAGGCCTCCCCCATGGCACGCCTCTCAACTCGATCCTCCGTCTTTCTCCTCCAACCGTTTCCAGCGACCCTCCTGATATCATCGCCCCATCTCGCCCAAGGACGCCCTACACTACGTTTACCGAGACGCGGTCTCTTCTCTAGAACACGTCTACCCCATCGGTGATCGGTTCTGCGGCAAATGTGACCAGCCCATTGCCACTTCAGCTTGCTAATCCTTTCGGCTAAGTCGGTAACCTAAGTTATCTGCCGAATCACCTCATTTAAAAAAATATAATTTATTTAAAAGTGATTATAATAATGAGTAGCAAAGTACAGCGCGTATGGTAGCCCGGGAGTCGGGAGCGATAAGAGTTATCTCGTCCTGTTCTCGCATCCCGCTGCGATAGCGGGTTCGACGGACGACGTTAGGCAAATGTGTGGCGCAATCTTCGCTTCGTCCAGAACTAACTTGCACTCCTCCGCCGCGTTCAATGTTCCCAATGCTCATCTAGTTTTAAACTGATCAACTCCTGTTTGTAGCGGTGAGAAAGGACGATCTTTGCTGTCCTATTTTTTAAGGAACCACTTTATCTTATCTTCAAGGTATTTTAACAGTTATCAGCCTATGTATAACAGTCAAGAACATCTTGGCACTCTAAGAAACGCAACGAGTCTCAGGACGACAATTCATGTGGGTCATGCGCGATAGGTCTGGCCACATAAGTGAAAAGAAATATTTTTAATTCAAGAGTTTTACCTCGCTCTTCTCTCTTATTGCTCAACATCCATAGACAGGCAGCCATACCACTTGATTAAAAAATATTTCTTTAAAGATGTGGTTAACCCTTATCAAAGGTCTCGCGTCTGCTTTACACTAGTCAATGTTACCAAAATGTTCTTTTTATAGTCTTTTAAAGTCAGAGCGACACTGTTGTAGTGTCACTCGTCATAACGTGCTAAATCGACACAACGCACTGTAACTTGTTATATGAGTATCTAGCAATACTAAATGTCGTGTAAGACTGCTTAGATTCTGACGTGTTACGATGCACAACGCTTCAATATTATAGGTCTGGCTTAAGCTCATGTCATGTCTGAATTCAGCTTTCATTTCAGCTCAGTATAATCGTTTAGAGATAACAAACATGTTAATGTTCAATGTTCACTCTTCAATTTCTCACATAAAAAATTACATCCTAAAAAATTCAAAGGCCCCTCGACTATTCGTCTATTATTACCTAAAATAGAGTTAGAATTTGATAAGAGTGTAGCGAGTAGCGGTCTCACTTATGACTTATGTACAGAGTTTGATAACTTAGTGACCTCTGCTCAGCAATCTATATCGGTATGCCGAATTTGAATGAACTTTTTAAAATAACTGGCTATATATGTCATTGCTCTCATTAAAGCCTCATTGACCTGACAAATTTCTTAACTTACTTATTTGATAAAATAAAAATAAATATAGGAACTGATTGGTATACTAGGCCATATAGGTATGTAAATAAAAGCTATGACTATATACACTCGTAACTCGTAATGTAATAAAGATATACTTGACTATATAATAAGACGATAAGTTTCTATTATTTTTATACTGATCACGTATAAAACATTTTAAAAAAGCACGAAGATATTCTAAAAATACGCTAAAAGAGACATTAAATTTAAATGGTATATTGTACCTGGACTTCATATGTGTGGGTGTATGTTTATTACGAAAACACAGGTACCTACTTCACACTAAAAGAAATGCTAATTAGGCTGAAATTTGGCACGATAATTGCTTTAAATTACGAGTATTTCTCTAATCTCTACATTATATGTGTCTCATGCCACGTAGTAGAGATCGTTTAGTTCGATTGCAAGTGATCCCGCTAAACCTTAGGAACCCTTTAGCCTAAATGTACCTACACTTTAAAAAAGGACGGGATCTAATTTACTTTAACCCTAGATAGCTAACGTTATTGGACTACCTTGATAAGCTAACTATTCGACTTTTTTACGAACATTTTTGTAAGCAATTTTTTTATCAATTTTATAATGTTTTAAGTATTTTTTGATGTGATATGCTAAAATGGCATATTTTTTAATAGAATTAATAAATAAATAGTGAAATACATACATTAATTACACATAAATATGATAATATATCGAAGCATTCGATTTTTTTAATAAAATCGACCTTTACGTTTCAGATGTCTAATTTGTGAACTTTTTACATGAAAGCAGTATGTTATTCATAAAATAATAAAAAATATACGAAAATCACTTTCTAAATAACATTAAAAAAAAATACATGATTTGGAAAAAATTAGGAAAAATTCAACTTTATTTCCGCCATAAATTGAAATCCTGCAGATGCCCATAAAATAATTTTATATTTTTTTAGATTAAAAAATGAAACTATTTTCATTCATTTAAGGCCTCGGACAACTTCTAGAATGGAGTGGTTTAAATATCTGACCTTCATATTTGGTATAGGTACCTCATCTAGCCACTATAATAGGTAGGTAGGTATCTAATGCCTTCTAAATTTTTCTTCAAAACCCTTATAATGTTTGAAATCGATTTTTTGTTACTGTTTCAACTATAATTATTGCTCATGCAATGCTCTATAATAATTATTATCTCAGAAGCCAGAAAATAAGAAGGTATGGCCTTGAAGACCTAATCACAAATTCTTACTGACCCATAATTGAACAAAGCAGCTAGAAAAATGTTCTAGTTACTTGCCGAAAGGTAGAAATCTGGCTGTTATAACTTTTATTGCATGTTAATATGTATTTATACCCCTTCCACGATAAAAACGAGCTTCCTTCACTTTGCAAAATTCTCTGAATAAATGAGTTACCTCAACCATAAATATCAAACATTTTCGCCATCATTATACATCTTTAGCATTTTAAAATATTTTTTCCTGCATTCGTAAACGTCTTTAAGTAATATTTGACGTTTTATATAACAAACAAAACAAAACAACAAGTAATCTAAAGAAAATCAAACAATATTAAAAATCCATACACTCGGAAAAATCACACATAAGCTAACTATTCGACAAAATTACGCACATGTTGTTAATATCTCAAAAATGCAATTACTTATCAATTAAACTGGAATGCTATTTGATGCGTTTTGGGGGCTTATAAATTGGCCTGAAATTACAAGTCTGTAAATAAAATAGCAAAAAAGTTACACTCAAAAATTCATTGGGTGTTCGACTTTTTTACGCACATTAGCTTTCTAGGGTTAAATTCTATTTCACATTAGGAATGACGCTCTTTCGCTCGCACTATTTGAAAAATATAAATTCATAGAATTAATTTATTGAAAATTCCTCAAATCAGCCCTGCATAATATTATTGCACACATTTTAAAAGTGTTTTCAGTTTGACATATTAAAAAATGGCATTGGCAACAATATTTAAAAAAAAAATATATCATCATTCTATGAGTTTATATTGCAAAATTTGTCAAATAGTGCGAGCGAAAGAGCGTTACTCTTAATGTGAAATAGAATTTAAAGTGAATTGGATCCCGTCACTCGATATGATATGCTCTTAAAAGCCAAACAATACTACCAAGAGATAGTACAGTCAACTACAAAGAGATGTATCCATGTTAGTCTTACAAAATGAAGGAACTTTTAGTATGCAAAAATTATTTACCCTTACTTCGTGACATTTTTAGTATCCACCAAATCTTATACTATATTCGATTCATCTTAAATGCTATTGTTATGTATCACCTAAGGAAAAGTAGTGGGATACATCATTGTTGCATATGAAACGAGTCGATGATAATATAAAGTTTGATTGCTACTAGAAATGTCACGAACCAAGGGTAGTTCATTGTGGCAAATGAAAATTTACTTCATTTTGTAAGCCTAACATGGATACATCTCTTTGTAGTTGACTGTACAATAATATTATGTCCATTCACAAGTAGTAATACACTTATGTCGTCATAACAAACGCAGACAGCTTCCAAGTAACTATTGCTGTGTTTATGACAGTTCGAAGAACCCAGGCCGTAAAGTAAACCCATTAGAAGGATAAGCAGTGGCATTGATTTACAAATTACTCAAGATGTCGCGATAGAACTCAAAAATAACTAAAATACAAGAGGAGTAGTATAGAATGGGTACATTGAACTTCACGAACGCAAAGTTATTCCCGCTTCCCCGTAACACAATCCCGATAAAAAAAAATTATACTATTACGCTTAATACTAATATTATGCTTAATTTTGCTATAGTAGAGATATGTGTATATATGTAGCTAAAGCCTGGGAATAACACAATGTATTTTTCAAGGGGTTGTAGTACCGGGTCTAGCTAGTGGTTTCACTGCAATCTACTATTTTGAAGGGATGTCATTAAAATTATCAAGCCCATTTACATAGATTTTTGTTATAAATTCTAAGTCCAACAAAACAAAGTCATTGAGCGGTAGCCATAAAGTTGCGATTATGACACTGCAGTTGGATTTTACCTGCGCCTGCGCTGCTCGATAACATCATCTTTTATTGGCGAAGATTATAAAAACCTGTTTCGAGCTTTTATTGAAAACAACAGTTGAGCTGACTACTTACAAATACAAAAGTAAGAACTTGTGAGTGTTTGTTACCACTACACTTCAAAATTACTAAACCGAGGTATTGCGCATCAAGATATTATGGACATACTTTGTACCTAGGAAATAAAATGGGTCTTAAGGCCTTTTATACCAAAAATAGATAGAAGTTTAATTTTTAATAGGACTTTATACTGCAGCTTTAATATCTACGAGTATACACAAATGTAAATAATGGCTGATTAATCTTACTGATAGATATTATAAAACGTGAAAGTTTGTATGGGGATGTGTGTTTCACGCCTAAACGGGTGAACCGATTGAGGTGAAATTTGGTATAGAGATAGCTTAGACCCTGGAACAATACATAGACTACAGTACAGGGGGTGAAACCGCTGAGCGCAGTTAGTAATAGACTCCTCAACATTATAATTTTTAATTGACTCTATATTTTTTGAATAAGGGAAAAAACCTCTTACTTAAAATTTATCCCAGTAATATTTGTAAAACAAATAATATTCCAAAATCCGTCCTTTTTTTAGAGTTTATGTTTTTGCAAACATGTGGCGTCCAAATGTGAACGTCGGGACCGGGGAATCTCAACGGCTTTGTTCCTTATATCTGAACAAAGGTTTCAAAATGAATGACCTTTTTTCTACTGTTCAAACAAGTTACGCGCCGTGTCCAGAATAAAAAGTGTGAATGAGTTTGGCTCATGTTGAATAATATCGTATGACAGTGTCTGTAGTCTGTTGAAAAAATACATTAAAATTATCTTATCACAATTTTACCTTATGGTAACCAACAAACATAACAATTGTATATGGTTTAAATTGTTATGTTACCTTATGGTAAAATTGTTATTGTTGTTCTTACCTCTAAAGGAACACAATTTATAACTTGGCGTTAGCTGGGTTATAAGTTATAGGATAACTGTGTACGAAAAAATAGTAGATACATTGTTTTGAGTACCAATAACTATTCAAAAATGTTAGGGGATATTGCCAATACAATCGATCTGTCTGCGATCTACTATGAGAAAATTATAATTTAGCGAAAAAGAATGAAGTTCCCAAGTTGGCTGTATTGTTATGCTATCTACGTCCAGCGGTTTTATTTCAAGATCTAAGCTAAAAAAAAATCAATCGGTCCACCCGCTTAGGCGTGAAAGAGTAACAAACATTCATCCAGACTCCAGACATCCTGACATCCATACATCCATAGGTAAATACATTCTTACAAACTTTCACGTTTATAATATATTTGTAAGATTTCGTCGTAAGTCATAACGTACTTACAAGTTGCACGTCAGGATTCGTCCGTGACGTGCAACTTGTACGTACGTTATGACTTACGACGAAATCTTACAAATACACTCTTTTGCAAAAAAAGAAGCTCTTGAGGGCTTTTTATAGGTTTTCTTTTAGTTTATTACTAAAACCTCGAATCTTTCAATGACCTAATAGAATACACAGACAGTGCACTCATATAAGTTGCTAATTACATTTAATATTCCAGGTGTGCGATATCTGCGATGCAACAAGCGAGGCCAAGAAGCACCCGCCGGAGTATGCGGTGGACGGCATGGAGACCTGGTGGCAGAGTCCACCGCTCTCACGCGGCATGAAATACAATGAGGTCAACCTTACCATCGATTTGGGACAGGTATGTTTTAATTGACTTATACTTATTCTATCATAAGAGATCGCATCCTACAAGGGAGGCGTCACGACCTCCAGTAATGGGGAACACGACTCAAGGAGGAGGAGTACTTATTCTAACGTTCGATGGACTGGACAGATAGAGCACTGAATTGTGAGGAATGGTCTGGGGATAGGGAGGCCTTTGACTTAATCTTATGTCGGGGGCTGACAAAGCCAGCAAATACATCGACGCATTGGGATCTATTGTGTTAACCCCTTGCCTATCGTTTCTTACTCTTCGAAGAAGTAGTTAATTAAAGCGATGATCCCACGAGGAAGAAACCTATACTCCTCCGGTTTGGGGTACGCTGTCCCAAGGAGGCTCATGCGTTTCGTAGCCAAGACAAGGCATTCACTTCACACAAAATGTGCTCCATTGTTTCTGTGGCCTTTAAATTGACCCAGCAGTGGGTCAAACCCGGCTAAAAATAAATAATTTTGGCCTTTATTTGAGACCGACAGCATGACCGAAAAGAGGGCCTGTTGGCTAGCGCGTCTGGTACTGGTGTCGTTCACTATTAACTGACATAAATGTTCTTAGAGTCATGGAGCGGTGAAGTTAAAGGCCGTTTCTTAAATATGTCGTGTAAAATGTTGAAAAATTGTGATTTGAACGTAATATTGGTACAATCCTAATCTTACTCTAAAGAAAGCTATTTCAATTATGTGGCAGTATGTATTAGAATAAAATTACAAGTTTAATGTAGGTACTATGCATAAAATATGTACGAGTACGTGAGGCATAAATGACCGAATGTCTAAATAGGTCCCAGATGCTGAAACCGACTAGGTACCTATTATTCGGTCCAGTTTCCAGGCGGTATGACATCATTGCCATATTTTTAATTGTCCATACACAACACATTTGTTGTACCAACCAATAATATAATAGTCATATTCTCAAGTCTACATCGTTATCTGCTAGTGTTTCTTCGTTATTTGTGAAGATCGATACCAGTTCTTTTTTGTTTTTTTTTATTCATTATAGGTAAGCCTTTGACCACGATCTCGCGTAATGTTAAGCGACGATACGGACGTTCAGACTATACCTAGAAGGCAGGATCCCTCCGATCTCTCCGAGGTGACTTTTTCACTTTTAAACAATGTAAGGAGTCTTATATTTGTCTGGAAGAGATCGCTATTAACGATAACACCGTCAATTGTAACACTTAGCACATACATACTTAAATTATCTTAGAGAAAGTTATGCAGCTTCAAGATTAAAATAATCAAGCTTGTCGGCGGCTAATCTCGACTATTCGGGACATATTCCCTCCAGAAATAGTCCTTACAACAGCAGTCGGTGCAATGACCCCGGTTACCTCACCACTAGGGGCATAAAATTAATTATAGACCACGAGTTACGATGCAGATGGTCGCATTTGCAAGCGTGGAACTTCAGATTTTGGGCTAGAAACTAGAAATTATCTGGCGATATATACATATACATATTTGATTGTTTTTATTTCCTAGAGTTTTTATTAAAAGATTACTTTGCGAAAGTAGCATTTTTTGTACTCTGAACGTTCGTCAAAAAAGAAAGATTCCCAAAATTATAGAGCTAATCTTTTAATTTTTGTTACAAAAAAGAAGTGTTTGTTACTCTTTCACGCCTAAACGGGTGGACCTATTGAGCTGGAATTTCGTACATATATAGCTTTGACCCTGGAATTACACATAGCCTAGTACAGCGGGTAAAACCGCTGAGTGCAGCTAGTCTTACTTATATTATAAACGTGAAAGTTTGTAAGAATGTATAGATGTCTGGATGTATGTTTTTTACTCTTTCACGCCAAAACGGGTGGACCGATTGAGCTGAAATTTGGTATAGAAGTAGCTTAGATCCTGGAATAACACACAGGCTACAGTACAGTGGGTAAAACCGCTAGTATTATATATATTCACATAATAACGATAAGTATTTTAACTTATGTATGTATGGTATAGAACCCTGGACAATACCATTCGCAAAGTAATGTTCATGTTGCCAACGATTAAAAACAATGCACGCCGCTTATGTTATACCTAAATATCGACTTCCTAGAATTTATACTGAAGCGAAATATAAGTTGCACAGGCCTTCAGATTGTAAATAAAGATGGCTAAGCGAATGCGAAACATGTAACATGATACATAGAATGTCGAGCTTGTCCAGTCTTAAAATTCACCTCTACGTCAAACAAATCGTTCCTTGCCTCTAGTCGAACGGTGATCACTTTAAGCCTGTACAATCTCTATGGCGAGAATATGTCTTCTTGCGATGCGAAGTTTTAATGTCCACTTTCTATAAACAAATCTAAAATGCATTTGCGAATTAAAAAATATATTTCTAGCCCAAAAACTGAAGAATTTAATAGTTTCCTAAAACACCATCTGCTGATATAATACGGTAAAAAAATGACTTACATAAGAAACCAAATCAGAAACCCTGATCCCACCACCACCAACTATAAACCAAATTGATTATAAAAAAAGTTAAAATGAGGAATTTATTATGTAGAAAGAAAGAATAAACATTTATTCGATGACAACACTAATGAATGTAGGGTAGGTATATTTTGTCTAATTATGTGTATTAAACCGCTTCAAACTACTTTTTCTGGTGAATATAAACTTCAGGGGTAGTCTGGTACTAAATCCAGCATTCATCTGTCATTTCATTGGTTAAAATATAATGAGACTACCCTCTCCCCGTTTCCAGGAGTTCCACGTGGCTTACGTATTCGTGAGGATGGGCAACTCACCTCGACCTGGACTCTGGGCGCTGGAGAAATCAACAGATTACGGGAAGACGTTTAAGCCATGGATGTACTTTTCGGATTCACCACAGTATGTATTTCAGTGTACCTACTTGTAACAAATTTGAAAAAATAATAAGGAAAGACACTTATCCTCGTATTTTTACTCGTGTCTTCGCCCTCGACTCAAACTTTTTCGAGGAATAGGGTATTCTAAATTAAAAAAAAATATTTTTTTACGACCTTGAAGTTGAGTACTTAAAGGGCGAAGACAAAAATTACGAAAGTTGTTCGGGTTATTCCTCATGTGTTTAATACTGGTACATTTGTTCCCCAACATATCCTGGACAATATTCACAGCTGCTGTGTATTTTTCTAGGGACTGTGAACGATACTTCGGCAAGGAAAGTCTGCAGCCCATCACAAAAGACGACTCTGTCATTTGCAGCACTGAGTACTCTAAGATTGTACCTTTGGAAGGCGGAGAGGTCTGTACACAAAACATATTAAACATTCCATAAATTTAATGCAAAATTCTTTATCGTAATATGGTTTTTCCCAGATTCCAATTTCTCTCCTAAACTACCGTCCTTCAGCGAATAAGTACTTCAACTCTTCGGTTCTCCAAGAGTGGACCAGAGCCACCAACGTGAGGCTGCGACTGCTTCGTACCAAGAACTTGGGAGGACATCTTATGTCTGTGGCCAGGCAGGATCCTACTGTCACTAGACGGGTTAGTACGATTATTAAATCTAAAATTTCTTTTCATGAAATGGTCTGAATATCTATAAGTTTTTATGCATTTCAAACGTGGATATTCTCTACAAGGATGATATTTAATAGGTTACTGATAAATTAATTTTTTTCTTGGCAAATTGAAGAATTTCTTTATGAACCCTCATCATTTTTGGACCCAAATTAAGTGTTATTTTTCTACTTTCCTAATAATTTACTGCATTGACCGATTTATGTATTGTTGCTTTTAACTGTGCTTGCTCTATATATAGAGGTTTATACCTTAGATATGATTTGTAACTAGATAATCAACTACAAGGAATATCTGTTTTCTGCCACACATCTTATCCATGTCCTTCTTCCCCAGTACTTCTACAGTATCAAGGACATCAGTATCGGCGGTCGGTGCATGTGCAACGGTCACGCAGACACCTGTGACCCTGCGGACCCTAACGCGGACACCAACATCCTCGTGTGCCGCTGCCAACACAACACCTGCGGACCGCAGTGCGCTCGCTGCTGCCCTGGCTTCGAGCAGAAAAAGTGGCGCATCTCGCAACACTGGGATAGGTTCGCTTGTGAACGTAAGTAGATTTGGTATGCCGTTATTGTAGTTGATTTCTCAGTTAATGTTGAGAGTACGAGGGACATTCATAGATCAAATCAGGAAACGTTATTATAACAAGAACATGAGATAAAAGCTAAAGCCAGGACCTAAAGTTAGTGAAACAAAGAGTTGATTCTGATTTCAACCCATGACGTATATGAAGTACTTTGTAATCATCCTGGGCGTTGATTTTTTTACGTTTTTAGTTTACATTTCTAAAAAGTAAAAATTGTTTCTGCTTCATACATATCTGCATATCTGTTTTACTTTACTTTAATTAGGTATACTTAGGTATTGTTGTCTATAGATTTTTGAATGGCTTAATTGTATCTATAACAGCTTGCAACTGTCACAACCACACGAACGAATGCGAGTACGATCCTAAGATAGACGAGCAACGTCTCTCACTCGACATCCACGGCCGCTTCGAAGGAGGAGGCGTCTGCAAGAACTGCCAACATAACACCGAGGGCATCAACTGTAATAAGTGCATGCCTACCTTCTATAGGCCACATGGGAAGAGATGGTATGAGATCGACGTCTGTAAACGTAAGTTTTCTAACATTTTCTGACACTTTCGTTATTACGAGTATATAGCCCTAAGTGCAAATCTCCGAGTGTGATAAGGCTCATTCTCATGGAATCGATTCTCATCGTCACCTTCATGGCAATTCTTATTTATTGCTTATTTGTAATGTTTATGTATAATATTGTATAGAGCTGGATAACACGAGTAAACTTTTATATAAATAATTTAAATCGTACGTTTCATTTCGAAGAAAAACTGTTTTGAAATTTTCGACGCCACGAAAGTGATTCAGTCATTATTTTTTCAAAACTTTTTCAAGTAAAACTTTTTTAAAAGACTAAATCTACCAAAAATGTACAATAAAATGACATTTTACGTAACAACAAACCTCACTACAGAAGAAAATATGCGTAATTTGAGATATTACTTTACCTTTCACTTTACTTTTTTATTAGGCAGAAATTTGGTATATATGTATTAAAACCCTAACATAACAGATAAAGTACTTTTAAGTTGGTAAAAAGGCCCTTTCTAAACAAAACAATAACTTTCGTGCCCTAAAAATCACCTTCATGGTAAAAACGCCACGAAGGTGATGCCACGCTGGTGACGAAAATAACCCTTTTGGTGAAATTCTGCAAAGTTTAGGTATAATGTATAAAATTAAATACTACATCTTTATCTCGCACATTTTAGCGTTTAGAAAAGCTAGCTTTGATTTGAATAACTAAAATACAATGCATAAAAATGTTGTCCATGCAAGTGATCGGTACACCCATGAATAAATTGAAACTTAGCAATTATATTTTTTCCCACGGCTCGATAAGTTCTAGATCCCACTTCTACGATTGCAGAACATGGCCATCATTGAAATGAATCGATCTTTGTATTAGATTGTTGATGTTGTGTTTAACAGCACCCGTTAAACTACGCAAATTTAAAACACCTAAAAGCGTGTGACCGCCGCATTATGTCATTTTAAATTCAAAATAATAATGAAAGACTTTTTTTAGACTGTATACCGTAAAGTATATTTGTTTGCGAAAATTTTGGTATATATTATATACAGATACACCAAATTTTTTTAAAGTAGTGCCCAAATGTTTCACTGCAACGGAAAGTGTGACACCATGAGAATACGAAAAATGGCCCCGTTTTTGACCTTTCATGTTAAATTTTAGTATTATTTTTTGCGTCTATTGTGACAATCTTTATTTATTTTGTGGCTTAATATATGTTTTATCCACCTAGCCAAAATTCACGTCTCTTTCTTTAACCGTTTAGGAAATATAGCCGTGTGACCATCAAATTTGAGCTAAAATGAGAATGAGCCATAAAATTTTCATCTGGTTGCTACCACGTTGCATGGTTCAACGTTGGTGGTTGCATGTTTCAGAAAGCACGTAAAAATTTGTGCCCCATTTGTTTCCTATAAGCTTGTTTAAAAATCTGCTATGCTCTTAAATAAATCTATTTTGTATTAGTTTATCATAATATGTCTGTGTTTCTCTATCGGACCTCTATGTTTCCCACAATGCCTGCAACATGACCTAACACGACAGACCAAGATAAAAGAGATGGCCACATAGCTTATGAAATTGTACCTTATCCAACGAAGTAAGAAGACGAGCAAGACGCTCTCCTGATGGTAAGAGATAACGGTGCCCATAGTTAGTACAGTGCTACCCGTGCACTGCGCCAACGCTTCGTACTTGAGAGTTATAAGATGTTAAGACTCTTCAGCCCAGTAATTTCACTAGCTACAGTGCTCTTCTACCGAAGCATAGCAACCCCCATATCCTTATTGTGATTTGAATCTGACAATGTATTATTTTTATTAACACCGAGAAAAAACTCGTTAAACGTACCTCGAGGGTTATGTGGGACTTCCCATGCAGGACGACTGCACCAGTATGCCCACTAAAACAACTCGGCGGCACTCCATCGTCTTTGTGATGGAGGACTGCGATAACCTATGTATTCTGTTGTAGTATAAATCCAAATTATATTATACAGCATGTGACTGCGACCCTCACTTCTCGACGGGCAACTGCGAGGAGGAGTCAGGTCGGTGCGAGTGCCGCAAGGAGTTCCAACCGCCGTACTGCGATCAATGCGCCTACGGATACTTCGACTACCCCAACTGCAAACCTTGCACTTGCAACCTCAACGGCACTGAAGGACAGCATTGCACGCCTGTTGAAGGCATTGTAAGTAACAATAAATAATAATAATAAGCTAAAGTAGATTAAGATATTTATTTTAATTTTAATTGTAAATAACTATTAATAAAATAAAGAAGAAAATTCTGGCGTCTCGCAAAAGCACACATTTTTTGACACTTTCCGATCCAGCATATCCTAGTTTGGGTATAGCAGCGATAGCGCATATCGTATCTTCCCTTAGATATTACCACAAAATAACAATTCGACTTCCAATTTTTTTTTTTTGCATTACAATGTTCCACACTGAAAGGCAATGCTACCAGCGAAATTACTGGACATGAAGAATTTCAACAACTAAAACATCTCGTGCAATGTTTAACTCAAAACACTTAGTAAGACTAAGTCTGTTATGGACAATCCTGATGCTTACCATCAGGCAACTAATTTGCTCGTCCTTATTATCATAAAAATGATTTTACGAAAATAAAGGAACGTTTCTAACATTTCTCATCATTGTCTCTGTATAAGATTTTAAACCGTGTTATTATTTTTAGTGTCCTTGCAAATACAACTACGCTGGCAACTCCTGTGAAATCTGTCAAGATGGATTCTATTCGCCGGAATGCAAAAGTAAGACTATCAACATCATATCACTTGGTTGTCTGGAATAGATCGCTATTAGTGATAAGACCGCCGATTGTAACATTGCTTAAATAAAATGTACTTATTTAGTGTTAATTGTTTTCTTTGTTGCAATAAAGAGTCTATCTATGTATTTATCTATTACCTCCAATCAGTTTCAATCACCCACCCATACAGACTTTTATATACAAACTAGTTGCACCCAGCGGTTTTACCATCCCAATCCATAGCTTTTGTATTTATAATATTACTAGGACTTTATAATTCCTTTTGTTTATAACATAAACTTTAATTTTTCTCAGGTTGCGAATGTAACACAGTAGGTTCCGCATCACAAGTCTGTGACAAAGTGTCTGGAAACTGCACCTGCAAGAGCAAATACAGCGGGAGGACCTGCAACCAATGCGAGTCTGGATACTACAACTATCCTACTTGCAAACGTAAGTTTTGATACAAATATCTATGCCTAGACGACGGTGGTGCAGCACAAGTGCAACACTACGCGATAAACGCGCCCCTCTCTAGTTTCGAGAAGTACGGGAAATAATCGAATAAATACGGGAATACAATAGTTGTTAAGGGGTTAATAGTCGCTGAGCCTCTGTCTCGCTCGTACGATATAACTTATTGTCAAATATCAATTAATAAAATTGACTTTTTGGAAATGTGTTAAATTGAAAATTTAGCCCATATTTTTATACTATTTTTATTAGTATTCCCAGTTTTCTACCTTAAATAACAACAATGGCATTCTCAATTATATGAAAAATATCTATCTTTAAGCATGCCTCAACCATTTTATAAAGTATCAAACTGGTTATACTTTAAAAAATTGTATAAAAATATGAGCTAAATTTTCAATTTAACACATTTCCAAAAAGTAAATTTTATCAATTGCTATTTGACAATTTGTTATATCGTGCGAGCGAGACAGAGGTTCAGCGACTATTAGCCGCTTAAGCGACACCGATTCCATACTTAACTGCCAACCGCCAGGGTTATCATTTCTATAGATATTTATCTTAGCCAATAAACCTATGAATAAATGATAAGTAGCTATTAATAATAAAATGTTCCAGACTGCAACTGTGACGTCAGCGGTACAGAAGCCAGCATTTGCGATGACGTCACCGGACAATGTATTTGCAAGACCGGCTTTGGAGGACCACGTTGTGACCAATGCTTGTCAGGGTACGTACCTTAAAATATATTGATATAAGCTTAGAGGAACTTTAAATCTGAACACTACCATGATTTAATGCACGAGAAAGAATATTCGTCTAGCAGTCGTAAGATCATTTCGAAATTCTTGAAGGAATATTAGCAACTGAAAATTGGTTGACCATATAACCATATACAACTTTTTTATCCTCACGCATGGCACCATTGCCTTATACCAACACCTATGCGTAGGGCCAGAAACACTCCAGTATTTTGGTCATAAAATATGTCGGGTCGACTAATAAGCGCACTCAAATTATTTTCATACTGTAGTACTTATACACTGAACCATATCAATATTATATATTCAATTTTGCGTCTTCTTGACTTTTTTTCAATTTGTTATATCCTTTACTCGAAAATTGTTGAGTAGAGGGCGAGTACATACATACAGCTGGACGCTCTGTGTGACAGGTTACATACAAACTAGAACATTACAAAAATTCCGTTCCGGATCGCGTTCGCTTTACCGGCTCAGTGTGACCAAAGCTTAAATTTATAGAAATCTGAGTTTTGTGTTCAATTGTTTTCCATGTAGGTATTACATGGAAGTCCGCGGCCGCGAGCGTGTGTGCACCCCTTGCGACTGCGATCCAACCGGCTCCACATCCACCAGCTGTTCTGTTGACGGCAAATGCAACTGTTTGGCCAACTTCGGCGGCAAACAGTGCAACCAGTGCTCACCCGGCTTCTACAAGTACCCTGAGTGTCTGCGTAAGTATTGTCACGTCATTATTATTTCATGAAAGTGGATAAATTAAAGCAGAAAGGGGCAAGAGAATGAAAGGTCGTTGATTATACCCAGCAGTGCGTCAGTGGTGTTTTGGAATGGAATTTTATATCTAATGATGATGAAAAATCTAATTTCTAATAGAATAATAAGAATAAAGAATTACATATTATAGTAAGCCTATGTATAGCTAACGTAAAAATAAAAATATGTAACAACTAAAAGTTAATTCAGCTACTCCATTTCTTTAAGGTGTTTCTCCGACATAAAGTTAATAAGCCATCAGGTATACCTACATACATCCTGGGCGTATTGCGATTTGCGATCTGACTTGCGGTTCTGTGGTGGAATGCTTTCAGTGGGATTTCTCCTGTTTTTACCCCTGTGCACACTTGCCGTAGTAAATGTTGTAAAAAACGCATACACTGGCAAATTTGCATCTCTATGAGATTTCCCTACATTCCCATACACACAATGTAGTTTACTCTCAAATGCGTTTAACAATAGCAAGTTGAGTATCTTTAGCGCCCTTACAACTGACGCTAAAGCTTTTAGCTCTGTCCCACAATTAAGACACTGATGCGAAGATATCTCTGCAGCTTTTTTTAGTTATAAATCTTGATTGTTTCTAGCATGTAACTGCGATCCGTCCGGGTCGATGGGCTCGACGTGCGACGACACCGGCCTCTGCTACTGCAAGTCCAACTTCGACGGCGGCAAGTGCGACCGTTGCCGGGAACAGTTCTACAACTTCCCCGCTTGCGAGGAGTGCAACTGTGACCCTAGGGGTGTCATTGCTACTTTTGCTGGTAAGTGAAGAGAAATCTTGGGAGCACTGCTTATTTTTTAGTCATATAAAGCCTTTGACCACGATCTGTTAAACTAAGATGCGGCCGTAAATGGCAGCAGACTATACCTAGAAGGCGGGACAAATGCCTCCCTGTCTTCACTGAACATAATGCCAGAACACGGTCACAATGCCCGCTTGGCGGACACGGTTTTGTCCAGTGGATGGTAACTAGCAACGGTCGGAGCCTACCACCAATACAGCGAGTGGAAAAACCGTACATAACTAATTTAAGTCATTGGTGCGGAGCCGGGATTCGAACTCAGTGGTCAAGATTTGCATCCGCACCACATAACCCCTTGGCCACCACCGCTTTAAAACTGTACTGATTATGGGCAGCGTTATCTCTTACCATCAGGAGAGCGTCTTGCTCGTCTGCTTATTTGTTTTCATAAAAAGTATTTTTTTAAATTTCATGTCCTAAGTTTCACGCCATCACCTCATACACCACCCATTGGATAAAACCGACGTACTAAGCGGTCGTTATTACCGTGATCTCACACTTCAGTATAGCCAGGAATAGATTTAGTATATTCGGCCACCATGCGACGATTACGTCATAATATTATATCTTTCCGTGGCCAATGTATGACCACTGGGGTCATACATCCGGCTTAAAATCCGGAGATCCTGAGTTCAAATCTCAGTAAGTGGGTGATGTTCACTGTCTCGTCTGAAATAGAACATAATATTTCGGAAGACACCTATAATTGTGGGTCCCGGCTTTTTCCAAGTAGTAGGCCCTTGTAATCATTGTTTTTAATTATCTTGAGAGGACAACAGTATATCTTAGGCTTAATCAAACAGTTTGAAGCATACAAACTAATAATAATGTTCTTCCAGGTTGTGGTTCAGTGCCAGCTGGTGAACTTTGCCAGTGCAAGGAGCGGGTACAGGGCCGCATTTGTAACGACTGTCGACCACTCTTCTGGAATCTGCAGGAGTACAACCCCTATGGATGTGAAGGTAAACAACGTTGATCTATGAAACATTTCTGTTCTGTTTTTTTTTTAAACCCTTTTTTCAGCAAATCTTGAGAATGATTTCCTAATCACGGGTAAAATGTCTACTTACTATCTTACTAATAATGAATTGTATTTGTTTCTTTAAAAATAAATTTGATAGAATTGAGAAGAAGTGAGAAGATCTCGTAGCGTAAGCGCGGCGTTATAATTCTCCACTGACCCTTACAGCTACAAGGAACTGCAGGATGATCCTTGGGCGATCTCTCTGAGCTGGTCCGGAGCAGGCACTGACAGAACAGGTTTTTTAATTAGAGCTCCATACTTCCCTAATAGATACAGAGGCATTTCCTCGCCACCCTACAGATCACCAAGTACAGCTACTAAGACAGGCGAACGTTTTGTCACCCCCTTGTATTTTGCCCACAGACTGCAACTGCCACTTGCCGGGAACTCTCGGTGGTCTCGGCGCTTGCAACACCCGCAGCGGCCAATGTAGCTGCAAATCACACGTGACTTCCAGGACTTGCGACCAATGTAGCGACGGTTTCTATAGACTCCAGACTGACAATGTGTTTGGATGCACGCGTAAGTATCGATATACAGAACTTTTGTTTAAAAATATGTTGAGCAAAGCTGTCATAATACGAATGCTGCGTGCTCTCAACAGCTTCTCAGTAACAGTTTAAAAAAATAACCGATTCTGATAGTTCTGGGAAAATTCACGTAGATTTTTAAAACTAGATTTCATGTTATATGCAGCACTAGCATAAGGTAAACCTTTTAAAATAGTGTTACGTTTGTGTAATTAAATTAATAATAAAATAATAATATTGAAGAAGAAATCTAGAGTAGACCACAATCCTCATTTAAAGCAAAATCTTGACTAATTTTTACTGAAAAGGAATTGTTAACAAGAGCCGTATGCAAAGTTCGTTGATAAGGGCCAAAAATAATTGTAAATTTTTCTCTTATTTGATTGTTTCCACTAAAAAGATAAGAAAGTAAAGTTGGGTCACGTCAAGAAAATAGCACTATGCTTTTTCTCGCGTCTTTTATTCATAGCATAATAAGCTAAGAAAGAAGATCGTATAAATATCTGTAATCTGTGACTCTTCAATCCTTTCGAACTTTACTATATTTCTTTGTTCCCTTCCACCAGCTTGCGACTGCGACGTAGGCGGTTCAATAGACAACAACTGTGACAAGGTAACCGGCCAGTGTCACTGCCACTCCAGAGTGGAAGGAAGAAGATGCGACCAGCCGATCCGCGCCCATTACTTCCCCACATTACACCAGTTCCAATACGAAGTGGAGGACGGCGTCACCCAGTCTGGACCAGTACGGTACAGGAACTCTGACGATGTCTTCCCTGGGTACTCCTGGAAGGGATATGTAGTGTTCTCTATGCTGCAGGTTTGTTTTCTTTTGATTGTTTATTCAAGAAGTAAGAAGAGTAAGACGCTCTCCTGATGGTAAGAGATACCGCTGCCCATAATTAGTTCATTGCTATCCAGGATTTCACAATGATATAAAATTCTAGGCGCACTTCGCCAACGCTTTTTACTCAAGACTCAAGAGTCATAAGATGTTAACACTTGGTGTGATTTGTCCACAGAATGAAGTAATAAACATAGTTCATATACCGAAGTCTTCCCTCTACCGAATGGTGCTGAAATACTCGAACCCACTGCAAGATCCAGTGCTGGCGACTATTATCATCACTCCGGAAAGCGTTGTCGATATTCAACAAAAGTAAGTTAATTTATTAATAACCAGTAAAGATCAGCATATGGCATAACATGAAGGAGGCCTATGCCCAGCAGTGGGATATAGAAGGGTGTGGATGATGATGATGAAAGATCAGCGGTTTTATCCGCTGATATGTTATTCCATGAGGGTCTAAGGTCCTTTCAAACCTCCGTCCTGTTATAAAACCGAAACCAACCGCTCACCATCAGGCGGATCGTGTAGATGCACAAGTGTTAGCCAGATTGCTAACCAGAGCAAACCATCAGATCTAAAGTTACGACATAATAATAATTTGTTTATTTTCAAAAATACAGTGGTTTTAAGCTTAAAACTAACTTACATCTAGACAAAGATAATATTTTCTTCCATTCAGGTTCAACGTCTACCTCCGTCCGACAAGCGCGCCACAATTAGTGACTGTAGCAGGAGATAAAGGCAATGCTCCTTCTCCGTTTGTTATGAACCCTGGCAACTGGACCGTCACTATCAAGGCCACTAAGGAGATTATGGTGGTAAGTATGAAATTGACACTCTTTTACACAGAAAAGAGTACAAGTATCTCTTTTCTGTGTTATAGGCCGACGCAATACGCATCCATATCAACCCCACCAAAATTTTGAAACATTTATTTTTAGAAAATTTTAAAGATATTAAAAATCTTTAGTAATCTTTACATTTATATCCATAGCATGGGTCTAGAGCATAGTTTGGGCTGCAGCTTCTTCAGTGTATCTGTATTTCTGCAATGCCCGTTATTGAATAAAAACTATACTTTTAAATTATATATGAGTTATGTTACTTGAAATAAATGGATATTTATAATATCATCTTTCTAGGACTACTTCGTACTGATACCAGAAGCGTACTACGAAGCGACAGTGCTGACCAAACTGGTGGATAAGCCGTGTACCATCGGAGACTCGTCCCTTTGCCGCGACTTTGCTTACCCGAGCGTTAGAGACTTCCCCACTGCTGATATCAACACCATCGAGACAGTCTCCAATCACTTCATTGATGATCCTCAGGTTTGTATTTCATTTTTACCGGGGGTAGACTTCCTTTGCAGGAGGTCGTCTAGGTAGGTACCCCAACAGTGCCAGTTATTCTACCGCCTGAGCAGTGATGATTACTGTGCTTCGGTAGGAGGGCACTGTAGCTAGTGAAATTACTGGGCTAAAGAGTCTTAACATGTTATGACTCTTGAGTAAGAAGCGTTGGTGCAGTGCACCCAGAATTGCACATAATTGTGAAATTCTGGGTAGCACTGTACTGATTATGGGCAGCGTTATCTCTTAACATCAGGAGAGCGTCTTGCTCGTCTTCTTACTTCTCCACATAAAAAATATATATATATATATTTATTGCACCTCCACTTGGCATAAATGTTCAGACTAACCCCCGTATTTTTAGACATGTTTTTTCGCCCTTTACTCAACCTTGAAGTCGCAAAAAGTAGATTATACGATATTTTAGATTACGATAGCAAGAGCATAACTAAAACATGTCGAAGATATAAAATTCAAGATGTAAAAAGCCCTTTTGATTGAAGCTGATACTCTGAACGAGCATTTTCGCCAAGTGATTTGGTTTGGTTAACAGGTGGAATTAAAGCTGTATAAACTACACCTACTTATTATACCTAATAACATACCTACTCAATTCCAACCTAGTGTAGTATAACCCTACCCCCTAAACTTAACTGAAAAAAAAAACACAAACATGCGTAAAAAGAAATACAGCTATTTTTTTTCTTTTAGCAACTGAAAGATCTATCAGTCAGTGCCAGCGACATCCCCCTACTGAACGAGCAGCAAACCGAACTGGTCTACACAATGGACATCGAGAAGCCTGGCCCATACGTCATACTCATCCAATACGTCACGCCCATAGCCTCGAGGGAAGGTAGCCAAGGGCTCGCTTTAGTGGGCATCGAGTCTGGGAACGGGCCTAAAATTAACGGAGTGGTGAACCTGATTAGCTGTCCGTTCACTACACCGTGCAGGCAGGTGGTTGTTGATACACTGTCCAAGATTCTGGTGGTCGATGTGAGGGATAGAAATAACATCGTGACTTTGCTGGTAAGTCGACATTTTTACAGGTCATTTATTTTATTACTAGCTGTGCTGGAAGTCTTTGTGTTATCAAAATAAATGTAATATAATATGTACAAAAATTTTGTTTAATCGGTTCAGCTGTATTGGCATCAAGAGATAATAAACAGAGACAGACACAAATAGAAGTATCTTTTCGAATTCTGGACACACTGACAGTGATGTACCTACTTGAAACGTTTTTTGTAGATTGCCATTGAGTAGATTGGCCAAAAACGTTTCAATATTACATAATTATGATTATTACTTGCAGTATTATCCTTATGTTTTCCCTCTAAAGGTATACTTGGCAAAAGTTATTTTCAATTATAGTGAAAGAACCTTTATCTTTTAGGCTGAACCATCAACCGTAGCAGGCATCAAGTCAATAGTGGCCATACCGGAAGCACAGTGGCACTTGGACTACATCACGCCGCGGCCATATTGCCTGAGACGAGATGACAAATGCGAACCTGCTGTGTTTAACACCGCTGTTGACTCCAAAAAGGTTGGAAACACTACTAAAATTAGTCACTTTTGATTTATTTCAGGGATCAACTGATCTATTTATATTAAAAGGTTTGGAAAGAGAAAGTGGTAGAAAATAAAAGTGTGATAAAATCGTGATCATCAAGAAGACGGGACCAAGTCTGGTCTTACCTGTCCCCTTGCTGTTTTTTTTTCAGGGGCTGTCCCCTAAAAACTAAGAAGAAAATAGTTTCATCTGTAACGTAATAGGGGGCCAGATAGAAAAAAATGCTTTTTGGTACTATTTGCTGCCTCTGCTCGAAAATCGAAATGCAATTGCCGACACACGAGTGGGTCTAACTAATGAAAAGGCAAGAACTTATAGAGTATTAAAATGTTGTTCAATGAAAATTGGTTAAACTATACACTTATGAGACTTAAAGGCCCCTTATCGAGCTGAAGTAGCAAATAGTACAAAAAAGGAAATATTCCCATCTGTCTCCCAAAATATTACCGTTAGGCCCCCCTAAGATTAAATTATCTTGTGATAAACGACCGGTATATTAGTTAGATTATATTTATATAACTTGTTTTATTTTTTTTCGAATTTTAATTTTAAATTTTCTTTTCCGTTATCAGCTTGAAATGGAGACGGGCACAGTAAAAGGGGCTCAACCGCCGATCCTCGACAACGCTACCTCAGTTTTTCTGAACTCTGAATCTTCGCCTGTAGTAGTGGACTACAAAGTCACTACGCCCGGAAACTATCTGCTAGTCTTGCATTATTATCAACCTGATTCTCCTGGTAAATATTTTATGTTTTTTTTTAATCTAGCTTATAATGTAGAAAATAGATGTATCTAAAAGCACAGTATACGAGTATACTGTTCATTATTTTTTTCGATTTGGTCAATATTCCAACCTAAAAATCTAAAGATGTTTTTAATTTAGGTAATTTTACTAAATTCTATTCCAATTTCTCCTCCATTCTACTCTTTCATCCGACATATCTTCATCAACTTCCCTAGCAAGCATATCCTAAAACAAACCTTTCAACCAAACCTTTTAACCTAATGATTAACATCATGTATAAGTAAATATATTTATGGACTGTTAGAAGCCACAAAGTGCGCGCGGGTCCAATAGTCTATTTTTTTATGTGATGAAGTAGAATACGAGCAAGACGCTGTCCTGATGTTAAGAGATAACGCTGCCCATAATCAGTACAGTGCTACTTAGGATTTCACAATGATGTCAAATTCCAGGAGCACTGCACCAACGCTTCTTACTCAAGAGTCATAAGATGTAAAGACTCTTTAAGCCAAGTAATTTCACTAGCTACAGTGCCCTCCTACCGGAGCACAGTAATGTTTGCACATCACTGCTCAGGCGGTAGAATAACTGGCACTGTTGGCGTACCCACCTAGACGACCTCCTGCAAAGGAAGTCTGCCCCCGGTATCAATATTCTTTGATTTTAGAGTTCAGCATAGCCGGCAATATCTCAGCGAACGGTCAAGTGTTCGAGTTCACTGCGCCCATCCAACACTGTCCGTCCGAGTCCGGATGCAGGACTCTGCTCAAAATGGTCGACGGCAACTCACGCTTCCCCTTGGAACAGAACTTTACCGTTACTTTTAAGGTTAGTCAATAGAACATTTTACAAGAATTAAATATTTTTGAAAGCAGGTGATTAGGAGAAAAGGTGTGGATGAGTGCTTCGGCGTACCCGCTACCCCGGCATTATGGCGTCCCGCAGGTACACCCCCAGGTTTTTAGTGGATATCCCCGCCGCGCCTATCTTCGGCGAGTCCTACATACCGCCCCGCGCCCCCCGGCGTGGGGTGATGATGCGTAACGCATTTTTCTGGGTAAAAAAGAAAAGGTGGTTAGGAGAGAAAGACGGAAGATCGAGTCCAGCAACGTGCTAATCGTAAGCTCGCTGTGCAGAGTGGACGCACTTATTTTGATGATGATGCAACGAAAAACATAAACGCGTAATGTTAGCTATTTCTGAAAAATAAGAACAATATAATTTTATAGGCAGACTTTCCAAAACACATCTACGCTTCAATTCGGATCGTCTGTGAAGCCAGGGAGGGATTTATCCCGCCTTCTAGGTTTAGTCTGCTACTATCTAAGGCCGCATCTTATCTCGTCAAAGGCTAGCCTATACCTAAAGAATAAAATTAGCTTTCTTGCGAGATATTAATTTCAAAAACTCCGTACAAAGATGGGACGGAAGAGATCACTCTAAGCGATATAAATGCCCATTGTGGACCAAAATATAGTTAAATTTATTTTTAGGGTTGCGTACCTCTAAAGAAAAAAAACGCAACCCTTGTAGGATTACTTTGTTGTCCGTCCGTCCGTCCATCCGTCTATCTGTCTGTCTGTCAAGACCCTTTTTCTCAGGAACGCGTGGAGGTACGAAGCTGAAATTAATAGAAAATACTTAAGTCTACTGCCTCTTGGTGCTGTAAAAATCCAAGTTTTATGCCAACGCAATCAAAAGATATAGTCGAATGTGCCGCAAAGTTCAGCAATTTTTTGACATTCCCAAGGGAATCAAAACCTACAGAGTACTTCCCGTGAACTCAGAATCTTGAAATTTGGTACGCAACAACGTCTTAGAGCACAGATAAAGGAAAAATTGCGAAAACCGTAAATTTTTAGTACCTCTTTCCTCATGAACATGTAAAGGTATTAAATTAAAATTCATATCAAATACTAAGGTCTATAATACCTTTAAGCTGTATCAAAATCAAACCTCTATGCCAACGCAATCAAAAGAAACAGCAATTTTAGTCGCATATTTTCAAACACGTAACTACTTGCAAGGGAATCAAAATCTACAGGATACTTTTACTTAGGTATCTATCTACGCTTATGTACGGAACCCTCGGTGCTCGAGTCCGACTCGTACATGACCGATTTTTAAGTCTACTCTGTAAATTTTGGTCTCAATAGAGAGTATTGTATTGTGTTGTATTGTAAAATAAACAATAGGATGGAGCAATAAGGAAAATTGATTCCTACAATAGATACAGAGATTTTTTTTACATTTGACTGGTGACGTGCTATTTGTTTAACGTAAGTGGTGATGTGAGGCCTTACAGGCCTCGGCTGAAAATGAGTATAATTCGCGATGTACGTAAATAAATAACTGAAACTTAAATTTTATGTCCAGCGTATGCTGGATATTAAGTAAATACGAGTATATTATATATATAATAATAAAACACCACCATCGGCGATCTTCGTGTACGGCGACTGCAGGTGTAGAATTTTTTATCAATCTTGTCCTTTCTTCCAATCATTTCAAAAGTGTTTCTGTTCTATCGTCAATTGCTTCGGTGTTCTAGAATTCTATAGTAGCTCTAGTGGTAGATATACCGTTAACCACCCTTGAGAAAGTTCCCACAGTTTATGCATAGGACAACAACAATACATTGTGTGGTATATTACTCTATATGGCTATTGGCTATCCTAAAAATCTATATCGTTTTACAGATTACAGATGGCTGTTTCTGTTAATTACAATATTTTTAAAAGTGGAAGTTGATGATTTTAAAGGAACTGATTACTTTTCTTTTATTTATATTGGTACAAAAAAGTCACGTAACTGGAGACGCGGAGCCTGACAGGCCTAAAAGGCGTAATACTTTGAACACGTATAACTTACTGAAATCACACCCACCGACACTATTATCCACCTCCACGGCGTGGTCTCAACTAAACTCGAAGCTACTGAGACGTACACAATCCAGGAAACCCGGGAAAGGGGTTAAATAACGTTTCGATAATACCCTCGGGCCTGTGAGGCCCGACGTCGCCAGTTAAAGGTTAAACTTCTATAAAAAATATGTTAATGATGTGTAAATTTTCAGGGAAAACCGAACAAAGGTGTTTGGCTAGATTACATCTTGGTTATTGCCGAGCCAGATTACATAGACTCTGTTCTCTCAGAGACTAACATGCTCGACTACACGACGGAGTTCATCAAGAAATGCGCAGTGAACGACTACTACATCCCACATAATGATACTGGTGAGATTGGTTTTAATTACTATGTACAATGTATCTACTATAGGAAATAATAAAATAATTATTATTTTAAATTGTTTGCTACTCCCCTTAGTTTCACCGGTGTAATTCCCGATCCCGTAGGATAAACAGGGTTAAAATTAGCCTACGTGTTTTTCCAGGTTTCCAGCTATATCTACTCCTTCATCGGCATCGGTTTTGTGTAGCCTTAGATATAATAGTTATAATAATGACTGTTGTTTCATCATCGATAACTGTAGGCCAATTAAAATACAAAAAAAAATGTATTTTTCATTTGTAGGTTTCTGCCGCGACTCGATGTTCTCAATAACTGCGGAATACAACAGCGGCGCGCTCAGTTGTTTCTGCGACTTCATGGGCTCCACTGAGTTGGAGTGCGACTCGTTCGGCGGCCAGTGCCCTTGCAAGGCCAACGTGATCGGCCGCTCTTGTTCCACTTGCCGCACTGGATACTACGGCTTCCCCAACTGCAAGCCTTGCCATTGTCCCGCCACTGCTATTTGTGATGATAACGGTAAGAAAACGAACCCTTATAGCAAGGCTTCATGTTCTCCACCGAGTTGGAGTGCGACTCGTTCGGCGGCCAGTGCCCTTGCAAGGCCAACGTGATCGGCCGCTCTTGTTCCACTTGCCGCACCGGATACTATGGTTTCCCTAACTGCAAGCCTTGCCATTGTCCCGCCACTGCCATTTGTCATAATAACGGTAAGAAAACTAAAGCAGGACGTCCCGTCCGGATGGTTGCTGAGACGCCACGGTACATACGTATAGAGATTGGTTTGTATGAAAATTGGACTCATAGGTTGATATATAAATGTAAAGAAAATGTTACTAAAACCTCTTTACATGCATCATGAAAATGTAGGAGATTGGAAATAACAGTATGGGAATTTTAGTTTGCATTTTACCTTCTTTTTCTCTAAGCTTCTCCATATATCTATTATCTAGTTCAAAATGTTATACGAGTATAGTCATAAAGCATAATGTTTCAAATCTGACCCACTTAGCTTGCTAGGCGTTTTATACCTACATAGTTTTTATGTCATCTTTATTTTATGTTGAAATAAATTTATTTTATATTTCTATTTCAAATGTATTATAATTATACAAACAACCATCCACTACCGGCAATCTAAAATACACTACATTTGCAGGCATGTGCATCTGCCCAAAGAACGTAGAGGGCGAGAACTGTGACCGCTGCAAACCGCTCACATTCAACTTCGACGTACAACGCGGCTGCGATGACTGCAACTGTAACCCTCTGGGCGTCATCGACAACCAACTGCAGTGCGAACCTGACAGCGGGAACTGCGCGTGAGTGTCACATTTCATTAAATTTATATGCAGCAGATGGACTGAAGTGCGGCTACACCTAGGTTTAGCCGGCTAATCTTAGGTGTATCCAGTCATCATCATCAATTTCAGCCCATATCGTCCCACTGTTGGGCATATGCTTCCTTCCCTTCGTGCCCACGCATCTCCGTCCTGAGTAGAGTCTCTTTTATCTGTGGTAGAGTATAAAAAGTTGAGTTAGCTACACAATCCATGTTAACTCTAGCAATTAAGTAACTAAGATAATTATTAAAAGAAAATGGGAAAGCGCCATAGTGCTATCGTTGCTATGCCAAACTTGGGCCTGTTGGATCGGAAAGTGTCGGTTTCTGCGCCGAAGTAAATTGTGTGTCCTGGGCATAATTCAAGCGAACCATGTCAGAAACGTTAGTACCGCATCTTCCTATTTTTTTTAATGTATGGATCTTAAATATATTTTTTTTCTGTGAGAGACCTGTTATTATGTAATTTATTATATATATATATTTTTAATTTATCATCAGATGTCGCACAAACGTGATAGGTCGTGTATGCGACCACTGCGTGCCCGGACATTACGCGTTCCCTCACTGTGAAGCTTGCACTTGTGACCTCGACGGTACCACGGACGATGTGTGCGATCAAAACACCGCGCAGTGCTACTGCAAGAAATATGTTCGAGGACAGGTGAGCACAACAGTATTCACTGATTTAAACGAGCTTATACAAATACAAAATAGACGAGTATTTATTATTTATAGAAGGGTATATAGACTTATAGTAGTAGTATATATACTTGTAGTAGTAGTACTTAATTTGAAACTTTATGTTAGTTTTAACATTACTTTATTCCCCTAACATTGTCTGCACTCCCATTGTCCAGTACATTTTTCTCAAGTTACAGGGCAACTGGTAGAAAATGCTACTTTAGCATTAAGTTATATAGTCGTTGTGCTGAATAATAAAATAAATAAATAAAATACAAATCTTTATTCATAGATTTCAGGTACATACAGGTCTTCA
Organism: Hemithea aestivaria; assembly: GCA_947507615.1. Taxonomy (NCBI): domain Eukaryota; kingdom Metazoa; phylum Arthropoda; class Insecta; order Lepidoptera; family Geometridae; genus Hemithea; species Hemithea aestivaria. The sequence continues at coordinate 5,675,376 of OX382323.1, forward strand.
TTTAAAGCATTTTCCAACCGAATTAAAATTTGTTGTCTTAACGTGCTAGTGATTTACGTGACAAAGTTTTTATCTCAATCTTATTGATTTCATTTAGTGACAACATGGAATATTTTACATTAATGTTTGTACAGGAATGTGACACGTGCAGAGACGAGTATTTCAACCTGCAAGCGGACAATCCCGACGGTTGCACCAAGTGTTATTGTTTCGGCAAAACGACAAGATGTTCCAGCTCTTACCTTGCTTGGGTTCATGTAAGTTTGTCAATAAATACATCGTGTTAACCTGCAAAATTGGTCTTAATGTCAATTAAGTATAAGACCAAGTTCTTTTTTTATGAATTTTCATGTGGCTCAAACTTATTATAACCATAGAGCCAACAGCTTCTACTGACTGGGCCCATAACCTGATAATATTATGGTTCAACTGCTTATAGAGTTGAAATGAATGACATATCACCTCGTAGATGGCAACAAATGCATTATTTTCGTACGTACGTACGTGAGCATCGACACAACTCTACAAAGTTCACGCACACATTGATGAGTTACGCATGTGTGTGTGTTTTATGTAGTGGTAGATAGGAAATTACGTGCGAAATTTTTGATTCAGTGCCGGGGGCCTAGTATTGTAGTACGAAAAGCCAACAGGATGTAAACATCAAATTCCATATACCTGTATGTGCAATACTGGGCATTATACTCGTAGTTATAGATTGTTTCAGAGTACCGAAATCTAGAATTCAGTAGCAAATGCTGTTAGATCATAAAAACTCTTTTTACAAGCTTTTATTTACTTTCACCTGTCTGTTGTCTGTCTGTCTGTCCGTGTGTCTGTAATCAAATCTTGCAAGTTTAATTTGACCCACTTCCCGGTCCTTTCGTTTCCCGGTGTCCGATTAAGCTGAAATTTTGCATGCCTGTATACAACTGATGACCATGCGATATTTTATGACATCGGGCTGACCTAATGATGGAGCTTTTATTATTATTACCATCTGGCACCATAAAGTACTCGTCAAGACGAATCAAATGCGCCCAAACTCGATGAGGTTGCGTCGTTTAATTACGGAGTTCCTATCCACCTTCCAGTTCCATCATTAAATCAGCTCGATGTCATATAAATATTGCATTGTCATCCGATTTATACAGGCATGCAAAATTTCAGCTTAATCGGACACCGGGAAGGGGGTCAAATTAAACTTGCAAGATTTGATTACAGACACACGGACAGACAGACAACAGACAGGTGAAAGTAAATAAAAGTTTGTAATAAAAGCTTGTTTTTAAATTATTTTTTTTTAAATTTCACTTGTTCTACATGTAAATGGTTCTTCCTTCATACAGATACTAGGCATGGAGAAATGGTACCTAGTGAACGTAGACACGAACAGAACAGTGAATATATTCCCGCGAGTGGCGCCACTGTCCTTCGCCAACGAATCTGTGATCGCAGCTGATTTGACCACTGAAGACGAGCAAGTGGTCTACTTTGGAGCACCTGACTATTACCTGGGTTTGTATTTATTTATTTATTTATTTTATTACTCAGCACAACGCTAGGACTAACTTAATGCTAACATAGCATTTTCTACCAGATGACCTGTTTACTGGAAAAAATGACAAGATAATGGGAGGAGTGCAGACAAATATCATGGACAATTATAAGAAAACTTAACATTAATTAGTACTTAAAATTAATTGACAAACTAATAAATATTATATACCTATATATACACAAATTATAATAGAATACACAAATTAAAATACTAAATAAATATAAATAATTAGGTACTTATGTACATTTAAGTCAAGTTTAACTTCATTTTTTTGTCTATGCTTCAAATTAAAACAATAGATAAACTGATACAACTTGATATGATACAACTTGTGACAAAAAACTGTTTATAAAAAAAGCCTCTCCCTTAATACCTACTGCCTTTTTGACATCAAACCAGTGAACTAAAGTGCCAAACAAAATAAACCTCTAATCTCTTCTGATAACAGAAGACGGCTTATGGTAGAGCAACTTTCTTTAAATAGTTTATCTCCGTTTGAATACGAGTACGGTAACGCATATTTTAATGTCTTTTATAATATTTAACAGTAGATTGACTCAAAGTTCAAAGACTGATTTTCTATCATGGTGCATCTTCTGCGATTTCTTTAGATTTATTAACATATTTTTCCAAAACTATTTAATGTGCATTTTAAACTGTCATTATTACTATATGACTGACAATATTTTAGGTAAACGGCTGAGGACGTACGGAGGTTACTTGACCTATTCCATAATATACGAGACTCGTTCCGACGGGCGCGCCATTGCTGCGCCTGACGTCATAATTGGAGGGCCTAATGGGTAAGGATAGTACTATAAACTCAGCTCATTTTTACTTCACACTTTATAAATAAATGTTGGACTCAGTTACTCATAAAAAAGACAATAGAAGATTGTGCAATATTTTCTTTCATACAATCATGCTAAATACGCTGTTTCTGTCTTTTAACAAATCAGCGATTTCTTTACAAAGGTATTGAATAAAATTCGTACCCCGAAATGGCATCAATAGTTATCAAATCAATCTAATTAACCGAAATACAATTCAATTCAAAATTCTGGTCTATCAACGACAAGATACTGATCCCATTAACCTTTTGACCGCACCGTGATGTGCAAACATTACTGTGTTTCGGTAGGAGGGCACCGTAGCTAATGAAATTACTGGGCTAAAGTGTCTTAACATCTTATGACTCTTGAGTAAGAAGCGTTGGTGCAGCGCACCCGGAATTTCACATCATTGTGAAATCCAGGGTGGCATTGTACTGATTATGGGCAGCGTTATCTCTTAACATCAGGAGAGCGTCTTGCAAGTCTTCTTACTTCGTCGCATTAAAAAAACGGGATTTTCGTAAGTAAATTTGTTTATTTAGCGGCCAGGGAACAGAAATTCGTTTATCAACGGCGGTCAAGAGGTTAACTAGGAGTATATTATTATAAGAACGTATAATCATGTCATTAAAAAGTTTGTTTACTCTAATTCCATTTCCTCTTCCAGGTACCTAGTCCACTACAGCGTAGAACAGCCGCCAGCTTCGCTTCTCTGGACTCACAACCTGAGGCTGGTGGAAGATCAGTTCACGACCATCGAGGGGAAACCAGTTTCGAGGGAGCTTTTTATGAACACCCTCGTTAATCTGACCAGCCTCTATATTAGAGCTAGCTATTGGAAAGAGGCGATTGAGACTAAGTATGTTTTTTTTTTCACTATTTATTACAAGCTTTTATTTATTTTCACCTGTCCGTTGTCTGCCTGTCTGTAATCAAATCTTGCAAGTTAAATTTGATCCACTTCCGAATTTCCGATTGAGCTGAAATTTAGCATCATGTATGTATAAATCGGATTACAAATATTATTATGACATCGAGCTGATCTGATGATGGAGCTGAAAGGTGGCCATAGGAACTCCGTAATTATACGACGCAACCCCATCGAGTTTGGGCTCATCTGATACGTCTTGACGAATCAAAAGTACTTTGGTGCTAGATGGTAATAATAATAAAAGATTGTTTTAAAAAGTTTTTTTTTTAATTTCACTTGTTTCTTCTAGATTGATCCGAGTAAGCATGGACATAGCAGTGGAACCGTACACAGAGATAGAGTCACACAGAAGGGCGACCTCCGTGGAAGAGTGCCAATGTCCGCAGGCTTATCGCGGGCTGTCCTGCGAACAATGCGCCGAGGGACATTACAGACTGCCGAATGGATTCTGTGTGCCTTGCCAGTGCAATGGACATGCGGCGCAGTGCGATGTTAACACTGGGATTTGTCTTGTAAGTTTATTTATACATTAAAAAAAAATAACTGGGTGTGGTGTAATTACTGGCCTAAAGAGTCTTAACATCTTATGACTCTTGAGTGAGAAGCGTTGGTGCAGTGCTCCTAGAATTTCACATCATTGTGAAATCCTAAGTAGCACTGTACTGATTATGGGCAGCGGTATCTCTTAATATCAGGAGAGCGTCTTGCTCGTCTTCTACTTCATCACATAAAAAATAAAAATTCTAGCTTTGCCCAGCAGTACTGTAGCCTATGTGTCATTCCAGGGTCTAAGCTATCTCTATACCAAAATTTCAACTCAATTGGTCCACAAGTTTAGGCGTGAAGAAGTAAAAACACACACACACACACACTCACAAACTTTCGTTAGTCTTTGACCACGATCTCGCGTGATATTACGCGACGATGCGGCCGTAGATGGTACCAGACTTAACCTAGAAGGCGGAATAAATCTCTCCATAGTTATTATTTTTATCACTATTAAGGCAGAAGGTGGCAGTCGTCCAAATTATGCATGTTAGACATTTTAAATATTGAAAGATTGCGCTTGTATAGATAGGTGATTGATCTGTAGGGCGCAAAGCTATTGGCACCTTTACTTGACTACTTTCAGTTTTCTTCACTTACAATAATACTTTACAATGTCCTAATTAAAGATGACGACACACACGGGCGAGAAAGCGGTCGCGGTGTGTGGCGGAACTTTTGTAACGTTCGAATATGTACGGTACCTGTTTATATGTAAAGCGATCGCGACCGCTTTACTGCTCCGTCCCGCCTCTGTCTGTCGTCAACTTAAAGGTCAAACCTTATCATCATCATCATCGTCTCAGCCGTAGGACATCCACTGCTGAACATAGGCCTCCCCTTTGGACTTCCATATGTACCGGTTGGAAGCGACCTGCATCCAGCGTCTTCCGGCGACCTTTATAAGGTCGTTTGTCCACCTTGTGGGTGGACGTCCTACGCTTCGTTTGCTAGTCCGTGGTCTCCACTCGAGCACTTTTCGACCCCATCGGCAGGCCCGGATTTAGCCAAAATGCCGCCCTGGGCAGTGAGAAAATGCCGCCCCCTCCGCCAAAATATAATTTATTGGCGAGGGGGGAGGGGGGGGAGTGTCATCGGCTAGACTAACTGTAATTATGAATATTTATAACTGTATTTAAGGTGCGCGATTAGCTCGCATTTCTCGTTTCGAAATTTGCCGCCCAGTTAAGTTAATTTGCCGCCCCCTGAAAATTTGCCGCCCTGGGCACTCGCCCCGAATGCCCCTAGTGTAAATCCGGGGCTGCCATCGGCCATCCGCTCTGCGCGCTATGTGATTGCCACTTCAGCTTGCTAATCCGCCGGGCTATGTCGGTGTCAAACCTTAAGAAATTTACTATTATTTATTTTATACAATTAATTTATTTTTATACCTTTCAAACTTTGTTGATTGTGTTATATAGAGGTATAGTGTGAAAAGTAATGAAATTCAATGTTAAACAGAACTGCACCGACTACACGATGGGTGACCATTGCGACCAGTGCATCCCCGGTTACCATGGCGACGCTACCATTGGAACTAGGATGGACTGCCTCATCTGCGCTTGCCCAATGCCTTATCCTTCGAACAAGTGAGTAAACGGTATATATAACTAATAAACCAATCACTTCAGGTAATAACAAACCTACAATTAATCTGAAGTATCAATGATCTATATAATTTACAGCCCTTATAATGAGATCCAGTATCATTCCTCGACCAGTGTTTCGTTACAGGATACCTAGAAGCCAAAACGAAATATGTCTTCATAATGGTATGCAAATACAGCCAAATACCTAGGCATGACAATAGACGCAAGGCTTCGCTGGAAAGTTCATGTGAAAAAGAAAAGAGATGAGTTAGAACTAAGATATAAACAAATGTATTGGCTGCTAGGCAGACACTCAACGTTGTCATAATAAAATATTGCTATATAGACAAATTCTGATGCCAATATGGACATATGGTATCCAGTTATGGGGATACACCACCCAGAACAATATTAACATTATCCAGCGCTTCCAAAATAAAGTATTGAGGGGAATCGCAAACGCCCCCTGGTACGTTAGAAATGACGATCTTCATAGGGACTTAAATGTGGAACTCGTATCTAGTGTAATTAAAAAGTTTGCCGTGAGTCACGAACATAGACTTCATCATCATGTGAATGTCGAGGCTATCCAGCTCCTGGATAACACAGACCTAATAAGACGACTCAAAAGAACAAAGCCTTTTGAGCTAGTGTAGTGATAGTGAAATTAGTATAAATAGTGTAGTGCTACAACAAGACACATGAACAAAGTGTACCTCACCAATAATAGAGACTGTAAGACAAGTGTTATTGGACACTATCTTAGATATTATAATTTTGTAGAAAAATACGTTAGAGTTAAATATTACTCATTAACCAAGAAAGGCTAGATTGTAATACTATAACAGATCCATATAGTGATATGTGATTTAAAAAAAAAATTATTTTGTTCTTCTTGAGGACACAGATGATTATAGGATTGGAATTTCGTCATCGTTATTGGCTCCAGCTTTTTATATAAAATTCTTTATTTGTAAAATGGCGCAGTCGACAGGATAAATCATGAAATTTCGGCTACGCAGGGACTTTAAAAACCTAGCCAAACGTTTGATGGAAACAACAAAAGACCAGAATGCTGGTTGAAAAAAATGCATTTAATTCTGACTCCCTATCCTCCATCATATGGTTATTAGATTTAGTTTTTCAGTATTTATAACTTTTAGATGCCTATCTTTAAAAATTTCTTTTAAAGATATCAAAATTTAGTTTTCAAGAAATTTTAATATACCTGCAGTAAATATCGTTATTTGAATAAAATAAAAATACTTATTTTAAAATGTTGTATAGCTTCGCCATCGGCTGCGACCTGAGTGGCAACGGGGAGCTAATCTCGTGCGATTGTAAGCTCGGATACGCTGGCGCTCGGTGCGAATACTGCGCCGCTGGGTATTACGGGGAACCGGAGAAAATTGGTAAGTGAAAGAATAGAAAACAACAGCTTATTTCCTTTCTATTCCAAGCATCTTGATCTGGATGTAGTTTATTTTCTCGTTACGAAAGTATTCAGACTGTATTCATTGCAGCATTACTTGTTATATTATGTTTATTCATTTAAATTTTAAAATTAAGTATCAATCAAATATTACGATAAAAAAATGATCAACATGCTTGGTTCAAGTACAGGTAATAGGGATGTTGACTTTTTTGTCCATCAAATATAATATGAGCTAGATTTATTAAAGCTGGAAAGTTTTTTTTTGCTTAGTAAATTTCATAAAAAATGTAAATGGGATTTTAAGACGTCACTAATTATGACTCGAGTCGGTACTTGTTGTACTGTGTGACGTATTATGTTAAATTACGGACATTTTTTTTGCCTTGTTAACATCCCTATTGTTAATTAACCAATAACTTGGCTTTTCGAAACTCCTGCAGATTTGCTTAAGATTAGGAGTTCAGATTCGATTGACCTTATTTTCTAGGCGATTACTGCAAACCGTGCAACTGTTCGGGCAACATCAACGTAAACGACCCCAGTTCTTGCGACAGCATCAACGGGAATTGCCTCAAATGTGTCAACAACACGTCGGGCGCCGCTTGCAATCTATGCGCGCCTGGTTTCTTTGGAGATGCCATCTTCTCTAAGAACTGTACAGGTAAGATTTTCATAACCTTTAACCTAGTAAATTTCTAGAATTTTTCTAGTATAGTAAATCATTGTATTGAGTCCATTTCTTGACTTCCATGTAACAAGATTCGTACTAGATCTGAATTTTTAGTCAGTTTTTTTTTTCAATTAAATTTAATTTTTTGCATAAACTATACAGAGAAAGGTGTTACATAATTATTTTTATCGTAAATATTTAATTTGTGGTAAATGACTCTTTATGAAGAACGTAACAGAAAATGTTGAACAAAATGTTAGTGTATATCTGGCCGCTGGTCCAACGTATAAGTATTGCCGTCCAACAAGATAATGCTGTCAACATTCTGGGCACGCTGCTATCTGATAGTATTTCAGAGAAGTTCGATTTTCTGTAGAGTGTCACACGCTAATCTGTAGTTAATACGACATGACGTTCTTTATTTGACTTAAAATTCTCGATACCAAGCCAGTGGCAGTTACCAGTGGCCACACTCCTTTAAAAAAAGGTGTTCTTTATTGCTATAGTATGTACCTGTAGTATTGCTTCATTATTTTCTCAATGAAGGCTTTCATCTCTATTAAAATACGAGTAGCCAAGATGTCTGTCTATAATCTGTTTTTATAAAGCGAATAGGCATGACGACCATATCCATAATGAAGATCATTAAAAAATATTGGATACGCATTTTTTCCTTGAGAATTTAATGAAAAACGAGTAAGTTACTGCGCCCTAAAGTTGCGGAGGAGGAGGTCATGTGTGTACGATTTGTACCTAGTAGTGACGTAGCACGTCTCCCTCATAATTTTATATACGCTATAATAAATATCTAAGTCAAATTCAATGATATTGACAAATAAAAAAACGTATCGAATATTTTTTTGTTATTTAAATAACGGACTAATATTATACTTTTAAAATGTTATCCTTGTCATGCACAAAGAGTTTTTAACAAAAGGTGAATTCTCTTAGTGCTAATGACAATACTATCATATTGGTACATCCAGCTTGCGTGTGCGATGAATACGGGATGGAGCGGTGCGACCCGAGCACGGGGACTTGCGTCTGCAGACCCGGGGTCATTGGGGACACTTGCGACCGCTGCGCCCCAAACCACTGGGGCCTCAACTCAGGACAGGGATGCACGCCGTGCGACTGTGGACTCGCTGCGGAGTCTGCGCAGTGCGATGACAATACTGGACAGTGCAGGTAACAACTACCTACTTTATTACAAGCTTTTATTTACTTTCACCTGTCCGTTGTCCTTCTGTTTGTAATCAAATCTTGCAAGTTTAATTTGATCGAAATTTTGCATGCATTATACATAATATGTATAAATCGCAAGACAATGCAATATTATTACGACTTTGAGCTGATCTGATGATGGAGCTGGAAGGTGGCCATAGGAACTTTGTAATTAAACGACGCAACCACATAGAGTTTTATGCTTATTTGATTCGTCTTTACGAGTACTTTGGTGCTAGATCGTAATTATAGAAAAAACTTGTTTTTAAAAAGTTTTTCATTCATCTGTTGTTTTTATCTAAAGAAGTAAGAAGACTAGCTAGACGCTCTCCTGTTGAAAAAAGATAACGCTGCCCATAATCAGTATGGTGCTACCCAGGAATTCACAATGACGTAAAATTCTGGGCGCTACCACCGCTTCTTACTCAAGAGACTTTTTATCCCAATACGTTCACTAGCTACAGTGCTCTCCACTCACAGCCTTCCTTTCTTCTTGTCGTTTTAAATAGCTATTATATATATTTTTATGTTGATGACAAATTTAAGGAAAAACCTTAAAGATTTTTCTCCCTTACTATACTAAACCGACACGTCTAATAGCTGTTGAAATTATCCCAACCTCGGTTTCGGACAATTTCGATGTCCTTCATGAGTACTATAGTAACGCCTGCACATCGAGGACATATCCAACGCCTGCATTACCCGAAGTTCACCAATGTGTACGAATACAGCACGTTATTGCAAAAATGCATCGTATAAATTAAAAAGGAGGTTTACTTCTTTACATCAGAAGTTTTATTAGAGAATAGATAATGCTGAATAAGTATATTAGGATGTCGTCTTGGCCGTTTTTGGCATTGATTATAATAAGAGTGATTATACAAGGCACTCCGTTTAAGACACTTAAACTCCGATACAAGAATTCATCAACCTACAGTACAATGTACAGTCAACAAAAAAATCATAAAAAATGTTTTGTTATTAGATGTGCGAAGGGAGTGACGGGCAAACATTGCGATCAATGTGCCGCTGGATACTGGAATTACACAAAGGAAGGATGCGACCGTGAGTAACAATTTTATATCATCTTTTTTTCTAACTGTGCTTCCTACTTCGATTAACATCAAAGAGGGGTAGGGGAAGAGTTTTAAGAGTAGCCGTCGGGGCTGCGGATGAGTGCTTCGGCGTACCCTTTGCCCCGGCATTATGGCGTCCCGCAGGAACACCCCCAGGTTTTTTAGTGGGTATCCCCGCTGCGCCCATCTTCGGCGGGGGAGTCCCAGATACCGCCCCACGCCCCGCGGCGTGGGGTGATGATGCGTAACGCATTTTTCCTGGGTCAAAAAAAGGGTTTTATGAGTACATATTGTATTGTGTAGATATTATAACATTTGCAAGACAAGGATAATGAAAAATATGTTAAGTGAGAAAGAGCGTCATTAAAAAGAGCCACAAGTATATATAAATACGTAGCTCTGTTAGTGATTTTTATGACAGTTTAATTGTCCTGGACTTTTATCACATAATCATACTAAGATGAAGTTGTTTTTGTATAATATATAAAACAAGCCTAAATGGCTGCACTGATTGAGCTGAAATTTGATGAGCAGATAGCTTAGACTAATATAGAATGATAAATAGGCAACTAGACGAATTATTCCCCCCCAATTTGTCCCCTTAGGGGGGCGGATGGGAAAAAAGTGGGAAATAAAACTCTTTTTTTCTCACCCGTCCCCCTAAGAAACGGTAGGGGGACGGACGGGAATAATTATTTCAATCTGTCTCCCTCTTGCCGTTAGGGGGACGGATGAAATTTTTTTGTCCCATCCGTCCCTAAGGGGTCAAATTGGGGGGACGGATGGGAATAATTCAACTAGACAAGTAAAATCGCTGGCTACAGCTAATCATTTTTTTTTTGTACAGATTGTAACTGCAACACGGGTTACTCAGTTGGTTTTATGTGCAACGCGACTGGACAGTGTGAATGTCTGCCAGGAGTTATTGGAGAAAAATGCGATAGATGTCCGGAAAGGTAAGATTATTTCATAGATACAATACAATACTCTTTATTGGGACAAAAATTAACAAAACAGACTTAAAACTAAATTAAAGTACTAATATTAACAATGGGCGAACTTATCGCTTAGAGCGATCTCTTCCAAGTAACCAACTTTGCACATTGAGTATATAGATAACACTTTATTGGAACACAAAAAATATACAAATAAGAACTTATGATAGTCTTATCGCTAATAGCGATCTCTTCTAGACAACCATGCTTTTATACATTATAGGTTAGCCTTTGACCAAAAATCTTGCGTCATGTTAAGCGATGATGCGGCCGAAGATGGTAGCAGACTCAACCTAGAAGGCGGGATAACCCTCCCTGGCTTCTCTGAACATCAGGTGTCATTACATATGCACTACTTAACCCCCTTGGCCCCCACCGCTAATAGTTTTCAATGGTAAAATTTGTGTGCTAGTGCTCAATGTCCAAGAACGTTTTATTTTTATCTATTTATATAGTCACCAGTGCGGCAGGCTATATTATTATGAAAAAAAGTTTTTATTTTTTGTTAGCATAGCCACAGATAAAAGAATACAAGTAGCATAGCTGAGAATAACCAGAAGCTAAGGAAAACTTTGTTTAGTGTACCTTTTTGGGAACATGCGCATTTCGGGAAAGTATGTTTTCTGAGCCTAAGCCATGCGTTGCGATGCGTTGAGGTTGCCAATACGGCCTCTAATCTTTTGATCTAATAAAAGTCATGAATTATTAAATTCGCATACATTAAGTACGTATAAGTAGAGATTGTGCATAATAAAATGTGCTTTTTGCTCTATTAATGAACTCAAACTGAAATAGTTATTTTATTAAGATTTATTAGGCCTTAGCGGCCGTTCAAAAATTGCCATAGCGGACGGTATTTCACGTCCACACGGCGGGGTATTGGTAAAGTTTTCAACTAGCAATAATCGCACCTCGGATTAACCTCATCGGTTACGATATTGCCTCTGCGCAAAGTTAACGCAAAAGTACCAGCTTCAATTAGGTCTTGTATATGACGAAAATGTCACTTGCGCGATCTAACTCGACGCCAGCGCCATCTAGTTGTGTATATTGAAAGAACTAGAACTTTTGAAGCGGTGGTGCCTAGGGGTTAAATGTAGTGCGGATATAAATCTGGACCACCATGTTTAAATCCCGGCCCCACACCAATGACTTTAATTTTAATTAGTTATGTGCGGTTTTTCCACTCGCTGTACTGGTAGGCTTCGGCCGTGGCTAGTTACCACCCACTGGACAAAACCGTGTCGGCAAGCGGTCATTGTGTCCGTGTTCCGGCCTCCGGCATGATGTTTTGTGAAGCCGGAATGGATTTTTTTTTAGCAGACTGCCCGCAATCTCACCTGTTGGTAAGTGACGATGCATTCGAAGTTGTAGCACGCTTGTTCAGTAAGAACCTATTTACTCTTGATTTGAACAAACCCACGTTATAGCATTCGGGAAACACTAAGAGTGGTAACGAGTTCCATAACTTCGCCGTTCTCAAAATGTAAGACGAAGCGTATCGCTTAGTCCGAGCTGCTGGTATACTCACCAGATATTGGTGGCGCAGTGCCGTTTGCCTAGACGTTCGGTAGTAAAAGGGTGACGGATTTATCCCGCTTTCTAGGTATAGTCTGCTACCGTCTACAGCCGCATCGTCGCTTAAGATCAGGCAAGATCGTGGTCAAAGGCTAAAACACCTACCTAGAATAAAAAAAAAACTAGAAGATATTATTAATTTCAGGTGGGTTCTGATACCTCAAGAGGGATGTTTGGAGTGTGACTCGTGTACTGATGCGCTTATATTCTCCGTGCAAGATCTCTCGTATTTATTGGCCAATGAAACTTTGGAGTTCAAGGTAAGTGACAGTTTGGCTAAGATTTGTAGTGATATTGCTGGGGGTTTGAGACTAAGTATACATCTTTATATTGGAATAACAACGATCAATTCGCATATTTTCACGTTAAGAGCGCTTATACAATTTACGCTGTGTCGCTCGCACTATTTGATATCTACATTTTGAAATATGAATTCAAAGAATTAACTTTTTGAAAATTATTCAAGAAAAGTCTTGCGCAATATTATTGCACACATTTTAAAAGTGTTTCCAGTTTTATATATTGAAAAATGGCATGTGGAGATTTTTTATTTATTTTATTTTTTCAAAATTGCTCCTCATGCCGTTTTTTAATATATCATACGGAAAACGCTTTTAAAATGTGTGCACTAATATTGAGCAGGGTTCCTGTAGAGGAATTTTCAAAAGTTATTTCTATGAATTTATATTGCAAAATTTATCAAATTGTGCGAGAGATCGTCAAATTGTATAAGCGCTCTTAACATCCAGAAGTTAAATTATATTTTATAGTTTCATATGTTAATTTGTTTTTGTTCAGGACAAAGCCGACTCATTCTTCACAACACAGCGTCTAACGTACATATCGAACCAAGCGCTCCAATTGCGCCCGCTAGTGGCCGGACTTAGAAACGTGGACGTTGATGATGCAACATCTGCTGTTAACAGACTGGAATCAAGCGCTAAGAATCTGCTCAGATCTGTAAGTATTCCTATGAATCTAAGCTTAAAATAAAAAGAGAAGATAAGGTACGCGCTATCGTTGCTATAGCCAGACTTAGGCGCTGTCTCCACGAGCGAGAGAATCGCGGCGATATTATCGTTGTGCCACGTATTTCTATACACTCTCTAGGGAACCATCTCCACACGGCGATATTATCGCCGCGCGCTCGCGCAGCGGACCCGGCGCTCTCGCGACGAGCGCGAACTGAATTCTTTCTTTCGCAACGCGTCGTCAAGGAAACGCGGCGATACCGTTACGAGTCGCCGCGGAAACGTTGCGATTCCGTTACGACTCGCGACGATACGCGGCGGAATTATCGCTCGTTCGTGGAGATTATCGGACGATATAAGGGCGGACTCGTCGCGATTCTCTCGCTCGTGGAGACAGCCCCTTAGGCCTGCTGTGTCGGAAAGTGTCGGATGCCGCGCCGAAGTAAAATTGTGTGCATGAACTCAATTGGATTTATATTTAAATCTAAACATTTACCTATTGCTATTATTTTTATCATTCATATTTTTCCTTCTTAGATTTGTAATCCTGAAATGTAAAATGAACATGCGCTTAATTATTTTCCCGTACTTTTATTATGTTAGAGTTGTATAATATGTAATTTAAAGCTTTTTTCTAAATATTATAATTGACATTACAATAACAATGCACACTCAAGCGTAGATCCATTGGTGGTTAATAACACATTACTCCAGTATCAGCAGACGAGCAAAAAATGACTTTACGATACAAAATTTAGCTTATGGCGACCCTGCCAGGATACGTAGGAGCAACTCATATACTAAGTAGATTTTATTTAAATTCATAAAACGTAACTAATATGCAACAATATCTACGACCCACCTACCACTTTCTAAGTGTTAGTATTTTTTTTCTACCATCTAAGTACCTACATCTTAATTTTGTAGAAATTGGGATGGTAGAAAAATAATACAAACACTTGAAAGTGGTATGTGGGTCGCAGTAGCTACCTACATATTATATTATATTCATACTAGCTGCACCCAGCGGTTTTACCCGCTGTATTATAGCCTATGTGTTATTCCGGGGTCTAAGGTATCTCTATACCAAATTTCAGCTCAATTGGTCCACCCGTTTAGGCGTGAAAGAGTAACAAACATTCATCCATACATTCCTACAAACTTTCACGTTCACAACATTACTAAGATTCTGTTACTATATATAATATTTAACATTTCGTGAACAATAACCTCGTTTTTACAGGCGGAGTTTGCAGCGACAGATAGTGACAAACAAATCACTCGCGCCGGTCGTCTAGCGTCAGACGCCGACGCCATTTTGTCCACCGTTAGAGACAGCGCTCAAAAGTCACGGGACGCCGTAGAACACGTGGCTAACTTGGCCACTGGCTTGGAGCTGAGTCAACAGCCTAAAGTGGACAGTGCTTTGGCTGAAGCTAGGCAGATTAGGAACGATATTGCTGGTATGTGGACATTTTATAGCAACGGGTCTAGACGTTTGTCAAGAGCGGATTCCTAAGAGTCTTTTTTCCATTGTCACTCTTTTTGACAACTCTCTCTCTTTCTATAATCGGTGGGCCAAGCACAGACATTATGTAGACGTGTCTTGCTGTCAAATCAAACTGTCATCTCATACATTGTTCTCTTGAAAATGTATGGGATGTCTGTGCTTGGCCCACTGACAAAATGACTTTAAGAAAAGCTGCAAATCACTTTTCAGTGACAGTGGTAGTAGCAAGATTAGTCTGTTGCTAAACGTCAGACTACTCTTGACGCAAGATAAGAGTTGATTAGACTTGACAGGTGGCATCGTGTGCTGCCAATGTAAGACAAATTTGACTTGTAAAGTATATTGCCCATTGATCTGGTGCTGGCAGCATATTGGACTGTCATCTGACAGTGTATAGAGCATCTGGATTTTACAAAATCTACGTGCTTTTTTGACTTTACAAGCAAACACACGGTAGCGTGTCAAGCTAAGTTAAAGCAAAGGAACTACCAAGCTACACCGTGTGTTATATTACAGGAACCGTTTGAAGCGACTTTTGACGACTTTTGCCCACTCATTACGCATATTTTGCTATTTTTTTTTAGAAAAAGATTTGTCCCCGAAGCAGTTGCAAGCAGAGAATATGTTCCACAACGCGACCACTCAAACTGAACGAATGAACGTATTTGTTCAACCAGTAAAGGAACAGGCTAAGGTACGCGCATAAAATATATCCTATACCCATTTCTTTACAAAATAGCATCCAGAGTTCTTCACTTATTAACTGTTTTGTGTTTAAATTTCATTTATTTATAAGGAAATAGGCTAATTGAATGAGTATTATTAGTAGATTTATTTGTGTTCATAAATTATTTAAAGTTAGGCTGAGTGACGATATTCACCTATCTTGTGGTTATGCAATGCCTAAAGCCGGCGATTTAGCTTCACTTGGACACTTCTTCTTCCTGCCCTTATCCCACACTAGGTAGGGTCGGCTCTATCATTCGTCATATCTGCATCCACTCCCCTAGCACTCATATCCTCTTTCATACAGTTCATCCAAACCTTTTTCGGGCGTCCCCTTCCTGGATTACCACCTATCACCATATTCATGGACTTTTTGGTAACATGATTTTCATCCCTCCGCATAATATGTCCATACCAGGACAATCTTCCGCTCTTAAATTTCTCTGTCACTGGTGCAACTTTCAGGCTTCCCCTCACATACTCATTTCTGATTTTGTCCATTCTTGTCACTCCACACATTCACCTCAACATTCTCATCTCCGCTGCATGCACTCTCCTTTCATCCGCAACTTTCGTAGCCCAGCACTCCGATCCATACAATACGACAGGTCTTATTACCGTCTTTTATATTTTCCCCTTCAATCTAAGGGGCATTCGCGGGTCGCAAGTTGTTCTTGAGACCTGTCGCCACTTCATCCAGCCAGCATTTATTCGGCTCGCAATATCGCGGTCGATGTCGCCATCGTTTTGTAGGACAGAGCCGAGGTACTTAAAATTGGAGCAGACTGGCAGGGATACACCATCTAAGGCAATCGGGGTGAAACTGAAGAAACCGCCAAAATCGCAAAACATGTGTTCTGTTTTGGTCCGGCTAATCTTCAGCCCCACGTTCTCCAGTTTCTCCTGCCATTTTACCAGTCTTCTCTGAACGTCAGACCCTTCCTCCCCAACAAGCACAATGTCGTCGGCGAACAGCATACACCAGGGTGCCTCCTCCTGTATGTCTGACGTCAAAGCATCCATTACCAGGAGGAACAAATAGGGGCTTAGAGCCGACCCCTGGTGCAAGCCTACTAAACACTAAATTTACCCATTGATGTTTGACAAGACTAGATAGAATAGATAACACTTTATTGAACACTATATTTACTAAACAAACAATATTCAACAAAGTTGATTCTAAAAAGTCTTACAATCGGCGGTCTTATCGCTACTAGTGATTTTTTCCAGTCAGGTCTAGTTCTATTATAAAAAGTTTTGTATACTATTCTATCCAAAATTTGACGAGGAACAACGTAATTTCAATTCACGAATCTTATTCTAAACTGTTATTGTACAGAAATTCGAGAGACTAGTGAACAGTACTCGCGACTTGAAAGCCAAAGTGGACGACTTGAAAGCGTACACCGACGAAGCACAGTTGACAGCAACTCAAGTTGGAAAACTTAATACTAACAACAGGTAAGTTTTACTTTAAAAGTATTTTTATTTTAAATCTGCGCTGCGATCAAAGCTATTCCAATTTTAAAGTAGGTAACTATTCTAAAGGAGGAAGACGGACGACCGAGTTGAGTGGGTGCCATGTGGGAGGCCTATGTTCTGCAGTGGACGAACATAGGCTGATGATGATGATGATTCTAAAATATAATGTTTTACAACAGTCAGAATAACTTAATAACTACTATCTCACTATTGGCTACGTCGTGATCTCTAGGTATTTTATTTTACATAAATAAATAAAAATACATGCAGCGTCCTCAATTTCCAAAGTTTGCGAAACTTTAAATGTGGGTTGGTGAGCTATGATATCACAGAGCACAACATTTCAGAGCAAAATGTGACGTAGCGCGTTCCCACCCAAAAAATACAAGCGCTAAATCTCTGCCATTTTTTATTTTATTTACAAACAAAAACATACGTACATGTATTTTTTTATTATTCAAATATCGATCTGGGTTATTCACTTATCCGTGAAAGAACCGAACCGAATACCGAATTGTCAAAAATATATGAAATGACATATTACGTAGATACAACTTGACATGTCATGTCACGCCATTTCATACATTTTCGACAATTTGGTATTCGGTTCGGTTACTTAACCGATAAGTGAATAGCCCTGCTGATGCTTACTGGTTGGCTTCGGCCCTGGTAGTTGTGGTACTTATGCTTCACGAGCTGCGCCCAGCGGTTTTACCCGCTGTACTGTAGCCCATGTGTTATTCCAGTGTTTAAGCTACCTTTATACCAAATTCAGTTCAAGCGGTCCACCCGTTTAGGCGTGAAGAAGTAACAAACATACACACACACACACTCACAGAGACTGTCTACTACAACTGTCGACTGTCTCTTCGCATTTTTTAATAATAATAATTATAATATTAAACATAAAGCCGCTAGCTTGAAGTGGGACTGGGCCGGCCACATTTGCCGTATGAATGACGACAATTGGGCCAAAATAACCACTAATGTGGTCACCATCCAACATAAAGCGTCGTCGTGGTAGGCCTAGAAAACGCTGGCGGGACGAGCTTGACTCTCATTGTACCACCTGGAAGAATATAGCTCTGGACAGGACGGAATGGCGTGACGGAAGGGAGGCCTTTGCCCAGCAGTGGGACATAAATGGCTAATATAATAATTATAATATTAGTGTGATTTTTATTTCTCACAGGCTTTCAAAATTCGGCACCAAAGTGAACTCAGTCTCCAATCTGAACACGGCAGCTATGAAAGATCTGATAGACGCCGCTTACGACATAGGAAATGCGACGTACAACAACCTGATAGCCAAGACCAACATGGAGAACATTTCCGACGCCGTAGCAAACGTTAGGAACGCTATTAGCAATATAGAAGATCAACTGGAGCAGTGGGCCAGAGAGCTGCCTGAGCTGACTAAATTGACTACTGAAGCTTTGTATCATACTAGTCAATTGAGGAATAGGGTAAGTGGAACTCAGTTTTCAATATACGCAAAAGAATAAAGTTCTTCCAAGTTTGGTAGCCGATTGTACGTGCATTGTACGTTTTAGTAGAAAATGCTACTTTAGCATTAAGTTAGTTGTGCTAAATAAATTAAACAACTTGATAACTCAGCGCGTTGTGGAGTAAAAGGTTCGACAGACATACAGACTACAGACGCACGAGTGATCCTAAAAGGGTTTCGTTTTTACCATTAAGAGGTATGTAACCCTTAAAATAAATAAATAAACCGCTATTTCTTTGCCGGGTGGTTTTAAGCAATGAGCGTAGCAGGCAAAATTCTTTATTTAAACAAACGAGGAAACAGGAAATACAACAGCTACTGCTTCAGTAAAGAACTTGTATAATTAACCACAGATCGGCCACACGCCAATCTAATCCAAGTACTCCAAACCACTGTCAGATGGCAGCGTGCCCAGAATACTGGCAGCATTGTCACGTTGGATAAAATACTTATACTTTGGAGAGCTGGCTTGTAATTTGCCAAAAAAAAAGCAATTGTATTCAGCGGGCCAATGTTGCCAGCATTTTCACCACCTTTCTCTCCACCACAGGTTTATTAGATTTATAAGTTTTAGATTACCTATTACAATAGGTTTTAGTTTCTAAGATATTTTATTTAATTGTAAATATTGATTTTTTAATTAAGTCTGTCTACTTAATACTTAGGGCCAGGATGCGAACTGCTCAGGACAGAGTTGCATGGCACGAAGGGGAGGAGGCCTTTGCCCAGTAGTGGGACGATATGGGCTGTCAATGATGATGATTATGACTTAAGGCCAAATATATATTTATTTTTAATTGTTAGGCGGATAGTCTCCGTGCTCTGGCCGAGCGTGAGAATAACAACTCAAGAACTCAACACGCCTACTCCGCGGCGTCGGCGTACTCCTCTATAGTTCAAGAGACGGGCGACGCTAAGAGAGCGGCTGATGACGCCCAAGCTGCTGTCCGGAATGTCACCGAGTTGGTACGTATACGTGTATAACTATACCTATAGTCTATAGGTAGATAAGTAGAAGCCTTTCAAGCCAAGAGAAGACAACGGATTTCAATTCTGAATAGGCTGCCTTATGCTATAAAAATGGAGTTTATACGCTTACAGAACAAGTTACCCTGTTTACAACAGCTTAAAAACTAGAGTATACATTTCTCTTACTATACATACAATACACTGCACTGCACTACACTACAATGCACTACACTACACTACACTGCACTTCATTGCAATACAATACAATGTAATGCAATACAATGTAATGTAATGTAATACAATGTAATGCAATACAATGTAATGTAATGCAATACAATGCAATGCAATGCACATCTTTCAGACAACCGACTTTCCTTAAATAAAAACTACGGAAGCGTTATGAATGATAACTCTTTATTGCAACACCGCAGAATATGCAGAACTTAAAATTAAGACAAAAAATAATAGCTATAATATAATATATGAGATACTAGCTGCGACCAACGGCTTTACCCGCTGTACTGTAGCCTATGTGTTATTCCAGTCTAAGCTAACTCTATATTAAATTTCAGCTCAATCGGTCCACCCGTTTAGGCATGCAGAAGTAACAAACATAACATACTCACTCACAAACTTTATCCATTAAAGTGCTACATATGCTTAATGCATAAAGACACACGAACAAAGTGACTTCCCCTTAATAGAGACAATAAGAAAAATGTTAATGGACATATTCTTAGTTTAAGTCTACCTAGCAAATTAAGTTAAATGCCAATTACCTATTAGCCAAAATCATAGACTAGATTGTAATTTAGATAGAGAACAAAATAAATTTTGTTGTGCTCTAATAATAGAAGAAAAAAAAACTTTTGCCTTTATAATATTAGTACGAAGTGGGTGTGATGGAGTATTAAAATAGAAAAAAAATACTAGCAAAAGTGCTCCAACTATTTGAATAAATGAATTTTGCGTTTGTGTGATATGTTTATATTATATGACAGAGTAACGTATTAAACGGGCGTGTGAACCCCGCGAGAGCTCGCTCCGAAGACCTCCTGAAACAAGCGCAAGTAGCCGAGGACACGGTGGAAGACAAGCTACGACCGAACCTCACCTTCGCTGAACAAGCCCTCACTAACGCCTGGGCCACTCACGGATCTGCTGACGATTACAATAACGCTATACAAATGTCAGTATTTTTCTTGATTTCTTTATTTAATTTATACATCACTAGGAGACCCGGGAGCACATCGTAGCGCCTGACAGAAAATTATCAGTGTTTCTCTACTGCATCATAATCTATTGCATAGTTTTAAATATCTAAGCTAAGGGCTTGTTCACGTGAACGCGCGGGCGCGGGCGCGAGCGCGGGCGCGGGCGCGAAATATTAAACATATGACGTGCTATGAAGGTGTTCACGTACAACGCACGTGCGGTGTGAGCAAAGTCTGTCGCGCCCGCGCTCACGCCCGCGCCCGCGTGTTATAGCGTGAACAAGCACTTACACAGGAACAAACAGGGAGAGGCAGTGACTTTGTTTTATACTATGTAGTGATAGTGAAGCAAGCCACGTTACAACAAAGTTTAATTTCCTTTTTATTTTTTCTTTAGATGACTTATTGTTATTGTTCCTTCTTTAAAATAAGCATGCCTCCTTTTTCATATCTGTAAAAAAGGCTTTACTTATACCCTCTACTACACCAATTTGGCCCAGCCGGTTTGACGTGCGTCTTAATCGCTACATTTTTTTGGGTTAGCCTCGGTGGTGCTTTCTATATCCATTCTGAGGAGATCTTACACAACGTCAAACTTTAAGGATATCATATTTAATGTTACGATGCAATTAATGTGTGTATGGTGCAAAATCATCAATTTTTGTTTTAGACAAAGAGATAATATCATATATATGATTAATTTTCACGCCACCTTTTGTAAAGCACATGTTCAAACTTGGATTCTGTTCACAGATCTCTCCCCTCTCCCAGTCCGTTCTCGCTGGAAAGTGAGATAGCTAAAGGCGACGATGTGAACGCAACAGTCAAGCGCACGTTGGACATTATGTCCGAGCTCGGCAACGATCTAGCCTCGGGCAAGGAATGGGCGCAAACTCTGCCCAAATCTGCTGACGAGAGCCAGAAAATGACGTCCAATGTTGGCAGCCTGTGTAAGTTATCACAATTTTACTTTGAACAGGAATGTGCACATTTTTGAGGTCGAAATGCGGGTTATGACTCACCAACGTCATGTTTTGTGAACTGATACTACCAAAATGTGCGTAATTTCCATCACTGTGGATAGTACTAAAAAAGCCGCTGCAGCCAGAGTGTTAGGGTAAATTTTCTTTGTAAACTGTTTTGTTAGTCCAGTAACTCGCCGCTTGTCATAAAGATATGAAAGCTATCTTTAGACGTGTATAGAAAGTGATACCCAAGAAGCCTTGGGGTCAAAATTGAGAAGTTATTTAACGGAATGCTGTGTTACTGCTGAACAGAATGCAACAGCAAGTAAAATGCCATACCCGTTTCTCATACAAGTACTTTCCTAATGGTCGGTAGTCTTAAAGTAACCCCAACAGAACAAGTTACCATACTTACACTGTTAAAGTCAAACCACAAATAAAATAAATTATAGGTTAAAGAACTGACTCCTTATATTTTGTCTTTGTTTTATTTATTTATTTTTTTTATTTTTCTTTTTTTACACAGCGCCACCTAACCCCAAACTAAGCAACTTAATGCTCGTATTATGGTGGTTAGGATAACGGATATAATACTTATATACTTTTCTTTTGTAAATATATACTTATAATAGATATTGAAAATCACCCAGGCCAGAAACAAATACCTGTGGATCACACAAACATTTGTCCCGTGCGGGAATCGAACCTGCAACCTTTTGCGTTGCAGGCGGGTATTAGCCCACCGCGTCACAGAGGTCGTCAACCTAGAATCACTCATAGATTTTGTCTTTGTTTTTTTTTTAATTACTCGTAGATAATAATGATGAGTAATATTTCAGTGAGTGAAATATACAAAATGGAACCAGAAATATCATCAAAGTACAGCAAAGTGAAGGAGCGTCAACAAGTTCTCGAACAGAAACGTAAGGAAGCCGATGAAAAACTTAAGAAATTGAAGGAACTTATTGAACAGGTACCTACTTTCCCATAACATAATAATATTATTAAGACTGATTGTTAAATAATTGTATTTCAATTAATTTGTAAAATACTTATGTTAAGCTAATTTTATCGTTATATCTAAGTACCATCTTAGTGGCGCTACCAACAGCCCGCACCAAGCGTTTTGCTTCGTCGTTTCTAATGAGAACTGGTCGCATTTGGAACACTTTGCCGTCATCTGTGTTTCCCGAGCGGTACAACTTGGGTATCTTCAAGGCACGAGTGAATAGGTACCTTTCTAGGCGTCATACGTGATCCATCGTCGACCGCATTTTCACTTTCCATCAGGTGGGATATGGTCAAACGTAGGCCTATTTAGTATAAAAAAAAAATAAAGTAGTTAAATGCTTTTAAAGAAAAAAAATGAACATAATTTTTTGATTAGAAATTTACACTCTTCAAGCAGTCTTCGTAAATCAGTTTGTTAAATAAAATATCTAATAGGCCTACGATCTATCCACTATCTACCATCTCTAATCAAAATCTGAAAAATTAATTCAAAAGGGGAAGTGGTAGAGGATAACATTTCTGAATTTGATCATCTAAATATATAAAAGGAAAGAGTCACTGATTGACTGACTGATCTATCAACCAAACCACTGAACGGATTCGGTTGAAATTTAGAATACAGATAGGTTTAATCACGTAGACCTCCGGTAAAAAAGGGTTTTGCCACGAGGGCAAAGCCGCGAGCATAAGCAAGTTTAAATATAGATTTATCTGAGTGTTTGGTTGAAGCGACCGGTGACCAAAGGGCTGGCAGCTACCTCGGACAGCGCATCATTTTTGCTATCCAGAGAGGTAATGCTGCCAACGTTTTGGGCACGATGCCGCGGGGGCCCTTTTTAGATTAAGTTTAGTTTTTATTTAGTTTTAGATATGATTTATGAGTATTTTAAAGTTTTAGATGATAGGTTAGTTTTCAAGGTATTTTAATTTATGTTTTTCTTCTATACTTTAATTCACCATGTTTAAATATAATATAGGTATTTTAAAGTCGATTTTTGTGTATATACTAATTCTAAAGTTTAATAATTCTATTTGTTTTAGGCTCGCACTGTAGCCAATCGCATTCAAGTGGGTGTGACATTCGACAGATGGTCGACATTACAACCTCGCTTGCCCGACTCGGTCGACGAAATGTCCACATCGACTCATGTCTCTGCTTACTTCAGAACAATGAGCAAGGATGGCTTCCTGCTCTACTTAGGAAATCCCAGGGACACTATGTTGCGAAGGACTAAGTCGGTAAGTTTATATTAGATTAGATTATATTAGATGACATTTTATAACTTGCTGTTGTTTTATTTAGTTTGCCTTCAAAACTCCCATTGAAGATCTCAAAGTTCCTAGAAATTTTAAAAATCTTTTATAACTTCCTATTTCTCTTCTCTGAAGGTTCTTAATAATATTTTTGTAAGTATTTCCATTTTGACTTTGAAAATGGCAAAAGGTTTCCAAAAAAAAAATGTATATTGTTGTTTAAAAAAAAATGACGTTATTTTTGATAAATAGCTAACTGAAATTACTTTTAAAAATAATAAAGAAATATATAGAGAGCTTTACCACGAGATATCTGCATGTAAATTCTACGAATATAGGTATATTTTAAAATACATAATATGCAACGAACTAAGTTATATGTCATATCGTTAGAGCAGAATGTAAGGACGAAACTCTTAAGAGCGTATATATCGAGTGACGCTCTCTCGCTCGGACTATTTGACAAATTTTGAAAAATGGACGAAAAGAATTTACAAAAAAAAATTTTTTCTTTCCAAAATTCTTTTCATGCCATTTTTAAAATATATCAAACTGGAAACACTTTTAAATGTGTGCAATAATATTATGGAGGGCTTTCCCTCCATAAGGGCTGTTCTTAAGGAATTTTCAATAAATTAACTGTATGAATTTATATTTCAAAATATGTCAAATAGTGCGAGCGAGAGTGTCACTCGATATATTAATACGCTCTTAAACTAAAATTCTTAACAAACCTAAAACATCAATAACTTCAATATTCCATAACCCTAGGATGACTTCATGGTGGTAGGAGTACAGAACGGCTATCCATATCTGGTGATGGATATAGGAGACAGCGCCGAGTCAGGCCGCGAGCCGGCGAGGATCAGCAGCGACAAGATGGTGGCTGATAACCGCTGGTACCAGGTCATTGTCGACAGGTACGAACTCTACAATACCTATAACACTTTACTTATTATATTTTTTTTCTATACTAAAAGTTATCAGAAAAGACTTAACCCTTAAATGCATACTGTTGCCAAAAGACTACAATCGGTTTTTTGTGGTTATCTGTGGATTTATGCACTATGTAAATCTTCTTGATGTAAAGTAACAAAATATTTATTTTTGACTAATTAAGGTCTACAATGCGCGGCATATTTGCTATTAAGAGATAACGCTGCCTATAATTAGTACTCGTACAATGCTAATCAGGATCTCACAACGATACAAAATTGTAGGTGCTTTGCACTAACGCTTCTTACTCAAGAGTCGTAAGATGTTAAGACTTCAGCCCAGTAATTTCACTAGCAACATGAAGAAAAATAACCACAAAGCGGTCCCAACTTAGCATAATACCGACTATGAACACCCAGCGCGTTCTGTTAAAAACGCAACATAACCCCTACACTCTTCACTATTTAGAAACTCTATTGCTCTATCAATAAAGCACATTTCCCCATACAGGGTGGGACGTAACGTGAAGCTATCAATAAGGGAGAGCCTCGACAATGGTTCCGACTACATCCACTCCAAGGAAGCAGTTCTTCCTGGCCAACACACCATCTTCAACCTGGACAGAGAGAAGTCCAAACTATACGTCGGAGGGGTCCCGTCTGATGCCAAGCTGCAGAGCATTAACTTCCCAGCGTTTGAGGGACAGATTGAGGAGCTCATGATTGGAGATACGCCTGTTGGCTTGTGGAACTTCGTGAATGCTACCAACTTGAAGGGTGCTAGACAGAGGTTAGAAACTTATATTCCTATTACCATTATCAACATTTACCAGCCAACTCCAGCTACCTAGCTTATTCTTGGCCTGCATTTTTCTTTAAGATTACCTTTCTTAAGAAATCTAGACTAGATTAGACCTTCTAGATTTATCTAGAACTATCTATGATTTTTCTACTCTTCTCCGTAATATTTATAATCTACATAAAATATCTTATTAAAGCCTGTTAAACCCTGAGCTATTATATTTGCTAAGTACCGCCTGCGGGAGCGTAATAAAACTGCATAGAAATACCCGCAGCTCAATCCGATACCCGCTGAGAAGTAGAGAATATCGCACAGGTTAAAAATGCGGAGCGGATTTAATCGATGATCACTACAGTACTTCATGTCCAAAATTATTGTTGTGTTAGACAAAGTAAACACCTTTTTAATTAAGAAATATAACATAAGAAATGGAAAAAGGAGTCAAAAATCTATAGATATTGTAACTTTAAAACGCGCGATTGTGGCCTCCATTCTAGGGGACTTCTTTCGTGAAAAGCACTCTCCACAGGCCTTCTGTCATCAAGACACTGGTGCTGACTTCAAGACCTTTCAATAAAGATGTATTATTTCAGGGATAAGCTCATAACATCTCAATCAGGCCCACAAGAGTACAGATTCAACGGTCGGTCTCACGTGACAGTGCCGGCCAGAGAGTATCTGACGCCGGTCAAGAATCATGTCCTACTGTTCTTCAGAACGTATGCACCAGACGGTCTCATATACTTTGTAGGCGAGGACAGAAGGTTCTTTGCTATTCAGATGGAAGATGGCAAGGTGTACTTGAAGGTTAGTGTTTATATTTTATTAAAAGCCTTTAGATCGTTAACGAATGGTGAATCATTAAATGAATTCAAACTTAGAACAAGGGTTTTAACCATATACGAGGTAGGACGTCCACCCACAAGGTGGACAGACGAACTTATAAAGGTCGCCGGAAGACGCTGGATGCAGGTCGCTTCCAACCGGTACATATGGAAGTCCAAAAGGGAGGCCTATGTTCAGCAGTGTACGTCCTATGGCTGTGATGATGATGATGATAGTTTGTGAGTATGTATTTACTTAAACTATAAAACTACCCTTCTCTCCAGGTATTCCTAGGATCAGGAAACGAGCTAACAATAATAAGCAGCGAGAATTCCTACAACGACGGCAAATGGCACAAACTAGACGCGGGCCGTCAACGGAACAGATGTTACCTACGAGTGGACAACGAATATATCCCTCTCGCTTCCTCCTCCCCTGTCCATGAGATCACTGCACTGGATACGATGCACTTCGGAGGCAAGAACAGACCGATCGCTGACGTCACGGACAAGGGCTTCGACGGCTGCATCCGACAGATCAGCATCGAAGGTGTTAATATCGATTTTAATGATAACACGGAGACTGTCGGCATTGCTTATGGATGTCAGGTGAGAACACATTTTTTTTATTTTTAGCTTAGCCTATGACCACGATCTCGTGTGACGATGCGGCCGTAGATTGTAGCAGACTTAACCTAGAAGGCGGGATAAATTCCTTCCTGGCTTTGGCGGAAACCTGCGTGAAGTCCTAACTCCAGTCACCATTGTTTTTCCACTGAAGGACAAAAGTTTTCCTGTGCACTTCTCTCTCCTCTCAAGTTCTGTTTCTACATAAATTAAAAGCCTTTATTCTTCTGCAGTTTACAAACTAAAATTTAAATCATGTTCAGTGAAGCCGGGAGGGATTTATCCCGTCTTCTAGGTTTAGTCTGCTTCTGCTGCAATCTACGGCCGCATCGTCGGAAAACGTGAATATTTATTACTAGCTTACGCTCGCGGCTTTACCCGCGTGGACCAAATTTTTTTTTTTGGCGGAGGTCTCCTGGTCTTCATCATAAGACCTATCTGTGTTCCTAATTTCAACCCAATCCGTCCAGAGGTTTGGACTGTGCGTTGATAGATCAGTCAGTCAATCAGTCACCCTTTCCTTTTATATATTTAGATTATATTTATATATTTCTTACATTAATTTCAGTTCGCGTCTCTAATATCGTTGTCGGGAGCGGACAGTTACCTCCGTTTCGTGAACGTGACCACAGACAACCTGCAACTGACGCTGAAGTTCAAGACTTCCCAACCTGATGGGCTGTTGTTCGTTTACGTGAGTCGCACACAGACTGCGGCTACTCCCGATAGTATATCGCTGTCTTTGGTTAAAGGTAAGAAAATACTACTTTTTACAATTCGAGGCAAACTTCTTGAGCATTAGGTGACGTGGTGGGGGAGAGTTTGCGCATCGTAAATACGTATAAAATACGATGCGCAAACTCTCCCCCACCACGTCACCTAATGCTCAAGAAGTTTGCCTCGAATTGTACAAGATTTTACTTTCACCTGTCCCGTTGTCTGTATGTCGGTAATCAAATCTTGCATGTTAAAATTGATTGGGGGCGCCGTGGGAATCTCGCCCAGGGCGCTGGTAGTGTTAAAACCGGCACTGAACTTAGGGTTAGGTGGCGCTGTCCTAAATATTTATTTATTTATTTATATTCAGGTAAACTGGTGCTGATGAGCCAGCGCGAACAATTGGACACGGGTCTGAGTACATACAACGACTCGCAGTGGCACGTGGTGACGGTCACTCACGGAGAAAACGCGCTCAGGCTCGTCGTCGATGATTTCGACTACTTTAGGTATGTATTTTATCATTTTAGAAGTTTTAATCGGACATTTTTATTACTAGTGTTTGCATTGATTAGTTTAACTTTAACCAGATTTTTTTTGCAAATGTTCGTTATAGATTTGCGTAGATTCACATTTTGAAAATTATTAAACCGATTTTGATGAAACTTGCACTGTTTCCTGCAAGATAAGTACATATTATCAAAATTTGATCAATATTGTCTGAGAAATGTGAGAAGAAATAGACTTGCATGTTTAAAATTTTGTACCTAGAGGTATAAAGATAGGTACTGTTACTGTTACCCCTATATACTATGTTTGGAAGCTTAACTACCTATGTATTAAAAACACAAAAATCAAATTTCCTATATTTTCAAATTCTCATTTTTCAAAGTTAGTTAAAAACTACTTTTTTTAACCGACGAAAAGAAGAAGAACGTTTATCAATTCGCTTATATTTCCTTATTCAGTACCGACACAGCTCCAGCACCCTTGCACATCCTCGACGGGGTATTATTCCTCGGTGGGGTCCAATCTGGGTACGTGGTCGGCGGCAAGCTGGGGTCCAAAGCTCCGTTCACCGGGTGCATCGCCGACGCGACCATCAACGGAAGGGTCCTCAACTTGCTCAGCCCCTACTCTAACAACAGCGCCACGTTTGGACGATGCGGCACAACTACCACCACTGGTGGGGTTAACCCTGGTAAGTTATCATTTAGACTGCAAATTAAACAAACTATTTTAATTAACCCCCGACGCACAAACGACGGGGTGTTATAAGTTTGACTTGTCTGTCTATCTCTGTGTGTGTGTGTGTTTATCTGTGGCATCGTAGCTCCCGAACGGATTTTGATTTAGTTTTTTTTTATTTGAAAGTAGAGTTAGTCGAGAGTGTTCTTAGCCAAAATGGCGGATTACTTTTTTCTTCCGCGGCCCCCTCAATATGGGTATCAAATGATAGGACTTAACTAGTAGAATACAGCCCACTATATAAAATTTAAAATCCAAGATGGCCGCCACCACAAAATGGTGAATGACGTATTGCGTTGGGGGTTTTTTAAATTTTTAATTTAATTCTCTTGTCTTTATCTTAATTATTTGAATAGAAATTAGGCGAGGCTGTGAAGACATAACTAGCACTCGTACACACATCCATAAGTAAGCTTTTATAATATTAGGAGATTTATTAGGAGACCTTGTCCTTTCACTCGGTGAAAGGTATCCAGTTGATAATAAAAATGTTTGTTTTAGAAGAAGCAACATGGGTGAAGCCTAAGAACCCCGATGTTCTGCCGACTCCCGGCCTTCAAACGGAACCTCCAGAGGTGGCTACTAACGGTGGTAAGTATTTACTCACTACAATGTTTCGGAAGGCACATAAAAACCCTGTTTCCCGCAAGATATACAGAGAATGATTTATCCCGCCTTCTAGGTTTAGTCGGCTACCATCTACGGCCGCATCGTCGGCGAGATAGTGGTCAAAGACTAACCTATAAAATTAATGAATGTTGCAGACAGTTGTTACAACATTATGCACGGCACTGCACTGCGCCTGCCACCCTGAGATATTAGTTGTTGAATATCGTCATGCCCAGTAGTTTTGCTGGTATCATTGCCCGTCAGTCCGGAATATAGTACTGCCTACATTACCGGCAAAGGTGCGGTAATTCCTCAGGCGGCATCTATCTACTCAGCCCGTATCCACCCACTGCTGGGTACAGGCCTCCTCATGGTCACGCCACACCTTCCGATCCTGTGCGAGTCTCATCCAGTTCCCTCCGACATATATCGCCTGACCATCGGGCTGGTGGTCTGCCTCGATGTCTATGCCCCTGTCTTGGATACCATACTGTGGCAGCCTTGGTCCACCTGTTTTCATCCCGTCTTGCCAAGTGTCTTGCCCATCTCCACTTTAACCTGGCTATTCGTATACCTACGTCTTCAACCTTGGTACGACGGCGAATTTCTACGTTTGATACACGATCAACCAGGTGAATTCCTAACATGGCGCGCTCCATAGCTCGTTGGTTGAATACCTTGGTCTTAAGGCTCTGTGGGATTTTGGACTTAAAAACATCTTCCAGTTTACCAAAGGCTGCCCATCTGCAAAGAGTTAATAATGCAATGACGATGCAAAAAGGTGTAAGCTCAGCGTAATATGTTGAGGACTGGTAGTTTTCGGCAAGACGGCAATAACATATAAATATGTTTCACAGGAATAGAGTTCCACAACGCAATAATCCCGCCAGAGACAACGTTGGCGCCGGTCACCAAACCTCCTACCACGACCACTCCCAGACCTAAGCCGGCGCCTCAAGAAGGATGCGCTTTGGCTTATGACGCGTATTACACTAGGGGCAGCCCTGAAGAAGGCTACAGATTTGGTAAGAGAAATTAACTTTAGGATTTAAATAGATTTGATTTTATAATTAACTTAAGGATCTTAAATGATTTGATTTTAATTTTTTTATCCAATGAACATAGATGTACAAACTGCTCGTATACAGTTATATTGAACTGCTTGAATAGGCTGCTTTTATGTTGACTATTGTTTTTTGTCCATTAAGTAGAGTTCTTTTGTAAATTTGCTAAAAAATGTGCGAGGTACAACGCACTTAAGTTGCTTGGTGGGAATTTATGACGTCACTAACCGGTCTTGGATACATTATGTACTGGATAGTGACGTAGCGCGTACACATCCAAAAACTGTTAAGCAATGGAATCTATAATCCCTTGGGAAATTATCTTAGACTGGAAAAACACTACCTCTACATTCTCGAAGGTATCTCTTTCCCATCATAACTGCATAGTATATAAGAAAGTCTCCTTCCGTCTGTCTGTCGCTATGTATGCTTAAATCATAAAAACTACGCAACGGATTTTGATGCGGTTTTTTTAATAGATAGAGTGATTCAAGAGGAAGGTTTATATCATGTATAATATAGCAGAGAAACACTGATAATATTACTGTTAGAAGCAACGAAGTGCGGGCGGGTCCACTAGTTATAATATACTAACTTACGCTCGCGGCTATGCCCGCGTGGCAAAATCCTTTCTTAGTGGAGGTCTACGTCATAAAACCTATCTATGTACCAAATTGCAAACCAAAACCCGTTCAGCGGTTTGGGCTGTGCGTTGATAGATCAGTCAGTCAATCAGTCACTCTTTCCTTTTATATATTTAGATTTATTTAGTAGCTTCCATGGCCCAGTGGTCATACGTCTGGCTTTTAATCCGGAGACCCTGGGTTCAAATCTCAGTGTGGCAAAAAGTTAGCCTGGACGCTAACGTGTTTCGGAAGGCACGCAAAACTGTGGGTCGCGGTTGTTTCCTATAAGATATGTAGGAGGCAGTCGTTAGGTCATATTGCAGGCCCTGTAGTCATCTCGGCGACCTGAAACTGCAACATATAGGTTCGCCACACAGTCTATAAATTGTGATTTGACTTTGACAGTGTAAGTAGGAAAACCTGTTCTGTTGGAGTATAAACCCCAACTATTATTATTATACTTATTTATCTGTTCCAGGTACTCGTAACGACAGTCGTATAGAGTACTCCAAGCTCCCGGGGCGACAGCTGGACGGTTTCGATCTCACCATATCCTTCCGAACCTTCGACCGTCATGGCGGCCTGGTGTTCTATGCTCACGCTGATAAGGATCCCACACAGTTCATGGCGTTTTACATGCAGGATGCTAAGGTAATTTACTAAATGATTTCTTTAATAACTACATTAAAGTTAGTCGTTACAATTTCAACTTTAATCTTTCTTCTCTAAGTTACAAAAATAAAATTGATGTTCCTCGCTAAAACTCTAGAATGCCAAAGCCGATATAGCTGATTTTTGTTTTAACAAGCGTCAAAGTTAAGAGACGGCTTTAAGGGTGAGAAAACATCGCATCATCGTAAATAGCCCAGGGTTAACCTGACGAAACGCTGAGCCTGTTTCCATTGGCGAGTACATTTTTCTTTTTTTTTCATACCACACTTGTACTTATGTAAGATAGACCCAATAAATTATTTTCATTTCATTCAAAGAAATAAATACAAGGCGGCCGTTCAGTCATGTTGATTTATGATACATACTTAGTGATACGACTAAGACAGTTCGAATAGGCACAAATCTCAACATTTTTTAGTGCCCATTTTCGGTGGGGGTGTCCCACATACCGCTCCGCACACCCTGGCGCAGTGTGACAATGCGTAACGCATTTTCCTAGGTGAAAAAAGGTAAAAATCCCAATAATGATGTTTATCCAACAGGTCCACTTCACGTTCAACTGCGGCGGCGAGACAGTCCACATAACATCAGAGCAGCGCTTCAACGACACAGACTGGCACACGGCGACACTCGCTCGGAGGGGAGGTCACGGTAAACTGGCCATCGACTCGGACCGCGTCGGCGAGGCTAGCGTCGAGTGCAGGGAACCAGCCGTACTTAACCCGCCCTACTACTACGGAGGACTTAGAGATGTCACATATGAAATGTCGCTCAATTTACAAGTGAGTCATGTTCAACTATAAAAATTAAATGAGCCCAAACTCTGTACATGGTTGCGTCGTTAAATTACGTATTTCCTAAGGGCCACCTTCCGTGTATGCGTATGTGTATCGCCACGGACGTGTAGCGTCCGTGGCCTAGGGTTCTCATACGTCAGGCTTTTAATCCAGAGACCCTGGGTTCAAATCTCAGTGTGTGGCAAAAAGTTCGCCTTAATTCAAACAGGCTTAAACTGGCGCTTGCCTAACCCCCTGGTCATTCGAAAAGTAGTATATCTCTATGATAACTTTCCTCAGCAAAACGCGACAAGTTGGGCACTTGAGACGTTAAAATAATTTACATATTGGATAGTGATTGTGGTTGGTATTGGAGAGTGGGACAGGCGGGAACTACCCTAATTATATCTACTTAACTTTGTTTAACAGGGATTCTACCAACCATTCAAAGGTTGTCTCAAAGGGCTCATGATGAACGACCAGCCAGTGACCAGCATCAAGACTAGAATCAACTCTCTCCGCTGCACCGATAGTATTGAGAACGGCGTCTACTTCGAGCCTTCAGATCATACGCACAGC
Source organism: Hemithea aestivaria (assembly GCA_947507615.1). Classification (NCBI taxonomy): domain Eukaryota; kingdom Metazoa; phylum Arthropoda; class Insecta; order Lepidoptera; family Geometridae; genus Hemithea; species Hemithea aestivaria. Next base: position 5,708,902 of record OX382323.1, read on the forward strand.
AATTACTTGAAGGTAAACTCCGATGATATTCCAATAGCTTTAAGGGGGCTTTAATAAGGCCTCCTATTGTAGACCTTTAAATAGAATAAGAATAAAAATTACTTTATTGCCAAAAAAATCCGCTTAAAAAATATATAATATAAATTTACATACTAGGTATACCTATTAATTAATTGTTGGCAATGGGAGCAGACTCAGCTTGTAACCACGTTAACTAGGCTAACGTGGTTGCTGGTTTTCAGTCTGCCCCCTTGCTCGAACTAGCGAAAAAGGCGCTTGCTCGAATAGTAAATTTTTAAGTATTTTTATGTTAACTTTTGGTTGTATTGTATGTATGTACATACGTATACTTCATTTTCTTTCTTTCTTTTTATGCAAAGCGGTAAGAATACGAGCGAGAGGCTCTCCTTATGTTAAGAGACAACTCTACCCATAATTATTAGTAGAGTGTTACCCAGGATCTTTTAACTCAAGAGTCATAAGATGTTAAGGCCCAGTAATTCAAATAAGTAGTGCCCTCCTACTGAAGCTCTGCAATTTTTGCACATCACTGCTCAGGCGGTAGAATAACATGCACTGTTGGGGTACCCACCTAGTCGATTGGTGATGGTCCTGCAAAGGAAGTCTACCCCGGGTGAAATATGGTTCCCTTTTCTGCCCTTAACTTTAAAAATATTATTATGTATAAATAAATTTTAGTTGATGGAGAACTTCAAGATTGGCGAAGAGGTGTCCATATCGATGGAAGTGAGACCTCGCAACTCCACCGGTCTGTTGCTCAGTGTTCACGGCAAAAAGGACTTCTTGGTGCTGGAAATGTTAGAGAATGAGATCTCAGCGACCGTTGAGAATGGAAACGGACCCTTCAGGGCCACTTACAAGCTGGCCAACCCACACACTTTGTGCGATGGAAACTGGCACAAAATTCATGGTGAGTTCTTATTCTTTTTTCCAAGCGCATAATTCTACTTGTAGGTAATGTTTTTACAATGTATAACCACATATTATACCTATATGCACCTTGAATTCTAACCTCAAAGAAATCCATAATACAAGCTGTAGACCAGCCAAGGCTTTCCCCTTCCGGCTTGTAATCCTAGGCCCTGGGTTATCTGTGTGGCAAAGATTTTCTCCTGGACGCCACCGTGTTTCGGATGGCGCGTAAAAAAGTGGGTCTCTGCTTTTTCCAATGTTATATCAAAGAATAGAAACTGTTACTACGTAGTTATATGTAGGACGGAGTCATTAGGTCATCTTGCAGGCCTTGTAGTACGTACTCTCGACGACCCTAAACTGCACCATATATTATGTTGGCCATAAAACCTTTAATTGTGATTTGTAAGTAGGGTAACCTGTTCTTAGCTATGTTTGATGGAAATCGATCCGATATGGCCGTCTACACAAAATGGTGGATTACATATTTATTACAACTCCCTCACCCCTATTGAGAGAGTTGTAAAAAATATGATACTTAAATGAAAGGGCTTGAATAGTAGGTAGGTGGTATACAACACATTATAATAAATTTCAAATCAAAGATCGCCGCCACCACAAAATGGCGAAATACATATATTTGAGCGTTGGGGGCTTATTAAATTGTTAATTTAATTCACTTGTTTATTTCAGTGGTCAAATCCCTGTTCGTGGTGACCGTGGGCCTGGACGGTCATTTCTCCAAGCCGGGGATAGGGGCTCGCCTCTCCTCCACCGACACTAGATCGGCCCTTTACGTGGGAGGCCACGAACGTCCCATACATAAAGTGAGAGGCGTCCGCTCCAAACGAGGCTTCGTTGGATGTATGAGGAACCTTCACATCGGAGAGAGCCCTCTAGAAATACCTATTACAGCCGCAGGAAGGAATACGCACATAGGCGTATGCCCAGTCGATTAATGTGGAAATATACAGGGTTATTTGGCACAAAATATTCAGAGTATCAATCGGGCTTTATACATGCTTCATTCTAAGGCGTGTGATTTTTTATTATCATATAAATACATATATATAAAAGAGACATTATAATGAGAAAATGATTATATAGTGTTTATATTATATGAATAAAAGAGACTTACAATGTTTATAAAAAACTAAGTATATTATATATGAAAACGTTAAATCTAAAGAATTGAATAGAATTTAGACGTACTAATATGTAACTGATTTTGCCAGTAACCCTGTATATTAATCGAGATGCAGACTTCATTTGGAACATACATACATACCATGAATAATATTATATATTTTTAAAGTCTGGGTGAAAAAGAAAATTGTAAGTTTATTAATTCTGATTGTTGATGAGTTGAACACGTTTTTATTCTATTGCAATAATTATTGACACGTAAACAAATTTACCAAAATTAACTCACCTTAGCCAACAAAACAAAATTAAATGAAATAAACACATTTTATTCACAATTACAAGGCCCAGTATTGTTTTTAAATATTGTCCTACGTTGTGGAATTATCTTTATTAATTGGGTCGTTTACAGATTTTTAAATATTTATAATAAAATAGGTGGACAATAAACTAAGTAATTGTACCTACCTAATACTGCATCATAAATCATATTTTAGAACATACATGACTTATATTATAACAAATTGTATACCTATGATTATATATTATCTAAATGTGCCATAATATGACTTAATTTACCTTAAATATATTGAAATAGTTTTATTTTTATACGATCATAATGTATTCTTTACCCCAAAGATGCTAATAAACTTGTTACTTTGCTACATCTTTTATAATAATTATTTACATAATATTTTGTAATTCACATCGACGTATACATATACAATACAATAATCTAAATGTAACCAACAGTGAATGCCTGTGTTATTTTAGGGCCTAAGCTACCTACATGGCCATATTACCTACAGCTCAATCGGTTCAGCCGTATTATAGAGGCGTGAAGTCGTAATAAACATAGGTACACACATCTAACCTTCGCATATTATTATAATGGTAGGTAGTTGAATTTACGACTCTCGCTCATAAGCTCTATGCTAGTATCTTCCTACCTACAGAACAAAACAGTATTTTAGACCATTGATTTTAAGTACCTAAGTACCTACATTAAATAAAATACCATAGTGTACCTAGTTCATAATTTCACACAATTTGTAAAGTTTAGAAAAATATATTTGCAATAAAAATTACCTATCCCCCAATAATGTGTTTTATTTACGCAGATCGTACCTACCTACCTACAACTAGTAGATATAAACTATAAGGTGTAAATAATAATTAAACTCCTCAAGATAGGAGTTAGGAGCCCTTTTAATTTAACTGTAGAATGTACCTACAGACAGAATATTCATGAAGTTCAATAGAGATAACAATAAATCAGGCAATGTAAACTAGCGCTGCATGACCTCGGGTCCCATAATAGATAATATTGTAAGCTATTATAATCCATATCCATATCCATACATATAATAAGAATGGAAATTTCTCCCCATTCATTGTGATCCTTTACTAAGGTGAACTGTGAAAATACGCATATGAACAAAACGACGCGAAAAAGTCGCTTGCGCGATCTAATTCGTAAAACATTTTGTCAATTTTTCCTAGGGAAACGTAAAATAAAATAATAAAATAAATAATAATCATTTATATCGGACACATCGCCCCTAATTTACATCAAAATTTTGAAGTAAAAGTAATAGAATATAAAGTAAATTCAATTCAAAAAAATCAAAAAGTAAAAAGTGCGACAAACTAAAAATACGCCATCTATCGATGTGCCTGTAAACGAAAGTAGACCTTTAGTTTAATTTGGGCTAAATTTGTATTGTGTGTTTTGTTCTAGAGTGGAGACCACGTCTCGGTAAACGTAGTGTAGGGCGCCCATGGGCGAGATGGGGCGATGATATTCGGAGGGTCGCTGGGGGTGGGTGGAGAAGAAAAACGGAGGACCGAGTTGAGTGGCGTGCCATGGGGGAGGCCTATGTCCAGCAGTGGACGAACATAGGCTGATGATGATGAAATTTGTAAATAGTTTGTCACTGGTGAGGTGAAACAACACCACCGATTTGAATAAAATTTTCACTAATACGTTGCAGTTTTCTCTACTTGAAACTTAGTGTTGGTTTTAGTCAAATCGGTTTTTAAATAAAAGAGTTATATCAATCTAAAGATTTACTTATCTTATTATATAAAATCGTTCGTACACTTTCGTGCTATCAACGCACAGCCCAAACGGCTGGACGGATCGAGCTGAAATTTGGACAGCGTATTTTTTGGAAAACTTCATCGTGCAATAAGAAGCGATTTTGCGAAATTCCCCCGGGAACGGGAATTATTCCCGAAAAACGTTTGTATGCAAATCCGTAACCGCTGAACCGATTGAGCTGAAATTTCGTGAAATGATTGTTGGGATTGTGATTAGAAACTTTGAATACTTTTTATGTCAGAAATTTACTTTTAAGGGGGGTAAAGGGGGGGTCGAAGTTTGTATGGGAAATTTAGAACCGCTGATCCTATTGAGCTAAAATTTGGCACAAAGGTAGTTTGAGTTGTAAAAAATGATATGGGATACTTTTTATTCCAGAAATCAACCTCTAAGGCGGGATAAAGGAGGTCAAAGTTTGAATGAAAAATCAGTAACTAATGACCCCATTAAGAGGATTTATAGTGAGGGAAGCCCGCTCAAGTTTAGGTATATTAGCTGAGCGCGACGCACACCAATGCATCACTTACGCGGCCGAGTAATATAACATGTAGTCGCTTGGAATAAAATGTCTTGATCCTATGCAATGCAAGTTATTTGTTGAAATCATTAAGTCAATATGTAGGTATTAAAGTTTTAACCCCCGACGCAAAAACGACGGAGTGTTATAAGTTTTTAACCCCCGACACAAAAACGACGGGGTGTTATAAGTTTTTAACCCCCGACGCAAAAACGACGGGGTGTTATAAGTGTTTAACCCCCGACGCAAAAACGACGGGGTGTTATAAGTTTTTAACCCCCGACGCAAAAACGACGGATCATTCCCTTTTAGTTCCCTAGTGGATCTAGTGGGAACTTCTTTTCTCAGTAGTTCCCCTTTTTTGAAAAGGGGGGAGGGGGAGGGGAGGGGGCAGGGGGAAGAGAGGGGGAGGGGTGAAGGGGTAGGGGGAGGGAGGGAGGTGAGGGGGGAGGGGGGAGTGAGGGGGGGCAGGGGGAAGGGTGGGGAGGGGTAAAGTGGGAGGGGGAAGGGGGAAGAGGGAGGGGGAAGTGGGAAGGGGGAAGAGGAAAGGGGAGTGGAAAGGGAGAGGGGAGGAGGGATGGTGAGGGAGAAGGGAGAGGGGGAATTGGAGGGTGAAGGGGAGGGGATGGGAGGGAATGGGAGGGGAGGGGAGAAGGGGGAGGGGAGGGTAAGGGGATGGGAAAGGGGAGGGGTGAGGGGAATGGGGAGGGGTGAGGGAAGGGGAGGGGGATGGGGATGAAGGGGGGAATAGGAGGGATGAGGGCGGATTGGGGATGATGGGGGGGATGTGAGGGGGAGGGGAATGAGGGATGGGGGAGGGGGATGGGGGGCTTAACTAGTAGAATACAACGCACTATGATAAATTTAAAATTTAAGATGGCCGCCACCAAAAAACCGCTAATTACATATTTTGAAAGCGCTGCGTTGGGGGTTGTTTTTAAATTTTTAATTTAATTCACTTGTTGCTATAGTAAGCTAGCTGTGCGGCGTCTCTCTCTCTCTCTCTCTCTCTCTTATAGAAAGCAAGCCAGATATTTTCATTTCTATTTCGCATTGAACAGTGTGGTGTCGCGACGATTATTTTGAGTGTATACAGGTTTTTTGTAAATAATAAATCGTGTAAATCGTGGGAACTTTGTTCTATCCGGGTGTCTCTTGACACCTCTCAAGTTTTTTATTATTATACTAGCTGCGACCCGCGCTGTTACCCGCGGCACAGTTATTGCCGATAAAACTTGATTATAATAATTTTGGCCAAGTGGGGTTACGGCGTAGATTTTGGCCAAGTGTGATAACGGCGAAGATTTTTGCCAAGTGGGGTCGATGGCAAAGATAAGTACATGATAAGTACGCTGTCATGGAAGAAATGAAAGATCTTGAGGAAATCTACTTCTAACTTCAGATGACAGCTGTCAAACTTGATATGTCAATATCTCAGAAAGACTCTTCCATGACAGCGTACTTATCATGTACTTATCTTCGCCATCGACCCCACTTGGCAAAAATCTTCGCCGTTATCACACTTGGCCAAAATCTACGCCGTAACCCCACTTGGCCAAAATTATTATAATCAAGTTTTATCGGCAATAACTGTGCCGCGGGTAACAGTGCGGGTCGCAGCTAGTATAATAATAAATAGATCTCCATGTTCATGGTGTCCTGGTACTCGATGTACAAATACGAGTATTTATTTATCTGATACATATTGTAGTAGATAGGAGAACACATTATACATTTTTAAAAAACTTGAGAGGTGTCAAGGGACACCCGGATGGAACGAAGTTCCAACGATTTACACGATTTATTATTTACAAAAAACCTGTATACACTCAACAAAAATAATCGTCGCGACACCACACTGTTCAATGCGAAATATAAATGAAAATATCTGGCTTGCTTTCTATAAGAGAGATAGAGAGAGAGAGAGAGAGACAGACAGAGAAACATGCGCACGCCGCACAGCTAGCTTACTATAGCAACAAGTGTATTAAATTAAAACTTAAAAAAAAACCTCAACGCAGCGCTTTCAAAATATGTAACCCCCTCCCTTCTCCTCCTCCCCCCTCATCCCTCCCCCTGCCTTCTCCCCCTTCCCCCTTCCCCCCCTTCTCCCCCTCCCTTCTCTCCCTTCCACCTTTCCCCTCCCCTCCACATCCCCCTCCCCTTCCCCCTCCCCCTCCCTCCTCCCCTCCCTTCTCCCCCTCCCCTTCCCCCTCCCTTCTCCCTTCCTCCACCCACCGTCCCTTCTCCCCCTCCCCCTCACCCCACCCCTTCCACCTTCCCCCTCCCCTTCCACCTTCACCCTCCCCTTCCCCTCTTCCCCCTCCCCCTCACCTTCCCCTTCCCCCTCCCCTTCCCCCTTCCCCCTCCCTTCTCCCTCCCGCCCCTCCCTTCTCCCCTACCCCCCCTCCCCTTCCCTCTTCCCTTCTCCCCCTCCACCCACCCCTCCCTCTCCCTTCCCCCACCCCTTCCCCCTCCACTTCCCCCTTCGCCCTTCCCCTTCCCCCACCCCTTCCCCCTCCACTTCCCTCTTCGCCCCCCCTCCCTTTCCCCCTTCCCCCTCCCCTTCCCCCCTTCCCTTCCCTTACCCCTTCCTCCTCTTTTTTCCCCTTCCCCCTCCCTTCTCCCCCTCCCCCTCTCTTCTCCCCCTAACCTCCTTTCTCCCCCTTCCCCTCCCCTTCACCCTTCCCCTTCCCCTCCCCTTCACCCTTCCCCTCCACCTCCCTTCTCCCCCTCATAACGCGCGATAAGGAACTTCGTTCCAAAAAGGGGGAACTACTGAGAAGTGATCATTCCCACTAGATCCCCTTTTCAAAAAAGGGGAGCTACTGTGAAAAAAAGTTCCTACTAGATCCACTAGGGAACTAAATGGGAAACTAGTGGGAATGATCCAAACGACGGGGTGTTATAAGTTTTTAGCCCCCGACGCAAAAACGACGGGTGTTATAAGTGTTTAACCCCCGACGCAAAAACGACGGGGGGTTATAAGTTTTTAACCCCCGACGCAAAAACGACGGAGTGTTATAAGTTTTTAACCCCCGACGCAAAAACGACGGGGTGTTATAAGTGTTTAACCCCCGACGCAAAAACGACGGGGTGTTATAAGTTTGACGTGTCTGTCTGTCTGTCTCTGTGTCTAGGTTATTATATAGTATCAAAGTACTCGTCAATACGAATCAAATGAGCCCAAACTCGATGTAATTGCGTCGTTTAATTACGGAATTCCTATGTCCACCTTTCAGCTCCATCATCAGATCAGCTCCATATCATAATAATATTGCATTGCCATCCGATTCAAATATGCATGCAAAATTTCAGCTCAATCAGAATCCGGGAAGTGGATCAAATTGAACTTGCAAGATTTGATTATAGACAGACAGACAACAGACAGATGTAAGTAAAACAAGTGAAATTTTAAATAAAACTTTTTAAAAACAAGCTTTTATTATTATTACTACCCAGCATCATAAAGTACTTGTCAAGGCGAATCGTTTGAGCCCAAACTCGATGGGGTTGCGTCATTAATTACGGAGATCCTATGGCCATCTTCCAGTTCCATCATCAGATCAGCTCCATGTCAAAATATTGCATTGTCATTCGATTTATACATGCATACAAAATTTCAGCTTAATCGGACACCGGGAAGTGGGTCAAATTAAAGTTGCAAAATTTGATTACAGACAGACAGACGGACAGACAGACAACAGACAGGTGAAAGTAAATAAAAGCTTGTAATAAAACGGACTTTAATATCAACAAACACTAAAGTACTATAACATTATGTGACCAAAAAAAAAATTCCGTTATTATTATATAGAGTATCAATTTTTGCGACGAGAATAATTTGGAGCGCGGAGCGATACGTCCACTCTCTGAGAGGGCTCTGGCCCGAGTGAAGCGAGAACCGACGTGGGCCTCGTTTTATAGTGATTTTGAAAAATTCGGCAAAAATATAAATATTACATTTTAAGTAAATTTAAAAATACGATTGGATCAAAAAAATGTTATTATTTAATGGTAAGTAATTATTTTGAGTAAATATAAAAGAGTCATGTATAAAAAAAAATGTTTTGTAAACAGTAATTTCGTGATAATTTCACATCTTTATGATTTTATTTTAATAAGAAATACCTATAATTCAAACTTTTCCTTAATAAATATACTAGTTTAGGATCTTTCCAGTAATAGTAATTTTTTAGATTCTAATAAAGACATGTATATTTGGATATACCCATGTCCAAACATTGCTTCAGAAGTAAATCTATAAAACCTTTATCCATTAACCTTGACGTAATTTAAAAACGGTCAAAACTAAAAAGGTTTTTCTGTATAAATTGATTAGATTACAAGTTCTTTTAAAAGTTGTGAGTAAAAGTACCGTTCTAAAATAAGTATTTTCAAAATAATTCATGTTTGAACATCACAGATTTGCGCTTGGGTCAACTACATGCTCTTAAGCTAAAATTTGGTTTAGATATAGCTTGAGCCTCTAAAAAGGATATGGGACAGTTTTTAACCCTGAAATTGGCCTTAGAGTGGAAGTCAAATTTTGTATAGGAAATCAGTAACCGCTAGCCCTATTTGATATGGATGTATGTAGTTAGACTCCAAAAAGGACATTTATTTATTGATTTTGAATAGTTTTTAACGCTCAAAAACATATTTTATAAAGAACACATACAAAATACAAACTCTTTTCCGATGTGCCACTATTTTACCCATTATGAAACTAGATGGCGCTGTTCGTCGTTAAAACTCGCAAGCGATTTGTTGGACATGAGTACCTTTTTAAACGACTTATGAAACCAAACCTTTTTGCTATTATGTAGTATTATTTATTAGTATTATGTTTAGTTGTGCATGCTGTGGCATCCTATAATTGTAGGATCACACAGACTAAAGACATAATAGCCTTAAGACTTTTAATTGTAATGTGTTTCCTGCGTTGGATGTCCTTAAATAAATAAATTATGCCAAAGGGCGGTCAACAATCCATGTCGTTATTCCTGAATCCTAGAGTTTTACAGACTGCGAGTCAAAAATTTAACACTTAATAATTACTATAAAATTAATGTAACTTTAAAATACCTGATATTAATTATTTTATTACATACCATATACCATATTTGTTGAATAATTTTATAAATAACTAGCTGACCCGGCAAACGTTGTTTTGCCATATAAATAATTAATAGGAATGATTAAAAGTTAATATGAGAGTTACACTGAGATAGCAAAATAATAATTGTTTTATTATAAATATATAATTTTATTATAAATCCGATTCTCACAGATACCGGATAAGCACAAAAAATTTCATCAAAATCGGTCAAGCCGTTTCGGAGGAGTATGGCAACGAAAACTGTGACACGAGAATTTTATATATTAGATATATTATATATATTCACTTTAAAGTTCCATCACATAATCAGAAAAATCATTGTCCTTAATTTTATGTTGAGTTTGTCTAATTGAATTATTATTATTTTATTAACTTTATGTGAGTAAATTCGTTTGCATGCCTTATTTAATAAAAGTCTTCGGAAGTTCTAAAGTTATTTTTTTTGTTGAGGTGGTTTTAGGGTTCCGTAGCCAAATGGCAAAAACGGAACCCTTATGGATTCGTCATGTCTGTCCGTCCGTCCATCCGTCCATGTGTCACAGCCACTTTTTTCCGAAACTATTAGAACTATACGATTGAAACTTGGTAAGTAGATGTATTCGGTGAACCGCATTAAGTTTTTCACACAAAAATAGAAAAAAAATATTTTTTGGGCTCCCCATAGAACTAAAACTCATTTTATTCATCAAACCCATACGTTTTAGGTATCTACGGATTACGGATAGGTCTTCAATTATTGAGGTTTCTAATATCATTTTTTATTATTTTAAACGGTTTTATTTAGCTCACTCCGTTTGTTTTATTATTTTTTATTCTTGGGTCAAATTTAGTAAAAAAAAATCGCAAATTTGAAATTTCGCCCTCTTCCTGTCAACCGATTCAAATGAAATTTGGTGTACGCCTTTGGTTCTGGTGACAATAAAATTACGTATATTTAAAATTATTTTAAATCCAAGATGGCCGCCGCTACAAAAAAGCGGATTACATTTTTTTTTCCAATCAATATGGGTATCAAATGAAAGGACTTGATAACTAGAATACAGTGCACTATACAAAATAAAAATCAAAGATGGCACTCGCTACAAAATGGCGGATAACCAATTTTTTTAATCTCATCAATATGGGTATCAAATGAATGGGGTTGACATGTTGAATACAGTGTACTAAAAAGCTGAAAAATAAAATCGTGAGGCACGTTAAATATCTAAATTCTAAATCCCTAATATGAACATTTAAACTGAAAATTGTAGAAAATAAAATTGTTCTTTACTTTTTGTGATTTTGTTGTTAATTGGAGACTCTTAAAAGGCCTGGAATAGCTTTTATTACAGAAACCAAGCTTAAAGGGAGAAAGGGGGATCGGTGTTTTTATGGGAAATTAGTACCCGCAGCTCTAATTTTGCAGAAATTCGAAATAGATACAGCTTGAGCCAAAAGAAAGGACATAATTGAGATAGTCCCTTAGTCTTAGTTCCTTAAGTCAACAATGCATATAGGTGAAAGGGCCTTTCACCTTCCCTCACTTTTAAGGTCAGAGTTTTATGGGCATACCTACAGGAACCACGGAATCGATTTGAGTCTCGGGAATGATAGTATGAGGCATGAGGAACCGATTTAGCTTAAATTCCCAATATAGATAGTTAAAAGGAAAACAAATAGTTTTTTGGAATAAGGAATTCTGGAAAAAGGAATCAATAGCCGCTAAATTGATTTAGCTGTAATTTTGTATTAAAATATTTTGAATTCCAGGAAAGTAACACAGGATTGTTTCCTGTGGTAGCGAAAAAAAACTGCATAGAAATACTTGGCTCGATTTTCTTCGCTATCCAGAGCGGGAGGAAATATAACTATGTATACTAATTCAACGCCGCGGGGATGGAAATCAAATCAATTTCGAAATAGCTGCAACAAAATGAAATTTAGAACCGTTGACTCTATCTATTACGCTAAAATTTGATACAACCTTTAGTTTGAGTCATAAAAAATGATACGAGACACTTTTTATCCCAGAAATCAACCTTTAAGGGGAGGAAAGGGGGGGGATGCAGTTTGTGTAGGAAATCGGTAGCCGCTTCTTCGTTTTAGCTAAAATTTGGTCAACGTATTCTTAATATAACGTAGGCGACCAATAAGGAGGGATTTTGTGAAATTCCCAGGAGAACGGGAATTATTTCCGAAAAACGTTTGCATGGAAAGTTATTGAATAGTTTTTATGTCAGAAATTAACTATTAGGGAGAATCAGTATTACAGGCAGGAGGAAGGAGAGTCAGAGTTTTAATGGGTATTCAGGAATCACAGAATTGATTTGAGTCGTGAGAAAGATAGTGTGAGAAATTGGTAACCAATAATTATAATTTAACTTAGGTTTAGGTACATTACAGTAGAGATAAGTTTAAGGGTTACCGGGAAAGGACCACAAATAGTTCTAATTCCTGAAAAGAGGCGTGAAAATTTGTGAAGACAATCAACAACCGTTAAACCGAGATAGTTTGACCTCCGGGAAAGGACACAGGACTGGTTCCTGCGATAGCAAAACAAAACTTCATAGATATACCCAGTCCGATATTATTCACTACCCACTGGGTTAAAACTATTTTACGCTCACAAAATCGCGGAGATGGAAATACAATCCTAAATGGCAGCACCAAACTTTCGCTTTATTGACTGTCACGCGCAACGAAGTGCGCGCGGGTCAGCTAGTTATTAATAACTCTGGAAATTTGGAGAATACATAGAATGTAAATCCTTAAATTAATAGTGAATAAGAAAAAAGCAAACTTGATTTAGAGTTTGGGCTAGAAATCCCTTTTAATTAAGTGTTTTTGAATGTGCACAAATGTAGGGCGCTGAAATAATGTGATTTATTTGTCCAAAGCTCATAATAAGAACTTCGAATAGATTACATTATATTACACCCGTTTTACTAGAGGTCAGAAATTTCATATTATATCAGACATGCTGTTATGCTCATTCTGACTGTGACCTAACTATATATTATGTATTTACTTATTAATCTACTTATTAGTTGAAAATTAATATTTATACTGACACTGGCAAAAACACGAAAGTGTGGGCGTGAAATGCCTACAAAAAATATTTGAATAGTCATTTGTCATTTCTATCTAAATGTCAATGCCAAAAAATAATTATGAATTTTGTTATGGGCTATGGGGTTTTTGGCGGCAAGCCTTGATCATATCATTAGCTCCACGTCTTTTGCTTAATAATCGTGTAGAATTTGATTGTTAGCGTGTAATAATGGTGGAATATTGCGTGTTAAGTGTTTTTGAATGTGCACAGATGTAGGCAAGTGATATGGTGCTGAAATATGAATTTTGGTGCCCCCTCCAAAACTCCTCCGAACTTTCAGTAAAATTCCACCCATTTTACTGGAAGACTCACGTGACTAGACGAGCTATTAAGCTCACTCTGACTCTGACCTGACTAACTAACTTATTACTTAAAAAATAACATTTAACTTGACACTGGCAAAACACGAAAGTGGAGACCATAATTTAATATCCCGTGAACATTCACGAATTTTACTCGACACTGGCAAAATGCACATGTTGCCATATTATTAAAAAGAAAAAAAAAATTTTGTTATGAATTATGAACATCTGTAAATAAAAATATAATTTTACGTAAATAATCCCATTTTTCGTTGTGTTTAACGTAATCTAAACAATGCGTTACAAATTTGTGTTATTATTTTTCTTCGGTACTAGTGTTTTTTTTGTCTCAGTAAGTAGAATTTTACATGTATTGCGGTCGTAATTTACTAAGATAGCTTAGAACATCCCGTAAAAAACCCATAAGTCCGATTTTGTTTTTTATCGAACGATACCGTGTATCACAGTGAACAGAAACTTTTTTAGTTCACACTATTCACTTATTTAAGCCATTGCTATGTATCCAGCTTTGTAAATTTCATATCACCCACGTCACATGCCATGAGAATGCTTTCCTTCATTGGCGTAATGAAAGTTGTTTATAAAAAGTGTACGAATTACTTCCAGGGTCAATATGAAGACAAGCGATGCAAGTGTGTGTGCCCGAGTCCTTCTGCAGTTCTAAACAACACTGGAGGCACTGGACATCGTCCTTTCATTGACAATGTCCCACCTAACAAATGGTATGTTACTAATTTATAGGTGTTATTTGTGCAATCTTTTGTAATAATGTACTATGTAGTGTTGTATTTTACTCTTGACATTATTAACACATTGGCTGTGGTGGCGTTTTGTAGAATTACCCCGGGGGCCTGAAATTAACTTTGTATGGAAATCCTTTGAGAAAACAGAATGTTTGTTGTTCATTCTGACCTCAAACACAGCTGTTGTGCAGTCCACAGTCAATGTGTTAATGTTGTAAACATTACAATATTTCCAGCAACTGTGAAGGAGTGATATTGCCTCGCATCGGTGATGAGATCAAAGGCAAGGAGGCAGAGTTCTGTCCACGCTGCGAGTGCAAATATGAAAACAGGAACACCACTATCATTAAGGTTCATACCATACATTGTAAAAACTAGCTGTGACCAACAATTTTACCCACTGTACAGTAGCCTATATGTTATTCAAGGATCTATGCTATCTCTAAACCAAATTTCAGCTCTATCAGTCCACCTGTTTAGGCAAGAAAGAGTAAAGAACATACATCCATATATATTCTTACAAATTCTTCGTTTTTATATTATTAAGATTATTTAGAATACCCACCTATTTGATTATATCCAATGGCTTCAGTTAGTTGTGAAATGCCCTATCTTCTCATGTGTGTAAAAGTTTCATGATAAGTTGATATGATTTGGTGTCAACAAGTAAACCAATTTTCACATGCATAATTTTAGTAAGCATTAATATAGAGTAATATATTATTTTATTCCACACACAGGTGGTAGTGATCATAGTGATCTGGGTGATAATGTTGCTGGTGGTGTACATGGGCTTCCTGATTTGTCTGGATCCACTCATCAACAAGAGAGCCAAGGCTTCCTACCAGGAACATACCAATGAGGAAGTAAATACATTAATATACAGTTTTGTTGCAATTGAGATCTGCACTCAGTACATTTTTTTTTAAATGCAATCATTGAGAAATTTAAATACAATATTGTCACTACCTACCTACCAAATACCAGAGATTTACTGTATACTTACCAAGCAAAACAAAACTCACCAAGAAAATGACGACTTTTTTATACATTTAAGTAAGAAGACGAGCAAGACACTCTCCTGATGGTAAGAGATAACGCTGCCCATAATTAGTACAGTGCTACCCAGTGCACTGCGCCATCGCTTCTTACTAAAGAGTCATAAGATGTTTACTCTTCAGCCCAGTAATTTCACTAACTTGCGGCAGATAGTTGGCTAGTTTGGCTTGTTCAAAGTAGAAACTTATAGGTTCAAAGACATTTGACGTGTATTATGCAACAAGAAATCAAAGTCAATGTTTTTGAAACCACTGTCAGAACGAAATTCTCATATATGATAATTATCCTCAGGATGAAGGTTCAGTGAGCAGTCCGTCGCAGCAGATGCGAGCCTCGGGCAACGTGCTGAACCGCGTCACGCATCACCAGGACAAGTGGAAGCGACAAGTGCGCGAGCAACGACGCAACATATACGACAGACACACCATGCTTAATTAGACTATTATATAAGTATTGTTCTCACCCAAAGGTTTTGAAGAATCTGAAGGGTTATTTATATTATAACTTAGTGTTTTTGTCTAATAATATGTTGCTATCATTTATTCATTATCTAATAAACAACATAAACCAGAATCTGTTTTATTCACACATTTGTATATTATATAATACAAACTCTAATTGAGTACCTATTTATGTCAATGTGTATAATGGACTGCGCAGACGACGGCCTTTTCTCCGCGGAATATTTTGTCTGCTAAAATAGATCGCATACATCATACAACTGTATCGAGTAACGCAAACGAGGGATTAAAAGTATACCGCGTACAAAAAAATACTAGGTATGTGCAAAGAAATGTTACTAAAAATTATTATGAGACACTTTTTTATAAATATATACTAGTAGTTCGCCGCGAACTGGGACCTCGCAGACCCAATTTCCTTCAAAATAGGTATACATAGGTAAAAGTTATAAGTACCTATCTACGAAATATAAATATATGGAAACTTTAACCTATAATATTCGTAAAAGGAAAGGAAAATGCCAAAATTGAAAGTAATGTTAAAACTCAAAATACGTAATGGATATACATTAAAAAAATCTTTATCTCTGTGACTATTTTATTGTTGTGATCAAAATTTCAATAATAATAAAATATGAAAGGTTATGTGTGAATTCACTTGCAGAAAATAATAGAATAAAATAATAAATATTACTATAGTTTTTAAAAAAAATCTCAAAAAATCTTCATAGTTTGCAGCACTTGTTTACGAAGAAGTTGCCAATGCAGTGGACATTAGAAGAATTGAAATTAGAAAAAAATATCTAGCTTTACTTGTGTTATACAGCAAATTTACAACAGTTATTATATTGATATTGTAGCTAATTCTATAACATTTTTGTCGTAGCAGCCGATGATTTAGACTTGGAGCGAGAACGCAGAGCTATGACAGTCACGCGTAACATCTAGGCTCGCAGGTTTTCAAGATGTATCTACAGCTACTGAGCAAGACAAAGTGTCCTTGTTCAAGGCATTATCAGACTTTTTATACGTGCAGTTCGTCGATCACATTTGCACTTTCCATCAGGTGGGATGTGATCAAACGTAGGCCTAACTATTAATTATTTTTTTAAACAAAAGACTTGTGGATGAACTTTACAAACTACAACTTTACAAAAAACGGATCCAGTACAACAATGCTTTCAGGATGCTTTTGGCGCTGTCTCGATACTACAGAGCGTTAGGGATGTTTGCAGATGTTAGAGTGAATGATGGTTTTAATGGCATAATGATATGTGATAAACACATAAATAACAATCCCAATAAGTTTCTTGCTCGTTCTTCTCATAGATATGCTTTTCGAACGAACAGTAGAGTCTTTCACCTCGGAGGGGTGGGGACTTTTAGAATGTTAATCTCCTGAATAGTCCAAACAAAGTTCCTAAGTTAGTTTTTCTGCTTTCGACTTTTCGATCCACATGCCTCTTTTGGGCACTCATTGACTGGACTACTATTTGAATAAAAATGGGTTTAAGTTTCACCCGCACGATCATTTAAATTCATAATATTTTGAGTTAATCAACATGGCTATTTACTTATCCGTTAGGGAACCGAACCTAGGACCGAATTATCAAAAATGTATGAAATGACGTATTACGTCGTATCGATTTTTGACAATTCGGTCTTTGGTTCGGTTCCCTGACGGAAAACTGAGTATCCCTGCAGTTCTCATAATATTATAATCGATAAACATTGTGATTTTGTATTTTCTATAACTCTACAACCCTTGCACCGATTTGGCTCATTTTTGGACGTGAGAATTCTTTTAGTTTGTACTACCTGTTTAAAAAGTTTTATTAAGACTGGATCATCGGTTTCATTGTAATAAAGCAATCTCTTTAACTCTTGAACCCTTCGACCGATTTGGCTCATGTTCGAACTTAAAAATTCTATGGATTTATATTACGCGTTTGCAAAGTTTCATGCAGATTGGACCATTGGTTTTCCAGTTATCGCGTAACAAACATACATACAAACATACACTTTGGCTAATATATTTTTGTCGCTTATAAAAAATGTGTATATGTTAGAAAAAAAATTATCAGCTGTCCAGTTTTGAAATAATCGTCAGACCTATCGTAAAGACTTTAAGTCACCTATATCTCTGCAACCCTGGAACCTATTTAGCTAATTTTTTCACTTAAATTATCCAATTAACCTTCTTAACTTGTGTGTAAAATTTCATTTAATTTGGATTAACCGTTTTCAAGTAAACGTCGACCAAACTTAAGCATCAGAGGTCAAGCGTTAAACTGGTCAAAACGCAGGCATTTCGCGGCTTTCGACTCTAAGACCTCGCTTCGCTCGGTCGATAACAGGGCATGGACCTAAGGGCTATAAGACTGAATCTCCTGAAAAAAGACACCAGGGACCCTTAGTAGTGCTGTGAAATAAAATAAAGACTTGTAAATCAAGACGTTTAATTTTTTTAAATATTTTTTTGGTTGACTTATGTTCTTAAACAATAAGTTCTTATATACTATCTTATACAAAATATTTTACTGAAAAAGAAATAACAAATCTAATTTGTATGTCAGTATGACCCAGTTCCTAGAAAAGTGAATTGAGCAAAACCATAAAACTGAGATTCTGAGCAGGACCACAAAATGTACTACGTGCACTATCACTCTTGGGAAAAATGTATATGACAAATTAATGTATATGCTTTTCGCTTACTCAAAAATTCACTGACAGTTGGCAATTCTATTTTATGCTTTTTCTAAGGAGTAAATACAGATGGCAAGGACAAAATAAAATCATTATGGATCAGCAGGGATATTTACTTATCCATTAGGGAACTGAACAAAAGACCGAATTATCAAAAATATATAAAACTAGCTGACCCGGCTAACTTTGTTCCGCCTTAGAGGCAATAAATGAGCAAATGGAAGTCTAATTTCTCACAATTTCTACCATTAAAATGTTTACCAAATTCTACCATTAAAAATGTCTACCAAATCCTACCATTAAAATTTCTACCATTTTTCCTACCATTAAAGTTTTTACCATTAAAGTTTTTACTAAATTCGAAAAGTTATTAACCAAGTTGCCGACCTCCTTAAATCTATTACGTCAAATTTTGAAAATGAAGTATATGTCAAATTGACAAACAATTGTCAAATTTCTGTTTATCACTTGTTTTTCATTGATACCAATTTTTAGTTAAAATTTTCACATACCTTTACACTTAATGGCAGAAATTTTTGTCATAATTATTATTTTCTTAGCAAACGGATGGTCCATATATTTTAAAACTTTTTGAATATTTAAATATTGAATAATTATATTTTACAATTTTCACAATATCAATTGACTGTAAGGCGCTACAAAGTGCGCGCGGGTCCACTATTCGTATTATCTTCAAACAATAGGGGGTGATGACAAAATACTTTAACAGATGTCGCTCGTCAAAGATACAAACAAGTATTCTCTTATATCTAGAGGAATATCTATGAAAAAATACTGACTTATTATGTTAAATACAAAAACTTATTTCCATACAAACGTTCATGAATGCGCATCAATCGGCTGCTCACAAAGACACACATTTCCAGAGACTCAATTACCTCCAAGCTCTAATATAGGGTATATTTGAGCCATTGAATCCTTGTAAAGATACATGTTTACAACATTTAAAGAGATCATTTTGTTATAATCAAATAGTAACCTAAA
This sequence comes from Hemithea aestivaria, assembly GCA_947507615.1. Taxonomy (NCBI): domain Eukaryota; kingdom Metazoa; phylum Arthropoda; class Insecta; order Lepidoptera; family Geometridae; genus Hemithea; species Hemithea aestivaria. Next base: position 5,728,109 of record OX382323.1, read on the forward strand.
GATGTCATGGTGATCGTAGAAACTTCAGTTTTTCATAATCAGTGGGCCCAGCACAGACAGACATTGCGTAGACTTGTCTTGCTGTCAAGTCAGACTGTCATCCCATACATTGTACTTTTGAGAATCTACGGGATTACAGTTTGACTTGACAGCAAGATAAGTCTACGCAATGTCTATGCTTGGCCGGCATAAGGATATTCATTGGACAGCAGCTTGCCTTTCTGACGCTTGTTACTGCTAAACTTATATTATACACGGTGACTGGTAAATCACTTAGAAGCCTAAAACAGGGAACTCAGTTAACGATTCTCATTCTAAAAAATATATAAAAATAGGTACTTAAATTTTGGGTAAAATATCCTATGTGTTCTATAAAGTATTTGTAATCTAAACGGGCCGATTCACACGCGCCTATCCCCCGCTACTCCGCACCGGCGCCCTTTGTGGCACGCCGACCCGCGCCCGCGCCACACCGCCACAAGCGTCTCTGCGCACCCGCGCCCGCATCGCCGCCGCGAACGTCAGTCGTCCGAACGTTACCGAGCGAGAAGCACGCTGCGTCGTATAATTTTAACGCGTCTCGTGGGTGTGCCCCTAAGTGTGTACTGTGTGCCGGCACCTCTGAGCCAGTGGTTTCTTGTACAATTATCGTGGAAGTGGTCCTGCCACCTGCCTCCCTGAGGTGGACACGAGCGGTCGGCGGCTCTCCGTCCGGTAAGTGTGTGTAAGTGTTCCGTTGTTCATGATTTCCGATTGTAATTTTGTATAACGCAGACCTCCCGGCGGAAACAATAGGTATACGCAAAAATCACCGTCATAGTCGGTACCTAATAGGTTTGTAGCCCTCTTACGTAGGTACTTTATCGAAATCTACCAGCCGACCGGCTATCTTGTACAGAAGCTACAGAAAACTACAGAAAGCTACGACTAGCGTGGCTTTCTATTGCGGTTTTAATTTGACGTGCATTTAAAACTTAGAAACTTGAAACAGAGTACCCAGTCCACGATTCGTAAAAATAGGTACCTACCTATCTAATTTTGACAAAAAATATCAAATAAGAACATAATTCATATTACAAAATCATTATTATTTATTCACATTTCAAAATCTTTTGCGATGCGGTAGGTATTTGCACAAATCGCGGTCGTAACGCGCTACAATCCAACCTGTGGCGGCATATTCGGTCAGCTGGTAGGTATCGATAATAAATAGGTAATAATGTACCTAATATCTGAACGATTAATATGGATTTCTTTGATATGTCATTGTCCACTTACCTTGGTATTTTTGCCTGTCCTAAGCCAGGTAAAGTATGAAGGAAAAACGGATCATACCTACCTACTTAGTTATTATTTAGTTACTAAGCCTAATTTATTTATCCAGAGCGCGCGCGTTTAGACGCTTTTAAGGTATTTCCTTTCATCGATGAGTATTTTAGTCTTAAAATTCAATTTGTTATTTCGCGGGTTTAATTTTACTGCGGATTTCTATTGCGGCTTGTATTGATAACCAGCAAAGGAAAATAAGCTCAGTGAAGCCAGGGAAGGATTTATCCCGCCTTCTAGGTTTAGTCTGCTACCACATGCGGCCGCATCATCACTTAACATCACGTGAGTGTGTAGCATCGCGTAGCTATGTCGCGTCACAGATCGCGTCCTTTGTCGGTGTTGTCGATACCTACTTTGTATGTAGCTTTACTTACCTACCTGCGTCAGCTGTTCGCCAGTAGTTTAACCATTTTGTTTGGGACATGGCGAATTAATTCAAATAAGATTTTCTCTTAAATGTATTAGTATTGTCTTTGTTTGTTAATTGTAAACATAATGTGATTATATAATTTATCATATCCTTGAAGCTTTTAAGTGATTTACCAGTCACTGTGTATAGATAGACATTGGAAAAATAACCAAAAAAATAACTTTAACCTAAAACAATCTAGTTGTAATAATCGTAGAAACTTCAGTTTTTCATAATCAGTGGGCACAGCACAGACATTGCGTAGACTTGTCTTGCTGTCAAGTCAGACTGTCATCCCATACATTGTACTTTTGAGAATCTACGGGATTACAGTTTGACTTGACAGCAAGATAAGTCTATGCAATGTCTGTGCTTGGCCGGCATAAGGATATTCATTGGACAGCAGCTTGCCTTTCTGACGCTTCTTAATGCTAAACTTATATTATAAAGATAGACATTGGAAAAATAACCAAAAAAATAACTTTAACCTAAAACAATCTAGTTGTAATAATCGTAGAAACTTCAGTTTTTCATAATCAGTGGGCCCAGCACAGACATTGCGTAGACTTGTCTTGCTGTCAAGTCAGACTGTCATCCCATACATTGTACTTTTGAGAATCTACGGGATTACAGTTTGACTTGACAGCAAGATAAGTCTATGCAATGTCTGTGCTTGGCCGGCATAAGGATATTCATTGGACAGCAGCTTGCCTTTCTGACGCTTCTTAATGCTAAACTTATATTATAAAGATAGACATTGGAAAAATAACCAAAAAAATAACTTTAACCTAAAACAATCTAGTTGTAATAATCGTAGAAACTTCAGTTTTTCATAATCAGTGGGCCCAGCACAGACATTGCGTAGACTTGTCTTGCTGTCAAGTCAGACTGTCATCCCATACATTGTACTTTTGAGAATCTACGGGATTACAGTTTGACTTGACAGCAAGATAAGTCTATGCAATGTCTGTGCTTGGCCGGCATAAGGATATTCATTGGACAGCAGCTTGCCTTTCTGACGCTTCTTAATGCTAAACTTATATTATAAAGATAGACATTGGAAAAATAACCAAAAAAATAACTTTAACCTAAAACAATCTAGTTGTAATAATCGTAGAAACTTCAGTTTTTCATAATCAGTGGGCCCAGCACAGACATTGCGTAGACCTGTCTTGCTGTCAAGTCAGACTGTCATCCCATATTTTGAGAATCTACGGGATTACAGTTTGACTTGACAGCAAGATAAGTCTATGCAATGTCTGTGCTTGGCCGGCATAAGGATATTCATTGGACAGCAGCTTGCCTTTCTGACGCTTCTTACTGCTAAACTTATATAGATAGACATTTGAAAAATAACCAAAAAATAACTAACCTAAAACAATCTAGTTGTAATAATCGCAGAAACTTCAGTTTTTCATAATCAGTGGGCCCAGTACAGACATTGCGTAGACTTGTCTTGCTGTCAAGTCAGACTGTCATCCCATATTTTGAGAATCTACGGGATTACAGTTTGACTTGACAGCAAGATTAGTCTATGCAATGTCTGTGCTTGGCCGGCATAAGGATATTCATTGGACAGCAGCTTGCCTTTCTGACGCTTCTTACTGCTAAACTTATATTATATAGATAGACATTGGAAAAATAACCAAAAATTAACTTAAACTTAAAACAATCTAGTAGTAATAATTTGGCGGTCTTATGGCTATAATAGGGATCTCTCCCTGACAATCGTACACTAATACTACGCACATAAACTTATTATTACAAAACTATATAAAATGTATTCTTAGATGCATAAAACACCTTGGTAACGATGAAGTGTGACATTGTGATGACAATTAGTGGAAGAGGTCCACGTTTCGTGACTTTACATTTAAATAATACCTCATGAGCAAAAGTGCTAGCCACTATTCTGGGCTTATTCTTCTTAAACTACATTCTAGGATAGTAAAAAATAGCATGAAGTCTTACTCCGAACAAAGTTATCTTTGCGGTGTGTGTGTGCGAGAAAATATTTTATATTGGTCGCAATGTATATTTTTTTCCAATATATTACTTATAATTTAATATCACTGATGTTATTTTAAAATAATTTACATAGTAAGTTATATATTATTATCAGTGAGTACTTTTATCTACGATCAAAAGTGTGACAACCCTACGGTCAGTGTTGTGTAGGTATTTTTCCTAGACACCCCAGTTAGACTACTGGTTATATTTATACTATAGTCCTACTGCCAGCCTGACTGTAATACGTACGTAAAATTAAAGTTTATACCTTGTCTCGGGCACTTAATGCTAGGCCGGCTTATACCATCATCTTGGCATACCCTGACATCAATTTTCATATTTAAGACGAGAGATTTTACAAGGACCCTGCGTTCTATTGTCTCCAAATCCTTGTAAGTGTGTTTTCAAGAACTGTGGTTAGTTAATTTGAGCACGCTTTTATTCAGTCCGTATCGGCAGAAACGAACTTGATCTCGCGTGACGTTAAGCGCCGATGCGACCGTAGGTGGCGGCAGACTAAACCTAAAAGGTACCATAAATCACTCCATCCATCTCATTCTCCCATTCTTCATCCATTTAATTTAATTTTTGGCATATATAATAATTTTGTAGACTTGTTAGTTAGTGGTTTTGGCCCAGCCAGAGGAGACCAGCTTCGTGATGCGTTTTTGGAGATTGGTCACGATTTGATCGAGCTCCTCGTTCGAGAAGTGCAGCACGCAATATGCTGTGGTAGTTTCCGGCATCTTCTTTTTTTTCATATTATCAAACAGGCGTAAGCCGTGTACTAGGCACATTACAGTACCCGTCTCTGTTAAGCCAATCACCTGGAAAAAAGTGAAATTTAAATAAAAACCTACTTTCCGGACTCTTTCCTAAGTGTTAAACGTAAAAGTTGTTTACACTCCAATTAAGTTTGATCCGAAGTTTATTGGCGAGAATTATTATTGTATGTGATTATTAAAATAGTATTAAGAATTTAGACATTATGAAATGATTTCGTGATGTGAATAATGTGTAAAATACTAAATTGACTATGGGTCGACTGTAGTCTTCTTCAAAGTCGCAATGTGAAAGTTGCTTACAATATCCGAGTCAATGTTAAGAGGTACGCGCTCACATTTGTTACTTTTCTTGTGATATCGGTATCGTAAAGAGCTCTAACAAAAGTTTTACTGCATCACAACTGGCGTTCTCATTTTACAAGAACCTCCATTGCGGACAGAAGTCTATCTTTAACGGGGGCTGGCAAATGAAGCAGCACCACGAGTTCGTTCCTTGTTAGAATTACATTAAAAGTATAATAATTTATAGTGCTTCAATAAGATGATTGGATATATACCCTCGAGAGATGTATCGTGCAGCGGCAGTAGAAGCACTCGTTGCTAGTTTTATATCGGGGCCGCTTCACCGATGCCGCTTCCTGTTGTAATAAAATATTTAATTTTATTTTTATCGCATGCAGTTAAGCTACGTGGCGGCCGTAGATGATAGCAGATTAAATCTAGAAGGCGGGATAAATCCCCCGGCTTCACTGAACATCATGCCGGGACACACAAATGTCACAATGACACTTGGCGACACACTTTTGAACTAGGCATGGCCGAATTAAAAATATAAGTACGAGGTCTCTTTTAAAACGTATTTTTATAAATCGTGTTTCTTTCTTTCTTTGATCCAGAATTACATCTGCACCACATAACTCATTGGCCACGACCGCTTCAATACCTCAAGAGCAAGCGAGATGCTCGCGTACAAGTCGATTATATAATATCAAGGATTACAAAATGTTAACGGCGCGTATAACAATTGATCGCGTAACTTTTGTAGTTAGAATTTTAAAAAATATCTCGAAGCAGTCCATACTGTCGCATTTAAAATATTAGTAATTAGTAGGACATACATTCATGTACCTGTATAGTTCAATTCCATTAGTGAATTAGTGTAAAACTTTGAACGTTAGCTTCTCGTAAGCTGTAAGTTTGCTTTTTTTTTCTAATATTATAATCGTGAAAATTTGTAATAATGTATGGATGTATCTTTGCTACTCTTTCACGCCTAAACGGGTGGACATGAAATGAGATTTGATATCGAGATAGCTTAGACCCTGGAATAACACATAGGCTACAGTACAGCGGTAAAATAACTGGGCGCAGTTAATTTATAAATAAATAAGTGGAAAAACAGACGGGCAAAAGATGTCACTCTCTGGTACTCTCGAGATGGAAAAAAGAGGCGAGATAGACAAAAGAAAATATGAGAGGATGAAATCAAGGCGGCTGCGGGAGCTATGTGGTGTAGCGGTGTAGGAGCGCCGAGGACAGACAGCGTTGGAAGAGTCAAGGAGATGCCTTTGCCAAGGGGCAAACTGTTATATAACAATTAATGTAGCAATAAACCGTAGGTACCGATGTAAACTAAAGTTCAGAATGAAGGCTTATTTTATTTTACCTGCGGAGTGAGCATTTTGAGTCCGTAGTTATTGGCCGCGGCCCGATGGCGGAGCTCGGCAGCGATGAGCGGTTGCAGCGCGTTATGCGCCTGAGTCAACACATGCACGGGGCAGTTCTCATTGCGCGCCACGCCGATCAACAGCTGTTCCATCGGGAACATGCTGGGCTCACAGTTGTCCCTCAGTTCCTGATGACGAAGCATTATTAATTAATCTTTACCTCTGGTTTGCCGCAGCGCATATCTGCGTATCAATAATATTTGTTTCTTTGACAGCCGAGGATGCGTCCATTTTTCGTTATCCAATTTTTACCTTTAAAACTATGCTATATATACCATGTGACTAAACTCTATGAATATATTATGTATACGTGCTGGGGAGGTGAATGAAGATTTGACAGATGGATAGAGTAGAATGGAGGAGCAAAACGTCTTGTACCAACCCTACCTAGTGTAAGGGCAGGAAGATGAAGATGATGACCACGATTTGGGGGTTATTCACGATTGAATACTTTTTCATTTGCTTACAACCTTCATATACATATCTACAGATACATTGTATGTGATTGCATAATAAGATGACACTTTACACCATATCTCTGGGCCCGTAGATACAAGATCTCACCTAGTTTAAGGTACTGCAGTTTAAGTTATTTTAGTCCAGTTTAACGTCGCGACACCTTTTCAAAATGTATATCTACACTTTGGTGTTTTAAGTAATATACAATGTTTTGTAAAACATAAACAATTTTTCCAATTAACATAAAATAAATAGATATAATGTGATTATTAGCTATTAATTTATATTTAGTGTTATTTCCGATCTAAATTTGTCAGTCTAACTAAGACTACTCTACCCCTACTCTGTCTTAGTTAGACTCACTCTAGACTCACAAATTTAGAGCGGAATTAACACTAAATATATATTAATAGCTAATAATTATTATAATTTATTTCCGCAATGTAACGCCTAATTCCATTGATAAGATATAATGTAATAGAAAATACCTTGAAAATGTGCTCAATATTCTGCAGCCAGCTATGCGGAGCAAAGTAGGTCCCCTCGGATATAGTCATGCCGGTGTCAATAGAAGCCGAGTACGTGTTCGGGTAGACAATGACAAACTCCCCCGGGTGTTGGACGATCCTGTCGAGAGTCACGTTGTGTTGCTCCAGCAAGTTGGGTGGGATCATCGTTATGTCGGCCGGCAGCCATATCGACTTGTTCTGCACAGCAGTCGGGCAGAGCACACTCACTGCTGCTCTGAAGTTGCTACTCTGGCTTTCGGGTACCGAATACCTGTTAAATTGACGTTATTTAATACAAGTCTCTCGGAACAAAAGCTGTCAGATGCTATTCAGGCTTATGTCTAGCAGAGGACAAACGTGAGCTGATGATAATAATATTCGTGAGAAAGTACAGATTACCAGTCCGGACCCGTTATGATATGCCTGTAATAATAGTAATAACTTTATATCCTAATAATATTAAAAATTACTAAGATATAAAGTTTAGGGTTGGACATGCACCGTCACATTTAAGTTCCAGCACTTAAAAATGTCATCATAACCCACAAAGAAACTTAAGGGTGATGTAGATTAATAAATGCACACATATATCGTAAAACCAACTGAGCTGATATTTTGTATATATCATCAGCAGGTTAGACGCTGGAATAACACATAGACTACTTTTCCACATGTAAAAGCGCCGAGCACAGCTAGTATACTTATATTTTTAGTAATTTCATCATCATCATCATCTCAGCTATAGGACGTCCTCTGCTGCATAAACATAAGTCGCCCATAGGACTTCCATATATACCGGTTGGAAGCGACCTACATCCAGCGTCTTCCGGCGACCATTATAAAGTTGTCTGTCCACCGTGTGGGTTGTCGTATAATAGTTTACTTGTGTTAGCTTACCAAATCTTTGGCGGTCCTTCATGTAAGTATTCCACCCAGGGCAACATGTGTGGGTCCATGTGCCAGCAGCTCGTTGTGAACACCATGCCGTAATGTAGGGACGGCGCGGATATGCCCACGGTGGGGGGCAGGAAACTAAGCACGTTGTCGCGGCTTTGGCATACTCTCTGTTAACAACATTATATAACGATTATTAAAACTATCGCGAGTATTCTCCATCAATAAAACAACAAAAACGGCACAACTCACGTCTAATATTGTCGAGAATATCTCGACCACGGTTTCGAACGATTACTATGTCCTTCATCAGGAGTTTACGCCTGCATAACGAAATCGAGATATTGTCGACAATATTAGACGTGAGTTGTGCCGTTTTTGTTCTTTTAACATAAAATAAAATAATTGGGGTGTATACTTCAAAAGAACAGGTTACTACTTACACATTCAGAGTCTAATCACAATTTATAGACTGTGTGGCCAACCTATATGTTGCAGTTTCAAGTCGCCGAGATTACTACAGGGCCTGCAATATGACCTAACGACTGCCTCCTACATATCTTACATTATTTCAATGATGAACGTTATCCTTGCGTGCGACTCTCTCGATCGCTCAATGTAACCAACTTTGAAACATAAACTTGTAAAATTAACTTTATTTTTATTTATAACTAGCTGTGCCGAGCGGTTTTAAACATTTTACAATAATAGCCTACGTGTTATTACCAAATTTTAACCCAATCGGTCCACCTGTTTAGGCGTGAAAGAGTAACAAACATACATCCATAAATTCTTACAAACTTTCGCGTTTATAATATTAGTAAGATAGGTTAGCCACCACGATCTCGCGTGATGTTAACCGACGATGGGGCCGTTGTTTTTTTTACAACGAAGTAAGAAGACGAGCAAGACGGAAATATTCTGGGTGCACTGCGCCAACGCTTCTTACTTGAGAATCATAAGAAAGACTCTTCAGCCCAGTAATTTCACTAGCTACAGTGCCCTCCAGATGGTAGCAGACTTAAACAAGCCTACTTTTTGAAAATATTTCTCAGTAGAACTCTAGATGTTATGATTTGCCCGTGAGGCAAAAAATCTTCCTTAGCGGAGGTTCACATCATAAAACCTAGCTGGATTCCAAATTTCAATTTCTGTTCTGTTCTGTTCTGTTGGAGTATAAACCCCATTTTTTTTCAACCCAATCCCTTCAGCGCTTTACGTTGTTTGAGCTGTATGTTGATAGATCAGTTAGTAAATCAGTCACTCCTTTTATATATTTAGATAAAAAATGATAAATTTGAATTACCTTTAAATTCCAAGGGTGATTCCCGTAAGGTGCATTCACGTCTGCCGGGAAGCCGTGTCCGTGTTCAGACGTGTCCACAGAGGCAATGTTTACACTGACATGCTCCGTACCCAACATTACCACTCGCCAGTACTCAATCTCTATCTCTGCGACTGTATGGGCTGGCTTATCCGACAGATACACTGTCTCTACACGCTCTGCAATCTAAAATAAAAGCAACATTTAATCAAGAGCCTGAAAAATATGTCAGAAATCTTGTTTTGCTGTGAGTGTCGAGTTTAAGTCACGAAGTAGTCTATTATTGAATCGAGGGCGCAGCGAGTGATTCAAATAATAGACTACTGAGCGCAGTGAGTGACTTAACGGTACGAAACATCAAAAAAAAAACTTTGTCACGAGTTGAACATACAGTTTTTCACTTCGATCGGGAGAAATCTTTAGAGGTTATAATAAAACAATTGACCTAATATTTTGTTTTCGTACAGAAAATCACATAAGCGGGGTCTGGTTTAGTCTGTGCTTAAGGCAAGAAGCTGATGATGTGACATTTGGTAACTAACCTTTTTGAATTGCTTCAGGGTGCACAAGCGATTGTTATGAGCAACACAGTCGTCGTTTTCGATGCACGCTTGCACTATATCATCAGTTGGTGTGTCATCGTTGTAAGGCTCAAGCTTCATCAGACTTTCTTGGCGCCACAGCGGCCGCTGTGCCCTCTCTAGATGTTTTTTATGGATGTCTTCCCAACACTGCTCTACCCTTTTCAGGATGTCTTCCTTCTCCACTGTAATATTAACACATATTTAAAAATGTTCATACTCCAACAGAACAGACGAAAATAAAATGTTTTAGTCTCATAGCTCTAAATAGGTTAAAACAAGTTTCTTAAATTTGTCGTGTAACGTGGTAGTGGATTAAGTTGAAATTTTAGACATAGAGCGGTAAAGTTACCACTACAAGAGGAAGGTTTATATTATGTATAATACAATATAATATATTAATTGACGATACGCAGTGCGTGCGGGGCCACTAGTGAGATAATATTATAATTCTATAATACTGCATATAATCAGTACCTAGCCAGCAATACTACAAGAACAGTATATTATGGCAATACTTACAGTACGTCAGTGTCTCGTAATGGAGTAGGTATTTGAAGTACATCGTCTCTAATTTTTTATTTGTCTGTCTCTTTGAAGCAAGCCTAAGCCTACTAATCACCTCACTCCAACAATTGTGTGACTGAAAGTTCTTGAGGCCGTCACGCTCTTGTACGTATTTGTACAAGTTGACCAGATCCAGCTCCACGCCGTCGAACTAGAAAATAAAAGATATTTTTACAATTATTACAAATTATTCTCCCTCTCTTTTAAACTTGTGCAATGCCCGACAGGGTCCATACTGCCTATTATAAACTACCTATTATAAATTGAATATGTAATATTATTATTATTGTATTTAGCCTATGCTGTCCCACTGCTAGGCAAAGGCCTACCCCAAGTCTCTCCACATATCGCGATCAAGCGCCGCCTCTTGCCAGCCCGAATATGTAATATGAATAGTATATTTTATTACAAGAAATCGCTGCAGCTCCTGTGGTCACATTTTGTGTGCACGTTTGTTTGACACACTATGAACATTTCAGCGAACTCACCAAAGGCGAGCTCCTCATTTTTTGTTTTTGCGTGCATTTTATAATGAGAAGCTCCCGGGTTGCTGGGCTCCACCGTTGGAACATTTTGTTAATGTACTGTGTACTAGTCTTCATTGAAGGTGCCTCTTCGTTGGTCACCAAAGGCGGTTTGAACGACTCGCCCAATTTTATAGTACAAATTCCCATTTGTGGATTTTGTAGTTTAATTTTGGTAGCATATTTTATTAGGTTCTGAAAAAAAGTATCAGTATTATTATCAATATTTTATTACTTTTGTAGTTTTGATCGCTAAATATGTTAAATTCCAAGGTATGAACTATCCCCGGTAAATTCTATAGAATAAGAATATCTAGAAGAAGATTAGTAGGCATTAGGCATACATACCTCTGCCTCGGATAGGGTGGGGGTGAACCTTTTTCCTTCTCTCACACACGACCCTGATGTTGAGGCTTCATTTTGTTCAGGCATTTGTGTTTTGTTCCTTGTATTCGGCGTTGATGTCGACGCCTCATTCATTTTATTTTTTAATTTCATTAATGTTTTATTTTTCTCCTTTTTCTTTGTTTCCTTAACTTGATCCACGCGCAGAGGCACATCCGGAGAGCCCACAGGAACTGCAAGTAGTAGTTGTAGTTAGTGTTTATACAAAACTAAATGAATTTCGCAGAAAATAGATGTTTGGTTTTTTTTTTATTATTATATATAGGTTAGCATTTGACTAGGATCTTGCGTGATGTTAAGCGATGCGGCCGTAGATGGTGGCAGAGGTCTACTGGAACTCTTCAATGGCTATTAGTAAAACCGGCGAGTTGGAGCTCATTACATTCGAATTGATGAGACCTAGGCACCTCCTGGTCGATCATCAGACCCTCGTCAGCAAGTGTAAAAAAGGTCTCATCAATTCGAATGTAATGCGCCCAAACTAGACGGGTTTACTAAGAGCCATTGAAGAATTCCAGTAGACAACTCCTGGCTCCATCATCAGATCAGCTCAGTGGTACCAGATTATTGAACTGTCATCAAATTTCGAAACATTTGCAAAATTTTATTATGGTACGACAACCAGAAGGTGGTCAAATTTTATTTGCAAGATTTTTTTACCGACTTAGTATGGAAAACTAATATAAGGGTCTTAGAAATAGACCATGTTTCGATGCTCATAGCTGGACAACGATTGGAGATAGATAAAAAGTGTCAAGCCCAAAGTTGTAGAGAATTTTATTTGGTCTCATAATGTAGTACAACAAAATAACGTATGATGCACAGTTTTTGACATATAAGCTAAAAACCTAAAAATGTGACCTTCTTCGGCTTCGGTGAGGGGGGCTCAAGCTCACCTTGGAGGGGTGGGGACTTTTAGTATGTTTATCTCCTAACTAGTTTAAACAAAGTTCCTATACCTCGTTTGAAAAACTTAGATCTTTTTTGTAAGCGCAGTAATGTCACAATGTGTCAGAGTAAAAAATTACGGTCCGATTCTTTAACAAAACGAGAGAGATCGCCAATGAGCCGCGTACTGCCAAAGTTCAACAGAAAGTGGAAAAATCATCTAAAATTTTGCGTAATCAAATGTAACCTTATTTTTTTGATAACGTGTATTTTTATGTAATTGAACACTGTGTGTTTTCAAAATAAAAACTGTGATTTATAAAATTGAAAGTTAAAAGTCGTATTGCTAACGCCCGGCCCTCAAGTGACTTGTTCAGAATTGACCCCTGCTATGCTGTGTAATGATACCAGTCACAATGTTTTCTTACTACTAAATATTTCTATATCTTTTTATAATTAAGTAAACAACTAAACCTGTGTGCTAAAAATATAATAAATATAATTTTGATAGTGTTTATTCTTTAAATATAAAAAAATATATGCCCTAGATAATTTATTTTTTGAAATCCTTTTAAATAAATAAATAAATATCTTCAGGACATTTCACACAGCGCCACCTAACCCCAAGATAAGCAACTGAGAAATCTTCTATTAAAGTTAATCATTTTTTTGGTGCGGGAACACATTTGTTTACAAAAAGGGATATTCGTTGTTTAATCTGAGTATAAGTTAGTTTCTCTGTTTTCGACTTTTCGATCCACAATCCTTCTTCTACTGGACTATATATGAAACAGCCGAGACTCACAGTTTTACGTGCCCTCCAAACACGGTATCGTCCAGACGTTTTTTTTTTCCACACTTAGATTTGAACCCTGAATGCCTGAGGGCTTATTGGCTATCGTCCAACGACATGTAAAACACTCATTGATATAAGAAAATGGGAAGATGCGTTATAGCGCTATTGTTGCTATAGCCAAACTCGAGCCTGCTGCACTACATAGATATTCTCACTCACACATTTACAATACGTTATTACGTAGAACGTACTTCCGGTGAGCGAGATAGGGCTAAAAGTTCAGTTCAAGCGAGACAGAGTCAGCGTGATTTGGAAAGTGACAGATACCGCGTTTGACACCCGACATTTTTTTTGTGAGTGGATTTAGGCGCCGCACGGCACGTCTGCGCATTTGCCAATTTCATAATTTATTTAATTTATAATTCATTTATTCCAGCAAATGTAGGTAGTTAGGTACAGATCTTTTTTTATATATAAATATACTACATTTTTTTAACCTTTCAGATTCTAGGGCACTGTGGTTAAGTGCAAAAAATCAAGAATATGGCTCAAACCATGAATTTTCTAGGAAAACTATAGCTGTCTTTATTACTATTATTTAAAGTTGACAAGTTAAGGATGTTATTATTCCAGTACTACGGACACCTAAATTAAAACTTGTAATAAAAGCTTCTGATGAAACACTGAATAAGTGTTTTATTCCATATCAAGAATATTTATAAAAACGTTTTTATATATTTTTTGTTTCTGTCGCTACTTACCCAGACTTAATTTTACTTCCTCATATTTTATGATTTTTATTATGATAATTATACATTACACTGATACACTTATCCTTTTTTTGACAAAAGCGCGAATTTAAAACAAATCTATAAAAATTGCCAAATTAGAAGTTATCATCACAAAAAAAATATGAATCATAAAAATCAATTTTAATTTTGAAAAAAATATAGTGTTTTAGTGTACTTCCGAATAAAAAGTGTTTTTTTTTAGTTTATGAACTGTTCATTCAAGTTTAAAAACACAAGAAGGCATTATATTATCTTAAATTACCGGAATTTACAAAAAATGTGTACCGTGTGTTATGTATGTTATCTGGAGCCTAACTGGAAGTAACTGAAGTGCGGTTGTGTCGTATGGACCTGATTGGAACTACTTATTTCCGGTATTTCAGTACCCCGTCTTCTAATTTTATTTAAGTCTATGAAAACACTAGAATGCATAGACAAAATTGCGTACATTACTTGCTTAAACCTTCTCATTAATATGAGTAAATTACAAACGCAGTAATGTACATTGAAGTTGTCATCAATCGTAGTGGGTGTGAATTAGACAATAGGCCCTACCTACAATAGGAGTTACCGGCTTCTAAACCGGACGTGAGAGCACTGGGCCACGGACGCTTACAACACGGTATAGAGATATACAGTAATTTAACTCCCTAAAAGCGGTTGAACTCAGCGGTCGCGCGAGTTTGCAACGATTTGGGTAGGGTTCGGTAGGCAGCAAGGTGCTGAATAGGCGTTATTATTGTGAATTACTCAAAATATCAAAAAGAATTAAATGCTTTGTGATTTTTTACTAATTCACAACCATTATTCGGAAGCTTACTGCATAAAAACGTCTAATCGGCACCTCGCTTCTTGCCAATCCCTGTCGACCGAGTTGCAAACTCGCGCGACCTTGAGTTCAATCGCTTCTAGAGAGTCAAATTACTGTATATCTCTTTACCGTGCTTAAAATGTATCGTATTTCAAACAATGATTATAAACGTTACGTATAAACAATGATTATTACTTACCTTCCGGCGATTTATGGCGACGCTCAGGACCCGCGAGGGGAGTTGGCGTTTCTGGGACAGCTGACTGTGAACAATAACAAATTTGTTGCATTTCAAACTTTAAATGGAAAATGGTATTTCCTTCTCATACTTCTATCTAAACATATTTAAGGAAAGAGTGACTGACTGATCTATCAAAGCACAGCTCAATCCGCTGAACCAATTGGGTTGAAATTTTAAATACAGATAGGTTTTATGACATAGACCTCCGCTAAGAAAGGATTTTGCCACGTGGGCAAATACGCGAGCATAATTTACCAATACCAATTTTAAGCTACCAATATTTAAAAATACAGTACAATCGGTGCAATATTTTTGTCTTAGTGAAGATGGCTAAAAGACCCCTCTTTTTGCGTAGTCTTTTTGCGTACACTCAACTTTACTACCCAATAGGGATGTTGACACATGTTACGAATTCATATAAAGTTATTTTTTTCACATAAAATACAGTATTTAAAGACCTACAATCACATTTTAAGGATCTATTTACAAGCCAAAATGGAATATAATCAATTTTAGTTTCAATAATTTTACTTATTATTACGCGAACGCCAATCAGGGCGCGTGACGTCACACCACTGGCCTGTACTTACGCTTCCTAGGCAATGTTCTTGATTTCGACACATTTTAATTATTCATAACTTAAAAACTACTGAACCGATTTCGATGCAACTTATACTGTGCTCTAAGTTGGTCTAAATTTAAGCAAAAAAAAGTCAATAACCAAAATGGATCTTATATTTTCAGAGAGACATTTTAGTTATTGACTTTATTTTTGGCTTAAATATTGACCAACTAAGGGCACAGTATAAGTTACATCAAAATCGGTTCATAAGTTATGAATAATTAAAATGTGTCGAAATCAGGAACATTGCTTAGGAAGCGTAAGTACAGGCGTGTGACGTCACGCGCTGTCAGATGACTGTTTGGAACGTTTTAGCCAGAATTCAAAAAATCATTTTTATTTACGTATTTTTATATTGAAATATCATATAATTTTGCATAAAATATGATATTCGTGTATGAAATGGGTCTATCTATCATATAAAAGCAATTGGAATACTTTAGATAACTTACCACATTAGCATCTGAGACATCAGTGCATTCATTTTTGACGGGGCGATATCTGACTGGGAGAATAGTATTACTGCCATCGTCCTTAAATTCGTACACGTCCGTTGATTTACTGGGTGTTGGAGAAGGTGCCCTGGTCTGCCCCTCTGCATGACTTGGCGTATCAACTTGTTGGCTGGATGCTTCGGAATGGCCCGTAACAACTACACCCCCAGTGGTGCTACTTTGCAATGGTTTCACATCAACTTGTTGGTTTTCAGGAACACTGATCACCCAATCTGCTGAATAACATGAAATTTAGCAAACACAGCCAAATATACTTGGATTTATTAAACTACTAACAGCTCCCGAGACCCTATGTTATTCCAGTGACTAAGTTTCAGTTCAATCGGCTCAGCCGTTTAGTCGTGAAGAGATAACCAACACAACTGTAATTTTAGGTGGATAGTTGACGTCTTCGAAAATGAAAAAACAAGCAATATCAATTGAATTGAGATCTTACCTTCATCACTATTTTTCATATCCACGTGAGGCGGCACCATATTTTGTGGATTTTCAGTTAAGCCATTCATTAAGATATCGTTGCCACCATTTTCCGGATTTACCTCTTTCGGATGTTCTTCATTTTGTAAGGGTGCTAATGTGGATGTATTACTTTCCTCATTTTGACACTGAAATGAAAATAACCTTTAAATAAAATGGTCAGCAGTGACGGCCTCCCGGAGCCAGATGGATCGCCGATATAGTGAAAGTAGCGGGTCAAACATGTAACACAAGAAATACTTTTAAAATGTGAGCAATATTATTGTGCAGAGCTTCTCTTGAGGAATTTTGTTAATTCTATGAATTTATATTGCAATATTTATCAAATAGTGCGAGCGAGACAGCGTCAAATTGTGTAAGCGCTCTTAACTAACAATAATAAAATGATCTTAGATATCTCGTAGAGCGTGAAAGTTAAAGGACTTTTCTAAAAATTTGTGGTTTGCATGCTAGTGGATTACGTGAAAAAGTTGAAAAATGCCTTTTTTTACTTTTTATCGCTCTGTCTCTAAGACCTTTTTATTTTTGGCATGACATGAGGGAAGCCCATGCCCAGCAGTGGGATGTAAAAGGCTGCGGACTATGACGATGATGATGAATGGTCAAGTGTCTACTTAGTACTTCGACAGTAGCTTACATTCGCTTTGCTTCCGTTAAGGTATCCTTTCTTAAAGGAAGGATATGCAACAATATCTGTAACTAATTTCAACTCATTTCACCAGTGCAGTCAATCACGTTATCTTCTAAACATATAACATGACTGACTAATGCATCCAACGATCTCCATACTAGATTAGCGTAACTGCTTCAAAATCGACCAAAGATACAGTGATAAATCCATAATAAGCACTGTTTATTCGTCAAGTGGAACGTTAATTGCAAAAATACACTTACAAATAGAAAATAATATTTCATGGTCAAGAGTATAATTTTTTCTCGGCGCTCGCAGCAAGCTTTTCGCGCACTTATTATTTAGGATATTTGAATTTTCTAACTGTTCAGAGCGAGGAACACACTTTTCGTAGTAAAAATTATAATATTTTTCACCATCTGCCCCTTGCCCCCAGAGGAAATAAACCTGGATCCGCCCTTGGGTAAGTTTTAAACATTTAACGACTACTTTTAGTGACTATCTTTCAAAATAATTAAGTTATTGTATCAAAATTAGTATTTAAAGATTTTTTGCTAACGCAGTTGTCTCTTTCGATCCTTTGCGGACAAATTAGACCGATAAAGTCATATGGGATAAGTGATTTTAAGCATTAGCGCTGTGAAAATAAAGATGAATTTTACTAGGCGCAATAAATTTTGTCAATGCCACGGAGCGAAAACGCCATAAGATCGTTATGTTATTATTGCAAACTAAACTTTATCACATTACATTAAGGTCGCTTATTTTTTTTTAAATACTAATATCTATAGGTTCATCTTGTATAGAAATCGTTGAATGCATCAATGAAAAACCTTTACCGCTAAACGGATTGGGGTAAAATTTATCACGCAGATAGGTTTTATAATGTAGACATACTTATATTATGCTAAGAAAGGATTCTGAAAAATCCTAGTAAAGGAAGGTTCAAAATATGGTCAGAAATTAATATAGGAATATTGAATAAACCTTCGAGATACAAGTTTATAGATATAGTGTTAAGTTTATAGATATACCACCAAACTTACTAAAAACCAATCAAATATGCGAACAAACGCAAATAATGCCAGCGGAAGCGATGCCGCGAGCATAGTCTATACATATTATACTATTATACATACAGATTGCCTAACATATAACATTCCCAATAATATATTATGACAGTTACTTCAGATGCCGTTGTCGCTGGTGTTTCTCTGCTTCCCATTTGTGCACTCAAGCTATTCAGCTCGTCTGAATTATTTGCAGGGGGGGGCGTCGAATAATTGCCCGTCGCTGTAAAAAACAATGTAGCAATAAATTTACAAAGCAAAATAAAACAGACTTTCAGCTCTCTCAATAAGCGAGACACACACATTTTAATTCAAAACAAGCGAATGAAATAAAAAAAATTAAAAAAACCCCCAACGCAATGTAAATGTCTCATAGTGCGTTGCATTCTACTAGTTAAGCCCTTTCATTTGATACCCATATTGAGGAGGTCGTGGAGAAAAAAAGTAATTCGCCATTTTTTAGCGGCGGCCATTTTGGACCGTTTACACCAAACATGGCTAAGAACACTCTCGACTAACTCTATTTTCAAACAAAAAAAACGAAATCAAAATCCATTCATCCGTTCGGCGGCTACGATGCCACATATACATAGATACACATATACACACACGCGCACACACTCCCCCTTCGTTTTTGCGTCGGGGGTTAACAACTCGAGCTATTTCAATAATATTCGTATAATAATTAAGGTTTACCTAGGTTTAGCCGACCGCAGTCGGTTAAAGTTAGGTGTGCACAAAACGTTTGTAAAAAAACTTGTTATTATTACGAAGTTCAGACCAGTGACCAGACCGACATCTGTTGGTTAGGTTACCCGGAGATAGTTGTTCAATCTAATTCCCAGTAATTTTGCTGATAACATTGCATTGAATGGAATCAATATAACTGGTCAGAGTTAACAAAAAAAAAATTGAATCTTACTCTTAGGGTTTAAAGTTTCTTCATCATCTCCGGTGATATCACAAACATCAGGGTATACATATGCGTTTTTTCGTCCACCGATAATTACAGGTGTCTCCAGTTTTATCAGGCCACGACGGTTTGGTTCACGAACCGTAGGTACAATTTCTTCCAAATATAGTGATTCTATATCCACATTCTCAAAATCAGGATAATTCTGTAATACAATTTGTTATCAGTCTCAAACTAAATGAAATTCCGCTTTCGTCGTAGTATAAAACAAAGTCATTTATTGCTAGTATAATCTAATATATAAAATTCTCGTGTCACAGTTTTCGTTGCCATACTCCTCCGAAACGGCTTGACCGATTTTGATGAAATTTTTTGTGCTTATCCGGTATCTATGAGAATCGAACAACATCTATTTTTCATCCCCCTAAATGTTAGGGGTAGTCCACCCCTAAATTTTTTATTTTTATTTTTTAGACAAAATTTTTAATTTCTATTTTTTTATGATACAACATACAAAAATACATACAATCCTCAATTTTCATCCTTCTACGATCAACCCTTATTTTTTAATAGCCATTTTAGTAATTTAATCATTTTTCCTCTCCGGTCGAAAACTGATCAATCGTCATTTAATTAGTTATCCCCGCTAGATGTCTACAGGTGTCACTTCTGACCCAGTAAACAGCACGGAGTAGGGATGAGAACGGCTTCACCGATTTTGATGAAATTTTTTGAGCTTATCCGGTATCTATGAGAATCGGCCAACATCTATTTTTCATCCCCCTAAATGTTAGGGGTAGTCCACCCCTAAATTGTTTTTTTATTTTTTAGACAAAATTTTTAATTTCTATTTTTTTATGATACAACATAAAAAGGCTACGTCGCAAAATGTCCCTTTCTCAAAATGTCCCTCGTTCGCAAATGGTCCCTTTCGCAAAATGTCCCTTTCGCAAATGGTCCCTTTCGCAAAATGTCCCTTTCGCAAACGGTCCCTTTCGCAAAATGTCCCTTTCGCAAATGGTCCCTTTCTCAAAATGTCCCTTTCGCAAATGGTCCCTTTCGCAAAATGTCCCTTTCGCAAATGGTCCCTTTCTCAAAATGTCTCTTTCGCAAATGGTCCCTTTCGCAAAATGTCCCTTTTGTCTGTTGTGCTTGCTGGATGCAAAAATGACCCTTATGCAAATTTCCCAATTCAGATAAAAAAATGTTTTATAAAAATACCTATATAAATTAAAAACCAATAATAATAATATGAGCGAAATTGTGCTCAAAAATTATAATATAGTAAAACAATATACAAATTACCATTTTAATTACAATATAATACATTTAACTTATCGATATTTGATCAGTTTCGATTAACCGAGTAACTCTATGGCAATTATGGTAAGTTTTTTTTATAACTAGGTACTAGGCATCCAGAAACTATAAGAGGTATTTTCATATTATATAAATAAAATTTATTTATTAAATTGTTTCCAAAATTTCGAATTTAGCCTGCATTTAAATTATAATTTCATTTATATGATTTTTAAAATCTTTACGCAATTTTAAATTTGAAAAGACCTCTTAAAATTTCTGAACGCCTAGTACATAGTATCTCATAAGTTATAAATAAAACCTACCTTGATTGCCGTAGAGTAACTTGGTTAATCGAAACTGATAAAATATCGATAAGTTAAAGGTATTATATTGTAATTAAAATGGTAATTTATATATTGTTTTACCATATTATAATTTAAGAGCACAATTTCGCTCATGTTATTATTATTGGCTTTTAATTTATATAGGTATTTTTATAAAACATTTTTTTTATCTTAAATGAAAAATTTGCATAAGGGTCATTTTTGCATCCAGCGAGCTTACAGATAAAAGGGACATTTTGCGAAAGGGACCATTTGCGAAAGAGACATTTTGAGAAAGGGACATTTTGCGAAAGGGACCATTTGCGAAAGGGACCATTTGCGAAAGGGACATTTTGAGAAAGGGACCATTTGCGAAAGGGACATTTTGCGAATGGGACCGTTTGCGAAAGGGACATTTTGCGAAAGGGACCATTTGCGAAAGGGACATTTTGCGAAAGGGACCATTTGCGAAAGGGACATTTTGCGAAAGGGACCATTTGCGAACGAGGGACATTTTGAGAAAGGGACATTTTGCGACGTAGCCCATAAAAAATACATACAATCCTCAATTTTCACCCTTCTACGATCAACCCTTATTTTTTAATAGCCATTTTAGTAATTTAATCATTTTTCCTCTCCGGTTGAAAACTCATCATTCAATTAGTTAACATCATCATCATCGTCGTCATTTAATTAGTTATCCCCGCCAGATGTCTACAGGTGTCACTTCTGACCCAGTAAACAGCACGGAGTAGGGATGAGAACGAAGCCGGTCTCCTTTCTTTCTCACTCCCTACACAGTTGTCGGCCATCATTATTGTTTATGCATCAAGTGTAGTAGTAACGTTGACAATTATTATTTTGCTATCTCAGTGTAACTGGAAATTATTTATATGGCAAAACAACGTTTGCCGGGTAAGCTAGTATATAGTAATAATTGAGACTCTTCTCAATAGACCAGTAATTTAAGTAGCCATATTTTTCTATAGTACTTCAATAGACGGTGGTAATACTTCTCGTGTGCACACATTGCAACTTAATAACTAGTAAATTGTCAGGGATCAGCAGGAAGGGATTTATCCCGCCTTCCAGGTTTAGTTTGCTACCATCTACGGCCGCATCGCCGCTTAACATCACGCAAGATCGTGGTCAAAGGCTTTGTATAATGAATAAAAAAATATGTCGAAAGGGCCTTAGGGTCCCGTATTACCATCTAGCACCAAAATTCTCGTCAAGACGAATCAAATGAGTCCAGAGTCCAGACTCGATGGGGTTCGTCGTTTAATTACAAAGTTCTTATGGCTACCTTCCTGCTCCTTTATCAGATCATCTCGATGTCGCTGACATTTTTTTTGCATTGTCATCCGATTTAAAAATGGATGCCAAATTTCAGCTCAATCAGAAATCGGGAAGTGGATCAAATTAAACTTCCAAGATCTTATTACAGACTACAGACAAACAACAGACAGGTGAAAGTAAATAAAAGCTTGTAACAAAGACGCACTCGGTGGCGCGGTAGGCTTAACGCCCGTTTGCGACGCACAAGGTTTTCAACTCGTTTAATAAATTATTGTAGGGTGTTAATTAAAACAAGTCTGCAAATTAGTGCTTGTTCACGCTATAACACGCGGACGCGACAGACTTTGCTCACACCGCACGTGCGTTGTACGTGAACACCTTCATAGCACGTCATATGTTTGATATTTCGCGCCCGCGCCCGCGCCCGCGCGTTCACGTGAACGAGCCCTTAGAATTTCTGAATGATGACTTGTGAACTAAGTAAGTAGCATAATATAAAGTCGTACTATGAAAATCTGCGGCTGCGAGCTCATGTCGCTCCCTACGCTGAACTCCGAACCGGAGCTCTGTAACAAGTACAAGCAAACTTTAAGAGCGCTTAGTCGGCGGGACGCTCTCTCGCTCGCATTATTTCACACATTTTGATTTAAAAATTCATAGAACTAACTTTTTGAAAATTCCTCAAGAGGGTCGCTGCATATTATTGCACACAATTTAGAAGTGTTTTCAGTTTGATAGAATAGAATAGAAAACTCTTTATTGCAAACACAAATACAATAAACTTAGGATAATATAAACTTAGGACTACGATTACACAGAAAGAAGTGTTACAATTGGCGGTCTTATCGCTAATAGCGATCTCATCCAGACAACCAAACAGGGAAAGGAAATACATAAAATAGAGCGACGGTGGTTACAAAGATATAGGTGTATTAAATGTATATATTTCAAAATGTGTCAAATAGTGCGAGCGAGAGAGCGTCCTGCGGACTAAGCGCCCTTAAACATACAAATAAATAGGATACGCCTTTTTTTACCCAGGAAAAATGCGTTACGCATCATCACCCCACGCCGGGGGGCGCGGGGCGGTATGTGGGACTCCCCCACCAAAGATGGGAGCGGCGGGGATACCCACTAAAAAACCTGGGGGTGTTCCTACGGGACGCCATAATGCCGGGGCAACGGGTACGCCGAAGTCCGAAGCACTCATCCGCGGCCCCGACGGCAAAATAGGATACGCCTAAGATTACCCAACAGTGATCGGCTAGGTATAGCCGGACAATGTTGCTTAATCATAATATTATGTATATAATACTAGAAATAAGAATAAGATAGTTGTTCCTAATATACAGATTGTCCAAAACAAACCAGAATTAATTCCTAGGGAATTGTGTACATTTTTAAAAATCCCTAAGGAAATAACGGGGCTCACAGAAAGTAAATTCAATAGCCGTGTTAAAGCCATATTACTAAAGAAAACCTATAATAAAATTAGCCAATACTTAGAAGACAAAGATGCCTGGAAAGCTCTGCATGATAAACCAGCTTTTTTTTATAGACAATAGGGCAACGTTTGACCACAGTCTCAGCTGATGCCCCTCAAACGTACAATAAATTATGTAGTCTACCTACCTAGATTGAATGATTGAAATGAACCTATCCCTCATTTTAAAATACCTATACAACGATACCCCACATGAGGATGAACCCTAAATTAGTTATTTTAAAATTATTATTTTTTACCGTTCTCTAACCCTAGTAATTAGTAATTACCCTCCTTTGTGCAAAATTACAGCTTTCTAGGACTTATGGCTTCTCCGCAAACCCGCGGACGGACGGTCGGACAGACTGACGGACGGACAAAGCGAAACTATAAGGCTTCCTTGTTGACTACGGAAGCCTAAAAATGCAATCCTTATGAGTTTCTTGCTCGTTCTTCTCATAGAGGTGCTTTGCGAACGAGCTGTAGTGTAGTGTTAAAATAGAAAAAAAAAATTAAATAGACTTGCAAAAGTGCTCCAATGTAGCCTATTTGAATAAATGTATTTTGAGTTTGAGTTTTGATTATTTGATAGGTAGACACAGTTTCTTTTTTTGGTTATAATAACAAAAGTTAGGCAAATTGTTTTCAAGTTGTTAATTATAATTGTAGAGCAAGGTTGCATTTAGTATTTTATGATGTAGTATGAACTCTGTAACGACTAGTCGTACCTGGGGATATACCCGCTGCGACGGCAATATCGGGTCACTCTCAAAGCTGGCATCTGATTGATCTTGAACTGAGCTCTGAAAAAGAACAAGCAAACTTTAAAAAAATCTTATAAATAAATTGTATACGCCTAAGTAACTTCTAGCACGGTAAAGAGATATACAGTAGTTTGACTCCATAGAAACGGCCGGAATTTGGGAGTGAGTAGATGTGGGCAGATGTGGGTAGAAGTGGGTATATAATCCAGAAGCGGGTGCCACGCAGCGACGGGCGGACGTCGCGATAGTTTTTTGCAAGTATTTAGTGTAATTTACGTTATTTACTTTGGACGTATGTATACATAATATAATAAATAATATAAAATGGCAAAAAATAGCATTCGATATTATGCTGTTTTTGAGGTAAGTTAGTATGAAGTTATTATAATATTTATTTTTTATTTTTAAAAGTATTCTGCTGAAGTAAGAGTGCGAGTAAGAGACCGAGTAAGAGTGCGAGTAAGAGTCCGATAAGAGTGCAAGTAAGAAACTGAGTAAGGATGCGTGTAAGCGTCCGAGTAAGAGTGCGAGTAATAGTCCGAGTAAGAGTGAGATTAAGATTCCGAGTAAGAGTGCGAGTAAGAGACCGAGTAAGAGTGCGAATAAGAGTAAGATTCTGAGTAAGAGTTCGAGTAAGACTCCGAGTAAGAGTCCGAGTAAGAGTACGAGTAAGAGTGCAAGTAAGAGTTCGAGTAAGAGTGCGAGTAAGAGTCCAAGTCTTGTCTCTTGTCTTGTCTTGTCTCTTGTCTTGTCTTGTCTCTTGTCTTGTCTCTTGTCTTGTCTCTTGTCTTGTCTCTTGTCTTGTCTCTTGTCTTGTCTCTTGTCTTGTCTTGTCTCTTGTCTTGTCTTGTCTCTTGTCTTGTCTCTTGTCTTGTCTCTTGTCTTGTCTCTTGTCTTGTCTCTTGTCTTGTCTTGTCTCTTGTCTTGTCTCTTGTCTTGTCTAGATAGTAGCTTAAGTAAGTAGATGATATGAAATAGGTACCACCTACTGTATGCGGGCAGCGGCTGCCCGGCAGCCCTATGACTTGCGCATGTACCGCGAGACTGTAGGTATTTATGTTCAAAAATCACGCTCAGTCAAACTACTGTATATCTCTTTACCGTGCTTCTAGCTAGGTTACTCCTAGGTTTAGCCGACTAATCATAGGTGTAGCCGGTCACTGTTGGTTAATTATAGGTTTGCCCAGTTTATTTCCGGCTATAATTACATAGGTAAGGAGAATGTTAATAGGTATGCCAAATCGGTTGAAAGTTTGTCACAGTAAAGCTTGTATGTATACTAGTTTTTGTTGTAGTCAAAAATACTTATTTTGATTTTATAGGCATTTCAACTTCGAGTCCCGCTAACAGTCACGTGCCATGTGACGTCAATTTACATCGCTCCGCTTAGTAGCACTGGTGGTTGTATTTGTACATTTCGGCACAAGACATGATTTCCTGATATTTGGATTGGACATTTTTGAAGGTATTTACAATTTCTGATGAAAGTAAGACGACAGCGTGCTATGAGCGCGAGCGAACAGAGTTTTGTGAGATGACGTCATAAGGTCATACTATCACACGCATCGAGTATCGCACGTTTACTTCTATAAATCGGAAACTAATTGACGTATCGAAGTTATTCTTTAACTAGTATTAAAAAATTAAAAAAATTTACAGCGAATATGGAGAGCTCATTCAAAATTAGTTACCATTCTCCATTGTAAACATTACAAGGAAAAGTCTCACCTGGTTGGTCGGCGGCCGCTGCCGCGGCTCGCTTGTTTGTCTCTCTTGGCTGATATCGGGCTGAACTAAATTCTGTAACAAGAACGAATATTATATATCTTACAAATAAATATGATACCCCTAAGATTAAGACCTTCTTGGCATGCGATTTTTTTGCTCGCATGATATGAAGCATTTTCAATATAAATTTGTAGAATTAACTTTTTGAAAATTGTACTCGTAGGTTGATTGTCATGAAAAGTATACATTTAATATTCCTGAATGATAACTTGTGAACTATAAGTCTCACCTGGCCCGTCGCCGGCGGCTTCGCCGGCACACTCGTTTCGCCCTCACGACTGACATTGGGCAGCTCTGAATTCTGTAATAAGAAAAAATATTATCTTACAAATACGTTGGATACACCTTAGATTATTTTTGACAGAGAATATGGAGAACTAATATTCAATAACTATTGTTCACTAGTGAGAAAAGTTTGTTTTTGCTGTGAGTACCTAGTTTAAGTCACGAACTCGCGAAGTAGTCTAAAATAATAGCTACTGAGCGCAATGAGTCACTTAACGGTACGAAACATCAAAAAAACTTTCTCACGAGTTGAACATACAGTTTTTTACTTCGATCGGGAGAAAACTTGATAGGTTATAACAAAAAAGTCGTACAGTCGTACTGACCCATCCAACTACAGGCCAATCTCGGTCACATCCATAATCGGTCATAATAATCGGTCCTCTGTAAGTGTATGGAGCGTGTTCTGAACAACAGGCTTCTGACATACCTAGAAGCGAATGATCTCCTGTGATCGGCAATACGGGTTCCGTCGTGGCAGATCTACTGGGGATCTTCTTGCGTATGTCACCCACATCTGTAGTGAGGCCATCGAGAAACACGGAGAAGCGATCGCTGTTTCTCTTGACATCTCGAAGGCCTTTGATAGGGTCTGGCATGACAGCCTTGTCGGTAAGCTTCCATCGTTCGGGTTACCCGTTGGTTTATGCGCGTGGATTTCAGACTTCTTGAGGGAACGATCGATTCGAGTAGTCGTTGACGGCAGCTCGTCCGATCAATTAGCTATTAATGCTGGGGTACCTCAGGGGTCAGTTCTCTCAGCTACACTTTTCCTGCTGCACATCAATGACCTGCTTAAGCCAGGTATTGTTGGGTATGCAGACGACAGCACGGTAGTTGAGCGATATACATCAAGCGCTAGAGCCAATGGAGATGACATCCAGTCATGCAGAGAGGCCATGGTTGAGCGTATGAGCTTGGCCTTAAAAGCTGTTTCCGATTGGGGAGTAGCTAATTTGGTTAAGTTTAATGCTACAAAAACCCAGGCGTGTCTATTTACCGCTAAAAGAAGTCTATTCAACGAAACTCCTTCTTTCCAAAATGTTTCTTTACCGATAACTAACCAGCTTGAGTTACTAGGAGTTACTCTCACGTCTGACCTTAATTTTGGGAGTTACATCGAATCTAAGGCTCAATTGGCTGCCAGGAAGCTGGGTATTTTGGCAAAGGTGAGGCAATACTTCACACCGGGACAGCTGCTAACGCTGTACCAAGCACAAGTCCGGTCGTGTATGGAGTACTGTTCTCATCTTTGGGATGGTACTGCCAAATACCAGCTTCAGACACTGGAGTCGAGCTCACGGAATCTTGGCTGCAGAGCCTTGAACACCGTAGAATGGTCGCCGCGTTATCAGCCTTCTATAGGATTCATTTTGGAGAGTGTGCGCAGGAATTACACGAACTAATTCCTTCAATCCCATTCTACCGACGGACGTCGCGGCAGACGGCAAAGCGGCATCCTTACTTAGTGGCGTTACCTACTGCCCGCACCAAGCGTTTTGCTTCGTCGTTCTTAATGAGAACTGGTCGCGTTTGGAATACTCTGCCGTCATCCGTGTTTCTTTTGCCTAAAAAAAGGAGTTGCACGTCAAGGTAACGTTTGTTGCCTAAGCGACTTAATAATCTATAAACATGTTTTTATCTATGGCAACGCTCAAAAGTTGCTTTTTAAGTATGTTGCAAATTACGATAGTACTGTAGATCTGTGATATATAAGCCAGCTATATTAGCTCAGCTATATATATATTATCAGCTCTCATGAGCTTGCAAACAATTAAAAATAAATACTGAAGACAAATTCAATTCAATTCGATACTACAAAGTATCGAAGTTTTTATGAGTGCGAGTGAAATCTGCGTTTAAAATGTATATAATTTACCCTATTTTATTGATGTTATACATTATAGTGATCCTCGTGATACTATCTTTCGAAACATGTTCAGATATTAAGAAACAAAACTAAGTTAGGATGATTTTACATGTCTTAAAGTCGACATGTGAAATCTTTGTCATGTTTGTCTCGTTTTCGTATAATTTCTTCATGATTAATTTCAAACTTTATTGAAATACAACTTTAATCTAGAAATATAGTTCATTATTATTAATTACATACACCTAAGATTAAATTATACAACTAAAGTAGTTAGGATTCAACGAATTAATATTTCCATTCTGAGATTTTTGTTCTAGCCGACTTCACAGTTACCCATTCGTGTAGAATGGGTGCTTTGTTTTGGTTTATACTACACTGTGCTTTCCAAGTAATAATTATATTCAGGTAGGTACCAAAATAATGCTTGAATAATCTAGTTTCATGATGTGTAGGTAACAATAGGAAACAATAAGAGGTGTTTCGTGAAAAAGTCATCATCATCATCTCAGCCGTAAGACGTCCACTGCTGAACATAGGCCTCCCCTTTGGACTTCCATATGTACCAGTTGGAAGCGACCTGCATCCAGCGTCTTCCGGCGACCTTTATAAGGTCGTCTTTCCACCTTGTGGGTGGACGTCCTACGCTGCGTTTGCTAGTCCGTGCTTTCCACTCGAGCACTTTTCGACCCCATCGGCCATCCGTGAGTGATATATTCGCCGATGATATTGATGCCAAGCCCTTGCCATTCCAGGAGCTTGAAGGTGTCTTCCATTACGGCAGTAAATAGTTTCGGAGAGATAACGTCTCCCTATCTTACGCCTCTTCTTAATGGAATCGCCTTCGTGCTCTGCTTCTGTACTCGGACTGACATAGTGGCGTTCTTATACAAGCACTTCAATGTACCGATAGTCAATATGGCATCGCTGAAGTGACTCGAGCACCGACCGTGTTTCCACCGAATCAAAGGCTTTTTCATAGTCCACAAACGCTAAGCATAATGGCAAATTATACTCTTCGGTCTTCTGTATAGCTTGCCGCAGCGTATGAATGTGGTCTATGGTACTATAGCCTCTTCGGAAACCGGCTTGTTCGGGAGACTAGAAGTCATCAAGTCTGTGTTCGAGACAGTTCGTGATGACCCTTGAAAACAGATTTCTGGAAGTTCATCATGAAGAGTTCTTCTTCTTCTTCTTCCTGCCCTTATCCCACACTAGGTAGGGTCGGCACAACACGTTTTTCTCCTCCATTCTGCTCTCCAGGAAATCAGCCAGCCTCTGTCCCCTATGGTTCCGTTGCCCATACCCAAATTGCCCCACTCTCAACTCATCGCCGCTTTCCTTGCCCAACTTCGTGTTGAAGTCCCCCATAACAACAGTGTAGTAGGTTTCGGAAGTATGTATGTCTCTACTTACTCATACATAGCCTCTACTTCATCATCGGAGTGTGACGAGGCGCATATACCTGAATGACCTTCAGCGAATATCTTTTAGATATTCTGAGTACTAGGTATACTACCCTGCTCGACACACTGTCGATGGTTATAATGTTGTTTACGAAGGACTTGTGAACGAGAAACCCGACACCACCTTGGGACTCTTGGTCGCCCTCCCGGTAGTAGTGCAAGTTACTGGACTTCAGGGTTACGGTGTCCTCCCCCTCTCTACGGACTTCACATAACCCGACAATGTCCAAGCGTAACCTACTCAGTTCCTCTTCCAGCTCGCAAATCTTCTCGTCAGTCCTCAGAGTGCGTATGTTGTGTGTTACCAGAGGCAAGTCGTCGTGGGGATGGGTAGCCGGGCATCTTCCGGTGATTCTTAGCACCCCCTGCCCCGCCGTTACCTTGACTGCCACCCGCGTCAGGAATAGCGGAGCTGCCGGGGACTGGGGGCCTGGTATATATGTTGCTCGTCACTCTAAGGGGGGTCTTGCCATACGCGCCATGCTTAGCAGACGGGTTGGCGCGCGCAGTTTTTTTATTTAGTTTGGTTAGAAGCCGGAAGATGCTGCTGCCCATCTCCCGGTGTATTCCCTTAGCAGGCTTTTACTGCAACCACGGGACGATATGGTGGGGGACTATTCTAAGGCTGGTCACCCCACGGCCAAACACGTGATTACGGCCAATGACGTGAAAAAGTGTTAGAACACAAATATTACCTAAAATTAACCCATATTTTCAAGTTAGAATTTTTTTTACATACTTTGCGTTCAAATTTGTATTAAAATGTCAGATATTTCAATTCCTCATAGTTTTAACTGTATAATGATATTTTTTTTTATTATAAAAAGGTGTAGTAGTTTGACGAAAATAGACTTAGTAACGGTAGTTAGGGCTCGACGCGATTCGATTTTAATCGCAAGCTTGGGCGCAAGGCCCAACTTTTAGCTGTCAAATCAGACGCTTGAATGGATAAAAATAATATATTTAATATTCCTGAATGATAACTAGTGAACTATAAGTCTCACCTGGCCCGTCGCCGGCGGTTTCGCCGGCACACTCGTTTCGCCCTCACGGCTGACATTGGGCAGCTCTGAATTCTGTAATAAGAAAAAATATTATCTTACATATACGTTGGATACACCTAAGATTATTTTTGACAGAGAAAATAGAGAAATAATACTCAATAGCTATTTTCATCCCTCTATCTCGGAATGTGTTTTTTTACTCATTAATATTTGACTGGAAAAGTCCATTTTATCCTCAAGATGGTAAAGTAAATTTGAATTTAGAACATCGTGTGCACCGAATTTGAGAGTCAGAAACATAATTAAACCTATTTACTTTGACCTCTATGGTGCCGATTTTATCATATAACTTATTAAAATTTGTTAAAAACTCGGAATCAGAACCTCCTAGGTGATTTTTTATTTGCTTTGTGTGCACCATCAGTCTTGCCAGTAAGTTACATTTGTAAAATTTTACGTTTCTTTTAAACTATTTACTTTACTTGTTTATATAAGTGACATTTCGAGGCAATAGTATTTTTTTATGAATTAAATATGGATTAATTTTTCCTTTAATAGTAAAAATAGTTAACTTAATTTAGCAGAGTTAATAAAATAAGCCAATTTTTTATAACTTTATCTAGTTAGTAGCAATATTTTTTCTAACTATTACCTCGATCGATTATCTCTATCGATTTCTCACTATAATAAACTGAAAATGAGGAAATAATCACTAAAAAGAATAGGTAAGTAAGCGTACCCAAGTAAATTTAAATTGAATACTGGTTACTTTTATAGATATGGCACTGGCAACACAGTCTACTGAGCACAGTGACTTAACGGTACGAAACATCAAAAAAACTTTCGCACGAGTTGAACATACAGTTTTTCACTTCGATCGGGAGAAAACTTGTGAGGTTATATTAAAACAATTGACCTTATATTTAAAATACATACCTCTTATTTATACAGTAAGAAATCTTCATTAAACATAAAAAAAAAATTATAGTAATTATAACGTATTTATATTTCCTTGATAATAAAAACACTAACATTTTGCAACTTAAAAGTTATATTTTTGTTCAGAAATGGCACCATTTTCTTTATTATTTTTTTTTCTTTTGGAGCTGCATTTAGACGTCACTGACATTCGGACGGAATCTGCATTTGCGAGATTATTTTCTAAAATTTAAACATATATTTTTAAATAATTTGAATGTTTAATTATAAATCTTTATAAATAAAAAAAAAAGTATACGTACTTAAATTACTACAAATAACATGCAGAGTGCCAAAATGAGTTTCTGGAGATACCATCTTCCTTTGTTTTCCATTAAAATCTTATTCGAATTTTACAAAATAATCTGTGGATTTCCGGTAAATTTCCTCTCGCCGGGAGCAAAAACGGTTTTGCTGCGAGAAATCGAGGACCAAAGGCCCCCTTTTCGAGCGAGAGAAGTGAAAAATTAGTAACCATTCTCCATTGTAAACATTACAAGGATATCTCACCTGGTTGGAAAGCGGCCGCTGCCGCGGCACGGTTGTTTGTCTCTCTTGGCTGTTTGCAGGCTGAGCTAAATTCTGGAAAAAGAACAAATGTTTCCGTACAAATAAAATTGATACATCTAAGATTAAGATAATATTGGCAAGCAACGCTCTTGCGTTTTCAATATAAATTACAAGAATTAACTTTTTGAAAATGGTTCTCGTAGGGTGATTGTCATGAAAAGTATACTTTTAATTAGTGTGCGACCGAACTTTCGGTTTCGGCCGAGTTTCGGCCAAAAATCAAGTTTCGGCCGCAGTTTCGGTTTCGGCCAAATTCGGCCGAAACTTTTGCCGAAACCGAAACTAATTTCGGAAGTCGTCGTGCACGCTCGCCTAGCTTCGTTTCTCGCGGCAACGCTTTAGCGGATGACAAATTGTAATCTAGGTATCTTTGTTAATTCTAAGTGTGATATATTTGACTTTTTCTTTGTTGAGAGTAGAATTAATAGTCCAGTCAATGAGTGCCCAAAAGGGGCATGTGGATCAAAAAGTCGAAAGCAGAAAAACTAACTTAGGAACTTTTTTTGCATTAGTTAGGAGATAAACATACTAAAAGCCCCCACCCCTCCGTGGTGAGCCCGAGGAGGGGGGAGGTCGAAGAAGGTCCCATTTTTAGGTTTTTTCCTTATATGTCAAAAACTGTGCGTTTTATGATATTTTGTTGTACAACATTATGAAACCTCATAAAATTTTCTACAACTTTGGCCGTTTACTTATCTTTAATCGTTGTCCAGCTTTGAGCTTCGAAACATGGTCT
This sequence comes from Hemithea aestivaria, assembly GCA_947507615.1. Lineage (NCBI taxonomy): Eukaryota > Metazoa > Arthropoda > Insecta > Lepidoptera > Geometridae > Hemithea > Hemithea aestivaria. Next base: position 5,761,255 of record OX382323.1, read on the forward strand.
ATTTTTAAGACGCTATTAGTTTTCCATACAAAGTCGGTAAAAAAATCTTGAAAATAAAATTTGACCAACTTCTGGTTATCGTTACATAAAAAAAACTTTGCACATGTTTAGAAATCTGATGACAGTTTAATAATCTGGTACCACTGAGCTGATCTAATGATAGAGCCAGGAGGTGTCTACTGGAACTCTTCAATGGCATTAGTAAAACCGGCGAATTTGGGATCATTACATTCAAATTGATGAGACGTAAACACCTCCTGGTCCACTATCAGACCCTCATCAGCAAGTGTTATGAAAAGGTCTCATCAATTCGAATCTAATGTGCCTGAAAGACTGATGATTCTTCTAAGTACAAATAGGTATAAACCCAAAGTACACTAATTAGTAAGATTTCAAATTACCAATATTTAATGAAACAGTAAAAATAAATTAGTGGTTTGATATTATTGTTAATTATAATTATCTATTGATAACTGATAAACTTGTAGCTATAAGAATTAAATTTAAATAGGCGTTATTCCGATTACGCGCAATACAGGCTTCCGTAGTAATGGCACATCGAATATTTAATATTTACTGCGTTTCATGGACGATATCTTTAAAACTTATAAAGATATCTTACCGCTGTAGTTTTCCTGGAAAGTTCATGGTTGAAACTATCTGCATTAAATCGAAAAAGTTTCTTAGAAAAAACTTGTCCTTCATTGAAATACCTATTTAACGAGAACCCACATGATGGGATCGGCCAGAAAAAAAAACATCCCCATCTTATATGTTTGGCAGGTACCCTAAAATTTATTTTTTGTTACCGTTCTCTTACCCTAATTTCTCTGTGCAAAATTACAGTTTTCTGGGACTTATAGTTTCTCCTTAAAGCCGTGGATGGACGGACGGACGGAAGAGCAGACAAAGCGAAACTATAAGGTTAAGAGTAGTGAAAATGTTATTGATATATATTTTTTAATGATAACAACAAACTTAATATGCTGTGTTTCCATTTTTTATTTCATGCTCAATTAATGCAGAATAAAGGGTTAAATACACCATACAGTATTTTAAAGAATTTTATACGTGACCACGTGAGTTTCGGATTCGGTTTCGGCCGAAACTAAAGCCATGGCCGAACATTCGGTTTCGGTTTCGGCCGGAAAACTAGTTTCGGTCGGACTCTACTTTTAATATTCCTAAATGATAACTCGTGAACTATGTAAAGATAAGTCTCACCTGGTTAGCCAGCGGCCGCTGCCTCGGCACGGTTGTTTCGCCCTCTCGGCTGCTACCAGGCTGCGCAAAATTCGGAAATAAGAAAAAATATTATCTTACAAGTACATTGGATACACCTAATATTATTTTTTGACAGAGAATATGGAGAACTAATATTCAAAATTAGTTACCATTCTCCATTGTAAACATTACAAGGAAAAGTCTCACCTGGTTGGTCGGCGGCCGCTGCCGTGGCTCGCTTGTTTGTCTCTCTTGGCTGATATCGGACTGAACTAAATTCTGTAACAAGAACAAATATTATAATATATCTTACAAATAAATAAGATACAACCTAAGATTAAGATCTTCTTCTTGGCATGCGATTCCCTTGCCCCCATGATTCAATATAATTTATGCATTTTCAATATAAATTAATAGAATTAACTTTCTGCAAATTGTTCTCGTAGGGTAATTGTCATGAAAAGTATGCATTTTTAATATTCCTGAATGATAACTTGTGAACTATGTAGCACTCAGGCAGCGCACGCTCAGTGCTCTCTAGGTAGCACTGTACTAATTATGGGCAGCGTTATCTCTTACCATCAGGAGAGAGTCTTGCTCGTCTTCTTACTTTGTTGTATAAAAATAAATGTTTCCGTACAAATAAATTTGATACACCTAAGATTAAGATAATCTTGGCAAGCAACGCTCTTGCTCGCATGATATGACGCATTTTCAATATAAATTAGTAGAATAAACTTTTTGAAGATGGTTCTCGTAGGGTGATTGCCATAAAAAGTATACATTTAATATTCCTGAATGATAACTTGTGAACTATGAAAGATAAGTCTCACCTGGCCCGTCGCCGGCGGCTTCGCCGGCACACTTGTTTCGCCCTCACGACTGACATTGGGCAGCTCTGAATTCTGTAATAAGAAAAAATATTATCTTACAAATACGTTAGATACACCTAAAATTATTTTTGACAGAGAATATGGAGAACTAATATTCAATAGCTTTTTGTTCAACTAGTGAGAAAAGTTTGTTTTTGCTGTACCTAGTTTAAGTCACGCACTCGCGAAGTAGTCTAAAATTCAAATATATATCTACTGTTCTATTCTCAAACAATTGCTACTGAGCGCAGTGAGTGAGTGACTTAACGGTACGAAACATCAATATTTATTTGTTATACAAGAGTGCAAACTTGCTTTTTAACCGCGTGCTCAGTTTGTATGACCGAGCAAGCGAAGGAATCTAAAATTATTAAATCACGAGCGTATCGAGTAATTAGAGATAATTAGAATCCTGAGCGTTAGCGCGGGAATCAAAAGAGCACAAGGTCAAAAATCTTTGCACTCGAGTGTGACACATAATTTTCATCCCCCCTCAGCGAGGAAATAACTCAATGCTAAAAGTTTTTTTTTTAATTTATTCTCAACATGGATGCGCGCAGTGTTGCCAGTGCACTATCTTCAAAAGTAACCAGTATTCAATTTTAATTTACGTAAGTACGCTTACTTACCTATTCGTTTTAGTGATTATTTCCTCAGTTTCAGTTTATTATAGTGAGAAATCGTTAATAAAAAAGTTACTAAAAAGTAATAGTTAGAAAAAATCTTGCTACTAACTAGATAGTTTAATAAAAAAAAATTGGCTTATTCTATTAACTCTGCTAAATAAACTTAACTATTATTATTACTATTACAGTACTATATAATTCATTAAAAAACACTTTTTCACTTATATCTAAACAACTAACGTAAATAGTTTAAAAGAAACGTAAAATGTTACAAAAGTAACTTACTGACAAGGCTGATGGTGCGTGCGCACAAAAAAAAAGTTTACCAAAGAGGTTATGATTCCGAATTTTTAACAAATTTAAAAAAGTTGTATGATAAAATCGGCACCATAGAGGTGGAAGTAAATGGGTATATATTTTTTTTTATTTTTTATATTATGGCAACAGTTGCATTTTGCCAGTGTCGAGTTAAAAAAAAAAAAATTTATTCTGACCATGGATACAAGTCCTTCAGTCGAAAACTTTATTATAATTTTAAGTTCCTTGTTTATTGGAGGATATTCCCTCCAAAATTCGATAAAGAGTGGGCGTTTATCGAATCACATCGATTCATTTTGTGACGATTCTTGAAAATAGCAGACTGTTGAACTTTTTACCATTCTTCGACAGTAAATCACATTCACAAACACTCAACGTTTATTAAACCCACTATTAATACGCGTTTAGCACTTATTGCAAAATTATTATCCAAGAACACAAAAAATTTCATCCGCTTTCCAAAAGCGCGGCAAAATGAATCCTAAATGGGTTTAATTATGTTTTTGACACACAAACTCGGTGCACACGATGTTCTAAATTCAAATTTACTTTACCCTCTAGAGGATAAAATGGACTTTTCCAGTCAGATATCGAAGAGTAAAAATACTCTTTCCGAGATAGGGGGATGAAAAAAAACTTTCTCACGGGTTGAACATACAGTTTTTCACTTCGATCGGGAGAAAACTTGAGAGGTTATAATAAAACAATTGATCTTATATTTAAATTACATACCTACCTCTTTATACAGTAAGAAATCTTCATAAAACTTAAAAAATAATAATATTATAGTAATTATAACATACTTCTATTTCCTTGAAAATAAAAACACTAACATTTTGCAAATTAAAAGTTATATTTTTGTTCGGAATTGGCACAATTTTCTTAGTTTTAATTTTTTTTTTTTGGACGCCACTGTCACTCGGACGGAATCTGCGTTTGCGAGATTATTTCTAAAATTCGAACATGATTTGAACGAGACTGCCATTCCGACCAATTGAACCGATCAACTAGTTGGTCAGAATGGACTCGATTTATCGATTTGTTCAGATCGGACCAACCAGTTGATCGGATATTTTATTTATAACAAAAATGTTCCGTTCGGACCAACTGAAATTCTTAATCAAAACGGATTAACTGTATTCTTTCTCAACTAAACAACTATTTAGTTGGTCTATAAGTCGACACCTTGGGGTAGAAAGGTCGTATAAACCATTTTGACCCAAAAAGAGTTATGAATGCAGTCTAATTCAGAATTTTCCACTCTATTTATTGGTCTATACGATGCTTATAAATTCCCAAAAAAATGGTTTTTACGGCCCAGATGACTTCGAAGTCTAAACAGCGTTCTTGTTGGAATTCATGATGTAAGAACCAAATTTATTTTATTGCTGTGACCATTTGGAGTAATGCCATATTTTTTTACAAGTTTAGGTTGTAAAAGACAGTAAATTTGAGTTAAGTATGGTGTACTACCAAATTAACTAATTGCGCTTGGTTGTAAAAACCAAAGTTCGGTACGAATTCGATTTACAACCTTTTAAGTCCTTATATTTAGTATAATTTGTGACGTGCAAATTAGCTTTTACATCCTTAAACATTCTTTTACAAAGAAATTGAAAAGTACTTATGTACTTCGTTCGAAGTAATTCGATTGAAATCAAACGTCAAGCCAAGAGCCACCGATGATAGCAAACATACCTCGTTAGCGACTCCTCATAGTAACTTTAGACATTGTGATTGCTTTAAAATAAGGTTAATTTTATAATAGCCACGGGTCTCCCTTTCCATTTCCAATAAACTACATAGATTAGAGTAAGATCTATCTTAGATAGTCAGATTTTCGTTTCTTTCGTTTTTTTCAAGACGCCGGCCGGGTTTAGGGATGGCGATTCTCTCCAAAAAAGATCGATTTTTAAATCGATCGAGTGGGTGGCGTGAGGGCGGGCAAAAATTAAGATTTTACCTTGTCCGATCGCGACGTGCTATATGTCTGGAGACGCAAGAGGTTACGAAGATGTCAAATAAATAGGAATTACAAAAAAGTTTCTTGAAAAAATTTTGAAGATGGCCGAAAAACGTGATGTTTTAAAGAAAATGTATCAAAAAAGTTGAAATTTTGCACAAAAAAAATAAATTGCAGAAAATCAGGATTGTTACATTTAAAAAAAGAAATATAAATAAATTAAATACTCAATGTGTGAAGACGACTTTTCAATTTTTCAATTCTTTCGTGTCTATTCTTAAAGAACTAAGATTAGATAAGGAGAATCGACTGTCTTCCGTATGTCTGCAACGGGTGCTGCAATACTTCGGCCATATTGCGCGTAGAGATGGTGACAATCTGGAGAGGCTTATTGTAACGGGCAAGGTAGAGGGCAAGAGGCCTAGAGGAAGAAGTCCTAAACGATGGTCAGACCAGGTCACGCAACAGCTGGAAATTTCCGTCAGCGAAGCACTCCACACTGCCGAAGATCGGGCCTAGTGGAAGAAAATAGTTTGGAGAAAGCAGCATGAAGGGAGTCACGATCCTCAACTTTGAGGGACCGACTGAAGAGAGAGAGAGTGTGAAGACGCTCTTAAAGAAGCGATCAATCTTTGCAAAGAATCTACAAAAAGGCAAAAGGGGAAAGGCAGAGAACAGGAAGATTCTAAATTGTGAAATAGGTACCTATTCAATTGCAAAAAAATTGTGAAATAGGTCGAAAAATCATATTTTTATAGTTATAAAATTACTGTCACTGTATCGTATCATTAATGTCGTTGTGTTTACGTTTTCTTGAATAAAGACAATTGATTAAAGAAAAAATGTTTTGTTTCAGTTCAAAAAATTGCCTACATTCTACGAATAATAAAAGTAAAGAAGTCTAACTCGGAACAATTTTTTTAAATAAGTGGCCCAACGTAATATCAAAACAAAAGACGAATCTAGTAGGAGGATCTTGGTATAAAAGGTTTAAATACAGAATTGGTTTAAATACAGAATCATGACCAGCGATTGGCTCGAAAACGTGCTGAAACCCGGCACGTACCTGGTTTTCGTTGGGTCATTTTCCGAGTGCAGTTACATTTCCTGACATTATTATTCGTAGCCTACATTACATTCATTATCTAATCTGATAGAAATTGTAATTATAGCAGCAATAGGTACCATTTGGTACAGTAGGGTATTGGTTTTTGATACCCAAGTTTATGGTAAGGTATGAAATATTACTATAAAGTTATCATAGTTACGACGCCCAACATTCGAATTCGAATTTTTATTTTATTTAGTGGTTTTTAAGCTCAATTACAACGACTTAAATCTAGTTACGACTCATTATAATGTAACAACTCAAATAATTATGGGGAGTATAAACCATTTTTCAAGAAAAAATTGGTCGTAAATCCACGCTAATTTCTAAACCATGAGACCGACTGTAAAACAAGGTTTTCCATTACAAAGAACATAATAAATTAACATATCTCCCTTAATAGGGTGAATATACCTATAACAACAAAAAAGTTATTAGCCAAAATGATTTTAAAATTTTGTTTTTTGCTCGTCCTGTAAAGTAGGGTTTATGGCTTTTACGACCTTTGTACCCCAAGGTGTCGATATATTTTTAAACACATAATATATCAAACTTGAAATACCAATATCGCGGAAAGTACTCGTCCTAGGCTAAGCATTTCAGATAACAGCTGTCAAACTTGATATGTCAATATCTCTGAAAGTACTCGTCAGAGTGACACTGTCATGAAGGAAATGAAAGATCTTGAGGCAATTTACATTTCAGATGACAGCTGTCAATCTTAAAGTGTCAATATCTCGGAAATTACTCGTCCTAGAGTGACACTGTCATGGAAGAAATGAAAGATCTTGAGGAAATCTATATTTCAGATGACAGCTGTCAATCCTAAAATGTCAATATCTCGAAAATTACTCGTCCTAGAGTGACACTGTCATGGAAGAAATGAAAGATCTTGAGGAAATCTACATTTCAGATGACAGCTGTCAAACATAAAATGTTAATATCTCGGAAAATACTCGTTCTAGAGTGACACTGTCATGGAAGAAATGAAAGATCTTGAGGAAAACTACATTACAGATGACAGCTGTCAAACTTGATATGTCAATATCTCTGAAAGTTCTCGTCCTAGAGTGACACTGTCATGGAAGAAATGAAAGATCTTGAAGAAATCTTCATTTCAGATGACAGCTGTCAATCTTAAAATGTCAATATCTCGGAAATTACTCGTCCTAGAGTGACACTGTCATGGAAGAAATGAAAGATCTTGAGGAAATCTACATTTCAGATGACAGCTGTCAATCTTAAAATGTCAATATCTCGAAAATTACTCGTCCTAGAGTGACACTGTCATAGAAGAAATGAAAGATCTTGAGGAAATCTACATTTCAGATGACAGCTGTCAAACATAAAATGTTAATATCTCGGAAAATACTCGTTCTAGAGTGACACTGTCATGGAAGAAATGAAAGATCTTGAGGAAAACTACATTTCAGCTGACAGCTGTCAAACTTGATATGTCAATATCTCGGAAAGTACTCGTCCTAGAGTAACGCTGTCATGCAAGAAATGAAAGAAAAAATTTTAATTTTTAAAGTATTGCAATCCAACCAACTAAAAAGTTGATTCGTTAGGAAAGAAAAATAGTTGATCAATTTCAGTTGGTCGGTTTAGTTGGTTGGAATGGAAGTACCGGATTTGAATGTTTAATTATAAATCTTTAAAAATTGTACGTACTTAAATTACTACAATTAATATGCATAAAATATATATAGTGCCAAAATGAGTTTCTGGAGATACCATCCTCCTTTGTTTTCCATGAAAATCATATTCGAAGTTTACAATATAATCTGTGGATTTCCGGTAAATTTCCTCTCGCCGGGAGCAAAAACGGTTTTGCTGCGAGAAATCGACGACCAAAGGCCCCCTTTTCGAGCGAGAGAAGTGAAAAATTAGTAACCATTCTCCATTGTAAACATTACAAGGATATCTCACCTGGTTGGAAAGCGGCCGCTGCCGCGGCACGGTTGTTTGTCTCTCTTGGCTGTTTGCAGGCTGAGCTAAATTCTAGAAAAAGAACAAATGTTTCCGTACAAATAAAATTGATACATCTAAGATAAAGATAATCTTGGCAAGCAACGCTCTTGCGTTTTCAATATAAATTACAAGAATCAACTTTTTGAAAATGGTTCTCGTAGGGTGATTGTCATGAAAAGTATACTTTTAATATTCCTAAATGATAACTCGTGAACTATGTAAAGATAAGTCTCACCTGGTTAGCCAGCGGCCGCTGCCTCGGCACGGTTGTTTTGCCCTCTCGGCTGCTACCAGACTGCGCCAAATTCAGAAATAAGAAAAATATTATCTTACAAGTACATTGGATACATCTAAGATTAAGATCTTCTTCTTGGCATGCGATTCCCTTGCCCGCATGTTTAATATAATTTATGCATTTTCAATATAAATTAGTAGAATAAACTTTCTGAAAATTGTTCTCGTTTCTGAAAATTGTTATGAAAAGTATACATTTAATATTTCTAAATGATAACTTGTGAACTATATAAAGATAAGTCTCACCTGGCCTGTCGCCGGCGGCTTCGCCGGAACACTCGTTTCGCCCTCACGGCTGATATTGGGCAGCTCTGATTTCTGTAATAAGAAAAAATATTATCTTTCAAATACTTTGGATACACCTAAGATTATTTTTGAGAGAACTTTGAGAGAATATGGAGAACTAATATTCAATAGCTATTTGTTCAACTAGTTATAAAAGTTTGTTTTTGCTGTGAGTACCTAGTTTAAGTCACGCACTCGCGAAGTAGTCTAAAATTCAAATATATAGCTACTGTTCTATTCTCAAACAATTGCTACTGAGCGCAGTGAGTGAGTGACTTAACGGTACGAAACAATAGTTATTTGTCATACAAGAGTGCAAAGTTGCTTTTTAACCGCGTGTTTAGTTTGTATGACCGAGCAAGCGAAGGAATCTAAAATTATTAAATCACGAGCGTAGCGAGTAAATATATTTTGCTGCGAGAAATCGAGGACCAAAGGCCCCCTTTTCGAGCGAGAGAAGTGAACTTTAACCATTCTCCATTGTAGACATTACAAGGATGTCTCACCTGGTTAGTCAGCTGCCGCTGCCTCGGCACGGTTGTTTGTCTCTCTTGGCTGTTTGCAGGCTGAGCTAAATTCTGGAAAGAGAACAAATGTTTCTGTACAAATAAATTTGATACACCTAAGATTAAGATAATCTTGGCAAGCAACGCTCCAGCGTTTTCAATCTGGGGGCACGGCAGTGCCCCCGCCAAGTCGAGCGCGAAGCAAGCACTGCCGTACCATCCTTTACAGGAACCATTTCGCCGCATTTTCAGGCCCCTACTTGAGAACCTCTGGATAAGACCAGAACACAGAAATTTTCGTCATCCAGTAAGCTATAATTACATACTTAAAATCCAAAATTTCAAGTCTGTAGGTCATTAAGTTCCGAAGTTAAGCGAAAGCAAAGTTTCGCATTTATGACACTCACTCACTCACTCATGATCATCAAAATAGAACTAGTACTTCCCATAAACTCAGAGAGCTGAAATTTGGTACATACTTAGAATTTATTGTATAAACCATAGAAAAACTAAAAAAACATGCAATTTCGGTCTCGTTTTCGAGATAATTAATCTGCATAAATAACTTTGTAATCTCATATAAATGTATAGGATTACAAAGTTACATTTGCAGTCAATGATTAAGATTGTGTAATATCCAACTTATTAATTAAAAAAATATATAAAGCCATAGTATATGTATATATGTGTGTATATGTGTCGTAAATCGTCAGTTATGATCAGGCGATATCTAGCGTGGTCTAAGGCTAACCTATAACGAATCTATCACAAGAGCCCAACCAAACTATTAGAAGAGATCGACATACCGCCTTTATTACAAGCTTTTATTTACTTTCATCTATCTGTCTATCTATCTGTAATTAAATCTTGGAAGTTTAATTAGGCCCACTTCCCGGTATAATATTATGATGCATTGGACTAAGAGTGAACGCACACGTATCTAGATGGCGCTGACTGTATTTTAAAACGCGCTTGCGGTTTGTATTTCTGATAACCTTATAATATAGCGTTTCTACAAAAATAAGTGAAATCCCACCAAAAACATTCTGTAAAAAACTAGCCAAGTCTCGATGGAGCTGCTTGTTTATCTCTAAAAAGTAATGAAATCTAGACAAAGTCGTGCCAAGTATAAGGTTCCTTACTGCGATTTCTTTATTATTATAGTTAACTAGCTTACCCGGCAAACGTTGTTTTGCCATATAAATAATTTCCTAGTAATTTCTAGTGTAGACAAAAAATAGGTTACTTATTGGAAGTATGTATGTATTTTAGAATGTGTATATTATTGTATGTATGTAAGAATGTGGTATATGCGTGAAATAAGCATTATTTTATGGAAAAAATTTTCAAACAAAAGTAAAAAATTAAATTTTATGAAAACATTGTCTCTTATAATTTTTTTTATACAACCAATATTTCCATTGACATTTCAAAATAAAGATTCATAATGATTGATTTTTTGGAAACTATGAAAATCTTAATTGTTCAATTATATTTTTTTAATAAAATTAAATTAAAATTACATTTTTATAAGATCAACAACATTTTCGATATAAATAAAAAAAGTATACTTACAACACAAAATCCGTTGTTATTGAAAGCTCGTGTCACGTGTTGAGTACTTTTGAGGTTATAAAATCACTTGATTAACTATTCGTGCAAAATACACTCAAAATTGATAATTTAATTATTATTGATAAAATAGGAATGATTAAAAGTTAATATGAGAGTTACACTGAGATAGCAAAATAATAATTGTCAACGTTACTACTACACTTGATGCATAAACAATAATGATGGCCGACAACTGTGTAGGGAGTGAGAAAGAAAGGAGACCGGCTTCGTTCTCATCCCTACTCCGTGCTGTTTACTGGGTCAGAAGTGACACCTGTAGACATCTGGCGGGGATAACTAATTAAATGACGATTGATCAGTTTTCGACCGGAGAGGAAAAATGATTAAATTACTAAAATGGCTATTAAAAAATAAGGGTTGATCGTAGAAGGGTGAAAATTGAGGATTGTATGTATTTTTGTATGTTGTATCATAAAAAAATAGAAATTAAAAATTTTGTCTAAAAAATAAATAAAAAAATTTAGGGGTGAACTACCCCTAACATTTAGGGGGATGAAAAATAGATGTTGGCCGATTCTCATAGATACCGGATAAGCACAAAAAAATTTCATCAAAATCGGTCAAGCCGTTTCGGAGGAGTATGGCAACAAAAACTGTGACACGAGAATTTTATATATTAGATGTTGTGTGACTTGGCCGTTGAAGGGTACACAAAGGTATTATACCAGGTGCTCCATGACACTATTGCACCAATCTGTCCGCTACCCATTTACGATAGAAAATTGCCACTTGGAAAACGTTGATTGAATAACTAGTCAATTGTAGGCTTGATAAAGCTGCATATTTCAACAATACTTATATTTAGGCGATCCAAGTGTCATGGAGCATCTGGTTTTGTACCCTTGTATACCCTTCAACGGCCAAGTCACACAACATTAACTATAATAATAAAGAAATCACAGTAAGGAACCTTAAACTTGGCACGACTTTGTCTAGATTTCATTACTTTTTAGAGATAAACAAGCAGCTCCATCCAGACTTGGCTAGTTTTTTACAGAATGTTTTTGGTGGGATATAAATTACAAGAATTAACTTTTTGAAAATGGTTCTCGTAGGGTGATTGTCATGAAAAGTATACTTTTAATATTCCTAAATGATAACTCGTGAACTATGTAAAGATAAGTCTCACCCAGTGTTGGCCCAAAATTAATCTGATTAACGATTAAAAATTCATGATTAAAAATCATAATCAAAAAAAATTGATTAAGATTAAGTAATTTAATCAAATATAAAATGATTAAGATTATCAATCATAATCATTAATCGTTAATTTGATTGTTTGATTAACTATTTATTAACTACTTATTTATTTATTTAATTTACTGGATGACACTAACAGCTTGATACGCAAAATATGTATGCATCAAAGTTGTTATTGACTCGACGTAAAGAAAACATAATAAGGCCAAATAAAATGTATAATATAAATAAATCAACTAATTCAAAATGTAAATATTCCCTATTCCAATTTCTACTAAACATTTTTCATTCATACATTCATTTTTCGAATTTTATAACCTCGTATTTTATAAGTAGGTTAAGAATAATACCTATCTATACTATAGATATAGAACCTATATATAGATGTATATAGAGATAGTTTTTAGATTATCTGTGGCATTTTCTGTCAAAATGAATGAATGAAGAATGGGCGTGGTAGCCCATTCTTCATTCATTCTCTTATACAGACAATTAAATTGGCATTGACATTTTTATCTATTTCTCTACCTAATCTATGGTTCAATCAGTCACGTTTGAACAATATCTGCCGACACACGCTCGTTCGTCGCTCGTTTGGAGATATTTTTTTTTAGATTTTGCAACATTTTGTGATATTGTTTCACTCAGTGATTAACTTAAAAACAAACATGAATTCTGATGATGACTTTATTGACTCTTACAGTAGTGGTGTTTCAAATAATCCGCCGGTATCGTTAAACAATTCCGGGAATTCAACAGTGCAATCGGAATCGGATCTTTCTTCTTCTGCTTTATTTGACGGTACCTATTATAAGCTTCTACTAGACAAATGCACAGACAAGAACACAGTAGCCGTTTGTATGAAGTGTTCGGACCAGCAAAATAGCGAAGTTAAGGGCTATGGTAAAACGACATCTAACTTTTTGGGACACTTAAAACGGAAACATGGCGCTGACACAGAAAAGGAATGTAGAAAATATATGAAAGCTAATAAGAAAAATAAAAATAATACAGTTCGGACTAATCGGACTTCAAGGCCTATAACTCAAGAAACTTTTGATCGTAACTTATCAAATTACTAGCGGCCCGTCCTCGCTTCGCTTCGGGTGCCATTATGAATAAAAAAAATAAAATAAAATAATAAGACCTACGCAATAAATATTTCAATGACAAATCTACAGATTTAGTAAAATATTGCTAGAAATAGACAATAATCACGAACATTAAATTCGCATTTTAACATGAATAATAAAAATGAGTTTAGTCTCATTTTTTTACAACTTGTGATCCTATTTATGATTCTATCTATCTTAAAATATTCTAGTAGCTTCTGGCGCTTCATCGGCCACTGCCGCGGCCTTTACAATGTTTGAAGATACTAAAAAGATTTCAGAGATAAAAACTATCCTATGCTCTGTCCCAGGACTCAAACTGTGTTAAAACCAAATAAAACTACGTCAGTTCGACGGATACTGATTCCTTATACAAACTCTTGAATGCCTGGTTTCCTCTCTGAAGGCGGTTTCTCGGATAAAAGCTATTCTGTGCCCTTCCTGGTACTTAAACTAACCTTTGTAGAAGTAAAAAAAGCTTAATTGGCCTAACGAATATAGATAACACATACAAACTTCACCACTGTTCCCCTTCTAAAAAGGGGATTTCTAACATATAAAAACTATCCTATGTGCTATTTTGGTATACAAACTACCTTTATACTCGTACCTACTAAATTTTAGGCCCAGCGGTATTAGAAATTTCAATACAACATTTACCCCCATTTTTATAGGAGAAAAATGGCCCCCTTTTCCCCCTCTAAGAGGGGAATATCTGAGATAAACACTATTTTACATCCTCTCCTGGTACTTAAATACCTTTATACCAAATTTCAACTCTATCAGTTCAGCAAAAAGATAATAAAAATATCCTGGTTCTCGCAAAATCCTCTCCCTTCTTGTCCTCCAAGCTGCCGCTGCGAACCAAGCTAGGGATTTACAAGTCCTACATAAGAACGCGCTTGACCTACGCTGCCCCAGCGTGGTACGCGCTTTGCTCCGCGCACCAGCGCAAACGCCTCCAGGTGGTCCAGAATGTGGCGTTGCGTCACATTACTGGAGCCGGGCGATACGTGAGGAACGACGTTATCGCCCGTGACACGGGAGTCCCCGAGGTGGGGGAGTTCGTGGCTCGTTTAGCGCGTCGAATGTTCGACCGCGCCGACAACGGGCCGCACCCCCACCTGCACAACATCGCTCCGCACCACGCCAGACCACCTGAGGCGCCACAGACGCGCCCACTGCCGCGCGACATACTCCCCCCCAGGGAGAGCGACGCAGCAGCGTAGGTCCACCGTTGCAGAGCCGCCGTGAGGCGCCCGGAAACGGCAGTCGACTCCGGCGGCCGCCAGTTACCTGAGGGTAGAAGCCCTCTGAGTTGAAGCCAGGGCAAGGAGGAATTACCTCGTGTCCCATCCCCAACCACCCCCCAAGGGGAGGCTGGAAGTATAACGAGAGAGAGCAAAATCCTTTCTTATTCAACTTTTAGGTATTAAAAAGAACCTATAGGATAGGTATTCCAAATTTTATCATTCTAGGTTCAGGAATTTTGTCTCTACTGTGATAATGATGAGTCAGTCATTACCCTACAGAGTTTAGTGTAGTCTCACATATTATGTTAGTTAGGTTGGTAAGTATCCACAATGCGCAAATCGAGCGTACGAAGCGAGAATGAGGCCATGCGCTTGAGCTTGGGAATCAAACAACTTTTATACCAAATTTACATAGGAATATTGGGTTGAATAAATAATCCATATCGTTCCTTGGTAGTCAAACTACTACTATACCAAATTTCAAACTATTCAGGTTAGCGGTTACATTTTTCATATTATTCCCGTTCCCGTGGGAATTTTGGGTTGAAAACTATCTTGTATTCTTTCTTGGTAGCCTTGCATTAAATACCAGCTTAATTTGCCACGTGTTTAAAATTTTCCATATTATTCACATTCCCGTGGGAAAAAAATATTGTAATGAAAACTATTTGAACCCTTTCCTGATAGTCAAACTACCTTTTTACTAAATTTCAGCGTTATAGGCGTAGCGGTCACAGATTTCCATTTTGTTCCCGTTCCCATAGATATTTTGGAATGAAAACGATCTCGAATCCATTCATGGTAATGAAACTACCTTTAAACCAAATTTCAGATTGATAGACTGAACGGTTATAGATTTTCATTTTATTCCTGTTCCCGTGGGAATTTCACAAAATCCCATCTTATCGGTCGCCTACGTTACCTAAAAAAACACGCTGTATAAATTTTAGGTCAATCGGTCCAGTGGTTTTATCCCTGCGATGTCAGTTAGATTTCCACTTTTAAATATTGGCATAGACATAGATTGTTCCCGTTTCCGTGAGAATTTTGGGTTGAAAACTATCTTGTACTTTCTTGTTAGCCAAACTTCCTTTGCATTAAGTTTCAGCTTAATTAGCCAAGCGGTTAAAGATTTTCATATTATTCCCGTTCCCGAGAAGAATATTGGAATGAGAACTATTGTAAACCCTTTCCTGACAGTCAAACTTCCAAATGTCAGCGTAATAGGCCTTTTTTTACCCGGGGAAATGCATTACGCATACCACCTACACACGGGGGGATGTGAGGTGGTTATGTAGGACTCCCCGCCAAAAACAACTGGCGGGATACCCACTAAAACCCCGGGGGTGTTTCTACTCTGCACCTTTGTTGGGGTTACGGGTACGCCGAAGCACTCGTCCGCGGCAGCGTAATAGGCCTAGCGGTTACCGATTTCCATTTTGTTCCCGTTCCCGTAAGAATTTTGGAATGAAAACTGTCTTGAATCTATCCATGGTAGTCAAACTACCTTACTACAAAATTTCAGATTAATAGGCCTAGCGGTTACAAATTTCCATTTTGTTCCCGTTCCCGTAAGAATTTTGAAATGAAAACTATCTTGAATTTTTCCATGGTAGTAAAACTACCTTTACACCAAATTTCAGCTTGATAGACTCAACGGTTACTGATTTCCATTTTATTCCCGTTCCTGTGGGAATTTCGCAAAATCCCTTCTTATTGCTCGCCTACGTTACCTAAAAAACACGCTGTTTAAATTTCAGCTCAATCGGTCCAGCGGTTTTATCCCATGCGATGATGAGTCAGTTGGATATATTGGTATAGAGTATATACATAGATTGTTCCCGTTCCCGTGACATTTTGGGTTGAAAACTACCTTGAATACATTCATGGTAGTCAAACTACCTTTCAACTAAATTTAAACGTGACTTAATTGAATCAAAATATTCAACGTCGGTAGCGTCCGCTGCGTATGGAACATTGATATTTTTGAAATCGTGATTTCTTTTGAACGCAATGGTCAATTTTGATAATTCAAAAAGCAATCTACAGATACTGAAACCACCTTAATTATCAAATAATTTATTTAGATAAGGATTCATACCAAGACATGAATAACGTGATCTTTTCGCTATTGTCTGGTTTGTGATAACATTTCTTTAAAATAAGTAGTTATTGTGACGTAACTACAATAGTTAGATATATGGTACCGTGGACTTTTTTTTAGATAATAATGTGTACTTTAATATTGTAGAACATATTTTGGTTCTACCGTCCATAGTTTCCGCAGCGCATTCGATGAAAGACAATTTACAACTTGAATTTTCATACCTTGGTTAACATTATCGAAGTTTTAATAAGGATCCCTAATTATTTTTAGTCAAAAACATAGCCTATGTTACTCAGGGATAATGTATGATTCTAATGGTGAAAGAATTATTTAAATCCGTCCAGTAGTTTTTGAGTTTATTCGTTGCAAACATACAAAAATACAAAAATATAAAAATACAAAAATACAAATCTTTCCTCTTTATAATATTAGTGTAGATTTATAATATTAGTGTAGATTTCGTTAACTCAATGATTGCTTTTCGAGCTGTGGAAGACCCGTACTTCATTAAGATGATGGAAGATTTAAATGTGACAAATAGTGGAATCAAGATACCCGGGCGACGCTCTCTCAGAAACAAAATAGCTAAACAATCATTCAATCAGATTTGCGAAATAAAAGAAAACCTAGCTGCAGTGAAATATTTGTGCACCACCGCTGATATATGGTCAGGGAAAAAAAGAAGTTTTTTAGGTGTTACAGTGCACTGGATTGATAATAACTATAAGAGGCGTTCCGCAGCTTTAGCTTGTCGCCGGTTTAAAGGGGCACACACCTTTGACCGCATAAAAGATTTGCTTCTGAAAATATATTCAGATTTTGATATTGACCCTACTAAAATAGTATGTACTGTTACTGACAATGGGTCAAATTTTGTGAAAGCATTCAAGATATTCGGAGTAAATACGACATCTTTAATCGAATATGATGAATGTTCAAGTCCAAGTAGCAGCGAGAACGAGTTAAGTGGAGAAGAACTTGAAGTGAGTGAAGGAGAGTTCGGCACAAGACAGGAACACGAGTATGATGATCTTATGTTAGAAGAAAACATAGTATACGACCATTCACAAAACAATTTACCATTTCACTTCAGGTGTAATGCACACACTCTAAATCTGATTGCTAGTAAGGACGTCCAAGGCTTGTTGACTGACAAATGAACATGTCTTGGAAAAATACA
Source organism: Hemithea aestivaria (assembly GCA_947507615.1). Lineage (NCBI taxonomy): Eukaryota > Metazoa > Arthropoda > Insecta > Lepidoptera > Geometridae > Hemithea > Hemithea aestivaria. Next base: position 5,778,912 of record OX382323.1, read on the forward strand.
TACCACAACAATGGAAAAATGTAACGATTTATGGAATGCTGCTGCTCGCCCAAAATCAGCGGAAGTGATACAGGACATTCTCGGACATACGTTAACACGACCTGGCATAACTAGATGGAATAGTTTTTATGATGCTTTGAAAAATGTATTGAATATCAGAACTAGTTACTCTCAACTAGTCAGAGCTCTTGGTATAAGAAATCCATTACGAGACTCTGAATTTCAATATATTCAGGAATATTGCCAATGTGCTGCTCCAGTTGCAACCGCTTTGGACATATTGCAGGGCGATGACACATTTTATGGATTATTATTACCTTGTCTGCATGCACTAAAAAAAAAATTACAGAAGATCACGATGACTGCAAATCTAAAATTCTGTGAACCACTTGCTGCAAAATATCTTCAAAGCGTAGAGAAAAGATTTGAAGAGTTTTACACTCTTTCCAGTGAAACTAGTAAATATGCAGCCGTTGCAGCTCTGTGTTACCCAAGATTTAAAAAAAAGTGGCTAGTATGTCTAACTGCCGCTGATCAAAAGAAGTGTATAAACATTTTTAAATCAGTCATAAGGAAGGAAATATCAGTAATCCCAGAGCTTTTAACAGTCAACAATGAAACCGATAACACACACCACCAAGAAGACGAGTTTTTTGATTTCAATTCCGACTCTGGCAGTGAAGCGGAATTTATTGATGCTAAAAAGAGAGCAGATATGATAATTTCAAATTTTTTTGCCGAGGGAAGCCAAGAACCAGAGCTTCTACTAAATTATCCTGTTATAGGCAGAGCGTTTATTAAGTACAATACACCAATGCCGTCCTCTGGCTCGGTAGAAAGAATGTTTTCTTTTGCGACGATGCTAAATAAGCCTAGATCACACAGATTATCTGACGACTTGTTTGAAAAAAGAGTAGTTATGAAATGTAATTTGAACAAACAAAAAAATAGTAAAGATTAGTTGATTGAAAATATTCTTCAAAATTAGAATTCCTGAATTTAAACGTTAGAAATTATTTTTTTGTTCTTTGAATGATTAATAAAAATATTTTAAGAAATCTGTCTCTTTATTTAACATCATTTCTTTACTGTAAAATAAATTACATTGATGAATGTATTAGGTTTATAATCAAGTTAATTAATGATTAATAATTAAAGACAATAATCATGATTAAGATTACTTTTTTAATTATGATTACTTTAATCATGATTAATGTAATCAGATTAAAGTTAATCAAATTAATTAATTGATTAAAAAATTAATTGATTACTGCCAACACTGGTCTCACCTGGTTAGCCAGCGGCCGCTGCCTCGGCACGGTTGTTTCGCCCTCTCGGCTGCTACCAGGCTGCGCAAAATTCGGAAATAAGAAAAAATATTATCTTACAAGTACATTGGATACACCTAATATTATTTTTTGACAGAGAATATGGAGAACTAATATTCAAAATTAGTTACCATTCTCCATTGTAAACATTACACCACTCCACCACCACCACCACCATTTTTGACGACCTCTGTGTCGCGGTGGGCTAATACCCGCCTGCAACGCAGAAGGTTGCGGGTTCGATTCCCGCATGGGACAAATGTTTGTGTGATCCACAGGTATTTGTTTCTGGTCTGGGTGGTTTTTCAATATCTATTATAAGTATGTATTTACAAAAGAAAGTATATAAGTATTATATCCGTTATCCTAACCACCATATTACAAGCATTAAGTTGCTTAGTTTGGGGTTAGGTGGCGCTGTGTGAAACGTCCTGAAATATTTATTTATTATTTATTACAAGGAAAAGTCTCACCAGGTTGGTCGGCGGCCGCTGCCGCGGCTCGCTTGTTTGTCTCTCTTGGCTGATATCGGGCTGAACTAAATTCTGTAACAAGAACAAATATTATATATGTATATCTTACAAATAAATAGGATACAACCTAAGATTAAGATCTACTCCTTGGCATAAGATTTCTTTGCTCGCATGATATGACGCATTTTCAATATAAATTAGTATAATTTCTTACTCTTAAACTGACTTTTTGAAAAGAATATCGTTGTTGTTATTAAAGGTTAGCTAACGAAATATACTTTTAAAAACATTATTTAGAGTTTTATACCTTGATATATTTAAAAAGTAAAGGTAGAGCTTCCTTCGTCACTTGTGACCTCAATATTTCTGTAATTCCATATTCGATTCTTAATTTTGACATTTCCAAATAAAGCCACTGAAACGAAGATGTTTTCCAAAAAATCGGCCTGAAATTTTATTCTAGGATTCTTTTGAGAAATTTTGCAATTTATGTGCAACGGATGAATTTGCCAAAATTTGGTACTTCTCTTCTTCTATTCATTTATTGTGACAAATTAGATTAATTAAAATAATATTCTGATATTTTGTCCACGTAATGAGATAATAAAAAATTAATGATTATACAGAGTTATTTTTATATGATTTTTTTAAATGGACACCTCGATTTTTCGAAAAAATTCAAATAACTCAAAAACCGTAAATTTTCGGAACATATATTGCTCTCAAAACATGGCCAATGACCTCCCCAATAAGGCTCTATACACCAATGTACTGAATAACCAAAGACACTGTATATTACCTAGTCAGGTCATAAATTCTGTCACATGTTTAATATAAAATTATTGGAACAAGTTTATTTATTATGTAACCATTTATATACCAAAATGAACTTAACAAAACATAGATTCTTATGACAATAAAGTTTATTCAAAATGACCTCCGTGATTTTGAATACAGGCCTTCAATCTGCGCGGCCAGTCGTCTATCGCAGCACGAACGAGGTCCATGTCAATATCGGCTGCTGCCTTAATCAAGGATGTCTTGAGTGACTCCAAATTGGGATGAGGCTTTGAGCACGCCTTTTCCTCCAAGTGTTGCCATATCTTGTAATCTAACGGACTCAAATCTGGACTGGAGGAGGGCCAGTCTTCGTGCCGGATGAAGTCGATTTCACGCGCCGCCAGCCAGTCTTGTGTGCTCTTCGCTCTATGAGCTGGCGCCGAATCTTGTTGGAATACCCAGTGCCTGTTATTGAACATGGTATGAGAAACAGGTTCCACAAGGTTCGTCAGGACTGTATTTTGATACACAACTGCATTCGTTTTTACACCTTTCTCACAAAAATGTACCTCTGTTAAGCCCCAATAAGAAACTCCCAACCATACCATGAGCGAGGATGGAAAATGACCTCGTTGGACACGCGGAATACGGTTGCTCGCTTCTTCACTACTGTGTGCGTACACCTTATCATTTTGTTTGTTGTAGCTCTCTTCTACGGTAAAAATTTTTTCATCCGAAAAAAGAATTTCTCGATATTTTTTTCTCGCGTACCGCTTCAACAAAGCGCGGCATCTCTTCAGTCTCAGGTCCATTAGACGAGCATTTAAACGATGTCCTGTTTTTCTTCGATATGCCCGAAGCCCTAAGTCTTCATTTAACACCCTTTTCACCGTGGTTCTGCTTAACCCCATCTGAAGGGCCAACAGTTTCTGCTTACGTTTGGGATTTCTTTGAATTCGCGCCTTCACAGCTTTTATCACTGCTGGAGTCCTAACAGACCGAGGGCGACCACTTCTTGACCTGTCATCTACACTAGAGTCTTCATTGTATCGTTTGATGGTACGATAAACGAATCTTTTGGTTATATTCAAATTTTTCAGTATGTCAAAAATTTGAATTGGCGCGTAACCGCAACGATGCAACGCAATAACTGCAACACTCAACACGGTCTTCTTTAAGCGTCCACTCCATATTTAAAAATGAGTAAAATTCTAAAAAGTATACATTTTTATTTTCATGAACAATTCGAAATTCGAATTCAATAAACTTTTTTGTGGCCAACATTCTAAAAAAAAGTTTTTACTGTGTGACAATACTTATGACCCGACTAGGTATTATGAATAACTAGTTTTACTTGGATCTTTGTCGAAAGTTGCCGCAGCACGATATTGTCGCTCTCTCGACTGGCATCTGACTGAACTGAGCTCTGTAATAAAGACAAGTGTTTACTAACAAATGAATTGGATACTCCTAAAATTAACCAAATCAATTACGTAATCTTAATAATCTTACTAATATTATAAATGTGAAAGTTTTTTAGATGGATGTCTGGATGTTTGTTACTTTTTCACGCCTATACGGGTAAACCGATTGAGCTGACATTTTGTAGAGACAGCTTAGACCCTGGAATAACACATAGGCTACATAAGTACTGCGGGTAAAACCGTTGGGCGCAGCTAGTTTAATATATGTATAAGTTTTATAAATATTGCGATAACTGAATAAAAAGAAAAAAACATCTTTTAAAACTGGTGTAATAATATAAGATTTCGACTCTCGACTCCAATAGAAGGTTTCGACAAAATATAAGTTTTCTACTATCGACTTCCGCCTGGGACAAATATTAGTGTATGAGATATCTAGAGATGTTTCTTTCTACTCAGGGTTTATTTTTGTGCCTATTATAAGTATGTATTGAGAAAATAAGTACGTATATGTTACGGCTAAAGTCCGAAGTGAGGCTACACCTAGGTTTAGCCGGTTAACCTAGGTGTAGCCGACCGTTAGGGAGGCACTGAAGTATCATGATGTGCCTCCCTACCTGAGCCGGATTGTCGGGGCCTACCTCTCGGATAGGTGCATCACCTATCCGGGCGACGATGGGCGGACGCTGCGGAGAGAGATGTCGTGCGGTGTTCCACAGGGCTCGGTCTTAGGACCGCTCCTGTGGAACATCGGATACGACTGGGTGCTGCGCGGGGATCTTCCCCCGGGGGCCAGCGTGACGTGTTACGCGGACGACACGCTCGTCATGGCCCCGGGGGGGACATTCCAGGAGGCTGCCCGCCTTGCCACCGTGGCGGTGGGGGAGGTGGTGGCACGGATAGGGAGATTGGGACTCCGGGTGGCCCTCGATAAAACCGAGGCCCTGTGTTTTCATGGGCCTCGGAGGGCCCCGAGTAGGGGTTCCACTATCCCTATCGGGGAGGTTCGCATCGGGGTCGAGCCCTCGATGAAATATCTTGGACTCGTCCTCGACGGGCGGTGGAACTTCCGGGAGCACTTTGCCCGGTTGGCTCCCCGCCTGATGGGTGCGGCGGCCGCTCTCAAGCGGCTGCTGCCGAACCTAGGCGGACCTCGGACCAGCTGCCGTCGCCTGTACGCGGGAGTCGTGCGGTCCATGGCTCTGTATGGAGCCCCCGTATGGGTGGATGCCCTGACGGAGCAAACCATCGCCCATCTGAGACGTCCTCAGAGGGTGATGGCCGTCGGGGTAATACGGGGTTACCGCACGGTCTCCTACGAGGCGGCGTGCCTCTTGGCAGGATCTCCCCCCTGGGACCTGGAGGCGGAGCTGTATGCGGCGCGCTACGAGTGGCGCGCCGCGCTCCGCCTCCGCGGGCTCACCGCGTCTCCCAGGGAGGTAGAGAGGTGGAAGGAGGAAGCCAAGGAGGCACTGCTCGAGAGGTGGAGTACGCGTTTGGCCCACCCTCGAGCAGGCAGCTGGACAGTGGTGGCAGTCCGTCCACTACTCCAGCAGTGGACGGACAGAGAGCACGGGTCCTTGACCTTCCGGCTCGTGCAGGTGCTTTCCGGGCACGGATGCTTCGGAAAGTACTTGCACCACGTAGCCGGCAGGGAACCGACCCCTGCTTGCCACCACTGTGGTAGCGACGTGGATACGGCGCAGCACACACTGGAGGAGTGCCCAGCTTGGGTCAGTGAGCGTCGTACCCTCGTCGCTGTTATGGGGGGCGAACTCTCGCTGGCAACCATGGTAAGAGCCATGGTTGCGAGCGAGGAGTCGTGGCAGGCCGCGGTTTCGTTCTGCGAGAGTGTCATCTCGCAGAAGGAGATCGCGGAACGCGAACGGGAGGTCACCACCGACCTCCCGATGCGTGCCCGGAGAAGGGGGCGTCGGAGGCGTATCTTCCACGCCCTTCTCCAGCCCCCATAACCTGGGTCTAGGCGGCGAGTACGGGGGTACTCGTCGCCGCAAGCACAGACCCACGAGGTGGCGCGCGCGGTGTTTCCGCGCGCCCCTTGAGAGGGTGGGGTGAAACTCCTCTTCACCCCACCGCGGAGGGGTCCTCCTGTCAGTGAGGACCAAACGCCGTCGGGGCCGCGGATGAATGCTTCGGCGTACCCGCTGCCCCGGCATTATGGCGTCCCGCAGGAACACCCCCAGGTTTTTTAGTGGGTATCCCCGCCGCTACCATCTTTGGCGGGGGAGTCCCACATACCGCCCCGCGCCCCCCGGCGTGGGGTGATGATGCGTAACGCATTTTTCCTGGGTAAAAAAAAAAAAAAAAAAAAAAAGGTGTAGCCGACCGCAGTCGGTTAAAGTTAGGTGTAGAAGATTAATTTTCGGCCTCACACGTTTTTAACGTGAGACAAGTTGTTATCAAGATGTTTAATTGTTGTAGTGTGGTGATCGTCATAAAATTAGCATTAAGTATGCCTTTATGATGAATTGAGTACTCTGGAATAAGGACAGGTCGGACCTGGTGCTTCGCCGGCTGCTGCCGAAGCACGCTCGTTTCGCTCACTCAGCTCGCATGTTGTAATCACTGTACAAATATAACCTAACCAACTGAGGTCGGTCTGCGGTCGTTTACACCTAGGTTGAGCCCGCTAAAACCAGCCGATTTAACCGGCTAAACTTAGTCGGTTAAAGTTAGGTGTGAACAAAATGTTTGTAAAAAACCTTGTTTTTTATTACAAAGTTCAGGTCAGACCGACATCATTTGGTTAGATTAGATTTGAACAGTGATAACAACGTGCGAGTGTGCTGCGGCAGCAGCCGACAATGCACCAGATCCGACTTGTACTTATACCAGAGTCCTCAATTCATCTTAAGGAATACTGAACGCTAATTTTATGATGATCACCGTACAACAATTAAACATGTTGATAACAACTTATCTCATGTTTTAAACGCGTGAGGCCCACAATGAATCTTCTACACCTAACATTAACCGACTGTGGTCGGCACACCTAGGTTTAACCGGCTAAACCTAGGTGTAGCCGCACTTCGGACTTTTGCCGTAACATGTACATCGATTTTTGGTAAGCCGATGATGTGTGCAGTTTATGGAGATAATAGAATGATGATTTGTGAATTATGTAAGTACCATAATATACAATTCTTACCTGGCGCAGAGGTGAGCGCTGCCGCGGCACGTTCCTCTCTTGCCTGGCATTTGACCGAACTGAACTCTGTAATAAGAACAAGTGTTTCCTTAGAAGTAAATTAGATACACCTAAGCTTAATAATAGGGATGATGACAATTATTTTTTTCCATAATGTAGATTATTGAAAAATATTGGACACGTATTTTTTTATTTGTAAATCTGATAAAAAAGTGAGAGATACAACGCACTAAAGTTGCTTGATCGTGACGTCACACCACTCAATCTAGTACATTTTTGTTTTGTTGGTGTGATGTCAGGCGTCCCAATACCTTATAAGCGTTATAATATCTCAGCCATTTTTATTTTATTTTGAAGAAATATCGATACATATCGAATATTTTTTTATATTTATATTACGGACTAATTATAGTTTATAATTTTGACCTTGTAAACAACCCTATTATTTTTTCTCGATAGTGTAACTTTTTATTGGTATTGGTTCAATATACAAATAAACAATATTAATTAGGCTCACAACAAATATTTGGGGACTATTCGGTATTCTGCTGCTTTTAATATATTCGGTCGAATACCGAATTCCTACATATTAGCCGAATACCGAATACTTAAATAATACTATTTGTTATAAGGAGATAATTAATAAAATGTAAAAAAAATCCATTCATAATATAAAAATCGAAGCATTATATTCATATGTTCATTTCTCTTATAATCATTTAAGTAGTCATTGGTACATAACACAGGTACATAAATCTTCTTCTGTATTAGAAAAGTTAAGGATTATATGTATTTTAATTATTGTCGTAATCAAAATTTAGCAGGGTAAGGTTTTAATTTCTTTTATAATCATTTAAGTAGTCATTGGTACATATAACAGGTACATAATCATCTTCTGTATTAGAAAAGTAAAGATTTTTTCTATACATTTCAATTATTTTAATGTGTGAGAACGAGAACATTCGAACAAACGAGCGCGAAACAATCACGTCTGTACAGTCAACTACAAAGAGATGTATCCATGTTAGTGTTACAAAATGAAGGAACTTTTAGTATGCAAAAATTATTTACCCTTCGTGACATTTTCAGTATCTACCAAATCTTATACTATATTCGTTTCATTTTAAATGCTATTATTATGTATCACCTAAGGAAAAGTAGTGGGATACATCATTGTTGCATATTAAACGAGTCGATGATAATATAAAGTTTGATTGCTACTAGAAATGTCACGAACCAAGGGTAGTTCATTGTGGCAAATAAAAATTTACTTCATTTTGTAGGCCTAACATGGATAATGGATACATTTCTTTGTAGTTGACTGTACAAGTTTTGACGCTAAAATCCGGAAGAATGCTTTTGCCTAATATTCAGCTATTCAGTCAGAGGGCTCGCCGAATATTCGGTTCGGTATACTGCCGAATATACTATTCGTTGGAAGCCTAATATTAATAGACCTTTAACGCAATGAATAATAATAAAAAATCAAGGAATTATACTTACGGTTTTTGTATGTCCTTTGGCTTTTTTCTTTGCCTTTTTGGGTTTTTTTGTTACTTCTGCTTCCTGTCTTTTTGTTACTTCTGCTGAATCGCGGCTGATGCTCCTTGAACGTAAGCTGAGGCGCGCATTTTTTATAACATGTTGCGCATCGTTCTGCATAGCGTTTTGGGCGTTACGTTTTGGGGCGCGGGCAGTGGGCACCGGGAATGGTTGAGAGGTGGTTTCTTCTGTGCTGGGGAGCCTGTCCAACACCACCCTGACCTCCCGTACTTCGGCATAGTGGTTATGTATGCCTGTGATAAAAAAATATTTATAAAAATACCTTAACCTTTATGCACCAACATATCGTTTTAGTTATATAAGTGGCACTAAAAGGCACAATTAAAATTAAAATGATGAATTTGTGCCACAACAGAATCTGCGTTTTCTGTCATGGTCCAGCCAGGAATGATCACACTTTCACGGTAATACAATAGATGCCCAGAGTTTAAAGTTCCTTACCATTACGTCGCATCTCACAAAGTCCAAGAGCGTCCCAGTAAATTTTACTGAGCTCGGTCTCTAATTCTATAAATCTTTTATCAGTTGAAAACGACTGGATGTTGTATGTTAATATTTTGAGTTTTCGGGAGTTACTCTACTCCCAGGGATTACTTGTCGCACCCCTGCCCCATGTCACCTGGCTACACCTCAAACCAGGGAGTGATGAAGCTGGGAACTAAGGGGTCAATGCTGTGTTTTGTCCGTCATGTTTTGAAGGAAAGGGTTATTAGAGATGTTAATATTATGTACTTACTTTTGAATGCGACCACGTCCAGTAAGTTGGAGGCTGAAATCCGTGTGAGCTGGACCACGGGTTCGGGTGCTCGTTCAGGACGTCGGTCTCGACGCTCCACAACCGAGCTCCCGGCAGCTGGGATTACTGCACCTTGCGCAAATTTCCGTTGCGCCCGTACTCGAACGCTGTTCACAATCATATTGAATCCATTAGGTACAGTTTAAAACCATCAAAATCTTCATGGTGTTTTTGATCATATTCCTCCAAAACAATTCAACTAGTTATTATAGTTATAATATATATAATTTTTACTACGAAAAAAGTGTGTTTAGCTCGCTCTGAACAGTTAGAAACTTCAAATATCCTTAATCATAAGCGCGCGAGCAGCTTGCTGCGAGCGCCGAGAAAAAAATTAAAATCTTGACCATGAAATATGTGCAAAATTCGTAACTCTACAATGCTTCTGGGGGGGGGGGGGGGGCTTGGCCCCCTGCCCCCCCCCCCCCCTAAATCCGTCTATGGTTGTAGGTATGAGTATACTATATTTTTCAACATAACTTTTTGTGGCAAATGCCTTTATTGACAAAAAACTAAACAAAAATGCAGCTACTAGATATAACAGTAAAGAACAATAATGGCCTGCGCTGACGACGTAGGTACTTCACTCCGCGGCAGAGAGTAAAATACGCTCCGCGAATAAAAACTACGCCACGGAATCACCGCGAACTCAACGCACACGTCGTGCGATAATTATTATTTGTTGCCCAGAATATTAAACAAAAATATTAAGAGGTTACATTGTGTTGCAATTTACATGAAGTTTAAGAAAATGAGACATTTTAAAAGATAAAGACTTGTATCAATAAATTAAACCGACGAAAACACTGAAAAACAAAAAATAATAATATAATGTTAGTATACCTAATACTACGTTTCAAAAACAAAAATATTTTTTTAGCTAATTTGCAGGGTTCAAAGGATCAATATCTTAATAAATTGGATAAATATATATATCGGATATTTTTCATAATAGTATATCTGATATATGTATGTCATAAGATATATCGGATAAAAGTTTTTGTGAATATATCTATTATATTTTCATAGATATAGGTACCTATATATATAACCTTCGAACCCCGCAAAAATTATCTTTGTTTTTGAAACGAAGTATAAGTAATTTTGAGTCGGCGCGGCGCCAAACAGGTCAAGTAAGCAAATGCCGAGCAGTCAAAAGCAGTTTAGTGAAATTACTGGGCTAAGGAGTATTAACATCTTATGACTCTTGAGTAAGAAGCGTTGATGCAGTGCACCTTGAATTTCACATCATTGTGAAGGCAGCGTTATCTCTTAACATCAGGAGAGCATCTTGCTCGTCTTTTTACTACACACACATAAAAAAAATGTTTTTCAGATTTCGTCAGTTTAATTTTTTGATGAAAAGCTTTATTTTACAATTTTTTGTGCGTATACTGCTTACAATCAGCGCCTGATAAAAAAATCATCCCCTGTTTTTCTACCTTCGTCAGATTCTTTTTCCAAATTTATATGACCATTTGAGTACCTATACCTTTTTCAAAAATAAAAGAATTTTTGAAATCAGACTATGTAAAATTATGCATGGTCAAACATAAATATGCGTCGACTTGTAAATCCCATCCGTTTTTATTTCATCGGTTGAAAATATTCATCATCACATAAGAACATATAGAACACTTTGTTTCGTCAACAAATACATGTGTGGCTGTAAAGGGGCCTTGTCTTGTATAGTTTATTATTAATAAATAAATATACTTATGTAATTATATTAGTAAGGAAGTGTCACACAATCACTGACTTAGCAGCTGAATAGGGGCTTTGTCATACTTAACTAATCTTTTGCACAGAGTTAAACCTGTAGATCATGCTTTTTTATCCTCGGTATAATCTTTGATGTTATAATATGCTTTATTCATTAAGTTAGATCGTACTATTTTCTTAAATTGTTTCATTTAGCTGAATTATTTCGTTTGGAATTTTGTTATAAAATCTTACAGCATTACCTAGAAACGATTTGCTGCTTTTAGCAAGCCGGAAGTTTGTGACAGCTAATTTGTCTTTGTTTCTTGTGTTAAAAGAGTGTCGATCTCTGTTCTTAAGATATTTATCTGTTCTTTCACGTGTACATAATAACTTCATAAATATATAGTGATGGCACTGTTAGAATATTTATTGTTTTAAAAAAGTTTCTTAATGAGGTTCTTGGACTAAGCCTATACAAAGCTCTAATAGCACGTTTTTGCAAAATAAAAATATTATTTATGTCCGCTGCAGTGCCCCAGGGTAATATACCATAACTCATAATGCTGTGAAAGTAGGAAAAATAGACCAGCCTTGCAGTAGTATATAATATAATTTATGTTTATAATTTGGGTATGTAGAATATTTTGTAGAAATAAGAATGTAAATCTCATATTTTAGTTTGTGTAAATGAGATAATTGCCTTATTTTAGATTTGTATCAAAACCTAAGTAATAAACAATTTGGATGTTGGTGAATCCACTGACTAAGTATGTAGACACTCATATATTATAAAACGCTAACACCTGCACCTACTTTACCATACTTTTGGCAAATAAATATTTCATTTCAGAACTATTTGACAGAATGATAAGTTCAATTGAACGCAGAAGGTTGTGGGTTTGATTCCCGCATGAGAAAAATGTTTGTGTGATCTATAGATATTTAGTTTGTGGTCTGGGTGGCTTTCTGTATCTATATTATAATGTATGTTGTGTGTTGTTAACTAAGTACAGTGGATTTCATTTATTACGACCTAGGTTGCAGCGACCATTTGGCTGTAGCGACGTTAAATCTAAGTCCCTTGAATTTAGAGCATACTTTAGTACAAAATTCATGTGGCTATAGCGACTTTGGATGTTACGCTGAGTCCAGGTATAGCAACTGTTTTTAATGAGTCATTTGTAACAAATTCCTAGAAACCCAATGCAGATATGCGACTGGTGACCGATGAAAAGATTAATTCTTAAACATTTCTTATCTTTTGTTTACATCCACACAGATGGTCAGCAACTGTGGAGACCTTTACCTTTTGTTCATAGATCAGGTAAGTGTGCACATTTCAGAGTTACATTTCTGGGTCAGTTTCAAAGTGATATTCTGAGTAACAATAAAGGATAGAAAACGTTGAAATAAGTATAGCTGCTCGATGGAGAGACGAGCTTGACTCTTTCCCCAAAGATTGGCCCTTGACCGCTTCCTAGAGAAAGAAATGGAAAGAGAGAAGTGAACCCTTTGCCCTGCAGTGGGACAATACAGGCTGAATAATAATAGTGGCTGCTAGACGCACATTTACTGTTAAAAAAAAAGGCGTCATATCAAAATTGAAAAAAAACGGTAAAAACAAAGCGGATATATGCAAGAAATACAAAGTTTCCCATTCAACAATTTTGCGATATAGAAAAACCTTGATAAAGTATTAGAATGCTTTGAATCTAAATCATTAAAAATCAAGTAAAAAAAACGCAAGCCGATGTAACGACTTTCTGATATAACGTAACCTGATAATATAAGCGAAATCTACTGTATGTTGTATTTACAAAAGAAGAGTATAATATGTATTATATGCATTATCCTAACCGAGCAAAGAGCGTCAACCGCTCTTAACTAAAACTGAATCTAGTTATTTATTTTATATTATGTAGGTACCTACTAGTACCGGGGCCGCCATTTCGTGGGTAGGCCATTTTGAAATATGCTTAAGGGCCACATAAAACAAACAAGTCTCCATTGATAACTGCGCGTCTTTGTTAGTAAACCATGTTTTATCAACCGGTCTAGGTAGGTTAAAACGGACACAGCTGCAGATCTATCTATTAAATTGTTATGCGATGAAAAGGTCATGGCAAAAGAGGTCCTCAATACCATCTAAGCCACCTGGTATTTTTTACTAAACAAAAATAACTGTTTCTGTCCACTTACTTGTTTCTAGGTTTCATTTTTTCTTAACTATTTTGATGAAAGCCATCCACACATTACCATCGCGCCATCGACGTTACGTGCCCGGTGAGCTGCGCGACGCCAAAGACTAAAGACTAATGTTAATGTAAGAAGCACAGATCACTATACTAGTACTACGTACAGATGCGACAGTGGCGCGGAATCGCTTGTTTTCGCAGTGTTCCGTTTGGCGCTGGCATCGGATATATTTTTTATGACATTGACATTTTAAACGACAACTAGTGATGTAACAAGTAAACCACTATGTATCGATAACTAGTGATGCTCCTCTTATCGAAATGTTTCGACGTTCGGTTCCTGTATTAATTTTTAAATAATTTTGAAGAAAAAATAAAACAAACAAAAAAGTATTATCAACACTTTATTTCACTAAAAACTTTCTTTCTAATTTCACACTTAAAAATCATCATTGTGGGAAAGTTTCCGGGCTTCATTTATTCTCTCCATAGCAGATTTTCGTAAGCGTTCAGTTGCAATGGATTCTGCTTCTCGCAAAAACTTTCGATTCTTTGAACAAACTCTTTTTGTTATAGATGCAACTGGAATAAAAATAGCATTTGAATTGATCTCTGCTAAGTAAAAGATGAAATACTCGTCATTCGCCATATTTATGACTTCCCCTTGTGGCAATTTTTTTACGAGTAAAAAATAAAAATATTCAAACCAGTTTTCTTTGCTGGAGTTACTGAAAACATATAACATTCCTTCCTCTCCATTCCTTTGGAAGAAGTAGAAGGAATTTCTAGTTCTCTTTTTTCTTTCAGTTCTGCAACAAAAAAATTGCATAATTAATTATTTAATTGGATTTTTTTTCTTCAAAAATATAACTAATATTCAACTATATTGTCTTGGTTTATTATTAACTAGCAGTCTGCTTAGCTCATCTAATGTAAATTTGTAGCAAGCATCCAAACTTTTACATATTTTATTAAGTAGGTAATTGTAATTCTTGGTCACAAATAAAATGCACTGACAAACCTTCAGACATTAAAGCTGGAGTCAGTTTTTGTATTTTCAGGAATAAATGGTGCAATATTCTCTGAGAATAAATTCTCTCGTTCAGTTTGACCCGTAGATGATGCATATCATCGGTCATGGAAACTATCACCATCTGAAACCAATAAATTCATATTATTTTCTAATTGACATTATTACCTACAAATGAACAATGGAGGGTTTTCTGAAATAGCAGCCACCAGTGCCCGAGCACACTTTCTTAAAAAAATGGTGGAAACACAAATTGTGCAGATTTGTTTCCAATTTTTCTGATTCTAGGGTCCATGGATACAAACCCATACTAAGCAGTAGAAATTTCATTCAAGATGAAATTATGTAGAATTGTATGATCGCAAAGAGAAATAGGTAATATCATTGTTTAAATACCTTCTGTCCCGACAACCAGTAACATTTCATCATTGTCACCACTGACACTGTTCACTTAAGGTGTTGTATTCTGAAACCATACAAAAATATTAATCTTAATAATATTATGATATTATTATAATACTAGAGACGCCCAGCGGTTTTACCCGCTGTACTCTACAATGCTAAGGTCTGTATGAATGTCTGTATGTATGTTAGTTACTCTTTCACACCTAAACAAGTGGACCAATTGAGCTGAAATTTGGTATAGAGATAGCTCAGACCCTGGAATAACACATAGTACACATAGTAGTTGTTGTACTGTTGTGTGAACAATAAAGAGTTTTCTATTCTATTCTATTCATAGTACAGCTGGTCTGGTAAAACCACTGGGCGCAGCTAGTTATATATCACAGCAACATGTTGCAATGTTTGCTCTATTGGTGGACTATTTATTGCTTGATATTACTCAGGTTAGGTATTGATTTATGATGGCTGGAATTGGTAGAGATCATCACACATTTTAAACATAAAAATTGTGTAACTGTTCCACCAATGGAATATTGACCCGTTAATAATACATATAGAAAAAGACACATTTATTCGACGGCTTATAAAACACAAATAAAAAAGCAAGACAACAATAATAGTAATAATGCACATGAGCATTCATTATGCTGCCGAATGGGAACTGCCTCAGCATTGTGCTGCATGTCAACAGTTAAACACACAGCGCTGGTATTCTGGCAGTCCCCATTGGTAAAGTTAAAAGAAAAAATATTCTATAGGTAGGTAATTAATATCTAACAGAAAAATAACAAAATATCAAACTAAGAACATTTTACAATTTGCATTATATATGTAAACCATAATAATGTGATCTGTGTAGTATGGCCAGATACACTGGCGGACCCAGGATTTGGTTCTGGGGGGCCAAGGTGCAGACGGGCAAAAATATTATAATTTTTACTACGAAAAGTGTGTGTTTAGCTCGCTCTGAACAGTTAGAAAGTTCAAATATCCTTAATAATAAGTGTGTGATAGTAAGCCGAGAATAAAATTGACCATGAAATATGTCCAAAATTTGTATCTCTACAATGCTTCTGGGAGGGGCCTTGGCCTCCTGCCCCCCCCCCCCCCCCCCCGCTAAATCCGCCTATGGCCAGATATAAATGAATTTATTTATTATTATTACCCACCTTCGGAATTTAGGGGCATGCCGTGTTCTATTTCTTTAGCTGTAAACAGGCAGGGGTAAGAATAGCGTGTCCTTCTTCCTTGTCCATCCAACTGACGAGATTCGAAGTGTTTGTGACACACACGTTTTCTCAGCAGTTGCTCCTTAGAAAGTCCAATGAGCAGGGGATTAGTTATTGGCACTAAGAAAGTCTGAACTTATCGTCCTTTGGCAAGTTAAAAAGGCGATGAGTAGCGCTTGTTGCATCACAAACACCAACACAACATTTTAACGTCACCATGGCGAAAAACAGTGCAGGAACAGTTTAGAGTTTAGAATTATTCAAGCAATGAATTACGGGAATTAGTTAAAGCTGATCAGGGATCTACAACTCAAGCAAAAAGCGAGGAGATCACAGGATTCAGATAAAACCGGCGCTCGTTTCAAAGTTGAATGACAGTCACAGATCTAGGATGACAGTCGAGATGTAAGATTCAAGATGGCGCATTTTTTTTTTTTAATTTTTAGTGCACAGTAGCGCCAAACGGAACATTGAGAAAACCAGCTGTCCCAGGCCTGGTAAGAAGAGGCGACGCCGGACCACAGATTAATAAATATCTTTATATGCTAAGTGATTAAATATTTCTTATCTGTGCGCCGGACGCCGCACCTTTTTATGGCTCGTCCACACATACCGGCCAATGAGTCGGCGAGTCATTGAGCCAACGTTGGCCCGAGCACATAGATTATATATATGCACTTGGGGCACAGATTATATAAATCAAAAAATAAAGAAAATTTAACTACAGTTCGTAAAATATAGCATGTTCCCTGTGATGGCTTGTCCAGACATAACGGCGAATGACTCGCCGAGACATTCGCCCGAGTGCACAGATTATATACATGCACTTGGGGACAGATTATATAAATCAAAAAATAAAGAAAGTTTAACTAGTTTCAAGTAATTATTTACACAAAATGGCTTCAAATTATCCATAATTGATTAATATTAAAAATATAATTTAAGTCGTCAGCTATGGAGCCCAAAATGTATAAAAGAAATTTACCGGTAAAAAAACCGTAAATATCCGCAGACATTCGTCTTTAGACAAAAATTGCTCGGCCATAGACAAAACACACACTCGGCGCACTCGGCGAATCATTCGCCGGTAAATGTGGACGAGGCTTTTTTTTTATTTTATTTTATGGCAACAGTTGCATTTTGCCAGAGTCGAGTTAAAAAAAATAATTTATTCTGGACCATGGATACAAGTCCTTCAGTCGAAAACTTTATTATAATTTTAAGTTCCTTGTTTATTGGAGGATATTCCCTCCAAAAATCGATAAAGAGTGGGCGTTTATCGAATCACATCGATTCATTTTGTGACGATTCTTGAAAATAGCAGACTGTTGAACTTTTTTCCATTCTTCGACAGTAAATCACATTCACAAACACTCAACGTGTATTAAACCCACTATTAATACGCGTTTAGCACTTATTGAAAAATTATTATCCAAGAAACAAAAATTTTCATCCGCTTTCCAAAAGCGCGGCAAAATGAATCCCTGGACGAGGCTTTTTTTTTTTTTTTTAATAATATGGCAACATGTGCATTTTGCCAGTGTCGAGTAAAATTCGTGAATGTTCACGGGATATTAAATTATGGTCTCCACTTTCGTGTTTTGCCAGTGTCAAGTTAAATGTTATTTTTTAAGTAATAAGTTAGTTAGTCAGGTCAGAGTCAGAGTGAGCTTAATAGCTCGTCTAGTCACGTGAGTCTTCCAGTAAAATGGGTGGAATTTTACTGAAAGTTCGGAGGAGTTTTGGAGGGGGCACCAAAATTCATATTTCAGCACCATATCACTTGCCTACATCTGTGCACATTCAAAAACACTCAACACGCAATATTCCACCATTATTACACGCTAACAATCAAATTCTACACGATTATTAAGCAAAAGACGTGGAGCAATGATATGATCAAGGCTTGCCGCCAAAACTCCTGGACGAGGCTTGACAGTTGTAGAGTGACAATTCTAGTGTTGGGGAAGTATTGAAATAATCATTTAATAGTGAAATAATTTGGATTATGATATCAGATCTGAATCTGATAAAGAAAGTTCTATTTTATAATAATTATGACAATATATTACAGAGAAATAAAACAAATGGAATATGAGTCAATTTTATACATATATTGCATTATAATCATAGTGGTAAACAACCCAAATCATCGTCGAAGTAATTGGATTCAATAAAGTTAGAAACCACTTCTTGAACTTTTCAAAATCTATTTCTTCATGGTACTCAGTGGTCTTCTTTGACTTGAATGCCATGAGGCAATTAGGCACAAAACCGGTGGACGTCCCAGCATGAGCAATTATCAACCTCTGTCCTTTGCCTGCAGGTACTTTGGTGGTAGATTCCGCTGTGTCATCAGTCCACGATTTTGACACTGTGTGGTTTGCGTTGAGCCACGTTTCGTCTAAAAACTTTCTCCCAGTTTGTTATATTTTTGGCTGTGCGCAAAAATTTACTCGGGCAAGTGCAATATCTGTCCGCTCCATAATAACCTTTCTTTTATCACTCTTTTTATATGTAAAGCCATTTTTTTTTTCAAAACTTTGGAAAGAGATGGTTTGCTTCCATTGAATAAATTTGCGTCCTTAAGGGAGACAGATAACTTTTCCAGCGTTGGAAAATCGCCCTGCGTATAATACGCATAAACGTGGTTGCGAATAGCAGCGGCGTCGAAGTTATCAATTCCTGTAACTGGAGCAGCCTCCCTTCTCTTTTTATTTGGTGTAGATAATTTTGTTTCGACATCTTCCTCAGCATCTTCAGCATCCACAGTCAACTGGTTTGATGTCTCGCCATGTTTTTCCTTGGTGATGCGTGAAACAGTAGCTGGTCCAATACCAAGAGCAGCTGAAACTCTATTACGCACTTGTTCCAATGGCAACAGGCGTCCGCCAGGTTAGGTGCTCGCGTTCAAAATATTCACGCAAGCGAATCACAAACTCGCGGCATTCACTATTTAGCACAGTCTTTCTCAGTCTTTTTGGCATGGTAACAAAACAGTAACGTGAAAACTCAACAAATAACAACGATAACAACAATAACAACGGTAACAACAAAGTAATTTAAAAAATATGGGAAAACGTAGCGCATACAAGGCGTTCAAAATGACACTCGTATCGTACTGTTCGAACAAAAAGATTAACAAAATGGTGCATTTGTACCTAGTAGTGTTGCCACCAGAAAAAAAAATATTCCGCTATGTTGGTTTCCAGACGTAAAGTAGGTATACTCCAGTATTTATTTATTTCTCGATTGCATTTTAAAAACAACAATAGATAAGAATGTTTATTTAATCCATATGGCATGGGTTTTTTCGCTATGTAAAAAATAATATAATATTATGTTATAAAATTAGCAAATAAAATGACGAAATAAGATATAATATACTTATTTTTATTAACATAAGAAATATTCAAGGCCGTTATGGTACAAAATGCGGTAAGTGGTTAAATAATTATGAATTTTATGTAAATGTCAAGCAAACTATTTCGACTTATAGACCAGGGTAGATCCCTCTAAAAATAATAAAAAGTGAAAAAAAATAATAGTAGGATGAAACCCATTAGAAAAGGAGGGGAATATTATAAAAATAAAAGGAAAAATAATTTACGGGCGATCTGAGGTCGGGAAGGGGATGAGTTTTTAAGGGTAAAAAACGGTTTTTCTCGATTTCCGGCAAAACTAAAAGTCCGATCGAAAAAAGTCGAACAGCAAAATTGTAGGTAATATCAAGATCTAAAACTTTTGTATTCACACTTTTTTCACATAACCTCAAAATTTATGTGAAAAATTAAAAAAACCAAGTTTTTGGTTTTTATCTTTTACAAAAAATATATTTTTTAAACGAAATTTGGTGAAAACTTACCTTTTTATGTCCCAAATACCCTGTAATTTATTTGATTAAAAATATTAATTTTTTTCACCTTATTTTGAAATAATATCGAAAAAACACCCTAATTTTCAATCGAAAATTCACCCGTCAAAATATCAGCTTTTTTCAAAAAGTTCATATGGTTTCTGTTCGTTGAAATCTCTACTTTCCGATGGTGAAAAAAAAAAAAAATACATGTTACTACAGTAAATCTTCTCAGAAAATGCAAAAATAAAAAAAAAATTGAATTCGAATTTATTTTTAAAAATGAAAAAATTACACTGTATCAATTATTATGGTTTAAAAAATATCAATTGGCAAAAATTAAATCATCTTTCGTTTCGGCAAACCTCCCACCCACAGAAGGAGCAGCAGAAAAACATTGTTACAGGGCATATTTTTTTTCGAATTCCAAGTTTTTTGAATTTTTGCATTTTCTGAGAAGATTTACTGTAGTAACATGTATATTTTTTTTCACCATCGGAAAGTAGAGATTTCAACGAACAGAAACCATACGAATTTTTTGAAAAAAGCTGATATTTTGACGGGTGAATTTTCGATTGAAAATTAGGGTGTTTTTTCGATATTATTTCAAAATAAGGTGAAAAAATTAATATTTTTAATCAAATAAATTACAGGGTATTTGGGACATAAAAAGGTAAGTTTTCACCAAATTTCGTTTAAAAAATATATTTTTTGTAAAAGATAAAAATAAAAAAACCAAAAACTTGGTTTTTTGAATTTTTCACATAAATTTTGAGGTTATGTGAAAAAAGTGTGAATACAAAAGTTTTAGATCTTGATATTACCTACAACTTTGCTATTTGACTTTTTTCGATCGGACTTTTAGTTTTGCCGGAAATCGAGAAAAACCGTTTTTTACCCTTAAAAACTCACCCTCATCCCCTTCCCGACCTCAGATCGCCCGTAAATTATTTTTCCTTTTATTTTTATAATATTCCCCTCCTTTTCTAATGGGTTTCATGCTACTATTATTTTTTTTTGTTTTAAAAATTATCGACCCTGGTCTATTACTCAATTCATAATTTATATTTTTAATGATTGTTCGATCGATTGTACAATAGTTTTATAGTCTGTGATTAAAACGTCGAAAATTGAAATTGGACATCACTGGCCGGCACACCTATAAAATATAGATCATTCACAGTTATTTTACCTCTGACAGATGTCAAAATTATTTTCTTTATGTTGCATTATTGTCAAAATGTTGCCAGATCGTTACTTTTGTTACGTTTTACGTTACTTTTTCACCCTATGAGTTACTTTTGCATTCGTGTATAGATGATTTTTACGATACTTTTCAAGATCTTCATTTTAAATTGAACCTTATAATTAATGAATCTTCTTCCTTGTAATGGTATAGAAAATAATAGTTAATTTATTGATTTAGCAGAGATAAAAGAATAAGGTAATTTCGTATAACTTTATCTGGTTTAGAAAAGGATTTTTTTGTTGATTAGCAATTTCTTATTTAAATAAACTGAAAAATTAGGAAATAATCACCGAAATGTTAGAATATGTAAGCGTATTTCAATTCAACTGTGTATTTTGTGTAAATTTTTCAAAAATGCGTTACTTTTTTTTTTTTTTTTTTATGTGATTAAGTAGAAGACGAGCAAGACGCTCTTCTGATGTTAAGAGATAACGGCTGCCCATAATCAGTACAGTGTTACCTAGGATTTCACAATTATGTGAAATTCTAGGAGCACTGCACCAACGCTTCTTACTCAAGAGTCATGAGATGTTAAGACTCTTTAGCCCAGTAATTTCACTAGCTACAGTGCCCTCCTACCGGAGCACAGTAATGTTTGCACATCACTGCTCAGGCGGTAGAATAACTGGCACTGTTGGGATACCCACCTAGACGACCTCCTGCCAAGGAAGTCTACCCCCGGTAAATTTAAACGTTACTTTTTGTACTTGATAAGGTTACTTGTACTCGTTGTTTTGATAATTATTATTATAATCCCAAGCTTTACCAATGCCCATAAACTCAATTTCCTTTGAAGAAAAAGAATTTATCTATAACAATATCGGATGGTTAACATATGAACAAGTGGTTACTGCGAACTATCAATATGATATAAAATATTAGGTAGGTTCGAAACAGGAAATTCATGTAAGTACACACATCACTGTAAAATAATACTTACAAGTGAAATAAATAAAAAAAATTAAAAAACCCCCGCCCCCAACGCAAAACGTTCACCATTTTGAATGGCGGCCATCTTGGATTTTAAATTTTATACAGTGCCCTTTCATTTGATATCCATATTGAGGGGGTTGTGGAAGAAAAAAGTAATTCGCCATTTTGTAGTTGGTTAAAAATGGGGAAGTCAATACTCACGTGACATGGCAACATTATTTTCAGGCTAGCCAATGTAAAGGCTAGAGGTAAAATAACTGTGAATGATCTATACCATATTTTGTTGCATACATTTTGACTGTGAAAAAATATTGAACTTCATGCGCGTAATTTTTTTGACAGCTGTCACAGGGATCATCCTATTATTTTACGAACTATAGTTTCAAGTAATTATTCACACACAAGTGAATTAAATTAAAAATTTAAAAAAACCCCCAACGCAATACGTAATTCAACATTTTTTGATGGCGGCCATCTTGGATTTTAAATTTTATATAGTGAGTTGTATTCTACTCGTTAAGCCCTTTCATTTGATACCCATATTGAGGGGGTCGTGGAAGAAAAAAGTAATCCGCCATTTTGTAGCGGCGGCCATCTTGGACCGATTTTCACCAAACATGGCTAAGAACACTCTCGACTAACTCTATTTTCAAACAAAAAAAACTAAATCAAAATCCTTTCATCCGTTTGGGCGCTACGATGCCACAGACAGACACATACACACACACACACACACACACACACACACACACACACACACACACACACACACAGACAGACAGACACGTCAAACTTATAACACCCCGTCGTTTTTGCGTCGGGGGTTAAAAATAGCTTCAAATGATCCATGATTGATTAATATTCAAAATATAATTAAAGTCGTTAGCTACGGAGCCCAAAATGTATACCGGAAATTTACCGGAAAAAAACCGTAAATATCCGAAGCCATTCGTCTATGGACAAAAATTGTTCGTCCAAGTGGACGAGCCATTAAGAAAAGACAGGGGCCGCGGGGCACAGGCCACAGACTACAGACTGTGTTTCTAGTAGAGTGCTTTTCACGATAGGTTAGCATATTAACTTTTTAACGCCTCATAATTTCTAATGTTTAATTTCTTAATTAAACATGTATTAATTTAATCTAACAAATGAAAATGATTTAGGATATGAAGTCCAGTAATTAATGAAAAAATTAAATTTAGTTCCGCAAAATTCCGTGGGACCTCTTTCGTGAAAAGGACTCTAAAATGATTGTAAACAATAGTGTTGGGCAACATTTTCAAATATATCGATATTAGTTATTCCGACCATGTAAATCATCTAGAGCTATTTATTACAATATGTATTGATTGTTATTAAATATTTCAGATGTAAACAGTGGGTTAAAGTAACTGGTAAAGAAGATAAAGTTTACCTTCGTACCTATTGAAAAGCTACACCAGAACAAATATGTACCAATGCGGAAATCACTTTAAACAAAAAGATTTTAAAAAGAAAAAGAACTCAGAAAAAATGCTGTACCATCAATAAATATATTTGCTGATGCCATTGCCAGATGAAATTTTGGTTGGATTTCCACTTCTTTTTCATTGTGAAAATTATTTGCTATCTTAACCAATCATTGCTTTTATTACGTGTATTTATACATATTGTACAATAATAAATAATAAAGCAAGTGCTTGCGGTGGGTACCAGCAAGTTATGTATTATCATAGCGTTTGTATATAATTAACTAATTTAACATTTATTAATAAAATATTCTTTCATTTTGTTTATGTTATTCATGTCTTACCCAAATTAGGAAACGATTTAAAATAATTTAGTCTACGTTTATTAAGGTTGTAAATGTCTATTATAATTATTATTATTTACCTCAATCTGAAAAATATAATGTGAGCCCAGTATCGATAAAATTTTGCCTGCATAGGGACATCCCTATTACTTTGGCAATGTTGTCAGCATTGGGGTTGAATTGACAATGTCACATTTTTTTAAAATTATAATCTGTAATTACGCCCGCAATGTTGGTATTGATCCAGTCTGCACGTTTCATACCACAGAACTAATACAACATACATTTTTTTTTAACTTTTTTTTGTTATGGGTCGTCCACATTTACCGGCCAATGACTCGGCGAGTCGTTGGCCGTACGTTCGCCCGAGTGCTCAGATTATATGTATGCACTTGGGGCACAGATTAGATAAATCAAAAAATAAGGAAAATTTAACTTGTTTCTAGTAATTATTCACACAAAATGGCTTCAAATGATCCATGATTGATTATTATTCTAAATATAATTAAAGTCGTCAGCTATGGAGCCCAAAATGTATACTAGAAATTTACCGGCAAAAAACCCGTAAATATCCGAACACATTCGTCTACATTCGTCTATAGACAAAAATTGTTCGTCCATAGACAAAACACACACTCGGCGAATCATTGGCCGACATATATGGGGGCCTAGACAAGCGCCGATCGTTCTTCGCTATCGCTAAAAAAATGTACTGAGATGACATTCGCTATTGAAAAACAAACGACAACGACTGTCATCTCAGTACATTTTTTTAGCGATAGCGACAAACGATCGACGCTTGTCTAGGCCCCATGGACGAGCCATTCGGCCAATGACTCGCCGAGTTATTGGCCGGTATAAGTGGACGAGGTTATAAGTCCCGTCACTTTTTTATTATATACATACTCTTTGAACCACAGAAGCTTTGAACGTTGGCCCGAGTGCACAGATTATATATATGCACTTGGGGCACAGATTATATAAATAAAAAAATAAAGAAAATATAACTTGTTTCAAGTAATTATTCACACAAAATGGCTTTAAATGATCTATGATTGATTGATATTCAAAATATTATTAAAATCGTTAGCTACGGAGCCCAAAATGTATACCGAAAAAAAAACCGTAAATATCCGAAGACATTCGTCTATAGCAAAGCGCTTAACAAACTCTTTGGTCCATAGACAAAAATTGTTCGTCCATAGACAAAACACAAACTCGGCGAATCATTGGCCGGTAAATGTGGACGAGCCATTATTATGGCTTATCCACACAGCTCGCGTGTATAGATCATTCACAGTTATTTTACCTCTAGCCTTTACGTTGGCTAGCCTGAAAATTATGTTGCCATGTCACGTTAGTATTGACTTCCCCATTTTTAACCCCCAACGCAAAAACGACGAGGTGTTATAAGTTTGACGTGTCTGTCTGCCTGCGTGTGTGTGTTTGGTGGAAATCGGTCCAAGATGGCCGCCGCTACAAAATGGCGGATTACTTTTTTCTTCCACAACCCCCTCAATATGGATACTAAATGAAAGGGCTTAATAAGTAAAATACAGCCCACTATATAAAATTTAAAATCCAAGATGGCCGCCATTAAAAATGGTGAATTGCGTATTACGTTTGGGGCGGGGGTTTTTTAATTTTTTTAATTTAATTCACTTGTAAGTATTATTTTACAGTGCTGTAGGTAGGTACTTACATGAATTTCCTGTTTCGAACCTACCTAATATTTTATATCATATTGATAATTCGCAGTTACCACTTGTTCATGTGTTAACCATCCAATATTGTTATAGATAAATTCATTTTCTTCTTATGAAATTGAGTTTATGGGCATGGGTAAAGCTTGGGATTATAATAATAATTATTAAAACAACGAGTACAAGTACAAAAAGTAACGTTTTAACAAGAAAAGTAACGCATTTTTGAAATTTTTATATTTTTACACAATATACACAATTGAATTGAAATACGCTTATACATTCTAACATTTCGGTAATTATTTTCTAATTTTTCAGTTTATTTTAAAAAGAAATTGCTAATCAACAAAAAAAATTAAATCCTTTTACTAAGATGAAGTTAATAAATTAACTTTTATTTTCTATACCATTACAAGGAGGAAGATTTATTTATTATAAGGTTCAATTTAAAATAAAGATCTTGAAAAGTAATGTAAAAGTCATCTATACAAGAATGCAAAAGTAACACAAAGGGTCAAAAAGTAACATTAAACGTTACAAAAGTAACGATGTGGCAACAATTTGACAAAAATGCAACATAAAGAAAATAATTTTGACAGCTGTCAGAGGTAAAATAACTGTGAATGGTATACCCAGGTGTACCCAGGGGGTTTATTCCGGAACAAAATCGCTTCTCGTTGTCCACTGTCAAATTTTAACAAAATTTTGAAAACAATCTTGAAAATTATTACGATACCAGTACAACATCAAATGCAACTTCAATTTTTTTTAATTAAGGAACTTTGGTCGCCTTAAAATAGCGTTTTTGAAAAAAAAAATTTTATAGGTTACTTTTTGCTTACGTTTTGTTGGACCGTCGTCTCTTTTTTGTGCAGGGCCTAAATTCTGCAGAACAAAAAAGACGGCGGCGCAGCAAAACGTAAGCAAAAAAAATAGCCTTTAAACAAATTTTTATTTTTAAAAACGCTACTTTTATGGGACTACCAAAAGATGCTAAATAAAAAAAAAATGAAGTTGCATTTGAGTTTGTACTGGCATCGTAAATATTTTCAAGATTTTTTTCCAAATTTTGTTAAAATTTGACAGTGGGCTCTAGCAAAACGAGAAGCGATTTTGGACCGGAATAATCCCGCAGGCCCGAGGCATTCGTCCATAGACAAAAGTGGTTTGTGCATAGACAAAACCTTTCCGCCTCGGCCAAGTTCGCGCACAGTCTGGATGACCCATGACCGCTTGCTGACTGCCACAGATCATAGAAGAACTGACTGCTGACGGTTCATGTTTTGAAGTGGTTTTTAGATAAATGTGGATAAATGTGTGTATTTTTGTGATGATTGTGCGTGTTATTTATAAGGTAAATAATAAAATACACGTACTGTGATTTTCTTGTAAGCATTTGTTCTAAATACTGTGCAAAATACTTCAGGGGTACGGTGTATTGTGTCTTCGAATTTATTGCCTAGGTGGCATTTTTCGATGTCACATTGTAATATTTCTTTGATAATAATTACAGTAAAAGTATTTCGGAAACTAAGATTGATATAAAAATAACTTGTTGAATATATCAACGGGATGAATTATTAGATTCTTAGCATATCTTAGGACACCTCATCAGAATGGTAAAGCTAAACATAAAAAATGTAAAAAAACTGTAGAACTATTTTTTAAACTAAGATCTTATATTTTAGTAACTCTGGCAGGTAACCTCACTCAGAAACAGTAAGACATACTACATACAAGTTGGTGAAGTTCAAGCTATATAGTTAAATTACAAATATCACCCAAAATATTTTATCAATCATATTTTTGTCAGATTTTTTTGCGCCCATAATAATAGTAGGGTTATTATTAATGTCCAGGTTTTGGAATATAGAAATTAATAGATATCTTTGCATAGTACAAACCAAAGGTATGTTGCTTTTTCTCTCTCAGCTAGATAGTTGTAAATTGTAGATCTTTTAAACTTTTCATGAGGAGACAGTGATTCAATGATATTATTTGTTAGAATTATATTATTATATTAGCCATTTATGTCCCACTGCTGGGCAAAGGCCTCCCTTCCGTCACGCCATTCCGTCCTGTCCAGAGCTATATTTTTCCAGGTGGTACAATGAGAGTCAAGCTCGTCCCGCCAGCGTTTTCTAGGCCTACCACGACGACGCTTTATGTTGGATGGTGACCACATAGTTGTTATTTTGGCCCAATTGTCGTCATTCATACGGCAAATGTGGCCGGCCCAGTCCCACTTCAAGCTAGCGGCTTTATGTCTAACGTCAACGATTTTGGTTTTGGAGTGTTTCTTATGCAGTCTGAGAATTATGGTACAAAAATATTGCAATGCTTGACAGCGTTTGAATATGTTATAAGAGCTATACTCAGTGGCCGTAGCATAACACACGGGATCCTGACTAAACTTCAAGAGTGGAACTGTCATCCCATACATTGTACTTTTGTGAATATATGGGATGACAGTTGACTCGACAACAAGACAAGTCTACGCAGCGTCTGTGCTTGAGGGGCTGGCCTTTGACAGGCATTGATGAAGAGACATTTAACTCTTGACAGCTACAAAAGCGTTGAACGTCCGCATCCGTGATCCAAATCGAATCGCGTCGAGCGCTCACTTCTGATACCTACTAAACGTCTATTTTCTAGCAAACTATTGAACCAGTTTCTATAAAAAAATAGCATTATATAGTTAAAACTATAAAGAAATAAAATATCTGAAAATTTTGATTCAAACATTAACACAAAGTAGGTATGTAAAAAAAAATAGGCAATATGTTTTAATTTTAGGTATTATAATATTTTTGGTTTAAACACTTTTTTACGAAACACCTCTAAATATTTTTTGTTTTTACCTGCTTATTATTAAACTAGATTATAAAAACTTTGTTTTGATATAAAAATATAATGACTTTGAAAGTACAGTGTAGCACAATAAATCAAAACAAACCACCCATTCGTGTATAAGGCTGAAGTAGCCTAGAACAAAATCCTGAGAATGGATAGGTATATTAAATCAATGAATTCAAACTATTTTAGTTTATATTTTTTAATGTTAGGTATACGTAACTTATTATGTTGAACTGTTTTTCTAAATTTAAGTTGTCTTTTAATAAAATAATAGTTGATTGAAATTAATCATGGAAAAATATTACGACAACGCGGCATACGCGACAAAAATTTTACATGTCGACTTTAAGACATGTAAAATTGTTCTGATTTTGTTTATTTCCTTAATATCTGTACCAATTCCGAAAGATAGTATCATGAGGATCATAATAATATATAATTTTAATAAAATAAGGTGAATTATAAACATTTAAACGGAGATTTCACTGACACGCATGAAAACTTCGAAACTATAATTTCAAAAAATAAATTTTAAGTGTTGCCAAGAGCTTAGCTTCACATTTAATGACCACAGATTTAAAATATTTATTACAAAGCCATTTACAACCATATTTACGCAACTTTTCAGCGTTTTCATAGATAAAAACATGTTTTTAAAGTAGTAAGTCTCTAAGACCGCTCTAGCGGCTGTAACGTTTATCTCAACTTTTTTTGAAAGAAAGATAGATAATTATTTATTGAGCACAGAAACACAGGGACAACAATATTTTTTTGTATACATAGTTACATAGGTATAACTGTAGTGTCATAATTCACAATAAAATAAAAGTATTCTATTGTGTACGACCTATTGCCTGTGGAGACACATCCCGTTCCATCGTGCAGCTCTGCTCAATTGGAAGAGAGCTCAGCTAATGTAGACAAAGTTAATTGTTTACAATGCTGATTTTCAGCTCTCAGGTGGTGACGAAACTTAGGTAGTAGGTATATAATTGGGTACATATTACATAATATACAATAAGAGATACAAATTAATTAAAAAACAAAAAAAATATATGGACATACGAGTACAAACTATAAGTAAATAACTAATATTATACATACAAAAAGAAACAACTGATCGATACATAAATATATGATTTTATAATTATTGTACGTATAAATTTATACACAAAGCTCAGAAAAAAAAACAAAAGTAAAATATTAAAAAAAAAAATTTTAGTTGTCATTTTACTGATGAAATCTTCATGGTCTGCATGTTTTTTCACATCTTATCAACTACTTTAAATAAGCTCAACTGGTCAATGTGTTGAAGATGACAGCTTGAGTCAACCAATCTGACCCTGTTCTGTTCCTGTATGTTATGTTAGAGTATAAACTCTAATAATATTATTGTATAAGCTTATTTAGTAACCATATATTCGTCGTTCAAGTTTTATCACCACGTAAGTCATATCAAGGAACTTTTCAGGAAAGCAAAAAAAAAATGGAAAAAACTAAAGTTACATTAATAACTTTGTCCTTTTATTTTAATGACTAACCATGAGGTTGCCGCAGATTGTTGATAAATAGCACATTGAGAATGTTAAGCTCCATCTGATAGCAACAAAATTTTAGCTGCTTCCTATTGGGTCTGTCCTTGGTTGGTTCTCTTGGTTGGTCTTTGCTTCTAGGCCGGGTAGTGCTCAGCTCTGAAACTTTTTCTTCTTTCTTACCTTGATGGACCTTGATAGACCAAAAGTATGTGGCAACACTTTTCTTAATTTATAAACATGCTGGAAGGGTTTCTCTATGTGAGAATCCCTGTCTGTGTCCACAACCTTGTCCAATGTCCAATGATCCAATTAGCTTGGATGGATGGCCAGGGAAATTACAGGCTTTATGATACTTAAAATCCCATGTCTTAGGATAACGAATTTAGTGCACCATTGTATAGGACTTCTTTGCAACACTGAGATTGTAATAAATAAAAAATAAATAAAAATAAAATATCTTTATTGCAGACACTGTGTATGATCCATATAGCCCAGTCAATGAGTGCCCAAAAAGGGTATGTGGATCGAAAAGTCGAAAGCAGAAAAACTAACTTAGTAACTTTGTTTGGACTAGTTAGGAGATAAACATACTAAAAGTCCCCACCCCTCCGAGGTGAGCCCGAGGGGGGGGAGGCCGAAGAAGGTCCCATTTTTAGGTTTTTTGCTTATATGTCAAAAACTGTGCGTTGTACCATATTTTGTAGTACTACATTATTAAACCTCATAAAATTTTCTACAACTTCGGCCTTGACACTTTTTATCTATCTCCAATCGTTGTCCAGCTATGAGCTTCCAAACATGGTCTATTTTGAAAACGCTTAAAGTAGTTTTCCATACAAAGTCAGTAAAAAAATCTTTAAAATAAAATTTGACCAACTTCTGGTTGTCGTATCATAATGAAACTTTGCAAATGTCTAGAAATCTGATGACAGTTTAATAATCTGGTACCACTGAGCTGATCTGATGATGGAGCCAGGAGGTGTCTAATGAAACTCTTCAATGACTATTAGTAAACCCGTCGAGTTTGGGCACATTACATTCGAATCGATGAGACTTTTTCATTACACTTGCTGTCGAAGGTCTGATAATGGACCAGGAGGTGCCTACGTCTCATCAATCCGAATGTAATGAGCCTAAACTCGCCGGTTTTACTAATAGCCATTGATGAGTTTCAGTAGACACCTCCTGGCTCCATCATCACATCAGCTCAGTAGTACCAGATTATTAAATTGTCATTAGATTTCTAGACATTTGCAAAGTTTCATTATGATACGACAACCAGAAGTTGGTCAAATTTTATTTCTAAAATTTTTTTACTGACTTTGTATGGAAAACTAATTTAAGCGTTTTCAAAATAGACCATGTTTGGAAGCTCATAGCTGGACAACGATTGGAGATAGATAAAAAGTGTCAAAGCCGAAGTTGTAGAGGGCTCACCTCGGAGGGGTGGGGACTTTTAGTATGTTTATCTCCTAACTAGTCCAAACAAAGTTACTAAGTTAGTTTTTCTGCTTTCGACTTTTCGATCCACATTTCTTCTTTTACTGGACTAATAGCTAAATCTAATTAAATTAAGTTAATAAATAATAAATACCATATTAATGGTAAATTGTCAATAATTCCTTTTATGTCATATTAGCCCTAGGGTTAATCTGACAAAACGCTGAGCCTGTTCCCATTGGCGAGTACCTACATTAAAACTTTAACACACTATGTAAGCTGTAAGATAGAGCCAATAAATCATCTTCATTTCATTTCATTTCATTTATGTTACTGTGTCGAGCCATCGTCGATACGTTTCAGTCAGCGGCAGCCTATCTGCCAAACTTTTTATTATCTTATTTCTGCACGTGCTAACCCTGGACATGAACATAGCTATTCGTTTTCGCTGTATTGCATTGAAAGAGTCAACCCTTGCCTCAGTGAACATCCCGGAAGCGCTACAATGCCACTTCAGACCCATCAGATGTCTGAAGACGTTATTGTAGGCCACCCGGATAGTATCATGAGATTTTTTCGTGTATTTTGTCCAGAGCTGGCACGTATAGAAATTCTGACAGAAGGACTTGAATAATGTAATTTTCACGTCATAAGCAGCTTTGAAGAATTTTCGGGCTATCATATTCCCTACTGCACATAGCGAACGTCTTTGTCGCTCTATATCACCATCGTCTTTCAGACTAGAATTTACGATATGGCCAAGATACTTAAAATTATCAACGATTTTTACCGGCTGTCCATTGAGACGGACCTCAGGTACATTGTGTGGTCCCCCACCCGACCTGAAAACCATCATCTCGGTCTTTTTAACATTGTATTTTAGATCATGGCTTAAAGCGTATCTTTCACAAATAGTTATTGATTTCCGCAATCCTTTAATCGTGGGACTGAGCAACACCATATCGTCGGCATAGCTCAGGTTGTTGACGTACCGACCGTCTAACTTGAGCCCGACTGGAGAGCTGCTCAGTTCCACGATTAAATCATTCACGTACAGGTTAAAAAGATCGGGTGAAGTTATCCCCCCCTTGACGAACGCCACAGGACAGCCGGTAACTATCAGAGAACTCAGAATCCCATCTGACGCTATTGGTCTTAGGGAATGCAATCCCGATCCCGCGGGATCCCGATCTCGCGAGATCCCGCCTCATTTTTCGGGATCAATCCCGTGGCATAAAATGACGAGATCCCGGCCGGGATTAAAGGGTAGTAGTGTGGGACGCATCGCTCGCAATTTATGCATCTGTGCAAATACGCGGGCGGCGGCGCGGACAGACAGACGGATCGGATCAGATTCAAAACTAAGACGAATTGCCTTTTTCCATGATTGTTGAGGATATAAGCAATAAGTAAACGTGCTGGTACTGCCGCAGCAAAGACTAACACGAACCTTCAAGAGAAATGAGAAGATGCTCTGAGAGGCACATATTGACATTAGATGCCGGTTGTCAGATTCTACTTTAAGCACTTATTGTTTTTAGGGAGTTGTTCTTAAAATAAATATTGATCTAAAAAAAAAGTCAACAAGGCGTGCTTGAAGTATTATTTTTACTAAATTATAAATTTAAATAGTAATTTCCAATAAATATCATGTTACATTTTCAGTTAGTAAAGTACTTTACTCGCTTCCTATAATTTATAACTAAGCTTTTTTTCGTCGTTTTTGTTTATTAGTTGAGTTTTTTTTTAATTGACGCGAGATCCCGAAAATCCCGAAAATTCCGGGATTGAACATTCTAATCCCGGCGGGATCTCGACTTAGCGATCTCGCCTCGGGATTGCATTCCCTAATTGGTCTGGTTGCCATACCAATATGTCAGTAGACCAACAACCTCAGGTGGAACCTTAGCGTCGTACATCTTCTCCCACAGCAGCTCATGGTTTATCGTGTCGAACGCGCGGCTTAAATCAAGAAAGCATCCATAGACGGTCGTGTCATGCTTGACATAGTACTTGACTATTTCTTTTAAAGAGAAAATAGCCATATCCGTTGAGACTTGCGGGCGAAAGCCAAACTGGGCGTCATCGATAATCAATGAGCTGATGTGGGAACAGATAACTCTCTCAAGTATCTTGGCCATAATAGTAGCCAGTGAAATGGGTCGATAGTTTGCCGCGCTCGAAATATCGCCTGTTTTGTTCTTCGTAATAGGCACAACTAGCGTACGAATCAGAGCCTTAGGTAAGTAACTATGCCTCACGCAGAAATTAAAAAGTCCCGCCAACAGGTGACAGATGTGTTGGCCCGCATATTGCAAGTAATGCACTAGCAATACTTTACATTAGGTTTCATGTTCATATTTATCTACTTGCCTACAAAAAAACATTTTAATAAGTTGAACAATTTGTTTAGCTAAAGGATGCCAATCCAGGCGCCGCAATGGACGGACTACCTGAACTGTCCGGTCTGCTGCAGAGAGTTTGGACCACCCCCGAGGAGTCCTATAAGCCTGGGCTGTGGGCACACACTCTGTAGACAATGCCTCAAACATCTACATCGGAAACAATGCCCATTTGACCAGGTAAGTACCACTGACTTTAAACGTGTCACTAACCAGTGGAACAATTTGCTTGACACAGTTATTAGTGCAACATCTGTGCATAGTTTTAAAAAATAGACTCGACAAACATAAAAAAATCATAAACTGTGAAAAATACAAGTGCAGTGATATGCACGCATGAGCTCACAGAGCTGCTTGTGCATTATTAAATAAGTCATTTAATTTAATAATTATGCGGTTAGCTGGATGTGGTAGTAATTGCGGTATTAATATCCTGTGAATAGCAACCGTCCGGTAATGTAGTAGCGGCACTACACTGCATATAGAAACTGTGATGTGCATATTTTTGATTCCAATCAGGCAGTTTAGCCTAGAGGCTAAACTAGTTCTTCCTATCGGCCTTAGGTTTGTCCTGAAATCGGGTTTGGCCGATTACATATCTACTATATAAAAATAAGTCGGGTTTTCCTCCCTGACGCTATAACTCAAGAACAAACGAACCGATTTCCACGGTTTTGCATTCGTTGGAAAGGTCTCGGGCTCCGCGAGGTTTATAGCAAAGAAAATTCAGGAAAAATTTCAAAAGAAATGAAAAAAAAGTAAAAAAAAATAAGTTATTCAATTGGAAACCACGCGCGTATTGGGCAAATGTCAACAGCAGGCATTTGTCTTTAAGGTAGTAATGGCCGTGTCGGCGCGGAGGATATTGATAAGTTTTATTGCAACCTTATTTCGAATTAATACTGGCAACGTAGTAGCCAATGGCTCTCCTTGGATGAATACAAAAAAAAAAGCGTGTTCTTAGACAAATTTTTATTAAATTTCAACAGCAGGCATTTGTCTTTAAGGTGGTAAGTTGAACTGTGTAAATTATGTGGATCGTGAATTTGAGGTTAAATAGGGATGTTGACACATGTTACGAATTGGAAATCGTTAACTGCTTCTTTGTTTTAGCTGAAATTTGGATAGTGTATTCTTCAGGTAATGTAAGCGACCGATAAAACGGGATTTTTCGAAATTTCCACAGGCACAGGAATGATTCCCAAAAAACCTTTGAATGCAAATCCGTTACCGCTGAACTGATTGCCCTGAAATTTTGGGAAACGATTACTATACTACCACGACTACTACGATTAGTACTTGAGTTGTATTTAGAAACATAATTTTTTTAAGGAGGAGGGTGGTGTAAACCTTGGTCAAAGTTTGTATGGGAAATTTAGAAACGCTGAGCCTATTAAATTAAAATTTGATACATAGGTAGTAGATTGCGTCATAGAAAATGATATGGGATACCTATTTTTTATTCCAGAAATCAACCTATAAGAAGAGTGAAGGGGGGTGCAGTTTGTGTAGGATTTCGGTAACCGCTTTTTTGTTTTAGCTGCTTTATGTAACGTAGGCCACCGATAATAAGGAGTTTTGTGAAATTCCCACAAGAACGGGATTTATTTTCGAAAACGTTTTCATTTAAATCATTAACCGCTGGACCGATTAAGCT
Organism: Hemithea aestivaria; assembly: GCA_947507615.1. Lineage (NCBI taxonomy): Eukaryota > Metazoa > Arthropoda > Insecta > Lepidoptera > Geometridae > Hemithea > Hemithea aestivaria. Next base: position 5,814,431 of record OX382323.1, read on the forward strand.
GATTTTTTGTTAAATGATAGTTTAAGTTCTGTTAATGAGCTGTTTTTTTTATGTCAGAAATTATTTTTTAGGGTGAATCAGTATGAGGAAAGGAGGGTCAGAGTTTTATTGGGAATTCACGAACCACGGAATTGATTTGAGTCGCGGGAAAGGTTGCGGAAAGGATAGTGTGAGAAATAAGTAACAAAAAATAATAAAAATATTATACATTACACAGACAAGTACAGATAAGTTAAAGAGTTACCGGGAAAGGACGACAAATAGTTTTAATTTCTGAAAAGAGGCGTGTAAGTTTGTGAAGGCTTTCAACAACCGCAAAACCGATTAAGTTGTAATTAACTATGGAGAGATGGATTGATTTTTACGGTAGCGAACAAAACTGCGTAGAAATACCCATCTCGATATTCTGCACTACCCAGAGTGGGAGCAATTATTATTATAGCCATGGTATAATAATATAACATGGGCTATACCTATACCTAATTTACACTTACAAAGTCGCGGGGATGGAAATACAATCGCAGTCTAAACAAACATCGCAGACTAAATGGCAGCACCAAATTTTCGCTTTATTAATTGACTGTCACGCGCTACGAAGTGCGCGCGGGTCATCTAGTATATTTATAAGAATAAGAATACATGCATATTATAGTATAGTGACACTGATAATTCTGTTAGGCGCAATGAAATGCGCGCAGGTCCTCTAGTAAAAACTGTTTTTTTTCCAGAGTGCAATACAGTTGGAGTTAGAAGAGTTGGTAGTGAATACAGCCGTGCTGCAACTGGCCGGGTACCCGCCGCCCGCGCAACCTTACCATCCTCCTTGCATACAAGCCTTGCCCGAACACGACCGACTCGCCTATGACGTCATAGTCAGATGTCTTGAAAACCTTGCCGTTTACCTCAAGTTCTGTGGAACTGGTAAGTCATAGATATATCTAGCATATATTATGTAGACTACACAGTTTAATTTGCTCATTTATTGCCTCTAAGGCGGAACAAAGTTCGCAGGGTCAGCTAGAACGTAGATTGTAGATAAACAAAGATTCCAAAAACTCGTAAGGAATTTTTATTTGTCAATAATCTAATTCCGCGCTAGTTTGGACTTTTGCAATTCACATAAATCTGTTTACCAAAAACGCGCACAGTAACAATAGATTCATTTTCCTTTTCTATCTTATGATTTTCTATCTCTTAGGCGAAAAATACTCGAATAAAAAAAATGTGTTTAAAAAAGTAGGAAAAGCCCACAATTACATGAAAATCTTTTTGTTTAGCAATTCCTCGAATACGCCAGAATTAATTAGAAAACTTTTTTTTCAAAGGTTTCAAGGGTTGGTTAGGGTAAAACAAGTGTTTTCAAGGTGTGAACAAAAAACGTGACTTCTCTTATTGAAAGTGAGCTTGTGTTGGCGGTTTTATTTAGTTTGAGCTGCGGGCTTAGCCAAGCAACAAACGTTTTTGATAACGCTAAAATATGTACTGGATTGACCGTCGATCAGAGCCATGGGCACGTGCAGTGATTGTGATGCTAGTGAGGAATTTAGCCGTTCTTCTAGGTTGAGTCTGCTTCCATCGACTGCCGCATCGTCGAAGAAAGCTGACGTATAATGTTGTAAATTAAATATGTTTTATTTCAGCTACCAACAATATATCAAGTAACCGTCTGTCGAGGCCGATGCAGCGTAAGTTGATAACGGTGATACAATGTGCGATGACGGACGAGGAAGGGCGGGGCAGGGCCGCGCGGGCCGCCCGGTCCCTAGGAGAGAGAACCGTGACTGAACTTATACTTCAACACCAGGTAAATACACCACATAGATGACACTTTATTGAAACACAAAAAAGATTATTAATATTATGAGCCAACTGGATCCCACTGCAGGGCAAAGGCCTCCCTACCCTCCCTCCGACTGTCTCGGTCGAGAGCTATGGATTTCCCAAAAAGAACTTCTTCATCATCATCTCAGCCGTAGAACGTCCACAGCTGAACATAGGCCTCCCCTTTGGACTTCTACATGTACCATTTACTAATGTCCTATATTAAATAATAATATATTTTGTTACAGAATCCTCAACAGCTAAGTGCAAATCTTTGGGCAGCTGTGCGCGCCCGTGGTTGTCAGTTCCTAGGACCAGCGATGCAGGAGGAAGTGCTCAAATTGGTCCTTTTGGCTTTGGAAGATGGTTCCGCACTGTCTAGAAAGGTAATAAATACTACTAAGCACTATATAGAAAAATAGGCAAAACAAACGGTTATTTGAAAACCTAATTAACCCTACTGCGTTTTTGTGTAATTTGGAAATGAAAAAAAATCCGCCATTTTGTTTTTTTATTATTTTGATGTACCCAGTGTCAATTTCACAGTAAATACGAATCTAACGACACCTCTCAAGGTAAAATCCATCGAGCCATTCAGACTGCAGAACGTACCAAACATATTGTATACATACATATTCTAGAAAGACATAACCCCTTTTCCGGTGTAGTCGGGTAGCTATTTGTATATGCGAACGTCGTACCGCATTTTTTTTAAATCTAATTGTAATAAAAAAAATCTTTTAATATTCTTCTACACATACCTCGTTCTGACAATAACAAGCACAAAAAAGAATTATTCAATTTGGTGCAGTCAATCGGAAGTTATGCGCATAACTATATTTCGGCGATTTTTTTTATATATGAAGATGCGTGTATGGTAGATATTGTTTGTGCTGATGTGTTTTTTTACCTTTTATCGCTCAAACTGAACCAATTGAAATTTGGTATGTCTATAGGTTTCCGAATTATGTTTGACGGGAAGAAATACTACTGTAATATAATAATACTTAACCACAGATCGGCTACACGCCAATCTAAATAAAATCCAAGTGCTCCATACCACTGTCAGATAGGAGCGTGCCCAGAATACTGGCAGCATTGCCTCGTTGGATACCAAATAACGAGACTTATACGTTGGGCCAAATATACACTAGCATTATATAATAGTAAAACCGTTTTGACCAAGCCCTTAGATAAATAATAATATATCCATTTTTTTTTTCAGGTTTTAGTGATGTTTGTTGTCCAAAGATTGGAGCCGCATTTTCCGCAGGCTTCTAAAACTAGTATAGGTCACGTCGTACAACTTTTATACAGGGCTTCGTGTTTCAAGGTACTATTAAATTCTTTTGTACTAACTTTTTTTTTCTTATGCAACAAAGTAGACGAGCAAGACGCTCTCTTGATAGTAAGACCTCTGTAATAAAGGCCTGTAAATATTACAAATTAACCTTCTATAAGAAAATAGTCTCATACAATTTTTTACCGATCCAAAAACGGAGGAGTTAAAGTCGACGTGTATTTTTTTATGTATGCCCAATGCCCAAGCCTTAGATCTTACACATACGTAGATAAAATTTTATTCCAAATGCGTAACCGCAATTTCGATTTGTCAAAAATCAAGATTCTGAGGCGCTAGTTAGGAATTTTGCAGGCATTTTATTTAACCTATGTTAACCAACAACGTTCACGTTAACAATAGATGTGCTTTCCTTTTCTGTCTTGTTATATCCTTACTCGTGGACCTGCGCGCACTTCGTCGCGCTTAATAGAACATTATTAGTGCTCTACTATATTACGCATTTATTATACATATTAATACCTTCCTCTTGAATCACTCTATTTATTAATGAAAACCGCATCAAAATCCGTTGCGTAGTTTTAAAGATATAAGCATGCATAGGGACAGATTGACGCGGGAAGCAACTTTATTTTATAGAATAGAATAATGCTTTATTGCAAACCAAAAATATACAAAAGAACTTATTACTATAATATGTATGTTATGAAGTAGGTTAACAATCGGCGGTCTTATCGCACTAGGCAATTTCTTACAGACAACCTGGGAATGGAAAAGGACAAAACATACTTTAACAGACGGTGGTGCGCAATTTGTGTAGTGAAGAGATTATTTTTTGTATTGCTCGGCTTTGTTTCCCTATACGTAACTGTATGGACCACGTAGAGTAGTCCGATTTTAATCATTCTTTTTTCAGGTATCGAAACGTGAATGTGACTCTTCATTAATGCAACTAAAGGAAGAGTTTCGTTCCTACGAGCTATTGAGGAGAGAGCACGACGCTCAGATAGTACAAATTGCGACGGAAGCTGGCTTGAGAATAGCCCCCGATCAGTGGAGTTCCTTACTATACGGCGATACGGCGCATAAGAGTCATATGCAAAGCATTATTGGTTAGTATTCTACTAGGCTAATCTACTACACGTCAGTGTTGCACTATTATTGTTCATATTCGTATTTATTGCGTTCCATACATAGGTATAATTTGGGTAGTCGAACATCAGCCTAAAATGAAAACTTTCCGAGATATTGACATTTCAAGAATGACAGCTGTCATCTGTAATGAAGAACTCTTCAAGACCTTTTATTTCTTCCATCACCTTCACATATTTGCAAGGTAGATAACAAGAAACAGGTACCAGATCATAATTGATAGGAAGTCTTACATACGTCATACGAGTATTCGTTGACTTGTACTGTTTTCCCTGCACCTGCATCTATTAATAAACACATGACATCCCATTCATATAAATTACACAAATGTTTAAAAAAGTTTGAATTAATCGGGAAAGTGCGACTAAAAACACCGTAACACGAGATTTTAATAATATTTTATCAGATGGGGTGATTTTCTTATGTGTTGTTTGTCTACTACATAGTACATAGTTCCTTACCATTTCTGATCTCCTAGTACTTCGCAAAATATTTGCAAAAATAACACCATTCATCATTTAGTCGTGCCCAACAAATTACATTTTTGAATGAGTAACAGCCCTGGTGAGGCGCTTGAACCGACATATTTTGATAGTATCACGCGCCCCACCAAAACGCGATCAGTGGGGCGCGTGAGACGCAAATTTTTATTGACAGTTTCACCTGCCCCACCAGTGGGGCGGATAGTGGGGCACGCGGGAACTACTCTATAATTTAAGATGTTAAACCATTTATATTAGGTACAATATGGACCCTTTTGGACATTGCATAAGTTTAGAAGAGAGGGAGAATAATTTGTTGTTAACTAGTAGGGCCAAGCCTGAAAATAATAATAATTTGCACATTACTAATATTATAAACGTGATAGTTTGTAAGAATGTATGGATGTCTGTATGTATGTTTGTTACTCTTTCACGCCTAAACTGGTGGACTGATTGAGCTGAAAATAGGTATAGAAATAGCTTAGACCCTGGAATAACACATACAGGCTACAGTGCAGCTAGTACGCTATAAATGTATCTATAATACACTTTTTTATGTTTATAGATAAACTACAAACGCCCGGATCCTTCGCGCAGTCAGTTCAAGAATTGTTCATAGCTCTACAGAGGACAGGCGATCCGGCGCAACTTGTCTCGTTGAACGGGCCGCTTGAAAAACTGGCTAATATTGAACCTGCACCAGGTAACTCATTCAAATATTTATTATTGTTTTAAATTCATTTACCATCCATTTAGCACACCCATAGCCTCGCTTATGTAGTTTCCATTCAAACTCAGTATTCGTTTATTGAAATAGGCTACAATGGAGCATTTTTACATGTCAATTTTTATATTTTTTCTATTCTAATACTACCGCTCGTTCGCAAGGGACCTCTATGAAAAGAACGAGCAAGAAACTCATAGGATGGATAGGAGGAAAATCATTAGTAGACCTGTCACTTGACGGAGACTGTCTCTGAGCCCATTTTCTATAAAGAAACTCGAAAACTCAGATAAGTGTCCATTATTAATTAAAATCTCAAAGGGGACTCTGCGCGTTGGACTTCTATGTCTCCGTGTAAGCCTATATTAGCCCTTTTGAGAACAAAATAATTGTTCTTTATAAATTTTGGGCTTTATTGTTGAACATTATAGATACCAATGAAATCTTACTAATATTATAAACGTGAAAGTTTGTAAGAATGTATGGATGTATGTTTGTTACTCTTTCACGCCTAAACGGGTGGACCGATTGAGCTGAAATTTGGTATATAGATATTAAGTATATAGCTTAGACCCTGGAATAACACATAGGCTATATACAGCGCAGCGGGTAAAACCGGTGGGCGCAGCTAGTATAACATAATTAAGGTTTAAGAAGCTTTCGTTTAAAATGTAAATAATTATTAATTTTTTATTTACGATTTTATGGCATGAAAAGAACCTTGATTAAGGAATGTCTAGACTCTATACTTCGTTTTAAAAACAAAGATATTTTTTGCAGGGTTCGAAGGTTATATATCAATGAAAATATCATAGATATATTCACAAAAACTGTTATATCCGATAAATATTATGATACATATCTGATATATTATGATAAATATCTGAAATATATCGAATTTTTTAAGATATTTTTGAACCCTGCAAAAATTATCTTTGTTTTTGTAACCGAAGTATAGTTTCAAGAGATATAAAAAACCTAATTTGTTACAGATGCAAAATGTCCGTCGTGGCAGCAGTTAGCCGAGATAATGACGTGTCTAAACGAAGTAGTATCCCGGCTCATACATTACTTGCAACAACAGGCATCAGCTAGAGATGCCAACCACAACGCTAAACTGTTGCAACTTGCGCCCGATACTAATAGTAAGTACATTAAGTTGCTTTGTTGCCATTTTAGGATCAGTCAGTCGTCTGTCTGTCTGTTAAGACCCAATTCCTAGAGAACGCGAAAGTTGTAGAGTTGTTTTTTTTTACTTACCAAAAAATACGTATCTGGTAAAGTCATCGTGACTGGTAAAACACTTAAGAAGCTCCAAGGATACGATATATTAGAGAATAATATTACGTTTAAAATAAATTAACAAAGAAAATAGATATGAATTAAAAAGAAAATCTTATTTGAATCAATGCGCCACGTTCCAAAAAGTATGGTCACTCTACGCCTGGCGAACAGTGGTCTGCCGGGTCAGGGTGTGAAGTCATTCGAGTACATTACGAATACTTACACGTACAACAAAAACATAATATCAATATACTACATAATCGCCTAGAATTTTGTTGAACGTTGATATGAATGCATCCCTTTGCCAGCTAATAATAATATAATATTATTGTAACCTTAACTAGGGCAAGTCGCCTATGCGACTCCCCCCTATTGTAATTTTTAGTTAGGTAAGTACTTAATGTATTGTATGATGTGTTTTTATGCTTGGCAATAAATGGTCTTTTTTTATATGTTTTTGTTAATTGTGTAGACCAAAACACGAGTTTGAGACGCGGATTTGCATATAAACTTTGTATTGTCATATAAGAAAGTAAAATTATAACATAATGTTCAATAACTGTAAAGATTGCATGCTCGCACACAACTAGCGCCCTAACAGGGTATGTAGAGGACTCATGTAACTTAATTAAGACCTAATTATTTGTACCTACATGTGTTGATAAATAAATAAATAAATAATATGTTTTGTTGTAGATCAACCCACACCAAGCACGGCCAGTTCTACGCCCACTCACGGTCGATACAAAGTTTCAATGTGTCGCGACGCGGCGCAACGATCGTTCTGTCCCAGAGGAAATAACTGCACTTTCGCACACACTGAAGAAGAATTGGAAAGGTAAAGTATCTATATCATGTGTATTTGGTAACTGTAGGAAAGACCTGCTTTTTGACTTCCTTTTTGTTGGGTCCGTTTTTTTTTTTTTTTTTTTTTTTTTCTTTTTAATAATATGGCAACATGTTCATTTTGCCAGTGTCGAGTAAAATTCGTGAATATTCACGGGATATTAAATTATGGTCTCCACTTTCGTGTTTTGCCAGTGTCAAGTTAAATGTTATTTTTTAAGTAATAAGTTAGTTAGTCAGGTCAGAGTCAGAGTGAGCTTAATAGCTCGTCTAGTCACGTGAGTCTTCCAGTAAAATGGGTGGAATTTTACTGAAAGTTCGGAGGAGTTTTGGAGGTTGAGTCCGTTAATTATATTATCATATCTAAGGGTTATATTCAGTGGAGTTTGCGCCGTGGACACCAAACTGAAGCAAGAAAAATGACGTCAGTGTTGAGTGCCATTTCACTTACCTCATACAAATAGTTAACAAAACAACCATCTACCTAAGTATCACACTTCACACTCATATTATAAAGGCGAAAGTTTGTGAATGTGTATGTTTGTTACTTATTCACGCTTAAACGGGGGTATATAGCTTAGTCCCTGGAATAACACATAGGCTACAGTAAAGTGGGTAAAACCGCTGGGCACAGCTATTTTAGTATATCTTTGTAAATAAACGGCATTAACTCACTTGTATTTACTTCGGCTTCGTGCCGCCCGTTTCGATCCTGTACGAGGATCTTCTTCAGGGAGTAGCTGCGGTTACGCGACGGCGTCCGCGCCCCGCGCCGCACTCAACGGGCGGCACGAAGCCGAAGTAAATACAAGTGAGTTAATGCCGTTTATTTACAAAGATGAATTTAAATACTCACGAATCGTTTAGTATTTTAGTATAAGTAAGTGAGATGGCGCTCAACGTTGACGTAATTTTCTTGGTTTAGTTTACTGTTCACGTCGCATTCTCCATTGGTTAAATCTTCGTGATCTTGTATCTGTTTTGTCTCTTTTTACGTGCTGGCTGTGTGTTATTTTACAATATTGTTTTTTATATGTGTATAATGTTTTGCTTATAGCAATATGTTTTGTAATACCTGCAGTTCGAATACTACTTGCTAGCGTTAGTCACTTCAGCGGGTAATAGTCGCTGAACCTCTGTCTCGCTCGCACGATATAACAAATTGATAAAATTCACTTCTTGGAAATGTGTTGAATTGAAAATTTTGCTCATATTTTTATAAATTTTTTTTAAGTATAACCAGTTTGATACTTTATAAAATGGTTGAGGCATGTTTAAAGATAGATATTTTTCATATAATTGAGAATGCCATTGTTGCTATTTGAGGTAGCAAACTGGGAATACTTATAAAAATAGTAAAAAAATATGAGCAAAATTTTCAATTTAACACATTTTCAAAAAGTCAATTTTATCAATTGTTATTTGACAATAAGTCGTATCGTGCGAGTGAGACAGAGTCTCAGCGACTATTAACCCCTTCATGAAGCCGAAGCGATTTTGCAAGAGCAGTATTTGTTTTCTACATATTACAATTACATATTCATGTATTACCAGCTTGTGCTCGCGGCTATGCCCGCGTGGCAATAGTTATTTGTTATACAAGAGTGCAAAGTTGCTTTTTTACCGCGTGCTCAGTTTGTATGACCGAGCAAGCGAAGGATTCTAAAATTAAATCACGACCGTAGCGAGTAATAGTAGTAAACGTAATATGTTACAAAAGTAACTTACTGGTAAGGCTGATGGTGCGCCCAAAGCATATTAAAAAAAAAAAGTTTACTAAAGAGGTTCTTACTCCGAGTTTTTAACAAATTTAAAAAAGTTGTACGCTTATTTCGGTACCATAGAGGTGGAAGTAAATAGGTTTAATTATGTTTTTGTCTCTAGAGGGTAAAGTAAATTTGAATTTCTCTAGAGGATAAAATGGACTTTTCCAGTCAGATATCGATGAATAAAAATACACTTTCCGAGATAGTGGGATGAAAAATCCTTTCTTAGCGGAAGTCTACATTATAAAATCTATATTCCAAATTTCAAGCGAATCCGTTGAGCGGTTTGAGCTGTGTATTGATAGATCAGTCAGTCACTCTTTCATTTTATATATATAGAAGTCTGGCGCACGTACTGCCTTTTTTATTTATCATGTGCAAACGTATTTTTTGTCTTAGTGAGATGATATATGTACATTTTTAAAGTTAAATTTAAGCCTGTGCAAATTGACGTGCTTAGCTAATGTGAATGTGATTCTTAATGTGTCAGCTGAAATGTGAAGCCTTGTTAAATAGGAAATACTTGCTGTGCCCAGCGGTTTTACCCGCAGGAAAATAGCCAATGTATTATTCCCGGATCTAAACTACCGGTGTACCTAATTGCAGCTCAATCGGTTTCGCCACTTAGATGTGAAGAGGTAACAAAAACAAACATCAAAACTTTTGTATTTAAAATATTAGTAGTTTACCAAGACTTTATCTAATAATAGCTGCACTCAGCGGTTTTACCCGCTGAAAAGTAACCTGTGGTATTCTGGAGTCTGAGCTACCTAAATACCAAATTCAGGAAAATCGGTTTAGCCCCTTAAGCGTGTTGAAGTAACTACAATACACGTACACTATGGTCTTTATAATATAATCTAGAAAAGTTTTACCCGCTGTACAGCCTATATGTCATTCCAGGGTCTAAGCTATATACATATAAGCATACCAAATTTCAACTCAATCGGTCCACCTGTTTAGTGTTTAGGCGTGAACGTGTAACGAACATACATTCATCCATACAAACTTTCACATTTATAATATTAGTAGGACTAGCTGCGCTCAGCGGTTTTACCCGCTGTACGCTGTGCTGCATGTGTTATTCCGGGGTTTAAGCTATCTCTATACCAAATTTCAACTCAATCTGTCCACCTGTTTAAGCCTGAAAGAGTAACAAACATACATCCATACAAACTTTCACGTTAGCAATATTAGTAGGATTATGCTCGCGACTTTCCCGCGTGGTTCTTTCTTAACTGAGGTAGATGTTATAAAACCTATCTGTATGTCAAATTTCAACCCAATCCGTTCAGCGATTTGAGCTGTGCATTGATATATCAGACAGTCATGCTATCTTTTATATTTAGACTAGCTGCGCCCAGCGGTTTTACCCGCTGTACGATAGCTATCTCTATACCAAATTTCAGCTCAATCGGTCCACCGGTTAGTTGTGAAGAAGTAACAAACATACACACAAACTTTCGTCTTTATAATATTAGTGTGATGCTAATCATAGAGGAACCTTGACTTTCTGCAGTTCAAAAAGTGTTTATTAAATTACTGTCCGTGTAGTAATCATGTAGCGTCCGTGGCACAGTGGTCATACATCCGGCTTGTAAGCCGGAGGTCCTGGGTTCAAATCTCAGTGTGGCAAAGATTTTCGCCTGGACGCTACCGTGTTTCGGAAGGCACGTAAAACTGTGGGGCCCGGCTGTTTCCTATAAGATATGTAGGAGGCAGTCGTTAGGTCATGTTGCAGGCCCTGTAGTAATCTCGGCGACCTGAAACTGCAACATATAGGTTCGCCACACAACCTATAAATTGTGATTTGACTCTAACAGTGTAAGTAGGGAAACCTGTTCTGTTGGAGTATAAACCCCAATTATAATTATACTGGGCTAGTTAGAAAAAACTCATGTTTTTAATGAGCCGCTTAGTGCGATGTGCTTAGCGGTATGTCTGCAATGCTTCTTAGATATCGTAGTCTTTAAGTTAAATAAGAATAACATAATGTATGTAAATAATTAGTGTGACCTTTGGCGAACATTATGCTTGTTTTGCTTACTACGAGTTTATTTTGTTGCTAGAATAAATATAATATGTAGACTTATTAGCTGTGTTAATCGGTTTTATCTACAGAAAAATACTATGTGTTATTCTAGAGTTTAAGTATGTACGTGTGTATGTACGTTTGTGTGTGTTGTGTGTGTGTATGTACGTTTGTGTGTGTTGTGTGTGTGTGTATGTACGTTTGTGTGTGTTGTGTGTGTGTGTGTATGTGTGTGTGTATTAAATTAAGTTGGTATGTATAGTTTCCTATATATAAGTATATTATAAGGTTTAATCATATAATATATTAAGTACTTTGTAAAAATGGCAATAAATACTTTTTTATTTATTTATTTTTATTTTTAAAGAATTTATCATTAATTATTTTTTTTATGCAAAGTAAAAAGACGAGCAAAACGCTCACCTGTTAGAAAGAGATAACGCTGCCCATAATCTCAGTGGGTGTAGACTCCTTATTATGCCATGATACGATCTCTCTGAACATCTACAGATAAAAATCAGACAAATCGTATCTGGCGCATAGCCGGCCGCTACCGCGGCACGCTAGCTTCGTTCGCTCGGCTCGCGCATTGTGGTCACTGTTCAAACCTAACCTAACCAACTGATTTCGGTTTGCCCTAAACTCAGTACTAAAAACACGCTGGGCATAGTATTAATAAATCGTAGGTGAGTTGTCCATAGTTAAATTATCCAATATCTGAAATGAACATTAGCTGAATCGTTTGTAAGTTCACCTGACCATAGTTCAATCAACCGTAGGCGAGTTGAACTGTAGTCGAGTCGTCCAATATGTGTAATGAATATAGGCGAATCGACCGTAGTTATATCGACTGTAGTTGAAACGACCGTAGGTATTATGATACGTAGCCGATTTACTCACTATATGTGAGAATCGTTAAATATAATAAAGGGTGGCACGAAATAATCATCCGATTTTCTTTTAGCATATAACGATATTAACTTATTGTATATCTTTATTATATAAAAGGGCAGTATTCAAAGGTTAGTTTTCAAGATTTATACATTTGCTTGCAGGTTTCGGTCGATGCCCAACGCGAATCCGCCCGGAATAATAAACGGCAACTTCAACTATATGATGGCGGGAATGCAGCCGATTCAGACGGCGCTTCAGCCGTCGATACCCCCGCCGGCCCTGTCGATGGCCCAGCCTATATACCAGAGGTTCCCTCTACCTCACATACCGCACGATAATTATAATCTGCCACGTAAGTTACCATAGAACAGAATAACAATAAAAATTACTTAATTGCCAAAAAAAAATCCGCTTAAAAATCTACTATATAAAAATAAGTCGGGTTTTCCTCCCTGACGCTATAACTCCAGAACGCACGAACCGATTTCCACGGTTTTGCATTCGTTGGAAAGGTCTCGGGCTCCGCGAGGTTTATAGCAAAGAAAATTCAGGAAAAATTTCAAAAGAAATGAAAAAAAGTAAAAAAAATAAGTTATTCAATTGCAAACCACGCGCGTATTGGGCAAATGTCAACAGCAGGCATTTGTCTTTAAGGTGGTAATGGCCGTGTCGGCGAGAAGGATATTGATAAGTTTTATTGCAACCTTATTTCGAATTAATACTGGCAACGTAGTAGCCAATGGCTCTCCTTGGATGAATACAAAAAAAAGCGTGTTCTTGGGCAAATTTTTATTAAATTTCAACAGCAGGCATTTGTCTTTAAGGTGGTAAGTTGAACTGAGTAAATTATGTGGATCGTGAATTTGAGGTTAAATAGGGATGTTGACACATGTTACAAATTGATATAAAGTTATGTTTTTCACATAAAAGACAGTATTTAAAAACCTAAAATCACATTTTAAGGATCTATTTACAAGCTAAAATTGAATAAAATCAATTTTAATTTCAAAAAAAATTACTTATTATTACGCGAATGCGAACGCCAATCAGAGCGCGTGACGTCACACCATTGGCTGGACCTTACGCTTCCTATGAAATGTTCCTGATTTCGACACATTTTAATTATTCATAACATAAAAACCACTGAACCGATTTTGATGCAACTTATACTGTGCCCTTAGTTGGTCCATACTTAAACCAAAAATAAAGTCAATAACTAAAATGTCTCATAAAGAAATTACACATGAGAAATTATGAGGTGTTAAAAAGTTATTTAATATGCTAACTTTTAAAATTTGCGATAGTGGCGCCCCGCAAAAAGAACTCCTTTCGTGAAAAGCACTCTACCACAGATAAAAGAATACTAGACTCTACCTAGCAGTCACGGTTTCCGATTGAGCTGAAATTTCGCATACCGGCAATCGGATGACAATGCAATAATTTTATGACATGGAAGTGATCTGAAGTCTGATGATGGAGCTGAAAGGTGGTCATAGGAACCGCGTAAACAAAAGACAAAACCTAATGGAGTTTGGGTCCATTTGATTCGTCTTTACGAGTACTTCGATACTATATAGTAACCAGGATCTGATGATGGAGCTGGAAGGTGGCCATAGGAATTCCGTGATTAAAAGGCAAAACCCCATCGAGTTTGGGCTCATTTGATTTTTCTTGACGAGTACTTTGATACTATGCATATAGTAACCAGGGTCTGATGATGGAGCTGGAAGGTGGCCATAGGAACTCCGTGATTAAAAGACAAAACCCCATCGAGTTTGGGCTCATTCGATTCGTCTTGACGTGTACTTTGATACGATATAGTAACCAGGACTGATGATGGAGCTGAAAGGTGGCTATAGGAACTCCATGATAAAAAAACAAAACCCCATCGAGTTTGGGCTCATTTGATTCGTCTTGATGAGTACTTTGATAAGATATAGTAACCAGGGTCTGATGATGGAGCTGGAAGGTGGTAACAGGAAACGCGTAATTAAAAGACAAAACCCATCGAGTTTGAGCTTATTTGATTCGTCTTGACGAGTACTTTGATACTATGCATATAGTAACCAGGGTCTGATGATGGAGCTGGAAGGTGGCCATAGGAACTCCGTGATTATAAGACAAAACCCCATCGAGTTTGGGCTCATTCGATTCGTCTTGACGAGTACTTTGATACGACATAGTAACCAGGGTCTGATGATGGAGCTGGAAGGTGGCCATAGGAACTCCATGATAAAAAGACAAAACCCCATCGAGTTTGGGCTCATTTGATTCGTCTTGATGAGTACTTTGATAAGATAAAGTAACCAGGGTCTGATCATGGAGCTGGAAGGTGGTAACAGAAAACGCGTAATTAAAAGACAAAATCCATCGAGTTTGAGCTCATTTGATTCGTCTTGACGAGTACTTTGATACTATATAGAAACCAGGGTCTGATGATGGAGCTGGAAGGCAGCCATAGGAACTCCGTGATTAAAAGTCGAAACCCCTTCGAATTTGGGTTCATTTGATTCGTCTTGAGGAGTACTTTGATACTATATAGTAACCAGGGTCTGATGAAGCTGGAAGGTGGCCATAGGAACTCCATGATTAAAAGACAAAACCCATCGAGTTTGTGCTCCTTTGATTCGTCTCGTGGAGTACTTTGATACGATTTAGTAACCAGGGTCTGATAATGGAGCTGAAAGGTGGTAACAGGAACCACGTAATTTAAAGTTAGCATTATTACACGATATCATTTTATATTGCTAAAACTAAAATTATAATAAGGCGAATTTGTATTTTAGTCGAATTTCGTCGTTACACGGTCTTTTATATTATTATTATTCTACTTTTAATGCCTAATATTAAAAAAGAAAGGATTTAACGTTATTTCGACGGGTATGAGATATCTGAATAATATCTGAAATTTGATAGATATATTATAATAAATAGTTTGAGTACGTTTTTTTTATACAACGATGTAAGAAGACGAGCAAGATGCTCTCCTGATGGTAAGAGATAACGCTGGGATTTAACGAAGGTTAAATTCTGGGTGCACTGCTGAGTCATAAAATGTTAAGATTCTTCAGCCCAGGAATTTCACTAGCTACAGTGCCCTCCTACCGAAGCACAGTAATGTCTGCACATCACTGTTCAGGCGGCAGAATAACTGACACTGTTGGGGTACTAGCCGACCTCCTGCAGACGAAGTCTACCCACGGTAAAGAGATCACCATTAAATGACGCGGAAAAGAGTCAAGAGTAAGTGTACGGAAATTAATTTTTTATTTCCTAGCTGACCCGGCAAACGTTGTTTTGCCATATAAATAAAAAAAAAATTAGGGGTGGACTACCCCTAACATTTAGGGGGATGAAAAATAGATGTTGGCCGATTCTCATAGATACCGGATAAGCACAAAAAATTTCATCAAAATCGGTCAAGCCGTTTCGGAGGAGTATGGCAACGAAAACTTTGACACGAGAATTTTATATATTAGATTTACTGTCACGCGCTACGATGTGCGCGCGGGTCAGCTAGTATATGATATAAATTTACATACTAGGTATCTTTTAATTAATTATTAATTAATGGAACTAGGCGTTACTTTGCGGAAATCCATCACAACAATTAGTAGTTATTATTTAATATTTAGTGTTAATTCCGCTCTAAAAAAAAGTAAGTAAGGTAAGTAGTAAGTTTAGAGCGGAATTAACACTAAATATTAAATAATAACTAATAATTGTAATTAATTATTGGCAATGGGAGCAGACTCAGCTTGTAACCACGTTAACTAGGCTACCGTGGTTGCTGGTTTTCAGTCTGCCCCCTTGCTCGAACTACGGTGTTACTCGAGTTATTCTGCGTAATAAGTGGTACCATATTTCACATTACAATTATTATTATGCACCTGTTATTTTTTTATTATGCATTATAGAACTTTATTCATGGCCACAAAACACAAAAGAATAAAAAAAATACAAATAAACAGTATTTCCAACTAAGAATAAACTAAACTATAAATACAGAATAATAATTATGTAGCGGCGAAATGGTGCCAACTCAGCATGTGTAGGCGAGTTAGGCCTACGCTGGTCTTCCGTTGGAACTGTCAACAGTGGCATTACGGACAGTTTTACAAAATTACTCAAAGATATTACTCATAGATGTTATACATCAACAACAGTTCAACACACACATCAACACACACACTCACTCACTCTGTTGACATCATCAACAGATTTTCCAAACACTCTTGACTAATTTTGATTTGTCAATGTTTCAATTTTCATGCTGTGTTCACTGTACCTAGGATGAGCCCATACTTTATATATAATATGTATGTTAATAATTATTGTAAATTGTGTTCTGGGCTACACCCAATTTGTGAACCGAACAAATAAAAATAAAATTGTGAAGCGGTAGTTACAACTTGTGCCGAAAATTCAAGCAAACCTGACAAACGAACACGGTTACAATAGATTCGCTTTCCTTTTCTACCATGTTATATTACATCTTAAATTTTATGAAATGTTGATGATGTTATTACGTGTTATATAATTCTCATAGTAATTTTAAGTAATAGGTACTTTTTATTATATTGGTCACAATAAATGGTATATTGGTCACACACCCGCCGATCAAAACCATGCCGCCTGAGTGGCTTGCCGCGCTCCGGCATGATGGTTGGTGTAGCCATCCCTGAAGGACGGGTCAGAACAGTTGCCTTGTGCTAGATACAGAACGTAGTGACTCATTCTGCGTTGCTTCACCCTGAAACTAGATCTGGAGGGTAGCGGGATCCGAGGCACGGTGCACCGCTGGCCGACCGCAGGTAGTTGGGGGCCCAATTAGTAAGCTAGCCACTTCCAACTGTGAAAAATCCCGGGATGCGCCATCGTGCCGGTCGGCGACCGGATGAGAGGGCCCGATGGACATCCCCGGGGGGGCTCGGGCGTCCCCGCAGTCTCCTGTCTAGTTTCTCTTGGGTGCCGTATTTTCAGCTTTAGTCTAGTGTTCTGTAGCATAAGGCCTCGTTCTACTTCTGTCCTTCTGTATCTTCCCACACTTAAATAATATTATATGAATCTGAGAAATAAGAGAACGGTTACACAGCGGCAGCACTCCCTCTCATTAAAAGTGCACCTCTCTAACATTCGAGGTCTGCACTCCAATCTCGTAGCAGTCCACCACCACCTCGAGACTGATAAACCCGCTCTCTTGTTCCTCACGGAGACGCAGATAGGTCCGCCGTCAGACGTGTCTTATCTTTGTTATCCAGGGTTCTCCCTGGAACACAATTTTAAGCCACGTGCGGGGGTATGTATGTACGCCCGCGACGACATCTGCTATCGGCGCCTCCGGAACCTTGAAGATCCAAGTTTCTCCGTGGTGTGGGTGCTGGTAGATACCGGAATAGAGAAGATTCTCTATGCCTGTGTCTACCGGTCGCACAGCGGTGATTGCGAGATGACCAGGTTGACCGATTACCTGTATGAGGCGGCTGATGAGGCTCAGCAGAGGTATCCTACGGCCCAACTAGTGTTACTGGGGGACTTTAATGCCCACCATCAAGAGTGGCTCTTCCCATACCAGTGCACTGACCATGCGGGCAGAGAGACGCGAAGGCTCGCCTTAGCGTTAAATCTCACCCAGCTGGTTAATGGTGCGACCCGGATACCCGATGTTGACTCTCACACAGCTAATTGCCTGGACCTTCTACTGACAACAGATCCAGACAGTTACTCGGTGTCGATATCATCGCCACTTGGTAGTTCAGACCACTGTCTGGTGAAATCTGTGTCGACCTACACTCCGCTCGACTTTTGCCCAACGGGCACTCGGCGGATTTGGCGATACAAGTCAGCAGATTGGGACGAGATGCGTTCTTTCTTCGCATCTTACCCTTGGTTGCCCACTTGCTTCTCTTCGCACGATCCTTCGACTTGTGCGGATGCAGTGACGGATGTGTTGCGTCAGGGAATGGAATACTATATCCCATTCTCAGATGTGCCATTGTCTGTCAAAACCCGACCATGGTATGGAGCAGAATGTAGACTCGCTGAAGCGAAGAAACATGAAGCTTACCTAGCATGGGCGGAAGCGCGGAAACGCAAGACGAAGGATATTCGTAGTAAGAAGAGAGCCTATAACAGGGCAGCCAAGTCCTGCAAAAAAGCTTTGCGGAAAGCAAGGTTCAACCGGATTAGGCGGATTGGGAACAAACTGGCTTCTTACCCTGCGGGTAGCAAAGCCTTTTGGACTCTTGCCAAATCGGTGGAAACTAATTTCTGTCGCCCCTCATTTCCTCCACTACTCAGGCCTGACGAATCGCTGGCTCACACTGCCAAAGATAAGGCGAATTTATTCGCCTCTCTTTTTGCGGAATCTTCACGTCTAGATACTGCTGGCGAGATACCTCCAGTCTTGCCGGATTGTGGGACTTCAATGTCTGACATACACATCCGGCAATCAGAGGTTCGTAGAACGCTGCGGAATCTTGACGTGAATAAGGCTAGTGGACCGGACGGAATACCAGCGATAGTGTTGAGGACTTGTGCACCTGAGCTCACTCCGATCTTGACACGCCTATTTCGCCTCTCTCTCAAAACTGGTGTAGTGCCCAGTTCTTGGAAGCTTGCCAACGTGCAACCAGTGCCCAAAAAAGGCAGTCGTACTGACCCATCCAACTACAGGCCAATCTCGGTTACATCCATACTCTGTAAGTGTATGGAGCGTGTTCTGAACAACAGGCTTCTGACATACCTTGAAGCGAATGATCTCCTCAGTGATCGGCAATACGGGTTCCGTCGTGGCAGATCTACTGGGGATCTTCTTGCGTATGTCACCCACATCTGTAGTGAGGCCATCGAGAAACACGGAGAAGCAATCGCTGTTTCTCTTGACATCTCGAAGGCCTTTGATAGGGTCTGGCATGACAGCCTTGTCGGTAAGCTTCCCTCGTTCGGGTTACCCGTTGGCTTATGCGCGTGGATTTCAGACTTCTTGAGGGAACGATCGATTCGAGTAGTCGTTGACGGCAGCTCGTCCGATTAATTAGCTATTAATGCTGAGGTACCTCAAGGGTCAGTTCTCTCTGCTACACTTTTCCTGCTGCACATCAATGACCTGCTTAAGCCAGGTATTGTTGGGTATGCAGACGACAGCACGGTAGTTGAGCGATATACATCTAGCGCTAGAGCCAACGGAGATGAAATCCAGTCATGCAGAGAGGCCATGGTTGAGCGTATGAGCTTGGCCTTAAAAGCTGTTTCCGATTGGGGAGTAGCTAATTTGGTTAAGTTTAACGCTACAAAAACCCAGGCGTGTCTATTTACCGCTAAAAGGAGTCTATTCAACGAAGCTCCTTCTTTCCAAAATGTTTCTTTACCGATAACTAACCAGCTTGAGTTACTAGGAGTTACTCTCACGTCTGACCTTAATTTTGGGAGTTACATCGAATCTAAGGCTCAATTGGCTGCCAGGAAGCTGGGTATTTTGGCAAAGGTGAGGCAATACTTCACACCGGGACAGCTGCTAACGCTGTACCAAGCACAAGTCCGGTCGTGTATGGAGTACTGTTCTCATCTTTGGGATGGTACTGCCAAATACCAGCTTCAGACACTGGAGTCGATTGAGAGACGTGCCAAAAAGCTCGTAGATGACCAAAAGCTCACGGAATCTCGGCTGCAGAGCCTTGAACACCGTAGAATGGTCGCCTCGTTATCGGTCTTCTATAGGATTCATTTTGGAGAGTGTGCGCAGGAATTACACGAACTAATTCCTTCAAGCCCATTCTACCGACGTACGTCGCGGCAGACGGCAAAGCGGCATCCTTACTTAGTGGCGTTACCTACTGCCCGCACCAAGCGTTTTGCTTCGTCGTTCTTAATGAGAACTGGTCGCGTTTGGAACACTTTGCCGTCATCCGTGTTTCCCGAGCGGTACAACTTGGGTATCTTCAAGGCACGAGTGAATAGGTACCTTTCTAGGCATCTTACGTGATCCATCGTCGACCGCATTTTCACTTTCCATCAGGTGGGATGTGGTCAAACGTAGGCTTATCTCGTATAAAAAAAAAAAAAAAAAAGTCACAATAAGTAGTCTATTCTATAATATGTAACTCTATTATAAGTTACTAAACAATAAGCATGTGGTAAAAAAAACATTTTTACATAATAATAGAATCCATTATTCCATAAATTAAACGAAACGTTGAAGAGACGATACCTAGCTTGAATTGGGATATAAAAATGTGTACATAATTTTTTTTGTTTGTAGCTTTGCCACCAATGGTACCGCCATCGATTCCTCCGCCAGAGATGATCCAAAACCAAGAGTTTGAGAACGCTCGCGGCGCGGATAATATCCAACCACAGTGAGTAAATATACAATATTTTCTACTAAATATAAAATATTTTCTACTAAATATAAATATGTAATAGGAAAGAATGACTAACTGACTGATCTATCAACGCACAGCCCAAACCGCTTGACGAATTGAGTTGAAATTTGGCATACAGGTATGTTTTAAGACGTAGACATCCGCTAAGAAAGGATATCAGCCCGCGGGCAAAGCGGCGAGCATACGCTAGTTATATATATTTTTTGTACAGAAAATGGAAGATTCTTCTGAATCTCGGTTGTGAATGTTCACCGAATACTCGTAGACTCCTGAACAGATTTAGAAAGATTTTTTTTATTCGATGGGTTCGTGTTGGTGGACATGTCACAGACCTATAAATATATGTCACAGATCATTAAAATTTAATGGAATCGGGTTAACAAGTCATGAATTAGTACATGTTGCCGCCGATTACTATAGCGAGCTTGAAGTCATTCTAGCAAAACAACGTTCGCCTGGCCCTTTACATGTTAATTTTGTCTATATATTTATACTAAATTAATAAATTGTTTATCGTTATAGAAACTTCACTCAAATTGTTCACAACCCGCCTCCCAGACTGAATTTGAATCCGAACGGTGGCGCGCCTCAGGATCGGTACTTCCGTTTCAACCAGCAGTATGATGTGTCGCCTACGAGTGGGTAAGCCATGTTTCATCCGATATATCTTAGCTTTTATACATACCCTGAGAAGCTATTAACTATCACAAAACGACATGTAAAACACTAGAATCCATAGACAAAATTGCGTACATTACGTGCTTAAACCTCCTTATGAATATGAGTAAAGTAACAAAAGCAGCAATGTACATTGAAGTTGCCATCAATCGTAGTGGGTGAGAATTAGCCAATAGCCCCTTTGGTTTCAATTCTATGTGGCAAAATTTTTGCCTCGACGGTACCGTGTTTTAGAGGGCACGTAAAACTGTGGGCCATTATCTTCACTATATAGTATAAAGTAAAGTTGTTTCCTCGCGTCTGTCTCTACATATGTATGCTTAAATCTTTAAAACTACGTAACAGATTGTAACAATTCAGGGTGTACTGACTGAAATGTCCGACTAGCAAAAATGTACACCTGCATGAGAGCC
The DNA here is from genome assembly GCA_947507615.1 of Hemithea aestivaria. Lineage (NCBI taxonomy): Eukaryota > Metazoa > Arthropoda > Insecta > Lepidoptera > Geometridae > Hemithea > Hemithea aestivaria. The sequence goes on from OX382323.1 coordinate 5,836,207, forward strand.
AGGGTCACGGATGGTTTCAGCCTAGGGAGGAGAAAGATCAGAAGAATTTAGAGTAAGGGCGCCACTGATCTCCCTCCTACAAACGAGAAGCGGGGTTGGTACGAAATAAAAATCAGTAACAAAGTTATATAGGTTATTTTATTCTATGATTCCACATCATTTGTTAAAAAAAAACATGCATTAAATTATCTAAATAAATATGTAAGCAAGTTGAGGTACTGGTAAAATTAATCTATGGTACATACAATGCCGACTTATTACTAGCCGCTTAAACAAACTAGGATCTTATGGCGCGTGGCCTAAAATGGAACTAATTTAAGACAAAGGCCGTATTATGTACATACGGTAAATTTACACGAGATTAATATAGAAAGTAGTACCTTAGGATGGCTTAGGGCCCAAAATAAAAACAGGTCCAACGTTACAATCGAAATTAAATTAACAAATTAAGTTAAATAAAAAAGGTTATTTAAGTAAGTCCAATATTATTTATCACACGTGGTGATGTCACAGGGAGCTGCTGATGGCCCTTCGCCCGTGACCAGGAATCACCCACGTGGACAGAACAAAAGTTACAATAAAATCTATTAAAAATCTTGCGTTATCGGCAGAGATTATATGGGGGGAGTACTATATTCCTCACACGAATACTACAACAGGAGCCCTAGGGTCCTGCGGCACGCACGTGGCTGTACCACAAAATGGCGGCGACGGCGCGGCTTGAAAATCGGGAATTTAACCACGTAGAACGCAGCTGGGCAGCTACAGCAGCGCCACCCGCTGGAATATGCTCGGCGGCAGCCTCGCCTGCGACGGGCGGTGGCCAAAGCTTGAAGAGGGCGGAGCCCTAACCCGAGACCCTGTGAACAATTCACAGGTCTTAGGCCCGTTCCTATCAACCTACGGGAACAAGGCGTTCCAGAATAGAACCATCCTACACACTCAACGTAATAAAGAAAACTCACCACAAAAGTGGGTATGTCCGACACGTGGTCGCTCCGGCGGACACGCGGGATGAACGGCACACGCAGCTCGGGATGTCGGAACCAGTGCTATATAGTCCGGTCAATTTAGACCAAAAAATGAGAGTGAAGTTACATAAAGTCCCAACAAGCTGAATTTTTGTAAAGTTGTTCAAAACATAATTATAAACAATGTCTAGAAGTTCCCCATCATTACCCTGTAAGGAAAAAATTTAATTCAAGGTCAAAGGTAAAAAAAATGAGTTTTTCGCGATTTTCAGCAAAACGGTAAGTTTTATCATAAAAATATCTGAGACAAAATTGTAGATCATAAAATTGTCTACAAAAAAATTTTGTATACTTTTTTTTCTACGAGCCACCGTTTTTGAGATATAACGATTCAAAAAGTTGTAATCTCTTATATAAAATCGTTCGTACACTTTCGTGCTATCAACGCACAGCCCAAACGGCCGGACGGATTGAGCTAAAATTTGGACAGCGTATTCCTTGGAAGATTTCATCGTGCAATAAGAAGCGATTTTTTGAAATTCCCTCAGGAAAAGGAATTATTCCCGAAAAACGTTTGTATGCAAATCCGTAACCGTTTACCCGATTGAGCTGAAATTTTGTAAAACGATTGTTGGGATTGTGTTGAGGAACATTGAATAGTTTTTATGACACAATTTAACTTTAAAGAGGGGGTAAGGGGGGGGTCAAAGTTTGTATGGTAAATTTAGAACCGCTGGCCCTATTGAGCTGAAATTTGGTACAAAGGTAGACTAAGTCCTAAAAAATGATATGGGATACTTTTTATTCCAAAAATCAACCTCTAAGACGGGATAAAGGAGGTCAATGTTTGAATACGAAATCAGTAACTAATGACCCCATTAAGCTAAAATTTGGTTTAGACATAGTTTGAGCCTAATTTTTTGTAGACAATTTTATGATCTACAATTTTGTCTCAGATGTTTTTATGATAAAACTTACCGTTTTGCTGAAAATCGCGAAAAACTCATTGTTTTGACCTTTGACCTTGAATTAAATTTTTTCCTTACAGGGGAATGATGGGGAACTTCTAGACATTGTTTATAATTATGTTTTGAACAACTTCACAGAAATTCAGCTTGTTGGGACTTTATGTAACTTCGAATGTCTAAATTGACTGGACTATATAGGAAAAGAACAAGATTAACATCGAGAAACCTCTAGAAGTACCGACGTGGAAGGGTCGGTCGTTGATAAAGATCAAACGAGGATTACTCACCAGCTATGAAACAAATCACTGAATTTACTGTATTTTGTATGAGAACTGTTATATGAAGTTGGGGAACTTGTTCCAATAAAAAAACTCATGGGCGGAGAGCGCGGCGGAATGCCCGAAGGCCTCCCACGCCTCCGCCCCAAAACACGACTACTTCCTGGTGTGGTTCCCGATGCAAAAGAAAGACCAAGGGGCGTGGCTTGCCTTATAAAGGTTTCGTGACGTCACATGGCCTTGGGGAGCATGCGACTGGGCTACCAGCGCATAAATCCAACTACCACACAACAGACTCGACACGACTACCCTACTGTTTCAAAATAATGAATCCGACCCGATAATTGAAATACATCGAATCGGACTCACCTAAGACCAAAGACGATTCCCTCACGATAAACCCTACCTGTAGTTGGTAGTGCCTACAATTTAATTGTTATTTATTGGAGGAGAAACCGATATAAAATAGTATTTATCTATTTTTAACAATTTTATTATTTTAGAATTTATTATCTTTTATTTGCCTGGGAGATAAAAATTTCCCTTAATCAAGTGGATTTTTATCTCCCTGGCAACTATTTATTTTTATTTGGCACATGATTTGCGCCTGCGACATTAATTTTCCAATACAAAAAAAAACAAAATGCCGGACTGACAGCTGACATTTGGCTAGCTGTCAACCAACTAATATGTCTACCCACATTTTTATAGAGAATGATGGATATTTTTATTTATTTGTTCCAATTACGGAGGGTGATTGAAAAACTTTAATTATTTACTTTAAAACATTGAAAATCTACAGTGAAAATATGCTAATATGATGTGGAATGTGCGTGAAGGTAAAATTAACATTATTTTCCTAGGACATAGTAGCTTATTTTGCTACAAGATAATGTCGTTTACTTTAATAGATAGAGTGATTCAAGAAGATGGTTTATATGTACCTAGTCAGGTCATAAATTCTGTCACATGTTTAATATAAAATTATTGGAACAAGTTTATTTATTATGTAACCATTTATATACCAAAATGAACTTAACAAAACATAGATTCTTATGACAATAAAGTTTATTCAAAATGACCTCCGTGATTTTGAATACAGGCCTTCAATCTGCGCGGCCAGTCGTCTATCGCAGCACGAACGAGGTCCATGTCAATATCGGCTGCTGCCTTAATCAAGGATGTCTTGAGTGACTCCAAATTGGGATGAGGCTTTGAGCACGCCTTTTCCTCCAAATGTTGCCATATCTTGTAATCTAACGGACTCAAATCTGGACTGGAGGAGGGCCAGTCTTCGTGCCGGATGAAGTCGATTTCACGCGCCGCCAGCCAGTCTTGTGTGCTCTTCGCTCTATGAGCTGGCGCCGAATCTTGTTGGAATACCCAGTGCCTGTTATTGAACATGGTATGAGAAACAGGTTCCACAAGGTTCGTCAGGACTGTATTTTGATACACAACTGCATTCGTTTTTACACCTTTCTCACAAAAATGTACCTCTGTTAAGCCCCAATAAGAAACTCCCAACCATACCATGAGCGAGGATGGAAAATGACCTCGTTGGACACGCGGAATACGGTTGCTCGCTTCTTCACTACTGTTTGCGTACACCTTATCATTTTGTTTGTTGTAGCTCTCTTCTACGGTAAAAATTTTTTCATCCGAAAAAAGAATTTCTCGATATTTTTTTCTCGCGTACCGCTTCAACAAAGCGCGGCATCTCTTCAGTCTCAGGTCCATTAGACGAGCATTTAAACGATGTCCTGTTTTTCTTCGATATGCCCGAAGCCCTAAGTCTTCATTTAACACCCTTTTCACCGTGGTTCTGCTTAACCCCACCTGAAGGGCCAACAGTTTCTGCTTACGTTTGGGATTTCTTTGAATTCGCGCCTTCACAGCTTTTATCACTGCTGGAGTCCTAACAGACCGAGGGCGACCACTTCTTGACCTGTCATCTACACTAGAATCTTCATTGTATCGTTTGATGGTACGATAAACGAATCTTTTGGTTATATTAAAATTTTTCAGTATGTCAAAAATTTGAATTGGCGCGTAACCGCAACGATGCAACGCAATAACTGCAACACGGTCTTCTTTAAGCGTCTACTCCATATTTAAAAATGAGTAAAATTCTAAAAAGTATACATTTTTATTTTCATGAACAATTCGAAATTCGAATTCAATAAACTTTTTTGTGGCCAGCATTCTAAAAGAAAAGTTTTTACTGTGTGACAATACTTATGACCTGACAGGTTATAATACATGCAAAATATAGTAGAGAAACACTGTTAATTTTCTACAAGGCGCGTCGAAGTGCGCGCGGCTCCACTAGTATTTAATATGTAGAAGGCAGACGTACCTAAGTGCCATCCAATCACTTGCCTAGGCCGATGCTTAATTGTACTTAAATAACTTCACGTATACCTAGTAAAATTCCTGGGCTGATAGGTCTTAACATCTTATGACTCTCGGTGCAGTGCACCCAGAATTTTACTCCTTGTGCAATACTGCGTAGAACTGTACTAGTTATGGGCAGCGTTATTTCTTACCATCAGGAAAAGCGTCTTGCTCGTCTTCTTACTTTGTTTAAAAAAACCTGAAGATCAAGAAAAAAATAGATGAATTTTTTGAATACAAAATATAAATAGTCTTGCATACTCCATACAATGTAACTAAAGGCATTATTCTTAGCTATAAGTCATTATTGTATTCATTATGTATTATTCATACGTCTGGAAAAGACAGGTTTCGGCAGAACAATGCATTACATTAAAATCTGATATTATGTACCTGAAATCTATGAATAAACAAATTCTTATTCTTAGATTTTAGGTAATCGCGAATTTCAGAATAAAGAAGGGTGTTAATTTCAGATACAACCCTGCCGTGGAAAATGCAGCGATTGCGTTGCCTCACGGCCTCGTGGCTTCATACGTTAAACCGGAGAGTGCTGAAATATCATCTTACACATATGAAGAGCGTAAGTATTCAGAGAGTTTTCAATTTACCGGGGGTAGACTTCCTTTGCAGGAGGTCGTCTAGGTACCCACCTAGACGACCTCCTGCAAAGGAAGTGAAACCCCAACAGTGCCAGTTATTCTACCGCCTGAGCAGTGATGTGCAAACATTACTGTGCTCCGGTAGGAGGGCACTGTAGCTAGTGAAATTACTGGAAAGAGTCTTAACATCTTATGACTCTTGAGTAAGAAGCGTTGGTGCAGTGCTTCTAGGATTTCACATCATTGTGAAATCCTAAGTAGCACTGTACTGATTATGGGCAGCGTTATCTATTAACATCAGGAGAGCGTCTTGCTCGTCTTCTACTTCATCACATAAAAAAAAATTACTGGGCATGACGAGATTCAACAACTATCTCGAGTACGAGTGACAGGCACAGTGTAGTGTCGCGCACAATATGAATTACAAAATAGTGGGTGGCATTCTCTAATGACTTTGTAACATTAGAAGACAGTTTAGTGAAGCTAGGAAGAGATTTATCACGAAAGATTTCACATGACTGAACCACAACCACCCTGCAATCCAATGCCCGTTTTCACCTGGCGCTATGTTTAATAGGGATGTTGATTATTTTTTTTGTCCATAATGTAGATAATTAAAAAATATTGGACACGTATTTTTTTTATTTATAAATCTGAAAAAAAAAACGTGGGACATACCACGCACTAAAGTTGCTTGATCGTGACGTCACACCACTAAATCTAGAACATTTTTGTTTAGTGGTGTGACGTCACGCGTCCCAACACAGAATCCATTAAGCGTTATATCTCAGCCATTTTTATTTTATTTGCAAGAAAAAAAATACTTATCGTATATTTTTTTATCATTAAAATTACGGACTAATTGTATTTAAAAAAAATTACCTTGTCAACATCCCTATTGCGGTTAAAAATAAAGCGAGTGGACGTCCGATTTGTAAACCAGAGGCTCTGGGTTCAAATCCCAGTGTGAGGCTAATTTTGGGACTGGACGCTACCGCGTTGCATGTAAAACTGTGGGTCCAAAGTACAAACTGTCACTATAAGATATGAATGTAGTTAGTTGCACTTGTAATTTCATGTTACTAACAGTTGTAATTATGAATCAATAGGTTAGTTTGACTCCTCTGCTAAATTACACCCAACTCTTTTTTAGTTTTAAGTCTATTTTGTTATTGGAACGAAGTTCCTTATCGCGCGTTGTGAAAGGGGGCTAGACGGAAAAAATTCTTACGAAAAGTTGTCACGACACTTTTTGCTGTAGTAAGCTATTGTAAGCTGTGCGGCGTGCGCATGTTTCTCTGTCTCTCTCTCTCTTTTATAGAAAGCAAGCCAGATATTTTCATTAATCGAAAGGAACTTCGTTCCATCCGGGTGTCTCTTGACACCTTTCAAGTTTTTTTTTATCCCAATAAAGAGTATTGTATTGTAACAGTTTAAACCAGGAAAAAACATGTTCTTTTTGCAGGTGGCAAGGAAGTGAGGCCCATTTATAGAATGAACTATCCCGCGCAGCCTGCAGTTGAGAGGAATCCGGAGCCTGTGTGGCCTCCGTTAAACAACAATGTAAGCTATCACACTAATTGGTTGCCCGGATGACGTCGCTCTGAGCAATAAGACCGCCAATTCGTACACCATTAGTGTTAATTTATAGTTGGATTTTTTTCTTGTCTTTGTGGTATCAATAAAGAGTTAGTTATCTTATCTAATAATATAAATGCAAAAATATTTATGTGATACATCAAGACTTTCGCATTGTGTGTGTTTGTTACTTATTCACGCAAAACGGCCGAACCGGTTGAGCTGAAATTTGGTGCATAGAATATAGACTCTGGAATAACAAATAGGCTACCTCTCAATGCGTAAAACGTTGTCAATTCCTAAATAATAGAATATCAGTTTTAAGTTTTGTTTGCTTTAAACACGAATCTTTTGGTTTCATCTTATTATAACTTTGCGTGATTTAACTCCACTATGTTCACAAAAAGCGCATTAATCCTGAGCGTATTTTTCCGAGCATAGTGACGCCAATGCCAGGTTATAATTATTGCTACATTGTACTCGCAACTTAAGCTTCGTGTCGCTTCGTGTATTCCGCTAGCTTAGTTTGGATGTCATATTTTGTTCTATTTGGGTTCTCAGTTCGTTTCACCGTATAGTAAACTGCTTCCTAGGCGCTCGTTGTAGTACCATCTTCGAAATTCATTCCCTCGTATGACTCTGCCCATTTGCACTGCTTTTTGTGTCTATTTTTCGTTATGTTGGCCAGTTTTTCATTATAGTCGAAATGTCTCGAACACAATGAACCAATGCTAGGATACATGCATAACGGCTTCACCGTCATGTCTTTGAGTTATTGATTTGCTTTTTTGTGCTAGGGTGCACAAAATTTTCACAAAATACATATTTTTACATAGATGTGTATGTATCAGTTGTTAGTTTTTATGTTAAATTGTCTCTGATATAATGGTACTTGTGGCAGATATTCAAATTTGATGAAATTGCCAACGCGTTGCCTCGTACAGCGACCAACGACGATGTAAGTATTATTATTCGTGTTATACTGATTGCTAACTAGTAGAGTAGGTAAATTGATGATGCGTAAGTAAATTTTTTAGAACCGTAATGTCAAATGTTTGAGTGAGACAAAGTAACGTGCAAGCACTCCCACAAACGATTTGACTTCATTCTCTTTAGACTTAGATCCCTCGTAGGTTACAAAAAATCTTTTCTCCGTTTCTAGTGTTCAAACGAGTTTTTTATCTATTGCGGTATTGTTTTATTATTAGACAACTTGAGACGTTTCTGTAGATGCAATGGGCAGGTGTAAATGTCAGACCATCTTTGAAAGTTATTCATATTTTTTTAGAAAGCGCAAGGTTTAAGGGGTTTTCATTGGAATATTATAATTATTCGAAAGATGAGAGCGGTATAGTTATTATGGTGAAATGTTACCATGACAACAGACAAAGATAGTATGAATCGATCGAGAGTAGAAAAACTTGATTGACGTCGATTAAATAATAAGAACTTTACAAAATCGTCGAAACAAAATTCCGGCTGTGTACACTTTATATTATCTTATTTATTTATTATTCAGCACAAAGCTAGGACTAACTTAATGCTACAATAGCATTTTCTACCTTATAAAATTTACAAAGGTGTATAATGCGTCCCGCTATAGTGTACGTAGGAACATAAAATGTTCGAATGCAGTTAACCTGCGTCACTTATTCGTTTTATTTATTTATTTTAGTTTTCGTTTTGTTCTAAGGGAATGATTTTTTCAGATGTTCAACGTGAGTGCAGACAGACGAGCTTTGGGGTCTGACAGAATATCCACTATCGACATCAACAACTCATCTGATGACGTACGTTGATTGTTATTTTATACATGTTTTAAACGATACTTTTTCTTAATTAAGTATAGTATTTAGTGTTGAATCCGGTTTAATTTGGGAGTCTAACTAAGCTTAAGAGGAGGCGAATAATTCAAAACAAAAATAGTATTCGCCTAAGTGAAAATTATCAACGTTTCTCTACTATATTATACACGTAATATACATATGAACATTCCTCTTGAATCACTCTATCTACCTATTGAAAAAAACCGCATCAAAATCCGTTGCGTAATTTTAAAGATCATACAGACAGGCAGACGGGAGGGACTTTGTTTTATAGTATGTAGTGTATCCACTCGTCCTGCTGCAAAAGCATATATTAAAGTCGCGACGACGTTCGGCCCTTAACAGGAGTCTACTTAACAGTTAAGGCACACTTAACTGACACTAAAAATTAACCAAGACACCAGTGCGAGATAGTCAATAGGCCCTCTGATGACGGTAGCATACTAAAACTAAATGGCGGGATAACCCTAGTTTGTAGTCTTTCCTGCGATCGTTGTGATGTTATCGACTCACCGGCAGGTGCCGATTCGATCGCGCCTTCCAAAGATCGCAGAAAATATCTGGATTCGAACTGCCCTGTACATAGATGCACAAAGGGGTGTAGGCTTAGACTAAAATAAAAAGGGGAGATACGGTCGTTGCTATATTCAAACTAGGGCCTGCTCCACTACATAGATATTCTCACGCACACGTTTATCAAGTAGTTACATTAGGTTATTACATGGAGTGTCGCTCCGGAGAGCGAGACAGAGCTAAGAGCTTAAGTTCAGTGCAAGCGAGACAGATTTAGGGAGTAGGAAAGTGTCGGTTGCCTTGTCAATTGAAACTAGAGTGACATTTTGTGCTTGGAGCAGTACATTTACTAGACGCCTGGTACCCTTTCTATTTTAATATAAGCAGCGTTGCCAGTGCGTTACTTTTGTAACGTTTTGCGTTACTTTTTGACCCTTTGCGTTACTTTTACGTTACTTGTCCTAAAATGTAACTTTTGCGTAACTTTTTGGGTGATTTTTTTAAATGAACTTACAATGGAAGAATATAAAATAATAACTTAGTGAAACGGAACGCAATCGAAACGGAAAACAAAAATTTTAAAAAAAGTAAATGATATGTCAATATCATGGCATGTCCACATATGCCGATCAATGACTCTGCGAGTCGTTGGCCCAACATTCGCCCGAGCGCACAGATTTTATATATGCACTTAGTTAGGGCATAGATTATATAAATAAAAAAATAAAGAAAATTTTACTAGTTTAAAGTAATTATTCACACAAAATGGCTTCAAATGGTCCATGATTAATTAATATTCAAAATATAATTAAAGTCGTCAGCTATGGAGCCCAAAATGTATACCAGAAATTTACCGGAAAAAACCGTAAATATCCGAAGACATTCGTCTATAGACAAAAACTGTTCATCTATAGACAAAACTCACACTCAGCAAATCATTGGCCGGTATATGTGGACGAGCCATAGGACCAACGACTCGCCGAGTCATTGGCCGGTACATGTGGACGAGCCATAAGGCGATATATTATGTTTTTTTTTTGTTTGCAAAATTACAACTTCTTATTAAAATACTTATTTCTTCTATTAAAAAAATACTTATTATGCTAGTTCAAACATGAGGAAATAATATTATTATTACTTACTGAAATCTATGAATAAAAAAGTATAAGTACTTAGATTTAAATTGAGTAAGTATATTACATTGTATATAATTTTTTTTTTAAAGTGGCAAATGCCTTTATTGAGAAAAACAAACTAACAATACTACAGCTACTACAGCAGTAAAGAACACTTTTATTAACCATTTATCGTATATAAATCGTATTAAAAATCGTGTTTTTTTTTAAATGCGTTACTTTTATTGTAAATGCGTTACTTTTCGAACCTGTCTGCGTTACTTTTGAAGATAGGGCACTGGCAACACTGAATATAAGGGAGTAGGCCTTTGCCCATCAGTGGAACAATATAGGCTGATGATGATGAGTCAGCAGTAGTAATACCCATACCTTATTTACAGCAGGAGTTAGAAGAGGAACTCCAAGCGCTGGAGCGACGTATAGACACGGAGTTTAAGAGCACGGACTAATTATACACCAAATACGGTAAACGTATTTATATTCACCGCTCTATTGAGTTTAAGCAACAATATAAAAATATGTTTATTTCTATTTCTACACATTTTATTACAGATACCTTCGTATGTATGTATACCTAACACGGTCATTTGCTAACACGAATATACTACAGTGTAAGCCGACGAAAATGCAATGTTCTTAGAGAACGTTAGAGTCAAAAAGAGTATGTTTATTTAGTCGTATAATATTATACGGCAAACTTGTGATACGAACATTATCGTGTTTAGTAACATTATTATCTAAAGAATTTATTTTCGTGGGCTTATAGAAGTTAACTTTCGATTTAGCAAATGACCGCATTTCCGTGATGAAAATATGTTGCAATTGAAATATAAACGATAATATTACTGTTGCTTTAACTATTTTGAGCGGTATATGACTAAATGTGACAACGTCACTGATGAAACTGCAGCATTCATCCTAACATCACAATAAGTATAGAAACTTTACTAAAAAAAAACAAAAATCTAATACCTACGAGGCAAGCATGGAGTGTGGGCCATGTGTGGCTCAAAAGTAGAATGTATGGGAAGACAATTCTAGTCTTGACATTGAAGTGGGGTCCCGCAAAATCCCGCAAGCTGGCTACAAAAGTTGGACGGGGTACATCTGATCGTCAAAGTAAAGTAGTAGTACTTCAACTATGTTTAAGCTTCAAACTAAGTTATGTAGTGAATTTACTTCTTTCAACAAAGTTCTCATAGCAAATAGACATGAGACTATTATGCGACAAATTTCAGATAACTGTTTTATGTTTTTAAGTAATTTTTATTTTGTTGGCTTATAGATGAATTAACTTTAAAAGTAGGTAAGCCTATACAGCCTCTGATGACCAGTTTCCTATAAATTGTAGATTTTTTTATATTTAACTATAGTTTGACGGTAAGATGACTTCCGTTCAACATAACTAGTCCTTTAGTTGTTATGGTGGCTCCCCTGAACATAGAACCAGTCGTTGATTCTCCCAATGAAAACCAGTGGTGCCAACATAAAAACTGAAGAATGATCTTATTATGTATGACTTTAATGCATCACATGTTTTTAAAACCTATAATAATACTTGTTAATATGAAGTTAAAGTTATGGTTGTTATGTTTGTTGCCCTGAACGCAGAACTAGTCGAGATATCTATCGAGATCTAGTGAAAGCCAGTGCTGCCAACATAAAAACTAAACGACTAATAATTTGTACGTGATTTGATGATCCGGACTCTTTTAATAGTCAATTCATAACAGTTGAGATAAACCAGTTTTTAGTTAAGAATGCTGCAGATGTAATTTAGTGTTAAGCTAGCATATTATAATGAAAGGGTTGAACTCTTGATATGTGTAATGTATTAATGAAATGACGACTGATATTTCGGTCACACTTTTGTATATAAAGATTTAAATTTAATTTATTTCATGAAGTTCTCATTCAAAAGCTTTTTACAGTTAAAACGTAATGGATTTTACACTCTCTTATTTATTTTTCTTTTTGTTATGAGAATCAATGAGTTTTACAGCAGGCTTCACTTCGCGCAAATGTACGTGCGTAGTGTCAAATTCTTTTTCAAAAAGTACTTTTGACATTTTGTTTGAGAATTTGACACTTTTCTCGAACGTTTCTGCGATGTAGGTCAGTCCAATCGTTTTTTTAAATAAATCGTTTTTTTAATCAAATCATGAATTATATTATTTATAAATTATATTTTTAATTATTTTAATATACACATAACGTCCACCGCAGATTTTGTTTCTGACAAAATGTTTACAATTTACAATGTTTGTATGAGATTGGTACGAGAATAATTTAAGACAGACGTCCACATGTTCGCATAGTATCGGAAGCATCGAATCAAATGGATCCTGGTATTCCCGTTCCCGTTGGCAATGCTTAACACTTTGACTGCGGCGGTTTTTTTTAGTACAACAGACATAGACGGAGTGACGGAATTTACGAACGTAGCGTTCATCAGTTCACAAGACACGACGTTTTTGTGCGTGCACCCGCGTTTCGACCTTAAAAACACATTGTTCGTGTTTTCCGCAGTCAAAGTGTTAATAAAGATCATTTTGATACTATGCAAAAATGGACGCATGCTTTTATTATAATAGTTTATTTTAAAGGTGAAATTACAACACATACATTTTTAGTGGACAACACTTTTTATTTATCTTGGAATTTTACAAAAAAAAACCTGATGATTAAGATTTAGTGGACTCATCTTAATGTTATTTTTTTTAGTTAATAATTAAAATATGCGTCTCGCCCATCACTTATGGAAAGAGAGTTTAAAGTCAGTTTTTTTTTATTCAGTTGTATTTAGATGATTTGTTATATTATTATTAAAGCGTATGAATATGTTGCCAACCGAATTCGAACGCTTTCAAGACAATAACATTATGGCTTATAGAGAATCATAAGCAATCTGCTCCATATCTTTGCAACATAATAAGTTTTTTAACTTATTTTGTTGCATATTATTTAACTTTAATATATGAACCTTTAAAATTAGAAAAAAAGTATCCATTAAACGTCTTCAATCCATAATTAATGATAAATTGTGACCTCATTAAAACACCAATAGAATTAAGTAATCTATATTTCCGAATATGAAAATATCGTAATATGGTATTATACTGTAAGTACATAGTACATTAGCAGAAACAGTATAAAATAGCGATAAGGGAAAAGTGATAATTTTCCATACTGTTCTAGCCTCTAGCCACTTAATAAATACATATAGCTGGTGGGAAAACTACGTTTTTTTTCTAAATCCATGACACTCATTAGCACATCTTCATACAAAAACTCGTGTAGTTTGATGATCATCGTAATGAATCGATAAAGCCGTTTTAGAAAAGAAGAAAAATAATACCTATGTTATATGAAGTTTGCTATTCAATGTCGTCTAACAAGCTATGCTGTTATGACTAATAATTTCTAAAAAAAGATGTGCTAAACGCAATTCTTACAAATAATAATCCTAAACTATTAATTTGTGTTAAACATTACTTTTAACAATAATTATTATCTGTTGATTAACCCATCTATTCCCAACGTTGCGCGAGTGTTACCGTTCAGATTTGATTTTTTTTTGTGTAAAAATAAGTAAATAAATCTATGATATGTAAACCAATCTCAAAAAGAAGAACTAAGAGATGGATTATTATTTTTTTAAATGGTGGTTCAAAACCAAATACATTTTATTTTTATTTTTCAATCACTGCTACTTGATTCATCCCAACATCGACAGATTCAACAAATCATAAAAAATATTTATTTGAATAAAGCTATACTTTTTACACTGTATAAAGGTTGAACAATATATTTTTTACGATAAAAACCCTTTTCGAAGACAAAAATACTCCCACGTTTTGTTTATTTTAGACTTACAGAGAGCGTTGCACGTGCGTCACTTTGGGACAAACAGGGATCAGTTTTTATTGTTATACTGCTTGCCATTGATGGTAAAAATTTATTGTAAACAATAGGTCCTCGGTATTCAATAAGAACAAACACTTTTGTTTTATGGGTCACTTTATTTTAAAACGTCAAGCTGACCGGGTCCTATTGTAATTCTTATAAAAAAAACAATAGATAGTAATAAGTGAGCGTACACAGAGCGCAGTAAATACAAAGTAAAAAGTTGTAACATAATTGCTTGGTAGGCGACCATTGTCTTCTCAAGAAACTCTGAGTTGACCTACACTATAAGAGGTAAAGATGTACTATTACACCGGCTGTTGATAATTTTACAGACGAGGAAGACATAGATGATAACGCGCTATGTAATTAAATCAATAACTGATAGCGCTGAAATGCTTGAAATGTACACTAATTGTGAAAAAGCCAAGACTGCCGAAGAAGTCACCAAAATAATATTATGTTTCGGACTGGAAAATGAACATCCAACTCGTAAACATTTTCCTTCAGGTGATGAAGCAGCAATGATACTAATTACTAAATAATGTTTAGGTGGAAAAACACATTTTAAAGTATTTTTTTGTGATGAAGTTTGGAAATAAACTATAGGTTTTTCTTTAAAAATACATTCTTAACCATAACCGTCATTTTTCTAAATCTTTTCCAAAATGTTGCTACTGTCACGGTATTGGAATTCAAAGATATTTGGTATATACTACTTTTATTTGGATATCATTCTTTGCCTGGTGCTATATTATACTTGTCAAAAGATGAAGACATAAATGTATCAAAGCTTACGAAACTTTATAAATTTAAGGAAAACCAAAGAACTAACTTGCAGATAATTCACATTTTTGGTAATTCAGATACAAATCAAGGAAGACCATCAAAAAACCCGTTACCTTCTTGTATTCGCTTCAATTATATTGATAATTTCATAAAAAAAAGCATGAAAATAAACACCAAAGAGATGTCAACAATGTAGAAGTACAATTTATATGTATAGAAAAGGTTAAATACACACTTTATGCTGATTGTTTGAAAATATTTCACTTAGGCTAATACTTAAGCGTTGTTCAACTTGCTCGTAAAATAGAAGACCACTAGTCCCAACGTTACGCCGACGCAACTTGTTGTAGAATGTATACTAATTAATTAATATTTTTTTTTACTACAATTATCTCTTTTTGAATGTATTTAAAAACATAATTAACAAGAAAACCTATAAATATGCGTTTATTTTTACCCTTGGGAATTAATGGGTTAAATTATAACCTCATCAACAAAAATGTTGACTTATTCAAAAGTAGAAAATATGGGCCTCCATAGAAATAAGAAAAAAGGCTTTGAAAAATTGTGATTTTTTAAATAACCATTTATTTATCTAGTTACAATACGAAACGATTATCATTTTATAGTTAAATCATCAAGTACGCAAATCTATCAATATACTATTTAATTGTTTTCAAAATTGGCCAATATAATTAAGCATGATAGAAGAAAAAACTGCTCATGTGATTTAAAAAAAAAGTGTGCTCATTTATCGTAATAATTTTTAATCCAAGGATTCTTAGTTAATCTGGTAAATGTTCGATTTAAGGGGAGATAATTCGACCTTGATAGTTAGAGAGCTTTTATCTTAAGGCAGTATGTACACCGAGAGCGATAGTCGACGAAGTTTGCTTATGAAAAGTACAAAGCCAATCCTGTGTTAGTGAAAGATAATAATATATAATTATAAATGGCGCTTTAACGGTATGGAGCAGTCAGCGATAAACAAGTAAATTCTCTCACTTTTACACGAGATGTGTATTTTACTGTTCGTTTTTGAGCGAAATTGGCCGATCATTCATCGCTGACCCACTAGGGCAACTGCCACACTTTTGTACGGGTGTAAGTTTGTGTGTTTGTTACCATCCTATGGAACATTTGATTATACGTAAGATTAGGTAAGAGTACCTTACAGCGGTCGAACCGTGAGGCGTGGATAGTTTCTTATATCTTCCAATTCTTTGTGAAATCCTATACACTTAATAGCTTCTAGTGTTGTTGCTAGTAACACCAAATAAGCAAAACTACCAACAATTTAGTCCAATTTATCTATTCGTCATCCAAGTAACCCAGAGCGACTGTGTATATAAAACTAGCAGCCGATTCTTGCCATTTCAAAAACTTTTCAATTCCACACTCCCACTTTAGTTTTTACATACGGAGTAGGTGCAGTCAACATATCGTAAAATAAACTTGTTACACTATAACACATTTCATTAATATAAAAAGGTCCTGTTGAACTTCGAATTACGAAAGACCCGATACGCGCTCTCCGTATGGTAAATTAACACCGTCATTTTACTACTTTCGCTCTGCAATCGCAAAATAAGAATATCGCTTGTCCTATTAAAATCGTAATGAAGTTACGGAGAAAATACTTAATAAGCATTAGGTACAACTTAAAGAAGTCAGTATTGGCATTACATGAACCTTATACACACTCCGCCAACTAAAACTCTGAGAGTCATCGATTTTAGTCTCGAGACGACCGCTGTAACACAAATAGAAGTTAGAGGCACTGTATTTATACTCGTAGATGCGTGGATATGTGCTAACTTCTATGAAGCTCTAAGAAATATAGTCAATGACGTAGTAGACAAGCGCTAATCATATTTGGCTTGTGGCTAACGCTAAAAAGATAACTAAGATGAGAGTCATTATGGTTCGTTTTTCCGTAACGACTGTCATCTCAGTACATTTTTAGCATTAACCACAAGCGATTGGCGCTAAGCTTCCCCCCCTGCTACGTACATAGATGGGTGGTGTAGGAGGTACATCTAAATTTAATCACAGTCGCTCTCTGTTTCTTATTAACTTTTTATACTATCTATAAATTATCGTAATGTTATAGAAACTAGCTACTAAATAAAAACTAAACTAGCTAGGCTCGCTATTCAGTCTATAATAATGGTATAGAAACGGGCATGAAAGATATGCACAAGTTTTTATTGATCTACTCCCCTTCGCAAATCAAGATTCTGTTTTGACTTTTAGGTGAGTTAGTTTATAGTCAAAGATTTAGTCGATGAGAGCTTAGGTGCATCTTTCGTGCTTACAACTATAAGATGTAGTGTAAGGGATGAGTACGCGAAGTGAAAAAAAGATCGATTGAACTATATCGATGTTTATTATCGCATGATTAATGTACATAGTATGTACCTATTTATATCGTACATGGACGTTTAGTTGTACTAACTATATCATTATATTCCCAAATCGTTCGATATTGCAATGAAAATATTGTGAAAGGATTGTTTTTATAATAATACCCACCCATTCCAAGAAGCACGCAAAGTGTTTCTTATTTCCCCTTATATTAATGCTAAATTGATAAAAACACTGACATAATCATACCGAAACAATAATAAATATAGCAACAATAATTAATAAGCAGTATCGATCGATAAATAGAGTTTAAAATATCAAAGATAAACATCGATATGTTTAATCGATATTCGAATATATCGATCACTTCCTATCCCTATGTAGTGTTTACCTGTGTGTCAGGAGCGATATCTAAGGCTGGTGATATCTATTTATTCTCTATGTATTAAGCTGAAAGAATGAACTAAAGTAAGGAATATTATAGACGTACTGCAAGATTCAACTAGCGCCCTTTGTAAATATTTAGCGTTACGTAACAGTGACGCCGAATGAATTTTAGTTTTATTAAGTGTAACATTTTCATAGTAACTTATGTTAGCGAAATATATGTTAGATAAGATCTCATTGATGCACTAATGTTATGGAATTAGATTCTAAATAAGCCACTGCTTAGCGTCTTCGTGAAATGCGTTAGTTACTTATTTTAAGTAAGGAGCGTTTAATATGGTATACATTCTAATAGGTGTAAGATTAAAAATAATTCATGGAAGACATAATTTATTTAGCTTATTTTTATTGATGTCGTTACTGTAATAGTTGTTTAATATATGGGATTTTTTAATGTAAAAAGAAGCAATGCTGATGTATTACTTAATTATAATGACAATGGGTATTACTTTTATAATCGATATTATATATCATCATGTCTACTATTACATTCATAGGTTTCATATGTCCTTATTTTTCAGTAGTGGATGCAAAGGGAGGGGAGAGGAGTGGGCTCAAATCCTCCCCATAAAATAATATATCTAAGTCATGTTTCTAAGCCAAAATTTCCTGTCAGCCAAGTCCCCCTTTGGAAAACTGGATGGATCTACTTTCACTCCCTCTTCCAAATCTTATTACTCGTATTTTAGTCGTCTCTTCGTCTTCGATTCTGCTATACTTATCTTTTTGAGTTGGTTGATTGAGTAAAGCAGAGTAGAGGACAAAGACGAGTTAAATAGGGTTTTCAGTCATCTATTAATGGTTAAAAATCTTTTGAAATATGCCGTAGTGAATGAACGCCTTCTCAATATATACTGCATTTATAACATCTAAGCGTGGCTTATTATTTTGTATAGTGAAAACCAATTTAGTGGTGTTATTTATTTTTCCTAGGAAAAGTCAATGATTTTAGTCTGTTTAAAGACTTGATTGCTACTACGACCAGTAGCTTGTGGTTTTTTGTTTGATAACTTCAACGTATGTAGTATTAATTGGTCTATTGCTCAGAATGCAGGGACTTAGATTTATTCAGCTCTATTCGACTTTATCCCTTAAAAAACACCAGTTTTGCATGTTATCCGTGTAACTATGTGTTAGTGTTTGTGTCTTACTGGGTTGTAAGGACGGGCTGCTTGGGCTCATCGTTATTTTTTTAGAATGCTTTCCAAATTATAATTTATTTAGTTATGATTAAAACGTCGAATGAAGTTATAGTATTTTTATTTGAGCCAAAGTAAGCCGACCTTATGTTAAGCAAAAGTTTAATTGAACTGAATAAGTGTAGGTTCTACCCTCATATCCGAATAGAAATTGTTCTAGACGGGTAAGTCTGTGCAAGATCTCTTTATAAACTATAATGTGATGATTATGTGCAATTAAAGGTGTGTGATTACAAGAATTGTATCTTTTAAAGCACGGTCACCTATCATGATATATATTTATAAGACATTGTTATTAATTTTTAGATTCGTACATTGTGATTATTCTCTCTTGAGGGTCGGTTGCTTATTTTTATGAATGAATCAATCTGTAAACATCAGATATAATATTTTTGTGCAGTTTTTGCAATTTACTAATGCGTGCGGTCATTATTCGTGTTCATACGTACACACAATAGCCGGAGAATCACATCGGACGGAATATTCGCGTGAGGTATCAAATTCTTAGTGAAAAAGTGCTTTTAAATTTTTCGGTTGTGAATTTGACACTTATCACGAACATTTGTACGAAATGTGGCAGACGAATAACTATAACAATGTAACCGCCTACTTGTTCGACAATATTTTAAGTACAGTCAAATCATTTGCGATATATATAATATGTAAACTCCAACGTCCATTAAGCTTGTATTGTACATTAGTTTAGTAATGCTATCAGAGGGGAGGCACTGATGACCTGCACCACAGGTTTATCCTACAAACTTATAGAGGGCACCAGTCATACACCAGTCACATTACCCTAAACTCTCCTTTGTAACATTAATACTTAAGATCTTGTGGATTAAATAAACATCGCGTAAATCCGTTGCGTACTTTTAAAGATATAATCATATATAGTGACAGACAGACGCTGGAAGCAACTTTATTTTATACTATGTAGTATAAAATAAAGTTATGATATTATTGAACGAACCACGTCGCACATAGGGGTATTTTAATGATCTACGCGGCCAAAAGTCAAAATAACAAAGTTAAAGAAATGCTACTGCATTCGACTACCTGAGGCAGAGGACAGTCCAACGAACAATAGGCCGCCGTCCCCGCCCCTTACCCGTTGCGCGTTACCTGGCAAACTCAGTCGGAACTTGATCATCGAACTTAGTGTACGTGTCAGTTTTCGGCGATTTTAAAAAGCGTTAACGTT
Source organism: Hemithea aestivaria (assembly GCA_947507615.1). Classification (NCBI taxonomy): domain Eukaryota; kingdom Metazoa; phylum Arthropoda; class Insecta; order Lepidoptera; family Geometridae; genus Hemithea; species Hemithea aestivaria. The sequence goes on from OX382323.1 coordinate 5,856,385, forward strand.
GTGAGCTAACCTGCAGTTTTCTGTGTTAATCTGGTAAAAAGTAGCAATGGATTCGGAGACTACAGGTATGTGGCAATCTAAATTCAATATATTTAATAAAATTTGATTCCGTTTAATATATTTTTAGTGATCGAGAAATAATGTCCAAAATGAGATCATTTTTTTAAAGAAATTTATCTTTAAAGAGGTATTTGTTATAGTACCGGGGTAGATCCGGCTTTTATTCTCATACACGTTTAAAATATAGATTCTTAAGTAACGAATGCAATATATATTAGCCGCAGAATAGCGCAGATGCACAAAACAGAGTACTTTGATCTGTTTCAGTCGAAATTAGTGAATTATTAATTTTTGTTTAAATTTTGTTTTAGGCTTAGAGGGTACCTCTGGAGTGAGAATAGTGACTCGTAAATCACTCTTCGACAGGATGAAGAATGAAAATTTACGTAATTTAGAAGAAAAACTATGTTTTTTGGGAGACCACCTTTTCACCCAAGACAACCTTACTGAAAGTCAGTTAAAAGAACTGAAACACAATTTTTCACATTTCAAATCAGAAATAAAGCAAAGGTGGAATAAATCGCACAAAAAAGAAGAAGCTTTTTTGAAAAACAACCATCTTTGGCTAGAAGGTACTTTCGAAATTCCAGTCACAACTACCAATCGTCAAGGTCGCCCTTGTAAATCATTTGGTGAATCTAGCGAAAGGAGCAAAAGAAGAAAAACTGAGGAACTCCGCTCCAATGTAGAAGATGGTGTTTTAGTTCACGCAGTTCAAGTTGAATTAAGAAAATCGGGAAAACGTGATGCTTCCCGCATTCTCCAAGACATAACAAGCTCTCCGACCCGTGCAAAGAAGTACAAAAAAGCTTTCAATGCCTCTTAAGTGTGAAAAATCATCGCGTTTAACCCCCATGGAAGCATTAAAAATGTTTATAGATGCAGACTTAACACGAGTACAGTACGAAATTATAAGAAACACGAACCGGAAGTTTTTTCCGTGTTATAGCTTAATTCAAGAAGCCAAAAAGAAATGTTATCCTCCTCCAGAAGCGAGCACGGTAACAAGTACCTGCGCGGAAACCCAACTGCAACCATTAATTGATATTACTGTTAAGCGCTTATCGGAATACTTAGAAGAAGTCTTATTGACAATAAAAGAGCAAGAGCGGAACACTTTGAAGTTGATATGTAAATGGGGCTGCGACGGATCCCAACAAGCACAGTACAAACAAAAACTTGACAATGAGTCTGACTCTGATGCAAATATTTTTCAAAGCTGCTTTGTACCTGTGCGACTTATTTGCGGCAAGGACAATCAAAAGGTGTTATGGGAAAATCCAACACCTTCATCTGCCCGATTTTGTCGTCCAATAAGATTTCGCTTCGTCAAAGAAACAACTGATATAACAAACGAAGAGATCAATTATGTTTCAAACTCCATTGATAATTTGGTTGCAACTGAAGTGGACATTGACGGAGAAAAGTTTTTGGTGCATTCCCAATTTGTAATGACAATGGTAGATGGAAAGGTTTGCAACGCAGCTACTGGAACAACATCCACAAGTCGTTGCTATATCTGTGGGAAAACTTCCAAAGAATTCAACAATTTAGAGGACAAAAGAAGAATTTCAAAGGATGCTACTGAATTTGGTCTTTCTATTTTACATGCGAGAATACGATTTTTTGAAAGCATTTTACATTTAGCGTATAAATTGCCTGTGAAAAAGTACCGTCAGAGAAAAACAGAAGAAGAAAAACAAATGGAGATGAATAAGAAAATAGAAATACAGACCAGGTTTCGCAATGAAACTGGCTTATTAGTTGACATGCCGAAAGCAAACTGCGGAAACACTAATGACGGCAACACCAGCAGGAGATTTTTTGAAGATCCGAAACTATCCTCAGATATTACAGGAATAGATTACGAGTTAATATATAGATTAAAAGTGATTTTGGAAACGATTTCGAGCGGATACGAGATAAATTTAGAAAATTATGAAAAATATGCAGAAGAAACTGCTTGCTTATACGTGAAACTTTACCCGTGGCACCCAATGACACCCACACTGCACAAAGTACTTGTGCACGGATCAGACATAATAAAAAATGCATTGTTACCCATAGGGCAACTATCTGAAGAAGCAGCAGAGGCACGCAACAAGCATTTTAGGTCATACAGACAGGATTACTCAAGAAAATTCTCTAGAGAGTCCTGCAACAGAGACATATTGAATAAGCTACTTTTAAGCTCAGATCCCTTTTTTAGTGCCTCAAGGGTAATAAACAAAAACAAGAAGTCTTCTTTTCTTCCTGAAACATTGAATATGTTTGTATCTGCAACACCAAACCCAGCAGACGCACTTCAATCAGAAAGTGAAGAAGAGATAAACTGATTATTGTTTGATTTAATAATTAAGTAATTAATAAAATCATGTGTGTCATAATCCATTATAAAAAATAAGCGTGTGTGTGTGTGTGTGCGCGTGTGTGTGTGTTTGTGTGTTTGTGTGTGTGTGTGTGTGTGTGTGTGTGTGTGTGTGTGTGTGTGTGTGTAGTATGTGTAGTGTGTATATATTATAATTATTTTGTGTAGACATGTGACCTAATTAAATTTTTTTGTAGATTTTTTTTTATTTTATGGAAATAATTAAAAAATAAACATTATTTTTTACTGTTTATATAACGTTTGTTTTATTTCCGTCATTAGCAATTCAAAAACCCGAACTAATGTTTTTGGCCAGCTAAATTAACTAAATACCCCTATGTGCGTCGGCTCACATTTGGTGTTGTAAACGTCAAGTGACGGTTACCGTTTAACAACAGGCGGGTTGTTTGCTTGTGTATCGGTATCTAACACAAAATGTACGTGAAAACGAAAATTACCTATAAATACACACGCATTTGTAAATAGCAACTATGCCTGTATATGTATATAATATAGATAAATTATAATTTTGACGGCGCTAAGTTGAATCTTCCAGTTTTATTTTTATATAATATTTTATTGGAGACATTGCGTCCCCGATGATTCGACGTTGTAAGCATTTGTTTAAGAATGCATAGAGATTTTATTTCTTTTGGTATACTATTGTTTAGTTGGCGAGCGGTAGATTTAAATTATTGTAATTAATGTAACTAGTTGAGAGGTCGGGCAGACAACGCTGAGATTTTGTTGAGCTTGATAATTGTGCATAGCACTATATTGATTATCTCATTTGAATACACCAGCTCTAGACTATTCCCAAATGACAGCGTTGTCTAAACCTCGTTTAGTTGGCGTTGGTCAACGTTAACTGCAGTTTATAAAACACAGTTTAGCTACAAAATGTTTTAAGGGTAGCGGTTCGTTAGGAGGCGGACAGAATAATCGACGCGACAGTCAAACTAGTTTCCATTCGCCAAAATGTGCTTTCACGTTGAAACTACTGCTCTGACTATTCTGTCCGTTATATTTAACAATATAATACTTTGTGATGTTATTATAATTACAAAGTCAGTACAAGTAATTTGAATATTTCAAAATAAATCATGTAACCCTTGCTTAATAGTCGGGATGTATTTTGTAAATTTTTAAATAAAGAAAAAAATACAAACTAGATGTGTGATTTTGTACGGGTCCATTGTTTTGTTGTGTAATGTAGTTTTTATGAATGGACCCTAGCGACTAGGAATGTGTATCAAGGCTGAAGCCGATAGGTTGATTGCATTTTGTCCTATAATATTTCTTTGTTGCTTAAATTTATTTGTTTATTATTATTATTTTTAAGAAATAAACAGTTTTGTGGTATATTTGAATTTTATTTCACGTAATAACCTCTTAACCTCGTAAGTTCCTCGTAAGTTAAATAAATAGGCCAAGCGCTAGTCCGGTCAATGTAGGCTTCCGTAGTACTGGCAAATCGAATATTAACAGCCTAATATTTTATCAACGATATCTTTAAATCCAATAAAGATATCTTAACCGCTATAGTTTTCCTGGTTGATACGATATTCTTGATTTTTTTTAGATTTTTAAAGCTAGAAGTTCAGATTTTAGAGGGGGGAGCTTCAAAAAAAGTTTTAAATTTTAATATCTTTCAAACGAAACGCTAAATTGAAAAAGTTTCTTATCAACCCGTCCCTCATTTTAAAATACATATTCAACGATACCCCACATGATGGGGTCAGCCAGAAAAAAATTTCATTCGCATCTTACGTATATGGGAGGTACCCTAAATTAATTATTTTTTATTATTTTTTATTTATTTATTTATTTCATAAAAATTACAGTATTGCATGTTTGGAGTCCACTAGCCCCCACACTAGGATACCCTGTGTCGTGGGGGCTAGTCTCTTCCCCTTGATATTACATTCATTCATGTTTATAAGTAGGTTCCTAAACATTGTTCTTATTAATATTATAGCACTAAATATTACCGTTCTCTTACCCTGAATTACACTCCTCTGTGCAAAATTACAGCTTTCTAGGACTTATACTTTCTCACAAACCCGCGGACGGACGGACGGACAAAGCGAAACTATAAGGCTTCCTAGATGACTACGGAAGCCTAAAAACGATAAATGAGCATTTGTACTTTGGTAAGTACATTAGGCAGTTATTTCATCAATGTACTAAAAATGTCAGGTCTGAACTACAATAGATCGATAGATATAATGCTTTTTTGTTCACCACACAAAAAGCAATACATTACAAGTAGAAAATTATTGACAAAAATATTATAAATGTACAAGCGGCGGTCTTATCGCTAAAAAGCGATTTCTTCCAGACAACCAATTACTCGACGTTGGAGCCATTGGGTCGAATACCTGTTTTTTTCGGCTATCGACTCCGGACCTTATAGGTCAAAGATGAGGTCCGATGTCGATTTTTGTAGGAATCGGACATCCGACTCAATGGCTTTAGTCGAGTTTGTACCTACTTATATTCGGGGACTTACGAGGTTAATTATTATTATAATATAATAATTCTTTCCATTCATTGGTTGTCTGGAAGAAATCGCTTTTTAGCGATAAGACCGCCGGGTTTGTACATTTATAAGTTTGTCAATAACTTTCTACTTGTAAAGTATTATTTTTGTGTGGTGTCCAATAAAGCATTATCTATCTATCTAACCTTTAGGATAATGACGCAACGAGCTCGACCCTGTCGACAGTGCAGTTGGGTAGAAACGACTTTGAAATGGGAGGCCAATCGGAGGATTCAGTTGGGATGGGCTGCATTTGGTAAACTTCGTCGAATGTTTTCGTCACCCATACCGCAGTGTTTGAAGACTAAAGTCTTCAACCAATGCGTCCTACCTGTCATGACGTACGGCGCAGAAACGTGGACACTTACGGTGAGACTAGTCCATAAGTTCAAAGTTGCTCAGCGAGCTATGGAGCGGGCTATGCTCGGTGTCTCTCTGAAGGATCGCATCAGAAATGAGGTGATCCGACAGAGAACCAGAGTTACCGACATAGCAGAAAGGATTAGCAAACTGAAGTGGCAATGGGCTGGTCACATTTGCCGTAGAACCGATAACCGTTGGGGTAGACGAGTTCTCGAATGGAGACCGCGTCTCGGTATACGTAGTGTAGGGCGCCCATGGGCGAGATGGGGCGATGATATCCGGAGGGTCGCCGGGGGTGGGTGGAGAAGAAAGACGGAGGACCGAGTTGAGTGGCGTGCCATGGGGGAGGCCTATGTCCAGCAGTGGACGAACATTGGCTGATGATGATAATGATGATGAGCTCGACCCTCGCCCGATGTTAAGAAGATTATTTTCAACTTACAAAAAGATCAATATCTGAGAAATCAGTGTAAATTATACGAAACAGAAAAAAATCTATCGAACATGATATTTGCGTAAAATTGTATAATCCAGGACAGTGCTAATAAAAGTACAAAAGTTTTTGGACTCACGAGATTTTTGTATGGCTGTTATAAAAGTTGGACTCTAGATAAACTTGGAATCTTGAGAACAAACGTTATTTTCAATTTAGCCAATTCTAGAAATGCCTGTATAAAAACAGAAGGGACGTGACATTACGGAGATCAGTTACCAATTACCTAAAATAAAATTACAAAAATTCATGTTTTTAGGCTTTCGTAGTCAACAAGGAAGTTCGCGTGGAGGAGTATCGCTTTGTCCGTCTGTCCGAGGCTTTATGGAAAGTCCTAGACAGCTGTAATTTGGCACATATAGTAGATAAGAGCAATAGTAGTAAGGGTAAGAGAACGGTAGGTATTAAAATCCCATCTGATCGCATTATGTGGGTTATCGGGTATATTCCCATTGGTCCCCAGGTGGCAAATGGAAATAAATTACCATTGGCCCCCGGGTGACGAATGGGAACTTTTGCCACCATATAAAATCGCTTTACATTGCTGCACGTACCGCCACATAGACGGTACCTATATTTAAAGTAGTGACTGAGAAATTATGAGTGGAAGGTTGTACTTAGTAGGCATCTCAGAGAGGAGAATCATGTAGCCATTGATGGTGGTAAACAGTGATGCGGGAAGGGGGTGTCGTAAAAAGGTTAGGATGAGCTGTGTGTGCAAGAATATGCGTGCTAAGGGGGAGTAAATGAATATAATATTATGATGTATTGGAAAACGTTATTCCGTCCCTACTAGTTCTACCTACCTACTAGAATTAGGACATGAAGATGATGGCCACGGACGAGTACCACGGCGTACCCGCTGCTACGGCCTTGTGGCGTCTCGCAGGAACACCCCCAGGTTTTTAGAAGGTTTCTCTGCTGCGCCCGTCATCCAGTCCGTCATCGGGCGGGTGGCGGGTAGGTAGCGGGGAGTATCTACCCGCTACCCACATACTACCTGATGGCGCCGGGGGCGCAGGGCGACGATGCAAAACGCATTTTTCTTGGGTTAATAAAATAAGAAAGGACATGAAAATGATGCTAATACGTATCACAATTTCTAAGCTAAATACGAAACATGATATTATGTTGATTATATCACTCTTATTATGTGCCTAAGTGCCTTCATACATTGTTATGTCTCACCTAATACAAAGGCTTTGACAACAATAGATGCTCTTTACTTCGGTGAGTACCTGTCCTGTAGGTATTACAAACCTTGATATTGAGACGACCTTCCAAATTGATAGATTAAATACAGGAATACTTTTAGATGCTTGAGCCCGACGGATCAGCCAACATAATAACTTATTTGCCAAATTGTACCTAATAGGACATACAAATTAGTAAGGGGGCATCTCTACGAGCCGGTATTCCGCTGCGATCTTGTTGGATAACATTTTATACATTCAATACATCCATGCATTCAATATTATCCTTAGATTTAATCGACCTTAAAATATTTTTTTAATTCTTAGCTTAAAAATAAAAGAAAATGGGAAGATGCGCCATACAATAGGCCATAGCGCTATCGTTGCTATGCCAAACTTGGGCCTATTGGATCGGAAAGTTTCGCTTGCCGCGCCGACTCGCGCCGAAGTAAAATTGTGCCAGGTACAATTTTCGGCTCTTAAATTAGACCCATGGGCCTAAATGAAGCGGTCCATGTCAAAAACGTCAATACCGCATATATTTCTATTTTTAGGGTTCCGTACCTCAAAAGGAAAAAACGGAACCCTTATAGGATCACTTTGTTGTCCGTCCGTCTGTCTGTCTGTCTGTCTGTCTGTCTGTCTGTCAAGACCCTTTTTCTCAGGAACGAGTGGAGGTAACAAGCTGAAATTTATAGGAAATACTAAGGTCTATTGCCTCTTAGAGCTGTGAAAATTTCAAACTACTAGGTCAACGCAATCAAAAGATATAGTCGAATATGTCGCAAATTGCAGCAAATTTTCGACATTACCAAATAAATCAAAACCTACGGGGCACTTCCCGTAAACTCAGAATCTTGAAATTTGGCACGAAGTAACTCCTTAGAGCACAGATAAAGGAAAAATTTCGAAAACCATAAATTTTTATTTGCATCATATGAAAAAAATATTTTGAATAATTTTATACCTACTACCCCTTTTCTCATGAACGCGTGGACGTATTAAATTGAAATTCATATCAAATACTCAAGTCTATAATACCTTTAAACTGTAATAAAATCAAACCTCTATGTCAACGCATTCAAAAGAAACAGCAATTTTAGTCGTAATTTTAAACTCGCAACTACTCTCAAAAAATCAAAACCTACAGGGTACTTCCCGTGAACTTAGAATCTTGAAAATTGGCACAAAGCAACTTCTTAGAGCACAGATAAAGGAAAAATTGCGAAAACTGTACATTTTTAGTTACATCATATAAAAAAATATTTTTAATAATTTCATACTTACTACCTTATTTCTCATGAACGCGTGCAGGTATTAAACTGAAATTCATATCAAATACTAAGGTCTATAATACCTTTAAACTGTAATAAAATCAAATCTCTATCTCAACGCATTCAAAAGAAACAGCAATTATAGCCGTATATTTTAACTCGCGACTACTCTCAAGGGAATCAAAACCTACAGGGTACTTGCCGTTAACTCAGAATCTTGAAATTTGGTACGCAGCAACGTCTTAAATCATAGGCACAGGAAAAATTGCGAAAACTGTCAATTTTTAGTTACATCATATAAAAAAATATTTTTAATAATTTTGTATATTAACTACCCCTTTCCTCAAGAACGCGTACAGGTATTAAATTGAAATTCATACCAAATACTCAGCTTTATAATAACTTTAAGCTGTAAAAAAATCAAACATCTATGTCAACGCAATCAAAAGAAACAGCAATTTTAGCCGCATATTTTCAAACTCGCAAGTACTCGCAAGGGAATCAAAACCTACAGTATATAATATTATACCCACTTTTCCTTAGGGTTCCGTAGAAACCCGTAGGTTTGTACGGAACCCTCGGTGCTCGAGTCCTACTCGTACTTGACCGGTTTTTTTTTAAATCTATGATAATATAATCCATTACAAATTCTAATATTATTTTTTTAATTCATTTACAAATTTACGTATATAGGTACTAGGTACTTACTACTTTTCCCTATATTTTGGTCATTGATGGATTGAGTTGCAGGCCAGTCTATAATGCATCGTAATCTACATATGTCACCAGTCACCAGCCAATTTGAGTCCATTGCTAAGCATTAATAAGCCTCTCTTATGGTAAGGCTCCACTCTATTTTAAACCTTGTGAACCAACTCAAATTGTCTAAGTCGAGATACAAGGCGTCCAAACAATGCGTCCACAAGCATCGGTTGTTGTTGTTATCAATTTGACGCATATGACCTATACATGTGTTCGGATTTTAGGGCATGCAGTATCGATACCATTTCTAGTACCGGGAATTTTAAAACCGATACTCACACGATACCAGGAAATTCCCGGGAATCGATACATTCGATATTTACTAAAAATTAAAATCAATTAAAATGCCTTATTATCGCCTAGAAAGGTTAAAAAGAGTTATATCAACTAATTATTATTATATTATCAATTTAAGTCAACTTAGGACCCAGTCATAATACATAATTATATTAGTGACTTCGCAATAGAAGCTTTTATTAAACTTGGGGTTACAATAAATATCGTAATTTTAATAGGTTTTTTTATACAAAAAATAAGAAAACGAGCTAGATGCTCTCCTGGTGCCTTATGGTAATTGCACTGCCCATAATATCAGTACAGTGCTATCCGGGATCTCACAATGGTGTAAAATTCTAGGCGCACCAACGTTTTTTATTCGAGAGTCATAAGATGTCCAGACTCTGTAACCCAGTTATTTCACTAGCTACAGTGCCCTCCTATTGAAGCACTGTAATATTTTCACATCTCTGCTCGGGCGTTCCCCCGGTAGATAATAATAATAAAGTCAAGTAAAATAGAAAAATGTCAAAATCTCCATAAAGTACTGGTTTAACAAGCTTTGGCATTCCCACTCTTCGATTTGACAGGTTTGTTCTGTTCATTGCCGATCTTATGGTCTCAGCAACTGGCATGCTGGTTTTTTCATTAACCATACCTGTAGTAGGTATGATTGACTTTTGATATGATTGACTTTTGAAGTATTAAATAGTTTTGTTTATCGCGACGAGTGCGTCACTGTCATTGTCAGTATTTTGGTTGTAGTCTTGTTTATTATAATGAGCCAATCTTCTTCTTCACTCTTGAAAGCAGAGCACCGAGTTCTCCTTAAGACTTCGCAAGATACTGTTAATTGCAATCTGGTAAATTTTCAAGAAAAAAGAGCTTAATCTCATGTTCTTAGTATATTAAGTAAGTTTAAGTAGTTTTGTTTATTGTTACTTAATAGATTTAAATTTACAAAATTATACAGTATTTTATTAAAACAATCGATAAAGTAATGAATTATAACTAAACCATCAAAAGTATCGAGTCCCGGGAAATGTCTTTAAAAGTATCGGTACCGAAATGTAATAAAATAAAAAGAATTCCCGGGATTTTCGATACCGGAATTTCCCGGGAGCATGCCCTAGTTCGGATCGTACGCTCGAATGAATTCATGCAAATCCACTCGCCTTTCTGCACAAGGACCAATATAGCACATAGGCGCAGTATCCAGACGTTATTTACGTCACATATTGTAGGCAAATAATATAGAAATTAATCATCCGATTTTCTTTTTGGCTAAAATAAAATTAGATGATTAATTTTGCGCTTTGCAAATAGCTTACGATTTTTCACACACATTAATAAAGTTAACGAAATTTTAAAAAAATAGCGCGTATCTACACTTTGAAAACTGCAAAAAGTCGCGGTCGTTCAAAGTGTGTGTGGCCGTAGCATGGCGTGTTTATGCTAGGCTTACTGCTGGCCTATTGTCAATATCTACCTGTTACCTATTTGTTAAAAATCCAAAAATGACTAGTCACAATTATTTATTATTCCCAATTAGTCAGCTATTCTATGCATCGAGTGAAACGTCCACCCTTGCACTGTTACATTAGGCATGATTCATACAGGTGACTCACCGCGACCCCTTCTTTAAAACCCTCCTGTTAAAACACAATTTGTTCGACTTTCGACCTAATTATACCTGATCACCCATTCATGCCATATGGGAAAGATTAGGTTGATTAAATTAAGCAATCTCACTAACATTGTTTAGTGTGGATGTGTGTTTGTTAGCGTAGAATTGGTATGGCAAAATCGGCGATGACACAACTAGACAAGATATGGAAAGACAGAAGTATACGGAAAAACACAAAAATGTACATTGTGAGCACTCTAGTCTTTCCCATCTTTCTATATGGTACCGAATCCTGGACGTTGAAATCAACTGACAGACGGCGCATAGACGCCTTTGAGATGTGGGTTTGGCGTAAAATGTTGAGAATACCGTGGACAGCACGAAGAACAAATATCTCCATTTTAAAAGAACTAGACATATCTCAGAGGCTGTCTACTACATGTCTCCAGCGAGTACTCCAGTACTTCGGCCATATTGCGCGCAAACCAACCGATAATCTGGAGAGGCTGATGATCACAGGCAAGGTGGACGGCAAACGCGCTAGAGGTCGTAGCCCCAAGAGTTGGTCCAATCAGGTGTCCGAACAACTCGACACCAAAATGACCGAAGCTATACACTATACACTGTGCTGCGGACCGTCAAAAATGGCGGCAAATTATCAAAGAAAAGCTTCGGCGGGCTCATCACGACGCTCAGAATTGAGCAAACGACTAGAGGAGGTGTTTGTTACCTCTTCACGTGCAAAGGCTGAACCGATTGAACTGAAATTTGGCATATAGAATATACTACTTCTATCTTTAACCGTTTATAGGCTACTTTTCTTCGATAAAACTGCTGGGCACAGATAGTTTTAATAAATAAATATTTTATTGTGAAGATTGAGAAATAATTTAATAGGTAAACTAAGAATGAAACAATAAAAAAATAAATAGATATCTATAAAAACGTGACTGGTTGATGTATACATGTCAGCGGTTTACGCTTTCTAGTATACATATATATATGGATATATGTATACTGGAAAGCTTAAACCGCTGACCGGATTGTAAGTTTTAGACACGGACACATATTATGATGTAAATATCTGTTAAGATAGGTGCAACCTGCCCCCGCCAACTTAACACCATTGGTGTCTAAGCTAATTCTGCCACGCACCAATTTAATTTAATTTTTCGGTTTATTTTATACATGTGCTGTGTATGTTAGCACACACTAGAAAGAACCGTGTTGCCAAGCCGTCATTACGACAGTGCTCTCACACGATGTTCAGTGAAGCCAGGGAGGGATTTATCCCGCCTTCTAGGATAAGCCTGGTATCATCTACGACCGCATCATCGCTTAATATTAGGTGAGAGCTTGGTCAAGGATAATGAATTAAAAAAACTATAAGTAGGTATATTATAATTAATTATCTTCTCACTTCTCAGACCATAATAAACCTACTACAAGATTTAGGCCTTATGGTCACTTCACAATTTCTGGCCCTTCTGAGTCTAATCTTTGTCATAGACAAAAATAAATCTATGGTCTCATCCAACTTACCGACATTTGACAATCTAAAAATACTTTATTTATTTCTTGAACATCGCGTGAATCATAATTCTCACTTAACAAATAATAGAGAGATACACTTCAATTATGTTTATACTCGTAATATGCTGGACATAATATACATTTCAGACTTTCAGACTCATATTTACAAGACTATCTACTCTTTCATAAACTCTATCGCGAATCACGGCAGCGGATGAAGTTAAATAGAATAATTATAATAATTATTATAGATATTACGAGTATTGAGGGGCAAAGTGGTGGTGGGTGGCACATTGTTGTCACATCTAGTAATATCAGCTTTATGTAGACAATGCAAAATGCACTCTATGTTAATAGGATTATTGTTCAAATTGGTACAATGATAAACACGAAATATGTGCGGCTACGAACTACGAAGTTTTAGAACCACCACCGCGCACCAACCCCCGCAGCGTTGCAAATAGTAAGACTTAATATGGATACGACATGACACGATCACACCATGTGATAAATGAAAAAAAAAAACAACTTTCCCTAACAATGGGGAAAGTCAATAGGGACAATATAATATGGATATGAGAAAATGACAAAAATTGTGTAAGACCTCAGGCCTCAACAACAGCTATAAAACAACTGTGCCTATATTTGATATACTCGTATTATATCTACTCATATTTGACTCATATGTAAGTGTAGTAATACTTAAAACATTGCCAATCAACTTTTCCGCAGACAATCCGTTGGGCCCAGGTCAATCAACACTAAGAAGACAAGCAAGATGCTCTCCTAATGTTAAGAGATAACGCTGCCCATAATTCCACTCAGGATTTCATAACCACCAACTGCACAAACGCTTCTTTCTTATGTAGTCATAAGATGTTGAGATCATTCAGCGGTGGTGGCCAAAGGGTTATGTGGTGCAAATGCCATTCTGAATCACCATGTTCGAATCCCGGCCACAGATCAACGACTATTATAATTAGTTATGTGCGGTTTTTCCACTCGCTATACTGGTGGAAGTGTTCGGCCGCGGCTTGTTACCACCCACTGAACAAAACCGTGTCGCCAAGCGGTAATTGTGACCGTGTTCCGGCATGTTGTTCAGTGAAGCCAGGAAGGGATTTATCCCGCCTTCAAGGTTTAGTCTGCTGCCATTTCCAGCCACATCGTCGTTTAACTTCACGCGAGATCGTGGTCAAAGGCTAACCTATATAAAAAAAACCTAGTCATTTCACGGGTTACAGTGCACTCCTACCGCAGCACTCGTACAACAAACACTGAGACACGCGATTTTTATTATAATGATACATATTAGATTTTTCAATCCGGTAAGGACCTATATAACTTGTGCATAAGCCTTATCCATACTAATGTTGCATTGTAGAAAAATAATGCACGGGTAAACGTTACCGCGGCGACCTCTGAAAATGTATTTATATCAAAGTTGTTGATGGGAACAGTCGCTCCAAAAAAAATTGTGTGCATAATCTAGTTATGGTGAAGCTACTCCTCAGTCAGATAATAGATGCGAGTAGATAGATAGATAACATTTTATTGGAATACAAAAAAAACAGAGGTGAGATACGCTTAATTTTTTGCTGGCACTTAGAGTACTTTTTTCCTTATTTATTATTATAGATATGTATGTACTCTTTCTGGTTAAATGTTACATTTTCATTGTGTTATTCTTAAGTATAAAAAATGCCCCTAAAGGTACACTGGAAGTACATTGAAAGAGGTTTTTTTTATTTTGTATGTTTAAACTTATTGTCATAGGCTTTTTATAGTCCACTATGGGCAATTTTCTTATGCGAATTAAAAAAATGTGAATCTAAAATAAATATCATACAACTTATTATAAATTCTTATGCACTTTATATTGTTAAAACACACTGTTTTAAACAATAGCGTATTTTTAGACTCTTAAAAATACTACCTGTGAAGTGGGCCAGTATGGCGAACCAAAAAAAAGTATTACTTCTCGTAAGATGTATCAATAAAGTGTTATCAAATCAAATTCACACCAATAAAATACCTCTTATCTTACTAATAATATTATAAACGTGAAAGTTTGTAAAATGTATGGATGTCTGGATGTATGTTATGCGATAGAGATGAAATTTAATTTAGAGATAGCTTAGACCCTGGAATTAGACATAGGCACGTAACCGCTAGGCGCAGCTAGTATGAATATGAAATAAATATAATAAAAGTATATACGAAAATATCCACACACGTGACATTCATACTTCGGGTACTACCTATTGTTTTTCATGTCTTCCCGTCCAGCATGCATTCTTCATACTCTATAGGTACCTAATACTAGATTTCGTAGCCGCTACGAAGTTGCGTAGACGCTACAGGTAGCGTTCGTAGAGCCGCACCGTATATAAAGTCCCTTTATATTTTCAAAAGTAATTCCATAACCTTGTATATACCTAATTTGGGATCAATTTGAATATGTCTAGACTCGGTCACTGAATAGACAATCATCATTATGGACGTTTACCTGTTTATCTCAAATATAAGGCTGTCTCTACGCGTTATCATATAACAAGAACCGAAAATTGTGTCCTTGGTTATTCAAGTGGATAAAACATTAAGACAAAGTTTGTAAGACTGTATGTATATAATAAAACTATGTTTTTACACATAAGATATCAACAGGACGTGCTCATCGACGGAAAAACTTGCAATTAATTAAACAATCTCGTTTCTTCCCGAAATCAGGCTGTTTGTATTTTTTTGCATTATACGATTAGACCACCGATTTTTAATCTCTTTTAAATTTGTTTTTTCAACTGTTTTTATGCAATAAGTACTACATCTATGCTAATAAGGACCCAAGTATGTAAATTGGCTTAATATTATGATCCGTTATTATACCCAAAGTTATATTTTTTCCATTAGTAATCAATACATGACAAAGTTAAGAATTAATTCTAAATATTATATTTGTGAAAGCATAAATTCTATAACTTTTTTCTAAGAAAAAATATAAAATAACCTTCTAATTGTACTATTTTCCACTATTTCTTAATTAGCGCTTCAAATTAGGTGAACCTAACGCTGCACATCAATATTTAACTAAAATTTGGTAAATATTATTGTAGTTCAATATTTGAAATGACCATTATATTTACTGCATTGAGAAAATACTTAAACTTTTGCGACCTGGCGCTCTCTTATTTCTGGACTTAACACCCGCTGTTTTCTTTTGCTGTATTTATCTGATAGTATAAAAATGAGTTTAACAGTCGGCGCTTCACTTTGCGCAAATTTACGCCAGGGCCCGTAGCATGCTATACGGGATCCCGCTGAAATGTCAAGAGTAGAACTGTCATCCCATACATTGTACTTTTGTGAATGTATGAGATGACAGTTCTACTTTTGAAGTTTTGTCGGGATTCCGTGTGGCATGCTACGGCCACTGCTGTAGTGTCGAATTCGTATTCAAAAACTGCTTTTGACATTTTGTTTTGTTTGAGATTTTGACATATCTTGCGAACATTTGCGCGATTTGGGACTGGCCTATTACTGAACTTTATAACTATTAGTAGTTCGTAGCTTAGATCAGGGCTTTAGCAGCATGCAAAACCGCGGACATACCTAGTCTATTAATGAAAGTTGTTTACCTGAAATAATTTGAATAATTCATTAATAAGTGCCCAACAAGATTATATTGACGAATGAATGCACTTGACAGCACGTGGGACGATGTCGCGGCGGCGCCTCCTTAGCGTCATTACGTATCCTCTAATTTTATACATTCGAGAACGTTCTATTAAACATTACCGGCGAGTAATAGCGACTGAAAATGGAACTACATTAAAAGTGGCAGATAAATGTTCTTACATACAGTAACTAGCGCCGCTCGCCCTCTAGGGGATGTTTTTATTTATTGAACAGACAAGGCATAGAAAATCTGAAATATAGATAATCATGATATTGGCAGAGGCGTAGGTAGAAGAAAGGGGACAGGATCTTAAATAAGGTGATTCTACATAGGCGATAGAAGAGTTAAACTTTATTATCTATTTGGCTGTAGTTAATTTCCAATTTACAAAAAAAATTGTACGTAGATTTTTCTTTGAACATAGATAAAGGAAAAATTGCGAAAACCGTAATTTTTTTATTACATCATATAAAAAATACATACACAATAATTTTATACTTACTACCCCTCACCTCGTGAACGCGTAGAGGTATTATGTAAATTGAAATTCATATCAAATACTCAGGTCTATAAATCAAACCTCTATTTCAACGGAATCAAAAGAAACAGCTATTTTAGCCGCATTGTTAAACTCGCATCTACTCTCAAGGGAATCAATACCTACAGGGTACTTCCCGTGAACTCAGAATCTTGAAATTTGGTATGTAGCAACGTCTTAGAGCATAGATAAAGGAAAAATTGCGAAAACCGTAAATTTTTATTTACATCATATATAAAAAAAAATTATTTTCCTTATCAACGCGTAGAGGTATTAAATTGAAATTCATATCAAATACTCCCAGGCTACTGAAAAATTAGCGCTTTTTTTATGCAAGCGGGTAAAAAAGACGTTGAAGACGCTGAGCTTTTGAGCCTTTGATGCAGCAAGACGAAGGGACTAAATCTGGGATTTGCATCCTATACATATAATATTAAACCAACATTTAGTACCTTTTTATTACTATTTACTAGGTAATTCTAAAGTTTAATATTTTTTTATCTTATTTGCTGATACATACTCATTACTCTTTTTTTTAATTAAAGAGGAATGGAAAAGTACGTTCATTTCTGATCTCTGGAAGGGTCCATGGATATTATCATAGAAAATAAAATTCTTAACTAATTGAACTGTAATCAGTGGCGCTACCGCCTTTATGATGAGTACGTTTTCTCAGCGTCTATTATGGCGGAATGCTAGTTCTACTTTTCGACGCTTCTTTTGCGTTCTATAAAATACCTTTAAGCTGTCAAACAAAATCAAACCTCTATGTCAACGCAATCAACAGCAATCTTTAGCCGCATAATTTTAAACTCGCAACTGAATCAAATTCCAAGCTCGCGGGAAGTACCCTGTAGGTACTTCCCGTGAGCTTAGAATTTTGAAAATTGGTATACCTACGTGTTTGTACAGAACCCTCGGTCAAAGAATAGATACTATTACTACGTACTCGGTGCTCGAGTCCGACTCGCACTTGACCGGTTTTTTTTTTTAAATTTAAGAACCTTTTTTTTTTTTAACAAGGGGAAATGCGTTTATGCATACCCGTACCTCCCGGGGGAGAGGCACGAGTTATGTGGGACTCACTTACCGGAGGGAGTGCAAGACCGGCAAGAATACCCACTAAAACCCCTTGGTAGGCCGTCGTTCCGCCTTCACGGGGGAGGATGGGGTCGCTATTGCATTCACCATCCCACCCTGACGGTGGCCCGGTCACTCATCGGACCCCTGCGCTAATGGAGGGGTGATCTTTCCTACCAAGACCACCCCTCAGACGTGCTGGGCTCGTGCAATCTGGCCGGAAGCCCCCCGGCTACCAACCAGTGAGCCCAACTAAGGCGAGGGAGAAGGAGGCGAGCATATTCTGCCTCCTCTATCCGCCACGTCGTCTGCACTGGAGCGGATCAGCGAGAGCATCGGTACCTCTGATCCGCTCCGATGTCCGACTCAAACTAGTCGGACATCATAATCTCGCTCGCGGAACTTTCCCGGCGAACGACTCTCGGGATGGCAGCGGGGATGCCACCTGGAGAGCGGGGAGCCTGTCCTTTTGTCTTAGGAGGGACGCAACTCC
This sequence comes from Hemithea aestivaria, assembly GCA_947507615.1. Lineage (NCBI taxonomy): Eukaryota > Metazoa > Arthropoda > Insecta > Lepidoptera > Geometridae > Hemithea > Hemithea aestivaria. Next base: position 5,874,663 of record OX382323.1, read on the forward strand.
GTCCTCCCATCTTATGTCTGTAGGGCCTGTCCGACTCAGCGCAGATTGCGCAGCGGGGTTCAGCCCTGTGACAGGTTGCCGCCTTATGTCCCGTGTCTCCACATCTGAAGCACAGGTCTCCCCTGTCAACCGTCGCTGTGCACTGAGGACGGGTGTGGCCCAGCCCCATGCACCTGTAACAACGCATGGGACGATAACCCAAGGCCGTTACCCGCACCGAGCTCCATCCAACTAGAATCCTGCCCCCCTCCAGCAGAACTTTGGCTGCTGAAACTGGGCAGGACACAATTGTGGAGCCTGCCCCACCGTTGCCGATGCCACGGCGGATGCGCCCGACCTTAACGAGCCGTACGTCGCAGCGGCCCGCCTCCGCAACGATTTTGGCCAGCCCCTCCTCCGTGGTAGCGTCATCCAGGCCTGTCACACTTAAATCAGTGCTTTTGATGGGCCTGACCACGCTGACCTTGCCGGACAGAACTGTGCGGAGTTTATCCGCCAGCCTGTCCGCTTTGTCACTATTTTGAGAGCCAGGAATTTCCAACATCCTGGCTCCCGTTGCCGTCTGCCGATATCGGAGCTGGTCTATGCCCAGCTCCTTAAGGTCCACAGCTGCTTGCGCCTTCATCAGCACAGCGCTATAAGTGACCCCTCTCTGCGCAGCCTCGGGCTGTAGCGCGAGCACCACTGCCGCGGAGGAAGGGGTCTTTAACACCACTTTCTGTTTCGGCGCCGTTTTTGGCGCCGCTTTCGGCTTGGCGGCCGGTGCTGGAGCACGAGACGCAGGGGCTGGGGTAGCTTGGAGAAGGGAGGACTTTCCCTTTCCTTTGCCTTTTCCCTTGCCCTTTCTCACAACCGTTGTCCAAGACTCATCTTGAGCAACAGCAGGAGGAGCAGCCCCGCTTGGCTTTTGGATACCCGAAGGACCCGCGACCGAATCCACCTCGGGGGTGGCAGCAGGCTTTTTATTTCCCGCTTTTGAGGCGGGTGGACGAGCCATGGCAGACGAAGGCTTGGGCAGAGCGGAGGCCGCCGCCACCCTCCTCACGTCCGCCTGTAGGGGTGGACGGACTATCGGTGCGGGTAGGAGCCGATCCTCCAAAGCTTCTATTCGGGCAGAAATCATTTGCCCGAGTGTGGCGGTCAGTGACCCCCGCAGCTCCTCAATGGCGACCGCCATGCCAGGCGCTGGCAGCGGTCGTAATTCTCCGCCGGTGGCGGCAGCGGTATTAGCCGCGGTAACCTCCGCCCGGGCATCACCAAACGCCTTGCGGAGGCCCTTCAGTTCAACTTGAAGGGCCTCTACCTCCATCTTTAGGCGATTATTGGTCGCCCGGAGGCACCGCGTCTCCTCCGCCTCACTGCGACTAGCGAGGGTATCGACCACCTCTCGTAAAGTCGACGCCGACCTTTTAAGGCGACCGACGTACTCGCCTTTGATGCACTTTGGAGGTTGCCAGAAAATCTGGCAACCTCCAAAATGCAGGCAAGCATGCCACCTGCCTGCGCCCGCAACTATTCAGCGTTCATTGTGCTCATGTCGCCAAACACCAACTGGATATCGGACTCACTGCCCGGATCCAGGGTGCCAGTAACATCAGCGGTATTCGCCCCCTTCTTTAACTTCCTGCTACGCAGGATCTTTGCCAACTCCTCATCTGAACCTGTAGATTGAGGCTTGAGCAACTCCCCGCGAGTGTGTCCCGCTTTTGCGGGTCTCCCTCTACGAGCCGCAGGCACTTTTGCGGCCGTCAATCCGTCAGTCTCAGTGTCGTCCGAGTCGGTAACACCCGAAACGAAGACAGGACCTAACGGACGCTTCCGCCGCACACCATCAGCCACTCCCGAAACAGAAGCAGCCACAGTGCGAACGGGAGCAGTCTCCATCTGCATGCCTCCCATATCCAAATCTCTCCGCTCAGCGACCGAGTCCAGTGAAGACTCTCTCGAGTCAACAGTCGAACTGCGGAGGAGGCGGCCCTGAGAAGGGCCTTTTGTTTGGCCCTGAGAAGGGCCTTTTGTTTGGCCCTGAGAAGGGCCTTTTACGAAATGCCCGGAGGCGTTACGTTCAGACAATGCAGGCATAGCCTCCGACATAGTATCAGTAGTTGATGCAATCTTGAATTGTTGCCCGCAAGTATAGCGCTCGATATTTGTTCACCCGTCTGCCACTCCGTTACGGTGGTCAGACGGGGTCCAGGGCAGACTACGGGGAAGTAACCGAACGCACTTGGGGGCCTGCCCCTAAATTTAAGAACCTAACTCAACGCAATTAAATTTGCTCTTATACTTATCCTTTTAATGTACCTCTAGAGCTAAGAAAATTATTTAAAGGTTGCGTCTAGTAGATTTTAAACTCTAACTACAATTGCAAAAGAAGCGTGAAAAGTAGAACTAGCATTCCGCCATAATAAGACGCTGAGAAAACGTACTCATCATAAAGGCGGTAGCGCCATGGATACAGTACAATTAGTTAAGAATTCTATTTATCTATGATAATCCATGGCCCCTTCGAGAGATCAGTAATGAACGTACTTTTCCATTCCTCTTAAATTAAAAAAGAGTAATGAGTATGCATCAGCAAATAAGATAAAAAAATATTAAACCTTAGAATTCCCTAGTAAATAGTAATAAAAAGGTACTAAATGTTGGTTTAATATTATATATGTATAAGATGCAAATCCCAGATTAGGTCCCTTCGTCTTGCTGCATCAAAAGCTCAAAAGCTCAGCGTCTTCACGTCTTTTTCATCCACTTGCATATAAAAATAGCGCTTATTTTTCAGTAGTCTGGGAAAGCATGGGAAAGCCTATCTATGAAGTGTGCTCACCCTTTTTTATTCAACAAATATACTAAAATACCTTATGGTGGTTAAAATATTGCGTGGGCGTGCTTTGTTTTGCCATAAGACATAAATCATTTGAGCGCTCCCGTGAGATGTGCTTGAAAACATATTGTGACTGTATTAAAATAAGGGTTAGTGTAGGTAGTAGGTATACCTAGGCGTCGGCGCGTTACATCCTACTCTACCTAGTGCAGATAGGTTGAACTCAGATCTAGACGGCCGCTATCCCTCGGAGACGCCGGTAGTCTTCCGAGCTCTAATAAATCACCAATCAGTTCTTATTAAATGTGACTTCAGCAAACTGTTAGTAGCATCAAATATATATTTTCTCTCGGCAATTGTTTAAAAATATTTTAACGGTTCCGAAGACAAATTTCAATTGTTTTCTAAAAATTTTGCTACAAATAAATCAATTCATTTATTTTATTACGGTTTTTTCCGGGCTTTAATTAAATACAAATATTGTTCGCGATTTTAACAAATTAAAAGTAATCTTACAATATATTTTTGCGCAAATAACAACTTCAAGAAACCTTTAAGAGTTATAAGTTATCCTGTGAAAATAATCCCATCAAAAACATAAATGTGAAAAGAGAGCCAAGTTCAATATTACGATGTATGTGCCGTGTAAGCTAAAGTTAAGAGAGTGCCTACCTAGTATATTATGAGAACTGGCCAAGTCAGTCTTTAGGCTTCAAAATAATATTAATTCTAAGTGATAAGAAGAAATAATCTTTTAAGTTGTAATAAAATATTTTATGTTGTTGTAAATATTTTTCAGGACTGACCATTGAACTTGGCACCCATTTAGATCTCACTTCTTTTGTCGTTGAAGTCAACCACCAAATCATAGGTAACTATGAGTACATACATCGTAATATTGAACTTGGCTCTCTTTTCACATTTATGTTTTTGATGGGATATCATTGCTTTTTGTACAGTACTTTTTAGTATGTAATAGGTTTAAGACACCATTATTTTATTGCACCATTCCCCACCCCACTGCTCTATGGTACGGCCGTCGCACCGCGCACCGCGGCCCGTGAGCCTCGCCGTGCTTCGATATACCTATACCTATAATTAATTTAGTACTTATTTATAAATAGCATTTATGTGCACTATTGATTTGAATATTGTACCTAATCAATTGATTTTTAAACAATACTAGTTACTGATAAATTTATCTATATTCACCCAGCTATCTTATACCTACCGCCTACCTGGATGGAAATTTAACTTTTTAGATCATCTGGAACTGGATTAGAATTTCGATCAAAAGAAACCTAAGCCGACAAGACTTGTAATGACGACGACTTGGCGGGGGCACTACCGTGCCCCCAGATACCGCCACATACCTATAATATCATGACTATACGTTACAGGTACGTAGGTATCTAAAATGTTTACACCAACTAGCACCTAAGGCGATATACATACATTATTTTTATTGTAAACAATGTTAATATTATTACCTCTATGTTACTGAGCCGCCTTGTGCTGCTGGTGAGTCGATATATTGATAGGTATTTACATAGGATATACAATTGTTACGTAGGTATCAGGAACCTATTTTTATTAGTGACTAGCTGTGCCTAGCTGTATTACCCACTATACAGTTTGGTACAGTAGTGTATATTATAATGTTATTCCAGGGGTCTAAGCTATATTTTTTATTATACCAAATTTAAAGTCAATCGGCCCACCCGTTTAGGCGTGAAAAAGTAAAAAACATATATCCATACGTACAGTAGGTATAAAGTTTGTATTTATATTTATAATTATATTAGTAGGAATAGTGGACTCGCGCGCACTTCGTAGTATCTAACAGAAAATAGCCGCCTACACAAAAATTATAGCAACATGCAACATGTATTGCTTTACGCGTTCCTAGGCGTCCCAAACTTTAATATCATACATTTTTAAAAAATTAATAATAATTTAAAATGATAAAAAATTACTAGTTTCTGATTTTTCCCTTTGTTACTACGACATTACCTATCGGGATGCCAAATTTCAGCTTTCTAGGTCATCTGGAACTGGGATATTACTTTTGATCTATCCCTCAGTATGTATTAACTTCACTGATTACTGGATGTTTATATCTAAATAACCGTTTGAGCTGTGTTATTGGAATTTGGAACAGAGATATAGTTCGTATATTTAAGTATATGTGCCAAATTTGACTTGTCTATGTGTAATAGTTTTTGTATAACGAGGGTGTAAAAAGTCGTCAAAACGCGCTTTGGACGGTTCGTGTAATATAACACACGGCGCGGTCGCCAGTTCCTTTGCTTGAACTTGGCTTGACTCGCTGCCGCGTGTCTAAATACAATTTATATCTGTTTTTTTTTTCAAATTCATAGTGATGTGAAGTGTGAAGTGAGTCATTCTTAGGGGAACATTTATTTGCGTGGTAAACTTTATTCTTGAACCACCCCGTAGGGCAGTTGCTAAAGTTAATTAAACTAATATGATTTATAATGTTTTAAAGATACGGGGTTAAGCTTGACTGATAAGATTTGATTTTATAGGGTTTTAAACACAGATCAAAAATATTCGAAATAAACAGTTGGTTTTTGTAATTGCCGATGATGAAATTTTATTAATAATTTAAATTCAGTACACATAAAATATTAAATTCGTTTATTTTGTTGCAGAATCCAAAATGAAAACTAACGTAATTATATTGTTTCTCACATATCAAGTAGTGGCCGGCGAAGTTCTTTCAGGTAAATACAATCTTACTAATATATTTTGGCCAACGTATAAGTTTGGCCATTCAGAGAGGTAATGTAGCCAGCTTTTAAGGTACACTTCCTGCAACTCATAACGTTTCCTGCACCTCAACCAGTGGCGGATTTGCCCTAAGGCTCAATAGGCCCGGGCCTAGGGCGGCCAGATATTAGGGGCGGCTGACGGCTGGCAGCCACGGATCGGGCGGCCAATAGTGACAAAAAATTCACTGATGATTACAAGAAATAACTCAAAATACGTAAATGTTATAAAGGCTGCAGCAAGTTCGTCGCTTTAGTAGTAGTAATAGTATATTTTACTCTTATAAGTAACTGTCTTGGTCAGATATAAAATAATTTCTTTGGGTTCGAAATAAGTCGTTCGCACACTCGCGCTCTTATTAGTAAAAACATTCAAGATTCTGCAGCTCGGAACGAGCTAAGCTCCCTTTTCGTGGTCAGAAATATAAAAAAAAACTTTCGGACCTCGCAGCAAGCCATACGCGCTAACACAAGAGAGAATATTTAAATTTCTGAACGCTCAGAGAAAGATAACCGTTTTTCGTTGTCAAAAATATAAATTTTTCTTGGCGCTCGCAGCACGCTGCTCGTGCAATTTTAAGGAAGTATATTTTAATTTTCCTGCTACTCGAAGGAAGTCAACCGCGCTCATTTCGTTGTAAAAAAATATAAAATTTTCTCGGCGCTCGCAGCACACGATGCGCGAGCAGGGCAATTTTAAGGAAGAATATTTTATTTTTCTTTACCGTTTCATGCGAGCTGAAAGCAAAGTATGGCGCACTTTTTAAAAAGGTACCTGCTCAAAGTTAAAAAAAATCTGAATCCGCCCTTGCTTGCCTAGGCCTGGGTCTCCTAGACCAGAAGCTGGGTACACCCATGAAACTAGTAGATAGTTAACAAAAATTTTGAACCGATTTCGATAAGAGTTGGCAAAAGAGTAAATAGGTACACATACTTAATGTATGGGTATGAAGTATGGCCATAATGTACCAATGTACTACTCAATATGATGGATGCTGACAGAACGGTGGTTGGTACTTACTGGCCTGGGGCCTAGGGCGGCCAAGACTACAAATCCGCCACTGATCTCAACAACGTTTTTATTTATAAGTAGTATTTAAATTTTAATGATTGTTTAATATTACCATCTGACAGTGGTTTGGAGCACTTGGACTTTCTGTAGATTGGCTTGTGGCCGATCTGTGGTTAATAAAAGTGTTCTTTACTGCTAGCTGTAGTATTGTTAGTTTGTTTTTCTCAATAAAGGCATTAGCCACAAAAAAACTGAAAAAAAAATTAGGGTAGTGTAAATAACTCTGAAAATAAACTATGCATCGGATTTAAGTACAGTTTTCATGAATGTATTTTTTTTTCTTTATCTCGGGTGAAGTGAGAATATATCGAGCGAGCCACGGTCAAGACGCGGTGCTTCCCTGCGGGCCGGACAAGGTGTTCCTTGACGGGCCAGACTCATTCGTCGTGTGGTTAATAGACGACGAGATTATTCAAAAGTATCCTGACGTCTACTATAAGAGGTAAGCAGGAAAGTTTATTTTAGAATCCGCCGGAAGATGTCTGTATATTATATATACAATGCTGAATTGCATTCACAAGATGGAATTCGATTTTGCATCCCACGAAAGGTAATCGGTTTATCTCGCCGTCGGACGTAGTTTTATTCGTTTTTCTAAAATAAAAACAACACTCCGTATAGATCAACAGCCTGCGATCGGCAGCCCTTCGTCATTTTATAAAAGTTGAAAGTTTGTGTATAGATATTTAGTCCCAATAGAGGCCAGAACGGTCCCCAAATATGAAAGTTGGGTGATGGTGGCTTTAGCAGATATCAGGTAATGTAAGCTGAGGTCTCTGAGTGTCACTTCACAGTACCCGCCAACGACGGTAAACTATTAATTACGAGTGCAGCAATATTTACATTGGTGGGGAGGTAGCTTAGGACCCATTGTTTCGCCTTGGCGCCAATAAATGAGCAAATGGAACAGTCTAAGTCATCTAATTTTCTATTTTTCAATTTAAAATTTCTCACAATTTCTACCATTAAAATTTCTCCCAATTTCTACCACTATAATTTCTCCCAATTTCTACCATTAAAATTTCTACCAATTTTCTACCATTGAAATTTCTACCGAATTTTACCATTAAATTTTCAACTTTTTTTTCCCATTGAATTTCTACCAAATTCTACCATTGGTATTTCTACCGTTCAATTCATTCAATTCAATTTATTTATTAATTCAAATAACAAGCTTACAGATGATCCAAAACACTTATTATTCTAGTTTATATACTAACAGTACTACTAACTAGGGTATTACTACTTACATAAAATTATTACGACTTATATATTGTCTTACATCTTCAACAATAGCATTAAGAGAATCCGTAAGAATGTCGATATGCTGGACCTCGAGGGCGAATAAGTTTAAAAACTCCAACGCACGCTGGGTAGGAGAATTCTGAGCGTGGCGGGTCCGCGTCGTTGGACGGAAAAACAGCTGGTGCTGGCGACGTCTACTCCGACTGTAGTAGTTTTTTGGAACAAACAAGCCAATTGCCCCAGGACCGTCGGGCTGTTAACACGGTTCCTTAGTATTTGCATGTAATGCACGGCCAACAGTAGTTTCCGCCTCAACTGTAGAGTATCCATCCCGACCATACCTGACACAAACAGTGAGGGGAACAGAAACGGATAGTACCCGTACATCCTCTTATAGACATATCGAGCGAATTTCCTCTGGAGCCTCTCTATTAAGAGCGTGTACTTCGCCTCATACGGGTCCCAGACTGCCGAATCAAACTCTAACTTACTACGGACGAATGCGTTGTATAAAGTAATAGCCACCCGGGTGTCCGGAAATTGCGGGGCGGTTCTCATCACGAATCCTAGTGCCCTATTAGCGTCTTTACAGATCGCAACAATATGCTCTCGAAAATTGAGGCTAGTGTCTATGGTTATCCCAAGGTCCCTGATTTTTGTTTCTCTCGCTAAAATGCAACCGCCTAATGCGTAAGCAAATGAAATGGGATTCAATGCTCTAGTGAAAGAGACCACTTTACACTTCTCAGTGTTGAAAGCAAGTCTGTTCATTTGACTCCACTTTTCAACTGAGTGGATATCAGCCTGAAGACTAAGGCAGTCTGACATGCCCGTGATTGGCAGATATATCTTTAAATCATCAGCGAATAGCTTTGCGTCCTGTCAAAGTCAAACCTCTCAAGACGACGCCATTCTGTGCGTCCGCGCTCGAAATTAAAATAAACTAATTATATGTGCGTCGGCCGCCGAAATTATATAAAATAGTGAAGAAAACTACAACCAAGACGTGGAGACACACCAGCACCCTGGGCCCAGGAGGAAGAGAAAAAAGGATCCTGTGTTACGAGGTTGGTGCCAGTGTTTGTTCATTCAGTTTAGACTCTTTCCTAACATATTTTTGGTGTGACTCTTCCTTGCTATTTTTATTCTAGCTCTCATAGTTTTCAAGAAAAACTAAAAAAACTAAAAATAGGGTCATAAAAGTGGGAGGGGAGAGGTGGAAACATTGTCGTGGGGGGGGGGAGTGTTTCTACTATAATTTCTTCTTATGAACGGTAAAGATATACGCATGCCAAGTTTCATGCTTTCTGCCGGATGAGGTCATACTTTAGAGCTAAGGAGCCGGACTACTAATTGCACATCTTTTGTAGTCTGAAATAAAAAAAAATCCTCGGCGTTCGCAGCTAGCTGCTCGCGCAATTATAATAAGGACATTTGTATTATTTTCTCCACTCAACATCCTTTCTATGTGCCCTGCCCATCTTAGTCTCTGAGGCTTATAGGACTTCACAATGAGCTTTTGTTTGATGCGTGCTTTCGGCTAGTGCTTATGAACTGCTGGATATGACTTCCAGATAGCTTTCAGCGACACACAATTTTGCTTCACGCCTTTAGAGATCTCCCTGACAAGTGGACAAAGTTAAATGTTCGCTGAAGCTCTCGCGATATAGGCGCACCTAGAGCCTTCAAGAGTTCCGAGGTAATTCCATCGTCACCTGAGGTTTTTCCATTTTTAAGCTGTCCAAGGGCTATCGACACTTACGCTGATAAAAATAGGGACATAAAAGTGGGGGGGAAAGGTGAAAACATTGTCATGGGGGTTTCTACTAAAATTTCTTTTTATGAGCGGTAAAGCTACACGCATGCCAAGTTTCATGCTTTCTGCCGGACGGGGTCATACCTCCATACAAAATGGAGCTAAGGAGCCGCACTAGGACCAAAACGAAATAAATTATAAAATTCGTATATTTAATGTATTTCAATGTATTTTTGTATTTGAGTCAATCCAATTAAAAATCAAAAAAGCAACGGTAATTAGGCAAAGAATGCTTAGTTGGAGAATGACCGTCAACAGCTATTCCAATTAGATTCAAACGTCTAAGGGCCGCGATCGCATGACTGTGCGCAGTGTTAAATATTATGGGAAGGAGCCCACTGGTCTCCGTCATTATTCTCGATATTTCTTTTGTGTTTGAAAATTGAAGATTGCGTCACAAGGAATGTCGCAAGTGGAGCCGTGGCGTGGTAATGTTACAGACTTAATATGTTCAGGCCGCTGGTACTGGATCATAAGTTCAAGCGGGAGTGCACCGGGCTCGACTGCCCGGACAACACCGCGCTCCTGATCGAGAATGTATCAGACGAAGACGCCGGCCTGTATCAGTGCCGTATCCATTTCCAGGCGTCACCGGCTATTGACTACGCTATAGAAGTTATCGTCGTAGGTGGGTTAACTTATTTGTTAAGTAGTATATTAACTAAAAAAAGAAGGTTAAGATTATAAAAAAAGAAGTTATACAATTTTACATGTCATCTTATTATTTACATTACTTATCTATTAAACATGCATTTTAATATATAAATAAGTAGTCCATTGAAAAGCTACATTTGGGGTTGCGTTTTTTAGAGGACGCAATTTTATTTTTTTGATGTGTAGGAGGGGTCAGTGTAAAGCTAAAACCAAGTTTGTGGGGTCGCCTCCCTTGTCCCACGGCCGCCATCTTGAAAATAGGGGTTGAAATGGTATTTACGATATATCTCTTAAACTATTTATTTGATAAAAAAAAAATTGTTAACATTTTTTGCGATGCGCGCTCGTGTCGCTCAAAAATTGTCAACAACAATCTTTTTCTCTGTTTACCTTCATTTAAGTTTCATTAAAGTAACTATAATGCCTCTTTAAATTTTCTAAATTTGAACACAATGACTTGTAAAATTTGTAAGTTTTTTGTTATAAGTTTATAACATATTATTAGATATAATTAGCACTATAAGCCCTCAAATTTTTACATATTTAAAAAATATTTTCTCATGTAAGTGAATAGTGTATTCTTTATGAGAAATAAAGAGATCTTTAACCCGATAATAATAAAGTAAAAAATATATATAAAAAAAAAACAAACAATAACTGATGACATATTATAGGTACACACGTATAATATAGGTATAGTTAAGAGTACTGAAAAATAGTACTCACTTCGGAGCGCTGTAAAACCTTAACTTTTGACTTAATGAAAAAATTATGCGAGTAAAAGTGGTTCCTCAAAAAACGATCTACAAAAATGGTCAGATTTAATTTTTTCGTGAAAATGATAAAAAAAAAGTTACATCGAAAAATATTTTTTTTTATCGAATTTCTGAAGATTTTCGCTTATAACTTTTTTATTTATAGTTCTACGACAAAAAGTTACTAGGCCAATGTTGTAGAGAATTTAATTTGCAACAAAAAATGTTAACAAATTTTTTTATCAAATTAATAGTTTAAGAGATATATCGTAAATACCATTTCAAGCCCTATTTTCAAGATGGCGGCCGTGGGACAAGGGTGGCGACCCCACAAACTTGTTTTTAGCTTTACACTGACCCCCCCCCCACACATCAAAAAAATAAAATTGCGTCCTCTAAAAAACTCAAGGTAAGGCCTAAAAAATGTAACATTTCAATGGACTAAAGAAACGGCGTTGAAGTTGTGACCTGCAGGACGGGTACCTAAAAAGCTGGCTACATTATCTCTCTGAATGGCCAAACTTATAATACGTTGCCCGCATCAGCTAAATTAAATATGGATGTTGACTATTTTTTTTGTCACGTAGATTAACAATATGGACACGTGTTTTTTTGTAAACTTAAAAATTAACGTGTAGGATACCAATGCACTACAGATACTTGGTGGGAAGTCACTAACCTTACTTGGTTGGGTACATTTTTACCTATCGTACCTATATCTACAGTGTCTTTGGTTATTCAGTACATTGGTGTACAGGGCCTTATTGAGGAGATCATTAACCTTGTTATAAGCGCAATATATGTTACGGGAAAATTTATGGTTTTCGAGTTATTTAATTTTTTTCGATAAATCGAGGTGACAAATAAATTTTTAAAAATTCATACAAAACTTAACCCTGTATAATTTTTTTTTCCTTATCTCATTACGTGGACAAAATAACAGAATATTATTTTAATTAATCAAATTAAATCTGACTAATCACATTAAAAAAAAATAGAAGCGGAGAAGTAACAAAATTTTGGCAACTTTTATGCCTCCCTTGAACCTAAATTGCAAAATTTCTTATATATCAAAATATAATTAAATTTCAGGCAGATTTATTGAAAAACATCTACCTACGTTTTAGTGGCTTTTATCTGAGATATCAAAATTGAAAATCAGATAAGGAATTACAGAAATCTCGAGGTCACAAGTCACCAACGAAGCTCTAAACACTTTTAACTGAAAATTTCCTTGAAACTAGTTCATACAAAATGAATCAAAACTTTAATCGATGGTAAATATAGGTACTATTTGTTGGTAAATACTGTTTTTGTTCGATCGGAAGTACTAAATAGGTACTAAATATTGGTATATATGTTTCATGCAAATTCCATACTTGGTCCCGCCATCTTGACGGTCGCATGTACCTACTGAATAACCAAAGACCCTGTATATAACTATTACCGTGGCCTACATATAACATTACTTTATTACTGAGAAATCAAGCGTTGTTATGAGTTAGGACAATAATAATATATCCCAGTATTATGTATACACGTAGTATTCAAGTAAATATTATTGTAGGGTCTCCGGGACAGCCTAAGATATACAACGATACTGGTCCGCAATTGAACGGCGCTATAGGTCCCCTGCACCTCGGATCCAACCTGACCCTCGTATGCGAAGTGTCTGAAGGTCGGTACTATAAACCTCTATTTTTTGTCCTAAAATAGCTTGCTTATTAAACACCTATTGTATTCAACTCTAAAAGAAGGAAAAACAGGCTTCGGCCGTGGCTAGTTGCCACCCGCTGGACAAAACTGAGTCGCCAAGCGGTCATGTTCAGTGTTGCCAGGGAGGCGTTTATCCCGAATCCCGCCAGCTAGGATTAATCAGCTACCATCTTTATTTTTGTGCTTGTAAAATTTATTTTATATTATGTGGTATCAATAAAGATTTTCTTATCTTATTATCTTCGGCCGCATCATCGCTTAAAATCACGTCAAAGGCTAACTTAAATAACGATAATATATAAAAAAAACCTACTTAGAACATGTGGAAAGCAGAGTGTGGTGGGAACGCAATGGTGTGAGGATGAACACATCATCAGTCGAACCCGGAGTGCTCACACAGGAGATCAGATTGACAAACATCTCCCGCGCCGAGCTCGACGCACACTACGTCTGCCTGTCACAAAACGCTGACGTCACGGAACCGCTGTATACATCTATCGTCATGAAAATGATATGTGAGTGATAATGTATGTGTGGTGTGAATGATATGTGATGATGTGTGTGTGTGTGTGTAACTTGACCATTTCTTGGATATTTCGTTTTAAGACGAGATTATATGGTGGTATTGTTATCAATTTACCGCCGAGTATTTTCGATAATTGATTTTTTTTGCCATAATTATTTGTTTTAATGTTCGGTATTATACACCCAATAAACAAAGGTCAACGAATATATTATAACTAGTTGCACCCAGCGTTTTTACCCGCTGTACTGTATTAATAGTTACTGTATAATAGCTTAGACCCTGGAATGCCTATGTGTTATTTCAGAGTCTAAGCTATTTTAGCTCAGTCGGTCCACCCGTTTTAGGCGTGAAGAAGTAACAAACATACACACTCACAAACTTTCGCCTTTACAATATTTGTGTGATTAATTAATCAGAGTTCGATCCGCACGCTCGTTGCATTTGTTGGGTTTTTTTTTTGGCAACACAGCTCCAACGAACTTCTTCGGTGGCCTTCTTTTTTGTTATTATCATTAAAGTTACATTTTTTTTAAAATTTATTGGCAACTGGATACAGAGTCCTTAATGCCTTAAAGTTACATTTTCGTCGCAGTGTTACCTGTATCAGTGGAGATCCGCCTCAACGACAACGTGAGATTTGAAGCGGATGAACCTCGAGTGGTGGACTGCGTCATCGTAGGGTGTGTCCCTCCACCGACCGTCACGTGGTTCTTGGGAGGAGTACCTCTTAAATCTAGCTCTCACAAGGTAAGTCGCCATACTTTTACATATCGTAATTTACCACATTCATAGAAAAGCCTTGCAGTGAAAGGAGTTGATAAGGTGCACGTCAGAAATTCGCCTGTTGTTCTTATATTTTGATTTTATAGATTTGAATTTGAATTTGAAAAAACAGAACTCGTCCACGCTATGACGAGTTCTGTTTTTAAATCTTTTCTTGGGTTATGAAGCTATATTTTTTTTAAGCTTTTTTTGAAGAAACTTGAGTTTTTTTTGTTTCGTAGGAGCACAATGATGGAAACTTCACCGTGTCATCTCTCACACTTACTATCTCTCTGAAGAAGAAGCAGGAGACTCTAATGTGTCGCGCCCAGAACTACTTCTATCCTGACAAGTCATTTGAAAGCAAAATCAACCTTTACATTGGATGTGAGTACATTTTCATTAAGTAGCGGGGAGGAGTGGTTCGCTTCTTTTAAGAAATCTTTTCTTTGTTGATGTCATAAAACCTTTAAATCCCGAAATTTTCGGAATATTTTTTCTAACAACTTTTAAGCCCAGATTTTTTTGTGATACGTAAACAATAAGAATTTGTCGATGTTTTCTTAAAGGTACTTTAAATTTCTTATTTATTAAGTCCTAAATCTCGACAAAACAACATTACCTTTTATCATTGTTTATTCATTTGTACGAAACTTGAGAGCTTAAAAATACTTGATAAAATAAGTAACTAAGTAGTGGGCGGACGTTTTTTTACCTTAAGTACCTTGCCCATAGGCAAAATAACAATAGACAAAACTTTTATATTATAAACTTACATAAAATAAAAAGAGAAGATACGTCTCGCAATGGCCGCTCCAATTAGGTTCATACACATAATTTTCCTTCAGCCACAATAAGCGCGTCAACCGACACTTTCGGACTCAGCAGACCCTAGTTTTGCTATAGCAACGGTAGCGCGTACTGAGTACCGTACCTTTCCTTATTACATTAATTAAGATGGTAAAACATTTCTATGGAAAAACATTTCTGAGAATTAGAAAATTATATTTTACAAATGATACAAAGGATCACTAATACTTGTTTACTTGGTGTTATATACGAGTTTCAGTCTGTTTTCATATTGTTCTCACACCTGTTGTCGTGACGAACATTCCGGTACAATAACTTTCAAGAAGAGATAAGGTGATTATTTTCTAAATTTAACTGTGTTGTTATTAAGAAGGACAGATTTGAAAGCTTGTTTTCCCTGTAGTAAAAATTTTAAGTCCCACTCGTTTTTGTATAAATTTTAACACTTTGATGAATAACTAAATTTAAAATTTTCTATTTTTAAATGATATTTGAATCCATCATTGAAATCTTTTATGTAGTTTCACATGACCCGATGTTTGTCTGTAATGAAACCATCAAAGGTGGGCATGGAAACACGGTAGTTAAACGACACAACTCTATCGAGTTTGGACTCGTTTGATCCGTCTTGTTGTCTTGGTCTTGTACTTTGGTTCTAGATAATAACTAGGGTCTGATGATGGAGCTGGAAGATGGCCATAGAAACTCGGTCATTAAACGACACAACTCCATCGAGTTTGGGCTCGTTTGATTTTTCTTGACGAGTACTTTGGTTCTAGATGATAACCAAGGTCTTATGATGGCGCTGGAATGGGGCCATAGGAACTCGGTCATTAAACGACACAACCCCATCGAGTTTGGGCTCGTTTCGATTCTTCTTGATGAGTACTTTGGTTCTAGATTATAACCTCAGTATTTAAGTGATACAGCGGAGTCAAGTTTGATTTGTCTTGAAAGATGAACATTTTAAAAACCAATCTATTTTTATTAAAATAGTACCTAATTTTTTAATGTTACAAGATCCAATTCTGTACGGGGCCATAATCACTACCCGTTTATACATACAGTTACGTTTATATATACAGTTTAGTTTTACTATAATAAATATAAAAAAATGATACTTATCCTCAGTCAAACCTAAATGCGTATCCAATGGCGAGCTTCCAAAGTTCGGTGTGGTGGACGGCGAGTCGGAGACAGCCGCGTGTTTGGTGGACGCGTACCCTGCGCCGCATCACTTCGTCTGGTACTTCGACTTCACCGGACCCTACTACACCTACCCGTCGGTAAGTAGTACAACAAACCACTCGGTGACAGTATTCAGGCTGACAAGGTCATAGTCTCCTAAATATGTATTCCAGTGTGCTTAAATGTTCAGTGTCCCATCACATCCAGACCCATATTGTCTATAGTGCGTTAAAAAGACAAGGACTTCGCACACAAATCATGCTAGATCGGCTACTAATGAATTTTTGAGACGCAATAATTAAACACAGGAAAGCATATTAACAACAAAAAAATTTACCATGATTCATCATCGACCGCATCTTCAATTTTCATCCGGTGGAATTTGGTGAAACATAGGCCTATTTAGTATAAAAAACCTCTCCTCTTCCTCATAAATTCCTTGGTTATTATATAATATTGATATATCGATCCCATTGATCGACAGTACAGTTAGTCGATGTCAACTGAAATAATCCATTTGATCAGTCGATCGATGGTCGATCGTTCATTTCGATAGTTTGGTGTGGACTTGTACTTTACGCGCATATACTGATGCACTAATTAACTTGAAAATTGGTATGTAGTCTTGTGCCTCGTCTTGGGTCTTAGGGTCTGGGTTTGATAGTTTGAAAATGAAATGAATAAAATTTATCGACAATAGTGAACACTGCAAATTTTACTTAGTACATAAGCATCAGTAAATGGGAACAGACTCAGCGTGGCGTCAAGTCAACTCTGCCGCTAACTTGACTACTGGTATTTAAGTTTTTAGTCTACCCCTGTGCTCGAAGCTGGTTCAGTTATTGCGAGGTTTGGTATGTGTGGTGTGTGCCTTGGTGTATGTGATTGGTGAGTGTTCGGTTGGTATGATGGCTCGTGAACTACACATAGGGAAATAAATAAATAAGGAATGTTAAACACTACCGGGTTAGTTGCAACATTTTTTTTTAACAGCCAGTTCCCGGCAAGCCGCACCGCTTCTCTTCCATGTTTGACTGGACGCACTCGAACAATGATCATGTCAACTCTATGATGTTGGTGTGTGCCGCAGTCAACGATTTCGGACAACAAGAGGTTCCCTGCAAGTTCGGCGTCATCAAGGGAGGATCCCCAGCGCAGCCTAAATGCGAGCTCCGGGCGCAGTATCCAAAAACTCTCATTGTGAACTGTTCCGAAAGTAAATAAATACATATTATAGTTATATATTTAATAATAGTACCTATGTAATTATATAATAATAGTAATTGTGCATTTAAAATAATTGAACCCATCAAAAGGCAAAGGAAGCTAGATGTAATATCAACGCACAAGTTGATAGAGGGATTATAAGTAATGAATTTAAGGCCACATTAGGGTTTTTTTGGTTCAATCTTCACATAAAAATATAAAATGATGGTGGAAACATAAATATGTAGTTGCTACCATAATAAGGGTTAATATTTAAATAAGAGACGCAAATAAAAAGAGACGATGGCCTCAAATATGACCATTTTGATTTTGATTAGATGGCCAATTTCGCTGGTGTGGTGCAGGAAAATGATAATATAATAAGGTGGGATTTTGATATGGTCTTCGCCCAGCAGAGCCATAGTAAAATATATGTAGATGGTCTTATATCTTTTTATTGGCAGCTTTTTAAAATTATTTTTCCCTTAAAATTTCCAGATATTTGAACAGAACGCATTAGCGTGATTTTAAAAATTCTTTTAGCGTTTGGAAGGAATTGCTTGTTAGTTCCATAAACGTATTATCTTCTTTTATGCTAGTCAACATCATCATTTCGCACCGATGCACAGGCCTCCCTTGCCAATCTCCCCTTTTTCTAGCTGTCCTCATTGAGCTGCCTCCTTACTCCTTAGTCTCTTGATGTCGTCAGTATGTACATCACGCCTCCGGACAACCCGTAAAAGTTTAATTTTCTTTCAGCATGGGACGGAGGGAGATTATCAACAATGCATCTAGATATACACAATGGGCACGACAAAGTGATAGACAAGTACACAAACGAGAACGGCCACTTCAGGTTGCGGGAGCAGAAAGAAGACAACATCACCGCCGTCGTCTACGCTTCCAGTGCCAGGGGACGAAGCAAGCCACTCATCATGAAGCTACCTAATCTTACAAATAACTTTAGTAAGACTGTTGGTAAGCATCTTTGATATAATAAATACCGTATTATGTTATATGAGTAATTTACCAATATAGTCATAACCCACTTTGGCAACAATTCGCTTTAGTTTTGAAACAGCTGAACACTTATTAATTAATAATTATAATGGATTTCCGTAAAGTAACGCATAACTCCATTAATTAACTTCTGGACACTTGAAACATGTATTTTTTATCCTAGCGACAGTCACACAAGCATTTGATGATGAGCGGTTATCGTCACTTATAGAGACATCTACAACCCATATCGTAGTGAATTTTGGAGGGTTCCCTTTTTTTTGCATAATTTTTTGGTAATAATTGAATGGCAAGGCATAACATCACTTACCCTAACAATATTTACGCATTATATTTAATCTTGCACAACTTTTTAGGCACAAGTTTTAAAGCATAACTATTACTAAGCATTAAGCATATCTCTATTCTTATGCCTAAATTTGTTTATGCATTATGATATTTAAGCATAATAGCAATTGGCGTTTTTTACGAGAGGAATATAAAGTTTTTTTTTGTAAAATATATTTATTAATCAAAGTGCATTGTTGGTGGTGGTGGTAGGTGGTGCATCGTTGTTATTTACGCACTTTTGCCATCTCATAGGTAGTTCATTGATCCCTTTACTAAAAAACCATGGAGGCGAGAATCAATAAACTCTTTGAAGGCGTTGGATTTTTTTCCTTGCAAGAAATTGTCCGAATTCCGGAAAAAATGGTAATCTGTTGAAGCAAGGTCGGGGGAGTACGGTGGATGTCGCACATTCCAATTGTAGCTCATCTAACTTAGTGGTTGTGCAGTGTGGGGTCTTGCGTTGTCGTGAAGCAGCAGTGGCCTAGAGCGATTGACCAATCTCGGTTGTTTAGCAGCTAGCCAGATTTTAGAAACCTGTAGTAAACTATACTGGCGCTAGTCACGTGAAGACGATGTAATATAGGTCAGGAAAGCGTAAAAGACCAAACATGATTATATTCGTTATCCAGAAATCCTAACATTCCAATTATCCGGCAACCTCTGGTTTTTAATAGTGCCGGATTAGTGAGATCATACTGTACTCATATATATATATTCCATGGAAATTACGTATAATTTTCTAAATTATGTGCATTATGCTTGTTTCAATATCCAATTGATATTCAATTCCTAAGAATTATTAGACTCATAAACAAATACGCATTATAAAATTATGGAAAAATGAGGGCAAACAATATTAAATGCTTACTGAAGTATGTGGAAAAATTAAGATACTAAAATGTTATTATGACAAAAAAATGCCTAAATCGTTATACCAAATTATATTAGAAAAAAAAATTGGTGAAAAAAGGGGAGCCCGTTTTGAAAGCTTTCACTAGGCACTAGGCTTATATTACAATAGTCCAATCTTATCTTCAGGGCCACCACCAAAAACCAACCATCTGAAATTGTGGCAAGGAGTAGTCTTCGTGATAATCATCACGGTTGGTTTTCTAATCATTGTCCAATGCTTCCACATCATCCTCAACAAGGTCAACGGTAAAGGGGATTCGACAAGAAATAATGGTAACATATTATAAAATAATCTATTATTTTCGCAGCAAATGCCTTTATGCATTCCTGGAGACATATTATCCTCAGTCAGATTTGTTTGTGTATGAATGGTCCAATGTTTTATCAGTATGTTTGATTTTGTCAGCGTGATGTATGAATCATTGTCTATTTTTAAGTTTATTAATTTTATTTTTATATTAATGGTATGTTTTAATTTATAATTATACATTTAATTAATCATTATTTATCATTTTCATTTGTTAATAATGCCTAGCTTTTAATGTTTATTAATCTAAGTGATAACGTGGTGTGACGTTTTTTTTTTTTATTCAAGATTATTTATTGAGGCTTTGAGCACACTTCAGTGGCTATGCCAGCCTCATAGGAGCTAACAAAAACCACAACTAAAAATAATATAACTTATTCTAGGGATCTAGCTTTTAAACATTTCTCAAACAGATAATAAATTCTTATGGTATCATCTGCGGTCGGGTCGCTCAACATAATATTGATGCCTCCATTATGCAATGTATTAATAAATGGAACTTTAGTTCTTAAGTCATTATACCGGGTACACTCCAATAACACATGCATTTTAATTAACAATTTGTTGAGGAAAAAGGTAGAATGGAATGGATATTAGTAGGACTCACACACATTACCTTCTATTCTTTAAGATAATATAGATATAGATATAGATAGATATTACAGATATATGAGGGATCAACATATAAGGGGTCATATGTTGATCGAGCTCCAGGAGCTTGCTGTCAAAAATAGCGCATCTGATGACCACGCTCCTGGAGATTGATGCATTTTTTTTTTGCATTTGCATGCAAGTTTTTGTTTTTTTATCTAACTCTAACTTGTAAAAAGTACAGAGAAAATAACAAGAATTTTTTTTTTTTTTTTTTTTTTAAATAACATGTCCCGATTATAGGATGTGTTATCATATTACAATCTAGCCATTTTAGGCTAATAAGTAATTTAACTCTAACATATTTTTCTACAATTAAATAACAAGAATGCCAACATTCTTTTCTTCAGGTAGATAGATATAGATATTCTTTGTTTTTTTGTTATTAAGTAATTAGTATAGTAGCGTTTCCTGCAGGTGTGTTCCATCGCGAGCCAGAGTTCCCAACGATAGAGGATCGAAGCTTCACTAACATCACCGTCAACCAACGTGCGCTCCATCCACCTAGTGTAAGTTAACTTTAAACGTTCCAGTAGCAACTCCAAGTTTCACATCCATTATAATACACTACTGACTAATGACTACTGTAAGTTACCATTTACCATGAACTTGTTTATTTCATAAGTTCTATTATAATTATTCAAGTTCAAGGTAAACTTTACCGGGGGTAGTATTCCTTTGCAGGAGGTCGATTAGGTGGGTACCCCAACAGCACTGTACTAATTAAGGGCAGCGTTATCTCTTACCATCAGGAGAGCGTCTTGCTCGTCTTCTAATTTCGTTGTATAAAAAATAAAAAATAACTACAGTAGTGTATTGTAATAGTTCTGCCTCAGCCAAACGCTCATGGCTAACGCTAAAAATGTGCTGGGTGTTATTCCAGTACATTTTTAGGCTTAACCACAAGCTTTGGGACTTGGCTAGAGGGGCTCGGCTGTTACGTGACACTAAGGCTAGCTTATACCCGTTGCTCACTTTCGCTATTTAAACCACCAAAGTGGGTTGATTTTTTTTAATCCTTTCCTGACGTTAACTGTACAAACTTAACTAACTTTAACGTTATAAAAAATATCTGTGTGATTAAAAAATATCTGTGGGACGATCAGTCAGTGATAATTTTAATAGTAAAATACACTGACAGACTTGGTGATCTGTATGAATCTTTTATTGTTTATTTGTCTTATACACGTATAAATACTTAAATTCGCACATTAATTATAATTGTTTACCTATATCAGGTGCTTGTAACTGTCAGCATGTACTGTGTTATTAAAGAAATAAATAATAATAAAATATTTACGATTTTGAAAACTAACGCGAGCGTTATCCATATTAACTATGTAAATATACCGACTAAACTCACGGATATAAAAGTCTAGTCTAGTGAGCCTAGCTTCGACCTTTATATCCGTAAGTTTAGTCGGTATATTTACAATAAAATATTTATTAACAGTATGTGCGAGCACAATCCCCCAGCGGTGGATCTTGCCGGGTGATGGTTGGTTGCCAAGGAAACGCTTCCATTGCACCTGACTGCGCGAGACAAACGTTCTTCGTATAAATTAACTTACCTATGCAAAGATTATGGTTATTCAAAATAAATACCACCTTGAAACTAGACCTAATATTATCTTATTGTTAATTATTATTATGTTTAATACAAAATCCTAAACATCCAAATGACCTAAAAGTAAAGTAAGTGATTAGATGATAGACTAGTGGAGGTACGTAGGTACACAAAATTTACAAATTTGTACATCTAATTCGTGATTGCGATAATACTGTTCATTCAAGACTGATTAACGTCCATTTTGAATGTACACATCATATTATTACATACTTTATATTATAGTATGCATGCTAAGATAACTTTTTAGGATTACTAGACTAAAAAGTCTGTATATAATGTACCTACTTCGTACATCTATGCTATGTAGCTAGATACGAGTAGGTAATAACATAAATTGTTAATAGTTTTATCTCAGGCCAATCTTTATATAATTATGCATGCAAAAGCGCTTTTACCGTGGTCAACTTCAGATGGAAGGGCGATATAAGGTGATCAAGGAAGTTACTGGGCAAAAAGAGTATTATAATACTTCTTGTGTCTACAAAACGCGCGCAGCGCAAAGTTGCGTAGAACTTCGCAATTCGAATACCTTGATAATTTCATCTGTAATGAGCAGGCGTTATCGTTTAATAATAGGCGTGCGTCGGGATCATCTTGTTCAGTTTCTTGTAAACCTCAAATGAGATTTAATACCGAAGGCATTGCATTGGTTAATTGACTAACCTTTCATTATAATCATGAGTCTAATTGGTTTTAAAATAAGATAAAGTCATTTTACTAGTCATTATTATAATTTTCCCAAGTAAGTACTTATATCTATATAGGAAAGCATGCTATTGCTGCCTGTACCTATATATAAGCTCGGCACTTATTATGTTACGCTGAGGTATCCATTAAGGCCCTTAGTAATCAGATTATATTATAAACATGCTATATGAAAATGATATAAACGTAGAATCCGTTTATTATGACATTACACAACGAAGTTTGGTTTTCATATAAAAAGTCGGATATATTGACGCTTACTGTGACATGTCGCTTATTGTGACCCATTTTTAATAAATTATGTCCAGTGTCCAGTTATAATGATCGACATTATATTTTGAACCTTCGACAATGTATTAGTACGTTGACGTTTGCTTTGTATGATGTTCGCTTATTATGACGTGTTTATCAATTCCCTTCGATGTCATTATAAACGGATTCAACTGTAATTAGGTAATGAAAACGTACCTTTTTGTATTAATATACAAATAAAGTAAAATGCAAAAAATGTTTGTTTTATTTACCCTGACTTACCCGAACGTACCCTAACCTCATGACATCAGTCAACAATCTATAATATAATATCAGTCGTGCATATATTTAGAGCTTTTTCTCTTCGTCACAGATCAGAAGAATCTCTTGTTAATTATTTACTAGCTGCGCCCAGCGGTTTTACCCGCTGTACGCATATCGCACTCCCAGATCAATACAGCACCAACTCAAAAAAATATTTTTTTATAATTTAATACTTATACAAGTATAAATAAAATTGCAATTGCAGTAAAAATACTTTTTGAGTTGACCCTGTATTGTACTACGTGTGCGTATGTGTTATGCCAGGGTTATATGTATACCAAATTTCAGCTGAATCGGTCCACGCGTTTAGGCGTAAAGAAGTCACAAACACACACTCACTCATAAACTTTTGCCTTTATAATATAAGAGTGATTTATTTAGTATTCAGCACAAAACTAGGACTAACTTAATGCTACAATAACATTTTTTACCAGTTGCCCTAAGGCTGGAGAAAATGTAATACAATAATTAATCACTTTAGGCTCATCTTCTGACCTTTTATTATTGTTATTAACCCTGTAGAGGTATTTACTCGTAATATGATAGATAATGAAGTTCGCCCTCATGCAACTAAGGTGCCTAAAAAGCTATAATAAAAGCTAAGCTATAATATAAGTATGGCAAATAACATATAGCAAATAACACAGGTAGATAAAATAATAAATAAAGACTAGGTATATTACTCGTAGTAAAATAACAAAACGGCAGAAATCACGTCTAATAATCTTTAGTCAAATAAAATCAGGAATATTTTAACCACGGCACGGCATGGTTTCGGATAATTTCGCAGTCCCGAATCAGCATCAGGGTTATTCATTTAACTGTCAGAGAACCGAACCGCATACCGAATTATTAAAAATGTGTGAAATAACGTCCCTGACAAATAAGTGAATAACCCTGCTGCTGAAGTAAACGGTGCGTCGGGTACTGCAGGCGTGATATAAAAAACAAAACAATTGTCTGAAACCATGTCGTGGTTAAAATATTCTTGATTATATTACCTCTAGACTAGACATTATAGGACGAGATATCAACGAGATATTATTATTATAAGACGCGAGTTCTACCATTTTGTTATTCCTAAATAGATAACGCTCTCGGCTGTTTAAAAAATTATACGATTTTTAAAACAGCCTAACCCCTGATTGTCTCACCGCCGGACAAAGGCCTCTTGTCTATGATTCCACACCTTTCCCTGAGCAGTTGCTTGGGACCAATACTTAACGTGGGAGTCAAGTGTACGTCTTTCCAAGGGCGGATCCAGGATTTGGTTCTGGGGTGCAAAAAGGCAAAAATATTGTAATTTTTACTACGAAAAATGTGTGTTTAGCTTACTCTGAATAGTTAGAAAGTGCAAATATCCTTAATAATAAGTGCGCGAGCAGCTTGCTGCGAGCGCCGAGAAAAAAATTATAATCTTGACCATGAAATATATGTAAAATCTGCCCCCCCCCCCCCCCCCTAAATCCGCCTATGCGTCTTTCTATCGTCAACCTACGTTAGTATTTCTAGTTATATCCAATAGCCGTGTATACCTGCGTTCCCACCAAAATCTCAGGCTGACCGCGCCTGCACAAGGCAGAGGAAGAGTGACCTGATTATAGAAAGTGCAGAGTCCGACCGGCTTGACTCGCCGCTAGTCGCGACTGCTTAGCTATAAAGCAGAGATCGTGATTACTATGGCCACTCTCATAGTATATGAGTGAGCGGGTTAGTAGAACTTCTTCTAAGAAATATAAATTCGTAGAATTTACTTATAGAAGAGTACCTATATTTAAATAAGTACTTATGTATTTACAGAAGGTAAATATATAAGTATTACATCCGTTATCTAGCCATAATCACAGTACAAGGATTGAGTTGCCTAGCTTGGGGTTAGATGTTGCTGTGAGATAATGTCCTAATATATAATTCTTATAATGAATCAAGAACATTTTGCTCCAAAACGTGTGTTAAGTTTGCAAATCGCTTCGCTCACCAATGTAGCTCAGAATCTTAACTGGTTGTGTTAGAGGGGGGTGGGGAACGCTCCGAGCGAGGCAGCGAGGCAGTATCACTCTTCCACCGGTATTGTGCGCATGAGTGCTTGAGCATCGCCCGCCATTATTGTGTTTGTTGATAACGGATTATGTTAAACCAAGGTAACATCTTAACTTACTCTTCTTTAGTGTAAATTTAACCTTACTAAATAGTACGATTGGTTATTCCTACTAATCTTACAAGTCGTCCATATTTGACCACATTTTATGTAACGTGTTTTAGAGGTTGCGATTTCTGGGCAAATGCAATTTGATATAAAAGTGTTTACTTTCATTAATTATATTATTGCGAAATGTAAAGCTCTGTACAGTATGCAGCTTATGACAATATCTGCAATATTCTTAAATGAATACTTGAGTACTGTCCCGTGTTATACTAACTAAAGAACTGTTTCGGCCTAGTTGGTTTATAAGTTTAAGCGTGGGTAGAACGGGAACATTACCGGGGGTAGAATAGAATAGTGATGTGCAAACATTACTGTGCTTCGGTAGGAGGGCACTGTAGCTAGTGAAATTACTGGGCTGAGGAGTCTTAACATCTAATGACTCTTAAGTAGGAAGCGTTAGGGCAGTGCACTGGGTAGTAGCACTGTACTAATTATGGGCAGCGTTATCTCTTACCATCAGGGGAGCGTCTTGCTCGTCTTCTTAATTCGTTGTATAAAAAAAAACGTACAGGTATCCCAAGGATCACATTTTTTTAATATTTAGTGATTTTTTAAATATTTATTCTTAATGTTTAGTGTGTATTTGTTTCTGGTCTGGGTGGTTATCACTATCTATTATAAGTATGTATTTACAAAAGAAAAGTATATAAGTATTATATCCGTTATCTTAACACAAGCATTAATTTGCTTGGCTTGGGGGGTAGGTGGCGCTGTGTGAAATGTCTAGAAATATTTATTATTATTATTAATGTTGGAATATTTTAAATGTTTTAGTGTAGTTTCTCCCCAGCTGGGTCCTTTTGCTAAGAAATTGTAACTAATAGATTTAGGCGTGGAGAGATTGTATAGGTAGGTATATTATATATTTAAATCGTGAAGATGGTTTCAAATTGTCATCTGCGTGGAATCCGGTAATAAGTAGGTGTTTGTGTCCTAACATAATTCAGAAACCGGAGGATACTATTAGTGTTGTGTGTCGTGACAACTCTGAGAACAATTTTAATCAAGTGAGGGTAGATGTAAATCTATCGTCTCGAGCGCCGTAGGATGACCGTCCCTGCAGTATTCTCGAAACGTCGAGGTTAGTTTTATGATGTTTTTGTAAAACTAGCATTAAATACCAACGCGATAAGTCCCGAGTTATATAATTAATATGAGTTTAAATCGCGAAAGTCTAAAATGTTATATATATACTACGTTTCAAAAACAAAGATAATTTTTTAGCTAATTTGCAGGGTTCAAAGGATCAATATCTTAATAAATTGGATATATATCGGATATTTTTCATAATATATCTGATATCTATCATAAGATATATCGGATATAACAGTTTTTGTGAATACATCTATGATATTTTCATAGATATATAAACTTCGAACCCCGCAAAAATTATCTTTGTTTTTGAAACGAAGTATAGATTATATTAGGTACATCGACATGCGAAAGTTTAAGATACTCGTGTTACAGGTAGATGTAGTTAATGCGCTAATTTTTAAATTCTTTTAATAAAGCGAAGGTTTCAAAATTTTAAAAACAAATTTAAATATATTCTGGCTATTATATGTATCTAATATATAAAAGAAAGAGTTACTGACAGATCTATTAACGCACAGCCTAAACCGCTAAACGAATTGGGTTGAAATTTAGAATTTGTGTAGATTTTGTGACATCCGATAAGAAAGGCCTTCCCCACGCGGGCAAATCCGTAAGCATATACTAGTTTTTATATAATAATATTAAAAAATTGCGTAATATGGGATCGATTTAAAAATGTTATTGTTTAGAAGATAATATATATCACTACATACTCGTAGTAGGTAAAATGGTGGTATATAAAAAAAAAAGTCAAAGTCGCCTCCCCCGTCTGTCTAACCCTATGTGTGCTTAGATTTTCAAAATTTTGATGAAATATGTATTTTTTTTTAATTTGAATTTTGATGCGGTTTTATTTAATATATAGAGTGATGCAAAAGAGGAAGGTTTATAGGTATAATAGGTACATGCATATTATAGGAGAGAAACACTGATAATTATTTTCGGTTAGGTGTACAAAGTGCGCGCGGGCACTAGTATAGTAGAATAAAATAGATAGCTCTTTATTGAAACGCCAAAAATATACAGAAAATTTAATCTAAATCACATTTTTAAACCACACATTACACTTAGTAATAATTTGCGGCCTTATCACTAAAAGCTATCTATTACAGACAACTTTGCACTTTTGTGAATATTGATATTCACATAGGTATTTTATATTATACAATACTAGCTGGGTGCAGCGGTTTTACCCGCGTTTTACGTAGCCTGTGTTATTCCAGGGTCTAGCTATCTCTATACCAAATTTTATCTCAATCGGTCCCTTTTATGTGTGAAAGAGTAACAAACAGATCTAGACCTCCATACATTCTTACAAACTTTCAAGTTTATAATATATATAATATTGAGTAAGATTAAAATCACATTTGTTGATATTTAAATATGAAATAAGTTTTGTTCGGTGTACCTCTAGAATATTCCAATTAACAGGTAGTCCCTGAAACAACAGCTTAGTTGGTGTCTGACTAAGTTTTTGATGTTTCAATTATAATATGAAAATATATTTAAAAAATAGGTTGCATAATTAATCGATTTGTAAAATTATTATTTTTTGTTATAAATACAAATAAAATACTTTCTGTCTGATCTAATGAGAATAATTCCATAATATAAAATCTCTACAGTCGGTGTTTTATTTACATTTTAAATAAATAATTTCATAATATAGCTCGTTGCAAACATCCAATGTCATATTTTACTACTTTGTAACCACCATAATACAAGCATTAAGTTGCTTAGTTTGGGGTTAGGTGGCGCTGTGTGAAATGTCCTGAAATATTTATTTATTTACTTATTAGTGTTTATTGAATTGAGTTTTGTTATTTGGATATAGCGACTAGCGACCCGCCCTGGCTTCGCACGTTTTCTACGTATAAAATATAAACGTTCCTCTTGAATCAATATAAATATACTCGTATATCTATTTTACGGACGCTGCTTGAATCATCTTTCATAGATGTAAGAGGCCAGTGATGATGATAATATCTATTTCTGAATATTGGATTAAAAAATAGGTGAGTAGCTTAAAAGATCTGAGCGGACAGACACTGGAAGCGATTTTATTTTATGCTATCATCCCCCCCATGGTCTTCCACTCAACTCGGTTCACTCAACAACAGCCACCCCCAGCGACCCTCTGGATATCATCGCCTCATCTCGCCCATGGGCGCCCTACACTACGTTTACCGAGACATGGTCTCCACTCGAGAACTCATCTACCCCAACGGTTGTCGATTCTACGGCAAATTTTATGCTTACATTGTAAAGCATTTTTTTTAAATTGAATTGAAACAAATTTACATATTATAGAAATATCATTTCAATGATTTTTATGTGGAAATTCATAAAATTAATGATGAAATTAATGAATTCCTGTTGATACTATAAAAATAGTATTTTGTGTTAGTAGTAGTTAGTAAAGTTTGTAAAAATTATGGATGTCTGGATGTATGTTTGTTACTCTTTCACGTCTAAACGGGTGAACCGATTGAGCTAAAATTTGTTATTTATTTATTTATTCATAACAACAATGTAGGTATTATCTAGGTCTTAGTGTAACTTATTGTACATCTACATACCCTGTGAGGGCGCTGTTGACAGTGCGAACATGCATTTATAACAAAGTTAAAGAGGTAGCTTAGATCCTGGAATATAACAGAGGCAACAGTGCTACAGTGCAGCGGGTAAAACCGCTGGGCGCAGCTAGTTATTTTTATATATGCCTAAACCAAATCAGGCTCGAAGCGATAATCACAGTAACTCCATTTTAAAATAGAGAGTTGAGCAAGTGGGACGATGCCACTCTCAGTACGCATGAGACCTCTTCTAGAGAAATCCTAAGTATATGGTAGTATAGTAGTCGTTACTGCTGCTCTCTTTAATTACGAGTAGATAGTAAATAGGTTTATAACGAAATAAGTTTTGTACTTGTAAAATTAAATTATGCTTCAGGTCAAACCTATCTGTAATCCTGTTACTTTTGTATTTCTCTGAAACTTAAGAGAACTTGCCTGCTTGCTTGTGCTTTTAACTAAAAGTTTTTCGTCCATCACCGTTTTCCAGCATTTAACAGTCTACAAGCAGTTCTGCAAAAAAAAACGCTTCTAAATCATAGAAACATAATATATATTTAACAATCATGAGTTTATAATAAAAAAATCGTCTAAAAACTTAATTCAATCAGACAATAATGTATACAAATGCATTTGTGTGTCTACTAGTAATTCACCGAATGCTAATAAAATCCTTGCTCGTTAAAGTAAGCTTTCATACGTGCGAATACGTGCCGTCTCTTCCCGCTTTTTTTTTACAGCGGTTTGCCAGATTATTGAGCGACGATACTAAAATTATGCCTAAGTCACTAGCAGTGATATTCAGTTGTCTGTAGTGAAAAATTTCAAACTGGAGCCCAATTTAATAGCTGCATTCAATTGTTAAAGGTAAATAGATAACAGACGTCAATTTTGTTGAAACTTATTTATAATTGTAATTTATATGAACCTAACTGCAATGGGATAATATGGATATAATTAAAAAAAATATTAAGCTAGAAGGTAAACCAACTGATAGCTAGGCGATAAGCAAATCTGTTTTCAAGTACCTATGTGACAATTGTGGCCACTTTAAACACATACTATAGTAGGTAAAGAAACACTCTTTTATTATAAAAGTTTAAGATTGTGTGTTCTTTACGTGATATGATATTTAGCAGATCTTAGTTCCTTAAGTAAGTGATTAGCAGCATAATTCACAACAGAGACATACGGTGCGTCACCGTACGTGTGAATACTAAAACAGTTGCATTGATTTAAAATGCCAATTTATTACTAATCACCGCTAGACTCTTGACCTTATGTAGTAGTTGTTAATATTAATATTATACTTTTATACGAATGAGCAAAGCAGTACGTTTGCATATATTAATAAATAGATTAAAAATGTATAAACATAGGTACTCGTATTATAATTTGTAGGTTTTATAAATAGTTAAAATACGAAGAATATTTTTTTAGAGAATAGATTAAATGTTATCTAATCTAATAGATTATATATATAACTAGCTCATGCTCGGCTTTGCTCGCGTAGCAAAATCCTTTCTTAGCGGACGTCTACGGTATAAAACCTATCTGTGTTCCAAATTTCAACGCGATCCGTTCGGCGGTTTGAGATCAGTCAGTCAGTCACTCCTTCGTTTTATATATTTAGATTTGAATTTAAATAAATAATTGGGCACATCTTATCTTTTATTTATAAAATCAGTAGGAATATAGTTTTATAATATTAACTAGCCTTTGCTTGCGGCTTTGGTCGCCTGACAAAATCCTTTCTTAGCGGAGGTCTACGTCATAAAACCTATCTGTATTCCAAATTTGAACCAAATCCGTTCAGTGGTTTGAGCTGTGCGTTGATAGATCAGTCAGTCACTCTTTCCTTTTATATATTTAGATTGTATGTATGTATATCGTAAATTTTCATATAATATGTAGGTAGATTCTAAAACTTGCATGTTAGCATTACAATTTGTTAGTTTATAAACACATATTTAAGACATTTTCCATATAGTATAGGTAGGCTGTAACTGTTTTATTTAATTATTTTTTTTGCTTAGATTTATCACAAAAATTTTATTTTTTTAGTAAAAATTTACATAAATAAAAGCAATCACTATGACAGATCTTATAAAAATTGTATTATGCAATATAAAGTCACACTATTCACAAGATCGGTGTCGCAAACTACATGATAGATAAAAATCTATTGAGTTTTATCCGCTAGCACGTGGTTTGTTCAATTAAACTTAAGAGCTGGTACACACTCGGCGTTCAAACGCGTATTGATAACGCGCGCTTTTTTAGAACAAAGAGATATGTTAACCCTTTAACCGCCAGACTTAAAATCACTTGTCGTGCCCCTAGCGCCAGGCAAGTTTTTTGAATTATAAATACCTACAATAAAAGTGATGTCTAATATTTATTCTATTTGGGAGAGAAGCATAAAACCAACTGTAAATCATAACTTTATTCACTATTTATCTAATTACGAGTATAGTTTTATAAAATACAGTGTTATGACTTAAAAAATGTAGATTTAAAGTGCAGTCGGAAAAATACGACTTGTCGGAAATATACGACTCTGGCGGTTACGTAACAGAACAGGCTTGTCGGATATATCCGACCGTGGCGGTTAAAGGGTTAAAGACGCAAGTTTACTGGACCGCGTTTGAATGCTAATGCCATACACAGACCTATTTTAGTAGCACCTTAGAAACTTAGAACGCTACTTTTAGTAACACGTTGACGCGGTTTTCTTTTTTAAAATCTTAACCTATAAAAATTGGATTGATATTTCACATTTTAAGCCACCTAATAGCAGTGTGTATTAAGTAAGATACCAATGCCAGATTCGTTGGCTTCGACTTACGAATTAAATAATAAGTAGTGTATCTACGCGTAATAAACTCAGCTTTACTAGTGTGAGACAAACTTTAACGCGTGGTACAAAACGCGCTTCAAAGCGCTTGATGTGCGCCAGGTGTAATATAACGGTGCATGTCGTGGCAGCGCCCGCGCCGCCTACTTGCCCACTGTTACGTAAACTGATCGGCTCGGCCGATTCATCTTGTGTACTATTTTATTGGTAGAGTTCAACCGATTTAAAATTACACCTGTCAGCTGAAATAAATTCTCGTGGAGGGTACAGGAATGATGTGCAATTTAGTTCTGGAACTTGTCCTTTTTTACGTTACTAATTGGACCTCCTATTAATAATATAAAAAGTATACTTACACTAGTCATACTATTTCTAATACTAGCTTACGCTCCCTGCTTTGCCCTAGTAAAAAGTGTTCCTTAGGGTAGTTTAAGTCACTACATAGTAGTCACATAGTTAAAGTATACTAAATCCTAGGAATCATCTATAATACGAAAACTAACTCTAATAAAAAATAACAAAAGAAAATACACTATAACAAACAATCTACTAGTAAATGTTTTATTTCCTTTTAAAAACAATTATTTTTATTATCAAGTAAAAACAATTGTATTATTATGTTTATTGGTCCATTAAATTTATTCTTCCTGTATCGGGCTATTTGATCGTGCTAGTCAATATCGCGAGAATTTTAGAATGAATTTTTGCTTAAGACTCTCAAGGCCACAGTCTTATAAAAGTTTTACGTATTTCTGAATAACGCTACCGAAGTACCTTTCCATTAGCCATTGAGTTTTTGCTGAATCGCGACGCGTGCTTATTTAAATAACAACATCCTGTTTTAGAAAAGGTAGAAAGTAGACATTTTGTTGAATGATTAACTCACGAGCGAACATAAATAAAACAGAGTTGTTTTCCAAACATTAAGTAAAAGAAAACATAAAAAAAGGGATAAAACAACATTTTTAAAACGTTTTCGTAAATTTAAGCTTGGATAATTTCGGGCACAGTCTTTCGCCTACTTTATTTCTTTGAAGTAACAATTACTTTAGTTATATTTAATCAAGTTTCAAGCTTACATTTCAAGCTTAATTCACTCCATTAACTCCTCAGCTACTAGCGCTTCATTTGTTTTTTAGCAGGGGTTGATTGATAGTTTCTAGCATTCTTAAATTAAAGCCTAAATTCAAATGAGGTGGTTGCGGCCCGATCGAGCCGCTCGGGAGTTAAAAACATAATTTGGTCTTTTAAGCTCTTGAAGCTTTAATAGTGAAGCCTATAGCTTTATATCAGTGAAGTGGCATCAATCATGCCAAGATGTATAGCGTGACGTCAGTGAAAACAAGACAAGGATGTCATTATGAAAAGTACGCTTAGCGGGAAAGAGAGGCACTACTTTCGAGCTAAGGCGCTTCGCAGTCACAGCAACTATATCAGCACTTCTCTGGCAACCAGCTGCTTTATGTACCTATATTTAATGCAATAGCATCATCGGTCTTAAATTGGTTAACTGCACCAATTAAAGTTCGACGGCGGTCATTGACATAATATGAAACATCTAGTTGCTAGAAAGTTGCCAGTTGCTCCAATATTGTCTCTGTCTGTCATAAGACCTCCAATTGTTACAACAAGTGTTTGCAAAGTATTATTTTAATCATTAGTTTTCTGTATTTTTATATTGTGGTGTTCCAAAGTGTTATCAATCAATCAATCAAAGCGCCTTAGCCAAAGTGAATACCTAGCTTAGTTGCTGAGGTTTCAAAGAGTTACATTATCCTTAATAAATCATACACTAAAGACTATATAATAATGTCATCAGGTAGCTACGAGTATATTACGTACGCTGATTGTTCACAGAACAAGACGTGTGACTGTTTATCAACTCAGTTCCTGCTTTCTCTATACTAGATCTTGTTCTAATTATATTAATTAGGTATAAATTTATGATTCATACTAGAGGTATAAATATATGAGAATAACAGTATTTCTGTTCATATATTTATTGGCGATCTATTAAAACAACTATGGACAGTACATTAACCTATGTATACCGATAGAAAGTTTAATTATAATTAGTTAATAACTGTAGGTACAGCTATTTGGTTTGATTGAGCATTTTAATATGAAAACATCATATTTTTGCCGCTGCTTGGCCCAACTGGTAGTATCACGGGGAATTATTAATTTGTTCGTATTTCGATCTGTAGGACCATAGGCACATAGCATTACCCGTAATCTTACTGGTAGTCATCATTATCGTCAGCCCACGTTCGTCAACAGCTGGACTGCTGGACATAGGCCTCCCATGGATATTTTCTCTATGGGTCTCCCCATGGCAAACACTCAGCTGGGTCCTCAGTTTTCCGTCTTCCTCCTCCACCCGCACCCAGTGAGTTTCCGGATATCGTCACACCATCTCGCCCAAGGACGCCCTACACTACTATACTACCTTTAGTGTTCGCACTGCTGTATGTTTTATTAATAGGTGCATATTATTATTTTAAGCCTTACTCTTACAACTTTAGAATTAACTTAGGCACCTACAAACGCGTTGAAGTCTTTTCCAAGAACATTAGGTCTTTCCTTACTTTTAGCACTAGTTTAGAAATTTATTTTTTAAGTTTTTTTTCTACGGGATGTACTTACCTATTACCTACTAATTTTGTTTAACCAGATGACTACTAGCTGACTCTCGCAACGTTGTCTGCATCTGGTCTGCCAGACTCAGACCTAGCAAATATAGGATAAATAAAATATAGATAATATACATCTATTAAACCTCACTCGCATCTATAGATCTACACTTAACTTGTGCTTCTGTACTTGTATTACTCACAAAAAACA
This sequence comes from Hemithea aestivaria, assembly GCA_947507615.1. NCBI lineage: Eukaryota > Metazoa > Arthropoda > Insecta > Lepidoptera > Geometridae > Hemithea > Hemithea aestivaria. The sequence goes on from OX382323.1 coordinate 5,909,735, forward strand.
ATAGTCTCGCGGAATAACCCACAAGCGGCGCGTTCTTGATTTTCTCCTGCGATGGCGATGGAAATTGGTCGATTGTTCCACATTACAATGGAAAACGCATTTTAAATAAGTTATCGCGACCGTTTTCGATGTAGTTTCTTTTAGACTTTCACGTACTGGTGACGTATTGTAATGTCGCTTTTTGGAACGGTCAATGAATTTGGTAAATGTCACGGATTTGGTAACATAATGACTAAATTCACAAAAGAACTTATATGTTATAAGTTCCTTGATCTATACAGATATAGCGACGTATTAAATATACCTCTACATAATTATCTATATGTGAATGGCTTTTCGTACTGTTTAAGTCGCTATAACACTTCTTACTTCGTATTTTAGCGAATAAGCACTAAATAACTGGAAAAATAATTTATAGATACAAAATATTTTTACAATGTTTAACTATGTACCTATGTATTTTCTGTAACATTATGTGGTGTACAATAAAGTATTGTCTTATCTTATCTTATTTTCCTCTACCGTTTGGTCCACCAGTCTGCTCAGAACATCACTCTTTCTCTCTCTATAATTCTCACGTTGCACTACAAATAAAAAAGATTTTTATTAAAAGAAGTCATTTGGTATTCATCGAATCTATACTGGCATCAAATAAGGATACAATCCATTCAATAAAACGTAAGATTTTGCGTAATATGAAACCCACGTGTGTTTCATAGTTTGTATGTTACAAACTATGAATTCCTTTTATGTTAACTGATGAAAACAAATCATGTGTTTTTGAAATGATTATTAAGTAAATGTTTAGTAACTTTTAATCTAATTTACATTGACCCTATTTATATCACTACATTCACATAGTATAAAACAAAGTCGGTTCCCGTGTCTGTCTGTCTGATTTTGATGCGGTTTTTTTAAATAGATAGAATGATTCAAGAGGAAGATTTATATGTATAATAATATAATAGTATAATATAATAATACAGATACACGGACAATTTTTTGGTTTTTTGGTGGACGAAGTGCGCTCGTTTCCACTCGATGGTTTCCACTAGTATTTTATAAACCAAAGTTTTGACCAAAAAAACTGACTCTTTACCCCGGCGAATAAGCGAATAAGTTTAGTAGTTAGTTTAGCCCGTACAAAAAGTAATGTAGCCAGCTTTATAGGGATCCTACCTACTGAGGGCATTCATTATGATGTTTTGAAAAAACATTGATTTCAGGTACTAACAATAAATAAATGTACCAGAAGCCCATATCAATATAATAGCATAACACATAAAATATAATAAGTTAAAAACAAGGTACTAGTGGTACTACCTGGTAATATTAACATAATTATGATATTTTTTAGTAAGATTAGTATATTCTTGTTATACTGTAACTATGTAGAACATTGTGAAAATTAAATTATATAATATATTATTTATTGCTAGAAAAAGGAATTAAAACAAATATTTAAATTTACCTAAACCTGCCTAGCCCGTGTGGCTAAACCCTTTCTTAGCGGAGGTCTATTTTATAAAACCTATCTGTATTCCAAATTTCAACCCAATCCATGCGGTTTAGGTTATGCATTGATAGATCAGTCAGTCAGTCACTATTTTAAAATATTATATTATGATATTATAAAAATCTAAAAAAGCTAAGCTAAGCTAGTGAAATTACTGGGCTGAGGAGTCTTATGGGCAGCGTTATCTCTTACCATCAGGAGAGCGTCTTGCTCGTCTTCTTACTTCGTTGTATAAAAAAAATGATGACCTTTCCACGTCCTTCAACTTGATATCAACGGATAGAAACTGAGCAAAAAATATATATGCATATTAAATAGAAAAAATATGTTACGAACCAGTCGAAAGCGAGAGTCGGTATGACCAATTTATGCTTTCATATAAGATTCATAATATGTCTGTATGTAATATTAAAACTGAAACTGAATGATCTATCAACGCACAGTTAAGCCTGCTAAACGGATTAAGTTAAAATTTGACACAAATATAGGTATTGTCATGTGAGCGTAGACCAGTGTCTTACTCGTATATACGCACAGGACATCCTAGGGTAATATATAATTTCAAACTAAATTCCTTTATTTCAACCGAAATTCCAAGTCATATGCTTACGTACAAAGAATTAAATTAATTAACACAAAATTAAATTAATATTAAAAAAATCAAAAACAAAATATTAATATATAATTATTATAACATTAACTGCAAGTGCGCCCTTTAATTCTAGGCGAGTAACGAGCTATCCCTAATATACTCGTACCTAGTAATATAAAAATTCAACGCAAGTGAAGTCGCAGTCTCAAGTAGATTCAGTATTAGAGTAGAGATGTGGGCAGGCTATCGATAACCGGACCCCGACCGATGCGATGGTTGCATCATCGCTTTTCATCTCGCTAATGTTCGGTTACAACATTCTTGAACTGGCTTACTCATGCTCACTATACCTCGTTTTTATCATTTTGATGGCACCATAAATCTAGAATATACCTAAATATAAACAAATATTCCAAAAATGTGTGAAAATGTTGATTTGTCAAAAGTCAAAATTCTGAGACGCTTGTTAGGACTTTTGCAGGCAATTCATACAAACCTGTGAACAAAAAACGGTTATAGTAACAATAGATTCACTTTCCTTTTTGAATTTCAAAGCTGTTTAGTGTTTAGACACCGCCCTGCAGTGCAAAAAGTTATTAATAAGTAAGTGTACATTTTAATCATAAACTCTACGACCAATTTTTGTCACAGTTGTAAATTTAGCAACTTTTCGAAAGCTTTTATACCTAAGTTAGTGCTCACATTATGACAAGGCGAACAAGCTCTAGATAATTGCCACACCTACCCACATCAATTGCAGTAATGTCGCCCAGAATTTTATGAGTTTATTTATTCTTTGATTAACAGTATTTCACAGTATAATATTCTCGTATTGGTTCAATGAAAACCTTTATAAGTGGCCTACTAAACTTTGTCCATACTTAATACTTTGCACATACTCATATCGGGACACTTTACAGTGTTAATGGTTATACAGTACATTGGTGTTAAGGGGTCATTAGCCTTGATTTGAGCGCAATATGCACCTCGAGATTTCTGTAACCCCTATCCGATTCTTAATTTTGATATATCTAAAGAAAGCCATTGAAACGTAGATGTTTAAAAAAACTTATTTTTTTGAGAAATTTTGCAATTTATGTTCAAGATTTATAAAAGTTGCTAAAATTTGTTACTTCTCCTCTTCTACTGTTTTAATGTGATCAATTAGACAATTTGATTAGTTAAAATAATACTCTGATATTTAATGAGATAATTTAAAATAATTAATAATATAACAGCTTTATATTTCATGAATTTTTAAAATGTCTCCCTGATTTTATTAATTCTAAAAATTAATTAAAAACAAAATTTCGCGAAAAAAAAACCGAAGTGTGAGCATATAGAAAAGACTGCGGTTTGCTCAAACTTCTGGTCTGTTTAAAATCTTATTGTGAATCATTGTCGTATTTACCTATTTATTACGAGCCTAGAAAATCAGCGGCCGTGTGACCATTTTACACTGGTGGCAATCACTATAAGTCGATAAAAATATAATAAATGTTATGTCGTATAATAACCCCTAGGACAGTAACCAAGCTGCGAAACGCTCATAATTAAAAAAAAATTGTATCGTTGTATCTCCTTACATTTTATTTTTATTTATTATATATTTAAAATTGCCTTAGAATGCCCAAGTTAGTTAATACAGCGTCTAACAATGTAAAATAAAGAGTAGGTAAATGAGTCTACTTGTGATACTATTCTTAGTTACTATTTGAAGCATAACTTGATTTAAAACATTTTGTTTTCAGAATGACTGACTACGAGAGAATCAAGGCAGCTTGCAAAGCGCGGTCGGAGCTATGGGTGGACCCTGACTTCCCAAGCTCGCAGGCGTCCGTGTTCTACTACCAAACGCCGCCGTTCAACTTCGTATGGAAGAGACCTAAGGTAAATTAATAGGCCTTAATTTTTATGGATTTGTTACTCTCACAATTTCATGAATTTAGACTATGCCTATTATTATAACAGGTACCTATGTGCCCAAAAATATAAGTTTGTCTGTCAATTAATAAATATTGGAAATGTCGAGGTACTTTCCACTTTATAGATTTTCTAAAAATGTTTGACATATTACGCACTTAGTTTAAATTATTATGTAGTTAAATTACTTGGACTTTTTGACTCTGACAGTGTAATTTGGTAATTAGACCAGGGTCGATAATTTTTAAAACCAAAAAAAATAATAGTAGGATGAAACCCATTAGAAAAGGAGGGGAATATTATAAAAATAAAAGGAAAAATAATTTAATAATTTTCACCATCGGAAAGTAGAGATTTCAACGAACAGAAACCATACCAACTTTTTGAAAAAAGCTGATATTTTGACGGGTGAATTTTCGATTGAAAATTAGGGTGTTTTTTTCGATATTAATTCAAAATAAGGTGAAAAAATAAATATCTTTAATCATATAAATTACAGCGTATTTGGGACATAAAAAGGTAAGTTTTCACCAAATTTCATTAAAAAAAATTTTTGTAAAAGATAAAAATAAAAAACCAAAAACTTGGTTTTTTAAATTTTTCACATAAATTTTGAGGTTATGTGAAAAAAGTGAATATACAAAAGTTTTAGATCTTTTTATTACCTACAACTTTGCCATTTAACTTTTTTCGATAGGACTTTTAGTTTTGCCGGAAATCGAGAAAAACTGTTTTTTACCCTTAAAAACTCACCCCCATTCCCTTCCCGACCTCAGATCGCCCGTAAATTATTTTTCCTTTTATTTTTATAATATTCCCCTCCTTGTCTAATGGGTTTCATCCTACTATTATTTTTTTTCACTTTTTATTATTTTTAAAGGCTTCTACCCTGGTCTAAATCTATTCGAGACGTATATAGTATATATATACGTATATTTAATACGATTATTTTATTTTACTGTTTAATTAGTAAGTCATGGAGTACATCATATTGTTCTTCTATTATTTCTCTATTAATAAAATTAAATACGTAACAGATAAGGTTAACATATTTACACGTAAAAGGATATTTTGCAGACAATACATTATTTCAATGGAAATTGATATTCATGTGATGACAAAAGTGTTATGGTTATTATTTGTCTTTTATAAACCCACACGTTCTGGTTAATTAGATCAGTTAAGATTAGATCGGCTTTTACAGGTTTTTTGTAATCAGAATTAACGTTGCCAATACAGACGAAGAATATTATGATAAACAAATGCTCGAGTTATTATAGAGCTCCTGAAATGTGAGCTTTTAGATTGTCATTTATACACCCATTTTTAGCGTTATCATCTTGCCCGTTCTTCTACCATGTATATTCCTTGTACTAACCTACACGCCGGCATAATATTACATTACAATATGCCCTCGGCGGCAAATGATCTTGGAAATTATATTCTGCTGATTAATATTATTAACTACAATTACATACTGAGAATGACAACAGATATCTTGTAAACAGTCTATATATGGGATTGGAAGATTGATTTCATATTAATAAATAACATTTTTGTTTAAGATATTGTTTCCTTTCTCGGAAGCTTACAGCAACTTTAGCAAAAATATCAAATTATATTACTAGCAAAATTATAGCCAGATTCAGTAACTAATAATATTATCTCAAAGTAAAGTCGCGCGGTGCCGCTAAGTTTTGTATTTGAAAACACTGGGCAGCACTGTGCCTGATATAGGTAATCATGATGGTTACCATCGGGCACTTAATTTACTCGTCTTGTACCTCTACATTGTCATTAAAAAAATGTTTTCACTTTTACACCTACAGTGCGGTAAATTAAACATTAAAACATATGTAGGCCAAGCGGGTACGGAGTGCCGCAGTCGTGCTCGAGTATTTTCCTAAAGTTTAACCGCTGGACTGTTACTTTCACTTTGGACAAATTACCATACTTGGTCGCGAACCGGAGAAACACAATTGAGTGAATATAGCGTGGCCTTTGAACTTAACTCGCTGTGCTGTGTGAGAACAAGATCGATTTTAGAATATGTATAATACGATTTTGTAGGTTTTCATTATCGAATAATATGAAACTAGATGTCTAGGCATAAAGGAGTATTTATTTATAATAATTAACATATAAAAACATAAATTTAATCTATTACGATAGATAAAGCCATTACAAATGTACAATATAATAAATACCCTTAAATAAATAAAGTAATCCACTTTTTATTAAATATGTTTAATGGTACAATTACGGGCGTATAGTCAAGCGAACCCGATCGAGGACTTGTGCGTGATAAAACTTAACAGACTTGATCGCGCCACGCAAGTAACTGTACTTGTTTTCGATCGAGTACATACTCGCGCCATAATGTCTCCTTAAATCTTCTAAATTTATAAAAGAAAAAGTGACTAACTGACATGTGGTCGAAATAAAATAGAATAGAATACTCTTTATTGCAACCAAAGAAAATTACAGTTAATAAGACACACAGTAATCAGTAATATGACGATATATGGCTCATTCTCATGGAATCGATTCTCATCGTCACCTTCATGTCAATTCTTATTTATTGCTTATTTGTAATGTTTATGGGTAAATCCTGAGATCGGGCGTATTTAAGTGATTCCCGTGGCAGATTTTAAATCAAAGTTTTATTGAATTTTACATGTAAAACATCAAATTTCCCATAATTATAAGCATATCCATCAAATAGGCATCATTATAACTTGTTTTGTTCAGAAGATATTTAAATTTAAATTTTTGGTGCCATGGGAATCAATAAAGTGTGGCATGGGAATCAAAATTAAAACTTTTTTGTTTGAATTCTATGTTATTATTTAAATATAGATCTCTACATACTAATCATATGAAATAGAAATGATTAAAAACGGTGATCCAAACAAATATACACCAAACATAAAGTATTAAATAGGTCTATATTGACTTTCTATATAATAATCATGTAAACTAAATAAAATCAACGTATTGCTGTCTTAAACAATGTAAAAATATTGAATAAATAGTCCTAGAATATGAGATTAAATTCTCAGTCACAGTCACTGACAGGATTCACTCCAGAAGCTGTCATCAGATTGTACATTTATCATTAGTTAGGTTGATCTGGACTGAAATTGCAGTCAGCCCATAGTTTCGTTTTATTTTTTCATCATACATCATCTCAGCCATAAGACGTCTACTGCTGAACATAAACCTCCCCTTTAGACCTCCATATATAAAACCGGTGTTGGAAGCGACCTGCTTCAAGCGTCTTTCAGCGACCTTAATAAGGTCGTCTGCCACACTTGTGGGAGACGTTCTACGCTGTGTTTGCTTGTACGTGGTAGGCACTCGAACACTTTTCGACCCCATCAGCCATTCGCTCTACGTGCTATGTGGGCTACCCATTACCACTTCAGCTTCCTGATCCGCGGAGATATATCAGTGACTTTGGTTCGTCTTCGGATCTCCTCATTCCTGATTCGATCACGTAGAGAAACCCCGAGTATAGCCCTCTCCATAGCTCGCTGAGCGACTTATTTTAATGTGAGGATATAATGGTGCCAGAGCATAAGCCAGAGCGGCTGTCTATTATAGTACAATATAAAAAATATCTGATATAATATACAATATAAAAAACATCTGAAATAATTAAATATACAAATATAAACTGTCAAAATGCGACTTCGCTGTAGTTGGGTAAAAAGTGAAAGAATGCGCTAGAAAACTCAGGAGAAAATTGATCACCGTGGTAAAACGCCATGAGAATCAATACCATGGAAATCAAAATTGTATAGTTTTTTGTCAATATTTTTAAATACCATAATTATAGACCAATAATAATAAAATATATGATAAACAATACCCTTTTCCTAACTGCACACCCTAGTCAAAAAACCGTAATGGATAAAAAAATATTTTTAAACATGGAAATGGTAATCAATGATCTAGTGAACCAAAACCACGGTAATCAATTTCTCACCTTCGTAAATCCAGTTTAAAACCACGAGAGGAGTAACATTTCTTCACGATGTTTAGAGCGCAATTGAAGTTAGCCAACAGCGTGCGTACAAGCTTCTAAGTTTTGTGGCTTGTGAAATGTGAGTAGTTATGTCGCGCGCCATGGAAATCACTTTTTGTCCGGGGACAAACCTAAATTTGTTATTTTTTCTAAAACTACGCTGTGTACAGCCTTCGCGTATTTTTTTGATCATATAACAGTTCACCCTTTACAGCTTAGATCACAGCAATTAATAAAATTCCGTTTATAAATTGGTGTAAAAAATATATTTTGTTCCAAAAAAGTGTAAGGGACACCCCATGGTAATCAAATTTCAGGGCTATAACATTTTTTTTCAGATACTTGCAGCTAAATTTAACCTTATATCTATCATGCATTAAGTAGATTAAACCTTAAACTAACAGAAAAAAAATACCCTTGGGTAGAATTTTTATGTTACGGGTAGTTTATTCCCCCAGACACGTAAAATTTTGTCTCTCAGGATTCACCCTTATGTATTATATTGTATAGAGCTGGATAGCACGAGTTAACTTTTATATAAATGATTTAAATCGTACGTTTCATTTCGAAGAAAAACAGTTTTGAAATTTTCGAGGCCACGAAAGTGATTCCGTCATTATTTTTTTTACAAATTTGTTAAGTAAAATCCTTTTAAAAGACTAAATCTACCAAAAATGTACAATAAAACGACATTCTACGTAACAACAAACCTCACTACATAAGAAAATATGCGTATTTTGAGATATTACTTTTGCTTTCACTTAACTTTTTTATTAGTCAGAAATTTGGTATGTTTGTATTAAAACGCTAATATAACATATAAAGTACTTTTTAGATGGTAAAAAGGCCCTTTCAAAAGAAAAAATACAAAAATATCACCTTCATGGTTAAAAACGCTATGAAGGTGATGCCACGCTGGTGACGAAAATATCCCTTTTTGGTAAAATTCTGGAAAGTTTAGGTATAATGTATAAAATTAAATACTACATCTTTATCTCGCACATTTTGGCGTTTCGAAAAGCTAGCTTTGATTTAAATAACTAAAAAACAATTCATAAAAATGTCGTCCATGCAAGTGATCGGTACACCCATGATTAAAATTAAAACTTAGCAATTTTATTTTTTCCACGGCTCGATAAGTCCTAGATCCTACTTCTACGACTGCAGAACATGACCATCATTGAAATGAATCGAACTCTGTATTGGATTGTTGATGTTGTGTTTAACAGCAGCCGATAAACTACGCAAATTTAAAGCACCTAAAATCGTGTGACCGCCGCATTATGTCATTTTATATTCAAAATAATAATGAAAGGCTTTTTTTATACTGTATACCGTAAATTGTATTTGTTTGCGAACATTTTGGTATATGTTATATACAGATACACCGAAATTTGTTAAAGTAGTGCCCAAATGTTTCATTGCAACGGAAAGTGTGACACCATGAGAATACGATAAATGGCCCCGTTTTTGACCTTTTATGTTAAATTTTAGTATATTTTTTTGCTTCTATTATGACAATCTTCATTTATTTTGTAGCTTAATATGTGTTTTATCTATCTATTCAAAATTCATGTCTCTTTCTTTAACCGTTTAGGAAATATAACCGTGTGACCATCAAATTTGAGCTAAAATGAGAATGAGCCATATGAGTTACAGTAATATGACGTAGCTAACGCACAACCAGTATAAAATAATATCCAAATTATAATTGGATTTTATTTTATTAATAATATATATTTTGAATTATATTATATTTTATTTTTTAAATATGCTAACTTCGATTGCGGTTACATTTTTGAGCCGTTTGGGGTAGAGACTTTGGGTTCTTGGAGTCCGGGAGCTCACCGCATTTTCCAAATTTTATCTGAGCGCTTGGTCGAGGCGACCTGTGACCGAAATGCTGCAGTATATTTGGTCCAACGTATAAGTATTGCCATTCAACATGGCAATGCTGCCAGCATTCTGGGCACTCTGCCATCTGACAGTGGTTTGGAGAACTTGGATTTTCTGTAGATTGGCTTGTGGCCGATCTGTGGTTAATAAAAGTGTTCTTTACTGCTGTAGTAGCTGTAGTATTGTTAGTTTGTTTTCCTCAATAAAGGCATTTGCCACGTTATAAATTATAATTGACTTATTACGTTCAAAGTTTAAGTTTTTTTTAGATAATTAACCACGATTGGTGTAGCTCTTGCTCTTGACATCACATGTTAACGGCCTCTCCAAAATGGATAGTGAGACCAACTCGTATTGGGAAAACTGTAGGTAGTGTTTAATGATAGTAGTAACCGAGTAAACGCCTGTTTTGGTGGAGTAAAATATACCTAACATTTAAGATACCGTAATCTACGCCTACACATTTCCTAATTACTTATAAAAGGCGAGAAAACTTATTTGTTTAATAGTTAAAAAACACCTTAGATGATGCGAAATTATAGACCATTACATAGAACCTGGACAAAAAAAAATTGTGTTTATTTATTCATCTATGTTGGACGCTGTTAACTAATAGGTACCTATTTGTTCGAAAAGTATTATATCAATTACTATTTTTTCTTAACTAGCTGCGCCCAGCGGTTTTACCCTGTACAATAGCCTATAATATGTTATTCCAGGGTCTAAGCTATCCCAAATTTCAGCTTCATCTGCCTTCTCGTTTGGGCGTGAAAGAGTAACAAAAATACATCCATACATTCTTACAAACTTTCACATGAATGATACTTATTAGTAGGATTAGGATCATGTTAGGCCTTTTATTACAACACAAAAGAAAATAGCAAATAATCTATCTATTAGCTTCTTCCATCAACTCTGAAATATTAGACTTCGAATATCAGAACAAATTCCATAGTAACTATGTCCTGTAAATCTCCTTATTTGTCATACTCGTCATTGACGACATTATATTGCTACGTAAATATTAGATTACGTACAATTGGTTTTTATAAATTGGTCAGATCATCTTTAATCATAATTAATGTACGGATGTCGTTAATCTTTATTAATTATAATGTACGGAAAATGAGATAGTATTATTCGTATGTATTCCTCTTTTATTAGGAGTGCTTTAAGCATTGTCAAGACATTATCATCATTTTGTACCTATATCACCGGTTGTTGACAGAGGCTAACTACGTAGTCGGTGTTCGGTTTCTGTAATGCACTTTGTCACTTGATATTCCACGAGAAGGTTTCTATAAAATTCTGATGGCTTGTCAATAACATACAATACTCCTATTCAGCTCTATCCACTCAGCCATTGTTACATTGTTTATAACTTTCATGAAAAGAATCTCTTCTAAATATAAAAGTCTAGACAGTGTAGGTTTTTCTACCTTAGAGTCGTTAATAAAGTGGAAAAATGTACTGTAATTACAGATGAATTTCTCTTTTACAGGACATCTATCAAAACCCAAAATTTGTTCTGGACAACTGTGAAATGTTCGATGTTGTACGGGGCAAATTAGGTGAGTCAATATCTGGTTATATTAGATTCAAGCAATTTTTTTTTCAATTTAAGTAGGTATATTGGTGCATTATAGAGGTAGTTTACTTCACAATATTAATATCGTTACCGAGCGTTTACACTCAGCTGTATCGGGTAGGGCAGTGAGCAGGGCAATGAGCATGGACTGCGTGTAAACACCATAGGCGTACCCAGAGGGGGGCCCTGGAAATCGATTTTCTTGAATTAATATCTGAAGAATAAAAAAAAAATTTTGGCGACCGCAATAAGCCGATCACACACGTTTCATAGTCAGGATTATATATTTTTTTGTGTTACCCAGGATTTCACAATTATGTGAAATTCTAGGACCACTGCACCAACGCTTCTTACTCAAGAGTCATAAGATGTTAAGACTCTTTAGCCCAGTAATTTCACTAGCTACAGTGCCCTCCTACCGGAGCACAGTAATGTTTGCACATCACTGCTCAGGCGGTAGAATTACTGGCACTGTTGGGGTACCCACCTAGACGACCTCCTGCAAAGGAAGTCTACCCCCGGTAACGGACTGATGTAAACGCTCGGTTAGGCAGTGATCCCTACGGCCTACGGTGTTGTTGGCACAGCTTACCCAGTTTATCCAGCTAAGTTCTACAGTGGACGAATGAAGGCTGATGATGATGATGAATTGACTGGCACTTTCACGGCACACTCGCACGGTAAAGAAAGACGACTATGGGTGACGATAATTGCTCACCAAAGAGCCTACATTAGCTTGAGTATGTGTAGGTATACAATATGGCGTTTTTAGGTAGAGGCCTATGCTCTGTGGACATTATTAGGATGATATTATGATATAGCAGCGTAAATTCCGGCTTTAATTTGATTTAATTTGTGTTTACAGGAGACAAATGGATGGTTTCATGTCTGGGCATGCTGTATCTCTGTAAAGGTCTATTCTATCGAGTAGTGCCTGCAGATCAGCGCGTGGACTCTGCTGATTACGTAGGCGTTTTCAGGTAAATAATATGATAGTTTCCACCCATAGATAAAAAAATAGCAAGATGCGGTATTTACGTTTCTGACTGCATTAAGAGGCCCATTGACCTAATTTTAGAGCAGAAAATTGTGTCTGGCACCATTTTACTTCAACGCGAGTCGGCGCGGCAACCGACAATTTCCGATCCAACAGGCCCAAGTCTGCATCTTCATCATCTTGCGGCGCATCTTCCTATTTTCTTTTAATGTAAGTTTCCACCGCTATATTGGTAACTATTGTATTTTATTATAAGCCTATTCAAGCCTGAGTGATATTCTAATATCGAATATCCCTCAGATTTGTACAGGCCTTTGCTCCCATTTTTCTGCAGAGAGCCTGCGAATTCAACTTTTTATTTTGCAGCGAATTTTACAGTCTTACCGTGGAAATCTTAACAAATCAAATTAAAGAAAAGATAAAAAACACTGCTGTGTAAATTACTCAAATTTTGGCTACATGTAGGACTTGGGTGTCTAATAACTAAGGTGTTATGTGCACAAAATAAAAACATTTGATAATTTTTTGTAGATAATTTTATTGTTTTATCATTGTCAGATTCCGTATATGGTGGTGCGGTCAATGGATGGAGGTGTTGGTCGACGATCGCCTGCCGACTGTCAATGGCAAGCTGGTGTTCCTGCAGACCAGCAACTCGGAGCAACTGTGGCCTGCCTTGCTGGAGAAGGCATACGCCAAGTAAGACTGCTTTGTATCCTTTTTACAAGCTCTTATTTACTTTCACCTGTCTGTTGTCTGTGTGTAATCAAATCAAATTTAATTTTATCCACTTCCCAGTTTCCGATTGATCTGAAATTTTGCATGCATGTATAAATCGGATGACGCAATATTATTATGACATGGAGCTGATCTGTTGATGGAGCTGGAAGGTGGCCCTAGGAACTCTGTAAATAAACGACGCAACCCCATCGAGTTTGGGCTCATTTGATTCGTCTTTACCGATACTTTGGTGCTAAATGGTAATAATAGTAGGCTTGTGTTTAAAAAGTTTTTTTTAAAGTTTGCTTGTTTATACTAAATAGGCCTACGTTTTGCCACATCCCACCTGATGGAAAGTACAGATGAATTAATTTGGTTCTATGGATTTTTTATCATAAACATCATTGTTCCCATTTATATACCTTAGCTTTGCAAAATAATAAAATAAAGAAGGCGCCACTGTAATGTATTTTTAGTACATAATAAGAATTGGTTAGATCTTCGTGTATGTAAATAGTTTACTTATTTTATTTATCATTAATATGTCCACTTTATAGTTTTGTGTACACGTTTATATTAATCTATAATATTTTATTGCCTTAGGATTATTAAAATGTAGGTATCTATTATAAAATTAGTTCAGTTTCAAGAGATTTTGCCGAGCTCTTATACTTAATGCTTTCAGTTATTGCACATTACTGTCTGGTAATGTGCCAGGTTACGTAATTATTTATTATAATTAGTGCAATATCGAGACTGTAAGAGATTGCTTAATTCGATAACGCAGCTTACCATTTCCTAAGTCTCATAACACAAGCATTAAGTTGCTTTGCATGGGGTTAGATGGCGCTGTGCGATATGTCCTAAAATATATTTTTTTATTTAAATACAAAAATATAATCACTACATAGTATAAAATTAAGCTTCCCACGTCTGTCTGTCCCTATGTATACTTATATATTTAAAACTACGCAACGAATTTTGATGCGGTTTTAATTAATATATATAGTGATTCAAGGAAGGTTTTGTTTGTTTCGCATGCATAATATCAGAATATGCAGAAACACAGATTATTTTCTATTAAGCGCAACGAAGTGCGCGCGCGTCCACTAGTAATATATAAAATACTACTACTTTGGTTTAGTACTAATATTAAGATACTATTTTTTCCGCGAGACGCAAACTAAGCTCAATTACGCAAAATGAAGAATCTAATTGAATTGTAAAATGTTCCAGGTTGCACGGGTCATACGAAGCGCTGAAGTACGGGTGTCTAGTAGACGGACTCGCTGACCTGACCGGTGGCATCACGGAGACCATCCCTGTGCCGGGGACCAATGACATCAGCATGCTGAAGAACCTGCTCGACAGTACCAGCATTGTCACTGCTAATTACGCTCCTCCGGTAACACATCTTTTGTACCTACTAGACCAAGGATGAAGAAATATACTGGACGGAATAGCCACGAAAAGAAGTACCCAAAGTACGCATATCAAGCGTTTACACAGATTAAATTCGTCGTAGATACTTTTATGCCACAGTCATAGAAGATGCGGTATTGACGTTTCTGTCATGGACCGCTCCAATCTGGCCCATGCTACGAATAAATAATAGCCCATGTGCCTAATTTAAGAGCGGATAATAGTGCCTGGCACATTTTTACTTCAGCGCGAGTCAGCGCGCCAACCGACAGTTTCCGATCCAACAGGCCTAAGTTAAGCATAGCAACGATAGCGCTATGGCACATCTTCCCATTTTCTTTTAATCTACTCGTATTTTTTTCTTGCAAATTTGATGAAAAACTAGTAATTCACAGCGCCCTAAAGTTGCTTGGTAAGAAGGTCAAGACGTCACTTTAAGTACCTAACGATTTGTACTTAAATAAATACCTACCTATATCATAATTTTTAAACTTGTCGTCATCCCTATTGTATTTTAATAGTGTTTAATTATTTTATTTTGTTAATTTCAGGATGCTGAGGACAATCATAAGGCTTTGGAAAATGAAATGAACTACAGGATATGTGAAGTAAAAGAGGTAAAAAATCTATATCTTAAATATAGGGTCTCTGTCCATATCCTATAATATAAAGTTTTTTTTTCAATAATTAGACCTTTCAGCGGTTCTACTGTATAAAATATGAAGTTATTTATAAAATACTATAATTAATTATCTTATTTTTCTAAAACCTGTACTTTACTTACGCAACTTTACGCACTAAGCATCAAAAAGTGTATCTACTTGTTAAATATATTTTTGGTTGAGAATTTGTCACATCGCGCAAGTGGGGCTGACATAAGGTTACATATGTAGTTCCAGCGACAAATCAAGTACCTACCAATATTTGCAGGTGGAGACACAAGACGGCCCAGTGCAGCTGGTACGATTTCGACGACCGCAAGGGTCTGGCGACGTTGCTGTGAAGCACATCGTATTTGACGATGACATGTGAGTTTACATCTACCTCTATTATTATCATTATTTTAATCAACGAAATTACTAACAAATACATAATTTATATTATCACTGGGAGGGCGTCTCAATGAGAGATAGGTACCGCTACTATTTGAATTAGCTACTATGCTGTCTACGAAGAAATAATGTATGTACATTATTTCTTCGTAGCATGCCGTTACCCAATATCCGCTACGATTCTCTTCGGTTGAAAGGGTTACCTTAACATCTTATAACTCATGATGGCCACGTAGTGATGTGTAGGACTTCAACTTCAAACTTCTTGAATACCTACTTGGGTAACACTGTATCTATATACTATTTTTACCGGGGGTAGACTTCATTTGCAGGAGGTCGTCTAGGTGGGTACCCCAACAGTGCCAGTTATTCTACCGCCTGAACAGTAATGTGCAAACATTACTGTGCTTCGGTAGGAGGGCACTGTAGCTGGTGAAATTACTGGGCTAAAGAGTCTTAACATCTTAGGACTCTTGAGTAGGAAGCGTTGGTGCATTGCACCTAGAATTGCACATCATTGTGAAATTCTGGGTAGCACTGTACTGATTATGGGCAGCGTTATCTTTTAACATCAGGAGAGGGTCTTGCTCGTCTTCTTACTTCTCCACATAAAAAAGGTATATTGTATATTATATAATAGGCCAGCATTATCGTTGACAGCATCGGGTGCGCGTAAGGCCCTTCTCTTTCATTAGCTTTCCTAAAAAATTAATGATAAGTAACTACAAATTATATTTTCAGATGGATGTCAATTCCTGCCCGAGAGCGCGAACGTCTTACAGCTCCAACCGTGAAAGGTTTCTGGGTCCTATTCGAGGAACTCCCGCGTCTTTTCTCTCGAGTAGAGATGGCACATCTAGACGTGGAGACGTGCAGAGCTGAGCCGTTGCTGATGCAAAAGAATAAGTGGCAAATGCGGATGTACCAGGGAGGATGGAGGCGAGGCGTTTCCGCCGGAGGGTGTCGGAATCACGTCAGTAAGTGCCCCAATCCTGTTGAAACAATTTTACTTATTTACCTACATAAGTTAATCTTGGTAAAATACTCTGCTCCTCGTAGCTCCTCCTAGTCTACCTCGTGGGTAACCATACTCTGCTGGGAGGATCTAACATCATTTTTTTATTTTATTATTCAGCGCAACGCTAGAATTGACAGGAAGCAATCTTAAAAATAAACATAGGTACATAGTTATTGAGACCTGTTATATTATGTACCTATATCCTACTGACTTAGATCCAAGATGTGACCAAACATCTCCATCCCCACACGGTCTTTGGCGTCTCAGCTTTGGTTTTTCCTTTGGGGTCCAGTTTATTGAAGCGTGGTATTAGGTATGTTTTAAAGACTCCAAAAATACTAGGGCTTATAAGATACTCTTTTCCTATGAACTAAGATTCTACCTCTATTTCCAGATTTCTTTCACATGAACCCACAAGTGCAAATTGTCCTAAGCGAGCCCGGAACTGTGATTGTCTCCCTGAACCAACACAGCATCATGGAACCCAAGATCATAGGATTCAGCATATACAGGATGCCACAGGTGTTGATCGGGACAGCGGAACCAATTTTATTCAGACACAACAAGTTTTCCATTAACTCGCAATATACTAACAGTCGACAAGTCAGTCACAGGTAAGATTCTACTTTTTAACCAACAAAAAAAAACGGAGGAGCTTTACAAGTCGATCCGTATATATGTATATATTATACGCACATATATTTACCTATAGCTCCATTGTTGATTATATTTATTAATATTTTGACGCCCGTTCTGCCCCTTTATGATGTTGCGTTTTGTAATTTATTATTATTAGCTATAAGTCCAAGCGAAGTTTATATGACCTACGCGATAAATGTTTAGTCGAGCTGAGTCGAGGCAGTCGAGGGCCAGGACTCGAGTTTAAACGGGTGCAAATCCATGATTTTATACCTTGTGCTAGCTTATGCTGAAAGTACAGAAATCCTTTCTTATTACGTCATAATAAGTACTTACCGATTCGTGGCCTTTGCCCTTTCCATTCACTTGTTTGTGCTGTGCGTTAATCGACCAGGCAGAGCCCAACACGGTAACCTTTTGTAGATACATATTTGTCCAAAAATACAGGTGTGTAGGTGTGATGATTTCACTTGCTTTATAAAAGTGGTGTGCTCACAGATTTACTTCCTCGTACTTTAACTATTTATAATACAGGTATAAGTATTTACTGGCTCTTATGCTGGCGGCTTTGCCCGCATGGAGAAATCCTTTTTTAGCGGAAGTCGGAAGTCTACGTCGTAAAACCAAAATTCTCTTTTCCAAATTCAAACTCAATCCGTTCAACGGACTGAGCGTTGATATGATTGTCAATAAGTCACCCTTTCCTATTATAATTCAGATTGACGAATGAACACCATACGAATGCGAATTAATTGATCGGATTGTCGCGTCGCGTCGCTGCTAATCGCAATTTAAAATATCTATGTATGTACCTATTATATACCTTTTGTTGTGTGTACAGAATTATTGAATTACGTTGATTATAATAGCTGGGCATCCCTACTGTGTCACCAGTTGAATACATATTGGTGAAATACTTATATTTAAGAGTAATTCTACTTATAAAAAATATAGTTTAATAGTTATTATACGAGTATATTATATATATTTATTTTATATTTAGTTTTAATAGTTTTATCGCATGTATTATTTTAGAATCGATGACTGTACTCGTATAGAGGTGTAGGTACTTATTTTACAATTGTTTTATGTTTTATTGTTAATTGTTATTGGCAAAAGCAAATAAATTGCAAAAAAATTAAATTGTAAATAACCTTGTAAAGGTTATTTACATTGGATAAAAAAGTTAGTTTTGTTTTGTTAGTTTAGTTAAAGTGTTAGGTACAATTCGGTTGCGGTCTTATCGCTAATAACGATCTTTTCTTGTCTACCAATCTAGCTGGCGTTCACGCACGTAAGCTTCAAATATTCGTAGATAACAAAAATGGGTATAATAATATTTCCAGGTGCCAGTTACAAACAGGCGTGTACCTCGTAATGCCGACAACGTTCGAACCACGAGAGGAAGCCAACTTCACTCTCCGAGTATTCTCTCACACGACACAACCCATGAAAATGAAAGTTCTAGATGATTCGCCCCAAGTGATTAGATCCGCAGTAGTGAAAGCGCCATCGCATGCAGAGAAAAAAGACGCCATGCAGTACGAGACGCTGTTCCTTCACCTGGCTAATGACCGCAGGAGCATTAATATATTTGAGCTACAAGAGCTTCTCGACGCGTGCCTCCCGAACGATTACATCAAAAGCTGCGCGTCTATCGATACGTGTCGGCAAATTGTACTGTCGTTGGATGTATCCTTTTAATTAATTTGTTTAAGACAGATTTTCTCGACTGTTCTGTACACTAAGAGGCTGCTGATCAACATACAATCATCGATCCTGCCATTGCCATTATTCTACTACAGCTGCTGGCTCCTCAAGCCCCTGTATTATTTCACTTAGTCCTATTAGGTAATAAATATTATAAACGTGAAATTATGGGTGTGTAGGTGTGTGTGTGTTGGTATACCGGTAGTATAGACCCTGGAATAACAAATTGGGTAGGTGGTACCTACTTTTCAGCGGGTAAAACCTCCAGTTGATTTACAATTTGTAATAAATATTGAAATAGATCAATATTCCTTGACTATTTACACCAGAAAAATGGCACTGGTCGCATAAGTCTTTCGGACTTCAAAGACCTGATGTGCAGCCTCAAACATTGGCAGTTAGTGTTCAAACATCACGCCCGAGAGAAGATGGGTGTACTGCGGGCGGAGAGCCTCAGAGACGCACTGAAAGATGCCGGCCTCGTTGTACCTCACCGGGTCTTGACGCTGGTAGTCCTTAGGTACATGAGGAAGGATGGCATGCTGAGATTTGGGGACTACGTTTCTGCTGTTCTACATCTGAATAGAGCTTTTGGTATGTATTGGAACCACAAATTGTCTATCACAAACTTAACACATTGACTGCGGAAAATACAACAGCAGTTTTGAGGTCGAAACGCAAGTGCTGACGCACACAAACGTTGTGTTATGTCAACTTATTTTTCCATACAAAATTAATTTCCAGTCCTGTGGATTGTACTAAAAAACGTTGCCGCGGTCAAAGTGTTAATTTGAATAAAATATTGTTTTGCTATAACGTTTATATTGGAAGCACGCCGATAATACCTGTTACAATTGGTTTAGCCTATGTAGTTCTACTGTTACGATCTCGCACGAAGATAATTTTTGAGTTCTTACCGTCACTTTGGTCCACGCCCATGTATCCTCCGGTTATAAAATAGTGGTATTTTTCATGTCATGACACTTTCAGAGATGTATCTACTTAATAGGTGATGTATTTGTTTTTTGCAGAAGTATATTACAACAATATAGAGGATATAGTTCGGGGTCAGTCGAAGACAATTCGCATGAGTTTGTCAGAGGTTAGTATTCAAACACTTAACCGTGCGTGTTTGTGTTTATTATCTACTTATTAGACCTGAGTCATTCAATCCGATAAAACAGATGAACACGTACTTTATATCTCTCTTTCTTCATTAATGCTTCATTTTAATTTTTGTAATGGTGTGGAGTGTACAGTAGAGTCAAGTAGAAAAAAGTATAGAGTGGAGTACAAAAAAGTAGATCAAAGTTACAAGCAAGATAGCAATAAAACAAATTGTATTGGACGCCCATTTATTTCCATACATACGACGAATAATTCAGAAAAAGTGACTATAGCTATCGTTGTTACATGTTAGACCAATAACAAAGGCCTGCAAATGATGCCCCACCTTGCAATACTTCTAAAGCAAAGAAACTAATGGGTAACTCGAAAAGTTATCATGGACCATCTTTTACAGACACGATATCCTTCTAATGCTCTTAAGGCCGATTAGTATTTAAGGCCGATGTGATCGGTGGGGATCATTGTAGACCTATGCAAGGAAAAAATACACAATATTTTCTACTATTACAAAAGTATTATTATAACTGATCATAATATATTATATGATATTAAATATGTTGACATACATAGATTCTAACACATAATATTATTATAGTTAAGTACTTTATTACTCGTATCTATACTACTTGTGAAGAAAGTCGAAAGCAAATGGCAAATATTTTTTCTATACTTTGACCGAGACACCTTAATAAAAAACATTAACTTAGTCAAATTTTGTAAATAATATGCAAGTTGCCTTTATTATATAATTAAGATTTCTTTGTCTTCGACTTTCGTCGCGAGTAAGTACCCTTTTCACCAAAAACCATACTTGGCATAAAATTTTCGAGTTGATCCTCATTATATCTATCATATTTTCGTGGACAGTAAAGTTTTTAAATTACAATGTTTTTTTTTTCAGTGGCTACATAACGCGTTCATGTGTTGAAATATGAAGTAATAGATACGGAACGGAAGATTACACAAATCTACAGCTACACGTCGGCATTTCGACAATATTTAACAGTATCGGAAGCTCCGGATTTAAACCCCGGACATTACTGTGTCTCGCTGGGCGCTTACTCTACCTTAGGTTGACTATGTGGTTATACTTCCCTACTCAGAACGTTAAACGTGGTTCCTTCTATAAATATTTACAATTTAAATATACTTAATACAAATTGGGTGGTACTTCAGAGAAATATAAGACGTGAGTGTAAACTGTACACCACACGACCTTCATCTGCAGCTTTAACCACTAACGTATACTATAGTATACAACATGTTACAATAAATCGTAGTAATACGTATTGTAATATACACCCGTCAAACCTTACCGGACTTCCTAATCAAAGATACTCGAAGAACTTAAAGCCAGATAGATTTAATATAAATGTGAATTTTAATTATTTGGCCGCCAGAAACATATTTAAGGAACGACGTTTTATTTGAGAAAAGATGCTGCATCTCTTGAAGAGTGCTATTTAGGTTACATTAAGCGGGCACACGCGGTGCAACTGTATGAACCTGTAATACCTAAGCCTTTGCGCCAGTTAACGCTGCTCATAAGATTATAATTATATTAATTCAAATAGGCGAGGCGAGTATTTACTGATGCGGGTGCACACGGCTAACTCCCGTTTCGCTGATTCGCAGTGGCGGATTTACAGTCTAGGCCGCCCTAGGCCCCAGTCCATGTAATACCTGCACCTACGTCGTATATAACATGTCTACTCCTACTTACTCCTTAAAACATTCGGTGCCACCGACTCGCGAACAAAATGAACGTGAACTCGCATGGCGAGTCGGTGGCACCGAATGTGTTAAACAGTGGCGGATCCAGAATTTTTTTTCTTGTGAACAAGGTAGGTTTGTACATTTCAACGTTTACCTACAATTTGAATCTCTAAAATAGGAAATGTTATATATCTCTGACAAGAACGTGTGCGTCAAACTCGTTCCGAATAGAATAAATTTTTAAAAACCTTGTAATGCGCGAGCAGCTTGCTGCGAGCGGCGAGAAAATTTTACGTTTCAGACTACAAAAGATGTGCAATCAGAGCCGGTTTTAACATTACCAGCGCCCTGGGCGAGATTTCTACGGCGCCCCCTAAAAAGCAATTCAAACCCATACTAAAAAGGAAAAAATTCCAGGATTTTTTTCTGGGCCGATTCCGATGGGCAAAATCATGGGCGTATCTAGAAAAAAATCCACCTTTCCAGCTTGCTGCGAGTTCCGAGAAAATTTTGAATTTTTCAGCACGAATGATGTGCGTTAAGCTTGCTTCGAGTGGCAAAGAAAGTAAATGTTCTCATTTATAAAAGCGCGAGCAGATCGCTGCGAGCGCCGAGAAAATTTTGAATTTTTCAGCACGAATGTTGTGCGTTTAGCTTGCTCCGAGCGGCAAAGAAACTAAATAAGTATTCTTATTTATAAAAGCGCGAGCAGCTCGCTGCGAACGCCGAGAAAATTTAGATATTTTACAGCACGAATGATGTGCGTTTAGCTAGCTTCGAGTGCCAAAGAAACTAAATGTCCTTATTTATAAAAGCGCGAGTAACTCGCTGCGAGCGCCGAAAAAATTTGAATTTTTCAGCACGAATGATGTGCGTTTATCTTGCTTCGAATGGCAAAGAAAGTAAATTTTCTCATTTATAAAACCGCGAGCAGCTCGCTGCGGGCCCCGAGAAAATTTTGAATTTTTCTGCACGAATAATGTGCGTTTATCTTCCTTCGAGTGGCAAAGAAACTAAATGTTCTTATGAAAGCGCGAGCAGCTTGCTACGAGCACCGAGAATATTGAATTTTCCATTATAGAGCCTGTGGTGCCCCTTTTATCCGGCGCCCTGGGCGGTCGCCCAACCGCGCCCCACCCTAACGCCGGTACTGTGTGCAATGAGCTCGTTCTGAGTGGTGAGCAAAATATATAATATTCTATTTATAATTGCGCGAGCAGCTAGCTGCGATTGCCGAGAAAATTTTATATTTCAGGCTACAAAAGATGTGTCCTGAGCGGTGAGAAAATAAATACTTTTAGTTATTTCTTGTCATCAGTGATTTTTTTGTCACAATTGGCCGCCCCTAATATCTGGCCGCTCTAGGCCCGGGCCTACTGGGCCTTAGGGCAAATCCGCCACTGCTGATTCGTATTATAAAATAGTAAGTGGTTCGAGCACCCGTGTTCCACGGGTTTGGAGTCTTTGGAGGCGGATAGTAGAATCGCGGCGCGGGCGCTATGCGTGTGACCCCGGAGCCCAGAGGGCCTATTGGTTAATTCACACCTACTTCGATTGATGACAATTTCAATGTATATTTCTGCGTTTGTTATTTTACTCATATTAACGAGGAGGTATATGCAAGTAATGTACGCAATTTTGTCTATGGATTCTATTTCTTAGTGTTTTTACATGTCGTTGGGCGATAGCCAATGGGCCCTCAGAGTCTAGAGCGCCGAGCCTGCAACGCGTGCACCCGCCTGATATAGCTGACGATTAATGTTTACTTTGGTGGTACCACTGACAACTTATTGTGAACGATTTCTAATTAAATAAAATTCAATGCCTGCATAATAATAATATTCCATAAAGCCAATCAACTATTGGGTCTTTTTTACCTATGAAATTGGTGTTTTGTCGTACTGGCCATTTTAATCTCAAATATCTCCTGTTTGGCTAGCAGTTACAATTTCAAATTTATACAGCTATTTATTTATGGATTTGTGTTTCGAATGACACTTTTTTTGCTTTTCTCGCTTAATTGTTTTTTCTTTGCGTCTGTCATTATACAAAATGGAAAATTTAAAATATCGCATTATTTACGAATATGAGTTCCACCGTGGCACTAGTGCTGCAGAAACGGTTCGAAGGATTAATGATGTGTATGGCGACGGTGTTGCAAAAGAAAACACAGTGCGTTTCTGGTTCCAACGTTTTCGTTCTGGAAATTTCTACCTACAGAACAACGGCCGGAGACCAAGGTTGATAATGAAGAATTGAAGGCTATTGTGGAAGCGGATCCATCGCAAACGACGTCAGAATTAGCTGGAGGCTGCGGTGTAAGCGATAAAACTGTTTAAATAATAGTTAAAAATAGGAAAGGTGAAAAAGCTTAAAAGATGGGTACCTCACGAACTGAGTGAAACAAATCGGCAAACGCGCGTTGACTGCTGCATTACATTACTCAACCAGCATAATAATGAAGGTATTTTAAATCGGCTTATTACTTGTGATGAAAAGTGGATCCTGTACGACAATCGGAAGCGTTTTTTCCGTAATTTGGATAACTTCTTGCGAGGAAAAAAATTCAACTCCGAAGAGGCAGTCCAAACCGCCTTCAAAAATTTTATTAATTCCCGTCCGAATGGTTCATTTAGGAAAGGGCTCAATGAATTACCTATAAGATGGCAAAAGTGCATAGATAGCAATGGCACATACTTTGATTGAATAAATATAAATTTAATAAAAAAAAACGACTTTGTGTTCCTCTTATACAAAACGCCAATTTCATAGGTAAAGACCCAATATTTGTAAAATTTAAAATTATGTATTTTAAGTTAAATTATGTCACGATTGTTAAAGATTTTACTATTGCATGTCGTTCAGTTGGACGGGTACATGAAGTATTGCGATTAGTAGATATTGTAACGTGTTGTACAATTCAATAAACAGCTAAAATATTAAAAGCACCTAACCCGCCGACAAGAGGCATAAGAGAATATCAAGATATAAGAGAATATCGATATGATCGTGCCCGCGGATTCGGTGTAATTTACATTATACTTAGAGATATCTTAAGTGCCGCTTCTTTCAGTCAATTTTCAAAGTAGAGTTTTTAATAACCGTTTGAGGCTTTTTACGCGCATTGATACATGAGTTTTGCTTTAGCGCTATTTCTATTACAGATAAGATTTCTCTTATATATATTACTGACAATAAAATTGGCACATCATCATAAACATTAGCTTTTCAAATTCTTAAATATATTTTTTATAGACATGGTTTTAAATTTAGTTAGAATTTAACTATATTATGTAAAGTGATTAGAGATAGAATAAAGACGGACCAGGCGTTTAAAAGTTATACATTTTCGCCTATTTCTTATATAGTTTTTTCCGTTCACTACTTATATACATTTTTGTAAATATTCTATATATTTAGATAATTAAACTTTATCCTAATAATATCTTAAGACCCGATCGCTTATAAAACCAGATACACTCTGATTTATGATTTAAAAAAAACTTATCTGTGATTCGATATTGTAAAAGATGTAAATAATGATAGCGATAACCAATCC
Source organism: Hemithea aestivaria (assembly GCA_947507615.1). Taxonomy (NCBI): domain Eukaryota; kingdom Metazoa; phylum Arthropoda; class Insecta; order Lepidoptera; family Geometridae; genus Hemithea; species Hemithea aestivaria. The sequence goes on from OX382323.1 coordinate 5,935,241, forward strand.
CTGAGGAAGATTAATGAAGTATTTGTAAAGAAAAAATTTGAATAATATATTTAAATTTTAAAAATGAAATAAACGGAAGATGCGTCGACGGAACAGTAGTTGTACCTATATTCGACGCACTTGCGCATCATCGCATCGGTTAGATGTGAAAGGTGGATAGTTTATTATACGTAATATACCTTTTTATCTGTTCTGGCGTTACGCGACCAAATAAAATAATACGCGACGCATTTGCCGTCAGATGTGAACCGACCCTTAGGTGTCGTCAGTCGTCAGATTAAGGTGGTGTAGCTTAGCTAAGCTAAGGTGTAGCTTACGTATTTATCCTCGCTTCTGCAGTAAACGATTATCAAGTGGTACGATGGCGGTAAGTGCAATTATGTTACGACTTACGGCTATAATGCGAATATTCAATATCGCGATGCATTATGTAACTATGCGCGACTTTGATAATTTGAATACTTCATACGAAGCATCGACCACATCGCTCCGTTATCGGTAAACTCGCGCGCATTCAAGAACATTATCCCTATATAAACATCATAATTTGCCCTTCTACACGTCAGTCGATTCTCAGGCTTATAGCGAACTCACAGATGACATAAAATATAGCGAACTGCTAATTTAATAAATTTAATGATTTGAATTGACGCTCTTAATGACTTGAAGCTAACATTTCTGTCACTATTTCACCAGAACGCAGCGGTGTTGTATGAGTCACGACCTTAACTCTCACTAACTTGACTGCTGGTTTTCAGTCTTCTCCCGTGATTGACATAGGTGTAACTATCGAGATAGTTGCATTTTGGGGTAAAAATACTTGGTTTGCATTGATCATTTCATATTTTACTTGATATATCTTTATTCAAGGTACCAACGTAATTTGTACATGTTCTTGTATTATTATGAAATCGGAATTTTAAATAAATCATTTTTCATGTATTCCACATGGTATTCAAGTTACAAGTATAATGGTATTTTATAAAAAAAAATTTTGACTGGTTTTTGAGTGATAATATCCGCACCGGGGTCCACATTACGGCTCATGTATTAGTTTGGTTATAATAGAATATATGCATATTCGTTAGATGTTCGAAGATCTCGCTTTAAATTACTCTTAGTTTTGTTAGATTGTATTATTGTTATGTAAATATAAGCCATTTGTTATCAAATCCACCGAGATGGTATTTTTATGTCAGTTATAAAGCAAAAAATATATTTAGATACGAAAGTTCCAAAATCTTGTTTTTTTTTACACTTATTAAGTAAATCGTTGCTGAGCTGCATGTAATAAACATAACGCTAGTCGAGCTTATTTAATAAAATAAATGAAGTATTAATTAAATACTTACTATTTAAAATGATTCTTATTACAAATCGTTTAAATTTACAAGACCTATAGCTGTCTTAGACTATTGTTTGGGAAATGGAGGGCAAATATTACTACAAACGGGATTCGAACCCGCTGCCCTCTATTCATTCCACTTCTACATTATTTACACTTGAAATATTTAATATATTACCTACTTATCGTACAAGGTTATGTATTGATATTATAATATGTTAAATAAGCTCAAACATTCACTTGTGTGACCTTAATATTATATTACTTATTATATAAATTCTTATTTAACTCAATACTATGTGTAATCATAGGGGTACAGGCCCTTCAAGCCAAGCGCTAAACGCATTTTAGCGTTAACACACAACAAGCGTTTGACGCTTGGCTAGATATCAGTAGGTACTACTTAAGTGTAGAAAAAAATGCGTCTCAAAATTTGGAAAGAAACAGTCGAGGTGTTTTTTATAAGTAGATATTTCTTTTTTATAAATTTGGATATCAATGTCTAACAAAATCATTAATTTTCATATTTATCGTTTTGATTCAGGAGAAAGGCTTTCCACACTTAGGTATTACTCGCGCTGCACATTTTTTACAATATTTCTATTTTTTTTTATTTACACATCCATGTCAAAAGTAAATGCACATTAAGACTACTTTACCATATATATATCAGCTTAAGAATCTCAGTGTGCATTTACATAACACGGTTAAAAACCGTCAAGTCCCCTAACTTATGCGTTCGCGTGTATTTTCATTAAATATTTACAATTAATAACAAACGCAAGCGTCAATTGCAAAATATTTTTGTACTATTCCGCCAGCCTTAAAGTACCACACTCCGTTTAAAAGTCTATGAAGTCAAATAGTACGACTTTAAGACTAGACGATCGCCAACATAAATGTCCTAAGTTTGATCTGCCAGCAAAGTTAGGGGTCTTAACAGCACTGTACCTTTGGTTAAACCGTCGGCATTTAATACTAAGCACGACACAACACCAATATTATAGCTGGACACTCACTTAGAGGTGTAGCATGTAATTTATCAGAGGGCCTATTGGCTTAAGGCTTAAGGAATAACGACTGAAGCCGACTAAAAATAAAATGTTCTTAGCGATAATATAGTACAGTTAAAATGCGTATCATAATTTTGTCTCGACTTATTATTCGAAAAAGTTAAGAATCGTCTTTATAACCTGCACTGTTCAGCAGGGCTATTCACTTATCGGTCAGGAAACCGAACCGAATACCGAATTGACAAAAATGTATGAAAAGACGTGACATGACATGTCAAGTTGTATCTACATAATACGTCATTTCATACATTTTTGACAATTCGGTATTCGGTTCGGTGCTTTCACGGATAAGTGAGTAACCCTGCTGATCCTTAGAACATTTTATTTAATATAGCGAAGTTTACACAAAAACTTATATTTTTGATTCAGCCAATGCGGCATCTGATACTATTTTAAGGTGTTATAACATCCATACAAAATTGAACTTCACAAATATGGGAAAAGAGAGAATAATTTCTACTAGATGTTAATGGTGAGGTCTTGATCTAGTCTTTAATTCATTTGATATCTCAAAGTCGTATAGTTATTTCTTGTGAAAAACTAAAATAATTTACTAAGTATCGAATTCTGAAAGTCAATTCTGTATGTTTAAGAGAATTCGCTGACGCGAGGTTACGTGCTACATCTCCTAAGTGAGTAGAGTCTAACCAATTTTCAAATAACACCAACCACAATATGGTTCTAGCGTTCATAACGGCGTGCACTTAAACACTGGTCAAACTCTAGCCAGCTTATAGGAACAGGAGTCCCGAAGATTCAGCAAATTATAACGGAACACGCGAGAGATGCCGCTAACAAAACGTCTTACAATTTATACAACGAGCTGGGCAATTTATACTTAAATTTGCGCCATTAAGGCCCACCCGACCGGAACTACTTACCCATGGTAGGTACATGACATTATAGTAGATGGTAGTTTACATCATATAAAATAAAATGATTTGATTTTGAGTATCAATAAATAAGTTGACACAGATCCATTATATCCGCTGGTAGAGTAGACAAAATACATACAAATTGTTACTAATTTTTCAGAGATTATAATAAAAAATTTATCACTTTAAGATTGATAACAATACAGGTACCTAATAAACCATTATAACAGTGAAGAGAATAAAATTATGAGAGAATAGTAGTAAAACAGTCGATAAGGGCTTTTTAAAATAAATAAGTTACATAACCATTGCTCCTGGACGTTATATAAACAGCCCTTAGGAAATGAAAACTTCCAGTAAAGCCATACCTGAGGTTTTTATAATGAAAGTTCTATAACAGAAGAAGTTTTAATTAAACAAGAAACCTTATAACTTACGAGTAAACTTTACTGTATTGCAAAAATGTTTTTGTGCCCAAGAATAGGTTAAAATTATACTGGGTGAAAAATAATTAAGGCAATGATTTTATTTAATTGTACGGAAAGAAATATATGGGTTAATTTACAATACGTACGTTACGTAATGTAACTTAATTCGCTTATAAATCAAATTTGCTTTTTATAATATTGTAGATTAAATAAAAAGTTTTAATAAAAGAAAAATGCATGCTGTCCTCAACCATAATTATTGCGACATTTGGAATGATATAGAGTAAATTATACAAACTGTTACATACATAATGTTAGCTCCATTGACGTATCTACCCATAGACAAAAAATAAATCTATGGTTAGCCCTCAAATGAATTATGTCTCAATGTATGTAGAGGTATATTGGATCTGTGAGATAGTTTTAGATTTTTGTCTCAATGGTAAGGTGGCCACATTTTTGTTGATAAAAAACTTTGTATAGTAATTAGAGATGTAAATTCCATGTGGTTTTTAAATGTCACTGGTATGAAAAAAAATATTTGTCTCCATTTACGGGTGGTGCCTTAACGTCAGGTAAGGACAAGTGAAGGAGGGACAAATGAGACACCGCAGCGCGAGGCATAAAAACGCTTTAAGTATTTTTTTTTTATAGGACAGCCTTTGACCATTATCTCGCATGATGTTAAGCGACGATGCGGCCGTAGATGGTAGTAGACTAAACCAAGAAGGCGGGATAAATCCCCCCAAAATAAATAATAAAAGAAAAATAATAAATAAGTGCTTAAATACATAATAATATGTCTAATATAAACTCGATAGTCTTCATTTTGTAACTAATAATACTGGTATTAAATTGGATTAATAAATTTAATTTCAATTAATTTATTAACTCCTTATGTAGGTAGGTACAAAGTATCTCTATTTTATGAGATAAAACAATAAGGCTCCGAAATAATGTATTCAAAAATAAACATTAGGTACGATGACCAAAATGTACTACAAATAAATAAACCGTTTTTAATTTAGCTCTATTGGTTTCAGGTGTTAGACGCAAGGTATTTTAATTATTCTTCATCATTCTATAAAATTTGACGCCTTTAAGAATTTAAATAGATCCTGCTATGTGCTTCTTTGTCTCATTTGTTCCCCCCTTGGAAGAGAGAATAGAAAAATAAGGTTTGTTTTTTTAAATTTCATGATATCAGAATTACCGTCGAATTGTTAGGGGCTCACACAGTCAATAAATATCTCCAACAGTCGTCAGAATGATCATCTATACGTACCTACGTACTCCGTCAATATTGTTCACAAATTTCGCTATAGGTATATCATTAACTGCGCGAGCTCTGTCACTGAAGTTTCAAAATTATGAACTACTTTTTATTATTTTGGTATACAATATTGCAATCACTCAAATGGTATTAGAAACTCGCACACACGCTCAAAATTCACACGAAAAAATATTGGACTAAAAAATATTGGACTAAAACTTATAACATGTTTCTAAATCAATGACATTATAAACTATACAGACTAGTCGATATCACTGTATTAAAATCACACTGGCGCAAGGTCACTTACCTTGAAATCGTCATAACAGTTAACCATGTCTCTATATAATTTAAAATATCATCGTTCTTAATTATTAGTCGGGATTTACTCTCAGCCACCCAATCTAGCCGGAAAAAAATAATATCAAAGCGGCAAGCAATGCACTACATTTATAATAATCCACACGCGATCAGTATGAGGTACTTACGACCTTTAGTAAGTAATAATTCCGCGCGGTTCGCCAGCCGCGGTAATAGGAGAGAAAACTTTATGAGATGCAATTATCAGCGGTGTTCTTTTAACTTTAATAAAGACCCAGCTCGTTCTGGTAGCGCGTGAATTATATTGCCATATATACAAGTACTAAAGCAAATTACATAACAAGCTAGATTCTATAACTTTACGTCTTTGTCTCAATTGTGAATTGAATAGGTACCGTAATTCATTTCTGCTTTCATTCACGCGATTTTTTTATTTGGCTGGTTAATTTAATACAATAAGTAAATACGAAAATATAGTTACAGTTAATGTGTTCAGGAAAATCAAAGAGTAAAATTGCTGTTAAATATAAAGTAATATTTAGGTGGACTGTTAAATTATATTCGTACATTGCATATAGGTACTTTATATGATGATCATTCTACAAACACCTTATCAATACTCAATTGAGACTTTACTTAATATAGTTTTAGAATCAAAGCCCAGGATAGCATGAAAGAACATTTATACACAATCAGCGTTCTTTCTTTGTGAATCACTAAGTACCTTAGATTATTAAGTACATATGCACTCAATAGCTAAGGCCAAAGGTCACTGAACAACTGTGTGCTTTCTAATGAATGAGGTAGCATGTGTCATGTGTCATTTACTAAACTGTATCTACATATGTATATAACTAAATAAATTATTTGTGCTTAAGTATAATGCGTGTACATATAATTATTATACATAATAATATGATTATATTTCTAAAATGCAGGAACCACTGGAAAAGAACGCACAGCAAAACTATGAGACACAGACCCGAAAGGAAAGTCTGTTTTGTCATGCACAGTTCTGGTTAATATTGGTACTAGACCAAGATGTTTTACATTCACAGTGAGTAGTGTTGCACAGGACTTCATATTGAAGATCCAGGCAAAACGGTAATGTGCCAGCATTTTTTTAGCTTCTCTTTCACTTGAATGAGATAGTTGTCCTCGAACTGTCATTGGGATAAAGTTGCAGTCAGTGTAAGCAATATTACTACTAATTATATATAATATTATTAAACGACATGAAAAAGCGGCAGATTATATTAATTAAATAATGCCAGCGGGTGGCCGAGAGCTTATCCTCTAGGTTTATTTGTTTTCGTTGAGAGGTGTTTCAACTTGTTTGTCCTGATCCTCAGCGACATTAGCTGCTTGATGAAGCTCATACAGCTGAACCAGTTGCTCATCCGTCATGTGATCAAGAAGCTGCGGGTCCAGGGACATTCCCACTGGCTTCTTCTTCGCCTGGTTGAATGGCTTTAGTTGTTTTGCCAGATTTATGGCATAATCCTACAGAAAACAACATGTTATTGGCATAAACAGAGCAAAGTAAAACACAGCTTGTAGGGAAATGTTTGTCTCTTTCGCACAGGAACAGAATCAACAACCTATTACATGTGAATTTAAGTTAAAGAAACTGTTGAGAACCTTTTTGATTTTTTTGGAGACTTTATTATCGCTTATCAGCCGGAACTAAAATTGAAGTTAAATAATATTTCTCACAAACTGCTGATTGAAGTAGTGACAAAGACTTGCAGAGAATGTTAAGATATTTTCTGTAATAATATAACTGTTGTTATTAAAGCCAAGATGGAACTGGTTCAAAACCTGGCCTGTAACAATGTTTTAAAAAAATTTCCTAATCATGTTACTCCTAGTAGCCTTCAGCCGAGGATTTACCGCCCACTAGAGATACAATGTCACCAAGCAGTATCACAACTGTGTTTTGGCACAATATTCAGTGACACTAGGAGAGAATTTACCCCACACTCTAGCTTTAGTATACTATCATCATATTCGGTCACATCATCGCTGAAGATCAGGGCATATAATATTTATTGTTACAGGATACATGGTATACCTAATGAATTATAAAAAAGTGTATATACTCGTATATGTAAAAATGTATGAATTATAAACAAAGCGAACATAAGGATCTCAACAGTTGGTATTTGACAAAGTACGTACAGTCCACTCCCTGAGGAAGATGTTGGCCTCGTCAGGTTTGCAGTCCTTGTGGCGCTTGAACTCGTCTCTGGCGTAGTTGTTGCCCATTATGCGGAGGTCTGGAGGCAGGCCGCGGTGCACTCGCTGAATTAGCTTGTAAAGTCTACGCACACGGAATACGTGCTCCGGACTGCTCATCCTACGTAAATAACAAATCTTTTCAATAACAATTTATATGGAAAATTACAAAAAATATCTCTTATATCTTGTATAATACCCCCGCACTCATTATGTAAAATAACAACTTGTGTTTCTATGGGTTTAATAACATAACCTCATCAAATTATTACTGAAAAGTTAAAGCTTCTTACCTAATTTATTTATATTGTCAGTATTTTGAAAAAAATAAGTATATTTTATTTGTTTTTTCTTAACATTTTTAAAAATTTTAAGCATTGAAAATTACTTTGTGATTGATTGATAACCCCGCCACTTCAATTTCAATTTGACAACCAACATTAGGTTTTTTGACATATGACAGTGACAGTGATTTTTTTTTATTACGCATAGATTCGTAGCCAAGTTTGACGTTGATTGTATTGTTCATGTGCCACTATTGCCTTTTCTTGATGGGGCAATCCCATGACAGGGCCAGCAGGGGGTTATTCGGAATAACTTATTCCGTTACCAAAATCGCCCAGGCCACGGCTCTATTTTTATTTAGTGAAGCCTATATTATACTGCCCTTTTTATATTATAAGCTTCCGTAGTCAACAAGGAAGCCTTTTAGTTTCGATTTGTCTATCCGTCTGTCCGGCGTCCGTCCGTCTGTCCGCGGGGTTTACGAAGAAACTATAAGTCCTAGAAAGCTGTTATTTTGCACAGAGGAGGGCAATGATAATTATAGTAAGTTAATAATTTTTAAAATAATTAATTTAGGGTAGGTATACCTCCCAAACCTACCCAAGATGGGGATGACTTTTTTTTGCTTATCCCATCATGTGAGGTATCGTTGAATAGGTATTTTAAAATGAAGCACAATTTACCCACCCCTTTAAAATCTAAGCTACTGGCTTTCAAACACTGAAAAAAATCACGAATATAGTTTCAACCATTAACTTTCCAGGAAAACTATATAGCGGTTAAGATAGTTTTAGATATTAGTTTCAAAGATAACAAAAACACAAGGCCCCCCGACGAAAAGCCACGGACCCCAGACCCGAGGGGGACCCGGGCCTCGGCCCATGAGAATTAGAGTTATTATATCTACCTAAAAAAATAAAATTATATTTTGAGTACTTGAAATCTATCAAAGTAAGACAAAACTAAGTCACCATATAGGCACAAACTAATTATAATTAATATTTCAACACATTCAAAATAAAGTGTGTGTTTAGCTCGCTCTGAACAGTTAGAAAATTCAAATATCCTTAGTAATAAGTGCGCGAGCAGCTTGCTGCGAGCGGCGAGATAAATTTATAATCTTGACCATGAAATATGTGCAGATAGGCTGCCGCTGACAGAAACGTATCGACGATGGCTCGACATTGTAACATAAAAGGATAGGAATGACAAATTACCATATGGTATTTATATTATTTATTAACTCAATTTAATTAGATTTAGCTATGGATCATACAGTGTCTGCAATAAAGATATTTTAATTTTTTTATTTATAGGCGGATTTAGGGGGGGCAGGGGGTTAAGCCCCCCCCCCCCCCCCCCCACCTAAAGTGTCATCTTTTGGAGTTATTAAGCGTCAAATTTGACTGCGTGAATCCTTTTCGTGCACCAGTAGCGTTGAATATATATATTTTTCAAACCATAAGTGCTAGCATCATACCTCCAAGAACATTATTGTAGAAAATTTAATAGGCAACCATATATAACAGATACTTTTATTTGGGCAAACAAAATGGTATTTTTTTTATTTTTAGTTTTTTTGCTAAACATAACGCCACCAATACCGTTGTTTTATATCAGAAATGAAATCTACATCATCGGTTTATCCGAAATTGACACCGAAATTTTCCTCGTGGCTCTACTTCTCGTCTCCCAGAGTTAATTAAATGAAGAAAGGTGGCGCGCCCCCCCCCCCCCAAGGAGGGGGGCTCCTTGCTGCCAGAGGGGGTGATAATAGGGTTTTCGATCTTAATCAGGTTATTTGGAGATAAGACATCATTGTGCCAAGTTTCACACCTCTGCATGAAAACGACATGTTTTGCGCCCAGAGAACGTCTTATATGGAATTTTGGAAAATATTCAAAAAAGAAATCTTATAAATTGTGTGTGAGCATAAGCGGATTTAGGGGGGGGGGGGGCAGGGGGCCAAAGCGCCCCCCCCAGAATCATTGTTGAGTTACGAATTTTGCACATATTTCATGGTAAAGATTATAATTTTTTTCTCGGCGCTCGCAGCAAGCTGCTCGCGCACTTATTATTAAGGATATTTGAACTTTCTAACTGTTCAGAGCGAGCTAAACACACATTTTTCGTAGTAAAAATTGTAATATTTTTGCCCGTCCGCACCCCCCAGAACCAAATCCTGGATCCGCCTATGTGTGTGAGTGTGTGTGTGTATGTTTGTTACTTCTTCACGCTTAAACGGATGAACCGATTGACTTAAAATTTGGTATAAAGATAGCTGATACTCTGGAATAACACATAGGCTACTTTTTATCCTAATAAATGAAACAGTTTCTGTAAAAAATCCAATAAATTGAAAAAAATGACAGTTCTGAAATTTGACAATTAATTGTCATTTTGACATTTTCGATTTTCAATTGTTTTTGACGTAGACAGAGAAAGAACTATAGACTTTGGGATGTGTTCTATCTCATTCGCACGAGAAAGAGAACAACTTATGCGAAAGCTGTGTAAAAGAAAGAAATAGAATGATGTTATTTTTTGTTTCATACAGCGTGCCGCTTTTTTCGTGTTTCGCAAAGTAGTTTGCGAAACAAATTTTGACAGCTAGCTGCAAAATATTGTAGTCGTCTTGATTAAAATATAAATTACTGATTTTCAGCAAAGATTTTTTTAATGAAATTACTTGTAAACGATAAAGACTGAATATATCTACAATTTAGGTTAAAAAATGGTGCGGTGTAGCGTGATAGGGTGTAAAAGTGATAGTGAAAAGAAAATGTTCGGATTGTCTTTTCATTCGTAAGTATTATACTATTTTTTTAATACAAGCATTTCGTAACAAAATTTTAATCATTAGTAATTGTGTTGTATGCACTCTAGACGTAACTTAGGCTTTATAAAAAGCTTAAATATAAAAAATAATTATTATTATAACCTCAAAACTGAAAACGCTTGTGTTGCCAACTTTTTTTATAAATATAAGACATTCATTGAAAAATAATGGCTTGACTTATTATTTATAATGTATATAGTAGTCAACTCGAACACGAGGGTGTGCTATCGGCCGTCTGAAAAAACCGTAGACAGAGGAAACTAAAACAATAAAGATAAAATAAAAAAAAGATGTTTTGACTAAGTTTTTTGGTCCATGAAGTCATCAAAATCCGTAATAAATATGATTAAATTTACATCAGGTATTAAAAATACCCAGGACTACCTTTTTTTTTGCCCTTGTCAATATTCCTATTCATAACAATAATTGACTTGAACGAGTGGCTGGGGCCCTGGCTTCCTGTCACATGTGGCGCAGTGGCGCAGATAGTGGCTTGTGGGTCGTACACTAGCATTTAGAATTTTTGGATTGAGTGCTTTTCACGAAAGGAGTCCCGCGAAATTTAAAGGAACTAAATAGGTATTTCTACGTTTTTTACCTCAACGACGTTTTTTTATTTATAAGTAGTATTTAAATCATTGCTTAATAGTTAGGTGATGTAAATACTTTTTCATAGTTGGTTTAATCTTAAATACATGCAAGAAATAAATGCTTGTAAATAAACAAGTGAAATTTAAAAAAAAACTTAATAAAAACAAGCTTTTATTATTATTATTATTACCATCTAGCACCAAAGTATTCGCCAAGATGAATCAAATGAGCCCAAACTCGATAGGGTTGCGTCGTTTAATTACGGAGTTCCTATGGCCACCTTCCAGTTCTATCATCAGATCAGCTCCTCGTCATAATAATATTGCATTGTCATCCGATTTATATATGGTTGCAAAATTTCAGCTCTATCGGAAACCGGGAGTGGATCTAATTAAATTTGCAAGATTTGATTACAGACAGACAGACAACAGACAGGTGAAAGTAAATAAAAGCTTACAATAAAAAGGTTATCTCTTAAAATTATAAATTATAACCAAATACCATCCCATATAAAAAATGTAGACTCATTTCCCGTGTTTAAAAAACAGCTACAACATAATATCTTACCTCTATATTGTACCAACGAGTTATATATTGTAGAAAATAAATTTCTTATATGTTTAACTCAAACATTTAAAATTATAGGAATATGTATATTTGAATTTATCTCATATATTTTGTATCATGGCAAATATCGTTGATAATATTATAACCTTCCTGACCTGAAAATTATCTTTGTTTTTGAAACGAAGTATAGTAACTACCTTTTTTCCCCCCAGGAAAATGCGTTACCCGCGCATTGTCACCCAGCGCCGAGGGGCGCAGGGTGGTATGTGGGACCCCCCGTCGAAGATGTGTGTGGCGAGGATAACCATTAAAAAACATGGGGGTGTTCCTGCGGAATGCCATATCACCGGGGCTGCGGGTACACCGAAGCACTCGTCCGCGGCAACTAATAATATCTACCCTATCTTGTAATCTAGTCCAGTCAATTTAGACATTCGAAGTTACATAAAGTCCCAACAAGCTGAATTTCTGTGAAGTTGTTCAAAACATAATTATAAACAATGTCTAGAAGTTCCCCATCATTCCCCTGTAAGGAAAAAATTTAATTCAAGATCAAAGGTCAAAACAATGAGTTTTTCGCGATTTTCTGCAAAACGGTAAGTTTTATCATAAAAATATCTGAGACAAAATTGTAGATCATAAAATTGTCTACAAAAAAATATTTAATACTTTTTTTCTACGAGCCACCGTTTTTGAGATATAACGATTCAAAAAGTTGTAATCTCTTATATAAAATCGTTCGTACACTTTCGTGCTATCAACGCACAGCCCAAACGGCCGGACGGATTGAGCTGAAATTTGGACAGCGTATTTCTTGGAAGATTTCATCGTGCAATAAGAAGCGATTTTTTGAAATTCCCTCAGGAAAAGGAATTAATCCCGAAAAACGTTTGTATGCAAATCCGTAACCGTTTACCCGATTGAGCTGAAATTTTGTAAAACGATTGTTGGGATTGTGTTGAGGAACATTGAATAGTTTTTTATGACACAATTTAACTTTAAAGAGGGGGTAAGGGGGGGTCAAAGTTTGTATGGTAAATTTAGAACCGCTGGCCCTATTGAGCTGAAATTTGGTACAAAGGTTGGCAAAGTCCTAAAAAATGATATGGGATACTTTTTATTCCAAAAATCAACCTCTAAGGCGGGATAAAGGAGGTCAATGTTTGAATACGAAATCAGTAACTAATGACCCCATTAAGCTACAATTTGGTTTAGACATAGTTTGAGCCTAATTTTTTGTAGACAATTTTATGATCTACAATTTTGTCTAAGATATTTTTATGATAAAACTTACCGTTTTGCTGAAAATCGCGAAAAACTCATTTTTTACCTTTGACCTTGAATTAATTTTTTTCCTTACAGGGGAATGATGGGGAACTTCTAGACATTGTTTATAATTATGTTTTGAACAACTTTACAAAAATTCAGCTTGTTGGGACTTTATGTAACTTCACTCTCATTTTTTGGTCTAAATTGACCGGACTAATCTTATTATTTAAGTTTTATTTAACTTGATGATTGTGACGACTAACGAAATAATAATTGTTATGTACCAAAGTGTGTCTTTGTTGATAATTATTGATAATAAAGATTTTTAAAACCTCAACCTTATCTCTTACCATTAGGATAAAGTCTAACTCACAGAGTACATTTTATATATAGTAAGTCTACCTCGTATTTTACTTAATAAATGGTTAGGTAGTTATTTCTAAAAAATAAAGGAACATGCACAAATTTTGGTTTAATTTTCTTCGTATGGTAACCCGAAATATGGTGACGTAATATTTCTTGTCCCTTTTAGCGGCACGCTTTGTGATAGTCTACAGTATCATCCGTTTACGGTTTTTGAGAAATTTGATAATAATTGTCATTTTGACGTATTCGATTTTCAGTTTTTTTTTGAGAAATTTGACATTTTCGATTTAAAATTTTTTTTTTGGAGAAATTTGACATATGAGATTTTTATTTTTTTTTTAGAAATTTGTCAGATTCGATTTTTTATTTTAGAAAAATGCTAGAAATTTTAATGGTAGTTTTTGATACAATTTTTTTATGGTTTTAGAAAAATCTAACCAATGGTATACATTTTAATAGTAGTTTTTTATGGTAAAAAATATCTTCCAAATTTTTTTTTTTTTTTTTTATTGATATAGAATACAAAATTTTTGTTGCACTCTATTTAAAATACAATCTAGCCTTAACTTAGGCTAATAAGTACTTTACATCTAACTTAAACTACTACATAGACTTAAACTAAGAATGTGTCCAATAACACGTTTCTTATTGTCTATAAAGGGAAGACACTTTGTTCATGTGATCTTTATGCAAAATGCATATATAGCACTTACACTACTTTACACTGTACACTATAATAGAATTTAAACGACTTAGTTTGTTGAGTCTTGATAATTTTTATAAATCATAATATTACGTACGTCGACATTTTCTTTAATTTGGCTTGCTTATGGCTCATGCTGATCTTGAGTATATAAATTTGCAATCCACTCCATATTGTTAGTAATTTAATGTTTAATGGTAGCCGATTAAGCCCTATTTTCTAATTTCTTCAAACGTACGTCGAATGATGTCATTAAGTTTAGAATTAGACTTAGTTTTTCGTCAACGTCAGAGCTGCCTTGATTAGGTATAACTTGACGTTGTGGTTGTGGATTTGACTGAGAGCCTTGTGTGACATGTGCGTAAGAACCATTATTGGTGACGTTTCTAACGGGGGCACTAGTAGACTTGTTTGTCTTTTCACTAGTTCTGCTGGTGGCTTGGTTAACAGAAGTAGACTCATTTTTCTTGCTAAGAACTTTGTTTTTGATTTTTTGAAGCTCTTTGGCCACAATGCATCCCCTGTAATTTGCAGGATGTGACTCACCACAGTGGATGCATTTCGGTTTATCTTCCAGGGCTTTTGTACACTCTTTGGTTAAATGCTTGCCGGTGCATTTTACGCACCTGGCTTCCTTCGAGCAATATTTTTGAGTGTGGCCGTAGGCTTGACATCTTTTGCACTGTGGTAGTAGTTTAGATGTTTTGATTGGTTCAATATCTACTTTACAACCCAGAATTGACCTAATTTCATAGATCTTCTTGATATCTTCTTCTTTTAGAAACGTCAGCAAAAACATGTTGAGGGGTTCTTTGTTCCTCCAGCTTAGTTTATTGACGGCGTTTTCGATTTTAAATCCTTTCAAGATGAGATCCTCTATAATCCTGTCAGGCGAGCAGGACGAGTGAAGATTTTTAGCCATCACCCTGATTGGCCTTGTCTGCTTGTTTTCATAGGAGTACCACATGTATTTATTAAGCGTTAATACCTTGGTGGTAGCCCTATAGGTGTCGTCATCGTAGGCGTTAATTTTGGCTGTTCCGCCTTTCAGCATCTTGATTATGAATGCTTCTTTTTTAGCATTGCCTAAAAGCAGATCGTAAAATCTTTGATAATTTTCAATTTTATCGACTATTATTGGTGGCGGTGGGAGTGACTTTTTCACCTTAGGCTTTTCTATGACGGTTGTTGGTTCTGGGGATGGCGATTTATTCAGCCGCCGCTTTTTGCGGCTCTTTTGACGCACCCATTCTGTTTCATGTGCGAGTTCTTCCTCGTCTGTCTCATACACCGCAGGAGGAGGAATCACAACTTTGCGGGGGGATTCGCTTGGAGCGTTGTTCCGCTCACGCAACTCTAGTTTGTGCTGTAAATCAGCTACTTGGCTGTTGAGTTGATTTACTAGCTCTTCCAGCTTTTTTCTCTGAGACTTTTCAGACTCGTATTGCTTATAAATAAGGCGCTCCGTTTCGGAATTTAAGGTAACACCTAGTTGTGTAGCCATAGTTTTAATTTGGCCCTATAGCTTCACTTAATATATAAATTGTCCATTAGTCCATTGTTCATATTAAAATTTACACTGTAACTAGGTCATTTCGGTGACCATGAAATTATGCGCGCGCGACGCGACAGTTCGAGCGAACGAGGTTGCAGCATCAGCACTTTTACTCCAGCACGTACTATAGAGTAATTGCGCGTGATGCGACCTTTCTCTCCGGTGATCGAGAAGTCACTGATAGTTTTTTTGGTAGAATTTTTTCATGGTAGAAAAATCTACAATATGGTATAAATTTTAATGGTAGTTTTTTGGTAGAATTTTTTCATGATAGAAAAATCTAAATGGTAGAAATTTTAATGGTATTTTTTGGTAAAATTTTTTAATGATATAAAAATCTACCAAATGGTAGAAATTTTAATGGTAGTTTTTTTGGTAGAATTTTTTCATTGTAAAAAAATCTACCAGATGGTAGAAAATTTAATGGTAGTTTTTGGTAGAATATTTTTATGGTAGAAAAAGCTACCAAATGGTAGAAATTTTGAAAAATCTAAAACATGGTAGAAATTTTGAAAAATCTACCATATGGTATAAAATTTAATGGTAGTTTTTGGTAGAATATTTTTATAGAAGAAAAAGCTACCAAATGATAGAAATTTGGAAAAATATTGAAAAATTGGTAGAAATTTTGGAACATCCACCAAATGATACAAATTTTGAAAAATCTACCAAATGGTAGAAAATTTAATGATAGTTTAGGTAGAATATTTTTATGGTAGAAAAAGCTACCAAATTGTAGAAAATTGAATGGTAATTTTTGGTAGAATAATTTTATGGTAGAAAAATCTAAATGGTAGAAATTTTGAAAAATCTACCAAATGGTAGAAATTTTGAAAAATCTGCCAAATGTAAAAGTGGGGGGAGAGGTGGAAACATCGTCGTGGGGGGGGGGTGTTTCTACTAAAATTTCTTTTTATGACCGGTAAAGCTATACGCATGCCTAGTTTCATGCTTTCTGCCGCTCCGGGTCATACCTCCATACAAAATCGAGCTAAGGAGCCGCACTATAATATGAGAAACAGCTTTATAAATTAATCACCTAACTAGAAGTTTTACAGGTACAATTTCCCTGATTACCAAAATGAATCACTGAAAGTCATTTCATATTACATCGGCATAGGTAAAACTGCAACTGGTAATAAGGTAGCCCTATTCAACGGTGGAATTAGGGATTTTGGGGGGAGGGGGTAGTTCTCGAGTAACTTTTGTGGTCAGAATCAGAATTACAAAACAAAAATTAGGCGCATTTATTGATAACAATCAGATCTCTAAATGAGCTATTCGCGTAACTATCGTTATCAGACTTACAAAATTTCCTTAGCACTAGGAATAAGCCGATAGCACACTCTTCACAGTCCAAATTTTAAAATTTTCAGTTTTAATTTTTTACCGCTCAGAGCACATCTTTTGTAGCCTAAAATATAAAATTTTCTCCGCACTAGCAGCTAGGTGCTCGCGCAATTATAAGTATTTTGATATCGACCCTAATGCACACATTTTTGTCAGAAATATATTTTTCTTTTAAACATTCCAAATTAAAGGTAACCTCGACGTTGAAATGTGCAAAAAGTTTCTTAGTTTTAAAAATCTAGCCGATGGCGATGATCGTCTTCAAAATCAAGGTGATTGATGTTTTGACCGTCTGTACCTTGTACCTTGGATCCGCCCATGTGGCCGTAGCATGCCACAGGGGATCCTGTTGAAATGTCAAGAGTAGAGTCTACTCTTGAAGTTTTGTCGGGATTCCGTGTGGCATGCTACGGCCACTGGCCCTATCTAAAATATTATAATCGTCCACTATTGTGATACTAGCTTAACTGGCTGCTCCCAGCTATTTTACCCGCTGAAAATTATAAACAATGGATACTGTAACTGTAGGTAGGTAGGCAAGGGCGGATCCAGGATTTTTTTCTGGGGAGGGGGCAAGGTTACGGGACGGGCAAAAATAACAAGACGGGCAAAAATTTTATAATTTTTAACAACGAAAAGTGAGTGTTTATCTCGCTCTGAACAGTTACAAAATTCAAATATCCCTAATAATAAGTGCGCGAGCAGCTTGCTGCGAGCGCCGAGAAAAAATTTAAAATCTTGACCACGAAATATGTGCAAAATACAAAGCTTCTGGAGGGGGGAGGGGCTTGGCCCCCTGCCTCCCCCCTAATTCCGCCTATGTAGGTAGGTACAGCATTATAAACCTACTGCCCTATTCTTACTCACGCTGACGCACGATTGTGACAATTGAAACGTTTTGCGTGGCCGTGAAACAAAGGGCGGAGTGGCCGGGGTCGGCATTCAACAGGTAGCTACCTACTTATCACGATTATAACTTAGAGGACGATATTTTTGTACAAAACTGGAAAATCCTATACTCACCTATGTAAGCTGATATTATGTTAAAAAATCCTGACCTAGTTTTTAATTAACTATATTAAAAAAAATCTTACCAATTTCCAAAAGGGCGGCAATCACAAATGAGCGCGAATATCAGAATTAAAAGTTTCAAAGCATCAAATAAATTAAGATTATCAATTTCTGATGATTTACTAGATTTAATAAAGGTAGGCGCGCCCCTTTTTCCCAGGGAAAAGGGAGAGAAACTACGGCCTATGTGCAACATGCAGTGTTCGCGCCCGGACTAAGCTCCCAGCTCGGGAAGTGCACCGGCCAGTAGCGGGCGGGTGTTGCATTTCCTACAAGTAGCCTGCGTAAATCGATAGAGCCAGATCCCGAGCACGCGCCCAAGGGGCCTTAGCTGACATGGTATCAACACGTACCTAGGTTTTGTCCAATGTTGCGCCGTAAAACGGTAGGTAATAAAGTTATTAGAAATCAATAAAGCCTGCCGAGCCCCGGGCGAGCTATGCAGCCCGGGGAGCTGTAAATCATCGGCGCCGCGCATACTTATCTCCTTTTATGGCTTTACTGTACCGGCCATCGTTTCCAGTATTCTGTATCTACCGTCTACCGACTTTCGTATTTTAATTTAATTAGGGTTTGTGTTTCAACAGGTTTCCGACTAGAGTCGGTCACGATTTACGTTTAATTAGGTTCTCATAGACAGAGATTGGAGTTGTCGGGTACTTTGTAAAATGACCTAACTACCTTTTGTAGGTACGTGCACTTATCACACTAATATTATAAAATGCGAAACTTTATGAGTGTGTGTATGATTGATTACTTCTTCAAGCCTAAACAGGTGGACCGATTGACTGAAATTTAGTATCGAGATAGCTTAGACCCTCAGATCAGAAGAATACTATTAGACCCTTTTTTTATCCCAGTAAAAATGCGTTACGCATCATCACCCCACGCCGGGGGGCGCGTGGCGGTATGTGGGACTCCCTTGCCGAATGGGCGCGGCGGGGATACCCACTAAAAAACCTGGGGGTGTTCCTGCGGGACACTCATCACTCATCCGCGGCCCCGACAGCAGATAGCTTAGACCCTGGAATAACACATAGGCTTCAGTAATACGGCGGGTTAAACCGCTGGACTGCGGGCTAGTTATAATAATTAAAAGACACAGTAGACAATAGATCTCACAATTACTTAGTTAGTTTTCTAAAACGCGTGCGAATCTGTACTGCGTGTGATGCAATTGGAACCTATTCCTTCAGATTTTAGCCCATTTTTTTTTTCATTTTTTTCTTGCTTTATAATCGTTAAGTTATAAATTATATATTTTTTTAATTAATATTATAGGTTAGCCTTTGACCACGATTCACGATATCGCCCGTCGCCCGATCTTAAGCGATGATGTGATCGAAGACGGTAGCAAGTAGTAGACTAAACCTAGACCTAGAAGGCGGAGTAAATCGCTCCTTGTCTTCACTGAACATCATGCCGGAACACAGTCGTAATGACCTCTCGCGCACTTATTATTAAGGTTATCTGAATTTTCTAACTGTTCAGAGCAAGCTAAACACACACTAATATTCCCCCCCCCCCCCCCCCCGGAAACAAACCCTGGATCCGCCCCTGAAGCCTACCACCAGTAAAGCGAGTGGAAAATCCGCACATATTGATGTGGGGCCGGGATTCGCACCCGGTGATCCAGATAATCCAGAATCGCTTCAAATTACTTATTTTCCATCTCCCCATCTCGGTCACTGAACTATATGTTTTCACACTATAATACCTCTATGATCTCGGTGAAATTTGTTAAAAACTCTGAATCGGAACCTCCTTCGTGTATTTTTTTAACCCCCGACGCAAAAACGACGGTGTGTTTTTTTATTTGCTTTGTGCGCGCCATTAGTCTTGCCAGTAAGTTACTTTTGTAACATTTTAGGTTATTTTTTGACTCTTTAGGTTACTTGTTTATAATATAAGTTACTTTTACGTTACTTTTCGAAACAATGGTCTTTTTTAATGCACTAAATATGGTCAAATTTGCCCTGTAAATAGTAGTTAAGTTGATTTAGCAGAGTTAATAGAATAATCAAATTTTTGTAACTTTGTATGGTTAAGTAGCATGATTTTTAAAAATACCTATATTTAACTTTTTTTACAAGCTTTTATTTATGTACTTTCACCTGTCTGTTGTCTGTCTGTCTGTAATCAAATCTTGCAAGTTGAATTTGACCCACTTCCCGGTATCCGATTGAGCTGAAATTTTGCATGCCTGTGACAATGCAATATTACTATGACTATGACATCGAGCTGATATGATGATGGAGCTGGAAGGTAGACCTAGGAACTCCGTAATTAAACGACGCAACCACATGGAGTTTGTGCTCATTTGATTCGTCGTGACGAGTACTTTGGTGTTGGATGGTAATAATCCATATCCATATCCATACATATAATAAGAATGGAAATTTCTCCCCATTCATTGTGATCCTTTACTAAGGTGAACTGTGAAAATACGCATATGAACAAAACGACGCGAAAAAGTCGCTTGCGCGATCTAGATCGTAAAACATTTTGTCAATTTTTCCTAGGGAAACGTAAAATAAAATAATAAAATAAATAATAATCATTTATATCGGACACATCGCCCCTAATTTACATCAAAATTTTGAAGTAAAAGTAATAGAATATAAAGTAAATTCAATTCAAAAAAATCAAAAAGCAAAAAGTGCGACAAACTAAAAATACGCCATCTATCGATATGCCTGTAAACGAAAGTAGACCTTTAGTTTAATTTGGGCTAAATTTGTAAATAGTTTGTGTCACTGGTGAGGTGAAACAACACCACCGATTTGAATAAAATTTTCACTAATACGTTGCAGTTTTCTCTACTTGAACCTTAGTGTTGGTTTTAGTCAAATCGGTTTTTAAATAAAAGAGTTATATCAATCTAAAGATTTACTTATCTTATTATATAAAATCGTTCGTACACTTTCGTGCTATCAACGCACAGCCCAAACGGCTGGACGGATCGAGCTGAAATTTGGACAGCGTATTTTTTGGAAACCTTCATCGTGCAATAAGAAGCGATTTTGCGAAATTCCCCCGGGAACGGGAATTATTCCCGAAAAACGTTTGTATGCAAATCCGTAACCGCTGAACCGATTGAGCTGAAATTTCGTGAAATGATTGTTGGGATTGTGATTAGAAACTTTGAATACTTTTTATGTCAGAAATTTACTTTTAAGGGGGGTAAAGGGGGGGTCGAAGTTTGTATGGGAAATTTAGAACCGCTGATCCTATTGAGCTAAAATTTCGCACAAAGGTAGTTTGAGTTGTAAAAAATGATATGGGATACTTTTTATTCCAGAAATCAACCTCTAAGGCGGGATAAAGGAGGTCAAAGTTTGAATGAAAAATCAGTAACTAATGACCCCATTAAGCTAAAATTTGGTTTAGATATAGCTTGAGCCTCTAAAAAGGATATGGGACAGTTTTTAACCCTGAAATTGGCCTTAGAGTGGAAGTCAAATTTTGTATAGGAAATCAGTAACCGGTATCAGTAATCAGTAATCAGTCCCTATTTGATATGGATGTATGTAGTTAGACTCCAAAAAGGACATTTATTTATTGATTTTGAATAGTTTTTAACGCTCAAAAACATATTTTATAAAGAACACATACAAAATACAAACTCTTTTCCGATGTGCCACTATTTTACCCATTATGAAACTAGATGGCGCTGTTCGTCGTTAAAACTCGCAAGCGATTTGTTGGACATGAGTACCTTTTTAAACGACTTATGAAACCAAACCTTTTTGCTATTATGTAGTATTATTTATTAGTATTATGTTTAGTTGTGCATGCTGTGGCATCCTATAATTGTAGGATCACACAGACTAAAGACATAATAGCCTTAAGACTTTTAATTGTAATGTGTTTCCTGCGTTGGATGTCCTTAAATAAATAAATTATGCCAAAGGGCGGTCAACAATCCATGTCGTTATTCCTGAATCCTAGAGTTTTACAGACTGCGAGTCAAAAATTTAACACTTAATAATTACTATAAAATTAATGTAACTTTAAAATACCTGATATTAATTATTTTATTACATACCATATACCATATTTGTTGAATAATTTTATAAATAACTAGCTGACCTGGCAAACGTTGTTTTGCCATATAAATAATTAATAGGAATGATTAAAAGTTAATATGAGAGTTACACTGAGATAGCAAAATAATAATTGTTTTATTATAAATATATAATTTTATTATAAATCCGATTCTCACAGATACCGGATAAGCACAAAAAATTTCATCAAAATCGGTCAAGCCGTTTCGGAGGAGTATGGCAACGAAAACTGTGACACGAGAATTTTATATATTAGATATATTATATATATTCACTTTAAAGTTCCATCACATAATCAGAAAAATCATTGTCCTTAATTTTATGTTGAGTTTGTCTAATTGAATTATTATTATTTTATTAACTTTATGTGAGTAAATTCGTTTGCATGCCTTATTTAATAAAAGTCTTCGGAAGTTCTAAAGTTATTTTTTTTGTTGAGGTGGTTTTTAGGGTTCCGTAGCCAAATGGCAAAAACGGAACCCTTATGGATTCGTCATGTCTGTCCGTCCGTCCATCCGTCCATGTGTCACAGCCACTTTTTTCCGAAACTATTAGAACTATACGATTGAAACTTGGTAAGTAGATGTATTCGGTGAACCGCATTAAGTTTTTCACACAAAAATAGAAAAAAAATATTTTTTGGGCTCCCCATAGAACTAAAACTCATTTTATTCATCAAACCCATACGTTTTAGGTATCTACGGATTACGGATAGGTCTTCAATTATTGAGGTTTCTAATATCATTTTTTATTATTTTAAACGGTTTTATTTAGCTCACTCCGTTTGTTTTATTATTTTTTATTCTTGGGTCAAATTTAGTAAAAAAAAATCGCAAATTTGAAATTTCGCCCTCTTCCTGTCAACCGATTCAAATGAAATTTGGTGTACGCCTTTGGTTCTGGTGACAATATAATTACGTATATTTAAAATTATTTTAAATCCAAGATGGCCGCCGCTACAAAAAAGCGGATTACATTTTTTTTTCCAATCAATATGGGTATCAAATGAAAGGACTTGATAACTAGAATACAGTGCACTATACAAAATAAAAATCAAAGATGACACTCGCTACAAAATGGCGGATAACCAATTTTTTTAATCTCATCTATATGGGTATCAAATGAATGGGGTTGACATGTTGAATACAGTGTACTAAAAAGCTGAAAAATAAAATCGTGAGGCACGTTAAATATCTAAATTCTAAATCCCTAATATGAACATTTAAACTGAAAATTGTAGAAAATAAAATTGTTCTTTACTTTTTGTGATTTTGTTGTTAATTGGAGACTCTTAAAAGGCCTGGAATAGCTTTTATTACAGAAACCAAGCTTAAAGGGAGAAAGGGGGATCGGTGTTTTTATGGGAAATTAGTACCCGCAGCTCTAATTTTGCAGAAATTCGAAATAGATACAGCTTGAGCCAAAAGAAAGGACATAATTGAGATAGTCCCTTAGTCTTAGTTCCTTAAGTCAACAATGCATATAGGTGAAAGGGCCTTTCACCTTCCCTCACTTTTAAGGTCAGAGTTTTATGGGCATACCTACAGGAACCACGGAATCGATTTGAGTCTCGGGAATGATAGTATGAGGCATGAGGAACCGATTTAGCTTAAATTCCCAATATAGATAGTTAAAAGGAAAACAAATAGTTTTATGGAATAAGGAATTCTGGAAAAAGGAATCAATAGCCGCTAAATTGATTTAGCTGTAATTTTGTATTAAAATATTTTGAATTCCAGGAAAGTAACACAGGATTGTTTCCTGTGGTAGCGAAAAAAAACTGCATAGAAATACTTGGCTCGATTTTCTTCGCTATCCAGAGCAGAGGAAATATAACTATGTATACTAATTCAACGCCGCGGGGATGGAAATCAAATCAATTTCGAAATAGCTGCAACAAAATGAAATTTAGAACCGTTGACTCTATCTATTACGCTAAAATTTGATACAACCTTTAGTTTGAGTCATAAAAAATGATACGAGACACTTTTTATCCCAGAAATCAACCTTTAAGGGGAGGAAAGGGGGGGGATGCAGTTTGTGTAGGAAATCGGTAGCCGCTTCTTCGTTTTAGCTAAAATTTGGTCAACGTATTCTTAATATAACGTAGGCGACCAATAAGGAGGGATTTTGTGAAATTCCCAGGAGAACGGGAATTATTTCCGAAAAACGTTTGCATGGAAAGTTATTGAATAGTTTTTATGTCAGAAATTAACTATTAAGGAGAATCAGTATTACAGGCAGGAGGAAGGAGAGTCAGAAGTAGGTGATAATTGGGCATTCTGGCACAGTTTTTACATGCATCGTTTTTACTGCACTCCGTTCGCTTTGCTCTCTCCGTTCCGTTCAACGATGCATGTAAAACTGTGCCAGAATGCCCAATTGGTTTTCGGGAGCGTCAATAAAGTAAAATCTTTAAACGTTGGTAAACACCGTTCGCTAGGATCACTGCGTTCCGTTCAACAATGCATGTAAAAACTGTGCTAGAATGCCCAATTGGTTTTCAGGTCATCAGTGTTTTACTTCTTTGGTTCAGGATTTTAGAACGTTAATGAGGTAAAAAAACTTTTGGTTAGTTTATATTACTTACTTAATTATTATAAAAGGATACTAGATGGTTTTTGTAATCAGCCTCGAAGTCTCACACACTTGTTCACTAAACACAAAAATAAATTTTACTAAAAACCAAAATCAGAATAATGAAAATGGGTATGCTAAGGAACATCTCAATATCAAGGCCGTTTGCTCGTGTCTATAACCATGGCTGGTGGTACCTAGAAAGCATCCATTCTATCGCAAGGTGATTTTGCATCTTGCTACAAACGTGCTTAGGAAAATTTCATTTCTAGGCCGGTTGCTCGTGCCGTTCTCCAAATATGGAGTTTAACGACACCTAGAATTTATAACTCCATCGCAACAATATTGTAACGTTGTACAGAAAAACCAATGCAAAAGAATTTCAGCAATCTAGACCGTTTGTTCGTACCAGTGACCAAATTTGGTTGGTGACACCATGAAACGAGAGTCCTTTTGCAAGGCCACACGCACAATAAATCTGATTTTTGTTAGTAAGACTAATATAACTTTCACAAAACACGACTTATTAACACAATTAGACTAAGAACTGTAATGGCCAATGGTTGGACATAGAGTTGACCGAAAGAGATTATCGATAAATTTTGTTACAGTACTTAGAACTATTTATCGATAAAAGTAACGTTGCACCCTGCAAAGTGTTTAAAGTAAGTATCTAGTAAAATAATAAATGTAATATTTGATTACCGTGATAATTAAAGATGGTAGATCCTTTAAAATTAAATATACAACTTTGTATTATTGAACAAAAACATTATGAATATATATATATAATTTTATAAAATAAACATAATAAAATGCCATTTTATTACATCTGGATTAATAGCATTCATAATCAATTAATCCTGCTAAGCTTAAGACATAAAACAATGCACACACCTGTTTATCGATATGTTAAATCCAAAAACAGGTAGCTGCACTAGTTTAATTTTGTTGAGTTAGATAAAAAAATATTGTTCACAATCACACGCTCCGATGTAACTTGATCGTTGGAGCTAACAAACAATAACATGGAAATATTTTAATCGCTTGTACAACATGTTTATTACGGCACCTGTTTTCATTGTCATAGCGCCTGTGGCTCAGTAGTAGAACTTCCTGCCGGATCCTAGGTTTGAATCCTCGCACAATAAATTTCTCATTAAGACGCTAAGTCATCGTGTTTACGTAAAACATGTAAATTTGGTTCTGGCTGTATCCTATAAGATATATAGGAACAGTGGTTAGGTTATGTTGCACACCTTGAAGGATTGTTGATAATAATATGTAAAAATATTTTTTTATCAACTGTATGAATTGATACTACCCACCTCATCTATTTCAATGTCTTAGGTACACGAAACGTGAATTACCTATATTTGTATTGAACAATAATTAACTGATCCTAACATTGTAAACCACTGAACATAGTCGCGCGTGAACATAGTTTTATTGCAATGGAAACGCTCACATTTGCGGCTTTCTTTGAGCGCTATGTTTAAAATATCAAAGTAATGCCGAAAGAAAATAATGTTATTTTACATATTTTCAAGGAAATGCCATAACCAAACGCTGCAATTTATTAATTTGCTTACGTTTCAATAAAAACAGTGGTAAAGAACAATTTTCCCATATTCATAATTATTGTTTTATGAAAGTACTAAGAAAATAAAACATTTTTGTTAATTTATAAATGCTTACAACACCTGATAATGGTGTATATAATCGGTTTATCCGTTGAACAAAATTAATTAAGTTCGCGGCTCCGATCAAGAGGTACCAGAAGATCAAGAAGCATCAGAAGTTCAAGAAGCATCAGAAGATCAAGGCTCAAGAAGTTTCCATCTGCAAGTTCCTGTGCCGGCTCTACGTGATAGCGCTCGCCGTCAGCTGTCGCTGTTATCATCAACCGCTGGCTCGCGGCTTGACCGTGACCTTCCGTACCTAGCCGTCACAGCTGATCCGCCACAACGAAGATTCGCTGCGTTGCAATCATGTTCGTGAGTTTATATTATAATTTTATTCGATACTAGTTTATGCTCACGGTTTTTCTGTTATGCATATAAGCATGTGTAATCCTTTCTTGGTTCTGATACGTCTTATGTGTATTCCAAATTTTAACACTATCGGTTTGGGGTGATGTTGATAGATCAGTCTCTCTCTTTATATATTATACAGATTACACTTTATATTTTTTTATAACCTGTGTATTAATTATTATTCGTATTGTCTCGCAGGTCTGAATCCGAATATTCCGACACATACAAGGCTCGCTGCAAGAAGGACCCTCCGACCGAGTCAATCTATACGGACAACGACGAAGCCACCACATCTTCTGGAAAAACGTATGTACTACTTTATTTAACTAGCTGTTTTATTAGTGCTCTAACTATGTATTATCTTTACAAGGAAAATTGTTTATTTACCATAGTCATTTTGCATACTGTTCTCTATGTCTACTATCTTGCAAACAATTTAGTTTGGGGTAAAAGCGCAGCGCACAAGTTTAAAATGGTGTATTAGAATTTGTATGGTTTAATATTCAACCTTATTATGCACAAAATAAAAGATCATTAATCTTGATATTTTCCTTTTACAAAAGGCGTTGTAGGGCAATATATGAATAACTAGTTGGGCCCCGCGGTTTTATCTGCTGTACTGTAGCTTATGTGTTATTCCAGTGTCTAAGCTATACCAAATTTCAGCTCAATCGGTTCACCTGTTTAGACGTGAAAGAGTAACATACATCCTAACATCCATATATCCATTTTTACAAACGTTCACGTTTATAATATTAGTAAGATAGTAAGATTATAAAATGTAATATACAAAGATTTAAATACCTAAATTTTATTTATGCTAATATTTTATTCTCTTTTCAGGAACAAGAAAGTTGCAAAGCGCAAGGTGCCAACGAAGGCGGCTTTGAAGAAGGTACCGACGGTGTCAGCAAGCAGGACTGTGTCTGACCTGGGGCTGGACTCCGACAGCGACGCTGATGGTGCCACACCAAGAAAACGAGCTACTCCACCTTTACAATCGTCGCTAACGCGCCGAGTCGCTGACGGCGTCATTCGGCGCACGGCCACCTTATCGGGTGATGTTTACATAGAACTTAAAGTATATAACAGTAAGGACATACAGTCCGTTCCGCCTGTTGATCGTTGGCAGCAGGCGCTTGTATCGTTAAAGTTTCAGGGCGGAACGGACTGTCCGGAGTTTAATACTATAAAAAAATTTTTGAAACAATGCAAGGGATCCTTCACAACTGAGGGCACTTTTTTTGCAGAAAAAAAGAAATAGTTTTTTTTTTTCTAAATTTTTTATTATTTTTTATCTTAAATAATTATCTCTTATAAATTACTTTTCTAATTTTATTCTTCATAATTCAGAAATTAAAACTATAGGAAAGTGTCCTTACTGTTATATGCTTTAGACATAAGTTCCTAATTGATTTTATAATTATTAGGTATATCATTGTTTTTATAAAGTATCTTACTGTTATACGGTTGCTAAATCGAGCTTAAGTTACTATTGAGGGTCAAAGTAGCCAAATCTCATACACAGTATATTTATTTTCAAAATTATGTTATGTAGGTACAACGCGTGATAGGTTGATTAATTATTGTGTTTGATTGATCATTTCATTATAAGCAAGTTAACCTTATTCAATAGTTAGAACAATGCCTAAAACAATTTTTTGTACTGTTTGCGACATACAAGTCAAAAGTAAAGCTTTTGCTGGTCATTTAAAGAGTATAACACATAAAAACAATAGTTCAGTTAATGAGAGTAATGGTATTGAAAAAATTAGTAGCGCTTTTCGCGGCCGCATATCGTCATACCGCGTATCGCATAGCAACTCGTCTAGCGCTGAGCCAGACGAGCAGGCAGATAAGGAGCGCGCACGCGCTCCTTTCGAGTACTTGTCTCTCTTGCGACGCAGAGTAAGGACTTTGCTTCAGGCACGAATGCAAACCTACTCTAGTCTCAAGGTTAATTTCGAGTTATTTTCTGAATTTATCTTGCATAAAGATAACTCAAGTTCAATAAAATCTTTTGCAACAGAAAACGTAGTCCTGCATCAACATTTTATATTTGATGATTTTTTTTCTGATATCATTCAAACAATCAGTAAAAAAGTTGACGAATTCGAAGACAGAGATAGTGGCTGGGCATTTGTTCGTAACTTGTATTTAGAGGTAAACTTAAACAAATATAATCCCTTGCGTGCCTCAAGCTACATTGAATTGCCTAAAAGTATCAAGTCTAAACATGCTTGTATCAATGTTCAGAACAGAGATTCTTTTTGTTTCTTGTGGTGTATAATGGCATCGTTATTCCCTGCAAAGAATAATTGTCAGCGAATTTCTGCTTATCCACATTTCGATCCTATTCTCAACACTGAAAATATGACTTTTCCTGTTGGTTTCTCTGACATTCAAATCTTTGAAAAGAATAACCCCGATATAAGTGTAAATATTTATGGACTCAAAAAGAAATCTGTAGTTGTTGGACCTCTTTATAAAACAAAACGTCGTAAAAAACATCATGTTAATTTATTATTACTTGAAAACGGCTTGCGTTCTCATTATTGTCTTATAAAAAATTTAGCAAAGTTAATTCGTAGTCAGATAACTAAACATCATGCAAAATTATTTTTTTGCGAAGAATGCATGATATTTTTTGATAAGGAAGATAAGCTGAACTCTCATGTTTGCAGTGGTGTGTCGACTATTCTTCCAAATGAAGGAACTGTAGTTCAGTTCAAACATTACGAAAGAATGCAAGATATGCCTTTTGTGATATATGCCGATTTTGAATCCATATTAAAGTCTGTAAACAAGAGCTCTATTACTAGCGGTACTACATCTTTACACCAACACGTGCCAGCGGCGTTTGCTTACTATGTTGTTTGTGCATATGATAGTTCGCTTAATAAATATATATCCTATCGCGGTGCTGATTGTGTTGAAAAATTTATAGAATACATAACGCATGACATAACTAACATTCACAATATTTATCAATCCCCGGTAACAATGAATTTTACTAATAGAGATCAAACTAACTTTGATCAATCGTCACATTGTTTTCTTTGCAATACATTGTTATTTGATGATAAGGTCAGAGATCACTGTCATCTTACAGGACGTTATCGCGGGGCAGCTCACTCTTATTGCAACATTAAGTTTAGACTACCAAAATTTGTACCAGTATTTTTTCACAATTTAGCTGGTTATGACAGTCATCTGTTCATTCGAGAATTAGGAAATCTACCTGGTAGAATAAAAGTCATTGCAAAAACTAAAGAGAATTACTTATCATTCACAAAATTTTTTGAAATGAATGATCAGGATATTATGTCAGTTCGTTTTGTTGATTCTTTCAAATTTTTGGGGACAAGTCTTGAAAAGTTAGTTGCAAATCTAAACAAAGATGATTTTGTACACCTACCGCGTTTTTTTAGCACTGAAAATAATTTTAGATTAATGCTTCGTAAAGGGGTATACCCATACGAATATATGTCAGCTTGGAATGTATATGAAGAAAAAGAACTTCCTCCAATAGAGTCATTTTTTAGTACATTAACCAACAGTACGATTTCTGATTCTGACTATGCACATGCTAAGAAAATTTGGAAATCCTTTAAAATTAACAATTTAGGCGAATACACTGACTTATATCTTAAATCAGACGTATTATTACTTGCAGATGTATTTGAAAGTTTTCGAACTACTTGTAAACGAACTTATAAATTAGATCCTGCTTTTTACATAACTGCACCGAGTTTGAGTTTTGATGCAATGTTGTTAAAAACAGCAGTAAAATTAGAGCTTATTACTGATTTAGAGATAATTAGAATGATTCAAAAAGGTATTCGCGGTGGCATTTGTTTGTGTTCTAACAGACATTCTAAGGCTAATAATAAATATTTAGAAGGCTATAACCCGTTAGACAAAGACAACTTCATAGTTTACATTGACTGTAACAATCTCTATGGTTATGCTATGTGCTCTTATTTGCCGCATTCAAACTTCAAATTATTAAGTGAATCAGAAATTAATACAATCGATTTTGTCAGTATACCCCTCGATGCACAATATGGCTATATCCTAGAAGTTGATTTAGAGTATCCTGAAGTTTTGCATAATCTACACAACGATATCCCATTCTGTGCGCAAAAGTATATGCCACCTGGTTCGAAAGATTCAAAGTTAATTCCAAATTTACATGATAAATTCGAGTATGTTATTCATTATGAGCATCTTAAAGTGTGCTTGAACCACGGTCTTAAGCTAAAAAAAATCCACAGAGTCATAGAATTTAAACAAAGTCCTTACTTAAAACAGTATATAGATATGAACACTGAATTGCGTAAAAGGGCAAAATCTACATTCGAACAAGATTTTTTTAAACTTTTAAACAATAGTATTTTCGGTAAAACCATGGAAAACACTGAAAAATATGTCGATGTTAAATTAGTTAACCAATGGACTGATGATAGATAAGACAAATAAAACTATAACAGCAGAACAATTAATAGCCAAGCCCAACTTTCGTAATGCAACTATTTTTACTGAAAACTTTGTAGCTGTACAAATGAATCCAGAAACTATCTCTTTGGACAAACCCATATATATTGGATTCGCGGTTTTAGAAATTTCTAAATCTCATATGTACGATTTTCACTATTCTGTTATGAAACCTTATTATGGAGAAAACATAAAATTGTGTTATACTGATACAGATAGTTTTCTTTATTCCATAGAAACCAAAGATTTTTATGAAGATTTAAAACTATCTTTTTTGACTTATTTCGACACGAGTAATTATCCTCAAAATAATATCTATAATATACCAATCATAAACAAAAAAATACCGGGTTTATTCAAAGATGAATTCGGAGGTAAAGTCATATCTGAATATGTTGGTTTAAGGTCTAAATTATATTGTATTAAAACAACACAAGATGAATTTAAAAAAGCAAAAGGTGTCCAAAAGTCTGCTATAAAAAATGTACATTTTAAGGACTACTATAAGGTACTCCTAGACGATAAATTAATAAGAAGAAAAAACATTATATTTAAATCATTAAAACATATCATTTTTACACAAGCTCAAAACAAAAGTGCGCTCTCGGCTAGAGACGACAAACGTATTATTTTGAGAGACAAAATTACTACTTTATCTTATGGGCACAGGGATGCTTTCTTTTAACTCATTACTCGTTTTGTGTATTTCATTATAGTTTGTACGTGAGAATATAATGATGTAATATAATAGGTTTATGTCGTAGTATAATATTGTCTACAATAAAATTTAAAAAATCAATATTATCAATGTATTCTTGTTGTTATTTTAATTTGTGTTTTTGTGTTAACAGAATAAAATAAGCAAAAAATCCTGTATTAATTGTAAGCTAACATATTGTGTAAGATAAATTAATTGTTAAACTAACATTTATAATTAGAATAAATATTGTTGTATAAAAAATTTTTGTCTTTTATTTAAACAGATCTCTTAGTATAGTTATGAAGCACTCCTATGAAACATGTTATAACATGTTGTCAACACGTGTTGTAGGTAACATTATTTTACTGTTGATATTATGAAACATGTCACAACATGTCGAAGGTTCTGATTTAGTTCAAGCAAATGCTTTGATGATAGTAAATTAACCGAGTTCAAATTACGTAATACGATATTACATAAACACCTGCGCTGCATTGCGCGGATTTTATTATTCACTTCATTAGAGTCACTTGTTAGCGACACTTGTTCTTCTTTTATAAAAATGGATTTAACTGTAAGTATTAAGTTATTCTTTTAGGTTAAAATTGAATCCAAAATTTTCTTTACTGAAAATTATATAATATTAATTCTATGTTTGTTACAGAACGAGACACAGGTGCAAGATTATTGGGTTCTGCCATGCGGACAAGATCCATTAGCCGACTGGGACGAGCACAATGAAAAAATGAAGAAACAGCTGGCCGCCGAAGCTGCAGCCGAGGCCGCCGCCAAGAAACAGGAATCTAAATTAAAAAAGCGCAAGAAGAAAGAAGCATTATCTTATGTAATAACGAAAATGCCACAAAGAGGACGACGTGTCTTAAAACTTCAGATATATGAATACAACGAGCGGATAGACACCACTTGCGAAACGATTAGAGTGCAATATTCTGCAGTGGGAACATGTGATGAAATAATGGACCTGGCAGAAAATATAGTAGGCAAAATATCGACAAAATTAAGCGATAATTTAAATGATTAGGTACAGTAAAAAATATTATGTAAAAAGTTAGATATAAGATATTTTAAATAAATTTTATTGTGTGGAATTATTTTTGTCTTTTATTTCCCTATAGGTTAGATATTTATTAAAAATAATGTTTCATTATTAGATCATAATTATTAATAAATAAAATTTAATTTAAGATTTTATATAAATAAAGAGAACAATAATAATAATTATACACATATACAATCTAATTATGACATCAATAATGAATCATCATTTTGAAATAAAATTCAGGTATTTTAAAAATAATTATTTATTAAAATCATAAAAATATATTTCTTACAATAATAATCATTAGTAACACTTTATACATAAATAATTGTGTTATTACAATTAAAAGCTTTAATTAAATTTATAAGTAAATTATAATTAATTAGAAAACAATTCAAAACTATCTATATTATTATCTTCATACCATTGTTTAATACACATTACATTTTTTAAAGCACAATACTTAGTATGATTTGCACAAGTAATACAATATTGTTGATATTCGGAAAAAAGTTTTGACAAATTAGGACACCCTTTTTCTCCTATATCCACCACTTCACAGTCATTACACAGATTATGGATCCATTTTATTTTCTCTAAGCCCTTGGTGAAAATTTTTTTCTCTTTTAAATATGGCATGATAATGCGTTTAAATTCTTTATAATCAATGTGACCATTACTCCAACGAATGCCTCGGTTAATTTCAATCCATCTCACATGTTGTCTTTCGTTATTTGTCAAGTAGTGATACGAATAAGGAGGTTTAACCAAAAATGTTTGAGTATGATTTTTATATGCAATAGCCAGTTCTTTAACAATAAATTGATTACACGAATCTTTAAATCCCTGGAGATCAACAATTATTGTATCTGAATTCATGATAACTTTTTCACAATATTACTCAATGGTTTGTATTCTACAATACAATCATTAAGAATAAGACAATACGCTGTTGTATTTTCAGGAAATTCTGAATCCGCTTCAAGGTCTACACGCACATCAATTGGGCCACTTTTCAGTAATTCGTTTTGACGCGAACAATCAATCACAAATAATGGAGCCTTATCTTTAAAATCCTCAAAACCTAACAACGCTTCTGGTCGACGATTATAAAATGAATGCTGGAACTTTGCGTATTGTTCATATATTAAAGAATATTCCTCTCTTCGAAAATCAGTATTTAAATTTTCATATGGAAAGTAACATGAATTCAAGAATACTTTTACATTGCGTAAATAACAGTGATCAAATTGCGACATGTCTTTGTGCGGTTGCCTTTTGCGATCTGTTTGTAATCCGATAATTACAAAGCGAGGTTTTTCTATTTGCGATGATGTTTTAATTGACCAAGTATGTTTCGATGATTTTGGAAGTGCTGGGTATTCATAAAGATCCCAGTTTCTAAACACCATATTAATTGCTCGATCTCTCTCTAAATGCTTAAGTAAGTTTATTCTTTCCCGATCGGACACTTTGATATGTGGTACGCGCCAAACTATTTTTTTAATATCAATGGTATCACTAACAAGTTCTCCTGTGCCTACCTTCAATGAGTTTAAATTTGTGTTACTACGCAGTAAAATTAATTCATGTTTACAATTTATAATTATTTTTTGATAGTCTTCTGCGAATCCTAAAATTCTACTTAGTGGAATAGATACCGAAAAATTTCCAGAATAGGTACTTTTCGTACCATTAATATCCCAACCCCAGAATTTTGATGATTTTGACTCATTTTCGTTCATGCACAAAAGAGACTTCATAGTTGTTGTTATCCCAGCATTTTTAATTTTATCAATTTCTACTCCATTTAATTCATATCGAATGTCTTGGAAGAAAAAAAGGGCAGGATTATTTGTGAAGTTAACTTGACTAACTTTTGTTTTGTCGCTTTTGTGTACATTAACATAACCTTCTAAGTATAGTGTACTTGCTGACGGTAATATGTATAAATCTTGTTGGTTGATAGGAATGCGTATTTCATCATTGACATTAAAGCTGGTTACGTATGGCTTATATGAGTGATATTCAACACTCTCTATTGTGTTGTCGTGGACAACAGGATCTGCTATACTTAGAATACTCATTTTAGTAGTCCAATCAATTTAAGAAATTGTCTGTTTTCTTTGGTTAACCTTATCTTAGGTGTTCGCTTGGCGATGGTAAGTTTTGGAGTGATGTTTTTCACAGGTGTGGTCGAGTTTTTATTATTAAAATTAATCATTTTTTCTTTATATGTAAGTATAACTGTATATCTTCACCTCGTAAGTTAACCAAATTGTTTTCAGCGTCCACAATTCTTATAGTAATAGAAGTGACACTGCTTTGATTAACTGGAAAGTATATGACGTTATTAGGTATTTCTATGATTCTGTATCCTGGAGGCACGTTTGGTGCGAATTCGTGGATTATGTGACTAGGTTTACCGTTTACATAAGAACCACTCACAATATCACATTCAATCCTTAGCACAGTTGTTGATAGAATGCTGACTGGAAATTGAGATTCGTGTAATATATTTGCTTTAAGTAACTCCGCCCCAAAGCCAAGAACTTTCCCCAGAGTACAATCTTTTTCGAAATGAATGTCTTTAGTACAAAATATAGATGTTTTTAAAGTATTGTTGTTACATATCAATTTAAACGAACAATCTTCAATATGTTCTTTTAAATAATCACTAATGTCGTGGAGTTCATATGAACCTTCTGGTATTTCAATTAATTGGTCACCATAATAAAATTTGTTATTTCGATCATCTATATTCGGTATTGAATTAAATGTAGAAAAATACAATAATCCACATTCATAATCTCCTTCCAATGGCAAGGCAGGTGAATAATTTGTAGTGGAAATTGAAGAAAAACTTGTTATTGAAAGTGTGAAAGACATTTTGCTACTAACAGTATGCGATTAAAAACATTTATTTTATATCACGGCTTCTCCAATATTTTTTTAAAAATTTTAAACATAAATGACCGCAATTAACAGTATCAAATCCTTGATATTGGATATAATTATATAAAATATCTTTACATTTTAAGTATTTGATGAGCTCTAAAGGTGGTTTAAGATCGCCGAAACTGTCAAAATATTCACAATATTGTTTATTTTTTACATACGCTACCCAGTGAGTGCCTTCACTATTTTTGTCGTCTAAATTGACTACAGCACATTCGATATGTTTTGGAAATTTAGGTAAATTGTCTCTCATATAAACTCCTCTGAAATATGGAATGTCACCTGCATGTTCTAATATATCAATATCAGTTAATGCTCTTCTGGGCAGCCTTTTACTCAGTTTTTTGAATTTCTTAGATACAAACCACTTCCTTTTTTGTATGGTTTAATATACATGCCTTTTCCTAAAGCAATGGCCTCCATTGTCCTGTTATGGCGTTCAGCTTCTTCTAGACTTTTCTTAGAAGCTTTATAGTCATTGACCGCTTTCGCTATACCTGCAGCACCCCCTGACAGTGCACCCAATGCTGATAATCCCGCAAATATTGGAATCAAAGGCAAGATTCCTCCAGTTTTAGGAATTGGTATTATTCGAGGTAAATTGAAATTTTTGTTAGAAAATAACTTTTTTGCCACTGAATATGCAATCTTTATTGCGGAGTTGTTGCTCTTCGGTTTGAGTTTCTTTAAATGTTTCTTTATTTGACTAATGACTGAGCTAAACTTTTTGGTTCCAGCACCTACTTTAAGTTTAGTTTTCATTACTTTGTTCACTAACCATGAGGCTGCTTTTTCGCCCGTACTAGAATTTTTTGATTTCATTCTTTGTTTCGCCATATTCATTAACTGTAAATCTGCCTTATGTCTGACGTCTAAATTAGTGTTATTTGCATAAGCTATGTCGTGTTGTTTGCAAGCTTCGTCTAGCCCATTAACTCCTTTATCCCCTCTCAAGAGCCTTTCTTTAAGTTTGGTGCCGGGTCCGCAGTAATTATATCCAGGTAAATGAAGTTCACACGGTAAATTATTTATCAAAGTATTAACAAGTCCTCTTCCCTCCATTGGTTGTATGGTAATGAATATTAATTCCAATTTTATGCAATTTTATACTATGATTTTATTTTTGTGAATCCATGAATTTTCATTTTCGTTCAAACCCAACCACTTTACAAATAGTTTATTACCTTTCTTTCTTATTACCTTTTCAATTAAATAGACGTCAGGATGTTTTGTTTTAAGAAGTTCTTGCTCATAGAATGCTCCTAATATAGGTTGTTTATGTTGATCTTCTATATAATAAGTGATTGGGGTGCATTTATCATTAATATCTTTAATTTTAAATATTTCTGTTGACCAATTAGGAGTATATCCTTTTTGAAAAAATCCCTTATACTTACTAATGCGAACAAAATCTCCTTGTTGAAATTTAGGTTTTTTGTTATTTACTTGCTTCTTTAATCGGAAAATATTATTTCTAATGTAAAATTCATTGGCAGCATTAACAGCAATTGGTTTACATTTTATTGTACTATGTGTAGTGTTATTATAATCACCAGTAATTTGTTCTAAAGGCTGTCCTATCCATTTATAATTACCAACTAAATTAAATGTTTTGTATAACCTATTCTTTAAAGTTCTAATTAATCTCTCAACAATGGAAGCCTTTTTAACTGAGTATGTAGAATAGTGGTTGATATTATGTTTTTGCATCAAGCTTTTGAATTCATCATTATAAAATTCTTTTCCTTGGTCGGTTTGCAGATTTCTCGGCATTCTTCCATCTCTAAGTATATTTTCAAATGCTTTTGTTACTTCAGTTTTACATTTTGATTTTAAAGGAACAGTCCAAGAATATTTGGAAAAACAATCAATTACTGTCAATATATATTTAAAGTTTTTATTATTTCTACCAAAACTTTGCATATCAATTAAATCTGCTTGCCAAAGATCATCTATTGATTTCAAAATAACAGAACGCCTGACAAAGTTTCTTCGCACTTGTTTGTGAATCTCATCAACTATTTCTTTTTTGCTCATCTTTATAAATTTCTTTAGTTTGATGATTGGTTATATCTCCAGCATGTTTTAGTTGAAACTGATTTACTATCATTTGAATTTGAGCCTTTATATTTTTAATTTCTGCATCTATTTCAAGTTTATCATAAAAAGCTGTAAGTTTCTGGTCGATATATTGCTTGTTAGCAGCTTCATCAGGAGACACTGGTAATTGTAATCCTTTAAGTCTTGATGATCTCAAGTCATAATCACCACTATTATTTTTCATCAATTTCTCATTTAAATTTGAATCTCCTGATCCTCGTCGCATCCTTTTATGCACATAATGCCCAAATTTGTCCATTTTTTTTTTAATCTGCTCTTACCAAATTCTTTGTGATGACTGAATTTATGAAATGTGTTTTTCTTTATAAATGAATAAAAATTTTCGATGATGATAATTTCTTCTTGATGCAATTTCTAGCGTATGATACCACATTCTCGTAATTCTTCAATAATTGATATTATTTCATTATCAAGACTGGTATTACCAGCATCACGAGAAGCTAAAAGTAGTTTTAATCTTTCTACGAGTTCATTTGGATCGTCCCAATAAACATAATCGGTATGTGGTTTAAATTTTTTCATCGAAGGCAATCCTAAACCAGTGTGTGGAAGACTTTCAGTACTTGAACAATTCTTAGCTAACTTAAAAAGTGGTTTTATGACTTTTAAATATTTGAGCCCTTTATTGCTTTTTATAGGCTTCCTTGGATTATAGTCACGTCTATGTGCATTGGTATCTAATAAAATTTTTTTGTATTCAAGTAAATCGTTTTCAGTCAATAAATCCATATTAGGAATTTTTTTAAACAGTAATTCATTTAGCCCAGGTGTTTTTTTATATTCTTTGTTTCCTATTAATATATTATCTCCCATTAGAGTTACCCGAGACGATCCCATTTTAAGCTTGCCACGATCTGATCTAATACCGAATGGAGAATCGCAGAATACTTCAGAACTTAAAGACCAGTTATAGTCATCAGGATTTTCTGCCGATCTAAACGATGATCCACTTGTATTTTGCTCATTATTATTATTATCTTCATCACTTATTGTATTATCTGAACTATTTTCTTCCTCTGAATAAGACTTGTTAATTACAGTTGCGTCAGATCTCCTACGTTTAGCAAAACTATCGCCACTATCTTCATTATATGATTTAAGTGTTGCCAAATCGTTAAATTCTAATTTCTTGGTGCTCCAATTCGGAGAATTTTTTCTGAATTCATTGTTAACCGGTTTATTCATTTGCACCATTTTTTCGAGTGGATTTGTCAATGGTTTAAGTACAGCTTCAATAGCGTTATCTGTATCTAATTGTAATCCTCGCATCAACTTAACTTTCTTTTTAACAGCGTCAGCTGATTTTACAATTTGTGCTTTTATGGATTTTTCCGAATTCATTTTAGTAATATAACTTAACTGTATGAAGTCAGGATAGAAAATGAAAATAATATTAGATACACGACGATAAATATAAAAATATTGTTACCTAATCAAATTGTACAAATGTGTCAAACTTCCTCCTATAGCATCCTTGATTTTTATTACAATCTTTGTTTATAACTAAAAAATCATAGGAAACACTCCAAATTTTGGCACACATTTCACGAAACTGTTTCCACGTCATATCTGTGTTGACGTGTTCATCATACACATGTTTGAGATTAATATCATCTTGCTTGAATAAAATAATAAGATTAGCATTGTCCCTAATAAGTTGTTTTGGAATTTTGCTATAAGTTTGATTCAGGTAAAAACAGTCTATATTTTTATGTCTTCCCATTGAAAAATAATCACGTACATGATCTTGTTTTTCACAGGCAACATCATCAAAAATTATTACAGAATTCGGTTTGGCTTCCTTTGGGTTCAAAACACTATCATGTTCGTGGAATTTTGAAAAATGCACTCCAGGTACCATTTTTAAAACATGTTCAAGATATACGTATTTTGGTTGGTATAGTGTTTTGGAATAAATATATACATTCAAAAATTGTAATCCATTTTCATGTAAGAGAAGACCCACTAAAAGGTTGGTTTTTCCACAGTTAGACGGACCGCAAATAATACACCGGATTGTGTTTGGTAAAAGTTTTCCATGCCTTTCAACTTCATGGCTCAATGTTGCACCCACTTCATCAAACTGCAAATTCTGAGGTTGTTTTACAAATATCATGTAGTTGTTTAAATGAGAGCTGATGGAGAAATGAATAATAATACAATATTCGATCACTATATATACAGGCACAAATCAACTCATATCTCTCGACTTTTAAGTCATCATGTCAGTCATTTCAGAAAAGTAAAACACTGACGACTTGAAAAGTAATTGGGCATTCTAGCACAGTTTTTACATGCATTGTTGAACGAAACGCAGTGATCCCAGCGAACCGTGTATAGCAACGTTTAAAGATTTTACTTTATTGACGCTCCCGAAAACCAATTGGGCATTCTGGCACAGTTTTACATGCATCGTTGAACGGAACGGAGAGAGCAAAGCGAACGGAGTGCAGTAAAAACGATGCATGTAAAAACTGTGCCAGAATGCCCAATTATCACCTACTGTCAGAGTTTTAATGGGAATTCAGGAATCACAGAATTGATTTGAGTCGTGAGAAAGATAGTGTGAGAAATTGGTAACCAATAATTATAATTTAACTTAGGTTTAGGTACATTTCAGTAGAGATAAGTTTAAGGGTTACCGGGAAAGGACCACAAATAGTTCTAATTCCTGAAAAGAGGCGTGAAAATTTGTGAAGACAATCAACAACCATTAAACCGAGATAGTTTGACCTCCGGGAAAGGACACAGGACTGGTTCCTGCGATAGCAAAACAAAACTTCATAGATATACCCAGTCCAATATTATTCACTACCCACTGGGATAAAACTATTTTACGCTCACAAAATCGCGGAGATGGAAATACAATCCTAAATGGCAGCACCAAACTTTCGCTTTATTGACTGTCACGCGCAACGAAGTGCGCGCGGGTCAGCTAGTATTATAATAAAAGCTTGTTTTAATTTTTTTTTTTTGCAATTTTACTTGTTTAATAGTACCTAACTTCTTGTTATTTTATAAACTGACAATAAGAAAATAAAGGTAAATACTAAAATGTATGAGCAACTACGCCCGGTGTCTCAGTACTGTCTCATAAAACTTTATAGCTTGCTCATAATATAGTTAAATATGTATTTATTTGAGAAATAGTATGTATTTGTATATTTAGTACATGTGTATACATTCTTATTTATTTATTAATAAAGTATATAGTTTGGTATTATGTTTATGATATTAGGTATAGATATTTATATTATATTGTTATTATATTATTTAATATAAGGTACCTATGTATGTATTATTATGATAGTATTTAAATTTACATATGATTCAAATTATTACAATAGTAAGAGATTGCTTTATGCGATAAGACCGCCGATTGTTTACCTCTAGTTTTATGTAAGTCATATTATATTTATAACTATTTCTTGTATTTTGGTACCTATGCAATTAAGTATCATTCTAATCTATATATTCTAAGCGTAGGGCGTAGGTATATACTAAAATTGCGTAAATCGTAAAATAAAAAGCGTACATATTATTAAAATGAAATATGTATATTGTATTAAAATACGAAAATTTTAAAAAAAGTGTTACTTTTCTTTTTAAATCGTTGCTCTTCGAATTAGATGATGTTACCTTTGAAGATAGGGCACTGGCAACACTGCGCATCATTTTCTTTTTGCATCGATTCATTTCCTCGCTGAGACGGAATAAAAAGTTATTTGGTTACACTTGAATGCAAAGATGTTTAAACCTTGTGCTCTTTTGAATCTTTCGCTAACGCTTAGGATTCTAATAATAATTAGAATTTTGCGGGAATGAATTGATTCAATAGAATCAATTTTAGAATCCTTCGCTTGCTCGGTGATCAAAATTGAGCACGCGGTTAAAAAGCAACTTTGCACTCTTGTATAACAAAGAACAAGAACTATTGTTTTCATTATAAGTATCTATCTATATATAATATTATTATTTTCTCTTTTTATCTGTCTGATCAGCCCGTGTCTACTTATCTGTAGACTTATCGGGTATTAATGGTCACAATTGCCCCACGATTCACGATCTTGTCTTGTTCACAGGGTTGGCAATGTTTTAAACAATTGATTAAAACAGGTGTTTAAAACACTGTTTTAAAACTGTGAAAAAAATTAAGCCCCTTTAAAATATGCTTTATAACATTTTAAACACGTTTAAATTAGCCTATTTATTTCTAACAGTTTTTGTGTGCGAGTGAAATGAAACATGTTGATTTTCCTAGTCATCAGAGATTAGTAGTACAAAATTATCCTTTTTATTTAATCCCTTTTATGGCTTTCTTTCCTGTTTGTACTTTGTACACACTATACCTACCTACATCATATATTTTTAATAAATGTTCGGGTTGAGCTAAACGCACACTTCTTGTAAGAACTACAACCTATAGTCTCTCAAATAAAACGCATATTTAGATACCTAAATATTTTACTTCAACATAGTTTTTTAACAGTTACAAAAATACACGCGAATAACGATTGAGCCGTTTATTGTGCTACCACTGCACTTGTACAACATAAAGCCGTCTATAACGGTCTATACACCATGGTCAGAAAGACGGTCACAGTCACATCAAGTCACATGCAATTCAAACAAAATTGCTTTATGTCGCACCTAATACCGACTACCGACAGACAATGTTCTCCACAAAACTACACTTTTATAGCCGTATAGCCGTCTTTTGCCTATTACACGTGATGGCTCATTAATATACCTAATTGACTATTAACTATTAACAATATTATTTTAGTATATAATCCTATATTCGTAAGAAAAAAATACAAAAATGACCTAAGGCCGTAATTAATAATTTACATTGGTGGCAAAATTACATGTTTTTAGCTGGTATTTCTTAACTCTGTCGTTATGCGACAAAATTGAGAAACGCCTGTTAATTATCGAAACCGCGTTCTGTGTGTCTATGAAAACATTTTATTTTAATCGGCTTACAGTGACTGCCACCAGTGTAAATGAGCCAAATACGCTCTCTACTGTAGGTACCTACCTACAACACTTATTTTAAGTTACCTCTACGAGAGTAACATTTCTATTAATTATAATAATATACTAGCTGACCCCGCGCGCACTTCGTTGCGCGTGACAGTCAATTAATAAAGCGAAAATTTGGTGCTGTCATTTAGACTATGATTGTATTTCCACCCCCGCGACTTTGTGAGCGTAAAATAAGTATAGGCCTGTTTAAACCATGGTTATAATATTTGCTCTTACTGTTTGTTGTGAGGAATATCGGGCTGGATATTACTGTGCAATTTCGTTTCGCTACCGCAGGAAACAATCCTGTGTCCTTTCCTAGAATTCAAAATATCTCCATACTAAATTAATTTAGCGCCGATTGCCCTCACAAACTTCCACTTTCCTTTTTCCGGAATTAAAACTATTTTGTTGTCTATTCCCGATAACTTTTAACTACCTATATTGTAATTTAAGCTAAATCGGTCACTTATTTCTCACACTATCCTTCCCCCAGCTCAAATCGATTGCGTGGTTCCTGAATTCCCATAACCTATC
This sequence comes from Hemithea aestivaria, assembly GCA_947507615.1. Taxonomy (NCBI): domain Eukaryota; kingdom Metazoa; phylum Arthropoda; class Insecta; order Lepidoptera; family Geometridae; genus Hemithea; species Hemithea aestivaria. Next base: position 5,978,971 of record OX382323.1, read on the forward strand.
TGAGCCCCTCCCTTTAACCTTCCATCACTTTTAAGGCCGACTTAAGGCCCCATTATGTCTTTTCTCGGGGCTCAAGCTGTATCTATTTCGAATTTCTGCGGTTACTGAATTCCCATAAAAAACGCTGACCCCCTTCCCCGTTATGACTTGATTTCTGGAATAAAAGCTACTCCAGGCCTTTTTAGTCTCCAATTTCTTCTTTATCAAATATTAGCTCAAAAGGGTAAGCGATTATTGGTTTCCTAAATAAACTTGCATCCCTCATTTTACCTCCTGAAGGTTGATTTCTGGGATAAAAAAGTTCAGCTCAAAAGGATCACCGTTTCTAAATTACCTATACAAACTTTAACCCCCTAACGCCCCCCCACCCCTTCAAATAAATACTATTTATTGTTCCTCAACACAATCACAAAAATCTAATTATATATATTTGCATTCAAAAGTTATTGGGAATAATTCCCGTTCCCGTAAGAATTTCGCAAACCCCTTTATTTTTTTTACAAAATTTGGTTTAGTGGTTACGAACTTGCATTCAAACGTTTTTTGGGAATTATTCCCGTTCCCGTGGAAATTTAGCAAAATTCCTTCTTATGGGTCGCTTAAGTCACTTAAAAACATGCTGTCCAAATTTCAGCTAAAACAAAAAAGCGGTTAACGATTTATTACACAAACTTGCACCCCCCTTTCCCCCTCTTGAAGGTTGATTTCTGGGATAAAAAATTTCCATATTATTTTTTAGGACTCAATCTACCTCTGTACCAAATTTTAGCTCAATAGAGTCACCGGTTCTAAATTTCCCATACAAACTTGGACCCCCCTTTACCCCCCCCATAAAAGTTAATTCCTGACAAAAACTATTCAGTCTTCCTAAACACTACCCAAACAATTGTTTTACAAAATTTCAGCTCAATCCGTTCAGCGGTTACGGATTTGCATACAAACGTTTTTCGGGAATAATTCCCGTTCTGGTGGGAATTTCACAAAATCGCTTCTTATCGGTCGTCTACGCACTCTAAAGAACACGTGATCCAAATTTCAGTTCAATCGGTCCAGCGGTTTCGTCTCTACGATGATGAGTCAGTCAGTCAGATTACCTCTTTATATAATAAGATAAATATAGTATAGATATATAAGTAAAGATAAAGATATAATAAAAAAGTGAAGTAGTAAAAAAAACTTTTAAAAAACAAGCTTTTATTATTATTACCATCTAGCACCAAAGTATTCGTCAAGACGAATCAAATGAGCCCAAATTCGATGGGGTTGCGTCGTTTAATTACGAAGTTCTTATGGCCACCTTCCTGCTCCATCATCAGATCAGCTCCATGTCATAATAATATTGCATTGTGATCCGATTTATACATGCAGGCCAAATTTCAGCTCAATCAGAAATCGGGAAGTGTACCTATCAACTTCCAAGATTTGATTACAGACAGACAGACGGACAACAGACAGGTGAAACTAAATAAAAGCTTGTAACATTAGCCCATTAACAAAGTAAAAATAAATGCAATGTGCAATGTGTGTGCAATATGTCTAAATGCAATGTGAGCACGACACGTTTTGATCTGCTACATATTATGTAGATTTATTTACATTACATTACACCCATTAACACTCGTTACCAATTAGGAATGAAATACAAACGAAATTTAAGAGGACGCTGTAGCATAACTTTCGTCTTATAATAATCACTAGGTATTATTGTAATCACATAGGTACTTATATACCTACCTTATATTTTCAATAAATCTTATTTCTATTTTTCGCAACGATTTTGTAACATGTTTCAAGGAATTTTCGAGAAGCAAATATCCGTTGAACGCGCAAGAACTGAAGTAACATAATTAGTTTTAGGAGAAAAATTAACATTGGTAGGTACTATTTTGATTTTGATATAGAAATCTTACTTCTGAATATATAAAAGGAGAAAGTGACTGACTGATCTATCAACGCACAGCCTAAACCACTGGACGGATTGAGTTGAAATTTGGAACACAGATACGTTTTACGATGTAGACCTCCGTTAAGAAAGGATTTCTGCACGCGGGCGAAGCCGCGAGCATAAGCTAGTCTAAATATATAAAAGGAAAGAGTGACTGATTGATCTATCAACGCACAGCCTAAACCACTGGACGGATTGAGTTGAAATTTGGAACACAGATAGGGGAAACTGGGTAACAATGGATAATGGGGAACAGTGAATAAATTCCAATAAGTATCTGTGCTTTAGTTATTCACTCACACCGAATGAACTGAAATGAGCCGTGGGTGATACCAATCGTTCAATCCAGTCCACACTGAGCTGTGGTTGGAGAGAGACCCGCTGCTGAAAATTGGGGAACAATGATTAACAAAAGTAAATTTTCACTACTTTTTGAAAAGTGTTTCACGAAGTTCTGGATTCAATTTTTATTTTTCTGATAGATAATTTGGGATCGGTAATGTTTTAATTTTGTGTTTTCTGTTTTACAACTTTGATACTCGTGATAGAATATTATTTTTTTTAATTAGTTTGGTCAAACGGTCGTTGGGTAACAATGAATAATCGACCGCTGGGTAACAATGAATAGGTTATTCATTGTTCCCCATACCAAACAAGCATGGGGTACAATGAAAATTACCTCGTTCTTATTTACTTTTGAATCTTATCCTTTATTATTTAGGTATATAAAATGGCACGTAACTACATTCGGAAGACATCCGAAGCTGCGCAACGCTCTATCTCTGATAAAATTATAAAATGTAGCCAAATAGATGAATTGGAAATGGATTCATTGAAATTTGAAAAAAATATAAAATTGACTTGCAAATGTGCTCTATTGTAGCCTATTTGAATAAATGAAGTTTGAGTCAGCCTCGGGATGCCGGACAACGGCATATATCGACACAATGTCGATATGTTCAACATCTTCAAATTTCAACCCAATCAGTTCCGCGCTTTGGGCTTTGATTTAATAGATCAGTCAACCAATACTCTGTCAGGCATTCCTTCCATATATTTATTAGACATAGGTTGTATACAAGTGAAATAAAAATAACTTAAAAAATAAGCTTTTATAATTCTAGAACCATGATAAGTACTTTCTTCAAGAAATTGTCGTTCGAATCAAATGAGCCCAAACTCGATGGGGTTACGTCAATTAATTACGGAGTTCGTATAGCCATCATCAGATCCAGCCTTCTAGCTCCATCATCAGATCAGCTCCATGTCATAATATATTGCATTGTCATCCGATTTGCACGAAAAATTTCAGCTCAATCGAAAGCGGGAAGTGGGTATAATTTTAATTGAAAGATTTGATTACAGGCAGACAGACAACAGATAGGTGAAAGTAGCTAAAAGCTTGTAAAAACGTGATTTTTATACTTTTAATTACGATTTAAATTACAATTGAGAAGAGATTGATTTTAAAATATATTTTTGATGAATAAATGCAGTTTTTATGTTACAGCCTTAAGAGTTAAATACAATTTGATCTTCAATTATTCAAAGAAAGTTATTTTCAAAGACAAACTCAAGTTTTTTTCACTTTTTGTGCCTCATATTTCCATTAAAATTCATTGTACCCCATTGGTTCATTGTTACCCGAGCAGTTATTCATAGTGACCCAGTCCTGGGGAACTATGAATAATTTCCCATTTTTTGTTAAATGCCTCACTGAGTCGTAATTATTGAAGTTAGCGTCCAAATTATGTGCTCCCTTGTGCTTCGATAATGTATCTATAGTATTTGTGTAAAAATAATTTCCTAGATATAAAGAGTATAGTAATTTTTAGCGTTAGAAAAAAAGTTATTCATTGTTACCCAGCTTCCCCTACGTTTTACGATGTAGACCTCCGTTAAGAAAGGATTTCTGCACGCGGGCGAAGCCGCAAGCATAAGCTACTGAAATTTTGTTTAGAGATAGCTTAGACCGTGGAATAACACATAGGCTACAAAAGTACTGCGGGTAAAACCGCTGGGCGCAGGCTGCGCCCAGCGGTTTTACCCGGTTTTTACAGCGGTTTACGCAGCTAGTAAGTAGGTAAATAAAAGTCTGTTTACCCAAGCACCAATACTAACATATTTCTGTCATAGAACCTCCAGGTTTTTAGATCTTTACCTAATTAAATTTGTGACCACAATTTTGCGTTAATGTTCATCTTTTTGGAAATGACACAATTAGGTCATTAGCACACAGCGTCCTCTTAAACACTCGGTCGTCTAACTTTGGTAGATTAAGATTACAACCCACTGAAAATTACTGCGCTTGTCGCTCTTGACTCTCTTTCGTGCTTTTTACACATTATAACGTAAGATTCGAGAAAGGGAATACCTACTATTCGTAGCTAATCACCCCTAGGTACACTCTTGACTCAAACAGCCTTAATTCAAAATGGAATTGCGTATTGGCGTCGCGATATGGTAGCACTGCTTTCTGAAAAATGTCAATAGAAGTGAGGTTTACCTGAAACAGACTACTAGTTGGGTTGAGTAGTCTGTGATCGGAAAGGATTGCTATGGCGTCATGGCGTAGCGCGACTCGTTTCCATACAGCTACTAAATTCACTGTTAATTATTCATCTAGTCTGGCTCCTAAAGGCCTATTCAATCCTAAACGATAATACCGCTCAGCTGGTTTAAACAAGCTCTAAGTGATAAATGAGGATCTGTCAAATTTTAACTGTTGTACAAAAAGACTTGAAACCTTTTGGTTAGGAACTAAAATGCAACTTTAAAAATTTCGCTGTTTCGTATCTTTTATGACTGCCAAGTCCCCACTTGGTTTTTATAAAAATATGTATTATAATCCCAAAAGTTGCAATTTCAACGCTTTCACATGACTATGTACCAACATATTCAGCAAACGGAATTAACCCGCTGATTATTTAGGGTTATTATGAACTTTACAACAGCAGAGCGATGGACATTAATTTTGCAAACTATCAAAACGATTGACGCATTGGTGTCCGTAATTTCGCAATAGCCTCACCAGTTCAAAGCTCTAGTATCGGACAGTGATTCTCCGTAACAATGCGAACGGTCTTTATAGGCTCTCTATAATATTTATTGATACAGCAGGTAAAATATAAAATACAATAAATAGAAAATATTGTAGTACATTTATTTTCTACCAAATCAATACACGTTTCGTTCGATGTAACCATTTTTGTATCGACACTGAGTTTAAAAAAATTCTATTGACAGCTTGTATAATGTATAATAATATATCTACTGGAAATTTCTTTAAAATGTATATAATAATGTTTGTTTAAAAAAAAACAGATTTAAAACATTTTAAATTACTAAGCTTTGTCATGACAACAATATTATGTTACAACATGCAAAAATGACAATTTCTTCACATGAACGTTAAAAAAACAGATAATATACAGTTTTAGTAAAAGGGGTAAATAAGTTATTACAATTTAAAATTTCATTATTACACAGCGGACAGAAAATGAGAAATTTGCATATGCGAACATTTTCTATATATTGTAAAAAGCATGGGCAACTAAAAACTATCTTAGAATAAAAAAAACATTACTTCGCTTAGGTAATGAATTGTTACATTACTTCATATCTGTCATCATTGGTATTTATTTAGTCAATAGTTTAGTCTTTCACCTTTCTAATTACTAAATAAACGTATGTCACACTACTGTTGTATAGTGTGGCGTGACGCGTTTGAATCACATCGGTTTTATACAGTTCGGTTAAAAACACAATATCACAATGTGTCGACACAACACACTATAATTATGTATTTCTAGCTCTATTATGGTGTGTAGTGCCGATATGTGTATTAAGGTGAACTTACATCTATCCGAGCCGAACGCTTCGAACGAAACGAATTTCTTCTTCCGATTCAGACGATACGACGCGGGAAGTGTGCGAGGTTTCATGAGATTTCATATTCAGAATTCTAAAATTCGTTTCGTTCGAATCGTTCGGCTCGGATAGATGTGTTCACCGAGTATGGTTAAAGGTGAACGCACCATCTAACCTATGAAACTATTATGATTCTAGCGCACTTCTAACGGATCATAACACATCTCACATCACACAACAGTAGTGTGTCTCTACCGTAAGACACTTTTTTGACCGAACTCTCACATTTAGATTCTTTCTTGAATAAAAGGATGTGTCAAACAATGGTTAACAGAGGCCCTCTTGGAGGGGTCTAACATTAACATTCTCTCGAGTAAATCTTTCAGTTGGTTTATTTTCTTGGCCTCCGGCGCTGGAAGGCGGTGGTGAGGTGGCGCCAATTCCGTTTGTAAGTCTCTCGACGGCTTTATTGTTGATATTATCACGATTTTTTCCTAAAACAAAGAATTTGGTTATAACGTGGTAACATAGTAGTTAATAACTTAATAGGTATAATATTATATATCTATGTATTAACAAATTATGCTCACCCTTTCAGTAATCCTGTCCAATTCATGATAGGTAAAATTACAATTACTATCGAAGTGCTGATCTTTGAAGTGGCCCTTCTTAATCATTTTGTTCGGTATCTTTCCTTTCAAATCCATGAAATATTTGAGCATTTCATTGTTAGATTTCCCGCTAAACATGATTTTTCCTGTAGATAATTCATATATTGTGCAAGCGGTCGACCACATGTCAATGCCGTAGTCGTAAGGTACCCCTAGGATGATCTCTGGTGATCGGTAGAACCTTGATACTAAGTATGGAGTGATCTCGTTATCGCTGACGTGCGACGCTGCGCCGAAATCGCACAGTTTGAGCATCAGTTTGCTTTCATTCACTAGGATATTGTCTGGTTTGATATCTGAAAGAGGAATTATTATTTATTTTTAAGTCTTAATGATTTTTATGTCATATGTGGCAATTAAATAGCCGACCCATTTGATGGTAAGTTGTTACCGGCGCCTTTAGCAGCAATACCACTGCTGGTGGTAATTTATGTTTTTTTATGTTTTTTATAAATGGTCTTTATAATGATACTAATACATCACACTAATATTATAAACTAACTGTGCTCAGGGGTGTTCCTTAGACCTCGGAATAACACATTCTTATCAGCAAATACACACTAAGCACAATTTGTTATTAACCGATTCGTTGCGACGTCTAACTTTTAAATGTGGCGTCGAACAAAAATAACGTGACACTGTTCAGTGCCCAGCGCCATACGATTAGATGGCACGCATGTGTCTTCTGGCATGCGGAAAAGAAAACAGTATTTTCAAAATTTGTAGTAATAATCAAGTAATTTCAAAAAAGTGATGGCACTGAAACGTGCCATACGCAACGAATCGGTTAAATAACCAAAAGTCAATCTCATAACAACCTTCCATTACGTCGGTGGTAAAAAATTACATACCTGCATGTAGTATGCCAGTTTTCTTTAACAATTTCAAAGCGAGTAGAATCTGCTGGGTGTAGCTTCTAACAGCTTTTATATGTATGCCGCTGTTCTTGCCATATTTCTTGAGGACCTCTCTAAGGTTCATCGAGAGAGGTTCCATGACCATACACAAATGTCGTTTGTGGAAGAAATGTCGGAACAATCTGAGACAGTGGAATTTGTCGTCGGGGTCCGCGTCGTTTAGCCTTTTTAGTATTTCTAGCTCGCGTAGACCCGTTTTGTGCCTGGTGGGAGAAAAAATCAATCACTACATAGTATTAAACAAAGTTTTTTTAAATAGATAGAGTGATTTAAGATGAAGGTTTACATATAAACCTATATATATTTATATGCATGTGTGGTTGGTTATATGTAATATAATACCATACATGCATATGTATAATATAGTAGAGAAAAATTTATAATTTTAAGTAAGGCGCAACAAAGTGCGTGCGGGTCCACTAGTTTAAAATAAGTGAATAAAGAAATAATAATATTATAGCGACTTCAAGCTCACTATCAATATAATCTCCGAAGGCGAGATGCACGTTTTAATTTATAAATTGAAAACAACTCGACTAATTTCAATACATTTTAAATGGGAGCTCCTGGGAGATCTGCCCTTTGAATAAAAAAAAGAATTTTCCGATTTATTGCAACTTCCTTGGAAACAAAAAAAAATCCAAATTAATTCAAGCATATTGTATAACCGGTGAACATAAATATAAAGTTTTCGATGAGTGGTAAGTTTCCTAAACACATTGACTACTAAAAACACAACAGCTCTATTTTTGAGGTCGAAACGTGTTGAAATCACAAATGTTGTGTTTTGTCAAAGGATTTTTCCATACAAATTTAATTTCAGGCACCTATAGTTGTGTTAAAAATGTTGAAAGTGCGACTCACATGATCTCGTTGTTGCGTATAATTTTGACGGCCACGTCGACGTTGCTTCTAGCCTGATCTCTCGCTCGCACCACGTTAGAAAACACTCCCTGCCCCGTATAACCGTACACCGTGTACCGGGTATCTAACACTTCACCGATACGAACTCTGAAAATATAATTAAAAAGATAACAAAAAGCTTTGGCAAAAGGTGTTCAAGGGCGGATCCAGGATTTGGTTCTGGGGGGGAGGGGGGGCAAGATGCAGAAAGGCAAAAATATTATAATTTTTACTACGAAAAGTGTGTTTAGCTCGCTCTGAACAGTTAGAAAGTTCAAATATCCGTTATAATAAGTGCGCGATCAGCTTGCTGCGAGCGCCGAGAAAAAAATTATAATCTTGACCATGAAATATGTGCAAAATTCGTAACTCTACAAGAAGTAAGAAAAGCGCAAAAGGCCCATCCCCACATCTTGCAGACCTGGAGTTCGCATACAGTGCGGTTTTTGAACGCATTTATACCGTGTACACGCAAGATGTGGAATGACCTCCCACGATGGGTCTTCCCAGAGTCCTTTAACCTTGATGCATTTAAGAAGGGTATATAGTATATACTAATTCTTAAAGTGCCGGCAACGCTCTGACAGCACCTCTAGTGTTAGAAGGGTCAATAGGCGGCGGTAACCGCTCAACATCAGGCGGGCCGACTGCTTGTTTGCCGCTCAATTTATATAAAAAAAAAGAAGACGCTCTCCTGATAATTAGAAATAACGCTGCCCATAGTCAATAAAGTGCTACCTAGGATTTCACAATGATGTGGAAAAAATGTTGTTATACGACATAGAGGCAGAACATAGTTGTACTCACCTGTAGTATCCTTCAGCATCATCCCAGTTATCCGTTAATGAGGGATTTTCCAAAGTACTCTTCTTCTTGGGCCTTCCATAAGTATGAGTCTGCAAATTTGGTTATTTATAATAATATAATCAACATTTTAAATTGGGTTGAAAGCTATAAATCTATTTAGTCCATCAGATCTTACAAAAAAATAAGATGTGATCTTTTGGGAACGCGCTACGTCAGCTACGTCACACTCCTTTATAAAATTTTCCAGCCAAGTATTGGGCAATGACGTATGTTACTTTTTTTCACCTACACTTCTGAATCGATTGAGATGAAAATTGGTATGTAGATAGCTCAAACTCTTGAAAACACATGGTAACTTTTCAGCAGGCAAACTGGCTGGCTTTTCAGCAGGCAAACTGGTAGCTATGTTGTCATAGAAAATATGCATAAACAATGTGTACTCACATCGACCGATTCAAAGTTGTCTTGATCAGCAAACATATCCCATTCGGCTTTACTTCCCTCCTTCTTCAGCTTCTCCAGGTCGAATTCCGTTAATTTCAAATCTAGATCTTTCGTCTTGACCGAGACATCTGTCTTAGCTGATTTGAGTGTTTTCTCTGTCTTGACGTCTACTGACTCCACGATTTTGTGCTCTGAGTGTTGCGTTGATTGGTCAGCTTTGATGTCCGCTTTCTCCGGTTTTGTTTTATCAACTGGTGACGGTGGTATTACTACATTGTGTTGGTTTGTGTGCAGTTCGTTAGTTTCGCCTCCGAGACGCTGAAATGAAAATAATCTTTAGAGCAAGTCAACATTCTTTTATAGTCATCTCCTCCGACAACAAAAGTATGAATGTGTTTGTTACCTAGTCTGCTGAATACTTAGTTTCGAGTTGAAATTTAGCAATATGTTCAAAAGCGTTTGACATACAGGATCTAAAACTTTTTTTTTTCAGTGAGTATAAACGGTTAGAGTCAATTCACAATTATAGGTTGTGTGGCCAATAGCCAACCGACATACATGGTGCAGTTTCAAGTTTCAAGTCACCGAAATTACAAGGTTTGCAACATGACCTGACGACTGCCTCCTATATATATCTTTTATTTAATTCATTATAGGTACGCCTTTGACCACGATGTTAAGCGACGATGCTGCCGCCGCTATGATATCTTATACAACAGGAAACAGCCGGGACCCACAGAATGTCAGTGTTTCGTGGTCGATTGTGTTGAAATTAACTATGTAGTACCTAATCTAATCCTGGAATAAAACATAATAAATTTCAGTGGGCAAAGTAATTGTACCTTGACGAGTTGTTCTCGCTGCTTGCGTCTCCGCTCAATGATCTGCTCCTCGGTTTCCTCTTCATCATCCGTATTGATAGAGATGTCGAGCTCTTCGTCGCTAGAACTCGGCACGAGCTGTGGAGCCTCTGGGGAATTCTGAAACAAAACAAATACACCTATTACCTATATACTTTTTTTTTTTTTATGTGATGAAGTAGAAGACGAGCAAGACGCTCTCCTGATGTTAAGAGATAACGGCTGCCCATAATCAGTACAGTGTTACCTAGGATTTCACAATTAAGTGAAATTCTAGGAGCACTGCACCAACGCTTCTTACTCAAGAGTCATGAGATGTTAAGACTCTTTAGCCCAGTAATTTCACTAGCTACAGTGCCCTCCTATCGGAGCACAGTGATATTTGCACATCACTGCTCAGGCGGTAGAATAACTGGCACTGTTGGGGTACCCACCTAGACGACCTCCTGCAAAGGAAGTCTACCCCCGGTAAAAGAATTTATTTTTATATATATTTAAGAAGGGATATTGACAATTATTTTCACGCGGGCCAAGCCACGGGCATAAAATAGTAACAAATGTCGCAGGCGAATTGAATAATTTACCATTTCAAACGGCCTAAGACCGTTTACACAAACACAAATTGTTATGAAATATGACTAAAAGAAAAATGTGTTGAATGCTACGGCAGATTACAAAAAAACGCTAATGCGACTATGGTATCCGGTATAGTCGGTGAAATACCTACGGAATAATATTCGTAACATTTTATAACAGAGTTCAAAATTAATCTGGCGAAATATTCAATCCGAAATTTTTATAATGGTCACCCTGCACCCTACAGTAACAATTGAAAGAATACGCCTCGCGTTTGTTTACAGGGCTTTGTTAAAATGGCGTAAGGCATTTGTGAAAAAGAAAATCAATACGATTCGCCTGCGACATAAACACTACAATGTTAATCCGGTATCCGTGTTAGCATAAAAACTGTAGTGTACCTTGCGACCTCTGCTGTGAGATCTGGACCGTCGGTCTCGGTGAGCGTCGCGTGATCGTCGGTCGCGGACCGAGGCGGGGTAGTCACGCGACCTACGCAGCGGCGACCGCCGTGACCTGTCCCTGTCTCTGTCCCGCTCGCGGTCTCGATCCCTGTACCGTGCCCTATCTCGCTCCCGATCACGCTCTCTTTCCCTCCCTCGTTCTCTGTCCCGCTCCCTGTCCCGCTCCTCCAACTTACGCCGCTCCCTCTCCCGCCGTTCCTTCTCCTCTAACCGCTTCTCCATCTCTTTCCTGTTCTCCCGCCGTATGATCTCTCGCAAGTCCTCCTCTTGCCGTCGCGATCTATGCCTCTCCGCCGAGCGGTCTTTGCTCGAGGTGTGCTTCTTGCGTTTGTGCTCCACTTTATCCTTCTTAGATTTCTTGGAAGACTTTGCATCGTCGTCGACGTATATGACGCTGGTGGCCCCGTCCGCGGCGCGCTCGCTCTCGTTGTCACTCTTATCTGAGAAGTATGCAACGAGCCGAGCCTGTAACAACTCCTTTTGTTTCATCAATTCTTCGAGGTTTAGATCGTCCTCTATCATGTTAAGTTCAGGACTTGCGCAATCATCTTGGTAATTTTCAGTCTCTGTAGTCGACGATATGATTTCTAAAGCTTCATCCTTTAAGTCTTCTCGACTTTTTGTGGCAGGTTTAACCGGCACAGAGTTACCATTGTTGGCACTGCTGTGAGACTTTTTCTTTTCAGTGGGCAATGTTTCTGGGGAATGCTTACGTTTCTTGCATTGTTTGGTTTTTCTGATTAAATCCTCAACGTCTGAGAGAGATGTTTCACTTTCTGACTTTGTACTTTTGTTCTTTTCTTTCTTACTTTTCTTTTTCTTTTTGTGAGATTTGCTAGAGTCTGTGTGTTCCGTAGAACGTTTGTGCTTTTTGTGCTTTTTTGACCTTTTCTTTTTCTTATCTTCTTCATAGGAGCTTGATAGATCGGTGTCTTCCTTTCTGTAAAGAAATAAATGTCATATTTACGTGATTACTTACAAAATTTATATTATCCGTCTCTTGAGCTTTGTCCATTTTCTGGGCAACATTGTGATACTTTCTGCAATATTACACCAAACTGATGAATTTCTTCGTAAAGCAGCCATGGAATGGTTCACGATTCAGGCAGTATCTATGTTACCTTGTCACCGGCACTTTAATTGTTATTTCTAATTTAATACCATGGTTCATAATTGTAAACAACTGACATGTTTACCAAGATATTATAACAGTATTAGGTATGTACCTAAAATTACATCTTAATTTATAAATTATGAAAATGAAAATATTTTCCACCAACAGATTTGTGATTGATTGACAAATGACACAATCAAATCTAAAGTATTTATTACCATAGACTCATAGATTCCAAAAACAATGAAAATGAATAATGAGCAATGAATTATAACCTTTAAAATAGTAAAGAATTTTACACTCAAATGGATTTTGCAGCGTGAACACCAAACTAAAGTAAGAAAAAAGTGGCTGTGACATACGGACTACGGACGGACAGACATGACGAATCCATAAGGGTTCTTCAGTTTGGTGTTGACGTTGCAAACTCCATTGTATATAAGTAACCTCTTGGTATATACTATCAACTCATAGTTTCAAGAAAAACTATAAAAGCTAAAAATAGGGACATGTGGGGGAGTGGTGGAAACATTGTCATGGAGGGGATGTTTCTACTAAATTTTGTTCTTATGAACGGTAAGTTTTGTGCTTTCTCTTGGATCGGGGTCATACTTGAAGCTAAGAAGCTGGACTATATATTAAGCCAGACTGAGCTTCAATTGTTTGAATACTTGTTTGATTGCTATGTGTGACATAACAGTGTCTTTCCACTAGCGATGTGCTATGCTACATTGCTATGGATGCATTTGAAATCCACCAACCATATTTTATTTATTTATTTGAATATTTCATTGGTGCTCATAGCTTAGCACTGGTGGAAACAGTTTCAGCTAAGCTACTTGTAACTACGGCAACTGCGATGTTAGCTATGCTGCCGTGGTATATCTATAATGTCGTTATCTACCAAAATCTAATTTTGAACAAAAAAACCTAAAAAAAATAAGGTACATAATGGTATGCGTCTAGATGTCAGTTAACGGCATTATATATAATATACGGCAGTATGCATGTTCCTCGCACAGCCGCCTCTCGGTTGCGCATCTTCCTTGTAAGCTACATAGCTTAGCTTTAATGGAAACAGTCACATAGTTTCGAGTGTAGCTTTCACATCTTCGTAGCACAGCTGCCTAGGACATCTCTGGTGAAAAGGCACTTTTAGGCTTGCAGTATGTGCAGTAGATCAGTCAGCCATATGTTTGTTATTCACATTTCAACCACTACTTGAGGCCATCTGGTTAATCATATGATGAGTGTACTTATAATTAAAACTTTTAATTAGGGTGAAATTGGTAAAAATTGTATTTTCTAAGTGAGGATTACTTAACTAGAGCAAAGCATTAGTTCCTTTTTATAATAAAAATGATACTTACTCATTACCCATAGTTAATGTGTAACTTCTTCAAGCAGTAGGATATTGTATTTGTCTGTAATAAGAAAATGTTGTTTTTATTGGATCAATATTGAGATAAGACAGCTATTGACTTTAGATTTTTTTTACAAGAAAAACTATGTACGACATGAGTCTGCCCATTAGAATTTCAGTGTTACCGGGGTATTCAAGAGGTATGAAATCCTAACCCTATGCTACACTCATCACTATTATAATCTCTATATATTGAACAGAAAGTTTATTGCCGGGTCTCAAGCTCATGTTTTGGTCTACACAATCAACATCAAACAAAATCGCCTAAAGATTTTGTTGAATGTTGATATGTTTTTGTCAAAATCGCCAAAGGTATTTGTTGTATGTTGATATTTATTTCTTTAACCAAAACATATACAATCATTACAGGCTATATCTTTATGAATGATGTAGGCCAAATCACGAGCTGGAGACCCGGCTTAATACCTACACATTCAAATAAAGGCACTTATCTGAGTATATCTAAGTTCTGAGAAAAGATCTTAAGCATCACAATTTGATATCATAATATAACCTAAATGGTCAAGGTCTAATAAAGTTCAAGTGTAGTTAGATTAAGTTATTGTTTTCTCTTAATATTGCTACGTGTATAAAATGATAACAAAGTGTAAATATAGGTTACCGATTTGATTCAGCACGCAGCATTATATAGCATCATCCTCAGCAAATATCATTGAATTATTATGTATGAGCACATATGATAAAGATAGCTCAGAATCAACACATTACTTGTAACGAGGGAAACCAGCCAACTTAAGCATTCAATTTGTACCTCATTCTAGTGTTTAAGGACGTACCCTTTTAAGATAGGAGTCCTACGAACGCGATTCCTGGCATATATTGTTCATCAGATTTCAATTGATCACAATTAACAAACACTAGTTACACTAACAAACTATAAACCGCTATAGCAACGCTAATCTATAGCTTTTATTCACATACAAATTCATAGCCTAAACACGACAGGGTTAATTAAAATAAACTTACGTTTAAAATTCCGTAAAAATATGTACGGAACTCAGCCACTGAACGTGACAGGCACAGATGATAAAAGAAAAGATAAATATGAATGACATTTGTTTTTTTTTTTTTTTTTTTTTTTTTAAGGGGTGTGGTGACATTTGTTTTTTTAGCGTTCTTCACAGAGTATAAACTAAATTTGACCACAGACTACTTATATAAAAAAATCTTATAAACGATCAAACCGTTGAATTATAATTATAATATAACGTTTTAAAGCCGAGTACACATTAAACTAACGATTATAAACGTAGAGAGAAGTACGTTGGCTATCGTTGGCGCTGTGTAGACGACGAAGGCAAACATTAAATATAGCCAATGAGCGTACGGAGCGGAGGAGCGAACGCTAAATATTATTATTCTTTTGCTAACGTTTGTTTGGTGTAGACTGTAGCCCCAGATTGTAGCTGTTACATCATTAAAGTTCAAAATTAAGTACCTTTAACTATAATATCATTATGTAAATGTAAACCTAAAATAACTCTTAAATCGCTAGCATAATATAATTTAGCCGCCAGTAGGTAGGTACATCATTTATCAAAAAAAGTAGCACTCCGGGAGTGCCGGCAGAAGTGAAAACTTCAATATTAACGTTGTGTTTAATTATAAGTATAAAAATACTATCATTTATGAGGTAGAATATGTTATTGATCGTGTAGATAAACCATAATGTGTATTCTTGTCATGCTTATGGCAATGTTTTTTCCTTATTAATTGTCAATGTCAAAATACTTTTTCTTACGTAAAATATATTCTTCCCAACCGTCACGATCATATTCCAAAACAGTAATTTCAACTCCCCGTCCTAGAGCTCCACTGGGTAAATCATACGATAAACAGGCCCACCAGGCTATAATCTCAGGAGTCCCTTCTACAACCCCTAATGGAGTTGCCCTTCTGGCCAATTCATCTACCCCGAGTATTTCTCCTCCCTTTGATTTGAATCAAAATGCTAACCTTCTGAATTTATTAGTTTCTTTGATTGTATCCATCATGTCAAACAACAGCTCTAACCTACCGTCCAACGTTGCCAATAAGCTTATGGAACTCTTCTCTCTTCTAAACAATGGGTCTGGTCCTTCTCCAGTGGAATCTCAAAAGTATTCGTCGCAGGAAACCTGAACTCCTGTATCTTATTAATCAATATCAACCGTCAATCATTGCTGTTTCGGAGACTTGGCTAGTTCCGGGGTCCCGTTTTTGGGTCTCAGGCTACTCTTGTCTCCGAGATGACAGGGCGGACGGTTATGCGGGCACCGCATTATTAGTGAAGCGATGTCTCCCTTTTTCACAAATTTCCTTACCTTTCTTTCCTCCTGAAATGAATATTGTTGCAGTTAGAGTTTTAGACATATCTTTTATATCTGTATATATTCCCCATCCTCAATCCAGTTTTATCCCAGATATTCTGCACGTAATACTTTCTGTACCCCCTCCTATTGTTATCATGGGTGACTTTAACGCCCATCATTCCCTTTGGGGTTCTAATCATAATGATTTATTTGCTCTTTCTCTCCTTGAAATTTTCGATGAGGCAAATCTTTGTATTGTAAATAACGGTTCTCCTACTCGGAGAGTTTGTCCTACCCAAAATCCTCAAAGTGCTGTTGACATTACTTTATGTTCTCCTCCTCTTGCCTCTGTTATATCCTGGAATGTGCTTCCTCTTTCGTATGGAAGTGACCACTTTCCTATCCACATTATAATCTCCAATAGGGTCACTCCTGCGGTAAATTTTTGCCCCTCTCTTAAATACAGGTTATCTGATGTAGACTGGACTGGATTCTCGTTCTCTATTGATAATAAACTTAACAATTTGCCAGTTTGTGACCCTAGGAATATTGATCAGTGCTATAACCTTTTTGTAGATACAATTATTTCAAGTGCAGATACATTCTTTCCCTTGAAAAAGCCACATCAATTTAAAGTCTCAACCCCTTGGTGGGATTCTGAATGTACTGCTGCTATTAGAACGAGGAAAATAGCAGAACTGGATTATAATGCTAATATGTCTAGGGATAATTTTTTAAAATACAAAAAAGCTGCTGCGAAGGCTAGGCGAATTTTGGCTAAGAAAAAACGGGAAGGTTGGAGTAAATATTGTTCCCTCCTATCTCCTAGAACTTCCCCTTCTCTGGTCTGGAAAATGATTAAACGTTTTAGAGGTTCCTGTTCCGTTTTAAACACCACTATGCATGACCCCTCATCGTGGATTGCAGGGTTTGCTGATAAAATGACTCCTCCTTTTGTTCCAAATTTAGATTGTCTTGTTTCGGCCCCTCAATTGCTTTCTAGCCAAAGTCAATTTGACCAACCTTTTTCATTTGTAGAGCTTCAGTTAGCTCTCGACGGTTTAAAAGATTCCTCTCCAGGTATAGACGGAATCCCGTATTCTTTTATAAAAAAATCTTCTGATAGATGTAAGCAGTATTTCTTGAGTTTAATTAATAGTGTTTTTGAATACGGTGAAGTCCCTCAACCGTGGAAAACTCAAGTAATCATCCCAATAGTGAAACCAGGCAAAAATGCATCTGATCCTAATAGCTACAGACCAATTGCCCTGTCGTCGTGTTTAGCCAAAGTTGCAGAGCATATGGTTAAACACAGGCTTGAATGGTTTGTAGAAAACAGAGGCTTGCTGGCTAATACTCAATTTGGTTTTCGAAAAGACGTGAGCACTATGGACAGTTTAAGCATTCTCACTACCGACATTCGCATTTCTTTCCTTAAAAAGGAATTTCTGGTAGGCGCCTTTCTGGATATTTCCTCTGCTTATGATAATGTTCTGCTATCCAAATTAAAAAATAAGCTTATTCAATTAGGGGTTCCTCAGAAACTTATCCGGTTTGTTTGCCATTTATTTATGGAACGTTCAATTATTATCAAAAATCAAAATAGTTTTCTCCCTGCCCGTACCTGTTGGAAAGGTTTGCCACAGGGGTCAGTTTTAAGCCCTCTACTTTACGCTTTATATACATTTGACCTAGAATTATCTGTCCTTCCCTTTTGTAATATTTTGCAATATGCTGATGACCTAGTTCTTTACTCCTCTGACAAGTCTATCGATGTTGTGGAAAACAATTTAAATTCGGCCCTAAATTATCTCCATGGATGGCTTTTGGATCATGGCCTTTCCCTTTCGGCTTCTAAATCCACTGTAGTAACATTTTCCACAAAACGTTTTATTCCTCCTGCCATAGTAAAAATTAACAATGAGATTATTCCGCTTCATAATAGTGTCAAATTTTTAGGAATTTGGCTTGACTATAAACTGTCAGGCTTATTGCATTCCGACTATGTGGTTAAAAAATGTGAGAGTAACATTAACATTTTAAGATCTCTCTCTGGAGCCTGGTGGGGTTCCCATCCTTATTCCCAAAAGCTGTTGTATAATGCCATAGTCCGTAGCCACATTGACTATGGTTGCTTCATTCTGGGCAACAAATCTGCCTGTCGAGAGATTGATAAGGTTCAAGCAAAATCTCTTCGAATAATTCTGGGGGCGATGAAGTCGTCCCCTATCAATGCCATGCAAGTGGAATGTGTTGAGCCTCCGCTCTCTCTCCGTAGGCAATATCTATGTAATAGATTTGTTTGTAAATTATTACAAAATTCCAATCACCTTCTTCTATCTAAATTGGAATTATTACAAGATTTATTTGGTCGTCGCCCTCCTAATACTCTTCCAGATCTTCTGCGCAGCTACCGCTATCTTACTCGTCTGCCAGATCCCCTTCATCAGTTCTCTATATCTCCACTATATTCCACTCCTTTTGATGCGCTTATTTTTACTCCCAATGTCATATTGGACTTTGGCATTGATAAGAACACTGTGGATGCTAACAGTGTTTTTCTGAATACCATTAATTCTAATTATTCGGACTGGTCTTTATTTTTTACCGACGCTTCAAAGTCCTCCGATGAACCGGTTGGAGCGGCAGTTTGGTTTCCTGCGTCAAGAATAATTTTAAGCTTCAAATGCCCTCCTCTTACTTCTGTTTTCACAGGGGAAGCTATCGCTATTTTGGAAGCAATCCTGTTTATTAAATCTCACAATTTAAGCAAATGCATTATTTTCTCGGACTCCGCAAGTTGTTTGCAAGCTATTCTCTCTAATCAATTTCGTTCAAAATCTCGTTTCCCAATCATTCTGAGAATAAGAGATTCCCTTTTTCAATGTCACAATCTTGGCATTAATTTGATTCTCGCGTGGATCCCTGGTCATATGGGAATTCTGGGGAATGAGTCAGCGGACTCATGTGCCAGGAATGCTTCCTTATCTGGTTCCCTAGTCCGTCAGATCTACTCTCATGATATGTGCACCGCATTTAACCCAAAATTATTTGAGGCGTGGTCATCTCAATGGCAAGTTTCTAAATGCATAAAAGGCAAATTTTATGGTGACATTCAATCAAATATCCCTCATAAACCTTGGTTTTTTAAATTTAAAAAGGCAGATAAAACCACTACTTCTACTATCTGTCGCTTACGATTAAATCATGCCTGTACTCCAGTTTTTTTGGCTAAACTTAGGATTAGGAATCACTCCATCTGTGAGTGTGGTTTAGATTTCGGTAATGTGGATCATATATTTTTCTCTTGCCCATTGCACCAGTTTTCGTTGTACGATGTTATACCGTCAGATGTTCCTCGTCCTGTCTCATTTAAATATCTCTTATCGCTCGTTTTTACACCATTTATTAGAATTTTGTGTAGATATATAAAAGAAAATAATATTAAATTATAAGTTTAGCTCTCTATTTTATTTGTTTAGTTCTCATTCCTGTAAATAGTATCCAGTAGTAGTTTTAGTAGGTTCCGAAACGTTTTTATAGTAATATAATAAGTGTGTAATATATTATAATATTGGCTGTATAATATATTTTAAATTTTCTCCTTTTTTTCTCTTATTATCTGTGGTATATCCTCATTATGTTTCATTCATTCAATTCAATGTTTTAATTTCTCAACTTTTATTGTATTTATTCTATTATGGTGTAGTAGTATTTTAATGTTTTTTGTGCTCTATAAAATTCCATTTTAAATTTGTAACCTATCGTTTGGTGGTTTATCTTTCCACGAGTCATTGGCAAAGTTGTGGTGCTATAGCACGTTCTCTAGCCATAAAATAAGAATAGAATAGAATATATTCTTCACTAGACTACATAAAATTTGTTTCCAATTAATTAAAGCTTACGAGATTCTGCGTCCCTATAATAATAGGTGAGAGAGCGAACTGTAGTTTGCATTATGTTATAGGTTTTACTGCCATATCAATAAATTGAGGCTTCCGAGATTCTGCGCCTCTACAGGTTATGTGCCCATGTGCCTTACCAAGAAGATTGAAAGCGAATAAATACTGCGTGAGTACGGCCTTGTCGTTTTTATTAAACAATCAAGTTGAATATTAAATATGAGCGAGCCTGTAACAGCATCTACAATGATTAATTCATCAATCAATATGCATGACGCATTAAAATTTGAAAAACTTGAAGGCGTTTCGAACTTCACCTCGTGGAAATTTTGTATGAAAAATATATTAATATTGGAAGGATTATGGTCAGCTATAGATGATGAATCTGACTCTCTTAAATCGCAAAAGGCGTTGGCAAGAATATCTCTAAGCGTCAAGCCGTCTTTATTTCAAATGTTATACGGTATCAAGACAGCAAAGCAAGCATGGTTGAAGCTATGCTCTGTATATGAGGACAAAGGGCTATTTAGAAGGGTCACTTTACTGCGGCTGTTGCATCGCATTGAGTACGCACAGCATGCCAATATGACTGCATACATCGACAACATTTTTACATTGAAGCAACAGTTGTGTGACATTGGGAAAGAGGTTGAAGATGCTGAAATAGCAGAAATTATGCTCAGTGGCTTACCAGCAGAGTTTGATACCCTGGTCAGCACTTTAGAAGCAGCATCACAATGAACAACCAGCTCACAAGCGAGCTAGTAAGAGCCCGTTTATTACAAGAAGAGTACAGAAGAAATAATACTGAAAACTCTTCAAATACAGCTATGATAACGAAGCCTGAAGTAAACAAGAAAAAGTTTAGATGTTTCTATTGTAAACGTGAAGGTCACATTTCGTCGCAATGTTTTAAACGAAAAAGGGATCGGAAAGAGAAGGAAAACAAGCAAACGTCTATGGTAGCTTCAGCGTTTCTAGCCTCAACATCACAGCAGAAGAAGACTGAATTTATTATTGATAGTGGTTCTACTTCCCATATGGTTAACAACAAAGAGTATATTAATAACATAAAAAAGAGTAATGTAAAGATAAATTGTGCTGAGAAAAATACTAAACTAGAGAGTTCTGGTATTGGAGATCTTTCTATGTATGTAAGTAATAATAGTTGTCTGAAATTGAAGGATGTAATGTATGTGCCTGAGTTGTCTGAGAATTTACTGTCAGTTAGTGGCTTGTGTAAGAATGGAATGTCTGTTTTATTTAATAGTGATGGTTGTTTTGTTTATGAAAGACACATTTGTTTGGACAAACCAGTTATGTCTGCTAGTTTATGTAAGGGTGTCTACAGGGTAGACAGTCATACTTTTGCTGAGGAGCAGTCGATGGCTGTTCTGCATCAAGTGCAGGAATCACAGACTGCAAGGATAGCTTCATCAGATACGAATGTTGATTTATGGCATCGTAGGTTGGGACATATCAGTGTGAAAGGTTTATGCTCGTTAAAGAAGTGTGTGGCTCGTAATGTTTCTTTTCAGATGGATGACAAGTTTCAGCCGTGCATCCCATGCCTTGAGGGGAAGTCAGTGGCCAAGACATACCCGAAGGGACAAGCGAGACGTGCCAGCCAGAGACTCGAGCTAATTCACAGTGATGTCTGTTGTATATTGGGTGATGAAAGCTGGGGAGGAGCAAAGTATCTACTGACTCTTACTGATGACTATTCAAGAAAAACATTTGGCTACCTAATGAAAAGGAAATCAGAGGTAATGTCATGTTTTATTTCTTTTAAGAAAATGGTCGAGAAACAGACAGGTTTGAGTATCAAGTGTCTGCGTTCTGATAATGGTGGTGAGTATTGCAATGCCAATTTTAAGAAATTCCTCGAGGATGAGGGTATTTTTCACCAATTAACAGTACCGTATTGCCCTCCACAAAATGGCGTGGCTGAACGCCTTAATAGGATATTGTTAGAGAAAGTAAGATGCATGCTGCGGCAAGCAGGTCTTTGCAACCGATTCTGGGGAGAAGCGGTGATGACTGCTATTTATTTAAAAAATCGTAGTCCCACATCGGCGTTAGCAGGACAGTTGCCTGAAGAGGTGTGGTCAGGTCGCAATGTCGATCTTGGAAACCTCAAAGTTTTTGGATGCATAGCATATTCTCTACTGTCGGAGGCTACTCGTACAAGTAAGTTGAACGCAAGGGCAAAAATGTGCATTTTTGTTGGTTATTCAGACAATGTCAAAGGATACCGACTTATGGAACCATCGAATCCTAAGAAAGTATTTTTGTCCCGGAATGTAAATTTTACTGAGGACAAATTTTATAAGGATTTTAAGACATGTGATGTAGGAAGTAATGATAATTTATTTAATAATGAATTAATAATACCATTAATAAATTATAATAATGAATTGAATTCTCACAATGAAATTTTGAATTCTGTCGAATCGAGTAATGGTAATAATGAATTGAATTCTCACAATGAAACTTTGAATTCTGTTGAATCGAGTAATGATAGTAATAATTTCAATTCTCACAATGAAATTGTGGATTCTAGTCACTCGAATATAGGAATATCTAGTCAAGATTTTAATGAATGTTTAGATAGTAGTAAGAACCATACTTATGAGTCTTATGAATTTACAGATGCAGAATCAGGTGATGATACTTGCGAGCCCGTCAGTGATGACAGGCCGAGCGCAGCTGATGTGGAGCTCTCCGGCAACGTAGAGAGGCACCCGGCGGCTGGCTGTGAGGACACAGCAGCTCGAGGGGAAGGCGCCACTGGTGCGACAGAGTCTTCTGTCACTGGTAGCAGCCGCCCAGTTCGCAGTACACGTGGTAAAAAACCAGAGAGGTATCGTGATTTTGAACTCTCCATGTATGCTGATTCTATCTATGAGGAACCTCAAACTTATGAGGAAGCTGTTGCATCTGATAACTCCGGTGAGTGGCTCAAAGCCATGCAGATTGAATATAACTCACTAGTTCAAAATGGAGTTTGGAAGTTAGTGGACAAGCCCACTGACACCAATATAGTTAAATCCAAATGGATATTTAAGTTAAAGCATGATTCGTCGGGCAATTTCGATAGATACAAAGCTCGCTTGGTTGCACGCGGCTTTAGTCAAAAGGAAGGTATAGATTATACAGATACTTTCTCGCCCGTCGTACGCCATTCTACTTTACGCATTTTATTTTCATTGGCGGTTCAGTATAATATGTCTATCGAACACATTGATGTTACTACTGCCTTTCTAAATGCAGATCTGAATGAGACTATATACATGGAACAACCGACAGGTTTTGTGACTGAGGAGAAAAAGGTGTGTATGTTGTTAAAGAGCATTTACGGTCTGAAGCAAGCAAGTCGCATGTGGAATCTGAAGGTGAAAGAGGTACTTTTGAATAATGAGTATAAACAAAGCAAGTGTGAACCCTGTGTCTATGTTAGAAAGAATGAAAGGGATCTCACTATTATAGCTCTCTATGTCGACGATTTTTATATTTTTTCGACATGTAATACAAATGAATTAATTAAGGTACTGGATAAAAACTTTTGTATAAAACACCTTGGTTCCCTTACTACTTGTTTAGGTATGCGAATAACTAGAAAGAAAGATGTTTTAATTTTAGACCAGACGGAATATATTAAAAGATTGCTCAAGAAATTTAATATGTTGAATTGTAAACATGTATCTACACCTATGATTGCTAATTCAAAAATTTTAAATTGTGACACAGAACCCTTAGATGAAAATGTTTACCAATACAGGCAATTGGTTGGTGCACTTCTATGGTTGGCAGTTTCAAGTAGACCTGATATTATGTACACTTGTAGCCAGCTTAGTCAGCATTTATGCAATTTCACTAAAGATCATTGGGTTGCAGCTAAACGGGTCCTAAGATATTTAGCTGCTACTATAAATTATTCATTATACTTTTATAAAAGTGATAATGTAAATGTTAAAGCTTATGCTGATGCTGACTGGGCTAATAATTTTGATAGGAAATCATACACAGGTTTTGTAGTAAAGCTGGGCCGTAATGTTATTAGCTGGGAGTCTAGAAAACAGCGATGTGTTGCATTGTCCAGCTGTGAAAGTGAATATTTAGCTATGTGTGATGTCTCCAAAGAATTGTGTTTCATTAGGAATTTCCTGAGTGAAATAATTGATGTAACTATAGTTATGGAGATATACAATGATAATCAAAGTGCTCAAAAATTATTGTCAGCCAAAGAATATTCACATAAGCGTACAAAACATGTTGATTTGAGATATTATTATATTAAAGATTTAATTCAAAAGAATGTAATTAGTATTCATTACCTCTCAACTGATAAAATGCCAGCCGACATACTTACAAAACCATTGGGCTGTGTAAAGCATAGTAAATTTGTCGAAGAGCTAAATTTATTTAAAAATTAGACAAGAAATTACATGTTTGGTACGTTATTAAGTGCACATTGTAATGTTTTTTTTTGTGCCTGTATTTAAGTCCATAGTTAAGGTTTATTAATATTTGACATTAATAAGACATGAACAGGATAGTTTTATATTTTTTGTTTGTTTTGTTTTGATAATGGAACCTGTTCATGATAATGTTTGCATGGTGTGTAAAAGACATATTGATTGTATTTGTTACATAGTTTAAATCATGCTGTATATGTGTTACATAATTCTGGAAAGTAGAGTCATTTTTCTGGAATGATAGAGCATTATGTAGAACCATTTGTGGTAACGTTTTTGTATGTTTCTATAAATGTTGAGCATAGTGTAGAGTCATTTCAGAACTGTAATTATATATAGACTATCGATATTTTGTACCGGAATTTGTAAAGCATGATAAGAATAAGGGGAAGTGTTATTGATCGTGTAGATAAACCATAATGTGTATTCTTGTCATGCTTATGGCAATGTTTTTTCCTTATTAATTGTCAATGTCAAAATACTTTTTCTTACGTAAAATATATTCTTCACTAGACTACATAAAATTTGTTTCCAATTAATTAAAGCTTACGAGATTCTGCGTCCCTATAATAATAGGTGAGAGAGCGAACTGTAGTTTGCATTATGTTATAGGTTTTACTGCCATATCAATAAATTGAGGCTTCCGAGAT
The DNA here is from genome assembly GCA_947507615.1 of Hemithea aestivaria. Classification (NCBI taxonomy): domain Eukaryota; kingdom Metazoa; phylum Arthropoda; class Insecta; order Lepidoptera; family Geometridae; genus Hemithea; species Hemithea aestivaria. The sequence continues at coordinate 6,004,307 of OX382323.1, forward strand.
TCTGCGCCTCTACAGAATACAATGTTTATTTATTGCGCTATCGTACACAAATATGACAATTTATATGTTGTTATTTATAATATTATATCGTTATTTATATATAACACTAGCAAACCCGGCGAACTCCGTTTCGCCACCAGATGGTTTCTTGAAAAATTCCTGAATTTTCTTTGCTATAAACCTCACGGAGCCCGAGACCTTTCCAACGAATGCAAAACCGTGGAAATCGGTTCGTGCGTTCTGGAGTTATAGCGTCAGGGAGGAAAACCCGACTTATTTTTATATAGTAGAAGATAGACCCATTTCATAAACGTATATCATATTTTTATGCAAAAATATATGAAATTTCAATATAAAAATACGTAAATAAAAATGATTTTTTAAATACTGCCTAAAACGTTTCGAACTGTCATCTGACAGCGCGTGACGTCATCCCACTGGCTGGTCCTTACGCTTCCTATGAAATGTTCCTGATTTCGACAAATTTTAATTATTCATAACTTAAAAACCACTAAACCGATTTTGATGCAACTTATGCTGTGCCCTTAGTTTGAGCATACTTAAACCAAAAATAAAGTCCCACCAAAATGAATCTTATATTTTCAGAGAGACATTTTAGTTATTGACTTTATTTTTGGTTTAAGTATGGACCAACTAAGGGCACAGTATAAGTTGCATCAAAATCGGTTCAGTGGTTTTTATGTTATGAATAATTAAAATGTGTCGAAATCAGGAACATTTCATAGGAAGCGTAAGGTCCAGCCAATGGTGTGACGTCACGCGCTCTGATTGGCGTTCGCATTCGCGTAATAATAAGTATTTTTTTTTGAAATTAAAATTGATTTTATTCAATTTTGGCTTGTAAATAGATCCTTAAAATGTGATTTTAGGTTTTTAAATACTGTCTTTTATGTGAAAAACATAACTTTATATCAATTCGTAACATGTGTCAACATCCCTATTTAACCTTAAATTCACGATCCACATAATTTACACAGTTCAACTTACCACCTTATAGACAAATGCCTGCTGTTGAAATTTAATAAAAATTTGCCCAAGAACACGCTTTTCTTTGTATTCATCCAAGGAGAGCCATTGGCTACTACGTTGCCAGTATTAATTCGAAATAAGGTTGCAATAAAACTTATCAATATCCTCCGCGCCGACACGGCCATTACCACCTTAAAGACAAATGCCTGCTGTTGACATTTGCCCAATACGCGCGTGGTTTCCAATTGAATAACTTATTTTTTTTACTTTTTTTTTCATTTCTTTTGCAATTTTTCCTGAATTTTCATTGCTATAAACCTCGCGGAGCCCGAGACCTTTCCAACGAATGCAAAACCGTGGAAATCGGTTCGTGCGTTCTGGAGTTATAGCGTCAGGGAGGAAAACCCGACTTATTTTTATATAGTAGATTAAATTTTATCTCTCAGAAAAATCAACTTCCATCCATAATTTCGACGACTTTTACACCATCGTTATTATCAGAATCATCATCGCAAATTTTTACAACTGATACAATTGGTTTATGATAACTTAAGTAAGAAACAAACAGTTTTGATTCGAACCTATTTAAGTGTCTAATAAAAAAAATATAAAATATAAAAAAAAAATATCGGACGCGCGCTTGTCTAAGCCCCCTCTGCCGCCTAAACAGAGCAGCACACTCAGGCACGGTAGAAAGAGTGGGAGATACTAGTTCCTCTCCCTTCCCCTCGATCTTACGCTTTTTCGATCAGCATCACGTGACCCTGACGCGAGTTTGAAATTTGAAAGTTTTTACCCATACAAAAAAGTGCTCAGCGCCGCTAAAGAAGTTTTCACTTCAAAAATATTTTTGCTTTCCTTGACTGTAGTGAAAGATTTGTGAAACGGAGAATTATGCAATTCGGCTGCGACAGCTACATAGATACGAGGGTCATGCCAAAAGTAATTAGATACTCAAAAATTATTATGTTAATCATGTTTTATTATTATGTATCATTTAAAGGCATTCAATCTGAGCACGTATACACTTTTTCATGCATTTAAACCATTTTAAAAATACTTTAGTCTACTACTTTTCAGATAGCTTAAAAATGACATAATTTTGGGCTCTTAGCACATCTTCCTTGCTCTCTAATGGCTTGCCTCTTAAATTTTATTTGATTTTGTCAATCAGGTAAACTTTGCAAGATGTCATGTTAGAGGAATATGTAGGGAGAGATAGAAATAACACATTTTTTTACTTAAAAAAATTAAATGTTCTCGCGGAGGTGTGCGGCGCGGCGTTGTCGCGACGTCCAAGAATGTGCCGGAGTCTAGACTTTGGTCGATTGTCACATCAAGCCAATAATACTGCTGGAGCCCAAATTATTACCAACCATTCAAAATGTACTGTTCTATGATTTTCTAGCACCGGAGTAGCAATATGGCAGGTTTTATAAAGAAAACATACCGACGATTTGTTTCTATGTGCATTGCTCACGGCGACATTTTGTTGGTATTTGTTAATTTCCAAAGCACCATGTGGTTGATTTTCGCTTTGTTTCGAGAACGTAGTTATAGAGTTATGCTTCAATGCTATTAAGTAATATTGTATATGTTTTTATTTTTACCTCCGCCGAATTTGTCTATGATAAATGGGCACCGATCTACCCGACGGTCTCGCTACTCATCGGTCAGTTCATGCGGCACCCACCTCGAACAACGCTTATGGAAAGAAGCGTGATAATCAATAATGGTTTGCATTGCTGCTGATTCGTTACCCAATTCACGCTCTAGCCCTACATGTGAAGTTCGTCGGTTTCCTCCCAAAAATAATAATTTTTTTCCTAGGTGACAGTGGTTGGCAGACGGCCTGTTTACGCTTCGTATTCAAAGCTTCCTCATCCTCTTTTAAATTCAGCAATCCAATTAAAAAGTACTGCTCATGAACAAGCAGACTTACCAAAAGTAGTTATCAAAAGATTAAAACATTATTGAGCTTTTAAACCTTTTTATGATCATATAAATCATAGCGCGAAAATCACAGCGCTCAAGTTCTATTTCACTAAGAAAATGCACCCCACTTTATCATAGAAAAAAGTATATTGAATAAAAAAACAGATGAATTCAAATATGTTTCACATTCAAATTAATTACTAAAAAAACAGGGTTTACGATGGTGTATAACTTGACAATATCAAAGTCACGAGTAAAGAGTATCTAATTACTTTTGGCATGCCCCTCGTATATTTGGAATCTTGATAGATTATATTGTTAATACCTATTATAATACTAGCTGCGCCCATCGGTTTTACCCGCTGTACTGTATAACCTATGTGTTATTCCAGGGTCTAAGCTATCTCTATACTTCTCTCTATCACTCTATCACTTATATTTTTTTGTTTTTCTGTCCTTTGTTGTCCTCTTTCATCTCAATCGATTCAGCCGTTTAGGCTTGAATGAGTAAGTAACAAACATACATCCAGACATACAGATATCCATACAATCTTACAAACTTTCACATTTATAATATTAGTAAGATGACTGGTGGTTTGATGATCTACTAGGAATATACCCAGGGAAAATGCGTTTCGCATCATCCGAAGATCCCCACCGAAGAAAGACGTGGCGGAGATACCTACTAAAAAACCTGGCCTGGGGATGTTCCTGCGGGACGCCATAGTGCTGGGGCTGCGGCTGCGGGTACCCTGAAGCACTTGTCCTCGGCGGGTAACTTGGACCCTAGAATTACACATTAGGCTACATTTTAGCGGGTAAAACTGCAGAGTGTAGCGTACCGGCGTACCTAGAATAATAAATAAAACTCACGATTTATTTCCATACATTTATAATATTATAAGTAGGTATACATAGTAGGTATGTAGCGGTAGGGCATATAAATAAAAATACACAATAATAAAAATATAAATGTAAGATTTGAAGTAATACATAAATAACAACTTAAAAAGATTTTGAACGCAGAAAATACCTGGGACTGTATGTAATACTAAAACTTAAAGAATTCATATATTTAACATTTTTTTTAAACAATTATAATTAAGTATAAAGTACACCTGCACAAATAACTATTATTCGTTTCATTTTTATTTTGTAAAAAGATTATCCTGATATTATGAAGTTTCTAAGAATTATAAAATCGAAAAAATAATTTTAATTATTAGTGAAGTTAGTGTTGGTGCTAAGTGCTAACCGCGTCTCCGACAAACTTTTCAAATTTCATGTTCACAGTCTTCAAAATTGACGCAATTTAATTGCACTAGGTATACAAAATAATATTATCATAGAAAATATACAGCTCCCGGGCCATTGTCCCAAGAGTATGTTAGAATATAAAGATTTACAACGTTCGTATTATGAAAGGCCAGTCAACCGTTTGCCAGCTTGGCTAATAACTACTACATTGCCTTTACACTGATGGCGAGAATATTGTCATATATAGAGACTAAAAACAGTTAATAAGAGATTGCCTAACCCGTATAGTATTAAACAACAAAGTTGAGAAACGCGGCAAAAATTTAACGGTTTTATGTCTCTAAGAACGTTTTATTTTTGTCGGCTTGTAGTGATAGCCACCAATGTAATTAATTAAGCCAATACGGCCTCTGTGGTATTCAGAAAAGAGAAAGAATTGAAAATAATTCAAATATATATCTGAGAATGAGTAATTTCTACAAATAAATAAAAGAAGAGAGGTACATTAATGATAAGGCACTAATGGTTGTTAATGTAAGTGAATAATTTAGGGAAAGGTTTTTAATATAAGGGAGCTTAGATAATAATTGATAATATTTAATTTGATTTCTATAAGATAACTTACATTTTTTAAACTATATGTTTTATAAAGATGATTCACTAACATTTCAAACAGTGAATTTTGGAACTGAATTTGGCAATGTTCCACAGGAAGCGAGCGCTAACGGCTAGCGATGATTTGAATCTGCTGGTAGACGGATATTTTCCTAACAGATTAACAATAAGTACAATAATTAGGACGCGGTGAATGCCTTTTATAAGTATTATATCAAATTTATAAAATAATATATTTGTTTAAAATACAATTTTAAATTTGCATATTTTTAAATAACCTATATCGAAAGCAAAGTGGGCAACCGGAAAAAGATATTCAAACAAATTGAATAAGATAGTGGAGTGTAAGAGATGAGTAAGAAAATAATAGTTTTCAAAACAAGATAAGATGATCAATGTATTTTTTTTTTCAATATAGTGAAATATTAGGCAAGCAGCTGAACGGTTTACTGACAATTTCAAATTACAAACGTTGATTTTAATGCAATATAAAAAAGTATAATAATAGAGAAGTAAGTATGTTAATAAATGTAGTGGCGTAAAATAAGTTAGGGTGACATAATTAATCCTATTTTTGGGTACAACATTGAATTATTATTGACGATTTCCAACGGCTACTCTAATGAAAATATTAATTAGGCTGTATTGTAACATCAATGACTAAACACCAATCCTACAAAGCAGGTTACCTAGGTAAAAATAAGTTAGTATACTTAGGTACCTCGTGAAGCTCATAGGAAATATCAAAATATTTTTTAATATGTAAATTAAAGAGAAAATTTCGAAACCCTTAAATTAATTTATCACAATAAATAATACCCATAATGTTCCTCTTAGAAACTCATGAATACTTTTCTAAAAGTGTTATTAATATTAAATTAATGATAGGTCATTAAATAGTCTCAAAAGAATGTCTTATAATATGAGCTGAATCTTATACCCTAGTCTATAGACGGTGATCCAGAATCTTATATTTCTAAAATTGTTACGTCAACATGTATACGAGTAAATGCTTTAAGCCGCGTATCCAATAGTAACAGTGCGTGGAACTCTTGTTTGAGGATGCTGTTTGTTCAAAACAAGGATGTGCTGTGTTGATCAACATGTTGATGATGTTGCCTAGTGGCCACGAGGCTTAATTCTTAATGTTAAACATCGAGATACTGATATAAGAGCTCGCTCTCATGAGGCCTGGTGCGAAACACTGCCCTCATAAGCGTAAGCTCTTCTACTTAATATTAAAGTGCTGGAAAACCAACACTTCAAAATCTTAAATCTATCCTGCCGTTTTGACTGACTTATCGCGCAGTTCCCTTTTAGGGTTGAAATAAAAATTAAAATAATAAGGCGTTTATTAAAATTTAAGGTGATTTTAACAATTATTTAAAGCCACCTTAAAAAATAATTAACGTTTGTAAAACCCGCTGTAAATGCCTTTTAAATTATCACAATCGTAGCGTCCCCTGGTGTTGCCGTCTCATGATGTTTTCCACTGCTCCTACGAAAAAAATAGAGTTAGTTAAATTCGCAGCCACTCCATATAGGTGCGTAGTATGCGTGTATCATATAAAATCTTACCTTATTTCTTCAAATGCATTTACAAAGCAGTTTCCTTCTTCCTGTTCTCAGCCCTCTCCTTGATAGTTTCCTTGTTAGGTTTCTTGTCTTCTATCTCGCACTTCTCCTTCTCTTCTGGCAGCAGCTCATTTCTCTTGAGAAGGTAGAGCAAAACAGTCGAATAGCCCCTCTTGCTGGACGGGGTCGGATTGTTCAAGACTCTCTGGTAGTTGATCAGAGCCTTTTCTCCCGACGCCAGGCACCTGCCTTCATCACGGTGGTAGCTTCCGTTGTCGCTCTTCATTTCTAAATCTTTCATGTACTTTGGCACCATTTTATGACTGAGCATCGCCTGATGAATCAATTTTGCATCGCCTGAAACAAGATTGATGTTTGGTATTTTAAAATAACTATATCTACGGTACCTATCTAATTTATTGACGAATTGTCAGCACTTATAAATCCACGCACGCAAATCGAAAGAATTTATTAATCCCAATGGGTCGACAGTCGACGTGTTGCTGGTTTCGCCTAATCTGCTACTTAAAGCTTTCGCATTGGTAATAAATAACAAGTTTTTTTTTCCACAATCGTACTTATTAGGTATGACGTATGACTCGAAGGATCAATATTTTATACACTGCGTAGTTATATTGCAAGGCTTGGTACAACTGTATAACTAATAACTGTATCGATCGCGATAGTTATGTCATCAGATTTAAAACCAGTCGCCAAAATGTTTACGAGTTAGAAAATGAAATCGACATAACATTCACTTACACTCTTCTAATGTTCTTTTACGTTATTTAACTAAGGAGCCGGAAATATTAATATTTTGTTATATATTAATCGGACTCGCGCACTTATTTTTAAGCAGACTTAAAACTACGCACCTGTTATTATTATCATTATGCCGTCCGGGCACCCTGGGATTTGAACACAAAGCAATTTTCGAGCATGCGCAAAACGGTCTGACATATTTTATTGATCATCAACAGTGCCAAACTCATAACAAAGGAGATGCCATTTTGTGATGGTGAGACCGCCATCTTGTAATGCAAGTCCCAAATTACAATTTTAAAACAAATACGTTAGAATTATTTTACAAAATTAAACCAAACGCGACGAAGCATTATTTTAAAAAGTATACTATATAAATATCGAATAACAAGAAAATATATTAAATAATTAAAATAATATGTAAATTAAAGAAAAGGCAACAATTAGAATACTAATAATTATAATAGGTGCTTAGTGCTTAGATGCCTACAGGTGGGGACCACTTACTTACCAAGAGGTCAGATGTAGTTGCAACTGCACAGGTGCACTCCGCGCTGCGTCCAGCTGCGTCTGCCAACAAATTGAGGTGAACTTGCAAATAAATCAATCACCCGGGAGCAGACGCGCGCATCTTCAACTACAAGCTTATTTGTATCGATTCATTCCTGTCTGTCCCCGGGCAAAGCTGAAATACAAGCTCAATAGCTTTTGTATTTATTTATATAATAAATTACTTAATGTACGCGTGGGTATAACCATATGACAGCCAGTTTAAATTGGCTTGGATAATAATTTAGCATTTCAAATTTGCTGTGACTAAATGTTAGTCACAATATAAAAACAATAATTATTTCAATAATTGTACTGTACTTTTACACTTTGGTTATGTAATGTATATTATAAAAATATGTGTTTATTATAATTATTATTGTAATGATAATATGGGATCTTAGCCTGCAATGTGTAATTTTAATTAAATTAATCGCCGGGATTAAAAATAGGCTTTTTCAAACTTGAGGGCTACAAGATCGTATACCATATATACGTATTAATTATTTTTCAGTTGATATTTTATGTACATCGAGTGCTATAATCAAATTCCAGAATCATTGTAGCTACTACCCACATTTTATTAATTTCAGGCCATCAGTGGCAAACACTTTCATTATTTGACACTTTTATAAAAATATTTAAAAAAACATATACAATGACAGTGACAGTAATGACAATGACAACCACGGAAAGCTGCTACAAAAAAGGGCTGCGAAGTGAATCAGAAATCGATTAATAAAAGTTGTGTAAATCGATCAAATTATAAATATTGAGTGCAGAGTGAATTGAATAAATAATTGTCACTATCAAACACTGGTTAAATCTATCCTTGTAAATTGTAATGTAGAAAATAAGCTCTAAAATAGCGACGGTATCATGACATAATATTATATATTATTATAAATAAATAGGAATTATTTTAACTGTTCTGTGATAAACAGGATTAGTTGAATTTTATTATTTAGCAATCAGTAGTCGTTGTAAGAAAATTTACAGTCAACTACAAAGAGATGTATCCATGTTAGGCTTACAGAATGAAGTATATTTTCATTTGCCACAATGAACTACCCTTGGTTCGTGACTCGTGACATTTCTAGTAGCAATCAAACTTTATATTATCATCGACTCGTTTAATATGCAACAATGATGTATCCCACTACTTTTCCTTAGGTGATACATAATATTAGCATTTAAAATTAATCGAATATAGTATAAGATTTGGTGGATACTGAAAATGTCACGAAGTAAGGGTAAATCATTTTTGCATACTAAAAGTTCCTTCATTTTGTAAGACTAACATGGATACATCTCTTTGTAGTTGACTGTACACTACATAAAATCAGCAATCGATTTGAAAACGATTATTTCAATTTCTTAAATATCGATTTTTAAAGTCAAAATCCCCAAGCCTAGTACTTAAGTGAGGCAGTTTTGTAGCTAACAAAAAAATAAATATTTCCATTTTATCGTAGCTAGCTGCTATTCTGTACTAGCGCAAAAGGCATTCAATTACATCTAAAACTTAGATACGTAAGTGCATTGTGATATCAAATACAGCTTTATTCTTTACAACCAGGAATCTGAAATCTAGTGGACGAAATACACAGAGGGAACCTGCTTGTTTTTACTTTTACTCTGTATTAATAATTACTTAGTGATTCTGCACCCACAAATATTGTGTAACTATTAAAAAAAGCATTTATTAAGTGTACCTATTTATAAGGCACCCCTATTTTTTTGTATGCCAATAATAAATAACGTTATAAAGTCATAACACATGGTTTTTGTGTTCATGTTGTTATTATGGTAGCGTAAAAGATGAAAATAGAAAACGAACCCCCAGTACTGTATTGTCTTGACTTGGGATTACAGATCCATTTTGCCTTGGAAAATAATGGTAAAATCTTTTTTATTAAGACAGATTTCAATAACAGTTTTAACCAACTTTATCTTATACATGGTTGCTTATTTATCAACCTAATGCATTAATTTATTTACAGTTCAAGATGGTGAATTTGCTTCAATTCAGCTGTGATGATGAGACTGGAGAAGTTATCACTTACGGGATCAATGAAGAAACCGGTGAACCTGCCTTGGACTATACACCTCCAGTTTACCCACAAAGGAACTTGATTCCCGTGCCTGAATTAGCAAAGTTTCCTAAACACGGTTACTTTAGTAAAACTAAGAAGTATCAGTCGCTGAAAGCTAACATTATTGCCGGGTCAAACCCGATAAGTCATCGCATGCTATTATTGCCCACCCTGATGATCTGTCCAGCCTTTCTGTGCTCTATATTAATGTTGCTCGAAGTTTTCCTTCACATGCGCTGCCACAAAAAGAATAAGACCTTAAATGACCCGAACTTGTTTTATCGTAGCCCCTTCCATATAATATCGAGTATGTTTTGTGGTTACTGTCGCGATACAGATGCTGCTTGTAAGATTGGTCAGTTGCAGGATAAAAGGCGTAATCGCTATGATTACTTTAGAGGTATTGCTATATAAGTTCATGTACGTGTGTTCATGTATAACTTATTTTAAATTGTATATTACTTCTATGCCCAATACACACGCAAGCTGCTGACTTGTCTGTTGGCTTGGTTTTCTCTTTCAGAAAGAAAGTGAAAGAGAGACCATGTCTGCATTTTTGTGTGTATTTTACTCAAACTGTTTTATATAATATACAGATTCCAGTGACATTAGACTTCATTTCTTCTTGACCAATGTGGATCAAATTCTAATAAAAAATATATTTTAGCTCGAATCATTTCACATGATCTTCATTAAGATTTAAAATATATTTTTCAGTATATTTCACATTCTCAATATATGAGTATAAATTAATTATTATAATGTTATTTGTAAAAAAAGTTATAAAATTCAATATCCACAAATTTTTAAGTGTACTGTGTTGCATTTGTGCCTATTTATTGAAAGAATCTCATTGTTATTAGTTTAGTACCATATAGCATTTTTCGATTTACTTTTTTAAGGCTGGATGGATCAAACCAAACATGACAGGTTTCTTAAAAGTTTACCAAATGAGTGGTATAATACCAAATTTTAGGACTGGTAACATACATAATATTGGGATCCTTACATTTTACCAGGTTAAATGTAAGAAAGTTATCCATATATTGTTCACTGAAACTCCTAATTAATACAGTAGAATCTCACTATTGCAGCACTTCAATTGGGTTATCCAATTATAATCTGGCTACATCCAACTATTATCACTACAAGATGCACTATTATTATTATTATAGCATTGTTTTATTTTTCTATATGGAGTAAAGAAATCCTAGAAATTACTCGAAAACTCTATTTTTAGCTATTTGAGTCACATTTCTGGTCTAGTCTCTTCCCTTCACATTGCTCCTTTTCGCAGTTGATCTGAGAGATATTATGTAACAATTATATTTCAAAGAACACAGTATAAATTACTTAAATAAAAATGTAAATACAAATTATAATTCATTCTGTCCTTTATGAAATACATAGTTTTTATGATTTTGACTATACAGTCAGAGTATTCCAATTATCCGACACCATCTGGTTTTTAATATTGCAAATTTAATGAGATTGTACTGTATAAGTATTTGATCACATCCAGACTTTATTAGTATTGGTGGAGGTATTATTAATTCTTAAGTGTAATAAGTGTTTCTAAGATGGTTGTAGACACAGATATCTTAATAAAATTTGAATAAATATGGCAAAGTAATAGAAAAGAAACCATTCGTTACTTATTAATGGGCAAACTAGTGATTTCCTTCAAAATGTACAGGTTAACTGGTTGAACGATTAGAACCATGATACAGAGTTTTTATTACTTACTCGATTCTCATACTAAATAACTTAAAGAATAGGAGCTTAAAATATGAGTTAAATATTTTTGAAATATTCTCAATGCGAATTGCGAAATGTGTAATGTGGGTTATTAGTTACCTGAATAAAGACAATTTTAATTTAATTTTAATGCATAATAAATTATATTTTCTTTATATTTACATACATATTTTTTATAAATTCGTTTTTTTAAACTTAAAATCATTTTGTAAATTGTCAAATCCTTGAAGCTTCTAAGTGTTCAACCAGTCACCTGTATAAAAATTATTCTATTATTAAGATTACTGTGGTTAACTTGTTAACGTAAACTTAAATTTTGTAAGTTTTTAATTTTATGATGGTAATAAAGGTATATTTTAATAATAACTGAGTTTTATTTACATTTATTATAATAAATAATGACACTGATTAATAATGAATTAGTAATAAACATAATATAATGATATATTAAACATATAGATAAATTGCAGTACATTCATACATGAATTACACATATAAGCTGCAATGAGGATCCGTAACGATTTATTTTATCAAGTACATTGTAGAAAAAAAGGAAAATAAAGTACGCAAATGTTATTTTATTCTACAATGAAAATTAGATCAGCAGGGCTATTCACTTATCGGTTAGGGAACCGAACCGAATACCGAATTGTCAAAAATGTATGAAATGACGTGACATGACATGTCAAGTTGTATCTACATAATATGTCATTTCATACATTTTTGACAATTCGGTTCGGTTCTTTCACGGATAAGTGAATAACCCTGCAGGTAGTTCCTATAAGCGTGTGACGTCATTACGTACTATTGTACACTAAGTACATTACTTGTTTCCGTATATTTCTTCTAGTATATTGATTATGATTTTACAATATGTGTTAATATTAAACTTAAAATTTTAATTAATATTTTTTGCCGTTCTTAAGTCTTTATAAAAATATTGTGACCCAATCAAAATAAATATATTTATTAGCGTTTATTATTTATTGTACCATTACGGGTCCCCATTAAAATCACTTAATTATTATCAGTAATTCCAAGATTTTGGATTTTATATATTACTTTTAATTATTACTTTACAACATATTATTATTGTGTTCATTGAGTTATATATAGATATATTCCAGAAATAAGTACGTACGTACGTACCTATATACTTATTACATACTTTTATATGGATCCATTTATTATACTTACTGTGATATACATACTAATATTTTTCAAATCAGTTAACAGTTCAGTGCTCTTAGTAAAATACCACATACTATATTATATTAATTTCTTATAGTTAATCCTATTTAATAGTTTCATCTTGAAGATATTAAACATAATTATTAATGTGCAACTTATAGAGTGTAGGTACCTATTACTTTCGATCAGAATAGGCATGACGACAAGGTTAACATTTTAAAAATATAATATAGTGGGGGACTTTAGTGCAAAACCGGTTTTTTTCTTGCAGAAGCATGAAACTTGGCACATTGATTCCTTATGTCAAAATAAGCTGATTTCGATCGGTAGCCTAATGGAAGGGGCCCTCTGGTAGCGGGGAGGGGGGGTGGAAGGTGCGCTCTACCCGGCTTTGTTTTAAAAATTCTGGAAGACCACGCATAGCTAATATGTCAAGTTTGGTATCAATTTCGGATAAATCGAGGACGTAGATTTCATTTCTAGTATAAAAAAATGACATTTGTGATGATTTGTTTCACAAAAAAAATAAAAATTAGAACTACGTAACTTAGTTTTTATTGTTCAAATTACTGTAAATTCAAAAATACTAGTTTTTTTAATAAACAAAAAATATGTTAATAAAGTCTAGTTTATGTAGATTAAAAAATATATAATTTTATATTACTTTTCTTAATAACAAACCGCATAAAAAAATCTTTTGCTGTCCCGGGCCGCAATTTTCTTTTTACCGCCATGGTAAGGGTTGTTAGTAAAAAACTTACTATTTCACGCAGAAGTTTAAAACTTGCCACAATTACTATTTCTTATGTTAAAATAAGCCGATTAGAATCGGTAGCCGTCGGTAACCAGCCTTCTGACAGCGGGGAGGGGGGGTGAAAGGGGCGCACCACCCAGCTTCACTTTAAAAAATCTGGAAGACCACGTATAGCTAATACGTCAAGTTTGGTTTCGATTTCGAATAAATCAAGGACGTAGATTTCATTTCTGATAATAAAAAACGCATTTTATGGGTTTTTAACCAAATTATAACACAAAAATAGTACTTTTTTTTTTATTTAGAGGCACTTTAATTCTAAATTATAGTAATATTTTTTGATAAACATAAATATTTTTAAAAGTTTATTTCAAGTAGATTAAATAAAATAGAACTTATTAATTAATTTTATTAACATTAACTTGTACTTTTTTTTTTAAGAGACTAGAGTCGCTATTTTCTTCTCACCGCTGCGCTGCTTTGTAAACGCCCATCAACTGCAAAATACGACTATGTACATTCATTTAACATGTTATTGATATAAGAACTTGATATTATCGAACATAAAATACAGAAAAATCCTATGGCACATCATAATTTACTCTCCCGGAGACAAACTTTTAAAAAATAGGTGCGATAAAACGCGATCAAATCGCGGAACAGAAACTGCTAAACATTGTTATGAATCAAACTGTTTCAACAAAATTTTATGTAGTAAAATTATAAATACTCCAGGCTTAAAGCTTTTTTATATCAGTATGTTACATTCCAAGACTGATTCTTCCAAAGATAAAATTATTATTATCGCTCATTACATTTTAAAACCGTCTTCATGCAGTTTTGCATCAATCTCAGCAATCCGCCCTTTATTTATATATTAAGTCAGTTTCGTGCATAATATACTGGCCATCAAAACGGTGTTAGATAAATAAGGTGTCCCTTTGTTTGCTTATTGCTTCTAAAACCAAGCAGGAGGCTGGAAAATAGCAAGACTCGTATCCTTCAACTGGCATAAAAGTGCCGCTCACAAACCTGACTCTACCTATATGGTTTTGATATGATGTTTTGCGGTCAATGAAACTGCAGACCAAGCAGTAATTACTACTTGAGAATCAATAACTATGTAGGAAACACCTTATCACAAAAAAACACTATTTGGAATATATACTTCTACTTCCATGATGGGTCTGTATACCAGCATTTGTTATACGCAGTTTACAAGGAACTTTGTTTGAGAGACGCTAGGCATAACTTCTTGGTTAAGTCTAACTCATTCTTTCTTTTGGTTTAGGAATCAAGAAACAGACCATTCCTTTGTCTGACAACCTTTCAGTTGCCAGAATATTGTGCATGGAACTGATTAAATAAATAAATGCAAGGCTTATCATAATTCGTCATAAAATGTTTTGAGCTATATTATTATTATATTATATATGGTGCATCCGTCTTGGAAAACAATATAACGATATAAATAAGCTGTAGGTAGGTGCCAGTAGTATTTATAATTTTGCCACATTACATTTAATTGAAAAATAGATGCATAACTTTGGTTAGCCGTTTATTATTAAAGAGATACGACTTTTGCGCCTATTTTTTAAAAGTTTGTCTCCGGGAGAGTAAATTATGATGTACCATAGGATTTTTCTGTATTTTATGTTTGACAATATCAAGTTCTTATATCAATAACATGTTAAATGAATGTAAATAGTCGTATTTTACAGTTGATGGGCGTTTACAAAGCAGCGCAGCGGTGAGAAGAAAATAGCGACTCTAGTCTCTTAAAAAAAATGTACGAGTTAATGTTAATAAAAATAATATAAAAGTTCTATTTTATTTAATGTACTTGAAATAAACTTTTAAAAAATATTTATGTTTATTAAAAATATTATTATAATTTAGAATTAAAGTGCCTCTAAATAAAAAAAAATAAGTACTATTTTTGTGTTATAATTTGGTTAAAAACCCATAAAATGCGTTTTTTATTATCAGAAATGAAATCTACGTCCTTGATTTATTCGAAATCGAAACCAAACTTGACGTATTAGCTATACGTGGTCTTCCAGATTTTTTAAAGTGAAGCTGGGTGGTGCGCCCCTTTCACCCCCCCTCCCCGCTGTCAGAAGGCTGGTTACCGACGGCTACCGATTCTAATCGGCTTATTTTAACATAAGAAATAGTAATTGTGGCAAGTTTTAAACTTCTGCGTGAAATAGTAAGTTTTTTACTAACAACCCTTACCATGGCGGTAAAAAGAAAATTGCGGCCCGGGACAGCAAAAGATTTTTTTATGCGGTTTGTTATTAAGAAAAGTAATATAAAATTATATATTTTTTAATCTACATAAACTAGACTTTATTAACATATTTTTTGTTTATTAAAAAAACTAGTATTTTTGAATTTACAGTAATTTGAACAATAAAAACTAAGTTACGTAATTCTAATTTTTATTTTTTTTGTGAAACAAATCATCACAAATGTCATTTTTTATACTAGAAATGAAATCTACGTCCTTGATTTATCCGAAATTGATACCAAACTTGACCTTTTAGCTATGTGTGGTCTCCCAGAATTTTTAAAATGAAGCCGGGTGTAGCACCCCTTACAACCCCCCTCCTCGCTGCCAGAGGGGGTGCTACCAAGGGCTACCGATCGAAATCAGCTTATTTTTACATTAGGAATCAATGTGCCAAGTTTCATGCTTCTGCATGAAAAAAACAGGTTTGACCCATTTTTGTCGCTTAGTGACTCCACTAATAAGATCTAATATAAAAAAAATATCGTTGCGTATTTTTTTGTGTCAATATCATTGAATTGGACTGAGATATAACGTTCGTTGGATATAACTAATATAACATTTTGGGGGGAGCAGGGAGACGCGCTACGTCACTTCTAGGTACAAATCTCACCGCGCACCTAGGAGTGACGTTATTACCTCCTCCTCCGCAACTTTAGGGCGCTGTGACTTAGTTATTTTTCATTATATTTACAAAAAATATATAATGTGTCCAATAATTTTAAATAATCTACATTACGGATTAAAAAAAATTGTCGTCTTGCCTATTCTTTGAGCTCTCGTCTTTGCGTACGACTTTCTCGCTCGCACGATATCACGAATTTTGATAATATAATATCAATTCGTGGTATCAAACTTTTTTACAAGAAGTACTTTGTTATTTAACAAGATATCAAACTGAAAATATTTCGTCATATCTTGCTAATGAGAGAGTCCGCACACAAAGACGAGAACCCTTTAACATTTACATTTTTATACTTAGGACTTAGGACCGGTGCGGTGACTGGATGTAATGCGTAAGCGCATTAGGTAACTTTATGCCTATGTAGATAATATGTCCGGTAAGTAATAATCATGCAGCAATTAGTTTTCGAGACTATTTTCTTTCTGACTACAATAACATGTACTTACTTATTCTACTTATAATAAAAAGTCCACAACTTCATTTATTTTATTCATTCAGTGCTTTGTTTATATTCAGTGCTCAATGCTTCAGTCCATCGAGTAAATATCCACCTTCAGTCACACCATGGTAAACTGCATGTTGTAGTGTCAAACTCGTCTATGACAACTTTGACACTGTGATGCAGGTGTAGCTGGAATATATGAAGGCTTGGTCAAACAGAATCCACTTTAGTGCTAATTTCATCCTCCACTATAGTTCGCGAATCCAGCTATTGTGAGTTTTTTGTAAAAATATATATTTGAGCTTGGCCCTTACATCTCGAGTCTTCTTTCTGGTGAAATTCTTACAATCTTATATCCTACATCCCGCTCACTCATTATTTAAATTAGGCTTTCTGTACTATGTACCAAATTAATTCCTATGTATGTACAACTCTTAACAACAACCCGTTTACTTTTGTTAACTAAATTAACTTATTAAAAAAATGTGTTAAACTAAATGTTAACCCAACATGCCTGTTTTAAATGAGACAGTTTCAAAAGTAACTGAAATAATTGCAACGTAATCTAATGGGTCGTCCACATTTGCCGGCCAATGATTCGCCGAGTGTGTGTTTTGTCTATGGACGAACAATTTTTGTCTATAGACGAATGTGTTCGGATATTTACGGTTTTTTTCCAGTAAATTTCTTGTTTACATTTTGGGCTCCATAGCTAACGACTTTAATATTTTGAATATTAATCAATCATGGATCATTTGAAGCCATTTTGTGTGAATAATTACTTGAAATTAGTTAAATTTTCTTTATTTCTTGATTTATATAATCTGTGCCCCAAGTGCATATATATAATCTGTGCACTCGGGCGAACGTACGGCCGAATCATTGGCCGGCAAATGTGGACGACCCATAAAGAAAAGTAAAAATAAAAGAACCAAAAATAAAAATTATTTTGTTTATTTTGAACAACATTAAGATTATTACAACATAAAAACTTATAGAAAAACATTGGATAAACAATATGTAATCGATTCTAATGTGAAATGGTAGAACAAAGTTGTATGTATCTACCAGAATCGTGTGGAATGGAAGATCACTATTGCGTGACTTCATAGCGCTTCATAGCGTAATGACATGTTCTTTAGCGACAAAGGCGTAATCATAAAGCCCTAACATACTGTGCCCTAACAGTGAAAGATTATATTAATCAATATACAAATAACTTAACTCAAAACCCCAGTAGGGTAATAATTATAAAAGGAAGATTTTTTAAGCCAATAAAAATCTTTATGCAGGTGCGATGAAATTTTGGGCTAAGCTAATTATAAAACTTATGACAAAAATAACTGATCAAATTACAATACTAACGTATCCGTTACAGCACCACCCTGCATTTAAATCAACAGAAAATATATAAAACATACGTATAGTGATATTATGACCAATGCGGTGGTTGTATTTACTAAACAGAAATACATTGATTGTCATTCTAACTAGAGTAGGTATAAGCAACCAAAAATTTTGACTTTTCATTTGTAGCTGCGCACACGCATTTTAACAATCAAAAACGTCTTAGAAGACAATTGAATCATGGCTGCCCAACTGTACAGTAGATATTATTCTGAATTTTGATACTATCAGAATGAACCAGGAGTCATTCTATCACTATAATCCAAATCCAACATTTTCGTTGCTCTCCGACACAACAAACGAATTTAGCCATCAATGTCGAGGAGAAACATGAAGAAAAGAGTATAAATGAGGTACTTTTACATTAAAAATGCACATTTGCACGTAATATTACAATAACCTATATATAATCATAATAATTAATAAACCGAAGTGTAAAACACAATGTCTCATGTTCAAGCGATTATAGTCTAGCCCAAAATCAATTTGCTAGTTGAAATATTCATCGATACCATATCTAATGTGTAAGGAGCTATCTCTATGATAGAATATTAATCGAGGCTATATCAATGTCATATAGCTTAAATAACTTGTATGTAAGAGAAGATGGCCTGCGATTCCCTGTGTTAAGAGTAAAAAAATAAAATATATACTATATTTTAATTCAAAGTCCAATATGACTTGATGGTTTTTTTTCTAGTAGCTATATACCAAGGAGACGGCACCTTAAGTTAAATAAAAGCGAACAAGATTGATATATGTTTCAAAAAATAGAACTATTGGCAGAATTTTGGCACGAAACTTCTATTAAATCTAAAAATAAATGAGGATGTGGTGAACTAAGACCACTGAAATATTTATTCAAGTATATAATACGTTTTCAGCGTTAACGACTTGAAGCTCCGATTAATAAATCCGAAAAATTATCTAAGGCCTAAATCACCGATACAGATTATTCAAAAAATAAGTCTTGTCAGCTATTTAATTGCCAAATTAATTAGATATTGTATCGATGTCCCGTATTTTATAAACGAATTATGGTGCTGATAAACTGAACAAATTATTCAAAATTAATTGACATTCATCATAGTATAAAAAAGCAATTCTACGGCCGCTATATATACATAAGAATACTGTCATTGATTTACTAAAAATAGTATAATATACCACTGAATCAGTTCTATCGGGCCATCTTTCAAATACATAAGTATATTAACCTGTTCTGTTGGAGTATAAACTCCAATTATTATAATAATAATATAATATTTTTAAACTTTTCAATCAATAATATAATTTTTTAACTTGAAGGAATTTGGACTAAAAAATTAAATTACTAACATACCATTATTATTATACCATTGTGCATAAATTTAACTAACATTGAGATAATCATATAAAATAAAAAGTAACTAAAAAAAATGTTAAATATTCTTCTAGATTTATTAAAATTAAATTAATTAAGCACGAATAGCATAATCTATCATTTTCATCACTTTTCTATAATCATTAACTGAGAAGTGAGAAAATATATGAAAAGGAAGATAGCATATTATGTGCCTTATCTTACAAACAATATAAGCCCTGTTCAAAAATTAGGCCTAACTCGTAATTAGGTATCTATGTTCGAGTAAATCAATGACATCAGCGTACCAGCACCTAGAATATTCCTTTTAAGGCATTCTTAAGGACTAGTTAGCACCAGGTTAGTATAGTATTTTCGTAGCCATTTTTAGTATTCAAACGTGGCCCTAAACTAGGCTCCAGCTTACCAAATTAGGGCCAAATATAATTAGTGTAATGTTCAAGTTTCAGTCTTTAAATACACGATTTTTCGTAGGCGTAAAAAGTACTTTGTTATATTAGTGAACCAAAACTATCATTAGCATCTATAAAGGATGATTCAAGGAGCGTCCATATATGTGATGAGGTCCGCAATAAGCATTTGTTTTGTCGCTAAGTAGTTCACACAAATAAAATACTGTTAGCCTAATGCAAACTAGCCCTTTAATCGATTTATGTGTAATTACACAACTCACAACATAATGTGATGTTTACGATCAATTTAATAGTATATCCGTAAACGAATCATTTGGTGTTGGAAACAGCTACGAGCAAGTTTGCCCGTTCTGGATCAACAGTTCAACTACTCGACTAAACCAACTACTAGGCTTAACCGTTGACCAACTACTTGGCTTCACTATTGGATCAATTCGTATCAGCCTAAGTAATGTGTATATCACTTCTGTATTTATATACAAAATTTAATTAGTTTAAAGCAACTTACTATTATTATAAACGTGAAAGTTTGTAAGAATGTATGGATGTATGTTTGTTACTCTTCCACGCATAAACGGGTGGAGATTAAGCTGAAATTTGGTACAAAGATTACTTACCCTGAAATAACAGATAGGCTACAGGAAAGCGGGCAAAACCGCTGGGCACAGCTAGTATTACATATTAATAAAACATTTATTTATACAAAATTAATAAAATCTTTAAAATAAATGCACATAAAGCTCAACCAGTTCAGCCAATAGTTGCCTCGGTCAGTAGTTAACCCGTAGGTCCAGAACGAGTATGCCGAATATAAATTAACTTTAATATTAATGCACTGTAGATTTATGAGCCGAATTTGAATTTGGTCGGTACTTGGGCGGGCACGGTGAAAGAGTAGCCTGAAAATAAAGGAAACACATTATAAACTTACCAAGCACCAAATCATTGTACGAAGAACTGTTAGGAATTGATGAGTAAATAAAGTCTTGCTGTGAGACTATATTATTGTATATTATATAATATAATTGATAGATATGTAGGATAGAGGAAGTGTTAGGTCACAAGATATGTTAAGGGTAGTCGTTAGGTCACAAATTTGACTATTGTATTTAGGTAATTATTAAAAGTACTTTTGTAATGGAGAAAATTGGTAAATTTACACGCGCTACTCAATTTTTAACTAAAAAAACTTGAGAGGTGTCAAGGGACACTCGGATGGAACGAAGTTCGATTAATGAAAATATCTGGCTTGCTTTCTATAAGAGAGAGAGAGAGAAACAGACAGAAACATGCGCACGCCGCACAGCTTACAATAGCAAAAAGTGTCGTGACAACTTTTCGTAAGAATTTTTTCCGTCTAGCCCCCTTTCACAACGCGCGATAAGGAACTTCGTTCCAATAATATATTTATATACCAAAGTAATAGTACATTTCATGCTAGAATCTCACACATTGTTCACGCTCACTCACCCCCACTCTGTTCGATGCGTTTGCTGTCTTGTTGCGCTTTACGTTGGTCAGCCAAAACGAAGACAGCGCTCAGCTTTTTTTGTTGTTGTTCGTTCAAAGACGACATTAGAGCGTGGTACAAAGCTGGCTCACTGGTTGATATCGCTGAAAGTTAAATAGAACATTTAAAAATTGAGTAAGGAATTCTACATGTCACAAAATGTTGTTATCTTCCTTACTTACGAATCTCTCGCTCCCACGATATGACAATGTCTGTGTATTTTGAAAATGTCTCTCGGTAAAGCTGTAGGCAATATTGTTTTATGATTTTTAAAAGAAGTTCCATTAGTTATATTTCTAAATTAGTCACATCGTGCGAGTGAGATAGTCGCAAGCGCCACACGCCCCTTAAACTAAAGGGTCAGTTGTAATTTACCTGATAGTGTGTTCTTGAATTTGATGTATTCATCAACAGAACAATCTTTCTCGTCGAGAGGTGTCGTGTAGCATTCAATTGGCGTGTCGTCGGGTATGTATCCTTCGTCATCCTGTTTAACACAATAAAACATGTAGATTTGCCAAATATAATGCCACAATTCGCTGTTTGGTAGGTTAGCGTCGGTAGGAAAATTACGGGGCTTTATAAGTTTAAGCATGACCCTGACATGAGGATCACGACTGATGGTGGAGGACATAAATATGCAAGGTGTGTTAGGACGTTTTGCGTTTTCTGTCTTAAGACTTGTGATAACCCTTT
This sequence comes from Hemithea aestivaria, assembly GCA_947507615.1. Taxonomy (NCBI): domain Eukaryota; kingdom Metazoa; phylum Arthropoda; class Insecta; order Lepidoptera; family Geometridae; genus Hemithea; species Hemithea aestivaria. Next base: position 6,026,598 of record OX382323.1, read on the forward strand.
TAAAATAAAGTATTTTAAATGATACTTACACTGTCCGACGCTTCGTCGTCCTCGATCTTAGCGGTCATGACGACTCCCTCCTCCGCGCTGTTCTTGACCGCCATCCGGGCGAGGTTTTCCAAGTAATTGTCTTCAAAATCATCCTCATCACTCGATAGGACTTCTGAATCAATTATTCCTTGAATTGAAATTTGTTATTTTATGGTGGCGAAGCGAAGCAGTTAGTAACATGTTAGTTTGAGCTACTCAGGTATTTGCTAGTTCTATTGCGATAGCACCACAACCATTTCCAATCACCAAGAAGCACTATAATTTAACCTTTTCCAAATTACATTTTTTACTGGAAATGACATAAAATCTCTCTAATAAATGGATATTATAAAGATTAGATTTCATGCGATGAGATGTAGCGCAAAATTAATCATCCAATTTTGTTCCAAAAACAAAAAGAAAATCTGTTGATTAATTTTCCGTCACCTTATACAAGGCGTATCAATGTCAGCTGTTCCATAAAATTATGTTCATTGAACTATAACTGTGTTTTTGTGGCAAATGTATATAATGAGTAAAACAGAGAATAATACTACAGCTACTACAGTAGTTACACTTGTATAAATAGATCGGCCACATGCCAATTTACAAAAATCTACGTGCAAACCACTGTCAGATGGCAGCATGTCCAAAATGCTGGCAGCATTACCTCGTTGAACAGATGGATTTTACGTCAAATGTCACTTCGACCAAGCGCTATTACTTAATTATTATAAAATATTGAGAAGTGGGAACCATGACTCTACAAATGTAATTTGAGATACTTGAATTGTTACAAAAGTATAGACAATACTACAAAGATGGCTAGAAAGCGTGTTAAATTATTTTGCTTCGACCAAAATTAGAAATACAGATCACCTTATTATGAAAATTGAAATAAAGGAAATTAAGCATTAAAACCCATCACCACAATATTATATGCAAGTGATCATTAAAATAAACCAAACCTAGATCTAATTGACAAATTAGCGACTAGTTGAAATTAGTTGTCGTGCTAAATTATATCTTAGGGGAAGGTTATGCGCTGGTACATATTGAACGTTATGAAACGCGTGTTTCGTCTACGCGCGCTTTATGGACAACAAAATAAGTTTGTTTGAGGCAATCACACTCCAAAGGTCTTTCAGGTAGAAAACGCGCGCTTAAGTTTGTACGGTACATATCTCTTTGTTCTTAAATCGCGCACTCAACGCATGCTTCAAAGCGTCTAGTATGTACCGGCACTATATCACACATTTCGGCCATCTAGAGATGATTAGGTGTTTCTAGTAAAAGCGATGGACATGGTAGCCAGACGTTTTGACAACCGCTGGAAAGACGTGGTGAAAGGGGCCTGGGAACGATTCAAACTGAGTCTTGGTAAGAAGTTGAACGGAACTGGAATGAAGATTGTACTTATCGACCAAGACTCAGTTTGGGTTGCTGTGCTGCATTCGGTTAGTTTATGCTTATTAGGCTTATTTTATTATTAACATACTAGACTATCGTATAGATTTAAATATGTAAGCATTTTTGCTTTAAAGCAAAACTATAAAATACAAATGAAAATACTTAATGCTGGAACGATAGATATTATATATTGAATGTTCAATGGAGCTATAGAAAGCCATTACAGTGAGCCAGCTACATATTTGGTTGAACAATCCTAATATTAAGAAAAATATATTATTATGAAAGCCGATGTCTTTTTTTAGTATTTGAGTCATGTCTTTATGATTAGTATAGTCGAATTATTTTTAATTGCAACTTGTAGATGACTCCGTTTCTATGAAGCCTTTTAGAATCGGACTAGTCCAAAGTGAAAACAAAAAGCACTAAATGTTTGTATCCACTTAAGCCCATTATATTAAAATTTCAGCAATTGTATGAAAATTTTTATCTAAGTTCTATACTGAACCTAAACCTTTTAGCAAAAGGTTAGGAAATAATGTTTACCATAGCTCATAAAAAATAAATAAAATCGATAAAATTTAAGACCTTTTGAAACAAAAAGATAACTACTCAAATTGGTTCGGGATTCTTCGAAAAATTAGTGAACATACAAAAGTTCTTAAAAATCCCTTAAATTTCAAACCTTTGCTTTTTATCAAGTGGTTTTAGCACTGGTTTGTTTTTATTTGACACAGTGTGACATAGGTGTGGCTGAGTGGATAATTAGTGTAAATTCTTTACCATCATCGTCTTCATCATCATCATCCTCAGAAGACGAGGACTCCTCAGCCTCGGCCTGGGCTTCGTAGGCGCGCTTCAAGCCGTCGAACAAAACGAGGCAAGATGGAAGCAGCTTGGGGACCACGTCGTCCATATTGGGCCTGTTCGGACCCATCTCGAGGAGGGTGCAAATGCCCAATACGCACAACTTGCGATCGTGGATCCTATGAACAAATTAAATACATATATATACTTACTGTTAATACGTAAAATGTTATTTAACCGTATTCAAGCTCGTTTTCAATAAGCTAGGACGAGACGTACGTATTAATTCAAATCTTTAAAGTATTTTGATTTTGACACTAAGATTAGCTAAATGAAAGCCATGAAACAAAGACGGTGCCTCTACGAAATACTTTATTGGTAGCTTATGAAAAAAATAGGTACTATATTTATTAAAATTTTAAGCAACGTGAAAGAACAACAAACATTCACTCACATACATCCAAAATTTTGCCTTTATTATATTAGCAGGATTGTATATAGAAAAAAAAAACATTATATCAAATCCCATACAGGATAAAGCGTTAAAAATATATTATACAAAGAAAAATTCTAAGTAAAATATTAGACTTGCAAGAGGCTAGACTTGCAAAGTTATGCGCATTGACAATCACAACCCATAAAAGAAACGAAGGAAATTTATTTGCATTTCAATGCGTGCAAATAAAACAACGTTTTTCCTGTTTGATATTGATGTATGCTTTTTCAGTACAGATTCGTTTGGGGACTTTCCACGTGCTGTCATCTGATCGATCCCAAGCAAAACGGATGTTTGGTGGGGCAATTCAGATATACCTCCAAAATATGTGTTGTGGAAACCGATCAACAGTTTTACCTACTATAATAAATACATTACTACTTATTAACCCCCGACGCAAAAACGACGGGGTGTTTAATTTAATTCCCTTGTATCTATTTTTAATTTACCATTTAAAGCTATTTCTACAGCTCTTTCTTTGGCATTATAAAGTTCCTCAACAGTGCACATTGTGAGACAGAAATCTCTCTTCTTCTTGGTCGTTATCCTCATCGCTGAGGGTCGTGTCCTTATGGTTATCTATCTGTAAAGGTGTTTATCACTGTCCGCCATGCATCCCTATCTTGGGCATGTCTGAGAGCATTATTAAATGACATTCCAGAGCCGTGCTGTATCTGGTCCGACCATCGCGTTGGTGATCGTCCCCTCGGTCGCTTGCCCTCTACTTTGCCCACTAATACGAGTTTCTCGAGGTTGTCTCCTTCTCGTCTAGCTATGTGGCCAAAGTATGCAAGTATTCTTTGTAGACATAAGGTACAGAACAGACAGAGACAGAAATATTGACAGAGGAGACAGAAATATTGGACCAAAATGGGCCGTGGGGCCTAATTGAGGAAAATCAGCCCAAAAACCAGTACCAGAGAATAATTCAGGAGGTGCTACATTGTCTGTTAACTTAGAAATTTTATTTTTTAATAGCTCAAGAGACCTGACATATCACTACTTGGTATAAAACAAAGTCGCCTCCCCCGTCTAACTGTCCCTATGTATGCTTTTGCTAAGCAACGGATTGATTTTGATGCGGTTTTCTTTAGTAGATAGAGTGATTCCAGAGTAAGATTTTATAGTATATCATAGTAGAGAAATACTGATAATTTGTTTTGATTTGAATTTTCAGTTAGACATAACGAGGTGCGCGAGAGTCTACTATGTTATAAATTTCAACTCGATAAATCCATGCGTTCCCGAATAAAACGGGTCTTCACAAACTAGTGATCCAAAGGGTTTCGTCTTTTCCTTTAAAGGTACAAAACCCTAAAACAACAGTACAATTTATTTATAAAAAAATGTAATAACTTACCCCATGAAGCAGTCAGTGTCATGGATCCATTGCTTGATGAAATGCTGCACGATGGACGCGTTCGGCACAGACTCTTGAAGCTTGTTGAGAATGGTGAACAGCAGGTGAGGGTTGTAGTACAATATCGCAATCAACACCTGAGTATAGAGAACAACTTTGAAGACAGAAACAAACAACGCTCAAAAAAGTTTTAACTTGAATGTTTCTAAAACGGAACACTAAATCGAGAAGGTTTCTTAGCAACCCATCCTTCATTTTTAAATACCTATTCAACGATATCCCACATGAGGATAAACAAAAATAATTAATACCCATCCTACGTGTATGAGAGTTACCCTCAATTAATTAATTTTGAATTATTTTTTTGTACTATTTTCTTACCCTTACTATTGCCCGTATCTGTACAAAATTACAGCTCTCTTGGACTTATAGTTATAATACCTATTCAACGATATCCCACATGGGGATAAACAAAAAATACATCCCCATCTTACGTGTTTGGGAGGTACCTTCAATTAATTATTTTTCAAATATTTCTTTGTACTGTTCTTTTACCCTAATTTAATATTACCCTTATCTGTGCAAAATTAGTTTTCTAGGTCTTTTAGTTTCTCCGTAAAGCCACGGTCGGGCAGTCAAAACGAAACTATAAGGGTTCTTTGTTGACTACGGAACCCTAAAACATACTTTCTACTTTAATAAAAAATATTCTGTGGGGTATAAAAATGAAATTGGTGGATTATATCCAGCCATTTTGCTTTGAAGAGTTAAATTTAGCAATCCTGCTAATGTTACATTACACAAAAATAAATGAGAACGTTCTAGCGAAAGGACAGTACATTTGCTTCGAGCTTTTGCCGAGCCGAGCTTCTGTTATTGTTCCGCCGCAAATTCAGGACATTTCACACAGCACCATCTAATTCACTTTAAAAATAATAAAAATGTTGTACAGAGATTGGTACGGAACCCTTAGAGCATTTCTTTTAACTTACCTGTAGCAGCATTGTCCTAAGTTCGGAAGTCTTGACTTTCCTCGTGAGCCTGTTCAGCACCAACTCGACGAATGAAGGCAAGCAGTTGTCGATCTTGCCGGAACACTGGAGGACCATTACCTCGAGCAGTTTGGCTGCGTACACTTCCGACTCGTTTTCGGCATCAGAATTGAGTACCTGAGGATAAATATGGGCACATTACACTGTTATCCAATAATATTTTAGAAAGCGCAATAAAATGAATGTCGTTGATTTTTTTTAAATACATTTAAAAATGTAAGGCAAATGCTAACTTCGACTCAAAACGCAGCTTCGACTGAAACATATTTTCCCTTTTTTCCACATATATTACAAAAGTAGATGGAGAAACAGAATATATCAAGCACTCAGCCACGCTATTAGAGATTAAACGTCCTCTTAGCGTGTGACGTCAGTTAGTACTATCGCACATCATAGTATATTTCAACATAATATTATATTTTATGTAGAATTACGGTTTTTATTTTAAAGTTTTTTCCTATATTTGGTAATGATCTGACAATATTAATTAAATTGATGTAAAATCTACAGCTCCGAGCGCAAAATTCGTTAGCAATGGTACCAAGTGGTCGGTTTAGTCAGTCAGAATGGAAGGGCAGTGATCATTTTAAATAGTACAAAAGTAAGAATACAAAACGGCTATTAGTGATGAAAATATATTTGTTAGTAAAACCAGCTGACGCACAGCAGTGAAAACCAGCAAAATGTAAATTAAAAATCACGCTATGGTTTTGAAATCAACGAGGAGCATTCAAAACCATTGTCTGATATTTAAATTTCAACGGAGCGTTGAATGGAAGGGGGGTTCCTAAATGCGAAATGTCGTAGTATGAGCTACCATTAGGGAAATTACTGAGCTAAGAAGACTAATATTAAGTCTAGATGATGAACGCAGAGCACCGTTGCAAAGGACTTCGTACTAACTAATACCTAGGCAAAAGATAGTCTCGGCAGTAATAATAAAAATTAGGCCAAAACGCGCCAAAACCAATTTCTTAGAATAACGTTATCGAATATTGATCAATTAGTCTCCAGGTATTTCGGCTCAAGGATATATTATGTAATTTGTTATTGTTAAACCTTGGTACACCAAAGTCGAAATTGATTTTCAGGCTTCACTCTATTAAACTTTTGTTGGGAAGCGGTACATACCGAATGTAAGTACAAGTTAAGTAATAAGCTACTTGTTCTTTCGACGATTGAATTTGTACTGAATGTTGGGCCGCAATATCTTGCAATTTATAAGTACGATAATGTTAGCATTATTCAAATTTTCCGTGACAGATGTCGATCAATTTATCGGGAAAAACAGCTTATTATGGATTCAGGGTTTGTCTGACTGTATAATTTAACCCTACTTAACTTTCAGACTTCAGACGCAATAATTTAAAAATTGAAATTGCAAAGGTTATTTTAAAATTATAATATTATATCGAGGTTGGCTGAAGAAATCTGCTGAAAATAAAAAAGGCAGTGTACACAGCAACAATAAAATTTAAATAAAAATAATAAATAAATAGGTACACTCATCGGAACAATTAACTGCCCATTAGAACGTCTTGTGTACGTTATTTATTGCTTTTTACTAAGTGAAGTATTTTAGTATCAAAATTAATCCTTGACATTTTGAATTATGGTAAATATTATTTATATGAACATTTTAAACATACATATATAGAAGCATTATAATATAATATATTATGTACTACCAGTATTATGTGTATGGATTATGGATGGGCGAAAAATTGTGGCGTTGAGTGTACATTAGGGTAATACGTACCGCTTTCGACATATTGAACATCGCCAAGATGTGGTTCTCATTGGAAATGAACGCATTGGTGTCCACGGTGATGTAGTTGTGAAGCACTGGCATCATATCGGTGAAGTAGTCGAAACTGTCGTTTTCGAACACTTGGTACAAAAGTTCTAGAACCTTCCACATGTCCTCGGAGATCGCTTTCGAATTCAGATTGCAGAGAAGTGACATCACCTCTTCGTAGTATTCTGAAAAAATCATGACATGTAATATTAAGACAAATTACCATGTTTTTTGTAGCAGCCGTGGCTCAGTGATCGTATTTCGGGAGGCCCTTTCGTGTGCGGCAATATTTTCGCCTGGACGCTAAAATGTTTCTGTAAGCACGTAGATCTGTGGGCCCAGCTGTTTTTTATACCTAATAGGCCTATGTTTGACTACATCCCACCTGATGGAAAGTGCAGATGCTGTGACTATAACATGTACGAGGTAGTCGTCAGTTCATATAGTAATGTTGGAACTGAAACTGCAACATATAGGTCGGCCACACAATTATTATAGGTTGTGTTATAGGAATTATAGTGATTTGATTCTGACCGTGTAAGTAGGGAAATCTGTTTTGTTGGAGTATAACCCCCAATTAATATTATTTTATACGATTTCAACTATTACTGACCTACTATATTGTGGTGTAATATATGTCCAACAACACGTAGGACGGTCTTCTCGATTTGCGCCATAATGCCAGGGCTGTCTTCCATGGCATTGAGGACTGTGTCCAAAGTGTTCAACAGCCCCATAGCCGTGATGGCTTTTTCGTCTGTGCCAACGTCAGTCTCGATCACTTTGATAAACGTGGTCGCGAGGTGATCAGTGATCTCGTATGCCATCGGCAGCAGTTGCTCAGTGTAACAAGGGACCACCTTCTGAAGAACGTTCGCTATGTTATCGTTCTCAGTCGCGCGAATGATTTCGAGGAGTTCCTTGGTGACTTCTTTCACGTGAATCTCTAAGTACGCGTGGGCTTTCTCCTGATAGGACAGCAGCGTTTGTATGGCGATGGCGGCCTCCACTTTGACGGGCAGCTCGGAATCGTGGAGGAGTGCGCTGACGGTCAGGTTCACTGCTTCCAGCAGCAAGTTGTCATTCTTGAACCGAATGCCAGAGAAACATTGGAGGACCCAGCAGACGCGAGCTCGCATGTGCCCCAGCGGGTTACGGAACTCAGGGTACACGTACTGGCTCAACAGAGAGCTGATCTCTTCGCGGTAGAATTTCTTCTTCATTAGAGTGTCATGTAACGTGCCGACGATGTGCAGAGCGCCGTCCCTTTGCCTTGGGCCATACTCTCCGTTCTGGCAGGTCAGTACCTGCATGCACAGCTGCATGGTGCGTTCTAACATATCTTTCCTCTTTCTACAAGCCGATGACAGTAATGTCTGTGCAGCGATCACCGGAGACACATAATCTTCGAATATATCTAAATAATGGAAAATGTTTTGTTAATGTTTTGCTTGCATAACTGTGTAAAACCTAACTGAATAGTGTTAGTAAAATCTTACCAAATTTGATTCGAATGTATTCATGAGGATCTGTGTTCCAGAGTTCTTCATCTGCTTCTGTGTAGGACAGTATCGGGAACAGCACATCTTGGATGATGGCGAACATGTGGGGCTTCAACAGCTTCCAGGAGTGACCATGGCTTACGCTACACGAGGAACAAGTGAATTCAATTTAAAATTTAAAAAACCCCCAACGCAACTCTTTCAAAATATGTAATTCGCGGTTTTGTGGTGGCGGCCATCTTGGATTTTAAATTTATCATAGTGCGTTGTATTCTACTAGTTAAGCCCTTTCATTTGATACCCATATTGAGGGGGTTGTGAAAGAAAAAGTAATCCGCCATTTTGTAGCGACGGCCATCTTGGATCGATTTCCACCAAACATGGCTAAGAACACTCACTCGACTTACTCTCAAACAAAAAAAACTAAATCAAAATCCGTTCATCCATTCGGAAGCTACGATGTCACAGACATACACGTGTGTGTGTGTGTGTGACACACAGAGACAGACAGACACGTCAAACTTATAACACCCCGTCGTTTTTGCGTCGGGGGTTAAAAATATACCTTTACACACAATTTATTTGTCAGGCTTCCATGAATTGGATGAATTTAGATATATTCAAATATGTGGAACATTCCGCTTTTGAATAATTCTATGAGTGTGTGACACACAGAGACAGACAGACAGACACGTCAAACTTATAACACCCCGTCGTTTTTGCGTCGGGGGTTAAAAATATACCTTTACACACAATTTATTTGTCAGGCTTCCATGAATTGGATGAATTTAGATATATTCAAATATGTGGAACATTCCGCTTTTGAATAATTCTATGATAGTTTCGAGGTAGGAATTTCAAGTACGAGAAAATCTAATTGTTGCCAAGGAAAAAAGATGTGGTCGACTACTGAGTTTGGCTTTCAGATTTACAAACAGTCTATCAATTTAAAATGTAGATAGAATTGGAAAAAACACGTTCCACCTGAGTAGCTGAAAATCAAAATGTAATTTTTCAGCATAACCTAAAAACATTTTACATCACTTACCAAGAATCAATGTAGCTCAAAGTCTGCTGTAATACTCTGGGCGAGATGTAAACCTTGTTCCTATACTGATCGAGGATCTGGAACAACACTTCCAGTATTCCACCGGTGAATGTGGTGAGGTACCATTCTGAGAACTGGCTGTACTCTTCTCTAGCGTTAATAGGGCTGCCATATCTGAAAAAAAAAAGCATTTTTAATGAAATAGGTATCTTTGATTTGTGCCTCATTAGTCACAGAGACCCAGCGAAAGTAAGTTCCTTCTTTCTTTAATAACTTCTTCCTCCTCCTAGTAAAAAAGTCCTAGTAAAGAGCTTAATGACAATTTATTCCTCATAAGTTTCATAATAATATCATTGCCTAAAGCACGGGCCTCATACAGATGGGGTCTTTCTTGTAGAAGGGAGTGGAGATGCTCAAAATAAGAAAGACTAGTGTGATAAGGTATACCTTTCAAAGAGCCTATATAGACAGTGAATGGCCCACTTCTTGACCTTCCACCAAGGTAGCTCCATCCGCTCATCTTCATCCACCTGCAATGTGTGTTCGGGGACTGGCTGCCTTAGAATCAGTCTGAGGACTTCCATCCATTTTGTAAACACTTCTCGCGTGAAAAGATCCAAGTTCAATGTGTACTGAAACAATATGATGTTTTACAGAATATATCTCAAATTTTCAACAACTCAATTCTAATTGCAAGTCTGCTATTTGGCATGTGTTCATATTATATTATAGGTAGATTTAATTTTTTTTATTTGAAGACTTACTTTAACCAGGCCGAAGTAGCACTTTAAAATTAGCTTCTGAATGAGAACAGATTCCGCTGACTGGTCGGCTTGTAGGTTTATTATTAAGTTGTACATCATCGGCAAGAGGAGATTCATAGCTTCAATCAACGGTACTCTCTTATCTACCGCCAGATACTCATAGTTCTTGATCAAGTTGTACAAACACAGTAGAGCACCCATCCAGCTGGCAGGATCAGGATTTTGGAGATAAATGTGAATCTTATCAACCACCTGAGTCCAGCGTGCTGGGAAATCGCTTTTAGCAATTGATTTGAGACAAACGCAAAGTTGGATTCTGATTATGTCGGGTGACTGTATTACAGCTTCTACGATAATGTCTCTGATCATGGCACGGTCTTGTTCGTGTATGCTGAAGGGCACTGGCTCCCCTTCTTCCACTTCCTTCTCCTGCCATCCTGATGTTATCAGGTTCTTAAGGTATACAGCACCAGCTTGACGCACAGGAATGGCAACATCATTTGACATCACCACTTGAAGCAGCGATGGAGCAAAACCGATAATTTTGTGAATCTGGAAATGCACAGAGTTACATCATAAATAAAACAATAGGAATATTAAGCAACAGATTTTGGTGTTGAGATATAAATTTTTATGCCGTTTTTGTTTATGCAGTCACTAGGTGGAAAATAAGTTTACAGTAATCGACAAACAAAGACATTTCCGTTGAAATAAACTTTATGAATTTTCCAATAGTTTGTATTGACTGGAATTTTCGTGACAGCATAATTGCACAGCATCAAGCAGAAGTAAGACAGAAGGATGACGCTTTATGGAATTTTATAAAATGTATGATCGATTTTATACACGATTCATAATTTCATAACAAAGAAAGGAAACAAAGTTAATAGAATTGCAAACCGATACGAACCGCCGCCATTTGCAGTTTAAGCGAATGCAATTACCAATTACCACCCAGAGTAATATATTGCGAAATTAAAACGAATAATACTCGACCGTATGTACCCATAAAAACAGGTAAACTGAAAGCACTACAATATTTGCCTGGATGGAATAGAATTTAAATAAAGTGCAAGTCGTACTTGTCCACAGCGGGTTTCGTACAAAAAATATCAGCAAAAACTTGGAGAGCCACTGGGTAACTCATCCAAATACGTACGCGCATAATATTAATATCAATTGATTACGTAATTTCAAAAAGTACATTTTTTTAATAAAAATATTAAAAATGTATGGTTTTCATTCCTGGGCTTAAAATATACTTATGTATACTTAAAGTCTTCCAAGTTTAATTAACATAGGGTAACAGCAAGTACCCTATGAATTTTGATTTGTTGATTGGGTCGAAATACATATTATTATACTGTTTCTTGGCTATATCTTTTTTACGTCAACTTAGAAATTTCATTTTTTCACAGCTTCAAGGGACTATGCGGTCCCTACGTTAAGTGACTTATGGTAGTAATTTCAACTCGTTAACTCCACGCATTCCCAAGTAAAAGGGCTCTTGACAAACAAACAGACGGACAAACGGGTGATCCTATAAGGTTTTCGTTTTTTCCTTTAGAGGTACGAAACCCTTAAAAAAGTTCATGTAAGAATTTGCACATAAAAATATCAAAAAAATGTTTTCTTTGCTTCATATCTCTTACTACATCATATTATATCCTCAGCATAAAAAATCATACACATAGGCCATGATTTCTAAGAGAAAAGAAATCGTAGAAAACCTAGACCCTCCAAAACCGCCTCTACAACAGTCATCATCTTCCTATCTTTGTTTGTCTGTCTTATTTGTTTTGCCCCTTACAGATGTTCCTTGAGTCGAGAAAAGAAGTAGAAGTCACTAAGAGCCCGGTCTAGCGAATAGGGTGTGTATTCGAGCAATTTGAATCCCGTTTCTTGAATAGCAGCCATCGCAACGGCGGCTTTGGGAACCGGTGCGTTGTCTTGGTGAAACAACACCCCAGTTCAGAGTTTGCCTCGTCTTTTTTCTTTGAAAGCCTCCCGTTTATTTGTCTGCGTACTCGTAGTTCGTAGTAAGAGCCCGTAAGTAGCTCCCTTTTCCAGGTATTCCACCATAATTCCTTTTGCATCCCTAAAAATACGAACTTGACACCTTGAATTTCTTCGGCGTCCGGGAAGAGGCTCGTGTCTAAGTTATTGGTATGCTGTTTCCGGTTTCCGAATCAAAATGATGGATCCAGGTCTTAACCATGGAGACAAAAAAAATCCTGATCCTATTGAAACTTTTCGAGATTCGCCCTCGAAATGTCAACTGGTTTTTTCTTTTGCTCGTCGGTTCACATTCTCGGCACCCTACGCGTAGAGATTTTTTTCATATGCAGTTCGTTCGTTAAGATTATTTAAATACTGACATATTATGAGATCTATGTCACCTCAGCTGCATGCCTTATGGTCAATTTTTGATTTGCCAATACGATATCTTCGACTTTTTTACCTTTTCTGCAGGGAGAGACGTGGATGGGCGTCCCTAGCATTGTTCACCTTCTGAGATGTTCTACCCAGCTTGAACTCTTTTTCCCAGCATGCAACTGTAGAATATTGAGGAGCAGAGTCCCTCAATGTTTCTACTAGGTCCCTGTGCATTACTTTCGTAGGTTTTTTTTTCAAACAGAGGTACCTAATTAATTATAATCGAGCTGTTTACTCTCCGAATGTTTGTATTCAAATCGATGTATGTAACTCCTGGGAATCATGGCCTATTCCTTGGTCATCATGTGTGGTATCGTTGAATAGGTATTTTAAAATGAAGAATTGGATTTAATAATCCTTTAAGGGCGTCCCCCCTGTAAAATTTAAATTACTGGCTTTCAAACACTGAAAAAAATCACGAATATAGTTTCAAACATGAACTTTCCAGGAAAACTAAAGCGGTTAAGAGAGCTTCATAAGTTTTAAAGATATCGTTGATGAAAGTTAAGGCAGTAAATATTCGATTTACCAGTACTACGGAAGCCTATATTGCGCGTAGTCTGAATAGCGCTTGGCCTATTTATTATTTTAAAGTGATGGCGACGTTTGACACGTCATATTAAAAGAATATTATAATACCTATAATAGTAGAGTAACATAGTTTACATATTATAAGAAAATTTTATAAAATAAAAAGTAAATTTAGATTTTACTTTTTATTACCTATATTTTTTTAATAGAGCATTATGAGAAGCGCACAATGGCGCAATAAATATACAAAATTAAATAAGATAGCTTCATAGAGAAGGGAAATATAACAATGACTTATTCACCCCAAAACAAGGTTGGTGACAACAAATAAATAAAAAAAATTGTGAGCAGTTACAGTTTAGTTTCTGCCAGAAGGGTAGGTGACATCGCAAAGATCGCAGGAAAGACCTGGATGCGAAATGCTTCAATGTACATTGCTGGGTTTGTTATTTTACTCAGATTAATGAGGAGGTTTAAGCAAGTAATGTACGCATTTTGTCTATGGATTCTAGTTTTACATGTCATTTGGTGATAGCCTCAGGACAGAATTGTATGCCACAAAAGGGAGGAAGCTTTTGCGTAGTAGTTGGACAATATTATGGGCTGATAATGATATATCAGTAAGTCACAATATTATGCAACATTCATTTATTAGTAATCAATATACTCAAGTGGATTCTGAGCTTGTGAGTCATTTTTGCTTATTTTTTTGCTATTATAACATGTAGGATGGCTATCTGTGTGGGTTATGAATGTGTTGTGATATACTTTATCTATCTTTTTATGCTGGATTGTTAAATTTCTTAATTTTTCTCTGGCAGGAATAAGTTAACCACTACGAATAAATAATAAGTCAGTCTAACTTGGAACATCTGGGATTTCTAGGGTCTCTCTCCAAGATTATCGTCAACCATTAGAAGCTGCTGTGGTTTACGTAGCTAGGATGACATTAGTAACACAACAACACCTGCATGCTAAACAGACTCTATGGCCTAATTGTGGAAATAGCATACGAACCGGAGCCAGAGTTTGACTCGGAACAGATTCAGTATGGGTCTTCAGTCTATGTTCAACTAAAATGACGTGTCTTAAAATAAAAAATGAAATAGCAACTTATTAGTAGAAAGTGATTAGTTTAATTACAGATTCGAGATTTTTAGGGTTCCGTAGCCAAATTGCAGAAAACGGAACCCTTATAGATTCGTCATGTCTGTCTGTCCGTCCGTATGTCACAGCCACTTTTTTCCGAAACTATATGACCCTATACTGTTGAAACTTGGTTAGTAGATGTATTTTGTCAACCGCATTAAGATTTTCATTCTTCTGACAACAAATTTGATTATAGCCAAGGAGGCTGATGGCAAACGAAATTTGAACACAAAAAAAAAAGATTATCACACAAAAATAGAAAAACAAGACAATAAATTTTGGGGGTTCCCCATACTCTGAACTGAAACTCACAAAAACAAAAATAATCAAACCCAAATGTGTGATATCTATGGATAGGTCTTTAAAAATGATATCGAGGTTTATAATATATTTTTTCCAAACTGAATAGTTTGCGCGTGACAAACTTCCAAAGTGGTAAAATGTGTGTTGAATTTGTTCACCAGGCATAATGTTACTTCTAAAATATGAGAATGATAAAACTAAAAAAAATAATATGATGAACATTACCATGTAAACTTCCACCGAAAATTGTATTGAACGAGATCTAGTAAGTAGTTTTTTTTGAATTCGTCATATATCGTAAACTGCAAATTAAGTTTCAACAAACTACAAGAACTTTTATATTAGATTACTTGCTGTTACAGAACCCTTCATGGGCGAGTCCGACACGCACTTGCCCACTTTTTATTGATTGGATAACTGTGCCTAATTTTACAGGACTTTAGTTAGGTTTTTTTTATACAAAGAAGTAAGAAGATGATCAAGACACTCTCCTGATGGTAAGAGATAATGGTGCCCATAATTAGTACAGTGTTATCTAACCATAATTAGTAGGATTTTACAATGATGTAAATTTTAGGTGCACTGCGCTAACGCTTCTTACTTAAGAGTCATAAGATGTTAAGAGTTAAGACTCTTTAGTCCAGTAATTTCACTAGCTACAGTGCCCTTCTACTGAAGTAGAAGCTAAATTACTGGGTTAAAGAGTCTTAACATCTTATGACTGACGAAGCACAGCAATGTTTGAGAGAAGTAACATTCTGAGTTATAATAATTAATTTGTAACCATTTACTTTGATTTTTTTATACAACCAGCAGAGCTATTCACTTATCTATCTGCAGGGATATTCACTTATCTGTCACGGAACTGAAGACAGAATTGTCAAAAATGTATGAAATGACGTATGTCATATTATTATTAAATCGATACGACTGCTGCGTGTGATTCAATCTTTAGTTTGATACGGATAAGTGAATAGGCCTACAGATGTAAATAATGAGCTGATTACTTATGTGGTGGCAATTAAGATAATACGAATTACGGACCAATCGATGGAAAATGGTCACCGTAGCCTATTGTAACATTTCTTTTGTTATTAGTAATATCTTTCTTTTTATATTTATTCCAAGATAAAAGAATATATTTCTGCATAATACATATAATGTAATATTTAGAGAAAATTAATCAATTATTAAACTATTTTAACTTCAAAAAGAGGAGGAAAGTTTACAATTTGTCTTAATCTTTTTTTGTTGTCACTGATTACAATTGAAGATGTCTGGAAAGACCAGATTTTACAATTTCACTTGTTTTTGTTTCCAAGGGATTCTTAGGTGGTCTCGAAAAATATGCTATTCAAGTTACGAACTGTGTCACCCTAATTTCATGAAAGTGAGCTGGAAGTTTCTGTTGTAATTTTTTAAAATTGATATTTAACTCTCTTTCAGTGAATTTATATGATAAGAAAAAGTTCAACAATTTTATAAGTACCTTAACACTACATATTATTATTTGTTATTCATAAGAGTTCAATAAGGCTTACATGGATATAATCATAGGCGGATTCAGGGGGGGGCAGGCGGCCAAGGCCCCCCCCAGAAGCATTGTAGAGTTACGAATTTTGGACATATTTCATGGTCAAGATTTTTTTTTCTCGGCACTTATTATTAAGGATTTTTAAACTTTCTAACTGTTCAGAGCGAAATAAACGCACACTTTTCGTAGTATAAATTATAATATTTTTGCCCATCTGCACCTTGCCCCCCCCCAGGACCAAATCCTGGATCCGCCCATGGATATAAGTCAATTGAACCAACAAAAACAAGGATTAATGCCATTACATTTATAACATTACAATGTTGTTGCATTATAATATCATTTTTTTCTGTTGTTTATCTTAAAACACAATGAACAGAGTAAGAAACAATAGTTTGACAGATAGTTGATACTTTGATCACTACACATTTAATACATTAAAGCATAGGGTGGTTAAATTTATCTTTAACAATGTAGAATCAAATATATTAGAAAAATAGTAGGTTAGGAGGCAGGTAACCTATTTCATTACATCTACTTAGCAGCAAATATTCTAAGCAGCTAACAGTAATATGATAATATCAATCATTGATTAAACTCAGTAGAGAAAGGCTATAAATAGGATCTCCAGAGATTCCATTCGTGCGAATTGTACTTAGCCCCCACAGCTTTGGTTATACTTGTCGGCAATTTGAATTAAGCGTTCATTAGTTAAAAATAGAACCCGGTGCAACGCCCATTATTACAGCTAAATAACAAAGATATGCCAGGATATCGAGCTGATCTATACCACCACAGCATGTCATTACACGGTAAAGTGTCCGTGCCTCGCAAACAATGATTTGCCTTCGGGTTCTATTGCCATTCCAACATGGTCGTGTAAAATCCGGAGCATGTGGACACAGAGACACTCACCTGTGATAGCTGTTCTTCAGCTTGTTGCCTTTGATTTGGATCTATCGTGGCGCGCAAAATCTCGATGAGCTTCGCCGTATCCATTTTTTCACGTTACAACTGATTTTGACTTCTAAAAATTAATATTTCTTCCAATAAAAACCTCACGCCGGCGCCAGGAGTAAAACGGAAGTAAAAAGGAACTAATTTTTGCCCTCTGGCAAGTCCATAGATTATACTAAGAGCGTACACAGACGATCAATAATACATTACCAAATGCCATTAATGCCAAACGAACGGACTTAAGGCATTTACATACTAAGTAATTTCACCAATTTTAAATAGGTATATAAGTTTGAGTTTCTTGTGTTCTATGTATCAAAATTTTGTATTAATATTAAAATTGTTATTGAACAATAATATTATGACAATTAATAGTGTATTCAAAAGTTATAGTATGGCTCGTCCATATATGCCGGCCAATGATTCGCCGTGTGTGTTTTGTCTATGGACGAACAATTTTTGTCTATAGACGAATGTGTTCGGATATTTACGGTTTTTTTCCGGTAAATTTCTGGTATACATTTTGGGCTCCATAGCTGACGACATTAATAATATTTAGAATATTAATCAATAATGGATCATTTGAAGCCATTTTGTGTGAATAATTACTTGAAACAAGTAAAATTTTTCTTATTTTTTGATTTATATAATCTGTGCCCCAAGTGCATATACATAATCTGTGCACTCGGGCGAACGTTCGGCGAACGGACGAGGGGTTAGATTTATGATGTATACCCAGCTTTAGTTATCTATGCTCTTGAATGCAGTCTGTGGTAATTGACATAACATTTTTTAGTCTGTGTTTTGAAAATTTGCTTTTGTGATTTTTTTGCGATGGTCGATGGTGAAAATTATTAAAAATATGAATAAAATCAAATCATTCAGGCGGCACAAAAATATGTAAAAACAAAATGCATACAGTCAATATCGTCAGCGCCAATGGACTTGTGTAGACATGGAATCTAATTAATTATTAATGAGAAATTCCATCTCACACTTCACATCACATAAACAAAGTTTCAACGTTATCTTGAATTTACCGAGTTATTTGTTCGAAAAATGGTTTGAATAGTAATTTATTGTGTTTTGTGTATTAATGAAAATGAGATATAACAAGCAAGAATTGTTCACGTTGGCTTCGCAAACATCGCCGAACTTCGATCGTGAGGGCGTGTTGATACTCAAAGAACGTCAGGATGGGTTTTTCCGAAGATCTGAAGGTGTGTTACTTGTGTTTATTTTAGATTTATTACTAGCCTATTTTACAAGTTACCTTTTGTTCACCTGGCATAATATATCAGTAGCCCGCCCTTTGTTTTACTGCATAGATTTTATTTAAAAATATCTATCACTAGCAGGATAGATGTTACCTAGGAGGATGTTACCTTAGAAGATGTTACCTAGAAGGATGTTACTTAGGATAGATGTACCTATCTGAAAATGTTCAGTGTCAGTCATTGTTATCAGTCAAGTAGGTTGGGTAAACCCCTCCCTGGCTTCATTGAACATCATGCCTGAACACAGCCACAATGACTGCTTGGGGACGAGGTTTTGTCCAGTGGCTGGATTAATATTTATTATGAGTTCTATTTCACACATCAAATAAAGTATAGTTAATTTCACATCAGAGAATGTTCGATGATATAATGATAGATACTAGTTGAATATAAGATGTTAAAATTTAAGTCTTTCTTTCTCAGGTTGTTCAGTAAGATGGTTTCGACTAAGAGGCAACCTGCTCTTTTATCTGAAAGGCCCAGAGCCTTGGTATGAGCCTATGGGAGTAATAGTTCTCGGCCATCATCAGGTCAAAGTACAAACTTCCGATGAAAATGGACATTGGCCTTTCCAAATTGGTAATTCATGATTTTTTTATATTAGAATCACTACATGCTTCTTACCTGTGATCATATTGAAAAACAACTAGCTGACTAGCTCGTACCTTTGAAGTACACAGATAGCCTACTCCATTTTTTACCAAATCTGTAAGCTACAGATCAGCAGTCACACAGTTATAATCCAGTGATCCCTGTTCCTATCAGTCTCTATACTTTGTTTCAAAAACAAAGATATTTTTTTCGGGGTTCGAAGGTTGTATATCTATGAAAATATCATAGATATATTCACATAAACTGTTATATCTGATATATCTTGTGATATATATCAGATATGTTATGAAAAATATCTGATATATATCCAATTTATTAAGATATTGATCCTTTAAGCCCTGCAAATTAGCTAAAAAATTATTTTTGTTTTTGAAACGTAGTATGTGGCAATGAGAAAGCAGACACTTTAGCAAAACAAGCACCAAAGGATGGCAACCCTATAAATTCAATGTCTTATTTTCCCAATTTTCCTTATTTAATAAAATCACAATGTGGATCCAGAGATATCAGCATTTGATACAAAACTATACAACCTCACACATTGTGCTCCCCATGGATTGACAACTGTAATATGAATAGAATTGAGACAGTTACAGCATTGAGACTTCATTGCAGGCATACTGTTTATACGTATACTACTGTAAAATAATGTACCAAACTTTTTGGCAATAAACAATCACAACTGTCTTATTCATCTTTGTAAATAAACGGCATAAACTCACTTGTATTTACTTCGGCTGCATGCCGACCGTTTCGATCCTGTACGAGGATCTTCTTCAGGGAGTCGCTGCGGTACTGTCTTATGTCTATATTCCATATAATGGGTTTGAATATTTGTTGAGAAATCTGTTTCTCCTTACTGTCTTGATTCCAACACAAAGGATGACCTGTACCACAGACTCATGGAATGTGTCCACAATGAAGACTTGAGAAAAACAACCATCTTATTCAGATCCAACTATAGGCTTCAGCCAGAATTCTTTACAAACTTATCAACTACAAGAACCTGTAAATATCTCTAAATTATGTATGTGTATGAACCAGGGTGGCATAGTCTCAAGGGAGACAAAGCCCTTTACCTTGATTAAAAAAAAACTAGCTGACTCGCTTGTCAGACTCACAACTTTGATTGTCTCTGTTTAAAAATATAATAATAGAATATAAGTTTTTACCATCTAAATACAGCTACAAAATAAAACAGCAGTCATTATGGAGACTTTCAATAACAAACAATATGTCATTTTATATAATAGATTGTGACTTAAAATTAATTGTTTTCAAGGATAATTTTTATTTCCTATGTGTAAAAATCTACATATAATATCTACAGCTACAAACATTATGGCATATACTTCATGTGTTCATAAGTTTTGAGACAAACTTTGTATGTACTTATAAAATTAAATTACCTAAATAAGTAATATGTTAGGTACAGTCAACTACAAAGAGATGTTATCCATGTTAGGCTTACAAAATGAAGTAAATTTTCATTTGCCACAATGAACTACCCTTGGTTCGTGACATTTCTAGTAGCAATCAAACTTTATATTATCATCGACTCGTTTAATATGCAACAATGATGTATCCCACTACTTTTCCTTAGGTGATACATAATAATAGCATTTAAAATGAATCGAATATAGTATAAGATTTGGTGGATACTGAAAATGTCACGAAGTAAGGGTAAATAATTTTTGCATACTAAAAGTTTCTTCATTTTGTAAGACTAACATGGATACATCTCTTTGTAGTTGACTGTACATAGGACGTATAAACTTCAATTTATTCGATTTTCATTTCTGTTTATTTTCTCGTGATCGAGGGAACCAAAGCATTACGTTCGCTATTTAAGGCGGAAAATAACCAATGGAGTGGCAATGGAATCCATGAGGTGAAAACTTTTGGTGTGAGTCGTAACTACGTGTATTACACTATCAAACGATACAAGCCAAAAAAGTGGTCGGCTACGCTCCGTGAGAACGCCAGCGAACATCAAAAATCAAAATCATCCGAGAGCGACTTCGCCGAAATCCATGTCGCACTCAGAAGAAACTCACTCTGCAGACTAATATTTCGCGAGTTTCAGTACTGAAATTGAGCGTAGTACTGAAATATGACCTTCGTTAATTGCGACGTGAACGTTGTCCATTACTGGTAAGGAGACACGCTGTGAGGAAGATACTCGTTCATCTAAAAGTTTAACAGACAAAACAATAAAGTGTATACCAAAAGTAGCAAGGATGTCCCAGCTTCAGCACGGAATGCCTCGCGAACTCATCATCCGGCTGGTGTCATGGTATTGTGGGGAGTTTCGTATGCGTCGAGGCGTCGAGGAATGCCAAGAATTATCAAAGTGACATTTAAGAGCCTGTTGTGAAACCCCTGTCTCATACTTTATTTCACAATAAGGATTGGTTCTTGCTGGAAAAGCAAGACTCGGCGCCATCCCACAGTCACAGGGCAAAAACCACCCAGGCTAGATTAAGGGAAAATGTACCGGCCTCATCGCGGCGAACTAATGACCCTCCTCCAGCCCCGACCTTAACTAACGCTGGATTATTCTTTATGGATTGAATTAGAGCTCAGGGCCTGCCGAAAGTCCCGCCCAAACTTGGAGTTACTAATGCGAGCCCTTGTCTGAGAAGCAAAGCAAATTCCACTGAAAAAGATTTGTACCATCTTTGATGACTTGCCAAATCGTCTAAGGGCCTGTATTAAAAACAGGGGTGGTCATTTTGAATAATAATTATATTTTATTGTTGATTATCTACTTAATGATCACTGATTTTTTAAAAAATATATGTTAATTATTTAAAAAAATATGCAACTTTTATTTCGTCTCAAAAATTATGAACACACGAGGTATAAAAAAAAAACCCTCCCTCCACCTGTCTTGTTTAGGGCTATGTATTTCCATCCTTCCACATGTGAGTCATGGTCATCCCAGCATTTATTGCAAGCACACCAAATTTAAGCAGACCTGAAAAATCAACATGTCATATTTTTTCTGAGTAGGTGGTATTTAGATTTAATATCTACGTATATCTATGATTTTCCCACAGTTTGGGAGAATGGTGTATGTTACCGCATGGCAACATTCCACGAGTCGGAGAGGGCATTATGGTTGAAGGCTATTCAAGTGGCCCCATACGAACACATCCATGCTAAGGTAGCTGAACTGAAGGAAAGACTGAACAGAATTAGACCAATTGTTGACGTAGCTACTTATAGAAATCAGAAAGGCATTGTTATTGGTAAGTCATACATAAAAGTCTTATTAGAATAATAATAGAATTTCAAATTTGAATTTGAACACCTGGAGGTTTTGAGATAAAATATACTTTGATAAAATATGTACATACTAGCTGCGCCCAGCGATTTTACCCGCAGTACTTATGTAGCCTATGTGTTATTCCAGGGTCTAAGCTATCCCTATACAAAATTTCAGCTCAATCGGTTCACCCGTTTAGGCGTGAAAGAGTAACAAACACACATCCAGACATCCATTCTTACAAACTTTCACGTTTATAATATTAGTAAGATTATATAGATATAGGTTACCTATGGACTATGATCTCATCTGATGCTACACAACAATCTATTTTGTTATACCAATCACTAATATTATTTCCACTAGTAACCTGCTTATCAAATTGTTTCATTAAAACATTGTTTTGGTTTCAATTAGAGACAATATTTCTACGGAATTCGTTTCTAGTTAGAATTCCTGCAGGCTTAGACAAGCGCCAATAGGCGGGTCCACACAGAGCGAGGAACCTCGCGAGGCTGCTCGCTTTGTTTAAACCCGCCTAATCGCTTGTGGCTTGGCTAACGCTTAAATGTACTGGGTTGACAGTTGTTAAGGAAAAACAAACGATAACCGACAAAAGCGATTGACGCTTGTCTCGTGCCTCTGCGTTTTATTTATTCATAGATGCAAGAAAAATAATTTGGTAATTTCTAGATATGAACGAAGTACCACTCTGTGAGTTGCAACTATCGTGCGATAATCTCCTCTGCGACACGCATGGCCGGCCGCCCTCGCCCGTCATCGTCATATACGTGCAATATCCTAAAGGACAGTGTGTACGGTATGACGCCACCGAAGTTGTTGATGTGAGTATTCTTAGTAATCGTAATTTGTAATCGCATGTTTTGTTTATACAGGTGTATAGGTGTCTAACGCACTACCACACACCTTGTATGTCGTAGGTTATTGATGTAAATAGCTTTAAGATATTTATATAGTATTATTTTGAATGTTGTTTGTGCTCAACATTCTAAAATCGCATATTAATCTGTTTTCCATCGTTTGTTGATTTATCTTTCCACGAGTCATTGACAAAATTGTGGTGTTATTGCATGTTCACAAGCCTTAAAATGAAGAATAGAATAGAATATATTTTGTATAACTAATCCTATCAAAAACATAAATGTGAAATTAGAGCCAAGTTCAATATTACGATATATGTATTATGTAGGTACCTATGCGTTAGTTGTTTGTTGACTTCAAAGACAAAAGAAGGGAGATCTAAATTGGTGCCAAGTTCAATGGTTAGTCCTGAAATATATTTATAACATAAAAAATTCTATTACAACTTAAAATATTATTTCTTCTTATAACTTAAGATAAATATGTTATTGCCTGAGATCTAATTTGGCTTGTTCTCATATACGACATATTATTAAGTAGATACCTGCATACAAAAACAGTCACGAAAGAGCCCTATGTTCCACGGCGGCTAGTTTTATAGACAGTTTTAGAAGGCAAGTTAATTATAATATTTCGCATAATACAATATGAGAACAAGCCAAGTCAGATCTCAAGCTATAACATATTTATCTTAAGTTATAAGAAGAAATAATATTTTAAGTTGTAATAGAATTTTTTATGTTATAAATATATTTCAGGACTAACCATTGAACTTGGCACCAATTTAGATCTCCCTTCTTTTGTCTTTGAAGTCAACAAACAACTAACGCATAGGTACCTACATAATACATATATCGTAATATTGAACTTGGCTCTAATTTCACATTTATGTTTTTGATAGGATATCATTTCTTTTTGTACAGAATTTAATAGTAGGTAGGTACTTATCCATAATTTAATGATGTATACCTAATGCGCTGGCGTGGTCCGAAATACCTATCATTTAATTGTATGTAAGTATACTAAAACTGATAAGAGTAAGGTTAAATAAAATAAAGGTGGTATAATACCTACTCCATTCGTTATAATATTATTCTCACGTGAAGCTCTTAAAATCCACATGTAATAAATAACTGAGCCAATACCAGACGCATATCAGAAATGAAATAGTCATAGTAAGCCCTATCATATAGATTAATTATCAAGCCCTTTGGGCTTACTAGAACTTAATTTATATTTATTTGATTTTAATTATTTCCGGTGCACCGGCCATGAGACGGTGGAATAGAATAGGTATTAGGTATTTACTCCTTATCGTGACTCATAAACAATATAACAAAAGTATATACTTAAAATTACCATACCATTATTATCAATCATAGAGGTAGTTTGTACTTATAGTAGGTAACATGACATTTTTTTTAACAAGCATTTATTATTACTATCTAGCACAAAGGTACTCGTCAAGACGAATCAAACGAGCTCAAACTCGATGGGGTTGCGTCGCTTAATTATGGAGTTCCTATGGCCACCTTCCAGCTCCATCATCAGACCCTGATTACTATATAGTATCAAAGTACTCGTCAAGACAAATCAAATAAGCCCAAACTCGATGGGGTTGCGTCATATAATTACGGAGTCCCTATGGCCACCTTCCAGCTCCATCGTCAGATCACCTCCATGTTACAATAATATTGCATTGTCATCCAATTTATACAGGCATGCCAAATTTCAGCTTAATCGGAAACCGGAAGGTGGATCATATTTAATTTGCAAGTTAATTACCATACTTTAAAATTAACAATTTTTATTAAATTTAAAAATATTATTAAATCATTAAAATTTATTAGTTTCTGATTTTTTCCTTTGTTACTATGACTATGCCTATCGGGATGCCAAATTTCAGCTTTCTAGGTCATCTGGAACTGGGATATTACTTTTGATCTATCCCTCAGTATGTATTAACTTCACCGATTACTGGATGTTTATATCTAAATAACCATTTGAGCTGTGTTATTGGAATTTGGAACAGAGATATAGTTCGTATATTTAAGTATATGTGCCAAATTTGACTTGTCTATGTGTAATAGTTTTTGTATAACGAGGGTGTAAAAAGTCGTCAAAACGCGCTTTGGATGGTTCGTGTAATATAACACACGGCGCGGTCGCCAGTTCCTTTGCTTGAACTTGGCTTGACTCGCTGCCGCGTGTCTAAATAAATAATTATACTTAGAGATTTAGAGGTGTGATATATTGTGTTGCTCAAAATAATAGCTCTCATTGGCATCAATAAGATCTCGCATTGTACATGAACAATTTGTTATTTTCCCCAGACATGCAGCAATCCATCTTTCTCTAAGACTATTCTATTCCGTGGAAGCGATGGGCTAACAGGCGACGTTGTAGTAAGGATTGTTGTCTACGATGTCAAGGAGAGAGTATCAGATACTTCTGTTCCTATGGGATATACTTCTATGAAACTTAGTAC
Organism: Hemithea aestivaria; assembly: GCA_947507615.1. NCBI lineage: Eukaryota > Metazoa > Arthropoda > Insecta > Lepidoptera > Geometridae > Hemithea > Hemithea aestivaria. The sequence goes on from OX382323.1 coordinate 6,052,305, forward strand.
CATACAGGTAATATTCTTCTTCCTATCCTACTGTTATGGATGTGTGTGTATGATATTTGTTGCTTCTTCACAAATGGCAGAACGCTGAAATTTGATATACAGGTATAGGAAGGACCCTGGAATAACACTTTCTTGTGTGGTAACCTGAAACATCAACATAAAAATTGCTTACTAAATCTAAAATTGAGAAAAGTTTTAGTAGGGTAACATATTCTGTTGAAATAAAACCCTAACTTGGATCAATATTCTAGTAGCAATTAGCAATTTCATGTTGCTCTCAACATCACCTCAACAACCATAATTCTGGTGTTCTAAATGAACATAATATAAACTTACAAAGGGATCTAATAATGTCTCATAGTATCACACAAGCAGCTTAGTTTTTTTTTATTTCTGATAAAAAATGAAGTAATTTTTCCAGGAAGCACAACGTCTAAGAGTGGCATTACAAACAAAAGACACAAAAACTGTTGGATTCGTCACCATAAACGGTTGGAGCTTAGAACCATCTTACATTGGTGCGAGCCCATGTCACAACAATGAGAAAAACTGCGTAGATTTAACGCAGAAGGTGCTATGTCACAGGCGGTCTCAATCTCTCCCACCTAGACTTGGTTTAAAACTAAAGTTCCCTTCGTACAGCAGCTTGGTAAAACAAAACTTTGTGAATAGTCATCAAGTGACATACAGATTTCATTCAGGCTTAGGCGGTGACATAACTGTACACGAAATCATGACTGAAGCGAAGCTGTGCTTTATAATGCCTATACAGCTATTGTAAGTATGTTTTTACGTGAATATTATTATTTGAATCCCACTCCTGGCACACTAGGACAAAATTTTGTATATAGGAATAATAGTTATATTATATATCAGCGCGTGCGCTCCTGATTAAGGACATCGTAATAGTTCGAAACCCAGGGTCGAGCCTAGCTTCGACTTTTATATCCGTGAGTTTAGTCGGTATATTTACATAGTTCATATACCTAATGTTTTAAATTTTCCTCGTTCCTGTTTTTGTCAAACTGTATCCATTAATTTACCTGTAAATTATGTCCAAGTATGGATTTTGGCTTGTTACTTGTTACATTTTCATAACTGTTGAACACATTTAGCTGATTTTTCTTATGTCCAACTATACACTGTTAGGTGCAACTAAGTAACATAATATTATTACACTATAGCCTTCACTTTCAGTAATTACAATTTCGATTGCTTGTGTAAATAAAATTTTACCTTTTTATTTGTACAGAGATATCTACATAAATCGTGAAAAGGAATTACTAGAGGAGCTCCTATCGGTCAGAGAAATAAACTCTCAGTGGCAGAACCGACAACTAGAACTAGTGAGCACTCACGTGGCTTTGCTCAAACATTACTGCCATTCGAGGCAATGTATGAGATCTGCGAGGCATTGCTTCAAACAGAGCAGTAAAAAAGGTATGTATTCATAAATTTAGGTGATATTTTCTTAATTTGACGTGAAGAACAGGCCAGTGGCCGTAGCATGCCATTTGCCATACGGGATCCCGCTGAAATGTCAAGAGTAGAACTGTCACCCCATACATTGTACTTTTGTGAATGTATGAGATGACAGTTCTACTCTTGAAGTTTTGTCAGGATTCCGTGTGGCATGCTAGAGCCGCTGTGGGCCAAGCACAGACAATGCGTAGACTTGTCTTGCTGTCAAGTCAAATTGTCATCCCATACATTCACAAAAGTACAATGTATGGGATGACAGTTTGACTTGACAGCAAGACAAGCCTCTACGCAATGTCTGTGCTTGCCCCACTGAAAAGGGTTTGAAGATTTGTGGTATTATCCACGGGTCCACCATTTTGATGTTTTTTCAAAATCGCGCCAAACGACGATTAAATATTTTGTTTGACACCCACCCTTATAGTGTCAAGTTTTCCAAAGAGGAACACGTGACTTATTTTTTTTTAATATTAGGGTATTTTTGAATTTCAGAGGAAGCGAGCTTAGAGTTTGCGCCAGTTAACTTGCATTTACAGCGCATGTGGGTACACAATGACACTCTAAACAAGACTGGATTTCACGATGTAGTCACGGTTGGCGCTTTCACTGCGCACACGCATAAAGCAAACCGCACCGGAGGACTTATTAGGTAACTTATTATAACTATTTTTATTTTACGACTTGAATTTTACACGACGGCTTGTCATAAATCGCCATGGCTCTACAAGAAAGGCGGCGTCGCCGAAGCCGGCTCAGAAAGAGATAAGAAGAGAGAATAGAGAGAGAGAGAGAATAGAGTCTTGAAAGGTAGGCAACGTACCAGCGGTACCCCTGGTATTGCAGGTATCCATAGGCGACGGTAGCCACTCACCATCAGGTGGGCCGTCTGCTTGTTTGTCACCTATTACATAAAAAAAAAAAGATGGAGAGACGACCTCGATTCATACAAGGTTAGCTGACCTAAGGTGGCGCAGGATAGAGATACGTGGAAAGACTTGGAGGAGGTGCCCAGCAGTGGGACAGCTAGACTAACTAAAAAAAAATACATTTTTGAATGAGAGATGAATAATTACTCTTTATTCAAACACCAGAAAATGCGCATAAAACATATCATTGTCAGGAAAATATCTGATACGTTAAGTGTTGATCTCAAACTTTCTTGTAAGTTTATAGATCATGTTAATGTCTGTAGATTGTTTGAGTAACATTTTTTAGTACAATACGATTAGATTATAATATTATTAGTACATATTATTAGTATTAATATTATTAGTATTATTAGTAGTAATGTGAAAATTATTTAAATTTTCAGACTAGTCCAACAAGTGAAAGACATAAACTGCTCTAACTCCGAGCTGAACTGTAATTCGAGTAAGCTGCAAGTTGAATACGACAATATAATCGCGGTGAAACGCCACCGGGAGGAAATATCCGCTGACTTTGAGAAAGTTCTGATGATGATCCAAGCGGAGCAGTTTGCTGATATCAAAGGAGATTTGGAAGGTTTCTGAAAGCTTTTTATTAACTTTTGATACCTGAACATCGTATCTCTCTAGACGGCCAAAACATAAATTTATCTTTTTTTTTTTTTAATTTTTTTTTATTGCACAAAAACACATCGTAATCAGAAAAAATATACAAATATACAAAAACTTAAATTGAGAGCTTGATTACAACATAAAACATATGTGCAGACGTAAGAACTACAATATAAAACAGTAAATAAAGTTTCTATAATATCAAATCAAATCATTTATTTGCACACATGGGTATACAGGTTTACAGATGTTGTTGTTTATAACTACACAAGCACTCCATGTCTCACCGTCTGGCATGCAAAAATTTGTTAATGTACAATTTTATAATGTTAAAGTATATTAATTATAATTATAAGAGTTCCAGATAATATTTCAAATGTCATTCAGATAGTCATTGATAGTGTAGTAAATTTTAGACAATAAAAATTTCCTTAATACATTCTTGAAATTATTATAGTTTTCAATGGTTTTAATAGAGTTAGGTAATTTATTATAAATTTTAATGCTCATAAAAAAGTTACTGTCGCTGTGTACTTTAGTTCTAATTGTTGGTATCTGTAAGGTATATATATAATGTTTAACGAAATATATATAGAGAAGACAAGAGATTAAAATTTAAGAGATATAAAACAAAGAATATTATATAATATAATCGCTACAAAAAGAACGAACAAAGAAGATAACAACGTAAAAAGTAAATGTGTTTTAAAGTTAAGTTATCCAAATTTAAGTATTCTTTTAATAATTGACTCAAATTGTCTCAGGTTCGGGAGAAATATATCAATTTCAATGTGATCTTGCAGAAATTCGTTGTATTTGCGTGCCATTCTTGTAAGTGGGTTAAAGTAGGATATGTTATTTTTATAAACATTTAAAGAGAAGAGATTTCGTTTGTTAGAATTACGCGCTCGGTATCTAATATTAAATGAAATTTCGGATAAAAGTTCGGAGGAATCAATAATAGAGTGAATTATTTTATATAGATAAATAAAATCAAAATATAGGCGCCTTGTTTCCAAATATTGCATTCCAAATTTATTTAATCTCTCTTCGTAAGTTAGGGCAAGCCTACCCGGTCGCAGCCGATAACACAGTAGTCTGAGACACTTCCTCTGAATTCTTTCAATGTTGTACACATGCAGCTTATAATTAGGAGACCATACAGGACTGGCATACTCGAGCACGCTTCTAACCAGGGTGTTAAAAAGATATAATAGAGAGCGAGGGTTTTTGAATTCTTTTGTAGTTCTCAATATAAATTCAAGTAAACGGTTAGCTTTATTCACAATATTTTGATAATGAGCACGGAAAGACAGCTTGTCGTCGAATATAACTTTAAAATATGACCGTTGATTCCATAATCATACAAAATCATGTTGCGCTTATTTGTGAACGAAATAATGAAGCATTTATCAATATTTAGATACATTAAATTGGTTCTACACCATTCAGATATGACAATTAAATCACATTGTAGGTTCATGCAATCTTCCTCAGATGAGATAAATCTAAAAATCTTTAGATCATCGGCATATAAAAGGGATTTGGAAGATAGACGTGCGATCAGGTCGTTAATAAAAACAACGAAAAGCAGGGGCCCCAAATGAGACCCTTGTGGCACACCGGAAGTTACTGTAACCGGTGAGGATACATAGCCCCTTAATGCCACGAGCTGAGTACGATTATCTAAATATGAGCAAAGCCAGCGATATAGGCTTCCATGAATGCCATAAGATAACAACTTTCTACGTAAACGACGATGGCTAACCTTGTCAAAGGCTTTGCAAAAGTCGGTGTAAATAGAATCTACTTGCCCACGTTTTGCAAAAGCTTGACATAATATATTATAATGTTTATATTCTAATAAGTTGCTGACGGTCGACCTATTTTTTACAAAACCATGCTGATTTACTGAGATGAAAGGTTTGAAATAACTACCTAGTCAGGTCATAAATTCTGTCACATGTTTAATATAAAATTATTGGAACAAGTTTATTTATTATGTAACCATTTATATACCAAAATGAACTTAACAAAACATAGATTCTTATGACAATAAAGTTTATTCAAAATGACCTCCGTGATTTTGAATACAGGCCTTCAATCTGCGCGGCCAGTCGTCTATCGCAGCACGAACGAGGTCCATGTCAATATCGGCTGCTGCCTTAATCAAGGATGTCTTGAGTGACTCCAAATTGGGATGAGGCTTTGAGCACGCCTTTTCCTCCAAGTGTTGCCATATCTTGTAATCTAACGGACTCAAATCTGGACTGGAGGAGGGCCAGTCTTCGTGCCGGATGAAGTCGATTTCACGCGCCGTCAGCCAGTCTTGTGTGCTCTTCGCTCTATGAGCTGGCGCCGAATCTTGTTGGAATACCCAGTGCCTGTTATTGAACATGGTATGAGAAACAGGTTCCACAAGGTTCGTCAGGACTGTATTTTGATACACAACTGCATTCGTTTTTACACCTTTCTCACAAAAATGTACCTCTGTTAAGCCCCAATAAGAAACTCCCAACCATACCATGAGCGAGGATGGAAAATGACCTCGTTGGACACGCGGAATACGGTTGCTCGCTTCTTCACTACTGTGTGCGTACACCTTATCATTTTGTTTGTTGTAGCTCTCTTCTACGGTAAAAATTTTTTCATCCGAAAAAAAAATTTCTCGATATTTTTTTCTCGCGTACCGCTTCAACAAAGCGCGGCATCTCTTCAGTCTCAGGTCCATTAGACGAGCATTTAAACGATGTCCTGTTTTTCTTCGATATGCCCGAAGCCCTAAGTCTTCATTTAACACCCTCTTCACCGTGGTTCTGCTTAACCCCATCTGAAGGGCCAACAGTTTCTGCTTACGTTTGGGATTTCTTTGAATTCGCGCCTTCACAGCTTTTATCACTGCTGGAGTCCTAACAGACCGAGGGCGACCACTTCTTGACCTGTCATCTACACTAGAGTCTTCATTGTATCGTTTGATGGTACGATAAACGAATCTTTTGGTTATATTCAAATTTTTCAGTATGTCAAAAATTTGAATTGGCGCGTAACCGCAACGATGCAACGCAATAACTGCAACACGGTCTTCTTTAAGCGTCCACTCTATATTTAAAAATGAGTAAAATTCTAAAAAGTATACATTTTTATTTTCATGAACAATTCGAAATTCGAATTCAATAAACTTTTTTGTGGCCAGCATTCTAAAAGAAAAGTTTTTACTGTGTGACAATACTTATGACCTGACTAGGTATAAAGATGATCGTATACGAGGGATTCGAACAATTTGGCAAAACATGATAGTAAACTAATCGGGTGATAATTTTCGCATCTTGATTTGTCACCGTTTTTATGAATCGGTATAATATGCGCTGTTTTCCACCTTTTCGGAAATACACCACTGCCAAGTGATTTATTGAAAATGATGCAAAGAGGTACGGATAATTCTTTTCCACATAGCTTGACAAATCTGTTCGGTATGAGATCGGGTCCGGGTGACTTATTAATGTCTAATTGTTTGATTTTTGCTAATATATTAACTTCGGTCAAGGAAACGTTTGATAATGAGATCGAAGGACTACCGTCAACAGTCAGCATGTCCTTTTCGGTACCGCTCGTGAAATCGCTATCCAAAAACTCATCCCTCGTAAACACAGAGCTAAAAAACTGGGAAAAAAGGTCACAAACTCCATTGCCAGTAGACGACGTCGTATGTCCAAATGACATAGTTTGCGGAATTGAAGTATGACCCTTCTTGTTATTAATGTAACTCCAAAAGGATTTGATGTCATTTTTTAAAGATTCTTCGGTAGACACGAGGTATTTAGAATAACATTCATCAGCAAGATCTTTGCATCTAGACTGAAGCATTGAAAATGTATCATAATCTCGGGGATTACCATATATTTTAAATAATTTATGATACTTATTTTTCTCAGCGTTACATTTAACCAACGATTTACTGTACCAAATTGGGTAGGAAGATCGTTTCTTGGATTCAAATGGTGTATGTTTTTTAATTATGTCTGATAAGGTGTCATAAAAAGTTTCAGTACAGGAGTCTACGTCAGGGGAGTCTAAAATATCATGCCAACATGTAGAGCTAAGTTCTAGATTAATTTTTTCGAAGTTTGATTTTGAAAAGTTTAGGCGCTTTGTGTTACGTTGTTTAAGACCTTTTGCAAACTTAAACAATGGAATCTCTATTGATAGGGCAGGGTGGTGACTGTCTAAGCGACTCAAGGAAAATTCCTCACTAACTAAGATATTATCTAAAGTGGAGAGTATAAGGTCTAAAAGTCGATTATTAATATTAACGATATTATTAAACTGTTTGAAATTGCATAAGGCTATGAGCTCGTTTAGCATATGACATTCTTTACTTGGCGATGGTGCGTTCGATAAATGGTTTTGATAAGTAATCAAGTAATAATCCGGGGTATTGAACTCGCCTACAATTAGGTAGTCATCGTCCGGGAAATCATTCAACATTAATCTCTGACCATGTGTATAAAATTCATCTCTCTTAAGGTGATTTATGTCGGGGGGTAAATAGCAAACACAGATATTTAGGCGCGGAACCGATGGGTTTTCAGGTAAAATGCTCAGCCAGAGATCTTCTAGCTGGGTGTCCCATGGAAACTGACGAATTACTTCGTACTTTTTAAGAATGGTAATCAAAACTCCGCCGCCTTCCTGTTTTTCAGAGGAAGTATCTACGCGATCTCGTCTAAATAAGTTATAACGATCGTCGACTATTTCACCGTCAAATACACTTCTGTTAAGATTTGTCTCTGTGAGACACACAATATCAAAATTACTATTTAATAAATTTAAAGAAAACTGAGACAACATGCTACGAAGCCGATTTACATTTTGGTAATAAACAGTAACCATGTTATAAGTATCTAAAAAAAAATAAAGGAAATTAAGAAATTTAACGTTAATAATATACTAGTTAAACGGCGATTAATTTTATAACTTGTAGAGTTATCACTCGCCAATCAGTTTATTTAACGTTGTAAGATCTTTAATAATGATGGCAGGACTCTTTTCGTCCTTTCTTACATTTATTTATTTATTTATTTCTGGAGACAGATGCTCAGACAAATATATTCTTGATTTAGCAGCACCGGGTACCAAATGCGAGAAATTTAGCTGGTATCCGCGATGTGTCTTATTGAAACGAGTGACTGAAGAAAGAAGAGTGTCACGCAGGCGTTGCGAAGACAGTGAAGTCAAAATGTTTCGAGGTCTCTTTGTATCAGAGTTCCGGTTTGCAACCCGGCGGCAAGCCTTGATATCACCATCGGCGACAACAACCTGAAGGCACTCGCACAGTTTCTTCAATCAAAACATAAGGTCCTCGTTTTTATTCTCCGGTATCTCATGGATCTCCACGTTCATACTTCTTGATATATTCTCCATCTGAGCTAAGCGTGTTTGGACAGTCGCAAGAGTTCCACGAGATTTGGACAGTTGGGCCTCAAGATCCACAATGCGAGTTTCTTTCTCTGCGATTTTCGTTTGAATGTCTTTTTGTTCCGCAAATATGAAATCTGTTGTACTCGAGAGATCATTCATAACCGTTTCCATTGCGCGGTTAACTTTCTCATCAACCATTTTCTGCATGTCTTCCCTGAGCGCAGGGCTAAGTTAAACATAAAGGTAGATCCAGGTGCGAGTTTAGCATCAAACAGTTTACTTATGCTCTCCAAAGTCACCGGCTCATTTGTGACAAGCGAGCCCAAAGAAGTACATTCCTGAGACTGTGAATCTGATTCGTAGAACTGCATCTTAAAATTATAAAGTCCATTAATTATCCGGTTTACCGGTTTTTACACTCTAATTACTTGGTAGATATTTTTCTCAGACTGGCAACACTAGTAATTGAAATGTCTGTTATGATCATTGACATTTAACATTTTGCTTTGAGGTTATAAATTATAATTAGCCGGTTTTATTTTATAGAATTTTGTGTGAAATACGCTAGGTTTACGCTGTTCACTAATTCACAGATGTAGGTTTATAGTTGTTCTCCATAATAAGTGCCACGAAAACACAAAACTGAAACTTTATCACTGTTTTTCAATAATTATCTTCGGGAACAAAAAACGATACGTAATAACTTTTTGACAGCCGGAAACCAAAAAATTATTTAAAATTATCTGCTTAAACTTTGAACTAACGAGAAAACGCCGATTGTTGGAGAATTTAAAAACAAATACATAACGTATACACAGATATTATAATAAGATGAGATCGTGAATTTGTCCGAATTTTGGGTAATAGGATAACATCAAAATGATGTTATTTGTTTCTATAAATCGTTAATATTGAACAACAAAGTATTACCTTAGAAATTGCTATTTAAATATTATTATCGGATGCGCGTTTTTCAAGTTATGAAGTAAATTATGCGTCTCGACCTTCTCGGCTTATGATAGCAAGTTTGAAGTAGTTTAATATTTTTTATATTATGTTCTTGTTTAATTTACAGGAATAAAGCATAAAATAAATAGCATGTTAGCGCTATGGGAACCTTCGTCTATTGAGGAATCTCTTTCATATATCGGATGGCCGAAAAATAATACCAATGATACTGATCATCAAGTAAGATATTTTAATAACTATTCACAATTTTATTCATAAAAAATAAATAGGTATCTTGAGCTAACCCAGATTTATCAAAAATGGGTCATACTGGCTTTTTTAAATAAGAGCTTTTACAAACTTTGGCAAAACACGGGTTTTTTTTCAGATACTGGCTAAACACAGGCTTTATATTTAAATGTAGGTTAAACACGGGCTTTTTTTTTTTTTTTTTTTTTTTTTTTTTTTTTTTTATACGAGATAGGCCTACGTTTGACCACATCCCACCTGATGGAAAGTGAAAATGCGGTCGACGACGGACTAAGCCCAGTTTTAAAAATCCGGCCTTTGTATACATTACTTAAATCCGGGCTGTTTCTAGAACTGGCTAACCAAAAGCTTTTTAAATCCTTGGCTAAAATCAGACTAAGCCCAGGCTGTTTAGGCGCTGTATAAAAACAGACTTTCCATTGATATCCATGTAGGTAGGTACACAAAAACATAAAAAGGTGCTTTAAGCTTACCGGTATAATCTAAAAATAATAACACACATTTATTTCAGACAATGTCAACAATAATGCAAATGACGGAACAGCTAAGCGTCTTCGACCAAGTAAGCTCAGATTGCGACACATTCGACGCGTCATCCAGCTCCATTAGCTCAAAGGAAACCTCCCCCACCGTCGACCAACCGACATTCTCATCAAGCGTACCAGACATTAAGAACAAACTGATCGAAGGAAATGAACTACAGTTTCACAACGACTATTTCACTATAGAAGATCGCAGTGAAAAAACATGGAATCATTCCTTCAGATCTGTTCGGTCCCCTTCTAAACCTAAGTTGGATGAAACTCAGTCGCATTCGTTCGAGTCGAAGAGGTGTGGAAGTTTGAGATTCGACTTCAAAAGTTCGGCGTCCTTGGAACAAGTCTCGTATAGAAGTTTAGTCGATAACTTGACTAAGAATGATAGGAAGAAGGTACGAGTATGTTATTATTGCTGTGCGCACATTTTTTAGTTAATTGGTTGTCTATAATTTAAGTTATTGTCATTGCAAGTGTTTAAAATTAATAAAATTACTGAAAGTGTCAGCTTGCGCTATACTTTTACTATATATCACTGATATCGATTAGACATTAGACATATCTAGTCTTTAGGTAGATAGATAGATAGAATACTCTTTATTGTAACACCACAAATATACAGAGAATGCTAAAACTAAAACACAATTTCGTAGGTAATCACATATCGTGACTTGTTTTACTACTAAATTTTCCTAAACCAAGTAATGTACGATGAGTATGTTCTGCGCACTTTCTAAATTTGAAATGTGTATAAATGTTTTATAGCAAACGCAAATAAATCACGTTCTATGATAGTTAAGAAATAAACGCTTGCGATAAAGCTTGCTGGTTGGCACTTAGATCTTGTTTAGAAAGGGCGAATTCGCCGCGTGTGTGAAGCTGGAGTGAATTCGCGCGAATCTATTTGTTTTGCAGCAGAAAAATATAAAAGTGTTCGACCGAATACCATAACATTCTATATACCTACGGTATAAGCTTATCTAGCTTATACCGTACGTGTATAGAATGCTGTAAGATCATCGCAATGATGTAAACTTCACATTATTTGCGATTTATCTATTAGGTATAGCTTATTTTGATGAAATACCTTAGTCAAGGGATAAACAAAATCCCTACGCTGGCATGTATAATGTTATTGTAGCTATGTACTTTATTATAAGCTATTGCCTTTACTTTAAAGTAGTAAATTTATTTTGAACTGTAAACATCAAGTCCTGGCAAATTATAATTCAATACTTTTACTTACCCAAAAAAACTAAAAAGCTGTGTTTGTGCGCTTGCAACTGAATTATTACCTATTCAAAATATCCTTACATAGCGCATAAACAGTTATACGCGATAAACTGCCCACAATGCGAAAGTCGTTTCAAAGAAAATAAATAGGCCAAGCGCTAGTCGGGCTACGCGCAATGTAGGATTCCGTCATTATCATCACTTGTGCGAAATTACAGCTCTCTATGACTTATAGTTTCTCCACAAAGCCGCGGATGGACGGACGGACAAACCGAAACTATAAGGCTTCCTTATTAACTACGGAAGCCTAAAAATCTTACTCGACAAAAATATATTTAAAGAGTTAACACTTTCACTGCCCAGGGGCCCTAGACAAGCGTCATTGTAGTTCGTTTTTCCACAAAAACTGTCATCTCAGTACATTTTTTCAGCGTTTGTCACAAGCTATTGGCGCTTGTCTAAGCTTTCAGTGCCCTATATTGGGTCACTAACAAACTTAGTTCACGGGATTGCGTCATGGGTTTTTTTATTTTGCATTAGTACTTGTCAAAAGAACAAAAATACACATAAAAGCCATGCTACTACAATATTTTAGGGACATATTTTTTGTTCTCTAAAATAGCTAACCCGGCGAACTGAGTTCCGCCATGTTTTTCAATCTGATTTGAATAAAAAATATGTTATTTTTCCTCATTTTTCTTCTATACAAAGTTCTGACAACAACAAACACAAAAATATGCATTATACAATTTGGTTCAGGCTAACTGAAGTTATGCGCATACAAATATTTCGGCGATTCATTTTTATTTATGTATTTAATTTTAATATGGATTAACTGGTGACCTAAAGTTTTATATGGGGACAGTGATCGTGTTAATACCGCTATGTGCTATGCAATGGTAATATTTAAACAAACACTTTTATTTACTAATTGCGGGCATTGGTTTTACCCACCTGTGTTATTGTAAAGCTAGCTATATGTATATCAAATTCAAGTTATATCAATGCAGACGCGAAAAGTAACTTTAGGTGTGAAAAGCAACAAACGCACACAATCTTGCGTCTGTATAATAATAATGAGATTATATTATATAGAGGTTATAATTATCTATATTATTTTAGATTTTTTCTATATATGACCTATATACCTCTTACAGAAAACGAACACTGGAGATTTATTAATAGCTGGCGCTCAGATAGACCAAACTACAAGGAAAAACAATCTATTGATCCTACAAGCGGTCGGCACTGCTGTTAACGATGCTTTTGAAGAAATTGAAAAAGCGATTGGTGTTATTGTGGATAAAGGTAAATTCAAATTAAACATTTTGCCAAAATTTTCAAAAATCCTTCTGCAATGCAACTATCTGTTGGACAATGTGGCACTTAACTAGAAAAAGTCCTATCTCTGCAAAGAGAATCACCCAATTTCCTGGCCACCCAGGTTACCAGTATGAGATATACGCCTGGGCTGAGACGCAAACATGTGCTACCCCATGTCTAGGAAAAGCTGAAACACATAAGATGTCCCCAAAATGAGTCTTACTCTAACATACAAAGTTCATAAAACACATCTGCTAAAAGTTATGCTGATTGTAGATAAAAGAGAAAAAAAATCTCTGTAAAGTGAAGCTACAGGACAATCTAAGCCAAAAATAGTAGATTGTAGTGGCCTCTATTGCAGAGGCCGCCTGGGGAAGTACCAGTTTGCAAGTTATTCATCCGCCAAGCAGTAATGTGCATTTCTGAGGCAAGGGCGAGGTTATCAGCATAATATCTAGTGACAGGCGACCAGTGTAAAGCCGTGCAGAATTTGTTATTTAAAAAACTGGGTGGCACTGTGTCTGATATCACGCAATCGTGATGCTTACCATCACGCATCTGATAAGCTTGTCTTGTCATTGATTTTTACAAAAAATGTATCCTAAGGAAGCAAAATAATATGGTGTGGCCTCTATTTTGAATCTAGAACAAAGTGAAGAATGCTAACTTAGTTTCCTGAACAAAGAGGAAGATTCAAAGTACATGACCCAAGGCAAAAAAATATGCCTCTGAGACATACGCTCTGCTTTTCATCGCATCTGTGAGAAAGTAAATAGAAGGCGTTTCTTGTTATAATACAGAATGCCTTCTTTTACGCCTAAACGATCCACCCGTTCTCACGATTGAGCTGAAATATAATATGTAGGTAGTTTAGACCCTAGATTTAGGACGTAAGCTACTTTTGGAACGAAGTTCCTTATCGCGCTTTGTGAAAGGGGGCTAGACGGAAAAAAATCTTACGAAAAGTTGTCACGACACTTTTTGCTATAGTAAGCTATTGTAAGCTGTGCGGCGTGCGCATGTTTCTCTGTCTGTCTCTCTCTCTCTCTTATAGAAAGCAAGCCAGATATTTTCATTAATCGAAAGGAACTTCGTTCCATCCGGGTGTCCCTTGACACCTCTCAAGTTTTTTTTTAGTAGGTAAAACTACGGGCGCAGCTGGTTAAATCAATATTCAAAATGTTTATTCATCAGGTGAATATACAGAAGACGAATGGGCTCAAGCGCAGTCGTTGATCGAGTTGTTTAAGGCGCGTACAGAGGAGACGTCTCGATGGCTTCGTTTGTCGCACGCGGCCATGAGACTGCGCTGCGAGTCGCCGCTCTGGGCCCGTGAGCACGCCGCCTTACAGACTAGAAGGGACACGTGCTTTTCACAAGCTGTAAGTATTCATCTTACAGATAGAAGTATTTCCTATTATAGATACGTACTCGTAAGTATGAGTATGCAACGAATTAATAAAGAAAAACTCACTGTGAGTATGGCAGAGTGTGTGAAGCGTGTGTGGATGCGGATATATGTTTGTTACCTCTTCACGTCTAATTGGCTGAATCGCTTGAGCTGAAATTTGTTATGAACGTAGGTTAACAGATGGCTTCATGGATGGAACATTTCTGTGGGTAAAAACGCTGGTCGCAGATAGTCTTACTAATATTACAAACGTGAAAGTTTGTAAGAATGTATGGATGTCTGGATGTATGTTTATTACTCTTTCACGCCTTAACGGGTGGACCGATTGAGCTGAAATTTGGTAGATAGATAGCTTAGACTATGGAATAACATATAGGCTACAGTACAGCGGGTAAAACCGCTGGGAGTAGCTAGTGTCCGCGCACCACTGGCAAACGTGGGTTCGCGCGGACCCACCATTAACTAAAAGAAAAGTAACATGACAATTGACACCAAGATGACAAGATGCAAATGTCAATGTCAAGAGAATAAAAATACACCATTGCAAAGGTACCGGCCGGTGCGGACATATTGTCTAATTTTAATTATTTTTGCATTTTCAAGTAATCTAGAAGTTTTGAGTGCATCTTATTTTAAAAAGTAATATCCAATTTCCCAAACAGCTAGTATTATATGTATATAAGTAGTAGTGTGTGTAGTATTATGTATTATTAGTATGAAGTATGGCAGAGTGTATTATGTGTGTATGTTTCTCTTCACACCAAAAGAGCTGAACTGCTTAAGCTGAAACTTGTTATGTACGTACTTAGATCCTGAAATAACAGATGGCTACATTTCTGTGGGTAAAAGCGCTGGTCGCAGATAGTAAGTTATATTTGTTAAAATCATATCGGATCTGACGTGATCCATGACAAAAGAGATACTTTTCTATTTAGGTGCCCCACCTTGCGATCTTTAGCCCTCCAGCTGTCCTGACACATGCAATAAGGATGTTAAGAAGGTTTAAATTTAAAAGTCTATTTAATGCGTCACCTATTGTATAAACTTTTACCGTAGGTAGACTACCTTTGCGGGAGGTTGACTAGGTGGTTACCCCAACAGTGCCAGTTATTCTGCCGACTGGACAGTGATGTGCATACATTACTGTGCTTTATTCTACGAAAAAATATTACATCCCTAGTTCGTTGGCTTTATTAATGTAATTACTAGGCTAAAGAGTCTTAACATCTTATGATTTGAGTAAGAAGCGTTGGCGCGGTGAACGTAAAAGTTTGTAAGAATGTATGGATGTGTTATTGTTACTCTTTCACGCCTAAACGGGTGGACTGATTGAATGAAATTTGGTATTGAGATAGCTTAGACCCTGAAACAACACATAGGCTAGTAACACATAGCTATAGTACAGCGCGTAAAACCGCTGGGCGAAGCTAGTTTTACATCATTGGTACTGGGTAGCAGTGTACTAGTTATAATGGGCAGCGTATCTCTTACCATCTGCAGGGTTATTCACTTAATTGTCAGGGACCCGAACGGAATACCTATTTGTCAATAATGTATGAAATTACGTATTCAGTCGATCAACTTTTTTTTATACTAAATAGGTAGATCGCTCTAAGCGATAAGGCCGCCTATTGTACACCTTTATATAGTTTAGTTTTAAGTCTTTTTTGTTATCTTTTAACTGCAGTAAAGAGTATTGTATTGTAATAGGCCTACGACTGCCTGCCTGCGGTCTGACGACTTGATACGTCATTTGATACATTTTTGTCAATTCGGTCGTCGCGTCGGTTTGGTTCCCAGACGAATAAGTGGATAACCCTGCAGGAGATTGTCTTGCTCGTCTTTTTGCTTCTTTGTATAAAAAAAAAATTCGTTACAGCTTACAACAGTATCGACAGGCCTCCTTTGCTGGCTCAGCTCTGTGCCTAGTGAAGTGGTAGTGAAACTGCTGACGTTCGGACTGGGCCCGCTCTGTGGGTTCGAAGGGCTACTCAGTTTGTACTCAACGGAGAAAGCGATGTGGGGCGATATGGTGGTCGCTGTCGAAGATTTGCACACCGTTGTGTTTACTCTCACTAAAGTTGGACACAGGTTTGTTAATAAAGTTTTTTTTTTATATACCACACAGTAAGAAGACGAGCAAGACGCTCTCCTGATGGTAAGAGATAACGCTGCCCATACTTAGTACAGTGCTAACCAGGATTTTACAATTCTGGGTATACTGCGCCAACGCTTCTTACTCAAGAGTCATAAGATGTTAAGACTCTTCAGCCCAGTAATTTCACTAGCTACAGTGCCCTCCTATCGAAGCACAGTAACCACCATACTACTATCAACCACTGGTAGTACGGGCCTTAGGTATGCCACAGATACTTGTAATGGTGCTTTCACACATCATCAGGAATGCTTTGTAAAATCCTATGCTTACGAAGTTTTTTGTTCTTTCTTATGATTTTTTTTTATTATTATTATTATTTTTTTATTGATAAAAAACTCCGATGTGCATTGTCCTAAAATGGGCTTAACGCCAGGAGCCAATAGCGAGCAGTCATAGCACATCGCAACATTGACATAAAAGCAACTTCTGTCCACTGTCAAGAGTAATTGACGTTTGTAAGAGTACAATGACATTGGGAGTAGCTACAAATTTTATGCAATGACAGTGCGAGTAGCAAGAGTAGCTTCTTGATATAATATGTAATATGTTAACTCTTGAAGTATCGTCAAGCGTTGTTACTCTTAAGTTAATGTTGCGATGTGCTACGGCCGCAGGGAGGAATTTATCGGTTATATATAGATTATATATATATAGAGTTAGATATTATAGGTTTAGTCTGCAACAATCCACGGTCGCATCAACGCTTGGAGGATGGAAGAGGATTAACTTAATGCCATTAGAGGATTAACTAAATGCCTTAATACCACAGTCTATTAGAGACAGGGTTTGACAATGTTAAGAAAAAGTAAGTTGTGAATACATAAATAAATAAAAATAAAATAAATATTTCAGGACGTTTCACACAGCGCCACTTAACCCCAAACTAAGTAACTTAATGCTTGTATTATGGTGGTTAGGATAACGGATATAATACTTATATACTTTTTTTTGTAAATACATATAATAGATATTGAAAACCACCCAGACCAGGAACAAATACATGTGGATCACACAAACATTTAACAAAATATACAATGAATGTTTTCAGTAGCAGCGCAATACCACAAGTGTCGGGCACTAGAGGAGCTCTAACAGTTTTACTTCCCGTCTCGGACTCACTGTATGGAAGATTCACCTCGAAAGAGGTAAGACGTTTTACTTGCTTTTATTTAGTTTTTTTACCTGTTCCGAAATTTGTCTGTAATAAAATCTTGCAAGCTAAATTTGATCCACTTCCCGGTTACCGAGTGAGTTGAAAACTGGCATACATGTGTACATAAATCGGAGTACATACATGGAGCTGCTGATCTGATGATGGAATCCGAAGGCCATAGGAACTCTATAGTTAAACGACACAACCTCATCGAGTTAGATGCATTTTGATAAGTACTTTGGTGCTACATCGTAACTAGGGTCTGATGATGGAACTAGAAGGTGGTTTTGAACCAAGACCGTGTCGCCAAGCGGTCATCATGACTGAGTTCCGGCATGATGTTCAGTGTTTATTGAAGCCAGGGAGGGATTTATCCCGCCTTCTAGGTTTAGTCTGCGACCATCTACGGCCGCTACTTCGCTTAACATGACGTGTGATCGTACTCAAAGACTAAACTTTTAATCTATCTTTATACCTATTACCTATAATAAAAATGTAAAAGGACAACTTATGTACGTTGAAGATATTTAAAAAAGAATTGTAACCACTTTATGAATGATGATACTGAAGTAGAAAATGTAATGAAATTCATTTCTGTCTGTCTGTATCTTGACCGTGCATCACACCGAAACTACTGAACGGATTTGAACGAAACTTAGCATGCACGTACATCATGGTCTGAGGTAACATCATATGCAGTGTTATTCCTGAAATTCGTGACGGTTCCCGTGGGAGACGGTTAGAGACAAACTCATAATGTTCTGTTATCACTAGTAAATAATAATAAAAAACCTTTTTCAGCACTTATCGTTCACAATAACGGCGATATTCTTCAACATCGGTGTCAACGGCAAGGCGACGTTGGCCGAAGCTCTGGGGGAGACGACGCCGCAACATCACTCGAACAGTGACAATTTGGATAGATTGAACAAGTATTATCATAAATACACTAAGATCTTTCCCACCGATCCTATGGAGCCAATACGAGGTAATCAATTAAGTATCTATATGAATAAACAAGTGAAATTTTAAAAATACTTTTTAAAAACAAGCTTTAATTATTATTACCATCTTGCATCATAAAGTACTCATCAAGACGAATCAAATGAGCCCAAACTCGATGGGGTTGCGTTGTTTAATGACAGAGTTCCTATGGCCACCTTCCAGCTCCATCATGAGATCAGCTCGATGTCATAAAAATATTGCATTGTCATCCGATTTACACACGCGTGCAAATTTTCAGCTCAATTGGAAACCGGGAAGTGGGTCAAATTAAACTTGCAAGATTTGATTACAGACAGACAGACAGACAGACAGACAGACAGACAACAGACAGGTGAAAGTAATATAAAGCTTGTAAAAAGAGAACAAGTTTATGAATTGTTATTCCTTGTCTAAATATTGTATACTAGCTCATACTCGCGGCTTTGCGCGCGTGGCCAAATCCTTTGTTAGCGGAAGTCTACGTCATAAAAACTATCTGTATTCCAAATTTCAACCCAATCGGTTCAGCGGTTTAGGCTGTGCGTTGATAGATCAGTCAGTCAGTCACTCTTTCCTTTTATATATTTAGAAGACCTTTGATAGTATTATTGTTTTGTTTGAATCTCGGCCCCGAACCAATGACTTATCATTAGTTATGTGCGGCTTCCACTCGCTATACTGATGGTAGCCTTCGACAGTGGTTAGTTACCACCCACTGGACAAAACCGTGTAGCCAAGCGGTTATTATGACCGTGTTCCGACATGATGTTCAATGAAGGCAGGGAGGGTTTTATCCCGCCTTCTAGGTTTAGTCTGCTACCATCTACGGCCGCATCGTCGCTTAACATCACGCGAGATCGCGGTCAAAGCCTAACTTTTAATAAATAAAAATATACCTAAATGTTTTAAATCACCTTTTTATTTGTAGCGTCATCAAGAACCAAACCATTGGAAGAGGTAATAGAGAACTTAAGGATATCCGTGCATAAGAAAGTGCCCAAAAACGTGGAGGTACTGCATTTGGCGGCGTTAGCTACGAGGCTTATGAACGGTAAGTGAACATAATAATAATAAAATAATAATTGGGGTATATACTCCAACAGAACAGGTTACCCTCCTTACACTGTCAGAATCAAATCACAATTTAAAGGTTGTGTGGCCAAACTGTAGTATGTTGCAGTTTCAGGTCGCCGAGATTACTACAGGGCCTGCAACATGACCTAACGACTGCCTCCTACATATCTTATAGGAAACACGGTAGCGTCCAAGCGTAAGTTTTTGCCACACTGAGATTTGAACCCAGGCCCTCGGGATCATAAGCCGGACGTACTACCACTGGACTATGTAGTATATTTTAGTTATTAAGTGGGTAGGTTTCATTTATGTACCACCTACCCTACATGTTTTAAGATTAATAAACGTCAGTGTTAAACCAACTTGCGTGTGTTGCACTACAGACTACAGACCATATATACCATTAAACAGAATGCTTTCAAAGTATAATTTAACTACAATCAATTTTAAACTAAATATTTTTAAGTACTTATTTACGAGTACCTTCTTAGATATTTTTATACACATGATGTTCAATAGTGTTATCTAATCACACTATTATTATACAGGCGAAAGTTTGTGAGTGTGTATGTTTGTTACTTCTTCACGCCTTACCGATTGAGCTGAAATTTGGTATAGGGATAGCTTAGACTCTGAAATAACAAAAGGCTACAGTACAGCGGGTAAACCGCTGGACGCAGCTAGGCTAATCTAATTTAATCTTGGAGCCTATTATAATATTACAATTGTTACGTTGTAGGTATAAGGTTTACGTCATGCAAAAGCGCCAAAGACAGAACAGGGATGTCGGTGACTCTAGAACAATGTTCCATCCTCGCTTCGGAGTATCATCTTGCTGAGCATGAGCATAAAAAAGCTCTCAACATTATGAGAAGGTACTTAAAAACAACTCATTAAAACGCAATTTTTAAATACACTATTTAAACTATATACCTATACTCAGAAATATTTAATTATCTGATTAACATCATCATCATCATCAGCCTATGCTCGCCCACTGCTGATTTACACTAGAGGAGCACTAGAGTAGGAGGGCACTGTAGCTAGTGAAATTACTGGGCTAAAGAGTCTTAACATCTTATGACTCTTGAGTAAGAAGCGTTGGTGCAGTGCTCCTTGAATTTCACATAATTGTGTAATCCTAGGTAACACTGTACTGATTATGGGCAGCCGTTATCTCTTAACATCAGGAGAGCGTCTTGCTCGTCTTCTACTTCATCACATAAAAAAAAAAACATGAATATTGAATAATTCGTTTCATTTAATACTCTTCCGAATTTGTAAATTACATAGTTTTGGGCATACATATAAAGAGTAAACACACGGATATATAAGTGCAAGCTGGGCCTCAACGTGGGCTTCGGATAGTAACGATACAGCACATGTATAAAGAGCTCACTCCTCGAGGTCTCCACGAAAATACTCACAAATATTATATTATATTTGTAAAAAATATATTAATTTAATCTTAAAAGTGCTCGAGTGGAGACCACAGACTAGCAAACGCAACGTAGGACGTCCACCCACAAGGTGGACAGACGACCTTATGTCGGTCGCCGGAAGACGCTGGATGCAGGTCGCTTCCAACCGGTACATATGAAGTCTAAAGGGGAGGCCTATGTTCAGCAGTGGACGTCTTACGGCTGAGATGATGATGATGATGAATCTTTAAAGTATTTAATGATATATTATTCTGTCCATTTCAGCGAAGGATGTCGGCGTTACAATACATACAAGAACATAGGCGTCAACAAATACGCTTTCACTAAAAAACAAGCTGTCGCTTTACCGGAAGACTATCGGCCTCCACCTGGCACTTACGGCTCTTCTCAAACTTAAATAATTAATTTAAAAAAAAAGAGTGAAATAACAGGTATCTTCGATAACTATAAGTGAAATGGTCAAAGGCAAAATCTACTTGAAAAGTTACCTAAAGTTAAGTAACGTTCTTAAATCAACCGATCGAATTTGGTGGTTCACCTGTAAAGGATGATTCACACGTACGTGATTAATACGCGGCGATTATCACTTGTTTTGTTATAAAACTAGTGGTTATTAATATCACCGATTCAATATAATACGAATGTTTGGAATATATTGTAAAATAATGACGAAACCAGTGGTATATCACAATTGTTGACGCAAATTTACTTACTTTATACTTCTCTATTTACTATATTTAAATATACTATATAATATATAGACTACTCTGTTGTAAAGTCATTTTTACAATGGAAGTTGAAAAAATGAAAAGCCTAAGTTTATTTATATTTTATTTACTCCTAATGATGGGAAAAAACTTTTATACACGATGTAAGTAAATGTGACATGATAAGAAAACGTCGGGTTTTTGAAAAATAATATATATGAGCTGTCAAAATAGTTAAAAAATTGGACTTAATTGTTTACTAGTACTTAAATATTTACACGATGATATATAAATATATGAATTGATTTTCAAGAATCTTATTATCAATATATAATACAGCATAGCGAAAATACTGAGCTATACTAACATAAAAAATATAACTTAGATTTTAGTATAAAAAACTAATATTCACAAAGTTTGACCAATATCAGCCAATATAGATGCCAACTTTATACATTTACATAATTTACTATTCAAGTACAATGAGAAGCACAAAAAGTATTATCATGCCTATACGAATACCAAATATAAAAACAGCATTTAAAAATATTTATTTTGTAACAACTATCCTTTTTTGTGCCATTTTTATAAGTACTTAATGTTATATAGAATCACACTCACAAGAAATGTAATATTTGCTGCTCCATCATTGAAATTTATTTTGACGTTTTAAAATTGTACTAAGTTTTATCATTAATATGTAAAGTATTTGTTAAAATGTCCTTTATAAAAAAATACATTTAATGAAGTGGCAAAAATAAATTACTTGTAACTGTAAAATGGAATTCAATGATCGGGCGGACTATCTACGAATATATTGAGTGAGTGTGAATTGTACTTAAGGTGGACGCACCGAGTCCGAGCCGAACGAATCGAATTTTAAACTGTGTATATGAAACCTCATGAAAAACCTCGGACACTTCCCCGCTTCGAATCGTCCGAATTGGAATAAAATAAATATCCTATACAAAATCTAAAATTCCATTCGTTCGGCGCGTTCAGTTCTAAAATTCAGATCTAAAATGCTTTAAGTAATAATTTAGTGGTTGAGGATTGGCAGGATGGCACACGATAGGACGAGCTGGAGGCTCTTATTCTCTGAGGCTAAAACTCACTTTGGGTTCTCGCGCCAACCTAGTTTAGTTTAATTATAATTTGATGGACACATAGTTTTCTCTAGACTATATATTTTAGAGAGTTTCTCATAATCATTATGATAAGTACATGCAATAATAATATTTAACTATTGTGCAAAAGTACATACTATACAAAATGTAACAAAAATGTGTAGTGATACCTAGAATGGACACATTATTGTTAGAAATTAATTGAAATGAATTAAACGAAGAGTAAAAGAAGAGTTAAAAAAATTAAACAAAGTACAAGCTCACTTTTAATAATTGAGGGCAAGACACACGTTTTAATTCGTGTTCTAAAAGCAAAACCTCCACTTTGCTGTAAAGTCAGTTAAAAAATAAGATTTCATATAAAACAACTGGTCAATTTCAGTTGTACCCATTCAATATGTATTGAATTTTGTCTTAAAAAATCTTTTAGTTGCAGTTGTTCTAGTGCATCATAAGTATTACTACAATTTTTTGTACCAAAGACGTATATCGATAACATGATTTTTTTACATACACACGACAATAAATTGTTTGTTTTTACCGTAGATAGATACAACTATAGACAAGTGATAGCCCGGTAGGTTAGCCGTTAAATTATTTTATAACATACTATGTAATAAAATAAATTAGCACATTGGGAGATAACTGTGTAATCAAAAATATAAAGTAATAATATAATCTCTCCTTTATATTGGCACATAACGACGAGTTTCAACTGTTGCGGAGCGGAGTAGACTAGAATTGACCAATCACAGTGCTTTTTGATATCTCTAGATATCAAATAAATCAAGGACTCTAATTGATCAATTATTGTAGTCCGTTCTCTGTTGCGCGTCAAATAAAACGCGCATTTAATAGGGCCTAATACTGCATGGATATCACATCGATCAATTTGGAGTCTATAGTTTTTTCTGTCTATGATTTTATTTTTACATTTTTATAATATTAAGATTGTTATTTACACATCATATCAAATGTTTATTTATACATCGAACCCGTGAATCTTCCATACTACTGTGCCAAAATGAAATTAATATAGTATTACGAAATATAACTATCAATGTACACCATATTTTAGAGCCCTCTGTACTCTCAGAAGCACAAAAAATTAAAGTAGTTATAGTTCTTGGGACTCATGAATTTGTGCGGCCTTTGTGTGTTACACAAATTCTTTAGTGTTTGTACGAATTGCTTCTGGGGCCCTTGGCCCCCTGCCAGAAAACTTGTTATATTTATAGGTATTATTAAAGATGTGCATCTGAAGTAGGTAGCGGTAGTTGCTTGCACTTGGCTACGGATGGCTCAGCGTACCCGCTGCCCCGGCATTATGGCGTCCCGTTGGAACACCCTCAGGTTCTTAGTATATAGAGTATTTTCGGCGGGGGAGCCCCACATACCGCCCCGCGTCCCCTAGAGTGGGGTGATAATGCGTAATGCTTTTTTTCCTAGTACACAAAAAGGTGCTGCCATATGAAAAAAAAATAAAAGAAAACATTCAATATCTATGAAGTAAATGCAAGAGCTGTAGGCGGTGAATATTTAAATATAAACAAATTATAACTGTCTACTGTACCTATCTAGTACCAAGTAGACCTAGAGACTAGGAATTAAAAAAAAACATGTATCGTGTTGCAGCGGTCGGAAGGTCGACTTAAGCAGTATTAATCTGAGTCTGCGGGATCGAATCTCGCTAACAGAAGTCATAAATTTAGCTTTTTCCCGGACGCTGGATGCGCTCGTGCCAGTCCTGGGGGGATGGCGGGAGCGATCGCAAGTTCTGACCGGGCACGGTAGCTTCGGAACGTTCCTGCATCGGATCAGGGAGAGGGAGTCCCCGTCGTGCCTCGACTGTGGTGTGACGGCGGACTCGGCTCAGCACACTCTTGAGGTGTGCCCGAAATGGGCTGATTCCCGCCTGAACCTGACCTCGGTGGTCGGGCCGGACCTCTCGCTTCCCAGTGTGGTTTCATCCATGCTGGGGAACGACGAGGCCTGGGCAGCAGTTGCCTCCTTCTGCGAGAACGTAATGACGCAGAAGGAGGCTGTGGAGCGACTGAGACACCACTGCCTTCTCGCCACGCTGTCTCAGGCGACCCGCAACCCCAGAAGGGGCAGGGCAAGGCGACTCTACGTGAGTCTACGTCTGCCCCCCTGTGGTGAATAGCGATGATAGGCGCAGGGGCGCCTTCATCCGCATTGCACATTCACCACCACCATCGGTGGGAACGGCCGAGCACTCGGGACCGTTCCAGGGCCCCCCTGTTGAGAGGGGCGTGTAGGGCCCGTCTTTGTGAAGGCGGGCAATCGTCGACGGAGGAATGGATGCAAAGCTCTGCCGAAGCTCTGCCAGACCTCCGTCACAAAGTCGTTGCGGGAGTGCCGCCGGGTTGTTTAAGAGCGTATACCCGTGCAGTCGCTCTCACGGGGAGTCCCACATAACCCTCCCACACCCCCGATGGGTATGCGTAACGCATTTTTTCCCGGCGTAACCAAAAAAAGGGATAGAAAAAGAGAGGGATATTTTTTATTATGTAGGTAAATACTTACTTAGGTAAGTATTTTTGTGTGTGTAATTTTACTCTGAGTAAGGAAAACGTTACCTGTCCTCAGGAATAAAAGTTTTCATTATTTTCAAAATTTATTAGGAAAAAATCTTAAGTTAGAATATAGCACTTAAAATACTAAATAAGACGGATACTCCTCTCTGGACGACCTCTGTGGCGCGGTGGGCTAATACCCGCCTAAAACGCAGAAGGTTGCGGGTTCGATTCCCGCATGGGACAAATATTTGTGTGATGCACAGGTATTTGTTTCTAGTCTGGGTGGTTTTTCAATATCTATTATAAGTATGTATTTACAAAAGAAAAGTATAATATAAGTATTATATCCGTTATCCTAACCACCATATTACAAGCATTAAGTTGCTTAGTTTGGGGTTAGGTGGCGCTGTGTGAAACGTCCTGAAATATTTATATTTATTTATTTTATTTACTACACAATGAACAACCATACCACCAACCATTCAACCATGATACCTAGGTATATAAAAAAGGCTGCAATTTGCATTGAAACTGTTCAACATAAATCAACAACCGCGCGTAAGCTTAACATTGAGCGTGTAGCATTCGCAAAAAAAAAATACTCGTTCAAGACGAGTCTGAACAAATATGGTTAAAAATTCACTTAATCTTCTAGCTTTTTAAGTAGGTGCCAATCAAATAAGGCATTAAAATGTTGAAAATTAAAGGGCGTTTTCTTAAATACCCGTTGACCAGCCTCCCGGGCCTGGTCCCACCCGACAAGGGGCAGTGGTGTGGCCCATCACTACGCGAGGGACACGTAGGTATGGTCTACCGGTCCACTGCCACCTTCCGCCACGGCGACGCTCGCGATGAGCCCGCTCGCGCCATCCACTGTGCCTTATGCTGCCTTCATAGGGACACGCGGAGGCGCAACACCTACAACACACGTCGCCCGCAGAGGATAGGAAGAACGGCGCATCGTAATACGGGTACTCCTCTTCCCCTGCGGCCCCACCGCGTCCGCCATAAAACGGTGGCGACCCCGTTTGGGCCGCGGAAGGCAGGGAGAGTGGCGCATCGTGATACCAACACTTCTCACCCGCCCCGACCCCCGCCATAGACCCATGGTGCGATGGTCAACGCACCGCGGTCCTCCTCGGTTGGGATGCCCCTGAAGGAGGCACCGCAACCCAATCGGCCACTCGCACACGGGCTGCTGGAGGTCAGCCCGGCGTGGAGCGGCCGACCGCCTCGGGTTCCTCTTAGTTTCACCGTGGTCTCCTCTACCACGGCTACTTATCCCCACCGCCACGCAAAGGCGAGAACCCACCGGGGGGAGTTACTATCTACCTTTTTTTTATCCCAGGAAAAATGCGTTACGCATCATCACCCCACGCCGGGGGGCGCGGGGCGGTATGTGGGTCTCCCCCGCCAAAGATCGGAGCGGCGGGGATACCCATTAAAAAACCTGGGGGTGTTCCTGCGGCCTGCGGGACGCCATAATGCCGGGGCAGCGGGTACGCCGAAGCATTCATCCGCGACCCCGACGGCGTTTGGTCCTCACTGACAGGAGGACCCCTCCGCGGTGGGGTGAAGAGGAGTTTCACCCCACCCTCTCAAGGGGCGCGCGGAAACACCGCGCGCGTCACCTCGTGGGTCTGTGCTTGCGGCGACGAATACCCCCGTACTTGCCGCCTAGACCCAGGTTATGGGGGCTGGAGAAGGGCGTGGAAGATACGCCTCCGACGCCCCCTTCTCCGGGCACGCATCGGGAGGTCGGTGGTGACCTCCCGTTCTCCACCGACCTTCGCGCTCCGCGATCTCCTTCTGCGAGATGACACTCTCGCAGAACGAAACCGCGACCTGCCACGACTGCTCGCTTGCAACCATGGCTCTTACCATGGTTGGGGGCGAGAGTTCGCCCCCCATAACAGCGACGAGGGTACGGCGCTCACTGACCCAAGCTGGGCACTTCTCCAGTATGTGCTACGCCGTATCCTCCTCAGAGGGTGACGTCGTTACCACAGTGGTGGCAAGCAGGGGTCGGTTCCCTGCCGGCTACGTGGTGCAAGTACTTTCCGAAGCATCCGTGCCCGGAAAGCACCTGCACGAGCCGGAAGGTCAAGGACCCGTGCTCTCTGTCCGTCCACTGCTGGAGTAGTGTACGGACTGCCACCACTGTCCAGCTGCCTGCTCGAGGGTGGGCCAGACGCGTACTCCACCTCTCGAGCATTGCTTGGCTTCCTCCTTCCACCTCTCTACCTCCTTGGGAGACGCGGTGAGCCCGTGGAGGCGGAGTGCGGCGCGCCACTCGTAGCGCGCCGCATACAGCTCCGCCTCCAGGTCCCAGGGGGGAGATCCTGCCATGAGGCACGCCGCCTCGTAGGAGACCGTGCGGTAACCCCGTATTACCCCGACGGCCATCACCCTCTGAGGACGTCTCAGATGGGCGATGGTTTGCTCCGTCAGGGCATCCACCCATACGGGGGCTCCGTATAGAGCCATGGACCGCACGACTCCCACGTACAGGCGACGGCAGCTGGTCCGAGGTCCGCCTAGGTTCGGCAGCAGCCGCTTGAGAGCGGCCGCCGCACCCATCGGCGGGGAGCCAACCGGGCAAAGTGCTCCCGGAAGTTCCACCGCCCGTCGAGGACGAGTCCAAGATATTTCATCGAAGGCTCGACCCCGATGCAGACCTCCCCGATAGGGATAGTGGAACCCTTACTCGGGGCCCTCCGAGGCCCGTGAAAACACAGGGCTTTGTTGACGGCCACCCGAAGTCCCAATCTCTCTATCCGTGCCACCACCTCCCCCACCGCCACGGTGGCAAGGCGGGCAGCCTCCTGGAATGTCCCCCCCGGGGTCATGACGAGCGTGATAACAATTTTCACATGAGTAACAATTTTCTTTACACACCCTACGGTATCTACTCTAATAAGTGGAAAACATTTAAAGAAGAACAAAATAGCATATTTATTAAAAATATCCGATATGGTTTAGTGGCCAGTATATCCATACAATAAAAAAAAACTCGTTCAAGACGAGTCTGAACAAATATGGTTAAAAATTCACTTAATCTTCTAGCTTTTTAAGTAGGTGCCAATCAAATAAGGCATTAAAATGTTGAAAATTAAAGGGGGTTTTCTTAAATACCCGTTGACCATCCTCCCGGGCCTGGTCCCACCCGACAAGGGGCAGTGGTGTGGCCACTCACTACGCGAGGGATACGTAGGTATGGTCTACCGGTCCACTGCCACCTTCCGCCACGGCGGCGCTCGCGATGAGCCCGCTCGCGCCATCCACTGTGCCCTATGCTGCCTTCATACACGCACCGCACCGCACCAGCAACTACGCTAACTCTGGGTTGACGTAGTTACACGCTCAAGCACAAACCCACGAGGTGGCGCGCGCGGTGTTTCCGCGCGCCCCTTGAGAGGGTGGGGTGAAACTCCTCTTCACCCCACCGCGGAGGGGTCCTCCTATCAGTGAGGACCAAACGCCGTCGGGGCAGCGGATGAATGCTTCGGCGTACCCGTTGCCCCGGCATTATGGCGTCCCGCAGGACACCCCCAGGTTTTTTAGTGGGTATCCCCGCCACTCCCATCTTTGGCGGGGGAGTCCCACATACCGCCCCGCACCCCCCGGCGCGGGGTGATGATGCGTAACGCATTTTTCCTGGGTCAAAAAAAAAAAAGTTACACGCTGAGGCTATCCCTATTGCCAAATAATGTATTTTTTTCTTTTTAATGTATATTTCATTTAGTAAATTGTGTAAAAGTTGGCAATAAATTTATTTTCTTTCTTTCTTTCACCGCGGACCACCTCGGTTTGGGTTGCCCCTGAAGGAGGCACCGCAACCCAATCGGCCACTCGCACACGGGCAGCTGGAGGTCAGCCCGGCGTGGAGCGGCCGACCGCCTCGGGTTCCTCTTAGTTTCACCGTGGTCTCCTCTACCACGGCTACTTATCCCCCACCGCCACGCAAAGGCGAGAACCCACCGGGGGGGAGTTACTACCTACGTAACTTAATCATACATTTTTTTAAAATTTAATAAAGAATACTGACTATGTCAATACATACTAAGTCTCTTTTAGCACATATACCAAACTTATTAACGCCAATAGCGGATCCAGGATTTTTTTCTGGGGGCCAAGGTGCAGACGGCCGCCAAATATATTATATTTTTTACTACGAAAAGTGTGTTTTTAGCTCGCTCTGAACAGTTAGAAAAATGAAATATCCTTAATAATAAGTGTGCGAGCAGCATTATGCGAGCGGTGAGAAAAAAAAAATCTTGACCATGATATATGTATGTGCGAAATTCGTAACTCTATGTACAATGCTTCGGGGGGGGGGGGGGGGGGGGGGGGGCTTGGCGGCGGAGGAATTTACTCCATATGCTTTAATAAATAAACACCTGCGTCGCAGTGTCAAATTTTTAAGCAGATGTGTCAAAAGCACTTTTTAAGAAGAATGATTTTATAATACACTGCGACATAAAGTGTGGTGTAGTTGGCATAGAGAAGAGTCACATAATGTTTTAAAATAATAAAACCATTTTGCTTAAATTTTCAGCCAAAGTGCAAAAATTAAATGCATTTTTGAGAATGAGAATTTGGCGCTAAATGGAGCGATGGTTTGAATGTTAACACACAAAAATACGACATATAAAGGCCCTACGCACTCGTGATTTGCAACAACTATAAGACGTAAAATATTATTTAAAACGTTGATCTTTATAAGTCAAATGTAATGAAATTTGACCAACGTCTAATATTTGATGGTCTAACGGTCTAAGACTGGTTTGTAATGTGCTGACGAGGTCTTTTCAATAACTGACATAAATGTTTGAATATTTCTTATCCAACATAATAATATGCTAAAGTTTCATAACACGAAAACTTCTAAGTTTATCTAGTCTTATGACAATCACGTACTTAAGATACATTTATTTGTACTTTTGTTTATTTTGCGAGTTTATTATACCTAAATCTAGTCGGCCTTCCATCTTAGCCAAGCGCTAAACTAAATATGCTAGATTACAGTAAGGCGGTTGGCAGGTAGAGCAACTATTGCAGCAACCATCACTGGTAATTCGCTGCCAACTGGCTCTTTCAAAGTTAGCTCGATTTTAAAGCGATAGAAAACAGCTAGTTACTTTTAGTAACAAGTTACTAGAAAGTTGCTAGTTACTAGGAATTACTTGAAAGTTGCCAGTGTCAGTTACTATACCTAATTGCTCTGTCTCCAAAACGCCTTATAGTGAGAAACGAACAAAAAATCTGTCTCCCTAGTTTATTTTAATGTTAGTTTTGGCACGCTAGCTTTCCACCAATCGTTAACGCTAATAAAATAAACTGGGATGACAATTGTGGCAAAATGTACATTTAGTAGTAGTACATTTTTTATAGCAGACTAAACAAGCGTTGGACCGCAATCTCACCTGCTGTTGATAAGTGACGATGCAGACTAAATTGTAGCACGCTTGTTCAGTAAGAACCTATTCTCTCCTGATTTGAACAAACCCACGTTATAGCATTCGGGAAACACTGACGACGGTAGCGAGTTTCATAGTTTCGCCATTCTCATAATAAAAGACGAAGCAAATCGCTTCGTCCGACCTGTTGGTATATCCACCAAATATTAAACATTTCATTAACGTTAGCCATAAGCGATTGGCCCCTGGCTAGAGGTATATGTCTCAATCTCGCCATCTTTTTCTAGCGTCTTCTCTCAGTTTCCATTCTTTGAAATAATACTTTAATAATAGAGGTAATTGCATAACAGAGTAAGGGGTCAGGATTTGTGTCATTTGTGTCAGTTATTTAGACGGTTTTTAAAAAAGAAGTGTAAATTTGTGGCAGAAAATATATAATAACTTTTGTAGAGTTGTAATGTTGGGTATTGATATAACCATTTACTAGTAGTTTTAAGGGATTTATATTATTATCACTTAGTACGTAATGGACCTACGTATTAGTTATAGAATCTTCTATTCTACTATATATTGTAATCTAAAATACCAAATAGATATGAATTTGAATCTTTCATCAACATATTTTTTGTATTATTTGATTTACATGACACATAAAATTGTGTCGACAAATTTTGTTTTTTGTTCCGTCTCGGTATAACGTGAAACATTTCTATGAAAATATTTAAACACATAATAGTTATTGTGAAATTATCTAACCATTGTTACAAATTAACTTGCAGAATATTTCAAAAATTTAGTTTTAAGTCTTAAGTCGTTTTTAGTGAACATCACCTTTTACTATTTTTGTGTGAATTTTATTTATTTTTATAGTGTTGTCATCTTCTTTATCCTTTGTGATTGTAAAACGTTTGTAATTGGTGTTATTTTGTATTATTTATTAAATGTTATGACGTGACTTATAATGTATTACCATTTTTGTAATAACTTTTATTATTGTCTTACAATAATTAGGGGTAAGTATCTAGTATATTAGTTTTTGTCTCTTCTCTCATTCCAAAGTACATGAAATCTGATAGATTTCAAAGTCTTCCAAGAATTTGTTTGCTTCCTTACATACCTACTGTACTTAGGAGGGCAAATATTGAGACAAAGGCGCGTAGATTACGGTAAAGACTCAGCCACACCACTCCGCACTGTGTGTCATAGTGTCAAATTATTTGATAAAGTGCTTGTGACATTTTGTTTTGTTTAAGAATTTGACATTGCGACGAAGAGTGAGACGCAGGTGTGGCTGATCCGTATATATTATAATAATTGGGAATTATATTCCAATATATCAGTTTACTTACACTGTCAGAGTCAAAGCACAATAATACATATGTGTGACCAACTTATTATACAAAAAATCGGTAACCTAGTACCCAGGACGCATTCGAGGAAAGTTCTGTATTGCCGGAAATAATATTCCATTTAACAGTAGTCTATAATATTATATCCACTGTTGAGTGGTTGGTATTGCATTAACGCCTATTCAAACCGGCGCGATAGTAAAAATTGCAATAAAAATACCCAGCGCGGTATTTTCCGATACCAAGAGCGGTAGCGAATATCGCCCAGATTTGAACAGGCCCTTATAGTTGACAAACGGAGAAAAATAACTTTTCAGGCATCCTCGGCTACGGGTACGAGTGCTAAAAGAAAAAGTTGCCAAATATTAAATAAAGTTTATATTCACCTTCATAAGTTTAGATTAAAGTTATCATAATTTATTTGTGATTTTACTTATTAAAGTATAATAATATGTGTAGGGGCACCGATGCTAACCCTATATGTGCGATAAATAGGTAAGAAGAAAATAATCAAGTCCTATCTAACACACATTTTTCCTATATTTTATATAGTGAGCATACCTATGTCTCAACATTAGATTTCATGTTTTTGTGTAGAAAATATAACTGGTCTTTTATTTTTTCCGATTAGGCTGTGAAAGAACTGTAGGTGTATGTACTTATGTCAAAATGATTTACGAAAATAAAGTGTATGTTGCTTTTCCAACGTGTGTTTTATTCATTACCCTGCGGCGCCTGCGGTTTTACCGCTGAAAAGTAGTTATGTGATTGCAATACAGATTTTATATATTTTCAAACAATGATTGTGTCTATACCGGTTTTCACAACTACAAACTGATATAATATCTGCTTATATAGGTAGGTACTAGGTACCCAATGCAGTTGTCCCACCGCCAGCGAGAAAACGACTGTCGGCTATTTTCTCGCTCAAGAAACGTACAAAATATATACATTCTGTGTAAACAAAAGAGATGCATATACAAATAGTTGATCACTGACTGTTTACACTGCCGGCGAGTACTCGCTTCACTATTGCCGCTGAGCGACAAGAGCTATGAAAGATAACAGAACTCATGCCAAGAAAGAAACCAGCGGTAATTTCTGCAGAGCAAGTAATTGCTCGTTTCACTCGCACACTTGACACTTGCTTATTAGCCGAGCTACACATTACACAACTATCGGATCTACGCACTAGCTCCCCGCGGCTCGCCAACTCGTTCCTACATTCTAGCTCTACTCGTTACATCGTTTCCGGTGGGCGGTGGGACATTCAAAAGAATTTGAATATAATATGTGGAAGATCACGACTCACTATCCGTACATCCACATTATTGGGGTCCTGTGTGTTGGGGCGCGTTGTGACGTCGTCTGACGCGTATCCGAACCATACATTTTATATGGAGGCGTCCACTGAGGAGGCGTTCACATTAAAGTCAAGCACTTGTTCAAATTTGTTACACTTCACACTAATATTATAAAGGCGAAAGTATGTGAGTGTGTATGTTGTTACTTCTTCATGCCTAAACGGGTGGACCGATTGAGCTGAAATTTGGTATAGGGATAGCTTGGCCGAAGATTAGTACTTGGGATGGTAAGATATAATTATTAGCTTAGCGGGTAAAACCGCTGGGCGCAGCTAGTAAAATATAAAAATGTTTTAAAAAGTTTCCACTGGATAAGCTTTGGCCTCTAAGATTAAGATGACATTATTACAATTTGACAGACTTGTGTCAAACTAGCAAAACCAAATTTCAAGGCTAGGAATTTATCGCAATAATTTAAACAAAAAAAAATCTAAAATTATAATCCCAGCCTTACAATCAAAGCAGAAATCTTAGGAGAAAATGTCGCTGATTCCATTAGACAAATTGTCGCGTATGTTTAGAATAATAAGGCAACACGGAGGGATAATATCTTCGTTGCTGAAAATATGGAGAACTGACACATTGAAGGTGAACTAAGATGTACCTACATAATAGAAGTTTTTTTTGTCGTTAGTAGTTATATTAACTTTGTCTGAATCAAACCCTTCCCTTTCTTGCTCCACCTCGGGCATGCCGCATGCCGGCGTGGAGGAAACTTAAACAAGTGTGTAATTCAATTGAATAAATAAGTGAAATAAAAAAAAAATGAAAACAAGCTTTTATTCTTATAACCATCTAGCACAAAAGTACTCGTCAAGCCGAATGAAATGAGCCCAAACTCGATGGGATTGCGTCGTTTAACTACGGAGTCTAGTCCTATGGCCTCCTTTCATCTCCATCATCAGATCAGCTCGATGTCATAATAATATTGCATTGTCATCCCATATATTATAATTACTTATGATGGTTACCTTGTTGGGGAGAATGGAGTCCATAAGTGAGGAGCTGGGCCTTTCTATAAATAGAGCCAAGACGAAGCTCGTGGTTGTGGACCGTGCGAAAAAGTTGGAGCCCATTGGGACTTTAGAGCTAGATCAAGTGGATAACTTTGTATACCTGGGTTCCAATATTAGCAACAACGGTTCTTGTGAGCTCGAAGTGCGTAGGCGTATTGGTATGGCAAGGAGTGCAATGTCTCAACTTGACAAGATCTGGAGAAATCGTAAAATTTCACTGAACACCAACATGAAACTGGTCCGCACTTTGGTCTTCTCAATTTTTCTGTACGGCGTGGAGACGTGGACGCTGAGAGCAGCAGACCGAAAACGCGTCGATGCTTTTGAGATGTGGTGCTGGAGAATGATGCTGCGTATTTCCTGGACAGCACACACAGGACCAACATATCGATTCTGACGAGTTGCGTCAGAATCAATATGTTGGTCCTGTGAAGACAAGGCTGTCAACAACCTGTCTTCAGAGGATTCTCAAGTACTTCGGCCATATAGCTCGGAAGGGAGATGGAAATCTAGAGAAGCTCATTGTCACCGGCAAAATCGAAGGAAAGAGGTCCCCAGGGCGTAGCCCGATGCGTTGGTCAGATCAGATCCGCACCACCCTCGAAGCTCCTGTTCACGAGGCCATGAAAATCGCATCTAACCGACCCAGATGGCGCTCCATCATCAGAGATCGAATCCTACAAAGGAGGGGTCACGACCCCCAGTAATGGGGAATACGACACAAGGAGGAAGGATATAGATACATGCATACAAAATTTCAGCTCAATCAGAAACCGAGAAGTGGATCAAATTAAACTTACAAGATTTGATTACACACAGACAACGGACAGGTGAAAGTAAATAAAAGTTTGTAAAAACAAAAAAAAAACTATCTTTCTGTTACAAAAACTTGATTTTTTGATAACTCACATCTTTAAGTATCTATAACGTGTGTTAAAATAAGAACGCCCAGGTGGCATTTGGAATAAAATCCCACAGGATAGGCGATCTACGCAGCAGATTAAAGCAATTGAAATGGGAACAATAACTACCCAGTCGCACTCGGTGGTAGGTAATTGCCACCAAATTTTTAACTCAAACTCAAACTCAAACTCAAAATTCATTTATTCAAATAGGCTACAATGGAGCACTTTTGCAAGTCAATTTTACATTTTATTTTAATATTCTACCGCTCATTCGCAAGGCACCTCTATGAGAAGAATGAGCAAGAAACTCATAGGGATTGCTTTTTTTAAATATGTGTTTACAATTATTATCTTGGTTACATAATTTATTTACAGGTGGTTGCAGAGGTTTCCAGGCATCTTTGTCTTCTATGTATTGGCTAATTTTATAATAGGCTTTCTTTTGTAATATGTCTTTAACACGGCTTTTGAATTTACCTTCTGTGAGCCCCGTTATTTCATCAGGGATTTTATTATAAAAACGTACACAATTCCCTAAAAATGATTTATGGCTCGTTTTGGACAATCTGAATCGAGGTACAGCTAACTTATTCTTATTTCTAGTATTAAAGCTATGAGTGTCACTATTTAACTTGAATTTATCTAAATTTTTTCTGACATACATAATATTTTCGTAAATGTACAAAGATGGTAGGGTCAGTATATTTATCTCTTTAAAGACCTCTTTTAAAGAGTCTCTTGGGCGCATCTCATAAATGGCACGAATTGCACGTTTTTGCAGTATGAAAATAGTCTCAATATCTGCTGCCGACCCCCACAGTAAAATACCGTATGACATTAGACTATGGAAATATGCAAAGTAAACTAATCTAGCTGTAGCTACATCTGATGGTAACATGGTCTACTTATCCCTCCAACCAGAGCGTGTGGCGCTAGGATATTGCGCACGGGATTTATTTTTTATTTGAAGAAGTACTAAGACGAGCGAGAGGCTCTCCTGATGTTAAGAGACAACGCTGTAACGCTGCACATAGTACAGTATTATCTAAGATTTCACAATGATGTAAAATTCTAGGAGCACTGCACCAACGCTTCTTACTCAAGAGTTATAAGATGTTTAATACTCTTTAGCCCAGTAATTTCACTAGCTACAGTGCCTTCCTACCGAAGCACAGTAATTTTAGCACATTACTGCTCAGGCGGTAGAATAATTGACACTGTTGGGGTACCAACCTAGACGACCTCCTGCAAAGGAAGTCAACCCACGGTAAAATCGGACTGTCCAGAGACAGACTGAAGTAGTCTTCGTTCACCTTAAAGTAACCACTCTGCATCTGTACCTGTGTAATTAGTGAAGTTATTAAATGACCACAGGAAGGCCAATTCATGGGTCAAGACGCCATGGGAAACAGATATTTTGAGAACAAGAACTATATGTTGGGAAGGAGCAGGTGGGTCGAATATAACCCCATGTTTAGATGGGAGTATGATGCCAGTCAGGTAATTACAGACTTTACCTACTTACCTTATAAGTTACATTATTATTAATATTAATGAAATATAACTATATACACTAACTATATCTTACTTAATTATTAATGTTATTTTTAATTATTTATTGGTTAGACTCTTCAAAAGCCAAGTGAACTGAGTACTGAGTCTTGAAAGGTAGGCAACGTACCAGCGTTCAGCGGTACCCCTGGTATTGCAGGTATATCCATAAGCGACGGTAGCCACTTACCATCAGGTGGGCCGTCTGCTTGTTTGTCACCTATTACATAAAAAAACATTGGTATGCATTGATTTGTGTGTGTGTGTGATATTGAGAGTGTTTAAACCAACGAGCGAGCTACTGAGAGCGCTTACAAAGCGTCAGCGTTTAGACTGGCTTGCCTATTTTCCAGGACATTTCTGGTACGATGAGTAGATAATTCTGGCAGATGATCTCCTGTTTTGTCCACGGATAGTTAACTGCGTTGTGTTTTATCGTACAATCTCCATAAGTTTTCTGAAAGAGAAATTTCAGTAGTTTTTCTGAAGCGATGCTGGCGAAAGTTCGAATCCTGGCCAAATATAATAATAATATACCAAAAAACTATAATTACTTCGATTTTTTCCACTCGCTATACTGGTGGCACACTTCGGCCGTGGCTAGTTACCACCCACTACATAAAAAGTCAAAAGAATATTGGGAAATCGTAACGTAATAATTATTACTTCTGGTACACACTACAAAACCTCATTGTTTTTTTTTAATCAGGTGGCTCCAGAATGGTTCGGGTGGCTCCACTACAAGACGGACCGGCTTCCTTGTGAAGATTGGGCCAAATACTGTCTGAACTCCTGCTGCTGGAGCCAAGCGTGGCTGCTTCCGCCGATGGAGAACGTCTCCGGGACTCAGATTGCTTATTACCCTTACAGCACCACGAAGCCTAAGATTAGTGCTTGGGATGGTAATATATAATTACTAGCTTACCCGGCAAACGTTGTTTTGCCATATAAATAATTTCCTAGTAATTTCTAGTGTAGACAAAAAATAGCTTACTTATTGGATGTATGTATGTATGTTAGAATGTGTATATTGTATGTATGTAAGAATGTGGTATTTGCGTGAAATAAGCATTATTTTATGGAAAATTTTTTCAAACAAAAGTAAAAAATTAAATTTTATGAAAACATTGTCTCTTATAATTTTTTCATACAACCAATATTTCCATTGACATTTCAAAATAAAGATTCATAATGATTGATTTTTTGGAAACTATGAAAATCTTAATTGTTCAATTAGGTACATTTTTTTAATAAAATAAAATTAAAATTACATTTTTATAAGATCAACAACATTTTCGATATAAATAAAAAAAAGTATACTTACAACACAAAATCCGTTGTTATTGGAAGCTCGTGTCACGTGTTGAGTACTATTGAGGTTATAAAATCACTTGATTAACTAATCGTGCAAAATACACTCAAAATAATTGATAATTTAATTATTATTGAAAATTTTAGAAATTGCGTGTGTGTGTGTGTGTGTGTGTGTGTGTGTGTGTGTGTGTGTGTGTGTGTGAGAGTGTGTGTGAGTGTATGTGTGCGTACGTGCGTGTCTGTGCGTGTGTGTTTGTGTGTGTGTGTGTGTGTGTGGTTGATGCATAAACAATAATGATGGCCGACAACTGTGTAGGGAGTGAGAAAGAAAGGAGACCGGCTTCGTTCTCATCCCTACTCCGTGCTGTTTACTGGGTCAGAAGTCAGAAGTGACACCTGTAGACATCTGGTACTACTAAATGACGATAATGGACTAATTAAATGACGATTGATCAGTTTTCGACCGGAGAGGAAAAATGATTAAATTACTAAAATGGCTATTAAAAAATAAGGGTTGATCGTAGAAGAGTGAAAATTGAGGATTGTATGTATTTTTGTATATTGTATCATAAAAAAATAGAAATTAAAAATTTTGTCTAAAAAATAAAAAAAAAAAATAGTTAGGGGTGGACTACCCCTAACATTTAGGGGGATGAAAAATAGATGTTGGTCGATTCTCATAGATACCAGATAAGCACAAAAAATTTCATCAAAATCGGTCAAGCCGTTTCGGAGGAGTATGGCAACGAAAACTGTGACACGAGAATTTTATATATTAGATTAGCTGCTAGTGGACCCGCGCGCATTTCGTAGCGTCTAACAGAAAATTATTTTTGTTTCTCTCCTATATTATGCATTACATACTCGTCAATAGTACTTTTTTTTTTTTTTTTGGACATTTCACACAGCGCCACCTAACCCCAAGCTAAGCAAGTTAATGCTTGTGTTATGGTGATTAGGATAACGGATATAATACTTATATACTTTTCTTTTGTAAATACATACTTATAATAGATACAGGAAAGCTAACCAGACCAGAAACAAATATTTGTGGATCACACAAACATTTGTCCCATGCGGGAATCGAACCCGCAACCTTTTGCGTTGCAGGCGGGTATTAGCCCACCGCGCCACAAAGGTCGTCAAACTATATTAT
The DNA here is from genome assembly GCA_947507615.1 of Hemithea aestivaria. Classification (NCBI taxonomy): domain Eukaryota; kingdom Metazoa; phylum Arthropoda; class Insecta; order Lepidoptera; family Geometridae; genus Hemithea; species Hemithea aestivaria. The sequence continues at coordinate 6,091,721 of OX382323.1, forward strand.
GCATAAGTATTAGGTACATACTCGTAAATAAACAGCATCAAAATCCGTTGCATAGTTTTAAAGATCTAAGCAGAGACATAGGGACATACAGATAGACAGACATCGGGAAACGACTTTGTTTTATATGAGAGCCATTGACTTCCATCATCTTTTTTAAAGCACGTTGTGTGGATATCAGTTGTACATAATATACGATACGTATGGGGATGTCGTTAGGTCATGTTGGTGTCCTTGTAGCAATATTGGCGACCTGAATCTCCAGTGTATCCAGGTTGGCCTCACAACCTATCATTGTAATAAGACTCTAACAGTGTATAATTAGAGTACCTATCTATCCTGCTGAAGTGTAAGTCTCAATTATAGGTAGGCATGGGCGGATCCAGGATTTGGTCCTGGGGGGGGCCAAGGTGCAGACGGGCAAAAATATTATAATTTTTACTACGAAAAGTGTGTGTTTAGCTCGCTCTAAACAGTTAGATAGTTCAAATATCGTTAATAATAAGTGAAATGAAAATGAAAAAAAATGAAAAAGTAATTTATTGACATTAGAAAAACCGAAAAAAGATACACATGAAAAAAAAAAAGCATACAATTTTAACAATTCTATTGTCAAATGGGATAGACTCAGCTTTGTGCGGCACAGGGAGGAACCACTGCGCCGCGCTGGTTTTCAGTCTATCCCATACTCGAGCGCCGGTGTTAGTCGAGTAGAGTTACAAAAATAGTGCCAGCGGGGTTTCTCATACATAAAAAAAAATACTACTTACAGCTAAATCAACATTCACAAGATTTATTACAAACATAGTATAATGTCCATAATGTAATGTGTGCGTGTGTGTGTGTGCGCGAGCAGCTTACTGCGAGCACTGAGTAAACATTATAATATTTACCATGAAATATGTGCAAAATTCGTAACTCTACAATGCTTCTGGGGGGGCCTTGCCCCCCCCCCCCCCCCTTAATCCGCCTATGTAGGTAGGTACTACAATTATTGTTATTACAAACTTTTATTAACTTTCACCTGTCTGTTGTCTGTCTGTCTGTAATCAAATCTTGCAAGCAAAATTTGATCCACTTCCCGGTTTCCGATTGAGCTGAAATTTTGCATGCATGTATAAAACGGATGACAACGCAATATAACATGGAGCCGATCTGATGATGCAGCTGGAAGGTGGCCATAGGAACTCCGTAATTAAACGACGCAATCCCATCGAGTTTGGGCTCATTTGAATCGACTTGACGAGTACTTTGATGATAGATGGTAATAATAATAATAAAAGCTTCTTTAAAAAAAAAAAAATTTCATTTGTTTAATCCATTCCTTGTGAGAAGGTAAGCCGACGACGGTATTAAGAGTGCTTATATTGTTGGACGCCCTCTCGCTCGGATTATTTACTACATTTTGCAATATAAAATCATAAAATTATTTTTTTTAAATGTCAAGAGAAGCCCTGCACAATATTATTGCATACATTTTAAAAGTATTTTCAGTTTGATATATTAAAAAGTGGCATGGGGAGATAGTTTTTTTTATTTTAAAACTTGCTTTTTAAACTGTATACGATCTTAAGGATTTTTTATTAACTGAAGAAATTTTTTCTCGCCACAATATGCAAGGACAACGCGGTGCGTCCGTGTCCATGTCAAATACCGAGGAAGATTGAGATTTTGTGTGTGCAAAGTGCAAACGTAAAACGTACATTATACGCTGCACACTCATTCACCTTAAAACTCTAATAATAACATTGTTTCAAAAAATTCTAGGTGTTCTCTCACTTAAGGGAGGCTAATTACGATAAAAAAAATGTTGACCTTAAAAAAATGAGATGGAAGATATGGAAAATAAAAAAAACAAGGGTAAAAAAAAAAGAATAACAATAATTTAATTACTCGTAGATATTATTAGACACCTTTTCTTCAAAGTTAGTATTACATCTGCAGAAAAAAATCTATTACATTAATGAGCCACCAAATAGATAAATTTTTGGAGAGGACTTTATTCACGATAAATTCTGATAATTGGCAAGTTGGTTTGTTTTAGAGATGGGGGTAAAGTTGGTAAAATTGGTTACAGGGTCTCATGATCTATAAATATAATATTATAGGAAGTCGTCTTATAGGTAGTCGTGAAGAACGGCACATTGGATGTGCTGTAGTAATGTCAACAGAGTCAACATACTGTTATATAAAAAGAGGAGAGGGATTATAATGCCAAACTTGGGCTTGCTGGGTCGGAAAGTGTCGGTTGCCGCGCCGACTCGCGCCGAAGTAAAATTGTGTGCATAAACCTAATTGGAGCGGTCCACTTGCGGGACGCCTGTACCGTGTCTACCCTTTTATATTATTCTTAGCTTTTACATTATTCCTGTAGTTCATAATATTAATTGTGTTATTTTTTTTTTTGAATTTGTTATTAGTATTGGTATTAGTAATTTGTTATTAGTAATTTGTTATTAGTATTAACAATTTGTAATTGTGTTATTAGTATAGCCTATACTAATAAGGAGCTAGGCTATAAGTATGGGCTATGGGACTATGGGCTAGGAATAAAGTGTATACCGTCAATCCAGTCACTGGATTGGAATCCAGTCACTGGATTGGAATCCAGTGCCAGTTGACGTCATTCCAGTAACTTTCCATCGCTAGGCTGGAATGCTCCAGTAGCTGGAATAATGCGTAACTTTTAACTGTTTTTGTTACAGGTAGTTCCATCTGCAACCGACCACTCATAACAAGTTGAATAATTTAAATTGTTAAAGTCGCCAAAAATATATTATTAATTATTTAATCATATTAATTAGTACACATATTAATTAGTACATGAGAAAGCGTAGCGTTAACTTTAAAGATTATTTTGAAAGATTTCGTCTTTGAACGTTTTTTTATTTTTCTTTCTTTATTTTCAAACAATACTGAATTTAACCTATCATACAAGCGGTGCGTTTCTACAATTTTGGTCTGAATTTAGCCCAAGTATATTTTATTTTGGCTTGGTAGAGTCAGCACTCTATAATTTATATTTTCTGTTGAAGAAAGATTTGTCTACATTTTAACAATCTATATTCTCATAATATGCATTTAAATGAATAGAAATTATGTAAGTACACTGACATTTACCTCTACAATATCAATGATACTTATTATGGGTGATTCCTGAGAGACAAAATTTTACGTGTCTGGGGGAATAAACTACCCGTAACATAAAAATTTTACCCAAAGGTATTTTTTTCCTGTTAGTCTAAGGTTCAATCTACTTAATGCATGATAGACATCAGGTTATATTTCGCTGCAAGTATCTAAAAAAAAATGTAAAAGCCCTGAAATTTGATTACCGTGGGCTGTCCCTTACACATTTTCGGAACAAAATATTTTTTTTTCACTAATTTATAAAAGGAATTTAATTAATTCCTGTGATCAAAGCTGTAAAGGGTGAACTGTTATATGATCAAAAAAATACGCGAAGGCTGTACTCAGCGTAGTTTTAGAAAAAATAACAAATTTAGGTTTGTCCCCGGACAAAAAGTGATTCCCATGGCGCGTGACATAACTACCCACATTTCACAAACCACAATACTTAGAAGCTTGTACGCACGCTATTGGCTAACTTCGATTGCGCTCTAAACATAGTGAAGAGAGGCTCCTCCTTTCGTTGTTATAAACTGGATTTACGAAGGTGAGAAATTGATTACCGTGGTTTTGGTTCACTAGATCATTGATTACCTTTTCCATGTTTAAAAATATTTTTTTATCCATTACGGTTTTTTGACTAGGGTGTGCAGTTAGGAAAAGGGTATTGTTTATCATATATTTTATTAATTTTGGTCTATAATTATGGTATTTAAAAATATTGACAAAAAACTATACAATTTCGATTTCCATGGTATTGATTCTTATGGCATTTTACCACGGTGATCAATTTTCCCCTGAGTTTTCTTGCGCATTCTTTCACTTTTTAACCAACTACAGCGAAGCCGCAGGTATGGAAGTGATTTTGACAGTTTATATTTGTATATTTCATTATTTCAGATATTTTTTTTATATACATCAGATTTTTTTATATTGTACTATAGTAGACAGCCGCTCTGGCTTATGCGGCACCATTATATCCCCACATTAAAAAGTCGCTCAGCGAGCTATGGAGAGGGCTATACTCGGGGTTTCTCTACGTGATCGAATCAGGAATGAGGAGATGAACCAAAGTCACTGACATATCTCCGCGGATCAGGAAGCTGAAGTAGTAATGGGCAGGCCACATAGCACGTAGAGCGAATGGCTGATGGGGTCGAAAAGTGTTCAAGTGGCTACCACAGGCAAGCAAACGCAGCGTAGAACGTCTACCCACAAGTGTGGCAGACGACCTTATTTAGGTCGCTGAAAGACGCTTGAAGCAGGTCACTTCCAACACCGGTGTTATAAATGGAGGTCTAAAGGGGAGGTTTATGTTCAGCAGTAGACGTCTTATGGCTGAGATGATGTATGATGAAAAAATAAAACGAAACTATGGGCTGACTGCAACTTTCAGTCCAGATTAACCTAACTAATGATAAATGTACAATCTGATGACAGCTTCTGGAGTGAATCCTGTCAGTGACTGTGACTGAGAACTTAATCTCATATTCTAGGACTATATATTAAATATTTTTACATTGTTTAAGACTGCAATACGTTGATTTTATTTAGTTTACATGATTATTATATACATAGAGAGCCAATATAGACCTTTTTAATACTTTATGTTTGGTGTATATCTGTTTGGATCACCGTTTTTAATCATTTCTATTTTATATGATTAGTATGTAGAGGTCAATATTTAAATAATAACATAGAATTTAAACAAAATAGTTTTAATTCTGATTCCCATGCCACACTTTATTGATTCCCGTGGCACCAAAAATTTAAATTTAAATATCTTCTGAACAAAACAAGTTATAATGATGCCTATTTGATTGATGTGCTTAAAATTATGGGAAATTTGATGTTTTACATGTAAAATGCAATAATACTTTGATTTAAAATCTGCCACGAAAATCACTTAAATACGCCCGATCTCAGGATTTACCCTTATATAGGTATAGTCCTAATATACTTATCAATTTATTAGAAATAAAAACTTTCATTATATTTTAAATCAGCCTTTTATTAAATACTAGTTTATGCTCGTAACTTTACCCGAAAAGCAAATACTTCTTAGCGGAGGTCTACGCCACAAATAGGTACTATCTGTATTCCAAATTTAAACACTATTCGTTCAGCGGTTTGTCCTGTGCGTTGATTACTCAGTCAGTTAGTCAGTCAGTCAATCAATCAGTCCACGCTTTCCTTTATATATTTATTTATATTGCATATTACTGAAAATACCTACAGAGTATGAAGCCAAAAATGAGTTTAAGGTTCCATTTATACCAAAAGCAAAGCGGTGCGGTGCGACGCGCACGTATCGCGAATTATTTTTAAACTACTTTCTCTTCAAAATGGATCGTCTCCGTTCAATTTTTTTTTTTTCACAAAAATTTTAATGCTAATAAGCATTGCCTAGCTAGATACGTTGCAATAAGTAGTAATATATACATTTTTGTAACACGTCCTGAACAAAATACTAAATAAGATCTCGCAGTGGGTCATTCCCATACACGTAAGGAATATTTGGATTGGTTGACAGATGCAATTTAAAAATGGTTGCACTCGACTTATTATTTCTTGATTACGCTTGGATATAGGTATTTCTTTGTTTTGTGGTCTAAACTTATATCCTAAAGATTTTCAATAATTTGGTACTGACATTTATTTAGTGAAGGTAGAAACGTTTAGAGATTATATGTAAAGAGTGAGTTAAAATATAAAATCAATAAAAACCCTAAGATAAAAAAATCAAAAAGATGCTTAAAATTTCATCTAAATTTATAACAAAGTGTATAAAAATTAACCAAAAAAGCAGACTTTTATGTAGAAATAGGTATCTAATCGAAAAACTTAAAATAAAAAAAATACCACCATACAATTCAATAATAAGTACCTATGTAATATCTTTACTTGCACCTAATACAAGTTTCAATTCAATTTAAAATTTAAACTAAGCCTTTAATTTCAAAGCTGTACAAGAGTTTCATAGCTTCACTAAAATTACTACGTTTACAAAACACAACAGTTACAATAGCCGGTAGACGAGTACTGCACCAAAAAATCGCAGCGCAAAAAATTGTCAAGCGCAAACATTTTTTCGGGTGAAAAAATCGACGCCCGTCGCGCCGAAAGTTCATAAACATTTTCGTGAAAAAAAAGTCGCGAGGAAAAAACGCAGTCGATCGTGGATCGTGGATCGTGCAGCGACGAGTAGCGAGTAGTTAGTGACTTCGGTCGGTGGGCGTGCTATGGGCGGCGCTGGGAACTCCTTCTGCGCGCTTGCTGTCGACGGTCTCTGGACCCCAGTTATCCGCCGCGAGCGGCGAGAAACGCGCGCTTCTCATGTAAGTGTCAGTGACGCAGTGTAGTGGGGCACCGGCCCATACATTCGAAAATAGAAAACGAAAAAATTAACCCCCCAATGGGAGTATACGAAGAGAGGGGAGCGATGCATTGGGTGAGTTTGACTCTTTCGATTATTTTATAAAAGTTGATATCTCTAGAAAAAGTTTTCAGTTTTTTTTAGTTGTGAACTGTTCGGATGAATATTGAAGCTCTGAAATTATTAAAAAAAAATTGACAAAGTTATAAAAGTTTGTTTTCTATTTAATTACTATTATAGTCTTATAATATACTTATTAGTAGGTGCTATATGCTTTTTGAAATGTTATTTGGTATTCAAATTTATTGTTTGTAATTTTCATTATTAATTTATTTTATTATATTTATTCATTATGATATAATAAATGCTGAAGAACGTTCTTGTTAAGTTCTACGCATAAATGTGTAGAATTAATTTTAATATTATAAACGTTATGTATTAAAACCCCATATCTTTAAATTTAACGCCTAATCCGTACATTTTACTTAAATATAGCTAAAAATCTTCTACCATGGTCTATGTACAGGTATAATATATGAGGAAACATGTTCAGAATAATTCTAATAAAAATATTTATTCCACTAGGTACTATAGGTAATATATACCTACTAGTATGAACTAACTTACATGCATAGGTAATAGTTGTGCATAACATTGTTATACCTCTTATTACCTCGTTATACTATCAATTTATTATTTCCAAATTTTTATATACATAGCTTAAAATTCACATAAATCGTAATTATATGTATTTATGATGGAAACTGTGAATAAATTACAATATAAATATAATAAAAAATAAAGTGCTGGACTTGACTTCTTTTTCTTTTCTATTTTAGCCATTTATTATGAGTACAAAATAACGATGTTATTTAATTCTTATAATCTTTGTTTTGTATCACAAAATATATATATATATATATATATATATATATATATATATATATATATATATATATATATATATATATATATATATATATATATATTTTCTAATATTGTTTTAACAAGTCGTATAACACGTTTTATAATAATATCTTATTACGTACATTTTAATACTTTTTAAATATATGTATTGGTTCTGTATTAGTGAAATATATATTAGTACTAGCTGCGCCCAGCAGTTTTACCCGCAGTACTTATGTAGCCTATGTGTTATTCCAAGGTCTAAGCTATCTCTATACAAAATTTCAGCTCAATCGGTCCACCCGTTTAGGCGTGAAAGAGTAACAAACATCCTGACATTCAGACATCCATTCTTACAAACTTTCACGTTTATAATATGAAGTAAGATTTTAATATGCATATTTAAAAATCACAATATAGGTATACGGTACTTTATTACCATACATATCAATCTATATGAAGTGAGAATGATACATAGATTAGTACCTCTAGGTATAAATACAGCAAATAAAATATGTGATCTAGCTATACATTTTTTTATTTATTTTCATTAAATTTAGTTTGTAGTATTGTTCATTTGAGCAAGAAAAAATAATGAATAACAATATGCAAGACATTATTCAAAAACACTGTCAATAAGGCTTAATTATTATCGTTAAATTTTAACACGCTTTTATTATATTTTTTGTAAACCTTAAAAATGTCCAGTTTTGATCTTTTTACCTATATATCTTTTACCTATAAGAGTTTTTCAATTAACAATATCAAATTACGAATTAATAGTGTACATACCTGTTTACATTATTTTTAAAATGTAACATTGAATAAATATTGTTCAAAATGTACAATATTAATAAAAGCCTATAAAGCGCTACTTAATTTTAGAATCGTTTCATCTGTTTAATTAAACTGGTTAAGCATCAATAATCGATTTATTTAAAATAAAACAAATTTATCATCAATAACCGATTTATTCAAAATAAAACAAATTAATTCGGCAAATTCAACGGTTAATTAAGGTAAATTTTGATGTAAGTAATGTTGATAAATGTAATTAAGTTTGAAAATAAGCGTTGAAATCTTTTTGAGGCGACGGCGGCGCGGTGGTTCGTAGCGCGCCGTAGCCGTAACGTAGGCTTAAATTCTGCGAACAAAGCTTTAGTTCTCGGAATTCAGCGGAAAATCTTTCTTTTATTAGAAAAAATCCTTTTATCCTTATTTATTATTGTGTGAAGTTAAGAAAGATTGCTACGTTCTTTGATAATTTTCTGAAGAGTTTTGTCTACTGAATTGGATTTCCGTTGTTGGTATTGATATTAGTTGCGTTTTTGTGATATTAGTACAATAATTGTTTATTAAATATTTTCGAAATAGTAGATAATTTGTTTAATAATATTTTTATTTATTTACATGTGAAATATTAAATGTTCAGTCAAATATAGACTTATAATTTTAGGATGTGTATTATTTATTTCCAAATCACTCCGACAGAAAGTATTATTTCAGTCTACGCTTTAAAAAATTGTATAAAATTTCTGAGGCTAATTATAGTTTTTCGATATAGAGAAAAGTTTTTGGGTTATGTAAGTACCTCTAAAAATCTATGCAAAAATAAACTCATTTTCTATATTATGTTTTTAAATCATCAGATGATCAGATCGATTCAATAAACTTTCAGTACAAAAAATGTTTTCTGTGCGAAGAGGAACCTTTTAATGGTAGGTATCAATTGAAATATTGATTAAGCTAAAAAATAAAATTATAACTAAATAGTGATGCCACATAGGAAAGAAAAACTTAACTTAAAATTGAAAAATAGTGGTGTCAATTGGATGGTCAAAGTCAGTGAGAGGGATATTCATGTATTTGGCTTTGATTTGGTAAGGTTGTCTTGTATGGACTTTCTTTGCAATATAAAGGCTAGACAAGAAATATATAGATGTACTTAGATGATAACTATATATCTATATATTGTTAAATAATATCATGATAGCGTAAGGCTGAAGATCGTAGGTTAGTAGAATGAGGATGCTCTTATCATAGCGGCTAGACAGAGTTGGAGCTTACCATACATTTTACTTAATACACATAATATTAGGTATAGGATAGACGAGTTATATTCATAAATATATAAGCCGGCTTCATGCTCGGTTTCGATAGAATACTGATTAAACCCTAAATCTAAAAAGATAGTTGTCAATCCAGGAAGGTACTTACCATCTAACCTAACTAAATTAATGAGTGTTGGTAAAGGCAGTTTTAAAAATTATATCAAAAGAACCTAGTTTAGTTTTAAAGTGCACGCCTTCTGCGTAGAGGCACAAATGATATACCTACCTAGTTAGCAATAAAGTAACGTTGCAAGAACCTGTGCTTTTATAAACATAAAATATTATTATTTATTTCTTTAGGAATTACTGTGTAATGTGAAGCTGTTAGAAATGAGCAGATTCTTTAGAAATAAGTTTACATTACATTAACGTGAGCGTTATGAAAGCCGCCGGTATCTCACTTTCTATTGAAACCCCGCACTCATTTTCACATTTCCTTGCTTACATTTTCTTCATATTGGAACTTTATTTAATTAAAGGTTTCTTTTTATGCGTTTGTGTGAAATGCGGGGTTTTACTCGTAAAACCTCTATAATCTTAGGTAATTAAATGTTAGATATTTTTTTAGGATTCATTGGCATGTAGGTATGTAAGATAGATGAATGTTTAGATATTTGTTACTTTGGAATCTGGAACAGATGGATCGATTGCCCTGAATTTCATATGTGGTTAAACTCTATTGGATCTCACTGAGACTAATGACAGAGGTATAGTTCTGTTCGCTTACTGGTCCAACTAGTTAAAATTTAAAAAAAATAGTCTTGTGAAGGAAAAGCAGACTTGCCACAAAATTCTGTAACTTAAAAAGTTAATTTGTTTCAGCAACAAAGCGAGAGGTACATAACGTCATCATATTCAGGCAGCGGTGAGCTCTCGCCAGTGGCCCCTGCAACGTCGCCAGGCTCTCCCCGGGATTGCACCTCGTGTCGCAAGCGGGAGCCCCCAGACGAGCCCCCGCAGCCCCCGCCAGAAGACGCGTGCGCCGGCTGCGGCGCTCGGATCACAGACAGATATTACCTACTGGCTTTAGAAAGACGCTGGCACACGCCCTGTCTCAGGTGCTGTGAGTGCAAGATGCAGCTCGATTCAGAACAGAGGTGCTACGCGCGAGATAGCAATATATTATGCAAGAATGATTATTTCAGGTGAGTACCATTTATGGTAAATCATTTTAAGTTGGTATTGCATTATTTTAAGTCTTTTAACCACCGATCAGGATATTTTGGTAGGATTTTCATAGACTGTTTCTGGGCTTACGTGTCATTGCAAAACACAATGCAAGGCAAGAACAACCAGTAATTTTATAAAATACTCCAAGCTGTAAAGCTGCAATGAAAAACAACTGTAAATTGAACAAGCCTACAATTCATAGAAACAATAATTTCTCCATTTAACAGCTCAGGAGTTATCTAGACAGGGCTGGAACCGAAGCTCGTAATTGTAATTAAAATATTAATTGTGGTCACCTAAAACACTTAACAGCGTGTCAATGGAGAGTACAAGCAATTTTTATGACGCAATTATTGTGATTACTGGTTTTGTAGCCGGCCTTATAGTTTCTTCTTTAGCTTTTCAATTATTTTCACTTATTAGACGTCGTTTGATGTATCTTTAGTGTTTTTAATAACTCTATTTATTGTTCTTTCTGCGTTTGTGATAATTGCAAGTGACAGTAGAAAAGGTCTGACCGTTAAAGTTAGCAATAATAAAGGGTAGTTATATGACTTGTGAAACAGAAACGTTGAAAATGTGTTGGAAAAGGTTTTTTTAGCGATATCGTTGCGAGGTGTTATAATGAATAGTCGTTTAGATAACATTTTTTTTATATACATTTTTATTATACACCATATGAAGGAGACATTAAACATTTTAACAAAAGAAACATACCTGTTTAATATTGACAAAAAGTTCAATATGAAAGGGCTATTTAATTTAATCTAGAAATATTTTTATTTCTTCTTGTGCCTCTTATTCTGCCTGTCAAGAGTATAACCCTTAATGCGTGCATATTAAAAATAATTATCTTCAAATTATACTAATGTACTATAAATTGACGTTTAATGTAAGTACTAGCTTCGCCCAGCGGTATACTCTAAGCCTATGTGTTATTCTAGGGTCTGAGCTATCTCTATACCTACCAAATTTCAACTCAATCGGTCCACCCGTTTAGGTGTGAAAGAGTAACAAACATACATCTAGACATTCTTACAAACTTCCACGTTTATAATATTAGTAGGATTAATTATAATTAATTATATCAAATATGACATTGGTCTGCGTACCTATCACGCGCCAGTTAATCAGCTTAAGATTGACAGTTTTTTCTAGATTTTATGACCTACCTAAAGGTAGTATCTACATATGTAGGTAGAAGGTACTGCAGGGCAAAGGTATTTTTATGGGCCCCAGTTAAATTTAATGGTTCCACAGTGCACCTCTTATTAACTTTAGATTTTATGGCAAAAATATGACCTATTTTTATTGTTTCATTTAAAATGCTTTTGGGTACCATAATTTTCGTAATGAAATTTAATTTTTAGTGTTCATCTTATTTTATGTTTATCGAACACTTAATAAATTATTTTTATTAATAAAATGGTATGCTATACATATTTAATAAAAGTAAACAGTGAAGGGAATAATTTATGGTGAATGTAAAATGTATTTTGAAATTTAATTAACTATATTTACAATAATTATCTGAATGAAAAGAATTCGCAAGATACCCTTTCATTAAAGTAAAACAACATGTTTTGGTAAAATTATTGATTAGGTAAATGAGTCTAAAGACTAAACAAATGAGCCTAGTCACGTTGAATATTATAAAGCTATTATATAGATACTATACTCGTGCTTAAATCGTCTGCAATAGACGCAAAGGCTGATGATGATGATGATGGTGGTACTCCTATATCTTCTAATCTCCCAATGCCATCAAATCCGCTTCAGTCGCCATTATATTGCATTTTCTAAATGTATATTTCATTAAAAGGGTTAAGTAAATTTATTTCATGTATATAATTTAATCCGAGTTATCGTATAAAAGAAAAGTGTGACTATCAACGCACAGCTCAAACGGATTGTGTTGAAATTTGGCACAAAGATTGATAAAGTAACGTAGACCTTCACTAAGAAAGTGTTTTTCTTGTGCGGGCAAAGCCGCGAGCATAATCTAGCTTTATATAAAATTTCAGTTTATTTATTATATAATTGCTTTTGGTGTATTTTCGGCTAAAATAAACAATGTTTAAATGTTTGTGATTTGATAATAACCACTCACCACTGCTGCCTGGACAGGTGAAACTGAATAAAGGTTGTAATAAGTTAAATCCTTAGATATTATCTTTTAATTTCTTCACTTCATTAAAAATAATAGATAGTATTATATTTTAACCACGATAAGAATGATAACATTTCTAGGGTGAGCCAGAAATGTATTATAATCTTAGTGATAATTACTTTGAAATTTACATAAAGTAAAAAAAATGCATAATAACAGAATGACAGATTCCATGTCATTTGCAAAATCTTAAGAAATTTTTTGGACTAGGTTTTTAGTTAGTTTTTTTTTTTTTTCAAATTAAGCGGTTATAATATAAGCTCTTTGTGGGCTCAGCTCTACGAACGGCAGCTATGCAACGTGGCGCAATATTATTGTTATCGATACGATATATTATTGCCATATTTCAAAAAGTCGGAAGACCCTGGTTGTCTTTGAAACACTAATAAAAGGCGAGATTCTTCATAATTGCTAAATATGTCTCTCAATACCTAAACAGAATGATCATATTTATATTACATATTATATTGGGTAGTGGAGCGGCACTCCTATGTTTTTTTTTGTATTTATGGCGAGCATAAAAGTCGCATTCCGTAGTTTTCAAGGGACTGGTCGCAATACGATTGCTCGAGGAATTTGGTCCTTAGTAAAATAACCGAAGTATGTCTTTGCTCGGTATAGAAAGCAAACGCATTCAGTTCAATTAATTTGAATATCTATAACTGAATGAATTATAGATCTGCATGTGACCAAGGTACAAGAATAATAATAATTATGGCGTTGGCGGAGCTATAAGCCATATCATGGCACGCCAGTTCACACTAGCGGCACGCTCCGAGTCCAACGTGTTTTATGGTCTGTGTGCGGATGAGTTATGCCGATTTATTTACTGCAGGACCTCAGATAGGTTTTGGACTTAAGTGTCAAAACGTTTAGGAAATGTGCGGAATTTGTTTACCTTCCTTTTATTATATTTTGCATTTTTACAATGCTAAGCTGGTACCTTTTATTATACCCACTTATATTATTAGTTTAGGTATATCTCGAGTATGTGTCTTGTATGCAAGTAAATTTCGTTTTACGTATAATGTCCCCTAAAATTCGGCAGTAATATTTATGAATTATAGCCTAGCGGTACCATTCCTATGGCACCCGATTTTTTTGTGATTGATTTTTAATAGAGCCGTTACCAACAATATAAATTGAAATATTAAACAATTTTGTAACCTTATATTAATACAGGTCATAATCCTGTAATGTCATATAACTACGTAGTCTTTTTTATCGCGTATTCGCTCGACATCTCTTATTTATTTCTAGTCTCATAGCCTTGTGTTAAGTCTTCCATTATTTGTTTATTAAGGCTTTTTCTGCTCCTCTTACCGTCGCGTCACGTCATTCCGATTGTTATTTCGGTTCCATTAATAATTTCGCTTAACTCAGGCTCATAAAAGACTCTACCACTGTTATTATTATTAAAACTTTAATGACTCTCTTGGAATTTAAATCGCTGGGTGTAGAGACTTTATTATTTTGAGTTTCTAATTTATCCAACAAATTTTTAAAGGTTTTTGCGTAATCATGCTATACTTTCATCTTCAACTTCAATTTATCAGAACATTTACAAGTTACCACTAAGATGTATGGTATCACTGGCACATAGTATATAGAGTTAGTATACATATAGATATTGTAGGGATTTGTAAAAGTATTTTATGTATATGTAGGATTTCCGTCACAAAATCGCGTGCAAGCTGCCGGAATCGTAACCACTAGTAAAACACGAAATATTTGTAAAGAATGTGGGAGTGCGGAAGCGTGGGCCAGCGGCAACTGTCACGCGGTGCCGCGTCACCCAGCGGTGTATCTGATCATCTTGTAGGTGATGGCTGCACTCGGCCTGACCCTGGCCTATCGCCGGGACACGTCCCATCGTCCACATCTCGGCGGGGCGTCGACGTGAGCCCGCCGGTGGCACCCACAAAGGACATCAGCGGATATTACTTGTACCGTTATTCTTAGGAACTTTAGGCCTGCATTTAAGGGTACGTAGTATGACAAATTGTCACTACCTCAGATCAGAAGAAGTCACTACATTAGGTCAAGTTCTTAATTTTTTGAAGTAGTAGTCTAGGAAGTGAATTATTGTCGCGCCAGTTACATAATAAGTAGTATTATATTTATCTTTATAATATTTTAGAGAGAAGGCTCTCAACACTCACTTTATCTCAATTTCTTCCAAATTGATTGGTACTCAAGCATCTTATTGATACATGTAATATTATTTGGTGATTAGGACGGCGCGGTACAAGCCTGTTTATAAGCCGATGTTCCATGACTTGGACAAACGTGTACACATTATGAGCTAAGATTTTTATTTCCCTGATATGCTCAGATGTAAGTGTCGACAATGTTGATCTAACGATAACTCATGTGGATTATGGGATAGCTCGTCTGAAGACATCAAATGACATTATTTATTATACTATAGGTATTTATTCTAACATCAGATAAACTTTAAAGAAGCTTGAAGTCTTAATATTACTTATAAGACAAAAATAAGTAAAAAACTCAAAGAGTTAAATAAACTGATGGATGTTTTCTATGAAGCCTCGCTTCTGGAAATGCTCACAATTTACCTACATGAAGCGATATTCTAAAAATATCTAGCACTAATCTAGCACGCTTGAGACACACTCTTTTGAATTGCCTTGTTGCTAGGTATCTAGATGAAAGTAGTTATTATAAGTAACATTTAATTTTTAATGCAAACTGTAGAAAACTAGACTGGATAAATATTTATAATATAAATAGAATGCAACGTTAGTTTAATAAACTTATTATGTTCACAATTCGTTAACTAATTTTCATATACAAATTTAAATTATTAAAATTACATTTATTTTAGATAAAATTACTATTCTGATAAAGATCATTAATTAACACACTACATAACAATTAAAAATATTTTAAGCTCAAGTTGATCTCCTTTTTTATTTTGTAAAACAAAATAATAAATTATTAATTACAGAGTGAGATTATTCATCAAAATACATATTCAAATAAAGTTATCCGTTATTGCATTCTATGTAAAATGGCGCATGCGCAGCGAAGCGTATGTGGCACGCTTACAATCGAGTTAAAATTGTATCGAATAATCGTGAGCAGTGTGCACCCAGTCGATTAATATTATCGATGACATCGCTCGATGTCTCGAATGATTGCATTTGACGCGTCCACCGACATGTTTTCATTCCGGTATGATGTTAAGAAAAACTTGAATGCTCACAAAAAATGGTACCCATCTGAGTTTTGTTTTAGCGTGCTTGTAAACAAAATCTAAATATTACCTGTACCCTTTGTGTCTTTTTTATATTTTATATTATGTTATGAACACGAGGAATTGAATGAATGACCTATAATGTTAAAATTATTAGTGGGGACTTATCGCGTAGGTAATTAAAAACGTTAGTTTTACAAAAAGCATATTATACAACTAGCTTGGATGTTTCATGACTCGACATGAGCCGTGGATAAGTCCCGAATAATGAAATTAGCATGAATTTAAATCGCGAAAATTTAAAGTGACCTATAATGGCCCAAAAAAAAAATTAAATTTATATAACTTCTCTTAATATTGTACAGTTACATAATTTGGACTGCAATACAAATGTATAAATTAGTATAAAAGCAGGCAATAACTATAATATCAGTATCATGTAATCTGGTATATTAGCTGTATGTTCGGGGGCCGTTGGCCGGCGTTATCTGCCGTCCTTTACCTCTCAAATAACATTATCAGCCGAGTGGTTGAAACGGGAGACAATAAACGCCCGTCGTAAACGCGTCCACATTGGCCTTCTTGTCCACTGCACTGGTCAGCCGACTAGTGAATAGTAGGAATTAAACTAAAAAAAACATTTCAAAAAAACACTCAAAATTCGTTTATTCAAACAGACTACAATAGAGCACTTCTGCAAGACAACTTTGCGCATTGTTTTTTGTATTTTAGGACTTTACCGCTCGTTCGCAAAGCACATCTATGAGAAGAGCCAGCAAGAAACTCATCGGGGCTTAAAATAATATATTATGTTTACAATACTTGGTAACATATAACATGTATCGTTCGTAAAGCTACACCAGGCAAATAAAAAATAATAGAGGTAGTTGTAGTCACAAAATTTTTATGTTACAAGTATACCTACCAACTAAGGAGTTCAAATTTGATAAAAAAATCAATTACTTTCCGTTATAAGTTTTATTATGTCTTGAGACTAACATCCAAATAAATCATCCATGTAAATAAGCAATATGAGTGCTATCTTTAACTCGTATTTTTAAAATTGTTGAAAAAAATATTAAGTATTTGTAATTTTATTTCAGAAACATGCATAATGCGATAAACCTGTTCCTAGAATCTTACCAAACCTTATTCACCATTTGTAGCACACATAAAACAAAAAATAAAATATTACAAGTTACAGCCCGCTCGCCTAGATTGAACGGTGCAGTGGACGAATGCCCTGAGCATCGTAAACCCGCCCTGCGTCCGCGTAAATCAAACGCGTCACCGGGAGACACTTGTCTTGTGTTACTAATAAAAGTCGCCGATGCGACGAGTGCGTGTATATTTTCATTACATTTATCGCCTTGTCTCTCGTCCTATTGGTCGTTTGCTCAATGGTTAGCCTATGTTCAACTTTACCTATTAAACCTTAACGACATTAAGGCCTGAATCGGTTTGGAAGCGCAGCGCTTAGACTCGCCGCGTTTTTGATACTTCGTAATTTATGAGAATGTAAAAAAAAGAATAAATAAATACCCCACCTTCATAAGTTTAGATTTTCAAAAAAGCTTTATTGCAGCTTTTTTGAAAGAACTTCTCAAAGAACTACTAGGCCACTTCTAGGCTACAGTGTGAGTAGGGTCTAAGTCTCCCATTTACGCTCTAGGTGGTAATTAAGGTATCTAGATAGGTGCTGCGGTTCAACGCATACTACCTGCATATAGAGCATTATATCCGATCCCAGTCCGATTCGGTTCCGTCAAATACGACTTCTCTTCTTTGTACAAATATTACTATGATAAATACAATACAATATTGGTCCGTTATCGGTACGTCAAAAAAGGCTAATGACTTGCTGTATGTAGTGCGTGAGCTTCCATACAAAATGTTCTACGGGCTAGCGTGGAAGTCCTTTTAGTGTATATTGACCCCTTTTCTGAATTCTCATCTCCCAGGCATCTAATGTTGCATCATAATCAATATCCTAGGGCTTAGATAGGTCGTTTCATCGCGAGAGGTATCATTATACCTATTATCGTATAGCACCCTATACCATGTCACATAAACTAACTGGAGTGTCTTTACATTGCGACTCTACAGTCGCAGCTTGAATGGTGTTATATCTACCGTCATCTTTGCCACTATGAAACAACAGAAAATCGATAACCACTTGTGAATATATTTACATAATTATATTCGTATGAACCCCGCACTTCACTTTGTGTATGTACCTCTACATGTACACACTACACACATAGGTTCGCGGGCATTGACAACATTTTCATTGAATAAATGCTTTTGTCGTCTTTTATTGTGTGAGATTTTACATAATATATTATTTGCAAGAATTGCACCTGGCGCCTGAGACAAAACAGAACACTGAATCTATTAAAAAAGGTACCTATTAAAAACCATCAATGATGATAATAATCGAAGTAAACTAATAGGTGTATGCTTTTCATGTCACTACGCTTTCGCTCTAATACTGGAGAATCAAATCAAATTACGAAGTCAGCTTTCGTAATTTGATTTGATTTTCCAAATGAAATCTATTAGGTACCTACTCGTACCTTTATTGGTTGTGACGAGCTAACCACAAATCAATCTGTGTCATTAAATTCGCCGTAATGCCGATAGACATTCCGTCCATTCGAAGCTTCGATTAGACTTCCGACTGGATACGTCACTGTCAGGCGACCCCGCTGCCAAAAAATGCATAGTACTCGTTATAGGAATAAAGGTTGTCCCTGTGTGTGTATGTACTTGTGTGAGTATATTTTATGTCAGCGTTTGATAATTTCGTTGGGTGCGTAGTGACGTTACTGAAAATTAATTAGTGTGGTATCATTAGTATGCGTTGCCTTTCTCCCCGCAGAAACTGGCAGACTTTTTCGCATAGAAATTAGTAATAATGTTTCCCTTCTATTCCCGTGGTTATATGATCTAAGATCCGAAGTCTTCGCCTACGTATTAAGACTTTACCGTTAATAATAAAGCTAAGTACAGTTACTAGTAAACTGGATTACGGAATTTGAACAGTTTTATAATAAACCGTATAATGTTAGAATAATCTAGGATGCATGTGGGAACGGATCGCTGTCGGTGCCATTGTTAATGTGAGCTCTGTCCGTTTGGCTCGTTACGTTTTCTCTACAAGAATTAATGTTATTATTTATTGGGAAGCGATGTTTTTCCCCTTTTAAATGACTTAAATATAAAAATCTCGTGACATCGTGTTTGTTATCAAAATCTTCGAAGACAGCTTTAATTTTTTTCGTATATTTTTTGGTAGAGGAAATATTTTTAATAGGTCGTATTTTTTTATTTCAACGGACTCTGACCAAGTTGCGCTCGTCAGCTGGTTTCTTTGTATAAATTTACTTTCATAATAACATAATTTATTTCAATCACACTTACAATCAAGATAATAAAACAAAGGTAAGAAAGTTTTTTTTTTTCAAAACAAAAAATTAATGTATTTTTCACAACACAAGTTGATTGATATATTAACATCATTTAAATATCTAATAGATATATTTAAATTTAAAATATATGATTATAATATATCTCAGGTAAATTGAGTGTGGTAATAATATTACGTAGAGGTATATGTAATTCTACGGATAGCAAAGGTGTACTCGTATTTTAATCGCTGTATCAAGTAGCTGTAGTATGTCATATGTCCCACTAAATAAAAAAATAGAGGTACTTGTGTCCAATATAAAATATACTCATATTGCACTAAACTCAAGGAGATTTATAAAATATGTATAAGAATTTTGTTGTGACAAGTTTCACTTTCGACAGTAAACTGAGATTTCTAAACATTATGAGAAATCAAGAATTAAAATATTATTGTAAAATTATTTAATGTTTTTTGTAATGGGCCGATGGCGAGTCTGTGGCGAGTTGTGATTGTAATCAATGATATTTACATATCACGTGTAATATCATGTAATATGATATCATTTCGGTTTGTGGATGATGATTACAGTTGACTAGAACTGTTGGAAAATATTGCGGCGGAGTGTTGTTAACATCTTTGTTTATATCGTTTATTTATCATGTAGCTATTTTTATTTTTATACCAAATATTTTTGAAGTGTAATCGAGGTAATTAATATGCAACGTTGATGATTACAAATTACTGTGTCAACTTGTTTGTGTCGAATTATCGGTATTTATACTTTCGGGATTGTTTTGCTCATGACTCATCCAACTATGAATTTTTAAAATTACTTCCTTGTGTCTCTCCTATTAAAAAAAAGTAAATTTAAATACGTCATTGGCGAAGGTGTTAGTTTATAGCTCTTTGAGCGTCTGACGAAAACACTTCTCTATTTATAACTTAGTTAACTAATACTTTCCAGCTGTATCCCATAAAATTTAAGGTTGTTAGGTCATCTTGTAGGCCTTGGCATTTATTCTAAAACTGCCACATATAGTTTGATAACACAACATATAATTGTAATTTTTTGATTTGACTATGCCAGGTAACTTGTTGTGTTGAAGTATAAAATCTCAAGTTTTACTAGTTCCGACTTTTACTTACACTAAAAGATATTGCAGCGATCAACGAATTAGGGAAATAACAAAAAAAAAACATCCAATCGTATTGGTAAATTTATATATTATGTACTATAAACTTTCGGGATTTGAACTCATGTTAATGTTATACATATATTGGGACTTATCGCGTAATAATTTTTATGTTAGTTTTACAAAAACATTATAAAACCAACATTAAAATAATTACGCAAAAAGTCCCGAAATAAAAAAATAACATTATCTATGTACTCCGCTAATGCTTTAATAACAAATTATAATACATTCCAAGTACCAAGTACCAAGTGTATAAGCCCTGGCAATGAGCGGCGCGGCGCGGCGTCAAGCAGTGTTGTGTTTATGGCCAGTTATTTGTGTTCTGCATGCAAATTGCAGCATATGCATCTAAATACACAGTTTTGTATTACGTCGGTAATTATAAAGGCACCATTTGATAAAGTCGTGAAAATAGAGAAATTGGTATTATGTGAGGATTGAAAGCTTCAATGGTAGAGGTATTTTGGTAATATTTGTGATAGTTTCATTTTTATTTATCATAATATTGTTTTGTTTTAAACATATTATGGCACGTCCACACAGTGCGGCCCAACGTACGCCAACGTTGGCCGGGGCACAAAGATTATATTTATGCACTCGGGACACAAATTAACATATAAATATAAAAATATACTAGTTTCAAATAAGATCATAATATTGACATTATGACTCTATGTTCAATCTTCGGCTGAATCCACACTGAAGATCAGGTGAGCTCGTGGTTATACGGTATATTTAGTATAATATAAATAATATATAATATAAATAATATAGTATAATATAAACAATATTATAATATAAAAAAAAAACAATACAAAGCCATGCATGATATATACCTCTAGGATTGTGGAGGTACAGACATTTAGTTTTTTTTTGTAGACATTTAAAACATAATATGTATGGTGCTAAAAATAATACAATTAAATTGAGAAGTCCTATTTTGATTATATAATCGATTAAAAAAGGACAACTCAACCTCTATGCACAAACGAGTATTTTTTTGTTCGACTAGTCTGCGCATAACGCAGCGACAAAGACATCATACGTGTTTGTCATAGTAGTTACCAGAAAAAAAAACAATTAAATAATCAATTTAATATCACATTGGGTACATAAGATCTATTAATTATTACAATATGCGTATATTACAACGTTTCACCGGCTCCCGTGGAGTTTTATCGAAGTCATCTGAGATTCTCGGGTGTATTTATGAAATCTTGATGGTATTATAGAATATATTTTTTATGGCGTTCCCACTGGGCGAGTGGCCATGGGAATGGACAGTGGCTTTATCAGAATTAGCTGAATTAATTATGCGCCCACGCTGACAGATAGTGACAGGGCGCGACACAGGCGCAAGCGCAGGTTACACTTGAACCGAAATCTTAGCTTTTATTCTATTTATCTAGAATGACGAGGAGATCAAAGAAGGCGTAGGATTACGCGTTAGTGTATTTTATAGAAATTCAAGATATTAAAAATACACTATGTCGATCAATACATCTACTTGGCCAGTTAGATTCTTTCGAAAACAGGCAAGATCGAGAAATCGATCGCCGGGTTAATAACGCCTGGAAAAGCTACTGGTACATGAAGACACTCATGAAGGGAGATCTTCCCATCTCCCTTAAACGCAAGATCATCGACATGTGTATCCTCCCCGTCCTAACTTACGGTGCTCAAACCTGGTCATTGACCGAGTCGCAGAAGTTTCGCCTCGGGGTTTGCCAACGAGCCATAAAGCGCAGCATCTTGAGTATCAGGAGATCCGATAGGGTGCGAAACACCGTTATTCGAACTGAGACGGGAATCACTGATGTCGGCTACAAGTCCGCTAAGTTGAAATGGGATTGGGCAGGTCACGTCAGTCGTATGCATCCCGACCGCTGGGCAAAGATCATCACAGAGTGGGCTCCAAGAGAAAGGCGGCGCCGCCGAGGTCGACCCAGAAAGAGATGGAAAGATGACCTGGACTCGTATAATACAAGCTGGCCTGAGGCGGTGCAAAACAGAGACATATGAAAGGATATGGGGGAGGTCTTTGCCCAGCAGTGGGACAGTATAGACTAAAAAAGAAAAAAAAAGTTGGTTGTTTGAAAGTTTGAAAAACTACACTTGATCACTGTTATTATTAAAAGATATTTAAAGATCATAATAAAATAATTACCTTAAGGTTAAAATCGACTCCATAATGTATTTTGACAGTAATAAATATTCGTGCACCACTTTCGTCTACTCCAGGAACGCGCATTTTGCCATTCAAAAAACATGTTGAAATTGCGAAAAATGGCAACAAGAAGATGAACTGACAATCGTAACTCTTTGAAGTCTTAACATAATTTCTTCAGTAGACCGTGTCGTTTTAAAACATGTTGCCGTGAGAGGAGTATTTATTTTGGTGTGATACGGTTTAAAATGGATTGTGGAAGAAGTCGTGAGCTCGTGTAAAAATGATTTTCCCGGCGGAAGCTCGCGTGACGTCACGGATAATGCGCACGCGCAGCTCTGTCGGATTAGCCCGACGAAACTCCTTTGGATCACGCGACCGATAACTTAACATTTTTTTGACAAGGGTCAAGTGTAAATGAGGCATAATTTAAGAATTTAACCGTTTTCAGAATTTATTACGTTTTTCGTTTAGGTACGTACCAAATAATTTTACTGTTTCTCGCTCCTCACGAGTACGATAGTAATGAGAATAATGGGTATATCAACTTTTTATAAATGGTTCACACAAATGTTGAGACATTCAACAACGGACGAGACGAGTTTCAACTCAAGGCTGACTCTTCATTCTAAGTATGTACTCCAGAACTTTATTTAGCCAATCTTTTCATAAACAATATTATTTCTATTTCATCTTGTCATCTTTCCAGGTCTTCTGTAAAATGTGTTAGGTAACTATTAACTTAATGTTATAATAATATGATTGTTATAAATTCTCAGAAAAAATACAGAAATGTGGCTTACGATTTTTCTGCTCGCGGTACAGCCGGGGTCAAGAACTAGAATAGATAATATGATATGAATAGAAAATTATCTGAACATGCATGATATACAGACTGCTGACAAGATAGCGAATTAGATAACCTTTGCTCTTGAAATCACCAACGTATGAGATCACAGAAACAATGATTATAAATTAATAGAAACGACACACGCGTAAAAAAATGTTTCACTGGTGCTATAGAAGACAGGAAATAGTGGTTAAATGTGGAAAAATGCATATATTTTTCTCCAAGTATACCTACAAAGAAAAGCGTGACTTCTACTTGTCGAGTCGTAAGGCTATATTTCATAACTTATAATAAATTATTTTGATTTATTGGGGCTTCTAAAACAGGCTATTTAGCTTCAATAAAGTCCTTCACTGTGCAGGTTGTTGGAGAATTCAGAAGGTTTAAAGGCATGTCTGACTGATATATCAACACACAGCTCAACGCGCTGAATGAATTAAATATTGACAATTGAAAATTGAAGAAGAAGAAGATAAATATTTTTAATTGTTACATAGACATCCGATAAGAAAGGATTTCTAAACAGGAGCAAAGCGTTTAAGCTAGAGAGCACAATTAAAGTTTGTCATATAAAGTTAAAATCATATTATAAAGTTTTGTTTTTTTTAATATTAGATTACTATACTTGCCCTATTTCCGATAGAAGGAAGCCCCATGTTGTGTTCAACAAACAAAAAGCGATCTATATGAGAATCAAAACCTCAACAGGTCGTAAAATTGCGGAGGAAAGATAAAATATATGAAACAACAATTTCAATTAAGTTTGATGTCATTTAAATAGTAATTATTACGATCGATGTTGAGTTACAAATGTAAACAATGTGATTGTGTTTTATATATGGCGATACGGTCGCATTCAATACCAGCGTGATGACTCAAGAAAATATTACGCTTAAAATTACGCCGAACCTATTTTATCTATGTTTGGGAATGTTAAACAAAACAAAACCCCAAACAATTTATCTAGAATAAGTATAATGTACTATTTAACTTTATAAATAGAGTAAGTACCTAATATTATTATTTCCTATACGAAGGACGAATTCGGATCATCTGATTACTTAACGGACGGACAGTAGGATTACATGCCGGTGAGAAACGGTAGAAGATTATTCAAAATACTGAAGAAAAGTACACAACTCCAAATAGTATTGAAAATATTGTAAATTTTTGTCATGTTTTATTGCACAATTTAGAGTACCTAGATATTCCACTATGCTACGTTTCTCTATCGGTATATTTTTTTTGAGGTATTCTGAAGTAAAACATTCATTTTTAAATTTATCATATATACTTTTTTTTTGGGAGGTAGGTGTAAAAAGTTTAACAGCACTGAGTGAGAGTTCCTATAAATAAAAATCAAAATAATTGTGTTAAGTGTAATTCAAGACCATTTTATGTGTTAATATAATAGAGTAACACTTCACCTGCCTGGCTGTGGTTTCCAACCTCAAATACGACACATAGAACGCAAGTTACAGACACTACAGTACTTGTCAGCACTTCACAAGATGGACAGCAAAGGTATTAAAGAGTCCATTGATGATCTAATGTCACTGTTCAGTCAAAGGATGGCACACTTCGAGAGTCAGCTGGCTAAATCTCCTGACAAATCACCAACTGTGGAAGCACTGGCAGCAGACTATCATAACTTTAAATCCTTTACTCTAAAGGCTCTTAAAACAATATTTTCCCAAATAGAGACTGTTGCCCTTGCAGTGGATCAGCAGGAAACTCGATGTAGACGAAAGATCTTGCTTCTACATGGCATTCCTGAGAGCTCCAGAGAAGAAACATCCGCAGTGATAGTTAAGACTATAGCCGAGCACTTCAAACATACTACATTCACAGTGACCGAGATCAGTAGATGCCACAGGATGGGTCGTGTCGGTAATCTTGATAAGCCGCGTCCGATTCTCTGTAAGTTCAGAGACGTAGCTGTGCGAGACAAAGTCTGGGCCTCAAAGTCCTGCTTAAAGAGCTCTGGAATATCTATGTCCGAATTTCTGACAAAGCCCAGGCACGATGCCTTCATGGCAGCTCGTCAGCGATTTGGCATTACCAATTGTTGGACAAGAGAAGGCTGCGTCTTTATTCTGGGAAGTGACGGTGTGCGCCATCGGGTGACCTGCCTGAAGGACCTCAATGCGATCCCGCAAGAGGTCCCCAAAGCATCCTCTTCGCGCGTTACTCGGACAGCCGCAGTTGTAGCCGCGGCGCCAGCGAAGCGCGCTACCTCCAAGGCGAGATCAACAACAGCTACGAAAAAGTAACTTTATGTACTGAAGTGCACTGTGTAACCGTTAGCTTTGTGTGTGTTTGTAGTCTCATTATGGCTGGCTAAGATGCACGTATTTTTGTAGGGTATATTGCGGTTTTTCATTTTATTTTATTTTTTCTCACAAACACCGTCAATATTTTTAGTAACTTTGTAGATAATATTAGTTATCTGTCACTGTCAACTGTCAATTGACATTTGACATTGAAGTTTTTGCTTTTTTTCTTTTTTTTATGGGTAATCAAATTTCAAGTGTGCATTTGCTATTAATCATTTAATTTTTTCTTTGCGCTATATATTTTGCATTGTTGCTTAAAGATTACACACACAAAGTGTTTATTGTTGTATTTTTAAAAAATATTACTTATGTAGCACGGCAGGCAGGTGGATTAGTATCTTAATTTGTATTTAGTTTTTAATATTGTACAGTAATAATTATTATTTTTATATATAGGTATTTATTATATATCTTATAACATATTTATATTATATATTTATTATAACATCTATAAATTATGCTTAATAATTTGTTTAATGAAAGTTGTGATAGTTTTTCATCTGCCATTAGTTCTTCTCCAGATAGTAATAGTAGTGAAGACAGCTTTTTAAGTTCCCTT
The DNA here is from genome assembly GCA_947507615.1 of Hemithea aestivaria. Classification (NCBI taxonomy): domain Eukaryota; kingdom Metazoa; phylum Arthropoda; class Insecta; order Lepidoptera; family Geometridae; genus Hemithea; species Hemithea aestivaria. The sequence continues at coordinate 6,118,320 of OX382323.1, forward strand.
CTTTATCAGAAACTCTGGACAATCATCTCTCTGACGTTCCTAAGAATCTCAATATCGTTCACATTAATGCCCAGAGCATTCCGGCTCATTTCACTAACATGCTGGCGTCATTTGACAATAAAAATATTCATGCTATACTAGTCTCCGAATCTTGGCTCAAACCATCTTTTCCTTCGATCTCTTATTCATTGCCTGGCTTCAATCTCATCCGCAACGACAGAGCTAGGGGTGCTGGTGGAGGAGTTGCTATTTACTTACGTTCTCACTTTCCCTACACAGTAGTTAGCACTTCGACCCAACCGCCACCTCCTAATGCCGGTGAACACTTGTTTATTGAAGTTCTTTTCTCTCATTCAAAAATTCTTCTCGGAGTCTACTATAGCAATTCTTCTCACAATAACTATTTTTTTTCCTTCGAAAAGACTTTAGAAGATCTCATTCCTTCTTACAGTCACACTATTATCATGGGCGACTTCAACAATTGCCTGCTTAAAAATGACCGTCGTGCAATGCTCTTAAAGGATACTATTAATTCTTGCAACATGCACATACTTCCCCTTGGTGCTACACATCACTTCCCTAATTGTACCCCCTCCCTTCTCGACTTAATAATAGTATCATCTTTAAGTCATGTTAGTAAGCACGGCCAGTGTTCTGCTGATGGTTTCTCATACCATGATCTTATTTTCTTATCTTACAAAATTCGTCCTCCCAAAGCTAAACCTACAATAATTCTTCAGCGCAATTTTAGTGGCATGAACAAAGAAGAATTTTTAGCTGATGCTCAGAATATTGACTGGTCACCAGTCATGGATGCCGTCTCAATAGATGACCAAGTCGCAATTTTCAATTCTTTGTTAACACAATTATATGACGTCCATGCTCCACTTAGGTCTATTAAAATTAAGCATGTACCGGCTCCATGGCTCTCTGACGTGCTTAAGTTGCTGCAGCATAAAAAAGCGAACTCAAAAACTAAATATAAGATGTTCCCAAACGATTTAAATAAAGCAAAATATTCAACAATTCGAAATCGTTGCAATGTGGCCTGTCGGGATGCACAAAGACGCCACATTTACGATTCTGTACAAAATGAAGACCCAGCAAAAGTCTGGAGATTTCTTAGAACTTTGGGCATTGGCAAATCTAGACAAGAAACTGTTCCTCACAACCTCGATCTAAACTCACTTAATCTTCATTTCTCTTCATCTTCTGCTATTGATGATTCTGTCAAAACTCAAACTATATCTACTATCCTCTCTAACACTGTTTCCTCTGATCTACCACCCATGGGTTTCCGTCAATTTACCGCTGGTGAAGTTAAGAAGAGCATATTATCAATTTCCTCCAATGCTGTTGGAGTCGACGGTATTAGCCGAAACATGCTGCTTCCTATTCTAGACTACCTTCTTCCTATCCTTTGCTTTATTCTCAACTTCTCCATTTCTTTTTCTGTGTTCCCCTCCCAGTGGAAGGAAGCGCAAATACTTCCTTTACCTAAAAAATCTAATCCAAAGTTGTTTTCTGAATACCGTCCTATATCTATCCTTCCTTTCTTATCCAAAGTTCTCGAGCGACTGGTTCATGACCAAATTAACAGCTTTCTTATTAAAAATCATCTCCTTAACCCTTTCCAATCTGGTTTCCGTCCAGGGCACAGCACGGTAACTGCTCTGGTTAAAGTTACCGATGATATCCGTGAGGGTATGGATAATGGTCAATTAACTGTGCTGGTGCTCTTGGACTTTAGCAATGCCTTCAATACTGTCAACTTCGATATTCTACTTGCTACCCTTCGCTCTCTCAACATATCGCCAGCGGTAATTGACTGGTTTCACAGTTACCTTTACGGTCGTCGGCAGCGGATTCGTCTAGAGGATACTTTTTCCTCTTGGTGTGATACGACTGCTGGCGTACCTCAAGGTGGCGTTCTTTCTCCTCTTCTTTTTGCTGTTTTTATCAACTCTATTTCCCGTAATCTCTCCTCTTCCTACCACCTCTATGCTGATGACCTTCAATTGTATTGCCAATCTCCACTAAATCAGTTAGCTATAGCTATTGAAAGTATTAATGAGGATTTACGACGAATTTCTGACTGGAGTAAAGCGCATGGTCTCCAATTAAACCCGCATAAAACCCAAGCGATAGTTATTGGAAGTTCTCGTAAAATAAGCAAAATAGAATCGGTTTCACTTCCACAAATCACTCTTGATGGAGTTGTTATACCATTCAGTGAAAGTGTCAAAAACTTAGGGGTCACTTTAGACCGTACCTTGTCATGGAAGCCACAACTCACGGTTACAAGCCGCAAAATGTTTGCCACAGCAGGATCATTGCGTAGACTGCGCACCTTCTTGCCGACTGCCACTAAGATTGCCCTAGCTCAATCTCTCATGCTCCCAATTCTTGATTATGCCGACGCCAGCTATCCTGACATTACCGAGGACCAGCTAAATAAACTTGAGAGACTCCAAAACATTTGCATAAGGTTCATATTTGGCCTTCGCAAATATGACCATGTCTCAGAATTTCGTTCGAAACTCAAGTGGCTTTCCATCCGCCGTCGCCGGGATGCTCATATTTTATTCCTTCTCTATAACATTTTGTTTAACCCTGCTTCTCCACGCTATCTTCAAGAGCGTTTTAGATTCCTCCAAGCTTCTCATTCTCTTTCTCTGAGGACGTCTAAGAGTCTGATACTTTTGTTTCCGGAACATAAAACCACCTTCTACAACAAGTCGTTTACAGTTAAGGCCATTCGGTTATGGAATGCCTTACCCTTAGAAATTAGACGAGCCCCCTCTATTAATATATTCAAATCTCGTATTTTGGCTCACTACCTATTAGCGTAATAGGTAAGTTTTAACCATTGTTGTCTTCTTCACTTCTACTTCTGGTTGTAAGCATTCTCCATTAAGCATAATAATTATTATATATTATTATTATTATAGTATATATATAATATGTAGTTATAATAATTATGAATGTATTGTGTATATATGATGTGTTTATGTATATTATTGATGTATTAAATATATTATATTATAATTTATATATATTAATGTTATATAATAAGATTATTATTAGTATATAAGAATTATTTCCATTAATCCTTTGTATACTACAAACTCACCACCACCCATGTTAATATAATTATTTCTCTACCTGCAAGGTTGTCTGGAAGAGATCGCTTTTAGCGATAAGACCGCCAATTGTTACACTAATGTCGTGATTTTGTGTTATAGTTTTTAAGTTTTCTGTATGTTTGTAGTGTTTCAATAAAGAGTTTTCTATTCTATTCTATTCTACATAATTTCGTTCTGGGTCAAAACCTGCTTAGCCCGGGCGGCTTTAGAGAGATCACCCCAAGGAAAATCCTGCAGTTCCTTGAAGCGGCAAGGGTCAGTGGCGAATTATAGAGCTCGCCTTCCTACGGGGTGTTCTCACCCTAGTAAATGGCGACCACAATAGGCCAACTGACTATGGCCGCAGTGATACAAAGCGCCACAAAAAAAACAAATAAATTAAAAAAAAATGTTAAGCTAATAAAACATGTAGGTATACACCAAAAGATGATGCATAATTATGTTATTGTTAAATATCTCTTAAAATTTTTGAATATGGAATAGACGAAAGTAGGTACAGACGTACGCTCATTTAATTTCCAGCAAAAGAAAGAATAATCATAATATTAAAAGAAGCATTAACCTCATAATGGACCACAAAATTTTATTATAAGTAAACATTGTATAAAAATTTTGTATTATCGTTTAATACATCAGCGTTGCATGCTAAACATACAAACTAAAGCAATAAACATAGACACCGCACTTATACCTCTACAAGTAAATGAAATGATAATAATATTAAAAATACTTCTAACTAGTTTTCATAAAAAGTGGGTTCGAGATGCACGTTTGACTCAGTATAGTTAGAACTATGTATAATAATATTTTCTCGGTCAGTTTGAATCCAATTGTTGAGCAGGTTATACTTATATAAACGTAGATAAACGTGCCTAGCACGGAGTGTGCGGCGTCATGCGTTTAATGTCAAGTTAAATGTTAAATCTCAAGAGCAGTAGTTGACAGTTCAACTTGACAGCAAGTGTGTGCTAGGCCCCTTTGGGAATGTATGGGATGACAGTTATACTTGACACTCCCGCAAGACCCCGCACACTTCATGCTAGGCACTTGTGTGCTGTCAGTTTGTGATGTTACCTTGAGTAGCAAAATCAATTTCCATTAACTCTTAATTTCGTGAAAATTGTTTTTAAACAACATCCATCGGCACAACTTCGTCCACAAGTAGACATAGGCCCACGTTACTCAACTCGGTCTTCTGTTTTCCTGTTCCCAAATTGAGTTTTCTACAGAAAAATGGCTTCACTTTTATATTGATGCGCGGTGTCTGCCTTCATAAGGTAGTCTGTATATTAAACATTGTTTAGAAACAAGAGCAGTAAGTGTACCTATTATCAGGTGGCAACCCTAGGGCTGTAATCCATTTCTTCATTATCTGTGTTGCGATCGTTCCTCGTTCATTCATAAACGATGTTTATCTGTTGTGGGATACCATTGTTTTATAATTCACAGTGCAAGGGAGCGATGACCACGGCAACCGCCGCTGTGCCCAAAATATGCTAAGTTGATGTAAAGCGTAAGTATGTTAAACTTAAAATTAATATTAGAAATCAGATTGCGACGCCAGATTCCTTAAGCCATCGTCGTTCGAAGTAATCTTGCGATCTCATGAATTTCTCATGATCTGCCTTCAAGACCTAAATTAAAATCTGCATGTGTACTTGAACACTTTCGAGATAACAAGTTCGCTTTAAATATTATTTTAAACAAATGAATGCGCTAATTACTCTGCATAATGATACCATATAATTCAGTTCCTTGTAATTGGCATAACAACTCGTCAATTAAGTTATTTTTTAGTCCTTTATTACGAGTATCGCACGAACACATTCCTATCAAAATTGCACTTAATAAAACATTCGGTTTTGTTTTATGATACATAACTTAATATAAATATGAATGAACTAATTTGAGTTACTTTAGTGTTAAGTATAGGTACAATAACTTTATTACATTTAAGGAAGATACGTTTAATTTATGAACCGTGAAGCAGAATGATACACCTAATGCTTCATCCTCGGTTAATTATGAAGATTTGTTACAAAAATTTTGGCTGCATTTGATGCATCATGAAATACTTTAAGTACGGGTAGGTATGCTCTCCTTGGGATTTATGTTTCATGTAAATTATGGCTGCTTTTACTAACACTTTTATATTTGAGCGCGGCGAATAACAAATGTCTGTGTAGAGCCTGTAGAGACTAAAAGGTTTTTTTACACACCATCAAACGGTCCATCTGATGATGAGCCGTTGCCTCATCAGTTGTATTGGAGAAACGGTGTCGGTCATTGCCAACGCGTTGTCGGTCAAATAGGCGGGTAGAACATCCCGGAACATGGCCGCAATGGCTGCTTGATGACACGGCACAACAGTTACAGAAATGATAACTATGCCTTCATAATAAATAAATGGTGATATTTGGTTTTGGAGAAAACTATTTGCCATGAAACTAATCAGAGGCATCGCCACATCCCGCGACGGTCGTTGCGAGACGAGCCGAGCTGCGAGTCTCCGGGGTCGCCAGTTTTATGGGACCACCTTCACCTTACAATAAATTCCGGTTCGCCGGCAATTCATTTGCAATTTGCATAAGTTAATGCGATATTTTCTTCGGTTTATTTTAAACTTATCAGAGACCGAGTGCAGAATTGGAGCGTAAACAATTTAGGGTTCCCAGTTCTCAATTAATGTGAGGTTTTGCCTGAGAAACTGTTTGCCTGCCGGCTATTGTCTAAATAGGTCATTTGTCTTTATTATGACACCGTTGGACATCGTATTATACCTAATTTTAACATGAATATTTATTTTATGGTAAAATAAACGGGTTGTCTTGGGAAAGTTCATCATGAGTTTATGGAACGTTATAGATGGTGTTTAATTAACTTTAGATTGCGGTGGTTTCTGTCCACTAAAATTAGTAATAAATTGCACTTCGTGACATCCTACAATGTCTATAATATTTTGCACACTGGTCCATTTTAAAATGATGGAACTTCATTAAACTTGAAATCTATTCCGAATTCCGAGTGTAGAGAATGTTATAACTTCCTATCAATAAAAGTATCTAATTAGTGACTCCTTGATATACAAATACTAATTGTAACATTTTGTACAACCATATTGTAATTAGTACGAGTACATACTCTAGTATCTCTATTGTTGTCTAGTTTTCTGTAACCAGACCACTTCCCCACGTATGTTGAACGATATTTGGATTCTGTTTTTGTAGTAAGTACAGGATATTATGTAGAGTATATAAGTTGTAGATTAAAATCAATACATGATACATATTATATTTCTTTATTATAATCTATCTTAGTAGATTAAAATAGAACGATAAAAATAGTCAGGTCTATAAATGTGCCTTGAAAGATGCTACTCATGTCATACAGATATTACATATAATATATTACGTATTATATTCTTGGCTTCTAGTTTATATTTAGGTAAAACTTCAAGTCTAAAAAAGGTAAAATATAACGGGCGAAATAATATTATTATAAGTGTTGGAATGCTAAAACATTAATAAGTTGGTATTGTTATCTAAGTAAGATGTATAGCTAAGTGATTGTACGAGTACGTTAAAAATATCAATACAAATTCTTTATTTATCGCTAAGAAAGCGTCCTCTCTCCGAGTTGCCAATTCATGATGTACGCATGATGTAGTTATGTCTTTTTAATTTATGTAAACAATGATGTTAAGGGTCAAAGCGAGGCGGTTGGCATCAGACAAAGAACTTGCTTTTATCAGTAAGTTATTGATACAGTTTGTACCTTGTACTCTTGCATGCTTGTGTTGCGCTCAGTTAGGATGTCATTTAGTTATCATAGAGGTCTTTCTATAACTGCGTCGGAATTCCGAGTGTACCTAGGTTCGATAAATTCAACGCTTTTTATAGCGATGATAGCAATTTTGTATTGTTAAAGAGAAATGAGAGGTAACACCAAATTTCCTTAACACCTGAAAGATTTTTGGCATTATAGGAGGTATAAAGGCATTATAGGAGGTATAAAGTTGATTCTCGTAATAAACATTATCACATCTCGAATGAAATATATTTCATTATCGCTGTAAAAAGTGCTGAATTTATCAAAACGAAACTAGGTACATTATAGACTATGAAAATATTATTATATTCTAAAACAAGAAACTTTACATATCTTAAAACTCAAAATGTGGTCGGAATAACAAAATATCGAGTGCGGTCCGGTATCGTCGATTATATATTATTTAAGCAAGATAGAAGCATTGACGCAATGTCATAATCAACTGTGTGGTAATCCTGGAAGCGCGCGAGCGATAGTTTCGGATCGTTTAGTCGAATTACGCATCTCGTCCGGTGAAGTCGGCGACATACTCGTATAGTATCGAGCATGTTTTATCGATAGCTCGTGCTGGCAGTTCCAGTGGCCCGCGTCCGGAAACGTCACGCGTCTACTTATGTAAACAAACGGAGTTTCACGCGCCGCGCAGACGACGCTATCGCCTCGCCCTGCGTCCGGGTCACTCGGCCACAGAATCTACTCACATAATGATAACATCAACCATTCGGATTATATTCGACGGAAAAGCAACTTTGTTGTAGATTGCGCGAACAACGGACCCTCATAAGCGAAGTGAGACATTACAGCAATAAGGAGCTTTTTGATTGCTGTTCACTTATGTTATTTGGAAATTAAAATGTCGGTCACGGTGCTCGATAACTGTAACCCTTCCCTAAAAAGCTATTGTACCGATGTCTAGAAAAAGTGGAAAATTCCAAAGTAGCGTCTAAAAATTCCGAAATCCAGTAGAGTCCATTCGTTCTGTTATCAGTGTGTTCTAAGTTGGTGATCCGGTTGCGTCTGGTTTCGAAGAGGCCATGGATCAACATCCAATCGACGTTATCGACTCGCCACATTATATGAATAAATGGAAAAAAAGGTAATACAGAATCGTAATACTTTTGGTTAACTAGTTAATTTTGTTAGGTGTGAATTTCGCCACCGTTTAAAGTCCTTATAAAATATAGAATATCTTAGCTAACAAAGTATATAAGGAAGGGTTACATCTTACTAATATTATAAACGTGAAAGTTTGTAAGAATGGATGTCTGGATGTTTGATTACTCTTTCACGCCTAAACGGGTGGACCGATTGAGCTGAAATTTGGTGTAGAGATAGCTTAGACCGCTGGGCGCAGTTAGTATTTAATACATTCAACACTATACATTCTCCAGTGTCCTTTTTAGGTCTCGACATAATACATATATAAAAGTGATTCATTGAGATGCATAGTAAGTTGGGAAGTAGGTATAAGTAATTTACTAAAATATCGGTTAGCCGCAATTATTTCATCGACTTAGTACTTAGTGGTTAGACTAGACCACAATATAGGTAATAAGTTACTGCTTATGCTGCATTAAAATAAACATCAGCGTAATATAATACTTGTGATTTTTAGGACTTTGTACACCTTTAGATGAGGCGAGCTCTACTTATAAGGATTTAGACTAATCAATAAATTTTAGAGATACACGTAGTCTAGTGTTGGTACGACTTTAAAGCCTTTAACATTAGGTCACAAGTTAAGATCTTGACTGCAGCATTAGCAGATAACTTCTTACTATCTTACTATTTAATATTATAAACGTGAAAGTTTGTAAGAATGTATGGATGTCTGGATGTCAGTATTTATGTTTGTTACTCTTTCATGCCTAAGCGGGTGGACCGATTGAGAGACCCTGGAATAACTAATAATATAGTACAGCGGGTAAAACCGCTGGGCTAGTATCCAATAAAAATCACCTTAACTGTTGCGCTGCGCTGCTTGCGATCGAGTGTAAAGTAATTGTTAAAATAATGTCGACAGATTTTAGAGCTATTCGTCGCCTAGTGTACAAATTACAAGCAGTATTAGTCAACGAGTCAACTTAGTACAAGAACAGTTTATCCACAGAACTGCTTAGTTCAAGAGTGATCCAACTTAGTGTCACATTTCAGCATCATCTGCGTAGATAACCTGATGACCTGGTCGTTTAGTGGTCGAACCGTCTATTGATCTTTGTAATCAGAGCTAAGCTACCATCTCATCTTCTCTTCATGTATGGCGATGGTTGAGTCAGAAGTTTCGTCACATTGCAGGTATTCTATTTGAGGTTATTCGTAATAACCTATTCTTATAAGAAGGTTTATATAATGATTTATTATTAGATACTACAAAGTTATACCGGCGAAATTAACATTACTGTTACGGAGAAAGAGGGAATGTTTGTCAACGCTATAGTGTATGAGTGACTTAGAGGTAGTTTGTTGTAAATTATGTGTTATTTGATTTAATTATATTAAATAATAAGCTTATGCTCGCGGCTTTGCCCGCATGGTGAAATCGTTTCTTAACGGAGGTCTATGTCATAAAATCTATCTGTGTTCCAAATTTCAACCTAATCCGTCCAGCGGTTAAGGCTGTGCGTTGATAGATCAGTCATTCAATCAGTCACTCTTTCCTTTTATTATTAAATAGATTTTCTCATATATTTTACTCTGTTTTTGGTAACATTACCTCTATATCGTAGTGTGACATTGAAATATGTATATTATTTAATCTATCCCACGACAGGCATAAATAAGTTATTAGTTTCTTGGTTTCACAATATATTTACGGTTTCGCGCTCTACTTTCAAACAAATCAATATTTATTTCTTTGTAAATCAATTGAAATATGGCCAGTGTGCTAAACGTTATTCTCGAACATTGTATTAGCTCCACACAATGCCTGTTTACAAAACATTTGACCTACAAGCGCAAGGCAGATGCACTGGCGGAAGCTTTTTTGTCGTAAAAGTCAAAGCTCTTATGCAGTTGTGATAAGGGTTATAAGTTCTATTGTAAGTGTAGACAAATGAATGTTGACAATTTTATTTTGTGGTTTGGTCCCTTAGTCCCATTATGTGACGTCTCTATTTTCTATGAAGCAGTGGTGTGGAACAAGGGGTAGTTTGAGGTCTCGTTGTTGTACAATCTTATGAGCAACATTAATAATATTTTTTATTGCTTCTTATTTCTTTACCCAGGGTATAATAGTATAGATTGCTTCAATAACGATTAAATAGCATAATTTTACGTTATTGATATCTTTGCCAATTTATATTTTCACCTTTTTAAAATTATTCTCTCAACAGTCACGAAATGAAAATATAATTTCATTTTTAAATCCAGTTACAAAAATAAAATAAATTGTGTTGAAAGCTCGGTTAATAAATTCATTAAATAATTATTTTTGTCGACTATTGCCAAACATGTCGTGCGTTTACAGAAATTCAAAGTAAAAGCCGCCGAGTAAAATGTAGGGTATTTTTGTAAAAATATCTCTGAAATGAATATACCGGGAGCGTGGCGGCCGACCGTTACTCAGTGATTTGCACGCTGCATTGAATCGCTTATATTCCATTTTGTTTCATATTTATTTTATTTGTTGCGGCAAATAGCCGTGAGCTCGATAAGGCTGGAGGCCATGAACACGTGTTACCGGCCAAGGACGCATTATATTTTATGATTTATGGTAATATGTGACATGTTACCAAAATTTTGAGTGATTCCCAGCTCGTCCTACAAGCCTACGGCCCAAATGGGACGAGTTGAAGAAAATGAAAATTAATTCTATTTTCATTGCACAACTCGTCCTACAACTCTTTTTGTGTGGAACTTTGAACTTTATCGACGTTAGGTACAGTCAGTAAGACAATATTGTAGTGACACTGTTTCGTAGTTAACCTGCCGTATGCCGTAATTCACGAGGTGGGCATGAGTAGTCCAACGGTATAGTTTAAACGTAAAAAGTACCAGGAAAATAGAAACTAGGAGAAGGTAGTATAGGTACTAAGGTACTTTTTAATGAATTGATCGTGCGAATAGTGAAGAACAAAAAATTAAATTCATTGCTACCTCTTCATGACTTCTGGTCTCCTAGTACTTACTAGCTAAGATGGTTGTTTCTACCTTCCATTTTAAGGAGGCAAATAAACTATTAAGTATTGAACAGTATTTTTTTGAAAGCTTAAATTTTTAACTGCACCCACTTTGCGGCACAGGTCAGCATTTTTGAATTCAGGGTCAATCCAATTGTTAATCCCTTAATTTTTTTTTGTGATTGTCTTCATTTCAGCTGATAGCTGTCAAACTTGGAGTAGCAATATCTTGGAAAGTATTCGTCCTAGTCAGCCGGTGTCAGGGAAGAAATCAAAGGTCTTGAGGAGATCTTCATTTCAGCTGACAGCTGTCAAACTTGAAATGTCAATATCTCGGAAAGTGCGCACGCGCAAGAGCGTAGGTCTACCTCAGCAGAGCCACCGTGAGGCGCCCGATAAACGGTTGCGACTCCGGCGGCCGCCAGTTACCCAGAGGCAGTTGCCTCTGTGCGATGCAGCCAGGGCAAAGGGACTAGTCTCAAGGCCCTATCCCTACCGCCCTCCACGGGGGGACAGGAAGACCGAGATTGGTTCGGAAAGTGCTCGTCCTAGAGTGACGCTGTCATGGAAGAAATGAAAGACCTTGAGAAGATCATCATTTCAAATGACAGATGTCAAAATTAAAATGATAATATCTCGGAAAGTACTCGTCCTAGAGTGACGCTGTCATGGAAGAAATGAAAGGCCTTGAGGAGATCTTCATTTCAAATGATAGATGTCAAAATTAAAATGATAATATCTCGGAACGTACTCGTCCTAGAATGACGCTGTCATGGAGGAAATGAAAGGTATTGAGGAGATCTTAATTTCAGATGACAGCTGTTATCGAGACCGAGATCAGCCTAGGACAAGTGATTTCCGAGATTGATAGCTGTCATCTGAATTGTAGATCTCCTCATGATCTTTTATTTCTTCCGTGACAGTGTCACTCTAGGACGAGTACTTTCTAAGATATTTTCATTTTAAGTTTGACAGCTGTCATTTGGAATGAAGATCTCCTCAAGGCCTTTCATTTCTTCAATGACAGCGTCACTCTAAGATGATTATTTTCCAAGATATTAACATTTTAAGTTTGACAGCTGTCATTTGAAATGAAGATCTCCTCAAGACCTTTCGTTTCTTCCATGACAGCGTCACTCTAGGACGAGTACTATCCGAGATATTATCATTTTAAGTTTGACAGCTGTCATTTGAAAATTAATGGAACAAATCCATTAATCGAGTTCATTCTGACAAACTAGTTGATCAGTTCAGTTGATCGGAATGGCAGTCACGTTCAGTTATTATATTTATTTTATGATTTTTTTTATTAAGTGCACTGGAATTAGAAACAACGACAAAGAAACAAAAAGAGCGACATATCTTTAACCTCTTCATGGTTTCTAGTCTCCTAGTACTTATGGCCAACTGCATCTGAGGAAGTAGGTCGATAGATCAGAAAACAAAAAAACAGAGGTAAAAGAATTTTGCACTCAATTGGATTTTCAGCGTGAACACCAAACTGAAGCAAGAAAAATGACGTCATGGTTGTCTACCATCTCGCTTACCTTATACAAATTAAAATCAAAATACTATCGTCAGCCTAAGTATTCAGTATGAGTAAGTGAGATGGCAAACAACTGTGACGTTATTTTTCTTGCTTAAGTTTAGTGTTGACGTTGCAAACTCCATTTTTCCAACCTTCTTGGGTAGGTACATTTAATTTTTTTATAAATAGAATTATATATTATTTTAGATATTTTTGTTACTGATTGTACCTTTTTCATTTTGACAGATAAGTAGGACGAGTTGTGCAATGAAAATAGAATTAATTTTGATTTTCTTCAACTCGTCCCATTTGGGCCGTAGGCTTGTAGGACGAGCTGGGAATCACTCAAAATTTTGAGCATTTCAGCCGGTTAAAGAAAGAATTGTGAGAAATTATTCAAGAGCTACAATAAGCATCTGGTTTTTAGCAGTTTGATATAATTTCTTAAAAATACAAGGAGATTTTTCCACAACGTTAAATCATTAAAAATATAACGCCTGCCAGAAATAATTCTGTATTAAATCGTCTGATAAGATAGCATCTCATGAATACTTAATTTAAAGAAGAAAAGAATAAAAGTGTTCATATTTTAGAAAACTCATGCTCATTTATTTAGCAGAATCATTGAAAATGTTATAAAAATAAGCAAATGTTTGTAAAAAAATTGAATGGAGATAGAACGATAAATAATAAAGACGTCACACTGTTTAATAAAATAAAACGTGAAACTAGCAAAATAATGCGATTTTTCGCATCGCATCACCCGAACGCAAAGAATGTACCTTTACAATCGAATGTTCAGCGGAGCATGCGCCCGCACAGCGGCTCGGCACTCGGCACACCGCTGCGGTCACATCGCCACAATATCACACATTATGTCATACACATACAGCTTATAATATTGAAAAAAAGCTGTCATTCTCTTTTTTATAGTCATTACAAAAGGGTAGAAAGCCCTTGACTGTTGTAAATAAATGATTATTTTGAGTGCGCACGCGAAGAGCTGTTGTACTACTCGAGTGATGTATTGTTTGATTGAGTGTTTGTTATTTTGTTTGTTTGTTTCTAATGATTTCCTATAGCACTGTAGGTACTTTGTGTCCTACCAAATAAAACAAACTCTTAATTTTTTGTGCACAGTCAATGACTTTATTCAGTTCAGTTTGACTTACACTTTAAAAAAATACGTTCGTGTTTGATTAGGAGAGAACATTTTATTTTGGTACAATTTACTTTTATATACTGTAACTGTAAACAATAAGTACGTGGTAATATTAAGAAGTTTTATATTTCAGGCTATTAAATGTGTTTTTTGCTATATAATGTCACACAGAGACAGGAAATGTACAAACAGACAGAAACAAAGGCCTAGTCCAGCCGTGGGCAATTAAAGGCCGATGATAATGAATCAGTCAGCGACCTTTGCAATCGCTGTTGCAAGTCTCGTATAGGCTTGTTCAGCCATCAAAAGAAGTGTCGCACACTAACTTGAATCTACTTAGATCATCTTATATAGATGTTACAAGGCCTATGATGATTAAATCCAATGGTTGTACGGTTTGAACTAAGCGTAGTCGATTTATGTTATTTTATATAGTAGTGGTACCGCATAGTAAAGTCCCGTTTTGATTCCAGAGTTGTAGAGACACAGTGCTTAAAATATTATTTAGTATCGAAGTTATAATAGATCTGCAAACTATATGAAATATCGTACAAGTCACAAGGCCACAGAGTACAGTCAGCCAGCAATTCCCATAGAACAAACATCGCGCGTTTCACGTGAGAATAGTGTTTGAGTGCTTGCTGCGTGGACGCCACGCTGGCAAGTATTGTGCAAGCGGCGGCCTCCAGCGGGCATTGTTACCCTGGAAGCTGGCGCACCACCCCAGGACACCGCAGGGTCTCATGGCTCCGCGTCCTCGCCGCGCCGGGTGTTTATTTGCAAACAGAGCCCGCGCCCGCCCGCTGCGCTCGTCCCCTACTCCGCGATTTGTAACAACTAACAACCGGTAACGCGATATCGGACGCTATAAAATACGATACTTCGTTCCTTCCGTGTACCAGCAGAGGCGTAGTGTAGTCGCATCATAATTGCTACGTTTAGGGGTGCGTTTATTGAGCCATTTGTGGGAATTTGCGTCCGTACATGAAATCTGATTTAAATTTTAACAAAAGCTCGAATACTTTTAATATGTATATTCAGAACAAGCTATAAGTCTATAAGGCACTCGATTCCTTTATTTTTAGATGTCACTAGCAGGTTTCATTTTGATTTACCGACGAGTAATATATCTTCATTCCCGAAGTCATAAACAAAATCTGGTCCCATTAGTTAGGTTTTAAATATTTGTAATCAAGTATTTTTAGGTCGACGTTTCGTCGGATCGATAAAAAACAATTCTCACGAAAAGCTTTCAATGTTTTATCATTAACAATGCAATAAAATAAAACGGTAGGCAAATGGAGACAAATAAAATATACATTTAGATAAAGGTAATAGACATTGTAAAATGTGAATGACAAATCTCTTTGGTTTACAACTGTGTTTCAATCGTCTATGTATGTTTACGCTGTCGATATTATTATTATACTCGTATACCCGACGATTGAAATATTGGAGAAGTGGCTCTTATATTACATTGAGATATTTTATAGACCAATGCTCGAAATTCATCGTGTAGGTATTATAAATAGTTTCTTTTTATTGTTCGCAATAAATTGAGAAGTCAAAATACTACACGTTACTATGAGAAAATGTTATCAAGAACATGATATTATTTACATAAATTATAATGGCGGAATATTTAGTAACTGGACCTAGATCTATTGTAGGTGGGTTCCTACGTTTAGGTTTTATGTTTATAAATAAAATGTATTTACTTTTATTTGATGGCATAACTTACATAATATAGTTTTTATTAAATATATTTTAAGGAGTGGCAAGAACATTGGAGCACCTGTTTTTTGGCATTGAAATTTTGATATGAAATCCTGTGATTTTATATTGACTATACATAATAAAATATGCAAGTTTTTGGACTTAGTCTTAGTCTTTCTATCCCTGTCTTAATTTATTTGGAACCAGCATTTGATTTCCAGTCCACTCTTTTACGAATTATCTGAACTAGGAAGCTGTTTAGTCTTTTACTAGATGATAATGTTTTCTCAATATTTATTGGTTTTTTTTAGTAAGATATTGACGGCGCCTATTGAAAGCTTCACTCATCTCCACACTTTGATTGAAGTCGCAGCAAATAATAAATTTAGTAATAGCAACATAAAAATTCCTCAAGGCTTCGATACGGCTTCAATTAACACTAATATAAATGACACACGATCTTAATGTGTTTACTTTGAGCACCAATAAACGGTTATAAACATAAAATTGTGTATCAGTTCGTGTGCGCGAGTATTTTTACCAAGTTTATTACTTATTTCGAGAAATATTTCTTTTATTGCTAACCTTTGATAAACCAAATTCTTAAAACCAATTTCTCTTTTTGTTGATACAATGATAGATTACGAGTTTGAATGTTTTAGGACGTTGCAAATACCTATATTATCAATTACGAAAAGATAGATTATACAAAAAGTATTTTATATTATTTTTATATTAAACAATTATATTTATATTTTTATTTATACAATTATATTTTTATATTTAACATTATCCCCTTTTATATTAAACAATCAAATATGATCCAACAGTTTTAGCGTGCAAAATGTTTCTACATCTATCTAAGCTTAAGCCTTATATTTGTAAGTGTATGCTTAGTTTAGTTGATTTCTCTATTTCATTCATAAAAAGTAGACCCTAGTTGAACTCGCGACTTTCGAGATTTGTCAAGAGATCGTAGAGTAACAAGCAGCCTTTATATCAAGGGTCATCTTTCCTCCGTTTAAATATATGAACGTCAACGTGTCGATATGCATACAAATGTAAGGTAATCATGGCGAATTTTACAACGTTTTTGCTCGGAATAAGAGAGCTTTTATCTCACACGTACGACGCTCAGATTGGGATCTGTCACCCACTATACATTTTAAAGCATCATAAAAGTGTCCACCTGTGATCACTTTGAGAAAATTTTGAGATCTTTTTATGATTTTATTTGTTGCGTGTATTTTATGTTTTTATGCAGGACTGTGTACACCTGATGTTAAAGGTATGGTATTATTATCATGAGGTGGACGTAGTAGTCCGATACATTACTATTGTTGTATGTATTATTCAAAATTCGCGCCTTCTAACTTACCTATTTATTTTACCACAACACTACTTTGAATGTGCCTTATGCACCTCACTATCCTGTATAGTCTATAAAAGAGTAATAAACTTGTCTATGATTCTGTGGCACAACATTGAGTGTATTTCAATTTAATCTCCCTATAATTACTAAAATTAACAGGTTATGTGCCCTGATATAGCCAAAAGTCGTCAAGAAAAAGTGTTTGTAAAGTTCATAATATCAACAAACCTAGTTCGAAAACAATTTCGTGCCGGCGAACTGGAAAATGTACTCGTCATAACCTACACGCAACGTGGTTCAGTTTTTACAAATCACCAAGTCTGTGAAAAAGCAAATTATAATGGCCAGTAACAATCCTCTGGCAATTATAGAAAAATTATCAGGCCGAGAAAACTACAGCACCTGGCGGTTTGCTGTTAAAACATACCTTCAACATGAAGATCTTTGGGAATGCATTGAAAACCCCAATAATGAACCTATCGACAAGAAAAAAGACACCAAAGCTAAAACAAAAATAATTTTACTTGTCGAAAGCGTGAACTATGTACATATCCAAGAGGCAGAAACTGCGAAGGAGGTGTGGGATAACCTGTCCCGTGCCTTCGACGACTCCGGGCTTACACGCAGAGTCGGCCTCTTACGTGACCTCTGCACAACTACACTCTCCGGGTGCCAAAATATTGGAGAATATGTTAGCAAAATTATGTCTACAGCACACAAGCTCCGCAATATTGGATTCAAGGTAGACGATGAGTGGCTCGGGACACTATTACTCTCCGGGCTACCTGAACATTACAAACCGATGATCCTTGCTATTGAAAGCTCTGGAATGAAAATAAGTGCAGACTCTGTTAAATCTAAATTGCTACAAGAAGTAAAATCTGACAACAATAACTCTGCTTTTACATCTGCTCATGGTAATCAAACCAAGAATGTGAAAAAGAAGTACTTCAAAGGACCGAGATGCTTTCAGTGTAACAAATATGGACACAAGAGTCCGGAATGCAGGTCAAAGCCCAAAGAAAAGGCTGCAAAATCAAATAGTTCCTACGCTGCCGCATTTGTCACTCCGTTTGACAACAACAGCTCTGCTTGGTACATTGATTCTGGCGCAACCATGCATATGACAAGACATCACAACCTTCTTCAAAATGAACACTCACCACCTATAGAACTAATCAAAGTTGCCAACAACAAAACACTCGCTGTAAGTAGCTCTGGTGAAGTAATCCTGGATGCATTGAATGGAGAAGGTCAGTCAAATAAGATTTTATTTAAAAATGTCCTGTATGTACCTGACCTTGCAGTGAACTTAATATCAGTTCATCAAATAACTGAAAATGGAGGCAAAGTTAAATTTAACTCCAAAGACTGTCTTATACTGAACCAACAAAATGTTATTGTAGCAACAGCGACAAAAGTCAACAACATGTACCGGCTTAACATGAATACTGATTATGCATGCATGTCTGAAGCTAAGCAAGATGATATGTATTTATGGCATCAAAGGATGGGCCATCTGAATTTAGAAACAATGAAGAAAATGAAAGAAAGCACTGAAGGAATGTTGTTATCTGGTAAAGAATACAATAACAATAATATAACTTGCATAACATGTAAAGAAGGCAAGCAAACAAGACTTCCGTTTAAAAGTCAAGTGTCACATTCTTCAAAGCCACTGGAACTGGTGCACTCTGACTTATGTGGCCCGATGGAGACACAGTCACTCGGCGGGGCCAAATACTTTTTAACATTTCTGGACGATTATTCTAAAAAGGTATTTGTTTACATCTTGAACAACAAAACTGAAGTATTGTCAAAATTTAAAGAGTTTAAGACGGAAGTTGAAAATCAAACAGAATGTACGATTAAATGTATTCGGACTGACAATGGTTTAGAATATGTCAATAAACCATTCTCCGACTTCCTGAAAAGTGCTGGAATAGTACATCAAACGTCAACACCATATACTCCAGAACAAAACGGAGCTGCAGAAAGGCTAAATAGAACTCTAGTCGAGAGAGCAAAATGTATGATACTGAACGCTGGTTTGGCAAAGTTTTTCTGGGCTGAAGCTATAAAAACTGCCGCATATATCATAAACAGATCTCCAACTAGATCCCTATCATTCAGAACCCCTGAGGAGCTGTGGTCTGGTCACAAACCTAATGTCAGTCACATGAAAGTCTTCGGGTGTGAAGCCATGGTCCACTTGCCAAAAGAGAAGCGCAAAAAGTGGGACCCAAAAGCTATAAAGATGATCTTTATTGGCTACTGCGAGAACACCAAAGGTTACAGATTCATTAAACCAAATACTAGAACTGTGATAAAGAGCAGAGATGCAGTATTCCTTGAGTCCACTGTGAAGAGAAACTATGCTGCACTGGAACTATCTGAAACAAAGGATAAATCATTAGATATACATTGTAAAGATAACACAGAGAGTCTAATGTCAAATGAAACCAGTGAAGGAAACAGAGAGGAATCCTACACCTCGGATAGTTCATACAACACAGTTAAAAATAACTCGGATTCTGACGAATACATACCAGACTGCAAGATTGATACTCCATCACGAAGAAATATAACATTGAGACCTAGAAAAGACAATAAAGGACAGACTTACCTATGTTATGATGAACGCCTGTTATCTGAGCAAGCCCCTGAAACATACAAAGAAGCTATCAACTCTGTAAACGCTGAAAAATGGAAAAAGTCTATTGAAGAGGAACTTGAAGCTCACAAAAGAAATAGTACATGGATATTGGTAGATAAACCTAAAGATACAAACATAATCGGCTCTAAATGGGTTTTCAGAGTCAAAGATCAACCAACGGGTCCTCGCTTCAAGTCCAGACTCTGTGCAAAAGGGTACGCACAGACTGAAGGTATAGATTACAAAGAAACTTTCTCACCTACTGTCAGGTATGATTCAATCCGCTTACTATTATCTCTAGCTGCTCAAAATGGTTACGAAATTCTTCAACTTGATATAAAGACAGCCTTTTTGTATGGGGAATTGGAGGAAAATATATTTATGTATCCCCCTGAAGGTCTGACGTGTGAACCAAATAAAGTATGTAAATTGATAAAGTCACTGTACGGTCTGAAACAAGCACCAAGGTGCTGGAACACAAAATTCAACTCAGTACTTCAGAAATTTGGTTTCACAAATAGTAAAGCAGATCAATGTGTCTATGTGGCAAATATTGAAGGAATAAAGTGTTATCTTTGTATTTATGTAGATGATGGGCTATTATTTTGCAAATCAAAGTCTGTACTGCAATCTGTAACAAATGATTTGAAAACATCATTCGACATGACAATATGTTCACCTGGGAACTTTATAGGAATGGAAATTGAAATTTCTAACAAGTATATCTTTATACACCAGTCAAAATATATTAAAATGTTACTAAATAAATTTAATATGGAAAATGCCAATCCCAACAGTGTTCCAGTCGACCCTCACGCGAAGCTGGAGAAAAGTGAACACCCACCTGACAAGAATCTTCCTTATCGAGAGGCAGTTGGTTCTCTGATGCATGTGGCAACTGTAAGTCGACCAGACATAATGTTCGCTGTCAGCTTGGTGAGTCGATTTTTGAACTGTTATAACGAGTCTCATTGGACAGCGGTCAAGAAAATACTAAAGTATCTGAAAGACACTATAAATTTCGGGCTATGTTACAAAGCACCAAAACCTTCCGAAATTACTGGATATAGCGACGCCGACTATGCCAATGATCCCAGCACAAGACGCTCAGTCACAGGATACGTCTTTATCAAAGCCGGGGCAGCAGTCACATGGGCCTGTCAAAGGCAACAGACGGTGGCTCTCTCAACCACTGAAGCTGAGTTCATGGCGGCCTGTGCGGCCACCAAGGAGGCCATATGGATTAAACAATTATTAAATGACATTGGCGAGTTCCATCAAGAATCCATATGCTTAAACTTGGACAACCAAAGCGCAATAAGCGTTATTAAAAATTTTAATTTTCACAAGAGATGTAAACACATAGATATTAAGTTTCATTTTATTAAGGAAAAATTTCATGCTAAGATTATTGAATTAAACTATGTGTGCACTGAGGATCAATATGCAGACATTTTTACCAAACCAATAAGCAAAGTAAAGTTCTCTAATCTAAGAAATAAAATTGGTCTCAGATCCTACGATGATACTCAAATTTAATTCTGTATAATAATTATATAACATTGTTACTGTTATGAGTTATGTAATCTGAGTAGTGTGTCTAGCTATATTGTAAACTTGTTTTTAGAAGGCTTCAATTTAGGAGGAGTGTTGTATGTATTATTCAAAATTCGCGCCTTCTAACTTACCTATTTATTTTACCACAACACTACTTTGAATGTGCCTTATGCACCTCACTATCCTGTATAGTCTATAAAAGAGTAATAAACTTGTCTATGATTCTGTGGCACAACATTGAGTGTATTTCAATTTAATCTCCCTATAATTACTAAAATTAACAACTATGATTACGGTACTATGTCTGGCCTCTCCATTACTTACTCAGTGTTATCTAGGGTTTCAAGACGAAGTCTAGTCCTACTTAACACTGCCTTGCGTACATAACCTGAGACATGAGTACCCAGGCCTTATATTCCCTTGATTATTGATCGGAGATTACTGAAAAATATTGGGAAAGGTGACATTTCTTGGTGTTTATGGTAAAAAGCAGTAGGTATCGTAGATTTTTATGTTGGGTATTTATGCAGATGGCGGTTACCATGCACCATCATGGTAAACGGTGGGCTGTCGGATTGTTTACCACATATGGAATAAAAAAGACATTTGTTAACATTTTAAAGCGCTTTAATTTGTCATTAAGTTTTATAGAAATACTTGTGAACATAGAAATATTTACAAAGTGCATTCCTGTGGAATCCACGTCTAGGTTACCATCGTTGTTGTACATTGCAATTTAAACAGCACAGTTAGCTCGTTTACACACTTGGCCAGTTTACTTAATAGCCTTTGTAATGTGCTCGGTTTTTTGCACGCACGTGTCATTTTTTCGCGTAGATCGTGCAAATGGATCGGAAAATAAATTCTATTGGTCGTGTAATGGTACAATAGTTACAGCAATTTGGATAATAGTCGTGTGACGATGGACTCTTTGTTTCTTTTCAATAACAAACGTTCTTTGAAAGTAATCTCAAGTCGCTCTAAGTCTTCACAAGTTCTTTGCTAGGCATCAATCATCAGCGCAATTTAACATCAATAGTATAGTTAAATAAACATTATTTAAAGTCTTTCATAACTTCTATATATACCTCTATAATGTAGCTTAAAAGTGCGAAATATTACGAAAACGAAGACTTATTTAACAAACATTCCAAATACGAGTTATTCTTGTCTGAGATATAAATGGGATCTCTCGAAGCGCAAATGTAATTATTACATTACTCGTATAAAGTTTAGGTATATAAGTAAAGTATTATTATGGCGACGCCCACTATGTTCTGCCCATGGGAATTGAACGCGTTTTCCTTAAACACCACAAAGCAACGCCTACGACTTTAATTCAGTTTATTTTATTCAAACATATCAAATTGTGCTTACTTTGAGACTTTTTAAGACAAATATACTTTTAAAGCGTACAACTTGTCTCAAGTTTAACAAAAGCCTTATAGGCAAACTTAAACTGGTGGCTCACTACACTATAAGCCGGTAAATATAAAATGGTGTTAAGACATCTAAGTAAGTACTAATTTTAAAGATAATTAACGTCAACATTGTATACCTATATAATAAAAACGTCAAAGTTAAGATTTTTTTTTAACCTTACAGTTCCATACCTCTGAGAACATTATAATATTTTGTCGGTTTATAGTGATCGCTACCAGAGTAAATTAGCCAATACCTTACAGTAGCATAGTGTTCAGTAATAGTTTATACCGAAGTTCTTCGTAACACCTCAAGTTATTGGGCTAGCAGAAGAACTTCGTGCCCACCTCGTTCGAAATTACCTAAACTTTAGCTGCAAAGATGTTTTAGGAATTTAATTTCCTAGCTTCAGTTGCAGTTTTGAGAAATCCTTTCTTAACGTATCTATGTCACATAGGTGTTACGAAGAAAGGACGTAGACGTAGACATAGACTATGTCTACGTTAACATACTGCGTGCCATATTTCATCTCAATCCGTCCAGCGGTTCAAGCTGTATGTTAATGAATTATTTAGTTAATAAGTCTCGCTTTCCTTTTATATATTAGTAGTACAGATTATTATAGCTATCTGACCTTATTTAATGTCGAGACAACATTCAGCACTGCATAAAATTATGGTTTATTTAAAGGTTTTTTATTGTACTTCATAATATGCAAAACTTTTTAATTATACCAAACTATTTGTTTTTATATATTTTTTATTAATCTATATTAATATATCATATTAATATGATTTATTTAAAACTGGAAAACTAATAACCAGCAGACGAATCACTACCTACTAAAAAGGCAATATTGTTCAAGATTTATGAAAACTCTTCGAGTAGATGTTTCCTGCAAAGGTTGAAGCAGTGAGTGGAGACCATCAATTTATTCAAATTTAGCTTCGCGGCGTCTTAACTTATGATCTTAGAAATAAATCAGTCGTTGCGTTCTAGTGAGAATGAGAGCACCCTTACTAAGCACCCTCGGTTACAAACATTTACCTGTGACGATAAAAATACCCAGTTAGATTTCTAATTGGGGTTTGTCTTAAAACTAGTCAGTTTCATTTAATAAGATTGTTTTATAGGCCAGCTCCATTCGCGCTATTTCTTAAATAAAACAGTGTATAAACTCTTTAAATTTAAAGGTATTGTAACTTTTGATCACGCTAGAATATTTCTTTGAAAAAATCAGACATCCTACCTTATGGTTCTAACGTCGAGATTTATTATTATATTTGCAGGCATTCATCAGGCCGGTAAAATTGTGTGCAAAAACAAAAAGAAACATAAATTATCATATAAAAATATCTACACTCTACGTACCTATAATAATAATGAAGTTATACAGATGAGATCGACAGACAAGTTCAGTGGAAACAAGATTTTTTACATGAACAATGCCTACAATTTTAATTAGCAAACTAAGTTTCAGAATCAAATAGTTACTACATTTTGTTGCTCGTACCTATTGGTACGAAAAGGAAAAGCCGCTCTTGCTTGTTAAAAATTCACAAAAGTTACTTAAGAGAGTACCAAAGTAGGGATATCCGAAATTATACACCAGGGTAATTAATCGAAAAATATTTTATTTTTATTTCTAGCCATGGTCGTCCCACTGCAGGGCAAAGGCCTCCCTACCTTCCTTCCACTTTTTGCGGTTTTGGGCTATTTCTGACCAATTTTTGCAAAAAGAGTCTAACTCATCCCGCCATCTCCGCCTGGGCCTACCGCGGCGTCGTCTAACTATGCTGGGTGTCCACTCAGTGGTGCGTTTAGCCCACAGCTCGTCCGACATGCGGCAGATATGCCCTGCCCAGGTCCATTTTAAACTCGCGGCTTTATGACCAACATCGACGATCTTTGTTTTTGAGCGCAGTATGGTGTTCCTGATTCGGTCTGTTAGCTTGACGCCTAGGATACTGCGCTCCATCGCTCGCTGGCAAACCCCGAGCGCGAACTTCTGATGATCAGTCAAAGACCAAGTCGGTGCTCCGTAGGTGAGGACAGGGAGAATGCACACATCCATGAGTTTCTTTTTAAGGGTTAGTGGTAAGTTTCCCTTCATTAGATGTTTCATGGACCAATAGCTCCTCCAGGCGTTTTCAGTTCGTCTAGCAACTTCGCGATCCTGTCTCGCCTGGAAGGAGACTAATTGGCCCAAATAAATGTACTCATGGACGTATTCAATCTCCTCGCCATTCACTTCTAACCTACGTTTCCTGCTGTTTGTCATGATCTTGGTCTTCGACATGTTCATCTTCAGTCCGACCTCGAGGCTTGCGATGTTAAGTTCTGTGATCATAGATCCAAGTTCCTCTGCCGTGGAAGAAAATAAGACAATGTCATCGGCGAAACGTAGATTTGTTAACCTGTTTTCTCCGATGACAATGCCCTTCGTCCGCCAGCTTGGTGAGAGTTTTTTGAATACCTCTTCGAGAGTTGCAGTGAAGAGTTTTGGAGATAGCGGGTCTCCTTGTTTGACTCCTTTTTCTATCGGAAAAACTTGGCCAGTTTTGTGCAGCTTTACAGCTGCAGTACTATTGCGATAGATGTTTTGAAGAAGATGGATGTAAGTAGTGTCTATGTCTTGTTGTTGAAGGGCTTGGAATATTGATGAATGATGGAGACTGTCAAACGCTTTGGAATAATCAATGAATGCAATATATAAGGGTAAATTAAATTCAAGGTATTTTTCAAATATTTGATTAAGAGTTTGTAAGTGGTCGGTAGTAGAAAGACCTCGACGGAAGCCTGCTTGTTCCGCAGGTTGATGTAAATCTAGTTTGCCTGAAATGCGGAATTCAATGATTTTAATAAATGTTTTATAGAGATGGGAGATTAAGCTAATAGGTCTATAGTTTATTAAGTCTGATCGGTCGCCTTTTTTATGCAAAAGAATTATGTTGGAATGGCAAAAGTTTTTTGGAAATGAACCTGTCTCTAATATTGAATTAAAAAATGTTGTTATTTTATCTAATAAGATCGGTTCCCCTATTTTCAACGCATCGCTGGTAATGCCATCTTCTCCTGGACTTTTGCTATACTTCATGTTAACTAGAGCTCGATGTACCTCTCTCGGTGTTATTTTAGGTATATTTTCAGGACATGAGTAAGCGTCAGTAAATAGTGGGGGGGTTGTGTCGTTACTGCTATATAAGACTTTGTAATATTTGTAATAATCGAAAAATACGAAAACATATTTTTCTTAAACAGTTACAACTTTTTACAGGTCAGATCAGGAAAAAAATCATGAAATAATCTTACGAAAGCTTCATTCAGATAATTAGATACCGGCAACAGAGGTTACCTTAAACAAACTGTCAGTCAAATTACATTCAATATTATTATTTTTATTGTTTTCATAACTATTATAACGTTGCACTATCGAGATACCAAAATCCTACAAGCCCTGCAATATAACTTAATGCTTGCCTCTTGCTTATATCTTATAGGAAACAACTGGAAAAAGCTGAAACATAGAATAACAGATCGAGAACGGTTCGAGTTCCCTTGGTAGCGAGTTCCGGACTATTGGCACCGGGAGACGGCAGCCGGGCCGTAACCTCAGACGTGCGGTGTTAATTAATGGGCGCACCGCCATCTATCGGTGACGCTTTATCAATCACGAGCGGACGGTTTCGTCGACCATTTGATGTGCCGAGAGTCGAGAGCATGAGCTTGGTGACTCGGTGAGCCCGACAAACTCACCTTTCGCACCGTTTAACATCACTTTGGTCACAAGCATGCACTACTAAAGTCTAAAGCAAGCGCAACTTCGGTTATTAGTTATAACCAAAGATGCGCTTGCTTTGTAACAAACTGGTACTTATTACAAATATGATTTCAATATGCGAGATCTCGTCTTGGTCAGTTACCACCTTGCTTGACTGAATGATAACTAAATACCACAATGATATTTTTATACAGATAAACTTTAAAAAACTTGTAAAATTATGACAATAATTTATTATCTAATTGTAACAATTGGCTGTCTTATTGCTAATAGCGATCTCCAAACAACACGGTAAAGGGGGAGGAGAATACTAGTTTACACGGGATGGTGGTGTGATATACCTATAAATTAGATTACAGATCGTAGTATTTCAATAGTAATCTAAATATATGTATAAACGGAAAGAGTGACTGACTGACTGATCTATCAACGCGCGGCCTAAACCGCTGGACGGATTAGGTTGAAATTTGGAAAATAGTTTTAATGACGTAGACCTCCGCTAAGAAACGATTTTGCCATGCGGGCAACGTCGCGAACATAAGCTAGTAAGGTATATAACTAATAAACATACATAATAATACATTAGATTATACCAAACATGTAATAAAATACATAATGCTTGATATTATAACAATATATCTCTAATCCCTTGCCCAAAATTATCTGCGTTTGCAAGACAAACCAAGGAAATGACAGGGCTTATAAAACCTAAAATCCTAAGTCTCACGAGCGCAGTGAATTATTGTACTTATAATTTTCTACCCATGACATGGCTCAATATTTCGTATATTTTTTACTCATAATAAGTTTCAACGCTAATGTTGCGCTAGGGCCTCTGAAGTGCGCAAATTGTTTTTTTTATAACCTTTTCTTAATAACGTTGATAGGTCCACACACACCTTGGAGTCTCAGTTTTATCCAGCAAAAAATGTATTAAATGTAATAAATTACCAAATGATAAGTCGGCATTGAGTATCGCGGGTAAATACACGTTTTTACTTCGCTTTTCTTGCTCTTTATAAATTAAACATCAATTACGAAGCCCCCGTTCTGATCAAAGGATTATATATCTTACAGCTAACGGCGGACCTAAAACAAGCATTACCGATTAATGTAATATAAGCTTAGAAAGTTTAGGAATTCTAAGTGACATTGTATTTTAACACCAGAAAAAACTATTGCTAATATACCTAATGTTTATAAAGTCGGCGCTCCATATTATGGCGAAAATGTTTGTTGTAAAGTTTCAAATTCACAAACCAAAATATTTTTTGTTTTGTGAGAATTTGACACGCAAGAATCAGTGTTATTTTTAAAATTATATTACCATAATGTAGAAGTCAGATAGGACCAAGTTCGAATTATTTCGACAAACGTATATGATTATATTGAAATTATTGCAACAAATAGTTGTGTATTGTAAATTATAATATTATTTTTTTGATTGACAAATTCGTTATGATTGTGATTGTCAATTATTTCGTGCATTGCAATAACACAAATATCCATATACCAATCTTAAGTGAACATGAATTCAATTATGCCATAATATTATTGTTACATACTCGTAACTAAAATCAAAAACGTACAACATTAAGTACTCGTATTCTAGCAACATGCTCATCATAGACCCGTTGTACTTAAAGTATGTATATGTAAATTTAAACACACCACCTAACCCATGTGAATTACAATTGCTCTCTTCTCCTTGCACGGTTGTCTGGAAGAGATCGCTATTAGCGATAAGACCGCCAATTGTAACACTTAGTTTTATATTATAGTTTTAAGTTATTTTTGTACATTTTTGTGTTTCAATAAAGGATTATCTATCTATCTATCTATATGACAAAAATGAATCATTGATACTCAGAACATGTCCTTTATTTTCAGTCTTCCTCAAGCCGTTTTACAACACCTGTCTTTTAATATATATTTTTAAAATATAACGCCCATTATCAAAATGTCAACCCTCAAAAGAAAGAGTTGGTTTATCAATTCATTAATCATTGTTATCAATAAGTTGACAAACTGGTTATTTTCACATGTTCTTGTATCTTTATAATGTATTTGTTAAATGTTAGGTTTTGTTTCTTTAGCTCGTTTACCATACATCGCCGAATATAAAAATGTAATCTTCTCAGCTTTTTTCCTATCCTAATCTTGTCCTATTTAGTCTAAGGATAGGTCCTTGGTAGAATCTGTATTTTTTTCCAAGCTCGCATTATATCTTATAACCGAAATTCATCCAATTATTTTCACCTGTAAAAATATGAGACTATGGCAACTTATATATCATTTAGTTTTGCTACTTCAAAATTATTATCTACAAAATATTATCTACCTAATCCTTATCAATCTATCCACTGCTAGTTATGTTTTACGTTCTCGTCTCTAGTCATATGAAATCACGACGGATTGATATTCTTTGTAGAGATTCGTTGTCTTTACGACCTTGGTCCTCAGGTTCTCGACCCATGTCGTTGTTAGTTGTTTGTTAAACTGAGAAAATTAAAAACAAAGGAATGTAAAAAGGTAAAAAAGTCCAAGAAACATCGAAAGTTAAAAGCAACTTTCGGTGTATGATGATTACCGCGGATGGATTGGCGTGCAGTATTCGTTTGGCGTGACATATTATTAACAAATAAAGTTTGCGCTCAGCGAGCTATTGTTGTCGGCACCGCGACGAATCGTCCGGTTGCTTATACCGAGCGCTCGACACGTTCGGCCCGGGCCTGAATGCCGAAAAGAGTTCGGTTTCGGATGCCGAAACTTTAATTCGACGCTCGTTAGTAAAACGCGGTCGGTTAGTATCGTTTGCTTTTAATTTGCAGTCGTTTTTACATTTCCAACGCTTCCTTTTGTATTTTTATTTTTGCGTTGAAAATTGAAACAGTTTAGAATGTCGACGTTTATTTTTGGCAGATTTTTATTGTTCGTATCGATTGTGCTTAAAAATACAAACTCGGTGAGTCTTCATTATAAATGTAATTAATAGCCATCGAGCTTTTAAAAGAGCAAATAAAAGCGCTCATTATTCTGAAGTTACCACCTCGATAATAGGTCCCGTTTGAAGCAGCTACAAATTGCTCGGCACTTAACAAAACGCATACGATCACCGCGCCGCTACACTCAGTAATGAAAATTAAATATCAATCTTACACATCAAATTACACGAACGCGCACGCCCGACATACGAACAGATACTAATTTCTTTACAGCAGATATCTCCGGAAAATAATGGTGAATAATTTGATGAATTAATGAATGAATGCTAATTGCGGTGTTTGTGTGTACGAGTAAGCTAGCGTTGCGGCTGGCACCGGAACGGTTATCGTGTGATCGCCTTGTAACCGTGAAGTGTGCAATCGGCTTTATGGCGCGTTTGTCGTAAACCCAGCTCGGCCAGCGGCGGCCACTTCGCAACACACAACACGTTTAAATGCTCTGATGACAGTAATTAGTCTAATTTACTGTTCACTTGTACAATGGACAAATTAAAATGCAATATAAAGGGACGTCGCCTCTCAGCTAGTTTACAGATCTTAATCGTAAAATCTGCACTGTTTTATTACTTCACCGACTAAGCTTTTGCTATAAGTACTGTTTTAATCAAGAACCTTTCTCTGTGCTATTATAATTAGTAGGTTCTTATTAGACTATCTGCTATCAGTTTTATCTATTCCAAATAGGTACAGTTTGACAATCGCCGTAGATATTCCTATTTCATTGTATACAAAAGACAATTATTCTCCTACGTAACTCACATATGAACCTACCAATTATAGTAGTTAGTATTATATTGATTCATCGGTACATTCTGGACACAGGTCAATTAACTGAGGATTCTGCTGCATATATTGTGGTTTTAGTAATCTAATTTAGTTGATTTACATTCAACAATTAATAATTATAATATATGTACTCTGCTGTATGAAAATATAGAGCGATTTACTCGTAAGATTTCAAAAAGTTTACACCTTAAGTAATGTAAACACCGAGTTTGCGTTAGTTGAAGAGGTCACAAAGAGCTTAGTAGTTTGGCGGAGAAGGCCGGAGTAGTGCGGATTGTGTGGGGGGGCAGGCGCAGGCGCAGGCGGTGATAGCATCGCGCGTGACCGCCGTCCACGAACGATAGCTTCATTCCCCCGCTCGAGTGGCCCCACTAGCCGCGGGTAGCGACTCTAGCGCATACCTACAATCAATTAAAAATTAACAGTTGTCGGCCAACGTGTGGCCACCGACAGCGGTAGCGATCGTGACTTCTGCACACGACCCAGCGCGATAGTTTCTATTCCTCTCCTTTTACTCTATATGGAGATTTGATTTTTCCCCTATCAAATTTATCACCTGATGGGTAATGACCACCGCAACCTTGAATTTCCATTTGAACGATTTGAGCACAGGGAATTGCAGATAGGAATGAATCCTATGTGCCGCGAGGCGTAACATTTTTTCACAAACTCTACATTTTTATGTTGATCACGAACATAAAGTATTTTGAAACAAATTCCGTCGGTTATAAAACAAAAATGTATTTTCTAGAATTCCTCGACGCTAGCAGTGGAACCGCATGCCTGTCGCACATTGCTGTGAAACTGAGAACGTTCGTTACACAAACTATTCATACAATGTGCAGTCTATTTTAATTGTGTAGGAAACACATTTATTGTTATTTTATTTAAATAGAATTTCATAATGAACATGCAAAAATATTTTGAAATTTAACTAGCTTCTTTGGTGCTTTAGGATGCTGAATCGTAGAATATTAAATACCAAGCTCCTACTAAGATATCGTCGCACGGAATATTGTTTTAGATGCATCGTTAATTTGTGAGTCACATCTAAAGCTACCAGCATTAATAACAAGCATAAAAGCTGGAATTGACTAGGTTGGATTTGAATAGTATCTAACGAGCTTGTGTCGCCGGTGCGATGCGATGGCCGGAATATTATACTAGTGTTATTGTGGAATTGAATAGAAAGCCTTTGATTTCGCTCAAAGCTACCGAAGCTGCGGCATCGCTCCCACCATAAACTAGCTATCTATTCGATCCAAAGATTTGAGTTTCTAAAGGAATTCCCGAAACGTCTTTATTTATTCAGTTTGAGATCTCGATAGTAGGTCTCGGGGAAACGGGACCACACTGGGACGGCTCACTCTTCGTATCTCAGATCTTGGAACATTGTCCTCTCTTTTAATTACTGTACTAAAAACACCGGACACTTGTGGCCGGAATGACATTTATTTTAGAGGTAAAGTTCGTTTTATTTATCCCAGTTTGTTAACCCCTCGTCGCTGTTTGATTGTTTAATATAACATTCGTATTCATTTTGGGTTTCATTGGGAAGTCCTAGATATAACTGCGACATTAAAAGCAGTGAGTTGTCGCCTGGCGTCGTTTTTTGTTTTATTCTCTCATTTCTACGAACATTATAATATTATGTACTCGTATATAGGTAGGTACTATGTCGTGATTTTGTGTTATAGTTTTAAGTTTTCTGTATGTTTGTAGTGTTTCAATAAAGAGTTTTCTATTCTATTCTACTATATTCAAAAGTTTCAACGTATTTATTTTAGAATAAAATAGAAAATCCTTTATTGTAACACCACAAATATACAGAAAAACTTAAAACTTAAACACAATTTCGTAACTTATGAGTAACACTTGGCGGTCTTATCGCTAAAAGCGATCTCTGCCAGACAACTTGTGGGGCTTTTAGTTATTGATTCACTCTACTAAATACTAATTGTTTTTTTTATAGATCCATTTTATAATAGACAATAGAAACGCAAGCATGTCGCCTGATGGTGAGCAGTTACCGTCGCCTATTATAGTTGTCTTCACCAGTGGTATTGCCGACGCTGTGTCGGCCAATTTTATCATATCGGTCATTTTAATCGATTGGAACATAACTTAGTATGTTGATTCTGATTTTGATAAAACATAGCATACAGTTTGCGGATGAAATCGAGGCTAAACTATAAAAATATTTTGTAGCTACATTCATATCTGATAATAAATCGTGACAGTTAGAATCATAGGTTAGCATCCACATTCCGAGCAGAAAACTGTAAATAAATAAGTTTATTTGGAGTGTTATTAAGATACGTTTAACACCTGTCTGGCGTTCAGCATCGTTCCAGGCATAGTAACTGTCGTATGTACAGTCAACTACAAAGAGATGTATCCATGTTAGTCTTACAAAATGAAGGAACTTTTAGTACGCAAAAATTATTTACCCTTACTTCGTGACATTTTCAGTATCCACCAAATCTTAAACTACATATTATATTCGATTCATTTTAAATGCTATTATTATGTACCACCTAATTAAAAGTAGTGGGATACATCATTGTTGCATATTAAACGAGTCGATGATAATATAAAGTTTGATTGCTACTAGAAATGTCACGAACCAAGGGTAGTTCATTGTGTCAAATGAAAATTTACTTCATTTTGTAAGCCTAACATGGATACATTTCTTTGTAGTTGACTGTACCAAATGTGAACAGCAAATATGTATCTATTAGCGGATTTTGTGAGAATTATGTTAATGTCCAGAATAAGTAAGTTTTAACATTTTTCCATAAGATTGAAGTCTGTCGGTGCCATTAATATATTTAAGTTATTCCCCAAAGAAAGATAGTTCGATTTTTTTATAAGTGCACTACGCGTTCTTCTATATTTTCTCATTTTCTTTTTTTGTGATTACCACATTACCACACCACATTGTGGTTGAGACGCTTTAAAATAAATTAATTAAAATTTATAACCTTTTGTGATTATTTTAAGGGAGTGAAGTCACTAACTAAAAGCTAGTTTATTTAACAAAATAACCATCCATTTTTTCTGGCCATGAGCTCAATTTTATATATTTTTAGGGTTCCGTACCTCAAAAGGAAAAAACGGAACCCTTATAGGATCACTTTGTTGTCCGTCCGTCCGTCCGTCCGTCTGTCAAGACCCTTTTTCTCAGGAACGCGTTAAGGTAACAAGCTAAAATTTATAGGAAATACTAAAGTCCATTGCTTCTTAGAGCTGTGAAAAATTCAAGCTTCTAGGCCAACGCAATCAAAAGATATAGACGAATATGTCGCAAATTTCAGCAAATTTTCGACATTCCCAAATAAATCAAAACCTACGGGGTACTTCTCGTAAACTCAGAATCTTGAAATTTGGCACGAAGCAACACCTTAGAGCACAGATAAAAGAAAAATTGCGAAAATTATAAATTTTTATTTGCATCATATGAAAAAAATATTTTGAATAATTTTATACCTACTACCCCTTTTCTCATGAACGCGTAAACGTATTAAATTTAAATTCATATCAAATACTCAAGTCTATAAAACCTTTAAACTGTAATAAAATCAAACCTTTATATTAACGCATTCAAAAGAAACAGCAATTTTAGCCGCAATTTTAAACTCGCAACTACTCTCAAAAAACCAAAACCTACAGGGTACTTGCCGTGAACGTAGAATCTTGAAATTTGGTAAAAAGCAATTCCTTAGAGCACAGATAAAGGAAAAAATGCAAAAACTGTAAATTTTTTGTTACATCATATAAAAAAATATTTTTCATAATTTCATACTTACTACCTCATTTCTCATGAACGCGTGCAGGTATTAAACTGAAAGTCATATCAAGTACTAAGGTTTATAATACCTTTAAACTATAATAAAATCAAACCTCTATGTCAACGCATTCAAAAGAAACAGCAATTTTAACCGCATTTTTAAACTCGCGACTACTCTCAAGGGAATCAAAACCTACAGGGTAGCTACTTGCCATTAACTTAGAATCTTGAAATTTGGTACGCAGCAACGTCTTAGATGATAGGCACAGAAAAAATTGCGAAAACTGTAAATTTTTAGTAACATCATATAAAAAAATATTTTTAATAATTTTGTATTTACTACCCCTTTCCTCAAGAATGCTTACAGGTATTAAATTGAAATTCATATGAAATACTCAGCTTTATAATAACTTTAAGCTGTAAAAAAATCAATCATCTATGTCAATGCAATCAAAAGAAACAGCAATTTTAGCCGCATATATTCAAACTCGAAAAAACTCGCAAGGGAATCAAAACCTACAGTATATATAATATTATACCCACTTTTCCTTCGAGTTCCGTACAAACCTACGGGTTTGTACGGAACCCTCGGTGCTCGAGTCCTACTCGTACTTGACCGGTTTTTTATAAATACAAGTACCTAATTACTCAAGACAAAGAGATATAGTGATTTATGTCTTTTGTTTTATTTTGGTATATAAATAAGCAGCATTAAATCAATAATAAATATAAATTATGACTGTCTTACTAGACACGACTACTTCTTAAAAAATGGGTGCTAAACACTTATATGTAGGTAGGTAGTAGGTACCTACTCATAGACTGGTCGATACATTTTGTTCGGGAGTTCATTTGATGAGATTTATGATAGTATGTATCCCATTATTACATATTGTGTACTATTATAAACGCGAAGGTTTGTAATTTTGTAATAATGTATTGATGTACTAATGTGTGTTTGTTACTCTTTCACGCCTAAACGGGGCTTAGACCCTGGAATAACATATAGGCTACTGTACAGCGGGTAAAACCGCTAAGCGTAGCTCGATTATATTATATATATGATTATTTTATTTTACAATTTTCAAACTTACACCTTGGTCTTATAATTAGGATACTTAACTATTGTTCCAGGTTGTACGGTTCGAAGCGATGTGCGCGGTGCAACACCCCCATATCAGCGTCAGAGTTAGTGATGCGCGCACGAGACCTGGTGTTCCACGTGCATTGCTTCTCATGCGCCCTCTGCAGCACGCCGCTCAACAAGGGAGACACCTTCGGCATTAGGGACTCAGCTGTGTATTGCAGGTACCATTACATTCTTAGCCTTTGATCTACATGATCTACTAGAGCAGTAGAAGCTGTTGGCTTTCTGATGTCCTGAATGACTGCATTAGGTTGTGGGTGCACATGTCACATGTCATGACTTTTCTTCATTACCACAATTCATTGATAGTATGTATTTGAAGTATGAATTTACATCAAGAATGTTCGCTATATGGACTTTCTTTGACTTTGCGTTTATTGTAAGAACTATGTAAATTATACTATATGTATAGTTACCTAACATGAATTCCGTGATGAACATTTTTCAGTTACCCTTATCGCATTGTGAGCTGTTTCAGCTTAATAAGTGTGTTTGATAGTAAAGCTCAACATAATAAGTAGGTATCTAAAACCCTATTGTATTTTTGTCAGGCTGCATTATGGAACTATGCCGGAGTACGGCCCTCACATGCCAGTGCCGGGTCCCCCGCAGATGTGCCCGGGGCCTTACGGCGGCCCCCCGACAGGGCCGCACTACCCCCCCTACCCATCCCCCGAGTTCGCTCGGATCGATGCCGAAGTTCCTAAAGGCCCGTACTTCAACGGCGCCGCTGCGCCACCGCCCCGACAGAAAGGACGACCTAGAAAAAAGAAACCCAAAGACCAAGAACTAATGACGGCGAATCTCGGTGAGTTATAGCATATCACCATAACTTTATGAGCCATCGCGAATACAAATCCGCAACTCGACACACACTTGATATCGTCTCAATATAACACGTCGACATGCGAATCGGATTCGATTCCGACTGAGTGGAAACGTGCTTCGTGCCGCCATTTTGTTCGAATTGTATCGACAGAGATTCGTCCGTTTCGCCGACAAAACGCTTAAACAATTTTATTAACACATTAAAGTCAAAACTGCACTTACCTTCGCCAGATTATCAGCGGTTACTTCCCGTGCACGTTTTTTAAAAACTTTTTTCAAGATATCGAAACCAGTCCGTTTATCGGAGCGGCAGCGGCGGCTCCATCGGCGCGCGATGTCACCTGACGAGAATTCCTTCTTAAAATTGAAATTAGAACGTTGCGTGTGCATCGAGGTGCGACGACAGGGAGAAAATAAATAAATAAACCTTATTCATACCGACAATCGCTCGGCAAACAACAGCCTCGACCGCGAGCGCAGCTTTATCTAGCGAAAAAATCGGCGATGAAATTTTTTGCACCCATTACGTACTCAATGAAGCATATAGATTAATTGAAATGAAACATAAGAATTGTGGCGTGTATACGGTCGATTGGTTTCTGTAATAGGTCAATGTGAACAACTTCATTAGCCACCCGCGGACGATACGACGCGGGGGACTGGGAAGAAAGCTAAGATAATAGACACCTAGTAATTATAGGAAGGTAGTGCTTGTGCAGTCTGAAATAGCCCTGGAACCAGTTTCTCACGTGTTCCCCGAAGCGCTCGCGTGTCGACGCTAGGTTCATCATACTCTCTGCATTACAATGAACCGACCTCTGACTCTTCTTCCTTATTTCCTAAAACAAACGTACCTATTAATCTCAAATGAAATGAGGTACGTGACGTTAAAAATAAAAGAGCACAGACGAGGAAGAAAATGTTCTAGATCACAATTAACATTGAAGACATGATGCTTATGTAAGTTCTAGAATCTAGACCTTAACGTGTTCAAGATAATTATCAGCTCTGAAATAACTTACTGACTTAAAGCCCAGTACATGCGGCAGGCGTTGATCGCGCTTTTCTAATATTATTTATTTACTAAATTGCTATACTTGTTTAAGGCGATGACATAGTAAACGCACGCTTATCCCTGTCGACTGTCGTGTGAATCAGGCCTAACAACCACTAAACTTGATTTGCCCCATATAATATTTATTATATTCGGAGTAATCTAACCAAAACAATGAGTTAAATATTGTAAAGTTATCTAAGCACATGATATACTCGATTATATAACTTGTTACGTAGGTTAGTTTAACAGATCCGTATTAATTGTTAGGGCTTGTCCACATAGACTACGTAAGTTACTCTTAGTGGAATTTGCTTCCGTGATTTTGTTTCGTGATTAGAGAATGTGGACCTACCCTTAAATAACTTATCTTTATGTACGCCTATAATATTGTGTATGAAACATAAAACTGAAGCAAACATGACTTGCAGAGAGAATGATTTTTTGTACCGCCCACATTATAATTTAAAAAATATATTTTTTTTCTTAGCCTTCACGATCTCGCGTGATGTTAAGCTGACAATGGATAAATCCCTGGTTTCACCTTGGAATCTGTTGCGGCTAGGTATTTGAAGTTCTAGTAATAGTAGTGGTAAATTCATCGTCAATATATTATGTTTCAGCTATTCCTTGATTAGTATTGGTGTAAACCTTGACCAAGTAGAAATTGCCTTCGGTTGATCATGCGATTAATATAATAATATATAGATAACATACTAACTAACGCTCTCGCTTTGCTCCGGTAAACCTGTAAATATTTCTATGGAATCATTATATTATGTACAGGGATTGTCAAAAAACGCACCAAAAATTAAAAAAAATATATTAAAAATCGTGTATAATTACAGTTTTAAGCTTACAGAAAGGAAAGCTACTTTCTTTCTTTCTTTTTATACTTGTGCTATGGTTGCTAGGTTGACTTAAATACCACCGCTTTTTTGGTTTAGTGACAAACTCTGTAATAAGTCTACAAAATAAATGTCCTTTGGACAGCACATACACGATTGAGATATACGAGTACAACAAAGTTGATAAACGGGTTATGTTGAGAAATGCCTAATTCACTTTTCTAAATAATGACATTTTATTTCTGTCAGTTTATAGTGATTGCCAATTTGCCTGTAAATTAGCTAATGCGGTCGCAGGCCTGCCTGCCTATTTCTGTTTGGGTCCGTTCAAATCAGAGGGTCGCGTCGAATAGAATGTGTTTTACAAAACTGTGGTGCAGATAAGGTTGTAATTAGCAAATTATCGTGAGTATACATAATTATAAGTGGTATCGTGTTAATGTTTGGTGTTAATTTAGCTCTCAACGCTTCGCTTCTTCTTTGTTTCCCGTAATTTCAAAAAGATAATCAACTAGTACGTGCGTAAAATTAAAAAGAGTTATAAACCTCTTGAA
Organism: Hemithea aestivaria; assembly: GCA_947507615.1. Classification (NCBI taxonomy): domain Eukaryota; kingdom Metazoa; phylum Arthropoda; class Insecta; order Lepidoptera; family Geometridae; genus Hemithea; species Hemithea aestivaria. The sequence goes on from OX382323.1 coordinate 6,156,618, forward strand.
GCATAAGAAAAAATTAGTGTTGAAGTATTACAGTGTCGGTAAAGTCGACTTTAAAAAAGGTTTTTTAAAAGTTTACCAATAATTGGAAATACAAAGAAAATATTAAGAAATCGCTTATTATATCAATACTGGTAACTAGGAAGGCTTATAAATTTAATTTTTTACTTTGATCTTTAAATTAATTCTCATTGCTAGAAAACTCATTCGATCCGCAAGTTTTATACTGTAATTAGGCACATTTATTTGTAATATTGCGGACGACATTGAATAATATTGAAAATATGAAATTATTTATTATTATTGTTTTTTTTTCGTAGCAAATAAATGCCTTTCTTGAGAAAAACAAACTAACAATACTACAGCTACTACAGCAGTAAATAACACTTTTATTAACCACAGATCGGCCACAAGCCGATTTACAGAAAATCCAAGTGCTCCAAACCTTTATTATTGTCATTGTAATTTTAAAATAGATTCTGAATTGCTCGCTGCAATTTTTCATATTTTAACACGCGGTTAATTTCTTACATTGACAATTTCAGCAAATTTCATTAAAATGTTTCAGACAGAACAAATAATTTATAAAATGAAAATGTAATTTTATTATGAAGTCCCTCAGGCGGATTATTGGGAATTTCCTTTGTAAGTTTATTTTACCATTTCAGTTATTATACGAGTAGGTACATATAGCAGAGAAAATTTTATCAAATTTGATTAATTGGTATAAAAATATGTTTTTATGCAATCATATGATCTTGCCGTCCGACGCTCACCTCATGTTAAGTGATAACGTCTCTCTTTATTCAACCTCAGTTTTATTTTTTTACTTGGATAGGTATTTAATAGTTACAGTTCACAGATTCGTCAGATTCCTTCGCCATACTGCGCTGCGCTCGTCGCCTAGAGACATAAAATCGCCGTCCCCGGCAAATATACGGATAACAGCCAAAATAAACTTTACAGAAAAAATAAGAAACCAATTTTCCGTCAGAACCATTTGTTCCGGAAATCAGAACTTTTAAGATGTATAATTTTTTTATTTTTTACAAGAAAAATATTATGTGTGTGTGTAGATTTTGTAGTATTTATTATTGTTTTTTACTGGGGGTAGACTTCCTTTGCAGGAGGTCGTCATCAAACATTACTGTGCTTCGGTAGTAGGGCACTGTAGCTAGTGAAATTAGATAGATAGATAGATAGATAGAATACTCTTTATTGTAACACCACAAATATACAGAGAAACTTAAAACTAAAACATAATTTCGTAACTTACGTGTAACAATTGGAAATTACTGGGTTAAAGCGTCTTAACATCTTATGACTCTTGAGTAAGAAGCGTTGGTGCAGTGCACTTAGAATTGCGCATAATTGTGAAATTCTGGGTAGCACTGTACTGATTATGGGCAGCGTTATCTCTTAACATCAGGAGAGCGTCTTGTTCGTCTACTTACTTCCCACATAAAAAAAAAAAATATTCGTGCTATGTTTAGTTTAATAATTATTAATAATCAATATAAGTTGGTATTCATTGTAATTACAAAAGCGCGTTAAATGCTCGCAGTTTGGATTGAGCCTAATAGCTTATGATGGATAAAAACAGGATAAAACAAAACATGTTTACCTACACGTATAGTAAATGGTAACATACGACATACATTATAGCACCATGTTTAATAAAATACTATGACAATAAATTATGAGTGGGTTTCATTAGTTTTTAATTACCTTTAGTAGCTCTTTCTTACCGCTGAACCAATTTTGATGGTTATATTTAAAAACAACAGTTTGGAGTGTGTTACATTTTATTGCGATCTTAATAAATAAAATTTATAAATATTTTGTAAATTTAATTACCTTCTTTAACACAACAAGACTTTGTACATCAAAATCAACTGTGAGTGTGTTAATCTAGGAAAAAGTTACACTCTGCGTAACAATGTTCACGTGTATACCGATTCAGCCGTAGTAAAACCAATCTTTTACCCCTTATAATATTAGTGTGCTACAGACTAAACTTAATACAGGTAAAGTCGCCTGAAACAATCAGTTATATAAAACGTAACCGTTGCGTAGTGAGTAATGCGTAATCAGAGTTAGTTTCCTGGAATATTTCAGGAGGTAACAACTACTACTTATATAAATAGTATATTTTATTAATAGGAGGGAACTGTAGCTAGTGAAATTACTGGGCTGAAGAGTCTTAACATCTTATGACTCTCAAGTAAGAAGCGTTGGCGCAGTGCACCCAGAATTTCACCTAAAATCCTGGGAAGCACTGTATTAATTATGGGCAGCGTTATCTCTTACCATCAGGAGAGCGTCTTGCTCGTCTTCTTACTTCATTATATAAAAAAGCTAGTTCAATATCAAATGTCTGTTTGCAAATCTAATCCCTAACTAAAGCTATATAACGCACTGTGAGGTTAACTGCAGAGTCAACCGGCTGGTCGCAGGACGTGATTATAATATTATAATTATGGTAGTAATCATAGGCGGATTTAGGGGGGGGGCAGGGGGCCAAGGCCCCCCCCAGAAGCATTGCAGAGTTACGAATTTTGCACATATTTCGTGGTAAAGGTTATAATTTTTTTTTCGGCGCTCGCAGCAAGCTGCTCGCGCACTTATTATTAAGGTTGTTTAAACTTTCTAACTGCTCAGCCCGAGCTAAACTCACAATGTTCGTAGCAAAAATTATAATATTTTTGTCCGACTGCACCTTGGCCCCCCCAGAACCAAATCCTGGATCCGCCCATGGTAGTAATTAGTGTGTGTAGTAATCTCGGCGACCTGAAACTGCAACATATAGGTTGACTATATAACCTATAAATTGTGATTAGACTCTGACTGTGTAAGTAGGATAACCTGTTCTGTTGGAGTATGAACCCCAATTATTATTTTGGCTAACTGAATTAAAAAATATATATATGTGAATCATTTCGTTATTTCTGTTTACGTTTTAATATGAGTATGTTGTCCTTAGTCGATAAATTTTGTCAAATGTTTTAATATGTGGACTCAACGTAGCACCGTTCTCACATAATAATCTTACTTATCTATCTATCTATTCAGCCTGTATCCACCCACTGCAGGGTATAGGCCTCCTCATGGTCACGCCACACCTTCCGATCCTGTGCGAGGATCTTACTTATAGTTGGGGCAAAATTACAGTGGGCTCCCAGTATCAAACGGCCACGCGGCAGACCAAGGAAGAGATGGCGGGATGACCTTGACTCACATGTGGAAGGATGGAAATCCATAGCCCTAGATCGTGACAGATGGAGGGAGGGTAGGGAGGCCTTTGCCCTGCAGTGGGATCCAACAGGCTCATTATAAAATAAACAATGTTTTTTTAACTTTTTACCCCTAAACGTGTTAATCGATTGAGTTCAAACTTTGCATCTAGATTGACCCTGGAATTATACTTACGTTTTCAGCGGGTAAAGTGTCTAGATACAGCTAGCTATTAATATAAATGTATTCGTAAATTGTCGTAAATTCGTCCACATATTCGTAAAGGTGCAAATATTTCTTGCGTAAAATTATGAAACTGTTTTATCAAACAAGAAGTACCCAAAGCTATTTTAATATATAATAATACGGATTCATATAATATGACATAATAATACATAGATAAACTTTATCAGTTTTGCTTAAAATTCGCTTGAGCGTAACTAACCGCTACTTGACCTATTACACTATAATCTAATCTAAATAAAAATACGTAAGATTTTTTATTTTTTTAATATTATCTGCATGTAGTATTATTATATAACTAAATGTTACGTAGGTTAGTTTAATAAATCCTTAATTGGAATCAGTTGGGGCTCAACAAATAATTTACCTACCAATGCCTAAAACTTGTAAAGGGCATGTAAATCATGACGTGAACCGGTGAACGTGAACATTGCGGATATTTCCTGATTTTTTTGTTGTATAATAGTACCTATATTATGATTATACGATTATATCCAACTATGAAAGTGTGAGTTAATATAATATAGTACCTACGACCTACATGTAAATTTATCATAAAAAATGCCTTCCTTTTATAAATAATAAAGCATGATATTTAAAAAAAAGATACCTTTGTCTCCTTATCTAAATCTAAATATATAAAAGGAAAGAGTGACTGATTGACTGACTGACTGATCTATCAACGCACAGCCTAAACCGCTGAACGGATCGGGTTGAAATTTGTAACACAGATAGGTTTTATAACGTAGACCTTCGCTAAGAAAGGATTTTGCCACGCGGGCAAAGCCGCGAGCGTAAGCTAGTAAAGTATAAGATTATTAAATCATCTTGGTTTTAATGTTAGGTTTCTCTCGTAATATTTTCTAATATTATAAGGTGTCTATTGTTGTTCAAATAGATGAAAGCCAACATGATTACGACAACGGCCCATTGTCTCGGTTAAATAATGTTAACATAAAATATTGTAAAACCACGTGAGAATAATATTTTAGGCAACGAAATGTAAATCATCATAAACTAAGAGTACATGTTAGTCATAACCAACATGTGTGAACTTTGTTCGTAATATTATTAAAGTTTTCTTTATTCAGGCAACTTTGTACAATTTGTTAGACATGGTACTAAATAAAATATCTTATAATAACTGCTTTATTAAATTGTGCAATATCAATTAGTAGTTAGGTAAAAATTGGTATGTAAAAAAGTACCTAATATTATATAAATCTAAAAATATATAATATTATGTTGGTCCCTAGTAATTATGTCCCCAGTTTTAAGGTATTCTGTTGTGACAGCTCTGTACCCTTCACTCCATAATCCATAATAATAATTAAATATTGTAAGAGAATATTGTCGTTAATCGTTACATTTAAACAGTTTAACTTCGTCCTTGTTTGTTGTCTGCACTATTACTATTTTCTAGTTAATTTAAATTAGCTACAGGATAACTGGCAGCCAATATTATACCTCTAATATCATCTAAACCGCACTTACTCATCTATGTAAGATAGATGAGTAAGTACAGACATTCCAATATTTTGTAACTGTTTAAATTATTCCCTAACGGGTTTTCTCGTCTTCAAAGTAGGCGTAGTTTGTGTAAGTACGTGGGGGAATATGTTATAGTAGAGGGGTGCGTGACTCCCTCGTGGAATATGAAGCTGAAACACGAGGGCCGCGCCGCGCCCCGCGACAGTTGTCTCTCGCACTCGTAAATCATCTTCCGGAAAGGGGCGGAACGCATTTTTATCAAATAATATTAATCAACAAGGTCAACTACTCACCGACCAGTACGATCGAACACAACGAATACTTCTCATGAGTAAAAAGTCTATGCAAAACTTTAAGAATGCCGTGCCGCAGATCTTTCCATCTTAAACGAGTAGACGACATTTCGAGACGTATCCGAGACTCGAGAAAAAATATCTTCAACTACCAATCGACCAATAAGATATTAATGGTTCCTTCGCACAATACGCACCGATAATTCATTGCATTAATTTAAAAATACATTGAGCATGTGCAAAATACCGATGACTCGATTGGCCAACCGGCGACGTCTACCAGAAAAGTTTTTAAGAAATGTTGAAATAAAAACATTGCATTCGTCCACACAATAGTGGTTTTTGTCGAAGCTCAGTACGAATATAGTACACCATTTGCCTAATAAGAGCTAGAGGCACCTGTCCGCTTTGAGATTAAGCGATTAGTGTAGGCACAATGCAGGCGTCGAGTACACGGCAATAAATTATACGACACTCTATTGGATATTCTACATTGCATAGGTGCGTGGCCGCGATCTGAGCACACCGCCTCGCCGCCGCTCCCGGTTTAGGTCAGCCCTGTTTTTGTCGGCTATTTTTGCGAGTCGTCACTTTATCGGCAAGTTCGGTACCAGTTGTACAGTCCATATCAATTACAAGGGAACGCAATTGCGTAATGCAGTGAAAGGCGGCTAGAGGCGAGGCGAGGTCCGTGTCCCACGCCTCTACGTGAGAAGACAGCCGGGCCCTACTATATCGCGGGCCCACGTTTGCGTTGCTCAAATATACGTACAAGAATTTTGTATTATCTAAGTGGGCTGTAATTACTGTGGGTGATGTTCTATGTTCATGTAGTGGAATAAATCCTTTAAAATGTTTAATATTTCGCAATTTGTCCAAATAAGGCGGACGATCTAGTAGATTTAACAATTACATTGTTTTCATGCTATCACATTAGAAATCAGCTAGCAGTTTTCTCAGAGAACCGAAGCGTACGGGCCAACAGATGATACGTAATTCGAGTTTATTCTTGTGTCACCCGGTGCAGGCTTCGGTTCAAATAACTTGTCGAATACCACTTTTAAATTGCACGTCGTTTTCCTAAACATCAGTAGCAATGTATTTGGGTGGCTGGTGCAATTATAAAGTGGTTGTACTACCGGCGATGCGGTGACGGAACCTCGACGTTCGATATCGGCCGGCAGATGTTAATGGCGGTTGAAGTATTTATTACAGTTGATTACAGAAAACGCGCTACGTAGTTGATGAGTGACTTGACGGCGGTCAGAGTTTGTGACTTTTATCGAATTTGATCACTGAGACCCAGGGCCACACATAATATAATATGAAAGACAATTTTCCACACACGGCCTTCCAACACCTAGCAAGACTATAACCCTGTTTTTATAAATAAACGACTGATAAATTATTTTTATACGTACTATACTAGCCTATATCTACTTAGAACCACCACCACCACCTTACTTTCCAGATATAAAATAATGATTATTTTGCAGAAATAAACACCAAATCAAGTGACGAAGTGAAAAAATAGCAATAATTGTGAAATTGAATTTGTATGGATGTGTCGACATAATCATCGTCGATACAACGATCATAAAGACCAACACTAACATACCGACAACATTGAAACATGTCACAAGTCCTAGATTATCTCCAACGTTATTGCTAATAGCGATTTTTATTGTTCAATATTCCCATTGAGCGCAGTTTTTATAGCTATTATAGTAGATGTATTTATAACTCGTAATGATGCTAGTAATATCGTTTAGTGTCGCCATTACTATTTGAAAAGATGTATCCTCGTCTTATTTTTTTATTTTAACTCTAGGTCTGTATCTAGCTGGAAATTAAATGTGTAGTCTTTAAGAACGCCTTTTTCCCGCTAAAATATAATGTATATTACAAATCTCATATTATTTTCTCAATGTGAAAAATAAGAAGAGAATAATAAAATAATAATACACCAAAAATCAAATGATGTTCAATAAAAAAAAAAAACTGCTGAGCGGCTCAAGCGGGGTAAATATGCTAACCTCGATGGCGGTTACATTTTTGAGCCGTTTGGGGTAGAGACATTGGGTCCTTGAGGTCCGGGAGCTCACCGCTTTTTCCAAAAATTATCTGAGCGCTTGGTCGAGGCGACGTGTGACCAAAATGCTAGCGTATATGTGTTCTTTACTGCTGTAGTAGCTGTAGTATTGTATAGTTTGTTTTTCTCAATTAAGGCATTTGGCTCAAATAAAAAATAAAAAACGATTTATTTATTAATCTAGCTGGTAATAGATTTAATGATACGTAGCTAACTGTACCCAGCGGTTATACCCGCTGAAAAGTAAAAGAAAAAAAAGAAAAACATATGAAAACAGAGACTAAAAAAGTAGACTTTATGTCTAGGTCACTTTTATATGAATTTCAGTTCAGACGTTTAGGTGTGAAAAATAAATAAACACGCAAACCTACATAATTTCGCGTTTAAAAGTAGGATACTATATTTATATTATAAAGGAAATATCTACACCTACGCTTCGATAACCTAAGCAAGTATTAACCTATATTAAATTAAACCATTCTGAAGTTATTTGTAAGCCGTAGGAGCCATTTGGAATATCATAGATAGGGAAAAGCAATTCGTACTTTTACCCAGTCTTAAACTACTATCATGAATGGATATAAACGATATCATTTTAAAAGCTAATACATTTTATACATAAAATGCATTTTGCCAGCCTTTATCAGGTGGTAGGAAATAAATATACAAGATGCAATAAAAATATATACTATTACTAGTATATTATATTTTTATATAATATGGAGGTACTAAAAGGCCTCTTTTAAAAATTAATCTAGAAGAAAATAGTTTTATAGTCTAGGAAAAAAATGTTAATAACATATTTTATACTCTCTTTTAATAATTACATATATATCGTTTTGTTTGATTCGTAGAACCAGGCGGGCATTTGAGGTAAATTCTTTCATTAAGTACCTAATATTTTATGTTATTATAATATTATTATGAAATGTGTAGTTTGGATATACTGCTATTAGTGATTATATTATAGTATACGTAGTTAAATTTATCAGCATTCCTTATCACAAAACGGAAGTTTATGAAGTATAGTAAAAATATTATGTTATAATATGCGATATAACTGGGTATAATAAAATTATTATTAAGCGCTCATAAAATACCTACTGTTTTATTTGAGTGAATAAAGATTTCGTCACAAATCGTAAGTTGTCGCTGGTCCCTAAAACTGTGTGACCATAAATTACGCACTAACGGGCGGACAGAAAAAACTAATGCTTCCTACTTGTGTAACGGGACCGGAGTAAATTATACTCAGTAATGAAGTTGTCACATCTGCCCCGACGCGGTCGCAGCGCCTCACGTGGTATCTTACTTTTTCACCTTTTGTTTTAGTATTTTCTACCGGCAGCATTTGGTTTCATTGCGGCACCGCCATAAATTTAATATAGCCGCGTCTACGGCCCCAACGAGATTTATTTCCTGCCAAAATATGTGGCCGGTGTTTTTTTCGGTATCGGACATTACGAGTAGCGTCCGACGATCATGCCGATAGGACGGCCGCGTTCCCTCGCGGACGGTAGTTGGTTCGAAAAAAGCATTTCTTTTTTATTTTGAATTGAAACAAAAAGGTTCGGGACACCAAATGTTTCTTTTTTAAAATGCCCAGATAAAAGATAGTCACGAACGTTTTGTGAATGAAGCTTTTAATAAAAAGTTGTTACTGTACTTCGAGGATGGTCCAGGTCGACCATCGGAAATATTAGCAACGATTTTAATGCATCGTAAATTTTGATATTTTTAAGATGAATTACTAATATGAATGTAAAAAATAAATGGAGAGAATTCTTATCAGCTGATATAAAATAACATCCTATCTTCAATACTCCTATATTTTAACCCTGCAAGAGAAATATTGTGTAACTAGTAATAATCTAAGACCTGTAAAGTTAGTGTTAAGTTTTTGAATAAATAAATAATATATTACAATAACAATGAGCATTGGGTTCCTGTTAAATCCATGGCTAACATTGTAATAAGATTTATGCTATAAATTTCCATAGTCAATTTCCTTCGACAAAACAATCTCATGGCATTGATAACGATTAGCAAGCATCTCATGGAACTAAAACGTTTATATTTCAATTTCTTGCTGTAATCAAATATAATATCAATATTTTGTTTTCATCAAAATATAATATTATTATATAAATAGAATTAGGTATTAGTGGACTCTTGTAGTGGTGAGAGTATGATTATAATAAAAATTGGAAACAATCAAATCATATAGAAATCATATCGAATTGTTTTTTATAATATTTTAATTCCCAATGTCTACCAAGATTCATGCCTAAATGTACGATACATACTAAATCATATAATACATATTCTATTGGAGATGATATTTGGTATAAATTATATAATAATATGTACTTATGTATAGAAATTAACTGTTACGATTCTATTACATATTATTAATTAATTAATTATAATCAGCACGCTAATTGACAGAAATGCCAATATAATATTATATTATGTCAATTATAATATTAATATCTATATACATATTAATCTATTTGTGTATTGATCACTTTCAGTGACTAGTATGTATATTGGGGAGCTGTTAGGTTCTTCGCGCGCCTTTGTTTCCTTTGTTAAAATAATAACCAACATACAAAAATACCAACATCAAGTTTTTTGTAACCAAAGATGAGACGAGAGTTTTGATTCATATCTATCTTAGAAACTACAACTACTGAATCGATTATTATGAAAATTCCACCGTGCTCTAAGTTAGCCAAAATTTAAGCCAATAAAATATAAAGTATTTCAATTTGTGTTTAAAATCCTTAAGGGATTCTCCTATGTTAATATTTCGTAGTTCCAATTATATTACATACGACACACACATGAATTAACTCCTTTTTTGAAGTCAGTCATTTCATAAAAACGTAAGATAATACAAACAAGAAAACGGTAATTTAATAAACAAAAATCCCGACTGCGCTTCTGTGTAATTTAGAAAAGAAATAAATCCGCCATTACCTACCCACCTAACCAGTGTCACTCACAGTAATCAGTAAATACAAATTTAATGACACCTCCCAAACTATAATTATTCATCGAGCAGTTCCTGAAGAGCGTGAAAAAAATAGGGGATCGTACAAAAAAAATGTCCATATGTGATGTAGATTATTAAAATATATTGGACACGTATTTTTTTTTTTTGTAATTTAAATTAATAACATTGTGATTTACAATGCACTAAAGTTACATGGAAGGGGTTAGTGACGTCACTTGTGCATGCTCAAGTCGATACAAAATGCATCCACAAGTGACTCACGCGTCCTCACCGAAAAACTTATGAGCGCTATATCTCAGCCATTTTTTATTTTATTCTCAAACAAAAAATTCCGGACTAATACTATATTGTATTTCTTTATGACCTGGTCCGCAACCCTATTATACATTCATACTCTCGAAAAACGTAACCCTCCAGACGCAATCTGATAAAATGTCCTCAAAAGTGAACCTCATGGTCGCAGTACAGTTGTCAGTTGGTTAATGTGATATCCATGTAAGTTGATTTGGCCGTCGCCGCTATCTCGCGCGGTACATCTGTATCACTGGTCAGTGGCACATCCCACCGACCCTATGGCTCTATATCGCTCTTATTTATTACTCCAAATCAAACCTCCAACGGCATGCACTAATTTTTTCATTAATCTCGATTCTTGTTTTCATTCAGATATGGCTTGGTGAGTGGATGGTCTGTCTTCATCACATTTTTTATTGAAGTGCATTTTATCTTAAGTACTAACCTATAATTTTACTTAAGATCTCGTACAGGTGTCTACAATTTTCTCAATTTATATGATTAGATTTAGCATAAATTGTTAGTAAAATTTATCAACATAATATTATCTTATTAAACATAAATATTAATATGTTTTATGTTATACGAGTATGAAAAAAATAGGTTTGTTTTTTTTTCTAATAAATAAAATTACTTTCATTTTTTAATTCCTTTACAAACGTAATATAAATAAATGTCTAGTATACAAATGATAGAACGATTGATTAATTACACATAAATTAAGTACACATCTATAATATATTAATTCAATTCTAAACACCGCGCCGCGGCAATCAACTTCTGTTTTTATATCATTTATGTTTCAATAAGACATCGAATTCTCTTGGCCTCTTTTTATTAGACTTTTTATTAATTTATGCCGAGAAATAAAAAATACTTTGGTTGGTACAGACTACAAACATTAAAACTTGTACGATCGTAAAATTTTTGTTCAAACCATAGGGAGCAATATAAATAGTGATGTGCTGATTGTTGTCGATAAAATACGATCCTTCTAAAACTATCGAATAGAAAAACGTTAACTGTCAAAGTTCTACCGAAAAAAGCTCACATGTAATTAAATTATTATATGTACTGTCCTTTAGGCAAACCATTAAACTGCAAGTAGTTAAATTTTACGTTAGTAATATAAATATTAAAAGTTCGTGTCACTGTGAGTGTAAGTGAAGGATAAATTTTTCTTTATTGAAACATCACATTTTTTAAACATTACCACACTTATTAATATTCTATGTGTAACAAATGGCAGTCTTATCGCTAAAAGCGATCTTTTCCAGTGTTTGTAACGGATTTTTAAAAAAAATTTGGTAATATTTGGTAGGTCTCAGAATATCTATGTCGTATATTTATCAACAGCGCCGGTCAGCTAATTAAAATTGTATAGGTACGTTACATATTTCTAAATACAAAAAGACACCATAATATAGTAATTACTTCACGTTAAATTTACGTGAACCTGCACACATACGAGTACACGTAAAAACAAAAAAAAAATATATATATATACATAATATATTCTAATATAATATTTTCCTTGGTAAACGTTAAATGTCATTAATCGGACGTCACTATCATTTTATATTCGGTTGTCATCCCAACGTTCACTTGATACCTATCGACGCCGTATAACTCTTCCTTTTTAAGTAGTAATAACTTCTGAAATATGAGTACCTATTGGGCGAGCGTTCACAGCGCTCCTCTCGACGCTTGTCCGTTGAGTTAAGGCCGCCGGTAGCGCCCCCTGCCGGCGCGTCATAGGATACCACACTAATGCCGACGAATTTAATAATTTTCCCTTTTTAAACACGACCGGTATGCTGACAATGCGAGAAATCTTTTTATTACCCACGACTCCGCCCGTCGACGTACATTTTCATCGGACGATCGATCCCTAGATTTGTGCACTGTCACTCCAACGATAATAGCGCATAAAAACCTTCACCGGACGAAGCCTTATCGTGTAGGAAATCTCATTTTTTTTGCCGACCTTAAACATGAATGGTGTGTACGATTTATGAGATCACAATGATCTTTTTATAGCTTAGTTTACCCAAGCTTTTTATGATTTTTTTTTCTGTTATCTGTGTGCATTTTGTGTCTCAATTTATTATTAGTGTATTTTCTTGTGAACGGACGTTTTGTGCGATGTTATTTATCGATAGAAGATGACAGGTCCAAAACATCTCTAATCTCTATATTAGTTTGGGTGTGGTAAATTATAGGAGACCTACGTGAACTGAGATTTTTATCATGAGAAGCGCAGAATATTGTCTCAAAGCAGTTTTATTCAAGGCTGGATATAACAAATACACCGAGTATTTGTTATATCCAGTTTACTACGTTTTTAACGGACACTGAGTGAGACTCTCAGACGCTATCGCATTTGCACGAATGCCCGAAGCGTTCCCGCGAACACCAGTTTACTTGGACCTCCCCTGCCGCCGGGTGATGTTTATTTTGCGACTGAAAAGGGGTACGTTTGTGTAACTCGAGGGATTCTTTTGTATTTGTTAGCATAATTTTATCAGAGCTGGAAGAGTAAATCATGTCGGTGAATACAAGACGGCTCGTCAACGCTGCATCGCGCCGTTCGATCGGTGTGAAACCATTATTGCGCTGTTTTTATTGAAAAAGATTTTAACGTTGTATAAAAGTTTATTTTATGCACATACCTACCTCTATTTAATCGCATGCTTTAGAAGTAGGTGTAATAGTTATTCCTCTTTCTAGCGAAGCGCATGCCTTTATTTATTGTAATCCGGTTCTTATAATATGAATGTCTATTCTTTTCATTACTGATATGACAGAAAGTAATCCACACATTTAGATACCTACATTTGTAAAGTTCTTAACTAATAAAGTTTACTATTATACCTACCGAAGTTATGTTTAGTAGAGTTAAACCAATTTTAAATGTCACTTGTCAACCAAACAAAATGTTCCTAACGTTTAGAGGAACGATGTGCAATATAGCAGTGGTTGAAGTTTTTAGGCACACCTAATGACCTAAACGTGGTTTATGGCAGTGAGTGGCAATACTGAAATCTGCACTCATTTATGCGAATCGGGTGCAAGAACATTAACTCGTGAGTAAAATGCTCCAGCGGTTCCTGCATAATTACCAACGCAACGGGCTAATTGTTCTCGACCAAGCTTCGGAACGAACTAAATTGTCGCGAAATCTTGCTCTATTTTACGTTTTACTTATATTTAACTTTTAAATCCACGCATTATGCCTTCCTTCAAAATCATAGGGATAGGATAGGGACACGACGGTAGACGGTAACTTTCTATAAGGTGGGCCATCCAATAATATGCCATCTATAGCATATTATATAGGCAGATATTTAGACAAATTATAATCTTTATTGCATTACGCTCGTAATGAAAATAAAAATTTCCATAATACATGTATGCGACATGTTAAATATTCACATTATCGTCAACAATGAACGTATCGCGTAATATATTAACTAAATGTAAGCGATAAATGTCGATCAGGCTCGTTTTAACTAATTTCATTATATTGTATGGTTGTTGCAATTTACAAGCACGTGCGTCATTTTAGGCTGATCCCACATCAAGCGTGCGCGTAAGTCGCTGGTAAGTTGATCACGTCGCATTGTCGTAGCGACCATTCTGTGACCAGCCGCACGCTGGTAAATCGCAGACGCTCAATATGGGTTCAGGCTTACATGTAGTATTCCAATAGGTATATTACACACGTAAAGTACAAGATCAAGACGTACGCAATATTAAATAGCAAGAACTAAAACTGTATTTTTTATAAAAAGCGAATTGGCAATGCAATTTCATGCGAATTTCTTTCAAAATATAAAATGTTTATCCTCAGTTTGTCTTCTCTTTAGAACATTCAATTAATTCTGCAGTTACGATAGTAAATAACACGAGTGTACATTTAAATAAAAAAGCACTTACTCTAACGTTATCGAAACTAATTAGTATTCAATGTCAAATAATGTTAATTACAATTCAATCTCAGGTAGTCGTCCACTAGCTTGCTCAATGAAATAACTTAAAGAAATATTCCGTGTTTGTATCGAGTCCAATCCAATGTGCGCGTACCTTAAAAGCTGTTTTAACAAATATTGTAACTGCAGGATAGTTGGAGCGTTTGTATAACTTTCATCTAAAACGGAAAGTTTACGTTATTATGATATTTAAACAGAAACTCGAGTCCCTCAAAGTCGAGGCTTAGGACGTGCAACCTTTATCGTTTTTGAGGTAATTCTTGTCGATCGCAAATCTTTTTCGCGTAAGAATAAAGTGTACCGTTTCTTATGCATCTTTGATCGACTCTTAAAGGTTGCGCGTATAAGTTGAAAAAAAAACATTATGTTCCTACAATGTAGGTACATATTACTTTTAATGTTGCAAATTGTATTATTTCAAAATTTCTAAAGTCCGATCGTAATATAAAAGTATCCGTTTAAATATCACAATAAACTAAAATGGTGGCGCAAAAGTTGTTCTAGTGTAAAAAAACATCAGTCAACTTTTGCCGCATCATAAAGTTATACGCACACTTCAGCTGTTCCCATTAACCCGTTGGCATCATTCTCAGCATTTAGCAGCGTGACTGTTCTTCTCTAACCAGATCTGAACGCTGAGTACCTCGAGATGGGTTTCCGCGGCGGTGGCGGTCTCGGCAGCACTTCGCGCACCAAACGAATGAGGACCAGCTTCAAGCACCATCAGCTCAGGACCATGAAGTCTTACTTCGCCATCAACCACAATCCCGATGCGAAGGACCTCAAACAACTCAGCCAGAAAACTGGACTGCCCAAAAGAGTTTTACAGGTAATATGACGATTTTATTATTTTATTCAAGTTGTCCGCAACTTCCACGTTTCTATGGGAATTTACAAATATTATGTTTGAAAAGTATGTAACGTTACTTTAGTAATAACTCCAATAACCCTTGCTGAGGTTTAATTTTTTTGAGAGTTAACTTTTAATAATCGTAAGCTCTATTGTAATGAGAACGATAGTATTTCTGCCTTACAAAGGGTTAAAAGTGGATACGCAAACATAATAGAAAAGCATCTCAAGTAGTCATTGTTCCTGAAAATCAGTGAAAGTTGTGGACTAACTTTTACACTTACCACGAAACAGCTCCCGCTTATTTTAACATTTGACACTCTGAGATTGAAGTTCAAACGATACCAGATTAAAACTTAATTTTCTGTAATATAACAAAAACAAATTAAGTGTTGTTCAACACTGGCGGCTTAATTAACATACTTTTATGATCTTTTCTTATCGCAAGATTATTGCATCAAGTATATAAACATACCTATTTAAAATACGTTTTTATACGTAGAATGTAAAACCACAATGTCAGAAAAGGTTTTTTAAAAAATTAAGTACCTATACTTATTATGAGTCATTTTATTAAAAAAACTGATTTAACAGTCATCACAAATAATTAAAAATCACACGTTGATGCTTAATTTTTTAAGTCTCAACGCCTTATACGTTGTAAGGATCATTTAAGGCAATATTTAAAAAACGAAACACCTAATGAACATAGTTGTAGTTACAAAGTTTCTATAAAAGGAGATCAGAGGACATCTGCCTTTCGTATTCGGTAGTCGAGTTAGTAGAGTTATGCCACTAGACTCCCCATATTTAGGCGTTTTATTTTCATGATTTGCGCTATAAGGCTTGTCGAGTCAATCGTAAACTCAGTTCAAGTGTGTCAAACGCATAAAATAAGTTCGAGCGAACCGGTAGTCGAAAGCTAATGCGAATTTAATGTTGCCGGTATCACCGCCGATATCATTGCAATGCGAAATGTAAATTTATTTTTAGCTTGTACTTTACTACTGTTTTTTGTGTGTGTCGAGCGGATTGGTTTCTAGGGAGTTGTTTACTGTGATGTCCATTTAATTAAAATAAGTAGGAAAGTGTTTTACAGAAATGTAGCGTCGCGTCATCGTCCTAATGGATCTGCAGGTAATTGATGTATGCATTTTTTTTAATTCTATGTAATTATAGAAAATGTTTTTTAGAATCTAATTCGCAGCGCTGATGAAATCTTGGACAAAAGCAATAAAGGTAATAAATATAGGGGTTGACCCTATCTGTGTGAAGTGCATTTATTTGGAAAACGATTGCCACCATTAAAAAACACGAATGGCACTGATAAGAGTTTGCGCAACAAATGTACGAGTATTTTAACCATTCAAGTACATAAATTTCATATTTCGTGTGATAGGCATTACCTAAATAATGTCATCTTGCGAGTTCGCCTGACTCCTAATAATGATCCGTATTTACGCAAAGATCGAACAGGATGCTGATTCACCGAAGCGCATTTCCAAAACAGCCAGATTTCGACCGCATACATACCGACCAGTGACCAGTTGTCAACAGGTCTCAACTTCGTAGAATTCGCGTGTTGGTGGCATAAAAATTGCTACCTCTCTGTCGGATAATTGTGCCGCAGATTACAGGCGGTCAAAAGTGGATACGGAAGATCGCTGCCAGAATGGAAACATGGACACGATCACGCGTTGCGTGCCGCAATAACTAGCGGCAGGGTGACGCAAAAACATACCGCAATTTGGGAGGAAACAAAATATTGACACTCTTCAATTACCTAAATTTGCAGTTCAAAATATTAATTTTATGTCGTAAAGATGTCGAATATTATACTCTTATTCTTATAATAGCAAACGAAGACTTTAGTTTTATAAGTTTTCAGAAAACACGCTTTGGCCCAAAAAAAAATTTTTTTCGCATTTTCCAGCGCTTTATATTTGATGCTAATATACATCTGTTTCCGCTGTGCCAGTTTCAATATTTCTATAGCACATTTTAAAGATATTTATGAAGCAAGATACAAAATATGATTGGCAAGTCAACTGATACTTACAAAGTTGCAAGCCGTTTACAGAGAACATGTACGCAACATTTCTAACTACTCACACTTCAACGAATTCAATAAAAACAAATCGTTAAAAAGTTTTTGAATTTCGATGTTCTCTCGCAAATATTAAATTTATTCCAAGAAAAGTTTGGAATTTGTAAGTGACTCTTACAACTTGAACTTGATAAGAGAAATATGAAGCACGAGAAATGTTATCGTTAAGTTTGCTTTGAAAATAAATATTGCAATTTACTCGTCTAGAGTGTGAATTCAAAAAGTGGAAAAAACAACATTATAGAGTAAATAAGGGTGAATTTATATGAGCATTATTAATTACATTATTTTGAGACTCAACTCTAACAGAAATAATTCTTTTTGAAATTAAAACTTTAGTAGAATAGAATACTCTTTATTGCAACCAAAAAAAAAAATACAATTTACTTAAACACAATTTGGTCCACAATGGGCGGGCTTATCGCTGTGAGCGATCTCTTCCAGGCGCCCAACCTTTGTATGGAAAAGTTGACTAAAAGAGTAGAGTGGGATTTGCTACAAGAACTTGTAGTTTACATCATTATTTTTAGCTAAATACGAAATATAAAGATAACATAAAAATATGCCAACATACATAAAAATACAAAAATGTACATAAAAATAAACATACGTGCTAATTTAGTAGTTAAGGGGTTTGAATATTCGTATGGAAGACGCAGTTCTTAGGTCATATTAGCTATTGGCGATCTGAAATTACGAAATGAAGGTTAGCCACACAACCTGTAATTATGATTTGACTCTGACAGAGTAAGTAGGGCAACCGGTTCTCTTAGATAAAACCAAATTCCTTATTTGTCCATGCTCCACATACTATAGGAACTGATATATAGAAATACGTATTTAATGATTAGTGATCAGTAGGTACAGACTGCACTGTAAGCATACAATTACGAGTACGTTACCAATCAAAGCGTTAGTTCGACGATTGTAGCTATCGACCGCTGGCATACCAATAAAACATCTGTATGTTCATTCATTTACACGTCAAATAAGGCGGCGGCACACAGAACCTCAGACCGCGGAAAGCCTTTTGCCCTCACCACTAACTGTTAGAACACACATCGGCGCATTTCTCGCATTTAGAACTTCGTATTGTGTCTAATTTGTTTGCAGACTGCGGCCCTTTAATATAGGGCTCCGGCAGCCTCTGTGCCTTTTGTTCTCATAATTACCGAGACATTTCGACCATTTCATAACACGAACCTTCCACGTCACGGCTCCTATTCATTCAATATTCCTCATCAGTGAAAATGATGCGGAAAAAACAATTTTAGCCATTAACGTTTATTTATATCTCCTTGACGCTTTATTTATATGCAGCAACGGAACAGTATTGAATAGATAATACATAATATTATTATCTAATTTTAGCCATACTAAATACAACTACGTTCACGATACGATTGGGGAATACTGGTACTAAGCGTCGTGTTGCAATTGTTGTACGAGTTTATTATATGTACCTAATGAATTTCATGTATCAAAGATGTAAACCGGTAGGCCCTATATTTACGTCGAAAGCTTCCGAAGTTCACCGACGCAACAGCCAGATAGCGTCCGCCGGAGTCACCCTTAACCAATTAGGTACCTACTCGTACAAGAGCAATAGCGGCATAGGGGACTCCCTTCCGCCCAGCCTCCGAATATTGATCGAGATTTTTTCTTTGCAACAAAACCTCCGACCCAAGTCGCCATTTTGCCAAGCCAGCAACTTTTTTCTTTTTGTTCACCCTTACTTTCGACAGTAGATAGGTACCTATATTTCTTGAGAAAATACTTTTGTTTTTGCGATCGTCTCGTCGATAATATCGCCGTCCCCGGTCTCGGTAGCGGGCGATGTTTTTGGAAAAAAAAAACAAAGATATTTCTCAGCAAGTTCATAATATAGCGATGTTATGTTTTGGAAAGTCGTAAGTGCGACCAAGGCGACTGAAGCTGACCGCATTCTTCGGAACAAAATGCACGTGTTATTTAGTTGCTCATAAACCGTTATACCTAAGCACTCACTCGATTGCATCGCGGCCATTAAAGGAATTATGGACTCTAATATAACCATAAAACACGAATACTCGGTATGAAAGCCGCAATCCGATTCCAAGCGACTTGAAAAAAAACTGTACGTTTTTCAGTTAACGTACATAAATAATGCGCCGAGCCTGAAACTCTTCTAGGAGATTTATGTCTTTCACCTCTCCAGTTATTTACGAGCTCAATTGCTTAAAGCGTCAAAAGTGAACTCTATACCGATACAGATAGAAGAGTCGGACGCTGTGAGAGGAGGAAAGCTCAAAGGTAAAGTTGTTGGTGCCGCGGTGAATGGGAGGTGCGTAATGTTAGTGCTCTCGTCGCAGTTAAAAAGTCGACCGGCGCTCAAAGGCTTGTGCTGCTTAGAGTTCAAAGGATTGGTGTTTGTGCCATTTCTAACTTTAATACTAGAAATCCTTTTAAAAGTTAGCCAAGCTCGAGTCTTTAGTGTATCAGTAGGTATTTCTAGTTTGCACTGCCAAGCTTGCGGGAAAGTATTTCATATTCTCGCTAAAAAAAATTAAGACATATTTATATGTCATCATAATATTAGGTATGCAGATTAAATGAATCTTAAAACAGGTGTGTGTCTCACGCGTCTTATTGCTAACAGATCGCGAGTGAACTGCGGTGCGGCTGCGGTAGCGTTACGTCGATGATGCGATGCGGCGCCGTGTCGCTGATATATAATAGAGGCGGCGCGCCGTCAGCCGAGCCCTGCGCGGGCGCATTTAGAACAAACCGAGCCATATTTCTCTCCTTGCGTCCGCAATTACGTGATTTGTCACTCGATGCCTTTTTTTCCCCACTAGCGTCTTGAAAAACGAGCCCGGTTCAAGTGGCGCGGTAATTAGCCGGCTGAAAAAGTGTCTTTCCCTGTTCTCGTTTATTGTACGATCAATCCTATACGGCTACCGGATTTTTCAATCTTTATCGCGGCACGTTTAATTGAACGGTACACCGCGGTTATGGACGCCTTCCAATCGAAACAATAAATCCACTGCGAGTCGATTTCTTCTATTTGTTCTTCATTTTTAACGCTTCTATTTAAAGAGCGTTTTCATGCCTTGGTTACAGAAGCAGTAAAGATGCCTCTTAACGGCACACAAATAACGTCGACAACTGAGATTCCGCTCCAGCCCCCGCAATTAGTATCGGATGGTCACACCTCGACATTTGGCCAGATATAATTTTACTTTCTAAGTACACTTTGTGACAATAATAAACTGTGCATTCCGTGAGTGAATATGGACCGTCTGGTGCGGGGAGCTAAGTCGAAGATCGCTCGAGGATCGGAGGGAGATCACAATCAAACGCTCTAGTAATTAGTATGGGCGCACCGTTTTGGGATGCTCGGTTGGGCAGATAATTTCCGCCGTACTTTCAAAAGGCAACCATTTGTCATTTAGTCGCGCGAACTCGTACGCAGCGGACGTCTCGCGTCTCCCTCCTAATTTATTCATAAAATATTTATTTAAGGAATAGAGGACTATTAATCACATCTCTACACTTTTTATTTACATAAGCGGAATGTTTGAGCGTCTTTGATCGTGTTTATTTAGAAATTTATTACGGCCTCCTTATGTGGGGCGTGGGGTGCTTCATGCTTAGTTACCGTGAGGGTTTTTGTATGAAAATGTTTGGTTCTCTTATATTTGTTTACGAGTTTTGGATTTCCTGTGATTAATATTTAGGACCGTAATTATATGTTTAAAAAAGTCATCAATAGAGAGATTAAAAATGGAATATACCTACATAATATTATGTAGCGTTATGTTTTTTTTTACAATTAAGTATTATTTTGCTACTTTAACGTTTTGATTTTTTTAAATAAATTCCTTTGTATTTCCGATTCTTAGGTTTAGAATATTTCTTATCAGAACTGAGCGGCAAGAACCAATAGGATTTCATGTTTATTATTCTTATGGGAGGAAAATATTCATACTCGTTATGTTTAGTAGCTCGTATAAAAATTATACTTACTTAAATGATGGTAAATAAAACTTACGTACCGTGGTTTACACGAAAGGAAAGGGGGATTCCACAACCCATATAATTTACAGATATTGTTTCTTTGATATAAAGGGCATATATAAATAATATACTGGTAAATCACTCAGAACCTTGAAACAAGGTACCTACTCAGACCACGATTCTTGTTCTAATTACATCAAAAATAGGTATTTTGTCAAAATATCCTTTTTAAATATAATGTATTCGTAATGTACTTCTATGACCGCCCCGACTCGGCAGTCTGGCGGAACGGTAATAAGTATCTCCAACTTTATTTACCTGGAGCCCTGGAGCGTCAGCTGTTAGCCAGGCGAAAGTTTATCATACTTTTTGAGACGTAGCGCATTCTTTCTAATAAGATGTTCTTTTAAATTTATTAACTATTTACTTTGTTTATTCTAAACGTCATGCAATTTTCTAATGTATCGTATCCTTGAAGCTTCTAAGTGACTTACCAGCCACCTTGTGCCCTGTATACCTAAGCGTCAACAGCAAGAACTTCTCAGGCGCTCTCCGGGGAAATTCCTCCCGTATCTCGTATTATATTATAATATCAATTAATTAGCCACTCACAAATTAAATTTAACGTTATAAAGTCGCCATTACTGCTCGTCGTACATTATTGCATAAAAAGCTGTTAATGTGTATCTTATAAGCAGTTTTCTTATTGAGTGACCAGAGTAGCAAAACTAGGTAAATTAATCGAAATAAGTAGTATTGTGTTTTTTATATATTAACCAGTTCAAGAATCTCACCATGTGACACTGTTTGGGGAAAATTTAATTCAATTTCATTCATTTTATTAGGTTATCACAAAATATCTGAGTATCCCTACATTTGAATTAAAAGTTTTTTTTATAAGAAAGATTAAGCTTATTTTACTCTTTTGCGTTGAATTCTCACAAACGATTAAGTTACAAATACAAATAATATACATTGTTTTGCCGACATTTAAACACGTAAAACAATACTATGTAGATATGTTTACAAAAACATGTCTTTTCCATTTGTGTAAAGTTAAAATATAACGAATGAGATACATAGCACTAATGTTGCTTGGTCATGACGTCATTGTACTTGACCGGAACATTTTATGCCACAATGTGATATGTAGCGCGTCTTCTCGCAAGAACTTATATATGCATCATATTTTACGCGGTTAAAATTATATATAAAATACGCATCTAGGATTTTTGCTATAGCTCTCGTACTAATTCAATTTTAAACTTTTTAACCGCGACATCATTCCCACATCTATTATGTTTTTTTTGAAATTTATTTCTGTCAATCCTCTAATTCAAAGCCAAAAGCATTTTTACAACAATTTCCTTATGGTACCTTATGAGTTGGTCATGAACTTGGTCGAATAGTCACAATAGTCTATGTTCATGTCAAACAAGCACGTGATGTTCCTTTAGAAATCTGATAATAGTCCTGCAGGGTTATTCACTTATCCGTGAAAGAACCGAACCGAATACCGATTAGTCAAAAATGTATGAGATGACGTATTACGTAGATACAACTTGACATGTCATGTCACGTCATTTCATACATTTTTGACAATTCGGTATTCGGTTCGGTTCCCTAACCGATAAGTGAATAGCCCCGCTGATCACGTCCGCCCATGAACTAACATAACCTAACAAATGACAGTGCGCGTTGACTAGTGAGTGTGCAATTACCTGTGAAGGCGCGTTAGGGCACCAACACACATTACATTATGTTAGGGCAGATACCGCGCGGTCCCATCTTCGGCGGGGGAGTCCCACATACTGCCCTGCGCTCCCCCGGCGAAGGGTGACGATGCGTAATGCATTTTTCCTGGATTAAAAAAATGATACCACGCGATGGGGGGAGAACCTATGTCCAGCAGACGATTGTAGGCTGATGATTATGATGCTATACCACGTACTAAGGCCACATTATAAGTAGTTTTAGAAAAATATATATGCATGTATTTATGTGTCAGCTATGTTAAATTATAATTAACTTGCCTTATCTGTTCATAAGACAGATTCTTCCATATGGAGAAATCCTTTCAGCAAAAACTAACGCTAAAGTTATCGTCGAGACTAGCTTCGACTTTTATATCCGTGAGTTAATTCGGTATTTTTACATAGTTAAAATCCATACTTAATGGAGATCTACGTTATAAATTCTTTGCATGTTCGAAATTTCAATTCTCAGCTTGACTGTGCGTTACTTTTTAGTTCACTGAAACATTTTCTACAAAATAGTATTAATTGATCATAGCTCCAAATTTGTCCTTCGTGTGCGGAGTCTTCCCCTTTAACATAGTCTATCGGCACAAAGTGGGTTGTAATCAGTCAACGGGACGTATGAGTGAGTCCTGCACATTTGTTCCAGTCGAGTGCTCGAGCCAATTTGCCACTGTTGATATTAGTAGCTTATTAGACTAACGAGGTATGAACGCTATTGACACTAATAATATTACCTTCATTATGTAACATTTTAACTACGTTAATAGCGGTCTAATCAGTTGACCCGACACTAAGTTTTATAAAGAAACAATCAAAAAATTCAAGAGACAATCGCTGGATAAAACTTACTTACTTAAACTTACTTACTTTTATACTACTTCTTAAAAAAAAGGCTTTGTAACTTAAAATAACCGTGTGGTAACTAGTGTGTTCTCATAAAAACAGCACATCCATTACAAAATAAAAAATAAATAAAATCACATATCATATTATCATTTATTATTAAATGCAAATCCGTTATTAGGTTATTAGGTTTAAGGTTTTTCTTAAGTTTTATATTATATTATTTAAGTATTAAGACCTGTGGATTTTATGATTTAAATAAAATAAATTAATACATCCATAATATGAACTATCGCATCTGTAATCAGGATACTTTAAAAGGTTACAGAAGTTCAGTAATTTTCAGTAGGTAATCGTTATGTGACGCCATTCGATATATAATACATTTAAGGTAGAAGTGGTATAATATTACGTTGGCTGTATAATAAAAGGTTGTGCCGCGCCGGTCAGGTTGTACAAATTGCAAGATTATTTTGTTCTCGGAAGGTAAACACGCGAACTAAAATTTGTTTATTGTGTGAAATTATGATGTCACTGGCCGATAATAAAAACAAATGTTTCGCCAGAGCACGGTCATTTTGCATTATTAAATAAATTGGATTCGAATGTTAAGCAATAAATTAAAAAAAAAAGTTATTTAAAGGCATCTGCTTTATGAATTTGAATAGAACTACTCGGTTGATAAAAATCGTTTATATGATTTAACGCGCTAGTCAAATTTTGCCCGAACCATGAAATGCGACCATTTCTTGAGCATTTCATTTTCAATCCTACTCGTACCATTGGGCAAGACATATAATAGATATTGAAAAATATATCTTACAAAAAGTCTATACTAACCATTTATATGGTCTAATTGTATATGTATAAAAAAATCAGTCAAACAGACATAACTGAAACCACACGACTTGTAAACAAATTGCAACAAACGAGCTATTCAGAAACAATAACATCGTGAGCTACAACTCTATTAAGAGTCTACTCGCGACACAAATAAACTCCGAGAGCATTTAGTCAATGTCTCCGTTCGGCTACCGGAGGCCAGATTACTATCGTTATGACGAATGGTACCATTCCATCTGGTACAAAAAAATAAAATGAAATCTATGAGAAATAGAGAGATGATAACACTCAAGCGCAGACAACTTATGAGGTGTAACGACGCTAAAATTAAAAAAAAAAACAATAAATATTCCCCAGATAAAACTCAAAATGTCTTCAACAACATGCCGAAGAAGTCATCTCAAAAGACAATCAAATTATTCCTCTAAGTTTCTTATAAATAAAACCCACGCCGTACTGTAATTCAAAGCTGCTATAAATTACATAAATAAAGACTGATATTTCTCGTGGAACTCATGTTCCTGAAAAATTATACGTCTGTATGTTTACAATATATTTTTATGTGTCACTGATGGGCCCGAAGCAAATTGAGACGTAAATTATGATCGTGAAAAGTTATTTTGGAGCGGCGTTCTCGGCGGTGTGACGGTATAACAAATGACTTGTCCGATGGTATGCCAGTGCAAACTCATCTCGGGCTGACTCGAGAATAGCGTGACTTTGGCCCGAATAATTTAGTACAGTAGTTAATTAAATTATAGAAAAGAGATAAGAATGAACAGCGTAGCCACGTAGCATGTCGTAGCGTAACGTAGCAAATCGTAGCAACGAGAGCGTAGACTAAACAACATTTTAATTTAGATAATAAAACGAGTGTCGAGTTGTCATTTAATGGGTTGTTATTTTACTCTCAAACAAATTAAACAAAGCTTCTGGTTGTTATTAAAATCATGAGATCATAAATTAAAAGCAGTCTACTAATAATAATCGTGATAGATAAACTCGACGAGCTTTGAGCAAAAAAAAGAAACCGAATGAATGGAAGTGTGTCATTCATAACGAGAACATAGTTTTGAGACCACCATGTCTTATCTGAGGCTGTCAGCGCAGCGTGGTGACGCGCGGTCATCAATCGTGCGCAAGCGCGCCTTTACACCCATTTCTCAAGCGACCAGACGATATCGTCTAGTTACGAGAACAGCTTGACAGCTTTGGGAGGTTCTCTGTAATTAGTTCGCTGTCTGACTTCGGTCAGATTGTCAGTCAGACTTGTGTGACCTGGTCTGAAAAGTTATGACTCGTAAGTACCGATATAAATGTTCAATTGGCTCTTCGCAGCCAACAAGTACTTTCGCAAGTCGCAAACTCGCACTAACAGCCGAATGTAGACGTACATTTACGATAGCGTAAATGCTGGCAAGCAAGAAAGAAACGATCGTCTAAATTTGGCATAAAGCAACATCCGCAGCGGCCATGACGCGGGAAGGCGGGGCCAGTAGCGCGGCTGCATGCCATTGGCCGCAAGATTTGCGCGATGTTCGATCTTTCTGCGTTTGAATATGCGAATTTTGCGCTCTGAGACCAGATCGCCTACTACTGACCCTGAAAAAACAAAACTGAAATTATCATTTTCCGTTCCCCAGGAATGCATTGTTCGGTATCTGCCTGCGCCGTATCGAATCTTGAATCATCAACTGTCGATGATTCAAATGTGAAAAAATGTAATGAGAAGGATGAACACGGAGCAGGAATGTTGCGCTTGCGCTGGCTCGCGCAGCACGCTGCGCTGTCAGCGCCGCGCCGCAGTGACAACGCACGTCACGGTCGGCGTCCAAGTGGTATATTCTTGCTAATTGCAGATTAAATCTGCATCAGATCGCAATTCACAGGCGCAAATCCGCGGAACGTTGCTACGTGCCTGGCAAAAACTTTTCAGAAATGTGCAGAAGAAAAGAAACGAGCTTCCGCATCCAAAGTGGGCGGAAGCGTATATTACTCCGAATACGCGGGCACATCTCGTCGGCCACTCGAGGACTGCCAACTTGCATTCAATTGTTTTTTTTTTTCATTTTCATTTCGCTCTGCGACCCGTACACTCGTTATGGCGAATCAACTTTTCGTTTTGCTGGCGACGTATCAACGCGCTTTGTTTTCTCAGACCGACACTAACCCGGTGCTTTTTTGTTCGCAGGTATGGTTCCAAAACGCGCGAGCCAAGTGGCGACGAATGGTAACCAAACAGGAGAACAAGATGGCGGAGAAGTGTTCCCCGGACGCGTCCCTAGAGATGGACATGTACCACGGGTCCCTGGGGTCCATCCAGTCGCTGCCGCCGCACAGTCCGCCCTACAGTGTGATGGGTGGACCTCCGAGTCCCAACTCCATGGACTGTGCATAGCCCTTCTTCAGCGCTTTATGAGCGCCGTTGCCGCATATGAGACTCTTCGGAGAGTTATCGCACTCCGCGTTCTAATTGCGCTGTCCAGAAGTGAAGCACGTGTACTGTGCACAGTGATGTGATACCGCACTACATCACACCGACTGGTTTGTGAACAGTGATAAAGTGATTAACATTGATGGTTGTGTGGTTTTCGGTAGTGTTGTATAAATATGAAATTTATGGTTGTAGAAAAACTAGAAACGAGAGTTTATGGCTCCGTGATTCGAATAAATGATCTGAATGTAATAGACTGTCTAGACTCCATTATAATTGAACAGAAACGTTATATATAATAATAGCTGGAATCAGAAATACGACGTCACATAATTGTATCCGTCCTCTGTCTTTATTATTTTCCTCTACCTACTTGTTTGTAGTCTCGTCGATTTCATTTGTAGCTTTTTCCTCTCTTATAGATCGGAACCATTCATTATTTTGAATGTGTTTCTTGAGAACTGTATACCTATAGGTGTATTATATTCGTACGAGTATATACCTACAACGGGAGTCCTATATTCATTGTATGAGTAGTAACCAAGTATGTAGCATTAAGTACTTACCTATTTGCGATAATAAGGATCATTTTGATATCAAAATGTAATTTGTAAATCAAACGTAAGATCGGTTCAACGAACCAAAATAATAAAGAATGTTTTTTTAATATATACTATTTATTTATTGATATTTAAAGCATAATATAAGTTTAGGTTATTAGGTTGATATTCTGTAGGTAATATGTGAAATTTCCATAGAATAATAATATTGTAAGTAATAGTGATGTCAAAAACAGTGGTCGGACAACCATCATGAGATCTATTGACATTATAATACAATAATTAAAGGTGCTATTCGGGGGCCAACCGCAGGTCACGATATAAATTATTGTGAAAGTCATTCCGAAATCAATTGCTTATTGAAATGCCGTCTTGATCCGGCGATCGACGATTATACAGAAATCAGTCGCTTGTCGTAAGTAGCAGTTAGCCTCCGAATGACACCTCAAACATCTCTATTGTAGTTTTAAGAGTAACTTTAAATGTAGTTTATATTATTTCGGCTAAGTGCACACACTGTTAGTTCCTTTTTTGTGTAGAAATATATTACAATAAGTACGTAACTGTAGTAGCATACCATAACCTAACAGGAAAATACATCTGTCTGCGATAATAATAAAAGTGGTGAAAATTTGAATTATGTTTTGCCAAGTAAACTACTATCAAAATGTAGGTAAGGCAAAGAATCAAGCACCTTTCATTACTATCGTAGGAAGATAGTAAAATTAAAACACAACTGTAATATATTGGGATATGGAATGTATGCCTCGGGATGACAATCCAATTTGAATGTAACCATGGTATCGAAAATTTAGCCAGGGACCGCCTGTGACTTAAATTATAAAGATCTGTTAATAAAAAAATTCCAACTGTACACGCAATTATCATTTATAATCCACATTCGGTCTTAAAATTAATTTAATTGGTAATTATAACGTGTTTGAGCAGCTATAAATATTTTACATTGGGTGAAAACAAGAAGTCAGTATTTATTAACTCTACCGCCGGAACAATGCAATTTATTTAGTTTTGATTAAGACATAATATCTTGCATTATGTTTCTTATACACGTTTAAATATAATTATAATATACAGAGTTGTTAGGAATAAGCTAACGTCATATATTATTCCGTCATCATAATTTTGTGATAGGTACGAGTACCATGTCATGACCACACCTCTGAAATTTTTATGACTACGATTAGAAGATTTTGACCTTTTAGATTAGGCCTGTTTTGTGTCACTGTGAAGCCGACCGAGACTTGAAATGCTATTCGGTAGGTATATTGTAAGAAAAAACATTATTGACTAACTGATTTATCAACCTGTAGTTCAAACTGCTGAAATAATTGGGTTGAAATTGGCATAAACACTGGCATTTTGCATCTATAACACACGATTTAAACAGCGTCATTGTTAAAGGTTCAGTACTTACGAGGATGGCTATTGAGGTCGATGAAATTCGGCACAGAGATACATATTCTGAGGAAGTTTTCCATTGAGAACGGATTTCTCATCGTAAGCAAAGCTACATGAGCAAGTTAGTTGATAATACCGTTTGGGCTATCTATTTTATAAAGTTACTTATGTAAGTTAATAAAGCTCACTGGCCGGAACCCCACAGTTCGCTCCGCGTGGTTGACTTGAAGAATTCTCAAATATTTCAATATTCAGAAGCTAAGTAAAGAATAACGACGTGTCACATAGGCGCGTACGCCCAACGCAACGTACCAGAAGTTATGTTGTTTTAATTAATACAATAAATAAGGTCGGCAGCGCAGCGCCGCTGGGTGGTCCTCGGATGCCTTTTTCGAAAAATTCCACGTCTTATCAGTACTTGGAACATCTCAGTTCCTTTATACCTATAAATGAAGTGTGGTTGTGTTGCGAGATCTCTTTGTTTCATTATTTTATAATAGATTCTGATTCATCGTCGCCGGGGTGTCACCCGAGCAAAAAAAATTACACATAATTTATTATGTAAAAATGAAGATTCATTTTCACACTTTTCCGATTATGGAGGTAGTAAGTATAGATAATAATAGTGCAATCCTTATACATTTATAAGTAACGTATTTTATTTTTAAATAACGTATTTTATGATGGTAAGTGATGGTTTAATTAAAATCTAATTAGAAATCATGAATTTCGAATAATGCCAAAATAAAACAGAATACCTACACACCTTGATTTAAAATACTAAACCTTATTATTATATTTTTAGTTCGACAAAACGTATGTAGTATATACTTTTAATTATGCTTTTAAATAATAAGGTACCTAATCTTTCAGAGTCCCCTGAAAAAGACAGAGAGAGAGTAGATCCGGAATATGGTCATATTGACTGATTTGTGGAGGTCTTTACCCAGCTGTGTGACAGCATAGAATAAATAAATGAGTGATAACGGAACCCTAAAAACTATATAAACAAACAAATAAAAACGAACTATATAAATACCTATTTTATGTACATTTCTCGTATAGGTAAGTACATAAATATTAGAAGTAAATAAGCTAATAATATAAATGCGAATGAATGGATGTGTGTGTATACGTGTTACCTCTTAACGCCTAAACACCTGAACTGATTGAGCTGAAATGTAGTATACGGGTAGTTTAGACCTCGGAATAACACACCGCTGCAAAGTAGTCTATGCTACTTTTCAGCGGGTAAAATCGCTGGGCACATCGTTAAATAGTTAGTATTCCTATATCTTATCTTACTCATATTATAAACGTGAAAGTTTGTAAGAATGTATGGATGTTTGGATGTCATGACGTCAGGATGTCAGCATGTCTGGATGTATATTTGTTACTATTTCACGTCTAAACGGGTGGGCCGATTGAGCTGAAATTTGGTATAGTGGTAGCTTAGACCCTGGAATAACACAGGCTATATATAGTAAGTACAGCGGGTAAAACCGCTGGGCGCAGCTAGTATATGTATATTTTACTATAATATCAATTTATACTATACCGTAACACCCCCTGTAATTCAAGTACGAGTATAACAGATATAGATCCAGTTATTTGGTCAAGGGGTGCATAATTTGCAGTAGCATTATGTCAATATTGATTCGTGGCCCCGATTTGTTTGTAGATTATGGTATTAGTCTGTTTGGAGAACAGATTGGCTTTTATAATCCCTTTCATGACTTGAATTATTGTCTTTTTGAAGTTTAAAGAAAGCGCGTAGACCTTAGATAAAAAGAAATCTACGGTTAATAATAAAAATATATTTATATATTGCCTGAATAGTGTATAAATTTTATGAACTTAATTTTAAATGAGAATATATATAGTTTCCTTATTAGGTAAATTAATATATGGTTTTGGAAGCTAGTTGCTGAAAAATACAGTTTTTATCTTTATCTATGGTAATGAGTATATCGCACTCCCATATCAATACAGCACCAACTCAAAAAAAAAAATTGTAATTTCAAACTTAAACCAGTATAAATAAAATTGCAATTGCTGTAAAAATACTTTTTGAGTTGACCCTGTATTGTACTAGGTGTGCGATATAGGGAATTTCTTTTAATTTTTTTTAGTGATGAAGTAGAATAGGAGCAAGACGCTTTCCTGATGTTAAGAGATAACGCTGCCCATAATCAGTACCTACATAGTGCTACTTAGGATTTCACAATGATGTGAAATTCAAGGAACACTGCACCAACGCTTCTTACTCAAGAGTCATAAGATGTTAAGACTCTTTAGCCCAGTAATTTCACTAGCTACAGTGCCCTCCTACCGAAGCACAGTAGTAATGTTCGCACATCACTGCTCAGGCGGTAGAATAACTGGCACTGTTGGGGTACCCACATAGACGACCTCCTGCAAAGGAAGTCTACCCCCGGCAAAAATGATTTTTTTTCCGGTTAATTAGGTACAACTACTAGCTAAAATGTGTTCAAAGTGTCTATAGCCACGTCATTAGAACTAATGGAACTCTGTAACTAATTAGCAATTAGGAATATACAAATATACCTAATGCTACAGTTAATACTGTTATACATTAGAGGTATTTGTCTCACTGAACCTTAATACCTCTATATAATGTTTTGTGTATAATATTATGATAATGATTATAAATATGATTATAGGTAACTAAATTAGGTTATATAGACACTTAAGAGGGCTTATTTCGCTGGACGCTCTCCTGCTCGCTCTATTTGATACATTCTTTAAGAGAATTTCTGTGCAATATTATTGCTCACATTTTAAAAGTATTTCCAGTTTGATATTTAAAAAAATGTATAGGAAGTTATTTTTTTTTTAAACTCACCATGCCATTTTTTATTATATCAAGCTAGAGTAGAGCCCTCTTAAGCTAGTGATAGAATCAAGCTGAATTTGAAGGTGATAAACGAGCTTATAATTAATATGTAAGTATTTAAATATATAAAAGGAAAAAGCAACTGATTGAATGACTAACTAACTACTACTGATCTATCAGCTCATAGCCCGCTGAACGGATTAATTTTGAAATTTGGAACACAGTTCGTGTATTTGATGAATCGTAAGAAATTTCTATGAAAGTTTGAACTTTACAATAATTAATAATACGAGTACATAGGCAAATTTTGAATGATCGGGTAAAATCTCTGGGTATAGCTTGTAAAATACATATTATAGATAATTAATATGATACAAGATATTTAACGGCTGACATTAAGATATGAATATATTTAAAACTTTTATTTTACCAGCTGCAAAATAGAAGACTGTTTAAGTAAAAACCAAAGACAATATTCTCGTTTGGTCTCCATCGTGAATTTAAGACCTGGCCTTCGGTTCGTCGCAAAAACTGGTCGCGCGCTCCTACAGAATCTGCAATCCGGATACCCATTCAAGGGTAAAAGAGAGGTAATATAAACAATTATAATAGGAAGGAAAAAGAGGCAGACGTAGTCTTATAACGGGATACGTTTTCGGGATCAGGTTGGTCGCGAGCCTTTGTTTTTGATATAAATATTTCTCGGAAGGGAGCACAAGGCGGACCAAATTATGTGACGTTACCTCATCTCTATATGCTGACATCTCTTATGTATGGGTACATTATACGAGCTCAATGATACATAATATTATAATCTGATAGGAAAAGGAAGTTTGGAATATTATAATATACAAAAAATGGCCAATCTGAGAAACACATGACACCTTCAGGTAGGTACTTACAAAATAATAGTAGTTTTTATACTCTATTTACTGTCCTCTAAAATATTTATTCTAGAATAATGTATTTGGAATTATAATTAAAAGATATTAAAGAATTTCATAGCTTTAACCCTTAAGCACACTGAGAATAAACGCGTCGGACATTAAATTACATACTGTAAAATACACATAGAGTGGTATACCAGAGCATGAAACAGACGAGTAAAAAATGGAATTTAAAAAGAAATCATTAAGAAAAGAAATAACCATAGTCCCAATTTTATCGAGTTGAAGAATATATTCGTAGTATATATAGCAGCGGATGACGCAACGAGATATTCTACTTTACTTTAAGGTGGAGAAATGCATTTTTTTTTAATCTAAAAGAATAAGGTCTGTGAATATTTCGGAGCGGAAATGTGCCAAATGCCTATAATATTGATATTTTCTTTGGTTCCTTGGGGTCCGGGAGCTCACCGCATTTTGCCAAAATTTATCTGAGCGCTTGGTCGAGGCGACGTGTGACCGAAATGCTGGGGTATGTTTGGCCCAACGTATAAGTATTGCCATTCAACGTGGCAATGCTGCCAGTATTCTGGGCACTCTGCCATCTGACAGTGGTTTGGAGCACTTAGATTTACTGTAGATCGGCTTGTGGCCGATCTGTGGTTAATAAAAGTGTTCTTTATTGCTGTAGTATTGTTAGGTCGTTTTTCTCAATAAAGGCATTTGCCATATTGATATCATATCGTTCTAATTTGTTAGCGGCGTGATCACACGAATAAGCCTATTTTAAATAAAAAATCAATAAACATAACAAGTATCCGGTTTTTAATGACACTTTCATTTGATTACTGTTCTTATTCGGTTATTTGATATAGCCTAAGATGAGGATACTGCTAGAATTCATAATTCCACATTCTGCTAATTTTTATTGGCTTTTTGATATAAGGGTACTCGTAAAGTCTATAAAAGTAAGCCATGATCACAACGTAACCCCTTTATAAGAATTTTTTTTTTTTTTTTATGTGATGAAGTAGAAGACGAGCAAGACGCTCTCCTGATGTTAAGAGATAACGGCTGCCCATAATCAGTACAGTGCTACCTAGGATTTCACAATAATGTGAAATTCTAGGAGCACTGCACCAACGCTTCTTACTCAAGAGTCATAAGATGTTAAGACTCTTTAGCCCAGTAATTACACTAGCTACAGTGCCCTCCTACCGGAGCACAGTAATGTTTGCACATCACTGCTCAGGCGGTAGAATAACTGGCACTGTTGGGGTACCCACCTAGACGACCTCCTGCAAAAGAAGTCTACCCCTGGTAAATTATGGAATGATGAATTAAATTAATTCTTATGTTTTATTTCAATACAAGATAACATAAATATAAATTAACGATATGTACTTACTTACTATTATAGTTACTAATGTTAATTTATATTTATGTTATTCTTCTTTTCGAGTCGAAATGGCTATATTTTTTTCTATAGCTGCTTGGACCAGTAGGTGGACAGAGCTGTAGCTCTGTCATTGGCCTCGATGAGATCCTGCTTCGTACATAATATGACAGGCAGCTGAGACATTGGAGAAGGTGGTTCATCGATTGGATAGCTCCACAGTATATATTTATGTTATAACGTTATGACCTAGAAATACATCAAAATACTGCTTATCAATCTGGGCAGTGGGGAATAATATTTACGCTCCTCCTACCGATCGGAATTCTGGACGGAACACTGGGATTCCCAGTCTGGCAACATCCCCTAATCGTCAGCAATCTGCAATTGCAGATTGCAGATTGCTGACGATTTCCATTGCAGCTTCTGTTTTTTGACAGCCTTATCGTTTTAGGCCTTCTGAACTAACGCACTTAAATAATTTCTGGTATTATAACAGTGATATGAATTTGCTTAATGTGTGAATCTTTTTTGTGCTTAGAAGCGAAGGCAGGATGTTTTCTTCTATTATAAATATGGGTACATACGAAATACAAAATTTAGATTTAATTGTTGTCATTTTGTGTAAGTTCACTTGATGATGTACACCTATCGCCCAACTGTTTTTCCCCCATTGATACCAGTGATAATAGAAGGCCTATAAGCTACCGAATTAAAATAAAAAATATTGGAGAACCAAATGATTGAGCTGAATTTTTTATAGTTTTTTTTTATAAAATAACAATGAGATACTTTGAACCTTAACTTTTTTTCCCAAATTTATTAAATAATAGTTTTTCAAACCTATTAATTAATTGGTTATCTATTACGTTTAAGGATATTAAATATCATTATCTAAATATATAAAAGGAAAGATTGACTGACTGACTGATCTATCGACGCATAGCCGTAGCCCAAACCACTGAATAGATTAGGTTGAAATTTGGAAAACAGATAGGTTTTATGACGTAGACCTCCGCTAAGAAAGGATTTCGCCATGCGGGCGAAGCCGCGAATTTAAGCTAGTATAATAAAACTTTAAAATTTGTTACGATTATGTAGTGTTAGCATTAATAAATAAGTAAATTATATAATATACAATATATATAAGGAATGCTTACACAGGTCCTATAATTATTGTGTAAATATTAGAGTTAGAAATAGAGATATATTAAAATTAAAATGTAGAGATAGTTATTAAACATTGTAGTATGTAATAATATTAGACATTATAGAGATAAGCATATTATATACTATATACACACCCCGCCAAGACTATTTCTCGGCTATAACACCTGCATCGAACACGGGAGCAGGCTGAAAATCAGTAGTCAGGTTAGCCCTAGGGTTAATCAGTCTGACGAAACGCTGAGCCTGTTCCCATTCGCGAGCACCTACGTTAAATTTTTAACACACTATGTAAGCTTAAACTGTAAGATAGAGCCAATAAATTATTTTCATTTCATTCTCATTTCAGCGGTTGGAAATCCTAAGTACTATCAAATTGACAACCTCCTCTTTCGAAATCAGTTAAAAATAAAGATCGAGTGCGTGTTTCTCGCCGCCAGTAGAGATCACTTCACACGGCATGCGACAGCCACACCGCCGCCCAAATGGTTAAAACTGCACGCAACATTTACCCCGGCCATGATTTATAAGCTTCCTTGCACAAAAACCATCCATATAGTACCCAGGATGTTGCCACTGAGATTACAGTCCGAACTAAAAGAGATGTAACTGTATAACGTAGGCGATGCGTGTGGTAGAGATGTGTAAGCGATATCACTTGAAATCTTCATTAGCATTAGTACCTACTTACGGAACTAATTAAATATTTAGGTATTGATAACAGTAGACATGAATCATGTGTCAGTAGGTATTTTGTAAAACTAGAGAAACTTGAAGTCATAGCTTGCTTTTTGTATAGTTTTCAAATTGACCACAAAGTTTTTTTTAAACACTCTCGTCGTTTCAATATTTTAAATTTTGTGCAAAGACTCTACTTCCAGTGTTATAATGACGTTGTCTCCATGCACAAAAACTAAATAAACGATCGTAGCTCTCATTTCTACCACCGTAACTTGAACCGTGTGCAGGACAAAATTATTTTAAGACTCTAAGTCCTACGTAATACGGTTGAAACAGTTTTCACCGAGCCGTATAGTAACCAGAGGTGATCTAAGTTCAAAATAACACATTTTTTGTTTTTGCTTGGTTATTAGTTACAATATTTATTTAAAAGTGTAATAAATTGTTGATACCAGAGTGTGTCGCGTCATAAACTGTCTCTTTTGATGTGAGATAAAAATAAGAGAATTATCTTTTGCAAAGGTTAATATAAAACTTAATGCCAAAGAGAAGTTAGAGAAGAGGTATACCGTTAAGATCGTTAAACAGAACTAGTCCTTTAGTTATTATGTTTGAAGAATTGGTTTTCATTGCTAGAATCAGTCGCTAGTTCTGTGTTCAGGGTAGTAATTTTTATTTATTTATTTTATTTATCGATTACTAGGTGATTATTCTGGTCCACTCGCTACTTTAGGGTGTGCGGACGGGGAATTAACAATTCCCTCTTCACCCACCAGTGGGAAAGTCCAGTGAGTGGGTAGTGCCTCTATTTATTATTAAGCCAAACTCAAAATACTATGCTTAAAGCTTAATGAAGATAAAACGGGATCCTAATCTGACAACCATAAACAATAAACCGTAATCGATTGTCCTTCTCGTTTTTGAATCGAAATAATCACAAGTTTTATTGGAAATCGATTGTTAGTGATATTGATTTGTGCGGCCATAAAGCTGGACCATGCCTCATAATAACGAGACAACGTACGGTACTTATATTGCTTTTCGACTGGATACCATCTAGATACCAGATAGTCATTTAACTTCATGTTCGTCTAGACAAGTATACGTGTAGCCACAGAGTACTATGAATATACTGGAATAGAGTTGTCAGTCTAGGAAAACGTATGCAGCGCCTCTATCGTTTTGTGTCCACAACATTAGGACTAGGGCTTGCATTCGAATATTCGAATATTCGAATTATTCGAATAATAAATTACGCCGAATATTCGAATATCAAACTTGCCATATTCGAATATTCGATAATTTTTTAACATTTTCAAACTCGGAAGTTAAGCTGGTATAGAACCACAGCTGAAAGGGTAACTACAAACAAAAAAACAATGGCCGGTCTCTTGGGCTATTTAGCGGGTAAAAAATCGAATATACTCGGGTTATAGGAGAACAATACAACACCACCACATGCGCCATGACGCTTACTCCCGCCAATATGCATTCTCCCATTGCATTTTTCGTCTTTCATTTAGTAGGATTGCTCAAGAATAAAAAAAAATATCTAGTCTAGCATTGTTTTTGTCTTGAATAGTGAAGAGATCTTCTCTTGATCAGTTTGTTCACCTCCAGCCTACGTGCCCCCAAAAACTAAAAACCCACTTGATGCTAGAAGCCTAAACACTTCTTCTGACTCAATTTGAGATAATCCGCACGGATCTTCATCAGCATACATTCCAGGTTTCGGAGGTGGTCTTCAAAGGAGCGAGAGCTCCTCAGTTTCATGAACAATGTCATTCATGTATATAAGAGACGCGTTCCCAACGAGTCCAACAAGCACCAACTCCATTAACCTCTCGAACGTTGCAGGCGCATTACACTATCTGAATGGCATTAGGTACTTGATGTTGCCACAGGCCCTTTCCAGTAGAAAATGCAGTCTTCGCTTTATCCTAAGGGTCTGTTTTCACTTGCCATGTACCCCACACTTCTGATCGATGATGGCCATTTCATTCCTACTGGAGTGTTCAATGTGGCGTCGATCCTCGGTCCTTCCTAGTTATTTCATTTAGTTCCCAATTCCTGGTAAAACAAACAAAAATGTTAACTGCCATCCTTCTTCTAAATCAGTACAACAGTAGAACACCAAGGATGAGGATTCAATTAAATCATCATCATCATCTCAGCCGTAAGTCGTCCACTGCTGAACATAGGCCTCCCCTTTGGACTTCCATATGTACCGGTTGGAAGCGACCTGCATCCAGCGTCTTCCGGCGACCTTTATAAGGTCGTCTGTCCACCTTGTGGGTGGACGTCCTACGCTGCGCTTGCTGTTCCGTGGTCTCCACTCGAGCACTTTTCGACCCCATCGGCCATCCGCTCTCCGCGCTATGAGGCCTGCCCATTGCCACTTCAGCTTGCTAATCCGCTGGGCTATGTCGGTGATTTTAGTTCGCCTACGGATCTCTCCATTGCTGATTCGATCGCGTAGAGAAACCCCGAGCATAGCCCTTTTCATATCGCTGTGCGACTTTGAGCTTCGAGATGAGGCCAATAGTG
The DNA here is from genome assembly GCA_947507615.1 of Hemithea aestivaria. NCBI lineage: Eukaryota > Metazoa > Arthropoda > Insecta > Lepidoptera > Geometridae > Hemithea > Hemithea aestivaria. The sequence goes on from OX382323.1 coordinate 6,195,623, forward strand.
AAGGAGCACGTTTCGTTGCCGTAAGTCATCACCGGTAACACATTGATTAAAGACTTTTGTCTTGAGGCACTGAGGTATGTCGGACGAAAAGACGTTGCGTAGTTTCCCGAACGCCGCCCAACCGAGTTGGATTCAGCGGTTGACCTCTTTCTCGAAGATGGACCTACCTAATTATTGGACTACTTGTCCTAGATAGATATATGAGTCCACAACTTCGAGTACCGAGCCTCCAACAGATACTGGCGTGGGCACAACATTGGCATTTGACATAAGCTTCTTCTTGTCCATGTTCATTTTTAAGCCCACCCGTTGGGAAGCTCGGTTGAGGTCATCGAGCATCATGCTGAGTTCCTCCATCGACTTTGCCATGACTACGATGTCGTCGGCAAATCGAAGGTGAGTGATGTATTCGCCGTTGATATTGATGCCAAGTCCTTGCCATTCCAGGAGCTTGAAGGTGTCTTCCATTACGGCAGTAAACAGTTTCGGAGAGATAACGTCTTCCTGTCTTACGCCTCTTCTTAATGGAATCGCCTTCGCGCTCTGCTCCTGTACTCGGACTGACATAGTGGCGTTCTTATACAAGCACTTCAACACATCAATGCACCGATAGTCAATATGGCATCGCTGAAGTGACTCGAGCACCGCCCATGTTTCCACCGAATCAAAGGCTTTTTCATAGTCCACAAACGCTAAGCATAATGGCAAATTATACTCTTCGGTCTTCTGTATAACTTGCCGCAGCGTATGGATGTGGTCTCATGTGGTCTATGGTACTATAGGCTCTTCGGAAACCGGCTTGTTCGAGAGGCTGGAAGTCATCAAGTCTGTGTTCGAGACGGAGTGTGATGACCCTTGAAAACAGCTTATGGCTCAGAAGCGTAATGGGTCTGTATTTCTTCAATAGGCTGTTATCACCTTTTTAATCATCTTCAATCACAACGTCTTTTATCATTTCTTCAATCATGGCTTCCTATTTTTTCTCTTTTGCTACTGGTAGTCTTCTTGGTCTTTGAAAAATCTGCCGCTCATTGTCTGTGTTGATCTTGTGTAACTAATGCGTTCTCGATATCAGTTTCATTGGTGGGGAAAATATCGCTGTAATTGGATGATTCTTGCCATCGCTGCATCCAAACATCTTCGTCATAAGTTCGCATCAATGTATGTTCCTTTCTTGATGACTTGTTCTACGTTACTTAGGTCCAGAACTCGCACCGAAGCTGTGTATCTGCAGCTTATTAATGCACGCATCATCAACCCATGGTTGATTATATAGCTCAAGTTCTCAAAGAACACATATCGATATTTCTTTCCACTATTCCTCGGCAAACGTGCTGGTGGTGGTCTCTGGTCTAGATGGAAGTATGACTTTCTTGACGCTGTAGATCTCTCCTGACGTTCCCTGATGCCCCCTCCATAAAAATGTCCTCACAATCACACTCATTTCCTTGGATTCACGCCAATTTCGTTAAAAGAGAGTAGATTACGAAAAAAAATTTTTTTTTCGAATAATCGAATAATATTCGAATATTCGAATAATGCCCGAAAAAAAATCGAATATTCGAATATTAATATTTTCGAATATTTGCAAGCCCTAATTAGGACGCTATATATACCTATAAGCGTACCTTACAGTATGTACCTACATATTTAGAATTACATAATATACATATGTGTGTGTATTAAATAAAAAAACAGGAATAGAAATAAATAATTATTTATTTATAAAGTACCTTATTACTAAGTACACACTGGATCGTGAAGAACCACATTATCCAATCCTAAAACAAAAAAAAACATTTTATTATTCAAAAGTTTTTTATTCTACAAGAAAAGTATAATTCCGCGAAGCGTCTGAGTCGCGTTAAGTAGTGGTAAGATATATACTTACTCGTTTTTCCACAATTACGAACACAACAAGTTCGATCACTTCTAATACTCATCGCTGCAGATGCAGAGAATGCCGGTAACCAAATCACAATGCAAATCGAAGTCCAGATGGAAAAGCAGTAGTCTAACAGAGAAAGAAGAATAAACGGAGTCCAAAACACAAAGCAGTTGTCGTATATATATCACTAAAACCGGGAAAAGCGCAGGCAGGTGTTCACCAAAACAAACACAACATCTGGCAAAACAAACAAAAAATGGCGTGCAAATTGTTCGTTCCGTATCCCCATTACTTGATAATTTATAATATAACTCATATTATTTAGGTATATTTTCTGCTTACTATAAATCACGATATACTTGTATATATTAAATTTGATTACATTATAATAATTTTATTGACGAACGGTGGAATTTTTAACAATAATATTAAAATATATTATTTTCTCCTTTTCAAAGTCTATGCGTAAAATGGAACAACTTTTTTGTATTGCAATATTGAAAAACAATAAAAATGATACCAGTTTTTAAGAGAATTATTTTTAGTGCGCCCTCTCTTGAAATGTGTCTAAAACATTTCTCTCAGGAACATATAGCAGTTTGTATGGAGTGAAAAGGCCATGCGTGTAGCTACAGGCACAATGGCGCCACTTACTATAAAGAAATAGCAGAATTAGGTCGAGCTCCACCGGAGAGCTATTTCCGGGGGGAAATGGCCCGAGACGGGGGCAAAAACCGACCCTGCGGCGAGCTTTGACTCCAGGCAGTTTTTGTACGAAGTTTGACTCGGCATTCGCGCCGAACTAAGCTTCTGGGCGTACCTGGGCGTCTAGTTCGGAGGGTATTTTAATGTTGATTTCTTCTTTTCGCGTGTAATAAGTTTACTACATTGGCACAAAATTTCGGCGAATTAAATACCATGGTCTCGGTCGGTCGGGATTTATAATATCTGTACATCATATTATACTCAACTGTACTTTATATGTAGTAATTTTATATGTAGTTTTTTCGCATGTTGCATTCTTAGTCAAAGGAAAACTACCTCTATAAACTTGTTAGTAGAATTCAGAAGTACTCAGTAATAAAAGTTCTAATGTTTATGTTACCGTTGGAAGAAATTACGACCTTCTGCGAACTAGCCTTGAGATTTAGTACCTATGTTGGTACTTGGTACGTCGTAGAGGTACGTACAACGTACATAGGTCGAATAATATCGAATACCAATAATAACGAGTACTCAATGGTGAAAAGGATAACGGAATTCGTAGAAACGGTAGCTATAAATTGGAGTTACAATTGCGGAGTTATGCTTAGGTTACACTGCGCGAGTTGGCCTAGTCACTTACTTTGGTACCTACAGAGGGCAGAGGGTTGTATGTGCTACTTGGATTGCTTAAAAAGAAGAACATTATTACAAACACATCATGTAAGACCTCGCCGCTTGCACATGCCTTAGCTAGAATGTTAATTATTTTATGAAGCCAGTGAGGTGACTGAAATATAAGATTGATCATCGTTTAATAAAACTGTTTTATACTCGTATCTCCACGAACCAACGAGTAACTGCTATATCCGACATGGCCTGAAGCTCGTCTATACGTTACTACAACATTTTTATGATTTCACTAGCTGCGCTCAGCGGTTTTACTGTAGACTTTATGTTATTCCAGGGTCTAAGCTTTAACCATACCAAATTTTAGCTCAATCGGTTCACCCGTTAATGTGTGAAAGAGTAACAAACATACCTCCAGACATCCACACATCCATACATTCCTACAAACTTTTACGTTTATAATATTATTAGGAGTAGGATTTACCATTCGCCACAAGATAAAATTTGCGTCTAACTCGAGCCAAATCGTATCCGGGCGAGTCCAGCTACAGTTTTTACTAGTAATCAGATCATGTCAGCTGCTCGCATTGTGTAACCGCGCCTTTACTGACGATCTGTTGGCGCCATGATGGAATCCCGTAACGAACTTGCCTAGGAACCGTCTAATTCATTAACGTATCTTGTTACCGGAAAAATGCAGTTGTTACATCGCAATGCTTCGAGAAAACTCGACGCGTATCGCCAATCATCGATCTTCATTCAGAATTCAATTGCTACATGGCTAACTACACACACACTACTACAGGGTAGCAGGATGTATTTAAAAGAAAAGCTTGTTGGAAAGCATCGACGTTTTCATTTATTATTTCCTCACTCTCCTAGATGTGCTATATTTTATGTTACAGACTAGACGGTTTAAGGTGGGCGGTTACTGTCATCTATAGACGTCTGCAACGTGTCTACCAGTGGTATTGTAGCCGCGGTGTCAGTCGTTTTAAAGCTGCTGCTTTGAGGTGAATGCCAAAATCTAGGGTTAACTCAGTAAAATACTAATAATAACTGTGAAACAGTTACTCAAAGGTATAATCATTATAATTAGCTGACTTTACTGCACATATGAGTCAGGAGTCTGTTCTTATGTGTGACACTGACCCCGGTGATGCTCCCCTGCTCTCTTCATACAGTTCCTGTTTGTTTTCTTTTGCTGGACATCTCTCCACCCGAAGATATATTGGCTTACTCTAACACATAACAACCCGGCAAAAATAAAATAGTATTAAAGACAGAACGGTAGGTAGTATTAAAAGGCGTTTCTCAACTTTGTCACGTTATATACCTAATACCTACACAAGTACGAAGGTAATTTTTACAGATCGCCATTTCAGTAGGTATCGGTTTAGGTTTTACCACCAAGTATTTATCAAAACTTAGCACACTTTGTTCACCTAAGAGTCAGTGTTAAAAAGTTGTCAAATGTTAAAAAGTTTAATCAATAATGCGGCGATAAGTATCAGAATCACAATATTTGGGAGGTGGCGCGGCGCTCGCCCCGTCCGATTGATCAAACATAATTGATCGCTTGACCCAACCGATGATATTGTCATCTCGCATTACGAACTTTTGTCACTTGCCTCTTTGGTTTTTTGTCACTTGCGGTGAACTCCCTGTGAAATGGAACACTACTAAATATATAGCCCAGTAAAAGAAGGATTGTGGATCGAAAAGTCGAAAGCAGAAAAACTAACTTAGGGACTTTGTTTGAACTAGTTAGGAGATAAACATACTAAAAGTCCCCACCCCTCCGAGGTGAGCCCGAGTGTGGGGAGGCCGAAGAAGGTCCCGTTTTTAGGTTTTTTGCTTATATGTAAAAAACTGTGAGTTGTACGATATTTTGTAGTACTACATTATGAAACCTTATAAAATTTTCTACAACTTTGGCCTTTACACTTTTTATCTATCTCCAATCGTTGTCCAGCTATGAGCTTCGAAACATGATCTATTTTTAAGACGCTTATATTAGTTTTCTATACAAAATCGGTAAAAAAATCTTGAAAATAAAATTTGACCAACTTCTGGTTGTCGTACCATAATGAAACTTTGCAAATGTTTAGAAATCTGATGACAGTTCAATAATCTGGTACTACTGAACTGATTTGATGATGGAGCCGGGAGGTGTCTACTGGAACTCTTAAATGGCTCTAAGTAAAATCAGCGAATTTAGGCTCATTACATTTGAATTGATGAGCCGTAGGCACCTCCTGGTCCGTTATCAGACCCTCGTCAGCAAGTGTTATGAAAAAGTCTCATCAATTCGAATGTAATGTGCCCAAACTCGACGGGTTTACTAATAGCCATTGAAGAGTTTCTGTAGACACCTCCTGGCTCTATCATCAGATCAGCTCAGTGGTACCAGATTATTAAACTGTCATAAGATTTCTAGACATTTGCAAAGTTTCATTATGGTACGACAACCACAAGTTGGTCAAATTTTAATTGCAAGATTTTTTGACCGACTTTGTATGGAAAACTAATTTATGCGTCTTAAAAATAGACCATGTTTGGAAGCTCATAGCTGGACAACGATTGGAGATAGATAAAAACTGTGAAGGCTAAAGTTGTAGAGAATTTTATTAGGTTTCATAATGTAGTACAACCAAATATCGTACAGCGCACAGTTTTTGACATATAAACAAAAAACCTAAAAATGGGACCTTCTTCGGCCTCCCCCCCCTCGGGCTCACCTCGGAGGGGTGGTGACTTTTAGTATGTTTATCTCCTAACTAGTCCAAACAAAGTCCCTAAGTTAGTTTTTCTGCTTTCGACTTTTCGATCCACATACCCTTTTTGAGCACTCGTTGACTGGACTAATAAGCTTTGGTATTTAATTTTTTTGTTGCTAGAGATACTTTTTAATATATTTTTATGTTTTCATAAAGGTATTAATATAATATGATCAATATAAATTAGGCGAATGTGCTTTAGGGACTATCTATAAACTATGGCCACGTTGCGCAAATCTTGGTGCAAAGGGTCATACAAAACAATATTGCCAAAAACACTTTTCTAAATAAGAATTAAAGTAGTAAAAATAAGTCAACAGTTCGCTTTTTTTGCATTTAAAACTGACTATTTGTATATTATAAATACTAAATGAATTTCAGTTCTTTTCAGACATCATTAACATTTAAAATGTCTGACAATCGCTATTATAAATAATTTATCTCTCCCACAGTAATAAATATTGACATGATACTCATATCTATAATTTAATGCATCAACAAGCAACAATGCTTTCCGATACAAATACGTGCATTAAAATCGTGTTACATCGTGTAGTACCCTATAATTATAGCAGGGTGTAGATTGACCGCCGACTGGTGTAGAGAGGTGCTCTGTCTGTGGGGCGAGAGACGTGGCTTATTTGGTGATGGGTATGTGTACACACGGACGATAGTTGGGGGAAATAACGCTGGGCCATTCAGCACAAAAAAGAGACGATGGCGCAGCAAAACGTATCCAAAAAAATAACCTTTAAAACACATTTTTATTTTCAAAAACGCCACTTTGTAGCGACCAAAAGATGCTAAATTAAAAAAAAAATAAGTTGGATTTGAATTTGTACTGGTATCGTAAGAATTTTCAAGATTTTATTCAAAATTTAGTTAAAATTTGACAGTGTGAGACGAGATGAGAAGCGATTTTGGTCCGGAATAAACCCGCTGGTACGGTTTTGGTGCCTCTTAGAAGACAAATGACGCATGAAGTCATGGCGGTTATCATGACGTCACGCTGAGTCTGCCCCCTTTAGCTGCTGTTTTTATTTTCTATGTCTTGTAATTATATAATATCATTATCATTTCTGTTCTTCATGTATCCCAATAAAACTCATTCATTTTTTTTTTCAAATCAAAGTCGTAGGCAAATGCTACAATCAATGCTACAATCAATCTTTAAAATAGTTTGATGTACCTACTTAATATTATTATGTGTGACATTTATAATAGGTGTACATAATTATTGTTTACACACGTTATATTATTATAATCGTTCTTTAACCACACACTTTTACCGATTTGGTGTTTTTGCCGAACAACATTTACCAGTATAAGATATGATAATACCTTCTGTAAAAAGAAAATCAAGAAATTCCCAGCAATAATTTTCTTTCCAAATTATTTACAGTACACTAATTATTTTTAGCGTATAATATGCCTAAAAATAAAATCAAAGAGCTCTAAATTTCTAGCTTTATTAAAGCTCTAAATTTCTATCAAATAGACTTGACGCTTTTAGTTATAGATGATTAAATATATTTAGCTCGATGTCCGTAAAATGTCTTTATTTAAATACAACATACATAATATTAAATTACCTCTATTATTTGATTTGTGCTGATTTTGTTAAAGTATCGTACCGTACGTATACAACATTTTAGAGCAGGAATATTACATCCTAGATTTCCTTATAAAATTAATCAACTGTATTGCACAGCATTAGGGTCTATATTAGCGCATCTTATTAAACAATGCTTCGATTTTGGCAGGACACGTGGCTTGGCCCAGTGCCCTCGCCCGCCTCATTGTTACGGTCAAAAAACAAGCCTAAACTCACGTATCGCCCTTTTTGTGCCAACAAAACAATGCCAGAGTTCTTGGGAAATAGCGGAGCGAATATTCTAAAGGTGGCTATTGTTGAAGACCTTTGTCCTATATTTTCCCGCGGCCGTCAATGAGATTTTGTGCGGGAATTGTAGGTGGGTATTTAATTTAATAAAATCAATTTTTGAAATAAACAACTTATTGGTAAAGCTTTAGACACAGTTTACATTTCAAAGAAAAAGATTTCCATCAGTTCTATAAAAACTGTGCAATTGAAAATTGAGCCATAACATTCTTTTCATAAGCATTTTCGAATGAAACTGAATGAATATTTATTTGTACGTAAAATGCTATCAATTATTTTCGTTTAAAGCTCTTTGGGATTTACCAAATTGGTTAATTATGAATGTGCCTTTACTTCTTTTTTCCTCAACACTGTAGGCGCGAGGATTACTTTTGCGTTAAATTCATAATCTTTCTATATTTTGTACAGTAATAAATGTTGATGTGATGTGAACAAGAATGTGTTTTGTCTTCAATTTTAAATAGAAAATGTATTTTAAATGAAGTAAGTAATTAATTAAAAATCAAGTCCTGATGAAAGGGTTACAATCCCCTTCACTCCACACCTCAACTATAACATGCTAACGTATCGATTTGATTATAATCCATCCACCTGCGTATGATGACCTATTTTATAACTTTTTACTATATATACTCAGTACACGCTATTAGGTACAGTACATGAACTTGATGTTTTTAGCTGAGTTCTCCTCGTGTGGCAATAAAAGGTAGGTAATGAGTCCCTTCAAATCATACAAATATTATAAAGGCGAAAGATTGTGAGTGAGTGTGTATGTTTGTAACTCCTTCACGCCTAAATGGGTGGACCGATTGAGCTGAAATTTTGTATAGAAATAGCTTGGACCCTGTAATAACACATAGGCTACAGTACAGCGGGTAAAACCGCTGGGCACAGCTAGTATTAGGTATATAATTTTAGCTCGATCTTTTCAATTGTTTTGACGTTAACAATAAATTTTAGAGAGAAGAGGACTGTTCCTAGTGTTGTGCAATACATTATTTTATATATACTAGGTAGAATGAGACATTTTTAAAGCCGGCCCAAAATTGACTTGTACTGAAAATGTGTTTTAATTAGATTAGGTAGATTAGCTAACCCTTTATCTTAACTATGCCTATGTATTTGGATATATAGACTAAACGGTCCACTGTTGAAAAACGACCCAACCCAAAATCGTTCCAAATGTCTCTTTTTAACCCCCGACGCAAAAACGACGGGGTGTTATAAGTTTGACGTGTCTGTCTGTCTGTCTGTCTGTCTGTCTGTCTGTCTGTCTGTGTGTGTGTGTATGTGTCTGTCTGTGGCATCGTAGCTCCCAATCGGATGAACGGATTTTGATTTAGTTTTTTTTGTTTGAAAGTAGAGTTAGTCGAGAGTGTTCTTAGCCATGTTTGGTGAAAATCGGTCCAAGATGGCCGCCGCTACAAAATGGCGGATTACTTTTTTCTTCCACGACCCCCTCAATATGGGTATTAAATGAAAGGGCTTAATGAGTAGAATACAGCCCACTATATAAAATTTAAAATCCAAGATGGCCGCCATCAAAAAATGGTGAATTACGTATTGCGTTGGGGGTTTTTTTAAATTTTTAATTTAATTCACTTGTTATCTCCAACTCTTCTCGCTCAACAGATCTTTTACGAATCCAGTAGAAAAATGACGTAAAAAGAATTTTCATATACAATTTTTATAAAGTAGTTTAGGTACTGCTGTGTTTAATTCAATTGCATATTACGACCCCTGAACTAGCGGGCTGTGAATTGATATAATCCAATTTTCAAATAATTTATAATATCAAGTGGAGCGCTACAAGTGACGCAGGTGTTCTTGTATTTAATGCCAATTAATTATTATATTTAGTTCTGATGTCGTCGCCTTGTTTCTATTGCAATACTCGTTTGTTATGATAATATAATCATATCTATTATGTAATTTTAACGTACCTAATAATTGTTTTTTTTAACAACTGTAGATATTTGAATGACAGAAAATATCTATTCAATAGCTAATAGCTCTGCTGAAGAATATTCGGCAATAGCGCCTTTTGACTAGCAATGATTATACATTCGGCAGAATCGTGGTCATGATATAATTATACTTAAACCGGCGTTCACTTGGCTCTAATATTCGTGCGAAGTGTCAAATTCTCAATGCTTTTGACTATTTTTTTTTTTTGAGAATTTGACAGTTTGCGGGAGCATTTTAACTAAGAGGGGCTAATAGCCATTAGTGATATATAATGTATGACTTTTTTTGTATATGTTGATGGAGATGGTGGGGCGGAATAGCACGCTAATGGATGGATTGGACAGAGTGACTGAGTATAGTCTAAAAATTAAATAATAAAAAATGTGTATTTAATTTTATTAATAATTTTATCCATTTGCATAACAGGTCGTATGTACACAGTAACAAGTGAATTAAATTAAAAATTTAAAAAAACCCCCAACGCAATACGTAATTCACCATTTTTTGATGGCGGCCATCTTGGATTTTAAATTTTATATAGTGGGCTGTATTCTACTCGTTAAGCCCTTTCATTTGATACCCATATTGAGGGGGTCGTGGAAGAAAAAAGTAATCCGCCATTTTGTAGCGGCGGCCATCTTGAACCGATTTTCACCAAACATGGCTAAGAACACTCTCGACTAACTCTACTTTCAAACAAAAAAAACTAAATCAAAATCCGTTCATCCGTTTGGGCGCTACGATGCCACAGACAGACACATACACACACACACACACACACACACACACACACACACACACACACACACACACACACACAGACAGACAGACAGACAGACACGTCAAACTTATAACACCCCGTCGTTTTTGCGTCGGGGGTTAAAAATCAGCTCTATTATTCTCATTACCAATGCAAAACTTTTAATACAATGAGCAAAACCAACAAAGTCCTTTAACAGGGCATTAGTTCAAATAACAAACAGCGGGCGAGCTCGCGTCATAAAACCGACCAAATATCAGCGAGGTTAAATCACGTAAGAACAAATAGGCGGGAGCATTGAAGAGCTGAGGCACACGTCGGCACGCGGCGCAGAGCGGCGCGACGTGGCGCTATATAGGGCCCACGCAACCAACCCTTCACTATGGAGCGAAATAATGCTGAATCCGCTCCGCTCGATTCGCTCGCTCGAAAGCCGACGGGCGCGGTAATAAGCGCGTGCCCCTCGCTAACCGTGAAATCTGAAGGATGGTTCAGCCCGCTCCTGGTACTCATTTGTTTCGTACTAAAGATTTCATGGCTTTTATAGTTTTGTGAGAAAGTTTTATTGTAACCGTTGCAATTCGGACTTGTCCTAAGTTTTGCTTCTGAATTTTAGTAATGTATGCTCTACCTCTACTACTTTCCTTATGTACCTATGTCTGAAATGGCACTACCATTAAGCGTAATAAAATAATATTTTGGTTGAAAATTAAACTTAGTAGGTATACGAAATGCTTAAAAACTATTTTTTCTATTTTTTACTACTTGGTGTCAATTTTGAGCCATATGAATAGACTTTCTACAGAAACTTTAATTCCATATACACGAGTATAATATTCAATAAACACTCCCATTAACTAAACTATTTTATAGGTTTTAAAAGACCAAACATAAAATTAAGCGTTATATCTGTAGCAGGTCAACACAAAAGCTTAAACTAATACCACCATTAACCTCTCTAAATAGTTTGTTTATGTCCATCGAATCACGTATCAATGTAATCCGAGATCCGATTACGAAAGCCGTAAGTATTTTTTATAAAAAATAAATAATAAAACCGCTGGTAATAGGCACGTGGCGGAAAATAATAATGTTCGATAATGAACACAGGCCACGTGGCGGCCGTAATGAGACCGGAGGGAGGTGATCTGACCGCACGCACCATTCTGAGGACCCTGGGAGAACTGCGAACTGAATAAATTCTATACTCTATACCACATGCACCTTCGAACAATAACAAAGAGTACAAGCCCACCTATAAAGTACCTCAGAACTCACGAACCTCCCGTGTGAATGCAAAGTAATGGGAAAAATTTACAAGATGATTTATTGCTCGATCTGTATGTACTCGTGCTAAGGATAATTCCTGACCGAGATATTTATGGAATTTTAGAAAATCCCAAGTTCAGTTTATTTTCTATTATAATGTTATATTTATATTGTGGTTTGCAGTTATAATAATATCACGGAAAAATGTTGCTCTTCCACGTAAGCTTCGTCAATACATTTTTTATTCCGATAGTAACAACAAATATAATAATTTCCTGGTCTGACATGTCAATGACGGGTGATGAGATTCTATTTTATGACAAGTGCGACTGCGCTCTTCAAACATCATTAAAGGACCTCCAATATTATTCATCATTTTTGTGATACATAGGTAAGATCATCTATTTAAGAATGGCAAATAAAAAAGCTTGACATTGGTTGTTTTCAAAAGTAGGTATAACATATTAGAAAGTAATGTTCGAAGCTGGGCTAGAAGCCTCCCGAAGGATTTACCTTAATAATCTGCTTGAGTAATGAAGTAACGGTAATAGAGAAAACCTTTCCTTTGGAACACTACAATCCAGATAATATAGCTAATTGAACAAAAAGAAGAAAGACCACTTCCTATTTCATAAACTCATCAACAAAACATTCTCGACAAGTTCAAATCTCAGAGCATTGAAACAACGTGAGTAAATGAAAGACTCGTTTCGATTTCTTCACTCGATTAATCACCTGCTCTGTTCACTTTATTTTTAGTTTTATGTTGTGTGTCAAAACTCTTAATCCAAAGCTTTAGAGGCGATGATCGATTGTCACTTGACCCATATAGTGTGTTTGGATCGGTGTGGAGCCATTCAATCACCGATTCATGATGTTCCACTTAAAAGGCCTTGTTTGAAATTTATTCAAATACCAATAAGATAAGGACTATAAGGGAAGTATTGTTGATTTTTAATTTACAATTTGTTAAAATCAAAGGAAACACGATAATATTGAAAACTTATAAAACGGTCAGATGGTCCTTGCATTTAGAAACCTTTTGTCTAGCTACTTTGGGTGCGAAACGTTTTTGCTTAATATTCTGTTGAGATTTATTCCGTTTCGAAGGATAGATTTCCACAAAAAAAATATCTGGCGAACTTATTTCATTAATGGAAACCCTCTTTTCTCACCACTACTCATTACATTTACCTCCAATTTGATGGTCACACAGTAAAATGTCCACAGACGTTAGATTTTTTGTAGTTAGATACAAACGGACATTTTGTTAGGGCGCGCTCCGGTTTATCAGGACGGAGACATCTCGAAAAGGGTTTGAACCGATGACGACAGGTCCCATTGAAATCCATTCACACGTAAGATGATGGACACTTTGGATAACACCGAGCTTTCGATAAGATGTTTCCGCTCGATTCGCGGCTGATCATGTACGACGAACTATAAACTCTTCGGAGATAGTAGGCACACATACATATTACTATATACAATTATATTATGTAGGTAGGTATACAATAATATAGGTAGCCAACATGGGTTATTTTTTCTATCTTTCCATTTGTCTTCTTAGAAGGACAGATCAGGTGCCCCCTGATGGAATGGAATATTACGACAACTCAATTAAACATACTTGACGCCGTAAAACAAAATAAATGACAAATTAGGTTAGACTAACTCTTTATTAAAACACTGCAATTTCATACAAAAACTTAGAATTAAATTCAATTAATTTTATAGAAAAACAACAATGGGGAGTCTTATATACGCTAATAGCGATCTCAAGCAATTTGTAAAGTTAGTTTTACATGTCAGTCGAACCGTCGAACCTAATCGTACACTTAGTACGTTTCATGTAGAGGTAGTCAAGACATGTGTGTTCCACTGTTTTTCACCATTATCATGTGTGTTGAACAAACTATAGTATATGATATACTATAGTTTGTTCAACACAGAATAAGTCGATCAGTTGTTGTGTTGGCTGCCCTCAATACAGTAACTATACCTCTAATATAGCCTCAGATTCTGCTATGAAAACCAGTGACGCCATTACAAGTAAAGAGCCAGTTATGTTGAATGGACTATTGCAAAAACCATTTTCACAATCCTCTTGAGACACTAAATGAACTCTTGAACAAGGGTCACTTTCGTTTTTGGTGCGTAGGTCTATTACATATTCTGTAGCACATTTCTTACGCAATATGTGGGTATATAGGTACACAACTGGCCAAATATTCTCCGGTCGAGCTAAGGGGAAGCCTTGAGCGGCGATCTATTCAACAATAGGGAGGTCGGGCTACGATTTAACTATTACTTCATGTGGAAAATTCTAGCCAATAAAGTCTGACTCCACAGGTATACAGGAAAAATGGAGATGAAAATAAAATATCATCCCTATTTTATTTCGATCATTGACTAGAATATCTTTATTGTCCATTAAGTAGATTACAATAAATAGGTATTGGACACGTAATTTATGCTTTATTATTTTGATTAAAAACGTGTGAGATATAACGCACCAAAATTGCTTGGTCACGACCAAGCAATTTTGGTGTACCCGAGTTTGGCCAGTGACGTCACGACGTCACTGGCCAAACTCGGGTACATTTTGTACCACATAGTGACGTAGCGCATCCCAACTCAATAACTTATAAGCGTTATATCTTAGCTTTTTTATTTTATTTGCAAACACAAATATCCGTATTTTATACTTCATTACTATTGAAATTACGGACAAAAATTATAATTTTAAATTTTTTACCTTATCAACATGAGAAGATCAAGATGTATAATATAAACCTAGAAGAAAGCATCTCAAAACTGTTTTTTTTATGTTGGAGACAGACATACAAGCAGACGGCCCGCCTTATGATGAGCTGGTACTGCCGCCTATGAGTGATATTATCTACGGAGTGATGGTCATCGCGATGCGTTATTATTATATCGTTTAAATAGGCAGAGTAATTTTTATTTTGCATATTTATATGTAGTACCTATGTACTGCACAGCAAAATATATTTCGAAAAATTCTAGGGACTAATGACGAGCGTTATGCAGAAAACTGGTAGTTACAGAATTTAGATTTACGTTGCAGGCACGACTCCGCCATATCTTTTAAAAACACATAAAAAAATACTCAATTATATTTTATCTTCTTTTTTATTATTTACAAAGCCTTTATGTTTGAGAATTTGACACTTCGCACGAACATTTGTGCCAAGAAGAGCACCGGTTTTATTCGTACTTATGACGTGAGCACTCGTAGGTTCTTCTCATTTTGTGATGCGTATCACTTATCACGCTATTCATTTTCAAAGTTCACACATCGAACAAAATCTTTTGTATTGTTAATAAAAACATGACGTTAAATCACCAGTGGCACCGTGTAATTGATAATATTTCGTAATATTTGCCAAAGCACAATCCCTCCACGGATTTATTGTTTACACCCCACATATTTACTTTTATAAAGCAGAGTATTATTTGCTTTGTTTGTTTGGGTCGGGTTTAAGTGACAGGCTAATAGCACCTGCATTTATTAACGTTAAAATTACGTATTTTAAAAGGTGTGTGTTCGTTTAAAAACGAAATAATTTCCTGTCCTTTTCCAACTTTGAAAACAGATTAAAGCACTGTATATTTGTAGCATGCAGAAAGATTTGAATTGTGATCATGATAAAGTTGAATATAGGTAGGAACTGCCTGGCGATAAAAGCTGATGTAACTGAACTTTAAATACGTATTTAAAAAAATAGCTTTCTAAAGAAGATAATGACTATGATATCTACAACTTTATTGTTCATTTATTAAGAGACGAAAACGACTGCTATGACTTACATCGATATCTATGTGTACTAAAACCGCTGTAAGCTAATGAATTAAACTAGTTATTTGTTCAAGAAGGCAAGTGTTAGTAGCGATTCGTGAAGTTAAAATATGACTATAAGGGTTACGCGTTTCTAAAACTTACTGTTTACTCTTTTTGTTTATAAACAATAACTGTTAATTTGACAAAATTACTCCCTTTTGAAATAGCTTTGTTTTTTAAGCTTAAAATAAATAAAGGTATGTGTAGGTATTGTGTGTGTATGCATTCATAACACCCTTAGATTTTTATGATAGGTGAATCATAAAATCAACGGTAAAGATACTGACGTTAGTATCTTTGCCGTTGATTTGCAGTTATGCAGTCTTAAAATACCTTATTTATTTTTCTAATAATATTTATATAATAGTGGAAAAGTCCACCCTTTCTACCATACTTCTATACTCACATATTATGAAGGAGTTAGTAAGATTTTCTTGTTTCCTGGGGATCAGTAAAATCAAATGCACAACTACATTAATACAATCGGCGGAGTAACTAAAACTGTGAGGCAATTAATAAAATTATAAATTTATTGATGATATATATTAAATAATCACCATTTAAAAGCCAATTTTCCAATAAATAAATAAACAACGATTCATTAAAATTCGAACAGTAGGTAATTACTTATTAAATTTACGCTGGAGCGCTGAAAATAAAGTCAATAAACCGCAGAATCTGCCACAATTAATTAAATCGCCGTAATTTACCACATTTTTATCCTTGAAAACGAAACAGGGCTAATTGAAAATGAATCAATAAACTTGTTGGTCGCCCTCTTAGGAGATCGTCCCCTGACGTGCAGTTTGTACGTAATTGGCGGTAGGGGCGCGGGCGCTCGGTGCATCCGCGGCATATGTCCCACCCTCTGGACTCTGGACGTCATTATCTGCAATCAAACGGAATGTTTCTGTCAAATATATTTTTTCATGCTCGTTATTTTTGCCAAGTTTGAAGTGCGCTCTCCGGTCCCACAGGAGCAACTGAATAGGGGGGTGTGAAAGGAGTAACACACACTTGACTTGTGTATTTTTATTTTAATGAGTTTTATACACAGGAGGACTAAGTGCGAAAGATATATTCGTTTTATTTTATTTTTGTCAATGAATGTATGTGACTGGTACAAGTATTAATCAATAAACAGTGTTTCAGAAATAAGACCATTTTCAATGCATATGCTTATAAAGGATTTCACGGATTGTTTTCGTAAACGATATATACTAGAGGAGGTCGCAAGTGGTGAAAATCAACTGTGACATATGAAAATAACAACCGATTTGGTTCGCATGCGTTGATATCGTCTTGTATAAACAGTTAACCCTTTATTTGAAATGTTGTTAACTTGCTAGCAAAAGTACGTTAGACTTCACCAAACTCGCTGTAAGTATGTACAAAGAGAAATTCTAATAAAACGAACAAAAATGTTTGTAAAATTAGGAATGTGTTTTAATTTGTTGGTCGGCACGACAGAAATACGATGGACAGAAGATTTACTAGACAGGAAACAAGAAACTACCTAATTCAATTACGAATCATACAGAGTTGCGCGAGCCACGGCACCTGTGACCGTAACTGCGAAGGAATAGAGACTACACTCATTAGCGTTAGATCGTGTGCAGTTTAGTACAATTCTACGGAAGCAGGCAATAAAGGTATCCACTAGCTCAACACAAATTGACAAGTAATAATTTTAACTCGATGATTATCATATCGTGCGGCGAAAGCCATAAAATTGAGGATAGGGTTGGGGGCAGTGAATGGAACAATTACCCGCGCGATGTTCGGCGACAATCACTTCATTAGCCGCAAATTGTTGTGTACCACCGGCCTTATGGTGCCTGCCTCGCTAATGCAGGGGCGATGCGCTTGTTGACTGTTTATATTGTTAGTTTGATTTCATAATTGCACTGTTTTTTACCAATTTAAGTGTGAGCGCCAGCTGAACGAGGCAGATTGAATGATTCCATAAAGCTATTTATTTACACGTTGTTTTTATTATTTTTATTAGCAACATCCGTAGATATCAATCTGCCTGATGTTTCGTTTATAAATCGAGTGTTATCCAAAGTAATTTGTAATGTTATTTCATTAACACTATAAAGGCTAAATGATAAGCTAAGATTGATTTTATGATCGAATGTTTGAGCTAACCTTCAAAATTGTAAAGTAATTCTTGTCCAGAACTACAGAAAAGGGTTTAACGAAAATGTCTTAAGTAGAAGTTTACGCTGAAACTACTTAATCGATCGGAAAAACAGTTTTAAGGCTAATTTACCAAATGTAATAAGAAATATAGTACAATCATTACGAAATAATAATATTATTGGGATCAACACAAAAATAGCAGTTAGGTTCAAAGGCATGTGACAAAGTCGTAGTTCTGCCATCACTTCTTAGCGGACACCAATGGACCAGCCAAATTCTTAAATACATCTTTACAATTAAAAAGCTATAGTACAATAACAATCAGGTGTTTTAAAAAAAGCGTTGAACCTTGCCATACGTTGGAAACATTTGACGATCGCAAGATAAGTTGGGATCAAAGGGCGCAGGTGGGCTCGCATCTCAGGGGTGATACGCAGCCATTATTGTACAGAGGGTTCCATTGTACCAGTCGACAGTAACAGTCAAGCGTCACTTGGAACAGATTTGTTGGATTAGCCCCGTAAGCAGGGTTGTCGATGAGCTTTGTTCAATTCTCTAGGATTAGCCTGTTAGAAAATGGCTTGCGAATAAGCTTATGCGAGTTACTGTAGCGACGTATGGAGATTAATTTAAAAATGTAAAATACTGGGTATTTTATTCTTTATAGGTAAGCCACCACCACTTTATAGGTTGACCACGATCTCGCGTGATGTTATGCGACGATGCGGCCGTAGATGACAGCAGCATAATATTTATTTGTTTTGTAGTGGTAGGCCTCTATTGCACCTACCACACCTTGATCTGTTATTTATACGAATTTTGTATTTGAAAACACTGAGTGGCACTGTGTTTGATAATGGCAATCATGATGCTTACCATCGGGCACCTGATTTGCTCGCCTTGTCTCTCATGTTTAACGATATTATTATAAGAAACTTACTTTAGGGTTTTTAGGCTTCCGTAGTCAACAAGGAAGCCTTATAGTTTCGCTTTGTCCGTTCGTCCGCGGGTTTGCGGAAAAACTATTAGTCTATTAGAAAGCTGTAATTTTGCACAGATGAGGGTAATGATGAGGATAAGAGAACGGTAATAAAAAGAATTTTTTTTTTGGGGTACCTCCATATACGTAACATGAGGATGATTTTTTTTCTGGCTGATCCCATTATGTAGGTAGGTTGAAAATGAGGGATGAATTTCCGTTTGAAAGATATTCAAGTATAAAACTATTTTAACAATTTTTGAGCGTCCCAAACTAGTAGCTTTAAAAATCTGAAAAAAATCAACAGTATTTTTTTAATCATGAACTTTCCATGAAAACTATAGGGGTTAAGATAGCTTTATTAGTTCTAAAGACATCGTTGGTGAAAGTCAAGGTTGTTAATATATTACAACACACACACACACACACACACACACGCGCGCGCGCGCACGCACGCACGCACGCACGCACGCACGCACGCACGCACGCACGCACGCACGCAAGCACGCACGCACGCACGCAAGCACGCACGCACGCACGCACGCACGCACGCACGCACGCAAAGAGTAAAATTACGAAGTCCAACGCAACACTGCACTGCGTACATCATCGTGAGATATATCTGTTACCGACCAAACCCGATTTCAGGACAAACTAGTTTATCCCTCTGTATGCGTAATTATATCAGGATTAGCTAGTTTTGCCTAGGCTAAACTAGTTCGTTCTATTGACCTTTGGATAAACTAGTTTAGCCTAGGCTAAACTAGTTGTAAGCTAAGTAACAGCTTTTAAAATACACAAAAAACACAACAAAGATCAAATTTAAGCTAGTCGTACCTTCCACATAGTTCCTAATGGCACTTCAATTTATACGACATTTAGATCTCAGATCATGATCTTAAATATCGTATACAAAGCATCGCATTTTAAGTCTTCAAGATTGAAAATCCTCGAATAACAAGACAATATTGGTAGCTAGGATCGAGTTTATCTAATACAAGAACCGGATGAATGTGGACTCTAGAAAAATATTTGCTAACGATAAGATTGTATATCAAGGGTTGCAAGTAAGAAATTATTAGACACATGTTACATAATAGGTAGATATAGGTATAATATTTTAGCTATTGACTTCTAATTTTACAGGTACCACCGGGTTTCACCGGGGGTAGACTTCCTTTGCAGGAGGTCGACTAGGTTATTCTACTGCCTGAGCAGTGATGTCCAAACATTGCTGTGCTTCGGTAGGAGGGCACTGTAGCTAGTGAAATTACTGTGCATGAAGCTGTGTGTGGCTCTTCACACACAGCTTCAAAAGACTCTGCTTTTAACATCTTATGACTATCAAGTAGGAAGCGTTGGCGCAGTGCACCCAGAATTTTACCTATGTAAAATATTGGGTAGCAATGTACCTACTAATTATGGGCAGCGTTATTTCTTACCATCAGGAGAGCGTCTTGCTCGTCTTCTTACTTGGTTGTATAAAAAAAAACTTAGCACAAATATTTGAAGTGAACCGTCGGCATAATTTATCTCGGCTATTACCAAAGTGTGCTTTTCTGTATATAATGTATTATATAAACCATCTCAACCTGGCAGTCTCTGTATGTACCCACGCCGCTTCGAAAGTGCCTCGTCACCCGCCAGGCTACAATCAAGCCCTCCTCAAAATAATTCCACTCGCTCATAATTTCTCAACAAAAAACCAAATCCGTCGAATAATGTAATTATATGTGTTTTCTACGAGTGTGAAATGACTAGTTCAATAGGAAGCTTCCCGCTTCAAACTTACACATCATTTTATAAAAAATATTGGATTGTTTATGTATAATGAATTTAATTCGTCGGTTTCCTTCAGTTGACTTTGTTTTCAAAGGATCTAGGAGCATGGGAATAATATTTGTCTATAGTTTTTGGTTCATATGGAAAAAAACACATATTGCACAAATTTTTTTGTTGGGCAGGTAAATGGTCCCTTTGATTGTCTAACACGCTAATTAGGGCGTGAGTTTGTGTCTTGTATACTTGTAACATATACACATGCTCTGAACTGGTTGCGCTGAAATTTAGTACGCAGGTACGTTGGACTGAAGTTTAGGTTTTCAGCGTGTGAAACCACTAAGTGCGACTAGTATATATACCTAAAGTATATGAAAAACTACAACTTAAATAAATTCGATGAGTAAAAAAAACATTTGCTTTAGACGGGTAGTTAAGAACGGAAAGAAATGATATTTTATGATATTAAAGGCACAATAAGTAAGAGTTACAATGTGTATAGTACTGTATATTAGTCTGTAAGCCGATTTCTGGAAGAAGTTATGGTCGCCTATTAACATTTATTACACTACGCCCTGGCAATTGCTCCTGCCGATGATATCGCAAAATAAAACAAGGGCTTGAATTGCACCTTTTTTAATTTTACACGAGATAGTTACGATATGTTAAAATGTTTGTATTTAATTCTTGTTTTGTACCATGTGATATTATTATGAAAAAATAGACAATACCTACTACAGTTCTGTTAGTAGTAACGGATGCCCTACGAAAGGTGAAAGATGTCTGGAAGAAACGATGAAGAAAGCTTATTGCTAGTTCGTTACTTTTGTAACGTTTTGCGTTACTTTTACGTTACTTGTCCTCAAATGTTACTTTTGCGTTACTTTTTGGGGTAATGATTTTTTTTAATGAACTTACAATGGAAGAATATAAATTAATAACTTAGTGAAACGGAACGCAATCGAAACGGAAAACAAAAATATAAAAAAGAGTAAATGATATGTCAATACTTATTATATAATATGGCACGTCCACATATGCCGGTCAATGACTCTGCGAGTCGTTGGCCCAACGTTCGCCCGAGCGCACAGGTTATATGCACGTGGGGCATAGATTATATAAATCAAAAAATAAAGAAAATTTAACTAGTTTAAAGTAATTATTCACACAAAATAGCTTCAAATGGTCCATGATTGATTAATATTCAAAATATAATTAAAGTCGTCAGCTATGGAGCCCAAAATGTATACCAGAAATTTACCGGAAAAAACCGTAAATATCCAAAGACATTCGTCTATAGACAAAAACTGTTCATCCATAGACAAAACACACACTCGGCAAATCATTGGCCGGTATATGTGGACGAGCCATAGGACCAACGACTCGCCGAGTCATTGGCCGGTATATGTGGACAAGCCATAAGGCGATATTTTTTTTTTTGTTTGCAAAATTACAACTTCTTATTAAAATACTTATTTGTTCTACTAAAAATACTTATTATGCTAGTTCAAACATGCGGAAATAATATTATTACCTACTGAAATCTAAGAATAAAAAAGTATAAGTACCTATATTTAAATTGAGTAAGTATGTATATTACATTGTATATAAATTGTATTAAAAATCGTGTGTTTTTAATGCGTTACTTTTATTGTAAATGCGTTACTTTTCGAACCTGTCTACGTTACTTTTGAAGATAGGGCACTGGCAACACTGAAAGCTATAGAACGTCTACTGCAACACATACTATGTAGGTATGTTTATTGGACGAAACTTAATACAGAATAATAAAACATTTAAAATTGAATATGGTAACACTTTCTTCTAGATGTATTAAACATTATAATCCATCTCGCCTGCCCCACCAGTGCAGTGGGGCGAATAGTGGGGCAGGCGGGAACTACCCCAATCACATTTTAAAACATCAGTGATTACCTGTTTCTGGAGAAGAGAACTTTAAAATACATAGTATATTTTTATGTTACAGACACAGAAGCCGATGGCAGCTGGTGATGGAGAGCGGTTACCGCCGCCTATTAAAGACGTCTTTAACAACTATGATAATGCCGTCGCGGTGTCGATGATACAATTAGTTGACGCGTTGTCGGTCAAGTAGGGCAGGTAAATCCCTCCCTAGCTAAACTGAACATCGTGCCGAAACACGATCATATGGCGAAACGGTTTATCTCTGCTCTGGTGTGGCCTTATCTGTTTTTACTATGACACATCGCAAAACGTCCCCCAAAGAATGTGTCGCAACAACGAGATGATCTCGTCACATAAAGCTCTTCGTTTCCGACAACGCAGACAGCTAATTTCAAATGCAGTGAATCTACGATCAAACATATGTTGGTTTAATGCTCGATAGGGATCTGGCCCGTTGGGTGCCCACGTAGAGCGGCGTTATCGGTGCATCGCGCGTCCTACGGAATACAGCCAACTATCGTACGTGCGCCGAGGTGGATGCCTAGATCCATGTGGGAAGTTTGTTGACGAGAACAACAACTATAGCCACTAAAACGAGCATGCTTGACTTCTGCAAGAGTTGTTTACCAGTCTACTGAGCAGGAGTAAAGACTAGTTCGCAATTTTGTTGACTAATCATACATAAAAACGAAGACAAAGGCGAAATTTCAGGGTACAATTTATAAGTCAAACATAATAAGGAAGCGAACCTATCAAAACTTACAATAAATTTAATACCCTGAATTGCAAAACGATGTCACGATTCGACTCTATTAAATTTAGCAAAAACCACAAGCTATTTCGAATATGACAAGGCGCTCGAGTTAAACCCGCATATCGCCTGAGAGATCTGTGCCATCTAGATACGCTTTGGGAAACTTCAATAAGTCAATGCATCTCATATAATTTTATGCATTACAAAACGTTATTCTCCACTGATGCTAATGAACGCCAAAGGGACCAATTTCAAAGCGGTGAAGGCACACGATTCCTCGCCTTGTCAAAAGCTATGCGGCTAATGAACCTTAAAGTTATAATAACAATTGAATTAATATTCAATAAAAATAAAAACAGTAAGCCTAAAATATATAAATTAATATTATTTATGAGAATTGTCAAAAATTATGCCAGAAACTGGGAAGCCTTGATATAAAAATCTGTAAAAATATTTATGTTAAAAGAATAAACTAAAAATCTTATAAGAACATCACTTACTTGTGCATTCGAGTAGCAGATTTTGATGTTTTCTTGTTTTGTTTCCATTTTATGTCTCATAAAGGCTTAATTTTTATTAATTTAATATAAAAATAATAATTAGCTACTCTAAATTAAATGTATGACGTAGGTACATTGAAACTAAAGCCTATGTTTATTATAATAATAATAGACAGTCATAACGTCTATTGAGCTAAACGAATGTGAGGGAGGAGGTCGATGGCGTTCATATGCTAGAGAATTTTAGCAGTTATTAATAATACATATTAGGTATATATTATGAAAATTAAGTTCATGTTCTGCTCATATAATTTGTGATATTAGAGGGATTATACTAAGACAACTAATCCATAATCTGAACTCCATGAGGATTTAGATAAGTCAACAGAATGCGCGCTTTGAGTATTCAGTAATACCCGTATATGTGGTACTGAATGTGTGGCATTTCAAAAGCCTTTGATAGATTCCTTCTATTTAGTTTAAGATGATGTTACCTATACGTTAATTAGATTGCCTTCATTGTGCCATCTCAGCGTATGCTTACCTAACTTATAATAAGTAAGTACTAATAAATTATATTTATAAAAAAAATATAATTCTCCACGATATAGGACCTAAAACATGAAATCCAACAAAAAAGAATATGTCAAGAATCAACAGAAAATAGTGTGAATAATCAGTGCGAGATACGATCATGGATTTTAAAATATATGATGGATTATGAGCATGAACGGAATAAAAAGACGCCCAGTTACATAAGAGCCTGTAGAAGTTGAGTATAATATAATTATTATATGCGACTTGAATAGATAAAACAATTCCTTCCTTATCTGGATGCCCAGTACATTCGGTCACAAGTGTTATCAATATTGAGGAATTAACTAAAAGCCTCTGCTTTATACGATACATATACTATTAGAGGGATAAGTAACCCATAGAGCCACAAAGTAAGGTACTTAACGCATTTATATCAAGAATAAAGATAAATGTGAAACAATTCTTCGCCTGTCTGAACGCCTGATACACTTTATAATCAACGCTATTAACAATTTTTAACAAAATAACTACATATTAGCTTCTCCAATAAACGATAATAATATGCTATACCTATTATATGTGTACTAAAGACGAGTGACTAGGAGTGACCTGTAGAGCCACACAGTAACGTAACGCCATGTTGATAGTTGAAACAATTTGCTTGTCTGTAAGCCTGGTACACTCGGCCCTTGTCAATATTGAGGGAATAACTGACAGCTTCTCCTATTAGTCCAGTAAAAGAAGAAATGTGGATCGAAAAGTCGAAAGCAGAAAAACCAACTTAAGAACTTTGTTAGGACTGGTTAGGAGATAAACATACTAAAAGTCCCCACCCCTCCGAGGTGAGCCCGAGGGGGGGAGGCCGAAGAAGGTCCCATTTTTAGGTTTTTTGCTTATATGTCAAAAACTGTGCGTTGTACGATATTATGTTGTACAACATTATTAAACCTCATAAAATTTTCTACAACTTCGGCCTTAACACTTTTTATCTATCTCCAATCGTTGTCCAGCTATGAGCTTCCAAACATGGTCTATTTTGAAGACGCTTAAATTAGTTTTCCATACAAAGTCGGTAAAAAAATCTTACAAATAAAATTTGACCAACTTCTGGTTGTCGTATCATAATGAAACTTTGCAAATGTTTAGAAATCTGACGACAGTTTAATAATCTGGTACCACTGAGCTGATCTGATGATGGAGCCAGGAGGTGTCTGTTGAAACTCTTCAATGGCTATTAGTAAACCCGTCGAGTTTGGGCACATTACATTCGGATTGATAAGACGTAGGGACCTCATGGTCCATTATCAGACCCTCGACAGCAAGTGTTATGAAAAAGTCTCATCGATTCGAATGTAATGTGCCCAAACTCGACGGGTTTACTAATAGCCATTGAAGAGTTTCATTAGACACCTCCTGGCTCCATCATCAGATCAGCTCAGTGGTACCAGATTATTAAACTGTCGTCAGATTTCTAAACATTTGCAAAGTTTCATTATGATACGACAACCAGAAGTTGGTCAAATTTTATTTGTAAGATTTTTTTACCGACTTTGTATGGAAAACTAATTTAAGCGTCTTCAAAATAGACCATGTTTGGAAGCTCATAGCTGGACAACGATTGGAGATAGATAAAAAGTGTTAAGGCCGAAGTTGTAGAAAATTTTATGAGGTTTAATAATGTAGTACAACATAATATCGTACAACGCACAGTTTTTGACATATAAGCAAAAAACCTAAAAATGGGACCTTCTTCGGCCTCCCCCCCCTCGGGCTCACCTCGGAGGGGTGGGGACTTTTAGTATGTTTATCTCCTAACCAGTCCTAACAAAGTTCTTAAGTTGGTTTTTCTGCTTTCGACTTTTCGATCCACATACCCTTTTTGGGCACTCATTGACTGGGCTATATAGACGATAATATTATGTACATATTAAATTATGTACTTAATATTAGAAGGACAAGGGACTCGGACAGACCTGTGGAGCCACGTAGTAAGGTAGGTAACACATTTGTTCTACGTTGCTAGGTGAAACAATTGTTCGCCTGTCTGAACGCCTGGTACACTCGGCCGTCAGCGCTATTGTCAATATTGAGGAACGAACGGACGGCTCCTACTAGTGTTACATGGACAATAAGGGTCAGGCCCGAGCTGTGATTGCTACTTGTTCTAGCCTCTGATTGTCTTCATAGTTTGGTAATACGTTGGGCGTAAGTCAGAGGCTGTAATTTTCTAATAAACATACTCGTATCATGCATTAAGTACGTCCTTGCCTATCGTTTAATTTCACGCATTCTATTTGTAGAATCCTCTTCACACTTCTATCAATATTTAATATGTCCTCTTATAGGTGAGGTGAACGTATATAGGTATCTCAAGCTCTTTTCATTATATAAATTTAATATTCGTGGGACTCTCTAGACACTATAATGTATTGAAGTACAGAAAGTAACAAACAGAAAGTTTAGTGTATATGAAGATGGCATCTTTCAAAAATCAATTATTACCGTTAAATGTTTCTATTTTTTTTTCTAATTACCTTTTGACGCAGATCGTATTTCATTTCGTAAAACTTGATACCTACTATACCCAATTTAAGGTAATAAAAAAATTGAAGTTGCCTATAAATTAGACCAACGGCCGAAACTCGAGCCTAAAATACGTAGACATCACAGAATAATGAAGATGTGTTGAGCGAGAGTGATCGAATGAGGTAGTCTTCGATTCATTTATCAACCTGGCGGAATATGACAGGACTTACATTGGAGTACGAACTACTGGATTGGTACTTGGTACTTAGATTAAGTTGGATATTTATTATTTACTAATAAAATCTACTCTACAAAAACAAGTAACAGGCTGTCGTAACGTTTCTCAGGTAAAACAATCTTAGTCGGAGCTAACTAACTAAAATCAGTTTATGTGCTATTTTCGAACCTATTACAAATATATACAATAAATATATCAAGCCGTTTCGGAAGAGTTAAAAAACTGTGACACGAGATTTTATATAGGTAAAATATAAGATATAATAATTTAAAAGTTAATAAAATAAATTAAACTATATTCTTTGGACTTTCGTAGAGAGAGAGAGAGAAAGAGATACTAATAAATAGGTAAACACGATTTCTTATCCAGTCGGTTCACACTCGAAGCAAGCGCGGCCCAATGCCAGAACTCAGAACCCACGGTAGTGATTCAGCAAAACCGCGCCATCGATTGAAACGTTACCGCTGACTGCTGACCACTTGTTATCGCCTAGAGGATGTCATTGTGCATGATGCAACAATTTGACCGAAGTTGGTATGATTATACTAGAAATAACTAACATTTAAAGAAGATATTTTGTAATTTGCTACATATACTTTTCATCATAATTAGATTTCAGATCGGTTTACTAAAAAATTTAGCTACCAGACTCCCTGTAAACTGTAAAGGCAAAGCTGCATTCTGGACGTACTGTCATATGATAGTTGATAGTGATTTTGAGCACTTGGATTTTTGTAGGTTGGCATGTACTGCTAGCATTCACTTTTCTATACTAGGTATTTATTATTTATATAAGGCGGTGATCTGACTGACTGACTCATCATCGTAGAGATAAACCACTAAACATAATCCTTAATAACGGCGTTTAAAAAAGTTGTAGCCTACTCGCCTAAAATCAAGTAGCAAGATTTTTTATCAATAGAAACACTTGTACAATAGCGCAAGGTGAACTCTATGCGTTTCCTGTGTCGGACAGATTTACCGATAATCATTATTGATGATTGCGACCAGATAGCCGAGCTTTTTGTTGCAACCGATTTTGACCTCGAACGCAAGAGTAGAGCGATTCACTTACAAACTTATTATCTTATTTATTTTTCGGGACTTTTACCCTGTCATGCCTATAAGGGTAAAAGTCTCGAAAAATAAATAAAATAAAAAAAAACTTAACTTTTTTGTTATACTCACTAGTTTTATGTCCCGGGCTTCATCCGGATTGATAAATCCTCTCTAAGCAGATATCTACGTCACAATGTCTATCTCTGTGCTAAATTTCAACTGATTCCGTTCAGCCGTTTGAGCTGCTGCAGATGCGTTGACTGTTCAGTCAGAGAAATGGTCACCCTTTTTTTCATAGAATAAAGTTATGAACTTTGAAAATTATACCATTAACAAACAAGTCTAAAGCGACAAAAATATGATGCACCTTATAAAAAAAATGGTCGCAGTTCTCAGTTAAAGCTGGTCGCTATAATCATTAATAGACTTGTTTCACAACATAACTCCATGATTTCGAATTTATATCGTAATTATGTTCTAATAGGTAACACAACCTAGTACGTTACA
The DNA here is from genome assembly GCA_947507615.1 of Hemithea aestivaria. Taxonomy (NCBI): domain Eukaryota; kingdom Metazoa; phylum Arthropoda; class Insecta; order Lepidoptera; family Geometridae; genus Hemithea; species Hemithea aestivaria. The sequence goes on from OX382323.1 coordinate 6,224,338, forward strand.
GTATCGAGTAACAAGATCGTTGTGAACAGAGGGTATCGTGTAACTTGACCCATCCCCCAAATTAAAAGATATGCCAACTCATTACGAGCGCGCCGTCATTCCTCGCGTTACAATGAAGAGTTAACGCGCAGGCTACGATCGAGGTGATTGTGGACGAAATATGAACTAAAATCTAATCCACAATTTTCCGCTGGAATTTTGTTTTTTTTTTATAGTGCATAGACTTTAAAAAAAATAAGCTTTGTCGTTTTATCGACCTCACCTGCCTCACCGCCCAACACTACATACAAACATTAACAAAACCATACAGTTATAAGTTATACAAACATTTAATGCAAATTCAATTTATGTATTTGTTCGCCAATATCGTCTACAGGACTAAGATCGCAAGACAATATTATAGATCTCGCGCAAAATGTCATGCAATGGCTGTAGGTACGGCTTATGGTGGACGCGCTTCCATCAGCATCGATCGCGCCGAACGAATCGAATTTTGAATTCATTATATGAAATGTCATGAAACCTCGCACACTTCGTTCGAATCGTCCGAATCTGAAGAAGATTTCCTATACAACAATTCTTACAGCGCGGTCGATGCGGATTGATGTGCGGGCACCATTAAAGTCGAGTATATTATGCGAGTAACATAATTATGACGTCAAAACTCGAAACAAAGTCTTGTCTTGATATTACAAAATGCAACTTTATATTATAATATTTTATGCCGTACGACAGTGGTCGTGTAGTGGCACAGTCGTCGATATTGTCCATTGCCCACAAACTCCATCAACATTGCACATAGAAGCAAGCGCCCTCGTCCAAATTGAATACGATGTCAGGCTGTATTCAGGCGATTCATGCTCTCATACTGTCCGGATTCCAGTGGCTCCATCCTACATACTACATACCCTTTAGAAATTTACTAGCCTTTATTCCTCTGAGCTGTTCTTATCGTGTATTGTTTGATGAAAACTAAATGTATTTATACAACAAAGTAAGCAGACGAGCAAGACGCTCTCCTGATGGTAAGAAATAATGCTGCCCATAATTGGTGCTACCCAGAATCGAACAAAGGTAAAATTCTAGGTGCACTGCGCCAACGCTTCTTACTTGAGAGTCATAAGATGTTAAGACTATTCACTTGCTACAGTGCCCTCCTACCGAAGCATAGTAATATTTGCACATCACTGCTCAGGCGGTAGAATAACTGGCACTGTTGGGGTACCCACCTAGTCGATCTCCTGCAGAGGAAATCTACCCCCGGTAAATGTTTTGTAATGTAGCACTGGAGACATAAATATTGCTTCCACTATATGCCACGCACTTCCACAAATATTCTAGATGTTTTGTTGTTGTAGTAAATTAAAAAAAAATCTTTTTCTAAATGGAATTATTAATTTTAAACGGAATGTCATTTTAAAGTTCATACATTTTTACGTTTGCGCTTCATACGCGCAGATGTTCGAGAGCAGTGTCAAATTCTCATTCAAAAAGTGCGCATGAAAATTAGTTTTGTGTAAATTTGACACTGTGGTGCAATGTGTCGCAAGTAGAGCTTGCCTATTTAGTTTTAGTTTCTATAAAGAAAATTATATAATATAAAAGCAAAATAATAATTTCTGCACAAAGACAAAGGACTTCCTAACTGGAAGATAGACTATATTTTTCTAGGCAAATTTAATGTGCATACATCTCAATAAGACTATAATTTTTTAAACTATTCTTTAATAAATTTGTATTCTGCAAAGTGCTCTTGGTTCCGTGAGTTTTTAATCTATATTAAAGCCTATACATGTATATCGTTAGGGAAACTTACTTGTAAGATTTAAGGCTTTGCTGATGACATAAATTTTGTTTTATTATACACGTTCGTAGACAAAAACCGTAAAAGGAAGTAATATTTTTGCTCGAACTGTAAAATGATTTCCAGCAGTGATTCAGCTTTAATATGAGTTATACGCCTTTTTGTAACACCTTATAATGTACTTAACGCCAGGACTCATAAAACTAGTATATTGTAGGTACTAAGTACCTACGGATGGGTGATTTAATGACGTCACGCTTTCAGAGTTGGTCTATAACCTACTAGATTATTATCACAAACAAAAACTTTATAAATCTCAACTTAAAAGTAGAGCCACGTAACTTATTTGCAATTTTTTTAGCAAGACTGATGTTCCAGGCTCTATTTGTTTGAGCCCAATCACAAAGGGAAAAATTAAAGTAGAAGCAGCGAGCACTGATGAATTAAATTAGGAGTCTTTTGGGTGTAATTGATTGCGTCATCCTACAAAAAAAAAAATTGCGCACTTAATCAACTTGAGCTCACAATTTTTGGTAGTTAATCTAATTGAAAAATTAAATAAACTCAGTAGATACTAGATACCTAACGATTATAATTTTCAAAAAGTATTAATACATATTATTCAAATAACATGAGATTCGAACCGGATTCATACTTGCGACTTCCTATTGCAATCCATCAAATCCGTACACTAAAAAAATGGAAAAAGGGTCTTCCACGGTCTAATGAATTACCGATCCACAAACTTACCGCTACTTACGAAAAAACCAGGCACACCCTTATTATTGAACTATAAGGCTCAAAATGTATCATTTGAAAAAATATGGAGTGTTTTTTACTATTGTACGGCAGCTTCCAGAGAAGGTAACTAAATCTTCAGTTTACCGTTTAGTCCTTAATGTTTTGTTTTTTCTAAAGCGAATATATCATAAATTATGACACGTAACACCCTCTCTAACCCAATAAACGACTTTTATGGTTTTTAACGACTCGTTCCATGGTTTTGCGATTTCATTTCATTTCACGACGCTTAATCTTTAATAGTTTTAAGCGACTTTAAAAGAGAAGGAAATGTTCGCAAACATCCGTTTTTTTCATGTAGGTACCAATTACTCGAAAACGCCTGAAGTGATTTGGAGAAATCATTTTTATATCAAAAGTTGTGTTTGGTTAGTCTTCCTAGGTGACGCCCATTTAAATTTTATTGAAATCAGTCGAATAGTTTTTAAATCTAAATACATGTATAGTTATTATGTAAAAGGAAAGAGTAACTGACTGATCTATCTATGTAGCCCAAGCCGCTGAACGGATTAGGTTGCGATTTAAAACACAGGTAGATTTCATGACGTAAACCTCCGCTAAAAAAAGGATTTCTCCACGCGGGCAAAGCCACGTGCGAAAACTAGTTGTTGATAAAAGCGTGCTTGGAGTTATTGAGAGTTAGCTTGGAGTCGATTTAATCTTACTAATATTATAAAGGTGAAAGTTTGTAAGAATGGATGTCTGGATGTCGGGATGTCTGGATGTTTGTTACTCTTTCACGCCTAAACGGGTGGACCGATTGAGCTGAAATTTAGTATAGAGACAGCTTCGACCCTGGAATAACACATAGGCAACATAAGTACTGCGGGTAAAACCACTGGGTGCAGCTAGTACGTCCATATTTTCACATTAATTCATTTATAAATGGGAAATGTCGAAGTCACCCCTTGTATCCCAAATCCCAGCTATAGTAAGGCCCAGTAAAGTAGCGCCGCTAGCTTTGTAACCCGACACGGGTCGCGCGGCGCCGTCGCCGGCTCGCTCATGCGAACACCGACAAAAACACTACACATCCTCGTCCTATTTATTATATTAGTTTTAGGGTTCCATCGGTTTTGCTAATGCAAAAACCTGCAATTATTTTTAGTTATTTTTGTTATTTGCTTAACAACTGATATCGGATTGCCCTCAACTGAACTCATAAGAACAAGACAAAGACTTATAAATAAATTTTCTTTGCACCTATGATCTTCCAATAACGGTGTAGCTGCACTTCGGGATTTAGCCGTGAGTTATATAATACTCGAATGCATAAGTTTACTTATTTTTGTAATTTGTATTTACAAAATAAAAATCCTTTTAAGGCCCTACTTTTAAGTAACCACTTAATTAGGACTGTGGATTTTGGAAGTAATTTTATTGTATGCCATAGGTAGCAAACAAGCTGACGGCCCGCCTGATCCTGATAGTGAGCAATCACCTTCGTCATGGATATCAGCAACACCAGGGGTAGGTATTGCTGCAAAAATACAATAAAATAAAGTAGTAAAAAAATTGGATCAAAAGTTTTACATAAAAATTAAAAATACGTATTGTATACGGAACCGTACACTCATACGCAAAGCTCTCGATTGTCCATTCGTAGCGTTCTTAATATTTTAATGTTATATGTGTGGTTTTGTGAATGATGATTTCGCATGGCAGGGCGGACACGTAGTTTTTGCTCGTTTTTGCTTGTCTAGAGGCACGCTTGACGAATCGACAAGATGTCATAACTCGTGGACCTCTTCACTTATCTATTTAATCTGGAAGTTTTTTCAATTTGATCATTTAACTTTGCCATCATCATCACTGGCCTTTTTTCTTCTTCTTGTGTATCTTTTTTTCAACTATCTCATAATCTGGCTGTTTTTTTTAATTTGATAATAATGTAATTTTTTCATCATCAACATCATTTTCATTTATAAGACCCGTCGATTGTAACACTTAGATTATTACAATTAAAAAAAATTAGTTTTTCTGTATGTAGGTCCATATTTGTGGTGTTTAGTTTCAATTGAGGACATGATTTAAAGGTCTTCGTTCCTATGAAAACTCAAAACACTGGCAGAGGACCAGTGTTATCGCTTAACATCAAGCGAATGTCATCTTGTACATCTACTTTCAATTAGAAAATGACCAAAAGCGATGCAATACATATTTATGAAACGCGCTGCTGAATCGCAATAAAAAGTTTGTGCGGCGACCTCCCTCAGCACAACTTATTACTATGAGACTATGAGGTATTCTGTCAGTAGTCGGCAACTGGCAACTGATGCGGAGCCGTCTCCGGCAGTAAACCAAGCGATTTTTTCCTAAATGCGCAAATTTCACCAACTTAACGAGCCGTGGTGAATGACGAAAGAAAAAACTTGAAACTGGTCTAGCCGCTACGTTTGTTTACTGTTTTTATATTTTTTCGTTGAGCTTCCCGTCGTTTCGCGTCTGCACATCAGTTATTAAGATTATTCAGTTTTATAGTCGAAGAGCTAAGCTGCTTCACTACGGTAATTTGTTAACGGTCGGCTAACACGATTATCTATAGATTATGACCACTTTTTGCTAGGGATTAGATAAAATGGTGAGTTCATTGACGTTCTTGTAGAATGGTCGTGCCTTGTTTGGAAGAGTTATTCAATTACTGCATTGTGTATTTGACCACAGGCTGTGTATCGTGTTTGACTAATAATGACAGTCGGATTCTCCTGAGGCGCCTCCGCAAGGCTCATCTTTATCAGTGTCGATATGAAGTCGAAAGCAATGTTTCATTTGTATTGACTTATGACCTAAAGAACCTTTATTTTCATATAAAATAATAAAGTTCTCTTTGAAATAGTGTTCATAAAAATACATTAAATTAATAATAAGTACCTAGTTAGAACAACTTTTGCAGCAACTAGCACTGGAAACTTTCTAGCGACTAGCTGTTTAATATACTTACTTATTATTGTCGTAATGGAATAGCAACATTTAACAGGCCCTTAATTGGCAAGCTCATCATAGATTTTCAGCTAGTTCATCATCATCATCATCATTCATCATCAGCTAGTTGCTAGGAAGTTGCCAAAACGTTTCCAGCTTGAATTTCTGCAATAGTTGCTCAATCAAAGCAACTAAGGATACATCCCTATCTAGTACTTAGTCTTAAACATAGGCCGTAGGCAACGAAGAATAAAACTTGAATCATAAACAGTTTAGTGCTACAGGTAAGTGTGGGCTGTAAACATGTGTGACATTCATGAATAGGTCCCGGCTTGATTTGCGAGCCACAGTCGCCTATAAACCTCGTATTGTACGAATCACTCATCTCCCAACTCTGAGACGCAAACATAAAACGGTTTATAGAATTGATTGAAGAAGCGATTCATGCAAAATATCTGTGAACTGTAAACATTTGGTGTCTGGGTTTATACGCATACAACTTGTCACATACACGTATATGTGTATAATATGTATATTACATAGACGCCCTATGAAAAGATATAAAGACAACCCTAGCCAAGAGCAAAATGACCTTGCATCTTACGCGATGGCCACAAATGTTTTGTACTTGTCTAAATGGGCTGTACTGTACAATTACATTTTCAGTGAGGTGTTGGTATAAAGATAACACAGGAGAGGCACAAGAATAGTATTATGGGAGATTTATAGGTACACAGAAGTGGGATAGTATACACTAACTAAATAATTCGTTTCCTTTTGCAAAAGCAAACACCTCTATAAGAAAACGACGACGACGAATAAGTTTCAGGAAAGCTTATGTTTTATTGATCAACTATAAAGCCACACCCAGACCATGCTCAATAAATATTATAATAATGAAATGAGTGTATTTCACCACACCTGTTAAAGGCAACATGATTTGGATGTAATTAAAAACGCTGTTCGGCCGCCATAAAGCGATGAGCGGTCGTTAATGATGGCACAAATTTAAATATTTTGATTAAATTCATTGAAAACGGTAGTGAAATTTGACTTGAAAACCGGCTTCCGAATTACAATGAAAATTTCTTCGCGAGAACAACTTGTATACCCGTATTTGTAAATAGCGATAACTTGTTTTTTTTTAATGCAGCATCTTTTATCATTATTTTAATTTCGTTACAAGCTGCATCGCCAAAAATTGTATCCTAAGTTACTATAGGTACATATTCTATCTGTCCCAACTACTTTACGTATGGTAACTGTAAATACCAAATTTTACTTGCTCCTAAAGTATTATGAAATTATATCTCTAGAACCCTGTATATTCTTATCTGATAACAATAAGTAAGAAGATAAAGTTTTCTTCATATTTGACCCCGTTTAACAAACTTCCCTAAATCAATTCATACACATATGAACATAAATAATAAATGTTTCTCAAACAAAAAGAACAAAAGTCAAGAAGTATGTCTCGTCGCCCAGGGCGACAACGCTGAAATATCTTTCCCATTTATTATCTTAACTATTAGAACTGTTACTTTCTCAGATATTGAATTTGTACAATTTATCATTTTACTCATCAAATATCATAGTTTTATGTGTAGGCTAATCGAGATATCGAGTTTAAAACTTAATTATTGAATACTTCATTTACGACAAAATCAAGACTAAACACACTGTTAGTACTATCATAAAGTTTAGTCTGGATAAACCTAAGAATAAAATCTTAACTGCTATTTAAAACAATACCACTTTTTTTTCTTTCATATAATATGACATTTAAAAATAATCGCGTGTTTGTGGTTGTGCTCCCCCGAAACTGCTCTACCGATTTTAATAAAATTTGTAAGTGTGAGAATAAGTCGTAAAGTATTTTCCAACACTCAGACGAAGCTGCCCGAGTCAGATAGTAATCCCACACATATTTTGTTAATTCGTATTTTAAAATTAATAATCATAAAAGCCAATTGAAACCAACCATTTCTAACTTACACCTGTCAGCCAAACAAAATATCAGCGACGTGTATAAGAACTACCTGAAATTAAAAACTGGTCGAACCCCACCTGTATCTATTTAAAAATCGCAGCAAGTTATTTCGGTAGCATTTGATTTGTTCATGATTGATATTCGTTTCGTGTTGATTATAGTGTGTTCAGTTTTATGATTCATCGCGAAAATAACATTCGTCGATGTATTAACTTTAGCTATATAAATATTGCATTTAGGAGGACTGTATTTTGCGTTTTTACGACGCTCTTAATCATTATTGTCTGGTTGTTAAAGATTATTCGTTTATGTGAAATGCGAGACGCGATGTTTTGATGAAATGATTTTTATGTAAGCACCTTCATTTGAGCACGTAACTTAAGAAATGAAAACATATATTTTGGCGCTCTAAAACAGAATTATTGTTTTAGAAGATGCACCAAGATGCTCTGCAGAGTTACCCTAGTTTTAACCTAGTCTTCTTGGGAACCTATTTATGACATTGAAAGTTATCGTGTTTTTATAATTTAATATATTGTCATTTTAATCTATAGAAATGTATTCACTCGCGGGTTCACTTTCGCAAAGAAATCCTTTTTAGAGAATATAATATTATCTCTTTGTTTATTTACTCTGACAGTGACCACCTATATATGTATATTATAAATACGACATGGCTGTACTCACGTTGACTATTCGTTTAGATATGTCTCAACCACGGTTTCGGACAATTACGATGTCCTTCATTAGGAGTTCACGCCTTTTTTTTTTTTTGACCCAGGAAAAATGCGTTACGCATCATCACCCCACGCCGGGGGGCGCGGGGTGGTATGTGGGACTCCCCCGCCAAAGATGGGAGCGGCGGGGATACCCACTTAAAAACCTGGGGGTGTTCCTGCGGGACGCCATAATGCCGGGGCAACGGGTACGCCGAAGCATTCATCCGCGGCCCCGACGGCGTTTGGTCCTCACTGACAGGAGGACCCCTCCGCGGTGGGGTGAAGAGGAGTTTCACCTCACCCTCTCAAGGGGCGCGCGGAAACACCGCGCGCGCCACCTCGTGGGTCTGCGCTTGCGGCGACGAGTACCCCCGTACTCGCCGCCTAGACCCAGAGGAGTTCACGCCTGCAGTAACTAACGCTGACTGGGAATACCTATATATGAATGTAATTAGTGATTATATATTGCTAATAAAAAATGTTTAAACCTGAACTTAAATTTCCTGAATAGATAAATTACCCATAGATAATTCTTATTTGCCTGGATGTTAATCTTGAAATTACGTTTTGCAGTAAAATGTAGAAAGCCATTAAGAATCGGTATAAAGCGTACGGAGCGAGCACTACGACACAGTAAAGAGATAAACAGTATTTTGACTCCCTAGAAGCGGAGGAACTCAAAGGGCTTGTTCACGTGAACGCGCGGGCGCGAGCTTGAAATATCAAACATATGACGTGCTATGAAGGTGTTCACGTACAAACGCACGTGCGGTGCAAGCAAAGTCTGTCGCGCCCGCGCCCGCGCTCGCGTGTTATAGCGTGAGCAAGCACAAAGTCACGCGGATTCACGTTGAGGTCGACAGGAATTGGTAAGCAGAGAGGTGCCGGAGAAGAAGAAGACGTTATTATTGTGAATTACTAAAAACAAAATATTAAAAAAGAAAAATACTTTGTGATATTTTTACTAATTCACTACCATTATTCGAAAGCTTACTGCATAAAAACGTCTCGCTGCTTGCCGATCCCTGTCAACCGCGACGCAAACTCGCCCGACTTTGAGCTCGACCGCTTCTAGGAAGTCAAAATACTGTATATCTCTTTACCGTGACTCCGACGAGTCCATCGATCCATCAGCGTGAGCCACTGCCTCGTAAAATCACCGACCATAATCATGAACCTAGTATTGAACCAAGAATAAAGGAAATATTTATAACTAGCTGCGCCCAGCGGTTTTACCCGCTGTACTGTTGCCTATGTGTTGTTCCAGGGTCTAAGTTATCTCTATACCAAATTTCAGCTCAATGGGTCACCCGTTTAGGCGTGAAGAAGTAACAAATATACACACTCACACTCAAACACTTTCGCTTTAATAATATTAGTGTGTTAATCTAAAATAAAAAGAATTAAGAATCTATAGGTATTTTTTATTCATTACAGGTTCATTTTCATAATACTTTAACCACGATCTCGCGTTTTAGTTACACAGCATACAATCTGATACAGAACTTAAAACATTTTATCATGCTAAAATTTTGTCGCAGTTCCAATGCTACATAACTTACACATCAAATACCTCCATTTTCGAAGTCAGTAAAAATACCTAGAAGTGCGTAGCCTAAGCACAAGTGCGTCATAACAACCTCTAACCGAACAGAGCACTAAAGCAATTAAAGTGATACAATCAAGGTTTACAACACACAGAATCCCGATAGTCGCGTCCAGGGTCCCGGCCGATTGTAAACCGAACAATATAAAATCCCTTTATAATTTGTGCAGCCATAAACTCCGAGATTTCGTAGGACGCTCGGTTCGACTTCAATAGGTCATGTGTTTTAGTGGTCTCAACTTTTATTTGCAGGTTTATATTTATTGTTATTACGTGTAGAGGTAGTTTACTGGCTGGTGATAGCAGCTATTTCTTAATGTCGTTAACAGCTCAGTTTAGAAGAAATGTTCACTGACTTCAAGTGCAGCTCACATCATAGAAACTAATTTTCAAAAAACTACCATTTAGAAGAGAAAATAAACCCTTCTTTAAGTGTAGTTCTTTGGTCACATCTCTAGGAAAGACCACTCTATGGAGAGACTTGTTGTTTAGGGTCCAATTGAAGGGAAGAGAGCTCGAGTTCGTTCTCTAACTCACTGGACTGACCTCATCAAGGAGGCCACAGAGGCAGTGCTCTCTCAACGCCATTAACAGACAAAAATGGCGTCACATCGCTAAATCAATCGGGAAAATCCAAACAGAAGACCGAGCATCAGAGCAACAAGCAACCACTCTGACAAGAGTGTACGACTTAGAAGAAGAGAGTATGCATAAAGACAAACTCACCCTCTTACATCCGTATTTCAAGTTGCCCTCGCCCTCGACTCTGCTCTACTTAACCTTTGTCGAGGTAAAGGGTATTCTGAAATGGTCGAGGGCTCGCCATTTTTTCGTCTTTTGCCCCGAAAAAGGTTAAGTAGAGACGACGGCGAAGACTCGGCTAGAAAATACAGGTGTAAAGTTTCAACGTCCAATGTTTACCCGCTGAAAAGTGAGTCTAAGCACCTCTACCTGCATATCAAATTTTGGCCCAATTAATTAAGTGGCTTAGCGCTAAAACTTGTATTGATGAACGATTTATTTAAAATTGGATGAGACTTTTCGGAGATTATGGACTACATTGCATAACATTTATGTATGTTATATAATGCAGCCCATAATCCCCAAACCCATATGTAGGTACAAACATTATCTCTTAATGCGAGTTCTATATAGTCATTAATTCATGTTAGTCACCGAATCAGGTCAGCGTGATTAGACCGCAATACCTTTGTCCGTAACAGACCAAACGGATAATTCTATAATATTGCTCACAAACGCTTGACTGAACGCCTGGATTCATGTTAAAGCGACTCGTAGTCGAATAGCTTGTTATCAAATATCAACAATTTTTTGAAAAACCTACGTAATCTAAAGATTTCACATCCTTTTGTAACTTCCAAGTGAGATCACCGTGGAGAAAACATATTCCAAATTCAATCAAATTTAGTCATTAAACTAGGACTTATAGTTTCTCCATAAAGACGCGGACGGACAGATGAACAAAGCGAAACTATAAGGCATTCTGGTTTACTACGGAACCCTAAAATGGATCAATACTTTCGCTGTGAGACTGTAAGGTATTCATATGACGGAATCGAAATCTGTACAATATCATATTTGGCATTAAAATTACACACAATTTTAAAAGTAATTACATATACATGGAATAATCATCACACTTCACACATGATTTAAAAAAAAATGCAAAATAAATACTATAAGGCCATACAAGTTATCGAAAGGCGAGTCACAAAATGAAGTGCACGCGTAAAGAAATCAAAGCAAACAGGTTATACTTGCATATTTGTCTTGGGGGCCTTTAAGCCCATTACTGTATTGTTAACATCCATACACATAATTTATCGGCCAACACACATCTCAACCGCATAATTACACCAAGAACAAAAACATAAAGCTCAGAGAAAGATTAACGGCGAAATGAAGTGTTAATTGCATGGAAGCATTGAAAAATGATCAACATATGTTATATAAATAGTCATAAATAATATCTCGAAATTCAGTTTAAATAATAATAAGTGCAGAGAATAAGAATGAAAAAATATAACCACGTGTTATTAATTTCGTGGCCGGCTGAGGTGTGAGATGAGATCACAGAGGATGGCATGGAGTCGATTTACACTCAGAATATTTTATGCAGCATTTATTATATGGGCGAGATCCACATTTTACAACATGAGATCTCACTAGCATTTAACTGAAAATAAGGAACTAAGTAACTTTTGGACAAATATTATTTAATAATTTTGCATTTTTATCCTCTTTACTTACATCACCCAGCCAGCGAAGTCTGTGAGCTTTAATTTCACCGATGATATTCTGCTCAGCCATTAGGTCTACAGTTTTTTTCAAGGCCTCTCACTGCCATCCTCACTAATCACTGGTCCCAGAATCTTACGCATTTTTTTTCTCTCGATGACCGCGAGTTTTGTATCATGACAGCAAGTGTCCCAGAATCGCCAAGAAAGGCGTGTATCAGAGGATCAAGACTCAGTATGGGTCGCTGCGCCGTAGTAAGTAATTTTTCTCTGTTAAAAACAAATTTAGAAAAAATATCTCGGCGCGAGAGTCCTTATAGGTAATATTAATATAAATAATGTAATTTTAATTTTAGTTCAATGATTTTTTTATGCAAAAAAAGGACGAGCTAGACGCTCTCCTGATAGTAAAAGATAACAGTGCCACTCAGGATTTACAATGATGTAAAATTTTAGGTACACTGCACCAACACTACTTCGTTAAGAGTCACAAGATTTGTAAGACCTTATGTAACCGAAATTCTGACAAATAAATGAATAAATAAATAAAGACGTTAAAACTCTTAAGCCCATTAATTTCAGTAGTTACAGTGCCCTCCTACCGCACCACAATTATGTTTGTATATCACTGGTCAGGCGATAGAATAACTGGCACTGTGACGCAGACATGAGGAGCTTGACATCTATTCTTTAAATACATCTTGAATTTTAAAGTCCATCGACTCTACATATTCTCTGTGCCAGTTCCAATTCCAAAGCAGAGTTTGACTTACGGCGCAGTTTTAAATAACCGCCGAATGCTCATTACATTTTCCAATCGCGTATTTGCATAACTATTGGAATCGAGCCTTCGAAGGCTGTGTGTTTTACCTGATGTATGGACCGCCAGTCGCTAAATGAATTCACACACAACGCAAATTATTGCAAACGTATAGAAACTGCTAACCAAAAACGAAAAAAGATCTAAAATTATGTTGCTAGGTTTTAATATTATAGATTATATCTTTTTATTATACAAATATACAGATTTATTATACAGGGTTTTTGGTTATTCAGTATTATTAGTGTATAGGGCCTTATTGAGGAGGTCATTGGCCATGTTTTGAGCGCAATATATTATGTTCGGCGAAAATTTACGGTTTTTAAGATATTGAATATTTTTCTAAAAATCAAGGTGACAATTTAAAAAAAATATAATTATTTAATTTTTATTATCTCATGACATGGAAAATATATAAAATAGAACTACCTTTTAATTATTCAAATTAAATCAAATTTATCACATAAAAAAAATAGAAGAGGAGAAGTAGGTACAAATTTTGGCAACTTTTACGAATACCTTGAACCTAAATTGAAAATTTTCTCAAAAAAATCATAGAATTAAATTTCAGGCAGATTTTTTTAAAAACATTTTCATTTTAGTGGCTTTCATCCGAGATATCAAAATTACAAAGGGGTTTTTTGATGTTGATTGGATTTGAATTACATACATATATGTATAACCATTCTTGGTGCGATTTGTCCTTATTACAGAGTTCAGAAGTAATCATTCAGGAATACTAAATGTTAACTTTTTATAACGGTCACTGGTCACCCAACAATTAAAAGAGTTGATAAAAATTTGCTTAAGTTTGTAAACGGGTGAGACCGTATTTATTTCAACTAGCTATAGTCGAAATTAAATTGGTTAGGTTAGTTTAATTGGTTATTTACACCAAAATTAACCGACCGTGTTCGACTACACCTAAGATTAGCCGGTTAAACCTAGGTTTAGCTGCACTCGGTGTTTACCGCAACATAACACTAATATTATACGACCTCTGTGGCGCGATGGGCTAATACCCGCCTGCAACCCAGAAGGTTGCGGGTTCGATTCCCGCATGGGACAAATGTTTGTGTGATCCACAGATATTTGTTTTTGGTCTGGGTGGCTTTCTATATCTATTATAAGTATGTATTTACAGAAGAAAGTTATATAAGTATTATATCCGTTATCCTAACCACCATAACACAAGCATTAAGTTGCTTAGCTTGGGGTTAGGTGGCGCTGTGTGTAATGTCCTGAAATATTTATTTATATTTATTTTTAATTATAAAGGCGAAAGTTTGTGAGTGTGTATGTTTGTTACTTCTTCACGCCTGAACGGGTGGACTGATTGAGCTGAAATTTCGCATAGAGAAAGCTTAGACCCTAGAATAACAACTAGGCTACTGTGCAGCGGGTTAAACCGCTGGGCGAAAATAGTAATGATACCTATATCGATACTTGCTTATGCTCGCGGCTTTGCCCGCATAGAGAATTCCTTTCTTAGCAAAGGTCTACGCTATAATACCATCTGTGTTCCCAATTTCAACCCGATCCTTCCAGTGGTTTAAGATGTGCGTTGATAGATTAGTCAGTCAGTAAATCAGTCACTCTTTCCTTTTAAATATTTAGATAATCATTAAATATTACAGAGATTTAGGACCGTTATTCATCGATCATAATGACCAGAGTTCACGTGAGGCAGGTATATCTATTGTTATTATTGCAATTTACTCGCGCCTCACCCTAACATAACACTACAAAACATTGTTGATTTAAGGGTTCCTTGTTATTTTATTTTGGCAAAGCTCTTTGTCACTAATTCTCTATAATTTATTCTTAATAGACTAGCTCGAGCTTGCGACATCACTCCCGTTAAGTAATCCGTGTAGTGTTTTTTTACGAAATATACCTGTGTTTTTATTTAAGCCAAATTTCAACCCGATCTGAGCTGTATTTTTTAGCAACATAACAATTTGGGAAATAATGCAAATGTTACTTATATATGCCTTTTTTTAAGGTTTCGATCTGTCAATAATTCTAATAACATTACACAGGTCTTCTATCGTTCGATATTATAAAAGAGATAAGATTAGTACCACTATTAACACTTAACACCTTCCTATTCCATAATTCCTATCAAAAACTTACTATATTATAAATCGACACCCAGAATCCATACATCACCTTATAAATCCATCGAATTTTTTATTCTCTCGCTACTGTGAATTTCTCAGATGGGCACAAACGCGCCGGTACCACTTCATAACACTTCACATTAAAAAAACAACAATTTTATTGGACACTCGAGCGGCCTCTATTATTCCAAGTAGCAAAAAAAGGAAAAATACAACACCCCAATAGTCGTATAAAAGTGGGATTTGGCTTTATTTCTGAAATTAAAACTTGACGTTTCTGAGAACGAGCGAGTCGGTTTTCTCACGATGGGCTCTCGGTCCTCTACGCTGTACTATACTACTAATAAATGCTTGATTACAGCCAAAGCGCCGTAACATTGTAAAAGTATATATAATATGTTTTACGACAATCGTAAACTTGTATGTTTTTTAAAGAACGTTTTGTGTCTCCCATTTTTCTTATTTATTGTGGTGTTATTTTAATATTGGATATCTAGCTATCATAGGTATGTCTATTTGGTATAATATCAGTGGAGTTCACACGAAACACTTATTTTAAATAAGCCATCTCTACATAATATGGATTTGCGAAGTGCCAAATTCTTAAACAATACAAAATGTTTTCGTGTAATAGTATAAACGTGATGATAGATACTAATTATATTCGTATTTTAAGAAATTAGTATCTTATTTTATCACTGACATGAGTTATCCTAGAAAAAAATGGTGATAGGGCCGCGTACAGTATAGTATAGTATAGTATATATAGTATAGTATATATTAAAAAAAGAGAAAATATCCATATGACTATAGAAAATAAAATTTATGACACGTCCGGCGTCCAGGCCTTACATTAAAATAAAAAGGGTAGATACGGTACAGGCGTCTCGCAAATGAACCGCTCCAATTAGATTCATGCATACAAATTTTACTTCAGTCACAATCGGCGTGAATCGGCGCGGCGCGGTACTCTCCGATCTAGCAGATAAAAGTTTGGCTATAGCAACGAGAGCGCGTACCTTATCTTTCCTTTTCATATTAGTCTAAGATATATATTAAATATTACAGTCTAACTTGACGCATCCAGGCGCCACTTAACCAAAAATACTCAAGTAAAAAAAACTCCAAAACAGCAGTTCATCTTTCAGCGGCGCGGCGCGGGTGTCGTTGTCGTCACGTGCCAGATTCAGAGGTGAGCGGTCGCAGGCGGGAGTCGCGTTACAAAGGGCGCCGACTGATCTCTCGCTCGGGTTTCAGACGCACGCGGTTCCCTCATTTACCAGCAAATGTTACTAAATTGCTACTAAACACACAGACAAGCTAAAGATAATAAAGGGGTCTTATAGCCCGTGCTCGCGACTCGCGTACCTATTGATTTAAGATTTTGGAGCTACCATGAGTCTGTGTGAGTGTTATTCATTACAAATATGACACGAATGTACTCACGTAATAATATTTTTGTGATTATCTCAACCCAGGCGCGAATCCAGACCATAATTTTGGGGGGGTCATCGGCTAGGATTTTTTTTAAACTAAGATTTTTTTGGAGACTCGTTTCAGCGTAGTCTTGAAAATCTTAAATTTTCCAGTACGAACGATGCGCGTTACTTATAAAAGCGCGGGCAGCTCGCTGCGAGCGCCGAGAAAATTTTTAATTTTTTAGCACGTATGACGATGAAACTAAATATTCTTATTTATAAAAGCGCGAGCAACTTGCTGCGAGCGCCGAGAAAATTTTGAATTTTTCAGCACGAATGATGTGCGTTTGTCTTGTCTCCGAGTGGTAAGGAAACTAAATATTCTTATTTATAAAAGTGCGAGCAGCTCGCTGCGAGCGCCAAGAAAATTTTGAATTTATCAGCACGAATGATGTGCGTTTAGCTAGCTCCAAGTGGCAAGGAGTCTAAATATTCTTATTTAGAGAGCGCGAGCAGCTCGAGAAAATTTTGAATCTTTCAGGACGAATGATCTGAGTTTCGCTCGCTCTGAGCAGTATGAAAATTAAATATTCGAGTGGGAGCAGCTCGCTGCGAGCCAAAAAAAAATTACTATTGACATGCGAGCAGCTTGATGCAAGCGCAAAAACTTAGCTGCAGAGACGACATAAGGCGCGAACGGCTTGCAGCAGTTAATATAATCCAATTAATCCTAAATATAAAAGATACTGTGCAGTTTGCTACGTAAACCTACGGATAATTCGTAAGCGAGGACCGAAAAAAGTAGCTTGGTAAAAAAATAATTAAAACAGCCTAACAATTTCATGAATTTGAACGTAAAGCTTGCTGCTAAAAAAAAAATCTTAATTCTAACAATGAAAGTAGCATAAAACCAGTCGATATGATCAGATTTTTTTTCCGACTAGGATTTTGGGGGGTTCATGACCCCCTTGACCGGTTTCGAACAATTACGACAAAAATTACATCAAATATCATTACATATGACAGCCGTGTCATATTTGTAACGTATTTATTATATGTATTTACGAGGACTTGAGCATATCTAACTACTTTGGATGTACAATACAGACCTGCTTATCTGAAATATCAGATATTGGAAACGAATTTGTTATTTATTCAAATAAGCTACAGTGGAGAACCTACTTTTGCAAGTCTATCTTTACAATAAGACTAGATAAGACTGCAAAGGTTACTTTTTTACATAGAATAGGACTGCGTTTGACCACAGTCTCACCTGTTGGTAAGTGAAGTTATTATAGTAGTGTATTGTATTAAGTTTGCGTCACGATGACCAAGTCCTAGTCCTGCTTCACAGCGCTAAGTGTAAATTGTGAATGCTCCAATTGACCATTCACAGCTGCGGCGTTAGACAATAAAGTTATTGTTCAATAAATTCTTTTTACCATTTACCACCTAACATGTGAAACAAGGAAGTGGTTCTGACCGTCAGTGTTAATTGAAAGGTGTTAGTTTAAAGTTAACTTAGACACCTGGAATCCTTCACACTTCTATTTTTTTGTAACTGAACGAGTTGTTTCAGACATGCCTTCCAATAGCACGTAGTTATAGATAACTCTTTATTAAACATCAAAATTACAATACCTCCAGAATAAGCTGAAATTACACATCAAAAAGTTTTTTGATTGGTCTTATCGCTAATAGCGATTTCTTCCAGGACTATATTATACTTTATCCTACTATGTCCTGTTAGTGTTTGCTTCTTCATTGTCTTGATGATGATCTGTAACATTTTTTTTATTAGTTACAGATTAGCCTTTGATCATAATCTCGCCTGCTCTTAGGCAATGATGTGTTCGCAGATGGTAGCAGACCAAACCTAGAAGGCGGGATAAATGGTCCTGGCTCGCGCCGGCATACAGTCGTAATGACCGTTGTCGACACGGTTTTGTCTAGTAAGTGGTGACTATATTCGTTTTAAAAACAAAGATAATTTTTGCAGGGTTCGAAGGTTATATTTAGCAATGAAAATATCATTGATATATTCACAAAAACTGTTATATCCGATATATCTTATGATATATATCGGATATATTATGATAAATATCCGATATATATCCAATTTATTAAGATATTGATCCTTTGAACCCTGCAAATTATCTTTGTTTTTGAAACGAAGTATAGCTAAAGCCAAAGTCAACCTCAGTATATCAGTATAGCGAGAGAAACCGCTCATAACTAATCTTATAATATAGTTATTGCCTATTGCTGCGGGCCCGGGATTCGAACACGGTTATGATAATATCTGCACCACGTAAAACCCCTTGTAAAATACCTTTAAAAACTGGAAGATTTTCTAAGCGATGAACTCTCAATTGACCAGTTATTGATGGGTAGCTAAGTTTCTCAATACGAGAAATCGTAACTTTTGGGAAGATGCGATGCTCAATGTACTGAGTGTATTCACTCGATTTGGAAGGGTAAGGGTAGCCCCTGAAGTTGAACTAACCAATCAATATATTCACTATGCGGTACTTTGCTCTGAATTCTGACTTACAGTCGCCTACATCTTTTCGACCCTTTGATTTAGGACTTTTAGGGGCGACCGGGGATAGTTGACTATAAGGGTAAGTAGACTAACTATCGAAAACTCGTCGGCAATACGAATGTTGCGTTATCCGGATCCGATCTCAGCTAAATATTAGGTTCCTTAACTATGGTTACCTAAGGTATGGCATCAAAATCGGATGCCTAACTATTAAAAATGTTAAGTCTACGTTAATCACTTAAACTACATGAGCATACCTTGGTAGAGCTGAAATATTAGGTTTGACGCGAGAAAAAAAATTCATCTCGTATCTATGTTTGCTTTAACAAATAACTATTGTATCATTATCTCATTACAGTTTAGTACCAGATTTGTATCATCCGCAATAAACTTATGAAAACACAACAAAGGGTTCGCAAAAAGGTTCAATATCGAGATATCGAAGCGTAATGAACGCAGCTGAATCGTATGAACGCCGAATACTAATACGATACTTATTAAATACTTGGCATGGTTTATATCTCGCTGGTGGACTGTTGAGGCTCGTAAATCATGGGACCGCAGCCATTTATATGTCTGAACGTAGCGCTCGTCGCATTCGTACAGATTGATATGTGAATAGCTGAAGTTACAACAAGTATCGTGAGCCGAGTACTTAGTGCTTATACTTTTTGCGACACTTGTTTACCGCCACGATATTTATGGCGTCCTGGTACTTTTCTATGTTATTTGTGCTAACGTTGTTTTGATGTAAAATATGAAATAGTTATATGACATATGTTATTCGGTATTTGGTTTAGCCATTTTTTTCTTACCCTTATTGGCTATGAACATAATAATTTTTTGTGTAAAGCCGGGTACATAGTACACACCAAACCTACGTTAGCCGTCAGCCTACGCTGACGAAAAGTTTAGTTGGCAATCGTTGGCGATGCGTGGACGACTTAACAACAACGAATGAAGTTGCATTAAATTTTGTACTGGTATTGTGGGTTTTTTTTTCAATTTTTTGTTCACAAACACACAACAAAACAATCACACACACACACAAAAATCAATACACACTACACACAACTCAATACATACTACAAAATGTAATCGTGATGTCACGACGAGACTTGAATTTGGTTGTGAATAACGCCCTAGGCTTTTCTCCTTTCATCGGACAAGATTACATAAAGTATCTAAGTCCATCTCTAAGTCATTTTAAAGAAAGAGGTAGCTAATGAAACTGACCTTCTATTTTACATACAAGCATAAAACTACATACATATATGGATTGTAAATTAGGTAATCTTAGATAAAAAAATGCTATTGTTCTTTTTAATAACGAATAAGGAAGTACAGAAAACGGTGGTTACTGTGCATTTAATTTAGATTGTAAACAAACCGTAAACTATTAAAAGTTATTAATTTTACCATGAGCGTATGAAGCTTTAGATGTTTTGTTGCTAAGCGAATATGAACCTTATGTATTGGTGTTAGAGGACAACAGTGACAGCATCCATCAACGCAGTTGTAATTGTCGCAGTATAACGAGATGAAAGCAACGCCGTCTATTTTCATACTTTTGCTACACACTGCTCGATACGCTAGTGAACTTCTTTAGAAAATACATCGGTTTATATTTAAAATAAACAAAGTGATCCTATAAGGGTTCCGTTTTTTCCTTTTGAGGTACGAATCCCTAAAAACAAATGAAAAATATACCTATCTAATAAGAAAAAAAAACTAAATAGGCCTATACGTTTGACCACATCCCACCTGATAGAAAGTGTACCTAGATGTAGAATTTTTTTAAATAGTTGTTTATTAATGAGCATCGCTCTTAAGGCTCCTGTCGAGTCGCGCATTAGGTACTCTCGATATCACAATAATACTATCTACTTATTTGAAAAATAAATTCGTAGAATTTACTTTTTGAACTTTTATTTTGGTGAAACTTTAGAGTTATTTTTTTTTATATTTAAAAGTATTTAACTTTGATACCGTAAAAATACCGACTTCAAGTCGGTATTTTTAAAAATAAATTTTAAAGTTTCGTTCTCGTGAACAAGGAAGCATGTTCCCTAAACGTCAGTACCGTGTGTATAATTCCTAATTATTATAAATCTGTCGTCGGCTACACGAGAAGACTGTCTCTTTTTTCTTCAACAAAATTCACACGAACAAGTGTTAGGGATGTTAATTAAATGTCCTGACTTGATATCATGCTCCGTATCATATTGACTTTATATAGGACATGCTTTATAGCGACGAGCGAAACACCGCGGGTTCTCAAAATGCTCGCGAAATATATTTACAGGATTCTGTAAAAATACAACGTTTCTTGTTGGTTCTGTAAAAATTCGTGGCAAATCGATAGCGAAACAATAGCAATTTGTATGTTATCAATCATTAAATTATAATTATTTTAAAAATGCCAAAAAATTACACGTGTAGGGTGTAAGGTACACCTCCTTGGAAAAGCCACAATCGAAGAAAAGAAAAAAAATCTGAGAAATTATTTAGTGATCTAAATATATAAAAGGAAAGAGTGACTGATTGACTGACTGACTGATCTATCAACGCACAGCTCAAACCGCTGAACGGATTTGCTTGAAATTTGGAATGTAGATAGGTTTTATGATGTAGACCTCCGCTAAGAAAGGATTTTACGCCGCAGGCAAAGCTGCGAGCACGAGCTAGTATGGAATATAGAGGTAGGTATATTGAAACAATTAGAAAATTACCTAGTATTTAATATAGTTATTATGTAGCTTTTCTTCCTTATCTCCATAATTATATAGAATCTATTTATGTACATGTACGATGTTAATTAATTAATACTTATGAGTTATTCTCGATACTATAAGTACTTACCAAGTAAGTACAAATGTACAAAGAGTACCGCGATCGGCCGATAGCTTATCACCACTTCCGTCGTATAAAAAATAAAAATGGTTCATTATACCTAATAGGCCGCTAATGAAAGTTCATTAGTTGATTAAATTAATTTTATACAAATGCATTGGACTTTAGGGAAATAAATATGCAAATATTGTTAATCATTAAAATTGATGTAATTTTACAAATTAACAAGGTAGGTTATACCTATTAAGTAAATTGTGTTGAAGGCTTCTCTGTATCTTACTCATATTATTAATGCGAATGTTTAGAATAGAATAGAAAACTCTTTATTGTAACACCACAAATATACAGAATCTTAAAACTAAAACATAATTTCGTAACTTAAATGTAACAATAGATGTAGTAGTAGGTAGAAGAAGAAGTAGTGTGTGTGTGTGTGTGTGTGTGTTTGTGACCTCTTCACGTCTAATCGGTCTGAACTGATTCAGTTGTATAGAGGTATAAGAAAATATCTTAGATCTGTAATAACACATAGACTACTTTTCAGCGGTTTGGTAGACCTACGTATAAGTATAAAATTTTACTAAGTGCCTTAGTAACAATAGATACATATAATTTTAGGTGAGTATACCTATACCTAGTTAAGTAGGATTTAGAGTTAGGGTTTTTTTCTCAATACGAGATTCGAGATACAGTCTGGGTTGGTAAGCACTCTGCCGCGATTCGCTCCGGTTGGTAGGGTAAAGTGGCCAGGAAAATAAGGCTAAGGAGATTTGACACCTTGTCTCTGGATGATCTCATTATATCTATTGAATAAATAGGCAGGCGTTATCGCTTAGCATCAGGCGAGCGTAGAGCTTGTCTCCTACATCTGATGACGTAAAAATAAGCAGGTAAATTTATGCATAATATTCTGTTTGGTGCAGGGTTATTGGTAATTAATAATTATTCATTAATTACATTGGTGTACATAAAAGGCCTAATTGGGGACGCCATGATCTATGTTTTGAGCGCCATAATACGAGAATATATATAATATCTATGTTCCAGGAAAATTAACGGTTTTGAGTTACATAGGTATTTATATTTAGAAAAAATTTGAGAGCAATGCTTTTCCGCATATGTATTTTTATTAAAATCAACAAAAAAAATCGTTAAAATATTACCAATTCACTTCACAACCTTACTGTGCTGTGTAGGTAATGCGCAAATAAAAAATATACAGGGTTATTTTTAATGAAAATTTTAAAAAATGTCACTTTGCTGAAAAACTATGTGAACTTTTGCGGAACATAATATTATTTTGTATTTTTTTGTAGGTAGGTACCTAATTTGCATATTATGGTGCTCATCTCATACCTAATGAGGAAGGACCTCAATAGGTACCTATGGCCTTATACACTAATGTACTGAATTACCTTACCTTTAATAATTTTTAAGGTAACAATGTACCTTAAAAATTATACTTATTAATTTTTAAGGTAACAATTTACCTTAAAAATTATACCGATCGTGGTTATTTAGGGATATAATAGGATACATTGTAAGATTTTATTTTATTTAAAGCGTTTAAGTACTTCAATGTGGATGCAAATGAAGTATCAAGGTAAAGAATCCTTTACATTGTACAGGGTGTTGCCACTCATTTCTTAGAAACTTAGTTTTTCTCTACTTGTACCTAGGTATACATGTTGCAGCTATATCTGATAATTCGGTGTCGGTGGTTACTCGGTTAAAAAAAAAACAAATTTTTACTTAGGTACCTATTTTTTTTTTTAACCGTAAGTATTATCAAATCTATTTGCAAAATCAATTCAGTAACACCTATCTAGTAATTATTATTTATCTTTTTATTTTGTATCAATGTCAAAATACAATATAATAGACTGTAGGAAAATTTGCATTAGGTAGGTATATCTTCAAAAATCCAAGTGTAACAAAATAGAATATTTTTTTATAATTTTAAAATATAATTTTTAGCGGGCACGTTTAGTTAGAGTATAAAATTAGTCGATATGCGCGAATACGACAGTTATAACGCGATCAATTTTAAGACGTCGACGCGTATCCGTTGTCTCGCTCACATTATATCCCAAAATTAGATAATAGAAAGAGATAGTATTGCTGCACCACGTACCAGCGCCGAACCGCTTTTTGAACTGAGTTCTTATTCGCGAGTTGGCCTGTAGGCGTGGCAACGTCGCAACGCGCGTCGCCCCTCAGATGTCCGCCGATTTCGAACAGTGCCGCGTTCAGATTTCCAACAGTTGAATGCGTATTGTAAACTGTTTGACAGCGTTGACCGCGCGACGTTGCCAGTTCTCACTAGGAATTTAGGAGGTAAATTCAAATTACGATTTTATGATGGTATGATAAGTGTTCGTAGATTTGTGAGAACCTTATTTTTACAGATAAAAAAATGTTTTTTTTTTGTCTATCTGAAGAAGTGATGGTAGCAGATTGGAGCATGTTTTGTGTTGACGAGAAAGTATGGTTTGCTTATTAACAAAAAAAATAAACATATATTTTTATTTTGGCTGTGATTTTGGTTCTAGTAGTAGCAGTTGTAGTGATCAGAGTAATCAGGTGTGTAATGTAGTGGGCGGATTGTTTACAAACAAATCGTTATCAATGAGATAGTAAAATAGGTACCTACATCCTTAAAGGATTAGTGATATATGTATGATCTACACACAGATGTGACACCCTGTATTTTATCATAGTTGAGTAGGTATCTATTTATACTATTTCGGAACATTTTTTTATTTGGTGATCCGATGAAAGTAGAAAATTATAATCTGTACTTTGAATTTGGCTATAACGTAGACGTAATTGACGAAAATCTTGGAAAAGATTTCCTAAAATAGATTAGGGATAAATATAGTGCTTAAACGTTTTAAAGTTAGGTCTGTCAGTAATAATTTTCCTGTGGGAACGAACTGCAAATTAGGAGTGGTAGAATTTTTTTAAAGAACTGTGCGACTTATAATGCCTAATGAAGATGGAAAATAAAAATTTTAGTCAGGTTTGAGATACGCTGATCATGTTATGCATCAATATACAAGATAGGTTATGATGTGTTTAAAACAATATAAATATAATTTGTTCGTCAAGTAGATCAATAAAAAAATTGTCGACTCGTAATATTTGCTAAAAACGGCTACGATATTACGCACTAAAGTGGCTTGGTGAGGGAGACATGTCGTCACAGCGTGCACATTTTAGAAGCTCCATTTATCTAAGCCATTTTTTTTATTCACATTCCAAAAAACATGTATCTAATATATTTAATTATTTAAATTATAGACTATGGGTTATTTTTTTTCCTTCTTATTAATTTTGAGCAAGTAAGATATTTTATCTTAAAATTATAACGATGGGATTTTCATAAGAACTATTGATTCCCTATTCTCTGTTTACTTATTTCATCACCTCTAGACATGATTTTCATGTCTTTCTCAGGGTAAAATTTCCAATTTAAAGTTATGTGAAACAATGGTCAACAAACCAATTTTTTTGATTACCATATTATTATTATCTCAACTTTTTAAATACCTTACAATAGTTAAGGGTCTCGTCTTTGCGTTCGTCTGTCTCACTTGCACGATAAGCCGAATTTTGATATTTTATACATTCGTTGATGTTTTTTCTGTTTTTTTCTTGATCATGCTTTAGATTTTATTTGCCCGCGTAGCGAAATCCTTTCTCAGCGGAGGTCTATGGTAGATCAGTCAGTCACTCTTTCCTTTTATATATTTAGATATTATTATTATTATTATTAGGAGCCTGTAGTGTCCCACTGCTGGGCAAAGGCCTCCCTTCCCTCTCGCCATAGCTCTCTGTTTTGTGCGGTAGTAGACCAATCCTTGAGGTGTTTGTCGAGGTCATCACGCCATCTTTTTCTGGGTCTGCCGCGACGCCGTTTCCGAGTTGGTGGCACCCAGTCAGTAGGTCTTTTAGCCCAGCACTCATCCGGCATCCGGAAGACATGTCCAGCCCAATCCCATTTTAGCAAAGCGGCTTTCTTGGCAACATCGGTGATTTTAGTTTGGGAGCGTAGTTCTGTGTTTGGGATGTGATCTATTAATTTGACGCCTAAGATACTACGCTCCATAGCACGCTGACAAACTTGGAGGGCGAACTTCTGCTGTTCTGCCAAAGACCATGTCTGTGCTCCGTAGGTGAGAATGGGGAGAATGCACATGTCCACCCCATATTTAGATATACAAGGTTATTTTTAAAACACCAGCAACCTCGCCCGACCAGGCAACCAATATCATATCACATTTGATGTGTATATTACTTTTGATAATTTGTTTCATTTTACTTTATACAAAAATATTCGGAGCTTTCAAATGGTTTTTTGTTTTTTATTTAGTCTAAGCTGTTGTTGTTCCACTTCCAAGTCTCTCTACCACCTCATTCAGATGAAATATATTAAATTATTTTTGTACGAAAAAAAATGTGACAACTTTTCAAAGGTATATCACATATTGTTGTTTATGATGTTGGCTGCCTGGACCTACGAGGTAGCTGGTATTTTAAAAATAACCCTGTATAATTAAGTAGATATTTGTAAAAGTATTTCCAGTTTGATACTTTAAAAAATGGCAAATTTTAATAAATACAAGTGTATTCTTCATTTTGCGAATAACTTTTATGTTGTGATCGCAAACTAAAAAGAATTTAAAAAAAAATTAAAAAAAAATACAGAATAGAATAGAATAATACTCTGTTACATACCAAATAATTAGGTACAAAGAACTTACTGAACTATATATCTTTAATCGGCGGTCTTATCACACTAGGTAATTTCTTACAGACAGCCTGGGGACATATAATATGAGAAAGTTTATAATAAAATAAAAAAATACATAATATACACACCTTACATATTATACCTACTATCTAAAGCTTGACTATGAAACTTTTTCAAAAAGTAAATTCACTAAATTATTTTTCAAAATTTGACATAATCGCTCACACGAGAGAGAGAGTCGCACTCAAAAACGATGCCCAAAAATAATAATTTTACGCAAATGCCAGACAAAGAGGCAACCACAAATAATATTATTGAGTGAAAAATGATTCTCTCTTTGTACATCATTATCGTGAAAATCCATTTTGTTTGGGTGTAGCGGCTACATAAACAAGCTTGCTTTTTATTGAATCTACAAATTAAGGGTAAAAGTAAAATAAGTAGTAAACAAACGGGCTTATATTTTATTAGGTACCAATCTACTATATTTTATGCTTATTATATTTTCATATAAATATATTTTTTTAAATTTTAGTGTAAATTTGTTAATTATTATAATCTAGGTATGATATAAGTAGGTATGTGTACCTACTTACCTAATTGAGGCTTGAAACTTTTAAAGGTTTATATCAACTCGAGCAACCCTACCTCGCACGATATCACAATATTTGAAATATAAATTCATTGAATTCACTTTTTAAAGTTTTATTTTTAGAGAATTGTAGAGTTATTTTTTCACTATATTTAAAAGTATTTCCAGTTTACTATCTTCAATAACAACAACGTAGTTCGAAATATATATGTATTTCCTACTCCTCTGTTATTTTATGAAGTATCTAAGTGGAAATACTTAAAAAAAATAGCTCCAAATTTCTCTAAAATTTTTGTTATTGTGCGAGCGAGAAAGTTGCGAGAGTTGATACAAGCCTTAATAGATTGCTCTGTTCATAGTAATTCTCCATGGAGGAAAAGCCTTTCAAAATACACATTAATCTACGAATAAGGAATTTATATTCGTAGATATTAATGAATATTATACGTCCATAGATATAACCTACACGTGATTTACGTCTGATCATCTTCCGCTCGCACGATAATGGTGTTCGCACATCTACCGCATTGAACAGGCCGAACGAATCGAATTTTAAATTCTTTATAATATGAAATGTCATGAAACCTCGCACTTCGCACACTTGCGGAGTCAAATCGTCCAAATCAGAAGATTTCTTGTACAAAAATTATATTGGCGCGGTCGATGTGGATAGACGTACAGTCAACTACAAAGAGATGTATCCATGTTAGGCTTACAAAATGAAGTAAATTTTCATTTGCCACAATGAACTACCCTTGGTTCGTGACATTTCTAGTAGCAATCAAACTTTATATTATCATCGACTCGCTTAATATGCAACAATGATGTATCCCACTACTTTTCCTTAGGTGATACATAATAATAGCATTTAAAATGACTAACATGGATACATCTCTTTGTAGTTGACTGTACAAGCACCATTATATTATTATGATGATATAAGAAATATAAATTCATAAAATTTACTTTTTGAAAAGGTTTCTCGGTAAAGCTCTAGATAAGATTTTTTTTAAATATTATTTTTAAAAGTTTTTCCAGTTTGTTGGAAACCCTTTGCCACTTTTCAGTGTCAAACTGGTATTACTTTTTAAAATATATTACCTAGAATCTAGAGCTTTACCAAGGAACACATTCAATCAAAAAGAAAATTCTACTTTCTACGAATTTAGAGGTATATTTCGATATTAGTCATATATGTATCGTGCAAGCGAGAGAGTTGCACTCAAGGACAAAACTCTTAATAGCTTTGTTGTATAGCTATCGCAAAAAGCATCCAACTTCTAATGAACCGTAACCCCTAACCGAAAAGAGAAAGGAGTTGTCCAGCAGTGGGGAAATCAGACTGAAACAGTGTATTTTTTTAGGTATACCTATAGGTGAACAATTTAATTTCATTCGTCCGATTTTATTCGCATGTACGAGTATAAGCATATTAGGCCCTTTACAATGCGTCTACAAGCAACGCGCGACCAAATTACGATACTCGTTTATGAGCGCAATTTTAGTTCGCGAATAATTCGCGTAGAATTCACTCTTTCAGGACATTATAAATTTATAAAGGTATATAGGTACTTACCTAATAAATGATTCATGAAACTTCAGCTGAAAACAATGTTCATATAATTCATAATAACCCTTTCAAACTATTAATGAGTAGAATTACTAGATAAAGTTGAACCAGTCTTAAATGCACCTGCCCGCTAACAAAATGTTCCTGAAGCGTACTGTAACGAAGTTTAATTTAAAATGGTTTTAGCTCTATCGCACTTTATCCAGTTTTAGCTATCAACACACTTTAGAAGAAAACTTAATACTCAATTTTCTCTGCAAATAATATCTTGCATTTCTTAACTTTTGCTCAAGTTTGCTTGCTACCTACCTGCGCGCAGTGGTTTTAATATGGGTTAGTTTATTTTAGTAGTCATCGCCTGCCCCACCAAACGCCTCACTGGTGGGGCATTTAATGAATGTAATTATTCATTTCTCGTTATTAAAAATTGTGTAACGTAGATACCGAGGAAATTGGACTCCAGAATAAATACTTGAGCAGCTAGGCTCCACTTGTGACACAATCTGCATTTCAGTGTTTTCAAATTCTTTAGCAATACAAAACTTCAATAGTTATTTGTTATACAAGAGTGCAAAGTTGCTTTTTAACCACGTGCTCAGTTTTGATGACCGAGCTAGCGAAGGATTCTAAAATTGAATCACGAGCGCAGCAAGTGATTTAATAATCAGAATCCTGAGCGTTAGCGAGAGAATCAAAAGAGCACAAGGTTAAAAATCTTTGCACTTGAGTCTAACACATAATTTTTCATCCCCCCTCAGCGAGGAAATAACTCAATGATAAAAGTATTTTTTATGAGAATTTGACGACCTCTGTGGCGCGGTGGGCTAATACCCGCCTGCAACGCAGAAGGTTGCGGGTTTGATTCCCGCATGGGTCAAATGTTTGTGTGATCCACAGATATTTGTTTCTGGTCTGGGTGGCTTTCAGTATCTATTATAAGTATGTATTTACAAAAGAAAAGTATATAAGTATTATATCCGTTATCCTAACCGCCATAATACAAGCATTAAGTTGCTTAGTTTGGGGTTAGGTGGCGCTGTGTGTATTGTCCTGATATATTTTTTTATTTTTTATTTATTGAGAATTTGAAACACACGAAGTGGTGCGCGGGGGTAACTACAGGTACCTAATAGGTACCCACGCAGACCGCAGACAAAGACAAACCAGAAAATTTATATTATCAGTATATTTAGATAAAAAGTCCCGAAAATTCACCGTCTACGCCCTTCGTCTCCCGTGACAGGCTCTGAGGCGGGAGGGGCGCCCTAGGCAGGGCGCGGCTTTCCCTCTCCGCTATTGCAATATGAAAACTCTAAGTATAGCAACAATAACAGATATCGCGCTCCATAATACAATACTAATCTCTAAAGAGGGTTTCGGTTAATTCTAAAAATTAAGATCACTATAAGCTTTCTAAATTGGCGGTAGAGTCCATAAAATAAATTTAGCCTATTTAATCAAGATATTAGTTTATCAAGGCATGTTATTACATATTATATAGGTACGAGTATGTTCCTTCTAGCTGTGCGTGCACCATGTCATCAGACTTTTGAGATTGTGGTCAAATACACGCGTAGGTACATAGATAGTATTTGATATATTCGTGCAAAAAATCAATAATCTTGAAAAATTATTAAAACAGCTTAAGATATAGCTAACCCTATATTATGTAAACGTAGGGTTAGCTTATATCTCAAGAAGAGAGAGACCGAAAATATGGTATCGCTTTTGTTTTGTTGTTGGGTGTCTACCGTTATTGCATATCTGTGATTTATACTTTTTCCTCCATTTTCTGTTCAACGAGGTTTACAGCAAAATTGCAACGCAAAATATTTCAAATTCCGAGTTCCTAATTGCGGGTGTTTCAAAACTTTTTTTTGGTAGAGCTACAAAAAGGTACCTATAGGTACATATTAGATATTAGGATTGAAACGATTAATTGAGTTGAAAACTAGATCTAAATTATCCCATATCGATCTATAGACTTGCAACATCTTGAGACTATATTATAGTCTCAAGATGTCGCGACAATTTAATGTCCAAAATAAAAGAACGGTAAAGGCTCCTCCCAAAAAGATTGTTCGTAGGAGTGCTCTATGCGATAGCACTATTTACTGTAACTTGGTATGAAATAAAGAGTTAGAAAACTTAATATTATTAAGATTTTCGCCCAATCGATTCTATGTCTAGAGTCTATAGGTAAATAACGAATATTGACTAAAATAGGGTACCTACATAATACTCGTATTATGTAAATCATACTAATATTATAAACGTGAAAGTTTGTAAGAATGGATGTCCGGATGTCAGGATGTCTGGATGTATGTTTGTTACTTTTTCACGCCCAAATGGATGGACCGATTGAGCTGAAATTTGGTATAAAGATAGCTTAGACCCTGGAATAACACATAGGCTATAGTATAGCTAGTTGATATATATATTATAAGCATGTGATAGTGAATATACTAGAGAAAATCGAGACTGCTACCAATAAATCTAAATAAAAGGAAGGAGTGACTAATTGACTGACTGATCTAAAGCTCAAACCACTGAACAGATTGGGTTAAAATTTGGCACACTGATAGGTTTTAGGACGTAGACATCCGTAAGCTCTATCTTCTAAATAATATGTTAGTGTATAAAAATGTACTTGAATGTAAAATGAAGGTATTATAAATTATTATAATTATCATAATATTCGGTACCTACTTATAGATATAATATATTCCTGATGGGCTCAAAATGTGTATAGAGTTCCTAAAGGGGGTACGAAAATCGATGAGGTTTCCCGGGGAACGCGGAACGTAAGGAAAACGGGTGACCCTTTAGAATGGAAACGTTAAGGTACTTTTACACTTAATAGGTGTAACAACGCCATGTAAATAATATTAAATGTTTTTTTTTATTCGGGACCAATAGCGATATTGGTACCCACAATACCAAAATAGAAAGTAGTAGTATAAAAGTAGTAGTATATTTCCAAAAATAGATGATTTTCCATAGCGATTTGTAAATGCAAATTTGAGTAGGTAGTTAAGTCTCTTGCAGCCCGCTCCCTCTCATTTCTATATCTAATTTCACAATAGTACCCATTTAGTTTTTTAATAATCATTTTTTTGTGATAAGACGAACAAATGCGTGATGTTAAACATTATCATGATTGCCCATACCAAACACAGTGTCAATCACAGAACCGTGCCTCTCACAATGAGAGATGGGTAAAAAAAGGGGAGGCACTTAGACGAAATCCTTGATCCGCTACTGTACCTAGGTAGGTAACAACAAATTAGTGTACCTAGGTAGGTACACTAATTTGTTGTTCAACAACCTACAGTTTTCACTGATGAGCAAAAGGTGATTTTAATTTTTAACGAGAATTTATTCCAAAATGTTTGCGAGCATTATATAAAATTTTTGATTGGTAAACTTTTAAACTTTGTAGAAATAAGGAAATGGTGTTGTTAAAATTTTATCAGAACCCATAATAATTTATTACGTCGTTATTTTTTTACTTTTATTGACGGTTTGGAAACAATAGGAGATTAATAATTATTAACGTTGAAATCATAATGAGGTTAGGTCATTGCGTTTTAAGGGTTCGTTCAGAACTTTGGCTCAAAAAGCTAAGATCGCTCTAAGCTGGTGAAAGTTTTGATTAAAATCGTTTAATAAAGTAGGAAATGTTAACTCTTGTATAAGATTATGCGATATAGTTGTCTTCCTCGCCAGAGTAAAAAACTGGAAAGCTTTTTTAGCTTATACCTATTTGATTGTTTTTTTTCTTTTAAATATACTTTATTTGGCTTAAAGTAACAAGAACAAGAGCTTGAACTGAAACCGACGTCTCATATTAAATGCACCTGTTTATGTACTGAAGAATAACAACCTAGGTTACTTTCCAGCAGGTGAAAGCCGAAAGCGCTGGTAGCTATTAGTAGTAAAACATTATTTATGAAAAGTATTTAACTGTCACAGTTAATCAGTGAACAGGACTATGGTAAATGAGAGCCTGAAGGCATACACCGCGTTAATTTCAGACGCAGACCCAATACTTCTCAGCTTGAAGTGGACTTTTACCAGTATGTACGTTCACGGACTTTTTTTAATGGTGGCAAATGCCTTTATTGAAACAAGTGAAATTTAAAAAAATCTTTTTAAAAACAAGCTTTTATTATTATTACCATCCAGCACCAAAGTACTCGTCAAGACGAATAAAATGAGCCCAAACTCGATGGGATTACGTCGTTTAATTACGGAGTTTCTATGGCCATCTTCCAGCTCCATCATCAGATCAGCTCAATGTCTGTATAAACCCCAATAATAATAATGTCATAATAATATTGCATTGTCATCCAATTTGTACATGCATGCAAAATTTCAGCTCAATCGGATATCGGAAAGTGGGTCAAATTAAACTTGCAAGATTTGATTACAGACAGACAGACAGACCGACAGACAGACAGACAGACAACAGACAGGTGAAAGTAAATAAAAGCTTGTAAAAACAAGTATAATGTTAAAGTGTGGATATGTTCAACTCTTCAGGCCTAAACATAAAAAGTTCAGCCTCTTAAGCCAGAACCGATTGAACTGGAATTTGGTATACTTATGGTTAGCTTCTGGGGCCTGTGATTGGACTATGCTGCTTTGCTATGTAAAAAAAATGTTGGAAGTAGCTGATTCATAATAAATCAATTAAATAATTGTGTGACTTTAAAGCACATAATGTATGTGTATGTATGTATGTGCTAATAGCATCCTATCCTAAGCATCGTTTTTGATGTGTTAGAGTTGCTATATCTAAAATTTATGACGCATCGTATGTAGTAGTTAAGGTACTGATAAATAATAATGTTAAGTCACCAATATCTTTCACGTCCCATGGGTAATTTAAGCCAGTACACCCCTATCATATTATGTAATTCGGACCTGACTCCTGGCAACTTCTAGTCTGTACAACAGGGGACCTTAACTTTACAATCATTACTACCACGCTCCAAGCATCATTCTCAGTCTCTTTCAACCTGCTATGCTAAGGCCTCCCCTTTTGTGATATTTCCCTGTCCGGTGAGAATTGAATCCAGTAGGGCTAAGATGCGCAAGATGGCGTAGATCTTGCGCGAAATATCATGTAGGTAATATCTATACTGACTGCGCATGTAAATCTCCAAGTATTTGACATAAAACGCGAGATAAATTTTGAACACATTAGCCTCGCAGGTCTTTTCTACGATCTTGATATTAGACTCTTAAACGAATAGTGCCTGAAAAAACTGTATAAAAAACTGCTTAAAGCACTATCATACAAAACGTTGGAGAAACAGCAGTTTCGCACACCTCTAAACCGAAGTTTACGACAAATGTTAAAACACCGCTTTACTAACGAACCAACAACAAGTTCAGTTTTATTACCTCAACAATAAAACCTTCGCTTTTTAGCCCTTATCAAAACTAACGGCCACTATAAAATGATATTATATTATTTGTGCTCCTAACGTATTCGATAACAAAAAACGTTGTTTTGTATTACGATAAGATAACGCTGAGTTTTTATCTGAATTTTCCAAGAATGTGTTAATAACGGAGACGGCTACAAACAGTTCGACTGTTGCATTATTGTTTTATATTGTACGGTTTATTAATTTTTGTATAATTTTTATTTCTGTTTAAAGCACCCATACATTAAGTTTTATTAGAGCTATTTTAGTATTTTTTTTAGAACTTTTTGAAGAACATTTCGTAAACTTGTCGGAACGCTGGTCAAAGTCGGAGTTCCATTTCATATAGTTTTGGACACTGCTCGTATTTCGGTAGCTACAGTTATTGTTAAGAGATACAAACAGTCGACCCGCCTGATATCGACCAGTTACCGTCGTCTATAGACGTCTGACACTAGAGTGTCCATCGGTCAAGGTAGAGTGAATCCCTCCCTGGCTTCAATGAACATAGTGCCGGAACATGCTTTTGTCCAGTCTGTATGAGTAAATTCACGATAATATATCTGTAGGTGTATCTGTTACTATAAATATATACCAGTGCGCAGGGTAACGAGTACTTGTCTAGAGTCACATAGAAGACGAGTGCCTCGATACACACGAGACACGCTTTTCACATAACACACCCTTATTAAGCTATACGTGTCCTTAGATGTTAAAAAGTATTACCTATAGCTCACTTCCTATCACTTTAATATCATGTATCTAAATATTTAATTTTCTAATTCGTGTATGTATGTATTGATTTAGGTATATTATCATATCTATATATGTACTATAAATAGCTATAATAAATATAATAGTATGTACATCCATTACCTTATATATCTTTATATCTATACCGTTGTCAAAACTACACTAAAGCCACTATTCCACTGGCGTTTTCGCTTCGACGCTACGTTAACGTAGCGGCAAACGAGAGAAACGCAACCGCTCGTGAAACGCTCCCGGGACAGCGGCCTAAACAACTCATGTCGAATATTCTCACGATTAGTGTAAAGTTTAAAAGTAAATTACCTGTAAATAAAGTGCGTTTAGATCAACATAAACACTACTCCGTGCGAGCATACCAATTAATATTAATTCAGACCCACTGTTCTGGAAACAGCACCTTCTAAATTCTAGACGTCAAATAATTGCTCCAGAGTAACCTGCATATTAACCTCCTGGCACGTTACAAATTAAACCGAACTACCTTCAAACTTTATAATACTTATTAACAAAAGCGCGCTTGGCGCCATTTTACTTAATTTACCATTGTAAAGATTTTCAAGTTGTTTTATTAATTACCCTGTCTGTCTGTTCGTCACGCGTCGTGGTTTAAATTAAAGCAATGGAACACGAAGTGGTTTATACAATATTAGAACCAAGTGGGCATAACCAACTATAATAAATGCTATCTCGAAATCAAGGCTAGAACTTACTTTTAAAATGAGCTTTTCGGTAATATTTTTCTGCTTTTGGTATTCTTACTTAGCAGATAGAATGATAACGAGTTGAACTTTTTACTTACTTTTGGTAAGG
The DNA here is from genome assembly GCA_947507615.1 of Hemithea aestivaria. NCBI lineage: Eukaryota > Metazoa > Arthropoda > Insecta > Lepidoptera > Geometridae > Hemithea > Hemithea aestivaria. The sequence goes on from OX382323.1 coordinate 6,260,134, forward strand.
ATAGAGAAAATATACAAGTATGTGCTTCTGAAATCTCACCACCTTGGACCTAAAAAGTAAAAATAATTGTGATTGGACTTGTGACGGTGTAAGTAGGGTAACTTGTTCTGTTGCATTTTTTAACCCCGTATTTTTAGTCGTATCCTCGCCCTCGATCCAATATTTTGAGTAAAAATTTAATCTAAATTTAAAAAAAGCGCAATTTTTCGACTTTTAGGTTGAGTAGAAAGCGAGGACGCGACTAAAAATGTAGGAACTATGGAGTCTTAAATTCGGGTTGTAGCAGCCTGTCCCATTATCCACCCCAATGGTGGGGCAGACGAGACTGTCAAAAACTTTTGCGTCTCACGTGCCCCACTGATCGCATTTTGGTGGAGTGATACTATTAAAAAAGTACGGTTCCACGTGCCCCACCAGGGCTGTTACTCATATCGAAATGTAATTTGTTGGGCACTACTACATGATATGTGGTGTTATTATTGCAAAAAAATTGCAAAGTACCTACTAGGAGATAAGAAATGGCAAGGAACTACCTATGTAGTAAGTAGTAGATAAACAACACATAAAAAATCATCCCTTCTAATAATACACTAGAAAAATCTTGTGATACGACTACAAAAGTCGCAGAAATTTATATTAAATCACATTTCTGATTTCTGTTCACTAAGCACTATCCTATGGAGTATTTTATAAAACGAAGAAATGGCGGTATTATTTAATGTTTTTCTTAGGTTGGAAAACCGGGAACACTCTCTTTACGGTTTGCCAATAAAACATTCAATAAGCCATTTGATTGGCAATTACGATATGGCTCAGAAATAAAACTTTGCAGTTACCCTCGTTAGCCTCAGTTTCTGCTAGATTTTTATACGGAAATCTAGATTTTCCAGTGTTTTTAGTTTTTGGCTTAGTCTGATTTCATTTCGGCTACATCCGGACTTATGATAAATTACCTACTGAAAAACTACAGTGCAGTGAAGAATTACTTAAAAATACTAGTGAGTGCATGGAAAATAAAAAGTCGGTCGTCCAGCAGCCAGATGGATGGACGATTTGATAAAAGTGGCGGGTCGCACATGGACCAGATTGGCACAGGACAGGGTTGAGTGGCATAACATGAAGGAGGCCTATGCCCAGCAGTGGGATGTAGAGGGCTGTGGATGATGATGATGAAGATGAATGGAAAATATATGCGTATTATGTATTCTACCTGAAATAGTATTCCTCTACTGACAGATATGTACTGCACTTATCTACTTTTTAAAGTAAAAACATCCCATTTTAAAACTGCATCTGTTAGTCTAAGATATTGCTTCTGTCCTCCATGAAACGACCTGCAGTTATACAATGTTCGAACTCCAATCATACCTCAATTCTTGAATGTGAAAACAATTTTTCTGTAATACATAAAAAACTTATTCGAAAATATTATTCACCGAATAAGTGCCAATTACCGGTTTGTAGATTTATAATAGGAACCTTTCGGAAAATAATAATGGCTTTTCCCTCAATATTATTTAGGTTGATGTTTTTATATTATTTAAGAGTTGAGGGTAAGCTTTTATACTATTGAAGCAAATAAATGATATTGTTTTTATTTTTGTTGCTGTTATAACAGCGTTCAGGTACCATAATAAATATTAATAGCTACTGCCACAATGATTCTATTAAAATATACTAAATAGATCAGTAATATATAAACTTTTAGAACACGAGTAATTACTTTTAAAAATGTCTTTAATTGAGAAATTTTGAATTTCTGTTTAGTTAATTAATGGAATATTTGTCGTAAGTACCTACCTGTTAATGTTGTATCATTGAGGGGTCGAAAACAATTAAAATATCGAAAACAAAATCCCCAGTTGGATGCTCAAGGCAAGTACCCATCTGCTTAAATTCCTTCTCATTATTTCGAAGTATCTTCAGCCTTAAATTAGTAAACAAAGCTCATTATTCATTATTACCTCTCGAGAAAATACTTTGAGCACCCTTTATAAAACAATGAGGAAATTCTAATACCCACTATGGATACGATGAATCCAGATTCAAAGGAAATTCAAAGAAAAATAATTCCATGAAAATTGAAAAAAATACACGTTCCTACCAAACTAATTTGATTGTTTCTATTATGAAGACCTTTGGGCAAATGCTCTTAAGACGAATGCCGCAATTATTATATATCATTATCTAATCACTGCTGGGCATAAACCTCCTTCATGTTAATGTCACTCGACTTTATCCTGTGCCAGTCTGGTCCACTGTCAAACATCATCAGGAGTCAATAAGGGATCAGACAAAAAAAAAATTCGTATATGTATAATGTAGTTTATTAAAAAATATTGGACACGTATTTTTTATTTGTAAGCTTAATAAAAACATGTGATTTAAAACGCCTTAAAGTAACACGGAAAGGGTCGTGACGTCACTTGTGGATGCTAGAGTCGATACAAAATGCTTCCACAAATGATGTGACACGTCTTCACCGAAAAACTTATAAGCGCAATATCTCAGCCATTTTTTATTTTATTCTCAAACAAAAAATACGTATCGAATATTTTTTATCATAAAAAATATATTTTACATAAATTATTTATGTAAAGTAATATTACATAAAAATAACGGACTTATTTTTTTTTTTGTCCTTTTCCGATCCCCTATTGCCCACAGCTTAGCATACATAGGCTTCCCTTTGTTTCTGCCATTTTCTTTTGTTCCTGTCTTCTCTCATCCTTGCATTTACTGCTGGTATTTATTTTCTTGAGGTCGTCAGTTAAATTTTGGACTGACTTTTAAACCTTCTTATTCGAGTATACGCCACCGTCTAAAATTTCACGACACGACGTCTGGTCACGTGTCAGTATCATATTATAGGTATATAGATACAATAAATATTATGCAATTATTTTTGTATACATACATACCTCTATAATCATGCCTGGTTCCCGTTGGGGTAGGCAGGGACTATTTCCCTTAGTACGATTCTACTACACACGCTCGCCGGTTCTTGGTACTCTTGACCTGGCCTTTAATTATTTTGACAATTATTTTTACTATAAAAAAAACTAGACGGAGCCACGGTAAAGAGATATACTCTTTACCGTGACGGAGTGGAGAGGCAAGAACGTCTTTGTGAAATTATTTTCAATATTGCGAGCGAAAATGTGACTTGGTTCAAAAAGTTTTGATTTTAAAAATAAGATATAAATCTCGCTGTATTGTGAGAGCTCACAGTGAATATCCCATTTATTATTTGTGGGTAGTGTATTTTCACATTCGAGTTAAATCGGTTACTTTAAATCGAGAATATAAAGCGTAATTTGACATTGGGGGTACCTTACTCGTATAATGAGAAGTCTTTTTTTTTTTACTTAGCCTATATTGTCCCACTGCAGGGCAAAGGCCTCCCTATTCTCCCTCCACTCATCCCTGTCTATTGCGATTCGGGTCCAATCCGGTAAATATGAGTCAAGCTCATCTCTCTATCGCATTCTGGGCCGGCCGCGACGTCGTTTTCGGTTTGGTGGGCTCCACTGCGTGGTAGCCCAGGCCCACCGTTCTTCCGACATGCGGCTCACGTGTCCGGCCCAGTTCCATTTGAGACTGGCGGCTTTCTGAGCTACGTCTGCTATTTGAGTTCTGGAGCGCAGTGTTGTGTTTTTTACCCTGTCCGTGAGTTTCACTCCCAGGATACTGCGCTCCATTAGCTCTTTGGCAAACTCCGAGGGCGGACTTTTGACGTTTGGTGAGAGACCAAGTTTGTGCGCCGTATGTAAGAGTGGGGAGAACACACATGTCCATGAGTTTACGCTTTAAGGAAATTGGTAATGGTCCTTTCATTAGATCTTTCATTGACCAATAGCTCTTCCAGGCGTTTTCAGTACGTCGTGCGATTTCTTTGTCTTGTCTCGCCTGGAAAGAGACTAATTAGCCAAGATAAACGTACTCATCGACATATGTAACCCCCAACACAAAGGCGACACTTAGTGCTATTCGTCATTAATTTGGTATTAGACATATTCATCTTAAGTCCTACCCCGAAGCTTGCCGTATGCAGGTCTTGTAGCATGAGACCCAGCTCAGATGCCGAAGATGAAAAGAGGACGATATCATCGGCGAAGCGAAGGTTAGTCAAACGCTTATCGCCGAGGACAATTCCTCTTGTTTTCCAGCTTTCCGGTAACTTCTTAAAAACTTCCTCAAGTGTGGCTGTAAAAAGCTTAGGAGAGAAGTCTTTATTTTTTTTTTAATTTTGGTCCCGTTGCAGGGTAAAGGAAATTAAAAGAGATTATTCCCTTATCCTTTTATTTATTGGCTATCATCATTATTCACAGCCCTCTACACCCCACTGCTGGGCACAGCCCTTTTATATACATAATGCCATTCGTTCATATTCTAAGGTCTTTCTTAGAGAGAGAACATTAAAGTACATATATTGTAACGCCCGTGGCCCAGTGGTCGTTGATCCGGCTTGTCGCCGGAGATCCTGGGTTCAAATCTCAGTGTAGCAAAGATTTTTGTCTGGACGCTACCGTGTTTCGGAAGGGACGTAAAACTGTGGGTCCTGGCTGTTTCCTATAACATATGTAGGAGGCAGTCGTTAGGTCCATGTTGCAGGCCCTGTAGTAATCTCGGCGACCTGAAACTGCAACATATAGGTTAGCCACACAACCTATAAATTGTGATTTGACTCTGACAGTGTAAATAAGGCAACCTGTTCTGTTGGAGTATAAACCCCAATTATTATTATTAATAGACGTTTCTGAACTCGACGTTTCTGGTGGATCAGAAATGCGACAAAGTTGAGATACGCCTATTACCTTTACTGTTTCATGTCTCTTATAGAGCATTTTATTATTGTTATGATTTATAGATATTCACTATACTAAGATAGCAATAAATGTGACATTTGGGCTCAATTGTTTTGGGCAATTCTCCCAGATGATGTGCGAGAAAAGATTGGATGAAAAGATTATTCTATGAATATACATTTTTTTTTCATACGGCATAATTTGCAAAGTATCAGAATACCAATTAACAACGCGGTTCCCATCAATAAGGATACTTTTAATGCAATCTATCGATAACAACACTAACGATCACTTAAAACGTTTCGTAACTTAACCTTTCCAAAAGTAAAAAGTGTACGAGTGCTTTATTTAAAATATGAATCAAGTAGCATTGAAAATTCAGATGTTTTAATTAATAAACTTCAGTAAACTTTTTAAATAAAAATAACGGAATACATTTAAGTTAAGCCTTCAATAACAATATTAAGGAGGGTTCGAAAATATTAATGTACTTTTATTATGTGCTCGTACAACTGGATTTAAATTTTAAAATAAGGGATGAGATTTTAAGAATAAGTTGGATGATATATATTTTAAAATATTGCCAGCAGAGAGGGATTAATTACTTTTAAAATCAGCTAGGTTAATAAAGGTAATATATAAAATTTGTTTCATACATTTATTCGTATATTTGTACACATTATTACAGCATGTTAAAATATTGTGCATCTACGCTACTACACAATAGGCCACATCTGGCGTAAATATTAGCGTATAATGTCAAAATCTCTAAAATATCACACTTTTTGTATGAAATTTAACATTTCACGCGAACTTTTGCACGGAGTACCAAACTCCTGCTCAACCCAAGCTACACCAATTAGACATAAAACCTTAATAATTGTATTAATTAAGTATATGTTATATCACGATTTTTTTACATATTATGTACATTCAACAGCTACTACGAAAACAGCTTTACACCTTTTGTCATTAGCTTAGTATCTCTAATTGTCTATAGCGTGTTTTTTTATCACGATATTACGATCCAGACACATAAGAGAAAAAAAATACGCGAAGTCAAAATAAAACAAAAGATGCCGAAACAGGGCCATTGTCTCTAAAGGTAGAATAAAAGGGCTCCTTTAGCATCCAGCTCCCATAGAATAGTAGCTACATACATATAGACAAGTCCATTGTATACCGCTGATTTGTGAACGTCGAGAGAATAATAAATGATATGCTAAGTAGGTTCTGCTTCTCTTTGGATATATTTTATATTATTTACTATTTAAAGTTATTCTATTTGGTGTTCTTGGGTGGCAGTAGGAGGGATAGTATTGTGTATGTTATTTACATTGAATAGATAATGCATAAATTTGTATATTGGCAGACTCCTGCTTAAAACACTGCGTGGCGAAAGAATTGAAGGCGAGCTTGAAATCGGTTTAGTTTTTTTCTAAATTTGTATTGATTCTATTAAATTTCGTTATTCTAGCAACTCTACAGAACCTAATGGGGATATTAACTTATTTTTTTTAGTCCATCAATAAGTTTATTTAAAAAAATATTTGATTTTTTTTCTTTGTAAATTTGATAAAAAGCGTATATCTCAGACGCGTATATCTCAAACATCATAAATCCTACCTATATTTTTTGACCTAGTCCACATCCATATACATGAGAACGCATTTAAAGGCGGAGTCTCCTTGAGTATTATATTTTTGTAAAGCTCACTCCACATTATGGCTACAAGACCTCTGTGCAAACTTTTGCCAACAAAGTCTTGCCGCATGATTCTCCGTCTAGACGTGAACGCGGAAACGTGAAACCAACTAGATTCATCAGCTTAAAGTCTTCACAATAGAATTGAAAACTCATTATTCAACACCATAAATACAATAGAAGGAACTTTTAAAGATTACACATCAGGGAAAAAACATTGACGGTCTTATCGCTAATAGCCACAAAGCCACAATACTAACCAGACAGTCTGATGTAAACTGTAAACCTACATAGACACTATATCATACTCGCACGTATCATCCAGAACTACATATACGCAATGCTCGGGCGGAGTATTCATAAGCTCAAATCGACCTGACTATGAGGATCTGCAGTCGGATCGAGTAACACAAGGAATAGTTGCAAACTAACTAATTACACGTTAATCTAGCTACGTAGTCTATTATTATAAGCTATCTCGCTTAGATTATATTATATATTTTTCTTTGATAAGGCGGCCAGTTGATACACTTAAGTCATAAAATTGTGTTTTAGTTTTATATATATATTTTTGGTGTTTTCTATTCTATTCTATCCCATCAAAAACATAAATGTGAAAAGAGAGCCAAGTTCAATTATGATGTATGTACTCATAGTTACCTATGATTTGGTAGTTGACTTCAACGACAAAAGAAGTGAGATCTAAATGGGTGCCAAGTTCAATGGTCAGTCCTGAAAAATATTTACAACATAATAATAATTTAAAATGATAAAAAAATACTAGTTTCTGATTTTTCCCTTTGTTACTACGACATTACCTATCGGGATGCCAAATTTCAGCTTTCTAGGTCATCTGGAACTGGGATATTACTTTTGATCTATCCCTCAGTATGTATTAACTTCACCGATTACTGGATGTTTATATCTAAATAGCCGTTTGAGCTGTGTTATTGGAATTTGGAATAGAGATATAGTTCGTATATTTGAGTGTATGTGCCAAATTTGACTTGTCTATGTGTAATAGTTTTTGTATAACGAGGGTGTAAAAAGTCGTCAAAACGCGCTTTGGACGGTTCGTATAATATAACACACGGCGCGGTCGCCAGTTCCTTTGCTTGAACTTGGCTTGACTCGCTGCCGCGTGTCTAGATCTTCCTCCTATTGGAACCAATATTTTACCGTTGATTATATTTTTTTTCTATCAAGTAGATATTATTATGATTTAAAAATATTGGACAAAATATATTTTTTTGTACATTTGATAAAAATTGTTAAGAGATACAACGCAACGCGCTAAAGTTGTTAGGTGCGCGTTTGTGGCAACTCCAGCCGGACTCGGGTCGGTATCTTTTGTACTGGATAGTGACGTAGCGCGTCCCGACCTTCTAATATTTTTATTAATAAATTAATTTAAAAAATAGTATTACATACTACTCGTAATTACATTTAAAAAAAAATTACCTTATCTATATCCCTATTGTGGGAGGACTCATACAAATATTACCTACAGAAATTCCATTATAAATTATTGTTCAGTTTTCACAATTAGGCCCACAAATATTGTGAATGCGAAAGTTGTATATTGTATGCAAGGGCGGATCCAGGATTTGGTTCTAGGGGGGCCAAGGTGCAGAAAGGCAAAAATATTGTAATTTTTACTACGAAAAGTGTGTGTTTAGCTCGCTCTGAACAGTTAGAAAGTTCAAATACCCTTAATAATAAGTGCGCGAGCAGCTTGCTGCGAGCGCCGAGAAAAAAAATATTATCTTGACCATGAAATATGTGCAAAATTCGTAACTTTACAATGCTTTTGGGGGGGTCTTGGCCCCCTGCCCCCCCCCTAAATCCGTCTATGATTGTATGTGTTACTTTTCACGCCACAACAACTGAACGTAGCGTAGTTGAAATTTGGTTTTAATATGTAGCCTTTGATCCTAGTATAACATACTCTTGATGGGAATAATCCCTTTTCAGCGAGTAAAACCGCGATGGAACGTGAAGAGAATAACTATGTTAGTCATTCTCTTTACGTTCCATCACTGCCAAGATTTCGTATTCATGGTATTTTATATATGGTATTCTGGTTTCAATGGTATTATCTAAAACTTGCTTTTATTGCCATCAGTTTACACGGCTTCAAAATTGATTCCACCGAGGAAAGCCATCCAATGGCTCTGACAAACGGAAAGGACGAGACGGAGGCTCAAGGAGAATTGAACCTTGTTATTTGAGACAGAGAGTCCAAATCCGAGAGCAGGACGGACGAGGAAACAATGCTGAAGGAACGGGACAGTTCCGAGGGGTCTCCTGCTACCCCTGACGAGTGCGCCGGCTGCGGGGGAAGGATTCAAGATAGGTATTGTAAAACATGCTAAAAAAATATTGTAATATTATAACGACCAGTGGCAAACTAAAGCTCCAAGTTATGGACACGTAGTCCTTTACTTTACTTCTAGCTACCTTGCGTAGATATATTGATACTCTATCACTAGCCTAGTTTACCATTTAATTCAAGTGATAATATACAGTCAAAACAACTTTTAAAATAACATTTCGCTTAAGAAGAAATACCAGTCTAAAAACCTAGAAGGAATTGAAGGAATTTCGTCTCTGGGTGTTTTTTAACCCCCGACGCAAAAACGACGGGGTGTTATAAGTTTGACGTGTCTGTCTGTCTGTCTGTCTGTCTGTGTGTGTGTGTCTGTCTGTGGCATCGTAGCTCCCAAACGGATGAACGGATTTTGATTTAATTTTTTTTGTTTGAAAGTAGAGTTAGTCGAGAGTGTTCTTAGCCATGTTTGGTGGAAATCGGTCCAAGATGGCCGCCGCTACAAAATGGCGAATTAGTTTTTTTCTTCCATGACCCTCTCAATATGGATATCAAATGAAAGGTCTTAACTAGTAGAATACAACCCACTATATAAAATTTAAAAACCAAGATGGCCGCCACCACAAAATGGTGAATTACGTATTGCGTTGGGGGTTTTTTAAATTTTTAATTTAATTCACTTGTTAACTTGGGTGGACGTTTGTATGAAACTATATATTATGATTCCTTGCAGGTACTACCTCCTAGCAGTAGACCGTCAGTGGCACGGCTCCTGTCTTCGCTGCTGCGAGTGTCGTCTCCCTCTGGACTCGGAGCTCACCTGCTTCTCAAGAGACGGAAACATATACTGCAAAGAAGACTACTATAGGTATGTCTCCATAAAGTTTGGCTTTTTGACGTGTCTTTACAAGTCTGAAGTATTGAGGACTTACAAAGCTGCCAGCGCCAGTCTCTTCTATCTTTCAATTTTACTTTGAATTATAAATATCAATTCGTCGGAACGTCTGTGAGTTAAGTTATTTTAAAATATTTTTTCCATGCTTTTATAGATATTTTTGCCATTGCGAAGATGTACCTAAACGATTTGCCATTGCGAATATCTATCCCTTTATCTAATTGGTACCTTTATATCTACGAGTAAAACGGGCGTGTGATTCTATGATCCCACGCAATCACAACTAATATCGATGTATCTATTTTTTCGTCACAAAGGCATTCGACCGAGCTATTTCAGGAGAGGGCGAGCTTTCCAGATTTTTCGGCACACCAATTAGGCTTGAATTCGTAACACATGACCGTTTCCGAAGTCCGTTTTGTAGTAAGGTTGGTCACGTGTCAGCACTTTGGAAACCCTGGATATTTTTCTGTGTCCGTCACTCATAGTCGCGAGCACTTGGCCTTTCTCACACCTGTCACGTCACACGTTGCTATTAAGGCTTAGTCATATTGTTTGAACATATTTTACGTTCCACTAAGAGTAAACACTATTTTGTATTTTGACGACGGTTTAACAATAGTACAAGTTGTTGCAAAATCACGTATTCTATTTGTCAAATTTATGTTAGAAATTCGGAAAAAATATTAAAAATGTAAGAAGCTATTTATTTGAGAGTTATTTTTTCATATGTAATTAGATTGTTTAGTGTCGCATACAACCTTTTTTGACTTGAACACGATTGAAAATTGATGAATATCGATTGATATTTGATGTATTTTTTTTTTTTAGTGGCAAATGCCTTTATTGACAAAAACAAACTAACAATACTACAGCTACTACAGCAGTAAAGAACACTTTTATTAACCACAGATCGGCCGCAAGCCGATCTACAGAAAATCCAAGTGCTCCAAACCACTGTCAGTTGGCAGAGTGCCCAGAATGCTGGCAGCATTGCCACGTTGAATGGCAATACTTATACGTTGATGTATTGTATTATTGTATTCAACAAATTAGTTGCAAAACGTACCAATTCTGCCAAATCGCGCAAATAGAAGCAGCATTCACCGGAGACAACAGCGGTCGGAAACCGTAATAATTTGATGGGATTGCACCCCCATAGCATATGCAGTAATTGTTATGGGTCGAGCATGATATTACACAAACAGTGTCAAGATGGCTCGATGATTACGGTTGATTGATTCGAGGGAGGGTTGGCGAGCGTATGTTGTTTTAGACCTGTTGGCGTTATAATTGAATCAACGAACAGGTTAATGGAACACTTAGGTTTTAATTAAGCGTACTGATTTTTAAACTTGATGAACCTTTTTGACGGTACGAGGTTTATAGGTATGAGAAAGGTATAATAATGGATCTCTTTACTCTAAACCAAGATCTCTCATCACAACTTCACTAAACTTTACATAAGTAGAGTGCCACTATTTTAAATATTAAATAAAGCACCGCCTGATTAGGATAAGTAACGCTTTGAAATCGTTTATCAATGCATCAAGTTAGAGATTTGGGTATAATCTCAAAGGAGAAAATAACGGCCAATATACAGAAATAATTTCAAACACGATGCTAATCCAATAATATAACCTCTATATCCATAAGGGTCCAAATTACATAGTAGTTCAATGTTCGAATATTATCAATAAGTAAATAAGTTGAAGTGTTTGGAGAGAGTTGGCGAGGATTACGTCACGTCCCTTAGTCATGAGCATACGATAAAGAAGAGTTATAATGAATATGTAGTCCAATTTCCTTTGTCGTAGGTTATTCTGCGTGAAGCGATGCGCTCGCTGTGGTAACGGCATCACAGCGAACGAGCTTGTGATGAGAGCCCGCGACCTCGTCTACCATCTCACTTGCTTCAACTGCGTGGCTTGTGGCACACAGCTCTCCAAGGGCGACGTCTTCGGTATGAGGGACGGCCTCGTCTACTGCAGACCACACTACGATAGCACATATCTCGATGAATACTGCGATGACGATAACGTTTTCAGGTGGGTTCCGATCATACACCTATAACCAAAAGATGCAACCAGTTTCTAACGTTCCTAATTTCACCACACAGATGCCAAGACATGAACAGTGAAGGTGATTCCCCATCGCAGTACTACACCGGACCCAGCCCAAAAGGACGCCCCAGGAAAAGGAAACTCGCTCAAGGCTCTCCAGAAGACATGCAGGTCCATACAATGAGGATGGCGAGCTCTGCATTAGGTAAAATATTACAATCGCATTTTTTATAACATTGTTTCTCACATTTTTACTGCATTGGCAAATCTTTGCGAATTCTTTGGTTCCTCAGCGAATAAAATACCCTGTAATTAAAAATGTTTAGGCAGACTTGAAAGAGCTCTTTGAATATTGAATCAACGTTCCCCTTTTGAGCGTCTCGTAGTTATATAGAATACAGCCTCCATATTTCCGTCGCCGAGGAGCACCCGCGCGATTTCGTCCTTCCGTGGGTGACCTTATACATATTTTATCGAACGGTAGCTTAAAATTTAGCAGAAACCTCACAAGGGATTGCAGAGCGAGTCTACCCTCATACCGATGTCCCAGATGTCAATTCATCCCGTGCCATAATCACGACTAATGAATAGGCGCCGCACTGTCAAAAGTGCTTTCGTCTCGCTTCCACTCATTTTATTTTCGTAAGATAGAGCGGGAGGCTGGTGGCTCAGCACGTTGGACCGGCAGCCGGGCTCGGCACTCTGGATTATTCTTTATAGCGTCGAAATGCGAAGCACTCATAGATGTGGATTGAGGTTGTGACTTCTCGACCCGATTAATCATGGCGCTAAGCTGAATGGACTGTAATGCTTCCAAAAAATACTTTTTCTTGTTTTTAATAACTTTACTAAGTTTGTAGGGTATTATGATTCTCGTGAACATGTTATAGGTATAAAGGCAACCGGTAAAAGAGTAAAAAGTAAGTAAGATTATTACGAGTACCCACACATTACTTCCCCTTCTACGATTCTCCTTTATCCTATGGTTTGGATTATATATTTCCTTCCTGTTGACTGATATTTAGTTATTATTTCTTAATATTTAATAATGAACAATATTAGAAAAAGTTTTTTTCGACATCGCTCCTCATCCCATTTTTTTTTATATATCTCACTGAAAACACTTTTAAAATGTGTGCAATAATATTATGCAGGAAATGTATAGAGGAATTTTCAATAAATTAATTCCTTGAATTTATAATTTAAAATTTGTCAAATTGTGCGAGCGAGAGAGTCGTCACTCGATATGTATATAATCAAAGTTTTCACAAACTATTAGCAGCCAGCTTTCACGGGATATTGATGAAACCACACGTTAACGTTATTGCCAGCGTCAAACTATGGGAAATTTGCATATAAACTTTAAGATATATAATTTAAAAGAAAATTACCCGATCACCCCTTCCCGTCACAATGTTGTCACAACAGCGACTTTCGAGATGCACGTGTCTGCGATAATGCAAGTTGAGAGCTCTTCGCAGCCGCCGTGTCCTATCTATATCTCTACTACTACTCTATCGAAAGTAAAGGGGTAGGTCGAGAGTCGCCTGTGATTCTAAGCCTCTGCGTACTGCGTACACTAGTCGACGCAGGTATGTGTTTAAGATAGATAGATACCTAACTCTTTATTGAACACCACAATATAATTACAATATAAAAAAAATATTCATAATATAAAAAGTGTCACTATGGCGATCTTATCACTAACATCTATCTCTACTACTTACTTAACGTTCTCGTTCTTGACGTTTTGCTTATATGTATTACGAGTAACAAGCACCTATGCATTTAAAAAACTAAGGCTTAGTACACAAGGAAATGCAGGCCACAACATTTTATACTGAGTCTAAATCACTAATAAATCAAGAAAGATTTATTTCAAACAAAGATCAAGCGATATTGTGGTCAGAGACTGCATCAACACATTTCAAGAAGGGAGAGTAGGTACTAGTAGGTACCTACATAGTCTAGATATGAAACATATTATTAGTAACTTAGATACATACCTACTTACCTATTTTATGACTTAGAGTAATTCGAGATTTATTCACACATTGAAGACCTTAAAGGAGTCCACGTACGTGTATTATTCCAGGGTTTTCTATCGTTTAGGCTTGAAAAGGTAACTAACACACAGACACTCATCCACAATATATACATACTTTTGCATTTATAATATTGGTAAGTTTTTATTAAATTAATGTTTGTATTTTTTTTTTATTTTCGCCATTTATTATGCATTAATTATATCTAACTACTAAACAAAACAATCAAGAGCTAGAAACAGTTTAAAGCTTCAGAATATTCAATAGATTTTAATCTGTTTAAAAATAACTCTATCAAGAAAGCAGATGGCACAAAATGAAACGAGCCGAGACATAACTAGACGTATTTAAATTAAATGTTTGTAATTAACGAATCTAAACAAAAAACAATGATATTTAGCTAGGAAAGACATTCTTATCGGCCATCAAACAAAATTAGCCTGTTTAAAACAAAACGACGATCGTCTTTATGATGTTAAACATAAAGTTCAAATTCGTATTAATAGACATTTTGTTTTGACTCTTATCCGTTTATTGGTCAATTCATAGATTACCCTTAGCAACTTTTTAAGCAATTTAGGGAATTGTAACACTTCGTTTGCGGCTTTCATTATTTTGAAGTCCATTAAACTGGTCTTTTGATAAAGCAGCTGTTTTAATTTTGTTGCGTTGAGTTTGCTTCAATTTAGTAGAGATGTGTAAGTACGTTATCATTATTTATGGTTTATTCCATCATGTAATGCTACTTTTGTTCTCAGCACTGATATTATGTTGGCGTTACATATTATTATTCTGATTATTAATGACTAGCTTATGCTTGCGGCTTTGCCCGCATGGGGAAATCCTTTCTTAGCGGAGGCCTAAGTCATAAAACCTATCTATGTTCTAAATTTCAACCCAATCCGTCCAACGGCTGTGCGTTGATAGATCAGTCAGTCAGTCAGTCAATCAGTCACTCTTTTTCCTTTTATATATTTATAGATTGTGTCTAGCAAGGTTAAAATCTCGCACGAAATATCATAATTATAATGCCTATACGTTATGGCGTTGACTTAAAGTCAAGATTTACATCCGAGAAAAATAAACTCGAAATAATGTCTTGTCGTCTTGCGCATCTTAGACCTGCTGGAGTGTCCAGTGTTCCACTGAATTTCGACGCACCGCTTACTTCGAAAAAATATAAGTCGACAAGTCCTTGTTTTGACTGATCGTTTTTGTTGTGGTTCTTTGATTTGATTCGACAACACACCTCGTCGCAAAAGCACTTGTGAAAGCATAAATATACATACACTTGTGCGGCAGATTATAACTGATCTACAGATATTTGTTTCTGGTCTGGGTGGCTTTCTGTATCTATAAGTAATTACAAAAGAAAAGTAAAGCTAAGTATTATTATATCCGTTATCTAGCCGCCATAAAACTAGCATTGAATTGCTTAGCTTGGAATTAGAGCCGTGTGAAAAATTCTGCAAAAAAAAATTACATATGTCAGACACAATATACTGCTTAATAAAGTAACCAGATTAATAAAAATATGTGTTGAATACAAATTTCGGTCTCGGTGATTGTTATGTCTGCACGGAAATAATTATTGCTTCCGATTCTGATAGTGGGTGTTGATATTTTACCCTTTGATCTGCTCTTTGCTTGCTCACCCAATCTTATTGGTATATTTTTATTAACTCGAACATTTTTATACAAAAATTGTAATGCTTTCATCCGTCTTATGCTTAACTTCCACAAGAGTAAGTTAATCATACGTTCAAATGGACTTATAATAACAAATAATATACCTATTTCTTTCATTATGATTCCGACTGTATTGATAATGTTTTTTTCTTTAACATGTTCAAAGGTATAAACAGTAATTGCTTACGCTACGGTTCTTATAGATGAATAATAATATTTTCTTTCTACACGTTATCTTTTAGTCGATATTTCTCAAGAAACTTATAGGTACCTACTCAATGATGGAGTACTCAATGATGTAAAAGTCCTTTGATCATTCTATAAGTTACCTACTTTGATTTAAATTGTCTCATACGAATTAATTTATTCCTAGTTGTCTCACATTTTAAAGAATTTTGAATATCTATTTGTAATCGTGGCCCTATAATTGACAGGTTTCTTCCTACCGACAAACCGACAGGTGATCTGCGGTTTTATGTATAACGGACGGTTTTTTTGATTGCGGTCGAAACTGTTAAACGTTTATTATTGCTTATTGATCACTTTTTTCTTTGAATAAGGGTTCATTAATTTTGTTGGGTTTTAATTAGCTGAGATAGCAGAATTGGATTTGTTTATTGTTTTGTCGATTTGAACTGTAAAATTGGAAAAATGCTTTTTCGTGCGGAGGTGTTAACTTTTTTCATAAGCTAGTCAGCCAGTTCTAGCATGTTGATTCAGTATATAGACAACTTGGAGAGTAGCAATACGACGCGACAGCGACTTGTATTCTTGTGTTCGTAGTGTAGGTTATAAAACATATTGTCTTTTTCCAAAAAAAAACCCACTTGAGACTTACTAAAAGATTCGAAATTTCAATTGATTTGAACAAATTTGGAGCGAGCGACTCGTTACCAAGAATTTTATATTGACTAAAATATCTTTATAACTGTGGAGGCGCTTTGGCATGGATTGAATGAAATGAACAATTAAACGTGTATAACCTCCAGGCTTTTTCTTGTATGGATGTCTCCTATTGGTTACATATAAATCATCTTATTCTTCATAAATATCGTCCTTAATATATCATTCCTTATATGTTCATAATTTTTAAATATTCATCTATTCAAAGCATCAACTTCGTTCAAAGCACTTTAACGTATTTTATTAGCTAATAAATTGGGTAAAGAAATAAAGTTAGGCAGTTCATTCTTTTTCTACAGGTAATAGTTTACTTTTACGAACAAGGAAAAGTGCAGCTGTCGAAAATAATTTGTATTTTTTTTACTTATTGAAAACTGCAACTTTAATAATTGCATTGTAATAAATTGCAGTAAATTACATTGTAAAAAATTACAATGCAATTAATAATTGCATTGTAATAAATACACAATACGTGTACCTTCTGATTATATACATGACCTTGGGCATAATTTTCTGAAGTTTTGTATTCCACATTTTATTCAGTATTTTTGCCACATATAATGTACAATCCAAATCAATCTTTAGTCATAACCTTTATCATATTATATAGTAAGACTTGGCAATCACTCTGAGGCTACAACCGTAACTGAGCTTAGTTTGAGTCTCACGAAAAATAATTAAACTGGTTAGCATTAAGGACACCTCACTGTATGTTATACTTACCTATATGATAAGCAAAATTGTATTGTTCTTTTCTGGCAATATATTCTTATCCACTGAAAAAAATGCTCTTTCACGCAAAAACGGCTGGACCAAGTTAGCTGTAATTTTGGATGTTCTAGATCCTAAGGTACCTTACACACAATTTTTTTCTACTATCCAGATTTTCCCACGGGATCGGGACTAAATCGGATGAAACCGCGGTTCGCAGCAAGTTTCCTAATAAACTTTTTTGTCGTTCAAAGTCTGTTACAAGTTACAAATACGAGTGCCAACGTAGACGTAGACACCGGTCAAGCTAGCAGCTTTCGTTTTGATTCGTATTATTTTACAACATCCAGAATTTTATTGAATGTTTGGTCGCTCACACGAGCGGAAGCGATTTCAATACATGCATACATCCTATTAATACATATTATAAACGTGAAAGTTTGTAAGAATGTATGTCTGGATGTCAGGATGTCTGGATGTTTGTTACTCTTTCACGCCTAAACGGGTGGACCGATTGAGCTGAAATTTTCTATAGAGATAGCTTAGACCCTGGACTAACACATAGGCTACAGTACAGCGGGTAAAACTGCTGGGCGCAGCTAGTAATACGAGCGTATTTGTAATTTAAAAGCAGCGTTTTATGGTAGCAGTACCTATGTATTATACAACTTGGGATAAAATTAAAAAAAAAAATTAATAACAAACTATTCTAATTAGATTTAACATAATATACAGCTTGGCGTATTATACGATACAAAGAAAAATATTATAATATTTTGCCAGCTAAACAAATGTTATCATCTTTACTTTCTATTCAACCACACTATTTCAGGCTCTCGAACAAAATGCGTTTAAAAACTGCCTATGCCAACTCCTCAGTGATCGCTCGTTTACCAAAGAGAAAGGTCGCGTCATGCGTAATTACTCGAAATACGTGCTCGAGTGATAGCGCTGACTCCGCAACATCTTCCGGTTCGAACTGTCGCGCCGCGCGTGCAACGTTTCAGGGTCGTCGAAATGACCCAGATACAGTGTGTGCTACAAGCATGAACAATAATTGAGGTGAAGCTATATCTCAACCCCAAGTATGGCTACAATACAAGGCGTATTATTAAACACACAAACGGAACGGGTCATATTTAGGCAATATGAGCTCGAGAAGGAGAAACGTCAAGAGCTGGAGGGACTAGTAAAAGATCTCACCAGCAAATTAGAGCAACTGCAACGTGAGCTGCAAGAGATGCGAGAACGGAGCACCGTTCCGAGCACATCTCCACGCAAAGTCGAGGTTCCTCAATCAATATACGAGACTGATGAGGAGAAACTCGCACGAGAAACCGAGTGGGTGCGTCAAAAGAGCAGGAAAAAACGTAAACTGAACAAATCACCATCCCCACAACAAGATTTCCCGAAAGAAAATCCTAACCAAGAAAAGGTTAAGATAAAGAAATTACCCTTACCGCCACCGTTGGTTGTAGAAAACGTAAAAAACTACCCACAGTTTTACGACTCACTAACGGCGAGCGTAAACAATGATTCATTTTTAATAAAAGTGATTGGTGGTGAAACCGCCAAAATCAATGCTAGTAATGAGGACTCATACAGAGCTATCTCCAAGCTGTTATCCGAGAGGAACTGTCTTTGGCACTCTTATGAGAATAAGCAGAACAGGCCCATCAGAGTTATGGCCAAAAACATACATTCATCTTGCGAACCGGTCAGAATAATTGAGGATCTCAAGCTCAAAGGGTTGAAAATTCTGAATGCTGTCAACAAACTCAGCTGGAAGGATAAACAACCACTAAATATGTTTATCCTTTCTTTTGATAAAGAGGAAGATATCAAAAATATCTATGACGTAAAGTCTATCTTAGGCTGCAAAGTGGATATTCAACCGATCAAATCCACAAAACTCATACCCCAGTGTAAAAGGTGCCAAGCATATGGGCACACACAAAAGTACTGTTCAAAAGAACCTCGTTGTGTGAAGTGTACTGGGAAGCATTTCACCAAAGATTGCAATAAGTCAACAGATGCAAAACCGAAATGCGTCCACTGTGGCGAGCCTCATCCAGCAAACTACAGAGGATGCATCGTAGCGAAGGAGTTACAAAACATAAGAAATAAACAAACAAAGAAACCTGTGCCACCAGTCAAAAATTTAAATTCAACTGTAAATAGAGCATTTCCAACGAAGGTCACAAGTAACGTCTCATTTGCGCAAATTGCTAAAGGAGCCCAGTCCGAACCACTTGAGACGAATACCGAAATAGATCAGAAATTGAACCAAATTTTACTTTTGTTGACATCATATGACGATAGGTTAAAAACGTTAGAAACTGGAACTAAACAGCCTATAAAAAAAACTATAATATAGTTTATTGGGGGCCGGCTGCTTGGGAGCTGTACAAAGACCTCGCTAAACGTTTGGTGGAGGCTTCAGGTGACAGGAATGCTGGCTTATATTTTGCTCAAAAAATAAGTTTATGTATTCAGCGGGGCAATGCCGCCAGCATTCTTGCCACCTTTCCCTCCTCCACCTGTTTATTAGATTAAGTTTTGTAGTTAAGTATTAGTTTTTAAGTGTTTAGTTTTTAAGTTTTTACCTTTTAAGATTTTATGGTTAAATAAATAAATTGAAGTTATAATATAGTAGAATATAGAAACGAATAACGCTGACACAAGCAATTCTACCTAAAGAAAATGTGGACATTTACGTGTAACTTTTAAAAACTAAACGTTTCGTATTAATATAGTGAATAGTGTAAAGTAGTGTAAGTGCTGCATATGCATTATGCATAAAGAACACATGAACAAAGTGTCTTTTCCTCAATATAAACAATAAGAAAAGTGTTAATGGACACATTCTTAGTTTAAGTCTATCTAGCAGTTTAAGTCAAATGTAAAATACTTATTAGTCTAAGTTAAGGCTAGATTGTATTGTAAGTAGAGTATAACAATAAATATGATGTACTCTAGATTAATAAAAAAAAAAAAAAAAAAACTTTATTTTCTATTCAACCACACTATTTCAGGCTCTCGAACAAAATGCGTTTAAAAACTGCCTATGCCAACTCCTGAAGAAATATTTTTTTCAAAACCGCTTCAGCTTATGTTCTGCAACTACAGCTAAGGCGGCGCCTGTACGTGCAATAAAACACGTATAGCCGCATAGCTCCTTTATTTTTTTTATGACCGATCGTTAATATCGAAGCCTTTACAGCCCAGATGCTTTATTACAGAGTTTAAAAAAACTTCTTTCGATTCCCTTCACCATGTTAATTTCGACTATAAAAAACAAAACATTCACTTGTGGCGGATTCGTTGTGGTATTTTCTATTGATCGTGTGGGATAATTTTGTTTGATATTATTTGTACTCGAATTCTGACGTATGTGTTCCTCTCATTGTGTTCGTAGAGCAGACTCTTCATTAAGTTGGACGTTGAAAATGGTGTCTCCCAATTTTGTGAAGCCATGATTACGATCTTGGCTAGATGTTTACCCACATATTCCCAAAAAATGTAAATTAGTTTAAAATAATATTTCGTATAAAAGTTTAAGCTTGAGTCGTTTTCAACTTGGGCACATAATATGGTAGGTATAAGGGCGAACATGGAAGTAAACCATAGCAGTGCGATAATAAACGACGAATCCCTTTCCGATTTCACTAAAGATCGTTTCGAAACTCAGCTGCGA
This sequence comes from Hemithea aestivaria, assembly GCA_947507615.1. Taxonomy (NCBI): domain Eukaryota; kingdom Metazoa; phylum Arthropoda; class Insecta; order Lepidoptera; family Geometridae; genus Hemithea; species Hemithea aestivaria. The sequence goes on from OX382323.1 coordinate 6,280,978, forward strand.
TGACCTCTTCTTCTAAAGTTGTTGTCACCGGAATCACGGAGACAGACCCAGTAACTGTTTGGCAAAAAATGCTGGTTCTCCCGTGACGACCGCAACTCCGGATCTGGCAATTGGCTGCAATCACCCAGTTTCCCGTCTCGAATGGATCTATGGATCGGATGTGGCTTCTCAGAAGCGAAAATTGGTGAAGCTTATTAGCCTACCTAATAAAATACACAAAAATTCAAAAATGCTTCTTTGATCACAGATAAGCCACATTTCTCCGAAATCACACAATTAATAATCTTTCATATTATCACATATATGACCGTCATTTTGGAGTGAATAGTTAATAAACATACCTACGATAGAAACTATCTGGACTCATTAGAAGGCCGGAAACAATTCACGGAACAACTGTCGTAACCAAGCCAAGCTCAGTGGGTGCCCACTTACACGAATGTCAAAACAAATATATGAAATGATGAATGTCCCGATAATTCTACATTTTGATCTAGTGATAACGTGTAATGGACGATCTGTGATATCAAAATATAGCTGCCAAGGGGAGCTCGCATTTGCCTGTTTGGGTTCTGTTTAAAAAATAATTGTATCACACTAATATTATTATAAATGCGAAAGTTTGTGAGCGTGTATGTTTGTTACTTCTTCATGCCTAAACTGGTGGGCCTATTGAGCTCAAATTCGGTATAGAGATAGCTTAGACCCTGGAATAACACATAGGCGCTGTACCCCAGCGGGTAAAATATCTAATTATTCTCTGAGTTACTTAGATACTTTCTACTACAATAATCAATTTATTTCCACTATTGCTATTGAAAACAATTATTAAGGCAGACATTAATTACAAATCAGTAAATAACGGAGAACCTGTAATATCTTTTATTTATTTACAGGTAAAAGTTATTACGGGTTATTTACAATTTTGTGTTAAGCTTCTTTATTTTCAGATTCTGGGTATTATTAATCTCTACACAAAGAATTACAAGATAATCAAGTATTGAACCGTTTTATTGAACTTGGCTGGTCAATGTACGACAATTAAATGAGAATGGCTAAAATACAATAAATCGTTTTTGGAGAATTTGAGCATAAACATTATACATACAAAATTTAGCAACACACTCTTTTAAAATATATTATGTTTCTTTTGAAATTTTAACATGTTGTTCTACGAGTAAAGCTAAGCGCATACGAGAGCGGGCTTTACTACGCATCGCATAACAAAAATTCGCCTTCGTAGTTCCGCTCTAGTGTGCGTTGGTTCATATAAAATTTTCGAACGTTATGTGGGCAAGTTTTTGTTAGGTATGCGTTGCATTATTGCATTGCGTTGCGGTTAAGTTCTAGTTTGCGCTTAACTTAAGTTTTTATTTCACAGTTCCAATAATATTATATACCTACCTACAAACTTATCGAATAGATTATAGTCTCCTTTTTAAAGTCGTCTAATAATAATGGGTACCAACGTAATCCTAAAAGGTGAAATAATTTATGAATTGGGCCCCAACTCACGGGTGGTTATAAGGTGGCAACGAACGCAGCGATGCAAAACGGGCTAATTATTAAACTCATAATTAAATATATTAGACGGTTTGAGTGATTTAAGGAACAGCGATAGTCGTGGGTGTCTATTTAGTTTTTCTATTAATTTTTTAGACGCATAGGTGTGATGGCGACTTCACTATATTTATAAAACATCAATTGTAATTTAAATGTAGGTCGAAGTTTGACGAAGGTTTGTCTAATTGAATAAATAAATACGTATTGTTTTGGATGTTTGAATTAAGTGTATTTTTAGCTTTGGATTGAAATCGATTGGTGGACTCTATAGTAAACATCAAGCTCAAACCAACTTTTTGATTTGAGAGAGTAAATCAACAAACTTTTTTTTAAATAGTAGTCAGTGTTTGTGGTTCAGTATGCATAATAATATTATTGTTATAATAGAGGTATATGAAGTGCTTGTGATTTTCATCATCTATAAAAATATTGCACGAGTTGTTCTTCAGATCTCAATATAATACATCCCAATCCATTTAAGTAGGCAGGTTCCATTGTTATATATTCGAACGACCTGCAATTTAAGAGAAAACGAACCATGTGTTGCATACACACAATATTTATATTGCAGATTCTGCAGAGAGGCGGAGAAAACGCCTCTCATTTAGGGGGTGGGAAACACTGTTGCAAATAACGCTGCAAAAGCTAGTGGTAAACTACGTATGCGTAGCGTACGTTATAACGCGCTTTCGGGGCATTCTCACCATAACAAGCGCCGATCACAAGATCACGATTCACACCGAAGTCCGTACCATTTGTGTTGCGAAACGGCTAAAGACCCAGTAATTCTTCCTCTAATTCTGATTCATTTGTTATAGAAATCCTCCACCGCGGTGACCTGTCTTCATCAATGGAATCCCTAGCATACGACTCATCAGTGGCTTCTCCAGGAAGCGTATCAGGCCACACGCAGCGCACCAAGCGAATGCGAACCAGCTTCAAGCACCATCAGCTCAGAACCATGAAGTCTTACTTCGCTATCAACCAAAACCCAGACGCGAAAGATCTCAAACAACTTGCACAGAAGACAGGACTGTCTAAAAGGGTGTTGCAGGTTGGTCGCGCTTTTTATTATAACTTTGTACGCGAGGAGGTTTGCGCAGTTTTGTGCTGCGCGTCCCTTTAGAGGATGAGGTGAAAGTATCGTATACCGAGGTGGCTACGTCGTTGGGGCCGCGGACGAATGCTTATATGTACCCATAGTAGGGCTACGGGTACGCCTAACTCCGGACTATGGGGGTGCATTCTACACTAGCGATGTGTACCTCTAGATACACCTCCGGAATTTTACATATACCTATGCCACCAGTTTTATAGTACCACTGGCGGGGAGCCCCACATAACCATATCTCATGCTTCCCCCGAACATGTGGTAGTACGCGTTATGCATTTCTCCGGAAAAAAAAGTCTCTGCAGCTGATGACAACATAGAGAAATTGTGAACCTGTGGCACGATATTGGTAACTCGATAACATTTTAAGATAACATTTTAAAGCAAAAAGTTTCCCGTACCGGGAATCGAACCCGAGCCTCCTGGGTGAAAGCCAGGTATCCTAGCCACTAGACCATACGGGATGATGGCATCTATGTCAGAATGTGGTTATTGACCTTCTATTGTGACACAGGCCTTTTCTGTTTTTAAGTAGTGTCATTAGTTTTCACTTTTATCCATGTTTCTCACACACATCTGTCCCCTTATTAATTAAATAATATTATTATTATTAAGAAGTAAATGTGATATTTTCTGATACATTTTTAAATCTCGATAGAAAGGTTTTTTGTTTTCCCCAAAGAAATACTGGCTGGTATTGATTATAATAATTGATGAATCTTTTTTCATAGGTGTGGTTCCAAAACGCTCGAGCGAAGTGGCGGCGGAACATCATGAGGCAGGAGACAAACGGGACTCCAGGACATTCGAACGGGACCATCGTCCCCGGACCCCCGACATCTGTGGGCCCCACTATGATGATGACGGACCTTACCCCCATGGATGAAATGAGGGTCCACACACCGCACCCACATCCTATGGTCTTTAGTGATATGTACTGAGTTATCCTATGGTCGTTAGTGATATGTACTGAGTTTATATACCTATGTTCTATGGGACATTTTGATACCTCTAACCACTTTGTGTCCAAGAGTTAAATTTTTCTTCAGCCGGCGCCTGACTTAGTTTCAAGCCGACGTCAGAATTAGCTTCAGTTGTTTGAACTCTTGTTGGATTGCTATGTGTGGGACTAGACTTTGTATTCATATTCAGACTAGTGCAATCAAACAAGTGTCGCTAAATCTGGCGCCGACTTTCAACAAAGCACATATGGTGAAAGCACATCTATCCGCACCGACCGCGCCGAAGGAATCGAATTAGGAATTCTTTAATTATGAAATTATGTAATGGAACCTCACGCCTCACACACTCGTCGGAGTCGAATCGTCCGAATCGGAAGAAGATTTCCTATACAAAAATTCTTTCAGCGCGCCGATGCGGATAGATGTGCGAGCATCATTAATTGCTACTTTACACACCTATACTTAAAAATGTCACTTAAGGTGACATCCACACTGGTGGTGGCGGTTAGCACACTATAATATCTTTAGTCAGTATTTATTTATATTATTTTGTTTTTTTTGTCTCTCTCTAATCATTCCATATATTATGTATAAATATAGTAATATCTAAACATTGTAAATAAGTGATACTAGTCAAAATAGTATCTTAGACGTATCGTAGTGTTTGGTGAAGAATATACGCTCAATATATGCAATCGGGATTTATTAAAAAAAGTTATCATAATATTTTTCCTACTTACTTATTATTCTTCTTTTCGAGTCGATATATCGTGGTGAAAAGATTAGTCAATCTGCGTTACCGATTAAACTATCCTCGCAGATTGTCCAGGGTGCGGACGTATACAGAATGACTCTTTAATGCTTACCAGGTTACAAGAAATAGTAATAAGTACAAAGATAAATAAACAATCGGCGGCCTTATGGCATAGAGCAAACTCTTACAAACAACCTGATTGGAAGGAATTTTGTGAACATGTACAGCGGACATCGATACTACACATTACCTTTATCATCTTATTTAAGGACATATACGAAATTAACAAAAGGCAAATTACTAAAAATGCATTCATTAAAATAGACTAAAATGGACCACTTTTGCAGGTCAATTTTGAAAAAGTATGAAAAGGACAATTTGCGAGCTTAAATTTGCAAGAATTTTAGTAAATATTGATATGCAAAATTAATGATATTGAGAGTATAATTTTCGCCATCTTTGATAAAAATATAATATAATATTATGTATACAAGAATGTAGTAATACAAAAAGGTGTAATTTGTTTATCCAACAATTATTGTGTACGAAATTATTATCTCTCGTCTTCCGAGTAATTCGGCAATACCTGGGTAATTGATATTTTAATATTAAATCTCTATGTAATATTTTATTATTCCGTGAATTTGTTTTAAAACTTGCGCATACAAGAGGTACAAGAACGTTAGGCCGGAGCGCATCGCAAGTAGATTTCTACCACGCTTAAAATTGCTTGTCATTCCCATAGGTGACAGGCACATCTTATTAGACTGACACGTGCAAATTGAATGGTTTATCTACTAATAAACAAGGTGCCGTAAAATTATTCATCCGATTTTCTTTTACTCTGAAAAACCAACAAAAAATTAAAGAGCCACAAGACATGTATATGTCATACCAAGTTTTGTTTAAGTCAATATTGGAAAACTATTAATATTTTACTCGATGCGGTGCGGCCGCTCTAATGTGCGTAAACCTTTAGCGAACAGTAATGATCGCCAAGAGTCGAGATCGTACCTATACTAATACGAACTAATGCGAATGTTTGTGAGTGTGTATGTTTGTTACTTCTTCACGCCAAAACGGGGGGACCGATTGAGCTGAAATTTGGTATAGAGATAGCTTAGACCCTGGAATAACACACATGCTATTAAACAGCGGTTTTACCCGCTGTATTGTAGTCTATGTGTTATTCCAGGGTCTAAGCTATTTCAATACTAAATTTCATCTAAATTAGTCCACCCGTTTAGGCGTGAAAGAGTAACAAACATACATCCAGACATCCATACAGTCTTACAAACTTTCACGTTTATAATACATATTAGTAAGATTTGCTCTCGGAGACGCGTCCTTAATAAGTTTTGACTTAGATATAAGTTCGTTAAGTGTCAAAATTAAGTTAGTTTGTAGAAGTACCTAGGTACCTAGATACTAGTGTTAAATTATATGTCTAGTAACTTATTTATATACACGAAAATATAATATATTGATATTAGAGTACAAAATGGTTTTTTCTTTTTCGAATATTATATTGTAGGGCTAATCCAGACTTAAGGGCTTATTACACTTTCCTGAATTATGTAACCCAAATTCAGGCGTTACTGAATTAAGTCAAATGTACCTAATAACATTTAGCTAAATCTTAAATTCAGAAGTTAGTATCGTTTCTGACTGACTTAATCTGAATTTAGGTTCTGAATTTAGGAACTAAATTTCAGCCAAGTGCTTTTTTATCCCTTGCATCTTTTGCTTACACCCTTTCACACAAATATTATAAATGCGAATATTTGCGAGTATGTATGTATGTTTTTGTAACTTTTTCACGCCTAAACGGGTGAACCGATTGAGCTGAAATTCGGTATAGAGATAGCTTAGACCCTGAATAACACATAGGCTACAGTACTGCGGGACGCTAGTAGTAATATAATTTACATTACGCGAAGGTAGGTTGAGCTATATTGTTTGTCTGTACGCATTTATTAAAGAACTAGCTTATGCTCGCGGCTTTGCCCGCATGGCGAAATCCTTTCTTAGCGGAGGTTTACGTCATAAAACCTATCTGCATTCCAAATTTTAACTCAATATGTCCAGCGGTTTAGGCTGTGCGTCGTGCGTTGATAGATCAGTCAGTCACTCTTTTCTTTTATATAAAAAAAAAACAAGAAGTTATTTATTGTCATACACCCAAACACTTCTTACGTACATAATATAGACTAGCAGAATGTGTTAGAGTGAATATTTATTGTACCTACTAACGTAGGCTTACTGCATATGCCTCAATTTTTTTTAACTAGTTCCTCTGTTTCGTTCGCTTTTAGCAAATATTCTTCTGTGAATAGTCGAAAAGGACTTAATTAAAATAGTGATGTTCAGTTATAAATCTATTAAAACTATTTTAACGAGGCGCTTGTGGTTTTGACCGCTTGATTCGGAATCGAATACCGATTCGATAATTTATTATCGATATTTCAAATATGGCACTTATTTGACTACCGTTTGATATTGTTTTACGATAAGTTCATTAATGTAGTTATTGTACGACCGTCCCGGCTGCACACGTATAAACCTTCTTCATGAATCACTCTATAATCTATTACAAGCTTTATATTACTTTCACCTGTCTGTCTGTCTGTCTGTCTGTCTGTAATCAAATCTTGCAAGTTTAATTTGACCCACTTCCCGGTTTCCAATTGAGCTGAAAATTTGCATGCGTGTGTAAATCGGATGACAATGCAATATTTTTATGACATCGAGCTGATCTGATGATGGAGCTGGAAGGTGGCCATAGGAACTCCGTCATAAAACAACGCAACCCCATCGAGTTTGGGCTCATTTGATTCGTGTTGACGAGTACTTTATGATACAAGACGATAATAATAATTAAAGCTTGTTTTTAAAAAGTATTTTTAAAATTTCACTTGTGTATTACTGAAAACTGCATCAAAATCAAGCATTTAAATCGTGTCACATTTATAATGCATTAAACTCCGTTTAGTAAGTATGTAGAGGTAGTTTCAAAGATATATGGGAACTTGTGTGAGGGTGTGTGGTGTAAAATGCTTGGCTCTACATAAGAGCTCAAAACCTTTCGGCAGTACAGCGGTAAAAAATGATGGCTGCGTCTTCGTAACATTTTACTCAAAAAATACAACTTTTGTGAAATTTTACTTTTTTTTTCGATATACCTGTTACGGCTAAAGTCCGAAGTGCGGTTACACCTAGGTTTAGCCAGTTAAACCTAGGTGTAGCCGACCGCAATCGGTTAAAGTTATAGTCGGGCCGGCCTAAAAGGCCACATTTGACAGATGTCAGTCATAGCAAACAAGTGTTGGGACATTGTTTGTTTATTTCGATTACAGGATATGAATCGATACGATCTTCAAACACGTTGGAATCGAATACAGTTTTATGAAAACATTCATAAAGTCTAATTAATTTTAATTCTAATAGGTTTTTTTTGTAAACATGTAATGGCGTCATGGGCTAGTTTTGCCAGAAACATCTCACGAGTTATAAAAAAATATGTTTATTCTCTATACATTACACAATTTTATTTTAATTACATTATATTTTACAATAATATAATCACAATATTAACAACATATTTTATTTTAATCGCAATATAGTTATTTATTTATGATCAAATATTCAATCCAAGTTATAATTGCATTCGATTCTACATTTTAAATTTCGATTTCGCGATTTTATTGGGTAGCATCCTAATTGTTTTAAAAACAAAAACTGATTGACGTGACCTTGTATAGGGTGTCCTATTTATTCATCTAATGTTTTTAACCCCCAACGCAAGAAAGGTGGGGTGTTATAAGTTTGACGTGTTTGTTTGTCTGTCTATCTGTCTGTGCCATCGTAGCCGAACGGATTAATGAAGTTTGTTTATTTTTTCGTTTATTACTTTGCGTGCGTGCGTGCGTGTATGTTTGTTCCTTCTTTACGTTTCTTCTGGTAGAAATTTCAATTGTAGTTTTTGGTAGACTTTTTTATGGTAGAAAAATGCGTGAGCTAATGATGAAGGACATCGTAATTGTCCGAAACTCAGGATCAAGCCTAGCTCCGACCATTATTTCCGTGAGTTTTTAGTCGTTTTGTTTACATAGTAATATGGATTACTCTCACGTTAGTTTTCAAAAATGCACAGTAGAAAAATCTACTTAGTAGTTTTTGGTAGAATTTTTAATGATAGAAATATCTACCAAATGGTAGAAAATTAATAGTAGTTTTTGATAGATTTTTTATGGTAAAAAATCAACTAAATGATAAAAAAAGAATAGTAGATTTTGCTAGAAATTTCAATGGTAGTTTTTGGTAGAATAATTTAATGGTAGTTTTGGCAGAAATTATGATATAAGAATTTGGTAATAAGTTAAATGGTAGGCAAAAAATCTACCAAATGGTAGAAATTTTAATGGTAATGCGTAAATTGTTAATTGTAAATTCGAGTATAGTGTTCAGTGTTCAGCTAAGTGTTGTCATATTATTTATTGTTCAGCTAAGTGTTGACATATATTATTTACAGAAAAAATAAGTAAAATTTTTAGATCACCCTGTAAGGGAATTTTGATGATGTGTCAAATGTGGCCTTTTAGGCCGGCCCGACTATAGGTGTAGGTTTATTTTCGGCCTCATCCGTTTAAAACCTGAGACAAGTTATTATCAACATGTTTCATTGTTGTATGCTAATCGTTAAAAAATTTGGCTTTAAATATCCTAAATGATGAATTATAGACTCTGGAATAAGGAAAAGTAGCACCTGGTTGTAAAACCTAACCTACTGATGTCGGTCGGCCCAGAACTTCGTAATAAAAACAAGTTTTCTTTTACAAACATTTTATTTACACCTAACTATAACCGACTTCACCTAGGTTTAACTGGCTAAACCTAGGTGTAGCCGTACTTACGGCACAAGTATAGGTACACAATTATAGTTATGGTATAAAAAACACAAGAGAGAAAATGACAAGCGACGTGACATCTATTAGTACCCATTTCTGATGATCTAGTTACACACTAGGATTTTATTGAACTGAATATCCATTTCATAAATCTGAGGTATTATATAATAAATGGCGTTAGTAGTTCCTCGCAAATAAATAAAAAACCATTTTGTTTATCTGGTTTCAAAAACTTAAACAAAGTTATGAGGATTTATAAAATCGACGAAGCATTCCGATTAAAGGTGGGTAGTGGACTTGCGCTTCGCTTGGCTTGTCTTGGCGGGGGCACTACCGTGCCCCAAAAATAAACGTTCAACAATATACTCTCGACAAGCGCGGCGTGTTGGCTTCCGAAAATTAAACAAATTAAAACCTTTTTGGAGCGAGTAATAAATTCTTTACTTTTTTATTTTGAAACATTTCGTTTTCCGGTTACGTCAACTGCTGTCAAGAAAGCAAGAAAAGCAGCTTTTCATCGGGCGGCGTTTCTTGTTGCAAAGTAAAGGCGTAATAAATCATTGTATAATGCTCGCCAAGTCACCAGAGAAGAGACTCCGACAAAAACCGAAGCGGAGAATGCGTGGTGAGGTTAACCCGGAAGCCGCTCTCGAGTATTTTCAGGTTTGGCCTCGTACATTATTTATCCAATGCCTTATTGGTAGTCGCGGGCCGTTTTTGCAACACAATGCTTGGCTGTCAAGCTCTCGGTAGCGAGAAGGCACATAATGTGATGACGCATCTGGAGATGGTTTTCGGAATCGCTGCTCTTTTGTTTTTTGGGCTTCCTGGAATTGGTATCAATAACGAGCGCCAATTTTCTGTCCTTCTGTTCGAGGTTAAACAGCAGTAGTGGAACGTTTTACATTTCCGTTTCGTAAGAAAACCCCTATCTCGCCCAACTATAGGGCACACACCGACAAGCCGCAGTAGGTCGATGATAAATTGAAGCTTGGTAAATTGATTTATCAAAATAATAATTACCTATACTCAAATAGATCAGGTAACCCTGGTTACATTATTAGATTTAAATCACATTTTTTGTGGCCAACCTTTATGTTTCGGCTTCAGTTCGCCAAGGTTACTACAAGGCCTGCAACTTGAGCATATAGACACATAGCTTATAGACGCTCACACTTGTTACCAACGAGTCTTTTTAATGTCGTGTCTATGATTAAATATTTCATATAATTATGAGTAATGTTATGTACTCAACAGATTTCTGTAAATATCTTGGAAGCGAGGAATCTTGCATGGTCGAATTCGCAAACAGTTAATACGTATGTGGTTGTAATGTTAGGAAAGGAAAAATACAGGACCCACGTTCGAAAGAATATGGACGAAGCGCGATATAAAGAGGTATTTTTTGCACTAAATAAGATTTTCATTTCAGTATATTTTCAAGAAATTAATTAAAATGAGCGGCGTGTGTCTCACGTCATTGAAAAGAAGCCTGAACTCTGAACTTGCCAATTACACTTTCTCATTTAGTTGTGAACTAAAAGCTTTTAGTTTTAATCTCTTACATTAAGTAGTCTTTATTTAAAACTGTATATTACGCGTGACTTCACCTACGTTGGCCATTTCTCATGAATAGTAATTATTTTCTGGCTCTTATGCATTTATATGTATTTATAGCTCTTATGTGTAAACTAACTTTTTTTTTTCATTAGGTTAAGCCCGTCAAACAATCTCAATGTCCCGTTTTTGTAATATTTTATAGTAAACTATCACTGCTTGCACTAGCTGTACCGATTCCGTTGATGAGATCCGATGATGGAAATTGGGATAAAAGTAGCCTATGTGTATTCCAGGTTTTCAGCTATCTATGTACAAAGTTTCATCCCAATCAGTGAATTCTTGCATTTAAGATCAACAAATTTTGTACATTTGTTGAACAAACATAAACAGTCACATATTTACTTGGTCACTTAAAAACTTACCTTCATAATAATATCAACAGGTAGACGAATGTTGTCAGGAAAATAAAACTATTTACATTAACACCAAGTAAATTATTTTGCTTTTCGCGAGAGAAACTCAACACGTTTGCCTAAAGGTAAGCGCCACACCACAGTTAAAGTTAACATTATCTAAATGGTAATTGATTGTATAAATGTTTCAGTATCTTCTATTCGAATGGTATACGACGATGAAAGACCTTCAACAGGCGAAGTTGTGGGTGGGAGTGATGGAGCCTCGATGTTACGCGCCTCCGCGACTCCTTGGTGAAGCTACGATTGACTTGGGGGTCATCTGGGCGCAGACGAGTACGTTTATTGATATTATTTCGACTTTGAAACAAATTACTTACATTTTTATATAATATTTTTGAGAAGTCTTGTTGTGAAGAGCTGGGTCGAAAATGTGATGAGCTCAAGACCTGACTATGGGTCACAGTAATTTTATACACTGCAAGGTAGAACTGTATTTATTACCTGGGAAAAAATAACTAATGTATTATTGAGATTCTAAGCTTCCTACATACTGAATGCTCAAATGATTCAGGGGATACTGATATATTCCAAATATGATGTAACTTCATCAATACGACGTCTACAGAGATCACATCAAACTATACAATATGTTAAAAATCTGTTAACCCTGAAAAACCGTCTCAGTTAAAATTGCTGCTCTAATACCTAAACAGTGAGTGAGGCCGAATCTCAGAACGTAATAACACTATCTTCAGCATCACCACATCCAGTGTTTCTGACTTTACCACTTCACAATTCCTATACCTATTGCTGTCGTAACAGATCACCAAGTATTTCACAAATGGGCTCAACTTAGCCTACCTCGGGATCCTACTGCAGGCACGGTGGGTTTCCTCAAATTGGACATATCGATTCTATGCAGAGGAGATGTTCAGGCTATGCCGGTATTGGTGTCTGAAAAAGAGGAACAGTGAGTATATAATGGACAAAGACTTGAAGCCAATTTTATTGACTCCCTCAAATTAATCCAAGATGTCCGTATACGCTTTTAAAACATTACGACAAAGCCCCAGTTCACTGTATTTCCTACCCAATAATTTTAGTAATGTCATTGAGTGAGCCCAATTTGTAGGAGGATATAATATCCAAAATGTGTCTATTGTCTTTTATACAGAGAACATAAGCATTCAGTTATTACTGGCTCCGAACAGCAAACCGCAAACTACTTCGTAACGGTGTACAGCGCCTTTGGAATATTTGGAGTTCAATCGCAAGTGGAACGCCGAGGTGGAAAACTACCGAGCACTTACGTTAAAGTATCTTTTTGCGGACTAACGGTATTTCCTTCACTCTATTTTTATTCAACGATCAATATTTTCTTCGTCAGCAAGACTTTCACCTAGTACTGAGCGAGGGATAAGTCGACAAATTTTGATTGCAGTATTGCCTTGGATTTTTGTTTACATCTATGATGCAAACTACTTTGTAATACGGAATTGAGCTCTTCATTTCAAGATGTAGAAGCAGAGAATTTCCACACGCCTAATCTTTAAACTAGAAATATAAATTTTAAGTCCCTTATGTGCCACTCATGTCTGTTATTTCATGATTTATGAAATAATTTATCTGAAAATGTTTTCTTAGTTATCTCGATAGGTGGTAGGCAGTATCTAGTCTATATCCATGTTCGACCCACATCGTCGTTGATCTTCAAATTAAAATATTAAATATGTTTCAGGCCAAAACAGCAGTGCGCCACAATTCCGTCAACCCACAGTACTGTGAACAAATATGCATAACAGAAGCTTTTCCCAACGTCTGTCAATCGGTGCACCTAGAAGTGTGTACTACTGGGTCAGTCTATAACAAAACCCTGGCCAGAGTTGAATTAGACTTGTCACATATTTCATACGATGGGGAAAATGGTTAGATTTCGTTAAATGATGCTTCTACAGTTTGCGAGTGGTATCTACTCAGAGACATTACATTTGTGAACCTTAAGTCTAGGTACATTGGTGCTGACAGGCTTATTGCTACACCTAGCAGCTTCAAAACTCTATTTTTATTCTTGAACCTTCTTTACGCTGTCATTCATACTTTCTATTCCAAATAACTTATATCGTTATGGTCAAAAAGTATGAATATAAAGCCTATAAAACAAAAATAGTAGTTTTCGGATGCATAATGCTTATTAATTGGCATTCAAGACCTCGAATATCTACCATGCATAACAATTAACCATCTATGTACCTCTATATATTTAAGTTATATCAATAAAGAGTTATTTATCTTTATCTTAATATCACGTTACATGATGTGTGGTCATCATTATCATTGTCAGCCTTAGCCAGACTGCTAGGTACCCTTCCTGTTAGATATCCTGCCTCTTGCCATTTGTGCCATCTTGTTTCTCTCTGGTTTCCAGGGTTTGTTCCAACATTTGGACCATCACTATTGTACATGTATGGATCAACTGCTGATATTGATCAGGAACAGATCGGGAGTCCAGGGGAAGATGGACCATTCTATAGAGGTGCCATACTTATCGCCTTGAAATTGAAAACGTTTGTTTCCCATAACATGCAAATGGAATACAGAACTTCGTCCATCGAGCCGGTAGCACCTTTATTAGTGGTAAGTTTATTGCAAAAGCTACTCGAGACTTAGCTTGCTGAATGCACGTTGAAATACCGCCATCTGCTATTTTCTACATCTGAGTAAAGATTCTTAAAATTTAAGATTCATCAATTTAGTGGTTTTGGTGTAAAGAAATATAAACATACAAGCAATCGATTTTTTCGTTAACTTTTGCATGTAGCTGAAATAAAATACAATTTATTATCAGTACCTACTTTAATATGCTTTCTATTCATTTTGAAGCTTTTCGATGTCTATTTATAGGATAATCTGTGGTACTGGGACGAGATATGCATTTTCTGCCCGGTTTTAGAAGTTTCAATGCTTGAGCGACAGTCTTGTGGTAACCTATGTGGTGCAGCCGTCACTATTGGTGAAATTAATCTTGAGCTCAATGATGAAGGAGGTAACCACTACATAGTACCTATAAAATAAAGTTGCTTGTTAAATAAAATGCGATTAAGATATAATTGACCTTTAAAGTGCTATATTATAATAATTATCTTAACGTTTACAGAGTTCGCAATAATGAAGAAATCATTAAGTAAGTAAACAATTACATGTATTCATAAAGTTAAATGATAAGTCCAGAACGTCTCCGACAAAATTTCAAGTTTCGAGTCTACTTACACTTAATGTTTTACTCTTTTATTAACCCGTTCTATTGGAGCAAGGGAGACTCGGGTGTCAATTAATACATTCAAAATCGAACTCTAACTTCGTTAAACATATTTATAAAGGAAAACGCAAGCTACATTACACTGGGCCCCTGAACGTGACAAAATGTGATAATAATCGTTATGGACATCTGAGCTTCTTAAATGCATTCCCTGTATTACAACTGGCCATACATCTACCAGACTTGAAGTTTAGGATGTACAGAAACAATATGGTGCGAAAAATGGCTCTTGATTTGGTACGACTTTTAACACAATACAATCTGGCTATAGTTCTAGCATTTGATCCCTTGGTGCGCTGCGTGTTCTAGCATGTGATGGATGAGGATTATTGCTGTGACTAATTTTTCTTTTGAGTATATTAAAATACATATTCCGGGTACGTACAAAGGATCTCAAAGAAATCTTCTCAGGTCATATCTATCCACTGCTGCCTTTGACAGGAATTCCTTATGCTTACCTTCCTTTTGATTTTATAGAGAGCTTTACCCAGATTATGGCATGGATGAAATTTTAATTACCCGACCATCAAGAGATGGTCTTCCTTGATATCTTTTAAGCAGCACTCTGTTACTACATTGATCATTATATTATTATCCCTGTAACTGTTAAATAACAATACATAATGCTGCGGTTAACAATCCGGCTTACATTTATAATGTTATTAGGAATTAACCTTGAAGAGAGTTGTAAACATGACTAAGAAACATAGCAACACAAGTTTGTGTAGTTTACTCGATGAAATTAGAGAGGCTATGGAGCGCACTGTTGGTAATATTCTGAAGTATTTCAATGCAATTAATTGTGAGTCGGCTCCGAATGACCACGGCGATGGTGAGCATTACACCACTGAACTGGATCAGAAGCTGCTGACGCTTCAGAAGGAGGAACTTGTAAGTAAACGTTAGGTCACTCAATTGTTCAAGGAGATGTTTATGTTGTCCAAGCAATAATAATGTATCTCGATGTCATGTTAAGTGTGTTATACTGTGTTATACTTTGACTGCAAACGAAATATTGACCGATGTATGGCTTAACATCAGACAAACGCGAACTCGACTATTTTCATCTACTTCCTCTACTTCTTACTGATTTGGGTTTCATATAACGCATTTTTGGTGAATTTTATCTATTCATGATATGATTTTACACTTACCGCTACACCACCTCGATCGACCAGACCGTAGTCTTCCTTCCTTTGCTCCACCGTATTATTCTAAAAATAATGTATTCTTGACAGGAGAAGATGTACCATCAACTGAAAGACAAACTTAAATCTAATTCTACAATAAGTCTTATGAAGATGTTGAACAGCAGTGACAATTACATAATAACAAAAAAACAAGTGAAGAGTTTTGTGGTTGAGACGATGGTATTTGTGGAAAGGCTTGAAAGCCTTGCTTACAAGGTAAGGTCTTAAAGGTTAATAACACTTAACATGAGTAAGCAGAGATCAAAAGCAATGAAGAAACCAGTTTTAGAGTATAAACGAGTAAAATGTAAGGGATCTAGAAAAGGAAATCGAGCTGACATTTGCAATGTAATCTAAATGAAAAACTTTTGTTTGTTTTTTCTTTTATGTAAAGTGACTAACCCAACAAATTGGTATCAAAACCACTACAAACTGATACGCTATACTACCTGAATATGTAATTGTATTAACAAATTGAAACCTTAATCGAAAATTGATTGGCTGATCAAAAAAATAAGAGATCATTTTAGCTAAATGATCATCAGTAGTATAACCCTTCTAAGTAGCACTATATAATAATATGATACTAATAAATAAATGTTATGGATAAGCAGGGTCCAGAAGGATGGCCTGATATAGTTCTGTGGTTGCTGAACGATGGATCAAGATATGCATATTGTAAAATAAGTACTCCTGACGTCATCTTCTCGGAGATGGCAGAGCAAAGTGGGAAAGGCTGTGGCCAAATACAAACTGTGTACATGAAAGTAAGATATATTTATATACAACTTGAACTCAGTACCAAGGGGGTGAAATGCTGGAATTCTAATCCCTATATTTTTATGTATAAAATAAAACACTTAGTCAAAATTGTACGCGTACCTATATATGTTTCGGCTAAAGTCCGAAGTGCGGCTACACCTAGGTTTAGCCGGATAATCCTTAAGTAGGAAGCAGGAGGTTCATACCACTTAATAGAAGCCCAAACTTTCAAACGAAACATGGAATAACATGTCTTTTCTAAACCTTACCCGTCCAAATCTTTGGCAGGTCGTCCGTCACTTCACCAGGCCTATTGGCTATCGCCCAACGACATGTAAAACACTAGAATCCATAGACAAAATTGCAAAGTAAAGTACACTGAAGTTGTCATCAATCGTAGTAGGTGTGAATTAGCCAATAGGCCCTCAGGTCCCACTTTCCTGAACTGCGATTCCCTATATATAATAATATAAATTCTTTATTTTATCAGCCTTTAAAATGTAGCAAACACAACCTACCGTCTCAATGTTCCTGTATCGCAGGAAAAATGGAATTTATGCTTTGGATGGGAAGCTTTTCGCAGAAGTCAGCACTCGAATGTTTTATGCCAAACGGTTTCAATATAAGAGTGAAGGAATTTGACATGTGTATCAAAGCAGAGTCCTTGGTAAGTACAGTTACAAAGTCGCTTCTTAGTATTTATCCAGGTTATTGCCCACTTTGCTATTATAATCGACTAAATAGCTGTATAAGCAATTCAATCGAGGCGGGTTTAGAGCCCGCGCAGACAGAGCGTGTTCGGGCGTTCTGCTTTTCCATTCTCAAATTCATGGAACTCCGAGAGCTATTTGTCTGTGCACGCTCTTAGGACTCTATCTATAACATTACAAACAACGCGGAACTCTGAACGCTCTCGCTTATTTCCAAAATCGCATAGATAGGTTACCTGTTTAATTATTAATTAAATATTTAATTAAAATTAACCCATGTGAACATTATATTCTCCTCTCCCTGCACGGTTGTCTGGAAGAGATTGCTATGACTATGAGCGATACTATGACTGCCAATTGTAACACTTACGTAATTATATTGTGATTTTAATTTCTTTTTTTTAATATTTTTTGTTACAATGAATTGTTACCTATCCACTCGTACCTATCTCTCAATTTCAGATGTTGGAATGTTGTGTTTACATTCATCGAGCTAGAATATTAACCACAGATAGCTTAGTTGCTCTCAGCCCCTACGTTAGAGTCAACGCTTTGAGTGATACAAAAGATTCTAAAGTTAGTACCTACCAAGTATATAAAAGTACGAGAGTACGGGGTAAGTTACTTACCCTTACATACTTACTGTAAGTCATCATCATCAGCCTATGTTCGTCCACTGCTGCACATAGGCTTCCCCTATGGCACGCCACTCAACTCGGTCCTCCGTCTTTCTTCTCCACCCACCCCCAGCAACCCCTAGGATCATCATCGCCCCATCGCGCCCATGGGCGCCCTACACTACGTAACCGTAAGTACCTGTTATTATTGTACCAAGTGTGTTTCTATGGTTTTTTATATAGGTACATACAATCTGATGACGAGCCCAACTTCGGTGATTTAAGCGAAAACACCTTCCCGCTGTGTTACCTAGGTAGTCATAGGAACGAAGTCTTGCGCAAAACTACGCTACGCTCGTCATCTTGAGACAAAATGTAAAGTGTTAAGCCTCGTAATTTCCTTGGCCACTTTCATCCCAAACACAGCGAATCGCCGCAGAATATAGTTATGTTCGTGGTAAATAATCCAGAATCTCACAGAGAAAACCTCAGTTTAAAAAATGTTGAGCAAGGAGCTTTTTACCCTCAATCTACTTCTTGCAATCTAGTGCCAAGTTGCCAAATTACAGTAGCGGCGCTAGGCGCCAGCGACGTCGGCGACCGCCGACGGCCTCGCGCTTGAGGGGGCCTCGTAAAATTTTTAATTATTTAAAATTTATTTATTATTTTTTTAAACATATGCGCGAGTTAAATGATTGAGAAGTACCTACTTAAGGGCATTCATCAAAATGCATCAAAAGAAGAACTTTTCAAGTATAATAATGATTTAGGTAGGACTATAATATATTTTCAGGAAGGCGAAAACGGCGACATATAGCCTTGCGAACTATACAAATACATATACAAATACAAACATTTATTTGCAAGAATGTAGGTGTACAAAATAGGTCTTAATAAAATAAGTCGTTATAAAACTAGGTCCGTTACATTCTGCCTCTTAGAGGCGTTCAAAATTTTACTTGTTATTTAGATAATATTATGTTAATTACAACATCTTGTATATACCTTGCATTTTATAATTTAAATTAATTTTAATGTGTTGAATAAAAAAATAAAAACGAAAAGAGAAAAAAATAAAATAATAACAATGTCAATTCCTAATAATGTCCAAAAATTCTAATATTATGTCCAAAAATAGCTATATGTCCATCCACCAATTTGAAATTTATTAAAATTAAAGTCAAATAATAAGTATGTTCAAGAAATTAGTATAAAGTCAAGTAGAAAATATACCTATATATTACAATTAACGATTGGATGTCATAGATTATAATTTAGCAATATTATTATTTAAAGTCCAAATATTCTTTGACTGTGTAAAAACATTTATCTTGAAGCCATAATTTCAATTTACTTTTAAAAATATACATCGACAAATTTTGTTTTTTAAATTCTAACGGAAGTTTATTAAAAATTGCTATGGCCTGGAAATATGCATTTCGTTTGACCATCTCCAGACGACATGGAGGGACATAGAATTTATTTTTGTGTCTAGTTTGTCATGTCAGGACATCGGAATTTTTCTTGAAATATTCGTGATATTGCTTTACAAACATACACATGTATAAAGGTACTATATAAAGGTACTACTAACTCCATGTTAATATCAGGCGCTGATTCAGGGCCCCGCGGGCATGAGGGCCAAAGAAATTAAGTAATTTAATGTGGCTTTATTTTTCTCTTGTCAAAATCAGCGGCTAGCAAACTCTTTTTAAAATATTCTCGTCGCTCGCAGCTAAGTGCTCGCTCTCTAATAAGCAAAATTATTGTAATCTCGTGACTTAGAACGAGCTAAACGTACATCTTTCGCATTCAAAAATATTAAATTTTCTCTGGGTGCTCTTACTAGTTAAAATATTTAATTTTAATTCAGTTTCCTTGCCACTCTAAGCAAGCTAAACACACATTATTTGTGCTGAAAAATTCAAAATTTTCTCGGCGCTCGCAGCGAGCTGCTCGCGCTTTTATACAAAAGAATATAATATTTCTAGGGGTTAGCAACGAGCTGCTTGCACTTTTATAGATAAGGATATTTAGTTTCATAGCCACTCGGAGCAAGCTAAACGCACATTATTCGTGCTAAAAATTCAAAATTTTCTCGGCGCTCGCAGCGAGCTGCTCGCGCTTTTATACATAAGAATATAATATTTAGATTCCGAGCCACTCGGAGCAAGCAAAGCGTACATTATTCGTACCTACTGAAAAATTAAAATTTTTCTCGGGGTTAGCAACGAGCTGCTCGCACTTTTATTGATAAGGATATTTAGTTTCATAGCCACTCGGAGCAAGCTAAGCGTACATTATTCGTACTGAAAAATTCAATTTACATTATTCGTACTGAAAAGTAAAAAAGGTGTAAATTATTCAAAATTGTAAGACTACGCTTAAATGTGTCCCTTCTTAGTTTGAAAAAAATTCTAGCTGAAAAAGGGGGCCTCGCGAACCTAATTTCGCCGACGCCCATGCGTGGTCTAGAGCCGCCACTGGCCAAATTATGCGAGTTTCAACATCTCCTTTATCTAGTAACTTAACTATCGAACTTTAGTATCGTATACTGTTTTCAACAACAAACAGTAATAAATAGGTAGTTGATTTTTATTTATTGATTTAACCTTATGCTCCGCTTTGAGCTAAGCTTTTCTATCCGGCGCACTAAGTAAAGTTTAATCCTGCTCCTGCTTACCAGAACTTATAACATAGTATAGGTATACCTACCTATTTATATTTAGTATTCCGGCAAAAAATATTATGCTTCAGGTAGAACACAAGACATCGTCCCCTGTATGGAATCAGGTGGTCACGATCAAGAGCATGTCGCGATCATCAATGGACCGTTTGGAGAAAGATCCTCCGAAGATATTGGTGGAAATATATGATTCAATGGTAAGTAATAATTTCAAATATATTCGAAAAATGTGTGGAAATTTCGACCAAAAACGTTTACCATTATTTTCGTCAAATCAGGACATTATTTGTAGCACTTTGGTGCCAAAACAAAGATTTGCTTAGATGAAGTGGTGAAGGGTAAATAAATCTTAGTCCTAAGTCATGACAAAATTGGGCGCAGATAGGTAGGTAAGTACTAGGGCATGCATTCGAATATTCGAATTATTCGAATAATAAATTACGCCGAATATTCGAATATCAAACTTGCCATATTCGAATATTCGATAATTTTTTAACATTTTCAAACTCGGAAGTTAAGCTGGTATAGAACCACAGCTGAAAGGGTAACTACAAACAAAAAAACAATGGCCGGCCTCTTGGGCTATTTAGCGGGTAAAAAATCGAATATACTCGGGTTATAGGAGAACAATACAACACCATCACACGCGCCATGACGCTTACTCCCGCCAATATGCATTCTCCCATTGCATTTTTCGTCTTTCATTTAGTAGGATTGCTCAAGAATAAAAAAAAATTATCTAGTCTAGCATTGTTTTTGTCTTGAATAGTGAAGAGATCTTCTCTTGATAAGTTTGTTCACCTCCAGCCTACGTGCCCCCAAAAACTAAAAACCCACTTGATGCTAGAAGCCTAAACACTTCTTCTGACTCAATTTGAGATAATCCGCACGGATCTTCATCAGCATACATTCCAGGTTTCGGAGGTGGTCTTCAAAGGAGCGAGAGCTCCTCAGTTTCATGAACAGTGTCATTCATGTATATAAGAGACGCGTTCCCAACGAGTCCAACAAGCACCAACTCCATTAACCTCTCGAACGTTGCAGGCGCATTACACTATCTGAATGGCATTAGGTACTTGATGTTGCCACAGGCCCTTTCCAGTAGAAAATGCAGTCTTCGCTTTATCCTAAGGGTCTGTTTTCACTTGCCATGTACCCCACACTACTGATCGATGATGGCCATTTCATTCCTACTGGAGTGTCCAATGTGGCGTCGATCCTCGGTCCTTTCTAGTTATTTCATTTAGTTCCCAATTCCTGGTAATACAAACAAAAATATTAACTGCCATCCTTCTTCTAAACCAGTACAACAGTAGAACACCAAGGATGAGGATTCAATTAAATCATCATCATCATCTCAGCCGTAAGACGTCCACTGCTGAACATAGGCCTCCCCTTTGGACTTCCATATGTACCGGTTGGAAGCGACCTGCATCCAGCGTCTTCCGGCGACCTTTATAAGGTCGTCTGTCCACCTTGTGGGTGGACGTCCTACGCTGCGCTTGCTGTTCCGTGGTCTCCACTCGAGCACTTTTCGACCCCATCGGCCATCCGCTCTCCGCGCTATGACGGGCCTGCCCATTGCCACTTCAGCTTGCTAATCCGCTGGGCTATGTCGGTGACTTTAGTTCGCCTACGGATCTCTCCATTGCTGATTCGATCGCGTAGAGAAACCCCGAGCATAGCCCTTTTCATATCGCTGTGCGACTTTGAGCTTCGAGATGAGGCCAATAGTGAAG
The DNA here is from genome assembly GCA_947507615.1 of Hemithea aestivaria. NCBI lineage: Eukaryota > Metazoa > Arthropoda > Insecta > Lepidoptera > Geometridae > Hemithea > Hemithea aestivaria. The sequence continues at coordinate 6,303,271 of OX382323.1, forward strand.
GAGCACGTTTCGTTGCCGTAAGTCATCACCGGTAACACATTGATTAAAGACTTTCGTCTTGAGGCACTGAGGTATGTCGGACGAAAAGACGTTGCGTAGTTTCCCGAACGCCGCCCAACCGAGTTGGATTCAGCGGTTGACCTCTTTCTCGAAGTTGGACCTACCTTATTGGACTACTTGTCCTAGATAGATATATGAGTCCACAACTTCGAGTACCGAGCCTCCAACAGATACTGGGGTGGGCACAACATTGGCATTTGACATAAGCTTCGTCTTGTCCATGTTCATTTTTAAGCCCACCCGTTGGGAAGCTCGGTTGAGGTCATCGAGCATCATGCTGAGTTCCTCCATCGACTTTGCCATGACTACGATGTCGTCGGCAAATCGAAGGTGAGTGATGTATAATTCGCCGTTGATATTGATGCCAAGTCCTTGCCATTCCAGGAGCTTGAAGGTGTCTTCCATTTCGGCAGTAAACAGTTTCGGAGAGATAACGTCTCCCTGTCTTACGCCTCTTCTTAATGGAATCGCCTTCGTGCTCTGCTCCTGTACTCGGACTGACATAGTGGCGTTCTTATACAAGCACTTCAACACTTCAATGTACCGATAGTCAATATGGCATCGCTGAAGTGACTCGAGCACCGCCCATGTTTCCACCGAATCAAAGGCTTTTTCATAGTCCACAAACGCTAAGCATAATGGCAAATTATACTCTTCGGTCTTCTGTATAACTTGCCGCAGCGTATGGATGTGGTCTATGGTACTATAGCCTCTTCGGAAACCGGCTTGTTTGGGAGGCTGGAAGTCATCAAGTCTGTGTTCGAGACGGTTCGTGATGACCCTTGAAAACAGCTTATAAACATGGCTCAGATGCGTAATGGGTCTGTATTTCTTCAATAGGCTGTTATAACCTTTTTAATCATCTTCAATCACATCGTCTTTTATCATTTCTTCAATCATGGCTTCCTCTTTTTTCTCTTTTGCTACTGGTAGTCTTCTTGGTCTTTGAAAAATCTGCCGCTCATTGTCTGTGTTGATCTTGTGTAACTAATGCGTTCTCGATATCAGTTTCATTGGTGGGGAAAATATCGCTGTATTTGGATGATTCTTGCCATCGCTGCATCCAAACATCTTCGTCATAAGTTTGCATCAATGTATGTTCTTGATGACTTGTTCTACGTTACTTAGGTCCAGAACTCGCACCGAAGCTGTGTATCTGCAGCTTATTAATGCACGCGTCATCAACCCATGGTTGATTTTATAGCTCAAGTTCTCAAAGAACACATATCGATATTTCTTTCCACTATTCCTCGGCAAACGTGCTGGTGGTGGTCTCTGGTCTAGGTGGAAGTATGACTTTCTTGACGCTGTAGATCTCTCCTGACTTTCCCTGATGCCCCCCTCCATAAAAATGTCCTCACAATCACACTCATTTCCTTGGATTCACGCCAATTGCGTTAAAAGAGAGTAGATTACGAAAAATATTTTTTTTTTCCGAATAATCGAATAATATTCGAATATTCGAATAATGCCCGAAAAAAAATCGAATATTCGAATATTAATATTTTCGAATATTTGCAAGCCCTAGTAAGTACAGTGCAAGGTTTGTTTAAGACCTAGGGAGTTTGGCGTCATCATCATCATCGTCAGCCTATGTTGTCCGTGCAGCTGTCAGTGAACTTATTTTTTTTTCAGGAGTAACCGTCCAATACTGTCCAATAAATGAATCATTATAGGTAGGTATCTATTATTTAAATTTCAGGGAAGTTCAGAGTTAATAGGACGGTTAGAAATGGAACCTCTAGTGAGCACAAATCCGATGACCAATTACGATCCACCTCTTCAGTGGTATGATATCTTCACGGACCACGAAGCTGTGGGGCAAATATTGCTCTCGGCAAAAATACGGCAGGTACAAACGCACATTACGGTACCTATAATATTATATTACTAGCTACCCCCAGCGGTTTTCAAATTTTTATTATTACCAAATAGCTATTGCTACTGCCATCTATATAATTTTTCATGAATCATTTACTACTACTATTTCTAAGTTAGTTTACTGTAATAACGCTAGGTGTCACTTGTTTCTCTGTTGGTTATAAAACGAGTTCACTTGAAAATCGCCAGATGACTCTTTGGCAAATGATTTGTAGTATAAAAGGTTTAGAAATTTTGTAAAAAAAACCTTGCTCTTATGTTGTCCTATTTTAAATAACTCCAAAATTACCAAAATCAAAACGTTTTTAAATGATTTTATAATATTTTTTATTTATTCGGAATTGGATAATCAGAATTTCTACTACTACTAGCGCCATCTATTCATTCTGATAAGTACTGATACGATAATCGCAAAAGGTTTTCCAAGCTAGTTTTTAGTATTGACGTTAGATGTCGCTTTTAACAGTTCGACGCGAAATGTGAATTTCAATAAATAATGCAATTATATGCAGTAAGTAACGCACACGACGCGCAAAAAGTCCGGCGCACAAATAATATAATTGATAATGTCTGATTGTTAGTTTAATTTTTAAACTCTACTCTAGCAAAACATATTCCGTGCGTTATTAATAAAATTTAAAAAAAAAATAGCACTCCGGGAGTGCCGGCTGCCGGCAGAAGTGAAAACTTAAATATTAACGTTGTGTTTAATTATAAGTATAAAAATACTATCATTTATGAGGTAGAATACAATGTTTATTTATTGCGCTATCGTACACAAATATGACAATTTATATTATATTATTTATAATATTATATCGTTATTTCGCACCTCTCGAGGAAGAAAGAATTAACCCTAATTGTGACTTTTTATTTTTATTGCATAAAATCAAGAAAAATCCGATACATATTGTCTATTTTTTTCATAAATTTATCTCAAAAAATGAGGGAATTATTAAAAAAAAACTAAACTTGTACGACACTGGAATCAAATAAAATTACTCTATAAAACTGTAGTTAATTACATTTGCGACCACACTATTTACTAGTTTTCCATGGCAATAACATCATAAATACACTTACGTCAATATTGTACGAACATTTTTACAAATATCTTTAGATAACTACAGATAACTCCTTTTTAAAGAAATTTTCGTAAATATATCGTCGTGCAATTACAGTTACCACATTCTTCTACGAAACATTTATCAGCCTTTATCACATTAACTACTAGTTACTCACTTCTTTCACGAAACTTTAGTCAGAATTAAAATAAATAAGTCTAATCGCTTACATTTTTATTATGAAATAGTTGTATAGAGATTGGTTTTTATGTTTTTGGAGTCCAGCAGCGCACGTTTCTGTGTAGCCAGTTATGTAAACTGGGTATCGTTACGCTAAACGCAGATCATAGTTACTCAATCTGCCTTGCTTCAACTTGAAATCTGGAGAGTAGCGGGATTCAAGGCAAATGATGAGCTAACCAGTCATGAAAGAAAGTCTCGGCATGCAAGATCGTACCCGTTAGCGACTGGATGCATAAGAGGACCCAACGGACATCCCCGGAGGGTTCGAGTGACCTCGCAATTCTCACTATAGTTTCTCTCGGTTGACGTAGTATAAGTTTGGATTTCTAATGACCTGTAGCTAAAGATCTCGTTCCACTTCAGTTTCTGTGTACCGTGTCACTCTATAAATCTTTAAATAACTAAGAGAACGGTTTCAAAGCTTCAGAAATCCCAATTATTAATCAGAGGTTCATAGAACGCAGTGAAATCATGTGAATATGCTGGCGTCCAACCGGAATACCTGCGATAGTGTTAAAGACATGTGCACCAGGGCTCACTCCGATTTTGACTAGCCTTCAGCATTATACGCCAACGTGCAGCCTGTTTTCAAAAAAAGGCAGTTGTGCTGGCATTTCCAACCACTGGCATATCTCAGTCACGTTCATGAAATGGAGCATCAATCTCGACGAATGATCTCCTGTGTGCTCAACAATTCGGGGTTTGTCGTGGTAAATCTACTGTTGATCTGTTTTGCATATCACTCACTTCTTGGGTAAGCAGATAACATCTAGCGGTAGAGCCAATAGAGACGGAAAGAAAAACGATGAAGAGAAGTTATTTACTGTTAAAAGAATTTTATTTAATGAAACTTCTCCTTTCCGAAATGTATGTTTGTCGATAGCTAATCACTTTTAGATACTGGGAATTCCTCTTATTTCTGCCTTTTACTTCTATGATTACATCAAGTCTAAGACTCAATCGACTGTCAGGAACTTGGGTATTTTGGCAAAGGTGCAACATTACTTCACCCGGGACATTTGCTTATCTCTATCATAAAGCCGATCATACGATCTATAGAAATGATGAGAAAATGATAATGAGTATATCTATAGAATATTGTTTTCGTCTTTGGGATGATACTGCCAAATACCAGTTTTAGGTTCTGGAGTCGATTCAGGGGAGCGCCAAAAGGCTCACGAGGGACCAAACGCTAGTGCATTCTAAGAGTTTTGAACACTGTAGAAGAGTCACCCCTTCTAACCGTTTTATTAAGATTCGTTTCGGAGAGTGGCGCAGGAATTACACAAACTAATCCTATCCCGCTCGTTCCCGCCGTTCATAAAGCCCGTTTCAACTTCGGAAGTCACGGTTTCCAACAATGCGGCATCCATTCCTTGTGGCGCAATATCTAATCGTATTTGAAACACTTTGCAGTCATTCGTATTTCCTTGTGTCATAGACTTTGTTTTTACTCAAGCAATGTTTGAAATTGGTTGAATCATCATTAGTCATACTTCATAAATGAAAAACAATGTTCTAATTTAATAAAAAGACATAATTATGACACTTCTCATGTTATAATACTAAACTTAATCATTGAATACAAATGTATGAGTGGATGAATATTTCTAATTTATTTGCGCCAAAACGGCTAAGTGGATCTAGATGAAATTTTGTACAGATATACAATATATCCTGAAATATGACTTAGTTTACTTTTAAAGCTGTAATACTACTCAACATAGCTTGTATTAAATTTATTACGAAACCTTTATGATTTTTGGTATAGTACAACAAAAGCTACCTTAAAATACACAATCAGTAATATTTACAAGATCTTTCTACAAAATTTAAATAAGTTAAAAGTTTTACACATAAATCCCTTATACTGGAGTCATTTAAAGGCTGTTTTTTATTTTTTTATTTCTTTTGTACTGAGAAACGACTAATATTTTACAAAATAAATGTTTGGAATAACGTAATATGTCAACATACGCGAAAACTGTCTGTGATTTTTTCGTTTAAAAAAGCGCTTACTTGAAATACATTACTTATCTGAATATATTTTTCGAAGAAAAAGGATGCAATTTATTTTACGCAAAAAGACCGAGACAAAGTTTTCGTGGAAAAACGTCGTAAATCATACTTACGCGTGGAGTTTGTAACGACACCACACGCTCAGAAAGTCGTATCTGCAGTTATGTCAGCATTATAGTTTCCGTTCCATGTTAATAAAGTAGTATTTCTCTTAACTACATAAATTAATTAATATGTGTCGCTGAAAAATAGCGTAAAGCTATTTTTTAAGATTTACTCCATGACGATTAATTAAATTGCAAATTGAAATACATAGGTCAATCGAGGTTATTTTTTGCTATTTTTTGCTATATACTAAATTTTTCTCAGATTGCCGATGATTTTTTAAATCAGTTTTTTGTTGCTCCTGTAAAGTTGGTGTTTTTCAGTTACGACTTTCTTCCTCGGGGGGTGCGATTTATATATTACATTAAATTTTATCTCTCAGAAAAATCAACTTCCATCCATAATTTTGACGACTTTTACACCATCGTTATTATCAGAATCATCATCGCAAATTTTTACAACTGATACAATTGGTTTATGATAACTGAAGTAAGAAACAAACAGTTTTGATTCGAACCTATTTAAGTGTCTAATAAAGACCGCATCAATAGTAGTTTTGTAGGTATTTCGTTGTGCTAAAATTGCGATCATTTGACATAGTTAAACCAAATTCATTATTTAAAAATTCAATTAATGATTGATTTTTATCGTCTGCAAAATTTATATTGAAATCAAAATTAAAAAATAAAACGGGCGCGCGCTTGTTTAAGCCCCCTGTGCCGCCTAAACAGAGCAGCACACTCAGGCACGGTAGAAAGAGTGGGAGATACTAGTTCCTCTCCCTTCCCCTCGATCTTACGCTTTTTCGATCAGCATCACGTGACCCTGACGCGAGTTTTAAAGTTTTTACCCATACAAAAAAAAGTGCTCAGCGCCGCTAAAGAAGTTTTCACTTCAAAAATACTTTGTTAAAAACTAGAGATGTGCTTAATTTAATGATAGGAATAAGCTAAGTGGTGCAATAAAAATATGCCGGAAAGCAGATCATTGCAATGATAGAAAAAGTGATACGGTATAATTTTATTTCAAGGTTCCAGAGACTCTAATTAAGTCAACAACGTATGGTTCGCTGAGTGCCATTGACGAAGCCCAAGAGAATACCGAAAATACTGAACGTAACGATATAGATGAATTACCTCTGGAACTTAGACCTAAATACCACACTTACAAGTACGTAAATAAATGTTTTATTAAACATCAATCCTTAAAATATTATGCCATTATAACTTATAAGTATAGCATTAAATACCTATATTATAACTAATAGGTTATTATAAAATTTGGTACTAGTGTGCTCAAAAACCTCAGAACAACATCATATAATATTATTTCCTTCATAATATTATAATTATTATCCTTATATTAACGTAGGTAGCGTTGGTGCAGTGCACCTAGAATTTTACATCATTGTAAAATCCTGGGTTGCTCTCTGCTGATTATTATGGGCAGCCATGGATTTAAAAAATAGGAAGATGCGGTATTGACGTTTCTGACATGGACCGCTTCAATTAGGCCCATGGGTCTAATTAAAAAGCGGAAAATTGTGCCAGGCACAATTATTAAGTACATCGGCGCGGCAACTGACACTTTCCGATCCAACAGGCCTAATTTACTGGCTGTTTTTTTTGTTTTAGGGTGGACATCTATTGGTGGGGACTTCGCGAAGTAAACTGTATAAAAAAACCATGCGCTATTTTGGAAATTGATGATTTAATTATAAAATCAGATGTTATTCAATCAAACAATCCAAACTGCAATTTCCCCAACGCTCGGATATCGCACACTTTTCAGAGCCATTTGGAAGAGTGTTATAGTCCCCCGCTGACCATAAAATTATACGACAGCAGTACTTTTGGAAGGACAATTTTTTTGGGGACGAAAACTGTAAAAAATCCAAATAAATACATAGTGGATTGGCTTACAAAATACGACAGAGATACGTGTCTAAATATTGCTTCATTTACGTCTAATCATTTTTTACGAGGTGACTGGCATTTTATTAAATTTTGGTTTATGTAGGTAGATACTAAGTACATATTATTGCAAATACACTTACATAAATTATAAACGTGAAAGTTACCAAGAATGGATGTAAGCGGTTGGACCGATTGAGCTGAAATTTGGTATAGCTGGGCTATAATTTTTTGAAATTTGGTATAGCTGGGCAGCTAGTAGCTGCGCCCAACGGTTTTACCCGCTGCACTGTAGCCTATGTGTTATTCCAGGGTCTAAGCTATCTCTATATCAAATTTCAGCTCAATTGGTCCATCTGTTTAGGCGTGAAAGAGTAACAAACATACATAAATCTGCATAAATCCAGACATCCATATATTCTTATAGACTTTCACGTTTATAATAATATTAGTAAGATTGTGGGTTATATTATGTAGGTACCTATTTATATTTTATTATAAAGGGTCGTCCACATTTGCCGGCCAATGACTCGGCCGAACGTTCGCCCGAGTGCACAGGTTATATATATATGCACTTGGGGCACAGATTATATAAATAAAAAAATAAAGAAAATTTAACTAATTTCAAGTAATTATTCACACAAAATGGCTTCAAATGATCCATGATTGATTAATATTCAAAATATTATTAAAGTCGTTAGCTATGGAGCCCAAAATGAAAACAAGAAATTTACCGGAAAAAAAAAACCGTAAATATCCGAACACATGCGTCTACATTCGTCTATAGACAAGAATTGTTCGTCCATAGACAAAACACACACTTAGCGAATCATTGGCCGGCAAATGTGGACGACCCATAACGTCGAATGTCGAGTCCTACTGCCTACTATTGAGTTGGTGGCAGATTTAACTTCACTTGTTTAAACTTTTGTTTGATGGCTATGTGTGGCCGTGTGGCACGACTGCACAAGTCTTTGTATTCCAAGTCTAGCGCCGGCTTTATAAAAACATATTTATATGGTCATTGGTCTATGCCTCAATGGTCATTGGTCAGCAGTTGTAAGCGTTGCCAGTGCGTTACTTTTGTAACGTTTTGCGTTACTTTTTGACCCTTTGCGTTACTTTTACGTTACTTGTCTTAAAATGTTACATTTGCGTTACTTTTTGGGGTAATGATTTTTTTAAATGAACTTACAATGGAAGAATATAAAACTTAGTGAAACGGAACGCAATCAAAACGGAAAACAAAAATTAAAAAAAAAGTAAATAATATGTCAATATCATGGCACGTCCACATATGCCGGTCAATGACTCTGCGAGTCGTTGGCCCAACGTTCGCCCGAGCGCACAGATTATATATATGCACTTGGGGCATAGATTATATAAATAAAAAAAAATAAAAAAAAATTAACTAGTTTAGAGTAATTATTCACACAAAACGGCTTCAAATGGTCCATGATTGATTAATATTCAAAATATAATTAAAGTAGCTATGGAGCCCAAAATGTATACCAGAAATTTACCGGAAAAAACCGTATATATCCGAAGACATTCGTCTATAGACAAAAACTGTTCATCCATAGACAAAACACACACTCAGCAAATCATTGGCTGGTATATGTGGACGAGCCATAGGACCAACGACTCGCCGAGTCATTGGCCGGTATATGTGGACGAGCCAGAAGGCGATAATTTTTTTTTGTTTGCAAAATTACAACTTCTTGTTAAAATACTTATTTCTTCTATTAAAAATACTTATTATGCTAGTTCAAACATGAGGAAATAATATTACCTACTGAAATCTATGAATAAAAAAGTAAAAGTACCTATATTTAAATTGAGTAAGTATATTAGTATATAAATAGTATATAAATTGTATTAAAAATCGTGTTTTTTTAAAAATGCGTTACATTTATTGTAAATGCGTTACTTTTCGAACCTGTCTACGTTACTTTTGAAGATAGGGCACTGGCAACACTGCAGTTGTAATCTATAGTCTAGGATTCATTTTGCCGCGCTTTTGGAAAGCGGATGAAATTTTTTACATTCTTGGATAATAATTTTGCAATAAGTGCTAAACGCGTATTAATAGTGGGTTTAATAAACGTTGAGTGTTTGTGAATGTGATTTACTGTCGAAGAATGGAAAAAAGTTCCACAGTCTGCTGTTTTCAAGAATCGTCACAAAATTAATCTATGTGATTCGATAAACGCCCACTCTTTATCGAATATTGGAGGGAATATCCTCTCCAATAAACAATGAACTAAAATTATAATAAAGATTTCGACTGAAGGACTTGTATCCATGGTCAGAATAAATTAATTAAAAAAAAAAAAAAAATCTATAGTCTATAGTCTATGGTTGAAATAAAAGAAAATAAAATGAAGTGAAGAGCGGGTTTTGAGTTTTAAATAATTTTGTTTTATAATTTTTATCTTGGAGTGGCGTTAGTGTTAATCTTTACATTATAATACTGTAATTTATTTCTTAACCAGCTACCGGAGTTCTAAAATGCAGGTAGGCAAGTAAGTGTTATAGAAATCCTAATGGATTTTAAAAGAAAATCTTGAAGAGCTACCCGCAGTGTCGGCCATTTTTTCTTAAAAAACTTTATATCATAGATTTATATTTAACTCGTTTAATATTAGTGTCTCGCGTAATTGCGCGCATTATGCTGAAATCTTCATAGATGTTTTGTTTAATTTACAGTGAACGACACATTATTTGTGAAGAAAAGCGATACTTCGCGCGATATCAACGCGGATAGTAAAATCACGGTCAGCAGTAGTTTGGTGGATCGGAAGAAATGGTCCACGTGGAAAAGGTTGCTCAGCCGGAAGGAACCCGCCGAAGAAGAGCATGTTCTACTGCCTATGTATGTAAGAGAAAGAGACCAGCTCAAGATAATGAGAAAACATTCTGAGTCTGACTATCAAGACTGGTGGTCAAGATTCTTCGCTTCACAAAAAGTGAGTACCTATTTTGACGATGCGTTGCGAAGCATTCAGTCGCCACCACAGGTAGTTAAAGATGATCTAGCTACGCCTCGCGGTCTTGCCTGTGGTAAAGAACTATAAACTATCTTGTATAGAAAGGAGCCTATGTAATAAGTAAGGGTCTAAGCTAAGTATACCTACATACAAAATTTCAAATTGGTCCTTTAGGCCGGTAGTCTAGTGACAAACTTACACAAATGTATCCTTGCTTTTTCATCATACTAATATTGTAAACGTAGAGAAATAGTAGATGAAGAGAATTCAAATTGTAACAGTTTTTTAAATTAAATAAATTCTGAGGCTTAGTAGAACCTACCGACCGAGTTAATATTATGTAAAGTACTGTTATGTAAGTTAATCAATCTTCTGTAAAATAATTAAAAAGTCTTAAAGTACCTATGTAATTAATTACATGTTTTTTTTTTTCAGGAATCCTGTGAGGAGTCTCCTCCAAGCAGAAGTAAAATTAAGGTAATTGCTGGAATTAAATAATCATTAATCAATAATCCTACTCACTGTTTTGTAATAAAGACCAACACATTTATCAACATAACGAACCTGCAATTAAATAAACAATTGCCCTGAGCTGGGCACCTATGCCCAATAATTTAAAGGAGCCCTAGGGATAAAGTTTCTCTGTTGATTTTGCCTTATTCTATTGAGAACCTAGATATTCCCACCCTAATCGAGACTATGAAGGATGGAGGTTTTTAATGTGTTTTTTTTATGTGATGAAGTAGAAGACGAGCAAGACGCTCTCCTGATGTTAAGAGATAACGGCTGCCCATAATCAGTACAGTGTTACCTAGGATTTCACAATTATGTGAAATTCTAGGAGCACTGCACCAACGCTTCTTACTCAAGAGTCATGAGATGCTAAGACTCTTTAGCCCAGTAATTTCACTAAGCAGATAATGTGGCTCGAACATAGCTGGGCAGTACATATTCCTAGGTGTGGTAATAATGGGTGGAGTCCCTAACATGGAAACCATGAGAAGGGATGCATGACATAGACAGATCATTTGCTGCATTGTCACAGGATAGGTCTTATATAACTAGATTCTGGAAGCTACCTCGCTCACACTATTTGATACATTTTGCAATATATATTCATAGAATTTACTTTTTGAAAATTCCTCAAAGATGAGATTTTATAAATTTTTTTTTATATTGCTCACCATGCCATTTTTTAATATATCAAACTGAAAACACTTAAAATGTTTGCGATAATATGGAGCAGGGTTCCTCTTGAGGAATTTTCAAAAAGGAGGAGGAATTTTCTATGAATTTATATTGCAACATGTATCAAATTGTGACAGCATCCTGCGGCTTAAGTGCTCTTAAGGGCTAGACCCCTTTTATAATATCAGTTATGTTAACTGTAATTCATGATATTTTAGGTGTATGATTCGGAGCTTGAAGATCAGCCAGAGTTCCAAAACTTCAAGGACTGGTGCAGAACAATCAAGTTGTACACCGGCAAGAAGACGGGGATACCTTCTACTGATGAAGCCTTACTCTGTGGATACCTTAAAGCTGGCATATCTATATATAGGTGGCCTCCACCTTCTGACATTGTCGCTGTCAACAATTCTGGAGTCCATTTGAATAGAGGGTATCTTACTATTATTATCTTCGGCAGACCTATGACAGATGGACATCACAACGATTGCAGCTCCTGTAGCACATCTCGACATTGACATAATATGACTAGCAACTCCTGTCTACTGTCAAGAGTAATTGACGTTTTTAAGAACACAATGACATTGGGAGTAGCTACAGACTGTATGCAATACCAGTGCGAGTAGCACAAGTAGCGTCTTGATATATCAATCAATCAATCAAAGCATTTATTTGTTAGAATATTGTACATACAATAGTTGGTAAATAAAATAAAAAGTTTCAAATATTCTACCGGAGCTCCGGTGTACAAATGTTAATAACTCAGACAGACATATGTCAGATTACTCTTGTCGGTGGGATAGGAGTTGCTACTCTTATGTCAAAGTCAAAGTGTACTCGGACCTCAGGAAGGACCGGGTTGTCAACTGCTCGGGCCAGATGGATGATACAAAGGGGAAGAGACCTTTGTCCAGCAGTGGGATGATATGAGTTGACAATGATGATGATGAATATTATAAATGCTAAAGTATGCATGTGTGTGTACCTATTTGTTACCACTTCATGCTTGTTAAAGCAACACCTTAACTTATAGTTGAAATTTGGCATGTAGGTGGCTTAGACGCTTGACTAATGTTATGAGATGATGTTAAGAGATCTGCAACTGTTATGTGCATTGTACAGTGTTACCTAGGCCCTAGGTAATAGCAACAAAGTACTAAGTCATAGTTATTAGGTCATACAGGTCTTGCAATAGTCTTGGTGGCCTGAAACTGCAACATAGGTATAGCTTAGCCACACAATATTATAGATAGTTAAGTTTTATCATTATTAATTTTTGAAAGGGTATGTTTTAAAACTTTTTATTAACCCCCGACGCAAAAACGACGGGGTGTTATAAGTTTGACGTGTCTGTCTGTCTGTCTGTGTGTGTGTGTGTGTGTGTGTATATGTGTCTGTCTGTGGCATCGTAGCTCCCAAACGGATGAACGGATTTTGATTGTTTTTTTTTTGTTTGAAAGTAGAGTTAGTCGAGAGTGTTCTTAACCATGTTTGGTGGAAATCGGTCCAAGATGGCCGCCGCTACAAAATGGCGGATTATTTTTTTCTTCCACGACTCCCTCAATATGGGTATCAAATGAAAGGGCTTAACGAGTAGAATATAGCCCACTGTATAAAATTGAAAATCCAAGATGGCCGCCATAAAAAAATGGTGAATTACGTATTGCGTTGGGGGTTTTTTAAATGTTTAATTCAATTCACTTGTGTAGGTATAGTTTGTTTATATATGTGTGAATAAATGCTACACACTATGTTAACACTATTTTGTAAATAATATTGTGTAAGTATATTGGTATTGATATGCGAGTTAGTTTCCGTAACTAGGCCACTCGGCCCATTTTGCGTGCGGGTGATGTGTTGTGTCACTCGAGCTGTATGTATGCTTAGTGTTAGTTTAAGTGAAATTACTGGGCTGATGATTCTAACCTCTTACGATGCTTGAGTAAGAAGGGTTGGTGCAGTGCGCCTAGAATTTTAAATCATTGTGAAATCCTGGATGGCACTGTTGATTATGGGCAGCGTTATCTCTTAACCTCAGGAGAGCGTCTTGCTCGTCTTCTTACTTGTTTGCATATAAAAACCTTGAAGTAATATTTAAGGGTTGATAGCAGGAACTATCTGAACTCTTAGTTCAGCCGGCCTAAGATGGCGCGAGGGAGACACGTTGAGAGACTCGGGGAGGTCTTTGCCCAGCATTGGTATAGGCATAGTCTAATAAAAAAAGTTGGTATTGCTTTTGGTTATTTAAATGCTAAAGTTTGAATGTTTGTTACCTCCTTTCAACTATTGAATTGAAGGACTGCTTGATATAATATGTATGTTGTGTGGTTTCACAATATTGGTGGTAAAATTCGGCGGGATCTAGTTACCATCCTCTGGGCGTGTTGCCAAGCGGTCATTATGGCCATGTTCCCGCACGATATTCATTGACGACGGGGTGAGATTCCGCCTATTTAACTGATAAACGTGTTGAAAATTACTGTCAACTCTTCGGCATCAAGACACGAGTGAATTGGTACCTTTCTAGGCGTCGATCGCATCTGCACTTTCCATCAGGTTGGATGTGGTCAAACGCAGGCCTATTCTGTATATAAAAAAAAAACATTACCAGCAGACGTCTAAAGGCGACGGTAGTCGCTTACCATCAGGACTTCTGCTTGTGTGTCTAATTTAAGAAAATCTTACTAATTTTATAAACGTGATAGTTTGTAAGTATGTATGGATGTCTGGATGTATGTTTGTTACTCTTTCACGCCTAAACGGGTGGACTGATTGAGCTGAAATTTGGTGTAGACCCTGGAAAAACACATAGGCCTCACAGCACAGCGGGTAAAGCCGCTGGGCGCAGCTAGTGTGTGTATAAGCGAGTGAAGTTTCCTATTGGATATTACTTCATCTTTGATCGTGGTTGACAGTTACAGTTTGTCGAGACACGGTATGCGAGCTTCACAGGCACTTTCACATCCTTTCCCCGGCGCGCAACTTCGTTCACATATTACTAGCTTTTTTTGCAGCCTAACTAGCTGGAGATTCCTGTTTTAGCGGAGCTCTATGTCATAAAACACATCCCGGTTCCAAATATCAACCCAGTTCAGCGGTTAGGACGTGTTGAAGCCGTGAATTGTAACTCATCTGGACTGCCACAAAAGATCGGAAATGGTCGAAGCGGCTTAAGATCCTTTTGAGGTTCCCCTAATAATAAAAATGTGTTGATAGATCAGTCAGACTGTCAGTCAATCAGTCAAACTTTCCTTTTATATATTTTCTTTTATATATATATTTTTTTGATCTATCAATGCATGAGCATTGATAGATCAGTCTGACAGACAATCAGTCAGTCACTGTTTCTTTTTATGTATTTAGATGTACGCGCGCAGTGACTATTTCTCAAACAATACAAAACGTCGAAAACGTTATTGTTATATAATGGAATGAGAATTTGACAATGCGCGACAAAGCACTGCTTTGCAGACAGCAACTTAAGCAACTGGCACTGAAACTTTCTGGTAACTAGCTTTTTTATACAAAGAGTTGCGGCAAACGAAAACTCTTTGATTGCGTCAACTGAAAAGTTTGTCGTTTTCTGCTACTTTTAATGTATGAAAACGTCAGTTTCCAGAAAGATTCAGTGCTAGTTGCTTCAAAAGTTGCTGCCTGCAAAGCGCTTCAGATACACTTTTACAGCTATAACACGCCATTGACAATGGTTTATTGTTTTTGAAGGTTTTTCAGCGACTATCCATCGAACGTTCCGTCCAAGTTCCTTGTAAGAGTGTACTCAGTAAGAGGACTGAACTTATCTCCCAAAGACTTCAACGGTAAATGTGATCCATATGTGGTGGTCAAGTGCGGGTCCAAGCAAGTCGGTGATCGTGCTCACTTCTTGCAAAACACTGTCAATCCTGTTTTTGGAAGGTGATATTTTGCTCCATCATATTCTAGAAAAGGAGGGAAAAAAAAACTGTAGTAACATCTGAAACTGTTAAAACATATTTTAACAGACCTGATAGGAGGTTTTGAATGTCTTCTTTTGCTATTTGAAATGAAATGGCACAGAAAATTCCATCAACTATATTGATCACAGTATTTTGGCAGCACACATGGTTAGAGTCGCCACAGCAGGTGTGCTATACATTGACTGTTTAAAATTTGGGTGCTAAAATTGGTAACAAGCCTACACATCTTGCTAAAATTGGTTATATAAGTTACAGAAGAGCTAAACACCAAAGCTCAACTGGGTAACATGAAGCAGAACAGTCGCCGTAGCCGAAAACGGCAAGGATGACTATATAAAATTTGAGTTTTTATTTATTGTACTGTACTTTGTTGAAAGTTTTTGATTTGGTCTAGTATCGCACATTGTTTTCGGAACCTATTTCCACAGTGTCTGAAATGAATTTAAAAGTGATGTGGTGAATTGAATAATTATAATGAAACATCGTGACGGGAGACAATTATCATGACTATGACTGTGATTTGATGAACTAGATATTTCCAAATTATGATCCTTACGCCATATGAATTTTATTGTAGGCATCACTCTGATCTAGCGTCGCGTAGGTATTGAACATTGTTTGGAAAAGGTATTTATTATTTTACAGCCTGCTTCTTATCTTTGACAATTTGACAAATAATTTACTTGACTAACCTGATTATAAACTAAATTGCAAAATGATTTAAAAAGTTCTGTTTGCCTCCAAAATTGTATGGGCTCGTTAAATTATTTGTTTTTCTTTAAAAACTATATTTTTCTTCTTGAGAGCTCGGCGTCGAAATTTTATTTTTTGCTGTTTGTGTAACCATGTATGGAATATAATTGCTTGGAAATCTTTGGACAAGTCTTAATAAATGTGCCATAATATTATGTCAAATAGTCAATCGTCGAGTATATGCGACGCGCTGGTTGTTGCTTCGTTTTTTTTGCTAGGCACCTAGGCATTTACTACCGGGAGAGTCAAATCTTCTTCCATTAGTGTTTACAATCTAAAATAAGTCAGTTCATCTCAGTTCGCCAATTCCATCTAACCCTTCTAACTTTCCCCACTGGTAGGGATAGTTTTTTCCAATTATTTCTACTAGTAGGGACTTCCCAAGTACCAGTACGAATAGGTGAGTCAGTCAATATTTGCTTTATCGAAACGCTCGTGTGTTCTAATTTGCTGTCAAGTTTGTAAAATGATAACTATTGTTATTGGCCCTGTACACTCTCTATGATTATGTACATAATATGTAGCAGGCGTCCTTTATGTCCTACCTTATGTTCTTGGTCATATAGCTTAGTTATTTGATGAATAGCATCGTCGGGTATAATAATTTCTCATGTAATTCGCTTGTACGTAATATTGAGGGATAAATACGTTTATTACATTACAGAATTCACGAATTCCGTTGTTCTTTACCTGAAGACTATTTGATTACTATATCAGTATTCGATCATGATGCAAGTTCCCAGGACACCCTAATTGGTACCACTAATGTTGACTTGGAAGATCGGATCTATTCGAAACACAGAGGTTCAGTCGGATTGTCTGCCACTTATAATGTGTAAGAACGTTGATATAATTCTAATGCTTCATGCTTATGGTTCTAGAGGTAATGTTCAGATTATGCCGAAACGGGCAGGAAAGTGAGTAGGGCACAATCTAAACGAGACATATGTCTGGGCTTTGTCGGCCAAGCTGCTATTATTATTGCCTGTAGGCCATGCCTAGGTACATGTTTACAACAGTGTCAGAAAAGAAAATTACCAAACATCGATTTGGTTTTGTCTGATTTGCGTCATCCCGATATTGGGAGAGTGTAGGATAAAAGCCACAGGTGCTACAGCTACAGCCAAAAAATTATTTTGAGTGTTTATTGTTTTATTTATGGAGCTTTTTGAGCCAATCAACTGAAAAAAAAAGATATTTACGAATAGCTAAATGATCTTAGTGTAAGCTGTTTGACGTTTACCAATTTTTATTTTCAATCTAAAGCCTCACGTCCTGTTCTTGATAGATCGTGTACGTGTTGTTTATAGCAGCAGCAATGTTAGTTACGCATAAGCTAAATTATTGCACTCGACAGGGATGACCTTTGAAAGGCTCTGTATATCATCTGCCACTCTTTCCAGAGCAGCAGCTTGCCGCTCTAAAAAAGATTTCAATGGATCCGCTACAAAAACTTAGTAGATGAGAACTAAATTAATTTAAAATTTATATGTACGAGTTACGAGTATATTGCCAGTACCTTTAATAACTTGTACTTTTTCTTCTACTTGTCGAATAAAGGCGCCACGCCGCCATTTCAATGTCGTTTTTTTTAACTGTCGAACAAGTTGCTTATATTACTCCTTTAAGAACACCAGAATTACAATACGAAATTGCTTTTTATTTTAAAAAATTGCAGGACTGGTACTATAAAGTGGAGAGATATAAAAAGACCGTCTGATATCTTGGAAGAAATATGTGCTAAGAATCATTTGCCACCACCTAAGTTCCCGGACGGTAATACCGTGGTTGTTAATGGGGTGGAATATAGGGACAGCGATAAAAGCAGTAAGTTCGGCGAATATAACGTATTTTTATTCCCATTGGCCCCCACATTTTGACCCCCAGATGGCAAATAGGAATAAATTCCCATTCATTCGGAGGCGGTGGAACTTCTGCTAACACATACAATGCTGCGTGGATCGTTATGCCTCTGTCTCATAGCTGTCTGTCTTACGTCCGATGAGTGGGTTGGCAGTCATTTATTCCAATTTGGTTTTATTAGTACATACTTGATTTTATAAAGGACATGCGAATAAAATGTCCCTTTAATCATTTATTTTTAATATTGAAGTATCACACATAATGAAATGATTAACAATTATCATTGTTTCCTTATAACATACCAGCCTTTTAAAAAAATATATTCGATGACGTTGGCCATGCACACACCAAAGTCAGTAAATCGGTCTTTGCCACTGTCTTTCCATATAGATACGGATTTTTAATTTTTTCATGTCCTCATCTTTAAAAGGTTTGCGGGTAATGTATATCCACCATTCTTAATAGGAGTACGTTGTTGAGTGACACTGCTCGTATTTTAATGGGATTATTATATTTAGTGATTCCCAATTATGTGTCTTTGGAACATACAGCTTTTTGAAAATGGTATAATAACAATCGCTTACGGTGGCTGCTGGAAAAACTGCTCGTATTGCGTTCATCGCTCAGTATCATAATCCGTTTTATGTGCCAGGATTCCTAAACGGTATTTGCGATTTTATTTATTGAGAGCAATGAGAACATTGATACATATATAATTTGGTCTGTTCTGCTATTCATCAGTGCACATACATATATACAATAGGATATTATGGGCAAATGAAAGGCACATGTAAAGGAATTAAATAACTTATATATTATTTGAGCACCGGAGGTTTTCATATCAGATAACTTCGAAATTCAAAGAAGAAGTGAAATCGAATTAATTATAAATTAAAAAGAGGATGCACCAAAGATACATTTTTGCATAGTCAAAATAAGTATTTAATTCAACATATACAACATATACTAATGGCACAATGTTGGTTTTGGTTACTGTGCCCCCTACATCTCCGTTCATATTATAAAGCTGGATGTAGGGCGTTGGGCACTATTTAAAATGCTATCGGTATAAAAAGGGAATCAATTCCCATTAGCCCCATTAGCCACCCGGGCGAAAATGTGGTGCCAATGAGAATATTATATAGAATATACTAAAAGATGGCTACATACATTATAATATATTTCTAGTCTTCATCATCATCATACATTTTTAGAAAACTTGGCCCTTAGAATACCATAAGAATGTAAATATAAGGGAAACATTGTTGATAATTTTTTTATTCATTTGTCATTGGCAATAAGATTTATAGAGTTTTCTTATAGATAAAACCTACATATCTGCTTCTGAAAAAAAAGAAAACATTTGTTTATTTCTCCTACATAAGTGGCACACCCTTCCTCTTTGTGGGTATCATTTAGTACCTGAACATGTTGAAACAAGGACACTGTATAACCCAGAGAAACCAGGATTGGAACAGGTAAAAATGCACTTAAAAAAAAACAAGCCATATTGTGTGATAATATGTTAATTTATAGTAGGGGAGCCCACGATGCTAAATGGGGATTTACTCGAGCGTCATAGAGACCTATTAGGTTGCAAAGCTTAGATGATAAAAAGAGAAAAATGTTATATAATATATACCATTTCTTCGGTGGGGGAAGCGGCTATAGATTTTTAAATATTTAAAAAAGTTACTGTTGCATACTCGAGCGCGTCAGATATTGATAGCATCAATGTCCTACGTATTTTTAATAATGTATGTATGTTAATCTAATCATTTGCATGATGCGGGTGGTTGTACGAAAGGGTTAAAAATGAAAAAAAAAAATATCGAGCGCGTCAGGTTTTCTAAGGGGGTGTTAAGTGCACTCTCATTCAATAATCTGACGATTTCGATCTGACGCAAACTCGCGGCCATTATTATAATGTGCAAAAAAAATTCGCCATTTTGAAATACTCAAGCGCGTCAGATTAAGATATATATGGTTCATCTTTATGTTCTAGACGTGCTGTCTCATAATCTGACGATTATCTAAAGGGATTCACCTAATCTGACAAAAAAAAAAATTTTTATTTTAATTTTTTTAAATCATTGAACTTAATTAATTGAGAAGCTCAGGAAATAGCATGCAAATAAATAAGTGAAACAATGTTTTTTGAGTAGAATACTTGTATTTATAAGAAAATAATTTACAAAAAATGCCCAAAAAAAAAATTATTTTTGAAAGAAGAAAGAAAGAAAACACATTTATTCGTGAAACACACTACATACATAGAGGGAAAGAAAATAAAAGAACAAATTAATTAACTAAAACAGAATACATAATATATTTTTATAGTAGGTATAATGTGTAAGTGAATAATGCATTGCACAAAACGGTCCCAACTCAGCAAAATGCTGGCTGCGAACAGCCAACGCTGGTCTTCCGTTGGAACCTTTTGGTGGCGTGACGGACAATCTTTATCGTCAGGCAATAATACAAAATATAGTTTTACAATAGAAACATAATAATTATAATTACAATTACAAGCCAACTTTGTTACCAATATCAATTTAAAAGAATTCACACCATGGGTCCATATTACGCGACTTGGAAAATAATAAGTATAAAATTAATGTTAAATGCACACTATTACGAGTATGTTATGTCACTTATTAGCGCTTGTCTCATGAACATAAGTTTCCTGAGATTTTTGGTGATCTATTAAAAACTTCTTAAGTTTAATTTTAAAGCTATGTAGACTTTGAAATTTCCGAATTGGAGGATATTATTTATTCCAGCATTTTGTGGATGCGTAGCGGAAACTACCTCTAAAAACTGTTGAACCTTGTCTTAGATTGACTAGCTTAATGCACATTGGCGAGGCCCATGAGCCTTTCGTAAGTTTGTCGACCAGGGGGTCTAGACAAGCGCCGATCGTTTGTCGCTATCGCTAAAAAAATGTACTGAGATGACAGTCGTTGTCGTTTGTTTTTCGATAACGAATGTCATCTCAGTACATTTTTTAGCCCCAGGACAGCTTCCCGTACAAATATTGGGGCGACTTGTGTTTTATAACACCAAAGAGTAAACATGCTAAATGCAACTTACGTCTATGCCTCATTTTCAGAATACAGTGTTTGTTTAAGAACGGGGTTATGTGGGCTCTAGACGGAATTTTAAAACAAAACCGTGTGCATGCATTTTGTACACGTTGGATTAACTTTTGCGTTCTGACTAACAAACGGGGTTCAAAAACGGCATCCATATAGTTCAGTTTTGATAGAACAAGCGACTCTACCAATTGTATTCGTAATTCCTCACTCAAATATGATCGAATACTATACAAGACTTTAAGCTTATAGAAACAGTTACTAAGTGAGGTGGCTATATGTTTTTCAAACCTAAGGTCACGATCCATAAAAAGTCCCAAATTGCGCGCTTCGTTTACCTGCTCCAGGGTCTCTCCCATGAGTTCGACGTTTATTGAAGGATTTAAATTCAATAAATGATGTTTACTGCCAAAAACTAGATATTTAGTCTTAGTTGGATTGAGCAGAAGGCAATTTCTTTTTGACCATTGGGCTATACTAGCTAGATCTTCATTGAGCTTGGCTATGGCGCTGTTAATTTCTGCCGGCTTACAAGAGATAAAGATTTGTATGTCATCGGCATAGATATGATAACTACAGTGACTAATATGCATCCCAATGTCAGCAGAGTACAAGGAAAAGAGAGTGGGTCCTAAAATTGATCCTTGTGGTACTCCTCTTTTGCATTCCCCTCTATCTGAAAGAACCGCAGATCCGTCATTATGATTTAATTTTACATACTGCTGGCGATTACTGAGGTAACTGTTAAACCACTGGAGAGTGTTGTGGTCAAAACCATAATAACTTAGCTTTGCCATCAGTAAGCTTATATTTATGGAATCAAAAGCACGCGAAAAGTCCAATAGTACCAATAACGTGCACATTCCTTCCCCCAGAGAGCAGAGGATATTATCAGTTACGTCCAGTAGAGCAGTGACCGTGCTGCGCCCTTTTCTAAACCCTGATTGAACGTCAGGCAATATCTTATTTTTCTCTAAGAAATCTTTCATTAGTGCATTAACTACCTTTTCCAAAATCTTTGATAGACATGGTAAAATGCTGATTGGTCTAAGGTCCTTCAGTTCAGTCGGATTAGAGAGCTTGGGTATGGGACGGACTATTGCAAGCTTCCAGATATTAGGGAATGTGGACGTCACGATAGAGCGATTTATGAGTTCCTTTATAATATCAACTGTAAAAGAAAACGTTAATCGAAGCATATCCAACGTAATTGCATCGCAACCTTCCGCATTTGATTTTAAAGTTTTTATGATTCTAATAATTTTATCTATAGTGACCGGCTCTAGTTGAAAACTGCATCAGTAAATTTATGATAAGCAAAATATGATAATTGGGAGATACTTACAGAGGAATTACCAGATATGGTCAAGAAGTGGTCATTCAAAATGTTTGGCTCATTCAAAAAACAGGAAGGTAGTTCGTTATTATTTTTCGGTAATAAAGTATTTCTAAGATTTTTCTATAACTTTCTGGGATTATTAATTTTATTATGAATGTTATGTTTGAAATAAGCAGATTTTTCATGAAAAATGGCCCCGTTAACTGTATACTTTAATGATTTATAATATTCCTTTTTCCCATCGGACTTCGTTTTATAGAACTCAGCTGAAGCTTCATCCCGCAATCTCATCATCAGCTTAATTGTATCAGTGATCCACGGATATGAGTGATCTCTGATAACTGCGAGCTTAATAGGAGCATGCAAATTAAATAATTCTGTGACACTTTGATTAAATCCGTTAACGTTATCAGGTGTCGCTATCAGGTCCCACCTAGTGGCTTGCAGATCTGTAACAAACTGTTCCATACAAATATTTTTAAAAGGCCTGTAAGTTATAATTCGTGGCTCAGGTTTCTGGCGTTTAATACTAAGCTCACAAACCACTAGACAGTGACCATACAGGGATCCTATCAGTTCCGAGCTTATTTTTCTAATATAAAGGTCTGTGCATACCACATCGATTAAAGTTTGACTAGATTCCGTAAGGTGAGTTGGATTTGAGACTTTTTGCGATAGATTAAGACATGATAAAAATACGTTAAATTTCTTTGTTTTAATATCGTCATTGTTTAAATAATTAATATTGAAATCGCCCAATAAAATCAAATTATCATATGTATTTACTAAACGAGCTGACCGAGTCCGTAATAGCGTCAAAGAATAAATCGACGTCCATCCACGATTGCCGGTAAGCTGTCCCAATCACCAAAGTCCTTCCGTTTAGCCTCATAGTTAGCCACATTTATTCAACCGAATTGTGAAGAGGGTCTACCGGGTGTGGCAGGGTGCGCGCCTTAATGTTTTTTTTAATGTAAAATCCAACCCCGCCACCGCGCGAGCGTACCTCACGCGGCCGCGGGATGTGACGCAATCTATGTGTAGGTAACAAGGGCGCGCGCCCCTCCTCTCCCGCCTGCAACCATGTTTCATTTTTATACAAACCTATCTTAAGCTGTTTATTATTATTCATAGAATTTGATTAATATTTGTATAATGATTTTGACATAATAATGATGTATTATAATTAGGATAGCGCGCATAGGTGTAAGCAAATGAATAACAGCAGTGTCCAATGATTGAGGATAAACAAGAAATTAACAGAACTGTGCGTCGGCAAATATTAAAATTAGGAAACAAACAAAAATTTAAAAATACTAGTAAATGATTAATTACGCTTTCAAACATGCTTTGTGTCAAAAACCCGGTCACAATCAGACCCCGCACGGAACTGCACCACCTGCTTTCCGTCCCCCTGACGCGCGAAAACTCGCCCCTGCTTAGTCCAAGCGTAGCGCCACTGCCGCCGACGACATTCCTCTCGCACCTGATCTCTCGGCGAACACGATGTCCTGCTCCTGTAGCGACACGCCCAGCTTCGCGGCCAAAACGGTCACTGTGTGAGCGACGTTTTCTTCCGAACATTCAGGGAGGTGTCCGATATCCAGGTCGGACAAAAGCAGCTCCTGCTCCCGGTCGTTCACCTCGGCTCTCAGTAGGGCCACCTCCGTCTTCAACTCGATCACCTCCTTCGCTTCCAGTGCGGGAGCGGCCTCTCTTTTTTCGACCGCCGTCAGCCTGTGTTCGAGACCGTCTAACCGTCGTTCGAAACCGGACTTGAAGCTCCGAAACTCATCCCGGAATTCACGAATCTCTTTCACGCGTACTCCGCCAGGTCGAGCCGCATTACCCTCATCTCCGAGCTAGGGTCATCGCTTACGGGTGCGCGGGGGGCGGGGGATGACTTCTTTGTTTGAGAGGAAGTCCCACGCGGTGCTTCCCGGGGAAGTGGGGAAGGGAGAGAAGCACTCGCATTTTTGACCGGAGTGTTTGTGTTATCTCCCTTTGGCTTCACCCTCTTACATTCGGGGCAAATCCAACTCTTCTCCACCTCATCAGTGTCGGCTATAGGGATGTTGACACATGTTACGAATTCATATTAACTTATGTTTTTCACATAAAAGACAGTATTTAAAAACCTATAATCATATTTTAAGGATCTATTCACAAGCCAAAATTGAATAAAATCAATTTTAATTTCAATATTTTTTAGTTACTACCACGCCAACGCGAACGCCAATCAGAGCGCGTGACGTCATACCACATGCCTAGACTTACGCTTTCTATGAGATGTTCCTGATTTCGACTCATTTTAATTATTCATAACTTAACAACCACTGAACCGATTTTGATGAAACTTATACTGTGCCCTAAGTAGGTCCAAATTTAAGCAAAAAAATGTCAATAACCAAAATGGACCTTTTATTTTAAGAAAGACATTTTAGTTACTTGACTTTATTTTTGGTTAAAGTATGGACCAACTAAGGGCACAGTACAAGTTGCATCAAAATCGGTTCAGTGGTTTTTAAGTTATGAATAATTAAAATGTGTGGAAATCAGAACATTTCATAGGAAGCGTAAGTACAGGCCAGTGGTGTGACGTCACGCGCTGTCAGATGACAGGTCGGAACGTTTTAGCCGGAATTCAAAAAATCATTTTTATTTACGTATTTTTATATTGAAATTTCATATATTTTTGCATAAAAATATGATATTCGTGTATGAAATGGGTCTATCTATCATATAAAAGCAAATCCAAAAATTAGTCAACATCCCTATTCCCACGCATAGTTTGTGATATGCGCGAGGGCAAGATGTGCACTGAGCGCCACCTATCGCCTTAATAAATTGACCGCAGCCCGCGCAATTTGTCATAATTATATTGTTGCAAATCAAAGTTCACGCAAGCTGGTAAAGTCAAGCGAACTGTGTTAGTTTAAGAATGTTCCACCAGATGGCGCAAATATAAAAAATCTGTAGGTAGAAATGTCACAGAGCCGTGGTAGGTACCCACTTTTTGGCGATTTTTTTTAATTTCACAAAATATAAAAGATCTAAGTCTGATTATATCTTATCTAGAGCACCTTTTATCACGCAAACACACACAGTTTCTTTAATGTTTAATAAACGCACTGACAAAGCTTTTGTTCAAAAACGCAATCGACTAATATTTTTACACCGGGAGAAATAGCAAACGTGTATTGACGTAAAGCCGTCCGTGACGTCACCCCCTATATATTTTTATAATTAATTGATTAATTAATCATTATCTTCATCTTCATCAGTAGAATTATCTTCCTCTTCTGGGTCGAATTCATCCTCAGATTGCGTATCTGTAACAAAAAGTCATGAAAATATTTAACAATATTTTTTTTATGAATAACGTGTTTTTTTAATTACTGGAGAAAAGAAATACCTGATTCTGGAGTATCCTCAAGAATATCAGGTGTTATGACTACATCTTCGTACGCTTTCGGCAATTGATCACCTACAAACCAGATCATGTTGAATTTTCCGTCGACAACTTTCCATCCATAGTCCGTTGGTAAAGGATCAGTAATTTTTGCATTATGAGCATTACTCCACAAGCATGCAATGAATCTTGTACGTAACACTTGCTGGAGTAACTCCGATTCACAGGGTGGCAAGTTGCACGTATCGTAATTCCGGAGACTCAAGGAGAGCTTATGATTTGTCTTTTACCTTGTACGTCCTATTGAAGATGTCTTCTTTTGCTATTTGAAATGAGATGGCACAGAAAATTCCATCAACTATATTGATCATAGTATTTTGGCAGCACACATGGTTAGAGTCGCCACAGCAGGTGTGCTATTCATTGACTGTTTAAAATTTGGGTGCTAAAATTGGTTATATAAGCCACAGAAGAGCTAAACACCAAAGCTCAACTGGTGCGGTAACATGAAGCAGAAGAGTCGCCGTAGCCGAAAACGGCAAGGATGACTATATAAAATTTGAGTTTTTATTTATTGTACTGTACTTTGTTGAAAGTTTTTGATTTGGTCAATTATCATGACTATGACTGTGATTTGATGAACTATATATTTCCAAATTATGATCCTTACGCCATATGAATTTTATTGTAGGCACCACTTTGGTCTAGCGTCGCGTAGGTATTGAACATTGTAAAAGGTATTTATTATTTTACAGCCTGCTTCTTATCTTTGACAATTTGACAAATAATTTACTTGACTAACCTGATTATAAACTAAATTGCACAATGATTTAAAAAGTTCTGTTTGCCTCCAAAATTGTATGGGCTCGTTAAATTATTTGTTTTTCTTTAAATACTATATTTTTCTTCTTGAGAGCTCGGCGTCGAAATTTTATTTTTTGCTGTTTGTGTAACCATGTATGGAATCTAATTGCTTGGAAATCTTTGGACAAGTCTTTGTGCCATAATATTATGTCAAATAGTCAATCGTCGAGTATATGCGACGCGCTGGTTGCTGCTTCGTTTATTTTGGAAAAGGTATTTATTATTTTACAGCCTGCTTCTTATCTTTGACAATTTGACAAATAATTTACTTGACTAACCTGATTATAAACTAAATTGCACAATGATTTAAAAAGTTCTGTTTGCCTCCAAAATTGTATGGGCTCGTTAAATTATTTGTTTTTCTTTAAATACTATATTTTTCTTCTTGAGAGCTCGGCGTCGAAATTTTATTTTTTGCTGTTTGTGTAACCATGTATGGAATATAATTGCTTGGAAATCTTTGGACAAGTCTTAATAAATGTGCCATAATATTATGTCAAATAGTCAATCGTCGAGTATATGCGACGCGCTGGTTGTTGCTTCGTTTTTTTTTGGAAAAGGTATTTATTATTTTACAGCCTGCTTCTTATCTTTGACAAATAATTTACTTGACTAATCTGATTATAAACTAAATTGCAAAATAATTTAAAAAGTTCTGTTTGCCTCCAAAATTGTATGGGCTCGTTAAATAATTTGTTTTTCAATTATATTATTATTCATAGAATTTGATTAATATTTGTATAATGATTTTGACATAATAATGATGTATTATAATTAGGATAGCGCGCATAGGTGTAAGCAAATGAATAACAGCAGTGTCTAATGATTGAGGATAAACAAGAAATTAACAGAACTGTGCGTCGGCAAGTATTAAAATTAGGAAACAAACAAAAATTTAAAAATACTAGTAAATGATTAATTACGCTTTCAAACATGCTTTGTGTCAAAAACCCGGTCACAATCAGACCCCGCACGGAACTGCACCACCTGCTTTCCGTCCCCCTGACGCGCGAAAACTCGCCCCTGCTTAGTGCAAGCGTAGCGCCACTGCCGCCGACGACATTCCTCTCGCACCTGATCTCTCGGCGAACACGATGTCCTGCTCCTGTAGCGACACGCCCAGCTTCGCGGCCAAAACGGTCACTGTGTGAGCGACGTTTTCTTCCGAACATTCAGGGAGGTGTCCGATATCCAGGTCGGACAAAAGCAGCTCCTGCTCCCGGTCGTTCACCTCGGCTCTCAGTAGGGCCACCTCCGTCTTCAACTCGACCACCTCCTTCGCTTCCAGTGCGGGAGCGGCCTCTCTTTTTTCGACCGCCGTCAGCCTGTGTTCGAGACCGTCTAACCGTCGTTCGAAACCGGACTTGAAGCTCCGAAACTCATCCCGGAATTCACGAATCTCTTTCACGTACTCCGCCAGGTCGAGCCGCATTACCCTCATCTCCGAGCTAGGGTCATCGCTTACGGGTGCGCGGGGGGCGGGGGATGACTTCTTTGTTTGAGAGGAAGTCCCACGCGGTGCTTCCCGGGGAAGTGGGGAAGGGAGAGAAGCACTCGCATTTTTGACCGGAGTGTTTGTGTTATCTCCCTTTGGCTTCACCCTCTTACATTCGGGGCAAATCCAACTCTTCTCCACCTCATCAGTGTCAGCTATTCCCACGCATAGTTTGTGGTATACGCGAGGGCAAGATGTGCACTGAGCGCCACCTATCGCCTTTATAAATTGACCGCAGCCCGCGCAATTTGTCATAATTATATTGTTGCAAATCAAAGTTCACGCAAGCTGGTAATGTCAAGCGAACTGTGTTAGTTTAAGAATGTTCCGCCAGATGGCGCAAATATAAAAAATCTGTGGGTAGAAATGTCACAGAGCCGTGGTAGGTACCCACTTTTTGGCGATTTTTTTTTAATGTCACAAAATATTAAAGATCTAAGTCTGATTATATCTTATCTAGAGCACCTTTTATCACGCAAACACTCACACAGTTTCTTTAATGTTTAATAAACGCACTGACAAAGCTTTTGTTCAAAAACGCAATCGACTAATATTTTTACACCGGGAGAAATAGCAAACGTGTATTGACGTAAAGCCGTCCGTGACGTCACCCCCTATATATTTTTATAATTAATTGATTAATTAATCATTATCTTCATCTTCATCAGTAGAATTATCTTCCTCTTCTGGGTTGAATTCATCCTCAGATTGCGTATCTGTAACAAAAAGTCATGAAAATATTTAACAATATTTTTTTTATGAATAACGTGTTTTTTTAATTACTGGAGAAAAGAAATACCTGATTCTGGAGTATCCTCAAGAATATCAGGTGTTATGACTACATCTTCGTACGCTTTCGGCAATTGATCACCTACAAACCAGATCATGTTGAATTTTCCGTCGACAACTTTCCATCCATAGTCCGTTGGTAAAGGATCAGTAATTTTTGCATTATGAGCATTACTCCACAAGCATGCAATGAATCTTGTACGTAACACTTGCTGGAGTAACTCCGATTCACAGGGTGGCAAGTTGCACGTATCGTAATTCCGGAGACTCAAGGAGAAAGCTTATGATTTGTCTTTTACCTTGTACGTCCTATTGAAGATGACCATCCTGGCTTGATTGACATCGTCTAACTTTTTCAACCCATACAAGTGGCAAGTAAAAGATTGTATGATGTTAAAAGAATCCTGCACATTATGTTCCTTTGATCCCAAATCTAGTTGTTTCACCACAAAATACGCACTTCAAACTATTATCACTCATATTAAATGTGTATAAACTTTAATTCACATTACTGATATTAAATTGTGCCGTGGGGTGACCGGCCTTAGAATAGTCCCCCACCATATCGTCCCGTGGTTGCAGTAGGAGCCTGCTAAGGGAATATACCGGGAGATGGGCAGCAGCATATCCCGGCTTCTTATCAACTTAATAAAAAACTGCGCGCGCCAACCCGCCTGCCAAGCGTGGCGCGTATGGCAAAACCCCCCTTACAAATGACGAGCAATATATATACCAGGCCCCCAGTCCCCGGCAGCTCCCTTGTTCCTGACGCGGGTAGCAGTCAAGGTAACGGCGGAGCAGGGGGTGCTAAGAATCACCGGCAGATGCCCGGCTACCCATCCCCACGACGACTGGCCCTGGTAACACACAACATACGCACTCTGAGGACTGACGAAAAGATCTGCGAGCTGGAAGAGGAACTGAGCAGGTTACGCTGGGACATTGTCGGGTTATGTGAAGTCCGTAGAGAGGGGGAGGACACCGTAACCCTGAAGTCCGGTAACTTGCTCTACTACCGGGAGGGCGACCAACAGTCCCAAGGTGGTGTCGGGTTTCTCGTTCACAAGTCCCTCGTAAACAACATTATAACCATCGACAGTGTGTCGAGCAGGGTGATATACCTAATACTCAGAATATCTAAAAGGTATTCGCTGAAGGTCATTCAGGTATATGCGCCGACCTCGTCACACTCCGATGATGAAGTAGAGGCTATGTATGAGTACGTAAGTAGAGCCATACATACTTCCGAAACCTACTTCACTGTTGTTATGGGGGACTTCAACGCGAAGTTGGGCAAGAAAAGCGGCGATGAGTTGAGGGTGGGGCGATTTGGGTATGGGCAACGGAACCCTAGGGGACAGAGGCTGGCAGATTTCCTGGAGAGAGAGGAACTCTTTATGATGAACTCTTTCTTCCAGAAGCCGCCTCACAGGAAATGGACCTGGATGAGCCCCGATGGTTCCACGAGAAATGAGATAGACTTCATCATGACCGACAAGAAACGGATATTTAGTGATGTCTCTGTGATCAACAGGGTTAAAACCGGCAGTGATCACCGACTTGTACGAGGCTCACTAAATATTAACGTTAAGCTAGAAAGGTCCAGTCTGATGAAGTCTACGCTCCGACCTACCAGTGCCCATATTCAAAACCCCGAAAGCTTCCAACTCGAGCTCACAAACCGCTTTGCTTGCCTTGAGAACTTAGCATCAGTGGACGAGATCAACGACGGGCTAGTGGAAGCTGTACACACGGTAGGGTCTAAGTTTTTTAGACCCCGTCGTAAAGATAGACCTCAGAAATTGGCTGATCAAACCTTAAACCTCATGGCTGAACGACGCTCGTTACAGTTGCAATCTCCCGACGACGCCGAGTCTTATAGGCAGCTCAATAGACGTATATCTAAGTCTTTGCGTCATGATCTGCGTCTCTTTAACACTAACCGTGTTAAGGAGACAATTGAGCGAAACCAAGGCTCCAAAGTGTTCGCAAAGGACAAGTCTATTGGGCAAAGCCAGCTGACGAAGCTGAAACGGGAAGATGGCAGCATAGCGTCGACCAAAGCAGAGGTTTTAGGGGAGATCGAGAGGTTCTATGGACAGCTTTACACTTCGGTCGCAAAGCCCGTTGACAGCTTGGTAGGAGATCCAAGAGCCAAACTGTCCCGACATTATACTGAAGATATCCCGGACATCAGTCTTTACGAGATTAGGATGGCCCTGAAGCAGCTTAAGAACAACAAGGCGCCGGGCGAAGACGGAATCACTTCAGAGCTTCTGAGAGCGGGTGGAACACCGGTACTTAAAGTCCTCCAGAAACTTTTTAATTCCGTCTTGTCCGATGGCAAAACGCCTGAGACGTGGAGCAGAGGCGAGGTGGTGCTGTTCTTCAAAAAAGGTGATAACAGCCTATTGAAGAACTATAGGCCCATTACGCTTCTGAGCCATGTTTATAAGCTGTTTTCAAGGGTCATCACGAACCGTCCCGAACACAGACTTGATGACTTCCAGCCTCCCGAACAAGCCGGTTTCCGAAGAGGCTTTAGTACCATAGACCACATTCATACGCTGCGGCAAGTTATACAGAAGACCGAGGAGTATAATTTGCCACTATGCTTAGCGTTTGTGGACTATGAAAAAGCCTTTGATTCGGTGGAAACATGGGCGGTGCTCGAGTCACTTCAGCGATGCCGTATTGACTATCGGTACATTGAAGTTTTGAAGTGCTTGTATAAGAACGCCACTATGTCAGTCCGAGTACAGGAGCAGAGCACGAAGGCGATTCCATTAAGAAGAGGCGTAAGACAGGGAGACGTTATCTCTCCGAAACTGTTTACTGCCGTAATGGAAGACACCTTCAAGCTCCTGGAATGGCAAGGACTTGGCATCAATATCAACGGCGAATACATCACTCACCTTCGGTTTGCCGACGACATCGTAGTCATGGCAAAGTCGATGGAGGAACTCAGCATGATGCTCGATGACCTCAACCGAGCTTCACAACGGGTGGGCTTAAGAATGAACATGGACAAGACGAAGCTTATGTCAAATGCCAATGTTGTGCCCACCCCAATATCTGTTGAAGGATCGGTACTCGAAGTTGTGGACTCGTATATCTATCTAGGACAAGTAGTCCGATTAGGTAGGTACAACTTCGAGAAAGAGATCAACCGCCGAATCCAACTCGGTTGGGCAGCGTTCGGGAAACTACGCAATGTCTTTTCGTCCGATATACCTCAGTGCCTCAAGACGAAAGTCTTTGATCAATGTGTGTTACCAGTGATGACTTACGGCACCGAAACGTGGTCCTTCACCAATGGCCTCATCTCGAAGCTCAAAGTCGCCCAGCGTGCTATGGAAAGGGCTATGCTCGGGGTTTCTCTACGAGATCGAATCAGAAATGAAGAAATCCGTAGACGAACTAAAGTCACCGACATAGCCCGGCGGATTAGCAAGCTGAAGTGGCAATGGGCAGGCCACATAGCGCGCAGAGCGGATGGCCGATGGGGTCGAAAAGTGCTCGAGTGGAGACCACGGACTAGCAAACGAAGCGTAGGACGTCCACCCACAAGGTGGACAGACGACCTTATAAAGGTCGCCGGAAGACGCTGGATGCAGGTCGCTTCCAACCGGTACATATGGAAGTCCAAAGGGGAGGCCTATGTTCAGCAGTGGACGTCCAATGGCTGAGATGATGATGATGATGATGATATTAAATTAACAAAATAAGTCGAAACGTTGGAAACACTTTGATAAATATCACGCCACGAACTAGTCTCTGTGATCAGCTGTGATGGCGTCGTGGCAATAAAATTCAGAGTGGGGACGGAGTGAGAGAGTAATAGATAGAGAAAAAGTGAGAGAGGAGTAGAAACGCGGAGAGGGAAATACCTATATATTTTTCGTTATCCTTGAATTATTTCCTTCAAAATAAAAAAAATTTTAGCTACGCTCGAGAATGTCGAGATGACGTTTTTTTTACAACTTTGCTGCCCTCGCCTTTCTTTACGTCACTCTCAAATTGTCAGATTAGTGGAATATACACTTTTTAGCATGTAATTAACTCACTCTACCTTAATCTGACGCGCTCGAGAATTTCTAATGATCAATTTTTTTTTACTAATCTGATCCTTTATCCTTCACGGGCGGCCTTATATATGGGGCTCATATTTGGTGGAGGTACTTAACCGGATACAAGATGTAGAGGACCCCGTTTGAGTCCTGCTACAATTCCGTTATGCTATGTTATGTTACGTTATAGGCGGCTATGTAGGGAAGCAATCAAACCCAACGAGCGCTGTTGTAACACTGATTTATTAAAGTAATGCTATGTATTGCTGATAATGTAAAATGCTTAGTCTAGGTCAGTAGTCTATGTTATTTAAGTGGGTCAGGCCAATATTACTACCTTGTACGTAGCTCGTACATATTTCCCACTCAAATAGACAAATCTATGAAGTCTTACAATTGTAGTATACGCAAACAATAGAAGTAACAATGTTAAGAAATAAGTAATAGATTTAGGTAGTTAAATTATACAGTAAGTAAAGGTATGTAAAGACAAATAGAAAATGGTAAACGCTAAATGTGTAAAGTATGTAAGTAGATAAAATAAGGATAATAACATAATAATAATTAAACTAACGCAATGTTTACAAACAATCATAATAAAGTTATTTGACACCGGGCCGCTCCCGGTGAGGCCGTCGTGCCGCGCTGTTTCTGCTGGGTCAGCTCGCGCTCGCCGCTGCCGCTGCGCCGCGCCATGTGTGTTGAATCATGTTGCATGTATTTGAACCTGTGACGGTGACGTAGCTGCAGTGCGTCACTTAGCATCACAAGTCTGACGTATGCATTTATACTGGGATTATTTTGTAGTATCTTCCTCCAGGATTCGTTTTCAGGAAGCATGTTTGTCATTTGCTCTTGATAGCCTTTCAAATCCCTTTTAATGCAGTATGTACGTGTACGGGGATCAGTTCTGTCTCGGTCGATCTTCATCTCGGTCATTTTGGTTTGTATGTACAGACCATCGACGATATTTGACCCAGTTATTAAAGTAATGTTTTATAATTATCTGTTTGCCGTCACCCATGTGCTTGGCGACAGCTGACATAGCAGATTTTGTACGTCCACGAGGCTTGACCCAGTAAGCTAGTGGAACGTTGTATAGTTGCTGACTTGGTTGATTTAACTTTTACCGGGGGTAGACTTCCTTTGCAGGAGGTCGTCTAGGTGGGTACCCCAACAGTGCCAGTTATTCTACCGCCTGAGCAGTGATGTGCAAATATCACTGTGCTCCGGTAGGAGGGCACTGTAGCTAGTGAAATTACTGGGCTAAAGAGTCATCATCAACATCTCATGACTCTTGAGTAAGAAGCGTTGGTGCAGTGCTCCTAGAATTTCACATAATTGTGAAATCCTAGGTAACACTGTACTGATTATGGGCAGCCGTTATCTCTTAACATCAGGAGAGCGTCTTGCTCGTCTTCTACTTCATCACATAAAAAAAAAAAAGTAGAATATTGTTCGGTAATACATGCTTCATCTTCTGGGTTTTCCTGTTGAATACTTTAAGTGGCTTCTGTTGCGAGGATTTGACAGACGCTCGCTTTCCTTCCTGTTTGTTAAATAGGACGCGGCGCATCCATGTCAACCTTCGTACATCACGTGTTGACGGCGTTGATGGTGGTGATTGTTGTTCTGTCTTCCGTTCCGTACCGTCTTCCGTTACTTCAGCTAACTCCTCTGTTATGTTGCGTGTCAGTGTTCTCGTTGGTTGAACAATGACGGGACAGATGATTTCATCAGGGCTCTCCTCGTACTCATAAAGCTGCATGCAATGCTCCTGCACCACCTCAGCTGTTGCTTGTTCTTGGGTGGTCTGAGCATCGTTTTTCTGCGATGCTGGAGTGGATTGCGAAGTCACGGGCTCATGTAATAGCTCTGATAATGGTAACGGAGGTAGTTTAGTTATAATGTACTCACTTTGGATACACAATTTAGTGAGGATGTTCTTCTTTATTTTATGATACACATCTTCATATTGTGTGAAGATGTTTTCGTAGAGCATTGTTTTGTTTCTTGTCGTTTCATTTTGTGCCATTACCCAGCTCGTGTGATGGTCTATTTGCATATGTTTTTCTTCAATAAACCACCATCTTAGATCAAAATGTTCGTATAAGTGTATCCAGTCACTGTCTTCTATTATACTTCTTTGTATATCAATCTTCTCCACAAACCTTTGGAAGGTTTGGAAGTTGAGTTCCTGTTCCTCGAACAATTCGTCTAAAATACTGGTAGGCGTCATCGTAATACCTTCCCCAGTCGACGAAGTCTTGCTGATGTTGATTTGCTTGCTTGCTGTATGATAATGTGATATGATGTGCCTTCTCAATCCAGTCGGTGAGACCCGCTTGTGGGAGGCCGACCAAACCGATTCACTATTACACTATCGTTATGTATGTTAATGTTCACTGTAAGGAATTGTGACACGTGTAAGTCACAAATTCCATATTATGTCACTAGTTCCGAATCTCACAAACCAAAATGTAGACGACCCCGTTTGAGTCCTGCTACAATTCCGTTATGCTATGTTATGTTACGTTATAGGAGGGAGTGACGGCTATGTAGGGAAGCAATCAAACCCAACGAGCGCTGTTGTAACACTGATTTATTAAAGTAATGCTATGTATTGCTGATAATGTAAAATGCTTAGTCTAGGTCAGTAGTCTATGTTATTTAAGTGGGTCAGGTCAATATTACTACCTTGTACGTAGCTCGTACACGCCCTGTATATTAATCTGCCGCGCTTTAGTAATTCCCGAAATCCCCTCTTGGGCTCCCCTACTATTATATTGTTTATGCAGTTTATAGAGGTAGATGCCGTCTTATCTGTGGCGTTTAAATCCCTGTTTTGTTTATTCTTAGCGTTTTAATTTCCATTAGTTCAATTATTATTCTTTGGTTTTCTTCACCACTAACTGCGCCTGCGTACGCGTCATGCGGTAATTTTCGATTATTTAGCGAAACTTTAGATAAACTTTTTTCTTATATTAAGTATGCTGTAGGAGTACCTATCTTAATTATTGTCATGGGTCCAATTTTTGTTATCGCACTTATCTGTCGTCTATTCGGAGACCAGTAAGTTTACTATCTAGAAATTGGTATGTGATTTGGCAGGAATAATACATTTATTATCATACATTATTTGAACCGAAGTTAGCAACCGTTTTTATAGAAAATGGCACTATGGAACTTTTAGAAGCTGTAGTTGTTTTAGTTCAAGATCATTTTTATCTAGCGAGACTCAAGTTTCCTAGTCCGGATGAGTCTACTGGAAGCCAATTCTATATAGTATCTGGAGTGTACAAAAGGAGGTCATTAGCATACTGTAGATGACATAATCTGCAAAATGACGAGGAAATTTAACATGACGTCCCGAACGCGTAGCTTTCCAGGGATCCTCCTGCATCGTCGCAGGAACAGGTGCAGATGCTTGCTCGAGCTCGAAGAATGCCGGCTTGACCCTGTCGATTGATACCGTGACAGGTCCTCTGAGCAGTTCCACCGTCACTGTCTTCTCAGAGCGCCGCAACACCTTATGAGGGCCGGAATAGGGCGGCTCCAACGCACCGCGCAGCGCATCCCGCCGAAGGTAGACATGCGACGCTTTATCCAGATCACAGTGAACAAACACCGTTTTCGCGCCGTGCCGAGTGCCCGGACACGGTCGCAGACGCGCTATATGCTGCTTCAAGTCCGCGATGAAGTTGCTATCTGGAGTAGAAGGAGATGGATTATGCACAAAAAATTCGCCAGGCAAACTTATTGCCTCACCAAAGACTAACTCTGCTGCCGAACTTTTGATGTCCAGCTTCCAAGCCGATTTCATACTAAGAAGAGCGAAGGGTAGAGAATCGGACCAACTACCGTTTTCGTGAGCCATGATCGCTGCCTTGAGAGTTCTGTGCATTCTCTCAACCATGCCGTTTGCCTGCGGATGATAAGCCGTAGTATGCGGCAGTCGGATCCCGCATAAGTTGGTTAAAGATTTGAAGAGCGATGATGTAAATTGACGCCCTTGATCTGTTGTAACTACTTGAGGACATCCATACCTAGCTATCCAGTTCTCGAAGAACGCTTTGGCCACTCTCTCTGCTGTGATTTCCTCTAGCGGAACCACCTCGGGCCAGCGGGTGAACCTGTCGATAGCTGTCAGGCAGTAGCGGAAACCTGATGATGATGGCAATGGTCCAACGATGTCAATATGCACGATCGAAAACCTTGCCTTCGGCAGTGCAAATTCGCCGAGAGGTGCCGAAACATGACGGTGCACCTTGCTTCTCTGGCAAGCTTGACACGACTTTGCCCATGCACGACAGTCTTTGCGAACGGAGGGCCAGACATACCGCTCGAATAGATCGTGTCACAAACAGATTCTGCTTCGACGTTCCGAGTTTGAATTGTCCTTGCCGGCCAGTGGCGAAGGAGGTCTGCTGCGACGGCGGAGGTGCTATGCCACATAGTAATGTCTGTTGGTTTATAATATCCTAATGGCGTAAATATTTTTGTATAGTCTTTTTTTGGCTATTGCTTTAATTAATTGGGCAAAGTCGTTATCTCGGGTCATGCCGGCGAATAGATTGATTCCTATTACTGTACAAACCACAGTTTACCTTTGTCAAAGCTATACGATAGGTTTTATACACTTTTTTTGCTCTTCTAAGCTGACCGTTATTTTTTTTCCACGTTTCATTTGTTTTGTTTTTTACCCTCGCTTTAATCATTCTGCAGTCAACTACAAAGAGATGTATCCATGTTAGGCTTACAAAATGAAGTAAATTTTCATTTGCCACAATGAACTACCCTTGGTTCGTGACATTTCTAGTAGCAATCAAACTTTATATTATCATCGACTTGTTTAATATGCAACAATGATGTATCCCACTACTTTTCCTTAGGTGATACATAATAATTTTTTTTTTTTTTTTTTTATTGACATGCCCTAGTGGTTATGTCTGTATATTACAATCTAGCCTAATTTCATCTAAAGGCTAATAAGTAATTTAAATCTAACTTAACATGCTATGTAAACAATTAAAAACTAAGAATGTGTCCATTGGCACTGATTCTTATTGTCTCTATTAAGGGGAGGCACTTAGTTCATGTGTTCTCAATAGGTAGCACTACACTGATAAATATAACACTACATTTTACTGACACTGACATTACACAACTCAAAAGGTTTTGTTCTTTTAAGTCTTCGCACTAGGTCCGTATTGTCGAGGAGCTGGATGGCCTCGACATTTACGTGATGATGAAGCCTTCGTTCATGGGCTTCAGCAGATTTTCTTATCACAGTGGCTACGAGGTCTATATTCAGGTCCCGGTGAAGATCCTCGTTTCTAATGTACCATGGGGCATTCACAATACCCCGGAGGACTTTATTTTGAAACCTTTGTATTACATCGATATTATTCTTTTTGGTACACCCCCATAACTGAATACCATACTTCCAAATTGGTGTGAGAACTTGTTTGTACAATAATAATTTGTTATGCACAGACAATGAGGAGTAACGACCCAGTAGCCATTCCATATTTCTATACCGAAGTTCAAGCTCATCACGTTTTTTCTTAACGTGTGCTTTCCAGCGAAGCTTCACGTCTAGTTTTGCCAAAGAATGGAGAGTTTATATGAGATTTAATGTTCAACATGCTGTAAAAAGGAGCTTTTCCCGTTTATACCCGTGAAGTGCCAACGCACAGTCAACTACAAAGAGATGTATCCATGTTAGTCTTACAAAATGAAGGAACTTTTAGTATGCAAAAATTAGTAAATACAATTTAACTAGAATGTATGTGTGAAAATGTTGGGTTGTATGTGAAGGAGCGTGCGCGCATGTGTGTGTGTGTGTGTGTGTGTGTGTGTGTGTGTGTGTGTGTGTGTGTGTGTGTGTGTGTGTGCGTGCGTGCGTGCGTGCGTGCGTGCGTGCGTGCGTGCGTGCGTGCGTGCGTGCGTGCGTGCGTGCGTGCGTGCGTGCGTGCGTGCGTGCGTGCGTGCGTGCGTGCGTGCGTGCGTGCGTGCGTGCGTGCGTGCGTGCGTGCGTGTGTGTGTGTGCGTGTGTAATATATATATATATATTTTTCGAAAGCGTAACGGCGGTCACTCCTCTGTTTTCTGTAAGACTCTTTTGCCAGCGACGAGCCAGTAAGTCATAGACTAGCTCTTGCGTCTCAGAGTCAGACATTTGCAACTCTGGCTCGTTCACTCCGGCGTCATTTCAACGTGCTCTTATTTTGTTACACTTATTCTGTTATCTGCATGTGTTGCGTTTGACTCATTTTTATTGCGCGCTTTTAAGCCGCTAGCTTAGTGAACACATCAGACCACATCTCCTCAGTATGAGTATAGACGACATTGATAACATTTTATGCAACTAAATTACGTAGTGTCTATATGTTTCGTTATATTGTGGTGGACCGGATTCAATGTTGATTTCTGGGCAGATTGCGAATTGCACCAGCCAGTGCCAAGTCCATATATTCACTCTCACTAGACGGTAGAGCAATGTTAGTTTGTTTCTAACTCTCCTATGAAATTGCTCCACCACTCCATTATTATAACGTCAATATTTGCACAAGGTAGGGACAAACTATGTTTTAAGGCGTAGGTAGTAAGTAACATCTCGCTATTAATATTATATTAAATCGTGCGTGGTCAAGATACAGACAGATCTACAGAAATGCTGATTTTTTGTACACAAAATTGGTATTTAGCGGCAAATTGTTCTTGTCTTGTTTTATAAAATGTTCTCTGTTCGCGAGAAATTGAATTTTGTGATCCTCTAAAGATACGGACATTCTTCTTCTACGCTTAATTTTCAGCAAAACATATAAAAACAGTATTATCTGTCAAGAGATTAGTTAGATAATTATCCTACCTACTGGAATATCTTCTTCGATTGGGCTTAGGCGCTATCCGTCAAAAGCGCAATATCGGATCACATTTTTTTTTCAAAATTAGTCCGTAATATCCGTTATTCGTCGTCGTCCGTTTTATTTTAATAAACGGACTAATTTTGACCTTGTCCGCATTTCGTCGAAAGCGCATTTCCTCTAAAGCGCAAGTGATCAAAAGAGTCATCCATTAAGACTGTCCTTATGTTTGCTAGCAATTCCTGACTCTATTCTAGTTTGGCAAAAGAGTTTTACTTTTTAAGTTATTTTTTTTTCTGAAAAGCAATCGGGAATATATTCCCGATTGATTATTTTCCCTTTTATTATAACAGTGTTTATCATCTCGTAAATTATGTTTTTCTTTAACGTCAATTACCACAAACTCTCTACACGCAAATAAATTAAATAAAGCCCTAATCAGGTAGTCGTTTGTTACTTTCTTTTAACAAAATGAGTGGGTAGCAGAACAATCGATAGCGAAAAGTGTTGTCAACATGTTGATCTCTATTTCGTGACAATTTCATAGTCTGATGGCTATTTATTTTTCTGGTAAATTAAAAGGCTATTCTGGTAAAAATACCGTTTTGTTTTAATAATAGAACACTTGAATGAAAATAAGAAACAAGGTATAAAAAACGAATGTGCATTATAAAATCATTATCTTATGACTCTTGAGTAAGAAGCTATGGAATTTTACATCATTAGGTAGCATTGTACAGATTAAGGACAGCGTTTTCTCTTAACATCAGTAGAGCGTCTAGATCCGTCTTCTTACTTCTTCACTTTAAAAAAAGTGACTAAACTAAAAATCCGGCATAGTAAAAATAAATAAACGATGAGAGGAGTGAAATTAAAAGTAGAGGATTTAAACGCCACAGTAACACGTAGCGTAAAATTGTAAATGATGTCGTCTTAATTTTATTGTGTTTTATAGGGAAAAATTCAAATGTGGATAGATGTTTTCCCATTAAATACTGGTTTGTATGTTCCGATGCCAGTTGACATAACTCCTCTAAAGATTGAGGACTATGAGCTCAGAGTTATAGTTTGGCATGTACGAACTCTTGGATTGAATGGTGTTTCTTCTAATAAAGGACTGGATTTATATGTCAAAGCGTAAGTTTATTTACATACGTGAGGGGTTCCAGCTCTCCAGTGGATTTCCAATTGACAAAAGGAAGATGGGAAATATTTTTTCCCTCTTCTCGATATTTTTTGCTCTTAGGAAATTGTCTTCAGTACTGAAGTACAGTCGCCAATAAATATATACCTACTAATAATCGTAATAATATCCTGTATAATTCGTAACAACACATAATGTCCTGTATAATTCGTAATTAACAGATGGCTCGGGGACATCGAACAGGCTCACTATACGGATATACATTATAATTGTTTGAATGGCGACGCTAATTTTAATTGGAGAATGATATTTGATTTCCAATATCAGCATTCTGAAAAAAAGGTTAGATACTAGACTATTTTTGTTGTGACGTCATCATCTCAGCCATAGGACGTCTACTGCTGAACATAGGCCTCCCCTTTGGACCTCCATCCTCCTTATACCGGTTGGAAGCGCCCTGCATCCAGCGTCTTCCGGCGACCTTTACTCGTATAAGGTATTCTGTCCACCTTGTTGTGACGTAACCGGCGTAAATATAAGTAATTGATGCATTTTTGAAGTTTTTGTGAAGTGGATAGACTACATAATTTATACAATTACAAAAATCTTTATTTGCGAATATAGGTAGGTAATATCATTATTTATGTTTATTTCATGAGCAGTTGATAAAAATAGAGAAGGGCCCATTTACGGAAGTAGAAGAACATTTACCACCATTATTGATTGTGCAAGTGGCAGATAGTGATGCTTCTATTGATGAATGCATTGGTAAATACTTTGACTTTTGACGTTAGTGAGGTTTCCCACACGTCATAAAAATTCTATACAAACCTACGTAATCCTTTTTATTTAATGTAATTTTATTTATACTCGTACTTGCGCGCTCTCTTCAATATTTGTTTGAGATAAGGAAAGTAGTAAACCACCTATTTACAGAAGTATTTAATTACAAACACTAGTTTGGAAATCCGTTTAGACAGATATTACAAATCAAATGTAAAATAAGTGTAATTATGCCTCAAAGTCAGTGAAATTTCACCATATTTTGAATTTTTTTTGTTGGCTGGGCATTGGGGATAGACTTCTCCCGAATCCGTCGATATGTATCTTTATTGCATCACCTCTTGTAAGAGTCCAGGTTTTCTTCATTTTCTGGGTAGGCGCCGCATTTCTTTTTTGTTCAGAAATCCAGATCATTATTAATGGTATTTTGAGATAAACAACATAATGAACTCTGTTTCAAGTTTCCGTAACGAGTGTGAAGTCATAAATTTTACCTACATAATATTCTTATGTTACCGATATTGAAAATTGAAATGTTTATATTATATATACCTTTACTACGAGTGATGATGTCAGAGACTTGGGCGTGCATTTTGCTGCTGACTTACAATTCAGAACTCACATCACTAATATCTGTAAAAAAGCGTATCGTAATCTTGGACTTATGCTAAGGTTGGCAAATAATTTCACCAACACCGCCGCTTTGAGAGCCTTGTATGACGCGCTTGTCAGGAGCCATTTAGAATGTAACGCAGTGATTTGGTCACCTCATGAGGCCAAATATAAGTTAATGATAGAACGCATACAGAACAAATTTTTAAGATTCATTTATCAAAAACAGTACAATGTGTATCCTGGCTATCCACTGTTATATCCTACCTTGTTCGTCCTGGGCATGGTGGGATACTACAGGCTGGAGGTGAGAAGGGAGGTAGCTCTAGTTACCTATGCAATAAAAGTGTTGAGGGGCAAGGTACACAATCCGAGACTTCTGGAGTCGTTGTGTATCTGTGCCCCAGACGAGTACGTGGGGCGCCGACGCCGTCCACCTCTATTGTTGGTACCGCGCGCACGGACCAATCTGATGCATCTCGCACCACTCACGCGTACGCTGCGAGTCCTCAACATGATTGCTGAAAAGATAGACCTATTTTCTTCTACAATGAGAGAAGTCTGTGAAGTAGCATATAACATATGTACATATTATGATAATTAGATTATATTAGACATACCTACGACCTACATGTTATATGGTACGTACGTATTATATGATAATAGTATTAAGAATTTTAAGTATTGTAAGAACACTATCGAATTAGGTTATACCTGTAATGTTAGTGTTTAGTGGAAATAAATAAATAAAATATCAATCATATTTCAGCGACGTTGACGCTTGATTTGAATGCAATACCGCAAGGCACAAAAAATGTTCAACGACGTGTCAATTTAAATGAAAATAATTTGCAGAAGACAGATCTTTTTTCTGCCAAGTCCATACGATCTTGGTGGCCTTTAAAAGCTGTAGATCACAAAGCAGAGTTCAAATTAGGGGTGAGAAACTACTGAATTTTACTAAAAACAATAAATTTTGTACTCGTAGCTGTCGATCGGCGCCGAAATTGTTTGCTTAGTTATAAGTTTTAACTTTTTAATATTCTCATCTCTCATCACGTTTTTTTTTTACAGGGTATGATAGATTTAGAGATGCATTTATTGCCGAAACACAAAGCTCATGTCATGCCGGCTGGACTGGGTCGAAACCCACCATTTCCATTGCCAGAGCCTAAGTAAGTAGGCATTTTAATCAGTCAACATATTGTAATGCATAAGTTGTAAAGGTCATAATAATATTATGATTTTCATTTCAGTCGC
Organism: Hemithea aestivaria; assembly: GCA_947507615.1. Classification (NCBI taxonomy): domain Eukaryota; kingdom Metazoa; phylum Arthropoda; class Insecta; order Lepidoptera; family Geometridae; genus Hemithea; species Hemithea aestivaria. The sequence continues at coordinate 6,347,038 of OX382323.1, forward strand.
CCAGAAGCATATCCCAGTGTTCAGAAAACACCTGTAAAGAGAAGCTTCTGTAATCGTAAAGGGATTGAATATATCGCAACAGGTGTCATTGTGTCAGGAATATTGTTCTTAGGGGGATTGTTTTTTTGGGAAGTCCCTATATTGTTCAGTGAACTGCCTTATTACTGACTTTGTTCTTTCAAAGTGCCTTATCACTGGATGGCAAAACTCAGAATCTCTGTCGATCATCAAGTTAACTGTGGTGTAGTAACTAATTTCCATGTAACCAGTATTTTATTAACATAGAGGTAGTATTTATTGTAGAGGTACTTAATAATAAAAAAAATATAAAAAAGTAATTGTTTATTAATAAATCGCCGTCTGTAGGACCTAATGTTGATTTCAACAATTTCTTAACGGCTTATTCCGTTTGTCCACCTTACTTTAATACACACCCTTAGACGATTTGGCCAGTCATCAATGACGGCACGAATCTATCCCAGTCCCCAGTGGAATTCACTTTGCTTCTCCGACGAAGGGTTCGCTTTAGTGACTCCAAGTTTGGGTGGAAAGTCCATAAAGTATAATCCAGCGGGTTAAGGTCGGGGCTGGAGGAGAACCGCGATGAAGGCTGGTACATTTTTCCTCAACGAAGCTTGGGTGGTTTGTGCCTTATGGGATGGCGCCTAGTCTTGCTGGAAATCCCAATCCTTGTTGTGAAATAAAGTATGTGGTTTGTCTAATATTTTATAGACCCCTGGGTTTCACAACAGGCTCTTAAAATGTCACTTAGATATATAATTCTTGGCTTTCACCTTCGTACGAAACTCCTCACTGTACCGTCCCTAGTCACTAGTCGGATGATGAGTTCGCGAGACATTCCGTGCTAAAGCTGGGACATCCGCGTAAGGAGTCTAAAGAGTCATATGAGCAAATAATACTTTACTTATTATGTCTTTGTACACAACACTGGATTATTTCCTTTGAAGTCCTTTGAAATGTTCATGAAAATTCAGAAAAACACTTTTTGTTCTGAACTGGATCCGGCAATATCCATTTTTATAATAATTGTAAATTCAGCAATTTAATAAAATATCATTGAATTGGCTTTCTTTCCAATTTCCGATAAATAATCAAATATGTAAATTTTCAATGACAAGGTCAAATCAACAATGAGTAGATAATTAAAATTTATATAATCACCAGTAACAATAGAAATAGCAAAGAAAAGAGATTTCACATTATTCAATAAGAACTAAAACCTAACAATTTTGACATTTTCCAAACTACAGAATTGTGAAATACTGAAGAAGTGGCCGAGAATTTTTTAAATAAAAGTTAACATGAATTTACATCAAAAGTACCAGAAACACATGAAAACATAAGAGCTAGATTATATAATATATAAAGAATAAACAAAATTAAGCTATAATAGGAAGACTAAAGCTGGATCCTCTACATCGCTCCTGTCCATAGCTTTTAAACTATTTATATTATCTTTACTTCATTAAGGGTTGTTTTTAAACATGCGTATGAAAGCCTTATTTAAATATCTTAACGTGTGTGTCCCTACAACAACAGTTGCTGTTGATAACTTATAACAGTAAAAGCGGTGGTTTGAAAAAAAAAATTTTGAAAATACGAGTACCTAGTGTCCTGAAAAGTTATAAAACTGTATTTTACAATTTTTTTATACGTATATTTAACAACCGTTTTAGTCCTTTTAAGTACCTAATTAAAAAAAACTTTCCAATAGTCAATGGTCCGGTCGACCAGACTACAGATTAAATATAATTTCCATAGATACGGACGATTTTTTCTTCTGTGTACACCTGACCACGGAGGATTCAGAAACTATAATTCTTAGAACTCAAGTTGAATTTTAGCATGCAGAGATGAAGTGTATCTAATTCAAACAAATTTATGACGCTACTGGGTAGGACAGTTTATTCCCTGCTTACATTATAAATATAATAGGCACTTGGGGCTTGTTTGAGCATTATGATAATCAAATGTTATTATAAAACGTATCACGCCTATCTGATAACAGTAGACTGTAGTACCTCTATACCATATGTAATATAATGAATTACGACTTACGACGCAAAAACGATTTTTTGTGACTTTTAAGTCGACTTATTGTCGACAGTTTATTGTTATCCCGACCATCGCATCTTCAAATTCTAAATATCTTCTAGATCACTAAAAGAAATAGATTATAAATAATAATAAATAAATGGATAGTATTGTTTTACGGTTGTTAAAATTGTCATGTCGATTTTTTATGTATCCAATTTTATAATGAGTAGACTTTTTCGTTTATTATATTTGAAAGGACTTTCATTTTTCTGAATTTATATGAAGACTAATGTTGAATGTTCGATTTCATTCATGTTAAAGGAGAGCGCAAACGGCGTGTTAGTCACAGTCATCGTTTTGCATAATGTTATGAATTACGAACCAAAGTTTTATCAGAAAAGTGTGTCCAGTTATCCGATCGTAACGCAGCACGCATGCCTAACACTGAATACACCCCATTCATCGGGTACTCTCGAACCGCGATGACCATGGCAACGTTGATCGCAATTTAACTTCAGAATACAGCTTTACGCAAAAGTGAAATTCATTGTTAAAGTTACAAAATTGTGAAAAATACCATCTTACCCTTCTCATGATTTTTATAAGGTGAGTTTCGAAATAGTTTTAACGCGAATTATTTTAATTGCTATTTTCGGAAAATTATTGGCGCAATAATTGTTACTTAATGACGTGTATCTTTTTTAATATGTTAAGATACTAAATATAATAATACATTTGTTATCTTAATTGTTGAAATACAAATTTAAAAAAAACTGCGTATTATCTCGGAAATTCCTCTAAAAATTGATAAAATTACTGACCGAAAAAGGCGTAAGTATTAAGCTGGGTGTCGATGTTCTGAATCTCTTCCATTGAAGTGCCACTGTGCGTTATCAAATATTGTAGTGCTTAAAATCACATAAAAATGAGTTTGGAGACAACTCCCATATATAGGGTTCAAAAGCTACTAGACGGGTTTCCACCTAAATATGGACCTGTAAGATTGTGGTTGTTTTCATGTGCTCTTGGCTTAATCTGAGTATCTCTAAACTACATTGTACATCTTTCGCTTGGTACTTTACAATGTTTAAAGATTATATTATTATTTAAACGTATTAGCAGATAACAGTTTTATCATTTCAGTTTTTTTGTATATATAAAACTGGTTATACAAACTGTAAAGAGTCATTGAGAATAATAGTAACAGTAACATATACTCGACGTCTCATAATATTTCAATAAAAATATCACTAAATCGTTCCTGTTTATTACATAAAAATGAATCGAAGATTTAGTAAAACTGATACTGAAAACAACAATAAAGTCTGTGACAAAGATAAAAATGACACAGAAGTTGATTATGATCAATTACTGTCTGCCGCCGGAGATTTTGGGCTATATCAAGTACTGCTATTTTTCAAAACCAGTCCTTTTTATATATTTGGAGCATTCATGTATTTTTCACAACTATTTCTAACGGAAGTGTCGCCTAATCATTGGTGTTGGATACCGGAGTTGGAAAATATGACAGCTTTAGAAAGAAGAAGTCTTGCTATACCTGTGGAAACAGAATCATTAGTGGGTTACTCACAATGCACAAGTTACGCTGCCAACTGGACTGAAGTGCTCATTACAGGAAACAAGCCGGACCCGTCTTGGGGCACGCAAAAGTGTCAATACGGATGGGAATTCAATGAAACGGAAATACCGTACCCGACGATTTCCAGTGAATTGGGTTGGGTATGCGACAAGGACAGTTATCAAGCTACAGCACAGTCACTCTTTTTTGTTGGATCCATAATAGGAGGGTTCATTGTAGGATGGGTCGCAGACAGATTTGGTCGAATCCCTGCTGCTGTATTTGCTAATATTATCGGGTGTGTTGCTGGCGTTGCAAGTACTTTCGCAAGAAATTTTGTAGAGTTTGTTATATGCCGTATTTTTGTTGGAATGTCTTACGACAACTGCATGATGATGACCTATTTACTTGTACTAGAGTACACCGTTCCTAAATATAGAACATTAATGTCTAATCTATCATTCGCTATTTTCTTCACTCTCGGGGTGACAGCACTTCCTTGGATATCATTAGCTTGCGGAGATTGGAAAGTAATGTCTTTAGTAACTAGTATTCCTCTAATCTGGACGTTATCGACACCATTTATGATGCCGGAGAGCCCGAGATGGCTCCTCACTAAAGGTCGTGTCGACAAAGTCGTTGAAAACCTGACATCTATTGCGAAAAGAAACAAAAAAGAAGTGCCAATAAAATTAATCGAACAATTTCAAATATCCCAAACTAACAGCAAAGGAGAAGAAACTGGGAGCTTACTCGAATTACTTAAACGACCAATACTTCGGAACATGTTTATTTGTGTATGTGTAGAATATCTTTGTTGCATGATCATTTTTGATGCATTAGTGAGGACAATTGGATCCCTGAAGTTCGACTTTTTTGTGTCATTTACTGTGATTTCCTTTACGGAGTTTCCATCTCTATTTATTTTGTCGTTTATTTTAGACTTCACTGGTAGAAAATGGTTGGCTATCATTACTTTAACGATTTGTGGTGTATTTAGTTTTTTGACACCATTGGTTGGTGGTGGTTTGCCTTCGGTTTTATGTGCTGTAGCTGCCAGGTTTTCGGTGAACATGGCATTTAACTCTGTTCTTCAATGGTCTGCGGAATTAATGCCCACTCCTGTCAGGGGTTCTGGTACGTCAGTAATCCATATTTGTGGATATATTGCTACAGCTATATCACCATTCATAGCTTATATAGATCATTATGTCAGTTGGCTTTCCCTTGTAATAGTCGGATGTATAGCTTTATTTTCTGCAGTTATTTGTTTCTTTCTACCTGAAACCGCTCAAATCGATTTACCTCAAACATTTAACGATATCGAAAATATTATGAAAAGTCGTAAATTATGGGACATGCCTTGTCTGCAGAGAAAAACTATAGATAGTGACATTCGAGTGGGCCAAGCTAATGATTCTTTTGAAATGAATTAATTTATGTATTTTTTATAATGTGAACTGAACTCTCTTCTACAAGAACTATGTATGTTGTAATTAGATATTTTATGCATACTATACATCGTTAACAATATTTAATAGATTTTAAGCTTTCTTGCAAATTAATTTCCAATGCGAATAAATAAATACGTATAATAAATGTTACTTTGCGTATTATTTTATTTATAAGCATGCAACGAGATAATCCAGTTTTGAAGATTTACTAAATCAAAGTAGGTGCTACTATCGCGCTTCAATTCGTGCACATGTACGCGCGCATTGTTAAATTCTTATTAAAAAAAGGCTTTTGACGTTTTGTTTGGGATTTGACACTGCGCGCGAATATTATAGAATAGAAAAGAATAGATACTATAGAATATATCGTCCCTTTATTGGTAAAACCGATTATCTACCGTAAACCAAACTTGTGGGAATGACGATTTAAAAGTTTGACACAAAAATAATGTATCTAATTGACATATATCTTACCTGCAATCATGTTTTTATAATAAACAAATTCATAAAGTATGTTTATAAATCATAATTAAAGAAGTATTTCATTGATAATGCTTGAAAAAATGACAAAAACTATCTTCAGGGAGGTCATTTAGTTGGTTTTTCCTGAATAACAACATAATCATTATATCATTAATTAAGTCACTTGGAGCTTATCTTACAGCTTCACCGTAAACTATAGAAGAAAGTAATAAGGTAGCAAAAACAGCTGTAAAAGCAACACTCTGTAACATTCTACAAATTGAAATTTAAAAAATGTTAATTGGTTTTGCTTGAGTAAAATTAAGAATTGTGGTAGACTACCTGCAAAATCTTCATACAACTAATTAAAGCAAGCCTGGTCATTGTTATTTTCATCAAAAATACCAAATAATCATTACTTTATGAAACTAAAAACTTAATTAAGTAGGAAAATAATAAGATTGATTTATTAGGGAAATGATCAAGTAGCCTTTTATTGTTATTTAAGTAATACAAAACAATTTGTGAAAACATGAAATTAATTCATGTTTTCACAAATTGCTTAGTATAATTAGATCTAACTAATCAAACCTAAGATACATCCTGACGCCTCCCATCCTCCTGGAAAGCGATTGGTCTGGCACTACAACTGTGTGGACTGGGATGGGCTGCGAGAATTTTTCTCTTCCTACCCCAGGAAGCAGATTTGTTTTCAGTCGGGTGACCCTAGTGCTTGTGCTGTGTCGGTTCCCGATGTAGTTCTGCAGGGTATGGAGTGTTTCATTCCCAGTTCTGTAGTGCGCATTGGCGCCAAGAATAAGCCCTGGTACAACCGACCTTGTACGAACACGGCCAGCCGTAGGTTGGATGCATTCAAAATTTGGTGCGAAGCATGTGCTGTTAAGGATCCTAACACTGCGGCCTTTAAGAAGCACTACACTACAATTTTATGTCACGGCGTTCAAAAAAAGCAATTAACAAGGCTAAAGATGACCATATAGCGAGAATCGGCGACAAACTGGCAAGCTACTCTTCTTTTAGCCGGGCCTTTTGGTCACTTGCCAAGGCTGCCGAAATGAACTTTTGTCAGACGTCATTACCTGCACTTCGCAGACCGGACAACATCCTCGCCCACAGCGCAAAAGATAAGGCAGATCTTCTCTGTTCGCTTTTTCCAGCCAACTCTACTCTTGAGGACGGGGGCGCGGTACCGCCCGAGACTTCTGGTTGCAGTAGTTCCATGCCAAACATTCGAAATTACGGTCTCTTACTCGACAGGAATCGTTCCATCTTCTTGGAAAGTAGCCTTAGTACATCCTATACAAAAAAAGGGAGATCGAAGTGACCCATCCAACTATAGACCGATCGCTATCACATCCTTACTCTCAAAAGTTATGGAGCGTGTGATTAACACTCAACTACTCAGCTATCTTGAGGAGCACCAGCTTATTAATGATCGCCAGTACGGCTTTCATCACGTCGCTCAGCTGGTGATTTACTTGTCTATTTAACTCACCGCTGGGCTGAAACTCTCGATAGTAAGGATGAAGCACTAGCCGTTAGTCTGGACATAGCCAAGGCCTTTGATAGGGTCTGGCATCGGGCACTTTTATCAAAATTACCATCATATGGACTATCCGAAAAGTTATGCTTATGGATTACCGATTTCTTATCTGGTCGAAGCATTAAAGCAGTTGTGGATGGTTCTAGCTCCCAAACCATGTCAAACAATGCTGGTGTACCACAAGGCTCTGTGCTATCACCGACGCTATTCATTCTGCATATCAATGACATGTTGCAAATAAGCAACATTCATTGTTATGCGGATGATAGTACAGGTGATGCTTGTTATGCAGGCAACTCTAATGCTCCTCGGAATAACCTAGAGGAGAGCCGAAGACGCTTGGTATCAGATATCGAAGACTCTTTAAGTCGGGTCTCAATTTGGGGTAGTACTAACCTGGTCCAATTTAACCCCTCCAAGACACAAGTCTGTGCATTCACTGCTAAGAAAACTGCATTCACAATTGCCCCGCAGTTCCAAGGCATTCCTCTTGCTATATCTGCCAATCTCAGGACATTCGGTGTTGAAATATCTAACGAGGTCCAGTTCCGACGTCATCTGGAAGATAAGGCTGGTCTTGCCTCTAAGAAGCTTGGTGTACTTAACAAACCGAAGCGGTACTTCACGTCTGGCCAACGTCTCTTGCTTTACAAAGCCCAAGTAGGCCGGGCTCATGGAGTACTGCTCCCATCTTTGGAATGGTGCACCTAAGTACCAGCTTCAGTCCCTTGACGCCGTGGAAAGACGAGCCGTTAGGATCATCGGTGATCCTAAGAGTTGAGGTAGAACCACTGTCCTTACGTCGAGACATCGGGGCACTCAGTGTGTTCTATAAAATTTACCACGGGGAATGCTCTGAGAAACTTTTCGATCTGATTCCGGCCTCCCGATTTTACCACCGCACCGCTCGTCATAGACTGAAGGCTCATCCTCACATTGTTAACGTGTGGGAGTCTCGGACAACTCGCTTTACGAGATCGTTTCTCCCACACACTTGCAGATTGTGGAATAGCCTTCCAAGCGACGTATTTCCCACTTCCTTCAATATGGGGCTCTTCAAGAGGAGGATAAAGAAGGTGTTAATTGTTAATGGACCGACAACGCGTCTCTAATGCCACTGGTGCTGCAGACGTTCAAAGGCGACGATAACCGCTCACCATCAGGCGGGCCGTTTGCTTGTTTGTCTGTCTCTAACATAAAAAAAAACTTAATTGATGGATGTTTTCACAAATTGTTTTGTATTACTTAAATAACAATAAAAGGCTACTTGATCATTTTCCTAATATATCAATCTTTTGTTGAGGTGGATGTGTGGAGTAACAAAAATGGACATAATTAGAAATGAGTTTGTGAGAGGAAGCCTGAAAGTTGCACCAGTGACAAAAAAATTAAAGAGTGGAAGATTGGGCTGGTATGGACATGTTATGCGGAGGGAGGAAAACCACGTGACCAAAAAGTCTATGAATATGGTCATTGGTGGTAATTCGGGAAGGGGACGACCAAAAAAGGTTTGGATGAACTGTGTGAAAGACGATATGCGTGCTAGGGGAGTGGATGCAGATTTGACAGATGATAGAGTGGAATGGAGGAGAAAAACGTGTTGTGTCGACCCTACCTAGTGTGGGATAAGGGCAGGAAGATGATGATCAATCTTATTATTTTCCTACTTTATTAAGTTTTTAGTTTCATAAAGTAATGATTTTTTTGGTGTTTTTTGATGAAAATAACAATGACCAGGCTTGCTGTAGTTCGTTCATCAAAGATGGCCACTGTCAGACAGAGGTTTGCGCCGCAGAGTGCAAGTGAAACAAAAGATCCATCGACAATAGTTGGTTTTAGCTGAAAATATTTAAGTAGAAATATCATCATACACTTCGGTAAAAAACAACTATTTAAGCATAGTTGCTTTTATTTGTATTTGAATCTTAACGATTCGATCTTTTATGTTATAGAAAAAAACAAATAAACCTGCTTAATCTCTTTTAATTGACTTTAAATTTGCATTAGAGCAAAGAATTATGTTCTGTTAAAATCAAGTAGAACTACTTACTTTCTTTTGGATGTGTAAGATTCTAAGTACTTTCCAATGATTCACTAAAATCAGAACCAATTAAAGTATTTAAATTTGTTTTGGTACAATACTACATTATGTCCAGAACGTATGCAAATTACAACAAAAATAACATATGAAACGGAATGTGTTTTTAATTGCAAGGCTTTCAAAAAATCGTACAGGTATTTGACTGTAGTTGTTATTAAATGCAGATGTTACTTAAAACCTTGTAGTTTAATTGCTTTTTTGCGTATCTATCTCGGAAACTATGCATTGTATCGAAAAATCGGTTTTACCTGTAGATAGAGCTCAAAAAGTTGAGTAGCTTGGTGTAAATAACTCATTTTTGTAAAAAAGTGAGGATAATCGGTTTTACCAATAAAGGGACGATATACTCTTTATTGCAACCAAAGAAAATGACAGTTTTATTTAATATTAGCACGTTTTATTATAAGCACGATGTAGAGCTGGCCCCTTAGACATTAGAGAAGTACGACGAGCTTATTCGCAAGTGTATCATTTTTATTTTCTACAGAATAAAACTCAATTTAAGTAATAGCCAATAATAGCTCAAAACAAGTTTCGCGTCGTTGCGAAATATACTTTATGACGATATAATAAACTTCACCTACACATACCGTCCTTCATTGGAATTATGACTTGTTGTTTATGAAAGTGTCATCATTATATGGTGATTGATAGATTAGTCGTGCGGCATGCGTGCCTTTGATAAGAAACCATCAGCCGTGGCTCATCTCCAAAAGTGTTTTCCTTGATGTAGGCCCAACAAAAATATATTACCAAGGTACTGTATAATGAACAGACTTTTATATCGAATACTCGTATCGTGTGTTGGTACGGCCACAGGAAGAGCAATACGCAAGAAGTAGGACTTTAAAAAATGTAATATCTTCATGGAATCCTGGGATCCATGGATACAAACCCCCAAAAAGTACTAGGAGACCAGATACCATGAAGAGATAAAATTTTTTTGAAGTCACACTTGCGTTTTGCTCTTCCAGCTCCTTATGGTTTCGGTTAATCTCTTTCTAATTTCTGGTATCCTGGTACTTTATATGATAAGACCATGTTGTAATAATAATATGATTAACATTGAAGTCATTATATGAAAAATACGTGAATGTAGTAAACTAGTCGCAATAAGAATTTCTAGACATTTTTGGTAAAAATACCCTTAAGACGAGGAGTAGTCCTGAGGAAAATTTAAATTCTCATCGGCAGCCATAAGATGACGTAATAAAAAAAATATTTTATATAACCTTTTTTGCATAAGTGTACTCCCGTCATTTTGAGAATCTGTCCATATGAGAATCTGTCCATATGAGAATCTGTCCAAATGAGAATAATCCGAAAACATTACCTTCTCTTACATATACCTATATAATGGATCAGATATATTTCAACTTTATATAACACCCATTCACAGTACCTACCTACTCGTAATATTAATGGAGGTTGACTAATTAACTTGTAGCACTACTTCAGCAATCTTCAGAGGCAATTTGCAAAATAGCCTTATTAGTGGTTTATTGTTGACTTAACAGCACTATTATACGTTTTAATTAAACTAAGAAACCTTTACCAGATCACGCAGCGCTCCACGATGGCTCGATAGCTTAATGTACGAATTTTTAAAAATGTGGATATGAGTTGTGAATGACTATGATAGCTAAGTTTGGCATATTCGTGACTCGTGATTTGTCTCAAACTAGAAATTGTATATCAATTCTATTGATCTGGTTTACTATTTAGTACGTGGTGATTTTCTGGGTGAGCTCAAATTTGAGCACAGTAGGGCCATTAAAACATCAAACACACGTACCCCTGTCAAACCTACTTACTATAATTGACGTTCTCGTACCGTTATGCCCCAAACTTAGCAATTTGGAACGAATGACACGTCCACGCGACATTTTCTTACATCCACGAATGATTGAGTCAGTTTTATTAATCAAGGACTGAAGCCGTGTTTACCGCCTTCCCATTTACATACATCGTCGGTGACCGAAAAGCGGTTATTTATGTATGTAAGTACTTATTGAAAATCTCGTGTCTATCGATGTTTTGATTGCAAGCTCAATAAAGCATTTTTATGTTATTTTGTTAATTTAGGTGTCTCTACAAGTCTTAAATTGAATTAATTTTTTTATTGCTTTTGTATTATAATAAACTTCTTTAGGGTTAAATGGCTGACTATTTTTACACTAAACGATTCGTGAGTATTTAGATTCATCTTTGTAAATAAACGGCATAAACTTGTATTTACTTCGGCTTCGTGCCGACCGTTTCGATCCTGTACAAGGATCTTCTTCAGGGAGTAGTAGGGAATACAAGTGAGTTTATGCCGTTTATTTATAAAGATAAGTTAAATGGCTGACTTTTATCAAGAGTAGTAGGGAATACAAGTGAGTTTATGCCGTTTATTTATAAAGATAAGTTAAATGGCTGACTTTTATCAAAGCACTGCAGTATAAAACGACTATTCTTACCTAACCATTCAAAATCATCCTGAAAAATATATAACTTAATTGAAAGTTACCCAAAGGCGTGGTTCCATTTACTCGATGAACGATGGTTGAAGTGATAGTGACATCAAATTACCGTACAAATTGATTACAGCACCTTTTAAGTGTTACGAGGAAATAAATTTGCAGCCTCGCTGTTAATTATTGTGGCCTAAGTGTGAACTTAATCGACGAAGTAATGTATATTATTTATTACTAACGGCTTTAGGAATTTTATGCAAATTGTTGATATCAATTGGAACGGAATTTTTAAAGAGCTTTAGTTAATATGTCTGCAAGTTCTTAGTTATTGCTTTGTTTGCTGCATCAATGAGATGTCATATCAACTTCAGTTCTGTAAAGAGCACTTTTTCAGTATCGGTATTTGGCTTTAAAAATGGCCATTCAGGCTGGATACGACCAGATTTCCTGCACTCATGGCATTTAACTGGATTGTTTTCCTTGGTCTTAGTATCCGTCTTTTCTAGACTCTAGTTTCTGTTCAGTCACTATCAGAATAATCGTTCTTGGCCATTTCATTTAGTAATGTCATTTTATTTAGTGAACATTTTTTTTTGGAAATTGATCAATGTGTTATTATTTTATGTTTTCTACTGTAATTCTAGAACCATAAAAAATCTTAAATATTTCAGTTTTCTAGATATTGTATGTTCTTCACGAAGTACATTGCCAGTTATTGTATAATCTACTCATGTACTCTGTGAAGTACCTTGCCCAGAAAGACCTAAAAACCTTTGTACATAAAAATCTATTTATATTATAATATTGTTACGGGAGACGGGTAGGGGATAGGAAAGAAAGACTAACTCCTTGGAAACTGAAAGTTTATTTGAACTAACAGGGGTCCGCACAGCACTGACTTTGCACACTATTCCACAATGTCCACTAACGGTTCACTGTCTTCTACAAACACTTGACTCTTCTCACTTTTACTACATCTTATTCTTCCTTATTCCCGGAAGCTCCAAACTCAACTGACTCGTTCCCGCTCCTGTGGCCCTTTTTATACCCGTAATTTCGATAGTCATTTGTTTAATTACGATCTTCTTTTCGTATGTCATTTCGATTGTCATTTGTTCAATTTTGATCGTCTTTTGCGTACGTCTTTTCTTGTTAAAAATCTATCAAAAACTTTCTTTAAAGTAGCTGTCCTTGTCTTTCTCTTCTAGAATCTTCCACCAAAAATCCGGTCACCATAAATTTTGTACGGCTGGATTCGGACCATGGCTTGCGGTCTCTGCAGTCGATACCGCAAGCCACTCTGCTATCGTGATGTTATTTTGTTTGCCGAAATTTTTCTATAGTTCCGATACTGAAGTTTTACTTAAAAATGTTCCATGGCTACGTCACCGCCGTCACAATATTATATGTTTCGTCAATTCCATACAAAATAATTACATAGTATTTATTCAGTATGTAATTGACGACGCGATAAAAGACCAGAAAGGTCACTCAAAATGTCCAGGCTTGAACTTTATGAAGGAATTAGGAGGGCAGGAAAAGTGACTAAAAATAATAGCAGTGGTATAGAGAGGCTAAGGGAGGAATTAAAAACTGTAAAACCATCCATCATCCATTGCCAGACCGGTGGACAGTGTCAGGTATGATGAAATCGGCCACTTTTCGGACACAGTAGATACAAAAAGTGGCGTTCTATCGCGCCGGTACAGCCATCCATTTTTGATACATATCCAGTAGCTGTGCAAATAATATGGCCAAGTACTATCTTCTCTGCCATAATATGTTTATTTTAAAATGCAGACTATTTTCGTCAGTAGTTCGGAGTAGTTGGCAATGTACTCTGTGAATTAGTATTCACGGAGTACACTGCCAACTGTGTATTGGTGTATTGTCTAATAGTTTGGCAATGGCTTTCACGGAGCACACACATTTTGTCATCCCAGAAAACAGTTACTATGTCTCTTTGGAACCAAATAACTACTGGATGGTGTTATTTAATTTTCTCCCTTTCCCAAAACCAACCCCATGCAAAAAAACAATGAAAAACTTATAAAAAACAATAAATAACTTACTCGATGCGCACGAGCAGCTTCGAAATAATTTTGTTTATGAAAGTAAATAAAAGTTCTGCCATATGCAATATTTTTTCTAGCAAAAGTAGAATATATTAAGTACATTTTAGCAAAATACTCAGACAAAATAACTTTAAATTTGCGGCTGTAGAATTTCTTAAAGCTCTGCGTAATCCTCCGCGCAATGTACTCTGCGTAGTACGCTGCCAATTAAAGGGTTAAAATCGAAAAAAGAAATCTTAGGGTTCTCTTTAAGTTGTAGTTGTGACGATGACGTTTGAGATTGATTGATTGATTGCCGTTTTTTTTTCTAAGAGGAAGTAGCTGCGCCTAATTAAATCGTAAGTTGTAAGTCGCTTACTGGCGGTGATGGTAGCGCAGTTAGAGGGATTTTAAAGTACCCACATGTGAGAGCAGAGATTTCATCAGGTGATGGGGAAGAGAGACACAAGGGGCGACTGTTGAGGATAGCCTTCCCTTAATCTTTGCAAATAAAGTTCTTAGCTCCTCAAATTTTTTATGGGGATTTTCCATAACCGGTTTGATGTGATGTTTCGCAGTTTTTACGTCTGCCTCCCTACTCTCGAAGTGAAATGGATAGGAAGGAGAAAATAAACTTTATATCATCAACACTTGCAAATTCTTATAATAAGATCGCTAAAATCCTTGTGTTTTCGCTAAAATTAAAGCGACAATCCTAGCGGCCGCAACTTTGGTGCCCTCTAGGGGTGGTCGCAAAAAACTTCAAATGGCTTGCCGCAGGCTACAAATCGCCAAAAAATATATGGTCTAATTCACTTGTTGGTTAGAGTAATGAATGTAGTGTGTGAGTACAAGCCAGCGTGGGCAACATCGTAATCAACGTTAATGTGATTATCCCACATGGGCCGGTCACTAACTACATACTACGTTATTAGCTGCCCCTTGAGGACTCGTTTATGGTTAGGTGAGGGAATGTTATGACGTGGCCCATGTTTGACTTGGGTTCTCGTTGTTTAACTAATCACTTGACTCACTAAACCTGGAATCCACGGTACATCAGCCTTTACCGGTGGAATAGTCATAGTTATATGTACCTACTACTTTGTCAAAATATAATTTTTCAACATTTTTTAATGCCGGTTTATGTACATAACTAAAACTCAGTTTAGATCTGTATCATAACATTTATTAGGAAATTCAAGAACCAGAGTAATACACTTTTAACAGTAACAAACTGATTGTTACTACGTCTTCAGTTCAAGTCATAAATCAGTGGTTTACACCACAACCACAACTGATTAATTGATGTTTTTTACCACAATGAAGATAGCTATGAAGTATAATTTGTAGAGGTGATATCAGTAGTCGCATTTATCGAAGTACTATATTATGGAGCTTAATTATTGCAAGTGTGGCTGTCCGCTTATCCAATGTAACTGATAAAGCTTAATCTTTCTTTTCTATTGTTAGGAGTTAATAAGCGTATAAGTATTATTCCTCATGTATCTAATGATAATTTGGCAGTCAGTGTAGTCTAGATTAACTCTCTTACACCTTAATTACAAAATCCTGTTGTCTCGCATATCATTTTTACATTGATGGTTAAGCCAGTAGTTTTTGAACAAGATGTTGCTGCTCTTTTCTTTCAATTTAATATAATAATATATTTTTACCTAACGATAGACAAAAATTTTACCCCTGCTTTAGTGCGCGCGTCCGAAATAGAGGGAGAGATATGTGTGCTCAACCACAGAAAAATACTTTATTTCAGAACTTAAAATGGCGAGCAAGTGGCTCAGATATCAGAGTCCTCGGGCTACTCGAGACAGCCCAGCTGTGCTAGCGACCGACGGTGTTCCCTCAGTTCAGGTCATCAGCAATAATTACTGTCATTCTACAAGGAAGAGAGGATTGGCTGTAAGGATACGTGTTACTTGTTTGCACATTAAATAGCTACTACACAGCACTGCTTAACTACAGCGTCTTTAATGTTGCTTTGTGTCACGATGTTACTTACGGCTTTTAATTGAATATTTCTTCTTTTTCTTTCTCCTCATTACCTTCACGAGTCTTGCTTTGTTAACATGAGTTAATCCTAGTACTCCTACTATCCTAGTATCGTAAGTACGCGTTTTATAATACGCGGTGTGAATTTAAAAAAAAACAAATGTTCCTATATTCCTTCCAAAAAAAGGAAATAATTCTGTTTTTGAAACAGGTTTCGAAATCTTGTTTTCCAAAACGGCGAAAAGGGCAATATGATCTAGAATGAGCGAAGCGTACGATAGAGTAAATTAGTTTTAAACGTTCAAAATACAAAAGATACATTTTACTATAGAGTGACGCCGTGACCTGTGTACAGAGATAGAGAAGCATATATTCAGTACATTATACAGGGAGTGTATGTACATGTAGAACACGGTTTAAGAAGGGAAAGCCATTTAAAAAATATTAACTGTTTTCTTGTACCCAAACAATTTTCTAAAGAGAGTATAAAGGACAAAACGATCTTGTTAAAAGTACATCTGAGACGTGACGTTGTATATCTGAAAACATGTTACTTAAAATTATTACTCATACTTTAAGGTCGAGTTTCAGTGGCTGTGTATGTACGAGGGTGGTTCGATGAAATGAAACGCAATGGAATTTTATTTGTCTTGAATTTTGGTACAATATGATTTTAATACTAACTTTTCTGTTTAAACAAAATTCTGCCTATTGAAGGCGTAACAAATATTTTAATACAATTTAAACAAAGCTAAAAATCATGCAATCAAATTGAAGACAAAAAATAATTAATAATTGAAAATATCCAGTAGAAAATAATAATAATCTTAATAAATTAAACATTATCAATAATAAGTACTTAATAATGTACTTTTACTATTAATTATAATTATTATATTTTGTATATCAAATTAAATTTTATGTCAAAGGAATTTAAACTTGTAGTTCGCCTCGAACTGGGACCTCGCAGACCCAATTTCCCTGCAAATTTTAAACCTTAGACTAAGTAGGTAACTGAATGTTGGTAATAATATTTACAATGATAGAAACACCTATACTACACTCAAAATGCCTTACTCAAAATACCTCAACCAAAAATATCTAAACCAAAATAACATTATATAACTACCTATATGACACAAAAATATGCCAAATAAATATATTTACAGAATATTATTTTAACTTATTATTATTGATCAAATCTCTTATGAGTACATAAATACGAGTGTAAGTGTAAGTATAAATTATAGTTCAACTGTTATAGGATCCTAGTTGTTTATTGCAATTTCTGTCACTAGTGTGGGCATTGTAGTTTTCTTAACCTTGCTTTTTTCAATATTCGGGCGTGTAGTGCCTTCATGTTTTTCATTTTTTGCAGTCTCGTATAATCAAATGGCTTATCAAAGACCAAGTCCTCCAGTGCTTAGGCATAAGTGCATCTCGCCGCTAATTCTTTGTTACCTATGTATATCTATTATGACCCGATCTATGGTAAGCCCTCGTGATTTATGCACAGTGACTGCCCACGCTAGTGATAGTGGAAATTCAGACCGAGAGCATGTTGTTTGGCCCGATTTAAGACATGTCCGAGTGACTGGTGGAATCGGAACTAATCCGTTGACTGTGGGGTCTGTGTAATTTGTTATCTTACAAAAACAAAAAAATTGTTTTTTTAATCTTTTAAAAAATAAATACCTTGCATGAAAGTTTTTTCCCATTACCATCCAATAAATATTATATGTACGTTTAAGTGACACCTGTCTCGATCGCAAACTTTAGGCGGCCGGACTATAATTCAATTAGGTATTATCCAATGTACTAAAAGGTATTCTTGTTCAAAAGTTCTCGAATATCTTTTGCATCTGCCAAAATTCGCTAGTGATAGTGGAAATTCAGACCGAGAGCATGATGTTTGGCCCTATTTAAGAGTACATGTCCGAGTGACTGGTGGAATCGGAACTAATCCGTTGACTGTGGGGTCTGTGTTATTTGTTATTTTACAAAAACAACATTTTTTTTTAATCTGTTAAAAAATAAATACCTTGCATGAAAGTTTTTTCCCATTACAATCCAATAAATATTATATGTACGTTTAAGTGAAACCTGTCTCGATCGCAAACTTTAGGCGGCCGGACTATAATTCAATTAGGTATTATCCAATGTACTAAAAGGTATTCTTGTTCAAAAGTTCTCGAATATCTTTTGCATCTGCCAAAATTTGCTAAGGCGTAATTTCTAATGCCGAAAATTTAAAGATTTCCGCTATATTTCGCTTCGTACTCGTGCACTATCTAATATCTGCTCTATTTACTATTTGAAGCACAGCCTGAGGCAATATAATAATATAATATCATCCGTCTTGTATTCATTCTCCTTCAGTTGCAGATATTAGAAGCAAACATGTTTTCACCACTTCCTCATAATGAGGTTTGCATAACTCCTTGGGAAGGTGGGACTCATAATATCGTCTTTGTTCTTTACACCTGTTTTGGCAAATTTTCCCGTACAATCGGTTTACATAGTGGAATTGTATCTTCATATTGCTGTTTGTATCTGTATCTACATATGTCACCGGAAAATAACAAGATTCGTAAGTTTAGAAATTTCCTAGGAAATAACCTCGTATCTGGCGCTCGCTTCGCTCTCTCTGCGTGCGCATTGTGGTCACTTCAAACTTAACCTAACCAACTGATTTCGCTGTTTTGGTCATGGCCACTATAAAACTCGTAGCTCTATGGTAAAATTCACACTTATTATTTTACGAGTGAGTTCGGTAAGTTTATCAATTTGCGAAAATGTGGGTGCAAAATAATACCATTTAGGTCTCGTTAAGAATCCTACGAATCACCTAGGAAATTTATAAACTTACGAATGTTGTTATATTCCGGATTCCGGTGACCACCTCCCCCGGTGGGGGATACCTCTATGTTGGAAGAAATATTATTTCCATAACGAGAAAATTAAAGGAAATTAATTTGAAAATAGAAATAAAATTCAAATTAGGAGATAGAAATAAATAGCAGCCAGTAATATTTTATTAATTTTTTAAGGACAACAAACAGTACCAAGTTAGTTTGTCTTAAAACTTATGAACACACGAGGTAACTAGCTTTTGCTCGCGGCTTTGCCCGCGGGGAGAAAGCCTTTCCTAGCGGAGGTCTACGTCATAAAACGTATCTATGTTCCAAATTTAAACCCAATCTGTTTAGCGGTCTGAACCGTGCGTTGATAGATCCGTCAGTCAGTCAATTAGTAATTCTTTCGTTTTATACCTCTACAAATT
Organism: Hemithea aestivaria; assembly: GCA_947507615.1. NCBI lineage: Eukaryota > Metazoa > Arthropoda > Insecta > Lepidoptera > Geometridae > Hemithea > Hemithea aestivaria. The sequence continues at coordinate 6,366,059 of OX382323.1, forward strand.
ATAAAAAAAATAAATTTTAATAAAAATAAATCCGTATTATTGTTCATTTTTCAATTGAAATTGTTGGTATAATATAAAGCCAGATTATATTTAGCTTGTAAGCTTAAGTTTTCGTACATTATAATATTTTAAAAGAAATTAATTTCATTGGAATCCACTACGACTATATTTCATACATAATAAATTATTAATCTTTTGAAAATTATAATTTCATAAGAATTTTATATTTTAAGTTATTTTCAATATACTTAACAGTAATCTCATATAAAGAAAATATTTAAACTCGGCACAATTATAATAAATCTGTGCCTTTTAAATGTTTTGTAACATCGTTTAAGTCATGTTTTCGGTATTACTTTGTAGTAAAATGTATTACGTTATTAGGGGAATAAATGTTTTAGGAAAGCTTTTAAGGCTTAAATATGGGATTATTTCAAAGACAAATTAAAGAGATTGCCTACACTCTACACCTTGGTAATGGCTCATATTCACATAATACGATATTGTCATTATCTGAATAATGATAAGTTAAAAGATGTTCAATCTTCAAGTGATGTAAGTACTAGGTACAAACTGCAAAATTGACATTTATAAATAAAAATCTGGAGAACCTACACGCGTTATTCGGGTAAGAATGGAAGAGATTAGAAATTTGTTTCTAATTAATTACATTGATAGGTATAGTCGCTAAATCCCGAACACATAATATATATTTGTTTTATTTTACGCTTTATTATTTGAGATATTAACATTTTATTATTTTTGGACTGTTTACTTAAATTAATGAATGTCAAATTGGTTGTAGCTTGAAAATCTTACAATATGGGCCTTTTGCAAAAATTCATTCATATTTCTATAAATATATAAAAGGAATGAGTGACTGATCTATCAACGTACAGTTGAAACCACTGGACGGATTCGTTTGAAATTTGGAATATAGATAGGTTTTATGATGTAGACATCCGCTAAGAAAGGATTTCACCTCGCGGGCAAAGCCGTAAGCACAAGCTAGTTATTAATATGAGAAAATAAATTTGTAGTCCGCTAGTATAAGAGAAGGATAAGAAAAAGCTGTGTCCTTGTTTGTTTATTGACGTCTGCACTACATATTGGGTTAATATGACGCAGTAGGTGACAATAACGTGGGCACGAGCTACATAACGTGTAACAATTGTTGCCATAATATTTCCTCGGGTTTTGGTAACTTTAAGTGACCGAGACAGTTTTAGGCCACTAATATATTTTTTTATTTACACTAATACAACACTAATATATTTCTTTATTTTTTTTATTACAGATCTTATTTACTACATATATACCTACGTACAAAGTAGTTTGTACGTAGTATTTATTATTGTAGTTTGTCGTATTATTTAGTATATTTAATAAATATATGATAATTGAATAATGTCTATATCTACAACATTTTATTGCAAACGTAAGTTATTTGTCTCGAAAAAAGTTACAAGGCTAAGTTACTCGTGTTACGTTTCAGTTCAAATACTTCCATAGTTCCGAGTAAATCATCCTTCAGAGTAAATAGTTCCATATCCTCTTTAGTGAGAAAGCTCTTACGTATTCCAATAACGATTGTTCCATTTATATTCTCTGATAGTTGATAAGTTGCTGTATTTTTCGCGCGAATTCTTTAAGTACATTTTACTACAAAGTTGTTGATTTATTGGAAGCACATGCAACGATGTACGCCTATTGCTTCGGAATAGATAGCCATTCATTCGTTTTCTTAGTTCTCACTCCCGTTACTGTTATTTTTCTATTTACTATATTACTTTTAAAAAATTATCACATCTGGAATTCAAACACGAGTTTTCGTCTTTAATTTCGAATTAGTAATTAGGGTCATTGAAAAGACTGTGAGATTTTTTAATTTTAATTTAACAAAGTGGAGACTAAAAAAAATAGATACTTATACCTTAACCGAAGCTGAACGAAAAAAGGTAGGTGTTCCAATTTATATTTCTTTCAATCGTGTGGTTGCGTATTGTTTATGTCATAATGTCATTGTCTCGCACCGCCTAAGCCTCCGCTTGCCTCTGTCATCTATCACTTTATTTCCCTTACCATAAATATTTCCTGGAATATTTTCGTTAATATTTTGGTCCTATTTTCATTGTATTTGTGTAATTTATAATGGTTCGTAGGAATGGATGTGGACAATAACTGGTCAAGATCGTCAGCATAGAGAGAAGGTGGACCATGGCGGTGAATTGCAAATTATGCTGCCATCACAAGGTCCTAATCGGTCGAATTCAGGAGAGGTGTGCCTACTCGCCGAGTCTCCTTTTAGAATATTGAGAGTAAGTATGATACTCTTAGTACCTAACATTTATTGTGTTACGAAAAAAACATAAGTTTTAAATACATAACTAGAAAGATAATTTCATCAACTCGTCCCACATGCGTACGGCCCAACTCGTAGTAATACAAAAAATAAAACTAAAAAAAAACAGATAATACGAGAGCGGGATGATAAGTAACTAGCCTAATAAGGAAACGCATAACTTTTCGTAATAAAATAAATTTTATTTTTCGACATAGTCTCCGTGAACCTCTATGCACGTATTCCGTCTTAGTTCTAAAGCAGTAATGCCTTCCATAAAATGATTTCTTTCGAGGCCTGCAAAATACTCGTCTACAGCGGCTATGACTCCATAACTTGTGGCAAATTTCTGTCCGCCCAAAAAAGTTTTGAGCTTAGGGAACAAGTCTGATGGCGCTAGATCAGGCGAATAAGTTGGGTGGAGCAGCAAATTACACTTCAATTCGTTGATTGACCCGAATCCTTTTTTGATAGTGCTTAAGCAATCGCGGCACCCAACGGGCCGATAACTTTTTCATATTTAATTCCTCACTTTGGATATGATGTACCCGTTCTTTTGAGATACCTGTAGTATCAGCTATTTCAGATAACTTCAATCGTCGATCTGCTAAATCCATATCATGTACTTTCACGACCATTTCCGGGTCGTGACGCTTTTTGGACGTCCAGGCGGGCTTCATATTGGACATATGTACGACCGCGTATAAACTCAGCCACTCAGTTTTTTACTGTGGCATAAGAAGGAGCACATTAACCCAAAACATTCTTTAACTCGTCATAGATATCTTTCCTCTTCATTCATCATATGAAGAATATTTATCACCGCTCTTTGTTCAATTATATCCATTTTGAAAAAAGTTTATTAAATATATTTTTAAATGACAAAAAACCAATAAAATTTTCACGCCACCAAATTCAAATTTAGGACAGAGGTGTCCAGATTATATATAATAGATTATAATATGATATTATGAAGAAGTTATAATGGTTAAAACAACACTCCCCTACTTAACAGGCTTACTTTTATCGTTGTTTTTAACATTATTTCTGTCCGAATTTTCTTCATCATCAGCCTGAATAGTTCTACTTGGTCACAAGATCCCATCTTGTATCTTTGGAGCATCAGGCAGTGTACTTGTACATATTTATTTGTCATGTAAGAAATCTTTTTTGTAAAATGATGAAATTATGAATAAATCATAATCATGATGAATATCGAAGGCACTGATAAAATGGTACATGTAACTCGTTAATCCGAATTAATGGACATACGATGTATTTATTAAAGCAGATAAGTGGAAAGCTCTTCCCCTATATCACGGTGCTATCGCTATCGGTTCGACCACAATGCTAGGACGTGTTCAGTGAATGTCCAATAATACATTAGAAAATGTGGTTGTTTCGTCGTGCCAACACCGTTCCTATAATTCCTGTGACACCGACTAAGCTTTACGCCGTGAGTAAAATGTTTGATAGCCAACATTTTGTGCTCTTATCTTTATATTACTACTTACATGACCTTGTTTGACATTTAATTTATGCCCTGAGTAGAAAGGGTGAGTTTCTTGGCACTATATGGTTAGCTGCAAATATTTCTGGATCCTCGTTTATGTGATGTTTTATTGTCATCTGCGCGAAATCTTCTTTGGGGTGATTGCTGATATTATTAATTAAAGTTTGAAAAAAAAGCATTGCAAATTATCTCATAGGTCTATAATGGTGTATGTATGTAATAGTACCTATAGTTTGGGCACATAATGTCAAAAATTCAAAATGACAGATTCCTAAATCGTCAGAATTGCAAAATGCCAGACGTCTCAAAATGCCAGATTTTCAAAATGACAAACTTGCAAAATGCCAGATTCTCAAAATGACAAGACTTGCAAATTGCCAGATTCTCAAAATGCCAGGCGTTTCAAAATGCCAGTTTTGCAAAATGACAGAGTCTCAGAATGCCAGACGTCTCAAAATGTCAGTTTTGCAAAATGACAGAGTCTCAAAATGCCAGTTATGCAAAATGACAGAGTCTCAAAATGCCAGACAACTCAAAACGCCAGATTTGAAAATAAAATAAATATGTAGCCTAAGTGGCAATTATTTTTTCAAGAATCTCTGCAGAAGATTTATTACAATAAAAGACATGATATTATTCATTTTTTAATTGGTATAAAAAATGAATAAACATAAATAATTGTTGACTTAAACATAAAATAATAAAATAATAACCTATTCTTATTACACAAAAAGTTATACTACCTATACAACATATTTTTGCTGAAATCCTTTACTCATATACCTACTACGTAGTGATGTGAAAAATTTTTACGCAAGATTTTAACCTAATTAGGGTTTAATCTTACGTAAATCATTTTTTTCACGAATTCTTTCGGCGAAAGTTTATTTTCATGTAATAATGATAAATATTTTTGTAATTTTTTAGTGAAAGTAATGTCACTGTTTCTTCTATTTTTTTTTTTGCTGAAAAAAAATAGCTATTCCTTATTACAAAGTCATAATGTTTTGCTTCTTTTATTAATTTTTGGATAAAATGACATATGTACATGTGGCCTCTTGACTCTTGGGCATATTTGTATTTAATCTGTGGTGCCAGCCCTCAAGTGTATTTGTGGTTCGATGCGTATTTTGTGAGCAACTTAACAATTCGGGCGAAAATTTGGTTAGCCACTGTCCCTCAAAATATTTTTTAAAATCTTTGAGCTCCTTTGCAGTTTCTGAAAATTCCTCCAAAATGGATTTCCAACATGATTGTATATATTTACCCGGTAAAAGAGGCAAATTTGTTGTCATTCTTATTATATTTCTCCCTTGGGGAGAGTCATCTAATTTTAATTCCTTAGCTTTTTCTTTTATGGCTTTTTGGTAATGAAAAAAGCAGCCATTTTGATGGTAACATTCAAAAAAGTTTTTTTTATCGCATTTATAATTGCTATTTCATAGTCACATTTATAATATGCCATTTTAAGGTTGAGTTTTTCTTTCATTAATTGAAAAAATCGCATATATGTCTGCTCAGTCTTATTTGGCAATAACCCATAAACAACGGGGCAAATATTTGTGAAAAAATAAGATCTTCTCATTTGTTCCATCATCACATACTAAATAATTGTTAGCTAACGCTTCAGGTATTCTTACGTCTTCCAAGCGAGTAAAATTTAAAGTATCTGATTTAGAAAACGTGTTCCTTTTTCTGTAGAGGCTATTTTTAAATTGCTTAAATTGTGGAATATAATCTAAATACTCTGGTCCTTTGTTCCTTAAAGTTTCAATTTTTTTTTTTCATAAATCGGTTGTATAGGAGCCAAATCTTCGCATACATCATTTTTACACGTATTTTTTACCACAAAAACTTCAAGCGCTTTTGGATCTGCTATGCACGTGTGCGTACTTTTCCGAATTATATTTTGTCTTGCATTGTCCAGTGTCAGGGACGCACTGCATTCACTACGTTTAACGCATCTCCGGTTTGTAGTGTTATTTTTATTTCGAATATTTAAAGTGTAACGATAACCACCACATAAAACTGTTTCTTTCCTTTTTAATTTTGCTGAAAATTCAATTCTTCTTTACCTTCCATGACCGACATTTTACTATAATATTCACCTTTGATAAAAAAAAGAATCAAATTGCAAAATTGTGTTCAAATTGCAAGCCTTAAGCGGCCAGTGCAATAGTCAGAGCAAAGAGTTATGATATTATTATGTAAAGAGGAATAATTCCGCGTGACTAAAAAAAACTATTACGTATATTATATGACTTATTATAACATGATACAAGTGAATTAAATTAAAAAAAAAACCCAACGCAACGCTATCAACATATGTAATTTGCAGTTTTGTGTTGGCGGCCATCTTGGATTTTAAATTTGTCATAGTGCGTTGTATTTTACTAGTCATGCCCTTTCATTTGATACCCAGAGGGGGTTGTGGAAGAAAAAAGTTATCCGCCATTTTGTAGCGGCGGCCATCTTGGACCGACACACACACACACACACACAGTTTTGAGATGACAGCTGTCATCGAGACCAACATCAGCCTAGGACCTTTCCGAGATATTGTCATTTTAAGTTTGACAGCTGTCATCTGAAATCTAGATCTACTCAAGACCTTTCATTTCTTCCATGACAGCGTCACTCTAGGACGAGTACTTTCTGAGATATTGTCATTTTAAGTTTGACAGCTGTCATCGAAAATGTAATCTACTCAAGACCTTTCATTTCTTCCATGACAGCGTCACTCTAGGAAGAGCACTTTCCGCAATATTGCTATTTCAAGTTTGATATAGTTATTAAGTTAAAACCGGTAATAAACAACAAAGTTACAAAGTTAGTAACAAGTTTGTTCTTTTAATACTATGTAGGTAACTACTACGCTTCGGTCGAATTTGGCATTATGTACATCTGGCATTCTGGGAAATTGTCATTTTGCAAACCTGTCTTTTTGAATTTCTGACCATTTGCCACAAAATTCTAACTTTTGACTATTTGGGAATCTGTCATTTTGAATTTTTGACATTATGGGCCCAAACTGTACCTATGGATTACATAGGTACAGTTTTGTCAATTATAAATAATATTACATAGTATGTAATATTATTTATAATTGACACTGTATTTCTAGAAAATCAGTGTTTTGGCATATGAAGTATTAAGAAAAAAGGTATTATTCTAACGAGCGAATTTATAGTTAACTGTTAAGTGTTTTAATTTTTGCACCAACATATAATCATAATATTATGTAAGCAAAAAATAAACTATATCTGTCGGACTGCCCAGAACTTCGTATTAAAAAACAATTTTTTTTACAAACATTTTGTTCACACCTAACTTTAACCGACTATGGTCGGATACACCTTGGTTTTACCAGCTAAACCTAGGTCTAGCCGCACGTCGGACTTAGCCGTAACATCAACAAAATCTACGATAAATTACAATTGAGAAGATTCAAATATCATGTAGGGTAATGAAACAATGATGCGTAGAAAATAACGAAAACTATAATTAAAAATAACTCATAGGTATACAATGTTATCGAAGTGCTCTGATTTGGGTAATAAGAACAACTATTTGACCACTTCCACTTAATTCATCACTTTAGCAAGAAGGTTGCAAAGTAATACAAAGTGATTTCGCTTACGACTTACCATTAGGGTTGTCAACGACGCAGACGTATTTACTTCTCAGTTGTAGCGATGATGCTGCCCATGGCGCACGCCTTGACTTTATTTTCACCCGCGCTCCAACCCTTTGGCAAACATGTTTGTAAAATAAACTTTAAAAAAGCTTGAATTTAACGAAATTGAAATGAATTCCCTCAGTCAATCTAAACGCTTGATGAACCTTCAAGGTTTAAAAAGTGGCGCGATAAAACTTCCTCGACACTGGTCAAAAATGTTTGGCCTTGTGAATATGAGCAAGCCGCCTGTAGAAGAAATTTTAAATGTAAGTAATTTTCAAATAAAAAGAAATATTTACATTCCTAATATACACAATTTACATTCTTATTTTATGTATTTTCAAATGATTGCATGTTCGAAGATTATAATTTATAATATACTTTGTCAGAGTATTGGAATAAGATAGAAACATGAATAGAGAATAATATTAAAACCTATAATGTCTACATGTATATTAAAAATATGACAGCAATAAAAACATTCCGTAAAACTAGAAGCAGAGACGCAAGTAAAGAGCTTTTTAGGTATTCATATTTCTATTTAACATACTCGAAGTCACAAAGTGCTTTTTATCATCATAATATAATGTAGAAACATTAAAAGTACATATTGATTTTTACGAGTATATTATAATAATGAACAGTTACGTCATTGATTTGAAGTTAACTAGTTTTGACATCATTAGATGCCACACGTTGGGCGCCAATAATTTATTTTTTCTTTACTAAAAATAAAATGTAGCTGTTAGCAAGTAAGACGCTTAAAGATTGTCTACACAATACATTTACTATAACTATCCCCTAATACTCGCGTGGGCTCAGTCTAGAGACAAAACAAACATGGAAATGACAGATCACGAAGCTCAAGTAAATATGTAACCTTTTTTTTTTTGCAAAACATCTTTCGAAATCTAGATAGCGAAGATATTTTGTTAAAAGTATTTAAGTATTTTATTAAAAATACCAAAGTCCCGCAAGTTTACGTTTCCAAATAGTTGTTGCATTTTAATTGCATTTGTTATAATATCATTTGCCGTAAAAAAAGGTAGACGAAATAAAATATAACTTTTATAAAGGGGATATTTAGAAATATTGCCCAGCTGAAAGTACAATTCATTCTAAAATGTGTGTGTAATTTTTTAATTTAAACTTAAAGGGCAATTTGCAGTTGGATGGTTGTCGTGTCATAATATTAATTATTATATATTAGGTCTGAGCTCAATGCATGTCATAGTTTCACTTGTCCGTCTAGCTCAGGGATGCACAGACCGCGGCCCGCGGGCCGCATGCGGCCCGACGGTGGAATACTGGTGGCCCGCCGACAGCAAAAATAATGCTCTTACATTCTGGAAATTACAATCATTTTCCGAATTATAAGAAAATGGCAAGGAAAATTGCAAATGAAAGTTTCGAAGCAGTTTTACGTGTACGTACAAGTAAATTTGAGCCAAATATAAAAAAGATTGTAAGCACTATGCAGTGCCACGCTTCAAATTAATAATTTTTTTTTTCAATTTTAATACATTATTATCAATTCTTTATTGTCCTTAATTACCTATACTTCTGGCGGCCCGCCATCAGTTCATGATTTGCCCGAGTGGCCCCTAGTCTTAATAAGTTTGTGCATCCCTGGTCTAGCTGCTAGCCTGAGGGAGAGCTGCGTGCGTTGATCCCATTACTTTACCAATTACTACTTTATGTAGCAAATAGACATGAAATAAACACTTATTGTAGTACAGACGACAATTATATTATCATTATGAGACTGTTTTGAAAAAAGCCTATGTTTTATCTAGGGCCACACTTATATGCCAAATTTGGAGTCACGCGGTTTAGGCATGAAGAGAAACAGACACAGAACATCCATACTTTCTTATTAATAATATTATTAGATACAAACATACACAATACAAACTACAAATAAATCTATTAAAATACTTTCAGAAATCAAACTGAAGATATTCTAGTAAGAAACAGTTTATTTTCGTTAAGACAATATTTCTTTATTGTTGCAATCAGAATGATTGAAATATTTGCTGCGGTCAAACAACGGGATTTATCTCCAGAAATACATCGCAGTATCTAGAATTTAATCTCGAAGGTACCTAATAAGATCTCACTTTAGTTCCATTGCAATTTCTTTCACGGTTACTGCATACTTGCGAGTTCTTAAGTTTTATGTTTGCGGGAAAGTGGAAAGTCTTACTGGATTGGACCGTGTAATTGAAAGTCACTGGATGGAAGATATTTCTTCAAGCGACTGATCTGAGAATATATTTGATGAAGTTCATGCCTGAATTTTCATGATTCCTTATAGAGAACTGTATATTTATTCTAATGCTAAAATAATTCAATTTCATTTGCTATATGCAATGTTATCGGAAATAACAGAATTTGTTTACTTAAGAAAGCTTGATATGTGCTGCTATTTCATTTCAATTTTTATTAATACGAGTACAAGGACATGATAGCAATTATTTCCATGTCCTATTAATTTTCTAAGGGTTGTTGCATTATAATATACTACACAACTTTTGGCTTTTTGAAAATGAGTGTTGCCGGTCGCCCGTTTTTTAGCTCTTAAAAAATATTATAAAAAAGAGCGTGCAATTATTTGCTATCTCTACTGAAGCCATTATCTACTGTTGAGAGTTTCTGAGCAATTGGACAAGTAGCGAGTCTGTATCGATAAAAACGTAACTATCCACTCAAACGTCCCGACCGCTATAGCGGTACGAAAAAAAGTTGAGTTAAACGTTACAGCCGCTACAGCGGCTTTAGAGACTTAATACTTTAAAAACATGTTTTTGTCTATGAAAACGCTGAAAAGTTGCGTAAATATGCTTGTAAATGGCTTTGTAATAAATATTTTAAATCTGTGGTCATTAAATCTGAAGCTAAGCTCTTGGCAACATTTAAAATTTATTTTTTGAAATTATAGTTTAGAAGTTTTCATGCGTGATAGAGAAATCTGCGTTTAAAATGTTTATAATTCACCTTATTTTATTAAAATTATATATTAATATGATCATCATGATACTATCATTCGGAATTGGTACAGATATTAAGGAAATAAACACAATCAGGACAATTTTACATGTCTTAAAGTCGACATGTAAAATTTTTGTTGCGTATGCCGCGTTTCCGTAATATTTTTCCATGATTAATTTCAATCAACTATTATTTTATTAAAATTCAACTTAAATTTAGAAAAACAGTTCAACATAATTAGTTACGTATACCTAACATTAAAAAATATAAACTAAAATAGTTTGAATTCATTGATTTAATACTTCCATTCTCAGGATTTTGTTCTAGGCGCTGAAGATTTATACACGAATGGGTGGTTTGTTTTGATTTATTGTGCTATACTTTACTTTTTAAGTTATTATATTTTGGTATCAAATCAAAGCTTATATAATCTAGTTTTATAATATGCTGGTAAAAATAAGAAATATTCAGAAGTGTTTCGTAAAAAAGTTTTTAAACCAAAAAAATACTTAAAATTAACACATATTGCCAAGTTCGATATTTTTTTATATACTCTGTGTTAATATTTGAATCAAAGTTTTCCAATATTTTGTTTTTCTATAGTTTTAACTATATAATGCTATTTTTTCATAGAAAATGGTTCAATAGTTTGCTAGAAAATAGACGTTTAGTAGATGACAGTAGTGAGCGCTCGACGCGATTCGATTTGGATCGCGGACGCGGACGTTCGACGCTTTTGCAGCTGTCAAGCGCGGACGTGTGAGTGGCTATGCAATGCTATAGTAATAATATAGCTAATCAAAAGATTCCGAGAAATATTTGAAATGTAGCTCTTCTTCATATCGGAAAAAATTTGAATTATTTTCTGTGATTAAATTATATAAAATAGAATTCAGTAACTCTTTATTGCATAATAATTACAAGAAATAGTTTTAAATACAATACAAACTAAAACTAAGGTAAACAATCGGCCGTCCTATAGCATAGAGCAATCTCTTACAGACAACCTGGTTGGAAGAAATTTTAAGAACACGGTTATCATGATTCAAATGTCTTTCCAATTTAACAGTAGATACAGACGTGTAGAAATTATTTTAAAAAAATGGTCCATTGAATAAATTGCTATGCTTTTAAAAGTGGCGGGTTAGTGGCCAATCAACAATGGACAAATGGGTCAGATAAACTGCGCCACTTAAAAAAGTTGGCATTTATGTAGATATAGAACTTTAATTTACTCGTGTTTTAATCGTTCTACGTACGGATACTTTGTTTGAAGGACATATGCCAAGGGTACACCCCTTGATATGATAGAGTGAATTGCGACTGAAAGCAGAAACTTCAGTTAGGTATTTTAATAAAAGCGTAATATCGATATTCGACTATAGTTTGAGATACATAATACAGATACCTGCTAGACGTATTTGTTTTAATAGTTCTCTCTACTTCATAAACTCATACCTACTACTACTACTTTAGTTACGGATGCAAGAAATACTCTTACCGCATTCCTAGCATTAAAAATGGCGAAAATATAAAAAAAAAAGTGAATAATTTCGATGTTTCCCTAATTTACACAGGTGCGAGTAGTATTTAACTAGCTAGTCGGCAAATCTGCTGACAAGGTAGGTAGGTAGCCGAACCAATTACCTTATAGAGTATGCGTGGCACTACGACCACGGCGAGACGCGCTCAAATTATAATTGTTAAGTTGCTGATTGCGAGCTTCGATGAAGTTTATGACTGGAATAAGTTCTTGGTGATAATAATAATGTCCTAATCAATACAGCTAGCTAACCCAAATTTATTTGGCCAGCACTATTATATTATATTAAAAAGTTATTATTATAGGTATTTGGAAATCAAAAGCTGTTTACTGTTCTATATCTTCAATATTCATTGTTTATTTGCCTTTTGTTCACTCCATTATACTCGTATTTTCTATATTTTTTTAATCTGGCATCTATACGAGTATAATTATTATCAACAACGGCGTCAACTGTTCTTTCACCATTCATCATTATCATAGGCACACATTGCCATAGTAAAGGGTGTCCAGTGGGAAATTTTCATGTTTAACATTGATTTAAAAAACAAGTAAAGAGTTAAAAAAAAAAAATGATATAACAAAATGTAGTGTGATAATGCGGATTTTACTTTTTAAAAACAATATCGTCTAAATGACGCCCGTTCCTGGTGAGACCTTCTTGCAGCCGGACCCGTACATTTGCAAATACGCGGGAGCAAAGCGTTGGTGCAAAAGCGGCAATTTCTTTTGGGCTTTTTGAGCTATGTAAGCGTTTTTGGTGGCGTTCTCTTGGATTGTTAGGACACCAGCCAGTAACGCATGTTCTGTTTGTTGACGTAGCCATCAACATGAAAATGTGCTTTGCCACTAAACAATATGTCTCCAAGAGTCCGTGCTGTTCGGAAAGGTTCGAGCATTGTTCTTGCGTAGGTTTCTCGCAAAAGATAGTCATTTTCGTGGAGAGCCTGCACGATTTGCATTTTGTATGGATTATTATTATTATTAGAGTTAGTTCAAGGGGTTTTTGTCGCTTCGACCATTGCTGATCTATTGTGACGCCCTCTTGAGCTATAGTTCACTCCCTAAACCCGTAGCTTCTAAGAACTTCCAGATCTTCAAGGGGGTGATTTGTTGTATCTCACCGGGGAGCATCATTTGTCGTCCTAGATGGATACTTCTTTTGAACATGAGTGGTCCGCAGCTACATAGAATGTGCATTGCGGTTTCCTCCTCCTCTTGGCAAAATCTGCACTCTGCCTCTTGGATAAGCCCCATGTTCATCATGTGTTTGTTTAGTTTGCAGTGACCGGTTAGAATTCTAGTTACTGCACAGGTTTTATATCTGGGCATCTGTAGAAGTTCCCTCGATATTTTAGGGTTGTAACCTTTGATCACCGATTTGGAGTGGATAAGGCCCTGTGTGGACTTCCACAGTTTGGCTGCGTCATGGTTACATTGGTTGTTTAACAGACCGTAAGCTTGCTGTTTTGTGATGCCACAATAAGGTTCTGGTCCGACATGAGGGGTGTCGGCTCCATTTCTGGCAAGCTCGTCTGCAACTTCATTACCAGCAATATTACTATGTCCGGGCACCCACTGTATAGTGACTTTATTGTTGCCGCTCAGAACATTCAAGTTGGTTTTGCATTGTAGGACTAACCTAGAGTTACACTCGAAATTTTGTAGTGCCATTAGTGTCGCTTGGCTATCTGTGTTGATGTAGATGTGCTGATTACGGAGATTTCTTCCAAGGTTGATCTCTATGCACTTGTTAATGGCAAAGACTTCCGCTTGGAATATTGTGGCACTCTTTCCAAGGCTGATGCTGCTCTTGTGTTTGGGCCTCTCTCCGTAAACTCCACAGCCAACGTCGTTCCCTTTTTTAGAGCCGTCTGTGTACCAGATGTGGCTTCCTTGACTAAAGCTTACCTTGGTAACCCACTCTTCTCTTGAAGGGATGTCTACAGAAAATAGTTTGGTGAAATTGATTTCTGTTGCCATTTCGTCAGACGGCATGTTGAGAATACTATATAGAAACACTGAGTCATTCTGTTTTATGAACGATCGTGATTTCCATCTCAACTTATATTGGCTGCTTAATCTGTAGATGCACTGCTTCGCCTCTTTCTGTATGAACAGATGCAAGGGCGGTAGGTTTAGCAGGGCATTTAGGGCAGCTCCTGGTGTAGTTGACATCGCACCAGTTGTCATGATGCATGCCATTCGTTGTAGACTATCTAATTTAGTTTGCGCTGTTGTTTGGTTGGCTTTGTTGCACCATACAGCGGAGGCATACGTGAGTATTGGTCGCACTACCGCTGTGTACAGCCATAGGGTCATGTTTGGTCTGAGACCCCATCTGTCCCCAACCATACGCATACTAGTCCACAAAGCTGTTTTAGCTTTTTGAGTTATATGATCTAGATGTTTGTTCCAATTAAGTTTTTGGTCAATTATAACTCCGAGATACTTGGTTTCAGTTGAGAAAGCTAGTAGTTGTCCATTTAGGATTGGATTAACTAGTTATTCCAGTTTTCTCTTCCTAGTGAATGGTACTATCACCGTTTTTTTGGCGTTTATTGATAGTTCATTTTCTCGACACCATTTACTAATGATGTTGAGCGCTCCTTGCAATAAATTTGAAAGTGTGGTGAGGCAAGGTCCTCTGACGATTATGACAAGATCATCTGCGTAACCTTGTACGTCAAAGTCCCTCTCTGCCATTATTTCAAGGAGTTGGTCCACGGCTAGAGTCCACAGGAGTGGAGATATGACTCCTCCCTGGGGACATCCTCTTGTGGTATGGAAGCAGTTTTTGATTTCGTTCAGTTCAACTGATGCGAATCGATTGGATAGCATTGACTGTATCCATTTGGTTGTCGTGGTGTCCACATTCTTACACGCCAGGCCATTTAGAATGGTTCCAATTGGCGTGTTATCGAATGCACCTTCGACATCGAGAAAAGCACATAGAGCGGTTTGCTTATCCTCCACTGATTTCTCCAACTTGTCCACCAATTTCAGTAGAGCTGTTTCCGTGGATTTTCCTTTTTGATACGCATGTTGTTGCGGATTTAGTGGATTAGCTATCAAAAAGTTTGCTCTGATGTGCTGGTCTAATATCCTTTCCATTGTTTTTAAAAGAAAGGAAGTTAGACTGATGGGTCTGTAGGATTTGGGTTGGGAGTAATCCCTATTTCCTACTTTAGGTATGAAGCGTACCTTAACCCTTGTCCATGGTTCTGGTATAATAGCCCAGGCAAAACTTGTCCGGAATATTTTTACCAGATGTGGGAGGAGGAGATGCAATCCTTGTTGTAGTAAGGCTGGAAATATGCCATCCTCCCCCGCCGATTTAAATGGCTTAAACTTTGCCACTGCCCATTTAACTTGGTTGGGCCTGAAGATGTAATTGGCCCTGTTCCAGTCTATATTGTGTGCTCTACGAGTGTTACCTCGTATTACACAGCTCTTCGGATCAAAAGGATACGACCCCGGAAAGTGCGTTGTACGCAGCAGTTCCAGTGTTTCAGCTTCATTGGTCGTGTAAGTATTATCTGGTTTCTTTAAGAGTCCAAGATAATTTTCGGGTGTCTTTGCGAGGATTTTGTGAAAACAAGCACTTTTATGTGACTCGGTAATCTCTTCACAGAATCTACACCAAGACTTTCTGCGAGCTCTCCTGATTTCCTTATTGTATTCAGTCAATGCGTTACCGTATTGCTTCCATGCTTCCGATGTCGTGCATTGATTGAATATCCGTCGTGTTGAAGCTCTCAGTTTATTCAACTTATTGTTCCACCACGTGGTTGGATTGCTCGCTATATAATCTTTTATTGGGCAGCTATGCTCGTACGCCAGAGTTATATTCTCTGTGAGTAGCCTTGTCGCCTCATTAAGAGATTCAGGGGTTTTAATATATTTTGGTATATGTTCGAGACCTTGCTCCAGTACCTTCCTATAGGTCTCCCAATCCGTGTTCCTCGGATTCCTGATTCAAACGGGTTCTCCTTTTGTGGGCCCGTAGATATCAAAAAGTATGTGTCTGTGGTCAGACATAGAGTTTTCGCTACTTACCTGCCAGTTTTTAATGTTCTTGGCTGCAAATTCTGTAGCGAATGTAATATCTAATACTTCCTGTCTGCTTCTGGTCACAAATGTTGGAGCGCGTCCCCTGTTCAACAGATGCAAACGGTTATACAAGATAAATTCAAGTAGAGACTCACCTCTATTATTGGTTCCTGTGCTTCCCCAGGCGACGTGATGCGCGTTGGTATCGCATCCCACTATGAGCTCTACTCCTTGTTCCCTGGCGTAGTTCACTACCTTCGAGAGCTCCGTGGTGGGGATTGGTTTGTGGAACACTTTACCTGCATTATTGAGCCCGGCTATTGTTGATTTGTTATTGATCCAGGGCTCTTGGATGAGTGCGATATCCAGGCTGTCTTCGTTGAAGATCTTTTCCACCACGGCTGTTGCCGCTATGGCGTGATGTAGGTTAGCCTGGAGTATCGACACTCTTCGGTGTCGCTCGTGCGACGACGTGGCTGCGTTAGCGGGGTTGAGCGTTGGGGACAAAGCCTCTCCGCCTTGAATTCCCCCGCCCCCGCGTATTGCTTCTACCCCTGGGGCGGTTGGCGCCCCTATATGATCCCCTACCTCGGGTAAACCGCGTCCCTCCTCTAGTCTCAGTTCCACTAAGTCTGGACGCTGAGGCCACCAACGGATCAGATTCTGTGGTTCTTACCGTTGGCGGCTGGCTCGAGGAAGTGGACGGTTGCGGCGGTGGTGGTATGGCTGTAGCAGTTCCTGACGGTTGGGTCTGTTGGGACTTCTCTTTTATCAGAAACTGCACCAATCTGAAGCCTACCAATGACCTAACAGTCTGTCTTTGGAAGGACCTCAACTGATCGGTCATCCAAGTAGAGGACTAGAAGTCCCCGCCTTATCGACCCGGCTGTTGAGGACCTTCCAAAGATCTGTTCTCAGTCCCTCATTCTGAGCACGGATGATGTTCAGAGTCACTTGTATACCGTCTTTGTCAGTGATCTCTGGAACAAAGACCGAGACAACGTGTCTGCGCGGAAGGTTGTTTTCGTCAACGACAGAAAGTTTAGCTTCCGGCCACGGCCTCAGTGTCGGTACGATTCCCTCAAGCCAGGATTTCGCGCGCTGGTCCTCACAGGTGACGAGAACCCATCCCGGCTTGAAGGAATATCCTTGGAACCTAGGTCCTTCGCCCATACCCAGGTCGGCAATTTTGCGCATGATGGTAGTGCGTAGTTGTGTCATCTGGGCATCCGTCATAGGTTGCTCTTGTATTATGCCGACCCGAATAGATCCGGCGACCGCGTTATAGGCCAAGGGTACCGATATTGGTCCGGTGGGCAGCGGAAGCGCCGGTGTTTCCACCGGAGCCGTCCCTGGTGTCACCACCTGATCCCCACTGCCGGACCGTTGTGAAGTGGGTGTACTGCCCATTGTCTTTGCCGCTTTGGCAGTATTACCTTGCGGCGATGACTCCTCCGACTGGTTCCGTTTGACTGGTACCGGCGGTTTAGGATCTCGAGGCAGTTTGGGGAATTTGTATCCCATCTTCTTGAGATCTCCGAATCCCAACTCGGATAGCCGTTCAGCCTCAGTGGCTTCCACGCCTATCGCTGTTAGGGCTTCGAAGCGGGCGCGCTTATGGCGTCGGTGACGCTTCTGTGCAAAGCGCGAGTTTGGGGTGGCGAGTTCCTCTGTCGAGCCGCTAGGTGCACTACAAGTAGTGTCCCTCGTCGCCGTTCTTGAGGTCTCCACCACCTCCATAGGTTGCCCTGACACTGACGCAGATTGCTCCGCATCTACGGTCAGGGGCAGAAGTTCCTGGATGATTGTCTCCAAGGATTGTGTGCTAATTGTGTTTGGTTTATTATAATTTTCTTCATCCATTTGATTCCCACGATTAGCGAGGTAACTAAAAGGTCCGCCTCGGCAGTGACCCGCTTGCCGAGGTAAGGCTAATTATTCCATGAGGTCGCCCGGTATCATGGAAGAGACGTTCGCGACCACTCTGAGCCCAGTGGCCACGCATCCATCGGCACGTGCTCCTACACCTTGGATTGGGCTTTTTATGGATTGTATGGATGTAATTTTAACTTCTTTTTAAAAATATCGTGCACTGTAGATTTTTTAATTCCCGTGGAGGTTGCAATCTTCCTTATTGATTTACGCGGATTCCGCATAATTTCGTGTCAAACTTGAGACATGCTCTGGCGCCGCTGCTGACGTTGATGGTCCTGGAGCAACTCTGTTGACCATTGTCCCTTCTTGTCTGCACCCACGACCAGATAAGTTGTGTACTTGGCCCATCACTGACTCGTAGGATATTAAAATGAGTGCAAAAAGAGCGACTCGCACAATCAGTGATTCGTCGCTCTTCAGATATTGTTCGACTGCGAACGCACGGTGTGCCCCCGACCAGTGACTCATGGTGACCGACAAATCCGCACGCCCCGCGCATCGAACGGTACCCCTCCCATTAACCTTACCCCGCTAGTATTCGAGCAGTAACAATTTAAAGTAGAAATTTTTCCGCTGGACACCCTTTATATTAATATCACTTAAGTAGATATTACATGGCCATATAAATTAAGTATCTAACATTGTTATATGCGTTAAGATAGATATTTCTTCTTTGGTGGGTTTTTAGTTTTTAGTGAGTTTCATTTTTTTACACAGGCTGCTGAAAGTGGAAATGTAGAAGATTTTATGCGCTTGTATTTGAGTGAACCATCACGTTTGGCTGTGAAAGACGGGCGAGGACGCACCGCGGCTCACCAAGCTGCCGCTCGTAACAATACTAATATACTGCATTTCATCAATAATTATGGAGGAGGTGAGCAACATTTCATACAGATCACACTTTTTTGGACTAAAAGTTTCTCAATCTAACGTCAGTTTATCATATTATATATCACTTGAGTAGTGATTATAATATGTAAGGCTTTGGGAGTAGCATCTTTTATTTTATTTATTCGACGACATCCAACACTTAACAATTTGAATCTTAAGGCTCTGTCTGAGATCTTAGATTGTTTTGCTATATTATCATATCATTTACCTCATTTATCTCATTACTAGTAGCACCGACACTGCTACTAGTAATGAGATTCTTTGTTTTTTGTCTTACATAATATGAAGTTAAGTACGATACATACATATTTATTCGAAGCAATAATAAGGAACTAAATTCGCCTGGTAAATGTTGCAGATCTAAACGCACGTGATAACATAGGCAACACGCCGCTTCATATAGCTGTTGAAATTGAAGCTTTAGATGCCATTGAATTTCTTTTGCAGCAGTAAGTGTCTTTTTAAAATACTCTGCATTTTCTCATTGCAGCGGAATTTCTGAATAAATTGCTAGGGATGCATCTGTGTCTTATGTATGCTTTATTTTACTATTCCACATTTTACTCTGAGAGAATGTGAATTAGAATTTTCAACATACACTCTTATAACAAAATCCAGCTGTGACACTTCGCATAAATAGAATTTAAGTTTTAATGGCACACAATTTTTTTTAGGAAAGTAGATACGGCAATTTTGAATGAAAAAACTCAAGCGCCTATACATGTAGCCACTGAGTTGAACAAGGTGAGCTTGAAGAAGAATAATTATTTGTCTTATTAGCTGACTCTTGTATATTGTAATAAAATATATACTGGTGTTTTATTATATACTCCCTAGGTGACGGTTCTTCAAGTGTTTGCTAAATATAAGAGTCAATTTAACGTCGAATTGGGAGGTGAACATGGTCGCACAGCACTGCATTTTGCGGCTATTCATGATCATGATATGTGCGCGAGAGTTCTGGTATGTTGCTCTGAAATGACCCTTTTTAATTCAGTAATGATATACTATAATGAATGATACTATACGGCACCAAATGTAAACAATGTTACTTACAAATCGTTATATCCTCATTCGTCTTTTTCGATCACGAAGGCAACAGTATTCCGTTTCATTTACTGTCACTTTCTCACAGCTTCGCTTGGGTAAAGTTTGATTTCTCCATACAAATTTCAAATCCCTATTTTATACCCTCTTAGGGATTGAATTATTAAATATCCTTTCTTAACGCATGTCTACATAATTAAAACCTTCCTGTGTGCCAAATTCGTTCAGCTGTTTGAGCTTTGTGCTAATAGATCAGTCAGTCCAAGCAGTCACGCTTTCCTATGACATATACTGTAATTGTTCTGGATACAGATCACAGAATTGGAAGCCGAATGGAAACGGCCATGTAACAACGGGTACTATCCGATTCACGAAGCTGCTAAGAACGCATCATCTCGTACAATGGAGGTGTTTCTCCAATGGGGGGAGTCGAAGGGATGTACCAGAGAGTCGATGATATCTCTTTATGATAACGAAGGTAACGTGCCGCTTCACTCAGCGGTGCACGGGGGAGATATAAAGGCCGTAGAGCTTTGTCTACGTTCCGGCGCTAAGATATCCACGCAACAGCATGATCTTTCCACGCCAGTTCATTTGGCTTGCGCTCAGGTAAATAACCCCGTTTGGCTATCAGATTTCTGGGTAATTTGGTACATGTGTCGTCTTTTTTATATTTCGTGTTTTAATATTCTTATTTCATATTCCAATACATAATAAACAAAACCTTATTTGCTTACATTACAAAATCTTGAAATATCTGTTCAAAATCGCTCTGGTACAATTTTTTGATTATATTGCTATAATTAGAATATATAAATTTCTATTTCTCATGAATCAAAATGGCGGCCTACTTTGATGTTGTTAATTTGAAGGTGATGGAAGAGGTACACTTAAATTAATGGCTAGAGTTCTAGTTAATTTAAAACAGTTTTACGTCTTAATAATATTCTACTCCTTGTTTCGTTTATTATTGTCGTTAGTAGTTTACTCGAAGGTATAAAAATATTATGAAATAAAATGAAGACCTACTCATCATTATAAATTATCCCTAATTCATTGATCGCATGTGCATGTGTCTATTTAAATTAACAGGGCGCACTGGAAATAGTGAAGTTAATGTTCACAATGCAACCGAAAGAGAAACTCGCTTGTCTGATGTCGTGTGACGTTCAGAAAATGACACCGATTCACTGCGCTGCAATGTTCGACCATCCCGATATTGTCAACTACCTTATATCGGAGGGATCCGACCTAAATCCTCTGGATAAAGAAAGGAGGTCTCCGTTGCTTTTAGCTGCATCCCGCGCTGGCTGGAGAACGGTTCATACTTTGGTATGTTTTAAAGATTTTGCTTTGTAGTTTTTACGACAGTCTCGGTATTTCAATTTCACCTATTGAAAGGGATGAAAAGTTCAATTTTGAGATATTATTATGTTTGTTTGGTGGAAGAAAATTATTATATATGTAATAATAAGTAGCTTTGGCTTTTATAATAGGTTAACAAAACAAAGCATTATTAAGAATTAGATAAGAAAATTCGGAGGTAAAACAAAATTAGAAGAATAGGAACATGTCGCTATAATAATCGTATTTGTCCAATTATTTTAAAGATTCGTCTCGGGGCCGACATCCAGCTAAAAGACATCAATTCGAGGAATGTTTTACATTTAGTCGTAATGAACGGAGGTCGCCTCGAAGACTTCGCTGCCAGTTGTAAAGTAAGTATAATGTGTCTATTAAACAATTTTGTTTTGCTGCAAATTCTATATCCCGAATATAATAAACTAGCTGAGTGGTTTTACCCGCTGTAAAGTAGCTTATAATTGTTATTCTATACTTTCGCATTTCTAATAATCTCTGCTCTACCTCTATAAAAGAGTAACAAAATCACTGACTCACTCGTCACGAAATCTCCGAATCTACAAGAGCTAGGTGTCTGAAAATTGACATGGTTCCTTTTGGTAAGTAGGTGCTCATTAACACGGGATTTTTCGAAATTCCCACTGGAAAAAATCCTTTTCCTGATAGAAAAAAAATTAAATGGAAATCGGAAACCGCTGAACTGATTAAGCTTAAATTTTGTATGGAGATAGTTTGAGTTTTAAGAAAAGACATCATCATCATCATCTTCAATTTCCCACTGCTGGACATAGGTTCCCCTTTGATTATGCTATTCTGCCTTCTGCATCCCCTGCCGTCCTCATCCATCTATTTCTCGCCATTTTCTGATGTCATCGGTCCATCTAGCTATCGGTCGAGCTATCGTAGGAATCTGTTCCTACGTCCTAATATGGGCCACCATTCTGTAACTAAGCATTAGCGCATCTAGCCACGTTCCGTAACTCTGGTACCGACGTCATTGATTTTAGTTCGCCGTCGGATTTCAGTGTAACAAACGATAAACTCGATCTTGCAGTTTGAAGGCTCTCCGAGCGATAGAGTCGCTCGGATATTTTGTTCACGGTCTTCTGATTGAGCGTCTATGTCTCGCCGCCGTAAATCATTGAAGGCAGGACATACTGTAGAGGTTGTACAGATGGATCTTCGGGCATTGTGGTTGTGGTATTTCTTTAGACCGGAAAATGTCTTCCAGTTTTCTGAAGGCAACCCTCTGCCCACCCGAGTTGGATTCTCCTACTGACCTGCCCTGATGCTCTCAGCTTAAAGATAGAAATGCCCAAGATACACGTAATGGTCACTAATCTCTCCAGTTTCATGAAACTCTCGCATTTAGCTGTCCACTCTATTAGACGCCCAAATAAAGGCGTCGTGAGTGGCCCCTCCGAATTTAGAATTGACATTAGTATTTTTAGAGCACTATCACCAGTTAGGTGTGTGATAGATAAACTTGTTTATGTACTAAATATTTCTGGAATATAAATTTAAACCATGGCTTACTTATAGTAATGTAAAGTGTGTTAAAAAGTCAGTATCCCACAACGTCCAGTCCTAGAGGTAAAAAGATTACCGAAAGTCCAGTCATTTATTGAGGACCCGTGGTGTGCGTGGAATTTTGCTCTTTAGTCTCCGGTGTCAGCCTTCAAGAGCGTTTCTCGTTTGGTGTATGTTCCGGGTACAACAGTAACTGATGACATGGTGGTGATATTGGGTACCATTGACGTCCGAAATACAGAAGTTTTGTATTGCAGCATTTAAGAGATTAAACTGTCAATGGGGCCGTAGTACGTTTTGGCTTCGGCCCCCACGCACGCTTACCAAATTTCCGAGTCATCAATGGCCCGAGAATCTGAAGGATTGACAACATATTAATAAAGTCCTGACCGATTTCGGCCTCGGCGACTGTTAGATCTGGATAAATGGATTGCTACTTATGTTCCTTACCTTCACCGTAATTATCTTGGACGTAAATATTTATTATAATTATTGATGTCTAAATTGAATTTATGAAAGCAAAGTATACGGGTACAATGTATCTCTTCCCCATATTAAATGTTTCTGGCGATCAGTAGAATGGCGTAGCTCAAAGAATAGTCCTTTCGTATAGTCTGTTTATCTGTATTATGGGTAAACATATTATTATTTACTTTAGTAGAATGAAGAAAGCGAAAATACGAGTACAGAGAATTTTTCGTGGCTGGGTTCGCGAGATAAATTGAGTAAATTTTCACGAGTGTTGGGCAATCAGTCACACATTATCAAAATCCCTAGGCGAACATCCAGCCACACTTCACTAACTTGATTTCCTCCCTCGGTGGTAAGCCGCTCAGTTAATTTTGTTACCGTTTTCAAGCTGGGAAACTAGTACATAGTTAGAGAAAGTTATATTGCCGCCTCAAACTCGTCCCTAGACTCCCGAAAACTCGAAATAAACATGAATCTAATCTAAATTACGAACCTTTTTGATGGACGGTGTGTAAAATGATTTCTATATATAATAGTATATCCATAACCCTTAGAGTACCCTTAGAGTCTCTCCCTTATGCTAGTACCGAGAATGAAATAATAGTTGCAATCTTTAAGTGCTTAAAATTGCTTAAAATAATCTTTTTGCTTTCTACATAAGCGATATCTGCAGGATCGATGCGAGAAGAGTCTTGCGCAGCTTCTGAATGAGAAAGACAGCACGGGTTGTTCTCCACTGCATTATGCGAGTCGTGAAGGGCACATCAGATCCTTGGAAAATCTAATCCGACTGGGCGCTTGCATTAACCTCAAAAACAACAACAATGAGAGCCCTTTGCATTTTGCTGCCAGGTAACATTTGACAGATTTTTTTACAAAAATATTGGGACGTTCGATAGGATGACAATCATTGTGAAAAAATCATTGTGACCATTTACTTTTTTTAACAGCTGATTAAATTGTTGTAAAATTGTATTCGTGTTGATCTAATCCTCTGATAAACATGGCAACTCTGATGATGTCAATTTTGTATAACTTGACCCATTAAGCGGGTTTAATTTTTTTAATTTTTCAAAATCATCTTCATTCGACAAAAACCAGTAGGCCAAAAGTATAAGACATATTATAATTGTTCATATATTATGGATTGTTTTGATAACTGCTTTTAAACACGCAAACACATGTTTGCAGAACGGGTTGTACTGTTTATTATCTATCCCTTGACGAAACTAATTCTTTTACACAAATATATACATGTGCTTTTTAAATTGCATCTTTTTTAAATTACCGTTTTTTAGATTTGTTTTTATATAGTTACGTACAAAAGTGGCAACATTGTAACAAAATTTCACACGTGGGAAATTAAGATTTAGAAACTCCTCGAAAACGAATCATTTTTCTACTCTATATTTTTAGATATGGCCGGTTCCACACCGCTTGCCAACTGCTAGACTCTGACAAAGGTACCTTCATCATCAACGAGAGTGATGGTGAAGGTCTGACACCTCTACACATCGCTTCTCGGGAGGGCCACACAAGAGTTGTGCAGTTGTTGCTGAACCGCGGCGCTTTGTTGCATAGAGATCATAATGGACGTAATCCTTTACACCTTGCTGCTATGAGCGGGTACACTCAGACCATAGAATTATTGCATTCGGTGCATTCGCATCTTTTGGATCAGGTCGATAAAGATGGGGTGAGTTGGTTGAACTATGCATATTATTTAAAAAAAAAATTTTTTTGAATTGTAATGTATCTGACTCATCGAAATGAATTTTGTATTGGTATTAAGTTCACAGCAGATTGTGTCTCTGATTATGGCAACATTGTTTATCTTTAATTTAATTCCTCGTCTGTCTTCGTCTTAAAGCTAGTCTAGTAATAAGGGAACAGTTATTATGTTTATTTATCCGCATTATCAGCAGATAATAAAAACCCATATATTAAATCATGTTTTAACTTTTATGATTCATACTTTATGTTTTCTATTACATGATGAATAATTCGACGCCATGTTTAATTCATTTTTAGTTAAAACCGTCTACGATACACAAATTACGACACGTTTTACAAAAATATTGTTTATTATTGCATTTCAAACGTTCCAGAATACTCCATTGCATTTGGCAACAATGGAGAACAAACCTAACTCCATAGCTCTCCTGTTATCTATGGGTTGTCGTCTCAGCTATAATAATTTGGACATGAGCGCTATAGATTATGCCATATACTATAAGTTTCCTGAAGCTGCCCTCGCTATGGTCACCCATGAGCAAAGGTATTTTATTGTGTATCATAAACAAATCTCTAAATGTGATATCGCAAATATTGGGTCTTTACCTATGAAATTGGTGTTTTGTCGTACTGGCCACTTTAATCTCAAATATCTTCTCTTTGGCTAGGAGTTCCAATTTCAAATTTATTCAGCTATTTATTCATGGATTTGTGTTTCGAATGACACTTTTTTTTGCTTTTCCCGCTTAATTGTTTTTTCTTTGCGTCTGTCATTATACAAAATGGAAAATTTTAAATATCACATTATTTACGAATATGAGTTCCACCGTGGCACTAGTGCTGCAGAAACGGTCGAAGGATTAATGATGTGTATGGCGACGGTATTGCAAAAGAAAACACAGTGCGTTTCTGGTTCCAACGTTTTCGTTCTGGAAATTTCGACCTACAGAACAAGCCCCGTGGGCGGCCGGAGACCAAGGTTGATAATGAAGAATTGAAGGCTATTGTGGAAGCGGATCCATCGCAAACGACGTCAGAATTAGCTGGAGACTGCGGTGTAAGCGATAAAACTGTTTTGGTCCACTTGAAGCAAATAGGAAAGGTGAAAAAGCTTGAAAGATGGGTACCTCACGAACTGAGTGAAAAAAATCGGCAAACGCGCGTTGACTGCTGCATTACATTACTCAACCAGCATAATAATGAAGGTATTTTAAATCGGATTATTACTAGTGATGAAAAGTGGAACAGATTACCATTTTTTCCGTAATTTGGATAACTTCTTGCGAGGAAAAAAAATCAACTCCGAAGAGGCAGTCCAAACCGCCTTCAAAAATTTTATTGATTCCCGTCCGAATGGTTTTTTAGAATAGGGCTCAATGAATTACCTATAAGATGGCAAAAGTGTATAGATAACAATGGTACATACTTTGATTGAATAAATATAAATTTAATAAAAAAAACGAATTTGTGTTCCTCTTATACAAAACGCCAATTTCATATGTAAAGACCCAATATTTCCATTAGCTTTTTTTTCGGACCAACACGGTCAGGATTTCTTTTGAATGGGTCCTACGTTCTCGTCATTTTAATTTTCTTGTTTTTAAAGGTTGATCTCATATATTAATTCATTATAATATTATGCTTAATGTTAATATCACCACACCCTCTTTGTTTGGTGTATTGTGTAAGCTTTTGTGATTTAAATTATATTGATCAGTAGCATAAATTATGTTTTGTTTTTAACACATACATTCCCAGCATATAAGGGCGAATATTTTTTTTTCGATTTTAAATATGGATTCCATATATTTTTTTCTAATTGACCCTAATAACCAAACTACAAAATATTATTGATATCGGATAACGATAACCCGTGCCGACTTGATGAAAGTTGTAGGAACAAATTTGATGAAATTTGTATGGAGATTTTAGAGGACATTTTAAAACATATTTTTTATTTATTAAATTAAACACTATGTTATCTCTATTATAAATATATTATTAAAAGCACATTATTTCTTTATTTTCTTTTCATATTCTGCTTTTTACAGTCACCCTGACTGTAAATCAGTACACAAGGTAGTAAAAATTGCTTTTATTCCATTTCAACGGACCATTTTCAAACTCAAACTCAAAATTCATTTATTCAAATAGGCTACAATGGAGCACTTTTGCAAGTCAATTTTATTTTACATTTTATTTTAATATTCTACTGCTCGTTCGCAAGGCACCTCTATGAGAAGATTGAACAAGAAACTCATAGGGATTGTTTTTTTAAAATATTGTATTAAATATTTGATGAAAACATTGCATGAACTTAATTACTGCCTCTGCTGTATTATTTACGGATTTCAGTATCGTCATCTGTTCCTTAACTAAAAAGAAGATAATATATTATACTAGATACTACTAATAACTACCACTAAGATATATTGCTATATTATATTATAGAAGTATTACTAGGCCATGAAGTAGGAAACTCATTAGAAAACTGCCATAAATTTTAAAACGATTGAATAAGGTCTTGCATATGGTGGAAATTTTGTCATCGATGTCTTTCTCGTAAACTGAAACATACAAGTCTTCTTTTAGGGGATGTAGTTGAAGCAGTGGTTGTCACACAAAGAATATGGACTTCATTTTCGAGATTTTAACCGCAATAATTCTATCATCATGCAAGTCCTTTCAAATAAAAAAAAAGTTAGGAAATAAACAGCTTGGATTGGAAACTTTAATAAAAATATTTATATTACATTAACCTTGGGTAACTGCGCGATTAATTTCATCATCCATTAATTTTATATTTCGTCACCTGGCGGACTCATATTCATTTTTCATAATATAGATACGTGAACATCCTCTTCCAACACTTATTTCACAATAGGTATAGTCGGCACAACACTTTTCCTCTTCCATTCTAATCTGTCACTTGTTACGTAATATCCTCCTTATATACCTGTACCTGTAAGCGTCTGTCTCTTTATACATCTTTGTAACCGCCGTCGCTCTATTTTGTGTTTTCCTTCCCTGCTTGGTTGTCTGGAAGAGATCGCTACTAGCCAAAAGACCGCCAATTGCAACACTATTTTTTCTTTTATTTATTTTTTTACTTTCTTATATTTATTTTTTAAGCTTATGCTTATTGTATTTATGGTGTTAAATAAAGAGTTTTCTATTCTATTCTTCATATATCCAGGGCCAAGGAAGTGATGGCTCTACGCTCAGACAGACACCCATGTGTGACTCTTGCTCTAATTGCGTACATGCCTCGAGTCTTCGAAGCTGTTCAGGACAAGTCTATAACCAAAGCCAACTGCAAGAAAGACTCTAAGAGTTTCTACGTAAGTTTGATGTTCGTTTGGTTGTGTGCGTCTTCCAACACAAAAACTTTTTACATGAACCATTTTAATGCTTTATTAACCCAATAATGTCTAAATTATATTATGATGAAAAAATAATGTCTGAGATTCTTTATACTGTGACTCAGTTCATTAGATATTGTTATAATGAGTCAAGTTGTTATATGAAAGGAACGATAATATATTTTTCTAGTTACATTCGTTTAAATATTTAAAAATGTATTTAATATCTTGTCATTTTAATTATAATTTTAACGGTTACGTAACTGTGTACTAACATTTTTGGCAAATCTAGATAAAATACAGTTTCGAAGCTCTATTATGCCCCCAACCGAAAGACGAGGACAATAGCCGAAAAACGGAGACTGTGCCGAAATCGCAGAAAATCCCATTGCCCGCGTTGAATGTGAGTCGACTCTTATTATTACGATATTAAAGTTTAATTTTACTTGTATGCAGATTAAGTACTCTTTCAAATTCTACGAACACTCGAAGCTAGAAATTGACGCGCTGAGACTGGCGTTAAACGACCCTAAGTTTCGGCCCGAACCGTTGAGTGTCATCAACGTGAGTGAGATCCACTGCCGACTTGGAAACTCGCTTGCATCATTGTTCACATGTCGTGCCTTGGCAAACAATATTTTTTTTCTTTTTGGTGTTTTAAGACAAGTATTCCAACCAACAGCATCATTAAATTAAATATACACAAAATATATTTTTACACTAAACGATTCGTGAGTATTTAATTAAATTCATCTTTGTAAATAAACGGCATTAACTCACTTGTATTTACTTCGGCTTCGTGCCGACCGTTTCGATCCTGTACGAGGATCTTCTTCAGGGAGTAGCTGCGGTTACCAAGCGGTTGCGGTTATACAAGTGAGTTTATGCCGTTTATTTACAAAGATGAATCCACAAAATAATAAATGCAAAGAATGAATACCATTTTGATATGCGTAGTTGAAATAATACCATGAATATTTTCTAACCTTGTGCATTCCTTGTTCTTAAATCAACAATATTCTAATTTGTCTTTAATATCGTGGCATTTGTCTGGTAATTCTTATTCATATATATTATCCGTACAATCGAAATATTGAAGGATTTTAGAGTAATGTAAGAAGTCGATAAGCGCCACCTACATATTTCATCGTGCAACATTTAGATCCGGTGTTGACGAAATGACATTTAAAGTTTCTTGTTTTACCAGCAACCATTGCCATTGTGATAACTTTGCTATTTTAAAAGCGTCATCTCTATATTTGGGCGCGCATCGCTTGCAACCGACTTTGTCAAAGTTGCATTAGAAGGGCATCGTTATAAAATATAGCAGTTGCCTCCTGGCAACTGCTACAAAATGATTGCCAATGACTGATTTGATTGCAAATGGAATGCCTACGAAATGATTGTGGAAATTATTTTGTTTTTAATAAATACTATTAATTGCCGTGGGGTGACCGGCCTTAGAATTGTCCCCCACCATATCGTCCCATGGTTGCAGTAGGAGCCTGCTAAGGGAATATACCGGGAGATGGGCAGCAGCATATCCCGGCTTCTTATACCAACTTAAGAAAAAACTGCGCGCGCCAACCCGCCTGCCAAGCGTGGCGCGTATGGCAAAACCCCCCTTACAATGACGAGCAATATAGATACCAGGCCCCCAGTCCCCGGCAGCTCCCTTGTTCCTGACGCGGGTAGCAGTCAAGGTAACGGCGGAGCAGGGGGTGCTAAGAATCACCGGCAGATGCCCGGCTACCCATCCCCACGACGACTGGCCCTGGTAACACACAACATACGCACTTTGAGGACTGACGAGAAGATTTGCGAGCTGGAAGAGGAACTGAGCAGGTTACGCTGGGACATTGTCGGGTTATGTGAAGTCCGTAGAGAGGGGGAGGACACCGTAACCCTGAAGTCCGGTAACTTGCTCTACTACCGGGAGGGCGACCAACAGTCCCAAGGTGGTGTCGGGTTTCTCGTTCACAAGTCCCTCGTAAACAACATCATAACCATTGACAGTGTGTCGAGCAGGGTGGTATACCTAATACTCAGAATATCTAAAAGGTATTCGCTGAAGGTCATTCAGGTATATGCGCCGACCTCGTCACACTCCGATGATGAAGTAGAGGCTATGTATGAGGACGTAAGTAGAGCCATACATACTTCCGAAACCTACTTCACTGTTGTTATGGGCGACTTCAACGCGAAGTTGGGCAAGAAAAACGGTGATGAGTTGAGAGTGGGGCAATTTGGGTATGGGCAACGGAACCCTAGGGGACAGAGGCTGGCTGATTTCCTGGAGAGAGAGGAACTCTTCATGATGAACTCTTTCTTCCAGAAGCCGCCTCACAGGAAATGGACCTGGATGAGCCCCGATGGTTCCACGAGAAATGAGATAGACTTCATCATGACCGACAAGAAACGGATATTTAGTGATGTCTCTGTGATCAACAGGGTTAAAACCGGCAGTGATCACCGACTCGTACGAGGCTCACTAAATATTAACGTTAAGCTAGAAAGGTCCAGTCTGATGAAGTCTACGCTCCGACCTACCAGTGCCCATATTCAAAACCCCGAAAGCTTCCAACTCGAGCTCACAAACCGCTTTGCTTGCCTTGAGAACTTAGCATCAGTGGACGAGATCAACGACGGGCTAGTGGAAGCTGTACGCACGGTAGGGTCCAAGTTTTTTAGACCCCGTCGTAAAGATAGACCTCAGAAATTGGCTGATCAAACCTTAAACCTCATGGCTGAACGACGCTCGTTACAGTTGCAATCTCCCGATGACGCCGAGTCTTATAGGCAGCTCAATAGACGTATATCTAAGTCCTTGCGTCATGATCTGCGTCTCTTTAACACTAACCGTGTTAAAGAGACTATTGAGCGAAACCAAGGCTCCAAAGTGTTCGCGAAGGACAAGTCTATTGGGCAAAGCCAGCTGACGAAGCTGAAACGGGAAGATGGCAGCATAGCGTCGACCAAAGCAGAGGTTTTAGGGGAGATCGAGAGGTTCTATGGACAGCTTTACACTTCGGTCGCAAAGCCCGTTGACAGCTTGGTAGGAGATCCAAGAGCCAAACTGTCCCGACACTATACCGAAGATATCCCGGACATCAGTCTTTACGAGATTAGGATGGCCCTGAAGCAGCTTAAGAACAACAAGGCGCCGGGCGAAGACGGAATCACTTCAGAGCTTCTGAGAGCGGGTGGAACACCGGTACTTAAAGTCCTCCAGAAACTTTTTAATTCCGTCTTGTCCGAGGGCAAAACGCCTGAGACGTGGAACAGAGGCGAGGTGGTGCTGTTCTTCAAAAAAGGTGATAACAGCCTATTGAAGAACTATAGGCCCATTACGCTTCTGAGCCATGTTTATAAGCTGTTTTCAAGGGTCATCACGAACCGTCTCGAACACAGACTAGATGACTTCCAGCCTCCCGAACAAGCCGGTTTCCGAAGGGGCTTTAGTACCATAGACCACATTCATACGCTGCGGCAAGTTATACAGAAGACCGAGGAGTATAATTTGCCATTATGCTTAGCGTTTGTGGACTATGAAAAAGCCTTTGATTCGGTGGAAACATGGGCGGTGCTCGAGTCACTTCAGCGATGCCATATTGACTATCGGTACATCGAAGTGTTGAAGTGCTTGTATAAGAACGCCACTATGTCAGTCCGAGTACAGGAGCAGAGCACGAAGGCGATTCCATTAAGAAGAGGCGTAAGACAGGGAGACGTTATCTCTCCGAAACTGTTTACTGCCGTAATGGAAGACACCTTCAAGCTCCTGGAATGGCAAGGACTTGGCATCAATATCAACGGCGAATACATCACTCACCTTCGGTTTGCCGACGACATCGTAGTCATGGCAAAGTCGATGAAGGAACTCAGCATGATGCTCGATGACCTCAACCGAGCTTCACAACGGGTGGGCTTAAAAATGAACATGGACAAGACGAAGGTTATGTCAAATGCCAATGTTGTGCCCACCCCAATATCTGTTGAAGGATCGGTACTCGAAGTTGTGGACTCGTATATTTATCTAGGACAAGTAGTCCAATTAGGTAGGTCCAACTTCGAGAAAGAGGTCAACCGCCGAATCCAACTCGGTTGGGCAGCGTTCGGGAAACTACGCAATGTCTTTTCGTCCGATATACCTCAGTGCCTCAAGACGAAAGTCTTTGATCAATGTGTGTTACCAGTGATGACTTACGGCACCGAAACGTGGTCCTTCACCATTGGCCTCATCTCGAAGCTCAAAGTCGCCCAGCGTGCTATGGAAAGGGCTATGCTCGGGGTTTCTCTACGAGATCGAATCAGAAATGAAGAAATCCGTAGACGAACTAAAGTCACCGACATAGCCCGGCGGATTAGCAAGCTGAAGTGGCAATGGGCAGGCCATATAGCACGCAGAGCGGATGGCCGATGGGGTCGAAAAGTGCTCGAGTGGAGACCACGGACTAGCAAACGAAGCGTAGGACGTCCACCCACAAGGTGGACAGACGACCTTATAAAGGTCGCCGGAAGACGCTGGATGCAGGTCGCTTCCAACCGGTACATATGGAAGTCCAAAGGGGAGGCCTATGTTCAGCAGTGGACGTCCAATGGCTGAGATGATGATGATGACTATTAATTGAAATCAATTTGATAAATAGTGAAAACCATTGGAATAAAATGATTAATCGACAAATTACAAATAGAATTTTCAGTATGACAAGGATGACATAGAACTAAAACACGATAGACAACTTATAAAGAATAAAGTTGGTATAACAAATAAATCCTTAGAGTTTCTGCGTTACGTCACATAATTATAAAAAAAAAATTGTTTTCCATGGTACTGTTTTTGCAATTTTTGTCCTAGAGTCCTGAAAGTTAAAATGCCGGGCTTCGGTTGTGTAACTTGTCTAATTTCAATGGAATCTAAATTGAGTATCGGTTATGATGTGTAAGGGGTTAGCTTGTGGTCGATTGTAACTTAAATATGTACATTATATTTTAACATATAAGTTATTGCAAATAATTGTATGCTAATAAATCTTAACCAATAAAAATATTGCAAGTGACACAATATCATCGATACACAATTTAGAGAGTGATTCCCAACTCGTCCTACAAGCCTACGGCCCAAATGGGACGAGTTGAAGAAAATCAATATTAATTCAATTTCGTCCTACTTATCTGTCAAAATTAAAAAGGTACAATCAATAACAAAAATAATGATTCTATATAAAAAAATTAAATGTACCTACCCAAGAAGGTTATACAATGGATATATGTACATACAATGGAGTTTTGCAACGTCAACACTAAACTTGTGTGTTTGCAACACAACACTAAAGTGAGATGGCAGACAACCATGACGTCATTTTCTTGCTTCAGTTTGGTGTTCACGCTGCAAAATCCAATTGAGTGCAAAATTCTTGTACCTCTGTTTTTTATTTTCTGATCTATAAGAAATGAGACAATAAGACCTACTTCCTCAGATGCAGTTGGCCATAAGTACTAGGAGACTAGATACCATTAACAGGTTAAAGTAATGTCGCTCTTTTTGTTTCTTTGTCTTTGTTTCTGATTCCATTGCACGGAATCGGAATTTATAATCGTAAAATAATATAATAATTGAACAATTTTTCTTCAACATTTTTTTAAAGTTTATATAAATAGCACAAAAAGCACCAGAGATTCAGAGACTATAAGGAGATAAACCAAAATTAACTAAGGAATAGGAAGTGCAAAACACAAACATGACTTTAATTTTTAACCGAATAATTAAACGGTAGTGGTCTACAAGTCGACGCGTTTTTTTAACTTCTTTATGGTTTTTGTGCTACTAGTAGCACCTCCACACAGTAGACTTGTCCTTGTTTTTTCGTTTAATATCGTACCGAAAACCGGCACGCAGCAAAATCGGTTTTATTTGGGAAGTTATTGTTTCAATAGGTAACGATTTTTGGGAATCCATCTTACAAAAATATGATTTCTCTTTTATTCATATATGATCTCCCATAGAGCTACGTAGCTTACAGATACAAGCGAGCGGGACAAAAAATAATAAAAACAATATAATTTACAGAAAACTAAAAAAAAAGAAAAGGAAAGCGAATCAACTATTTTTGGTAGACAGTAAGTATATTATAAATCTTCATAAAGAATGATGTCACGTCGGCTCTTTTTTTAACAACCAGCGAGCCATCCATATCTAAGCACAATACATAATGTTTCTTAGCATTATTGTGGAGGCGCGATAAAGACTGAAAATGTACACAAAATGGTAACATCTGAACAAAACCCATTTAACAATGCTTGTACAATGAAAATAGAATTAATTTTGATTTTCTTCAACTCGTCCCATTTGGGTCGAAGGCTTGTAGGACGAGTTGGGAATCACTCAATTTAGAGATACGTTACCTTGATCAAGCAATAACAACGCAATGTTTTCATGTTTGCACTAAAATGTGGGATGGGGTTGGTAATAATTGTACTGGTAAATCATTGTGGACTGTACATTTTGTAAATAAAAGGCACAGAAGGGATGTTGCTGAATAGCACTTGTAACATATTTTTACGAAGCATTGTGTGATATTAACGACAGGCTCTTGTTTCCTTTAAGGTTTTGTGTGGTTTTTTGTGGTGGTTTCTATTTTGATTCTTGTAAAACAATTCACAAAGTGCTCAAATTTTCAGGCTATGGTATCCCACGGCCGAGTGGAACTTTTAGCGCACCCGCTCAGTCAAAAGTATTTGCAAATGAAATGGAACTCTTATGGAAAGTACTATCACTTGGCGAACCTGCTGTTTTACTGCATTTTCTTGATATTCGTAACCTTGTACACTTCATTGCTGATGGCGAACGCTAATCCTTCAAACGTCGCTGTAAGGAAAGACAAATGTGCCGTTGCTGCCGTCAGCTTAGAAAATACAAGCGCTGTCAACACTTCGGTTGGTCACGATAATTCTACTCACAAGGCTATAACGGACTTTGAACCAGGTACATACACTTGTTCAAGTCAATTAACAGATTAGATTAAGCTCCCGGTTTTACCCGCTTGCCAAGATGATCCTTGCTTAACGGAGATCTACGTTATTG
Organism: Hemithea aestivaria; assembly: GCA_947507615.1. NCBI lineage: Eukaryota > Metazoa > Arthropoda > Insecta > Lepidoptera > Geometridae > Hemithea > Hemithea aestivaria. The sequence goes on from OX382323.1 coordinate 6,401,595, forward strand.
AACATCTGGGCGTTTGTTAAAAAAAGATGGGCTTTTACCCATCTGGAAACCTTATTTCCAGTGAACTTAATATAAAGGAAATCGTTGATAAACCTATAGATATAATTAAAAGAATTACATACATTCTGGTTAGATATATTAAAGTGAACAGTAAATAATTTATTTTCTCAGTCAGTAAATAATATTTCTCACTGGCCATGTTTTGAGCGCAATATAATGTCTGCAAAAATTACGGTTTTCGAGATATTTAATATTTTTTGAAAAATCGAGGTGACAATTTTAAAACTTCATAAAAAATAACCCTGTATAATTATTTATTTTTTATTATCTCATTATGTGGACAAAATATCAAAATATTATTTTCATTTATCAAATTAAATCTAATTTATCACATTAAAAAGAATAGAAGAGGAGAATTGACAATATTAGCAACTTTTCTGAATACCTTGAACCTAAATTGCAAAATTTTTCAAAAGAATCATAGAATAAAATTTCGGTGAGATTTTTTGAAAAACATCGACGTTTCAGTGGCTTTCATCCGAAATTACAAAATTATGAATCGGATAAGGAATTACAGAAATCTCGAAGTGACAAGTCACCAAGGAAGCTCTAAACACTGAAATTTTCCTTGAAAATGCTTGCCAATGACATCCCCAATAAGGCCCTATACACCAATGTACTGAATAACCAAAGACCCTGCATAAATCGAAAGAATCAGTGCTACTACAAAGTAGACATAAGTACGTACTTATCCAATTTTTGCAGACCATACATTTAACCATCTCATTCAAAGTTCAAGAATCTCTTTACTCTTTAACGAAGATGGCAGACAAAGCAAAATAAGTCTTTGTAATTTCAGCTAAAGATGACGCAATATTTTTACCGGACATACATTATATGTATAACTGAAAAACTTGTAAAAAAACTGAAATAATAAGTTCCCAACCTTATATTCCTTAGAGTTATCTATCTATCTATATTTTGTCGTGAACATGGAATCTTTTTTTTTAAAGGGCCCATCTGTAGGTATTCTAAATTTCAACCCAATCTTTTAGGCAAGACTGTGCTTTAGATTCTCAATGGCAATTGTTTCTATCAGTTGTTAAAATGTTCGACGTTAAGTATTTTACATTATTTGACAAACAGTAAACTCTCCCTTTAGTGTCAATCCTCAATTTTTTCATTAATATGAAATGAGATATTTGAGTATGTGATAACTTGAAGTGGTCCAATCACTGAAACAGCGCCATCTTTATGTTTTCATGCGCAACATTTGGCCACCAGCTATGTGGTATTAGGTGTGCCTTTACGTTATTATAGTTTCATTTTTATAGAAATCTGTAAAAGCGCTACCTATAATAATTTGGGTGCTCAACTATTAGCCACCTGCGTTAGCAAAGTAGCATTACTAGGTGTGCCTTTATTTTATTTTACCATTCTGTCACATTGACATGGGTTTGAAAAAGGCGCAACCTATGTATTTGGTGGCGAAACAACAGACCACTAACATTATCAAAGTGGCGTTTGTTGGGCCTTTGTTATTATATCAAAGTCCCACATTAACAGGGATTAGAATAAAGAGCTATATTAATATTTGCCTTAGTTTAGTTAAGGTCACTTTATAGAATCCGACTAAAATGGCACTTTGCACGATTAGAAATTTTAAAGATTGGCCAATGTTTAGAATATTTGTCATTTTTCATTGCACATAAGTAGTACGAATATAGTTATATTCATCAAAAGTGTTTTTTTTCTTACATTTCAGATTTTGAAGCAAAATTAATTATGTATACGAGTACGGTGGCTATTTTAGTCTACAACTCCATGTGTCTTCTTCGTGAGTTTTATACGGTTAAGGAGCAGAAATGGCACTACATTGTGGACCCATCTAATTTGGTCTCGTGGATGTTGTATATTAGTTCTACGCTCACAGTCTACCCTACTATATTTGGAAATTACTGCGATATACAGGCACGTTATATTTATTTTTTAACTCATGTATATTTCTCAGCATTAAAATAAAAGCTGCGGTTGTGGTAGTATCAAAAAAATGTTTAAAATGTACATTATTTGGTCGAAAAACTTAGGATGATAAATTATTGAAATAAGCATACAAGGTAGAATAATAGCTAATAATAAATTTGATAAATGATCGCGTTTAGTAACGTTTTTGGAATTATCGCTTTATACGTATAGTCCCTCATTCTTTGTGATATTTGTACACGAAACATTGTTCTATAATTTTTTAGGTTCAACGCTGCATCTCTGACAAAAAAAAATATCATCGAAACTTTTTTTTAAATATACTCTGTGTATTACTTTTAAGTCTTACCCCGATTTGTCATTCCAGTTCTCAGCGGCAGCCATCACAGTGTTCCTTTCTTGGTTCGAACTATTGCTCCTGCTGCAAAGATTCGACCAAGTTGGCATATACGTAGTAATGTTCTTGGAGATTCTGCAAACACTGATCAAAGTGCTAATGGTGTTCTCAATACTTATCATCGCGTTTGGACTGGCCTTCTACATACTTCTGTCTAAAGTGGGTTTGAAATCAACTGTTACGAGTTACAATTCTGAGGCGATCGAAACTGAGCCTTGGCAGAGACAGCGGGAAAGCGCAGGAGTTACGTCTTTTTGTGTTCTTGGCCAAGGCTCAGTTCGAAATTCGCTGTGTTATATTATTATTGTTGATCAAAAGGGCCCATGCTTGCGACCTTTGGTATCTTCAATTTGCGAAGTTTTATCGTTTTTATATCATTGACACTTATCTGCTGCACAGCGAATAAGATTAATATATTATATAGGAATTATAGGGAGATACCCTTCATCAGAAGCATTCATCTATAATAATTAACAGTTCACATTTAAATGAATATATGCCATTGCTTTTATTTATGCCATTTGTTCAGCTTCGATTAATGAAAAGAATGGGTACATAGATTTAAATAGATTACGGGTAGTTCAGATGATTTGTATTTAGCGAATTTAAAGTCCTATAAAATGCCATTTTTTCTTATTTTTTAAAATTAAGGTTTGGTAAGATTTCATTCACCTATAAAGTGTTTAATCTTTGCAGGGTCATCATCTCTCTTTCAGTACTATGCCAATGTCTCTAATGAGAACCTTCGCCATGATGCTCGGAGAGTTAGACTTCGTTGGTACTTACGTACAACCCTACTATGGCTCTGACACTGACATTGTCTTGCCGTTCCCTTTACCGACGTTCTTAATCCTGGCTCTATTTATGGTGTTGATGCCGATTTTGCTCATGAATCTGCTTATCGGTTTGGCCGTTGGGGACATTGAGAGTGTGAGGAGAAATGCCCAACTCAAACGATTGGCTATGCAGGTATATATTGTAGCACCTGTGTTGTTTTTTATGTTATTAACAGGAGAAGCTGTCTAGATACTGAATTATAAGCATCGGGAAATCAAAAGCTCTTTGATATCTTCAATATTCATTGTTTATTTCTTGTACAATTCATTATAATTTTCCATATTTTCGTAATCTGGCTTCTATATAAAAATTGATCAATGGCGTCTGTTACTCTTAATCGAGTCTATCTGAACTCAAACTTTTTTAGAAAGTTCCCACAATAAGGGAGTAATAATAAATATAAAAATTTCGCAGGTGGTCCTGCATACTGAATTAGAGAGGAAATTACCCGCATTTTTGCTAGAAAAGGTCGACAAAAACGAACTAATTGAATACCCAAATAATAAAAAGTGCAAACTCGGCTTTCTCGATTTGATTCTGCGCAAATGGTTCTGCGATCCATTTTCTGATGACGGTGAGTAGCCTACAAACACGATTTGAAGCTTTTCAAAATTAGTCTAACATTTTACTATGTACTAATTACGATCGCTAGTGTTTCGTTTGCGAGTTAACTGTCAAATATAAGTGTAATGCTCATCTAATAGGTACTTCTTCGAATTTGGTATTACTAAGAGGATCTTGTAAATATCCCACCACATTATCTGAAGAACACGCTTTACTACATCCGAAAAGTCGCATACTTCAAACTGTTATCAAAAAGTGCACAATAGTGTATCTGCCTTTCTTAGCCGTTCACCTAATTTGTTGGGATGGGAGGTGGAAGAAAATTAATTTCTACTAAATGTGACATATATTTTGACTTTGAATAATGTTTTTCGTGGGACCTTGAGAATTTTTGTGTTGACTTTTTTTTAAATTTATCGATAACATCACAATTGCGTAAATCATTTTCATTATAAATGTTATAATGTTAATTTTCATTATGTGTGATCGTCCTATCGGCCTTAGGATAAACTACTCGTAGTTTAGCCTTTCCTGGGATAAAAAAAAAAAAAAAAAAAAGGCTTAACATAATATAAACATTAGAAAAAACAGAATTAATCAATGTATTATATGTATTTGATTACCGTAGCTGGCCTAGACCTTGTTCTGGAAAGTAGTGAGGACTACATAACAGCTGAGCTGGAGAAACAAAAACGTCGCCTCCGCGAGATGTCACAGCTAATGGAACAACAACATACGCTTGTTCGACTCATTGTTCAGGTAACACAAATCTTAGAGCATTGATGTGGAGGAGAAATGTGAAAATATAATTGTGATTTTGACTTGACGCCTAACTACTACAAAAGATATTGACTCGGTATTATAAATACCATACCTAATACATTGGTATTTATATTATGTACAGATTGATTTAATGTTTCCTTTAACTAAAAATAATCCTACGAGTTTAAAGCTGAAGTTTCGTTTTTGTAAATATATTATTCTTGAAGTCACGATGGTTTAAATATTCAATTGTAAACAAGTAGGTGTATTGTTGTAGAAAATGGAAATAAAGACAGAAGCAGACGACGTGGATGAGGGAGTGTCTCCGGGCGACACGAGGGTTGTTCCACGCTGGAGCTCACCGAGGATCCGCAAGAAATTGCGAACTGCTCAGTCATTCAATAAAGGGCTGTAAAAAAATCATACATTTAGCACACAGTGAACGCGTGCTGGGCCCATATCCTTGAAAAACAAAAAAAAAACGATTTCAGCCCAATCCTAATCATATCTGAGTACCTACTACCCCTACACGTTCACTTTTCAGTAACTTAAAATAATTTTGTTATTCTAACTGTATAAAGCGTCCAAAGTCAGCTTATAGGCGCTTTAGACATATTCATTACTTTTGACATGTACTCTTTTGACTCTGAGAATCCAGTACATATAATCTGCTTTTATGTACAAAGCTACGAAATATACTTTTATCTAAAAGTGCAATATACATCTACTAGTAGTACTCGAAACCATCTAATAATATGAATGGCTGACTGTGACGGGGATTCTGAATCATATCTCCGACATCCCAAGAACCACCCAAACACGGTAGATCGTACCGTGTTTGGCAACTGGTTGTAGATCTTAGTTGCGAATACGGCCGGAGCGGATTTTTAACCAAGTGATAAATCAACTAAATATTTATTAACATGTTGATACCACTACTACCGACTGCTGCTTACTACTACTGAGATGGCGAAACCTATGCCAGTCGATTTTTCTTTTTTTATAATTTGAGCACCTCCAAACTGACCCTTCTTTTTTATAAGTCCTATAGTATTTATAATACTGCTGCAGTCCACCATATACAGCACAGGTTTCACATTTTTTCATGTTTACAATTTTACTAATATTGTAATCCATTGCGTTTGCGAGACATTCTCTAAAACATTTTATGTTCCGAATAAAGTATTTAATACTGTGTAAAGTAAAAAATTAGGACAAAGCAGGTGTTGTTACGTTGTTATTTATTACTCCTAGTTAACTACGCGCCTAAGTAAAACTAGTAATCCTATTGATAGAATCAAGGACAAGCAATAATGCCCGTGGCAGGTATTTACAGTAGGACTACGGACAAAGTAAAGGTGGCCCATGGTCCTACTGATAGAACTACGAACAAAAACATTGCTCACTACGCGGTAGGACCAACAAATGTTATTTTGCATCAATTAAGTGAGAAATGTAAGTTAAATCTGTGTTTTTGTTCTTTCTTGTTCTTTCTGGAACTCTCTATTATTGTTTCGATAATGTATGATCTTTTTGGCGCCATAACAGTTACACCGATAGACCAGGACGCGAGAATTCGAAATTTTGTAATGAAAGGTCTGTCCTCAAAGAATTCGAAATTTTGTAATGAAAGGTCTGTCCTCAAAAACAGCAAATAAGAAATGTTTGTCTACGAATCGTTCGTAGTTGTAAGGTTCTGTCGTCGTCGAAACATTTTTGTCGGCGGCTCATTCCGTGGAGAAATGTTTGTCGGATATATGTTACAGAATTGTGATGGATACTTAAAAATTTAATATAATATTATATCTATACGATTTAGAAAAAGAGTATATTATCAATAAATTTGGTAATATTATATTATGAATGTTATCTTTATTATAAATGTTAAAAACGTAAGTACACATTGTTAGCGTATTTTTTTTTCTATGTAATGTATATGTACATGTACTATTTATAGATACCATGTTATTTTTCCACATTTATTTTGCGGAAAATAACACTGAGCAATTGGTGTCCTAGTTTTTCTACTTGTCTTCATAGACAACTCATACAATGAGTAGGATAATAAATGTGATTTATCTTTCCTAAAGGTTCTAGAGTATGGACCCAAGAAAGGTTGAATCGAATTCAATGGTTGCGAGTTTTATATGTTATTTCTATAACATTTTGATTATGCCTATACATATTGGACTCGTGGGGGTTTGGAATTTAGGATTTTTGAGAAAATGTATTTTTGGAATGATGTATCTTACGACCCACATTTTTATAATATTATACCAAAAAATAGTGATAATATATATACCTATAAGTTAAAAGTTTTGAAAGCTTATTTTCTATGCTATATCAGTGCTTACTCTTACACAGTAATGTTATTTATTCGATACAGTATATTAACTGTAGAACTTACCAGTTATTTATTATATTGCTGCTATAAGCTAAACTATAAAATGTATAGAACCTGCAATTTAAGCGCTGTTGAACTTTAAAATGATTAGATGTATCAATGCTTACATATTATGGTTATATTACTATTATAATAATTGCTATAGGTATTTTTATTTAAAGTTGCTATTGTGTCATGTAATGGTATCGTAATTTTTGAAGTAAAACTTCTTTTTTAAATAAATGTCAGTTGTAGATGTATAATGGCTGTACTCATTTCTTACCTCCTCTTTATTTTTGAGCCCTAATAAAAACAAGAAATTTAATTACTTTTTCTTTATGGCTGACTAAGTCTAGACTCCTAAATCCTCCTTCAGTGTCCCATAACGTCCAGTCCTATATTCACACACAGCCTAGTGTGTCAAAATGACTTATGGCCAAGCATTTCCAATGTGTATAAATAACAACACACGTTATTGTCTTGGATATTACCATACATTATACCTAGGTATTAGGTATTTTGCGTTTTATATTATTTTATTGGTGACAAAGCCTTGGATTTTACGAGCAGTACTTATAACAATGTATTGGATAAATAATATCGGCAGTTAGTAGGTTACGCATGTTAAACTATATGGAGTGATAGTAAAACATAATATCGTTCCACGCTGTTGCGGCTGGATGTTAAAAATTTAAACAGAAATAATCATCAAGTGGCCATTGTCACCATCGCACAATAATAGGTGAAAACCTATTGTTCCCCTTCCCGTAAAAATGTTATATATTCTAATGGCCGCAATAACTATATTTCAAATGACACATTGTCGACAGAAGAAAACGTTTTGCTAACCGACATTGCATAATCTAATAAAAATGTTTGTTTTCATTTTATTTCTTTTATTGAAATTGTGTGCAACCAATGATTTAAATAACTGGAAAATTGGCAACTCGAATGGTCTTCATCATCCCAGGTGGAACAGAGGGTCAGGTATCAAGAGAATTACGCCAGATTCTAGTTTTTGGCCTCCATCGCAGAAGGAAAGTCGCTGTAAGTACTAACTTTCAAAAACGATGACCGCTGGTGTATTGCGCATTTAAAAAAAAACAATAGGATAAGTCCGGGGGAATTAGCTGTAGTTTCATGCGCGGCTATAATAACCAAACTAGTAGCAAATTTTTATATTTGTCTTTAAACATTAATAAACACAAAATAACCATATTATGTTTGATGAAAAAATAATAAACAAATTTGAAACATCACTATTCTTTCTAAGGTGTCCGGGGAAGATGACCATAAATATGTGTAAGGGAGTGATGGCCGTATTTAAAAATAGCTCATCTAGATTATTTTTCCTAGGGGAAAAAACCGAAAAAACCCCCGGGTTTCAGACACGCCAAACAACAATCACCTTGATTTTGGAGGGGATTATATATCGATTTCGACATTTTTTGAAAGTTTTTGGAGGCACATTTCAACGTTGAGATTAATTGGGCTGTATGTTGATAGATCAGTCAGTCAATCAGTCACTATTTCCGTTTATATATTTAGATGTTAGTAGCCATTACAATACGGGCTATAGACTGCTCCTGCTCCTGATCTTTTCAGCTAACTTCTGATTAGTCAAAAATATTCGCGCGACTACACTAAATATTGTAACAATAATACAGAAGTGGAGAATTGATACGCCTTGTTACATAATTTATTATGGCTCACTTCTGTTCACGACATATAGTCAGGTCATAAGTATTGTCACACAGTAAAAACTTTTCTTTTAGAATGCTGGCCACAAAAAAGTTTATTGAATTCGAATTTCGAATTGTTCATGAAAATAAAAATGTATACTTTTTAGAATTTTACTCATTTTTAAATATGGAGTGGACGCTTAAAGAAGACCGTGTTGCAGTTATTGCGTTGCATCGTTGCGGTTACGCGCCAATTCAAATTTTTGACATACTGAAAAATTTGAATATAACCAAAAGATTCGTTTATCGTACCATCAAACGATACAATGAAGACTCTAGTGTAGATGACAGGTCAAGAAGTGGTCGCCCTCGGTCTGTTAGGACTCCAGCAGTGATAAAAGCTGTGAAGGCGCGAATTCAAAGAAATCCCAAACGTAAGCAGAAACTGTTGGCCCTTCAGATGGGGTTAAGCAGAACCACGGTGAAAAGGGTGTTAAATGAAGACTTAGGGCTTCGGGCATATCGAAGAAAAACAGGACATCGTTTAAATGCTCGTCTAATGGACCTGAGACTGAAGAGATGCCGCGCTTTGTTGAAGCGGTACGCGAGAAAAAAATATCGAGAAATTCTTTTTTCGGATGAAAAAATTTTTACCGTAGAAGAGAGCTACAACAAACAAAATGATAAGGTGTACGCACACAGTAGTGAAGAAGCGAGCAACCGTATTCCGCGTGTCCAACGAGGTCATTTTCCATCCTCGCTCATGGTATGGTTGGGAGTTTCTTATTGGGGCTTAACAGAGGTACATTTTTGTGAGAAAGGTGTAAAAACGAATGCAGTTGTGTATCAAAATACAGGCCTGACGAACCTTGTGGAACCTGTTTCTCATACCATGTTCAATAACAGGCACTGGGTATTCCAACAAGATTCGGCGCCAGCTCATAGAGCGAAGAGCACACAAGACTGGCTGGCGGCGCGTGAAATCGACTTCATCCGGCACGAAGACTGGCCCTCCTCCAGTCCAGATTTGAGTCCGTTAGATTACAAGATATGGCAACACTTGGAGGAAAAGGCGTGCTCAAAGCCTCATCCCAATTTGGAGTCACTCAAGACATCCTTGATTAAGGCAGCAGCCGATATTGACATGGACCTCGTTCGTGCTGCGATAGACGACTGGCCGCGCAGATTGAAGGCCTGTATTCAAAATCACGGAGGTCATTTTGAATAAACTTTATTGTCATAAGAATCTATGTTTTGTTAAGTTCATTTTGGTATATAAATGGTTACATAATAAATAAACTTGTTCCAATAATTTTATATTAAACATGTGACAGAATTTATGACCTGACTAGGTAAATAAAAAAATTAAAAGGGCATAAATAAACACATTTCAGCTATTTAAGTTTTCATAGATATAAACACAATTTTATTATAATTAACATAGATAATGACAAATATTTGTTTTAACTTTATTTACAATTTTATACACTTTATGTCCCGCGGAATATGGTTAATTTATTAAGTTTTTGTCTAGAAGATATTATAATTAAATCGTTCATTGCAATGTAGTGGAGGCGGATTTTAAGAAGTTCAACAATTATGCATAAAATCAAATATACGTAATGATCGCTATTTATGTCTTGGTGACTGTTTTTTAATGGTCGTACGTAGTATATCGTTATTTTCAATTATTATTAAAAACACCGTATTGTTAGAACTGACCATATTGTATTGCTTGTTCGAGTGAGTGACTTTCCCGTATTGTTTATTTTTATAATAGGTATGTCTTATTAGTGTTTCTGTTATTGTGCAAATTTTATACAAAATTGCTGATAGATATGAGAACCTATCAAAATCCTTTAAAGCGATAAGCTTGTGGACAAAATATAAATTTGGTCGTGGTATAATAATTTCACCACATCTAATCCAGCGTAGTTGTCTTTTCATTTTTGGGTATCATCGCCTTTTCAAGAATTCAAGTATTTTTTCGATAAACGAGCTATCCCAAATAATCTCACCACGCGGCGTTTTTTTTACTATTGTTTTTTTTTTGTAAGTTTTTCGCCTTTTTCCAAATGGAAGTTATAATTATAACGTCATCCCTTATAGTCCAGTAAAAGAAGAAATGTGGATCGAAAAGTCGAAAGCAGAAAAAATAACTTAGTAGCTTTGTTTGGACTAGTTAGGAGATAAACATACTAAAAGTCCCCACCCCTCCGAGGTGAGCGCGAGGGGGGGGAGGCCGAAGAAGGTCCCGTTTTTAGATTTTTTGCTTATATTTCAAAAACTGTGCGTTGTACGATATTTTGTTGTACTACATTATGAAACCTCATAAAATTTTCTACAACTTTGGCCTTGACACTTTTTATCTATCTCCAATCGTTGTCCAGCTATGAGCTTCCAAACATGGTCTATTTTGAAGACGCTTAAATTAGTTTTCCATACAAAGTCGGTAAAAAAATCTTGCAAATAAAATTTGACCAACTTCTGGTTGTCGTATCATAATAAAACTTTGCAAATGTCTAGAAATCTGATGACAGTTCAATAATCTGGTACCACTGAGCTGATCTGATGATGGAGCCAGGAAGTGTCTACTGAAACTCTTCAATGGCTATTAGTAAAACCGGCGAGTTTAGGCTCATTACATTCGGATTGATGAGACGTAGGCACCACCCGGTCCATTATCAGACCCTCGACAGCAAGTGTTATGAAAAAGTCTCATCGATTCGAATGTAATGTGCCCAAACTCGACGGGTTTACCAATAGCCATTGAAGAGTTCCAGTAGACACCTCCCGACTCCATCATCAGATCAGTTCAGTGGTACCAGATTATTGAACTGTCATCATATTTCTAGACATTTGGAAAATTTCATTATGGTACGACAACCAGAAGTTGGTCAAATTTTACTTTTTAGATTTTTTTACCAACTTTGTATGGAAAACTAAAACAAGCGTCTTGAAAATAGACCATGTTTCGAAACTCATAGCTGGACAACGATTGGAGATAGATAAAAAGTGTCAAGGCCAAAGTTGTAGAAAATTTTATGAGGTTTCATAATGTAGTACAACAAAATATCGTACAACGTACAGTTTTTGACATATAAGCAAAAAACCTAAAAACGGGACCTTCTTCGGCCCGAGAGGGGGGACCCTCTCGGGCTCACCTCGGAGGGGTGGGGACTTTTAGTATGTTTATCTCCTAACTAGTCCAAACAAAGTTCCTAAGTTAGTTTTTCTGCTTTCGACTTTTCGATCCACGTACCCTTTTTGGGCACTCATTGACTGGGCTATTAAATAGAATCTCAGGTAATATTTGCTTGAAATTTCGAAGTCAAGGGTATTTATTTCTGGTTTCCATTAATAATTTTCATTTATTCTCCTTCCTTACTCAAATATCTTCAAATATGATATATCAACACTATGACAAAGTCTAATGCGTGTAGTACTCCGTACTGCGTGCGTTAGTACTCGGGTGGCTGCAGCTACGTGTGAAGTGTTTCACATTACAGTTCTATCATTGTTCACGGTGGTGACGTTTCCCAACGGAGCGTGCGCGGGCGCCTCTGGTGACAACGGCACGTGCATGACTGCGCGCGAGTGCTCCGCCCGTTCCGGATCTGCTAATGGCTACTGTGCCAACGGCTTCGGACTTTGCTGCATATGTTTGTATACTAACACGATAACAGATAAACATCTTAGTAACAAATAAATTAGGATGGATGTCGTATCAATTTGTATGAAAAGTGTATTATTTCGCACTTTGTCTTTTGCTTTTCCAATAGTCAAAAGAGCGAAGATGATATAGCTATTTAATACGATCTAATAACTAATAAAGCACGATTAGACATTTAAGTAAATTTAATTAATGACTGTGGAGCATTGCTCCATTTACTACGGAAATTAATTTAACCGTTCTGATAGATGTACTATGTATATTTGCACTAGTCTTGCTATCGTCAAAGTTCGTGAACCTCACCATTTCTTATCATATAGTTATGACGTCATGCGGCAGTACCACCTCAGAAAACGGGACATACTTTGTGAATTCTGGCTACCCATCGGCATTCGACGGCACGGGTTCCTGTGAGCTCACCGTTGTCAAGTCTCATCCCGATGTCTGTCAGATAAGGTATATGGCATCATAAATAGGCACTACACAAAGGTTTTGGCTGCTTTTCCATAATGTCTGTCGTCTGCCACTTTTATCGCACTTATATATCCTCTATCACGCAATTCGTCTAAGCTTTTTCAATTCTTTCTCCCCCAACTTACTAACCTATTACCTATGTAAGCAGAACAAAATTTAACAAAAAAATTCTCAATTTACACGAAATTAAAAAACGCGTTCAATGAAATGATGCGAAAGGTGACATTTAGTTTAGTAAAAATGGTATTTCCTTTCACAGATAAGTAATTATTCCTACATTATATTATAATAGGTACTGTACTTATAACACCCATGCAGTTCTACATCAGGGAAAATGCCTTAAGACCAAGCAACGCCGATTTTTCTCATTTTAAAGGAATGATTGTATTTTACTGGTTTTCTCAACTACAACACGGTAGTTTCCAAAATCGTAAATATATGTATATGATTTTTCAACCTTTTTTCCATCTGTTGGCACTCCAGAGAACAAAATTTAATCAAGGACTTGGTGTTGTCACTTTTCAACCATGAGCTGCTTTGATCTGATTTTCTTGTTGAATTTTAAAATTTTCTTCAGTTTAGTAGGAATATAAGAGTTATAGCCACAGAAGGATGTCACGATAAAGGATCATTCCTACTAGTTACCTATATTGGCCAAAAAATATTTTTATTCATTATGAGCATAGTTTGGGTTTTTTTATTTGGCTCATTTATTTTTTGGTAAAAAGTGGGCTCAAACAATAGATTGATAATAATAAAATAAACGAATTTTTGGGGTCATATAGGTAGGATATTTCAAATTAATTAATTTTGATGAACTTAAAACTAAACATGGAACTTCTTTATTATTCCAATATGGAATAGACATGTATCTACCTATTTTGCAGTTATAGTTTAAGAAGTAAAGGAAAAGAAGAAAACTGAAATAACCGAAACAGAAACATGTCTGATAAACACTGACATCTCAAATCCAACGGAGGCTCAGCAGCCTCTACCTGCATGGCATTTTTAGGAGTAGAACACATAGCTCCTAATATTACTCTTTAAGCTCTTGCTTGCAACAAATCCCATGAATGCAATCCATTTTTACATGCTGGTTCATATAACAATGAAGAATAATCTAAGACACCACGAATAATGGCATTATAAAGAAGTTTGAAATAAAACGGGCAAGCACCGGCCAAACATCTTAATAATATGTTAAGATTCTTTTCACAAAAACAAATATAGTACGATCCAAAAACAAATTAAGAATGAGATTACTAAGTTTTTGTGGAATAAGCAATTTTTCCAGCTTAAATTTGAGGATAGAAAGATCAACATTGTCATATACCGAACAAACATCCAAAAATGCAGCAATAACCGACTTATCGAGAAGGATAATCATTGATGTCGGTAACTAAAATAGAGATGCTATCAAGGGTTGTCTCTTTACCTTTTACGGAAGCCAAACTGCGATTTATAGAGAAGATTTTTACTCTCAATGTACCATTCTAGGCGAATTTTTATGAGATGTTCAATAATTTTAGTAAGAACAAAAGACATAGCAATGGGACGGTAGCTTAGTGAATCCTCTGGGTTTTTGCCTGGTTTAACATTTATTTATTAGAGTCATAGGCGGATTTAGGGGGGGGAGGGGGGGCAGGGGGCCAAGGCCCCCCCCCCAGAACCATTGTAGAGGTACGAATTTTGCACATATTTCATGGTCAAGATTATAATTTTATTCTCGGCGCTCGCAGCAAGCTGCTCGCGCACTTATTATTAAGGATATTTGAACTTTCTTACTGTTCAGAGCGAGCTAAACACAAACTTTTCGTAGTAAAAATTATAATATTTTTGCCCGTCTGCACCTTGGCCACCCCCAGAACCAAACCCTGGATCCGCCAGTGATTAAAGTGGTAATGTTATGAAATAGGGTGCGTCCGGGGTCTCAAGTGCGGTGATTCTACATATAAATATACCTCTAAGATTTTTATTCTTATTTGTATTTTATTCACATAGTATTTGCTGAAACATCGTGTTCATCCTGCCATTGAGTCTTACGATCATTCTTGATTTAATCCATTCCTGTTACACATTCTCATCAAAATTAAAAACTTAAATAGGTAGATTATATTTAGTAAATCCAATTAAAATACTAATCACACTTATAAATCTAACAAGTTTTCAGAGGGGGGTTTTCCTCGGTGTCGTGGAGAGAATGTTGTCAACATTGTCCTGTTGGAAGCGAATATAATTATTTCCTTTAGGCAAAATTCAACACTGCTTCCCTTGTCTTGGTTCTTGGTATTTTTTCAGGGTTTCGTTCTGTTAATGACTAAACCAATGTAGTTTTAATCACATAGCTATAGCTATAACAGTTAATATTTTATTTATTACTAAGCATAAATACTCCCAATGGGGACACATTTTGGACATCACATCCGCATCGCTGTGGAAACGATTTATTAAGTAAAGCACTTCCTGTAAATGCATTTTTATTTTGTTTTGGTGGTTGAAAAAAATATCACATACTTTGTAAAAAATAAAATAAAGTTAAAAAAAATATCATGTACTTTGTAAATGTACAAGAAACCGCAAGTTTCCGTAGGCACAGATTTTTCATTTTATACAGATTGGATTTCGACCGATTTTCGATAGCGGGCCCTGAGTCCATGAACAATGTGTGTCAGAAGGATCAGTTCATAGTGTCTGGCGGAAACCCCGTGCCGGCCATATGTGGAGTCAACCAGGGCAGCCATAGTAAGTTGACTTACCAGATATACTGAGAGACACCTGTGTACCTAATATAAAAAATTGTGTATATTACAATTACTTACTTTTTATATTGGTGATTTCATTTTGAATTGAAAAAGGTTCCAGATGTTGTCAATTGTCAGAACCATTAATCTATGCTATTTTCAAGCCTTGGATTTTTTTATTTTATGTTCGCATTATTATGAAACTCGCTTTTTGAAAAGTCAGACAACTGTGGAATGTGGGGTATTTATTCCATAAGTTCATCGACCTTTTTCATTTTAGTTAATATATCACCAAAATATCTATCCATGTTAAAAAGGGTTTATTGTACTCTCCGTGTTTCTCCTTTGCACGCCTTATAACCTTTTAACACCAGCCTGAGGTACGCTTCCTCGAACGACCACTTATACTTATGTTATTAGTGTACATCGACGCCGGAATTGGAACCACTAACCCCGTGAAGTTGACTTTCGTCACCAGTGGCAACTCCTACGAGAGGATGTGGAAAGTCAAAGTCACTCAGATCCCGTGCAGCACAATATACAAAGGTACATCTATTTTATTATATATCAATAATAATAATTAAATTCATTAAGCGGCCGTTACGTTCTTGTCTCTCAGCTGACAACCTTTTATTTATCCTGTGCAGCTTTCGCACCATCGTATTAATTATGCAAAAAAAGATAGATAGATAACCCTTTATTGAAACACAAAAGAAAAATGTACAAAAACAACTTAAAAACTAAACCATACAAAAGCTATGTGTTATCGCTAATAGCGATCTCTTCCAGACAATCGTGCAGGGAGAGGAGAATAATTGAAATTTACATGGGTTAGGTGGTGTGTTCAAATTAATACCGACAAATCGTTCGTCACTATTCTTACTAATTCTCGAGCAGTATATCAAGAATACTGTAATTTATAATTTGTTCTATAACGTAAAAAACACGTCCCTCTCAAACCATTAGCTATTCGATATTATTATAATAATATAATAATTATAACGTATAGAGAATAAGTAGATAAAGTTTTACTTTCACCAATTGTCACGTTACTAATAAATCGATATGATTGCCGGTTATAACCGAGGTGACGTATTAAAAATTCAGAGATTTGTTATACATTTTATCGATTATTTAATAATGGTAACTCTTCCGGCCTACTTACAAACTTTGATTATACGAATTGTTTTGTCTTATACTACAACTATTTGAAGTTGGAAATTACAACGATTGGAAATTACTTTATTTTTCCATTTGGTCCTTTTTCATTTACCTACGAAAAGAAAATTTTGCTGCTCACTGTTTCGTAACTTATTAGACGGACAATTTGGTACATACATATATTCATAACATAAATAGTTCTAGTCATTAAATATGAATATTTCTATCACTGCTGTATAGCTTAGTCGAAAAGAATATCTATATTCATTAGTTCTGCAGCATATATATGGTTGCGTTTCTTTTCACAATTGGTACATCAGAACTTTATTATTGTAATATTTAGTTGCAAAATATTTTTAATCAATAGAAGGACTAATATTTCCAAACTACTTGCCTCTTTCTAGTTTATTACCCAGAACTTGTAGACGTAATTTAATACTATTACTACCTACTTATTATATTATTGTCTGACGATCGAGCTGGTGTTCTCTCATTTGTTTTTGGATACCTTTCACCTCGCTTTGGTCCACCTGTTTTATTATAATGCCTGATAAAATAGATACAGACATTTTATTATAATGGCAGCGGACGAAGGATGCCTGCAGTATTACACGGGCGTATCAGGACAACTTCGCTCGTTTAATTACGATCCAGCGTCCGGCCTGCAGCTCAGTAACCAGGACTACGGCATCTGTGTCAGGATGGAGAGGAACTTCTGCGGGATTCTCTACACAGCATGTCCGGATAATGGTGAGTTTATGTTATAAAATCCAGACTTTATCACATTAAAATAAAATTTCCATTGGTGTCTTCTCATAGAGGTACTTTTCAGTGTTTCCAATTTCCAGGCGTTTAGATATCGTTATGTTATTGAAAGCCGTTGAAATGGCGATATTGCTACCCTAATATTTGTATTATTTGCTCAATTAATGGTGACCCCAATTCTAATGAATCTTAATTGCTTCACGTCCAAACGTTTTTTTGTAATCCTGCTTAGCTTGATGTTTTTGTTATTTTTGGGGTCTGTGCAAGCTTTCTAAGTTATTCATCGTTCGGCCTTGCAATCCGTTAACAGTTCAGGATTCGACAAATTATGCTGAATTTTTTTACCCATTGTTTTTCATAAAATATTGAAACATTATTTTTTTGAAATTTAAAATAAAATGTATTAGAATTTCCCGCATTTTTCCATTTTTATTTGTGGGGAACTTATTACTATAACGCTGAAGTTGCCTCCCAATAGCCGTCGTCTTCTAGCAACGCCATCGTCTCACACGTTTCTCTTTACTTTCCTTTTCCAAGACCATTTTTGGTACAACCCAACTATTATCTACGGAAACATTGTGTGCGCTGCCTCTAAGGCGTAAGGCAATAATGCCTATCAAACGCCCTCCCATCTAGTCTGTGCGTGAACTGCGCCGATACAACGGATCATTTGTGAATCATTTGTGTGTCTTTAATTAGTTCTCTTGGCAATTTTTTAACGGATTTTCTATTCTTTATGCAGGGGGCCGCAGGGCTTTTTAGCATTCCGCATGGACCGTGGATCATGATTTTTTGTCATGGTGTCAGATAATTTTTACCTAACCTCAGGGTGGGATAGCTCTGTCGAAACAACTACGTTAATTTGGATGGGATGCATTTTCTCTTTAAGCCACAGCACACAACTCATGTGGTAGGCCGCGCTTCTACCTTTCAATAGAGTACATTAAATATGTGTAATTTATTTTGTCTATGCATGGAATATTTGTGCAATAAAATAATTACTTTACAAGTCATTGCATCTTGCTAAATATTCCGTTTTGTAAGGAGGACAACTATCTTCTGTACTTTAAGTCGAAACAATCTCGGTACAATAATATGATGATGGTCTATTGGTTTTTTTTTCCGGTAATTATTTTATCTTTTATTTCGGGCCAAATAGGGTTACATGTCATTGTGATGAAGTCTGGTCTCCCATAATTTCTGATAAAACGAAGCGCTTATTGAGTGCCTGGAGATAGTGTTGTAGACTATTAACAAAAGCCAACGGGAGTATGATAATTTGACTCAAATAGTTTGGGTTTACTCGCCAACCTAGCCCGAAACAGCACATAAAAGATTTTTTAAATGTTGAGGTGTTATGCCTTTATGTTATGAGCCATGCTAAGATCGTCCGCTGGAGATGCTTCTCTATCAGGGAATGTACTGTTTCAGAGCTGTTGGTCACTACTGACTACTGAGTCGCTTGAAAATAAAACTTTTGCTGCGCGCCACCTCTGTCTCCATCACTAATTTTCTTCTCAACAAGTTTAGAAGTGGCCGGATTGTTATGAATTTGATTAGAATTTTGTTTATTGTTCCGTCTATTGTCAGTCGTGACAATATTGTGGTTCGGGATGTGGGTCAAATCTCTATACATCACGCAATTTTGTTTCACTCTAGCGGTGAGCGAGTTTACCTATGTTGTCGGGTGAAAAATTACATCAAACTTAAAATTATATTTTTACCATTTTCGGTCAAAAAATTTATCAAGATTATTCCTGTTTTTTTTAGATTCTTCTGGTATTGAAAATATCGCTCATAAAGAGAAATAATTAATGTTGGGCGTCTTCGGAATGTTACTAATCAGCCTCTTATGCTCTTTTTTTCTTTATTTTTCTTCTTGACCATCTTTTCGTTTTTTTTTTTTTGAATTTTTCGTTATAGTACCTCTAGTACAATAACGAAAAAGTTATCCGCGAAAAATTACCTATTCTAAATTTTACATTATAGAGTAATTTATACCTCTAGACCCACGACATTTATTTTCTAATCTATACCTATATTTTTATAGGTACATATAGCGTGAACCTCCCAAAAACTTATTATTTAGAAAAAAACATTTAACTTTTGTTTTCATTATCATAAAATAAGCGTAGTAAATGCTCTAAAAATAAAATAACCCTTAAATTTTCATAAAACCTAATATGGTTTTTGAATTAAACATATCTTGATTGCTGTCCGTTTTGCTTCCGTGGCATTTTATTTTTTTATAAGGCATACCTTAAGTAGAAAGCTCTGGGGCGCGCTTCTGAATGTCTAATTTTCCATGACTTTAGCGCATAAATCAGAATGAATTTTACCGACGAAATTATGTTGGCTTTGAAGGCCGCTGTAGTTTGTGGCCTATTCGTATTGACCTGCGACATAAGAAAATCCAGAAAATCAAGAAAAAGGCTTATGGGGTCAAATCACACGATCTTGATGGCCATTTCATATGTGCGAAAATCGTTCGTTCAGTATGTCCATTGTGGAATGAGCTGTGTGGCACGTGACGCCGTCCTATTGAAAACAGACGGGGTCCATATCATTTAACTCAGGCCAAAAGAAGTTGGTAAACATGGGCCTATAGCGCTCGCAGTTGACGGTGATTACCTAAACAAAGTCGGTTAAAGAAATATGGACAGATAACGCCGCCAGCCCAAAATCCTCACCAAACAGTGACTTAACGTTGACGTAAGCGTCCATGCTACCGGATAGCTAAAGTTTGACAGCGCACAAGTTTTCAGTTAACTCAATACGGTCGAACCGAGGACCTTTTTTTATCCTTTCATCCATACGCACGTTCCAGAGCATTTCAGGCGTCTTTCGCCGTATCCGCCGACATCAAATGAGAAAAACATTAATTCAGCGGGACCATAACCTCTTGTAAATAAATTAAAAGAATGATGATGAAAAATGATTTCAAGCACATGCTTTTTTTAATCTTATTTAATATTCGGGACTTTTACCCATCATACCCTAAACATATACAACTATCAAAAAATATATAGAAAATAGAAGTCCAGAAATCGATGAATTTATATTTCAAAATTTGTCACATAGTGCGAGCGAGAGAGCGTCAACCGATATATACGCTCTTAAGTTTACCATCAATTGTCACAGACCTATTACATAAAATTGAAAATTGGATATTTCAGGTAGAAGTTAATGTTACGAAACGGTTGTTGCAATTTCTGCACTACCACAACGTCTTCAATTCAATTCATTTAATCATTGCAAAAAATATGTGTACATAATAAGACGTTTTTACAATAATATTATTGGCGCAACATATTTTTGCCGTATAGAGCTTAGTAATTTTCGTAAGTCTCTTACTTTCTTGAAGCGATGCTGTTTGCTTCGGCATTCGGCAAGAACCTCTTTTGTTCCTTTAGGAAGTTATTTCATTCTTCTATTAAAGTGGCGATATACTAAAAATAAATATTTTATTGAGTGGAATGAAAGAGCACGTTCTCTTGATCCAAACTGGTGTGATATAAGGGCAAAGAGATACAATGTTGCCATCGCCGATACCGTAGCCGATTTTAAGGTGTATTCCCGTTGTCCCTGGACTCTGTGTCCCCGTCTAACGGGGACAGCGGTACTTGAATTAAATATTTAAAATGACTTCCCGTTGTCCCCATACCCTGTCCCCATTAACGGCTATTCCCGTTATCCCCGACCCGTCACGGGGACAGCGGGACGTGATTTAATTTATTCCCGTTGTCCCCGTAACGTAGATTCTGAAGAACGTAGAGTTTTATATTGGATGCACCAACACCACCCTTTTTCTGTGCCTTAGATATTTTTGCTTTAGGTACCTCTAACTAGTTTCTAGGACCCTGGTACTTTTCAGCACTATTACATATCTCCTTCACTGCACCAAGTGTCATCGCTTCTGAAATCTGAACAAATTGAATTGAGGGAAACATTTACAGTGAACTTAAATAAGGCGTGATGAGTTAGAACTGAGTTCATGTGTGAACAATCAGTATGTGGGACTGTTCTTCGTGTCCCGCAATGTAAAATAAAGACTAAGATTTGTAAACTTATTAGTATTTATTCGGACGTGTTACCCGGCGACGAGTTTGAGAAGGAATGACGATCGAATAGATCGTGTCACAAACAGATTCTGCTTCGACGTTCCGAGTTTGAATTGTCCTCGCCGGCAAGTGGCGAAGGAGGTCTGCTGCGACGGCGGAGGTGCTATGCCACAAGTACATAAATAAATAATGGTTTTGGCGGTGCGACCAATTAGAATTTTTTTTGTGTGACGAATTGTTACCTTAATAATTTTGTAAGTTTTATAAAATAAATTGTTATAATTTGCCTAAAAAATAATCAACATGGTAAATAGCCATGAAGGTGACAATTAGAATCGTTTCAATAAAAATGAGCTATGTACAAGTACATACTGGTACCTACGCTATAATATAAAACATGGTACTTCTGAACAAATAATAATATAGAAGAATTAGCGTAATTTCACCGTTGATAAGTTTCATTTGGCACTCCATAATAAATTCGTCAATCTCAATCGAATTTTGGGTGCATCGCTTTGATGTTTGATCAGCTTGTTAAAAATTGCGAAGTACTAGGACATCAAAAATGGCTAGGAACTATGTAGTAGATAAACAACGCATGAGAAAAAAATCCCATTGATATTATTTTATAAAAATCGCGTGTTATGGTGTTTGTAGTCGTACTTTTTCGATTTGCCAGTTATTCTACCGCCTGAGCAGTGATGTGCAAACATTACTGTGCTTCGGTAGGAGGGCACTGTAGCTAGTGAAATTACTGGGCTAGAGTCTTAACATCTTATGACTCTTGAGAAGCGTAAAAAGCGTTCGTCTCGTAAAAAGTGTTGGTGCAGTGCTCCTGGAATTTCACATCATTGCGAAATCCTAAGTAGGACTGCTGTACTGATTATGGGCAGCGGTATATTTATTTATATCTTCTTCTTCTTCTTCTTTGGGTGCCATCTTCTAACGAAGGTTGGCGATCATCATGGCAATTTGAACCCTCGACACAGCAGCTCTAAATAGGGAACGCGTGCTCTTGCAGTACCATTGGCGCAGATTTTTAAGCCAAGATGTTCTCCTTCTTCCTGGACTTCTTTTTCCCTGTATCTTTCCCTGTATTATGAGCTGTAATAGCTCATATTTGGGACTACGCATTATGTGGCCTAGGTATTCCAGCTTACGTCTCTTTATGGTGTTAAGAACCTCAACCTTTTTTCCCATTCTTTGCAACACCACTTCATTTCGTATTTATTTATATATGGAATGTCAAGTGTTTTTTAAAAGATGCAGGTGCAGGCAAAATAAAAGTACGAGTTAACTGCTTATAATACTCGTATGTAAGACTTCCTTTCATTTATGATCTCCTGGTACCTTCTTCCTTGTTATATACCTTGTAATTGATGAAAAAGTGATGGTGTAATTTGTAAAGAAAGAAATAAAAGGTCTTGAGTAGATTTTCATTTCATATGACAGCTGTCAAACTTGAAATGGACTATCAGATGGGATTATTTTTTGTTGTTTATATCTACTACATAGTTTTGCCATTTTTGATCTCCTAGTACTCCGCAAAATATTTGCAATTATAATACTACACATCATGTAGTCGTGCCTAACAAATGAATTTTTAAAATGAGTAACAACCCTAGTGGTGGGGGCACTTGGAACTGTACTTTATAAAAAACAATAATTTTTACATATTTAATTCGACATTGGGACAGGGTCTCTTAGTCTCTTACCATCAGGAGAGCGTCTTGCTCGTCTTCTTACTTCGTTTTATAAAAAAAAAAGGGAACGGGGACAACGGGAAGTCATTTCAAATATTAAATTTAAGTACCGCTCTGTTGTCCCCGGACTCTGTATTCCCGTCTAACGGGGACACAGAGTCCGGGGACAACGACGCGTGAAATATTTACTTCCCGCTGTCCCCGTGCCGAATCTACGTTACGGCGACAACGTGAAAGAAATTTAATCACGTCCCGCTGTCCTCGTGACGGGGACATGGCGTACGGGGACAACGGGAATACACGGATTTTAAGAGTTATCAGTTTGACGATTTAATCTTACAATATTATGCAATGTTTGTTTTGTATTGTTTTTACTTGCAAAATATTATTGTTCTCCACTTGATGTCTTGAAAAAACTTCATAATGCAGCCGGCGTTGCCTTCTGCGTTGCGTTGAGTTCGTGTGGAGATGCGGATGATCTTCATTCTCTGAGATGTAATCATGCCCCAGAGACAGGGAGTAGGGTAAGTTTGGCCCTTCTCTCTCCATAGGATTTAAATAATTTTTTTGAACATTCACATATCTTGTTTTTACAAAGTCGTAATAATATATCGGTACCAAATTATTGAAGGTATTGTTGCCATTTATTGCGTATTATTTTATTTATTTATGTGGTGCGGCTGTGGCATCACGGCGGCCATGCTTGGCCTAAAATCGATCAAATTGAAGGTATTGTTGCCATTTATTGTGTTTTGTATTGTATGCATTCGTGAATTCGTTATTAAATTTCATTTTGCTGGGATTTGTAGTTTTCTTTCTAGATAATTACTGTATTATGTTGAAATTAAGTTAAAAAGCGTCGGAAATCTCTTCAGGAGTAAGTTTTCCACTAATGTTGCTCTCTGACGCCAGATCAATTTAAGCGCAGAACAATGAACAACTTTTGCAGTCAAATATGGGAACCCATTGACGGCAGACCCTGCCTCTTATTAGTGTTATCGCTTCGTGCGTTTTTTTAGATCTCTCCAAGTCTGTAATTATGATTTTTGCATTTTTTTATTTCGTATCGCTAAAACTGTTTGATTTTAATATTACCTAGCCCCACTGGTCCACACTCTTGTCAGGTCTAAAGTTTTAAAAAATCTTTAATTTTAACTACTCTCTTTGACTATTTGTTGGTCCCAGCGGCCTATAAAATACTCCGGGTGGCTAAATATTTGTTAGTGGACATGTAGTCCATTAAAGGCCTTAGTTGATCTTTAGTTATTTGAGCAAATTAATCTAAGTGATGCGCTGATCGGTCTTTCTCTGTGTATACAGTGTGAAGATGTATGCAATTTGATATATAATTTTACTACTATTATAATCTATAAACTTATGATTGAGATTCACAAACTTTTAATTAAAAATCATATTTTCTTTTGATTTATTTAATGTAAATAACTTAAATTAAATGTATAATACTTAACACAAATTATATTATTTTAAATACCTACTTCAATCACCGCATATAATATATGGCACCTGTAACTTATTTATTAGATATAATTGGTACTTATATAAATCAATCAGTATATATTTAAATAAGAATATAAAAAATAATTACAGGCAGACAGGATTGTTCTTTTAATTTTTCACGATATCTGCGACAGCGTTCTGCTGCAGAGAAAGGCATCTGAAATATTAATTAATTTTTAGTTTATAACAAATATATATAAGTACGCAATGCACTAATATAAATTAAAAGCCAGAAAGCAGTAAAAAAATTGAATTATATTAATATTGTAAACCAATCTTTATAATTTCCGTTGTGACACGTCGCACAATTCATGTCACACCGTTGCACAATGGAACAAAATTTCAACACGACGAAAAAATCAATAACACAAAAATTACTACATATGGCTTTTGAACACTGTTATATTTGAACAAAGAAAT
This sequence comes from Hemithea aestivaria, assembly GCA_947507615.1. Lineage (NCBI taxonomy): Eukaryota > Metazoa > Arthropoda > Insecta > Lepidoptera > Geometridae > Hemithea > Hemithea aestivaria. The sequence continues at coordinate 6,426,719 of OX382323.1, forward strand.
GATTGGTTTACATGATTTAAAGCTAAAAAAAACCAAAATAAGTATTAAAATAATCACAATACAAATGAACTAACCTTGCAACTTCTTAACGACACACCAAATGTTTTAACACCCATCTTCCAAATTACACGAAGAAAAAATGGCAGATTCGTTCAAAAATGTGTAAAATTTTATGGATCAGTTTTGCTTCTTCAAATAAATTAGTTGTTCATGGTCTACCATAATAAGTCATATCAATAAGTCCTAGAAATATCGTGTCGCACAACTGAAGTAATACAACGGAATTGAATTAGGCACACATTAAGTTGTGGTAAATAAATCAATATGGTTTAATTAATTGTGGTTATTTTCGTATGATAACGTCGGTTAAAATCAACAGAACAAGATATATAACCGAGAATAAAAAAATCATAGTGATCATAGTGAACTAAAAAAAAATTATATTTACCATGATTTGTAAGGAGTGGGCCGCATGCAGACACCAACAAATTGTATAGAAGAAAAAGTAGGCCTTTATTAATTTTACATTTTTAAACTTATTTTCATCATCATCTCGGCCATTGGACGTCCACTGCTGAACATAGGCCTCCCCTTTGGACTTCCATATGTACCGGTTGGAAGCGATCTGCATCCAGCGTCTTCCGGCGACCTTTATAAGGTCGTCTGTCCACCTTGTGGGTGGACGTCCTACGCTTCGTTTGTTAGTCCGTGGTCTCCACTCGAGCACTTTTCGACCCCATCGGCCATCCGCTCTGCGTGCTATATGGCCTGCCCATTGCCACTTCAGCTTGCTAATCCGCCGGGCTATGTCGGTGACTTCAGTTCGTCTACGGATTTCTTCATTTCTGATTCGATCTCGTAGAGAAACCCCGAGCATAGCCCTTTCCATAGCACGCTGGGCGACTTTGAGCTTCGAGATGAATGGTGAAGGACCACGTTTCGTTAACTTATTTTAGTTGGAATATATTTTAATGAAAAATACCTAGACATTTTGTGCTACTGACCCGCAGTCCTCACCTAGGTGTACTGTGGGTATGAAAAATTACCCGTGGTTCACCTGTCAGAATATTTATTTTTGTACAACTTATTGTTATGACCCGTGGTACACCTAAGTGCCCTTTGTCCACACCTCTTGATATAATATAGGTATTTGAACAAAAATGCCTTGTTCATCTGTTAGCTCTTGAATTGTTATGATGACCTGGTACTTGGTACCTTTAATATACCTAGTCAGGTCATAAATTCTGTCACATGTTTAATATAAAATTATTGGAACAAGTTTATTTATTATTTAACCATTTATATACCAAAATGAACTTAACAAAACATAGATTCTTATGACAATAAAGTTTATTCAAAATGACCTCCGTGATTTTGAATACAGGCCTTCAATCTGCGCGGCCAGTCGTCTATCGCAGCACGAACGAGGTCCATGTCAATATCGGCTGCTGCCTTAATCAAGGATGTCTTGAGTGACTCCAAATTGGGATGAGGCTTTGAGCACGCCTTTTCCTCCAAGTGTTGCCATATCTTGTAATCTAACGGACTCAAATCTGGACTGGAGGAGGGCCAGTCTTCGTGCCGGATGAAGTCGATTTCACGCGCCGCCAGCCAGTCTTGTGTGCTCTTCGCTCTATGAGCTGGCGCCGAATCTTGTTGGAATACCCAGTGCCTGTTATTGAACATGGTATGAGAAACAGGTTCCACAAGGTTCGTCAGGACTGTATTTTGATACACAACTGCATTCGTTTTTACACCTTTCTCACAAAAATGTACCTCTGTTAAGCCCCAATAAGAAACTCCCAACCATACCATGAGCGAGGATGGAAAATGACCTCGTTGGACACGCGGAATACGGTTGCTCGCTTCTTCACTACTGTGTGCGTACACCTTATCATTTTGTTTGTTGTAGCTCTCTTCTACGGTAAAAATTTTTTCATCCGAAAAAAGAATTTCTCGATATTTTTTTCTCGCGTACCGCTTCAACAAAGCGCGGCATCTCTTCAGTCTCAGGTCCATTAGACGAGCATTTAAACGATGTCCTGTTTTTCTTCGATATGCCCGAAGCCCTAAGTCTTCATTTAACACCCTTTTCACCGTGGTTCTGCTTAACCCCATCTGAAGGGCCAACAGTTTCTGCTTACGTTTGGGATTTCTTTGAATTCGCGCCTTCACAGCTTTTATCACTGCTGGAGTCCTAACAGACCGAGGGCGACCACTTCTTGACCTGTCATCTACACTAGAGTCTTCATTGTATCGTTTGATGGTACGATAAACGAATCTTTTGGTTATATTCAAATTTTTCAGCATGTCAAAAATTTGAATTGGCGCGTAACCGCAACGATGCAACGCAATAACTGCAACACGGTCTTCTTTAAGCGTCCACTCCATATTTAAAAATGAGTAAAATTCTAAAAAGTATACATTTTTATTTTCATGAACAATTCGAAATTCGAATTCAATAAACTTTTTTGTGGCCAGCATTCTAAAAGAAAAGTTTTTACTGTGTGACAATACTTATGACCTGACTAGGTATATTTTATATATTATTATGTTATTAAATTTGAATAATTATGAGAGTATAAAACTCTCTTTAGTTTTTTTTTTTATATTGATGTATACAAAAATGTTTATGCTTAAGTACTAATAGGCGTCCAGTAACTTTAATAGATATTCTAAATAAAGCTACACGCGAGATGTATCTTTTACTTCTTTGTCCATATGTTTTATTTTTACTATTTTATAAATCTGACAAATTTTCTTTCTTCTAAGTTTCTGGGTGCCTAGTACCCTGATAAGCTAAAACCTCACCTGGCAAATCGAATATTAACTGCCTTAACTATCATCAACGATATCTTTAAAAACTAAGAACCGCTATAGTTTTTCTGGAAAGTTTCTAGATATTTTTTCAGTACGTACGTAGACTGACGCCTACGTATTCAGTATGAGTGAGATGGCAAACAACCCTAACATTATTTTTCTTTCTTCGGTTTGGTGTTCACGTTGCTTTCTACTTAAAACGTACAGTTCCACGTGCCTTACCCAGTAGACGTAGCATGACGTATGGGATCCCGCTAAAATTTCAAGAGTAGAACTGTTATCCCATACATTGTATTTTTGTGAATGTATGGGATTACAGTTGATTTGACAGCAAGACAAGTTTACGCAGCGTCTGTGCTTGAGGGGCAGTGCTCATTTCAGATTGCAATTTCTAAACGTCATGAAGTCCCTACTAAATGATAAATGGTGTTATTTTTATAAAGTACTTACTCTTACTATGAGATCAGAAATGGAAAGAATTATGCAGTAAAAACTATTAAATTACCTAAACCCTAATTGTTACCCAAATTGTTCTTTTCCCATTTTTTTAACTGTGTCTGTACATATGATATGTATGCATCAGTCAGTATATAATGTGGACTTCTTTTAATTCCCAACATTTTTCTTCTTCCGTGAGGGCGCATTGGATAAATGACCCTTTTCTCGCAGTGCCTTCAAAAGCCTTATTAAGCTTACGTGATTTTTGTTCACCGTTTTGTTTAAATCGCTATGGAACGACTCAGACACGTTATTGGTTCTGTGCATCTCTCCAAAGACAGTCATCAACCTTTTTATCCGTTTGTTTAACCAGACACGAGTCATATACTTTATGAATCTATTCATTTTTAAAAGTTTAAAAGCATCAATTTCTTCTTTTATATATTGCCAGCCCTCAGTAATATATTTTTTAGGAAGTAATGGCAGTACAGCACACATACCTACTACTCTTCTCTCCGGTTTGGACTTGTTCATCATGTTTTATATTTCTGTCGAAGAATGAAAAATTACATCACATTGTCAGCTTTCATTTATTAATAAAAAAAAAATTATCTCAATCAAAGATGGAGGATTACAAAATTATAGAAAGCGAGGTGGCTTGGCTTTAAGGTGTTAGGACATACCTAACACCTTAAAGCCAAGCCACCTCGCTTTCTATAATTTTGTACTCCTCCATCTTTGATTGAGATAATTTTTTTTTTTTTTTATTAATAAATGAAAGCTGACAATGTGATGTAATTTTTCATTCTTCGACAGAAATATAAAACATGATTCCTATGTGTTTATTATATAGTAAACTCATTGCGAGATTCTAATCAAATGCAGTTCAAAAAGTATGTACTCGTATACACATTCAAATTTGTGTAATGCAAATTCCCTTATTCAACTCCTTAGGTTGTTTTTGGTTCGTCTTTTCCTAGTTTCTAGCTCCCTAGTACTGGCCTACACAATGTTTTGTAATACATAAACTATATGGACCAGGGTAGATCCCTTTAAAAATAATAAAAAGTGAAAAAAAATAATAGTAGGATGAAACCCATTAGAAAAGGAGGGGAATATTATAAAAATAAAAGGAAAAATAATTTACGGGCGATCTGAGGTCGGGAAGGGGATGGGGGTGAGTTTTTAAGGGTAAAAAACGGTTTTTCTCGATTTTCGGCAAAACTAAAAGTCCTATCGAAAAAAGTCTAATGGCAAAGTTGTAGGTAATAAAAAGATCTAAAACTTTTGTATACACACTTTTTTCACATAACCTCAAAATTTATGTGAAAAATTAAAAAAACCAAGTTTTTGGTTTTTTATTTTTATCTTTTACAAAAAAAATATTTTTTAAACGAAATTTGGTGAAAATTTCCCTATTTGTCCAAATACCCTGTAATTTATTTGATTAAAAATATTTATTTTTTCCCCTTATTTTGAATTAATATCGAAAAAACACCCTAATTTTCAATCGAAAATTCACCCGTCAAAATATCAGCTTTTTTCAAAAAGTTGGTATGGTTTCTCTTCGTTGAAATCTCTACTTTCCGATGGTGAAAAAAAATATATGTTACTACTGTAAATCTTCTCAGAAATGCAAAAAAAAAACTTGAATTCGAATTTTTTTTGAGCTATTTATTAAAATTTACACTTTAATTACTCGAAAAACGTTAGATTACTTATTTGCAATTTTTTTGTTATCAATGTCACATGTAATCTAACGTTTTTCGAGTAATTAAAGTGTAAATTTTAATAAATAGCTCAAAATTATTTATAATTATTAAAAAAAAATCGAATTCAAGTTTTTTTTTTTGCATTTTCTGAGAAGATTTACTGTAGTAACATTTTTTTTTTTCACCATCGGAAAGTAGAGATTTCAACAAACAGAAACCATACCAACTTTTTGAAAAATGCTGATATTTTGACGGGTGAATTTTCGATTGAAAATTAGGTTGTTTTTTCGATATTAATTCAAAATAAGGTGAAAAAATAAATATTTTTAATCAAATAAATTACAGCGTATTTGGGACATAAAAATGTATGTTTTCACCAAATTTCGTTCAAAAAAAAAAAAAATTTTGTAAAAGATAAAAATAAAAAACCAAAAACTTGGTTTTTTGAATTTTTCACATAAATTTTGAGGTTATGTGAAAAAAGTGTGAATACAAAAGTTTTAGATCTTTTTATTACCTACAACTTTGCCATTTGACTTTTTTCGATAGGACTTTTAGTTTTGCCGGAAATCGAGAAAAACCGTTTTACCCTTAAAAGTACCCTTAAAAGCTCACCCCCATCCCCTTCCCGACCTCAGATCGCCCGTAAATTATTTTTCCTTTTATTTTTATAATATTCCCCTCCTTTTCTAATGGATTTCATCCTACTATTATTTTTTTTTGTTTTAAAAATTATCGACCCTGGTCTAATAAGCTATTGATGAATTTACTTCTTTGTAATCTAACAGGTGTACCACGGGTAAGTAAAAATGAGCCGTGGTGCATCCGGTAGTACCACGTGTAATTTCAATTACCCGTAGTACACCCGGATGGACCATGGGTAATTTTTCTTAGCCACAGTATACCTATAGTCCAGTAAAAGAAGAAATGTGGATCAAAAAGTCGAAAGCAGAAAAACTAACTTAGGGACTTTGTTTGGACTAGTTAGGAGATAAACATACTAAAAGTCCCCACCCCTCCGATGTGAGTCCGAAGGGGGGGAGGCCGAAGAAGGTCCCATTTTTAGGTTTTTTGCTTATATGTAAAAAACTGTGCGTTGTACGATATTTTGTTGTACTACATTATTAAACCTCGTAAAATTTTCTACAACTTCGGCCTTGACACTTTTTAACTATCTCCAATCGTTGTCCAGCTATGAGCTTCCAAACATGGTCTATTTTGAAGACGCTTAAATTAGTTTTCCATACAAAGTCGGTAAAAAAATCTTACAAATAAAATTTGACCAACTTCTGGTTGTCGTATCATAATGAAACTTTGCAAATGTCTAGAAATCTGATGACAGTTTAATAATCTGGTACCACTGAGGTGATTTGATGATGGAGCCAGGAGGTGTCTACTGAAACTCTACAATGGCTATTAGTAAAACCGGCGAGTTTAGGCTCATTACATTCGAATTGCTGAGACGTAGGCACCTCCTGGTCCATTATCAGACCCTCGACAGCAAGTGTTATGAAAAAGTCTCATCGATTCGAATGTAATGTGCCCAAACTCGACGGGTTTACTAATAGCCATTGAAGAGTTTCATTAGACACCTCCTGGCTCCATCATCAGATCAGCTCAGTGGTACCAGATTATTAAACTGTCATCAGATTTCTAGATATTTGCAAAGTTTCATTATGATACGACAACCAGAAGTTGGTCAAATTTTATTTTTAAGATTTTTTTACTGACTTTGTATGGAAAACTAATTTAAGCGTCTTCAAAATAGACCATGTTTGGAAGCTCATAGCTCGACAACGATTGAAGATAGTGAAAAAGTGTAAAGGTCGAAGTTGTAGAAAATTTTATGAGGTTTCATAATGTAGTACAACAAAATATCGTACATTGCACAGTTTTTGACATATAAGCAAAAAACCTAAAAATGGGACCTTCTACGGCCTCCCCTCGGGCTCACCTCGGAGGGGTGGGGACTTTTAGTATGTTTATCTCCTAACTAGTCCAAACAAAGTCCCTAAGTTAGTTTTTCTGCTTTCGACTTTTCGATCCACATACCCTTTTTGAGCACTCATTGACTGGGCTACTAGGAGAACAAAACAGGTGGACTGCGGGTCAGTCGCGACATTTTGGAAAGATGACGATTAGTTAATTTTTAGAAGTATAATGATAAACTAGATGTCTTTATTTTATTTTTAAGTCTAACTCTTCAGACAGCAAGTTTTATCGAATTCCGCGAAAAATATGAGCCTTACCCTACTAACAGTTCTTTTGTCTTCATTTTTTGTCAGTTTTAGTTCTTTAACCTTTTTCCACAGACTTTGGCTAAAATGGAAATGGCATCCCTTTATCTGAGCTTGTGGGAATTCTTCTTTTATCGCTGAAATAACTGCTTTCTCGAAATCTAGTGTAAATTTTCTGGGATTAATATTTATTTATCTATCGATGTGGTTTTAATTGTCCCAGTCGAAATTGACGGCGGTAAAATACTCGTCTGGAAAGTTACCTATACTGTATTTCGAAAATGTAACAATGTAGGTATACATATTGGTACCCATGACTGTATCTATTTAATTATTTTTTAGGATATTTATTATCTGCAACATTGTCTATTTATTTTCAAAGTTTAGTTTTTTTTCTTATTTATTTAATTCATTTAGTGCTTCATTATTGCAAGGTTTCTTGTTTTCTCTATTATTATATTGTAAGTTTTTTGTCCGTTGATTTATTACTGTCCAACTTCTCGAAACGTAATCTCTCCAAAGATCTCACTCTACTAAGATCCGCGCAAGTTTGACCTTCCTCAAATAGTTTCGCGCCTATGTGCGTGATCCACAGTGCCACGGGGCACGATACGAAATCTTGTCTTGGGTGGGGATTTAAATTTTGTAGAGAGTAGAGGTATAGTGCACTGTATATTCCACTTGTCAAGGCCTTACAATTAATATCCGTATTGATGGGATTGAAAAATAAATAGGTTATCCGCCATTTTTTAGCGGCGGCCATCTTGGATTTACAATATTATTGTGTACACACATAATTTTGTCAAGATTTTTATGATTTTTATAACTGTAATGATAAGTAATAAGGGCACCGATTGTTTGCAGGGATCAAACAGCAATTTTAAAAGGCTAAATACACCCTTTAAAATGTTGCTGTCCACTTTGTACGAGTATTCTATTTACAAAGCATGTGAGTTGTTATTAACATGTTTGTTCGCAGTAAACAATCGTTCGCGTTCGTTCACATTGAGCGGCAACAGCAACACGCCTGTGAACTCTATGACCGGGTCAGGCGCTGGGCCCAACAACTGCGCCAACGATTGGCTCCTCGTGCCCTGCGCTTCTAACGTTGGCAGAATTCAACCCAACCAAGCGTTGTGTACAGATAGAATTTGCGGAGGAACATTTTCTGCTGATCTCTCTATGCAGTCGGCAACGGTTATCAGTAAGTATATAAGACGATTTCCAATGCATGCGGGTGGTTCGCGGTGGCAAATAAAAATTATTCAGAATGGAATAAATCTCACACATTGGCTGTTGGTTCCGTGGTGTAACTCAAAGACGCCAATGTTGTCAAGAGACGGTAAATTTGGATTTTCAGATTAATACATTTTGTAATGAGTGGTGGTATATCGCCAACCAGTCATAATATTTTTTTTGGCAAAAGTGGTAAAGTTGCACAAAGTCTTACAAAACGTTTCTCATCTTTTCATTTGTATTCTAATTCTTTGCTCAAACGCCACCTGTAATTCCATTGATAATATAGTAGCGTTTTATTTTTGCGTATTAATATTATACCTTAAATCGCATTATCGTTGACTTTATACATGCATTGAGCTTCTATGCCAACCTTTAGCGGCATTGTTGATGAGATTATTATAATTTATGCAGCAAATTAAAGTCATCCATTGTTTAGAAAAGTATACTTTTAAAGGTTTGGGTCCATAATGTCAAAAAATCAAAATGACAGATTTCCAAATCGCCAGAATTGCAAATTCCATTGTTCAATTTAGCAATATGCGTGACGGAAGCAAAATGTCAGCAAAACGAGCGCCGGGCGAGCTGTGGCAGTACAATGCTGTCAAAAAAATTGGTATTATTGGAGCCCGTCGCATTGCGTCGCTATCGCTCCAGTTCACTAGCGCCATTGCCAATTTTGCGGCAATTTGGGAACCTAATAATGAATTATTTTATTTAGTATTATCAGTACCGAATTAAAGTATTAATTTTTGTATTTTGTTTTGTTTCTGACGAGTTCTAAAATTGTTTTTTTTTTCTGTTATTTGTAGTGCTAAATGTAATCACTTCAAAGTATACACACATGACACATAACTATGTGAAAACTTTATAAAACTTTTTATTTTTATTTTACAATGATTGTAATATGTGGATGTCTGGATTCTGGATGAATGTTTGTTACCTACTCTTTCACACCTAAACGGGGGGACCGATTGAGCTGAAATTTAGTATAGAGTTAGCGTAGTGCCCACGTCACTTCTCTAATAGCCCTTGATACACTGGGTTGGCTCATTCTGTGCAAATAGCTTATACCCACTGGTTTCTTATCAGAAACCAGTGGGTCGATATGTGTTTTTGTGTCGGCGGCCCTTAAATAAATAAATGAACCTGTGTCAAAAAAGACAGAGCTGTTAGAACCTGTAATAAAAAAAGCATTGTATTGTAAGCAAATTATTATGCTCATAAGTTATATGTAAGAAGTTTTAAAATATATTATCTTCCTTACTTTGCATTCTAGGCTTATTCCGTATGATTTTTGCTGAGAGGCCATAAGTGGCCTGAGTTTAGAGTATAGGTTTTTAAATAGCTGCATCGTCAACCTATGAGCTCTGTACTCATCTTCATCAAGCTTTTTAAATTAGCGTTTAACCTTAAATATCTACTATTTATTCGATGAGAATATGTAGGTTCTTCTGTCCTCTTCGAGCTCCTCTTCCAGCGCCTCCCATCAATAGCATGGCACGCGCCATTTTACCTTTTTTTTTCTTGTCTATACTGTCCCACTGCTGGACAAAGACCTCCCCTAAATCCCTCCACGCATCTCTATCCTGCGCCACCTCTGACCAGTTATGAATATGAAAGAAAGTTGTGTTAGGTTAGGCACAAGATAGGCTGCCGAAATTTTAATAGTCCTCGATTTGTTCATAGTAAAACAAAATAATTTTTGTGTAACTTTTGCTGCTGGAACTTAAAGATTCGCCTATAGTTCATTAATATACCAACAAAAATCATAATAATTGAAAATATTAAATAACTTAATCGTCGGTGACAAATTTGTACAATTGTAGTTTGTTGCCCCTTGTATTTCACAGTTTTAATTTTTTTTATGTTTCAAGCTTTTGAGCTTCTATTCCTGCTAAATAATTTACGAATTCCTGCTGAGAGAAGTAGAGGTAAATCAGCACACATCTAGCATGACACATATCTATGTGAAAACTTTATAAAACTTTTTTTTATTCGTTACATAGAGTTTAATTTGTGGATTCTGGATAAATGTTTGTTACCTACCCTTTCACACCTAAACGGGTGGACCGATTGTGCTAAAATTTGGTATAGATATAGCATAGTTTAGTCCCCACGTCACTTCTCTAATGGCCCTTGATACACTGGGTTGGCTCATTCTGTGCAATCAACTCATACACACTGGTTTCTGATATGAACCAGTAACGAAAAAAGACAGAGCTGTTAGAACCTGTAATAAAAAAGCATTGTATTATAAGCAAATTATTATGCTCATAAGTTACATGTAAGAAGTTTTAAAATATATATTAATCTTTCTTAACTCTGCATTCTAGGCTTATTCCATGTGATTTTTGCTGAGAGGCCATAAGTTGTCTGAGTTTAGAGTATAGGTTTTTAAATAGCTGCATCGTCAACCTATTATAATGGGCTCTGAACTAATCTTCATCAAGATTTATAAGGTTAGAGTTTAACCTTAAATATCTACCATTTATTCGAAGAGAATATGTAGGTTCTTCTGTCCTCTTCGAGCTCCTCTTCCAGCGCCTCCATCAATAGCATGATACGCGCGATTTCACCTATGTTTTTTTTCTTTTCTATACTGTCCCACTGCTGGGCAAAAACCTCCCCCAAATCCCTCCACGCATCTCTATCCTGCGCCACCTCTGACCAGTTATGAATATGAAAGAAAGTTGTGTTAGGTTAGGCACAAGATAGGCTGCCGAAATTTTAATAGTCCTCGATTTGTTCATAGTAAAAGAAAATAATTTTTGTGTAACTTTTGCTGCTGGAACTTAAAGATTCGCCTATAGTTCATTAATATACCAACAAAAATCATAATAATTGGAGATATTAAATAACTTACTCGTCAGTGACAAATTTGTACAGTTGTAGGTTGTTGCCCCTTGTATTTCACAGTTTTAATTTTTTTTATGTTTCAAGCTTTTTAGCTTCAATTCCTGCTAAATAATTTACGAATTCCTGCTGAGAGAAGTAGAGGTAAATCAGCACACATCCAGCATGACACATATCTATGTGAAAACTTTATAAAACTTTTTTTTTATTCTTTAACAAAGAGTTTAATGTGTGGATTCTGGATAAATGTTTGTTACCTACTCTTTCACACCTAAACGGGTGGACAGATTAAGCTAAAATTTGGTATAGATATATCATAGCTTAGTCCCCACGTCACTTCTCTAATGGCCCTTGATACACTGGGTTGGCTCATTCTGTGCAATTAACTCAATACACACTGGTTTCTGATATGAACCAGTAACGAAAAAAGACAGAGCTGTTAGAACCTGTAATAAAAAAGCATTGTATTGTAAGCAAATTATTATGCTCATAAGTTACATGTAAGAAGTTTTAAAATGTATATTAATCTTTCTTAACTCTGCATTCTAGGCTTATTCCATGTGATTTTTGCTGAGAGGCCATAAGTTGTCTGAGTTCAGAGCATAGGTTTTTAAATAGCTGCATCGTCAACCTATTATAATGGGCTCTGAACTAATCTTCATCAAGATTTATAAGGTTAGAGTTTAACCTTAAATATCTACTTTTTATTCGAAGAGAATTAATATTGGTTCTTCTGTCCTCTTCGAGCTTCTCTTCCAGCGCCTCCATCAATGGCACGCGCCATTTCACCTATTATAAACGTGAATTCCCGTTATCCCTGGACTCTGTGTCCTCGTCTAACGGGGACAGCGGTACTTGAATTAAATATTGTAAACGTCTATTCCTGTTGTCACCGTACGCCATGGCCCCGTCACGGGGACAGCGGGATGTGATTAAATTTATTTCCCATAACGTAGATTCGGAAGTAGAGATTTCATGTTTCGCTGTCCCCTTAAAAACTTGTTAAAAGCTTGGTTTTTAGCGTAGGAAAATAGTCCAGTCATTTGGTCAAAAAAATCGAGGTTACCTGGAAAGTTTTCCGGGAGTTTTGAAAATTGACAATTTTATAGATTTTGACGTGCTCTTTCTGAATTTCAACTTTTGCTCCTCGTATCTTTGCCGCTCGCGCCGCCATATTGGAAAAATGGCGCCTAAAAGCAGTTTTTTGATAATAACTTATTTCCTTCCGCCCACTGGTGGCAGGCGAGTATGAAAGAAAGTTGTGTTAGGTTAGGTATAATTTATTTTTGAATTGACTTTGTTTTAAGTTTATTGACTTGTAAAGTTATTTTTGTTTCTATAATGAGCAATCTATGTTGTGTTGTAACAGGTTCTCCGGGTATTATTTTGCAATCCTTGTAAATAGCAAATAGTCTATTTGTGTGGTGTGGCTTCCGCTTTTGTAGGTTCGTCTGCTTTTTTGAAAAATGTGTTTGTAACGGCCAAGTCGAAGGCTGTTGTAGCTTCTAATATAGCTTCACCTGATGGTGAAACTATATTGGTGGTTGGGGATTTAGGGACCGTAATGGTGATCCATTATGGTCCCCAAATCCCCAACCACCGTGCACTCTTTCCGTATCAGTCATTCATTTTTCCCACGTGACCATTAAAGTCCTCTCCTATATACAATTCTTCCCTCTCTGGTATACCAATCATCAACCAACCCTCCTTGGGCATGCTATTGTTGGCATAAGATGTTCGCCATTTATCCCTTAGTCGCCTCTTAACGACACCCACGGGAAGATATGGGGCGGTTCTATTCTATGCCGGAACTGCACGGCCATTTGCGCATTTTACGTCCCAAAGGCCCATGTTTCATATCATTTCACCACATAATGTGAGGTGGAAAACAAGAATGAAGTTGTTTTAATGTAATTTTTGAGTTTCCAATAATTGCAATTTTAGTTGAACCATGAACACAATATTTTTTCGTTTTAACTTATGTCGATTTTTATCATGTTGAATGCATTACTGATTTTTGATGTCTCCGAATCTGATATTATGGCAGTTTATTACCAAGGTGGGAATGATTTGTATGCAAATATTATCCTTCTTATAAACATTTCCAATAGACCCCCGCTATCACCGGGCCATATATCTACACTAAATTTTGTAACATTTTATTTTTTAGATTTTTATAATTACACAGGCCTACAACGATTTTGGTGCCGGAGATTTTAGACCTGATTTTAAGTATGTCCTATATCGATATGTGTATGGCGATATCAAAAATGTTATCGGTTTTTTTCTATCAGCTCGAGATAAATCAAAATACAGTTTTCACAAAAAATAATCATTTTCTTGGCATTAAACTTCAAGAAATTGCTTTTTGAGTGATTTTCTGGAGTGTAACTGACTTGGGCAATCTCGCATGATTCCCCAGCAATAGTCTGCCATCATATGAGTGTTCCACCTTCCTTGGTATCTATTCTCTATCGTCTTTATATCTTGGTGGAAACGTTTTCCTTGTTGGAATTTATCTATATGACTATTGAGATAGTGTAATTTTATACTCATATTACTTCCTAAATCTTTAAAACGAACTAGCATTTCCTCTGCTAATTTTATATAGTTGTCAGCCTTTCTATTTCCAATGATTATTAATTGAAATTATTTGTGTAACTGCTACAAATGATTTCCACGCAAGTCTTTCCAGATGATTCATTGATATCTCAAAATTAGTGGTGTTTTTCATTAATTAACGAGGTTATGAAGCTCATTATGCAAAAATGGCTTAGGATTTGAATCTTTTCCGCAGTGTTCAAAATCAGCATCTACTTGATAAGAAATAAGTATTTCAGCTTGATCGTCCTGAGATTTTGGCGATACCTGGTGAAATGCTGGAATTGGAATATTTTCTGAATGAGAAATAGGTTTTTGTGCTGAAGAAATATTAGGGTATTTCCATTTATGACGATTCTTTTCGGTGATGCCCACTATGTTAGTCATACAAAAGTAAAACAGTCGTCATAATGATTTTTTGTTCTAGCCCTATCATAGGCACAACAAATTTCGAAGACGTACGTGCCCCTTGCTGCCATTGTCGCAAATGTTCAATGCATTTTTACATACGAGTACACTATGAGGTGCCCGCAAGTAAGCAAAATACTAACGACTCATAGTGTTTTTAATCGATTTACGCTGATCTTTCAGTAAATATATATTCACTACAAACATAACAAAACATATCAGGATGGTTAACACAACATCTGGACGAGCTAACCATAATGAAATACATGTAGTAACATAAACTTTATCAATGTTATCGTAATAAGCACTATTTACGAACAAGACCGCTAAACACTTAAAATGAGGGCAGTAGAAAAACTAGAGCTGATGAAATAAAATGGCATATGTCAATATTTATATTGTACATTATCTACTTTATCGACCATAAGCACAAACCGAGCTGCACCTTATTTTTTATTTTGTAGGCCTGTGTTATTTTATGCATGCTATGAGTAAACGGTGGATCATTAGCATAGCGGAATACGAGACCAGCTGATTGTACATTGTACGAGTATATTATGTAGACTGCACCTTGCCAAGCTTACACTTAATAACCTATAATTTTGAATACTTATAAGAGAAAATTTTATATATCTAACAAGGAAAAGTGTGCGTTAAGTTCAATTTGAGTGGTAGGTAATTTTAAAATTCATATAAGCCTTGCCGAGAAAACTTTATATTTCAGACTACATAAGGTCGGTTAACGTATTACCTATATGTCGGTTGTCGATTAATAGTGAATAGTGATAGACACAAATGCGCAGTTACCAATAGCCTCTCAGAGCTATTTATTACAAGATTGTTTAATGTAAATTGTACTCTATTTTCAGGTACAGTAAAGCCATTTCGGCTCTGGTTCCACACGGACAATATCGAGGCGCCTGTCGACGTCGGGAACAGAGGGTTCTGTCTTAACTACATACAACAACCGTGCACTAACAATGTCATATAATTAAATTATGTTACAGTTTGGTACTAACTCGATAATATTATATGCTCGCTTAAAGCCTACACTATAAGACACAATTTAACCCTAGGAGGTGATGTATGCACAGTTCTATCAGACCTTATTCAAATTAAATCCAAATTTGCTTCTATTGGTTTAGAATTAAATTTCAATAAATGTGAACTATACCTCCATAATTTGGCTTACAACGTAAATGACGTCACTCAAAAATTTGAGGAAATTGCTCCTCAGATAAAAATAGTGACAAAACAAACATTAACACTCCTAGGAGCCCCCGTCTTCGATGATGCCTTACCGGATATTATATCCAAAACCAGTTCAAAATTCCAAAACTGTTCTGATCGCTTATTAGAAATCAGCTCGCATTCAGCTATTACTATCCTAAAGTATTGCCTTTTTGTTCCAAAATCTACCTACCTCCTTCGCTGTTGCCCTTTTTGGAATTACAAAAACATTTTGATACCTATAGATTCTATTATCCAAAATTGTTTAACATCGATTCTAAACCTTCAGCTGAATGACGAATCTTGGTCACAGGCTTCTTTGCCTATTAGATACGGTGGCCTCGGGATTCGCAAAATTTCCAGTGTGGCACTCCCAGCGTTCCTATCTTCTGTTCACAGCTCTGCTACTCTCGTAGGTAATATTTTAAGGAATATTCCTTCAAACTACGAAGTAGCGGGTTTGAGCGATGCTAGGAACGCTTGGGCAGATGCTTGTCCGGGCCAAAATTTTCCTACAACTGTAAAATTCCAACGGAGCTGGGATGATCCGCTTTGTAAAATTGTTTTTGATAATATTTTAAATTCAAGTTTCGGCCCTAATCGCGCAAGAATACTAGCTGTCGCCAGGAGGGAGGCTGGGTTTTGGCTCAATGCCTATCCTTCTCCGGCAGCTGGTACATTCCTGGACCCAGAAACTCTCCGCATTGCGATCAGTCTCAGGTTAGGGGTGCCGGTCTGTGTGCCACATAAGTGTCCATGCGGCTCGGTCGTCGACCAACTTGGACACCACGGACTTTCTTGCCAGTTGAGTGCCGGCCGTTTATCACGCCATGCCGCACTCAACAACATCATTCGCCGCTCTCTTGCCACCGCCAATGCTCCCGCAATTCTCGAGCCTAATGGGATTTCGAGAGACGATGGCAAGAGACCGGACGGAATGACGCTGGTACCGTGGAGGATGGGGCGGGTGCTTGTTTGGGATGCCACCTGCGTAGACACATTGGCCCCGTCACATCTTCCCGGTACCACAAAAAGAGCTTGCTCAGCTGCTGAGGCGGCTGAAGCAAGAAAAATTAATAAATACCTGGGTCTCGGCAACCAATACATTTTTGTCCCTTTTGGTGTCGAGACCCTGGGTCCGTGGGGTCCAAGCGCTCAGAAGTTATTTAAAGATTTATCTGAGCGTTTGGTTGAAGCGACCGGTGACCAAAAGGCTGGCAGCTACCTCGGACAGCGTATCAGTATTGCTATCCAGAGAGGTAATGCTGCCAGCATTTTGGGCACGATGCCGCGGGGGCCCTTTTTAGATTTAGTTTAGATTTAGTTTAGTTTTTATAATTTAGTTTTAGATAATATGTTTTCTGAGTATTTTTAAGTTTTAGACGATAGGTTAGTTTTTAAGGTATTTTAATTTATGTTTTTCCCCAATAATAAACCATTTTAGTATTTAAATGTTATTAAATAATAATACTTGTATTTAAATTTTTTAATTTTTTTCATAATATTAGACGTATTAATATAATGTTTAGAAACGCGTGAGAATGTGAAGGCGCCGTTAGTGTTATTTAGCTCAAACTTATCTGGCACATTGATAGAGTTATTTGTAAAATACATTCATATTCTACCATAGTGTGGACAGTTACAAGTTTTAAGCTCCAATTTCGGATACTGAGCCAAACAAGTTTGTGAACTACAGTTTATGCTAAAAAATAAAAATATAAGTCGCTGAAGTTCATTTCACATGATAACAAGGGTCTAATTTTGTATAAAAGGTAATTCTTGAACTGCACCTGTGATAAATAATTCTTCAGCAGAACCAACATTAGGATCGGCAATCGGGATCTAAGTAGTAAGAAAAAATGTCCTCAGTAGTGGATCTACTCTATTATATGTAAATTTTGGTGCCTCGCACGTAAAAGAACTTTTTCATTGTTTTTTTAATGTAGAAAATGTTTTCCAAGTCTTGGGAACTTCCTCCTGGTTCATTCATATTGATGCGTTGATTGAAGTTAAGTAACGACATATTTCAGTGTTTATAGCTTCCTTGGGCACTTGTGACCTCGACATAGAGGTATATTCTTTAGAGTTATAATATGAATCTGGCTTTGAATTTGGTAATACCAATAATATTTTGATTGGTATTTATTACCAGATCTCCTGCGTGATTCCGTTTCCAGAATGTGGTAATGTGATCTTTTTTAAATTGACACCGTCGTCAATGTTTCATCTGGGTTTGCTCCTAGACAGGATATTTTGGGGTAAATAACCCGCATTTTTTGTTACAAAGGATACTAGAAATACCTTTCAAAACAATTGCTAACTGTTCAAGCGCAATATTTTCGTGGTCTTTGGCATATATTTACATTTTCTAAGTTAAGCATTTACAAGGCCTCTTTTGCAAACCTTCCCAAAAGCTAATGCGGTAACTCTTTGTCGTCTTTCTTGCATCCATTCTATAGAGTCTGACTGCCAAACAGTTCTTCTTTCCAGATCATTCCTTTCCACTTCTGTGAAATTAAGTTTTTTTATATGTTTTTAATACGAGAATTCAAAATCTATTTCACTGAGGTCTGGTTTTTGGCAGAAATCACCATAGTCTTTGTTCATAATATTATTATTGTTTGGTTTCGAGAGATTGGTTTTACGGCTGAGTTTAATAATCCGAACATTCCAATAATCCGACACCATCTGGTTTTTAATAGTATCGGATTAGTGAGATTATACTGTATTATTATTATTATTATCGAAATTTTTGAAGAAACGGCTAATGCTAATGCCGCTACTAGTAACTTGGATTTGCGCATTATGAATTTGGGCATTGCATACTTGGATGTCATCTCTCAATTTATTATTCAATGACGTATTGTGTTTTGCAATTTTGCCATAGTCACGTAATTTTTGTTTATGCATTAATTAATTTTGGAATTAAAGCTCTCGCACACTTTATTTGTTCGGTGACTTTTTGATAAATATTTCATTCTTGATAAAATTTTCTTTTAAATAAATTTTTTTAATATTCCTCAGAATTTTTTTTTCACATTAGCGCTTTTCACATCCTCGTATTCGTCGTTTATGTACGACCACCCTTCGTAAATTAAGTTTGATGGCAAAAGGGCAAGGGCGCAACATAAGCCCACTGCATTTTCAATTGCTGATGCAACCTCATTTTGATAATATCATTGGAAACAAAAGTTGTGGTGTGTGGTTTTTCAGTTACTTCTTTTAAAATACCTATTAAACGATTCCCCACATGATGGGATCAGCTAGAAAAAAATTCATCCCCTTCTGTATGGGACCCCTAAAACATTAATTTTGAATAATTTTTGCACCGTTCTCTTATCTGTGCGAAATTACAGCTTCCTAGAACTTATAGTTTCTCCGTAAAGCCACAGACGGACAGATTGACAGATCGACAAAGTGAAACTATAAGGCTTTCTTGTTGACTATGGAAGCCTATAAAATATATTTTATCAAGTTTAAAAAAAAAACAAGGGTTAATAAAAACTACAACGTAAATTTATAATAGATTATATTCATTCATAATTAACACAAAATTTACTTCTTAAAGCCCTGTATGGCTTACATTTTTAGTGGAAAACAATACAATACGTCTACTTTCATAATATTATAAAAATGTTGCACCCTGAACATTCAAAAGTACTAGGACACCAGAATCCATGAAGAGATTACATTTATGAAAATCATATTTATTATCATTTGTTGTTTCTGTTCTTCTCAGCGTTGCTCACTCTCGACAGAGCCACGTACAGCCGGCCGTGACTGAAGTAGTCTGTGGAGGGGTTCACACCAACGCAACGGTGCACAACGAAGTTTGTCCTTGCGCTTTATTTATAGTCATGGCGAAGCATACGCTCACTGGGAACTGCACTCTTGTGAAGCGAAAAGGAAAATTATTTGGTATAAGTGGTATCCAGGGAATAGAAACCTGTCATTACCACACCCAGTTAATATTTCCGCTTCAATGATGTGCAGTTCCAGTCTTACCACCCATAGCCGAGTTCCGTTGATAACTTAGGGGGATTAAGTTACACCAACTTTAAAATTCAGGGTTTGTGATGGTATACCAGGGGCCTAAAGTGAATTTAAAAACTCTATCGGATACGCGGTCGACTCGTCTGGCTCTGATACCCGATTAATAGAACAGTAGGTACTGAGTATTTTGACCAGGCACACGATCGAGTATCATAATATTATTGATGGCTGTAGAGACAAACTACGAGTAGACTGGTCATTATGCGGCGTGAGAATCGTACGCTCACAAAGCCAAGAGTTGTCCTGATTTCTTAGCTGTTCAATATCGCCATCGATCACATATATGAGTTCTTCAAAAGAAGCAACAGTTCTGCATAAGTTTGAGGCAAGTCTAATTTTTCCTGCTTCTTTCGGAAACGTATCATTTCCGGTATTGAGTAACAGATTGGAAAACTCTTGGGCATTTTGTTTCCCCCAATTTGTGCTCGCATATTTATAGTCAGATGAAGTCGAACTATGTGTGACCACAAGCTTGATGGCTTCAGATATGTGTTGACTTCATATGCTCTTGTGCCTCGTACTACGAAAGGCAGTGTTTGTCTGAAATCACCCTAAAATAAGATCGCGATGCCTCCCATAGGATGTCGTTCCGCCTTATATCCTTCATCACTGACCTGTTCACGACCTCCACTGCCTTCCAGTTCGCCATTGCACACTCATCCCATACTACGAGTATTAAACAACATGTTCGGTTGCGAGAAATATCACATATCGGCGTTGCAGTAGTGTCTAAATTTATTGGAATCTTGAACACAGTGTGCGCTATCTTTCCACCAGGCAACAGAGTGGCGGCTATTCCTGATGATGCCACTGCCAGAGTAATCTTACTATGGCTGCGAATTAGAGCTAAGATAATATTAATGAATTTTATTACATTTTCTACTTTAGTAAAAGAGGCCCCCAATCATATATTTATTTGAATTTCTTCAATGTACAGAATTTGGCCTTTTTCATTTTTATTATACGATAGGTATAGATTTGATATTGCTCCTTTGCGATTAATTTGGCAGAACGAACTTGACAGCTTGGATTTGCTGTACTGGACTGGACTAAGAGGCCACTGAGAAAGTTCTTGCTAGAGGAACTGGGGAACTAACCACCACAGAACGAGATCTTGCAAATCTGCGACTTCCACGCAATGAGAAATATAATAAGCAGAGTTATGATCAGCGGGGATATTATGTCGCCAGGAATAGTTCTCAGTTTTTTCTATAATATCCACCATACGCTTACGAACGAAAGGCTGCGATTTATTAGGGAGTTAGCCAGTCAGTCAAAAAAATGGTATAATGTCTAACTTCAACTCTGAAAGAATCAACATCATTTTCATATATAATACTCCTATTTACTAGAGCTCCATAGAGCTCCAACCGAGAGATCGTGGTTGGCTTTAATGGAGGGACTTTACTCTTGGCCAAAAGTAACGAGACCTTAACCTGTCCTTTTATTTATATTCGCGTTAACGCTTCGCGCGTATTGGCAGGCACCATAGGCGCTTTGAGACACATCTGTAAAAATGTGAAGGTTCAATGTATACATCCATTTATAACATTTTAGACTTCCGCGATTTAAACTCATATCAATTATGTAACTCGGGACTTATCGCGTTGGTATTTAATGCTAGTTTTACAAAAACATTATAAAACTAACCTCGACGTTTCGATACAGTTGAATGTATCGTGGTCACGAGAATATTGCAGGGACGATCATCCTACGGCGCTCGAGACGATAGATTTACATCTACCCTCACTTGATCGAAATTGTTCTCAGGGTTGTCATGACACACAACACTAATAGTATCCTCCGGTTTCTGAATTATGTTAGGACGCAAACACCTTCTTATTACCGGATTCCACGCAGATGACAATTTGAAACCATCTTCACGATTGAAATTACGGTGCTTTTTAATTTCAATTGCTTCAGTACGTGAACATTCTTTGATAATAATATCCTACAGTGGAAAGAATTTTCGGTTCGTGGAGCTCGATCCAGTGGTTTGGTCCAGACTCAATAAGGTGCTCAGCGATCGCTGACTTGTTAGTCTGTCGGTTCTTTACCGCTGCAATATGCTGCTTTTTCGTTGGAGGGTAGGTGTAAAGAAAACATTAAAAGTTTTGCTCCTTTGTATTTAATTAAAAAATATATATATAAAATTTTATTAATATAACAAAATATTACATGCAATATTAAGTATATAGCTTAAATACCTGCCGGGAGTGTTTTCCATTCAATCACAAGCACTAGTGTACTGATTTTCACAACACAATAGTTCACTGCACAACAATGGAGGCTATAAAGGACTCTGTGGCTGAATTAAGCCAAATGTTCCTGTTGAAGCTGACAGAGTTTGAAGAACGGCAGCAGAAATTATTATCACCATCTTCATCTGGCGCATCCCGTTTGGAGGCTGATTTTGCTGCTTTCAAGGTGTTTACATTAAATGCTCTACGCATTCTTCAGACTTAAGTAGAGCTTCTGAGACGCGACAGTGACAATTTGGAAATGCACAGCCGCCGTAAAATCCTTTTGTTGCATGGTGTACCGGATAAGAAAGACGAGGATACAGCTGCAGTCATTGTGAAGATTGTGGTTGAGAAACTTAAGTTATCAAACTTCCAATTATCCGACATCAGCCGCTGCCACAGAATGGGTAGAATAACATCCGACCGACCGAGGCCTATTCTCTGCAAGTTACGTGATATCACAGTTCGTGCCAAAATATGGGGTGCTAAGACCAGCCTTAAAGGGACGGGCATAACCATGTCCGAATTTTTAACGAAGGCGAGGCATGACGCATTTATGACGGCGCGTCAGCGTTACGGCGTCACAAAATGCTGGACACGGGACGGCTTCGTATTTCTGTTGGACGCAGACGGCGTGAGGCATCGGGTAAGCTCAGTGGTTGAGCTGGATAAGCTTGGAGGGCAGCCAACATCAGCTGCAGCGGATCCCAAGCCTGCGACGATGGTGGTTAAGGAACCTGCTGCAGCCGCTAGAACCAAACGTGCTGCCACTGCTAGCAAAAAATAGCCTTAGTGTTTGTTGCGCATCATAACTTTGCTTATATTTTTCACTGGTGACTGCCCCTTTTGTAAACTTTTATTATTATCATTTTGTTCTTTTCTTGCAGAATATGGAGGTACTTGTATAACTATCATAATTTTATATCTTTCTTGTAAATTATCGCGATATACCGACACAAATGTTTAATTTATTTTTCTCAAAGAGATTTTTCTAATGGTAAAATTTGTCAATGACACTTTGACAGTGACAATTAATTGCTAATGTCAAACTGGTTTTTTTTTTTTCTTGATTGTGGCGTCGCACGGCTGTGCATTTGCTATTTTTTATGAACTTACCAGTCGTCTGTTGAGTGTACATTGTTGATACTTTAACAAATTAGTAGTATGAAATAGCATGCTTATTTTTAACAATTTATTTTGCTTAAAATGCATTTATGTACTCTATATATTCTATACATAGCTTAATTATCAGATAATTTTAGGTAACATTAATATATACAAAAAGGCAATTCACGGTTATTAATAATAGCGAGTATGTACCCATAGCATATTTTTCCTTTTTTGTAAAATTCCATAAAAAATATTTTCATTTGTTAATTTAAGTAGGTACCTATTACTGTTGTCTGTATGTACCCGGCAGGTGTAGTTTATGTAATTTGTAATTTATCAAAATATTTTATATATAATATATAAGTAGTGTATTATTATTATTATAATTTATATTTTTTACTGTATTTATTTATTAAGGTATCATTTATATGTCATCGTCAGATGATGAAAATAACGACAACTTTTTATCTCTCTCGTCTTCCTCTAGCGGCGATAGCTTTTTAAGTATTCCTTCCCTTGCTGAAACTGTAGGTGCTCATTTCTCCGATGTTACTAAAAACTTGAACATTATCCATATTAATGCGCAGAGTATTCCGGCTCATTTTACAGATATGCTGACGTCCTTTGACAATAAAAATATTCATGCTATACTAGTCTCCGAGTCTTGGCTCAAGCCAACTCTGCCATCTGTCTCTTATACCCTTCCTGGCTTTAATCTTATTCGTAATGATCGAACTGGTGGTCGTGGAGGGGGTGTTGCTATATATCTCCGTTCCCACTTACCGTACACAGTAATTAGCACATCTGCCCAACCACCACCATCTAATGCCGGTGAACATTTATTCATTGAAATTCTTTTCTCTCATACAAAACTTTTACTCGGAGTCTATTATAGCCCTTCATCCAGTAATAATTTCTTCTCCTCCTTTGAAACTATCTTGGATAGCCTAACACCAGCCTATAGTCATACTATAGTAATGGGTGACTTTAACACATGTATTCTTAAGAATGATCATCGTTCTTCTTCTTTTCAAAATGTAATCAATTCTAACAACATGACAATTCTCCCTCTCAGTGCCACTCATCATTTCCCAAACTCAATGCCCTCTCTGCTTAATTTAATTTTGGTCTCTTCCCTACAGCATGTTGCTAAGCACGGCCAGTGTTCGGCTGATGACTTTTCTTATCACGACTTAATTTTTCTTTCGTATAAAATTCGACCTCCTAAGCCTAAGCCCACTATAATTCTGCAGCGTAACTTTAGTGGTATGAATCAAGAAGCATTTCTTAACGATGCCAGGGATATTGATTGGTCACATGTAATTAATGCAGCGACCCTTGACGATCAAGTAGCGATCTTCAACTCCATCATCACGCAGCTTTATGATGTCCATGCGCCTTACAGACGAATTAAGATAAAGCATGTACCTGCGCCATGGCTCACAAATGAAATTAGACTACTAAAACATAAGAAAGCTGTAGCCAAGACGAAATATAAGGTACGGCCAAATGAAATTAATAAGATACGCTATTCTAAGACTCGCAATCGCTGCAACGTACTGTGCAGAGATGCTCAACGTCGTCACATCCACGAGGCTGTACAAGATCAGGATCCTGCTAAAGTGTGGCGATTTCTCAGAACCCTAGGTATTGGCAAGTCTCGCCTTGACACCATCCCCAATAACCTGGACATCGACTCTCTAAATTCACATTTCTCTACATCAGTAAGTATTGATGTCTCTTCTAAAGCTAACACATTGAACTTTCTCTCTTCTATGATAATTTCTGATTTGACTCCTTTTTCTTTTCGTCCTGTTGCCGCTGACAATGTTAAGAGAAGCATTCTTTCTATCTCCTCTAATGCTGTTGGTATCGATAGTATCAGCCGAAATATGATCATCCCTATTCTTGACTACATCCTTCCTATCCTATGTCATATTTTTAACTTTTCTATCTCTAACTGTGTCTTTCCTTCCCTGTGGAAACAAGCACAAATTATTCCTCTTGCCAAAAAAAACAATCCCAA
This sequence comes from Hemithea aestivaria, assembly GCA_947507615.1. Classification (NCBI taxonomy): domain Eukaryota; kingdom Metazoa; phylum Arthropoda; class Insecta; order Lepidoptera; family Geometridae; genus Hemithea; species Hemithea aestivaria. The sequence continues at coordinate 6,451,689 of OX382323.1, forward strand.
ATTATTCTCTGACTACCGCCCTATTTCCATTCTTCCATTCCTGTCTAAAGTTCTTGAACGTCTTATTCATAACCAAATTCACTCCTATCTTACCTCGCATAACCTTCTCAATAGCTTTCAATCTGGCTTTCGACCGGGGCACAGCACGGTCACTGCACTCGTCAAAATCACTGATGATATTCGTCTAGGGATGGAAACGGGACAGTTGACTGTGCTGACGCTCTTAGACTTTAGTAACGCTTTTAACACTGTTGACTTTGACATTCTTCTCGCTATTCTTCGCGGTCTTAACATGTCTTCAGCGGTAACGGACTGGCATCGGAGCTACCTGTACGGTCGCCAGCAGCGGGTTCGCCTCGGGGAGTCTTTTTCTTCGTGGTGTGATACTACTGCTGGTGTACCACAAGGTGGTGTTCTTTCCCCTCTTCTGTTTGCCATCTTTATAAATTCTATTTCTCATAATCTGACTTCTTCTTACCACCTTTATGCTGATGATCTTCAGCTTTATCATCAAGCACCTCTTGACGGACTGGCTGACGCTATTGACACGGTGAACAATGATCTGGTTAAAATCGCCAATTGGAGTTCATCACATGGACTAAAAGTAAATCCAACGAAAACGCAAGTCATCATTGTAGGTAGTTCCCGGACTATCTGCAAGGTTGACTGGCACTCCCTTCCTAAAGTCATGTTTGATGGAGTGCACATCCCTTTCAGCAAAACCGTCAAGAATCTTGGGGTCACTCTTGACAATAGTCTATCCTGGGATCCACAACTGACGGCAACTAGCCGGAAGTTATATGCGTCAGCCAGTTCCCTCCGTAGACTTCGAAACTTTTTGCCTACTGCCACTAAGGTTGCGCTTGCACAATCTCTTCTTCTCCCCGTTCTTGACTATGCAGACGTCTGCTATCTCGACCTTAGGGAAGATCAGCTGAATAAACTTGAGCGTCTTCAAAATGTTTGCATCAGGTTCATATTTGGTCTTCGCAAATATGACCACGTCTCCGAATTTCGCTCTAAGCTCAAGTGGCTGCCAATTCGCCTTCGCCGGAATACTCATATCTTGTCTCTCCTTTACAGTGTTCTGTTTAATCCCTCTTTCCCGCGCTATCTTCGAGAACGTTTTAATTTTCTCCATACATCACATTCTCGCACACTAAGATCATCGGAGAACCTAATGTTGAAATGTCCTGCCCACAGCACTGGCTTTTATGGTGATTCTTTCACAGTTGAAGCCGTGCGTCTGTGGAATGATCTCCCTGTCGTAATTAGACAAGCACCGTCTCTTGCAAGTTTTAAACTTCGAATCAAAGCCCATTATCTTTCACTTTAGTATCTTCTTAACATTAATGTCGTATTCCTTCATGATACCTAATGTAGTATATTTTATTATATGTCAATTTATGTATGTATTTATGTATGTATGTACGTGTGTATGTATGTATTTAAGATTTATGTATGTATGTTATGTAGGTAAATATTTTTAAGTATATTGTGTAAATTATTTTTACTTATATTTCTTTTGAAGTTTTATGAAACCACCGTCCTTCCAGTGTTGTATATTTCCTCTCCCTGCACGGTTGTCTGGAAGAGATCGCTTTGAGCGATAAGACCGCCAATTGATACACCCTTAGTTTTAATTTTGTTGTTTGTAAAATTTACTTTATATGTGGATCAATAAAGTGTTTCTTATCTTATCTTATCTTATGCTCTTTGACTCTTTCTGCGATGGTGCGCTTAGTTTGTCCTATGTACGAGCTACCACAACTGCAATCCACCTTGTAAACACCCGGTGTTTGAAAGGGAATAACATCCTTTGCCGTTCTCACACGTTGCGATATCTTGGACAGTGGAGTATATACGGTCTTGATAGAAAAGTTCCTTAAAACAGTTCCAATCTTATCCGTTATCCCTTTTATTCTTTTATATATGGCAGAAACACTGGCTGTCTCTCGACTTTGTAGTCAGCTTTAATTCTTACTTTGCGTCATGGCTGCCGTTTATGTTCTTTATAAACATTTCGTCTCAGTACCTCCTGAACATGGGCCAACTCAGCTTGCAGGTGTTCAGGGTCACACAAATCATAAGCTCGGCTAATTAAAGAAGAACCGACCGACTGCAAATGGCGTGGATGGTGGTGAGAGGCAGCATCTAAGTACCTATCAGTGTGTGTAGGTTTTCTGTATACACAATGTGCCAGGGAACCATTAGATTTAACCGTCACTTTTACATCAAGGAAAGGCAAGGACCGGTCTACTTCGACCTCAAAAGAAAATCTCATCTTCGGATGTAGGGACTCCATCTTAAGTCGTAATGCTTCCACTTCCTGTTCACTTCCTGTCATTATGCAGAAAACATCATCTACATAACGCTTCCACAATTTAACCGTAGAAGACCCGAGATCTAGCAGGGATTCAAAATGTTCCATCCAGATGTTTGCAAGCACAGGAGCGACGGGGCTACCCATAGCAACACCGTCTATCTGAAGGTAATATTGCCCACGGTATAAAAAGAAGTTCCCCTCCAAACAGTTTCGAAGCAAAACGATATAGTTTTCCGGCAAGTTATTTTCTCTTAACCTTTCCTTGACAACATCGAGCCATTCTTTAACTAGAACATTCGTGAATAGTGACTCCACGTCAAAACTCACCATAATGTCACCGGGTTCCAACTTAATGTCCTTAATAATCTCGATGAAATGACGCGAGTTTTTTACAAACGAAGATGTGTTGCCTACTAATGGCTGCAGAACCGACGCAACGTGTTTCGCGAGGTCATACGTTGGTGACCCAATTTGACTTATAATAGGGCGCAGAGGCACGCTGGATTTATGTACTTTAGGCAGACCATATAAGTTTAGGTGGTTGCGTTATTTTCGGTTTGTGTAACCGCTCAAAATCTTCCTCAGTAAAAATGTCCTTAAAATCCCTGATTACGGTACGTATGCGTCGCGTAACTCTGGCTGTAGGGTTGTACGACACCGGCTTGTAAACTAGTGTGTCGCTTAATAAATTATTAATCTTGCTATCGTACTCATCCGAGTCTATCATTACAGTGGCGTTACCTTTGTCGGCTTTTAACACTAAAACCGCATCATTGTTTCTGATATTATTTAATGCCATTCGCTCCTCTTTAGTGACGTTACTTTTGGGTAGTTTAGCTTTTCTAAGGATTGCGGAAACATCCTGTCTGAGAGCCTCAGCATCCACAGACGGTACCTTCTTCCGAATCGAAGCCTCTTCTACACTACTAATAACACTCTCGTACGGGACTCGCCTAGGTGTTAAAACGAAATTCAACCCTTTTGCCAAGATTTTTTGTGTAGGTTCGTCAATCGTAGCGGTGGATAAGTTAAAGAAAAACACGACTTACGGTTTTCTTGCTGTTGTACCAACTTATTAAACTTATGTTGATGACCCTGGGCACACAAATCATAAGTACATCCATTTAGTTCTAATACGTCTCGTCTTATTTTAGTTTAGAGACTTTTCTACAGACTGTAAATGTATTCGTTACCCCATGTGACATTTTCTGATATTTTTTCCCCACCCCTTATTAATAAGCATAGGCGTGGTACCTATAAATATAGCAACTGCAGGCATACATATATAAAACGTTTATGTTCATATTATTATTTGTGTTTCTTCTATATGAAAATTAGATTTTTCGTTTGTAACTTTTATTTATTTATTACAAGATTTTTTTAAATAAAATTTGAGTATAGAGAGAGTATTGAGTAGTTAGTTGTATCTCTTGTGGATGCTCGAGCCGATACAAAACGCATCCACAAGTCACGTCACGCATCCTCACCGAAAGACATAATATAAGCGCTATATCTCAGCCATTTTATATTTTTTCTGAAACAATAAAATACGTTTCGAATATTTTTTTATTAAAAAAATTATTAATTATATATTTTTACCTTGTCCGCTCCCCTATTGGTAGAACGTCGAGGGTGTTGTAAAGAATGCCCCGTCAACTAAGAATGGTCTTGGTCTGGTCATGATCTTCAATGCATCGTTGCAATCATACAATTGAAAATTAAAATTAAAATCGCCTCCTTCCCACCACTGTCCACAATCAAAAAATCTTTTCTTAATCCTTGAGAGATTTCTACGTTCTCTAAGTTCTTTTATGTAGTTCTTTTGTGTGTCTTTTCAACTTTTATAAATTTATTCCTTGAGCAGTACAAAGTATTTATTACCCATTATGTGATTTCGGTATGTGATATACGTAATCATTGTCTTTGTGTTCTGGGAATTGGTTTTAAATTGGTTTGCACATGTTTTTTGGATTTATTAAAAGTTTTATCGCATTGCTCCCTTTTATGATAATCAGACACACATGTATCAATGGGTGGACTATATATAACATATTTTTGACCAAATTGTGAGTGGCAGCTATTTGTTTTCTTTTTATAACTTTGCCAAAATTTGAAGTTGTTAAAACATTACGTCTCAGTTTTATCCATTTTAGTCCAGTAAAAGAAGAAATGTGGATCGAAAAGTCGAAAGCAGAAAAACTAACTTAGTAACATTGTTTGGACTAGTTAGGAGATAAACATACTAAAAGTCCCCACCCCTCCGAGGTGAGCCTGAGGGGGAGGAGGCCGAAGAAGGTACCATTTTTAGGTTTTTTGCTTATATGTCAAAAACTGTGCGTTGTACAACATTTTGTTGTACATTATTAAACCTCATAAAATTTTCTACAACTTCGGCCTTGACACTTTTTATCTATTTCCAATCGTTGTCCAGCTATGAGCTTCCAAACATGGTCTATTTTGAAGACGCTTAAATTAGTTTCCATACAAAGGCGGTAAAAAAATCTTACAAATAAAATTTGACCAACTTCTGATTGTCGTATCATAATAAAACTTTGCAAAAGTCTAGAAATCTGATGACAGTTTAATAATCTGGTACCACTGAGCTGATCTGATGATGGAGCCAGGAGTTGTCTACTGAAACTCTTCACTGGCTATCAGTAAAACCGGCGAGTTGAGGCTCATTACATTCGGATTGAAGAGACGTAAGCACCTCCTGGTCCATTACCAGACCCTCGACAGCAAGTGTTATGAAAAAGTCTCATCGATTCGAATGTAATGTGCCCAAACTCGACGGGTTTACTAATAGCCATTGAAGAGTTTTATTAGACACCTCCTCGCTCCATCATCAGATCAGCTCAGTGGTACCAGATTATTAAACTGTCATCAGATTTCTAGACATTTGCAAAGTTTCATTATGATACGACAACCAGAAGTTGGTCAAATTTTGTTTGTAAGATTTTTTTACCGACTTTGTATGGAAAACTAATTTAAGCGTCTTCAAAATAGACCATGTTTGGAAGCTCATAGCTGGACAACGATTGGAGATAGATGAAAAATGTCAAGGTCGAAGTTGTAGAAAATTTTATGAGGTTTAATAATGTAGTACAACAAAATATCGTACAATGCACAGTTTTTGACATATAAGCAAAAAACCTAAAAATGGGACCTTCTTCGGCCTCCCCCCCTCGGGCTCACGTCGGAGGGGTGGGGACTTTTAGTATGTTTATCTCCTAACTAGTCCAAACAAAGTTACTAAGTTAGTTTTTCTGCTTTCGACTTTTCGATCCACATACCCTTTTTGGGCACTCATTGACTGGGCTATTACCGCACTGACTTCGTAAGATTGTGTCCCTGCTTATGCGCAATCTCTCATCATCTGACTTTTGGAGATTGGTAATAAATGTACTTTTAGCTAATTAAGGAACATAAAGGCGAATGTCACAGCATAGTCACAAAGGAAATAGCAGAATGAGGAAAAAAATAGTTATAAGATGGTGTAGACATGATAATTATTGCCAATGTACGTTGACAACTACACTGTTTTGTTCACCCACAGTAACAGTAACTTTGTATGGTTTTACCCGAACTTTGTGTTTAGGATTCAGGACACACACGGCACTTAACTAGGCACACATTTTGTTCTCTTCTCAACTGCACGTAGCCTACGGCATCATCGCCGTAAGATTCTTGCGAAGTTCTGGAATATGTAATTTAATAAAATATTTCTATTGGTGTATCTTTGTATTAGTGATAGAGTATAAAAATATAGGCAAGTTGGTACATAGAGACATTTTGACGTTTCTAAGCTCCACTGAACAAAAATCTTTGTCGCCAAGAAACTTGCCACCGTCAATTTATCAATCTTGGGTAGATTGGAACTGATTCCTTGATGGTAAATTGTCAAAATTTGTACAATGTGTTTTGTATTGTGAAAATGCACTTTTTTGTTTGTGTAAATTAACCGTTTTCCTCGTTTAATATTTTTAAATTATGATATAATAATATTACTGTCTAAATATGTAGACGCTTTTTGATTGGGGCAGGTGTCACTGAGACATTTATGGTGATGGTAGATATAAAAATATACTACTTCAGTTAAAAAAGCTCTTGGACTTGTGTAGCTTCCACAAATGATGTCCGTAACTCAACACAACATTAAAAGATTGTTTACTCCTCTGGCAAAATGGGATTGATCTCACTGTCATTGATGCAAGGCTCAGGGCATCCTTTACTGTAAGAAAACGCTCGAACATGTTAAATGTTCCATCGCGTTATACATACACACTCTTGGAACACTTTGAGCCGCATTTGAATTAGCCTGTCTTTAGAGCGATAGTGGAATGAATAAAATGTGTCGAGATTTTCGTACATTTTTGCTTGAATTCGCAAGAAAATATAAAAATAATTATTATCAAACAACTGCGAATCGCAAGTTACATCTTGTGAACTGTGTAATCTTCATATAATATAATTCAATTGCTGCTAATTGCGCCGCTGCGTATATTGAAACCCTACCTCTATTCAGCACCGCGATCGAACTGAGATGCGGGAGCCTTTCCATACGTGAATTCTCAAAATGCGACTTTAATCCCTTCCGCTATTCAGCACCGCGACCGATCTGAGCTGCGGGAGCCTTTACGTGCATTCATTCTGTAATTGCGACTTTAATCCCTTCCGCTATTCAGATCGACCGATCTGAACTCGGGGATTGATTCCAGGGTAATATTTAAATCTGTTTGATGAAAACGCTTGTCTGTCGTATGTTTGCTTAGATCTTTAAGGGGCCGTTCAAGTATTACGTAAGCACCAAGGGGGTGTGGGGGGTCTCTGTTTTGCTTATTTTCGATGACATGGGGGCTAGGGGGTCTATTTGATGATTACGTCATCGTTAGTTATTTACGTTTTTTACGGGAAAATTGAGGCTCTCAATCCGAATATGCAAAACGTGTGGTCTTTATCATGCTTCCGTCAAATCATTAAATCGTCACATCGAGAAGATCCATAAAAAAGTAAACACGCCCACAGAGGGAAAAGTTAGACCTGTAAGAGTCGCTGCTCGTCGTGCTAATGAACTGATGTGCATTATTCAAAATTTAGAGCACCAAGATGTTGAATGGCTCGATGAGAGTGACGTAGACATTCCAAAATCGGATGAAAGTGAGCAGACTCACAACACTAAGCAGCAATCCAATGTCATCGATAACTTAGAATCATGGATTCAGGTTTCATGGACTGAAGACTGTTAATGTGTACCAAAAATATTCTTTATATTTGTTATGTTTTTTTTTATGTGATGATGTAGAAACACGAGCAAGACGCTCTCCTGATGTTAAAAGATAACGGCTACCCATAATCAGTACAGTGTTACCTAGGATTTCACAATTATGTGAAATGCTAGGAGCACTGCACCAACGCTTCTTACTCAAGAGTCATAAGGTGTTAAGACTCTTTAGCCCAGTAATTTCACTAGCTACAGTGCCCTCCTACCGGAGCACAGTAATGTTTGCATATCACTGCTCAGGCGGTAGAATAACTGGCACTGTTGGGGTACCCACCTAGACGACCTCCTGCAAAGGAAGTCTACCCCTGGTAAAAAATGGTATGTTCTTTATTTCTGAATTTATTTTTTTGTCCCTTACTCTATGTGTATCAGTTAAACCTAATATTTTCATGAATTTTCCTATTTTAAAAATAAAAAACATTTATAACAAAAAATGTTTACGTAAGCATACGGGGAGGGGGTAAGTGCTTTGCTTACTTTTGATGACAAGGGGGGCGGGGGGGTAAAAAATGGTAAGAAATCTTCTTACGTAATACTTGAACGGCCCCTAAAACCACGCAACGAAATTTGATTGTGATTCAAGAGGAAAGTTTATGTATTACTAGTGGACCCGCGCGCACTTCGTAGCGCGTCAAACAGTCTACAAATACTACATACCTTTAGTCATTCAAGAGACGAGACAGGACAAGAGACAAGACAGAAGAGACAAGACAAAAGAGACAAGACTAAAAAGACAATACAAAAGAGACAAGACAAAAGAGACAGGAAGGACATGCGACAGGACAAGAGGCAAGACAAGAGGCAAGACTGAGTTTCAAAAAGAAAAAAATTGTATTGCAAGGTCTGTACTTTATATTTATACGAGTAGGTATACCATATTCCATATTACGTATATAAATAATAAAAATAAATTAAAGTTTATAGAACAATTATATTTTCGTATTTATTTATTACATTTCCTTAACAATGCGTCAACGTCTCATTCAGTATTCAGAACTAAAATTAGTAGCAAACAAACACTAAACATTGGTCGATCTGAATAGCGGAAGGGATTAAAGTCGCAATTAGAGAATAAATGCACGTAAAGGCTCCCGCAGCTCAGATCGGTCGCGGTGCTGAATAGCGGAAGGGATTAAAGTGGCATTTTGAGAATTCACCTATGGAAAGGCTCCCGCATCTCAGTTCGGTCGCGGTGCTGAATAGAGGTAGGGTTTCAATATACGCTGCGCCGCTCTTTTTCATATTAGATCCTTCGTCTTGGATTAAACAATGTACGTACTTGTTCTTTTTAATATAATATCATTTGTTAAATTTCTCGGAAATTACGTCACCAGTGTGACGACCGTCGAATGTTTCGCATTTCAATACTATTGATGATCTGGGTTATGGTCATTTAAACACTAAATTTTCGGACACTTTGTCCCAAATGACTACTATATTTATGTTGGTTATTTTAGTGACATTTGGGACACCTTAAAACAAATGAAGCTATTTTGTACAGTCAGTATAAAATAAGTTCATAATTATGAACAAAATTCATAATATATATAGGAAACATAATAATTGTTTCAATAAAAAATCTGTGTAGGTATAATAAATCCTTAAAATTATTTCTAAATACTTAAACGATCCGTCCATGTCCTATGTAATAAATTACTACATCCTTTTTACAACCTCATTCAAAGTGAAATAATAATAATAATAACCAAAGAAAACTTTTCTTTTTTTAACTGTTTTTATTTTGTAACAAGATTTAATCCTTTATCTTTTATTTCTGCCACAACCTCTTGGATGACACCAGGAATAGGGACGGTACAATCAGTTGTCCCATTTAGAGCACACACTTCAAATTTTAAAAATCTGACTCACAGTTGTGTTTATCTTCTTTCAAGATGGTGTTTGTTCCTTGCAGTAATTAATACTGCTTTGCATTTACATATTTCCAATTTGTCCTTAAATTTAAAATTTGTGTAAGTCTCGGTATTCTGTATGTAGTGTGATTGAATAATTAAAAATTAAACATTAGCAGCCTCTCGTTTCAGTTTGTTTTATAATGTTTGAGGTGTCCATTTCACATGGGTGGTTTTTTTTAATACTAACATCGTTGTCCTGAAATATACGCTACCGACCCGTAGTCCACCTGTTTTGTTCACCTAGGTGTCTTTTAAAATGTGTGAAATAATTTAGTGCAGCGACCCTCTTGAGGTATTTTCAAAAAGTTAATGCTATGCTCATAAAAGTCATAATTACTGGCAAAGAAATTACCAATCATAAAAATGTTCACTCTGGGCAGATCACGATTGTCGATTTTCGTAAAACCTGTTTCCATTATGAAAGACGTATGTAAATCGATTGCCATTTTTAAATTATTTTATAATTATTATTAATCTGTAAGCTTATAAATCTGTCACATTTAGAATTTTAGCTAAAGTGTGGAAATATGAAATAATAAAGAGCTAAAGTAGTACTAGTACAGTGCAGTCGCCATGTTCTTTATCCAAATACGACGTCATGCACGTAATAGAAATAAGAATTTCATTTGTAAAGAACACTATTGAATTAGGTTAAACCTGTAATGTTAGTGTTTAGTGGAACTAAATTAATAAAGATTATATAATTATTAATCTAATACATTATAACATACAAAAATACGAGTAGAAACGCAGTCAAGGGTCACTTTTTCTGTCACTCAGATAATCATAATGTAATTTGCACAAAAGCGCTCGCATTTCTTGTGCACAAAACACAGTTATTCTGTAACCGTCCCGTCGCTATTATTATAATCTGCCAAAAGAAAATCTTCAAATTTAGGTGGTACTTCTACTCCTTTACATTTTGAATCATGTTTTTTTTAAATGCACGGCATTGTTGCGTTCACTGTATAATGTACTATTGACATTTTAAAATGGTTATTTTTTTAAAATAAGATCTAGGGCTTCATCTTTGAGTCTTGAAGCAGTTTCTTTATAGAAGCCTAGAACACTTTCTCTCGCCTGCGAAGAGATGACATCATCTTTTACTTTATTAAATTTTTCGTCCAGTAAGTTTTTGGCGAAGTTTGGAGCATGTTTATGCGCGGTTTTTTTTTTAATAATAGCATTATTCTGCAACATAAATAAGCATTTATCGTTAGGTCATACGTAAGTACTTTTTATTAATAAAATATATGATTGGGATTCTTCAATTTTCGATGTCTGAGGGTTTATTTCTTGAATCAACAAACGAATATGCGTATAATTTTTTTTTTGATAGTGCTGTCGCTAACTTGTGCAAATGGTACATTATAGATTTATTTTTTCAAGTATTGCCAAATTAATATATTATGTCGTAATTATCATTGTAAGTAAGAACTACTTGATGATGACCTGGACTTTCTGTATGACGGCGCTGGCGATCTGGACTTTCTGTATGGTGGTGACCTGGATTTCCTGCATGGGCGAGCTGGAAGCCTTGCCTTCTTGTACGCTGTACTGGACTTTATCGTCTTCTTCATTAAACAAACTCTAAAATAATTAATACACAATTTTCAACAAAAAGTTAAAACCCTCAATTATAATTAATTCAGAGAACATTACGAGAAAATAAGAGTTAATGTAACTAGAACATTAATTACGTAAACACGGCGTTATTTACTTACTTTTATTTCGACTGGCTTACAATTATTATCCGTATCAGTACACCCAGCATTATTACTCATCATAAGAAGTTTTAGGGACCGCTGTTTCCTACCTCTTTGCAGAGGCTTCCTGCAATTGGGACCGCGGTCCCAGTTAATTGCGGTCCCATTTGGCGGAAGCCTCATTTCTTGACGTCATCTTGGATTTAAATATAATACTTTTTTAATAGGTACATAAATGAATTGAATTGAAATTTTGTAATAAACTGTAGCAATTGCTAGATTAAGATAATTTAAAACGTAAACTGAAATAAATACAAATGCGATTTAATTTTACCAACAGTTTTGGTAATAAAGTCATGTAAAATGAATTGTTTCTCGAAGAAAATATAAAATTTAATCATAAAACGCACTAATACGCAATCTTTCTTGTCTATGCAATTACAAATTAATAATAATAAACTGCAACAAGTCTTAATAGGTCATGCTGTCTTATAACAACATTTTCTACTAAAGTGAAATAAAACCAATACATGCTAGTTTAGAAATAAATAAACAATTAAAGTCTCACCTGCGTTTGAAAATAAACCGAATTATTTCACATTACTCCACAGGAGTAAAAATAAACAACGACACCCATTTCACATCGCTGTCGTTGCAAAACTGAATGATTTTCTATCTCACAAAATGCAATGTCGCGCGCTTTTGTAGAAAAGAGAGGGGTGATCTAAAACTCGACCATTTCGGCTTAGTTTGCCAAGCGGAATAATAACCTACTGATTCTTTAGTCAAAGTTGGTGCGTTTTATTGACAAAAGTAGGAATCCTCATTTTTTTTAGTTATTCCGGTTTATTATTTATTGAACGTGCATTATGTATTACATATTGTTTGTTATACTTACACAGAAGTTTTCACATGACAAAAATCATAATTACTGGCAAAAAAAAATCCAATTCCCAATCATAAAAATATCCACTCTGGGCAGATTACGATTGTCGGCTTTCATTAACCCTGTTTCCATTAATTATGAAAAACTGGTAAATTGATTGCCGTATCCTAAATTTATTAATCGGTAAGTTTATAAGTCTGTATTTGTTATGATTTAAGCTAATTTGTGTAACCATCGCTATTATATTGTAGTCTGCCAAAAGAAAATCTTCAAATTTTGGTGGTACTACTACGTCTTTTACATTTTGAATCATATTTTTTTAAGTGCACGGCATTGTTGCATGCTCTGTATAATGTACTTTGACATTTTAAAATGGTTGAATATTTTTAATTAAATCTAGGCCTTCAGCTTAAGTATTGCAACAGCGTCTTTATAGGTGCCTGAAAGAAAGAAAGAAAGAAAGAACACATTTATTCGACGACAACATACAATAAATACAAAAATAATACAAAGTACACCACTAAGCCGCCGAATAGGAACTGCCTCAGCATTGTGCTGTGTGTGAGACACCCAGCGCTGGTATTCTGGCAGTCCCTGTTGCGGTAGACGGTGGTCCTACAATAAATAGTGTTTCTCACTTGATAAACTACTTAATAAGAGAAAACAAAACAAAGCAAGTAGGTATTTCACAAACGCAAACATTAACATACTTGCTAAATAATCATAACTATATAATGTATAGGTATAAACAATTACAAATTTTATAAAGGTGAGTCTATCCTAAAGGCGAGTATCCAATAGTATAATTTTGCATAAAATAATATAAACATATTTATAAACATTACACAAAGGAGTTTTTATAATAAATAAAGGAAACAAATACATAAAATCAAGCCCAACACACGGCCATTAACATAAATTTAAATAAAAGAGGCATCTACATTGATGTTTCCATGCAACTTTTGAGCGCAGATAATAATTTTTTTGAGTGCGGCTCTAAAAGTGTTTAAAGTTTTAAGCTGAAACACTTTCTCTCGCCTGCGAAGAGATGACATCATCTTTTACTTTATTGAATTTCTCGCCCAGTAAGTTTTTGGCAAAGTCTGGAGTTTATGCGCGTTTTCTTTAATAATAGCATTATTCTGCAACATAAATAAGCATTTTTCGTTAGTCATAGGTACGTTTTATCAATAAAATATAATATGATAGGGGATTATGGATGATTATTTAATTTTCGATGACTGAGGGTTTATTTCTTGAACCAACAAACAAATCGCACTCCCATATCAATTCAGCACCAACTCAAAAAAATATTTTGTTATAATTTCAAACTTAAACATGTATAAATAAAATTGCAATTGCTGTAAAAATACTTTTTGAGTTGACCCTGTATTGTACTAGGTGTGCGAAATATGCGTATCATTTTTTTTTATTGTGTTGTCGCTAACTGTTGCAAACGGTACACTCGGATTTATTTTTTCAGGTAATGCCAAATTAATATATTATGTTGTAATTATCATTGTAGGTAAGAATATATTATTATGTTAATTTAATATATGGGGCATTTCACGTGAAGCGGACAACGAAAAAAAGGTGAGGTTTTGAAAATCGTTCATATTGGGCATATTTATACTTCTAGGGGATATGAACATGTTAGCGTATTTATTTTTTTTATTTGATTTTTTGAAGTGAAAACTTCTTTAGCGGCGCTGAGCACTTTTTTGTATGGGTAAAAACTTTCAAACTCGCGTCAGGGTCACGTGATGCTGATCGAAAAAGCGTAAGATCGAGGGGAAGGAAGAGGAACTAGTATCTCTCACTCTTTCTACCGTGCTTGAGTGTGCTGCTCTGTGAATTTGGTTTAACTATGTCAAATGATCGCAATTTTAGCACAACGAAATACAAAACTACTATTGATGCGGTCTTTATTAGACACTTAAATAGATTCGAATCAAAACTGTTTGTTTCTTACTTCAGTTATCATAAACCAATTGTATCAGTTGTAAAAATTTGGGATGATGATTCTGATAATAACGATGGTGTAAAAGTCGTCGAAATTATGGATGGAAGTTGATTTTTCTGAGAGATAAAATTTAATGTAATATATAAATAACGATAGCATATTATAATTAACAAAATATAAATTGTCATATTTGTGTACGATAGCGCAATAAATAAACATAGTATTCTACCTCATAAATGATAGTATTTTTATACTTATAATTAAACACAACGTTAATATTGAAGTTTTCACTTCTGCCGGCACTCCCGGAGTGCTACCTTTTTTTTTATGAAGATATGGGGTTCTATAGAATTGACCAAAATGACGTAAGGGTTCCTTTGAAATGTTATTTTCGTATTGAAGATATTTATTTTAAAATATTAAATGTATTTTGTTTTGTAGATAATTGACTGTTCTTATTGACTTTTAAATCTGATTCTAAATTTAAATTTTTTTTCTAGTGTTAAACCGGAAGTGAGTATTTCAAATGGATTTTTGGATAACTTCGACCAATTTAATTTTTAATTTTTTTATGCCAAAATATAGCTCTACATTTATTAATTTTACCACAAAAATTGTAGAATGGGCTGAGAATTAGTTTAGGAGTTACAGCAATTTGAATACGTACATGTCACTCTGAGTGCGACTTAACGTTGCCTGTTGAAACCTATCGGTGATATAAAAATACATTTAAACGTTGATTATATTTAAATATTATGATTATAATATACAACTATCTTGCCCATTTGTGTCATTATGAAGTCATTTGATACCAAGATCCTAGCAATATTACAAAAGCTTAAGATTGTATGTAAGTAGGGATGCTTGTTACTCTATCACGTTTTAACGGGTGGACTGATTGAGTTGAAATTTGGCGATCTTCATTAAAAAAAATCAAATAAAAAAAAAATATGCTAACATGTTCATATCCCCTAGAAGTATAAATATGCCCAATATGAACGATTTTCAAAACCTCATCTTTTTTCGTTGTCCGCTTCACGTGAAATGCCCCATATATCTATTTTTTCATTAATGTTAAAGTTTAAACCCATAAATTTATATAGTGGGCTGTATTCTACTCGTTAAGCCCTTTCATTTGATACCCATATTGAGGGGGTCGTGGAAGAAAAAAGTAATCCGTCATTTTGTAGCGGCGGCCATCTTGGACCGATTTCCACCAAACATGGCTAAGAACACTCTCGACTAACTTTACTTTCAAACAAAAAAAACTAAATCAAAATCCGTTCATCCGTTCGGGAGCTACGATGCCACAGACAGACACACACACAGACAGACAGACAGACACGTCAAACTTATAACACCCCGTCGTTTTTGCGTCGGGGGTTAAAAAAGCGTCGGTACGCCCAAATTATAGTCTGTGTTTTGTTTAAGAAACCCTGAATCCCAACCTTTGATATTAACCTACCTATTTACTAACACCGACCATCTGCCTACCTATTTCTGGTCAAAATAAAATATAACAGATAACACATCCGACAAAATCTAATATATAAAATTCTCGTGTCACAGTTTTCGTTGCCATACTCCTCCGAAACGGCTTGACCGATTTTGATGAAATTTTTTGTGCTTATCCGGTATCTATGAGAATCGACCAACATCTATTTTTCATCCCCCTAAATGTTAGGGGTAGTCCACCCCTATTTTTTTTTATTTATTTTTTAGACAAAATTTTTAATTTCTATTTTTTTATGATACAACATACAAAAATACATACAATCCTCAATTTTCACCCTTCTACGATCAACCCTTATTTTTTAATAGCCATTTTAGTAATTTAATCATTTTTCCTCGCCGGTCGAAAACTGATCAATCGTCATTTAATTAGTTATCCCCGCCAGATGTCTACAGGTGTCACTTCTGACCCAGTAAACAGCACGGAGTAGGGATGAGAACGAAGCCGGTCTCCTTTCTTTCTCACTCCCTACACAGTTGTCGGCCATCATTATTGTTTATGCATCAAGTGTAGTAGTAACGTTGACAATTATTATTTTGCTATCTCAGTGTAACTCTCATATTAACTTTTAATCATTCCTATTTTATCAATAATAATTAAATTATCAATTTTGAGTGTATTTTGAACGATTAGTTAATTAAGTGATTTTATAACCTCAAAAGTACTCAACACGTGACACGAGCTTCCAATAACAATGGATTTTGTGTTGTAAGTATATAGGTACTTTTTTTTATTTATATCGAAAATGTTATTGATCTTATAAAAATGTAATTTTAATTTAATATTATTAAAAAAATGTAATTGAACAATTAAGATTTTCATGGTTTCCAAAAAATAAATCATTATGAATCTTTATTTTGAAATGTCAATGGAAATATTGGTTGTATGAAAAAATTATAAGAGACAATGTTTTCATAAAATTTAATTTGAAAAAAAATTCCATAAAATAATGCTTATTTTACGCATATACCACATTCTTACATACATACAATATACACATTCTAACATACATACATACTTCCAATAAGTAAGCTATTTTTTGTCTACACTAGAAATTACTAGGAAATTATTTATATGGCAAAACAACGTTTGCCGGGTAAGCTAGTAATTCTTTAAAAGTCGATAGAACATCGTCGGAAATTAACATCCGTCATACTTTGAGCAGTAACTTTCCGACGAACAATGTCGGATAATACCATATGACTGTGTTAACTCCGAAGAAAAATGAAGCATGTGATTTTTCTAGAAAACTACATAATTTTAAGCTGTTATTTTTATGCAGTTTTATAACAAACCCTATTTCCTACAAGTATATCAAATTTCATAATTAAAGGATTAGAATTTAAAAAGTTATGTCAATAAAACTATCAAAATTATTTAAAATGGCTGCCCTGTAAAAATTTGGTATTTGTTAGATCCGACTTTATTCTACGACTATGACGAGCTGTGCTTGTCTTTCTCTTCTAGAATCTTCCACCAAAAATCCGATCACCATAATTTTTTTACGGATGGATTCGAACCATGGCTTGCGGAGTCTGCAGCTGATACCGCAAGCCACTCGGCTATCGTAATGTATTTTTTGTTTGCCGAAATTCTTCTATAGTTCCGATATTGAAGTTTGAATTGAAAATGTTCCATGGCTACGTCACCGCCGTCACAATATGTTATTGTCTCCTGGTACTTTTCCCTGGTGGGCGGTGGAACAATGCAATGTAACTTGAATGTAATATTTGTGGTCATAAGAAGTAAAATAAATATAGCAGATGTTCCTTGGTAAATTATTATACAAGTAAATGCTTCGTGGTATCGTTTACTAGAAAAAATCAAAAGGTTCTTTTTGATTACACACTGGATGGTGATACTCTTAGCCGTCGCGGGGTAGTCAAAGATCTGGGCGTTTATTTTGACGATAAATTAACCTTCCATCACCATTATAATTATATCATTGAAAAATCGTCGAGTTTGTTGGGCTTTGTTGCTAGATCGACTAAACGCAAACCCAAGAAGTTTTCTATACTTGTACTATACGCTTGTTCGAAGCACGCTTGAATACAATTCAACCATTTGGTCTCCTTTCTATGAGGTCCACAATAACAGATTAGAGCGCATCCAAAAACGCTCTCTCAAAATCTTAAGTTATAGATGCGGTCTAGGTCGTAAGTACAATTCCTACCAGAAGAGACTCCAATACTTTAACATACCTTCTCTTGAGGCTCGCCGTCGCTACATTGACCTCAGCATTTTGTATAAAATCATCCATTTTTCTATAGACTCGTCCTCTCTTCTGTCCCAACTTAACTTTAATACCTATTTTAGGGCACGGTGCCGCAATGTCAACACCTTTAGCCTGCAAGTCTACTATAACAATACATCTTACTACAACCCTTTAGTGCGAATGTGTCGTCAATACAATGAGTTACTCATTACCTATCAAAACTTTGATATTTTCCACCTCTCCCAATCTCAGTTCCATAGATTTCTAAAGCGTATATTGTTTTGTACAGCTGACGCCATAAATGTTAATGATTAATTTTCATGTCAATTATAATTATCATTTTTAATAAAACAAAAGTAATCACAAGATTTGATTCTAATGTTTCCTCTTGTGAATGATTTTGTAACAATTCTATGTATAATTTGTCCTATTTAGGCATACATGTTTAGGTTTACGACATAGGTCTATAATCTTGTCGCTAGTTATAATACTGTTTTAATTTGTGTTGTAAACTGTTTTGTTTGCTAGAAATAAATAAATAAATAAAATTATTATCTCCTGGTACTTTTTTCTAGGGTGGAAATTCATTTTCACGAAAACGAAGACGAAACATTTTACCTGACCTGAAAACGCCGCGCTGTCGCGGGTTACGTTAGGAATAGTTAAAAATAATATAGATCGGGTCAGGTTAGGAATCGGTTATGATAGTAATTATAATACCTAATAATATTTTTTTGACAATTCCGAACCTAACCCGCGATTATGTGAGGTTTTCGGTAGAGTCCGACCGAAACTGGTTTTACGGCCGAAACCGAAACCGAAACCGAATGTTCGGCCGAGGCTTTAGTTTCGGCCGAAACCGAAACCGAAACCGAAACTCACGTGGTCAAGTAAAAAATCTTTAAAATACTGAAATTTGGTGCATTTTACCCATTATTCTGCTTTAATTAGGACTTAAAATGGAAGCACAGCATAATATTAAGATTTTGCATCAGTTGTAATATAAAAAAAATAACAATAATATTTTAAAAATTTTTATGCTTCCGCGTGGTCAACAAGGAAGTCTTATAGTTTCGCTTTGTCTGTCCGTCCGTCTGTCCGCGGCTTTACGGAGAAACTATAAGTCCTAGAAAACTGTAATTATGCACAGAGGAGGGCAATGATTAGGGTAAGAGAACGGTTACAAAAATAAATTTAAATCAATTAATTTAGGGTACCTCCCAAACTTGTAAAATGGGGATGAAATTTTTTCTGGCTGATCCCATCATTTGGGGTATTGTTGAATAGGTATTTTAATGAAGGACTATATTATATATCTAAGGAAATTTTTCGATTTAATGATCCATTTGAAAGATATTCAAGTTTAATTTTTTTTTTGGGCGTCCCCCCCGCCCTCTAAAATCTAAACTACTGGCTTTCAAACACTGTTAAAAATCACGAATATAGTTTCAACCATAAACTTTCCAGGAAAACCATAGCAATTAAGATAGTTTTATAAGTTTTAAAGATATCGTTGATGGTAAAATTAAGGCAGTAGATATAGATACGATTTGCCAGTGCTACGGAAGCCTACATTGCGCGTAGTCTGAATAGCGCTAGGCCTATTTATTTAAATTAAGTTCTTACAGCAAAATGTTTATCAGTTATCAATTATAATCAAAACACTTATTGTTACTGTTTCATTAACCCCTTGATCCAGAAAAAACTTCCAGTTCAAATCAAAATTGACATCTAATATTTCTAGCTTTTTTAAATTAAGGTTCAAATTCGCATGCGCAGGTGCGGCTCGATTGAACCGCTCGGTGACATATGGGTAAAATACTAAGTATTAGTATTTGGAAATCTTACTTATTAATACTTTGGTTTGTACCTATTTGTACTTGAAGAACCATCAATCTCGTTATTTACCTCTATGTAAAAATAATAATTACTAAAATTGCTATTACACGCTTAGTTCTAGTCTCAACAAAGATAATATTATCAAATCACACATTTAAAATTAACAAACCTATATTGCAATTATATTAGTCGTCCGCCAAAGCGTCGCGAGAAACGAAGCTAGGCGAGCGTGCACGACAACTTCCGAAGGGAGTTTCGGTTTCGGCAAAAGTTTCGGCCAATTTTGGCCGAAACCGAAACTTTCGCCGAAACTCGAATTTTGGCCGAAACTCGGCCGAAACCGAAACCGAAAGTTCGGTCGGACACTAGTTTTCGTGTCAGTACGTATCTACTCGTAAATGTGAAATGAGAGCCAAGTTTACTATTCAGTAATGAAATATATTCATAACAACATAAAATACACTTTGTTAAAACTTAAAATATTATTTCTTCTTATCACTTCGGATAAATAATATATATGTTGAAGCCTAAGATCTCACTTGGCTAGTTCTCATAATATAGGTATATACAAAAAATTATTAAGTAGGTACCTACCTACTTACCTACCAAAATAGTTCATAATAGTCATGGAAGAACCATATTTTCGATGGTTCATCAGCAAATCAGAAAGCAAAATTTTAGAGAGCTAAGGTTTTGAATTTGCGAACAAAATTATTATTTATATTTTCGAGCGAGAGTGGTGAAAAATAAATTATGATACAGGGTTTTTTTAAGAATTTTTTAAATTGTCAACTCGATTTATCGAAAAAAAAAAATTTCGCGAAAACCGTAGATACATATTCGCGGAACGTATATGTTCCTCAAAATATGATCAACGATCTGCCCAAAAAGGCCCTATGCACCAATGTACTGAATAACCAATAAGCCTGTGTATAAGGAATAGTGTCGGCGTTGGTGGTTGCGACCGTATTTCCAGATTTCAATATTAAAGGATGTTATTAGTTTTCCATAGCACCAGATCACCAGTCCATTACACTTCACCTCTTCAAATATGTGTCGCAAAAACTTTTCGCCTGGACGCTACCGTCATTCGGGAGGCAAGTAAACTGTGGGTCCCTGCTGTTTCCTATAAGATATTTAGGAGGCATGTAGTCATCTCGGCGACCTGAAACTGCAACATATAGGTTGGCCACACAACCTTTAAATTGTGATTTGACTTTGACAGTGTAAGTAGGGTAACCTGTTCTGTTGAAGTGTTATAAACCTCATTCATGTCTGTGTCTCCTTTTAGGATTAGGCGTTCTATGCACAATTCCAGATTTATTTCTCCCAGCCTCAACTCCCTCATTGTCGCGGTTATATTTTCATCAAAGTCAGTGGTTTTTTTTATAGTTATGTCAGAACCTTCCTTTCCTTTTCTAATAATGTTAAAAATTGTGCGATATTATTGGGTTTACTAATGATTTTTTTATTTATCACAGAATTCCAGGTTTCTAGCATATTGGTAGTTCGGTGCTGGCTATTGTACACGCACCATTTATTGAATAACAAGTGAATTAAATTAAAAATTTAAAAAAAACCCCAACGCAATATGTAATTCACCAAACTGTGGTGGCGGCCATCTTGGATTTTAAATTTACTATAGAATAGAATAGAATAGAATAATTCTTTATTGCAAACCAAACAAATACAAAGTAGCTTAATGAACTAGATATCTTAATGCTAGGTAAACAATTGGCGGTCTTATCGCACTAGGCAATTTCTTACAGACAACTACTATAGTGGGTTGTATTCTACTAGTCAAGCCCTTTCATTTGATACCCATATTGAGGTGGTCGTGGAGAAAAAAAGTAATCCGCCATTTTGTAGCGGCGGCCATCTTGGATTTTAATTTACTATAGTGGGTTGTATTTTACTAGTCAAGCCCTTTCATTTGATACCCATATTGAGGGGGTCATGGAAGAAAAAAGTAATCCGCCATTTTGTAAAGTATTTTATGTCAAGTCCAAAATGAAGTTTGACGAGATCAAAAAGTCTCTGATATGTCAATTGCTTTTTATCAGGTAACAACGCATACAAAATGGGTACCACATTGGTGGTTTCCGAGAAACTCTCTATATCAACGTGTATTGAATACAGCTGATAAAACGGTATAGGCACCTTAAAAGTTCCATCTCCGAAATAGAAAGGAGCCTTATCCGCCTTTTCACTTATCATAAAATCTTGGCAGAGTTTAGTGGAAAACAGAAATATTTTGTCGTTTTCTGTGCCATCAATACAAACTAAAAAATCTTTGGCCAACAATTCTGGAATTTCAACTTTATTGACACATAAAAACTCTGTTTTTTGTACTTTCAAGAAATTCCTCCTTGTTCTATACAAAGTATCTTTTTTTGACTCCAAACTCGGTATGAAACTTAAATCTGAATCACGAAAGTTTTTTTCAAGAGTTTTTGGAATTCGAGTAAATTTCTCGCACACTTCCTTTTTACATATTATGTTCATTATGCGGTCAGTTTCATTTTTATCTGTATTTTTTTACACGAAATTCCTGTACCCCCTCTTATTATATCACTTTTATTTGCATTCAATGTAACCGTAATACTACACTCTTCCCTTTAAGCACATCTCCACAGGCTTGTTCCGCTTTTGTTATTAACATTGTGGTTGTATCTATACCCATCGTGCAAAAGTATTAATTTTCCTTTTTGACTTGTTATGAAAATCAATTTTCTCCATTCTTATCAATTCTCAATTACCTCCATTCTTAGGAAATCACCAGCGTCCGTAAAAGAAATTTATAATGATAAAGCCTATTACACACGTCGCTATATAGCTTCATATAGCGCGGTATAGCTTCAGTACAAATCAGCGTCCGTCACACACGTAGCTATAAATGACATATAGCGCTATATCGCGCTATATTTTACAGTTGATGTGTAGAATCCGCCATTTTTCATTTTGACTAGGTGATAAAATGACTAAGCCGCTTTGTATTACCGAGACAAAAAAAAAACAAAGTCTTATTACCTACGCGATATATTACACTAAATAGTAGCAAATGTTTATCTGCTATGTAACAAAATAGCAAAAGATGTTTTCCACTTTTTTTAAATATTTTGTTGTGTTTACAGATATTTGTGTTAGTATTTCGAAACATGAAGGCCTTGTATCTAAATTAAGATTTATGCTACCACGACAGTTTGCGCAAATTCTGGAATCTTACTTATCAGAAAGAACATTTAGAGTACGACATGAAAATGCATACTCCGAATTAAAATTAATCAAAGCCGGAGTACCACAGGGAAGTGTGCTAGGGCCTGTCCTGTATCTTCTGTACACAGCCGATATCCCTGAACTAAAAAACAGCAAAATAGCGACTTTGCGGATGACACCGCCATAATGGACACCCATGAAGAAGCAGTGGATAAAGTTCAAGTGGCAATTAATAACATTTACGAATGGACGAAGAAATGGAGACTAAAACTCAATGAAGCTAAATCCACCCATATAGATTTTACGAACAAGTTGATTAATTATCTTCCTGTGTTCATAAACAATAAGGCTGTCCCTTATGCAAATACAGCCAAATACCTAGGTATGACATTAGACGCAAGGCTTCGCTGGAAAGCTCATGTGAAAAAGAAAAGAGATGAGTTAGAACTAAGATATAAACAAATGTATTGGCTGCTAGGCAGACACTCAACTTTGTCAGTGCATAATAAAATATTGCTATATAGACAAATTCTGATGCCAATATGGACATAATATGGTATCCAGTTATGGGGATGCACCACCCAGAACAATATTAACATTATCCAGCGCTTCCAAAATAAAGTATTGAGGGGAATCGCAAACGCTCCCTGGTACGTTAGAAATGACGATCTTCATAGGGACTTAAATGTGGAACTCGTATCTAGAGTAATTAAAAAGTTTGCCGTGAGTCACGAACATAGACTTCATCATCATCTGAATGTCGAGGCTATCCAGCTCCTCGATAACACAGACCTAGTGAGATGACTCAAAAGAACAAAGCCTTTTGAACTAGTGTAGTGATAATGAAATTAGTATAAATAGTGTAGTGCTACAACAAGACACATGAACAAAGTGTACCTCACCAATAATAGAGACTGTAAGACAAGTGTTAATGGAGACTATCTTAGATATTATAATTTTGTAGAAAAATACGTTAGAGTTAAATTACTCATTAGCCTAGAAAGGCTAGATTGTAACACTAAGTATAACAGAACCATATAGTGATATGTTATCAAAAAAAAAAAAAGTATTTCGAAACAAAGTTATTTAATTTGTATTTTAAATTTATTCACCTCCTATTTATTTCCAGTAGGAGCTCATAATATTATGCATTATGATTATCTTCATAATTGTAAATAAACGGAATAAACTCACTTGTATTTACTTCGGCTTCGTGCCGACCGTTTCGATCCTGTACGAGGATCTTCTTCAGGGAGCTGCTGCGGTTACGCGCCGACGTCCGCGTCCCGCGCCGCACTGCGCGCAGCCGCGCGTCGCGCGCGCGCTGACAACTCTACGGGCCGCGGGGAGGGCGGGGATGTCACTTGTTCTTGCTCTTGCGACTGATCTTGATGACTCGCACACACAACGCTCACCACATCGTCAGCCCGAATACCACGGCTCGTAGTGGTAGATACCGCTTGCAAAACGGGATTCCATGCCTGTGGCAGCAACCAACCGCCATCTCTATTGAAATTCGGCCGACGACTTATCTCTATAGCTTCGCGTATTTTTCGCGGAACGAAAAATTTTTCTCTCGCTAATACGGTTGCTTTATCGAAGCGTATAAAGTGGTCCGAATCCAACACATGCTCTGTGATTGCCGAGGCATTGTAATCTCGGTTCTTAAGGCTGCGAATGTGTTCTTTAAGGCGTGTCGAGACATGCCGCTGAGTCTCACCGACGTAGCTCTTGCCACACTCACACGGTATTTCATATACCCCCGGTCCAGCTAAAGGTTCTTTGTCCTTGGGAGAGCGCAGCCAATTTCGTAGTTTAGACGGCGGGCGAAATATGGTTTTGACGTCATATTTTCTACGTAACAAGTGCCCGATTTTGTCCGTCACTCCCGCTATATAAGGGAGATAAATGGGCCGTCTCTCTACGTTGTTTGGTCGTATCCTAGCCGTGCTACTCGCTACTCGCCAGCTCTGTCTCCACCCATACCCATTTGACTCTAAGACTCCCCTTACATGTTTCAATTCCGCCTCCACGAAGACGGAATCACACAGCCGGAGTGCCCTGTTGATGAGCGTTCGTGGCACCGATGAAAGATGCTGTGGGTGGTGATGGGAATCTGCCTTAAGGTATATGTCCGTGTGAGTTGGTTTCCGGTATACGGTGTGTGTCAATTTTCCGTTCTCTGCTCTCACCACGAGCACGTCCAAAAACGGAAGTCTACCGTTTTCCTCCAACTCTACAGTGAACTTAACCTTTGGGTGGAGTGAGTTCAAATGCGTAGCTAACAAATCTACCTTCTCTCGGCCGACCACCGCAAACACATCATCGACGTAGCGCCACCAGCAGCGTGAAAAGTAAGGTATACTCTTCATAGCACTTTCTTCGAATCCCTCCATAAAGATGTTAGCTGCTACTGGGGCTATAGGTGAGCCCATGGCTACCCCGTCAGTCTGCAAAAAATATTCGCCTCGCCACATAAAATAACCACTGCGAAGACACAGCTCTATTGCATTCAAGTACTCAGTAGGTAAGCCCGCTTCTGTCAATCTGAGCTCTATAATTTTAATTGTTTCTTCTACTGGCACATTAGTAAAGAGAGAGGTAACATCAAAGCTAACCATCACCTCATCTGCAGCTAAGCGTGTATCCCCTAACAATTGGATGAAATGTGCGGAGTCTCTAACATAACTGTTGGTACCACCTGTCAGCTTCTGCAAGGTTTGGGACATCCGCTGCGACAGTTTGTAAGTGGGCGAGTCTATTTGGCTGACTATGGGTCTTAGTGGCCACCCTGGTTTGTGGATCTTAGGTAAACCATTGCAACGCCATTGTAACAACAATTTGTTATGTTTATGGTGAATAAAGTAACTAGTTACCATCTTAGGTAAATACAAGTGAGTTTATTCCGTTTATTTACAATTATGAATCTAAGTACTCACAAATCGTTTAGTGCAAAAATTATGATTATCTGTTCGAATAACTTAAAGTTTTGAATACCTTGCGGTAGACTTTCGTTTAATCGGCTAAGTCATGCTACAATACATTTTTTTTATATCAAGTTCAAATGGGATTTGCCAAATTGTATGGTTGTACAACATAGCGTTTGACAATGTTAATTTTGGGTCTTATACAGGAAGTGTAAAAAACTCGTGATTTTTTTCTCACATTTTTAAAAAGTACATACTAATATTATCAGGGATATTAAAAAAAAGTGTATGTCAGTTAAATTTGTGTTTTAAGGGTTTAGTGCCTCTAAAGGAAAAAATCTAATCATTAATTAATTATTAACGTTTCCCAGGCTGTCTGTTTCTCTTGTCACTTTTAATCGGAAATGGAACATTTGGAGTTCTCCTCCTCCTTGTGTTGTATTCCCTATTACTGTGGATCGTGACCCCTCTCTGATGATGGAGCGCCATCTGGGTCGGTTGGATGCGAATTTCATGGCCTCGTGAACAGGAGCTTCGAGGGAGGTATGGATCTGCAGGGTAATTCACTTATCCGATATCGAAACCGAACCGAGTGCGCTACCGAAAGGAAAAGTAACCGATCGAAAAGTCAACTCTGTTTTACAAAACCGATCGAAAAGTCAACTCTGTTTTACAAAACCGATCGTAAAGTATCTTCGTAAATCTTCGGGCTTTACCGAGTAAGGAACCACTTACACGGCAATTGGACAATAAAATAGAGCATAGATTACAGATTTAACGAAAACTTTTTCCATTTATTGTCAAGCATCAATCATGTTTGTCAATTAAAATTATAATTTGTTTCAAATAGTCATTCAATGGTCATTCAAAATATCTTTATTACTTTATTTGATATTCTAGCAAAATTTTAAGAATGAACAAAGTTAGTTTTCTTCAAGCCCTACTCATCACCCATCCCTACTGCATCTTTTTCACACAGGCCTATAAATACCGCTGCAATTAGTCGCTTACCTGCTTTTGAGCGCGTCAGTAGCTAGCTCTGCTCACATTTGATAAAAAAAAAACATAAAAAACACAAATAATATGCCGGGGTGTGTGTTGAGGTATTGCACCAACTGTTCACGCAACACGTCGAGTGCAAATCAATAAGTTTTCATCGGTAAGTACCTAGATAAACATTTTACAATTTTATTCAAACAAAGCGGCTGATATTTTGTGACATTGCTCCTTTTGACAAAGAATAAATATAGAGATGTGACATTGTGTGTTTATTTGCCTAGTTTGAGTTTATCTAGATGGCTTATGAGAAAGCGTAAAATTGTAAGTAAAACCTTATGTAAAAATTATCATTTATTTTAATATTATTATTTTCATTGAATCGATTTTAATATAATTTGTTTAATTTTCACTCACACACATCAAAATTTTATTTTATCGTATTTATTATTATATAAAAGACAATGGATTGTGTGAGACTGAAACAACCAAAAATATAAAAACAAGCTATAAAAAAATAGGGGATGTTAGGCCAAATGTTCTGTTCTCTTGGATAGATTTCGAGAATATGACAAAAAACATAAAGCAATTTATATGGAATTTCTGGAAATTCAGTACATACTATACGGTATTAAAAAATGTTAAGATGTCATAATATTATGCTATAAAGTAAATAGGTAACCACTAAAGTTATAATCCATATCCATACATATAATAAGAATGGAAATTTCTCCCCATTCATTGTGATCCTTTACTAAGGTGAACTGTGAAAATACGCATATGAACAAAACGACGCGAAAAAGTCGCTTGCGCGATCTAATTCGTAAAACATTTTGTCAATTTTTCCTAGGGAAACGTAAAATAAAATAATAAAATAAATAATAATCATTTATATCAGACACATCGCCCCTAATTTACATCAAAAATTCGAAATAAAAGTAATAGAATATAAAGTAAATTCAATTCAAAAAAAAATAGTGCCGAAAACGCTACAGACGCCATCTATCGGTGTGGCTATAAACTTGTGGTTGACCTTTAGTTTAATTTGGGCTAAATTTGTAAATAGTTTGTGTCACTGGTGTGGTTAAACAACACCACCGATTTGAATAAAATTTTTACTAATACGTTGCAGTTTTCTCTACTTGAACCTTAGTCTTGGTTTTAGTCAAATCGGTTCATAAATAAAAGAGTTATATCAATCTAAAGATTCGCATATAAAATGCTAATAAACAAGAAAGGTAGTCATAGGAACCGCGTAATCAAAAGACAAAACCTCATCGAGTTTGGGCTCATTTGATTCGTCTTGACGAGTACTTTGATACTATATAGTAACCAGGGTCCGAAACGGAGCTGGAAGGTGGCCATAGGAACTCCGTGATTAAAAGAAAAAACCCCATCGAGTTTGGGCTCATTTGATTCGTCTTGACGAGTACTTTGATGCTATATAGTAGCCAAACAAATTAGAATTCATTTAAATTAGTAAATGTAACTTATTTCTCAAATGAATCAGCGCCAGCGGAAAATAATCTAATGTGCGCATGATGCGTGTAAATATCAGTAATAAATATCTTTTTGCTGCTTATTTTTAATTTCTAAAACATGTAAAATCATCTGAAGATAAATAGAAAAATTCATTTACAGTTCATTGTAAAAGTAAATTATTTTTCATACAAGCTAGCGCCACGGAAAATAATGGAACTAAGAAAAAGAAATATCGTTTATTCTGCAAACAGTTTTAGAAAAGAAGTCCCGCGTAACCTAGCGGAACTAAATAATAGATTTATAATTACTGTGAATACTTCATTTATTATATATTTTTTATTTGTTAGATTAATTAAATATTATGTACCTATTTAATTGAGAAATTAAATATGAGAAATTATGAATTGTTAAAAATCTGTAGATATTTTAACTTAAAATCACGCGATTGTGGCGCTCCATCTAGGGGGATCTTTTGTAAAAATCACTGGTTATCCGGAGACACACAGACATAAAATCTATTCACACCCATTTAGGCATACATCCAGACACAAACTGTCACGTTTATAATGTTAGTAAAATTTTGCAATGATTATTATAGAACCTTTTATCTGTGTTATAGATAATCATAGGCGGATTTAGGGAGGGGGGGCAAGGGGCCAAGCCGCCCCCCCCCTCGAGTCATTAAGCAAGCTGCTCGCGCACATATTATAAAGGATGTTTAAGCTTTAGGGGGGGGGGGGGCAGGGGGCCAAGGTACCCCCAGAAGCATTGTAGAGTTACGAATTTCGCACATATTTCTGAAATAAATTTTTTTTTTCGGCGCTCGCAGCTAGCTGCTCGCGCACTTATTGTAATGGATGTTTAAACTTCCTAACCGCTCAGAGCGAGCTAAACATACACTTTTCGTAATAAAAATTATAATATTTTTGCCCGTCTGCACCTTGCCCCCCCCCCCCCCCCCCCCCAAACCAAATCCTGGATCCGCCTATGATTTTAGGTATACACCTCAGTGGTAGAGTCCTTCTCACGAATGAGGTCCCGCGGAATTTTGCGGAACTAAATTACATTTTTTCGATAAATTCTGGACTTCATGCCATAAATAATTTTTCACCACTCTCGCACGAAAATAGTGTCTTTGGTCATCGATTTCAGTGAGCAAAAGCCGTTTTTGCTCTCTAGAGAGTAGAGAGGCAAAGTGATTTGAATTTCGAACACAATTTTATTGGCTATGAAGAAGTTGGTGTGTTCTGAAACTTATTTGTGTACAATTTTTATTTAACTGAGATGCACATAATTTTTAATGTTATTTATTGAATTTTAACTTTATAAATTGTATTTTTTCAATAATATTTTAAATAAAATACTATTATAGAATAATAAGTCGTAAGTGAGTTTTTTTTTTTTTAAATATTATTACAATTTGTTTTTCATAAATATGTCACACACACAAATTTCGAACGCAACTCTTTTAATAAAAATAAAAAAATACAAAATGGCGGGATGTAGAAGTTTAGAGTTTACAGTCAAATGGAGAATGCGTTGTGACGTCATCGATAAATGCCATCTTTGTCTCTCTCTTTTGTATGAGGTAAGTGAGATGGCACTTATAGTTGTCATTTTTCTTGCGACAGTGGTGTTCACAACACATTTTCCATTTGGTTTTAAACCTCTTGGTAAAGATTCAACTAAATATTTTGAACTTAAGTTGTAAACTTTTGCAAATTTCTATTTGTGATCTAATAGTCTGTTTAATTACAAAGAAATGAGTGACCCCAGTGATGAAGGTAGTTGTCTTACGCCAAAAAAGTTGAAAGAACAAGTTTCGAATGCCGAGTTCAGCTATTTGCCTGAAAAATCTAAAGTGAAATATGTAAAGGCGTACGAATCCTTCAATAATTGGCGCCTCTCAAAAAATGCAAAAACATATTCCGAGACCGTGATACTATCATATTTCATGGAACTATCTAAAACAAGAAAATCCAGTACATTATGGAGCATTTTTTCTATGATAAAAGCTGTCTTGAAAACGAAACGTGACCTTGAAATAGAAAAATTTCTGAATGAAGAACCAGACAGTAAATACCTCGCTTTAAAAGTAAGTAAATTGATACAAAAGCTAATTTATTTCAAAGAAAACCTATCTAACTGTACCTATCTAAAAATAAGTAAACTAAATTATTGTTATTTTTTACAGGTTGTATTAATTATTGGCATAAATGGTGCGTGCCGCTCAAATGAATTGTTGAATCTTAAGGTAAACGACGTTGAAAAGCATTCGGACAAATTAATATTAGTAAAATTATTGAATACAAAGACTAAAATCGACAGATCATTCGTCATTAGTGAAGAATATGTGAATGTGGTGGACAAGTATATGGCATTACGACCCGCTAATACAAAAACTTCAAGATTTTTCTTACATTATGATAATGGAAAAAGTAAAAAACAGCCCATAGGCATCAATAAAATCGGTGATATGCCAAAAACGATTGCTAAATTTCTTCAGCTTCCGGACTCCCATCTTTACACTGGGCATTGCCTGAGGCGGACGTCAGCAACACTCTTAGCTGACTCAGGCGCTGATATTACAGTTCTTAAACGCCATGGTGGCTAGAAGTGTAACAAGATTGCAGAAGGATACATCGAAGATTCTAAAGTTATTTAATATGCTAACTTTTAAAATTTGCGATAGTGGCGCCCCGCAAAAAGAACTCCTTTCGTGAAAAGCACTCTACCTATCAGTCACAGTTCCCGATTGAGCTGAAATTTTGCATACCGGGAATCGGATGACAATGCAATAATTTTATGACATGGAAGTGATCTGAAGTCTGATGATGGAGCTGAAAGGTGAAATTTGATAGATATATTATAATAAATAGTTTGAGTACGTAGGTATATGATAGTTTCATTTCAGAAAATTTCATTTTAGTTTTTTTTATACAACGATGTAAGAAGATGAGCAAGATGCTCTCCTGATGGTAAGAGATAACGCTGGGATTTAACGAAGGTTAAATTCTGGGTGCACTGCTGAGTCATAAAATGTTAAGATTCTTCAGCCCAGTAATTTCACTAGCCACAGTGCCCTCCTACCGAAGCACAGTAATGTCTGCACATCACTGTTCAGGCGGCAGAATAACTGACACTGTTGGGGTACTAGCCGATCTCCTGCAGAGGAAGTCTACCCACGGTAAAGAGATCACCATTAAATGACGCGGAAAAAAGTCAAGAGTAACTGTACGGAATCAAGCTGTTATTATTCCGTATTTTTATTAGTTTTTCTGATTTAAATGATAATTTGATATATTTTTGTTTACTGTATTTAATCTTGATGTACTATATGTGTAAGTGGTCATTTATTGCCGTTCTAATTTGTACTGTGGTATAGGTATAACGATAGTTCTGGGACTTATCCCAGGACGTCTCTGAAATCTAAGTATTATTCACAAAAAATGTTTCATAATATTATTTACTAGCTTATGCTCGCGGCTTTGCCCGCACGGCAAAATCCTTTCTTAGCAGTGGTCTACGTCATGAAACCTTTCTATGTTCCAAATTTCAACCCAATCCATCTAGCGGTTGAGGCTGTACGTTATACAGATACATCAGTCACTAGCTTATTCTCATGGCTTTGCCCGCATGGACGGGTTACGTTTCATAATACCTACGGTCGTTTCAACTACGGTCGATATAACTACGGTCGATTCGCATAAGTTCATTTCACATATTGGACGACTCGCTTACAGTGCAACTCGCCTGCGGTTGATTAAACTATGGGCATGTGAACTAATGGGCGATTCGGCCAATGTTCATTTGATATATTGGTTAATTCAACTATGGACGACTCACCTACGGTTTATAAATTCTTTGCTACGCGTGTTTTTAGTACAGTATTCAGGGCAAACCGAAATCTGTTGGTTAGGTTAGGTTTGAACAGTGACCACAATGCGCGAGCCGAGCGAGCGAAGCGAGCGTGCCGCGGCAGCGGCCGGCGAAGCGCCAGATATTTTTCTTATTACTGAATTATTTATCCTGTGTCATGGCATCTTCAGGCATTTTGGCATCTTCTTTCATCTACCTCATCATGGCAAAGTGGCATAATAAAAACAACACGTTTCTGAATTCTGTACTATAAACAAGTATTTTTTAGCTGTCATACCTGACTAGCAGCCGGAAACGTGGTCTAAAAATACGTGAACGGTCCGTTAGTTCGGTCAAAAATAGGCAAATCGTCCAATAGTTTAAACAACCATAGCTCAATCGACCGTAGCTGAGTTAACCGTAGGCGAATCGTCCAATATTGATTTCAACCAATAGTTATTATGAACGTAGGCGAAACGTCCAATAGACATTTTGAATAGTAGGTGATTCGATCGTAGTTACATATTGGCAAGGTTTGCCAGCCTTTACTAATTCTACGCCCATTAAGTCGCAGAAAACCCGTGAATTGAATCCCTCTTTTCCGTGGAATTGGAAATCGAATTAAATGGTCTGTATCAAATTCATTAATATATGAATAATTTACTGTCACGCGCTACGAAGTGCGCGCGGGTCAGCTAGTAATTAATAAAAGTAAGTACATTGGTGTAAAATGATTTTAATGTAATTAATAGATAAGGTGTAATAGATTTGTAGTATTTTCGTGATATTATTAACCATAAAGTGTCCGCTTTGACTTGTCCTCCCCTTTTATTTAGTAGGCAAAAAATTGGTATAAGTAGGTTCTGTTTGTTTTTTCTAATCTATGATAACTTTAGATGTCAAATGGGACAATACTTCAGTTTGGCGTGTGACCTCTATTTAAATTTATCTTGATGGTAGGTATGTGAAATTTCAGACTAATGCTTTTAGCGCTTAGAGCTAATCGTTGATAGATTCATAAATCAGTCAATTAATTACGTTTTATAATATTGTATTACATCATTTTTGTTTTATTAGTTAACATTCAATTTGTAACTTGCTTTTTGGCTCGCAACTCAGTGGAGCGGTGTTTTGGAGTTCTAAAAGGCCGTTTTAGATGTCTAAATAAAAGTCGCGTGCTGGAGTATGCACCAGCAAAATGTGGAAGAATTGTTATTGCATGTGCGATTCTACACAATATGTGCTTAAAAAATGGCCTAACTGATTGGGATTATGATGCCAGAAGTGATGACTCGATCGCAGAGCCCATGGAAGGCCCAGAAAATAATTCCCTATTACAATGAGATTACAAGTTCGAGCAGCCCTAATTAATAGATTATAAATTCTCTGCAGAGTTGTATGCGCTGCTATAATAATCTACTATTATATACTTATAAACGCGAAAGTTTGTATATAATGTAGAATGCATTTGTTACACTTTCACAATGGTGGTCCAATTGAGTTAAAATTTGGTATAGAAGTAGCTTAGACCCGGGAATAACAAAAGTGGCAGTTTTAAAACTCTGTAAAAATTTACTTCAATTTTGTTGCAGTAAAAATAAAAGGCTAAAAATTATGTAGAGTTTTTATTTATGCAGCTTTATGACGCATTGAACTGAAACAATAAATAATTTTAAGATATTTACGAATTGCAAAATGATCTACATACATGTAAGCTTCTTGACGTTTACCAATTTTTAATCTAAAGCCTCTTCTTGATACTGCATGTTCATCGTCATAGCACGCGCTATATTATTAAGCGCATGCGCTATATTTGATGCAAGACTATTGCATCCGTCGGTGATAGCCTTGGCAACATGTTGGATACTTTCTACCACTCCTTCCAGAGCAACAGCTTGGCGCTCCAATGATGCTTGCA
Source organism: Hemithea aestivaria (assembly GCA_947507615.1). Lineage (NCBI taxonomy): Eukaryota > Metazoa > Arthropoda > Insecta > Lepidoptera > Geometridae > Hemithea > Hemithea aestivaria. The sequence continues at coordinate 6,485,728 of OX382323.1, forward strand.
ATGGATCTTCTGTGCAAAAACGTAAAAAATGAGAACTAACTTAATTTTATATACCAAAAATGCTTACAATTTACAATCTAACTAAACAAGAATTATTAGCAAGTGAAATAAAAAATAAATAAAAACAGTTTACTAAAAAAAGCTGAAAATAAATGTAAAAACGTAAAAACCATTATTTTCTCCTGCTTATTCAATTATACAATAACGAAAGAAATATAACAAGTATATATATTTAATACACAACGGTAGAAGTAAACTAGTATTTTGAAGCGTCCATGGTCCAGTAGTCTAACGTCTGGCTTGTAATCCGGATGCCCAAGTTATAATCTCAATGTGGTCAAAAAATGTTGCCTAAACGCTACCCCGTTTCAGAAGGCACATTAAACGTTGTTTCCTATAAGACATGTAGAAGGCAGTTGTCAGATATCAGATAAATGTTTCATAAAATGAGAAAATTATTAAAATATCTACCTCCAGTGGGTCAGGGATTCCCTGTACGCCCTCAGCCATCTCCACTCCACAGAACTGTAGGAGGGTGTCCTCTAACTCTGTGAGTGGAGCGGGCCCGGGACCGCCACCTGTGCCACTTCGGCACTTTTTTATTTATAAATATTTCGATTTGACGTCACATCGCCAATCCTGCCAACTCTGAGAATACAAGTTAATGAAAATATTGGATTAGTATAATAATATTTTTTAATTACAATTTCATTCGCTCAAAAACACACCTTCAACCACTTATCTGCGGTTTTGGTTGCCTCGCCACCAGCAGAGTTTAAAACCTCTGCCAGTTGGTCGAGCAAAACTTGTTTTTACGGCTCGCGTTAGCACCCTTTACACGACCTTTGCCTAGATCTTGATGATGCAGCATGAGCTGCATCATCATTTGGCGCTGCTCCAAGGTTACTCGTTTGCTCTGAGAATACGAACAATTTTAAATCAAATTAATACTTAAATAATTAATACTCATTACAGATATGAACAAGAAAGAAATATAAGAAAACTAACTTTGTTCATTCTTAAAATTTAGCTAGAATATCAAATCTATATAAATAAAAATTAATTGTTGTTCGTTAGTCTGATTAAAACTCGAGAACGGCTGTGCCGATCGAGCTGATTTTGGTTTTAAAATGTTTGTCGTAGTCCAGGGTAGGTCTAAACGGTGAGCAAATAAGGAAAAATTGCGAGTAAGATAAAGTAAAACGACAATTCCATTTTCCCATATAAAAGTTGACCACTTACTTTCTGTCAAACATTTGACGGTATTTGTACTCTCAGTTCCACTCGAATTGAAGAACGCATTAAAACAAGACTTTTGAATCGACAACATAATATCAACTTTGCTCATAACATCGTGTATTTATTAATTTTAAAAATAATTAATGGGTTGACATGTTTGACGGACCTTATGAAATTATGACAGGCATACGTTATGCAAATACTGCCGCAAATTAAAAAAAATATATACCAAGAAGGTTCCCATTCTAAGTTTTTAACAATTTTAAAAAAGTTGTACGCTTAATTTGGTACCATAGAGGAAGTAAATAGGTTTAATGATGTTTTTGACTCACAAACTCGGTGCACACAATCTTCTAAATTCAAATTTACTTTACCCTCTAGAGGATAAAATGGACTTTTCCAGTCAGATATCGAAGCGCAAAAATAAACTTTCCGAGGGATGAAAAATCTTTAATGAATTTCATTACAAAGCATCGTGTGTATGGCCAAGTACGTTGTTGGATGTACTCTGTTGAGTAGCAAAAGCGTGAGGAATCGATGGTTACCGGAGGTAGCTTAGGACCGGGGGCGTGCTATAGGATACTTTTTATCCCGATTGTATATATTATAGGTATATCCAAGATGGCCGCCGCTACAAAATGGCGGATTATTTTTTTCTTCTACGACCCCCTCAATATGGGTATCAAATGAAAGGGCTTAGCTTCTAGAATACAACGCACTTTAATAAATTTGAAATCTAGCATGGCCGCCACCACAAAATGGGGAGTAACAAATTTTGAAAACGTTAAAAAATTCCGCGATTTTTAATTTAATTCACTCGTGTTTATTCTTTATTTATTAAATAATCTAGCTCTTATGTTTTTATGTGTTTCTGGTACTTTAGATGCAAATTCTTGTAGAATAATGTCCCTTTTTTTAGTTTTTTATACTTTATTATGCATATTTTTTATATTTATTAAATAATCTAGCTCTTATGTTTTTATGTGTTTCTGGTACTTTAGATGCAAATTCTTGTAGAATAATGTCCCTTTTTTTAAGTTTTTTATACTTTATTATGCATACTTTAAAGGACAATATTGTAGAGAATTTTATGGAGAATAAACTTCTTGACATTTTTATTCTCATAGTTTCAAGAAAAACTCAAAAGCTAAAAATAGGGACATAAAAGTTTGACAGCTGTAATCTCAAATGAAGATCACTCCAAGACCTATCATTTATTCCTTGACAGCGTCAGCCTAGGACGAGTATTTTCCGAGATATTGACGTTTCAAGTTTGACAGCTGTCATCTCAAATGAAGATATCTCACAAGACCTATCAGTTATTCCTTGACAGCACCAGCTTAGGACGAGTATTTTCCGAGATATTGACGTTTCAAGTTTGACAGCTGTCATCTCAAATGAAGATCTCGAAGACGAAGAGTAGTCCAGAAGAAAATTTAAATTCTCATCGGCAGCCATAAGATGACGTAATAAAAAAAATTATATAACCTTTTTTGCATAAGTGTACTCCTGTCATTTTGAGAATCTGTTCATAAGAGAATCTGTCCATATGAGAATAATCCAAATAATCTTATCTTACTAATATTATAAAAGCGAAAGTTTGTGTGTATGTGTGCGAGTGTGTGTGTGTGTGTGTGTGTATGTTTGTTACTACTTCACGCTTAAACGGATGCACCGATTGACTTGAAATTTGGTATGAAAGTAGCTAGGACTCTGGAATAACACATAGGCTACTTTTTATCCTGATAATCTTACTAATATTATAAAAGCGAAAGTTTGTGTGTATGTGTGCGAGTGTGTGTGTGTATGTTTGTTACTACTTCACGCTTAAACGGATGCACCGATTGACTTGAAATTTGGTATGAAAGTAGCTTGGACTCTGGAATAACACATAGGCTACTTTTTATCCTGATAAATAAAACAGTATCTGAGAGAATTGATGTCAAATGAAAAAAACAACTTTATTTTTGGCGTCTCAATGGTGGCTCCTATTACTAGGATACCAAAAACTTTAAGGAGGTCTTTGGTAAAATTCGGGAACATCCGGTGAAATCCGGTTTTAACGATTTTTGATCCGAGAAAAATTAATTTTGAACCCATAAAAATCGGTTGCATTTTTGAAGTGAAAACTTCTTTAGCGGCGCTGAGCACTTTTTTGTATGGGTAAAAACTTTAAAACTCGCGTCAGGGTCACGTGATGCTGATCGAAAAAGCGTAAGATCGAGGGGAAGGGAGAGGAACTAGTATCTCCCACTCTTTCTACCGTGCCTGAGTGTGCTGCTCTGTTGATGGTGTAAAAGTCGTCGAAATTATGGATGGAAGTTGATTTTTCTGAGAGATAAAATTTAATGTAATATATAAATAACGATATAATATTATAAATAACAACATATAAATTGTCATATGTGTGTACGATAGCGCAATAAATAAACATTGTATTCTACCTCATAAATGATAGTACTTTTATACTTAAACACAACGTTAATATTGAAGTTTTTTTCATAGAATTTGATAGATATTTTTCAACAAGCTCATAGTCGAGACTGCGGCGAATTGAACGAATCAAACAAAGATCATTAAAATCGGTCCAGCCGTTCTTGATGAGTGGTGGAATTAATACAAAGTACCAGGAGACCAGAAACATATAGGAGATGTTCGGGTAATTTCGTGAGATTTCGGTGACGTTCGATTTTGACAAATGAGTCATTTGACGTATTCGAATTTCAAATTTTTTTCTTACATTTGGTTGATATTTTTTAACATGGATTGACAAATTTATTTCGATTTTCAAATTTTTTTATACTTATAATACATTTTTATTTACATGTACAAAATTTATTATATTTTTTTTTCGTACATAATTTGGTTGTTATTTTTTTAAATGCATATAGTCGAGAAGAAGACGAATCGAAGAAACCATAGATCATCAAAATCGGTCCAGGCCCCAGGCGTTCTTGAGTTATGAGTATTGAAACTTTTACGAAGTACCAGAACACCAGAAAAATGTAGGAGATGTTCGGCTTATTTTGTGAAATTCGGTTTCTTATTTGGTTCGGTTACCTTCATTATCTGGTTTCGGAAGTAGATGTGCCGTTGAGTTAATTTGTTTCCAAATCTGAGACCCTCTTTTGTTTGTAGTTTATTTAGATTGATCAAAAGTTGCCATCTAATTTTTTATGCCATCTTCGTCTAAAAATAACCTTTTCCTATCAAATGAATTCCTTATTAATTTAATGACATGGCAAGGATCAAGAAAATACATACTTTTTCTTGAGTACATGGGTGTGGGAAATGGGTAACTAAGTTATTAGGGTCAGTAAGTTTACTACCCAAAATTTCTGCAGCTGATAAATTTGCAGAGCATCCATCAAATGTAACGCCTACAACTGAAACTCCGGCTTCATAACATTTTTGTAAGCATATTGTAATTAAATTGGCCTTTGTTTCAGCTGTTACACCAGAGGGGCTATTGGCTAATTCTCACCCACTACGATTAATGGCAACTTCAATGTAAATCAATGTACATGGGTGTGGGAAATGGGTAACTAAGTTATTTGGGTCAGTAAGTTTACTACCCAAAATATCAACAGCTGAAAATTTGCATGTATTTATTAATTATTATTTATTATAAATCGTATGACGATGCAATATTATAATGACATCGAGCTGATCTAATTATGGAGTTGGAAGGTGACATTTCATTTATTTCATTTATTTAATTCACAAACAATCGGTATTGTATTTGAAATATTACATAAAATTAAATCATAATAATAATAATGTTCCTTAATAATAATAAATTTACATAATACATAAAAAGTCAGAAATAAAAATTTACAAATACAAATATCATAATTCATTAAATTTACACCTAAAAAATTCCTCCACTGAGTAGAAGCACCCCTTCAACAATAACTGCATTAATGTGCTTTTAAATTTGCGTGGACAATCTATTTTCTTCATATCAGTTGGCAAAATATTAAACAATTTCACCGCCTGATACCGCGACGCGTGCTGAGCCACCTTAAGCTTAAGGCAAGAGACGAACTCCAGATCTTTACGACGTGTGTTCAGTCTCAATTCTCTCTGGCAATTGGTCTCATATTTGTCAGGATTTTTGACAATGTCCATAAGGGTCACTAGGATGTACAAACTTGGGACTGTCAAAACACCTAAGTTTTTGAAATATTCCTTGCAAGATTCCCAAGGCGGAATACGTACAATTGTCCGAATGGCTCTTTTCTGCAAGATGAAAGCTCTATTCATATTATAAGCGTAACTGTTACCCCAAAATCTGACACTATATCTTAATTTGCTCTCTACGAGAGCATAATACACTATTACGAGCTGGGCAACGGTCACTTCATCTCGGAGACTTCTGAGCGCATAACAGGCTGAGCTGATAGTATTGTCAATGTGGGTTAGCTCGTCCTTCCAATTCAATAATTCGTCAATGTGTACACCTAGAAACTTAACACTCTTGGTGAGTTCTAACCTGTTCCCTTCACATACAATATCGATCTTTTCTCGCTTCTGCATCGTGGTTTTAAACAGAATAGCTTGTGTCTTTTTAATATTCACCTTCAAATTATTTGCATAAAACCATATATTGAATAGATCGAGGGCCCCATTTACTTTCATTTCGAGTTCATTAAGACAACTTGCAGGTACTTCTGCATTGGTGTCATCAGCGTATACAACGAGTTTAATATCTGCAATCGAATTGGTCATAAAGTTTATAAGGTCATTGAGGAAAATAATGAAAAATATAGGTCCCAAAATTGAACCTTGTGGGACGCCTCGTGTAACATTTACTACTCTAGACTTTATCACAACTTCCTGTCCTTCGTCTATTTCCTTCAATTCTACAAATTGTTTTCTGTTTGATAAGTAGGATTTAAAAAGACAAAAAGTTTCCCCTCTCACTCCGTAAAATTGTAGCTTAGCAAGCAAAATGTCATGATCTACCAAGTCAAATGCAGACGAGAGGTCTAAAAATATACCAGCTACTTTCTTTTTACACGACAAATTGCAAACTACATCATTAATTAAGAGATCGACGGCGTCATTCGTACCAACCCCCGTTTTGTACCCAAATTGTCTTTCATTTAAAATGTCATATTTCTTTAAATGCAACACTAGTCTATTTTTAATAATATTCTCATAGATCTTTGACAAAACCGGTAGTAGAGATATAGGTCTAAAATTTTTTGGATCATTTTTGACACCCTTCTTATGAACCGGTATAATTCTTGCTATTTTTAATTGTTCCGGAAAGATACCAGAGCTTATGCAGCTATTGAAAAAATTACATAAGGGTTGAGCGAGGATATCTATATTATCCTTAATAGTAATAATAGGTATCTCGTCATATCCATAAGAATGCTTAGTAGCCATCCTTTTTACAATCACCCTGATCTCTGTTTTGTTAGTTGGACTGAATTCCATGTCATTATTTACTCTATTACAATTTTTTTCTAAAAATGTCAATGCCTGCTCTTTGTGAGAATTATTATCAGAATTATTATTATTAGCACTATGGTCAAATTGGTTCAAAAATATGTCAGCTATGTCTTCTATGTTATCAATTATGTCATTATTAATTTTAAGTCTATAATTTACAAATGTCCCTAGCCTACTTTTATTTCTTTGTCTATTTACTATATTCCATATTTGTTTGGAACTATTTTTAGCATTCTCTACTTCGCGTTTGACGCTATTCCGGTGGGGTGGGGGTCGGTCCGTGTACCTTGACGCCTCCATCGTAACCTCGAGCACAGCGTTTCATCTAAAAAATCTAAAAATCTGGTGTCAGCAGCAGCAGCGAGGGTGGGGGTGGGGGTGGTGTTGGGGGTGGGGGTGGCGGTGGCGGTGGGGGTGGCGGTAGGGGTGGGGGTGGGGGTGGCGGTAGGGGTGGCGGTAGGGGTGGCGGTAGGGGTGGCGGTAGGGGTGGCGGTGGGGGTTGCGGTGGGGGTGGCGGTGGGTGTGGGTGTGGATGTGGGTGTGGGTGTGGCGGTGGGGGTAGGGGTGGGGATGGGGGTGAGGGTGGGTGTGGGGGTGAGGTGGGGGTGGGAATGGGGGTGGGGGTGGGGGTCGGTCCGTGTACCTTGACGCCTCCATCGTAACCTCGATCTTCTACAAGAAAAAAAACCTTATTGGTCTCACAGTGGTAATTTCAGAATATGCACGCAATTTGAAATAATTTAATGCAAAGGTAGTTTGGCTACCAAAAAAGAATACGAGATAGTTTTCAATCCAAAATTCCCACGGGATCGAGAATAATATGGAAAATGTAATAGTTTGAAATTTGGTGTAATAGTAGTTTGACTACCAAGAAACGATAATGGATTTTTAATCATCCCAATATTCCTATGGGAACGGGAATATTAAGCTAAAATTTGTTATAAAAGTTGTTTGATTCCCAAGCTCAAGCGCATCGCCTCATTCTCGCTTCGTACGTTTGATTTGCGCATTGTGGATACTTTCCTAACCTAACCTAACTAACATAATATTATGTGGGTGGCGGTGGGTGTGGGTGTGGGTGTGGGTGTGGATGTGGGTGTGGGTGTGGCGGTGGGGGTAGGGGTGGGGATGGGGGTGAGGGTGGGTGTGGGGGTGAGGTGGGGGTGGGAATGGGGGTGGGGGTGGGGGTGGGGGTCGGTCCGTGTACCTTGACGCCTCCATCGTAACCTCGATCTTCTACAAGAAAAAAAACCTTATTGGTCTCACAGTGGTAATTTCAGAATATGCACGCAATTTGAAATAATTTGGAAAAAAATAAAATACAAATTATAATATCTTACTAGTCTTACTAATATTATAAACGTGAAAGTTTGTATGTATGGATGTCTGGACGTATGTTTGTTACTCTTTCACGCCTAAACGGGCGGACTTATTGAGCTGAAATTTGCTATGGAGATGGCTTAGACCTGGACTAGAATTTTACAAATAAATTTTAAATAAAACAATGTAAAATAAAAATAAGAAAAAAAAATCAATATATTATTATTATTTATGTACCTATAATACTTGTATAAATGATAATAATTATGATCACCGATTTAGCAAAACTCAAAGGCCTAATCTGGTTTTTTGTGTCAGACGATATTTATTCCTAGGTGAATTAATTTAAATATTATCCGTATACCTCTAGGTTGAGTGGCTTTCATGTTAGGAATTAAACGCGCCCTCGCTGATTGAAAGTGAGCTTAAACTAGATAATAATTTTGTAAGTTATTACCAAACTGACTGATTTTTAGTTCTTTAGCAAATAATACAAGTAGTTTAGTTGTGCATGCTGTGGCACCCTATAAGTGCAGGAGCACACACGTTGTGATCTCTTAGTTTTAAGTTTGAATATTTAAGTGTATCTTGTGTTGGGTGTCCTAAATAAATAAATAAATAAATAATTATTAATAATTGGGGTTTATATACTCTAACAGAACAGGTTACCCTACTTACACTGTCAGAGTCAAATCACAATTTATAGGTTGTGTCCAACCTATGTGTTGCAGTTTCAGGTCGCCGAGATTACTACAGGCCCTGCAACATGACCTAACGACTGTCTCCTACATATCCTACACTCCTAGATTGTTGTTTATATCATCGAATAGTGTTTTAAAGTACCTACCTATATGAAATAGGCTTGAATAAAAATTAACAGAAATTTTCATTAGAAGTCAGATATATTGTAAGGTTTAATTAATCGTAGATTGAGTAAAAAAAAGATTAAATACTCAGTTCCATTTACACCCCGTTAAAAACAATTTTGTCAAAAACCAAGGGCATTTTTTAATTAACAAACAAACAAAATATCTATTAGCTTAAAGTTTTAGGATAATAAACAAGTACAAAACAAAATGGCGGGAAAAGTCCTTCTCGATAACAAAACAAATATGTTATTTACAGAATGAGTTCGCGTACCGTTCGTGTGATTTTCACAAAACAAGATATTACAAAAACAATAAAAAAAAAAAAACAATTTAAAAATAACGATATAACCCACAGCTGGGCAAAAGTCTCCCTTCTAAATATCATCACATATCTCAAAAACAATATTTAGTCTGTCCAATAAATACTAAAATAATAAAAAAAGTAAAAAAATGTTTTTAAGTTAAACGGTTTTATTTTAAACATGTACTAAAAGCTAAAAAATAAAATCGTTAGGCACGTCAAATATCTACAATTGTCAGAGAAAATATTCATTAGAGATTTACTCGTAGATATTTGACGTGCCTCACGATTTTATTTTTTAGCTTTTAGTACATGTTTAAAATAAAACCGTTTAACTTAAAAACATTTTTTTACTTTTTTTATTCTATTGAAAAACAACGATACAATGTACATATTATTATTTTTTTTCATTAATTTAATAATCTTATCTGAGTAATAATTAACAACTATTAATAAAAAATAGAAAATGTTATTGTCTTATATTTTATTTTTATTTCTTTGTGAATCGTCTAAGGGTTTTTGTAAAATGTTGACCTGCTGTATTAATGATGTTTTTATTTTGACTATATTATACTAATATCTTATCAGAACGCCAATCGCCGTTACCCCTCGGAGCACACAACATAATAGAAAATATGAAAGACAGTATATCAGGACGTCTTTTCGGACGTATAGTACACGAAACAAGTGAAGTCGTAAAATCAACAGATTATGAAAATTTGAATCCGCCTACTTTCACCTACTTGTGTTATTAGAGACTAGCTTATGCTTGCGGCTTTACCCACGTGGCAAAATCCTTTCTTAACGGAGGTCTACGCCATAAAACCATTTCCAAATTTCAACCCAATCCGTCCAGCGGTTTAGGCAGTGCGTCGATATTAATATGACTGATCGTCAGTCACTTCCTTTATATATTTAGAAGATCCTTTCCTTTTATATATTTAGAAGATCCTTTTATGGCCGTGTATCAAAATGCATCCTCACCAAATTTAAGAGAAAATCAGATATTAGAAAATCAGAATAATAGTATTATGTCCAACATGAGCACAGCTTTAACCCCTTTAAATACTCTTACTAACTTGATATCAGATCTTTCACCTTTCCCTCTCAACCGATTACTCCGACTGTAGACAACTACGGCGGGCAAACACCTATGCCATCACCAGCTAAACCCATGGTGATATATTATGTAACGATTTTATCCCACTCACAATGACCCGTGACTTTAGCTTAGCCCAACGTACAATTTCCATTCGTCTGGTGTGTAAATTGTTTTATGCTCTGCAGCCCTTTCTATAACACTGTGGACAGAATCCCCTACGTTTTGGGTATGTCCTTTTTCAAGGAACCTATGGGTTATGGTTATATCACATTCCATAGCTACTAGAGCATACATATTAAATGCGATGCGACTTCGATTCTGACCAGCGCAATTGTCTGACCAGAATCGAAACTCTTTCACACCCTTCTACACAAATTTCTTTATAAAGTCATACACGCAGCTGGCTACTTCGTTGGCCCCACGCTGGGCAACATCTTCGTCCCACATATAGCGATAACCTTGTTTGCCGACCATATCATATATAGTAAAATTATAGCATGATAGCTTTCGTTTGTAATACAATACACTCATTTGCCCGTAAGGACAGGACAAAACTTTTTGGAAATCAAAAGTAGCACAAATAATGCGTTCATTAGAATTAATAGCGTCATTTTTATCACCTTGTTTCAAGGCCCTAGATACTTTTTTAGCATCTAAATGTTTTTCGTACTATTTATTCTCTTACATAGGATTTTGGGTTTGCTTAAAAATGTGACACTGATTACAAGTATTCCTTTTGGGTTTATGAAAACTCAAATTAAAATGAGTGTTAACTATGTCTCTGTACGGTCTCAAACTAGAAGCTGTATTTGAATAATTATTGAGTTCAGGTCATTCTTTGTATAACTTGAACATCCGAGCGATGCTCAAGTCACCATCTAAATACAATCTTTTGGATGAATAACAAGTGAATTAAATTAAAAATTAAAAAAAAAACCCCAACGCAATACGTAATTCACCATTTTTTGATGGCAGCCATCTTGGATTTTAAATTTTATATAGTGGGCTGTATTCTACTCGTTAAGCCCTTTCATTTGATACCCATATTGAGGGGGTCGTGGAAGAAAAAAGTAATCCGTCATTTTGTAGCGGCGGCCATCTTGGACCGATTTCCACCAAACATGGCTAAGAACACTCTCGACTAACTTTACTTTCAAACAAAAAAAACTAAATCAAAATCCGTTCATCCGTTCGGGAGCTACGATGCCACAGACAGACACACACACAGACAGACAGACAGACACGTCAAACTTATAACACCCCGTCGTTTTTGCGTCGGGGGTTAAAAAAGCGTCGGTACGCCCAAATTATAGTCTGTGTTTTGTTTAAGAAACCCTGAATCCCAACCTTTGATATTAACCTACCTATTTACTAACACCGACCATCTGCCTACCTATTTCTGGTCAAAATAAAATATAACAGATAACACATCCGACAAAATCTAATATATAAAATTCTCGTGTCACAGTTTTCGTTGCCATACTCCTCCGAAACGGCTTGACCGATTTTGATGAAATTTTTTGTGCTTATCCGGTATCTATGAGAATCGACCAACATCTATTTTTCATCCCCCTAAATGTTAGGGGTAGTCCACCCCTATTTTTTTTTATTTATTTTTTAGACAAAATTTTTAATTTCTATTTTTTTATGATACAACATACAAAAATACATACAATCCTCAATTTTCACCCTTCTACGATCAACCCTTATTTTTTAATAGCCATTTTAGTAATTTAATCATTTTTCCTCGCCGGTCGAAAACTGATCAATCGTCATTTAATTAGTTATCCCCGCCAGATGTCTACAGGTGTCACTTCTGACCCAGTAAACAGCACGGAGTAGGGATGAGAACGAAGCCGGTCTCCTTTCTTTCTCACTCCCTACACAGTTGTCGGCCATCATTATTGTTTATGCATCAAGTGTAGTAGTAACGTTGACAATTATTATTTTGCTATCTCAGTGTAACTCTCATATTAACTTTTAATCATTCCTATTTTATCAATAATAATTAAATTATCAATTTTGAGTGTATTTTGAACGATTAGTTAATTAAGTGATTTTATAACCTCAAAAGTACTCAACACGTGACACGAGCTTCCAATAACAATGGATTTTGTGTTGTAAGTATATAGGTACTTTTTTTTATTTATATCGAAAATGTTATCTATACTATTATATAAAACAGTAAACTGACTGACTCATCATCGCACACGGCAAACCACTGGACCTAGAAAGACGAAATTTGGAACATAGGTTCTTTTTACCCTGGAGGCAGGTAATAAGAAACGATTTTTGAAAATTCTACCCCTAAGTGGGTTAAATAGGGGTTCAAAGTTTGTATGGAGAAAATCACATTTTTGAGTTGATTTACTTAAAACTTGGTAAAAACATTCTTAAATGAATATAATTAAACATTTCATGCAGGGTTTTTCGAAATTTAACTCCTGAGTTGAAATATATAGAAAAAGCTAAATAATACGCACATTTCAAAACATGTGCCGCCATCTGTTGATAGTTTATGAAATTGGCGCAATCTGTTGAAATTTGATAGATGGCGCTATTATAATTAAAATTAGCTAAAGTGCTTTTCTCGAAAGCAAAATTTATTATTAATTCTTCATAATTTCTTATATTGATTTTTTTAATTACATAGGTATATAGAAGAATATCTGCAAGATTTTACACTAAAATAAATAAATTATAAAAATATGTACATAATGTATATCATCCTCTCTAACACGTCCTATTAAAATTATTAAAATACTATTATTTCATTTCTTAATTTTAATAACAATTATTGTACCTTCTAAATTGCATGTGCCCACCAGGGTCCTTAGAAATACTTACGTGCAAACTACACTAAGACCTTATTATGTACCTAATTCTAAGGGAGCAAATAAAGTATTGAGTATTGAGTATAATCATCAATTATTTAGGATAGGTAGGTATATTGTTCAGTAATCTATCTCTTATATAAAATCGTTCGTACACTTTCGTGCTATCAACGCACAGCCCAAACGGCTGGCCGTATCGAGCTGAAATTTGGACAGCGTGTTCTTTAGAAGATTTCACCGTGCAATAAGAAACGATTTTTTAAAATTCCCTCGGGAACAGGAATTGTTCCCGAAAAACGTTTGTATGCAAATCCGTAACCGCCGAACCGATTGAGCTGAAATTTTGTAAAACGATTGTTTGGACGGTGTTTAGGAACACTGAATAGTTTTTATGTCAGAAATTAGCTTTTAAGGGGGTCTAAAGGGGGGTTAAAGTTTGTATAGGAAATTTAGAACCGCTGACCCTATTGAGCTAAAATTTAGTATAGAGGTAGATTTAGTCCTAAAAAATGATATGGGATACTTTTTATCCCAGAAATCAACCTTTAAGGGGGGAAAGGGGGGGTGCAGGTTTGTGTAAGAAATCGTTAATAGCTTCTTTGTTTTAGCTGAAATTTGGACAGCGTGTTTTTTAGATAACGTGAACGACCGGTATGAAGGGATTTTGCAAAATTCCTACGGGAACGGGAATTATTCCCAAAAAATGTTTGTATGCAAATCCGTAACCGCTGAACCGATTGAATTGAAATTTTGTAAAAATATTGCTTGGATTGTGTTTAGGAATATTGAATAGTTTTTATGTCAGAAATTAACTTTTAAGGGGGGGGAGGGGGTAAAGGGGGCGTCCAAGTTCGTATAGGAAATTTAGAACCGCTTACTCTATTAAGCTAAAATTTGGTACAGAGTTAGATGAGTCCTAGAAAATTATATGGCATACTTTTTATCCCAGAAATCAACCTTAAAGGGGGGGGGGGGGAAAGGGGGGGGTGCAAGTTTAAGTAAGAAATCGTTAACCGCTTCTTTATTTTAGCTGAAATTTGGACAGCGTGTTTTTTAGGTACTAACGTAAGCGACCGATAAGAACGGATTTTGCGAAATTCCTACGGGGGTAAAGCAGGGTAAAAGTTTGTATGGGAAATTTAGAACCGCTGACCCTATTGAGCTAAAATTTGATACAAAAGTAGATTGAGTCTTCAAAAATTATATGAGATACTTTTTATCCCAGAAATCAACTTTTAAGGAGGGGAAAAGGGGGGTGCAAGTTTGTGTAGGAAATCGTTAACCGCTGCTTTGTTTTGGCTTAAATTTACACAGCGTGTTTTTTAGGTAACTTAAGCGACCGAAAAGAAGGGATTTTGCAAAATTCCCTCGGGAACAGGAATTATTCACGAAAAACGAAACACGTTTGTATGTAAATCCGTAACCGATAGTTTTAATGTCAGAAATTAACTTATAGGGAGTATCAGTATTAAGAGGGGGAGGGAGGGAGGGCCAGTTTAATGGGAATTTAGGAACCACGGTATTGATTTAAGTCACGGGAAGAATAGTGTGAGAAATTATACCAATAATAATTTAGCTTAGGTTTTTTTTATGTGATGAAGTAGAAGACGAGCAAGACGCTCTCCTGATGTTAAGAGATAACGCTGCCCATAATCAGTACAGTGCTACCTAGGATTTCACAATGATGTGAAATTCAAGGAACACTGCACCAACGCTTCTTACTCAAGAGTCATAAGATGTTTAAGACTCTTTAGCCCAGTAATTTCACTAGCTACAGTGCCCTCCTACCGAAGCACAGTAATGTTTGCACATCACTGCTCAGGCGGTAGAATAACTGGCACTTTTGGGCTTTGGGGTACCCACCTAGACGACCTCCTGCAAAGGAAGTCTACTCCCGGTACATTACAGTAGATGTAAGTTAAAGAGTTACCGCTAAACCGAGATAGTTCAACCTCCGGGAAAGGATTTAGGATTGGTTAATACAGTAGCGAAACAAAACTGCATCGAAATACCCAGCCCTATATTCTTCACTACACACTACCCACAGCGGGAGGGTTTAAACAGGCCTATACTTATTTTACGCTCACAAAGTCGCGGGGATGGAAATACAATCATAGTCTAAATGGCAGCACCAAATCTTCGCTTTATTCATTGACTGTCACGCGCAACGAAGTGCGCGCGGGTCAGCTAGTTGATCTTATAAAAATGTAATTTTAATTTAATATTATTAAAAAAATGTAATTGAACAATTAAGATTTTCATGGTTTCCAAAAAATAAATCATTATGAATCTTTATTTTGAAATGTCAATGGAAATATTGGTTGTATGAAAAAATTATAAGAGACAATGTTTTCATAAAATTTAATTTGAAAAAAAATTCCATAAAATAATGCTTATTTTACGCATATACCACATTCTTACATACATACAATATACACATTCTAACATACATACATACTTCCAATAAGTAAGCTATTTTTTGTCTACACTAGAAATTACTAGGAAATTATTTATATGGCAAAACAACGTTTGCCGGGTAAGCTAGTAATTCTTTAAAAGTCGATAGAACATCGTCGGAAATTAACATCCGTCATACTTTGAGCAGTAACTTTCCGACGAACAATGTCGGATAATACCATATGACTGTGTTAACTCCGAAGAAAAATGAAGCATGTGATTTTTCTAGAAAACTACATAATTTTAAGCTGTTATTTTTATGCAGTTTTATAACAAACCCTATTTCCTACAAGTATATCAAATTTCATAATTAAAGGATTAGAATTTAAAAAGTTATGTCAATAAAACTATCAAAATTATTTAAAATGGCTGCCCTGTAAAAATTTGGTATTTGTTAGATCCGACTTTATTCTACGACTATGACGAGCTGTGCTTGTCTTTCTCTTCTAGAATCTTCCACCAAAAATCCGATCACCATAATTTTTTTACGGATGGATTCGAACCATGGCTTGCGGAGTCTGCAGCTGATACCGCAAGCCACTCGGCTATCGTAATGTATTTTTTGTTTGCCGAAATTCTTCTATAGTTCCGATATTGAAGTTTGAATTGAAAATGTTCCATGGCTACGTCACCGCCGTCACAATATGTTATTGTCTCCTGGTACTTTTCCCTGGTGGGCGGTGGAACAATGCAATGTAACTTGAATGTAATATTTGTGGTCATAAGAAGTAAAATAAATATAGCAGATGTTCCTTGGTAAATTATTATACAAGTAAATGCTTCGTGGTATCGTTTACTAGAAAAAATCAAAAGGTTCTTTTTGATTACACACTGGATGGTGATACTCTTAGCCGTCGCGGGGTAGTCAAAGATCTGGGCGTTTATTTTGACGATAAATTAACCTTCCATCACCATTATAATTATATCATTGAAAAATCGTCGAGTTTGTTGGGCTTTGTTGCTAGATCGACTAAACGCAAACCCAAGAAGTTTTCTATACTTGTACTATACGCTTGTTCGAAGCACGCTTGAATACAATTCAACCATTTGGTCTCCTTTCTATGAGGTCCACAATAACAGATTAGAGCGCATCCAAAAACGCTCTCTCAAAATCTTAAGTTATAGATGCGGTCTAGGTCGTAAGTACAATTCCTACCAGAAGAGACTCCAATACTTTAACATACCTTCTCTTGAGGCTCGCCGTCGCTACATTGACCTCAGCATTTTGTATAAAATCATCCATTTTTCTATAGACTCGTCCTCTCTTCTGTCCCAACTTAACTTTAATACCTATTTTAGGGCACGGTGCCGCAATGTCAACACCTTTAGCCTGCAAGTCTACTATAACAATACATCTTACTACAACCCTTTAGTGCGAATGTGTCGTCAATACAATGAGTTACTCATTACCTATCAAAACTTTGATGTTTTCCACCTCTCCCAATCTCAGTTCCATAGATTTCTAAAGCGTATATTGTTTTGTACAGCTGACGCCATAAATGTTAATGATTAATTTTCATGTCAATTATAATTATCATTTTTAATAAAACAAAAGTAATCACTAGATTTGATTCTAATGTTTCCTCTTGTGAATGATTTTGTAACAATTCTATGTATAATTTGTCCTATTTAGGCATACATGTTTAGGTTTACGACATAGGTCTATAATCTTGTCGCTAGTTATAATACTGTTTTAATTTGTGTTGTAAACTGTTTTGTTTGCTAGAAATAAATAAATAAATAAAATTATTATCTCCTGGTACTTTTTTCTAGGGTGGAAATTCATTTTCACGAAAACGAAGACGAAACATTTTACCTGACCTGAAAACGCCGCGCTGTCGCGGGTTACGTTAGGAATAGTTAAAAATAATATAGATCGGGTCAGGTTAGGAATCGGTTATGATAGTAATTATAATACCTAATAATATTTTTTTGACAATTCCGAACCTAACCCGCGATTATGTGAGGTTTTCAGTTTTCGTGTCAGTACGTATCTACTCGTAAATGTGAAATGAGAGCCAAGTTTACTATTCAGTAATGAAATATATTCATAACAACATAAAATACACTTTGTTAAAACTTAAAATATTATTTCTTCTTATCACTTCGGATAAATAATATATATGTTGAAGCCTAAGATCTCACTTGGCTAGTTCTCATAATATAGGTATATACAAAAAAATATTAAGTAGGTACCTACCTACTTACCTACCAAAATAGTTCATAATAGTCATGGAAGAACCATATTTTCGATGGTTCATCAGCAAATCAGAAAGCAAAATTTTAGAGAGCTAAGGTTTTGAATTTGCGAACAAAATTATTATTTATATTTTCGAGCGAGAGTGGTGAAAAATAAATTATGATACAGGGTTTTTTTAAGAATTTTTTAAATTGTCAACTCGATTTATCGAGAAAAAAAAATTTCGCGAAAACCGTAGATACATATTCGCGGAACGTATATGTTCCTCAAAATATGATCAACGATCTGCCCAAAAAGGCCCTATGCACCAATGTACTGAATAACCAATAAGCCTGTGTATAAGGAATAGTGTCGGCGTTGGTGGTTGCGACCGTATTTCCAGATTTCAATATTAAAGGATGTTATTAGTTTTCCATAGCACCAGATCACCAGTCCATTACACTTCACCTCTTCAAATATGTGTCGCAAAAACTTTTCGCCTGGACGCTACCGTCATTCGGGAGGCAAGTAAACTGTGGGTCCCTGCTGTTTCCTATAAGATATTTAGGAGGCATGTAGTCATCTCGGCGACCTGAAACTGCAACATATAGGTTGGCCACACAACCTTTAAATTGTGATTTGACTTTGACAGTGTAAGTAGGGTAACCTGTTCTGTTGAAGTGTTATAAACCTCATTCATGTCTGTGTCTCCTTTTAGGATTAGGCGTTCTATGCACAATTCCAGATTTATTTCTCCCAGCCTCAACTCCCTCATTGTCGCGGTTATATTTTCATCAAAGTCAGTGGTTTTTTTTATAGTTATGTCAGAACCTTCCTTTCCTTTTCTAATAATGTTAAAAATTGTGCGATATTATTGGGTTTACTAATGATTTTTTTATTTATCACAGAATTCCAGGTTTCTAGCATATTGGTAGTTCGGTGCTGGCTATTGTACACGCACCATTTATTGAATAACAAGTGAATTAAATTAAAAATTTAAAAAAAACCCCAACGCAATATGTAATTCACCAAACTGTGGTGGCGGCCATCTTGGATTTTAAATTTACTATAGTGGGTTGTATTCTACTAGTCAAGCCCTTTCATTTGATACCCATATTGAGGTGGTCGTGGAGAAAAAAAGTAATCCGCCATTTTGTAGCGGCGGCCATCTTGGATTTTAATTTACTATAGTGGGTTGTATTTTACTAGTCAAGCCCTTTCATTTGATACCCATATTGAGGGGGTCATGGAAGAAAAAAGTAATCCGCCATTTTGTAAAGTATTTTATGTCAAGTCCAAAATGAAGTTTGACGAGATCAAAAAGTCTCTGATATGTCAATTGCTTTTTATCAGGTAACAACGCATACAAAATGGGTACCACATTGGTGGTTTCCGAGAAACTCTCTATATCAACGTGTATTGAATACAGCTGATAAAACGGTATAGGCACCTTAAAAGTTCCATCTCCGAAATAGAAAGGAGCCTTATCCGCCTTTTCACTTATCATAAAATCTTGGCAGAGTTTAGTGGAAAACAGAAATATTTTGTCGTTTTCTGTGCCATCAATACAAACTAAAAAATCTTTGGCCAACAATTCTGGAATTTCAACTTTATTGACACATAAAAACTCTGTTTTTTGTACTTTCAAGAAATTCCTCCTTGTTCTATACAAAGTATCTTTTTTTGACTCCAAACTCGGTATGAAACTTAAATCTGAATCACGAAAGTTTTTTTCAAGAGTTTTTGGAATTCGAGTAAATTTCTCGCACACTTCCTTTTTACATATTATGTTCATTATGCGGTCAGTTTCATTTTTATCTGTATTTTTTTACACGAAATTCCTGTACCCCCTCTTATTATATCACTTTTATTTGCATTCAATGTAACCGTAATACTACACTCTTCCCTTTGAGCACATCTCCACAGGCTTGTTCCGCTTTTGTTATTAACATTGTGGTTGTATCTATACCCATCGTGCAAAAGTATTAATTTTCCTTTTTGACTTGTTATGAAAATCAATTTTCTCCATTCTTATCAATTCTCAATTACCTCCATTCTTAGGAAATCACCAGCGTCCGTAAAAGAAATTTATAATGATAAAGCCTATTACACACGTCGCTATATAGCTTCATATAGCGCGGTATAGCTTCAGTACAAATCAGCGTCCGTCACACACGTAGCTATAAATGACATATAGCGCTATATCGCGCTATATTTTACAGTTGATGTGTAGAATCCGCCATTTTTCATTTTGACTAGGTGATAAAATGACTAAGCCGCTTTGTATTACCGAGACAAAAAAAAAACAAAGTCTTATTACCTACGCGATATATTACACTAAATAGTAGCAAATGTTTATCTGCTATGTAACAAAATAGCAAAAGATGTTTTCCACTTTTTTTAAATATTTTGTTGTGTTTACAGATATTTGTGTTAGTATTTCTGTTGTATTTGACTCATTTTATTGAAGTGACAAAACATACATCAATAAGAATATATAAAAAGAATGATTCAAATTTTGATTACAATGTGTATAACAGCCAGTAATACAACATACACCCCCGTAATCAAAATGAGACAATTAACATAAACCTATCCCTTTTATACAATTCTGATGCTTAATGCGTGCTAGCGGCTTAGTGAATACATCAGCCCACATCTCCTCTGTCTGTTTAAAGACAACATTGATAACTTTCTTAGCAACTAAATCACGTAGAAAATGATACCTAGTGTCTATATGTTTTGATCTGTTGTGGTGGACTGGATTTATTGCTAATTTTTGAGCAGATTGCGAATCATTATAAATTGTTACAACAGTTGACTCACCTGTTATTTCCAACATTAGCCGCTTTAAAAATACAGCATCCTTTGCCGCTCCCGCTAAACTCATATATTCACTTTCAGTAGAGGAAAGAGCAATTGTTGTTTGTTTCTTGCTCTCCCATGAGATAGCTCCACCAGCCAAAGAGAAGTAAAATCCAGTGTATGAACGACGATCTATGGGACAATTAGCCCAATCTGCATCCGCATAGCCAACTAAATTTCCTCTATCTTTCCTGTAAGTAATACCCACATCGATACTTCCTTTTAAATACTGTAACACGCGCTTTGCCGCAATCCAGTGAGTTTTGTCGTATTTAGTATTGAACTGACTCAAATACGAAACAGCAAAAGCTATGTCGGGTCGAGAATTGACTGCAAGGAACATTAAACAGCCAATTAATTTCTGGTAAGGATATACAGTAGAGTCCTCATTACCTTTAGATGGCACTAATTTTTCCTTTTGTAAAGGTGTATGCATAGATCTGCAATCACCCATTTGAAATTTTTCTAACAAGCTCCGGATATAAGTAGCTTGATGTATTTTTATCTCATTAGGTTTCCAATCAATGTTTAAACCTAAATAATAACTCAATGGCCCAATCACTTTCATACTAAAATGATTCTGTAAGTCAGATATGACAGAGTCAAGTGTAGAATCTTTTTTATAAAATACGACAATGTCATCGACATGAAAGGCCAGAATAAGTAACTCGTTACCAACCTTCTTGGTATAAATACATGCTTCTGAAGGAGTTTGTTTAAATCCTATACATTGCAATATTTCGGTCAACTTTTTAAACCATGTCCTTGGGGCCTGTTTTAGGCCATAAAGTGAACGTTTTAATAAGCATACCTTATCTTCTTGACCAGGTTTAGCAAAACCTTCTGGTTGACTCATGTAGACCTCTTCCTCTAAGTCTCCGTTTAAAAACGCAGTATCAACATCCAAATGATGCATTTTCATTCCTGTTTCTGCAGCCAACGCAAACAACATGCGTAAAGAGGAGCTCCGGACAACCGGGGAGAAAGTTTCTGAGAAATCAACACCATATACTTGATTAAATCCTTTTGCAACAAGTCTTGCTTTATACTTAACAACATCACCTTGCGCATTTTTCTTTAACTTGTATATCCATTTGCATGGAATAAGCTTTTTTATCTGGTCTATCAACGAGTACCCAAGTTTTCTTCTCAAGCAATGATTGGTATTCATCGCACATTGCGAGACGCCACTTTTCACTATCTTCTGCATTAATAGCTTGTGAATAGCTTAAAGGTTCATCCAGTTCAGAGGATGAAGTCTGCACACATACATAGTTAGCAGAAGAATTAGGTTTTCTTGGTCTTAAATTATATCTTGGTTCTACAACCTCAGTATCAGAATTAATTTCTTCTGAAGAAATTGATGTATCAGCATTATGCCACTGTTCCTCACTACTATCAGGTACACAATTTTCTGATACTGGTGCAATATTAGGCTTTATTAACTGTTCCACAGTGACAGTATTTCTCTGTTCTGAACTATTTAATGAATTCTCAGACAGAAGAGGTATGTACGAGTATGCTGGTTCCAATAAATCATTACCAGTCTTACAAGTATTACCTTTACCTTTTAAATCATGAAAATGATCTTCAAAGAATGTTACATCTCTACTCTTCACAAGTCTTCTAGGACACGTAGCATCTCTAAAGAAATAGCTTCTCGGATCTTCTGAATATCCGACAAAGATGTGTTCCGATGCTTTCATATCCAATTTCTTCCGATTACAGTCGGGGACATGAATTAGAGCCCTACATCCGAAGACGCGTAGATGTGATAAATTTGGGACCATACCATACCACTTCTCGTATGCCGTCTTGCCTTCGAGAGCACGATGTGGAGATCTATTCTTAAGATATACAGCCATATCTGCTGCATCCTGCCAATAGGCAGAAGAAAGAGAACTTTCTGACAGCATAGACCTTACCTTCTCCATAATGGACTTATTCGTCCGTTCAGCAATACCGTTCTGTTGAGGACTATAGGGAACAGTAGTTTGGTGTTTAATCCCTTCATTTTGTAAATGATTCGAAAAAGCTGCATTAACATACTCTTTTCCGTTGTCACTCTTCAGTGTCTTTATCTTGGCTCCCGTTTCCCGTTCCACAGAGGACTGGAAAATACAAAACTTATTCTTTACTTCAGCTTTTGAAGAAATAAAGTAGACAAAAGTCATACGAGAAAAATCATCTATAAAAAATAAAATATATTTATTGCCTTGAAATGAAGATTCAGGCAAGGGACCACAAACATCTGAATGAATAAGTTCCAGAACTGAAGTTGATTTTTTATGTGAAACTTTCTTAAAAGTTTTCCTATTCTGCTTACCTTCAATACAGGAGATACAAGGTTCCTTATCGACTTCTGAATAATCAACGCCCACCGCGTGACCCTTCTTAAGTTGGTCCATTCCAATGCGGCATAAGTGACCTAATCGTCTATGCCAAAGCTTGAAACAAGATACATCAGAGTGCGTTTCAAAAGCGGATAATCGTTCATTGAGTTTAGAATTGACTGTAACATCTAATGAATACAGTCCACCACAAATAGAACCATGTAAAATTACATCTCCATTACAAGTAAAAGCATCAGAATCATAAAAATTACAACCAGTTTTATCAAAAACTAAACTAAAACCTTTATCTACTGCCTTCTTAACTGATATAAGATTCGAGTCCAAGTTTGGCACATGAACTACATCAAGAATCTTTTTGACCGATGTCAAATTATCACTGCAACTGGTAATCGAAACTTCACCAACACCTTGGGTTTCCAGTATATCACCATTTGCTATAGTTACAGTTCCAATAGGGGAATCCTTCACATTCTCCATCCAATCAGATCGCGATGTCATGTGTGCTGTCGCTCCAGAATCTATATACCATTTCTCATTATCTAATTTCTCATTTACATTCAGTGCACAGAGAGCATTCTTATGATTTACAGATTTCTTATTCTTGTCCTTCTTATGGGGACAGTCTGGACGCTTATGACCTGGCTCATTACAGTCATAACACACAATAGGCTTCTTAGGCTTGGATGCAGAAGATTTACTTTGATTCATCCGGGAACGAAGAGCAGTATCAGGATTATCATATTCAGTTTTATTCAATTCATTCAATAATTTTGTCTTTACAAGGTCCGAAGTTATATGTGTATTCGAATTTTCCAGAGCTAATATTAAAGGCTCATATCGTGGACTCAGACCTCCCAGAAGAATAGCAGCTATTGATGCATCTTCTATTGTTTTTCCGATGTCAGCCAAGTCTTGTATAGTAGACATGATGGCATTTATATACATCTCAATTGAGTTATAATCTTCAAGGCTGCATCTATAGAGTTTACGTTCAAGGCTTATACGTCGACCCAAACCTTTGTCTTCGTATGCGGACGAAAGAGCGTCCCATGCCTCCTTTGCAGTTTTTGATGACCTTACGTGGGTTATTGCCAGTCCATCCAGAGTAAGGCAAATCTTCGATAAAGCTTTCTGATCATTTCTTAACCTTTTATCGGTGGATACATTACTATCTTGGTAACCTACGACGGCTTCCCACAATTCTTCATGAATAAGGCACATCCGCATCTTAAACTTCCATGTAGAGTAGCCTTCCCTATTAACTAAAGGTTTTATGCAAGAAAGGGAATTATTATTTGACATAATTTTATAACTCACGAACAGCTGGTCAATGTCCAAAAAATACACATATGATGCACGTAATACTTTAGAAAAACTTTCTTTTCACTTTTAATGCAGAAAAACAGTTTATTCTTGTATTTTCTTATAAATTCGTGCTGATAACGAATGTTGTATTTGACTCATTTTATTGAAGTGACAAAACATACATCAATAAGAATATATAAAAAGAATGATTCAAATTTTGATTACAATGTGTATAACAGCCAGTAATACAACAATTTCGAAACATGAAGGCCTTGTATCTAAATTAAGATTTATGCTACCACGACAGTTTGCGCAAATTCTGGAATCTTACTTATCAGAAAGAACATTTAGAGTACGACATGAAAATGCATACTCCGAATTAAAATTAATCAAAGCCGGAGTACCACAGGGAAGTGTGCTAGGGCCTGTCCTGTATCTTCTGTACACAGCCGATATCCCTGAACTAAAAAACAGCAAAATAGCGACTTTGCGGATGACACCGCCATAATGGACACCCATGAAGAAGCAGTGGATAAAGTTCAAGTGGCAATTAATAACATTTACGAATGGACGAAGAAATGGA
The DNA here is from genome assembly GCA_947507615.1 of Hemithea aestivaria. Classification (NCBI taxonomy): domain Eukaryota; kingdom Metazoa; phylum Arthropoda; class Insecta; order Lepidoptera; family Geometridae; genus Hemithea; species Hemithea aestivaria. The sequence goes on from OX382323.1 coordinate 6,510,599, forward strand.
GACTAAAACTCAATGAAGCTAAATCCACCCATATAGATTTTACGAACAAGTTGATTAATTATCTTCCTGTGTTCATAAACAATAAGGCTGTCCCTTATGCAAATACAGCCAAATACCTAGGTATGACATTAGACGCAAGGCTTCGCTGGAAAGCTCATGTGAAAAAGAAAAGAGATGAGTTAGAACTAAGATATAAACAAATGTATTGGCTGCTAGGCAGACACTCAACTTTGTCAGTGCATAATAAAATATTGCTATATAGACAAATTCTGATGCCAATATGGACATAATATGGTATCCAGTTATGGGGATGCACCACCCAGAACAATATTAACATTATCCAGCGCTTCCAAAATAAAGTATTGAGGGGAATCGCAAACGCTCCCTGGTACGTTAGAAATGACGATCTTCATAGGGACTTAAATGTGGAACTCGTATCTAGAGTAATTAAAAAGTTTGCCGTGAGTCACGAACATAGACTTCATCATCATCTGAATGTCGAGGCTATCCAGCTCCTCGATAACACAGACCTAGTGAGATGACTCAAAAGAACAAAGCCTTTTGAACTAGTGTAGTGATAATGAAATTAGTATAAATAGTGTAGTGCTACAACAAGACACATGAACAAAGTGTACCTCACCAATAATAGAGACTGTAAGACAAGTGTTAATGGAGACTATCTTAGATATTATAATTTTGTAGAAAAATACGTTAGAGTTAAATTACTCATTAGCCTAGAAAGGCTAGATTGTAACACTAAGTATAACAGAACCATATAGTGATATGTTATCAAAAAAAAAAAAAAAGGTAGCACTCCGGGAGTGCCGGCAGAAGTGAAAACTTCAATATTAACGTTGTGTTTAATTATAAGTATAAAAATACTATCATTTATGAGGTAGAATATAATGTTTATTTATTGCGCTATCGTACACAAATATGACAATTTATATGTTGTTATTTATAATATTATATCGTTATTTATATATTACATTAAATTTTATCTCTCAGAAAAATCAACTTCCATCCATAATTTCGACGACTTTTACACCATCGTTATTATCAGAATCATCATCGCAAATTTTTACAACTGATACAATTGGTTTATGATAACTGAAGTAAGAAACAAACAGTTTTGATTCGAACCTATTTAAGTGTCTAATAAAGACCGCATCAATAGTAGTTTTGTATTTCGTTGTGCTAAAATTGCGATCATTTGACATAGTTGAACCAAATTCACAGAGCAGCACACTCAAGCACGGTAGAAAGAGTGGGAGATACTAGTTCCTCTCCCTTCCCCTCGATCTTACGCATTTTCGATCAGCATCACGTGACCCTGACGCGAGTTTGAAAGTTTTTACCCATACAAAAAAAAGTGCTCAGCGCCGCTAAAGAAGTTTTCACTTCAAAAAAAAGTATTTCGAAACAAAGTTATTTAATTTGTATTTTAAATTTATTCACCTCCTATTTATTTCCAGTAGGAGCTCATAATATTATGCATTATGATTATCTTCATAATTGTAAATAAACGGAATAAACTCACTTGTATTTACTTCGGCTTCGTGCCGACCGTTTCGATCCTGTACGAGGATCTTCTTCAGGGAGCTGCTGCGGTTACGCGCCGACGTCCGCGTCCCGCGCCGCACTGCGCGCAGCCGCGCGTCGCGCGCGCGCTGACAACTCTACGGGCCGCGGGGAGGGCGGGGATGTCACTTGTTCTTGCTCTTGCGACTGATCTTGATGACTCGCACACACAACGCTCACCACATCGTCAGCCCGAATACCACGGCTCGTAGTGGTAGATACCGCTTGCAAAACGGGATTCCATGCCTGTGGCAGCAACCAACCGCCATCTCTATTGAAATTCGGCCGACGACTTATCTCTATAGCTTCGCGTATTTTTCGCGGAACGAAAAATTTTTCTCTCGCTAATACGGTTGCTTTATCGAAGCGTATAAAGTGGTCCGAATCCAACACATGCTCTGTGATTGCCGAGGCATTGTAATCTCGGTTCTTAAGGCTGCGAATGTGTTCTTTAAGGCGTGTCGAGACATGCCGCTGAGTCTCACCGACGTAGCTCTTGCCACACTCACACGGTATTTCATATACCCCCGGTCCAGCTAAAGGTTCTTTGTCCTTGGGAGAGCGCAGCCAATTTCGTAGTTTAGACGGCGGGCGAAATATGGTTTTGACGTCATATTTTCTACGTAACAAGTGCCCGATTTTGTCCGTCACTCCCGCTATATAAGGGAGATAAATGGGCCGTCTCTCTACGTTGTTTGGTCGTATCCTAGCCGTGCTACTCGCTACTCGCCAGCTCTGTCTCCACCCATACCCATTTGACTCTAAGACTCCCCTTACATGTTTCAATTCCGCCTCCACGAAGACGGAATCACACAGCCGGAGTGCCCTGTTGATGAGCGTTCGTGGCACCGATGAAAGATGCTGTGGGTGGTGATGGGAATCTGCCTTAAGGTATATGTCCGTGTGAGTTGGTTTCCGGTATACGGTGTGTGTCAATTTTCCGTTCTCTGCTCTCACCACGAGCACGTCCAAAAACGGAAGTCTACCGTTTTCCTCCAACTCTACAGTGAACTTAACCTTTGGGTGGAGTGAGTTCAAATGCGTAGCTAACAAATCTACCTTCTCTCGGCCGACCACCGCAAACACATCATCGACGTAGCGCCACCAGCAGCGTGAAAAGTAAGGTATACTCTTCATAGCACTTTCTTCGAATCCCTCCATAAAGATGTTAGCTGCTACTGGGGCTATAGGTGAGCCCATGGCTACCCCGTCAGTCTGCAAAAAATATTCGCCTCGCCACATAAAATAACCACTGCGAAGACACAGCTCTATTGCATTCAAGTACTCAGTAGGTAAGCCCGCTTCTGTCAATCTGAGCTCTATAATTTTAATTGTTTCTTCTACTGGCACATTAGTAAAGAGAGAGGTAACATCAAAGCTAACCATCACCTCATCTGCAGCTAAGCGTGTATCCCCTAACAATTGGATGAAATGTGCGGAGTCTCTAACATAACTGTTGGTACCACCTGTCAGCTTCTGCAAGGTTTGGGACATCCGCTGCGACAGTTTGTAAGTGGGCGAGTCTATTTGGCTGACTATGGGTCTTAGTGGCCACCCTGGTTTGTGGATCTTAGGTAAACCATTGCAACGCCATTGTAACAACAATTTGTTATGTTTATGGTGAATAAAGTAACTAGTTACCATCTTAGGTAAATACAAGTGAGTTTATTCCGTTTATTTACAATTATGAATCTAAGTACTCACAAATCGTTTAGTGCAAAAATTATGATTATCTGTTCGAATAACTTAAAGTTTTGAATACCTTGCGGTAGACTTTCGTTTAATCGGCTAAGTCATGCTACAATACATTTTTTTTATATCAAGTTCAAATGGGATTTGCCAAATTGTATGGTTGTACAACATAGCGTTTGACAATGTTAATTTTGGGTCTTATACAGGAAGTGTAAAAAACTCGTGATTTTTTTCTCACATTTTTAAAAAGTACATACTAATATTATCAGGGATATTAAAAAAAAGTGTATGTCAGTTAAATTTGTGTTTTAAGGGTTTAGTGCCTCTAAAGGAAAAAATCTAATCATTAATTAATTATTAACGTTTCCCAGGCTGTCTGTTTCTCTTGTCACTTTTAATCGGAAATGGAACATTTGGAGTTCTCCTCCTCCTTGTGTTGTATTCCCTATTACTGTGGATCGTGACCCCTCTCTGATGATGGAGCGCCATCTGGGTCGGTTGGATGCGAATTTCATGGCCTCGTGAACAGGAGCTTCGAGGGAGGTATGGATCTGCAGGGTAATTCACTTATCCGATATCGAAACCGAACCGAGTGCGCTACCGAAAGGAAAAGTAACCGATCGAAAAGTCAACTCTGTTTTACAAAACCGATCGAAAAGTCAACTCTGTTTTACAAAACCGATCGTAAAGTATCTTCGTAAATCTTCGGGCTTTACCGAGTAAGGAACCACTTACACGGCAATTGGACAATAAAATAGAGCATAGATTACAGATTTAACGAAAACTTTTTCCATTTATTGTCAAGCATCAATCATGTTTGTCAATTAAAATTATAATTTGTTTCAAATAGTCATTCAATGGTCATTCAAAATATCTTTATTACTTTATTTGATATTCTAGCAAAATTTTAAGAATGAACAAAGTTAGTTTTCTTCAAGCCCTACTCATCACCCATCCCTACTGCATCTTTTTCACACAGGCCTATAAATACCGCTGCAATTAGTCGCTTACCTGCTTTTGAGCGCGTCAGTAGCTAGCTCTGCTCACATTTGATAAAAAAAAAACATAAAAAACACAAATAATATGCCGGGGTGTGTGTTGAGGTATTGCACCAACTGTTCACGCAACACGTCGAGTGCAAATCAATAAGTTTTCATCGGTAAGTACCTAGATAAACATTTTACAATTTTATTCAAACAAAGCGGCTGATATTTTGTGACATTGCTCCTTTTGACAAAGAATAAATATAGAGATGTGACATTGTGTGTTTATTTGCCTAGTTTGAGTTTATCTAGATGGCTTATGAGAAAGCGTAAAATTGTAAGTAAAACCTTATGTAAAAACTAGCTTACCCGGCAAACGTTGTTTTGCCATATAAATAATTTCCTAGTAATTTCTAGTGTAGACAAAAAATAGCTTACTTATTGGAAGTACATATGTATGTATGTTAGAATGTGTATATTGTATGTATGTAAGAATGTGGTATATGCGTGAAATAAGCATTATTTTATGGAAAAATTTTTCAAACAAAAGTAAAAAATTAAATTTTATGAAAACATTGTCTCTTATAATTTTTTCAAAATAAAGATTCATAATGATTGATTTTTTGTAAACTATGAAAATCTTAATTGTTCAATTACATTTTTTTAATAAAATTAAATTAAAATTACATTTTTATAAGATCAACAACATTTTCGATATAAATAAAAAAAAGTATACTTACAACACAAAATCCGTTGTTATTGGAAGCTCGTGTCACGTGTTGAGTACTTTTGAGGTTATAAAATCACTTGATTAACTAATCGTGCAAAATACACTCAAAATTGATAATTTAATTATTATTGATAAAATAGGAATGATTAAAAGTTAATATGAGAGTTACACTGAGATAGCAAAATAATAATTGTCAACGTTACTACTACACTTGATGCATAAACAATAATGATGGCCGACAACTGTGTAGGGAGTGAGAAAGAAAGGAGACCGGCTTCGTTCTCATCCCTACTCCGTGCTGTTTACTGGGTCAGAAGTGACACCTGTAGACATCTGGCGGGGATAACTAATTAAATGACGATTGATCAGTTTTCGACCGGAGAGGAAAAATGATTAAATTACTAAAATGGCTATTAAGAAATAAGGGTTGATCGTAGAAAGGTGAAAATTGAGGATTGTATGTATTTTTGTATGTTGTATCATAAAAAAATAGAAATTAAAAATTTTGTCTAAAAAATAAATAAAAAAATTTAGGGGTGGACTACCCCTAACATTAAGGGGGATGAAAAATAGATGTTGGTCGATTCTCATAGATATCGGATAAGCACAAAAAATTTCATCAAAATCGGTCAAGCCGTTTCGGAGGAGTATGGCAACGAAAACTGTGACACGAGAATTTTATATATTAGATTATCATTTATTTTAATATTATTATTTTCATTGAATCGATTTTAATATAATTTGTTTAATTTTCACTCACACACATCAAAATTTTATTTTATCGTATTTATTATTATATAAAAGACAATGGATTGTGTGAGACTGAAACAACCAAAAATATAAAAACAAGCTATAAAAAAATAGGGGATGTTAGGCCAAATGTTCTGTTCTCTTGGATAGATTTCGAGAATATGACAAAAAACATAAAGCAATTTATATGGAATTTCTGGAAATTCAGTACATACTATACGGTATTAAAAAATGTTAAGATGTCATAATATTATGCTATAAAGTAAATAGGTAACCACTAAAGTTATAATAATTAATAAAAGTAAGTACATTGGTGTAAAATGATTTTAATGTAATTAATAGATAAGGTGTAATAGATTTGTAGTATTTTCGTGATATTATTAACCATAAAGTGTCCGCTTTGACTTGTCCTCCCCTTTTATTTAGTAGGCAAAAAATTGGTATAAGTAGGTTCTGTTTGTTTTTTCTAATCTATGATAACTTTAGATGTCAAATGGGACAATACTTCAGTTTGGCGTGTGACCTCTATTTAAATTTATCTTGATGGTAGGTATGTGAAATTTCAGACTAATGCTTTTAGCGCTTAGAGCTAATCGTTGATAGATTCATAAATCAGTCAATTAATTACGTTTTATAATATTGTATTACATCATTTTTGTTTTATTAGTTAACATTCAATTTGTAACTTGCTTTTTGGCTCGCAACTCAGTGGAGCGGTGTTTTGGAGTTCTAAAAGGCCGTTTTAGATGTCTAAATAAAAGTCGCGTGCTGGAGTATGCACCAGCAAAATGTGGAAGAATTGTTATTGCATGTGCGATTCTACACAATATGTGCTTAAAAAATGGCCTATCTGATTAGGATTATGATGCCAGAAGTGATGACTCGATCGCAGAGCCCATGGAAGGCCCAGAAAATAATTCCCTATTACAATGAGATTACAAGTTCGAGCAGCCCTAATTAATAGATTATAAATTCTCTGCAGAGTTGTATGCGCTGCTATAATAATCTATTATTATATACTTATAAACGCGAAAGTTTGTATATAATGTAGAATGCATTTGTTACACTTTCACAATGGTGGTCCAATTGAGTTAAAATTTGGTATAGAAGTAGCTTAGACCCGGGAATAACAAAAGTGGCAGTTTTAAAACTCTGTAAAAATTTACTTCAATTTTGTTGCAGTAAAAATAAAAGGCTAAAAATTATGTAGAGTTTTTATTTATGCAGCTTTATGACGCATTGAACTGAAACAATAAATAATTTTAAGATATTTACGAATTGCAAAATGATCTACATACATGTAAGCTTCTTGACGTTTACCAATTTTTAATCTAAAGCCTCTTCTTGATACTGCATGTTCATCGTCATAGCACGCGCTATATTATTAAGCGCATGCGCTATATTTGATGCAAGACTATTGCATCCGTCGGTGATAGCCTTGGCAACATGTTGGATACTTTCTACCACTCCTTCCAGAGCAACAGCTTGGCGCTCCAATGATGCTTGCAATGGATCTTCTGTGCAAAAACGTAAAAAATGAGAACTAACTTAATTTTATATACCAAAAATGCTTACAATTTACAATCTAACTAAACAAGAATTATTAGCAAGTGAAATAAAAAATAAATAAAAACAGTTTACTAAAAAAAGCTGAAAATAAATGTAAAAACGTAAAAACCATTATTTTCTCCTGCTTATTCAATTATACAATAACGAAAGAAATATAACAAGTATATATATTTAATACACAACGGTAGAAGTAAACTAGTATTTTGAAGCGTCCATGGTCCAGTAGTCTAACGTCTGGCTTGTAATCCGGATGCCCAAGTTATAATCTCAATGTGGTCAAAAAATGTTGCCTAAACGCTACCCCGTTTCAGAAGGCACATTAAACGTTGTTTCCTATAAGACATGTAGGAGGCAGTTGTCAGATATCAGATAAATGTTTCATAAAATGAGAAAATTATTAAAATATCTACCTCCAGTGGGTCAGGGATTCCCTGTACGCCCTCAGCCATCTCCACTCCACAGAACTGTAGGAGGGTGTCCTCTAACTCTGTGAGTGGAGCGGGCCCGGGACCGCCACCTGTGCCACTTCGGCACTTTTTTATTTATAAATATTTCGATTTGACGTCACATCGCCAATCCTGCCAACTCTGAGAATACAAGTTAATGAAAATATTGGATTAGTATAATAATATTTTTTAATTACAATTTCATTCGCTCAAAAACACACCTTCAACCACTTATCTGCGGTTTTGGTTGCCTCGCCACCAGCAGAGTTTAAAACCTCTGCCAGTTGGTCGAGCAAAACTTGTTTTTACGGCTCGCGTTAGCACCCTTTACACGACCTTTGCCTAGATCTTGATGATGCAGCATGAGCTGCATCATCATTTGGCGCTGCTCCAAGGTTACTCGTTTGCTCTGAGAATACGAACAATTTTAAATCAAATTAATACTTAAATAATTAATACTCATTACAGATATGAACAAGAAAGAAATATAAGAAAACTAACTTTGTTCATTCTTAAAATTTAGCTAGAATATCAAATCTATATAAATAAAAATTAATTGTTGTTCGTTAGTCTGATTAAAACTCGAGAACGGCTGTGCCGATCGAGCTGATTTTGGTTTTAAAATGTTTGTCGTAGTCCAGGGTAGGTCTAAACGGTGAGCAAATAAGGAAAAATTGCGAGTAAGATAAAGTAAAACGACAATTCCATTTTCCCATATAAAAGTTGACCACTTACTTTCTGTCAAACATTTGACGGTATTTGTACTCTCAGTTCCACTCGAATTGAAGAACGCATTAAAACAAGACTTTTGAATCGACAACATAATATCAACTTTGCTCATAACATCGTGTATTTATTAATTTTAAAAATAATTAATGGGTTGACATGTTTGACGGACCTTATGAAATTATGACAGGCATACGTTATGCAAATACTGCCGCAAATTAAAAAAAATATATACCAAGAAGGTTCCCATTCTAAGTTTTTAACAATTTTAAAAAAGTTGTACGCTTAATTTGGTACCATAGAGGAAGTAAATAGGTTTAATGATGTTTTTGACTCACAAACTCGGTGCACACAATCTTCTAAATTCAAATTTACTTTACCCTCTAGAGGATAAAATGGACTTTTCCAGTCAGATATCGAAGCGCAAAAATAAACTTTCCGAGGGATGAAAAATCTTTAATGAATTTCATTACAAAGCATCGTGTGTATGGCCAAGTACGTTGTTGGATGTACTCTGTTGAGTAGCAAAAGCGTGAGGAATCGATGGTTACCGGAGGTAGCTTAGGACCGGGGGCGTGCTATAGGATACTTTTTATCCCGATTGTATATATTATAGGTATATCCAAGATGGCCGCCGCTACAAAATGGCGGATTATTTTTTTCTTCTACGACCCCCTCAATATGGGTATCAAATGAAAGGGCTTAGCTTCTAGAATACAACGCACTTTAATAAATTTGAAATCTAGCATGGCCGCCACCACAAAATGGGGAGTAACAAATTTTGAAAACGTTAAAAAATTCCGCGATTTTTAATTTAATTCACTCGTGTTTATTCTTTATTTGTTAAATAATCTAGCTCTTATGTTTTTATGTGTTTCTGGTACTTTAGATGCAAATTCTTGTAGAATAATGTCCCTTTTTTTAGTTTTTTATACTTTATTATGCATATTTTTTATATTTATTAAATAATCTAGCTCTTATGTTTTTATGTGTTTCTGGTACTTTAGATGCAAATTCTTGTAGAATAATGTCCCTTTTTTTAAGTTTTTTATACTTTATTATGCATACTTTAAAGGACAATATTGTAGAGAATTTTATGGAGAATAAACTTCTTGACATTTTTATTCTCATAGTTTCAAGAAAAACTCAAAAGCTAAAAATAGGGACATAAAAGTTTGACAGCTGTAATCTCAAATGAAGATCACTCCAAGACCTATCATTTATTCCTTGACAGCGTCAGCCTAGGACGAGTATTTTCCGAGATATTGACGTTTCAAGTTTGACAGCTGTCATCTCAAATGAAGATATCTCACAAGACCTATCAGTTATTCCTTGACAGCACCAGCTTAGGACGAGTATTTTCCGAGATATTGACGTTTCAAGTTTGACAGCTGTCATCTCAAATGAAGATCTCGAAGACGAAGAGTAGTCCAGAAGAAAATTTAAATTCTCATCGGCAGCCATAAGATGACGTAATAAAAAAAATTATATAACCTTTTTTGCATAAGTGTACTCCTGTCATTTTGAGAATCTGTTCATAAGAGAATCTGTCCATATGAGAATAATCCAAATAATCTTATCTTACTAATATTATAAAAGCGAAAGTTTGTGTGTATGTGTGCGAGTGTGTGTGTGTGTGTGTGTATGTTTGTTACTACTTCACGCTTAAACGGATGCACCGATTGACTTGAAATTTGGTATGAAAGTAGCTAGGACTCTGGAATAACACATAGGCTACTTTTTATCCTGATAATCTTACTAATATTATAAAAGCGAAAGTTTGTGTGTATGTGTGCGAGTGTGTGTGTGTATGTTTGTTACTACTTCACGCTTAAACGGATGCACCGATTGACTTGAAATTTGGTATGAAAGTAGCTTGGACTCTGGAATAACACATAGGCTACTTTTTATCCTGATAAATAAAACAGTATCTGAGAGAATTGATGTCAAATGAAAAAAACAACTTTATTTTTGGCGTCTCAATGGTGGCTCCTATTACTAGGATACCAAAAACTTTAAGGAGGTCTTTGGTAAAATTCGGGAACATCCGGTGAAATCCGGTTTTAACGATTTTTGATCCGAGAAAAATTAATTTTGAACCCATAAAAATCGGTTGCATTTTTGAAGTGAAAACTTCTTTAGCGGCGCTGAGCACTTTTTTGTATGGGTAAAAACTTTAAAACTCGCGTCAGGGTCACGTGATGCTGATCGAAAAAGCGTAAGATCGAGGGGAAGGGAGAGGAACTAGTATCTCCCACTCTTTCTACCGTGCCTGAGTGTGCTGCTCTGTTGATGGTGTAAAAGTCGTCGAAATTATGGATGGAAGTTGATTTTTCTGAGAGATAAAATTTAATGTAATATATAAATAACGATATAATATTATAAATAACAACATATAAATTGTCATATGTGTGTACGATAGCGCAATAAATAAACATTGTATTCTACCTCATAAATGATAGTACTTTTATACTTAAACACAACGTTAATATTGAAGTTTTTTTCATAGAATTTGATAGATATTTTTCAACAAGCTCATAGTCGAGACTGCGGCGAATTGAACGAATCAAACAAAGATCATTAAAATCGGTCCAGCCGTTCTTGATGAGTGGTGGAATTAATACAAAGTACCAGGAGACCAGAAACATATAGGAGATGTTCGGGTAATTTCGTGAGATTTCGGTGACGTTCGATTTTGACAAATGAGTCATTTGACGTATTCGAATTTCAAATTTTTTTCTTACATTTGGTTGATATTTTTTAACATGGATTGACAAATTTATTTCGATTTTCAAATTTTTTTATACTTATAATACATTTTTATTTACATGTACAAAATTTATTATATTTTTTTTTCGTACATAATTTGGTTGTTATTTTTTTAAATGCATATAGTCGAGAAGAAGACGAATCGAAGAAACCATAGATCATCAAAATCGGTCCAGGCCCCAGGCGTTCTTGAGTTATGAGTATTGAAACTTTTACGAAGTACCAGAACACCAGAAAAATGTAGGAGATGTTCGGCTTATTTTGTGAAATTCGGTTTCTTATTTGGTTCGGTTACCTTCATTATCTGGTTTCGGAAGTAGATGTGCCGTTGAGTTAATTTGTTTCCAAATCTGAGACCCTCTTTTGTTTGTAGTTTATTTAGATTGATCAAAAGTTGCCATCTAATTTTTTATGCCATCTTCGTCTAAAAATAACCTTTTCCTATCAAATGAATTCCTTATTAATTTAATGACATGGCAAGGATCAAGAAAATACATACTTTTTCTTGAGTACATGGGTGTGGGAAATGGGTAACTAAGTTATTAGGGTCAGTAAGTTTACTACCCAAAATTTCTGCAGCTGATAAATTTGCAGAGCATCCATCAAATGTAACGCCTACAACTGAAACTCCGGCTTCATAACATTTTTGTAAGCATATTGTAATTAAATTGGCCTTTGTTTCAGCTGTTACACCAGAGGGGCTATTGGCTAATTCTCACCCACTACGATTAATGGCAACTTCAATGTAAATCAATGTACATGGGTGTGGGAAATGGGTAACTAAGTTATTTGGGTCAGTAAGTTTACTACCCAAAATATCAACAGCTGAAAATTTGCATGTATTTATTAATTATTATTTATTATAAATCGTATGACGATGCAATATTATAATGACATCGAGCTGATCTAATTATGGAGTTGGAAGGTGACATTTCATTTATTTAATTCACAAACAATCGGTATTGTATTTGAAATATTACATAAAATTAAATCACAATAATAATAATGTTCCTTAATAATAATAAATTTACATAATACATAAAAAGTCAGAAATAAAAATTTACAAATACAAATATCATAATTCATTAAATTTACACCTAAAAAATTCCTCCACTGAGTAGAAGCACCCCTTCAACAATAACTGCATTAATGTGCTTTTAAATTTGCGTGGACAATCTATTTTCTTCATATCAGTTGGCAAAATATTAAACAATTTCACCGCCTGATACCGCGACGCGTGCTGAGCCACCTTAAGCTTAAGGCAAGAGACGAACTCCAGATCTTTACGACGTGTGTTCAGTCTCAATTCTCTCTGGCAATTGGTCTCATATTTGTCAGGATTTTTGACAATGTCCATAAGGGTCACTAGGATGTACAAACTTGGGACTGTCAAAACACCTAAGTTTTTGAAATATTCCTTGCAAGATTCCCAAGGCGGAATACGTACAATTGTCCGAATGGCTCTTTTCTGCAAGATGAAAGTTCTATTCATATTATAAGCGTAACTGTTACCCCAAAATCTGACACTATATCTTAATTTGCTCTCTACGAGAGCATAATACACTATTACGAGCTGGGCAACGGTCACTTCATCTCGGAGACTTCTGAGCGCATAACAGGCTGAGCTGATAGTATTGTCAATGTGGGTTAGCTCGTCCTTCCAATTCAATAATTCGTCAATGTGTACACCTAGAAACTTAACACTCTTGGTGAGTTCTAACCTGTTCCCTTCACATACAATATCGATCTTTTCTCGCTTCTGCATCGTGGTTTTAAACAGAATAGCTTGTGTCTTTTTAATATTCACCTTCAAATTATTTGCATAAAACCATATATTGAATAGATCGAGGGCCCCATTTACTTTCATTTCGAGTTCATTAAGACAACTTGCAGGTACTTCTGCATTGGTGTCATCAGCGTATACAACGAGTTTAATATCTGCAATCGAATTGGTCATAAAGTTTATAAGGTCATTGAGGAAAATAATGAAAAATATAGGTCCCAAAATTGAACCTTGTGGGACGCCTCGTGTAACATTTACTACTCTAGACTTTATCACAACTTCCTGTCCTTCGTCTATTTCCTTCAATTCTACAAATTGTTTTCTGTTTGATAAGTAGGATTTAAAAAGACAAAAAGTTTCCCCTCTCACTCCGTAAAATTGTAGCTTAGCAAGCAAAATGTCATGATCTACCAAGTCAAATGCAGACGAGAGGTCTAAAAATATACCAGCTACTTTCTTTTTACACGACAAATTGCAAACTACATCATTAATTAAGAGATCGACGGCGTCATTCGTACCAACCCCCGTTTTGTACCCAAATTGTCTTTCATTTAAAATGTCATATTTCTTTAAATGCAACACTAGTCTATTTTTAATAATATTCTCATAGATCTTTGACAAAACCGGTAGTAGAGATATAGGTCTAAAATTTTTTGGATCATTTTTGACACCCTTCTTATGAACCGGTATAATTCTTGCTATTTTTAATTGTTCCGGAAAGATACCAGAGCTTATGCAGCTATTGAAAAAATTACATAAGGGTTGAGCGAGGATATCTATATTATCCTTAATAGTAATAATAGGTATCTCGTCATATCCATAAGAATGCTTAGTAGCCATCCTTTTTACAATCACCCTGATCTCTGTTTTGTTAGTTGGACTGAATTCCATGTCATTATTTACTCTATTACAATTTTTTTCTAAAAATGTCAATGCCTGCTCTTTGTGAGAATTATTATCAGAATTATTATTATTAGCACTATGGTCAAATTGGTTCAAAAATATGTCAGCTATGTCTTCTATGTTATCAATTATGTCATTATTAATTTTAAGTCTATAATTTACAAATGTCCCTAGCCTACTTTTATTTCTTTGTCTATTTACTATATTCCATATTTGTTTGGAACTATTTTTAGCATTCTCTACTTCGCGTTTGACGCTATTCCGGTGGGGTGGGGGTCGGTCCGTGTACCTTGACGCCTCCATCGTAACCTCGAGCACAGCGTTTCATCTAAAAAATCTAAAAATCTGGTGTCAGCAGCAGCAGCGAGGGTGGGGGTGGGGGTGGTGTTGGGGGTGGGGGTGGCGGTGGCGGTGGGGGTGGCGGTAGGGGTGGGGGTGGGGGTGGCGGTAGGGGTGGCGGTAGGGGTGGCGGTAGGGGTGGCGGTGGGGGTGGCGGTGGGGGTGGCGGTGGGGGTGGCGGTGGGTGTGGGTGTGGGTGTGGGTGTGGATGTGGGTGTGGCGGTGGGGGTAGGGGTGGGGATGGGGGTGAGGGTGGGTGTGGGGGTGAGGTGGGAATGGGGGTGGGGGTGGGGGTCGGTCCGTGTACCTTGACGCCTCCATCGTAACCTCGATCTTCTACAAGAAAAAAAACCTTATTGGTCTCACAGTGGTAATTTCAGAATATGCACGCAATTTGAAATAATTTGGAAAAAAATAAAATACAAATTATAATATCTTACTAGTCTTACTAATATTATAAACGTGAAAGTTTGTATGTATGGATGTCTGGACGTATGTTTGTTACTCTTTCACGCCTAAACGGGCGGACTTATTGAGCTGAAATTTGCTATGGAGATGGCTTAGACCTGGACTAGAATTTTACAAATAATTTTTAAATAAAACAATGTAAAATAAAAATAAGAAAAAAAAATCAATATATTATTATTATTTATGTACCTATAATACTTGTATAAATGATAATAATTATGATCACCGATTTAGCAAAACTCAAAGGCCTAATCTGGTTTTTTGTGTCAGACGATATTTATTCCTAGGTGAATTAATTTAAATATTATCCGTATATCTCTAGGTTGAGTGGCTTTCATGTTAGGAATTAAACGCGCCCTCGCTGATTGAAAGTGAGCTTAAACTAGATAATAATTTTGTAAGTTATTACCAAACTGACTGATTTTTAGTTCTTTAGCAAATAATACAAGTAGTTTAGTTGTGCATGCTGTGGCACCCTATAAGTGCAGGAGCACACACGTTGTGATCTCTTAGTTTTAAGTTTGAATATTTAAGTGTATCTTGTGTTGGGTGTCCTAAATAAATAAATAAATAAATAATTATTAATAATTGGGGTTTATATACTCTAACAGAACAGGTTACCCTACTTACACTGTCAGAGTCAAATCACAATTTATAGGTTGTGTCCAACCTATGTGTTGCAGTTTCAGGTCGCCGAGATTACTACAGGCCCTGCAACATGACCTAACGACTGTCTCCTACATATCCTACACTCCTAGATTGTTGTTTATATCATCGAATAGTGTTTTAAAGTACCTACCTATATGAAATAGGCTTGAATAAAAATTAACAGAAATTTTCATTAGAAGTCAGATATATTGTAAGGTTTAATTAATCGTAGATTGAGTAAAAAAAAGATTAAATACTCAGTTCCATTTACACCCCGTTAAAAACAATTTTTTTTCAAGAAATTCCTCCTTGTTCTATACAAAGTATCTTTTTTTGACTCCAAACTCGGTATGAAACTTAAATCTGAATCACGAAAGTCTTTTTCAAGAGTTTTTGGAATTCGAGTAAATTTCTCGCACACTTCCTTTTTACATATTATGTTCATTATGCGGTCAGTTTCATTTTTATCTGTATTTTTTTACACGAAATTCCTGTACCCCCTCTTATTATATCACTTTTATTTGCATTCAATGTAACCGTAATACTACACTCTTCCCTTTGAGCACATCTCCACAGGCTTGTTCCGCTTTTGTTATTAACATTGTGGTTGTATCTATACCCATCGTGCAAAAGTATTAATTTTCCTTTTTGACTTGTTATGAAAATCAATTTTCTCCATTCTTATCAATTCTCAATTACCTCCATTCTTAGGAAATCACCAGCGTCCGTAAAAGAAATTTATAATGATAAAGCCTATTACACACGTCGCTATATAGCTTCATATAGCGCGGTATAGCTTCAGTACAAATCAGCGTCCGTCACACACGTAGCTATAAATGACATATAGCGCTATATCGCGCTATATTTTACAGTTGATGTGTAGAATCCGCCATTTTTCATTTTGACTAGGTGATAAAATGACTAAGCCGCTTTGTATTACCGAGACAAAAAAAAACAAAGTCTTATTACCTACGCGATATATTACACTAAATAGTAGCAAATGTTTATCTGCTATGTAACAAAATAGCAAAAGATGTTTTCCACTTTTTTTAAATATTTTGTTGTGTTTACAGATATTTGTGTTAGTATTTCGAAACATGAAGGCCTTGTATCTAAATTAAGATTTATGCTACCACGACAGTTTGCGCAAATTCTGGAATCTTACTTATCAGAAAGAACATTTAGAGTACGACATGAAAATGCATACTCCGAATTAAAATTAATCAAAGCCGGAGTACCACAGGGAAGTGTGCTAGGGCCTGTCCTGTATCTTCTGTACACAGCCGATATCCCTGAACTAAAAAACAGCAAAATAGCGACTTTGCGGATGACACCGCCATAATGGACACCCATGAAGAAGCAGTGGATAAAGTTCAAGTGGCAATTAATAACATTTACGAATGGACGAAGAAATGGAGACTAAAACTCAATGAAGCTAAATCCACCCATATAGATTTTACGAACAAGTTGATTAATTATCTTCCTGTGTTCATAAACAATAAGGCTGTCCCTTATGCAAATACAGCCAAATACCTAGGTATGACATTAGACGCAAGGCTTCGCTGGAAAGCTCATGTGAAAAAGAAAAGAGATGAGTTAGAACTAAGATATAAACAAATGTATTGGCTGCTAGGCAGACACTCAACTTTGTCAGTGCATAATAAAATATTGCTATATAGACAAATTCTGATGCCAATATGGACATAATATGGTATCCAGTTATGGGGATGCACCACCCAGAACAATATTAACATTATCCAGCGCTTCCAAAATAAAGTATTGAGGGGAATCGCAAACGCTCCCTGGTACGTTAGAAATGACGATCTTCATAGGGACTTAAATGTGGAACTCGTATCTAGAGTAATTAAAAAGTTTGCCGTGAGTCACGAACATAGACTTCATCATCATCTGAATGTCGAGGCTATCCAGCTCCTCGATAACACAGACCTAGTGAGATGACTCAAAAGAACAAAGCCTTTTGAACTAGTGTAGTGATAATGAAATTAGTATAAATAGTGTAGTGCTACAACAAGACACATGAACAAAGTGTACCTCACCAATAATAGAGACTGTAAGACAAGTGTTAATGGAGACTATCTTAGATATTATAATTTTGTAGAAAAATACGTTAGAGTTAAATTACTCATTAGCCTAGAAAGGCTAGATTGTAACACTAAGTATAACAGAACCATATAGTGATATGTTATCAAAAAAAAAAAAAAAGGTAGCACTCCGGGAGTGCCGGCAGAAGTGAAAACTTCAATATTAACGTTGTGTTTAATTATAAGTATAAAAATACTATCATTTATGAGGTAGAATATAATGTTTATTTATTGCGCTATCGTACACAAATATGACAATTTATATGTTGTTATTTATAATATTATATCGTTATTTATATATTACATTAAATTTTATCTCTCAGAAAAATCAACTTCCATCCATAATTTCGACGACTTTTACACCATCGTTATTATCAGAATCATCATCGCAAATTTTTACAACTGATACAATTGGTTTATGATAACTGAAGTAAGAAACAAACAGTTTTGATTCGAACCTATTTAAGTGTCTAATAAAGACCGCATCAATAGTAGTTTTGTATTTCGTTGTGCTAAAATTGCGATCATTTGACATAGTTGAACCAAATTCACAGAGCAGCACACTCAAGCACGGTAGAAAGAGTGGGAGATACTAGTTCCTCTCCCTTCCCCTCGATCTTACGCATTTTCGATCAGCATCACGTGACCCTGACGCGAGTTTGAAAGTTTTTACCCATACAAAAAAAAGTGCTCAGCGCCGCTAAAGAAGTTTTCACTTCAAAAAAAAGTATTTCGAAACAAAGTTATTTAATTTGTATTTTAAATTTATTCACCTCCTATTTATTTCCAGTAGGAGCTCATAATATTATGCATTATGATTATCTTCATAATTGTAAATAAACGGAATAAACTCACTTGTATTTACTTCGGCTTCGTGCCGACCGTTTCGATCCTGTACGAGGATCTTCTTCAGGGAGCTGCTGCGGTTACGCGCCGACGTCCGCGTCCCGCGCCGCACTGCGCGCAGCCGCGCGTCGCGCGCGCGCTGACAACTCTACGGGCCGCGGGGAGGGCGGGGATGTCACTTGTTCTTGCTCTTGCGACTGATCTTGATGACTCGCACACACAACGCTCACCACATCGTCAGCCCGAATACCACGGCTCGTAGTGGTAGATACCGCTTGCAAAACGGGATTCCATGCCTGTGGCAGCAACCAACCGCCATCTCTATTGAAATTCGGCCGACGACTTATCTCTATAGCTTCGCGTATTTTTCGCGGAACGAAAAATTTTTCTCTCGCTAATACGGTTGCTTTATCGAAGCGTATAAAGTGGTCCGAATCCAACACATGCTCTGTGATTGCCGAGGCATTGTAATCTCGGTTCTTAAGGCTGCGAATGTGTTCTTTAAGGCGTGTCGAGACATGCCGCTGAGTCTCACCGACGTAGCTCTTGCCACACTCACACGGTATTTCATATACCCCCGGTCCAGCTAAAGGTTCTTTGTCCTTGGGAGAGCGCAGCCAATTTCGTAGTTTAGACGGCGGGCGAAATATGGTTTTGACGTCATATTTTCTACGTAACAAGTGCCCGATTTTGTCCGTCACTCCCGCTATATAAGGGAGATAAATGGGCCGTCTCTCTACGTTGTTTGGTCGTATCCTAGCCGTGCTACTCGCTACTCGCCAGCTCTGTCTCCACCCATACCCATTTGACTCTAAGACTCCCCTTACATGTTTCAATTCCGCCTCCACGAAGACGGAATCACACAGCCGGAGTGCCCTGTTGATGAGCGTTCGTGGCACCGATGAAAGATGCTGTGGGTGGTGATGGGAATCTGCCTTAAGGTATATGTCCGTGTGAGTTGGTTTCCGGTATACGGTGTGTGTCAATTTTCCGTTCTCTGCTCTCACCACGAGCACGTCCAAAAACGGAAGTCTACCGTTTTCCTCCAACTCTACAGTGAACTTAACCTTTGGGTGGAGTGAGTTCAAATGCGTAGCTAACAAATCTACCTTCTCTCGGCCGACCACCGCAAACACATCATCGACGTAGCGCCACCAGCAGCGTGAAAAGTAAGGTATACTCTTCATAGCACTTTCTTCGAATCCCTCCATAAAGATGTTAGCTGCTACTGGGGCTATAGGTGAGCCCATGGCTACCCCGTCAGTCTGCAAAAAATATTCGCCTCGCCACATAAAATAACCACTGCGAAGACACAGCTCTATTGCATTCAAGTACTCAGTAGGTAAGCCCGCTTCTGTCAATCTGAGCTCTATAATTTTAATTGTTTCTTCTACTGGCACATTAGTAAAGAGAGAGGTAACATCAAAGCTAACCATCACCTCATCTGCAGCTAAGCGTGTATCCCCTAACAATTGGATGAAATGTGCGGAGTCTCTAACATAACTGTTGGTACCACCTGTCAGCTTCTGCAAGGTTTGGGACATCCGCTGCGACAGTTTGTAAGTGGGCGAGTCTATTTGGCTGACTATGGGTCTTAGTGGCCACCCTGGTTTGTGGATCTTAGGTAAACCATTGCAACGCCATTGTAACAACAATTTGTTATGTTTATGGTGAATAAAGTAACTAGTTACCATCTTAGGTAAATACAAGTGAGTTTATTCCGTTTATTTACAATTATGAATCTAAGTACTCACAAATCGTTTAGTGCAAAAATTATGATTATCTGTTCGAATAACTTAAAGTTTTGAATACCTTGCGGTAGACTTTCGTTTAATCGGCTAAGTCATGCTACAATACATTTTTTTTATATCAAGTTCAAATGGGATTTGCCAAATTGTATGGTTGTACAACATAGCGTTTGACAATGTTAATTTTGGGTCTTATACAGGAAGTGTAAAAAACTCGTGATTTTTTTCTCACATTTTTAAAAAGTACATACTAATATTATCAGGGATATTAAAAAAAAGTGTATGTCAGTTAAATTTGTGTTTTAAGGGTTTAGTGCCTCTAAAGGAAAAAATCTAATCATTAATTAATTATTAACGTTTCCCAGGCTGTCTGTTTCTCTTGTCACTTTTAATCGGAAATGGAACATTTGGAGTTCTCCTCCTCCTTGTGTTGTATTCCCTATTACTGTGGATCGTGACCCCTCTCTGATGATGGAGCGCCATCTGGGTCGGTTGGATGCGAATTTCATGGCCTCGTGAACAGGAGCTTCGAGGGAGGTATGGATCTGCAGGGTAATTCACTTATCCGATATCGAAACCGAACCGAGTGCGCTACCGAAAGGAAAAGTAACCGATCGAAAAGTCAACTCTGTTTTACAAAACCGATCGAAAAGTCAACTCTGTTTTACAAAACCGATCGTAAAGTATCTTCGTAAATCTTCGGGCTTTACCGAGTAAGGAACCACTTACACGGCAATTGGACAATAAAATAGAGCATAGATTACAGATTTAACGAAAACTTTTTCCATTTATTGTCAAGCATCAATCATGTTTGTCAATTAAAATTATAATTTGTTTCAAATAGTCATTCAATGGTCATTCAAAATATCTTTATTACTTTATTTGATATTCTAGCAAAATTTTAAGAATGAACAAAGTTAGTTTTCTTCAAGCCCTACTCATCACCCATCCCTACTGCATCTTTTTCACACAGGCCTATAAGTACCGCTGCAATTAGTCGCTTACCTGCTTTTGAGCGCGTCAGTAGCTAGCTCTGCTCACATTTGATAAAAAAAAACATAAAAAACACAAATAATATGCCGGGGTGTGTGTTGAGGTATTGCACCAACTGTTCACGCAACACGTCGAGTGCAAATCAATAAGTTTTCATCGGTAAGTACCTAGATAAACATTTTACAATTTTATTCAAACAAAGCGGCTGATATTTTGTGACATTGCTCCTTTTGACAAAGAATAAATATAGAGATGTGACATTGTGTGTTTATTTGCCTAGTTTGAGTTTATCTAGATGGCTTATGAGAAAGCGTAAAATTGTAAGTAAAACCTTATGTAAAAATTATCATTTATTTTAATATTATTATTTTCATTGAATCGATTTTAATATAATTTGTTTAATTTTCACTCACACACATCAAAATTTTATTTTATCGTATTTATTATTATATAAAAGACAATGGATTGTGTGAGACTGAAACAACCAAAAATATAAAAACAAGCTATAAAAAAATAGGGGATGTTAGGCCAAATGTTCTGTTCTCTTGGATAGATTTCGAGAATATGACAAAAAACATAAAGCAATTTATATGGAATTTCTGGAAATTCAGTACATACTATACGGTATTAAAAAATGTTAAGATGTCATAATATTATGCTATAAAGTAAATAGGTAACCACTAAAGTTATAATAATTAATAAAAGTAAGTACATTGGTGTAAAATGATTTTAATGTAATTAATAGATAAGGTGTAATAGATTTGTAGTATTTTCGTGATATTATTAACCATAAAGTGTCCGCTTTGACTTGTCCTCCCCTTTTATTTAGTAGGCAAAAAATTGGTATAAGTAGGTTCTGTTTGTTTTTTCTAATCTATGATAACTTTAGATGTCAAATGGGACAATACTTCAGTTTGGCGTGTGACCTCTATTTAAATTTATCTTGATGGTAGGTATGTGAAATTTCAGACTAATGCTTTTAGCGCTTAGAGCTAATCGTTGATAGATTCATAAATCAGTCAATTAATTACGTTTTATAATATTGTATTACATCATTTTTGTTTTATTAGTTAACATTCAATTTGTAACTTGCTTTTTGGCTCGCAACTCAGTGGAGCGGTGTTTTGGAGTTCTAAAAGGCCGTTTTAGATGTCTAAATAAAAGTCGCGTGCTGGAGTATGCACCACCAAATGTGGAAGAATTGTTATTGCATGTGCGATTCTACACAATATGTGCTTAAAAAATGGCCTAACTGATTGGGATTATGATGCCAGAAGTGATGACTCGATCGCAGAGCCCATGGAAGGCCCAGAAAATAATTCCCTATTACAATGAGATTACAAGTTCGAGCAGCCCTAATTAATAGATTATAAATTCTCTGCAGAGTTGTATGCGCTGCTATAATAATCTACTATTATATACTTATAAACGCGAAAGTTTGTATATAATGTAGAATGCATTTGTTACACTTTCACAATGGTGGTCCAATTGAGTTAAAATTTGGTATAGAAGTAGCTTAGACCCGGGAATAACAAAAGTGGCAGTTTTAAAACTCTGTAAAAATTTACTTCAATTTTGTTGCAGTAAAAATAAAAGGCTAAAAATTATGTAGAGTTTTTATTTATGCAGCTTTATGACGCATTGAACTGAAACAATAAATAATTTTAAGATATTTACGAATTGCAAAATGATCTACATACATGTAAGCTTCTTGACGTTTACCAATTTTTAATCTAAAGCCTCTTCTTGATACTGCATGTTCATCGTCATAGCACGCGCTATATTATTAAGCGCATGCGCTATATTTGATGCAAGACTATTGCATCCGTCGGTGATAGCCTTGGCAACATGTTGGATACCTTCTACCACTCCTTCCAGAGCAACAGCTTGGCGCTCCAATGATGCTTGCAATGGATCTTCTGTGCAAAAACGTAAAAAATGAGAACTAACTTAATTTTATATACCAAAAATGCTTACAATTTACAATCTAACTAAACAAGAATTATTAGCAAGTGAAATAAAAAATAAATAAAAACAGTTTACTAAAAAAAGCTGAAAATAAATGTAAAAACGTAAAAACCATTATTTTCTCCTGCTTATTCAATTATACAATAACGAAAGAAATATAACAAGTATATATATTTAATACACAACGGTAGAAGTAAACTAGTATTTTGAAGCGTCCATGGTCCAGTAGTCTAACGTCTGGCTTGTAATCCGGATGCCCAAGTTATAATCTCAATGTGGTCAAAAAATGTTGCCTAAACGCTACCCCGTTTCAGAAGGCACATTAAACGTTGTTTCCTATAAGACATGTAGGAGGCAGTTGTCAGATATCAGATAAATGTTTCATAAAATGAGAAAATTATTAAAATATCTACCTCCAGTGGGTCAGGGATTCCCTGTACGCCCTCAGCCATCTCCACTCCACAGAACTGTAGGAGGGTGTCCTCTAACTCTGTGAGTGGAGCGGGCCCGGGACCGCCACCTGTGCCACTTCGGCACTTTTTTATCTATACTATTATATAAAATAGAAAACTGACTGACTCATCTTCGCAGGGACAAAACCGCTGGACCGATTGAGCTGAAATTTGGACAGCGTGTTCTTTAGGTAACGTAGGCAGGTAATAAGAAGGGATTTTGCGAAATTCCCACAGGAACGGGAACAAAATGGAAATCTGTAACCGTTGAGTCCATCAAGCTGAAATTTGGTGTAAAGGTAGTTTTACTACCATGGAAAAATTCAAAATAGTTTTTATTTCAAAATTCCTACGGGAACGGGAACAAAATGGAAATTTGTAACCGCTAGGCCTATTAATCTGAAATTTTGTATAAAGGTAGTTTGACTACCATGAATGGATTCAAGATCGTTTTCATTCCAAAATACCTGCGGGAACGGGAACAAAATTGAAAATCTGTAACCGCTAGGCCTATTACGTTGAAATTTAGTTGAAAGGTAGTTTGACTACCATGACTGGATTCAAGGTAGTTTTCAACCCAAAATGTCACGGGAACGGGAACAATCTACGAGTATGTCTATATTCTATACCAATATGTATTTAAAGTGGAAATCTACTGATTCATCATCGCAGGGATAAAACCGCTGGACTGATTGAGCTGAAATTTAAACAGCGTGTTTTTTAGGTAACGTAGGCGACCGATAAGAACGGATTTTGCAAAAAAACAACGGGAACGGGAAAAAATGGAAATCTGTCAGCGTTGAGTCTATCAAGCAGAAATTTGGTATAATGGTAGTTTGACTACCATGAAAAAATTCAGGATAGTTTTCATTCCAAAATTCTTACGGGAACGGGAACAAAATGGAAATCTGTAACCTCTAGCCTATTACGCTGAAATTTGGTATAAAGGTAGTTGGGGTACCATGAATGGATTCATGATCGTTTTCATTTTAAAATTCTTACGGGAACGGGAACAAAATGGAAATCGCGGTAACGCCTATAGCGCTGAAATTTGGAAGGTAGTTTGACTGTCAGGAAAGGATTCACAACGGTTCTTCACGGGAACGGGAATAATATGAAAATCTGTAACCGCTTGGCCGATTAAGCTGAAACTAAATGCAAAGGTAGTTTGGCTACCAAGAAAGTACAAGATAGTTTTCAACCCAAAATTCTTACGGAAACGGGAACAATCTATGTTTATGCCAAAATTTTAAGTGGAAATCTAACTGACTTATCATCGCAGGGATAAAATCGCTGGACAGATTGACCTGAAATTTGTACAGCATGTTTTTTAGGTAACGTAGGCGACCGATAAGAAGGGATTTTGTGAAATTCCTACGGGAACGGGAATAAAATGAAAATCTGTAACCGTTTAGTCTATCAATCTGAAATTTAGTGTAAAGGTAGTTTAACTACCATGAATGGATTCAAGATAGTTTTCATTACAAAATTCTTACGGGATCGAGAACAAAATGGAAATCAGTAAACACTAGGCCTATTAAGCTAAAATTTGGTATAAAGGTAGTTTGAGTACCATAAATGGATTCAAGATCATTTTCATTCCAAAATACCTATGGGAACGGGAACAAAATGGAAATCTGTAACCGTTAACCCTATAACGCCGAAATTTAGTATAAAGGTATTTTGACTATCAGGGAAGGGTTTAAATAGTTTTCATTCCAATATTCCCACGGGAACGTGAATAATATAGAAATCTGTAACCACGTAGCCAATTAAGCTGCAATTTAATGCAAAGGTAGTTTGGCTACCAAAAAAGAATACAAGATAGTTTTCAATCCAAAATTCCCACGGGAACGGGACTAATATGGAAAATGTAACCGCTGAGCTGAATAGTTTGAAATTTTGTGTAATAGTAGTTTGACTACCAAGAAACGATAATGGATTGTTTATTCATCCCAATATTCCTATGGGAACGGGAATATTAAGCTGAAATTCGGTATAAAAAAGTTGTTTGATTCCCAAGCTCAAGCGCATCGCCTCATTCTCGCTTCGTACGCTTGATTTGCGCATTGTGGATACTTTCCAACCTAACATAATATGTGGGACTACACTAAACTCTGTAGGGTAATCTGACTGACTCATCATTATCACAGTAGAGATGAAACTCCTGAACCTAGAATGATAAAATTTGGAATACCTATCCTATAGGTTCTTTTTAATACCTAAACATATATATTTTTATTATCTTTTTGCTGAACTGATAGAGTTGAAATTTGGCATGCAAAGGTATTTAAGTACCAGGAGAGGATGTAAAATAGTGTTTATCTCAGATTTTCCCCTCTTATAGGGGGAAAAGAGGGCTATTTTTCTCCTATAAAAGTGGGGGCAAATGTTGTATTAAAATTTCTAATACCGCTGGGCTGGGCTGAAATTTAGTAAGTATAATAAAGGTAGTTTGTATACCAAAATAGGATATAGGATAGTTTTTATATTTTAGAAATCCCCTTATAGAAGGGGAACAGGGGTGAAGTTTGTATGAGTTACCTATATTCGTTAGGCCAATTAAGATTTTTTATTTCTACAAAGGTTAGTTTAAGTACCAGGAAGGATACAAAATAGCATTTATCCCCGAAACCGCCCTTTCAGAGAGGAAACCAGGCATTTAAGAGTTTGTATAAGGAATCAGTATCCGTCGAACTGACGTAGCTTTCATTTAGTTTTAACCAA
The DNA here is from genome assembly GCA_947507615.1 of Hemithea aestivaria. Taxonomy (NCBI): domain Eukaryota; kingdom Metazoa; phylum Arthropoda; class Insecta; order Lepidoptera; family Geometridae; genus Hemithea; species Hemithea aestivaria. The sequence goes on from OX382323.1 coordinate 6,536,822, forward strand.
CGAATTAGGGAAATGAGTTTTAACACAATTTGAGTCCTGGGAGCATAGGATAGTTTTTATTTCCCTGAAATCTTTGTAGTATCTCCAAAACATTGTAAAGGCCGCGGCAGTGGCCGGCGAAGCACCAGAAGTTACTAGAATATTTTAAGATAGAAATATCATAAATAGGATCACAAGTTGTAAAAGACTAAATTCATGTTAAGATGCGAATTTTATGTTCGTGATCATTTTCTATTTCTAGCAATGGTATTATACTAAATCTGTAGATTTGTCATTGAAATATTTATTGCGTAAGTCTTATTATTTTATTATATTTTTTTATTCATAATGGCACCCGAAGCGAAGCGAGGACGGGCCGCTAGTTTATAAATATTTCGATTTGACGTCACATCGCCAATCCTGCCAACTCTGAGAATACAAGTTAATGAAAATATTGGATTAGTATAATAATATTTTTTAATTACAATTTCATTCGCTCAAAAACACACCTTCAACCACTTATCTGCGGTTTTGGTTGCCTCGCCACCAGCAGAGTTTAAAACCTCTGCCAGTTGGTCGAGCAAAACTTGTTTTTACGGCTCGCGTTAGCACCCTTTACACGACCTTTGCCTAGATCTTGATGATGCAGCATGAGCTGCATCATCATTTGGCGCTGCTCCAAGGTTACTCGTTTGCTCTGCGAATACGAACAATTTTAAATCAAATTAATACTTAAATAATTAATACTCATTACAGATATGAACAAGAAAGAAATATAAGAAAACTAACTTTGTTCATTCTTAAAATTTAGCTAGAATATCAAATCTATATAAATAAAAATTAATTGTTGTTCGTTAGTCTGATTAAAACTCGAGAACGGCTGTGCCGATCGAGCTGATTTTGGTTTTAAAATGTTTGTCGTAGTCCAGGGTAGGTCTAAACGGTGAGCAAATAAGGAAAAATTGCGAGTAAGATAAAGTAAAACGACAATTCCATTTTCCCATATAAAAGTTGACCACTTACTTTCTGTCAAACATTTGACGGTATTTGTACTCTCAGTTCCACTCGAATTGAAGAACGCATTAAAACAAGACTTTTGAATCGACAACATAATATCAACTTTGCTCATAACATCGTGTATTTATTAATTTTAAAAATAATTAATGGGTTGACATGTTTGACGGACCTTATGAAATTATGACAGGCATACGTTATGCAAATACTGCCGCAAATTAAAAAAAATATATACCAAGAAGGTTCCCATTCTAAGTTTTTAACAATTTTAAAAAAGTTGTACGCTTAATTTGGTACCATAGAGGAAGTAAATAGGTTTAATGATGTTTTTGACTCACAAACTCGGTGCACACAATCTTCTAAATTCAAATTTACTTTACCCTCTAGAGGATAAAATGGACTTTTCCAGTCAGATATCACAGCGCAAAAATAAACTTTCCGAGGGATGAAAAATCTTTAATGAATTTCATTACAAAGCATCGTGTGTATGGCCAAGTACGTTGTTGGATGTACTCTGTTGAGTAGCAAAAGCGTGAGGAATCGATGGTTACCGGAGGTAGCTTAGGACCGGGGGCGTGCTATAGGATACTTTTTATCCCGATTGTATATATTATAGGTATATCCAAGATGGCCGCCGCTACAAAATGGCGGATTATTTTTTTCTTCTACGACCCCCTCAATATGGGTATCAAATGAAAGGGCTTAGCTTCTAGAATACAACGCACTTTAATAAATTTGAAATCTAGCATGGCCGCCACCACAAAATGGGGAGTAACAAATTTTGAAAACGTTAAAAAATTCCGCGATTTTTAATTTAATTCACTCGTGTTTATTCTTTATTTATTAAATAATCTAGCTCTTATGTTTTTATGTGTTTCTGGTACTTTAGATGCAAATTCTTGTAGAATAATGTCCCTTTTTTTAGTTTTTTATACTTTATTATGCATATTTTTTATATTTATTAAATAATCTAGCTCTTATGTTTTTATGTGTTTCTGGTACTTTAGATGCAAATTCTTGTAGAATAATGTCCCTTTTTTTAAGTTTTTTATACTTTATTATGCATACTTTAAAGGACAATATTGTAGAGAATTTTATGGAGAATAAACTTCTTGACATTTTTATTCTCATAGTTTCAAGAAAAACTCAAAAGCTAAAAATAGGGACATAAAAGTTTGACAGCTGTAATCTCAAATGAAGATCACTCCAAGACCTATCATTTATTCCTTGACAGCGTCAGCCTAGGACGAGTATTTTCCGAGATATTGACGTTTCAAGTTTGACAGCTGTCATCTCAAATGAAGATATCTCACAAGACCTATCAGTTATTCCTTGATAGCACCAGCTTAGGACGAGTATTTTCCGAGATATTGACGTTTCAAGTTTGACAGCTGTCATCTCAAATGAAGATCTCGAAGACGAAGAGTAGTCCAGAAGAAAATTTAAATTCTCATCGGCAGCCATAAGATGACGTAATAAAAAAAATTATATAACCTTTTTTGCATAAGTGTACTCCTGTCATTTTGAGAATCTGTTCATAAGAGAATCTGTCCATATGAGAATAATCCAAATAATCTTATCTTACTAATATTATAAAAGCGAAAGTTTGTGTGTATGTGTGCGAGTGTGTGTGTGTGTGTGTGTGTATGTTTGTTACTACTTCACGCTTAAACGGATGCACCGATTGACTTGAAATTTGGTATGAAAGTAGCTAGGACTCTGGAATAACACATAGGCTACTTTTTATCCTGATAATCTTACTAATATTATAAAAGCGAAAGTTTGTGTGTATGTGTGCGAGTGTGTGTGTGTATGTTTGTTACTACTTCACGCTTAAACGGATGCACCGATTGACTTGAAATTTGGTATGAAAGTAGCTTGGACTCTGGAATAACACATAGGCTACTTTTTATCCTGATAAATAAAACAGTATCTGAGAGAATTGATGTCAAATGAAAAAAACAACTTTATTTTTGGCGTCTCAATGGTGGCTCCTATTACTAGGATACCAAAAACTTTAAGGAGGTCTTTGGTAAAATTCGGGAACATCCGGTGAAATCCGGTTTTAACGATTTTTGATCCGAGAAAAATTAATTTTGAACCCATAAAAATCGGTTGCATTTTTTTTCATAGAATTTGATAGATATTTTTCAACAAGCTCATAGTCGAGACTGCGGCGAATTGAACGAATCAAACAAAGATCATTAAAATCGGTCCAGCCGTTCTTGATGAGTGGTGGAATTAATACAAAGTACCAGGAGACCAGAAACATATAGGAGATGTTCGGGTAATTTCGTGAGATTTCGGTGACGTTCGATTTTGACAAATGAGTCATTTGACGTATTCGAATTTCAAATTTTTTTCTTACATTTGGTTGATATTTTTTAACATGGATTGACAAATTTATTTCGATTTTCAAATTTTTTTATACTTATAATACATTTTTATTTACATGTACAAAATTTATTATATTTTTTTTCGTACATAATTTGGTTGTTATTTTTTTAAATGCATATAGTCGAGAAGAAGACGAATCGAAGAAACCATAGATCATCAAAATCGGTCCAGGCCCCAGGCGTTCTTGAGTTATGAGTATTGAAACTTTTACGAAGTACCAGAACACCAGAAAAATGTAGGAGATGTTCGGCTTATTTTGTGAAATTCGGTTTCTTATTTGGTTCGGTTACCTTCATTATCTGGTTTCGGAAGTAGATGTGCCGTTGAGTTAATTTGTTTCCAAATCTGAGACCCTCTTTTGTTTGTAGTTTATTTAGATTGATCAAAAGTTGCCATCTAATTTTTTATGCCATCTTCGTCTAAAAATAACCTTTTCCTATCAAATGAATTCCTTATTAATTTAATGACATGGCAAGGATCAAGAAAATACATACTTTTTCTTGAGTACATGGGTGTGGGAAATGGGTAACTAAGTTATTAGGGTCAGTAAGTTTACTACCCAAAATTTCTGCAGCTGATAAATTTGCAGAGCATCCATCAAATGTAACGCCTACAACTGAAACTCCGGCTTCATAACATTTTTGTAAGCATATTGTAATTAAATTGGCCTTTGTTTCAGCTGTTACACCAGAGGGGCTATTGGCTAATTCTCACCCACTACGATTAATGGCAACTTCAATGTAAATCAATGTACATGGGTGTGGGAAATGGGTAACTAAGTTATTTGGGTCAGTAAGTTTACTACCCAAAATATCAACAGCTGAAAATTTGCATGTATTTATTAATTATTATTTATTATAAATCGTATGACGATGCAATATTATAATGACATCGAGCTGATCTAATTATGGAGTTGGAAGGTGACATTTCATTTATTTCATTTATTTAATTCACAAACAATCGGTATTGTATTTGAAATATTACATAAAATTAAATCACAATAATAATAATGTTCCTTAATAATAATAAATTTACATAATACATAAAAAGTCAGAAATAAAAATTTACAAATACAAATATCATAATTCATTAAATTTACACCTAAAAAATTCCTCCACTGAGTAGAAGCACCCCTTCAACAATAACTGCATTAATGTGCTTTTAAATTTGCGTGGACAATCTATTTTCTTCATATCAGTTGGCAAAATATTAAACAATTTCACCGCCTGATACCGCGACGCGTGCTGAGCCACCTTAAGCTTAAGGCAAGAGACGAACTCCAGATCTTTACGACGTGTGTTCAGTCTCAATTCTCTCTGGCAATTGGTCTCATATTTGTCAGGATTTTTGACAATGTCCATAAGGGTCACTAGGATGTACAAACTTGGGACTGTCAAAACACCTAAGTTTTTGAAATATTCCTTGCAAGATTCCCAAGGCGGAATACGTACAATTGTCCGAATGGCTCTTTTCTGCAAGATGAAAGCTCTATTCATATTATAAGCGTAACTGTTACCCCAAAATCTGACACTATATCTTAATTTGCTCTCTACGAGAGCATAATACACTATTACGAGCTGGGCAACGGTCACTTCATCTCGGAGACTTCTGAGCGCATAACAGGCTGAGCTGATAGTATTGTCAATGTGGGTTAGCTCGTCCTTCCAATTCAATAATTCGTCAATGTGTACACCTAGAAACTTAACACTCTTGGTGAGTTCTAACCTGTTCCCTTCACATACAATATCGATCTTTTCTCGCTTCTGCATCGTGGTTTTAAACAGAATAGCTTGTGTCTTTTTAATATTCACCTTCAAATTATTTGCATAAAACCATATATTGAATAGATCGAGGGCCCCATTTACTTTCATTTCGAGTTCATTAAGACAACTTGCAGGTACTTCTGCATTGGTGTCATCAGCGTATACAACGAGTTTAATATCTGCAATCGAATTGGTCATAAAGTTTATAAGGTCATTGAGGAAAATAATGAAAAATATAGGTCCCAAAATTGAACCTTGTGGGACGCCTCGTGTAACATTTACTACTCTAGACTTTATCACAACTTCCTGTCCTTCGTCTATTTCCTTCAATTCTACAAATTGTTTTCTGTTTGATAAGTAGGATTTAAAAAGACAAAAAGTTTCCCCTCTCACTCCGTAAAATTGTAGCTTAGCAAGCAAAATGTCATGATCTACCAAGTCAAATGCAGACGAGAGGTCTAAAAATATACCAGCTACTTTCTTTTTACACGACAAATTGCAAACTACATCATTAATTAAGAGATCGACGGCGTCATTCGTACCAACCCCCGTTTTGTACCCAAATTGTCTTTCATTTAAAATGTCATATTTCTTTAAATGCAACACTAGTCTATTTTTAATAATATTCTCATAGATCTTTGACAAAACCGGTAGTAGAGATATAGGTCTAAAATTTTTTGGATCATTTTTGACACCCTTCTTATGAACCGGTATAATTCTTGCTATTTTTAATTGTTCCGGAAAGATACCAGAGCTTATGCAGCTATTGAAAAAAATTACATAAGGGTTGAGCGAGGATATCTATATTATCCTTAATAGTAATAATAGGTATCTCGTCATATCCATAAGAATGCTTAGTAGCCATCCTTTTTACAATCACCCTGATCTCTGTTTTGTTAGTTGGACTGAATTCCATGTCATTATTTACTCTATTACAATTTTTTTCTAAAAATGTCAATGCCTGCTCTTTGTGAGAATTATTATCAGAATTATTATTATTAGCACTATGGTCAAATTGGTTCCAAAATATGTCAGCTATGTCTTCTATGTTATCAATTATGTCATTATTAATTTTAAGTCTATAATTTACAAATGTCCCTAGCCTACTTTTATTTCTTTGTCTATTTACTATATTCCATATTTGTTTGGAACTATTTTTAGCATTCTCTACTTCGCGTTTGACGCTATTCCGTTTAGATAAGTTTATTACTCTTCTATAGATCCTAATGTAATTGTTACGATACGAAATCATTGGCTCATGGCAACTTGACTTGTTTATGGAAGTCAAGAATCGCTTCATTTTACTCGATGTCCTAATACCCCGTGTTATCCAGTTTATATTATGTCTCATCTTAGTTTTTACTTTCACTTTCCTTTTTTTAAAACTTCTTTGAAATAGTTTTGTAAAACATTTTAAAAAATTATTTACATTTGAGTTACCTAAATCACTTTGTGTGAGAGAATGTCTAAAAATGTTCTTATTTTTTTCTGAAAAGCTTCTACGAAACGCGTTATAATATTCAACTGCCTTTCTCCCATTGTTAGATTCAACCGTTACCCCGCACCACAACCCTGCATGACCATCAGCATATTAACTTTCAAGGTTTTCATTGTTTAAGTTTGTGAAAATATTGTCTATACAAGATTCGGCATTGTTACGGATAAAAGTACTTTCGTTTATTAAATGAGTGAAATTATAACACTTAAGAAGAGTAATTAAGTCTCGTTGATATTTGTTTTCACGCAACATGTTCACATTAAAATCACCGACAATAAGGCATTTCTTGTTGAAGAAGTGTTCTAGCAGTCTTTCCAATTGACTAATAAAAACATCAAAGTTTTTGTCGTCAGGAGTTCTATATACACATATTATATTTAAATTTGTGTTTAAGTCCCTTACACCACAAATTTCAAAACTATTTAGTTTATACAGATCTTTACAAAATTTTAACTCCTCAATATTTTGCTTTGTGTCATTGTCAACAAGTATTACCGAACCACCCCTCTTTTTATTAGCTCTACAATTATATGAACCAATACTGTAACCGTCAATACTAAATACAGACATACTTTGTTTACTAAGAAAATGTTCACACAAACAAATAAATTTAGGGCTCACAGGACGCTCCTTCAAATATATTTGTAATTCATCTTTTTTATTAGATATGCCACAGATATTTTGATAAAAAATATTAATAAGTTCATGATTAGGTAGGGTCTGTGGGTCCTTTACATGTTTCTCATCTTGAGCCACGAAAACAAGTGTTATCAAATTGATCAATATTCTCTATTTCGTCAGTTTGTGTGCTCACGGATAGAGTCACGCAACAATCCGTCTGTGTACCCTTGTTCCGATCATTACAAGTAACCTCCAACTTAGAATCACGCCTTAAGTTCTTGTTTTGATTTAATTGAATTTTGTTTTTTCTATTTCGTAAGCTTAAGAACATAACATTGTAATCAAATTGATCTAATTCACTATTAATTACCCTACACATATTAGTAATGTAATAATAAGCGTTATCTATATTTTTGTCTAACTCGTTCGTAACAAAGGTACATTTATTATCATGCTGCTTACATATCATTCTAATAGTATCGTTTAACTTTTTTTCATTTAAGTATGTGCTTTTTGTTACACTTAAAACAAACACATGGCAGTTCGAATTCTTTAAGAATATACACAACTCAGACATTACACTTATAGGATTTGAATCATGTTCGCCAATACATATAATCACTCTATCGTCTGGAGAAATATCGAATATTTTAGCGCAATTCAATATTTCTTCAGCATTTGCGTTTGGTTTAATGAACGCTATAACGTCGTAACGCTCGTAGGCACTTTTAGCTCTAGATTTTCTGATACTCGACGACAGGCCTAAACACTGTGATCCTCCAAATATAAATAGTCTTTTAGTTTTATTCTTGATATTTTTGTCTCCCTTACTTTCTTTCTTAGCATACTGTTCGAGCTGATCATTCTGTACAGGGAGCTCTACCAGCTGCTGCGATAGAACCTGTTCTGCAGTCTCCGAGAAGCTGACTTGACCTCCTGCAGACGCAAGTTTATTTGTGTGTGGACTGTGGGAACTCACTAATTAAACGACGCAACCTTATCGAGTTTGGGCTCATTTGATTCGTCTTGGCGAGTACTTTGATGCTAGATGGTAATAATAATGAAAGCTTTTTTAGTAAAAAGATTTTTTTTTTATTTCACTTGCTAATAATTCTAGTTAGTTTAATTAGATTGTAAGCATTTAGTCCATATTTGTATTGTAGATACATTTTTCAGCGCTATCAGGCTATCGTATTAGGATTAGTTTTGTAAGAGTAATGTTTAGTTTGGTATATAAAATTAAGTTAGTTCTCATTTTTTACGTTTTTGCACAGAAGATCCATTGCAAGCATCATTAGAGCGCCAAGCTGTTGCTTTGGAAGGAGTGGTAGAAGGTATCCAAAATGTTGCCAAGGCTATCACCGACGAATGCAATAGTCTTGCATCAAAGCGCATGCGCTTAATAATATAGCGCGTGCGATGACGTGGGCCAACGCTTACAATTTGTAGCTACTCCCAATGTCATTGGACTCTAACAAATTGAACATAACATGTACAGTCTGTGGCTGTAGCATGCCGTACGGGATCCCGCTGAAATGTCAAGAGTAGAACTGTCATCCCATACATTGTACTTTTGTGAATGTTTGGGATGACAGTTCTACTCTTGAAGTTTTGTCGGGATTCTGTGTGGTATGGTACAGCCACTGAAAAATAATTTTAAACTCCGGAGTGGAGCACCAAAGTAGGTATCAGCTTGACCCTCATGATGCATTACAGGATAGAGCTGTCAGAATTGTTGACGACCCAAGCTCACCGAACCGAAAAAAGAAATGCTATTTTTGTTCGTTATACCAGAGAGCCAGAAAGTATGATTATTTCCGTTTTAACGACAATAATTAAATAATCGGTGCTCCGGCTTAAGTAATCACAATAATTATATTATAATAAATGCGATAGTTTATTAACTCGTACACGTCTTGCTCAATCAGACTAGCAGGAATAAAAAATTCAATAATATTCCCAGCATTCCGATAGGTAGAAAAGGTTTATTTTAATCCGAGTAAAAACGCATTACGCATACCCACCCATACGGGGTTATGGGAGGGTTATGTAGGACTCCCCTTGCAGAGTGACTGCACGGGTATACCCACTAAAACAACCCGGCGGCACTCCCGCATCGCCTTTGTAACGGAAGACTGGGAATCGGCAAAGCCTTGGCATTCAGTAGGTAGAAAAGGTGGGAATATTTTTAAGTCCCAGTGGCATCTATTTTAGCATCGAGGTGAGAAATGGATGTAATAAAAAAATAATACAGTATTTAAAAACATTTTAATTAAGACATATTGCAAAATAATACACAACGAAAATAAAGAATTAAATTACACATATGAGCGAACGATGTACTTTATTTGAAGAAAATATTATTTACATATAATATAAACAGTATACATAAGTATATTAATATCAATTATTGGCAAAATGTCAACTTAAATGACTCAGCGGTTATTGATATTAAATAATAATAAAAATTAACGCAGTTTTTCTAAAGCGTGTCTAATCGAGATCGCACCATTTACACATTGTAACATGGTCCGCCTGATAATGCTATCTCGAATTATAATATACTGCTTTTTTCGTTTGTTTGGAATCTTGGTTTCAATAAATTTCTCATTATCAACAACGGCATTCAGTAAACGTAACAATGTGACGTTTTTGTTTAAGCATTTGTTAAGCGCACAATGGTATGTTTCCATTACGTTATTCGTCCTGTGCCGTAATTTATAGACACTAATGTTTTCTAGGGGCTTTTTCAGCAATCGGCTAACATATGCCATAAATTTAGACATATTCAGTTCAACACATTCTGCGTTTATGTACTGCCAACCACTCATAATAAAATCTTTATGCAGAAGTGGCAGTGTTGCGCAGAGTCCAACAATGCGTCTTTCGTCTTTACTTTTATTCTCGAATTTTTTGGCCATACGCCACATATTTTTATGCCAGTGACAATAACACCCTTTTATCTTGGCGTCTGGATTTTTTTTTTTGTATGGCGTTCCACAAAGCGATTTCAAAATCACAATGTACCACATTAAATTCAAAGTTTGGGAGTTGCGATTTAATCATCGCAAAAACGATTTCGTATGATGTTTGCTTTTTGTTGGGCATTAACACATAAATTAAGAGCCTTGTGTTAATTACTGATTCAGAACTTCCAAAATCGCCGTGAATACTTAATAATTGGTAAAAAGGCTTTGGGCAACTATGAAAAGTTGCATCAACAAATACCTCTTTAGTGTGCGTCAATAGATGACCGAGCTAGCGAAGGATTCTAAAATTGAATCACGAGCGCAGCAAGTGATTTAATAATTAGAATCCTGAGCATTAGCGAGGGAATCAAAAGAGCACAAGGTAACTAAAATTACTATTGTACACATTACTTTGGCTTGTTCCAACTTTTTTGGACCCATCTCGGGACGAAATAGCCGAATTCTGATCAAAAAACTTAGACACGTTAGATTCCAATTTATTGTTCCGTTATAATGTCGGATGAATGAATGAATGAATGAATGAAATCGTTTATTCGTGTACAAACATCTTAGATAGGTACATGTAAGATAAAACAATGTTACAAAAAATAAAAACACTATGAAAGAAATAAAATAGAACCATACATCGTTAAACATAAGACATTTGTCCACGAAACGGTCGCAGCTCAGCATGTTGCTGACTATTCAGCCAGCGCTGGTCTTCCGCTGCGGCCGTTCTGGTGACTTCACGCACATATTAATGTAAACAAATTAAACACTACACTTATATACTAAAACTACTAAACATTGACACATTAATTTTGAAAAAAAACAAAACATTTTAGGCTAGGCAACACCGTTTATAGTCTGTGCTCAGTGCGGACTAAGTTAAACGCTAATATTAATGGTAATATCAGTGGAAGGGATGGCAAAATTAATTGATGATTAATTATGTAGGGTAGCAGAAACTAGTCATGCATAAAAATACCGTTCAAGAGTAAAATACAATATTTTTTTTTAACTAAACATAAATAGGAGTGATATAACACAAACACAAAACTCTGAGAAAAGCAAATCTACAAGCTGCAGGCACACGTAAGTTTATACAAAAAAGTTTTATTATTATATTTTATATTTTTACGACATGTAAGCGGCTAAATTGCACTGGTATCTAATCTATTAGTTTCCTCTGCGCATTGATGCTGGAGTAGGTAACTCTTAAGTTTGCGTCTAAAACTGTAAATACTTTGCAGGCTCCTCATCGGTGGTGGAATGTTATTCCAGCACTTCGTCGCTGAGTATCGGAAACTCCCTCTGAAAGCTGCCGAGGAGTGAGCATGCGTTAAGAGCTGCACCGAGACCTTTCGAGATGTTTGAGTTTGAGCTTTACCGACGTCTCTCCACGACAACTTCTCAAACAGATAATTCGGCGATCGGTATTTAACAACCCCAAACAGGAGACAGGCCAGGTGCAACTTCCGGCGGTGTCTCATTTTTAGCAAGAAGCGTTGATTCAGATACGGCGTCACATGAGCCCTGTACGGGATATCAAAACAAAAACGGGCACATGCATTTTGCACTCTTTGTATAAGTCAGTCCGCTCCGCGACACCGCGCAGTAAGCACGCTATATCTCGCACGCGCCGTGTATCTCTGTACTCGCGGAACGGTTACCAATTTAAAAACAAAAACTATGTTTACGTGCCCCGGTTGCAATAGTGACGGCATCGACGGAGTGAAATGCTCACAATGTCAGGTCTGCTACTGCTTCTCTTGTGCCAACATCACCGAGAAAAACTACAGGAAGCTGGGAGCTCACAGGCAGGCTGCTTTGTTATGTGCCTGCCTCCTGCAAACCCAACCAGTCCATCGCCTCTCCAGGACCGCAGCCGGGACCCCCACCCGCTGCTACTCTAGACATTGTTCTCAAGGAGCTGCGGGACGGTATCGCAGGTATTAACGTTCGCCTAGAGCCGTTACCCGCTTTGATCGACGAGGTAAAAAACATTAAACAGAGGATGCTTCAATATGAGGGCGATTTGTTGCAAATTAAAGAAGATCTAGGCAATAATACTGCTAGGACAACCGAGGTCGAGACTGAAGTCGTCAAGCTTACCAACGAGCTACATTCCCGCGACCAACGTGAGCGTCTCAATAACGTTGAAATAAAAGGTGTGCCGGCCAAAAGGAATGAAAATCTTTTTAAAATCCTGACTAATATTTGTGACAAAATCGGTCAGAATATCACGTCGGCCAATATCAACTTTATAGTCAGAGCCCGCTCCGATACCGGCCACAAACCCATCGTTGTGGGCCTCACCAGTAGATTATTAAAAGAAAACTTCGTGGCGGCCGCCAAATCACATAAAAACCTAACAGCTGATGCCATCGGTTTCGCGGGGGTCACCACCAGAATCTTCATAAATGACCACCTTACGCGTGAGAACAAGCAATTGCTCACTCGGACGAAGAAGGCTGCCCAAGAGCATAAATACCAATATACGTGGGTCCAGAACTGCAAGATTTTAGTGAGGAAGAACGACACTTCGCCTTTTATTCACATTTAATGCGACGGTGATCTTAATAAATTAAAATGACAACCGTTATACTTTAACTCTAACCTCAAAAACTTACTAAAGAATTCGTGTTATTTCGCATTTCTTTTTATTGTTGCTATCATATTAACTTATTTCTGTCCATCAAAGCCCTATAACTATCGTTTAATTGTATTTTACAGCTCATCAGATAATTTACTATTAAATATCTACGCCTGTGTAAACTCTGCCTGTGTAACTCGCATTATTTCAACATCTCAAAATCTTTATTTTTACGTAAACATTATATTATACTCACGCTCTTCACACTCATTTATTATCATACTTATTATCATCATACTCCTAGTAATACTCGTATATTACTACGAATGTGTATATATTATCACTTTTCTCAAAGTATATTTCACGCCGCCAAACCGATTTGTAATTACCACTTTTATATTTTTAACCTCTTTAAACTTAAATTCGATCACTTCACTCGAACGTGAATATTTCGACTATAATAGTATAACACATAAACACTTCAATACTCAATTATTCTATTCTTTTGGGAGGCCAGGACTGTCAACACAGCAGTATATTTTTACAATCGGAATGTTTCATAAAATGTATTTATCGCAAACCTCTAACTTGAATAAACGTTATAATAACTAATAACTCAATTATTAGAGCGCATTCCGGCCGAGTGTTAAAACACTGGGCTGGTTTGTGTTAATGATGTTTAATATATATTACCAAAACCGAACGAAGACAACTGAATTTAAAAGGAATTTACAACTTTGTAAATATGATGTCGTTGTGTTGACTGAGACCTGGCTTCTAGATGGAATAGAATCGGAGGAGTTATTTAGTGACGTGTACACGGTTTGGCGGCGCGATAGGGACTACGCGAGGCTCGGCCAGGCGCGAGGGGGCGGGGTCCTTATCGCCGCACGCCGGGAACTGGTTGCGCTGGCGCGGCCGGAATTCCATTCCACGGCGGAGGATATTTGGTTAACTTTTCAATATAAACATAACGTTGATACTAGTCCATTAAATATTCACCTAGGCTGTCTTTATCTTTGTACTCAAAATAATGGGCTCTCGTTCTCAACTCAGCTGGCTAATTTCTGTGATAAAGTATTTGCTCTGACTGTAGAAAACCCTAATGACAAAATTATAATCATGGGTGATTTTAATTTAAGTGACATTAGTTGGAATAAGTCAAATTATGTCAACTATCTTTTACCTACTTATAACTTAAATAATAACAGTCACTGTGAAGTAAGAGATCTTCTTAATTTAAATAATTTATCCCAATATAATAACATAGTAAACAAATATAACTGTATATTAGATTTGGTACTCAGTAATGATGATGTCACAATATCTCATTGTTTATCTCCGTTTGTAACTGAAGACAATTATCATCCTGCCCTTCTTTGTACACCTCATTTTATGAATTCCTCTTGTTTAACACATACTTCTAGAACCAAAGTTTTCTATAATAAAGGTGACTATTCATCCATAGGCAAGGAGCTAGACAGTAATGACTGGAACTCTCTGTTATCTAGTGGAACTATTGATGAGGCGGTTGATCTATTTATTAATATTCTATCAAACCTTAGAGACAAATTTATTCCTTCAAAAATCCTGCGCCCCAATAATAATTCACCTTGGTACTCGCCAGCTTTATTAAAAATTATAAAGGAAAAAAATAAGCATCACCGCAAATTTAAAGTTTATCAAAATATAGCAGACAAAAACGCATTTAAGTTACTGCGTGACAGAACTAAGAGAGTGGAGCATGAATGTTACATAGCCTATATAAATCATGTTGAGCTGTCTATTCGGCATAATCCTAATGCCTTCTGGTCTTATGTAAAGTCTAATAAGCAACATAACTCATATCCATCTACTATGACATAATATAATGACTGAATACTAACTACTTACGACCTTCAGCACCTACACCTGCTGCTCCTGTGTTTCCTACCAATGAATCCCCTGTTGACATATGCTCCATTGAAATTATTGAATCTCAGGTACTTAAACTTCTCAAGTCAGTTGACCGTAAAAAATCAGCGGGCCCTGATGGCCTACACCCATACCTCATTGCTAGCTGTGCTAAAAGTCTGGTAGAACCAGTTTGTATACTATTTCAGAGATCTATTAAGGAAGGAGTTATGCCTAAGATATGGAAATCAGCCAACATCACACCAATTCACAAAAAAGGATCCAAACGGGCGATTTCCAATTATAGACCAATTTCCAAACTCTGTGTCCTGGCAAAACTCTTTGAAAGAGTGGTCCATGACCAAATATATTGTGCCTCTCCCGATCCCGTCGACCCGCTCTCCCAGGTTCCCCATTGAGAGGCGGAACTCTTTCCGGAACTCACGGAGCTCCGACATATATTCGGCGAGCTCTCGCCGCATTTCTTTGACATCGGAGTCGACGGCAGGCGAGCGAGCGCGCCCAGGCGGCAGTGCCGCGGGCGGCGCCACAGATGATTTTGGCGCTTCCTGAGTCAAGCTCTGTACGGGGACGGTATCACACGTGCCTTTTACGGGAGTGCAAGTGTTATCACCCTTTCTTGTCTTTTTTTTGCACTCTGGACAAGACCAATCTGATGGTATTTTCGATCCGTCTGGGATAGCCACACACGCCCTGTGATATAAACAGGGGCAGGTCATACAAGTGGCGGCACCTGACGACGACAAGAACTTCCCACACGCGGAGCACGACTTAGCCATAGTCTTGGGTTCGCTTCGAGGCATATGAGATCCAATATTGATGAGCGAGACGTAGTTTCGCTACTCACCGCTAGATGGCGCTGTTTCCAATTTTGGTTTCGTGGGCGATCGATAAACAAATGTCACAATAAAATTTTTAAATGATCGCAGACTACCCACTTATATTTTATATCTCAGCAACAAACATACCATTAATTCAGGTTTTTCACAATCCTAGGCACACTAGCGCCACACAAACACTACTACAGCTGATTTTTTATGAATGGGCACACGCACACTGACTTTTACGGCGATCGCAACACTTTTACTATTTATAATTAAGAAAAAAATATTGTGTGTGTCAACTACGAAACACGACCGTGACGTCACTGCCCTCTCGTTGCTTTCTTTCAGTAGTTTTACCTTGTTTTAACTTTTTATGGTCCTTCACACTGTTCTCCGAGTCGTATTGCACGATTTTGCAAGTTCCAAAGTAGATATATAAGAATTCATAGTACATTTTTGCAAAATAAATCGCGAACGCTTTTTTCCGTTGAATACATCTTAATAGATAAAAACAAGTGGCTGTTTCCTTTTATAAATAAAACATGCCAATACGTCCTAAATTTGCCCCCTGGGGGCGCATAGCCTCCTGGAATATTGGATCCATGACAGGACGAAGCGCTGAAGTTAGCGCAATCCTGGAAAGACGTCGCACATGCTCTCGGATGTTATCGTCGGTCAGAGAAGTTCCCACTTTCGCGTTCCAATCTCCAAGCATTAGAGTGATCTCGCGGTTAGGTATGACGCTCAGGGTTTCTTCTAGCTTGCTATAGAATTCTACTATGTCTTCTTCAGAACTCTGTGCAGTTGGCGCGTATACCTGGACGATGTTCAATACACAAGGCTTGGTGTTTAACCTTGCCGTTATAATTCTCTCGGACACCGGATTGTACCCTAAGACATACTTGTTCATTTTTGCTGGTAGTATAATACCCACACCATGTAGGCTTGAGTCGGTAGCGCCTAAAAAGTACATGGTGTTGCCGGTAGCGGTGAGAAAATGACCACTTCCACGCATATGCGTCTCACTTACTCCAAGTACACTAAGCCCATGACACTCCATTTCTTTTTCGAGGATGGTAAGTTTGCCTGGCTTGAGTAAACCTCTCACATTCCAGGTGCCAATACGCTTTGTGGTGCGTATTGAGATCTTGTGATAATTAATTTCTTCTTTCAAAGCTTCGGTAACCAATTTCATACTACCCGGCCCGGATACCGGGTGGCGCCGAGCGTTAATCGGGTCGTCCAACAAATTGCGCTCTAATATATCGTTTACCATTATAAAAGGAGGGTTTTCTTGGGAGAATAATCGCAGTGGGATCCCACGTCCTTCTGCATTAGACTTTTAGAGGGTATTTGGCCCTCACGGTGTCTAGATACCGCTTCATGTGCGCTGGGTGGCCATGGTGTAGTCAGGCTAGTTACCGCCGCCTAAGACTCGGCGTTTACCTTTTACGGTAGGTATGGTCCCTCCTGACCAACCCTCCTCCTTTTGCATCCGGGCTTGGGACCGGCAACGGCGGAGGTACTAAATAGGTACTAAATATTGGTATAGGTTTCATGCAAATCCAAGACTTGGTCCCGCCATCTTGATGCTGGCAAAATGAGGTTCATTGAAGGGATTCGTCATATCTCTCAAAGCCCTGTGCTGGCTTAATGTTGTTAACCGTTGCTGATCGCTGCGGCTATGAATTGCTCGTCTTATTAGGATGTGCTCCATCTTGCTAGAAAGGTGGAAATCTTTATTTGCATTTTATTGGTAAATTTATTGAAGTAGAGAACACTTCTTCTTCTTTTCGAGTCGATCGGCTATAAGTTATAATATCATGTGAACCCTACAATTGCTTTGACCTTAGAGAACACTGATATAAATTCAATTCAAAAGTAAGACATACTTTTCAATCTGGTTTCTTTTTCATCATTTCTTTAATTGTGTTAAAAGCGCAAATTTCAATTTACGCACAATTTTTTTGAGTGAAGCCAGGTTCACAGTCTACTCTGGCATACCAGGTCCGCAATGTGTTCACATGGGGAAGACACAAATCAAATTTTTCAAGCAAATAAATTATATGCCCTTGGGCTATAAAAATGTACAGTGAGAGCAAATTTTCGCAATTCGTCGTTGTATTTAGATGAAGACTGTATTTTACCACATTTTTTATCATTAAAATTTTGTATGTCATTGTCACATGCCATAGTGATATCAGAGTAGTGATCTCACAGTCCTGGATTTGAATGTAATTCCTTCAGAACGTCTTGTAATGTAATCTTCAGGGTTTGCCTTTTTGTTTCAGCAACTAGTTTCCGATTTTTTTTTGTTTTTCTTTTAGTTTATGTCTTAATTAAGATTTTTTTGTTATAACTTTTTTGTTTTCTAATTTTTTTTTTTGGAGACAGTTCTTGAGGCTTATTTATATCTCTATAAATACATGACGATGCCACTCTCTCATGTATATGCCCCTGAGAAAAATATTTAACTTCATGTAGGTATTAAATATTTTTTTCACGGGCAAACATGATGGCTTTCCCACCGAAACTTTCATAGAATAAATAGGCAGAGCGCTAATGCGTGGGATTCTTCTGGGGCACAATAATATTATGTAAAGGTATAATAAATACGCTTACTGGTACAAATAAAGTTGGAATAGCTCCTTTTACTAGAACTGCAAGACAGTTCTAGTACAAGTGAATTAAATTAAAAATTTAAAAAACCCCCAACGAAATATATAATTCACCATTTTGTCTGGCGGCCATCTTGGATTTTAAATTTGATATAGTGGGTTGTATTCTACTAGTTAAGCCCTTTCATTTGATACACACACACACACACACACACACACACACACACACACACACACACACACAGACAGACACGTCAAACTTATATTTTGCGTCGGGGGTTAAAAAGGAGCTTTTCTTACATATTTGTCCGGAAAGTGTTTGCTGCAAATGGTTGAATATTTGTTTGGGCACCATCCTACTCTTCCTATCAATGTCACCCATTTATTTCTAATAAATGGATCTGACGGGAAACTGCAAAAATGAAAAAATAATTTTAATTACTTTTTAGACAAAATTACATATCTATACTTTATTTCATAATCCTAGATCTTTTTTGTAAGCACCTAAACTAACAAAATGGCAGCTATATCGATTCAGCTATATCTTCTCTGTCAATTAACTAGCTGTTTCGTTTTCGGGTTGTGTATTTGATCTTCAAACGTTTTAATACTTGTCGTAGTTTTGATATTGTAAGATTCGGTAAGTTTTTTTTTTTTTTTTCTTTCTTTATGGTCCCCGTGCGTTTTGCATTGGTGCCATTCTTCAAGTCTTCAGATTGTTGCCAGTTTCTTAATTATCTTCATTTTTTGGTAGGTTTTAAGGAGGTAGGATTAAAATAACTTTGGGAAACGAATATTTACAATAATAATCGAAACATTTACAAATATTTACATAGGATCAGGGAAGTTGGAAAGAAGGAGAGGATAGGATAGTAAAGATAACCTAAAAATAATATACAATAATATTAATAATAAATAAATGTCATATTTTAATATTATTTACAGATATAAATGTTGATAGTGTTATATAAATATCAGGATCTAATGTTGAAAGTAAACACGGGATAGATGTCGGAAGAGGTACGTTTAAGGATGCCAGTGTTTCCAAAAATAAATGATTATCATTTAAAGGACAACCAAAAAATATATGATTTACGTCACAGTATTCATCACCACATTCACAGGATGCATCATCAGCAATACCAATCCTAGCAAGATGAGCTGGACTACAATTGTGACCAATTCTCATGCGTATTAGAATAGAGGTAGCCACCTTCCCAAGCCTGATCTTGCGGAACCACGGTTTTATAGGGATTTGAGGTTGAATACTATAGAAATATTTGCCCTTGGTTTTTGCACTCTCTCTCCACAACTCATTCCAATCATGATTGAGCTGAATTGCAGGGAGAGACGCCAAATCATGACAATAATTGTAATACGGTACCAGATCTCCACAGTGTACAGCTGCCTTAGCCAACTCATCAGCCTTAACATTCCCTTTAATATCAGAATGCCCCGGTACCCACGCCAAGGCGACAGATAACCCTTTTTCAGAGCACTCTACCAGTTTCTGTCTAGATTCGGTAAGTTATCATCCTCATTTATAGCTAGCAGGACCTGAAAATTACCAAAAGTAAATAAAACAAGTGAAAGTGTATATTTTATATATTTTATATTTATTTAAAAAAAAAACTTAAAAACAAGCTTATATTAATATTACCATAAAGTACTCGTCAAGACGAATCAAATGTGCCCAAACTCGATGGGGTTACATCGTTTAATTACGGAGTTCCAAGCAATGGCTTCCTTCCCGCTCCATCATCAGATCACCTCCATGTCATAATAGTATTGCATTGTCATCCGATTTATGCAAGCATACAAAATTTCAGCTCAATCGGACACCGGGAAGTGGGTCAAATTTAACTTGCAAGATTTGATTACAGACAGACAGACACAACAGACAAGTGAAAGTAAATAAAAGCATGTAAAATGGTCAGCATTATGTGGTGAGCTAACGATTTAACAATTCTAGGTGTTTAAATTTCACTTCAGTAGTATGAGGCACTTCTTTTTCTTACGAAAATATATTTACCACTGTGTGTTTTATTACAAATAAACTCTTTTGCAAAAAAAACGGGCACTTTGATGATTTCTCTGCTTCAATGAAGAAGAACAAGAAAGAGGTTTTATTAATTTGACGATGCATTGACTTATCATTTATAAACATCCTGGCATGATTATTAATGTTCCAAATTTAAAATTAAAAAAGAAAAATACTGATTATATAGTGAAATTGCTTTGCTTTTTGGCGCGAATTGATGCGATTTGCTGTAACAATTTAATTACAATTTTAAAACTTTTTGAGTATTTTCTGCAAATTAAACAATTTATTCTTTCTTTCCACAATAAATACCACTTTTTGATAAGAGCGATAAAGCGATAAGGGCCGGTAAAATTATAGCCCTACTTGAAGAAGGTTTCGTTCGGTGACGAAGGTTTCGTTTCGTTCGCAAACTTACGTGGCTCAACGGCTAAATGTGAGCCGTTCAACTGTCCAGAGGACATGGCAACGATATCAAGAGACCGGTTCGGTTAAAAGAAGACCCGGCTCGGAAGAAAACGATGCACAGAACCAAGAGACGACCGCTTTTTGGTGAGTCAGGCGTTGCGGAATCGTAAGGCGTCAAGTGTGGACTTGAAAAAAACCTTGAAAAAGTAAGAGGAGTAGAAGTAAGCTTGTGGACGGTTAGAAGGAGGCTTTTGGCTGCCAATATAAAAAGTTACCGCCCGGCTCGAGGCCCTAAATTACTCCGTGAGCACCGTGTTGCTCGACTTCAGTTTTCTCGAAACTGTGCTTCATGGACTATGGAGGACTGGAATAAGGTATTGTTTTCTGATGAAGCTAGAATCTCTTTGTGTGGAGAGGACCGACGCCGGCGAGTGCTGCGAAGACCACGGGAACGCTATGCGGAAGTGTGTTTCGAACAAATCACTCCTTATGGCTGAGGCTCCGTTATGTTTTGGGCAGCAATTAATTCGACGGAGCGTACGGAGTTAGTTTTCTTAGAAAGAGGAACATTAAAGGCACACCGGTACATAATGGAAGTCCTAATTCCACATGCACAACCCGCATTGACTGCACTTGGGGAAGATTCCATTTTTATGGACGACAATGCCCGCCCCCACCGTTCTGGTGACGTGGAAGCTTACATGCAAGAAGTTGGGATCCGTCGTTTAGATTGGCCAGCTCGCAGTCCTGACCTCAATCCAATCGAGCATGTCTAAGACGTTCTAAAAAGGCGGGTAAGATCAGTGCAACCTGCTCCAAAAAACATCAGGGAGCTAAAAAGAGTAATTGCTGAAGAGTGGGAACGTATTCCTCAAAACGTAATTAAAAACATCGTAGAGAGTATGCCCAGAAGGATTCAAGCTGTGATTTTGGCAAGAGGAGGTCACACTCGTTACTAGGTTTTTACAGTTGTAAATTTATTTAAATAAAAAAGTAAAAAAATCTTCTTGTCTTTAGGCCACTTGTTATTGTGTGGTCGTGTACGTCGGTTTTGATAAAAATCATCAATTTAAATACAAAATTGCCAAAATTCACGCTTATTTCACATGATTATTACACGATTAGGTACGAGTATAAGTATACAAAGTGTGTCAAACAATTAAATATTTTTAAACTAACACAAATCTACCTTAGAAAGTAAGTTTCCTTAGGTGCCCGTTTTTTTTGCAAAAGAGTGTAATTATTTTTGTGTACGTGTTGTGTTTGTAAGTATTTATTATAATATCATAGGCATGATATATACAACTTTGGAAAACACATTCAGTAATAATATTATTATATTATATTAATCTAAATATACCTTCGTAATGGGAAATTGACTAATTTGTCGGCTCTATGGGCGCGTCCACATAGAGCAAGCAGCCTCGTGAGGCAAATGCCTCGCATGCCAAAAGCCGCCTATTGACTGACCTATCAACGCGCACGACATATAACTGCTGAATATGAGCTAATATCTAACAAAGAAATACGTAGATATTGTATCGTAGACATAAAGCAAGGAAAGGATTTAAGCGAAGCCACTACCGAAAGCACAAGCAACTAAAACAATAAAGTAAACAAAAAAATCTTATCTTTGCTAAAGTAGGTATTTCATTTCGGTGTATTCCCGTTGTCCCCGAACTCCGTGTCCCCGTCTACTCTGTCCCCGTTAAAGTCTATTCCCGTTGTCCCCGTCAAGTCACGGGGACAGCGGGAAGTAAACATTTTACGTATCGTTATCCCCTGAAATCTATATTCCTGTTAAAAGCTTGGTTTTTAGCGTGGGAAAAAGAAGAGAGAATTAAAACAAAAATAATTTATATGTTTTATAATAATTAAGGTTGAAAAAAAATGCAGTATTTATTCTGTAGATTTAGAAAAAAATTCGTCTGTCAAAAAAATGTTCTAATTGGTCACACCGCCAAAACCATGTTCTGATTGGTCACACATGCACTCAGTTCTAACTCGTCACGCCTCATATTAGTTCACTGTAAATGTTTCCCCCAATTTAATTTTTGTCCAGATTTCAGAAGCGATGATTGACTTGGTGGGATGAAGGAGATATGTAATAGTGCTGAAAAGTACCAGGGTCCTAGAAACTAGTAAGAGGTACATGAGAGCAAAAACATCTAAGGCACAGAAAAAGGCTTTAAATTCTTTAAGGAATATAAATTATATTACTTAAAGAAATTGAAAAAATGTGATCTCTTCATGATTTCTGGTGTCCTAGTATTTACGAACTTTTTTGTACCTTTGTGTAATTTATATGAATGGGATGTCATGTGTTTATTAATAGATGCAGGTGCATAACAGTACAAGTCAACGAATACTCGTATGTAAGACTTCCTTTAAATTATGATCTCCTGGTACCTTTTTTTTGTTATCTTACTTGCAAATATGTGATGGTGATGACAAAAAAGTTCGAATTAATCGGGAAAGTGTTTTTTTTTTTTTTTTTTTTTTTATGTAATAGGTGACAAACAAGCAGACGGCCCACCTGATGGTGAGTGGCTGACACCGTAACACGAGATTTTAATAATACAATATCAGATGGGATGATTTTCTTATGTGTTGTTTGTCTACTACATTGTACATAGTTCCTTACCATTTCTGATCTCCTAGTACTTCGCAAAATATTTGCAAAAATAACACCATTCATCATTTAGTCGTGCCTAACTCAAATTATATTTTTGAATGAGTTGCCCTGGTGGGGCGCGTGAACCGTATTTTTTTAATAGTATCACCCGCCCCACGAAAACGCGATCAGTGGGGCGCGTGAGACGCAAATTTTTTTTACAGTTTCACCTGCCCCACCAGTGCAGTGGGGCGGATAGTGGGGCACACGGGAACTACCCAAAGATGCAGGTGCATGAAAAATAGTACGGGTTAACTGCTTATACTCGTATGTAAGACTTCCTTTCATTTATGATCTCCTGGTACCTTCTTCCTTGTTATATACCTTGCAAATGATGAAAAAGTGATGGTGTAATTTGTAAAGATATGAATAAAAGGTCAAGGAGATCTTCATTTCATATCACAGCTGTCAAACTTGAAATGGACTATCAGATGGGATTATTTTGTGTTGTTTATCTACTACATAGTTCCTTGCCATTTTTGATCTCCTAGTACTCCGCAAAATTTTTGCAAAAATAACACCACATATCATGTAGTGTGCCTAACAAATGATATTTTAAAATGAGTAACAACCCTGGTTTGTGGTGGTACCAACCTTGGTGGCATTTGGAACTGTACTTTATAAAAAACGGGGACAGAGGACAATAATTTTTAACATATTTAATTCGACTATATTAATGGGGAAAGGGTACGGGGACAACGGGAATTCATTTTAAATATTTAATTAAAGTATCGCTGTCCCCGTTAAACGGGGACACAGAGTCCGGGGACAACGACACGTGAAATATTTACTTCCCGCTGTCCCCGTGCCGAATCTACGTTACGGGGACAACGGGAAAGAAATTTAATCACGTCCCGCTGTCCCCGTGACGGGGACATGGCGTACGGGGACAACGGGAATACACGAAAAAAACTCATCGTATTTTAGTCAAATAGCGAATAGACCTGGTACAGATAATACTATTACTATAATATGTGTACTCTATCTATCAATAGGTAAACTCGTTAAACATATTACTGTTATGTAAATCCTACTGTTAAATTGTGGGCTCCCTCGGCACAGGCCCACCCTAGTGAGGGAGTCACAGATTCATACACATATAACTCTAGAAATATAATACATAGGGCTAATGTTTCTGTATTGCATGTTCTTTTGCTAAATAATAAAAAAAAAAAACATTTTTTTTATTTTCATACAGCAAACAACCGATGTTTTCTGCTCCAGATGTAGTTATTGGGTATAAAATAAATAGGCCAAGCGCGAGTCGGGCCACGCACAATGTAGGGTTCCGTAGTTCTAGTAGATTGAATACACTGCACAACAGCATTTTGGATGATTGGGTTATGATACATGATATTAGTCCAATTTTTGACGACGATTTCAAATTTGTGACTGAAATATCTGTATCAGCTCTAGTTAAAAAGATATGACACATATTATGTTGTTTTCGTAACAAAACGCTATAAATGTAGAGATGATCCTAATTAATTTAAGTTTAAGTTGAAAAACTCTTTATGTTATTTGATTTTCTTGCTGAAACTGAAGGCAGAGGGCTATTCTAAATGCTCTAACAATATTCAGACTACTTATCTAAGATTGTTATATTATTAATTATAAAGCAATATTTATTATGTAATTAAACCTTTAAATTCTTAATAATGAGACAATAATAATAATTATTATCAATGAAACCACGGATATTAGACGAATAATTTTTATGAATCCTCTATTATAATCAATATCATATATCTTATACGTATCTAAATCAATTTTTTATATCACAACGAACAAGAAAGAAACCTATACAAAGAACCTCAATTGCATACGAATATTCGATAAGCTAATAGGACAGGTTGAAATAGTCCCATACAACCATGAACAATTCGCTTGCGCGATATAATTTTACTACTAGCGCCATCTAGTTATACATTAATAAACTATAGGCTAGGTTAGCTTTTGGTATTCTTATTTATTGAGTTGGAACAACAGGGTTGTTGACAAATTGTTTAGTCCATATTGTAGATTATTAAAAATTGTTAGACACGTTTTTTTTTTTTGTAAATTTGATAAAAAACAATGGCTTAGTCGTGACGTCAATATACCAGATTTTGTGCATTTTGTACCGGATGCGAAAACTTATAATCGTCGTTACTCAGCCACTTTTTATTTTATTCACAAACAAAAAAATACGTGTCTAATATTTTTTTATTATTTAAAACATGGACTAATTATATTTTGAATTTGCTGACCTTGCCAACATCTCTTTTTTCCAGCGCTGATTTTACCGAAACTAATAATTTTATCTTAACCGCTATAGTTTTCCTGGAAAGTTCATGGTTGAAAGCATACCTCTGATTTTTTTCAGAATTTTAAAGCTAGTAGTTCAGATTTTAGAGGGGGGGGGGACGCTCAATTTTTTTTTTTAAACTTTAATATCTTTCAAACAGAACATGAAATCGAAAAAGTTTCTTAGCAAACCGTCCTTCATTTTAAAATACCTATTCAACGATATCCCACACGATGGTATCAGCCAGAAAAAAAAATCATCCTCATCTTACGTGTACGGGAGGTAGCCTAAATTTTTTTTTTTTTTTTTTTTTTTTTTTTTTTTTAAATGACATGATATTATTGTTATGTCATTTATATTACAATCTAGCCTTAATTCTTATATAGGCTAATAAGTAATTTAAATCTAACTTAAGTTGCTACGTAAACATTTAAAACTAAGAATGTGTCCATTGGCACTTGTTCTTATTGTCTCTATTAAGGGGAGGCACTTTGTTCATGTGTTCTCAATAAGTAGCACTACACTGATAGTTATTATAACACTACATTTTACTGGCACTGTCACTACACAACTCAAAAGGTTTTGTTCTTTTAAGTCTTCGCACTAGGTCCGTATTGTCGAGGAGCTGGATGGCCTCGACATTTACGTGATGGTGAAGCCTGCGTTCATGGGCTTCTGCAGATTTTCTGATCACAGTGGCAACGAGGTCTATGTTCAGGTCCCGGTGAAGATCCTCGTTTCTAATGTACCAGGGGGCATTTACAATACCCCGGAGGACTTTATTTTGAAACCTTTGTATGACTTCAACATTATTTTTTTTGGTACACCCCCACAACTGTATACCATACTTCCAGATTGGTGAAAGAACTTGCTTGTACAATAATATTTTGTTATGCACAGACAATGAGGAGTAACGACCCAATAGCCATTCCATGTTTCTATACCGAAGTTCAAGCTCATCGCGTTTTTTCTTAACGTGTGCTTTCCAGCGAAGCTTCACGTCTAGAGTCATTCCTAGATATTTTGCGGTGTTCTCATATGGTATAGTGTTGTTGTTTACATATACCGGATGATAACTAGGTTTTTTGTTGGTAAAGTCTATATGAATAGATTTTGACTCATTGAGCTTGATCCTCCATGTTTTCGTCCACTCATATATAGTGTTGATAGCTGATTGTACTTTTTCCACTGCTTCCTCGTGAGAGTCACCAGTGGCTATAATAGCTGTGTCGTCGGCGAATGTTGCAATAGTGTTATTTTCTAGCTCTGGAATGTCTGAGGTGTATAGTAGGTACAGGACCGGACCTAGTACACTTCCCTGTGGGACTCCAGCTTTTATGGGCTTTAGATCTGAGACGGCGTCTTCTTGACGTACTCTGAACATTCTTTGCGTTAAGTATGATTCTAAGAGGGCTGAAAATTTTTGCGGGAGCATAATTTTTAGCTTGTTGATCAGACCTTCATGCCAAACTTTATCGAAGGCTTGTGCCACGTCAAGAAAAACTGTGGAACAAACCTTTTTCTCTTCTAGTGCTTTTTCTATTATACTTGTTATTCTATGAACTTGATCGATCGTAGAATGTTTTTCTCTAAAGCCAAATTGATAGTCTGGTACAAGATTTTTTTCTTCTATGATAGGTTTTAAACGCTTTAACAGCAGTTTTTCGAACAATTTTGACATTATTGGTAACAACGATATCGGCCTATACGATGTTGCTTCGTTGGGCGGTTTTCCAGGCTTTACTATCATTATTACTTCTGCGATTTTCCAGACATCTGGTACATATTGGAGTCTAAATGCGGCATTAATAAGCGTGGTAAGTTTGACTATAGCTTTGCGAGGTAGATTTTGTAGCACTTCACCAGTGATTAGGTCATAGCCTGGAGATTTTTTTCGGCTCATATTTTTGATCTCGGTAAGAACCTCTTTGGGTGTAACGAGCTTTATTTCGATATGTCTATCTCGTACTTCCTCACTTAGCAAGATATCTTCTGCATCTGTTGAATTTACGTTAGGTTCGAAAATTTGCTCGAGATGTTGTGCAAATCTAGCGACCTTTTGCTCGTTGTTTATGGCCCAACGCCCATCTAATTCTTTAATCGGCGGAACTTGCACTAACGGTTTTTTTGATGGTTTGACCGTTTTCCAAAGAGAATAGTCTGTTGTGCGGTCACTTGTAAGTTGTGTTAAGGATGTTTCCATAATTTGATCATCGTATCTTTGAATTTTCCGTTTAAGTTTCTTGGTAAGGTTATTTAAAAGGTTTTTGTCACTACGGGTTCTTGTGGTATGCCATAGCTTTCTTTGTTTCCTTTTTTTGGCTACAAGTGACCTTATTTCTGCTGGATAACAGTTGTCTCTAGTTGTTATTTTAGTTTCCGGTGTATTTGCCCACGCACATTGTTGAATGTTGGATACAAGGATTCTTACTTCTTCATCAAGATGGTCTGGCTCTTTAAGTGCAACCTTTAAGTCGATTTTTGAGGCCAGGTCAAGCCTAAAACTGTCCCAGTCTGTTTTTTTGTTGACTAACGCTAGATTGTTTGATCTATAAATGACAGTATCACTCAAAAATAATAGTATGGGTGAATGGTCTGAACTCATATCATAACCTTCAATAATATTAAGGAAGGAGGAGGATATATTTTTGTAAATGAAAAAATCTATTAGATCTGGGGTTTTCTGGGGATCAGTCGGCCAGTAGGTTGGTTTTCCAGTCGAAATAACATCACATTGTGTTTCTCTGATAGCATGCAATAACTCTCTTCCTTTTGTTGTTGTTAATCTAGATCCCCAGTAGGTATTTTTAGCGTTAAAGTCACCGCCTAGTAAGAATCTATTACCGAGGCTCTCTAAGAAGTATCTGTACTGCTCAGTTTTTAACGCATACTTTGGTGGACAGTATATTGATGAAACGGTAACAGGATACCGTTTAGTTCGTAAGTTAATTGCTATTGCCTGTATATGTTCTTCCTCACACTTGTGTTGCTCATAATGTTGGATATGCTCTTTGATGATGACAGCACTACCTCCTCTGGCTTTGTTACTTGGGTGTATTGCATGGTACGTCTTGTACCCTTTGATTTTAACATATGATTCTTTAGTACAATGAGATTCTGATATTAGGCATACATCAATATTTTCCATATGGAGGACAGCTTGGAGCTCATCTTGATGCTGATGAAGCCCATTTGCATTCCATGCCATTATTTTAATCATTGTTTTTGTTTTAAGGTAGCAAATTTAGCGCTACTTTCCAATTTTTTAAGACGTTCATCAAATGATGTAATCAAGTCTAGGATGCGACTTAATTTTTCATCAACACTAGAGTTACTTTCTGTCTGTGGCTTTGGCTGAGTGCCTTGAGTGATATGTGAAAAAGATAAACTTTTTGTAACATGTCTAGTGGACGTGCTAGTCGATGCACTTTTCTGTTCGGCTGTTTTGTTGGTTGCTCGGTTAACGATAGTAGATTCGCTTTTCTTTGTTAACGGCCGGATAACACCTAATTCGAATTCAGAAATGCGTACTCACACAGTCACACCGCGGCGCAAATGGCGCTAGAGCATCGGACGGCGGCACACAAAACTACTTGCACGCACTATTAGATAGCGCAAGCGACTTTATATCGCACCGTGTTGTAATTTCCACAAAAAACTCAATAGATGTCGCTTATTTAAATAAATGAATCTGATAACTAAAATATTTTTTTTTATTTTTGTTGGTTGGTAAGATTATTTTATTCATTTAATTAACACAATACTTTCACAAGCTTTTATTATTTTCACCTGTCTGTCTGTCTTCTTTTAATCAAATTTTGCATGTTTAATTTTACCCACTTCGCGAAATCCGATTGAGGTGAAATGTTGCATGCATAAATAGGATGACAACGCAATATTATTATGACATCGAACTGATCTGATGATGAAGCTGGAAGGTGGCCACAGAACTCCGTAATTAAATGATGCAACCCTATCAAGTTTGGGCTCATTTGAATCGTCTTGGCGAGTACTTTGATGCTGAATGGTAATAATAATAAAATGCTCTATTTATACTCACTTGTTTTATAAACAAATATTTAACAATGAGAAAAGGTGGAACGGCGTTTAGTAATTAGTAATTTTATTTTTTACGATTGTGATAGAAACCATATTTTACTTCGCTGAAGAGTCTAAAAATCTTATGACTCTCAAGTAAGAAGTGTTGGCGCAGTGCACCCAGTTTTTTTCCTTTGTTAAATCGAAGGTAACACTGTACTAATTATGGACATCGTTATCTTTTACCATTAGGACAGCGTCTTGCTCATTTTCTTACTTCATTGTAAAAAAAAATATTTTATATAAAGCTTCCGGTATGACCCCGTCCGGCAGAAATCATGAAACTTGGCATACGTTTAGCTTTACCGTTCCTAAGAAGATATTTTAGTAGAAACACCTTTACGACAATTCCCCCCCCCCCCCCCCCCCCCCCCCTTATATCTATATAAAATCTACTACTACTTAAAACTATGAGAGCTAAAATAAAATGTCAATTATTCTACATAAAATTTATTTATTAACTTCAAAAAATAATCCATTTCTTTCTTTTATATTTTCTAAAATACCATATAAAACAGACTCTGGGCGCAAAACGTCATTTTATGCAGAAATTTAAAACTTGGCTCCAAATAAGTTGATTAAGATCGAAACTCCCCCTCTATTACGACGAATCGAATGAGCCCAAACTCGATGGGGTTTTGTCTTTTAATCACGGATTTCCTATGGCCACCTTCCAGCTCCATCATCAGATCCTGGTTACTATATGGTATCAAAGTACTCGTAAAGACGAATCTCTATCTACCACTGAGGTGTATAGTATACCTATAATATTTATACCTCAACGTATGACTATTAGAGCGCTTTTCACGAAAAACGTACATTATGCGGGGCCCACTATTGCTCATTTTAAAAGTTTTCATAATATCTATTCTATTAGAATTTTAAATAGATTACACAGGCGTCAGTCGGCCAAGGAGTACTTTAAAATGTGTAGAATTATGACAGTTGTGTCCCTCTTTATTTACAACTCACTTCTTGAAGTACATTCCCAGAAGGATCAACTACGGAAAAGACAAGATAAACAACCAATTCCTACTAGAAATAGGGAGAGGCTCATAGTACCTTTTACAAGATTAAATAAAGTATATAAACAGGGTTTCAACATAAAATTAGATATGTACAACAAATTACCTATTCAAATTACTAGACTACCTATGTTAGAAAATGTTCAAATGCAAAATAAAATACTTTTTTGAAATACATCCTTTCTACTCTCTTAATGAATACATGTCTAAAACATGGTCTGATGAAATTTTCAATCTCTAAAATACTTATTAAAAATAATAATATATTATGTTAAAAATTTAATTATACTTAAGACAAAATGTATGTAATACAAATGACTTGCCTTTTATAACGCTCATGTTATATTTATGGTTAAATAAATAAATTGAAAATTGAAAAAAATATCTATAACATTAAATTAACTCCATTATATAATTTCTAATATTTAATTTCTTAATGAGAGGTATTTATTTAATCTAACCATTAAAAATTATTTGGGATATGGAATAGTCCAGTAGTAAAAATTGATAAATGTCAAATTTCATTTATGTCAAATTTCAACTCTATCAGTTCAGCAAAAAGATAATAAAAATATATATGTTTAGGTATTAAAAAGAACCTATAGGATAGGTATTCCAAATTTTATCATTCTAGGTTCAGGAGTTTCGTCTCTACTGTGATAATGATGAGTCAGTCAGATTACCCTACAGAGTTTAGTGTAGTCCCACATATTATGTTAGTTAGGTTGGAAAGTATCCACAATGCGCAAATCGAGCGCACGAAACGAGAATGAGGCGATGCGCTTGCGATTGGGAATCAAACAACTTTTTTATACCAAATTTCAGCTTAATATTCCCGTTCCCATAGGAATATTGGGATGAATAAACAATCCATTATCGTTTCTTGGTAGTCAAACTACTATTACATCAAATTTCAAACTATTCAGCTCAGCGGTTACATTTTCCATATTAGTCCCGTTCCCGTGGGAATTTTGGATTGAAAACTATCTTTTTTGGTAGCCAAACTACCTTTGCATTAAATTGCAGCTTAATTGGCCACGTGGTAACACATTTCTATATTATACACGTTCCCGTGGGAATATTGGAATGAAAACTATTTGAACCCTTTCCTGATAGTCAAACAACCTTTATACTAAATTTTTAGCGTAATAGGCTTAACGGTTACAGATTTCCATTTTGTTCCCGTTCCCATGGGTATTTTGGAATGAAAATGATCTTGAATCCATTCATGGTACTCAAACTACGTTTATAATGATTTTAGCTTAATAGGCCTAATGTTTACAGATTTCCATTTTGTTCCCGATCCCGTAAGAATTTTGGAATGAAAACTATCTTGAATCCATTCATGATAGTCAAACTACCTTTACAACAAATTTCAGATTGATAGACTCAACAGTTACAGATTTTCATTTTATTCCCATTCCCGTAGGAATTTCACAAAATCCCTTCTTATCGGTCGCCTACGTTAACTAAAAAACACGCTGTACAAATTTCAGGTCAATCGGTCCAGTGGTTTTATCCCTGCGATGATAAGTCAGTTAGATTTCCATGGATTTTGGCATGGACATAGATTGTTCCCATTTCCGTAAGAATTTTGGGTTGAAAACTATCTTGTACTTTCTTGGTAGCCAAACTACCTTTGCATTTAGTTTCAGCTTAATCGGCCAAGCGGTTACAGATTTTCATATTATTCCCGTTCCCGTGAAAAACCGTTGTGAATCCTTTCCTGACAGTCAAACTACCTTCCAAATTTCAGCGCTATAGGCATTACCGCGATTTCCATTTTGTTCCCGTTCCCGTAAGAATTTTAAAATGAAAACGATCTTGAAATCATTCATGGTACCCTAACTACCTTTATACCAAATTTCAGCGTAATAGGCTAGAGGTTACAGATTTCCATTTTGTTCCCGTTCCCGTAAGAATTTTGGAATGAAAACTATCCTGAATCTTTTCATGGTAGTCAAACTACCATTATACCAAATTTCTGCTTAATAGACTCAACGGTGACAGATTTCCATTTTTTCCCGTTTCCGTTGGAATTTCGCAAAATCCGTTCTTATCGGTCGCCTACGTTTCCTAAAAAACACGCTGTTTAAATTTCAGCTCAATCAGTCCAGCGGTTTTATCCCTGCGATGATGAATCAGTAGATTTCCACTTTAAATACATATTGGTATAGAGTATAGACATACTCGTAGATTGTTCCCATTCCCGTGACATTTTGGGTTGAAAACTACCTTGAATCCAGTCATGGTAGTCAAACTACCTTTCAACTAAATTTCTACGTAATAGGCCTAGCGGTTACAGATTTTCAGTTTTGTTCCCGTTCCCGCAGGTATTTTGTAATGAAAACGATCTTGAATCCATTTATGGTAGTCAAACTACCTTTATGCCAAACTTCAGATTTATAGGTTTAGCGGTTACAAATATCCATTTTGTTCCCGTTCCCGCAAGAACTTTGGAATGAAAACTATCTTGAATCCATTCATGGTAGTCAAACTACCTTTATACAAAATTTCAGATTAATAGGCCTAGCAGTTACAAATTTCCATTTTGTTCCCGTTCCTGTAAGAATTTTGAAATAAAAACTATTTTGAATTTTTCCATGGTAGTAAAACTACCTTTACACCAAATTTCAGCTTGATAGACTCAACGGTTACAGATTTCCATTTTGTTCCCGTTCCTGTGGGAATTTCGCAAAATCCCTTCTTATTACCTGCCTACGTTACCTAAAGAACACGCTGTCCAAATTTCAGCTCAATCGGTCCAGCGGTTTTGTCCCTGCGATGATGAGTCAGTCAGTTTTCTATTTTATATAATAGTATAGATAGATTTGTGTAGCCTGTCTGAAAAACTGTTTATTACTGTTTATAACTGTTGTATTAGAAGAAATATAAGTAGAAACACCCCCCCCCCCACGATAATGTTTCCACCTCTCCCCCCACTTTTAGGTCCCAATTTTTTGTATTTTGAGTTTTTCTTGAGAACTATGAGAGCTAGAATAAAGATATCAAGGACAAGTTTATTATCCATAAAATTTTCTACAATATTGTACTTTATAGTATATTGTCAGGACTTATAGTTTCAAAAAGAATCCAAAAAGAAATAAATCATATTTTTGAAACTATAAGTCCTGGCAATATACTATAAAGGACAATATTGTATATACAATATTGTAAGACAATAATATGTATATCTTTATTCTAGCTCTCATAGTTTTCAAGAAAAACTCAAATACTTAAAAATAGGGACATAAAAGTGGGGGGAGAGGCGAAAACATTGTCGTGAGGGGTGTTTCTATTAAAATTTCTTCTAATGAACGGTAAAGCTATACGCATGCCAAGTTTCATGCTTTCTGCCGCTCGGGGCCATACTTCCATACAAAATCGAGCTAAGGAGCCGCACTAAAATATTTGACACAATTTTTTTGGCTATTTCGACGTTTTCTAGTTTCTTTTTTCTGCAAATATAATTTACACGATATAATCATAGTAACGGATAAAACAAAAATGTAAATATTATAATAGGTAGGTATGAATATATTTTTTAACCAGGGTCTCGCATCATCTGCTTCCATCAGTAGGTAGGTAACCTACCTATACCGACGCGGCCATAATATAATAATACTAGCTGCGCTCAGCGGTATACAATTTTTTCCCAAATAACAAAAATAGAGTATACGTCCCGTACCCTTTCCAAAAAAAAAACCAAATTCGGACTATGTGCTCTGTAAAAAACAGGTCTACGCATCGACTTGTAAACGCCCTACATTTTGTACTACTTGGTTAAAAATACAAACTTATAATAAAAACAAATAAAGCAAAAATTACATCTCTTTACGAAATTTGAACCCAGACATACAACTTGCGTTTCCACCAGTATACCAATGTGGCTATCATAGCACCTAACCGAGTGTCTAAATAAACTAATCTGTTATTGCCAAGCATACAGTTATATCAATTTTTTATAGATATTACAGAAGTATTATTTACACGATTATTTAATTGTGAAAAATTATTAAAAATATGCAAACGTAAAACTAAACTATGACCTATCAGAAACACAAGATATAAGCATTGAAATATGGAAAAATGTCGACGAGAGTATTCTAAACTCAAACTCAACTCTACATTTTGTTCTTGGTTAAAAATACAAACTTATAATAAAAATAAATAAAGCAAAAATTACACCTCATGACGAGATTTGAACCCAGACATACAGTTTGCGTTTCCACCAGTAAACCAATGTTGCTATCATAGCACCTGACCGAGTGTCTAAATAAACTAATCTGTTATTGCCAAGCATACAGTTATATAAATTTTTTATAGATATTACAGAAGTATTATTTACACGATTATTTAATAGTGAAAAATTATTAAAAATATGCAAACGTAAAACTAAACTATGACCTATCAGAAACACAAGATATAAGCATTGAAATATGGAAAAATGTCGACGAGAGTATTCTAAACTCAAACTCAACTCTACATTTTGTTCTTGGTTAAAAATACAAACTTATAAAAAAAAAAAATAAAGCAAAAATTACATCTCATGACGAGATTTGAACCCAGACATACAGTTTGCGTTTCCACCAGTAAACCAATGTGGCTATCATAACATCTTACTAAGCGTCTAAATAAACTAATCTGTTATTGCCAAGCATACAGTTATACCAATTTTTTATAGTTATTACAGAAGTATTATTTACACGATTATTTAATAGTAAAAAATTATTAAAAATATGCAAACGTAAAACTAAACTATGACCTATCAGAAACACAAGATATAAGCATTGAAATATGGAAAAATGTCGACGAGAGTATTCTAAACTCAAACTCAACTCTACATTTTGTTCTTGGTTAAAAATACAAACTTATAATAAAAATAAAAAAAGCAAAAATTACATCTCATGACGAGATTTGAACCCAGACATACAGTTTGCGTTTCCACCAGTAAACCAATGTGGCTATCATAACATCTTACTAAGCGTCTAAATAAACTAATCTGTTATTGCCTAGCATACAGTTATACCAATTTTTTATAGATATTACAGAAGTATTATTTACACGATTATTTTATAGTGAAAAAATGTTAAAAATATGCAAACGTAAAACTAAACTATGACCTATCAGAAACACAAGATATAAACATTGAAATATGGAAAAATGTCGACGAGAGAATTGAAAATAAAAGCGCGACACGTCCATTCAGCAAGAGGCCTCAGCCGGGTGTGTCTGTACACGGGCTTCACGCACACATGCAAACAATTTTTTCCGCAAATAACAAAAATGGAGTTTATGCAAAATTGTCTTATTTTATTTAAAAAATGGCACAAATCAAATATAGTTAATTACATAAAGTATCATTTGACAAAAAATCTGATCGATTTAGTAACATCTTCATACATTATTTAACCATGAAAACATTTTTTAGAGGTATTTTCATTATTTTTTTCTATCGAGCGAAAATAATGGAATTGTGTTTTGAGCACTAACCAAAAATAAAGTATATCCTGTAGATATACATATTTTTTTTTTATTCACTATGTTGCATTGTATCGAATACAATAAGGCCTACAAAACTTACGTATTGGGTGTTATCCTCCCGTTAAAACCTTGTTCTTGATTTTTTGGAGTTCTTTTGCCACAATACATCCTCTGTAGTTCGCAGGATGCGGCTCACCACAGTGGACACATTTAGGCTTAGCTTCAGGAGCTTTAGTACAGTCAACGGTTAGGTGCTTACCTGTACATTTTACGCATCTGGCTTCTTTAAAACAGTATTTTTGGGTGTGACCATATGCCTGGCATCTCTTGCACTGGGGAATTAATTTGGACGTCTTTATCGGTTCAATATCAACTTTGCATCCTAATATTGACTTAATTTCGTATATTTTTGTAATATCTTCATCTTTCTGGAAGGACAACAGGAACATGTTTAAGGGTTCCTTTTTCCTCCAGCTTAGTTTATTTACTGCATTCAGTATTTTGAAGCCTTTTAATATAAGATCTTCCGCGATCCTATCAGGAGAGCAAGATGAGTGTAGGTTTTTAGCCATCACCCTGATCGGCCTATCCTGCTTGTTTTCATAGGAGTACCACAATATATTGTTAAGCGATAACAGTTTGGTGATAGCCCTATAAGTATCGTCATTCATAACGTTAATTTTAACAGTTTCTCCTTTTAGCATTTTCATAATAAATGATTCTTTTTTGGCAGTTGTCAAAAGAAGGTCGTACAACTTTTGGTAATTCTTAATGTTTTCAGCTATTATAGGTGGTGGAGGGGGAGTTTTCTTCACCTTCGGCTTATCAGTGCCTTTTTCATTGCTATCTTCAGCTCGTGGTGGGGTGAGTGACGTGTTCAACTTCCTTTTTTTCCTACTTTTTTGTCGAACCCACTCTGTTTCTCTTGCGAGATCCTCTTCGTCTGTTTCATACTGAACAGTTTGAGGGGGGACCTCTTTGTCTGTACTATTATTTTTCAACTCTTCTGAACTCCTTGCCTGAGTTTGTCGCAGTTGAGCACGGAGTTCTTCAATTTGGGTTTGAAGATCTTTGACCAAGCGATTCAACTGTTTTCGCTCTGCCTTTTCCTTCTCATAATGTTGGAACAGAAGCCGCTCCGTTTCGGTTTCGATTTTAATTTCAGTTGAAGCCATAATTATAAATTATTGCCTCGCCTTAACAAACGATGTCACTATATGCACTTAACTAGGTCATTTTCGATGACCGTGATTTAGACGCGATGCGACGGTACGCGGCGTATGAGTAGGTCACTGCGTCAGCACCTTTACCCGAGCGCGGGCCAGAGCAACAGTACGTGACGCAACCTTTCTCTTCGAGAATCGAACGACTAGTCTGACTTATTAATTAAAAATTATTTTTTGTCACCGTTCTCTTACCCTTATTATTACTTACCTGTATACAAAATTACACTTTTCTAGGACTTATAGTTTCTCCGCAATGCCGCGGACAGACAGACGGACGGACGGACGGACGGACAAAGCGAAACTATAAGGGTTCCTTGTTGACTACGGAACCCTAAAAACGGCACACCTCCTCACCAAGATCAGGTGTGTCAATTTTCTCCCGAAGAATTTTGCATACGGTCACTATCTGATTATATACACGACGGACTTCTAAAGAGTTATACCCTAAGCAACCCAGCAAAAATTTGGTTGGATACATGAAAGGATAATACCCGTACTGTCGTTTGTATAAATATCTAAGGAATGCCTTTTGCACTTTTTCCAGCATTAGAGCGTAGCTTGGTGGCCTAGCTTGGTGGCCGGTGCTGAAGCACAGGACACAGGGGCAGGAATGGTCTGGGGTAGAGAAGACTTCCCCTTCCCTTTTCCATTGCCTTTTCTCACCACCGTTACCCAAGGCTCAGCTTGAGTAACAGCGGAAGGGACAGCCCCACTGGGCTTTTGAGTCCCTGAGAGACCCGCATTTGGGACAACCTCGGGAGCGGCAGCAGGATTCTTAGCCTCTTTTACTAGCTTTGAAGCCTGCGCAGACGAAGTCTTGGGCAGAGCAGTGACTGCCGCTGCCTTCCTCTCGACCCCACGCAGTGCTGGACGCACTGTTGGAGCAGGCAGGAGACGGTCTTCCAAGGCCTCGATTCGGGCAGATATTATCTGCCCAAGCGTGGCGGTCAATGACCCTCGCAACTCCTCAATAGCGACCGCCATTCCAGAAGCTGGCAGCGGTCTTGACCCTTCTGCGGCAGTAATGTTTACTGCGGCGACCTCCGCTTTGGCATCGCTAAATGCCTTGCGGAGCTCCCTCAGTTCAGACTGAAGGGCCTCCAACTCCATCCTTAGACGACTGTTAGTAGCCCGTAGACATCGCGTCTCCTCCGCCTCATTGCGGCCAGCGAGGGTGTCAACCACCTCCCGCAACGTCGATGCCGACTTTTTAAGGCTACCGACGTACTCGCCTTTGAGGTTGCCAGATTCAAGCATTCCACCTGCCTGCGCATGCAACTCTTGAGCTTTCATTGCGCTCATGTCGCCGTACACCGATTGGACATCGGACTCACTGCCCGGGTCTGAGGTGACGGTGGCACCAGCAGCATTTGCTCCCTTCTTCAGTTTCCTGCTACGCAGGATTTCAGCCAGTTCCTCATCTGATGCTATAGGACGAGGTTTGATGAACTCCCCGCGCGTATTTCCCACCTTTGGGGGTCTCCCTCTCCGAGCCGCAGGTACTTTGGCGGCCGTCGATCCATCAGTCTCCGTGTCGTCCGAGTCTGTTACACCCGACACGCATATGGAAGCTAATGGACGCTTCCGGCCTTCCGCGACCCGCAGCACACATTCCATCTCGGCACTCCGCTCCGCGACTGAGTCGAGAGAGGATTCTCTCGAGTCAGCCTCAGAACGGCGGAGTAGGCGGCCCTGAGAAGGGCCTTTTGTTTGGCCCTGAGAAGGACCCTTAACGAAACGCCCAGAGGCGTTTCGTTCAGGCAATATAGGTGTAGCCTCCGACATAAGAAAGTCGTTAACGAATTCAGTTTTTTTTTTTATATAAAATAGGACTGCGTTTGACCACAGTCTCACCTGTTGGTAAGTGAAGACGTGGTCGAAGCTGTTACACACAGGCCTAGCAAATACCTATTAACCCTCGACTTGAAGACACCCAAGTTGATCAGTCATAGATTGTCCGCAAGTTTCGCGCTCGGTATTTGGTCACCCGTCTGCCACTCCGTTACGGTGGTCAGACGGGGTCCAGGGCAGACTACGGGGAAGTAACCGAACGCACTTGGGGACCTGCCCCAAATTCTAGAAGCACTGCACCAACGCTTCCAAGAGTCATAAGATGTTAAGACTCTTTAGCCCAGTAATTTCACTAGCTACAGTGCCCTCC
The DNA here is from genome assembly GCA_947507615.1 of Hemithea aestivaria. Classification (NCBI taxonomy): domain Eukaryota; kingdom Metazoa; phylum Arthropoda; class Insecta; order Lepidoptera; family Geometridae; genus Hemithea; species Hemithea aestivaria. Next base: position 6,576,419 of record OX382323.1, read on the forward strand.
TACCGGAGCACAGTAATGTTTGCACAAACACACACACACATACACACACAGTAATGTTTGTTTGTAATGGTGGTGGCCATCTTGGATTTGAAATGTATCATAGAATACAATAATACTTTATTGCATAGTAAATCATTGGGTAGGTAGTAAATATTTATTTTTTATCCATAATATAGATTATTAAAATAATATTGGACCAGTATTTTTTATTTGTAGATCTGTTAAAAAACGTCGGATACAACGCACTAAAGTTGCTCGGTGGGGGTAATGACGTCACGGTCTGGTACTCGAGCCAGAACAAAACGTAGCAACCTGCAAAAACTTATATTCATTATATTTCAGCCATTATTTTTCGCTAACAAAAAAAATACGTATCGAGTAGAGAGAGTTTTGCTTCGTTACTGCAGAAAACAATCTTCTGTACTATTATACAGGGTCTTTGGTTATTCAGTACATTGGTGTATAGGGCCTTATTGGGGAGGTCATTGGCCATGTTTTGAGCGCAATATATGTTCCGCGAAAATTTACGGTTTTCGAGTTATTTAATTTTTTTTGGTAAATTGAGGTGACAATTTTGAAAATTCATAAAAAAATAATCCTGTATAAAAGAGGTAATCTGCCTGACTGACTCATCATCGTACAGCCAAAACTGCTGGACCGATTGAGCTGAAATTTGGCCAGCGTGGTTTTTAGGTGACGTAGGCGACCGATAAGAAGCGATTTTGGAAAATTCCTACGGAAACGGGAATTATTCCCAAAAAACTTTTGTATGCAAATCCGTTACCGCTGAACTGATTTTGCTGAAAATTTGTAAAACGATTGTTTAAGGTATGTTTTAGGAACTTACACGTAGTGCCTTTTCACCCACAACTTTAACTTGCTATGTATATATTATGTCTGGTACAAATCTTGTAGTAACTCAATTTTATGGCACCCATCACCCAAGTCAAGTCACCCACTTCCCAGTTTCCGATTGAGCTGAAATTTTGCATGCATGTATAAATCAGATGACAATATAATTATGACATCGAGCTGATCTTATGATGGAGCTGCTGGGTGGCCATAGGCATTCCGTAATTAAACGACGCAACCCTATCGAGTTTGGGCTCTTTTTTTTTCCGTCCACCATCCCATGGTCCTGCCTGCCTTTGCGGCGTACGGACCGAATCGCGGGGCCCGCGCGGTACTTGCCCCTGACCCCGAGGGGTACTGGCTCAAACATACCGCGCAGTTGCTTCTCGACCCCTACAGATGTTTCCATTAATGTCCCGGCCATTCTCCCATACATCTTCCATCATGGGCAGGCCCTACTAATATAGCGTCTTCCCCCCTAAATAGGGCTCAACGTCACCAAACGAAACTCGGCGTCGCGTGTCTTCTTGCTTGATTGGTCAGCTAGCTATCGTACTCTTTCCGCTTGGTGTGCCACGAGTGCGCAAAAGGACCTGAAATTATCTTCGGTTTGGCCTCATTAGATTCGTCTTGACGAGTACTTTAGAGCTAGATAGCAATAATAATAATAAAGCTTTTTTAAATTTCACATGTTATACCTGGCGCCACTGGTCCACACTCCTGTCTGGGCCAAAGTTTCTCAAGAACTCCTTTAATTTTTGCCATTCTTTTTGAATATTTATAGCCCCCAGCGGTCCATAAAATTCACCCATGGCCAAGTGCATATGTGAGGACATATAGTCCACAAGCAACCTGGTTTGTTCTCTTGTGGTGCGTCTGTACGAAACAAGTAAGAGTAATAACAGGTACTATATTATTATATAAAACTGTCATAAATAATTTAATAATAATCTATATCTATACAAACATAAAGAGGTAATCTAACTGACTGGCTCATCATCGTAGAGATGTAATCCCAGAGCCTAGAATGATGAAATAATTGATTTTGTTGCGAATACTCGCCAAGTTGAAGACGCAGTACTAAGCAGTACTATCATCATGTAGAGGTACAGTCATGTACCTACTGCTCGTATCATGTACCTGAATGAGAATTGTTGAGGCGTAATTTCTGGTAGCCAGTAGAATTATATTATTTTACTTATTTACACTCATATTGATATTATTGTTATTAATTTTTCTATTCTATTCTTATTATTTGTGGCTAGTGAACGTGATATAGCACCACAACTTTGCCAATGACTCGTGGAAAGATAAATCACCAAACGATGGAAAATAGATTTAATATGAAATTTTATTTTATTCAATGATGAAATAAAATGACAAATTAAATAATGAAAAATATAACGTCATGCTCCCCAGCAACCCCATCTTCTATTTTGCAATTTATAAGTACATGTTGTAAATGTACGCAATTAGTACCTAATTAATACTTACTTTAAATAATTAGTACCTTAACAGGTTCAGAGGTACAGCCAATTGAATTTGAGGTTGCTGGAGAGCACCTCCCCAGCAACCCCACCTTCTATTTTGCAATTTATAGTGTACGTTGTAATTGTACGCAATTAGTACCTAATAAGTACTACCTTTAAATAATTAGTACCTTAACAGATTCAGAGGTACAGCCAATAAAGTAATGCTGGAGAGCACCTCCCCAGCAACCCCACTTTCTATTTTGCAATTTATGAGTACATGTTGTAAATGTACGCAATTAGTACCTAATTAGTACTACCTTTAAATAATTAGTACCTTTACAGATTCAGAGGTACAGCCAATTGAATTTGGGGTTGCTGGAGAGCACCTCCCCAGCAACCCCACTTTCTATTTTGTAATTTATAAGTACATGTTGTAAATGTACGCAATTAGTACCTAATTAGTACTACCTTCAAATAATTAGAACCTTAACAGATTCAGAGGTACAGCCAATTGAATTTGGGGTTGCTGGAGAGCACCTCCCCAGCAACCCCACTTTCTATTTTGCAATTTATAAGTACATATTGTAAATGTACGCAATTAGTACCTAATTAGTACTACCTTTAAATAATTAGTACCTTTACAGATTCAGTGGTACAGCCAATTGAATTTGGGTTGCTGAAGAGCACCTCCCCCACAACCCCACTTTCTATTTTGCAATTTATAAGTACATGTTGTAAATGTACGCAATTAGTACCTAATTAGTACTTACTTTAAAATATTTCTGTGGCTCTAGTGCTGAGTGATATAAGTCGAAAATCGTCTTTTTTCAGGAGAGCAAAAACAAGTTTCAAAAAATTCTCTTATTAGGCAAATTATAATTGATTTGCAATCAGGGGGAGGGCATCGGCGGATTTTTTGTATATCAACACTGGTTGTTTTTGCTACCCCACTCGTAGCGCCACGTGACGCGCCGTTTAGTAGCGGCCAGTTTAAGGAACTACGCGGGCCTCACGGAATATTCTCTTTAACAAAAAAATCACGACTTCTTATTTTTTTATAAAACTGTTTACTGTATTATTATATAATAAAGTATACATATAAAATATCTAAATTTATTAAATCGATTTTAATATCCCCAGAAATGTAAAATAATCCTCAAAATTATGATTATTTTTTGTTCTAGCGAGGGATCAAGTTATACTGGTCAGGCAAATTGCCTCTCTTTCTAATAAAGCGTATTCTCCAAATAGCTATCCTTGTCTACTGACTCGTATTTAGCCAGTGTTGTGAATATTTTGACGATTGAATCGATGCATGATAATCGATTAGAGGACAAATGTATACCACATCTTCGACCAGGTCTAATTGCATGCTATCTTTAGGTACAACTAGCGCATAATATGTTCTGTAGGCCCATGTCCTAGCTTCATTTATTCCTATCCAGTTTTACCCATTGAAAAGTACCTACTGTTACCTTTTGTCAAGAGCCTAGAGAGGCTTATAGAGCCTAAGCTACCTATTATACCAAATTTGATTAGTTCAGCTGTAAATATGTTAAAAATAGCTAATGTGTAATGTGTATGTTTATTAGAAAATATTCCAAAATAACATTGCAAGAAATGAGTTTTAAGGGGTTTGCCCACTATACCGTACCATATGCCCGTTTGCATTTCTTCTTTCTTTCGTATTTTGCCCGTGTTCAAAACAGAATCTAATCACGAGAATGCAGTACCATTTTCATTTTTGCATGCCTATCAATATAATATGTTGCTTACATGTTCAAGCATCTTTACGTGTTAATCTTTTTCGTTGAACTGGCAACAGATGAACTTTGATGATTGATGAGTTTTCTTTATTAATAACGGAAACAAGTTTATATTATTATATTTTTATCGGTCATCATTCGTGGCTATAAACCCGTACACTCACTGCATTCTGATCCCTACACGCAGTTGTTTACCAACATTGCATGCCATGCATAGACCTGTCAGTATCAGCAACATATTCTCAGCGATATTTATTGTTAACGCTCCGTGCAAGGCTCGCAACGATGTTCTCTTACTTTTCAATGCATACAATACTGCCGTGGTATATATATAATGCGGTTATCTACCAAAACCTAATTTTGAGCTATGAGCAATAATGGCATGGGCCAGATGTTCATATTTGTAAATAAACGGCATAAACTCAGTTGTATTTATTTCGGCTTTGTGCCGACCGGTTCGATCCTGTACGAGGATCTTCTTTAAGGAGTAGCTGCAGTCGGCACGAAGCCAAAGTAAATAATGAGTTTATGCATAAAAAAAATAGTGAGTTTATGCCGTTTATTTACAAAGGTGAATTTAAATATTCACGAATCGTTTAGTGTAAAAAGGGCCCGATGCTATTTTTCGGTTTGGCATGTTCCTAAGACAATTATTATTATTGTATGATACGGTATAATGGACAGTCACCTTGAAGTCCATGTCATTTATAAGTTGACAACTAGAGCAGATGATTTTTTATAGAGGTTATTCTCATAAAATTTTATCATGGCAGTAACGTCACAATTTATTTTTTAACCCCCCACGCAAAAATACGGGGTGTTATAAGTATAACATGTCTGTCTGTCTCTGTATTACGGTTTTTTTTTTGATTTTTTGAGATTGTTTTTTTTAGGTAGAAATAGTCTAGTGTTCTTAGCCGCCATGAAATGGTGATTACATTTTTTTCCACAACTCCCTCAACATGGGAATTAAACGAAAAGGTTTGATTAGTAGAAAACTACAAACTATAAAAAACAGATTTTAATAAACTAACATCTGAAAAACTAAAAGATGTTTGCAACTACAAAATTACATATTTTGAATGCGTTGGGGGAATTTTTAATTTAATTCACTTGTGTTGTAAACATTGGGTAGTTCCCGTGTTCCCCACTATTCGTCCCACTAGTGAGGCAGGTGGAACTGTCAAATATTTTTTGCTTCTCACGCGCCCCACTGATTGCGTTTTAGTGTGGCGGGTGATAATATTGAAAAAAGTTCTCTTCACGCGCCCTATCAGGGCGCTGTAACTCATGCAAAAATATAATTTATTGGGCACGACTAAATGATGAATGGTGTTATTAATGCAAATATTTTGCGAAGAACTAGGAGATCAGAAATTATAAGGAACTATGTACTATTTAGAAGACAAACAACACATAAGAAAATCATCCCATCTGATAATATATTATTAAAATCTCGTATTGCGGTTATTTTAGTCGCACTTTCCAGATTAATTCGAACTTTTATGTACCTTTGTGTAATTTATATGAATGGGATAACATGTGTTTTTTTCATTAATAGACGCAGGTACAGGCAAAGCAGTACAAGTCAACGAATACTCGTATGTACGACTTCATTTCAATTATGATCTCCTGGTACCTTTTTCTTGTTATCTACCTTGCAAATATGTGAAAGTGATGGAAGAAATGAAGGGTCTTGAGGAAATCTTCATTTCAAATGACAGCTATCAAAATTAAAATATCAATATCTCGGAAAGTTCTCGTAGTCTTAGGCTGATGGTGTCTTGGAAGAACCTGCCCCACCAAAACGCGATCAGTGGGGTGCGTGAGACACAAAAATTATTTGACAGTTTCACCTGCCCCACCAGGGGGGCGGATAGTGGGGCACGCGGGAACTACCCTAAAAATTTGATTTCAACGAAATTTTAACATAAATAAAAAGTAAAGTAAGTAGGTATTTTAGGATGTATCAAAAAAATATGACACGTGAAGTTGCGTAAAGTTACCGTCATTTTTCGTGACAAAAGATCATCTCGTATTTTGGTATATAAAACCTATGGCGAATGCGAGTCAGACTTGCGCACAAAAAGCTACGTATCATTCATTATCTATACAACAGGGAGACACTTTTATAATATTATGTCTATTATTTATAATATTTACAATATTATCATATAACCTCTTGTTTAGTCGTATCACGCGGCGCTGCGAGTAGGTTAGTGAAAACCTACAGTATTGATATATATATAAAATTTGCTAAAATATAAAAATGCTCCGATGCCATTCCCCTGTTTTTTTTTTTTTCAATCGAGATACCTACAAATTTAATATTTTCTTTTTTATGAGCGGATGAGAATATACCATCCACATCATGAAAACGTCATTTTTTGTTATAGACTAAAATAAGTTCCAAACAAGAAATGAAAACTCTTTTTAAAAGTTATTCACCAAAATCATAAAAACCTGACCTCTTTTTAACCCCGAAGCAAAAACGACGGGGTGTTATAAGTTTGACGTGTCTGTCTGTCTGTCTGTGACATCGTTGCTCATGTACTTTGTCTTACTTCTGGGTCCCGTACAGATGAACGGATTTTGATCTTGTTTTTTTGTTTGAAAGTAGAGTCGAAAGGTAGTCGAGAGTTTTCTTAGCCGTGTTTGGTGGAAATCGATCTAAGATGGCCGCCGCTACAATTTGGCGGATTATTTTTTTTCTTCACAACCTCGTCAAATGTAAGGGTATGAAATGAAAGGACTTGACTAGTAATATATATGCATTACATTTAATACATTTAAAATCCAAGATGGCCGCCGCTAAAAAATAGCTGATTAATTATTTTCTCTATAATCCCGTCAATGTGGGCATCAAATTAAAGTTGAAAGGGCGGGACTAGTAGTAGTATGTAGTATATAATATTATTATGATAAATTTAAAATCAAAGATGGCCACCATCCACAAAATAGGTAATTTGGAAAGCGTTGCGTAGGGGGCAATTTTTTTTTTATTTAATTCACAAGCTTTTTTTTACATTCGCCTGTCCCGTTGTCTATAATCAAATCTTGAAAGTAAAATGTAATCTACTTCCCAGTTTTCAATTTAGCTTAAACTTTGCATGCATGACTATAAATCGGATGTCTTTAAGAATCTAAATTTATATATGGAAAGAGTGACTGACTTATTGACTGAATGATCTATCAACGCATAGCCTAAACCGATGGACGGATTGGGTTGAAATTTGGAATATTAATAGGGTTAATGACGTAGACCTCCACTAAGAAAGGATTTTGCCATGCGGGCAAAGCCGCGAGCATAAGCTAGTATTTTATATTTGACTTGTTTAAAACTAAAACGCTATTTTTGCTATAAGATGAAATCGGAACTAAAAAATGTCTTTGGAAAGCAAAAGTCTTCCTTTATGATTTCCGACATTAACACCATTTAAAACAAAAGATCAGATTTGCAACCGTGCGTATGTTTTGCCTCTTAGTCAAAAATATTATATTATCGCTTTGTAATCGATTACTTGGCATAATCGAGTTTTAAATTGAAACTTTTTCGTTGCCCATCACTAAAACCAGCGTAGCCAATAGGAAAAGTGGGCGGAGTCGTCAAATTGTGAAAAAATTTATTTCAAGGAAAACTTTGTCTATTGCCCCTCTATTGGATATGTCCTCGATGTTTGCAATTTATTGTTTTTACAACTAGAGAAACATGTGACTTAAAAATTCTTCAACTGTAATTTGGACGGATTTTTTGCAACATTATAACTTTTTGATTGTTATGATTCCTTATATTTAAACATCAAAATGGCAAATGCGAGTATACACTCGCATTTGCTATTTTCATCTTTTCAATGAATAATGATAGATTATAATGTCTCCCAATATTCCTATACTCTATTTCATAATCCTAGATCTTTTTTGTAAGCACATAAAAGTCACTATATGTTAGTGTCAAAAGTGAGAGGCAGAGCTAATAAACATTTTTGAAGCAAGAATCGTTATATATATAATAACAGCGCGCGGTTTCGCTTGTGCCGTATTTATAATTATTATAATAGATGTTGACCAAACTTATACCTAAGCTTAATAAAAACAAAAGGACAGAAATTAAAAATTCGCAAAATTTTATTAAATTAAATCTTTGTCTATTTTTTTATAGTAATAATTTAATTACTTATTAAAAAGACATGATGTGGATATATTCGGCGGTGGATTATGATTATTCCTTCTTCGTACAATGACCATATAAAGGGTGTATTTATCGGTTTACGGGTGACACTTGACGCCAAAATGAAATTTGGTACCTATGTACCTCAGGACCTGGAATTACACATAACTAGGCTACTATTTGTTAAGCGGATAAAACTGCTGAACCACTATTATTATTATAAAAAAAAATCTATAATTATATATAAGCTAAGCATGAAAATAGATGTATTATAGACAGCATGACAAAGGTTACGTAAAATAACATCAAGCAAAACTTTAGATTGTATTTTCATAACAATTTAACTACTCAAAACGTTATTTTTAAATATTTATTTACATTTAATGATTAAAACATAAAAGTAACAAATAACAGCACAACAATAACTTAACAGAACCTTTTACCAAACGAAAACCACTTTTTTAATAACAAAAATTCACTCCGAGCACAAAATGTTTTGAACAACTGTCATAATAACCGATGATATCCCACATTTTCTTTTCTTCTACAATATCTTTTACATTTTTTTAATTTAATAAATAATAATATCTGTGCGCAAAAAAATACAAAAATATCATTTATAATATTAATTCTTCGAATTTTGAGAAAAATATAAACTCAAGCTATTTTATTTATTGAAATCTTTTTCTTTTGACAGACCTTCCATTACTTAATCTCTTTTTTTTGGTATGGGAACTCATTTGTTTACAAAAAGGATTCTCCTTGTTCAATCCGAGTATACATAATATTATTTCGACGGTCAAAAGGCAAAACACTTGTAGGGACATAATGGTCGAAAATCAGTTTAACGGTTATTCATATAATATTTGAAATCAGCATTTTTACTGCCTTGATTGATCATGGTTTCGTGGCAATCTGACTACTTTTGTGTTGCTTTAAGTAATGGTATTTATAGACTCTTTTTTCAGATGCTAACCAAAATTTCAATAATAATTGGTAGTACTTCACTACCAATTATTATTGCAATTTTGGTCCATTAATCACTTTAAATACTAACACTAATATACTGTTACTAGATGTGTTTTCCTTGTTTAGGGTTCCGTACCTCAAAAGGAAAAAACGGAACCCTTATACCCTTTTTCTCAGGAACGCGTAATAAAAAACTAATAAATAACTAATAATAAACCACGATACACTGTAAAACTAATAAATGACATTTCAGGAGAGACCTTAAGAGCCCGTAAGTCGATCAACTACAGTCGAATCACTTTTCTTTTCTCACCTGAGACTATTTTTGTCCCGCTCGCCATTGTTGGTCTATGGTAGATACGTCAATGCTTAGAACTGAAATTAAAAAAAAAATTCATCAAACCCATACGTGTGGTGTATCTATGTATACGTCTTTCAAAAAGGATATTGAGGTTTTTAATATCATATTTTTCTAAATCTAATAGTTTGCGCGATAGACGCTTCCTAAGTGGAAAAATGTCCCCCCCCCCCCTGTAATTTCTAAAATAAGGGATTGATATATAATAAATGTAAAATAATATATGAGGTACATTACCAAACTTCCGCTGCCGTGCAAACTTCCACTGAAAATTGGTTTGAACGAGATCTAATACTTAGTTTTTTTAATACGTCATAAATCCTAAACCAAAATTTGAGTAACAACCCAACTAACATTTAGGTGATAAGAGTTAGTGCTACAAAAGCTGTGTAAGAGAATTTTAAAAACCTAAGGCGCTATTAAGTCGCTAAGAATAGGTGGTATAAGCCGCTATAACTACCTTTTAACCCTGATTTGGGCCCACGATTTTAGAACTTAAAGTTATTAAAGAATTCCAGAGGAGTAATATTTGGGTGATAGTAAGGAGTTAGAGTGGTGCTATTGGAGCTTTTGTTACCACTTTATGTGTTTAATGAGTTATTGTCAGGTTACAATCGCAACCCTAAAGTGGTACACAAGTGGTATGAATTACTCTTATACCATTTTAGTGTGTGTATAAGTGCTTATTTAATAATATAATAATAATAAATCATTTATTTCAGGCAATATTACACTGCCACAGACGCAGTGTACCAGAGGCCCATATCATATATACCTTACAGACTAACATACATAAATTTTTTATAAACTTAAAAACTAGGTCACACGTAGCGCCGGCGACGTGTTGCGCGCAGAGTCAGCAGGAAGTCGACCTCGAAATTTCCGAAACACAACTCCCTGCGGCCAGAAGTCCTCCTTCATGAAGGTCGGCAGACGGCTGGTCGGAACCCTCACCACGAAGGAATTAAAATTCGTTTTGTGGCGAGATTCTAGCCGTTCGACCCTCAAAGTGAAAGAGGTCCTCTTTCGGACGTAGTCTATGACGTCCACGGCTTTCGTAGACCACATCAGTCGGGACACGTAGAGCAGCGTGACAGGTACCTCGGGACGCAGCGAATCGTTACATCCCGGCGTTATTTGAAACAATTTAAATCTTAAGAATATATCGGAGATATTAAGTGGCAGTTTATACAACATTAGGCGCCAACTGTTTCATTTATTTACATACTTTTTGTGATTTTGTTACTCCAACAGCATCTAAATATTGAGCAGAGTAACTATATATCATGTCCGGCACAACATTGAGTTTTTAAGTGTAAAGACGACAAATAAAAATTATGCGTTTTTGAAAACTAACGTAATTGTCCGAAACCCAGGGTCGAGCCTAGTTTCGACCATTATTTCCGTGAGTTTTAGTCGTTTGTTTACATAATAATATAAATAAAAATAATTGATAAGTCAATGTATTTTTGATTCGTTGTTTGATAATCATTAAATCTCACTGCGGTGATAAGTTTTTTGTAAAAATATATATACTAGTTTTCATCTCAATTTTAATGCGCCTCTGAAATAAACTACTTTTGATGATATTCTGTAGAAAATAAATATATAGACTCAGATATTTTTGTTTCAATTGTGGAAAATAATATTAATAATTTAATAATAATATTATTATTATTATTTTAGAAAATAATATTATTAAGCTATAACATTAACCTTTGGTGTTACAAGATACGTAGGCTAATTTGTTTAAGAACATCAAGTGTCAGTAACATTTAGTGTTTTACACACCTGATAACCTGTAATACCTGACAAAAACATTTAGTGTTTTACTCTTCCTTAAGTTAAAAGAGTACCACTAAAAGTGTTACAAGATATTTAACTAACTCTGTTCAATAACATCAGTCGTTAGTAAGTGTTAGTAGACACCTTTCAACTTCTTTTAGTGTTTTAGACTTCTTAAAGCTATAAAAAGTAGTGATATAATGGTCTCAACTAACTCCATATTATCACCTTAAGTTTTAATTACTTTTTTAATACCGTTACTTCTCTCGAAGGTTTAATTATTTGTCCTTAACACCTCAATAAAGCTTAATGCTCTTACCGCAGCTCCTATATAACATTTATGTAACTATAAGCTTTAAAAAAGGTTGCCCTTAGCGGTAAAATGTTTTTTGGGGAAGTACAAAAACTGTTATATTATTATGTTACTTGCTGTTACAGAACCCTTCATGGGTGAGTTCGACTCGCACTTGGCTGCTTTATTTAAATTTAACAATAGATAGGTAGTTAATGAAAAATTAAAAACCGTTTTTCCTGTTGCTTTATCTTTAAATTTGTCTTTGATATTATCATTTTTACGAAATATAAAAGAATTCTTATAAAGTTCCAAAATGTTGCTTAAAGCGTTTTGCCCTTACACCATCGATGCCTGTCTCTTATTGGTTGAATTCTGCATGGCTTACCTTCAATTTCTTTTATAATTTAATTTGTCACTTATTATTTTTCTTGTGAACGTTTGTCGTTGATTTCTTTCAAAAAATCAAAATGAAGCGTGGAAAAAGATTTTCCGTTAGTTTGGAGGAACAAAGACGTGTTTTTTGTGAACATAGTGAACAATTTCAAGACAAAACTTGTATACCAAACTCGAGTAGTGAAGTTTTTCAAATAATCAGCCGAAAGTTAAGTGCTCAAATGTCACGTAAAGCCTTATTATACCTTTCCCTGAAAAGAAATTGGAACTTTTTTTTTGGTGTATCGTGTACCAGTCCAAGTAATACTAACCACAAGCTATTTATTTCCAAAGAAGACTCTGTACCACTTACAGAGTCTAGCAGTAGTACAGTCTAGCAGTGGTAGCAGCAGCAGTTGTAGTGAAAACGCATTTTCAGAAAATACTAGTGACTGTGGTGAAAATGTGACAAACTTTGAAATTGAATTAAGCGAATGGGAAAAAATCCAACCTCAAGCTTATAATGATATAAAAACTAAATCTGGACGTCGTGGCTCGAAACAGAGACTACCTTCTGGAGCATGGAGTGATATATTAAGAAATTATATTTGGCAAAGACAACGAACAGGTGCACTTGGGCTTTTAAAAATAATTCCATGGCATGTGGTGATCGTGTGAAAATAAATGGAAGCTGTCGGGAATGCAATGGCAAAATTGTTATTCATGTACAGAATAATTTCGATTCAGTTTCAGTGAAGTGCCTTCTGGAAAACATAGATTTGAAATTAGTGCACAAATCTTACAAAATAAGAATAAACCATGCTACAAAGGAACAACTTGCAAGTAGCTTAAAAACAGAATATCCAGTAGTACTACGAAATAAATTAATGAATAGTGCTCTTGGTGACGACGACATACAGGAACCACCTTTTATTCCCAAGCTTAAAACTCTGCAAAATATAAGAACTCGGATTAGTGCATCCAGCTATTTCCATAAAATTGTGGTGGTTGCCTTATGGATAATGAGTTTTACGCCGCCATTTGATACCATTATCCGAAGAGTTTCTCTTAAACCCTTCTATTTGTATTACTGGACAAATTTACAGCGTACATTTTATGAGTCTTTTTCACAACAACAGGAATATGTCGTATTGAGCCTAAATGCGACTGGATCAATATTAAAGAAAATATCGCCACCATCCGACCCCAAGCGCTGTTACCAATCAAAACATTTGTTTTTGTACATTCTGCTTCTCAAAATCAAAAACACATCTATACCAGTAGCACAGATGATTTCAGCTACTCAAACGCTAGATAACATATACATTTGGCTAAAAACATGGATACAATCAATGCGAAAACCTATGGAAATAATAACTGACGACTCTAGCGCATTGATCGGTGCTTGTATCAAAGCATTCACTACATTTGAGACAACAAAAGCGTACATAAATCATTGTTTTGATTTTTTGGAGAAGAGAAACCAACATCCTTCCAAATTGTGTTATGCGCCTTGATTCTTCACACTTTTTAAAAACATTGTACGGGCTTAAATGTTTTAAAAATGTTGACATGCGTGTAAAAAATTTTTACATAAAGCATTTGTTATATTTGAAGTCTTGTGATAAATATTCGACTGCGAAAGAAATAATAAAAAATCTTATTATAGTTGCAGTAAATAGGTTTGACAGATATACCAAAAACGGTCAAATAACTAGATGTGAAATAGCAAAAGAAAAATTATTTCGCACATGTAACACCGAAGACCAAAACTTTGATGAGGTTATAGAATCAGAGGAAAATTTTAAAGGCCTAGAGTCGATATTAGACGATAACGATGAGTTACATCTTCCAACCTCAGCTATTAAAGAATTCGACGATATAATAGATAGAGAAAAATTGTACAGTGATCTGAGTGATGAGACAATCTATGAAAATCTTTATTATTTCCTCACGTTTATAGAGAGCTTTAAAAAACTTTTAAAGAGATTGCCTCTATGGACAAATCTTATGCTGCCTTTTTTAAACGAATCAAACACAAGTGCAACTAGCAGTAACGTCGAGAGCTATTTTAAGAATATCAAACAGCTATTACTTAATTCAAGAAGTGGACTTTTGCGAGTGGATAGTTTTATTATGATTCATACAGAGTATTTATCTGGAGAACTGAAGTCAGCTCAATGCTCTTATCCTGAGATATTCAAGAAAACCCGAAGTGATCAATCAACAATGATAAATTTATCGGAATTAAAATGCAAAGTAAAATCTGAAATACAGAGCGTTGATCATACTGACAAATCTTTTACTGATAATTCTATATTCATTGAAGATCCTAAGTGCGAAGAAAACTGGCGAAACAAAAACACTGACTGTAAAAAGAAATCTTTAATCGATACGATCAAACCAAAAATTAACAGAAAGTATGTACATTTAATGCCAAACGGGAACGTTAGTAGAACAGGAATAAAAGACATTATTTTGCATAATACTTGCGCATTTGATGCTGTTTTGCAAGCGTTTGCTGTACTTTATAAAGAGAATAAAGCTGTAGCTGAACATATCGACAGCAAAAATTCGACTTTCTCAACATTGGTTAGAGCAGTATCTTTAAACGATTTAGAAGTTGATGTATTACGGTTAAGATCAGATATTCTTATAAAGTTCTGTGATAAAGTCTCTACTCAAGGCAATATGACCATTTTTGATTGTCAGTGTAATGTCACCAAAATTTTTGAGGCAATTCTGCATGACGAATACAGTAGCGCGACATTTTCCAAATCCTGCAATACTTGTGACAGAAGAATAGTAAGATTGTTACCAATTTTACCGTTAAATATTCTATATATAGCAGAGAGCCTTTCTGGCTTAGAATCATCAGCAAATTCTATGTTAAGTGACGAATTCACCAAGTGTAATAACGAAAATTGTTGTGGAATGGCCACAATCACCTATGAATTATCCAATAACATCATTATATTTGAAGTTTTTGAAAGGGTAACATTAGAAGAAGTACCAAAAACAATTGTGCTTAGAACAAATAAACAATATGACCTTTCGTCAGTTATCGAATTTGTAGTTCCTCCAACTGAAACTGGGTTGGGTCAGGGTCACCGGAGGTCCTTGCCGAGGTGTACCACTTCATCTTGGCAAGAAACTCTCGCGGGGAACCTCCAGCGTGGGAGGAGGTCACGCACATGCGGCGACAGGCGAGAAGAGCCCTATTGGGGCGTTGGACGGAAGACCTGGTTCCACCCGTTCCTGGTCAGTGGACGGTGAATGCCATTCGCCCTGTCCTCCGAAGATGGGTGAGGCGGCGGTTTGGGTCGTTGACCTTTGTCAAAGGTCTTTGAAAAAGGTCTTTGACAAAGGTCAACGACCCAAACCGCCGCCTCACCCATCTAAAGAGATCTAAATCTAAAGAGATTGGTGCAGGTACTTTCCGGTCACGGCTGTTTTGGTAAGTACCTGCACCAGATCGCCAGACGGGAGGTGACTCCAGCCTGTCATGAGTGCGGGGCGCCAGAAGATACGGCGCTTCACACGTTGGAAGAGTGTGCCGCGTGGGGCCCGCAGAGGGACAGGCTTTCAGTCCTCGTTGGTGGCGACTTCTCGCTGCCGAGTGTGGTCAACGCCATGCTCGGCAGCGAGGAGTCGAGGCAGGCTGTGGTTTCTTTCTGTGAAGAAATTATGTCACAGAAGGAGGCCGCAGAGCGGATCAGAGAGTCTGATGCTCTTGCGGATCCGATCCGGCGCAGGCGACGTGGTGGATGGAGGAGACAATTTGCTCGTCTCCTTTCTCCACCGCCATAATTGGACTCACTGGTCAGAAGCCGGGGGGCTTCTGGCTAGCTTGCACGAGCCCAACAGGTCTGGGGGGTGGTCTTGTTAGGAAAGATCACCCCTCCATTGGCGCAGGGGTCCGGTGAATGACCGGGCTACCGCCGGGGTGGGATGGTGAATGCAACTGCGACCCCATCCTGCCCCACAAAGGCGGAAAGACGGCCTATCGAGGGGTTTTAGTGGGTATTATTGCTGGCCTTGCACTCCCGCTGGCAATTGAGTCCCACATAACCCGTACTTCTCCCCCGGGAGGTACGGGTATGCATAAAAGCATTTCCCATCGTAAAAAAAAAAAAAAAAAAAAAAAAAAAAAAAAGGGTCATTATACAGCGCGTGAGAGTGCGACAGCGGACCCGTGACCCCACCACTAACCGTTGCCGGAGGAACATCGTGGTAGGTTTAGTCGGTAGGGGTGCTGATACTGCCATCTTTTCAGCGCCGAGCCCGACATAACCCGTCCTTCCCCAGGGCGGGTATGCGTAAATGCATTCCCCCACGTAAAAAAAAATAAAAAAAAGGATCATTATACAGCGCATTGTAAATCAGGACCAAACTGGTACTGTTATGATGATTTAAAAACCAAAGTGCATAAAACAAATTTAAATAAACCGTTCCAATCAAACTTGTTCATTTATGTCAAAAATTAATTTGCATACCTAATTAACCCTGCAGTGGTCGCGCACCAAAAACTTAAGAAGTGTTCGCGCGGTTTACATATTCTGTAATCAACTGTTAATTTGTTGTGCCCATCCCAGTATCAGTTGGAGGCTCGGTACTCGAAGAAGCGGACTCATATTATATCTATCTAGGACAAGTAGTCCAATTATGTACGTACAACTTCGAGAAAGAGGTGAATCCAAAACTCGGTTGGGCAGCGTTTGGGAAACTTCGCAATGTCTTTTCGTCCAATATACCTCAGTGCCTCAACACGAAAGTCTTTAATCAATGTTTGTTACCGGTGATGACTTATCGAAACGTGGTCCTTTACCATTGGCTTCATCTTGATGCTCAAATAACTATATAAATAACAAACAATGTAAACTTTATTATTATTTTAAGCCTAATAATAAACTATAAATATATATGAGTGAATTATGTTAAAATTAAAACTATAAATTATACAAAAACTATAATATTGTGATAAAACAATATAAAAGTAAATATTTTATAACAACTATTTTCCTACATTTCAATATCATATACATACATATTATATAGATAAAATAGAGATATATAGATTAAATATATTTATTTTTTAGAATATTATTGTAAATTTAAATCGTAACATAATATGCTGTAACATGCCATTTCCAACTGTGCTCAGGCGCGGATCCAGACCATGATTTTGGGGGGGGTCATCGCCTAGAATTTTTCTCGAAGAATTTTTTTGGGAAACATGAGTCAAGAAAGAGAAAGAGTCAAGGAAAGTAAACATTCCTAATTATAAAGTGCGAGCTTGCTGCGAGCGACGAGAAAAAATTGCATTTTTCAGCATGAAAGATGTGCGTTTAGCTTGTTTCGAGTGGCAAGGAAACCAAATATTCTTATTTATAAACGCGCGAGCAGCTGGCTGCGAGCGCCGAGAAAATTTTGAATTTTTGCTCCGAGTGGCAAGGAAAGTAAACATTCTTATTTATAAAAGTGCGAGCAGCTCGCTGCGAGCGGCGAGAAAATTTTGTATTATTCAGCACGAAAGATGTGTTTTCAGCTTGCTCCGAGTGGCAAGGAAAGTAAACATTCTTATTTATAAAAGTGCGAGCAGCTTGCTACGAGCGCCGAGAATTTTTTTTATTATTCAGCACGAAAGATGGGTTTTAAACTTGCTCCGAGTGGCAAGGAAACTAAATATTCTTATTTATAAACGCGCGAGCAGCTTGCTGCGAGCGCTGAGAAAATTTTGTATTATTCAGCTCGAAAGATGTGTTTTTAGCTTGCTCCGAGTGGCAAGGAAACTAAATATTCTTATTTATTAACGCGCGAGCAGCTCTCTGCGAGCGCCGAGAAAATTTTGTATTATTCAGCACAAAAGATGTGTTTTTAGATCGCTCCGAGTGGCAAGGAAACTAAATATTCTTATTTATAAACGCGCGAGCAGCTCGCTGCGAGCGCCGAGAAAATTTTGAACTTTTCAGCACGAAAGATGTGTTTTTAGCTTGCTCCGAGTGGCAAGGAAACTAAATATTCTTATTTATAAACCGCGAGCAGCTTGCTGCGAGCGCCGAGATTTTGAATTTTTCAGCACGAAAGATGTGTTTTTAGCTTGCTCCGAGTGGCACGGATACTAAATATTCTTATTTATTAACGCGCGAGCAGCTCGCTGCGAGCGCCGAGAAAATTTCAAATTTTTCAGCACGAAAAATGTGCGTTTAGCTTACTCCGAATGGCTTGGAAATTAAATATTCTTATTTATAAAGGCGCGAGCAGGTCGCTGCGAGCGCCGAGAAAATATTGGATTTTTCAGCACGAATAATGTGCGTTTAGCTTGCTCTGAGTGGCAAAGAAACTAAATACATATCCATATTTAAAAAAGCGTGAGCAGCTCGCTGTGAGCGCCGAGATAATTTTGCCTTTTGTAAATTGTGCCAAAATATTGACTATTATATTATACATGGGCAAGAACCTCGCTGCAAGCGCAAAGGCTGAGCCGCAAGGACAACATAAAGCGCGAACAGCTTGCAGCAGTTTATATTAATCAATTAATCCTAACTATGAAAGATGCTGAACAGCTTGCTACGAAAACCTATGGATAAATTGTAGGCGAGGACCGAAAAAAAATTAAGTACAAGTGTACTTAATTTTTTTTCGGTCCTCGCCTACAATTTACTTAATGCGCTATCAACAGCCAAACAATTTTATGAACTTGTACGTAGAGCTTGCTAATAACGAGAAAAATTTCTAATTCTATGACAATGAAAGAAGCGTAAAACCAATCGATATGACCGGATTTTTTTTCCGACTAGGATTTTGGGGGGGGTCATTACCCCCTTGACCCCCCCCCTGGATCCGCGCCTGACTGTGCTCAGTTATATCGTACATTAATGGTATCACCGGTTTGTGTACTTCGCATCGCATCGATACAATGCATTCATGTTTAGTTTTTACTTAATCTTTACGTAGCAACTACCCTCATAAAAAAAAATGTTGTACCATCTTTGTCATGATAAGTTACTTGTGTTTATAATGTTATTTAATTTTGTATTTTAAATAAGTTTGCTCAATAAGGTTTGTTAGTAAATAAGATAGAACTAAACTAATACATAGCATAAGCCCAACACTTACCTTATTTTAAATAATTTTAATGTTTTCTCATAAAAGTAAATGTTATTATTTTTGAGAAAATAAACATTTCTTTAACCCGAACAAAAAGTAGCCTAGTTATGTGTTATTCCAGGTCCTTAGGTAGATGCTTAGGTATATGTACACTAACCAAATTTCATTTTGGCGTCAAAGTGTCACTCATAAGGGTCATTTTCAAAAAAACTGTACACTGCGGAAAAATTGCTGAAAATATCCAAGATCGTGGCAAAGCATTCGTTGTGGCCAATATATATTAATTAATCATTTAATTATTAGAAATTGGTATTAAAATAAATAAATCTAATATATTTACGGAAAAATTAAGATTTTACTACACTCGGGTATCACAATATGTATATTCCATTCCGAAACTACTTATTAATGTTGATAAATAATATAAATAAAGCAAGTTTTGCAATAAAAAGTTGTTCAATCGGTGTAATGTACCTGAAAGTTCATTAAAAATATATAGGAAAATAAAATCAACTTAACAAACTCAAGGAATCGTATATTAAGTTTCCATTACGTTACTCTTTGGATAAAAATGAGTAATAAATTTACTTTTTTTTATTATTGCAGCACTTAAGAGCTATATAACTAAATTACTAATGAGAGACCAAAAATATAAAACTATGAAAATAAACGCACTATAAAAATCACATAGCACTTCGTTAATTATTACAAGTTAGACAAAATTATAAATGGGACAGTCACGGAACGGATTGCATTGGTTCGGTTTGCATGGGAAAAGATTTCTTAAGCCTAAAACATACTGACAGTAAAAAAAAAATTTGCTAAAATTTGTGGCATATTCGACTTGTGGTTTTTTTTGAAGTTTGATTTTTTAGAGCTCCAAGAGGCAGTATACATTAATATTTCCTATAAATTTCAGCTTAATACCTCCACGCGTTGCTGAGAAAAAGGGTCTTGACAGAGAGACAGACGGACGGATGGACAACAAAGTGATCTTTAAGGGTTCTGTTTTTTCCTTTGGAGATACGGAACCCTAAAAATTTACTAAGATATAAATGTCATAATTTTTTATATAACCAAGATCCGAGTTAAGTCCGACGAAAAAAATTGGTTTCGGTTTGGGAAAATCGAAATTGGACCATTGGTCACTTTCACTGTTTTACTGTTGCGATCGCCATCCAAATGAACGAATCGAATATTGCTGCTGTTTGTGTGATAGATTTAATGTTGATCTTGATATAAATGCATTAAAAGTGGTAAACTTTTATAACATCGCTCCTCATCCCATTTTTTTATATATCTCACTGAAAACACTTTTAAAATGTGTGCAATAATATTATGCAGGAAATGTATAGAGGAATTTTCAATAAATTAATTCCTTGAATTTATATTTCAAAATTTGTCAAATTGTGCGAGCGAGAGAGTCGTCACTCGATATTATACCCTCTTAATATAAAAACGTTTTTGTTTTTATATGGTTAATTTAATGTTATGTATTTAATATTAAGGTTTTGATATATTTTATTATTAGCATTTAATAATAACTGTAAAATGGGGAGAATAAAAGTAGTTTGGGGGCTTTCGTCGGGAAGATGGCGTCAAAAGAACAAGAAAAAAGGGTAGCGGGTAGGATTGGGCGGAGGAACAAGGTGAGGTAGGTAGGTGGGTGTTTGGAAAAGAGATGAGAGTTAGAGTATATTCTAAGAAGTAATAAATATTGTAAAAAGAGTATAATATGGTGAAAGAAATAAATAAATATTGTAAAGTATATCGAACCCAGTGTTTTTATTATAATCCACCACCGAATTTATCCACAAGAATGTCTTTAAAAAGTAATTTATTTATATCATAGCACACACAACAGTTAACACAAATTAAACGGTATTATAATAAGCGATAACATTATAGACCTATGTCCAGTAAATCTGGTTAATTAATTAGATAAGACTTGTATTTCTTTTCACAAATAATATTGTTTAAAGTCAGAAGGATAACTTGACTTGAATCAGTTAACACATATTTTAAGAAGACTAGGTTTTTAGTAAATTGATACAATTCATGTAAATTATGAAGATAGGGAATTTCTGAGTCAAAAATCGTAAGCATAATGACTATATCTTTCTCTTTTGTTTGAACAACATTGCGTTAGCAAAGGGTACAAAAGATGTATTTGACTTTGTAGCTTATTGTATATCACTTTGCACTAAGGCATTTTGAACTGCATTTTTTTAGTGCAATATAATTTATATATACTTGTATTATTATTTACGATTTATTGGATAAAATAGGCGTAGGTGAGGATACAACCCACTGGTTTTTCATGAATTACTTAAATCATGTAATAATTTTCAGTAAAACTATAATGTAGAATGATGAAAAACACTTTTATCTACAAATCAAGGTATTAAAAGCTAATGTAGCACATATAGTTCGCCAAGGAGAATTTTTTGAAACTTGTTTTTGCTCTCCTGAAAAAAGACGATTTTCGACTTATATTACTCAGCACTAGAGCCACAGAAATATTTTAAAGTAAGTACTAATTAGGTACTAATTGCGTACATTTACAACATGTACTTATAAATTGCAAAATAGAAAGTGGGGTTGTGGGGGAGGTGCTCTTCAGCAACCCAAATTCAATTCGCTGTACCTCTGAATCTGTAAAGGTACTAATTATTTAAAGGTAGTACTAATTAGGTACTAATTGCGTACATTTACAATATGTACTCATAAATTGCAAAATAGAAGGTGGGGTTGCTGGGGAGGTGCTCTCCAGCAACCCCAAATTCAATTGGCTGTACCTCTGAACCTGTTAAGGTACTAATTATTTAAAGTAAGTACTAATTAGGTACTAATTGCGTACATTTACAACATGTACTTATAAATTGCAAAATAGAAGGTGAGGTTGCTGGGGAGCATGACGTAAAATATAAGCAATATGACAAATTTCTGACAGTGCAGAGTTGTATTTTGTAATGAGGAGTATGATTGGAGTGGAGACCATAGGCCACGGACACGTACACGACATCGTAGAACGTCCACCCATAAGGTGGACGGACGACCCTATATAGGTCAGACGGAAGACGCTAGATGCAGGTTGCTTCCAACCGGTATATTATATATGGAAGTCCAAATAGGGGGCCTTTGTTCAACAGTAAACATCCTACGGCCGAGATGATGATGATGAATATAAGAAAAATGACGTGGAAATTTTACCGCAAGTGTCTTGCTGTTTAACGAAAACGCGCCGGTTCACAAAGCGCGTACAAGTACCCCCGTTCTTGCCACCTTAGACCTATGTCAGGTATGGGGGTTGAAGAAGGGCGTGGTAGAGCATGCATCGGGAAGGTCGGCGATGACCTCCCGTTCGCGTTCCGCGATCTCTCTTACTATGGTTGCTTACGTGAGTATCTACGTCGCAACCACAGTGGTGGCAAGCAGGGATGCAGGCATGCTTTACGCATACCACCCGCGCCTGGGGGGGACGCGAGAGGTTATGTGGGACTCCCCTGCCGGCACTACCAAACCATACAATCCCGACCGACAGGGTATACCCCCACTAAAAAACCCGGGGTGTTTCCACCTCGCGCCTTAGTGCTGGGGTAACGGGTACGCCGAAGCACTCATCCGGGGCCCCAGCGGCGTTGGTCCTATGGGACCCCACCCCTCACCGAAATGGCGCACGGAAACGACGCGCGCGCCACCTCCTGGACCTGTTCAATGACAGCGAACGCCCCCGCGTCCTCCGTCCTATTCCTGGGATTTAGAATTGAACTCTCCGACCCCCCCAATGCATACCACCCTGCAAAAGGGAAATCAGAGAGTCCTCTTCTTCCTCCCTCCTCCTACGGAGCGCCGGAGATGTCCGGAAAACGACATCCCTCTTTTCACCACCAGACACCTCCCGCGATCCAGCGCCATCCTGCTCGCCGCCTCCCGAGCCTGGTCCCACCCGACAAGGGGCAGTGATGTGGCCCATCACTACGCGAGGTATACGTAGGTACGGTCTACCGGTCCACTGCCACCTTCCACCACGGCGACGCTCGCGATGAGCCCGCTCGCGCCATCCACTGAGTTCTATGCTGCCTTCATAGGGACACGCGGAGGCGCAACACCTCCAACACACATCGGCCGCAGAGGATAGGGAGAATGGCGCACCGTAATACCGGCACTCCTCTTCCCCTGCGGCCCCATCGCGTCCGCCTTCAGACAGTGGCGACCCCGTTAGGGCCGCGGAAGGCAGGGAGAGTGGCACATCGTGATACCATCACTCCTCTCCCACCGCGGCCCCCGCCATAGATCCACGGTGCGATGGTCAACGCACCGCGGCTAACCTTGGTTGGGATGCCCCCGAAGAAGGCTCCGCAACCTACTCGGCCACTCGCACAAGGGCTGCTGGAGTTCAGCCCGGCGTGGAGCGGCCGACCGCCTCGGGTTCCTCTTAGTTTCACCGTGGTCTCCTCTTACCACGGCTACTTATCCCCACCGCCACGCAAACGCGAGAACCCACCGACCCCGGGGGAGGGGTCGGTTCCCTGCCTTGGGTCAAGGATGCCTGCTCGAGGGTGGTTTAAGCGCGTACCCGACGTTGGTGAGCTCCCTCCACCTTTTTTTTTCTTTTTTTATAAAACGATGTAAGAAGACGAGCAAGACGCACTCCTGATGGTAAGAGATAACGCTGCCCATAATTAGCACAGTGCTACCCAGTGCACTGCGCCAACGCTTCTTACTTGAGAGTCATAAGATGTTAAGACTCTTCAGCCCATTAATTTCACAAGCTACAGTGCCCTCCTACCGAAGCACAGTTATGTTTGCACATCACTGCTCAGGCGGTAGAATAACTGGCACTTGGGGTACCCACCTAGTCGACCTCCTGCAAAGGAAGTCTACCCCCGGTAAAACCCTCCACCTATCCCGTGGAGTCGGAGCACAGCACGCCACCAGGTCCCAGGCGGGAGATCCCATCAAGAAGTCCAACCCTGCTTTATCATCCTACAAATGACAATATACAATTTATTGCAAAAGACAACCATCGTAATTTCTATGTGTGCGTCTCTGCACAATCAATATCGTCTTTCCTGTCAGTCTCACCGTGTATAGCAAGTATAGACATTAAAAAATTAACCATAGACTCCCACCATAAATAAGAGATTTTTGCTACTCCCAATGTCATTGTACTCTTAAGAGCGTATATATCGAGTGACGACTCTCTCGCTCGCACAATTTGACAAATTTTGAAATATAAAT
The DNA here is from genome assembly GCA_947507615.1 of Hemithea aestivaria. Taxonomy (NCBI): domain Eukaryota; kingdom Metazoa; phylum Arthropoda; class Insecta; order Lepidoptera; family Geometridae; genus Hemithea; species Hemithea aestivaria. The sequence continues at coordinate 6,600,810 of OX382323.1, forward strand.
TCATGGAATTAATTTATTGAAAATTCCTCTATACAAGTCCTGCATAATATTATTGCACACATTTTAAAAGTGTTTTCAGTGAGTTATATAAAAAAATGGGATGAGGAGCGATGTAGAAAAAGATTTTTTTTTTTCAAAAAATCTCATTTTTCCATTTTTTAATATATCTCACTGATAACACTTTTAAAATGTGTGCAATAATATTATGCAGGATTTGTATAGAGGAATTTTCAATAAATTAATTCCTTGAATTTATATTTCAAAATTTGTCAAATTGTGCGAGCGAGAGAGTCGTCACTCGATATATACGCTCTTAACAAACGTCAAATATGCTTGACAGTAGAATGGGAGTCTTATTCTTATGTCAATTTGTTTGTATGCTACGGCCGATGGTGTGTATTGACCCTTGTTAATGTATGTCGTTAGAAACAATATGTCAATGTCAAAAACATCATTTTGACACGTGATTTTTGAGCGGGAAATCCAAATTGGATTTCGCATTTGGATTTCGCGCCAAACAAACATTGCGTAAATTGTGGCGGTCTTCGAAAAAATATTGAATAAATTGAAAAATGTCTGCAAAAAAAAAACAATGTAAGTACACTTTATGCTGCTTAATTCTTTGTATACATTATAATGTAGATAATTAACATAATAGTAATTTTTCAGGCTCAGAGGGACAAAGAAACAAATTTCTTTCTTATGCCAATACATGGCCGAAAACGTTGGTTTTGCCTCAGGAGAGTATAGGTCGGCACAAGGCGCCTCGTCTATTAATAGGGAGTGGGCCAAGCTCAAAGAGGCGCTGGATCAGCTTGGCCCGGAGGACCAATAGAACAGTGGAAAATTGTAAGGATTATAATTATTTCTTGTTTGTGTATTTAATTATTTCTTGTTATTTTCAGTGTTGGAGAGACCAAAAGCGGAAGGCACGCGCGGAGGGTGGTGCAGCCAACAAGGCCAGGTACCAAACTGGCAACAATGTCCCAATACCCCCAATATCAGAAAAAGCCTCTCTGATATTGGGGACAATTGGGAATGAGATGGCAGTGGGACTAGGCCCTGAGAAGTCGCCCATTGGTGATGTTAGTGCTGTCATATTCCTTGAAGTGTTCCTTGCTATAAGTATTCTATGTGCACACACACAAACACCACTGAATTACTTTTTAGAACCCTGCCACCATACAAGCCGAACCAGCAGAGCCTTCGAGTGAGGAAACCGACCCACCACGGTCACAAAGGACGCGTAGGGCCCTACCTCCAAACAATTTCCTTCAAGCGCAATTAGAGTTGAATAATTTGATACGGGTAAAATGTGACGACATTTCCTTAGTATTTAGTTATAGTAATATTATAAACGCGAAAGTTTGTAAGAATATGTTACTTTTTCGGACCTAAATGGGTAGAGCGATTGAGCTGAAATTTGGTATAGAGATAGCTTAGACCTAGAAAAACACATAGGCTACAGTACAGCGGGTTAAACCGCAGCTAGTTTATTATATTTTTATTACTGGCATAAGAATATTTAAAACGCAATGCTTTATCATTAACTAGCACAGTTAAGTCATTTATAAACGGTTTTATTTAGCTGACTCCGTTTGATTTATTGTGTAATAAGTTGTCTCTAATATTATGTTATTCCAGAGTCCAAGATATTTACAAACCAAACTTTAGCCCAATTATAATTAGTTTAGGCATTTTGATGTTAAGCATTAACTAACACGAAATAAGCACAGCCACACTTTTGTTTACTATTGTTATTGTAAAATTTTTGCATATTTACAAGTTTTTATTAAATCTTCTCTTTTTTTAGGAATTAGTTGGACAAGTGCGCATGGTGGGGTCCACTTTAGCAAATTTGTTAGAAAAAATGCAGTAATTTTTTATGTATACGAGTATATAAACTATTAATTAAATTACTGAGATAAACATCTGTTTTATTTTTATCTATAAGCTATATATAACTAGCGTTTGCTCACGGCTTCACCTGTTAGGATCTATAATATAATTATTATTGTGCAAAATAATCATGTAACACACAAGGATACAGTAACATATCACAATTATGAAAGAACTTTTAATTTAGAACAACTTCTTAGTTTTTTTTACCATCAAACTTTTATTTCCACAATAATTTTGTCTATATTAGTACCTACCTACCTATAGATTAATACAGCGATTCATCAAATGTTGAAGTTAGCTATTATTCTAGCTTAGAGTCTATATTGATGCTGAGAAAAAAGTGGCATTGTCATCGAGAATTATGTGTATGTCAATAAATAAAAAATATAGGTATGTTTTGCTAATATATTTCATTTAAAAAAATTATATTTAATTTCTAAAAAAGTGTTGCATTAGTTCCTCCCTTCTATTCTGGGCGATTCGAAAGAGAACTGCAGGTGATGATTGTTCGTCATCATCCTCGTATGTTTCTCCCACTTCCTCGTCAGCCTGCTCAAGTGGTACCCTGAAATAATTAATCTATATTAGTAAAATAATATGACTGAATGATCTATCAACATTCAGCTCAATCTGCTAATTAGATAAGGAGTCGAAATTCTTCGCTTAGACCTTAGAAAAACAATAAGTTACTTTGCCAAAGATCGCAGCTAAAAAAAATCTAAGTAGTTATATTTTAAAACGCACCTATAGTACTTCATCATATTATATAATATGCAACAAGCATATATAACGGCGGCGCACTTTTCCGGTTTGTTGTCTGTCTATCCCAAGGCACCTAAAGCTTCCTTTGAGATAGCCGTTTGCTCGCTCCACTCCATTGCGTACTTGGCAGTGCCACTCTGTGTATTTCTCTTCTTGTGAACCTGGCTCATGACGCAAAATGGGTGTCATGAGCCAAGGTTCCAGAGGGTACCCTGAGTCACCTGCAGATGTGCACAAGAAGGTTTTCTATCGATTTATTATTACACATTGAGTTTATTGACAACTTGGTAAAGTCTATCTGCTTACCCAGAAGGAAATATCTTCCAACTCGGTTCTCGTGCAATCTTTTGAGTTAATCTCTTACTGCACTGTGCTTCCAAATAAAGGAATCATGCACTCGGCCGGGATAGCGTGCATTGACTGACAAAATCTTACACGCCGAGTCCACAATCTATAAAAAATGTAAGCGTAAAATATTTTACTAGCCAACGCTAGTGTCTTCGTTCCCGCTATTTGGATATTATCAATTCTACTGTCAAGCGCTTTCTTTTATGGATTACTAATGGTTTGACCACGATATGTGAAAGGTAAATGACCCCTTATATGGCACGGCTGAAGTCCAAATTGCCTCTACATCTAGGTTTAGCCGTATGTATTACAAATGTTTATTATAATTTATTGTACAATTTCATACTTACTAGCTGCACGTTGATGGTGTGTGCATCCTTACGGTAATTCTTAAATTGTGCGCCTTGAGGTCCGGTTGGCGGAAATATCTTGACATGGGTACAGTCATTGAGCCCCAATATATTTGGCACACCATGTTTCTCCTTAAATCCTGAGGCCACTTCTCTACGTGCCGACTCAGTGCCAGGGAAATGTACCCATTCCGATAAAAGTCTAGAAAAAAAAATATTGTGTTTTAACATTTACAAACAAAAAGTGGGTTTTCTATCTAGTTTCTATAAGTTTTAAAAAAGAGATCCAATTGACTTACCTTTCATAAATCGACTGCGTAAATTGTTGTTACATATATACTTGCTAGCAGTCGATTGGGCGTGGCACAAAGAATGGTCTTGACCAATCTGTCTTTGGTAGCCACCATTTGCTAGCAATTGTACAGCACACAAGATCTATGCACGATTTTATATAAAATTAATGGGATATGAAAATCTGACAACGCACTACATGCACAAAATAGTGCTTATTTTAAGGTACTTATAATAATATAGAGATCAAAATAACTTGTGCCAGGTACTATTTTTATTTAAAATAATGAACTTTTCACCTTTAAATAGGCCGGCAAACCACCATGGCCTCTAGGCTCAAGGTCTATACTTAATTTTTCAATTAAGTACTGAGCCATTGCTTTATTTATTCGCCAGATATGCTGGAATTCAGGGTCTGGTAAATCAAAGGGATCAGTGACGTCCCTTATTGCCATTCTTTGAATTTTTCTGTATTCCCTTTTTTTGTATATGTCCAGCATATAATTGTAATAAGCAACAGCCATTATTTTAAATTTATTTTGAAGTTGTAAATTTTCTAAATTGTCAATTTTATTTTTTCGCGCTCTAAATCGACGGCGACAAAATACTCGATCGTAAATGTCGAAATTCGATAAAATTAGGATGCGCATGTGGTCATTTGTAGACAAAACGCACCACAGATAATATAATCATTCACTCGTCGACATTATGTCGCTGTCTACACGAGATATTCGGTGCGCATGTTAGCATCGGTCGACAAACACAATTTTGACGTAAAAAGTCGAGAAAAACTGTCGACAAAATTTTGTCGATGTGCGCATCATAGCCCTGCTGGAGAGAAGCCTATAGTAGCACACAGCTAAGAAAGCAGAATGTCATTATTGACCCTATCAAACGCCTTCCGGAAATCAAGGTACGTCCACCTGAGAACGTTGTTCTAAACATTTGGATATATACATATATAATCGGTAAGTTGGAGTAAGTTTGTGTTAGCAGATCGTTTGTATCTAAAGCCATGTTGTTCGCTGCATAAGTATTTGTCGACTTGAGCATAGATGTACTTGTGAAGAATATTTTCAAAGATTTTTGCTGGAGAGGATAAAATATCTATGGGACGATATTCTTCAACAAGATTTATTGCTAGTTTTAGGGATTGGAGTTACCCTGGATAGTTTCCACTGCATAGGGTAAACTCCAGTTTTTAAAGCAAGGTCAAGAATGTGACAAAGCGGATCACAAAATATTTTTTGGCACTTTTTATTATCACAGACGGGATGTTATCCGGGCCTATACCGTAGCTTGTCTATACCGTGCAGTACATCCGCTCGAGTAAAGTTTATTATGTCGACATTGTTACTATTTTTGCTGATATCTGAACTAATTATGCTATTAATATTAAGCATTCCGTACTAACGTGTCTATTCTTAAAGAACTAAGATTAGATAAGGAGAATCGACTGTCTTCCGTATGTCTGCAACGGGTGCTGCAATACTTCGGCCATATTGCGCGTAGAGATGGTGACAATCTGGAGAGGCTTATTGTAACGGGCAAGGTAGAGGGCAAGAGGCCTAGAGGAAGAAGTCCTAAAAGATGGTCAGACCAGGTCACGCAACAGCTGGAAATTTCCGTCAGCGAAGCACTCCACACTGCCGAAGATCGGGCCCAGTGGAAGAAAATAGTTTGGAGAAAGCAGCATGAAGGGAGTCACGATCCTCAACTTTGAGGGACCGACTGAAGAGAGAGATTAAGCATTGGGACCTCTTGAAGAAAAACGCTGGAGAAAAAACTAGCAAAGGCTTCAGCTGCTTCATGGCATAGCTTATACCATCATATTTAATATTCGGTTCAAAACCACCTTTGGATCGAAGACTTGAAATATGTTGCCAGAATTTACGTGGATTAAGTTTAATTTCGTTTTCAATAGAAGACACGTAATTAGAATAAGCGGCTGATATACTGAATTTTAATTTATTACGCAATTCTGAAAAAAGATTGTATGAATCTTGAGAACAAAGACGCTTCCAGGAGGCATGTAATTTAGTTTTACGTTGTATATTCTTATTTCTGATGTAAACCAGACGGGATAACGTTTGTTCAAGGTATTCTTTCGTCCTTTTTTAGGTATACCTAGATCGAAAATTTTATAAATTATATTGTAAAAACATTCAGTAGCACTAAGTACATTATCACAAAGTAAAACATCTTTTTTTTTTATTTTTTTTTTATACGAGATAGGCCTACGTTTGACCACATCCCACCTGATGGAAAGTGAAAATGCGGTCGACGATGGATCACGTAAGATGCCTAGAAAGGTACCTATTCACTCGTGCCTCCCATGAAGCTTCACTTAATAAGTTATAAAGTTCAATATAGTTGCATTTATGAAAGTTCCAATCTTTAGCTGGATCTATATTGCTAGGTTTCAAAAGATCCGTGTGAGGAGATGTGCCAATTTTGATCTCAATGTCCAGAGGGGGATGATATGCATCCGGTGGTACCATTCCATCTGTTGCAGTGACTCTTACGTTTTGCACATTATCGCTCTCCCGGGCTAATACAACATCAAGCATACCTCCAAAAACATTACTCACAACATTGCTTTCACACAAGTTACAATAAGACATAAAATAACAATTATTATTATTGTTATTTTAAGTAGTACACTGAGATAGCAAAATAATAATTGTCAACGTTACTACTACACTTGATGCATAAACAATAATGATGGCCGACAACTGTGTAGGGAGTGAGAAAGAAAGGAGACCGGCTTCGTTCTCATCCCTACTCCGTGCTATTTACTGGGTCAGAAGTGACACCTGTAGACATCTGGCGGGGATAACTAATTAAATGACGATTGATCAGTTTTCGACCGAAGAGGAAAAATGATTAAATTACTAAAATGGCTATTAAAAAATAAGGGTTGATCGTAGAAGGGTGAAAATTGAGGATTGTATGTATTTTTGTATGTTGTATCATAAAAAAATAGAAATTAAAAATTTTGTCTAAAAAATAAAAATTTAGGGGTGGACTACCCCTAACATTTAGGGGGATGAAAAATAGATGTTGGCCGATTCTCATAGATAGCGGATAAGCACAAAAAATTTCATCAAAATCGGTCAAGCCGTTTCGGAGGAGTATGGCAACGAAAACTGTGACACGAGAATTTTATATATTAGAAAGATAGCGATAATACAACTCCTGGCTCCATCATCAGATCAGCTCAATGGTACCAGATTATTGAACTGTCATCAGATTTCTAGACATTTGCAAAGTTTCATTATGATGCGACAACCAGAAGTTGGTGAAATTTTATTTGCAAGATTTTTTTACCGACTTTGTATGGAAAACTAATTTAAGCGTCTTAGAAATAGACCATGTTTGGAAGCTTATAGCTGGACAACGATCGAAGATAGATAAAAAGTGTAAAGGCCAAAGTTGTAGAGAATTTTATGAGGTTTTATAATGTAGTACAACAAAATATCGTACAACGCACAGTTTTTTACATATAAGCAAAAAACCTAAAAATGGGACCTTCTTCGGCCTCCCCCCTCGGGCTCACCTCGGAGGGGTGACTTTTAGTATGTTTATCTCTTAATTTGGACTAGCCAAACAAAGTCCCTCGGTTAGTTTTTCTGCTTTCGAATTTTCGATCCACATTTCTTCTTTTACTGGACTACAAATATAAGAAAAAAGTCGTAGGTACGTTATATTGCTAGAACTTATAGTCAGCAGTCCCAGAATGGGAGCCAACTAAATTTATTACTGATTTTGAACAGGCTACTATCAGTGCTATAAAATTTGTCTTTCTCAACGTTGAACAACAGGGATGTTATTTTCATTTCAAGGATACATTGACCAGAAAAGCAAAGAAGCTAAACATACAAACAAAAAAAATAACGGCACAAATTTAAAAAAATATTGGGTTGTGCATTGTGCTACCACTTCTGCCTGAACGAGATATTGAGGAAGGCTGGAATTATGTGCTTGCAGAAAGTCAAGTTATTGGTACGCATCGAAACCTCGGATCATTCTATTCTTACATTCAAAACTATTGGATGCCGAAGAAAGCAATGTGGTGTTGCTTTGGCGAGAGGCATAGAACAAATAATGTATGCGAAGGGTGGAATGGGCAATTTAACAAGAATTTTAAGAGAAAGCCCACAACAATATGCCATCTTTTGAAAACGCTTAAGGAAGATCCAGCATTCACCGCTGTAAGAGCGATAACAACAATGCCGTTAAATAAACGGTCAAAACCCGTCATCTAACGAAGTGCATATATACAGCATGTTCAAATGCAGCTCATTAGTGGTGTAATAGCTGAAGTATTGTTAGTTTGGTTTTTTTTTTCGACAGAGCCATTTGTTAAATAAAAAAAATGTAATAAATTGCTAAAAACTTTAATAGTCTTTATCAGAAGTGGGATTCACCTATTGTGTCTGACCCACTTTACTGGCTTTTTGAAACAAACAGCAGTCCCCAATCGAAATTAAGAATGGCCCGAGATTCGTGTGTACCGTACGGTTGATTAGGACGCCTTCCCGCGCTGGCTCCAGCCATGGCCGTCATGGCAATGGGTATCGTTCACGTTCGTGTAGTGGTTGGTTCCCGTGCGACACATGACACAAGCTCAGTCTGTTGCGTGTATTCCACGACAAACACGAGCACATAAGTGTTGAAAAAACTTATAACCTCATTTTAAAACACTTTTGGTTTCCGGGCCTCAAAAATTTCGTCTTAAAATACACGTCACATTATCTGATCTGCATATCCAAGAAAAGAGTTCCGAGGGCTCATCTTCAGCCCATTATATCATGGAAAAAATTCGATAAACCTTTCCACACAGTCCATGTTGATGTATTAGGTCCCTTCCCTGAATCCAGCGGATATAGGAATGTCTTTGTTTTGGTTTACAAATTTGATTCATTTAATTTTTTTTCTATTATACCCAATGTATAGACAAGACACTATTGAATTAAAACGTGTAGCGCAATCTCTCCAATACCTCACCCGCAAAATGCACCATGCGAATGGGCAACCTGAGCGCTATATAAGGACTGCTCTTAATATGATTCGTGTGAAGAGAAACAATAACATGGGTAGGTACTTGGTCTGATGCTTTGTGTACAATTCAACTTGTTTTAGATGTAACAAAACAAAACACCACACAGTATTCAGCTCTGTACATGTTAATTAGCATTAATACGACCACTCCTGTCATTCATGCACTGATCCGAGACGAAGCCGTCGAAAACTCCAGCGCGAATCGTGAAGCAGCAAGAGGACTCAGTAGAAGCCATACCAAGGCATCTATAGACAGCAACCGACGGAGTCAAGATGCTCGAGTAAACCAGAGCAGACAACCGCCAAGAAAATTCCAGGTGGATGAGCTAGTGTTTGTAATAAAATACTCGCAGTCCATCGGGAAACTTGATTGGAGACTTATCCTGAGACAGATTTGTTTGCGGATGAATGGTCTAAAGTTTTATCAGTATGTGTGGTTTTATGAGCGTGATGTATGAATCGTTGTCTATTTTTAAATTTATTAATATTAGTTTTAACTTATATACTTTTGAAATTTTAATTTAGATTTTTATAACTGGTAATATTTTTTAATTGTAAATAATGCTTAGTTTTTAATGTAATTAATGTATGTAAGTGTAAACGTTGTGTAACGTTTTAATTAACCATAAACAACTGGAGAGCAGAAGACGAATATTACACAGAGAGACTACAACTTTCTAATGAAGTTAGGGTTCCATGTCAGTGTAACTTGTGAGTCTTGCTGGAAATTTCAGCATGTTCGCTACTCTGGGGTGTCATATTTTAAAATGCCAGTCAATAACACATTTTACTAATAATGGCAATACTTTCACGTATTCATTGATCCGTGTCATGGCATAAAGCTAATAAGAAATGCATTTGGTGAATTAAGGATTTTCATTGACACATTCGGCAGACAAATAAATTTTAAATATGCTGAAAATCTACTCGAACTACAAGAAAAAAAAGGTAGCACTCCGGGAGTGCCGGCAGAAGTGAAAACTTCAATATTAACATTGTGTTTAATTATAAGTATAAAAGTACTATCATTTATGAGGTAGAATACAATGTTTATTTATTGCGCTATCGTACACAAATATGACAATTTATATGTTGTTATTTATAATATTATATCGTTATTTATATATTACATTAAATTTTATCTCTCAGAAAAATCAACTTCCATCCATTATTTCGACGACTTTTACACCATCAACAGAGCAGAGCACACTCAGGCACGGTAGAAAGAGTGAGAGATACTAGTTCCTCTCCCTTCCCCTCGATCTTACGCTTTTTCGATCAGCATCACGTGACCCTGACGCGAGTTTTAAAGTTTTTACCCATACAAAAAAGTGCTCAGCGCCGCTAAAGAAGTTTTCACTTCAAAAAACTACATTTGGCCCAAAAATTAGCAAGGTGCATTTTGAAAAACAAAAAATGAAAGAAAGCTTGCACACTCAGTTATTAAGTAGTTCGGTGACAGATGCCATTGATTTCTGTGATAATAAATTAAAACTAGAAAAATTCCTGAACGCTGAGGGACTTAATTTGATCAATTTAATGAATGACGTATTTGATGTACTAAATAGTCATTTCGTAAGACCTCCTGGATGGAAAAAGGCGATGTGCCCAAAAAATATTGGTTTTGTGAAAGCCCTGTTTGATCACGCCAATGAATACATAAACGAGTTAAAGCTACCATCAGGGGAATTATTAGTAAAATCAAAGAGAAGACTGGACTGGACTGGTGGACTGGTTGTGGTGTTGGTCTAATTGTTGATATGCGAAGTTGCTTGGGTATGTATAAATATTTGGTTGAGGACACAAAATTACTAAAATACATACACCTACCCGTTTACAAAATAAGCTAAGATCGTTTGGAATTGTTTTTCATCCGTCAAAGCACGAGGTGGATATAATAACAACAGCCCCAATGCGGTACAGTTTCGGTCCGATTACAAAAGCTTACTCATAAGAACAGAACAAAGAGAAAGAGGAATAAGTTCTGGTAATTGTACTTTACCTCCAGAACAACTATAGTTATTTGTTATACAAGAGTGCAAAGTTGCTTTTTTACCGCGTGCTCAGTTTGTATGACCGAGCTAGCGAAGGATTCTAAAATTAAATCACGAGCGTAGCGAGTGATTTAATAATTAGAATCCTGAGCGTTAGCGAGGGAATCAAAAGAGCACAAGGTCAAAAATCTTTGCACTCGAGTGTGACACATAATTTTTCATCCCCCCTCAGCGAGGAAATAACTCAATGCTAAAAGTTTTTTTTTAAATTATTCTCACCATGGATGCGCACAGTGTTGCCAGTGCACTATCTTCAAAAATAACCATTATTCAATTTTAATTTACGTAGGTACGCTTACTTAAGAGTCCTTTTCACGAAAGAGGTCCCACGGAATTTAGCGGAACTAATTTTTTATTCTATTATTATTGACTTCATATTTTAAATCATTTTTATTTGTTACATAAAATAAATACCTTTTTGATTAAGAAATTAAATATGAGAAATTATGAGGCGTTAAAAAGTTAAAGGTATTTAAACTTTTAAAATGTGCAATAGTGGCGTCCCGCAAAAAGGTCTCCTTTCGTGAAAAGCACTCTACCTATTCGTTTTAGTGATTATTTTCTCATTTTCAGTTTATTACAGTGAGAAATCGTTAATAAAAAAGTAACTAAAAAGTAATACTTAGAAAAAATATTGCTACTTACTAGATAAAGTTATAAAAAATTGGCTTATTCTATTAACTCTGCTAAATTAACTCAACTATTATTGACTATTACAGTACTATATATTATAATTCATTAAAAACATTATTGCCTCGAAATGTTAATTATATCTAAACAACTAACGTAAATATAGTTCAAAAGAAACGTAATATGTTACAAAAGTAACTTATTGGCAAGGCTGATGGTGCGCCCAAAGCAAATTAAAAAAAAAAAGTTTACTAAAGAGGTTCTTACTCCGAGTTTTTAACAAATTTAAAAAAGTTGTACGCTTATTTCGGTACCATAGAGGTGGAAGTAAATAGGTTTAATTATGTTTTCGTCTCTAGAGGGTAAAGTAAATTTGAATTTCTCTAGAGGATAATATGGACTTTTCCAGTCAGATATCGAAGCGCAAAAATACACTTTCCGAGGTGGGGGGATGAAAAATATATTTACATGCTCCAGCACAAATCCGGTAACTGCTATAAATCAGCTCTCTCAGATGAGATTTTGTGATAGTGAAGAAAATCATAGTAACCATTATGATACGTATATAGAGTATGTCTGTTTTTTGGATAACTCAGACGAATATTCGGAAAGTGTGTTAGAATATATGGCTGGTTTTGTGACCAGAAAATTGTCCCGTCAAGTCAAATATGAATTATGCATATCCCTTTTAATTGGTGAAGAAAATCCAGAAAGCCTTATTAGTAGACACGAGGCGGTCTGTACTATGCGACATCGAGAGTCTTAAGGGGTAATGCCACTGTAAATTTTTTGAAAAATCGATTTTTTTTTATTGGCTTAAAAATAGTTTTAAACCCTTTAGAATAAGAAAAAAAAGGGTCTCGTGCGAGAACAATTTTTTTTTCCGTAGGAAATAGAGGTCGCCGCCAAGCGCGTCAAAACTTGCTCCGAAACGACAACCTGCGGCAAACATAACGGTGAAAAGGGACGGCACAATAGCCCCCCCCCTATTGCTCCCAACCGCCTGTATTGTTGTTCCACGTGTCCTTTCGAGCCTTTTGAGCATTATGAAGAAAAATTTCGTTAGTTTAGCTGCAGCAAGCGCACAGTAAAGAGCGATTTTTAACGATTATTTAATTGACAAACTCTAAAATATTATTCTATTGACATTTAATATATTATTAGTAATTATGATATTCATTTTGACATTTTATTATTTTTAATTTAATATTTTTGGCAAATGTAAAATTATGTATATTTTTAATCTGTACTTAAATATTTTTTGAATAATAATATAATCTGTATACCGTTAAGGTGGAAAGAGAGGAACTTGTAAAACATTTTTTTTAACACCTTTTAAATGTACCTTTTTCACAGATAAATAAATCATTGTATCATTGATTTATTCTTCATAAGTGACGATTTTTGCGTGTTTTCCGTGGTTTTTTTTTTACGATTTCACTGTAAAATTTACGAACGCGTTAGTTGAAATGGGTGATCAAGTGTATCTTGAAAAAAAAGGTACGAAAACCGCGTATCCAACGCGGCGTCGATCAGTCGGGATGAAACGACGACCCCTGAACCAATATGAATGTGAGAGTGATGAGCTGGGCGTCAGCGCTTCGGCGAAAAAACTGAAGGACTGCAACGAGGAATTCGATGTGAATAGTCAATTCGGCTATAGAATAATCAATTTCTGCGCTGTTTTTTCCGTTATTGCCCAGCACGTGAAGTGCAAAACGTGCGGATCTGACATTGAGTTTCGAGAAAGAAGTCCTCGTGGTTTAGGCTTCAAAATTGTGATCGCTTGCCCAAAATGTCCCGATGTGGATATTCCGAGTTCCAAATTCATTCGCAATGCATATGAAATAAATCGTAGAATCGTGCTTGCAATGCGACTGATTGGAATAGGATTACAAGGAATCAAAAAATTTTGCGCGTTCATGGATTTGCCGCAGCCAATTTTTCATTCATTTTATGATAAATTGGTCAAGACGATAGCAATCGCAACAAAAGCAGTGAGAGATGCAAGCATGAAGAAAGCAGCGCAAGAAGAGAAGGAGGGAAGCCATAAAATCGGAAAAACTGACGGAATAACGGTTTCCGGCGATGGTTCATGGCGAAAACGCGGATTTTCATCGCTTTTTGGAGTCACGTCATTGATCGGCTGGTTATCTGGAAAAATAATCGACGTCGAAGTGAAATCAAAGTATTGCAAATCATGCGAGCACTGGAAGTCCAAAAACGGAACAACGGAATTCGAGGAATGGCAAATAAGTCACGCCGATGAATGCCAAGCCAATCACGAAGGATCATCAGGAAAAATGGAAGTCAATGCTGTCGTCGAAATGTTCCAACGCTCAGAAGATTTATACGGAGTAAAATACTCTAATTACATCGGAGATGGCGACTCTAAAACATTCAAAGGCATCGTGGATTCTAAACCTTACGAAAATTTTGATGTACACAAAAAAGAGTGCATTGATCACGTGCAAAAACGAATGGGCACTCGATTGCGAAACTTGAAGAAAGGAACAAAAGGTCTCGGGGGAAGAGGTAAACTAACTGCCAAATTAATTGACGAACTATCCATTTATTACGGCTTGGCAATCCGTCGAAATCCCGATTCCATCGAAAATATGAAAAATGAGATCTGGGCAACCCTTTTTCACAAAATGTCAACGGATGAAAAGCCTCAGCACGAAAAATGTTCAGAGAATTGGTGCAGTTGGAAGAAAGCGAAAGCGGAAAATGCCTTGGATGCGTATCATCACAATCAGCCAATGAGTGAGGAGGTTTATCAAGCCATTAAACCCATCTACGTGGAATTGAGCCGGGACGACTTGCTGGAGCGTTGCTTGGGGGCCTATACTCAAAACAATAACGAAAGCTTCAACGCTACCGTTTGGAGTTTGGCCCCCAAATCATCCTCAAGCGGAAAAACTGTACTGGATATCGCGACGGATATCGCTGTTTGCACATTCAATGGCGGCCTTACCAACGTCTTGCAAATATTCAAGATGTTGGAGGTGGAAATTGGTGCCCAATTATATAATTTCTGCACCGAAGCCGACGCCAAACGCATCACGCACGCCGAGGCATCTCTGAGCGACGCGGCAAAAAGTGCGCGCGCGCTCCAAAAATCGACCAGGAAAGACGAAGAAGACAAAAATTTGGCCATCGAAGGACAAATATATGGTGCTGGAATTGCAGACTAACGGTACAAATTTTTTTTACCTCCTTTTTTTAATTTTTTCCCATAAAAAACTAGTCGTAAAACTTAAACGCGTTTTTCTCGAAACACGGTTTTTCAAAATGGCACGCAGCATCACTCGAACAATTTTCATTTTTTTTACTTGAAATTTTTACCAGATGTGAACATTAACATTATCTTGAGAATGTCGATCGGGATTTTCAATAACTTTATTTATTGTTTTTTTATTAACAAAAAACTAGCCGTTTTTTTCGTAAAAAATTTTTTTTTTTTTCAAACGCACGCCAAATCCACAAAAATTAATACTTTTTAAAATCCGATCGACATTCTCTAGCTATAACCCTCTAGATTAACGGTTTTTTTTTTTTGTTCTATATTCAAAAGTGCAGCAGTGGTGCTGCGTGCCGCGGAGCCCTGCAAGCAAAACATGCCCCGGGAAGATGGCTGTGGAACCGCCATTTTGTTTTTTTTTCGCTGTAAAAAAATTGGATAATAAAGTTTAATGTATGCCCGATAACACCCTTAAAAGTTTTTTTTCAATTACCTTCAATTTCGGAAGCAAAAAATTCGTGAAAAAACCATTCTTTTTGGACCATTACAGTGGCATTACCCCTTAAAGATAGTAAAGAAAACCGAAAACTTGAGCAAACCACACTTGACAAACCAAAAGAAACCCGAAAATTACTATCTATACATATTTAAATTTCTCACGGAGTTCTAAGAAACTTAAAATTATTTGACTACATGACCACAGGCACAACCTAATAATATACCTAGACGAGCCATAGACTAATAAAATCAATTATAATCAATTATACACAGATAAAGATTTAGATAGATACTTTACAAAAAAAAGAGCATTAGGAACTTCTACAACAAATAAATGAATATTGTTTAGAAATGAATGAAGAAAAAATATTAATAAGTATATTCGAGTTAAATTTCAAAATTAGTAATTATTAGAGCTAAATTGTTTATAATTCTAAATCACACATCTTGCCAGTGCAGCTGCACATAAAACTGTTTTAAAATTTCAGTCCAATCTGTCAAACAAGAAATTCATTCACATTTGATATGAATGTGTATTTAAAATTAATAAATAGTAAGATTATGTTATAAAAGGTGGTATGATATAACAAATTATTATCATGACACTAATAATAAATGTATCAAATAATAATTTGTGTCATTTCTAGTTTTATTATGGTTTACCAAACAATTTATGTATCGATTTTATCATTATTAAATTCTATTTTGTAATAATTGTAGCACCTTAGTTAAAGATAATCTAGAAATATCAGTAAAATAATATTAATGTCGTATTCTTCTTTTTCAAGCTTTATAATATTTTTATTAGTTGATAAGTTTTGTAATAAAATTAAAGGAAATAATACTTGAAATTATGTTTCATTATTTAATATTCACCTTGGATCATCGATTTTTTGTTTTACTTTTGCTCCGCCAAACTTTCAACACTCAAAAGTACAACTTTTGGCTGGCACTTTAAAACTGGTCGAATACCACTAGTAATTATCACAAATTATATAGCAAAACCAAAATACCAAAGCCAAAATACCAAAAAAAACCGGTCAAGTACGAGTAGGACTCGAGCACTGAGGGTTCCGTACAAACCTACGGGTTTCTACGGAACCCTAAGGAAAAGTGGGTATAATATTATGTACTAATGGTTTTGATTCCCTTGCGAGTACTTGTGAGTTTGAAAATATGCGGCTAAAATTGCTGTTTCTTTTGATTGCGTTGAAATAGAGGTTTGATTTTTTTACAGCTTAAAGTTATTATAAAGCTGAGTATTTGGTATGAATTTAAATTTAATACCTGTACGCGTTCTTGAGGAAAGGGGTAGTAAAAGTAAATACAAAATTATTAAAAATATTTTTTTATATGATGTAACTAAATATTTACAGTTTTCGCAATTTTTCCTGTGCCTATAATTTAAGACGTTGCTGCGTACCAAATTTCAAGATTCTGAGTTAACGGCAAGTACCCTGTAGGTTTTGATTCCCTTGAGAGTAGTCGCGAGTTAAAAAATACGGCTAAAATTGTTTCTTTTGAATGCGTTGAGATAGAGGTTTGATTTTATTACAGTTTAAAGGTATTATAGTCTTGAGTATTTGATATGAATTTCAATTTAATACGTTTACGCGTTCATGAGAAATAAGGTAGTAAGTATGAAATTATTAAAAATATTTTTTTATATGATGTAACTAAAAATGTACAGATTTCGTAATTTTTCCTTTATCTGTGCTCTAAGGAGTTGCTTCGTGCCAATTTTCAAGATTCTAAGTTCACGGCAAGTACCCTGTAGGTTTTGATTTTTTGAGCGTAGTTGCGAGTTTAAAATTGCGACTAAAATTGCTGTTTCTTTTGAATGCGTTGAGATAGAGGTTTGATTTTATTACAGTTTAAAGGTATTATAGACCCTAGTATTTGATATGAATTTCAGTTTAATACCTGCACGCGTTTATGAGAAAAGGGGTGGTAAGTATAAAATTATTAAAAATATTTTTTTATATGATGTAACTAAAAATGTACAGATTTCGTAATTTTTCCTTTATCTGTGCTCTAAGGAGTTGCTTCGTGCCAATTTTCAAGATTCTAAGTTCACGGCAAGTACCCTGTAGGTTTTGATTTTTTGAGCGTAGTTGCGAGTTTAAAATTGCGACTAAAATTGCTGTTTCTTTTGAATGCGTTGACATAGAGGTTTGATTTTATCACAGTTTAAAGGTATTATAGACTTAAGTATTTGATATGAATTTCAATTTAATACGTTTACGCGTTCATGAGAAAAGGGGTAGTAGGTATAAAATTATTCAAAATATTTTTTTCATATGATGCAAATAAAAATTTATGGTTTTCGCAATTTTTCCTTTATTTGTGCTCTAAGGAGTTACTTCGTGCCAAATTTCAAGATTCTGAGTTCACGGGAAGTGCCCCGTAGGTTTTGATTTATTTGGTAATGTCGAAAATTTGCTGAAATTAGTGACATATTCGACTATATCTTTTGATTGCGTTGGCCTAGAAGTTTGAAATTTTCACAGCTCTAAGAGGCAATGGACCTTAGTATTTCCTATAAATTTCAGTTTGTTACCTCTACGCGTTCCTGAGAAAAAGGGTCTTGACAGACAGACAGACAGACAGACGGACAACAAAGTGATCCTATAAGGGTTCCGTTTTTTCCTTTTGAGGTACGGAACCCTAAAAATACCAAAGCCAATGCCAAAATAATAGTCTAATACCAAAGCGGATAATAGTGACACTTTTAAAAGTCCAGTCTTAAAGTGAACCTGCCCTCGCCTGCCTTAATACTGCCTGCTTTAACTGGTCAAACTCAAATACTTGGTTTTGCTGGTATAAACTAACCACAGCCGGTGTATGTAAATTACTTTCAATTAATATCGCAAGGCCACGGACATACTGATTTACAGTCGAGGAGTGCTCTTGAACTGGCTTAAATTGTACTTTTTTATTATGTATATATAACATGATATTAGCTATATTATATTGCTTATATAGTACACGCTGTGAACAGTTGTTTGACCCGATGAAAAGTAGCATATGTTTTATTCTAGGGCCTAAGCTACACAAATTCAAAATATCATTCAATAAAAAAAGGTTTAGGAAGATGTTACAAGTACATTATATAAAAAAATATATATTTGTCTATAAATAATAGTTACTGCGCTCCCCGCCTGAAAAGTTTCTAGCTTCACTGAAATTCCACTTTCTCAACGTAGGGATATTTAGGAAATAAAATCCAGTAGATAATTATAATAAAGGGTGAGTACTATTAAATTGTCGCAATTTGAATAAAGGTTAATACAAAAAAATAATGCTCAAAGTCGTTTATTATTGGTAAGTTTATATTTAATAAAATAGGCCGGCAAAAAAAAATAACGCTTGTCTAGAGCACGTTGAGAAAATTATTGGACTTGATACTCTTGACCCAACGCAAATATTTTTGCACGGAATCATATGTGAAAAATTTTCTACATTTACTTCACTTTATTTCGAAATCAGGCAATGATATGGCCGGTTGGCATATTTTCCGCAATTTGGTTTTGATATTTGCCCAGAATTTTTCCATCAGCCATAATTCTGAGCACTTTATTGGATTTATTTCCTTTGGTAGAAAATCGTTAGCATTCAATTTATCCACTCAAACGTCCGCCCTTGACAGCTAACTACGAGTTGAACGTCCGCCCTTGCGATCAAAATCAAATCGCGTCAAACGCTCACTACCGTTTCTACTAAACATGTATTTTCTAGCAAACTGCTGCACTTTCTTCTAATAAAAAAAGTCATTTTATAGGTAAAACTATGAGGAATTGAATTATTTTAAAAGTTTGATTCAAATATTAACGCAAGGTATATAAAAAAATATTTGAACTTGACAACATGGGTTAATTTTAGATATTATTTTTTTTCAATCACTTTTTTACGGAACACCTCTTATTGTTTCTTATTGTTACCTACACACTATTAAACAAGATTATATAAGCTTTAATTTGGTACCTGAATATAAATACTTTGAAAACACAGTGTAGCACAATAAACCAAAACATAGCACCCATTCGTGTTTAATTTCGTCCTCACTCACTGTCGATTGCCAAATGGCAACAAAATGGCGGACATTAAGGTTTTTACGCACGGAATTTCGCGATGTAATTTCTTCTTGAAATATGTTGACCTTTATTATCTACGAGATTTAAAAGAAGGAATGCCATATTTTTTTATTAGTAATAATGGAAGTATATATACATCATACCCATAGGCGTACCCAGCTTCTGGTCTAGGGGGGGGGCAGGCAAGGGCGGATACACATATTTTTTACTGAACTTGAACTTTGTGCCTGTGTTATGTGCCATGATATGTTTTAACATTGAGCAGGTAGGACCTATTTAAAGGTACGCCATACTTTGATTTCGGCTCGTACATAGGGTAAGAAAATAAAAATATTCTTTTTTTTAAATAGCGCGAGCAGCTTGCTGCGAGCCCCGAGAAAAATTTGTATTTTTGGTAGCGAAAATACTGCAGTTAATTTGCTGCGAGTGGTAGAAAAAATTAAATATACTTCCATTAAAAAGCGCGAGCAGCTTGCTGCGAGGGCCAAGAAAATTTTATATTTTTGGCAAGGAAAAAAGTGCGGTTAACTTGCTCCGAGCGGTAGAAAAAAATATAATATTCTCCCTTAAAATTGCGCGAGCAGCTTGCTGTGAGCGCCGAGAAAATTTTATATTTTTGCCAACGAAAAGAGTGCGGTTAACTTGCTCCGAGCGATTGGAAAATTAAATTATTCTTATTTAAAGCAGCGCGAGCAGCTTACTGCGCGCGCCGAGAAAATTTTATATTTTGGACTACGAAAAGAGTGAAGTTATCTTTCCCTGAGGGGTTAGAAATTTAAATATTACACACATACATATAGGAGCGCACACAGCTTGCTGCAAGCGGCGAGAAAATTTAATATATTGGACATTTAATATATTTTATTTTGGACAACGAAAAAGTGCAGTTAATTTGCTTCGAGCAGTAGGAAAATTTAAATATTCTTCCGTAAAATAGCGCAAGCTTGCTGCCAAGAAAATTGTATATATAGACAACAAAAACGTGCAGTTATCTTTTTCTGAGCGGTTAGAAATTTAAATATTTTCACTTATAAGAGCGCGTACAGCTTACGAGCGCCGAGTATTTTTTATATTTCTGACTACGAAAGGTGAGCTTAGTCTGTTCCGAGCTGCAAGAAACTAATAAAAGCGCAAGCAGTTTGCTGCGAGCTGAAATTTTCAAATCTTGATTATGAAGAATGTGCGAACGGCTTATTTCGAGCCCCAAGAAAATATACTATTTCTGACCACGAAAGTTACATGTAAGAGATATACTACTTCTACCTCTATAGCTACCTACGAATTTGGTGCAAGTGCCAAGAAATTTTATAAATATGATGACAAAAAGTGTGCATTTAGTAAGCTCCGCGTGGTGAAAAAATGAAATATTGTTACTAAAAACCTAAAAAATATAATATAATTCTGACTACGAAACGCGTGTGAGAACGCCTTATTGCAAGCGCCAAGAAAATTTTATTTCTTTTTCTACGGATATAATATATGACATTCGATTTCCAGGGGGGGGCAGCTGCCCCCCCCTGCCCCCCCCTGGGTACGCCTATGATCATACCTATTTATAGATTATATAAAGTATTCTTATTTATTGAAATATTTTGTTCGATTATTATTTATTGTTACAAAATATATTGAAATTATAAAATTTTATTGACAATATTTTGTAACTAATAATCTAAATTATATTATAAAGTATTTGTATTTATTAAATTAAAACAGTTTAATAAATACGAATACTTTATAATATACATAACCACTCAAACGTCCCGACCGCTATAGCGGTCTGAAAAAAAGTTGAGTTAAACGTTACAGCCGCTATAGCGGTCCTAGCGACTTGCTACTTTAAAAACATGTTTTTATCTATGAAAACGGTGAAAAGTTGCGTAAATATGGTTGTATATGGCTTTGTAATAAACATTTTAAGTCTGTAGTCATTAAATCTGAAGCTAAGCTCTTGGCAACATTTAAAATTTATTTTTTGAAATTATAGTTTCGAAGTTTTCATGCGTGCCAGTGATACAGATATTAAGGAAATAAACACAATCGGGACAATTTTACATGTCTTAAAGTCGACATGTAAAATTTTTATCGCGCTTGCCGCGTTTCCGTAATATTTTTCCATGATTAATTTTAATCAACTATTATTTTATTAAAATACAACTTAAATTTAGAAAAACAGTTCAACATGATTATTTACGTATACCTAAAATTAAAAAATATAAAGAAAAATAGTTTGAATTCATTGATTTAATATTCCCATTCTCAGGCTTTTATTCTAGGCGTTGAAGATTTATACACGAATGGGTGGTTTGTTTTGATTTATTGTGCTACACTGTACTCTGTAAGTCATTATATTTTGGTATCAAATCAAAGCTTATATAATCTAGTTTAATAATATGCAGGTAAAAATAAGAAATATTCAGAGATGTTTCGTAAAAAAGTGTTTAAACCAAAAAAATACCTAAAATTTACACATATTGCAAAGTTAGATTTTTTTTCACATACTTTGTGTTAATATTTGAATCAAAATTTTCAGATATTTTATATCTTTATAGTTTTAATTACATAATGCTATTTTTTCATAGAAAATGGTTCAATAGTTTGCTAGAAAATAGACGTTTAGTAGGTATCAGTAGTAAGCGCACGACGCGATTCTATTTGGATCGCAGACGCGGACGTTCGACGCTTTTTGAGCTGTCAAGGGCGGACGTGTGAGTGGATAATTTAGATTATTAGTTACAAAATATTGTCAATAAAATGTTTTAATTTCAATATTTTTTTTCTATATTTACTTCATACTATTATTACTTTAATAGAATAGAATAATACTTTATATATATAAAAATAATAAAGCCCCTCATTTCAAGTTATTTATTTATTATACTCACATACCTAAAAAAAAGTAATCAGTCTTTTACATTTGATATATAGGTATACATAAGATAGTAACCGACAGCATTTGGTGTTCTTCTAGTGCTGTGACTTGTGGTACGCCTTGAAACATCCGTCGATGCAAAGATTGACGTTGCACTCTTCACATTTCCAAATCGTCCTGGTTCTCTTCACACACATCCGGCATATAGTATTTTTCGAACCTGTGCGAATCGGAAAGTGGTTGGCTTCAACCCAGGGCCTGGTCT
Organism: Hemithea aestivaria; assembly: GCA_947507615.1. Taxonomy (NCBI): domain Eukaryota; kingdom Metazoa; phylum Arthropoda; class Insecta; order Lepidoptera; family Geometridae; genus Hemithea; species Hemithea aestivaria. The sequence continues at coordinate 6,623,181 of OX382323.1, forward strand.
CCGTCGTGTTGCGAGAATTGCATCCAACTTGTGTCGTTGTCACTTGTCCAGAGTTAGACCTCATATTCAATTGTCGGACTTCGGTAGTCAAGTTGATTTGTCGGTGTCTCTTTAGTAAGTCTTCCGCTAAGACCGTACGGAATTGTCGGTGTGACATTTTCTTGTTAGAACTGGTATATATCACAAAGCAGTTAAAAATAGCTGCATTGTATAACCGACGGAAAAGTTTTTTATACCAGACTTTGTTCCTGGACCGTTCCATGGGTTGAGCCGATAGAAATTGGTCTTTCCTATCAACTCCTCCCATGCCCTTGTTATAGTCAAGTACTATGCTGGGCTTATAGGTAATTTTTTTTTTTTTTTTATATTTATCCTGAGTCCCGATTTGTAGATTATGATATGTAGAGATCATACTATGTTAGCATCTCGCCATACCATAATCGCCAAATCAGAACATCTTTTGCTCCGCATTCCTATTTGTCTCTGTACACAATGCATCAATAAAGTCAGTATCAAACATTTTGTCAAAAACGTCTATTGGTCGAGTTTGGTCGGTTATGTCAAACGTTGGTCCTGCTGTACCAGTAAAAGTCTCCCGTCGTCCACAAAAAGTGTGCCTGTTCTTACTCCAAGCGAACATTATTCGAAAGATAGTATCATGAGGATTATTTTGATATATAACATTAATAAAATAAGGTGAAATACAAATTATTACTTACATTTTAAGTTCCGAGTTCACTGGCACTTCACTTCACTTCGAAACTTTATTTTAAAAATTTTTTTTTTAATGTTGCCAAGGGTTTTTCTTCAAATTGAAAAACCACAGATTTAAAATATTTATTACAGAGCCATCTACAATCGTAGTTACGCAACTTTTCAGCGTTTCCACAGATAAAAACATGTTTTTATGGTAATAAGTCTCTAGGACCGCCATAGCGGCTGTAACGTTTAACTCAACTTTTTTTCAGACCGCTATAGCGGTCGGGACGTTTGAGTGGTTATACCAATTCATAGCTCTGGATGAATAAAACAAACTTGCCAAATCTGGCCAAAATAATGTCGAAGAATTGCGCTTTTTAATAAGTGGTAACAACCTCTTCTTAAGGTATTCGGATATAGAAATATCTGTGTTGATTGTGCCAGTGGTTACAAAAGGGTAACTTCTTATGCAGCGCTGGCAAATCGCTTGCCTCACGAGGTACTTTTGGCAATTTTCTCGACTGGAATCACTTTTTCTGATTCAAGCAGACCCGGAACGTTGCGGGAAGAAAAGTATTGATTACCTGGTATTGATTTGAAATCAGCCTTAACATACGTTTTGTCATCAATAATTAAGCAACCTGTATTTTGAACCAACAAGGCGTAAATTAATCTAGAACGTCGAACTGCTCGATTATACTGATTAATCGTTCTCTTTGGAGTTTTTTCTTGTTTGTGAGTAACAATACCTTAGTTTTTAAAAATGTTTAGTAAATTACTTTGGCTTGTTCCAACTTTTTTGAACGTATCTCGGGACCGAATAGCCAGATTCTGATCAAAAAGCTTAAACACGTTTGATTCCAATTTTTTGTTCCGTTATAATGTCGGATGACCCTCTCGCTGCTTTTTTCAGTAGTTTTACCTTGTTTTAGCTTTGTATGGTCCTTTGCACTATTCTCCGAGTCATATTGCACGATTTTGCAAGTTCCAAAGTAGATATATAAGAATTCATAGTACATTTTTGCAAAGTTAAATCGCGAACGCTTTTTTCCTTTGAAGATATCTTAAAAAGATAAAACAAGTGGCTGTTTACTTTTATTAGTAAAACATGCCAATACGTCCTTAATTTGAAATATAATAAGATTTACAATAAAAGATCAGGGGTGTAGAAAAAATAACCTGATATGCTGGCGACAATTTAAAAGTACTCACCCTTTATTATATCCAGTAGGTATATACATACCTCTAATACATAGATAGAGTCAGTATAAAGATGTCATTGATGCAAAAGTTTTCTACCTTTTACAGTTGCAGTTTGAACGAGAAGAGAACCATAGAAAAATGACAAACGCAAACGCGCGATATGCGTTTATAACCATAGTTTATAATAACTGTTCTGTGTAACATTTGCAACTTGGACCAATCCATCTTCACACATAGAGTAAGTAGGTCGGTACTACCTATGTATTATATTTCTATTCACCACCCAAGGAGGGCGGCTATTACACCTTAACACACCCCACAGTCAGGCCTCAATACAAACAGCAACGCAGCCTCTAGTCTACCGTGGACGGCGCGCTCGACATCACGTAATCTATAAACCTCTAGTAGAAACCAATGGCGCGGTACTACCACAGGAGTGAAGACCCCGCGGTAATCGTCGACGTGCAAGGTTCACTCTTCAGCTACTAGTTCCCACATTAAATATTAACCCCCGGCTCATATAAACGGTGGCACGGCTCGGAGTTGGTCATTCGTCACCTATCGCGTAACATGATGGTCGAAATGTCGCGGCAGCAGTTGTATCCGACTATCGTGTCTAGTGCGTTTCTTTTTGTTAGTCGTACTATCTATAAAACAAGGGTATATTTATTATTATTAATTAGGAAGCAAGTTCTTTTTTACAAATTTGACAAACACCTTTGGTAATGATCCATTTCAAATCTTATTTTTTATAAAAATATTTAGTTTGATGAAGAAATAATTAATATATATTTTGGGAGGATTTGGCGAGCAGTGAGACAATTTTGGGCAAAGTACAATAATAATAATACCCTTGTTTTATTATAGTCACGATATACTTGTGTTTAAGTGGAAACTAACATATTTATTTTCTTTTAGCAAATGAAGATGCAGACAGTGAGAGCAAGACGTGCGGGAAGATATTAGTGGGCCTGTCATGGTTCCTTGTGATTCTTACCATGCCGATATCGCTGTTCGTCTGTTTTAAAGTAAGGATATATTTTAATGATAACCAATTAAGAGTTTCGAACTTGTTGCGACTTTCTCGCTCGCAGTGACTACAAAAGTATAACTGTTTTACTCATAATAAACAAGTGAAATTTTAAAAATACTTTTTAAAAACAAGCTTTAATTATTATTATCGTCTTGTATCATAAAGTTCTCATCAAGACGAATCAAATGAGCCCAAACTCGATGGGGTTGCGTTGTTTTATGACGGAGTTCCTATGGCCACCTTCTAGCTCCATCATCAGATCAGCTCGATGTCATAAAAATATTGCATTGTCATCCGATTTACACACGCATGCAAATTTTCAGCTCAATTGGAAACCGGGAAGTGGGTCAAATTAAACTTGCAAGATTTGATTACAGACAGACAGACAGACAGACAGACAACAGACAGGTGAAAGTAATATAAAGCTTGTAATAATAAGAAAATTGACTTAATACTTGAACTATTTTATTATTCTTATGTAGCTTTTATATATATACCAAACGGGAAACGGGGGTCCAAACGGGAATTAGATAGGAGTTATTATAGACTTACAAATTTGTCCTGTCCACAGGAGTTCATAGAAATATGAAAGCCCTGGAAAAAACACTTATCATAGAGGTAGATGTGAACTATTCATGTAAACCAGCTGATTCTGATATGGGTATAACTTTAATAAATTTTATTTTCTATCAGGTAGTTCAAGAGTATGAGAGAGCTGTAATATTTCGACTTGGACGACTCGTCGCAGGAGGAGCAAAAGGTCCTGGTAAGTAACATTAGTAGTTTTTACTTTATAATTTCGACCACTTAAATTATACCCATACCCTTAACGTCCAAAACATTTTGTTTAAACTGATAGGAGTAATTTGAATATGGTTGAACTGTGTCTAGTTTCTTATACCTACAAGTTTAATTGTTTCAGGGATCTTCTTCATACTACCGTGCATCGATACCTATGCTCGCGTCGACTTGAGGACTCGAACGTATGACGTCCCACCACAAGAGGTAAGTTTTTTTTGTTAATTTGCAGCTAGTGATAAAAAGTTCAAAAATAATATAAAAAAAAATTTAGTAATTACGTTTTTTTAAATTATCCTACAGTCATTTGGATGGCCTATAAATATGACCATACACAAAATATGTATAAATAAGTTATGTACCTATAAGGTAAGCCTGGGGGGTGGCAGATGGTTTTTTTTAACGGAGAATTGTTGCGTATAATCAGTTCGTTTGAGGGGGTGTGGCTGTTGGGAATAAACCTCTATAACCCAGTTCCTTCCACCAGGTGCTGACTAAAGACAGCGTGACAGTATCAGTAGACGCGGTCGTCTACTACCGAGTTCACAACGCAACAATATCGATAGCGAACGTAGAGAACGCTCACCATTCGACCAGGCTCCTCGCGCAGACTACTCTCAGGAACACTATGGGGACGAGACCGTTGCACGAGATCCTCAGCGAAAGGGAAACCTTATCCGGGAATATGCAGTTGGCTTTGGACGAGGCCACGGAAGCGTGGGGCATTAAGGTGGAGAGAGTCGAAATGTGAGTAAAAGCTGGCGATATAAACTAAACTAAGAACACCTTTGGAATACAGAGTTTCTTTCGGTGCAATGTTTGGTTTGTCACACTTGTAACGAGCATTTATGCGAATATTAAGTACTTTACATATAAGTGGTATATTTGGCCCAACGTAATAAGTATTGCTATTCAACGTGGCAATGCTGCCAGCATTCTGGGCACTCTGCCAACTGACAGTGGTTTGGAGCACTTTGATTTTCTGTAGATCGGCTTGTGGCCGATCTGTGGTTACTAAAAGTGTTCTTTACTGCTGTAGTAGCTGTAGTATTGTTAGTGTGTTTTTCTCAATAAAGGCATTTAACACCCTCGAAAAAAAAAAGTACATTACAGGAATATAAACGAAAACGTCTTAGCGAGTATTCGAGCGAAAGGATAGGAAATTTTTCTTGGAGCATTTTGTCGAGCCGAGCTTTGGTCATTCTATTCTGTCGCCGCGCCGTACCTTCCCGCACCGTTGTCCGAGCATCCGCTAGAGCACAGTAACAATATATATGCATATATGTTGTGATTAGAGAGTTCAATAGAAAATTATCAAAATGTTCGTAGCGATGTTTGGCTCTACATAATATGCTTGGCTGTGTTCGTTGTTCTGATCAACAAATTAACAAAAACTGCAAATGCTCGATTTTTAGTGATTGCTCCAGTCTGTCTCCAGCCTTAGGTGTTAAATAAATAGCATTTTTATATATTTTTCAGATTACGCTTTCGATGTTTTTCGATTAGGTTGCGCTTGCTCATTATGAATATTATGTAGTAGAGTGTAGCGATGTAAAAGCTGTGCTAGTAACTATTCATTGATATGTATCGTAAATCATACTTGACCTGAGTGATAGAAATCATACCCATTGTTCAATCGATATAACCTAAATTATCGTTTCGTAGAGACCAAATCAAATTCAATATTCATAGCTATAATTTTATATTATGGATATAATCATATAAAAAAAAAGCTCAAAAAAAAAACCTTGACTACATACGAGTACGACACCCTATTTACTTATTAAAACGTTCAAAGTAAGGTATTGTTAACACTTTATTAAAATAACGAAGTAAGTTCTCCGTTATTGACTTCAAAACCATATTTCCTATGAAATAATTAATCGAGGTAAAGTTTTTACCGCTGCTATTGTTTGTGAACTATCAAAATAGCCTTTATTGATTTTAGTATAAAGTTCAATTTAGATCCACGAGCTGATGGGATACAAATTATATTAAAAGTGACTGACGTAGTCCTGACTACTGATCGATAACAATGACTAGCATTTGAATGTTCGATAACGTAGCAGTTGGTAGTTATTAATTACCTACCAATACTTGTATATTCCCATGGGTATAATTAAAGAGACGTTACTTCTTTGGAAAAGTGGGGTAATTATTCAATAGGGATGGTGACAAGGTCAAAATATTCCCATTCATTAGTCCGTAAAGAAGTATCTTTACCTAGGAATAAAAAAAAATTAGAAACGTCTTTTGTGGTTTGTGAATAAAATAAAAAATGTCTGAGATATTGTATAACGCTCTATGTTTTTGGGTGGGGACGTCACTAACCAGTATAAAACGTACCAGAATTCGGCCAGTGACGTCACGACCAACCAACTTTTTAGTGCCATGTATCTCACAAGTGGTTTATCAAATTTACAAAGAAATAAAGAAGTAGTTATCCAAAAAAAATTAATAAACTACATGATGGACAAAAAAGAATTAATCAACGTCCCTATTACGTATGCGGAGATCGTTCTTAAATGAGCAAGCCGTTCTCAGGAAGAGTAATGCATATAAGAAAAGGAAAACAGTTACTACGTACGTAGGACTCAATTAGAATTTCTATGTAACACTGCTATCGACATATATATCATATATCACAACATATATCATCTATCGACTGGAGCGTAATTTGAAACTGCGACGCAGGAGTGGTTAACCTATTGCTAGCACTTTTTGATTGAGAATTTGCCATTTCGCGCAAACACCTGCGCGATGGAGCGCTAGTTTTATAAACGTCAATTAATGGTGTAGGCGTTACTTTGCGGAAATCCATCACAACAATTATTATTTAATATTTAGTGTTAATTCCGCTCTAAATTTGTGAGTCTAAGTTTTAAGAGACGGCGAGGAATTCAAACGTTACCAAAATAGTAATTAGTATTAATTCCACCACCGAGTGCACCACCCGCATATGCATGCATTAAGGGTTATAACTATTTATTAGTGTTAGTTATGTGGTTACGCGAAACTTGCTAGAACAAAGGATACGAAACGACGACGACAGAGAGAACATCTCTCTGAAGATGCCTCGTGTAGAGGCGATACACGTGACAGCGTTGTAGTCTATTTTTGCGTAGCGTCCGGCAGCGGTTTGTCATCGTTGTCGTCGTCGTTTCGTATCCTTTGTTCTAGCTAAGTTTCGCGTAACCATATAACTAACACTAACAAATAGTTATAACCCTTAATGCAAGCATATGCGGGAGTCGGTGGTGGAATTAATACTAATTACTATTTTGGTAACGTTTGAATTCCTCGCCGTCTCTTAAAACTTAGTTAGACTCACAAATTTAGAGCGGAATTAACACTAAATATTAAATAATAATTGTTTATAAACGTCATGTAAATTTATTTATGCCTTTTATTTCACAGTCCAATCATAACTTAATACGGTACAAAATCAATATGTACTAATAAATAACGCTGATACTTCGTTGCGTGAAAATAATTTGTTTACTGTGCCAGGCGCGCCGCCTGTCCACTGTCCGTGAGAAATAGGCCATTAATAGCAAGCTGTTTATAACCACTGACCATCGAACTATCATTTAGAACGATTATGGTATAAATCTACAAAATAATGGGTTGCATGACTTTGATCACATCTGAAATTCGCCATAATATCCTCAATTCGTCAAATTCATTATCGGTCATAACTGATATTTTATTATAATTCGTCAAATCGTATTTCGGTCATCGGTCAAATTACGAAATTTGTCTAATACACCTAACGCTTTTCGTCAAGTCAATGTATGTGTGTGTGTATGAAATCGAGATGCGACAAATGCGTGTTGAATTCGCATAGCCCATGATTTAAATTCGGTTTCAAACCATAATATTTATTATAAAACAGCGAGGCACTTCACAAAGCTGAAGATCGGAGCTAGTGGAAGAAGACAGTCTCGAGCAAGCAGCAAGGAAGGAGTTACGATCCCCAACATTGAGAGAACGAGAAAAGACTATATTCTCCTTTTATATTCCCTTTGTCAAAATCTCGATCAAGTTTCTGAGATCCGACAACCGATACTACACGGAGTGCAGTTACCCGATATCTCCAAAAACTACTAGGAGCCCCGACACCATTACTTTTTTTTAAATGTCATCTCGATTTTTCAAATAAAAAGTCATATAACTCGTAATTCGTAAATTTTCGCGGAACATAATATATCGCGCTCAAATCATAGCTAATGAGCATTGAAATCATAGATAATGCTCCCCAATCAGGCCTTATACACCAATGTACTGAATCACTAATAACCCTGTAGATATACATATTATATACGTATTAAGTTATATAGGTAAGGTTATTGGTAATTCAGTACATTGTTGTATAATTCCTTATTGGAGAGGTCATTAGCTATATACGAACGCCATATTATATGTTCCGCGGAAATTTACGGATTTCGAATTATTGATTTTGATCGAGATGAATACAGCAATGTACTAATTCACCAATAATCCTGTATGTATTATTTATCCCAACAGCAAAGACGTCCGTCTGCCAGTGCAGTTACAACGCGCCATGGCCGCCGAAGCGGAGGCAGCTCGCGAGGCTCGAGCTAAAGTCATCGCGGCTGAAGGCGAACAGAAGGCCTCGAGGGCGCTGCGCGAGGCCTCCGAAGTCATTGGAGACAGCCCTGCGGCTTTGCAACTGCGATACCTACAGGTATGATGAAACTTATAACTATAGGATTATAATTATAACATCGGGTGGTTCCCATTTTATCTACTTATGTTCAAGAGCTTCTTTGCGTCCGACTCTCTCACTCGCACGATATGACAAATTTTGAAATATAAATTCGTAGAATAAACTTTTTGAAAATGATCCTTGGACCTATATTTCAAAATTCGTCATAATATTATCGTGCAAGCGCGAAAACGAACGCAAAGCAAGCGACAATCGTTTGTCGCTATCGATAAAAAAATGTGCTGGAATGACAGTAGCTATGGAAAAGCAAACGAAAAAGACTGCCATCTCAGTACATTTATTTATCGATAGTTTCCAGTTCCTAAAAATTGAATCTTTTTGCTACAGATCGCTTTAATATTTTTCTTTTGTTTCAGACCCTGAACACAATATCGGCTGAGAAGAATTCTACGATAGTGTTCCCTCTACCGATAGACTTGATAACGTATTTCCTTAAGGCCAAAGAAGAAGTATGATGGGACCTATAATATCATATGTATTTTAAATTATATAGAAACACTTAATAATATAATTGTGTAGTGTAGTCAACAAATAGGGATGTTGACTATAAATATTATATTGTCCATAGATTCTCAAAAAATATTAAACACGCATTTATTCTTTGTTGTTTGGGGACTACCCACCCAAAAACTTACAACCGTTATATCTCAGCCATTTTTATTTTATTCACAAATCAAAAAACACACATCTAATATTTAAATTACGAATTAACTATATTGAGTTTTTTTTGAACATCCTTATTTGTGAATAATTTTAAAATATCTACCATAATATGCATCAATAACTTTAATTATGTGTATAGAAGTACTATGAAGTACTTGAAAGCCTTGAATCCACATCAGGGAAACAACATATAGGTACATAGCCTATGTTCGCGCGTAGTATTAAATAAGCATATGAGAGTTTTCGCGAACATTTGCCCCCAGTGGAGCACCGATTTCAGAGGTAATTTCTAATAAATCACTGAACTATGAGTTGCAATATGATGTTTTATTTATTATACTATAAACTTACAAAGAAAATATTATTAAGACATAATTATTATAATATAATACACTCCGACCGCTGGGCAAAGATCTCTATAGAATGGGTACCTAGAGAAAAGCGACGCCGCCGAGGCCGGCCTAAGAAGCGATGGCGTGGAAGGATTTGGGGGAGGTCTTTGCCCATCAGTGGGACAGTACAGACTAGAAAAAAATTTAAATAGGTACCTACCTATTCATAATATCGCACAAACTAAGCTAGAATAATCTTACTAATATTATAAACGTGAAAGTTTGTAAGAATGTATGGATGTTTGTTACTCTTTCATGCCTAAACGGGTGGACCGATTGAGCTGAAATTTGGTATAGAGATAGCATAGACCCTGGAATAACGCAGGCTATACAGTACAGGGGGCAAAACCGCTGGGCACCGCTAGTTAACTATAAGTAAACAAAATTTAATACATTCATTAGAATCTCACCTATTCCACAAAACCTGAAGACAATACTCTCCAACGTTACTCTAATAAACACATCATCAACATTGTTTGAGTAAAGCTTGCCTGTGCTCGCGAATCTTACCAATTTTCCTAGCTTGGCTCAAAGTGCCCTGTATTTCTGCAAGACTACGCGTCCTCGGCGGCGCTTGATCATAAGGAGTACTCACATAACTGACGTCAGAAGACTCCGTGTCCACTATCTCATCGTTCTTCAGAACCATGCCTATATTCAACTTCATACAAGTCGTGCCTTCTCTAAACATCAGGTATATATTAGCCTGATTTATAACACGAAGGGAAAATTGGTTGTTGATTTTTACCGCTTTCATTCTGATCTCGAACGGTTTGTACTTCTGGAGGAGTTTGTCGGCTTTCTCTTTCACGAAGTTATCAAATTCGATTGCTAGCATGTCTTCTTGGGATTCTTTGGATAAGTTTCGTCCGCCTGCACTTATCATTAGTTTTTCAATGTCAGGGTCGGGGGTTTTGACGAGAGTATCTATGAATACAGGTTGTAGTATCGGCGGATTGTTCAGGGAGTGCCAGTGCCATCGGCTCGGTGGACCGATCTTACTATCAATTACTGATCCTTCTGATTGATTGTATTTCAATCTAAAACACACGTTATAACCTATTACTATACATTTTATTAAACGTCCGTGGCGCAGTGACCCTGGGTTAAAATCTTAGTGCGGCAAAGATTTTCGCCAGGACGCTACCGTGTTTCGGAAGGCACGTAAAACTGTAGGTCCCGGCTGTTTCCTAATAAGATAATACATATTATGTAGGACACAGTCGTAAAGTCATGTCGCAGGCCCCGTGAGTACCTAATCTCGGCGACCTGAAACCGCAACATGCCGCACATAACCTACAATTAGTGATTTGATTTCGACAGTGAAAGTAGGATAACCTGTTCTGTTGGGAGTATCAACCCCCAATTAGTATTATAGGTGATTGTTTGTATGCATATAATGTGTGTTTGTTACTTATGCACGCTTAAACGGCTCAATCGATTGAGCTGAAAGTTGGTATGTAGATAAATGTAGATACTTTTTTTATACAACGAACTAAGAAGACGAGCAAGACGCTCTCCTGATGGTAAGAGATAACGCTGCCCATAATTAGTACAGTGCTACCCAGGATTTTACATAGGTAAAATTTAGAGTGCACTGCGCGAACACTTCTTACTTGAGAGTCATGAGATATTAAGACTCTTCCGCCCAGTAATTTCACTAGCTACAGTGCCCTTCTACCGAAGCACAGTAATGTTTGCACATCACTGCTCAAGCGGTAGAATAACTGGCACTGTTTGGGTACCCACCTAGTCGACCTCCTGCAAAGGAAGTCTACTCCCGGTAAAAGTACTAGAGGTAGTATCCAGACCAGCACCCTCCGCCGACCTCATCTACCTATCCGCTAAAAAGTAGTTATTCTGTTACTAGATGAAAGAAGAAGTGATGAGATGTCCTTCATGAGCGGTGAGCGTCGGGTACTGAAAGCGTGAACTCTTGATGAAGGACATCGTAATTGTCCGAAACCGTACTTCAAATATTCTCAACAACTGAGATATTAGACGTTAGTTGAGGCCCTTTAGTTGTTTTACTTATACTTGTACCTACGTACCTTTCATTTCCAAAATAATCGTACACCACACCATTACCGATATAGTCGAATGCAGCCATGACGGAAATTGGAACATTTCGTCCATTTATCGATTCTTCACCAGAACTGTATACCAAGTACCTCTGGCTAGCATTCAAATCTGAAATATTTTAATAACTAAATAAAGAGGAAACCAAAAAACGAGATTATGACCAGCTCCGAAAAAAACTGTTTTAATTGTAAATAATTGAAACATACATACAGCACCGATTGTACTCGTATTATTGCATTTTGGGTCTGATAAACACATTTAACATATAAAGAAAGAAAGAAAGAAAAACATTTAATTAAGCATAGAGACACAGGCACATAGAAAAGAAAAAAAAAATTATATCTAATAAAAAAATATATATATATATGTATATATAGGATAAGAAATCCAGCAATAATCGTTAAAACTAAAATTAGTTCCGCTAAATTCCATAATGTAACAAAAATGTGTAAACCTAACGTTTCCCGGTAGGTGGTTTTCCATATGGAAGTCCAAAGGGGAGGCCTATGTTCAGCAATGGACGTCCTACGGCTGAGATGATGATGATGATAACATTTTCCAGATACAGACATATTTGGTGTGACTTTTTAGTAACAAGTAACAACCAAGTATCTTTTTCGAATCTAAAATATTTTACCGAGTAAACACATTAATCGACAGATACTCGCGTGCTATAAAAATGTCGTGCGTAATCGAAAATCGATAGCAACAAGTGTTAATTTGAAATTGTATGTTGTAACACGTTTTTTTTTTTGTTATTAGTATCATTAATGGTACGACTACTATTTATACCATTTGACCTACTTCCCAGTAGACGGGACTCCGGGACATTAACTTGATTTAGTTCAGAAAAAATGTTTTGTAAGACAGGGCGAGATATTTCGAAATAGGGCAGCATAGCTGCTGCCCTATTTCGAAATATCTATTAATCAGCGTAGAGATACGCCAAAGCCTAGCGGCTATCTCTACGCTGATTAATCTAGACCCACACTACTATGTCGTGATGCGTCACGGCACTCCATACCTCTAGGGTTATACTAGTTTTACGCAGGTTTAACAGTTTTTTTTTAATACAACGAAGTAAGAAGACGAGCAAGACGCTCTCCTGGTGGTAAGTAAGATATGAGAAAATACACCTAATGTTAAATTTTCAAATGCTTCCCCTGAAATATTACATCATGAATCATGTGCATAAGTGACGTTACAGCACCGTAGTGCGGTTTGGTCGGTTTCTTGATCAATACGAAAACGCATACTAGCGATTTCTTAGATCGGTCGTTGATCTGTTTTGTCATTGATTAAGAAACCAACCATAACCATCCGTAGATAGGAAGAATATAGTCTGTGTGAATCCTATCGTAAAATGTACGTTACAGAAAAACATAATATACCTTCAGAATTGTAGTAATTCAGAGCAACTATGCCATTTTTGTAGTACCACCTGCCCGTACCATCATCGTCTATTTCGGCCAACTTTTCACCGCTATCGTAGAACATTATCTTCTTATATTTGTGTCGCTCGAACCAATTGTTACCTTTGCTGGTAGGCTCCATCTTATAAATATTCATCTAGAATCAAAAGTCCACAAATGACCACATAACTAAATGGAAACCCAATTTCTGTTTCTCTGCCTAGGTGATATTCGAAGAAGAGAAGTTCAAATGAAAAATCTAGAGTTTTGATGTTAACATAATAATATCCCTACTCACATCTAAGGATATTATCCACTGGAAAAATAGACGAAGTTTTAAACTAAACGTAAGCCCTTTCCGTATAAAAATAAGTAGAAAGTTATAACTAACCCGTCTCATCATTTTCTCTGTAGGCAAAACCGTCCATCCTTTATCAATGAATTGACGATCGGATAATGCGTATTTAATTACACCCTTTTTAGCATTTTCCTATAAAAATAAATTAATATTAGCAATATTCTGCAACAAAATCAATTTACCAAAAAAAGTATCTAAAAATTCGCCCGTTCTTTAAAAAAATCTTGAAACACTCGCTTGGTTATGATTTAAAATACTACATCTTATGTACGTTATTGTTAAAAAACATTTTGAATGACAGTTATCAATAAACATATTTTGGCATATTAATTTTAAATATACCCGGATTCCGGATACATAGTGTCGGATCAACTAAAACATATCACACATCTTAACAAAAAAAAATTGCATACTAACCATTGATAGACCTCTCTTCTTAGAGGGCAACCGTATGGAAGGTAGTTTAGTCATTTTAGCTGTTGAAAAGGCTGTCTCCATGATGGTGTCAGGTTGGGCCGGTGGGGCTTCTTTGTAATGTGGCTCGAAGCTAACCACATCAGTACCTTTGATCATTTCATTTGGGTCATCCACATAAACTTCACATTCAACAGTAGATTCCGATCTTATGCGTGATAATTTCTGTGAAGATACTCTTTGTAGTTGAGATTCTTTCTTTATCGGCAATTCTAACATTGCCGGTAAGTTATATACTATTGGTTTTTCCGATTTCTGTGACTTTTCTTCCTGTAATGAACTGCGCAAACCAGTAACCTTTGATGGCATGCGCAGTCCCTTATTTCGTGCTTTCCCGTCCTTGGTTAACGTTGATGGTTTTTCTTCCTTTGATGCCTTTCGTCCTTTCTCGTTCCAGGTAGATTGCGATTCACCATTTGACGACTTTTCTGCTTTCGATTTCAATGCCTTGACCTCCCTTGATGATTCTCGACCTTTCTCGCCCCTATTTGATTTTGATTCTTTTTCCTCCTTTAACGATTTTCGTTCACTCTCATATTTTTCACCCTCTCTTCTTGACTTTGATTCTTGAGATTGTTTTTGCTCCTTTGATAGTTTTTCATCCTTTAAAGTCTTTCCGTTTTTTGATTTCTTCATCTCCTTTGATAGTTCTTCTTCTTTTGAATACTTTCTGTTCCTTGATTCCATTCCCTCCTTTGATATGGTATCATCTTTTGAGGACCTTCTGTCCTTTGATTTCGTTTTCTCATTTGATAGTTTGTCATCTTTTGAGGACTTTCTGTCTTTTAATTCACTTTCCTTCTTTGATAGTCTTTTATCTTTCGATGACTTCCTATGCTTTGATGACTTTCTATCCTTTGATTCCTTTTCTTCCTTTGAAAGCCTTATATCCTTTGATGACTTTCTATCTTTTGATTCCTTTTCTTCCTTTAAAAGCCTTATATCTTTTGATGACTTTCTATCCTTTGATTCCTTTTCTTCCTTTGAAAGCCTTATATCCTTTGATGACTTTCTATCTTTTAATTCCTTTTCTTCCTTTAAAAGCCTTATATCTTTTGATGACTTTCTATCCTTTGATTCCTTTTCTTCCTTCGAAAGCCTTATATCCTTTAATGACTTTCTGTCTTTTGATTCCTTTTCCTCCTTTGATGGCCTTTCAGATTTTAGTAACTTTAATGAAGAACGTTTGGATTTTTTTTGCCTTAGAATATTATCTTGTGATGTTATTTCTGGCAAAATTAACCCTTTTCCTAACTTATGCTTCTTAAGGTTTTTGCATAAACAACTTGATGTTTCAGATATACTGTCAGCAGATGGATGTGTTTTACTTCCTTTTTCTATTTTTGATAACAAATCTAAGAGCAATTCTTTACTATGTATTAACGACTGTAGTGAAACAAAGTAATCGGAGTCGATATCTGGGAAATAACTAATACGAGGCTGGCGCTGTGTAGTTCGTGCACTTATTTCTGTCAAAAGAGCTTCCAGTTCATCCAAAGACGTAGTGTCATCTTGTTGTCTGTGTTTACCGACATTATCACATTGCAATACACCTCGCAGCTTTTCGTTTACTTTCAAAACCAAAGAGTTAAAATAATCTTCTCTTCTTTGTCTTTGATCTTGGCCTATACCTTGGCCTAATCTTATTACTTCGCCTATTCCCACCCTTTGACCCACTCCTTTTCCTTGTATTTTGCCGAGGCTTATTTCTTGGCCTGATCCTATTCCCTCGTCTATTCTCTGGCCTTGTCTTTGCCCCTGCCTTATTTCTTGACTTAATCCTATTCCTAGTTCCATTTCTTTGCCAGTTCCTCGATCATGTCTTTGGCCTATTCCTATTTCTTGGTCTGGTCCTGTTTCTTCAGCAAATCCGCTTTCTTGGCCTACTCCTGAACTTGGTCTTTGGCCAATTCTTATTACTTGACCTGGTCCGGTTCCTTCGGCTAGTCCTTTTCCTTGGCTTACTCCTAGACCTTGTCTTAGGCCAATTCCTTTACGATCTGGTGGTGTTCTTTCGGCTAGTATTTTTCTTTGGCTCACTTCTGCATCTTGTCTTTGATCTATTGCTATTTTTTGGCCTTGTCCTGATCTTGTTACTTCTCGACTTTGTCTTCGGCCCCGAAATTGAGGCTCTTCATCATTACTAGTTACATATTTATGAATCAAATATTCGCATCTCTTACAACGTCCCAGAAAGTTTGGCCGTTTACAGCCCAAGCACTCAGGTACAACATGACTCTTCTCTATACTTTTAATTGCTCCCACCAATCGGCTGACTTTTTTAACTATTGCGTCACATTTGCAACATAATCTATTCTGTGGACCTGGGACGAAAAATCAGAAAAAATTATGATCTTTATGAAACTCCTGATACTATTAAAATCTAGCTGCGCCATGCTTATACACGCTTAAAATATTATGTTGTGTATATCTTATTATGTGGGTAGGTTATTAATGTAACACCTACCCTACTTGCATTTTATTAATAAACGTCAGTGTCAACCAACTTGCGTGTGTTTCACTACATGTTGTACCAATAAAGAGTTATTTATCTTGAAATAGCCTATGTGTTATTCTAGGGTTTAAGTTATCTAACACCGAATTTCAGCTCAATAGGTTTAGTTGTTTAGGCGTGCTTTGCGCATTTATAGTAAGTTTGAGTATAACGAGTAGGTATCAAAGGACTCATATTTTTAGAATAGGGTACTTATTTATAATATTCATACATATTTTAAAGTTGAAAACAATTACAAAATAGTTTAAACTTTGTCTTACACACATCTTATTACCGTCGAATATTCCGGACTGCCATCTTTATTTCTGCTTTGCTGGACAAAATCATCTGATTTCGAAGAAAACTTCTTCAAACAACATTTCGTCACCTGTGTAATAAATGATATGATAATACAAGCTTAGGTACTCAAAAATACAATACGTCAAGAGCATTTTTGAGAATTATTGTTTGAAAATTTGAAACAGCGCTCATAATATTATGTGCACGAAGAAGAACCTCCAACGACGGATATTTTCATACAGGCAAACACTAATAAAAATTTAAAAGGAAAGAGTGACTGATTGACCGACTGACACCAATTTACTAATATTATAAACGTGAAAGTTTGTAAAAATGTATGGATCTGGATGTACTCTTTCACGCCTAAACGGGTAGACCGATTGAGCTGAAATTTGGTATACAGATAGCTTAGACCCTGGAATAACACATAGGCTACAGTACAGCGGGTAAAACCGCTGGGCGCAGCTAGTTAATCTATAAACACACCCAAACCGCTGAATGGACTAGGTTGAAATTTGGAACAAAGATAGTTCTTATGTCGAAGACCTCCGCAAAGAAAGGATTTCCGCACGTGGATAAAGCCGCAAGCATAAGCAAGTGTTACCATATTATTATGTCAAAGTTATATTATAAAGTTTACTTTAAGGGTGAAATCGCACCACGCGGCATCTGCACTGCAGCGGCCAAGTAATTTGTGTGAAAATTGAAGCGTAGTGCGTTTGCACCTCAAGCGGCCAATAGTCGCTGAACCTCTGTCTCGCTCGCACAATATAACAAATTGTCAAATAACAATTGATAAAATTTACTTTTTTTTTTTTTTTTTATAGAAGACTAATCAAGCGTTTGACCGCAATCGTGAGATTGCGGTCAAACGCTTGATTGGTCTTCAGGTCTACAGGTGACTGTTGATAAGTGACGATGCAGTCGAAGTTGTAGCACGCTTGTTTAGTAAGAACCTATTCACTTTATGGAAATGTGTTAAGACTGGGGAACTCTACAAACGCACGAATCGATACTTACGCTTTTAGAAATTGTATGAATTGGCTTCATTGTACAGCGTCACAAGAAATATCACATAATGCTTAATATGTAGATGAGCCTATTAAAGTCCCGAGTTACTTTTCCAAAATTATTAATAGATTTAGAGAAAAAAATCGCCAATGTTGACAATTTTTCAATCGTCTCTTTGGAAATGTATGCCATATCGTAGTTTTATTTGCATACAATAATGGTTTGTTCGTGAGCCAAAAGTGTACTTAACACGTTCCCCAACCGATTTTTTTACTAGTTAGTTTAGTTTGCATTACTAAGCAGCCATATCGTAAAAAAGACCAATTCTAATTTCATCCTTATAACACTGTGCTTTGGTTTTAAAAAACAATAAATGTAAGCTGCCTGTCAATACCTTTTGGAATTTTGATTCAGTACCCGTCAGGCCCTTGCCAGAGCGGGATCTATGTCACTTTGACATAGAATCCGCAAAAATATTCAAAAATTACGTAAATAATAAAACATATGGTAACTGTCAGCTCGCATAATATTTTTTCATAATTTTCTCTAGTTAGAAATTTTAAAATAATACAAAAAAAAATTATATTATCATTGACGACAAATCTATTTATAATAAGCTTTTATCTTATTAATATCCTACTCCTAAGTTTTTTGATAGTAAAATGTGGCGTATTTTAAAAATATTTATTAATGTAAATGCAACATATTTTTCAATTTATTTTGAGATAAGTTGTTTATTTAATAATTCAAATAATAATGAATTAAAGCGAGATAAGTATGCTATTATAATACATCATGTCAATAATGTATTAATATTAAGTATCGTCTCGTTCTAATTTTATATTACTCAACTAATTTCATTAAATTACGAGTATATTTTATGAGAAAAACAAATTATGTCAAATAATGCATTTTTATGTGGTGTAACAGAAATCTTTGAAAAATATTTGTGTACAAAAAGTAATAGACTTGTGAAATTGATGGCGCCACTGTTGTAGTTTATAGCTTATAATACTTTATTCTTGGTCAAATATTCGTTTAAACTGAAATAACAACACGAATAAGATATATTAAAATATTTTTAAATATCTTGACATTGTAGAATTAATGATGAAACATATGATACTAAGTGGCACAACTGTACTTGCAAGTTTTCTAAAAAAACTCAATATTTGTTCAAAATGGATAAGTTCCAAAAAAATACACCAACAAGGAAATGATCTTCATTTATTTCATCTTGACAAGTATTCATTCTTCGCTAAGAGCGTGTAGAAACTAGTTTAGAAAGGGTTCCGAATCATAATTATTATTTAGCCGTTACAGAATTAAAGTAAAATAGCTTGCCACTTTGTATTTTTGTCGGAGCAAGCTGTAAGGACGCATAAGGGCTCCCACACAAAACTGCGAACTCGCATCGCAAATATCTGCGAACTCGCACGAATGCACCGCAAGAACGTCCGATCTCATTCGCATCGCGCATTCCTACGAAATTACATCACACTTGGTGACGCCTCTTTTAAAAGACTCTATCCCGCTCTAAAATAGCTTTAGAGAAAGTCGCGCGTGCATTTTTGTTTAAAGAATTACGGAATATGATGTAGATTATTTAATATCTTTAATCGAGGAGCGCCCCGTCCTTTGGGATACAAGTGATGAACTGGCTTACTACACTTGAAGGTATGGTTACCCTACCAAATGGTTTGCCGCACAAAATCGTATCGCACAAATTCGCATCGCAAGTTCCTGCGATGCGGCTTCGCATCGCATCGCAGTTTTGTGTGGGAGCTCTAATATCTACGAACAAATTAAAATATGTAAATTGTCGAATCCTTATATTTTGTTACCTGGAGCTGCATATACCTCTAATATATTTTAATATTTTGTGGACACTCTGGGCAGCCGAAGCTACTGCTGTATGTGTGGACGCTCCAACAAATTTACAAGATATGGAGTTTTTAAGTAAAAAAAATCTCATAAGCCAAGGCAAGGTCCATTTTGGAGATATATACAAACAGGTGCAGCTGCACGTGACAGTTTGAATGGACATGCACCCTGTTTGTGTCTAGCTGCGTGATGAGCTGCCTGCCGAGTGTAAAACGCCACATTATACGTCGTCTAGTCAGGAGAAAAAAATCACATATTGGCGAGTTACATTTGTGATATTGAGGGGGTTGTAGAAGAAAAATATAATCCACCATTTTGTAGCGGCGGCCATCACACACACACACACACGCACGCACGCACGCACGCACGCACGCACGCACGCACGCACGCACGCACGCACGCACACACACACACACACACACACACACACACACACACACACACACACTCACACACATACACACACACACGCGCGCGCACTTATAGGTAGATATAACTTTAAAACGTGTGAAAATGAATCCCCGCCAAAGGGATTCCTTTCGTGAAAAGCACTCTACCCATATTGGTGGGATTGAAGAAAAAAAGGTTATCCGCCATTTAGTATCAGCGGCCATCTTGGATTTAAAATAATATTGAATATGTCGCGGTAAGATGGTAATGCAGTTACATAATTACTTATGTAACTAGGGCAATATTATTATCACATGCCGGAACATAGTTACAAGGAATCGATTAATTACTATCTTACTCATGGTTAGTTACATAGCTAACTTTATTTATCACTAGATTGAGTTCAGTAAAATATTTATAGGAGTGCAACGCAGGTAAGTAAGGGCGATGGCGATGACGGAGGCGGTGGCGAGAGCTTTGTTACAAGCTTTTATTAACTTTTATCTGTCCGTTGTCTGTCGGTAATAAACTTCCCAGTTTCCGATTGAGCTGATTTTTGCATACACGTATAAATCTGATGACAATGCAATATTATTACGACATCGAGCTGATCTGATGATGGAGCTGAAGGTGGCCATAGGAACTCCGTAATTACGAAGTTCCTATGGCCAATGGCCACCTTCCACACCCACATAATCATAAATCATAACACATAAACCTAGTTTCAAACTAAAATAATATTACGTATATAATATGATCGAGGGTTAGGATCAAATACCCCTGTGTGCGACATTTGTTTTTTGAATGTCATTATGTCTGAATGTCATAAAGGCGATAAAACGTCAGTAACGTCGGATACAAAAACTAGGAGTTGTATTTCTTTTATCATTAATATTATCAAGTACATACTTATTAAAATAGTACGTAGCTTTTTATACATTTCAGTGAAAATGGCAAAAGGAAAAACAACGTATTATAAGCACAAAAAACATATCGGAAGATACAAAAAAAACAATAAGTACCTACATAATATTATCCCCTTGTCTTTTTCCCATCTGTGCCAAAGCTCAAAAAGATATTGCTATGAATTATATTATATACCTATTCAAGAAAAGGGGAGACCGGGAATGGTTGACTTGTTTTATTTACGAAATAGCTCATACTGATTGTCTCTTGGCGTATTTCTATAAGAAACCGATATTAATAAAGGATAATATTTATAAATTATAAAATAAAAATGCTTCGCACACCTAAATGTGCACCTAAATCGCGGTTTTTATCCAATGTTTTATATTAAATATTGTTTCAGAAAACGAGCAATTTTGAATTCAGAAAAACAAAAACTTGAAAGATGATGTATGCGACACCGTAGATGTACGTGATTTTTATTATTTACCTCAAATATCAAATTATGATTGTCATGTCATAATATTAAAATACCTCAGTGCCTCAAGACGAAAGTCTTTGGGCAATATGTGTTACCGATGATGACTTACGGCACCGAAACGTGGTCCTTCACCATTGGCCTCATCTCGAAGCTCAAGGTTGCCCAGCGTGCTATGAAAAGGGCTATGTTCGGGGTTTCTCTACGGGATCGAATCAGAAATGAAGAAATCCGTAAACGAACTAGAGTCACCGACATAGCCCGGTTAATGGGCAGGCCACATAGCGAGCAGAGCGGATGGCCGATGGGGTCGATAAGTGCTCGAGTGGAGACCACGGACTAGCAAACGAAGCGTAGGACGTCCACCCACAAGGTGGATAGACGACCTTACAAAGGTCGCCGGAAGACGCTGGATCCAGGTCGCTTCCAACCGGTACATATGGAAGTCCAAAGGGGAGGCCTATGTTCAGCAGTGGACGTCCAATGGCTGAGATGATGATGAATAAATACATATATTTTAGACTGCAACGTCAGAGCAAAGAAATCAAAAACTGGTTACTGAAAAAGCGACGAGTATTCCTTTCCAAGAAATCCAAATCAATCAGTATCAAAATAACTGTTCTGAAGCTGTAAATACCGTTATTTTTTATGTTTCGTTCCTTTAGTTTAGTTTCGTTTTTTTAGTGTTATTTTTAATGTTAAGGAGAAAACGGAACCCTCATAGGATCATTTTGTTGTCCGTCTGACCGTCAGTCTGTCAAGACCCTTTATCTCAAAATCGCGTGGATGAATCAAACTAAAATTTATATCAAATGCTCAAGTCTACTGCCTCTTAGAACTTTAAAAAAAAAACGTCGAATATGCCGCAAATTTCAGCAAATTTTCGACATACCCCAGGGAATCTAAATCTACAGGGCACTTCCCTTAAACTCAGAATCTTGAAATTTGGTACAAAGCAATATCTTAGAGCACAGATAAAGGAAAAAAACTGTTAAATTTTAATAACATCACACATTTTTTAAAAAAATGTAAACTTATTACCTATTCTGTTCCTCACACACCTAAATCCTCGGTGCGCGTATTCGACATGACTCAAACCTAGCCGGTTTTTTTTATTATTCGACCAAACTAATCCCAACACATAATTTATAATATAAATATTTAAGATATTTATTTTGAAATACTATTTAAAGGTCATGTCATTTCAGACAACATCGGATCAGAAGTCTTCATGTCTCGTCATCGAAAAAATACACGAGAGTAGGTCGGATCAGAACACTCCTCAACTCGTCATCGAAAAAATACACGAGACTACGTCGGATCAGAACACTCTTCAACTCGTCATCGAAAAAATACACGAGAATACGTCGGATCAAAACTCTCCGCAACTTGTCATCGAAAAAATACACGAGAATACGTCGGATCAAAACTCTCCGCAACTTGTCATCGAAAAAATACACGAGAATACGTCGGATCAAAACTCTCCGCAACTTGTCAACGAAAAAGTACACGAAGATGAAAATTATAAAATAGATGGGCAAAGAATAATTGCTTTCATGTACTTTTTTGAACAATTGCAAAAAAAAACCCAACATAACTCGCCCTTCGGTTGCGATTTAAGTTATTTAGAACTTATAAAAGAACATAAGAATGGCTTCAATTCTGAATTTACTTTCCGCTGCAAAATGTGTAATACGCATTTAAAGATGAAAAATTGTAAGGAAAATAAAAACAATGAGGATCTTGATCTTAACAAGACAGCAGTGTCCAGTTTTATGTCCATAGGAGCTGGTTACGCAGGATTAGAAGAGGTATCAGCTTCTCTTGGCATTCCATGTATGTCTAAAAATCTTTACGCTAAATGTCATACAAACGTTTGTGAATTGTGGGAATTGGCTAAACAAAAGTGTATGGAAGAAGCTACAAAAGAGGAGTACAACTTAGCCTTAAAAAACGGCGAAGTAGACACCAACGGAGTACCAATGATAACGGTAGTGGCAGATGCGTGCTGGTCTAAAAGATCGTACAGAAAAAATTACACTGCCTTGTCAGGGGCTGCTGCAATTATTGGATATAGGACAAAGAAAGTCCTGTATATGGCAGTAAAAAATAAGTCACTGCATCATCTGTGCTAGAGCCGCAAATCGCAATATACCTTGTCCAGATCATGTTTGTTTAAAAAATTACAGTGGCTCCTCGAGTGGAATGGAGGCCGCTGCTCTAACGGAAGGTTTTAAAAGCTCTCTAGAATTGTATGGTATGATATATTCAAAATTGATCGCTGATGGAGATTCAAGCACGTACAAAAGTATTAATACTAGATGCAAATCCATATCCTGGTATAATTGTAGAAAAAATTGAGTGCACCAACCACTTGCTACGAAACTACTGCACAAAACTGGATGAACTGGCAAAAAATACTAGCCATCCATTACACTTACGCAAAGTATTGTCCCAAAATATCTTACGCTTAAGGCGTTCAGTAACTGGTGCAGTCAAGTATAACAATTCTCAAATAGAAAAAACACTGAACGAAAAAACCATCAATCTCAAATCAGATCTATTAAATGGACCAAATCACGTTTTTGGCAACCATGAGGCTTGTAAGCCTTATTATTGCAAACATCTTAACACAGACACGAGCAACAAAAAGGGAGTCGCTAAAAACTTTGTGCCGGAAATGAAAGCTTGTGCGTTCTACAATGCAATTTTGAAAATTGTTTCATGATTGGTGAATAATGCAAAAAGTTTTATTTACAACGTAAACAGCAACATTGCGGAAGTATTTAACAGCATAGTAGCCAGGTTTGTGGGAGGAAAACGGATCAACTATTCAACTAGACAATCCTATTCGGCGCGTTGTGCAAGTTCTGTTGTGGCATTTAACACAAAGCAGCCAGTGACATACCTTTATAATAAAGTAATTAATAAGAAACCCAATAAATTGATCAGTAGCCTTGAGTCAAAAAAAAAGAACAGAATGTGAACCAAAACTAAACCCAGCCTCAAAACCAATAGCTCAAAACCAGAAAATAATATTATGGACAAAGATTACGTAATCCAGTCAATTTAGACATTCGAAGTTACCTAAATTCCCACCAAGCTGAAAATCGGTAAGATTGTTTAAAATATCATTAAAAACAAAATTTGAAAGTTCCCCATCTTTCCCCTGTGAGGAAAATTTTTTATTCAAGGTCAAAGGTAAAAAAAATGACTTTTTCGCGATTTTCAGCAAAACGGTAAGTTTTATCATAAAAATATCTGAGACAAAATAGTAAATCATAAAATTGTCTACAAAAAAATATTTAATTTTTTTTTCTACGAGCCATCGTTTTTGAGATATAACGATTCAAAAAGTTGTAATCTCTTATATAAAATCGTTCGTACACTTTCGTGCTATCAACGCACAGCCCAAACGGCCGGACGGATTGAGCTGAAATTTGGACAGCGTATTCCTTGGAAAAGATTTCATCGTGAAATAAGAAGCGATTTTTTGAAATTCCCTCAGGAACAGGAATTATTCCCTAAAAACGTTTGTATGCAAATCCGTAACCGTTCACCCGATTGAGCTGAAATTTTGTAAAACGATTGTTGGGATTGTGTTGAAGAACATTGAATAGTTTTTATGACAAAATTTAACTTTTAAGAGGGGGTAAGGGGGGGTCAAAGTTTGTATGGTAAATTTAGAACCGCTGGCCCTATTGAGCTGAAGTTTGGTACAAAGGTAGACCAAGTCCTAAAAAATGATATGGGATACTTTTTATCCCAAAAATCAACCTCTAAGGCGGGATAAAGGAGGTCAATGTTTGAATACGAAATCAGTAACTAATGACCCCATTAAGCTAAAATTTGGTTTAGACATAGTTTGAGCCTCTAAAAAGGATATGAGACAGGTTTTAACCCTGAAATTGGCCTTAGAATGGAAGTCAAATTTTGTATAGGAAATCAGTAACCGCTAGCCTATATCTTCACCAACAACAACCTGATATTCTTATAGTTATAACTTCTCTCTCTCTTCACTCGTTCTCTCAATGTTGAGGATAGTGACTCCTTCCCTGCTGCTTGCCCGAGACTGTCTTTTTCAACTGGCTCCGATCTTTGACTTGATGGAGTGCCTCGCTGACCGATATCTCTAAGTTTATAACCAATAGTTATAACTTATGTATATTTTATATTAGTAGTGTAAGTTACAATAACCGATAGAAAAATATTTTAACATACATATATTACAACTATAGAGATGTATATATACGTGGCGTACTCATGCATATTATGACGATTACAACTTTTACAACTTTTTGAATCGTTATATCTCAAAAACGGTGGCTCGTAGAAAAAAAGTATTAAAAATTTTTTTGTAGACAATTTTATGATCTACAATTTTGTCTTAAATATTTTTATGATAAAACTTACCGTTTTGCTGAAAATCGTGAAAAACTCATTTTTTTACCTTTGACCTTGAATAACATTTTTTCCTCACAGGGGAAAGATGGGGAACTTTCAAATTTTGTTTTTAATGATATTTCAAACAATATTACCGATTTTCAGCTTGGTGGGAATTTAGGTAACTTTATTATTATTTTTTGGTCTAATTTGACCGGACTATACGGTGATTTTTGCCAAAAGCCAGACCTCGAGGAAATTGATTTTGAATTTGCTAAAAACGAACATTTGAAAAAACTAAATCTCACTGAAGTCGAAAGAAGGGATTTGGAAAGAAGAACCGTTTTGCAATCAGATTCCATAGGATGGTTACAAGAAAGAAGACAAAGACTAACCGCATCAGCTTTTGGCAAGGTTTGTAAAAGGGCGCCTTCTCTGCGCACCTCTTGTAAAAAATTAGCTTCATGGAGCAAACTTAGAAAATGTGAAATCGGTACAGTATGGCAAAGACCACGAACATATTGCGCTTGCACAGTTAGCAGTTGTTTTGAATGGTACTGCTGGTAGCAGTACCTTTCAAAACAACTGTTACATCCCTTGTGACATAAAAAAATGCGGATTATTTGTGGACCCTAAATTAACATTCCTAGGAGCAAGTCCGGACGGGCTATTGGGTGATGACATAATAGTAGAAATAAAGTGCCCATATTCAAGTATGAATTTATCTATTGATGACGGAGTTAATCAAAAGAAAATAACATTCTGGAAACGTAATATCGAAGGTAATTTGATAATAAATACTAACCATGATTGGTTCTATCAAGTTCAGGGCCAGCTCCATATAACTGGGAGGAATTTATGCATTTTCGTGGTTTGGACGTACCTAGAGATGAAAATTGAACAGATCAAAAGAGACGATACATTCTGGAACAAAAAAATGGAGCGTAAATTAATATCATTCTATATGGACTGCATGCTGCCGGAAATCATTGACTCCCGAATTGCCCGAAAAATGGAAATCAGAGAACCAAAATATATAACAGAAGCAATAGAAAAAAAACAAGCCAATCGTCAACAAAACAACAAAAGAAAAAATGAAAATTTATGTGAAAAACATATCATAATCAAGAAAAAAAAACATAATATTTAAAATTTCAAAAAACAAATAAATAGGGTTAGTTGCAACAATACAAAAGGATGATTAAAGCATTGTAAATAAGCATTAAAATAATATAATCACGGTAAAGAGATATACAGTACTTTGACTCTCTATAGTGCGGCTCCTTAGCTCGATTTTGTATGGAGGTATGACCCCGAGCGGCAGAAAGTATGAAACTTGGCATGCGTATAGATTTACCATAAGAAGACATTTTAGTAGAAACACCCCCCACGACAATGTTTCCACCTCTCCCCCCCCCCCCTTTTATATCCCTATTTTTAGTTTTTTGAGTTTTTCTTGAAAACTATGAGAGCTAGAATAAAAATGTCAAGCAGAAGTTTATTCTCCATAAAATTTTCTACAATATAGGCCTTTATAGTATATTGCCAGGACTTATTGTTTCATTTCTATGACTTATTCTATGACACAACTGAAATTTGCCAACAATTCAAAAAAATATCATGCAGCGCGTAAAACTTTTGAGGTATTTAAATGACAAATAGATGACATTTACGAAAACGTTTTGACAACCAACTCCAGCCTTAAATTTAATTTAACACTCAATTTAACACATTTCCATAAAGTAAATTTTATCAATTGTTATTTGACAATTTGTTATATTGTGCGAGCGAGACAGAAGCTCAGCGACTATTAACCCTTAAGTGCGACTTTACGTGCGACTCTCTCACTTACATGGTATTAAATGACGAATTTTAAAATACCTACATATAGATTAAATTAATTTACTTTTTGAAAATGTTCCACGGGTATAATATAATAATAATAATAGGCGGAGACTGCCTTTGAGCCCATTTTCTATGAATGGACTCACAGACAGACTCCAATAAGTGTCACCCATTACATTTATATTAAAAGCTCAAAAGGGCCTCTGCGCGTTGGACTTTTTGTCTCCGTGTACGCCTATAAAAAGGCCCGGGCTTAGCCCGTGTTAAAGAGCGACATAATAATTCTGATCTTCATCTCCGGCTTGCCTTCACCGGCCGGTCGGAGTGAACACTGACGAGGAACAGTCCCCCACCTCTGTACTTGCCTTCATTGGCCGGCCAGAGTGGAGTCGCGAGAGCTTTTCGCTCGGAGGGAGGATGTGAAGCATAAGTGGCGAGTTGGTCTACGTGTTTAAAGTCCAGGGACACCTCTCCCCCTCCAGCCACTTGCACCAACGTTGCCCTTCTCGTCGGCTATGTAATGCCGGCCTTTATGGGGGCCCGTTTAGTGAGTGGCGAGTCATCACCTGCCTATATATTTCCTAATGGGACGGAAGTGGCAGGTGCCGTAGTCCTAGCAAAAGCCTCATTAACCATCCATTTAGAATACACATCCATAGCCTAGGTCAAGTAGTTTCCATTAATTAGCAATAGTCCTGTCAGACTGCCTTTGAGCCCATTTTCTATGGATGGACTCACAGACAGACTCCAATAAGTGTCACCCATTACATTTATATTAAAAGCTCAAAAGGGCCTCTGCGCGTTGGACTTTTTGTCTCCGTGTACGCCTATAAAAAGGCCCGGGCTTAGCCCGTGTTAAAGAGCGACATAATAATAACTCTAGATATTATTTTTAAAATAATTTCCAGTCTGCTATCTTAAATAACAACAACATTATTATTTGCTATTTTTCTAAGTGGTAAACTGGGAACTATTTAAAAAATATTATCTAGCGATTTGCTGAGAATAATTTTCAAAAAGCTATTCTACGAATTTTTATTTCAAAATTCGTCATTAATATCGTGCGGACGATAGAGTCGCACATAAAGAAGAAGCTCTTAAGCCATTACCATTTGACCCTTGCCTTGTACTTACAGTTATATCATTATTAACCACGGAAATTGACAAGCAGTTCCCTTCGTTTGAAGTACCTCCGCCCTGCTTAAAGTATCTTCCACTGCACGGTTCTCTACAACTGAGGCAGCATCTAAGGTGGAAATAATAACTCAGGTAAATGTTACTATTATTAATTTAAAATTAAGTATTTATCACGAATCACGCTCACAGTCTTAGTCTGAATAAGAATGTTAACACTGAACCAGGGTGAAATCGCACTACGCGCCAACTGCACTGCAGCGGCACGGCGCGGCCCAAGTAATTTGTATGAAAATGACGCGCCGTGCTGCGTATTGCGGTATGTCCCATACATTTTCATACAAAGATACTTGGCCGCGACGAAACGCGCGGCGCCGCTGCAGTGCAATTGCCGCGTAGTGCGTTTGCACCTTAAGTAGGTACTCATGTTCCTTTTTGGCCAAGTAAGGGAATCGCATCATGAAACCTAAATAGGTATACTTAGATGTGAAAATTCACTTACCGGGATTTTCCTTCCATGACTGAATGCTAGAAATATGGTAAAAAGCAACACATAGGTTGGTACAATAAATAATAATATAATATCTATGTAAATATTAAAAATTACTTATTTAAAATAACTTTAAAGTAAAACATGATTAAGAGGTATTAATACAACAGTAACTATATGTCAAATCTTATACATTGATTTTGTTATTAAAACACTGATAAAAACTTAAAAAATCTCCGTTGAAAAATTGAGTAATTATTTTAAAGACAGCATCGATGTGACGTACCAATGTCATTAAAAAAGAAATGATCTAGAGAATAGAGGTTTATCACGAATAGTAAAGAAGTTTTGTCTTATAGTCTCTTAGGCTTACTACTGACGAAAAGAAAAAAAAAGTAGAAGGGTGGCAGTGCGTAGGGCGTAATCATACTTGAGCGCTATTAGACAACATTAAAGCAAACTCTGCGCGACATTTTTCGCTACCCCGAGCAGTAGCGAATATCGCTTAGGTTTGAACAGGCATTTAAAAAGCCGGTGCTCCACTATGCGCATACGTTCCCGCAGTGTCAAATTCTCCTTTAATTAGATAGATAGTGCTTTTAGCATTTTTAGTTTGAGAATTCGATATTTCGCGAAAAAATTTAGCTCAGCGCAAAGTGTGGCTGTTGTATTAGATGATTGTTAGGGCAAGTTGGAAGCGTAGTAAACCGTCTTTTAGTCTAATCACGAAATTTACCAAATAGGTAGGTACCCTATTCGGTAGGTCAAATCAATGTACAGTCAATGAATAGGTAAATATCACATCAAACCAACCACCTACCAAATGCATGAATTCACAGAACTCATGATTTATAATTACTATCAGCCCGCGCTCCATTTCGCGAAAATCTTCGCGTGCAGCATCGAGTTATTCATACAAAAAGTGCGTTTGAAATTTTGCTTTGAGAATTAAACAATTCACACTGCGACGCAGAGTGAGTCGCAAATGAAGTCGAACTAATAAACCCAAACGAATTATTCTTATTTAATCATAATTTATTTAAAAAATTATAGAAATATAACAACCTAGAATTACAACATGGCATCGTTACACATAATTGCTAATATTGAACATTCACTTTTAAACAGATCTAGAATTTAAAATTTCTTAATTCTTAAATTTCATTAAAATAAATATAGAATACCTAATTTACTAAAACTAAATATACCTACATAATGAAATGTGAAAACGTTACAATATAACATTAGTCTATCACGAAGAATAGAAAATAATAAGTAATAATATTATAAACACTAACTGCGCCTAAGATACTATAATATGTTATTCCAGGGTCTAAGCTAGGTATACCTACCAAATTTCAGCTCAATCGGTCCACCCGTTTAGGCATGAAAGAGTAACAAACATCCATACATCCATACATTCTTACAAACTTTCGCGTTTATAATAGGAACCCTACTCGTAGTAGGATACTGATACAGACAAACAGTAAAAATGAAAAAAAAATAATATGAACTAAGGTCTAATTAAGATTAGAACTGTGAATTCACGTTTTTAAATCAAATATTAAATACAATATTATAATATGCAATTTATATTAAATTAGCTAGTACCTACTCAGCAAACGCATCACCATAATAAGATAAGTACTTTTACAAAGTAAAACCTGTGAAAAATTACGTTATGCTCCCCAGCAACCCCACCTTCTATTTTGCAATTTATAAGTACATGTTGTAAATGTACGCAATTAGTACCTAATTAGTACTACCTTTAAATACTTAGTAACTTAACAGATTCAGAGATACAGCCAATTGAATTTGGGGTTGCTGAAGAGCACCTCCCCAGCAACCCCACTTTCTATTTTGCAATTTATAAGTACATGTTGTAAATGTACGCAATTAGTACCTAATTAGTACTACCTTTAAATAATTAGTACCCTAACAGTTTCAGAGATACAGCCAATTGAATTTGGGGTTGCTGGAGAGCACTTCCCCAGCAACCCCACCTTCTATTTTACAATTTATAAGTACATGTTGTAAATGTACGCAATTAGTACCTAATTAGTACTACTTTTAAATAATTAGTACCCTAACAGTTTCAGAGATACAGCCAATTGAATTTGGGGTTGCTGGAGAGCACCTCCCCAGCAACCCCACCTTCTATTTTACAATTTATAAGTACATGTTGTAATTGTACGAAATTAGTACCTAATTAGTACTACCTTTAAATAATTAGTACCTTAACAGTTTCAGAGATACAGCCAATTGAATTTGAGGTGCATGAAAATTCAATTGGCTGTATCTCCGAAACTGTTAAGGTACTAATTTTTTAAAGGTAGTACTAATTAGGTACTAATTGTGTACATTTATAACATGTACTTATAAATTGCAAAATTGAAGGTGGGGTTGCTGGGGAGGTGCTCTCCAGCAACCCCAAATTCAATTGGCTGTACCTCTGAATCTGTAAAGGTACTAATTATTTAAAGGTAGTACTAATTTGGTACTAATTGCGTACATTTACAACATGTACTTATAAATTGCAAAATAGAAAGTGGGGTTGCTGGGGAGGTGCTCTTCAGCAACCCCAAATTCAATTGGCTGTACCTCTGAATCTGTAAAGGTACTAATGATTTAAAGGTAGTACTAATTAGGTACTAATTGCGTACATTTACAACATGTACTTATAAATTGCAAAATAGAAAGTGGGGTTGCTGGGGAGGTGCTCTTCAGCAACCCCAAATTCAATTGGCTGTACCTCTGAATCTGTTAAGGTACTAATTATTTAAAGTAAGTACTAATTAGGTACTAATTGCGTACATTTACAACATGTACTTATAAATTGCAAAATAGAAGGTGGGGTTGCTGGGGAGCATGACGTGAAAAGTTGGCACTTTTGCAAATCTCTTACTCTCTTACTTAGTTACATACGCACTTTAATGTTTGATTTCACTGACTGCAATGCTGTCAGCCGGAAGGCAGTTCATAGCGGCGGCGGCGGCGGCGGTGCGGTCTTCATAGGAAGCGGATCCATCCGTGCGACTACGTCCTGCATCCAGCCGGACGATTGACCGCACTGCGGCTAACCGCATAATGCGTACGTTAAACGTTACTTAGTTTACCCTATAGTACAACACTTTAACGTTGCTTAAGAAATGCTTGTCGGTTCTCGAGTGTCTTACCAATTTTTCTCACTCTGTTTACAGTGCTGTGTATATCCGCAAGGCTCTGCGTTTTCGCCGGAGTTTGATCGTAAGGCGTACTTATACTTCCATAACTAACGTCACATTCATCCGTGTCCACGATCTCATCGTTCTTCAGAACCATGCCTATATTCAACTTCATAGAAGTCATTCCATCTCTGAACGTCAGGTAAATATTTGACTGATTTATAACATGAAGGGTAAATTGGCTGTTTATCTTAAAAATCTTTGACCTGATATCGAAACGCTTGAACTTCTGGAGGAACATCTCAGCTTTTTCTCTGACGAAATTATCGAATTCTATAGCGAGCATGTCCTCCTGAAGCTCTTTGACAAAGCTACGTGATTCCGAATTAACCATAAGTTGTTCGAGGTCGGGATCGGGATTTTTGTCGTAAGTATCGATGAGGACAGACTGAAGTTTCATCGACGACTTCAGCGAGTGCCACCGCCACCGGCCCGGGGGACCAATCTTATCATCTAGTAACTCACCTTCTGATTGATTGTATTTCAACCTGAAATATTCACGAAAACAATTAATTTAACACTTTGAAATTCTAAAGATAAGGACGCGTAATGGCATACAAATAGATAACATACTTAAGTCGTAGACGTAGATAATACTTCGTACCTCTCATTTCCAAGATAATCATAAACTACGCCATTTCCGAGGAAGTCAAATGCGGCCATGATGGATATTGGTACGTTTTTCCCATTCACCACTTCTTCGCCAGAACTGTATACTACATACCTCTGATGTGTAATCAAATCTGTAATATTGAACAAGGAATGAGTGAAGCAAAAAATGTGACGAAAAGTAAGGTTATAGAATCAAAAACCACCAGAAACGATTCTATGCAGAAATATATTATTATTCTTTTAAATATTATACCTACCAGCTTTAAGGCTAGTTCAAACCTGGGCGATATTCTCTATCGCTCTAGGTAGCGAAAGATAACGCGCTGGACTATGCAGTATTTTAGGAATATCGATCAGATTTGAACAGACCTTTATAAGTAGAAGTAACAGATAACTTTGCGCTTAGAATGTTGTTGCAGCAGTGAGCCCATAATAGTATGCAGTATGAGTAAAGTAAAAATAAAAACCTTCAGAATTGTAATAGTTCAAGGCGACTATCCCGTTTCTATAATACCATCTGCCGGTACCATTTTCGTCTATTTCAGCTAATTTCTCTCCGCTATCGTAGAACATAATCTTCTTGCGTTTGTTTTGCTCGAACCAATTAGAAGAGGACGGCATCATTTTATAAACACTCACCTAGAAAATCACACTTTTACTAAGATAGCAAGAGCAAGTTAGTATGTGTGTTTGTTGCTCCTTAACGCTTAAATGCCTGAAGTGATTGGGCTTAAATTTGACCGGAAGAGTATGACGGGACCAAATCTTGAATTTCTGTTCTATACCTCTACTTTATTGATATAATTAATTATTAGTTATTATTTAATATTTAGTGTTAATTCCGCTCTAAATCTGTGAGTCTAACTAAGTTTTAAGAGACGGCGAGGAATTCAAACATTACCAAAATAGTAATTAGTATTAATTCCACCACCGAGTGTACCACCCGCCCTCTCGCATATGCATGCATTAAGGGTTATAACTATTTGTTAGTGTTAGTTATGTGGTTACGCGAAACTTAGCTAGAACAAAGGATACGAAACGACGACGACAACGATGACAAACCGCTGCCGAACGCTACGCAAAAATAGACTACAACGCTGACACGTGTTTCGCCTCTACACGAGGCATCTTCAGAGAGATGTTCACTCGCCGACCGCTGGACAGTGAGTGAACCAAAACAAAACCTACCACGTCTTTTATGTTTAGTACGTTTGAATTCCTCGCCGTCTCTTAAAACTTAGTTAGACTCACAGATTTAGACCGGAATTAACACTAAATAATAAATAATAATTGTTGTGATGGATTTCCGCATAGTAACGCCTAGTTCCATTAATTATCTTTGATATAATTAAATTATTGTTAATAAAATTTATATACTTTTAGTACCTACCTTTCTAGTAAGATGGTACTATTTACTATCTAAGATTAAAATTTTGCTACCTCATAAAGTAAAACACGATTAAACACACAAACCAAAGGAATAGGCACTAACCTTTTTTATTAATTTCTCCGTGGGTAAAACTGTCCAACCGTTATCAATGAATTGGCGATCTGATAATGCGTATAAAATAACACCCTTGTTAGAATCGTCCTATAACATAATATACAAATAGAATAATATTTATGTACGTACTACAATCAGGCAGACATTAAATAAATAACATAATATGTAGCTTTAGTATATATCATGTAGATCGCAAAGCGCTCTCCCGTAAAAAAATTAAATATCTTCAATTTATGGAATTAGTAATATGAAAATATGAATTGATTGAATACCTCAGGTTTTCGAGATCCTTTAAGTGGTTTGTCAAGTGTGCGTGAAACTTGCAGTAAAGGTGATGGAGTATTAGTCGCAACGGATTCCTTTTCTATTTCTTCATCTTGGAAATGGTCTTCAGCATGAAATAAAATTGGAACTACACCAGAAGGTTTCAGCACATTGTGCAGAGGATCAAAGGTAGTTACACGATTGCCTTTGACCATCTCCTTTCTTTTATACAGCACATTGGCCTCGCATTCTAAAACAGATTCAGATACTTCCGGTGATATTGGTTTAATCCATTTCATTTTCAATTCAGGTAATGGCGCAATATTAGGCTCTTTCACTTTCTCTGGCTTCGATCTAGGACTTCTTTCCTTTTTCTTTGCTTTTTCCCTTTCTTTTAACATTTTTATTATCGCTTCACTAGTACTTCCTCTTCGTTTTCCTGATTTTGGTTCCTTTGCTGGTTTTTCAGACTTCGCTGACTTTACTAATCTTGGTGATTTATCTCGCTTTGGTGACGTATCCTTCTTTGGAGGTTTTTCCTTATCCTGTGACTTATTACCTTTTGATAATTGTGATGATTCAGTTTTAGCCTTTGGTGTACTCGTACTTGGAGATACACCGCCTTCATTCCGTCGCATTTCACTAGCATTCTGTTTTTCCCTACTTCTTATTCTTCTATCATGTGATTTGATTCCTGGTAAGATTAGCTCGGTTTCTTTTTTATCTTTAACTTGTTTGCACATACAACTTGAAGTTATTGAATAGTGGTTGTGAGCAGATGAGAGTTTCTTGTGACCTTCACCTTTTATTTGCGATAGTAAATCTAAGAGTAATCCCTTGCTTTGAACTAAAGATTGTATGGAAACAGAGTGACTTGAGTCGGATCTTGGGAACACGCTAACATGAGGCTGACGCTGATAAGCCGGAGGATTTAGTTGTCGCAGTAGAACTTTTAGCTCTTCCAGAGTAGTTTCGTCATGTTCACTATGTTGACCAATATTTCCACATTGCAATATACCTCTGAGTAGATCATTTATTTTTAAAATCAAAGAGTTGAAATGTTCCTCTCGATAATGACTGTCCTCTGTGTTAATCGTGTCTAGCTTATTGGTCGTATTATAATATTGGCATCTTTTACACCATCCGAAGGGATTTGGTCGTCTA
The DNA here is from genome assembly GCA_947507615.1 of Hemithea aestivaria. Lineage (NCBI taxonomy): Eukaryota > Metazoa > Arthropoda > Insecta > Lepidoptera > Geometridae > Hemithea > Hemithea aestivaria. The sequence goes on from OX382323.1 coordinate 6,659,128, forward strand.
CAATTGGGGCACCTCTTCACGGCTTGCTTCTTCTCTATACTTTTAATAACTTCGATCAATCTGCGTACTTTATGTAGAATTGCTTTACATCGGTAACATTCATTGTAAAGACCTGGGACAAATAATAATCAGACATTAAAATAATAAGTATTTATTGAATAGGTAACCAAAGATAGTAAAGCTATTGCCTTGCTGTTTAACCCGTCCGGAATTAAATAGATATACGAGGTTTATACTCCAACAGAGCAGGCGTATGTACTTACATTACATTGTCAAAGTAAAATCACAAATACAATAGTTATTATACAGGTTGTTTGGCCAACCATCTCGATATATCTCGATATATGTATGTCGTTGCAGTTTCAGGTTGCCAAGACTCCTGCATGGCCTGCGGCCTGCTTCATGACCTAACCACTACCTCCTACATAACTTATTAGGAAGTAATTATTTATACGTACATGTATCCTTCAGCAATGCCGGTATTTTTAAATGTCTCTCACTCTCCGAATTATGTTTCGTAACACAGCATTTCGTAACCTGTATATTGGTAAATAAAGTGTTAAAAAACAATAAAAAACCAAGTACCTAGGTAAGTCTTCAATCAGTCAATTAGCTTAAGCTCGCGACTTTGTTTATGGGAAGAAATTCTTTCTTAGCGTAGAACCTCTGTTTTTATTAAAATTTCAATCCAATTCGTTCGGCAGTTTATGCGACCTATGCGTTTTTAGATCAAAAAAATCCGTCTGCCTCACTTACGGTCAGCTTTTACATTTTCCAGCTAAATACTACGATGCCGACGTCTGAAAGAAAGAAGAGCAACTTAAAAGTGGTAAGTAACTTACATTACATACTTGTCTGGTATAAAGTGTGCCTGTGCTTGGACAGTCTACATTCTTAGAGCTGCACGCTGCATCACACTCAGTACAACTGCTTGATTTCCAAGTTGACCTGTTAATGAATAATAAATTTTAATAACGATATATCTATCTATCTGTAAAATGAAGTCCCTTCTAAAAAAATCGTTAGGCACTTTGCCCATACTTTTTTGATCCTGGAGTAAATATGGTATCTGTTACTAGCTGCGCCCAGCGGTTTTATCCTATAGCCTATGTGTTATTCCAGGGTCTAAGCAATCTCTACACCAAATTTCAGCTCAATCGGTCAATCCGTTTAGACGTGAAGAAGTAAACATACGCACTCACTCTCAAACTTTCCGATTTATGATATTACTAGCTGCGCCCAGCGGTTTTACCCAGGGCCGGTTTTAACATTACCAGCGCCCTGGGCGAGATTTCTACGGCGCCCCCTAAAAAGCAATTCAAACCCATACTAAAAACGAAAAAGGAAAAAATTCCAGGATTTTTTTCTGGGCCGAATCCGATGGGCAAAATCATGGGCGTATCTAGAAAAAATAAACACCTTTCCAGCTAGCTGCGAGCTCCGAGAAAATTTTGAATATTTCAGCACGAAGCACGAGCTGCGTTTAGCTTGCTCCGAGTGGCAAAGAAACTAAATAAGTATTGTTATTTATAAAAGCGCGAGCAACTCGCTGCGAGCGCCGCGAAAATTTTGAATTTTTTTAACACGAATGATGTGCGTTTAGCTTGCTTCGAGTGGCAAAGAAACTAAATGTCCTTATTTATAAAACCGCGAGTAACTCGCTGCGAGCGCCAAGAAAATTTTGAATTAATCAGCACGAATGTTGTGCGTTTAGCTTGCTCCGAGCGGCAAAGAAACTAAATAAAAATTCTTATTTATAAAAGCGCGAGCAGCTCGCTGCGAGCGCCGAGAAAATTTAGATTTTTTTCAGCACGAATGATGTGCGTTTAGCTTGCTTTGAGTGGCAAAGAATCTAAATGTCCTAATTTATAAAAGCGCGAGTAACTCGCTGCGAGCGCCCAGAAAATTTTGAATTTTTCAGCACGAATGATGTGCGTTAAGCTTGCTTCGAGTCGCAAAGAAAGTAAATGTTCTCATTTATAAAAGCGCGAGCAGCTCGCTGCGAGCGCCGAGAAAATTTTGAATTATTCAGCACGAATGTTGTGCGTTTAGCTTGCTCCGAGCGGCAAAGAAACTGAATAAGTATTCTTATTTATAAAAGCGCGAGCAGCTCGCTGCGAGCGCCGAGAAAATTTAGATTTTGTTCAGCACGAATGATGTGCGTTTAGCTTGCTTCGAGTGGCAAAGAATCTAAATGTCTTTATTTATAAAAGCGCGAGTAACTCGCTGCGAGCGCCGAGAAAATTTTGAATTTTTCAGCACGAATGATGTGCGTTTAGCTTGCTTCGATTGGCAAAGAAAGTAAATTTTCTCATTTATAAAAGCGCGAGCAGCTCGCTGCGAGCGCCGAGAAAATTTTGAATCTTTCAGCACGAATGATGTGCGTTTATCTTCCTTCGAGTGGCAAAGAAACTAAATGTTCTTATAAAAGCGCGAGCAGCTCGCTACGAGCACCGAGAAATATTGAATTTTTCAGAACGAATGGGGCGCCACGGGCGCCCCATTATAGAGCCTGTAGCGCCCCTTTTATCCGGCGCCCTGGGCGGTCGCCCAACCGCGCCCTACCCTAACGCCGGCACTGGTTTTACCCGCTGTAGGTACTATATAGCCTATGTATTATACCAGGGTCTAAGCTATCTCTATACAAAATTTCAGCTCAATCGGTCCACCCGTTTAGGCGTGAAAGAGTAACATACGTTATGCATTCTTACAAACTTTCACGTTTGTAATATTAGTAAGATTGTGATACCATCAGGGTCAAAAAAGTTAGTGCATAATGAAAGCAAGTCACAAGTCACACGTTACTTAAAGGTAGATACTTAATGATAATATTTCCGATGGAACTTTATTCTACGGTTAGGTCGATAAGTAGGTAAGTAGGTATTTGCTAGAACTATCTACAAGTCTTGTACAATCCTCAATTTTACTCATTTTCCTCTACAAATCTTTGTTGCAAGAGTACCTTTTACTTGGTAAGTAGGTACTCTTGCAACAAAAATTAATCTTACCCGGTCTTTTCTCCCATATCTAAAATTATTAGATACAAAAAGCTTAGTATTAAAATGCAATAACAAAATATACAATATCCGGCCTCTATGTATCCAGCATTCTTTTCTTAATAATTAATCTTGAAATTTGCTTAAAATACCTAATTAAAACTTATCTTTGTTTTCAGAAAAAAACGGAAAAAAACTTGAACTTTGCCTATTCTGAAAAAATTATGCAAAGTATGACAAATTAAAAAAAAAACGTAAAAAGGTAAGTACAAAAAGGAGGTTTTAATATAAAAATATTACCGCAAGTTTTAATGCTTAAATGGCAAATACATATCAACGAGCTTATTCTCTGAACGGAGTTATATTAAAAAAAAAAAAACAATGTCACAGTTATTGACAGTCATTTCGGCCGTCAGTTGTCAGCGTCATACAGCTGAAACTTGACAGCTATCGCTTTTTTTTTTTTTTTTTTTAATAATATGGCAACATGTTCATTTTGCCAGTGTCGAGTAAAATTCGTGAATGTTCACGGGATATTAAATTATGGTCTCCACTTTCGTGTTTTGCCAGTGTCAAGTTAAATGTTATTTTTTAAGTAATAAGTTAGTTAGTCAGGTCAGAGTCAGAGTGAGCTTAATAGCTCGTCTAGTCACGTGAGTCTTCCAGTAAAATGGGTGGAATTTTACTGAAAGTTCGGAGGAGTTTTGGAGGGGGCACCAAAATTCATATTTCATATCACTTGCCTACATCTGTGCACATTCAAAAACACTTAACACGCAATATTCCACCATTATTACACGCTAACAATCAAATTCTACACGATTATTAAGCAAAAGACGTGGGGCTAATGATCATAGATTAGGTAGCTAATGATATGATCAAGGCTTGCCGCCAAAACTCGACAGCTATCGCTGAATTGCTGACAGTGACAGTAGGTAGCGGCATAGATTGGGATTGGGTAGCGGACGGATAACGTTTCTTTAATTTTGGTCTTTGATTTTTGTAAATTTTATATTATTATAGTGAAAATAACAAATTTCAAGATGCCAATACACAGAATAGTAGCGTTAACTAATTTAGGGGTTCAGTGCAGTCGGTCTAGCCCAGTTTTATTAGGAAAAATGTCCCAGAACAACCCCTCGAGGTTTGTATTTTTGTATCATTATATTTTTGTAAACAAAATCATTGCGCGCGCCAAGAACAACAGCTTTTTGTACCATTTTGAGAACAAAACAGAGTTAATTTTGATGCTAACAATCTTGGCAATTGGATTCAGCTACGAACAAAACACATAGCCTCAAAAACAACATGTTTTTGTATGACGCAATGCTAAAAAATAAAAATAATACACCATCGATGACGATAGTAATGTTTTTACGTTTATGTGTGCCCACTAAAAGCACCACGTTCGATTTATTTCTGTGCGTAAAATCCTTTATGGGGCATGGCTATCTGTTTCGGAAATGATAAATTTATATAAGGCAGTGATTACCTACTTACAAACTAAAGTGGAGATGAGCAAGTCTCTTGGCAAGACTGGCTGCAATAATTTGGTACCCTAAGTAACTAAGTAATTAGGTTGACGTGAGAACCCAAAGTAAGTTTAGACTCCTGCCAGTTTTTTACCAAAAACTATGATAAAGATCTTAGGCAGACCACCAGCCTGATAGCTGATAATGTCCAGTATATTGGTGGGAACTTGATGAAACTCAGCTAGGATTGGAGGATATGGTGTGATCATGAGGAGGCCTATACTCAGTTGTGGGTAAAAATGCAGGCTGAGTAGATAGATAGATGTGAATTTTATTTACATGACTTCAAAAAAAACCATAATGCAGAAAAACACCTAACCCCTTTGGTCTAGCCAAATGCAGTGGGGAACCTAACAACACTGGGCATGTGTAGATTAGGCCACGGGTTCAATAAAATGAAGATCCTTATGTATTAATTATTAAGAAATCATTGTACGATTTAAAATTTTCAGGTGTTTCACCATAACACGCGCAAAACACATGACACTAAAGAAAGAGAAAGAAAAACTACGCACATACGCAGTACAAAGATATATAGACTATGTTAAAAATTATACAAAATTTCTTGAGGAAAGATTTCCAACGGCTATGAATATGTATAGAGTATTTAGTGTTGGTATCAAAGACTTTCTCAAAGACCTGAAAACATATATATCTTTGAGGATAAAGATAATGAAAGACCAAGGCTTTTCAAATATGAGTCGGAGAGAAATAGAGCTGTATTCAAAAATGCCTTCAGATATGTTGAAAATAGCACCAGTTCTCATATTATCTGCAATACCATTTGGAAATTATGTGATCTTTCCTTTAGCGTAAGTATTTATCAATCTTACTAATATTTTATACATGAAAGTTTGTAAGAATGTCTGGATGTATGTATGTTGGTTACTTTTTCACATTTAAACAAAGGGAACGGATTGAGCTGAAATTTGGTATAGAGATAGCTTAGACCCTGGAATAACACATAGGCTATAGCACAGTGGGAAAAACTGCTGGGCACAGCTCGTAATATCATAGAATCATCAGAAGAAGTATGTATGGAGCTTAGACCTTGAAGGAATGATATGGTTCTTTCAGAGCAAAAAACATGTTTACAGCTAGAAGGTATAGCATAAAACATAGATAGTGATCACTTTTTTGACTTCATAAACACTTTAAATTTGAATAATTTGTACTATACTAGCTGTAAACATGTTTTTTGCTCTGAAAAGTGATTATCTTTCGTTCAAGGTCTAAGATCCATACATACCAAATTGTATGTCACTCATTTTGATTGCTTATGTGTTAAAAAGTTGCAAATTTTCACCTTTGTAACAAGTGCAAATACTTGTTATTAGTTAATGTCATAATGCACAAAGGAAAGACTGCTACAATTTTTAAAAAGATTTTGTGTCGTTTCAGTTTCTGGAAACCAAAAGTATTACTATGCTCGCATTTCTGGTCGATACAACAGCGTGCAGAATTCTCCACGCAAGATCTGAGAGAACGACTTAGGCACAACAAGCCTGTGTTCAGAGCATTACAATCTAGGCTAGAATCTATATCAGACCAAGATTTAAGGAATAAATTTACTCGAGTAGTTGCCTTGCTTGGTTCCGGAGTACACCCAACACCGAACGAAATTCTTTCCTGCAAGGAGCTCTTTGATAGAGGAATTTATCAGATGTCTCATTTGACGTATTCACATATGGTAAGTTTAATTGTTTTTTTTTTCATACTGATTTATTTTTTTATAGTATAGATTATTTTTTATCCGTGATCAGTCGCAACACTATGAGAGGATTTGGTGTTATATGATGATGTCGTTTAAGGCTCAGGCTCATCAGCCCCTCTTCCTTCCGGTCTAGTTTGTCGAAGATTTGCGCTCTCTTCAACCATTTTATTGACTGTGGGTTCTCTATAAGTTTTTTTTTTATACAATGAAGTAAAAAGACGAGCAAGACGCTCTCCTGATGGTAAGAGATAACGCTGCCCATTATTAGTACAGTGCTACTCAGTATTTTACAAATTTTCAATTCTGGGTGCACTGCGCCAACGCTTCTTACTTGAGAGTCATAAGATGTTAAGACTCCTCAGCCCAGTAATTTCACTAGCTACAGTGCCCTTCTACCGAAGCACAGTAATGTTTGCACATCACTGCTCAGGGGGTAGAATAACTGGTACTGTTGGGGTACCCACCTAGTCGACCTCCTGCAAAGGAAGTCTACCCCCGGTAAAAAGTAACCCCTGGTAAGTGCTCTGGCAAGGGGATTGAAATGCGATTTAAGGATAGTATAGATGAAAGAATTAAAAATGGTTGTTCTATAGTAAGGAGGGGGTTGGTTGTACATAGTACATAGCTATTCAGGAGGAAATAATATCATGTACTATTTAAAATGTGCTACAAAACTTAAATAAAAATACATTACCTGTGTTTGGTATGATATAGGTGATAGATATGTTGTATGATATAGATATAAGAGTATGTTCCAAAAAGAATAGTGTTTAATAGCTCTCCAACTTTTTGTAATACAATATGGTCAAGAATGTCTGAAATATTCTTATGTTTAAACATCTGTTTATTTATTAAAATGTGTTTCATTTTGTCCTGAAAAAAATTAATACCGGGGGTAGACTTCCTTTGCAGGAGGTCGTCTAGGTGGGTTCCCCTAACAGTGCCAGTTATTCTACCGCCTGAGCAGTGATGTGCAAATATTACTGTGCTCCGGTAGGAGGGCACTGTAGCTAGTGAAATTACTGGGCTAAAGAGTCTTAACATCTTATGACTCTTGAGTAAGAAGCGTTGGTGCGGTGCTCCTAGAATTTCACATAATTGTGAAATCCTAGGTTACACTGTACTGATTATGGGCAGCCGTTATCTCTTAACATCAGGAGAGCGTCTTGCTCGTCTTCTACTTCATAACATAAAAAAAAAAATAATAATAAACATCTGTGTTATAAAAATGAATTTAAATCGATAAGACCGCCAATTGTCTCACTGTTTATATTATAAACTGTTTATTTAGATTTAAGATATTAATTGTGGTGAAACAATAAAGAGTTTTCTTATCTTATCTTAAATTAACATTATAAACACAGGTTGATTTTATATAAAAATATGTCTCAGGTTTGGATCATCAACTTGTTTACATAATCAATTTTAGCTACATATATTCTATATCACATACATGTACATGTAAAATCAATCCATCAAAACAACATTACTAATATTTACTTTGTTTTCAGGGTCATCTACTGAAAATGCATGGACTGAGAAAAACAGTATTTAGAGCGAACAAATTGAAATACAGAGCTTTCTTGCTCTTGGAAATGGACAAAGCGATAATGCGAGAAGGGGGTGTAGAGGAATTGAGTACGGAAGCATTAAGAAACGCCTGTCACATTCGAGGCTTGAACGACGTCCATCTATCAAATAAAGACATGAAACAGTGGCTCAGTAATTGGCTTAAAGTGACAGCACAAGTAGATAAGTTATCATATTCCTTAATCCTACATTGTCCAATATTCTTTGGCTACAACCATCCGCAGAACTGGGTGCTAATTTACTGAACACTCATCAATGTGATAAAGTCATAGAATATAAAAATCGTGCAGAATGGTCACTATTCTGTGATTAGTCAACAGATCAAAGATTTATAAGATGGGACACAGCTGGGCGTTAAAAATAACATGTTTTATATGTACCTATTCATGCTAGGTGTTAATAATTTTTTGGTTCAGTGTTTTGAGCATATTTTTGTTTGACGTTCTATTGATATTATATTTGTTATTGTTCGAATGTTAAAATATTTATTACAAAGTACCTTTGCCTTGCAAATGTTTGTGAAATTTTTGCTTATATTGCGATTTAAAATTGTTTCGTTTCATATTTCATGAAGTTGCTTGTTAATATATTTGTGATTAATTTCTTGTTAAAAACAAGAACTAACTTAATATTATATACATTATAATATAATTATTATTATATTTGTTTTATTGTAAAATGTAGTACTTTTGGCCTTCAATACATATGTATATCTGCTGGAAAACCCATACTTATAAAATATCATATAGAGTGCTTTTCACGAAAGGAGTCCTTTTAGCGGGGCGCCACTATCACACATTTTAAAAGTTAAAATATCTAACATTTTAACTCATCATAATTACTCGTAATTAATTTCTTAATTGAATTGTTAGTTATTTTATCTACCAAATAAAAAATATTTAGGATATGAAATCCAGTAATAATATCGATAAAATTAAATTTAGTTCCGCTAAATTCCGCGGGACCTCTTTCGTGAAAAGGACCTCTACGTTATACAGAATGATACATGTATACTTAAACTAGCTGATAAAGGCAACAACGTTTACGTCTTTTGAAGAATACCTATTCTTAGACCTACCAAATACTTATACAAAAGAAAATCGTAAATATTAGTCAAGCTGTTTTGATAACAAACACTCTGACTGATTTTTTTTATATAGCTATTAGGAATGGTTGGACAATAATTATATAAAACCCCTTCTCTGTGTGCCCTCTCCCTAAACTTCATGCCCTTGCCCCTCGCCTCTCTATAACCCCTTCTCTGTGCCCTCTCCCTAAACTTCATGCCCTCGCCTCATCTCTATATCCGTGGAGGCAACATGTCACTGTTTTTTGTCTTTGGGTATTTTTGGCAATTCATTGACCTTTTCCTATGAAGAGGGAACTCCATACTCTTTGGAGAGAATTATTCAGCAACACAGTGTCATTTCGACTCCTGTGTTTATTTATAACTTAGATTTATAATAATATTGGATTAATGTATGATACGACGACTACACGACTACACGAGTTTACTACGAGTAAATAAAAACAAAATGATTATTCTTCACTGGATAGCTTTTGCGGGTCTGTTTGTAGTAATAGAAACTAAGAAACCAACCCGTAAGCAGCAGCTGGAAGTTTGGCACGTCGAGTGTGAGCTTGGAGTAATATCTGACCCCGAGTGCCCTGTGGACGGAGGGTGGAGCCCTTGGACTCCCTGGTCAGCGTGTACCGGGCCTTGCGACGAAACAGGGAGCCGTCGTCGATACAGATATTGTAACAATCCATTTCCTTCACAAAACGGTCTACCTTGCACAGGCCCTGACCAACAAACCGAGTCATGCTTTATTTCCAACTGCACCGTAGAAGATTATCGAGAGCTTGTCAAAAACGATGCTATCAGAAAATCAACCCTCCACGAACTAGAGGCCGTCCCGTCTGTCATAGAACAATGTCTGCAATCGGAATGTGCCTTTGAAGCCGTCGTCGTCATATTGGCGAAAGAGAACTCGTGGCAAATAAGCCCCGAGTCAGTGTGGATTAAATTGCAATGTGTGAAACATAATCTTGGGTGTCCTGTCGTAGGAGAGTGGGGTCCGTGGAGTGAATGGACCCAGTGTGGCGCCCGCTGCGGTTACGGCTTACGCTGGAGGTTGCGAAGATGCGACAGTCCTCCACCATCCAGTGCACATTTAAACTGCGCTGGTTCACCTCTACAGGTTGACGAATGTCGAGGGGATCAGTGCGCTACTCCCAATAAAAGGGATTCGAGAGGTACATGGGGAGAGTGGGGAGAATGGTCCGCATGCTCTGAAAATTGTGGCTTAGGCATAAGGCGACGTAAACGTACTTGCTATGAAACGAAGACACCAAGTCTGTTATTCAACTCCTGGGGAACCCATTGCCGCGGACAACACGACCAAATAGAGATATGCAAGAATCAAGAATGCAAGCTCGATGGTGGATGGTCGGGTTGGGGGCCTTGGGGCCCGTGTTCACAAACTTGCAGTGTCGGCAGACGATCAAGAATGAGGACTTGTACTAGACCTGAGCCGTTTGGAAGCGGCGCATACTGCAGCGGTCCAAAGACAGAAATTGGCTATTGTTTATTGGCACCGTGCGTTTCATTTACGCACACTGTGACAGTCTTCAAAGGTGATTCGTATTTAAAATACTCCTTTGAAAAGAAACGATCGACGTTTTTCCATTTTTATGCTAGATTTTTACCACTTTCTCCACACGGAGTTTTGGTGCGGAGAGTGGCACATATTCCACTCGTTCGATTAAGTTTACAAAAATGGCACCTCTGCATAGATGCAGCCGGTACATCACAGACATGCACGGTGCCTAGGTTATGTACTCGCCTTGGAATACATCCTGCCGTGTGGCACACTGTTATGATCACCGTCACTAGTGAAGGAGTCACCATGCGAATCGATGAGGAACCGGAATCAATAAAAGGCACATTCTCTTGTGACCCCGTGCTACCCAATCTTCCTATAAATATTATTGTGGGAGAAAGATTACACGGAGAAATTCAAGAGTTAGTCCTTAATTTTATACCATTGAGTATGGTCGTCAAACCTAAGCCAGAAGGACGGTTTTCCTTTTCCCCAAACGTTGGATCCGACATAACATATGATCGAGCCGGTCTAGAAGAAGCCTACTTACCATTAGATCATAATGAATACTTACGTTTACCGTGTTTTGAAGACCAAGAGAACTGGCGATTAAGTTTATCATTAAAATCAAAAGCACCGACGGGAACAATTGTCTACCTTCAAGGCGACGTTCCCGATAGCAGGCTTCATTTGTATATGCAGAATACAAGGTTGAAACTTAAGATGTCGCTTGCAGACTTTAAATCTGAAAGTTTAAGTGCCTTAAATATTCCAATGAATGAATGGCTTGATATAACCCTTTCGAAAAAGCGTGGTTTAAGAACAATTGAAGCTTCAATTTATGCAGGAGAAGACCGTCTACATGTCCTGTTTGAGGACAATTTTTCATATCTAGAAAATCAATCAACTACTAACTCGCGCATAAAACATAATTTCAGTAATTTTTCTTATAATTTTTGTTTCGACGAGTATTTTATTGGTGGCGTCCCTGTACCAGTGAGGAATAGCTTTATCACGGAAGATGTGGGTTCACTATCAGCGGTAATAGGATCAATATCAGTCAACAACGTGCTGTTAGATCTTCACGAGAGCACCAAAGAACGTTACAAGGACAATTCTATTCAGGTATCTGCTAGAACAGCAAGTGTTTCGGGTTCCTATTACGAAACATCGTGGGGAATGTCTAATAGTTTAAATATGTCTTGTCTACACGCGCGCTCTATCAGATCGCCTAATTCCGCTTATTGGCTTTATTTAGACACTTCTCTTCCAAGTCTTTTCATGGGTAAAGCAATAAAATCATCAGATGATGGCAGGGTTCTAAAACTCATGGCTTCAGCCGATAGTAACTTGAGAGGGTATTATACTTGTCGATCGCATGCTCTTAGACACACCAAAAACATAGTGACCTATGGAGTGCTCGGGCGAATAGACTATACGTTAACTGGACCTGATATGACAACCCTATTTGCTGTCGTCATCTCATTGATGCTAGTCATAGGCACATTGGCATGTCTCGTTGTGGAAGGATTTAGCGACATTAGAAATGGATATGGTTTCTTTCGTGACGCTCACTTATCGCCAGAAGAGGAAGCCGAAGCGGTCTGCAAGTTCATCGACCAAAACATGCACTTAATGGCTAGCAAGAGCGAAGCAGACATATCTAAAGCTCGAGCTAGGGTAATAGGACGACAGCAAGCCGAACAGTCCCATAGATCCGATCAAGCCGCGAGTTTGATCCAAGTGGACAGCGTGACCAGAAACGAGGACGCGTCGGATGAACCTGAGGCTCTGCCAGCACTCCCGGAAATAAAAAGCTATGCCGTGGAACCTATGCATCAGGCATTCAAGTGTGATCCTGTGAGCTATGTGAGTTCACCTCGAGCTGCATCTATTTCATCACCGCGAACTAAACTGTCTTCGTCGTCGGAAGGGATCTCGCCTAGGGTGTTGTGCTCGCGTTTGCTTCTAGGAAAGCGATATCCGACAAAAAATAGTTTCAGGAGGAGTATTCAATCACGTAAATTGAGAAAGATGAGATCGAAACTGTTCACAATCAAGTCTGCTAGTTATGTGGACGAGTCTCCTGCGCAGAAGGTCCTTGACAAGTTCCGTGCGTTAAAAAGTGAAGACACCACCAGCTGTACAATAAGTATGTGAGAGCTTACGCATCTTACGATCCGAATTCTTAAAATACGGGTAGCCATAAACCTTTTATATTAGCTTATCCACTACAGCCTTCTAATTTTTGTTTCGTCATTTTAATAATTCGGAAATAGTGCGGATGCGCTCTTTCGTGGTGTAATCCGCGATAGGGCCAAGTTTTATTTATTCCTAAGTAATTTTTTCTATTCATAAAATAAATTAAGTAGCCTACTTGAATGTTTTTACCTTGGCTTTGTTTTCCGCCTCTTGGTGTGCATGTGCACCTTCTGTAGCCCACTAATATTTAATTTTAGGTAGGTACCTATATGAATATAAAATATGGATGTGTGTATGTAACCTCTTCACGCCGAGCAGGACCAATTGAGCTTTAATTAGGGACTATATTAGGTTAGCTTAGATTATCGAATAACATATAGGCTACTTTCAGCAGCAGTATTAGTAGTATTACTTACATCTTAAGCTAAATTGAACAACACGTATTTTCTACCACTATAATTTATTTCAAAGATAAAGAATTACATTCTATAACATCAATTGAAATTACATTTATTTGGCACGAAATAGTTAATAAATGGAATCCAAAATAAATGGCACAATTTGTTTATGAGATTACACAAAAATATCATTGAATTTAATAAATTAAACAATTAATAAAATAATATGTACTTATGTTGCCTCCATGTGGACTAGAAAAACCAATAATAAGGAACTGACAAAAACGGAATAGTTCAATAAAATAATCACTAATTCATTATTCATAATCACACAATATTTCAATAACTGTAAAAAAAATTACCTAAAACAATTTGTCTTGAAATATAAAACATACGCAAAAACGTATTAAAAATGTAAAATCACAGCACAATAAACATAAATTTAACCACATATAATTTTTTTAAATTACATAAAATTATTTATAACAGATGGAAAAAATGTCTTGAGCAAAAACTAATAAAAATGATATGCGAAAGTAATAAACCAATATGGAGTGCTTCCGCACAAAATCGGATTCGAATTCGACCCCAATCCGTGAAATCAGATGTAATGGGTCGGATCAGATTAATGTGGAAGCGCTCTTAATTAATTTCAATAACAAAAACTTTCCTATTAAAACATTCATAATAATTTTAAGATTCTTCATTCTGACTAGAGGAAAATAACAGCAAACAATATCAAATTTAAGAAACTAACGTGAAAACAAGTGAAATTTAAAAAATACTTTTTAAAAAAACAAGCTTTAATTATCATTACCATCTTGCATCATATAGTACTCGTCAAGACGAATCAAATGAGCCCAAACTCGATGAGGTTGCGTTGTTTAATTACGAAGTTTCTATGGCCACCTTCCAGCTCCATCATCAGATCAGCTCCATGTCATAATAATATTGCATTGTCATCCGATTTACACACGCATGCAAATTTTCAGCTCAATTGGAAACCGGGAAGTGGGTCAAATCAAACTTGCAAGATTTGATTACAGACAGACCGACAGACAGACAGACAGACAACAGACAGGTGAAAGTAATATAAAGCTTGTAAAAAATAGTATAGTACATATTCTACCGTAAAATTGTATGTAATATAGACATTTAGGACCTATTTCTTAACATTGATATTGTGCGATGCTACGTTATAAATGCACCCAAAGATACAACTTAGAGTGAGGTGCACAAAGGTGTTACAAAAAGATTTGGAGAATCAATCCACCAAACTTTAAAAAAAATATACACAATTTTAATTTATTTATGCAATACAAAGTTGTTTTCTTTTTCATGTTACAGAATATTATCTATCCTTTAATAGGCTGTAATTCTCACGCATATACGATATGATAAAGTTTGACAGGTATGCATATGTCACCGGAAAATAACAAGATTCGCAAGTTTATAAATTTCCTAAAAAATTTTAGGAAATTTATAAACTTTCATAGGATTCCAAACGAGATAAATTGATTCTAAATGGATCGACCAATCACAGACGAGCTTTTAATTTTACGCTTTTTTTAAATACGGAAAATAACACACTGGTCTCTAATTGGTCGATGTTGACAGTGACAATGCTTGTTACCATAGAGTTAGGTACAATTAGACTTGCCAACCTATAAACTATAGATCCGGAAAATCCGAAATCTGTTGGTTAGGTTTGAACAGTGACCACAATGCGCGAGCCGAGCGAGCGAAGCGAGCGTGCCGCGGCAGCGGCCGGCGAAGCGCCAGATACGAGTTTATTTTTGATACCTAAATGATTGATATTTGTAGATATCCATCCAGAGAGTTCATGACGCGTCCACGTCTCTGAACATCTACAGATAAAAAATATTCAGTAAAAAAAAAACTCGTATCTGGCGCTTCGCCGGCCGCTACCGCGGCACGCTCGCTTCGCTCGCTCAGCTCGCGCGTTGTGGTCACTGTTCAAACCTAACCTAAGCAACTGTTTTCGCTTTTTGGTCATGGCCACTTCAAAACTTTCGTAGCTCTATGGTATTCACACTTATAATTTTACGAGTGAGTTCAGTAAGTTTATCAATTTACGAAAATGTGGGCGTAAAATAATACAATCTATCTCTCGTTTGGAATCCTACGAAAGTTTATAAATTTCCTAAGAAATTTTAGGAAATTTATAAACTTACGAATCTTGTTATTTTCCGGTGACATATATAAATTCATAGAATTTTTACTGGTATGATTTTTTTTTCAAAGATTTATAATGTAGTCTTTTAATATCCTGTTTGCTTTCTTAAATAACAATAAATTAACCTTAAATCAAACAACATTTTTTTAAATAAATTAACTTAAAAAATATATTTCAAAAGTAATTTCAACATTATATTTCAAATTTCATCATATTGGTCAGTGTGGTCTAAATTGAGCTTTTAAGTATTACTAAAACTTTTTGAACACCTTTGTAATAAGTTATATTGAACATAGCTAACAGATCGTGACTTGTGTATAGTATAACTATTATTACGACTATAAATATGTGTATACTGATTAAAAACGTTCCCACATTCCTAACAATATATCCCATACCGGATCACTGACTCTTGTCTTTCATTGTATTTTACCTGTTACTCTTTCCAAATCTCTCTAGTAGCTCACTCCAATAAATACCGCCTGCTGTTAAGTATATGTCCAATAAATATCACTAACCTACGAAGGGTCAAACCCTTTTAATTGTCCATTTCAAACCACCCGATGTGGTATTGCATTTCAATATTACTCGAATAAAAGTGCTAATATAAATCCACGCCACGCATACAATTTTTAGTAAATGTCTCTAGAACGCCTTCAGGTTCCTCAATGATCTTGGGTTTCTTGTTGCGCCTGCGTCGTTTCTTGTTCTGCTCGATATTCTGTTGCTGAATCTGCTGTAGTTGCAAACGTTCGCGTCGGCTCATAACCACTGTTCGCTTCCTTGCTTCGTCTCGCTTACTTCTATTGCGCCGTGGAGGATTCTTTTTGGGCTCTTGTTTTTTAGGTTGAGGCTGTTCATACACTTGCATAGATTCTTCAGTTCTTTCTAGTATGTCGAAGGGTATGTAACCAGTCTCTAACCGGTCCGAGTAATATTGGAATGCAATTCGGTTGTCGTTCTAGTCGTTGTGACTGTGGCGACGCGCCGACTTCCTGCGTTCGCGGTGGGGAGTGCAGCTAATGTTCTGGTAGTACAATGCAGTACCGAGAACTCCGGAACTCAGCACCGTGGAAATGAAGAAGTTCGCCATTAGCTTTGTGTCAGCTGAGTCTACGTACACGGTGAATACGCGAGCTGCAAGAAAAAGTAGTGCAGTTAGCAAATTATTTTATTTATGGAAGATACAAGTAAAAGAGATGATCGTAAAATTCTTGAGATGTAAAGTACCTACGTGGGCACGTTGTTCTTACTGTGAGTGTGCAATATTAAGTTCTACGCATCCTGAAGCATAGGTTGTTTTAAGCTCATGTTTGTAGCGAATCGCGGCAGATGATTATGCTAGCTTAGGTAACTGACTTTTATAAAAAATATAGATAACTGGCTGCGCCCAGCGGTTTTATCCGCTGTACTGTATGTAGCCTATGTGTTATTCCAGGGCCTAAGCTAACTCTATACCAAATTTCAGCTCAATCGGTCCACCCGTTAAGGCGTGAAAGAGTAACAAACATATGTACATCCAGAGATCCATACATTCTTCCAATAGGGATGTTGACTAATTTTTGGAATTGCTTTTATATGATAGATAGACCCATTTCATACACGAATATCATATTTTTATGCAAAATTATATGATATTTCAATATAAAAATACGTAAATAAAAATGATTATTTGAATTCTGGCTAAAACGTTCCGAACAGTCATCTGACAGCGCGTGACGTCACACCACTGGCCTGTACGTACGCTTCCTAAACAATTTTCCTGATTTCGACATATTTTAATTATTCATAACTTAAAAACCACTGCACCGATTTTTATGTAATTTATACTGTGCCCTTAGTTGGTCAATATTTAAGCCAAAAATAAAGTCAATAACTAAAATGTCTCTCTGAAAATATAAGATCCATTTTGGATATTGACTTTTTTTTGCTTAAATTTAGACCAATTTAGAGCACAGTATAAGTTGTATCAAAATCGTTTCAGTAGTTTTTAAGTTATGAATAATTAAAATGTGTCGAAATCAGGAACATTGCTTGGGAAGCGTAAGTACAGGCCAGTGGTGTGACGTCACGCGCCCTGATTGGCGTTCGCATTCGCGTAATAATAAGTAAAAATTATTGAAATTAAAATTGATTTTATTCCATTTTGGCTTGTAAATAGATCCTTAAAATGTGATTGTAGATTTTTCAATACTGTCTTTTATGTGAAAAACATAACTTTATATGATTTCGTAACATGTGTCAACATCCCTATTGCGTATAGTATCAAATTGTGCTATTGACATTTGGTTTGTTAGAGAATATCGCGCGAACATCTGTGGGGAGTGGTGCTGGCTTATTAATGATACCTACCCAAGTTAGTCAGCATAGAGATGATCCAAGTAGTCAATGAGACGTTGTCAGCATTCTCTGTCTTCACTATGCCGTAGATGTAGGTCACCTTGGCGAACCCACTTAATGGAGTGCATAAAGGCTGAAAAAAAAAACACGATAAGAATCGAAATTTCATTCTTACACAAAATATAAAAAAATCTAGAAGTACCTACTTAGAATTATGAAAACAGAAATGCACCCATGCCCACTACCCACTTACTGATTCAGTAAGGGGTTAAAAATAAAATTATGTAATAGTCAGTCATCAATAAATAATTACTAGCCCAGTCGTCAATATGTTCTTACATTGTAACAACATTTTAGTTATATTAACAACTAGCTGACCCGCGCGCACTTCGTTGCGCGTGAGAGTCAATTAATAAAGCGAATTTGGTGCTGCTATGTTCACTATGATAGTATTTCCATCCCCGTGACTTTGTAAGCGTAAAATAAGGCATGGCTATATATTATTTGCTCCCGCTGTGGGTAGCGAAGAATATCGGGTTGGGTATTTCTATGCAGTTTTGTTCGCTACCGTAGAAACCAATCCTATGTCCTTTCCCAGAGGTCAAATTATCTCAGTTGAGCGGTAGTTTATCGCCTTCATAAATTTTCACGCCTCTTTTCAGGAATTAAAACTATTTGTGGTCCTTTCCCGGTAACTCTTTAACTTATCTCTACTGTAATGTACCTCAGCTAAATTATTATTCGTTACTAATTTCTCACACCATCCTTCCCGCGACTCAAATCAATTCCATGGTTCCTGAATTCCCATTAAATCTCTGATCCTCCTTCCCCCTCCTTTAATACTTAGTCTCCTTAAAGTTAATTTCTGACATAAAAAAACTATTCATTAACAGAACTTAACAAAATATCAGCTCATTTTCGGTTCAGCGGTTACTAATTTCCATGCAAACGTTTTTGTGAAAAAATTCCTGTTCTGGTGAGAATTTCACAAAATCCCTTCTTATCGGTCGCCTACGTTACATAAAGAATACGTTGTCCAAATTTTAGCTAAAACGAAGAAGCGGTTACCTTTCCTACACAAACTGGATCCCTCTTTCCTCCCCTCAAAGGTTGATTTCTGGGATAAAAAGTATCCCATATCTTTTTTTAAGACTTAATCTACCTTTGTATCAAATTTAAGCGCAATAGGGTCAGCGGTTCTAAATTTCCCATTAATTTCTGTCAAAATAAATATTTAATGTTCCTAAACACAACTCAAACCATGATTTTACAAAATTTCGATTCAATCGGTTTAGTTGTTACGGATTTGCATACAATTGTTTTTTGTAAATAAATCCCGTTCCAGTGGGAATTTAGCAAAAGCCCTTCTCGTGAGTCGCCAAAACCACCTAAAAACACGCTATCCAAATTTCAGCTCAAATAAAGAAGCGGTTAACGATTTCTTACGCAAACTTGCACCCCCCCCCCCCCCCCCCTTTCCTCCTCTTTAATGTAGATTTCTGGGATAAAAAGTATCCCATTTTTTAGGACTCAATCAACCTCTGCACTAAATTAATTTAAGCTGAATAGGGTCAGCGCAGCGGTTCTAAATTTCCCATACAAACTTTGACCCCCCCTTATAAGTTAATTTCTGATATAAAAACTATTAAAAATTTCCTTAACAAAACTCAAACCATCATTTTACAAAATTTCAGCTTAATTGGTTTAGCGGTTACGGATTTGCACACAAAAGTTTTTTGGGAATAATTCCCGTTCCTGTAAGAATTTCACAAAATCCCTTTTTATCGGTCGTCTTAGTTTATGTAACTAAGAACACGCTGTCCAAATTTCAGCAAAAACAAAGAAGCGGCTAACGATTTTTTACACAAACTTGCACCCCCCTTTTTTCCCTTAAAAGTTGATTTCTGGGAAAAAAGTATTGCATATCATTTTTTAGGATTAGATCTACCGCTGTACCAAATTTAGGCTCAATAGGGTCAGCGGTTCTAAATTTCCCATACAAACTTTGACCCCCCCTTTACCCCCCTTTAAAGTTAATTTCTGACATAAAAACTATTCAATGTTCCTAAACACACTTCAGACAATCGTTTTACAAAATATCAGCTCAATCAGTTCAGCGGTTACAGATTTGGATACAAACGTTTTTTAGAATTAATTCCCGTTCCCGTGGAAATTTTGCAAAATCCCTTTTTATCGGTCATCTACGTTACATAAAAAATACGCTGTTCAAATTTGAGCTTTAAAAGATGGCCGGTTACTGATTTTCTACTCAAACTTCTACCCCCCCCCCCCCCCCTCTTCCCCCTTCAAGGTTGATTTCTGGGATAAAAAGTATCCCATATCATTTTTAGGACTCAATCTCCCACTGTACCAAATTTCAGCTCAATGGGGTCAGCGGTTTTAAATTTTCCATACAAATTTCGACCCCCCTTTACCCCCCCTTAAAAGTTAATTTTCGTCAAAAAAAAATTAATGTTCCTAAACACGATCTAAACAAACGTTTTACAAAATTTCAGCTCAATCGGTTCAGCGGTTACGGATTTGCATACAAACATTTTTCGGGAATAATTCCCGTTCCCGGAGGAATTTTGCAAAAATCCCTTTTTATAGGTCGCCTTCGTTACCTAAAGAATACGCTGGTTTAAATTTCAGCTTAAACAAAGAAGCGGTTACCGATTTCCTATTCTAACTTTGACCTCCTTTATCCCGCCTTAGAGGTTGATTTTTGGAATAAAAAGTATACCATACAATTTTTTAGGACTCAATCTACCTCTGTACCAAATTTCAGCTCAATAGGGTCAGCGGTTTTAAATTTTCCATACAAATTTCGACCCCCCTTTACCCCCCCTTAAATGTTAATTTTCGTCAAAAAAAAAAAATTAATGTTCCTAAACACAATCTAAACAATCGTTTTACAAAATTTCAGCTTAATCGGTTCAGCGGTTACGGATTTGCATACAAACGTTTTTCGGGAATAATTCCCGTTCCCGGAAGAATTTTGCAAAAATCCCTTTTTATACGTCGCCTTCGTTACCTAAAGAACACGCTGGTTTAAATTTCAGCTTAAACAAAGAAGCGGTTACCGATTTCCTATTCTAACTTTGACCTCCTTTATCCCGCCTTAGAGGTTGATTTTTGGAATAAAAAGTATACCATTCAATTTTTTAGGACTCAATCTATCTCTGTACCAAATTTCAGCTCAATAGGGTCAGCGGTTCTAAATTTTCCATACAAACTTCGACCCCCCTTTACCCCCCTTAAAAGTAAATTTCTGACAAAAAAACTATTTGATGTTTCTAATCACAATCCCAACTATCGTTTTACAAAATTTCGGCTTAATCGGTTCAGCGGTTACGGATTTGCATACATTCGTTTTTCGGGAATAATTCCTGTTCCTGAGGGAATTTTAAAAAATCGCTTCTTATTGCACGATGAAATCTTCTTACGAATACGCTGTCCAAATTTCAGCTCAATCCGTCCAGCCGTTTGGGCTGTGCGTTGATAGAACAAAAGTGTACGAACGATTTTATATAATAGATAAGTAAATCTTTCGATAGATATAACTCTTTTATTTAAAAACCGATTTAAATAAAACCAATACTATTTACAAATTAGAGAAATTTGCAACGTTTTAGCGAAAACTGCATACAATTCGGTTGTGCCGTTTTATCACACATAAGTAATAACCTTTTTACAAATTAAGCCTAATAAAACTACTCTGGTAAATTTTCGTTTATGGCCACATCGATAGATGGCGTATTTTTAGTTTGTCGCACTTTTTGCTTTTTGATTTTTTTGAATTGAATTTACTTTATATTCTATTACTTTTACTTCGAAATTTTGATGTAAATTAGGGGCGATGTGTCCGATATAAATGATTATTATTTATTTTATTATTTTATTTTACGTTTCCCTAGGAAAAATTGACAAAATGTTTTACGATCTAGATCGCGCAAGCGACTTTTTCGCGTCGTTTTGTTCATATGCGTATTTTCACAGTTCACCTTAGTAAAGGATCACAATGAATGGGGAGAAATTTCCATTCTTATTATATGTATGGATGTTTTCACGCTTAGAGTCACGTAACGAATTTCCGAAGGTTGAAAACGTGTCATTATAATTTATTTTACATGCGTGTGTGTCAAATAGATAAGCACATTTTCAAATGGTATATTCATATTTATTTTTTATTAGCTGGTAAACGTGTCTTTCTCGGAATGTGAGCAGAGCGAAAGAGTGAAGACTAGGCTCTTATATAATAATATAAAGACTCTTTTCGATTTAGCGTATTTTCCATAATGACATCCTTGTCTTGTAACTGAAATGATGTTTCGGCCTACAAAAGTTTGGCAGACTTCTTTGCGAACAAAATCAACTTGATGTTCTGATCATCCGGATGGGCGCAGGACCCGGTTGCGATTGCGTCTAGCCGCATTGTTGTATCCGCTTGCTGTGAATTGCACTGTCCGGTGCCAGCCATTGTGGCACCGGACGGGCGCACCACAAACGTGTAGAAACTGCTGTTTAGTACATATTGTTGATTCAGATTAGCCACAGCTGATCGCACTGTGGTCAACCGCAAAGTGCGTACGTATCCTTTCAGCTTGTATAATGTAACTCAATTTTAATTCAATACATTTATTTAAGAATAATAACAGTACATTATTAGTATGAACAGTAATCTTACATTGCATATGAATTACAAAGCAAAATAATAATAAATTAAATTAAAATAGAACATTAATATATTAATGGAACTATTTAGGGGCTAATGACAACGCGATAGGTTTTATTACACAACGTTCCGATAAGCTGTAGTCACCGCACGTTAGTATAGCCAATTGATTTTACAAGTGGTCGATATAGGAGACTTACCACAAAATAAGAAAGTGCAGTCTTCGGCAAGATCTCCAAGAGGAAGCCGGCGATAGAAGCGAAGTAGGTAGCCGTCAGAAGGGGCACCAGCGTCAGGTTCAACATGTTCTTGTATTTGAGCACGTAGTACAGCATCACGTACACTTGGAGCAGGATTATTGGATACTCCATGTACGTCATGATGCCATAGTTGCTTGTGAAGTTGTATAAAGTCATGATTGTGAATCTGTAAGGGAATCAAATTTATAGATGTGTATTTTTTCTTGTTTATAATTTATGTTTTTTTGTAAAGTTCACCAGCCCAACGGTCGGACGATATTGTCAAGAAAGAACGATATTGTCTATTGTCAAGAAGAAGATAAGACTCGCCCAGAACCGGAAGGTGTGGCGTGACCATGAGGGGGCCTATACCCAGCAGTTGGTGGATACGGGCTGAATGAAATAGTTATGTTTTTTTTTCTAACGAAAAGAGTCCAAAAAGCGACACACAGCATAAAGTGATTTTAAACTAATAAAAGCCATACGTAAAATCTAACAATATTATATATTTACTAGAAAGATTTATTTATTTATTTATTTATAACAGGTTTACCCAATGCGAAAGCGCTGAAAATATTTAACTTTTACACATTTATCTTAAGCTTAACTCAAATCTTATATAATAATTTTAAAAAAAATACTTAAAATTATTATAAATTATATGAACAAACATAATATGCCTCCTCAGTGACTTTATTTATTGGGGAACAAAACTTTATTACTTAATTTATTGGGGAACAAAGATTAACGGGAAGGGCGGAAAAGAAGGGGGAAAAAGTTCCTAAGAATGTTATGTGTATGTGTGCTAAGAAAACGTTTTTACTGTAAAAAAAGTTCAAAGTAGGTACTCTAAAATAGTTATTATGGTACTCCAACAGGTTAGATTTCCCACGGGGAAATATTGTCAGGCCTTAAACGTTATTATTGATTGTCCTACATAGGAGAGTGAGAGAACCGAGATTCACAGTTTGCTAATGTTACATTACAGAAAAAAAAAACAAATAAACGAGAACTTTTGAGCGAGCATTCTCGAAAGGACGGAGCTAATAATTTGTTTAGAGCTTTTTGCGGAGCCGAGCTTCTGTCACTTTTCCGGCGCCGCGACTTCTTCCCCGCACCGTTTTGACGAGAATCGACGTTTATGAGGGCGTTCACTAGAAAGATCATGAAAATGTTCGTAGCTATGTTTGGGTTTATACTTGGCTCTGTACGTTGTCCTGGAGAACAACGTGAAATGTCTCTTCAAGGTGATACGACCTAATACGTCATTTCATACATTTTTGACAATTTGGGCTTCGGTTCGGTTCCCTGACGAATAAGTGAATAGCCCTGCAGTTCGACAAATTTCACGTAAAACTGCGAACGATCGATGTTCTGTTACAAGTCAACGTTCAAGCCCACACGACCTGCCTGAGGCAGTGTTCATACGAGGCTATCGATCGATACGTAATATATGCGGATATTACACAATGTATTGTCAGGATGTTCCTTTCCACACACAGTTCGACAAAGCACGGGTTTATCTTCCATTCCAATCTGTCCATCCGTCCTCTCTACATTCAATCTATTCACACGCATATCCTTTTTCACGCAGTTCATTTAAACCTGCATCGAATCAATGCTGATATTACGTAGTTCAACACGGAAATATTGTCTCTTATAGGACCACCTTCAAGTCTAGAAGTTCAAGGAAATGGGCCTACCACGCTCAAGCATCACCTTAGTCTTTACATTAGTTTTGTCAGCGCAGGCCCGTTTTGATACGGAACACCGTGTAAAACCGTAACTAAAGCTTTAGCTCATAACAGCTAGTTCAACTGTATGATCTCATGTTATCACTAATTCTTGATACAATGACACATCAGCTCTAATATTGGCTCATTGAGATAACAGGCATTAGTTACATGATGAGATTCTAATTATACCACGTCTCTCACGAATTTAATAGATAATTACACACTTTATTACATGCAATCACTTTGGCATTGTCTTCAACGTAAAAAAACGTTGGCACTGAAAACGAGAGAACAAATGTTTCCGCACTTCTAATTTTTATTCCAAACGAATCGGTATCGTGTTACTAAGACAACATTTTTTTTAAATCTGTTTAAGTCTTCGTCGTGTGTTTCAAATTCTGTTGTTAATAAGCGAGGGCGAAACGCACATTATAATTCATAACTTAAAAACCAGCCCCCGTTTGGCGATAACATTTACCTCTAAACCTTTTGAAACAGAAAAAGAATTTTTACAAATAATTATTTTCAGTCTTTATTCTTAAAGTACCTAATTGAAAAAAAAAGATAATGAGCATTTATACTTGTTAGTCCGTTAATAAGATCCAGGACTTACCCGATAATCTCCATAGCCATGGCCTGTATGTATATCCCTTCAGCCGATTTCCTCCGTTTGATGGACATAATCTGCGGCACCTTGAGGAAGAGACACGACAGGATCGTGACGGTGCTCAGACAGTTGGCGATCACCTGCACTGCTATTTGCATGTCCATTGTGAATGTTGACGACACCATGATGCCTAAACAAAAGAAAATACGCTATATTGAATAATATTTTCCTATAGAATATCATCCTGAACCATATCCAAAGCACAATGCTTTATTACCAGCAGCCAACCAACCAGTGGACTCGCGCGAACTTCGTCTGGCGTAACAGTCAATGAACTGTTTCTCTACTATATTATGCATGTATTATACCTACATATAAACCTTCTTCTTGAATTACTCTATTAAAAAACGCATCAAAATCCGTTGCGTAGTTTTAAAGATCTATGCATACATTGGGACAGACAGCAGGAAGTGAATTTGTTTTATACTATGTAGTAATGCTGAACTGCATAAACACCCCAATCTAGTGACTACAAAGTAGGAAATCCAAGAACTGTCAGCAAACTATGTCAAAAAATAAAAACCCAGTAAACTACTCAGGAAAACCTACACCTGACGCCTCAAAGAGGAAACATTTTTGCTGCTACTTGCTGGCCTGGATAGCTATAACAATGAAGAACTCCTTGTAGTGAGGCACTTAAACAGACTTAGTCAATCACAACATATCTGCTTATGGTCAGCAGTCTGCAGACTGATTCAAAAACAAAGCAAAGAAAATAAAAAAAATGTCTGATAATTTTATAAGATGCAGCAACAGTCGGCCCACCATATGTTATATTATGTGTTACCGACGCCTATGATCCCCTCCAACACTATTCTACTACACTAGGAACATTATTGGTTCCCAGCCTTGGTAGAATTTGTTAATACCCTTTCTAAAAGAAGAAAATGATTGTAGATAGATTCAAGATGAAAGATCATTCCACATTTAGCTTGGTATAAACAAGCGAAAGAACCAGGATGATAGTATTAACATTAAGTAATAATATTAAGTGTTTTATTGCCAATTGCTCATGATATTGTCTCCACTACTCCCATTTTCTTATAAGTACACCTACATTTTCTCCAGCTAAAGGAAAACTGGTAGAAAATGATATCCAGGCATTTTTTTTTAATCCTGGTTTTGCTTTATTGCAAGCTTAAAAATATGAGTATTTATGTATTGTTTAATAGCAAGACCATTCAATTCACACCTTCAGAAAAGTTTAATTATTATCCTTTGGCATTATTGTTGGCCTACACCAATGGTGGGTAATATAACTATTTTAGGTAGATAATATTAGGTATATTTTTTATTTTTTTTCCTTTTAATTTTCTATTGGCAATCAGTCGCCAGACTATAAGCTATTCTTTTCTTAATCTATTGTCTTGAGAGGCGAGGAGGCCAGCGCTTCCTCTGCCTCATTACCATACATCTTTTCTTTTAAGTCTTTTTGGTGTTGGTGAACGATTTAAGAGTTCAGTTGCAAGAATATTGTCATGAACACCACTCAAGTTCCATGATAAAATTTAATCTTACTAATATTATCAACATTTTTGTAAGAATGTATGGATGTATGTTTTTTACTCTTTCAAACCCAAATGGGTGGACTGCTTGAGCAGAAATTTAGTAGGTATAGAGATACCTTAGACCCTGTAATAACACATAGGCTACAAAACAGCAGGTAAAACCACTGGGTGCAGCTAGTAATAAGATAAATGTTATAAATATAAAGATAAATGTCACATTTTATCCTTGGGCATAAACTGCAATTTACAAATGGTTGAACTCCAATATCTGCTTGAGTCATCTACATACTTGTATCTATATTATGAGTAGGTATACATATCACAGATTTTGTTCTTATATTGTCATAACAATACATTAAAGATCATTATCTATCACTCTTACCAAACCATAAGGCTACAGAGAACACTTTTCCCATGTTTTTAATGACTTGCCACACATCCATGGAGACAAAATAAACAAATAACTAAATAAGATCAGCTACAGGTACCTGGATTAAATTATTGATTTTCATCCCGTAACGTAGCGACGCGCCGGTCCTTTGCGCCGCTGCTACCTATAGATACCTACCTAGTTACCTGGCAACCTAAACACACCCTAGCTTTTGTACCTAAAGTTATAAATATAACTTGTGTAATTTTTCATAGAATTATCACGAACTTATATCAAAATATGCAGAAACATCGTACCTACTTAATAGATTAGGGCAGGACTCACAGACACGGTAAAATAATAATATTACGTGGAGAAATATTGCGATGTCCCAATCCATATGCCAGGGTTTTTAGTTCAGGAGTTTCAGTCAGGAAAACTGAACACTACCCGAGTTTATTCAGCCAAAGTAATAGTCACGAGCATAATATATCAATTGTGCCGCCAATTGGCATGCAATTTTTGCTCAAGGTTGGAGTTTTTAAATAAATTTTATATAACTCACCGGCAAGATTTGCACCTTTTTATCACCGACACTACAGAGTTTATAAATTTAATAGCATAAATTAATGAATTTCAGAATTATTTAATACATTATTCACACACATTCAATTTTGAACCCATATTTTATGAATACTGAAATCAGAAAAGCTGAAAAGAAAAGATCAAGAGTCAAAGTGCAAATTCGACATTTCAACCAATTCTGACATTGGCAATCAATTATTAACGACGTTGACAATGACAATCAACGAATGCCTACAATAATAACTGACATACATATAGGGTTACCAAACTAAAAATCATATTACTGTCACAAAAAAAAATTTTGTGGTTCTTCTAAAATTATTATAAAAAAAATGAAGTGACATAATGTGTATTATCACTAGACATTGGAGAGAAATATTATTGAACTGCGTAAATCAATTAATTATTATGAAACTTAAGTAACACTACTTCAGAATAAGAAGCGGAGTGACGTCATAACAAGGCAAAAAAGAGCTAAATTTCAACATCTTTATTTCCAAACCACTTGTCAGAAAGATATCTATAAAAGAAATGTGTATAACATGTACATCACTTTTTATAACAAACTGCCTGATAACTGATAAAATATTAAAGTTTTTAAATGCACTCAGTTTAAACATCACCTAA
This sequence comes from Hemithea aestivaria, assembly GCA_947507615.1. Classification (NCBI taxonomy): domain Eukaryota; kingdom Metazoa; phylum Arthropoda; class Insecta; order Lepidoptera; family Geometridae; genus Hemithea; species Hemithea aestivaria. The sequence goes on from OX382323.1 coordinate 6,687,107, forward strand.
GTAAATAGTTAACTGAAAAATGATTCTATAGTATTAAAAGGAATATCTTAATTTCAAATGACAGTAGAATATTAATTAATAAATTTCGGTGGGACATAATACTTTTATGTAATAATTTAAATTTTGATATTATTTAATAATTTAAATCAAAAAATTTCGCACGTCTGCTTGCAGGCTGAATATATCACAATATATAATTTTAAGACCTTTTGTTTATGATTACGTTTTGTGTGTAAATGTTTTTCATTTTTGAACACTTCCGTTAGTGTAAAAGGTTCATTTTATTACATTCAAACTTTTGATTTAAATAATTTTTAAATTGTCAAAATTTAATTTCGCATGTTTGGGCACATGTCGCACTCCCAGATCAATACAGCACCAACAAAAAAATATTTTTTTATAATTTAAAACTTGAACAAGTATAAATAAAATTGCAATTGCAGTAAAAATACTTTTTGAGTTGACCCGGTATTGTACTACGTGTGCGATATGATCCTTATAGTTTTAAAATTATTTCCGCCATAATAGTAAGTCTTGATTGTTTAGGGTAACATTGACGTTAAGTTTTTTTTTAAATAATTACAGCAACATACGGTTTGTGTTTTTGCCAGTGTCTCGTTATATTATGTTAAATTAAGACGCGTCTCCATCATTATTATTTTATAAGTGGGATTATATTTTTGTTTTTTTTTTATATCGCCCGCAGGCCCGCAGAAGCATTGTAGAGTTACGAATTTTGGCGCTAGGAATATGCTGATCGCACTTATTTCATGGTTAATTTTATTTTCGGCACCCGCAGCAAGCATTTTAATTTTTTAACATACACTTTTCGTAGTAAAAATTATAATATTTTGGCCCGTCTGCACCTTGGAGAAAAATAATAGAAAAAATCCTGGATCCGCCCTTGTACCTAAGTACCTACCTACCTATTTCAGTGGTTACAATTAAGTTATTTATATCAAGTAGATACTTATTTTAAGTGGTTATGATTACCATAGGCTAGACATGGGGTTGCGTGGGCCGTGGTCTAGTCGGGCCGTACCTTACCTGCCGACAAGCGTAGACACCTGCATTGATTTTTGCTATATTAGGACATTACGCTATTACCTAGGTAATAATTTACCTACATACGTCTTATTCCTTATTGAATTATTACTTTACCGTGGCCAGAGCTATATGACACAACGGTCTTAAATCTCGACAACTGAGCTAGGTATGCGCTTAGTTTGAAATAGGTATCTATAAATAATAAATAGGTACCTATATAGTTATATTTAGATGTGTGGTGACTATTTACACTGTCCAATGTCCAACTTAGTATATTCTACACTACGAAGAAAGAATGTAATTCAACATAATGACATCTTCGTCTTGCTATCGTGGTTTAGTTTAAAACTTAATAATTAAGTAACTTTTCTCGTATATTATAAGCGTATAAGTATAACGAGCTACACTCTCTTGCTCGCACTATTTGACCAATTTTGAAATATATATTCGTAGAATTAATTTATTAAAAATGGCATGATGAGATTTTAAATTTAAAAATAAATAATAATAAGGGGTGCAATCCCATGCCATTTTTTAATATATCAAACTGAAAACACTTTTAAAATGTGTGCAATAATATTATGCAGGGCTGATCTTGAGGAATTTTCAATAAATTAATTCTATGAATTTATATTACAAAATGTGTCAAATAGTGCGAGCGAGTGAGCATCACTCGATATATACGCTCATAAAGGCCAATGTAAAATCCTTAAGCGACATCAGTAGTAGGTATATATAGGTATATATTGATGAATGAATCATTTGAGGCAAGGTGTTTGTCGGTAAGTTTTCCTATCAAACACACAAACGCACTTTTGAAACTCTTCTCTCTCTTTTTAACAATAGATTTTACTATTTATTTAAGAGCAGTCCTATTCGTCGGAAGATTTTTTTTGAAATTAAATCAATCCGGCAATTGGGACCGCGGTCACAGTTAATGGCGGTCCCATTTGCCGGAAACCTAAATTTTTTAAGGAAGAAACTTTATGCACACTTGAACGTTAAGGTTACCTACAATTTTGAATGCTTAAAAGAGAAAATATTATATCTCAGACAAGAACGTGTGCATTATAAGCTCGATGAGTAGTATGAAATAGGTAAAAAACAATAAATGTAATTGCGCGAGCAGCTAGCTACGACCGCCGAGAAAATTTTAAATTTCAGATTACAATAAAAGGTGTGTGATTAGCTCGTTCTGAGCGGTAAGAAACATTAAAACCTCATTATAATTGTGCGACCAGCTAGCTGCGAGCGCCGAGAAAATTTATATTTCAGATTACAAAAGGTGTGCGATTAGCTCGTTCCGAGCGGTGCGGTACGCTACGAGGTGCGAACGGGTCTAGTAGGTACTTGTATATAATATTTTTAATGTAGCCACCACTGCTTCATGCTTCAAGACAAACACTGTGCGTGAGATGTAAATACATACACACGCGTAAACCCTACTTATTAATTAGCTCCTCAGTAGTTCAATTCAACTAGCAAACTTTCCTGTAAATAGGTATATCTACGTAGTTCCAAAGAGTACGATAAGCGGAAGTAGTTTCGATTATCCAGAAATGAAGCACCCATTGTAAGCCCACATACTGGAATACATACAAAAACACTAGCCTCCACACAAATTCTTTTACAATTTGTGTGGCCAGTGAAAGCTTACTATGGGGGTCATTTAAATATTATATTATCTAACTCTACATTATGATAGGGGTTTACATTTCCTTTCTCTAACGCGCTTAAAATCTTACTAATATTATAAACGTGAAAGTTTGTAAGAATGTATGTCTGGATGTGTGTTTGTTACTCTTACACGCCTAAACAGTGGACCGATTGAGCTGAAATTTGGTATACCCTAGAATAACACATATGCTATAGAAAAGCGGGTAAAACCGCTGGGCCCAGCTAGTATTATTATTATAATAAGGCAGACTACGTGTTACAAAGGATAATGTCCGGTTTACACTGCGGCCGGAACGAATCCATTATTATACGAGTAGACTCCGATAAACTAGAGCGGAGATGAGCGGAGCGGAGATGAGCGGAGCGGAGATGAGCGAAGCGGAGATGAGCGGAGTGGAGTGCGCGAGATTTCCACATTTCTAATGTCTTCCTTTCTTAGTGGAAGCAAACACAATTTCTCATTCCTTACACGGAAATTAGGCATAAACCATTACCAACTTTACATTAAACCTAAAGAGATGCGCTTGCAAATTATTTCGCACGTTTAAGTAAGCCCTAGAAGTTGTCAATTAACTGCACAACTCGCAAACTACCCTGTAAACTAGTTTCTGCCTTATTAAAATTGATCGTCCACCCTACACTCTACACGTGTAATGGAAATACGCTTAAACTCCTCCTTTATGCTTTGGAGAGATGCAGAACTATGCAAAAGTTCAAAAGTTAATTAAATTCTGCAATTTAATATTGCCGAGTCTACTGTAGGTGCACTACACTACATACCTACAAGTACCTTACCTTACCACGTACCTCAAGAACATTACCTGCGATGTACCTCACCATGTCCACAATACCCGGACATGGCTACAATACACAAGCTCAGCCAACAAAGTAATTTGGCGCTCAAACCAATTACTTTGCCTGGAACGTCGAAGCCTGTGTACTGCGAGACATCTACACCGTCCATCCGACGTCGCTGCCTGGGCGAGACAATGTATACGATGTCAACAATGCAAGATTACACGACATTACTTGGAGCGAAGTTTCAAAATTCCATATTTTACCTTCTGATTTAGTGTTTCACTTACACTACCTACTTCAGTTAGGCACCAACATACGCCTAAACTACCTTTACTATAAAATTGGACTATCTCTCAAACTCAAACTCAAAATTCATTTATTCAAATAGGCTACAATGGAGCACTTTTGCAAGTCAATTTTACATTTTATTTTAATATTCTACCGCTCATTCGCAAGGCACCTCTATGAGAAGAATGAGCAAGAAACTCATAGGGATTGTTTTTTTTAAATATGTGTTTACAATTTTTATCTTGGTTACATAATTTATTTACAGGTGGTTGCAGAGGTTTCCAGGCATCTTTGTCTTCTATGTATTGGCTAATTTTATAATAGGCTTTCTTTTGTAATATGTCTTTAACACGGCTTTTGAATTTACCTTCTGTGAGCCCCGTTATTTCCTCAGGGATTTTATTATAAAAACGTACACAATTCCCTAAAAATGATTTATGGCTCGTTTTGGACAATCTGAATCGAGGTACAGCTAACTTATTCTTATTTCTAGTATTAAAGCTATGAGTGTCACTATTTAACTTGAATTTATCTAAATTTTTCCTGACATACATAATATTTTCGTAAATGTACATAGATGGTAGGGTCAGTATATTTATCTCTTTAAAGAGCTCCTTTAAAGAGTCTCTTGGGCGCATCTCATAAATGGCACGGATTGCTCGCTTTTGCAGTATGAAAATAGTCTCAATATCTGCTGCTGACCCCCACAGTAAAATACCGTATGACATTAAACTATGGAAATATGCAAAGTAAACTAATCGCGCTGTAGCTACATCTGATAGTTGTCTGATTTTATACACCGCATATGCTGCAGAGCTTAATTTCCCTGACAATACATTAATATGATTACCCCATTGTAGCTTAGAATCTATATTCATGCCAAGGAATAAAGTTGCATTGTCAAGCTTTAGTATTTCACCGTCAAGAACTATATTTGATTCTTTGTACCTAACGTTAGGTAATGAAAATTTCAGGTATTTAGTCTTTTTCGCATTCAATAACAGATTGTTACCTGCAAACCATTTAGATATTACTACTAAAGCGTTATTTGCCGGTAGGCACTTCAATGTCCTTAGTACACGCCTGTACAACAAGGCTAACAAAGAATTAGATATTATCTCTTCCACCTCAAATAAAGTAAAAAACAGTGTCTCTGATTGGTTACGTAACCTAGACTATCAAGAGACAGAAAAACTATTACTATCCATACCCATATAAAAACACACATGCGAACACACACACACACACAACACACACACACGCACACGCATACACATACATACAACACACACACACACACACACACACACACACACACGCGAGCGCGCGCGCGCGCGCACACTCACATAAAATCAATCTTGGAATGCGCGTTATCCCAATATACCTAATCAATGTGTATCTACTTAATAGATTAATGTAAACGTCATGTTAACTTATATGTATAATGTCGCCTGTAATCTGGTAAATCATAAAATCGATATTTCGTATCCTTATCCTTTTTATGAAATGTAAAAAGATAAATTAATTTACTCAACCATAATAAATCAAAGTGGTCCTATGATAATTAAGACTAATATTATAATAATGTACCTTATTCACAATGGATTGTTATCCAAACGGGGGGCGTTGATGGCTGTAACACAGTTTTGATACTAGTATGGCCATCAACAGTCCTATCTCTCCTACATAATCAATTTATTGGTACGTCACTAATTAAAGTTAAAATGTACTTAATTTGAATTCTTTACTTGTAAGTGGATTAAAGAATGTTATAGTCTCATAATTGCATGCTAACTTTTAAGTTCAATTTTGTAAACATTGTTAAAAGGTCAATAAAGTTTTTATTATTTATTTATTATTTATTATTATTTACATGTACAAGCTCACTATCTTTCCTATCCACTTTGAATATTAGCGAGGTATCATCGGCAAATAAAACGACGTCTGCTAGGTCTTTAACCATGTAAGGGAGATCATTTATATATGCCAGAAACAAAAATGGACCAAGGCACTCCCATTCTAACAGGATGGCTAGATGAAAAGACACCGCCAATATCCACTTTCTGCTGTCTGTTTGACAGGTAAGATTCCACCAAGTTACTACTCTACCTAATATCATGCTTTACTAATCCATGGATTTGTCTTTTGGACTGGTGAGTACAATGCAAAAGGTTGCAATCAAAAGTTTAATAACTCCTGCAATATAACATTGTAGAGTCCATCTTTCTAGAATAGAATAGAATAGAATAGAATAATTTTTATTGCCAGAAAAGAACAATACAAATAAAACAATTATGCTTAACACATAGGTAACATCCAGTGAGGTGTCCTTAATACTAAGTTAGTGATATTACCGTGAGACTCAAACTAAGCTCAATTAAGGCTTGTATCTTGAGCCTCAGAGTGATTACCGAATCTGATGAAGGATATGATTCCTAGGTTGAAATTGCTTGCTTAATTATACATTATAAATGGCAAATAAAAATACAAAATAGAAAATCGGAGTACACATTTTCAAAGAGAATATTGAATACTGATATATTATTTTACAATGCACTTCTCCGACATTCATAATATTCTCATCGTTTAGTAGAATTGGATGCATTTTAATATTGAACGGTCTTTACCTAAATCGAGTTTTGGCGCTGCATGAAATTTACAGGGCACTTATTCATTTTCGATATAAACAACGCCCTTATAGATGAAGGCAGCGAATACTTTTACTTTTGAAGTAAATGCTATATAATAAGTACTCGGAAATTTTAATTATAAATTATAATGCATGAAACATCCTTGATTTAATCTCGCTCTATTGTTTTGATCCTCCGTGCACTCTGAGGTAGGTATTAGGTATATCAAAAAGAATAAATAATAAATCTATAAGACAACAAAGTTATTCAGCTTGTCCGACAAACATCTGTGGATGCAATTTGAATTTGTGAACTGCACTGACCTTTCTATTTGAAATGTAAATCTTCCGAGAGAGGCCCATTTGGAAACGTAACTCCGAAACTGAACTCTCTGTAACGTACCTAACGTTTTTTTTTCATAACCATTTCTCCTGACAATTCTATATAAAATGTTCTTATTAGTCAGGATTTCAGGTAGGTACGAAATGGTAAGTTCCTAAGTAGTAATGTGTGTATAAGTCCAAAGTTTATAAATAACCTGTGACTTATGAGCAAGAGTAAAGCAACAATTTCCAAGCAGTAAACTAACTTCTGCTTCGAAAAAGTTCGAATTTGGTAAATTATATCTTATTCATAATTTTGCACAAAGCTAGAACTAAGTTTAAATGCCTTTTTCTATCAGTTATTCACGTTTATCATGAACCAAAATTGACAAGATTCAAATCTGTTGATCCAATAGGTAGTCCCTACCTCTAGAAGTTAGTTTTACTGATGACAACGTCGCTATTAATTAGTTATGGATGATTTTATAGGTGTGATGCGTAGGCCAACTATAAATAGTTAAGTATAGAGAAAGGCTGGCGTCATGGATGCCGCCAGGCGGTCGCCAAAATGTGAACAGATTCTCGGTGCGCAGTGGAAGTCGACGGGATCTGCGCAACCTCCTCCCACGGATTACTTTTTAGCTTATCGAGTCCCATACGCGGTCAAATCAGGATCTGTATACCAGCATCCGTCAAAGAGACCAGTAGTTTGTTTATAACATAATGTGGTTCATAATAGTAGTGTCGTTTCACAGATATCGCTTATTGATACGGCTTTTCATATTTCACTAATAAAAAGGACACGTGACTTTGTTTGAATATTTGATATCAACAGTTGGTTGTGAGTTGTGTGCAGTGCTCCAGCAGCCTTTTCAACCGGTGCGACTTGTGGTAAGTATGTTTTTGTCAACTTTACCGATAATTATCTTCGCCTATTTTTAGTTGGTATAAAAAGTTCATCAGACTCTTGAAGCTTTTGTTTTATTTGAAATTCTTTGTAAAGTAGAAAAACTTTAAAATCCATTACTTGAAAATTATAATGGTAGGTAATCTTATTTTTGGTCATTATAGTGGAATCTTTTCTCGGGTTAAAAATACGAGGAACACAATTTGATGAAGAAGAAATAAAATGTTTTTAAATAAATAAATAGATAACTAATTTGTTATTTGATAAAATTTGTTTCGTCAATAATAAAACATTATTATACCTACCGGTATATTTTAAGGTCTCTTCTAGTCCATTAAATATTTACCTTCGTTCTAAGATCTACGATAATTAAAATCCTACTTCCTATAATAAGTATAAAATCGAAAGTTTGTGTGTATGTTTGTTACTTCTTCACGCTTAAACGGATGCACATATTGAATGAAATTTGGTGTGAAAGTAGCTCAGAGTCTGAAATAACACATAGGCTACTTTTATCCTGATAAATAAAATAGTTTTTGCGAGAATTGGTATCAATTGAAATATACATTTTTTTTGGCGTCCCAACGGTGGCTCCTGGTACCAGGATACATGTGTGTAGTGTTATCTAACCTCAACAAAGTATATTAAATTATGAAATATTGCGAGTATGGTTCATGACTAGGGTATTTTTTTTAAGACTACCGTGACAAAGGCGACAGTTTTTTGTCTAACAATATAGTTCGGACATCCATTTTGGTTACAAAATTAATAATGTATTAATAACAAAAGTGTCCTCAGCGAAAGATCTAGGGGTAATAATAGATGAAAAATTATCATTCTCAGAACATATAGAGAACATAGTCAGTAAAGCATACAAAAGTCTCGGATTTATTATATTGATTGTACTATTCATATTTTCGAAGTGTCTTGGAGTAGGTACTGTACCTTGATATGGAATCCTAATTATATTATTTACAAACTAAAAATTTAAAGTATCCAGCACAAATTCATTAAGCATCTAAACTTTCGCTACTACAAAACATTCAAAGATTATACTGAGTCCTGCACATTTCACAGGTTAGATACCTTTGAAAACAGACGAATTTTGGCTGACATTATGTACATATACGCACGGAAATTGTAATGGATATATTGATTGCACTGAGATAATGCACAAAATATTACGTTTTTGTTGTCCAAAGGTCAGAACCAGACATACAAATTTGTTCGCTCAAACAGTGTTTAACACTAACTATGCGCAAAATGCACCGGTTACTAGACTTCATCGAACCTATAATAAAATATTTGATGATCTAGATATGTTTCAGCACAGTAAACCTAAATTTAAAAGTGAAGTTCTTAGAATCTTAAATAACCCTCATTAGATTTTATTTATGCTTAAGCTTGTATATAACTTTTAGTATAAGTTTACCTCCATACCTACTTTGTAATTTTATTCTAATTTGATAAGACTGTCCTAGTTAAGTTTTAAATTGTTTACAAAATGAAAATCCGTTTTAGGCCGTAATTTTAAGAAACCATTACCGAACTTTGTTAATAAAGGGCTTTTTTGATATCATTACCGAACTTTGTTAATAAAGGGCTTTTTTGATTATAAATTTAAAAAAAAAACCATTGGAACTACCTAAAATTCAAGATAGGGTTAAATGTATAATATACATATTATAGAATATAGCTGCGCTGCACTAGTGATATGACGTCAATGTACAAAACAAATCTCGTCCCGGAACAGCAGTCCGCCTGCGTGAACGTTAAAAAAAAAGGATCTGGTAACGACGTGCGCAACAACCTGTGGAGTGAGCGAGAGATGTATCGTGACCTATTTAGGGTTTAGGTTACAGGAGTGACCTAGGGCAAGCTAGCTCGCAGTGGGCCCGGCGATCGCCGCACCGGCCCCCAGTGGCCGCGCCTCAGTTGCAACTCAACACTGCAACGCTGAACTCCTCTCGTACCTGATTTCCTGGTACCCTCAGTACCAAAAGTATCCATTTATTTGTGTGTTCAAGAGTGAATTAAGATCTGAAAATCTGTACGTAAGTTATTTAGATTTTTTAATAGATAATTATTTGTGCAATTTAACTCCTATAATGGCAAATAGTTTAATTCAATGTATATATTTTTAATTACTTGTTATTAATATATACATCTTGAATTCGGTATCAACATTAAATAATGAAAATATCTCAACCCTTTAATATTTGTTTTTTTTAAAACTACTTTTTTAACCAAAATCCCCTAAAACTTATTATCTACTCATTATTTTATATTTATACCACGAAGCATAAGAAATGCCATCAAAATCAATTTTAATAATCTTACTAATATTATAAACGTGAAAGTTTGTAAGAATGGATGTCTGGAAGTATGTTTGTTACTCTTTCACGCCTAAACGGGTAGACCGATTGAGCTGAAATTTAGTGTAGTGATAGCTTAGTCCCTGGAATAACACACAGGCTATAGTACAGCGGGTAAAACCGCTGGGCGCAGCTAGTATAATATAATGAAATAAACATAATGAAGTGTTGCATTGAAGATGATAATAAGACAATAAGGTTTTGTTGATGATATGAAAGATTTGTATTGATAAGAATTTACCAACATAGGCAGATATAATGCCTACTGCCTATTACTTATTTTTTTAGCTAGACGCTACCGAATTACCGTAGTTAAACATCTACGACGTAGATTTTTAAATCTTTTTCACTACCTCCCGGCCCTCTTCTTCCGTATCATCCCTCTATTGAATTTTCTATATTGATTTTTATATAATCCTTTATAAGGGCTCGTCATTTTAAGTTATCCAGTTATCTCTCGTGAAGCCACATCCTGGCCTTTCAAAAACTAATACCACTTAGGTACCTGCTGAGATTTTTTTATATTCTGCCTTTCAGACTTTAACTAGGTAATACCGGGGCAAACTTATTGAACTTCCTCTTGAATTTCCTCTATTGATTTATAAAATTTTCTATAAGGTGGTGCCAGGCTACTTACGTGAAGCCACATCCAGGACTTTAAAAGCTTACTTCATCACTATCTAATTACCGATTATTCAATTTATATAAATAATATTAAGTAATTATATAAATAATTTATCTAGGTCATTCCGGGACAAAGGCTTTAGTGAACCAATAGGTACTCTCATTTTAGAGCTCGGAACCCGGACATAGGATCAATACGCCACCTTACCACCCTTTGGTGAATTTTAAATGCATCGAAATTCTGAGCCCTACTTTCAAAATAGGTCGCGTCGATCGAAACCGAAGGTTTTCTGTATTATAAACTATTGCATAATATACAAGTAAGTCAAACAGTTTAACATAGGTAATGTGTACCTAGAGTTAGTAGCTCATCAATAATGTCGCCTATTACTAAATGAGTTTACGATTTCATTGTAGGTCGTATGACCGATTGGCAAATGCAAATGTGGTGTGCTGGCATTTTTTAACAGGAAACATGACTGTAATATACCCACCCTTTTCTGGAAAGAGATGATTGTTATGAAGTGGCGCCGCTTCTACTGCCAGCGTTACTAAACATACCCAAGGAGTTCCTGAAGGACCACAACGAGCCGCCACTAGCTGCGCTGGCGCATATTTTCCTGCCTTAGCGAGACTAGAACTTTTATTAGCAACACTGCCATCCATTAGTGGCATGGTTCGAAACATTCCATGTGCTGGCGTACATTATAAATATATTTTATATTAAATTAGATTTTATTATAATAAAAGATTATTTGTTAAGTACCTATATTAGATATTATTATATGAATATAATTTTATTGTTTTTAGCTATCAGTTGACTTATAATGTAGATAATATATCTATTTAAAATTTTTGTAATTCTCAATAAAGTAATCTTATAAAACAGTGTATGAGTTTAATTTTACTCCTGAGTCGATTGCTAATGCTTCCATCAAGTAATAACGACTCCAGATGTTTACTGACTAAAAACGCTATAAAATTCTACTATAAACCGGCTATTATTCCAGAATCTGGAAGCTTTGCCTCATTATTGAGTATATTTTTACTCATATACAAGGTTTACTAATTTGTAGAGTAACTGGTACCTATATCTATAATATAATCTATGGTAATGAAATAAAAAAGAATATAAAAATATTTCAGCAGGATTATTCACTTATCCGTGAAAGAACCGAACCGAATACCGATTTGTCAAAAATGTATGTAATGACGTATTATGCAGATACAACTTGACATGTCATATCACGTCATTTCATACATTTTTGACAATTCGGTATTCGGTTCGGTTTCCTAACCGATAAGTGAATAGCCCTGCAGGACATTTACACAGCGCCACCTAACCCCAAGCTAAGCAACTTAATGTTTGTTTTATGGTGGCTTCATAAAGTTATCTAAGTATAGAGGCATAAAATACTTATAAAGTTTTCTTTAACAGAAGAGTCAGTATGTGCATAATAATAATATACCTCTAGAATGGAGCTCCACAAAGTTTGTTCGCGAAAGTGCATATTTTTTGAATGATAATAGAATCTGCATTGTCAACCAGGAGTCTAGCTCCACATTTTCGAAATTCTTAAAAAACAATAATAGGACCGTTTCAAACATTTAGATTTTTATCAAAATAAGAAGATAGCTGCAAGAGAAACCCAGAAAGGGTCCAGAGTCCAGATGTGCAAAAGCTAAGCGCTGTCCTTATCTGTGATCAGCCGTTATCAGCTTTTCCTTGAGAAATTAGAACACACGGAAACCTTTAGAACCCTTCTTTTTTTATTCAGTTTTTTTTATATTTCTTTTCAGTGATTCACTGGAGTCAAGATGCAGATGGCTGAGGCCGCAGTAATCACCTCCAGGGGTGATTACTTTCAAAATGGATTGTTTGGTGAGTTCTTTTTGTTATAATAAATAATTTATTATTATAAATAAATTATTTATTTACAAAAATAGGTACATTAAATCTAATGATACAGAAACATTTGGGTACAATAAGGAGGTGTCATGATGGTGAAACTGCTCTATCCGAAACTAGACTTGTGGTCTGTGTCTTCGGTTAGAGCTTTAGTGGATCATAGCTTAAAATCTAAATATGGAAACTAGTGCATATTATGAGTATGATTTTTAACATATACCTAAGTATGAAAAATATATTATAATCTGAATATGTGATAACTAACTAGCAAGATAAACAATCTAAACACAAAGATATTGTGAAACATACATAACATAAGCAAAGATTTATGTTAATGATGATAATTGAACAAGTTTTACAGTAGAATTACATATTTAAATCATAAAGTATTTACAAATATCTACAAGGCAGGAAGTTGCTCTGGACCGGAGATGGGATTAATTCAATTTAATTTTTTAGTTATGTTCTTTTGATGAATTTATTGTGTGGTTCCCACAGGAACCGAAGGGCCCATGAACGGGGCGGGCATGCGTCGGCTCCTCGCGTACAATGCCACGCGAATATACTCGCCAATCACCATGAACAGTCAATGGTCGACACTCTTGCGGCTCACTGTCATCATCCTTCTCTCAGTCGTCGGAACCATCGCCAACGGTTTTTTCGTTTCCAGCTTCTTCATCGAGAATCAACTTAGAAAACTTGGTAAGGCCAAGTACATTTTAGACGCGATTTTATGTGAAAATTATTAATTCGAACATTTGAATATAGAAGCTTTTACGCCAAGCCTAGAAGTATCAGTGTCAGTAAAAACAACATTTAAATTACTTATTTAACGAATCGATTACGCAGTTACACACAAACCTGTCCGCAATTTTTAATTTAAAATTCCTTCAAATGAACACAATATGTTTCAAAATTCAATAACTTTGTGTACAGGAAACGTGTACCTGGCATGTGTTGGCGTGGCCGACGTCATCATCACCGCGGGCGTGATGCCCGCCTCGGCCGTGGTGCTGCTCTCGGGGATCTGGGACTTGCCCACCGTCTGCTATGGCCTGCAGTTTGCTACACAAACCTCCGTCTACTGCTACACGTTCTTTTTCATTGTACGCATAATACTCGGATTTAATTATATTTTTTAGGGTTCCGTACCTCGAAAAGAAATCCTTATAGGATCACTTTGTTGTCCGTCCGTCCGTCCGTCTGTCTGTCTGTCAAGACCCTTTTTCTCAGGAACGCGTGGAGGTATCAAGCTGAAGTTTATAGGAAATACTGAGGTCTACTGCCTCTTAAAACTGTGAAAAAATCAAACTTCTAGGCCAACGCAATCAAAAGATAAAGTCGAATATGCCGCAAATTTCAGCAATTTTCGATATTCACAAGGGAATCAAAACTTACAGGGTACTTCCCGTGAACTCAGAAACTTGAAATTTGGACGAAGCAACGTCTTAGAGCACAGATAAAGGAAAATTGAGAAAACCGTCAATTTTTAGTTATATCATATAAAAAAATATTTTTAATAAGTACTTTCCTCATGACCGCGTAGAGGTAATAAATTGAAATTCATATCAAATAATCAGGTCTATAATACCTTAAGCTGTTACAAATTCAAACCTCTATGTTAAATGTTAACGCAAAAAAAAGAAACAGGAATTTTAGGCGCATATTTTCAAACTCGCTACTACTCACAAGGGAATCAAAACCTACAGGGTACTTCCCGTGACCTTATTTACTTAGGTATATACCTACGGGTTTGTACGGAACCTTCGGTGCTCGAGTCCGACTCGTACTTGACCGGTTTATTTTACTATTAATACATATTTTAACACTTTTAATTTATTTCAGATGGTCGCTCTCGAAAACTATATAAGGATATGCAGCACCCGTGCTTGCTACGCTAGATTCCTGTCGATCCCAGTCAGTGTTATCAGCTGCCTCATATTCGCCATTGGATTTACGGTGTCCGGAATAGGCGTGTACCTCAGCTATGACTATGATTACTGTGATCGTATCAACAACGGAAACTATTACTTTCGCTTATCGACTGCGATAATTATGCAAGCGATCCCGTTTGGTGTAACCATCGTACTTCTCACGACTGCATCTCACGTGGTCCGCGCTCGCGCTCGTCGTCTCATCCATTACAAACGATCTCAACAGTACGAGCAAGATTACAAATTCATTAATTTAAATATCTGCGGTTATTTATTATTCATTTTCGCCTGGATTCCCTACCTGGTGATCGTCAACAGATACCCATACACTTCTGACGGCAGCTACTACACTTGCGTTTGGATCGGTTTGTCCCGGTCTATCGTGACCAGTTTTTTGTACAGTGGACTGAATCGCAATTTTCGTCGGGCGTTCGCTCATTTATTTTACTATTGCTGCTGCAAGAACAGCCTCGCGTCCCCGTTCAACAGCCGGCCCCGCGTTATATTCAAGGCAGGTACAGGAGACGTGCGCGTCCACATGCACATCATGCACTTGTCTGTGGGTCGAGAGCGCGCGGGCGGCGCCGCTAGCTTTCGCGAGTGTGATGCTCCGGAGTTGTAGGTGTCTGACGCGGGCTCGGCTCGCCGCCCAGCGATTGGATTCAGGTTCATACCTCGCCCCTACAACGGAGAGATGCCTGCCACTCGCAACATACCGCAACGCTGGCGCGGGCGACGTCGCCAAACTCGGCCCACGTGGGTTTAAATCGTACCCCCCGAGCCGCTGCTACCTCTACGTCTTTATTATTTTCAATAATTATGTTGTGCCCAAAACGTGTTTAAAAAAACAATAATTTCACACACAAAAATACGTATATAATTTCCATAGTGGTGTTATGGTGATCTATTAGATTAAATTATATAATCCCTCGATATGATAAACCTACAGATGACAAATCGTAGATGGTAGTAGATACCCTAGTCAAATGTCCAAAGTCAGTAAAACACTTAAATAATAAATGTTTCACTTAAATAATACAGGGTTATTTTTAAAACACCTGCAACCTCACATGACCAGTTATTTAGTCTATGCTGTCCCATTGCTGGGCAAAAACCTTCCTCAAATCTTTCCACGCTCAATCTCTATGCTTCGCGACCGATTCTGATGGAATATTGAATTGATATTGATTTTGTATGACAGTAAAATGTAACAAATTATTATCAAAAGTCACATATCACATGTTGTTCATGATGTTAGCTGCCTGGTCCTGCAAGGTTGCAGATGTTTTAAAAATAACCCCACGCACTTTAGATAGGTAAACTGAATGTTGTTAACATGTTGTATTAATGTGTAGGTACATATACCTAATCGATGTATAGTTAAATACGTAATTTAATATTTATTTAAGTCTATAAGAAAATGATTGTATCTCAAAAACAGCAAGGTCTAAGTTATCTACTAGTTTATAGGAGTTACCATCTATGGCTAATCACAAAATCTCATAGGTGCGGTGGAGTATTTGGTCAAAGCTAGGACTATAAAGCACATTACAGACGAAACAAAATTTAAATGCACCTAGTAAATAATGTAACTCGATACAATAATAAATAATAAAACGTTATTTTTTTTCTGTGCGAAATAGTTCAATACACTCCGGGTAGATGGATATAGGAGAAGATGGTGCAGCATTCTTAGAACGAAAGTCAAACAAGCCAAACCACAAACATGAGGTTCATGAGTGATAGACCATCTAAAATCGTGGTTAGTGGCCTGACACAAAAACAGTAAAGGTTAAGAGTATGTAAGTGAAATAATTTAATTAACTATCCCTTAATTACTGAATCGACCGCACCTATGTAGGTATATTTACCTAGTTAAATATTATTAATAAGAATAATCAATTGTAATGTTAGCATTCGATGGTATATAATAAATATCTATGATTAATAAATAAAGTACATACCTAAACTATAATAAATAAATAACGGGCTTGATTTCATGACAAATGGAGAGCTATCGTAAGATTACATAACTTATCATAAAAATACAATATCATATTTTATATACAACTTTTACATCATACTACATATAGGCTTATTACACATTCTTATAAATATATAAATTATTGGTACCTACTTAAATGTATTCAGTAAATACATAATGAGTTCGGGTGATGACTACTAAAATAGGAATAAATTTAGTCAGTAAATAAAAAATGGATAAGTAAACAAAATAGCAACGTCAACATCGCAGAAAAACCTAGATCAGCCAGAACAACAAAGTGGTGGTGGTGAATGGTGAAGTGGCGACTTTTTTTTTTAAATGACCTACGCTGTTGGTCTCAGAATAAGACCTCTACAGCTTTACCGGGCGTGTGGTGAGCGCAGGAGGCACTCGACCCAAAGTTTTTGTGGGCGACAAGCTCAAGGGCGCCTCAGATGGCACGAACCTCGGCTTGGGCCGTCGCCAGATACGGGGGACTAGACTTGCCCTGGCACCCCTGAAGGGGCGTGTCCTAGGGCCCTAACAGTGTTTTGATCTGTTTGATTATTTGGAGAGAATCTAACTGATCTGAAGGATCTCAGAGGTCTTCGACCGCGCCGGCGCGGTCGGTGTCGTGATTGTGTTGGTTGGAGGATCTGGTATCCGGGACCAGTACCGAAAACGGAGCGACTGTTGCGCATGGTTGGCGGATTCGGCGATCCCAGCGCCGCCGATGTGACGGCAGCGATGGGATCGTCCGGATCGTTCAACACGTTTTTAGGGCGACGACGGAGGGGAGTGGAGGCCTGATCTACAGAGTAGTTCGAGGCTTGGACAACGAGGGGATTGGGGTGGTGGGGGGCCGCGTCAAAGTAGCGGCGAGAGCAATCCTTCATGAATTGAAGTACAGAGGGGAGTTCGAGATCGCAATGCAGATCGGAATTGCGCTGATACCATTCAGCCCCGACTGCTTTACGGAGAAAGCGATTTTGAATCACTTGAAGCATGTCTAAGGTGGAGAGAGGGGAGTGAGCGAACACCACGGAAGCGTAATTCATGACGGGTCGTATGCAAGTTTTGTAAAGTGTCAACTTATTTCTAAGTGACATTTTACTCCGCTTGCATAGGAGGGGACTGAGTCGGGCCAAGAAGAAGGCCGCTCGGTTGCGCACGGTTGTGTCGTGTTTTATGAAGGAGAGTCGACTAAGAAGTGGCGATGGTGGCAGGTACAGTAGTGGTCGTGACAGCGGCAAAGTTACGTGGTGGTGGTTATAGAGTGATGGTCAACTGGTGTTAATGGTGAATGGTGCTAGAGTGGTGATGATGGTCAAGTAGTGGTGGTGCTCAAGTGTTCGTGATAGTGAAGTGGTGGTGGTCTGCAAGTGTGGGTATGTAATATGCCCCGGGAGTGATGTACTATCAGAGATCTGACGAAAAAAATAAATTAGTCATCATCCTACTGTAATAGAATAAATATAAAACTCTATGATATCATTGTACTGATTTCACAATTTGAGGACTGATTCACTTCGGATTTAGGATTCTACATCCAAAGCCAAAAAACGACCTTAAATTTTTTGATTACTAAAAATTTACAATTAATAGGTAGTTTGGAGTTAAAGTTGGAAAATCAAAATTTTTAATATTATGTACATAAGGTGCTACGTCTATAATAACGGAAACGAAAGAACGTTAAATTACCGCCTCAAAGTATTTTTTGTGTAACTTAAATTTGAAACAGCGTTTTTGACATACCTATTATAATTGCATTTTCTCCTGATAACTATTCTCTCAAATTATTAATAATATCATAATATATCACAACTTATAAGTGTCTAGAGCTCGCGCTCATTACGTATTCATAATGTGCGTGTGCGCATTGTTAATTTCTCATTCAAAAATGCTTTTGACATTTTGTATTGAATCTGCGCGCGTAAAAATGTACAAGTAGAGCGCGGAAATATAACCTGTAGAGAATAAGAAATTGATATATTCTCTAATAATTTAGCTAATTGGTGTATTTTAATCTAAAAAAAGGACGTAGATTCAGTGTTCAATGTTGTCTTAGTATTAAATAAAATACCTAATTAATTACCTGTACTCAAATTTTTTTTTCCTACTAAATCACTTATACTATTACACTAAGACTTCCAAAATATCAAATATATATTATACTTACAACAATAAAAACGGCACAACTCACGTCTAATACTGCCGAGAATATCTCGACCACGGTTGTTGTAGTTATGGAGAACACTCGCGATAGTTTTAAAAATCGTATATATTATACTTGTCTATCCTTTTTATATAAAATATTACTAGACTTTCTAAAATTTATATCAATTTATATTCAATATATAATACATATGTACACTTACACTTTTAATATATCCAATGGACCACTTTTTAATATTACTTATATTTTACTAAACCAAACACATTCCTTATAAATTATAATAGGTAGAAGTAAGAAGAAAAAAACCTAAAAAATTAGTGTTTTAAATGTGTAGATTATAGTCATTATATACTCGTAACATGTTAAGTATATGAGGTAATATAATATTATAGTGTAAACCTATATTACACAGCTCAGCCCTAATACGCGATATATGAGTAGGCGCTATATGTAGCGCACTTAGCTTATAAGATGTAGCTTATAAGGTGGGCTTACATTTCACTTGCCTGTAACTTAAGTTAACTATGCTACTTAGTTGTTCTATGGGTCTGTCCATATAGATTTTCGAGAAGTGTTAACCACTTTTCTTTATTAGTCGCTTAGAAGAGATAATATAAGAGTTACTCATAAAAAATGCCCAGAGTATGCCCAGAGGTTTTACCAGCTGAAAAGCTGCTAATGAATTCGAGGGCAATGCCTAATATCTACGTGGCGTGATCGTAGCAACTTATGCCTACGAGCGTCGCACACGCCGAACGCCCAATGTACGGTCAGCTTTTAAGTCTTACTCGTTTTGGTTTTAATGCATCCTATTTTATTAACCCCCGACGCAAAAACGACGGGGTGTTATAAGTTTGATGTGTCTGTCTGTCGGTCTGTCTGTCTGTCTGTCTGTCTGTGTGTGTGTGTCTGACTGTGGCATCGTAGCTCCCGAACGGATGAACGGATTTTAATTTATATTTTTTTGTTTGAAAGTAGAGTTAGTCGAGAGTGTTCTTAGCCATGTTTGATGGAAATCGGTCCAAGATGGCCGCCGCCACAAAATGGCAGATTACTTTTTTCTTCACGACCCCATCAATATGGGTATCAAATGACAGGGCTTAACGAGTAGAATACAACTCACTATATAAAATTAAAAATCCAAGATGGCCGCCAACACAAAATGCTGAATTACGTATTGCGTTGGGGGTTTTTTAAAATTTTAATTTAATTCACTTGATTTATATAACAAATTCTCTTAGGCATTTAGTGTTGTTGTTCTAGAGCGGAGACCGCGTCTCTACAAACGTAGTTTAAAAAGTTTACCCAAGGACGACGCCCTTGGGCGAGATGGGGCGACGATATTCGGAGATTCGCTGGAAGTGGTTAGAGAAAGACGGAGGGCCGAGTTAAGTGGCGTGCTATGGGGAAGAATTTTTTTTGAAGCTACGCTAACGCAATAGGTTTCGAAAGTTGCGTAATTCCGTTGCGTAATTCACATTTATTCACATTATGAATTTTGTGTCATCTTGAGAGCCTGAGTGGACAGACTTGGGCAGATGATGATTTAGGTTGTTCTTACTTACTTGACTTAGGTGGATGATTCTTCGGAGGCAAAATTTTCGATGTCTGAAGGTTTATCTCCTAGACCAATAGACAAAACAGCATATTATATTTTTTTATATATAGTTTAGTGTTGTCGCTAACTGGTGCAAGTAGTATTTTTAAAATAATTGCAGTCTAGATACAAGAAATATTTTTTTGAAGTGCGTTCTCCTGATTAATATAGGGCGTCCGTTTGTCGTTTATCGGAACAATGTGGTCGATATTTCATTTTCACTTTGACATATCAATATGAATTATAATCTAAACGAAAGGGATTGAATTGAACTCTTCTATAAAAAATATGTTTTAGTTATAACTACATTAGCGTATTTATAAATAAATAAATAAGAAGTGTCCGGCGTATAGTACTGATTAATGTGGCGCGACCTACCCTTGACCGTACTTGGTGAAGTAATTATAATGGGAGTATGGCACCCCGCGCGGGGGGCAGCCAGTCGTGCAACGGACGTGCTAGAAGGCGGACGTGCGGCTGGTACCTAAAATCCCGGTGTTACAAAGGTAAATATCTGATTCATCTGTGTTTGGTTCAGCTAGAAAACTGATTACAATGCCTTGTGTGAAAAAAAAAAAAACTGTTTTGGGACTTTAATCTGAGTTTCGAGTCATGCTTTTGGATAGTAGATTCATGAAGAAAAATACAAATACTGAAGTCTATACGTATGATGAGTTATGATTGATTTTAGGCAAAATACTGATTCATCTGTGCCTGATTTATATGGTTAAACCCCTATATTAATCAGAAAATAAATTCGTTTTGTCCCCTTCAGCAGGAAAGGAGTGCTGTTGATGCGTATTTTTCCTATTATTGACCATGTTAACAGGTTTAGTATTGCTAATGACATATATTTTCCTCATCATATTATGCTTTTGAATAAGTATGCAAAAGTAACTGGAGTAAAATTTTATTTAACTTAATGTACGAGTAACTTTTGATATGTTTTAGATAAAAAGTAGGAATCATTATATAGGTACATAATAATAAATAATAATTTTATAGAAATATTGTAAAAAATGTAATCTAAGATGTCAATTAATAAAGAAAAATAAATATACAAACGTAATAATAATAAATATTCGGCACATCTGATGCAATATTTTCCTTGTCGTTTTTTTTTCTTGTCTTGTAACTATCATAAAAAAATATTTATTCATAAGTAAAATTCTTTATGATATATCTAATTTATATTAAATGTTGCAGCTCACAAAAATGCCACGCAGTAAAGATGAAATAAAGGTGAAAAAGAAACTCGCAGAACGTAAAAGCACTTGATTTCATAACTTAGCCATAATTAATAATTTTATTTTACTAAGGCAGCATAATGTTGAAAGTGCCATTAAATTAAAGTTGATCTCAATTCTCATACTTTATTATTAGTGTATTATAAATACACTAATGCAATGTGATTGTTTTTTTAATTAGAATTAAAATTGTTTAAAATTGAGACTGATGTCAATAGTGTCATTATTAGAATAAGTTTTTACTTCTGTGATTTTCAAATAAAGATAGTTAATAGTTATGTGAGTTAATAAGTAAACAGGACTGATTAGACGGTTAAAAAAATTAACAGAGTAAAATATTACGTAGCAATTATCCTAACTTTGTAGCTCCTTACATACCTATATTTTGTATTATTATGTTAGAATAAGTTTGTACTTCTGTGATTTTTAATCATTATGAAAGGTTATATTATATAATAATAGCTCTATCAATAAGTATATTAAATAGGAACCATTAATTAAAATAAGCAACATAATGAAACAATATTAGTAACTTTTTTGTACTCAGAAAAATTATAATATGCACAATAGTTACACTTTTTGTTAAATAATAATATTCTCGTATCTTCATATTATTAAATAAACATATTATTGTTTGATATTAAATGATTGGGTATGGGCAACGGAACCCTAGGGGACAGAGGCTGGCTGATTTCCTGGAGAGAGAGGAACTCTTCATGATGAACTCTTTCTTCCAAAAGCCACTTCACAGGAAATGGACCTGGATGAGCACCGATGGTTCCACGAGAAATGAGATAGACTTCATCATGACCGACAAGAAACGGATATTTAGTGATGTCTCTGTGATCAACAGGGTTAAAACCGGCAGTGATCACCGACTTGTACGAGGCTCACTAAATATAAACGTTAAGCTAGAAAGGTCCAGTCTGATGAAGTCTACGCTCCGACCTACCAGTGCCCATATTCAAAACCACGAAAGCTTCCAACTCGAGCTCACAAACCGCTTTGCTTGCCTTGAGAACTTAGCATCAGTGGACGAGATCAACGACGGGCTAGTGGAAGCTGTACGCACGGTAGGGTCCAAGTTTTTTAGACCCCGTCGTAAAGATAGACCTCAGAAATTGGCTGATCAAACCTTAAACCTCATGGCTGAACGACGCTCGTTACAGTTGCAATCTCCCGATGACGCCGAGTCTTATAGGCAGCTCAATAGACGTATATCTAAGTCCTTGCGTCATGATCTGCGTCTCTTTAACACTAACCGTGTCAAAGAGACAATTGAGCGAAACCAAGGCTCCAAAGTGTTCGCGAAGGACAAGTCTATTGGGCAAAGCCAGCTGACGAAGCTGAAACGGGAAGATGGCAGCATAGCGTCGACCAAAGCAGAGGTTTTAGGGGACATCGAGAGGTTCTATGGACAGCTTTACACTTCGGTCGCAAAGCCCGTTGACAGCTTGATAGGAGATCCAAGAGCCAAACTGTCCCGACACTATACCGAAGATATCCCGGACATCAGTCTTTACGAGATTAGGATGGCCCTGAAGCAGCTTAAGAACAACAAGGCGCCGGGCGAAGACGGAATCACTTCAGAGCTTCTGAGAGCGGGTGGAACACCGGTACTTAAAGTCCTCCAGAAACTTTTTAATTCCGTCTTGTCCGAGGGCAAAACGCCTGAGACGTGGAGCAGAGGCGAGGTGGTGCTGTTCTTCAAAAAAGGTGATAACAGCCTATTGAAGAACTATAGGCCCATTACGCTTCTGAGCCATGTTTATAAGCTGTTTTCAAGGGTCATCACGAACCGTCTCGAACACAGACTTGATGACTTCCAGCCTCCCGAACAAGCCGGTTTCCGAAGAGGCTTTAGTACCATAGACCACATTCATACGCTGCGGCAAGTTATACAGAAGACCGAGGAGTATAATTTGCCATTATGCTTAGCGTTTGTGGACTATGAAAAAGCCTTTGATTCGGTGGAAACATGGGCGGTGCTCGAGTCACTTCAGCGATGCCATATTGACTATCGGTACATTGAAGTGTTGAAGTGCTTGTATAAGAACGCCACTATGTCAGTCCGAGTACAGGAGCAGAGCACGAAGGCGATTCCATTAAGAAGAGGCGTAAGACAGGGAGACGTTATCTCTCCGAAACTGTTTACTGCCGTAATGGAAGACACCTTCAAGCTCCTGGAATGGCAAGGACTTGGCATCAATATCAACGGCGAATACATCACTCACCTTCGGTTTGCCGACGACATCGTAGTCATGGCAAAGTCGATGAAGGAACTCAGCATGATGCTCGATGACCTCAACCGAGCTTCACAACGGGTGGGCTTAAAAATGAACATGGACAAGACGAAGGTTATGTCAAATGCCAATGTTGTGCCCACCCCAATATCTGTTGAAGGATCGGTACTCGAAGTTGTGGACTCGTATATTTATCTAGGACAAGTAGTCCAATTAGGTAGGTCCAACTTCGAGAAAGAGGTCAACCGCCGAATCCAACTCGGTTGGGCAGCGTTCGGGAAACTACGCAATGTCTTTTCGTCCGATATACCTCAGTGCCTCAAGACGAAAGTCTTTGATCAATGTGTGTTACCAGTGATGACTTACGGCACCGAAACGTGGTCCTTCACCATTGGCCTCATCTCGAAGCTCAAAGTCGCCCAGCGTGCTATGGAAAGGGCTATGCTCGGGGTTTCTCTACGAGATCGAATCAGAAATGAAGAAATCCGTAGACGAACTAAAGTCACCGACATAGCCCGACGGATTAGCAAGCTGAAGTGGCAATGGGCAGGCCATATAGCACGCAGAGCGGATGGCCGATGGGGTCGAAAAGTGCTCGAGTGGAGACCACGGACTAGCAAACGAAGCGTAGGACGTCCACCCACAAGGTGGACAGACGACCTTATAAAGGTCGCCGGAAGACGCTGGATGCAGGTCGCTTCCAACCGGTACATATGGAAGTCCAAAGGGGAGGCCTATGTTCAGCAGTGGACGTCCAATGGCTGAGATGATGATGATGATGATGATTAAATGATTAATTCACATAAAACATTTAGTTTTTAATTTTTATTCCTGTTTCTGATTCATCTGTAACAAATTCTGATTCATATGGGCACAAAATATTTGAACGATCATATCTCGAAAACTACTTTATAGAAATGAGTCCCTCATTCACATATATGTTTTTTAGGATACCTATTTTCATATAAACATGTGTTACAGGGCTAAAAGTGAAATTAAATTTTGACCATAGGAATCAGCCGAAGAACGCAATTTCGAAGAAATGTCCAGGTTCCAGTGCCCCTAGACGGGTCAGAGGGCGTCCACAGTGCATCTCCAATATTTAATTGTATTATAATTATAGATAAGTTTTAAAATATGCCGTTGAAATGCACAAATTAATTATGTATGCATATAAAATCTTTTAAAAAAAATACGTAGTTTATGTTAACTTTAAGATAGTTTTTTTTCTTATAATGTATTTGTCACTTGTTCTTTAAGGATAATATTACTATGAAATTAAATTGTTGATTACTCGTATAAATGTTTAGTAATAAGTCGGTGTACAAAAAAGACGGGGCGTGTTATATGTATGGATGAAGATACTCGTAATATTTTATTATGGTATAGGTATGTATATGGTAATGTGAGCTTAGATTCGTATGCATTGCAGATGTGGTGAGGTTTTGGACCCGGAGAGGGTATTTTACTTGGAAAATAAAACTTTGGGGACTACGACCAACTGGTATAAAACACAACGTAAAAATGTGGCACTATTAGAGCGCAAACGCAAATGCGATTTTTGGGCGCGATTCCTTTTGAAATCGTGATTAAACACCACAAACATCCCCACCAGTGGGCCAGATGGGAATTTAAATTCCCTTCGAGTCCACTGAGATGTAATCGCGTCGTCAAAGTGAATCGTGATAAATATAATCACATGTGCATTTCGCTCTTTCAAGTTTTGGATGATACGCACCCTAAAAAAGTTGTTTTTGCTCTATATTTTCTACATAATAAAAACTTTTAAAAAATTACATCTTTCCCTGACTTGCCATTCTTCTCGTATAGTCTACTTTTCTTTTTTTTTTAAACAAAATTACTACATTGAGAAAATTGTCATTAACCTTTTGAGATTTGAGGCATATTTGTTAAAATTAATTTTCAGTGATGTTCAATATCATTTTGAGATCGATTTTTATCTGAAACAAAAAAACAAAAAACTTAGTGCACACTGAATAGAAACAGTTCTTGAAGCTTTATATTCCAAGATCTTCTAGTCTATAGCGTAGGATCTAAAAATTCTAAAAGGTTGGTGTCCACTATAGAAGTTGTTATATTTGTGAACATGTTTATTTCATATAATATAATATATTTAAAAAATTAAATAAAAAACAATACCTATATAATATATGTATTTAATGTATATGTATAGAAGTGGATGTCAACCATAGGGATGATTACGGAAGGCTTGAAAAGCCAACGCTGACTGAAGAAAGTGAACTGACACATAGTGCAGGTATTTTCGAATAGGTAACTAATTGCGAGGCTAGGTATATATTTTATACGACTAATAGTATTCTGTTGTGTTCTTGATAATTCAATTATTATCTTTAGTTTAATATGGTTCCACGCCAACAAATTTGTAAATCCACAATTGTGTAGAAGGAAATTATAACTCTGCGTTTGTGCTGCTTTTTTTATTTGACTAGATGACTCGCGCGCACATTGTAGTGTAGCGCCTAACAAAAAATGTTATCAGTTTTTCTCTTCTATATTATGCATTTATTTTACTTATAAACCATTCCTTTAAATCACTCTACCTATTTTAAAAATAATTCATAATAAAATAGACGTCATTTTAAAGATCTAAGCATACATATGTACAGACAGACAGACAGATAGCGGGAAGCGACTTTGTAATGATAAAACTCTGTAACTCTGTAATGTCTTATACTCTGTAATGATAAAACTTGGTATCTTGGTCTATAAGCGCTACAAATAATATGATTTCTCAGTAAACCCACTCATAATAGGTACATATCTGTAATTAGCAGGTTAGTTGCAATTCGCTAGTTGGATAGTTATAAATCAGTAAAACAATGGAAATTCTCTCTAATTGTGGATACAGAAAAGGCGAATGGATCAACATTTATGTCTTTTTCGTAAACTGTTATTTAATTTATTTTTTTTCGATTTACAATTGAATATTATGTGAATGTGTGTTAATTTGTAAAAACTATAGAATTTAAGTAAAAATAACTTCTAGAAGGTACCTTATAACTTTACTGCATTTATTAATTAATTTAATTTACGCACAAAGAATGAATTGGTGAAATAAATATATCATGACCGTCTGCCTGTCTTTATTTCAACAGCCTTTTTGCTCATTTTTTTCTTTGTTTCACCTAATAGTGGCGTAACTTGATTTCAACATCTGAAAATAATAGGGATGTTGACAAGATCAATTTTTTTTAAATATAATTATATTTTCGATAGCTAACAGGACAGCTAGCAGAACAGGGGAAAAATACTTTGTTTAACGGAGGTAAGATATTTAAGAGTAGAGAAAAGAATACGCACAAGCATTGAAGAGCTCATTCAACTTCACAAGTTGCATAAAATTACGTATAAATAGAGGGGTATAATAATTAAAATTTCAATTGCAACAACTTAGCAAGCTTTTCCTACTAAAATTACATAAGTTAACATGTTGTTAAGTACCGGAAGGGAGCAGGAAAGAGCGAACGACGCCGAGAACAATAGAGCTTAATATAGAGCGGGCTACAGCCTCTCCCAGGACCATTACGGCGCGTAAACACACTGTTTCCGTATGGCAGTATGGCGAACGGGCCGTTTTTGTTGAATGTCAATCGTCATATAGCCTTGCTCGACGCAGTCTTTCTGGTTACGAATCGTAACGCAACGGTGAAAGGCGACCAGCAGTGGGGGCCACCGCTGGCCACAGTCCGCGCCGCCTCGCCACAGACTAGACGCGCCTGCGCCTGCGCCCGCCCGCCGACGACATCCGCCACGCCGCGAACATTTTACAACCTCACATCACTCACTAATGTCAAACTTTTACTTTCGCGCCAAACTTTAAACAAAATATTAGTTTTTTCGGGTGCAAGTGTTGTGCGCGATGCCGTGAGCGAGTGACAGTTTGGCGATATTTTTTACCAAAAAGTTGACTCTTACAAAATGTTGGTGTGTGTTTGCCTTTTTATTTGGAGCGCAGTTCTCGCGCCGGCTCTGACCCAAGGTGAGTGGAACAATGAACAATTCTCGGTTATTACGCGAAAAATCTGTCGAGAGTATTATGCCGCCGTCGCCCTGCGGTTGATATTAGATAGCTTTAACCTCCATTTACTGCGCTATGATAGGTAATGCCAGTAAAGTTGCTGTTGCGAAACTTTGTACTCATACAAAAACTTCACTTATAAGGGCGCTGGACCTGAGTGAATGTTAGTTTATATACGTTAAGTATGTGCCCTCAATTAAATCATTAATAATTATAATTATTAGGCAATGGTTTGTTCGCTTAACTGAAAAGTTTTTATCAGATTTATAGTGCGTGAACAAGGACGGACTTTTAGGTAGGTACCTACTTAAATTTATATTTCTATATTTAGGTACTAAACATGCATGAACAATTCCATTATATCATCATTGTAAAACATGCAAATTATACATACAGATATATAACAATGGGATGATTGGAAGATAACATCATTAACAATTAGTAATAAAGATTTTACCCACAGCACATACACTTTAATACCAAGTAGGTAACAAAAAGGATCAAAGTTGTTAAGAAAAATACATTAAGTAGATATAAGTATTAATTTACTGTTTTTGTTAAACTGACTTGGTTAACTCATTCCCACACGCTTTAAAATTTATTGTGTCGAGGTGGTTTGGCGCATCTGTAATTATTATTATAATTTATTTTTTCGATACTCATCAGATTGCATCGATAAACTGAAGCTTGCTGTTTAATTGTCATATCGACAAATATGTCGACATATTACATAATAATATTACATATGTAATCTTAACAACCTACTATTCTACTCCAGAAAAATACGGCATTTTTTATATTATACTATGTATTTAGGTACAACGTACAACTTTTTTATATAAAAAAGCTCAGAAAATGATTGTGCTTAAAATTAAGTTGTTCTTTAGTAGAATACGGGAGTAATTGAAAAGTTTGAGCACTCTTAACAATTATTGTGTTCTCGTTTACATAGACACCAAGCATTCGACTGGCTGGCATAAATACGACGCGATTTTGGCTTGAAAATTCAATTCAAAAGTCTTCTCTTCATTTTAGCAAGTAAAACCCACTGTACTAGCTGGGTTTTACTTGTTGAAATGTAAAGATACATTCATTTTGATTCTGAAGTTTTCAAGCAACAAAAGACGTCGCATTTTTGCACAATCTTTTAAGGACAATCGTTTTGTGAGCTCTATTATATGAGTATGTAAAAATGTTGTACAATGTATCTAAAGCCAGTATATTTACGAATTGTCTGGTAAAATTACAAGTTGTTTCTGTTTTCTCGCCGCTGGCGGTGTCAGTGGTCGTGGAACTCCGTACGGCACGCAATATGTCGGCCGTTTTCTCTTTACTACAATAACTGATGTGTGTGTCAACACGACACTTGCGACGTGATAATATCTCACCAATTGCAGACATTTAAAGCAACAAAATGTCACCAGCGTTTATAAAACTTGTTAGCGCCGATTGCTTGTGGCTAACGCTACATATGGGCGAGATGGGGCGATGATATCCGGAGGATCGCTGGAGGTGGGTGGAGAAGAAAGACCGAGGACCTAGTTGAGTGGCGTGCTCAGTGAACGATCATAGGCTGACGATTATGATGATAAATGAGCGATTGGCGCTTGTTTGG
Source organism: Hemithea aestivaria (assembly GCA_947507615.1). Lineage (NCBI taxonomy): Eukaryota > Metazoa > Arthropoda > Insecta > Lepidoptera > Geometridae > Hemithea > Hemithea aestivaria. The sequence continues at coordinate 6,716,541 of OX382323.1, forward strand.
AGCCCCCGTTCCGGCACGATGTTCAGAAATGGATTTTTCTCATCTTCTTAGTTTAGTCTTCTACTAACTTCGGCCCCAACATTTCTTCTAAGGTCTAAGGAAAACCGCTATCTATAAATAATATATGTATGGGTAAAGCGCTAATCATAAACATCAAAAAAGGAGTTTCTTTCTCTTGTACCTTCCATCTGGATAAAACCTGGAAAATTGGGTAAGGCAAGTGTTGAATCGTAATTGAAGTAGATCTAAATTGATCCCTTTACTCTAAAACTATGATGAAAGGTTTAGGAGCTTCTTCCAACACCATCATGTTTACGATATTTACAGCAGTACCTACTGTCTTCTTTCAATTCGATCACAATTGTTGATAATGGCAATTCTTGGAGTTACGCAGATTTTTAGGATCCTACAAATATTTCGAAATTTTCTTTAGGTGCAATCGTAATCTGTGAAATCATCTTGTCTAACAACGAAGTGGTTAAATCCGTCAAGTATAAAAGCCGTTGCGCCATCGCTCGTTACTTATTGCTTAGCCAACGGTTCTCACATACACAAACACAGTACCATTTAGGTTACAACATAATCTGAAAACTTCCAATTCGTTTTCAATACGCAACAATAAAAATAGATCGATTTGTCGTGCGAGATCGCGTGCGCTAGCGCAGATTGCTTTCACTTATCCTTCGTTTATGTGTGTGTACTCAGTACGGTTGTGAGAAACTCGCTGACACGTTCCACTGAACGATATTCTGACCGGTTTCCGCTAGGGCCGGGAATGTGTAGGGCCACATGTTGTCTTCGCGAACCATGTGACGGAAATTGCACGAAAGGACAATTTTTTGTTCGTAAACTAAATTTTAACAGGTTAGTAGGTTGGTGTTAGCTGTAGTATTGTTTCTAATTCGAACAAAGACATTGCCACAAAAAAAGGACGGAAAAACTAAGCAACTACCGACTTATAGGTACATCGTGTGTCTAGTTCCGAGTTTTGTCTTTTTTTCGACAAAGAAAGAATAATTAAATATACCAAGTATATATTATAATATAATATCGTCATTATAAACAGAACTATAGTCTCCTTATATTATGGTCATAAAAAGACTTCTACTTCATTTGGCATATAATAATATGTATTATATCAAATGAAATAGGTATTCTATGTTTCTCGTTCTTGATTATAGTAAAAGATCCATATATGTTAATATATACTCTAATAGCTACGTTGAAATAACGTTTTTCAAATAAATTTAGGCGCGTATCTTGTCAGACCGGAGCCGCCAAATGGCATAGGTCAGGGTCTTTTTCTCTGTGAGATTCCGATCTTAGGAACAAGACTGCAATCAAATTGATATTTTACATATTTTATAATTTATATCCGAATCATCTAAAATACCACCTATTATATTATATCCCCTTTATTCTTTTTATCAGGGAGATAAAAAGACGTTTGTGTAGAGACATATCTATCACATTACTATATAGTGCAGAGTGCAGCAGAGAAGTCTTCGGCTTCGGCGCCATATAACAATAAGGTAAATAAATGATCCTGACATTTAATGAAACGTCATGCAACTTTAACATTGGATCATCTCTATTTATTATATTAGCAGATGAACGAGACGAACCCGACGCACGCCTGATTTTAACCGATAACGTCTGCCCATTATAGTCATTGTGTGTCACCTGGATTTTGAAGGTGTACAAAGAGAGGTTTTATAAGTTCGGAATATTATAACATAATTTGAGCTTTTTATGAAATTTTATTATACAATGCATATTATCAAAGACGTTCATAATTCATAATGATAAGAGTAGAGCTTAATCACTATGTCAGGTCGTGCTCTATTTTCATAAACGGTAGGAACATTTTTTTAGCTAACAAGTGCAATTTAAAAATGTCAACGTTTACTCATGTAGGTACGTATATGTATAGGTGTTATTTTATCTAATACAAACATTAATTAGCCTAAGGCAATATTTATACTTTCTTCGTTCAAAGTGCCCAAACAAGTACGTGCGTCTTATTTAATAAGTCGGAGCTGGTTTGTCATAAACTTTCTCTCAGCTTCCTTTTGCTGATTGGCATTTACAAGTTTTATCTAGAATATCTACTCTACAGTTATATGCAGATGCCAACTGGTCACATCCGGGACAAACACGTAAAGAATTCCTAAATGGATGTTTTGGAACCTAGATAAAACTAAATTGATTTCGGTACCATTAAAACGAATATTTATAAGATATTTTAATTTTTTTGTTTAATTACAAAACAAGATGAAAACAAATAACCAGTAGGTAGATTTTTTTTGCTGTTTGATGTAGCAACCATAAATAGTAGGTACTTGCCACATAAATTAATTCCTAAGGTAGGTAAATTTATCCTTAGGTAGGTGAAGTAAGGTTACACTTGAATTTAACAAAAAAACATGCGGTTCTTATTAGGTTCAATTGTTAATGAGCACAACAAATGAAAATAACGTGAACTTTCAGGTTCGTAACTGAACTCACGTAGAATGCAGTTGCACACTTTAAGGAAGATTGGATCGTCACCTATACCTTCTATTATACCTGTTTATAATAATATCAATAGATATACAAAACGCTATCCAACTTGACTTTAAAACCACACCTTGCTCGGGCAATAAAAATATCAGAGAACAAAGAAAATTATTCATAAAATGTTTTGAAAGATCAAGAGATTCATGAGTTGCGAAAACACAAACCTTATAAAAATTCCTCTTGATTGTTCTTTTAACTTTAGTTTTATATTACTCTCACATTCTTTAGAAAAACAACTAAAGACCTACTAATAAATATTAAGGTAGAGATTTTTCTGTTTTGTTGCCAGTCTTAAAGTTGGACATTTTAAGTAGCGAAGCGTTAAAATGATGTTTAGTCAATAGTCATTTAGATTAGTAGCAAGAAAATGCAATATGTACTAGTATTGAGGTAAAAACTGTTTGATTGAAATTTTATATAAGTAAGAGAGTCAAAGAAATAAAATAAAATGTTACTTGTATGTATCAAAAAAGAACTATTAATATATCAGTTATTGTTTTAGACATAGCTGGAGAAAATACTCAAGTTTTCGTGAATATATTATAATATAATAGTGTATTTATAATTAATTAACTATAATTGAATACCTACTTACGAGAATGAGTACAAACTACAAACACAAAGATAGACAGGATATGCATGGAGCGTCTGCCTTTTGATATTCAATTAAAAAACAAATAGATAATATCAAATTAAAATGAAGTTTTATACAATGTCAATTAAGATAATGATAAAAATAAACCAATTAAAATAATAATGATAATATTTTTCTCGGCGCACAATTAAAAAAATTGTAAAGGTAAAATGATAGATTGTAATAGTTTATTGTACGCCACACAAAAAGAAAAAACATGCCAGAACGAACATTTTAAACAAACATTGGCTTTATCTATTTGAAATCAATTATGCCTACCACTAGATTGTTTTTACGAAATACACATATCTCCTTTACAATGGAGTCGTTTGTATTTTTGTGTGTAAAAATGTGTGTGAACCATAGATTAAAAACCCCCATGTGTTTTTTTTCTTTCCTTCATAATAAACATTTTTTTTATCTACGCTTTCACAATTAGCTGCCTGTAAAATCATTAGCTGCCTGCCTACGTATTAACATGCACAGACAAAACCATTTAATAAATCACATATTGTTTAACCTCAAAGGCTCAGCGATCTTTGACGTAACTTTCACTGATGCAATTGGGAACAACGAAAGTAACATCAACATAATACATTGACGACTCGTTACACGACGGGAAGTTGAAAGTAAAAACAAAGCCAGGATCAGATTAGAGCATGACAATAATACTGTGACACGCTATGGACGAGTCGACGTAACTATTGGTCATTACACTTTTATTCCCATTAGTTCGACTCATCGGATCAAACGTCGAACTAGTGGGATTTTTTATTTAATAAGTATCACTAGTTCGAAGATTGAACTACTGAGACATTTTATTCCTACTAGTTCGCGTCGTCACTTCAATCGTCGAGCTTTTGGGAATTCTTATTACTATTGGTTCGACAATCTAACTACTAAGGCTTTTATTCCCAAAAGTGCGACTATCGCATTATTCCTAAAACTAATAAATAATCATATTCATGAAACCGTAAGTGATAGAAAAAGTAGGTACTCGTAGGTACCTTACTATGTTTCCTTATTAAAGTGATAGTCTTATCTAGACTTTCCTTTCGAAGTATCAATTATATTACCTGCGGTTATCTTAATTCAGAACAGGTCCGCTACCTAATTAAAGCTTGCGAATAAAGTTTTCCAATTCGATGGTAGGAACAATTGAATTTTCATAGCTATTCTCCGTCTTTGCAAAGTTAGTAAAAACACCTATACTTTGAATATGTATTGTTGTACCTTATTAAAGTTTTTCTTCTTCATCGTTCCCTCACAACTGAGCATTTATGCTCCTCCAGAGAGTATAGTCACGGGTGGAATGGATAAATAAAAAACCGCCTGATAAATATATACTACCACCCATTCATGGACGAGGTCTGATCACCGTAACGGTGGTCTGCCTGTGGTGCGGTTGCGGCTCTGCAAAGCAATCTAATTTAAAAAATAAATGTAATTTTATTTCTAGAACGACTAAAAAGGTTAAAAAGTATATAGATAAAAGTATATATAAGGTAGGTTCTAGGTTAAAAAGTGTTAAGTATTGACCCTTCAGCAGATTGAGACAATCGCCAGTCGCTTGAGGCTAACGGTCACAGTGGAGATGACAGTCTTTGTGGAAAAAAGAATGTCAACGACAGTCATCCCAGGCCCCTTTCTATTTATTTAACGTTAGCCACAAACGATTGACGCTTGTCTAACCCCCTGATCAGTTAATACTCTATTATCGTAAAGATTTTATTTTCAAGTGTGTATGGCAGCAGGAAACCGCCACATGCTACCGTGGTAGTCGACAGTCAGCCCACAGCGTGACGTCACCACTGCCCTGACCGGTTTGACAAACGGCACTGAATTTACGAAGCGGACATTCTGTCAGAGCTTGGAAACCCTTGGAACTGATCACAGAAGTATAACAATATAGACGCCGCGAATATGTTAACATACAATGTGTATGAAAATAAGTGATTTTCATCCATCTTTTTCACCTTTATGAGCGATTTAGTCTTTGATACTGTTTTCATAATAATATGAGCACTGAGAAACAATCAGACTGCCATTCTGAGTGAAGTGATTATAATCTACCTCTATTACTATCGCCTACATGTATGGCCCTTTTGAATTAGGAATATAACTCGGACGATGTCGGCCCTTGTAAAAATAGTACCTGCCCTTTTAATTTGTATCAACACTTATATTTTACAAATACTTTGATTGAAAGTGCAAATGAGAGCATTGCTCCACAAATTGGGGCACGCAAAGTTTATGAGCGGTTTCGATGCTCATATATTTTGGTGGCACGGAGTAGAGTGAACATTGATACTGATTTGCATTGCGTTCCAATGTTTTGTGTAGTCATCGTACTGGTATTGCACTGTGGGAATACACATTTCTACAAATTACTCGGGTGTGTTTTTTGAGCCTAAGCCACTAAATGTGTCACACCCGCGCTCCACTTCGTGCATCTATACCTACGCGGGTAGTGTCAAATTCTCATTCAAAATGCTTTAGTTTTTTGGTTTTGTTTGTGACCAAAGTGGAGCTGGCCTCTTGCAGAGGAACATTTTATATGACATGGAAGTGCAATTTCTATTTCATATAAAATGTGAAATGCTAACGCCTTCTAAAAATATTACACTAGAAAATACAATACATGAAAGCTTGTCGACTAAGCTTTTTATGGTATGACACAAAAAAACAAGATAGAGTTTCTTTTTCGTTTACAGAGAGTTAGGTTATAATAGTGCCTAAGTAGGTATCTTTCATAATAATTAAAAGCTATTAATGCAATTTCACTACTCGATATTTCCAAAATGAAATGGTAATAATATGACATAATAGGAGTAAGATCAGCTCTTGTGATTAATAATTCTGACTTCCATTAGGAGAGTCCTCTATGAACAATTTGGACATAACTTATAATATGGCCTTAGTTAATTAAATAAATATCTTTGCAAATGAGACGAAGTATATAACATTACATAATTTAAATGTTAAAGATATTATTCACAAAATGACAAAAACATCGCCTTACATGAGAACTTATAATAATATAAAATGTAAATTAACTCGTTGCTGTCCGAAATATATTAGGTAAACGTAATTTTAATGTAAATGATGTAGATACAAATAAGTAAATGGAAGAAAAGTTAGTTTAATAAGCTTTACAAGGATTTTAAAATTTACTTAAGCCTAAAAGTAATGAACTTAATAATCATTTTGATTAGTCATGCTACATACAGATATCCCTATTTGTATCACTTGCGATAGACTTAAACTTGTCAAGTTCACATATGACTGTTATAGATATTAGTTATAATGAATTTGTGTGGGTTGTGGTCGTGCACACATGGCGGAAAATGGTAAATGGTCCGGCGGTAGTTGTCGGCCTTCGCTCGTTGACTAGTGGCGCCACGGTCGACGAACAACATTTAACTGCTCATGCTGTTGTGAACACATGTCTTGAGTCGTGCTGTATAAATATTTTATAGTCTCGATCCCAGTCCGATTCGAATTTTTAAAATGACCGACCGTCCGGCGTAACAGAAGAATATTCTTAATTAAAGCTTATGTACTCGTATTACAGCCCCCTGATTTCCGTCCGTCATATTAAGAACTTGGAGGGCTATAGTACGTAAAAATATCCTACGGCTACGTCGTACCGTCATTTTAACATTTCAACAACGGACTCTGATCGATCGTGGCTCGGAAGCGCTTTTACAATTTTCATTCTCAATTATAGAGGTACAAAAAGAATTTGTATTTTCTAGGGTTCCACTTGTTACCAATAAGATTAAAAACTGATATTTAATGTTGAGGCCTTTATAGGAATCTTTAGATATCCAATATCAAATATTTTTATAGATTGACTCTGACAGTATAATAAAGGTAACCTGTTGTTGGAGTATCCCCTTTTGATGACTAAGTGAGTGATATCAACCTGTTATATCTGGGGGCACGGCAGCGCCCCCGCCAAGTCGAGCAAAAAAAGCGGCACGGCCGTACCATCCTTTTCTGGAAGCAGTTCAGACCATTTTCGACCCCCTATAACCTCGTTGTGGATAAAACTAGAAGCTTCAATTTTTAACAACCGAGTATGCATTGTATAAACACGATTTATTCCAAATTTCATTCAATTTGAACCAGTGGTTTAAGAATTATAACTAGTCAAAGTTTTGTAATTTTGTCACTCACTCACTCATTCACTGACCGATCATCAAAAGTCTAAGGCACTTCTAGCAAACATAGAAGCTTCAAACTTGGTACATACTTAGAGTTTATTGTATAAACCATAGGAAAACTAAAAAAACATGCAATTTCGGTCTAGTTTTCGAGATACATAAACTGCATAAATATTTTATTTTTTAATAACTTTGTAATCCCATACAAATGTATAGGATTACAAAGTTACATTTGCAGTCAACGTTTAAAAACAGTTTAAAAATTGTATAAAATCCAAATAGCCAGGGAGGGATTATCCCGCCTTCTAGGTTTAGTCTGCTCCCATTTACGGGCGCATCGTCACTTAAGATCAGGCGATATCGTGGGCAAAGGCTTACCTATAACGAATAAAATAACGAATAAAAAAAAACAAAAAGTAGTGAGATACCTCCAAAAACATAACTTGTAAAAAATACCAAGTCTCGCAACTCGCAGTTCTTCTACCGTAAAAAGTTGTGAGATCCATGTATTACCAAGTCGGTATAAATCTTTTGTATTTTAAATTAATAGATTGACTTGGCAATCGCGCTATTATGTCGGTATATTACTTGAGAGATACATTGTGTTTTAATGCGATGGCCAAGTCGATCTATTAATTTAAAATACAAAAGATTTATACCGACTTGGTAATACATGGATCTCACAACTTTTTACGGTAGAAGAACTGCGAGTTGCGAGACTTGGTATTTTTTACAAGTTACTTTTTAGGGCAATAACAGTGGGTGACAAAAGAAAAGACCTGACACGGGATCTTATTGTTAGAGGTCAATAGTACCTCAATAATAATTTGGGTTCACGCACAAACCAAACACAAAAAACTAATCGTCATATTTAGTTTATTTTCGCGGTTTCCTTGTTGAATACAACAGTATTGTGTAGCAAATTGAATTCAGCCTTCCTTAGGTTTCCCTTATTGTAGAATTTTATTATTGCAAAAATATAAAAGGCCAAGTAATAACATCAAATAAGAAAATTACAAAGACGAGTGAAAGCTTTGATGGAGGCCATAAACCATAAAAATCTATAGCTATTATTTACTATATAGCTATTCACCGGCGCTTTGTGCTACTTCCATATTATTGAAATAAATTCTAGTCGTTTATCTGTGTTTCCACCGATAGTGTGTCAGTAGTTTCCGAAAAGCAATAGAGCTACAAACAAAGATGAACTGTCGGAACAGATGCCGCTTCACATACTTTGATGGTCTGGAGCAAATGCTCTAGCAAAGTTTCATTTCGGTCGCTTTAGTTTAGGCAGTACTTTAAGCATATATAATGATAAAATTATTAACGTCTGTTAAGTTTTATTTTTATTAACTCTCAACTGAAACCTGTTCTCCCAGGTACCTAATTCGGTTGCAGTAAAGATAATCTTTTAAACACTTACATATTTTTTAAATTATATTTAGCATATTACTATGTTATCCTGTAACAAATTAAAACCTTCCAGCTGAAATTTTTGCAAGTCAATTTTTACAGAGGGACATAGAGCTTAGTTACATACAAACGTTTCGTTGCATCAGACGCGGCATCTATGTAGACCTACCTAGTTGTATGGGTACAATGTTATTTACCGTTGACCAATCAACGTCGCGTCGTGTGTTCCAGTGGACCGCGCAGGTGTTAACAGTGAGAGTCTAGGGAGTACCGCTAGATAGCACCAATTATTGATGGACACCAGTGTGACCACGTTTCCATCGAACATCGCAGACTCTTGATGTATTGCAGAAACATGGTTATGGTGAACGCACTCTTATCCGAGCTGAACGCATCGAACGAATTTTAAAATGTTGTACATGAAATCTTATGAAACGTCGCACACTTGCTCGAATCGTCCGAATCTGGAAGAACTCTAGAAACCCTAGACCATTTCCGATGACGTCATCAAATTTGGCATGGGTTATGCGACCGGTGCAACCGATGCGCTCGCAATCCATCAGTTGTGAGGGACAAGCGTACAAGGAAATAGAAACAATTTCTTCGCTGTTGATTCTTTCGGCTTTCGGTGCGGATTCGACGCATTCAGTTCGGATAAGTGTGCGTTCACCTTAAGATGTCATTTTTGGAGCAGCTAAACTTTGCCGAAATATATTGCTATAATCTGATATTTTATTTAAATAACAAATTTTTGCTAACGAGCATTTAAATAAATAATATTTACATTTTTCTGCAAGTTTATGGCACTAAACTTATTTCCTGTTTGTTTTGTCTATTTTTTTGACTTTCTTTAATCTCAAGGATATTATTAGAAAATAAATAAATGGTACCTAACTCTTAATGAAACAACACAAAATATACCTTAAAAAAACTTATAAATTGAACCTGAGATTTGTGATCTGACCTTTATCAAATCTATTTTTATTTCAGTTCTGTTGAGACCTTATAAAATTAGCTTTTTCCGTTATTGTTTGGTTGCTCCAGGGTTTTCTGATTCTTAAATATTACTTATATTCCTGCTAATTATTGCGATGCAGGCGTGATATAAAATATCAATTTATAGCAAAATTATTCAACATCCTATTTTGGGCATAATATATTTATATAGACTTAAAGCTGTTCTTTGAATTTTATACAAGAGAAAGTTTTGACTCTAAATTACGGACCAGATATAGTAAATATAGATATTATAATCGGGTGTATAGTAAAAATATAGTTAAGGCTCGTATCATGTATATCACAAAGCCTAATATTAAAAAATTACGCAGCAAATTGCGTTCATTAAATGCGCTTATGATACTAACGAAACTACTAACGAAAGTCGGATATATACATAGGTAACTTAGACAAGCGCCGATTGCGTGTGGCTAGTGGCTGACTATACTTCGTTTCAAAAACAAAGATAATTTTTGGGGGTTCGTAGGTTATATATCAATGAAAACATCATTGATATATCAGATATATGTATATCATAAGATATATCGGATATAACAGTTTTTGTGAATATATCAATGATATTTTCATTGATATATAACCTATATAAGATAATTATCTTTGTTTTTGAAACGAAGTTATACATCCCTTCTTCGTAGTGGCTAACACTAAAAATGTTTTTGGATGACATTCGTCACCGTTCGTTTTTCCACAACTACTGCCATCCCAGTACATTTTTTAGGCTTACATAGTCAACAAGGAAGGATAGTTTCGCTTTGTCTGTCTATCCTCTGTCCGTCTGTCCATCCGCGACTTTACAGAGAAACGTCCTAGAAAGGTGTAATTTTGCACAGATAAGGGTAAAAGTAAGAATAAGAGAACAGTACAAAAATATAAATCAAAATTAATTAATTAAGGGTACCTCCCAAACATGTTAGATTGGGATTCTTTTTTATTCTGGCTGATCCCACGATGCGTTGAATAGGTAATTTAAAATGAGGGACGGGTTGCTAAGAAACTTTTTCAATTTAGTGATCCATTTGCAAGATATTCAAGTTTAAAACTTTACGCCTAACGCTGAAATATTGCATTAGTAGGTATGGTAGGTATATGGTATTATTTGCACTCAGTAGGTATAATTCTTATTGGAGATGTCACAGTAAAACATTACCGTGGAATATGGAATGAGCTTCCGCCCGCGGTACCTATTTCCGATGAGCTTTAACATGGGACTCTTCAAAACGCAAGTGAATAGATTCTTGAAAGGTAGGCAACGTATCAGCGGTACCCCTGGTATTGCAGGTATCTATAGGCGCTGGTAGCCACTCTCCATCAGGTGGGCCGTCTGCTTGTTTGTCACCTATTACATAAAAAAACCGTTTACTTCAATGATGAGAGACTTGATACTTGGTACAAATTATAAACCTACTGTTAAAAACTTAATAGGCTAAAGGAGACTATGAGTTCGACCAGTCTTAAAGTGCAGGGCGTACCCAATAGTCAGGAATATTTTGTTCTACGGATAGATTCAATTTAAAATACTAGAACTTTAACAGAAGCACTAACAATGATATTGTGTAACAGAAACTCTGTGACGAAACCAAACAAGGCAAACCGTTTTTCACCACTTTTTCTAAGTGAAACCCTCATAAAGACGAAGGTTAATCTCAAGCTCTTATTTTATATTTCGTAACAACTTTAATATAACATTTCACGTTAATTGCATTTGGACACGTAAAAATAATACTTTAACAGCTTGATGGCAATGTTTAAGTGCCATAGACTCCGTTACTATTTGGCAATTCCCCGCTTGCACACTAAGTAAAGGATTCCTAGATCGGTAGACTTCACTTAGATTCTCTCTGTATGTACCTACTTATAAGATAAACAAACATTAATTCAAAAATAATATAGAAAAAAGTTATATAGTATTCATTAACAGTTTTTAGTCTTTGACCACGATTATATTAAAAAATATTAAGATTTTATACTTAAAAAATATTTATTAAACAAAACATACTTACATTAAGTCGTTTAAGTAAATACCAAACGAAATAATGAAATCGCCTTCGCATACTTGTTTGTTTGAATATCTGTTGATGTTTAAAAATTAACAAACACAAACTAATGTGTAATAATATTGGCAGCGTTGTATCAATGTAATTTAATTATAGGATAGGCCATAGCTATATCAATATATTATTTACAAATCATCATTATTTTGAGCTTTAAATTAACCACTGCTACGTATTGGCTTTCTTCCTAAATATTATATTAATACATAATACATTTTTTTATTAATTAACTAGGGGCTAGGCAGCTATAAGTACGCAGCAGAAAGTCAAAGCACGCAAGTATTCGTACTAATGTTATATAATTGACTAATCAAGAACATCAGATAATTAGATTGGGTATTTACCTTAACTTTGAGCTAGGTATAATTAAATAAATTGAATATATATTAATTTTTTTTTTTTTTTTTTTTTTAATGCCTTTATTGAGAAAAACAAACTAACAATACTACAGCTACTACAGCAGTAAAGAACACTTTTATTAACCACAGATCGGCCACAAGCCGATCTACAGAAAATCCAAGTGCTCCAAACCACTGTCAGTTGGCAGAGTGCCCAGAATGCTGGCAGCATTGCCACGTTGAATGGCAATACTTATACGTTGGGCCAAATATACCCCAGCATTTTGGTCACACGTCGCCTCGACCAAGCGCTCAGATAAATTTTGGAAAATGCGGTGAGCTCCCGGACCCCAAGGACCCAAAGTCTCTACCCCAAACGGCTCAAAAATGTAACCGCTATCGAGGTTAGCATATTTACGCCGCTTGAGCCGCTCAGCAGAAACTGCCGCCGCACCAGCCGCAATTTGAGTCTCTGGAAGATGTGAGGGCGCCAGTGTATCAACGCAAGTCGCGTCCCACACTAACGGTCGACCTAACTTCCAGGGAATCAAAGTCATACCGTCAGGTCTTTTACCATCGTCACGCATCAGACCATTCGGTTCGAGAATGGCTGCTACATTGGCGCTGGTAAAAGCCCGGCGAATGATGTCGTTGAGACTGGAGTGGCGGGAGATTCGGCCAGCGCTCCGAGAACATGAGAGACCATGGTGACCGAGTTCGTCGACTGCATTACCACACTGACAGCGGTGACCTACATAACATGCTGCACCCAGGCGCAAACAAACAGCTACACGAAAAGCAGATGAATCTAAAAGATTACCAGTATTAATGGAAGGGATGGCTTGCAACCAAAAACCAGATTCCCTAACAGAGACTGCTAGAAGTCGGGCACGGTCTGACGAGTTGGGACACGTTTGTATTAGACTATTCCGTGCCAACTCGCAGAGAGGCCCATCCCACAGTCTCTGTGAAGATGGTACTTTAGGTAAATCGGTATTGGGGCAAGCTGCAACCCAAGCATTTTTTGCCTCAGCTGAATTAGCTATAGCCAAAGATGATAATGCGGGGTCTCGCGAGGGAGCGAGTATTTTTTGAATGAGATTGTCCGAACTATGCACTGAGGACAAAAAAGCCGGGAGAGCGACACTAGAAATTTTACGGACCCCCAGGCCCCCAAACCTGATAGGTAAGGAGGCTTGAGACCAAGCCCTGTCATCCAAGCTCAAATTCAGGACCGACATCAGGGTATTTTTTATGACGTTGTCTAAGCTTACAAGAAGCTCATTGTGTTTCCACAATGGACAACATCGTAAAACGTATGTAAATTTTGGTACAAACAAACAATACCTGATAATAGTAAATGCCATGTGGGCATTAATTTTGATCAATCTGTCCGAGGCCATCATAAAATTTTGAATTTTTTCCTATATTAATTAGATAGAATATAAGACCAAATTGTTTTGACTGATAATATAAATAAGGTCTGGCAGAGGTGGAATGCTGTTTTATTTGAACGGCGTAGCCACTTTCTCAACATTCACCTTACATCTACAGTTTGCGGTGGAACTTTGCTTATTTATTATATTATATAGGTATAATATATATTTTATAATAATAAAGGTATTGTTTGATCCAAACTAGTTATTATTTTTTTTTCGTGGCTAATAATATTATATCATTCAGCAGTTATTTGTCCAAATATATATTAAAAACTTCGTCACATCTGTACCCTTTATATTATAATCATTTCTGAGATCTGAAAAATACTACTGTAACGCAGTCTACACACTACCCTAAAGCCGCAGGCAGCCATTGGATTTCTAGTTCGGAACTAAAATGAAAGTGAGAAAGAGAAAATATCGACGTTTTTGGTGTATATTGCGCTTAAATTGTAACACTAACGATGAGTTATAACGCCAAATACACAAATCGTACACTTTTCCTTAATAGCGTACTTTCCTAAATCTCGTATGGTATAGAGTATATGAGTATGTATTATACGCCATTATGTTATTCTTGCTTTTATACTCTTGGCTTTGCCTGCGTAGAGAAATCCTTTCCTCGCGGAGGTATAGAAGAGATCTCTATTAGCGATAAGACCGCCAATAGTAACATTTTTTAATATCAAATCTTTTTAATGTTGAATGTATTGTTTTGTAATCATGGTGTTTAATAAAGTGTTATCTTATCTAATCAGGTTAGAATAGATTTCAAATCTCAACACAATCCGTTAAGCGGTTTCCGATGTGCGTTAATAGATCGGTCGGTCGGTCTTTATTAAATTAATTACTCAGCCTTTCCTTCTATATTATGTGGAGAAATAAGAAGACGGGAAAGGCGCTCTCTTGATGTTAAGAGATAACGCTGCCCATAATCAGTACAGTGCTACCCATAATTTCACAATGATGTGCAATTCTAGGTGCACTGCACCAATGCTTGTTACTCAAGAGTCATAAGATGCTAAGACTCTTTAGCCCAGTAATTTCACTAGCTACAGCGCCCTCCTACCGAAGCACAGTAATGTTTGCACATTACTGCTCAGGTGGTAGAATACCTGGCACTGGTAACTATACCTACTTAGATGTACATAAGACCTTATTTTCTTTCAAAAACTGTTAGATATTATAGTTGAAGAGAGAAGTTAGGTCAAGTTTCAAACATCTGACGGTTCACTATAAAAAAAGACTTGTCAAGAGCTTTGCTCAAATCAAGTGCTAACAACGTTAGATTGCATCTACAAAACAAATAGTGATGATACCCATTGCTCATCTTCCGCCAACACATAGGTAATTTCAACTCAATGTTGAATAATAACAAGGCATTTAAAATCTTATTCAAAAGAATTAAGGTGCATAATTTATTATTCATTAAAATATTCGTTAGACCTCATCATGAACTTGAAAATAAGTATAATAATATTCTTATGTCATACTGGTATGTAACGTAGGCGATAACTAATTAGTTGGGATTATAATTTAACTACTATATTCGATATATGTTTATGGAATTTACTACCTAGTATCTGGCCTAACGTAGGATAAGTATAGCCATTCAACGAGGCATTCTGGACATACTGCCATCTGACAGTGGTTTGGAGCCCTTGGTATTTCTGTAGATTGGCATATGACCGATAACCTTAAACTAATATTAAAAACTTCCTAAGTATTAAAAATTCATTAACATGCGTCGTCACAACGTGCCTTTTACGAACGGGCTGATATGTAACGTAATGGCAAAGCTATTAGACTAAAAAAATGCTAAATAACTGATACTAGGAAGAAATACGACGTTATAAACGACATCGTCACCTTTAAATAAGATCACCCAAATATTTTTTTAAATTATTAGGTCATAAAAAATGACGTAAATATCAAAAATGCTAGTGCTAGTAGACATATACATAAAATAGTATTATTATATATATGCACCTAAATTGATAAAATTGTGCATAATTTGTAAAACGTGACCAAATATCTAGAATAATGTTATACATATAATATATCTACATATTGTTATTTAAATCAAAATATTAGGCATCTAATTATATTATGATAATCTAACAATACCTACTTGAGATTGTTATGAGTTTCTTGCTCATTCTTCTCATAGAGGTGCCTTGCGAATGAGCGGTAGAATATTAAAATAAAATGTAAAATTGACTTGCAAAAGTGCTCCATTGTAGCCTATTTGAATAAATGAATTTTGAGTTTGAGTTTGAGTTTGAGTTATATTCTAATAGATGTTAGGTATGGTACGAGTACCTATTCAACCTGAAAGGAATGTAGTTAGATTGCTTATATTTTATATGCATATTGCATATACTAGGTACATAGATATCTGCGACCTACGGCTTTAATAGACATTTAAACTTATTTTATGAACATTATGATTAGCTATTATTTAATATTTAGTGTTAAATAATAGCTAATAATTATTGTAATGGATTTCCGCAAAGTAACGCCTAATTCCATTAATTAACATTATGATCATTAAAATAGCAAGAACAAAATTGAACTAGACTCATTGTTAAAACACTTTATTTTTAAGGCTACAGAAGTGACTTGAATGTGCAGCCCTGTACACATGTTAGACGTCACACTCTCACTGTTTTATTTAAAGCGTCAAAAATATGGTAAAATATTTATTACTTATTCGTTATTAAAGATGTAAACTAGACTCATGAAAAAATAGAAATTTTATTAAATTCGTATTATTTATTTTATGAAATCAATGAAAATAACATGTATAGATGGTGCAGTATGTCGTATGTTTATATCCTGCAATTCTGCAATATAATATATTTGTATCATTTTATTCTGGAGCGTAGTGTGTACATACTCGTACGTGATTGACGATTGGGTCGATATCAATTCTCCAATGCGCGTTTAATGCAAGCCATGTGTGCCGTGACTTATTCTGTAATAATATGTCTTCGCGTAATGAATTCTGCAGATAATATTATGTACCAAAATGCAGACTTTATTCTAATTAATTGCTCTTTATAGAGGTCAAATAGAGTCAGCTCGCAGTTGTTGCAAGCAATTCGCCTTTTGTATGTATGTGTAGCTTATTACTTATTACATTATATACGAGAACACATCTATTACATCAAAGCACAAGCAGATAACATCTTTGTTACAAATTTATGCTTTTACGAGCAAACCGTTGGATCAACTCACACTTTCTTTGGGTAAATAATGCCATGTGTAAATATTATAATTAACATAAATAATGTTAGTAATTTTAATGGCTGTGAAAATTTACTGAATTTGCGTCCAAGTGATTAAACTTTTTGCCCCATTGCTATACTCCAGAACTACACTTTACTTTACCTTCACTTTTACTTTAAGTGATTAAGTAGGTACCTACTTCCACTAATCACTAGGGTAAGATTAATAAATTAAATAGTAATTGTGTCACTATGTCGGAAATTTTAAGTAACATGTTACGACGTACATATATGTAACCCACATGAAAAAACTGCAAAAACCCATTAAAAACTCTTTGAGATTTTCAAATATATTCATATATCATTTTTATGTAGAAATGTTCCGGCTAAAGTCCAAAGTGCGGCTACACCTCGGTTTAACTTCGGACTTTAGCCGTAACAGATATATTGAATCAACAGATCTTACACTAAAATTTAAACTACTGAACCGATTTAAATAGCTACCCGTATAGATAGATATTTTTTTCGTCCAGCTAGTTTCAAATATTGTTCTTTACCTCACTAACACATACCAATCAAGCAAAAGAAAAGTTTCCAACTGACCTCGTTTTTAGATCTCACACCCCGCGTTCATATTAGCAAGGACATGCTAAAGTTATTAAAATTGTGACGAATACAGTGCTGCAATTGAACTGTTAGAACAACAACTGTTAACATGTCTAGATACTAGATTGACCTCATTTTATGAGGCTGGAGGCTGGGTTAGAGGTTCACACGAAAATTAACATGCGTTTAGACACATTTGATACCAAAGTCTTGTACAAATACAACGTACAATGGACTTATGTGACTTGTACAAAGGGAAGAAGGTCATAATGTGACAAAAAATGCCACGAATATGGGTGGTAAGAGGTAATGTGGGAAGGGGACCGGACGGTCTCTAAAAAGCTTCTATGGATAAACTGTGTGACCCACATGGACCGCCAATTGAAACACAGATTATAATATTAGTTTATAAGTTTATTTTTGTATATTTTACTGTGTTTCAATAAAGTGTTATCTATAGAATCTATCTATCTATCTAACGACACGTGTTGGGGGAATGAATAAAAATGACCCTAAAGTTCCATCCACCACTAACTCTAAAGGCCCGCTGAGGTTCCTCCTCTCGGGGAGTTTGAGTGGCTGGAATTAACACACCACTCGCAAGAAAATGCTAAACCTACTTTCAAATACCTACTCAAACATTAAACAGCCCGTTGATCAGAACAATAACCAGACCAAATACGAGTGTGGATCAAAAGAGTTGCTTTAAGATCAAATATATTTTTATACTGAATAAGCCTACGATCTTAAAATACATTTTATTTTCGTAAAATACAAGTCATCCGATATCGGTGGACTATCTACTACATAATGTGACTCATCTTACTATTTCAATACAAATTTATTAATATAGTTATGCAATAAAATATATAGATAATATACTACTGCAAAGTTGTTTAAATTTACGCTAAGATGCGTCTTGAGTCCCACGATTATAAGCATTCAGGATAACCTATTTCTTCATTTTCCTTTCATGTTGTTTGCACGAGCCACATTCTATAGCCATCCCCTACGCTGTAAGCTTTTAATCTTACTAATTTTGATACTACATCAGTAACTCACTCACTGTTTCATTTTCTATATTTAGATATTTTAAGTCTTTCTGTGCCATTTTAATTTATTCTTACATGGCAGAGCAAAAGTGTCTTCTCTAACAAATTGAGGTCACAGGGATCGTCAATACAACAATTAAGATCATAATACATCAGTTACATTAACTCTGTAGTCACGGACTCGTGTTGTTCCTATTTAAACTATTTATTGTCAAAAGAACAGATCGTTCACGCTTGTGTTTTCAAAACAAAGCCTCCCAAATTGGTAATGCGTGACCAGTAGAGGACTCAAAGGATATTTTAACATCTGCCTACTCGTTTTGTTATGTTCAATTTGATATGTATCATAATGTTCATTGTCTCAGAGATTGTAAAAAATAATACGTTAGGTTTTGGGTATTGGAATGACTCACAAAATTGCATTAGGTTGTTTTTTGTGTAACTATTATGAAATATTAAGAATTAAAAAAAAACAATTTTAAACATCCTTACAAAAAGCTATACCGATTTCTATAATACATATTTTAATGTGACCATCTGATAAACCTTTGAAGAGTAATACGCTTATGGAAACGCTATTTAAGAGTGGTCGAACTCTATGAATGTATGATTTTTTCGGAAATGTGTATCATCAAAAGGAGTTATTGAACTCATAATGTTATTAGACCAACGCTCATAAATATCAACCCACTGTCAAATCGCGTAAAGATTTTAATCAAATTAGTAAAGATGAAAAATTACAAATAGGTACCTACAATTCGTCAAAAACTGTAGTACAACTATATAAAATACTCTTCGGCGGCCCTTTAATTTAATAAATGAATAAAGATAAGCCAGCCACGCGCCAGTTTACAGAAAATGTTGATATCCTAAAATTGGTAACAAAAATGTCTGCCCACTGCCTTCGGAATGAACAAAACAGTGTGGATCAACGCACTGGAGATGCCTAAATGATTTGTGTTCCACTACCGGCAGCTTTTGCTATGTCAATGAACACGTATAAGCTCCTACGCAATTATCTTGAATAGGATATGCGCTAAAATGACGCTTCACATCGCAATTTGTCACTGCTAAAACGATAAAGGAAATATGACTGCATGTTGCCGAATCTAATGTAATGCGTGGAAATTTACTACCACGTACATATTACATTGTTTAAAAACTACTTATTAGAAATTTAACAGTTTTTGCTAATAAGACCACAAAAATCTTGTGAAAAAAATTAAATTGCTACATTGGCTCCTAAATAGGTACCACCCAAGATACACATTGCATGTAGTGCTTTTTACTGAAACAATCCTATACATCTCTGGCTATTTGACTAAAATGGCAGCGTAATGAAAAATCGCAGCCATACCTTACGATAATATTATGTTAAAAACACCGTTTAAAAAGAAAATTTGAAAGCTTCGTTTGAAGGTTTTTTTCTGAATTATGTCAGTTCATGCAACATTTTAGGCCCCAGCCTAAGTATGGGGAAACTAAAAACAAGTAAAGAGAAAAGTGTAGGCGAACAAGTACGTACGTTGCACTCGATTGGATCCTTGACTTTTCAATAAAAATGTTAAATCTAATTCGACAGTTGACTAATTGTCATGTCCGATTCTAAAGGTAATACAGGAACTGTGGAATTCTGGTATGGTGACGTCACAAATGCCATTTAAAACTAATAAAATTAATTACTATTACAGATTTTTACTCGTGTACTCTAACAGAACGAGTTTCGCCAAATACATCACTACAAAATCTTTGAGAATTGGTGTTATGGTGTATGACAATTAGATCGGCCATATAGGATTTTTGTACCATACATCTGTTTGTCGTCGCCACAGAGGATAGAGACAAAGAATTTATACCGTCTTAGACTTTCTTATTTATTACGTCAATTTTTCTGGTGACCAATGTAAAAACATAAAACCACTCTTGCAGGCACTGGTTTTGCTCGTTAAATAAACCAACTAGTGATTAAAAAACCATCTAAATCAATTAAAACTTGCCTAATATTGCATAACGACTTTCAGTAGCTAATTTGCAAATCAAATGAACTTTCTAGAGCGTGGCATTATAAAAAATGCATTTCTTAGAAGGTTTGCACAGATGCTTAGACCGGTCAGAGGGTCAGCACACATGTTGGTTTGAACGGTTTTTTCTATTTTTATTTTTTATCAGTTTAGACATGAATGGGTATTGACGCTGCGCCGCGCCACGCCGACGCGAATTCTTTTGGTAAAAGAACATTCACTTGGCGTGCATAAAATAACCTTGGCTCATTCATTGCTATATGCCTTTTACTGGTAAAAATAACTAACAGGTGTTGAGGTTGAGATATTGTTGTACCTTTAGATTAAGCGTGATTGTTTATAGACTGTTTGCATTTTAAAGTTATAAAAAATGGAATATGTACTGCAACAAAACAGGTTACTCTAATTACTCGTACACTGTCAGAAACAATCACCTTTGCCTATAGGTTACATTATGTGGCTAAACTAAATCGCAGATTATATTGCCATAATTCCTAAATGACGCAACGGCTGCCTCCTACATATTAATGTTATAGAAAGCTGCCGGGAACAAATATAATAACTTTTCTCGGGATATAGGAACTAGCTTACAGAATACTAAGTAACAGAAATTAATTAATGAGGTGCCCAAATGTTACGCAAAAACATTGCGACATGCTATTATTAGATACTTTAAATTCGAGGCAACCGCCTCATTGTCTGAACAAACTCCGAAAACATTTCGACACGACTCTCGATCGACTTCAAATAAACCATAAATTGTTACAAAAACAATCAAATCATAACAATAGCATGAGTTGTGAAAGATTTGTGTAGTTAATATAACGATTTGGAATGATGGAGACTCGTTGGTATGAGTAATGTAAAATGTAGAGGTACTCTACATTTTGTTTTTATAGAGCTACGTTTGCGAGAGCTTTAAACAAGGATTAAGGTAACTAGGTGATGATATCCGGAGGGTAGCTGGGATAGGTTGGAGGAGAAAGACGGAGGATCAAGTTGAGTGGCGTGCCATGGGGGAGTTCTATGTCCAGCAGTGGATAGGCTGATGATGATGATGATCAAGTAGGCAGGTACCTACATAATATAACCAGGGGGATCTTGTTGGAGCAAAATCAAATTGATTCTAAAAATACGTTCGTTGTTCTAAAAGTCGTCAACCAAATGTATTTTAATGAATAATAATAATTCAACGCTTCTTTACAATCCTATTCTGTATTTTTCCTTTTGTGGTATTCAATAGAGTGTTAAAATATATGAAGAGGAGGTAAAATTTATCGTGAAAATACGTAATTAAAATATTTAAATTACTAGATAAGTAATTAAAATTACTAGACCAGCTAAATTCCTAAGTAGTACTAGACCATTTTTGAAATTGAACCTACCTGCGTAATTCTTCTTATCCTTATATAAAACTACAAGAAAATAATTGAAGAACTTAGAATGTTAGGCAATATAAATCAAGAACTATTCGCAACCTTATTTTACGGAATTCCTCATAACATTTGTTATAGCTTTCTGACAACAATGTGAATCATTCTCTTTTAGTGGGTTAAACCAACTCGTATGGTTGATACTTACCAAGCTGCCGATGGAAAGATGGACTTCCAAAAGATTTATGTCGACAAATCTAGCGCAAGACACGCTTATTCCGTAATGCTGGAGAAAATTAAAGACTTTAAAATGGGTAAATGGGTTTGTATACAATTCAAATGAATGTGGGTAAGGGCTTACGTTTCTATGCTAAAGTCTTTGGGTACGGTTTTGTATGACGGAATATTAATTTAATTTTTGGACTACACACGACACACATGCCAGAGAGTCTTTTGTTTTGTTTTAATGCTGCTTCAAATACGTGCCGTATTAAGTCCTATCATAAACTTTTGGGCATCCTGACTGTGTATGGCCTATATTACACAATTCGTAGTTTAGTCTTCAATCTGGAAGCTGGTGGAATAGAAGAAAAATTAAAAATATTCTTTATTGAGACCAACATAACAAAAAGTATCTACTTAATAAATATTGCAACATGCTAGCATAATCAGCTACTTTAAAAATAAGCGAAAGCTTAAATTAGAACTTCCACTCATCGACCTGAATCTAAAATCATAATAATATGAAAACAATCCCTTTTTATCACAAAATGCAACATAAAACTGAACGCACTTGACATTTATACACCTGTCTACTTGTGGCTACAACACATACAACGAATACACGAATGTAGATCGATGGGGTTTGGCCATAAGGTAAAAAGTTACATAGGTATACGTAGGACGTAGGTATACTAAGGTAGGGCTAAAGGTAATGACTGTTTTCCTGAGGGTGATACAAAAGGGGGACGCAGAACGATGCATGCAAATTCTGATAATGTTTTATAACAATAACAGCTATTCAATGCTAATTTAAAACTATTGTTAACAACGCTATTGTTCTATGTTTTCAAATTGGTACAGTATTATTGTCATTAGTATAAAATAAAAGGCAGATTTTAATAATATAATGTTGTTTAGGGAGATAATTTATACCGACGTTAGTCATAATGCTATGTAAAATATTAAAAGTTCGTAGGTTTAGTATTTTAAATTTACAGTGTGTGCCTTAATTCTTAAAATACCGTTCAAAAATCTTATTTTAAAGACAGATACACAAGCAGACGGCCCGCCGGATGGTGATCGGCTAACATAGCTACAGATTACAGATGTCTACAAAATCAGTAGCCAAGTAAGCCAAGGCAGTGGCATAATCAGCTTTTTTTTTTTTTTTTTTTTTTTTTTTTTTTTTTTTTTATGTGATGAAGTAGAAGACGAGCAAGACGCTCTCCTGATGTTAAGAGATAACGGCTGCCCATAATCAGTACAGTGTTACCTAGGATTTCACAATTATGTGAAATTCTAGGAGCACTGCACCAACGCTTCTTACTCAAGAGTCATGAGATGTTAATACTCTTTAGCCCAGTAATTTCAGCTACTTTTAAAGCAGCGTAAGAAGAGTTTCTTTAAATATCTATATGCTTAAACTCGCCCAAGATGATAGTTCCGTTAATTTATATGACGTTAGGTGCTGACATCAATCTCAACAAGACAATCTTGTGGAGACGGTATCTCAGAGACGTGGCTTACTCTTTAATGGCATTCAATTCGTCAGGCTCACAACGGCCTCTTTGACTCCACAAATCTTCGCCGGCCACAAAAACTGCCACCGCCTCTATAAATCACTTGACAAGTCTATCGACATCTGTAGAGCATGCGCGTGCGACTGCGGGTACCATTGTTTTGAATATCTTGGGATAACCCAAAATTGTTGGGGTGATTTTTTTTATTTATATTTAAATGTTGGAAATTCCAAGCGTAAAGTTTCCTTATTTTTCGATGTTTCATAGTTATAATACAGACCCACATTTTATGCGCTTTCCGCATGTCTAATTTGTACCGTCTACGCAATAATATCCTTTCCTAAAATGCTCCTCCCAGCCTTAGATATACCTCTACTTAAGTATTATTTAGTTAGTAATTTAATTTCCTTTCCTGATTACCTCAGTCCAGGCTTTCCGCTGGAGGTGAATGGTGAATGCTATCGCGACCCCATCTTGCCCCTTTTGGGCGGTGGACTGCTCTGCGAGGGGTTTTTAGCGGGTGCAAGTTCCACAATCCCCCTACCGTTATCCCGCGGCGGAAGAGACATGCGAAAGGATTTTAAAAAAGTAATTTACTTTAACGACCTTTCGATAGCGAACCGATCAATTATTACATATTAATAAACCCTTTACGTCTATTCTAGTTTCTAGTTATTTCCCGTACAGGTCACTCTCACACCTAAATCGTTTACGATGTAAAATAGCATATCATTATTATGGTTCATTCTTTCGAATAGGTTAGTAAAACCGTTTTTAAATTGCATCATTCAGTCTAACAATATGATCCTGACTTCTAAGGAATTGACATGCAATTACAGTTTGGTCGCACTCTAAAATTATTTTGCGTTCACTACAGTCCTACTCAGAAACTTTTACAAGTTCTCATTTTAGCAATATAAGTTAGAACTAAATTACTTATTAGTCTAATAAGGCTAGATTGTAATATATTGATATACTTACCTATACTGTGAGTGTATCAAACAAAAAAAAAAAAAAAACTACAGTCCTACTCAGAAACTTTTACAAGTAAACTTACTGCGGAGGAGTACTTGAAGTAGGGCTTGTAACTTGTTAATTAATGTAGAGCAATGACGTAATGCAAATATTAATGTCAATGACAAACCGCTTTACTTGTTTGGTTTTAGTATCATTTGGTCCCTTTTGGTACTGAGTAGCGGCGCTTTGTCATAATTAAGAAGCTAGGTCGTTTATTCATAGATCACATCTGGGCATTTATTCCGTCGTAATACCAAGTTTCAAAAGGCAATTTAAACTTGATAAATTATATATCAAGATAAATTATGCAATTGGGAGTCTTCATCTTATTCTTGCGAAGATATTTTAGATAGGTATTATTACTTTTACAGTATAAACCTTTTAGATTGGCAGAGTCTATTTCCTTTACACATTCACTTCAGTTCTATTTTATTATGCGTCGCGTTCTTTATCCCTTCTTTACATACATCATCTTTTACACTTTTTCCCATCTACTAAGTACTCGTATATCTACTATTTACTTGCGAATATAATGGGCATATTAGAAAAAACTGACGTACAACACGTAGGTACCAGGTACACTTTCTTAAGGATTGACTCCCGCATTATCATTATATCTGTTGTTCAAACAAAAAATTAAAAATATTGATTTAACGTAAAATTTCAGTAAAATCATTGTTTACAAACATTTTTTCTTAAAAAGAGTCTGCTGCTCCTAACGGTTGTACAAAGGTCTGTTATCTCCTTTGTGACATGTGTCGATACTTTACATGTTGTAAAACAGTGTACAGACCCTGTAACTACCACCCTGGTGACCGGAGACGACCAAGTCAAAAATTCACCCTAAAGTGATTTGTTGGGGATAAAGGGTCTTAAACCATAATATTATTTTGTAGGATATAGTGGGGATATGTTTCGCAAAATAGGCTCAAGTTGGCGCAAATGTTAGTGCGAATGGTGCGAAGTCGAAGTGCGAATTGTCATTCACACAAAACAACTATCAATAACAATATTATGTTTCATGCAAATCCCAAACTTGGTCCCGCCAGTTTATTAGACAGAGGAAAATACTCGTACCGCAGAAGAGGAAGAGGAAAAAAGTTCATTCATAGGAATTTTCAATTGTAACGAGACGGGTGTGGAAATATATTTAATGTCAGGGAGACAAACGAGGAATATAATATTATTATTGCACTTTTCATCTGTTTGATATTCATTTTACTTGCGCCAAATAAATTAAAAAAAACTAGTGCCTAGCGTATTTTAAGTCTTTACGCCTTATAGCCAGCGCTTTAAGTTCATCAATTTTCTTACGTGCTCAATTAAACTTATGTAGGTACATACTTGAACGTAAATGTTCTACTGCGTTGTTGACTGGACCGCAGCTACAAACAGCACGATTAAAACTCTGTTATCTGCAACTATTAATTAAGAATAATAAATACCATTAGATGGCTTTGGAGGTTGTTTTGTTTTACAAATTATGTTGAATGGATACAATCTATGAGCGGTCTGTCAAGGGCGACCACTGGCCATAACTATGGCGCAACTCATTGTTTCTGAAGATTTTCCCACAATAAGCTTATATTATTATCAGTACCACAGGATAACACGTCTTAAGTGATATGTAATTATATCAAAAACACTGGCGATAATGGGGGTATTTAACTGAATAAAGTAGCTTTTAATTCACCTGTCTATTGTTATACGGGAACGGGGATGATGTAGGTCACTAAAATGCTGAAACTCAGTTTAAAACTATATTTTAGTAGGTAGGTACTTACATCACGTTTCTTTTTCCCATAGCCTTTAAAAATGCACGTCATCAGATCGACTTATATCATTAAGTTCGTCGATAAAAGTGGTATACATAATTGTTTACGAAAAAATATTGAATTTATCTCGCTAGCGATGCGATGATTTGATGATTGTGAATGTTTGTTACGATTTCACGCTAAAACTACTGAAGAATTAACTTAAACATAAGCTTAGACAACGTCATAAAAAATACCCTGATGTCGGTCCTGAATTTGAGCTTGGATGACAGGGCTTGGTCTCAAGCCTCCTTACCTATCAGGTTTGGAGGCCTAGGGGTCCGCAAAATTTCGAGTGTCGCTCTCCCGGCTTTTTTGTCCTCAGTGCATAGTTCGGACAATCTCATTCAAAAAATTCTCGCTCCCTCACGAGACCCCGCATTATCTCCGTTGGCTATAGCTAATTTGGCTGAGGCAAAAAATGCTTGGGTGGCAGCTTGCCCCAATACCGATTTACCTATCGTACCATCTTCACAGAGACTGTGGGATGGGCCTCTCTGCGAGTTGGAACGGAATTGTCTAATACAAACGTGTCCCAAATCGTCAGATCGTGCCCGACTTCTAGCAGTCTCTGTTAGGGAATCTGGTTTTTGGTTGCAAGCCATTCCTTCTTTTAATACTGGTAATCTTTTAGATTCATCTGCTTTTAGAGTAGCTGTTGGTTTGCGTCTGGGTACAGCATGTTATGTAGGTCACCACTGTCAGTGTGGTACTGCAGTCGACGAACTCGGTCACCATGGTCTCTCATGTTCTCGGAGCGCTGGCCGAATCTCCCGCCACTCCAGTCTCAATGATATTATTCGCCGGGCTTTTACCAGCGCCAATGTAGCAGCCGTTCTCGAACCGAATGGTCTGATGCGTGACGATGGTAAAAGACCTGACGGTATGACTCTGATTCCCTGGAAGTTAGGTCGGCCGTTGGTGTGGGACGCGACTTGCGTTGATACACTAGCGCCCTCACATCTTCCAGAGACTCAAATTGCGGCTGGTGCGGCGGCAGTTTCTGCTGAGCGGCTCAAGCGGCGTAAATATGCAAACCTCGATAGCGGTTACATTTTTGAGCCGTTTGGGGTAGAGACATTGGGTCCATGGGGTCCGGGAGCTCACCGCATTTTCCAAAACTTATCTGAGCGCTTGGTCGAGGCGACATGTGACCAAAATGCTGGGGTATATTTGGCCCAACGTATAAGTATTGCCATTCAACGTGGCAATGCTGCCAGCATTCTGGGCACTCTGCCATCTGACAGTGGTTTGGAGCACTTGGATTTTCTGTAGATCGGCTTGTGGCCGATCTGTGGTTAATAAAAGTGTTCTTAACTGCTGTAGTAGCTGTAGTATTGTTAGTTTGTTTTTCTCAATAAAGGCATTTGCCAGAATAAAAAAAAAACTTAAACATTGTGTAGGTGAATTCTTGCTTAAACGTTGAACCACAGGATATGTAACAGTATAATGTCTGCCTACACGTGTAAGTACAAAACATGAAGTCAAGTATATTTGAGGAGAATAAGTAGGTAACTCGAAGTCTTAGAAATGTAAATGAAAGTTTTTCAATACGATGTTTTTAAGGTATCTGACCGCTATCTATGGCGCGGTGACGAATCAATGAGTCAATTACACGCATGACACACCGTCACTGCGAATAATATGTAAGGCTAGAGCCACACTACTTTGGCCGCTGATTAGTGTTTCGACGTACTCGCATCCCTGGCACTATGGCGTCCGATTACCCATATTTTTGTGGGTATCTTTGAAGGAGGGGGTCTTACATGCCACCTTGCGCCCCTAGGCGTACGGTGACAATGCGTTACACATTTTTCCTGGGTCAAAAAAAGCACACTATTACTGTGATATCGTGTGTTGTGAGTTGTGACGCATCGGAGTTGTGTCGCACAACACACTGTTATTTATTTATTTATAAGAAGACGCTTGTTGTGCTTACAGCTGAACCAAATTGCCCAAATTATTTTTAACTAAAAAAACATAAAAAATCCTAAATATTGTGTGCCTTAACAGTAATGTGTCTGTAGAGCTATAATAGTCGTATCTACAAAATGTACGACCGATATGATTCAAACGCGCCACGACTCAAGACACACCACCGCACCGTAGTGTAGCTTTAGCTTAAAACAATTAAAAAATACCGTTAATGCTCGTACTATCAGATATTTTTATATTTTCTGTTAATACCTATTGTTCAGTTTTTTTTTTAAATATAAATAAGCGGCAAACAAGCAGACTGCCTGATGTTGAGCGGTTACCGCCGCCTATTGACCCTTCCAACACTAGATGTGCTATCAGAGCGTTGCCGGCCCTTTAAGAATTTGTATATACCCTTCTTAAATGCATCAAGTTAAAGGACTCCACATCTTGCATGCTTGGATTAGTTCTAGGAATGTTAAACCGGAGGGACGCCGCGCCTGTTCTTTTAAACTAAATAAACGTGCAAAATGTGAAACACTAATTGGTTTATTAGACAGTATTATGATGCTCGCACATACACATATCCGCCACGACCGCGCCGAAAGAATTTTTGTATAGGAAATCTTCTTCCGATTCGGACGATTCGACTCCATTATGGTGAAAGCACATCTATCCGCATCGACCTCGACGAAGGAATCGAATTTTGAATTCTTTATATGAAATGTCATGAAACCTCGCACACTTGTCGGAGTCGTACCGTCCGTATTGGAAGAAAATCTAGACACGCGGTAGCGTGTCAAGCCAAGTTCAAGCATTTTCTATATAAAAATCGTTTCTGTCGTGAGAACTCATTTATGGTATAAAAGCATTCTGCATAAAAGCATCTGTTATTCCAAAACTTAAAATTATAATAATGATTTGACTCTAACAGTGTACCTAATTACCTAATACTATTAAAAGGTAAAAAACCTAGATGTACTTACATAAGATAAAGAATGTTATTGCTGAGGTTAATAAAGATGTATTCTATTCTGTTTGGTTGGAGTATAATCCTTATTTATTTTATTACACGTAACATATTTCATTTAAATCAATTTAGCTATTTAGGCGCGAAGTCGTAATAACAATCCATAGATTTTAATTCCATCCATACCATATCGGTGGGATGTTTTTGCATGAACTCTAGTCACGGCGCATTGACACCAGTTTGGCCAAATTCGGTTTAGAATCTAAAACTATACATACATATGTCGCCCGCGCAAGGCCTTTTAGTATCATCGTCACTACTTCCGAAACTAAAGATAGGTATGTCTCACAAACACTTCCGCGATGACCGCCATCCAATGTAGCCTTTTTTGAATTAGTTGAAATGGCTTCACATAATTAACTAATGTGATTTTTCCTGTTATGTTAGTTATTATTTATTACGTCTTCTTCTTAGCGTATAGGGAATATGTATATCCCGGCCCTGTTTTTGTTATGATACTTATTTGAGGTATGATGAAAAACAAACCACTCGTATATCAATATGAAAACCACTCGAAATATTGATAAGAAAAATATTTAAGAAAACACGATCTCTATCCAAACAACTATGTTATTTAAATAGAGTTTATTGTTTTATTACTATTGTCGACGCAATTACTCTAATTCCTTTATATTGCAAAATAATAGTATCATTAGCCCGTCTAGATAGAGATTGTCCAATCTTAAAGTGCACGCCATTCTTCTAAAGTTCAGGTATATTCTGTACAGCCGAGAAGTACATTGTAAGAATGGCTGCTCTACGCGCTTAGAAAGCGGCGGTCAGTTAACGAGTACACCGCAATACCGCAAAGTTCCTAATAAACTTGTATTGAAGATGTATCCGGTAGTTTATGGTTAGAGAGGCCTTACCCAGATAATATAAACTAGAAATCTTGATATAAAATAATTAAGGTTTTATTATGACAAAACATGATAGATATCGCAATATATTAATTATAATAGTTTAGTAGTCCCGCTTCTGCTGCTTATTCGCTCCGGTCGCGTGGTCAGCAGGACGGTTACTTTTAGCTGTACCTTCGCGGATAGAAGACTTATAACCGACAGCAAATGTAGACATTTCCGTATGAACAATGAACCGTCATGTCACTGCCCGTCACCCGGTTGGACAAAATTACAATCAGGCCAGCCGGACGACTGGCCGAACTACAGAAAACCGCAAAGAGCATACATAATCCAAGGCTATGAATACTAATAACAACAGTATAGCAAAGTCGAAATCAGTGAAGAACGAAGTCAGATAATGAACGGCAAATAACTTTTCTGAAAGGCTATACGGAATCCGCGTAAATAAGTGTGAGGACTTCCTAAGCCAACGGTCAAACAAGGGCTTTTCGACATTGCAAGTAGGGCACTAGGCACACGTCTCCGCATATAGGTTTTGTTTTCGGAACAATCGGCTACCGTTAGAAGAATGTAGGCCGAAGTCCGAAGACACACGACCTCCTCTACTCTACGGATCTGTGAGTCGAATAGTTATGGGCATTTGTACGTGTAGTTACAGACAACCCGTTTTTAAATTGCACCTACCAGCCAAACACACTGTTTCTGATGTTTAAGGAAGTGATGTGCAATATTAGAGTGGGCAGGTTCTTTTTATATGTGTTCTGGGTAACGTGACTGAGATTAGGAACACTTTCCAAGCTGATTGGTTAAGTATTCCCTTTATGAAATGATATTAAACAACTAAGTAGTTCTATCGAGACTATTATAGAAGTATAGCGATCCACAAAAAATAGCGTCTAGAAGCTTAGGTCTGCATATACGAATGATTTTTCGAAATTTGTTTTGGCAGGAGCAGCAAATTTTGACATTAAATTATAAACATCGCATGAACTCACAAGAGCTTGATTTGACGACTTTTATGTAGAATACCTCGTTCTAGAACCTCTGATTATTATTTATTTAAACCTATGAATAAATAGAGCATAAACTACCAAAGGGCCGATAAGCGGTAATAACTAATCAATAGGAATAAATTTATGTGATCTACTTTATCAGTTTTGAGGTCAAGAAGGAAAGGTCTCATGAATTAGGTATAATATTTATTTTATACTAGTGGACCCGCGCGCACTTCGCAACGCCTAACAGAAAATATTATCAGTGTTCCTCTACTATATTATGCATGTATTATACACATATAAACCTCCCTCCTGAATCACTCTATCTATTAAAATAAACCGCATCAAAATTCGTTGCTGAGGATTTAAGCATACATAGGGACAGACAGACGCAGGGAGCGACTTTGTTTTATACTTACTATGTAGTAATGATGACAGTGCTCGATACGGGTAAACTATGCTAAGGGTACATTTAAACGGGTCGAATGTAAAATACACAACGGCAAAACTATGTTAATATGTCTACTTCCAGGCATTTCTATTCGTACCTAAGTACAATCTTGAAAAAGCTCTTTATTCGAAACTTAGCAACTATACTTACCCAGGCACGCGACAACAACAAGGGTTTGAAATGAATCTCTATGATAAATTAGTATTGATATTTATTAGTCCCTTGGAAATAAATCTTTGGGTTTTCAAGCATCTCCTAGCGTAAAGAACTTTTTAAAGAAGATAAAAAATACTGGCCATATTCAACTTAATATTATTTTCTCAGGATGACGAGCGGCGACCGCAGTACATTAACTTAGTACTTCGTATCTCGGGTTAAAGAAATGTTTATTTTCTCAAAAAGAATAACATTCACTTATATGAGAAAACATTAAAATTATTTAAAATAAGGTAAGTGTTGGGATCAATAGATACTAGGTATTAGTATCTATTGATATAAGTAGTATCAAAAGGATATTATAGCCCTTTTACAGTCACAAACCTCAATAGGAGTGCGGTCTAAGTGACTTTAGTAACATTACGATTTCAATGGGCCGCTACTATCGCTTAACCTTATGCCAATATGGTAAAGCTAGACTCGACTGTGTACTCACGAGTTCCAAGTCGCATAAAACCTACGCCCTTCATGTATTCTAAGGCCCTTCTTGCAATTTAGTACTTAAAGTTAACAATTACTATACAGCAGGCTTAGACAAGCGCCAAAAGCTTGCGGATAGCTTTAAAAAAATATTGGAATGACTGATGACAGTCGTTATCGTTCGTTTTTCAACGACTGTCATCCCAGTGCCATATTTAGCGTTTTCCACAAGCGAATCGTGTTTCTCTTGCCTGCTGATGCGACTATTTCATAGCGTGCCAGTGGAGCGACTATCGTCCCATATTATCGGTTACTAGTCTACGAGGTGAGTGCCGATCCGTCGCGGTTCGGTAACTGAGACGTGACTGCTCTAATATTTTGATGGTGCTTTGAATACGAGTAGGTCGGCGTGTGGCCGGCCTCTAAGTTTTTTGCATCGTTTGAGCAGCGTCCTTATTTGAGGTTTAAATGAACAAAAATTGGTTCTGTTCAAGTGTTTTGTTCTATTTTTTTTCTGTGTAAGTAGCTGTGTATTTGTTCTCAATTCAGTAGAATTATTATGTATGTAGGTATGTAATAATGTTGAAACTGCGAGAAATTTACTTCGGACAAAATCTAGGAACTCCTACTTTTTTCATAAAATTGAACTTGAAACCACGTACCGCTATACTAATGAGGAATTTTCCAAATTCGTGAACTTACATAATCCACATAATAGAAAATACCAAAATGTAGAGCTATACTTTACCAAACAATATTTGTTATGTAGATATATTATGTTTAATTCAAATATATGCCTATAGCTACATGCAAAATTTTCCTAACTCAGATAGGCATCTCAATTAAATTTAGAAAACATTTTAGGAACTTCTGGCTGACATTGAATGCTCTGAAATGGCATAACTGCGTGGCAATTAAGAACGCAAGAATTTATTTAAAAAGGCGTTATTACCGATGATATAAAGTCTTCCTATCTAGATATAAGGAATAAGGAAATAGATATGTAAAACTAAAACAATGGTACAGTTACACTTTACACATGAACATGTAATAAAGTTACGTGAGTTTTACGCAACAGACCCACGTGTGAGGTGTGGACACGCAACCATCTTCGCTTGTTTTATATTTTTCAGGCGTGTGTTGAACCAATTGTCCTTATAACATAGTTGGTAACTCATGTAACAAAACAAAAGAGCAATGTAAATGTTAAAAGATGACTTTATCATCTACAAGTTGGGTTGTTAGTTATACTGGTGGTAAGCTTTAGCCGTGGCTAGTTACCACACGCTGGACAAAGCCGTGTCACCAAGCGGTCATTATTAACGTGTTCCAGGATGATGTACAGTGAAGCCAGGAAGGGATTTATCCCACCCTGAAGGTTTAGTCTGCTATATATTATATTTACATGTTCTAGCTTTATGTATAAATCGGCTACGGGTTCCGCTCTCTATTAGGCAGGACGTACCTTCTCGCCGTTCGAAAAACGAAATTGTTGCTGATTTCTTCCCTTTCATTTAGTCTTAATTTACGCATCTCCCTACAATAAGATTTTATAACTCGTAATACGAGCTTCGTGCCTCATCTTCGTAGTACGATTAGCCGCATTTCTACTTGATTACCACTTGTAGCTGGCACTCGTCACGAAACAAAGTTGTTGTGTTTTGCGAACAACAACTTGTACCTACCTATTCGAAAGGAATTATCTCCACGATTATATCATATATAAGTACCTGATACCTACCTTCTCATAATTACTTTTGTTTCACCCATTGTTAATTTGTTGGAAAAACATCACGGCATTTTTACGCTGGAGTCACCAGACCCAAAGAAAAGACTCGAAAATCAAGTCGCGTTAAATAAATTTGTACACCATTCACCACAAACCAGTATTAGAAAAGTATTATAAATCACATTCTGATACATTTAAAATAAATATTTTATCTTGTAACCTATTGAATAACGCATCAATTAAAATTTTATTGCTGATCTTGTTATGGATCATAAAATTAATTTGCAGTCTCTATTTCCTATTCCGAGATTCGTTGCATTATTTTCCACTACATATTTGTATCAAGTTTGTTCGTTTATTTTTTATAATAATAGATACAATTAGATCAAAATGTCAGACTGTCCTTCACTTGCTTGTGAACACGTTTTGATTCATGACCTTTTGATTCGACTGCTTTGGGTTGCTTTACCGTGTCGGTTACTGTTAGATGTTGGTGTAAAAACTAATTTTAGTCGACAGTTTAAACAGAGAATAAAACCATTTGAGTTAAGATAGCGATCATCCACTACGTGCACCATTCTTTCGCATAACATTGTTAGGCGCTTAATCGCGGGACCGGATGTTAGGCTTAACCGGTTTCCCACTCCCCCATCTTAAAGACGATGGGGGAGTGCCGCTGAGTCGATTTAGTGTGTGTACTCGTGCAGAATCTTGGCCACCGTCTTGACCTTTACAATGGGGCACGGTCCGTGGGTGGCACTCTATAAAAGGCCAGTGAGAAATGGTACCTACATTAAAGATCATATGGGATTTTCTAGAAAACAACATGTCAAAACAGCCTTTAAGGTTAATATGGTGGAATAATGTGCGTAAACATGTCCTTTATTTTGGAACGCAATGAACTTGACATAGGTGTGTGATATGAATTGACAGGGCATGGGACGATGTCGCGCCACCGAGTCGCGCCGCTGTCGTCTCGCGACGAAGGTGAACGGTGAAACATGTCACTGATGTCGACTTCTCATTTAACATTGTGAACAATATACCTATTAGCGACCAACCTCCCCTTTATTATATTTTCCTTTTGTGTTTTCGTTTGTTTAGTTACCTACCTTTGTCTTGGACTTTGATTAACTTTTTTTGGGAGGAGAAAAGGTCTTTGCAATGGGGGGTAGCGGATGGGAGAGTGTGGGACTTGCAAGCACTAAAAACCCCACCGTGAATAGTCCTTCACTGATCCTGATCCTGAATAGTCATCCCTGAGATGGAACCGCGATTGCATTCACCGTCTCGCCCCGGCAGTAGACGCGGGCTGATGTTAACAGGCCTCAGTACCATTGGGGGATGATCTTGTCCACTGAGATCATCCTCTCGGCGCGGCGTGTGAGTCTTGCAAGCCGACGAGTCCCTCGACTCCGCCGACCTTAGAGGACGGAAGGAGGTGGGCGAACCTCCGCCTCCTTGCCCCTGTTCGTCTGCGCCGGAGCGGGTCAGCAAGAGTGTTCCTCCCTGACCCATTCCACAGCCCCCTTTACAACCTGCCAAGATCGTCTTATTTTGCATAATTTAAACGTGAAAGATAAAATCGTAGTAAAGCCAGAAAAGCCGCCGCTAAAATACGAAAACTTATCTATTAAAGTATTAATGTGAAATACTATCGTTAAATTTAAGTATAAATTTCATTACTTTTTGTTATCCAATTTCCTTTCCAATGAGCCATTTTCACGACAGGCTACATTACCAGCTCATAAGGATATTTCATTAGTATTCTTATAATCAACCGCGCAATGGAGCTTGCGTATTTCGATACAGTTGAGCAACGCCTAGGATGCAATGAGAATGCGAGAGCCTTCCGCATTTCTTTTCGCATCAAATTAGTAGCATTAGTAGTAATGGATTATTATGGATCCGTCAGCTTAAACTGCAGCCACTCACCAACTGTTTTTACTCGACTTATTCTTTAAATTATTATTCATGAATACAACGTAAGCTGAAGTTGATGCTACCTGTTACACGTGTTTAACAATAACGCGAAATAGCGAGCAAGTAAACAACAACAACAAAATCTATATGTACGAAACGTTAAGCGGTCAGTCACTAACAATCTGTACTTATATTATCGATAGTGCTGGTAGCGGCTTTCGTTGTGGCTAGTGGCTAGTTAGTAGGCTACGGCTACTACCCACCTGACAAACCATGTCCTATTATAAGCTACGAATAAATTGACTTATAATTTATTCGTAAACGGAGGGAATATTTAATATTCTCTCGGTATAGGAATATTCCTATCTTGCTTTTACCTTCAGCCAC
The DNA here is from genome assembly GCA_947507615.1 of Hemithea aestivaria. Classification (NCBI taxonomy): domain Eukaryota; kingdom Metazoa; phylum Arthropoda; class Insecta; order Lepidoptera; family Geometridae; genus Hemithea; species Hemithea aestivaria. The sequence continues at coordinate 6,752,950 of OX382323.1, forward strand.
ATCGTCGAACAATAACTCTACATGACGTTGTACATAATGATATTGTAATTGTATGCGTGTTCATTAGAACGAAAATGTTGGAACAGATTAAGATTAGTAGCTACAGTATATTATACAAGAAATAAATTTTGATGTTCTTCGATTGTGGTTAAAGCCAATACTATCCTAATACAAAGTTTCCTTTTGTTCTCAGGTGAACGTCGATGCGGGCATCCAGCAGTGCCACCAAACGCCAAGGTGACGCTGCCTGCCGAGAACGAAATAGTCCCGGGGACAATAGCAACGTACAAGTGTGACGATGGATATGAACTGTTCGGACCTCATCAGAGAGAATGCACGCTGAGAGGAGACTGGACCGCTGAGCCACCATTTTGTGGTAAGGATAGATTTTGGCCTTGTTTTCCTGTTATCTCTACCTGCTTTATATTAAGGCTTTGACCCTAATATGCTTCCTACTTTCTATTCTACCGATCATAATGAGCTTATTGTCTCAATTGAAGAAGGTATTACATGCAGTGGCAGAGCCTGCCTTCTGAGGATGCAATATAAATTCTGAGGAGAATATTCTGAGGCTAAGCCTAATTCAGATCAGGTGTGTGTGTGATATTACTTCTTTATACTTATTTTTTTGCAGATTATCTTTATCTTATTATCATTGATTTAATGGTACCGCGGCACTAACGCAGTCCATATTTTATGGCTTCAGTATTTGTTAAGTCTCATCACATTTTAAAATATAATTTCCTTCATCAGGCACAAACGTCGCCTTCAGAAAGCCAGCGAACCAATCCACGACGGTCCGCGGTGGAGCTGCAGCCAACGGCAACGATGGAGAGAGGACGACTGAACACGACGGCAAGAGATGCACGGAGACGCAGAGAGAAGCCTCGCCCTGGTGGCAAGTCGATCTCTTGAGGCATTACGCTGTCAAAGTCGTCAGGGTTACTACTCGAGGATGCTGTGGTGAGTATCCTTTTGAAGTTACTACTTCCTATAGGTCTTATATTATGGTTTAGTATGGTGCAAGTAAAATATTCCTCGTATGAGATCTAGGATCTAAACTACATTGAACCACTATTTTTGAAGGAACACATATTATGCCTAAAAATTTGAAGAGTTAAAATATATAGAATGAGGTTAAAAGTCAAGTGCAAAAATATCGAGTCGACTACCAAATCATATTATGGAAAAAGCTTTATTTAACCTCGTAGTTTCTGGTTTTATTCACTAAAAACGTTAAGTCGTTAAGGTGAAGATACCTCACGCCAACAATAATGAGTCCCGTTGCATTGATACCACAACTATTGCCATAACATCATTTTACTACCTGTCATATAATATCATTATATTGTGGTGGTCGTGGTACGCAGTTCGCATAGGCAGGTATTTTATTGCAGAATTTGACGAAACCATAAACGGCAAAGTGCAGAGGCCTTAAAGAAGAAGATAAAATCATGTTACAAAAGCTCTTGAAAATCGGCCAATATTATGTTCGGCATCACGAATCATTAAACTCCACACACCTAAAAGACTTTATGATGTTCATTATGTTCAAAATAATTGCTATCATTTCGGAAAGAAATGGAAAGTTATATGAGCCAGCTGCTGGCGCTATGTTTACATAGAGATATTATATAGGCAAGGTGCGATATGGCCTGCACTTTTAGTGTTAATTTTTTTGAAGATCAGTACTGATCGCGACGCACGTAATCATTATCATATTGTTGATTCCACCAGTTGTAATCCAATGGCACCTAGCGTTCTTAATACATTTTAGGTGGTCAACATGCCGTCATGCTTTGTGAAAGGTAAGCTAGGTCATCAAAACAGCCGGTGCACTCATCGCGTATGTGAACCGAGTACCGATCCGTCACAGATGGTCAGACGTGTCGCAAGTCGCATGCTTACAACATGATGTTGTTACATGCTTACAAAAGGAACGCTACTGTAATTCTATGCTTTACTACCGCTCCTTTAAAATACTGAGTGTAACAGGATGTTTCTTTGACGTCCTTTGCAACATTTCTTTAAAGGGGAAATTCAGGCAAGGTTTGTATTGGGTAGAAAGAAATTCAAGGGGACGTTTGAATGGCATATGACAGGATTAAAATAGAAGAGATGGGACTTTATTTTATACTAAACTAGCTTCGCACGTGTTTTACATATTGAACTTCTTCTTGAATCATTATCTACTGCTAAAAACTGAAAACTACATTAAAGTCCGTTGTGTACATAGTACATACCTACCTAGTTTAAACTAAGCAAAAAGATAGCGGAAGCGGAAGCGAGATACCATGTAAAATAGGCCTACGTTTGGCCACATAATAATATCTCACAAAAGAAATTGTGAAAAAAATGTCATATAGAAAGGCCAAATCCTCAATATAATATTAATGGCAAATTACGTGGAACTTCGTATTAAAGATCCAAGTCGAATTACGAGTATTATATTCCGGAGTAGGTATTGCTTAAAGGCATTGGCTTGTTTTTCTGCTTATCATCTTACATAAAAACATTAGATTTTATTCCTCATTTCTTATTATTTTGTCTATCTTTGTGATAAATATTGAATATCATGTTTATCCTGTTGTTCTTTTCTTTTACAAAACATCACTAATTTATTAAGGTACCTATATAAGATATTATTGTAATTAGAGTAAATAAAGCGTAGGACTGAAATTACTAACATCTTAATAATAACAGAGTAGAATAGGTAAGGGGGCGTTCATAAAATACGTGAGATGTTTAAGGGGGGGAGGGGGTCGATTCAAATCTCATCTAATCTTACGTTGGAGAGAGGGGGGGGTCTCGGCAAATATCGCAATTTTTTTTCTGATTGAAACAAAAAAAAAATATATTATTTTGGTCCATTTAATTCAGATTGTACATGCTTAAGATTTAATCTTAAGCGTTATCGTAATACGATTAAGATCATTCACTTATTCGTTCGAAAGAAAAAAAAAATCATTCATACTTCGTACGTAAGAAACCCACATTTTGAAAAATCTCACGTGAGATTGGGGGATGGGGGAGCGGGTTGAATAAAATCTCACAACATCTCACCAGGGGGGGGAGGGAGGGACAGAAAATTAAAAAAAAACACCTCACGTAATTTATGGACGCCCCCTAAACGGTAAAGACTTATAAATATATTGCTACCGCAGAAGACAAAAACCATGAAATTATTTTAAGTTAGGTACCTACTTAAATAATTTCATGGTTTTTGTCTTCTGCGGTAGCAATATATTTATAAGTCTTTACCGTTTAGGGGGCGTCCATAAATTACGTGAGGTGTTTTTTTTTAATTTTCTGTCCCTCCCTCCCCCCCTGGTGAGATGTTGTGAGATTTTATTCAACCCGCTCCCCCATCCCCCAATCTCACGTGAGATTTTTCAAAATGTGGGTTTCTTACGTACGAAGTATGAATGATTTTTTTTTTCTTTATATGTATACTTACACTTGTTATAAGTCTGACTGGATTTAATCCGTGTTTGAGTGTTTTGTAGGTAGGTACCATAATTTAAGTTTGCTCGAAAAAAACGAATTTATTGCAATATTTGTGGATAAAAACGAGACAGATATGTAATTTACTCTTTTATCATTGCTCACATATCAATAATAAGCGATAAGTAAGCATATTATACAAGTTTTATTTTTGGTCATGTTTTAATCACTCGATTGGAACATTTTTTTTTTTAAATATTTATAATATCATTATTATCACAGAATTTTATTTCTAAGCAACTTTTTAAAAAGTTGGTCTCTTAGCTTATCAGTAAGATGAGGTTGACTTGGAAATAAGAAGTAGCGATTCTATTGATTTACCTACTATTCAGATTTTCATGTACAGGGGACAAAAGAAATTCGAGATATTTTTCCTCTTACCAAATTAGGTAGCCATAACAATCTTGTCTTAGAAGCTGACCTTGAGGCCCACGAAAGTTATTTCAACGAACGTATATCATTAGAAAGAAACATGATAATATATTCGATATCTTAAGTGACATACCCAGCGACCTGTGATATTAATAAAACCATCTACGAAGATTCTAGACAAAGAACTTATTAATAAAAGATGAACAGATAGATATCTACCTACTTAATAATTTTTGTACTATATTTTAACAACAATATTCTTTACCTACTTGTTAAAGTTGTACAAGCCACTATACAACCAATTCAAGCATCTAAATGTTAAGATATAAAAAATATATTTTCATAAGTCATCGTAATCATAAAAAGTTGTATTTTTCACAAAATGGCGCATAAAGATATATACCTACATGCATCCAAAATATATGTAATACCTCTTACTAACACATCCAATTATATTGTCTTACAAGGGCGGATCCAGGTTTGGTGCTGTGTTTAGCTCGCTCTGTGAACAGTTTGAATTGCGCGAGAAAAAAAATGTAATCTTGCCCATGAAATATTGGCAAAATTCGTTATTCTACAATGCTTCTGGGGAGGGGCCTTGGCCTCCTGCCGCCAACCCCCCCCCCCCCCCCCCCCTCAATCCGCCTATGTTGTCTTATATCTACTTCTTCTCAATACATATATAAAAGGAAGGAGGGTATATATATAAAAGGAAGTGTCACTAACTGACTGACCTATCAAGGCACTGCTCAAACCGCTGACTGGATTGGGTTGATATTTGGAACATGGATATATTTTAGAATTTAGAAGGTAGACCTCCGCTGAGAAAGGATATTCTCACGCTGTCAATGTAAACGCTACTTTCAAATATGTTGCTTAAGTTTAAATGTTCTGTGTTCAGGTCACCAGCCCCTGCAAGACTTGGAGATCAGAGTGGGCAACAGCAGCTCCGACCTGCAGAGGAATCCGCTCTGCGCGTGGTTCCCAGGAACTATTGGTAAGTTCAAAAGATATATATATATATATATATATATATATATATATATATATATATTGGTGGTAGGCTTCGGCCGTGGATAGTTTCCACAGATCCCACCCACTGGACAAAACCGTGACGCCAAGCTGTCACTATAAACTATGGACTGTGTTCCGACACGATGTTCAATGAAGCCAGGAAGCGATTTACCCCGTCATGTCTGCTAACTGGCTACTATCTTAGGCCGCATCATCGCTTATGATCAGGCGAGTTCGTAGTCAAAGGCTAAAGATGGATAAAAAAATATCCCTGAGCCTGAGAAGAAATATTTTTACCTGGACAGTTTTTTATTGTTAGGCTTTGTCAAACAAACAGATGCTACATATATTGGTTAGACTTACAAATAACTCTATTTGACACATTAATAAATGAACCTACAATGAATCATAAAGTTTAATCCGTAGTCCTTAGTCTCCCGAACTAGTAAAATGTGTATTTGAGGGGCCAGTGGCTTCTCTCGTTTTAAGAGTTAAAGGCTATAGAGGTAATTCTCCTCTCGAATGTCATTTAACATTCTGCAATATAAATTAAGCAACTAATAATTAAGTAAATTTAAAAACAATTCTGTATAAGTAAAATATTACCTCAGAAAGAACTTCATATTTATGTACATACATTAAGCTTATTCCGTGTTATTAGGATTTGCCAGGATTCAGGATTAAACCACGTCCCTTAGGACATAAGTTAATCCTAGTAATATCGTAAGTTCACGTTTTGTAATAACGCTGATTAGGTCTTCAGTCGACGATATTATGGGTATATTATTATATAAGTGTGATAATATTGGTACCTATACATAATTGATTTTATAGTTTTAACAATCTTGGAGTACCTTCTATATTTTTTAGTTAAAAATAATCTTTGTGTAAGAAGTATACAAAAATAAGATGTTTATTCTACGTTTCTTAACATATATTTCTTGTACCCGTACAAAGTTGTTTTTAGGTTACGTTGCACCACTTCGTCCATGACACATTTTTTATAAACTAAAGCCAGTAAATGAAGCAGATTTGTAAACAACAGGCTGTTCAGATTGAGTTCATGTCTATTTTAGTTTATGCTGTAAAGGCTTATGGCGCAACTGAAGATATTGTAGATACGGAGAAACTTTATTGATTTTGATATACAGGGTTATTGCGTACATGTTGATACGAGTACATTCTCACAGGTTCACTATTGTTACTATTGAACAACTATCTCTACAATCAAAATCATCCTAAATTCGTCCACTGCTAGACATGGGCATCTCCATGGCACACCACTCAACACAGTCCTCGTCTTCCTCCTTGTCCACTCCAACATTCTCCATAGAGCATCTCAATGTTATTTCATATTATGTGTTTTCTGCTGCTTTTTTTATGGTTTCGGAATGTAAAGTGAAACTTGTTCTTCGAATAGTCTATAGGTACCTACTCATACTATGTGGTGATAATCTTATAATTTATTCGTTATTACCTATGAAATGTTGTCAACTGCCAAGTAACCCTGTATAAACCGCTAGTGCTATTCAGTATTCTGTGATATCAGTAACAAATTAGCTTCTCCGTCGGTTCCCACGTTGAGAGAGCATGTGAACGCCGCTGACATGTTTTCCACTTTCTTTTGATCGACTCTTGTATAAGAACTCAGTTAAAACGCCATTAGCACTATATTGCAGGTCCTAGTGAATATGTGCTTTTTAAACGCGATATTGTACGAAATGATACTATAACGAAATGGTATTTTATATGGGACATATAAGTTTAAGACAAATATACTATCATATTATATTTCCACGACTTTAGCTCAATACCTACTTAGACAAATATTTTAAGCTAAAAATAAAATTTACCTAAAAGAATTGGAAGAATTGGAATTGTCAGATCTCGAAGATCTAATGTTGAATTCTCGGGAACATGATCAAACGGGAAGCACAATTTACTTACTATTGATTATTTTGGCTTTTCAAAGCGTTTCATGACTTGACAAAGTTCTATCGGTAGTAGGAGACGTAAAATAATTGCGAACTTTCTTCATTTTCCTCAAGGAAAATTTATCCGTATAATATTATTTTCTAAGACGTCAACTTGTCAGGCTCAGACTTACCACGTACCTATTGCATTGTTGCGTAGAACTTACATAATTATGTCTTACAAAGTAGGTACTTATTCCTATCACTTGACATTAGTGGAGCGTCTGAACTCGTCTCGATCACCTACTTGCGTAAAAATGTATCTTACTATAAATACTTATCTCAATCACGATCTGAATGCTAAGTAGGTACTTAATTTGACTTTATTGTAAACATTGGCTGAATACCTATTGATCAAACGAAAGTAAAAACAAAGCAATTAGACACATGTTCTGGGCTCCTGAACTGAGAAATAAAAAAACAAAAAAAACTGGTCTACTCAGTGAAGCGAAAATTATATGCTTTATGTAACCAAGTATTCATAATTATACATAATAATTATAACAAGTTAGATATTACACACATTGTAATTACAGTAGATGCCACTCTCTATAATATGCAAAGCTATTGTTGGGTTTACTTTTGGTACAGTCTTTAGGAAGCAAAAAATGCTTACTGTTAAACATAGGACTACCTTTTTAGGATAGACCCCCACACATAATAATATACTTATACAAGGATGATCACCGTATGCATGTATCGCGAACCGCAATTTTTTAGCAAATCCTCTAGGAGGGTGGTCAAATGCCACTTTCATTTCGTGTCTTACAGGAGTTATTGTGCCTAAAAAGAATAAAAATATATAAGTTTCCATTCCTTGTCATGAAACTAAGATGCGCACTGCAAAGATCGAAAAAATTGTATTGTTTTTTCCACTGTGTAGTACCAACTTCACATGATTACATTCTTGTACAGTGTACCGAGTGTACGTTATATCACCTCAGTTTACTTCTGCCTCAGTTTTGAAGCGCTGTCTCCTTTATTGCAAACAGCGGGTATATGTTACAGTGTATGAGTAAATAGACCAAGAACTCAATGTTGTCGAAGTAAATGTTAATTGCCCATCTAGAATGCGTAAGGTGAGGTTCTTCATTAATGAATCGCATCTGATTTCCTAAATTCTAAAATTTATAACTTTTAATTGAGGAATAGGTCAATTTCAGCATTAAAACTTTACACCAACTTCTTCCTGAATTGTTTAATAATTAATGCATAACTTTATGGAATTAGTACCGCAAATAATTAATTTTAATTTGGGTAAGTATAGATAATAATTATTAGCGGCGCTAAGCATTAATATCATAAAAAATTAACAGAAAACTAATTCAACCATTGATTCTTTTGGATTGAGAACATTTAATGTTATAAATATTGCCTATATTTAAAGTTTGTATATTTCATAATGACTACAATTAAAAAACGAAGCACCAATAAATTAAAGAACTTGTTCACATTTTCAACATAAATTGATTTTTTCAATTCGATTCATAAAAGGAGTAATGGCGTAACAAACACTAAAATGCAACCAAATTGAGGTTAACCTTTTTCGAAGTCGCTTTAAAAATAATTATAGCCCTCGAACCTGTTTTTCGATAATTTATTGATAATAAATAAGAGACATTAATTGATATTATCGCGAAAGTGAAGTAAACTTGCGCTTTCTAATTCAGCCGTGTTTTCTAAGATTGCCAACAATTGACGATGCGACCGATTCCCACAGTAAAGTGTTATTGTAATTAGTTTATAGAGCCGCCTGTTACACCGTGATGTAACTGTTGTATAACTACGGCCCTTTTGTTTTTATTGTCACTGTTCGGTGGTCGAAATATATAATGGTGCTCGGTGCTTGCACATCTATCCCGCATCTCAGATAAAATTAGGATCCGCATCGACCGCGCCAAAATAATTTTTGTATAGAAAATTTTCTTCCGATTCGGACGATTCGACACCGGCAAGTGAGCGAGGTTTCATGAGATTTCATATAAAGAATCCAAAATTCAGATAGATGTGCGTTCACCATTTAGGCCGTTTCTGTTATGTCATTTATATTATGATATCTATGTAAGTACATATAAAAGTTTATTTGCGTTATCAGATGTTATGAGTTACAAGCGTACAATAACTTAATAATTTTTTTAACAACCTAACTAAATATTTTATGTAGGTACATAAAGAATTTCATGGAATTTGCCCCATGTACTTCTACATAATATATTGGCTATAGTAGAGCTAGTGAACAATATTAATGTACAGACTGGTAAAGAGATAAAATTATATAATAATATTAATAGACCTTCGCAATTTTGAATAAGTGCTGTCTTTATACTTTACCTTGACCACAGTAAAATTGCTCCACCTCTGTGAGTTTTACCAAAGAAAACTAATTTTAACGATTTTAAGACTTAAACTGGTGGAGATCCTTAATTAATCTGCATAAGATGTTTATTAGAACAACATCGCGTATCATCCAATGAGGTATCATCCCATAATTTACAATACACATAATATCAATAAGCTCTCACCATAAGGAACCAAAAAACATAAAAATAAATGTTGGCAAGCACTTGATCGGTCAAAGGAGTACAAAGACCTCAAGTAAAACATTTTAAAAAAGTCACTCAGGCAGGTTTCCCAGTACATTTAATGGATTTCAAATACCTCAGTGTGATAGAGGGTTTACAGAGATATTCAGTTTTATAGTTCTCTTCTTCGCCATATAAAATGTTCCCAATGCTAAGTGGAGAGGCGGGTACTTAAAACTGGACAACTAAGTACGAACAGTTGCGTGCGATCACCCATCCGAGGCAGCTATGCAGAAAATTCATAATGCACAACCATTGTACTTCGTGTGGGACCAACGTCTGCTTTGACCTTGTAATACAGGACAATTGGCAATAACGTGAGGGTGAGAGTAGAGATCACGGAATGAATAAGACGGGGAACGGACGTGATATGCTTTCGAACCACTTTTTCAAACTCACCAAAATGTTGTCTATACTACGTAAATGGACTTCGTGAGCGCCTCGTCAGGCGCTTGTGTATATTCTCTTTGATCCATCTATCTACTCAGCCCTCCGGCCCTCCGGTCCCCGGCCGCCTCTTTCCGGTCCTGTGCGAGTCTCATCGATTTCCTTCCGACATAAATAAGACAACATCGTCTGACCATAAGGCTGGTGGTCTGCCTCGAGATGTTTGTCCTTACAGCCTTAGTCCTGTTTTCATCCCATTTAGTCTTGCTTAGTGTCCTTACCCATCTTCACTTTAATCTGGCTATTCGTGTACTTAGATACGAATTCGTCTTTCTCTTAGTGCCGTCTTTGTTTTCTCGTTTAAGCAGATGAATGCGACGTTCCTAACGGCCGATCGATGAACATCAGGCGTTCATCGATAACGCCTGTTCAGTACGCAGTATTACGTAGTTATTCGATAGATACTTTGCTGGCTGATCTCTTATTAAGTAATCTGTGAATCTGTGGTTAAGACTGCAATCAAGGCCTCGGAGATTGATTGCGTGAATGCAACCAGCTGCACTCAATTAATGGAAAGCTAAGCTTGGAAATCTTTCAAAACAATTATGCTAGTTTAACCGACCCTAGTAAGAGTAGAGTAAAACAATGACTTGTAAAGAAAATTTTAAAAATAAGTATCGAGATGATTTATATAACAACAATGTTGCAGGAATCTGGAGGATCTGTTGGAGGAGATATCCTCTACTCTCTACATGTTTAGAAAGATTAACGCCATAATTTTAAAAAACTTAAAATTAAATAAATATTAATTATTATAAAACTTGTTACAATTGGCAAGCATCTTTGTATACATATTTGCATACAATGTGCAGTGTCTTGCAGGATTTTAATGGGTCGATGTATCGCTTAACATAATAATAATAATATAATCTTCGTGATTTTGTTATCTTATTCATCTTCATATCCTAAACAAGCGTTTGACCGTAATCTCACCTGTTGGTAAGTGACGATGCAGTCGAAGTTGTAGCACGCTTGTTCAGTAAGAACCTATTCACTCTTGATTTGAACAAACCCACGTTATAGCATTCGGGAAACACTGAGAGTGGTAGCGAGTTCGAAAGACGAAGCGGATCGTTTCGTCCGAGCTGTTGGTATACTCACCAGATATTGTATTTAACTCAAGTCTTCAAGCTACTGAACTTATAATTTTGTTTCAGATGAAGGTGTAACAAAAACATTCACCTGCGCACGACCTCTGATAGGACAGCACGTGTTTCTGCAGCTCGTCGGAGTAGAAGGCTCTCTTTCTATCTGCGAAGTCGAGGTCTTCACTACTGAAGGTATTACACAATACAGTCATTTAAATGTTTAAGGCGGGATGTCATTTTAGTGCTGGAGAGAATAAATTATAATATGTAATAGAATTATATTTGAAGACATCCTCTTAATAAAATTGTGAGGATGTCTTCAGATTTCAGATTATAGACGTAGAGACTAAACGGTGAAGCGATTATGTAACACTTGAAAGAGATAAGGGGATAATGCATTTTAAATGTGCATTAAACAATCTTTACCATATCCTCACACACGAAATATAGAGAAGAATCTGTGAATTTAATTTTGTAAACGTCTTCCCTTTAGTTTTGATCTGGTGCTACTTGCTTTCCTACACTATGAACCTATGTATAATATGTTTTGTTCCCCTTTCCTTTTGTTAAAGTTAGTGAAATGTTCCAGAATTTTCGAACGACCGGTGCGCCCCAGTCAGCGCTCCGGCCGACATAGAGTTGGCTGCGTTCTCGAGGAACTGCTATGAGTTCAACGTGGCCAAAGGAAACTCTTTCGACGACGCTCGGAAACAGTGTCAAAAGCATGGCGGAGATCTCATACATGGCTTCCAGGTAAATGCTGCAACTGACATAAGAACTTTAGTTCGTAACTTTAGTAACGTAAAGGGAAAATATGTTAAATAGTAAAATTGCAGATATAACATTCCACACGGTCTGATCTTCTTACTCTTAAATCTGTGTTTATCAATGAATTGATTTACAAGAAGATTTCATTCCATAACTAAGTGCTAAATTTATTGGTGCCTATTACTACCACTATCAAGCGATTTCTTTCCAACATTATCTAATTTGCATTTAGCTTGAGAATTATCTAGAAATATAAAATTAATTACAATACTCCGCATTTAATATGTGAACCCATTTAGGCCTCCACTTGTTGCTTCTCATTAAAGGCTTCCGTAATTTAAGCAACATTATAAAACTAATACGTGAGAATAAATGCTTTAGCCCAAAAATATACATATACGTAATACCTAATTATGTATTATTATTTTTAGTAATAAATGTGATGGTGATCTTCACATTTTGTACTTTTGCTCTTCGATTCAAGTTAAACGGGTTCTGAGACGAATTCAAGGTCAAGATGGTTGGGATTTGACATTCAAAATATACGATTGCATTGGATTTACTTTCCATAGCACCGCTATAAGAATGGAAAAAATAAAAAAGTGTTTCTTTCAACGTAATCTTTCTCTTATTGTGTGGATCAAAAATGTTTCTTTAAAAATTGTAATTGCAGTATTGATATGAAAACGTTTACAGTGATGCATCATTCATCATCATTAATATTATATACCATTCTAGAGGTAATATATTTACTGCCTAGTGCTTGCGTTGTTTATTGGCAGAAGACTTCTATCTCAATCTAGACATATTATGAATTAAATAAGTTAGTTGGAGGGAGGGTATGGGAGGCCTTTTGCCCTGGAGTGGGATCCAGTAGGCTCATAATATTAAGTAATTGTGTAGAGCTTCGGTAATTATTGTATTATCTGCGTCCTCTTGTATTATTACATGTAATAGGTAAAATATAGTTGATCTCTTATTCATTACTAAGTCAGCACATCTTTTTGAAAGTCGAATTAAGTGATCCGATCTTTAATCATACCGCCTAATTGAATATAGGCATTATTCCCCCCCCCCCCCCCCCGTTCCACCTAATCTGAAAGTCATTCGATTAACAATAGGTAGGTGCCAATTACAATAGGTGTCGAGTATAATCAGCTGCTTTAATATGTAATTGGAACGTTAATGATGCTTCACATGGACTGGAGAAAGCTTTGGAAAGCCGAGGTTAGATAAATTAATAAGCTAATATTGGTCGATTGGCTTTTTTTTGTTGCTGACGCTGAGAAAAAACGCATCACGCGTACCCTCACGTCGGGCAGGGGAGTTATGTGGGACTCCCGTGCAGGACGTCTACACGGGTATATCCAATAAAACAACTAACCGGCACTCCCGCATCGTCTTTCCGATGGAGGCCTGGGAAATCGGCATAGCCTTAACATCCAGCCCTCCATCGACTTCGATGATATTATAGAGCCCAGTCACTTTAGCATGAAAGGAGTAAATTTCGTTTAGAGACCAACTCTCAGAACGAAAAATGAAGGTATGCTCGAAATCTTTAGTTTACTAAGCTTATTTTTCTGAGACAGATTGAATTTTTTTGGATTGATTAGTAGTGATTCCACCTTCTGAACAGGGCCCGGCTAGGTTAAAGATTTGGGTGTATGAAGAATATTACCCGACCCCGTCATTCACGCGGTTACCGAGCGGGATAAAACGTTTCCCTCGCTCACAGTTTTAACGAACGCTGCTTTGTTCCGAGTTGTTCCCGATCAGTAGCATTAACGATCTGTTTTGCGGGACTTTTAAGCTTCGAATAAATAATAAATCAGGAAGTCTAAATAGATACTAATTCCAAAGAAAAAGTATGTCTATATATACCTCTGTATAATACAGCTAAAGCCCTTCATTTTTAAACAAGGAAAAGTGCTATTTTGTTAGAGGTAATATTTACCTACCTATTTATTTCCAGGGTGCGACGTCATCTTTCCTAATCCAAGAGTTAGAGCGTCGTAAGTCTCAGCTCAAGACACAAATGGTTTGGATCGGAGCTCAGAAGGAACCTGGCCTCACTTCCAGGACTTGGAAGTGGGTTGATGGTATGAAAAAAATATAATACTATACTCTAGTTTCACTTACACCTTTGGCAGAAATTGCTTCTTTTATTTCGTTAGACCTGAAAATCACTGCGTGTAAACATGAATGTTAGTAGAGTTTCTTAATGCTACAACAACTGTAACATAACCCGATATTCTGCGCTTCGCTCCTTCCGTGTTGGAAGGTAAAGATGGTCAAGGAAATAACAGATTTTGTGAGACTTAAAAGTTTTATGAATATGAATATTAAAGTTCAAAAAAAGTAAGTCAAGTGGCTCAGATATAGACGAAAACTATCCGAAGTTGACTATTATATTTACAATCAAAGACTTTATTCTGATTTCTGGAATAAAATGGCCAAACTAGAGTCCAGTTGTAAAAAATATGACACTTAGAGTAGGCATTTATTAGTATTTCCCAAAACCCTATGGAGAGACGTAATTGACTCCAATTTCAAGGATTGGCCCCTAAACCGCTACCCAGAGAAAGGAGGGCATTTGCTCAGCAGTAGGACAATATATATAATAATGAGTATTTGTTTTCCAGGTGAGATAGTATCAAAACCGACCTGGGGCAAAGACCAGCCGAACAACTACAACGGCGAACAGAACTGCGTGGTGCTGGACGGCGGCCGAGCGTGGCTGTGGAACGATGTCGGGTGCAACCTTGACTACCTGCACTGGATCTGCCAGTACCGTGAGTGTCACCTTCATAGGTACATATCTGTTTTGTTATGATGCCGAGCGAATGGCGAGTTTGCTACGCGAAGGTACGTGTTATGCTGTGTCGCTGGTAAATAGTAGATATATGTATGTTACGAAATCAAGTTAGTAATGAGTGCTTTGTGAGATTTTCTAACCTTAAAATAGGTTCAAGAAGAATTAGAATAGTAGGTCAATATTATAATTATAATCTGTTTGTTATGTATTTCTTTTGTGTGGTGTAAAATAAAGTATTATCCATCTACCTTTCTATCTATGTATCCACATTATGTTTTCTTTACTCTGTAAATAACCCATTTACGGGAAATTAATGTGGAGTTCCTGTTCAGGACAAAACAGCGGCACTCTAGCATTTTATTCGTGTAATAGAGTGGCTGTAGTATGAGTTTTCACCTTCCTGCTACAATAATATTCTGTATCTACCATGATACTAGTATTGATTGGTATATTAATTAGTAATGTCCGAAGGCTATGACCTGAGGCAATGTACTAATAACCCTGTATCCAATATCAGTACAATCGACCAGCTAATTAGTCCTACGGTCTATGGAGCAAGTTACCTGAAGAACAAAATAAAAGCTTGTCATAATGATTGTCATAAGCATAATAAGAATATTTTATGCTTTGCACGACGTATGTAAACTGCTAGGTTTCGAACTGGACCCTACTCTGTCTTGGAAGCAGCATGTAGATACCACTTGTAAAAAAATGGCAAAAGGAATTTACGCATTGAAACAAATGAGAGGACTCACATCAGGCAACAACTTAAAAGAAATTTATTATGCATATATACATTCATTAATGTCTTACGGAATAATATTGTGGGGATGTTCCACAGACTACGAAAGAGTTTTAAAAATGCAGAAACGTGCAATTAGGGTTTTGGTAGGGGGAAGATATAGAGAGACATGTAGAGATCACTTTAAAGAACAACAAATATTAACTTCAGTGTCTACATATATTTATGAAATCATTAAATATGTTAGAAATAATATGAATGCATATAAATTAAGACAAACAAACAACAAAAGACGTACAAGACAAAAAATACTCCTAGAGCCAACATACCATAAACTACGTTTATCACAAAAACTTCCAATAGTTATGGGTCAAAAACTATATAATCACTTACCAGAATCCATTAAATCAATAGAGAAAAATAATAAATTCTTGAACCATGTTAAACAACTTTTACTTCAAAATACACTATAATATAACATTAAAGAATATTTAGACTTTGATTACAATCAGACATTTATACCAGATACCTAGTGTCTATACCTACCTACAAGAAACTAATATTATGTACTATATACTAGCCCCTTTACAGCTATAAGTATGATTCATATTATAATTATTAATGTATGTTTTATTTTTCTCAGGAAAAATAATGACGAAAATTTTGTGCAGCGCACGACTTAATGTATTTTTTATGTTAAGACTGTAAACGCACTTTATTTAATAAATGATTATCTTATCTTATCTTATCTTATGTATGTACCTAGTTAGCTAATAACCCTGAGACAGATCTCATTCTAGAGGTACCTATATTACGTTCTTATATTATACCTACATACATACGTATATCTATCTATGTACTTATAAAGTGGTTGATTCAATGTTACTTCAACTTATGAACGTACATAGTTGATTTTATCTATATAAGTACTTAGCCTTGCCCTCAAAATCTAAGTTATTTTTTAATACTTAATTGATTGCAAGATTTTAATTCTTTAACTAACCGTTTAGGCAAATGATCATGAATGTAGAAATGTGTTTAATTAATAATTTTAAATTGTATAGATTGTAATAAAATTATTGATGCGATGCGATTGATTACAATAACTTTAATTGCGAATGTTGCGTATAAAACATAATCAAACTTACTTTCTGGCGATTGCAGATGTAGGTACGAAAGATGTCGTTATATTACCTTAAGCTGACATTAACTGCAAAGATATGCCTTTGTATGGAAGCGAAAATTTCAAAACGGATTTATCTTTCGAGCCCATATCTACAACAAAATCATTCTGACCCTGCGCGCCTCATTGCGATTATAATTTGCACTGCTTCACAACCTTGCTTAGTGTAATTTAAGTAATTCAAGCTATTCGTGGTTAAATTTCAATGATGTATCGTCCTACAGTGCCTCCTTCTTGCGGAAGTCCCGACAAGCTTCTGAACACGACTATCGAAGGCTCGAACTACCAGGTTGGGGCTGCCATCGGTTATAAATGTCCTGAGGGCCACATGCTCATCGGAGACAACACCAGGCAATGCATGAAGGATGGCTTCTGGTCCGGTACTGCACCTAGTTGCAAGTGTAAGTATTTTTACAACTCCCTCAATATGGGTATCAAATGAAAGGGCTTGAATAGTAGAATACTATTTAATAATATTTTTTCTAATCTAAGATGGCCGCCACCACAAATTGGCAAATTACTTAATATTTCTTGTAGTTGGGTTTTTTATTTTACCAACTTGTTAACAGACGAGCTTTTGAAAATAGAAGTTTCCTTAAATACCCGCGTAGAGTTTCATTTTATAGAGAAATAAAGCCGAGCAAGACAAAAAATAATCTCTTACGAATTTATAACAAGACTAGCTGCGCCCAGCGGTTTTACGCAGGGTCTAAGCTATCTCTATACCAAATTTCAGCTCAATCGGTCCACAGTGAAAGAGTAACATACTAGTACATCCATTCTTACAAACTTTCACATTTATAATATTGGTAGGATACAAAAGGAAAGCTAATCTAATGTGACCGCTTTTGGTTGACAGATTGTATGAATTGCCTGCAAAAGTCCTAAACTAAACTCTCTTCAGAATTTAGTTTTTTTTTACTAATCAAAATTGGCCACGCGTTTTTGGAATATCAGTTGAGTTTACGTTACCTATATAGGAACTAGATCTATGTAAATACCAAAAGTTAGTTCATCATCCAAAAACCTTTACCCAGATGTAAACTGCGGAGGACTAACATCCATTCAAGACGGTGAAGTGACACTAGTTGATGGACGTACAACACACGGTGCCAAAGCAATGTACTCCTGTAAAGAAAACCACACTCTCGTTGGCAACCCTGAGAGGTTCTGTGGAGACCAAGGCGTGTGGGAGGGCGAAGCACCCAAGTGTTTGTTCGATTGGTGTCCCGACCCGCCTCCGGTGGCCGGGGCTATCGTCTCTGTGAGCGGACATACAGCTGCCTCGCTCGCGACATATACTTGCCAGAATGGATTCATACTGTTTGGGTTACCAGTAAGTTTCAGTTTTTTTTAGATCTAGGCTATAATTGTAGGATATTCCTTAATGTGTCAAACTATGAATTTAATCAAACCCTTTAATCAAAATTGGTGATGGACAAAATAACGTTTTTTTTCACCGACATCCCTTTATAGACTCGACATATGTAGTTCTTTCCCAGTAAGGCATCTGGTTTTTTTTATGTGTAGAAGTACGAAGACGAGCAAGACGCTCTTCTGATGTTAAGAGATAATGTAATAATCAGTACAGTGCTACCAATGATGTGAAATTCTAGATGCACTGCACCAACGCTTTTTACTCAAGAGTCATAAGATGTTAAGACTCTTTAGCCCAGTAATTTCACTAGCTACAGTGCGCTCCTACCGAAGCACAGTAATGTTTGCACATTACTGCTCAGGCGGTAGAATAACTGGCACTGTTGAGGTACCCGCCTAGACGACCTCGTGATCGCTATATTAAATTTGATAAAATTACATGATCTCTTATTTACATTTAGAATTAACGTTAATTTCAATTTTCCTTATTCCAGAGTGTGACCTGCACCCTCGGAGGCAGCTGGGCAGGAACTCCACCGTCCTGCAAGTACGTGGACTGTGGTACTCCAGCGCTGGTCCACAAGGGTTCCTTCAGGTTGCTCAACGGCACCACGACTTACGGCTCCAGGGCTGAGTTCACCTGCGAGCCTGACTACTGGCTCGTCGGCGCTGAGGAGCTCGTCTGCAATCGGGACGGGAAGTGGTCTCATGATATACCATCTTGTGAATGTGAGTATACCTAACTCTTAGGTTTTTTATACAGTACAGTAGTAGTTTAGGTGTTTTACCGGGGGTAGACTTCCTTTGCAGGAGGTCGACTAGATGGGTACCCCAACAGTGCCAGTTATTCTACCGACTGAGCAGTGATGTGCAAACATTGCTGTGCTTCGGTAGAATGGCACTGTAGCTAGTGAAATTACTGGGCTGAAGAGTCTTAACATCTTATGACTCTCAAGTAAGAAGCGTTGGCGCAATGCACTAATAATGCATTGTACTAATTATGGGCAGCGTTATCTCTTACCATCAGGAGAGCGTCTTGCTCGTCTTCTTACTTCGTTGTATAAACAGTATAGGTTAGTCATTGATCATCATTTCGCTTGATGTTAGCGAGGATGTGACCATAAATGGAAAAAGGCTAAACTTAGAAGATGGGCTAAATTAAAACCCTACCTAGCTTCACTCAAAGGTGCCAAAGTTTTAACTCCATGGTGACGTAAATTTGTCCAATGGGTGGTCATTAGCGACTGCCGATGCAGTATCCCTACATACATAGCATCAAACGATAAATTTCAGTACCTTTGGACCAGCATTGCTTTTATGAGTAGATTATAGAAAACATAAATCGATATATAGGTAGATAATTTTGAATTGATTTGGAATCCGTTTTATGCAGTTCATTCTCAAAGAATTGATAACATACAGAGACACTTTACACGACACATCAGTTTACAACTACAAAAGTATTTACTACCGAAAATCTTATGATGACAGGCTAAAATATTTTAAGATGCTATCTCTCCGCAAACGTCGTAAACTAAATGACTTACTTTTCTTACACAAAACCTTAAACGGTCAGCTCGACTCTGTTGACATTACACAGCACATCCACAACACCGTCCCTTCACGACTACTTAGATACCCTATAACCAATCTTTTCTTTACTCCCACCTGTAAAACAAACCTTGGGCTTATCTCGCCAGTTATTAGAATATGCCGTGAATATAATTCACTAATAAAGTCCTCTCCAAAAATCGATCTATTTGGTGACTCATTAATGCAGTTCCGAAAAAATGTAATGAAATCTTTTTCTTCAGATGCAATACCAACTTGTACATCTGAAGAAAAAGGGTCTGATAATATTTAACAATTTTTATTTTGTTATTCTCTCTTTTTTTATATTATTCTTAACCATAGTTTTGTTTCCCATAACATTAATTCTCTTTTTTTTTAAATTTAATTTTAAGGTCAACATGTTTTCCAATCGCAAATCCTGAGGCCTCCCCTAATTGAGAAAACACCTAGGTGTTTTGTACAAACAATGTTATTGTCACTAGAGTTTAAGGTGTTTTTTTTGTCGGCGGCCCTTAATAATAAATAAATAAATATTAGGACTAAGGAGGATGCTCATACGACCGCGAAAAGTGGAGGAGATACAGACTTCAAAATTTGTTTGAGTATAAGTTTTTGATACAGATTAAAAGCTGACTCTGCCAGTATCCGCGACAATGTTAGATGGAAGAATAAAAACTGAAGGAGATTATTAATTTTCTTACCTTTTATAACCTTTTCCAGTGATAAACTGCCCCGACCCAGAAGTGCCGGCAGGCGGGTACATGGAAGCGTTTGATTACAACGTGCATTCGACGATTGACTTCCACTGCGAGCCAGGTCATAAGCTCGTAGGGGAAGCTAACCTCATCTGTCAGAATAATGGTGAATGGTCCGGGGAGTCTCCCAAATGTGAATGTAAGTTTTTTGAGAATTTAAATGTACTTAATAAACCAGGACTTATAAACCAGGTGTTAAGGATCTAGTTTACTAAAAGTGAGGGATATTCTTACAATTCTAAGTGAAATTAAAATATGAGAAATCGCAAAACATGTCCACTTTGTATATATAAGATAAATCAGCTATAATATACAGAGTTATTTTTTTATTGACTTTTGTATGAAACTACAATTTAATTTTAAGGTTAACATGTTTTCCAATCGTAAATGCTAAGGCCTCCCCTAATTGAGAAAACATCTAGGTGTTTTGTACAAGCAATGTTATTGTCTAGAGTTTAAGGTGTTTTTTTTTCGACGGCCCATAATAAATAAATAAAAGTAAAATATAACAAATTATCGACAAACACATATCACATGATGTTGGCTGCCTGGTCCTGCGAGGTTCCAAGTTGCAGGTGTTTTAAAAATAATCCTGTATAGCCAAATCACTTGTATGAGGCATTTTTTGTAATTTTTTTTTATCAATTTTATGCCAGATTCACATAAAAATTCGCCCTTTAGAGAATTATTTGGTTTTGTATTCATATACTACAAGCATCAAACTTCGTAAACTTTAACCGTCGATAATATAATTTCTAGACGTGGACTGCGGCAAACTACCACCACTGCCGTATGGAACAGCAGAATTCTTGAACAGTACGACCCACCTCGGCAGCGTGATCCAATACTCCTGCACAACCAACTACAGACTCGTCGGACCAGTGAGGAGAGTCTGCACTGATCAGTATCAATGGAGTGATAACTCACCGCGATGTGAAGGTGAGAAGACTATCTGTAATCTTGCTATAAAAGACAAATATTCATAAGTAATCATAAGCCATAAAGTAACCATAGATATCGAGGCAGACCACCGGCCCGATGGTCAGACGATATTGTAATGTATGTCGGAGGGAACTGGATGAGACTTGCACAGGATCGGAAGGTGTGGTGTGAACATGAGAAGGCCTACACCCAGCAATGGGTGGATACTGAGTAGATAGATAGTACCATAAAACCCTATTCACCTACTTATTATGTATAAGGGTTTTGGTTACACAAGAAGATAAAAGGGACTCACTGATACGAAAAAATACGAGAAAACATTTGAGAAATCACTAAAATATTATTTTTCGTGATTCTGGAATCAGTAATTGCTGCTGCTGTTGAGCCTGAGTTTGTCAGGTGTGCCAATATGTTATACTGCTGCGGTCCAAACGTTATCAATACGCATTTTTTACTTCCAAAATACATTTAACTACATTTAATCTAGAGAAAGAAATAAAATTATATATATTTTATTTTTTTATCTAGAAAAAACTAGCTAGCTATAGGCTTTAGAGGAAAATTAATAAATAAACTCAATATTTCACAGAGATCCGTTGCCCAGACCCAGTGGTCCCTGAGAACAGCATAGTATCAGTGACGGGTAACGACCGCATGCACGGCCGCACTCTCATCAGGACCTCAGTGAGCACCACCAGCGGAAACACTTACAGAATAGGCGCCCTCGTCAAGTATCGATGCGAACGAGGGTACAAGGTCGTGGGAGAGAGCCTGTCGACTTGCGAGGACAATGGACAGTGGAGCGGGGAAACTCCTAAATGTCAATGTAAGTTAATATGATCTACAATTTTATCTTTTTCTAGCTCAAAACCACTATGGGTCACCTAGTGTGACCCTACTTCTGATGGGACAGATTCATAGAATCACGAGCCTTTAGCCAATTTGAGTTTTAATAATCAAAATCCTGCTATTACCCATAGTTTGACAAATTACTGAAGACAACTTAGATGCATATTATTTATGATATGACATTTATTCGAGTCTTTACAGCCACTTTGCGGATGTGGTCTGTACATAACTAATTATGATATTTACCTACCCTTATCTCTTACTATAACTGATTTATAGTACAAAATTCAGTAGATCTACTTAGATATCCATGAGTAAGCCAACGATGATGGTAACCTTTCAAATTATTAGGTTACTAGAACTTTATTTCTCAAACAAACGTATGTTCATTTACAATAAAATTTGCAAATATTACCTTAAGTCTTTCCGCTCACTCTTATTATTAAATAAAATAAACAAAGCTGATTTGCTGATATTTAACTATATTTTTTTAATTCCAGATGTGGACTGCGGCAACCCAGGTCGTATTCTCAACGGCGTAGTGACACTGGCCACCAATGCAACATATTACGGAGCTGCAGCTCTGTACGAATGCGACGAACATTGGCAGCTAGACGGAGTGTCTCGACGTCTGTGCCAGGACAATGGAACTTGGAGCTCCGACGCTCCTGCTTGTAAAGGTAAGGAAACTCCTCACTTTTTTATGTAATAGGTGACGAACAAGCAGACGGCTCACCTGATGGTGAGTGGCTATGGATACCTACAATACCAAGGGTACCGCTGGTACGTTGCCTACCTTTCAAGACTCTGTTCACTTGTCTTTTGAAGAGTCCCATGTTGAAGCGCAACGGAAATACCGTAGGCGGAAGCTCGTTCCACGTTTAGTTACTTAGTATAATTAGTCTCTCTATATTAGTACCTTTGGTACTAATCTAGGATTCCATTCTAAGGTCGGCTTAATATCTTAATGGCCCTGTGAAATATTAATCTAGGACGGAATCTGAATAAAAGATTAGAAGGTTAGGGTTCATTTGATAATTTCACGATTACCAGATTGACAGAACAGTTTAGCAAAACCGAAATCATTCAAAAAATATTATATTGTGCGGGAGACCATCTCGAGGATACAAGAACAAGCATATTATTATTTGTTGGATGGATTTTTTTCCTGATATAATGATAGTTTGAATAATCCCACTCGATGGAAAGTGAAGATGCGGTCGACGATTAGTTTAGATGAGGGCTAATTCCAGAGATAGTTTGTTAGAGTTTGAATGTATGGATGCATGTTTGTTACTCTTTCACGCCAAAACGGTTGGACCGATTGAGTTGAAATTTGGTATAGAAAAAGCATAGACCCTGGAATAACACATAGGCAGTACAGCGGGTAAAACAGCTGGGCTCAGGTAGTGAAAAATAAAAATACAGAAAAACTTAAGATTAAAACAATATAATAAACCAACACCTACAACAATAACAACAATAATTATAAATAAACTCGTATGAGTACACTACTACTACTAGATACATACTACTTACATATATGTTTCATTTTCAACATCAATATTTTGTATCAATTCTCTAAATGTTATTTCATTTCCCCTCCAGAAATAACGTGCCCAGACCCGTCAATCCAGATCAAGGGCACAGCGGGTCTCGTGGTCGCCACGTCGACTCACAGCGTGGGCGGTGAGGCTCACTACCGCTGCGAGCGAGGGTACAGCTTGAAGGGCAACCTCACCAGGACCTGCCTGGCTAAGGGGACCTGGGCTGGCGCGCCACCTGTTTGTATACGTGAGTATCATCATTTTATTAACCCCCGTGATCCAAGAAACACTTCCGGTTTAAATCAAAATTGACATCTATCTATTTCTAGCTTCTTTAAAATAAGGTTCAAATGCGCATGCGCGGGTGTGACTTGATTGAGCCGCTCGGGGATATACGGGTTAATATTACTTACTCGTAGGTACTAAGTACCTACCTACTTTATTTTTTTTATAAACTGACTTTATTGTGGGTATTTAAGACCATCCAAATATTATGCTGCACAAATTTTGTGGTACAATACACTACTCTCATATTATAATCTACATAACTAATCGCATTTAGGATTGAGATGGGCCTTCTAGGGTGTGGTAACATAAGTACCTACATAATTTGCAAGCGATGGATGATGGAAAATTCCCTTGCCTAGAAGCCTTTACGATACCTATGGAATTTCCATGGTTTAAAAATAATTATAATACAACTCCACTGTCACCTTCTGGAAAACTTGAAGTAAAAACAAAATGTTTACATTAACGTAAAACTATGTTTTCAGCGATCGACTGCAAACACCCAGCGAACATCGAAAACGGCCGGATCATCACCTCAAACGGGTCCACACTGTTCGGCAGCTCGATAGAATACCACTGCTTGCCTCAGTTCCAGAGAATAGGGCCGTTCCTCAGGAAGTGCCAGGACGACGGGAAGTGGTCCGGTGAAGAGCCCAGTTGTGGACTCGTTAGTAATGAAGCGGCGGAGAGTGGCGCTTTACCCCTGAGTGTGGGAGTTGGGTGCGGTGTTGTACTGTTCCTGTTGTTGCTGCTTGGAGTCATTTATTTGAGACTGTAAGTATATATTGTACTAGTGGAACGCGAACATCGTATCGTGTAACATGCTTGTTCGTACCTACTCTCTTTCGCGTGTTGTAATCTACGAGTATAACTAATAGGCCAGCTCTACTTGCGACACTGTGTGAAACAAAATGTCAAAAGCAGTTTTTGTATGAGGATGTGACACTGCGCGGGCTTTAAAGTAACAGACGCAATGTACGACGTTGATTCTTCTTATCGACGTATTGTTAATCTGTCATGCGCATGCCCTTCTATCTCTATTAATTTAAATCAATATTCTAACAAATTTTCTTCTATTTTCAGCCGCAAAGCAACGCCAGTAAAGAACACGGAGAACGTGGAAGGCGCCGAACGAAAGGAAGACCAAAACGCAGCCGTGATGAGCTACGCGACTTTACACGACACGAACGGTCGTCACTTGTACGACCACGTGACAGACAACGTGTACGATTCCCCTTACAGCGACCATATCACCGATAATGTTGCTTACGGACGTCGAAGTGATACAGACTCTGCGTACGAACCGGAACCCACCGGGCCCAGTGCAGTGGTTACTATCAACGGGGTTGCTGTGCGTTGATCGTCATTTGTGATATAAGTTAAGGTGTCATAGTTGTTGTTCTTATTCTTGTCCCTTAGACTAGACTGTCTGTCCTATAATCCGTTACGTTTCAATGAATAAAAAATTATAATACGTACAGTCCAATGAATGATGTGAAATAATATTATGAATGTTGGAGTCGTTTTTTGTTAAAATGTATGTCTACCTACTTAATTGATATAATTTTTTTTTAATTTGCGAACGAGGAACAGGGTTAATTAGCTAGGGGTAAGCTTTATCAGTTCTTTTAGACTAGAAAACTATAAAGTATCTTAAATTTTGTGTAGTTTCGTTTTTTTTATAGAATCTACAGACAATCTATGTAACCTATAGGGACAAGAGTAAAACATTGCGTAGCCTATAGCGTAGATTAGTGTGGATACTTGTGTTCGTTGCGATCACCGACTTTCTATAGGTATCGTACCAAAGATGTAAATGTGTTGCTATTGTTTGAATGTTAGAGCCGTAATTCGTTCACGTTATTATACAATTAAGTATCTTAGTCGATTTTATTTTACTTGGGAAACTATTTTGGACGAGAAATCATGAAATAAAAATGTCGACAGTCATTTCTGTCTGGAATCTTAAAGTCACAACACTTCTATAAATTTAAAGCCCGCCCTTACACCATGGGTTCTAATGCCCACGAAAGTGGCGAACCGAGAGCGTGGAAAGGTTTACGCCTTTGCGTTCACGTTCACGATGTTCTTCGGTGCGCTCCACACTGTATCTTTGCGAGTTGCGAGTTTTGATTGGTTAGCGAAGCACTGTGAACGCGAATTCATCCCCGCACTCTTGAAACGAACGCGAGCAAAAGCTGAGTAAAGCTTTTGCTTGCGTTTGTGGCTATAGTGTAAAGCGGGCATTTTAAGATACCTGCATTAATTATCAGGTATGTTAAACGTGCCTTGATCCAACCTTTTCTTTCTCGGTTACTCTGTATATATATTACCATGATATAAACTCCTAATTGGCGAAATTTTCAACATGTAACGTGATAAATGAATTACGGTTCATTATAGTACCCAGTTATTTTTAATTCATTATTATTAATAAATGTTAATGGATTAGAGATAACTTATTTTAGTTTTAGCTAAGAGATATATTATATTTATTGTTAAATATCATTAAAATATTGATGCCAAAATTGTCTGCTTCACTTTAACACCAAACTTGTTCCTTTTTAAAATTTACTTGTTTCGGAATAATGTCGTACTTATAGTATAAAAGTCTTTCATGGAGTACTTTTTTTTTATTAGTGCTACAATGGGGTGTAGTTTTTAACCTTTATACCGCCAACAAGTTTTTAAAATCTGTATCTAAGACTGTATCTAATCGTGAATAGAAGGAGAGATTTATCCCGCCTTCTAGGTTTAATCTGTTACCATCTATGGCCGCATCGTGGTCAAATGTTAATTTTAATTAAAATTAACCTTAATTTTTTTTTATAAATAAAATGCACAAATTTAAGGATAACTACACCCTTTTTGTATTACTTTGTATAAATATTATAGTGTGAATGTTCGAATGCATTTTCTCAGTTTATTATGAATGTGGTTATAGGTAATTTAAATATTTCCATTTTCTTCGCTTCGATGCCTACTTAAGGTAAAATAAGATACTTAGCACCTATGTTTTGTTTTGTAAATATTATTATTAAATAAAAATATGTAGGAGAGAACAGGCTTTTAACACATATCCGCTGTGAGTCCTTAAATGCGTAAATAAAGTTTGATGTGTATTAGCTTTGAGAGATACCTACCTATTGTGAGAAATCATGAACCATTTGAAACCAGTTTAAATTATTTTTATTTAGACGGATATGTGTTAAAAGATTTAATTATAAGTATCAAATATCAAAATACTGCCTTGTGAATGTTTACAAAAATATTTAAGTGATTTTTTTACATTTATAAAGTTGCCTTTAGAAGTTAACGTTATTTGATTAGGTATTTGGAGTTTGAGGATAATCAATAGTCATGCATTATGTACTTAGGTATATAAGCGCTTTTCCACCCTTTACTAGTATTTCTATTATAATTTGATATTATTTATAAACTATGTCGTATAGTTCATGAATCAAATAGAGTTACTATATTGTTATCTTTTATGTGAATTGTAACTAATAACCAATTCGTTAAATAAATTGATGTATTTTTATTATGCGTATTAATTTGTAGCCTCACACATTTTTACCCAGGAAATAAGCGTTACGCATCATTACCCCACGCCGCGTTTATGTCGTTTATTTACAAACATGAGCTCAGAAACAATTTTTGCGTACACCCGCTATGAGTAACTACTCGACGAACCATCTTAGTTCGAGCAAGGGGGCAACCTGAAAACCAGCAACTAGGCTAACTCTGCGTTACGTAGTTACACGCTGAGGCTGTCCCTTTTGCCAATATCCCTGTGCGTTTCTGTAAATTGTTTTGTTTTTTATTATGATTATTAATATTTTTTTCTCAAAAAAAAATGTAACTTCACTTAAACTGTTATGGTCTATGTTATGATTGGCAATAAATGTTTTTTCTTTCTTTCTTTCAAAGATGGGCGCGGCAGGGATACCCACTAAAAAACCTGGGGGTGTTCCTTCGGGACGCCATAATCCCGGGACAGCGGGTACGCCGAAGCACTCATCCGCGGCAGTAATATTCATCCTATCTTTACCGCAAATCCCTATTTAATAATTTTTCATCTTTTCAAACATGTTAGTAGATACAATAGATACAGAATAATGAAAGTGGTATCATTGAGAGATGCAATTTAGAACTGGTTGAAGCAGAGCCTGCGTTCAATAAATAGCCAAGTGCCAAGAGAGGATAGAGGATCTTAATTCACAAAAACAACAGCAAATTAGTTATTATTCATTTATTTTACACAGAACAAAACTACTTCATATAAACAATTAATAACATAATATAACATACCTTTACTTAATATAATAAGTATAGACATAGACATAAACAGTATAGACATTAATAATATCTATTGGTAGATAAGTTCTAGGTAGGAACTTATAGACATAAAGGTGGGTACAGACTGGTGTTACGAGTTGTATGTTCACGCATTTGAATACTCGCTCTGTATGATAATTGAGCTAGTATAAGGCCTGTTCACCTTATTCGCTACCGCTCTGGATAGCGAAAAATATCGCGATGAGTATTTGTATGCAGTTTTGGTTCGCTATCGCAGACGCTAGCAAAACGCTATCGCTCAGTTTTGATAAGGCCTTTAAAATGCGTTTTTCTTTGATAAATTTTTGGTACACATAATTTATATGCTGGCTGCGAGTACACTAGCGCCCGTAACACTAGTCAAACTCTACTGTAAAACCCGCACACCACTTCGTGTGTTGTGTCAAATTCTGCACACAGAGGAGCTAGCCTACAGGACAATGACGTTAACACATTATATGAAACACCAAGAAGACATGACAAACTATCTAATATACACTTAATAATACAAGTTAACAATTAAAGCAGAGAAATTAACATAATATTAAACATGCCTTCTTGAAACGAAATTAATTTTCATAAACAGTAAGGTACCATTATAAATACAATTATAGTCTATAGTAGGTACAAATAGTTAAAACATAGCTATTTTATCATATTTGTAAATACACATGTTCCAGTAAATCGAGTAAATAATAGATATAGTTCTAATGAGTAAAATAAACTATATCTACATACTTAATTTTTTAATTTGTATATTATATAAACGTGGATAGAGGATTTGAAAGATGAGTAAAAAGATTCTTGACATCTCTTATTAGAGAAACCGATCTGGATATATCATATTATTTTATAGATTAGGTAAGTACTACATTATAGACACTTACATTAATTTTTAATTATCTACTATATCTGTCTAGTATGATTTTGATATGCCCAAAAATAAGTACCAAAGTCTAACAAAGACATTATTAGAATTGACGAACTATAATTAAAGCTAATAAATAAAATACATTTATCTATGTATACGTAAATCTTTAATTTATTATTATATTCTACAAAAATTACACACATAATATGGAATTAATTATTTTAATTAATCCGATCTGTGGTTAATAAAAGTGTTCTTTACTGCTGTAGTACCTGTAGTATTGTTAGGCTCATTCTCATGGAATTGATTCTCATCGTCACCTTCATGGCAATTCTTATTTATTGCTTATTTGTAATGTTTATGTATAATATTGTATAGAGCTGGATAACACGAGTAAACTTTTATATAAATTATTGAAATCGTACGTTTCATTTCGAAGAAAAACAGTTTTGAAATTTTCGACGCCACGAAAGTGATTCAGTAATTATTTTTTCACAACTTTTCCAAGTAAAACCCTTTTAAAAGACTAAATCTACCAAAAATATGCAATAAAACGACATTTTACGAAAAAACAAACCTCACTACAAAAGAAAATATGCGTAATTTGAGATATTACTTTACCATTCACTTTACTTTTTTATTAGTCAGAAATTTGGTTTGTATGTATCAAAACCTTAACATAACAGATACTGTACTTTTTAGTGGGTAAAAAGGCTATTTCAAAAGAAAACAATATTTAAAAATCACTTTCGTGTCTCAAAAATCACCTTCATGGTAAAAACGCTATGAAGGTGATGACACGCTGGTGACGAAAATATCCCTTTTTGGTGAAATTCTGGAAAGTTTAGGTATAATGTATAAAGTTAAATACTACATCTTTATCTCGCACATTTTGGCGTTTCGAAAAGCTAACATTGATTTAAATAACTAAAATGCAATGCATAAAAATGTTGTCCATGCAAGTGATCGATACACCCATGAATAAATTGAAACAGCAATTATATTTTTTCCCACGGTTCGATAAGTCCTAGATCCTACTTCTACGATTGCAGAACATAGCCATCATTGAAATGAATCGAACTCTGTATTGGATTGTTGATGTTGTGTTTAACAGCAGCCGTTAAACTACGCAAATCTAAAGCACCTAAAATCGTGTGACCGCCGCATTATATTATTTTAAATTTAAAATAATATTGAAAACTTTTTTTTTAGTCTGAAGACCTTAAAGTATATTTGTTTGCGATAATTTTGGTATATGTTACATACAGATACATCAAAATTTGTTAAAGTAGTGCCCAAATGTTTAACTGCAACGCAAAGTGTGACACCATGAGAATACGAAAAATGGCCCCGATTTTGACCTTTTATGTTAAATTTTAGTATTGTTTTTTGCGTCGTTTATGGTAATCTTCATTTATTTTGAAGCTTAATATATGTTTTATCCACCTATCCACAATTCATATCTCTGTCTTTAACTGTTTAGGAAATATAACCGTGTGACCATCAAATTTGAGCTAAAATGAGAATGAGCCGTTAGTTTGTTTTTCTCAATAAAGGCATTGGCCACAGTAAAAAAAAAAACTTTAATTAAAAAAAATAAAAATTCAATTGGTATGAATAATTAATAACTTTTTAAAGGAAATATGTGTAGGTAGTACATGTATATAATAATATGAACTACACACACATTGATACATTCATTTATTTTTATTCGAATATTATTTCTTTAATCTATTCTGGCTTTTCATACTTAGGTAGGTACAGTCAACTACAAAGAGATGTATCCATGTTAGGCTTACAAAATGAAGTAAATTTTCATTTGCCACAATGAACTACCCTTCGTTCGTGACATTTCTAGTAGCAATCAAACTTTATATTATCATCGACTCGTTTAATATGCAACAATGATGTATCCCACTACTTTTCCTTAGGTGATACACAATAATAGCATTTAAAATGAATCGAATATAGTAATAAGATTTGGTGGATACTGAAAATGTCACGAAGTAAGGGTAAATAATTTTTGCATACTAAAAGTCCCTTCATTTTGTAAGACTAACATGGATACATCTCTTTGTAGTTTACTGTACATAAAGTTAAGGGACGTACGATGAACACAGTTTTAATAAACCTTATATTCTTAGAAAATTATGTGTTACACTGATTATATACATAGGCGGATTTGGGGGGGGGGGGGGGCAGGGGGCAAAGCCCCCCCCCCCCCCCCGAAGCATTGTAGAGTTACGAATTTTGCACATATTTCATGGGCAAAATTATATTTTTTTTCTTGATGCTCGCACACTTATTATTAAGGATATTTGAATTTTCTTACAATTCAGAGCGAGTTAAACACACTTTTCGAAGTAAAAACTATAACATTTTTGCCCGTCTGCACCTTGCCCCCCCAGGACCAAATCCTGGATCCGCCCTTGATTATATTATGATTAGGTACCTACATGATATAATAATATTGACCATAATGTACATTGTTTATAAAGTATATTATTATACTCTTTAAGATATATTATAGTTTCTTCGTGTTATTATTAATTACTATTAAGAGCCGTGGTGTCCCAAGTCCCACTGCAGGCAAATGCCTCATTCCTCTATTTATTTTATTTTTTTCGATCTTGTACCATTAAGGATCATTTCTTCTGGCGAGGTCGCCTTTCCATCTTTTTCTGAGTCTGCCGTATGCGATAATATAGGGATAAGATCACTAGTGGTCTTCGCACTCATTCGGCAGACATTATCCAATGTCCAGCTCAATCCCATACTAATGAAGAATCCCTAGAAGTGACCTTCGTAGCGCCATTGGTTATTTTTGATTATAAAATATCATTTAACTAACTAGGTCGGCGGTTTACTAAATGTTCTGAGTTCACCATTCTTGTCCCCATATCTATAATAATTTATTATGACTTATCAAAATTTTTTTATAAAATACTTTTTATCTAAAGGTGATAAATGCTTTGTTAATTACTACAATTAAATGTACAATTGTATTTATAATAATTACTATTATAAAAAATACACGCTTCAAAATTGTTAGAGCCGGTTCGTTAATTGTCTAATGCAGTATCTATTTACTATACTATATAACACACTTATCATTTCTTTACTTTAAAGTGCAACCATATTATACATAATATTATGTAGTTATCAATATACGCGTAGATCGACTATAACATTTACATTTTATGTATTTCTAAAGCACAACTACATAAGCCTAATTAGTTGTCCGAGTGTTCAAGCGACCCCTATAATACTTTTACAGTCTACAGTAGTCAATGATAGAAAAAATTACTTTGAAAAATAAAATTCTTTTCATTTCATATGAATGAAATGATGCTCTACATTAAGCTACCTACTAATAAATATAAATAAACTATCACACAAGCGCGATTCGCCATAGGCTCTATCATTTCGCAAATTAACAAAATTTTACTTAATTTAAATAGACACTAGGCAATTAGACCTTATTCAATAGGAATGCAAGATAAGTTCCTAAGTCATCATAAGTTCCTAAGTCCCTTATCCTGCAAGATAAACCTCCATACTCGTGCTCGACCACACTATAAGGTACCTTATATGTCTAGAGTAGTCATTTTAAGCACAAAAACAAAATACACTCATGCACATAGGCGTACCCAGGGGGGGCAGGGGGGGGCAGCTATCTGTAGAATAAGAAATAAAAATTCTCTTGGCTCTCGCAATAAAGCGATCACACACGTTTCATAGTCAGGATATATTTTTTTTGTAGCTTTTTAGTAAGAATATTTCATTTCTTCACCCAAGAGATCT
Organism: Hemithea aestivaria; assembly: GCA_947507615.1. Lineage (NCBI taxonomy): Eukaryota > Metazoa > Arthropoda > Insecta > Lepidoptera > Geometridae > Hemithea > Hemithea aestivaria. The sequence continues at coordinate 6,785,781 of OX382323.1, forward strand.
TTGTCTTCACCAATTGGAGCGTACTAAATGCACACTTTTTGTTTTATTTTATTTTTCTTGGTACTTAAAGTAACTTTGTAGGTAGCTATAATAGTACTACTATCTCTTATAAGTAACTTTCATGATCAGAAATATAATATTTTCTTGGGACTTGGGACTTGGGACCGACATAAGCCGTTCGCACACACTTCAAAATCAAGATTTTGACATTTTCTCGGCTCGCAGCAGGCTGCTCGCGCTCTTATTAGAGACGAATATTCAAGTTTCTTGCAGCTCCGAACAAACTAAGGTCACCTTCATAGTCAGCAATATAATAAAAAATACTTGGCGCTCGCAGCAAGCTGTACGCGCTCTTATAAGTGAAAATATTTAAACTTCTGCTCTGAGAAAGATAACTGAAATTTTTTCGTTGTCAAAAATCTAACATTTTCTCAACGCTTGCTGCGAGCTGTACGCGCTCCTATAAGACAGAATATTTGTGTATTTCTAACCACTCAGAAATAGATAACTTCACTCTTTTCGTAGTTCAAAATATAAAATTTTCTTGGCGCTCGCAGGATGCTGCTCGCGCTATTTCAAGGAAGAATGTTGTAATTTTCTTACCGCTCAGAGCAAGTTAACAGCACTCTTTTCGTTGCTAAAAACATAAAATTTTCTTGGCGCTCGCAGCAAGCTGCTCGCGCCATTTTACGGCAAAATATTTTAATTTTTCTACCGCTTGAAGCAACTAACTGCACTCTTTTTGCTGTCAAAAATATAAAATTTTCTCGGCGCTCACAGCAAGCTGTTCGCGTTATTTTACAGAAGAATATTTTACACTTTCATACAGCTGTACGAGCTGAAAGTAAAGCATGGCGCACCTTTTAAATAGGAGCATGCTCAACGTTAAAACATATACGTACACAGGCATGAATATCAAGTTCAGTCAAAAAAATCCGAATCGGCCCTTGCTTGCCCCCCCCCTAGGCCAGAAGCTGGGTACGCCTATGCTCATGCACTTACAGAATTTAATTAATTATATATTTTTAGTAGATGTAGAGGTTTGAATAATTCAAGTGCAATCAAATTCTATAAAATAATATGCAATCTCTTTCGTTCCCTAACCCAATCGATTGCTTCATAGAGATAGAGGGACCGAGGAAAATGCATTTTTCTTCGACGGAGCAGGCCTTGGAAAATGAATACCTACGTATAATAATGGTTGCACTTTAAAAACCTTGAGCCTCACTGCGACGGCTTTTTTATTGTCAATTATACAAATATATACATTATAATTCATAATATTATATAATATAATGTAGATTATAACTCTTGTGCGTGGATAATAAATGTGGACACCTTATCTTGGAGTAAAAATTACAATATTATGTGTATAAAACCTTTGGGGCAGTTATTATTGAAGTCTATGGGTAACATAACGGCATAGTTGTCTTTCTAGCTTTGGTATGTAGTAATAGATTTTTGACAGGGCCTTCATTGCACACGAATCGTACAGTTTTTTTTATGTTACGTCATCACTATACGCATAATATGATGCTATGCCGTGTACGAAGGACCTTAGTTTACTTTTCGTCGATATTTACGACAATTAACCATCACGAAATATTGCAATATCTTTAGACAGTTAATTTGTCCCGATACAATAAAGAATTGCAATTAAAAATATTATTACATCAGGGAAACGTCGCGTCGTTTCTCACCTTGCATAAAAATGGTCTTTTGAATTACTAACCGGATGATGACTAAACTGACAGTACTAGAATTGTGATGTACCTAGGTATCACAGAGTTAAACCTGGATCAAGGTTATTAAGTGATAAATGCCTTGGAAGACGCTAAGATACAAAAATGCGAAAAGGCACACAATATTATGTCGTTAGTCGTTAGGCATATTAAACACAAATGTGCCTGCAATATATACCTACAAAAGGCACTCCACATTAGAACCATATGTATGTATAAATAAATAATAAATATAAAATAAATTATACTGTTAAGACCCCGATTTACCCAAATTCAAAAATTCTATACTTTAGTTTGAAACAACTATATTTTGTAGTCATTTGAAGTAATCGCACGAAGATCTTAACAGCAATAAGAATAAAAAAAGGCAAATGAAAATAAAAAACAAAAATGCATAATGAAGAAATGTATTTTATTCAACTCTAGTTTTTGAAATAAATAAGTTTAATGAACAAAAATTTCGAAACGCTAAAATTGGATACAAATTTATACAGTCACAATATTATTGAACCTACTCTAAATTAATCAAAGATCATTTTACGACTCTTTCCAATTATACAATACAACAAACTTACAAAAATGCTACAGTTTTAACTATAATTTATTAAAATCTACTAAAGTATTCTGAGATTTATACCATACATAGTAATATATTAGATAGAAACTCTCATTTTAACGGCAATTATTGAAGGGTAAAGATGCCTATCTACATAAGCACGTAAACTCCAAAGATATCGTTAACATTTATCGAAGCTTACACATCCGTCACATTTATAATATAAGAATACGTGTTTTTATGTCACTAATATACGTTTCACGGCAAGGATATATAAACAGTCCTTAATTTTGCACAAACTAACATCGAATTCTTTTGTTCATCAGAGTCTTAAAATAATTGTGATGTTAAATGAGGGACTTATCCGACCGCCGGCTGACTCGCTAGCAATAATATGTGATTACGATCACTTCTTATAATCCATTTCTCGAGAAATATAATATTACGTTTCTCTAGAAAGATAAATAAGGTGCTATTATAATACAAATAAAATTCGAATCCTCACTTGTAAGCAGTCGGTCCCCCCTAAATTGATTTGTCATAATACCTTATTATTCTCAGATGACAACACAACACCAATTTTCAAATGAAACTTGATATAAATATCTAAATAATGTTTATATCGCGAACATCAGGCACCAATGGCCAGTTAATTCATTGGTGACGTACTTCATAGGTAAATCAAAACATGAATGATGAACACAGTAAAACAATTGCAGCGAAAAGACAAGGACAATGCTTCTTGTTGTCCTTCTGTGGAACAAGATGTTCTGTGGCCGTGCCGTTATTATATTTAGTAAAATATTTAGAAAACGTCCTTCAATGAAGATCATTTCTGTTCATCTTTCATGCCTCTTGATCTTTACAAATTCCAATCGAGTTTTACTGCGAGACTATATAAAATCTTACATACTTATTATAATAGGTACTTTTATATATTCGCAGTATCACCCGCATTTAGATTTGAATTATAACTACTTTACTCTTGTACCATTCAAGGAATATCAGCGCTGAACAGTTTTATGCCTTCAATAAATACACAATATAACATATTCGATTTCCGACCAAGACGCGTACAAATCTAAGAGGTTGTGCCAAACGTATTTAAGTAAATTTATAAAAAAGTAGTTTTTTCAAAAATTTATATATAAATGTGTAAATAAAAACTCGTATTTTATGGTAAAAAGTTCATAACCAAAAAAAAAAACTGAAAGAATAATATTTTATGCAGAAAAATTGCATTAAAATCACTAAAGGGTCTTTTCGCTTTTTATGCTTTCGTATTATTTATAAACGTCCACCAAAATGTCTCCTAAATGTTACGAACTTTTAGAATAATAGTAATATATTATCGAGTTTTATTTAACTGTATTTCATATTATATAAAAAAAATAATCCACAGACTTTGCGAGTCGTTAAAATAAAAAAAGTATTTATTTGATATTTTATTTACATCCTGGCAAGAACCTCTTACTTTTGTATAACATCGCAACAATTTAACTAAGTACAAAAGACGGTACAATTCATATAAGTACACAAATACTTTATTTCAATCAGAATACTATTTCAAAGGCACTTTCAATAAATAAAATGTTTAAACGCAATAATATAAGCGGAATACATGACTAAACCTACTCTAATTCTATACAAACACGAATCCTTTATCGAAAGTCAGAGAATAAAAATCACTCTTAAGACTTCAACTAAACTGTGATTAGGAAACTTCATGGGGAAACACTTTATGGCCAAAAGGTACATTCAAACATAATAGACGTTTCAAATCTGCATAAATTATAAATACATTTTATATGGCTTTATATTATAAGTGAATATTTTTAACGACAAATAATCATGCTCGTCATAAACGTAGCTACAATATTATAACATCATAACAGGGTTATTGGGTAATTTGAAAATCTAATTTCATATTATTTAACTTTTTTCGAAAAATCGAGGTAATAGCTTTAAAAAAATCATAAAAGAATAACCCTGTATAATTATTTATTATCTCGATGCCTAGTTTCAATATCAGAGAGTGTTATTTGAATAATCAAATTAAATGTAATCTCTCTTTTCCTTCGTAGTAATACTAGCTTATGCTTGCGGCATTGCCCGCGGGGAGAAATCCTTTCTTAGTAGAAGTCTACGTCATAAAACCTTTTTACTGTCTATATTCCAAATTTTAACCCAATTCGTTCAGTGGTTACAGCTGTGCGTTGATAGATCAGTCAGTCAATCTGTCAAGTTTTCCTTTTATATATTTAAGCTATACCTTGGTTGACATAACACATAGCTACATCTGTGACGAGCATATAAAACTGCAACCCATAAAATAAATCAGTAATATTAGCTAAATCAACATATAATACTACATGCAATAATACTATAATATGGGACATGTTTGTGACTTACCTTATTTGACATTAAAACACGTGAATAATTTCTAAAAATAAATAGCATAACAATTATACAAGGAACCTTTTAAGCATGATTTACATCTGATACTTGTATTTTACAATGTACCACAAAGAAATAAAAGTTCAAAATGCTGAATTAGTCCTACAACAATATAGGAAAATGTTATTTCATTAAAACTTTCAAGTATTTCGTCTATTTCATTACGAAGTCATAGTCAATTGCATTTTTTTTATCTAATTTGTATTTTATATTATTAAAGTTTAATATTTTCTTGTAGGTTTCTTTTGAACCAAGTTAATTCATATATAATAGATTTTTAATTTATTATCATTTTAACAATAAATACGTATAAATCATGCTTTTACACAATGTAATTGACAGAAATATGTACATAAAACGTAATAATTTCATGTGTTGTGTTCAATCATCAATATCTTTGCTGTGAATAGCACGGCAGGTACTTTAACGTCCATTTTGGTTTATTTGCGGTGGAACAAATTTAGGGAGCTTAGAATAAAACGAAAGTCATTGGCTGACCTGTACTTCAAGTACAGGTAAAGGAAAATTAAAATAGTTTTAATTTGTCTAATCAAGATCACTGTCCGCATCAAAGTTTAAAACATCCGAGTAGGCCCAACAATAACAATGTTTTAATGTGTATGCACATCGTGACCCAAATGGGGAATCACGGCCATGTCATTAAGTTTTTAGTGACTCCCATGTGGGGCACTGGACAGTGAAAGAATCCAAATTCATTTTATCAAATCGTCCAGCGAAATGCATTATAAATATAACCTTTATAGCTGCAATCAATTTTCTTAGTTCCAAACGATTGAAACGGCTTCAAGAATTAAAAGTCAAATGGTGTGTAAAACAATACACAAATTTTATAAAAGCCGAGTTCTCGAGCTCTCGAAAAAAGGTGCATAATTCATTAGTACCTTTACATCACCATTTAGGCCCGTGATTTTATAACTACATAACAGCTCCTAAAGTTATTCCACAGCACAATATGTATATGTATGTCATTGTAAAAGGTTCCCGACTAAAGGACAGCGAAGGCGCTTATTTCGACAGTTTGCTTATAACTCTAATTAGTGCGCCATTCTCATCTTTCAACCGCTGGTTCTCTGCTTGAAGCGACTGTTGGTACTGAAATTATTAAAAAATGAAACTAATTATATCACTTTCAGGTTTATTCGGTACGTAGAGACGTAATTTCGTTGGGACATGCTAGGAAACATGCCGTAGGAGAGGACATAACTAGTCTCAAATCATTTTGCTCAGTCTTTATGAGTACCTTCTCTGGTAGAAACTGACGAGAAAAAATAGGGAATGGAACACATAAAAACCGAAATGATACGGTGCGTATCGGATGAAATATCTTCTGTAAAATTTAATAAATTTACGCCAAAGATTCAAAGGCAAAATGTAAGACTTAAAAATAAGGACGAGACACTCTTGTATTGTAATGTTTATAGGAGTGTTTCTTATCTTACATGAATAACATTTCAGAAATCTTTGTATTGCAAAGTCATAAATATTTAAAAAAGAATGATATTTTTCATGGCTTCATTTAAAAAAAAACCGATTTTAACTACACATATAATAGGCAAACTTTAATATTACTTTGCAATACGCCAAATTTCATTCACACTGATGTCTTAGGGTTCAGTAAAATGAAGATACATCAATTAAATGCCACGAATCACGCCACTTAACATAAACCTGACATTTTTGATATATTATGTGCAGTCTACCTAAAGCTAGAAGCTATATGTACAAGTGCGCATGTGTTAGAGTACCTAACAAAGAAAACATTATTTAGATGCTAGACTAAAAAAATGTGTGTGATGTTTAGATAATAACTCAAAAGCATGTGTGTTTAGTCTAAGGGTGAAATCGCACTACGCGGCAACTGCATGGCAGCGGCGCGGCGCGTCCAATTATAATATCTTTGTATCTTTGTAATATCTTTGTATGAAAATGTATGGGTCATCCAATTATCTTAGTATGAAATGTATGGGACATACCGCACTACACGGCAGCGACGCGTCCCTACCCTAATATGTATAATCTTATTTTAAAGACACCTTATTTTGTGTAATTTTTAATGTGATCTGATGAATGGAACGAGCCCGACGCTCAGCTGATCTTATGCGAGAATGCCTGTCCATTAGAATCGTACCGAAGCATTCAAAAGACGAAGTCACTTACAACACTGCACCGAGCTAGTCATCCAGAGACATAAGATGTTCCCTAGCCACTTTACCCTTTAATAGGCAAAATATCAGATAAGGTTGTGCTAACCCAGATGGAAATTCGCATTGATTATCCTCCCACCGTTAAATAAACATAATTAAACAAATTACTGAAGAAATATAATATTTTCCACTAAATATAATTCAGTTTACTAATAAAGTATCCTATGCCTGCAATTTTGTCATATCTGAACTAAGTAGATAACAAAATAGTAAATAAGTTTGAAGCGTGATGATAAAGGTCTTCCAATCAAAGTTTTGCATTAACAATTAACACGTGTTAATTATCAATTTTTGTCAATACTACGTGTATTATAGTGATGTGTTTGTTCGCAGTATGAATAACATGGACATAGGGCATGCAGCACACTCTAGCGAACACTTTGCTTGCATTGTGTTTCACAGACATATAAGCTATACAAGGATATAGGAGTAGATCCTTGAAGTCTAAACATAGTCTAGACTAGATAGTATAAAATAAAGTTGCTCCCCGTCTGTTCGTCTGTCCCGTGTATACTTAAATCTTTAAAACTACGCAACGGTTGCAGTTTTTTAAAAAGATAGAGCGATTCAAAAGGAAGATTTATACGTATAATAGGTACATGCATGATATGGTAGAGAAACACTGGTAATTTTCTGTTAGACGCTACGAAGGGCGCGCGGGCCCATTAGTGATATTTTACTATACTTGTGGAAGTAAAATAATGATAGAATTCAACAAGAAATAAAATGAAATTAAAATATCACGAATTGAGCTTAAATTAATAAACAAACTAGGATCTTGGAGACTTTTTGCCAAAACATGATAATTTTTTTGGATATTATTAAAAATGTTACCATGCAGGATTTGTTTCCGCAAATAGGCTTTTCATATACAACATTTAAAGAACTTCAACAAAGTTGTAAGATTTACTTTCAAACAGACTTAAAGAACCTGACTGCCAAAAAAAACCATTTGAATCCAAACATCTTAGCTATTATCGAGTTATCCCCTCTGATAAAACACAATGCGTTGACGGCGTGGCTGGGACCGGACGTTCTCAGCGGCGCCGATTGCAAGTTAATCACGAACCAAAACATGCTCGCCACATAGCACACTGTTAATGTTGTGGGGCCTCGTGACATACAGTGCCGCCATCTGGTGCTCGCTATATGTACTCACTCTTCACAATTTATACGACACACTAAGATTGCAACTTGGTCTTAGATAATATCTAAGACCATATTATGCGAAAGGGAGTGGGAAAATAATTATGATATTGAAATCTCATTGTATTTTCTATAGATGGCTTTGATCACAGTCGCGTCAAATGTGGAACGACGATACGGCCGTATAAAAAAAATTAAGCGGGAAAAATAAACATAGAAGTCAAGAAAACAGGTACATAAATTAAAAGGATTAACGCTTAAAAGCGCACAATGAAAATATGTACATTGTGACAACGACACAACAATAAATTCCATGCAAAGAGTGAGAACAAATTGAAGCCACTTGACATCTGTACATGAATCGTTCTATTTGTTTTATTGAATATGAACTTTGCAAATGTACGAAGACACCAAGTGGTCGCAACACCATGTGACGTCACAGATTGCTCATACACATTTACCTATTTGGCGGCAGAGTTGGTCAGTTTGCTCACGACTCGCGTTAAGGCGCGATTCTCGGCCCTCAGCCTTTCGTTCTCGGCTTTAAGTTTTTGCAATTGCTATAAAACGAACACCAACATAAATCATTATTCGTTCCTTGGCGGCGGTAGCCATCTTGACGTCCGCCATTGTATTTTAAGAAGCTGAACGTAAAATGTTACTCTATAAAACTATCGATCTAGTTTGTAAATATATATAGTGTGGTGTGTAGTGTATGTGACATTTATAATGAGTAGATAGAGATACCATACCTTTAGTTCTTCCTCCATTTCGGAGAGTTTCCTCTCCATGGCTCTCTTTTCTCGTTTTTCGATCTCTGATAACGAATTTTGATTCTGGAAACAAAAGAAAAGCAACACATTGAGTTGCGAATAGAAGATGCGTTGGCACAAAATTCGAATAATATATTTTAGAGGTAGAGTAATTCGCTTAGCGGCAATGCTTTTTATAATTTTAGACCAAGAAGGTCATAACATACGCCAATCTGTCGACTGTCTCACGTGCATAATTAGTTTCCAGTGGGCGGGGATTAGTTCATTTTACTGAAATAGTATTTGTCAGGGTGTATTATAAATAGTGTCTATATTTTCTCTGAATACACAGTGTAAACAGTGAATTAAATGCGCATCAGCCAGGTGATAAATTTATTTGCCCACATGAAAACTGTTGACGTCAATGAGGACTGAAATTTTTGACCAACTTTTAATTCCTTTGTCTGGTAACTTTGGCTACATTATTATTATAAACACTATAGGTTTTTTGCTTAACATTGTGTATGTGTTTACTGCTTTTGATTATCATGTATCTATTCACTTAGTTTCCAGTTTCCACCGACAGATGAGTAGTCAACATAGAGTAGTAGTCCCCTCACATTCACACTAACATACAAAACAATACTCGTATATTTTTCGTTTTTCTGAGTTCATTATTAATATTTTAGATGATGTTTTCGTCGTTGCTAATTTATACATCCTGGTAACCGCGCCAAAGCAAATAATAAAACTAATATTAATTTAATGAAAGTGACATTCAAATATAAAAATATAACGATGTGATACTACGCCAGCAATCATATCTTTTATTTTAAAGATGTATTTCACCAGCTATATTTTACTTTTTCCTTTACTCCTAAATAAATAATCATAATATATTACCTTAAAACAATCATGTCTATAAGAATTTATATAAAAGAATAGCGTGCCTACTTGACTGATTGTTCTATCAACATATAGCTCTACGCTGAACGGATTGCGTAGAATTTTGGGATACGTAGATAGATTTTATGATACACAAGCGAAGATAGTAGATACCTTATGGCAGTATGATCGTTTTAGTGATAGCTTTTTTTACATCAAACTAGACATAAAGCCACAGAACCCATCTTACAAGCAATTCCTATTTCATATCCCAACTGTTGTTACAATTCACTCAGCTTTGTATATACTCGTAGCAGTAACTGTCCATACACTAAATTTATTTACATTGGCCAGTAATCAAACACATAATTGCTATAATTTAACACGAAAGTGTTGACATCATAATTAATTCACTCAGATCCAATTCGAAAATGTTTCGGTTTAAATTTTTATGAGTTTATCAAAAGTGATTCACAAGACAATATCATTTGCAGAGAGTATGAAGGTGGCAATGCGTTACACCAGCGAACTTTAATAATACTGGCCGTCACCATTTAACTGTGGGTAGATCATTTATGGTGCATCGGATCTTCGTTGGAGTAAGCAGCTATACACCAGCGCTTGTTTATGAAAGAAGACGAGCAAGACGCTTTCGTGATGGTAAGAGATAACGCTGCCCATAATCAACGCTTCTTACTCCAGAGTCATTCGGTAGGAGTCATTCCTCCTACCGAAGCACAGTAGTTATGTTAACATAAAACGCTACTAAACTTAATACTAGACATAAATATATCGCTGCTTTAAAACTAAAGGGCCACATATGAAAACTAAGAATATTGGAGAAAGAGCACGTTCGAATTTTTTTCTGACTTGTTTTTTTGTAAAGTATGGATAATTCTGAGCACATTTTTTAAATTAAAACCAGGAATAAATATATTTATAAAACTAAATTGAAAAGGTCGCGAGGTGCTATAGACGCGTACCAAGCCAAGCTGGCATAAGAAAGAGATACTTGGAAGGATTTAGGAGAGGTTCTTACCCAGCAGTGGCAAAACTAAATGAAACTAATTGCTACATGATACATACCACTTGTGTAAGCCTAGTAATAGTGGAGCGGGCATCCCTCAGCTGCTGTTCGGAAGTGTTGAGAAGTGCGCGCAAACGACGCACCTCGCCGACTGACGCCTCGTACAACGCCTTGTAATCACACTCCTCCGCCTCTTCTGTGCGTTCGCTGCCAGACTGGAAGACACGTTTATATTATTAGAACAAAGAGTAAGAGCGATTTCTATTCGATTAGATCTTTTATTTGTCCAATATTCGATGTTTACAAGGTGGGGCTCTTCATTTAAGTTAAAGTTAAGTTACAATACCCTGTGTTAGAAGAGCCCCCTCTTATCTATGATAACTCTCTATGAATCATGATTAAAAAAAAAACTTTAACATTAATATACCGACCTATCAGCAAAATGTCACATCTAAAAAAATCAGTACTTCTGAAGAAGAACCACATTAATATATAGAGTTCTATTAATATATAAAGTTCTTCTTTGGAAGTATAGTAGTAATTTTTCAGATGGATCGTTATTCTGCGAATAGGTCGATAGGCGATACACTTGATATATTAGTGTTACAATTAGCGGCCTTATCGATTTAGTATCATCAAGTTTATCATTAAGTTTTTTTTTTTATTTGACACGTCTCTTTCAGTCCTTTAAAAATACCTACAATAAAATTACGGCTCTATTTTACGAAAAATATTGTATGACGTCAAAAGTTAGTACCTACTTTTTCAGTTGTTGATTTTCAGTTTCAATTGTATTAGTTTTAATAAGACGTGTAGTCCAGTAAAAGAAGAAATGTGGATCGAAAAGTCGAAAGCAGAAAAACTAACTTAGTAACTTTGTTTGGACTAATTAGGAGATAAACATACTAAAAGTCCCCACCCCTCCGAGGTGAGCCCGAGGGGGGGGGAGGCCGAAGGTCCCATTTTTAGGTTTTTTGCTTATATGTCAAAAACTGTGCGTTGTACGATATTTTGTTGTGCTACATTATTAAACCTCATAAAATTTTCTACAACTTCGGCCTTGACACTTTTTATCTATCTCCAATCGTTGTCCAGCTATGAGCTTCCAAACATGGTCTATTTTAAAAACTCTTACATTAGTTTTCCATACAAAGTCAGTAAAAAAATCTTAAAAATAAAATTTGACCAACTTCTGGTTGTCGTATCATAATGAAACTTTGCAAATGTCTAGAAATCTGATGACATCGATTCGAATGTAATGTGCCCAAACTCGACGGGTTTACTAATAGTCATTGAAGAGTTTCATTACACACCTCCTGGCTCCATCATCAGATCAGCTCAGTGGTACCAGATTATTAAACTGTCATCAGATTTCTAGACATTTGCAAAGTTTCATTATGATACGACAACCAGAAGTTGGTCAAATTTTATTTTTAAGATTTTTTTACTGACTTTGTATGGAAAACTAATTTAAGCGTTTTCAAAATAGACCATGTTTGGAAGCTCATAGCTGGACAACGATTGGAGATAGATAAAAAGTGTCAAGGCCGAAGTTGTAGAAAATTTTATGAGGTTTAATAATGTAGTACTACAAAATATGGTACAACGCACAGTTTTTGACATATAAGCAAAAAACCTAAAAATGGGACCTTCTTCGGCCTCCCCGCCCTCTCGGGCTCACCTCGGAGGGGTGGGGACTTTTAGTATGTTTATCTCCTATCTAGTCCAAACAAAGTTACTAAGTTAGTTTTTCTGCTTTCGACTTTTCGATCCACATACCCTTTTTGGGCACTCATTGACTGGGCTAGTGGTAAACAGTGCCTTTTTGTTTCCGAATCATTTATTTTTCTTCTGTCTTTTTTTTACAATTTTATCCAGGTTTATACCAGTATTCAGATCTCCTAGTCATAAATGCACACCGTTCCGCAGAATAGCAACAATTTTTATTTTACAGGGTCGTATTTCAAATCTGAACGATTTCTATAAAACACAGAAGACACGAATAAAAAGTCCTGGTCATAATAATAGAGTATTTTCACGTATCACTGTTAATTACCCATCTCTATTGAATTACTCAATACTCAATACTTTATTTGCTTCCTTAAAATTAGGTACATAATAAGGTCTTAGTTTAGTTTGCACATAAGTATTTCTAAGGACCCAATAAAATATACTGTAAACTAAGCTCATGAAATAGACAGTAAATATATCTACCACGTTACTTTGAAATACATATTAAAATGCAGTCATAATAATTATAATTAAACTCTACCCTATAGGTAGAGACTTCTTTTCAATAGATGAAAACGGCAAGGAAGTCTAGGTGTTAATAAAACATATAGGTAACATATTATGCTAGTTATAAATGTGTGGGGGTCGTAAATAATAACTTCGGTTCTTCAATAATAGTGGACTGTATTTCGTTTTCTTCTTAGGTGTATATATAATACAATATACAATTCAAGCGAAGTCGTAGAGCGTACAATATTTTTTGGCCGGGCACCTTAGGCACTCCCTACCCTTACCGGATAGAGAGCACCTAATTTTTACACAAAATTTCACAAAACTTTCTCTAATTTTCACTATGGGCCCGGCACATTTTCGACTATAACTTAAGTATACATTTCTCGATTTTTATCACAATACTCTTAAAATCTAGCTTACGACGTTATCTATTACCATGTATTACATAATCTTTACTTATTCTTTTACATAATCTACAATAAGCAAAAACATGGCAAAAATACGCGTTCGCGCGGTTTTTATATGTACTTGTCTCGCTCTAACATATTGCTGTCTTTCTCTAGCAATTTGGCGATTACATATTCTCATTCAAGTACAAATATTCGTTTACAATAAGTTTATTTACGCGTATTCAAGAAGTAAATAAACCATGACAAATTTTACATAACAACAAATCAAATTAGCAAAAAGAAAATAAAGAGTTTACATAATCAAGTTATCAAATTTAAGTTCTTAAGCTAACACGAAATCTATACATAATATGTGCAATAAATGCGACTAAAGCTACGGGAGTTTACACAGGTACAAAAAAGAAGGAATATTTATTTACAAGGCTCGTCGATCCGCAACATACTCCCCCTGGCGTAGATTATCGCAGCCATCATTAAAAGGGAGGACGATGAGCCGTCTTACTGGTCTTCTAAATATTCCACCCCGTGTTCGCACATCCGCACTCCTCACCACACCATCAGGTCCGCAATAAACGGTCTCTACCTGTCCACGAGGCCACACACCACGTGGTAATAGCCCATCCGCTATGATCACTACGTCACCTTTCTCAATGTTACGTAGCGGTTTTCTAACGTCACCTCTCGGAGTCAATGTAGGTACGTATTCTTTTACCCATCGCGTCCAGAATGCGTTCGCAATGGCTTGCGACGTTCTCCACGCTCTTCTATCTGCGATATCACATTTTCCGACTATAGGTGATCCAAGCGCGGTACCCAGTAATAAGTGATTCGGGGTCAATGCCTCCGGATATTCTTCACACACTGATACGTGGGTCAATGGCCGCGAGTTGATCGTTTGTTCAATCTCGATCAAAGCGGTGTTGAGCACTTCTTCTTTTGGTGCTTTTTCAGAGAGAGATAGCGATAGTGCACTCTTTACACTTCTTATCATTCGTTCCCAGGCACCGCCTTGATTAGGGGCCCCGGGGTCAATGTACTTCCACTCTATACGTTTCGTGAGTGCGAAGTCTTGCAGCTGTGGTAACCATTCTTGGTAAGCCTTGTTCATTTCAACTTCACTGCCGTGAAAATTTGTAGCGTTGTCGCTGTAAAGAGTAGCCGGGAACCCTCTTCTTGCTGCCATTCGGCGGATAGCCATAATAGCCGAATCGATGTTTAGGCTTGCTAACGTTTCCAAATGTACTGCTCTTGTTACTAAGCACGTAAATAGTAAGCCCCATCGTTTTTCTCTTCGGCGTCCTATTGCTACCCACATAGGGCCGAATCCGTCCAATCCGCAGCGTGAAAACGGGCGTGTGTACGCGTCCAGTCGCTCCTTAGGTAAGTCTCCCTTGACTGGTACTCCAGGCGGCCTTCTTTTGATGCTACACAGGTTACATTCGCTTACAATTTTTCTCACGGTCGGGCGTAGACAGAGAACCCAATACTTCTGTCTCATGTTATTTACGAGGTGCTCGCGCCCTATATGTCCGTTCTGGACGTGCTCTCGTTTTATGAGTAAGCGAGTCAGTAAATGTTTCCCGTCGAGTATTGCAGGCTTTTTCATTTCTACAGGTACTGGCGCCGCGTTTATCCTACCTCGCAAGCGCAGTATTCCATTTTCATATTCTGGATCTAATTTTGCTAGTCGACTCGATCTGTCGACAGTTTTTCCTTCCTGTAGTCTTGCTATCTCGGCGTGAAACGACTCTGACTGAGCTTGTTTTATTAACAAACTTTCGCTTCTCTTTAATCGTTCGATATCGGTTTCATCTTGTCTTATTTTTCTGCACTTGTCGCAAAAATGTAAGACTTTCATTAAAGTTCGTAGTAAGCGCTCGTATGATGAAAATCGGTCGAACTCGATGAGTGGTGCTTTCTCTGTCGTTCTCGTAGTCAGCACTTCTACCTCATCTGTGACCTCGATTTTTTCCTGAGGCCAACATTCTTCCGGCTCTCGCAAAAAGGGCGGTCCTACGAACCATCGATCGGTACTTTTAAGTTGAGTGTTGCCGGCTCGCGTAGCGTCATCGGCTACGTTATGTGCGGTGGGGACCCACCTCCACTCGTTAACAGCTGTGAGCTCGGCGACCTCACCTAGTCGGTGTGCGACATACGGAGCGTAGCGTGTGGAATCGTTCCTTATCCAATGAAGCGCTGTTTTCGAGTCGCTCCAGTACACGACGCTTCCTTCGTACTCGTGTTCCTTTTTTATCTCGGTTGCTAGCCGGGCGCCTATTAGGCACGCTTGTAGTTCCATGCGCGGAATACTTTGTGGCTTCATCGGTGCCACTTTTGCCTTACCGGCTACTAAAACGAGATGTACTCTTCCATCTTCGTACTTGTATCGCCAGTACGCCGCCGCGGCGTATGCTTGTTCGCTGGCGTCTACGAAGACGTGCAGCTGTCGTTCTACAGCTGGTTCCGGGCTATAACATCTGGGAATTCGTAGCTTTTCGATATACTCGAGATCGTGAATCCACTCAGCGAAACTTTCGGCTTCTTCGGGCGGGAGAGGGTCGTCCCACGCCAATGCGTGACGCCACAAGCTTTGCAGCATCACCTTGGCCGTAATCACGTAGGGCGATATCTGTCCCGCAGGGTCGAATACTGACATAACGGCGCCGAGCGCTTCTCTCTTTGTCGGTATGCGCTGTCCTGCTCGCACGTCTGGCGGTATTCGTGGCATATTCGTGTTGAAGGCGAATTCGTCCGAAGTGGCGATCCATTTAAGTCCCAGTGTTTTGCCGTACTCGGCTTCGTTCGTACCGAGTTCCTTTGGAGTAGTAGCGCGATCGGCGTTATCTACTCCCCCTAGTAACGCAAGTCGGTTCGAACTCCATCCAGCGAGCTCGAAACCGGCTTTTTTATGGACGGCGATGACTTGCTCCATCGTTTTAGCTGCAGTTTCTTCATCGTCGAAACTCTGTAGCCAGTCGTCCATATAATGACATCGCGTTATAGGTATATATGCTAGCGGGTGCGTGTCGCGATGATCGGCAGCGTTTTTGTTCCGTACGCTGTGTGCCAAAAATGGCGAGCTGCGAGCGCCGAAGATCATTGACGTCATAACATAGGTATCCGGGGGGCGGGTTCGTTCTTCACCTCGCCACAGGAAATGTTGCGCCACTCTATCTTCTTTCCTTATCTTCACTCGCAGGAACATTTCACGTACGTCAGCTGTTATCGCGATCGGTCGCTCTCGGAAGCGATATAATACTCCGTTCAGGTTACATAACAAGTCGGGTCCGTCTAGGAGTGCGTCGTTCATGCAAACTCCATTTGATTTTGCGGCAGAGTCGAAAACCAGGCGGGTTTTACCCGGCTTGTTCGGGTTTGTCACTGCGAAGTGTGGTAGGTACCACATTTTATCGTCTCCGCTGTGATCGTGTTCACATTTAGTCGCGTAACCTTTCTCGACTAATTTGTTTATCTCGTTCGAGTATGCCACTTTAAACTCGGGCGACTTGTCCATTTTTCGCTCGATGCTTTTCAGACGTCGCAGTGATATATCGTAACTCGGTGGTAGGTGTACATCATTGGTGCGCCAAGGTAATCCCACTTCGAACCGGTTCTCCACTCTTGTCGCCGTGCGGTTAAAAATTTCTACCGCTCGTTCGTTCTCGGCGACTGGTTTCGGCTTTTTTGAGATTCCTATAGAGTCCAACTCGAAGTGCGTTCTCACTAGGTCGTGCAGCTCGTCGTCCCGTTCTTGTAACGTACGAACATGCAGGACCCGCTCGTCGCTGGAAACTATAGCGCTGTGTGGGGTACTCCCGTGTATCACCCATCCAAGTTTTGTTAGAGACGCGGCTGGTTGTGTTCTCTTGCCAGTCAACAACTTTCTCGATATTATCAAGTGCCAATTGTCGGCTCCAATCAAGACCCGAGGCTTCACGTCAGCGTAGCATAAGTCGTTGTCGCGCAGACTTCGCAAATGTCGATGGTCGAGTAGCTCGCGCCCGACCGACTGACTGCCTAGTTCAAGCTGTCGCACGGTGCGCGCTTTGATGTTGTAGTACTCGCTTTGATGTCTGCCTTTAATCGCGACGTCGACGGCTCTGCTACTTGCCTCTCTCTGGCTTGACGTGACTCCGTGAATATTCAGCGGTCTTGATGGTCCTTGCGCCCCGATCTGGGCGGCTATGTCGTCGTCGATAAGGCTAATTGTAGAACCCTCGTCCATTAAACCGTAAGTCTCTATTTCACCGGCGGGTCCTTTGATCGTAATCGGGCACACCTTGAGTAAAACTCCGTGGGGTGTGTGTACTCTCGCAGACGCGGTGATGGCAGAGTCTTCTTGCGGTGATGATGATGATACTCTCTTTGTGTGGAGTAATGCGTGATGAGGCATTCTACATTCTTCTATTCCACATTTTTTAGCCTTACATGCGAAGCGACGATGTTTGTTGTTGAGGCAAACAAAACATATCTTTGTCTCTTTCGCCCATTGCCATCTCTCTTGCACACTCATTTCTTTGAGCTTTTTGCACTGTGGCGTGGGATGTTCGGAACCACAACAATGACACACGTTCTTGCTCTGTGTGTTACCGTTCTCAGTTGTGGTGTAAACTTTAGCGTTCGTTGTTCGTTGCGATGTTTTCTGCGTTTTCGTGTCTTTGTTCGCCGTATGCGATGCTGTCGTGTAGCAGTGACGTACCGCACGATCCGCTTCTCTCATGAAGAAGCGCGATAACGTCACGATCTCGGACTCGTCCGGGAATCCATGATCTTCTGCATAATCGCACCAACGGGATCGCAAATGTTCACTCATCTTCTCAGTGATGTGGCGAACTAACATTGGGTTTTTCAGGTACCCCTTCTTATCAAGACACGAAACGACAGTTACGATGTTTTGCAACTTAATTGCAAACACGTTCAGATCTGCTGCGGTTGTTCCTATCCGCGGCAGTTTCCTTAGCTCTTCTAAGGCTTGATCGATAATTATCTCTGGCTGTCCGTAACGCTGTTCGAGCGTTGCCATAATCGCGGACGGCTCCGTCGCTGTGTATAATAGCGCGACTACACACTGTCGGGCTTCTCCTTTTATACACGAGCGTAGACGGGCGAGATTTTCGATCGGCGGTATGTTGTAGACCGTAGTCGCTTCATTGACGGCAGCTTTGAACGGAAGCCACTCCCCCGGTGCGCCGCTAAACGGCGGTAGGTCTGGTGGTTTTCTGCTTCGGTTCCCTCGGGCCATCTTCTCTAAAGCTTCGGCTAATCGGTCAATCCCTCTATCATGGGACGGGGCGCGGTAAGGCGACGACTCGTTCCGCGTTGCCTTGTACGTTGCACGGTTCGGTGCGATAGTGACTCGTTCTGTCTCTCTCGCACGTTCCGTGCGCTCACGTGGGCGCGCGGCTTCTTCGGTGTCGGTCGTTTGTACGCGATTGATCCAATCGCTAACTCGCTTGCTATTCTCAGCTATGTCTTGATCACGCAGACTTCCGCGTTCCGATTCCTCTTCGTGAATCGCGTCAATGTCTGCTGCTAACCTCTTCTTTATCAGCTCGGCTTGAATCTGTAGTTCCTTTCGCTGTACGTCCGCCATCAGCTCGGCGGCTTCCAATTCAGCTCTACGGATCCTTGCACTGGCGCTGACCGTCGATCGGACGGAAGGGGCGCGGCTCGGTGGCTTGTCCAACGTGGTGGTAGGCGGTGGTGCGGGGCGCGGGATGTACGCGGGTGCGGGGTTTGTAGACGGTGATGCCGGGTAGTCCTCGTAGACACGTAGCTCGGTACCGTCTCGTTCGTCGACGGCGGCTTTGCTGCGTGTAGTCGGCATCTTCGGCTCTTGTGTGCCCCTAACAGCCCTACCTTCCTAATGTCCCTACCTCCCTAACGTCCCTAACAGACCCGCAGGAGGGGCCGGCCCTGTTTAAAGGCCGGGATACGCTCCCTTGGGGATGGAAAAGGGGGACGGGAGAGGGGGGACTTACCCGGCAGAGGAAGTATGCACAGAACGAGGTGCTCGGCGGGAGGGGGGAATGTCCTCCCGCTTCAGCAGTGCCTACAGTCCGGCCCTCGTCTGTACACACTCGTACCGGCGTAAGAACACTGTTCGGTGGTCTTGCCCACCGGTAGCGCCGTGTCAAGCAACTACTCCACCAATATAGGCGTTGGACCTGTCTCCGTCGCCCTTTGACACCGTTAGGTGGCTAAGGAGCACAGGCCGCGGACGAACCGCGTTATTGTTGTTGATAGCGAGTCTTCGTATTCGTAGACCGACGGTAGGTCCCGGGACGTCCTCAGGTACCCGGCGCGCCTTTGGGCGTTCTTGAAGTGCCTCTTGTGGCCTCTTCACCAAATGGCGCCGGTTGACGACTCAGGAACCTCGTTCGGGGTTGGGGTACCGTATTTAATGAAACACGGTACCAAAGCGACGCTCGACGCTTGCTTGATGCCGCCCGCTGTCGCCTCGTTGACAAGCGGCGCGGTACAGTTGCAGAAGGTCGTCCGCTGTCCCCAGGTTGACAGGCGTACGATGCAGATGCAGATGGTCGTCCGCTGTCCCCAGGTTGACAAGCGTAACGATGCAAATGTAGGTGGGCCGCCCGCTGTCCCCAAGTTGACAGGCGGAACGGCTGATGCTGGAGTAATCCGGCGTCGATGGACCACGTTGTGGGGGTCGTAAATAATAACTTCGGTTCTTCAATAATAGTGGACTGTATTTCGTTTTCTTCTTAGGTGTATATATAATACAATATACAATTCAAGCGAAGTCGTAGAGCGTACAATATTTTTTGGCCGGGCACCTTAGGCACTCCCTACCCTTACCGGATAGAGAGCACCTAATTTTTACACAAAATTTCACAAAACTTTCTCTAATTTTCACTATGGGCCCGGCACATTTTCGACTATAACTTAAGTATACATTTCTCGATTTTTATCACAATACTCTTAAAATCTAGCTTACGACGTTATCTATTACCATGTATTACATAATCTTTACTTATTCTTTTACATAATCTACAATAAGCAAAAACATGGCAAAAATACGCGTTCGCGCGGTTTTTATATGTACTTGTCTCGCTCTAACATATTGCTGTCTTTCTCTAGCAATTTGGCGATTACATATTCTCATTCAAGTACAAATATTCGTTTACAATAAGTTTATTTACGCGTATTCAAGAAGTAAATAAACCATGACAAATTTTACATAACAACAAATCAAATTAGCAAAAAGAAAATAAAGAGTTTACATAATCAAGTTATCAAATTTAAGTTCTTAAGCTAACACGAAATCTATACATAATATGTGCAATAAATGCGACTAAAGCTACGGGAGTTTACACAGGTACAAAAAAGAAGGAATATTTATTTTCAAGGCTCGTCGATCCGCAACAAATGGGACTAAGTATCAGTACGCAAAAACAAATCAGATAAGAGATGATACAATACATGTAGACCATTAATAATTCGGGTATAGCTACACATCGACGATGAAGATGAATGTTCAGTTAAAAATATAATATCATGAGAGCATCATTGAATATATTTTATCGATGAGATCAACGCTTTCAAACTTTCGGTAGCCAAAATGATCGAATGCTATAAAATAAAATCATCAATATTTTGTTCCTTAAAATCTAAAAACATACACAATATCCATCTGACGCTAGCGAGTTGAGGCTGAGCGAGCGCGATCCAAGCGCACCCGAGGTCTCAAGCGAGTTAAGAGATCGCGAGCGTTCTTTGTTCAAGTTGTTCGCTTTATTAGCTCGAGACTTCCTCTCGGGCCTGACCGGAGGCACGTCTACATCGGCGACGGGAGCGGGCGCTTCCACCGCAACGTCCGGAACCACTTCCGGGACTTTCGCAGGAGGCACCGCCTTAGGCTTAAAGTTCTTTTGACTAGCTAACAACTTTTTGTCCAACTTCTTCAACACTGGCGTCATTAAATTCAACGAGCCCAAAGTGGCACCACTCAAGTACACTCCGCCGTATCCCGAGCTCGTACCCCCGTATATACCGAGAGCGGAGGAAGGGCGACCCAAGCCCGCCGTGTACGGGTTATAGTTCCTGTACGAGCTGGGACTATAGTTCGAGTAATTGCTATTGTTCGAGTACGATCCATACTGAGCGCCGAGCACCGAGCCTAGCATACTCGGCGAGGAACCTCCGTAGTGTCCGGTGAGGCTCCTCGGCCGCGTCGTGTACCTGTCTTGTTTCCGACTCATTTTCGATCACATCTCACTCGTAAGCTCATCGACAGTGAGCGGGCGGACGCCACGCGTTGCGAAAACACACTGACTGTTTCCCCGAGTTTTAATTCTAGTGAAATGATTGTCGACTCCCACGCGGATCACGGCAGAAGGGCGCGCACGAGACGCCGCACCAGTGACGCACTGCCCCACCGAGTGAGGAGCGAGGAGGTGATGTCCGCCCGAGGGACCATCACCTGTAAATATACCGCGACTACGTAGCCGCGGGATCGATGCCCGATATCTACGAGTGCGCCCAACACACCGACTCAAGGGCGGATCGCAAATAGAGATTACGAGAGCCTATTATCGTCGACTCCACCTCATCGATCACTTAACAGTTTCCCTCAGAATTGGCAGGAAGGTTTGGCGCGGCCTACTACTGTACATAATAAGGTACACTCGAATGGACTTGTGCCTTATAATATCCCTTTACCAAACGAAAATGATTGAAATATATAAACGAGAGAAATAAAAGTCTTTATATTATAACATTACTCTAAAAGCTTTTATGAGGTATTCCACAGAGAAACTCGGTCACTTTTTATCTCGCATCGCTAAAAATATATACTCTATTTTCAAGTTTACGTCTGTTCGAAATAGTGGCCCAAATACTATGCTGTGTGGTGCACTTTGCTCAAACGTTGTGATAGAATACACGATGAATATATCAACGGTCATGAAAACAGAAAAACAACTTTCATTGAACAAAATAATACTACAAAAATTTATGTTTTAACTCCCACCCACGATATCCGGCAGTTATTATAAAAAATATTCGCAGCTCTGACAATCCATTCATTCGCGTCATGTCGCATCGTTTACTTCCTATTCTTTTTATTTCAAACTAATGATATTGCGACAAACATCTTTACAGCGTAGTATAAAGTCCTTGTTTAGTTGCGCATCTCGCGGACAGACGGACATAATACCTACAAATAAATATTTTTACGTCGTCATGATTAGATGTCGCAAATGTCTCGCGAGACGATAATCGCCTCTGGCCCCACGTGGGCGCTCTACAACGCACTCTGTCCTATATTGTGGACATTGACAAACTACTTGTAAATTGTACTATGTCTATAAAATCACAAGTTAACGACGTGGTCCGAATTAATTGTCAAAACATCTTGGACTTTACATTTTGTGGATAGAGCCA
Organism: Hemithea aestivaria; assembly: GCA_947507615.1. Taxonomy (NCBI): domain Eukaryota; kingdom Metazoa; phylum Arthropoda; class Insecta; order Lepidoptera; family Geometridae; genus Hemithea; species Hemithea aestivaria. The sequence goes on from OX382323.1 coordinate 6,808,630, forward strand.
CGAACCCGGTTTTAGCTCAAACATCTCATTTACCAGTTATGCACCGGGCAGCAGTAATGTGCAGACATTACTGTCTTCAGAGCTGAAAGGTTACCAGTTTTACTGGTAACATAGCTGGTACTGCACATGACGAGATTAAACAACTAATATTTCAGGGGGAAAGGCGCAGTGCATTACCGCGCAGAATTTCATATTTCAAAACACTGGGTATCACTATGTCTGACATAGGCAATCATGATCTGCCTGCTTTGCTCGACTTGTAGTCAAAATAATCAGATTCCGAGGCAATCTAAAATTTAAGTCATTCTGAATCTCGCCGATTCGGTAGCGAAATAGATTGACGATAAAATTAATAATAAATAATAAGGAGTTATGTTTTAGCACCTGTTGTTAATCCAACCCACTTTTATGTTCCAGGGGCTCTTATAGTGAAAATGTTCGGTAATAAAAGTAAAATGGAGCGGTACAATGTACGCGTTGCGGTGGGAAGCGGACGTCATCCAGCCATGTGTGCAACCGACCTGCTCGTCATCGACGAATGTAAGCCAAAAATAATAAGGTTCCTAGCTCACATCATAACTACCACCATTAATATTGGTACACGTGCAGGTAATGCTGATGACATGAATACGGAAACACGCACACTTACAATTGCACTTATACCTTACAATGTAGTCAATCACCAAAAGTTAAGAAGAAACATTTTCTAATATAAATAATCCAAAAAATATACGTCCAATGAGGTTTAAAAAAGGATTATACTCTAACAGAACAGGCTACTTACACTGTTTAGAGGTTGTGCAACTAACCTCTATATTAAGTTGCAATTTCATGTCGCCAAGATTACAACAAGGCATCCTGAATGACCTAACGACCGCCTCCTACGTTAAGGACTTAATTTCTATAGTGATAAATCATTGATACAAACAATATACGTAGGACGTAGGTACTTATGTAAATAAGAAAAAGCTCACGACTTAATATAATATCAACATTTTTCACCTCCCCAAAATATATTTAGAGAACAATAAACTACAACAAAGCTAATAGGCCGCACAGGTCGTCGTACCTCCCAGAAAGCATACTACATACGTATGTTGTCAAATATCGCATAAACGCACAAAATCAGTACTTTCCTGCCTGTAGCTATCATTCAACCCTAATTTATCGCTGTTTATAAGGCTGGATTGACGCCAATGTTGTCATAGTGCCTACGATTTAAACACAGATCTTAACAGTATAATTATTTACGAGTACAAAACACTTTTCTTTCAGACTTTATAAGAAATGGCAAAGTAGTTATGTAGTCATTTCCATTTTTTTAACGAAGCAGGAACTAGAAATTCGACCATAATAGTTGATTTTGGCTTATATATCTATGTCAACACTATTTCGTTTCCTTATTTTTAATCATGAAGGCATGCGTCAAGTTCCACATTTAGACAGACCTAAAAATCTTTTTCGGTGAGTTGAGAAGAGTAATACGTTCTAAATCTCTGCCATCATGTTGAAGGTAAATTAAGATTTCGTAAAGCATTATAATCTAGATTATGAACAACTTCTTACATTTTGGCCACGTATTGCTGACGACGTTAGGAATGGAATTCTAAAAGGATTTTACACAGGTATATGTTCGGAATCCAATGCCAAAATGCAGCGCAAAGATAGAACAGGAATAAAGTGTACCACTTTGTTTACATCTTGTAAATAAGTGGGCAAAAGACGTCCTTTTCCAAGCCCACCTACAGAGTCGACCTCGTGCACGGGCGCATAAATATAGGTACTGGCCTGTGTCACTCATATCGGTGGTGAAGCAGTGAATCACTAGAGTACGAGCAAAATAAACCGTGACACGACCGCAGAGAATGCGTGCAGGAACTTGACGCCTTTTATGAACCTTTTATGACGAAATTGTGCGTGTACTTTCTTCACGCATCTGCAAATAGCAACTCCTATTTCTGCCTTCGTCATTTGCTCCTGACCATTCAATAAACTGTATATTTTATCCTTATTGAATGTTGAATGTACGTGACTAATACCATACCACCACAGTGCTGACTAGTGTGCGCTAAAATTAAACTTTGGTTACTCCATCGTATACCACAATATGAAAGCTTTACCTCGCAGCGAAATACGTAATTACACATTTTACGACACACAGAGTAGATTTGAAATATAAAATAAGTAGAGTTCTTGTGAGCTTGCGCCGCTTGCCGCAGTGTTTATATTCACTACTTCTTTGCGTCAAACATAAAGTCTAGTCTTTTACAAGTACAGTCGAATTAGAAATTGAAGGTAGTTTGAGAAATATAGCTATGTAATCAGCTGTAACAAATTTAGAGTTGAAGAGTTAAAGTTAGATTTGGACGTAGTGTGAAACCGCTCTACATTCGTCAGGACTTGCAGATTCCGGTAACTGGTATCGGATTCTGCAAACATTTGTAACTCCTCTTACATTCGACTGCATTGAACGAATTAGTGTCGCCTGCGCATGAGCATAGCGATGGTATTCGCTATTTCCCCAAATAATACAGTATTTTCGATCATGTCAGACAAAGTGATACCAATAACGAAACTCTATAAAATTACACGTATGTACATTTTTACCAAGATCGTCCCAACAAATCAAAATAAAGCGACAATTTTGAGACCAAATGTCACAACTCACAACAGTCAATGTCAATTTATTCCACTGTTTCGTATCAGTTACACTGTCATACGGTTGACAACTTGTCAAAAGGTACCAAAATGACGGATCCCCGTTACGACATACAAAAATACACGCGGACCATTGTTTGCTTACGTCAATACGTGGCGAGGCTGAAATAGCGTCGGGAGCTATTTTAAAACGTGATTTTCATGTAACCTCACAAATTATATCGCGGATTAATACGGTCTGATCATGGCAACTCTATTCATGGTACGATTAATCTTTCTTGATCTTGTTTAGAGTGGCCAAGGTCTTCGAAGACATGAATACAACTACAAAATAAGCTCTATGTACATTGTAAATGAAACGAATGTTAAAAAAACGAACGTGAACGGACTATATAGTTTGAGTTGTAAATTTTATTGCCCTTTCCCTTTATGTAGCTGTCAGCTAAAGAGACATATTACATAATATATACCTCATATTGTCCATCTTTATTCTATTTGGGTAACTTTGTACAATGTTGTGGCACTTATTTGTACAAGGATTCTACTAAACGGTAATCAAATATCGAAGTGACTACTCATACATCGACACAAGCGTTTCGTAAGCTTTTAGAACACGAATTGAAAAAAGTACTAGAAGTAGTTTCATTGTTATAACATACCCACAGTAAGTCTCCTCGCACGTTAATGAAAAATTACACAGGACACGCACGCGCACACGCACTTACACCATTACTTAAATGTACTCATAGTTTTCTAAGTATGAGCGTGTATTTACGACCAGGCTTACTATAGGTGCCTCGATTATTTATTCGACAAGCTTAGTCCTGTAGTTTTACGCGGTCGGTTTTAGGAAACTACGTCAACTACTAATTGAATGATCCACACAGGTGACAGTGGACGGTTAAACTAATTGCCTGGGTGTCTCTCGCTAAATACTCGATATATTAGCGAGGTGACACAACTACACTGATAAATAATCGTGTTCTAATTGTTATCATTGCAATATCAATGCTGGGATAAATTAATTGGGTACGAAGTCGCGTTGCATCACTTTGGATGCAAGCACACCATTGATTGAGAGATACCAATACCAACATTAGCAATATCTTTATGTTGTTAGGTACATCTCTTTTGTCGTCATAAAATATGACCCCTTTATCTGAGTGCATTGATGATAGCATTCATTTTAAACTGTTATATTCAAATCATGTCAGACTATATGAAAACTCTCGGAAAGCCATCACTGATCAGCTAGACTTCAGAAAAATGTTTATTCATTCAATCAAGGGATGAGAGAAGTGAGAGAGTTAAACGTGTTTAATAATTGTGCACAATATATTCCAGAACAAACTTTTCGTTTTTTATCAAGATTTGTATGCTAATACGTAAAACGAATTCAAAGTTAGATAAAATACATCGCAGAGTTGATTTAACCATATGATTCGCAGAAACTCAGCAGTTCCAAGCTATAAATTGATTAGGGAATTAGATAGATAGATATTTAAGACCTTCACTAGATCTATTTCGGATGTTTACACTTCGGTCTTCGATATTTTTTAAAGAAAATTCACGCGTAGATTAAAACCTGGTAAATTGTGTTGGACACGAATTAAAAATAACACGCAATTCAAAATACAGGAAACGGGGACTTTATTTAAATAAATCGGTCTAGGTTATTAAAGCGAGTGACGCTTTACTCATCATACTCGTAAATTGTGTTAAAAGAAGAAACTAAATTACTGGCTGCCAACTAAATTGATGTAATTTCACTAGTAAAAGCGCTCATAGCTTACCCGGCTCTTTATGACAATGAAAGATAGCCAAAAATAGTCTGCAAACTTATTGCGTTCGTTTATATATGAAGTAATTGAATGAATGGTTTAAGTCGCGAGTTCGTGTTTGAGTAACATAAAATAAAAGAAGGCCTAAGTAACAGCAAAGGGACGTAGACGGCAGTGAAAGTTGATCAACAAGAAATACGAACCCGTTGAATGATTTACACACAATTATCCGAATATGAATTCTGGCAAGCGATGTTAAAATAAAAATGAATTATATCCATGCCCTGTTCATTCATCATAACAATGACATGTCGGTCACCGACCGAATACACATCAAAACAGATTTTCATCATCATTTTCACAGGTTAACGACTTATTAGCGACTTTATGTAGCGTCCGTGGCCCAGTGGTCATACGTCCGGCTATTAATCCGAAGACCCTGGGTTCAAATTTCAGTGTGTGGCAAACAGTTCGCCTGGACGCTACCGTGTTACTGTGGATCTAGGCTGTTTCTTATAAGATATGTAGGAGGCAGTCGTAAGGTCATGTTGAAGGCCCTGTAGTAATCTCGGCGACCTGAAACTGCAACATATAGGTTGGCCACACGACCCATAAATTGTGATTTGACTCTGACAGTGTTAGTAGGGTAACCTGTTCTCGTTGGAGTATAAACCCCAATTATAATTATTATTATTTTTATTATTTATTAGCTATTGGTAGGTGACTAAGGCGTACCATAATTCCTCTAGGAGCCTACAGCTTATCGATTTTATACGTATCAATTAATATTTTGGATTTTTGAATTTCTTTTGAAGTGAAATGTTATTTGAGAAAAGCTCATATGTCAAAAAGCAACCACAGTCCACAGGGCAGCGAATCTGCTCAAATTCTTTACTAATCATTTTTTCCTAGTCTAGACAAGACCGTCAAATATAATTTTGAGAGAAGTTAGATAAAATACGATAAGCTACATTAAAATATTATAAAACTTAGTATCTCGTTATTTTCCGTGTTACCTTTTAAGACTAGCCCATTAATTTTAATGGACATTGTAAACAAAAGCAGTAACCTCATAACTCACAGCAACACCCAAAAAGGTAACTTAGCTAATATAAAATTAAATGATTTAAATCAGGCGTAGGTTTGCTTTTTGGTATCATTAAATGGCTTCCCCCAACGGTTTTCTAGTAATGGTGTAGTGTGCAAAATGCTGAGAAACTGAGAATTTGTTTATAAATTGGTTGATGTATCGATTTATTTGGTTATCATTGGTGGAACGGTGTGCATCGCGCGGAAGCGCAACTTTATTTAAAGTCATTTAACAATAATTCCTTTTTCGAAACATTTTTCGTTCTGCTTTTATTTGTTTTTCGTATTTTTTATGACGTCTTAGTCTCTCAGATCATTTGCATACTAATAAACTGACAGCTCAGATGGTAAGTGGTTACCGCCTATGGATACCTGCAATATCAGTGGCTAGTTGCCGACCTTTCATGACTCTGTTCTCCTTCAAACAACAAAGTGCTTTAACAAAATATATCTTCTCACCTGAGCGGTATCCGTATCGCCATCTCCTTCGCCGCCTCCTCCGCGATCATTCACTATATCCTAAAACAATGAAATGGTATTATAGTAAATTGGGTTAAACCTTAGATTAAAATAAAAAGGGTATATACGCTATTTTTGCTATAGCCAAACTTGGGGTTGCTGAGTCGGAAAGTATCGGTTGCCGCGTCGACTCGCGCCTATGTAATATTGTATGCATGAACCTAATTGTAACAGTCCATATGCGAGACCGAGATCTTTTGTGGCAGTCCAGATGAGTGACAATTCACTGCTTACCCGAGGCCTCTAGGAAGTTCCAGATGTTTCGGGGAGTGACTTGTTTTATATATTAATCTAATGGTTAAACTGATTATGAAATTTAACAGGTTAAAACTGCTGGAAGCAGATGTAAATAAACTTCGTTTTAAACGAAAATTATATTTGATACCTATTTCTATTTTCATTTGACATTTTCCACGTCATTTGTTCATACCTCTAAATAATGCAACGGAATCCGGAATGCAACGGATGTCTGTAATTCTGTATTGATAGATATTTATTACGATAGATATTTTCGTATGTACGATAGCGCGAAAGATCCTTGACATGAATGTCCGAACAGTTTTAAACTTGTATTGTGTAATATAACAAACTAATGGTTTTCTATTCCAGACAAATATCAGTATCAAATATAAAGTTAGCACGAGATAGAAGTATGAGAAATAAAAGAAAATTTAAATTAAACTTAAAGCCTCTCTTTCTCAATCGTAGCACGCACGTTTTAATTCATAACATAGTCATAGTTAGTTGTCCATGACATAGTCGGCACTCCACCCTTTTGCTTGTAAATTCTCTCCAATTACAGGTCAACTGATATAAAATGTTACTTTAGCATCAAATTAAGTTTGTGCTGAATAATAAAATAAATCCGCTCGACGATTTCTATAAAATTGGAGTAGGATCACCTGCGAATCATATAGAAAATAGAAACCCCCTGAAAAAAAAATACCTGCGAAAAATATAGATACTTACATCCATATCAACATGTCCGACCCCCGTAGATCGCCGTTTCGGCCTGCGCCTGCGCTGTATAACGTTGAGGGCCGCTTGCGTGCTCGCCGGCGATGAGTTGCTTGAGGTTTTACTCTCTGCGCTGCTTTCACGCTCCTTCTCTTCTTCCGCTAGATATATAAACATAATGAGTCGCACGTATAAGGAAAAAAATATTTCAGCCAAACGTATAACGAATGAAATGTTCCGGCCAAGCCTAGAAAAATGGCGTCATGACTTCCTAATTTTAGTGCGTTGTATCTCACCAGCTTTTTATTAAATCTTCTTGATGGACTAAAACAATCGGCAACTTTCTAATTGTAGGATCATTAGAGGTATGTGTCGCCCTGCTATTAATATATTACAAACTGCCCTATCGGTTCAGTAGTTTTTGCATGATGACGATACAAAAATCCAAATACTTTTTTTAGTTGTTACAATGGGATTGACAGGCCAGCTCTACTTGCGACACACTCTAAAGTGTACAATTCTCAAACAAACATAATCTCAAAAGCACTTTTTAATTGAGAATTTGACCCTGCACGCAAACATGTGACGCCACTCGGTTTTGTCCAGTTGGTCTTCTTCCTTTCGAGTCGATCGGCTATAAGTTATAATACTCGTATTATGTGAACCCTACAGCTGCTTTGACCAATGCGTCGCCACTGTTATTGCGTTATCATTGGCCTCGAAAAGGTCTTGCATTGTGCAAGCTGTAGGGCAACTGTGGCATTGTAGGAGGTGTGCCATTGATTGGACGGCACCACAGTCACACCTGTCGTCCTTGGAGAAACCCAACCTTACTCTTACCTTATCTTCTATTAGTAGTTTTCAATTTACCTGGTCTCGGTTCATCCTTATGTGTGGTATTGGGTGCGGTGGAAGGCGGTGCGCGGCGCAGGGGCAACGTTACCGTCGCGTCGGCGGTCCGCGGGGACGATCGACCCGCGTCTTCCAACTCGAACTATAATTTATTACTTTTTTAACAAGGCTGTTGGGACTAGACACGCAACAAATCCGTCTTCGGCCGAATTTAGCTACAATCTAATACCTATACAAAAACTATCTGATCTGCACTCCATTTACGTCTGTTGAAAAATACTTTAAGATCTATTCTCAAACCTACCAATTATACGCAAAAAATCATTATAATCGGTCTACTCGTTTCGGCGGAGTTAAATGATACAGTGTGTGTTGATGTGACACGGGATTTAATTGCCGATTTGGCTATTAATGACTATATGACTTCTAGGGAAGGTTCAAACTAAATTTCGTAGTTCGCCGGACCAGCTAGTATATGATAAGTACCTATATAACAATGGAGGTTGAATCAAGCGCTATAAATTCTTTCATATAAATGAAATTTCATATTTCACTAAGGTAATGATTCTCATAACGATAGGTTTATGCTAATAGCGTATAAGTATAATTCGGCCGAGACGTATTTAGTGGCGAAAGGAGGGGTAGGAATTAGTTATGTATTTTAAAACTTTCACATACATCATAATATAACACATAAAGCATTATGGACATAATTTAGAGGTCATGCTCTCAACATAATATAATATATCAAACATACATTTATGTTGCCTTGAATTTGTTATTTTTATTAAAATGGTTGTTGTTTATGACTTCATAAAAATAATATTCTTACATAATATCCAATTATATTTGTTAATAGATTATCACATCTCTTAATTCACAAAACAACAAAGCATACAAAAAATATTTGTCTTCGAGTACACAACAATTATATACCTATATATGAACATATTATTTTATTATACACGACATGTCATGCAACATACAATGCAATTATGGTTTCGATGCTAACAATTTGTACACTTAGAACGTTTAACAAAAGCTGTTGACAGTATGTACAGTATATGGTTATACGTCACACCATGCTAATAGACATGACGACAAGGTTATTTTTTTTTTAAATATAATTTGTCCGTAATTTAAATAATAAAAAAATATTCGACACGTATTTTTTTGATTGTAAATATCATTGAATTTAACTGAGTTATAAAGAATATAAAATTTTGGATGGAGACTCGCTACGTCACTACTAGCCACAAATCGTACCTAGTTGTGACGTCATTACCTCCTCCTCCGCAACTTTATGGCGCTGTAACTTACTCGTTTTTAAATAAATTTACAAGTAATAAAATACGTTTTCAATATTTTTTATAATCTAGATTATGAACAATTTTTTGTCGTCTTGCCTATTGCTCAATGGAAGGCCCGAACACAGAACCAAGCAAGATTTTCGATTTGGTGACCAAATAGGAAAGATCGATTGTCGCTACAATATTTTACGAGATCTTTATAAATGAAAACTTTATGAGCAAATGTGTTTAAATATCAAAATATTATGACATTTTTATACAGGGTTTTCTTTTGTATTTACACTAGCTGAGTTTGACATTTTGAAGGTGATTCAACGGACCATTACAGTCGAAATGCAGTCCAGAACTTAGCTTGTGAAGTCCTGTTACATTTCTCGTTTTGAGACATGAGTTATTAAAACCATAATCTAATAATGTTGATGTTATAGGTAATGTTTCGTATCAGTCGTATATGAGATGAGGTAAAGTAGGTATGTCAACTACTGTAATAATTGTAGAGCTAAATGTAAAATGCATTCTTTTCATTCTATAGGTGAGTAGAAAATGGATGCCGGTGCCAATTCTGTTATTCATCAGACTGAAATTTGAACATTGTAGTGAAGTATAGAGGTACATTGTATGTGAGATTTTTGATTCTGTCAATTCAAAAGAACACACATTTTAAAGCAAAGTAAACCAGATTTTAATGATTAATTACAAAGGCTGATATTGATTTTAACAGGTGTGCCAAATAAACTAATTAAAACTTATACGAAAAACTTTTTTATATTTACCTACGCAACTCAGGTGAAAACCAGAATTGGCACCTTTTCGATGTTTTGGCAGCCAAAACTGTAGGCACTGAGAATATTCTGACTAATATGTTTAAAATGGTGCTAGATGTTGAGAAGATTCATGACTAAAAGTTTTGAAAGGGTTTTGTACTAAAATCATACTTTGTTTAACGTCTTTGTTAATCAAATGCTACATAGGCCTCTCCTGGCAGACTATTTGATCAGTGACTGCCTAACAATGAGTTGCCAAAACGCTGTATTTTAAAATTCATGAATATGTACAGTCGCCGAGCGTGGTGTCCTATTGTTCATGGCACCACAGACATATAATAGTACTGAAGAGATTAAAATATAGTATTTCGATTAATCTCTATGACTTTTGTGATATTCTACAATGACAAATGAGCATCGAAAATCTCGCTTGGTGTTTATGCCATCAGCATAAGGACCTTATTAGCGGGGTCGAGCCGCAGCCGCCAAGAGGGGCGTCGCTCGCTGTTGGCGGCTATGGTGGCGGTCGCGGTGGCGGTCGCGCAAGCAATCGCCAGAGTCACAGCTACGTCGCCGCTGTTGATCGCACGCGCCTATGCCAAGTATAACTCCTTGTAAAGACTGAACTCCAACAGGGTTTGAACGTGAACGTGCGCCAACGAAGTCTTTTCTCAATTTTTGATGCAAGTAGGCGTACCTTCGCCTGTTGTCGAGCAAAGCTTCTGCTCCTTTGCAATTTCAATGTTGCCTAGGTATTATAATCCCAGGCATCATTTTTGTCATCCGACGACAGGATATCAATGGTAATAGGCACGTACAAAGGCCTTAACACGAAATATTGCGATGATAACTTTCGTAACGTTTGCGTAAAAATGGATTTTGAATGGCGTCGTATCGTGTTAATAAATTCAAATATTCTTAGATCAACTAGGTACATATAGCTCGAAATGATGCGTATCTGTCGCAATATTCCGTGTGATAAGTGCTTCTTATTCTTTATCCATGTTAACGTAGGAACTTACGTACAGTATGTTCTAAATAACGGGCAAATTTGGACATTGGAGCTACCGGGGTGTATGTACAATGTACATGTGTACATGCACTACTTCAAAACGTATATGAATAGGTAATGATCTCCGAACATGATTCAATGATGAAGCTGTTTCAGTTTACAAAAGTTATAAACATTTAATGTTATCGGATATACCGAAACATGTTAACCAATGTAAAACCACAAAAACCTCAATATGTACAGGTTTTACCATCTATAAACTACTTTTAAAAATCGTATGTATGAAACAAAAAACTAAATTACACTAATGGTATTCAATGTTGTAGTATTTACAAAAACTTCTGACTATTTCTTATAGCGGTCAGATTAATCCATCACCAATAAATATTGCATACATAAATAACATACAACATTGTGATATTTACAGTACTCGCAATTTAACTTGGCTGGACTAAAGTTAGGTACAAGTGACTACGTAGAAAAAAATTGTTCCTACATTTTTCTTCGCAGCTATTACGGCCTACTTCACTCTGGCCAAGATAAATGTATAGTCAAACTTATAATCGAGTAAAATAAAGAAATTAATAGACTTACCGCCCCGTTGTCCACAGTAATTGGTGGTGTATTCTCATGTGATTTTTTCTGACTAGTCGGCGGAGGCACAGGCGCCGCCTCAGTGCCATTGCCGGTTTTCTTCTTGACGAGTTGTTCGGCCGATTTGATCTCGTCCAAGGTGACTCCTTGCGTTGATCGTCGCGTTTCACGAACTCTCTTCGCGTGAGCCTTGCGCTGCGTTTCGCTCTCTTCGTCTCGAACCGGTGGCACGAACGACCTACAATAACATCAAATTAGTAAAATACAAACGAACAAATATATGCAAAAGACAAAACATGCATTATAAACGCTAATTGTTTAAGTTGAAGCAAAATGTGTGATAAATCAAAATGTAAAACGTTCAGTTATTGCTATGAATAAAAATAAAATCCATGCGTGTAAACTCAAGGAATCGGCAAAATAAATCGTCCAGCACAACAGCGGACGAAGCTTAACAAGTTTCACACACACATTGATAGTTTCTTTACTTGAACACAAAACATTTTCGCACATAGGTTCGCTAGTTCAACACGCACAATAAGAACTGTATATTATGTAAAACCCCAAACACATGATTTAAAAAAAAAATTGTACGGTGGTCGCAATTCAACTTGAACGGACTGAAATTAGCCGCAAGAAGGTCCTTAACCTGCTCCTGCGCAGCTATTGTGACTAACTTTATTCTAGCTATATTAAATAGCGAGATTTAGGTATGTGCATTCCTTGAAGCATTATAATTATTTTGGTAGGCTTTATATTCATGTGATCTGATGACTTGTGTTCAAGTGAAGAAATAACGTCAAGTTTGTATGTACTTGAAGAAGTTCTTGAAAATGTTGCCGGGCGACAGTTTGGTGGGTGTTGTGGAGCTCGGCGTAGAATTGCTACTGTTCGACTCTGTGTCCGTTGCGCTGCCGTCAATATACGCAATTTATAACACTTATTACTATTATTGAACACGGATTAATTCAATACTTCATTCTTTTCATTCATCATCAGCAGTTTAAATTCATCCACTCCTGGGCATAGGCCTGTCACTGACACTCAACTCAGTGTAACTTAAATATAAATATGGAAACATGTAGGTTGGCCACACAACTTTCTGCTGTAATTTGACTCTTGACAGCGTAAGTAGAGTACCCTGTTCTGTTGGTGTATAAACCCCAATTATTAAGATTACAAATGACACTGGTTGAAAGCCGAATTCGTGTCGCTAAACTATTATTACAGATAGATGTTTACCGATGCCAATTAAATTGTTAGAACCTTAGTTGGTCAGTTAACATTCCAAAAACTGAATCGGGGTGGAATATGATCACAATTTCAAACCTTTTCCCTCTGAGCAAACTCATGACTGCGCACTTTCATGAAATACGTCGTGCCAAACCTGTGCATATCTCTAAATGTGTCCAGCTATATATATTGTTTCCGACTCAGATACATGTAGAGAAACACTCCGATTTTGGGCTTCCGTAGTCAACAAGGAAGCCTTATTTATGAGAATAAGTGACAATTTAAGAAAATGGTGTGTCATGCTATCGATGGAGAAGAATGCGAGAACGTGCCTCCGTCGTTCCCGCTAAACAGCGGCTGGAAGCACCCCGGGGTTTTAGTGGGTACATCCGCCGGTTTCTCCAGCGGGGAGTTCCACATAACCACTCTGCGACAATTGCTCGGAGTGGTATGCGTAATGCATTTCCCCGGGGGGGGGAAAAGGTGTGTTATATACCATGACGATTCACCAGTCACCAGTGCCACCCAGAGTTCTGAAAATTTTGCGCGGCACTGCACTGCGCCTGTCATTCTGAGACATTAGGTTTATATGTTGCCAACGCCTTAAGTGCGGCCACATCTAGGTTTAGCCGATCATTGTTGGTTAATCTTAAGTGTAAAAAAATACTGGATCTCATTATAGAGTTCATTTAACAGTAATTATCTTAGTGTATTTGAAGCAACGAAACATACCTTCTGACTGTAGTCTGTGTATTAGAGGAGGGGGTCGTAGTGGACGTGGTATTTGGTGAGTTCCAAGTATTGGCTTCCCGCTGCGTTCTCTCCGGTCGCTCCGTCGGGCTAACTCTGAATTAATTCATTCAATTTTAATTATTTCTTATTATAACATTTCGATACATGCATGCAGGAGATTTATACTAGTATATTTATTGGTAGAGCGTATTTATACTAGTATATTTATGTGACGACGCGATAGAGGAATTTAAAGCGTATATATAGAATATATACATTTACGAAAATATTATGTATGTCAGAAAAAATTTAGATAAATTCAAGTTAAATAGTGACACTCATAGCTTTAATACTAGAAATAAGAATAAGTTAGCTGTACCTCGATTCAGATTGTCCAAAACGAGCCATAAATCATTTTTAGGGAATTGTGTACGTTTTTATAATAAAATCCCTGATGAAATAACGGGGCTCACAGAAGGTAAATTCAAAAGCCGTGTTAAAGACATATTACAAAAGAAAGCCTATTATAAAATTAGCCAATACATAGAAGACAAAGATGCCTGGAAACCTCTGCAACCACCTGTAAATAAATTATGTAACCAAGATAATAATTGTAAACACATATTTAAAAAAAGCAATCCCTATGAGTTTCTTGCTCATTCTTCTCATAGAGGTGCCTTGCGAATGAGCGGTAGAATACTAAAATAAAATGTAAAATTGACTTGCAAAAGTGCTCCATTGTAGCCTATTTGAATAAATGAATTTTGAGTTTGAGTTTGAGTTTGAGTTATACCTTATATTTGCATGATATAGCGACAATATTCGCGTTGATTTTCATGCTCAAGCTATGCAAATATAACTCATATCTACTGAATATACACTTAAATTTCTTCTAGTATATTAATAGGTCATGTACCACGCTCTACCAATATGATTCATTCAAGGACCAATTTTTAAGAAATACTATACCAGTAACTATAGATATGATCAATGATCGATCAATGGATTCAAATATTGATAAAATATCTAAAAAAAATTCTTGAATTGTAGACAGTTTAACCCCTAATAAATGCGACGTATTTGTATTTTAAGTCTACGGATTAATGAAATTTAACACAATTTAACTCGAGATATAAACACGATCTTATGGGTGCCATAGTGACATATATAAAGACAAGGATAGCATTATAAAAAATACTCAGTGAGAAAGAGATGCAAATACGAAACTTTACCTGTGGTTTAGATATCAAATAAGTAAATATATTAGGAATTATTAATTATACATGAATATATACATAGACATACAATACATGAAATGAGTACATACTTAACATGAATAGGAAGCACCAGGGCACGTTATAAAGACTTTATAAACACAAAACCATATATTATGTACTATTGAATGGACATAAGCATTTTAAATAGAAAAAGAATGAGGTTCACATACATAATATCGTTTCAAAATTATAATTATTGAGGAGAAAATAATATGAGGACAGGTGTTGCCGCTACGCTTTTTAATTGAACTAAAATACCAGAATTTTTAAATGGCGTCGCGTAAAATCTGTTTTTTTTTATTATAATGTTAAAATCAATAGTCGCAAGAATCATTTTCATAACAGTCGAAAGTGTAATTTTCATAAAATAGAAATCCTCTTCAATCACTATGATATGAAAAGTTATTTTTTTTAATGTGTGTATTCTTAATTTGTTGTGTAATAAATGTACTTATTTAATATGAAACATCTAGAAGCACAATTTTTTTCAGCCTCATGCTCATGAATGATAGGTATGAATATATTATATATATCAGTATGCTCATGACAAGTAAATAATATATTAAACAAATTATGATGAATGAATTTAGCACATAAATACAGCCGAAATTGTGCTGATGCGATGGTAGAAATTTTATCGATTCATAATGGGGGTCCGTTATATACCTACCTTACACTGTCAATGACAGTCTATATTTAGTTTTTAGTCTATGACAGTCTTTCATAGACTATAAACGACCCAAAAATGACTTACAAATAATAACATCTATAGAATGTAGTCGGATCGAAACACATGGGATTCACGAGGCTTTCGTGTACTACTGTGTGACGTCACAACCCCGAAACTCAAATGACGGCTTACATTGATTTTTTTTAAATATAAAATTTGTTTTTCAATATTTTAAGTAATGCTACGCGTAAATGGTCCAAGGCATTGAGACCCATTTAGGCACACAATAATGAACGCCTAAATGAGCTACGTTTTAGGTTATAGATTACTTTTATTGTTTTTTGTATTCACGAAACAGATAATGGGTTCAGAGACAATAACTATGTCTTAGACTTTAGACAAATAGTAAAAAAGTCATCAAGATTGAACGCCACATAAGTACACATTATATAGTATCAATACTAAAAAAATCTATTTAATAAGTTATTCCCCCTTCACCGTCTCGTGCCTTATGCCGTTTAACGCTAGAGATAGCAAGCGCATGTTACTAGAATCTAACTACCAATATAATTTTTTTTCTTTATTTCTCGTTCTAAATTTTATCATATTATTTTATATATTGATATAAATCGTTCTCTATTACCATACCAATGAATCTATTATCGTAAAAGTTTTCTGGTATTAGTCGTTTTGATTCTAATATCATTTAAGGGTGAAACCACACTAGTTGTGTCAAGTTAGCCTTTTAGCTATTTTAATTAGTATTTGTTCAGTAAACAATGACAAACTTGTATTTTTTAGAATTCCCGAGCGCGCGCATACTTTCTATGTAAGCAAGCACGTTGCATTAGTGCGTGAACGCTTCTGGGCACGCGCACATATAAACGTACACGTATTAACACAAATAAAGGCCGCGTCCAGAACGCCAAATTTGTAAAACAGTTTTTTAATAATAAATCGCGCGCAATTCTGAACCATAATATGTTACTAGAGACAAGGTTTAATTGTAGAACTTCGTGCGTTTCTACGACTTCGCTTTCATAAACACAATATGTGCGATTTCACCCCAAATTCCGCACCCAGCGCTTGCGATCTCAAGGACATATTTTAGTATGAACCTCGTCTGTACGTCCTCGATATTGTCAGTCGCGTTAGGCTGCTTTTTCCTTAGCTCGATGGCCGCTAATGTAGACTGCGGGAGCGGCGGTATCGAAGGGCACGACGACGCTTTGATACGAGCGGTCACATCCCGGTACCGTTGGTAGAAGCTGTGCACACACAAAGCTGACTGCGATGGTGCTTCACTTACGACGGAATGATTTTACCACACACCGGTATTCCAAATTTGACATTAAAATTGAAGTCTTCAATTGAATTTTGTCAAGGGTTAAGCATGCGACATCTAGTGAATCGATTGTCATTGTTATGTAAAGCCAGTTACGTACATAACTGTAAAAGAGCGTTACAAAAGCTGTGTATAAACTTTTAGGAAAGCGTCTCTATAACTAATAAAATTAGCAACTTGTTAATTAATAATTGATTTCATACAAAATGACGAGAATTTTCATGAGATTTGATTCAGTTTGACGGAATGATGCAACCCCATAAGTACTACAACATTGTCACATTGTATCGTAAGCTTGGTTTAGTACGATATATTTTAACATAAATTTGAAGTAACGGCTGATTATTGAAAATATGTCAAAATATACCCAACTATTACTGCTATGTAAATGACTGGTTTTACGTGTTTTTGTTAGTTTTTTCATAGACAATCACAGTGTAAGTAGGTAAACCTTTCATTCCGTCGTACAGTACACAAAACATTGCGCCCCACACCGCTTAAATAACGGACATTGGACACAACAAAACTTTATTCGACAACTATACACCTCTAACAGATATAAAACACATATTATATAGTTGACTAACTCGCGTCTACTATCCTCTAAGGCCCTTGTACACCGCTTATGCTTATCGAATCTGCTTATTAGTAAGCGGACAATGTTTGTGTGCTCTTTTCCTCTGAAATCAGCATTATTCGAATGAAATTATTAATGTTAGCACATTGTTATTTCAAGTAGCTTTTGTAGCTATATTACATTTGTTCTTTTAGTGCTGGCAATAATTGTGGAGCTATTTTTTAATCAAACATGATACCCAATAATATGGTCACTTTTTCACACACAATTTGTTTTCCCAATAAATTATAAGCAAAATTCAGACATCAACTCACAGGTGTGCTAAATGCCAGCACTAGACGAGACGGTTTCGGCACAACAAATATTTTGAACTGTAAACGCTAGAAAACGCTCAAAATATCTAGAAAAATCTATATCTAGTCTAGCTCATTTTAATAAATAAGCATGGTATCTTTTTTCTCTCGGTTTCCCTTGCATTTAGATACATAGGTATAGGATAAAGTATGATAAAGATGATAAAGTAATAACAAATTCTAGTGTAAACTGAAGCTTACTTTGAAATGAATATATTTAAGAAATGTCTATGGTACTCGCGTGAGTGAGTAAAGACGGCAATGGCGTGAAAGCGAGAGGTCATGATTGACCCCAGCATTTTAGATTCAATTATTTATTAAACACATATGTAATAAAAAAAAAATTCTATAGATTACACCATTTAACGTTTACAGTTCAAAATATAGTCAATATAGCAACTGCATAAAAATGATAACAATGACATTTTTAGTTTCGTCACATGCTAGAAGAGATTGAATTATTAATTGTTTAGAGACACACAGAACAGAAAACTCACGTTTTGTCATTTTCGAAGCTGTGTGTTCTGCGGAGTATCGTGTCGTTATCCACGTTGTTATTGGCGGGTTTGTTATTGTCTCCTGAAACGAAAAAGATATAAAATAGATAAGGGGATGATAAGTCGATTATTTGTTTTAAAATACGTTTACATTTTTTTTATTAGCAGGTGTAATAAAACCTGATTAATATCGCACCAAGATTTACATCTTCATTTTGAATGTCAACTCTATCAAAGAGATAATGAAAGAAGGAGAGTAAGGCATTGAAACTACTTTTTCTCGCAAATTATTAAACTCCGCTCTATTGGTGGGTGTACCTATACCCCGTTCTGCTAAGCCAGCTCACTCCGTACCAATCAAATTTACATCCAATCATTCTGCATATTTACATGATTTGTTTGTTATTTAGTAGCCACTTAAATAGCATTTACTTACTGGTGGGTTCCTGTTGCCTATTCCTGAAGGAAGCGGATCTGCGCCACGAGGGCGGCTCGTCATTGGTCGCTTGCTCGGCCTCGGGCTCTGGAGACGGCGCTCGCCCTTTGGGGGGCTTCGTGTCAGACACTTTCATGATCTCCGGCGACGCGGCTGGCTTGTCTGTGCGATGATTACGATGGGTGAATGCTTTGGACAACTGTGTTTCAGTGTTTTAAGTTTTAACCCTTGGCGTAAGTGGTGGATTTTATGGGTGGGTCTAGTGGACCCGTTTTTAAATCAATTCAATTATTTTTTTTATTTAGTGACAGATTCAATTAACTAATTAATTTGTACAATCAACCAGATTAACTGGTGTTTTTATGTAAAGCAATGAACTTAAAAGATTTTTTAGCCATTTATTTTAGCGTTCAGTTTTATTTTTATACAAATTTTGAGCTCTATAATGTCTATACATATTTTTAATAAATAATACCATATAAAACCTCAAGCAAGACAACTGAAAACTGATCGAGTTTTAATGAGGATAATATGTAGCCCTTACGCGTGTGCATCTCTCGAAGGATTAATTTTCATTATGTATAATTGGTCTAAATTCATTCACATTTTAAATGTAGGTAATACGTTAAATGCACTTCAAATATATTACTAGAATAGTATCTTTGGGATAGAGGTTCAGGCGGGAATATAAACTCTACTAAGAAAACTACGTCTTAAGTAGCGTAAGAAATTAAAACATTTTGTATACCGGGTCTCACAGGCCCAACTATCCATGCCAAGGGTTAAACTGTAAAAGCAGTCTTTTTCCTTTTTTCCACGCTAATCGTGTTTTAAACTTTATATGTATTGAGGCCAAACATCAAATAGTTCATAGAATGTTGTCCAAAACTCTATGTTACAATGGTATTGTTACGTCGATATATCTGCCGTCAAGAAGGCAGAGTAAGTTTTAGTCATTTATAAATATACACAGTTTGATGTATTTATTAATGTATGTACACTGTACATGAAACTTCATGTCTTACCACAAAAATGTTAAACGGGTTTAGCTTAACAATCATTATCCTTCGAGTTTTAGAGCAACTTTAGAATTCCGGACCCGAAAGAAGTAATATTAATATTATACTAAAATACTTCATGTCCCTCTAGAGTCTAGAGTGATCAAATACCACCTTAGTAAATCAGACTTTACCCACGAAGGGAGTAGATATTATAATATAATACCTACGAATAAAAATATATAAAAATATTATACCGTTTAACATTTCCACAGTAAGACTCTCAATGACCAAACTTACCGTTAACAAGCTTATTGTCCGTAGCTCCAGTGATCTCGATGTCGACTCGTTTGACGTCGTGTTTGGGCGGGCTTAGTTTGCGTTTGTTTATATTATTATTGTTGTTATTCTTGACTCGACGCGGCGCCGCCTTGAGTGTTGCGTCTTCCAGCCACGATGATATGGACGGGTCGACTAGGTCCATGCACGTTTGACCCTGGAATATTAGACTATAAGTGAGAAATGTGTACGTAGTCAGTCTTAAATTGCATTTCTTCGTTTTACTGAATGTTCCTAATGGTAAGTGAATCGACATGCACATTTAAACTAAATCATATCATATCTTGTAAATTAACAATAAACGTGAGGACGTGTGAGCCCATCTGTAATATCTGTGTTGGAGCTTTCAAGCAATTTTTATATGCGTTTCAATATCATTCACTTCAATAAAATTTTGATAGAAGTACAAATTTTTGGGGCAAAAATACAGTAAGTATAAAATTTTATGCGAAAGAAAGTTAATTCACTTGTGAATTCAACTGAACATTATGCATAATATGCATACCTACTTTGTCCAGCAAATTGCTAGGTCACACATATTGCTAGGTCACACATATTGTCAAGGAAGCTTATTTTATTGTATATGTCGTGCGCAATAAAGAGCTTTCTATTCTATTCTATATACCTTTAATCGAAATAAAGCTGGTTCAGAAGGTGAACTTACAGAATAGTTCTTGACTTGTGGATCGGCGCCGTATTTGAGCAGAAGCGCGGCGGCTTCCTTCTGTCCCCAAAGAGCTGCTGCATGCAATGGCGTCCACCCCTCGTAGTCCATACAATCTGGTTCCGCGTTGCAATCCTCCAGTAATATTTTGGCCACCTGACAAAGGAAAATGGCCTTTCAATCAAGCACAATACGAACCAATAAATACTTTATTCCTTTGTAATTTGGAAATCAAAAAATATAAATATATCTAACGTGTTCTGTACCTACTTAGAGAAAAGAGAATCATAATGCGAATAAAGTAAACCCAAAATGAATTGATTGGTTAAAGTGTATGAAAAGACGATTTCTTTTCGCGTTTTGTTTTCTCCTTATTATTTTTTCTTACTTATGCTAGAGGTTCAGTTTGACGTGTATACCAACTACTACACTTTATGAAACTCGTTTTAAATAAAAGGAAGTTGATCAGTAGCTAAACAGTGACCGTCAAGCCGGTCAAAATAGAATGAATAGTAAGAATTCCTAGAAATAGTAAACCTTTGGAATTAATAGCGCGTGGTCAAGTTTCATAGAGCATCGGTATTTTGTGTGCCAGGTGAAATATGGTATGTTTTATTATCTATTATATATTTGCAATAGTAAAGTCAATTGGATATGCTGACTTTGACTATCAAAACAACTGGATCATCAAGGTTACGATAATATCGTGAGACAATATCTAGCTTTTTGGAAATTTAAGAAATTTGCATAACGATTAGAACAAAATCTATATTTAGGTGATATAAAATTAGTTAAAAATAATTTAGTCAACACAACTTTAAAATCTACTGCTATAAAACTCGCATTTGTTTTTTGATGCTTTAAATTTTTATGGTACTTTTATGGGACGATTGTGCCAGTTATCCAGCTAGTTTGTTCTGATTATAAATTGGGTCAATTAAAATGTGTTCCTTTCTTTATTGTACCTATATCGGACTCGCTTGTGATCACAGTTATAGTTTAGTTAAACGTGGAATACAACCAAATAAAAGTGGAATAAAAGGGATAAACTTTACCAGCCAGTGACTGCTCATT
Organism: Hemithea aestivaria; assembly: GCA_947507615.1. Taxonomy (NCBI): domain Eukaryota; kingdom Metazoa; phylum Arthropoda; class Insecta; order Lepidoptera; family Geometridae; genus Hemithea; species Hemithea aestivaria. The sequence goes on from OX382323.1 coordinate 6,830,361, forward strand.
TATTTATTTAGTCATCTTGCAACTCATATAAATACTCAAATAATTAGTATGGGTAATGCCATTAAATTTCGCTATATTATCGTCTATCGTCTTTGGACTAATATGTTTACTGAGCAAGTAGTACTCAAATATTATACTTATTCTATTCTTATTCTGTGAATACAACTTCAAGCAATCAAATCTACACCCGACACCCGAATGGTTTATTTAGTCCTAGAGGTAAAAGCCAACTTGGCTCACTCCACTCTCATTAACAATAATTAATTAAACATTTTTATGCGTTTTTTAGACTTTATTAATTTTTAACTATTAATATTGTTAATGTCATTAAAGTGAGAATTAAATTAGAAATGATTTACTCAGTAAGATGGTCTTAATGTGTAGGTACTTTTGTCGTTAACACCGCATTGATATACCCATCGTCCTTGTTTCATTTCAAACAATATTCATAATTAAAACTGACAGTATGTAAACTGACTGGCGGGTCGATAATTGTGTCTTATGAAACTATTTTTATATCGAGCTATATTCTTAAGAAACTAGGACATCTAGACTCTGGCATTAACACTACCGGATATTACGGAACGTATATTTCTATCTTCAATCTATTCAAATAGTTATAGCTATACAGGATCCGATAGCCGATAAATTGACGGGTTTTGGTTAACGACCAACGTTTGGTTTGATTGGTCCGAAGCTCTACTTTTTTCATAAAATTAAAATATACTAGTAATTTATTAAGATCCTATCTTCTATCCTAGTAATAATTAAGGCCTCCGAAGATACAGTCAAAGAAAATATTAGTTTTATTTATATATTTGTTCGTTTGATGCCAAGGTTTTAGTTCCTATTACAGAAGTTTAACGAACGCTAAGCGAAATAGTTCAATCAACTTGAATTTTCTGTAGATTGGTGTGTGGCCGAACAATGGTTAATACAAGTGTTCGTTATTGCTAAAGTAGCTGGAGTATTGTTTCCTTTTTGATCAATAAAGGCCTTTTTCATAAAAAAAAAAGTTTACACAATATGTGACCTGCGGTATTTCACAAGAAACATTGAAAAATTGAGTGTGCACTTGTCTAGAAAACTTGGATTCATCTTCAGTAACTTCCTCATTTTATCGTATAATACGGTCCAGTATGTGTCATCACAGCCAATAAAATACCCATTATAAATTCATTAGCTAACAATAGGTAAAAGATAATAGGAACAATGATATTTTATATTACCAACACTTGTATGCCAGCATCATTGCACTAAATAATAGACCCGTTGTCATTGTTCGCAAAACATTTGATCATATATTTTTGGTACGTGACCTAATGGGATCTAAGGCACTCTAAAACTACTAGGATCTAAAGCACTTGAACTAAAACGTCACTGTGTTTCAAAGATAATAGGAGTTTCTTCCATATTTCTATATTAACAGGTGATATTTGTTTTCTTTTTTCTGTGTGAAAGAGGATATGTGTGCTAGGGTAGTGAATGATGATATGACGGATGATAGAGATGAATGGAGAAGGAAGACGTGTTGTGCCGACCCTACATGTGGGATAAGGGCAGGAAGATGATGATGATTTGTTTTCTTTTTTTATAATCTTATTTTTCGGGACTTTTACCCTTAACGACAGTTCCATCATACCATAATCATTTGTTTTCTTGAAGGATGACTGCTGTATAGTTTAATAAGTAAAATACAACATTATTGAAACGACCTACCTATTTTGGGTATTGAAACCACATTGTTATTTGTTATCATCACGCACAATGCAAAAGCTATCAAACGTGAGCATAAGTAAATATGAATATAATTTTTGCGTTGTCAACATTTAGATACTCTGAGACCTTGTTAATGTAGATAAGAGTTCGTTAATGCATATATCTACATATAAGCATTATAAAAATGTTTCATTTTAAACTTAGGTCCCGTGCGGACTTTGTTGACCGCAGTGCAGTCAGCGGTCCGGCTGGAATCAGTCAAATAAATAAATATTTATTATTACAGCGCCATCTAACCCCAAGTTAAGCATGTCAATGCTTGTGCTACGGATGCTAGATATATAATACTTAAATACTGTTCTTTTGTAAATACATACTTATAACATAGATACATAAAGCCACCCAGACCAGGAGCCACTATTTGTAGATTTATACAATTATAATTTGTCCTATACGGAATACGGATAGAACTGATCGACTAGCCGCAATCACAACCACGTCCAGCTTCGTAACCTTGAGAGTAGAGGATCAACACGGCATGCGCATTAAAACTGGCCAACATAGTTATAGTACTCATATCACTTATTTACAAGGTAGATGTACGCAAAATACACCGTTCAAACTTTTCATGCAGTTCGAAACAACATCGTCGCCAAACTTATCTGTGAGTAAACAATATCTGAGCGAATTCCACTCGTTAGTGGTTTTATAATGGGCTCATTGATCTTACGCTATTTTCGTCTATTCTGTACGAGAATAAAACTATTTTGGACGAGTAAAATGATGATTCGACGTCGAGAATGTACATCTGACATTTCGTTTGAAACCGATGTTTATCTTAATAATTGGGCCTACGGACTATAAAATTAAATCCTATAAATTTCTATATTAACTTAGTTTATGGAGAGACGAACTTAAGGATTGGACAATTAGCTGCCTAGAGAAAAAAGTAAAAAATTAAAAGTCTGTTTTGGTTAGTCCATTTTCCTGTATCCAAACTTGTTTGGGAGAAGACTTTCCTTTGCTGTGCAGTTGTTTTTTAATTTTTTTGTTTAGACAAGTAATTATCTTATATATCACTATAATTTAACTACTATAATATCTGACCTTCCATCGTTCACTCCTACTTATCCCTATATCTTCCTGGGAAAACATCCCTCTTGCTGGTAAGTGTACTTATTTTGCGCTTCTCTTCGCTCTATCATCCTTACAATGAACAATGAACTTTACATTCTACCGATGACTGTGACCTTTAAAAGTGTAAAGAAATATATACTAACGTCGATGTATCCCTTAGCAGCTGCAACGTGAAGCGGCGTGCCACCAGTTTTGAGGTCTCGAACCTCCACGTAGCCATTGGCGGCCCAATTTCTGGCATCTGTGATGAGCGTGTCCACCTCTGCATTACGGGACTTCTCGCAGTCGACACCTATGAAAATGAAATTAGTTAATTTTACACACTTGAGGGATCTTAATATATTATAATATACATTGTATCACAAATAGAAATGAATACAGTAAATAGTGATAAAACGTACCTTTCTCATCGATAGCTTTCTGTAACAGGTCTCCCATGGCATCACTCTCTGCGATGTCAACAGGCAGTTCGCCGTCATAGTTGACCGCGGCCACGTCGCCGCCGTTCTCTAGGAGATACCTGAAATGTACACAAATTATCATGAAATAAACCATTTTAATCAAGTAATTATAATGTAATTTTTTTTTTTTTATGTAAAGTAGTAGAAGACGAGCAAGACGCTCTCCTGATGTTAAGAGATAACGGCTGCCCATAATCAGTACAGTGTTACCTAGGATTTCACAATTATGTGAAATTCTAGGAGCACTGCACCAACGCTTCTTACTCAAGAGTCATAAGATGTTAAGACTCTTTAGCCCAGTAATTTCACTAGCTACAGTGCCCTCCTACCGGAGCACAGTAATGTATGCACATCACTGCTCAGGCGGTAGAATAACTGGCACTGTTGGGGTACCCACCTAGACGACCTCCTGCAAAGGAAGTCTACCCCCGGTATACTATATTATATATACCCGGTATACTAATTATTACATACCACCCTGATTTTACCCCCTGTACAGTATTCCAGGGCCTAAGCTTTCTCTATACCAAATTTCAGCTCAATCAGTCCACCCGTTTAGGCGTGAAAGAGTAACGAACATACATCCATACACTCTCACAAACTTTCGTTTATAATATTAGTGAGAGTAAGATTTATTGAAATAAACAATGCATACCTCTATACCCACTTATGTATGTCTAATTCTACAAATTATGTTTAAGACTCCACCACCCATTTAAGGGCTTGTTCACGTGAACGCGCGGGCGCGGGCGCGTAATATCAAACATATGACGTGCTATGAAGGTGTTCACGTACAACGCACGTGCGGTGTGAGCAAAGTCTGTCGCGCCCGCGCCCGCGCCTGCGTGTTATAGCGTGAACAAGCACTAAGTAGTTACATTTATAGGGGATGATAACCCATGGGGCTTATATTTTTGTATGTAAATATTTACATTGTATGGCTGTATTCTGCATACATTAACCGTTTATTTGTGAAGTAGAAGTTACCAAGCATCATTGTCTTCTATTAAGCAGCCCAAGTTTTGAATTGCTGACCGGACTGAACTTGACTGCCATACAAAATGTGCTTAAAAACTTTAGTGCCAAGATGTGCCCGGTTAAATTGAACGAGGTCAACTTTACGATCCAAAGTGCCCTTCTTAATATTATTTTGTGTGAAATGTCGTGCAAACCTTCGCCTTTATCGTGTTTCGTTTTTAAACAGACATTTTAAAGTTAAGCGTCGAGAAGTCTCTAAAAGAAAACCATAAATTAGTTAATCTTTAGAATAAAGGCATCTGTTGTCACTCCGTGTTTAATAAGACAGAAACCAGAAGTGACGAAATAATCTTCGATGGTAATTAATATCTCATCGTCAACCGTCAAGTTGTATGATATATTGGATGTAAAATCCTTAGAAGATCCATAGTAACGTTCCGTTGATTCTTATAGAGGTAGTATAATATCTGTGATTCTTTTTTTTTCACAAATTGATTTTTATCTCAATTTGCTGCAAAAACTGAAGGTTAAAACGTCTCGTTTTGCTAGTTACTATTACGTAGTTTCTAAGCGCACAAATGTAAAACGTCACAGCTTCACGTTAATGCTATGATCTTGACTAGAGACGATGCTACGCTACTGTCTAATAGGTCAGCCACACTTTGCGCCACTGTTCGCGAAAAGTGCTAAGTTTTTGAACATTTTTTTTTTTGAGAACTTGGGAAAGGAACTTTTTTTACTTTTTACATAAGAGTTTAACACTTTGGCAAACATTTGGTCAAAGTGGAGCGCCGGTGGAAGCAGACGTCTTGAATTTTATAAATCGATGACAGAAGGATATAATATAACCCAGCCGCGCCTTTAAATTTAGATAACTCGTTGACATGTTACAAGTGACCGCACGGCATGTCAAAATGTCGCGGTAACCTTGGATGGAGACGATAGAGTTCGCCGGTCGAATGTGAATCTGCGCGAGCGCATATTGACTCCTCGGTGAATGTCGTCTGGAGGCATTGAGTTCATATTAATGCACCAATAGCATACCGGATTACAAAGTATCGTTGATTCTAAAGATGTCAAATAAGGATATCTTTGTAAGAATATCTGTAAGAAAGTCAAATTCTATGAAGTGGGTTTTTTATATAATAATAGCTTATGCTCGCGGCTTTGCCCGCATGTTAACTCCTTTCTTAGCGGAGGTCTACATCATAAAACCTATCTATATTCTAAATTTCAACCGAATCCGTTCAGTGGTTTAGGCTATGCGTTGATAGATCAGTCAGTCTCTTTCCTTTTATATATTTAGATTATTCACTCAAAATCTCATCGTTTCTCAGATTCTTTGGTGTTATACAATTAAATAGACCTGAATTTGCCTTTACGAAACAAATCGACACGAAGATTTCATGTATTTAACTTAAAGTTTTTTGCCACACCATGCTATCAACACGTTCCCGTACACCTCAAGAAGGCTAAATAATATTGTTGTAATACAAAAATTGTCCCATTGCGAAGTCCGATCCGTGCGTATCTTGATTTCTTAGTTTCATTCACCCAGATTTATTTACACAATTCGAGTTTCACAAAGGCTCGGTTCGTTCTCATTACACATCAAACCGCAGAACATTACCACTAGGCCATCGTGGCATATGAGATACTAGAGTACAAGGAACATTGTTATTTACACTCGTGTTATGAGTCAACTTTTGTTTGCTGTCTATCGCTTGCAAAACGCGTCACGCGATTTGTAATAGTAACGTAATAGGCAAAAATTATAGTTATAAAAGTTTGCTTAGTTGCAACGTCATCAACACAAAAATTGGTAAAGATATCGAGACCTTAATTAGCTTGTGCCTAAAGAAGGAAGACGGCTGGTACAAAAAATTCAGTAACTCAATCTTAATGACGTCCTTTTTGGAAACAATAAAATCAAATTGATTTCACATCTTTAGTTAATTGATGACCCAACCATTGACATTGCCTACTTCTGACTGGTAAAAATCAAAATTATGAGTAAACATTTAATGAATGAGGAAAAGAACAAGAAAGCCGCTACCGCCGACGTGTTTCTCTTTTCTAGCTAAAATGAGACAATCTAGGCCCTCCAGTTGAGAAATGGTAGATATTTTGTAAAATGGAGATTCGCCTTTTTTCACTGTAATAAATCCGAAAGTTTATGGGATATAAAAAAAATCATCATATTCGCCTTTTTCCAATAATTCTGTCAATATATTATGTAACTCAATTTAAGAAAAATGTTACGAGTACGTCTGACTATATCGGGCAGCATAATATGTTAAAGAAAAGACTAAAAAACGTCACAATATAAGACAAAGCTAGCCGGGAATAGACCAAATCAAATTACGAAAAAGTTAAACCTCTACTCAGTCCATTACCGTGACTAAAAAATGTGGCAGAATGCTCGTTTTAAGATGACTTTATAAAGTCATCTTAAAACGAGCATTCTGCCATAACACGAGGCTACTATACCTATAGAATGAACTGAAAACTATTTAGCAGTCAACATTTTCTTCGGAGGCTTTTAAAAGAGTTCTATAAGAGCTAATATAAGAAAACTCTGACAAAACTCTGCTGGTCGAAGACACGCTTAACTTTTACCTATTACGCATTAAAACGCAGTATTAGAATTTGTACAGTTGAATATTCCACCATATTACGCACAAAATATAAAATATATAAATTTATATTTTAATGCGTTTTAAGCTCTGTTGGGCTTATAACTACGAAAAGTACACTACAATAATGACACACGTCATAAAAAGGAAAATAAATAAATACGCTTGTTAAATCTATGAAACCTATTCGAATTCGTAACATCAGCGTGCTCGTATTAGGGCCGTTTCAGACTTGGCGTCACTCGTATACCTACCGTTTGTGAAGCCAAAACTATTTTGTGCTAACGAGTTACATTTGTTGTGTACAGAAAGAGTCTAATGTCTTCCGTATTCGCCATCACATTCAGAGATTACGTCGCGGTTGGCATTGAAAAAATATATATAATGTATAGTTGCATTGAGGTAAATATGCTACATACTAGAGGTGACAACTTAAAGTGATTCTTTGCGTTGCAGTGTGGCTCCAAGCATAGCACTTCTCTTAGGAAAGAAGAGACCAGCCATTTTTACCACTACTTTAAACTACATTATTTTCTTATTTATTTACATCCCATTTTTTACATAACCACTTACGACCTACCTATATACCTACATATTAATGTGTTTATCAATAAAGAGTTATCTGTTAATGCTTAAGCGCTTCAGCAGATATTCTATTGAATTTAAAACGCGAAGATGTCATTATGTACATATAACATAATAATTATTACAAAAGTCAACTCTAGTAAGTAGTAAAATTACCCCAATGGTTACTAAGTATACCTGGCTATGCTGATGAACCCGCAGGAAGCAGTGGCATGCAACGGCGTCCAGCCCTCATTGTCTCCTCGGTTGACATCTGCCCCGTGTGTGACCAGGAACTCCACCATGTCCAGATTGTCATCTATACAGGCCTGGAAACAAGTGACGTCACATTTATATACGTGGTCCTTCTGTAAGAGGAATTGTGGTTTTATAGGTAGCGGTAGCTAGTATGCTTTTAGAGATTGCCTTTAAGATTTATTTTACATAATATTTTAAGTGTTTTTTTTACACTTATTGTATTGGTACATAGGCCATTATGTTATAAAAAAATCACTTCAGTAGTTTTAGCGACAAGTGACAAAAAACTTAACACATCGAAACTCGTATATTGAATATTGTTGAGAAGTTTACAGCAGCAAAATTGTGTGCAAAAAAATAATTACACTTTTTTGTAATCAACAGGCTAGTTTGTCGAGCGAAAGTACCCTTACATTAATACCCATAAAACTACATACCAGTAAGTAGGGTAATTGACCGGTTAACGGCAAAATTAAAATTCAATTCATGATAAAGAGAATATAAAATAAAAAGTTTGGTGCGATAAGTTCATTAACCTTTTATGTATGTTGGGTTTATGTAACTTTGAATACAAAGGCTGTATAATTCACAAGCATAATCATCTTATTAGTATACACACCAGCCACACGCGCCAGCATCGTCTTGTAAAAATATCTTTAAGTTAACAATCATACTAATATTATAAATGCGAAAGTTTGTAAATGAGTGTGTATGTTTGTTACTTCTTCACGCTTAAACGGGTGGACCGATTGAGCTGAAATTTGATATAGAGCTAGCTTAGACCCTGGAATACCGCTGGGCGCAGCTAGTATTTTAATATTTTCATTAAAAACCGTTCTTGTTTCACAGCGGGGCAAAGGCCTCCCTTTCGTCGCGTCATTCTGTTCTGTCGAGGGCTAGATTTCAGTTGGCAGTGGGAGTCAAGTTCCTCCTAAAAATATTTTTCATCGAAAAGTGGCCAGAGGATTTCCTACGCATATAGTATCTTAGAGTCTTGGAGTGACAAGCGAAAAGCATTTTTCTAAGGATTTTGCATAAAAACCTTGTGTATTAACACTGCGTTTACGACAAATTATTGCTTAACCTCAGGCAAATGACGAGCTTCATGCTCGTCTCTTGATCGATTTGGCTAGACTCTAGACTAATCAAATCAGCAGACCTGAATAGAACTGAAAGCGCAGATTCTCACGCTATTTGCAATACCATTGTCAAATGTGTAAATGTATTATTAACAACATTTGCTTGTGCAGTAATTGCGCCAGAGACATGAAAATTTAAAAAGTTAGCGGCAGATATAAGTTTTGATAGAGATGCACGTAATTATTATTATATGTGGTATTTTAAATGTTTGGAGTTACTTCAGTCAAATGCTCAATGTTTTAAATATTTTTTATAATATTTAGATATGTAATAAAAGTATGTGCCTATTCAGTATTCAGTACTCAAAAAACTGCTCTCTGATAAAAGAGTAACATTTGCAACTGATACTCTTCTTATTTCCACTGTTATCATAATTTATCATCTCTAAAAACTGCATTGTTGTATTTCATAGAATGTTCTTATCGCCAGCTGTTCATTAACTTCCGATACACAAGTCAGATATCGCATAGCATCACTATTTCAAGGGCAACACTTTGGAATAAGTGCCAATGGAATAATGATTCTTTTGGAAACACTTCACATAACGACACGACTAGCCGCTTGCCAATTCGGTATAATACCCCACATGATCTCAATTATCTCCAACAGAAAACAACTAGAACGGTGAGTTATTTCGGAGTGAAATTTTACGATAGAGATGGATAGGAAACTACGCAGTGTAAAATAAGTATTTACTTATTAGTCGGTAACAAGCATATTTTAAGCTCGTGTTGCACGCAGAGCAGTTGTGAGCCTGCATTGTGCATCGAGCGGAACCACTGCAGGGTCAGTGCCATGACCGCTGGCGCTAGCGCGTGTCCGAGCGGAGTGCGCTGCCCACTGTCTACAGACTCTACACTCGACAACTTATAAATTTAAATCTATGATAACGCTCAGCATGACATAACCATCTACCCTAATTACATTAATTTAATCCAAGCCCATAGCTACCTATTTCAAGAATTCTGGCAGCACTTATGGAAAGACCATTAGAAGACACAATGCTAAGAATGTCAATTCTTAACTGGTTCCCCATAAAAGAAACAAGTTTAAAACTCCCCGGATCGATTCGTCAGCTAATTAAAACAACTTGAGACGTCTACCGAGCGACTGCAACACATTTTAAAGACAAATTGGTAATAGTTGACGCATGCATCCGTCCGATGAATCATCACTTTCGCCGAGAGTACCTACAAATAAATTCCATAAATTCACAAACTCGTCACATTACATAACATTCGCAAAAGCCACACCAGCTCAGAAGGGAACATAAAATTATAGTGTGTTAGAAAGTGGGGACGTTATTACCTGCTAGAGGAACTTCCCCCACAATAACTGTATGTTGTAGTCAATAAGTCTGTCGGCCCTTACAACGCTCTCTCAAACAATAACTTACCATGAGCTTAACACGGAATCCGCTTTTGAAATAGTACGAGTAAAGTCATGTACCTTCCTACTCTACACCTCGTTTGCAATTCATGACGGTTCACGGACTGAGTTCGACACAATAACAATAAAATATCGCCAATGGGATGTCAAGATGTCTGCTTGTCTAGGAAAGTTACTAGCTCTCAATATCAGATCGTGGTGGCAAACGTGACCTCATTCCTATGCGAATTTTGATACACTTTTTGAGTCATGAGGACTACCGAATGAGTTAGGTGATGTAAAACATTGTTCTAGCTTCACCTGATTTCAGAACCCGGAATAGTCGAGTATCATGACAGAAGATAATAAAGAAAATAGAACAACTATTCACCTGAAAAGTAAATAGTGTTCAATAGTGGTTAATTAACCGTGGATGGTGTTCAAGTGTCGCGTCATGGGAAGGCACACTAATGTTATATTAGCCTACAAAAATATACGCAAATGACTGCGAACAATGGACTAGTCAGTCATATCAGGGTCAACATTATCAGGGAACTCTGGATATCGACTATTCATACAAACGGCACTGCATCACGACAATAATAACAATAATTACGAGTAAGTATTTGTCTTCTAGAAAGACTAATTCGTTTATTTCCAGACAGATTTAGATTCAACTGAAGATCAAAACTGAAAGACACTAAAGAACGCGGATTGGCTTACACAGCTCAATAAATTAATTTACGAATAGGTCAGTGAATGCCAGGCAAAAATATTATATTATTTGGCTTGGCTGAAATGCTGTTTGGATGGTAGGTATATTAAATACCCTACCTAAAGCGTAGTTTGAAGAGCCTTTATAACCGAATGAATATTAGCAAATTAATAATGTCGGCTTCAAACGATTCACAATCTATAAAAAAACTTTCGCATTTATAATATTAGTGGGTAGAAAGATGAAATCTGCGTGCGGAATTCTCATGTCGAACGTCTAATAAATATGTATAATCACGCACTGGGTAATTTTTTGCAGCGTGGCGGTTGTTCTCATTCTGATATTATTATTAGTCAGAGTGGATAGTACCGATACCACTCTTCCTATAACTTATGTAAAGTATATTATTTAGAACTCATTGTTAGCAACATTGCAGGCACGGGTTAAACTATCAGATTCGCTTGGGTGGACCCACATCACTTCAACATATTCATAATTCATAAAGTTCTGGTCCAGTACTTTCGTTGTATTTCCTTCTGGGAGTATAATTCATCATTAAAATAACATTAAGGAACACTAAAAAATAAGAACATCTCGAAATATACTAATCTAATTTATGTCATTTTAAACAGTGTTAAAAATAGATAGAAGAACTAATCTGTAACAGATTTTGAATATTCTAGTCGACAATTTGACGAAAGATCCTCAAAGGAAATTCGAACCAAATGCATAATAATTCATTCGAAACTGATACGGGCGTTTTAAAAATATACCTTTAGTAAAAATGAATTCGAACTGGAATTAAATGCAAACAGCGGTCGGGCGGATCTCATCAAATAATAACATCATTTAAATGCAAATTCACGAAGAAACTAGAAATGTGGAATGATTAATTTGTTACTTATTTATAGTCGAATTAACATGGCGTTTAATATGTGGGGTAGGAATATATATGGTTATTTTTGAACTTGATATTTTACATAGTACTCTCAAACATCTACATTTAACCCTGTAAACCCTTAAGATTACCAAATTCAACGACTGGATCAAACGCCGTTGCAAGGATTTCACATCAGAGATCACCGGATGGTGACAAATTAAAATCTGATGATGACCATTTTCCTTGCAATAGGACAAACTTTACTGGTAGTATTGCCGACGTGGTGTCGGGCGTTGGCGGTCAGGTCTTTCTCTCTGAAGCCGCTCCCTTTTGACTGAGGATCGTGATCGTCGGTCAGGCAGTTGGAGTAAATCCCTGGCTTCACTGAACTTATAGTGCCGGCCGGAATGACTGCTTGGGGACATGAATTTATCCAGCGGGTGAGAACTAGCCAGCGCCGAAGCCTATATACCTACTACCAGTAAATTTAAAACCCTAACAATACATTTCTGCATAATATTATAATATAAGTTTTGAAAAACTGTCACCAATGACCAGTCAAAGGCAAATTGTAATGCTTTCCCAAGTGTTACTCCAAAGGTACCTAACACGCGTGTGTAGCTAGCCACTCGTAGTGTAGGTATGTAGATAAGTACATTGTATATATGTATTAGGTATATTCTGCATAGAAATGATAACATTATCAGTTCAACATTGTGATTGTACTACATTGAAGCTAGAGAATTCTGTAGGTCACATGCTAAATGAGAACATTATAATAATTTTCTATATATTATATTCTAATAGATATATGTCACGGCTAATGTCCGAAGTGCGGCTACACCTAGGTTTAGCCGGTTAAACCTAGGTGTAGCCGGCCGCAGTCGGTAAAGTTAGATGTGAACAAAATGCTTGTAAAAAAAACTTGCTTTAATAACGAATTTAGGGCAGACCGACATCAGTTGGTTAGGTTAGGTTTGAACAGTGAGCCCCCGTATGGGTGGATGCCCTGACGGAGCAAACCATCGCCCATCTGAGACGTCCTCAGAGGGTGATGGCCGTCGGGGTAATACGGGGTTACCGCACGGTCTCCTACGAGGCGGCGTGCCTCTTGGCAGGATCTCCCCCCTGGGACCTGGAGGCGGAGCTGTATGCGGCGCGCTACGAGTGGCGCGCCGCGCTCCGCCTCCGCGGGCTCACCGCGTCTCCCAGGGAGGTAGAGAGGTGGAAGGAGGAAGCCAAGGAGGCACTGCTCGAGAGGTGGAGTACGCGTCTGGCCCACCCTCGAGCAGGCAGCTGGACAGTGGTGGCAGTCCGTTCACTACTCCAGCAGTGGACGGACAGAGAGCACGGGTCCTTGACCTTCCGGCTCGTGCAGGTGCTTTCCGGGCACGGAAGCTTCGGAAAGTACTTGCACCACGTAGCCGGCAGGGAACCGACCCCTGCTTGCCACCACTGTGGTAGCGACGTGGATACGGCGCAGCACACACTGGAGGAGTGCCCAGCTTGGGTCAGTGAGCGTCGTACCCTCGTCGCTGTTATGGGGGGCGAACTCTCGCTGGCAACCATGGTAAGAGCCATGGTTGCGAGCGAGGAGTCGTGGCAGGCCGCGGTTTCGTTCTGCGAGAGTGTCATCTCGCAGAAGGAGATCGCGGAACGCGAACGGGAGGTCACCACCGACCTCCCGATGCGTGCTCGGAGAAGGGGGCGTCGGAGGCGTATCTTCCACGCCCTTCTCCAGCCCCCATAACCTGGGTCTAGGCGGCGAGTACGGGGGTACTCGTCGCCGCAAGCACAGACCCACGAGGTGGTGCGCGGTGTTTCCGCGCGCCCCTTGAGAGGGTGGGGTGAAACTCCTCTTCACCCCACCGCGGAGGGGTCCTCCTGTCAGTGAGGACCAAACGCTGTCGGGGCCGCGGATGAATGCTTCGGCGTACCCGTTGCCCCGGCACTATGGCGTCCCGCAGGAACACCCCCAGGTTTTTTAGTGGGTATCCCCGCCGCTCCCATCTTTGGCGGGGGAGTCCCACATACCGCCCCGCGCCCCCCGGCGTGGGGTGATGATGCGTAACGCATTTTTCCTGGGTCAAAAAAAAAAAAAAAAAAAAAAAGGTTTGAACAGTGATTACAACCTGCGAGCCGAGCGCGCGAAGCAAGCGTGCTGCGGCAGCAGCCGGCGAAGCACCAGATTCAACTTGTCCTTATTCTAGAGTTTTCAATTCATTATTAAGGAATACTTAATGCTAATTTTATGACGATCACCATACAATAACAATTAAACATGTTGATTACAACTTGTCTCACGTTTTAAATGCGTGAGGCCGAAAATAAATCTTCTACACCTAACTTTAACCGACTGCGGTCGGCTACACCTAGGTTTAACCGACTAAACCTAGGTGTAGCCTCACTTCGGACTTTAGCCGTAACATATTACTTATCAATTTTACCATGTAAAAATTGCATGTAGCGTACGAAGCCACTGTTGAACGTTAGTTAATGACTATTTACACACTTCATTATCTCGCATTCCCTAATTAATACTCAGTGATGCGTATTGGTTTAGAATTTTAAGTCTTGTGCTTATGAGTCATCCTAGCGTCTCACTAGTCACGAGAGCTCTGAATGAAATTCTTTTATACTTCTATGTAAACTTATGTAGGTACATAGTACATAGGTATTTAATACTGACATCATTTCAACGCACTCGTATTCAATATCCTAGTACTAAGAAAGAACCCGCAAGTAAATGCAGAAATGAATCATGACATATTCAAGCCCACTATGAATATGAATATTATGAAATAATTAACATAAAAAAAGCCTGAGCCGCTTTATGAAGCTACTTTTGTTGTCTTTATTGGCGTGTATGTACTTTATTATCCTCAGAATTTAACATTTAAATACGATCTTAAAGATAAACAGAAGTCTGTTGCAACATTGTCTTACAGGTTTAATTTGTAAAGAATCAAGATGCGAAATCAGGTTACACATAATATACGAGGAAAATTAACCTCGTTAAGCGCCCTACAAGCAAAGCCGACATCCCAGTAACACGGCCCGGGAGAAATAAGAAACATATTGGTGGCATGAACTCCAAGGTTACCCGGTATTTAAGTGACATGCATGACCGATTAGTTTTCCAGTCATTTACAAAAGTGGCACAGTCCGTCGACTCCATAGGCAACCAGCACGTTTGGCGTTTACGTAGATGTTCTTGTGCAGACTTCAGACGCAAGTATTCGTGCGGGCCCTCGGCTTCGGTCGTAAACCGCCAGGCAAGGCAACACCATGGGCAGGTGGAGGGACTGTCAACCCCAGGAGGGTATTGTAGGAATTATAGAAGGGGTTGAGAGAATTGTAAATCCTACCTACTAAAACCTTTGCTAATTTACAGTCATTTACCAAATAGTCAATTGCTTTTGAAATGGTCCGTTATATTATGTAGGTAGGTACTATAATATACACAAACCTAATGTTATAACGTGCTAAAATAAAATCATTGCGCACCCAAATGACGTAATCGGACAATATCTACGAGTCGCTAATCTCCACGTGACCTCGAAATGAAAAATTTTCTCGTCCAAATCCAAAATAACGCGGCGCTATGTCATTCAACGAAGCATACGTCACTGCATCGCGGAATATTTGGGGCGGTCAATGACAGCATTGAAATTTGAATCTAGACTAGTGGAATCTGGGTATAGGACAAAATATGTAATTGGGACGATAATATTTAAAAGTTTTTTATGACGCGCGATCGGTTCTCTATAAACTAATAGCGTCTATTTAGCTAACGAATTCGAGACACTAATCGACCCAATTTGCTGAAAACGTCTAATGATAGGAGTGTAGTACAAAGATCGCACTATAAATACTTAACCTGGTATATAACAAGACACATTATAGCAGAGATAAAACGCATCCGCGGTCATACGCTGCCAAAATAATAACTCAAGTCTTGATGGCTAAATTGATAGCAATGTTTACAATAATAATTATTATAGTACACAATATATAATTTACAGTACGCAATTGCAATTATACCTCTAATACAACACACATGTATGCGTAATACAATATTTTCACAAGATAGGTAGGTACTTATTAGAATTTTTAGGGTTCCGTACCTCAAAAGGAAAAAACGGAACCCTTATAGGATCACTTTGTTGTCCGTCTGTCTGTCTGTCTGTCTGTCAAGACCCTTTTTCTCAGGAACGCGTGGAGGTAACAAGCTGAAATTTATAGGAAATACTAAGGTCCATTGCCTCTTAGAGCTGTAAAAATTTCAAACTTCTAGGCCTACTCAATCAAAAGATATAGTCAAATATGTCGCAAATTTCAGCAAATTTTCAACATTACCAAATAAATCAAAACCTACGGGGCACTTCCCGTGAACTCAGAATCTTGAAATTTATCACGAAGTAACTCCTTAGAGCACAAATAAAGGAAAAATTGCGAAAACCATAAATTTTTATTTGCATCATATAAAAAAAATATTTTGAATAATTTTATACCTACTACCCCTTTTCTCATGAACGCGTAGACGTATTAAATTGAAATTCATATCAAATACTCAAGTCTATAATACCTTTAAACTGTAATAAAATCAAACCTCTATGTCAACGCATTCAAAAGAAACAGCAATTTTAGTCGCAATTTTAAACTCGCAAATACTCTCAAAAAATCAAAACCTACAGGGTACTTCCCGTGATCTTAGAATATTGAAATTTGGCACGAAGCAACTCCTTAGAGCACAGATAAAGGAAAAATTGCGAAAATTGTACATTTTTAGTTACATCATATAAAAAAATATTTTGAAAAATTTCATACTTACTGCCTTATTTCTCATGAACGCGTGCAGGTATTAAACTGAAATTCATATCAAATACTAAGATCTATTATACCCTTAAAATGTAATAAAATCAAACCTCTATCTCAACGCATTCAAAAGAAACAGCAATTTTAGCCGTATTTTTTAACTCGCGAGTACTCTCAAGGGAATCAAAACCTACAGGGTACTTGCCGTTAACTCAGAATCTTGAAATTTGGTACGCAGCAACGTCTTAAATCACAGGCACAGGAAAAATTGCGAAAACTGTAAATTTTTTGTTACATTATATCAAAAAATATTTTTAATAATTTTGTATTTACTACCCCTTTCCTCAAGAACGCATACAGGTATTAAATTGAAATTCATACCAAATACTCAGCTTTATAATAACTTTAAGCTGTAAAAAAATCAAACATCCATGTCAACGCAATCAAAAGAAACAGCAATTTTAGCCGCATATTTTTAAACTCGCAAGTACTCGCAAGGGAGTGACAAAACCCACAGTATATAATATTATACCCACTTTTCCTTAGGGTTCCGTAAAAACCCGTAGGTTTGTACGGAACCCTCGGTGCTCGAGTCCTACTCGTACTTGACCGGTTTTTATTTACAATAAGAAGGTTCCTTCCTACTTTGGATTTGTTTTAAAATAAGTTGGGATGGTAAATTAGGTACACAATAGAAAACAAATTCTTTTTCTAATTACTTATCAGTAAAATTCATATCCGACTGTTAAGTGCCCATTAAAATTACATTAGTTATTAATTTTGCCTTCGGTAGAATAAAATACAGCTCAAAAGTATAATAATATGGGTAATAAAGTGGAACATGTAAAATTAATGTCACAGAGCGCGAGCCTGCCAAATGACTGCAGTCGTGAAACGCCCTAGACTCGCTGCAGACTCGCCGTTGCCGCTTCGAAATAAATCTTTTTAGAACGATCATCTCGCACAGTAATTATAACCCTGACGTAATAGGTAATCGACACATCAAACGAACACGGCCGCGTCTCGCCGTCACTAATGTTCATGTAGAAATACATATTTCTGCGATCAATGCTCTATATTACCTATCTATTAATTTACATTGCATAGGGGACAGCGACGTATTGAAACGCTCTATTTAGAATGACTGTAATGTCTGTCGGCGTATCGTTCAAATTAACGTTATGTTTCAAACAGGTAACGACACACTTGTTTAAAACATTATATTTACATAAAAATGTCATCAGATTGGGAACGTTGATGCAATGTTATCAATCGATAAACATAATTTTATTGCATAAAGAAAAATAAATGCTCAATAGTAAAGGAAACACAGCGACTTGATCTGTCATGCGATTTTTCTATAATGGCCATGTTGAAAATCCTTTCAAAGTTAAATCTCTGTGTGTATAACAATAAGACGCTTCAAAATTAAAAGTAATCACGTTGTGTCGTTTAAGATTTACTTTCTCATTTTGTCATCAATTACAAAACATTTTATAAATAAGGATAATCGGATTGAAAGTTGTCATGTATTTTGTAAGAGTTGCGTTGCATCTTGTATCCGATGTAAGGTAACTAACCGCACTTTATAAATAGGGCAAGCACACACGCCAGATGCGGTACGCATACGGCGCATAAATGTAAAAATATATAGCAATCGATAAAATGATCTGTGCGCAGCGGTTACGATGATGTAAACAGAGATGAATGCGTATCCGCCGGCGATACACGCCCGAAACGTTTTGGATATAGGGCGCCGATGCTGCTAGTTATAACTAGAATTGATATAATATTATGTATTGCCAAAATGCTGTCATCGTTTGTGGCATTTAAAAGTAAAGATCAACTCAATAAAAATAGAATATATATTAAAATTTAACAACAAACAGCAATTATTAAACTCAGACGGGCAACAAGTGGGAAAAGAACATCCCATATAGTCTCAAGACTATATTCATGTCATTCATAAACAAAGTTGGTGTCATAATTTTTATAATATATTAATTACCTAAGCATTACGTATGTATACCTATAGGTGTACTATGCCATTGTCAGTTACCCAAATAATAAAAAAAGACAGCAAAACTCTAGGCGATTATCGAAAAGCATGTATCGCACGTGAGCTGAAAGTTGGGCATCATCAAACAGGACCTAAATCCAGCTGAGTGCAGCAGTGCAGATTGCAGATCTATGGCTTGAGTAGATAGGTTTAGTGTAAGTGGAATTTCGGTGCTTAAAATTGAACTAGCATCAAAGCGTAACAATTCGATAGCGTATCACATAATTGTGGCACCAAATATAACTCCCATTGACGTAGACTAAAATCACCACGCTACTATATTTCCGTTTCATATCCACTCGTCCCCCGCGAACATTTAAACAACACTTTTATTTTTAAATGCAAGGTTGCTACAATATATTTAAATTTGTTCTTCCACAGATTTACAGTTATCGTTTAGTCAGTTTTATATGTGTTGTAAATCAAGCGGAACTAACGTTCGATATGGGGGCAAGATTTATAGATTGCCTTTATATTCTCATTAAAAGATTTTTTACTAAATTAATTACGAGCCACGTTTATGTTTATTGATAACAAATTAGTAAACAATAATATTTTCTCCATCCCACTTCTAATTAAGACTCTCATATAAAAATCTAGATAGATACACTTTTACAGGAGAATCGGTGAAGCACAGCTAGATTGATTTAAAAATAAGTAATATTGCGATTCGCCTGTTATATCGGGCAGCAGTCATATTTAGCCATCGAGAATCGCGGTTATAGGCCGGCCGGCGGCACCGCTCGTTGCGGCGTCGCACTGTGTGTAATTTTGATGAAGTTGCGGCCATCCTATTTTATATTTTTATTCGATAGACGATGTCAAATTGAAGCTCCGAATCCAGCTCCGACGAAATTCTTTCCAATAGTTTAGAAGCTATGATTTTTTTTGAAAAAGGTTAATGACCTCACAAAAATGTTTATATTGTTATAAAATATAAATCGTAAACAAAATTAAAATTGTAGTAATATAGGATGATATAAACATATTTAATACATATTATATATTAAAATCAATGATGTACTTCATAAACCTACAGTTTAATTAAAGTTTTTCTGATTTTCAGTTTTCCTTAAATATTTTAGTTTTCCTTGTATATTAGCATTTTCTTTTTTTAGGTTAGGTAATAAATGTAATTACTTATGAGACATTAAAATTTCAAATGCGTTCATCAAAGGACGGCTGAGTAAATGTATTTCTAAGGAAACTAAAAATTTCTATGGAAATAGGGTTGTCAAAATTTAAAAATTATATTAGCGTATAAAATTTACATCTGCCCACATTATGTTTAAACATAAAGCGAATTAAATCGAAAAGTAGCTTTTTAGTATTTTTAACCAACTTCAAAAAGTAGGTCCATAGTTCGTAATATGTAAGTATGTTGCGATATATTTAGAAATGACGATTTTTAAAGTTTTCAAATAATTATAAAAGATTTTAGGTGTAATTGGGGAACAAATAATTGAATGGGGTTGTACGGAACGTGGCATACCTACTGGTCCGTATTATATATTTTCATGAAATTTATGAATGGTTGGTGTTTGTCGGAATATCTTTGTTGTGGTATTTGGAGATTTGTGGTATACTTACCGCCATTTTTTTTGAAATCGCGGTCTGCGCCGAAACCTAATAAACCAGTAGGTATACCACAAATCTTCAAACTCCTTTACCTTTCTCTTGAATGTTTATTGTATACCTATTCTAACCATCCGTTTATTCTAGGATTTTACAGAATAGATATACTCTTTTTTGCCACCAATATAACAAAAAGTACTTAAATTTATTATGACAATATTATAACACATTGGTCCACAATGGGCGGCCTTATCATTATACTTTTTAAGTCCAAAGTTTGCAAATTAAAAAACGATATATAATTTAGAGTAATTATTTTTTTCTTTATCAATCTGTAAACAAAAATAATTTTATCGATATATTTACTATTATTTGGCACCAATTAACAAAATATGATCAATAGAATATAATATTTCTGAAATATAATCTATTTTGTTAAAAAAGGTTTTCAATTTGACTGACCACTCACGCCATCTATTGTTCCTCGTCCTCAACTCTTGTTTTTTTTTTATCCGCTTATACTAATCTTGCAGTGCCACATGTCAACGTGTTAGCTAGTGGTCAATATTTATTTTATGTAAAAATATGAAAAGGGACAGCCCTAACCAATATTTTTGAAAATCTGTAACTCAGCGGTCCTTTGATATTTTGATTTTATATTTGGTGGAGAGATAAAACATAACCTAACGATACTGTAGTTTTAAAAGAAAATGCTAAACAAACAGGATTTCTGAGAAAAAAAATATATTTGAAAAACCACAAAATGTATTTTTTTACGTACTTGTGATTCGAATTCTTGTAGTTATTTAATATCAAAAAATACGTTAGCATGCTCCTCAACATAATACATTAATTAATCAAAGAAATGCGAGAACACGAAAGCGCAAAAGCGTTTCTAATGTTTTTTCTATAGTTTCAAGAAAGGCCTTGTATCTTCTAAACTACTGGAAAGAATTTCATTGGAGTTAGATTCCGAGCTGTTATTTGACATCGTGTATCGAATAAAAAAATAAATAGGATGGCCGCAACTTCATCAAAATTACACACAGTGCGTCGTCACGGCTGCCAACCCGGCACCAGCTACCACTCGTTACTCGTAAATCTCACAGTTTACATTCAACACACGGCGATCTGTCACACTATCGTTGCCAGTCGCCACAAACACATGAAACTCAGTTTCTTTACTTATGCAACCGATACCTGAAGGTAAAATCGCTAAAATCAACGCGTCACGTGTTTTCTTAAATAAAACGCGTTAAAACGGATGTTTCAATTAACGTTTAGGCCCTATTCTTGGCGCGAGGGGCGCTAAGAACGTAACACATATTAGCAGATTGTAACATTGGTTGCCTCGTGTTTGGTTGATGTTTAGCAAGAAATCTGTGTTGCGTGATTTCGCAGAAAAATAAATGTCTATAGAAAACATTAACAAAAGGTTCGTAAATAGAATAAGTTCAGGAAAATTAAAGCCTTTCTTATATATTTCCAAGATTTTCATAGGCTTCTCAAATAATTTCGAAGAAGTTATAAAAATAGAATTTTTGCGAAATAGCGCGGTTTTATATTCGAAAAGATGAAAGCCCACAAGCTACGGGTCTTTATTCTAAGGGCACCATTCTGTGTTTAAAATAAAATTATAAGGTAAATTGTAGAACAGAACAACGAGTAAGCAAGATACCCGGTAGTGTAATAAAAAGCGTACGTAGAACTATAAAATTGGCAATAACAAAAGAAAATTAACAAGCAAATAACGCATGTATTTTCTTATTGCTTGGTTCCACCAGTATAGTGTTCTATGCGTCATAAGAGAAACGTGATGCAATCACACGGACGCAGATCGATCCAAGAACGCATCAATACTGGTCACTGGTAAACTTGTTGGGTTTGTACTTTTCTTGTAACACCCATGTGGCAAAGGAGCGCTATCGTTCATGAATCTAATGTGTTTTAATCGTAAGCTGGGCAACAATTTCTGTTGCTCCCGTCTCCTCTACCTTGCTGATTAACATTAGTAAGATAACTCAGATAAGTAAAGTCAGATTTAGCAAGAATCCCATCTTGCTAAATTTGACTTGCTTTACTCATTTATCCATTAATGAATAAACAAAAATCTTCTCTTGCTAAATCATTCCTTATGTGAGACTTACAAATCCCTAGATGCAGCCGTGTTTCGGGCGACGTTATACTGTATGACGATTATCTCCAATGTTTTAAATTTTGGTTCATTCAATTCGTATCTACATTATATTTTTCAGCTACTTTATTTACTTGTATACCCGGCAGCAAGAGGTCGTGTTTGAAACGGGTAACGACAAAACGTCGAGGACCCTATTTCTTTAGGATTGATGATAAAATTATGCGACCAGGGATATTAGAATATATTATTAAAAGACTCTTCTGTATATAAATATCTCCTTTAAAGTTGTACACTCTTGTCAGTGTCGTCGTGGTTGTTCTGATGTTCGGTCTTCTGCTTGTATTTTTTCGCTGAATTTAGCGATGTAACGCTATTTATGTCTGTTACTGGCGTTGCGAGAGCACTGGGTCATAGATGCTCTGTGGACTTCGTGATGAGGTCAGTTCAGCGAGTTGAAGAACGGCCTCGAGCTCTCTTCCCTTCAATTGGACCCTACACAACGAGTCTCTCCATAGAGTAAAAAATAAATATCACTCTATAGGTGTAGATTTTAATGTGTAATGCACTAGTTGACATTCGCTAAACAAGAAGCCACTTTACCACAATTGCGGTGTCAGACCCGGCTCCGGTAACAATCAATTATTGGAGCCTCATAGAGGAAATCTCCATTGTTATCGGACGTCACCGGTATTATTACTCGAGTGCAATTCAGCGGTTGAACCAAAAGAGGCGGGATGTTGTTGGTTTCATAGCGAGTACCTACCTACTGACGATAATATTATATGTATATAGGTTTTGATTATAATTTGTAGACTCAATTCCATAAAGCCATTTTATTTAATTTTTAAATATAATAAAAATAATAATTACGTACATTATATGAACTGATTCAATTAGATACAAGAGTACCCCATTAAATGACGTGTGTTTTGAAGAAGAGCTGTTGCATTTCTAAGAGCTTCCGATACATGGAGCGGTCCCACGCGATAATCGCCCGCCGCGCACGCTTGTATCGAAAGATAGTATGAGATGAGCTAGCAGGCGCGGGCGTATGGGACAGACATTAAACAGGTGAAGCGGGTGACAGGCGCACTGTGTGTAATTTTGATGAAGTTGCGGCCATCCTATTTATTTTTTTATTCGATACACGATGTCAAATAACAGCTCGGAATCTAACTCCAATGAAATTCTTTCCAGTAGTTTAGAAGATACAAGGTCTTTCTTGAAACTATAGAAAAAACATTAGAAACGCTTTTGCGCTTTCGTGTTCTCGCATTTCTTTGATTAATTAATGTATTATGTTGAGGAGCATGCTAACGTATTTTTTGATATTAAATAACTACAAGAATTCGAATCACAAGTACGTAAAAAAATACATTTTGTGGTTTTTCAAATATATTTTTTTTCTCAGAAATCCTGTTTGTTTAGCATTTTCTTTTAAAACTACAGTATCGTTAGGTTATGTTCTATCTCTCCACCAAATATAAAATCAAAATATCAAAGGACCGCTGAGTTACAGATTTTCAAAAATATTGGTTAGGGCTGTCCCTTTTCATATTTTTACATAAAATAAATATTGACCACTAGCTAACACGTTGACATGTGGCACTGCAAGATTAGTATAAGCGGATAAAAAAAAAACAAGAGTTGAGGACGAGGAACAATAGATGGCGTGAGTGGTCAGTCAAATTGAAAACCTTTTTTAACAAAATAGATTATATTTCAGAAATATTATATTATTCTATTGATCATATTTTGTTAATTGGTGCCAAATAATAGTAAATATATTGATAAAATTATTTTTGTTTACAGATTGATAAAGAAAAAAAAATTAATCTAAATTATATATCGTTTTTTAATTTGCAAACTTTGGACTTAAAAAGTATAATGATAAGGCCGCCCATTGTGGACCAATGTGTTATAATATTGTCATAATAAATTTAAGTACTTTTTGTTATATTGGTGGCAAAAAAGAGTATATCTATTCTGTAAAATCCTAGAATAAACGGATGGTTAGAATAGGTATACAATAAACATTCAAGAGAAAGGTAAAGGAGTTTCAAGATTTGTGGTATACCTACTGGTTTATTAGGTTTCGGCGCAGACCGCGATTTCAAAAAAAAATGGCGGTAAGTATACCACAAATCTCCAAATACCACAACAAAAGATATTCCGACAAACACCAACCATTCATAAATTTCATGAAAATATATAATACGGACCAGTAGGTATGCCACGTTCCGTACAACCCCATTCAATTATTTGTTCCCCAATTACACCTAAAATCTTTTATAATTATTTGAAAACTTTAAAAATCGTCATTTCTAAATATATCGCAACATACTTACATATTACGAACTATGGACCTACTTTTTGAAGTTGGTTAAAAATACTAACAAGCTACTTTTCGATTTAATTCGCTTTATGTTTAAACATAATGTGGGCAGATGTAAATTTTATACGCTAATATAATTTTTAAATTTTGACAACCCTATTTCCATAGAAATTTTTAGTTTCCTTAGAAATACATTTACTCAGCCGTCCTTTGATGAACGCATTTGAAATTTTAATGTCTCATAAGTAATTACATTTATTACCTAACCTAAAAAAAGAAAATGCTAATATACAAGGAAAACTAAAATATTTAAGGAAAACTGAAAATCAGAAAAACTTTAATTAAACTGTAGGTTTATGAAGTACATCATTGATTTTAATATATAATATGTATTAAATATGTTTATATCATCCTATATTACTACAATTTTAATTTTGTTTACGATTTATATTTTATAACAATATAAACATTTTTGTGAGGTCATTAACCTTTTTCAAAAAAAATCATAGCTTCTAAACTATTGGAAAGAATTTCGTCGGAGCTGGATTCGGAGCTTCAATTTGACATCGTCTATCGAATAAAAATATAAAATAGGATGGCCGCAACTTCATCAAAATTACACACAGTGAGGCGGCACCCGAGCGCCGGATCAACGTAGTGGAAGCCCTAAACGTGAGGTAATATTTCCAAGTTCTCGATCATTCGTCATAGCTTTATGAGTTTAACCATTTAGTTTTTGTGTGTTGACATGTAATTTAGTTAATGTTATTTTAAGAGACTATCGGCACAATGAGTTTTTTTAAAACATTTGGCTATTTTATGTAGGTACCTGTGCCTACAACTACTTCCAATAAAGACGTATATAAATATTAACGTATAGACCAAATATACTATTCAGTTGGATCTAAGGTAGGGATCGATCACATACATTGAATGAAACGACATCCTCTTCAAAACTGGACTTTCCTTCGTAGATTAGGTTTTAAAGTTCGTGATATTGCCCATAACGTTTTTAGAATTTCTAATACTAAGCAGCGAATGCCCGATAAGGTTTATATGATAATATTTCATCATTAGGTTTGAGTGCGCCAAAATTTATGATAGTAGAGATAAGAATTGTCTTTTCAATGACTTATGTACCTTCCACCACCTAGATAGTTAAATAATATAAAAATAATATTGCCTTCTATGTTGGAAAGAGCTGAATGAAACTCCTACAGAAAAGAGGGAGGCGAATATGAAAAGGCTCAGAGTGGGATCGACCTAAATAGATATTATATCTGTATAAATTATAAAATAGATGATATTATATCGTGTGACCATCGAGCTGGTGTTCTGCCTCGAGATCTTTGTCTTTCTCTGAAGTAGGTACCATAATATCTAAAGGATCACCTACTTTTTCTTCAAAACATTCCAAGATCTTTCAATATAGGTCAATGTCAAAAGGTTATTTTCAGTGTATTTTTAGTCAATGTTGATTTGTTACTTTATATTGATCAAAGCATGTATCCTCGACTGACAAGGTCGGTCATTTATAATGCAGTGCTAACTTTCCGAAGGTTTTTTTTATTGAATTTTCAAAGATAACATATCTGATAAATACCTCAAGATCCACTATTTACCAAGAAACATTTTTTATTTCGAACGGGTTCGAAGTGATATAATATCAAACATATACCTACTCGTTATAA
Source organism: Hemithea aestivaria (assembly GCA_947507615.1). Taxonomy (NCBI): domain Eukaryota; kingdom Metazoa; phylum Arthropoda; class Insecta; order Lepidoptera; family Geometridae; genus Hemithea; species Hemithea aestivaria. Next base: position 6,856,832 of record OX382323.1, read on the forward strand.
ATAATATAATATACCTATCTATATATAGTAAACAAAAATGCTTGATTGTAATCAAATTGTAAACACTGTCAATTATTGCAATTTAAACCAGTCGATGCTTTTCTCAAAGCCCCTCCACATTTCTAGAGCTCCACACATTCAAACACACAAAAAAAAGACTTACCTATATCTGCTCTTTATGAAAATATTTATTAACCTTTAGTGACTTCATGGTAGAGTCAAAATGATGTTAATGTGACTTACGCTGAGTTCTCATACAAATTGCCTTGCTTAGACATCTATCTTAATATGTTATCTATGATTGCAACCTTGTTCCAGTCGAGGTTGAAAAGTATATTGATTTTCCAAGAAGACATTGACAATGGATCATGGATTATGGATCATGGACGACTGGTAAACACGATTGTTCATTTCCCGAAATGATATTATCTGATAATACGTATTGTTTGGATACGTTGCTGCTTCTTTTACATATAACAAATAACAATAATATTTTTGCCTTCTTTACTGTGTGGAGCAAAACAATGATCATACCTTATTTTAAGCACAAGGTGAGAAATGGAAAATAACCGACAGTTAGGACCTTGGCTTTGTATGCATTGTCTATTCTTTCCCCATTCATTCCAGTTCTCCCATACCTATAATATGCTTCTCTTACTTCCACGCTTCATCCGTTTCTTTCATAAATCGTCTTGCACTTTTAACTACTATTCTAATTACTAGTTGTGTCTTTGTCTAACAGTCGATCCATTCCTATTTAGCCTGTAGGCTTTAGGAACTTTTGCTGTCATCTTGAAAATGTCGTCCCTATTTCAACTCTCCAAAGGACATTCATTATTATATCTACCTATTATATCTAACTGTAATATACTTTTTCAAAATAATTAATAATACACACGCTAGGCGAATTATAATGTCGTAATTTATTATTCGGCATAAATATTAGATCAACTCTCCAGTATTTAGCATTTGGATTGCTAAATTAGAGAAAGTTAAATCTGTAGACTGTAGATAATAAAGTGAATTTAAAAATAAAAGCGATGCATGAACATTCACCATTAATTTTGCATTTGTTGTCGTTAACTATTATTATAATATTAAGTAACTAACTTTTCAAAACCATATTTTATATCTTAAAAGAACAGTAGGGGTAAATTCTCCTTTCATTGTCTTTTGTACGTGATGATAGTTTGTTCTCTCACCTGTGAAAAATACATGTACCTACTACTACTAAGTCTAAGGATACAATTATTTCCATGCATCTTCAATCTTCATCAATCTAGAATTTGTTCACAGTAGATTTTAAAGTAAACTCGTAGTACGATTCGTAAATCTAAGAGCATTCGAAAACTAAGATAAATATTATAAAACTAAACTAATTCTAAAAAGGGCCCCCGCGGCATTGTTCCCAAAATGCTGGCAGCATTACCTCTCTGGATGGCAATACTGATTAGTAAGAATATTGTATTCTGGACCTTTTCAGACCTCAAATTGGCGGTAAATGTAACCCAACAGCATCGTCTTCGCATCACGTCTCCATACATTAGCGAGACACGTCGCAAATAGGTTGTAGGTGCCCATTCGACCGCGTCGCGAGCTCACTGGACTGAGGAATGTACCGCATAATACTTGTCCGGTGTCCGACTCTTCACGTGTATAAATGTGCTGTCATCTTTTAGAGACGTGTCTGATCGAAGGTGATGAATAAGTTGAGAGTAGAGCTAGCAACTAGTACGAATATATAGAATTTCGATTATATATGTACCAAGAAAACTTAAGAGGTAGCAAGACTGCAGCGACTTTAATATAAAAAAAAATTCTAACAACCAAACAGGAGGTGGTTATTAAATTTTAGGTACGAAGTATCTTAAATAATGATTTGTATTTGTTATCAGTTAGGGGGTAGATGTATCAGTTAGGAGTTTATTACAAGGGTATTTTTTTTTTTTCAAAAATTTGTTAAAATTTCACTTTACACAAGATTTGCATTTTATATTATTTATTGTACGTATTTCTTGAGTGTAGTAGTCGATGATTAATCGCTTTCTCGCCCATGCTTTTACACTTAAGGCCTAGCTTCTCATATATGGAACACTAGCTTATGGTCGCGGCATTGCCCGCATGGAAAAATCCTTTCTTAGCGGAGGTCTACTTCATAAAACCTATCTATGTTCCAAATTTCAACCCAATCCGTCCAGCGGTTTATGTTGTGCGTTGATTGATCAGTCAGTACTCTTTCCTTTTATATATTTAGATGACGAAAACCGTGCATTTCAAATACGACATCGTTTATGTTGTACTTGTCATATTATATAGGTAAAAACACTCGCCCTTTAAAGTATTCTGATGTTTTTCTGCTTTCAGTGTGTTCATACCTTTAGGTCTGAATTTCTCAGATGTCCGATTTTGTACCTATATATCTGGACTGAACATCAGGTGTCAGATTGCCACGCATTCCAGTGTAACCTGTTACCTCTGGCAATGATTGATGCATTAGGTACTTGGTACTCATAAGGTTTCAGATTCAGGTACTTTGATTCTTATTAAAAGGCTTTTATTTCTCATCGTCCTCATAAGCTTGACTAACATTTAAAGCTGTTTCCTGTAGCGATACTCATTTCATTGTACTGTTTCTTGTTATTCTAGCAATTATACAAGTCTCTGCTAAGGTAAGCTTTCCTCTCCTTTGTTTTTGTTCTATCTTGGACATCATCTCTTACTGTAATTATTAGGAACGTAACAGCTAACTCTTACGTCTTCTCACAATAAGGTAGGCAAAGCATTAATTAATTAATAAATAAATATTTGTTACTTGAATTATACAAAAAAATATCGATTTTTGTTTTTATCTTGTAAACAAATGACTACAAAACAGATTACCAAGTGTTTGACGAGTTCGCAGAGGAAAGACCCCACGCTCATGTTAATTACGTCTATTAAGGTTCGTTAATAATATCCTGTGAGTTAACTGACCGATCGTTTAAATCCCCCGATATGTTGAGGGCCTTGGATTTAGTATTCGAGCCTGCAGGTCTTGGACGCATCGAGCTAACATTACGCCTTATTGGGACGATCAATTTAATATAATATTAGCTTCCTCTTATTATTAACGATTAACGAATACTTAAACGTGAGAACATATTTTCAAAATATAATGACCATAGTCTACATTATACAGAATGTGCACCTGGACCCCGAGTATTTTTATCAGTTTTGTTTATTTAGGCATAACAGGAAACAAACAGCCTTTAGCAAAAGGGTTTAACAGTATCGAAAAGGATTATTATTACTGATTACCTAAGGTAAACTATCTGTGCTCAGCAGTTTAAAATAAAACTAAAAAATAGGTAGCTTATGTATTATTCTGGGGTTTAAGCTACCGAAACGAGCAGTTTTTTTTAGAGAAAAGGTAACAAACACACATTCACAGAAAGATATCCATAATCATGCATTTATAATATTAGAATGATATTATTTTCTATAACACACCTTAGGTAGAGCATTAACTGCTGCTCTACCTAAATCTGTGAAAATCTTGTATATTGTTAAATGCATTAATAATTACCAAAATCTGAGGGGCTATTGGCTAATTCTCACCCACTACGATTGATGGCAACTTCAATGTACATTGATGCGTTTGTTGTTTTACTCATATTAATTAGGAGGTTTAAGCAAGTAATGTACGCAAAATTGTCTATGGATTCTAGTGTTTTACATGTCGTTTGGCGATAGCCAATAGGCCCTCTGGTGATAGAAACAAAGTTGCGTAAACTATAGTATAAGTTTCGCATTCATGCCAGTTTGGACGAAAACCGAGTTGTAGCATTAGGAACTAAACCGGCGATGAAAGGGGAATGGGTAGACGGACAGTGTCAGAATCTAAATCCGTCTGAGTGATGGCCGTCGTAAGGCAGAAACAATCGAAAGTTATTCCGAGTGCTAAACTCAGACGCACGGAACTGGGTGCCATGCCGCATTCTAGCCGAAACTTTGATTCGCGGAAGCGCATTTTAGTAAAACTTTATCAATGTGTGTCTTCTTAATGAGATTACCTCCATATAATGACATCTATTATATAAAAAAAATATAGACACCACAGGGCTGTTTGAGCATAATTTCATGGGTGTCAATTTGTATGAAAACCAAGCATGTCACTTTTTCTAAAGTGAAGTCAAAAATGTTAAGGGAGTATCGATAGATTCGATTACTTTAGAAACAAAGTATCTAGACGATCTTGTGGCATCTGTCGTGTTATAGTTCTGTGGTCTTGCCGAAATTAGTTAAATTTATTTGGGAAACAAATTAAATTAAGATACGTGTAATTTGTTTAAGGGAAGGGGAGGAAAGAGCTATTGTATCGCTGGTTAATTAGAGACAACGCAATTAACTACAAATACGATCAGGGTTCTATAAAATACTATCGCAGTTTGTGCAACCTTCATACAGCAGGAAAACTGAATTTTTTTAACAACTAGAACTAAGAGAGCTAGAATATTATAATGGACGAATCATACTGAGTGCCAAATTAGAATAGACAAAATAAATCCTAAACTGAACACACCGCCTTTAGGTCTCCGTAGTGCTGCTACACCTAGGTTTAGCCAGCTAATCTTAGTCATGCTCACAGCTTTACTCGTGTGGCAAAATTATTTCTTAGGCGAGTTCTACGTCATAAAACCTTTAGATACCTAATAATAATCCCTTCAGCGCAGCGGTTTGAGCTGCGTGTTGATATACGAGTAGATCAGCCAATGAATAATGCTTTCCTTTTACCTATTATGCTTTAAATTTTAAAGTTCAGAAGACTAGCAAGACCCGCGGCTTCATACGTGAGAATATAGGTGTGTAGTTTGTAGCAGCCGTGCCCAGTCGGCGCCCTTATACCTACCTATTTACAACCTCTTCAACGCTCATCGTCATACCTAAATCAGCCAATTTACACCCATCAGTAAATCAATACACTAGAACCTTCTCCTGTGACGTCACTTCTGACGCACTTAATTTTACCTGGTGAAAGGAAAGCGCAACTAACTGATTGACTGACTAATCTATCAACGAACAGCTCATAGGTACGGATTAAAATGAAATTCGCTGACTTTTTACAGAGACCTATATCGATAGATATTATAATATTATATTGAGACGATATCTTCGTCATAATACAGGTATAATCTATTTAACGAAAAAAACATTTTTAGTCATCATCCCTATTAGGAAAGGATTTCTTCACGCAGCGCAGGCATAGCCGCGAGCTCAAGTTAGTACCTATAAATCTATCGAGTGATTCCCAGCTCGTCCTACAAGCCTACGGCCCAAATGGGACGAGTTAAAGAAAATCAAAATTAATTCTATTTGCATTGCACAACTCGTCCTACTTATCTGTCAAAATGAAAATGGTATAATCAGTAACATAAATATCTAAAATAATGATAATAATATAAATAGCATCATAAAATAATGATTTTTTTTATGATTCTATTTATAAAACAAATTAATGTACCTACCCAAGAAGGTTGGAACAATGGAGTTTGCAACGTCAACACTAAACTTAAGCAAGAAAAATGACGTCACAGTTGTTTGCCATCTCACTTACTCATACAGAATACGTGGGCTGACGATAGTATTTTGATTTTAATTTGTATAAGGTAAGTGAGATGGCAGACAACCATGACGTCATTTTTCTTGCTTCAGTTTGGTGTTTACACTGAAAATCCAATTGAGTGCAAAATTCTTGTACCTCTGTTTTTTGTTTTCTGATCTATCGACCTACTTCCTCAGATGCAGTTAGCCATAAGTACTAGGAGACTAGAAACCATGATGAGGTCAAAGATATGTCGCTCTTTTTGTTTCTTTGTCATTGTTTCTAATTCTACTGAATGGGACTGCCATTCCGACCAACTGAACAGATCAACTAGTTTGTCAGAATGGACTCGATTAATGGATTTGTTCCGTTAATTTTCAAATGATAGCTGTCAAACTTAAAATGATAATATCTCGGATATTACTCGTCCTAGAGTGACGCTGTCATTGAAGAAATGAAAGGCCTTGAGGAGATCTTCATTTCAAATGACAGCTGTCAAAATTAAAATCTTAATATCTTGGAAAGTACACGTCCTAGAGTGACGCTGTCATGGAAGAAATGAAAGACCTTGAGGAGATCTTCATTTCAAATGACAGCTGTCAAACTTCAAATGTCAATATCTCGAAAACTAATCATCCTAGAGTGACGCTGTCATTGAAGAAATGAAATCAGCGTTACTCTAGGACAAGTACTTTCCGAGATATTGACATTTCAAGTTTGACAGCTGTCAGCTGAAATGAAGATCTCCTCAAGACCTTTGATTTCTTCCAAGACATCATCAGCCTAAGATGAAACCTTTCCGAGATACTGACATTTCAAGTTGACACTGGCAGACTAGGACGAGTACTTTCCAAGATATTGCTACTTCAAGTTTGACAGCTGTCACCTGAAATGAAGACAATCACAAAATTGGATTAGCCCTGAATTCAAAAAAAAAACACTGTTCAATACTCAATAGTTTATTTGCCTCCTTAAAATGGAAGGTAGAAACAAGATCTTAGCTAGTAAGTACCAGGAGACCAGAAGTCATGAAGAGGTAGCACAATGAATTTATTTTTTTGTACTTCACTATTCACGCGATCAATACATTAAATTTTAAAAGTACCTATTACTACATACCTTCTAGTTTCTATTTTCCTGGTACTTTGTAACTTTACCGTTGGACTACTCATTTCCACCTCGTGAATTACGGCATACGGCAGGCTAATTACGAAACAGTGTCACTAAAATATTGTCTACTAGTATTCTTTTATCTGTGGTCTTACTGACTGTACCTAACGTCGATAAAGTTCAAAGTTCCACACAAAAAGAGTTGTAGGACGAGTTGTGCAATGAAAATAGAATTAATTTTGATTTTCTTTAACTCGTCCCATTTGGGCCGTAGGCTTGTAGGACGAGCTGGGAATCACTCAATCTATCTTATGGAATAAAGTTGAAGTCTCGAAATCTATAAAGGTAGGCAGTTTTTGTCCAAAGTGTCACTATTACGATTTTGGAAACTACCGTGAGTGTTATCCATATTATAAATACGACACGGCTGTACTCACGTTGTCTATTTGTTGAGATACATCTCAACCACGGTTTCGGACAATTACGATGTCCTTCTTAAGGAGTTCACGCCTGCAGTAACCGACGCTGACCGAAACCGTGGTTGAGACGTATCTCAACAAATAGACAACGTGAGTACAGCCGTGTCGTATTTATAATGTGTCACTATTAGTCTAAAAACGCTCTGATTGAAACATGATTGACTATCACGTGCGGGGAAATCGCGGCGTGCCGGTTCTTAGTCACATCAGTGTGCGTTTAACGCACTGAAATGTATGAAGTTAGATGCCGCAAGTACTCTGCGTCAGTATATTAAGTGTCAGTCTTATGTATAGTAGGTACCTACGTACATTTATGGTGACCGTTTATTTTACTTTTATTCTTTGCTATATACTTAAAGCATAACTACCTAACTAGGTAGGTAGGTATAATATATTTATATATGATAATTTAAAAAGCATTTTATTATATTTGTTTTTACATTTATTTTTAAATATATCTATCAGCAATCAGTCGCTAGACTATAAGCTAATATGTTCTCTAAATATTGTCTGTTTTTACAATTTAATGAGTTATAGCAATTATTTAGGTCGGTACCTACTATCTTAGCTCGCGGCTACGCCCATGTTTAGAAATCTTATTGGGTAATTCCAGAAGTCTATGTTACAATAACCAATCCATACAAATTTCATCTCAATCCATTCAGTGGTTAGGACAGGATTGTGCGTTGATCAGCCAATCACACTTTTGTTTTTATACCACCTATTAAGGTACACATAAGATTAGGCCTTTTTTGTCAGTAGGTACCTATGGAGGTTAGAGGTGCCACTGAAATGATGACCGAGATAGGAAGTGTATACCAAGTGAGTGTGATCAAGTATGGAGCATTGATCTACTTCGTACAAGTAGGTATGTAGTGAACTTGCGGTATCTATCCTGATACATTTCTTTGGTTTAACCTAATTGACGTTGTATTATGAATAGTGAGCGATATGCTCCTACCCTGTAATTAAGAGAGATGTATCTTTATAATTTTTAAACATAATAGTAGAGTGTGAAAGACAATGGTCCAATGGTTTAAGCATGAGCTAATCTTACAAAAGCTGTCTATTATACATTGATGAAAGAAATTATTATTGGACTGTTTTTCTAAGCCTAGTGTGTATTTACTCACATCGCTAAAATAGAAAGCAAATAATTTCTGAGATATTTTTCTAAGGTTGAATACTATTTATATAACAAAAATCTGTATCACTGTCCTATATAATATCATAAGTATGATTTTTAAAACTACCATGATTATTATCCATAACGAAAACAACAGAATGGCACAACTCACATCTAATATTGTTGAGAATATCTCAGCCATGGTTTTGGACAATTACAATGACTTACATCAGAGATTCTTAACACCCCCTGCATTTGCTTGTCCGTGGAGACCTCAAACAAGCAAAACGCAGTGTAGGACGTCCACCCTTAAGGTGGACAACGACCTTATAAAGGTCGCCAGAAGACGCAGGATGCAGGTAGCTTCCAACCAGTAGGTAGGTATTATATTATGGAAGTCCAAAGGGGAGGCCACATGCAGCAGTGGACATCCTATGGCTGAGATGATGATGATGATATTCAGGTAAAGGTACATAGCATGTTAACAATTGACTATAAAGAAAAACAAGGCAGCAGGTGACTGTAAGACAGTAGTCATATTCTAAAAACATCCAACATACAATTGGAAGGATGAGGTACTGAAAGACTTGAGAGCGCTCCAAGCTGAGTTTCGGGTAGCGACAGCGCATGTCGACCGTGGGTGGTGTCTTCTTGTGTTGGAGGCTAGTTTAGTTTAGAAACATCAGCGGGTTGAGAGGAATTTGTTTTTCACATTTATTGATCCCATGATAGATTTAACATACAAGTGACATATTTATGTGGGTACATCATCATCATCATCTTCCTGACCTTATCCCACACTAAGGTTGGCACAACACATTTTTCTCCTCCTTTCTACTCCATCATCCGTCATATATCTTCATCTACTCTCCTAGCACGCTTATCCTCTTTCACACAGTTCATCCAACCTATTCCCTTCCTATCTAAAAGGGTACATATAGGTATAGGTCATATACAAGAGAGATATATACCGCGCTTAGGTCATTTTTTGTATGAAAACAAAGTCACCAAAACATGGTGGGGTGCGGGGGATGGGTGGCTAAATTTGGTTGGCTCGTTCAAGGTGACGTCACAGTTACGCCACAGATTAGGTTATAGTTAGAGGCATAACATGACTTTCTAGTGATGTGGTAAAGTCGCTATATCGTATCGATAAGAAAATATAAGTTACTGTTATCCTTAAGTTTAATGAGAAAGTTCGTTGTATTGTATACGAGAGATATTTTAATATAACTTCAATTATTGTTTTATTATAGCTTAAATGTTTTCTCATCTCTATTACCTCCCAAAGTACCCGAATAAACATTTTATATGGTTTCACTAAAATATCATAATAATAAATAATAATAGGTCCATCGCTCGCTTAAAATTTTTAGTCCTAATTTTAAAAAATTATGCGTGCGAATACGCACCCTATAAGAATAAACAATAAATGTTAGATAGTGAATTATTTGTTTTTAAATTAGTGACAAATTTAACATTATGTATTTTAAAAGCTTCGTTACATTTCTCTTATTATAAGCTTCATAATAACCATTCATGAATTAAATACCAGTTACCCTGTATAATATTAAACCCCGATAATTTTGGTAACTTAATATACCTAATACCTACCTACTTCAAAATTTTCAATAACATTTTTGTCGATAAAATTTGTGGTGTAAATTTAAATTTGTGTCTTATCACTAGTTTATCCGTGCGTAAGAGAGAACGAGATAATGTTATACAAATTTACCAAGAAAGAATGAGACGAAAATAAACTAGGCCATTTTTATATTGCATTTTATGTTAAACATTTTTCAATGATTATTATCGGAATAATAACTTGCCTGTGTAATAAGATTTCGTCTTTTGCGTAACTGAATGTAGCGCTAGTCTTTCCGCGCCTTTTTATTGAACAATACGGCATTTTTATTAATTATTTTTCATTAAGTATGTGAATGTCACGCTGTCAATGTCGGCCGTGGAATGAACACGAAAAAGAGGCGGAGCTACGAGCTTATGTTGATTCAGGCATATGACTTGGCGACTGTTACCTCATTTTAGCTTCCATCTCTAGCTTTATGATCTGTGGTATAGGTACATAAATATTATAATACAGAAACACTTGACCAACATGGAAACAAACTTGAACAGAAACATTTGACATTACTAACATGTTTTGTTACTTGTTACGAACCAAGCAAAGCAACCTGTCATAAAATGTATTTTGCCTCATAACATATGGAAAGAAATATAGTACAATCTCACTAATCGGGCACTATTAAAAACCAGAGGGTGCTGGATTATTGGATTGTTCAGATTACTGGATAATTAACGAAATCATAATAATGTTTTGTGTTTTACGATTTCCTGACCCAGATTCCATCATTTTCACATGGGATATACTAAGAAACTTAAGCAAAAGATAGCTTTTACTTATTTATTTTAAGATCTGCATGTCTAACACCATAATTTCTTTTGCCAAATTGCACATAGAGGGGCAAGAGAGGCATTGGCAGAGGGTGCCGGATTATTGGATGTGCGGGTATATTGAAGTGCCGAATTAATCAGATTATACTGTATACTCAATTTTTATTCATAAGAGAGAAGAAGTGAGACAAGGAAGAGAAGATAAATCCCACACTGACTACTTACACCTGTGTCAAAACACAGTCATAACATTTCAATTCAGAAGAAGATAGATCTCTACAGAATGGATACCCAGAGAAAAGATGACGCTGCCGAGGCCGGCCTAGGAAACAATGGCGAGATGATTTGGACAGGCACCAAATCGAGTGGGCCGAGGTGGCGCTGGAAAGAGATAAGTGGAAGGATTTGGGGGAGGTCTTTGCCCAGCAGTGGGACAGTACAGATTAAACAAAAAAAACATAAAATTCAAATGATCATACAGTTTGTGTGACGATTACCTACATAACCTTAACTATTTATTCGACAAGAACCTTTTTTAAGAAAAAAATTCCAGAGTCATCCCTAGAAATAATTTGCATAATTGCCAAGAAGAATCTGTTGTACAAGATACCAAATACCTACTACATGTACCTATAAACCTGTGGACTACGGGATAATGGAACACAGTTTTTTTTTTAAATTGATGTTAAACAATGATGCAGCTGTAGATGGTAGCAGACTAACTTAGAAGGCGGAATAAATCCTTTCTTGACTTTATTAAACATTATGCCAGTGCACAGCCATAATGACTGCTTGACGACACATTTTGAAAACATAATATGACACAATAGATACACAATCTATGATGTCTGGAAACATAGCATTTAAGAGGTCATGGTATGTGATTTTATAACTTTGGTTATAGTTATAGATATGATAAATACCTATGAAAGATAGTAAAAACTATTCAATTCTCACTATACATGTAACCTATAAAGTAGTAGTAAAGTAGAGCTATATAACATAACAAAACTAGACTGATTATAAACAGTAATGAAAGGGGATCCTTCTAAAAGCTTGAATGTAAGGTTACTTACAAATTCATTACCTACAGTTGATAACTTCAATGTAAAAGATATTAGTTAATGCATTGGACCCTTTATAATGCTGATATAGGTGCTTCCTTGACAACACTGGCCTTTGACTTTTAAGGTACTAAAATATGATAATGTATGTGTCTGTACAGGTATGTGTTGTTTATTGTTATTTAGTGATGTTTGGTAGTGACAATATTGTATTAACTGACCTGATGCAAGGCAGTGAGGCCGTCGACGTTAGCCGTGTTGATGTCGGCGCCCATCTTCAGCAGCCGCTGCACCTCCTCCTTGTCTCCTGCCGTACAAGCTGCAAGGAACACGATCCCTGACGAGAACTGGATCCGCGACGCCCGCTTCGGCGTCGGGCTCTGCTTGTTCGTGTCCGACTCTTCCCATCGCTTCAACTGCTCGGCGCGCTTGAACAGCGCCGATGACGACCTATTATCCGTCATTTTCACTCGCAACTGACCACTTGGCACTCAATATGGACCGTCCTTGCACTTTTCACCCAGCATAGATTATGTTTTTATTACATACAGTACACAAACGCACAGTCCTTAATTTAATCGCCAAAAAAGGAAACATGAAAGAGGAAACGTTCCAGGGAGACTGATCCTAAACAGCTTTCATGCGAACATTGTTCCGTGCACTTGTTGATCTCGAACCACACCACTGACGGTAACACAGTCTATATACATGACATAACCAATAAGCTACACATTTAGCGTGGCAGCCATTACGAGAATACAATTTTACAGCTAACTAAAGTACCTACATACCGAATGTAAAATAAAAAGAAAAACTAGGCAGGGATTGAGAATGACGGAAGAAGAATGAATTCTCCATTAGCGACACCTAGCGGATCAATTTGTGTTGCCAGTGCGTCAGTTGCCAGCTACAAACCATCTTGTCTATGGCAAAAGTTAAACAACGAAAACAGACTTGTGGAATTTAACGCGTCCACTACACGGTCAACTTTTATATCAATTTTTTCATGAGCATAATGTTACAATATTCGGGAGCGTATTCGCACGCATAATTTTTTTTGTCCTAATTTTGTTTCGCCGAAAATGTTTCGCATAACTTTTTTAGCCTAATCATAATTGGGCATAATTATATCTAGACATACTTATGTCTTGCCATAACTGTCAGTTGCCCTATCGTTTTTTAGCATATATTTGTAAAGCATAAATTTGTATGTCATAATATAAGTACGCATAATTTTGTTAGTCCTAATTTAATTTGTCCGAAAATGTTTCGCATAACTTTCTCGGGCATAATCATAATTTTACATAACTATATTAAGGCATACAACTAATATTGTAAGTTAATAAAATTATTTAGGAAAGTAGTTTATGGCACCCAGTAAGACTGACTGTCACAAAACCGACTCGGATAATTTAGGTTAGGTTAGGTTTGAACAATGTCCACAGTGCCACGGCAGCGGTCAACAAAGTGCCAAAAATGCCCATCCACTTTCTAATTCAGAGAGAGGGTAGGGTATAGAGGAGATTAAAATGAAACAACCGCACAGTAGCTAGTGAAGTTACTGGGCTGAAGAGTCTTCACATCTTATTACTCTCAAGTAAGAAGCGATGACGCAGTGCACCCAGAATTTTACTTTGTAAAATACTGGGTAGCACTGTACTAATTATGAGCAGCGTTATCTCTTACCATCGGGAGAGCGTCTTGCCCGAATTCTTACTTCGTTCTATAAAAAAAAACCGCGAGAAGGCTAGGTTAGGTTTTAAGTTAGAACATTGAAATTAATAATTCGTTTCTTTTAGAATTAATAATATTTTGCCGATTACAATCTTGGTAATAGTATTATGACAAGATATCACTTTGCTTAAAAAATTAGGGCTGGATATATCATTATACAGAAAATTATTAGGGCTGGATATTATTATGTCGAAAAATATTAGGGCTGAATATAATTATGCCAAAAAAAATTTATGGTAAGATATTTTAGGCGTTAAAACAATATGCGTAACAATTTTATGCGTAAATATTATTATGCTTAAAAATATTATGGGAGAAAAATTTAGGCCAAAAAAGTTATGCCTAAAAACTTTAGGCGTTTTGATGTTTAGGCTGAAAAACGTTATGCCACATTAAATTAGGACTAAAAATTTTATGCGAGCCAATATGGACCCACAATATTCTTCTACTTCCTAATAATAATATTATAAATGTAAAAGTATATGTATGTGTTTGTAAAGCTGCGTCTCCAGCTCCTGTTTTGGTTCAAACATTCAACATGAGCATGACAACATTCAAAAAATATCTCGGCGATTTTGATGAATATTGATATTATGTTTTGTTGTATACGTGCTTTCCATCGGATATGCAAAGCAAAAAACATTGTTGGAGCAAACAAGAAGTCAAAATCGCCGAGATTTTTTTTGGATGTTGTCATGCTCATGTTGAATGTTTGAACTAAAAAGGTAGCTGGAGACGCGGCTTTACCTCTTCACGCCTAAACAGCTGATCCTATGCTGTTTTTTAGTTTAAAGTAAACATTTAGTTTATAGAACCATAACAATATACTCAATACATTATTAGGATGAGTATACATATCGCACCTTTGGTAGAACAAGGGCACAATAATTAATGTTCAAATGCATAAACTGCAATTATTGTGTCCTTGTTTTTACCAAAGGTGCGACATTTAAATACCTAAGTTTTTGGTGGCAATGCCTTTCTCGACTACATCAACATACAAAACAATATATCTACTACACCATAATATTATTTTAACTACCTCCTATAAACTGCATCTGTGTCCAGTCATAGCTAGTATATATAATTTTGACTACAATAGAGTACCTAGGCATAATTAATATTTTAAATTATTATCAATCTACTTACCATAATAACCCAAAAATAAAAATCTTATTGACAGCACCAGAATCGCTGCAATAAAAATAAAGTTATTGACTTTGTGCAGTGGCGGATTTGCCCTAAGGCCCAATAGGCCCGGGCCTAGGGCGGCCAGATATTAGGGGCGGCCGGCGGCCACGGTAAATATTCTAAAGGCTGCAGCAAGTTCGTAGGTAGCTTCAGCCCTGGATTTACACTAGGGGCATTCGGCGCGAGTGCCCAGGGCGGCAAATTTTGGGGGGGGGCGGCAAATTTTCAGGGGGCGGCAAATTAACTTAATTTAAAGGGGGGGCGGAAAATTTCTAATCTAATAATCCGCGCACCTCCATAACACCCCCCCCCCCCCACCCCGCCGGCGCCGGCGGCATTGAATGCGGCATTTTCTCACTGCCCAGGGCGGCATTTTGGCTAAATCCGGGCCTGGGTAGCTTTAGTAGTAGTTATAGTATTTCTATCTCTTATAAGAAGGTCTGTCTTGGTCAGATATAGAATATTTTGTTTGGGCTCGAAATAAGTCGCACGCACACTCTTCATAATTAAGATTTTGAAATTTTCTCGGCTCGCAGTAAACTGCTCGCACTCTTATTAGTAAAAACATTCAAGATTCTCTGCAGCTCGGAACGAGCTAAGCTCCCTTTTCGTGGTCAAAAATATAAAAAAACATTCGAAGCTCACAGCAAACTGTACGCGCTCTAAAGTGAAAATATTTAAATTTCTAACGCTCAGAGAAAGATAACCACGCGTTTTTCGTAGTCCTAAATATATTCTTTTCTCGGTGCTCGCGCTATTTTAAATAAGAATATTTTATTTTCCTACGGCTCGGAGCAAGTTAACCGCAGTCTTTTCGTGGTCAAAAATACAAAATTTTCTTTGTATTTCATTTTAAGGGGGATAAATTTAAATTTTTCCACCGCACGAAGCAAGTGATTACAGCTTGCTTTTCATTGTCAAAAATATAAATATTTCTCGGCTATTTTAAGCAAGACTATTTTAACTACTGACCGCTCGTTGCAAGTTAAATATAGTCTTTTGTTGTCAAAAATATAAAAATTTTTTGGCGCTTGCAGCACGCTGCTCGCGCTATTTTAAGAAAGAATATTTTAATTTTCCTACCACTCGGAGCAAAATAACCGCACTCTTTTCATTCTCAAAAATATAAATAAATAAAAAGCAATTTATTGACAGCAAAACAACATAAAAAATACACATGAAAAAAGCATACACAATTTGAACAATTCTATTTTCAAATGGGATAGACTCAGCTTTGTGCTATTCAGGGAGTAACCACTGCGCAGCGCTGGTTTTCAGTCTATCCCATACTCGAGCGCCGGTGTTAGTCGAGTAGTTACAAAAGTAGTTTCAGCGGGGTTTCTCACACATAAAAAAACCCTACACATAAAATCACACACAAAAAACACATAAAATTTCCTTGGCTATTTTAAGGAAGAATATTTAAATTTTCTTACCGCTTTGTGCGAGCTTAAAGCAAGGAATGGCGCACCTTTTAAATAGGTACCTCAACGCTCAACATATAGGTAGGTACACATAAACAACAACACACACATATACATGCATAAAAAAAAAAACACTGAATCCGCCCTTACTTGCATATGCCTTGGCATAAAAATACATACATAAATTTATGGGTATGGGCATAATGTAATCAATGTGATGGGTGCTGAGAGAAGGGTGGCTAGTACTTACTACATGGCCTGGGGCCTAGGGCGGCCAAGACTACAAATCCGCCACTGCCAATATGTGCTATAAACATAGGCGAATCGACCGTAGTTATATCGATAGTAGTTGAAACAACCGCAGTTATGATGATAATTAAACAATTCTAATCATCAGCCTTTCTTCAGTTTATTGAACGCAGATTTCTCTCTCGTTTGTAATGACTTTAAACACAAAATAAAAATATTAAAAAAATAATTTCATTCGAGATCGGCAACCAATAGAAAATCGCACATTGTCTATAAATCTTCCATTCAACCAATGGCGAAACAGCGTCAAGCACCATTTTTACACTGTTAGTTAACGAGAACAATAAATTACCGTCTACCCAAGCGACATCTGGCGGCAACAGGCTTCACAACCCGAAACCGCCGTCAGTTTCGTGCGGGAATCCAGACAGAATATTTCTAATTCAAGATGGCCATGTGTCATGATGGTTTCTTGAATTGTTGTCGTTAAAAAACTTTATTTGTTTTGTGTGAGAAAAGTGTTTTTTTCACAATGGCTGACTTAAGTGTTGATGTTTCGAAGTTGCCGGAGGACGTGCGAGACAAACTAGCCGAGCTGGACTTGGAGCTGTCTGAAGGTAAGAGACAGTTTGCGTTTTTAGAATAGATCGATAAATTGTTTTTAATTGTCGGTTAATGTTTATTATTTGAGTAGACTGTATATTTATTTTGACGATTGTTTTATGTAGCTATTATTTGTTTGAGTAGTTTTGCTTAGTGTAAAGTTTTTGTAGCGTTGACGTAATATGAGCGTACAGCTGATGGTAAATAGACGGTTGAGAGCAGTGGCCTGAATGCTTCTGGATGTTTATTATATTGGCTATGTCACGGTCCATTCGGCACATTGTCACGTCGCGTGAGGAATGTTGCATCGCGGCCTATATTGTCCGTCACTTTCTGAAGAAAGCCTAATGTGTATCTGTTATTAACTCCACATCCGACTAGAATAAATAACCACTAGGGTAGGTAAGAATAGGAGAGACTATAAATTGGTTATCAATGAAAAGTTCCTCCTAAGTGTTAAATCTTTATCACAGTCAAGTATTTTTTTACATTTAAAGCAAGTGTGCTAAGTTAATATCCTTTGAAAGCTGAAGCTCATACAATTATATGAAACTGAGCAAAATACCTTTTTATACACACTAAAAATTGAATTGGAACTGAAAAGAAGAATATTATTTATACTAACATAGTAAAAAATAAATAAGAACATCCCTAATTCTATGTCATCTAAGAGAAAGAGAAATGTTAGGATGCTTATTAAAATGTTATAATAAAGTTCCTCCAGTATTTACCAGATATTTTGGTCTTTGCATACTATGGTATATAGAATCCAGTCCTGTTAAATTTATCCCAAAAATTTGTAGCACTGTCCAAAATTCATCAGTAGGTATCTCAACTTGTATAAGTACATACATGTGTGTTGTACCTACTTGTGTACATATATTAGAGCACATTAAAATTTGCTGTAAATATAGCATCTCATGCTCGCTGGGGCATGGCACAGCAAGCCATTGTTCTGCCAACTAATTTGATTATGGCCGGAAGGCCTATGATAAAAATATAACTAATATAACAAAAATTTGTGTTCCAAAATAAAAAAATTAAGGCTACCAAAATAGACAGTTACTCAGAAAAGTTAATGGACTCTCCCATGCTTCATACAATAGTCAACATTAAAACTCACACCTAAACATGATGATCTGACATGACACGACTAAAAAATAGGTGTTGAACCCCAAGAAAGATCCTACAGTTCACAAAGGCGCAAGGATCTGTGGCGAACTATAACGTTGCGCCTATGGGGTCTCACCCTTGCAAGTAGTAATCACAATAAGCCAACTTTGGCCACTGCGGCCATATGGAAAACCACACAAAGTTCCTAAAGAAGATCTTGAACATCATGCAAATCAGAAAAAAATTGTTGGAAAGCAGATAGATAAACACTGACAAAAGTTAGGCACTGAATTGACTGCACAACTTCAAACTCTAAAGCGCAATACACACAGCGAGTGGGCGCGGGTTATGTTAACGGGCACACTAGTACGGCGGGTGCAATTCCTTGTAATAATTATATGAGAGACATCACACTGAAAGCGTGAGCGGGGCGGGTCGTGCGCGGGTAAATCTCAAGGAATTGCACATTGCCGACCCGCGCCCAAACTACGCCTGCTCTGTGTGTGGTGCGTTATATATGTTTCGGCTAAAGTCCAAAGTGCCGCTACACCTAAGTTTAACCGGCTAAACCTAGGTGTAGCCGCACTTCGGAATTTAGCCGTTCGTTTAGCCGTAGCATAATACACCAAGCTGAAATAAATTCAAAAGATAGAAATCTATTCAACATAATCAATATTAATTCACTTTTTAAACAATGGGCAAGGAATTAACACTACACAGCTGAAAGCTTTGAAAGAGAAGCCTTAAGCCAAGGAAGAAAATGTTGACAAAGTGAGTAGGTAATCATTTAATAAGCTTTTTAAACAAATACATAACTTTTACAGACTCAACTGTCGGAGTTTGGATTCATTGGACTTTTGTTTGGAATGTAAGAAACATTTAAAATAGGTACCTACCAATAGAGAAAATAATAAAATGTACTTCAGTTAACTGAGCCTTGGCAGCCCATTATAATAACTTTTGATTAAAAAATTGTCTAGAAAAGGAAAAAAATAAACATTAAACTATAGGTATCTCTATCTATTTATTCTTTTAATACTTAAATATGAATAATATTGTATAACCTTGAAAACAGAAATTAGATGTTTTATTTTTATAAAAGCTAAAAAGAATCATTAACATTAAAATTCATAAAAACACTTACCTATATGATAAGGAAAATATTGCCTGGATATTTTTAGACATAGCTATACACTAGTGGTTTGGCGTTAAGTCTCCTATGAATAAATTAGCATCCAATAAAATGTCATTTTAGATCCCTGTTGCTAACACTGTAACAGTAGTAGTGAAGCATATTTAAATAAAGGTACACCTACATGAAGCCTGAAAACGACTATACTATATAATAACAGCCGCTTTGAAATAGACATGAATAATTTTTGCGAACATTTGGTACAACAAGCATCGGCAGAAGAACAAATTGAATAAAAAAATTAAAGTCTTTATCATTATTGATCTGGCCATTATTAATCTACTAATATACCCATGAGATGGTTTAAACAGTTTTTATGTTAAGTAAAATATCTCACAACATTGATTGATACCATATGAAGAAATTAGAATAAGCTTCGGAAGTAATAGGTTGTCTCCTAACCAGGAATTAAGCTCCTGAGGTTGCTTAAAAACGCGCTATGCAAAGAGAACTCTTATTTTTTATTGTTGGGACTAACTATGGCTACTGCTGAATAAGTTCTCGTATTTTTTTCATTTTAACTTTAGTGAATGATTCAAAGTAAAAACTTGGTTACTGATCATGATGGTACTCCTTCTATAATCTACTATATAAAAATAAGTCGGGTTTTCCTCCCTGACGCTATAACTCCAGAACGCACTAACCGATTTCCACGGTTTTGCATTCGTTGGAAAGGTCTCGGGCTCCGCGAGGTTTATAGCAAAGAAAATTTAGGAAAAATTTCAAAAGAAATGAAAAAAAAAATGAAAAAAAATAAGTTATTTAATTGCAAACCACGCGCGTATTGGGCAAATGTCAACAGCAGGCATTTGTCTTTAAGGTGGTAATGGCCGTGTCGGCGCGGAGGATATTGATAAGTTTTATTGCAACCTTATTTCGAATTAATACTGGCAACGTAGTAGCCAATGGCTCTCCTTGGATGAATACAAAAAAAAGCGTGTTCTTGGGCAAATTTTTATTAAATTTCAACAGCAGGCAATTGTCTTTAAGGTGGTAGTTGAACTGTGTAAATTATGTGGATCGTGAATTTGAGGTTAAATAGGGATGTTGACACATGTTACGAATTGATATAAAGTTATGTTTTTCACATAAAAGACAGTATTTAAAAACCTAAAATTTACAAGCCAAAATTGAATAAAATCAATTTTAATTTCAAAAAAATTTACTTATTATTACGCGAATGCGAACGCCAATCAGAGCGCGTGACGTCACACCATTGGCTGGACCTTACGCTTCCTATGAAATGTTCCTGATTTCGACACATTTTAATTATTCATAACATAAAAACCACTGAACCGATTTTGATGCAACTTATACTGTGCCCTTAGTTGGTCCATACTTAAACCAAAAATAAAGTCAATAACTAAAATGTCTCTCTGAAAATATATGATTCATTTTGGTTATTGACTTTATTTTTGGTTTAAGTATGCTCCAACTAAGGGCACAGCATAAGTTGCATCAAAATCGGTTTAGTGGTTTTTAAGTCATGAATAATTAAAATTTGTCGAAATCAGGAACATTTCATAGGAAGCGTAAGGACCAGCCAGTGGTATGACGTCACGCGCTGTCAGATGACAGTTCGAAACGTTTTAGGCAGTATTTAAAAAATATTTTTTATTTACGTATTTTTATATTGACATTTCATTTATTTTTGCATAAAAATATGATATACGTTTATGAAATGGGTCTATCTTCTACTATATAAAAATAAGTCGGGTTTTCCTCCCTGACGCCAGAACGCACGAACCGATTTCCACGGTTTTGCATTCGTTGGAAAGGTCTCGGGCTCCGTGAGGTTTATAGCAAAGAAAATTCAGGAATTTTTCAGGAAACCATCTGGTGGCGAAACGGAGTTCGCCGGGTTTGCTAGTCTATAATGTAACTTAGTTCCATTTTCGTAAAGTTGACAGTAGACTATTTATACTTAAGAGCGTATGTATATATCGAGTGACGCTCTCTCGCTCGCACAATTTGACGAATATTGAAATATAAATTCATGGAATTAATTTATTGAAAATTCCTCTGTACCAGCCCTCCATAATATTATTGTAGGTACATATTTTAAAAGTGTTTTCAGTTTGATATATTAAAAAATGGGATGGGGAGCAATATTGAAAAAAAATTTTTTTATCAAAAATCTTATTGTGCCATTTTTTAATATATTAATTATCTAACTGAAAACACTTTTACAATGTGTGCAATAATATGGATTATGGAAGGCTGGTACAGAGGAATTTTTAAAAAATTAATTCCATGAATTTATATTTCAAAATTCGTCAAATTGTGCGAGCAAGAGAGCGTCACTCGATATATACGCTCTTAAACTGATAGTATGAAATATTATTAACTGCGCAGGCGCATGTGGGAGCGATAAGGATGAATATACTTAAACTGACAATCCAATTTACCTACTAGGTGTAAGCACTAACATAAATTACAAATTATAATTATTTAACCAACATCGAAGGAACATTGAAGAGATTATTTTATTATCATCCCTACTGTGGTACTAATAATTATTATGATACATGTTCGCATTTTTGTGCGCCTAGACTCAGCTATTGCTTCCAAAATGTCATCTACCTCAAGTTTCAGATGCACTATTTTAAAAATATGTAAAGAATAAACTAAGGAATAACCACCAAATCATGATTGTTCACATCTAAATATTTCCTAAATTACTCAGTTTTTCATTTCCATCCACTCCTAGTGATTTTACGTTGACGTTGCCCTGTCATGTTCAGGGGCGCTGTTGACAACGTTTGCCGGAACGCAGCCGAATTAAAAAACCAATCTCCCCTTTGATATTGATTCTGCAGCATATATGTCCAGCCCTTTGCCACTCAACTTTTTTAACCCTTTCGGTTGTCTGTTACTCTTGTAGGTTTTTCTATAAAATCGATATTGCACTCTCTGTGTGGCTCTTTTAATATTTTCTTTTCAGTTTAGTGTCAATCTCAACAATGCGCGACTCACGACAGTTTTTAAACTACTCATTATAATTAATTCACCCATCTTTCTGCTGGACTGCTGCAGACCTTCAGTCAGGTTATCTAAGCAAAGTATAAAGTGTTCAGTTCCTTTTCTTTGAACTTAGCTGACTCGAGTCTAGATATGAAGTCCGCCTTCTTTAAGCCCCATAAAACCGTACCCATCGACGCATCATTTCCTGTAAGCCGATTGCTGATTGGTATCTTCATTTTCCCGAAGCAATTATATTCCAACATTGGAGCATCCAAGTCACTGAACATTCGTAAAACCATTAATTATTCATAATCGCGATAACTTAATCATTCCAGTTGAATAGATTTCGAGCACAACTTCAGATTCTCGATCATTGGCGCCTCGTCGGGTTCGATCTGTGCTAAATTGGTTACTAATGAACAATCTGCTGAGACTGGATCTATAAACTGCATAGGCAATCTGCCTACCGTCACATGTTAGCCGTAAAATGATTTCATCGAGATGAAGATTCCTTAAGTCAAATCACTGACCGCTGAAATTGGGCAAAGTAATTTGGACCCGTTTCTTCTAAATTATAAAGATAAAATAAAAACTAATGGTTTTTAATTCATGCCTTTAGTCACCAGCAATAAAAGGGACTAAAGAACGTTTTATTTTAGATATTAACTAGTTTGAAATTAGTGTAAAATCTAAAAATAATCCTAGTTTATGTGTGTCATTTTTTCCATCGTAAATAATATCATATAACTTTTAGGAAGTTTCCAATTAGTAGTACCCTTTCTAATTTGATTTAAGAGAAGATTGGATTTGTGCTTGATAGCCATTATCTTCTAAAAATATATCAACGGTTATCAGATTCTGATATATCTACAATAATATCAGGCCCTTTGACTCCTGTGATAGGACATACACGCTATTGTTCCTTCAAAAACAGAAACAAAGGACAATGGGCAAAATATATTGAATTCAACCTAACCGCGTCCTACCTTTACACTTGAGACCTTTTTTAAGACATGGACGCGTTGAGAAATAAGTTTCGAAATGTGGAGAAATTCGCACAAGGTTCAGTGCTTGCATCGATCGAATAGTTTAAGACAAAACTATTTACTTATTATAAAAATGCATGCTTAAATTGCTACGTTCATATTAATCTTATATTGCCTTGATCTTGTTTCTCTACAGTGCACAGTTTTTGTTATTATTTATGTTGCGAGTGCGCATGGAATGCGAACGTAATTTTATTTTGCTTCAATGTTTTTATGTTGTTGCATGCATTACACAATAAGTACGTCATAATGCTCATGCGAATTGTGGTTATAGTTAATTAATTTTAAGATGGATTGTACCAAATTTAGCATTGTTTCGGAGTTCCATAAAAGCGTCATTTGACCCTTCAGGATAACTACTTTCTCTTATATCTCTGTGATCATCTTTTTTCTGCCCTTGAGTTTTCGTCTTAGTAGTATTATTCTATTCTATATTCCGATGTTTTTGCGGCTCCTTTTCCTCCACTTTTCCTGATGTCTTTAGCTCCCGTGCTCACGTTACGGGTGCTCACGATACGGCTACACCTTCGGCCTTCCTCAAGATTTTTGCTAATGAACTTGTAAAAGGATACCTTCACGGGCATCTTCTCAAGTATCTAAATATTTGCTTTATCCCTTAGTTTGGACCTATTCTTGAACGAATTTAGTCCTAGTTAGTTATGATAAACTAAAAAAAATAATTACAACTAGGCTGCCAAGGTAAAAAACATGAAAACACAAGCAAATTGGTACCTGTCTAGTTATTTTCCTAGTTATGCTAAAACATCGACATTGTAACTTGTTCTACGGTACCGCGACCTTCCTCGGACAATGATACTAAAAATATTATACAAAAAACTAAGCTAATTCGTGTGATCCTGAATACATTTGAATAACTAGGTTCTAAAACATGTAAAACTTGGTTTATTTTATGTGCATTATTCAATAACGCATGAGTAAACTCACCTACATCACATCCTGCGTATCACTATCTCTATCCCTACCTGTCCAACGAGTCGATTAGCTGTGCACCAACCGCATGAACCGCAGTTAATTCCATACATTGAAATCCAGTATGGAAGATGACTCGATTTCCGTTGAAATTATTCCTAGATCGTTAAAAATTGAAACAAGTTCTATTAACAAAGGAAGTCTACTCGTATATCTTGGTCCCATTATCATTTTTTACTTTATTGTTGTAACGTTCATGTTGATGAGCAAAGGAGTGGCGTTATGTCGCTGCCGCCTAGACTAGCATGTTAGTGTGAGTGGCATTTCGAACGTGTAGTGATTTCGTGTTGTGGTACGGTGCAAAGTGAACACAGGAGCGTCGAGTCTCGCCTCGCCATGACGCATCATCGCAAACTCGTTTCAAGTTCCATCGGCATCTTCGTGACTCGCGGCGAGCCCTACTCTGACTAAACCCGCCCGATCCGTGGCCCCAATTACGCTTCTCGAAAATAATAATTGTTAACATGGTGTAATTTTATTATTCCAGTTTCTTGGTTTATTATAGTCGTAGAATATAACGCCAGCAATAGACCTCCCTGCCTAATGGTCTAATGTGCACCGTATAGCAAAATTATTTTTCTCGTAAATTCTTATCTACCTGCCTTTGAGATTATAAAACATACTCGTCCTATGGCCCGTTTGGTAGAAGATCGTGGTACTAAGAGTTGTAGTTTTTAACTAAGTATTTTTATGCTTCATAAACCACAAAAACTAATAATAGTTAACACTAGAAGCTATTTCAATATAGTAAGAATCAGACGCTCTCTATATCAGATTGTACTTCGTACTTAAACACATAAGTTTATGTTAGTAAAATGCAGCATTAGTCAGTCAGTAGCAACTAGCAACGAAGTCATAAACTATCTCGACAGCTAATCTATGCAATGCGAACATCCCACATGCTTTTAAATAAACTATTATTATTTTGACGCAAAGTTTTCTCTTATATTTTACTTTATTATATTTTACCAGGTGTCTTTACGTTGTTGGTCCTAGTATTAGTAATTCAACATTGTGTATTTTATTTTTCTCGAAGTTCTTGGGTGAGTTGTTTTTGTTTATCTAAGTCTTTTGAGGAGCACTCAGAAGACTTAGGTAAACAATAACAATCTCTTCGCATTACTCGTTGTTTTTGTACCTTTTTACATTATTTTATAGCATCCCATCATTTTATTTATTTATTGAAAGGCTGGATATAGCATGAGCTCTTCGTACATTTTGGCGGACTTATTTCAGAAAGATCATTTTGATAAACAATCTAAGTTAAAACGTTATTATATATACATCTAACTACATATAGATTTTAAAAAGATGTTACACCCAGTAAGACTCATCAAGTAGTTTAATATGTTGTGACTGGGCACTAGCAATACTGGGAGCGCCGCGTCATGCGTCGCGCCGGTCTAATTCTCACTTCTTATTAGGTCGATTTTACTTCTAGCATAACTAATAAGTGAGCGATGTACCTATACTATAAAGTTTTATCTATCCATTTATCTACTCCGTCCAATTGTTGTTTACTCTTGACAACCGCTAGATCGTTGATAAATTCATATTGTAAATTATAATATATTTGCGTGGTAAATCAAATAATAAACCTCTATTTGTAATACGATCTCGTTTTTCGGGGTTTCGTTTTTTTCGTTTAGAGGTACGAAACCGTAAAAATACCAAACTGAATAGATCGGTAGACTTTCATTAGGTACCAATATTAATATCGCTGTAAAAAAGAATATCTTTTTGAACAAGAATATGTCAGTAATCTTAATCTTAAAGTTGAAAATAAGAGACAAATCTCAGTGTCGTGGTTGGTTACAACTTACAACGCTTGTTCCAATCTTACAGAAACTCTGGACTTACGACGACATACGTTGCGTGGGATCAATTCAGTTGCAAGTCCACAGATGCTTGTCAGACAGTTGCTGCCGCGTCCGGTCCAAATTCATTTCAAATTGCTCTTAGAAGAAAAGTTAGTCTTGTCTAGTTCAACCCATAGAGATTCCTATAGAGAAACAAAGCTGTGCAAGACAAAAAATAATCTCTTACGAATATATATAACAAGATAGAAAAGTAAACCGTTTTTGGTTGACAGGTTTATTTTGAATTCCCTGTAAAAGTCCTAACATTGTGCCTAAAAAAATTGATTATGGACAAATCAAAGGTGGTTTCGAGTTTTAAAAATATTATTTTATCAACGTATATTATGCTCGATCTATGGGTTCAACCGTACCTACTATATCGCTTGTCAGCCGCCATAAGTCCTAAATTAATAAAGCTTTTAGAAGCCAGGAAGTCGGCGCTGTCCGCTGTCAAACCTTTTTTTTATTGTCTGTGTGTTGAACTTTATCACTCTAGCATTATAAAGGCAAAACACTTTGCGTGTGTTTGTTTATGCTTATAATGGTGAATCGGTGTACCTGAAGTAGATTTGAAACTTTGTACACAGAACACATTTCATCCGAGCCTTTTCTACTTAAGTACCTATCTACCTTCCCTTTTGGTTATAATATACGATGCACACACATATTTTGGAAGCCGAATCGGCTACAAAATACATCAAGATATTTGGCTTTATATTGTGACCTGCTCGGTTGTATAAATTCAGTAATAAATTGGCGTTTCTCATGCTTATAATTTTCCATTGTAAATAAACACCATGTTGATAAACAATGCACGCGCCAGCAGTCTGGACTGCGAGAGCCTTCGCGACACGTACGAATAACTGCACCCGCCACAGAAACGTGCCCAGTGGCCACTGTATTGTTGCATTTACTCGGCTTTCGGTTTCATTATCTGCTTATTTACACCAAAAATCAAGTATTTAAATCGCCACTTTGCAAACGTAGTGTAGGTATAAGGTGTCCCTGGCCGAAATGAATCAACAATCCTCGTTTAGGCCCTTAGCGTGTTCGGAGAAGAATAAAGAACGAAATTATTACCTACTCGTATGTGTTGTCCTCATAGAAAAAGGAAAAAGTTTTGTAATCTGTGGTTGTCCCGCAGGAGCCTATATCGAGCAGCATTCAACTTTCGATTCCAATGAAGCTGTGACTAAGATATTCCCTTACCTGAGAAATCCTGTATTATTTGTCTGGTTTCTTCAAAATTAGACACATTCTACAATAGTTCTCTCCAAGTGTGAATATATTTCTTAAAGCTTTAAATCTTACTGTCTACTTCTTGTCTTGGTTGATAGTTATTATTCGGTTGCCGTTGCATTTACCTTGAGTTTAAACCAGTCACGAAGTTATTAAATAAAATCCTACAAGACAGGCTTATAATTGAAGAACAATGACAGGTTCCATCAATATTGATTGAAATAAGCGTGGTTAGTTTTTAATTGTTTTTTTTTTTTTTTTAATATTAAATAGGACTGCGTTTGACCACAGTCTCACCTGTTGGTAAGTGAAGACGTGGTCGAAGCTGATACACACAGGCCTAGCAAATACCTATTAACTATTAACCCTCGACTTGAAGACACCCAAGTTGTAATTTTCGGGAAACACTGAAGCGGGTAAGGAGTTCCAAATCTTCGCCGTCCGGATTATGAAGGTCGAAGCAAATCGCTTCGTGCGGACAAACGGAATATTAACCATGTAGCGATGGCGCCGTACCGTTTCTCTAGATGTTCGGTTGTAAAATGGAGACGACGGAATCAGATCATGCAACTCCTGGGCGCATTCACCGAAATGCACTTTGTAAAAGACCGATAAACTGGCAACCTGCCTACGGTGTTCCAGGCTTAGCAAGCGGCGCTCCACCAACGAGTTGTCAGCAATAAGCCGTTTTGCTCGTCTCTCAATAGAATTTAAAGTCTCGAGCTGATACTTAGCAGAACCATCCCAAAGATGAGAACAATACTCCATACACGACCGGACTTTGTTCTGTAAAGTATCCATATTATAATATGAAGAATTTTATATAAAAACAATAGTCAAGTTTAAATAAAACAATTTTCAAGTGCAGATTTTTAAATCATACGTTTGTGTTTTATATTACATATGTTTAAAAAACGTTTTAGTCATAGTGCTTGTTATATCTACTGTTTATAATAATCCTTAATAACTGGAAGATATGGACAAGTGTACTAATTAAATATTAATACTCCAAGATAGCTCAGAAGAAACGTATATCGCTCACTGCATGTTTGTTAACACATAACACTAAGTATGTTTGTATATCATTGTTTTGAATAAAGTATCACACACTTGACGAGTCAGTATGTGGCTAAGAGAGAAATGTATGAAAAGAGTAATAAGTAATGGTAGAGTCAAAGGCAAAACTAAGCTAAACTTAGCGGGATGAAACGTCGTTCCTTATTTCACTGAACTGTCGTTAGAGAGCCGTTCCGCATTTATATTGAATCTAAACAAAAGCCCAACTTCATACTGAATATTACTAGGCTATACATCAATCTAGTCATCCCATATTAACACTCAATCCTGGATAAAGCTTTCTTATGTTCACGTCACTTTTCGATGCAGTATGAGTCTCATCCATTTTGCCGATATCGATTTCTTTCGACTATAGTGCTAGTGGTGTGACCGGTAATCTTCTCTCTGAGCGTACTCTACATAATCTCTTTAACTTAGTTCATAAAGCCTATAGAAAATCCAAGCTATTCTGAGCGGTTATTATCACATTGCAGGCAAATGTAAACAGGGACCTCTCGGCCATAAAGTGACGTCACTTTGCAACTGTTTCCTAACCATTCGCATGTTCGTGTTACTGTCACAAAACCAGTTGCGTAAACTCATGCCACCATCAACACAATTTATTCATTGGTATATTCTCTTCATACTCCGCTATGAATTTCACAATAAAGTCTACGTGTCCGTATAGTTCAACCATCGACTTCATACCCCAATAGACGTTTATTTTTACCTAACATTTTTGCAGCTTCTGTCAGCGTTTGCTTCCGTCCGTTCTTCCTCCTGTTCACGCGTTCTTGAGCATCCTCATTAGTTAGACCCTCGCTTAAATATTTTAGTACATCAAACCAGCCTCACATATGAAAGTCAATAAATACATGGCATGTTCTACCTCTATTAGTCCAATTTTGTTAATGGACCAATCAGTACTCAGCTGACAGAGCAATTAGAATTAGGCTTCTGTTGACTGGACTAATCAGCGATTAGTTTTCCGCGTTCTTTAAATGATACTGCAAGTTAAAAAAAGAGAATAAAAATATATTAGTCGTCTACAGGTATTTTGTCGCTGAGTTCAACGCATTCATGGTTTATGATCGAATCGAATAGTGAATAGTCCATAAGGCTTTTATGTCGCTGAGTTGTATTGCGATGCATATTGACTTATGATCTATTTCATCATAATTTCGTATAGCATTTATGTTCGATAATTGCCTTAAAGGTTATCGCCTGAATTTTGAAATTTTCTTAAAAGAGACCCTAACGGGGTACCTTTCCAAATTATTTGTCAGTGGTTAGATTGTTTGCGTGCTCTATAAACTACGCGATATCTTTAGAATAAATCGTTTAGAATATAAGGCATGAAATCTTTACACATTTCTGGTGTAATATTATGTCTTAGTTCAGAGGGCCTATTGGCTATCGCAAAACGACATGTAAAACACTAGAATCCATAGACAAAATCGCGTACATTACGTGCTTAAACCTCCTTATTAATATGAGTAAAGTAACAAAAGCAGCAATGTACATTGAAGTTGCCATCAATCGTAGTGGGTGAGAATTAGCCAATAGCCCCTCAGGTAGGTTCACCATATTTTAATCAAAATTTCAATCTTAATAATAATGCCTCCGAAGTCTTTATAAGTCATGTGACCAACGGTTTGTTAATTTGAAATCGATATTCTAATATTAGCATCATTCCCCCAATTTGACCTCACCTCTCAACACGTTCTAAATTCCCTTTGAAATCACGAAAAGCTTTATCATTAAATTTGAACAGGTCCTACTCGTATGTTTCGAGTTGTATTCAAGCTGACGAAGGGGTTGACAAAGCCTGTTTTATTCTGTGATCTCTTTTATAACCATGTCGTATTCCACGTAATAAAGATTCACATAATATTTGTGAATGAGTTTTGTAACAAAGGTATTGTACGGATAAAAAGGTAAGATACCGTTTTATCCATACATTAAGTACTTTTGTGTGTTGAGATTACATATCAAGCTTCAACGGGTGTTTGCTTGTTCCTCTTGCTTCTCCGTTTACTGGTTTTGCTTATATTTTCTTTTCACAAGGGTTGAAAAATATCGAGTTTTATGGTAAAGTCCGCTTGCATTCGCTTTTAAACCACTTGGGTTATCGTTTATGATAAAAATGTTAATAATGCAAGATAAAGCATTTGTTTATCTGTAGCATCGCGATAATGGTTGCTGTCTATTGTATTTATGTCATCCAATACTTAGTTTGTGTTCCGGTCAGGGTGACATCAACAAACAGTGTTATCTGATCTACCACAGCGGTTTACGTTTATATACGTTCGTTATATAAACATATTTGAATCGTTGCATGTATCATGAATGTTAAAATCCCTTCTGCGAAAAAATCTCGCATTGACGCGTGTTATAAATTGTAAAAACACTTGGCTTAAAATTTTGATAGAAAAGTATTTATTTTGCCATTGGCTTTAAATTTATAAACCAGCAGCATTTCAGCCTTCGACTTCCTTGTTCCCTTCCTCAAATGCTTAATCTTTCTTTACTGAATAGCATTTCTTGTGATCTCCACGTTTTTGTTGCCTTCCCGTTGAAGTACTTTAATTAAATTAGAAGCCTCTAACTCATTTATTGACTAAACATTTCAATTCCGCTGTGAATTATAGAAAGCCAAGAAAGTGATATTTTAACGACTCGTTTCCTGTCCCTCGCTTTATTATTTGTTTATTTACTGTGTTATATAGTATATGTTAACTGAAAGTGATACGCAGTGCGCCCGCGTCGCGTTGGGCCCTCTCCCCGTTTTGTGTCAATGGGTTAATGCTCAATTAGGATGGCACTTGTATGACGAACATTGGATGTTCTATCTTGTGGAGTGGCTGGGATCTAACAACTAGCTATTTGACAGATCTAGTTCAGGGCACTGGAGATTTTATTCCCAGGCGATGATATGTTTGGAGCCTTTACTCTAGTTAAAGTTTGACCAGATTTACCCATAATAACTAACATTCATGTAATCAACAGCACGACACGCATTCCAGCGTTGTGTTGTTTCGGGTGTTGTTATAGTGGTCATTTTACTAATTATTATGTTAGATAGCCGCCGCCATTTTTCTGTTTGAGCACACGTTAGTCTCCACAAAAATGTTTATATGACGATGATAACATTTGATACTCTACAAACTAACCATAAAAGAATTCAAACAAAATATCGCTGATCAAACGTATACTTACTCGCGGCTTCAAAATCTTTCTTAGCGAAAGTAAAGAATATAAATTATTACTTCATAGGTGCCTACACAGGTCTACGGCGAAGGTCTACGTCTTAATACCTGTCGGAATTCCAAATTTCTTCACAATCCGTTCAGATGTTTGTGCTATGCGTTGATAGATAAGTCAAATCATGCGGTCGCAATTTATTTTTATATATTTAGATTTCTATATTTCTATCTATTCAATAATGGAAACCGTCTTAGCAGCTTACACTGCATATTTCAAAGCAATTTTCACGCCGTTTTCGCCTTGCGCAGTACGTCTGCAGTGCTCTAATATACACGTACTGCGTACTCATTCTATATTCACTAGCAGAAATGTTTAACTGCATAGTTACCTGTAGTTCATAAAATTGTGTGCTAATTCCGTTGCGTTAAAGTTGTAGATTGTTCGAATGGCTGAGCTTGAAATTGTACATTACGTATATTACTCTCCGCGAATACATTGATCAACTAAAATGGGATGTTGTGACAGCGTTTATAAACGACTGAATAATAAGAGAAGTAAAATAGTTAGCAAGTATACTTAAGTTCATTTGCTTGAATCGACTAATTTTAAAAAGTATCTATTGATTAGAAAAAGAAGTGTAAACATGCGACTGATGTTTCTACATATCTAATATTGATTTTATGGTTTGCATAGCCTAATATTGTTATATTGATTTTTTGGTTTGCAGTTTATTGGATTTACCAAAATTGGGCTTAATAAGAAGACTTGATGCTGAAAATAATATAATTTTAGTATTAGAGTATTATTAGTTAGTGCTTAATTTCATGTTCACGTTTGCATATTCTAAAATCGCTCCGGTCACAACTGTCTTAACTAGAAATTTGAATCGACAAATACTGTAAATAAAATTGTCGTGGTCCAGTAATACAGAGTTGATTGTATATTATTACCACATCGTCGCCTACATATCGCACGCTCTAATTATATAACGCGAGGGTTAGTTGTCATCCTGTCTTCATGCTGGATAAATGTATTATTGTCATGTGAACAGGTTCAAAGACCGTTCATGTCACTTATACGCACGCTAGAGATGCATTCACTTCACTTATCGCAGTTCTTTATCTTAGTCGTAGATTCGTAAGATCTGCCCCAAAGTTCGTGTTTCGAGTTGTTCGAAATATATGTAGGTTAATGTATGTAGGTTGCTGTTGATTAGGAAATTCTAGTCCAGTAGTAAGATAGTCCAGTCTTATACGACACGTGGTGTAGTAAAATATCAGGAACATTTTCAAACAGAATGAGCCTTGCTTCACCTTACGTACGACTCTGTCGCTCGCACCATATCACAAAAATAGTAAGTTCGTCGTATGACTGTTGAGTCGCACAAAGAAGACTTTTTTTTTAAGTCAAAAAGGTGCGCCGAGTTCCGGTATTATATCGACGCTAATAGATATTACGAGGAAACTTTATTCAATACGGTACAAAGGACCACGCAAAAAGGTACAATTATGGATCTATAAATAGCATGAAAACGTAACGCAATATTAATATTGGCAAAAAGCTGTTAAAGCATAAATTTGTGGAAAGAACACTTTGTTGCAGTAAAGAAAATTTGTATTAACCACAGATAGGCCACTTTACTGCCGTAGTAGCTCTAGTATTGTTCCCTTGTATTTTATCGATAAAGGCATTTGCCACAAAAAAAATAGGTAGGTACCTACATAGACACATAATATTACCGTACTTTATTTTATACTACACAGCAAACTAAATATGTATAGAGAAAATGTAACAACAATTTAGTCTTAGACTAGTTTGGTAGCATATTAGGTTCTAGGTTCAGCATGTTATACCTCTATTGTTACGAGAGTATATCACAAATCGTTATCCTTACAGAAATAGGAATGTTATTTGTGCAGCAGACTGTAACGAAAGGTACCATGCTTACTGCCACTAGCAAATTGTACTGGGAATTTACGTTCCCCGATATCTCAATGCTAGCTAGCGCTCTGAGGTATTCTGGGAACTCACTGAAACCATGTATCTGATATCATTATAATAATATTATTGTGTGTTATATATGAACGTTGTCATTCATGCATTTGACATGGATGACTTTAAACAAATTAGATGAGAATTATTATGATTACGTAGACTTGATCTATAATACTTGAAGTACAAGAAAATACGGTAGAAATAAGTTTTAATGTCTCCTAAAACGACATAATTTTGTTAAAAGAATTTTCGTAACAAGGAAATACACGAAAGAAATGCAAACAAATAGGTATTTTGATTTATTAGAGAAAAAAATACTTTACGATAGTAGTGATAGCATTTTCTCGATTTACCATTTTAAACAAAATTAGGCCACAAAGGTGGCTTCAATATTCAGCTATCCAATAAAATCTGATTAAAACGTTCCTCATTCCACCTCCAATGGAATATTTAACATTCTTCGCAGAAATCGAACGGGAGCGAAATAGGAGCGAATAGAAATGCAATCTATTCACCACTTCAAGCCCGTGTCTCAAATTAAGCGCAGCCCTTTGGACTTGCAATTGCTTCGTCCGAAATTGAAATCGACTGTCTGTTCCCTTTAATATTGCGAGTTACGAGTAGTTCACGTATTTGCAATTTGCACCGTCCATAGTCACTATGTCACACACCTACAATGCATTGATTTGTTCAAAATTTGCTACATTTATACATAACCACATCTCTATTAATATACGAGTATATTCTCTGGCGTTCTATGTCACAGGTCATTCAGTTCAAATCAATACAGCTCTATCTCATTTTATCTGAACACATCTCACAAAAATAAAAGCCTATAAAAATGTCTAAAAGCGTTCTTCGATAGTCTACAGTAGATATAGTAGACTCGTAATATGTCCAAACCCTCAGCGGGATCTAAAAATAAAGCTCCCAGACGAAAATGTATTCCAACATGCATTAAAGTTTCCGATACTGTGGAAAATGGATAGAGTTGTGAATCTGAGAATGCACTCCTGTTGGAAGTGGATCCTCCCGCTATGCCCGGAGCGAGCTTCACTGCCGTAGTTTTACTGAAACTTATTTCCAATAGAACGAGCATTTCACGAGGACTCTATTGAGTGCGAGTAAAACGTACGTGCTCCAATTTTTGAATTTCCATACGATTTATTCTTCGGTAAACTGAAATACAGTGCATTAAACTAGTATTCATAATACCTTATGTACCTACTTGTGAGTAAACATATCTATTTAACTACTTTTAAAACCCTTCGGAGACTAACGATAAAGCAGTGGAACTGGCACGATACTGAATAAAACAGCTTTAACCATACATAGGAAAACATAATATAGGAAAATAAAGGTATATTGCCAATGTGTCTTATCATAATGTATATTCTACGGCTTAATAAATAAGTCCGGTCCAGAACCATCAAATTGTATCCTAGGCTTCAACGATGGTTCCTATATTCCGTACCTCGATATTAATTAATCTGAAGCCACAGACCTGTATATTTTGAGGTAACATAACACAATTTGCGATCCCATCGCCGCAAGGGAGAGTTCAACCAATTTGCGTAACTATCATGCGAATTCAGGGACCTCAATCTTGTGGTATATTCCCAATACAAGCTTCGCTTAATTGATACTCGGCTCTGAACCAATATCTGGTTTCAAATCTGCAAACCATTATAGACTATATTAGATGCAAATAAATGTACTTTATTGAAATGGTTATGACTAAAGCATTTTAATTATTAGGTAGGTATAGCAAATCTTATCCATTAAAAATATACTCGTATACCTGACATGTACTTTAATAATTATACCATAAAATACTTTTTCTAGTGTAGTTTAGAACGAACATGTAAAGGTTAATGTAATGTATGTGTAATAATGTACAGTTTCTAAAATATTGATTTTTGTTCCCTGAACACTGAGATTTTCTGGGAATGAAACAATTTTTAGATATTATGTAGGCGCAACAGCCGTACACAAACAAGGCTCATGGTCCCGTGAAATGATTTACATAATTTTATTTTACCCGTGTACGATCAATATATCAAAAAATATAGAATAATTTATACTTTATACTCTCCGGTAAATTTTATTACTTATATCGTGCTTTGTTCTTTCTTTTCGCTAGTATTAAAAATAAAAACGACTCCAGTGCAGTTATTATTTTCACACTTCGGCAGACGCGAGTGCATAGATAGTAGCTAGAAACGATCATCCATTTAGTATCTAGTGTAACCTTTATATTTGTAACAGAGTAAAGTGACAGAATTTTACGTAAAACTTATTAATATCGAAGTAATATCGCAGGTTATTGGTGCGGTATTGAATATGGACAAATAAACTCTGCAGCTTTATTTGTTCGCTATTTCATAGAATTTTATTTCAAAAGGAATTTCATCGTAAAAGCGGTCCGCCGCGCTCTCTGTGCGTTTAAAAAAATATAATATGATATAAGAGTATCATGACATACTCGAAACAAGAATATTGGGATCCATAGGAAATATAAACAAACATAAGCTCGAACAAGCTAAAATCAAAAAAATCCTTGTACGTTTACAATTTATGAAAGTGAGCCCCGAGAGGAAGTTCTCGCTGCTTCAGGCTGAGAGTTCTTCAATCGGAAAACTTCACTTCAACATTTTGCGAACATGCGAGAATACAGTATTTTGGAGCACAAAATTAAAGTGATTTCAATTGAATTTTAAATATTCAATTATCTTAAGTGCTAGTCGTATAGTTATGATGGAGTTGGATTTAAGAGTAATTATTTTAACCAACTGTAGGTAACCTTTATAAATTTACTTCAATCCTATTCTATCCGCTGTCTAAAACTAAGAATAAAGTGTCTATTAGTAATTCCGGCGAGACTTGGGATATTCTTCTTTTAGTTTCACTGGAACTTGAAAATGTATTTTTCCCTTTTTTGGCTTCTGGCTGAATGGAATTTCATGCTTTCGTTCCGCAGAGAAAATTCTTCATGTGTCGAAAATCGGAGCTCGGCGCAGCTCTCCAATTTCTAGTCTCAAAGTCAGACATACTCGTATTGTACTAGAGGTAGTATTCTTTCTACGACAAACGTAGCTTAAATTTTTCTCGAATTGGGGATATACTTATATATACTTTAGCTTTTATATCCGATAGCTTTATTATTAAGTACATGAATGCGTAACGGCGATTGTACTACGACTACGAGAAATAATTATTATAATTTGTGTTAATTGGTGTTTGTATCCTATAGATCAAGTTGGCTACCGGTTTCGGGGCCTTAACAACCGGTCACTATAGCCGCTACTCGACTGTATCCGTGTTCTGTATAAAGTTTTAGTGTGTACTTGTATTGTATGTGTCGTGCATAATACTTGTTTATACTTGAATATTGTTAGGTTTTAATTAAGGCTGGTTCGAGAGTATGCTTCGAAGTAAATTCTGGAATGGATCCATTTTGTTAGTTGGAACTAGTTGGAAGTAGGTATTTATGCAGGACATAAAACACACAGTTTCAAGCGTAATTTGCCATCAATCACTATAAAAAATGCCTTCATTTTTAGGGTTCCGTACCTCAAAAGGAAAAAACGGAACCCTTATAGGATCACTTTGTTGTCCGTCCGTCCGTCCGTCCGTCTGTCTGTCTGTCAAGACCCTTTTTCTCAGGAACGCGTGGAGGTAACAAGCTGAAATTTATAGGAAATGGTAAGGTCCATTGTCTCTTAGAGCTGTGAAAATTTCAAACTTCTTGGCCAACGCAATCAAAAGATATAGTCGAATATGTCGCAAATTTCAGCAAATTTTCGACATTACCAAATAAATCAAAACCTACGGGGCACTTTCCGTGAACTCAGAATCTTGAAATTTGGCACGAAGTAACTCCTTAGAGCACAGATAAAGGAAAAATTGCAAAAACCATAAATTTTTATTTGCATCATGTGAAAAAAATATTTTGAATAATTTTATACCTACTACCCCTTTTCTCATGAACGCGTAGACGTATTAAATTGAAATTCATATCAAATACTCAAATCTATAATACCTTTAAACTGTAATAAAATCAAACCTCTATGTCAACGCATTCAAAAGAAACAGCAATTTTAGTCGCAATTTTAAAATCGCAAATACTCTCAAAAAATCAAAACCTACAGGGTACTTCCCGTGATCTTAGAATCTTGAAATTTGGCACGAAGCAACTCCTTAGAGCACAGATAAAGGAAAAATTGCGAAAATTGTACATTTTTAGTTACATCATATAAAAAAATATTTTTAAAAATTTCATACTCACTACCTTATTTCTCATGAACGCGTGCAGGTATTAAACTGAAATTCATATCAAATACTAAGGTCTATTATACCCTTAAACTGTAATAAAATCAAACCTCTATCTCAACGCATTCAAAAGAAACAGCAATTTTAGCCGCATTTTTTAACTCGCGACTCAAGGGAATCAAAACCTACAGGGTACTTGCCGTTAACTCAGAATCTTGAAATTTGGTACGCAGCAACGTCTTAAATCACAGGCACTGGAAAAATTGCGAAAACTGTAAATTTTTAGTTACATCATATAAAAAAATATTTTTAATAATTTTGTATTTACTATCCCTTTCCTAAAGAAAGCGTAAAGGTATTAAATTGAAATTCATACCAAATACTCAGCTTTATAATAACTTTAAGCTGTAAAAAATCAAACATCTATGTTAACGCAATCAAAAGAAACAGCAATTTTAGCCGCATATTTTCAAACTCGCAAGTACTCGCAAGGGAATCAAAACCTACAGTATATAATATTATACCCACTTTTCCTTAGGGTTCCGTAGAAACTCGTAGGTTTGTACGGAAGCATCAGTGCTCGAGTCCTACTCGTACTTGACCGGTTTTTTTAAAGCATATTTTTAGTATCACCTGTTTCTAATGCAAGGCATTTTTGTCCCCTGAAGTTTGCGTCAAAGCGAATAAATGCAGTTTAAAATTTCTTTTCCAAAAAGCCTCAGCTGTAGACCTAACTGTAATTAACATTTACAGGTGACATCACACAAAAAGGCTATGAGAAGAAACGCTCCCGTCTGCTGGCTCCATACATCCAGCAGCAACAGCCGCAAGGTAAGTTGAACCTTATCGTTTGCACTATAAATGCCATAATCCTAACCCTGATGCTTGAACTAATATTATAGGTGGACCACTACAAGCCTCGTGTACTGAGTACCGGTCAAAATTGATGACGATATGCACCAATTTAGTATTAGTCTCATATCGCTACTGAAGCGTCGCAGGGTCAAGTGTCAATTAATTGCAGTCGATGGATGTCGGACAATCGCAAACTATCGCTCGGCCCGATTCAGCAATGGGGGTCAAACGGTGGGGCCATCTCGAATCTGGATCTTAGAGGACGGTCGGTGCGATGAACTGTCGCGATATAATAACTACCTCGTATTTACAGATGTTATTAATATTGTTTATATGTGTATGTTTGACTGTCAATTTCACGATAATAAATCCTCTTGTGCTTAACACATTCTACTTGAACAAATTTTATCCGTGAGTGTCTAGAGAGCGCCGCGTCATCCATCCTACCACGGTAAAGAGATATACAGTAGTTTGACTCCATAGAAACGGCCGGAATTTGGGAGTGAGTAGATGTGGGCAGATGTGGGTAGAAGTGGGTATATAATCCAGAAGCGGGTGCCACGCAGCGACGGGCGGACGTCGCGATAGTTTTTTGCAAGTATTTAGTGTAATTTACGTTATTTACTTTGGACGTATGTATACATAATATAATAAATTATATAAAATGGCAAAAAATAGCATTCGATATTATGCTGTTTTTGAGGTAAGTTAGTATGAAGTTATTATAATATTTATTTTTTATTTTTAAAAGTATTCTGCTGAAGTAAGAGTGCGAGTAAGAGACCGAGTAAGAGACCGAGTAAGAGTGCGAGTAAGAGTCCGATAAGAGTGCAAGTAAGAAACTGAGTAAGGATGCGTGTAAGTGTCCGAGTAAGAGTGCGAGTAATAGTCCGAGTAAGAGTGAGATTAAGATTCCGAGTAAGAGACCGAGTAAGAGTGCG
This sequence comes from Hemithea aestivaria, assembly GCA_947507615.1. Lineage (NCBI taxonomy): Eukaryota > Metazoa > Arthropoda > Insecta > Lepidoptera > Geometridae > Hemithea > Hemithea aestivaria. The sequence goes on from OX382323.1 coordinate 6,896,534, forward strand.
AATAAGAGTAAGAGTCCGAGTAAGAGTTCGAGTAAGAGTGCGAGTAAGAGTTCGAGTAAGAGTTTGAGTAAGAGTGCGAGTAAGAGTCCAAGTCTTGTCTCTTGTCTTGTCTTGTCTTGTCTCTTGTCTTGTCTTGTCTTGTCTTGTCTTGTCTATTGTCTTGTCTCTTGTCTTGTCTCTTGTCTTGTCTCTTGTCTTGTCTCTTGTCTTGTCACTTGTCTTGTCTATTGTCTTGTCTCTTGTCTTGTCTTGTCTTGTCTTGTCTCTTGTCTTGTCTAGATAGTAGCTTAAGTAAGTAGATGATATGAAATAGGTAGGTACCTACTGTATGCGGGCAGCGGCTGCCCGGCAGCCCTATGACTTGCGCATGTACCGCGAGACTGTAGGTATTTATGTTCAAAAATCACGCTCAGTCAAACTACTGTATATCTCTTTACCGTGATCCTACTTAATTCCGTCGCGACGCGCTCATAATTATTATTGGATTTACGAGTATTCGAATCATTTAGATGCACTGCACGTCAACTGCAAAAATTAATTTCCCAAGTTTGTTTTCACATTTTCATGTTTGCGTTTCGGTGACAGGTTTATGGGTACCGTTAAATTTCGAGTGTTCACTTATTTATAAATCACTGTTTGCTGTGTTTAGACTTGTCGGATAATTGTTGCACCAGCCGGGAGGTTGAAATTATTAAAGTAATGAGGTCGGCCTTCACCGTTGGTCGACGCGAAAAACACGCTATCTAACATCTGTCTACGGTCTAAATACTTGTTGCTTGGGGGCGCTAGTGTCTATGTTCTGGAGCATATTTCACTGGATTTTAGTGTATTACATTAGTTCCTTTTTTATTCACATTTATTAGAAGTGTAAACATTGAACGATGACGCGCCTAGCATCCATCGACTGTAAATTATTTATTTTCAGATTTATTTTTATTCGATTATTTAAGTTATTATGTTGGTTAAACGATAACACATGCACAAAACCACACTTTATCATGGCACTCGTTAGACATTATAACTGGCACTGTCAAAACGCGGCTTTAGATGCTTACGGTGCTGTTGCCTGCAAAAAATGGTGCTAAACTTTGGCTCGAGCTAATATTATGTTAGTTGGGGTTACATGACCTATAAAACGCTAAAATATAATATGTAAATGCTATGTTTATACAAAATTGAGTTGTGACGTATGTAATAACTCGTAAATAAATATTATAATGTCTTACTGTCACATTATAATATTAATTAATGATAGTATAACTAAAACATCCTATTTGTAGGTAGGTATATCGATAAATATTATCTCGTCTTGTTAAAATCAGGCTGCTGGCTATTGACCCGGTTCGAAAACTAAATTAGTTAAAATAGATAGGTAATCTTGTTGCAAATATTGTTTATGAATTCACGGTTCGCAGAAATGTGAAGCGACACAACTATTTCATTAGTCATATTTTATCAGACACTTGACATGCTGAAGCCGCTGCTTGGGTTAGAATCGATGTTTTATAAAGTTGTATAGAAATGAGGTAAATACAATGTAATAATATCGTTGTTTCAAAATTATAACTAAATGTGTCAGACTGCTGGCTTTGACAGTTTTTTGGGAGCTCTTTTATAAAGATGGTTTAATTCGTAATAATTAAGAGCTTTAACAACTATCACAATACCTTAAAACAACTGCTGAATTTGATTTTCCATCATTTTCATCGTAATTTCAAAGGCGGCCAACAATAATTAGAAGCAGAAGCTTGAAGTTAAATTTACACGTCAACGGGTGAATGAAGGGTTAACGTTTGGTTTGAGTTCAATCCAAGTAGGTATGTATTTATGTCGTTTGAAAAGCTGCTTACTTTGTAAACGAATAAAGTTCTCATTTCTCTTTTCTAACTATTTTTCTCTATGTTAATGTTCTCTAGTAGTATCTCTGAAATATAATGTTCAACCAGTGAAGTATTATTTAAGCAATTAATTAGTTGCGAAGAAATCAAATACGAAATACTCAGAAAAAACTTGTTGTATTCGCTATGGTACTCCTGAACTCTGTACTTATAGCAATCATAGCATTATAGTTTTCCTCTTCAGTACTCAGCTTCAAGAGATACTCTGAGCAACGAACGGTATTCAATAGACACTCCACTTGCCACAGAGCTCGTTAATTAAATTAATTACTAATTAGGGACAATCAGTGATGCAATTCGCTCTCCAGGAGCGACATGTAGGTGGCGTAAGCGTTTTATTTATACGACGCAAATAGCTGCTCCTTTTTCCACCTATCGTATTACTAATGGAGGAGCCAATTAAGCTCTGGGCACTTTAATAATAGGCTGCTAATAAGGAGTGAAAGGTCAAAGAGTCAAAGTGCTTCTTAGAAATTGGATAGTAATGATTGACATTATCACGATGGAGGGATAATATGATTGTTTTAGCCGTCGAGTCATGGCTAAATACAGTTCTTAAAGATATTAGTGGCGGGATAACGTAAAGGTCAAAAACTCCGTAACCGAGCTACCCTTTCCAGTACCTTGTATATTGACTTTCTTTCCCACTTAGCGTATTTTTAGACGGCGGTGTCGACCCGCTTTACAAAATATTGTCTATTTACGACAAAATGAATTTGATGTCACATATTTTGGGTAATAAATCTTTTAAACGGTCACATTTTTCAAGTCAAATTGCCAAGCAAACAACGTTCTCCATAATTTCTCTAAACTGCTATAAAATTTGAGCTCCTCACACTGCTTTCCCATAACAATTTCGTGTTGTATAAGTGTACTAAAAACTATCCGATCTTGCGTTGCGTGAGATAGGCATTATAGCTTTTTTCACGAGTGAAACATAATGTGCGTAAACATCTCAGTCGGTAACCGCAGATGTAGATAAATAATAATAGTACAGCTACTGACAATAATGCGTGAAGATTGCATTTTAAAAAATCCAAGGCTTTCAGACTACATGCTGAGGCAAGTTTTCAATAAGAAACTGCTCAAGGTCCAATAGTTTCTATTCCGTTTCTAACCTTAGATGGCATTCCACCTTTTATAATAATAAATGTATGATCTGAATTGGAATCGGGAAGGAGAAATAGGGGGAATAGTAGAGGTTCAATAAATAGTTTATTGAGAAGGATATTTGTTTCTGAAGAAACATTGTTAATAATAGATTATTCCGTTCAAATAGATACTAGACAGCCTTTGTCTTCCTTTATGAGTATTTTTCCATTAAATTGATGAAGGTAGAGTTCACTGAACGAAGAAATATCAAAGACGTTGAATAATTTGACTGTGAATTTTGGGAAACGTGAGTTGAATACCTATTTATTTGTTTTTTTTTTTTAATTTATATTATTAATGTCATTCTTTAACGTTCATCGTGAATATCTTAAATTTTCAAACATCATATTTTTTCAATTTGGTTCCAAACAGAAGACCCCTTAAATTTCGTCCCAAAGAACAAATTTAAACTAATAGTTTCGAATTAACAGACATTTAAAAGCAATGTTCTAGAGGACGTCGGCTTCTTTGTTGTTTGATGAACTTAGCACATCTATCGTCTCCATTGTAAAAGTAGCAATACCGCTTTGAGGGTTGTAGAATCTCCAGTCTCATTCCCTACTAATTTAGCTCTTGCTCGTCTTCGCTGGATCAAAATTCTGAGAAATGTTTGTCTAGTATCATTATTGCTTCTTTCGCTGGTTTTTTATCCACTTTTATGTTTTTACCTATAAAATGAGATGAATTTTTAATTTACGCAAGCGTAATTATGGTCTATGTTTTGTAATTGATGTTTGATTTAATTGTTATTGTCTTAAAACTAGGTAACCACTAGACGTAATGACTCACTTGTGTAAATCATTAATTGCATGTTACTCATCACTAAGAGTGACGTAAATCTATAAAACTTAATTTATTTCTTGGCCAGTATTTAACTGAATTTATTAACTGTCCTTTAAAAGAATCACCAGGGCTTCAAAAAACAAAAAGTAAAATAGTCTTATATCTGTTTTCAAACCTCTCCGAAATGGGTTGACCGATTTTTGCGTTTGTTTTTGGGTATATTTTGTAGTTCTGAGAATACGTCGTTACGTAAGTATTTCGTACGAAATTGCGCGAGTTAGCTAGTAATTAGTAATCATACCTCTATACATATGTGTCTACTTGTGTATATAGGTCTGTTCACTATTTTCTCTAAAACTATCGTCGCATCAAATCCATTATTTTATTGGCTTAGGTAGGTACCTACCTGCTACCTAGGGTAGGTAGCAGGTAGTAGGTAGCAGGTAGGTACCTACCTAAGCCTAGTTTCGTTATCGCTGAAAAACGCATTACGCGTAATCGTGTGGGGTACGGGAGGGTTAACTTCAATTTAAATATAATCAAAAGTTTTTATCAAAATCAATTTTGTTGAACTTCTTCTTAGTCGTGTTCTTCATTACTGAAGGTCGCGTCCTTGAAATTCGACCGTTGCCCGCTGCATGAGCTGTTTCCACTTCGCCCGGTCCTCGGCTTCTCGTATGGCGCTTACAACGGGTAGGCCAGTGAGGGTGGTCACTTGATCACACCAGCGACTAGGTGATCGGCCGCGGGGTCTCTTTCCTTCCACCTTGCCCGTCACAATCAGCTTATCCAGGTTATCTGGCTGTCGACGGGCAATGTGACCAAAGTAACTTAGGATCTTCTGGTAACAGATTGTTGAAAGCCTGATTCGTATGCGAAGCTGGTCCAGAATAGATTTATTTGTTCTTTTGGCTGTCCATGGTATGCGGAGCATTCGTCTCCAACACCACATTTCAAATGCATCGATTTTCTTACGCTCCGATGCCCTAATTGTCCACGACTCTGCCCCGTAGAGAAAGATTGAGAAAACCAGAGTTCGCACTAGTCTCGTTTTCGTAACGTTGGAGACCTTTCGACTTTGCCATATGCGTGTGAGCTTGGTCATTGCTGCTTTAGCCATCTGTGTCCTCCTCCTGATCTCTCTTTCGCTTCCTCCTTGGTCAGTAAGTAGGGAACCGAGGTAAATGAACTCGCTGACGACTTCCAGATCCGAGAGTTCTCCAGTTCTAGGGAGTTGGCCAGTCCTGTCTACTATCATTACTTTAGTTTTGGCCTTGTTGATAGAGAGCCCAACCAATCCACTCTCATACTCTACCCTGCGGAATAGGTTTGCGAGCTCTTTTTCCGATGATGCAAATAGCGTTGTATCGTCCGCATATCTCAGGTTGCTAATTTTCTTGCCACCGACTGAAATGCCCCCCTCCCAATCTTCCAAGGCTTTCCTCATTATGTATTCACCATAAATGTTGAAAAGAATGGGAGAAAGAATGCACCCCTGTCTCACCCCTTTTTCTGGCTTGAAGGGTCCTGAGATGACGTTATTCACTCTAACCATAGACTCACCATCTTCGTACAGGTTAGCGATCAGCGATACTAAGTGTTGAGGTACGCCCATGTCTTGGAGAATGTTCCACAAACAGTCCCATCGGACACAATCAAACGCCTTTGTGTAGTCAATGAAGCACATAAGTATTGGAACGTTGAACTCGCGACTTTTCTCAATTATTTGTCTTATATTTACAATTTGCTCTCTTGTGCCTCGACCCTTCACAAAGCCCGCCTGTTCACTAGGGATCTGCCACTGAACATAGGATTGTAGTCTTCTGTTAATTACATAAAGCATAATCTTGCTAGCGTGCGATATTAATGCCACTGTCCTGTAATTACCACAAGTTCTTGTTGATCCTTTCTTGTGTAGTGGAATTAGCAGGGATTCTTTCCAGTCGGTAACCCAAGTGCCTGTTCTCCAAACCTCGTTACACAAATGAAGCAGTAGCTCGATTCCCCGGTCTCCTAGGTGTTTCAACTCCTCAGCGAAAATGTTGTCTCTACCGGCTGATTTATCTGTTTTAAGTTTGTGCAATGCAGCTCTGATTTCGGATTCTATAATATCTGGCTCCAAATAATGTTCGTCTATCGCTCGAGAATATCCTTTTTGTCCTGCAGGGTCGGCGTATAATTTTTCGCAGTACGATCGCCACCTCTCCGTTACCTCATCTATCTCACTTAATAGCTTGCCCTCATCAGTTTCTATAGCCCATGTTTTTGCCTTGAATTCTCTCGTGATACTTTTGATTTTCAAAAATAAATCTCGCGTTTGAAACTTTTGCGCATGATCTTCAATATCCTGACAGATTGAGTTCAAGTAGTCGTTGTAGTCGCTACGACAAAGAAGTTGAACCCTTGTCGAAGCTTCGTGGTACTCTGTAAGAACAGATTCGACATCGCCTTTGAGTAGTTCCTTTCGCTCTCTGATAGCCTTCCAAGTCTCCTCTGTTATCCACTCTTTCCTCGGTACATCCGCAGACTTCCTTTGAGCTTCATTACGCGAGGAGATAATAAGGGCTTTTAATCTATTCCAGTTCTCGTCAATGTTATTGTGATGCATAGTGATGTCAGCTGATTTAGTGTTGAAACATTCCTTAAAAACTGCCAGTTCTCCACGGCTGAGCCTCTTTTGTGTTGAAATCGCTGCCCGCTTGCATCTCTTCAGTTTGAGGCTGATGTCTGCCACTAAGAGTTTATGATCACTCCCACAGTCAGCACCAGGGTAGGTTTTGGTACTGCTAATGCAAGTTTTCCATCTCTTATCAATAGCAATGTAATCTATTTGGTTTCGTGCTCGGTCACCTGGCATTATCCACGTATAAAGTCTCCTCGGATGTTGCTTAAAACATGTATTCATTATCGTTAAGGAATTTTCTGTACAGAATTGTAGCCACCTTTCACCTCTATCATTCCTGATTCCGAGCCCGTACTTACCAACTACATCCCTAAGGTGATGTTCTCTGGACGTATCGCCTAACTTAGCATTAAGATCACCGATTACTAAAGTTATGTCTCTTTTGGCCAGATTTCTAATAGTATCATCAACTTGGTTGTAGAACTCGTCAATATCAGCATCGGTTGACGTCGAGGTGGGCGCATACACTACGATCACATTGAGACGACATGGCTTTGTATTGATCCTTACCGTTAATAAGCGATCACTCACTGGATTATATCCTAGTACAGATTTGTTGATATCGGCTGCAACAGACAAAGCTACACCATTTCTACTATCGTTTTCGGGCCCTGAAAAGTATACAGTATGACCATTGGGGGTCACATAAAAGCCCGATCCTCTCATATGAGTTTCCGTAATTCCCAATATCTTCAAGTTGTAGTGTGCTTGCTCTTTGTCTATTACCTCTCGTTTCCCAGGCTGAAGCATGCCTCGGACATTCCATGTTCCTATTTTCATCTTCCTGCGAAGTTGTGCTCGATGATCATATATTCTGTCACCAGTAACATTCTGTCCGCACTGCGCCTGGTGAGCCACTGCAGTGTGGCCAGTAACACATTTCACACCGTGTGACCTGGACTCGACACGGCGCCGGGTGGTAGCCGGATCGCATACATTCGCATTCTGTACATGGTCCACTTTCATAGGATTACTTGGGAAAATAGTGCAGTGGTTTCCCCTTGCCTTCTGCACCGCAGTGATGTTGATTGGGGTAGTCAGCACGCCCTGCTGCCGACGACTGACTTCCGGCGTAACGTAGTTATAGATATCCGGACCCCCCTCCTCCCGTCTGCTTGTCGACCTATGTTTCCAAAGGGATTGGCTACCACAATCTCAACGATAGGTTACTCGACGTAACAGGGTTCACCGCGGGTAGGTGGGAGTGGAGATTGGAGTGGAGAGGCTAAGTGGTTGTTCTTGTTATGCAACCATGTATTGCGCATCACACATCCTTGAACCCCAACTTGTTTGTTGAACTTGTTTGTTGAACTAATTTGTTTTAATTTGACTGTCTTCTGAAAGTCAAAGATTTTATTGAATTCGAGTTTGAAATCCATTTTCATATAACTTACTCGTTAATCCGACCAAGTGAATATTGTTATAAATAGAGTATGTATGTAATGCCGGAAGCCCCACTACACAAATAGGTTCAATTGCTCCAGGTTGAAACTCTATGACCCCTTCATCTCAGAGTTCATCTGAATCAGATTCGTCTTAAGTGATTTATGCAACTGGTTGCAATTCGAATGGTGTCTCCCTGCCCATAATTGTCGTTTTATTGAAAGTGTCTGTGTTAAATGTGATTAATCTTTGTTGGTTGAGTAAACATTCATCAGATTTGTGATACCTACTTCGTTCCGTCATCTTTAAGTATAACATAATATTGTATAGGACTTTTCAATTCCAATGTTCTAAAATTACATTTCTCTAAAGTGCTCGATAAGTGTCTCATTCTAGATGAAATTCCGACGCACTAAGAGTTTCAAGCCCCACTCACACAAATCCTGCTCATACTCTACATGCGGCTTGCATAGTAAATTTTCTGGTTAAAGTTCATTAACGTATAGATTTTCTAAATCTTCGGCTAGAATTGAAGGCACTGTGCAGGGTGATATTCCGTTACTCACCGCGTATTATTGAAGTAGGTATACATATTAAATTTATAAACCTCCCGGTAGAGTTTCTGAACTATAAGGTACGAGTACATATTCAATATTTCGGATTGCATCAAATCCGTTGAGCGGCTTAGGACTCTAGGACATATCTAAGTTAGTATACAGACGAAAACAAAGGCTTTATGCTACTAAGACTTCAAAATTCAGTTCCCTTGCTATACAAGTAGGTTCCTATATTTAGTAGTTGAGCGAGACTTTGTATAGACATATTAAGAGATGTGCAAGGTACGGCGGGGAGCCCTTGCGTATCGATTGCTCACCTCCAGTTTTCGGGTCTGCATTGCGCCACCTGATAAAAGTCTTGTTATCAGACAGCGAGGTCATCGATCCCGCGTGATAACAGCTCAGCTCTATTAGGTACTTGGCCTCGTAAGCCCTAAGGTTCAGAGAACGCATTATTGTTTGCGGTAACAATTGAAAATCCCCAGCTGTTTTATTTTTTAATTAACTTGATAAAAGGCTATTATATTTTTTTACGAGTCTAGTTGTCACAGTAGTTTGAGAACTGATTTTTACGCCCCTGTATATAAACTTTGGTTTTATTCAGAGTTTTATGTTCAGAGAGATGAGCGTGAGCAACGTTTTAAAAAAAAATGTAACAATCTTATTTTTTTATTATGCGTTCTAACAATAAATGTTAAAAGGGACTTTTTCCCGCTGCACATAAAATATAAACATAATACATACAGGTCAGGATTTCATAGAATCGCATGAATAAACCGCCAATATACATATATTATCTATGCCTATCGCGATAACTCGTATCATAATATGACGACATCGCTTGTTGCATTATACCTACTGGTCGAAATTAGAAAACATAATAAAACGGATTCTCCGTTTTACTTTAATCCTGACATCCATTTACTAACCCAATGATGTGACATTGAGTTAATTCGCAAAAAAAGCTTGAAAAAGTTACGTCGGTGCTAATCTTATCTTACTAATATTATAAACGCCAAATTTTGTAAGAATGTATGGATGTTTGAATGTATGGATGTATGCTTGTTACTCTTTCACGCCTTAACAGGTAGACCGATAGAGCTCAAATTTGGTATAGAGTTAGCTTAGACCCTGAAATAACATGTAGGCTACAGTATAGCGGGTAAAACCGCTGAACGCAGCTAATATAAGTTAAAAATATTATTATAATGAAAATTTCGCTACTTGTATAAGTGGGAAAGAGAGTCACTGCTTCGAGCTAAGTAAATACTTAGATCAGACACAGAGTTACAAAGGAGCTTGATAATACATAATGAACCATGTTGCTACAAAACAACTCGAATAAACGAGTACATACCTACTAGCAGTAAGACTTGACACTTATTTCAAGTCAAATCTTTTTACAGGCTTATCCTAATGTGTCACTAAATAGTTAACTGGTTTAGTAGTTTCACCTTACTTCGGGCTTGGAATGCATTCACATGAACTCACTTCCGTAAGGTCACGGTAAGCGGCAAGGGGATGGGGGATAGTCTAGCCACTGTGGAAGCCATCCAACTGTTTACTCTTTCACATGTCAAGTGTAATACTATATGACGTTAATACAATCGTGGTTTTCCTGTAGAACTCATTATTTGTAAATGATTGGATTCTATCGTTTGTGTACAAATGTCACAAGTTAATTATTTTTTTGAATTGTTTACTTTTAGTATGTAATTTAATCTAATTACTAATTTAGTGATGATTAAATTTATAAAGTTGTTCTTTATTAAAAAAGTGATTATATCTATATAAATGTTATTTGGTACAAACATAACAGTGGATTTTTTCTGTATTTGAAAGTAAGTTTATTGTCTTATTCATTACTATTTCTACATTTTTGACTCGATTTGATTAGTTGGTATTGATAACAGTTTATTAATATTTATGTTCTTTTGGTTAATAGTGAAAATATTAGGTAAGATAGCTTAGTATATTGTATAACTAATGTAGTTAGTTACACTCGCATTTACATGTCGAAAATATTGTAGTAAAATTTTTAAAATCAATGACCTAAATTGAAAATACAGGAAATATTCTCCCATAAGTACCTATGATGTTGATGTTCAATGAATATTATTTGTATAGGTTCGTATAATATTATGTCTGCCATGACGCATATGCCATGGTTGCTATCATTGTGATCGCGGACAGACGCAACACCATAGTCATAGCCACAGATAGCTTTAGTTTATATTGGCCACATCATATTTTTAATAGTTTAAAATTATAACGCCGTCCCCGGCTAACTGCAAAAACTCAACTTTACAGAAAACATAAAAAAACCCTATTTTTCGTTAGTAACCAGAAACTAGAACTTTGAAGATGCATAACTTTTTCATTTATTACAATAAAAATGCAAAAAAAATTGAGTAGGTAGTTGTTTTGGACTTATATAATTCGATTATGAAATAAAAGCAAAATCGAGACAATGGCGATTATCCGTTTATTCGCCGGGGACGGCGATAATGCTATGTGTATATAATTTAATAGTTTAAAATGATAGTTGATAGTTCTATGAAATTCCTAGCATTCGCGACACGGGGTATCCTAGTTAGAATGGTGCTGATGCATATCCTTATACTATTTGTACATTAAGATGTTCCTTGTATCAATATTATAATAAGTAAATGTTATCAAAATAAACCTTTTATTAATAAATAAGTAAGATTTTTAAATTACAAACAACTCACTACGGAACATAATAACCGATCGAGCGACTGAGACAGCGTTAACTAAGTGCGAGCGTTTAGAAGTTTAGACTATAGTTTGTTCACTCTAATGAATTTGGAAGCTCACCATGGCCGTTACTGTTTCGTATTTATGATGTGGCTATAGTAATGTATAATGAAGCCATGACACATAACAGTCCACGTAATTATTTTGCTCGTGCAACGAACTACGGAATGACTAGCTCACTCGTTAATTATGCTAAATATCGTTCTCATTGCTTTCATAGAGTTAGATATTAATTAAAAACAATGGGTATAAAAACCTAAATAAACGTATAGCCAATAAAACTTAGGACTGCACACAATCATGCGATAAATGAGTTTACATAAATCATTTTAGTTTCAAATGTTAACTGAAAACGGCCAAGGCTAAGCACCGAAAGTTACTGTTTAGTTTTTCTAAAGGTGCTCTCTCACTTGGAGCATTTGCCTGTAACGCTAGATTTCAGATTCACTTTTAAGCATTACATTACATACCTACTTGATTGACGAACATTTGGCAGTAATGTAACAATAGATTGGATAGATAGATTGATGTTGCAAATTATCAATATTATGTAAAACATTGTAACATCAATTTGCGCTTTGTAATGCTTGGTTCTCTTTCCTCACCGATCTAACGAAGCAATGACATTACAAATTGCACACTCTAAAGCTCAGTTCTCCTCCCTGACTGATGTAATGCTCGCTTCAGTAACGTTACGTTACAAGCGAATGCTCCAAGTGAGGGCACCTTAAAAGATTCTAAGATAATGCTTGCTTTTCCGTTGCTGCAAATCAACTACATTAAAGATATTGGTTCTGTTTTATTTTTCTTTTTTCTACAAAAGAATGATGAAAGGGCCTACACACCAAAGCCGCCGTTCAATTCTTTTTTTCTTTCATTTACATTCCTAGGGCAAAAACCATTCTGGCGGCGGCTATTTTTGTAAGTATAGCTATAATGACACTCATGAAGATTAAAATAGGTTGGCCTTAAGATTAAGAGAACATTATCACACTATACAATATTTATCGTTCAAATTTTAATTTATATTTTGACGATTCGCTTTATCTTATTTTAGCTCTCTCATTTAAGATATTTTAGCTCTATTATGGCTCTATGTTTTTTTTTATTATGAGACGTCTTTAAAGTCTACTTTTACCGGAGACTGGAAGACGATGCGATAAGACATTTGACCCAATTACTTCAAAGTACAAATTAAAACCAGAATCGAGGTTTATAAAGCTGCACTGTGATCTCGTTCTTTATTTACGAATGAATCCCTGAGTAATGAAATAGTTGTGTTATTAAAATTGTTGTTATTGTAAAGCGCTTGTAGTGTTTTAGCTCTTTTAGCCGGCATTTAGGAACGGACGGTTGGTATAACGAGTATAATATTTTCTTTTATAGGCAAATATTTAAAGATACTACTTGAAAATATCTGTCTCAGAACAGTGTTGCCTAAGGCCTCGTGCCTGCCGAACACTAAGCCACACTGGGATTGTAATTAGCCAGCGTAACGTCTGCGAACGTATAGCACTTCTCCTTCATCTACTAACGAACAAATGTGGTGGCTATGTTCAGCGGGCAGTCAGCCGCCCCGAGGACCTCGCGGCGAGTCTTGCGGAAGCCGCCAGCACACCAGGAACCGGCGCACCCACCGCCGCGTCACGCAGAATGAGAAGAGATACCATTCAGGTATCCTAACGGGACCCGCTTTGCTAGTTGCCACCCGACACGCACATACTCTACTCCTTTACAACTCGTTAGGCTTCACGGTTAGCGGAAGCGCGGTAATGTGTGTTATTGTATTTTAGGTACTTATTACATACGATTACGGGGTCGTCGCTATCTATCTTTATAATTAATTGTTCTCACAAAAACTACGAGAATTTGTACGCAAACAGACGTTAATGAAATAACGAGGTATGTTGACAAGGTTGAAAATTAAAATATATTTAATATATTAGTCAGCTATATTATAATAAACGTTTTTTGGTTTGTCTAAATAATATTTATTTAGCATGGCTGAAATATATATAACGCGTATTAAAGTTTCGGGCGGGAGACGCGCTAAGTCACATTTAAATATAAAATATTTTGGTCAAGTATTTAAAAAGGGCGTAAATAATCAAGCAACTTTAGTGCGTTGTGACCTTACCTGTTTTATTTTTTATTAAAATTACAAAGGATAAAAATGTGAGCTATATTTTTTAATGAGATTTAAAAAAAATTGTATGGAACACAAAAATTTTACCCAAAGACGGCGTAATACTAAAAGCGTACCTCTATTCGACAGACTGAAGGTCATTTCAAGACTTGTTGAACAAAAATCGAATTCCTTAACGGGATGATAACACACAATACGTAAGTTTTGTAGGCCTTATTGTATTCGATACAATGCAACATAGTGAATAAAAAAAATATATGTATATCTACAGGATATACTTTATTTTTGGTTGGTGCTCATAACACAATTCCATTATTTTCGCTCGATAGAAAAAAATAATGAAAATACCTCTAAAAAATGTTTTCATGGTTAAATAATGTATGAAGATGTTACTAAATCGATCAGATTTTTTGCCAAATGATACTTTATGTAATTAACTATATTTGCTTCGTGCCATTTTTTAAATAAAATAAGACAATTTTGCATAAACTCCATTTTTATTATTTGCGGAAAAAATTGTTTGCATGTGTGCGTGAAGCCCGTGTACAGACACACCCGGCTGAGGCCTCTTGCTGAACAGACGTGTCGCGCTTTGAGTTTCAATACTCTCGTCGACATTTTTCCATATTTCAATGCTTATATCTTGTGTTTCTGATAGGTCATAGTTTAGTTTTACGTTTGCATATTTTTAACATTTTTTCACTATAAAATAATCGTGTAAATAATACTTCTGTAATATCTATAAAAAAATGGTATAACTGTATGCTTGGCAATAACAGATTAGTTTATTTAGACGCTCGGTTAGATGCTACGGTAGCCACATTGGTTTACTGGTGGAAACGCAAACTGTATGTCTGGGTTCAAATCTCGATAAGAAATGTAATTTTTGCTTTATTTGTTTTTATTATAAGTTTGTATTTTTAACCAAGAACAAAATGTAGAGTTGAGTTTTGAGTTTGAGTTTAGAATACTCTCGTCGACATTTTTCCATATTTCAATCCTTATATCTTGTGTTTCTGATAGGTCATAGTTTAGTTTTACGTTTGCATATTTTTAATATTTTTTCACTATAGAATAATCGTGTAAATAATACTTCTGTAATATCTATAAAAAATTGGTATAACTGTATGCTTGGCAATAACAGATTAGTTTATTTAGACGCTCGGTTAGATGCTACGGTAGCCACATTGGTTTACTGGTGGAAACGCAAGCTGCATGTCTGGGTTCAAATCTCGATAAGAGATGTAATTTTTGCTTTATTTGTTTTTATTATAAGTTTGTATTTTTAACCAAGAACAAAATGTAGGGCGTTTACAAGTCGATGCGTAGACCTGTTTTTTACAGAGCACATAGTCCGAATTTGGTTTTTTTTTTTGGAAAGGGACGTATACTCTATTTTTGTTATTTGGGAAAAAATTGTATACCGCTGAGCGCAGCTAGTATTATTATATTATGGAAGCAGATGATGCGAGACCCTGGTTAAAAAAATATTTATACCTACCTATTATAATATTTACATTTTTGTTTTATCCGTTACTATGATTATATCGTGTAAATTATATTTGCAGAAAAAAGAAACTAGAAAACGTATAATAAATAACCAATTTTTTGGTCAAATATTTTAGTGCGGCTCCTTAGCTCGATTTTGTATGGAAGTATGGCCCCGAGCGGCAGAAAGCATGAAACTTGGCATGCGTATAGCTTTACCGTTCATTAGAAGAAATTTTAATAGAAACACCCCTTACGACAATGTTTTCACCTCCCCCCCCACTTTTATGCCCCTTTTTTTTGTTTTTTGAGTTTTTCTTGAAAACTATGAGAGCTATAATAAAGATATACATACAATATTGTATAAACAATATTGTCCTTTATAGTATATTGCCAGGACTTATAGTTTCAAAAATATGATTTATTTGTTTTTGGATTCTTTTTGAAACTATAAGTCCTGACAATCTATATATATAAAAGAAAGTTGTGTTAGTTAGACTATTTATAACTCGAGAACGGCCGAACAGATTTGGATGAAAATTGGTGGGGAGGTAGCTTAGGACCGGGGGCGTGCTATAGGATACTTTTTATCCCGATTGGTATGATTTGAAGAAAATTTTAACTAAAAATAGTTATGAATGAAAAACAAATGACTGTTGGCGAAATTTGACAGCTGATTGTCATTTTGACGTGTATTTTTTTTTCAAAATTTGACGTAAATGACATAAAGAGGTCGGTGACTTGGTTTGTAACTTTTTGAATGTGAATTAAATTTGAATGGTAGAATTTGATGGAAATTTAACTGGTAGAAATTTAGGAGTTCAAAAATGATAGAAATTTTAATCTAAGAAACCATAGATCATCAAAATCGGTCCAGGCGTTCTTGAGTTATGAGTATTCAAACTTTTACGAAGTACCAGGACACCAGAAACATGTAGGAGATGTTTGACAAATTTATTTGTATTATAAACTACTTGCTGCCAGTATAACAAAACGTCATAAAAACAATGACAATTATAAATTATTGAAGTTTAACGTTTGATTTGTTTTGGTTGGAAAATATTAAAATAAATTTGCAGATAGTTCAGAAAAATTGGATTAATAATGCCGCGACCAAGACAATCGAATCTTTACCGACAAAGCCGAAATGCGACTAGGATTCGGAACATTGCGAATGAAAGGACAGATGAAGAACAAGAAATTGCACGTGAAGAGAGCCGTATTAGTATATCTCGGCTGCGTACTTATCAATCACAAGAGCTAATAGAGGCAGCCCGTGAAACGGCACGCTTGGCAATGCGAAATCATCGAGCAAATCTCAGAGTTGAACGGTTAGATAATGTAAGACACAAGAAGAAATGTATCAAGTCCTGATTTGAATCGAGCAGCGTTTCGATACATTGCATCACTGATTACTGCCTGCATACTAGCGTTCAAATTGGGCCAATGGACATTCTTTGCAAGTATTGTGACGCATTGAAGTTTTCCGGAGAAACGCACGGATTATCATGATTGTTGGTGAAAACTTGGAAAGAAGAGATATTGTGCTGTCACGTCGCGATAATGGGCAACTGAAAAAAATATCAGAAACACATCGTTCATATGACACGTTGCAATACCCGCTGATGTTTTGGAAAGGAGAAGATGGATATTATTTCCATATCAAAATGAAAAATCCATTGAATGGAGAATATCACTATCATAGTTCGGAAAGCAATTGGCTATTAAGCGAGGTAGTCACACAGCCCACTCTTTGGCTTTAGTATTGTTAAATCTAGCGTAGGTACTATAGTCTCTAAGCATTGTAGATGTAAAATATTGATACAATAAATATACCTAGTCAGGTCATAAATTCTGTCACATGTTTAATATAAAATTATTGGAACAAGTTTATTTATTATGTAACCATTTATATACCAAAATGAACTTAACAAAACATAGATTCTTATGACAATAAAGTTTATTCAAAATGACCTCCGTGATTTTGAATACAGGCCTTCAATCTGCGCGGCCAGTCGTCTATCGCAGCACGAACGAGGTCCATGTCAATATCGGCTGCTGCCTTAATCAAGGATGTCTTGAGTGACTCCAAATTGGGATGAGGCTTTGAGCACGCCTTTTCCTCCAAGTGTTGCCATATCTTGTAATCTAACGGACTCAAATCTGGACTGGAGGAGGGCCAGTCTTCGTGCCGGATGAAGTCGATTTCACGCGCCGCCAGCCAGTCTTGTGTGCTCTTCGCTCTATGAGCTGGCGCCGAATCTTGTTGGAACACCCAGTGCCTGTTATTGAACATGGTATGAGAAACAGGTTCCACAAGGTTCGTCAGGACTGTATTTTGATACACAACTGCATTCGTTTTTACACCTTTCTCACAAAAATGTACCTCTGTTAAGCCCCAATAAGAAACTCCCAACCATACCATGAGCGAGGATGGAAAATGACCTCGTTGGACACGCGGAATACGGTTGCTCGCTTCTTCACTACTGTGTGCGTACACCTTATCATTTTGTTTGTTGTAGCTCTCTTCTACGGTAAAAATTTTTTCATCCGAAAAAAGAATTTCTCGATATTTTTTTCTCGCGTACCGCTTCAACAAAGCGCAGCATCTCTTCAGTCTCAGGTCCATTAGACGAGCATTTAAACGATGTCCTGTTTTTCTTCGATATGCCCGAAGCCCTAAGTCTTCATTTAACACCCTTTTCACCGTGGTTCTGCTTAACCCCATCTGAAGAGCCAACAGTTTCTGCTTACGTTTGGGATTTCTTTGAATTCGCGCCTTCACAGCTTTTATCACTGCTGGAGTCCTAACAGACTGAGGGCGACCACTTCTTGACCTGTCATCTACACTAGAGTCTTCATTGTATCGTTTGATGGTACGATAAACGAATCTTTTGGTTATATTCAAATTTTTCAGTATGTCAAAAATTTGAATTGGCGCGTAACCGCAACGATGCAACGCAATAACTGCAACACGGTCTTCTTTAAGCGTCCACTCCATATTTAAAAATGAGTAAAATTCTAAAAAGTATACATTTTTATTTTCATGAACAATTCTAAATTCGAATTCAATAAACTTTTTTGTGGCCAGCATTCTAAAAGAAAAGTTTTTACTGTGTGACAATACTTATGACCTGACTAGGTATAAGGCATCGCCTTGCAGTTTGTATCACCCACTACCCCACTTTTTTTTTATGTGATGAAGTAGAAGACGAGCAAGACGTCTCCTGATGTTAAGAGATAACGCTGCCCATAATCAGTACAGTGCTACCAAGAATTTTACAATGATGTGAAATTCCAGGAACACTGCACCAACGCTTCTTACTCAAGAGTCATAAGATGTTAAGATTCTTTAGCCCAGTAATTTCACTAGCTACAGAGCCCTCCTACCGAAGCACAGTAATGTTTGCACATCACTGATCAGGCGGTAGAATAACTAGCACTGTTGGGGTACCCACCTAGACGACCTTCTGCAAAAACAGTCTACTCCTGGTAAGAAAGTCTACCCTCGATAATTAAATTAATTTAAATAAAAACAAAAATTGGGTAATTTTATTACTCTAAGGTGGAACGAAGTTCGCCGGGTCAGCTAGTATACTATAAAGTACAATATTGTAGAAAATTTTATGGAAAATAAACTTCTCCTTGATATCTTTATTCTAGCTCTCATAGTTATCAAGAAAAACTCAAAATACAAAAAATTGGGACCTAAAAGTGGGGGAGAGGAGGAAATATTATCGTGGGGGGTGTTTCTACTCATATTTCTTCTAATGAAAGGTAAAGCTATACGCATGCCAAGTTTTATGCTTTCTGCGGCTCGGGGTCATACATTGGACTAAGGATCCGGAGGTATATTTTTAAATTTTTGGTTCATGTATTATACACTAAAAAATCTACCCCAAATCTGCTTAATTTATGATACCCAAACACACAAATATAGGCGAAATAATCATTAATAAAAAAACATTGCTGGTATTATCAGGTGCAAGGGCAATTGCATATCACCCAAAAACAATACTGTATATTTGCCGTTTGGGAAAATGAAAAGGAAAAGCTAAAGACAGAAAAAATTTAAACAGACTAGGAGGGCACTGTAGCTAGTGAAATTACTGGGCTGAAGAGTCTTAAATAAAATTAAATAAAAATAACTACTCTACACGAGACTTTTTGTCTTATCCATATACATATCCAACCATACATATATATAAAAGGCAAGTCATTTGTATTACATACATTTTGTCCTAAGTATAATAAAATTCTTAACATAATATATTATTATTTTTTATAAGTATTTTAGAGATTGAACATTTCATCAGACCATGTTTTAGACATGTAATCATTAAGAGAGTAGAAAGGATGTATTTCAAAAAAGTATTTTATTTTGCATTTGAACTCTAACATAGGTAGTCTAGTAATTTGAATAGGTAATTTTTACCTTTCGTGAAAAGCACTCTACCTAGCAGTCACGGTTTCCGATTGAGCTGAAATTTCACATACCAACAATCGGATGACAATGCAGTAATTTTATGACATGGAGGTGAACTGAAGTCTGATGATGGAGCTGAAAGGTGGTCATAGGAACCGCGTAAACAAAAGACAAAACCTCATCGAGTTTGGGCTCATTTAATTCGTCTTTACGAGTACTTTGATACTATATGGTAACCAGGATCTGATGATGGAGCTGGAAGGTGGCCATAAGAATTCCGTGATTAAAAGGCAAAACCCCATCGAATTTGGGCTCATTTGATTCGTCTTGACGAGTACTTTAATACTATACATATAGTAACCAGGGTCTGATGATGGAGCTGGAAGGTGGCCATAGGAACTCCGTGATTAAAAGACAAAACCCCATCGAGTTTGGGCTCATTCGATTCGTCGTAATAGAGGGGGAGTTTCGATCTTAATCAGCTTATTTGGAGATAAGGAATCATTGTGCCAAGTTTTAAATCTCTGCATAAAACGACGTTTTGCGCCCAGAGTCTGTTTTTTTTTTATGTTATGAAGTAGAAGACGAGCAAGACGCTCTCCTGATGTTAAGAGATAACGGCTGCCCATAATCAGTACAGTGTTACCTAGGATTTCACAATTATGTGAAACTCTAGGAGCACTGCACCAACGCTTCTTACTCAAGAGTCATGAGATGTTAAGACTCTTTAGCCCAGTAATTTTACTTATTTTATATGGAACTAGCTGACCCGGCGAACTTCGTTCCGCCTTAGAGTAATAAAATTACCCAATTTTTGATTTTATTTAAATTAATTTAATTATCGAGGGTAGACTTTCTTACCAGGAGTAGACTGTTTTTGCAGAAGGTCGTCTAGGTGGGTACCCCAACAGTGCTAGTTATTCTACCGCCTGATCAGTGATGTGCAAACATTACTGTGCTTCGGTAGGAGGGCTCTGTAGCTAGTGAAATTACTGGGCTAAAGAATCTTAACATCTTATGACTCTTGAGTAAGAAGCGTTGGTGCAGTGTTCCTGGAATTTCACATCATTGTAAAATTCTTGGTAGCACTGTACTGATTATGGGCAGCGTTATCTCTTAACATCAGGAGACGTCTTGCTCGTCTTCTACTTCATCACATAAAAAAAAAGTGGGGTAGTGGGTGATACAAACTGCAAGGCGATGCCTTATATATTTATTGTATCAATATTTTACATCTACAATGCTTAGAGACTATAGTACCTACGCTAGATTTAACAATACTAAAGCCAAAGAGTGGGCTGTGTGACTACCTCACTTAATAGCCAATTGCTTTCCGAACTATGATAGTGATATTCTCCATTCAATGGATTTTTCATTTTGATATGGAAATAATATCCATCTTCTCCCTTTCCAAAACATCAGCGGGTATTGCAACGTGTCATATGAACGATGTGTTTCTGATATTTTTTTCAGTTGCCCATTATCGCGACGTGACAGCACAATATCTCTTCTTTCCAAGTTTTCACCAACAATCATGATAATCCGTGCGTTTCTCCGGAAAACTTCAATGCGTCACAATACTCGCAAAGAATGTCCATTGGCCCAATTTGAACGCTAGTATGCAGGCAGTAATCAGTGATGCAATGTATCGAAACGCTGCTCGATTCAAATCAGGACTTGATACATTTCTTCTTGTGTCTTACATTATCTAACCGTTCAACTCTGAGATTTGCTCGATGATTTCGCATTGCCAAGCGTGCCGTTTCACGGGCTGCCTCTATTAGCTCTTGTGATTGATAAGTACGCAGCCGAGATATACTAATACGGCTCTCTTCACGTGCAATTTCTTGTTCTTTATCTGTCCTTTCATTCGCAATGTTCCGAATCCTAGTCGCATTTCGGCTTTGTCGGTAAAGATTCGATTGTCTTGGTCGCGGCATTATTAATCCAATTTTTCTGAACTATCTGCAAATTTATTTTAATATTTTCCAACCAAAACAAATCAAACGTTAAACTTCAATAATTTATAATTGTCATTGTTTTTATGACGTTTTGTTATACTGGCAGCAAGTAGTTTATAATACAAATAAATTTGTCAAACATCTCCTACATGTTTCTGGTGTCCTGGTACTTCGTAAATGTTTGAATACTTATAACTCAAGAACGCCTGGACCGATTTTGATGATCTATGGTTTCTTAGATTAAAATTTCTACCATTTTTGAACTCTTAAATTTCTACCAGTTAAATTTCCATCAAATTCTACCATTCAAATTTAATTCACATTCAAAAAGTTACAAACCAAGTCACCGACCTCCTTATGTCATTTACGTCAAATTTTGAAAAAAAAAAAATACACGTCAAAATGACAATCAGCTGTCAAATTTCGCCAACAGTCATTTGTTTTTCATTCATAACTATTTTTAGTTAAAATTTTCTTCAAATCATACCAATCGGGATAAATAGTATCCTATAGCACGCCCCCGGTCCTAAGCTACCTCCCCACCAATTTTCATCCAAATCTGTTCGGCCGTTCTCGAGTTATAAATAGTCTAACTAACACAACTTTCTTTTATATATATAGATTTTAGAAAATATAAAAGAAAGAAATGAATTATTGTTTGAAGTTAATAAATAAATTTTATGTAGAATAATTGACATTTTATTTTAGCTCTCATAGTTTTAAGTAGTAGTAGATTTTATATAGATTTAAAGGGGGGGGGGGGTGGAATTGTCGTAGAGGTGTTTCTACTAAAATATCTTCTTAGGAACGGTAAAGCTAAACGTATGCCAAGTTTCATGATTTCTGCCGGACGGGGTCATACTTGAAGCTTTATGTAAAATATTTTTTTTACAATGAAGTAAGAAAATGAGCAAGACGCTGTCCTAATGGTAAAAGATAACGATATCCATAATTAGTACAGTGTTACCCTCGATTTAACAAAGGAAAAAAACTGGGTGCACTGCGCCAACGCTTCCTACTTGAGAGTCATAAGATGTTTAGACTCTTCAGCGAAGTAAAATATGGTTTCTATAACAATCGTGAAAAATAAAATTACTAATTACTAAACGCCGTTCCACCTTTTCCCATTGTTAAATATTTGTTTATAAAACAAGTGAGTATAAATAGAGCATTTTATAATTATTACCATTCAGCATCAAAGTACTCGACAAGACGATTCAAATGAGCCCAAACTTGATAGGGTTGCATCATTTAATTACGGAGTTCTGTGGCCACCTTCCAGCTTCATCATCAGATCAGTTCGATGTCATAATAATATTGCGTTGTCATCCAATTTATGCATGCAACATTTCACCGCAATCGGATTTCGGGAAGTGGGTAAAATTAAACATGCAAAATTTGATTAAAATAAGACAGACGGACAGGTGAAAATAATAAAAGCTTGTGAAAGTATTGTGTTGATTAAATGAATAAAATAACCTTACCAACCAACAAAAATAAAAAAATATTTTAGTTATCAGATTCATTTATTTAAATAAGCGACATCTATTGAGTTTTTTGTGGAAATTACAACACGATGCGATATAAAGTCGCTTGTGCTATCTTATAGTGCGTGCAAGTAGTTTTGTGTGCCGCCGTCCGATGCTCTAGCGCCACGCCGCGCCGTTCGTGCGGTGTGACTGTGTGAGAACGCATTTCTGAATTCGAATTAGGTGTTATCACCCCGTTAACAAATTGGTCAATCAGCTGAGCTATGTTGTGAGATGTTATTCGCGAAATTATATCATTAACGAGTCTTTCAGTCTGTCGGTAAGATTTATCATTATCAACAGTGGCGTTTTATCATCGTGTTGTATCAAAAATATAAGTTTTATATATTTACACACTTATCGTGTTCAAAATCTGATTACAAATTTTCCTTTCCTTTTTAACCCAACTCTGTCATTCCTTTCCTGATTCTCCACCGGTTTTCAAGAGTTTAAGCCGCCTAATAGCCGTAAGACGGTCTCCTTATCCGCTAAGATCTGAGATTCATTTCCTTGGTAGTTCATTTTATTAAAGAGAAGAGTAGATAAAATTACTTTGTAGTCTTTTTATAGCCATGTAACGTATTGAGTTACTATCAGTGTACATTGTAGGTACAACGCCTTCATTGTAAGTACCACGTCAATGTCCAGAACTGGAGCATCCATAAACCTAATTCGCGGCGTATCTGATAACTAGCGATGGCAGGCGACTATGTACATAATACACTATGTAATAAAACTTTGTTATCGTTCCATTAGTTTTCTGAAAGCTTTTGACCGCAATATCAATAATTTTCGATAGATAGATACCAAAAGTCATAGAGTAAACACTTGCATAATACTAGTACCTACCTGAAGGGTTATGGCGCACTCGAAAAGTAACTTTCCACACAATACCATGCAAATCAAAAATAACAAAACAAATATTTGTTATAGTGGCATAAAAGTATGAGACTCAGTTAAATTAGCCTTATACCCAACCCTTTCCCTTAGAACATTTTATTTTTGTTAGCTTTTAGTGAAGTCAAATTTTCGTTTTACTTCCTTAGACGCTAACATGCCCAAAAAGTACCCCAAACAGGGACACATCTAGAAATAGGAAAAAGTATAACGAGCTACCTGCATCAGACACAATCTCGGTGGCCTAGAAGAAGTATGAATGTGCCCGCGGCTACTGCACTTGCGCCATATTTAATCTTTGGTTGCTCGTCTGGAGATACAAAAAGACGACTACCTATGTAAGTACAAGCGATTGCTCTTCCACACATCGCAGTACGTATCAGAAAAATAACTCATCACAAACAATACAATAGATAAGTAACTTTTTATTGAAACACAATCATACAAACAATTTGCAAAAATAGTAAAAACAAAGGGTATATAGATACAAAGATGTTGTAATTTGCGGTATTATCGCTAAAATCGACGGACTACTGTGACATCTTCTTAATGGGAACTGTTCTAAGTAGATATTGTTTTCTCATTCTTGATTAATAGCAATTTATTCTAGTTCCACTAGAATTGGTGCCTTTATCGCTGTCGATGCGTCTAAAGTCTAAATGGTATCCGTTTGCCTTCAATTTTACCCACTTCATCCTCTCGACAGTCGATTACTTAACTGACTAATTATTCTTTCTTACTCTGTTAATTTTGTATATTATACATTTATTATATTGTTTGGTTTTTTACAACGTGATCAAAAACTATTTGTGCAAAAATATGAACATCAACATTTAATTTTAAACATTACTTCTAAAATTTTATAAAGTAACATTAGGTCGTTCTGACTAGATGGCTAATTGAAATTTTTATATGATTTTTTTTATTTCTATACTTTAAAACACTTATCATTGGAGGAGACAGCCAATAAAAAACAATAGCTGATATATTTTACAGAGTGTAATTGATCATGACTAATGTACAGAGTAAGTAAGACAAATAAAAATGACGCGCTCGCCGAGTTTCATTCTCATGTCTCCGGTCCATCGCTTGTTTTATTGTTAGTGTGTTAGTGGGCCGCACCTGCTTCTATGTGTGCGCGTGACGTCATCGGACAACGGTCCAAAAACAATATGAAAACATAACCCACTATAGGCTGTGGTCTTCCTTTTTCCGGTGCATATTAATGTTGGTCACTTGCTTTCGTACGCCGAGATTCCCTCGTGAGTTTATTAAAATTTGTAATATAAAAAATCTTCATGGGATGTAAATAACGTGCATTTCCACTCTGTGCGCTGTATGAGCATGCATTTCTTTAATTAAAAATGGCTAGTAATAGATAGAGACTGCAAAGTGAAAATATTTTATGAACAAGCAAAGTCTAAAGACATGCTTCACTTATTAAATGCTTACTTTATTTCCATCTTTTGAAAAATGTAATTTTTAAAATGCTCGTACATTTCAAAGTTAAATTAAATAATTTCTCCTATCCCCACATGTTTCTTCATCTGTGGTATTTCCTATACTTTTTACTGTACTTGCGGTTTATCTTTAAGTGCAGGCGGGTGTTTCAAAGGTGCAGGCAGGTTCGTTATTAGTTGTCCCTTTGTCATTTTTATGCGGGTTGTTAAGTGTATCTAGTAACATTTTTTGATAACGTTGTATCGTTTAAGGCTCGTTCATTTCATACCGAGGTAGCAACACTCTTCTTCATGTTAAAAAAGTACTTACGGCTTGAAATCCTCGAGTTCATAATAAGAAGAGGTCTTATTATGAACGAAGTGTATAATGGTATAGTGATGTCATAATATCTATTTCGAGTACTTCTATCTGTCTACTCAGCCCGTATCCACCCACTGCTGGGTATAGGCCTCCTCATGTTCAAGCCACACCTTCCGATCCTCTGCGAGTCTCATCCAGCTCCCCCCGACATACTTTACAATATCGTTCGACCTCTGGCTGGTGGTCTGCCTCGATATCTATGCCCTTGTCTTGGATACCATACATTTTTTTTTAAATGGTCTTTATTTAAATTCAAATCTTAATTTCTAGTACACTAAATTGTCAATTTAACAAATAATAACCATACTACTTAATTTAAACTCAATCTTGAATCAATACGATTAGATTGCATACATTGCGCTACATCCATGCGTACAATTCTTAATTTTGAAAATCTATATCGTTAAAATTTCTTAAAAAATTACCAAATCAAAGGGATGTTAATTATAATTAATCCTATATTCAGTGATTATTCATTGAAATTTAACTCCCCATTTAGAGACTACTAATATAAGCGTGTGTTCACGGTCCATTAAGCACATTAGATTACGTTTTACATCATAATTCATAACCAATTATTGTTGATCCATTTAATCTTGCGCGTTAAAATGTTCTCTGTTTTCGAGGAAACAGGGGACCGAAGGAAATAAGGAAGTTTATGCTTGTAAATTGTAATGTTACAGTTTGTATTTCAAACATTTATTGTATTTACTTAAATTAGTTTTACTTAGAGACCAGTGAAATGCAAAGTCTTACACAAAGACGCTACTAACTTTAAGGCACGTATGGCAAACTAAAGAAAATATTTAAAACTACATAATATGTTTTTATAATGTGGCAAATGCCTTTTTTGAGATAAACAAACTAACAATACTACAGCTGCTACAGCAGTATTATACCTACGTACAAACACATTATAATACATATTGTCTCATCAATTTTTTTTTTTATAAACGATTAAGTTTGACACTGATAATGACTATGATTAGTTCGACTTATTTTAACCTTACCTTTTCCTACGTAATAGGATAATGTTACCAATTGTATTGTAACAAGCTTGTAATGCTCGGTCCTCGCTCACATGGACACGAATCTCTATCGTAAATGTAACGTCCAAAGGGACTGAATTAATACCTATATTTAACCTTTCTGTATAGGGTAGAACCATGAATAATAATCAATACCGATATAACCAAAATAGAACTTAAAGTTCAGTACATCTCTAGTTAATTTTATCGCCGGTGCGGACACTGTGCTATATATCGTTGTAATGTATCAGTTAATTCGAACATTTATACATTTTCTGTATTGAGCGGCTCGGCTCGCTGCAATCCTTTTTATAAAACTCTAATTCAGAACTGCCTTCTGTAATGCTCGGCTGAATCTAAAACATTATTGCAGACAAATGCTCTAGGCGAAAGAGTATCTTTGAGGACCTAAGCCGTTTCCCATCAAGGTGCTAGTTACTACCAACACGATTACTAAGGGTATTAGCGTGTAATGTATCTTGTTTATTTAGTAATGTGGTTATTTTGATAATTAATCCAAGGAAAAAATAAACAAAATCCTATAAAAACAATTAATTATAAACAGGAAAATAACGATAATCCTTTCACGCTAATTGAGCAGCCGCGTAGGAAAAAATCAACTGTTGTCTATGATACAAAGATACACACGCAAACGCCACTGTTGAAATCAGCGCTAAGAGGAATACTTTGTTACAGTCCAACTTGACAGATCTGGTTCTCAGGGATGCAGCGAATTTCAAATTTTGGTGATATCTGTACGCTACCCACTGGAATTCAAGGATTCTGACGTTTGATTTGATCGAATGCAGTAATTTGTCGTGTACAGGGTTACTGGAATTGTGCCTAATCACACGGATGCTCCTGTTACTTTGTTAAGTGAAATGCTGTGTCTGCTTACTCGATGGACATATGATTTCCAGTGAAGCTATGCATTTCAGAATAAGCCCTATTGGATACATAGGAATGTGATTGATTGGAGCAAATGCATCGAGTTTAAATCAAATACCTGGTCATTACTTAATTTTTTGTTTAATTGACGCGTCAATTTGTAAAAATCTTACTAATACATATTATAAACGTGAAAGTTTGTAAGAATGGGTGTCAGGATGTTTGTTACTCTTTCACGCCTAAACGGGTGGACCGATTGAGCTGAAATTTGGTATAGAGATAGCTTAGACCCTGGAATAACACATAGACTACATAAGTACTGCGGGTCAAATCGCTGGGCGCAGCTAGTATGACTATAAGAGCACATTAACAGATTACCAGTAACCCTGTATTTACTGTTCTTCCATAAATAATTCGAGTATTAAACAATCCTACGTATCGACCAACGTTTTTATATATCTTCGTAGCTATCTAGGTCGGCACTGTAATTTTACAACCGCTATTCATACACTCATCGACACAAAAAGGTGGTAACTAGCAATATTCACGTCCCTTTTAACCTTGTACGCGATTGAATCACGTAGTCTACATTATTTTTTGTTGCGTTTCTCTCGTTATTTATTTTAGTTATAAGAGGTGTAGCATGAGTCATTATATAGGTAGTTATTTATCTTTGTAATTATGAGATTGAAGAACGTTTTGTCTTTTAAAAGGCTTACGCTTTTGTTCATGGATTAAGTTAAAATGATAATAGGATGATCCATAAATAAGAGCGTGTTTGTGAATTATTTTCTGCACATAGACTTTAGATTTTTAGATCGCTTAGTGTGAAGTGTTATAAAATTTATAATTAGAATTTTCAAACTTTAATGTAGTATCTGTAGTTTAACGAAAAAGTAAGAAATGACAAAGCTTTTGGGTGCCGCTGCTTTATATATGAGTGTAGTTAGTAGTACACATTTTCTATTATGCCCTTTTAGACTTGTAGTTTGACCAATCAGTAGACATTTTTAATATGTAATAGTAAGTTTTTATATGTATTTAAATACTACATATAAGTATATTATAATTTACATTATCTAATATATAAAATTCTCGTGTCACAGTTTTCGTTGCCATACTCCTCCGAAACGGCTTGACCGATTTTGATGAAATTTTTTGTGCTTATCCGATATCTATGAGAATCGACCAACATCTATTTTTCATCCCCCTAAATTTTAGGGGTAGTCCACCCCTAAATTTTATTTTTTATTTTTTAGACAAAATTTTTAATTTCTATTTTTTTATGATACTACATACAAAAATACATACAATCCTCAATTTTCACCCTTCTACGATCAACCCTTATTTCTTAATAGCCATTTTAGTAATTTAATCATTTTTCCTCTCCGGTCGAAAACTGATCAATCGTCATTTAATTAGTTATCCCCGCCAGATGTCTACAGGTGTCACTTCTGACCCAGTAAACAGCACGGAGTAGGGATGAGAACGAAGCCGGTCTCCTTTCTTTCTCACTCCCTACACAGTTGTCGGCCATCATTATTGTTTATGCATCAAGTGTAGTAGTAACGTTGACAATTATTATTTTGCTATCTCAGTGTAACTCTCATATTAACTTTTAATCATTCCTATTTTATCAATAATAATTAAATTATCAATTTTGAGTGTATTTTGCACGATTAGTTAATCAAGTGATTTTATAACCTCAAAAGTACTCAACACGTGACACGAGCTTCCAATAACAACGGATTTTGTGTTGTAAGTATACTTTTTTTTTATTTATATCGAAAATGTTGTTGATCTTATAAAAATGTAATTTTAATTTAATTTTATTAAAAAAATGTAATTGAACAATTAAGATTTTCATAGTTTACAAAAAATCAATCATTATGAATCTTTATTTTGAAATGTCAATGGAAATATTGGTTGTATGAAAAAAAATTTCCATAAAATAATGCTTATTTCACGCATATACCACATTCTTACATACATACAATATACAAATTCTAACATACATACATACTTCCAATAAGTAAGCTATTTTTTGTCTACACTAGAAATTACTAGGAAATTATTTATATGGCAAAACAACGTTTGCCGGGTAAGCTAGTACAATATGAAAGTCTCATAATCTAACACAAGCCAGCATTCAGGTGATGCTTCTAAGCGTTTGACCAATTCCCAAGCAGCTCCCATGGACCCATAGTTTAAACCTTTGATAAAAACATGTACGCGGTGTCAAGATCAGCAATCAAATGGCATTTGTGTCCTTTACTAGTTTTCAGCATATATTACTTACCCCAAATCCAACCAGAGATATTGGTAAGGCCATTCCTATCTATCAGGGGATTAGAGACATGTCATCGGGTATCTTGCAGGAGTATCCATTGTGACCGTACTGGACTCCCTTTTCTTCACATTGACATTTGTAGGGAGTTAGTTGTACAAAGAACGCGTTTAAAGAGAACATTAACAAAATATATGGAACTTCTTCGAACCATGTGATATAAATTATACCTAATAAAAAGTACCTAATAAAAGTGGCCGGAGGGTAAAAACCTGGAGTGAAATCGAACCAGATCTTGAATTTCTTTGACCGCTAACTTTGAAAGTCAACCTTCGACATGAATTGGAATAACATTAACTTTGAATAAATAAAAGTTCAAAAGTCTAATACAAATTATTAGATATACTCGTATTATACTGTAGTTAATGGGCTATATACTGAACATATAAATATATTATTATTATTGTTTCCAGACTACTTGTTTTTTTTTACTTAAGTACTATAATAGTGGCAAAAGCTCTTTAGCTAAATTGTGAGAATTGTTTTTGATCTTTTGTTAAAAATTCTACGATAAAAACCAATAGGACGATAAAATTTAACTTGTGTTTAAATAAATGTCTATAAAGTTCGGCGCTATGAGGGCGACTATTCATAATGTCAATGACATTAATTCACCCTCGAATAACCCTTGCTTAGGGCAACTACTTTTACACTCGCTTCAGACAGCTTTTTCTCACGAATAATTGCTTTTTGGCAACATTTCAAGATACTGCTCTGAAAAATATTAAAGGTGTTCCTCGTCGGCGGACAATGGGCACATAAATCTCGGACGTCTGAAATAAACAGCTTCTTAATAAAATAATTGACGCATTTGTGGTCAGTGACTTCACAGATAGAGTTATCCACCCACTACGAGTACAATATTCTCAAGCTTTAATAAGCTTGAGAATATTGTACAAGCACGTACAAAGAAAAACATTTTTTTTCCCGCAAACGTTTATCTCTCTGCACTCTACATGCGCTACCATTACTTTTTACTCAACCCTTCATGCCTCTTCTTAGACAAAGGATGTGTATCCGGCAGCCGGCAGCGTCATTTATTGATATCAGAAAGTTTCAAAGGTTTTCGCGAAGCAGAATAAATCAAATGTGATGTTCGAGAAACATAACATGACATATGGCATTCCAATTAAAATAATTATGACATTAATGAGCCAGTCGTTTTGGCACATAAAATTATACAATGGGGTGGGTTCCTTAATTAAGATAAAAACGAAAGTTAAAACCGTTCTCGACAATCTACCTTCACCGATACTTTCATCTTAAAGGTTCTCTTCACTGGTTCGCGCCTTTTTACAATGTGGTGCAGACGGGCAAAAATATTATAATTTTTACTTAAAAAGTGTGTGTTTTCGCTCGCTCCGAATGGCAAGAAAGTTAAAATAGTCCTAATAACAAGTGCGCGAGTAGCTTGCTGCGAGCGCCGAGAAAAAAAATATAATCTTGAACATGAAAGAGCGCCAAAATTCGTAACTTTCCAATGCTTCTGGTGGAGCCTTGGCCCTCTGCCCCCCTTCCTGTATCCGCCCTAAGCCATGTTAGTGAAGCTGTACCGTGATATCGGAAATTTTATTGGGTTCTACGACGCGACATCACGAATCTCTACGGTTATTTTAGATTGTTTACATTGTTCCAATATTGAATATTGATGGATAGATTGGTATGATATTGTTACGGCTACTAATAAAGCGAAGCTCTTTAAAATTTGGCAATACATAGTGTACTATATTGATTACCAGCTAAAATTTTATGGTTTTTACAATCGAGTACTAAGATAATGAGTGGTTGTCTGTGTGATCGTTTGAATTAGTAATAAATTAGCAATATCAGGGAATCCGGGGATTGTGTGTAAACATCATAAAACAATGAGTTAATGACTTGTGTAAATAGAAACTGTTTGGTGGTTTTTGCAAATGAATTTGGCTTCGAAAATGAGTTTGTTGTTGTTTATAAAGTCAATGAGTCATTACTTGCACCCGGGTCTGGACAAACTTGTCTCGAGTCTCGAGAGATCGTTCCGGCGGGCGACGCGACAGTCTTTGTTGACCCGAACTTGAAATAACACGTGCTTTACATGATGAGCTAATTTCGATTCCAAATTCAGTGTCCTGGTTAGTATTGTATTATATGTGTGAGCGTGTTACGTGTATGTGTGGTGTTTCGGGTCGCAGTGCGTGGAACCGCGGCGCTCCGTACGCCGCCGGGCAGGACCAACCGACGGCTCACGCGCAATGAGAGCCGCTACCACTCGGGTGAGTCACTCTACTGTACACCGCACGCAGGCCCTGGCCGCGCCATGCCGAGCCTCGTGGCCAGTGCCTGTGGCCCGTGACTTAGCCACTACAACGCGACAAGGAACAATGCAAAACTTCAACTTTAATACCTGATATAATATCAATGTTACCCATTGCGCACGGAAATGGAATGTGCAGCACCAGGCTTATTGCTTTTCTCATACAAGAACAATACCCGGTCGCTTGTTAGTTTCATGGAATTCAATAAAACACATACCGTTTGCAACGAGATGCGTCACTGATGTAAATTGAAAGAATGAGTATAATTTACTAACTTACTCTTGAAGAATTAAATTAGTGTAATATTTTTTCTTAATTTAATCGATTGAGCAAATTATATTAAAAAATGAAACAGAAAAACAGAAATGTATTTATTTCAGTAATTCTATTTAAGACTACCGTCCCTTTGGAAAATACTGCAATGATAAAAATGGAAAAGAAGTAGGTAACACGAAGATGGTTAATAAATATTATTTGGTTTGATTGATTACATTTATTGTATGTTGTATTTAAATATAATTTGCAACAAAAAAACATTTCTTTTTTTAATTTTGCATTGTTCCCCGCGTAGTGGATAGAATAGTTTAATGAAAAACTATCTATCCACCAAAATCGGCTTACTTTATGTATCGTTTCTTCGGGTGATTTCTGGTTTCCTTGCATTCTTGGTGACTCTAAGCTCTCAAAGTGTTGGTGTAAGTTTTTGTGTGTTTCTTTTCTTTGGTTGTGTGTGTTTATTAATTTTATTTTCTTCTACACAGTTTTTGTTTTAACATACTTTTGAATATCTTTTATACCTAACTTTTAAATCAATTTCGTGTACACAGGAAATAAGTCCTACTTAGGGTATGGCAATAGCTTATAAATAACCAGTTATTACATTAAATATAGTACCTTAAAAACTGTTTTTAGTTTAGTTATTTTACATGTTTTAGTTAAGGTATTATGTATTTTCCACTAGTTTTACGCAGCTATGTGTAATTCTCATCAAAATGTCACTTCATATCTAATGAAAAATACATATGCATAATAATAACTAAGATTATACAGTAGGTACCTATAACGTGACATATTTACAGCAGATATACGAGTAACATAGTTTTATGAGTATCAGAGTTCTTATCCTGCGGAGTGCGGGAGCGGATAAATTGATCAATTACGATGCTGGGCGTGAGACTAGAGATGCCAAAACTTTCAAGCACAGATTGGTCAATTCTAATCCGATCCGGAACCAACCGAAACGGGCCCTTAAGGATCCTTAGTCAGTCTAGTGCTAAGAGACTAACAAATTAATTTATGATTTAGAATAGAATAGAAATACTCTTTATTGTGTCCAATTTAACAAAACGTACGTATAATAACTAGGATTTACCTAGAGTTATTTAATATTGTAAATGAGATACAACGCAATTGAAATAATACGAATTTATATAAAAAGTGCAAGTTTTAAAACTTTCATTATTATTAGAATGAAAGTAACAACCGTGCCCCGTGCATTTATTCTTTCTATATTATAATTGGCGAGACATCTGCGCACCAGTTGTTTGAGTTCCTGTCGTTTTGCTAAACCGAATTTAATTATAATATTGAAGCATTTTGTGAATTCAAAAGTTAAAGTCACCGTGATGTGTTTTTCACATCATGGGCGCTATGATAAGTAGGTATTATTAAATTGGTTACTATCGATTATATCAAAAATATCCTCCTTCCTTTCTTTTTTGGATCTCACAAATATTGTATAATCTTTCTTACCTTTCACGACCAAATTTTATAATTAGTTACATATACTTAAATCTAATACATCAACATGTTTAAATAAATTGTGAAATAATATTGAGCTTGAATATTAAATAATATCTGAATACCTATAATATTATTCAGTTCATTCACATCATCGACATATTATAATGCACATAATATATATAAATGTCTCTACGATTCGTCAACATACAAACTAACTTGCTTTCATCTTGTACCTACTCGTTTTTCTAATAAGCATTAAGTAACAACTTTTGCATGTACATAATATGATGATATGGCTTATGTTCCCATGCTTCCTCGTATAACGTGGTTATTAAAGTCAGGTATTCACTAAGGGATGAGTGCCTTTAAGCTCATCACTCGGGGGCACTATGTTGTTAAGCCTTCTATGGTCTTCTAAGCGTGCTAATGTACGCTTACACACGAACACTTAGTTCGTGTGTAAGTGTATAGTGTACCACTGTACACGTTAGGTTGTACGCGTTGAATACCTACGAGTAGATTACGCGAACACAAAACGCTTAGTATGTACAAGGTTTGATAAAATGAGATACCCATTTTGATGACAAATCTAAGTGCAAGACTAAATAAGTCTTTATTTAGCTTTGTCAAGTTGAGGCTTGATCATAGATCATTCTGTTCTACAATGGTCATTTGTTTATCCCTAAGTGAATCCCCGGCTTTACTCATGCATGTGTTGACTTTGCAAGTTTTCTGTAATACAATATTTCACAATTAAAGGTATAGTACAGATCATATCGCAAGCAAATATGTGCTTTTACACAGCTTATGATTCGTAGAACATTGAAAGTACAGTTTTGAGGAATGTTTATGACATGGCACGTGTAATTTGCAATTAGTTTTTATACGTTTTAAATTTTACTTTATTCTGCTGTTAAGTACCGTCCATCCCGTTCGTATATTTAACAATCACAATGAACTGTAATGATTGTTTTATATTTGTACGGATGCGACAACCAGGTGCCATTTGTTTGCCTGTTGATTAGCTTTTAATAATAATCTTCTCTCAGATTTTCAAAGTGATATGCAATGTTGCAGAAGTAAGGCAGGAGGCGGTGCAGCAAGCCTTGGCCGAGATGCAGAACAGGCCCAAACCATCGCTCCCTATGCCTTCGAAGAGGACATCCATGATGGCCAAAAGTCCTGATAGAGAGCGCCATGATCTATGTAAGTTTTTTGCGTTTCTTAACCAATAAATAACGTTGTAGCTGTAGCAGACACGCCTTTCGACGTAATTAATGAGATGGTGTGAAAAATATTAATTAAAACTGTATTAATTTCAATATATTAATTGAAACCGAGAACATCATTCTTGTATAATTTATGCGTCGATATTTAGAAATAATATCGAGGTTTAAATTGTACATAAAAATCTTCCTAATTCTTTTTGTTTCTATTTTTTTTTACTTTCCGCTTCCTCGCTTGTTTCATTCTTATTCTTGTCAAGTTGTATGCTCGGCTCGCCTTTATTTCATAGTTATAATTCTACTCTGCCGTCTTTGGCTTTAAAAAGGTCCGAACTGTGCAGGTTGTGGTACAGTTCAGGTGGTGAATTATCCCTTGTTTAATATAAACTGAATCCTGATACTATTTATTCGTGCAGCGTCTTCATCGGACGAAGACTCATGCGCCGGGGACAACGATCTCCCGCCGCCACCCGAGCTCGGCTCTCCCCCCGCTCGCCGCCCGGCCGCGCCTCACCCCCGCGCCGCTCCTCATCCCATTCAGCACCACCATAGAGACAAGAAACACACTGCCCACAGAGAAAAGGCGGACTTTGATTGGACGGAGCTGGCTTCCGCTCGTCTTCCTCCACCTTCCTGTGAGTGTAATATTTATGACCATTATTGTCACGTTGCAGGATTAACTGTTAATTTTTTTGTTTATTGGACCAAATGTATAGCTGCCAATTAAAGCTGTTCCGTCGCTTCTCCTACGCTTTGCAGGTATCGTCGTCTTTCTATTATTTATGAGCGAAAAGCAAAAGATTGTCGGACATGTACACACATGTCCGACAATCTTTTGCTTTTAGATAATATATTATTATTATCAACGTCAGAGATTTAAACTGTAGCTCTGTGTTTCTAACGAATTGAAATTTAAGCTGATGCTGCTATTCTGTTAGAACCTTTTTTTATAAAACAGTATAAAAGTTGTATCACTTGTTAGCGAATATCTCATGTTCCTAACAATATAAATAGTGTTGCTAACGTAAAGTTGCAAACAAGGCATTGTCAGCGCAGAGCTCAAACGAACTCTGTGCACGTCGAAGCTCGTTCGTAATTTGCTTTTCCATAGAATTAAACTGAAACTACGCTCCAGTGAACGGCTTCGGTTATTTCTTTTGACTTCAAACATTTTACTATCATTTGTGTAGTTTGCAGTATCTAGTTTCAGTTTCCAGAATAAAAGTTGTTAATAAGGTAAGCTTTACCTTAGAAATGGTTACGGTTCATAGAATTTGTATTCTATTTTCTCTTAGCGGTTTTTTATCTTATTATCTGCCTATTACAGTGTCTGTTGCGTACAAAGGTCACGTACAATTTAGTATTTTCTTCACGAAGTTATATCAGCTTATATAAAATCCCTACTTTAATTGGTAATTCCACAGTCTTAATATTAAAATCATTGTAATGGTTCACGTCTTTAAGTGAATTTTTTGCCATTACATAAATTTATACCTTGTCCAGAAGTGACGAATTTTCCTTAAATTTGTAATTGTAATGGACAATACAATTCGAGAAACAAGGCATACGCAATACGCACGAACCACAAGTGCGCGTGAATTAACAATTCGCGTGCGAATGGATTCGCTGTAAAATCGCCCCTTCTTAACAAGGTGTTAACGTCAGTAACACGACGAGAGGTGCTTTTCAAACTCTGAACTCAGTAAACTTTCTGGTAGGGACAAGTTTGAGTTGCGAGTGCAATGTAGCAATTATAACTTGGCGTGAGTTAGCTGCACTTTAGTAGCAACTATAAGTTTATCTTTTAACATAGATGTCCTTTGTTCAGATGTACCGCCAGATGTGACCCATACTGTGGCATCGGCGCGTATCATGCGAGGTGGAAGTGCCGTGGCAGACAGAGTGCAATGCTACTCTCAACCTGAGGATTCCGGCACTGGCACCGGCAGGTGGAAGGTAAGACTATGTACTTAAGAAGTCGTTCAGATTTTTTTTATGCTGAATCCTCGCGGCGTATCTCTTAACATCAGGTGAACGTTGTGTTCGATTCTGAAGCTGCGAAAACGATCTTTAGAACTGTAAGACGCTTTAACGGACCTTTATCGATCCTCGTCCTGAAATAAAGTACATAGTATAGGGCTCGTTAAAAAGAGATTGAAGTTTTGAAGAGTCGTCTTCATAAGTTTGTTATACTGAATTGTTATTTTCTTGTAGGTATCCGCCAAAATTCAACAGCTTCTAAATACACTCAAAAGGCCAAAGCGACGCCCGCTGCCAGAGTTCTACGAAGATGATGATATCGAGCTGGAATTAGCAGCTAACCCTAAAGATCCCAACGCTCCGAAGCCTGAAGGAGGCACTATGACTCCAGCGGTCGGTGAACAACTTGTAGTCCCGGCAGGGCTACCGAGAAATCTTGAGGCAGCATTACAAAGATATGGAACTGCCTCATTCAAGGCAAACATTGCCACTGTCCTCGATCCGAATGGGAAGCTCAGCAATTCCTTGACCTACGGTGAGTTTCATTGTGCCTCTTTGATGTTCGTTTGTTTTCATATCCATAGCTTGAACCAAATAGGTATTATAATATAATGAGTTTACATCTGATCATGAACAATTCGTGAAGTCTAAAATTTACGTATGTGTTATTGGCATAACAAGCGTAATCTCTTTTTAGCCTCTTTACATGCAATTTTAGGCTTGATTAAAATGCATTTTCTGTGTGCATCTGAAACTATTCGTAATGAATGTAAATATCATTGAATATCGAATAACATTCTTGATTAAGGAACGCCTGAAAATATATCATGATATTCCACTGGCCAGGCAGCGCGGGTGAATCCAATTTGTAGCAAATTTGTTCGGAATATTCCCAGGAAATATTTTGATTATTTGATATTGATGGAATATTGCACTACGAAATATATTTACACTGTACTCGAAATATATTTAGGTACTCTGTTATTTGCTTTGAATCTACAATCCTTAATTGAGATCGAAACTGTTTACAACGAAATTTAATTTCCTTTATGTTGAAATATGTTTTAATGTTGACCGTAGCCTTACACATACCTACGATTTTGGCTTCAATAATTACACTGTGTTTTTGGACTTTATTCCAAAACGATCAGACACAGAATACAACATAGCAACTCTTCAGACATGAAGGCATACGTGTTTTTGTCACAGGCAAACTGCTCAGCCGTTCACTGAAGATCGCGCACGCTTTGCTCAACAAAACCTTTACATCGAAAAATAGCAGTGGGGGACCCTTGGCGGGCGACAATTCGATCAAACCGGGCGACCGTGTTGCTTTAGTTTATCCTAACAATGATCCGATAAACTTCATTTGCGCGTTCTACGGATGCCTACAAGCTGGCGTGGTGCCAGTGCCTATAGAAGTGCCACTGACTAGAAGGGACGCGGGTTTGCAGCAAGTTGGCTTCCTTCTTGGCTCGTGCAGTGTGCAATACGCTCTTACCTCTGATGCGTGTCTTAAAGGTAAGAACACTTTTTATTATATTTTTATCCTGTTCTCAGTGTCTCTGCCCCAATTCTCATATTAAATTGAAAGTAAAAATAAGATATCAATCCTCCAAATATCAAATTATATTGCTTATTCGTCACTTTCAGGATCGTGAGTGGATGTACTTTCACTCCTTCGGGACTTCCATTCCAACCAACTAAACCGACCAACTGAAATTGATCAACTATTTTTCTTTCTTAACGAATCAACTTTTTAGTTGGTTGGATTGGAATACTTTTAAAATTAAAATTTGTTCTTATCTACACAACTCAAAACTGACCAACTATTTTTCTTTCCCAACCGAACAACTTTTTCATTGCTTTGAATAATGTTTTTAAACCTCTTCAACGTAAATAATTTTCCTAAATACACAGAACGTTAAATAAAACCAAAGCGTACATACATGACAGATGACAGCTGTCAACCTTAAAATGTCAATATCTCGAAAAGTTCTTTTTTTATCATTGAGTAATCGTCCTAGAGTGACGCTGCCATAGAAGAAATGAAAGGTCTTGAGGAGATCTACATTTCAGATGACAGCTGTCAAACTTAAAATGTCAATATCTCGGAAAGTA
The DNA here is from genome assembly GCA_947507615.1 of Hemithea aestivaria. Lineage (NCBI taxonomy): Eukaryota > Metazoa > Arthropoda > Insecta > Lepidoptera > Geometridae > Hemithea > Hemithea aestivaria. The sequence continues at coordinate 6,935,663 of OX382323.1, forward strand.
CTCGTCCTAGAGTGACGCTGTCATGAAAGAAGTGAATGGTGTTGAGGAGATCTTCATTTCAGATGACAGCTGTCAAACTTAAAATGTCAATATCTCGGAAAGTACTCGTCCTAGAGTGACGCTGTCATGGCAGAAATGAAAGGTCTTGAGGAGATCTACACTTCAGATGACAGCTGTCAAACTTGTAATGTCAATATCTCGGAAAGTACTCGTCCTAGAATGACGCTGTCATGGAAGAAATGAAAGGTCTAGAGATCTTTATTTCAGATGACAGCTGTCAAACTTAAAATGTCAATATCTCGGAAAGTACTCGTCCTAGAGTGACACTGTCTTGGAAAAAATTAAAGGTCTAGAGGAGATCTTCATCTCAGATGACAGCTTTCAAACTTGTAATGTCAATATCTCGGAAAGTACTCGTCCTAGAATGACGCTGTCATGGAAGAAATGAAAGGTCTAGAGGAGATCTTCATTTCAGATGACAACTGTCAAACTTAAAATGTCAATATCTCGGAAAGTACTCGTCCTGGAGTGACGCTGTCATGGAAGAAATGAAAGGTCTTGAGGAGATCGTCATTTAAAATGACAACATGGAAGAAATGAAAGATCTTGAATCTTTCATTTCTTCCATGACAGCGTCACTCCAGGACGAGTACTTTCCGTGATATTGACATTTTAAGTTTGACAGCTGTCATCTGAAATGTAGATTTCCTCAAGATCTTTCATTTCTTCCATGACAGTGTCACTCTAGGACGAGTACTTTCCGAGACATTGACATATTATCAAGTTTGACAGCTGTCATCTGAAATGCTTAGCCTAGGACGAGTACTTTCCGCGATATTGGTATTTCAAGTTTGACATATTATTATGTGTTTAAAAATATATCTTATAGACCAACTAAATAGTTGTTTAGTTGAGAAAGAATACAGTTGATCCGTTTTGATTAAGAATTTCAGTTGGTCCGAACGGAACATTTTTGTTATAAATAAAATATCCGATCAACTGGTTGGTCCGATAAGAACAAATCGATTAATCGAGTCCATTCTGACCAACTAGTTGATCGGTTTAATTGGTCGGAATGGCAGTCCCGCACTCCTTACATATTAAATACGAGTTTTTTTTTTTTTATACAACGAAGTAAGAAGACGAGCAAGACGCTCCCCTGATGGTAAAAGATAACGCTGCCCATTATTAGTACAGTGCTACCCAGGATTTTACAAAAGTAAACATTCTAGGTGCACTGCGCCAACGCTTCTTACTTGAGTCATAAGTTGTTAAGACTCTTCAGCCCAGTAATTTCACTAGAAATATAGAGAATGCCTCGGTCCTTATAATTCAAAATGAGCATTCGATTACCAGATCAAATTCCGCTATATTCTCGTTAATTTAGAGGGTCAATTAGTGGAAATTGTATTTTATTACTATCGAACAGTTTTGATTCTGTTTTATCGAAGTAAATCTTCAGTTGTATTCAGATCTGAAACAAAAAATATAAGTCGCGGCACTTATTCCTTGGTATTTTTTTATTAAGGATTTTAAATTTAATTATATTAAAAAAAAAGAAATTAAATTTTGCCTTGTATGAATTAAAATTTATTGATAAATATTTGTAGGAAAAAAGGAGATAGGTACTCTTTTATAAGTTTAATTTAGAACGCAGACGGCTGACCGTCCGGCTTGCCGTAAGACGCAGTTGTATGTAAACTAGTAACATGGTAATGATCGCACTGCACACAACTAATAACCGCTGTTTTAGTACATATTTGCTATTCCGGGAGCTGTCAGGATGACTAGGCACAATATATTTTTATTTATTTTGTACTATGAACCATCGACGGCACTGAAATTAACGCAAAGTGTTTAAATGCGTACATCATCCCAAATTGTATAATTATTATCTAATCTTACCATACATGGTTACCTTTTTTATTTGTTTCCAACATTATTCTAATACCCAAAACATAGAATCTCAAACAAACTCATTAACATTTTTATTAAATTATATATTTATTAAAAGAGATGCATATCTGAACAGTTATGACAATCGAGCGGCATCCGATTAGTCCGCTGTCGGTCCGAACGATGTTTTTAGGACATTAAATATTTATTAATTTAGTGATTCGATCGTAAACACGTTGCTCTGATTCCATCGTGTACTTTATAAATATATCTTTTGGTGTTTGCTAACGGAACGAAAACGGGTTATAATTAAAATTGATTAGGTACTTTATACTCGATGTTTTTATAATTTTTGTTTTTGCTAATTAAAATATAATTCTATGACCATTCCAAATGGGATAGATGGATTTTTGTATGATATTTGAAACTTTGTTTTATGAAATTTGATTTCTATTGGCCACAACTGGATATTTTTTAAACTGAACTATCGTTGTACCTTACCGGCGACTTCTTTATTATTGTTCAGTCACAGTCCAACCAGAACGGCTTATTTGAAATACTCAAAACAAAATTATAAACTCTGTGAGTGTACCAATGAATCCCACTGATAAAAATGTTCGCGTAATTCTCGACGCGATCGGATAGACGTTTTATCAACTCTGAACTCACTCTCCTTATATTTTTATAACATCTCACAAGGTATGTTGTGGTAGCTGTTAACATAATATTTATTGTATAGGGTTACCAAAAACATCATCCGGTGACGTGGCATCGTTCCGCGGCTGGCCATCGCTTCAATGGGTGTCTACAGAGAAGCTACCCCGGCCTCCTCGCGACTGGATCCCTCCACCGCGACCTGCGGAGGAAAGTCCAGCGCACATCGAGCACACTTCCGCGGCAGACGGCTCCGCTATGGGAGTCATCGTCACTAGGTAAGCGGAGACCTCCTGCTAATGTCTGATAGCCTGGTACTTTTTTCCAAGGATCTACACTGAAGGTTTCATCATCACAAGAATCACATCTTTTTTCTCATTTCACCTACTGATAATGTCTGATGTCCCGGTAACAATGTTTCTAAGAAAGTGTCAATAAGGCCTAAGGCTAGACTCAGCTATAAGCCATCCTAGTTCTTTGTATAAGTATAATTTATTTAAAAAAAGGGAGTTGATATAACTGTATTTTTTTTTACATTCAAGTGAAGTATTCTGTATGATTCAAATGCATATCTATGACGTCATCACTACCTTAACGATAGGGCACGGCCGAGCCCACTCAAGTGCTTATTTAGCGCTAGTTCGCTTTTCACTGCAGTCCATAAATTTAACATTTCATTTGCAATAAATAAATAAAGATTAGCCTAGAGCCTAGAGTATACAGTTCTCGACGATCTGTGTGTGTACTGAAAACCAGTTTTCGCTCTTTTAGTATTTCACATTTGAGTTTCTTATCATAACATTTACATTCGCCCACTTTGTCTAGAAGTTAGGACACCATTTTGATAGCACTGCTCTTCACATTATATTGCGTGGAATAGAATATTATAGGTTATTAAATTGCACCTGTCTGTCTCATTAGATGTTCCTGATGCCTGCATATGATATATATGTAGAATAACATGTCTGATTATCATGGATATTATATAATAGTCGAACTCTACCTACATAAGTATACCTAGATGATAAAATATTACCATAATATGATTTTATCGGTCCATATGATATTATGATATACGACGACCTCTGTGGCGAGGTGGGCTAATACCCGCTTGCAACGCAGAAGGTTGCGGGTTCGATTCCCGCATGAAGCAAATATTTGTGTGATCCACAGGTATTTGTTTCTAGGTCTGGGTGGTTTTCAATATCTATTATAAGTATTTACAAAAAAAAAGTATAAAAGTATTATAACCGTTATCCTGCAGGGCTATGATGCGCACCTCGACATAATCTCGTTCGAAATTTGATTTAATGTGAATAATTCTTTATGTGGATGGCATAAGGTCGAGTTTTACATGCCAGTGAGATCATTTTGTCGTCAAAACTCTTATGTCAAAATGATTCTGTAGCATGTAAAACTCGACTTTATGTCAGTTAACATAAAGCATTATTCACATTAAATCAAATTTCGCGCGAGATTATGTCGAGGTGCGCATCATAGCCCTGCTGATCACCATAAGCATAAGCATTAAGTTGCTTATGGGGTTAGGTGGCGCTGTGTGAATTGTCCTGAAATATTATTATTATATAGTATTCATAATATACTCTACATTTTTCCATTAAGACATTTAAGGGTTCTTAGGGCATAAATGGGGTTGATAAAACACTACCTCTATAGTATGAACTATAAGTAAAAAACTAATAAAACTAAACTATAGTACTGAACTATAGTATGAACTATATTATACTTCTCGTGAACCTTGCTATGTTTACTTAACGAATCAAGGCATAGGCGTCTGTCGAATGTAAACAGTAAACAGAATCAGACTGCAACTGTAATCTGATTAATATAGAGCGTATTTGTGCAAACAGAGGCGACGGCAGGCAAATTGCTTTATTTCATATTATTATTACTCGACTCCATCGGGCATTATCAAGATAATTATTATAATTATATCATAGTCACCGCATTCAATGTCGTGAGAAAAATAAAACAAAGAATAATCAAGTAACATAGCGTGTTATGATTGAAGCAAATATAAATTTACGACAAAAAATATCACTATTCACTTTTAGAATGATCGATGATGGTTTGTGATAGAAGGACAAAGATTTCGAGACAGACCACCTGATTGGAAAATTATATTTTTTAATACAAAAATACTCGAGGAAAGTTTCTCAAAATTTCGAAGAAATCGCGTGAAAATTAAAAGTTCTACACGGAGTAGAGCATATCTACTGGTTAGTAATATATTGCTTAGACCTTGTCCAAAAGTAACAAATTTACCATAAATTGATTTGCGGAAAACTCGCGCGTTTTCCGAGATACAATGAGCTCATACATTGCGTTCTCAAGAATTGCGCGATTCACGCGCGTGTGTGCTATTAATTCGCGCACTGCTTGTGGATGCAATATATTGGCACCTTGTATCTAGATCTACGCGTGATTGAACTCACAGTCTGAAACAAGGTTTTAAAACCGCATCTGAACGATAATGAAGATGATATCATAATAATATAATTATACTTATTGTACCACTTTTATCTTAGGAACGTACTACAGAACCAAACTAATTGGTACTTACTTATATACTTTGATTTTTGTTATCTATTGCGTTTTAAATGAACTTGTTATTACAAGTGGATTGTTTTTGTCAGATCCGTGGTGGTACATATAGATTATTCGATATCTTTTATGTTTCATTATAGTTAAATATATTAAACTATATTCCTCGTGCTAATGATGAGGACTACTATTACCTGTAACTTTCCATCTTGGAATTAATAGGAGATAGGGGAGTGAATGAAGATACATGACGGATGATAGAGTGGATGGAGGTAGAAGTTTTGAAGACGTGTTGTGCTGACCCTACTTAGTGGGATTTGGGTTAGAGGAAGAAGATTTGGGACTATGCGATGTGATCCTACATTTATATTCTCATATCCTTACACCAAGTACGTAGTCTCTATCATCTACCTACTGTATAATTTTATCATTTCACCAACCCGTGTGAATATCAATCTCCTCTTCCTGTTAGTATTACTGGAAGAGATCGTTATTAGCGATGAATCTTCTATATTGTGTACTTATTATATTGTGTTTAAGTTTTTAAAAATATATTTTAGTATTTCAATAAAATGTTATCTAATATATAAAATTCTCGTGTCACAGTTTTCGTTGCCATACTCCTCCGAAACGGCTTGACCGATTTTGATGAAATTTTTTGTGCTTATCCGGTATCTATGAGAATCGACCAACATCTATTTTTCATCCCCTTAAATGTTAGGGGTAGTCCACCCCTAAATTTTATTTTTTATTTTTTAGACAAAATTTTTAATTTCTATTTTTTTATGATACAACATACAAAAATACATACAATCCTCAATTTTCACCCTTCTACAATCAACCCTTATTTTTTAATAGCCATTTTAGTAATTTAATCATTTTTCATCTCCGGTCAAAACCGATCAATCGACATTTAATTAGTTATCCCCGCCAGATGTCTACAGGTGTCACTTCTGACCCAGTAAACAGCACGGAGTAGGGATGAGAAAGAAGCCGGTCTCCTTTCTTTCTCACTCCCTACACAGTTGTCGGCCATCATTATTGTTTATGCATCAAGTGTAGTAGTAACGTTGACAATTATTATTTTGCTATCTCAGTGTAACTCTCATATTAACTTTTAATCATTCCTATTTTATCAATAATAATTAATTTATCAATTTTGAGTGTATTTTGCACGATTAGTTAATCAAGTGATTTTATAACCTCAAAAGTACTCAACACGTGACACGAGCTTCCAATAACAAAAAGAAATTACTAGGAAATTATTTATATGGCAAAACAACGTTTGCCGGGTAAGCTAGTATATTATATTATCTAAATAAACAAAGCAATTTAACGCGACCAGCTGCATATTTTCCAAACCGTACTTTGTACTTGCATTATATTATAAGCTTTATAACGTCAAATATTTGAGCACCTAATAACCGGTCGGCAAACACTAAACATTTCTTACTCAAGGTTCTTGCTTTACCAACGCGAATGCTCGAAATAATTTGCTATCGGCTAAACAATTCATTTATGTATATTTTAGGATAAGCATTCGGCACTATGCAAATATATTAATTCTAGGTAGCTACAGATAAGTTCCATTGAAAACTGTGATACTATTAGTATCTACTATTTTAAAATTCTTCGCATGGACGCTACCGTGTGCCGAAAGACACGTCAAACTGTGGTTCGCGACTTATACTATAATAATATAAGAAGGGGCAACCGTTAGGTCTTGTTGCAGGCCTTGTAGTAAGTTTAGCAACCTGTAACTGCTGGATATAGATTGCTCACATGATTTTTAATCGTAATTACTATTCGACTATGATAGTGTGAGTAGGGTAACCTGTTTTGTTGGAGTTTAAAACCAATTTTTATTAATATTTAACGTAACAATCAAAAGAAACAAACACAGGCACGTGCATCTAAATAAACTTTCCCCTTTCTTACATCAAGAAAATAATTATTTAATCACATCATTTCCTGCATAACAATCAATTATAATTTTACAACCTAAATAATAATGATATATGTACTTCTAAGAATCATTAAAACAGGCTCGTTAATTACTAAATACAATATTTTATCAATACCTTAAAAAACCTGTATATTTTTGACTAAATGCTCGCAACGGTTTTATTCACTGAAAAGTAGTCTACGTGATATTCTAAGGGGCTAAGGGCTACATACCTAAATTTAGCTCCAAAGGGGCAATCGTTTAGTCGAGAAACAGTAACAAACATAGGTCCATCTGTGTAATCTAGACGTTGCGTCACTGTTTTTGTTCCCTAACAAAACCTGAAAAAATGTACAAAAACCTACATAGCGCAATCTACTCATAATATTCGATATTGTTCTGCACAGTAGAGTAGGAAATCCTAAACTTGTAATGATTAAAAAGAACAAGGAAGAAATATAGAAAAGCGAAGTCGTTGTAGTCAAAGCGGCTATATAGATTAAATAGAGTAAGACCTCATTCGGACTTACGCGATAGGTGGGACTGTGGGACCAAGGGATAACCGCGAAAGTCGAATTCGCGTGAGTCTGATTTCAATATTGCATATAAAGTGTAGTGAAATTACTGGGCTGAAGAGTCTTAACATCTTATGACTCTCAAGTAAGAAGCGTTGGCGCAGTGCACTGGGTAGCACTGTACTGATTATGGGCAGCGTTATCTCTTACAATCAGGAGAGCGTCTTGCTCGTCTTCTTACTTCGTTGTATAAAAAAAATGCTCATAAAGTTTGTGTAACTCGTTATGTTGTCTCATAGATTCATTTAGAAGTGATGAGATTCCACGAAAGAAATTAACAATACAGTCGTAAATCGTACACGCGTGGTGATCAAGAAGAAAAGCCGCGTATCTCCGAATTCGCGTAAAACGGGGCAGCGTAAGTGGGGTATTACCAACGAATTAGGGAAATAATAGAAGTCGAACACAGCTCAAAAAGTGATTCAACGCAAAGTACAACTATATGGGCGGGGCGTAAAAAGTACAACTCACCCGCCGCTCAGTCACACAACGCGCTCAGCGACAGATGCACGCATCGTTTGATATTTAAAAATATCTAAAATAATATAGTTAACGGACAAAAATGACCTTTTGTGTGGTAAATTGGTGTAAAAATGGAAAGAAGGCAGTAAAAAGCAGGAAAAACTTATCACAGCTAACTAATATTATTTTAAACCAAATTATATAATTTCGATTTTAGTTGACATTAAATACATAAAAATACAGGGTAAACTAGGCATGGCTGAAACAATGTTATTTTGGTCGTTTATTGCATTCGCATTCGATTAGGTAACGTTATATTTATTTTGTATACTAGCTAAACCCACGGCTTCACCCCCGCTACAAAAATGTTATTTTTGTACAATAAATAAAAGCATTTGTTTTTGAATTAAATCAATAATGACTTTTGATAAAAGTCTAAAGAAAGAAAGAAAAAACCTCTAAAGTGAAGAATTCACCTGACCCGGCCCCCCCGGCTCGGCCTGATTCGACCTGATTCTGGCATCGCGCTTTTATCACCGCACGAGCCGACACCGATCGAAAACCCAGGTTTATACGACTAATGTCCAATTATGAAAAATTACAAATATTATAGACGTCCAATCATAAAAATGCCCATTCGGAAAATAGTCCCCTCATAAAAATGTCAAATCGTAAAAAGGTCCAATTTGAAAATTGTCCATTCTAAAACGTCCATTCGTAAAAATGTCCAATAAAGTTTTATTTTATCCGTGGTTCTATCAATAGCTAATCCCGTAGTCCTATTAAAAGTGTCACGTACCTAGTGAACAATCTTTATTTCCAATGCAATGACAGCTGTCAAACTTGAAACGTCAATATCTCGAAAAATACTCGTCCTAAGCAGACGCTGTCATAGAAGAAATGAAAAAACTTTAAGATCTTCCAGATTTTGAGATTTCAAGTTTAACAGCTGTCATTTGAAAGGTAGATCTCCCCAAGACCTTTCATTTCTTCTATGACAGCGTCAAAAATAAACCAATTCGTGTTGGACATTATTCTTAATTGGACATATTTCATTTTGGACCAAATTCGTGTTGGACATTATTCGTGTTGGACATTTTTCCTAGTTGGACGTAAACCATGTTGGACCAAATTAGTGTTTAACCAAATTAGTATTGGACATTAATACTAGTTGGACATTTTGGATTTTGGACATTTGTCGTACAAACCGATAAAACTTATTCCATATTCTTTTTGGGGATTCTAACCACCTCTGTACCAAATTTGGCAATTTTGCCATTACCTTGTCGAATGCTTCGTTCTATGGTTGTACTCCTCATGACATCCCGCATGGTTGATAAGATATTCGCTTTGTTTCAAGCATACCCAGGTTACCCTAGTCTGACATAAAAGAATATAATATGAGTTGCCCGTATGGCAATACCAAATTTAACTATAAACAATTTTGATACTTTAATTATTAAAAAAAAATTGCTACGGTACTTGGTCATTGACCTCTGTTTAATCAGATAAGTAGCTCTGGCGCGAAAAAGTTACACACATACTCAACATAAACCAGACATGCGTCTAATAATGATACTTTTATAAAATGATAATAAAAGACGATGTGTTATATAACACAAATATAATATTAAAAATACATAAAATAAAATGATAAATCGTTAATTTAAGGTAATCCAATTCTTTATTTTTTGCGACGGGGTGGTCTTTTCGATGTCTCGTAACTCGTAGGCGGGCATTTTCCTTTATTTTTAATACTTTCCAAAACAAATTTTCTGACTGATGATTTCGATTCGCCTAGAAAATACAAAATAAATAAGATTAATATCATTGTTTAAAAGTAAAAAAGGCGTACCAGTATGGTAACAGTAAAATAGGTGCCATGAATATAATTTTAAAAGAAATTCCCAAATAAAGTAATTGTATTTATACTTGTACGTAGGGACATCTAATACATTAAAACTTAATAAAAATGCCAAGTGCAAGTCGGACTCTTTTGAATTGAACTCTTTCTATGAAATATATACAACAAAAACGGAAAAAAGCACTTTGTTGTTTGGTAGCCCCTTTTTTATTTTATTTCTATTTTTAGTATTGCAACAAAAATACACCCGTGAAAATTTCAACCTTCTAACTATAACGGTTCGTGAGATGACAGACAGACAGACGAACGGACAGCGAAGTCTTAGTTATATGGTCTCGTTTTCCCCCTATGGGTACCTCATTAAACTTGGACAACATGAAAAGTATCAAAAATTGTCAGTCATACTATAATATATTTTATGACTTTACTTGTAAACAAATAGATAACACAAAATAGTTATTTATGGACAAAATAACGATTATTTTACGTTTTCAACGATGAGATTCAATGAGCTTGATGATGTACTGTTAATCCAACTTAAACGTACCTGATATATACGCTGTTCTCTTAAAAACACTTAGCCAAAGCAGCAACCACTTTTCTATTTGAAACTGCTGCATACGCCGTATATATACATTGTGTAATTCATTTGGCAAGCACCGCCACGGATTATTTTACACATTTTCATCAATATTATTGTAAAAAAACTTTGATATAACTTATTAATCACTAAAAATACGATCTGCTGTTGTTGAACTGTTATTGTTTACATTTTTTTTTTGTCAAATTTGATAGAAGTAGTTTGAAAGAAATAGGTAGAATGTTGCCATTTTTATTTTAGATTTTTCTCATTAAATTTGTACTCCTTCGTTTTGTCCATCCCGTTTGCACATGTTGATTGAATATTTCTGTTTCACTCAACACTATCCGACTAAGTAAAATGACACCCCAAATGAATGAATGGGCGAGTTCATGTACGGAAAATAAATTTAGCATGGTTATGCCTTATCAATGTCCGTGTGTCGCGTGAGTATTATAATTTAGTGGTGTGAGTTTGGGACCACGTTTTTGCGGAAAAACTAAGGGAGTTACAGGGAGTTGGGTATTACGTTATATTTTTTTTTTATTTCAGGGCTTCAATGCTGGCCCACTGTCGCATGCTGTCAGTAGCGTGCTGCTACACTGAAGGCGAGCACATGGTGTGCGTGCTCGACTTCAAGCGGGAGACGGGACTGTGGCACGCCGTGCTTGCGAGCGTTCTCAACGGGATGCACGTCATCTTCATTCCGTACGCACTGATGAAGGTCAGCCCTGCCTCGTGGATGCACATGATTACTAAGTACAGGTGAGTTTTATACTTCCTCTTTTTTTTTTTTTAAACGTGTGAATAGTTAGCGTTCTCGGCTTTTGCAGGAAATAGGCTTCCTGCCTTTTGGGTCAATCTCCTATGAAGATTGAAGATATTATAAAGACTCAGCGTTTCTACGTCATACGTGTGTAGCACTCACAGAGATAGCACTTACAGAGATTTAAAAAAAATCTACTTCGTGTAGAACCTAGCGCCCTTAAATACTAGCAACATAAATTGTTCCCAAAAACATCTTAATCTAATTCTTAAACTATTTTTTTACTGCGTTCACAGAATGTGAGCATTCAGTGTGGTTTGCTGCTTTCATGACCGGCGTATACCTATTGTTTTCGTGTAGAAAATGCACAGATTTCGCTAAGAATATTTTTTGTGAATGTCTCTTCAGTGGCTTCTCTGAGTTATTTATTTGTTCTTTACTTTAAAATATTTACTTCGCATAAATAATCACAATTGAATTGCGTGATATAATGCAGTTCCAATTCACATTCGCTAGACGTGAACTAATTACTATAATATTTTTATTATTGTATACTTGATATTAAATAACACTGATGTATTACGTACTTGTATTTGCGGACACACTTATAATAAAAACATCACGTAAACCAATTTACTTTCTTTTAAACTTTGAGGAAAATATTCAGAAAATACTGTCTACTTAACTTTCATCGTTTAGACAAAGAGTCTACATATAAGATTTTTGTATGTAGCGTAGCATACATATAGGTACTAACCTACTGTCCGCCATCTTGTTTCGTCCATCAGAATAGGTTTAATAAGATTAATCATCATCATTGTCAGCTCATATCGTCCCGCTGCTGAGAAAGGCCCTTCATGCTATGCATCTCTGTCCTGAATAGTTCGTATCCATCATCCAGGTCTTCCCTACGATAGTTGCGATGACATAGACCCATCTGGCAGGTTGTATGTCGACGCTACACCTTCCTTCTCGAGGTATCCATTCTGTTAGGGACCATCTGCTATCACCACGCCTGGCAATGTCATGGCTAGCTCCTTTGAGCCGCATTATTATCCGTTTACCCAAATAATACCATTGATATAATCACATAGTATAAAATAAAGTTGCTTCCCGCGTCTGTCTGTCCCTATGTATGCTTATATCTTTAAAACTACGTAACGGATTTTGATGCAGTTTTCATTAATAGATAGTGATTCAAGATGAAGATTTATATGTGTACATGCATAATATATTGCACTGATAACTTTCTATTAAGCGCGACGAAGTGCGCGCGTGTCCTCTAGTAAAATATATAACATCGATATAATAATATATTATCGATATAATAACATTATTCTGTATTATTTCAGGGCGTCAGTAGCAATAGTGAAGTCCCGCGACTTGCACTGGGGTTTGCTAGCGACGCGAGATCACAAGGAGATCTCGCTGTCTTCCCTGCGCATGCTTCTCGTCGCCGACGGAGCCAATCCGTGGTCGCTGTCGTCTTGCGATCAGTTCTTGTCGGTGTTCCAGAGCAAAGGTATGATGTATTTTTTGTTGATTTTGTGAAGAAACCTTATTAGATTTTTTTTTCATGAAAGATTACTATCGTAATACATTCAAACTAAAAAAGTAGCTTGCCTATCTCTATCTGATACCTCTATCTTTATTTGTAACTGAGCATCTTTTTGTGTAGTTCAAAATAGATAGATGACACTTTATTGAAACACACAAAAATATCTAAAAAGAATTAACTAGAACGCAATAAATGGAATTAACACTAAATATAGATATTTAACTAATATTTGTAATCATGGATTACTGCAAAGTAACACCTATTACTATGAATTCATCATCTTCCTGCCCTTATCTCACACTAGGTAGGGTCGGCACAACACGTTTTACTTCTCCATTCTGCTCTATCATCCGTCATATCTTCATCCACTCCCCTAGCACGCATATTCTCTTTCACACAGGTTATCCAAACCTTTTTCTATGAATTGTAGGCCTATTAATCCTTAAACTCCCGAGCGGCTCCATTGGGTCGCAACCACCCTATTCGAATTTAGGCTTTAACCCTTTCAGAACTGGCGTGCACAATTGTAGACATAAGTTACAATGAAAAAAATTGCATACCTTAATCTTAATACTGAGTAGAACGGGAGTCCACATTTATGCACATTAAGAAAAACTAGATTTTCCGAAAAGTTGAAGACTAAATTTTTTTTGAAGTAAAACTTCTTTAGGCGCGACTAGGGAGTAACTCAGATTTTTTGAAGTAAAACTTCTTTAGGCGCGACTAGGGAGTAACTCAGATTTTTTTTCTGACGGAAGTAACGCTTACTTTTTTTTTTTTCTGACGGAAGTAACGCTTACTATAGTCTGTGTAGTTTCCGCCATTTAAAAATAATAATTCTGATTGGTTGTAAGTATATGTCATATACTATGGTCTGTCTAATTTCTTTTTTTTTTTTAATAATATGTGCATTTTGCCAGTGTCGAGTAAAATTCGTGAATGTTCACGGGATATTAAATTGAAGTTTTACTTCAATCGCGCGTAAAGGTTACACGCACACACTTTTTTAATAGTCTCCTTACTATACTTTAGGACACACGGAATTTACCAATTCCACAGGATGAAAAAATAATTCACGTCTGAAAGGGTTAATTTAAGAATGCTAGAAAGTTATTCAATCCAACCCTGCTGAAACAATAGAAATGCTAGTAGCTGAGTTAAGTAAAAAAAAACCTTTTAAGATTTTCATGAACTTTATTACGTGTAATTTGTTTCCAGGTGTGCGTGGTGACGCAATATGCCCATGCGCATGCAGCAGCGAGTCTATGACGGTGTGCGTACGCCGCGCCGGTCGTGGCGGCGGCGCAGCCGGTCGCGGCGTACTCTCCATGTCGGGGCTCTCTTACGGAGTCGTCAGGGTCGACGCCGAGAACTCGCTCACTTCACTCACTCTGCAGGACTGCGGTCAAGTGATGCCTTCGTGTGAGTTAACTGTCATTATCATCATCGCAACATATAGGTTGACCACACCATATATAATTATGATTTGACTCTCAGTGTAGGGGTAACCTGTTCTGTTGGACTTTAAACCCCCGATTATTATCATTAATGGCATTTAAAAAAGATCTAGTAAGTCTGATACCAGAGGGGCAACGTCGACCACAGCTCTTTGATGTAAATAAACTAACATAACGCAGTGATCCATACTGAGTCTTTGCTTCCGACACAACAAGCGGTTTTGAAGCGGTGGTAGCCGTAGGGTTATGTGTACCAACCACTATATTGTTTTATTATGTACAGTTACGTTTATGAACGGTTTTTCAACTCGCCATACTAGTGTTAGGCTTCGGCTGTAGCTAGCTACCCTCTTCAGAACAAAATTAACAAAAGGTTAAGAATATGACGCTGAAATGGGCGAGCTAGTTTGAACGACTTAACAAATATTGAAGTAATTGCTATGTATTGATGGAAAGAAAGGGACAATCAATATAATTTAAAAAAAATCATAGCTCTCTCTCCCTCTTTTATTGCCAACCAAGCTATTTTACCAAGATACAAGTAATAAATAGTTACACCTGCATACAATACTATCTCAAAACTAGAAGTAAACAATTGAAGTTCTTATCGCATAAAGCCAATGCATATGTATCTTACTAGCTGCGCCCAACGGTTTTACCCGCTGTACTATATAGCCTATATGTTATTCCAGGGTCTAAGCTATCTCTATACCAAATTGCAGCGCAATCGGTCCACTGGTTTAGGCGTGAAAGAGTAACAGACATCCTGACATCCAGACATCCATTCTTACAAACTTTCACGTTTATAATATTAAGTAAGATGGAACGAATATAGTCATCATCATCATCTCAGCCATTGGACGTCCACTGCTGAACATAGGCCTCCTCTTTGGACTTCCATATGGACCGGTTGGAAGCGACCTGCATCCAGCGTCTTCCGGCGACCGACATAAGGTCGTCTGTCCACCTTGTTAGTGGACGTCCTACGCTTCGTTTGCTAGTCCGTGGTCTCCACTCGAGCACTTTACGAATATAGTATTTTAAGTAAATACCCCAAAAACTATCCATTCCATTAATTTATTTAAACGTTTCCCGTTACAGGCGTGATAGTAGTAGTGAAAATGGAAGGTCCATCGTTCCTGTGCAAGACTGACGAAGTGGGCGAGATATGCGTGCTGTCCGGAGCGACCGGGTCAGGATACTGGGGTCTTCCCGGCCTTACCAACACTGTGTTCAGAGTTAAACCGCTGGACGCCGACGGCGAGCCTATTGGCGAGGAGCATTATGTCAGGAGCGGCTTGCTCGGCTTCCTTGGACCTGGAGGTAAGATACATTAGTATAGAGATCCTTTAAGCTTTAAAAGCGCTATTAAAAATGGTATGTGTTGATTTTTTTTTTCAATATTTCTTCACATGCTATTTTTTTAAATATCAAACTGAAAACACTTTTAAAATGTGTGCAATAATTGTGTAGGGCTTCTCTTGAGGAATTATTAAAATGGTAATTCTATGAATTTATATTGCAAAATGTTTCGAATAGTGCGAGCGAGACAGCGTCAAATTGTATAAGCGCTTTTAAGTGGGTGCTCATAGAGTGTCGTTAACAAATATATGAAGCTTATTTCGAACCATTCACGGCAACGTGACGTGAATTTCCCGGTAATGTGTTTTGGTATTGACGCTTATAAGAACGTGTAATAATATATAGAAATAGGAGTCATTTGCGATTCGAGGAACCCTTAACAAAAGATCAGCAATACTCTAAAGCTTAAGCTTATTGAGGTTACCCCAAAATAGAACCCTGATACATCGAAAATATGCCATATATAGAAGGGAATTACGGGACCCTAAAATAGAACAAAAATGGATGCCACAAAAGGGAGACCTTTACCCAGAAGTAAAACGATATGGACTGATAATGATAATATGAGTAAGCTTGCGTTATCTTCGATTTAAAAAAAATTAAAGATCACGAATGTGTTTTGTAAGGCGTTTGTAAATGGTTATTATTTTTTGTTTATGATAGAATTCCTGCATATGCAATTGATTTATCAACAATGTTCTGGCGCATATTTTCTAGTTGGCTATATTGAGATGAGCTGGGCGCAATTGCGACTTTGTTAGACATATAAAATGCATCGTAAACCTTATTTTTTACTCATCAGGCTTGCTGTTAAATCCGTATTGATGGGCTATTTCCTAAAAGAACTTACACAGTGACATGACTTATTATATCAGATTAAGGATGATTTTCAATAATTCAACTAGATCACTTGGTTTCAAAGTTATAAACCAACTAGTATCTCCCCGCGGTAAATAGTTATTTGTTATACAAGAGTGCAAAGTTGCTTTTTTACCGCGTGCTCAGTTTGTATGACCGAGCTAGCGAAGGATTCTAAAATTAAATCACGAGCGTAGCGAGTGATTTATTAATTAGAATCCTGAGCGTTAGCGAGGGAATCAAAAGAGCACAAGGTCAAAAATCTTTGCACTCGAGTGTGACACATAATTTTTCATCCCCCCTCAGCGAGGAAATAATTCAATGCTAAAAGTTTTTTTTTTAATTATTCTCACCATGGATGCGCACAGTGTTGCCAGTGCACTATCTTCAAAAATAACCAGTATTCAATTCTAATTTACGTAGGTACGCTTACTTAAGAGTCCTTTTCACGAAAGAGGTCCCACGGAATTTAGCGGAACTAATTTTTTTATTCTATTATTATTGACTTCATATTTTAAATCATTTTTATTTGTTACATAAAATAAATACCTTTTTGATTAAGAAATTAAATATGAGAAATTATGAGGCGTTAAAAAGTTAAAGGTATTTAAACTTTTAAAATGTGCAATAGTGGCGTCCCGCAAAAAGGTCTCCTTTCGTGAAAAGCACTCTACCTATTCGTTTTAGTGATTATTTTCTCATTTTCAGTTTATTACAGTGAGAAATCGTAAATAAAAAAGTTACTAAAAAGTAATACTTAGAAAAAATATTGCTACTAACTAGATAAAGTTATAAAAAATTGGCTTATTCTATTAACTCCGCTAAATTAACTCAACTATTATTTACTATTACAGTACTATATATTATAATTCATTAAAAACATTATTGCCTCGAAATGTAAATTATATCTAAACAACTAACGTAAATATAGTTCAAAAGAAACGTAATATGTTACAAAAGTAACTTACTGGCAAGGCTGATGGTGCGCCCAAAGCAAATTAAAAAAAAAAGTTTATTAAAGAGGTTCTTACTCCGAGTTTTTAACAAATTTAAAAAAGTTGTACGCTTATTTCGGTACCATAGAGGTGGAAGTAAATAGGTTTAATTATGTTTTTGTCTCTAGAGGGTAAAGTAAATTTGAATTTCTCTAGAGGATAATATGGACTTTTCCAGTCAGATATCGAAGCGCAAAAATACACTTTCCGAGGTGGGGGGATGAAAAAGTTTTTATCTCGTGGGATGAAATATATCCTATGTGTTCCTCGAAACTAGCTGCGCCCAGCAGTTTTACCCGCTTTACTACTTTACTATAGTCTATGTGTTATTCCAGGGTCTAAGCTATCTCTATACCAAATTTCAGCTCAATCGGTCCACCCGTTTAGCCGTGAAGAAGTAACAAACATAGACACTCACTCATAAACTTTCGCATTTATAATATTAGTGTGAATTCATCTAATTGGTTCAGCGATTTAAGCGTGACCGACAGATAAAAAGGCACATATTCACATTTTAAAATATTACTATGGATTCAGGCTGCAATGGTACTTTGCAAGTATTTTTTACAGCCGACTTTAAGTCTTTACTGCCCATTCGAAAATGCTCGCGTTATTTTTTTGTATAAGTACGTTAATTTTACAAGCTATTCAACACCTAAAGCTTGTTACAACGATAATAAAATAGTAGGTAGATACTATAAAAATTCTAGACACGAACATTTCATAATGGAATTATGACGAATGATGACTAATTCTTACCTATACTTGTACGATAACAATGCAATGCCATCAGAGCTCTAATATATTAAAATGTTATCTTTGTTGATACAGCTGGGTTTTCTTTTGTAAATATTTTGTATGCCTTAGCGAACTGTACTTTGTATTATTTGTTTTACAAAATATGGGTGATGGATTTTGTCAAAATTGTGTCTTGCACTTGCTGCCACAGCAAATTCATTTACTCTATTTGATATTAATTGAAAATAAGTCGATGCCTTACAATGGGATGATGATGTACTTGGTGGTTTTATTTTTTTTTTTTATTTGCTTTTAGTGGCTTTTCGTATCACTGCGGCCAGATATGTCCTATTGTGATCGCAAAAGTACTTAGTAGTGGGTCGTTAACGATTTTTGGGTTAACGCAACGAAGCCGTTAAATTCATCATGTTAACCTGTTAAAAAAGCCGTTAACTTTATTAACAGGTTTTCATTAATGTAACAGATTTGTACCAACGGCAACGTTTCTATTCGTTCTTTCAACGCAGAAGAAATAGATAATTTTGGCTGGTTTTGCGTTAGCAGCTTCAGATTACGTTAGCGACTTTTGAATACCTTTTCGTTGAGATAATAAAAAAAGCGCATTGCCAAAATCGTTGAATGACACAGTTGATAGATTTAGCGGGTTTTGCAGTAAACAAAAAGCTGTTAATTCGTTAACATTAGATTAACAGTTAAAAAAAGCCGTTCGTTGAATTAACGCCCACTCCTATTATGTACTATAAATGGAAGCTTTGTTCAATATTATGAATCACACACCTAACATTACTATAAAAATACAGTAAATACGGCATGCGGTCGAATTGAGAAAACTCTTCATTTTTCACCGGTTAAAAAATGTCTGACTTATTTTTAAAACTTCATTGTTTATTCAGCCTGTATCATCCCACTGCAGGGTGAAAGCCACCCATGTCTCTTTTCACCACTTTTTTGGTAATTAGCTGTTAGTTCTTAACAGCTAATTAGTTCCTAGCAGCTAATTAGAAAAATGAGTGAAAAGAGTATGGGTGGATTTCGTTCTGTTCAATAATTGACTTCCAAACTCTAGATAAAACTCTGTTTCACGTAAACGCTATCCTATTTAGCTCTCCGCAGTTGATATTAAAGTACATGATGTGTTAACAACAACATAAACCAAAATTTTCAACGCATAGTTTTATTCTAGGGCTGTAGATATAAAAATATTATAAAACTAGCTGCACCCAGCGGTTTTAACTGCTGTAGTGTAGCCTCTATATTCTATATGTTATTTCAGGGTCTAAGCTATCTTATTTCAAATTTCGGGTCAATCGATCCTCATGTTAAGGCGTGAAAGAGTATCAAACATACATCTAGACATCCATATATTCTTAAAAACTTTCACTTTTATAATATAACTAGGATTATAATAATAAACGGTGAGTTTTCCCTCGTCCTCAGGTCTCGTATTCGTATGCGGGTCCCGAGACGGTCTCATGACAGTGACGGGCAGGAAGCACAATATGGACGACATTATAGCGACAGTGCTGGCCGTGGAACCGATGAAGTTCATATACAGAGGCCGTATCGCTGTGTTCTCCGTCAGGGTATTGCGAGATGAAAGGATTTGCATTGTCGCCGAGCAGAGGCCCGATTGTGGCGAGGAAGAGGTGAGGTTTTATCCATATTTTTAGTATTTCTGTGCTGATTAATTGTTTTCAAGTGTTATTAGCTGACCCTACGGATTTCTCTTCTACAAATAATTAATTTCGGTAGGTATTATTAATAAAACAATCAAAAACTTAGTGGATTCATTATTATATTATCTATATTATACCTGTAAAATTTTTAGAAAGATTTACCGTAATACTATGCAATGGCCTCCTTGTCATCTTCTGTTAATATACTTTTAAGCATTTATTTTCCCGTTCGTCTAATTAGTAGAAACTTGTTGAAGACGATATTTTTTTAATAATCCACATCAGCGCCATCTATCCGTACGCGTCAAACTTTTTCCACAGACTGTCCTATAATGTAATATGGGTTTTGTTTATTTCAAAATGTGGACCAGTAATAGCGCTATCTTAACGAATACTACTGTACCATCAGTAGCTTACCCTGACTCATGATATGAACGAATTTAATGTTTAGGACAAGAGGGCGCTTTCGTCCTATCTAGGACGATTTTAGCAGCTTCTAGATAGAATTAAAAAAAAATTAAAAACATGAGCATGAAATTTTCATAAGCTTAGTTATGATGTAGGATAGCATAAAACCAAGGATTCTGTCCCCTGTTTTGTTGTCCACCTGACTGGATATAATGTATTGGATGACAGTTGTCAAGCAAGAAAACTTTCAACCAATGCCGTCCAACGGATGAAATACCCAATCGTTTGACATCTTGATTGACAGACATTGATGAAATGTTAGTTCTGTAGTATATCTCACACATCCATGGCAACCCATGCATAGTCAATAGAACCATGAGCCGAGGAATGCATGTATAATGTATACCAATTATAATATTATGTTACATCCAATCCGAATCTTTGAAATGACGGTCCAGCGTAGATGTAGAACATTTTGTGAGGTATCTAACGCGCTATTACAGCCATTCGAATTCAGTCTGTCATCGAAGTATTTTTGGCGGACCGATAGCGCACCGAATAGCTACATATGCATACTACAATAATAGTATTTGTATGAAAAATTATGTCCACAAAATCGTGACAAATTCGTATCGGACTCTGATTGGATGTATATAGTGTGAAAGCTTTCTATGCCTACCCGTACACGAGTAATAATATTGTCAAATACTTTTTTTACACCAAAATAATCCGCAAAACACTCCGCACACAGTCAATATTATTGACAATATGTACAATATTATTGCCTGTGTGCGGACAGGCTTAGTCTATAAAGATATTGGGTAACACGGTCCTTTTTTTTCAGTCGTTCCAATGGATGTCCCGCGTGCTCCAAGCCGTAGATTCGATCCATCAAGTGGGCATATATTGTCTGGCGTTAGTCCAACCTAACTTCTTACCCAAGACTCCGTTGGGTGGCATTCACCTGAGCGAGTGTAAGCGACGATTCTTGGAGGGGACTCTACACCCGGCGAACGTTTTGATGTGTCCTCACACTTGCGTAACCAATCTCCCCAAACCAAGGGAGATACACTCAGGTGAGATAATTTTCTAGTCACTGTTTTAAGCTCATGCACTAACATATTTTTTGTTTTTCCTTAGAGCATGCTTATTTTTGTTTGAAGAATTTTTTTTTTTCTTTTTTTATAAGATGTACAGACCATTTTAGAAAGCTTATTAACAATGATTGCTCCGCTAAAATACCTTGAAATTTCTGAATGACTACCATCTGATACCTAAACAAGCCAAACATTGCATAACATTTAATTGCGATTATGAATGTGATCCTCTGTCCTTTCTTTGATGTAATTCCGATCCTATTTTGTTGTGAATATAGGAATTGGGAACACTTCATTGGTTACAGACGTTGGACCCGCGTCTGTGATCGTCGGCAACTTGGTCCAAGGAAACCGTCTAGCGTCCGCTCAGGGCCGCGATATGGGATACACTGACGATTCCGATGCAGCTAGAAAGGTATAGTATACCGTCCTTCGATTTTAATTCTGTTCACAAAATATTATTTTGAAGATTACATTTTTAAGATTAGAAATACATAACTTTATTTTCTTTTTCAGTATCAGTTCATATCCCAAATCCTGAGGTGGCGCGCCCAAAGCGCATCTGACCACGTAATATTCACGTTGCTCAATTCGAAAGGCGCCGTCGCAAAGACCCTCACTTGCGCCGAATTGCACAAGAGAGCCGAGAGAATCGGCAACTTACTGCTTGAGAAGGGAAGAGTGAACACAGGTGACCACGTGGCCCTGATATTCCCGCCGGGACTGGATCTCGTTTGCGCCTTCTACGGGTGTCTGTACGTAGGCGCGGTCCCGGTCACCATCCGTCCGCCGCATCCGCAAAACTTGCACACGACCCTCCCCACGGTGAGGATGATCGTCGACGTCAGCAAAGCTACTCTCGTCCTCTCCAACCAGTCCGTGATCAAACTCCTCCGCTCGAAGGAAGCCAGCAACGTCCTCGACAGCAAGTCCTGGCCACCGACGCTCGACACCGATGACGTGCCCAAGAAGAAACTGCCGATCTCATACCGCGCTCCGACCGCCGAGATGCTCGCCTACTTGGACTTCAGCGTGTCCACGACCGGCATGCTCGCCGGCATAAAGATGTCTCACGCGGCGGTGACGTCCCTGTGCCGAGCCATGAAGATCGCCTGCGAGCTGTATCCGTCGCGACACATCGCGCTCTGCCTCGACCCCTACTGCGGGCTCGGTTTCGCTCTCTGGTGCCTCAGCAGCATCTACTCTGGACACCATTCTATATTGATTCCGCCGTCGGAAGTCGAGATCAACCCGGCGCTCTGGCTCACGGCCGTCTCGCAACATAAAGTACGCGACACGTTCTGTTCATACGGAGTGATGGAGCTCTGCACCAAAGGTCTCGGCGGCTCGGTCGCTCAGCTCAAGCAGAAAGGAGTGAACCTCGCGTGCGTGCGCACGTGCGTCGTCGTCGCCGAAGAAAGGCCTCGCATGAACCTCGCCAACTCGTTTTCGAAGCTGTTCTCGGCGCTCGGTCTGAGTCCTCGCGCGGTGTCCGCTTCGTTCGGATGTCGCGTGAACGTCGCCATCTGCCTCCAAGGCGCGTCCAGCCCCGAGCCGTCGACGGTGTACGTGGACCTGCGAGCTCTACGCAACGACCGCGTCTCTCTCGTGGAGCGCGGCAGCCCGCACTCGTTGTGCCTCATGGAATCGGGCAAGCTGCTGCCCGGAGTGAAGGTGATCACCGCCAACCCGGAGACCAAAGGGCAATGCGGGGACTCGCATCTCGGAGAGATTTGGGTTCAGTCGCCGCACAACGCCAGCGGGTACTTTACAATTTACGGAGACGAGAGCGATTACGCGGACCACTTCGGAGCGCAACTGGTGACCGGTAACACCGGGGAAGTGTACGCGAGGACAGGATATTTGGGATTCCTGCGTCGCACGGAGGCGGGCGGCGCGAGTGTGAGCGGGGACGACTCGCTGCCGCGCGACAGCGACGCCGAGTCGCTCGCGTCCGGCTGCGACACGCACGAGTCGCACGACACGCACGACGCCGTGTTCGTGGTGGGCGCGCTCGATGAGACCATCATGTTGCGCGGCATGAGATACCATCCCATCGACATTGAGAACTCCGTCATGCGCTGCCATAAGAAGATTGCCGAATGGTATGTTCAATCACTTCTCAGAATGACACATCTTAATATCATACTCATTTCTATGTCTGACCATAACTTTCTTTTTGTCTACAGTGCTGTGTTCACGTGGACCAACCTGCTGGTAGTGGTGGTAGAACTGGACGGCAGCGACAGCGAAGCTCTGAACCTAGTTCCGTTGGTGACGAACACGGTGCTGGAAGAGCACCACCTGATCGTCGGCGTGGTGGTGGTCGTCGACCCCGGGGTCGTTCCCATCAACTCGCGCGGAGAGAAACAACGAATGCACCTGCGAGACGGGTTCCTCTCAGACCAAATCGACGCAATCTACATCGCCTACAACATGTAAACTCCCCCCGATGTCGCACTAGATGACAAAACCACGAGTAGGGTCAGTTTCCTTATCCTTTGATCTTCACCGATCGTCGACTTCGACCGATACGATCCGAGTGACGCGAACAGTTATATCACGCCGTCTCACGATCGTTATACGTCGAAGTGCACCACGAGACATTTTGATCCCCGCGATGCAACAAGACTGATGCAAGTCTGAATTCTACATTGATTTAGTTCTTTTTATAAGAGTGTAACTTTCTCTTTTGAGTCCCAGGTTGTATTTATTGTACTCGGTATGGTTTGTCTGACTCTACTATACTTGATGTAAGAGGCTGGCGAGAGACGCACAATTGGCCGTCTTGACCCGTCACCGACGGGTTTAGTGTTCACACTGCGGGCCGATGAGACGATTATTTTGTCTAAATCAGCATAAAAACGACTGAACAACGCTAGCGGTAATCTAGGATCCCATTATCGATTTATATTTAGTAGCTTAGCCTTGGCGAAGTTTCGACCCGTGGTTTGCGAGCGACATGCTCACAAAGTCGTATTGATGTGATTATTATTCATCATTTAACTTTAAACTCTAGTGATGTATGTATATGTAACGCAGTCGGTAGATAATATTATGAAGTTAGAGTTAGTGAATAATCGTACGTATTAAAAAATGTTCTGCATTTAAAATGTGTTAATGTTAGTTTGTGGTTCTTTTATCTCGTTGACGTGTATATTAGACTTATTGTCTCTTTCTTCGTCTGAACTCTGTCACTTTAAGCTGACCTTAATGTTTTGGAATCTTTATTAAGTGCAATAACAACTCTGTCAAAACTGGTGGTATATTTTGGCAAAGAGCACTTATTTCGTAGTATATTATTCAATGGCAATTTTCTCTTTCTCGAAGGCAAAGCTAACGCTCATACGTGCCAATCTATTACATAATATTATTATAAAATATGACAACAAAATGTAGAACTAGTCCGTTCGTTCACAACTAAAAAATTCAATATAGTGTTTTTTTCGTCCTTAATAACTTTGACTTTGATTTATTTAGTACATTTTTTATCCACTTTTAAATAAGATCGGCCTATGTTAAAACTTGAAGTTTTTCTCAATAAATATAAACAGATATAGGGGGGTGCAATTATTATTCAATAATAACTGCACTTTATAACTCAATTCTGACGTATACAGTTTGTCTGTCGTTTTCAAATACTTACCTAGTAAAGATGTTGTAGTATGTAGTCCAATTTTGCAATAGTTGTGTGAAGATTTTTCCAGCAAAAAAACAGTGCTGTAGTTTATATGTAAGACAATATTATAATAGTCTTTAGATTTCAATTATTTCTACATTTATTATTTTATATTTCATTCCATTTTTCGTTTAGAACGAAAAACAAAATCTATTTGGAAAAATCAGCTTATATTATAATTTACTAATTTCTTTCTTTATTTGTAATATTGTAATTATTTATTGCTAATTTGTAAATATATTTTTGTTATTTAATTTTACGTTAAATGATTTCTTTATTGTAAGCTTTACGTTGTTTTAATGATTTGAATTAGTGGACAATTAATGTTATAGAATTTACTATTGAGCTCAGTTAAATCAATATTGTATTCCTTTAGTTTTATTATCTCTATATGCGATTATTGAATTTTGTCGTTATAAAAATGTAGTCATTTTTTCATAAGTATACAAGTAGCTATTATTATGTCAGTTTTGAACAAACAATATCTAATCGTAAACATGTATTGTATTGTACTGTACTGAGGACGCAGGGGTTTGATCTCGTTCAAACAAAGAACGGACACTGAATGCACTCACATAGAATAAGAGTCAATCACTACAATCAATAACCAGGCACGGATTATCCGCAATATAACGTTTAGCAGCATAATATTGATGTTTAGATCATAATATGTGTGATTTACTTTCTACGCACAAAATTTGTTTTTCGATTGTATTTGCCATTTATTGGCCTATGGAAAATTTGTACTGGCTATCAGAATTTTGTGACTGTTTTCTGATTTTCTCAATATTAAACGTGCATTTTGAAAAATTTGTGTTATTGAAGTTTTATTTATTGCGAGATGCAGAAAGGTCAAAGGGGACTAAAAATTAAATAATTATAATATTATGAAGGTTAACAAACAGAAATAAAAACTTGAAATTTAAAGTCTCCCTTAAATATGTACTTTTCTGCAGCTCACTGTTTGTCCAAAAACGAAGCTTTCGTATTATGAACCTTAATACTATTGTTTCATAGTCATATTTTAACTAATTTGGCTACATTATCTGACCGGTGTGACGGAGTCACACCAAATCCTTTAACACTGACTGGTTGAGAAAAATATTTGCATCGAATATTAGAAGTGACTCGATGCGAATATTTATTCTCATCTAGTAACACTGCATATAATTCTAGACGATTTGACATCTTTGGGTAACTCCAAAGTGGCGTTTTTGAAAATAATATATATGTTTTACAAGTAATAAAAGGTGTTTCGGTTTTTCGTCGTCGTCTAGAATCTACATGCAGTGTTACTAGATGAGAATATAAATATTCGCATCGAGTCACCAATGTTATTCGCTGCGAATATTTTTCTCAACCAGTCAGAGTGTGACAAGATTCAGTGTAACACGGAATTTGAATAGCGTTACTCGTTCAGAAAAACAAATCTCTATGAGTAACAGTGTGACCCGATATGATTTTTTAACACTGGAGTATGATTACAAAAACTTATCTCAATAAGCGTGAGCTCTTTTTAGAGGGAACTTAACAAGCCACAGATCTATACTATTATAATTATATCTATGCATTAAATAACTTGACCGTAACTGGAAGCTTTACTATTTATAAGCTTTACTATTTATGAGAGAGCATTTCCGTTTCCCCGAGTTTCCTACTAATTTTTAGCATCTCTTTAGGTACGGCACGTCCGGCCAGTGGCGCCATCTGGCGATTTCAGGCACCTTTTAGGTTGGTCTGGAAATATTCCTCATTGGCGTTTTTGTTCCCGCCCGGGCAACTTGTCGGCAGTTCAGCAGCTCAGTCTCTTCCCTGCCGCAACTCACAGTTGCCCTTGCTGATAAAGTGTAATAGGTATCAGTGAGTTTTTTCTACTTATTTAATTTTAACGGTTTTTCACCGTTCGGTAATTTGTGTTAAAATTTAATGTGTCATAATTATATTGTGAACATTTTATGTGTACGGTTGTTTAAATACCCTCTATAGTTTCAGAAATGAATACGGATAGCGACCCGCTTGCTACTCCAGGCCCAAGTGGGGTGGGTAGAAAACGTAGTCGCAGTCGCAGCTGTTCAAGCAGTGATAGTGATAGTAGGTACATCAAGCTCGTCTTCGAGCAATAATCACAAACGGTCGCGCCGTCATAAGAAAAATAAGCGTATCAAACGGTCCAATCGTTCCTCAGTTAACAAACTGATGCAAGAGATACAGGAGTTGCGCAAGCATATTTTGCCTGATGGAGCGAACAATGTGAATAATCATCAGGATTGTGTGTCAATCTATGGCGATAGTGAATTATACGATATCACACAGACCGGTGATATTCATAACGATCACACGCAAGAAGATTCAAACTTCACATTTGAGATCGACACCAAATTAAAGGAACCCACGGTTCCTAAAACACCTGATAATTATTTAGATATGCTGCTTAAAGTACAGAAATTGGGTAGTGTTTCCTGGTCAGAGGTTCGGTACGCGGAGACGCAAAAATTATATAACCATGTCCCAGGTTTTGTAGAACTAGAAACTAACGAAGAAATCAAATCCTATGACAGTACACGTGTTTTAGAAAACATGGAAAGATCCTTCGCCGCATTAACCTTCTGTGTTTTAAAACAAAAAGAAGTGTTTCAAGAAGGCATAAGATCTTTTTTGGCGTGGTTAAGGAACCCTGATACAGAGATAAATTGTGAAAGTCTAGGAGAGAAAATGGAAAATCTATTTTTAAAAGGCGATTTTCACAAAATCTCTTCAGACCTATTACAAATTGTCTGTGGACACAGGGCGAGCGCCATTGAAATGCGCCGTGCGTCCATAATTAGCAGAGCAAAGGATCCGCTGATGAAGGCTACCTTGAATAAGATACCCCCCAGTACGTCTTCACTTTTTGAAGCAGAAAGGTTGTCATCAGTTCTAGAGAAGGCAGGAGGGGTTCTAAAAGCCTTTTATCCGCCAAAGAAGGAGAATACGCAGACGAAATCTACTGAAACCTTTAGCCGCCCCCCGAGGGGGCAGAGCTCACGAAAATCAGTTCCATCGAGTGGAACTCAGTATTATTGCTGTGGACCGAGTCTACAGAAGCACAACTTACCCCCGAGGGGTGGTTATTGTCATACAAATAATTATCAACCGCGTCAATCCTATCACACATCGGCTCATCAGTCGAATCAATCTGGATCCCATGGCAGGGGCTCTTTTCATAACCGAGGCTCGAGGCCCGAACGCGAAGGTAACAGTAAAACTAAGGACAAAAGGTCCAAAAGTGCGAGAGGTGGACATAGACAACACAATAAATGACTCCCAACAGTTTCAGGCCGGCCAACTAGCGCTTTATGTAAACCAGTGGAAGGAATTGAGGGCCCCAGAGTTCATTCTAAAAATCATTCAGGGGTATCGCATACCATTTATTCGAAAACCTCCTCTTGTACGGGTAGATTTGATCGAGAGCCCATTTCAAACTCCGATCTCGGAACAAATGTCCAAAATAGTGGACAAAATGAAGAGTCAGGGCATTTTGAAAGTAGCGCGGCCCTCGCCAAGCTTTGTTTTTCCTCTGTTTCTGGTGCCAAAATCCGACGGATCTGCCCGTCCAATATTCAACCTCAAAGCGCTAAATTCTTTTATCGAGCCAGAGCCTTTTCACCTAATAAATGTAAGCCGCATCCCAGACTTTCTCCAACCACAAGACTGGATGTGCAAAATAGATCTGTCACAAGCATATTTTCATCTGAGAATAACCCACAGTCATCGACAATTCTTACGAATCATTTACAAAGAGGAGTTGTTAGAAATGACGTGCCTGCCATTCGGGCTGTCAACGGCCCCAAAGACATTTGCAGTGTTAACAAACTGGATTGCTCAAATTTTGCGAGAGAAGTGGTCACTTCGAGTTGTAGTGTACCTAGACGATTTTTTAATTGTGAATCAAGAACAATAAAATTATTGCAAAACTTAGGGTGGAAAATAAACTTCGAAAAGTCAATTACGACACCGCAGAAAAACATAACCTTTCTAGGAATAGTGTGGAACCCATGGCACAATCTAAAATGCTTACCTGCGGAGAAAATAACCTCCATTACAGAGAAAGTGAGTCGTGTTCAAAAACAAGACGGTGCAACCTTGAAAGAGTTGCAGAGGATAGCAGGCCATCTCAACTTTGCCAGTTTTGTCATCCCGAGAGGACGGTTAAATCAACGTCATCTGCAAATATTTATAAACTCGATTCCAAAAGGGTCGCTACAGATAAACCAGCTTCCGTTAAACGTCTCCGTCGAATTAGCATGGTGGATCCAGAATTGCGCGGAGTCAACACCATTGCATTACAATCCCCCAACCAATTTTCTTGTCACGGACGCTTCCGATCAAGCTTGGGGCGCACAATTGAACAACCAAACAATGTGGGGTTGTTGGCCTCAGGACCAACGACAGCTTCACTGCAACCAGAAGGAGATGTTGGCCATCCTACATGCCCTCCAAGCATGGGCTCACACAATCAGGTACAGCACAATTCTTATACAATGCGACAGCCAGACAGCAGTGGCTTATCTCAAGAGAGAGGG
Source organism: Hemithea aestivaria (assembly GCA_947507615.1). Lineage (NCBI taxonomy): Eukaryota > Metazoa > Arthropoda > Insecta > Lepidoptera > Geometridae > Hemithea > Hemithea aestivaria. Next base: position 6,965,381 of record OX382323.1, read on the forward strand.
AGGTACAAAGTCATTGCCCCTTCTGAGAATAGCACACCAGATTTTTCAATTGCTAGACAGACACAAAATTCATTTCATCATACATCATCTGCCAGGTCGATTCAACAATCACGCCGATCACCTGTCACGTTGTCGGCTACTACCAGAGTGGCACCTTCTATCAGAATGTGTAAAAATGATCTTTGTGAAGTGGGGAACCCCAGTGATAGACTTATTTGCCTCGAAAACAGCTCACGTGGTTCACAATTATGTGACCAGAGACTTGTCAGATCGCCAAGCCCTATTCCACGACGCCTTCAGTGTCCAGTGGAACTATCCGCTAGCATGGGTGTTCCCACCACCATTCCTAGTCCCGAGAGTTCTGGCTCATTTGAATCAGTCAACAGGGATTTACATTCTAATTGTTCCCAGGTGGCAGAAAGTCTTTTGGCGAGCAGACCTCAAAGCACGGGCACTCGAAGCGCCGCTAACATTGAACAATCTTCGCACATGTCTGATCGACACTTCCACGGGATTACCTCCCCCGAACATCGAGAACAGCGTCCTGGAAGCTTGGAGGTGTGGGGGTGGTCTGAAGCGGTAAGTTCATGGACTTCAGATCAAATAGCTTTACTCAAAAGCTCATGGCGTATGTCTACTCAAAAGACATACGAAGTAGCATGGAGAAGGTGGATTTTATGGACCTCAGACAAGGATATTAATCCTAGGGATCCTACTGGTCCTCAATTAGATATAAATCTGAAAGAAAACTTGTCATATAATTCTATTCTTCTGCACAAGTCTGTAGTTTCAACATTGTGTAACGCTGAAACATCAAGTAGTTTGAGTTCTCATATACTCAATATATAATAAATATATATATAATAAAACATATACTCAAGTCAATTTCTCTAAAAAATCCCACAAAGCCCAAAGCATTGATTTGGGATATTGACAAGCTATGCTCATATCTGATGGAATATGATATAGATTTGAATAATACATTCCAGACATCACGTCACACAGCAATGTTATTACTGCTTTGCTCAGGAAGACGCATACATGATTTAACACTGTTAGCCGTAGATCCTGAACATTGTATAAGATCTGTTGATAGTGTTGTTTTTTGGCCCCTCTTTGGATCAAAAACGGATAATAGTAATTATAGACAGTCTGGGTGGAAGCTCCTTCAGAATTCAAGTAATCGTAACCTCAATCCTGTGTTTTGGATAGAAAGAACCATAACTTTGCTAAATGAAAGACGTTTAACTGCAAAATCAAACAATCTTTTTATTACAGTCAGAGGAGTTGCTAAGTCGGCCTCACGAACGGTCATCGCAGGCTGGATAAAGACCCTCTTCAAAGAAGCTGGTATTGTGGCCGCACCAGGAAGTACTCGTTCAGCTGTGGCTTCCAAGAGTTGGCTTCAAAATGACACCATCGATACTATATTAGCTAGAGGAAATTGGAAATCAAGTAATACCTTTCATAGATTTTATAAACGGGCTGTGTCTACCTCACAGGCCCAAAATAATTGTCATAATGTAACAGAGCTGTTCGCACCTATCAATGAGTAATGAATAGTATAGAATAAGAAATTATAGCCATGATCAATGATTTAACTAAATATTTAAGTTGCAATGCTTCAGTATGTATGATTTAATTAATCAACACAAGATACATTGATTTCATTAAATAGTTTCAGCCTCTATGCTTCTTTATGTATGATTTAATCAATACAAAATACCTACATTGATCTAATTAAATAGTTTGAGAATTCAATGCTTCAGTTAATGATAATCTAGAACAAAGTGGTAACTTATGTTGAAAGTTGAAAGCCTAAGTCCTAAGAAAGTTAAATTAATGTGTGTAACCTATTAATGAGAAAATAAATATGGATATATTATATTGTTTCTGAAATAAAGGTTTTTTTATTTACTTTGATCACATTGGCGTTGGTACACTACATGTACTTAGGTATCCAGTGGCGTCACCAGGCGAAAACAAACATGTCTCATAAATAGTAAAGCTTCCAGTTACGGTCAAGTTATTTAATAGACGCGTTTTACCTGAAATAAAACGCATATTAAAATACTTACCTAACTGGAAGCTTTAACTTTAATTGCTGCCTGGTGAACTATTTTTGAGCCTAATGAGGAATATTTCCAGACCAACCTAAAAGGTGCCTGAAATCGCCAGATGGCGCCACTGGCCGGACGTGCCGTACCTAAAGAGATGCTAAAAATTAGTAGGAAACTCGGGGAAACGGAAATGCTCTCTCATAAATAGTAAAGCTTATAAATAGTAAAGCTTCCAGTTAGGTAAGTATTTTAATATGCGTTTTATTTCAGGTAAAACGCGTCTATTAAGCTAACTTAATGTTTTCACGTAAGTTGATTAGATTGACTAAATTTATTTATTCGTCAAATTTAACCTTAAACAGTTTTGACCTAATTGGTTTGAGCTTGATGTGATAATATAATCAAGCCATTAAGCTCAAATATCTAATCTACGAATCAGGCTTAACAAGGGGTAGGTATAAAATTACAAATCAATAAAAAAATTCACCCCCATTTCGCGTAAAATCGGCTGACAATGTTCTGTTTTATTAGTAAGATATTTCAGTACAAAATGATTATAAGTGCTTATTAGAGAGGTCAATATAGTAACGAATTTAGGCTATTGTCATTTAGGTATGCCATACCTACATTCTACAAAACTAAAACGCTCTGTATAGGTAGGTAGGCACTTTTAATTGGCCTGTCCCACTAAGCGCTAAAGTTGGCTAGGAGGTTCAATATTTTACATCTCACAGCAAGCAGTTTACATGCCTTTTAGAAGTCAAAATTTAAAAAAAATGTAGGTACATAGTTTTTCATATTTTCAGGTAAAACCGTGGCGCTGTCGATCACTAGGTACACGAATAAATATTCCCAAACTTTCTAAATTTCAGTCGACTCAAATGAAAATCCAGGATCTGCCACTGACGATCCCCGAAATGACACGAAACTCGAAACTATTGATCTATCTATTATTTCAAAGGTTTAAATTTGGACCAACTTACCTTACCTATACTCTATTTCATAATCCTAGATCTTTTTTGTAAGCACCTTAATGTCACTATAAATATGTTAGTGTCAAAAGTGAGAGGCAGAGCTAATAAACATTTTTTGAAGCAAGAATCGTTATATATAATAACAGCGCGCGGTTTCGCTTGTGCCGTATTTTTAATTATTATAATAGATATTGACCAAACGTATACCTAAGCTAAATAAAAAGAAAAGGGCAGACATTAAAAATTTGCAAAAATTTGTTATTAAATTTTGTTTAATTAATCAAATCGTTGTCTATTTTTTTAAAGTAATAATTTAATTACTTTTTAAAAAGACATTATGTGGATATATTCGACGGTGGATTATGACCATTCCTTCTTCGTACAATGACCTTATAAAGGGTGTATTTATCGGTTTACGGTTGACACTTGAATTTTCGACAGACACAATGAAATTTGGTACCTATGTACCTCAGGACCTGGAATAACACATACTATTTGTTAAGCAGATAAAACTGCTGAACCACTAACTATTATTATTATATAAAAATCTATAATAATATATAAGCTAAGCATGAAAATAGATGTATAGACAGCATGACAAAGGTTACGTAAAATAACATCAAGCAAAACTTTAGATTGTATGTATTTTCATAACAATTTAATTTCTCAAAACGTTATTTTTAAATATTTATTTACATATAATGATTAAAACATAAAAGTAACAAATAACAGCACAACAATAACTTAACAGAACATTTTACTAAACGAAAACAACTTTTTCAATAACAAAAATTCACTCCGAGCACAAAATGTTTTGAACAACTGTCATAATCACCGATGATACCATTCCCACAATTTTTTTTCTTCTACAAAATCTTTTACATTTTTTAATTTAATAAATAATAATATCTGTGCGCAAAAAAATACAAAATTATCATTTATAATATTAATTCTTTAAATTTTGAGAAAAATATAAACTCAAGCTATTTTATTTTTTCTTTTTTTTTCTTTTTAATAATATGGCAACATGTGCATTTTGCCAGTGTCGAGTAAAATTCGGGAATGTTCACGGGATATTAAATTATGGTCTCCACTTTCGTGTTTTGCCAGTGTCAAGTTAAATGGTATTTTTTAAGTAATAAGTTAGTTAGTCAGGTCAGAGTCAGAGTGAGCTTAATAGCTCGTCTAGTCACGTGAGTCTTCCAGTGAAATGGGTGGAATTTTACTGAAAGTTCGGAGGAGTTTTGGAGGGGGCACCAAAATTCATATTTCAGCACCATATCACTTGCCTACATCTGTGCACATTCAAAAACACTTAACACGCAATATTCCACCATTATTACACGCTAACAATCAAATTCTACACGATTATTAAGCAAAAGACGTGGAGCCAATGATATGATCAAGGCTTGCCGCCAAAACTCCAGCTATTTTATTTATTGAAATCTTTTTCTTTTGACAGATCTGCCATTACTCAATCTTTTTTTTGGTGTGGGAACTCATTTGTTTACAAAAAGGTTTCTTCTTGTTCAATCCGAGTATAGTATTTACCTACAAGGTTTATTCTCGAATCAGTTGTTTTGAGTTATGAATATACATATAAAAGAGCACGAAAACGGTAAGTTTAAAAAAAATCGTGCATTCGTCGCGAGTCGGATTGTCTGACTATTGTACGAATTTTTGCTTTATTATTTGCAGCGCAGTTTTGTTCCTGAATTTCATATGAATTAAAAAGTTTCATCAAACGTTTAACGTTACAAAGTAACTTTTGTTCAAATTTCTCATTTCCTTTTATCAACAGATTTCACATTTACATCGTACGTAGCCTTTGAAGTGTTGATGAGTTAGCAAATACTCAGGGTTCTGTTAATTGATACACGTTACGCAGGTGCAGTTAGGAAACTATTTACTGTAGCAAATATTGGTCTACGTATGCATTTGGAGCTTTTATAATAGTTTCCTAGACTTCGACCAGTCTAAAATTTCATCTGACCACCACTGTTCACCAAACAAAATGTTTTATAATATTTATGATATTTGATTTAATGATGTTAACTAATCAGCGTTCGTTAATCAACTTTGATAAGACAAATCATAATATAGATAATTATTGGTTAGATCAACATCAAGTTTAATTTATAGAACCTACCACTACTGGTTGGTGTCTTTTATTTTTGTAAAAGATGTTATTTATTACGCATGAAATAATATAAAAATAAATAATATGCCAGCTGAGTTTTGCACGTCCATTTTGTTGAGATACATAACGTGACCATAAGTCCTGCTATTAGACTATCAGTCCCTGGAAGAAACTACATAAATGTCGCATATTTATTATGTACATAGTACAACTTAACGACAAACATTCTTGGTTTTAGAGCTTGGGAAAATGCCTTCGCACTTCCACCACGGGCTGACAGAAGTTGAGTGGGACTTGCACTTGCTCACCATCAGTTTATAGCCCTATCTAATATATAAAATTCTCGTGTCACAGTTTTCGTTGCCATACTCCTCCGAAACGGCTTGACCGATTTTGATGAAATTTTTTGTGCTTATCCGGTATCTATGAGAATCGACCAACATCTATTTTTCATCCCCCTAAATGTTAGGGGTAGTCCACCCCTAAATTTTTTATTTTATTTTTTAGACAAAATTTTTAATTTCTATTTTTTTATGATACAACATACAAAAATACATACAATCCTCAATTTTCACCCTTCTACGATCAACCCTTATTTTTTAATAGCCATTTTAGTAATTTAATCTAATGGAGGTAGTTCGTAGGAGGTAATTTAATGGAGGTAGTTCGACGACGAACAAGTAAACACGTACTGCAGTCTGTCTCTTGATTTTTAATTGATTTTTTGTGTAAATAGCTCACTGATCTTTCTAAACTTATTACCAAACGATTCATTACGCTAAGGCAGTTTTCGGAAGTGATAAGTGGTGAACCAAATCAACCTGTGTGCGGAAATATCGATGAAACTTAGTGCAAATTCTTAAGCAGAGTATAACCACTACCCACTTTAAAAAACTTAATTACTTGCGCTGTCAAACCACGTCATAACTCCTGCGCAACTATTACAATAAATTCGACACTTCGTTCATCGCATCAATAGCCGAACGGTTCGGAGGCCCGGACTGAAATCCTAAGTACGCCAGTTCGAATCACGGTGGTGTTAAACTTTTTGCGCCTAATTTTTTGCTGTTTTATCTTATACTTGCTACAAATATGGCGACAAAGTGTGACGGATGCAGTAAACTCATACAGACACTGGATTTTATGGAATGCAGCAGCTGTCAAAAAATGTTTGATTTATTATGCTTGAGTATGGACAAGGACACTTTTAAAAATCTAACTCAGGATTTTAAAGATAACTGGCTCTGCCCGCTTTGCTCCTCTTCGAAGCCAAAGAAAGATAATACTCACACCCCTGTCCGGAGCCCTGCTGTGGTAACCAAGCAAAACCTTAACGACACCTACACATCTAGTGGGCACCATGTCAACAAGGAGCCCCGCGGGAGCCGTACCACAGACCGGAATTCGGAACCGAAAGCATTAGACAACAACACAGATTTAATTTTAACAGAAGTCAGGAAACTGCGTCAAGAAGTTACGCAACAGCACTCTGATATGGCTGCTAGGGTTGCCACACTTACCGAAGTTGTGGAACACAAGATGGCTGAATATGACCAACGACTCTTAGCGAAAGATCACGAAATTCTTTCCTTGAAAGAGTCACTTGCGGAAATGCATGCGAGGTTTGAGGCGCAGGAACAAAAATATATGAGCAACGAAATAGAAATAGCTGGCATTCCAGAAACTGAGAATGAAAACCTCTACCATATTGCTCTTACTGTAGCGCAGACCATTGGGGCTGGTCTCACTGAAACTGACCTGGATGAGGTAGTACGTGTTGGACCGAGACGCCCACTCACTGGCACTGCACGCCAGGAGAGACCAAGACAAATAGTGGTCAAGCTCACACGTCGCGTAAAACAGACCCAGTTTCTACGCGCAGCTAAATCTCGCCGTAATTTAACTTCGGAGAACATCGTGCCCGGCACTGCAACCCCCGTTTACATTAATGAACGGCTCACAAAATCTAATCGGCTTCTCTTTCGTGAAGCGCGATCACGGTGCCGTCTCCACGAATTCCGATTTTGTTGGGTACGAGACGGAGCCATCTACGCCCGCAAAGCAGAAAAGAGACCCGCCATCCGCATACGAAGCACAGAAGACCTCGATCAACGTGTTGGCCCAGCAGTGGAGTTGCAACCAGGCACTTTGTAACACCGAAGTCTTCACGTCACCTCTATTATTAAAATCAATTTGTATTACTTTCATAGGGATACTGGCAATTTCTGCTTTTTTCATTGACTGCTCCTCAAGTTATTATTGTTTGGCATGGTCGCAAAATGTATTCGGTAATGTGTTCCTTTATAATATAATATTGTATTCTGCTGTTACTCTCTGTCTGCGTCTGACACTCACTTCGACCACTGATCAAATCCATCTCGTTTCTTGTCTAACAACTGATCAACTATGGCATTTATTGATGTAGTAAATGAAGTGGATAATTCTTTCAATATTGAGTGTCAGACGAAAGATTTACTCGAAAACTGTAATGAAATTCTAGTTGACGATTACAAATTTACGTTACTAACTTTTAACATCCGCAGCATCCACAAGAATCTTGACTCTTTCCGGGTAGCGCTTAGGAGACTCAACAAGAGCTTTGACGCCATTGTACTCACAGAGTGCTGGCTTGGCTATAATGATACGGTTGGCCAGTTGCCGGGTTATATATCTCACAAGACTACAAACAATCTTAACCAGTCTGGTGGCGTAGTAGTTTATATTAATAATCGTTGGGACGCTTGTGTTCATGAGCCCCCTATTCAAGAAGCCGAATGTCTTGTTGCACAGCTCTCTAATCACACATCCATAGTAGCCATATACCGCTCACCGTCATTTAAACAGATAAACAACTTTTTGATGTCAGTGGACTCAATTTTAGCCTCCCAAAAAACTTGGCCTACTTTAATCCTTACCGGGGACATCAATATAAACACACTGGCAACAGAGAATATTAATTACATGAGTAATGAATACTTGTGTCTTATGGCCGAGCACGGCCTATTACCCGCAATTACCGAACCAACACGAAACGCCTCTTGTCTGGATCACATATTCCTGAAGACTAGCGCTAGCAGAGCAGTTGGTCTGGTTTGTGATGTCGATATTACAGATCACCGACTAGTTATGTTAGGAGTAAGTAATGATCCGAACAAAAAGGAAAAACACCAAAATAATAGATTAGTCTCTGTCACAAATACTGCTGATGTTCGGGACGAGCTGGCGATTACAGATTGGTCTACAATCACCTCATGCAATGACGTCAATTTAGCACTTGGCCTGTTTGACAAGAAAATCTCAGATGCTGTTTGTAAACACACTAAGAACAAACTAATCCGACGCTCCTCATACGCTATAAAACCCTGGGTAACACCAAGTTTAATAAAGTGCATGCACAAGCGAGACAAGCTTCATCTTGAAGTCAGAAAGCAGCCAAAAAATCTGAAACTTCTGCAAGAATACAAAAGGTACCGAAATGTTTTCACGAACCTAATGCACAACCTTAAAAAGGAACACGAAAGCGCGGAACTCAATAAAAACAGACACAATCCTAAAAAGCTATGGGAAACTATAAAAAACATTAGTGAAAAAAGTGACCGTAAAAAACCCTCAACAAACTTGCTTCACTGTAAAAACTCACCAAAAGAATCTCTGAACAACTGTAATGAGTACTTTTCCGGAGTAGGAGAGAATCTTGCTAACGAACTCTTAAAAAGGCATAACATGAGTCCAGAAAGCTTAGCTGCCCAACTAAATCTTGGAGACCCCTCTACACAGAGCCTCTTTTTGCAGCCTACTGACACGGTCGAAGTGGAGAAACTCATAATCAAGTTGAAGAATGGCAGCTCACCCGGCAAGGACGGCTATTCGGTCAATTTAATAAAAGAAATTAAAGGTGCTATACTAGAACCCCTAACGCACATATATAACTTAAGCCTTGCAAGTGGGGTGTTCCCGGAAGCATGGAAAATCGCAGTAGTTGTCCCAATTTATAAATCTGGTGCCACCAACAAACCTGAAAATTATAGGCCAATCTCCCTCCTCGGTATTTTCTCCAAAATTCTGGAAAAGCTCGTTAATAAGAGACTTACTGGATTTTTGGAGAAAAATAGACTTCTTGCGCCCCAGCAGTATGGATTTAGGACAGGAAAGTCTACTGAAGATGCTGTATTGTCTTTGGTGGATCAAGTGGGTGACTCTCTTGATGGAAATCGAAAATGTGTCGGAGTCTTCCTAGATCTTGCAAAGGCTTTTGACACAGTTTCGATTCCCCTTCTTCTAAGGAAACTAGAACATATGGGAGTTAGAGGACTGCCCCTTAGATGGTTCGAAAGCTACTTGACAAACAGGCGTCAATCATTAAGTTTATGTGGGGAAATCAGCGAGGAATTACCAACCGTCTATGGTGTACCCCAAGGTAGCGTTCTTGGGCCTACTCTTTTTATAATTTATATGAATGACATCCAGCGTACGATAGATGAAAAAACCAATATTATTTGTTACGCCGACGATACAGTAGCATTGTTCCATGGAACATCGTGGGACACCACTCTCAAAAAGGCTGAGGAAGGCATGAAAATAATAAAAAATTGGCTGGATCATAATCTACTAACCCTTAATGCAAAGAAAACTCAGTACGTCTGTTTTCATAAAACGCAAGCATCCGCGCCTAAGAACTCAACGTCCTTAAAAATCCATGCAGCTCACTGTAAAGCCACACTCTGTAATTGCGAAAGCCTAAAATCAGCCCAAACAGTCCGCTACCTTGGTGTCGAAGTTGATGATAGACTTTCTTTTAAACAGCACTTGACTTTCACTGCAAAGAGAGTGAGGAAGCTCACGTTCGTCATGAGATTGCTGCGGAACTCTGCTGATGGCTGGGTTTTACGACTTGTGTACACGTCTTTATGTGAGTCTGTCTTGGGATACTGTATTGCTGCATGGGGAGGAGCTGGTGTGACATTCATGCTAGGGTTAGAAAGAGCGCAACGATCAGTGCTCAAAAAAATGTACAAAAAACCATATAGGTACCCCACCTTGCAACTGTATGCTGAAGCCAAAGTTCTGAGTGTCCGTCAGTTATATATTCTTAGAGCTTGCTTAAAACACCACCCTGTTGTGCGGAAAGCCGCAAACTATCAAACATTATTAACAAAGCGAGTATTTAGGCCCACAAGACATTTTGTACGTACAAATTTTGCAAGAAGACTGCCCAAGTTTATGTTGCCATACATTTACCAGATGACTATGAAACATGTAGATTTCAAAAGTTGTACCTTGAACCAAGCTAAGTTTAAAATTAACAAATGGCTGCTGTCACTATCCTATGCCGATACAGAGAATGTGCTTAAAATATTGCAGTAAAATAAATCATAACTTTAAATAGTAATTTGCCAGTCAAAGTATATTTGTTATAAACAGAGAACAATATCTAATAATTATTATTATACACATTAGTTGAGCTTAGGTTGATCACATAACTGTATGCCCTATAACTCTGTAACTATTCTTATTATATTTATTTTTATAGTTATATACCTAATATACATATTTCCAAAACTGTCGTCACAGATAAAAGAATACTAGTACTGTCGTCGAACTTTTCTGTTGATTCATAATATTATTGTAAAATGCATAATTCTGAACCCTCGAGGAACCCACGAAACAGGCTATGGCCTAGTGTGGGGTCCAATAGTAAATAGAGATGAATTGTAAAACACTGTTTTTGGTTAATAAATATATGTTTATGTTATGTTTATGTTTATGTTTAATCATTTTTCCTCTCCGGTCGAAAACTGATCAATCGTCATTTAACGGGGTGATAACACCTAATTCGAATTCAGAAATGCGTTCTCACACAGTCACACCGCACGAACGGCGCGGCGTGGCGCTAGAGCATCGGACGGCGGCACACAAAACTACTTGCACGCACTATTAGATAGCACAAGCGACTTTATATCGCATCGTGTTGTAATTTCCACAAAAAACTCAATAGATGTCGCTTATTTAAATAAATGAATCTGATAACTAAAATATTTTTTTATTTTTGTTGGTTGGTAAGGTTATTTTATTCATTTAATCAACACAATACTTTCACAAGCTTTTATTATTTTCACCTGTCCGTCTGTCTTATTTTAATCAAATTTTGCATGTTTAATTTTACCCACTTCCCGAAATCCGATTGCGGTGAAATGTTGGATGACAACGCAATATTATTATGACATCGAACTGATCTGATGATGAAGCTGGAAGGTGGCCACAGAACTCCGTAATTAAATGATGCAACCCTATCAAGTTTGGGCTCATTTGAATCGTCTTGTCGAGTACTTTGATGCTGAATGGTAATAATTATAAAATGCTCTATTTATACTCACTTGTTTTATAAACAAATATTTAACAATGGGAAAAGGTGGAACGGCGTTTAGTAATTAGTAATTTTATTTTTCACGATTGTTATAGAAACCATATTTTACTTCGCTGAAGAGTCTAAACATCTTATGACTCTCAAGTAGGAAGCGTTGGCGCAGTGCACCCAGTTTTTTTCCTTTGTTAAATCGAGGGTAACACTGTACTAATTATGGATATCGTTATCTTTTACCATTAGGACAGCGTCTTGCTCATTTTCTTACTTCATTGTAAAAAAAATATTTTACATAAAGCTTCAAGTATGACCCCGTCAGGCAGAAATCATGAAACTTGGCATACGTTTAGCTTTACCGTTCCTAAGAAGATATTTTAGTAGAAACACCTCTACGACAATTCCACCCCCCCCCCCCCCCCTTAAATCTATATAAAATCTACTACTACTTAAAACTATGAGAGCTAAAATAAAATGTCAATTATTCTACATAAAATTTATTTATTAACTTCAAACAATAATTCATTTCTTTCTTTTATATTTTCTAAAATCTATATATATAAAAGAAAGTTGTGTTAGTTAGACTATTTATAACTCGAGAACGGCCGAACAGATTTGGATGAAAATTGGTGGGGAGGTAGCTTAGGACCGGGGGCGTGCTATAGGATACTATTTATCCCGATTGGTATGATTTGAAGAAAATTTTAACTAAAAATAGTTCTGAATGAAAAACAAATGACTGTTGGCGAAATTTGACAGCTGATTGTCATTTTGACGTGTATTTTTTTTTTCAAAATTTGACGTAAATGACATAAGGAGGTCGGTGACTTGGTTTGTAACTTTTTGAATGTGAATTAAATTTGAATGGTAGAATTTGATGGAAATTTAACTGGTAGAAATTTAAGAGTTCAAAAATGGTAGAAATTTTAATCTAAGAAACCATAGATCATCAAAATCGGTCCAGGCGTTCTTGAGTTATGAGTATTCAAACATTTACGAAGTACCAGGACACCAGAAACATGTAGGAGATGTTTGACAAATTTATTTGTATTATAAACTACTTGCTGCCAGTATAACAAAACGTCATAAAAACAATGACAATTATAAATTATTGAAGTTTAACGTTTGATTTGTTTTGGTTGGAAAATATTAAAATAAATTTGCAGATAGTTCAGAAAAATTGGATTAATAATGCCGCGACCAAGACAATCGAATCTTTACCGACAAAGCCGAAATGCGACTAGGATTCGGAACATTGCGAATGAAAGGACAGATGAAGAACAAGAAATTGCACGTGAAGAGAGCCGTATTAGTATATCTCGGCTGCGTACTTATCAATCACAAGAGCTAATAGAGGCAGCCCGTGAAACGGCACGCTTGGCAATGCGAAATCATCGAGCAAATCTCAGAGTTGAACGGTTAGATAATGTAAGACACAAGAAGAAATGTATCAAGTCCTGATTTGAATCGAGCAGCGTTTCGATACATTGCATCACTGATTACTGCCTGCATACTAGCGTTCAAATTGGGCCAATGGACATTCTTTGCGAGTATTGTGACGCATTGAAGTTTTTCGGAGAAACGCACGGATTATCATGATTGTTGGTGAAAACTTGGAAAGAAGAGATATTGTGCTGTCACGTCGCGATAATGGGCAACTGAAAAAAATATCAGAAACACATCGTTCATATGACACGTTGCAATACCCGCTGATGTTTTGGAAAGGAGAAGATGGATATTATTTCCATATCAAAATGAAAAATCCATTGAATGGAGAATATCACTATCATAGTTCGGAAAGCAATTGGCTATTAAGTGAGGTAGTCACACAGCCCACTCTTTGGCTTTAGTATTGTTAAATCTAGCGTAGGTACTATAGTCTCTAAGCATTGTAGATGTAAAATATTGATACAATAAATATATAAGGCATCGCCTTGCAGTTTGTATCACCCACTACCCCACTTTTTTTTATGTGATGAAGTAGAAGACGAGCAAGACGTCTCCTGATGTTAAGAGATAACGCTGCCCATAATCAGTACAGTGCTACCAAGAATTTTACAATGATGTGAAATTCCAGGAACACTGCACCAACGCTTCTTACTCAAGAGTCATAAGATGTTAAGATTCTTTAGCCCAGTAATTTCACTAGCTACAGTGCCCTCCTACCGAAGCACAGTAATGTTTGCACATCACTGATCAGGCGGTAGAATAACTAGCACTGTTGGGGTACCCACCTAGACGACCTTCTGCAAAAACAGTCTACTCCTGGTAAGAAAGTCTACCCTCGATAATTAAATTAATTTAAATAAAAACAAAAATTGGGTAATTTTATTACTCTAAGGCGGAACGAAGTTCGCCGGGTCAGCTAGTATACTATAAAGTACAATATTGTAGAAAATTTTATGGAAAATAAACTTCTCCTTGATATCTTTATTCTAGCTTTCATAGTTATCAAGAAAAACTCAAAATACAAAAAATTGGGACCTAAAAGTGGGGGAGAGGAGGAAATATTATCGTGGGGGGTGTTTCTACTCATATTTCTTCTAATGAAAGGTAAAGCTATACGCATGCCAAGTTTTATGCTTTCTGCGGCTTGGGGTCATACATTGGACTAAGGATCCGGAGGTATATTTTTAAATTTTTGGTTCATGTATTATACACTAAATAATCTACCCCAAATCTGCTTAATTTATGATACCCAAACACACAAATATAGGCGAAATAATCATTAATGAACATTTCATCAGACCATGTTTTAGACATGTAATCATTAAGAGAGTAGAAAGGATGTATTTCAAAAAAGTATTTTATTTTGCATTTGAACTCTAACATAGGTAGTCTAGTAATTTGAATAGGTAATTTTTACCTTTCGTGAAAAGCACTCTACCTAGCAGTCACGGTTTCCGATTGAGCTGAAATTTCACATACCAACAATCGGATGACATTGCAATAATTTTATGACATGGAGGTGAACTGAAGTCTGATGATGGAGCTGAAAGGTGGTCTAAAACTATGATAGTGATATTCTCCATTCAATGGATTTTTCATTTTGATATGGAAATAATATCCATCTTCTCCTTTCCAAAACATCAGCGGGTATTGCAACGTGTCATATGAACGATGTGTTTCTGATATTTTTTTCAGTTGCCCATTATCGCGACGTGACAGCACAATATCTCTTCTTTCCAAGTTTTCACCAAAAATCATGATAATCCGTGCGTTTCTCCGGAAAACTTCAATGCGTCACAATACTCGCAAAGAATGTCCATTGGCCCAATTTGAACGCTAGTATGCAGGCAGTAATCAGTGATGCAATGTATCGAAACGCTGCTCGATTCAAATCAGGACTTGATACATTTCTTCTTGTGTCTTACATTATCTAACCGTTCAACTCTGAGATTTGCTCGATGATTTCGCATTGCCAAGCGTGCCGTTTCACGGGCTGCCTCTATTAGCTCTTGTGATTGATAAGTACGCAGCCGAGATATACTAATACGGCTCTCTTCACGTGCAATTTCTTGTTCTTCATCTGTCCTTTCATTCGCAATGTTCCGAATCCTAGTCGCATTTCGGCTTTGTCGGTAAAGATTCGATTGTCTTGGTCGCGGCATTATTAATCCAATTTTTCTGAACTATCTGCAAATTTATTTTAATATTTTCCAACCAAAACAAATCAAACGTTAAACTTCAATAATTTATAATTGTCATTGTTTTTATGACGTTTTGTTATACTGGCAGCAAGTAGTTTATAATACAAATAAATTTGTCAAACATCTCCTACATGTTTCTGGTGTCCTGGTACTTCGTAAAAGTTTGAATACTCATAACTCAAGAACGCCTGGACCGATTTTGATGATCTATGGTTTCTTAGATTAAAATTTCTATCATTTTTGAACTCTTAAATTTCTACCAGTTAAATTTCCATCAAATTCTACCATTCAAATTTAATTCACATTCAAAAAGTTACAAACCAAGTCACCGACCTCCTTATGTCATTTACGTCAAATTTTGAAAAAAAAATACACGTCAAAATGACAATCAGCTGTCAAATTTCGCCAACAGTCATTTGTTTTTCATTCATAACTATTTTTAGTTAAAATTTTCTTCAAATCATACCAATCGGGATAAAAAGTATTCTATAGCACGCCCCCGGTCCTTAGCTACCTCCCCACCAATTTTCATCCAAATCTGTTCGGCCGTTCTCGAGTTATAAATAGTCTAACTAACACAACTTTCTTTTATATATATAGATTGTCAGGACTTATAGTTTCAAAAAGAATCCAAAAACAAATAAATCATATTTTTGAAACTATAAGTCCTGGCAATATACTATAAAGGACAATATTGTATATACAATATTGTATGTATATCTTTATTATAGCTCTTATAGTTTTCAAGAAAAACTCAAAAAACAAAAAAAAGGGGCATAAAAGTGGGGGGGGAGGTGAAAACATTGTCGTAAGGGGTGTTTCTATTAAAATTTCTTCTAATGAACGGTAAAGCTATACGCATGCCAAGTTTCATGCTTTCTGCCGCTCGGGGCCATACTTCCATACAAAATCGAGCTAAGGAGCCGCACTAAAATATTTGACCAAAAAATTGGTTATTTATTATACGTTTTCTAGTTTCTTTTTTCTGCAAATATAATTTACACGATATAATCATAGTAACGGATAAAACAAAAATGTAAATATTATAATAGGTAGGTATAAATATTTTTTTAACCAGGGTCTCGCATCATCTGCTTCCATAATATAATAATACTAGCTGCGCTCAGCGGTATACAATTTTTTCCCAAATAACAAAAATAGAGTATACGTCCCTTTCCAAAAAAAAAACCAAATTCGGACTATGTGCTCTGTAAAAAACAGGTCTACGCATCGACTTGTAAACGCCCTACATTTTGTTCTTGGTTAAAAATACAAACTTATAATAAAAACAAATAAAGCAAAAATTACATCTCTTATCGAGATTTGAACCCAGACATGCAGCTTGCGTTTCCACCAGTAAACCAATGTGGCTACCGTAGCATCTAACCGAGTGTCTAAATAAACTAATCTGTTATTGCCAAGCATACAGTTATACCAATTTTTTATAGATATTACAGAAGTATTATTTACACGATTATTCTATAGTGAAAAAATATTAAAAATATGCAAACGTAAAACTAAACTATGACCTATCAGAAACACAAGATATAAGCATTGAAATATGGAAAAATGTCGACAAGAGTATTCTAAACTCAAACTCAAACTCAAAACTCAACTCTACATTTTGTTCTTGGTTAAAAATACAAACTTATAATAAAAATAAATAAAGCAAAAATTACATCTCATGACGAGATTTGAACCCAGACATACAGTTTGCGTTTCCACCAGTAAACCAATGTGGCTATCATAACATCTTACCGAGTGTCTAAATAAACTAATCTGTTATTGCCAAGCATACAGTTATACCATTTTTTTATAGATATTACAGAAGTATTATTTACACGATTATTTTATAGTGAAAAAATGTTAAAAATATGCAAACGTAAAACTAAACTATGACCTATCAGAAACACAAGATATAAGCATTGAAATATGGAAAAATGTCGACGAGAGTATTGAAACTCAAAGCGCGACACGTCTGTTCAGCAAGAGGCCTCAGCCGGGTGTGTCTGTACACGGGCTTCACGCACACATGCAAACAATTTTTTCCGCAAATAACAAAAATGGAGTTTATGCAAAATTGTCTTATTTTATTTAAAAAATGGCACGAAGCAAATATAGTTAATTACATAAAGTATCATTTGGCAAAAAATCTGATCGATTTAGTAACATCTTCATACATTATTTAACCATGAAAACATTTTTTAGAGGTATTTTCATTATTTTTTTCTATCGAGCGAAAATAATGGAATTGTGTTATGAGCACCAACCAAAAATAAAGTATATCCTGTAGATATACATATTTTTTTTTTATTCACCATGTTGCATTGTATCGAATGCAATAAGGCCTACAAAACTTACGTATTGAGTGTTATCACCCCGTTAATTAGTTATCCCCGCCAGATGTCTAAAGGTGTCACTTCTGACCCAGTAAACAGCATGGAGTAGGGATGAGAAAGAAGCCGGTCTCCTTTCTTTCTCACTCCCTACACAGTTGTCGGCCATCATTATTGTTTATGCATCAAGTGTAGTAGTAACGTTGACAATTATTATTTTGCTATCTCAGTGTAACTCTCATATTAACTTTTAATCATTCCTATTTTATCAATAATAATTAAATTATCAATTTTGAGTGTATTTTGCACGATTAGTTAATCAAGTGATTTTATAACCTCAAAAGTACTCAACACGTGACACGAGCTTCCAATAACAACGGATTTTGTGTTGTAAGTATACTTTTTTTTATTTATATCGAAAATGTTGTTGATCTTATAAAAAGGTAATTTTAATTTAATTTTATTAAAAAAAAGTAATTGAACAATTAAGATTTTCATAGTTTCCAAAAAATCAATCATTATGAATCTTTATTTTGAAATGTCAATGGAAATATTGGTTGTATGAAAAAATTATAAGAGACAATGTTTTCATCAAATTTAATTTTTTACTTTCGTTTGAAAATTTTGTTCATAAAATAATGCTTATTTCACGCATATACCACATTCTTACATACATACAATATACACATTCTAACATACATACATACTTCCAATAAGTAAGCTATTTTTTGTCTAGATTAGAAATTACTAGGAAATTATTTATATGGCAAAACAACGTTTGCCGGGTAAGCTAGTTTATTTATAGATATTAGGTATAGTGCTGTTGAACCAACCTATAAAGTGACCATCAATGACTGTTATATATGCGTTTCTACGAATCACTGAAATTTTCAATTGGGATTCAAAGGTAGGTTGGTTCATTTTATAGTAGGAAAATAAAACATACAAACAGATTACATGCAGACATTTATTAAAGGTTTCGAAAATACTGTAAAATACATCATCTAAGTCATAGACGGAGATTACAGCAATATACGAGATTACAGACACTGAACACATTAAATTCGATATTCCACATCGATAACTTCTGAAAATTTTTCCGAAAGGTTCAATTTCACAACACATTTTTATATACTTGTTTAAGTTATTTCAAAGCTTATGGTCTAATATCCGACCTAAGGACCTTCACCTATCTGTGAAATCGATGAATTTGCTATAAATTTTGCGATATATCGATATATTTGTTTCTTTTAATAAGTTTGAAACATACAAAAAAAGAGAAAAGAGGTGTAAAAGCGGTGTGGTACAAAGCATCACCGAGTTCGAATCAGGCTCCGCACTAATGACTGTATTATAAAATTAGTTATGTGATGTTTTTTCCACTGATTACACTGATGATAGGCTTCGGCCGTGGCTAGTTACCACCCACTGGACAAAACCGTGTCGCCAAGCGGTCATTGTGACCGTGGTCCGGCATGGTGTTCAGTGAAGCCAGGGTGGGATTTATCCCGCCTTTAGGTTAAGCTTGCTGCTATAATATGCATCGTCTCTTAATTACACGCGAGAACGTCAAACTAACCTAGAGGTATAATGAATTAAAAAAATCATCGCTGCAGGGTTAGCATAAAAACAGGCTGAACGGGGCTATTGGCTATCGCCAAACGACATGTAAAACACTAAAATCCAAAGACAAAATTGCGTACATTACTGACTTAAATCTGAGGAGATTAATGAGGATTAATATGAGTAAAATAACAAACGCAGCAATGTACATTGAAGTTGTCATCAATCGTAGTGGGTGAGAATTAGCCGCCCCCTCAGGCCTAAACAGATGGGTGAAGGTCGTTCTTAATTTAATCCTGTACTACAGTCATTTATTTACGTATTGAAGAATCTACACACTGATAAATATTGACATTTAGATTAATTGGTTAATTACTGAGCCGTCTAGATTAATTCTTATCTCTAATCTCTACCTACATTCAAGGGGGTCAAAAGTCTAAATATATGGATTTCGGTACAAAATTATAAGTACAAAAAGAAACTTAAAACTAAAAACACAATGTAATCGCGATCCCACTCAGCGATCAAAATTTCAGATCAAACTGTCCACCGTTAACGGGTAAAATTTTCTTATAAAAGCGCGAGCAGCTTGCTGCGAGCGCCGAGAAAATTTTGAATTTTTCAGCAGGAATGATGTGCGTTTAGCTTGCTCCGAGTGTCATGGAAACTAAATAGTCATATTTATATTAAAGCGCGAGCAGTTCGCTGCGAGCGCCAAGAAAATTTTGAATTTTTCAGCACGAATGATGTGCGTTTAGCTTGCTCCGAGAGGCAAGGAAACTAAATATTTTTATTTATAAAAGCGCGAGCAGCTCGCTGCGAGCGCCGTAAATTTTGAATTTTTCAGCACGAATGATGTACGTTGAGCTTGCTCCGAGAAGCAAGGAAACTAAATGTTCTTGTATATGAAAGCGCGAGCAGCTCGCTGCGAGCGCCGAGAAAATTTTGTATTTTTCAGCACGAATGATGTGCGTTTTTTAGCTTGCTCCGAGAAGCAAGGAAACTAAATGTTCTTATTTATAAAAGCGCGAGCAGCTCGCTGCGAACACCGTGAAAATTTTGAATTTTTCAGCACGAATGATGTGCGTTTAGCATGCACCGAGTGGCAAGAAAACTAAATATTTTTATTTATAGAGAGAAAAATTTGAATTTTCAGCACGAATGATGCGCGAGCAGCTCGAGAAAATTTTGAATCTTTCAGGATGAATGATCCGAGTTTTGCTCGCAGTATGAAAATTAAATATAAATATTTATAGAGCGGGAGCAGCTCGCTGCGAGCCAAAAAAAATACTATTATACATGCGAGCAGCTTGCTGCAAGAGCAAAGACTTAGTTGCAAAGACGACATAAAGCGCGAACAGCTTGCAGCAGTTAATATAATCCAACTAATCCCAAATATGAAAGACACTGTGCAGCAGTTTGCTACGAGAACCTACGGATAATTCGTAGGCGAGGACCAAAAAAAAGTAGCTTGGTAAAAAAAAATATGAAAACAGCGAAACAGTTTTATGAACTTGTACGTAAAGCTTGCTGCTAAGAGAAAATTTCCTAATTTTAACTGTGAAAGTAGAGTAAAACCAGTTCATATGATCGGATTTTTTTCCGACTAGGATTTTGGGGGGGGGGTCATGACCCCCTTGCCCCCCCCCCTGGATCCGCGCCTGGGTAGGAGGGCACTGTAGCTAGTGAAATTACTGGGCTAAAGAGTCTTTACATCTTATGACTCTTGAGTAAGAAGCGTTGGTGCAGTGCTCCTGAGGTATAACTTAAAACACACTCACAAATGGGCGGTCACAACTTATAAATGGCTCCCTCAAACGACAAGGAGGCAACATTTGGTACAGCGACTGAAGCCAAGAGAGGTGTCGTTGGACTTTTAACGAGGATGCCGAGCACCCATAGGGTGGATTCAGACACACAGAGGGCATTTAGTGGCTGACTCGCCACTTACCCTTCACATCCTCTTTCTGAGCGAGTCCTCGGTTCCTCGTCAATGTTCACTCCGGCCAGCCGGTGAAGGCAAGCCGGAGATGAGGAACAGCTTCCTCCCACGGGAGCACTCGAGACTGTGGGGTCATTTCTCTCCAACAGCTCGCTACAAGCCACCTAATTATTATAAATTATAACGTTTAAAATTAAGAGAGGAATTTTTTGACCCTAGCAATACGAATATCTACTTTATACACTGATCTCGTTTGCCTAAATTCTAGACGGCCTCTACTTTCTACTTCCTACGAGTAGGTAAGATAAATAAGTTAAATACTGGCCCCAAATCTTCTTTAAACCTGAAATAGAAACAGGAACTTGTAATAATTACAATTAATTAATTAATATTATCATAGCTGTGTATTCTTTGTGTGTGACAATATTTAAACCTCTGAACTTCAGCAATTCCGATTCAGCTCGACAGCTATTCGCAAGTTTTCATTATAACTTACACATTACGGTTACGGACATACGTTATTTTAATTGCCCTAGAAGAAAAAACATCTGGTCAATTACCAGAGTTAATTTTAGTACATTTTTTTTAATCTCCTTAAATAACTTAGTTCCAGTTAACTTTGTTAGTTAACGAAGTTCCAGCTATGTCCCAATTTAATTAGTAAGCAGACGAGAGTACCCCTCAGTTGCCCCTTCCTTGGTATCAATGAATGCACATGACCGTAAAGGCTGTTTGGCGAGGAGCTCGTATTGTAAATGTATTGAATGTTTTTGATAAATCAAAGGGTTTTTGCATAAAGCACTGCACACGGTGTGTCGGTAATTGGCTTATCCCCTGTTTTTGGCACAGTCCCGTCACATGTCAAGTGTAAACAAAAGGGGCTGGATACAAGCGATAGTGTATAATCTAATTGTGACACACGTGTGTAGGCTTTTAAAAAGTGTCAGGATAAAATCCACAACTCACCGTATATCTTGAATAGTCGTGCTGGTTTAATATTATACGATGTTATACCACTTCTTACAGGTCGATGGACCTGTAAAATAAAAATCTTTAAGATTGGACAATTTAGCTTGGCAGCAAGCGCTATTTAAATTGTGCTCTAGAAAGTATGTAGAGTTTTTCTACACAATGTTGTGTGTACCTAATTGGGTACACATATAAAAGCGCTTGACTATACTATACTTTACGAAAATTTACGATAGTATAGTTTTAAATTATCACTAATAATGTAAGAATACGAAAATTTTTTGTAGGTGTGGATAGCAGATATTTGTTCCTCTTTTAATCAGTTGTATCGATTTGGCTGAGCCAACCCTGGAATTACACAAAAGTTACTTTTTAGTAGTTCCACCGGGTGCAGTTAGTTTTTTATTTGAGTAAATAATTATCACTATAGTATATAATAATCCTAAAATTTCGTAGTAACAACTGCAGTAAGAAAACAAATTCAAGAAAATGACATAATGTGATGAATAAAAGTAACTGGAAATACGAAAACTCTGCACAAAATAAAACTGTAGAAATGGAGTAAAAACTGTCTTACACAAAAAGAATCATTATAATACTTACTCCACACCTTCGATCAATTTAGCCAACGCATCCTCGTAGGGGCCCGGCGCCCGAGGACGAGGCGGCGGACGCTTGTATGGATCCTGGCGATGATTCGGCATGGCTTCATGTCAGGCGCTCAACTTAACCCTCAGCGGAGTCTGATTAAATCCAGGATTATTACCAAAGTTGGCCCTGAAATTGTCGACATGTAGCTGTATCGAGCTTGTGGAAGGTAGCATAAACGGAACGGGCGTCTCAGGTTGGTTTGACGGCTTCATCGGCTTGTACGGCACAAAACGATTTGGGAGGCGAAGAAAATGGCTTATTCCATCATATTTATCTGCCGGTTTTTGTCCTTTATCGCACTGCCAGCGAGCAAGCGGCTCTGCAATACGAGCTTCTTTTTCTATCTCCTCAACATCCTCCTCCATCTTCTCTTCTTTAATTGGGCGAAAATATTTACTTTCGTCCATTTTATGAGATAGCTGTAACAAATGATTCAAATAAAATCTTTTTATTTTTATCTTTACATAATATTATGTCGTATTATCATTGGCCAGGTCTACGCGCAAATTTTCTCGCTAAGTCTCAAATTCACAAACTTAATATGTACAAAATACAATAAAAAAATTACTATAAAATACTTAATATGTACTAAATATAACATTACTTGTGGATCCGCGCGCACTTCGCAGCGCTTAACAGAAAAATAAAACATTTTAGCAAAAAATTAAATCGCTGAAACACTGAAAAGCTAAAAATATTTAATTAATGTTAGTATACCTAAGTAATTTTTATTTTTTTATTTTTAGGCAGCGCTTCATGAACGTTTGCAATTATTTTTTAAGAAGTTTCTTACTTGCTTGTTTGGCGCCGACTCAAAATTACTTAGGTATACTAACATAAGTTTATTATTTTTGCTTTTCTGTGTTTCGGCGGTTTAATTTTTTGCTAATAAAATTATATAAATTTTTGGTGGCTGATCTTGCAATCATCGAGTGAACAATCAACGAATCAATCCCTGTTTTCCAATTTTTTTAGGATTTTTATTTAAATTTATATAAGACCCGGGACCACCCTTGGAGTATACCTTCTCCAATAAAAAATAATTTTCACAATCGGACTAGGTACTCTGTAAAAAGTTGCGTAAAAAAAGATATAAGTCGCCTTGTGAACCTCCTCCGTTTTGTTTCGTCGGTCGAAAGTGTTTTTCTACAATATTATGAAAATAAACCTTTAGTCTAGTAAAAGAAGAAATGTGGATCGAAAAGTCGAAAGCAGAAAAACTACGCTACTAACTTAGGGACTTTGTTTGGACTAGTTAGGAGATAAACATACTAAAAGTCCCCACCTCTCCGAGGTGAGCCCGAGGGGGGGAGATCGAAGAAGGTCCCATTTTTAGGTTTTTTGTTTATATGTCAAAAACTGTGCATTGTACGTTATTTTGTTGTACTAAATTATGAAACCTAATAAAATTCTCTACAACTTTAACCTTTACATTTTTTCATCATCATCATCATCATCTCAGCCGTAAGACGTCCACTGCTGAACATAGGCCTCCCCTTTGGACTTCCATATGTACCGGTTGGAAGCGACCTGCATCCAGCGTCTTCCGGCGACCTTTATAAGGTCGTCTGTCCACCTTGTGGGTGGACGTCCTACGCTGCGTTTGCTAGTCCGTGGTCTCCACTCGAGCACTCTTCGACCCCATCGGCCATCCGCTCTCCGCGCTATGTGGCCTGCCCATTGCCATTTCAGCTTGCTAATCCGCTGGGCTATGTCGGTAACTTTAGTTCGCCTACGGATCTCTTCATTCCTGATTCGATCACGTAGAGAAACCCCGAGCATAGCCCTTTCCATAGCTCGCTGTGCGACTTTGAGCTTCGAGATAAGGCCAATAGTGAAGGACCACGTTTCGGTGCCGTAAGTCATCACCGGTAACACACATTGATTAAAGACTTTCGTCTTGAGGCACTGAAGTATGTCGGACGAAAAGACGTTGCGTAGTTTCCCGAACGCTGCCCAACCGAGTTGGATTCGGCGGTTAACCTCTTTCTCGAAGTTGGACCTACCTAATTGGACTACTTGTCCTAGATAGATATATGAGTCCACAACTTCGAGTACCGAGCCTCCAACAGATACTGGGATGGGCACAACATTGGCATTTGACATAAGCTTCGTCTTGTCCATGTTCATTTTTAAGCCCACCCGTTGGGAAGCTCGGTTGAGGTCATCGAGCATCATGCTGAGTTCTTCCATCGACTTTGCCATGACTACGATGTCGTCGGCAAATCGAAGGTGAGTGATGTATTCGCCGTTGATATTGATGCCAAGTTTTTGCCATTCCCAGAAGCGTAATGGGTCTGTAGTTCTTCAATAGGCTGTTATCACCTTTTATGAAGAACAGTACCACCTCGCCTCTGCTCCACGTCTCAGGCGTTTTGCCCTCGGACAAGACGGAATTAAAAAGTTTCTGGAGGACTTTAAGTACCGGTGTTCCACCCGCTCTCAGAAGCTCTGAAGTGATTCCGTCTTCGCCCGGCGCCTTATTATTCTTAAGCTGCTTCAGGGCCATCCTAATCTCGTACAGACTGATGTCCGGGATATCTTCGGTATAGTGTCGGGACAGTTTGGCTCTTGGATCTCCTACTAAGCTGTCAACGGGCTTTGCGACCGAAGTGTATAGCTATCCATAGAACCTCTCGATCTCCCGTAAAACCTCTGCTTTGGTCGACGCTATGCTGCCATCGTCCCGTTTTAGCTTCGTCAGCTGGCTTTGCCCAATAGACTTGTCCTTTGCGAACACTTTGGAGCCTTGGTTTCGCTCAATTGTCTCCTTAACACGGTTAGTGTTAAAGAGACGCAGATCGTGGCGCAAGGACTTAGATATACGTCTATTGAGCTGCCTATAAGACTCGGCGCTGTCGGGAGATTGCAGCTGTAACGAGCGTCGTTTAGCCATGAGGTTAAAGGTTTGATCAGCCAATTTCTGAGGCCTATCTTTACGACGGGGTCTAAAAAACTTAGACCCTACCGTGCGTACAGCTTCTACTAGCCCATCGTTGATCTCGTCCACTGATGCTAAGTTCTCAAGGCAAGCAAAGCGGTTAGGTTTGGTTAGAAAGAAGAAGTCGGTAAAATTTTATTTGCAAGATTTTTTTACCGACTTTGTATGGAAAACTAATTTAAGCGTCTTAAAAATAGAACATGTTTGGAAGCTCATAGCTGTACAACAATTGGAGATAGATAAAAAATGTAAAGGTTAAAGTTGTAGAGAATTTTATCAGGTTTCATAATGTAGTACAACAAAATGTCGTACAATGCACAGTTTTTGACATTATAACCAAAAAACCTAAAAATGAGACCTTCTTTGGCCTCCCCCCTCCTCGGGCTCACCTCGGAGGGGTGGGGACTTTTAGTATGTTTATCTCCCAACTAGTCCAAACAAAGTTCCTAAGTTAGTTTTTCTGGTTTCGACTTTTCGATCCACGTGCCCTTTTTGGGTACTTATTGATTGGACTACTTCCTCTTGAATCACTACCTTTTTTAAAAAATCGCATCGAAAGCCGTTGCATAGTTTTAAAGATCTCTAAGCATACATAATATGGTAGACAGACGGGAAGCGACTTTGTTTTATCTAAGTATTATCACGGTAAAGAGATATACAGTAGTTTGACTCCATAGAAACGGCCGGAATTTGGGAGTGAGTAGATGTGGGCAGATGTGGGTAGAAGTGGGTATATAATCCAGAAGCGGGTGCCACGCAGCGACGGGCGGGCGTCGCGATAGTTTTTTGCAAGTATTTAGTGTAATTTACGTTATTTACTTTGGACGTATGTATACATAATATAATAAATAATATAAAATGGCAAAAAATAGCATTCGATATTATGCTGTTTTTGAGGTAAGTTAGTATGAAGTTATTATAATATTTATTTTTAAAAGTATTCTGCTGAAGTAAGAGTGCGAGTAAGAGACCGAGTAAGAGTGCGAGTAAGAGTCCGATAAGAGTGCAAGTAAGAAACTGAGTAAGGATGCGTGTAAGCGTCCGAGTAAGAGTGCGAGTAATAGTCCGAGTAAGAGTGCGATTAAGATTCCGAGTAAGAGTGCGAGTAAGAGACCGAGTAAGAGTGCGAATAAGAGTAAGATTCTGAGTAAGAGTTCGAGTAAGAGTTTGAGTAAGAGTCCGAGTAAGAGTCCGAGTAAGAGTTCGAGTAAGAGTGCGAGTAAGAGTTTGAGTAAGAGTTTGAGTAAGAGTGCGAGTAAGAGTCCAAGTCTTGTCTCTTGTCTTGTCTCTTGTCTTGTCTCTTGTCTTGTCTCTTGTCTTGTCTCTTGTCTTGTCTCTTGTCTTGTCTCTTGTCTTGTCTCTTGTCTTGTCTCTTGTCTCTTGTCTTGTCTCTTGTCTTGTCTCTTGTCTTGTCTCTTGTCTTGTCTCTTGTCTTGTCTCTTGTCTTGTCTCTTGTCTTGTCTTGTCTCTTGTCTTGTCTTGTCTTGTCTCTTGTCTTGTCTCATGTCTTGTCTCTTGTCTTGTCTCTTGTCTTGTCTCTTATCTTGTCTCTTGTCTTGTCTCTTGTCTTGTCTCTTGTCTTGTCTCTTGTCTTGTCTCTTGTCTCTTGTCTTGTCTTGTCTCTTGTCTCTTGTCTTGTTTCTTGTCTCTTGTCTTGTCTCTTGTCTTGTCTCTTGTCTTGTCTCTTGTCTTGTCTCTTGTCTTGTCTCTTGTCTTGTCTCTTGTCTTGTCTCTTGTCTTGTCTCTTGTCTTGTCTCTTGTCTTGTCTCTTGTCTTGTCTCTTGTCTTGTCTCTTGTCTTGTCTCTTGTCTTGTCTCTTGTCTTGTCTCTTGTCTTGTCTCTTGTCTTGTCTCTTGTCTTGTCTCTTGTCTTGTCTCTTGTCTTGTCTTGTCTTGTCTCTTGTCTTGTCTCTTGTCTTGTCTAGATAGTAGCTTAAGTAAGAAGATGATATGAAATAGGTAGGTACCTACTGTATGCGGGCAGCGGCTGCCCGGCAGCCCTATGACTTGCGCATGTACCGCGAGACTGTAGGTATTTATGTTCAAAAATCACGCTCAGTCAAACTACTGTATATCTCTTTACCGTGGTATTATGTAGTGATTCGGTTGCGAATTTGACACTTCACGTCAAATTCTGCATAATATCTTAACTTTTTTATAAATATATAAAAATTGGTACGTTTGTGTTGATATATGCGTTTGTTAATATTGTGTGATTTTTTCGATATTTTTGTGATGTTTGTTAAAAAATTATATATTTTAAGTGAGATAAATAAACAATTTGTATATATTGATTGAGCTTTTCTTGATAAATCCACTCTTTATGAAATTATTGCAATTATAATTTAGGTGGGCCTTATTCACCTCACCTACCTTAGGTGTAAACTACGCACTTCAGAACATCATTTTCATTTCACATCTAATTATGTATGTAATATGTACGTTTCCTTATAACAGGGGCTCTGATTCTGAACTGCCGCCCAACAGGGGCTTTGGTTCGATCGCAAAGGCTGTATGGTGAAACCTATCACCACCCTAAGCCGAAACTAAGCCAACTCAATCACTCAATGTTATAGGAATATCTGTGGTCTCATGCTGACATAACATTCTGAATATTTTGAAAAAGGAAGTGTGACTGATTGATTAACTGACTAATCTATTGACGCACAGCTCAAACTGCTAGACGGATTAGGTTGAAATTACGTGCACAGATAGTTTTATCATGGCGTGATTATTTTTGACATTGTTATCTATTTTTTAGTTTTTAATTATGATATCAATTTATAATATGATAAATGATATCGTTTTTAAATAGATACATGTCCTCCATAATAAATACAATAGTTATTTGTTATACAAGAGTGCAAAGTTGCTTTTTTACCGCGTGCTCAGTTTGTATGAACCGAGCTAGCGAAGGATTCTAAAATTAAATCACGAGCGTAGCGAGTGATTTAATAATTAGAATCCTGAGCGTTAGCGAGAGAACCAAAAGAGCACAAGGTCAAAAATCTTTGCACTCGAGTGTGACACATAATTTTTCATCCCCCCTCAGCGAGGCTCAATGCTAAAGGTTTTTTTTTTAATTATTCAAACCATGGATGCGCACAGTGTAGCCAGTGCACTATTTTCAAAAGTAACCAGTATTCAATTTTAATTTACGTAGGTGTACGCTTACTTAGAGTCCTTTTCACGAAAGAGGTTCCACGGAATTTAGCGGAACAAATTTTTTTTTATTCGATTATTATTGGACTTCATATTATAAATCATTTTTATTTGTTACATAAAATAAATACCTATTTAATTAAGAAATTAAATATTATGAGAAATTATGAGGCGTTAAAAAGTTACAGGTATTTAAACTTTTAAAATGTGCAATAGTGGCGTCCCGCAAAAAGGTCTACTTTCGTGAAAAGCACTCTACCTAGTCGTTTTAGTGATTATTTCCTCATTTTCAGTTTATTACAGTGAGAAATCATTAATAAAAAAGTTACTAAAAAGTAATAGAAAAAATTGGCTTATTCTATTAACTCTGCTAAATTAACTCAACAATTATTTACTATTACAGTACTATATAATTCATTAAAAAAACACTATTGCCTCGAAATGTAACTTATATCTAAACAACTAACGTAAATAGTTCAAAAGAAACGTAAAATGTTACAAAAGTAACTTACTGGCAAGGCTGATGGTGCGCCCAAAGCAAATTAAAAAAAAAAGTTTACCAAAGAGGTACTTACTCCGAGTTTTTAACAAATTTAAAAAAGTTGTATGATAAAATCGGCACCATAGAGGTGGAAGTAAATAGGTTTAATTATGTTTTTGACACACAAACTCGGTCCACACGATGTTCTAAATTCAATTTTACTTTACCCTCTAGAGGATAAAATGGACTTTTCCAGTCAGATATCGAAGACTAAAAGTACACTTTCCGAGGTAGGGGGATGAAAAATATATTATCAGTGTTTTAACGCCAGTTAATCTTATTATTATACGTATTTTGCAAGAGCAAAATCAAAGTCGCAAGTGTGACTTGATCCGAAACTCGAAGCGAACTTTGCAGCTGAACTTCTAACTTCCGATAATTTCCGCCGCTTTACAACATTATTCCAAAATAGTTTATTAACAATGCTTTAAGTACTCACATTTCAGCCCTCGCTGAAGCTTGGTCTCGTTTACTTCTCTGGAGGCTTCACAAGTTTAACTTATGTTTTATACTTTTTAGTGCACGAAAACAATTCTGAAAATTAAAAACGTAAATTAAGGCCATGAATTTTACATTTAATAAAAACTTATACGTTTTATAATTTGAAAATTCACACCCGACTATTTTTTGAATATTTTTAGACAAACTTTATTTAAAAACTAGATCGTGTCTTAAGAATTGTCACACATCACATCACGCATGCATTAAATTAAAAACAAATCGGTAATCAATTGAAAAGCTCCATTGCATCCGAAATGATCGCGTCAACGTTGGAGAGAAACTATTTCATAATAACGCTCAACGCACCGTGCGCTACAGGTGAGCCGCGACTAGCAGCGACTGCACTCGGCTATGATCTAGACTATAATGCAGCCCAGGTAATCTGAATCGCGGACACGGGAATGACCTGAGCAACATGTAAAAAATATCAAACTCTTTCACCCCTTGCAATAGAGCTCATACTGCATTATTTATGCACTTTCTCCCTCAAATCCTGCCATTCGCCGATCTTGGTAACAAGTTAATTTCATTCGTGGAATCCAATCAGGGTGTGTCGAATTTAATTTGACTTTACTTTAGGTCTCAATAGAGACCTAAAGTAAAGCCAAATTAAATTCGTAATACCAATAGGTATTACGTAAAACTACATTACTGCACCCTTTTAGGATTCTTTTAAAACCATGATTTCTTTGCTCATTTAATTCAGCGAATTTTACTTTTCAGTGAGTTGTAAAAGAAGATTATGTGAAGATAGCTTAGATTAGACCCAAAGTTAAAATAACACACATTTTATAACTGTGAGTTATATAAAGTTTATGGGCATAATATTAACCGAATTTAAAAGTGAAAAAAAGTCAAATGAGTAAAAAGTGGGGATAAAAACTATAGAGGGGTAAAAAATATATCTAAATTGACATAAAGCTTAAATTTGTGCGAATGTTCCCAAGACTAGAAATAAAATGTGAAAAGTCCTGTGTACTTTTTTCAATGACTAAATTCACTGATGTAAGTGGTATTTTTTTGTTTTGCAGCCGTACGATAAGTTTTGTCATAAAAATATATAACATAAAATTATAGATTATTTTACTACATTTATAAAAATTGCTTTTATGCATTTTTTCTCCTAAGAGACACCGTTTCTGAGCTATAAAGGTTTAATACTCACCAAGTGTGTGTAGTACCTGTGTATGCACATGATGATGAATATAATTAGTTTTTTTTGTTACAAAACAAACAACGGTGACTCATGGAAGAAATCGTTTATAGATTTTTTTTATTTATAATTGCATTAATATGCAATATAGTGGTAATGCATTAATTTTTTATAATACCGTATGGGTAAAAAATGTAAAACAACATCAATCTTGTTCACATTCTTTCGTGAACTTTGATATTAATATACCTCTAATAAAAAATGCACAGGAGATATCGATTAGGACTTTTATATTATTTAATTTCTAATGGTGTTCCAAACATTCGTAGCACGTTTATACGTATGTCGTGTTATATTTCGAAAAATCCTTTCTAATTCAGTGTCAGGTATCAATCAATTAATATAACGTGTATTTTATATTAAACAACAGCTCTTGAAAATAAAGAAATGAGAAGAAACGAACAAATAAAGGAATACATTTTGTTATTTAAAAAAACAAAATCTATTGACATTTTATAACCCTTATTAACCCTTTCCTGCCGGGATAGTGATTTTTAACAAATTTCCGCTTTTGAATGTTATTATCATAATAAGGTAGGTAAAAGGAAACGCACTGATTTTTTTTAGATTTTTATTATATCTAGAAGTACTATTTCCAAGACCTAGACTTAAAAGTACCGTCAGGAACTTCGTGTTATCGCAATGTTAGGAACGTTGATAGAAACTGCAAAAGTATTGAGATGTAATATTGACTTAGTAATAATAAAATAAATAGGTTTTTAATAACGGATTAACCTCTTGGTATGCAACAAAACATTTGTTTTTTTTTCATTTTCACACCAAAACACGTTACAATGCGAACATTTATTATCAAATTACGACTGAATCTCCTTCAATTTGCAAACCTCACTCCTTCACCAGTTTTCTGTGAATGTAGGCCAATAGATGCCTCTGTTATCCAAGTGTACCTATTCTATAGTAGAATAGACAAATTTGAGCTTTTTGGAAGGGCCGCCTTTCGCAGTATTCTCAGTAGATAGTCTTTCTTTTTCATCAATCCTTGAGCAAAAGAGCATCATCAATTTTTTATGATAAAATGTGCCATTGAACATCCTTGAATGACTTATGAATTGTATAACACGATGCCAAAAACCTTAAAATATCCTATGCCTCCATTTTGGAGATTTTGCGACCTATAGGTTGAGTAAAGGCAGCTAAAATGATCAGCTATATCTTCGCCGTTCATATAGGTGACTATTACAATAGTATAACTATGTATCAGGAGTTTCTCCTTTTTTAGGTTCAATATCTTGCCTTCTGATTTCTGAGTAGCATAATGGTTACTTTAGTGTACAATAGATATTTTCAATCATCACTACAAAAATATATCAGTCAGTGTGGTACAGTGAGCAAAATAGTCTCCCACTACTCCAGTATCCGCAATGTTTTCTGGTAAAATTGTATCTGGGTCCCTCTATTTCTATTTACAGTTTGGTTTGGGTAATCCATGGTTACTTCTGTGTGAAGTGAGAGCACTAGAACACACCAAAGAGAATACTAGGTCCAGGAATTGGAGATGTGAGTACTTGATTTATAGGGCACTCCAATACATCTTTATTTGACGGCGACTATGGCGGAACTTTGGCAAAAACACTGTCTAGAGCTCTCTCAAAAATCTCATCAAAGCCCTTGGTGAGGGTAGTTAAAGATTTTCTGCTTCATCATCGGAAACACCTGCATCAGACTCTTCGTCACAGTTTGGAGGCTCTTCTAATAACAGGGCTTCAATTACAGCAGTTTTGTTTGTAATATCCATCTCACTGGCTAAACAATAAGAAAATAGGCCAAAACAATAATAAAAATAAAGAAAACATTTGTTTACGATATAGCAAAATACCCACTTTTTCGAGTATGTGTATAATATAAAAACCCATAATTTTGAGACAAAAATCACCTGACGGTACTTATAAGTCTGCATCAGTTTTTATCAAATATTCATATAAAATGCAATTATAACTCACTCTAACAGCTTTTAGAAATGTAGTCAATGATATAAACAACGTAAATAGTAAAAAATAATAGCACTTACCTATGATATTCTATTTATAAAATATTTTCAATTACACCGCACAGCGAAGTGACAAAATGTTCCACAGAGTGTAACTCGAAGTTCAAATTTTTCGACAATATCACGCGGTAATTTAAATAATGCGCTGTGATTGGCTTACGGAAACAGTACTGTAAAGAATCGTCAGTTCTAGTTCACAAAAAGTGTTTTCGAACTTAAGTTATTAGACGAAAAGTGTGGTGGTACTTATAAGTACCGTAAGGAGGGAAAGGGTTAACTAACCCCCGACGCAAAAACTACGGGGTGTTATAAGTTTGACGTGTCTGTCTGTCTGTCTATGTGTGTGTCTGTCTGTGGCATCGTAGCTCCCGAACGGATGAACGGATTTTGATTTAGTTTTTTTTGTTTGAAAATAGAGTTAGTCGAGAGTGTTCTTAGCCATGTTTGGTGGAAATCGGTCCAAGATAGCCGCCGCTATAAAATGGCGGATTACTTTTTTCTTCCACGACCCCCTCAATATGGGTATCAAATGAAAGGGCTTGACTATTAGAATACAACCCACTATAGTAAATTAAAAATCCAAAATGGCCGCCGCTACAAAATGGCGGATTACTTTTTTTTTCCACGACTCCGTCAATATGGGTATCAAATGAAAGGGCTTGACTAGTAGAATACAACCCGCTATAGTAAATTTAAAATCCAAGATGACCGCCACCACAGAATGGTGAATTACATATTGCGTTAGGGTTTTTTTTTAATTTTTAATTTAATTCACTTGTGTATCGGTACTAATAAACTAATGTTTGGTTTAATACTTAAAACTAAATCCAATATTAAATTAGTGAGTCTAGAATAATCCAATGTTAAATTAGTGAGTCGAAGTATGAGCTAACAGAAACACAGAGCACTCAGATTTTCAGTTATAATTACTTTATTAATCTAGCGTAGGAACTCGGAGATGGCAGAAAAACATTTATCGACATCTTGGTATTTGACGAAGACAAAAAGAAAAATTTCATTACTTTTGTATTTTAGTTCGGTTAAATCTATTAAAACCTTTATCTATGTACAATGTACGTATAAAGAGGAGAAAGCGATGAATTTCTTAAAAATCTTTAATAACTTTCATATTATATACGAGCTGTTTTACCCGCCTATTTGTTATTCCAGGGTCTAAGCTATCTCTATACCAAATTTCAGCTCAATCGGTCCACCCGTTTAGGTGTGAAGAAGTAACAAACATACACACTCACTCACAAACTATCGCATTCATAATATTAGTGCGATTACTATGATGTTTTTAAATAAAGCAAAACAGAATAACCCCTTAATTTTTAGTGTGACACATGACACAATACAATAAATTAGTGAGAAAATTAATGAAAGTGATAAAATGAATGTTAAACAAGCTGTGATTGAATCAACAATCACTAGGACTACATGCAAGTTGAGGAGG
This sequence comes from Hemithea aestivaria, assembly GCA_947507615.1. Classification (NCBI taxonomy): domain Eukaryota; kingdom Metazoa; phylum Arthropoda; class Insecta; order Lepidoptera; family Geometridae; genus Hemithea; species Hemithea aestivaria. Next base: position 6,999,845 of record OX382323.1, read on the forward strand.
ACTAGAAACTAGAAGCTTATAGTGAACGACTATGTGTACGAAATTTAGCATTAAATTTGAGGCTGGAGGTTTGTATGCATTATTTTGTGGGGAGCTGTAATTCTGCACCTTAGTATATTTAGTACCTACTCTACCTATATTAATGTCGTATTTTACATCCTAAAATTTTAACACCATTATTTCTTTTGAAATATGCACAGAATTTAATGTACAGTTTAAATTTCTTTTCGTAGTTTTGTTACTAAATTAAAAGTTTTATTATTTAGGTTCAGAAAAACAAGTTTATTCAAAAATAGTTTAAAGAAAACATTTTTATTAACTTCCCTTGATTCACTGATAACTCTACATTTTATTGAGTAGTTTTTAAACATTTTATTTTGTAAATCATTTTACTTAATTTCCCTAATGGGTCCTATCCCACGGAACGTTAAGAGAAAATTCTGCTCCATTTGACCGTTGGCCAAGAAAATTTAAATAACATGTATTTTCCAACGGCATGGTCTCCTACCGAATTCTACGAACTCCGCGATGTAAAGTAGGTTCACAAACAAGTATGTACAAATTGAATGTTGCTCTTCTTTTTTACTTCTTTTGACGTGTATTTTGAACACAATGTCGGTATTATATATAATCATTTTAATGTAAATATTTGCATTATTATTACAAGATAATATAACTCTTTATTGTATCACCACAATTTAGTGCAATAGTTACAATAGTAATAATATCTGATTTGTGAAAAATTTGAGTAAAATTAAATAGTTAAATTGTTTTAAGAAATAGTTGTTATGACTTTGTTTTTTCACTAAAGAGCAAAATAAATACATTACTATACAGGTAAAATAAATGGGATATATATTTTTTTTAAAGAAAAAAATGTTATTTGTTTTACCTCATCACATAAAAAATATAAAAATTGAGGTATAAGTTTTGTTATTAAGACGTTATTAATCATTAATTCGAGATCTTTGGTTTTGTTCAGGTCGATCCTTAGGTTAGGATAAGTAGCAAGCCACTCCCATACTCTCATACTGGAACTATTAGTTGAGTGAAACGTTATTTAGTTGGTTGTTTTTTAGCCCCAAAAATACAGCGCTGGTTAGTTCAATTTGAGAGTTAAAATATGTTTGCTTCAAAAAGATTTTTACGCCATGTCCCTTCAAACATGCCATCAAACGCATGTTCGTCCGCATGTACTCCTGTGTAGTTTGGCTAAATCAAACGATCCAGTATATATAGGTATGATAGAGATACATATAAAATGTACCTATGTAGCTTCAATATTTTCATAAAAATATTAGGTTTTTTAAACGAATTTATATGAAAGTACACACAGTCACGTATGAAGCTAATCGCTTGCCATATTTTTCTTTGCTTTTTTCATAATCCATCCTTGCTTTGACGCTGGGTATTAATGTTTTCAATCGGTATGTCTGCAGCGGAATTTTTATTTTGTTTCGGTCTTTGGCTTCGATTTTTATTGCTCTCTGTTTGCATTTCTGGTAATTGCTAAGCGACGGTTTTAGGTACCTAATGAAATTGCATCGACTGCTATCTGTTTTAAAATGTCTTAATGGAAGTATTATGGATGTCATAAATAGTAAATTAAGTAGAATCTACACCTAAGTGTGGTAATATTTATTATGTAGGTAGGTGCGGTTTTATGATTCCTGGACAAGTAAGGTACCTACCTAATTGAAGAAAGAAAAAGTATTTATTTAAAACAACACATATTATTGGTATGCGGGCTGGTTTCCGCAATTAGGCCACTCGGCCCATTTTTTACAAAGTAGGGTGAAGTGTCGATGCAAATGAACTCAAGCTCAGCATAAGCAAGCATAATTGCTAATCGGGTTTGATATAATTTGGATGGAAATTGATCCGGGCCGAATAAAAGAGTTATCAGCTGCAAAAAAACGGATAGTCTCATTAAAGGATCACTCCTTCCTATCCTTCTAGAGATCGTACAGTTTCATGAAGCACGATTTAATTAAGTAGGTAAGTTTATATCGATTAAATAGTGTACTTACATTTTATTTTGTCACTGCTTAGCCGATGACATCGTAACAGCGCCAGGAACGAACTAGATGTAACCCACGAGCTGAGTGGCATATGAACAGCAGCGGAACAATATGGGTTGACAACCATAATAAACTGCTATTAAAGTTCAAAATATTTTATTAACACATTGTTAAAAGGACTACTCGTATAACAGCTAGTTATTATAGGATTTAAGTGCACAGATTTAAAAGGTAACGTCCAACCGTTTTGAAACTGCATCCGTATGTCAAACGAAATCGTCCAGTCGTTTGAGAGATGGCCAGTATTTTAAAAATGGATTGTCTCTGTAATAATAGGTGCATGAAAGCTGTATTTTATTTTTCCGATGGATGCGCTGCGCCGCCTACCCTTTTAATTAACGGTATTAACTTTATGAAGCTTTTGATGTGGTCGAGCTCAGCGAGTGCGTATGTTAAAATGTAAATTGATTCTGTGGAGCCGCGCCCTTGCACCTAGTGAACAATCATTTGAATTTACGTCGGGATTTCTGTATTCACTTCAACCAAATATATATTTCAAAAGTGGAAAGTTCGCCCAGCCACCATGCATAATAATTCAATATGGTGACAACTTTCCACATGGTCAACAGTTTTCACGCGGTTTACGCCAGTGTTGTGGTATTCATACAACCTAATTCCGTGAGCGTAGTCAAAGGCGATGTTCGTAACTGAGGAAATAATGGAGACGTAAAAAGTAAGTAACTAATTGAAATGGTGATGGTTTATTTCGTTTATTACAGTATTTAATCTGCACAATACCGAAGTAGGAAGTAAATAGCCATGAATTGACAAATAAATACTTTAGGGGTAATCTTCTTCTAATATATAAAATTCTCATGTCACAGTTTTCGTTGCCATACTCCTCCGAAACGGCTTGACCGATTTTGATGAAATTTTTTGTGCTTATCCGGTATCTATGAGAATCGGCCAACATCTATTTTTTATCCCCCTAAATGTTAGGGGTAGTCCACCCCTAAATTTTTTATTTTATTTTTTAGACAAAATTTTTAATTTCTATTTTTTTATGATACAACATACAAAAATAGATACAATCCTCAATTTTCACCCTTCTACGATCAACCCTTATTTTTTAATAGCCATTTTAGTAATTTAATCATTTTTCCTCTCCGGTCGAAAACTGATCAATCGTCATTTAATTAGTTATCCCCGCCAGATGTCTACAGGTGTCACTTCTGACCCAGTAAACAGCACGGAGTAGGGATGAGAACGAAGAACGAAACCGGTCTCCTTTCTTTCTCACTCCCTACACAGTTGTCGGCCATAATTATTGTTTATGCATCAAGTGTAGTAGTAACGTTGACAATTATTATTTTGCTATCTCAGTGTAACTGGAAATTATTTATATGGCAAAACAACGTTTGCCGGGTAAGCTAGTAAGTAAATAAATATGTCAATGAACTGTTAGTGCCTAACAGTTCGCGCACAACGTAGTGCCTGGCACTACGTAGTGCGCGCGAGACCACTAGTAAAAATCATAAAATAAACACTCATTAATTCAGAAAATTTTTAAAGACCTATTCTATTTAGAAAATTCTTTTTTCCATTTGTTCCCAAAAATCATTGTGTCCATTTTTGGTTACCAGTATTCATTAAACAGAATTTAAAAAATAGGTTAAAGGAAACAACGCGTTGACAAACAATTATGTTTATTTTCATCACCCACTCATTATAATAATTTTATTCTATAATATAATGTCTTAACCAAAATAATAATAATAAAATAGGTACCTACCTACATAATATTGTGTTATTTTAAATATAATATTATTCTTACGTTTAAACTAATCTGGTTCATTTACATCTATACTTAACTATATTTTACTGTATTATCACGTGGTTTTGTTTTCCTACCTATCATCACTACTTCGAAAACGCATGAAAATAAATCGGAATAATTTCGTATGATCAAAATAATAACACTTAATTTTAATAATCACATTATAGTTAGCATCACTTTTGTTAAACCAAAGATGGCTAATAAAATATATTTATTAAATTATATATATTTTAAATAATAAGTATGAAATAAATATACATTTTTTTTTGTGGTTTTTATTTTTATTGTAGGCGCCGAAGTAAACGCCGATGGGTAGGTAGCCATGTTTTATACACCTAAGTAGGTATGACTCTAAAATATTATACGGGACACGAAATGTCAATACAAAGTTATGAGTGGGCATTAACTGAAAAAGGGAAAGCCCTATAAAATAAATTAATCAGTCCCAACTCGCAGGGTTCAAATTATGTTCACCTTTTGGTAAAGCATACCAAGGCTGCCAGACTTTGTTTATATTTTGATTGAAAGGAAACTTAGCATTACGAGTAGCAAATTGTGCCCTGCTGATCTTTTTCTATTTCGTGTCCCGTATACTACTACGTTTAAAACTGCAAGTCCTTCTAAAATCCACCACTAATACACGATTCATTTTAGATTACTTATAATCTTCATTATAAGGAATAAAATAGCTTGAGAAACAATTTTAAACGTAGATAAAGTCCCTTTGTACACTGGGCAGCACGTTTTCGAAACTCTATTTTAGTTTGTAAGCGCTTCGTCGCGTCTCGTCGGGGAGCAAAGATTTGTTTGGTTGCCTAGTGTGAGAAGGGCTTTAGTTCCAATTCATTATAACTACGTATTTATAAACCCTACCAATACAATTATCTATTTGATCTTACCTTATGGTTTGCTTTAACTCGCTACCGTAACTTATGCAAATAAATTCAAAAACATTGTATTGTACACAACTTTAACTTTTACTGTATATATTATCTGATTAGCCTTAAAACAGCAAATATACAATTATTTAAATATATAAACCTGAGATATGCAATAATAATTAATAATAAATTATAATAATTATACGAAAAAATGTCCCAAATGGTACAAAACATTGTCTATAATAAATAATACATTAAATTTAACAATTAGCTTATCATGAGTTTGATTTAGATTAATTTGTAGAACCTGACGTGAATTTGATATTGTATTGATGAATAAAAAATAATAATATCTATAATACCACCCAAAAAGAGCGGCCATTAATGAAAAATATACTAAAAACGGCAACAGCTTTTCTCTAAATAAGTAAACTTATAATACAAGTCAAAAATGTTATATTTTCAAATAAATATAAATAAATAATTTCTACTAACAATTACTGGAACCAAATTAGGAAAATAACTTGGGTTCTTTTAAAAAGTAACCACTATAATTACTTTAGGCATAATACATCTATTACAATACCTTACCTAATACAAACTTAGCAAGTACGTGAAGATTTTACAGCTACACATAAGAGAGAAATGGAATTTCTAAGGATATCTTAACAACATGCTCCTAAATTCATTATTTTTAGGGATAGTCCATATTGTAAATTTGTATTAATCATACGTCTGCTAAATACAGGTTGTTGCTGAACAATGCTTTATGATCTGTTTTTTCCTGAAATCTATAAATAAAAAAAATCTTATTCTTATAACAATTTAGATCGAACCACGATTGAGGCAGAATTTGACCAACTAAACTATTTTTAGGATAATTTCATTTGAGTTTGGAATACTAATTTAATTTATCCTCAAAATAGACTTTACAGTAATAATCAGATTCTGCCTAATTCGTCAGCTTATTTAAAAAGAGCATCCTTTTTACATTAATGTACCACTAAATTATAATTATTATTGTAAAACAATAACATTTTCGTCACAAAATTCAAAATTGTTTAGGAAAGCTAAGTTGATTCTCTTGATAATATTATTTGGATGTTCATTATTTTATATAGGCTTTATTAATTATATTATATTATTATTGGAACAAATTATAGTGAAACGAGCTATTATATATAAGTTACGAGGGCTTATACTCGTATAGTCAACAATAGAAGATACAATGTCAAATACAATGTAAATTATATACAATGTAAATTATCCAAAAACTAACAATAACAGGCATACTGGTCATGTGTGAAGAGTTTACTGAGAAAGAAAATAATCACTAGTAACGGTGCTTCTCTCATGATCCTATTTACTATTTGCGACCGGGTGATCCGTAGACGAATTTTACGATATCGGTGCCAAGATCACTCTATTCTTCCTGATATTCTTATAAATTTTAATACAATATAATTTGTATACAAATTTGTTAACTTTTGGCAGAAAAAAGATTTTACAAAAAAGAAAAGAAAGAAAGGAAGGATATTCAATATAAAAATAAATAAAATATTAGGATTTTTGACAGCAATTATTGCCAATTTTTCGTCTATAGTATAATGTTTATGTCTGTGGACATAAGATATTCCTCGCCATAATATATTTTTATTTATTGTAAATTGGCATTGTTCGAGCATTCGACAGTTTATTCGTTTTTGTACTTGTACATCAACACTTCTTTTTGAGAGATTCTTTATACTTATTGGATATATGATTTTAGATCTAATTAATTAAATTATTCGAGTAAATAAAAATGTGATTGTTTCGTGGGTTTTGTACGTTACCAAAATATATTTTATGGCAATATTCGGCGTTCCAGCAGTCTTTGTAATATTTGTTGAGGACAGCTGGTTTGGTGCCGATGGAATTAAAGATGGGTGATTATAATTTCGTCGTCGATTTCGTCTTTCTCATCGTCTTCCTCGGGCGGTTGTCGAGCGGCTTCGGCGGCGATGGCAGGGTCCTCGGCGATAGCTTTCATACGGCGAGTCTGAAACAATTATGCACATTGTTATACTTTATTGTTCTACAGTAAAACAAAAACGATAACAAGTAACTTGTAGGTATTCAAACTTCAAACGATTAAATTCAGGTAAAATTCATGGTCCACTAAAATTTTCATTATAAGTTAGACGTAGAGTCAGGGCGCCCTAAAATGTTCGCAAAATAAATTAAAAACAAAGTCCAACCAATAAACACCAAATTGGTCAATCACCAAATATTAATCAAGTGATATAATTATGTATTTATTTTAATTGTAGTGTACCAATAGTTTGATAGTAATACTCGTAAAATACATTTAAACACAGATAAAAAAATCTTCTAATAATAAAATGTAATGTAAAGCGAAGAAGTGAAAGGTATTTGTTTTTATTGTTAAAAGGTTACATAAAATATAACACGTGTATCCCCTATATAAGTGTACCACCTCCATGAAATCATAACATAATATAACAGAGTTTACGTAGGACAAAACTACCAGGCGAGCAGACGGCTATAAGAAGTATCACAGACGTCTGGGTTAAACGCATGCGCTAGATGCAAATCGCGCCTCCTCGCAAGCAAAGACTACTACATAAACATTGCACACATTCAATCTCAAGCGACTGAGCATACGATCTGTAAAATACAGCAGCCTGCAGTTAAACTGCATGGCTTCCTTTTTATTCATCCTTGCATAATTGCCTGCTCCGGTAGGCTCTATGCAAGTCTTGCTACGTTGACCATGCATTTTCCTCCTCAAACTGGTATCGCATGCGTCTCAATGGGAAATTTTTGCATTCACAGTACCAGGTTTTCATAACCGCGCGAGAAGTAAAACTTAGTGCTTGCGCTACAATATCCTGTAGTATTTAGTGTTTCATCGATACAAGCGCTGGAAGTCGTAGTTAAAAAGAGATGCACAATATGCATTTCCCCATTCCCCCGTCTCCCGATCTCCCTCGACTCGTGTGTTCACAACATACACAGACAGTGTTTCTGTATCAAACCTAACAGGTGGTGTGCGTGACCTAGAGTCTGAGATACCCATATTTTGTATGCAAGATCTGACGAAACAGTAAACATCGATAATATCTAGACTTTTGCGTAAGAAAATGCAGACTTTAAAGGCACCAAGCAAAACTTTTATTTTAATGGCTATAGGTAGGTTTTGTAACAACTCTCAAAGAAATATGATAAAAAAATAAATAATAATTGGGGTTTATACTCCAACAGAACAGGTTACCCTACTTACACTGTCAGAGTCAAATCACAATTTTTATAGGTTGTGTATGTTGCAGTTTCAGGTCGCCGAGATTACTACAGGGCCTGCAACATGACCTAACGACTGCCTCCTACATATCTTATAGGAAACAGCCGGGGACCACAGTTTTACGTGCCTTCCGAAACACGGTAGCGTCCAGGCGAAAATCTTTGCCACACTGAGATTTGAACCCAGGACCTCCGGCTAACGGTCGTATGACCACTGGGCCACGGATGCTACATAAATAATATGAGTGCGTTAAATGCGCATATGCTAAAGTATTGATCCGTTTTCTTGCTTTTAGTACCAGGCGAACATCAAGGCCGAGGAGCGTCTAGATTCTAGATAGACTATAGGTAGTCTACAAATACATGTGGATACAAAAAATGGAAAATAGCCAACGTGAGATGGAATTTATTATACCCAGTAGGTATCTACTCCACGCTTATTCTAATCCGTCGTTTGTCACGAGTATTTATATTATTAACCGTTTAGAATGCTGATTTTAGTGACAGGGTTTTATTTGATTTTTTTAAATGTTTTTGTTACTTAAAAAATGTTGGATGCTTGTTTTCTTTTTTATTTAATAATAACGGTGTAACGCCAACTTTATTATAAAAACACATAGCGATGTGTTTTATAAAAAAAAATGGCACCAAAATGATACAATGTTTTTTTTTAAAACTAGCTGAATAAATATAAATTTATAATTTACACGGGATACGTCAACAATCTATTGATTAACATTACAAAATTTTATTTTGTGATAAACAGAGACTCGACAAACATATTTTAAACACAATCAATATTAAAATAAGAAATAGCAATATGTAGAAGTAGACGCCCAATGACGACATAAGTCATAAGTGTCTCACCTTTCTCTTGTGTAGTATTTCAACAACGAGGTAGCCCGCTACTCCGACCAGGAGGACGACCATCATCACGTATAGCTTCATTCTGGCACAGAGATGGGTGGAGTAGGCGTAGGCAACCACAAAGCCGGCGCTTTCCCACAGACGGAAGTTAGAGAAAGCGGCTTCTTTGTTGCGCCTGAACAGGACTCCGTATAAACCTAAAACAAAAAAAACATATCAATTATGCAAAAATACCGAATAAACTCACGGATATATAATATTATAAAAGTCGAAGTTAGGCTCGCCCACGCTCCTGGGTTTCGGACAATTACGATGCCCTTCATCAGGAGCTCACGCCTCGGGCCACGCGGTTGCGACGCTATCTACCGTATCATAAAAAAACATTTTCAGATTGATTTGCCACAACACGGAAAGGACTTCCTTAACTTCATTCTTCCAACAGCTTAAAAGACCCAAAAATAGTTCAAAGAATTGGATTTTAATAAAACATTTATAATTCTGCAGACGCGAAAAAAAAAGAGTGTAATATAATATTATGTGCGGTAAAATAATGATTTGTAACAAAGAGTTCTTGGTTACATACGGACTATGATTGTTATAATGATAATAATTGACTTATTAAAAATAATTGATTAATAGGTTTCCTCAATAACGAAGGTAGGTAGAGATCGTCCAATCTTAGAGCCCATCTCTTTACCGCACGTATACTCGGAAAATGATCTTCACAATGGAATGTACAAAAGTTGCTCACCAAACAAGTATGTCACCCCAATTTCTCATGTGAAATAGTAAAATGTAAACTTAGTAAAATTCTAAATGCAACATGTATGAAGTACAAGTTTATTGTATATAGGAGGTAGCTATCATGCCTAAGCCAAATAAATGGATTGAAGTGAAATCGGTTTATTCTATACCCAGACTCCGGACCAATTCATTTTAGCGGGTGCAGGAGGATCACGGGATGCTTTTAGTAAAATACTTACCTACCACGTGTATCTATACCTCTAATGTAAGAATCTATAATATACATATATCTTTATATTATGATACTACTACATACAAATCGTCAACCTGTGTGATAATTTTGAACTTTAACATGAACATGTTATAAGCAGTGGTCGAATATAAATAGGTATTGATGATCAACGAAAAAATAATTTCGATGGATTAAGATCCTTTAATATTTAAATATAATAGCACGAAATAAAAAAAACACATATCTATGGCTGCATACGATCTTGAACGTTAATTATAAGAACCAAGTCGTAGCTTTATTTATAACTTCCACGTATCTTTACACAAGTAATAGACGTCCAAGAATAATAATCTGATTATGACTTCCTATACACGTAAGTAGGTACCAAGCTAATTGAGAATCCCAAGATAGCCGGCGCGGCGGTACAAATCCATTGCGACGGCTATGACGATGCACTTCGCAAACAATTGTTGCGATCCGACGAGATAAAAACGAATTGTGTGAACAGATAATCCTATATTATTGTGAGACGGTAATGGACCGGAATATAGGTACGCCACTTCTAATTGCTTGTAGGCATTGATGGCTCGACATGTGACTAAACCTCGTGAAACGAGTCAGTTCATTCATGTCACAAATTGTTGCACTATAATTACAATTATAATGGGTAAATAGCGGATGATGCTGCACGTGTTTTATTATTTATTCATCCTCGATTAAAAGTTCGGAACTGAGAGCTTGGTCTTTAGTTGTAAGAGTTTAGTTTCTCTACTGGAATGCATGACTGTCCTCCACATAGCACTTTTGCATTTGGTCTGAGAGCTATTAATTAATATTTAGTACAAATTTCGCTCTAATGTCGCCCCACAAAAAAAAAGCTCTGCAAGCCATTCCGTAATTCCGCTCTATTTAGACACTAAATATTAAAATAATAATTATTTTAATGGATTTCCGCAAAGTAACGCCTAATTCCATTAATTAACGTTCTATTTGCTACCTAGCATTTAAATATCTTTCCTAGACTATAAAAAAAGTCAACGCTACTCGCTACCGATCGATTGAGGAATTTTACTGAATGAGACGTTTTATTCATGGAGTAAAATTTATAGTTTATGACCACCTTGAGTTGTGAGACATCCCTTCCGTCTAAATTAACATATAAAATAATAATAAAGCTATCATAATGAGAACCCATATCATTATGATGCTATAGACATTGAATTATTAATAGGATTATCATGAAGATGTTCTTCCGTTTTCACGGAATCGGAAATAACAATTTATTTGTTATGTTTTCAAGGATGATTATAATATTTTATATGATTCTATGAATAAATAAAAATATGCATAGTTGCCTATGTAGCCTGTGATGAATACCCGTTTACCCAACGTTGTTTACGTCTGGATCTTTATTTGTCAACAAACTTGAAAATGTATATGCCCATTTCTGTTATAGATGGACTCAAATATGGGATCCAATTATTATAATAATTATATAAGTCCGATATATACTGAGGCTTAGGCTTACGCTGGGAGAACATCCTTGTGCACCCAGCAAACGCTGAATGCCCCCCTTTTGTCCAAACTTCTCTTATTTGGTATGTCTTGTTTAAATTTATAATAGTATACTCTTTTTTATGTTGTAAATTAAAATTTCTTGAAACTGTGCATGTAGTTGGACAAATATGATATTTTTATTTTACAAAGCATAAAGGAACCTCTGGAGGATCGCTGGGGGTGGGTGAAGAGACGGAGGACCGAGTTGAGTGGCGTGCCATGGGGGAGGCCTATGTCCAGCAGTGGACGAACATAGGCTGATAATGATGAAAGGAACCTCTGCATGTTCGACCTAATGTCTTAATTCAAGCATACTATACGACCGGATATAGCCTGTATTTAAGATCAATTACACATACTAGAATATGCTATTCTTTAATCACTTGTAGCAGAGTGCATAATATAGTCTATCACCTACTGTGGGTGTACCTCTATATAGCAGGCTAACTAGTAAAACTCACCGTTAACTTGCGTCTGCCAGACGGCGTCTCCAACGCCCCACAGGCCAGATATAACGAAGAACGTGGTAGGATGTTCAGGGCTCGGCCTCCAGATGAGAAGCCACACTATCAGGCCCAAGTGCAGCGCAGCGCCCATCACTAGGATTGGGAATCTGTTGAATACATTTTAAGTGTTTATATGTATTTTGTACGATTCCTTGTGCCTATGTTAATTTTATTAGTCGGGACTTATCCACATCACTTATCATTAGTCGAGAGTCCTCTAGTGACCACGGCTCATGCAACTGAGCCGAATTGTCGAGGTTGGTTTATAATGTTTTTGTAAAAGTAAAATTAGAATATTTACGCGACAAGTCCCGACCTACGTGTATATGTTCGATAAAGTAAGTCTATTTATTCATAGGTTCCGACTAATAAAATTAACATAATTTTAAATCGCAAAAGTTTAAAGTGATAGGTTCCTTACATTTCATTAAATTTGTTTGGCGTCGGGAACCTGTCTGGGTCAGTTTCTACCTTGCCTTATATTTTGCTGTGATTTACTCATTAATTGGGAGAGTTAAGTTATTGAGCCTTATGTCGGCACTCGGCACGCGTCCCCCTTGCTCGCACGATAAGATGTATTTTCAATAATATAATTTATAATTGAAATTTTGACAATTTACTTATTGAAAATATTCAAGCTTTTGATATTGTGTTTTAAAACATTTCCAGTTCGATATCCTATATATAAACAAATCGATAATAGGTAAAAGGAGACTTAATATTCCCTAGACCATTTTTAAAGTGCCAACTTTTTTTAACAAAATTTAAAAAAAAAGGTACCTATTTTTAATAAAATCATCATAAAAATATTATCTAAAATAAATTCTAAAGTAGGTAGAATATTATCGATTAACATCAAACAGGCAAAGGCGAAGGCAAGTCGATACATTATTTACATATATATTTTTTATAAAAGGAATTTTTATAACGGTAAAATATAGTAGATAATAGAAAATTCGTGAGAAGAAGTGATCTACGTCACTACTCCGAGACGGACACGGACTTATAGAACTTTTGAGACGGACACAAGTAACCCATTACAAATTTACCGATTGAGGAACTGAGGCTATTTATATCGCATAATGACAGTGTAATGACCAAGCTCTTACCTGCCAATATACTTCATGGCTGTACCGAACAACAGAGAGCAAATTGCGTTGACGACTCCGAAGCATATCATCACGTAGCCAATCGAACGGATGCCCAGAGCGCACGAGACGTATGCCTGAAAAAACATCGACAGTTTAGACTTTTTTTTTATTCTTTTTAAAGTGGCAAATGCCATTATTGAGATAAACAAAATAACAATACTACAGCTACTACATATAAGTTTAGATATTATACTCGTATTTTGACTTCGCTAGTGTTACAATATTACATGTAACGAACACTGACTGGATAAGACCAAAATTGTTGAAGTGGTATAATCCATCTATCTTTATAAACCTCTAATTTGATACGCGAGGCCGATTTTTAACTTTCCATCAGACCCATAACAGATTTTGATAAATTATATTATGTCATTTGTTTCGTGTCATTGTGGAAAGTTGCACAAAATTAATTTATCAATTTTCAACGGGAAAAACCTCTGGGTCCAATGACCAACGGTATACTTTTATTTTCGTAATACTGTTATAATCCCGTCAAATGAATGCATTTTCATAAGACATGTATTTTAAATTCACGAACAACACTTTCGACTTGACTTTATCAGCCGACAGAGTTGATCTCTTTTGTATAGGAAATTTAAAATTTGCGCAAATTTTTGAGTATGATGGGCACATACGCCGCTTTATATAGAGGTATAACAAAACCTTTGTACACCGCCTTTTAAGAAAAGGCAGTTTCTTTTCAGGGCGTGTTAAACTTGGCTATAACAAGTTCCTACATATAAATTTTATTCTTAGCATAACATCTATCTAAAGTTTGGTGGAATACAATCTGCAAATTATTTAAGTCACGGTTGAGGTATTCACATAACTAGCGATTACGACTCTTTGAGTTACTAAATATTTAATGTAAATAACTTTGTTTAAAAAATGTTGACATGAATGATACTCGTAACTTTTAAAAATGTTTATTTACATTTTCTAAGTTATAAAAACTCTATATTAAACTAGCTGCGCCCAGCGGTTTTACCCACTGTGCCTATGTGTTATTCCAGGGTCTAAGCTATCTCTTTACCAAATTTCAGCTCAATCGGTCCTCCCGTTTAGGTGTGAAAGAGTAACAAACATACATCCAGACATCCATTCTTACAAACTTTCACGTTTATAATATTAGTAAGATTAAGATGACATATCGAGAAGCTACTATTATATAACTGCAAAGTTTTAAAAGAAATTGTATACATTACAAAAATATACAATTGTCTTTTATACCATTATAAAAATATATCTTCTAAGAACCAGGAATACCACTTGAGTTCTTACAGTGTTATTATGTGAAATGTAGCATGATAAGTATTAGAATAATGATGTAGAAAATATTTTTCTATTGCAAACATCGTTTCAAGAAGAAATAACGACTACACATCTAACATCAGAAGTGCAGCTTATAAAGATCAATGTACTATTTCTGTAGGCACTCTTTCATACTAGTGCAGCTTTTGTATGTTCAATAGAATGTAATTTAGTTCCTAGGAACAAAATAACGGTATACGTAATACAGTAGAGGTCATTTAAGAGTAAAATAATAAGGAATTTGAAAACCCGCGGAGTTGAGACGAATTTGAAGGTCGTGTTCAAAAGTTTAAGGTGCCTTTTGTATTTTAAAACCAGTTTATATAAAAAAATAATATTATATTCTGTAAATAAGTTTACTATTTAAAATTAACTACATTCTTATTGTTACACGAGTAAAATAAACAACCGTGTAATTACAAATAAAATGTGTTTTAACCATGTTTGAGAAATGAGAATAGGTAGGTAATAGGCCTTTATGGCCTTTATGTTAGTTTGGCTTAGATATAAGACTTCCATTTGACCTAACGGCTGTTTTCTACATATTTTTTACAACAGGGACACAATTTTCGTGTTTTCTGAAATACGGTAGCGTCCAATAGAAAAATGCCACATTCTGAAATTAAAACCTTATTATCAGGGTGAAATTAATCAGTAAATCTCGTCGTACCTGTGTGTAATCAGCTCCAATGAAGGCCTGTTCCATTCCGATCCACAGAGTGATAGGAATCAGCAACTGTTGATTAGGTTTCTTCAACTGGTAAGCGGTGGCTGACAACAGCTGAATGCCGCTTACTTCTCTTGAAGGATCAGTCGCTCTCTGCTTTTCACCATATCTGAAAATGTATGGATTTAAGCCTGTGGAAAAACTGAATTTTCTTTTGAAGTTTATCATCGATCAAATTTAGGACTGAACTATGTGTAGAGTGTATGTGAGTATATCGAGACCTCAACAAAATACTTCTATTTATGGATTCAGATTTTAAATTTAAAACTGAGTTATATGTTGAGTTTATGATATCGAGATAATCGCAACAAAATACAAAAATACCTTAAATAGGTTTTTTTCATAAATAAGTCAATTATGAATTGAAATGCCTTAACCTAAAGATTTTTCCAAGACCATTTAATTTCATTAAAATTATCGGACAAAAAGCAACAAGAGAACCTAAACAATGTTCTTCGTTTTTATCTTTCAATAGCTCTTCACAGGCAGGTAAGCTGTAAAATGCACGATTTTGAGCAAAAAATACGTCGAAAATAACAATCAACTTCACACGAGACAGAGCAAAAAAACAGACTACGCCTCACTTTGAGGCATTATAGCGTAGGCAAGCTTTTAATTCAATTTGAGATGGGGCGCGGTTGTAAACAAATTGTGTGTTATTAAAGGTTGTAAAATATGATTACATGGAGATCTTACATCATCCTAAAATGCCTTTTTTTAAATAGAAATCTGTGTTGTCATACGGCCATTACGGCTGTAGTTACACGATGTTTAGTAAAGTATGTTTAATCTGAGTCTAGTTTTTCAATTGTGATTTTTTACCATACGTGTTACTATGGTTGTATTAATGTAATAATACATTGAATAAAAAACATGGTAAAAAATAGAGCACTCAGTGTAAAAAATAGAGCTCAGGTACTCATATGTGGTTAACTGCATTTACTCGTATAATTGGTGTAAACAGGGGTTGAAAGGGCCGAACAGGATGTTTTTAAAAGGTACAGACATTATACTCGTATGATGGATAAACATTTTATATTTATTATTATGGTATGGCCACAGATATAGGGGGCATCGGTGATTTGGTCTAGCAACACATTTTTTGAAAAGATAGACCTTGACTTGACAAAAATAAAATTATTTCTTATAACGGATATTGGAATGTCATAGCGAAAAGCACGGGCTATAAGATATAATGGAATTTCTGCGTTTATACTGAAATAAAAAGTGAGTAATGAATTTTATAGATGACAGGAAAAAGATTATTTTAATAAATTAGTACATTTTAAACTAGTGGAGGTGACATAGATATACCCAGTAGGTTATCCCTTCAAAAAAGAAAGAAAAAATAAATAAAATTGGCACGACTACTTTTAGGCTGAATACTATTAACATTTTGTTAAAAAAATCTTTGATTAGATTATAATGTAGGCGAACGTCGCGCCCGTCTTTCCGTTTATTTTCTTGCATAAAGTCTCAGGCACTTTTTTTTACTCGCCTTGAATACAATTTTTATTATTTTAAAGTGTTTCAAAATCTGGCGCTGCGTTTTGTATGTGAATATCTCTGACCCAGATGGCGACAAATTCTGGTTTGGTCTTCACCGGTCTACGTGTTAACCTGCACATTCAATCTTCCAATCTAATGGTAAACAAAACCATTATAATTTGTAAATTTAAGTATTTTTCCATCACCATGGCCTTGGAACCAATTATATCGATATAGAAATCGTTTTAAATATCTTTTTATTGCTCGCACACGGGTATTAAACTTCTCACAAAAAATTTTTAAAATGGTTATTGCCTACGCTACAACTGATAAACCTATGGTACGGAATTACCATACGTTAGTTCTACATAATCAGGATGGAATGTTAGCAAAAATATTAGTTAAATTTATTGATACTGAAAATAAATGGAATAAATTTTAAATTATTCGATTTAATAAAATCTAATTTAATTGAGTTATGTAAAATCATTTTAATGAGTTGCTACGATTATAATTAGGTTTATTTGAAATAACTAACAACAACGAAATGTTTAAATTCCAGGATTGTAACTTACCGTGACAAAGGATCCACAAGGAGGGCGATCATGAGCACGGCGACCACGACGCAAGACAGATATATCGCGCTGATCTCATAGATCTCGCTGTCTGGCGGCCGGTGGAGGTTCTGGTTGTCATGGTGACGGCCTCCGATCATGCAGAAATTGGCGCCACAGGTCAACAGCGTCTTACTCACATTTTTGGCTGTTGCGTTTACGCCGCTGTGCACTCCCGAAGAGAACACTGCAATCAAATGAGAAAATTGTAGGACAAGAATTCCTTACGTGAGTTTTAACTACTACTTAAAGTCTTTTAACTAAATTCTTCAGAACTTAAAAATGTTTAGAGTAAAAAAAAGGAAAAGCTTGAGTATGCATTAAATGATATATCACTGATATTTATGTATTTACATGTACCTTATAAAAAGAGACAGGATAAAAGTCGTAATTAGCGAAAAACATATTGTTACATCAACCTAAGAGGGCACAGAGAATAATATAGGACCAAATAT
Source organism: Hemithea aestivaria (assembly GCA_947507615.1). NCBI lineage: Eukaryota > Metazoa > Arthropoda > Insecta > Lepidoptera > Geometridae > Hemithea > Hemithea aestivaria. The sequence continues at coordinate 7,017,536 of OX382323.1, forward strand.
ATCACTTACCTAAGCTTGAGATCAAGTTTCCCCACAGCTCGGCAGTTTGCCAAGCGAGGAAGAAGAAACCGAAGAATCGGACGATAATCCCGTCGACAGCCTGATCAGTGAGTTTAGCGTAGACACTTCCGACTTGCGTGAGGTACGTAGCCTTGGAGGTCCACATGGGCGCCGCGCCGAGCCCTACTATCACTCCGGCCGGCACCAGCGTGTAGAACGCAGGGTAAAACTGCGCACCAATGTAGGGCGCGTAGCACATCATGGACAAACACAGCGTCCACTTCACCGTTAGCCTCTTGATCAGGAATGTAGGAACGAATATGCACGACACAACCAGAGCTGCGTAAATCGAACTCAGCGATACAGTACCCAGCCCGTCGGCGGCGTTTATCGACGATTGCAAGTTCGCCGTTCCCTGAAAAGCGGTGAACTGAACCATGAAAGCGGCGCTCACGGCCGCAATGTTTTTCAATATTCTCCATTTCTCGTTTCTCGAAAACTCCATCTTCCCGGAGGCGTAATGGTCCTCCTCGGTGGGCAACGGCGGGGGCTTGACGATGTCATCGTTGGAGCCGCGGTCGTGCTGGTAGCCTTCGTTCTTAAGTCCCGTTTTTATCGTGTACACGGAATCCTTGTCCGGACGATCATCTTCACGTCCTCCACCGTGCGTAGCCGTCATGCCGTGTTACTCTGTTTGACCTGTAACAACGAAACGTGAACATTAATTAACAAATATAGCTCACATCGTTATTCAAAGTAAAAATATTACCTCTGAATAGTTATTGCACAGTAACCTATTAAAATTACCCCGGTCGGTTCATTACATCATTAAACATTGATGAGAGATTCATCAACCCATTTTAAACTATCGCATTAAGTGGAAACATGTTTTTGTTTTGTTAAAATAGGCGTTGAATTTTCAATTGATATTTAGTATCTATAATGCGTAGAACATGTTACAGATGTTGGTGTATAGCTAGGCAGGTGGTGAGGGGGGTTGTGGTGGTTTTTGTTACACTCAATGTGCGATTTGATCCGCATCGGCACAATGGAGCACCTTGTTCAATAGGTACTGCTGCTTCTATTGTTTGCTAGTTTCAAATATTTCGTCATTGCGAACATCACATGTTTGCAGCGAGGATTTGTTATTTACAATTTTGTTTTATTAAGCTGGGCAGTTGGAAAACCACTATCATTAATAAAATTGTAACGATAAAATTATTTGGAATCACGAATATCATCATTCGGATTAATATAATAATTCGTTTTATTGGATCCGTTAACATCAAGCATCCCTGATGAACAAGACAAGCTTGACATCTGTTTGTTTTGATCAATTATTTTACTAAAAATCTGGTTCATTGATATCATATTTTAATTGATGCCTATGATTAATAACTGAAATTTGGTATGTGTATAGTGTATATAGCTTAGACCTTAGAATAAACAGGCGGGTAAATCCGCTGGGCGCGGCTCGTATTTAACATGAAATACTTTTTTACCAGTTCAAATGAGTCGTATAAAATATCAAATAACTCAATGCAAGAAAATAATGAAAAAAAAAACTGATTAAAGTATGTACATATACGCCAATACATAGACAGTTAAGTACGAGATATAATGTATATTATGCCGAGCCATGGGAAGATCTGAACAATGATTGTCTACCTACTTATTACGTTGTATCACTTCAAGAAGCCATTATTTGACGCGTGGATTACAGAATTATATTATTTTGCAGAAAAACGCGTCAAATTAAATAATGGTGGCCAGCGGAGATACAACATAATTTTATGGAACAAAGCTTGACATAAACGCAACTATAATAATAACTAAGCACAGGTAAACATCGGCTCTGCAAAGTTTTTGAAACATGTTACATGGGGGAAAATGCACTTTCAATATTAATTTCAATAGCGGACGAACTTTAGATTAGATAACTGTGTATAGAAAACCATAACTACAATATAGAATTAGTTTAAAATTATTCATTTGGTAAAAAGTGTTACAATTGGCGGTTTTATCGCTAATAGCGATCTCTTTCAAGCACAACCAGCCAAGCAAGGAAAGGAAACATAGAAATTACACCGACGCGAAGGTAGTAACTTTAATAGGTACAATATAGTAAATAGGTACTCGTATAGTTAGTTATGCTTAAAATTTCAAATCTCTGAAATTGTTTCAAGACCGGCTTGAAAAGTGTTCTGAAGCCCTCTGCAGACTGAGGCAGTACTTGTGACCGAAGTTGAAGCTCTAGCAATAGTAATATTGGACCAGAAGAACATAAATGTAAAAATATCCAGTGTGAACACACGTGACTTGCTCACACTCGTTCCTCACTATCGCGATCGTGGCCCACAAATTAAAATAATAAAGGAACATGTAATCCGTTACATTGTACGGGAGCATTATCATTCGATAATTACTATACTTGTGTGTAAACAAGCGCTTAGATTCACGTGTTACGACTTATGACCGGTCACGTGAGCTAATCGAACTTGGTATTTGGTACTATTCAACTAGTTACTTCAATTAACTGCAATTTTATAACCTACAAATCGACGCGTCGATTTGGCGACGTCCAAAATTGTAAGAGTGCGTGCGCTTGATTTATATCATATAGTGTATGACAAGGTTATGCTGAATGTCTGAAAGTATAACTTATTTTTTAAGTGCAGGAACTAAAACATAAAAAAAAAACTTTTGTTCATACAATTTCAGCACGAAAACCAATACATCAATATTATTATATTACCATTAACAGTGAGCATGCCTCACTAATGTTACTGAGTGTAATAGTGATTGATGGATAGAGTCTGTATTGCAAATATCAAACTGCATTGAGCCAAATCTGAGGCATGAGTGCGGCGTTCGTCTCTCCGGCGTATATATAGTATCTATGAGTGTATTGAATCTACACATTCGTAATGAAGCCAAACTAAAATAATATAGTTATTAACCAAGATGGAAACTTTAATCGCTTTGGTACCACCTCAACGGTTCCGTTCTTTAACACTGAAAGAACGTAATTTTTTTTAAATCCTAAGGAGTGACAGTGCCAGTGAGCTACCCGTTCGGATAACCATAACATACGATAAATTTAACCATTGCGTATACATGGTAGGTACAGTTGACGTAAGTATTTTTAAAGTGTCTACTGAATTGAATCAATCACGTTGGTGTAAATTGAGCTTTATATTCGCACAGATAAATAGTGCCCGTGAACATGATGACCTATAACACCGACCTTGGACTCGCCACTCAGCCATGATGACAGGGTGGCTAACACAGGAAGTGAAAATAGCTGGAAATTAGTCTCATTATGTCGAACCATACTCTGTGACGATTGTCAACCGTGAGAATATCGGGAGAGCATTAGGTAATTGATTACACCTAAACGAGGATTACAGTACCTTACCGGATTTTTAAAAATAAAGATTATTTATTTGTAAGTGATTTGAGTACAAAAAAAGTATTAAACACGTATAGATTCCATTAAAATTCTACCTTTAAAGGCGTACAAATATTGAGTTGTTCGTAGAGATGTTAATAAAATTTTGATCAATCATTATAGAGTTACTCGTAACGTCAAATTACTATCACATTAAGATTATTGGGAGATTTTTCAATACCTTAAAATCTTATTCTCTCAGCTTTTACTAATACACTAACACTAGATGGGGCAAGTACGATTCCCCCCTCATTCAGCGCTATCGATATCACCTATTAGTTCCGCACTCACCCCTTTCACACAAAGATGTGTGAGAGAAAAGTTAACGCTATTTCGAGCCGATTTTACAAATTTTACGACACGTGTTTATTTTTATTCACTTCCTTGATTATAAATCTGATGTTCCACCTGTAATTTGATGAACCATATCTATTGTCTCGTAGGTATGGTAGGTATGTCATCGTAGGACGTCAGTCTTTCCAGAATCACTCGAGAAACGCTTACGTCTGCTTCGTTATCGCAACTAGACGTGTTAGAATCCAGTGATCTTTAAAAACGTGCTAGAATGATCGCATTAGAAATACTACACTTGAATCAGCACAGGATTATCTTACGTGCTGAAGGCATCGACAAAATCAAAAACATATATATGTATTTTAAAAGTGTTTTAGGTTTGATATTTTAAAAAATGGCATGGTAAGAAAAATAAAAAATAACTTTTAAAAAATCTCCTCACGGCATTTTTTCGTACCTATATAAAACTGGAAATACTTTTAAAATGTGTGTGTAATATTTATTGTGCGGGGCTTCTCTTGAGGAATTTTCATAAAGTTCATTCTATGAATTTATATTGCAAAATGTATCAAATAGTGCAAGCGAGAGAGCGCCCAACTGTAATAAGCGCTTTTAAGTTAAGCATTTTTAGCAAGTACCAATTTTGCATTTCGTGGCAATTAATCGAGAAGATTTCTACTAGCATATTTTTAAAAATGCCAAGTATAGGTTAAATAAATTAATTATTCTAGATAAAACAATTGGCCAGTTTTGTAATCATATTAAAAGTTCTTTTTCGGATAAAAAGAGTTTATTGAATAGTGTGTAATATCAACTTATGTTTTTTTTTTAATATTAAAGAACATATAGTTATTTTACGAGAGTTATATTTGAAATAAAGGAAACAATAACAATATTGTTATTATTGGACTAGTCACGAAATTCACAATACGAGGTCGTGAGTGAATCGTCTCCGATACTTAATGAGTTAATAGTCGCGGAAACAAGTGCATTAATAGTCTAGGAGCCTTCAACGTCTTCAATTTTATTAGTTTTGTGTGACCTTACCTCATTTTTGCACCTAGAATTGTTTTTGTAACACCTAGAGTTCAAGTTTCTGAGAAGTCAAGATCATAAATTACACTGATGAGTTTTTTTTATATATTTTTTATGAATTTAATATTTTCGTCATAATATTTTTTATTTACATCCTATTCAGTTCAGTGATTTCGTATATTGTTTTGGCTACTTTACATATACTTTAAACAGCTATTGATGCGGTGTCTTGATTTCATGTCACATATCTATGTAAGTATATTATTATTATAATTTTTTTTTCACAAATGCCTTTATTGAGAAAAACTAACTAACAATACTACAGCTACTACAGCAGTAAAGAACACTTTTATTAACCACAGATCGGCCACAAGCCGATATATACATATGTATATTATAGCATAATATATACCTACCTTTTTAATAATGTTGAAATGATATGTTATTATTGAGCTTTTAGCGTCTAATTTTTAAATTAATTAAAAAATCATAACGTGTAACGTATAATCGAAATAATATTTTTTGTCTTTCCGTCCACGAGGTTTATAAAACTGGGTGTTTAAAGTAAGATTACCCATAATATGAGTTAAAAGTTTTATTTCATACGTCTTTTCACTGCAAGAGCGGTCAGTTGCAGATATTGAAAATATCTTTGTGCTACAAAAGATTGCGATTCCCCGACACCTTTGAGAAACTCCTACGCGAATTCTTAACAGTACGAGTACTTTGAAGGGATAGCTTTGAGATATGACGTGTACAAATTGTATCATGTATGTTAGAAAAGTCTCTCTACGTGTTTTTATTTAACTAAAGTACCTATGCATGTATTCATGGTTTGTCGAAGAGCCATTGAAATGTTTGTATCTGTGTCTTCGATAGATTTAAAGAAACTGTTTTTTTCATTGTCTTTGAGAAAAAGTAACTACGTTTTTTAAATTGTCTCTGCACATATTTCGAACCTTTACGTAATGAATTTTCAAGAGCCCGCTTAGCAGATGTATATTTAGTTATAAATATATTTCTATCACGGCATGTGTCAATCTGATCCGTTCAGCGAATTAGGTTGTGCGTTGATAGATGAGTCAGTCAGTCACATTTTCTTTTTATATTGGTACCTAAATATTATGTATATTTGAATGCATAATGTTCCCTTCTCAGACCTTTGCAAAAGTAATCCGTGGGGGGTCTTTACAATTCATTTAAATTAACTTAAATTATAGAGGTAATCTTCTAGGTAGAATTTTCAAAGACTTGTACGAGATAGACACGAAATGAAATGAAAGATCAGAATCATTAGAAACACATTTCATATGAAATTATTGCGATATAACAGAGATTCTGAGAACAAGGTTTGAACAACTCTGAAGCATAATAACTATAATTATTGTTATCTAGAGGAAGAACTAATTGAGATTACAGATAAAGTTCTCATTTACATGATATTAGAATCTCGGAATGCATAGAATTCTGAGAAGAGAGAATCTAACTGCCTCATAATATACTTTAATACATATATAATTAATTAAAATAATATAATTTTCTATCTAAAATATATTGTGATCTATCAACGCAAAGCCCCAACTGGTGTGCTTGAGTATAAATATTATAACGAAACAATCTGCTAAGAAAACCACTTCAATGCGGGCAAAGACGCGAGCATAAGCTGATTGTTCCTTTATAATATATCCATATCATATTTAACTTCCGTTATAATATAATCTGACGTTTTATATTTTTACAATTAAAAAATCATATTATAATATCGCCCTTGACCTAGAGCTTAGTGTCAACTTATAATTAAGCTTGTAGCATGCACCAAGCGAACAACGCACAATAGGAGAATATACCTACTTTTAAAAAATATGAATATGAATTGTCGTATAAAAATCGCCTTTTCAATAATAATATAATATGTCAGAAATATTTTACGTATTAGACATTAGAAGACTATATTAGTTAAATATAAGTGACATAGTAGCTGTAAGCTTAAAAAAACCTTTAAAATTTCACTATCAGCCATCTCATCCCTTTACAAATTTATCATAAATAGCCTTATTAACAGCCGATTATAATAGTGACGTCATAATTATAGAAGTAGTTAGAGCAATTTCCATCTTAATGTCCGGAAATAAGCGCTTATTATTGTACTTTATGTTGGTGTATTCATTGTTTAATTGATGGAGGTCGGAGTACAATGGGAAATGCGCCCTTGCAGGCTTGGATGTCAGACTATAACTAACTTATATACGAGTATATTTACATTTCGCCTATCCTTAGATTAATGTTCCATTAGAAGAATCACTGCCTTAAAGAAGATTACTTTAAAAAAATCCCCGACTTTTTTACGACCCTGGAATACACGAAATAATAGTATGATTTACCCAAGTCATTTACAGCAAGTCTGAAAATGTATCTTCTTTGAAGTAGTGATTTTTCAGATGGGACACTATTCTACGGATTTATAATACACTAATCTACGATTTATTATATCAGTATTTTGTTGTCTCCTTTTTACGTAATAAATGGCAAACAAGCAGACGCCAGGTCAATAGAAAAAAAAAGAGTGGCTACGGCCGCCCGCCGCCTATGCCTCTAATAGGTACATGTCTGCAATAGGTATCAGGATTAACGCCGGTTCGTTGTGCACCCTTTAAAACCCTGTTCGCACCTTTAGCAGAGTCACACAAAACAGCCTACAGGTGGGTTATTGTCCGAGCTCTCTCAGTTCTTGGTTCTGTTTACCAATCAATATTCCCGACAGCTGGATGTCAATTTTAATATAGTTATTTATCTCGCGAGAACTTAAACGAAATTGTTTTCACATTTTAGAAATAAACGTTGAAAGGTATTTATAAACTTTATTTTAGCAATTTTATACAGATAATTATAGGTACCTATCTGAAATTAAATATTACATGTATCTGAAATTCTTTTTATTCGAACATAAAATTGTAACAACCCAAGCAAAGTGCGCAGTTGAGATAAAATATGAATTTTAAGTAAAAAATTAACTCAATATTCCACATGCGCATTGCACGCCATGATTATAATGTCGGTAAATCCTATTGTAAAAAGACGTAGGTTTTCCTTGTTTAAAACTCGTTATTTTTCAAAATTCCATCTTTGTTTTTGTATACTTATTGTCTTGTAAAATCTGTACATAAAAGACTAATCGTGGGATATATTTATTATTATGTATGGACGTCATCAATTTGTACAACTTTCTCTTTTGCACAAGTTTAAATGATTTATGTTATGTACATACGTTACCATATTGCGTACAAGCCTCCGCCCTACTCCATGGGTACCTACTCACATGGCACATGGAGATATATTTCTAATTGGGATGGTAAGCGGCGGCTTTTTATTTGCTATTAGGTACCAGTTTATTTCAATTTGCAATATTGACTGTCTGCGTAAATAGAGACCGAATGCTTCAAAGCGAGACAATATTTGTCGTTATGGCAGTATTAATTCATACATTATTGAAATATCGATGATAAATAATAATATATTTAGCAGATTTAACTAACCTAAACCATATAGGAGAGAAAGAATCGATACTCGAAAGTGTTCAAAAGTTAGCTATGAAAAGTTCAGTATCATAAATAAATAAGCCCATATTTACTACTAGTTATAAGAATGGGACAAAAAGATTTTAAAATGTCCTTGACACAAATGAAGTTTTCACACGTGACGCGACCACAAGACCTACACAATGCTCTTACCCCGCAGTGGTTAAATATGAGCTGAAATACACAAAGAAACCCCCTTGCAGCCGGTTTATTATTTAGATTTCATAATTACCGTAACATGTTTCATCCGCTTGGGTGCGTCTTTATGCACGTTCTTCGTACGTATTTCAAAGGCTGATATTCAAAGCGATAACACCATGAACGCCGTGAACTTTAACCTGCGTGAGGTCCATCATCGATGTGGTCAAATGTTATTAGCCGATTGTCAGCTTTATCACATATGAATAGAGTTTAAATTAGAAGCGTTTCGCAATTCGCCGTTGACATTAGAACCGTGTGAGCTTTAGCAACATCTTCCCCGACGATAATTGCATATGTACATTTATTATTGTGATTATATTATTTACTTATTTATTTAGTACTTAGTGTTTTTCATACAAGTCCTAAGGAATTTCGTAATAATAAACCTTTGTTATACGAAATGCTATTACTATATTTTCTTTTTAAGTGTAGTCACGAATGTAGTTTTATTGATGATAGATAATATTATGTTGACGTGTTTTCCTTTTATGCACCAATAAAATTTATTTCCTTGTAAGTGTGAAAACATTGTACAAATGCAGACATAAAAGTATATTCGTAGATTAACATATTGGGGAAAAGGGGATTTCTTGCACCTCTAAAAGCTATAAACACATTAATGTAACTCAACACGTAGATTGTCTATTACTATTATTTGTAGCTCTTCAACATCTGCTATGGTAAAAGGAGCCTAAATACTCGAAACCTAGTGATTATTTCAAAAGGTCGCTACGACTAATGGCAGTAACAATAGGGTTGATCAGAACTCAGAACAGACTGAAAACCGGCAGTCAGTAACCTGGCTAACGCCAAGGTTAACCCTAATAAGTAATATTATGTCATAACAGTAATCGATAAGCAATTATTTCAATACATTTTATACATTATCTTTGTTACTTTTTTATTTCTTGGGATTTCCATTAAAGTGCTAGATATTGTGGACTTAGGCCAGATTTAGGATAATCTAAAAGACCTGTTTATTATTTATAGAAGCAATAGAATACAGATTTAAGCTAGTCCAAGTTTTCTGAAAATAAAAAAAAGTTTATGTAAGGAGGCCGATAAACATAAGACTCAATCCTGCCGAATGACCATCAATAGAACTAGCTTTCTGCCATAAGTTGCCACTATTAAAGTATTGTATAACAATAGATCTAGTATAATATTACCTAGATCAACTGATATTTCAAAATCCCTTTTTGACTTGTCAAAAATACAAACATGACGATAATTCAATCAGACCTGTCAATCCAAAATGGTCACAGTGACTATAGATTCGCTTTCATTTTCTGTTTTGTATTATATGTATCTGTAAGAGATTATTGTTTATCTTGCTCGACTTTATTTCTCTATAACTCTTTTCTCTGTAACTCGTATACGTAAGCTTATAATATAGATTACGGAGCCATTAGCTACGTTTCTCGAGATATCTAAGACTATAAAAATTTTTCGAGGTCGTATCAGTCTATCAGTGAAATAAAAATGATAAAAATAGCTCATCAAATCTCCTTGGAAAAGTTAAGTTAGCTCTTGTCACGCAATCAAGTGATAATTAGGTATCATTTCATACAATTATGATAAAATTATGAATGTTTTTGTATTATGTTTGTTTCGTGACTGTTTTCTGCTATATAGGTCATGTTTTAGGTTACTTTTTGTATGCAAAGTGACTTGAATTTCATTAAACGAATTTAAGACGAGTTTTCCTTATTTATTAAAGGCAGGGGAATTCAAGACATATTTATTAAAATGATAAAAATAAGATATATTTATCAATGTTGAGTATAAAACTTTTCATTTTAATGAGAGGAATAATTTGTTTTTTAGCAAATTAGTTTATATAAAAAAGTACGTACAATACATATTATGTTGACTCTTTAACTACTGTAAAAGTGTGCCTATAGTACTCGTACATGCCTTAATTAGTTAACCCGAATACCACCTAGCGCCCCCTGGCGTAGGGTGACAATGCGCATTTTCTCATATCAATAATATCTTTACAATATAGAAGTAAAAAAAAAAACATTTATTTCGGACTCTCGGCTCCTATTATATGTCCACACAAGTGAATTAAATTAAAAAATTTAAAAAATCCCCAACGCAATTTGTAATTCACCATTTTTTAGTGGCGGCCATCTTAGATTTTAAATTTATTATAGTACGTTGTATTCTACTAGTTAAGCTCTTTCATTTGATACCCATATTGACGGGGTCGTGGAAAAAAAAAGTAATCCGCCATTTTAAAGCGGCGGCCATCTTGAAGTGATTTCCACCACACATGGCTAAGAACACTCGACTAACTCTACTTTCAAATAAAAAAAAACTAAATCAAAATTCGTTCATCCATTCGGTAGCTACGATGCCACAGACAGACACACACACACAGACACACACGTCAAACTTATAACACCCCGTCGTTTTTGCGTCGGGGGTTAAAAAAGTTGCCTAACACTTGGATATATGATATAACCGATATCTTCTTTATTTTTTTTAACAAAATACATAATCTTTTCTTAACGTTACAATAGATAATATTATAAAGCAACGTGTACGATTCAGAAAAGTAGGAAAAATAAAATAATTTCTACGGTAGAATTGTTACAGCCCAAGTGATTTTATGATCAATATAGAATTCTGTTAACAGAGTCGACCGACGCACGGACCGAACCGGTTTGTCCAATAATATATATTTCGTTTCCGCAACTAAATATCGCGAGAAATAGAGCAAAAAAATTGCAAACATTCCTAAGCGCGGCTGTAAGTTTATTTCTTTGTGTAGGTACTGTACTTATATCCATAGCTACTAAATGTTACATATAGGTTGTTTGGTAGAGTGACATCTAATGGATACGATTTACATGTTTTTACTAAGACATAAAAACACGTTGTTAGACTAGTACCAGACAAACATAAGCTTAATGTATTCAAAATAAAAGCATGTGAAAAAGTTAAAAAACTTAAGTATGTTTAATAAGGTGTTTGTAACTAAAGCTCGTACATGTCCTTGGACATCTGTCTAGTCTAGTTAGAATATCTAAACATCTAGCATACCTACAGAAATTGCCCAAATATTGACCTATAGAAATATGAACATATAGAATGACTCAATATTTTTGACGTAATAATCGTATGGTGTACGAGAGGACGGCGAAGGGTTGTGGATGCCTAATGTACAGATTAGTTTGACCGAGGTAGAGGTGTATAATGCTTGGCTAAAGTTTTATTAAATATCTTATAATGATCACATGCTCTATGTTTACTGACGAGACAACAAATCTAGTATTTCCCGGTTATACGGAATGTTTTCAAATGTCATCCAGTATTTAAATATTAAAAAACCCCATTTTATACAGTACAGCTCGCGTTCGTAGGCCAACATGACAGGGCTTTGTGAACACAAAAAACTCTATAAAAAATTGTAGACAAAGCTGGTTTGTAATATTTTTGTAACAATTTAATGTAAAATTATAATTTCATCTATCTATCAAACATAATTTTTAAAGTTTAAAAATGTTGTATTTTCCGATTTCAAATCTCTTGCAAAGGTACTTTTTTTTTAAATACACATGCCCAATTCCCCCAAATACAACGGAAATAGCACGATATTAAATACACATCCCAATGTTCCCTCAAAGAACAAAATTCTAATGGAGTTTTGATGAGAATCTCTACATTTGCCAATCGTAGCGGGCAATTCAGAAATTGCCAATTTTGTCCACATTTCAACGTAATGATTTACAGGGACAGGGTCCATACTGGCTCGCATAAAATTTTGAGCCCTAATTTATTGTGGCAAAACGTTTTTCAGCCTAAAACTCAAAACGCCTAACGTTTTTAGGCATAATTTTTTTGGCCTTAATTTTCCACTTATAATATTTTTAATAAAATGTACGCCTAAAATTGTTACGCATATAGTTTTAACGCATAAAATGTCTTATCATAATGTTTTTCGGCATAATTATATTCAACCCTAATATTTTTCGACATAATAATATCCAGCCCTAATAATTTTCGGCATAATGATATATTATTTTATTTTACAATTTCAGAAAACTTACATCTAAGTCTATGTATAACTAGGGTACTTCTACATAGTATTAATGGATATTTACAAGTTTACACTTATAGGCAACAGAATAATGATAAGGACGGAAAACAAAAATCATGCAAAGTAAGCACTGTGGACACTGTTCAAACCTAACCTAACCTAACTTATCCGAGTCGACTTTGCGACAGTCAATCTCTCTGGGTGCTATAAATTGCTTTCCTAAATATCTCCATATACATATAATATAAGTTTTATAATCATCATCAGCCTATGTTCGTCCACTGCTGGACATAGGCCTCCCCCATGGCACGCCACTCAACTCGGTCCTCCGTCTTTCTTCTCCACCCTCCCCCAGCGACCCTCCGGATATCATCGCCCCATCTCGCCCATGGGCTACACTACGTTTACCGAGACGCGGTCTCCATTCGAGAACTCGTATGCGTACTCGTACTCGTATTAGTTTCATGCCTTAATATGTGAAATTATGATTATGCCCAAAAAAGTTATGCGATACATTTTCGGCCAAAATAAATTAGGACTAAGAAAATTATGCGTACTTATATTATGACACACAAATTTATGCTTTACAAATATATGCTAGAAAACGTTAGAGCAACTGACAGTTATGACAAAAATAATTATGTATCAATATAATTATGGCGAATTATGATTAGGCTAAAAAAAGTTATGCGGAACATTTTCGGCCAAACAAAATTAGGCCAAAAAAAATTATGCGTGCGAATACGCACCCACAGTGACACTCGTAATAGCTAAATGCTTGTTCGCTCTAGCATTATAGGTATACATTATACATATTTATTTATGTTACGGCTACTGTAAAAGGCCGGCGTTATTGATTAACATCAGGCAGGCATCGAGCATCGTACATGCATAAGGATATGTCAACAAGGGTGACGTACTCGTACCATGAAGCTTTTGACGCACCTGCAAAATTGTACGAGTACCTATTTGTTTATAATTAATATTTCGCTCTAAAAAAATTGTTAAAGGGTACCGATAGTAGTGCATACATAGTTACGATAATATGGGCAGAGACACAATGCCGCGAGACAGAATATAGTATCTTATGGATATATGGAAATATAAACAATGACCGTTTATGATATTGATATTATGACCATTTTTGGTCGAAAGGTTTGTATAAATCGTGGCGCAAGTCTTACTAGCTCTTTTGACAAATCGAAATAGGTCACGCGTTTTAAGAATGTCAATAATTGATCCACATCTATGGTGCAGTGCAGACTGTTCCATTAAACGTCAAGATCATTTAATATAGCGGAGAGGTGCATACCTAATGTACTTTAATAAGGATAAGTGTCTATTATTTCAAAGATTCTTGACCCCACATGTATATTGCATATCGTATGAGATATTTCAAAGTACTCTTAGTATTCAATGCTTAACGGTTGTAACGGCGCATGGTAAGTTGCGAGTAATCGCCGCTTCAAGCACGGAATACGAATCGAGGGGATGACAAATGACTTGTAGGTCACATAAAGTCTAGTCTCTTTAAGCACTTGTAGAATAGTGAGGTTCTCTTTCTCAGGGCACTTTAATAATGATATATCTCTTCGTGTGAAAAACATACCTGTTGTGCTAGTCAGCAAAGAATCCTTATTAATAATTAAGAAAATAAGTACCTATGTAGTCGAATAAGACGAGTACGATGTTTGCTGGGAGCGGAGGATGTAGTGTTCCCTAGGTCTAGGTCTTTTAAAAAACAAAAATACACTCGCGCACTTTTAAAAATAATAATAAATCATAAGGGTAAAAAATAGTAATAACATAACCCTATGATCTAATCTAACGTTGTTTTAGAGGTAGGTGTATAAGGTATATCTGCCCTACATGCCATCTTTGTGAGTGCTGATCTTCAACAACATTACGTACTCGTATCTTTAGTAGATGAAACGGTCAGTAAATATGACTCAAAAATAAAATAAAAAATCTATTGTAAGCCGGAGCGGCTAAGATGACCAACCGTGCAGTGTTATTAATATTTGTTACAATTAATCCGTCGGTTTGCACCAGTTGAGACTGATTTGGACCCAAGCCATTCGGTCAATCAGGATTGAAGCAGATCGGAATGATGCCATTGATCCCTCTACATTTGCTCTCACTTCCACTGTAGGAAGTTCAAGACAAAATTTTCGATCACGAATCCATCGAAATCCCTATTATATTATTTCTAGTTTTGACAATATCCGCTACTGTTTATTACCATTGGAAAACTACATTATTTTTCATTAATCAGGATTGAAATAGTATGATATGGTAGTAGTTTATATGTTAGGTACATATTATTTAAATCTGATTTATTAAAAAATGTCGTCTCATAGTGTTTGTAAAAGAACTTCGAAACGGCTTTTAAGAATATTCTTCTGTGAATAGGTGGTAAAGTATTTTTCAAGATACTCCAGCGAAATTGCGCATGTCAATTAGTTCCTAATTAAGTATTATAATATTCGAAAATATTATTATGTATACTTAATGTTGTATTAAATAATATAAGTTAATTACTATAACGCTATTATTAGGTTAATTTTATTCGTTAGAGATAAAACATAATTTTGTTTTTAAACAGAATCATTTGATATTCTCATAGCTATTGTTTTTCTTTAAAAAAAACCCTTATTAAGATTGTATAATCTTACTATGTATGTATATACCGGGGGTAGACTTCCTTTGCATGAGGTCGTCTAGGTGGGTACCCCAACAGTGCCAGTTATTCTTCCGCCTGAGCAGTAATGTGCAAACATTACTGTGCTCCGGTAGGAGGGCACTGTAGCTAGAGAAATTACTGGGCTAAAGAGTCTTTACATCTTATGACTCTTGAGTAAGAAGCGTTGGTGCAGTGCTCCTAGAATTTCACATCATTGTGAAGTCCTAAGTAGCACTTTACTGATTATGGGCAGCGTTATCTCTTAACATCAGGAGAGCGTCATGCTCGTCACATTAAAAAAAAACCTTTTAACATTACTCAATAAACGCTGATCATACACGTAAACAATTTAATTTTTTGCTGTTTAATAAAAATCAACAACAATAGCGGCTGTGAAGCGGAAACTCAGATCCGTCGTTATTCTGATATCTCTATTTTTTTCAGGAAAAAACTACAATGTAAAGTCCAGTCTTTTTGTTACCCGCAGAAATTCCAGTTGCGAATAAGTCAAGGTCAGTAATTTTCTCTAGACTGGGCGCTAAACGGAAATATTTGTACCAAGAAAAAATATATTTTTGTTATATTAATTAAAATTTGGAATAAAGCTCCTTAAAATATAAGTAGATAATTCTTTCAACGATTTAATCTATGACCTTACTGTTAATAATTAATATGTTATTTGTTAAAGTAATTTTAAGTGGTAAATCAAATAATATATATTTCTACCTAAATTAATCATTAGGTAGATACATTATTTTATATTATTACATTACACGAGCGGTAACAGTAAATTCAATAATAAATGGCCTATATTTTACACAATAAATTGTAATGTTTACAAAAAATGAACTTATATCTGTAATTATATTTTTTATATTTGTTCCGTTTCTTACTTTCCCACTTCAAATAACTATTCCCATTATAACTTGCACCATTTCATGGTTTGTAAGCGCAGTCAGACTCCATACCTAATATTAAACCAAAATAAAATAAGCAAACTCTAGAACTTTCTATCACACCTTTTCTTTCTATCACTAAGCCTATTGGCGGTAAGTTTCAACTGTGACGGCCGTCCACTAGTCAAAACCGTGTTACCAAGGGATAATTTTTATGGCCATGTTTCGAAACGAAATTAAATGAAGCCAGGGATTTATCCTGCATAATTACTGACACCACGTCGACTATTCCGCTAGTCATACAAACTTGCATTATAATAGGCGATGGTTGGTATCACTACTATACTATATAAGTACTATAAATATAGAGGTACACTATGTTTATTTTTTTATAATTATCTGTAAGACGCAACGAAGTGCGCGTGGGTCCAGTAGTCTCTAATATAAAAAAAAATTACAGAGCGTATATTGTATTGTACCTTATTTATGCCATATTAATAAAACCACTGGGCGCGGCTAGTATAGCGGTGTACTACCTATTTGTTATTCCAGGGTCTAAGCTATCTCTATACCACAATTGAGCTCAATCGGTCCATTCATTTTGGCGTGAAAGAGTAACAAACATACATCTAGACATCCATACGTTTTTCCAAACTTTCACGTTTATAATATTACAAGTAATATTTAATGGTAGGTATATTAGCCAGCCAGCAATCAGCAAGCATGGCTAAGGTACCTAGATCTTAGATCTATTTATATCTCGAACACTTTCTTGGCGTTCTTTTTATGCCGGTGGCCAGTGAGCCGTGATCCTGTATTTCTAGTTTCCTAATACTTGTTTGCATTAACTAAGATATTCTTAGATGGTTAAATATTCAGTTAAATACTAACAGCGATTTGATTTTCTATAAACAGATATCGCAAAGACGTCTGTTGCCTATACACTTCTTCACTTGCCTATATTTAAAGTTTTTTTTTTATTTAAAAGAAAATTATATAGCTTTTTAAAAACGTGTTCGACCTACTTACTATTTATATTTTATGTGGCACAGAAGCTGGACAAGTTTCTAAGAAATTGTTATTAGATAATATAATGTTATATTAGCATTCTGAGCCCATAAAATAATCAAATCCGTCGACGCAAAAATACCAATTATTGCGAATACAGAATTGAGGACTATATTATACTGTACATTCTACATCTATACTCAACGTAATACGTATAAATATGTAGCCTTAATAAGTATTTATTTATATTAATTAAGGTGTAGGCAGTAGCTCACAAGTAGAGATATCATTTCAAGAGTATACACTTAAAAACTCCAAGTAGTTAAAAAGTTTGTGTACTTATATAATTTTTCGTAATACAATAATTGTTTTTTCTTTCTTCATTTGACACATAAAACTCTATATTGAAATTGTTTCAAACAAATAATAAACCTAATAAGTATAATAAATTTGATATCCTACAATGATTTTTTTTTATTTTAAAGGAATCATTCTAATTTTATTGAAAAATATAGTCTACTTAGACAATTTCCACGCCTACGAACGTACATTTCTAAAACAAGCATAACTTAGCAATACTAATACACCTAACACACGAAACCTAGAAACAAGTCTAAGAAGATTCGCAAAGAAAAGCGACACAGAAAAACTGTTTGTTAGGCCAACAACGATTTAGTGAAAGTGACCGGCGGCATCGCGACGACGCGACGACCGATTTATTTAGTTCGCGAATAAAACAAATAAAAATTGAAAGAGTTCTCAGAATTTGTTTAGTACCAGGGCCTTTGTTTCACTGGAATTCTACTTTTATTAAGACAAATGTTATTTGGTGATATTTCGGATGATTTGGTTAAAATCAACTTCCCTTAAATTGTGGGTAGTTTCTCAGACGCCAAGAATATTATGTCAGGCTGATTAGCTTAAGATCATTAAGCTTTAAGATTATCGGTGCAATTTTAAAATGATAGAATGATCATTTGATTATTAAGGTTATCTCTACCAAATGTAATCTTATTTTTTTATTAGTCAGACGAATCCAATGAACGCTAAAATTTACCTTCAATATTTTAACTTCTATCTCTAAATTCCGGGTGTTTTAGCAAGTCGTTTCAGAATGTTTACCGACATCCAACACCGGTGCTCGTTCAATAAATGGAGGTTCAATTACATTCTATTAACACTGTATCAATAACTGCTGTGATCTGGCACCAACTAGGCCGGTAAACGTCTGGACACTTTAGCCGGTTGTTTGTAAATATTCCATTAGGAAGCCAGTCGTAGTTTCTCAAGATTCTACAGACAATGATAGTAATTGTTAAACAAACTGTCCGCTGGAACTGTACTTTATTATCGACGACATCTGATATTCATTTTCTTGTTAAGTTAAAATGAAATTAACAACTTCTTAACCTAAAAAAGGGTAAATAGTAAATATATATGCAGTAAATCGGTTGTTTATGGGTTTTTGGGCTTAACTTGAGATGAGATCATCAATTACTGAGTACGGAAAAAAAAAACTAAAAAACGTAAACTCTTAGAACCGGATTGAAATTTAGAACATTGCTAGGTTTTTTATGACGTACACCTCCGCTAAAAAATAGATTTTGTCGCGGGTAAAGCTGCGTGCATAAGCTAGTTTAATATAAAATCATGTCAAGCGTAAATTCGTACTTGTATAACAGTACACCGCCGTCGGTTTCGAAAATCAACAGTGACATCACATGCATGACCTTTTGGCTGTTTGCAATCAATATATTTATATATAATACTCGTATGTTTATAGGCTAGGACAATGAACACAAGGACTCATTTTATAGTTCACACGAGACCACGATACATCGATGTTTGTTTAGAGGAACAGGTTTCATGACTAAATGTAACAATGACATTTCTTCGAAAGGTCGTTTGCTACAAGTCGTATTAGCTCGTGACGTCGTCTTTTAATATTTATGACGCTTAAATCATGATTGGTGACGTAAATATGATTTTATAAGGTTCAATACGCGGAGATATACAATGGACTGCCATTTGCCATTTGTAACCAAATCACGTACGCTCAATGACGATTTGTTGTATTAGTTCCTCTTTCCATATTCAATTATATGAATGGACCTTTGGAAGTAAGAAGTAATGAGTGCTTAAATGAATAGCAGATATGCATATTATTACAAAAACATAGAATCTAAGAGAATAAGTCTAAACTTCTTTACGAAAAATGTTTAGTAGATAGATATAAATAATATGTAGATGGTCACTTACTAAAGATACAACATTAAGAGAAAATATTCAGTTTAAACAATACAGAAACACAAATGCAAAAGAGCACTTCAGTGCGATCTGTTCAGCACAGAGAAGAATGTTATAAGACACAACTAGTAAAATAAGTTATGTATAGTGTTTAGGTTACATTTTAACTCAAGTGAGATTTTAATAGTGCAAATAACAGCATTTAATATTTTGTCTTACATTAAACAGTGATTTTTTTTCAGTATGATTATAATACCTTTAGTGAGAACTGCAAACCATGCATAGATACCTATTTTCAGTGAATAGTTATTACTCCACCGATAACGAGGTTGCAACAAATACCTATACTTCACAATTTGATCACGTAGATGAGTTAACTTCGTGTAATACGGAAACAATAAATAGTTTTCTCTATTTCTGTAATGAATAGGAAATAATTGTATATGCGCAACTGGCGTGGACTGGCATTGTTATAGGACAAATACACTTTGTAAAATTAATAAACTGCACTTTTTTGTTCACTGGTGTCAAATACCTATTTGTTTTGCCAGTTTCGCGCCATCGAGGACAAAGGCATACCTTAGCTTCATAAAACTTTATAGACGCTTACTTTTTAAAATTCATACTTGATATTTGATACACTTGATAGTTTTGCTTTAAGAAAAATGTAAATATATATAATTTTTATGAGTGTACAGACGAGTAAATCAGGTTCATGGTAAGCATCACAATTGCCCATAATAGAGAAGGTGCCACCCAGTTTTGAAAGAGGGTGGCACCTTGACTACGCGGCACTGCACTGAGCCTGAGATATTAGTTGTTGAATCCGGAAAAGCTTAGTATCTTCGCTAGTAACGTTGATTCAGTCCGAAACAGTAATGCCGGCACATTACTGGTTGACAGAAGAGTCTTACTAATATTATAAACGTGAAAGTTTGTAAGTATGTATGGATGTATGGATGTATGGATGTCTGGATGTATGTTTGTTACTTTTTCACGCCTAAACGGGTGGACCAATTGAGGTGAAATTTGGGATAGAGATAGCTCAGACCCTGGAATAACACATAGGCTATAGAACACCGGGTAAATCATAGGCGCAGCTAGTATTATCTAATTGACATAACAAAAAATATCAACTTTTGTTTTTAATCGCTTATATTGAACAAAAGCTTCATTGTCAATGCAAGCCTAAAATTAAATTGTGAAAGGGTATTTGTATGGGTGCGTACCATTATCGAAATCAAATAGCTTTAATTTTTGGTCTAGCGTCTAGACTATCGGTTAATAACGTATGTCGTAATATCATACCATTGTGTGCCACAGTTTAATTTAAAAAGTAACAATCGAAATGTTATATGAGAATTACTGATTCTTGTATTGTATCATTATACTAGTTTTTGTGCATTTATATTTCTTACCATAAGAATAATATGGCAACCGCTTACTTGAGATAATAATGTTTCTTTGCTCTCTTAAACTCAAAATAGATATAATATCTAGGAGTTCCTTGTTCGTTATTCTCATAGAGATACATTCCAAAATTCCAAGGCTTAAAACTAAATTAGGTAATTTAGTAATTTGTAAAAGAAATACTTGCTACAATTTAGTGTTAAAGCATTAAAAGGCATAAGACAGTTACAAGTATTTTTAGAAAATATGCCTATTTAGTGTCTGATGATTACTCGTAAGTGTTAACATATTATTTTAAATATTGACCACTATTTGGACGGACACATGTCACTTGAATCTTCACGCATGTGATTCAAGAATGTTGGTGCTGTAGCTAATTATTTCAAATGTTTGACAAGGCTAGACAAGCGTGAAATATGCTGCAAGTAGTTTAGAATAATCCAGTATACGACTATGTTCTCATGCTACTTCTTTTTTAACATAATGTGTATGTTTCTAGCTAATTTAAAACCTTAAATCATAATGTCATTCCATCATGATTTAAGGTTTTAAATAAAAATATAGGCATGTGCACTTGAAGAAAAATAGTTTGTTTTTCTACTTCAACTCGCGAATTTAGTTTTAAGTCAAAATCATTTTTATAATTATCAGGAAGAAATAACATTATAGAGGTATTTATGTTATATACTGAATCAGTAACTTTGTCCCGTGAAGTGTGTGACCCATCTGAAACAATTGTTTTTTTCTTTAATTACAGCAATTGTTGAGAATAGCCTTTAATCGGTGCACTTTTGTTCACGCCATGTCTAAACATAGAATTTTATGTTGAATAATTTGCTTTAATAAATGCTTTATTTGTCTAATATTACTGTCTGCACTCTTCCCGTTTTTCAGTACCAGGATATCTGGTAGAAAATGCTACTTTAGCATTAACTTAGGCGTAGCGTTGCTTTGTGGTGAATAATAATAAAAAATATATAAAAATTATTCTCGTAAACCGGGATTGCCCCTAAATATGATAAATTATTTTTATAAGAGTGCAATGACGCCAAGATACTAAAATTTGACGTCACTGAATGTCACATTATCGATTTGAATATTTATAATACAGGTTTTATGATTCAGAGAAAATATTTACGCAAAAATGTATTTTATACCTACGTAGCCTGCTGTCTGTGATCCAAATAATAAGAACAACTTATTATATTTTATATACCTAGTAGACTGTAGACGAACAAAATGTATTATTTTTTAGCTCTTTCAAACTGTATTTATTTTACTACGCAAATATATTATGTAAGCATAACAAAATTCTTAAAATTTTCGCATTTATTAAGTATACAGGATGGCAGACATAAATAGGATAAAAACCGGTCAAGTACGAGTCAGACTCGGGCACCAAGGGTTCCGTACAAACCCGTACGTTTGTATGGAACCCTAAGGAAAAGTGGGTTATTATATTATGTAGGTTTTGATTCCCTTGCAAGTACTTGCGAGTTTTAAAATATGCATCTAAAATTGCTGTTTCTTTTGATTGCGTTGAAATAGAGCTTTGATTTTTTTACAGCTTAAAGTTATTATAAAGCTGAGTATTTGATATGAATTTCAATTTAATACCTGTACGCGTTCTTGAGGAAAGAGGTAGTAAATACAAAATTATTAAAAATATTTTTTTCATATGATGCAAATAAAAATTTATGGTTTTCGCAATTTTTCCTTTATCTGTGCTCTAAGGAGTTGTGCTTCGTGCCAAATTTTAAGACTCTGAGTTCACGGGAAGTACCCCGTAGGTTTTGATTTATTTGGGAATGTCGAAAATTTGCTGAAATTTGCGACATATTCGACCATATCTTTTGATTGCGTTGGCCTAGAAGTTTGAAATTTTCACAGCTCCAAGGGGCAATAGACCTTAGTATTTCCTATAAATTTCAGCTTCTTACCTCTATGCGTTGCTGAGAAAAAGGGTCTTGACAGACAGACGGACGGACGGACGGACAGCAAAGTAATCCTATAAGGGTTCCGTTTTTTCCTTTTGAGGTACGGAACCCTCAAAACGAACTATTCGATGTAATATTAAATATTTTGAGGAAACGGCTGAAGCACATATTAGATCCCATATAAATAAAATCGATAACGCAACGGCTCGAACGCGTCTTCATTCTGAGAAATGAAGCAATAAAAATGATGTTTGCAAGGGGCAAGGAACAATATTATTATATGGAATACAGTGTCAGCTCTTTAAAGGTTTCTGCTGTCTTGGAAGATTAACCATTGTATGTAAGTTATATAAAAAAAAATATAGTTAACAAAAATACGCCCTTATATTATAGGTGGTGCAGCATTTTAACAATTATAATAAACTGTTAGATAGCTTCTTATTGAAACACTACAACTATGTAGAGGTACAAGAACAAAGAATTGAATACAAATACGTATTATATCATATTTCATTATAAATTATAAAATATGATATAAATATGATTATATTATCATTATATTTTTTGTAGATCGGCTTGTAGATGATCTGTGGTTGATAAAAGTGTTCTTTATTGCTGTAGTAGCTGTAGTATTGTTAGTTTGTTTTTCTCAATAAATGCATTTGCCACACAAAAAAAAAAGATATATTTATAATATATAAATTCTCGGTTCTAGGTATATTATAAAATATGATATATTTATAATATATAAAACTAGTGGACCCGCGCAAATTAACAGTATTTTTGTCTACTATTATATTACAATTTGCGGTATTACCGTTAAGAGCGTATATATATCGAGTGACGCCCTCTCGCTCGCACTATTTGACAAATTTTGAAATATAAAGTCATAGAATTAATTTATTGAAAATTCCTTAAGAACAGCCCTCCGTAATATTATTGCACACATTTTAAAAGTGTTTCCAGTTTTATATATTTAAAAATGTCATGAAAAGAATGAATTTATATTTCAAAACTTGTCAAATAGTGCGAGCGAGAGAGCGTCACTCGATATATACGCTCTTAATAGTGGACTTAAATTTTTTACATAATGTAATAAAAAAAGCGTAGTATATAATGTATTATTGTGAGAACGAATCTCTTCATTGTATTTACTCTCCACTCGCGTAGACATAAAAGTTTTATTTTTCCTCTTTTTATAGTTCATCGTATATTGATTTATAAAAAAGAACATTCATAACATACCTACTGGATACTCGTATTATACTTAAGTGTTGGTTGAAAAAATTGCCGGAATCGTGCTTTGCTAGGTTTTTTATTATTTTTTGTCGAGGATAACCGGTCGATAACTCTTCCTAGAGCCTATAGGTGTACTCTATAAAATGTGTCATGAAATCAATACAAACATAATGTTACCATAGAGATTAATACTCAATGATAGAGGAAACATAATAAGTTAAAATCCTACTAACCATTAAAGTGAAAGTGTATAAAAGTGTGCATTGGCTAACTCAAACTACCTAGGCATAGCTAGTATACTCGTATAATAATAACGTTTATAGCAATTTCTTGTTAAAAAGGATAACATTATTACGCACGAGTAGATACTCATAGCTTAAAATAGTATGAGTTCTACTATCTAAACTTATATTATGTTTGGTGAACAATGACTGCGAGCATCCTTTGTGTGCTATATGAAATACTTTGGGACTCACCGACTGAATGGACGCTGTAAGACTATACCTATCGTCTACAAAGTGATCGTAGTGTGTCTTCAGCAAATACTCTTGTATTTGCAAAATTTAAGTTTAACTAGGGTTCATGATTTCTCGAGCTTTTCAATTTCTCGGGACTCGAGAATTCTCGATGCTAATTTCTCGGGATTTCTCGGGTTGTCGAGAAATTTGCATTTACGTATGTTTTCTCATATTATTTATTTCCAATAGCGTCAACAAATTCAGTGTGTGCCCATGTGTGTAATTATAATTAAATTACAATCACAGCACTATTTATGGCATGTAAATTAGAATAAAAACAAATGAAAACTCTGCAAAATCACATAAACATACATACAGACAGATACATAACAATTAGGTCAGCTTACTCTGTCCGATGAAATATGCCTTAAAAAAAACTAAAGCGTTTATATTTTTATCAGACATTTCATAAACTATATTTCCTGAAATTGAAAACACTCTTTCATATTCGGTTGAAGTAGGCTTAATCGAAAGCAATGCTTTGTATATACATTCTAAATTTGGTGACCTCTTCCCAGTCTGTTCAAAAAATAAGAACTCTATCTTTACACACTCTCTCTTCTCCTCATTTGTTGAAATGCCTTTATTTGCTTTTTCTAATTGAATTTTGAAGCTTTTGGGTTCAGGTTTTGATGGGCTTACTTCTTCTACCACTCCCGACCAATTTTCGGTCAAAGTTGTGACGATTATATTCTCTTTCAGCGTATCCGATAAAAACGCAATACAACAAACGGCGATTTAATTTCTATATAGGTACATGATTTCTCGAGTTCTCGTCTTTTCTCGAACTTGATTTTACCAGTAACAAGGAGCAACGAGTTCCTGGGAATTCTCGAGCCAAGAATTCCCTAATGAACCCTCATATAGAATCATCAGATAAAACGTTCATTTTGAAATTGTTAGATTTTTGATATTGCTGTTTTTTAAATGTATTTTACTATTCGATTGTGAATTGTGCATGATAAAATATGCAATTATTATTTAAATAAATGCTTTAAATTTGAATGTTATAAAACCAAATGAATGTTTTTCCAGACGCATTTTAATTATATTTATTTAGAGGTTGATATATAATTATTAGAATTTGTCTTCTCTGTAAATCCGTTTATCAGCTCTCAGTGCGCATTGATAGTCTACATTACACTGGGAAAATAAACCGTGAGGCCGTTATAGAGTGGACATGCATATTTATCGTTTATCAATGTGTACAATACGTAAGGAAAACTGTCAAGGGTCGCTGGTCCATTTTCTATTTTCCTACCGAGTGACTTTGATCAGTGACTTTGTAAAACATCTAGATCTCAGAACACCAGTCACAGTTCACAGTAATAGAAATATATTTTTTATTTAAACAAATTCTTTAACCCTTAACTAACATAGTAATTTTTTGTTACTTAACTGACATCGTGGGGTAAATTTCCACCCCAGCCGCATAAAAACCACTATATATTTTTTTCCAGTGAAGGTACATATCTTTCCGTTTATGTATTCCGTTATCACTTAAATATTTTAGTATTTTAAATCTTGGTCTTTGATGAGAATATTAAAGTACAGAGCATGGTAGAGGAGTAAGATTAAGAAGGCTAATCCTGCCACTATGTGGCATATAAGTTAGAAAAGATAGAAAACTAATTTAATTTTGAATCGCCGTACAAAATATCATACAAATATTACAGACAACAACTATTAGCAGGAAGAGTTGGTCATAATGTAAATGCGTATGTCAACAATCGTAGAACAATCAGTGTTGACAAGGAGCGCAGTCGACTACACTAAACATAGGATACAAAGAGATAGGACAGTCATGTGCACTGATCGAACATACTGATAGAGCTGACATTAAGCTTAAACGGTGTAACTATTTTTAATTACTTAAGTTGATCAAAATAAGCAAGAAATTCACGCGATATAGCCTATTACTGTGGCATATTTACTCAAAATAAGAGGTTTGATACAAATCTTATGTTTAACGCTTACATAGTGTAGTACATAGGGTAGTTATTATTTGCACACTGAATAGTAGTTATAATGTGTTATATGTATTTGTAATTTACAGTGGGTATGTAAGATTGAATCGTGGTCTCAAAAGTAGCTATACCAAATAGAAGTAGTACCAAATAGTACAATAAAAGTGTCCTAAAAATAAAGTGTACCTGTCTATTTATCAAAAAATTAATGTGCCTAAATTGGAATAGGTTACCTATACAAAAAGTAAGCGTTTTTTATTTAGTTTATTTGGGACTATTAACAACTACACACTTCTGCTTACAAAAACAACATAATAAAACAACTAATGTAAATGCGTAGCCTACTTCATTATCCACATAATATAGGTATATTTCAACAAGCGATGATCTAATGTACAAGTATACAAAAGAAGATGATCTGAATACAGGACCTATCGACTATGTAATACCGGAATCAAGTATGCTCTGTCGGTAATTAATAAGATCTGTGCATCAGGATTGAAGTTCAAGCAAACAATCCATTGATGGATAACTAAATTTGACACGCGACGCTAACCCAAGTGAAGTCATCAGACAGTAACATTCCCTTCTCTGATTGAAATTAATGAAGCTTACTTAAACGAAACTAAAATAAAATGTCGTGGCCATTAGAGTGATCATTTAACTCGATGGTAAGACGTCACTTTATATTTGATATTACATTTTCTTATTGAATTCGTACAACATTAACTAACTCAATTCAATATTAATATTTGGTGCATAAGTTAACTAAACTTTCTCAAAGGTTGACTATGAAATATAAGTTACTTTAAGATGTTTAGTTTTGGAGCGGAACTTCTCGTGTGGGTAAGAGAGTAAGAGCGACCGCACACACTTAAGGTCAATTTTCTAAATTGTATTTATTATTGAAAATGGGTAATATTGTAAAGTATATTTGAGAGTTAGTTTGATAAGAAAATTAAAGCTGAGGTTTTCGATAGTAACAACAAAAACGATTTAACATAGAGATACGTAATGTCGTGCGTGTCGTGCATACAATGTGCATTTCGCAAAGGAATATACAAATGATACATACTACGTGTTTGTCCTTACGGCGGTCAGCAGTGGTGAAACCTGCGGGCGCACGCGTCCGCGCGGCAGCCAGTCGGCGGCAGCTACAACCAGACCACACCATCAGAACCGGCGGTAACCGCTTCAAACCACTTCGCAATAGCAAACACATCGCACTCGCCAGCAGACCACGCTTGAGAGCTTTTTAACGCGCAGCAAAAACAATACACCGCCAATTTAATGAGAACCGTCCGAGTCGGGTCTTTTACAATATTAGTTAGGTTCTAAAACTAACTGGAGGGATGACATAACGGTCATAAATCTCAGTTATCTCAGTGATCGCACTTAGCTCGAATGTGCTGATTATTTTTTCAACTAAGCGTACTTTTTGTTTCTTTCATGCCATAAATGATCTTATAGAATCATAGTGTATAAGTTTGTAAGTGATAATAGTATACTTTAAAAATAAAAGAATTGAGAATGCTTATAATAATATATTTTTTATCTTATATGGACTTATGGACTGCAGCTTATTTTAAAGTTACGTTTACACATGATGATCCGCGCTGTGAAAATCTCCACCGTAACCTGACCCAGACTTTACGGTCAGTTTTAGCTCAGTTAATAGCTAATATGTGAGCAATTGTAACATTAATATGTAATTGTAACATAATGTATTATGTAACATGCCGTTGGATTGCGATGTAGGAAATAGTCGACACTACCGTTCGGCTATTATTCGTGTAATATGACTAACATTAACGTTTTCAGTTAATAAAAAATACATTCTTGTTTTGTAGCCACGACAATAAGTAAATTTATACTCGAAACTTACCATTAGTTGGAAATCGATTTTTATTTTTACAGGTGAGTCAAAAAAAAAGTCTGACCTAATTTTCTACTATATTTATTATTTAATAGTGCTGATGTAAGAGTTCATAAATTTATTAAAATTATATTGGATCCCACACATAATTTGTTAAAACGCTCTGAGATCCTCGACTACATACTACATGGAAAATCAAGGAAAAATAACATAGGTTGTGACGTGTTGTACAAACCTTTTAAATTATTTAACTTTGTGTTAAGTACACAGGTGACGAAACATCGTTAAAGGATGTCGACAAACATTCGACTTGTAATCGATGTTGGAAAAGTGTGGTTTGATTCCTATATTAAGATATAAGATAAAATCATAATATGTACGAGCTTAATATTCTAGATTTTCGTTCGAACGATTCTATGACTTTTATTTTTAAATGGTTTGTCCATTTAAAATACAAAAGTTTATATGCTTCGAATTTGTATCTCTAAGTTCGTCGTCCGCTCTTAAGGATCGCTAAACTATAAAATTATAAGGCTCGTATTTAGGATTGTTTTACATTAGATCGTAGTCGCGCGACGTTACGCAACTGTTAGAGTGATTTTTATTGTAGAGGTAGTTATTATTTGCGGCTATGATCCTTAAGTGAGAAGGCACGGCGGGCAGGCGGGCAGTCACGCTGATGCTCTGCTTGCAACAATATGTAAAGGGACTTTAAAGCACGAGATTTTCCAAATGAAATCTATAGTTAATTATTCTGTTAGCACATGCAGAATTAATTCAAACCAGTTGATATTAATCATACAAGACTATTATATTATACAATGAAGGCCTTGATTGTTGATGTGGGAAACATGCCGTGATGAGATCTTTTTAAATTAATATTTATAATCTATTAAAGTCCAATTAATGAATGTTTTGCCTGTAAAATAGATAACGATTGAATTTCAATTAATGAATACATATCTCTGTAAATCAACATTTCGGGGCTTTTAATATCCCAAGCGACATTTTGGAATTACGATTAATTTAAATGTCGAATATGTCAACCCGATAGTGATTGATTCTCGAAATGTACTTCATATTCTTGAAGTAATGGGTAAGTCAAATATAGATTTTTGGGACAACTAGGTAAATAGGGATCCTTCCACTTTTTTCTGTGCGTTACTATTAACGCTAATGCTTTAAGTATGAGTCCTTAATCCTAATCGTCTTTACAAGCGAAAAATCAGTTCGATTTATTTGCGAAACTTTATCAAGCTAATAAAAACTTTGGACTTAAGAGCCTTCTTCTTTATGAAATCGTTTGGAAAATCGACTTTGTGTACAAGGTCATCCTAACTAGAGGTATATTCAGGTAAATCAAGAGACGCAACTAGTATGTAATTGATCAAATCCTCAAGCGGCTTACGGAAACTCAGGACGTTAATGACACGGCCGCGCAGAGTGCATCACTGATTAAGCCACGCTGATACCATCGGGGCAATTCATCGCAGCAGTTAGTTCCGCTTCTGCATCTGTGCCTGGCGCTAATTGACTTACATCTTCATACAATAGCACATCTGACGTGTTTTCATAACTCCATAACGTATAATCGCTGGTATAATTCTAGATGAGGTAAAATAAAATGTTTTGTTTATCTGATAAAATATATATAAAATGTTAATATACTATAATTTTTTTATGTGAAGTAAGAAGACGAGCAAGACGCTCTCCTGATGTTGAGAGATAACGCTGCCCATAATCTGTACAGTGCTACCTAGGATTTCACAATGGTATGAAATTCTAGGTAGCACTGCACTAACGCTTCTTACACGAGAGTCATAAAATGATAAGACTCTTTGGCCCAGTAATTTAACTAGCTACATTGCCTTCCTACCGAAGCACAGTAATATTGGTATGCATACTGCTGAGGCGGTAGATTAGCTGGCACGCGAAGGTTCTAATTCAAATCTAATATAATATTATTTGTATTTCATCAACGCACATATTGTTATGGGCATCTTCCACTGGGAACGATCGGATCCAAGGCGAAGAAATTGATATTTTACTAAATAAAAATTTTTTTTATTAAAATCCTTGATATTTATTGATTCTGTAAAATAAGTTTTATGTGGGATAATTTCATTGAATTTTGATTAATTTGTCTTATTTACCAGAAAAGGAAGGTGATACACTTTAAAACAGCCTGAGCTACTTCGGGTTAAATCAATCTTGTGTCAAGAATTTCGGATTGATTAACTTGCTCAATTAAAATCCGTACAATATACTCTATAGATGTATTTTTTGTGTCGCCTGCCGCCGTTCGGTAACCATTAGAAGTATGCTAATGAACTTTTTGCTCGCGTAATGTTTTAATCCGACGTCGAATTCATGTACCAACCAGTAGCCCAAGTAAGTGTCTAATGTCGGCGTATTTTACAAACGATTAAACTAAATAACTTTATACATTTATGTACCTACCTATTCGACTAATTCCTGTTCGTTTCGTGAGAATGTTATAATACAACAGTGTAAAAGATACAGAAGGTCGGTTCTGCCTTTGTACGGTACTCAGCGCCACGATAGCATACAGCTCAGTGAATTTTCAGTGGGAAATTTGTCTGATACAACGTGCATTCGTGGTTACCCGTCTAGTTATTTGCAATGAGATTTTCTATAAAAATGTCCATTTACCTCTAAATAGACTCTCGGTAAATAGACTGAGAATAGAACAGAAGCTATTTATAATGTGTGTGTTAAATTTAGACTGTCTGCTCGTAGTTGATTTTGCCTGACTTCTGCATTTATCTGTTTTGTGTTAATAGAAACCTTTTAATATAGGAAATAGGAATGGAGACCTCCTTGACATTAGTTTTAAGTGAATTATGTGCATGTTACTTAACAAAATAATGTCACGTCTCCAAAATCTAGATCATTTATCATTTGGATTTGGTATCGTGGGTAAGGTTACTGTACAAGGTGTTATAAAAAAGTGACGTAATAATTAAGGGAACGTATGTACACCACTCATATTTTAAAGCATTCAAGAATAATAACTAATATTAAATGGAAAATGAGGTTGTTTTTTTAAACTCGAATTTTGGAATGGCTTTTACTAAATGTTAATAAAAAATAGCAAGCAAATAAGAGGGAAGGCCTAAACGCCCGAAAATACGTCGGCCTTGACCGACACCGCTTTAGTACTACCACCACCATCCGTTCATCCGTTCGGGAGTTACGATCCCACAGACAGACACACACACATAGACACGACAAACTTATAACACCCCATCGTTTTTGCGTCGGGGGTTAAAAATCAAATCAAAGATATGTTTCATCGATGTCCATTCAATGAACCTCAAATTATTTTGCCGATATCGTTCTCATTACTGACGAATGTTATGGCATTTTACATAATGAGCTACAGGAATCCACTGTTAAGTTTTAATCGTTGTTTTTCAATGAATTGAGAGCGAATTCACTATGCTTGGTGATACATAAGTAATCGTGGAATTATTTATAGTATTATCTGCTATAATATATAATGCAGGTGCTTTCGTTTAGATACTATTTCTGGTTATATAAATACAACAATATGAATTATGAGGGTGTTTGTTTATGTTACCTCCTCACGCTCAAACGTTTAGGACTCAATAATCTAAAGTGTTTCTTACATCGTAGAATAACACATAGGCTACATTTTGACTGGACACTAAACTTCTGCCGATGCGGTAATGTCGCAAAGTGGTTTAAGTGAGTAACGCTTCCAGTCGTCCTGCACGTTGAGTCCCACATAACCCTCCCTTACCCCCGACAGGTGAGTTTTTCTCAGTATTAACAAATAAATATTTAGTAAAACTGCTGGATTCAGCTAACGTTGAAATATTTTTTTCCAAAATCTCAGAAATAGGTTAAAGCAACGTATGCTTATCGGTAAAGGTTATCTTTAGGTCTATTTAGGTGGTATTAAAATGAGCTACGTTTAGTACCTACGGACATCCTATCGGCAGAACCGATCTACCTAGTAAGTAGGTAATTTATTTAGTTCACATGCTTAACGGTCAACAAAGCGCCAATTACAAAGGTTTATTATGCCAATTAAAATGTGTGAGCCATTTCAGTTAGACCAAAATCGATTAAACTTTGACCGCGACTAAGCTTGGCATGCGAGATTCTTGTACGCACACAAGCTTCATTCGTAAACTTTTCAACTAGGTAAATTTGTTCAAGTAATTATTACAAGAACAGATTTACTCAACACGAATATAAAATACAGTTTCCATCCACGAGTGGTTAGTTAAAGCCTTTTTGGCTTAATTTTTTTTATTCTAGGAATTATTTTGTACTTTTGCAAAATAGTTCACACATTATAAGCTTAAGCTTTTTTTGTGGCAAATGCTTTTATGAAGATAAAGCTTGGAAACAATGTTTCTGCTACTAACTACTACATCAGTAAAGAATAAAGAACACTTGTGTAGACCACAGATCGGCCACACGGCCAACTATAGAAAATCCAAGTGCTCCTAACCACTGTCCGATGGCAGCTTGTCCAGAATGTTGTCACCATTGCATCGTAGGATTGCTTAATGATATTACTTACTTTAATTATACATATTTTTGTTTTTTTTTTTATTAAAAAGGGTTTAAAAGCAATACCCGTTTAAGCACAATCATAAACAGTTTTAACCGTTTGGCACAAATCTCTTATTTTTATTAGGCCTCATTTCATTTCTACTCTAGTAAGACATCACACTAATTTATAGTCGCGTATCGCGTAGTTATAACAAAGAACTTAATATTAAATACTCAACAAGTTATTGCATGTATTAAAACCCGGAGCTTTCGCTCTGTCATAGATTTAGGGCTCTGTTTTAATTGGAAGGCGTGTATTAATATAATTCATTACAAGGTGTGGTTCAATTCTGCATCAGAAGCAGAATAAATACATTACTTTAATAAATGCCGCGCAAAGGTAACCGGCGGACAATTTAGAGAGCCTACTCTATTATCAAATGTTTGAAATTAACTAGGTATTTCAGTCGATTTATATGTCCCTTTTGTAGATATTATGAATAACGTAAACGTGTATTAAGTAGCTACATAATATTATGTACCTCAACATTGTACATATCTATATGTATGAAAATATAGTATATACTATATATTAACGAGTACTTTTAAAAATTTATTTAAAAAAATGTACGATAAAGAAGGTAATCTAAATCATCATTTGTAACTAATAATTAATATACCTATAATTTGCGGTAATTAAAAACCTTAATTACAATTATTATAATCAGGTTATTAAAAATGCGTGCCTGTAATTATAAGTAAAAACGCTCGTATTTTTATACGCACAATGTACGCATATATAGCATTTATTGTTCAAAATTATTTGTTCAGCTTACTACTTATTACTAAAAAACATTGAGTAGGCAAAGAATACTGTAACTGTTCTTTATAATGAAATTTTATTGAAAGCTTTCAGCGCAGTTCGATTAAAAATAAAATGAACGCGTACACTGTAAACAAACCTAATTAGATTTTTTCGTCGGCTAAAAAACCTAACAATTAATGCAATTGGTAGCTCGGGTGCACGGAAGTAACAAAGTTAGTGCCTAAAATACGCGGCTAGGGCATAGGTTAAAGGGAAAACAGGTGACTACCCCTCCTGCTCGTACCTAGAGCAAAGTTTGCCCATCCAGTGCATTGGGGCGGAATATTTCATTAAGGTGACACGTGAAAATAGCGATAAAAAAACTAAATTAGTCCATAATTTAAATAATATCTACAAAAATATTAGTCACATAATTTTTTGGTTGGTGAATAAAGAAAAAAATAGTGATATATGACGCTTATAAGTTTTTGGGTGGCGATGCGTGACGTCACTAAACGGTACAAATGTACCTACATACATAATGTAGTACGGCCAGTGACGTCACGATCAGGCAACTTTAGTGCTTTGAATCTCACAAAGCACTAATGTTAACAAAGAAAAAAATAAGTGTCCAAAAAATACCAAATTTCTAGTAGGTAAATAATTTCTATTTCCAAATATAAAATACACTACTTTTTATTTCGGCATAATTCGTTCTGGTAGAAGGTTCACTTTATAATTAGGAAAAACAATAAATCGATCAAACTATTAAACAATTGATGACCCAGGACAAAGCTTACGAAGAGCTACATATTACCTATTACGGGTAATCCTGGGTTATACTGATTTTAATGCGCAGCGTGATTTTTTACATTAGACGAACGTTGTTTACTTCATAGCACAATAAAAACTTAATAATAAAACCTCATGACTAAAAACAAAAACGGTAATTACAATGTATGCAATCATTTAGTTCTCCAAGTAGTCGCTTCTTTAAGTTTCCATAAACTTTACTTCATTATCCTCACATTATCTTATAACGCTTCCAGTTTACGTGATATTTTTAAAACCTACCTCACCTTACGGCGAATGCGCCGATACGACCACGGCCAGGGTCACAACATGTCTGGCGAGGACCCTTAATAACTTGCATTTAAAGTAAACTTCAGCACGTCACACAAAGATAATATTTTCAAGATAAGCAGCATTTCACGGTTTACGTCAGTTGCCCAGTGTGCGGTCATCCACGAACATTTTAAATTCATGTTTCAAACCACTTTTATATTTCAACTCCCAAGTTATGCGACTTTTAAAAAATGCGAAAAATTCAATTCACCGCTTATCCGATTGCTGCGCTGATCCAAGAATTTGAGGTATTTTTCGTCTACTATCTTAGTTTTTAGATTTAATATAAAATAATTCTCAGTGAATCTACTTTTGAAATTCCTTATAAAACGGCGTTGTTAGAATGGTATTATAATATATTTGGTGTCTTATTTTTAGATGACCGTCACATCAAACAAAAACCTAAATGCTTGAATTGTCTTTTTACAGCGATAAAAGAGGCGATAAGTATCGCAACCTTTTTGCGTTGGTATTCTCTTAGAATTGTATGGTATACGCTGACGTCATTGTACTAATTGTACCACGGAATCCCCTGATTGTCACGGTTGTTAAGAAGATCCGCCAACACCAAAAAATGAGTAAATACCGTCTATGATCTAAATAGATGGAGTTACGAGTGTTTCTATATGCACAAACGTTTGGACGTTTTGACAGCATATCACTAACATAAGGTTTTTTATAATCATAAACAAAATGCTTCTTCAGCTCTAATTAAGTAGGTAATGATGATTTTTTTGACTATAACATATACATAACTACTGTATGCTGCTATATTTTTGGGTCTACTGCATTTAAAAAAAGTGATGTGATGATTAATATAAGAACCAAGTCAAGCTATTTTTGTTGTATAGGGTATTATTTTTAATATTTACTTGTTTGCAATGTTAAAGAAAGAAAAATATTTAAATGATAATTATTTTGTAGTTATAGACTATAGAGATAGATTATCTTATAGCAATTTGTTAAACTTCCTGAATACGTATGACTTATTTGGCGAAGATAGGGTTCCGTATAAGGCAAACCCGAACCAACTGTTTTCTTCAAAATAATAAATTTTTGTCGTTCAATTAATTGTAACAAGAATTTGACGTTTAATTTATACACACATCAAAACTTTTCTACAAAGTACTCGAATCATTTAAATCGACGATTCGACCACGTGAACACACAAAAGCAATTTTAAAAGACCTTAATGAATTTAATACTATATGATTAGATGTTTCAGCAAAGCAAACCACGCGGTTTAGCCACGTGGTGTATTATATTAATTTCCTTCTGCCATCATTAAATTAAACGCCTTTATAATGACGATTGTCGTTAATGAACATAATTTGCTATTGAATATGCGTTTTTAAGACTCTTAACGTAATAGCTGCTAATTGGTCATGACTCTGCCAAAATAAAATTATTTGTATTTATTATTGTGTTAACGATGTAATAGCTTAATTGCTTGTTCCGCAAACACTAACCACCTATTACTTATAGTTAGCTTTTGTTCGGAAAAGGCAAAATTAATTTGGCTATAAGGAAGTTTGCGTTACCGCATCATGATCTTATATATGTGGAGGGAATTCATAATACCAGTACCAATCAAAAATATACTCAAGAAATTTGATTTGGGCGAATGAATACAATGAAAATGTTATCTATATATTAATTAAAGATATTTTTAGTGTTCATTTATTTCACATTTCAATAATAAATAATTTAAATTATAATTTATACTGGCCCCTACTCACCACACTTGTGTTTATTATTAATTATGTTTCGACCACATTTCAATCGTTAATTATAATTTTACCTCTAACACCATGTAAATAATGAAAATAACTAGGTAGGTACTATATAACATACTCAATGACATTATTGTGTGAAATTAATCTTCATTAAATGAATTAATATATTAAATAACGTAATGTGTGGTTAAATATATTTCTGATTACCAATTGCATGTTATGAAATTTTAATTATGACTGGGTTATTTACCGATTTTAAAATATATATCAATGTACCTATATATTGTATATTATAGGTCTGTGATTGTTTTTTTTTTTTTTTATTTAGTGTGCATATACTCGTATATCTTATTAATTTGGGGATTTATTAATTCGAATAATAGTTATGTACCTATATGCTTTATTTATGTATAGATGTCATCGTCTTTCAATTGTCCACAAACCGTGTTTTACCGATGCTTTTATCTATGCTTATTGGTTTTTCTATTGTCAATTTTTAAGTGGCCACTGAATACAGATAATAAATATTGCGTATTTATTTTCCTGGTGCAAACTGTACCTACTATGGGTGACTCACGGGGTTGCCTTGTTTGTAAAACATTGTCTCTGTTAAAATGCATAGCTTATGAATGGAAAAAATCTTGCGCAACGCGTCATACATTCATTACTGTTATTTCAATTGTCAAGATATGTTCTTTGTTGACGTAATCATTTAAAAAAAACATTTGTCATCACTCTAAATAATTTATGAGTATATTTTTGCTTCTGTGAGAGGAAATTAACAACAGTAACCATAAGCAGGAAAAATGTGTTTTGTTTTTAATTTTCAGATTAACAACCCTTTTACATTATTTATTAACAAAATTAAAAAAAAAATGAACTAAATTGAATTGATGTAAGAGTGGCATCGCGTCGTTTCAAAAAATTACTCTCCATTCGTTTTGTACCTCTGTTTTTTTTTAACACAACAAACAAATGTGTGCGAAGCTTAAAATGGCACAACTAGAAAAAAAATGGTATTAAGGTCCTAATTTTATGAAATCTAATAAATGTATTTGTCACACGTATATGTACAATATTATGTAAGACCATCTAAAACCCTTCAGAATTGGAAATGTTTATAATATTATTTTCTAAATATTAAGCGTAATATATCTCAGTACCACGAGGCCGAAAGAATCGGCGACATCGCGACTTGCACATAAAACGAATGGAGAAAGTAAATGTGAAATCACTCGTATGTAAAACGTTTAACTAAGCAAAGGACTGTGCGTTGATCAAGTTATTAAGAATCTAAATTCTACGATACTAAATGAATACTTAGTTGAAAATAGAAATCATTTGGCTTTGAACTTGAAATACTATTCAGACGAAGTTTAATTGCAAAGATACTTTTACATGGTACGTACCAATATATGGACTTTACATTAGCCTTTGAACACGATCTCGCGTGATGTTATGTGACGATGCGGCCGAACATTATTTTAGCAGACTAAACCGTGGGACAGGAGCGATGAATCCCTCCTGACTTCGCAGAAGGTCGCGTCGTGCCGGAACACAGTCGTAAGGACTCTTTTAATCATAATTTAATTACCGCTTAAACAATCCAGATAACTAGGGATGAACTCGACTGTTCAAGCATTTGATGATTATATATTTTTTAAATATAAATCAATTTAATATTGACAAGGATAATAAAAGGATATTTAACAATAATTATTCCGTGATTAATTAGTAATTTACGGATGCGGTAATTATTCTTGAACGCCTATTAGTCTGTAGCGAACAAATAGAACAGTGCTCAGACAAAAAAAAATATAATGAAAACCTTATTTCCAGTATTATTTATTATTCTTATCTTTGATTGTTGAGTAGTAATTCAATTGTGTACAGATTTTCCACTAAGTTTCCCGTAGACTATGGAATGTTTTGAAAATTGGCACCTACCTTTATTAACTCTTAAATAAGTCAAAGATAAGTTTTACAATATATTCATTATTCATGTTAGATTTAAATAACATTTTGTTTAGCAAGATGTGGAAATTTATAGGTACCTTATATACCTTCAAGGTTAACCGACGACTTGGACAAAATTGTTAGAGTCTACTGTATACAGAATAGAATAAAAGCGTGACGTGATGTTCTAAAGGAATTTGTATCATCAGCCACCTAAGAAATTCTAGCGACTGATGCACACTCATATTTTTATAAAAGTAAAGGTAAAATTTATAATGTCTGGAGACAAGCTCGCCTGATCCTGATAGCTGCTGAAATTCGCCAAAGCGATTATGCCAGCCGAATACAGGCGCCTTAGTCCTTAGATTAGAAAGCCAAAATCGGTCTGAGACAAGCTCAGCATGACTAGGTGATAGATGTATATAATATTATGTTAATAATAATTAAATACTAATCTTTAAACTGTAACGTCTAGCACAAATGTATGGGACTGACTGGAGCAACAGTATCAAGATGTAAACAAACGTTGTGCAAGCTGCACAAATATGAAAGGCACGTACTCGAACTGAGGTAGGTGACGTCACCGCGTTTAGTTACGTTTGCGTACTTGTTCTTGGTTTACTTGAGAATATTCCTATTTTCTTTACAATTATTGGTAAATAAAATATATCTATAGTTTCTATAAACGCTTTTAGATGAGATATCCAAAATATATCAAACGTACTTTTAAAATCAAACTATGGTTCTTTTAAAGTTTTTATATGACTTTTTCAAAGTATAAATACCCTAAAGTACGTACTAAGTTTTAGCCGGTTTTGTTTTGGGTGGCAGGAAGTGGCACAGGACAGAACCAGGCTCTTTTTGTCGGAAGCCTAAACTCATAATTTCCATAAAGGCCCAATTAAATTATTCTCAAGTTTTGAATCTAAACCGTTGATCCCTAATTTCAGCAGAGATAGAATAGACTCAACAACGCTGTATGTAGGCGCGTTTGTCCCGCGCGATATCACGAGAACAGTTAATTCTTAGTAAATAACATTCATATTATTATAATTCCCAACACATACCTAATGTAAAACATAACAGTAATTTAAAATATCTTTCATGTTATAAATAACGTACGTGTCATCGTAGACAGCAACATCGATAAACCAAATGGCAGTAGGGCTAGTCATGCAAGTAATTGCAAAAAACATAAAGATTTCCATACAATTTTCCCGTAGCCTGTTATCGTTGTAGGTACATACACGATGCACGCTCGTTCGAACACTTTTGACGTTTATAACTCACTGAATTGATCGATCGATAACTATAACCATATTAATTAATTTTCTTAATTGGAAATTATATCCGCCCATATGAAATCGCTGTGAAACTCTAGTACCTGGGTTATGTCTTAAAAATCTTATCAGGCCTTAAGTTATGTATGATTTTCTTTTAATTAGAGGTATATTGATCTCTAACGAGGAACGTGTACTAAATAAATTGGTACTGAAATTTTAAGGTACAACCGTCCAATTCTTTAATTGGACTTCAATTTCGGCATCGCGATATATAAAACAAATATCACTAGCGATCTGAAATTGCTTGTTAGTGATAAAGTCGCTTCGGATATCTAATTTCCAGATATTGTTCATGTATTTCTCGGATTTTAATTGGGACCATTGGGAAGGTTTAACTACGGAAAATTCGTATACTATCGGAAAGTGAGCTCTAATCAAACTTTATATTTTAATGACGAGTATTGTTTAAGTATTCTATAATTTTATTATTTGTGTAATTTATATAAGTTATTAATATATGTCTAAACTAGCACATCACTACAATATAAATTTACTCAAAGTTAAGTCGGGATATGCCCTATAAGGGACATAATATAATTATGTAAGTGAATGTTGTTAACTGATAGATATACTTGTACCTAGTGTTACTAGGAAACCCTTGATAGTTATTATCATTATAAATTCTAAAATACGATATAGTTCGACCAATCTTAAAATGCAGTTCGTGCACATGCACGTCAGGAACATTTTGTTTGGATAACAGGTGCGATTTTAAAATGGTTTAACTTTACATCGTGTTATGTTCTAAAGGTTTTATTAAATGTAATATTCCTTTTTTATAGTTCCGTACCCAAAGGTGCTATCGGGACTGGTCTCAGAGTTGTTTATTTTTAACTTTTATGACCTACTAGCTGCGCCCAGCGGTTTTACCCGCTGTGCTATAGCCTATGTGCTATTCCAGGGTCTAAGCTATCTCTATACCGCATTCAGCTCGTTATCATTCAGCTCAATTGGTCCACCCGTTTAAGCGTGAAGAAGTCACAAACATACACACTCACAAACATTCGCATTTAAAATATTAGTGTGATTATAACTTTAATAGTATTTTTTAATGTTTATTATAGGAACAAACACAAAAGTAAGTAGTAAACAAATCAAGTTTAGAATTTTTTCAGAACTCGATAACAATAAACATCGTTATACCTATAACACCAGTAACATGTAAGTTTATGTGCAGGCATTTTCCATAATTTCAGTTATGTTTTTATTCAGACGTAAATGTTACTCAACGTTTGAACAAATCGTGTTTGCATGTAACACTTTCTTTATTAGGTTTATTGTGTAATCTATTACTAGAGATTTGTATCATCGTTGATATATGCCGAACATTTTGTATTTTACTTTGCACATGGTAACTATTAAAATC
This sequence comes from Hemithea aestivaria, assembly GCA_947507615.1. Taxonomy (NCBI): domain Eukaryota; kingdom Metazoa; phylum Arthropoda; class Insecta; order Lepidoptera; family Geometridae; genus Hemithea; species Hemithea aestivaria. The sequence goes on from OX382323.1 coordinate 7,058,803, forward strand.
TTTGTGTCTAAAGATCTAGCCCCGAAATGACTTTGACCTCTAACTTACAATAAATGATATTTGTCTGCACTCCTCCCATTATCTTGTCATTATTTCCAGTAAACAGGTCAACTGGTAGAAAATGCTATGTTAGCATTAAGTTAGTCCTAGCGTTGTGCTGAATAATAAAATAAATAAATTAAGGCTTCACGTCGGCCTATTCTATGGCAAGTATTTGTCTGTCGTACACATATATTTTTAACCTCGCAGCTACAATGACAGGGATAGGCACAAAACATTTTAAAAAATCACCATTCCACTAAACAAATTGTTCTCGACGTCTAGGAACGAGTCCCAATTTAAAAGTGGCCAAACTAACTACATGAGAACGAACTACTAATATGCATTGTAATTGCTCTGTCATGACACGGATGGCAAATAGCGAGTCGTAGCGAATCGATCAAGTTGAATAAAAAAATGCAGGAAGACATTGTAATTTCCAAATCGAATGCTTAATCAATGCAACAGCTGTGCTGACGCTTGTTTTGCGGTTCTTAAAATATTTTGAGAATTGGTCACTGTTTAAACTCGAATTAAAAGACCTCGTGTTCTCGTGACCACGACCTATCGGCGTCGAGGTAATTTCAAACTTCAACATTTAATTTTTTTTTATTTTACGTACGAGTTATCTTAGTCCTTTGTTTGGAGGTAAATTTAATTTCAGATTTATTTGGGATGAGATTTGTTCTTGAGCATGGTTTGCAACAATCTGCCATCGAGTAAGAAACGTGTAGTAACTTATTATAAAAAAATATCACGTGCGTTGATTGCAATTCAACTTAAGCTAAATAGGTATATAGTTAATAGAGTCGTAAATATCATTTATTAATCGATCCAAAACATAACGTAAGTTATGATTTATATCGAAGTATTTCAACCTTGAGGAGTTCGCGAAACTTCTCGATCTATTCAAACTTGAAACGGCAGTGGTTAGTGGCAGTGTTAGTGGTTACTGCCTATTGTCTGCTAGTAACGAGTGTCATAATAAAGATCGTTTGTCGCACATTACTACCGATCTGATGAGACCTCCATTGATGCAAGAGTTTGAGAGTACACACTATTATTTACAGTGAGATCTGTTATTTGGCTTTAGAAGGGGTAAATTTAACTCTAAAAGAAAAATAATAAAGCATTTAGCATCTTTCAAGGCACGGAAGTAAAAAATTATTTAGTTGTTAATGTACGAAATGGACTATATTATGCTTCAAAAACCTTTTCGTGTATTTATTTAAGCAAAGGTATCCTTTCGTGTGTTTTAGAATTTTACAACGTAAATGTAAACAAGTGAAATTTAAAAAATACTTTTTAAAAACAAGCTTTAATTATTGTTATCATCTTGCATCATAAAGTACTCGTCAAGACGAATCAAATGAGCCCAAACTCGATGGGGTTGCGTTGTTTTATGACAGAGTTCCTTTGGCCACCTTCCAGCTCCATCATCAGATCAGCTCGATGTCATAAAAATATTGCATTGTCATCCGATTTACACACGCATGCAAATTTTCAGCTCAATTGAAAACCGGGAAGTGGGTCAAATTAAACTTGCAAGATTTGATTACAGACAGACAGACAGACAGACAGACAGACAGACAGACAGACAGACAACAGACAGGTGAAAGTAATATAAAGCTTGTAAAATAAAAAAGCATTTAGCTTCTTTGAAGACACGGAAGTAAAAAAATATTTTGTTGTTAATGTACGAAATGGACTATATTATGCTTCAAAAACCTTTTCGTGTATTGTTTTAAGCAAAGGTATCCTTCGTGTGTTTTAGAATTTTACAACGTAAATGTAAACTACTGGTCATACTCGTAGCTACAAAATCCTCGTATTTTAATCATCTTGGTCGTTCTAATTTTAGAATAGATCCTAATATTTTTTAACAAAATCTTATAATGTTCTTTCATAGTTCACACTGAATTTATATGCTACCGGTTAGTTATGTTTCAGCCCAATAATACAAGAATAACTTCAAGATTAACATAACACTTTAGTAATTAAGGTATGTGATGTTTACCACTGAATGAAACTATGTAAGTATGTATTTTAAGAAAATTAAGATCTTTTATCTTTATCAAAATATTCAAATGGTTGGGCTGAGATTGTCGATGGTTTTTGCTAATGTATCCTGTTTACTTCGAAAGCGGTCAAGCGGACCGCCTCGCCTCAATGTAGGCGCTGCACAGCCGCTGCCATCCGTCTTGCAGTGACGCGAACTTGTTTGAGGTACCGTTCGGAACGAATATGCACCGACTGTTTACATTTTAGACAACATGCTGCTGCTCAAAATTATTACCTTAACGTTACCTTTATACTAACGTTGAGGCACGCTGCCTCTGACGTGTAAAATAAATTGTCTCAACCAAATATTTTTGAGAAAAACAAGCTAACAATACTACAGTAGAGAACACTTATCTCATTTTTTTTATATCTGAGATTGTTTGCATTACATAGCTTAATTTAATAGGATGTTTATGGTATAATTATTTACAGCAGTTTAAAATAATATGACGATTGTCTCTAGTAGTGACTTAGTTTCACAAAGTTGCTGATTTTTGCTTTCTGCCAACTCCATCTAGATAAGATCTTGATCGGGTTACAATATTTTTTTAAGCGGGTTGCATAAATTATGAAAAATAATGAAGTGAAAGCAAAACGTAGTGAAATTATCCGCAAATCTTACCATAGTTAAGTCATCGTTGAAGTATTTAGAACAGCTCAATAAAAACTTGCACTACCGAATGTCCGATGATCATAATTTATGCGAGCAAAATGCAATAACCTCGATATAAATGGTAATTAAACATGGCAAGAGCTCTCGGTCTACTTACAGCTTGTGAGGCGCCAACTTGTCCGGCTACTGAAAGCGCCGACCACTTAATATGAGATCGGTAATAAAATTATTCAAAGTCAAAACCCTTTGGTACCTATATATAATATTTTATATCCCATTTAATAGCCCTAAACGATCAACCGTTTTGGTTGTAGCTGGACATTTTTAATAGGATTGTAATGGGTATGGGACCTAAACATATAGGTATGATTGTAATAACCACAGACTACAATTTTATTTGGAATACCTTTTCGTCTTGAATGTTTGTTTAAATTATTCTGAGTAGTTTACTATCGGTGCTGTAATAGAGTTTATTAATTCCAAACAACAATAAAAACATCTCTCTAAATAAGCAAGCTACGTTTAAAATTAATTCAGGCTAATTAATTAAGTTACTGATATAACAATCAAGATTAGATTAGTAAATAAACCAATTTCAACAGGTGTCTGATATTAAACATTGGTATAAAAAAACATGTTATTTTGTTTATTATTGATTTTTTCCATCGGAGTTCGGCTGCTTTTAGATTGCAGCATGTTCCCATAATACCTGCAGATCTAACGGCCGCTCCGAACTTTTATAGATTTCAAACTTTATTAAAACGCTGGCTCGTCCAGAAAGCTTTTTATAGTTATGACGAATTTATTAATTTTAAAAATAATGTTAAGTAGGTTTCAACAAAAGGTTTTGTAGAACCCACGTATGTAATATTTTATTATTTCATTATATAATTAAAAATAATTTTGTTGTACAATAATATTGTAGCTAGAATTTATTTGACATTATACATTATAATTCGTTGATTATTACCAATAAATGACTATGAACTATACTAGTCGGAATCATTTTGATCTTAAGTCGCATGCAATTTAAAAATGGTTGAAGTGCTCATATTACACTTTAGACAGATTTCGATGAGTAAAGGTGGACGCGTCAAACGGTACAGCCCACCCGCTGTTTGCTTGCTTTTCATTCCACTGTAGACTGTAGGTACTAGATGATTGCTTTCACATCTATCAAGCACGCACACGCATATTGAAGGTACACAAAGATATGTTAAATATAGGCACTAATGTTTTTATACCAAAATGCCTTATTTTGGAAGGGACTTCCACATTTGGCTTACTGTCATTTGGGACACAAAATTTTCGGACACTTGGTCCCAAATGTTCTCACCTGGTAGGCCAACCTGTGGTAGAAGAGTTTCACGATGTTTACTGAAGTCAAAGAGGATTGTTTTACTCTTGCTTTTTTATATAGGAAGATTAAGCAGTGAGTTTGCTTTAAGAGTTAGTTCTTAGCTTAGTGCTTAGTACTAATATAATTTTATTAAGGTATAATTCCTGAAAAATATTAACCTTATATAAAATTATGCTGAAGGAAGGCAATCTATATAGCACTAGAGCAGGGAAGCCTTTCTGATGGGATCTAATTAGTTGTTTTATAACAATAAAAGAAGAAGTTAAAACTGTGTGCGAAAATCAGCGAAACCTCGAAATTCGTCCTTGACTGGCGTGTTGTAACCAATACAGTTATAAGTCTCGTATCATCGCCCCAAAATAATATTTGTATTGTCGAGCAAATAGTAACAAGTCAATGGCGTGTCCACAGTCAAATCAGTGACCGTCTTTACTTAACCGATTTGTTTAGAAATTATCATCAATTTTGTAACCAAAGGACCGATAGCGACGTTGTCCTAATGTTCAAACATCATAATTACAAACATTTTGTGGTAACTGATAACACACAAGTGCTAATTGTTACAAATTAGATAATATTGGTTTGTGCATATTAGGTAACGATACGTTTTAAGTTCAATTATTAAGGACAAATGAAATATTTGATTTGTATAGGGAAGGCCTATATCCAGCTGTGGACGAACATAGGCTGATAATGAATGAATGAATAATGGAGATTGTGCAGTCTTAGAGAGAATATGCATCACTGTATAAAATAATCGCATCATTTAAGACAACTCGACAATTTTCTATTAAACATTAGAGCTACAAAAACCCGTTTACTTATATTATATTTGTGAGCAAAATCGATAGAGATGTATGGTCTATGGAACCCTGCGGTGCTTAGGCCTTACTTTGTATTAAACTTAATTACCAAGAGAAATTGTTGATAGCAAAAACGATAGCTATCTTTAATAGGACCTTCAAGTCGAGAAAATTACTATTATTATAAATTATAATTAATTACATTATACTTGAAAATGTCATGTTCTAATAAGATAGGACTAAGCACGCGATACGAATCGTGCAACGGGAAAACCCGACTAAAACTATACTTTCGATGTATGTACTATGTACCAATGCAAAGCAGCGCAGGAATTCGTGCGAAGACTTGCAAATACACCGCCCTCACGTAGGGTTGCCAGATATGACCTCAAGCGAGAACGTTTTAAAAGGAAGGTTTCGGTGCGTGATACATCGGCTTACAAAAACATTGTGACATCCCATTATTTTCGATTTTGTTTATGGACACTACCGTGTGTCGGATCGGATGGCATGTGGAAGATTGGCAACCTATTTTGTGCTTTTAACCGTGTAAATAGGACATACAGAAGTAGGGTAACCTTGTCTGTTGGGGGATAAACCCTAGTTAATTTTATCAAGACTGTAAGCATAATATTATAAGTAGAATACATTGGCTTATTTACTTCTAGGAATCATTTCTCACGCTTTTCTTCTTATTCGTTTCTTATTCTTTACTACTTTTATATTTAAATAACAGCGAGAAATGAACGTAGTATAAACTGGTAAGAACGTACGTTATATAAACCGGTAAAAAGATGAGCAAGACGCTCTAATATTGGTAAGAGATAACGCTGCCCGTGGTCAGTACAGTGCTACCCAGGATTTCACAATGATTCCAATTTGAGCTATTGCGGCAACCCTACAGCAGCGGAGACTTTAAATCTGCCTCGGTTGGCGGCGCCGGGCCTAAAGAGCCAACCGGTTGTACCACCTTCAGTGAAAACGCGACCAATTAAGACCATACACGAGGTTTTATACCAATTTTATTTTACTTTTGATTACTTACTAATCCTAAAGGAGAGATGGAAACATCAGAAGTGGAACACGTCTTAAGTTTTTGTCGTTAAATCACATAAACAAAATTAATATCGTTACAAAACATTTTTGTAAATCTCCATAATATCATAAATGCAAAATCCTACAATATATAATAATAATTCCAACACATTAATATGCAAAGATAAACATATTCCGAGTTGAATTTTATTATGTGACAGACATATTTCACAGTCACAGTTCTTTACTGAAACCTAAATTACGTAACTCTCCACCAAAAATCTGGTTTAAATCTTCATAAATATTCTCCCAAAGTAGGTAATTAGGCATTTATTATTCAAATACCTTATTCAAAGTGTCTCTTTTTCAGATATATGGCTAAAAACGTAGACGTTTCGCATACCTTGGTCGAATATTGATAAACCGGAGCTGTTCTAGTTGAGATTCATCGCACGATGTATCGTCGAAACAACCTTGTGACAAGGTTTCGGAGCAAGCACACAATATTGAATGCGGTGACCGCTTCCTTACATTACCCAACCTGTCAACCATACTCACATCGATGACTCCTTGGCCTTTGACAAGGGTTCAACAAACATAACGCGACTGCTAACCTAATATTTCGCACGTAATAAACCAATAAAGATTTTAACAAAACATTTTTTCATTTGTTTAATTAGGTATAGTCTTTCTTTCTAGCAAACTAATCCCGGCTATTATCAGGACCTGATTTCCAGCATAATTTCATTTTGCTTATTCTGGAGCATTTTTACATAAAAACTAGTTCGTTATTCTTCGGGCGGGGGCCAGAGCCTCGTTTTTGCATATAAGCAAATTCTATTTAATCTGTGACCTCAATTTGACGGATCTAAAAAGCAATATACGCAGAGAGCAGTACACATTTGAAACTAATCGAACTAGACCTATTTAAGTAGAATATAATTACAGCGACAGCGATAGTTAAGAATAGGCGTGATGACAAGGCTAACATTTTTTAAATGTTATTAGTCCGTAATTAAAATAATAAAAAAATATTCGATACGTATTTTTTTGTTTGTCAATATCATTGAATTTGACTGAGATTTAAGGAATCTAAAATTATGGGGGGAGAAACACTACGTCAAACCTCAGTACAAATCGTACTGAGGCGTGACGTCATTACCCCCTTCTCCGCAACTTTAAGGCGCTGTAACTTACTCATTTTTCATTAAATTTACAAGAATAAAAATACGTGTCCAATATTTTTTTTAAATCTAAATTATGGACAAAAAAAAATTTTTCTGTCCACATGCCTATTAAGAGTCAATGAAGTTGCCTGCACACATGCCTCGCCGTATGATTCATATTTGACATGCTCATACAATGGACTTTCTCGGAACTTGTCAATGCAAAACTGTGTATTGTGTATTGTTTTTTAAACTCACGAACGCACGATATTTTCTGCACGCCTTTTCATAGGTGCCTTCAAAAACAATAAAAACCACTTGTAAAAGTATCTATTTTTTTAGGGTCCAAATTGGCTCGCATAAAAATTTTAGTCCTAATTTAATGTGGCATAACGTTTTTCAGCCTAAACTTCAAAACGCCTAAAGTTTTTGGGCATAACTTTTTTGGCCTAAATTTTTCTACCATAATATTTTAAAGCATAATAATATGTACGCCTAAAATTATTACGCATATTGTTTCAACGCATAATATTACTTCCCATAACATTTTTTGGCATAATTATATTCAGGCCTAATATTTTCCGACATAATAATATTCAGCCTTAATAATTGTCAGTATAATGATAAATATATCCAGCCCTAATTTTTAAGCAAAGTGATATCTACCAGCATAATCAGCAAAATATTATGAATACTAAAAGAAACGAATTATTAATTTCAATGTTCTAACCTAAAACCTAACCTATCCTTCTCGCGGTTGTTTGATTTTAATCTCCTCTATATCCTCTCTCTAAATAAGAAAGTGAGGGGTTATTTTTGGCACTTTGCTGCCCGCTACCGTGGCACTGTGGATATTGTTAAAACCTAACCTAAATTATTCGAGTCGGTTTTGTGACAGTCAGTTTCTCTGAGTGCATTAAACTGCATTCCTAAATAATTTAATTTACTTTAATATTAGTTTCATCCCTTAATATAATTATGTAAAATTATGTTTATGCCCGAAAAAGTTATGCTAAACATTTTCGGCCAAACTAAATTAGGACTAACAAAATTATGCGTACTTATATTATGACATACAAATTTATGCTTTACAAATATATGCTAAAAAACGTTAGGGCAACTGACAGTTATGGCAAAACAGAAGTATGTCTAAATATAATTATGCCGAATTATGATTAGGCTAAAAAAAGTTATGCGAAACATTTTCGGCCAAACAAAATTAGGTCAAAAAAAATTATGCGTGCGAATACGCGCCCATTTTTTTATATGTCTGGGTGAAATCTGTTTTTGTGCCAATATCGGTTCTATTGTATAAATTAACAGTTTATTTGTACGATTAGTTAAAATTGAGGTAATACTGGAGTATTAGTTGTTGATTTTCTAAGAGAAATAGCATGTTGTTTTTAATGTATATTTACCAAACTGGTATTAAATTAATTACCCATTTAATATATCTACATACATACATGATAAAATAGTTTACATTAAAAAAAATGTTACATTTATTTTATGTCTACTGCGTATTTAAATCCAAGAAAAACTAATTTGAATAATAAATATTCAATTAAACAACATTAATGTTTCATTTCAAGATATTTTTCTGCAATAATAATTTTATAAATAGTACGTAAGTAATGTTTTATATCGTTTAATTAGAACCGGATCACAGAAATAATAATATAATATTATGAAAATAAGAAATAGAGGTACAAAAAAATTATTATATATAATATATTATATACATTTATACAAAATATATACTCGTATTAACAAATAGATAGCATTTTCTATATGTATATTTATATTTTTTGAATCTATTTTATAAATTTATTTTTTATTTAATTTATACGTTAACGGTTTACACCAATTACACTATTAAGTTAAGAATCTAATATATATAACATTAATTAAAACTAATATTCATTGTTACCTCTAGAGTCTGGAGTATATGCTGAGTATTTATATACTAAGATAGATAACGCTTAATTGTGCATAAAAGTTACAGAACAAACAATTTCTAACATTAAATCAATAAATTTGAAAAAGTGAGGTGTGCAAGGCTAGATATACTTAGGTTTTTTTTACATTTAACTACCTACGTATGTTATTATGATATACTCCCAGCGATTTTACCCGCTGTACCTAGCCTATGTGTTATTCCAGGTTATTTATGTATATCCAGACCTCCATACATTCTTACAAATTTTCACGTTTATAATAATAGTAGTTATAGCATGAATATGTAACAAACATCCGCTTGATCAAAACGTATTCATAATTTATTCTTTAGAATATTAATATAATTGAGATAGGATGTACCAGGTACCAATTTGTACAAACCAAAGTCGTCGTACTACGAGTAAACGCGTTTTCGCATTTATTTATAGTTATGGATTGATTTACTAGGCGGCAAATATTATATATGTACACGTGTCTTAAAAAACTTTACATGATAATATTTAAATTGAATATCTAAACATGAAAAAATACTTAGGTCTACAGTATCTAGACATGGTTGAAAAAAAGATTTATTAATTTGACTCTCTAGCAATCGAAGAAAAAACACTTAGGTCAACTTAATATCTACCGAAAGTCTATCAAAGTTATAAAAGCTTTAAAAAAATCGTAGCCCTTCATATTTAGCGATAGTGAGTATTCAATTTAAAAAAAAATTATATGTATCTGTTCAATGCTGGACCCGAATTTCCTGTATCTTACTAATATTATAAACGTGAAAGTTTGTAAGAATGTATGGATGTCTGTATGTATGATGTTCTACTCTTTCACGCCTAAACAGGTGGACCGATTGAGCTGATATTGTATAGAGATAGCTCGGACCCTTTTTTTTGTTAACGCCGAGAAAAAATGGTTTACGCATACCCTCCCATCGGGGGTATGGGAGGGTTATGTGGGACTCCCCCTGGAATAACACATAAGCTACAGAACAGCTGGTAATACTGCTGGGCACAGCTAGTATCATCACAATCTTGTCCTTATTCCATTATGTATCTACTTCTTTCTGGTTTATGATCCGTCATACGAGAAAATATCTGTATGTATCTCTTACATACACACATCGTGCATATCCTCTTTGACACACTTCGCCCTCGTCTTTTTTCCTTGATGGTTAGGCAGAAGGGATTCTCAAAACTTTTCAAAATAAGTACCTTGTTGAAATAAGTGCTAGTCATAATTCTTTTACGTACATTTACCTAGTTATTACGTTAAGAATAGATATATGGAAAAACCTATAACGAGATATGTAATTAGGCATTGTGTATAATAAATTATCATGCACGGCGTGACTGATAAAAAATGTATAATGGGTAGGTACTGCACCCGCGCAGCTACAAAATTCAGCTACAAAATATGACAGTATTTCATCTTAACTCTAACGTTCTTTTGGTTTTATTTTCAGTCATACACCTACCTCTTGTATAGTGCCTATATGTGGGGTACTTATATTAAATACGTATTGTATTAATATAATCCCCACCATTAGCTTTTAACCAAGCTCTAACTTACATACCTACTCTTTTTTATTCTATAATCTTAATAATTAATAATAATAAAGTAATACAAATGGAATTATTATCTCAGAACAAAAGAAAAAACTTGTAATTGCATTATTATTGGCGGAGCAATAAAACTTGTACTTTTTTGTAAACTGGGAAGATATTCGACTCTCGAATATTCTTCTATATTTAGGCGATAAAAAGTTGAAATGGTTTTGCATAAAAACAAATATTGTGCAGTGTATAAACGTGAATCATATAAACATACAATGGTGCCTCTGAGACAGTTGTTATAATGTAGACACTGCGCAACAAAATCCAAACTTAAATGCTTCATGATCAAATAGAATCAAGTTTAGGTAACTTTTTAAAATTCCGCGGGTCTGCTCGTGATCACGGTTATTGTAACAGAATCGAAACGTCGAGGTTGGTTTTATTTTTTTTTTGTAAAACTAGCATTAAATGCCTACGCCATAAGTCCCAACTAATATAATTAATATAAGAATCAAGTTTTTTTTTTTTTCAACGTGGCAAATGCCTTTATTGAGAAAAACAAACTAACAATACTACAGCTACTACAGCAGTTGAGAACACTTTAATTAACCACAAAAAAAATTGTATTGAGTTGTAAAAATATATCGATATACAATAGCGTTTTAATACGATCATATTGGTACCATCGCATCGGGCACCTGGAAGCTTAGCCAAGAATCAATCGCCTCGCTAAAATTACTGGGAAGGCAGTCGTAACTTACGTAATTTCGTACATAATAACACTTTAAACTAACAAAAAAAAATTGGTTTTGTGTATTTTTTAGCATTAGCTACAAGCAATTGACGTTTGTCTAGGTGTTACTTTTGGGCTACCCCTGGTTTGTTTATCTTGTCACTAATTATTAATTATATATCATAAACTACATATAAGAGTATTATCAGACAGAATTTTTCCACCACCGTCGCTCTATTTTATGTATTTCCTTTCCTTGCTTGGTTGTCTGGAAGAGATCGCTATTAGCGATAAGACCGCCAATTGTGTGCGCAATAACGAATTTTCTATTCTATTCTATTTTACAAGCTTTATATTACTTTCACCTGTCTGTTGTCTGTCTGTCTGTCTGTCTGTCTGTCTGTCTGTCTGTAATCAAATCTTGCAAGTTTTATTTGACCCACTTCCCGGTTTCCAATTGAGCTGAAAATTTGCATGCGTGTGTAAATCGGATGACAATGCAATATTATTATGGCATGGAGCTGATCTGATGATGGAGCTGGAAGGTGGCTATAGGAACTCTGCCATTAAACAAAGCAACCCCATCGAGTTTGGGCTCATTTGATTCGTCTTGACGAGTACTATATGATACAAGATGGTAATGATAATTAAAGCTTGTTTTTAAAAAGTATTTTTAAAATTTCACTTGTTTATGTATGGAGCGCAGTATCTCCTTTGATTACAAGTGTGTGTGAAGTGGTTCGTTCGACCACAGGTGTCAACGACTATAGCCGCGTGCGATGAACTGCCTACAGTATAAGGTTTATTGTCACCTTATGTAAAACAAGCTAAATTATATTATTATACCTAGCTGGAACATTTTTAGCATTCTAGCTTGTATCTGTGAGTTTGTACGTCTAGATCTATTTGAGTTTATTAATAATTGTTGCATCATTTTTTAAATATATAATTTAATTAGGTTATATAATTTACCGGGGGTAGACTTCCTTTGCAGGAGGTCGTCTAGGTGGGTACCCCAACAGTGCCAGTTATTCTACCGCCTGAGCAGTGATGTGCAAATATCACTGTGCTCCGGTAGGAGGGCACTGTAGCTAGTGAAATTACTGGGCTAAAGAGTCTTAACATCTCATGACTCTTGAGTAAGAAGCGTTGGTGCAGTGCTCCTAGAATTTCACATAATCGTGAAATCCTAGGTAACACTGTACTGATTATGGGCAGCCGTTATCTCTTAACATCAGGAGAGCGTCTTGCTCGTCTTCTACTTCATCACATTAAAAAAAAAAAAAAAAAAAAAAAGGTATTTTGAGCTCGTAGCTTTACCCACTACACGCAAAATCGTTTCTAAGCAAAAATGTACGTCCTAAATTTTACCTGTGTGTTAAATGTCCCAATCCGTTCAGCGACTAGAATCGTGCGTTGCTAGATCAGTCAGTCGCTCAGCCAGTCAATCAATCAGTCAAACTTGCCTTTAATATAATACTATCTGCGCCTAGCGGTTTTACTCGTTGTACTGTAGCTTATGAGTTATTACAGGGTTTAAGCTATCTCTATACCAAATTTCAGCTTAATCGGTCCACCCGTTTAGGCGTGAGGAAGTAACAAATATACACACTCACTCACACACTCACACGCTCAATCTTTCGCATTTATAATATAACGGTGATTAGATTGATAATTACAAACTTAAATTTCTTTTATTAATTTGAGTATGTAAACGATAATTTTATATAACCTTTCCATACCTTTTTACGGGCACAAAGTGGCTGAGTCCTGCTCAAAGGTCTCTGACCTGATTCCCTTCATCAAATTGTTTATGTCTATTTAGGCATAAAAATGCAACTGATAATAGCAATTATAATAAACACATGTTTTTTTGTTTTGTTCGTGTCTGAGATCGCATCACGGCGTAGGCGTGATAATATTATAATATAACGCACAAAAACACTCAGACCGGTATACGAATGCAAAAGAATGCAATTTGTAGAACAACGCTCCTATGGATACTGTAAACATTGATATTATCACGATTTTATTATATTTTGTGTTTTAAAAAATAATGATTGAAAAGATCAGCTACATACATATTGATTGCTACATTTTTTTGTGTTGGGTTCATATCTGCAATCAGTCTCCTAGACTTTAACTTATTGCTACATAAAACATTAAAAATATTTGATAATAAGTAATAATACTTATTTAGGTACTAATCTTAATTTATAAACGGAAAGTATGACTATTTGATCTATCAACGCACAGCCCAAATCACTGAACGGATTGAGTTGACATTTTAGTAATTAATTTTTAAACCTTATTTGCAAGCACAACGTAGGTACATATCAAGTTCGACCCTAGCTTAATGTTCCCACTACCCTTATCTATTCTATCTGGTAATATACATGTTATTGTACAATTAGATACCTACTTAATACCTACATTGTAAAATGTTATAGCGTTTCTAGAAACCTCTATGTAGGTTAAATGGACAGAATCATAAGTCATTTAGAATCTCATTAGGGTTTTTATCCACTCGGTACTTCTACCCGATTCATTCACAAACCATTGTTCAGTAATGGAATTATAAAAACAACAGACAAATTAATTACAAAGACTCACACCGATTAGGTTCACTTCAAAGAATACAAAATTACTATCTATAAGTTATTTTGTTACAACAGATGAAGCACCCATGGTAAGCCCACCCGGTTTTTAACGTGTACACACCACAAATATCTGTGTCCCACGCTAGTAATAGTTAATGTGCTAGTACTATTTTTGATTCAGTTTTATTTCGTGTAATACGCGAGATAACGCGAGTGAGCTTGCTGTTAGTGCCTCATTCCTTTTGTCGGTGAGCTAAGTCTAGTGGTCATTTAAATTCACGTTTAAAATGTCCTTCATAGTTTGCATTGCGAGTGCAATAAAACATTCTACCTCTAGAATTCGATAGGTAATGTCTATCTGTACATAATCGATTAATCAAACTGTAATTGTATTATTAAGCGGCATCTCTACGAGCGAGGGAGTCGCGGGTTCTTTTATATATCTTGTTGCTTGGCCGAAGAGTCGCCGCACTGAGTGAAACATGACTTTGAATGGACACTCAAAGGAGGACCCAGTAAGCTTGACGATACTAGTAAATAAACAAATAAGTGTTATTACTTATAAATATATAAACCACTAATAAAAGTTGAAAGTAAAATACTTTTTCTTATCAGTCGTTTTCTTCACAAGAAGTGAAGGTCGTGTCTAGTGTTTATTCTGCAGGGTTTGCTCTTTGAATGACACTAAGTCAAGTGTCTTCTTTCGTCTATTCGTCGTCGTCGTTCTATTCGTCATGCCTCAGCCACTAACATGCCGGTATATTTTTTAACATACACTGCTTTGTAATTAAAAGTAATACAGACAAGTCTTTTATATATTTCATCACACTATAAAGCTTTTGGTCAGTCAATAGCCGAAAATTCCACTGGTTCCCCGGCCTCGATTAAATTCAGTGCAATTCGAACGGAAACAGAAAATCGAGTAGATTACACGTCGCGTCGGTATCGCTAACAATAGTTAGTGTGCGTAACAAATGTTTCCATAAACATTTTTTCTTAGGTAAGCTGTGAGCACGTAACGTGTAAGTGTAGATAGACAATATTCGAACGATATGATTGGTATATGGACAAGGCGTTTGAGTTAGCTCAGCTTGGTCTCGGGGTGAATGCGCACTGCATTATTGTTAATATTATATTAGTATTGTTTTATACTTACCGATATATGTAGGTATTAATTATAAGGTAATATATTTAATAATTATGTATTAACTAATATAATATTTAACTTGTAATAGCAAACCTTTCCTACCTCTAGTTATACTTGCTGAAAAGTGTTTCAGCGGGTAAGATATACTCTTTATTTAGGATTTTAGCTTAGACTTATTCTATATTCTTTAATATCAAATTTCAGCCCTGTCAATTTAAGAGAAAATTTTTATGCCACCAAAAACATAACTTGTAAAAAATACCAAGTCTCGCAACTGCAGTTCTTCTACCGTAAAAAGTTGTGAGATCCTTGTACTACCAAGTCGGTGAAATCTTTTGTGTTTTAAATCAATAGATCGACTTGGCCATCGCATGAAAACACAACAATGTATCTCTCAAGTAATATACCGACATAATAGTGCGATTGCCAAGTCAATCTATTAATTTAAAACACAAAAGATTTCACCGACTTGGTAGTACAAGGATCTCACAACTTTTTACGGTAGAAGAACTGCAGTTGCGAGACTTGGTATTTTTTACAAGTTATGTTTTTGGTGGCATCTCACTACTTTTTGTTTTTTTTTTATTCGTTATAGGTTAGCCTATGCCCACGATATCGCCTGATCTTAAGTGACGACGCCCGTAGATGGGAGCAGACTAAACCTAGAAGGCGGGATAATCCCTCTCTGGCTTTATACATTATTACGGCATATATATTATGGCATTATTATTGGGATTTTATGCTATTTTTACCGTCGACTGCAAATGTAACTTTGTAATCCTATACATTTATACGGGATTACAAAGTTATTTATGCAGTTTATTTATCTCGAAAACTAGACCGAAATTGCATGTTTTGTTAGTTTTCCTATGGTTTATACAATAAACTCTAAGTATCTACCAAGTTTGAACCTTCTATGTTTGCTAGAAGTGCCTTAGACTTTTGATGATCGGTCAGTGAGTGAGTGAGTGAGTGACAAAATTACAAAACTTTGACTAGTTATAATTTTTAAACGACTAGTTCAAATTGAATAAAATTTGGAATAAATCGTGTTTATACAATGCATACTCGGTTGTTAAAAATTGAAGCTTCTAGTTTTTTCCACAACGAAGTTATAGGGGGTCGAAAATGGTCTGAACTGCTTCCAGAAAAGGATGGTACGGCCGTGCCGCTTTTTTTGCTCGACTTGGCGGGGGCACTGCCGTGCCCCCAGATATAAGAATATAAAAAATATAACAAGTAAGTTATTAAAAAACTAGTATCAGCTCCAAAATCTCCTATTACCATAGAAGCGCAAATCTTTAAACTACTAACACTCTATTCAGTTTTATGTCGTACTCTGTCTCGAGTTTACGAGTATTTAACTACTTTGTCATAATAATATACTTAGAAGTGTAGCTCTTCCTCAGAATGCATGCTGTATCATTAACTTGTCCACACAATAAAGATAATTCGAATCACCGCCACTTGTTTACCTGCTTGCTATGTTCTTTATTTTCTGTGCCTCTGTTCAAACAGTACCTACATAATTAGTTTTAATTCGTAATTAACTTTAATTATTCCACGATATCTGATAAATGTGACGTGATAATCGATAACTTGGCACGAAAATATATTCATTAACTAGAAACAGAAATTAATTTATCCAATGGATCTGTGAAACTAATAATATAGGACTGATTTTAGAGCTCGCCGCATCATTAGTCTGGCGTTAATAGATAATTTGGCTCCACACGAATTTGTGTCATGAACGAGTGTTCAACTCCTTAGTTGTTTATGGTTTACCTACCTCTTTCTAGTTTCTAGCTCCCTGGTACCATATTTGCTCAAAAATGCAATATAATATGCACATATTATGGTTAAACTATTAATGAAGTTACTTCTTCGTAGTTTAACTGTTAGACGAAGAGTCAGTAGTGCTCATCTAATGCGATTTCAATAATAAATTCATTATTTTAAGTTTAACAACACATTTTTAACTGACACGTGTTTAAAACAATAAAACTATAAGAACAATAAAGATAGACAAATTACTAAATCGTGACACACTTAAATATTTACAACTAGTTGTCATTTCTCCATAAAAATATTATGGGCTGTTATTATTGGAAAAGTTCAGCGGTATCTAAATATTATAATTCCATTGTACTAAATTTTAAGTAACGTAGCTAAGCATCCCAGCGAATTTGTTCCTGTACCAATTACGAAATATCCTAATTTCTTATGTCTTCCTTGAAGCGCCTCTCCATCTATATTGAAAACTCAATATAAAAAGGCTTTATTGCTCTCTTAAGACTCTCTCTCTCTTTACTAAGATCTGACATCTAGGTACTGAGAACCTTGTTTTGACACATGCAATATTACAATATAAGAGCTTGTAAAAGAGGAATAATAAGAGTATGTCAAGGGGTTTACTTCGTTGTTCTTCAGTTACATCAGTCTTTAAACAATATAATATTATATTCAACTTTAAAAAGGAAAAATATTTCATAGGTCGTTGGATTATATTATGGACACCGATTATTCTAAGGAAGGCTTCTTATTTTTTGATTCAAAGGGTATCTGTGAACTGGGATGTATTATAATATAGATAAATGCTTTGGTCAAAAGTTAAAAGTTTCCAAAGCGCGCAGATTGTTTGCGGTAAATTAATACGTGGAAAAATCTCCAGCAGAATAAGAATGCATTTTCAATAAGAATTATGCAAGTTTTCGGAATTCACTGTTAACCTAAATAAGTGCTTTGTATTCTTTTGTTTGAATCACGTATTGCGGTTGTATTTTCCATTTTCCTTCTGCAGAAAGGCAGATTATGTAACTTATGTATTTACCGCAATGTTATGCCTACATCTCGTTTATGAATAAATTGAAGATTTTGATGCCTTCATATAAAATGAACACAATTTTAACAACAGGATGGATTTTCTCAATTAAACTCATAAAGTTTGATACACATCTAATTATGTATTTAAATTTTCTTAATACCTATTGTTATATATAATTTATATCTTTAAAGTAACATTAAATCAAGTTTGGTTTACTGTCGGCAAAACTTGAACAAGAATAGCAAGGGACCAAAATTTTAGGCGTGAACAAAATGCAACCTACACCCAGCATCAGTTCAAAACGTCTATCAAATCACATCTGGTGAGTATACCAGCAGCTCGGACTAAGCGATTCGCTTCGTCTTTCATTATGAGAACGGCGAAGTTATGGAACTCGCTACCACTCTCAGTGTTTCCCGAATGCTATAACGTGGGTTTGTTCAAATCAAGAGTGAATAGGTTCTTACTAAACAAGCGTGCTACAACTTCGACTGCATCGTCACTTACCAACAGGTGAGATTGCAGTCAAACGCTTGATTAGTCTTCTATAAAAAAAAAAAAACATGACTTCAAAACACTGCACACAGCAGATTTATTCCTTGATTTTTACCCACTTAAAATTGAGCAAGAGAAATGGTGCATAGATTTGTATCAATGACTTAAAGTGCTATAAGTCATTGATATCAATCAATTTATCTTCTTATTGATATGAATATTTGCTCTTAAAGCAATGTAATATATAGGTCATTATTTAGCATAACTGTGTGACCATTCATAATGTTGAATGGGCGCGTCCGTAAGATTACTCAAATTGACGTTTAAATATTTACTTACAGTTATCGTCCCATTTGGCTTCATCCGCTGAACGGCCGGCAATTTATTCAGTTGACATATTGGAATTGCATCTTTAAATAGAGCTAGTTTTATGCCGCTAAGTATTTTTTTATTTCAATTTTGCCGACATCACCCCAATGTATATATAACACACATTTCTCTTCCATTTCTAGTGCCCCTACTACCATATTTTGCAAAATATGTTTTTGTGTCTTTTGCAAAGACTTCTCTACCACTGGACCATATTTCCATCTGTTACTTTAGAAAGTGTTGTCATAAACATCAAACTGGGGTTTTAAACGAGATAATTTTCCCAAGATTATTTGTGAATCCATAACAGCTTTATTAAATTTGCACAATATTCTCATATCCATGTAGGAAAACATAAAAACTCAGAAAGAGCTGCGACAGGCTGCACACACTTAAAAGATGTTGTACGAGTAAACTTGTGTTAAAATATTGCAGTACTTTAATATCTACTTAAGATCCTAAAAATAATACAAGGTATTGTGCCGCGATGTCCATTATACTTTTAATATAAGCAGTGGGTTATATATAAGTATAATCTGAGTACTTATTGGTAAAATTACATTGAATCGGAATAAGCACGGCACTGAAAACTCGTCATCGGCTCAGGCAAGGTAAGCAACAGAATAATGCAGCTATTTTCGTAGTTCCTTACATTTTTAATTTAATACGATCGGATTAAAATTGCATAAAAGTACTTGAGCTCTTACAACCGCAGATTGTTTAATAAGTTTAATAGAAAAACCACAAAGTACTTGTGGATTGTATAAACACTACAAAGGGAAAGCAGCTCATTTCCTTTATTTAACTCCATGATATTGTTTTACGTTAACCTTAATCCGTATTTCCTAGGTAAGATATTATGATTAAAATTATTCTTTGAACCGTACTAGGTGAACCACTTTAGACTTCAGTCTAAGATCCTTAATCAAGACATATTTTCTTTAATTCATTTTTCAAGACTTGTTTTCATTCCCACAGTTTGTCTTCTATTTATAGCGTCCGTACGTGATCGTTAAATGAGCAAATGGCACTTTCCATTATTGCAAGATCAGTCTCCGTCTGTGACTGGCCAAGTCGTCTCTTATCTGTGTCGATCTAACGGTCCACCTCATACATATTTGCTTCTACTATTTGTACCTTTACACTTGACTTTGAAAATATCGTAAAAGGCTAATAGGTTAGTAGTGGTTTAACTTCAACAAAATATGCTATACAAACATTGACAAGGTACGGTCGGCACAGTAATTGAAGGTAATTATTACAGAATTATTCTAGTAAACAGTGGTGTATATTCGCGATGAAGTTAAAGTAGGTATATTTGCAAATGGATTTGGAGGTGACTGTATTGTAAAAACACTCCGACATATCACATTTGTGTACAAAACATAGGGATTGAAAATCCTAGCTCTAGTTTATATTATATCGGCGATGCGACACTACGCACGCGAATGTGAAAGATCAGGCGGTCGCCATGTAAATGCAAAATCGCGGCGCACGACGTATCGCGCGACCACAATTGCGCTTAAAAGCTTCCACATCAACAGTTTATACATCCGACTAAACAAGTGCACGTGATAATTATTTTGCCACTCTTGACTTACATACAGTGTAACTATATTATAATTTAGTTTTATTGGAACTGGCAGTAATTTATAAAATAGGTACCTACAAAAATGTTAAGGATAGTTTTTGTTTCAATATTATAACGCTTTTACGCTGCTAATTAAGCCGACTAAAAGCCGCAGTAAGTTTAGGAATTCCGTTAGTTTGAATATATATTAAATAATAGGAATTCTAGAGCATCAAGTCGTCCTTGCGGCTAATATTACGGCCTTTTTATTATGACGTGGAACGCGGAGTTTGTAGCTCGTTTAATAATTTATTTTATTAACAGACAGTTATTATTATTGAGATATTTTAATGTGGATATGCCAAAAGGGAGGATATAAATAATATTAAAAAGCGTATGGAATCGAGGCACAGACGTGTCAAAAGTGAAACAAACGGATGGCCTGTGGCAATGCGTTACATAAAATGATTGTGCTAGCAGAAAGTGTTACTAACCGAGTCGGGCAGACCGAGGACCGAGGATACGGCTCGAAAGTTGTTGCAAAACAACTTATTGCTATAACAATAAAATAAAGCTGTTGTGCAGGAAACACTTTATCGATTATATTAGAATATAAAATAGTTGTTGACCTCACGGAAGATTCAAAGGTTAGTTTACGGTGCACGGCGTCAATTTGATACCCTATTAACGACGACAAAAGAAGCCTGTCAGACGCCAACTAATCAAATATATATTAGGAATTAGGACTTGGGGTACTAATTATGTGCAGCGTTATCTCTTACCACCACGAGAGCGTCTTGCTTGTCTTCTTACTTCTATGTATTAAAAAAGTGTCTAGAAATTAATTGCAATCCTGTATTCTGTACATACCTACAGGTTAAATATACATGCCTACAAATTAGGTATAACTACTCGCATAACTTGTTTAAAAATAGATAAAATATTATAGCGTCAGAATTTTTTTACGCACACGTGAGGCCTACGAAATTATTGTTTTCGACATATTGCTACTTACTACGTCTTTATAGACGTTGAAATGGACATAATCATTTAGAATTTGAACTTGATGCGCTTGGGTTTTCAGGCTAAACTGTGGATTCAAAAAAAGCTATGTTGCTGTGTATTATGCTCGTATTTTAAGTATCTATAGTACATTAGAATAAGATAAACAGAAGTAATAACTAGCAGTTGAATGTATTTAAGCAGCTTCGCGACATTGAAAAGCGCAATTCCCTCTTTTTTTCTCATGTTATTGAAAATGTATTACACAATGACTTTGCTCCGATAAAACCTAACAACATCATCCAACGTGTTTCCATGAAATAGCCTGTGGCCTGTAGAATGTTCTTTTGTTCAATTTCTCGGCTTGAAGTCTGTAGACGACGGAAGATTTGCACGGCAAATTTTTATCCGTAACTGTTTATAATTTTCAGGATGGATTCGAACTACTACCTAGATAACTACTTAGGTATAATAAATCATAAGAAAAACTTTTCTAAGATTTTTTATTTGTAAATTGAAGATTACGGCGTCTTCACACCTCACAAAAAAATATTAAGAGAAAAATATACACATATCTTGCATTAGTTTTAATAATATTCTCAGAACCACTATGTTCACTTAGTTATGTTCACTTAGTCAGATTAGTTGTAACTTCCCTTGTTCACCTATCACTTAATCTTCATTAATCATCTCGTCATAAATGGTTTTCTTCAAAACAAATTTTTTACCACATAAGGCAAAATTTGTATCATTACGTCGTCAAACTTACCATACTAAAAGTTATCCTGACATTTTGATATATTTCTAATTGCATGCTTCTAATTGGATTGCATATATCAAGGGCCCGAACATTGGCAATATAAAGTAATATTCCCGATCATTATCCCTGTTTTTAAACCGCCTTGGAAGATATAAATAATGAAATATGATACTGTATTTTAAACTTTTCCTGTTAAATTTACGACCGATTTTGAATATTTTTTTATGTGAGTGGACGAAAGAAGCATGTTATTCAACCCTAAACAAATTGAAATCAATGTTTGGAGTGTAGATAAACAACGTGTTTCCGATATTTTTGTTTCATTTGTACAGGTCTAAATTGTGCTCGCGTTCGATGTACGTTGGCCTATAGATTTTTTCGAGTGGCGAGTTTTTGCGGGGAACGCGGAATCATATGAATATAGTTCTCAGAATCGTGTAATCGTTCTGACATTTCAATATATCTAGCAGGTACAGAACCTACTGCCTACATTCTACAAACAAACCTGTCTATATGACACTTACGAATACACAAGTAAAAAAATCTTCGAGTAAGTTTTTTTTTATAGTATCCAGCAATTTACTGAGTTTTAACGAATCTTAACGATCATATTTAAATGGTCGTTAGGAAATTGCTTTTTTTATTTAGAAAGCTATCAAACGAGTCCTGGTTTTAACAAATATTCGAGTATGTAGCTGATTCGTCACAGACATTTAGAATCTAATTGACAGGAGAAGGAAAAATCTGCACTTTTATCTTATGATATCATAAAAAACCAATTATTTGGTTTTCACTTTAAAGACGATTTCGTGTTAAAAGCTTCGTGTCTAGGATCGAATTTTGTTTTTTTTTATTTTGTTGCAACTATCTTTTAGGTGATATTGTTTATTCTGAGTCTTTATTTATAATTGGTCGATACTATCAATTGCATATTAAATCGTTCAACAATGGCCGAGCAAAGTTGTTAGCCTCGACTCATTCTATCGCTCGATGAGTTTGGTGTCGTATTGTTGTTTTACGATCACTTAGGTAAAAGGAATAAAGACATATTGACAATTACACGAAGAAAAACATACATTTATAAAAATTGTCGTCTTAAATGAACACCTCCAAAGAATTTCAGGAATAATAACTATTTTTGCTCGACTTGGCGGGGGCACTACCGTACCTCCAGATTCATATGGCAAGCGTATTTTAAAACTAGGTAGGTATCTACTACGATCTCCATACAAACAAAACAATTAACATTAAATTAAAACCTTTTATTTAAAAGTGTTTACAATTGGCGGTCTTATCGCTACCTAATAGCGATCTCTTCCTTCTCTTCTTTCTAGGTAGTTTACCAGTGGCGTCCACACTTTCGCATGGGTTTATTTAGAAACCATCTCTTCAGTATACTTATTACTTATCCATTTTACCGCTGCGCTGTACTACCTAAATCACTTAACCTATATTGCATCTTAATTTCAATAAATTACCTAACTATTAAACAATCATTTAAATACTTCATATAAATTAAAAAACATGGGACATGTTGCACCTAAATTATTTAAAAGAAGTTTGTATTCTGTCCTCTCTTACTTGAACTCTAGTCTTCATATTTGTGTCTCATATTATATAACACTAGCTTATGCTCGCGGCTTCGCCCGTGTGACAAAATCCTTTCTTAGCGGAGGTCTACGTCATAAAATCTATCTGTGTTCCAAATTTTAACCCAATCCGTCCATCGGTTTAGCCTGTGCGTTGATAGATCAGTCAATCAGTCACGCTTTCCTTTTATATATAATATTTAGATTTTCACCCATAGCATTTTTTTCTTAAGAAATATTTAGAAAAATGTGCCGCTAGGAAGTAAAGTTTAGTTGTAAAAAACGCGTTAAATAATAGTTCTAGATAACCGAGGTAATTAAGAACTAGTGCGAAGCAGTTTGATCGATCATCGCGGTCATACTGCTCTTAAATGGAGAGGTGTCAAGTGTAAACAACCTCTATTGGTCAAATGCATGGATCATAAGAGTAAAGGCTCCATGCGTTGCATTGATCGAAACACTTCAATTTTTGCATCAGTGTTGTGCTTTACATGACTAGTTACAACGAAAATGTGTGTAATGTTACAGTCTGCCTGGACTACTAAGCGAACAAGACAATATTGGAAGGACTGGAAAGTGCGAGCACTAGTACAAAATCTTTGTCTGAAAATAATAACAAAAAAAAAAAAATTAGTAATGTTACCACAAGATCCCGAGTCAAAACCAGTAGATAAAATGTCGTGAGAAGTTCCTAACTCTTGACAACTCTGTTTAAGTGCTCTATTACCATGGTCTTAGCGCGGGACATAGCTTTATTAGAACAATTAAACAATATCATAATATGGATGTAGACCCTGAAATTGCCCGTGAGAATCAATGTTCGAATTAAAAGTCGAGGTGACGCATAAATACTGGGAATAAACCGACAGAAATATACCCCATTATGTATTATTGTATAAATATGCCCAAAAAAGGTTTGGATGAACTGTGTGAAAGAAGATATGCGTGCAAGGGGAGTGGATGAAGATTTGACGGACGATAGAGTAGAATGGAGGAGAAAAACGTGTTGTGCCGAACCTACCTAGTGTGGGATAAGGGCAGGAAGATGATGATGTATTATTGTAGGGTTTTAGTGTACACACTTGTTTTTCTAATGACCTATGATATGGGGTCAGACTACCTTTACAGTTTAACTAATCGGTAAATTGAATGGTGTTATGTTGTGCGGACTCTTGTAATTGTATATTAATCTTTTTTCTTAATTGATGAAATTAAGCGTTACTTTGCGGAAGTCCATGATATAAATATTAATTAAATATTAATATAGTGTTAATTCCGCTCCAATTAAAGAGGTGGCGAGGAATTCGAACGACATTTATACGTTATTATATTTGTTTTATATTTTGTACTATTATGAATTATAAATATAATATCTAGTTTATAATGGCGTGAAAATATACTTAGTTGTAGTTTAATCGTTAGTTGATTAATCGGACTGGGGTATGGATTTGGTAACTTTGTTTAGTCCGATGTAGGAAGCTAGAGTTATAAAAAAGATATGAATAACTAGCTGCGTCCAGCGGTTTTTCCTTCTATACTGTAGCCTATAATATATTATTGCAGGATCTAAGCTATCTCTATACAAAATTTCAGCTCAATCAGTCCACCAGTTAAGACGTGAAAGAGTAACAAACAGACATCCATACATTCTTACAAACTTTCACGTTTATATTATAAAGTAGGATAGGACAAATACAAATTCGAACACTACAAAAAATTTCGCCCCGTATTGCAACCGCTTTGTATGTCACACTTTGGCTTTACAGGCATTTAATATACTTATTGACACAGGAGACACAAGTTACCGCAATGACGCGTATTTTCCATTCATACTTTAATATTTTTTGTATGTGCCGTAATATAAAATTTATTTTTCACGTAGTTAAACAATACTTGTCTACTTGTGTGTGGTAAACTATTTATTTGTTGGGTTTTCAAATACAGTTTATCAATTTTATATGGGTACCTCAGTTTTATCATATTCGAACTTTTTTCTATTTGGGTACTGGGTACCTATTTTTGTAAGAATATACAAAATTTCCCTGACCCCCTGAGACCCTGGTCGGAGAAGGGCTGGTCTAAATAAAATAAAAGGGAGGACGGTTTTATAAATTAATTTATTTATTAGACTTATAGAGATTTAATTTTAAAATATTTATTTTATAGCTCACTCAAATTTTAAAAGGGATCATTTATTATGATCTTAGCATATAGAGATAGAATGAAATGAAGTGAAGAAAGACTTCAAGAGCCGACCCCAAAATTAAAGTCATTTTAACTACCTCCACGATGTCGGTCTTAAAAAATATGTGCAGACGAAGTTGCAGTATGCTAGTTATATTGCAATTTTTTGTGTAGGTTGTGTAGGATGATTCAATACAAATATCCTTGACGTAGGTCAACTATAACATTTCGAGTTATTTTTGTAGCCCGGTAATTATTATAAGTATTATTTTATTGTCTTGAATTCATCCACTTTTTATCTTTTGTTTTAGGCATGTTTGTTTACAAATGTAATGCCTATCGTAAAATCTTAAGACCATTTAACGTAAGCATTTTTAGGCAGGAGAGGCGCTTTATTTTTATTCTTTCTGAATTTAATGTTTGTTGAAGCATTGAAATACTCGTATATTGTGGAAAAGAATGTATTGTGCGGAAGGAAGATCTATTGTGTCGTAGAATAGCATCGAGGGCTTTACCTTCGCTGCGACGTCTTATTCCATACAATATGCTCTTCAAACCACTTGATCTGAATGCAAAATCTTAAAATACGTACGTCTTATTTATAAAAATCGAGTTCAACGATTTGTCGATGCACCTTTTGTGAAACTATTTTAATAAAAACTGTAGAATTATTATTAAAAGGCAAAAGGCTACTAATGGAACTCTCTTATTACAAGCTTTATATTACTTTCACCTGTCTGTTGTCTGTCTGTCTGTCTGTCTGTCTGTCTGTCTGTCTGTAATCAAATCTTGCAAGTTTAATTTGACCCACTTCCCGGTTTCCAATTGAGCTGAAAATTTGCATGCGTGTGTAAATCGGATGACAATGCAATATTTTTGTGACATCGAGCTGATCTGATGATGGAGCTGGAAGGTGGCCATAGGAACTCTGTCATAAAACAACGCAACCCCATCGAGTTTGGGCTCATTTGATTAGTCTTGACGAGTACTTTATGATGCAAGATGATAACAATAATTAAAGCTTGTTTTTAAAAAGTATTTTTTAAATTTCACTTGTTATATTATAACCTATCTAGATCGACACCCAGAGCATAATATCTAAGAGTTAAAAACACAGCTTTACCAAAGTACTAGTTAAAACGAAGTACCTACATAAAATGTTAGCGGCAAGAAATCTTGTATTTTGTTTTCTAATTCTGTTTATTAACAACTGTGACATCTTAATTTAGATAGCCATAGAATCCTAAAAGGTTTTATGGCAATTCTATGCAAATAAAGTTACATTCGCCAAACTCAGCGCACTGGGTCGTAGGGTTTTCCTCAAGCTAGCTGCTGTTACACCTCACATTCCTAAGCGAATGTCGCGGTCCCTAGGTTTCGTAATCACAAATTACATTTGGAATGGGCACTTTGACTAAAACTCACAGAGACTCGTTTACTTTGAAAGATAACCGTAGAAAGTTGTGAACGTTTGTATATATATTGAATCTAATCTTCTTATATTTTGCTAATTCTAACAAAGAAATATTTCGACATTAGTGAAGCTAGTCAGTCAAAGGCTGTACTGAATAGTAATAAAATCTGATTAACTAAGTGCTGTTTAATGTCATTTTAATTGCGGTTCCATTTCTGCTTAGTCTTTGCGTATAATTTATTCACAACATTATTGCTTTATTACTATTTTAATGTGAAACGGGTAAACTATAATTCAAAACAATGTGATGTTAAATTTTATTCATTGCATTTATAAAATATAACAGGGTTAGTAGGGTATTTGCAAGGATGCCGTAAAATACTATATTTTTGGGAAATCACATAGCATTGGCGGCTTAGATTTGGTACAAAATGCAAATGCCCAAATTAGTTCAGTCTCATATTACGAGTATTATATAAAATATGTATTGGATTCTATTTTTTTTGTCAGTCCCTTTTTCATGTGCAATGAACTAATGCTTAAAAGGACCCACGCAGACGTTACGAGGTGGCGACATATTTTCATATAAAGCTAAAAATTGTATACTGACATATACGTAAAGTACACCCACACATCAATACCTATTTGTGTAATATCTATGAAGTCAAAATATATTTTTAGAAAAAGCCGTCTAATACGTCTGCGTAAAACCCTATTCTATTAATATTCAGGGCTTCTTCCAACTATCTTTGTCTCATTTATTATTATACTTTTATCTCATTTATCTTACCGTTAACTTTTTGTATGTACTTATTGTATGTTTTTAACAATTTTCCCTAATGTGATAACAATCGGACAAGCTCGTCGACTAGTAACAAGTTCTACCTCTTTTCATTAACATAACTAACAGTTAAAGCACTTAAGCATATCCTTATCAGTTAATTAGTTAAACACTAAACACGGCTGAGAGTTGACGAGATAAGAGATCGAGTGGTTTTCTATAAAGGTTCTTGTACAAGAATTAACTATCTTTCGAAATAAATTTTGTAAGAAGGATGCTTGAACTTGGCTTGACATGCTATCGCGAGTCTAGATATTATACTGATATCTTAGGAGAGGTACAGTGTAGTGAGTAGAGAACTTTATATTGATATAATTAAAAAATTTGGGTTACCACCAAGCAAAACATCGCGATATGCTCATTTTAACTGATTTCACAAAAGTCTAAAAACGTGACTAAAATATATGTATTTATGTAGTATAATGCCTGATGTTCACATAGGACATTTAAATATTGTATGTTTGTTGTTTGAATGTACTTATGTTTTAAATATTAGGAACAAAATGTTAATATTTCCACTCGGTGTCAGGGCGCCAATTATTTTTAAGATGTAATTTATGTAAAGTTAGAATAATGTTAAATTTGAATATTATATTGAGAGTTTGTTTCTAGATATTAGCAACCCGTTTTCATAAATAATGTTAAAATGCAAACAAAGGCTGTAAACTCTCACGGTGTTTATTTTAAGCAAGACTGACTAAGGACAGGCCTCCGATTACTTAAATAATTATATACTTGTGTTTTTGTACTCGACTGTTGGTAAGCGCAGATAGAAATTAGCTTTTTTGCCCATTATTGATCTCTATTTTTTATTGAATTAAGTAAGGCATTAAAAGTTTATATAACTAACTTCAGAGTAACCATTTCAAATTGAATAAAAACATTTTCGTAGTGTTGTAGATTTTGTATTTGATATTATAGTGTACCTACACATTCATTTTTTTAAAGAAATGCCTTCATTTTACAATCGCTGCAACGAATTGAAGATTACATTTTCAATGCTTGCGGTATGTTGTTTCTTTGAAAGTTATAAGAGTAAAATATTCGCAATGTTAAATTCTCTCAGCCTCAGTACCATATTGAAGGTTCTCATGCATTTTACAAGTTTTATTTATAACCAAAGAGCCTCAAGCGAGTACGTTCACAAGCGTAAGATTGGACAATGCAAGCGATAAACCATAAACGATGGAAAGGCAGGGTCTTTGACCACTGCATCCACTGCGACCCACGGAAAAATATTTGCAATTCACAAACGACCTTCTCGAAGATTTATAGCTTAAGAATATTGTTAGATAATGCCACGGACAGAGACGAATAACCAGTTATTAATTATATTTTTAAACTATTAGTTTATTATGATAGCACGTGTGATAACACGCGAAATATTAGCAATCTTTTTTAGTCAACGTCATTGTCGATCTGCATATTTTAGGATTCAAGTTTATGCGAAAGAAAAGGGTTTAAGTAATGTGTGTTAGTTGAGGTAACAAAGGTTAAAGCCACCATCGTGACCCCTTACGACGACGAGATGAAGGTTTATTCACCTACCATAATGATTATTCAGTGAAGCCTAGGAGGTGACGACAATACAGCCAAGGAGGTGACGACAATACGTCGGTAATGACCGAATGAAGCCCCACTGGTGTTGTAGACGTCTATAGGTGATGGTAGCTGCTTGTCATCAGACGAGACGACTGCTTGTCTGTCGAAGTCTTACCTATTGCCAATTGACAGCAAAATTACGTGTACATAATATATACCTACATATGCATACACTTTTTTGTCTTTATGTAACTTTTGTAATTTTTGAATGTTAATAAATTATTTTTTACATACTTTACTTTTATATTATAGTAAACCTGTGCCTGTGTTCTGTTTTAGTGACGCATCGGCACTTAAGAGGACCTATTGGCTATATCTCACTCACTACGATTGATGACAACTTCAATTGCTGCGTTTGTTATTTTACTTATATTAATGAGGAGGTTTAAGCAAGTAATGTACGCAATTTTGTCTATGGATTCTAGTGTTTTACATGTCGTTTCGCGATAGCCAACAGACTCTCAGATCAGGGAAGATCTTTGTCAAAGACTAACCTGTATTAAATATAGAAAAGACTTCCCCATATTTATTATAAGCGATAACTACAACAATCGCCAAGTCTCAATATCGTTCCAGTGTTTTATTTCGCCAATACTAGAGAAAGTAATTTTACAAGTAATAAAAGGTAAAAGATAATATTTAATAGACTAACGGCAACATTCAAGGCCACGGACGTTTCAAATGCTATTTACGACTCTAAAACGACAGTCGTTAAACAACTCTTTTACTCAAGTTGCAGTGGCTATAATGCAGTTACAATCTAGGAAATAATGTCTTGATTTACTAGTAACCGTTATTATTAACATAGGTGGCGAACGATGTAAAATAAAATAAATAAACATAATATAAGAAAACTCATAATGATGGATGACTGAATTTTCACTAGGAGCTGCTAGTTGAAAATATATTGCCCTAAAATATAAAAACTGCCAATGAAAAATGGAGAAGGTAATTTTCCCTTGCTCGCTTTTTTCATCGAGTTTATCTAGCTACCGCACCGGCAAAGGCTTGTGATTAAAAAGTCTCGGAAACTAAACTTTGAAACAACAGTGAATAGTTTAACCAGTAAGAAAATCGTCTATAATAATTTCGTATTACAGCGGTTGTTTCTAACCAATAGTAAATATTATAATCACTTTATGCCAGATGTAATTGGAAAATTAAAGTTTAAAAACAAAAGAATTGTTGAACAGTTGACAATCAAAATATTACTATGGTGGGAAACATACTCATCATCTGCCCTATTAAGATATTTTAAATTCATAACTTCTTCTGTTTTAGTGCCACATTCTGAGAAATAATCCCGTTCCCATTTCCTAAAATCATCGCAGTTGATACAAAAGGGATTTTTCAGTGCAGTGGGCTTAGCACTTTTGATGAACGTATTCGTAGCGATATTGAAAAAAATTCTATAGATTTCAACAGCAAACGTGCGGTCCCATTGTTCTATTGTTTTAAAATATTATTTTGAGATTTACATGTGCCAAAATCATGCTAAAAGAATAACCTGAATAATATAGGATGACGCATTATGTGTGGTTAGCAAATATTTGTTTCAGTTTTATTGTTACTTTGTTGAAACACCTGTACTTTATGACCGAGTAGGATACAGTTTCGACTGTAGCCTAAAATATTGTGTTTTTTAAATAAATTTTACAAAAAAAATAGTTTTATAAACGAGAAGTTT
Organism: Hemithea aestivaria; assembly: GCA_947507615.1. Lineage (NCBI taxonomy): Eukaryota > Metazoa > Arthropoda > Insecta > Lepidoptera > Geometridae > Hemithea > Hemithea aestivaria. Next base: position 7,090,206 of record OX382323.1, read on the forward strand.
ATGTAGGTAAGTGACGTGTTGAACATAATTAAATTTGTAATCTCAGCTAGATTATATTGAATTTTGCAACTTTCTTCCCCACCAAATGTTTTCATCCTTATTTATTAAATAACGCCTTCAACATGACATTGGCATAATATTTTATATATAGTTACAATTTATTTATTATTCATTTTCAGCCTGCCCCTTTAGCATGTATAAGTATAATGCGTAGACTTGTCTTGCTGTCAAGTCAACTGTCATCCCATACATTCACAAATGTACAATGTATGGGATGACAGTTCTACTCTTGACACTTCTGCGGGATCCCATGTGTCATGCTACGGCCACTGGTTCGCTCCACTGTTGGGCAATGGCCTCCTTTTCCTCTCTCAAGTTACAATTTATATAACACAGGTATAAATAACAATTTAATGTTACATAATGGTCGATTCTATGAGCTGCTAAGTATCGTAAAAGATAATTTATTCCTAATTTTATACACATAACAATGGTCGTCAGCAGTAAATCTTACATAAAATCCTCATTTTAGAAGTGCACAAGTGCAGTGTTTTCATCTTCCAACCTTGGCACATAAGCAATAAACTCATAAACGATATCAGCAATCAGCTGATCGGATACAACCGTTTATTTTCTCGCGAATTCTCAAAACTGTGTTTGTTTGTTATTAAAGGTAACTTAAAATTTAAATAAATAATCTTCGCTCATTAGTTGCCTAAAACGCTGGTATTGTTATACTTTTTACTGACTCGTGAAAATGAGGAAAGATTTACAATGCGTGGAAATCTTTTTTTAACGTATTTTCACCGATTACTCGAAGACATCTAAAACTGATTGAGAAAAATTGTCTGTTTCAAAGGGCGCTTTGTGGTGGTTTCATTGAAATGGTATAGCAGTCGGTAGAGCGATTCAAATCGGTTTAATACTGAACAGTGTAGGTTTTTGTTCATGTTTTGCTATTGCTTTATTTGACTGCATCCTAACTTTGATGATTTTTTTTTATTTAGATAGCACTCTTGCTTTAAACGTTCCAAATTACGTTTTTTAGCATTACTATACACGTGAATGCCTGTAAAACGTGGAAATAGCAGTAAAGGGCAGTTTAAACCACTATTATAGCAGTTGCTCATAAATTACATTTCGATATGCTTGAAAAATATTTTATGCCCACTATTTCGAGTGTTAGTCATGCGGAAGCGCATCATTTTTTACACGCTTTCTAAACTAAACCTAATGACCTTACTTTATGATGAACTTAATCACGAAGAGGTGACTGCGACCATTTCCAATACAGATGGAGCTAGACAAGATAGAACTAAAAACTGTATTGCTTTGGAAACGACATCTTTAGACATATGTACACATCCACAATGCACACCAGTAAGTCAAGAACTATAACCAAATTTATATAAATTCGTAATAATATAAGCCAGTCGAAGACACAATCAAGAAATTGTCTATTTCAGAAGCAACACATAGAAACTGTGTCACAGCGGCGTAGAATTCCAGTATTTAATTTGCAATTTTTTCTTTTTTTATAACAGTAAGGAAAAAGACGAGCATATCAATCAGGTGCCCTATGGCCTATGGTGCCAATCATAATTGCCCATATCAGAGCAGCACAGTACTTCACTGCGCTTGCCCTGAGGTTCAGTTGTTGAATCCCGCCGTGCCCAGCAGTTTCGCTGGTAATTTACCATCCAACATTAATTAGGAGTTGCTAAAATAACAGTAAATACGTAAAGTAAGGTGCTTACCTATACACGGATAATTTACAGTGACTATGCTTATCTTGACAATAAACTTGCCACTGTTTATATCGGCCATAAAATACACAGACTACAAGTTACAAGGAAAACAGTTAAGTGTATGGTGTTGAGATGAACACGAGCAATTAGATGCACGTGGCACGTGCTCGTCCCTTTTTTTACCCAGGAAAAATGCGTTACGCATCATCACCCCACGCTGGGGGGCGCGGAGCGGTATGTGGGACTCCCCCGCCGAAGATGGGCACGGCGTGGATATCCACTAAAAAAACCTTAGGGTGTTCCTGCGGGACGTCATAATGCCGGTGCAGCGGACCGAAGCACTAATCCGCGGATCGTGCTCGTCCCTACCTCTGCCAATAACACTGATATTCCTAGTCATGGAAAGACAAGGAACTACTACGAAATGCTTCCAAACTTGAGAAAAAGATATTTAAAACCTAGTTTAAACATACACTTCGGTAGTAGAGAGCTCACTTTGGTTCTGTAGTATATGGTGCTCACGGCTCACGCAAAGTAGTGAGCGTAAAGATGGTGGGACCAAGTATGGGATTTGCATGCCAGTTTATCAATATTTATATTACCTTTTTTAATGTGAACAATATTTTCCGTCATACTTTCTCTCTCTCTCTTTCTCTCTCCGGAGATACCAGGAGGCAAGGAAGCCTAAACGTGAGTCCGATTCTAAAATTCTAGTTATGTGTTTAAAATCATATAAATAAAAGGGTATGATACAGTCATGTGTATAAGAAAAGTAATTTTATTGTTGTATTCATAAACCTCATTTCTATTTAATGGGCTACATAGACTTCGTATTTACCGAAAAAAAAATCGACGGAACTAACCAAATACAGTAAATTTTAGAGCTCTTTTTTCGGTCCTTTAATTTGAACAAAAATACGTAAAGATTTCCCTTCGTGCGCAAAGTGTGTTACGATTTGTGAGTAGACTCCCTCTGCGGGGATGCATTTGCCTACATTGCCAAAACCGCAAATTCGACATACTAAAACCTGTTCATTGTTCATTTTAATCTCAACTCACGAATGAAACCGGTTACAGATGTGGGCATGGTAACGCCAAAAAAAACCTGAAAAATTAATTGAACGTCTCGACATGGACAAAAACGAGTACCATATCATAAAACCTATCTGATTTGTTCCCAATTCTCCGTCGGTCACTTTTGATTGTTGCTAGTCACTCGTTTGTATGAAATGCGAGTTTGAATCTTATCTTGATGAAGCATTCAAAATAAAGAAAAAATGGGCACATGTGTTTCATCAAGTATAAGGAGTTATGTACTCGTATTTAGCTGTGGCCCGGCATCGATTACAAAGTGAAGGTTTTTTTTATACAAAGTGTTATTATGACGGTACCTACATGTTTTTCCCAAAGGGTTGATATCTACTTAAGTCACGAAATCCCTAAAAAGTTACGCGGTAATAGTTTTATAAAGATATTTAGATACGGCGAGGCTATGGAACGACGAAGCTATGACTCGCTACCGTCGTCTGTGTTTCCCGTGTGCTATAACGTGGGTTTGTTCAAATCAAGAGTGCATAGGTTCTTACTGAACAAGCGTGCTACAACTTAGACTATATTGTTACTTACCAACAGGTGAGATTGCGGTCAAACGCTTGTTTAGACTGCTATAAAAAAGCTTAAAATTCACTACAGGTTAGCCTTATACCATGATGTAGCCTAATGTTAAGCGATGTTGCGGTCTCAAAATGTCCACCTTTATATACCTTTTATTTCTATTATTGCTGTTAATTTTAATATTCTCTATATAACTAATATTCATTAAAACACTTATCACTTATTTTTTTAATCTATTAAACACATATAAGTGCAAATATTGTGTTCATTTTTCCATAGCGAATATATTTTAAAATTAAATTACGAGTATCTTACCTTCTTAGTGATTTATGTTTCAGATATAATAAATATATGTAAGTAGGTACCTACATATATATAGAATATACGCCTTATGGCCGTTTAATTGCGCAAAACGTAATAACTAGCTTTTTCCACGAGAAAACAGCTGTTGATTAAACAAATATGTGTTGAAGAAAGAGTAAGAGTCGTAATTTAATGGTGATAACAAAATTATACGTGCAAAAGTATCACTTTTAATCTATCTATCAGGCTCAACGATTTAAGGAAAAACAAAATTATACTTACTCTTACATTATTATTATTTGTGATCAGTTAACCAATATTATATTCAAGTAACCTAAGAATGCATTTCATAATGTTTCTAGTTTTGTGTTTTTATGTGGTAGTAGAGCACTTTTTAAAGTGTTGTTAGATTAATGCATAAAAATTATAATACGCATTAATAACTCAAACGATCTTCACGAAATATGCAAAAATGCGACGCGATCTAACGAAGAAGAGTGCCCTTCTTACCATAAAAATTCTGTTCCCGAAAAAACCCTAAACATTATAATAAATAAAAAATAACAGTGACTAATTGAATGATTGACTGACAAATCTTTTAAATCACAAATTTAAACCACTGAACGCATTAAGTTGAAAATTAGAACACAAGTAAGTTTAAAACTTCTACAAAGAAAGGATTTCTCTAGGCAGAATAAGACGCAAGTAACTAGCGACCAATATAAAGAACCGGGTATAAGCTCGTACCGAATACCGAATAAAATACACATAATTTTTCGATGATAAGGTTTAAAAATATTTTATAATGATGTAATATAGATTTAGCTATAATGTATGTACATATTATTATAGTAAATAAATAGTTTTTAGTTTTGTTATTGAAACGTAGTATGTCCAGCTGGGTTATGCAATAAAAACGACGGCCACCTCCATGTTTCTTCATACCACAGTCCGCCTGGCGCTAGACCATACTAGTTATATCCAGTTTGTATGTAATAAGTAATAAGATATTTATAATATACTGTTTTGGATCGAAGCCATATAAGCGGATAAGGATCCGAAATCAAGCTCGGATATAAGGTATAATTTTCTTTAAGGAAAATTTACAATAAATATTTTATCAAATGGTGATTTTTAATAATAATATAGAACAACTGTTGTTAAAATAGGGGGTAATTCTTATCTAAGTATTTTTTTTTTAAACGTTTAGGTGTTTTAAATCATGGCCTGTAGATACATATATTATGTAGGTACCTACCTACTTATAAACTTAACTTCATCTGTTTAGACCACTTTTTGTTTTTTTATTTATAAGATGTAAAATTACAGTGCAGTCGCCACTACCTTATTATAGATTCCTAGATAGCTGCGATTCTGTCTCGTTAGTTCGATTTCGAAACTCGGACCGAACGCAAAGGCGTCCTCGCGTCACCCCACTTACGAAACAAGCGGTATTATAACAACATTTAGACGTATTCCTAGTATGTACTACATAAAGGACACTGCTGTGAATATTTTGATTATTTTTGATACTAAATTGTAATCAATAATAATAATCAAAACAAATTTCAACTTCCTTTAGGGGAGATACTAAGAATTAGACCTTATTTTTTTACCTTTAAGTTAAACATCAATATTATGCTACTAAATAAATAAAAAATATTATATGCAACACATAACAACTATTTCAATGAGTCAACATTTTAAAATAACTCTAAATTTTCCAAAAGAATTATTCATCCGTAAATGAGATAAAACGTATGAATATTTCTCAAGTAATTTGACGTCATCGCTGAATAAACAAACAACATAATAAGGAATTGGGAGGAACAAATAAATTATATTATTGGCGAATATTAGACTATTGATTAGTATAAACATACATAAGTTATTCGCAAATAAACAGTATTAGATGTTATAGATCAACGACTGATTAAAATAAAAAACATACAAACTAAATAGAATAAATATTTATCTTATTTTTTAGGATACACCTATTTTTATGCCTGTATCGTGGTGATATAGTTTTTAACAGCTAGTGCAAGCTATAAGGTAAAAATATAAATATATTAAGAGAGAAAGATTATAAGGACCTTTTATAAGTTTATCTTAGAGACATAAATCAATAAAATGGTATTATTATAATTTCATGTTTGGATACCGATCGAAAGTTTTGGTTTTTCCAATTTTAATGTTACTTTGTATTCATGTTCTAAAGTGGGAAATATTTTTTTAAAGAAATAGTCATAAAGATAAGCTTATCAGAATTGGTTGCTTTGTAATAAATTGTAACTTCACTAACAACCTTTGTTTTTGTGCGGTCATAGATGATGAATTGGTGACACTATTAGATGATAATTATTTATTTAAGACAATATAAAATTTTAATTATAATTAGACATTGTTTTGACTATAATATGTATGACAAGATCCTTTTATTCGTAATCTAAATGCAACAGTTAAATGAGCCTATATGTAAGTGTAGGTCCTTATAATATATAATATTTCGGTACATTTTATTTCATTGACATAGATTTTTATTTCTTTTCAATTTCATCTTTACTAGGGTTGTAAGACATTATGTAGTTTACATTTTGGAGCTTTTTTTACCCTAAAATGCCTTGAAGCTGCCCTCATGACCTTCACGAATGACAATACTATATTATTTGCGATTTCCACTATCTGATACGTATCACTGTGGCTAGTCATTAGTTTACGACCCACTGCAGAAAAAGCATGAAGCCTAGCGGCCATTACATCCGTGTTCTGGCATTGTGTTTAGTGCAGCCGGGAGAGAATTTATCCCGCATTATAGGTTTGTAACCACTTCTAACGATTGTCGTTTAACATTCGGCAAGTTCGAGGTCCAATGCTAACCCATAGTAATTTAAAAAATACATAGGGCTTTTTAACTCTAAAAACAACCAGTCATTATATTAACAATATGAATACCTAATATAATTAATCGTAGTTTCAACGTCGTTACAAATCCGGACACAATTTATTAACTATTTGATTGTTTTTGTCTGTGCGTAGTTAATTAAAAATAATTTAGGATATTGGAATGAGGAAGTTAACTGCGTCCAAGTCTCAAACCAAGAATGTGGAACTTCAAGTGTTTTGTAAGGCTACTATTAGACTATCAGGTACTCTGATGCAATAGAGTTTTTTTTTTGTAAGTTCATCCTATCCTTGTCACCCAAGTCTTTTCACGTGTCTCTTCGGTTCAACCGCTCATGCCAGCCGATTTGGTAAGAGTTCTAGTTCGTCCCTTGATCCTTTTGCGGGCCGGTCTTGTAAGTAATAATAAGCAATCTAATAAGTTCCTAAAAGATAGGGTGCTGAAGTAACAAATATAGAAAAACCAACGGACTTGAGTACTTTTGCTTTGAAGCCGGTAATAACTGTTCTCATCAGAAAAATATTATGCCTTGTGTGAACCATTTATAATATCCATTGTGCATAAAATACAATATTTTTTTATTGTTATGTTTAAAATTCAAAATCGTGAGTCTGAATTTTTACAGATGAAATTATTATATATCCGTTATGCATAACAAGACAGATATTCCTTTTTTCATATTTATTACGGGCTTTTAGCGCTAGTACTACCAATTATATTAAGCGTTTATATATTTTTAATTCTTAATCTTTTTCTTAAAAAGCGTAGGTACCTACCTATTTAAAAAAAAGGATTCATTTGAAACCGTATTTGATTGCAAAAATATATATAGTATACATATATATTACCAGCACATTGCAAAATTACACTACGTACTTACGTACAGTAAAATATTATATATGTAATGCGTGCCTAATTTATTTTACATTCAAAATTACAAGGATAAAATAATTAACATAAAAGTTGAATTGACGTGGTTTTAGCTTAATTATCCTAATACCTGCCCAAGTAGGTACATAAAATATGAAAATTATAGTTTAAAATTATACTTTTTTATCGTTGTGGTGTTTGGCGTGAATATTATTATTTAAGACAGTTTGTCCCAGTGCTGGTATTAGACTTCACTCTATTTTCTTATAATTACGCGTATTGCAGAAACAGAAAGAGTCCAGTTTTTCGCGGAATCTTCGAAAGGAGGCATTCCGTTTGACTCCGGTGATCATCGCGTATTGCTTTTATCCCAAAATTCATCAGATGTAAAGACATGCGGCAGATGTACCTATCAGTATATATCAAAATAAAATATTTAAAGTAAGTCTAAAAACAGTGCTATTAGTTGCCGTTGAAGCTATTATTCATTAACCAAACATGTTGTGTTTAAATCAACAATAGGCTTACTAACGTTTATTTTCATCGAGTCTTAAAGTGCGTTTTGCTAAACCTCTTAATGGCAGTGATTTTTAGCATTTATAGAAATAATAATTAAATATATAATTCGAGTTCATATGTCCCTGAGTTCCCCAATTATAATTAATGGGATAAAATAATTATTTGAAGATATTTAGCTAAATTTTTGCACAGTGGTTATTGGTTATAAATTAATATTTTTATTGGAATCGTTTAGGGCATGTAGAAAAATTGTAAACACATTTAGTGACTGTACGATAAAAAATATTAGTATCATTTTTTTGTCCCTAGTTAGTACACAATCCGCAATATAAAAATATCATTAGTTTAAAATGTTACAGCTAAAATGGTACATTGTATGTAGATGTATTATTAGGTTTTGTTTTTCATTCCTAGCTCGAGCGGGTAGCTCATAGGTACATTCAAACAAAGGAACCGTAAATACGCGTCAAATCGATTTCCTATTTTTGCTGTGACTGTGACATCAACGTCAATGTAGTCCGGGTGGGAAAACTATACGAGTATGTCAACATCCATCAAAAATATTTTTAGTATGGTATGTGTGCACATTTGTACAACATCACTACGGTTAGCGAATATTTACAAAACGTGCATAAGAGTGGGCAAACGGTAATTGAAGCGGCTGGGAGTGCGCACGGAACGCCAACGCATTATCTGCGCAAAGGCTTCGCGCTGGGCGCCGCGGAGACGTCGGTGTCTGTCTCAGCGCCACCGCACCGCCGCCCACTCCTCGCTCAAGGAGGTGCGGACTTTTTGGAAAGTAGCACCGAAACACCGATCGATGTAAAATCGCAAATGCAGTAACACTCGCTGTGCCCGTTTACGAAATGACACTCGAAAATAAAGGGTACTCACCTGTCGGAATATTTCAGAGGTCCAAAGCGCGGAGTCTTCGGTGGTGTCTCGTGTCAAGAGAGTAGTCCGGTTTTGCATTCACGTACCGAAGCACGATCACAGTGCGTGAGAGAAAGGGCGCGCGACTCGTTCACGGGCGATCACTCGCGTGTTGTTTGTTGGTCGGCGGTGCGTGGTGTGAGTGGGCGTCGCGAGGCGTGTTGGCGTTCGCGGAGCTCAGCTTGGACTGAAGGCCGCGCCGCGCGGGGGCCACTATATGGAAGCGCGAGCGCACCCCGGCCGCCGCCGGACGTCGTCGCCGCCGCCCCGCGCTCACTCTACCCGTACATTCATCCCTCGATCTCACTCACTTGCTACTCCTCCCGTCTCCACATTTCAACACTAACCAAAAAATCTATTTGTACACCATGTCATAAATAAACCCACTTTATAACACAATATATTTAATATTATAATTAGATTATGTCCCGGTCACAGTAAATAAGTTACTCCTACAGAAGACATCAACGCGTGTCCCTAATTTTATATGTAGCTACTGTCAATTAATTTTATCGTTTATTTTGCTAATATTTTGATTTAGTTGTTGAGTATATTATAATTTGTAAGTATACTTTAAACGCTGTCGTTAGTTTTGTAGACAAAAGCTAGATGTAACTAGGATTTATCCTAGCTACTTACCCTCTTTTTATTCTGTTTGGCATTGATTAAAATGCAAATAGCATTGAAAAATTAGTTACATATAGAGCCTATAATTTTTAATATAACGGGCACATAAATAGTAAATAATCGCAGGAAAATAATTTTGCCCTTTCATGGTGTTTGGATGTTTTGACCTAGTTTGTTGACATTGAGATAATGTGCCGTTAGATAAATTGTGTATTTCTAGAGGTACATTCCACGTTTCAATTGATAGCGAAGTGAGGGATATACGAGAATGAAGCTGTTAGTATAGAGAAACCTATTGAACATTAGAAATTACTTTGGTGGAATTTAGATTCACTTAAAGAGAGCTAAATATATTATTGGAGATTTAACGAGGCCTATATTAAACGGTTTTTTGGCTTGTAATTTTTTTTATAGAATTTAACAATTTTAACCAATCAATTATAATTTTCCAATCAGGAACCGGTCAGCATTTTAATAGTAGCTTAACTCTTGCTGTAGTACTCGTATAATCATAACGAAATAATTATAATAATTATCATAGAGAGGCTTTTACCCCACAGTTGGACGACAATAGAAGAAGAAGAAAAAACAAGCACCTTACATATATGGCGTCTAATTTCCAAAAACATTGATTACACAAAGAAACCGCTAATTTGCTAAATGCTCATGAGACATATCACAGGTTTCCAACTATAGGTGTTATATTTAAGTAAATATTGTGTCATATAGGTAAGTCAAACAAAAGTTATAGCTTCTTATCGTTATTTATTATCAAAATTAGCAATAATTCACACCTCACACGCAAAAACTCACTAAATATTATTATAAGTCTTGGTTTGATTTTTAGGGAATGCTACAAATGATACAATATTATCAGCTATTGATCATCATCTACATAGGATAAAATATATAACTTACTATATAAATGTATAGCCATCAATTATAATGACAGTTAAAAATCAAATTTTAATACGTGCCCGGACATACTAACCTTACAGTTTTATGAAGCTAATTATATTTTAAATTACAGGGTTTAATAGAGCACAGGCCACATAAGGTGAATATCGTTTTTAAGGCCTGAAGGTTTTTCTAGCTGTGTTGACAAATAACTGCGTAGAACAGACAGAAGTCAGGTTTGTTGCCTTGGACATTAGGTCAAGATTAGGTAATTATACATTGATGAACTATCATAGTCGTCAACTAGATGAAGACTGGTAAACCATAATATAGAACGCCATAACGCGCTGTTACCTACGCGACTTCATCTACTCTGGCGAGGAAGTCCTGCATCTTACTTCATAGTAAGGGTCTAGTGTAGTTTCTTCAGTTTTTCTGTAATAAATGCCTAATATTGAATTAATCGCGTAGGACGTCCACCCACAAGGTGGACAGACGACCTTATAAAGGTCGCCGGAAAACGCTGGATGCAGATCGCTTCCAACCGGTACATATGGAAGTCCAAAGGGGAGGCCTATGTTCAGCAGTGGACGTCTTACGGCTGAGATGATGATGATGATTGAATTAATAAAAAAAATATAAAAGGAAATAAAAACAGCATCCAACGATTTGGTCAGGCTTCAGGTGAACACTTTGCTTAGGCTGTAATCTAGACCAAATCTTTGATATTAATCGTGAGAAGCTGGCCTACGCTTCTTCCATTGGGTGATCTATCCTCGATGACTATTCTTCCCTAAAGGTTATTGTTGATTTACGAGCGCATGTAACCTGCCCATCACACTTCAGCATGCTAATTCTGCTAGTGAACATCAGGTTAATTAAGCGGATTATGCTCGTGTCGTCCATTTATCACGAAGAAAAATATTTTATACATACCTAATACCTACATATTACACATATTTTTGTACTAGGTATGTTCCTCTGCCTTTCTTATTATTGTTTTTGACTTGTCTAGATCCACATATTTGTCGCATTAGTGGTTAGTATGGTCAGATTGCGGTTTATGAATGTGGGATTTGTAATAACATTTTCCTCTTAGGTTGTTTAAGACTCATCAACATTTTGCTAAAAGCAACAATAAAGCCCATCACGTGTTTGCTAAATAGGCAATCATGTGGAATGCTTGACAATTATTATATTATATGAGCTGATCCTAGAAACGTTATCCTTTTTAATGTTAGGGATAAATAAACACATACAAGTAGTCTGCTCGCCTGATAGTGAGCGCTTACCGTTGCTTATAATATTCGTCCGCAACACCAGAGGTATTGCCGATGCAGTAACGGTTATTCCCAACGCGTGATCCAGGCAATGAAATATCATCTTCACCACATTTCCTTTTGGCCACAACCGCTTCTAAAGGTGCAATCGCACTAAGCAGCAACTACACTCACTGCAACGGCGCGGCGCGGCACGACGCGGTCAAGTATCTTTGTATGAAAATATATGGCACATATCGCACTTTTGCGGCAGTGTAGTTGCCGCTTAGCGCAATTTGACCTTTAAAGACACAATCCTCAATTTTTACTGTTTAATATATAGAAACGGGAGTAATTCAAGACAAGTACTAAAAACGTTACTTACTTAAATGTAAGTATTTCGATCACTCACACGAGAGAGAGAAGGCCTATGCAGTAGGACAAAAATACGGTATTTAAGTATGATATTGCCAATGTACTGATTCCAGAATATTTGTTGTGATCACTACCTATGTATGTCGTATGGGTTCCAATGAAAAGTTTTCCGCGATTTAGATACATAAGATCTTAAACCATTGCAAACAACAATGGGTCGTTTTATTAAAATAGGTAAGGAACAATCAATCTATTTTTTATAGGGTAACACTCAATAAGCACTTGTCAGAAGAATGAGAGATGATTTTTAGTTGGTACAATAAGTCTTCTAGTACCCATTCTGAGGTAACCTTTGCCCAGCGGTCCATGCACATGTGACCATCCATGCAGATGGTATGACGAGAAGATAGACGTCGTCGTCGAGGCCGCTCCTGAAAGAGAAGGGGAGATGATCTGGACACACACCAGCGAGTTGGCAGGAGGCGGCGCTTGATATATTATGTGCAGATGGCGGAGGCCTTTGTACATAGTGACAGCACGGGTTAAATCTAATAAAAACAACAAGTCTTGCATGAACTAGCAGAGGAGGCACTGTGAATGATTTTACGAATCTACCATTTAACACGACCGCCGCCGGGGCAATTTTATGAATTAGATTGAAGTCATGACTCTAGACTCTCGTATGCTGATCCATATGCCTAGACCTGTGGCCAGTGGTAGGCATAATAACAATGCATAGGAATATTTAATCACGATCTTAAGATTTAAAATACTTTATTGAGCCTTTCGGTCGATATTATCATACATCTAGAACGACAATAATATTATGTCATATTATATACCTACTTACTATCCTGGGTTAGAACTTAGAAGATACTAGAACTTAGAAGGTACCTATAGTAGGTATTTTTCTTTTCCTTTCGTGTTTCGGAAAACATGTAAAACCCAGTTATTAGCTACAAAATAATATTTTATGTAGGTGGCAGACTTAAATTTGGGTGTGTTAAAGAAATCTGTTCTGAATAAGATCTTGATCGGACTTGCAACCTTAACTTAAAGGATAGTATTAACTAGAGAACATAAATCGACATCATCGCTTTATGTGCGACTTGAATGGATCAAATAAGGGCATGACTCGAAAGCATTCTCTCTATTAAGTACCACTTACACAACTAGATACTGAGTCAGATGTTAATTATATATCAAGCACCTACTCATTAATTTTCTGACCCCAAGGGGTAGCCCAAGGGCTAGAGTGCATAATACAGTAACTACCTACATATACTAAGTAGTAATGAACTTGGCATTGGTGTGAAAATGTGACCATCACGTGTCCCATTCAGAGCGGTAATCATACACACCGCGGAGCGTGCGATAAACTACAATTCGAATAACGTACAGTACATAAGAATGCACTATTTTACATGTGTACCTATATATCGCGAAAGTAATAGTTAAATTTTAATTGCCTCCTTTTATGAGTTTTTACGCAAGACTGCACAGCGCTTGATCTAAACATGTTACTTGTAAATATAGAAACTGGCAGTGTGCGTGTGTAAAGGGCCAGCTCCACTTAGAGCGTCACAATCAATACAAAACGTCAAAGGGAGTTTTTGAGAATTTGATAATGCGCGTGTACATGGAGCGCGCATTATATTACACTAGCTACGCCCAGCGGTTTTACCCGCAGTACTTATGTGGCCTATGTGTTATTCCAGGGTCTAAGCTATCTCTATACAAAATTTCAGCTCAATCAGTCCACCTGTTTAGGCGTGAAAGAGTAACAAACATCCAGACATCCATTCTTACAAACTTTCACGTTTATAATATTAAAGTAAGATTCTGGAAGAGTGCACGTGCTTGTTAGTGTATGTATATGTACTCGTATGTGTGCGTGTAGGTATACGCTAAGTGAGCATTAAATAAGTGATATCTACTTTTGAAAAAGCAAAACCGCTAGGCACAGCAAACTATGACCATTAAATATAACATAAAGTTATCATTTTCCTGATTTCGCTTTAGTTTATTCTCTGTGTTATCTTGTCTATCACCATACAGCTAAAATTATAGTTCGTTAAAAAGAAGCAATTTTAGTACTTTACCGACACGTTGTGGGAAAGCTACGCACAGCTGCACACTTTTGTTGCTTTGTGACAGTTTATTATTGCTCACGATATAAAAAATATTGAGCAATTTTTATTTATTGTAATATAAAGATACAAAGATTTTTGAAATACCTTTTTTTATTAGATCGGTGTCACTGTAGGTCAATTTAGTTTATTTAGAAAGACTTTATGTTGTGGCTCTTTCATAAAATGTGGTGGCTTTTTCATAGCACATATGTCATGAAAGAGCTGAAATTCGTTTTTTTTTTAAATAGCCGAGAAATGTATTAAAATGAAAGTTTAACGAAACTGAACTGGGCGTTTCTTCATTATAGATAATTGAGCTACTCGTCCCTAAATATAAAATTGTTTTATTTGGTTGCTGAACAAAATTAGGAGCCAAAATCTAAAACTGGCTCTTTCATGCCCTACACAGTGGGCCCACCTGGTAACCTATAGACGCCTACAACCCAGTGGTGATGGTGTGTGTCGGTAATGACCAACAATACGTCGGCAATAGCCAGAAGCGACAAACACGCACACACACAAAACAAACTTGATATTTAGAGGTATAATATATTCGCACTCTAGATGACTAATAAAGTAAATCAAAACGTATATTTTTCCACTTTCAAATTTATCTATAAGTAAGTACCTAAGTACCAACATGTTTAAGATTGAAATTATAAAAAAATATTTTCGAATTACTACCTATTCATTATTCATCTAGGTATATATTATGATACTAAAGTCTGAACACCTAGGTTTGACCGGTGTAGCCGCACTTAGGGCTTTAACCGAAACCCATAATATAGAAAGTGCGTCAGTAGTAACATTCAATATATAATATAATAGGTTGCTATGAAATATCTTTAATGTTATTTGTTTCAATCGCCCAGACTAGACCTAATGGAAAGTCCATTAAGCTTACGCACTATCCATTGATTCAGGGGAAAACGGAATCAAATTACATGGATGAGGGGGAGTTCCTGAATAAGCAGGGCTCAGACACTGGCTAAAAGTAATAATAAAGTAGATACGTGAAAACATCACGATAGATACATATTACTTATATACAAAACTGATATGGTACCTACTAGGAGTTTTCCCATTCAGTTGGATCCTAATAGAAATTGACAAGGTCAAAAAAATAAAAATATGGACTAAAAATGTAATTTTAATAATAAATAAATATTCGATACGTAATTTTTGTTAAGGATAAAATAAAAAATCCAAATACCAAAAAACTTTTGCGCTATATCTGACGCGTGACGTCATTTGTAGATGCATTTTGTATCGACTCGAGTACCCACGAGTCACGTCACGACCCTTTCCATGTAACTTTTGTGCGTTGTTAATGACACGTTTTTTACAAGCTTTATATTACTTTCACCTGTCTGTTGTCTGTCTGTCTGTCTGTAATCAAATCTTGCAAGTTTAATTTGACCCACTTCCCGGGTTCCAATTAAGCTGAAAATTTGCATGCGTGTGTAAATCGGATGACAATGCAATATTTTTATGACATCGAGCTGATCTGATGATGGAGCTGGAAGGTGACCAAAGGAACTCTGTCATAAAACAACGCAACCCCATCGAGTTTGGGCTCATTTGATTCGTCTTGACAAGTACTTTATGATGCAAGATGATAACAATAATTAAAGCTTGTTTTAAAAAAGTATTTTTTAAATTTCACTTGTTATTAAAATTACAAATAAAAAAATACGTGTCCAATATTTTTTAATAAACTACATTATGGACAAAAAAAATATTTTTGTCCGATCCCCTATTATCGTCGAGCGGATGTTTTGTATAAAAATTTGTATCTATTTGTTACTTGGATTTTTTTACACACTGATTAAACAACAATTTGGCATGTAATATAGGTCAGAGTCTGGGACCAATTTGGAGAATTTTTTTTTGTTTCAAACACTTTCCGCGTGGTCCCATTAAAATCTTTTATCAAAATTGATCAAGAAGTTTTCAAATTATGATTTAAATGTGCATCTCGACATCGCTCGCTTATAAAAGGGAGCTTGCAGTTGGTTTAATAATATAGTTTTCTCTTGTTTATGCTTAGCAGAGTTGTGTTTGATCGGCACTCATTAATGAAACAAACCATTATTCGCTTCTATCATCGTACACATTCTTGAATTTTTTTTCAGATAAATTTCAGCCATTACTTTTCGAATAAGTGGCTTTGATTGAGAAAATAATAATGCGGCAGCGACTAACAAACTCAAAATAAGGCAATAAACAACATATGTCCACGTGCCAATCTACAGAAAACTTTTATATAATTAATCTACAATAAATAAATTACTTTGATGTATGTAAGTACATAGGCGGATCCAGGATTTGGTTCTGGGGGGGGCCAAGGTGCAGAAAGGCAAGAATATTATCATTTTTACTAAGAAAAAAGTGTGTTTAGGTCGCTCTGAACAGTTAGAAAGTTCAAATATCCTTAATAATAAGTGTGCGAGCAGCTTGCTGCGAGCGCCGAGAAAAAAATTATAGTCTTGACTATGAAATATGTGCAAAATTCGTAACTCTACAATGCTTCTGGGGGGGGCCTTGGCCCCCTGGCCCCGCCCCCCTAAATCCGCCTATGTGTAAGTATACATATTTTTACAATGAAAGATTGCTGTTAGTCTGCACATGATTACTGTAATGTTGGATGTATCAAACAGGAAGTGTCGCGATCAACTGAGTGGTTAGGACACTAATAGCTCCGCATATAGATTGAATGCACTGTTTGAAAGATGACTTCCTGACGGATTATGAGAATCCACTTTTCTAACGTGACGATAAACGGTTTATTATTAATTCATTGTTGTAGGATTGTATGCTTCTCCTATGTACCTTACAAGGTATTAATATCTACCTACTTACTCTTGTATGGGCTCGTTTAATCAGTATCTCAAAGCTTAAGCTAATTTTGCAAAAAATCGACAAAAAATGTGAGGCGTCAGAATTGACAAACACTGCTGCAAGGATGCAAAAATAGCTTACAAGAAAATAGCCATTATAATAAAACATGTTACGGCTCACCACATTCAAGCTCTTTAGCCTACGCCCTAAGAATAAATAATCACACTATTATTATAAATGCGAAAGTTTGTGAGTGAGTGTGTATGTTTGTTACGTCTTTACGCCTAAACGGGTGGACCGATTGCGTTGAAATTTGGTACAGAGATTGCTTTGACCGTGGAGTAACACATAGGCTACAGTAAAACCGCTGGGCAGAGCTAGTGTCTTATATAATTCATTCGTTGCAAAGCTTATCTAATTATTTATTTATCAACACATGTAGGTACAAATAATTAGGTCTTAATTAAGTTAGATGAGTCCTCCACAAACCCTGTTAGGGCGCTTGTTGTGTGCGAGCATGCAATCTTATTATCTAGCTTAGTTCCTGAGAATTTCGACTGTTATAACTTCTCCTTGTTCACAGGTATCTTACTTAGATCTAGGTAACAACTTACATTCCAATAACGCATGAAACATTCTGAGGCTCTAGCTAGGACTTGTCCAGGCAGTTCCTACAAACTTGTCAACCAAAAACGGGCTCGGGAACAATAGATTCGTGTATTATTATATTATGCGTAACAGATTTATTTTTTGTCTTGCTCGGTCTCGTTTCTCTATACGTAAACTCTATGTATGGTTTAATAATAGATATTATACTTTATAGTCGTACATATTATATTGTAGTACGATCTTGCCCAGAAGCGTAACTAATTCGCTGTCAAAATATTCGCAAATCTGCGCCATAATTATTATTTCGCGGCCAAAAATAATTCATCGCAACACATGTATAGGCCATTCAAATGACATCTTATTCAGGGCCAATCAATTTCGGAGAGTCCGAATAGCATACTCATAACCACTTGATACCATGTACGGTTTAACTAGCTATTGTTCTGTACACAAACGCATATTAATGCAAAAGCGCGGAGGGAGGTAAGCGAGAAATTAGCAGCAGACTATCGACGTGACGGCTAGACAATAAATAAACAAATGAATAAATATTTTCTGCCATACGAAATTTATTAGTTTTCTGCAACGGTTTTCTGAGAAAAATCCATCGAGGACATATCCAATAGAGGGGCAATAGACAAAGTTTTCCTTGAAATAATTTTTTTCACAATTTGACGACTCCGCCCACTTTTCCTATTGGCTACGCTGGTTTTAGTGATGGGCAACGAAAAAGTTTCAATTTAAAACTCGATTATGCCAAGTAATCGATTACAAAGCGATAATATAATATTTTTGACTAAGAGGCAGAACATACGCACGGTTGCAAATCTGATCTTTTGTTTTAAATGGTGTTAATGTCGGAAATCATAAAGGAAGACTTTTGCTTTCCAAAGACATTGTTAGTTCCGATTTCATCTTATAGCAAAATAGCGTTTTAGTTCTAAACAAGTCAAATATAAAATACTAGCTTGTGCTCGCGGCTTTGCCCGCATGGCAAAATCCTTTCTTAGTGGAGGTCTACGTCATTAACCCTATTAATATTCCAAATTTCAACCAAATCCGTCCATCGGTTTAGGCTGTGCGTTGATAGATCAGTCAGTCAATAAGTCAGTCACTCTTTCCATATATAAATTTAGATTCTTAAAGACATCCGATTTATACACATGCATGCAAAGTTTAAGCTAAATTGAAAAATGGGAAGTAGATTAAATTTTACTTGCAAGATTTGATTATAGACAACAGGACAGGCGAATGTAAAAAAAAGCTTGTGAATTAAATTTAAAAAAAAATTGCCCACTACGCAACGTTTTCAAAATTACCTATTTTGTGGTATACTACTACTAGTCAAGCCCTTTCAACTTTCATTTGATGCCCACATTGACGGGATTATGGAGAAAATAATTAATCAGCTATTTTTAGCGGCGGCCATCTTGGATTTTAAATGTATTAAATGTAATGCATATATTTTACTAGTCAAGTGCTTTCATTTCATACCATTACATTTGACGAGGTTGTGAAGAAAAAAAATAATCCGCCAAATTGTAGCGGCGGCCATCTTAGATCGATCTCAACCAAACACGGCTAAGAAAACTGTCGACTACCTTTCGACTCTACTTTCAAACAAAAAAACAAGATCAAAATCCGTTCATCTGTACGGGACCCAGAAGTAAGACAAAGTACATGAGCAAAGATGCCACAGACAGACAGACAGACACGTCAAACTTATAACACCCCGTCGTTTTTGCTTCGGGGTTAAAAAAAGGTCAGGTTTTTATGTTTTTGGTGAATAACTTTTAAAAAGAGTTTTCATTTCTTGTTCGGAACTTATTTTAGTCTATAACAAAAAATGACGTTTTCATGATGTGGATGGTATATTCTCATCCGCTCATAAAAAAGAAAATATTAAATTTGTAGGTATCTCGATTGAAAAAAAAAACAGGGGAATGGCATCGGAGCATTTTTATATTTTAGCAAATTTTATAGTTGTATATCAATACTGTAGGTTTTCACTAACCTACTCGCAGCGCCGCGTGGTGCGACTAAACAAGAGGTTATAAGAAAATATTATAAATAATAGACATAATATTATAAAAGTGTCTCCCTGTTGTATAGATAATGAATGATACGTAGCTTTTTGTGCGCAAGTCTGACTCGCATTCGCCATAGGTTTTATATACCAAAATACGACATGATCTTTTGTCACGAAAAATGACAGTAACTTTACGCAACTTCACGTGTCATATTTTTTTGATACATCCTAAAATATCCGTGTACTTTTTATTTATGTTAAAATTTCTTTCTCTTTTGAAATCAAATTTTTAGGGTAGTTCTCGCGTGCCCCACTATCCGCCCCACTGGTGGGGCAGGTGAAACTGTCAAATAATTTTTCATCCCCCCACCTCGGAAAGTGTATTTTTGCGCTTCGATATCTGACTGGAAAAGTCCATATTATCCTCTAGAGAAATTCAAATTTACTTTACCCTCTAGAGACAAAAACATAATTAAACCTATTTACTTCCACCTCTATGGTCCGAAATAAGCGTACAACTTTTTTAAATTTGTTAAAAACTCGGAGTAAGAACCTCTTTAGTAAACTTTTTTTTTTAATTTGCTTTGGGCGCACCATCAGCCTTGCCAGTAAGTTACTTTTGTAACATATTACGTTTCTTTTGAACTATATTTACGTTAGTTGTTTAGATATAATTTACATTTCGAGGCAATAATGTTTTTAATGAATTATAATATATAGTACTGTAATAGTAAATAATAGTTGAGTTAATTTAGCAGAGTTAATAGAATAAGCCAATTTTTTATAACTTTATCTAGTTAGTAGCAATATTTTTTCTAAGTATTACTTTTTAGTAACTTTTTTATTAACGATTTCTCACTGTAATAAACTGAAAATGAGAAAATAATCACTAAAACGAATAGGTAGAGTGCTTTTCACGAAAGGAGACCTTTTTGCGGGACGCCACTATTGCACATTTTAAAAGTTTAAATACCTTTAACTTTTTAACGCCTCATAATTTCTCATATTTAATTTCTTAATCAAAAAGGTATTTATTTAATGTAACAAATATAAATAATTTAAAATATGAAGTCAATAATAATAGAATAAAAAATTAGTTCCGCTAAATTCCGTGGGACCTCTTTCGTGAAAAGGACTCTTAAGTAAGCGTACCTACGTAAATTAAAATTGAATACTGGTTATTTTTGAAGATAGTGCACTGGCAACACTGTGCGCATCCATGGTGAGAATAATTTAAAAAAAAACTTTTAGCATTGAATTATTTCCTCGCTGAGGGGGGATGAAAAATAATTTTTGTGTCTCACGCACCTCATTGATCGCGTTTTGGTGGGGCGGGTTCTTCCAAGACACCATCAGCCTAAGACTACGAGAACTTTCCGAGATATTGATATTTTAATTTTGATAGCTGTCATTTGAAATGAAGATTTCCTCAAGACCCTTTATTTCTTCCATCACTTTCACATATTTGCGAGGTAGATAACAAGAAAAAGGTACCAGGAGATCATAATTGAAATGAAGTCTTACATACGAGTATTCGTTGACTTGTACTGCTTTGCCTGTACCTGCGTCTATTAATGAAAAAAACACATGTTATCCCATTCATATAAATTACACAAAGGTACATAAAAGTTCGAATTAATCAGGAAAGTGCGACTAAAATCACCGCAATACGAGATTTTAATAATATATTATTAGATGGGATGATTTTCTTGTGTTGTTTGTCTACTAAATAGTACATTGTTCCTTATAATTTCTGATCTCCTAGTTCTTCGCAAAATATTTGCATTAATAACACCATTCATCATTTAGTCGTGCCCAATAAATTATATTTTTGCATGAGTTACAGCGCCCTGATGGGGCGCGTGAAGTGTACTTTTTTAAATATTATCACCCGCCACACTAAAACGCAATCAGTGGGGCGCGTGAGAAGCAAAAAATATTTGGCTGTTCCACCTGCCCCACTAGTGGGACGAATAGTGGGGAACACGGGAATTACCCAATATTTACAACACAAGTGAATTAAATTAAAAATTTAAAAAAACCCCCAACGCATTCAAAATATGTAATTTTGTGGTTGCAACCATCTTTTAGTTTTTCAGATGTTAGTTTATTAAAATCTGTTTATTATAGTTTGTAGTTTTCTACTAATCAAACTTTTTCGTTTAATTCCCATGTTGAGGGAGTTGTGGAAAAAAATGTAAGCACCATTTCATGGCGGCTAAGAACACTCTAGACCATTTCTACCTAAAAAAAAACAATCTCAAAAAATAAAAAAAATAAAATTCGTAATACTAAGACAGACAGACACGTCATACTTATAACACCCCGTATTTTTCCGTGGGGGGTTAAAAAGTAAAATGTGACGATACTGCCACGATAAAATTTTATGAGAATAACCCACTATATAAAATCTGCTCTAGTTGTCAACTTATAAATGACATGGACTTCAAGGCGACTGTCCATTATACCGTATCATACAATAATAATAATTGTCTTAGGAACATGCCAAACCGAAAAATAACATCAGGCCCTTTTTACACTAAACGGTTCGTGAGTATTCACCTTTGTAAATAAATGGCATAAACTCACTTGTATTTACTTCGGCTTCGTGCCGACTGCAGCTACTCCTTATAGAAGATCCTCGTACAGGATCGAACCGGTCGGCACAAAGCCGAAATAAATACAAGTGAGTTTATGCCGTTTATTTGCAAAGATAAACATCTGGCCCATGCCATTATGAACCTTATTTTCATTTATTTATTGCTCATAGCTTAAAATTAGGTTTTGGTAGATAACCGCATTATATATTATATATATACCACGGCAGTATTGTATGTATTAAAAAGTAAGAGAACATCGTTGCGAGCGTTGCACGGAGCGTTAACAATAAATATCGCTGAGAATATGTTGCTGATACTAGAATGCAGTGAGTGTACGGGTTTATAGCCACGAATGATGACCGATAACAAGTGAAATTTTAAAAATACTTTTTAAAAACAAGCTTTAATTATTATTATCGTCTTGTATCATAAAGTACTCGTCAAGACGAATCAAATGAGCCCAAACTCGATGGGGTTGCGTTGTTTTATGACGGAGTTCCTATGGCCACCTTCCAGCTCCATCATCATATCAGCTCGATGAGACGTAGGCACCTCCTGGTTCATTATCAGACCCTCGATAGCAAGTGTTATGAAAAAGTCGCATCGATTCGAATGTAATGTGCTCAAACTCGACGGGTTTACTAATAGCCATTGAAGAGTTTCATTAGACACCTCCTGGCTCCATCATCAGATCAGCTCAGTGGTACCAGATTATTAAACTGTCATCAGATTTCTAGACATTTGCAAAGTTTCATTATGATACGACAACCAGAAGTTGGTCAAATTTTATTTGTAAGATTTTTATACCGACTTTGTATGGAAAACTAATTTAAGCGTCTTCAAAATGGACCATGTTTGGAAGCTCATAGCTGGACAACGATTGGAGATAGATAAAAAGTATCAAGGCCGAAGTTGTAGAAAATTTTATGAGGTTTAATAATGTAGTACAACAAAATATCGTATAACGCACAGTGTTTGACATATAAGCAAAAAACCTAAAAATGGGACCTTCTTCGGCCTCCCCCCCCTCGGGCTCACCTTGGAGGGGTGGGGACTTTTAGTATGTTTATCTTCTAACTAGTCCAAACAAAGTTCTTAAGTTGGTTTTTCTGCTTTCGACTTTTCGATCCACATACCCTTTTTGGGCACTCATTGACTGGGCTACTTTTCCAAATAGTTTGTCCTTGGTAATTATGCACCGTGTAGCCCCCTATCACATTCTGGTTTTCCTAAAGTCCCAGGTCAAACCGCAAATAACCTGTATTTTATTAAACTTGATAGCTTTTCCTTAAAAATTAACAACCATGACGTGTCTAATGCATTCACAACAAGAGCATTTTATTACATTCATTATAATATTATTACCATAATATATTATGCTGAAAAATTCACCTTAGCTGATATCTACGTCACATCTGCCTCTACGCCTAATTTTATCTCAATCCGTTCAGTGGTTAGAGCCTATGCGTTGATAGATTAGTCAATCAGTAATGCTTCTCATCTAATATATATATAATTAACACTGAATCTGTAGCTTCATACATTTTATAAAATTTATGAAATGACGGAATTTCATTTTTTCTGTGTTTAAATATCATTGCTATATAATCTATCACACTTGATTTCAAGAGGCTTCATAATACAACTCTTTTAATTATGTGACACATAAGTATTATATTGAAATTAACCGAGAGCATATCAATTTTAACCAAAATTTTATCAGGTATGCGGCGGCCTATTAGCATTTAGCTACAAAATTTAGAGCGTATAATCGAGTGACGCTCTCTCGCTCGCACTATTTGACACATTTTTAAATATAAATTCATAGAAAATTCCTTAAGAACAGCCCTCCATGATATTATTGCACATATTTTAAAAGTGTTTCCAGTTTGATATATTTAAAAATGGCAAGAAAAGAATTTTTGAAAGAATTTTTTTTTTCAAAAATTCTTTTACGCTTTTAAAATATTATCAGAAATGGAATGAAATAATAACGTAATTTACACATCATCCTTTATTTTGGCATAACAACATGTTGAAAATGTCTACGACATATTAAGACACAGATATTAGGTACATAAATACAACTTTAGTTTTAATGCTACACGTTTCTCAGACATATCAACACTACCTACAATAATAGCTCACAAATATTACACTACTAGTAGAAACTTTAATAACAATTTAAGAAAGTATAATAAACTTTACAGGGAAAATAAAACGTTCAAAATCAACAGCGCAGCGTCGTGGAAAGCACAAACTTAACGTCGACAAAAAGTCGAGAGTACATAATATTAGCAAAAATATTTCTTTCGTCAACTGTGCCTGGCCAGGACAATTTTCTAATTAACTAACGAAACTGTGATTTTAGTATATGTACATAATTAATAATTTAAGCTCTAGAATCATGCAATTTTCATTTAAACATTTTTGTATGATATAGCAGCGCAAAAACAAGCGTATACGTCCAATAACTCACTATCCACAGGTCTGCTATACACAAGTAATTTGGACGTAAAGTATCTCTCGTAACTCGTCAAAAACACTCAACAAATACAATGCTCTTAAATTGTCGATAATTGAAATTTTATCGTGTTTACTTACAATTTTATTATTATTAGCAATATATTACATACAATTACGACTATGATTGCTTGCGTTCATAAAAAGGAAGATAATCGTTAGGGCCCCATGAATAAACCATAGTGTGTCGGCCTTCGGAACGAGGCAAAAAATGTGCTCACTCGTGCGACATGGATTAATTGACCCACGTGGATGTACCATACACTGCGGCTCGAGATATCGCGTGAGGTTAATCCAGGAACATTTAACAATGCAACATTGCCATAGCACGTTGGTTCAACACCAAATTGG
This sequence comes from Hemithea aestivaria, assembly GCA_947507615.1. Lineage (NCBI taxonomy): Eukaryota > Metazoa > Arthropoda > Insecta > Lepidoptera > Geometridae > Hemithea > Hemithea aestivaria. The sequence goes on from OX382323.1 coordinate 7,115,338, forward strand.
CATAAATTACCTTCGGAATAAACCATAACTCGTGTGGCGTGACGATCAATGGAGTCGAGAGGTTATTATACCATCAATAGGGCAATTAGCGCGGTGGCTTGGCGTGTCGGAATTATTTTACTACTTTGGGTGTTTAGATGTAATCTGGTTCCAGCTAGCGTATGAGAGGTTATCTGTTTTGTTTAACGTTGTTTGAAGGCGGTGCGTGTCTTTATCCATTGTCGCAAAACTGACACTACATTTATTTAGAGGAAGGACATATTATTATGTTCACAAGCCGTGATCAATTAGGTTCTATATATAGTATAGGAATTGTTGTCGCGAAACTTAGTTGATGATATACTTATAGATAATATGACCGTTAAATTACAAAGTAACTACAAATTTTACGACATTAAATATAATAATTATCGGCGAAAGCTACACCTCGAATATTATCACGATAACATACCAGTATATAAATATAGAGAATAGTATTGCTTAAATAGCGTAGGTACTACTAGATCAGAATATCGTCATAATACAAAATGTGTAGCAATTACGGAACAACCAAAGGTAAATTAAATATATGTATACAATTAGATAGATATACAAGATATAATTAAATCATCATCATCATCAGCCTATGTTCGTCCACTGCTGGACATAGGCCTCCCCCATGGCACGCAAATAATGGTTGGTAATAATATATTGGCTGTATTTGAAAAATACTAATAACAAAATAACGGTTCTATGCGTGTGTAAAAATAGAATATACTTTTTTCTATTTACAGCTTTATACCAATTTATGAAGAGTATTATTGCACATTCGAATACATCTAATAAAGACAATGGAATATAGGCACTATAAATATAATAAACTACTGATGAAATATACATATATTTATAACTATAAAAGATTTGCTCAGAATTGATCTTCATCATCTTTAGACACCGATTAATATAAACATTTACAGGTAGACTACGCAAGATCTCACTGAAACATGCCTGGCGTGGTGCACGTAATTTACCATTTATCCTGTAATGTCACAGGCGATAGCTAATCGCCCATTATTTTGGTTTATAAGCGACGTTTAAAACATGTTTACTATATTTATGAGTCTATTCATAAAGAAAACTGTTGAAATCAGTCATTTTGTATATGTTGATTATCTTCCTCTGATAAAACATCAAGAAACTAATAATGAAGACAAAAGGTGCCTTTACATTAACTCTACTTAGAAATAAATGGAGACATTACCATTATACATCCATTGTTTCAACAGACGTGAAAGAACAGTGTCGATGACACTTGTTGAACATCGAAATAATTTAACTTCGCACACACTTTCTCACTTTTTGTCCCTCAATTTGATGAGTCCAATTTCTGTGCACTTATAAAGTTCAATATCCCCATTTGATTACTGTTAACGAATTTCTAACCACTGACAAATTATGGACAAAATTCGAAGGATACAGAATGTTTGCTGTGCGTAGAGATCGCTCTACATCCGATCCGAATCAGTGAAAAGACATAGCGGCATAGTCATAGAACGTTTTATGTGTCCATCGAAATTCCATCGAAGTCATTGTACGAAAACTACTTTAGTTACTTCGGTCCGTTTTGGGTCCCGCATTTGACGGATTCGGGTCGGATATTACGACGATTAAACGTTTATTAAGCCTTGACCTACAATTATACGCAATTTTTTTATAAGTGGAATCTGAGTATGATATGGTTGTCTTCGAGACGAAGTGTCGAACAATGTCTGGTGTTTACCAGGCAGTGTTCGAACAGACATTTTACGCATAATTTTTTTTATACCGTGATAGATAAAACCCCTAATCTTCGGTTCAGAAGGCAGGATCACTTCCAATTTATCCAAAGCCAACGTTTTTTAGTTACGTGCCGAACGAGCAAATGTATTCAAGATAGTACAGCAAGGCTATTCACTTATCCGTCAGGGAACCGATCCGAAGACCGAATTGTCAAAAATGTATGGAATGACGTATTACATCGTATCGATTTAAATAATAACAATTCAGTTTAAAAAAAACAATTCAGTCTTCGGTTCGGTATCCTGACGGATAAGTGAATATCCCTGCAGATATGTATAAGGTCAGATGTTGCGAGCTCGTCAATTTGTGTGTTCGTAATTTTTTCTTTGTTATTTACATTTGAGCGGTTACCGTCGCCTATAGACGTCTGGAACAGTGGTGTTGCCAACTCGGCGTCGGTCATTGTCAACGTGTTGTCGGTTAAGTAGGCAGGGTAAATTCTGAACTACCTGGCTTCACTGAAGACTGAAAATGATGATAGCGCATCGCGCGAAGAATTTTACCTATTATTAAAATAAAAAGAGTTACATACTGTTTCTATAATATTTGTGCTTTGACTGTTTTTGCAATATGATACCGTTTCATGCACATTATTTTACAATTGACGCACGCAAGCCATAAAAAACCAAATTAAAAATGTACCATTGCACATGACTCGCAAATCAGATGAACTCGCAGCCATCTATCGTGATACATGTCCGTGTAATGGGTAAATGCGTTCGAGTGACTCAGTGTTGTTTTATTCCTCGGGAGGTAGGTTTAGTGCAGCTCGTCGGCTGCTCATCTGGATGGCGGTGGCAACGCTCACCCGCCTGCTACGGTACCCTCAGGATCTCTTTATCCTGTGATCTGAAATTAAATATATAAAACAGTCAGTAAACTTGTGAGCTTTTGGTCCTACGAGCCAAAACTTGGACATTAGACATACACATAATGGCTGTAATATGAGAAAAAAAGTTTTTATCGGTAAATTAAACTATAAGTAAATTATACTCATTTATTACTTACTAGGCCCGTCGGTTAGGTCCGTTATCATACCATCGCTCCAAGAACCCTTAGGAACAGTACCCTCAGTCAAAGAATAAATTCTATTACTACGTACAGTATACAGTGTAAAATGTATATTAATGTACGATTTGACAAGTTCCTCTTAACTTTGTATCTAATCACTCAGTCGGAATAAATAATTAAGCTTAGGTACCATCCATTTAATTAGTAATGCCAAGGTTAACTATAGATGCTTACAACATTGAATTAAGAAGTAAATAGAGACAGCGCGCACTAACAACTAAAATGAAGACAATTTCAACTAATACACATAGGGTATTATAGACAGTCTCTAAACGATTTACTTAATTCAAAACTCATCATGGTTTTTGTTTCACTTGCAATTAATTGAAAATATTAAAAAAAAAAAAAAAAAACATAATATTATCTATTTAACGAGTAGAGTCTGTTGTATAATAAAACTAGCTGACTCGCGCGCACTTTGTAGCGCGTGACAGTCAATGCATAAACGTATATCATATTTTTATGCAAAAATATATGAAATTTCAATATAAAAATACGTAAATAAAAATGATTTTCTAAATACTGCCTAAAACGTTTCGAACTGTCATCTGACAGCGCGTGACGTCATACCACTGGCTGGTCCTTACGCTTTCTATGAAATGTTCCTGATTTCGACAAAATTTAAATATTCATAACTTAAAAACCACTGAACCGATTTTGATGCAACTTATGCTGTGCTCTTAGTTGGAGCATACTTAAACCAACAATAAAGTCAATAACCAAAATGAATCTTATATTTTCAGAGAGACATTTTAGTTATTGACTTTATTTTTGGTTTAAGTATGGACCAACTAAGGGCACAGTATAAGTTGCATCAAAATCGGTTCAGTGGTTTTTATGTTATGAATAATTAAAATGTGTCGAAATCAGGAACATTTCATAGGAAGCGTAAGGTCCAGCCAATGGTGTGACGTCACGCGCTCTGATTGGCGTTCGCATTCGCGTAATAATAAGTAAATTTTTTTGAAATTAAAATTGATTTTATTCAATTTTGGCTTGTAAATAGATCCTTAAAATTTGATTTTAGGTTTTTAAATACTGTCTTTTATGTAAAAACATAACTTTATATCAATTCGTAACATGTGTCAACATCCCTATTTAACCTCTCAAATTCACGATCCACATAATTTACACAGTTCAACTTACCACCTAAAAGACAAATGCCTGCTGTTTTTTTTTTTTTTTTTTTTTTAATAATATGGCAACATGTGCATTTTGCCAGTGTCGAGTAAAAAATGCCTGCTGTTGAAATTTAATAAAAATTTGCCCAAGAACACGCTTTTTTTTTTGTATTCATCCAAGGAGAGCCATTGGCTACTACGTTGCCAGTATTAATTCGAAATAAGGTGGCAATAAAACTTATCAATATCCTCCGCGCCGACACGGCCACATTACCACCTTAAAGACAAATGCCTGCTGTTGACATTTGCCCAATACGCGCGTGGTTTCCAATTGAATAACTTATTTTTTTTACTTTTTTTTTTTCAGTTCTTTTGAAATTTTTCCTGAATTTTCTTTGCTATAAACCTCGCGGAGCCCGAGACCTTTCCAACGAATGCAAAACCGTGGAAATCGGTTCGTGCGTTCTGGAGTTATAGCGTCAGGGAGGAAAACCCGACTTATTTTTATATAGTAGACTAGCAAACCCGGCGAACTCCGTTTCGCCACCAGATGGCTTCGTTTTATGTAACATTTCGTTTGGTGATTAAAAAATGAAGAATTTTTTTTTTGTTTTATATTTGAAAAGGAAAATTTTTATTTCATTTCACAACAGTAATAAAGTCATTTCGATTACAAAAATGAAGTGTTATTTAGTTGAACTTCTCTAAGTAAATGAAAGTGAATCCAAAGTAAATACTGAATCGAAGCGTTATACGTGTCGGCAAATTATCCGTTTCATTGAAGTGCTCTTTGGTAAACCACTGGTTATGTGTGTTGTATATTTTACCTTGCAAGTCGGCATGAAGCCGCCTTCTCGAATGATATTAGCTCCAAAAGAAGTCATGCGAAAGCAGTTATTGTATTCAAGGATGTGTTGAAGAAAATGGCTGGAATCGGGATCACTTCCATCGAACAATGGTTTCAGTGGCTGTGGTGGTGTAAGTAATGGATTCAGTTTGACTTTTCCACTTGCGCAGCATAATCCAGCCGTTTCTCTTTTGAACTTTAACGCATTGCAATATCGGCATATAGTCGTCATTGGTCCAATATCTAAATTTTCATCATCACTGTAGTTTGCAGTGGGATCATATTGGAATGCCAAGCGATTGTATGATGCCAATGATCTTCGTGTGCTCACGCGTTGTCTCAATCGGTCATTTTCTCTTATTATATTTTGTCTTTCTTCGCTTAAGTTCTGTGAATACACTTGTTGCTGGCTTGCATGTCTTGTGCGGCGGCCGATGTTCGCACGTCGTCCTCTAGGCATTTTGGACTATGGACAGAGTGATGAATAGGGATGTTGACTAATTTTTGGAATTGCTTTTATATGATAGATAGACCCATTTCAGAAACGTATATCATATTTTTATGCAAAAATATATGAAATTTCAATATAAAAATACGTAAATAAAAATGATTTTTTTAAATACTGCCTAAAACGTTTCGAACTGTCATCTGACAGCGCGTGATGTCATACCACTGGCTTGGCTGGTCCTTACGCTTCCTATGAAATGTTCCTGATTTCGACAAATTTTAATTACTTATTCATAACTTAAAAACCACTGAACCGATTTTGATGCAACTTATGCTGTGCCCTTAGTTGGAGCATACTTAAACCAAAAATAAAGTCAATAACCAAAATGAATCTTATATTTTCAGAGAGACATTTTAGTTATTGACTTTATTTTTGGTTTAAGTATGGACCAACTAAGGGCACAGTATAAGTTGCATCAAAATCGGTTCATTGGTTTTTGTGTTATGAATAATTAAAATGTGTCGAAATCAGGAACATTTCATAGGAAGCGTAAGGTCCAGCCAATGGTGTGACGTCACGCGCTCTGATTGGCGTTCGCATTCGCGTAATAATAAGTATTTTTTTTGAAATTAAAATTGATTTTATTCAATTTTGGCTTGTAAATAGATCCTTAAAATGTGATTTTAGGTTTTTAAATACTGTCTTTTATGTGAAAAACATAACTTTATATCAATTCGTAACATGTGTCAACATCCCTATTTAACCTCAAATTCACGATCCACATAATTTACACAGTTCAACTTACCACCTTAAAGACAAATGCCTGCTGTTGAAATTTAATAAAAATTTGCCCAAGAACACGCTTTTTTTTTGTATTCATCCAAGGAGAGCCATTGGCTACTACGTTGCCAGTATTAATTCGAAATAAGGTTGCAATAAAACTCATCAATATCCTCCGCGCCGACACGGCCATTACCACCTTAAAGACAAATGCCTGCTGTTGACATTTGCCCAATACGCGCGTGGTTTCCAATTGAATAACTTATTTTTTTTTACTTTTTTTTCCATTTCTTTTAAAATTTTTCCTGAATTTTCTTTGCTATAAACCTCGCGGAGCCCGAGACCTTTCCAACGAATGCAAAACCGTGGAAATCGGTTCGTGCGTTCTGGAGTTATAGCGTCAGGGAGGAAAACCCGACTTATTTTTATATAGTAGATAACACTTTTATTTTACAAATGGTTCAGCATAAAATCTCGACGTTAGAGCCATAGGGCAGGATGTATGATTTTTTAGGCTTATCGATTTTGGACCTTATAGGTCAAACATAAGGCCCGATGTTGATTGTTGAAGGAATCGGACATCCAACCCTATGGCTCTAACGTTGAGAAATATACTTATCTATCTATCTACTTGACTTTTAATAAAATTTATGTATATGAGCCATATTCCCAAGCATTTGTGTAGATAAAAAACATCAACACAATCATTTTATAACGTTGATGAGATAAGATAATAATATGTTCATACATTATAACAATGTCTATTTATAACTCTCCGAATGATCCGCCTGTCAACTTTATTTTTTGTTGCTGTCAGAACTTGATTGACAAGCAGTTAAAATATGTCTTCATTGTTGATATATTTATAATTAAAATTCCAAGTATTTTAACCATCAAGTATAATTAATATTATTTGGAAGAATTATATGGAATCCTATAATGAAATGCTTGGACTATTTTAAAGACCATAAATTCTTAACTTATAAGTTTTAGAACTATAAATTTTGATAACTATAAATAATGTAAATGTTCAGATGTATGAATGTTTTGGTACCTCTCCCAACTACAAGTTAAAACTCAATTAGAGCTGTTTGTCTTGTAGTAATAATAATCTGGAATAACACTATATCGACGGGTAAAACCGCAATGTTCAACTAGTATGAAGCACATCCGTGGGAATGCATCCAATATAAATTGTTTGAAATTTTGTTATGTAATTAACAAATGATAATGACACAATAATTGTATAACAAAATTAGCAACTAGCAAATATAATATACACAAGGTGAAGGTTAAACAGCAATAAAAAACTATTACAAGTACTTATATTATTATCAAGTAAAAACAATATCAAGTTGATTTTATTCGCATTCCGTCAAAATATAGGGCGAGACGTCATTGATGAGTAAAAGATAAGGATGTCATATATAAAAAAACTAGTCGACCCTACGCGTACTTCGCAGGGCCTAATAGAAAATTATCAGTGTTGCTATACTATATTATAGAATAGAATAATGCTTTATTGCGTACCAAATAATTACAAAGAAACTTACTGAGCTAGATATCTAAATGCTAGGTAAACAATCGGCGGTCTTATCGCACTAGGCAATTTCTTACAGACAACCTAGGAATGGAACAGGACTGTTATTACAATAATAGACGGCGGTGCGCAGTATCTGTATACATAGACTAGTTACAAAAAATATATAATACTATGCATGTATTATACATATAAACCTTCCTCTTGAATCACTCTATGAAATAAACGAAACCGCATCAAAATCCGTTGCGTACTTTTAAAGATCTAAGCATATATAGGGACAGACAGAGAGGCGGTATGCGAATTTTTTATCTTCTTCTAATATACAAAATTCTCGTGTCACAGTTTTCGTTGCCATACTCCTCCGAAACGGCTTGACCGATTTTGATGAAATTTTTTGTGCTTATCCGGTATCTATGAGAATCGGCCAACATCTATTTTTCATCCCCCTAAATGTTAGGGGTAGTCCACCCCTAAATTTATTTTTTATTTTTTAGACAAAATTTTTAATTTCTATTTTTTTATGATACAACATACAAAAATACATACAATCCTCAATTTTCACCCTTCTACGATCAACCCTTATTTTTTAATAGTCATTTTAGTAATTTAATCATTTTTCCTCTCCGGTCGAAAACTGATCAATCGTCATTTAATTAGTTATCCCCGCCAGATGTCTACAGGTGTCACTTCTGACGCAGTAAACAGCATGGAGTAGGGATGAGAACGAAGCCGGTCTCCTTTCTTTCTCACTCCCTACACAGTTGTCGGCCATCATTATTGTTTATGCATCAAGTGTAGTAGTAACGTTGACAATTATTATTTTGCTATCTCAGTGTAACTCTCATATTAACTTTTAATCATTCCTATTTTATCAATAATAATTTAATTATCAATTTTGAGTGTATTTTGCACGATTAGTTAATCAAGTGATTTTATAACCTCAAAAGTACTCAACAGTCAACACGTGACACGAGCTTTCAATAACAACGGATTTTGTGTTGTAAGTATACTTTTTTTTATTTATATCGAAAATGTTGTTGATCTTATAAAAATGTAATTTTAATTTAATTTTATTAAAAAAATGTAATTAAACAATTAAGATTTTCATAGTTTCCAAAAAATCAATCATTATGAATCTTTATTTTGAAATGTCAATGGAAATATTGGTTGTATGAAAAAATTATAAGAGACAATGTTTTCATAAAATTTAATTTTTTACTTTTGTTTGAAAAATTTTTCAATAAAATAATGCTTATTTCACGCATATACCACATTCTTACATACATACAATATACATATTCTAAAATACATACATACTTCCAATAAGTAAGCTATTTTTTGTCTACACTAGAAATTACTAGGAAATTATTTATATGGCAAAACAACGTTTGCCGGGTAAGCTAGTAATATATAAAAAGTGCAAACTTACTGTTGCGCGGTAGTACGATGGCCTGGGAATCTTCAACGGTGCAGCAATGAAGGTTACCATGGAACATGTACTGCACGGTTAGGTGTTTGGCCTCGCCTACACACGGGTCGTAGAAACCGGGCAAATCAGCCTGCAATTTACACACAATCTATGATTAACGTATTTTAATAGGGATGTTGACAATGTCAACAAAATATATAAGTCCGTAATTACATTAATAAAAATATATTGGATACGTATTCTTAGTAAGTGAATAAAAAAAATGCTGAGATAATAAGCTTATAAGTTTTTGGATGGGCGCGTTACGTCACTAACAGCTACTAAATGTACCAGATTTCAGCTAGTGACGACGAGCGTTTTGGAGCTTTATATCTCAGCTCAGATATTAGCGCGTTATATTACAGCCTCTTTTTACTTCACAAACCAAAAAATAAAACGTATAGGTATTTAATATTTTTTATTATTTAAATTACGGACTAATAAATAAGATTGAACTAGTCAACATCCCTATTGGAACTTTTTACTGTTGGTAGGCTTCGGTCGTGGCTAGTTACCACCTATTGGATAAAACCGTGTCACCAAGTGGTCATTACATGTTCAGTGAAGCCAGGGAGGGATTTATCCCACCTTCTAGGTTTAGTCTGCTACGATCTACGGCCGCATCGTCGCTTAAGATCAGGCCTAAGTCAAAGGCTAACCTATAAATAAAAGAACCATTGATATGATAATTATTGATATGATTGGTGAAACATTTTGCAACTTATCTAGTATGGAAATTACCTTGCTAGCGTCAAGTAGTTCGAGTCTAGAGTCTTTAATGAGACACTGCAATGGTATTGTGACGTCAATGGTCTCAGAGTATAAGCCTGGAGATTCCGGGGACGGCACCGAATCACCGGACATGTCTTCAGGTATCGGGTGACTTGTCGAATCTGTAATTATAATAAAATATGGGAAAATGTATGATAACACTTATTATTATTATTATATTTAACCTAGACTGTCCCACATAAACATAAACACTTTTAAAATGTGTGTGTGTAGACAGATTAGCTAGGGCAACATTGTAATTACGCCATTTCCTTTAATTTTATCGGTGGGCAGAGTTGAAAATGGCAAACTCTGGCGTAACACTTATAACGGGCGCTGATTCGTCAATATAAAACTGCTTCGCTTCGTGGCGGCCTGTGATTGGCCGATAGTCGGGGGACGCGTATTGTTGGCCAATGAGCGTGGAGCAAGTGTTGTGGAAATGATCCGATGGTGGCACTAGTAAGAGAGTTTACTTGGTACGGATCTCGGTGCGGGAGCTCACTTTTGGCTTGGGGTCGGAGAGCTCATTTTTTAGTTTCAAATTTGGGAGTAACACGTTGGGAGTCTTCCAACTGCGAGTATTAGCGTCCATTACGAGTGGAACGCCGAGTCCACCGAATAACCCTAAAGCTAAGTATAAGTAGCTAGGTATCATTATAATTGTCTAATAATTGTAAGTTAAATAAAAGTAAGCATGTTATCAATGTTTTATTATCCGCGGCCGTTATATCCACACCATCTGATGATGAGGGGCTTTAGAAAGCGACCATATATATAGGCAGGCGGGGCTCACTAATCTACATGTGCAATAATACACTAATAATAATATAACACAAAATAAAATTAGTGATGCGCAATAGTTTTCAATTCTATTCTACCTTTATTATTGCACAGAACTTCTATAGAGAAATTTTCAAAAAGTTTATTCTTTGAATTTACGTTACAAAATGTATCAAATAGTGCGAGCGAGAGATCATCCATCGGAGCAAAGGGTCTTAACAGTGCATACCTTATCTTGTATTTAAATATTATTTATATTATACATCTTCTGTCTACTTGTTTAGCATAAGAGTTTATCTTGTATTTGCGTTTATTTAATACTTTTACCTGACTTTAATAGTGTAATTGGTATATGCCGTTCTGTTAAAGTATAAATAAATAAATACCTGGTGGTAATTTTCCATAGACTGCCTTCAACACAACCAGTCCTTTCTTCTTGTCCTCGTCGGATCTAATCCTAGTGTAGGTTGCTTTCATTAGCTCCACCGTCGCACGCGCTTGTCTTTGCATTTCTTGTAACCTAGGAGCAGAGAAATTTATTTAACCATTGCATAATCACATAATATACCTTTAACAATACTGTCGGACCATAAAAAAAACAAAAACTTAAACTGAATTTGAAAAATAAAAAGTGTGTAACCAACTTATATGATATAATAGCTGCGCCCAGCGGCTTTTCCCGCTATACTGTAGCCTATGTGCTATTCCAAGGCCTAAGCTATCTCTATACCAAATTTTAGCACAATCGATCCACCCGTTTAGTAACGAACATACATCCAAACATATGTACATTCTTACCAACTTTCACATTTATAATATTAGTAAGGCGTCGTCGAGGCCGACCTAGAAAAAGATGGCGAGACGATCAGGACGCGCACCAGACTGACTGGCCAGAGGTGGCGCAGGATAGAGATGCGTGGAGGAATTTTGGGAAGGTCTTTACCCAGCAGTGGGACAGTATAGACTAGGAAAAAAAAGTAAGATAACCAGAGAGGAGATAGATAGGATTTCTGGGGCTTGACCTTCTCAGACGTATAAGATCTTTGGAGAAAAAGTAATTTTAAATTTACCTTTCATAGTTAGCCTCCATCGCCCGTCGTTTCTCCCTCTCTTCCCGTTCCTTAACGATGGGATCCAGGATGACTTTCTTGAGCAATAACCACGAAACCACGGGAACTACAGTCGCGTAGAAAACTGGCGACGGCATCACATCCTCGCACAGATGTATTGGCACGACGATTGTTTGGGTCGAACATGACCATCTGAAATACAAAAATTTTATTCACAAAAGGCGAAGAAAAGACTTCAATTAACTAACCAAAATTTTAAATACAAATACAAACTTGTGTTATGGTGGCTAAATAACAGATTTTAATGCAAAATGGTAAGAAGACGAGAAGCAAGAAGCTCTCCTGCAGCCGAACCATATCAAGACATTGACGTAAGAGTAGCAACAGCCGTCCCACTGTCAAGAGTAATTGACGTTTGTAAGAGCATAATGACATTGGGAGTGGCTGCAAATTGTATGCAATGACAGTGCGAGTAGTAAGAGTAGCGTCTTGATAGATATCAGTTTACTCTTGATAGTGGGACGGGAGTTGCTACTCTTATGTCAATGTGCTTGAGGGGTTGATGGTAAAAGATAACACTGCCCATAACCAGTAAGTACAGTGACCTTGACACCCAGGGTTTTACAATGAGCTAAAATTCTAGGTGCATGAGCCAACGCTTCTTACTCAAGAGTCGTAAGGTGTTAAGACTCTAAACCCCAGTAATTTCACTAACTACAGTGCCCTCCGAACCGAAGCACAGTAATTTTTGCACGTCACTGCTCAGACGGTAAAATAAATGGCACTATTGGGGTTCCCACCAAGTCGACCTCCTGCAAAGGAAGTCTACCCCCGGTATATAGGTATCTCGCCTTTGCCTGTCACACGCATAGTCGCGGGACTTACTATCAACTTGCGCTCACGAGGCTCGCTAATATGCTTAGATAAAAAGAAAATGGGTAGATGCGGTAGATGGATAGTTAGCATAGTGGCTATTGTTGCTACCAAACTTAGGCCTGTTGGATCGGAAAGTGTCGGTTGCCGCACCGACTCGCGCCGAAGTAAAATTATGCAGCTTCAATTAGGTCCATTGGCCTAATTGCCAGACCATGTCCGAAACGTCAGTACCGCATCTTCCTATTTTTTTAATCTATGCATAAATATGGGATTATGTAAGGCTTTCGTGTACAATAGACTTACTTAAGTTTCAACATAACTCCACTCGGAATGCCGACCATGACCGCAGCGGAAACACTGCTGTTCTGTGACACTTTCTTCTCAGCCCCGTACTCTGCTACCGCGCCAAACGACCCGTACCTTTAGATAGGACATACTAATATAGCTGCGATTCGCTCTTAATGGATAAGGTGGTATAATATGACGTATATTCTGTTTCAGAATGGTAAGCGTAGACGAAGAAGTATTCGCCGTCGGGGCCGCAGACGAGTGCTTTGGCGTACCTGCTGTTATTATAATATATTACGGCGTCCCATAGAAACACCCCCAGGTTTTATATGGAGAGCCTTGCGCACCCTAACAGCGTAGGGTGACGATGCGTAACGCATTTATCCTTTGTAAAAAAGTCGTAGGAGTATTAAATACCGCCATATGGAATACCGTACACTATAACTGTCACCAGCGTTATAGCTTAACATCAGCGGAGTATCAAGTTCGTATCGTTCATCAATTTCCATCAAAATGAATACTTATAATAGACCTTTTGCCGGTACAATAGTATACATCTAAGATTTTTGGATGGTTGGCCGTACGTCGTAAGTATTTTTGTTATTCTTTTACGCTTTATCAGCTGGACTAATTTGGTATCTGGGGACACGGTAGTGCCCCCGCCAAGTCGAGCGCGAAACAAGCACTGCCGTACCATCCTTTACAGGAACCATTTCGCCGCATTTTCAGGCCCCTATTTGAGAACCTCTGGATAAGACTAGAACACAGAAATTTTCGTCATCCAGTAAGCTATAATTACATACTTAAAATCCAAAATTTCAAGTCTGTAGGTCATTAAGTTCTGAAGTTAAGCGAAAGCAAAGTTTCGCATTTTCGACACTCACTCACTCACTCATGATCATCAAAATAGAACTAGTACTTCTCATAAACTCAGAGAGCTGAAATTTGGTACATACTTATAATTTATTGTATAAGCCATAGGAAAACTAAAAAAAACATGCAATTTCGGTCTCGTTTTCGAGATAATTCATCTGCATAAATAACTTTGTAATCTCATATAAATGTATAGGATTACAAAGTTACATTTGCAGTCAATGGTTAAAATTGTGTAAAGCTTTTATTTACTTTCACCTGTCTGTCTGTCGGCCTTATAGTAACCTTATAATATAGCGTTTCTACAAAAAGAAGTGAAATCCCACCAAAAACATTCTGTAAAAAACTAGCCAAGTCTCGATGGAGCTGCTTGTTTATCTCTAAAAAATAATGAAATCTAGACAAAGTCGTGCCAAGTCTAAGATTTCTTACTGCGATTTCTTTATTATTATAGTTAATGTTGTGTGACTTGGCCGTTGAAGGGTACACAAGGGGACAAAACCAGATGCTCCAAGACACTTGGATCGCCTAAACATAAGTATTATTGAAATACGCAGCTTTATCAAGCCTACAATTGACTGGTTATTCAATCAACGTTTTCCAAGTGGCAATTTTCTATCATGAATGGTTAGCGGACAGATTGGTGCAATGGTGTCATGGAGCACCTGGTATAATACTCTTGTCTACCCTTCAACGGCCAAGTCACACAACATTAACTATAATAATAAAGAAATCGCAGTAAGAAATCTTAGACTTGGCACGACTTTGTCTAGATTTCATTATTTTTTAGAGATAAACAAGCAGCTCCATCGAGACTTGGCTAGTTTTTTACAGAATGTTTTTGGTGGGATTTAGCTTACACCCTGTGATAACACAAGGGCTACTTTTCTGTGGGCAAACAGCAAGTAGTAATATAACATTTCTAAGCTTACTGCATAGGTAGTTTATTTGCAAATGCATTTAAAGAAATTCGTGACATATAAACAATAACCAGCATAATATTAGTGTACCAGCATACAACTAATGCACCAGCATTATAAATGCAAAAGAATGGATGTATTTTTGTTTATTTTTTTTCTCACGCCTGAAGGGCCAAACATATTTGTCTGAAATTTAGTGAGTAGATGCTTTGACCATGTTAGAACACACAGTATTTTCAGGGAGTATGGCAACTGGTTGCAGTTAAAGTTTATGTAATTATAAGATAAGTATTTCTTACACTGTTATTGTAAAACTATTTTCATTGCAACTATCACGATACAACAATCGCATAGGGGCACAAGTAAACCATTTAAAACAGATCAATTTTTCAAGAGACTACATCGTGACCTCAACTGTAAAGTAAAACTAATCCATGTTGAAAACTGTATTAAAATCTGTTCAGTAGTTTTTAACAAAGCACACACAGGACACAGATGGAGGACTTATTTTTTATGTTATACACCAACACACAAGTAGACGGCTTGTCTGTTGGTGTTAATTCATCTATCATCGCACAACTCAAACTGTCTAATAGATTTAGTTGAAATCTGGCACAGATATAGATAGTGGTGAAGACATCATCTTAATTCTAAAAGTAATCCTTCCTTTTCTTAACGGTAGCGTAGCCGCAAGCTTATACTAGTAGTAAAGAAAAAGTTAAGTCATGTCTTTGGTTCACAATTACTTACTTCATAGCAAGCCGTAGTTTCATGTCGTACTGGGGCAGTTTCCACATAATATTGAAAGATATGAACGAGTGAGGATTGCCAATCTGCACAGCGGTGTTTGTGTGGAATTTCTCAGAATCCCTGACATAAATGGTGCTCATTGAGGATCCTCCTTGACCTCCAGCTCTGTATGTCAGGTAGCCAACTGAGTGAGCATCTAATTGCAACGCCATAGCTGAAAAAATTGCCTTAATATTAGAAAAGTAGCAGGAAGATTGGTTGTTGCCCTGAAGTACTACAAATTAGAATGATGACAGGGATTCGACTTTATTTCAAAAATCTTCAGAAAATAACAACTAATATAACTCTTTATTAAAAATAAATAACTCTTTATTGATACCACATGTAAAAGTAAATTTTACAACCACAAAAAATTACGTAAAGCTAATGGTGTACCAATTGACGGTCTTAAAAGCTCGAAGCGATCTCTTCCAAACAACCATGCAGGGAGAATACTAGAAGGACAATGGTTTTAGAAAAGTTCAAAAATAAACTTAAATAAAACAATAATATTATAATTATTAGAGCATTTTATTTGAAAATTAGCGACACTTCATAATGTCATCAGTTCAGTAAAAATAAAAAAGTACTGCCGATGTTACTTGGAAGGATTTGAAGGTATTTCCCCAGCAATGGCAAAAGACAGACAAGAAACCAGACTGTTCATATTATTAAGTTGGATAAGATTATATCAGTGATAGTACTCTTACAAGAAAAACATGTCACTATGATAAATGTAATATAAGATAGAAAGTGGCTACTTAGAGATAAATGAATATCTAGCTCAAATACAAAATATTGTGACCTTTTATCATGCCTCTGACCTAAAATCACAAAATGTTAGAACCAAGCACTTACTTGAAACAAAACTAGGTGATATGCCTCTAGAAGAGAACTGCAGTACAGATCCACAATTCAGGAACATTAGCCGTGATATGGTGCGGAATACCTTGACGCCGACTAATGGTCCGTTTCCAATACCACACTCCATCTCAGTCCAGCCTTTCTCTGAACTTAGGTATCTATTAGTCAGGTTGACTGATCCTTGACCTGAAATATCAAATATATTATGCATTTTAAATCGGGAATTTTGGAGGTTATTCTCAGCTTCTAGTGTCGGTCTCCTACCATCAATACTGATTGTATTTTACTCGACGCCGGCAAAATGCAATTGTTGCCATATTATTTTAAAAAAATACTGATTGTAATCAGATGATATCATAGTCAAAGCAAAAAGCTAACGCGTATAAAATTAGAAATATAATGTCACATTCATAAGATATAAACACTTCCCAATTTCTTCACAATCACAGCATTATATGGTTCATATTCCAACGAGATAGATCTTTAATAGATTTCTTCATATTTTAGTCTTACAGAAACAAATTCAAAGAGACTTTTTCTTTGATATATTCTTGAGATATACATTTAGTATCACACATTCATATCAGGTTAGCCATAATCATACTATATGTATGTACAATGTACATACATGATATTAAAAGACAAGAGTAGTCCCTCAACAATTTCATAGTTTTTTTCATGTGAAGAAGTAAGAAGACGAGCAAGACGCTCTCCTTATAAACTCTTCATAGTGTAAAGATATTGACTTACCTATACCATTTTGCGTGGAAATATTACCGGACACTGTCATAGTGTTTCGTAATGTGACTGGGGCGTCTACAGATTGCTGTATGGTCATTCCTGATACTTCTATGGAGGGTATTGGAGTGACGTCCTCCCTGAAACAAACAAGTTAGTATTTAGACTAATATTTAACACATATAAGCAGTGCAAATTCAGCCTTAGCTGTTACAAAATAGTTTCTTTCTAAAGCTTTATGGGCTAACTTGAAAAGTTCTTCACTATAAGCTAAACATAGTAAAATCTTCTGATGAAGTAGAAGAGTAGAGAAACTCTAAGAAGACTCTAAAGAAAATCCCTCAAGACCTAACAAAATAAATAACTGAGAAGAAGGATGGACCAAAGGGTCTTTGGCACCAATGCCTTACAAGATACTTCTTGGTCCATCTTTGGTTATAAGGCATTTCTCAACTTTTTTACATAAGTTATTAGTAGCAGTATTATAAACTGAATAAAGTATAGCCTGTTCAGTTTCACGCAAAATGGGCCAAATGGCCTAGTTGCGGCCACCAGCCCTCATACCAGTACCAGTCAGTTCTGTAAAAGTTTAGTATAATTATCTCAATTTAAGCATAAATTCAAATCGAAATGATACTTACAAATCATACTCATCTTGATATCTTGTGAATAAATCAGTGGCATTGATTGATAATGTGATGGTGCCTCGTGGGTTTGCACTTTGTTGCAGCCTTCTTTCTTCTCTCTCCCGTTTGAGTCTGGAATCATAATATAATAGGAATTTAAACATGGAAGAAACTTTAGGTCTAATTTCAAATCACCTAATTGAAGATCTGGAAGTTCTTAGAAGCTACGGGTTTAGGGAGTGAACTATAGCTCAAGAGGGCGTCACAATAGATCAGCAATGGTCGAAGCAGCAAAATTCCCTTGAACTAAATTAATCATAATGGACAATATGTTGATGTCATCTTCAAAGAGAATGAATTCATTCACAAACTTTTAAACTTAAATTACTGATAAGATAGCCTTGGATATTAAGGGAGACTTTTGTTTAGTAATAAAACAATAACTTAATTGTGTAAGGTTTCTGCGATATTGCATAAAATACAAAGTGGGGAAACTAAATACTTTTTATAGTAATTTCATTCTGTAGCAGTTCTATTTTATAGAGTTTAAAAAGCTTCTTGCAAAACTAACTAACAATATTCTGCCACTTAGGTTTTGTTGGAAGGGTAAGGTGGCCAGAGAAACTACTGACAAATGATGTACTTCACATATGATGACTTACACACAAAATACTGACATACTATGATGTACTTTACATCATATGTCAGTATATTTTGTTGAACTTCATATGTACTGAATATCTAGGTTAGTACACTGCGATTGTAATGGGCAAGTGTCAGGCATCACCTGTTAAGGTCAGGCCAGCGTCAGGCTTTTCTCGTTCATTGCATAATTAAAACTGCTTCCGTTTGATCTATTAGTGATTGAAGTGCAAATAAAGTTTACTGTCTATAAGAGATAGGCTTTGGCAAATGAGGAGGAAAAAAAGGTTTAAAGTAACAAACACCCATTTATATAGCATTAACAACAAATGTGAAGTGTGTATGTGTGTGTCTGAAATAAATGAGATACTTCACAAACAGCCATTAGCCAAATAATATGTCTTATCTTCAAGTTGTTCAGCAAGTATTGAATAGCAAATATGCATAGTAAAGTTGTAACAGGTTACCTTTCATATTCTTCTCTTATTTCTCTAGGAGTGCGAGTGCGGAATATGACCTCCCATCCTTCTACGACAAGACCCCGTTTGCCTTTGACAAAACAATGGTTAGGTTTAGAAAATTAGTTAAGAGCACTTCCACGGTACATGCGATTACGCTACGCCCAGCGGGTTTACCCACTGTACTGTATAGCCTATGTGTTATTCCAGGGTCAAAGATGACAGTACAGCATAGCTGAAGAACATTTTGAATGGTAGGTAGCATGGTATGAACTACAGTTATCTGTTTACTAGACTGATGATGGACCAAAGTATCATACTTAATATTATAAACGCAAAAGTTAGTAAGAATGTATGGATGTCTGGATGTATGTTTGTAATTCTTTCACTTAAATGGGTGGACTGATTGAGCTGAAATTTGGTACAGAGATAGCTTAGACCCTGGAATAACATATAGGCTACAGTACAGTGGGTACCAATGGGCATAGTTAGATGATAATATAAATGATGTCAGGAAAAAGTAAATGAATAATTACAATTAAGTTATCTAAAGACATATTGTACTTAAAAAAGTACATTTAAACTTACCCAGGGTATCATAAATGGCTCTTTTGTGGGAATCTGATAAAACTTCATAAGCTTCTTTGACTTTGTTGAAAATTTGTTCAGCCCACTTTTGTTTGGTTGGATCTGTGCTGTGCTTGTCTGGGTGGAACATGCGAGAGAAACGCCTGTATGCACTGTTTATTTCCTCAGGAGTTGCCTGTGCAAGAATATAAATTTCTTTATATAAATATAGGAAGGTTATATTATAGGAAGGCTACAATAAATACACCAAAATGCTATAATCTTACTAATATTATAAACATGAAAGTTTCTAAGAATGTCTGGATGTATGTTTGTTACTCTTTCACACCTTAACAGGTTGACTGATTAAGCTGAAATTTGGTAGAAATATAGCTTAGACCCCTGGAATAACATATAGTACAGCAGGCAAAGCCGCTGGGTACAGCTAGTATATTATATAGATAAAAATAGTAAGGGATTCAGCTCACTACACTAGAGCCAAAAGTGGTTGTGTTATTAAAGGATCTGCCACAGTAATGGCAATAAAAAACTTTGTCCAGTATGCCCACTAGACCATTCCATCAACATGGTTAGTATAACTTTTTAAAAGTAAGTAATCTGCAGTGAACTTATATTGATGAAATGATGTTGCAATATCCAAATTTAAAATACTGAAAACTGAACTTTGCAAGTGGGGTAACAGCTGCACTAGATAAGAATTAAAGAGCACTGTTAGAGATAGAAGCGACCTTTGATTTCAAAAAATTTTGAGAGATAGAAATCCTTCCAATCGGAAATCTTTCTAACCTATAAATTATAATTCTATGCAAGTGCCACATTGTGGTAATAACCATTAATAAAATACTGCAAAAATATTTTTAAAAATAGTCATAAAATATGAACATTCAATAAAAGTTCAATTTTAGGGTTATATAATAGTTAAGTGATATACTTGAACCAATACTTTAAACACATGTTGTGATGTAATTACCGTTTTAGAGACATTGAGTAACTGGTAGTAATTTTCTTCCATTAATATATTCTCGGTTTCTTCTTCCATTTTAAATTAAATTTTATTTTAAAAAGCCTAAAACAATCAATAAAATAAACCTTTTAGAATCGTAAAATCGTATTGTCAATGGGAACACCAAACAAAACCACAGATAAAAATGTAAAAATAGATGACAATCATGATGCTTCGTTCGCTTCGTTCACACTATGGCGACGAACGCGACGAATGACTCGCCGAGCAATTCGCCAAGTCGTTCGACGGTTTTGCCCGAGACGCACAGGTTATATTATATAATATGTTACGGCTATTGTCCGAAGTGCGGCTACACCTAGGTTTAGCCGGTTAATCCTAGAAGTAGCCGACAACAGTCAGTTAAAGTTAGTGAAGAAGATTTATTTTCAGCCTCACGCGTTTAAAACGCAAGACAAGTTGTTATCATTGAGAACTCTGGGATAAGGACGAGTCGGGTCTGATGTTTCGCTGGCTGCTACCGCAGCACGCTCGCTTCGCTAGTTCGGCTCGCACGTTGTTTATCTGTGTGTTTATACAAGTGGATTAAATTAAAAATTTAAAAAACCCCCAACGCAATATGTAATTCACCATTTTGTGGTGGCGGCCATCTTTGATTTTAATTTTTTATAGTGTGTTGTGTTCTACGCCATAGGCGTACCCAGGGGGGGGGGCAGCTGCCCCCCCTGGAAATCGTATGTCTTATATAATATCTGTAGAACAAGAAATAAAATTTTTTGGCGCTCGCAATAAGCTGCTCGCGCTATTTTAAGGAAGAATATTATAATTTTTCTACCACACGGAGCAAGTTAACCGCACTATTTTCCTTGCCAAGAATATAAAATTTTCTTGGCGCTCGCAGCGAGCTGCTCGCGCTTTTAAATGGAAGTATATTTTAATTTTTCTACCGCTCGAAGCAAATTAACTGCACTATTTTCGCTACCAAAAATTTAAAATTTTCTCGGTGCTAGCAGCAAGCTGCTCGCGCTATTTTAAGGAAGAATATTATAATTTTTCTACCACTCGGAGCAAGTAACCACACTTTATACCTTGCCATATATAAAAAATTTTCTTGGCGCTCGCCGCAAGCTGCTCGCGCTTTTTAATGTAAATATATTTCAATTTTCTACCGCTCGCAGCAAATTAACTGCAGTATTTTTGCTACCAATAAGTATATCGATTCGTTTATCCATTCGGAAGCTACGATGCCACAGACAGACACACACGTCGTTTTTGCGTCGGGGGCTAAAACTTTATTAGCAAATTATGATACTCTGCCATGTCTGAGGAAAAAATTAAAAATTACTTTGACATTTGACTGCCCGTGACAGCTAGTTGAATGCGTAATGGCCATAGACTATAGCAGAAAAGAGTCGTTCAGTCTGTGATTGTTCATTACGAACATTCTCCAACTGATATTTTATAATTTTCTGATTTGCGTTAAAAAATGTGGGTTAAATTGAATTTACTTGTTAATTATCCGTTAAATAATCATCTAAGCGTAGCATTTTAAATTTGTGCAACGTGGACATCTAGGAGTGCATTCAAGAAACCTTCGCGAGGTATGAAATTTGTATCTAAGCATGTTTTTTACGAGGTGTATCGAATTAGAAAAAGAACAATTTTCCTTTATAACAGTAAAATATCCTGTTTCTAAGTGTTGTAGCGTTATTTTGATACTATTATTAACATGTGCGTTGATAATTTATTGATTGGGTTATTGTGGAGGTTTGGATTATGGTGATAGAAGTGTATGTAGGCGGTAGGCGAAGTTGTTTTTGGTAGGGACATTAAATATCTGGGCACCAGTCTATAGTGCCGAAAATGAAATGTTTTTCTCGCTAGGATAGCATGTGTGTCATTGAGTCTTAATATTAATTTTCATGAGTACATACATACTGAATAAATATATTATTATATTATTCTGCAGTTGCAATAACTATCTGGCTTCTCATCTCTGTGGGGCTTTCTCTAGAAAATAGAATAAATTACTCATACATTGTTCTTGTGAAAGTCTTGCATGAAATAATAAAAATTCCTTAGTGACTAACTACTCATTTGCAGTCTTATATTATTATTTAGCATTAAAGCATCTACTTAATTGCAGTATTTTATTATATTGCCTAGATTCAATAAATAAAAGTTCTGAGTATACAATGGTTTTGTTGGATACCTAATTAATCTATTTATTTTAATTTTAAAAACACTACAGAGGAAAAAAACCAAAATACATTAGTTACAGTACTTAAAGCAAGAGTGTGATGTTATTGTGTTCCTGCAATTAAAGGGAGCCACAGAGTGCCTACAGGAATTATATTATTAGGGAACTTTTTTATACTTCCTCTATCTTTATTTATATATTTCTTTTATCTATATATTTTGTTGTAAGAGAAATCAGGATGAGAATGAAAGCCAATGTCCAACCATTGTTCCAATTATATTGTCTTGAGTTTAGTTCAGAATAATGATTAGTGTGCTCTAATTAGAAAGTTAATTTGAAAAGAGGTACATACTTTTTTTAATAATTGTATAGTCAGGTCAGACATTATCCTTGCCCTGATGTAGTGCCAATAACATCCATGATCTGGTGGTTGTATGTTCAGCTTGTAGGCCGGAGGTCCTGGGTTAAAGTCTCTCTGAGTGGAAAGATTTGTGGGGATGCTACCATGATCCGGAAGTCACGTAACACTGTGGGTCCAAGCTGTTTTCTATAAGATATGTAGAAGGCATTCATTAGGTCATGTTGTAGTGTAATCTTGGTGATTAGAAATTAAAACTCTATTCTTGGTCTCTTGAAGAGAAAAATTATGGAAAGGTTGACCACAACCTTTGTAAATATAATCATTATCATCAGCCTTTAATTGCCCACTGCTGGGCATAAACTTTCCTTTGATTACACAATTCTCACACACACACGCACCCACACCCACAATTTTTACCACTCTCTTGACGTCATCTGTTCTTCTAGTTATTGTTCACTCTGGTTCCTTACACATATAAATCTACACCATCTGGACCTTGCTCTGATGAACTTTTTTCGCGGAAAAGAGTATTCTTAGTTGAAATAAATGGTTGAGAGTACATTTTTTTTGACTTAAAATACCATTTTCTTTGAATAGACTTGAATAGCGCAGAGGTGGTTGAGTAATGACTAAAAAGCTGTTTGTCTGGTACGTTTCTGGTGTAAAGGATGTTTAATGTTTGAGCAAACTGATTTTATCTCTTTTTAGATCCATTTACCTACTTCTATTCAGTGCATATCGACGCTTGAAAGGCAACATTGCTTATATATACCATTTAGCAACTTTACAGGAGAGGGTTTAAAGTTAGATTTTTTTTTAAATATCTCAGAAAATCCATTTTTTATCTGTATTGTCTGAAAATTGGTAAGAATGTCAAGAAAAAAGTTTGTTTACAGATACACTAGAGAGCTTAACTATAAAACGTTGGGGGCCGAAGTGAGGTGCCGGTTAAGCAATAAATACCCAGGTCTTCAGCAAGGCTAATTTTCTTATAGGACATGAGTTCATTATGTGGCTCCACTTATTGCTTGCACATTAAAATTATGCTATCAAAGCAAAATGTTTTACCTCCATGTTCAGTCAAAAAGGTTGAAAGGCATAATTCGCTGATATCCAAAAGAGGTCTTCCTAGAAATTCTAAGCTTCTATAGATTTTTTTTCTATTTATCCCCTTATTTTTATACATATTAAAACTTAAAAAAGACTAATTTGTCTGTAATCGTAGGTTAAAACTAGACATGGCGCTTAAACACAGAAAAGTTAAATTGCTTAAGTGCCAAACCATGGTAAACTTTAGCAGTACTAATTGTATTATATGTATAAACAGGTTTCTTTTTCATGGTAAAGCAAATTTTCTTATGTAAAACTTACAGAATGACATAGAAACCAAATATTGCTTATCCAATGTGGTTAATGAAAGGTAGCTTAAGATACAAAATTTCTGAAAAGACCTTAATTTGTGTGCTTATCAACCAAAAAATTCGAAATCGCAGATGGCTTAACGACCATCAAAAATAATGATACATCTCGATGAAACTGAGTCCATCATAGAGATAGAGAAAAATCAGTCGATTCCAACGATATATTATTATTTATTATGTACCTATACCTATTACTCATTTTCGCAAATTTGGCGCTTCAGCAAGATTGCCTTTCCAGCGTCGAATATCTTTTTTAGTATATCTATTGTGGTTTATCTCTATAGGTACGAAAATTTCTATTGAATTTTATTACCTACGTGTTTTGGTGTACTGATGACATTTGTAGATATCGCCATAATATATTACTGTATCTTCCCTCTACCTTTTTAACCAACTTCAATATGAGTTCATAATTCGTCTGAATTACTTGTAGCCAGAGTAATAATTGCTTAAATAAGTGTGGTATAAAATATCCTTCTATGTTCTATAAAAGCATAGTTTACTGTAATTGCTTTATCTTCCTTCATATATTTTGAAATCAATTTTGTTTCAGCTTTAAGAACATTGAATGAAGATGGCATCTAGCCATTTAAGTGTTCGCGAAGATGATGTGGTGCGATTGGCACTTGAGTTCCTGCAGAGCAGAGACCTTCACATCACTCAGTTGTCTTTAGAGCGAGAAACCGGCGTCATTAATGGAAACTTCGCAGATGACGTTCTCTTCCTTCGACAGCTTATACTCGACGGCCAGTGGGATGATGTATTTGAGTTTATTCAACCTCTCAGTGCATTGAAAAATTTTAAAGCAGACAAATTTAACTATGCTATCCTAAGACATAAATACATGGAGCTCCTGTGCATTAAATCTGAAATCAAAGCTTATAACAATGTGGAAAACATTGTAAATGAAATAGTCAAAGTTCTTAATGATCTCGAAAAACTAGCTCCTTCAAAAGAAGAATACTCAAATCTATGTTTATTGTTAACATTACCTAGTATTACGGACCATGCACAGTTTCAGAAATGGAATCCCAGTAATGCTCGAGTCCAGTGCTTCAAAGAAGTTTATCCTTTAGTAGAACAGTTTTTACCTTATGATAAGAAATCTAGCAGCTCCATGTCTAAATGCGCTACGAACGATAGACTAATGCAATTACTTATCAAAGGAATTCTGTACGAATCTTGCGTGAATTATTGTCAGGCCAAAGCAACGGGCTCGCAGGAGGCTCAGTCTAGTGATGTCAAATTTTCAAGACTTTTAGATGGAACTGGACTAGATGAGTCTGATCTCAGTTTACTGTCGTGGCTGCAGTCCATCCCGACGGAGACCTTCAGTGTCCCTTTCGAACAAAGAATGTTGAACGTGAATGTTGAAAAACTGGAGCGCCCTTCGTTGCACACCTCGTGGACAGAGCATATGTTAATTACACCTATAAAGCCTCGCACGTTTCCGCATTTGGCGATGCCATTTAGAAGGCCGCGTTCAGCCGCCGACGCAATGACCCGATCCCTGCGGCCGCTGCCCGACGGAGCTCCGCGGCACCCGGCCGTCATGGCCCTCTCGGCCATCGATTGTGGACCCACCACCTCCTACTTCGCGGGATTCCACCTCACAGGCATGAAGGGGGCAAAATTGATGAACAGATCCGTCGATCGTCTCTTCGATAGTAAAAATGGTGAGAGCATTTTAAACAGTGACTCATTCGATTTTGGAAACTACTGTGAGTGTTATCCATTACAAATACGACACAGTTGTCCTCCTGTTTTATGATGTCCTTCATCAGGAGTTCACACCTGTACACGAAGTTGACTCTATCGACGTTGAAAACGTGGTTGAGATAATCTCAACAAAAAATAATACGTGAGTACAGCTGTGTCGTATTTGTCGTGACATATTCGTTAATTTTTTAATTGAAATTCATGTGTAAGGTCTTTAATTATTTATTTGTAGTTCTTAAATGAATGTTTTAAGGTTCTTTTTTAGCATGTTAATCCTGTACCTTCCCTTTTAAAAATTGGCCTATGATTTTGAGACCTCTACAGCTTTAAAACGCAGTCACCGCATTCCATAAAATAAAACATGAAGGCATGCAATAAGTATTAAGGAATACGTTTTCCCGAACAGTGCGTTAACTGTTGTCGAGCATATCGTACGTCTCGTGTGCATCGCTAGTTTTTATCATCTAGCAAAAACAGATTCCATACATTCTTTAGTTTATGAAAACATGCTGCACAATCATATTAATTAGCTTTTGTTTGCTTTGATTCGAGTTAGTCAATTTGGTGTAAGAGTGCAATCTTTGTTTACATTTGTCATCAGTGGGCCTGAACGAATCCTTGAAGCTATTGGACGAGCAGCTGAAGCCAATCGGCGAGGCGAAGAGTGCCGAGACACCGAGTAGCGTGGACGCATCCACGGCTACCACGCCGGAACACAAGGGGCCAGACATGCCTGCGCCTACAACGGAATTAAACTTAAACACGAACATACCTATTACGCGCCCATCCAACACGGAACGCGCTCACCAGATCCCAACAGAAAACCCAATGGCGCTGGCGCCCGATCAAGATTTTCGCAGAGATTTATTGAAAGAATATCAAATTCAAAAACAACGCGAATGTGACGACTATCTTCGTAATTTGTGCTCGTCTGATTTGAGACAACCGAAACCGTAAGTATTTCAATCGTACTTGTAACAGAAAAAAACACGTTTTATTTTATTAGTAGGTAATGTATCAATTTTGATTTTTTCAGACTGGAGCCTTTGCAAGAGGCCCCAGCTACCGTGTTTCCCCAAGCCGCCCAGCCAACTCCTCAGATGCCTATTCCAAACAAGGCGAGTGCCGAGCTAGGATCATATGGGATGTAAGTACACAAGTACTCCATAAATCAGTGCAATTGGTACATAAATATCATGGCATTAATGATTATTTTGATCACTGATGACTGATGATACAACA
This sequence comes from Hemithea aestivaria, assembly GCA_947507615.1. Classification (NCBI taxonomy): domain Eukaryota; kingdom Metazoa; phylum Arthropoda; class Insecta; order Lepidoptera; family Geometridae; genus Hemithea; species Hemithea aestivaria. The sequence goes on from OX382323.1 coordinate 7,142,624, forward strand.
TTCGTGTAATCCCCATTATCAGCGATAAACTGTAGTCGATAAGTGAATGTAAAGTGATTACCAGTGTACTCTATGTGTGCATGCAGGTATAACACCAGACAATAATTTTCTTACGGTGCTGTACTTTCCTCGGTAGAGCGAGCAAGCAATTTGTTCTGAACGCTTGCTCGCAAACTGCTTCTAGTGCAGTTTTCTCTAACCACTAATAAATTACATTGTAATATGCTTAAAGAGCGCTGTTTCACTTTAATGCCAAGTATGATTGCACCGATTCAAAGTCTAGATTTGTTTATTTATGGCAGTGTTTGTCCCGTTTCAGAAGCAGTGACTCCATCGGCAAGTCTGAGATGGCAGATCCTGCCTTTGTAAGTACTTAATTTTTAATATTTTTAATACATTTGCTCAAAAAGTAGACTTTGCTTGTGACCTTCCGTTTAGCGTGCACCGAGTCATTCTTTTTCCGCACTAGTGCTTTTTGTTTTCCTCTTTCACATAATAATAGCAGGTATCTATTATTAAAAGAATGAAGATTTTTAATTAATTAAAAAAAAACGATATGATTATTCTAAAGCGAGTTATTTTTCTTTTAATTACAAAATGTTGTTATTGAATTAGATGAAAGCACAGAAACTGCCGTCCTATGTCATGTCCTCTTAAAAATCTAACTCCAATTTTTTACATTTTATTTCCTTAATAAATGTATTAAAAAACGTAGTTTAATGCACGAACGGGAGTGTCATTTCCAGTCGCCCTTCCTGTTGACCAACGTTAGCTTGGGTCAATAAACCGATACTCGTGAAGAAATTACATACATTCTGCACTCGAAATGTGCTAATACCGTGCTATTGATTTGTAAACGTGTTTACTTATTGTACCTAATATATTATTAAGTTAAATTGATTGAGTAATGAGGAACAACACTGGTCTACCTTAGTTAAACTTTCTTAACCAGGGAACCGCATTTGGATACGCTACGTTACAGCATATTTAGTACTAAATGGTAGTTTATTTCAATAAAAAAACTCACATTCGTGCTGCTTTTGTAAAGCATCCTAATATTCTATATTTATTTTACCTTGATAATGAATAAGCCTCTAGCAATTTAGCATGCAATAAAATCTGTTATGTTTTTATAGCTATAACTTTCAGCAGCTTTCGGTCAGCGGTGATTTCATATCGCTGACCGCTTGACTGACCGTGATAAGTATATTGACCGCCACCGCTGACCGCGCTAGTGTAGAAGATTATTTAAGCCCGCATAACGTTTTGTTTCTATGTTAAACGACCTATGTCAGTATATACATTCATCTTGGTATAATCACATTGGTAACTTTGAATCTTGGTCTAACTTTAAACGAGATTGAAAATAGTTAAGTAATTTATTAAATGACACGGATCGTTAAATTATTTAGAAAATATTTTAAGGATCCGTTATACTAGTTTTTTTTTAATTATAACTATATTATATGTCTCCATGCAATAAATTAGTTAACCAGACTAAACAACCTTGTTTAAAGTAAGACCAAAATGTTCAAAGTTACGCAAGATGGATGTAATCCTTATCGCTTAATCTTTCTGATGCTAATGAAAACTTGATGATGACCAACAAAGTAAACTATGATGAGCTAAAGGCCAATATTTATCCAGATTCCGTGGTCTGGTAGGCTTTGTACATCCGGTTGTCTAAAACGATGTGATAAAACAATTTAATTAGTTACCCTACTTAGAACGCAAAACTGTGAATTATTATTTATTATGCATTCACATTCACACTCGCAGTTTTTTGGGTTCCGTAGTTGAAGTCTAAAATTTTCTTTGGCTGTTCAATCAAATTATCTGTGTATTGCGATTTTAATCGTCAAAAGTACATTCGTGTTTTTGTAGGGCTTATTATTTAGCTCCATTCGTTGATTTAAGTACACAAATACAGCAAGTTTGCCTGTATGCCCTTTATATTTCAAAACATCGTCTGACTATTGGGTAAGTGGTCTATCTCGAGATCTTTATTACATACAACATATTTTTTTATTAAACGACTTTTAATTTTAACGAGATCAGTTAAGCGATTTAAATTTATTAATGAAGCGATTTTAAATTTACGAATAAAACGATTTTAAATTTGCGAATTTAACGATTTTAAATTTACGAATAAATCGATTTTAAATTTACGAATAAAACGTGATTCTCGTCCTCATTTAAGGAATGCGAACTTGAAGTCGGTGTCATATTATTTTTAATTCATTTAATTTATACATCATCATCTTCCTGGCCTTATCCCACATTATGTAGGGTCGGCACACGACACAACACATCTTCCTTCTCTATTCTAGTCTATCCATATCTTCAGCATCAGCGATAAGGCCGCCCACTGTAGGCCAAACATTATCTGTATCTAATTTAAAGTTATTTATAAGTACTAGTTTGTGTTAATTTTTATATCAGTGTTATTCTATAGTTTTGTAAATGTTGGCCCACAATAAAGAGTATTTCTATTATATCTTCATTCACTCCCCTAGCACGCATATCCTGCGTTGATTTATACATATCTAGCGTTAATTTTTGCATAATGTACATATGTATGTAGTACAATAAAAGCTCATAAAATATATTCGTTTCGTAGCAATAAAGTAATTATTATCTTTTGTAATATGTATGTTAGTTAGCTTACTTGATACGCCATCTGTTGTGTTCAGTAACAAACTCGTAGTGATCGTAGTGTGGGTGATACTCGTTATCACTTGAAACGATTCTCATTTTGAAACGTAGACGTAGTTCTACCGATGATGGGTAGATGTCGCTTTTTCGGCCTTTGGTTAATTTATATGATTACTGAAGAATTCAAGCAATTTTTTGTACTGATAGAAGTAGTACTGAATATGGGGTTTACACCGATAGAATAAACCTACTGATGACAATATTATATGTATAGAATACTGGATATTGGCTTAAAAGTTAGAAGCCTTTATTTTAGCTACATGAGTTCCTTTTTATTTTTAAAGTTAATGTTCCGTCCATGCTCTCGGGAAAAGTATTATCTGCATTCTTCAGGCTTGCTCCTGCGAGAGTTGTATTACTAAACAAAATTGAAAGATTAAATGCTAAGTAATACTAAAATTGAAAGTTTTTAAAACATTCGTCTAATGCCTCTAATCTCATAGGTACTGCGTTAATACAAAACGCAGACTAACGATAGTAGGATTAGCTCATGTCAATTGTTCGCTTAGGACATGGTTTAGTCCTTGTACAATCTCGTTTTGTTATAACACGGATTAGGTCTATAAATAAAAGCATTCTTCACAATATTGAGTTTTATAATGTTAAAGTCTTACAAATTTGTTAATATAATTGGATAGAAAACTCTTTTTTTTGCACACCATTAATACAATATAATAAGCTAACTTTTATTCTGATTCTATTCAGCCCGTTTCCATCCATTGCTGGATATACACTATAATACACGTAGGCCTTCTTAAGTTGAAGCCACATCTTCCGGTCTGGTGAGAGTCCATCCAGTATATCTTTGATAATATCTTCTTATGTCAATATCATCATCACTGGCCGCTTACATCCATCAAAGATGTTTCAACCAGCGTTCGTAAAAATTGTTAATTGTAAAATTTCGAAAGCTGACATGGAAAACCCATATCAAATGCAAAAGAGATGAAGCTAACCATCGATCCAGAGACTTGTGCTGGCTACTGGGAAAAAGATCCAAAATTAACTTGGAAAACAAACTCCTAATATACAAAGCTATAATCAGGCCAATATGGACATATGGTCTGCAGCTGTGGGGTAGTGCAGCCGACTCCAACATAAACATCATGCAGAGGGTACAAAACTCTACCCTGAAACTAATTTCAAATGCACCTTGGTTCATTACCACTGCAGAATTACATAAACATCTTGGAGTCAACACAATCAAAGAGGAAATTAAAGAACTGGAGAAAACATACAGAAAAAGATTGGTAACTCATCCAAACCAGCTTGCAGTACAGTTGCTACAACCGAATCCCGAAAAGCGTCTCAAGAGACATCATATTTTGGAGCGAAACTGCTGAAGTTGGCTACTAATATTGTGACTCATGCTCGCTGGAGCATGGCACTGCAGATCATTCTTCTGACAACAAATTTGATTATAGCCGGGAGGCTGATGGTAAATGAAATTGGAACACAAAAAAAAAACTTGTGAATGGCTAATAAGGCCGATAAGAGAGTGACAATGCCGACCGCAAGACGTAGACTCTGTAGGAGGTTCTTAAAAGTATCCACGATTATATAATTATTTTCTACGTATGTGCTATTTCGTACAATACTTTATCTCTCTCAATCTCATGAATATCGTATTATTTAAATAAAGGTTAAAATGGATAGATCTCCGATAAGAAAGGTTTTGTCATGCAAAACCGCGAGTATTTACTAATAATAGAATAAAGCGTAAAGCTATGTATGTATTATTATATATTGTTCATTGAAAAGTAAATATGAAGAGTCTATATGAACTAGACTTGACGTTTATAGTTCTAACTTTTAGATATTCAAGTAGTTAAAATTATATTAGATTGTAGCACTATGAGTTGTCTTGTTACAATTTATTAGTTAAACGTTATTATTTGCTGCGTATTATTATGACCTTCGAATGTACCAGACGGGATTATTTCCCGCCCACATTGAAGATCTATAAAACGCTTTGATGTTGTTGACTAATTGTCTATTCGTCAAGACCGTGGGCTATGTGTTGATTGTTGATTGAAATACTTGTAAATAGATCAGGCCATATAAACAATTTTATTACAATTCTAGCCCCCCCGCTAATTCACTAAAAACGTCGTGGTACTCAATCAAGGATGTTTTTTTCCAGTTTTCAAATTTATTTATTCATATTTAGCCTCTATGCTGATTCCTGTGGCTGATCCCTACTGGGCAAATGCCTTCCTGAAATTTCTCCATTTCTTTTGATCGATGTCGATCTAGCGCCGCTTCTTGCCAGCCTTCCTGATAAGTAACCAAGTCGTCGCGCCATTTCTTGCGCGGTCGACCTCGGCGGCTCCGTCCATCTATAAGTTGTCTTATTAGACTTTTGCCAAGAGGTCGGGATGGATGCGGAAAATGATTTTCAAAACTTGATATTAGTGACAATGTTATAAACCAAGATTATTATTACAAGTAAGGTACCTATATAAAGCAGGTAAAACCGCTGGTCTCCTTAATCTTTCTTGGTAGACCGGTCGTGGTCATCAGGACGATTCGCTTGTGGTATGGGGTGGTATTGCTCACCTCACATTAAATCGCCATTCCTGTTGATGGTCAATCTGAAGCATTAATACAGGAAATTATCTGCAGCAGATTAGAGCCACACCACACCAACAGTAGTGTGTTTCCTTCTTTATTTGGTCAGTCCACCTCATCGGCTATCTTTTGGTTTTCTACCTAGTTGCAGATAGTGTAGGTAAGTACTTACTAAAGAAGTTTGTATTCATTTATGTACGTGCAGCTGTTGCATTTATACTCGTTGGCCGATTTTGAAGAATGAGTTGTAAGCAATTTTGTTAATTTCGGAGCTCATTTTTAGTACTAGGACTTAGCACGAGTAATTATTAAGGAACATTCAATCGTCATTCGAAGTTATCCGCATTTTTGTGCAGATTTTTCCGTCAACTGTATTTACATTTATTTTAATACTGTCACAATATGGAGGAAAACAAAACAAATTGATAATACATAAACAAATATTATTGCAAATACGTATAAGTAACTCACTTGAATGGTCATTCATATTTTCCTTATGACAAAACCATTAATATTCACCAGTTCATTCATCTATTGATACTTAGCTGTCAAAACAAAGTCCCTTATGGCGTAATTAATGAATTGGCAACAAAAATAACATAAATGCGAAAAGACAATCAAAATAGATAATGAAAGAAAATAACATTGAAGCATATACATACATACCTTTGGGTATGTATTTATTACAAAATAAGATATAGGTACCTAGTATAATAAAATAACCATTATTTTATATACGAAAGAAGAGAGTGAAAAAATTATACAAATACATAAGCGCTATAAAATTTTATGTTTAACAATAAACACGAACTTAACCCATTAACGTTAATTTCTTGAATCAGGTAAACAAGTAACACGCCGATTACGGTGGGCGTGTGGGATCATCTCATTAACAATTTAACATAATTATTTCAGTTATGTTAATTGTTAATTTAACGTATAATGTGTTTTGCAAAGGAGATACCGGCGTGTTTGTCACAACCTGTACTTCTTCGCGACCTTCGTGTGTACTTGTGGCGACGCCCACGGCCCATCCTTGTTTATTATTGATGATTCTCTCAATTAGGTACAGTGGTCCATTATTTACCTCGTTGTGACCAATATATTTGTACATAATATATACCCTATGTAATTGTAGGACGGCGCGATTATCGAAGTATCGTTGCCCGCGCGCATTGCTTTATGAGTCACCGGTAAGCGTTCTGCGCACAATGCCGTCCGAACAGTCCAGTCGCGTCGCGGCATACTTAGAGGACATACATGTCACTTGACTCACGCATTTATACGCGTTACGATTGAACGAGCTTTCTTGGGTTTTCTTAACTGAAGTTGTGACTCAAAACTTATCGAGATCGGGGTGTGTCAGTGACAATGACTGCCGTGAAGAAAATGCTGGCGATCCGTCAGCTGGACTCCATGTTTGACAACATGAGTCTGGAGGGGCAGGGACAGGGCCGCCGGTCGCCGATCGTCAGCTCGACCATCGAGCACGATCCTCGATGCGACGTACATGGCCGCTGCACTACTCCTCATCGGTCGTCGCTTTACCTCCACAGCCGGGAATCCACGCCTGGATATTCTAGAGAAGTGGCATCCCCCACCAACGGGCTCATCATCAGGTCCGTATTTAAATATTTTAACTTGGTCTTGAAGCAATTTTGCATAATAACCTTATATACTTAGTGATGCGTTTTGATTATGATTATTATGAAACAGGCGTAGAGACTCGACTCGATTCTCCGCGTCCCCGGGTCGCGAGCTGGAGCACCCCTCGACGTTTCCGAGCATTCTTCGGCGCGACCGGCAGAGTCCTTCAGTGACGCCTCCGCGCCGCGACACCCCCAGTCCCACACATAAGTTTAATTCGAAGCGACACTCCATGGGCTCGTTCCCCAACCTCAGCCGAACCAACATTGTCAACTGCAACAGGAGAGACTCTACACACAGCAATGGAATAAGAGAAATGAAAAGAGATTACGTCGGTTCGATGACCACCTTGCCCAGAAAGAATTCAAAAGAATTTGTAGGCTCGATGAGCTCTCTTCCTCGAAAGACTTCCAAAGACTACGTAGGATCGATGAGTTCCTTATCAAGAAAGAGCTCAAAAGATTACATCGGTTCGATGAGTTCATTATCTAGAAAAAGCTCTATCGACACAAAAAAGTCTTCTACAGATTCACTGGACGCCTGGCATGCCTTAAGTTGGGACGCAGACAAAAATAGCTCAATATCTTCGTTGTTGCATGACGACATACTCTCATATGGACATAATAAGGTAATTAATATATACAGACCATTCATTATTTCAATCGACAATGCACCCTTTTGGTTAATTGACTTTAATGCTATATAAATACATAGAACGGATTACATCATCGCTGCATGGCAATATGATGGGAAATAAAATACGATCTTGCACGATTAATACATCTCTTATGTACATACATATCGTTGTGGAAAATTATCTTTTTATAATTGAGAGACTTGGCGTATTTACAGATGATTTAAACATAATGAGTGATGCGTTTTTAATATTATTTTTATTATATTTAATGCTTCTTGGGGTAGATGTCCACATCTAGAGCAAGAGTTACGAAAGTTAAACATGTAAGGATTGGTTCCTGACGTCTTCTAGTTCGTCAGATCGCCTTTTATTCTTGTTGACATTAAATATATTCTCTTGTCACCTCTATGTCCTACATTTTAACGCAGTCCTGCCTAATCTTACGCCTTCACTTCACTCCTTACGGCGAGTCATTTTCCATATCTTCCTCATGCTAACATTAAATAAAAAGCGCTAATGAGCTTAAAGCATTACGCCAAACAAAATAATAATGACCATAGACTTCTATTGTTTAAATACGTACACGTACATGTTAAATACGTACCGTTATATCATAGCTCCAGAGAGCGTGAAGCTCGCATTAAAAACTTAACTATTTAACTTCGATTTTTTTTTCTAAGATTTCATCTACCGTTTCTCGAACACGCTACGCTCTTAATTGTGTAGGTAATTATTAACAAAGTATAGTTATTTAATTATTTTATGATGGATTAAGAACTACGTCTTATAATGATAATGCTACAAGGAGAAAATATGTCGATCACCTATTATTCTTTAACTAGGTAACTTATAGCTTATAGGTCACTCCAAAACTATCCTAATTATTCAGTCCATGGTTTGAATTAAGCGCGCATTATGTTTTCGTTAAAATCTCAACATGATGTCAGGTGTATGGATCCACATTTTATGACTAATGCTTAACCAATATGAGTTCTGCAGCTGTGCGTATTTTAGATGCAATCATTCGTTTTAAAACATAATCGATTGTGCTAATAATTTTTTAAACTTACTCTACGTTTGTGTTGTTTTACGATTGTATACCTACATAGATTAGATTATATATTATTTGTTGTTGAATGATCCAATCACCTATGTAATACTTTTAATTAAGTATAGAATACACGTTCGACGTAGGTACATGCTATTGCGCTCATATTCATTTTGCCCTGAGGAACAAACCTGGGAGTTGTGACTCTCAAAACTAATTTAGCCGAAAGACGTTTGTTACAATCCAACTTTTACCAAACAACCTAGTCTTATAGATTATTATTAACTTTTAAGAATGGCTCATTAATCAAATATTCGGTTTTCCAACCTTCCCTAATATGAATTAGACTATTCCCTTATAAACGCGGTGGCAATAAAATAATCGAAAAGTCAAATATTCCGCTATAATGTGACGGAACGTGTTTAGCAACATGCCCATTTTGGTCTGGTTTGCCTATCAAATAAATTAGAATCTGTTTAGAAATTTGTAGATATACGAAATGTTGAGTTGGCCTGTACATGGTCCGACGGCGGACGGTCGACAGTAGGGCGAGCGGGGCTACGCGCCCGCGGTGATCGTGTGACCTATACGACCATAAAAGGCTGCGACTCGGCTTCGCGTCGCCGACCGCCACCAGTCTCCACAAATAATATTTACACTGTATCTCTCGCACTCAGGTGCAATATTTGTGCACATTTTACATTAACTTTTTGTGTCACTGTTCTGACTGGACGTCTATAATTAAAATCCTGTTATTTTTCTTTTTGTTAAACCTGATAACTCAAACATAAAGAATAGGGATGTTGACAAGGTAATTTAAAAAATATATAAGTCCGTTAGTTAAATAAAAAACTGAAATATTATAACGCTTATAATTTGTTGGGTGAGGACGATCGACGCCACTAACCGGTACATAATATACCAGAGTTTGGCCAATGTCACGACGTCACGACCAAGCGACTTTAGTGCGCTATATCTTACACGTTTTTTATAAATTCTACGTAGAAAAAAATACGTGTTCAATACTTTTTTATAATCTACGTTGACAAGAAAATTATTAGTCAACATCCCCATTATTTAAGCAGGTACCTACTTACTATAAACTATAACCATTTATAGGGGATATCTTACGAATGTTCTACTCTCCTATTTTTAGTTGTGTTATGTTAGAAAGATATTAATTAGTCGGTCCCCATTTATTTAGTTTAGATCATATTCTCACATATAACACTGCATGCAAGACAAATGGCCACTGCACATAGATTGATTAACTCGAGGCTCGAGGATGCCCTTATGAGCTTGACTACGATGAACATGACTAAGGCGTTAGCGTCTACGTGTTAGGGCGTTTCACAGTTTCCTATGACGGTATCGGTATACCGGTTATACATTGAAATCTGTCTAAGGATTAAGTTTACACATGGCAGCTTCTTTTACTTCACGAATAATGCAACCGTTTTTGCTAAATGTACACTTTAAAATGTGTAACACAAGAAGTAACTGGCTACTTGTCTAATGAGACAGATTATGTAGACATTTTAAAATTATAAATTTCCATTCCCGGTTCCAAATCCAGACGCAAACTGATGACTAGACAGTAAAATACATGGCAGAGTGTGGGGTTTTCGATAACGAGTTCGAGGACAAATAATAACGTATTTTTATTATTCCTAAAACAAAAACATTAATTTTCTCTCTTTGTCATTGTCTTTTTAAATTAAATTAAAAGTTGAGTTATCAAAGGAAAATTCATTGGTTTAGTTCGAACTTTGGCCACATTAATCAAGATTGTAGACAGTGCATTGCGTTGATGAATCCCAATTAATACTGTAACAGAATACTGTCGTAAATACACAATTACAATCAAGACAGAACATCAACTCACATCAGCCAATAAATTTCAATTGATTGCGAGCCAAAGGCATGGTAAAGGTTACCACACATCGACCGTTGATCAACGTTGGCGAATGTAAATTGTATTAAAACACAAAAAAACTGGAGGGAGAACCTTTCCATACAAAAAAGAGTTTTCAATTCAGAGATAATGCGATAGAGGAACCATCTGAGATTTGTTTTTCTTTTTTTACCAATGGATTGAACGTCGAATTCAAATGTTTTGAAATTAGGAACACGCACGCATATTACGAGTATTATGTACTTTTATAAGCTTTGGTGCTTATCAGTACGTTTATAAAATACATAATTATGTATCCTTTCTACCATCGACTGAAAGATCTAGTGTAAGATTTTGACTTCAGGTAATTAATTTTACTATTTTTATGACTTACTTCAATCGAATAACTAAAACAACAAAACTGCACAACTCACGTCTAATATTGTCTAGAATATCTCGTAATTGTCCGGAACCGTGGTGGAGTTATTCTCAACAATATTAGACGTGAGTTGTGCCGTTTTGTTTTGGTTATGGAGAACACTCGCGATAGTTTTAAAAATCGTTCGATCGAATAGTGTAGTAACATCGTTAATAAGGATGATTCAGTACAGTAACATGTATTGTGTATCGGTGAATTGTGTCAATGTTTACTTCCATATGTTGTCGAGGATTTTCGGCGTAAATCGTGACTCATCGTGAAGTCATGTTTGCATGTTTCTTCTTTAAGTTTATGTAACACTACATCAGCCACGGAATAACTCGAAAAAAATATATTGTTAAAGGGTTAATACATACGAATAAATTGACTTTTTATTTAATCGTAGATTAAAACTAGTCTGTTCACGTAAACAATGAAGATCGCTAAGTAATTTGAACTAGATACCGCATTTTTACGTCGTAATTGGAACTTCCGTTAAAGCTGTTTGTTTTATTACTAGCTAACGGTTCTTATAAAATATAATAATGATTGGGATGATCGTTGATGGAAAGGAAAACCAAAGATTTTTTGTGTTCTATTTTCTATCTCGATGTTGTACGTTAAGAGGGTATATATCGAGTGACGACTCTCTAGCTCGCACAATTTGACAAATTTAAAGCGATGTCAAAAAAAAATTTTTTTTCGACATCGCTCCTCATCCCATTTTTTTATATATCTCATTGAAAACCCTTTTGAAATGTGTGCAATAATATTATGCAGGAAATGCATAAAGGAATTTTCAATAAATTAATTCCTTGAATTTATATTTCAAAATTTGTCAAATTGTCGAGAGAGTCGTCACTCGATATATACCCTCTTAAAGAAGGAATGAGATAGTCTCTTTCTTTATGTTTTCTTTATTTCACATTTAAATTGATTAATTAACATGGTATACAATTGTAAGGACGATAAACATGACGTGTCAAAGAAACACATTAAATAAAATGTAATAGTTAATTAACGTATACAAATGACAGATCTTGATCATTAATTATATTAGTGTCAAAAGCCAAGTCTTTGATTATCTTTTTTTGTTTCCTACCATACAGCACAGGGTGTACCGTGTTTCTGCTTACATTATTTTAGATTCCGGCGCTACCTCTCCAAATCACATAATTTCTAAGATTTTTCAACGATACGGATAGGGGCCGGTGGCTCATTTATAATATCAATCTATATAATATGTGCCAAATTTGGCGCTTTTATCAAAACGTGTCACAATTCCCGTGTTACGGCTTAGCTAATCCGTCGGGATAATGTCGCTCTTTTTACGGTCGGTTAGAGTATCTTTTATATTTCGAAAGGACTAATTAGAGGTTCCATTCATTGGTGGAACTTCTGTATGAACACATTGTCCGTTCAATTAGTACTTCTTTTGTATATGGTGTACACAAACATCATAATTTTAATTATAAGTTTTCCATGCGTGGGCTGAAATTAAGATTATGATGAGTTTCTTCTGGCACAAAACTTGTTTATTATTGTGATCTGTATATGGCCCAGCCTTGAGTTCCTTCGTTACAAATAAGGTGACTAATTAAATGTTTGAATTTTCCTACATTATTACTAGACTTGCGTGGGTGACGAGTAATATTATGATTTAACTTTTTGTATTACCTTCAAGTACCTACCTGATATAACACATCGTAACAAATCAAACATTACGATGCGCTTTTTTCTGTTATGCCATATCTTTAACTGGTGAGGCGTAAGAAAGAAGCGAAAGTAGCATGCGCGCGTGACGAATTAAACGCTATTTTCTAAAAATTACGTTTAAAAGTGACTCGCACAAAACGTACGTAATTGATTGTTCTTATGCTCCAAATGCTTATTCCGTGATCGATATTAATATACGTATGAGTGGTTACATAAAGTAATATTCGGAAAAAAGATCCATGTATTTTTAATTTCATAAAAATATGGAAGAGGTAGGTAGTTATCGTGACAGCATGTTGACAATAGGCATCACCACACGACATGTTGAGTGGAAAGTAGAAAAATGAATTCTCGTCAACTCTCAATTGAATCTTTATAATGCAAACCGGATACGTGGTGCACGCGCTAGCATTATCAACAATGTAAGCATTAATACCAGTCCGAAACATAGGGACACGAAGAGATATCGGATGGCCGTGTGCTTGCGAGCATTATCTGAACGTGCTGAACGCATTGACCGCGCACGGGCTATCCCTTTCACTTGTGTTCGTATTCAACGGATCGAGTGGAACGCGTGCGCGCCTTTCTCTCTGTTCTCATCTCTTTCTAACGTGTGCAACGACGACGGTGGTGGGTTGTTGCCGGTCGCCGCACGCGCCAGCAGTAGCGCAGTTCCCTCGAATAGATCCGCACGAGGCCGTCATCGCCGCGCTTGGATGCTCTATCGCGATCCGACATGAAGTCCAAACCGACACACTACGTCGACGCGCCGTACAGACCGTGGCCGCCGCTCTCCCGTCAGTCGCAATCCAATTTTTATTTCCGTCCTCCGGACCCGATGGATTTAAGGAATTTCAAGACCTCGTCGTCGAAAGGCTCGACGTATTCGGATTTCTCCGGGATGAGCGCTTACAGTAATAAGTCCCGGGACTACTATTTCTTATCGCCGAGCTATCGATCGGCAGGAGCACCGACGCCGACCAGTCACATGGATCTGTACGCGGTGCGGGATAGGCAACGCCAAGTTTCGCGGACCTCGAACCCGTCTCCTTCGACCGCGTGTCCTTGCAGCCGCTCGCGGTCACTCGAAGACGTACGGACGGAGGTGGTCACCGAGTGGGAAGATGATGACGAAAACGGAAATCGAATCGTAGCACCTGCCACTAAGTTCAATAGGACCACTTACAAGGCGAACACCTCGTTCCAGAAACAAGGATATATGACGCGTCACTCCATGGAAAACCTAGTCGACAAACCGCCTCAAGTATTACCACCCAAACGGATCTCCGCTTTTCAGGTAATTGAGTTAACTTTCTATTGAAGCTGAGGCGGCCGACTCTATTAGATGACTGTGATAATGCAGTTTGTACGCCATTACAAGGTACCCTCGGCCGTCGTTTATTTAAAAGCAGTGTTTAGCTGCACTGGTTTAATAAATATGTTGCAGCTTTCTGCTTTTCCCTATTTCTATAAAGCTTAGCGAATTTATGGCGTGCTCAGGCGATTTGTCTTATAAACAAACAGGTGCAGGGTATATGGTGTAAGCGTTGAAAATGTTTGTCGACGATATAGTATGTGAACATAGGATTGCGCAAGCTCTCGTTCAGCTCCGTTGAACCACATCGCGCCGTCCTGTGCCTATATAACGGATGTTCAATACGTGTTTTTATGGAGGTACATAAATACATGATAACGTGGTTAGTGGTTAGATACAGTGGGCAACATTCTGTTCATATCTCATTTTATGGCAGATGCCATATTGGATTGCGTTATGTTCCTCTGATACACAGTATTAACTTCTGGTACATCCAGTTTAACTTGTTTCTACGTCTACGTCTTTATTATCAATTTTAATACTAGCTATAGTGTCGGAGCAGTGAATCTTGAATCGAATGATCTTGTGTGACCACTGAATGACGTATACGTATATAGCTCGTAATATAAATGATTTAGTTCAAGGCAACAAAACTTATCCTCACACATTGTTATCGCTTCTCGTTCAATCTGTTGAAGCTGTAGTAAATAGTTTTCAACTAATTTAATAAATTTCTTTTCAATATAAATGTATCTCACTCTCCAAGAGAAATCGGAAAAGTGATCAATGTCACCCTCAATCATTCTTACCATAATCTGTAATTGAAACAATAACTGTACCTACAATATTTATTGTAAATCATTTACTTTAATGTTTTCCATAACGATGGCAAACATTTAGGACGCTTCACCGCTCTCCCTAATGCGAATTGGTGTTTTCAGGTAAATAGGCTTCATTCTACTTTTATGGCACTCTTTTGCAAAGCGAATGAGAATTATATACTAAATGGTATTGTTTTATGTGACTCACTTGATTGTTATGTAATAATATGGGTACGATGTTTGATAAGTTAGCCGAAATATAAGACTAGTTCTAAAGCAGAAACTTGTGAAAACGACATCTAAAATATTCATGGACGCAAGGTGGTCCAAAGCTATTATTCATTTGATTTTTTGATTGGATTGGTAGCTTGCATTATGTATCAACCAATAGATAGAGGTAGAATAACAAGATTTAGCGACTACGGACTAGTGGCCGTACAATATCCGACTTGTAAATCCTTGGATTCAAATCCTAATCCCTGTGTGATGCTTGCCTCATGCCTCATCTGGGCACTGTCATGTTTCGGAAGACACGTTAAATTGTGGGTTTGGGTTGTTGCTTATAAGAAGGTTAGGGGCATTCGTTAGTATCTGTTGCCTAGCAACCTAAAGCTGCAGAATATAATATGTGGGTTACTGGTGACTTGACTCTAGCAGAGTTACAGGGCAACCTGTTCTGTTGGAGTACCCCCGATGCAGGAAATGAGAGAATTTAGGATTTACCACAAATCGGTAGATAAAAAATTTCAAATATTTTAATCCTAAAATATTGCTGATCTACTAGCTACAAATATTTGAAAAGATTATATTGTCTAAGCAGGACATTTACTCGGTAGTGATCTTTTTATTTCTGGCATAACCAAGTAAAATAATTCGATAATTATACCTCTTCTATAATATGTACCCTGAAAAATATCGATACATTGATAACACTTATCGGTACTTATTCACAATATTATCCAAAAAATAAAGGTTGTTTTTAAAATGAGTTGGTATGACAAAAGGTGACGTTTAAGTAAGTGATGCAAGGATCATTCAAAGTAAATTTAATATCCATTCTAAAATGCATACCTTTGAAAAATACACACGGAAATAGAATAGTAGCATTAAAATATATAGAAATTATTAGACACGTACATATATAAAAATAACAAAATCGTACATTGACTTCGTTACTTATATTATCAATTCCTGTCACAGCTAACAAGAAAACTTTGTGTTGTAAATATAAAAGTTACTTTTGCAAACAGTACCAACCGCTTACACTCGCATCCGTAATTTTAATTGCAAATATCCGAAGTTAGACTAACTACCTCTATAATGCGATACTAAAATCGGAAATCTAATCGGACAATTACGTAATACGATTTCATTTTTTCCGATTTCTACATCTTTACGATTAATGTTAAGACATTTTGTAGGCTTTGTAGATTTATGAGTTATGCAGGGATTTGAATAAATTATGAGTTTTTGTAGTTTGCAGCTTAAATATTTATGTAAATATATTTAAGAATTATTTCATCGCTGATATACTTATAGGATCTTGTAATATTTATTTAGGTACTATATAGTATCTTGTTATATTTATTTAGGTATATTTATCAATGTAACAAATATGTGATGATTTTTAAATATTTTACCTAATTCCTTCCTACACGTGCGTCCATGTATACTGTACTAATAGGTTACAATCAATATCTAATTAGGTAGATGACGTAAACTTTAAATAAATGTAAATATACTGACTGCGATCACAAAAACCACGAAAAGTGGCGAAACACGAACTATCCTTAAATAAAATTATTTGCTTTGTACAAATAGTCGGTATCTGTAAAGAAACTACTGGCAATGAACGGGGAACACTTTCTATTGAGAGATCTGAGTGACCATACGTGACGCAATTTGACTAAAAAACCTCAATTTTCACTCTTCTACGAATGGGCATAACACGAATTTTTAAAAAACAACGATACTGAGTGGTTATATCAAGTTCTACCACTTTATTCGCACCTGATAGTACTGAATCTATTTATTAGTGCTTTTTGTGGACCATTCTATTAGTCTGTGTTAAAATAATAGAGGTACCTATAATACCCTAGACTTGATCTAAACTATGATAATTTCTTTTTATTGTCTAAATTATTAGAAAACAGGCATAAATACACATCACAAATTAAATAGTATTAAGGCGTATCTAAGCATTTAAATATTATGAACGAATTATTTGTCAAGTTATTCGTTATTTTATACTTTTAATTCGTCACAATTTTTTATTTAAATTCACCCTTAAAGGAGTCGTGAAATATTCGGGATCAGTACAACGACAGGACAACTGCATAGGTAGAAAGCTGGCAGAAGAAGGCTGGAAGAGTGGCAAGTGGAACATTCCTATTTTATATAGAGACTAATATAACAATTTTACAAAAATAACAGAATATCACACAGAAAGACCCAGTGGGTTTAGGCCACGGAAACAGTATCTACTTCTTTGCTGTTTGTGGTACGCTCTAATGTGTCTAAAAAGGCAATCTTCTTTAAGAAAATAGTCGACAAAATATAATGTAGCTAATGCCAGGTAGGTTTCCTTTCATACAAAGCGCTATAGAAATAAATATTAATGACGCATCAATCATTAACTCGTCCTTGTAGCAAAAATTATCACAATAATACCGATAAATATATCGGTAAATAGTTATTATTTATTATCAAATGATTACGTTTCCATTAGTATCGATCACGGATGGGGAAGTACGTAGCCGTAGTTATCGAGCGACTCTCTTATCGGTCAAACGCTACGCAATGACGTTTGTGAAGAAACTGGTTCGTAAGCAATACCGGATGACCTACCTCTATACCATAGCTCAGAAAACCGTTAATTTTGTCGTGTACATAATTCTCTATATTTTGGCCATTTGCTACTACTATATATTTTGCAAAGATTTTTTTGTTTATTGCGCTTCACAACGTTAAATTTCTGTATTGCGGGTGAATCTTTGAGTAGATTTTTGTCCATCTGTGTTAGTTACCGATATTCGTTATCCATTTTTAGTAATGTATGAAGGTTTGCAAGCAAACTTCAGGCATTCTAATTTTATCTGCAGAGCATTAAGCTTAAATACTTTCAACCCTACCAGGCCAAGTATTCAGGCACAATCCATGGTATGAGAATTTTCTCAACGATTCCACCCATTCATTCCATTTGGAAGAAGTTTATCGATAGTTTGAAAAATTCATTATGACAAATGAGTTATGTTCAATAGCAAATGTACGAGTAATAACGTGAAGTACATATATACTTTACCCACAACCAATAGAGAAGATTAACGTAATAGGTCAGCTCTTGTCTTCATATGCTTTCGAGAAACTTCCAATAATGCGATGAGTCGCTCATTTCAAACCAGCGTTTTTTTACGATTGATAGTCATGATGTCATAATGCTCGACGAGTCAGTAGTGTTTATTGATTTTCTAGTTATGACCATCTATGTCAATGTGAATTCGCTAACCTATTGTTTGGTTTTCATAAAATGTGCTCATGTTTGTTGTAATTTATATTTATATATGTACCTATATATTTGATTCGTATGTTTACTTAAATTTGTAGTCCTTTAAACTAATTTTATTCCAAATCCGAAAACAACCTCGAGTATTTAGGTCCTAGGTATATATTATAATATGCACAACGTCGTCTCACCATTTTTATTTTCATATGATTATAAGAGAATCATATCGTAAATTATTTTATTTATTCATTATTTTAAGGCCCATCTCACTAGCGTTTAATGAGCAATTTTGTATCTCTAATGTGTGTGCGAAACTTGTTGTAGACGCGACGTTAAAAACACGCTCGGTCTTCTGCTGCAAAGCCTTCGTACGCGGAGGCTACGTCGTTATAGTCGCGCTAAAAATGTTTGACTAATACGCGTTTTTTTAGGATAGCGGTATTAGTTAAATGTTTATTAAGCAACAATTCAATGAATTTTATGACCATCTTATCAATATGTTTTATAGAACATGCTTTTATACAAACTAGAGCAATTATTATTGAATATTGGCCTTGATCTTTATCCGAACGACACTGAACCGAGAAATGTTGCAATCCTTTGCATCATCGCACCGGCGTCGATCAGACGCCAGTCGCAGAGCTATATCAGTCACTAGCCACCACACTTCATTAATAAAAAAAATATATTTCAGGACGTTTCACACAGCGCCACCTAACCCCAAACTAAGAAACTTAATGCTTGTAATATGGTGGTTAGGATAACGGATATAATACTTATATACTTTTCTTTTGTAAATACATACTTATAATAGATATTGAAAAACCACCCAGACCAGAAACAAATTCCTGTGGATCACACAAACATTTGTCCCATGCGGGAATCGAACCCGCAACCTTCTGCGTTGCAGGCGGTTATTAGCCCACCGCGCCACAGAGGTCGTCATTGTAATAAAACCGTACGCCGCGCTTTAAATACTTAACTGGAGCAAGTAGCCTGTTTGTATATGCGCTTAGTACTGAATAATTCTCAAATAAAACTCTCTATTTCCGCACGGGCCTTAGCTTATACTCGTATGTCGATAGTTTTTTAACTATAAAGTTTAGATTAAGAACTAGTATTATCCAACTATGTAAAGTGTTTTTTTTCCGAAAATAAAGAATTTTAGAGCATATTTTTATGGTAAATACATAATGTTCTGTACGTATGCCTTATTTATGTAAATGGCATAAGTATATGAAATCACATAAGACAGGACATTGTTCTCAGAATTGTTTTTCGTGTGGCATATCTGTCATCTGCCTTCATTAACGTCATCTGTGTATGCTACCTATTTCTGGGTCGTAGAACGCAAGTTACAAGGTCACATGAATGTCCTCTCGCATTTTATGCTCATATCACTTCATTATTAAAATTTAACACTTTAGCAGACCGATTCTACCTACAATACCTCTACATAATATATTTTTCGTCTAGCTAAATATGGACATTAGCAATAATATAAATGCAAAAAAAACGTTTAAACCGCATAAAGGAGACGAGCTCGATGCATGCCGGAGTAAAACGATAATACCTGCCCATTATAGTCGCAGTGTAACCTATGTAGGTATTCAAGGAGCAAGAAGTCCTACGCAACATTGGCTCGCGCCCGTTATCCAAAGCCATAAGTTTTAAGTCTCCTTAGCTCAGCTATTTTCTTGGCTACCCCTACCCTTTCAAACGAAATGAATTTGAATTTTAGGCAAGGTCGTGGTTACTAACCCAGATCTCGTATTAAGAAACCCTCCCATCGTTAATTTGATTAATTTCAGAGTGCAGAGGTAGATATAGATAGAACTTTGGAGTACCTTTAAGACATTTATAGATGAATATCAGACAGGCAAATCTTGTTGGTACGTTGTTAGAATAAAACCTGCCTATATTTATGATTCAGCTTCATCTTCCTGCCCTTATCCCACATTATGTAAGGTCGGCACAACACGTCTTCCTCTTCTATTACACTCTTACATCCGTCATAATCATCATTCCATCCTCTAGCGTATATTATCCTCTTTCACACAGTTCATCAAAACCTTTCTCGGACGCCCGCTTCTCAAATCTCCTGCCATCACCATACCTCATAGATTTTTGGGCACATAGCCTGCCTATATTGACAGGGTAAATTAAATTGAAATGTTTTTGGAAAAAAAAACCTCTTACACGTTTAGATGTCGTTTCAAATGGTACAAATTTAAACAACATTAGACAATGTTGCGTCAATTAAATACGGATATTAGATGTCTCGCCTCGAGCGCCAATTTAAAATTTGAGAACGTCTTTAACAACTAATTTAAGTTTAGGCCAAGCTTTAATTTGTTTTGTCATTTGATATAGGACTGGTATTTCGCTCGAGAAAACTAACAAATTACTAATGATATCGCTTGTTTTTCTTAAGGATGAAAGACGCAATTGCTAGCGAATGTTTAGTATACTTATTCAGCCTTAATCCAGAAAGTAGAAAACAGTTTTGTATAGGTACTTGTAAAGTGAGCTGAATTAGTGTTGATTGTTCTCATATAATAAGCCTGAAATGAATTAAAAATAATACCTTATCTCTAACAAAGATATTTAAAAGTGCAATTGTTTCAGACACCGAACAGAAATGGCACTCATCAAGTCGGGAGCTCTTCTGCCCTAAGAGATTCTGCAGTCCACTCCTTCAAGGCGGTGACTGTTCTCGAAGACTTGCAAGCCGTACGGTGCGCCGAGTTCCATCCCAACGGGAAGCTGTACGCTGTCGGATCGAACACCAAAACATTAAGAATTTGCACATATCCAAAAATTGAGGATGTATCGTAAGTACCTTTATTGTTTTTTGACACATTGCAACAGGCCGAATCTACACGCACGAAAACGTACTTCGCAACGACGACAAATGTTGTTGATGTTTTAAATGGGAGATGTTAATAATAATAAAAATATGAGTGTGAACTACGCAAAGGATGAAAATCTTTTTGTCAACCCACATTGAATTCCTTGACTTCCGTATATAATAGAAAACCAGTTTTGGTAAGTTTTTTATAACATATTTCATTTTCAATGCAAAATATCTTAAAGTCAGATGCCCTTAACCTTAAAGAAACGCCAGTATAAAGTCACTTTAATAGTGTCAAGACCTTATGATATTTAATGCCATGTGTTGTGTCGGAATTTTGCACCTGTTGGAACATAATATATTTTTTAAAAGTAGATTCTACGAGAATAATGTTCTGTTTAATTTATAAACAACTACGCTGTTTATTTCCATGAAAGTCAACGTGACGAGCACGATGTTCGCCTAAATATTGAGTATACATATAGTGGCTATCCGTCGCGCCAATCATTACTGTATTACAAAGGATATGAAAAAAAAACGATACGAATATGAAAAGTTTATAATATCCTCTTGGTGAAGAAAAAATACTTACAATAATATGTTATTTCACTGTACTATACTGTGCCTAACAATTTTCTATGCCAATTTGCCTTTACAACCGGATTCGAATCTCAATGAAGCGCTTAAATATGTTAGACGTTAATTACAAATTTCAAACTCGAGTAAAACAATGAGATCTTGTCCTAAAACAACTTTAGACATTAGTGCATAGCGTCCCAAACCCCTAGTTCAATAACCCTATTATGTATTCCAGAGAATGTCAAAATGGGAGTCAGACTGGAACAGTTTGGTACCTATTAAGTTTAGGACCTTCGTATATTGTCTGGGAACAAATCCTTTGAAAAGCTTTGATACCCTTACATTGTTTGTTTTATAAAGCTCATATTGTGTTAAGTTTATTAGATGCTCTCTGTTTGAGGTTTTAGTTCATTCATTTCCCAAATTGGTTCTACTCTAAGAGACAGAAGTAGACAGTTTGTTAGAAACTAAATAGCTCGAAGCTTTGCCGCGGGAAACGTTAAGCCCGTAGTTGTAATATTATCCCACGGAGTTGTTTTAAATGTTAGACAAAAAACAGGCCAGCACAAATCCGTGTCGAATTGCGCTTTGAATTTTTATTTTTACGCGTACATTAGAGTAACTCTTTATTACATAACATTATAAACAAAAAGTAAAAAAGATTCGGTGTAACAAACGGCAGTCCTATTGCAAAAAGCATTCGCATAAAGATAACCTAGATAGAAAAAATACTTGGCCTGTAACAGATGGTGGTGTAATAGATTTGAAAAGATTTTGTTGCTGCTTCTGTCCACGCTAACTCGCCTTATGTTAACTGATTATTTCGTCAGCCTAGAAAACCTAATAGCTTAGATTTCAATAATTAAGGGCCACGTCTACGCGTGCGACTCTTTCGCTCGCACGATATGATATGTTTTTATTTATAAATTCACAGAATTGGCTCCTCAATTTTACAAGTATTCTCAGTTAAATACCTTAAAAATTAGCAAAGGGTTTAGAAAATACCGGTGCATTCTTCATTGTAAGAATAACTTTGTTGTTATTTAAGGTAGCAGACTTGAAAAACTTTAAAAAATAATAATCTAAAGCTTTTCCGAGAAAAAATTTCAAAACGACAATTTAACGAATTTATATTTCAAAATTCTGCATATCGTGCGAGATAATGCGGCTCTTAATATTCAGCCTCTTCAGTTCACTTCAGTTCAGTCCTTAATCTGTGCAGTTAATAAAGTTTTCTTTCACTATAATATAGCGTTTGCCTGTTCAGTAAAAATTATATCATTACATAGTATAAAACAAAGTCGTCTCCCGTGTTTGTCTGTCCCTAAGTATGCTTAGATCTTTAAAACTACTCAACGGATTTTGATGCGGTTTCTTTTAATAGATAGAGTGATTCAAGAGGAAGGTTTATTTGTATTAAACATGCATAATATAGTAGAGCAACGCTGCTAATTTTCTGTTAGGGGCAGTGGGCGCAGTGGCGCATCGAGGGTTAATAGGTATTTACTAGGTCTGTGTGCAACATCTTCGACCGCGTCATCACTTACCAACAGGTGAGACTGTGGTCAAACGCAGCCCTATTCACTATATAAAAAAAAGTGAAGTGCGCGCGAGTACTAGTATCAAATAAATGTATAGCGTAGCATGTGCTATGATTTTCCGATCTCGGAACAATTTTCTCGTGTTATAACAAATTAGATTACTCACGGACTCACAGCACGCGGAAATTGCAGTTCTCCGCGCATTAAAGATATTATTATGTCTAGTAAGTTCCTTGCAAACGAAGAGTTGCATTCATTGGTTATTAGTTTCGTTCTTTGTGCGCCTAGTAATATCCGCAAGTTTCTGTAGCTACTGCAAAAATTATCAAGAAACAAGCTTATTCTCGCGGCTTTGCTTACGTGGCATAATCCTATTTAGCTGATGTCTAAGTCATAAAACCTATCTGTGTTCCAATTTTTTTTTACTTTATTAGGCCTACGTTCGACCATTTCCCAAATCCAACTAAATCTATTAAGCTATTTTAGCTGTGCGTTGAAGGATCAGTCACGCTCTCCTTTTACATATTTAGATTATTATTCAAAATTATTTAAAAAAATAATTAATACATTATGATTGTTTATACCTCTATAATATGCTAGCTGTACCCGTCATGTCACGTACAGTAAAAAAGAGGCTTTTAGCGTCTTCATAAGACTCAACCAGTACCTAACTCCAGAAAACATTATGATAAGTTTACTAAGTTGTTAAGTTTCGATGATATTGCAACTGTAGATATTTTTTCATTACTTGCCGTTAATAATATACCTATTAAATAAAAAAAGACGATTTGTTGATATTTTAAAAATGATTAATCGGAACGCCTGATATGCGATAGCTACTAATTTAAATATTTATATATATAAAAGTTATAACTAGAATATGAATTACTTATGGGTAAAACCGTAAAGTGGCGACTAAAAGAGTTCACTGTCTTGTTGTTAAATATTAATATGGAAAACTTTCTAAAATAAGCCCAGTATTTTCAACTTGTCGTTTGAGAAAGTAAAACATAAAACTTTTATAGTACAATTTTCTAAGCTTTTTTATTAAGACATTGGATTGACGCGTAGATAGTAATGAAAGAACCTTTGAAAGAACACCGTACGGGAGAAATACAGTAACTACATAGTTGGTACCGAATCTGTTTAGTTGGTAGGTCATCATTATTAAGTTGGTATAGTAAACTAGTTTACTATAAAAAGGAAAAATAGTAGATTGACACAGATGTCGCAGAAAAATTAATTAACTCTGTTTGATTTTATTATTAAAGCTTTAACTTAGTAGTAAAAATGAGCGAGTTTTATACTCGTTGACCCCTAAAAGAAGCCATGTTTCCGCGAGACCGTCAGATTTTGTACTCGACCAGTCATCAGGCACCGCGGCGGCCGTGGACTTTCGCGTCATACTACTTTTTTAACCTTTCCTAATTCAAGAGCTATTACGTGAACTGCCTTTCCGTTATTATTGCAGCCTTTATTGGCCATTTAGTGCCTCTTATAACAGAATAGCTATGTTAGAACAGTACATACTCTATTTTGCCTCACGATAAATTCTGTTACTTATTACATTACGAAGTATAATTTCACTCGTAAACGTTTCGAAAGTACTAAATTCTATGAAATCGTATTTTAATTTATTAGGTATATATTAACTTATAAATAGTTAATAAAAAATCAATACAGCCTTGATTCATTGTATACATAATTATTGTTGTGTGAAAGTTTATTGCAGCCTTATTATTTTTCACTTTAAAGACAAGTGGCCACAATGGATTTTTTAAAATAAAATGTTGAATTGGCGAAGGTTTTAAAATATTGCGCATAAATGTGGCAGAATTTATGTAATCCAAATGCCAAGGTGGTCTGTCGATTTATTAAGTCACCTCTGCTTTCGGAGGCGTGCTTAAGCCGCGGTTTCGTTGTGACAAGCCCGACTCATTTTAATGAAATAAATTATAGCACGGTTTGAGAGATGAATAGCTTTCATAATACATGGTCAGGTTGTGCAATGTGACAGTGATTTAAATTGTAATATAATGTCACTGGAAATAATTTGTCGATAGCTTTTGAATTGTAGTTTTACTTATTTTATCACTGTAATGGTATGATCCTAAACTGTAGAGTAGAAAGTGAATTACAAAAAAGCTTATTTTAAAAGGAGTAACTTTATAGAATATCGTGCATGCAACTTACAAAAAAAGGCCAAAAAAATTTTAAAACTTCTGCTTGGCCGTCTTCCAAAAGAAAAAAAAAACAAATTAAATTTTGTGTACAGACTGTTAAAACCTTACGAGTTTCTGTTTTTCTCTTTAATAGGCACTACTTAGTAAAATATCATTAAGTTCATAAATTGTCCAAAGAGTGCTTTAAGGCCAATTTTATAAGGTAAATGAATTTGACTTTGGAGAACATGAGTCAATCGTCATGCAAAATCAACTCTACTGGCTATGCATCCTAGCAGAGCCTTACGGAGTGAAATAATGCTTAAATTTTTATACTTTATAGGTTAGCCTTTGACCACGATCTCGCGTGATGTTAAGCGATGATGCGGCCGTAGATGGTAATAGACTAAACCAAGAAGACGGGATCAATCTCTTTAATTGTGTAAAAATAGCACTTCAATACTCTAAAGTTGCTAATCCGTCACGAGTTACAATCGCTTCATCAATCTGTGTTTCAACGCTTTACATAACAGTTTTTGTTGCCGACAATAGTTTACGCTTATTATATTGAACTAATTCTCAGGCCACGACCTTCATGACGAAATTGTATAATACTTTTTGAGTCTATTTGGGGCAAAGAACCTTTTGACTTGCATCTATTGTGTAATTGCCGCTGTTTGGTTAATACTTTAAGAGGTTTATGTACTGTCGAAACGAAATTTTATAATTATTTGGTAACAAAAGTTTGTTGAAAGACAAATAGACTACAATTTTTTTGTCGCCCATTGATGTTTACAGCCACTTTCGGAAATTTTAGAGAGATTAGTCAGGATAATATGAGTATCCCGCCTTTTAAGTTATCTGACTACATTTTTATAGCGTAGCTTAACATATAGTTTGCCTGATAAAAACTAAAATCCAAAGTCAAGCAAATAAAAAATATACCAGCTCTGAAATCAGCAGCTCCATTCAAATGCAGATTTTTTAGTAAGCGTAACGTATGCGGCGCGAAAGCTATTCAAGATAAAAGTGTCGATGACCCACGCTAGAAGTTTGTTAAACATTGCTATGCGAAGAAGGTCTGGCGCAACGTTTAATTATGTTGACTATATTCACATTACTTTAGAATGATAAATATTAAAATGAAGTGGTTTCGCAACAGAGAATCTTCGCTTCAATAACACTGTTTAGGAAACATCGTTGTGATTTATTTCACGTTGGAATTTAACGTGCGAAATGTCTTTAAGAATATTATTATATTTTCATTAAGGTCTTGAATAGCTTAAATAGATATATAATAATGAATTTATTTTTCTCAAGTCAAATAAAATTGGGAAAGGTATTTTAAATTATTGGTACGTTTGTCAACAAAAATAAAACGTCGTTTAGCGGATGGTAAAGTACAGACTTTTTGTACTACTGTTTGTATTTTCATACTTTTGATGTTCTGAGAAAGCGACCAGCTCCCAGCTCCCAGCTCTACGCTTGTAAATTCGACGTGTTACGAAATACTTCACTAGATTATACCGCTTAACCGCTACCTCAGCCATTTAAAAGTTCGCGGACTGCATTACTAATTTTTATGGGGACATTAAAAGACGTGACATCACATTATATACGTGGACATTTCCGGTACTCTTACAAGCACAATAATTGAGGTTGGTAGTTTATAGTAAATCAGTATTTTTAACTTGTGTTGTTACAAATTTGCAGTCAATATTTTTGATGATAAATCTAGAAATGGTAGCTCGCGTTCAAAGTAGCTGTTAACTTATTTCTTGAAGACTTCCAGATTGAAACACTTGGCCAAAAATAGCGCTTTATGACTCGCAAATATTTTCAATATTATATACCTACATTCTACATAGAGATAAAACACTGTTTATTCTGTGGTAGGTCTATAAAATCGATGCAAGTGCTACTATAAGTATATTATCACTAGGTTCACATGTTCTCTATAACAGTGCATCGTGTCGTAAATAATGAGTGCACCGTATACAAGAAAAACCGCCGGGATAGATCACTTATTCATCGAAAAAAATGTTAGCACAGACGATTGAAAAGGAACACGACGAACATAACAGTGGCTATGTGCAATGTACAAGTTTGTTCTGTTCTTATAGTACCCAGCAAATAAGTAGATATGTATGAAGAGGTAAATATGTAACCGCGCGCTGGACGCTACCGTGTTTTGGAAGGCACGTAAAACTGTGGGTCCCGGCTGTTTCCTATGAAATATGTAGGAGGCAGTCATCAGGTCATATTGCAGACCCTGTAGTAATCTCGGCGACCTGAAACTGCGACATATTAACCTGTTCTGTTGGAGTATCATCATCATCATCCACAGCCCTCTACATCCCACTGCTGGGCATAGGCCTCCTTGTATTTTATGGGCCGTCGAATAAACATGTTTCTTTCTTTCTTTCTTTCTTTCTTTCATGTTATGCCACTCAACCCTGTTTGTGCCAATCTGGTCCATGTGCGACCCGCCACTTTTATCAAATCGTCCATCCATTGGAGTGTATAAACTCCAATTATTTATTTATTTGTATGTAAATTTCAATAAGTGGTATACCTAAGGGTCGAACCGATGTTATGTGGTTACGTGTAAACATGCCGCTGTTTTTTGACATTATCGCGTGTAGCTAAGTTCTATTTACTTTTAAAAAGAAGGTTATCAATTCGATAGAAATTAGGTAGAGTCTTAAAATAGAACTAAATTATTGTAAAATTGACTTGCAAAAGTTCATAGTAGCTTTTATTGGCTTACATTTAGTTGCGGGAACAGTCCAAGTTTCATTAAAATCGGTTCAATAGTTTTTAGCACATTATAAATCGTCTAAAACTCAGCTAGAGAGAAGTCAAATGTTATTTAAATTTAACTTTACCTGTTTATTAAAAGTGATATTTGCTATACAAAGTTTAGATAAACTGTAGTTGTTATTGACACGCGGTGTCTGCGTTTAACACGATTATCTGACAGCTAATGAGTCGTTACAATCCATGTAGGTAAATCATAATGACAATGCCAAGTTACAATGTACGAGTGGAATATAAAATAAGCTCCGGGTTACAAATAATGGCACTCTGTGACGGTTGTTAGGTATGGTAATGGTTGCAATGCTTTCATAGCCTTTCTAATGCTACAAAACAATGCGTACCTATGCGTTGTTGTAACATTTTTTATGCAAGAAGTTAAACGAGATGAGTTCAACTTTTGCTTCATTTTTAGGCATGAC
Source organism: Hemithea aestivaria (assembly GCA_947507615.1). NCBI lineage: Eukaryota > Metazoa > Arthropoda > Insecta > Lepidoptera > Geometridae > Hemithea > Hemithea aestivaria. The sequence continues at coordinate 7,171,283 of OX382323.1, forward strand.
AACTGATGTATTCTACATCTTTAATACGAATTCGTCATTTATCAATCTAAAATCGAAATTTAAGAAAAGCGTGATTGATTGATTGATCTATCAACGCACAGCTCATACCGCTGAACGGAACGGTATGAAATTTAGAATACAGATAGGTTTTATGTTGTAGACTTCTACTAAGGAAGAAAAGCCGCGAACATGAGCTAGGAGTAAATTAAATAGTCAGTCGCACTGAGCCATAAGATATTATTTAATGTACATTATAGCAAAAAAAAAACTCGACCTTTTTACATTTCCAAAGTGAAGCAAATCGCGACAGAATGCTTTGTAAAGTCGACGTACCTGACCCAGACGTGTTTATCGCATCGAGAAATTCTCCCACCAGAATGATGGAATACTTTATTTGCACTAACTTTCGTAATAAGCTTTTTCTATTTCTACTAGTATATAAAGGAACGCTAACCACGTTTACTCTTTCAATTTTTTTATCACATTCATTTTATCCGCACGTTGGTTATTTCGTTTCTTTCATATTTTTTACGATCTTTATTCGAATCGGCTCCGATAGAAAAACGAAGGGTTTCGAGCCTCTTGAGACAAAATGGCTTAATAGATTATACTTGTATGTATTTAGATTTTGGATTTAGTAACGTTTAAACACAGGGCATCACCCTGGTTTTAATATAAGATTTTTAAATAATTTTTAACCCCCGACGCAAAAACGACGGGGTGTTATAAGTTTGACGTGTCTGTCTGTCTGTGTGTGTATGTGTCTGTGTGTGGCATCGTAGCTCCCAAACGGATGAACGGATTTTGATTTAGTTTTTTTTGTTTGAAAGTAGAGTTAGTCGAGAGTGTTCTTAGCCATGTTTGGTGGAAATCGGTCCAAGATGGCCGCCGCTACAAAATGGCGGATTACTTTTTCTTCCACGACCCCCTCAGTATGGGTATCAAATGAAAGGGCTTAACGAGTAGAATACACCCCGCTATATAAAATTTAAAATCCAAGATGGCCGCCATCAAAAAAATGGTGCATTACGTATTACGTTGGGGGTTTTTAAAATTTTTAATTTAATTCACTTGTTAAACATTACTTTCATGTTACTTATATTTATAAAACCTACCTGAATCTATGCATTGCTTGTGCCTAGATAAAAGCTATTTTCCTTGAACTTCCAGGGTCAACCATCGCCTGACTTGCATAGTTACAATCAGATGGACGACTTACTTCTATTGTCACATTAGAAAGGCGCTGACTCGATTAACGAACTGAGTACCTTTACAACTAATAACAATAATAATTCGAACCCAGTTTGCCTTCTTAAGTAAACAAGACAAGTTACCGACTTATTACTTTGAATACTAATTACGAGCCTAACCTTAACCTAGTCAATCCTTGTTTACTTACTACGCTAGTTCTAGTCTGTTTTAGTTAGTTACTTTTTAGAAAATAGTAGCTTTAGCTGTTGATTGTATGTCCAATATCTCGGTATGAAACATTGGACTTTATTATCTTCCACTAGTTTCAGGTGGTATGGGTATAATCATGTACCTATATAATAGAGTAGTTAATTCTATAAAGTACATAGATTCTGTGTTATAAAGCATATCTTTGCAATATTAAATCTTCCCGACTGTGTGATGTATAAGCATCGGATACCATCTGGGTGACCTAGAGGTCGAATCATGTTTAGCGGTGCAAATCTCTTTCTTAAATCTTCGATTAAACATTACAAAGCCGCCGCTGACACTACCTCTATATTATAATGATTCATTTGTTTGTTACAGACACAGCAATCCACCGACAGCGCCCACAGTACTCCTGAAGAGAACAAAACACCACAAGGGTAGCATCTACTGTCTCGCTTGGAGTCCGGCAGGAGATCTTCTCGCCACGGGCTCGAACGACAAAACCGTGAAGTTAATGCGATTCGACAGTCACTCGTGCAATCTAGAAGGACAAGAGGTTAGTGTTTTTATAGATTTTTTGTTAGAGACAGATACAGACAGTTCGCTTGATGAAACTAGCTGAATTCTAAAAAAAAATTCGAAACTCTTCCACTTAGAATCTACGAATGTTTTATCGTTGGCCTGCCTTTGTACTTGTAAATCTATATTATGACCATCAGGAGTGCACATATCAATGGTTTAGGAGTGTATAAACACGTGTTGTTTTGCTCTGTATTTTTCAGGGTGCACGGAAAGGAGTTTGATCCGCCATTGACTTACTGATTATATTGATTAACACACTTATATTATAAATGTGAAAGTTTGTGAGTGTGAGACTGTGTGAGTGTGTATGTTTGTTATTTCCTCACGGCTAAACAGGTGGACCGATTGAGCTGAAATTTTATATATAGCTTCTGGAAGAACACATAGGTCACAGTACTCAGTACAGCAGGTAAATCCGCTGGGCGCAGCTAGTTATTATATATCTTGTCTTTATGACGTTGTTTGTATAGTTCACAATATTTTGTCATCTATCTATACAAATATTTGCCAACAATATTCCGACACATTGATCTCTATAATATTAATGGATTTGCGTCTCTATGAATTGGTTTCTACTCAGCCCGTATCCACCCACTGCTGGGTATAGGCCTCCTCATGTTCACGCCACACCTTCCGATCCTGTGCGAGTCTCATCCAGCTCCCTCCGACATATTTCACAATATCGTATGAATTGGTTTACGAATGTTAAATCATAATAAAATATCAATTAATTTTAATTACTGTTTTGATAAATTGCATCAATGTTAAATGTTATCGTGTATGACATTGGTCTAGATACTGACTCTACTATTAAATTGGAGCACACCGAATGAATACAGAGTTGCGATTTATCTAAGCGTAATTATTATCATTTATTGTGTACGCACTCTAAATATATAATAATATTTATGCACTCGGCGCGCGACACTTTCGCTCGCACGTTATGACAAAGTTCACACAAAAAAAGAAAATAGTTTTCTATCTTAAATAACAAAATTTTTAGAAATGTATATGAATATAGTGTTTGAGACTAACTCAAACTATTGTTGCGCACTCGCAACATCACTATGTTCTGATGGTTCTTTAGAGCAAATAAAAAAAAAATCATCCAAAAGATAATATGTGCTCCGGTAGGAGGGCACTGTAGTTAGTGAAATTACTGGGCTAAAGAGTCTCTTATGACCAGGTGTCCGTGATTGCCAACAAATTCCGCCGAAAAAGTGGCTCATCGAGAAATCACGTGACTAAAATTTAAAAAACGAATCTTATCAATATATATAGGTCTTGATTGGTTAAAAAATAAATTGTGCGGCATTTTCATTGGGAACTGTAGTACGCATGCTCTGAATTTGTCAACACTCCATTTTGATTTTGACAATTATCCTTTTTGACGTGGATGATGTTATGCAACAAGTGACTGAGACTAAGTGAATAATTATAAAAAAAAATATAATATCTAATGTATTATTATTTTTATATTAGATAATAAATATCATATTTTTTCTTAATTTTTAATTTATATGCCGAATACAAATTAACAAATAAATATTACAGATAACACGTCTAAGCAATCAACCCACAATTATATATAATTATTATCATACTCCTATTTGAATAAAAGAATTTTGAGTTTGAGACTAATATAATAAACGTGAAAGTTTTTAAGAATGTGTTAACTTCTAAACACTTAACTACAGGTACAGCGGGTAACCGATGATGTAGATATCATTTCTGATATAAAACAACGGTATTGGTGGCGTTACTCTACATCATCGGTTTATCCGAAATTGACACCGAAATTTTTCTTGTGGCTCTTCATCGTCTCCTAGAGTCAATTAAATGGAGAAAGGTGGCGCGGCCCCTTTTGCCCCCCTTCCTTGCTACCAGAATAGGGGGGTTTTCAATCTTAATCTGCTTATTTGGAGATAAGGAATCATTGTGCCAAGTTTCAAACCTCTGCATGAAAACGACATGTTTTGCGCCCAGAGAACGTATTATGGAATTTTGGAAAATATTCAAAAAAGAAATAAATCATATTTTTGAAACTATAATTCCTGGCAATATACTATAAAAGACAATATTGTAGAGAATTTTACGGAGAATAAACTTTCCCTTGACATTTTTATTCTAGCTCTCATAGTTTTCAAGAAAAACTCAAAAAACTAAAAATAGGGACATAAAAGTGGGGGGGGGGGGGGGGGGGGTTGTCGTGGGGGGGTGTTTCTACTAAAATGTCTTCTTATGAACGGTAAAGCTATACGCATGCCAAGTTTCATGCTTTCTGCCGCTCCGGGTCATACCTCCATACAAAATCGAGCTAAGGAGCCACACTACTTATTAAAAATTAATCGTTTTATTTTTTTTTCAATTCTCAATTTTTTTAAGATAGTATTTTACTGGTTCCGTTTTGCCTAATATTTTCCATAATAACAATTAACCCTTAACATCTAAACCTCAAGTGGCAATGAAATGACTCGGACATTTTCTTAACCACTCAAACGTCCCGGCAACTATGGTGGCCGGAAAATATGAGTTAAGAGTTGCAGTCGCTACAGCGGCCCTACTATGTTAAAATGTTTCTATCTATGGAAACCCACAAAAGGTTTGTAAATATTATAAATAACTCTGTAATGAATATTTTATCTGTGTGGCCGTTTAATCTGACGCTAGATGCTTGCTAAATTTTTTTTAAGTGTTTATTCGCGCCAGAGTGCCAGTGAAGTCGGCGTTTAAAATGTTTATAATTCACCTTATTTTATTAATATATATATAATATGTTACGGCTAAAATCCGAAGTCTGGCTACACCTAGGTTTAGCCGGTTAAACCTAGGAGTAGCCGACTGCAGTCGGTTAAAGTTAGGTGTGAACAAAATGTTAGTAAATAAACTTATTTTTATTACGAAGGAAAAAAAAATAATATGATTATCATGATATCTCATGAGATGATCATGATATCTTTAGAAAAAAAAAAAACAAAATTAGGGCAATTTTAAATGTCTTAAAGTCGACATGTAAAATATTTTTTTTCCTAATATTTTTCCATGGTCAATTTCAATCAGTTATTCTTTTATTAAATTACAACTTAAATTTTAAAAAACAGCTCAACATAATTATTTACGTTAACCTAACATTAAATATATACATTTAAATTCACTGATTTAATATTATATAATCTTGTTTAAAAATCTTGGTTAGAAATGTTTAGAGGATTTTCGTAAAAAAGTGTTAAAACAAAATAAAACTTAAATTAACCCATATTGTCAAGTTCAATTTTTGTTATACTTATGAATATTTTAATAAAAGTTTTCGGCTATTTTAATTTCTTATGGTTTTAACTATATATTTTTTTCATATTTTTTTATAGTTTGCTAAAAAATAGATTTTAATGGCAGGCGCGGACGCTTTTTTAGCTGTCAAAACCGGACGTCTGAGTGGCTAATAATTGTTGGCAAGCTCCTAGAGTGCTTTTCACGAAAGGAGTCCTTTTTGCTGGGCGCCACTATCGCACATTTTAAAATTAAAATATGTATAACTTTTTAACGCCTCATAATTTCTCATTTTTAATTTCTTGATTAAATAGGTATTTATTTTATCTAACAAATAAAAATTATTTAGGATATGAAGTGTAGTGGTGGGGTGTGTGTGTTTAGGATGGTGTGTGTAGTGAGGTGGGTGTGGAGTGTGTTAAGGGTGTGAAGTGAATTATCGAAAAAAAAATTGTTCCACTGAATTCCGCGGGACCTCTTTCGTGAAAAGGACTCTATTTGATTGAACGGCCACAGATATAAAATATTTATCACAGATCTACTGTACAATTTTGTCATAATGTAACATTTGAGCGTTTCCGTAGATAAAAACATGTTTACAGAGTATTAAGGCGCTAGGGCAACAGATGTGACTGTGACGTACAACTTATTTTTTCAAATCAAATCAAAAACATTTATTGCATGAAATACATGTACATATGATGTTAAATATTGTATAATGGTATCAATGTATCCTGCCTTAAAAAGCATGCAATTTTAATTAATATTTACAAATGTCAAAAAATCCAATTAAATTCTATTATAAAATTATTATGCGTGATTTAATCAATGTCAGTTAAAATAAAATACAAGAAAGAAAAAACAATTTAAAAATATAACAAATAACAATGATAATAATTAATAATTGCAGTGAATTAGAAGATATAAAATGTCATGTCAGATACAATAATTAAAATTGATTAAAAAAAATAAAAAATAATAATAATACAGAGTCATAATTTTATACACAAATGTCACAATAATATTAGATAATAAATATACATAATTTAATGTTTAAGAGAAAACTTTGTCCTAAGGTAGTCAATCTGTCAATCTAATTTGCTTATCAAATAAAATTCGAGCAACAAAAGTTGCTGTGACGCTTGGGTGTTAACTAAGTGTGAAGTCACGAATAACGAATGTTTAGTTTTAAGGGTTAATGACGTTTTTGAACATTTATGTAACAATATTATATTTTTTATATTTTTGCGCTTATTTAACAGCAAAAAGTGATCCCTTAACACACTTCAGTTATGTGTGGCTCATGCACCATATCATATCCTGGTATGATCAATAAGACATAAAACGAAAATATTTTTATATAGATTTGACGTTTTCACTTGAAAGGTAAATACAGACTGAAGCCCGAAATTATACAATTTTAAGCTACCTCCTCATCCGGCACAATTCCTTATATACCTTATATGGATCGCAGTTACTCTTCCCGACTTATTATTTATTCGTAGCTTATGACTCTTGAGTGAGAAGCGTTGGTGCAGTGCTTCTAGAATTTCACATCATTGTGAAATCCTGAGTAGCACCGTACTGATTATGGGCCGCGTTATCTCTTTACATCAGGAGAGCGTCTTGCTCGTATTCTACTTCGTCACATAAATAAAAATATCGATGAAAAGTTATTCAGTCTTTACAAAACTCTAGTAATTAGTTTAAGGGTAAAAAGTTGTGAAGCCAATTCATAGTGACCCAATTCTCATATACGAGCCGCGAAATTTGCTCGTGGGGGAGAATTTTGTCAATTATCCCATACAACTGTAATTGCGATCTGAAAGAGGATGATTGAACGACGACCAATCGAGCTAATCAAACAGTTCCAAAACGAACTGTTATCGTGTTGCGATACGACAATTTTTATTTATTCTATTTATTCAATTTGGGGAACTGTTGCGGACTTTACTGAGATTGCCAAATAAATAAGTAAATAATTCAATATACCTCCTAGAGGTACAAAAATATAGATGTTGTTGGTTGTTAAACATATGCATGATGTCCTCTTAAATAATTATTTTTAAATATAGTTAAATTGTATTGTATCATGAATCTTGAGAATATTATGGCTTTTGGCTGAAATAAATGATAATTTAATTACTTTACATACATAGGTACTCATCATCATCATCATCACATACATAGGTACTACAAACATGGTATACAAGTAAAGTAGTAGTAGTGGCTACACAAGTATGTAACGAAAAATATTAGTAGATTTCAGTTTTTCCGTGTATAAAATGTCGATTTCGTTAACTACTTACCTTCGTATTTATTTTTGTTATTTAGACAGAGAAAAAATAAACTTAATTAAAGATTCATTCTCCCATACATGTTCCAAATAAATCATGTGTATTTTAATCTACACCTTTAAACTTTCGGATGAGTTTAAATTCCGTGGTACTAGTATTTGCAACGGGAATATTGCAAGTATTTTCAACGCTAGTCGCCACTTACAACGCGTGGAATGAACTTAAGAGCTATATGGAAAACTAATGGAAATCCGAACACCCCATCAAAAGCTTGGACTGCTGGAGAGCTGAGTGCTTAAATAGAAACTACCGAACGTCCGGCTTTGGCATCTCTCAAACTAATAGTCTGAGTACATGAGAAATACTTTGGAGGTAAAATCTATTGCGGATTTTCTACATTTACCTCTAGTCCTATTCATGAAAACGTAAGATTCGGTACGCACTATCGTAGCAATAGCCAAACTAGGGCTTGCTGGGTCGTATAGTGTCGGTTGCCGCGCCGACTACCGACTCGCGCCGTTTGTGATAGATGTAAAATTGTGTGCGTGAACCTAAATTTGAGCATCCATTTGCGATTGTACCTTAACTTCCCTTTTTATTACAAGCTTTATATTACTTTCACCTGTCTGTTGTCTGTCAGTCTGTCTGTCTGTCTGTCTGTCTGTCGGTCTGTCTGTAATCAAATCTTGCAAGTTTGATTTGACCCACTTCCCGGTTTCCAATTGAGCTGAAAATTTGCATGCGTGTGTAAATCGGATGACAATGCAATATTATTTTGACATGGAGCTGATCTGATGATGGAGCTGGAAGGTGGCTATAGGAACTCTGTCATTAAACAACGCAACCCCATCGAGTTTGGGCTCATTTGATTCGTCTTGACGAGTACTATATGATGCAAGATGGTAATGATAATTAAAGCTTGTTTTTAAAAAGTATTTTTAAAATTTCACTTGTTTTTATCTAAGATCTGGTCCTATTTTTCGGTCAATCTCCCTAAACATACCTTCCGTGGCGTATTAAATCGAAAATAGAATTTATTTGGTGCGCCCGATCCGCTCCGCCATGGGCAATCTTCGGCAATTGACAATTTCGCTCTCGTCATGTGTGCGGACCGTAATCGATTCGAAGATGTTTCGCTCTCGAGTGAAGAGGCGTGCCGAGTGCTGACTCTAGTGGTAATCATAACATAATAAGTTACATTTATTACAAAAATACACGTAGAGGTTTGTGATAATCATTAATTTATCCTTTTATAGTAATATAACAGGAGTGTACTAAAAAGACAAACTAAACTCATATTAGAAAACGCATTGATAAATGCAAACATCGTAGGTGAAGGCTAGTTAGAAAACTAATTCGCTAACTTTAATTAAAAGTTTATTTCATGTTGGTTAAAACCAATATATATGACATTCAATTAAAATATTTTCAACATAATGTCATTTCAGTTTAAGTATATCAAGTGTTTTGTCCATTCTGTTTCATTAATAAAATAGCAGTTGTTTATCTTATGTAATAAAAGTTTTAAGTAGCTGTGCAGTTGGGGTAACTTTAGATACGTTTTCTGTTTAAGTTTCAAATTTCTTTTTCGCGAGAGTATGCCATTTTACCTACTTATAATTATGTTGCATTCTCAGTTATAATCAAGTTCATTTATTTAAATGACATGTTGTTTTTGTTTAGATAGGTACTTTTACTTGTCGTATTGACAATTTTATTTAAAAAAAATGTAATGTTTGTGCACGATTTAAAACGAGAACTTATCTTTTTTATACGTAATAGACCTACTAAAAAAAGTTGATGATCACGTCCACCAAACCACTAAAGTGCAGTGATGCAGCCGAAGATGAATCACGTGAGATGCCTAGAAAAGTACCTATTCTGCCTATTATTCAGTCAAGCCTTGAAGATGTTGAACAATATATGAATAATTACTCTCACCATCCTTATATATATAATCATCAAATTATGCGATTTTTAGACGCTATTTTCAAGGTATTTGTTTTTATCTTGTCTCGTTAGTAAACCAGCACTTAAACTGTCTACGGTCCACTCAGCGATCTATACATATATGTACAGGACTTATAGTACAAAACAATCGAAGTTCTTATAAAATTGGAACAAACTTTCATTTTAGCTTGTCACTGCACAAACTGGATTAGCTTTTCCCTCGACAACATCTACGTACAATCTTTACTTAAATTACTAAGCCCCCATGATACATTTTATAATTTTTATTTGGGAAATGACTCTGTGTATAAAATTCCAAGCCATGTTTACCAGTTTACCAGGGATAATTTCAGTGACAAATAGTATACTGTCCTTTCTTGGGTTTAAAATAATGTTTGAGTAGTATCATCTCAATTGATTCAGAAATGGAAATGTTTAAGCATGAAATATTAATAGTTACTTTAGAATTTGTAATAATATAGGTTCACTAGACGCCTAGTGGGGAGATGTGAGGCATGTTTGTCTTGGAACATTAGCGCATATTTACCGACACGTATTGTCAATCAATCAATCAATATGGCGTGCGTGATACATTTTATAATGCTGTACACATACTCCGTAATGGGTTCTCTAGAGCTTTGGTTGTCTCTGCAAACATAAACAAACAAATTACAACGTGTAACTTGGATTTATTAAAAGTGTTTTCGCCAATGGTCAATATGGGTTAGTTAACTAAAAAAAATAGGCAACTATTGGCAAGATTTCGAACGTGATATGAACCTTCGTATAGTTGACCCGAAAAAAGATGGACTGACTGTTTTTTTATACAAATTAGTAAGAAGACAAGCAAGACGCTCTCCTGATGGTAAGAGATAACGCTGCCTATTATAATCAGTACAGTGCCATTCGGGAATTCACAAATATATAATATGTACATTTCTAGGTGCACTGCACCAACGGTTCTTACTTAAGAGTCATAGATGTTGATCAAAATCGCTGAATTTTCTGAGAATTTAGTGTAACCGTGAATCTAAAGAGGCTAATATGTTCCATATGGAAGTCTTCCGAAAGATGATGATAATGAGTTGGCCTGTTGTTAAACCATACACCGACCCATAATGGCTGAAGACAGTCACGATGTCTTACGCAATACTTCGGTGCGTTCGCCATCATAAGATTTAATATGTTTATTCACATTTGCATTAGATCTTGGCAATTATAAAACCAAGCTCAATAAATTGCCGATACAAAATAGTTCGACTATTATTGGCATGCTCGATGTTTGTTGTCAAATATATACCTAGAAAGGTGTTATCACTACCAATTTCTTTAATTGATAATTCAAGTTACCTACTTCCTTATCTAGAACTAGAAATATAATAAAAAATATTACAAGATAACATTATGCCAGCGGCTAGTTTATTTCACAAAGACGGTGTAAGTAAAAATAAATAATATCAATAACATATTACTCATTTGTGTGGAAAAATCATCGCGTCATCAGTATTTTTATGGCGTACATATTTGGATAGTGACTACGGAATTGGAAGTGCAAATAAATAATGTATATTAGGCTAAAATTGTAGGTGACATCAAAGATGTTGAGATTCTAAGTTATTGTTTCCACGAGCAATTGTATCGCTCTCAAACATACTTCGGCACTGAATATTATATATAGGTAGGTACACTTCACAGAGTGGTTCTGTAAATCACTTGTCTTAATCTAATTCGTGTAAAGGTACGGCTGACGGGTCCTAAATATACCAGTTGCCCTCAAAGTTCCAATGTATCGCACTAACGGTTACATATATCGATTATGCGAATATCGTCGTGTATATATCTCTTCCCACGGTTTTATTTACCTTGATTCTTCCTATTGATAGTGATTCGCATCTTTTTTGCATTGCCTGTGTATACTCGTAGAAATTATATCATTAGTTCTTAGATATACGAGAGTATTATTCCTTTTTGTTACAAAAGTAGAAACGTATTTTTTTTGTAAAAGTATTAATGGGTATTTTGAAATCATTTAGCCTAGGCTAAACTAGTTCGTCCTATACGCGATAAGATTTTGACTAGTTTAGCCTAGGCTAAACTAGTTTGTCCCGAAATCGGGTTTGGCCGGTTACAATAATACAAATTTGAAAGTTTTTTGTTGCAATACTTCAGGTATTTTAATAAGTTGCGTGCAATCAATCTACGATCTTTATTTTTAGGGCTGTTTTGACAGCAGGTCAGTAAAGCGGAACAGCAATTCCATATTTTGCCACAATATGGCGCAAATGACACCTTGTCTTCCTTTGTGAAAAAAATGCGGTTTTTTCGTAATTCTCGCATAATGGTAGAAAGTGGTTGTTCAACCATTATACCTTGCGTTGCATTACGATGACGGTAATTATTTACCTGTTGAATATGAAATAGCCAGTTTTTCTCACACTTGCACAACCCGCACCTGCCGACATCATGCATATTCTTAATGAAAAACCAGTGGCTTAATAGCCCACGCTGCTATGCCCCTAAACATCTATCTGACATCATATCGATTTTTATTCTTCTACTGTATTTTTAGTGACACGAATTCACCATCAAAAAAGAATGAAATTTAAAAATTACAGATTTTATATAGAATTCACTGGCTGGTGGATATTTGGATTTTAGATTTGTTTAAACAAGCCCACGAGTTTAGGATTGTTCACAACTCGGGACATGTGAGTAACTAATATATGGAAGACTCCTCTGTTTTCAGTTTTCGGACGTATACAGTGTTATATTTCTAAAAAAGAGAAAGAGACGAAATTTAGTATTATTTTTCGATATTTATACGGCTACAATATACTATCAGTTGACCTGGTACCTACTGTGGTATTATAAGGACGTAATATCGGATGGGCGCGTAAGTCAGTTTGGCATAAATAGAAGTGATAGAGCAAAAGATGATTTAGAAAAAGTTTTTTATGAATGTTTCGTGATGTTCTTCACGTGTCGCCAGATGTGAACACGCCTTACGTCAACCGTTTTTCAATTAAAAGGACAAATTCCTTTTAATTGGACTAGTCTCATCCTATAAATAGGATGGGTTGGTTAATCTTGTTTTGATTGATCTGTTTTTTCCGCACGTTTTTTTAACTTTAACCTGAGCACAGGAGTTAATGTACAATGAAAAATCGTTCTCTTTTTGGGAGAAAAATGATAAAACGTATACCAATAACGGTATTACAATTTTAACATTTGGAGACTGAATCACCGCTACAAGTATATAACAAAATAGGCCCCCTGATCTGCTGTAACCTTTGTTGGAAATTTAACAAACCAAAACGAATTGCACAAATGGCTCTATATGATTGTGACCTCACTGCGTATCCTTATGACCTTTTTAATAGGATAAACAATCATTTGTTCTAAGGTGGAGTTGACTATGCACGATGGCACGGTCCGAGACGTCTGCTTCATCGAAGACACATCGAATAAGACCAGCCTTCTTGTGAGCGGAGGCGCTGGCGACTGCAAGATATACGTCACTGACTGTGCAACTGGGAAGACTTTCCAGGTAAGATTGAACCGATTTTTTTTTATTAATTATAACCTTTGCACACGATCTCGCGTGAAGAAGTAACGATGCGGCCGTAGATGGAAGCATAGTTAGCCTAGAAGGCGGGAAATTGACGACTTTCGGCTTAGTTTTTGTGCTTGTCCGTTTGTGTAAACGAATTGATCTTACATACTATGATGACGCTTTTGGTGCTTAAGGCCCTTAAACGAGTATTAGAGAAGAGAGAACAGGAACACGAATCAACGTCAATCGTCTGAAGTCAGAACACAAACACAGAAATGCAATATTTTGCACTTTCTACGTATGGATTCACAGAGTTATGCTGGTAGTAAAATATATTATGTATGCTACAACGAAATTCACAAATAAAGGAAAGATTTATGTAAAATAAAAAACATATGCATTAAGATTGCTTCATTTCCATAACTCTGTCTGCACTCCTCCCATTGTCCAGTACGTTTTTCTCCAGTTACAGGACAACTGGTAGAAAATGCTACTTTAGCATTAAGTTAGTCCTAGCGTTGTGCTGAATAATTAAATAAATAATAAATAAATATGCACATATATGCCAACCAAATGGTTTTGGCAGATGGACGTCTTAACTTTCCCAACATATTTCAAGATCGGGACGCGTAATTTCCGGGCCCGGGATATTCCGTGGAATTCATCACGCAACGCAGCAGCTTAAGTGTTAGCAGTGAACAGTGGTCTCGAAAATCACTATTATTACGTGGTTCCGATTTAGAGGACCCAAGTGCAAAGTTTCTCATAAACTCCTCTGAGGTCAGGCCCTTACGAACCTGTCTCGACCGCAAACTAAATAGTCAAAAGTAAACATTAAAACGGTCGATTTGCCGCAAATCAATGTGGTCGGTGGGACGTCAACGACAATTGTGGTTTTCGTTAGAAACTTTACCCAAGACCCGAGCAAACAGACCGATATTAGGTTACTGTACTGTAACAGACAAAATTCTACAGTAGTACTATATGCTCGTAGCGCCCAAGCGCCTTTTACACGCCCATAATGGAGTTCATAAAAAGCAGCGCGCCTATACGACTTTGATTACTGCCCATTTGAAAATAAATATTCATAACTCTTTATTTTCGACTAAACCGACTCATGGCGCTAGGAGGCTATATACATACAGTGCCAGTATTGGTACAGAGAAACTGCCACCGGATGACCTGCCATGGCCTGTCTGGAGGTCTTTAAACAGACTTCGAGGTTGTTGAGACAGTTTTACCCCTGAAAGTATATGTGTATCTATTATTATAATATATTATGTGTTATTCTCAATTACGAAAATCTGTAACTTTATAGTTGTGAAGAGATTAATTATAATTAATTAGTAAGATACATTTAAAATCCTATTGAGGCCGAGCAATTGTATCGCGACCATAGTGTCTAGTTACTGAATATAATATCTTAATTTTGTATTAAAATGGAAAAGGTGTTTAAGTACCCGCGCATCTATAATATAATTGATATATAATTAATTTAATAGATCCAGCACCAGTGATGAGGCCTCTGCCTTTGATCATTTAATCGCTTTATCTTCGCTGTGGTTTTCTATTAATAAATAGACACGATTAGTTAATGTCTACAGTCTAGGGTTCTATTATGTATCTCTTCAAATAATTAAGGTACTCAGTTAATTAAAGTATCGAATCTAAAGTTAGCTTACTTTTGACAAATAAAGCGAGTATCATTATATATTTTCTTGTGTAGGTTTTCTTTCAAATTTAATTAATAAAAGTTATTTACGATACATGTAGACTTGAAGACGTAACTAATAGGCAAATGAAAGGTCATGATTAGAGCCACCAATTTAGATTCATTTCTTATACGATGTTCATTTATGATTACAAGGAGCTGTGAAAAATAAACTAAGAATAGTTTTGGACTTGTTTAAAAACATGGAATATCAAAGCTTTGTTGTTTACATTCGAGTGAATAAAACTATTTATTCGGCGAATAACTACACTTATCCACGAATACCACTCAATATTATCCATCGTAGCGAATCGTTCTGTATCTATCTAATCTTCTAATCGGCTTATGTGATCACGTACGAGTGTGTCCATAAGTTGACTACACAATTGCGTTTGTCCTGGGGTTCCTTTTTATGTTCATTGTGAGTACACTAAGCTTTTATATCCTAGAATACCGTCTATTCTAGGTTAATTTGTAAAAAGGTAGCATATAAAATGCCTATTTCCTTACGATTTTACGAGTAACGCACCACCTCTACCTACTCTACCTGCTGCTGAATAGATTGAGAAGAAATTCAGAATAATATTATAAAGCTAGTGATGCCATGAAGCACGGTGAGTAGAAAATGAAGATAATCACAATGCTGTATTTAGTTGCTTAAACAGGCCTACCAAACCACTGGCCTACTGTAAAATACATAAATGTAAAAAAACATACACATTACCCTTAATAGTCCAGTAAAAGAAGAAATGTGGATCGAAAAGTCGAAAGCAGAAAAACTAACTTAGTAACTTTGTTTGGACTAGTTAGGAGATAAACATACTAAAAGTCCCCACCCCTCCGAGGTGAGCCCGAGGGGGGGGGGAGGCCGAAGAAGGTCCCATTTTTAGGTTTTTTGCTTTTATGTCAAAAACTGTGCGTTATACGATATTTTGTTGTACTACATTATGAAACCTCATAAAATTTTCTACAACTTGAACCTTAACACTTTTTATCTATCTCCAATCGTTGTCCAGCTATGAGCTTCCAAACATGGTCTATTTTGAAGACGATTAAATTAGTTTTCCATACAAAGTCGGTAAAAAAATTTTGCAAATAAAATTTGACCAACTTCTGGTTGTCGTATCATAATAAAACTTTGCAAATGTCTAGAAATCTGGAGACAGTTCGATAATCTGGTACCACTGAGCTGATCTGATGATGGAGCCGGGAAGTGTCTACTGAAACTCTTCAATGGCTATTAGTAAAACCGGCGAGTTTAGGCTCATTACATTCGGATTGATGAAACGTAGGCACCGCTTGGTCCATTATCAGACCCTCGACAGCAAGTGTTATGAAAAAGTCTCATCGATTCGAATGTAATGTGCCCAAACTCGACGGGTTTACCAATAGCCATTGAAGAGTTTCAGTAGACACTTCCTGGCTCCATCATCAGATCAGCTCAGTGGTACCAGATTATTGAACTGTCATCAGATTTCTAGATATTTGCACAATTTCATTATGGTACGACAACCAGAAGTTGGTCAAATTTTCCTTTTTAGATTTTTTTACCAACTTTGTATGGAAAACTAAAATAAGCGTCTTAAAAATAGACCTTGTTTCGAAGCTCATAGCTGGACAACGATTGGACATAGATAAAAAGTGTCAAGGCCAAAGTTGTAGAAAATTTTATGAGGTTTCATAATGTAGTACAACAAAATATCGTACAACGCACAGTTTTTGACATATAAGCCAAAAACCTGAAAACGGGACCTTCTTCGGCCTCCCCCCCCCTCGGGCTCACCTCGGAGGGGTGGGGACTTTTAGTATGTTTATCTCCTAACTAGTCCAAACAAAGTTCTTAAGTTGGTTTTTCTGCTTTCGACTTTTCGATCCACATACCCTTTTTGGGCACTCATTGACTGGGCTATAACCGTCCCTTACGTTTTAGTTTTGTAAATATAAACATCAAAAATAACCAGAATTTGTTATGATAGGGTTCTGTCATAATCCCCGAGGGAACATCAAAATAAACGTTTGATGTAACTTACGAAGTACTATTTCGATGGAGTGATTTGCAAATCGATGTCGTCTGGGGAATTGATAGGAAATTACACGTTGCCTTTGACACATACTAAACTCGACACATTTGCATACGACGCGTAGGATAAGGCTCAATTCATATAAAATGTGCAGCAAAGAAACGGATGCTTTCGGTATAAAATAAAGTTAATCTTTATCCCAAATACAGATACTTAAAAATTTCAGTATCACTAATAAGCTATCATTGCGTTACTAAGTTTTTCCTTGTTTGTCAAAGTATTTCCACTTTGACAAATTATACTAATATAAAATATAACTTCACATTGTTGTTATTTAACATAGAAAACTAAAAATACCGTTAAAATCTTCAATTTGATCAAATAGTATAAATTCGACGAAAGTTCCCCATAACGTGTGAGCGACAGGGCGCAACTAGTGAAAACTATTAACAAATTAAAGTAAGAAATACAAACAAAACATAACATTCAAATAGAATTAAAGCAATACCTATGTATAGATTGAACATTAATGTACATATGTAGGTAGCCGGTAGTGGCGGTAATTGTTTGTTAAACCGTTCGCTGAATTTTAATCAGTCTACCCGTAGCTGCGCGCTCAATTTTCAAATTTAAGGCAGGATAACCCTAGTCCTTCAAAAATGACAAAACGATACGGTTCTCTGAAAGTTATAATGATTTACGGTTTGAAATTCATTTTGTAATACATATCCTCTATTTTAATACTTAAATATCATAATATTATGCTTGACTTTAGTTGTTATTATTCCGAAATACTTTGTTTCAAAATTTCGTGTTGAACATGAAATTTCCAACTCACATTCAATGTTAAATGTATTTATTTACGTAGGAGCATACATAATGATGTGATCACAACAACCAGAAAGATTTTGAAATCATCAGAAATAATAATATTATGCTAGTAAATATAGAGGTATTATATATTTCTAAAGATTTGTGCAAAATCACATGCCTTTGAACATTTTGAAGGAGTCGGGTAACCCTGCCCCCTTAACGGGGTGCCAAAAGATCACGTATCGTATGCATTTGCACGATATTCGATGCCTGATATCCAACACAATTCAGATTTATTTTTTCACTATTATATTAAAAATAACACCATACGGCTACGAAGATACATACACACAGGGTTTACCCAATAAAATGAAATAAAGAGGTTCTATGCAAGTCTAAGTAAATTTCTTGTTGGACAGAGTTATAAAATTGCAAAAACTAAACAAAAATTTGTTCATACACAATATATGGAGGTAAGCTTCAAAATCTATTCATAAACAACGCCACGTAATGTAGTCTTTAAAATGTATATTTGCTAATGATATTGATATAATAAAGAGAGATTGATATATAATAAAAAATTTCTACTTTTAAAAGGGTTAATCTGATGAGACGACATTCTTACATATCATATCTCCTTCATGTCGCCTTCAATTTTACTAGTTAATCTATACGTTTTCGTTAGCTTTGAAACACGGAAAAGAATCAAATATTTTGCTATAGAGGTATTACCTAGCCTTTTACGCGCGAGTTCTCGTGCATTAATGAGTTTAATTTTCCCTACTTTAGAAATTGTTATAATCGAATCTTCATACAAACTTCGACTGCCTTTTCACCCCGCTCAGGGGATGATTAAGGTTCCCAGGGTTTGAATCTTTTTGCTAAAATATAAAAATAATAATATCTGATGTCAGAGACTTACAAATATTTTATATTACGGCTTACCTAAATTATTTACCTTAAAGATACGCTAACTAAGAGAAGGACAAAGATGCTAGATATACCATCAGCCGATGGTCAAACGGTAAGACATTAACACATGACATTCACGGGAAGAAACTGGATGAGATTCGCACAAGGCCGAAAGATGTGGCGTGACAAAGCCTATAGGAACCCAGCAGTGGACGTTATTGGTTGAAATTTAATCAAGAATAATATTATGAATCTGCATACCTATAATACGAGCACATTTACTTTAGTGGTGGCTGGTGGACCGACCTTGTACGATCAACTTCACCGCAGAAATTTATGTTCAGTCGATAGAATGCAACTAGTTCCCCGTTCTCATAAACAAAGCTAAACAAACTAACCTGTAAACGGGATTAAACGTTTATTCATAGCTCAAAGTTTGCACTAACTGTTGGGTGGCGTATTGTTCACATTGAAACTAAAACTATCTATCGATTTACAAACGACCTTGCGTGTTTCTCGCGCAATATTTATGTATAAATTTAAAAACACTTACTACAGGGCCCAATGCAAACATCGTATCACCTACATTTATATCTAACTGTACCCGGAAAACCATCAAACAATGATTAATCAAACTAAAATAAACGTGTCTGGCAGACTACACAACCTTCATTTAACTTCCACAAATATGCAATATTCAAAACCAAAATCAGCTAAATAGGACGACCTTAACTCTTTATCAGGCCGGCTGGCCTGAAGTAGCGCAGGATAGAGCCGTCGAGGGACTTGGTAGGACTTGGAGTATGAGATATTAACCTTTATTTATTGTAAAACTGTAGCAGGACCACAATAAATAATTATTTAATTGGCGTTGTATTCAGTAGACCGATGCTTCATACAGAGGTAGGTATTCTTATAAATTTTTGAAGCCAACTCACACAGATGCGGGACGCACGGGAAAATGGTCACGCGGGACGGTTTTTTTTATAATGTTCGAATTTTTTACGCACCCTTTTTTTTATAAAAAATCGCGATCGTTTACCCGCGAAGCCCGGCTCTGTGCGACTTCGGCTTAAGCATTCCGTTAATTGACAACTAAGTCTGCTCGTACTTTCCGGCAACTCACTTCCGGCAAATATATGGATGAAGTATATAATCTATGGCATTGTTCTCAGGCGCTGAGCGGTCATTCAGGGCACATACTTTCTTTGTACAACTGGGGAGGGGCGATGTTCGTCTCCGGAAGTCAGGATAAAACCATCAGATACTGGGACCTTCGCACCGGCGGCTGTGTCAATGTCATATCGCCGCCCACCGTACATTCCAATAAGGTAAGCCTCGTATCTTCATCTAATGGGTTTACTGACACTGACTCCATAATACTCCTTCTAGAAAACTAAATTATTTTATTTCGCCAACCGGACCGTTGAACCCGCGGTTTGAGGCACATGGCACTTTAAAATTAATGTTAGACTGCTTTATTTGGAGGAGGCCTACGTGATGTGAGCAAAAAGTGGTTTAATGTCAATGTAAAGGTATTATTTTTATTCTTGCATCATTAGCTTGTAAGTCGTTATATTATTTTCTTTCTTTTTACTTAATTAAAGCACTTGCGTTATTTTAATGAATTTTAATCCTGGTCGGAATGCGTGAATTAAGTGTGTTGTCTGGGAAATTAATATTAATATGACATTCTATTTTTGTTTGCGCATTGGTTTCGCTTAAGCTGAATACTCACTAGCGAGCCATAACCTCATCATCAGGTCATCGTTTCATGTACTGCAGCACATACACTCTTTGTTTTTGTTGTTTGGTTTTCGAACCACGTAACACTATTTTTTGGTAACAATACATTTTTTTATGCAAAGAAGTAAGAAGACGAGCAAGATGCTCTCCTGATCATAACAGATAACGCTATATCTACGGCATAATCAGTAGATTGTAATCCAGGATTTTACAATCATGAACAATTATAGGTGCAATGCGCCATTGCTTCGTTCTCAAGAGTCATAAGATGTTAAGACTCTGCAGCCTAGTAATTTCACTAGCTACAGTGCCCTCGTACCGAAGCACAGTAATGTTTGCACACCACTGCTCAGGCGGTAGGATAACTGGCAATGTTGGGGTTCTCACCTAGTCTACCTCCTGCAAAGGAAGTCTACCCCTAGTGCACAAGCATCGGTTACTTTAATAAATCAGTCCTAGTGTTTCTACAAAAAATAATAATACCAACTCATATAAGAGTTGATAGGTCGATGTAAAGCTAAAGATATTTTATGCATGTGTCTGTCACAAAGTATTTCTCATTTCAACCACGATATATATTTCAATGCCTCTTAAGAGTACCTCACGCGTCGTATATAAACTTCTTGTTTGAATAGTCAGTCAGCCCAGCCTGTGTAATTATGATTACAAATGTCAATATATGTTTAATGCATACTTTAACAGCAGGTTTAAGGAACGATAAGGAAAATTCCTACCTTACCCTGTTTTTATTATTATTACTGAAATTCTAAGACATTATTATAACACTTTCAAATTTATAAGTAAAATAAAATAAATCATACTTAGTTACATAGGTAAATAAAATGTTTCAGCACATAAATAAATACCATGTTTTCTTTATTTAAAAGTATTTTATTTTAAAAGTTTGGTTAATACAATTAATTAATGCTCTTTAAATTTAGAGCATTAATAAAATTCTGTAAACAAAAAGTTTAGAGTCTTAACTCGAAGTATGACCTTCTAGTAGTACCTTCTGAGACCTTTCTACAGAAACTTAAATTCGTTAATTTAATTCAATGTGCTGTAATTTCATTTGACATCGCAAGTGCTTATTTGATTTCGTACTTTAATAAATGGATTTTCAATTAGGAAAGTGCTTGTGCTTAGGAAGTTGCTTGGGAGCCGAAAATATATCTAGTTTTATACGACTAATTAAAATTCAATGTTTTGTAAAATATGTATCTTTCTTCCATGGTCTAAGCCATATACGTACATAACAATTAAAATAGAAAAGTAATACATAACAATTTAAGTCCAAATGCATCAGAATTTCTGGCGTGAAAAGGTGTCCAACACACGCATATCAGAATTTCGCATTTGTAGAATCTAGTAGTGCGTGTAGAGTTGAAATTCCCTAAGGAATTGCTAGAAGCATGTAAGCTGAAAGCAGTGAATGACGCATTTTATGTGAAAACCTGTGTTCTTTGTGTCCTTGTTCGTAAACTACTAGGAGCGTCCAGTCCTGAAACTTCGTGTCGCAACTTTCTAGATTACAGCAACTGCCGAGTTTAGTCGATTGCCACAATTTTTAATGTATAAGAAGCCGATTTCCAGGAAGTTGCAACACGTGGTTTCAATGCCAGTTGCTCCAAAAGTGCAAAGCGCCTGAAGGTTCCAACATCAGTAAAAAATTCGACTATTGTCGCAGGGTGCAGCGGTGACGTCTATAGCGGTAGACCCGAGCGGTCGGCTGCTGGTATCAGGACACGATGATGGAACGTGCTCCTTGCACGACGTCCGCGGCTCTAGAGAGTTGCAACGCTTCACGCCGCACGTCGGCGATGTTCGCAGCGTCCGCTTCTCTCCGGGAGCTTACTATCTCCTCACCGCTGGCTACGATGGACGAGTCAAGCTGACTGATTTGCAAGGTTGGTACTCATTTTGATGATTATAATCATTTTTTTTCTGACATCCCCTTGTCCCTAGGTAACCCAAGCCCCAAAAATAAATAAGATTAAAATAAGTTAGTACATTATACTGTACATTGCACGTGTAAGGTTATTGCACGTGTATTATACAACGCAACGCCTCGGTTTTACACAATATACTTACCTAAATTTACAGATTTATTTTTTATTAAATTCTTTGTACGCATAGGCTAGACTTCTCTCATATCGGTTCTCCCTGACCACGACCTCGCCATATATATACATGAAAGCAGAATTTAAATCGATTAATTTTAGAAAGTGTAACAATTGTCAATCTTATCGCTATCAGCGATCTTTTCAGACAACTACATAGAAATGCTACTTACAAAGTTATGGTGCTGCTGATAACGGCAAAACTCAGATTATATTAAAATCAATCAATATTTCACATTGGTGGCACCTTAAATGACGTATTCGACATCTTTTAACGAGAGCGTTTAGTACGCCTTATGAGGGCGCTGATTTTGCAAATCACTGTTAAAACTTATGTTCCAACGCAGACCACGTGCCAAAATATCCATGTTTGAGCACGCAGACTGGGCTGGTGAAATGTCATCCCCGACTGTGATTGATTTTGCGTATAATGTAGCATTAATTAAACCACCAATATCATTTCTCTGCGGAAGTCTGTATCTCCGTTTTCAGTTAATATTAATGATCAGCCATTCCTCAAGACATATATCTTGCGTTTATCTCAAATTAATGGCATAGTGTAGCTTTAATGAACTGTGAGCGAACATGGTTTATTATCAGTAATTTTACGGGCAATATCGCTCGCTTTCACTAAAGGCTACTTCTCACACGATCGCTACATAGCTAGTGGCGAGATTTTATTAACTAATAGCGGAACCACGAACAAAAAATATCAGAGTTAAGCTAGTCTTTAATTTAAAATATTACATTTTTGATATTTTTGAAGTATATATAAATAGAAGAGGAATGCATTTCGATAGAGCGGTCTTTGTCGCTTCTGCTCCTCCTTACTAGCTTTATCCAGCGGTTTTACTCGCTGATCAGTATTCTAATACCAAATTTAAGCTCAATCGGTTCAGCTGTTTAGGCGTGTAAAGATCTCACACACATCTATATTTTTGAATTTATAATTTTAGTAGGATACCTCTTATGCACTGGCGTCGCGTCGTCGGTCGTTCTTATACAAAGAAACGTCTAATATTTATTAGTCCTATTAATTAACCAATATTATTATCTATTTTAATTTCCCTCTCGTCCTTTTCTCTCTTCTCTCGTTGTCCCGCTGTTGCAGAATAAATCCAGTTGTTTAATATGAGCCCAGTGCAAAATGGCCTTTACGCACCGTTACACGTCGCATTGCGGGTGTTTATTTAGTAATTTGCCACCTGTACTATATTAACGTGTAAGGTGCTAATACCTCATATTGTTATAAAATTAATTTTCTAAACGGTAACATGACGTCAAATCGTGATACTTAGCCGGAACATTTTATAACTGGGAGTCCGCGTCCACCCAAAAAACTCATAAATATTGTAGAGTAGTGTCATAAACTCATAATTTTTTTTATTATATTCAGAAAGATAAAATTACTTATCTAATATTTTATAGGTAACTGACTAAATATACGGACTAAATACATTTTAATTGTTTTAATCTTGTCAACGTCCCTGTTATAGGTTGATATACTCCCGCGCCCCACTTCGTGTATAGTACGAGTATGTATGTACGCGCGCATTGTTAAATTCTCACTGAAAAATGCGCAATATTTGAGAATTTGACACTGCGACACACTCTGTGTCCGTTAGTGGAGCTGAAGACTTAGACAAGCGACAATCACTTGTGGCTCAATCTAAAGCTGAAGTACACAGGTGGGAGAGCGGTCGCGGCGCGGGACGGAATTTTTGTAATGTTCGAATTTGTACGTAACCTGTCACCATCGAGGACATATCCAATAGAGGGGCAATAGACAAAGTTTTCCTTGAATTAAATTTTTTCACAATTTGACGACTCCGCCCACTTTTCCTATTGGCTACGCTGGTTTTAGTGATGGGCAACGAAAAAGTTTTAATTTAAAACTCGATTATGCCAAGTAATCGATTACAAAGCGATAATATAATATTTTTGACTAAGAGGCAGAACATACGCACGGTTGCAAATCTGATCTTTTGTTTTAAATGGTGTTAATGTCGGAAATCATAAAGGAAGACTTTTGCTTTCCAAAGACATTGTTAGTTCCGATTTCATCTTATAGCAAAAATAGCGTTTTAGTTTTAAACAAGTCAAATATAAAATACTAGCTTATGCTCGCGGCTTTGCCCGCATGGCAAAATCCTTTCTTAGTGGAGGTCTACGTCATTAACCCTATTAATATTCCAAATTTCAACCCAATCCGTCCATCGGTTTAGGCTGTGCGTTGATAGATCAGTCAGTCAATAAGTCAGTCACTCTTTCCATATATAAATTTAGATTCTTAAAGACATCCGATTTATACTCATGCATGCAAAGTTTAAGCTAAATTGAAAACTGGGAAGTAGATTACATTTTACTTTCAAGATTTGATTATAGACAACGGGACAGGCGAATGTAAAAAAAGCTTGTGAATTAAATAAAAAAAAAATTGCCCCCTAAGCAACGCTTTCCAAATTACTTATTTTGTGGATGGTGGCCATCTTTGATTTTAAATTTATCATAATAATATTATATACTACATACTACTACTAGTCAAGCTCTTTCAACTTTAATTTGATGCCCACATTGACGGGATTATAGAGAAAATAATTAATCAGCTATTTTTTAGCGGCGGCCATCTTGGATTTTAAATGTATTAAATGTAATGCATATATATTACTGCTAGTCAAGTCCTTTCATTTCATACCCTTACATTTGACGAGGTTGTGAAGAAAAAAAATAATCCGCCAAATTGTAGCGGCCATCTTAGATCGATTTCCACCAAACACGGCTAAGAAAACTCTCGACTACCTTTCGACTCTACTTTCAAACAAAAAAACAAGATCAAAATCCGTTCATCTGTACGGGACCCAGAAGTAAGACAAAGTACATGAGCAACGATGCCACAGACAGACAGACAGACACGTCAAACTTATAACACCCCGTCGTTTTTGCTTCGGGGTTAAAAAGAGGCCAGGTTTTTATGTTTTTGGTAAATAACTTTTAAAAAGAGTTTTCATTTGTTGTTCGGAACTTATTTTAGTCTATAACAAAAAATGACGTTTTCATGATGTGGATGGTATATTCTCATCCGCTCATAAAAAAGAAAATATTAAATTTGTAGGTATCTCGATTGAAAAAAAAAAACAGGGGAATGGCATCGGAGCATTTTTTATATTTTAGCAAATTTTATATTTGTATATCAATACTGTAGGTTTTCACTAACCTACTCGCAGCGCCGCGTGATGCGACTAAACAAGAGGTTATATGTTAATATTGTAAATATTATAAATAAAAGACATAATATTATAAAAGTGTCTCCCTGTTGTATAGATAATGAATGATACGTAGCTTTTTGTGCGCAAGTCTGACTCGCATTCGCCATAGGTTTTATATACCAAAATACGAGATGATCTTTTGTCACGAAAAATGACGGTAACTTTATGCAACTTCACGTGTCATATTTTTTTGATACATCCTAAAATACCTACTTACTTTACTTTTTATTTATGTTAAAATTTCGTTGAAATCAAATTTTTTGGGTAGTTCCCGCGTGCCCCACTATCCGCCCCACTGGTGGGGCAGGTGAAACTGTCAAATAATTTTTGTGTCTCACGCACCCCACTGATCGCGTTTTAGTGTGGCGGGTGATAATATTTAAAAAAGATCAGTGGGGCGCGTGAGAAGCAAAAAATATTTGACAGTTCCACCTGCCCCACTAGTGGGACGAATAGTGGGGAACACGGGAACTACCCAATGTTTACAACACAAGTGAATTAAATTAAAAATTCCCCCAACGCATTCAAAATTATGTAATTTTGTGGTTGCAACCATCTTTTAGTTTTTCAGATGTTAGTTTATTAAAATCTGTTTTTTATAGTTTGTAGTTTTCTACTAATCAAACCTTTTCGTTTAATTCCCATGTTGAGGGAGTTGTGGAAAAAAATGTAATCACCATTTAATGGCGGCTAAGAACACTAGACTATTTCTACCTAAAAAAAACAATCTCAATAAATCAAAAAAAATCCGTAATACAGAGACAGACAGACATGTTATACTTATAACACCACGTATTTTTGCGTGGGGGGTTAAAAAATAAATTGTGACGATAAAATAAAACAACTGCCATGATAAAATTTTATGAGAATAACCCTCTATAAAAAATCATCTGCTCTAGTTGTCAACTTATAAATGACATGGACTTCAAGGTGACTGTCCATTATACCGTATCATACAATAATAATAATTGTCTTAGGAACATGCCAAACCGAAAAATAGCATCGGGCCCTTTTTACACTAAACGATTCGTGAATATTTAAATTCACCTTTGTAAATAAACGGCATAAACTCACTATTTTTTTTATGCATAAACTCTTTATTTACTTTGGCTTCGTGCCGACTGCAGCTACTCCTTAAAGAAGATCCTCGTACAGGATCGAACCGGTCGGCACAAAGCCGAAATAAATACAACTGAGTTTATGCCGTTTATTTACAAATATGAACATCTGGCCCATGCCATTATTGCTCATAGCTCAAAATTAGGTTTTGGTAGATAACCGCATTATATATATACCACGGCAGTATTGTATGCATTGAAAAGTAAGAGAACATCGTTGCGAGCCTTGCACGGAGCGTTAACAATAAATATCGCTGAGAATATGTTGCTGATACTGACAGGTCTATGCATGGCATGCAATGTTGTCAAACAACTGCGTGTAGGGATCAGAATGCAGTGAGTGTACGGGTTTATAGCCACGAATGATGACCGATAAAAATATAATAATATAAACTTGTTTCCGTTATTAATAAAGAAAACTCATCAATCATCAAAGTTCATCTGTTGCCAGTTCAACGAAAAAGGTTAACACGTAAAGATGCTTGAACATGTAAGCAACATATTATATTGATAGGCATGCAAAAATGAAAATGGTACTGCATTCTCGTGATTAGATTCTGTTTTGAACACGGGCAAAATACGAAAGAAAGAAGAAATGCAAACGGGCATATGGTACGGTATAGTGGGCAAACCCCTTAAAACTCATTTCTTGCAATGTTATTTTGGAATATTTCTAATAAACATACACATTACACATTACCTATTTTTAACATATTTACAGCTGAACTAATCAAATTTGGTATAATAGGTAGCTTAGGCTCTATAAGCCTCTCTAGGCTCTTGACAAAAGGTAACAGTAGGTACTTTTCAATGGGTAAAACTGGATAGGAATAAATGAAGCTAGGACATGGGCCTACAGAACATATTATGCGCTAGTTGTACCTAAAGATAGCATGCAATTAAACCTGGTCGAAGATGTGGTATGCATTTGTCCTCTAATCGATTATCATGCATCGATTCAATCGTGAAAATATTCACAACACTGGCTAAATACGAGTCAGTAGACAAGGATAGCTATTTGGAGAATACGCTTTATTAGAAAGAGAGGCAATTTGCCTGACCAGTATAACTTGATCCCTCGCTAGAACAAAAAATAAGCATAATTTTGAGGATTATTTTACATTTCTGGGGATATTAAAATCGATTTAATAAATTTAGATATTTTATATGTATACTTTATTATATAATAATACAGTAAACAGTTTTATAAAAAAAATAAGAAGTCGTGATTTTTTTGTTAAAGAGAATATTCCGTGAGGCCCGCGTAGTTCCTTAAACTGGCCGCTACTAAACGGCGCGTCACGTGGCGCTACGAGTGGGGTAGCAAATACAACCAGTGTTGATATACAAAAAATCCGCCGATGCCCTCCCCCTGCCTGTCACATATAAAGCGAACGCGGCCAGGAACAAAATAAAGATCGCGACCGCTTTACCGCTCCGTCCTGCCTGTCTGTCGTAAGATTTAAAAAATGTACTGGCATAATATTGGGAGACAAGCGAACGGTAACAACTGTCATCCTACATTTAGCGTTATTCACTATTCACAAAGGATTGGCGCTTGTCTAGCCTTCTGGTCCTTTATTGTGATTGTAATTTGTTCACAGGAGACCTGACGTACGCCCTCCCCAGTGTGGAAGTAGCGCGTCACCCGGATAAGGTAATATCCGCGCGATGGCATCCGGACGACTTCTCGTTCCTCTCCACGTCGGCCGACCGAACGGCCATGCTCTGGACCATACCGCCCGTCTAGAACACCATGTTTAAGAGGTCACCAAATAAATAACCCTTAGGCGCTTGCAGATTGAGAAACTACTACATTATTGGGAACTTTCCAGCAACTAGTTGTTTCACTTTACAGGTAGAGCAACTCAGCATCTGGGGTTGGCAACTTGCTAGCAATCAGCTGTTTCATATATCTATGGCCGCTGCCGAACTTGAATTCGTACAGCTTGCCTATAATATTACTGTATAGTATAAAACGAAGTCGCTTCCCGCTGTCTGCTTAGATCTTTAAAACTACGCAACGGATTTTGATGCTTTAAATGATAGAGTGATGGGCGGGTCGCTAGTAGTTATGTCTATGACCGCTGCCGAACTTTGATTGGTGCAGCTTGCCAACTTAAGACCTGTTCGATGTAGCTAATACATTAAGATTGTATACCTATGGAACATTTAGTTGCCAGTGCTAGTTGCTCTATCTGCTAAGCGCCTTGTATTTTTTCGCTAGAGCGACTGTTATGTATTTAAAAAAAACGCCTTAACAGAAGTTTGATAACATTAACCTCAGAAAGTGTCTCAGTATTGAGACAACTATATTATTCGTAATTTTGTTCAAGTGCTCGCCTTTAAAAAGTTAAGCGTTGGAATAGATCTTTATTTTTTATAGTGATTGCACTACTCGTATGTAGCGTTGAAATAACATAAACGTAGGTAATGTTCATAAAAAAAAGTATTATTAACTACGCTTGATCATTCCATTTTAAACAAACAATTAATATTTTCATCTTTACTTTTAAGTCAATATATTGCCGGCTACATATTGGCAATAAGATCGCCGAGAAACGAGTATGTAGAGACCCTAAATCAATTATTTGTCTAATTCTACATTAAACTGCTTATTTAATACACAGATGACAGTATAAAAAATATATCTCAAAAGTTCAAACAAAATTTTGTATAATTTTTTTTTTATTGTGATATTTTGAGGCAATATTCAAAGCTAACACAGATGCTACCGTTACAAATAAAAATATTATATACTAAAATGTTGCTATATAAAATTGTTGAATTATGTGCTGAAATATTTACATATATATTTTAGATACACATTGTGTATCTATAACTAGTATTTAAATATGAATATACGTAATATCTACGTATTTATAAATTTTCTTTTTGAAGTCATGTCAATTTGGTTGCTAACGTGAAAATAGCTTCGTCGTTTTGATTGGTTTTAAATATTACCTTAGATATAGTAATTTAAATATAAAAAGGCAGTAATATAAGTAACGTAGCTTTTATATAATTTAATACGATCGCCTACGTTGTGCTGTAAGAACGCTTATTTTTTTAGTTTAGGACTCGAAGCGAGCTTTAATTTAACATTCTTAGCTTGGTCACAAGTTTCCTTAGGCTTAATATACATACATTATATGAGCATAAGTTACGTTCAAACATAGATTTGAGCTTTTTATTATGTGTGAAACGTGGTTATTAGTCTGGTAGAAATAATATATAACATCAATTTATTTACGCCTGCAGTACTAAAATTAAAACAAGGTGCATAAAACAATAAAGGATCATAGGATCCTTTATTGTTTTTACAATATTCACTTATGAAATTACTTAAGATTTTTTGTGAAAGTTTTTTGTTATTTAAACTTTAGTTTATACATAAAAAAACTTTAGTTAAAATAAAAATATCGTTTTAATTTTATTTTTTCCGCCTTTTACCAGTTCAAAGTTTTGGAAAAGTGAAAAGGTGGGTTTTTGCCTTTGTAACCTTTTCTTTTAAAATTAAAAAGTATTAATATTTTCGTCTGCTTATTTGGGCGAAAATTGGTTCGGAAAAACCTTGAAAGGTCGTATTTTTGCTTTTTTTTATATTCAATAATATTATTTTATAAGGAGCTTGTTATCACCGGGATATATTGCAACCATGACATGTTAAAATGGATATAATAAGGGTCGGTGCACAATAATTATGTCATCGTCAAATATGCACAGGCCCTGGAAAATAATAATATTTTTCTGTTGTATTTTATTGATGATAATTATTATTATGTTAATAATTGTAATCGCTATTTAGGTCTTTATTTTTTAAAAGAAATCGGATCTAGTTATTAAGCAACGTAAGTCAAGCAGACATAATGTTAATTAATGCCTAATATTGACATTAATTATTACGTATTTAAATCTTACGTTTTTATATTTTAATATTATCTCAAATTATGTAAAAAAATATTTTAGTGCGAATCGAGTTAAAATATTATAATTAAAGGAAATATATTTAATAATGATCTAAAAGATTGTAACGTTACTTAATTATATGTTTTATTAATAACGATTAATGTAAGACTTTGCACAAATATAATATGTTTAATGTTTAATTAAAAAAAAGCTAACAATTATCATGCAAGGAATGGATATGTTTTGACAAATTTTAATACAATATTTTGACAGCATATTATAATATTATTATGTTTGTGTACTGTCATGTGTATTAATGTTTTTAACACAATCATCGAAAATAAACGGAAATGTACCGAATTTGTTTTATCTATTATAATTTAAGAATATAATATCCATTCAATTTACAAAATCGTTTTATTTAAAACACCGTTTTTCGAAGAATACCAAGGTACAGTCAACTACAAAGAGATGTATCCATGTTAGGCTTACAAAATGAAGTAAATTTTCATTGGCCACAATGAACTACCCTTGGTTCATGACATTTCTAGTAGCAATCAAACTTTATATTATCATCGACTCGTTTAATATGCAACAATGATGTATCCCACTACTTTTACTTAGCAAGCTTAGTAGCTTAATAGCATTTAAAATGAATCGAATATAGTATAAGATTTGGTGGATACTGAAAATGTCACGAGGTAAATAATTTTTGCATACTATAAGTTCCTTTATTTTGTAAGACTAACATGGATACATCTCTTTGTAGTTGACTGTACAAGGCCAACTACTCTTACAAGAACATAAAAGCTTCAGGAGTGCAAACTTTGAGACAAAAACACGTAATAGTCAAAAGAAAAGCGTTCGAGTTGTAAAAGAGGCGTAATGAATATTAAAATGCGTGGTCAGTTGCTTTCAGGTTGTGAACTGTAGTTACGCGTATTTTTTTAATTAGTGACGTCGTCCCCGTCTCTGCTTTACTCAGCCTTTTTTTTTAAAGAAAATGGTATGAAAAAACATGGTATTTGGACAATTTTTAGGGTTCCGTACCTCCAAAGGAAAAAACGGAACCCTTATAGGATCACTTTGTTGTCCGTCCGTCCGTCTGTCTGTCAATACCCTTTTTTCTCAGCAACGCGTGGAGGTATCAAGCTAAAATTCATAGGAAATATTATACTTTCGTCTACTGCCTCTTGTTTGAACTTAGATCCTCCTCTACTCAACATTTTCCTCAAAAAGGTTGAGTAGAGCGAAATATTATGTGTGTTTATATAGTCACAACATATTATTATTATGTAACGCCTTGTCATATTCTTGCGTCTGCGCACTGACGTCGGTTATCGGAACTTGTCAGTGAAAGTGTGACGTCATTAAGCAGGTTTTGTGACAATCTAAAAGAAACTTGTCTAATAACATATGCATTGTATACATAATTATGATAAATACAGAATAATGTAGCATCACATTAGCATTTTTTTTTATATTTGGTTCAAACTAGATAGAGATTTTTTAAGTCGTTTCTAAGTACATAATAATATCTATCTACGAGTATTTATACTCTAATAAGGTAAGCTCTACTTTCCTATAACCTCTGTGCTCCAATTCATGCACACTTTTTTATATTAGCCTTTAACCTCACGATCTCGCGTGATGTTAAGCATCGATGAGGCCGTAGATGGTAGCAGATTAAACCTGAAAGGCGGGATAAATCCCTCCCTGCCTTCACTGAACTGAACATCACGCCGAGAAACGGTCATAATGATCGCTTGTCGACACGGTTTTGTCCAGTCGGTGGTAGGTAACTAGCCACGGCCGAAACCTACCATCAGTAAGAAGTACATGTAAATGTCCAATGACCAGCGAACTTTAACCAATGACAAATTCCCATTAAAAAATTGTATTGTTTGAAAACTTGTCAGAATTAGACATTTGCTACAACACAAGTTTTCAAAAAAGCTACCAGTACATTATACTACCGGTGCAGCCATTCTTCTGATCTGTGGGTGCAGCACTTCAGGAGAATAATAATTCTACTAAATACATATCTATATTTATCTTCTTTTTTAAGTTTTTGTTTTCATGTGGAGTTTCAATAAAGAGTTGTGTATTGTATTGTATCTAAAGCTGACCCCGCATTTGGTGAAAAACAGCAACACAACGCGACGAGAGCTTAGATTGCGCACTACGTTGCACGCACTGATGTTATGTTTAGATCTAGGTATCTCGGTGGCTGCATGCCTCATTTTCGCGACATGATCAAGGAACCCCGCAAGACAAACCTAATACCTACTCCTATAAGTTAATTAAAAAGTATATAAAGTAACTAGATAGGTACCTATAGGATGCTTTGAAATTAAACAAAATATTTACTGACAATTACTGTATTATGATAATATCTCGCACCATCGGCACAACAAAGACATAACTGTACTATGAATTTTTTTAGGTACAGGATGTATAAATTTCGCAACAAAACTACCTCTAGAATGTGCATTGTTTACGAATGTCAAGAGATTACGTTTAAAAGTGTCAGCAAACGCATTCTATCTGTTTTCGAAACGGAAAAGTTAGCCGTTCAAATTCTTGTCTAAAGTTAAAACGCTAGAAAAGCGCATATATTTCAAGTAGATATTTTCGACAGTTGTGCCTTTGTATAACTGAGATTACAGTCTACGTATATTAAGGTATTTGTTAAAGTCTGGACATGAACTACAAGAGCGACCTATTCCAGAAATAAAAACTAACAAATTTTTCATGACTTAAAAGTGTTAGATATATCTAGTTCTGAATTTATTTTCTGATGTTGGTACGTCGCTGTTGCAGAAAATTAGTACGATATTTTATTATAAGTATCTTATTGAATAAACAAACATTATAACATCTAGTACACAACATTTATTCTTGATTCGACTTTTATTAAACAAGCGTATCTATAACCCATTCAAATAACATTCAAATAACATATTTTAACACATTCACCGCCACTATATTTTTCATAGTGATGCATAGAGTAGGGATGTGAAAAAATAATCGATTATGGAAATAATCGATTTTTAATCGATTATTTAAAAGTAAAAAATCGATTTTAATACGCGATTTTATTTTTAAAAATAATCGATTAATAATCGATTTTTTATGATCATTAATCAATTACTACCGATTTTTCATCTGCAATCCCCCGACATTAAGTTTGGTTTTCTGCCCGGAGCCCAGAACGCGAATTGCCAATGATTACTATATCTCCATAAATGATATTACATAAACGCCATCTGTGCATCCATGATGGCATTCCTTCTGTGCTTTCGAAACAGTTTAGTAGATTAATTCAATGAGACATTCGCTAGATGGCGTCAACGAACTGTACTATTCTACCGACATCAGGGGCATAATTCCGG
This sequence comes from Hemithea aestivaria, assembly GCA_947507615.1. NCBI lineage: Eukaryota > Metazoa > Arthropoda > Insecta > Lepidoptera > Geometridae > Hemithea > Hemithea aestivaria. Next base: position 7,205,344 of record OX382323.1, read on the forward strand.
TCCCGAATTGTTAGCTCGCGCCAGCTCACTGCTGCGCTGAAATCGTCTTTGTAACCTATGAAACACATATTTATTTTCAAAAAACGCCAATTTGAAGTTACCAAAAGATATAAAATGAAAAAAAATTGAAGTTTTTTTGATTTTGTTCTGAAACTTTAAGGTTTTTTGAGTTTTTTTTAAACCTTGTGCTCTTTTGATTTTCTTTTTTTCCAAATAGAACTATTATTATTAATTGAAACTATTATTAAATTGTCCCATGACAATGTAGGATCCATTTCATAAATATTTATATTAAAAAAAATGGTTTAAAGTTAGGTGGTCGTTATTTGCCTCTTGTACCTACCCTATATAATTTAATTTTGTTGATTGTTCTTAAACTTAAATTAGTATTGATTTTATAAGAAGAGTAGTTAATATTTTTGTTGTTTATTTTTAAATAAATCTATTTTTATAATATTAATGGTGTTTATTTTGAAATTAATTTGCAGATTTAGGAAAAAATCGATTATTATATAAAAATCGATTATTTTCTTAAGAAAAATCGATTAGTAATTAATCGATTTTTAATTAAAAGAAAAAAACCGATTAATTAAAAATCGATTTTTTGCGACCAAAGTCACATCCCAGATGCCCGACTTGTTAAGAAATCGCTAGGCGGGTGACTATAGCAACCGTACCCTTAACACATATCGCTCCTCAAAAATATTTCATTTATTATCATTAAAAGCCGGCCAAATGGGAATAATAACAACAAAATCAGAAGATATAATATAATTAGAAAACTAAGAACCCGCCAGACGACTCAATGGAATCATAACATAATATTAAAGAACCCGCTAAGCACCCGTCTAGCCAGCCCAGCCCAGCGGCATTAAATGTGTCAAAACTTCATTTAATAATAATATAAACTATATTATAAAATCAATACATATAAGTACTTATTTTTGTTTATATGTATAACAAACTATCCTAAGGCTGCTTAAACCTAGATACTTTAACAGACTTATAATAAGTATTTAGATTTGCGCAAAGAGAGATTTCCTAAACATATCCGGACAAAACTCGTATTTGCAGGACCTGTGTACATGGGCGTACCCAGCTTCTGACCCAGGGGGGGGCAAGCAAGGACGAAGTCAATTATTTTTTACCGAACTTGAACTTTATGCCTGTATGTATATTATGTTTTAACGTTGAGCAGGTACCTATTTAAAAGGTGCGCCATGTTTTGTTTTTAGCACACACAGAAATATACTTCCTTAAAAAAGCGCGAGCAGCTTGCTGCGAGCGCCAAGAAAATTTTATATTTTTTACAAGAAAAAAGTGCTGTTAATTTGCTCCGAGCGGTAGGAAAAAAAAATATTATTCCTTAAAATAGCGCGAGCTGCCTGCTGCGAGCGCCGAGAAAATTTCATATTTTCGACAGCGACAAAAAGTCCAGTTAACTCGCTTCGAACGGTAGGAAAAATAAAATACTTATTCTTCCTTAAAATAGCGCGAGCAGCTTGCTGCGAGCGCCAAAATAATTTATATTTTTTTACAAGAAAAAAGTGCTGTTAACTTGCTCCGAGTGGTAGAAAAATAAAATATTATTCCTATAGCGCGAGCGCCAAGAAAATTTTATATTTTGACAACGTAAACAGTGTGGTCAATTTTCTCAGAACGGTAGGAAAATTAAAATATTATTTAAAATAGCGCGAGCAGCTTGCTGCGAGCGCCGAGAAAAATTTATGTTTTGGACTACGAAAAAAGTGCGGTTATCTGAGCAGTTAGAAATTTAAATATTTTCACGTATAAGAAGGCGTACAGCTTGCTGCAAGCGCAGAGTATTTTTTAATAATTCTGACTACGACTAAGTGCGCGAGTAGTTTGCTGTGAGCCGAGAAAATTTCAAAATCTTGATTATGAAGAGTGTACGAACTATTTAACGACAAGAAAATACTATATTTCTGATCACGATCGCTACTTATAAGCGAGAAAAAATGAAATATTCTTACTAAAAAGCTAAAAAAATATATAGTCCTTACTATGAAACGTGAGTGACCTGCTTATTGCGTGCGCCAAAAATTTTTTTTTATTCTACAGATATAATTCAAGAGATTCGATTTCCAGGGGGGGGCAGCTGCCCCCCCCTGCCCCCCCCCTGGGTACGCCTATGCCTGTGTATATTATATACTGAAAAATATATACCGTTTGCCTGGCAACTTTGACTCTAGGGCGTTACTTTGATAAAAAAGATCTATTAAACTTCTAACAGTAAAGCGATTTTGTCTATCTACTAATAACTCAATCCTTCGTTTTACGTTTAATGACAAAACTAAGTCAATTTATTATGGCTGCAAAGAGACAGGCAATTTATTCGAGTTTTCTTTTTAAACATAAAATTACTCCCTGAAGTCACATTAACCCAACCTTAGTATAATAGTAAAATTAAGTAGGTAGTTTAATAAGCTGTCCTAGAACCTTATTCTTATGATTATAATAACAAAGTAATTTATTTTATTGATAGTAACTGATGCAAGGTTGCGTTATAATTTTTCAAGTGTTAACTATTACTTCGATACAAAGTCACACAACTACACAACAATAACACAGAGGTACATATGTTGCGCACATCATTTCTAAAACATCTATATCCTTGGCCACCTTTTCCATTTCTCCAGACTTATAACTGAGTGGAGCAGTATCTTAATTAGTCTTAATTCGTCAATAAAATACGATGCAACCTAAATTTGTAGGAAATACTGGAACTCATCATATTTTCCTACATAGAATTAAACAGCGTCACATTTTAAAAGAGCGCAAAGTACCAATACATTTTTCTACTGTATACGAGTACAACATTAAATATATTATACTTAGTAATAACCTACCTACATTTCTTTTCCTAACAGTGGTTTAGCCTTTCTACCCTGATAACTCCAATCTACACTCTGAAAAAGTTATTTCTCAATGCAAACATTTCATCTTAATCTTTCATGAAGGTCCCATTAATTTAATTAAATTGATATTTAAATGGTTAATAAGTTATAATTATTGATATACAAATATACAGCGTTTTAATCATTTTCACAAGTACGGGAGCGAGGCGCTTTAGTATTAAAATTCTTAGGTTTTTTGTTTGCACAGTTTAGTTGTTGCATTTTATCGCATCGTATATTATAGAGTACCCAGGTTGGCGACAAAAGAACTATCAGTAAGGTCATTGGTTCTCTCGGTCCCACGAGTAATTGAGATTAGATGGTTTTTACGATGATATAGTAGTAGTAGGTAATATTTAAGAATGCAAAACAATCCATAATAATAATTTTGTTATAGTGGCAGGCAATTTTCCCAGTCGTCTTACTGATTTTTATGTACGGCGCGCCACCGTACCTGTGAAAACGATCTTAAGTAGAAACTTATGCTAGAATATTTAGTTAAGTTGTTTTACTTACTTATAATCTTATTTTACAAAGAGATAAAAACAGTCAAGAAGATTGCTAAACACTACTAGTCAGTCAGTTTATATCCACTGTGTGGTTAGTTCCACGATTTAAAATTTTGATTTAGAAACAGAGTTGCAAACTTAAAGTTTATAATACACTTAAAGCTTAAATATATGACATGAACTTCGTTCTTCTTGTCGGTCTGATAGATCGGTTAAAACACTTTATGTAATGACACTAGTTAAAACTAATACATGCGTGAACTGGCTGCTTTTTTAAAGTGTAGAAGCACTTCCGACTTCGGACTTTCCGTTCAAAATCCCCTAAATTATGGTCTTGCGTAACTTTAAAAAACTTGTATGGCACCTTACACACCATCCGCGACTTCTGTCATCAAACTGTTAATGACGAACTTATAACGGACCGTAATATATTTTTATATGCACGAAAACCTTGCTCGGAGGCCGGAGGTAGTGCGAAAAGCGATATCCGAATTCGGTTAGCCATGCGTCATGACAGACTCGGATTGGATTCGGATGTAGAGCTAATCTCTTAAAACGTGGGAAAGACGAAAATTGGCGCCTCGCATTTTAGATACAGTTTCGCAGATGAACAATAGCAGGGGAAAATTACATGTCGTTGCCACTAGCTCACAGTACCTTTACTCTTAGCATTTAGGATACTTATTGTTAAAAGCAAGTTCACATTTATCTGGAGTTTTCAACCGTATACTTTACGGTCGCCTTCTTGTCATAGTACACAAACACGACTAGCTTTGGTTTTACCCTGTTTGTTTGTGAATCGTTTAGATTTTGCTAAAATTTCATTCATACACAACAACCATACCTTTCTAATTGTATTTAAACATAACAAATATAGTTTAAGTTAAGTCACACGATACTCAGTATAAGGTGCAACGCAATGTGAATCGAGAAGCTACGAGTAACCCGAGAGGTGAGCTTGTTTAAACTGAACCTACCCTTAGCGAAACCCGTGTAATGGTTTTGATATTTTCACAATGAATGAGTAGTAGATAATAAAGTTTTAAAACTTAAAACATTTTTTTATGCAAAGAAGTAAAAATACGAGCAAGACGTCCTTCTGCTGATAAGAGATATCGCCATAATCAGTACAGTGTCCACCCTGGATTTAGCACCAACGCAACGCTTCTTATTCAAGAGTCCAAAGATGATTTTTCAGCCCAGTAATTTCACTAGCTACAGTGCACTCCTACCGAAGCACAGTAATGTTTGCACATCACTCATGAGCTCAGACGGTAGAATAACAATAATAGGCACTGTGTTTGTTGAATTTGACTATAGTGTGAAAAGGTAACTTTTTTTTATTAAAGTTTCATGAGAACACCTGCACGGAGCGAAAGTAAATAAACTGCTATTTTCTATCATAAAAATATTCAATATAAAACATTGCGTTGCTATAAAAATGATTTATTGGTACGTTTAACTTAGGCGCTTTAAATACGCAGAAATTCGGCTCTCGGTTTTGTAAAGAAATCAGACATCAAAGGAAAGAACATGGGTTCAATCAGGTCAGAAATATTTGGCGATTGATATCGCGATCCGATTCAGAAACTCAATGGAAAGAATGTTTAATATTTAATATTCTTCTTTGATTTTTTTTCATCATAATGTTATTAAACCTAAACTTACGATGTAGGTTTAGCTATCGTACTTATATAAAACGAAATCGTTACTGATTTATAAACGCAGACCTGTTACCGCTTAACATATCGGGTTTAATTAGGCACACATATAGGTTTCATGCCGTAGAGACCCTAAAAAGGATTCCTTCACGCGGATGAAGTCGTGAGCATAAGCTAGTAAAGCTTGTGATTATATTTTCAACTATATTAAAAGTTGGGTTATTTTTTGCTCAATACTTTTCATTTTTTCTATAAGGTAAAAGCAAAATAATATCCCTTTTAATAAAATTAATTTAGTTCAAAGTATAGTTAGTACTACCAAGAAAATTATACTCAAGGGAACCGGTAAGCAAATTGACCGTTTAACGGTAGTTGAACTTGTAAAACTCAAAAGCACGCCTTCAGAAATAGAGGGGCATAAACAACGTATCGACTTAAAAGACCAGGCGTTAGACTACTAGAGACCGCACTATACCGTTGTGTACATTTAAGCTTCAAAATAAAAGGTACAGGTAGTCAGCACCTAGCCAAATAGGTAAGAAACAACAGAACATACAACAAGAGAATAAGCTCGAAATAACTGGGCATTGTGAGATTCAACAACTAATATTACCTCAGGGTGACAGGCGCAGTGCAGTGCCGCCAAATGTGTATTTCAAAACACGGTGTTGCGGTCTTTGATATGGGCAATTATGCAAATATGATGCTTACCAGCGGCCACAGGATTTGCTCGTCTTTTCATATAAAACAAACTCTACCTATATTTTATAATAATATATTGTTGAGATAATAACCTCTACTTTGTTCTGCTCTATTAGCGTTTATAGATAGGTTTGGCAAAAATTTTGTTGGGAAAGTATTATTTGCAACATGCATGTCGTTCCATGTAGGGAAGTGACTTGCAGCGAGATTACTTCAAAAGTCCAAGACATTTTAGTAAGTGTTTTTGTTGTTGTACGAGACCCTCTTCTGTACGACCTACTTTGTGGTAAAACAGTGCCTTCATAAAACTTCATATTCTCAGAAACGAAACGCTTGTAACAGAGAGCGCTGAAAAATGATTTAGGTAAAGCTATCTTCGTAAGTGGATAAATTCTGTCTGAGTGGATGTTTACCCTCGATACAAATAAAAAGGATTCGAAACATTGATAAAATATTATATTTTGGTAGGTTTCCTTTTCATGACCTTAGTTCAAAATGGCCAACCTAAAACAGTAATAAAGATAATATTACAAATAATGTCATACAATCACATTCACATTAACTTTGGTAATATTCTCGTCCAGTCCTCAAAAACAGGCATTTGAATTTTGATGTATTTTTAACGGAGATGGGTAAACATAAAATAGCAAGCCAGTGAACCAGACGGTCGCTGTCCGCAAATCATTTGAAGGAGACACCGTCCTAAAAACCACTTTTACGAACAATCTAAGCCTGGCTTGACAACCTAGTCAAGATCTATGAAATAATCCTAAAGGTTGGCATAAAATTAATTCTGCCCCAAAAAATCTGATAAAATTCATCTCTAGCAAAAGCATTTTTTTCGAAGTCTATCCATTTCAGACGCAATCCTTCAGACCCCCTTCACTTTTAAGAGTTTATCTTTTCATATTTCTTTCTTTTTTATTATTTTGTCGTTAATGTTTACTGGTAAGATTGTAAAACGTAATACAATTATGTTCTCTTTATATATTAATTAAGAACTCTTTATTATAAAAAAAATCCATTTAATAAAAATCTTTAGAACCGTCTATAAACCATATAACAAAGCGAAACTAGTTGGTAAGTGATATATTTTTCTGTTAACTTATTTGAACTCGAACGAAGAAATAGGGTTGGCATCGGCCAGTATATTCTCATTCCGCCACGCGTTCCTTCCTTGAGATAATCTTTGATGTGAATCGAATCGGATACGCGGCTGTACGAATGTTCGACTCCTATATCCGACGCTTCCGGCTTTCCCTTATCCCCGTTCTGTTGACATTCTGCTTTGTAATTGCCGAACTTTAACATTGGGGGAATGGATAAGACATGAGAAGACGGTCCAATTCAGACAAAAGGTTTGTTCGAATTTTAATGGACTTTTGGTTTCAGATGGGTGATTCGACCGTGCCATTTGCTAACTGATACGTATTCATGCACGGATTAAAATCCCATCTCCGTTTCTGAAACCTAGCCTTAATTTATTCACGTTGACAAGTCACGTCCTACGTAGGGAAGCAAATATTAAGACTTACTTCTTCTTCTTCTTTTCGAGTCGAAATAGACTTACTTGGTATAGAACCCTTGAAAAATGCCTTTAATTTTCAACGTATACTTTTTCATAATAATAGAATCAAGGTCCTACGTAGCACAGAATAATAGCGTGTCATATTCTTCGGCGTCTGTGTCTCTAAGCTCAACACAACACTCGCGCACACACAAAATCTAAGAGATTCACTTGTTTCGTGTCGGGTAGGAGAAGCAAGTTCCGAGTGGTCTCTATAGCGAGGAGTCGTTATTCTCAGCAATGTCAGCGGTCGCGGGCGGCACCCCCACGGCCGACATCTTGCGGCGCTCGAGGCGCGCGCGCGACACCGGCCGGTAGTACTGCTCGCTGCGCCGGCGTCAGCGGTCTGGAGGAGGCACTTCGGTCTCCAGCTCCATCCACAACGAGCTGATCACGCGAGCTTCTGTTGACAATCATTACCATTACAGTCAGACGCTCTTAGACGGCATTGAGATACGACACGACACGACGGGATTGATTGATATGAGTGATGTAAAAAAATGTCTAGTATCATATAGAGCATAGAAAGATTTCTTGTGAGATAGTGTGAAGATAAAACATTAAATAAATGTAGAACCATAGTCTTAAACTTGTCACTTGTATTTAAATGTGTTTGTGTTTCCCTTTGATTTTAGTCCTACATACTCGTAAAAAGGCGAGTCTTATGAATAAAATCATATAGCAAATTATAGATACTGTTATATTACAAAGATTTTTGGTAACGCGACCAGGATTTTATGAACCATATTTGACTTTGAATTCGACCAAAGCTCTCCTCAGATTACTTGTCGAATGTATCAAAAGATGCTTATGAATGTCCTTAGACTTTAGACGGTTGTCTCAACTTGTACTGTACAGTAAAACTTGGCAATGTCATTTGCTTCTTACAAAAGTAACTTTGTAACCAAGTTGTACCTACTCATATGTTCGTAAAGACTTAACGAAGTCGTCTTTTCATTCAAAAGTTGATGACTTTGACAATTTCTGTGAATCTAATAATTAATATTTTACAAGAAGATACTGATAAGTACTCTGCGGCTGTTCTCAGTTTTATTACTAGACTTTTATTCCCTAGATGTGCCTGACGGTTTTACTTGAAAAATTACTTATCTTATTTTAGACTCTAAGCAATCTAAAATCTACATAATATCTAAATTTATCTTTATCGATTTTGGCTTTTAGGTCTGATTAAAATTAACAGACAAAGAATAAAAAACATTACAAACTTAATCTTTAATCTAAAACTTAATAAATATTTAGTCTAAATTTAAATCTAATAAACGTATGGTGGAGGGATAGGTAGCCAGAATGCTGGCGGCATTAATTTAGATTAAATAAAATTAATTAATTAAAAAATGTATATTGGTGTATACCTAGTCTGTCCGTACAATTTGTTTGGAAGCACGGAGATAATATTATTAATATCTATAAAATCTGATTGTGTAATAAGTTTTATATTCTTGCGTTAATTCAAACAATACAATAGGCGTCGCCAGGTTTTGATAATATTGATTTTGTTGACCGTTGCTGTTAACATTATTAATATTCTATTGTTTCTGACTTCTGACACACATGTGGGTCACGGGACAAAGGACGAAGGGTTTAGACCTTTACAACCTATTGAGAATTAACACTGGGTATTATTGGTGTCCTTTCACAAATTTATTGGGCATTTTATTTGTGGTCGTATATTGAGGCGGAAACGCATTTACACCTTAATTTCACGATAACAACACACTTTTATTATAACAAACTGGAAATACTTTAAAAATGTGTGCAATAATATTGTGCAGGGCTTCTTTTGAGGAATTTTCAAAAAGTTTCTATGAATTTATATTTCAAAATGTATCAAATAGTGCGAGTGAGATAGCGGCCAATATATGTATATATATATTGTAAACGGTATAAAGCGCTCCTAATTGTATTACTAGTAAAAATAAAAATATGTATAGAAAAATTGTTAAAGAAGATTTGTTTACTTAAAAATGACAATCTAAAAGTCAATGCAATAATTACGCCTTGAAATGAATTTAGGTACATTTAAAATACATGACAGTGAGTTAAATGTAGAGGCATTTACAAATGACTAGCTGACTGGAGGTACTTCAATACGTCTTTTGTAAAATACTTTACTACTGAAACTTACCAATACAAAAAAACGTATATCTAAGCTAACAAAAACTGACACGGGATTTTATTATAAAACATGGTTTTTATTATAAAATTGGTAATGAATTTAATATATATTTATTAAATTGTATTTAGAATTAATTATAATAAATCATATTTGTTTTAGGCAAATATTGATGGTATTCCGCTCCGGCGAAGGAGTCCTATACCCCACATTACGGGTCTTGAGCCTAGTTTGGGGTATAGGTTCTAACTAGTAATTTATGTGATTTGTAAAGCCTTAACTGAATAAACAATTTATTTATTTATGTTCCGATAGAAGAATGTGGAGAATTCTGTAGTCTGCAATCATAACAACGAAAAGCGCGCACAAGAAAGCGGACTACTCGTGATTGTAATACATATTATATTACACGAACACTTGTCTACAGCTGTCGTTGGTAGATTTATAACGTCTGCGAGTCTGTGACGGATGGTAGGTACCCGTCGACTGAACTACCACGTCACGATGCGTATAGCTGTACTTTAGGGACTGCGCAGACGGCACACTTTTTGTGCGATCGAGTCTGCGGCGTACAAAAAGTCTGCATGGCGCGCAAAAAGTCTGTTGCGGATTTTTCACAGACTCAACGCACACGACGCACATCTTCGATCATTCTGTCGGCAGAGCTGTAGGGACGTAGACAGGCCCGGATTTAGCCAAAATGCCGCCCTGGGCAGTGAGAAAATGCCGCCCCCCTCCGCCGAAATATTATTTATAAACGCTCATCGGCTAGACATTTTGCTAAGAAATTTGTTGTCGAGTTCTTTCATTTTATACGTAATTATGAATATTTATAAAAAAAAATATACATCTAACTACGAAAGCTGTGTGTATAGCTTGTTTTGAAAAAGAGAAATTATAATTGAGAAATTTTATAATGCTAACTACAATAAGACCGCTTGTTGTGTTACACATAGATTATAATACCGGGTTTTTTATGTTTAAGTTTATTTTTCAATGTTTCAATAAAGTGTTTTATCTACCTATCTGTCTACGACAGGTGTGCGTAAGACTCGCTTGGAGTGGCAAGAAAATTATAATATTATGTTGACTAAAAAGACTGCGAGCAGCTTGCTGCGAGCGAGAAGATTTTGTATATTTGACTACACAACAGTGGGCGTATACTTCACCCTGAGTGCCAAAATCGCTGTGAGCACCGAGAAAATTTTGTTTTTGTGACTATATAAACAATGGATGCATAGTTTGCTCCGAGTGTTAAAATAAAAAAAAATATTATTCAAAGCGCGAGAAGCTAGCTGCGAGCACCAAGAAAATTTTGTATATCTGACTGCAAAAAGTGAGTGCGTAGTTCGTTTCGAGTGCCAAAAATAAAAAAAAGAAGGCAATCAACTAGCTGCAAATGCCGAGAAAAGTCTTGCTACGAAAAGTGGACGGATAGCTCGTTTGGAGCAAAAATCTTGAGTTTGTGTGGCCAGGATTCCAGACTTCTTATTATGAGCGCAAAAAAAATTATAATAATAACCAGCGTGATTGAGAATACAAATTTTAATTCAACATCGGATGTTTATGGATTGAATATTTTTTTCTCGTTTCGAAATTTGCCGCCCCCTGAAAATTTGCTGCCCTGGGCACTCGCCCCGAATGCCCCTAGTGTAAATCCAGGGCTGGACGTAGACGCTATGGAAATCGTGCAGAGATCGCGAAGTATTATTTTGTACATGAAGTACAGAAAAAGAAGAAGAAAGAAGCGTTACGTCCACCACTAGCAAATGCAGATTGCAGACTAAAGTGTGTGCCGTCTGCGTTAGCGCGCGTTGAAGCAAACGTTCTATTTTTTCACACACTTTTTGTGCGGAGCGGCGCGACGCGGCGCGATCCGGTCTGCCCGAATTACACGGATTATTTGTGTGCCGGACTTTTTGCGCGTCGTGTGCGTTACTGCATATAATTGCATAGGTTCTATTTTCACAGACTAAAAAGTGCGTCATGGATAGTCTGTCGTCTGCGCAGCCCCTTAGGATGTGTACTATTCTCATTGGTAAAATATTGTATAAGTATAAATGTGTGTTACAACAAAATCTCGAATAATAAAAAGGAATAAAAAAAAAGAATATATTATATAAATATTAATAATAATAAATAATAATTGGGGTTTATACTCCTACAGAACAGGTTACCCTATACACTGTCATAGTCAAATCACAATTTATAGGTTGTTTGGCTAACCCATATGTTGCAGTTTCAGGTCGCCGAGGTTACTAAAGAGCCTGCAACGTGACCTAATAACTGTCTCCTAAATATATTATAGGAAAAAGCCGGGACCCACACTTTAATGTGCTTTCCGAAACTCGGTACCGTCCAGGCGAAAATCTTTGCCACACTGAGATTTGAACCCCGGAACTCCGGCTTACAAGCCGGACCAACGACCACTGGGCCACGGACGCTACAAAATAGAGACTTATTAAAATACGAAATTTTAAATGATTTAATTTTTAATTTTTACATCCAAAAATTTATTTAACTTTAAGATTGAAATCTGATGATGATGAAGTTATATAATTTTTATTGAAATTGTTGGCTTGGCGTTTGAATAGACATGGACAATAAGGTATGCGATTTTCAGGTAGAGCATCTATCCTTTTAGAAAGTCACAAACACATAAATTAATATTATATTTTTATTATGACAAAATCATTAGGTACCGTCATCATGCATCACATCACATGATCATGCACGCCTGGATAATGCAGATTACACATCGTCAGCACACTGAAGATCTGAGTTAAGTGACTGCTTCTAAACTGTACCTGCATTACTTACAGTTCACTGGGCGTTATGCAATATCAAGGTAGATACATATTATATTATAATATATTCATCTTAGGCCTCGAATATTATATACAATCGATATACCATAATATAATGCTTGTGTTGACAGACACAAAATTACAAGCGTAAAATGGTAATAAACCACACAAAATCCGTCAACATTTCTATAATACTTTTCTGCAACGTTACCAATATAAAGTAATAGTTCCACAACAATATCTTTATATGTAGGTACTCGCATTATTGATAGGAAAAATGAGTTCGAATATGATTCGAGAAATGAGACAAATGGTCGGAGAAACAATAAGTTTGTATCTTGACGTAGGCGAGGTGAGATAGTGTCCTCGCTACGATAAATTACAGACTGTGTAACTTCCGCGAACAAACTTGCTAATCAATTGGCAAAGCTACGCCTTTTGTATCTTCTATATAACATCGAGAGAAGGGTCCCGTAATCCTGTTATTCCATGCTCTATTTGTATCATGACAAAGGCTGTTTTTGCTTGACCGGTTTCAATGTATTTCAGCTCCAGCCGTCACGTTCCCTTCGCTAAGTCCGAGGGCTTCTGCAAAAAGAGATCACGAGCCTTACTCGTAGCAATATTTCCCGCTTGTGTGCTGGTTCACCACATGTTCATGGAATTCCAAAAATATGCCAATGTCTCTGTTATTTTGTAGACGAGAAAGTTTTTATTACCTTTACACAAAGATATATGAATCCCGTAAAGCACCGCAATGGGACATAAAACTTAATAAGTTGACATATTACACGTGCGTAGGTGTGCCTTGAGAACAACCAAGTCTCAATTATTGAAGCGTCTACGAAAAACTTGGTAAAGTTTCGCGTCTGATAGTCAGTAGAGACTTTCATTTTTATGATAAAGGGTTTTGTCCGTGAACTCATATTTTATGGAACTTATTTTTTGCAACTTGTAATTTTGGACTATTGGACCTGCCTGGTTCAATTTGTTTAGAATTTTATTTTACAAAAATTCAGGCATTCGTGTCTTATCATGTAATAACCTCCATTATTCATACAATATCTAAACTTTTATGGATTAATACGTGCAACATTTTGAATCTCAGTTGCAAACTTTTCAGCTTCCAAGCGTAAAAGGGTTGGTTTTCCAACGCATCCCTAATTCCTGTTATTGTAAGCTTGTTCAGTTTGTTTGCCATGGCGGCCTAGTGGGAGAGGCAAACATTTTAGCGGCCGGCGGAGGGTTGCCGATACGCTATTGATGGATGTCGGATGTTCTACACTAGATAGGAAAATTCAATTGTCATAGACATATTGCTGTTTGGTCACATCAACATATGGGTTGGGATTTGGGATAGATAGATAGATAGCCACTTTATTGAATTTATTCCAGACTTGAGAGATAGATTTACAATATAATATGTCAAGAAAGTTTATCCAGTCCTAAAATAATTCTCGAAGACACATAAATTGTTCCTGATAGTAACAGTGTCGATTTCAAAATTGTGATCATGATACCTATGTACTCATATGTTCATAATGAACGGAACGTAAGATTATTTAAATTTTACAAATCTCTAAAACATCTGTCTCATACATTTTTTAAATGTAATTTTCTCAGAAACATCGTATGAATTAACGGCTTACTCGTATGTGCAATGCTGCAAGTCGAGATTGAGCAATACTTGTGGACTGCAATGTCTGGGCGTCTTATGGCTCCACTTCACTATCGCCGGATACAGACGAATACACGCGGATACGATAATGTAGAGGGCAACCGGGATTCGTCTATGTCCGCCCGTGTCCGCCTCTGATCCGTGAATTGTCGGTTTTTCGAGCACGCATCAAAGGGAATCGCCGGATGGTTGCGTTGAGGTGCCCATACTATCGCCGATCATTCATTCGCCGTCGTGCGTTGAAGCGTTCAGTGAAGCGTTGCACTCGTGTTTAAACAAATAGTGCAAGCTTCTAATAACTATCCCCAGCCCCAGTAGCCAAAAATCTTAAAGTGATGGCAAGTCGTATTTTAACTGGTATGGAGTCACTGAAAATCGTGTCTTGTTTTGATACTAATGGGGATATTTTTCGCACCAAATAGGTAAAATCGCTTGATGACATGCGTATAAAGTTTTCGAATTCTCCAGAAGACTCGCCCAATAACTCAGATTAAATAAATTGTCGCAGCAGAAACACACTCCACGTCCATCTTGTACGGTGGACGATCAACAAAGTGATACCCTCACGTTTACCGCCTATAATGTGGATGCTTGCACGATGTACGTGCCGTATATATAGACGAACACACGAATAACGAGCATCGGCGCGACAAATTACAGACAACAGAATTTTTCGAGGGCGGCGAGTGTAGTGGCTGCATTATATCCCTACGCGCGAGTGAATTCGCGCGAGTCTGATTTTCAGGCGAATTCACCCAAATGACCAGTCTTATAGGCCTCAGACACTCGATCAGAAAACTGAATCCTAGTAGTTGCTTGAAGTTGCACCTCTAGGTAGCTTTCAATCAGGAAACGTGCAATCCATTTTCAATCGACGAAACCCAACGGAGGAGGTTTACAAGTTGACGCGTAGGTTGACGGGTAGGTTGGTGATTATAATGTCGACGGAGGACTGGATGCAAGGCTCTGCCGATTCCCAGACCTCCGTCACAAAGACGATGCGGGAGTGCCGCCGGGTTGTTTTAGTGGGTATACCCGTGCAGTCGCTCTACACGGAGAGTCCCACATAACCCTCCCATACCGCCGATGGGAGGGTATGCGTAACGCATTTATTCCCGGCGTAACCAAAAAAAAAGGTATATACTATTATTATTAAACGGTTTTATTTAGCTTACTCCGTTTGTTTTTTTTTTTTATTCCTTTTTCTTGGGTCAAATTTAGTAATTGCAATTTCATCCTCTTCTTGTCAACCGATTGATCTGAAATTTGGTATGCGCATTTGGTTCTGG
Source organism: Hemithea aestivaria (assembly GCA_947507615.1). Taxonomy (NCBI): domain Eukaryota; kingdom Metazoa; phylum Arthropoda; class Insecta; order Lepidoptera; family Geometridae; genus Hemithea; species Hemithea aestivaria. Next base: position 7,220,609 of record OX382323.1, read on the forward strand.
TGACAATAAAATTATGTATATTTAATATTATTGTAAATCCAAGATGGCTGCCGCTACAAAATGGCGGATAACATTTTTTTTTAATGCCATCAATATTGGTATCAAATGAAAGGGTTTGATAAGTAGACAGGCGCGGATCCAGGGGGGGGTCAGGGGGGTCATGACCCCCCCCAAAATCGTAGTCGAAAAAAAATCCGGTCATATCGACTGGTTTTACGCTACTTTCATAGTTATAATTAGGAAATTTTCTCTTAGCAGCAAGCTTTACGTTCATAATTTTTTTTTACCTACCTATTTTTTTCGGTCCTCGCCTACGAATTATCCCTAAGGTCTCGTAACAAGCTGCACAGTATCTTTTATATTTGGGATTCATTGGATTATATTAACTGCTGCAAGCTGTTCGCGCTTTATGTCGTCTTATTTTATTTTATTTTATTTTACAATTAAGGAAAACTTACGGCTAACGAAATAATACATACAAGGATAGATACTGAAGGCCAATTACAAGTTTTCACAAATAGAAACTTAATATATAATAATATGAAAAGAAAAAGACGACTTTAAAGGACGGACAAACAAATGCACATTACCAAAAATAATAGATATTTATAAGTATACAATAAAAAATATTATGTGATAGAAATGATAAATAACAAAAGATTCCGTATATAAAATAGACATTTTAAGCAAATTATACTTTATATACATAGATATTATTATATTATGCGCTTATGTTAGGTAAGTACTAACTAAAAACTATTACTACTTATTATCGAAGAACTTATTGCTAAGTACTTTTTTTAGTTGCGTGATCGTTGAATTAAAAAGATCGATATCACAGTCATGAGCCAATTCGTTAAAACACCTACTCGCTCTGATAAGAAACGTGTTCTGTCTATATGTACTATTTACCGGCGGGATGCGCAGCAGTGCCGGTTTCCTTACAGGCACAGACGGAGCACGTAAGTATATGCGTTCTAAAAGCTCAGAGCAGTCTACTGAACCGTTTGCGATCGCTAGAAGATATGCAAGGTCTGCTATGCGCCTTCTATGAGCTAGAGGAAGAATATGAAATTTCTGACATCTTTTTCCGTAGTTGTCAAGAAACGTTTTAGATTTAAATTGTAAAAATTTAAGGAAGTGTTTTTGTATACGTTCGAGACGAGTGATATATATGTTATAGTTAGGGTTCCATACCTGTGAGGCGTACTCCAAATGACTACGGACGAAGGAGCAATATAATATTTTTATTGTTTTGATATTACAAAAGTCAGCCGATATTTTTAAAATAAAGCCGAGTGCTTTCGACGCTTTCTTTACAATATTATCAATGTGTTTATCAAAGATTAATTTCGAATCAAAGGTTACCCCAAGATCTCTAATAGAGCTGACTCTTTCCAAAAATATATTTTGTCTTTGCAGTTAAGTCTTTGCGCTTGCAGCAAGCTGCTCGCGCATGCATAATAGTCATTTTTTTTGGCTCGCAGCGAGCTGCTCTCGCTCTATAAATAAGTACATTTAGTTTCCTTGCCACTCGGAGCAAGCTAAACGCACAACATTCGTGCTGAAAATTCAAAGTTTTCTCGGCACTCGCAGCGAGCTGCTCGCGCTTTTATAAATAAGAATATTTAGTTTAAAAGCACATCATTCGGGCTATAAATTTCAAAATTTTCTCGACGCTCGCAGCGAGCTGCTCGCGCTTTTATAAATAAGAATATTTGGTTTCCTTGCCACTCGGAGCAAGCTAAACGCACATTATTCGTGCTGCAAAATTCAAAAATTTCTGGGCGCTCGCAGCGATCTGCTCGCACAAATATTAATAAGAATATTTGGTTTCCTTGCCACTCGAAGCAAGCTAAACGCACATCATTCGTGCGGAAAAGTTCAAAATTTTCTCGGCGCTCGCAGCGAGCTGCTCGCGCTCTATAAATAAGAATATTTAGTTTCCTTGCTACTCGGAGCAAGCAAAACGCGCATCATTGGTATTGAAAAATGTAAGATTTTTAAGACTACGTTAAACGTGTCTCCAAAAAAATTCTTAGGTAGAAAAAAATTCTAGCTGATGACCCCCCCCAAAATCATGGTCTGGATCCGCGCCTGTAAGTAGAATACAGTGCACTATACAAAATCAAAATCCAAGATAGCCGCCGCTACAAAAAAGCGGATAACCAATTTTTTTTCAATCCCATTAATATGGGTATCAAATGAAAAGGCTTGACAAGTAGAATTTTTTTTTTTTTTTTTTTTTTATGTTATGAAGTAGAAGACGAGCAAGACGCTCTCCTGATGTTAAGAGATAACGGCTGCCCATAATCAGTACAGTGTTACCTAGGATTTCACAATTAAGTGAAACTCTAGGAGCACTGCACCAACGCTTCCTACTCAAGAGTCATAAGATGTTAAGACTCTTTAGCCCAGTAATTTCACTAGCTACAGTGCCCTCCCACCGGAGCACAGTGATGTTTGCACATCACTGCTCAGGCGGCAGAATAACTGGCACTGTTGGGGTACCCACCTAGACGACCTCCTGCAAAGGAAGTCTACCCCCGGTAAATGAATACATTATACTAAAAAGCCTAAAAATAAAAAATGTAAAAAAATGTTTTTAAGTTAAACGGTTTTATTAAAAAAATATTACAGAACGATTCACTCGTATCATGTAAATTCCAAGCGAAGTATAAATGCCAATACTATTATTTGTCAGATCGAGCTGAAACATTTTTCTGTGCCGATGCCCCAAAAACCGATTTATTTGTTGCTTTGTCATATTATTTACTGACACGATTCGCGATCGATTACCTCTGTTCTGCTATTCTTTAACCTCTTTAATATATGAAAATGTCTGCATCGGTTATAGCTATTAATTTAGATATTATAAAATATATTATCGTATTGTGTTTTAATTTTAAAGTGAGATTTAAAAAGTGATAAGAAATGTCATTTCCTATACGAAAATTCTCGTCTACTCCAAGTACGACGTCAAAGAAGTAAAATCCATGTTTTAAGTTTTAGGAATTTTATTAAAAATGTATTTTATCTCTGAAATTGCAGCAAACGCGTAAAAGGATTGAATTCTTGAATGGTAGAGTTAAACGGTAAAAGTTCTGCTTGCAGACCGTAGTAGCTTACCTAAAGGATATTACCTACCGACGTGACACAATGATTATAAATCTTAGCAATTGAGCTAGGGATTCACTTAACTCGAATGTGGATATCTCGCTTTTTCTTATAGCGTTTTTATTATAAATATTATATCTAATAAATATAATACTGTGTTGGTTATAGAAGTCTTCCAAGACGACAGAATAGATTTTTTCAACAAACACAGACGAAGTTCCTCGAGTCAGATAGTAATGTACATATAATGCCTTCCTTGTCTCCCTTGTCACTAGTGTCTGGCCCTACAAAGTTTTGACAAACTTTTTCACGAATAAAATCAACTTGATGTCACGCCTTTTCAGTGTTTATTTATTTTTTTATTTAGGATAGGGCTGCGTTCGACCGCAGTCTCACCTGTTGGTCAGACGTTGACTGTTGGTGAGAGTGTAAGTGATGACGTGGTCGACGGTAGAAGTTGTTGCACACTGGTCTAGCCTACTAACTAATAACCTATTAACCCTATACTTCAAGACACTTAACTTGTAATTTACTGAAAACACTGAGGTAGGTAGGGTTCCAAATCTTCGTCGCCCGGATTATGAAGGTTAAACTAAAGCCCTATCTATATGAAGTTTCTCGTCCGCTGGTGCTGGTGGTATCTCAGAGATCTACTCGAAGCAATCATAGTAAATAGTAATGCCATTCTTGTTTCCCTTGTCCCTCCAACGTGTCTCCCCAACAAAGTTATTGCAGGTTTTTTGCGAATAAAATCAACTTAATGTCACGTCTTCATATTTGAAACAAGCAAAACCGCAGGAACACCCCCAGGTTTTAAGTGGGTATTGGTGGTTTGTGGGACTCCCCCGCCGCGCCCATATTCGGCGGGGGAGTCCCACAAACCACCCCGCGCTCTCCGGCGTGGGATGATGATGCGTAACGCATTTTACTTGGGTCAAAAAAAGGATCTTAGCTATCTCTATACTTAATTTCAGCTCAATCGGTCCACCCATTAAGGCGTGAAAGCGTCACAAACATCCATACTTTCTTACAAATTTTACGTTTATAATATTATAGCAGGATCTATGTGATAATAATCTAAATAATGTTTCTTACCCGGTTTCTCATCGATTGGTGGTGGCGGTATCTCAGGGTCCTCTTCGATGCAGCTCTGCTCATCCGGAAACTGTACGTGTTTCTTTATATTCGACCGGCATGGTTTTGAAAGGACCGAAGCTGGTGACAAAAAATGTTTAATTAGATTTTAACATTACTTTAAAAAAACAAGACATAACACAAAACAACAAAACGGCACAACTCACGTCTAATATTGTCGAGAATATCTCAACCACGGTTTAGATTATAATTATAAATCGATCGATCAATCGGTTGAGATATTCTTGACAATATTAGACGTGAGTTGTGCCGTTTTTGTTATTTTAGTTAAGACATAATACTCGAATATACTCGATATCACATAATATGTAGCATATATTATATGGCAAAGTATTCTAATAATACCTGAATATTCCGCTATTTAAAAAAGGGATCAGATTTTAATTTTTTTTCCTATTTTTGAAACATGTTAAATATTAAGTGCACAAAATATGTTTATTGTCAATATAGAGGTAAAGGTTTCTAGTAGTAATTTGTAGGTTATCTAGTATATACTGTGTTAGGTAGGTATATAGGTAATTAATAAATATGCTTTCTATAGGTACATTACAATCAGAACCCTTGCTCAGGAAGCAAGTTTGTTTCGGCCGGTTTATTATTACTAAATCAGCAGATCACAAACTCTGTGTTTTACAAATCCAACGAACTTTGAAATTCAAAGATCAGCCATAAAACATTTCATTCGAACTAGCAGAAGAACTCAAAGTTACCGAGTCATTACACTTTATACCAGTAAAATAGATTGACGGCTTCAGTCTTGAGTGCCTTGGCTTAAAATCACGAACGAGAATAAAGAAAATACAAAGTTGAAAGGAAACCTCGATACTTGCGCAAAGTGTGAAGGCACCCTTTAGGTGTTATATTGGGATAGATTCCGTAAGTGCGTCAAGGAGAATTCAAGTTGTGTAGAGAGTTGTCCTACTGTCAAGAGTAATTGACGCTTCTAAGAGCACAATGACATTGGGAGTAGCTGCAAATTGTATGCAATGAAAGTGCGAGTAGCATCTTGATATATGTCAGTAAAGTCTTGACAGTGGGACGCGAGTTGCTAGTCTTATGTCAATGTCTTACTATGCTTAAGAGGCAGCAATACCTATCGGAGCAGTGGGAGTAAAATACTGTCACTCGAAATGTTGCCATCTAAGATAGATAAATGAAAACCACTCATATTTATTTGTGTGGAAACTGAATGCATTCGTCATTCCTCTTTGCTTATTTCTCTATTATAACGTTTTTGTGTTTACCTCTATTAACTTTTTTACAATTTCATAAGGCACATCAATGTGGCAATGGAAATACTAGAGGATTATTTACAAAAAAAAATTAACTCATGTCAAAGTGACTCGTTGCCTTAGAGCAGTGAAATTTAATCGAATTTTTAAAAAATCAACACACGTCAGGCGTCACCATCGCCAAAGCAATTTTAGTAGCAACTCCCGTCCCACTGTCAAGAGTAATTGACATAATATCTGCCATTCAAGCACAGACGCTCCGTAGACTTGTCTTGCTGTCAAGTCAATTGTCATCCCATACATTCACAAAAGTACAATGTGATGACAGTTTTACTCTTGAAGTTTCGTCGGGATCCCATGTGTCATGCTACGGCCACAAGACGCTACTCTTGCTGTCATTGCATACAATTTGCAGCTACTCTCAATGTCATTGTGCTTTTACAAATGTCAATTGCTCTTGACAGTAGGACGGCAGTTGCTACTCTTACGTCAATGTCACGTGTGTGCTCGCGCCGCAGACAGACAAGAAGAGCGGCATGTCTCATGATACGATATCTATGAAGGCACCTCTTTGGTGCCATTGATGTCGGCTTAGTGCGAATAAATCCGACGAAATGACAAATTATGGAAGTATGTTACCTATTCATTATGATTCTCTTTTGAAGGCTACTACGTGATAACGTGATAGAGGAAATATATTTACGCGTAACTAGAACAAAGCGGAATCATGGCTTAAGCATGTCAGTACCTACATAATCTTTTAATGAAACATAATGTATTAGATATTTACCATATTCAAATTATTACATGGCCTTAATTCGAAAGACATACATAATATATGTATAGGTATATATAAGGGTCTCTAATAACGAAAGCTCAAGCTTTGGTATTTATTTCTAAAGTGCGAGCAGTAGCACTTCAGGCATTTCAATACAAATAAATAAAAGAATATTATAATGGCATTGTTCGAATAAACTGGATTATTTACATTCAATTTACTTATATTATTATTATTAAATTTAAAAGTTCTATAGTGAAAATACAATTTAAATCCAAATGGACTGAATAAAGATAAAAGTGAGGAAAAAATGATTTCTAACTTTATTATTAATGTTAGTGATAACAAAAAATAATTGTAGCAATTTATATAATATTTTTATTTTGCAACGCTATTGTAGGTTTACTCGTGACACGATAGCAGCATTTTTGAGCGTTTAAAATCCGTTCTGCCCAACATTCTCTCAGTAATCGCTCTGTAATAGTATAATTCAAGTCAGATCCAGTTTGAATAGCTCGTCTTGGAGACGTTATTAAAAAATCAATCTACCTCTTCAGAGTCTGCAGAGAAGGTTATCAAAAGACACGTTTTCTATAATTTTCTCATTCTATCGGTTGTTTATTCGCTTTTATGAGTCTGCCGTGTTTATTTTCACATCTCCCTACCTTAAGTAATGAAAATGGATTTACGGAATTATAATATCGGCGTTATGCTTCTGAGAGATTCTGTTAGCTTTCACCTTGTACATTTACGCTAAGAATTCTTTAAAAAATACATACTTTTGTACTTAACGTTGACTCGAAAAGTGATGACTTATTATCTCCGTAATTTTTGAAAATGTATACCCGAACCGAGTCCGATCCGAATTCTATATAGAGGTGAAATAATCATCAGTTTATGTAGCACACGTAATAAAAAAATTAAATAGCCCTTAAAAATAAAAAGTAACACTAGTGTTTTTGCGACGACTGACGACTTTCGTAAGAGTAAAATAAAAATCTGCTATTTTTTTTGTAATTCTGTAGACAATCATATAACGGAGTGATAACTATCATTTAAATCAGCCTGTGAGTAAGAATAATATATAATTATCAGAGCGTAATATAACATATTAATTAAGAACTTGATCATAAAACATTATAAAGACAGATGGAGGCGAAGAACTCAGCTCTCATTCGTTAACAATCAAACGAAGGTGTTTTTGTTCTTATTCCGTCCTTTATTAAGGTCTTGGTAAACTCTACGAGAGGCGGAGGTTGTTAGTGACCAATTAAGTTTGATTGCTCCTTCATCGTCTGTCTTTCATCCAATATTTGTTCAGAATATCGTGTTCAACTGTCCTCGATTGATATTGTATTCTCGATGGTCATATTACATGGATATATTATAGCAAAGTATATTATAGCTAATTTGATGACATAATTCTTTTGTTTGGACGTGATCTCATAGAATTCCTTATAGATATTAACTAGGATGATTGGATCAAGCAAACATTGGCATAGCAGCTATATAAAATAACGTATTAGTTTAGGTGCATATACATAACTAGCTGCGCCCAGCGGTTTTACGCGCTGTACTGTAGCCTATGTGTTATTCAAGGGTCTAAGCTATCTCTATACCTAATTTCAGCTCAATCGGTCCACCCGTTTAGGCGCGAAGAAGTAACAAAGATATACACTCACTCACAAACTTTCGCCTTTATAATATTAGTGTGATGATATGTATAATATGCAAAATAATGTGATTTATTTTGAATTCTTAATTTGCCAAACATTTAATGTACTTTCACTCCTTTTCGTTAGGTACTCTTTATCTTATTGTAATACTCCCTATACCTATCTACCCTCTACTCAATACTACCTCTTTTCCTTATTTTTTTTTTTTTTTAAGTCTTTGCTATCATAAATATAATATTATCTATGATATCATGTTCATCATATACCTATAATTTGTACTTACTATGTATATTTAAATATGTATTATGTGTATGTATGTACAGCATATTTTAATATTATGTATAATTATGTGTGTGTTATGTGTGTGTTATGTGTGTATTATGTATTATTATGTGTTTGTGTGTTATGGATGTAAGATCTTATATTATATATTATTATAAATTGTATGCTTTTATTATTTATTAAGTATTTAATATTCTATATTTCTTAGTTTGTATATCTAAGTTACCACCAACTACCAACCAAGTGTGATTTTTTGTTACTCCTTTCCCTGCTTGGTTGTCTGGAAGAGATCGCTTTTAGCGATAAGACCGCCAATTGTAACACCCTTGTATACTATGTAACAATATTTTAAGTTTTTTGTTTTGTGGAGTTTCAATAAAGAGTTGTGTATTGTGTATTGTAATATAAATATATCGGCAGCTTAGATTATAGCTATTAAGTTTAGTTGCCACATAGTAAATTCGGGGGACCAGAAACGGAAGTGGCACTGTTTCTTGTGTAACGCAGGCTAACATCGTTTCGTGATTGGTAGACCTGTAATGGGAGTGACGGGAAGTGACGTTAGCCAATGAGAGTTGAGTTTAGTTGAGTCGAGTAACACGTTCGTCCGCTAGGGGCGCTGTTGTGAGCGAGCGGTAGGGCGGACGGGCGTGAGGTATTATATTGAGCTGTGTAGACGACGGAGGCTCACTTTACGTTTGGCTGGCGACCGGGACGGACACTTTACCTTTGACGGGCGACTGGGACGGTCACTATACGGTTTGGGTATCGAATTAGTTATCGAAGCGTTCGTAGCTTTGCGGAACACTCGGTCCCCGTTAATATTGTGTAATACTGAGTAGTGTAATATCATCCTTAATCACATTGTAATGTAACTGTTTGCAAGTGTAATAAAAGTGATCATATCGTTGTGTGATGTCTTATTCTTCTCGCCCGTTATATCCACGCTGTAAACCATGCCTGAGGGGCTCCAGAATGAGCGACAATAGAGTGACAGTGACACATATAGGTTACTAAGCTAAGCGCCCGGTATCCTGTCCCGACAAATATATACTCATGTTTTAAACTTACAAGCAAAATAATAATCTGAAAAGCTAGATGAATTTATTGCGATTATCAACGTAAATAAAAATATTCAAAAGCAAATTTTTTTGTAAAGTATTTATTTATTGTACAATAAAGTACTTCTAATTTTAATCTTATGTGATCTAATCTAGTGAAAGATATAATTAACTAGTACTAATAATTATTAGTATATTAATTTGTTTGTAAAAGGTAAGTAGCTAGGCGTCGGTTATTGTACTGTACAACGATCTAATAATCGGTTATATATATAAGATCGTTGGTACAGTAGTAAAGCGGTACCAACTGGCGGTTGACAATGCGCCTCAAGTTCCTATAAACCCTTACATCCATTATTCACGACTATGGACACCATTCCGAACCAAACGTATTTTGCCACCAAATAACATTCAGGGAGATTGTTTTATCAGGTGTTGTAGCATCCATGGCCCAGAGGGAATAAAGAGGTATGCAGGGATCGAGTTTCAAATCTCATCACATCACGTTTCATTTTTTATCTAAGGTTTTGCTGTGAGATCGGATTCAGTATATAGGATTATGTATAGGATAGAATACGCTTATTATAGTGCGTTTCCACTGACACGGAGCGCAGCGGACTAGAATTGATCAATCACAGAGCTGGGATGTATGTAGATGTCAAACAATTTTAAGCTTTGGGATTGGTCAATGAGAATGATGTTAGGTTAGATTATATAAGGTAAATTAGGTTAAATTATCACAGGGAAACAAATAACATTAGCAATTTAAACTGTCCTAAACGGTCCATAAACGACAAGTTATAAAGTATCTGACAATAAATATATAGCCGAGTCTAGAATATACTTCTTATTGAAGCCGTTTGAAAAGTAATGTCATGAATTTGATTTTATAACTAAACCGACTAAACACACGGATATAAAAATCGAAACTAGGCTCGACCCTGGGTTTCGGACAATTACGATGTCCTTCATCAGGAGGTTTTATTCAAAATCGTAAACTATGTCATGTTCTATTAATGCAAAAGAACAACCGAAAGCTTCAAAAGTGCAAGATCACGTTTTAAGGTTGCTTTTCACGAGGGGAGGATAAAATGGACTAGTCAGGTACCGAGTACTTATTGTGTAGACCACGTACATACACATTTGATAAAATGAAGAAATATGGTTAGCGATCTACAAAAACCCGGAATGTTTAGACAACGAACAAAAGATCTGAAATAAAGGAGGAGTACCTAAAATAAAATACTTTCAATAATCTAGATAAGGAAAATCGAGTAGCCTTACCTATATAATAAGCTTACTCTCTTATGTTGTATGTCCTACCATTCAGAATATAATACTGTGAATTTTCTTCTTAAACTTGTTGTCTGTTTAAATCTAAATGTGAAAGGCAGTAAATGTCAAGCAAAGGACGTCTGCTTGGTAACTGATACCATACCTTTTTGCTATTCTATCTGTCGCAAATGTTTGTAAAAAATACCATATTTCATTATTTATCATGACTTAACAATCTTAATGACAATATGCAATAACAGACAAGTTACCTAGTGTAGCACTTATTTCAAACTAGTGGACCAGCGCGCACTTCGTTGCGTCTTACAAAAAATTATCATTGTTACTCTACTATAATATGCACCTATAAACCTTCCTCTTGAATCATTCTATCCATTAATAAAACAGCAACAAAATCCGTTGCGTAGTTTTTATGATTTTGGCATATATAGGGACCCTGGGACATACACACATGGGAGTCGACTTTGTTATATACTAGAAAGAAGAAGGTATGTAATGATGTTAAACTTGATCACTTACACAACATCTTGGAAGGTGCCTCAGAGAACTCTTCGGGATCGTGTCGGCTCGGCATGGGTCGGCCGGCGGAGCGGCGGCGGCCACTCAATGCTGAGCTGGTGGTGGTCGTATGTTGAGCCGTCGCCGTGTACTGCACTGCTGCCAACTATAACGTCATCTTATTATAGAATAGAATAGAATTACTCTTTATTGTGGCCACATAAAAATTCCTATTACAATATTATAACATATTGGCCCACAATGGGCGGCCATATCGCTCACAGCGATCTCGTCCAGGCAACCAACTTTGGACGGATTTATAGGTATCTTATTTACTTGAAACGAGCGCTTACCACTGAAAATCACATTCATATTAACACATATTAAAGAGATTGACTTTAGCAATAAGACCGCCAATTGTTACACTGAATTTATGTTTTAGTTTTTTCCGTATATTTGTGGTGTTTCAATAAAGATTCTATTAAAATTGTCGCATTTTACAGATTCGCAAAGGCGACAGTTGCTATGCAGATTTCGCAGTGCGCTACAATTTAAATATTAAAAACAGAAATTAAAGGAATTGCATTATACGCAAAGCACAATTTATTTAATAATAATAAAAAATGGAGTCATTTTTTACTAGAGGCAACTTTTCTGATTTGGTTACTCAACCTATTATTGCGTAAATTAATGTTTTTTTTAATGTTATTGCGAAAAAATGGCGAAAAACATAGTACGAGTATTAAGCTTCGAAATGAGAGGTGAAGTGGAATGGCTAAAGGTCGAAAATCTTCGGCGTTCTTTATTTAAGAACGGGAAATATTTATTTTTTCAATACATAGGTAAGTAGGGGTCGCGGTTCGACTACCTTTTCACTTTTTCTTAGAAAATAGAAACTTCTTTTACAACTTTCGGAAGTAAAAATGACTAACCTACATAAATCGTGGTAAAGTATCTTATTGGGATTGTTTTCGTTTCATTGTCAGAAAGAAATGTACAATAATAAACAAACAATAATAACAATACACGATTGTTGCGAAATGTTCTTGAATAAAACCACATTATAACTTGTATATGGATCATGTAAACAACTTTTAGATGTCAATTAAAAATTTTACCTATAAAAACTTTAAAATTCAAATTTTTTTAGTTTACCTATCCATTAAATTGTTATTTGAGGGATCGTATTCCTCGTGATATTTTTTATAAAATAAGGCCGGGCTGGCAGCTTTTTACGTTTTCTTGCTTTTTAAGTTTAATTTTACGAATAAGAAAGCACCGTTTGGCATAGGAAAAATGTTTGAGTGGACAGTTTATTATAAAGTTTGATAGGAACCGCGAACCCTATCAAACTTTTTAATATTGTCTTACAATATACCATATAATACAAATGTTTGTGAAATACTTAGGAACAATAAAATAATATGCGCCATTGTTCCACATTACTTCTGTCTAAAATGAATTCCATCTCCAAAACAAATAAAAGGCCACTCGAAATAAATTGAAAAATACAAGACCCAAGGATAACTGAACTTTGATTGTGTCATTTAATATTCCCTTTGAAAAGTACAATAAATAAAACAAAAGAGATAATCATTAACTTATTCAAATTCGTGGTCCGAGTCGACAAAGTGCCAACCTCATATTTGCATAAATAGACCTTTGTATAAACCTTAAGCAAGGAATATTTTATTTTCAAATGGTAGAAAATACTTGTATATTATCTGAACGTTAAAGACGAAATATATCGTATATTTAACTCTCGGTGGTTAAATATCAATAAGTTGGATGATAGACCTCAGGGCGGGGTCAGGTTATATCGGACCCCTGGAGTAGGGTTGTCATTACAAAATATTCAAAATGTGTTTTAGCTATAAAATAAACATTAAGAAAACTAAAATTTAAAATTCTATAGAGAAAACTGTAAGCATTAAATATAGCTTGTGTGCCTAATGAGAATATTTTTTTCAGTAGGAGTAGACTTCCTTTGCAGCAAGTCGACCAAATGAGTATCCCTACAAGTAAGAGAACATCTTGCTCGTCTTTTTTTTTTTTTTTAATTAATTAAATAAAATATTGTTTGGATTAGTAAAAACTTGGAAAATAAGCTTTGTAATAACACATGGTCGGAACACGGGGTTCATAATTTAGTCTGCTTGTCTTGTCCTAATTTTTACGATTTTATTTATAACTAGCTTATTCTCGCGGCTTTGCCCGCGTGGCAAAATCCTTTCTTAGCGAAGGTCTACGTCATGCAACCTATCTGTACTCCAAATTTCAACTGAATCCGTTCAGTACTTTGGGCTGCTTGCCTTTATATTTAGATGTACACGAAATGTAGTTCTTAAATTATTTATTTACAATAATTAGAGTACCTAAGTTCTAGTTGTGAGCAGCCCTAATAGGCCCGTGTAGTTAATCTGCCGTCGGTCGACCCTCCAACGTAGAGGCCGTCTGATAACAAATAAGTTGGACCCGAGCGTTGCAACCTAAGTGTACATTAACGGAAACCTGTTCAAACTTTTCACGAGTAATTTGCCAGAACGAGTAGAAATATTTAGCGGGCTGTTCACAAAAAAGGCCACTTATTTTACTCTTTTTCCATCCCTAAATTAGGGATGTTTGCAAGGTATTTTTTTTAAATATACTAGTATAAAATAGTTTAAAATATTAGATACATATTTTTTGGTTCATTTAAAAAACTGAGATATACGCTTTATAAGTTTTTGTGTTGGGACGCGTGACGTCACTACGCGGTACAACATGTACCAGTATTCGGGTAATGACGTCACGATTAAGCTACTTTAATGCGTTGTATTTCTCACGTTTTTTATCAGATTTATAAATAAAAAATACGTGTCCAATATTCTATAATAATCTACATGATGGACCAAAAAAAATGTATCAACGTCCCCATTTGCCACAACGAGTGGAAATATTTAGCGGACCATTCACAAAAAGGCTATTTTACTCTTTTTAGCGTCAGAATTAATGGCGCGGCAAGAGAAACAACAAATGGCTTTTCGTAATTACAATTAGGTGAATTGGTCTCGTTTGTGCGAGATAATTCAGTTCTAATAAACAACTAAGTTTGTGTAATTTTGTAAACATTATTACAGCGGGTACAAACTCTCCCAGGTTTCTTAATGCGAGAAACACATCTAGGTTCGTCCAATTTTCTGCCACGACTCATTCTAATTGCAGAGAATTATTGGACGTGCAAGAGGTAACTCTCAGAATATCGAGCGTAGTGAGTAGTGCAGTGTTGCGTTAGTGATTGGATCGAAGAGCTACGAACAACGTTAACGTGGCAGCGTATTTTGGTAAACGGTAAACGGACCAAGTCTGGAATTTGCATAACATTCATATTATCAATATTTAGTAGGTACTATTCGCTACCTTGAAATACCCACGTTAATCATGCATAAATTATAATAATCTAGGGGACACGCGCGCACTTCGTCGCGCTTACCTAATAAAAAAATATATCAGTGTTCTTCTACTACGTATATTACGCATGTATTATACATATAAACCTTCCTCTTGAATCAGTCTATCTATTACTGAAAACTTCATCAAAATTCGATGCGTAGTTTTAAAGATATAGGCATACATAGGGACAGACAGACGCGGGAAGCAACTTTATTTTATACTATGTAATATCTAATATCTAATGTGATATAATATCTAATTTATTGTGATAAAATAAACAATGTCTCAAAGAACACAGGCTCTGAAATATGGGACTGGATGCAAGAATCTGCCGATTCCCAGTCCTCCTTGACAAAGACAATGCGGGAGTGCCGCCAGGTCGTTTTAGTGGGTATACCCGTGCATTCGCTCTGCACGGGGAGTCCCACATAACCCTCCCATACCCCCGTAGAAAACAAAAAAAGGCTCTGAAATATCATTGCAGTAGTTTAATAGATTCCAATACCTTTGGAATCTATTAAACTACTGGATGGAGCGCAGTATCTTAGGAGTGAAACTTACAGATAGGGTAAGAAATACAATACTGCGCTCCAAAACGCAAATAATGGATGTAGCTCAGAAAGCCGCTCGTCTCAAATGGGACTGGGCCGGCCACGTATGCCGCATGTCAGAGGAACTGTGGGCCTGGACTACCACTCAGTGAAGCCCACCTGTCCGGAAACGGCAACGTGGCAGGCCCAGAACCCGTTGGAGAGACGAACTTGACTCCTACCTCAAGGATTGGACCCTAACCGCCACCCAGAGACAGGAGTGGAAAGAGAGAAGGGAGGCCTTTGCCCTGCAGTGGGACAGTATGGGCTAATAATAAATAATAATAATACCTTTGGCTCGATTTAGTTGTTTAACAATCATTTATCTGACCGCAACTGGCATTGTTTTGTTCAATGGACACCAAACTTTGATTAAACTGTTTTTGATATTAAACAGAGGTTATATAATTATTATAAACTGACTCAAACACAAGATAGGCGACTAACAGGACTTGAAACAATATAATAGGTATACTTGTATTTATTAGGTACATGTTTTCAAAATTCCTTCTAATTTCGTAGTCTGTAAGAGATTGCTTTATGCGATAAGGCCGTCAATTGTTTGCCTCTAGTTTTAAGTTTGTTTTATATTTAGAACTATTTCTTGTAACCTAGTACGCCAAAAATAGTTATTCTATTCTACATTCGAGTAGAGAGAACGAGTGGAGAAGTAATAAAATATTTAACCCACTGTTGAAGACCTTCCCCGCTATTGGTCTGTAGGTTTGATTCCCAATCAAGTCAAATATTATTTCGTATCAAATATTACATCACGCGCCTATTTGACATTTGTATGTATGAATATCAGTCGTCTAGTTATAATACGAGTATCACGGCTATGGGATTAATTTGAAATCTCGTTGACGTGTGTCGAATGTTGATCCATATTCACAAATATTATTACTATAATATTATTGTTTTGTATAAAGATTTAGTGGTTTTTAATTCCGCACAACAAATCCATTCTCACTGGACAAATTGTGTCGCCAAGAGACGATTACGACTGTGTACTGTGTTCCGACACGATATTCAGTGAAACCAGGAAGTTATTTTATTCTCGCCTTCAAGGTTTAGCTATCTTAGACCTCATCATATCTTATGATCAGATGAGATAATGATCAAAGGCTAACAATAAAAAGCCCAAAAACATAAAAATATTTACAAGTTTTTCAACCCGTAGATAACAAGTGAATTAATTTAAAATTTTAAAAAACCCCCAACGCAATACGTAATTCACAATTTTTTTGATGGCGGTTATCTTGGATTTTAAATTTTATGTAGTGGGCTTTATTCTACTCGTTAAGCCCTTTCATTTAATACCCATATTGAGGGGGTCGTGGAAGAAAAAAGTAATCCGCCATTTTGTAGCGGCGGCCATCTTGGACCGATTTCCACCAAACATGGCTAAGAACACTCTCGACACTCGAAAGTAGAGTTATACTTTCAAACAAAAAAAACTAAATCAAAATCCGTTCATCCGTTTGGGATCCGTTTGGAAGAACACACACACACACACACACACAGACAGACAGACAGGCACGTCAAACTTATAACACCCGTCGTTTTTGCGTTTGGGGTTAATAAAATAACTATTGCAAAGATCCGCACAAACGCATGGAAAATAATGTAATAAATGGAAAAATAAACAAAAAAGAAGCCCATGGCTTAATTCTTGATGGCGATATCCAATATTGCAATTGAATCGTCAGCCTGTCACCGAGTAACCCTTCACTAATAGAAAAAGAAAATGCGAAAAGGAAAATGGATGAAAATGGGTAACTCCGGGAAATATGTATGATGGATCCTCTGTATACCGATAGAGATATATAAATATGAGCCTATAGTTTATACTTTACTATTTGTTTGAAAAACAGCACACAAATTTTTCGTAAAATTGCTAATCCAAATACTTATAATAGAGTACCTACGCTTTATATGGAATGAATCGACAATAATTCTACTACTACTAATATTGTAAACGTGTAAGTTTGTAAGAACGTATGGATGTCTGGATGTATGTCTGTTACTCTTTCACGCCTCAACGGGAGAACCGATTGAGCTGAAATGAATTTGGTATAGAGATAGCTTAGACCCTGGAATAACACATACAGTACAGCGGGCAAAACTGCTGGGTGCAGCTAGTTCGTTTCATATATTTACTACGTAAGACTTTGTCCACGATTTCGTCTAGAAGCAAGAATGATAAATGCTATAGATAGAACCAGATTATACCCAGATAGTAAATAACGCAGGATAAATCCCTCCTGGATTTTGCACTAATATACTGACTGGCTAAAGAATGGATGTCCGATATGTCATTCCCCTGGTAAAACCTAATACGCGGTATCGAAAACATCAATACCCGTTAAGCTGTAAATCCATAACAAAGGCATCGATCCATTGACGCTCGACCATCAGTCCCTTGGACGTAAGCGTAAAAAACAGAAGCGCTAAAACAAGCACGTTGCCAAAACTAGTATAAAAAAGGTATAAAAAAGATTGCATTATATATAATGAATATTTTACGTTACCTAAATATCTTGAATAAATAAATACAAATCATGTTAAATGCTCTACAAAATGTAAAACATTCACATACAAGTTACTACTATTAATGAGTAAAATCGCAACTTTTGACTCAGGTTGTCCTACAAAATGCATTTCGATGAGCGTACTCGTTTTAGGGCTGCCCATCATAGCTTATTAACAAAACAAAGTTTATCACATTTTTGTTAGATTAATCTAATGTTACTAGTGATATAGTTGGTTGCTTGAAACCTAGTAGAGATCGCTTTGGGCGATAAGGCCGCCCATTGTGGGCCTTTATGTTAAAATAATTTTAACCGTAGTAATTATAAGAATTTTTCAGTTATATTGGTCACAATATCGAGTATTTCTATTCTATTCTATACATAACTGTGTAAATAAAATACAATAAAGTCAAATAAGGTTTAAGTCTGTGTTTGAAATGAAATACAATAAAGTCAAATAAGGTTTAAGTCTGTGTTTGAAATGAGATCAATACCTATACTAGCAGTAGGAACGTTTACGTACATATTAATTGGCACTAGTGGTCTCGCCGCACCGCACCGGTGCGGAATGAAATGTTGAGATTATTAACATCGACTATAAACTCGATATTATTGAAAACCAACGAACTAGGGATTTATTTCTTCGTAGTTGAAAACATCAATATTGGTTTTCAATCATAATATATCAGTTATCAATGTGTCTAAAAAATTTTACAAAACTAAACCTATTATCCAACTTATAAATACTTAATCTAAATTTAAATCTAAAAAACCTATGGTGGAGGGTTAGGCAGCCAGAATGCTGGCGGCATTGACCCGCTAAATACAAATACTTATCTTTTGGGCAAAATACAAGCCAGCATTCCGGTCACCACCAATCACCAATGTGTCTTATATATTGTTTATTTATTTATTTCATAATTCAGCACAACGCTAGGACTAAGTTAATGCTAAAGTAACATTTTCAACCAGTTGTCCTGAAACTGGAGAAAAGTAGACAATGGGAGAAGTGCAGACAAAGATAAGGAGAAGCAATCTTAAAATTAACATACGATTACAAATTATTTGTTATTATCTAGACACGCGGCAGCGAGTCAAGCCAAGTTCAAGCAAAGGATTAATATTTCAATAGATGTCTTAAGAAATTCTTAATCGTGAAATACTCATAAGGTCTTCAAATTTCAAAGTAGGTAAAGTAGAGGTAGTACTTAAGCACTAGAAGCCTACTAGCAACACTAGTGGTAGTGTAGGTACTCCTAGGCAATGGTTACCACTTACCGTCCGGAGGGCCGTCGGCTTATTTGTCGCCTTTAGCAAAAAATACAATGCAATGTGATCCAAATGAAACATAGCTGGAGAGAAGTGTTGGAGCATTTTTTAGAAGTTTGCGCTCAGCATTCCTTTGTGTCGTAGTAATGGAATCAACTTAGGCGCGGTCAAAGTTAATGTAGCGCCGTCCCCAGCCAGACAAATGAATTTTTCTGTGAGCAAAGTCGCTACGTAAAATTTGTATGATGAATTCGTAAGCGGCGTATAAAATTGTTATGACTCCAGCGTAATTCTTTGGGAGAATATCGTGAAACTTCTTATAAAATTACGTGTACGAGTAGTGAGTAGTCACCTTGTGTAGTAATAGGCCAAGCGTGACATGTGCGTGGTCTTGTCTTGATATCTAGTTGAACTGTCATCCTATACCTCTATACTGTGCTGTGCTCTAGAGAATGTAAGGGATGCAAGTTTAGCTAGGCAAGACACAGCACACTCCGTGCTAGGCGTATAACTCCCTTCAGTTTGTATAACATTAGATGACAATATATGGGTATAATATTATGTATATTAATATATTATGTACTCTTGAAAGTTAAGTTATCGCCTAAGGCCTGATTCACGTTACCAGACTAATGCGCGTTTACAATTACAAGTTACATAAGCGGTGACCTCAAAATTGGTAGACAACTCATCCAACTCCTGTTTTGTGCTCAAGTCCTAAATGTTTTCATGAAATAGGTAAGAAATTATGTTAATCAATCAACTTTCAGTAAGAAAACTGCCGTCGATCAACGTGACCGTTACTATGAAA
The DNA here is from genome assembly GCA_947507615.1 of Hemithea aestivaria. Lineage (NCBI taxonomy): Eukaryota > Metazoa > Arthropoda > Insecta > Lepidoptera > Geometridae > Hemithea > Hemithea aestivaria. Next base: position 7,240,334 of record OX382323.1, read on the forward strand.
AGACTAATGTTACTGAAGGATATAAAACCCGTGGTCTGTTTTTGTCCCTTTGAAATATTTTTACTGTAGCGCCTCTTCAAGAACATGCAAGTAACGATAATAATATAAAGGGCACTACAGAACAGGCGGACGTGCATACATTGAGAAAACATGTTTTTAATAAATAAACTTTTATTAATAACAATACCAAAATGTAAGAAATTGCTGCTGAGCGTCTAAGCGCAAGTGGGTAAATAAATATTTGAAAAAAAAGAAGGATGCTCGGCTTTACTACATATATGCTTAGACAAAACCAATAAAGCCCACCTTTGTGTATACACTAGCACTTTTTGAGCAATGCCCTTTTGCTATTAATACAGCTGAACTGAATTTACCGTTCAAAATATGTGTGTAACGCCTAGAGTAAAATCGAAATGCTTCGAGGTAAACGCCTATCGCATTTATCATGTAAACTGACGTTTCAGCTAACAACAAAATGGGGGCACGTTTATCGTAACAGGACAATGTAAGAAATAAATTATTGACAAAAAAGTTCCTATGAGGTGGCACTCCCTAGAGGTACGTACATTGCTTTGAACGTAAAATCAGGATAACATCTGATCCGTCAAACCATATCATGTATTACGAGTATGTATGTGCTTCATTTTATTTCGTTATGTGAACTTAAAAAAATGCCTTTAAACAAAAACAATCTTAACGTACATTGCTAAAACACTTGAAAAAAGTTCTTGATATTTTAGAATGTTTCGTTATCCACTTCGCATTGCATAGCACTTAGCATTGCATTGCACTAGAGATTATCAATATATATCATACATACGTACTCGTATATATGTATGTACCTGCAGTCGTAAAGAAAATTCTATGGTTGCCAGAGCAGCGAGTGAAATCCGGGCTTATCCGGGGCCTTTGAGGGTATTTGTGACCACGATACAAGGAACTTTAAGTTTATATACCTGGAGGACAGGTATATAAACTGCCTGGCCTGGCCTGGTTTATATACATGGAGTTAACTGTTATAATATGTGAATAACAAATTTTGTGTGAGACCCCCAATATTAATATAACATTACAATACATAATATACACAACTCTTTATTAAAACTCAACATGCAAACAAAAACTTAAAATTATTGTTACATAGTATACATGTATGTTACAATTGACGGTCTTATCGCTTAAAACGATCTCTTCCAGACATACCGTTGTTGATAATTAAATAATATTTAATTTGTAACTATTTACATCTCTAATTTGGATTTTTGACAAATCAAAATTGGTCACGCGTATTTGGAATGTCAGTTGATCTACGTGCCTCTATAATAGATCTATGATATTATTATATTAATAAAATAATAAAGTGTATTTAATATTTACAAAAACTTTTATTAAACTTTATCGAACTTAACATGCTCCGGCATTTTCTTTTTGCCTTTTAGTCTAAACAGTCCAGTAGTGTTATTGTGAAAATGTATCAACATTTCTAATTTATAAAGTAGAAACCACCGTTTAATTGATGTAAGGGTAGACGAACCCTTTCAAATTGCAGATTTGAAAATTTAACTATTCTGCTTAAAAATACACATGGGCCTAACTGAGCATGTCCCTTAGCAATTTATTTTACAACCGCTTTTTTAATCCAACATTTTGTATACACTATAATATCCATATAATTACTATAAATCTATAATTAAGGTAACTCCCATAACGTAAAATGTTAACATAAGTAAAAAAAACTTAGTTCAAAGTGTGGTAAAATTTTCAAGTCTCTTGAACATAGTAAAAAAATAAATTTCATACGCATTCTAGGGTCAAATTGGTGTATGGACAGAAACCAATTTATGAGTATTGGTTTTCTTAAGTCTTTAAAAACTTATCGCATTTTATTAGATATTTAGCACACCTTTTTTAAATATCGATGGTGTTCAATTTTGTGATAATAAAAAAAAAACAAGTATTGGTTTATTCATGGATTTCAGATACATAATATAACATATTCGATTTTCATTTTCGTTTTTTTATTATGCTTTACATTTCGTCTGCCCCACCAGTGAGGCGGATAGTGGGGCAGGCGGGAACTACCCTTAGTAAAGCATTCTTCTACTGAAACCTGTCTTTTTCAGACTTATGTAGGTACCAGGTACATATAGAGGTACGATACTTAATAACAATAATGTTAGTTATAACTAAGAAAAATGCATTTAGTTAAGTTGTATGTATTAAAATCACAACTTCTAATAACGAATAACTATCTCTGTAGATCGTTATTTTTAAGTGAAATACTTATTCCTTGCAAATGTGAAGTTTGTAGCGAACCAGGGAAAGAGTTAAAGTCTTGATTAAAATTCTTTAGCGAGAGTTGTCGAATAGATGCCCGAGTGAGAGGCATACTAATTAATTTGTTCTGTTACATTTGCGCTCGTATTATGCTAAATTGTCTTCCTTTATTTAGATTATAACGTCTTACTAATATTATAAACGTGAAAGTTTGTAAGAATAGATGTCTGGATGTCAGGATATCTGGATGTTTGTTACTCTTTCACGCCTAAACGGGTGGACCGATTGAGCTAAAATTTGGTATAGAGTAGGTAGGTATGTATATAGAATAGGTACAAAAAAATTATAATTGAACAAAAAAAGTATATAAAAAGACGACATAATAATATTTGGATGAGTTCTGGATCATTTTGACTGAACATAAACCGCTGCTTTCTAGTAGTCCAAAAAATATAATTAATTAGTGGTTTGTTCTAATGTATGAAGCAAGATATATTGTAGGCAGATCATTTTTTTAATAAACGTTAATTTTATTTAACATGAAAAGACCCGGTGAACTTCATATCATCTACTATTATATCTATGACCTTTAAACAATGATTAATCAAACTAAAATTACCGTCAGTCCAGTAAAATGTTTGACAGGTTGGTATAATTTGTATAGGACAATAAAATTGATTTTTAGTATCCTAATGGAATATAATTATAAATATCAATACGGAATTTTCCAATATTATCTTAATTCCAATCTACCGTTAACTTCCATAAATATATCATAACAAGCAAGAAAGCCGTCCTCAAGTTTTACGTAAAGACAAGCAGCGATAATATTCATGAAATAATAGTCTTCAAAATTATATCATACTAGCTGTGCCCAGCGGTTTTACCCACTGTACTGTAGCCTATGACTATGTGTTATTCTAGGGTCTAAGCTACTCTTTACAAAATTTCAGCTCAATCAGTCTACCCGTTTAGGCGTGAAGAAGTAACAGACATACACACTCACAAACTTTCGCCTTGATAATATTAGTGTGATGACGAGAATTAGAGGAAAAATCTCTAGATTCAAAAATATAACGGTTGTTGTAGAGTAGAATGTAATTAAGTGGCAGCATCCACTATTTATTTATTTACAAGAGAACATAAGCTCACTCTAGTGAACAAGCCCGCATCGACGAGCCCAGTCCTATCGGGTATATATGAAACATCAAGCTATTTCATCCGTACGACATTGCAGAGAAAGCAAGTGCCGCGATCGAATATAAAACTGAGCCCTGCAGTAAGTACATGAGTTATAAGTTTTCTGAGGTCTACGTCGTATATAATCGGTTACTGGTATGTACACTTAGAAGCCTCAACGATATGATATATTAGAAAATCACATTAAGTTTTAAAATCTCATACAAAAAAAACTGTTATATATTAAAAAAGAAAATCTTATTTGAACTCATGCGCCGCGTCTGAAAACGCATGGTCAACTTACGCCTGGCGAACAGCTGACGCTCCAGGTATATAAAACTGGGTAAAGCATTTACCCTATCGTCGGACTGCAGTCTGGTAGGGTGTGAGAGAGTCATACGAGCACATTATGCATACTTTATATTTAAATAGAATATTTTTGTCAATATTTAAGTACCTTTTTTTATTATATGTTTTGAACGAGAATAGTGTACTGATTACCCTGTTACAAGGTGCTAAATGATTTAACAGTCACCCTGTATAATGCTTTTTTTTAACTTATTACACATATTGTAAATGAAAAATATATAAAATTGTAAATGAAAGATATATGCAGACATCTAACCCGTATTGACTAACTTCGGTTATTTCGAGTGAGATAGAGATTATGAGGTAATTGAAAAACAATTTTTCTTAGAGGCATTAGGGTTGAGTTAATGGTCGGTAAATTTTAATTATTATCTTAACCGTGTATTCGTCGTATAAACGACAGAGTTTTAATGCGTCTTTGTTTTAATTCTGTTCTAGTTGTGCGGCGTGTCCCTTTATTGCAATCATCTGTGTAACCGTCATATTGAGTACGATGCCATTTTTCATACAAAATCAGATGTTTGGGATAGCAGCTGCGCGCTTGAACGATATTCTAAAGGACACAGCACTTGTTACGTAAATGTCGATGGAACAAATCCCGTTTCATAATATCGTACGTAGCCTTTAATCTTCGTACAACATGGATTTACTAACCAATTGGATTCGTGTCAAGCCCGTCAGTGGAAATGATTGGCGCTAATATACAGATAGTATTTTCTGTGTTTGTTAGAAACGAAAAAAAAACACAATAGCTAGATACATGGCTTAGCTAGATACTCTGATACATGGCCTTAACCTGATACGTTATTTTAGATTCATTAATGTTATTGTCATATTAATATATCATCGAGAAGGAGGCTATTCGAAGGATTCAGCTGGGATGGGCTGCATTTGGAAAACTTCGTCGAGTCTTCTCGCCACGTATACCACAGTGTCTGAAGACTAAAGTCTTCAACCAATACGTCTTACCTGTAATGACGTACGGAGCCGAAACGTGGACACTTACGGTTAGATTGGTTCACAAGTTTAAAGTTGCTCAGCGAGTTATGGAGCGGGCTATGCTCGGCGTCTCTCTAAAGGATCGCATCAGAAATGAGGTGATTCGGCAGAGAACCAGAGTTACTGACATAGCCGAAAGGATTAGCAAGTTGAAGTGGCAATGGGCTGGTCACATTTGCCGCAGAACCTAAAACCGATGGGGTACACGGGTTCTAGAGTGGAGACCGCGTCTCGGCAAACGTAGTGTAGGGCGTCCTTGGGCGAGATGGGTGACGATATCCGGAAGTGCCATGAGGGAGGCCTATGTCCAGCAGTGGACGAGCGTGGGCTGATGATGATGATGATGAATAAATCATTGTTTAATCTGAAACCTGGAAACCTCTGCATGATAAACCAGCTGGTGCTTTGCGAACTAGCGGTAGATTCTTAAAACAGAAAGAACTAAATAATTCTACAATTGACTTGCAAACGTTCTCGATTTTGTTTGAATAAATTAATATTAAGTTTAATATTTTTCGCTTAGCGTACCTTATTCAGACTGATATTTGTTGAAATTTTTGATAAATATAATACTACGAGAAAAGCTGCCCCCTGTATCAAAATTTATGAAACCATCGATATGTAGGAATACCAGAATTAAAGCGAGCCAATAAAGGAATAATAGTTATCAATATAACATAGTATGTAGTTGTTTGTAAGGTAATATTATATATTAATACATAATACCTTAAGTTCAATGTCACCAGTTATTTGGTACATTTTCAATCAATAAGCAATATTCTCACCCGATCAGAGTAGTCGAAGGCAGGTGTTCCTCGTCCCGCGAGATACTCCTGGAACTGGGATATCACGCACACCAACGCGTACACCTGCGACAAAAATATATCAATGTATACATATTATATAGATAGCTATTTTCATAATATAATACATATATTATATGAAATACCTTGTCTTGATCTTACATAAATTATAATACAAGCAAGTCAGTTAATTTCTTTTTTACTTTAAAAGTCTATCTGGGGCACCCTAACAATCCCAGTTATTCTGCCGCATGAGCAGTGATGTGCAAACATTACTGTGCTTTCGTGGGAGGGCATTGTAGCTTGTGAAATAACTGAGCTAAAAAGTCATTTAATTATATATGGGCAGTGGGCAGCGTCTTCTTACTACTTTGTATAAAAAAAAGGATTGGCTGATTTGCAAACACAAGAATCTGCCTCCATAATATTGTTCAGTATATACATATATCTTTATATTTACTAGATTTTCCCTTATTTAACCCATTAACCGCCGCAGTCGGATATATCCGACAACGAGCTTTCGTGCCCCGCTAAAGACATATGTACGACAAGGTTTTAGAGCCGTTTGTTTTGTAGTTGGAAAAGGCTTTTATTAAAACAAATATCATAGAATCTACGTAGGAAAAAAAAACGTAGGAGATATTGTTATTATTTCTTTTAAAAATATTGTACTTTCGCTAGGTGCACATTTGTTTTAAAAAACTCTCAGTGGTTAAAGGCTTAAAACAGTTTGGTATTTGTAATAGAGCAAAATCAATCTAAACGAGTGCGAAGCCGCGTGTAAAAGATATCTAATAAGGGTCTTGGTTCCGACGTCGAGGGCACATTATCATCTATTGAATCTTTTGCCAATTTGAAATGAAATAATCAAAATATAATAAGGGTTTAACGTCGACACCGACCCGCGCCGGCGGCACATTGCCAGCTTTACCAATTGAAAATGAAATCATTTATTTCTGTTAAACACGGTTGAATAAATAAAACTTTATTGTCAAATTATATATTAGTATAGGTTCTGCAAGCTCAAATATTTAAAAATGAAACCCATAAAATATCTTCAATTTTTAAAAGACATAAGATTTAAATGGGTTCTTTTGTGTTCCGGCTAAAGATCTTAAAATTCATGGACCTTTACTTAAAGTATTTAGGTCAAGTCAGGCTACTTGAACAGAATTAAAACTTATTTTGAATCAGTGGAGTTTTAGTGATTACCCCTAATTTGTAGCAATAGACCTGATAATACTTTACCTGATGGTATGATGGTGTGGAGTTACCGCCACCAATAATCACTAATACTGATGACCTTTCTGGATCGTCTAATCTAGTATTCTAGTGAATTCCTTATAGTTTACTGCAACTGCGGTCGGTGTAAAGGAGTTATTAAGTATATTTACATACCGACTCGTTGAATAAGCTTGCGTGCACTGGGCGAGATGAAAGAGAGAGGATTGTCAAAGCCTGTACAGTGCTTTGAGGCATTAGTGGACGCGACTACAAAACGTGTTAGGCTTACGAAAGTAAACAAAATTCAATAGTTTGACTTTGATAGGTCGGTGTATTATATAGTCAGGTCATACATTCTGTCACATGTTTAATATAAAATTATTGGAACAAGTTTATTTATTATGTAACCATTTATATACCAAAATGAACTTAACAAAACATAGATTCTTATGACAATAAAGTTTATTCAAAATGACCTCCGTGATTTTGAATACAGGCCTTCAATCTGCGCGGCCAGTCGTCTATCGCAGCACGAACGAGGTCATTGTCAATATCGGCTGCTGCCTTAATCAAGGATGTCTTGAGTGACTCCAAATTGGGATGAGGCTTTGAGCACGCCTTTTCCTCCAAGTGTTGCCATATCTTGTAATCTAACGGACTCAAATCTGGACTGGAGGAGGGCCAGTCTTCGTGCCGGATGAAGTCGATTTCACGCGCCGCCAGCCAGTCTTGTGTGCTCTTCGCTCTATGAGCTGGCGCCGAATCTTGTTGGAATACCCAGTGCCTGTTATTGAACATGGTATGAGAAACAGGTTCCACAAGGTTCGTCAGGACTGTATTTTGATACACAACTGCATTCGTTTTTACACCTTTCTCACAAAAATGTACCTCTGTTAAGCCCCAATAAGAAACTCCCAACCATACCATGAGCGAGGATGGAAAATGACCTCGTTGGACACGCGGAATACGGTTGCTCGCTTCTTCACTACTGTGTGCGTACACCTTATCATTTTGTTTGTTGTAGCTCTCTTCTACGGTAAAAATTTTTTCATCCGAAAAAAGAATTTCTCGATATTTTTTTCTCGCGTACCGCTTCAACAAAGCGCGGCATCTCTTCAGTCTCAGGTCCATTAGACGAGCATTAAAACGATGTCCTGTTTTTCTTCGATATGCCCGAAGCCCTAAGTCTTCATTTAACACCCTTTTCACCGTGGTTCTGCTTAACCCCATCTGAAGGACCAACAATTTCTGCTTACGTTTGGGATTTCTTTGAATTCGCGCCTTCACAGCTTTTATCACTGCTGGAGTCCTAACAGACCGAGGGCGACCACTTCTTGACCTGTCATCTACACTAGAGTCTTCATTGTATCGTTTGATGGTACGATAAACGAATCTTTTGGTTATATTCAAATTTTTCAGTATGTCAAAAATTTGAATTGGCGCGTAACCGCAACGATGCAACGCAATAACTGCAACACGGTCTTCTTTAAGCGTCCACTCCATATTTAAAAATGAGTAAAATTCTAAAAAGTATACATTTTTATTTTCATGAACAATTCGAAATTCGAATTCAATAAACTTTTTTGTGGCCAGCATTCTAAAAGTAAAGTTTTTACTGTGTGACAATACTTATGACCTGACTATAGTTTGATTTTAATTTGGAAATATATAAATATTTAAAATACCTCTATATAAATATTTCCAGCTTAAATGAACATTTTTATTTTCCGTGATTAATAACATTAAAAAAAACCTTAAACAATATTTAAGCCATTTATAAATTAAATTATCAATATCAATAAACACAAAAAATAAGTATACAAATAATTATAATTTCAGATGCAATTTGATAAAAAAAACTGCAACAAAGAATATAATTAGGTAAACGAATATAAACCTCTAAATATCTCTATAGCAATATTATTTAATATATTTTTTTTATTAAAAAATAACCTAATGCGTTTAAAGTAAAAATATAAAAACTGGTTATAACATTTTAACTTATTCTGATTTAAAATTGAGTACAACGGAGCGGAATATCTATTATATAGTATTCCTAATATGAGCCAATAGGTACTCTTTACAAAGAAAAGGTGCATTTTATAATTGGACGAATGCATAAATTGAAACTATAGTATAGTTTTTTTTATTCTATTCTATAGTCAGTAGTCAGATCTCAATTATAAAGCTAATGAAAGTATGTAGTAAATGCTAAAAATCTATTAAAATCATTCTAAAACTGTTTTTATATTCCCCATCAGTCTTGTTCTGAAAGTAAAAGTCTACCAGCTCTCGTTGAGTACCTAAATAGTTTCAGCGATATAATAAAGTAACCCGAGACTGCCTTTTTTGTCGCAAAACCATTAGTTCGAGTGGATAAAGTACAATGTGAAATGTGAAACAATCTAGAAGTAGGTACGTAATAGGTACCTAGTGTTTAATACACTTTACTCTATGTGATAGATAAAAAGGACTGCTTAACTTTATTTATATAAAAGTATTTATTTAAGTACCTCAAAGAAAGCATCTGCATTCAGCAGGACAACGCCGCGCCGCCTGCATTCTAACCACATATCCATCACAGGTCTTTTAGATTTCGTTTTTTAATTTTAGTTTTTTAGGAAGTAGTTATAAGTTTTAGAATAAGGTAGGTATTTATAATTAAAATCACTTAAAAACTAAAGTTTTTAAGTTAGTAGCATAATTTTAATTTAATGTCGATTTTGTTGTTCAATAAAAATATTCCTAATTCAGTTCTTCATATTTAATACAATAATTGGGGTAATAGTATGTAATATAAGAGGAAAGAGTGACTTTTTGCGCATTTAGCCAAGCGCCAGACGTTTGTGGCTAAAAAAATGCACTAGGTTGATAGGAACGGAAGGAGGTTTACAAGTCGACGCGTATATTTTTTTGAGTTAGCCATTAGCGTAGAGGATATCAAAGCACAGATCAAACAGCTGAACGGATTGGCACGCAGGGACTTATTATTAATTCGAATCACGCAGGTGAATAATATGAAGAAGAGCGCTGAGAAAGGATTTAGACGTGTATGGAGCCGTGAGCAAGGGCTGGTTCCTACATTAATAATCATAAAAATCTCTATTTCAAAACTCTACTGTTTTACGTCCTTGTTAGTTATGCAAACTACAGGATTTTTTTTTAGAATAGAAAACTCTTTTTTTATTTTTTTTTATTATTTAATCAAACTAACTGATTATAAAAATTTAAGCTAGGACCGGATTAATATATGTTTCTTTTTCTTTTTTTTTTCAAGTCACGCTGGGAAACACATCTAGTTCAAGAAGTTCAACAAAATATTTACTCGTATACTTATGAAAATGTTGTATTTGCCTACGACTTCTGAATCGTCATTAATTCTTACTTCCGACTTCGAGTTTGGTTCTACAGGGACACAAAATGTAAACGGATTTAATTAAAATCGTCCTACAATTTATTTAATAAATAAAGAGGTTTATTTGATTAATTGATTTCCTTCTCTCAGCGATTACTTATTGTTAAACTTTAACAACTTTGTGTTTTGTATTGATTCATAAATAGGACAGCAATTTAAATTTAAAGATCCATTTATAGATATCATTAGTTTGTTACTCATAGAATCAAATTCTTCACAGGTGGTAGGATTTTGCAATACAAACTACCTTACCATTGGGGAAGCCAGTAATTTTCCTGGCCACCGCACCGTACTCTGCCAAACGGTGCGAATTGTGGCAAAATATTATTCTGCACATCACTTAATTCGGCGGTTGAGTGCTGCGGCTGATGATAATGATGATTAATACTGCCTCAAAATTACTGGGCTAAGGTGAATTTACATTTTATGTCTCCGGATGACGAGCGCACTGCAATTTAGCGTAAAACATTGTATTTATTGAATTCCTAGGTAACATGCATACATACATACATATAATCACGCCTGCGTTCCCGCTGGGGTAGGCAAAGATTATTTTCTTCCACTTGGTGTACGATACGCCTCTTTCGCTTCCTCAATTTCAATAAATTCTTCATAAACTCTCGCCGGTTCTTTGTACTCTTAACCTGGCCTTTCCTTGGAGCGTGATTTATTTGTACAAAGAAAGTTCTAGGAAACAACACTGCGACTATAAGGAGACGACGTTATCGCTTACGAGGGCAAGCTTTTTAGGCTGCCGTAGTCAACAAGGAAGCCTGATCACCTTGTCCGTCTGTCCGTCCGCGGACATGTAATTTTGCACAAATAAAGGCAATAATAAGGGTAAGAGAACGGTACAAAAAAATTTGGTTAACTCCCGAACATGTAAGATGGGAATGATTTTTTTTCTGCCTGATCCTATCGTGTAGGGTATCGTTGCATAGGTATTACAAAATAAGGGATGGGTTTCTAAGAAACTTTTTCCATTTAAGTAGTTATCCATTTGAAAATATTCAAGTTTAAAACTGTGAAAATATCACGAAAATAGTTTAACCATGAACTTTCCAGGAAAACTATAGCGGTTAAGATGGCTTTATTAGTTTTAAAGATACCGTTGATGAAAGTTAAGGCAGTTATAATATTCGATATGCCAGTACTACGGAAGCCTACATTGCGCGTAGCCCGAATAGAGCTTGGCCTATTTATTTATAGTATTATATAATCGCAGATTTGTAGTGATAGATCAGTCAGTGAATCAGTCACGCTTTCCTTTTATATTACAGAAGAGGTAAGAAACGTAGATAACAAGTTCTAACCAAAAAGTGGCGTATTTCTAGTGGCTTCCAATTAATGTGTAACACAGAGCGCTGGTGGTATCGAAGTCTTATACACTTGACAATATTTTCCATCCCCTATAAAGATATTGTAAGCATTAAATGATTCATTAATCTTCATAGTATGTTTTAGTGTAAAAACTTAGTTACTACAGTTATTGCATTCAACTCATTCCACGCACTGAAAAGTAAGCCTCTATATTTAAGTACAAGGCCTTTATGTGGTCTACACAGCAGTTAGAACGTTAGAGAATGTTGCATAACAATTGTCGAAACAAATTGTAAACAAAACAAATTGTAACAAAACAAATTATAACAAAGTTTATAGTCATTGTAAGTGACTTTATACAACTTCTTAAAACAAAATGTTATACAACTAATGACAACATGATATACCTTCCCATTATTATACTTTTTTATATCCATTAAAATGTCTTCAATGTTATTAATTAAAATATAATAATTTTTACTTTTAAGTAGGTCCTTTGGTATTTATACTTTCTCATATTTCTTGTCGCTTTTAAACATAGGCAAAATCCGGGCCTTTTTTATAGGCGTAAATGAAAAAATAAAAGTCTCCTAATAAAACTCCCATAGGCTCTATTGATTTTTTAACTTAAATGTAATGGGTGACACTAAGCGGAATCGGTCTATGCGTTCATCTATAAAGAATAGGCTCAAAGCAAGTCTCCGCCGAGTGCCAGAACTGTCGCTAGTTAATGTAAAGTACTTAAACTAGACACTATGTGCATTCTAAAAGAATGGAAGATGAAACATCTCTCTCTCTTATTTCATAATTATTATTATAAAGCTCAACCGCTTAACCAAATTCTCAACGCAATATCTCTCATGACTCATGTAATAAACATTTTACAGATTCACCCCTTTATAACATACGTGAAGAGCGTAACAAGTAACAAGGTCGGTAATTACTTTCATAATTTGCATACTTTTCTTCTAGAGAAACAAAAATCAAGCGGGAGCCGGCGCGGCCGGTAATTCGTGACTCTGTTTATAATACTTCATACCAGCTTTCATATTTTTGCTTGGAGTTTACCGGCTCTAAAATGAAGATACCTTAAACGAAATTAATATATTTTATGATAAAAAAAAAACGCATGAATCTTTTGAATTATACGTGAGATTGCACCACAAATAAAGTGCTGAAAATTTTTGTTGCTGCATTTTTGTTAGTTTATTTTTTTTATTTTCTATTGTTGAAGCTTTAGCCTTTTACTTTTATTTATTGCAATGAATTTTTTTTATAAATTATTGTTGAATTCATAGGCACTTTTTGTACTTAGACGATTTAACCAAATTGGATATGCGGGCAAATATAACTTTACCATAACCACAATTTCAAGCAATCTGCTCGTTTTAGCATCACTGCTCGGCTACGATGAAATTGTTTACATTTCGCTGCGAGCAAAGTTAGCCTTCCGCTTTACTGAGATCATCAATTAATCGCGGAGACAGGCACAGTTCAAATTTAGACATTGCTTCACGGCTGGCTCCTTCGATGTTTTGGTTCACAAACTTTACTGATCACTCAATTTGGGTCAGTCTATGAAATTAACCATGGACATAATTTGGCGCGACAGATTTTCGCAGACAAACAAAAACATACCATTTCGTCGTCAGCTTTCTATTCCGGTGAAGTTGATTCAAAGCTACGTTTAGAAACAATGAGGCTATTTTTTGTTCTCATTTTGTACCAAATTTCAAAGGGAGCTTGCACCGTTGTCTCTCGATTTCAATTTCGACGAAATTATCAATGCCAAAAAGAACTCTCCACTTGAATTAGAGACAAAATGAACTCCTCTCGATTGCAGGTGATTCCCATAAACGCCACCCCTCCCTCCCTGTCCCTTTTTTAATTTAACTAGTATGATAAAACACAATATAATCACTAGATTAACCAACATTTATGTTTGTAGCTTACGGGTAAGCGTCTTAACAAATGCCTTTCAGCCGTTTTCAAAACGGAACTATTTGGTCTTTTTAGGAAACCGGGTTACTAATTAGGAATTATAATTCTGGATTTGGAACCAATTTCTAATACATAATTATTATTATTATTTATAAGAAACTCTTTATTTTTATCTGACTAAAACCATTTTACTTTTACAATAGAATTATTACCGGGGGAAGTCTTCCTTTGTAAGAGGCCGACTAGATGGGTACCCCAACAGTGACTGTTATTCTGTTCGTTCTGTTCTGTTCGTGATGTGCAAACATTCGGTAAGAGGGCACTGTGGCTAGTGAAATTACTGGGCTGAAGAGTTAACATCTTATGACTCTTGGGTAATGTAAGAAGCATTGGCACTAAGCCAGCACCTAGAATTTTACATAATTGTGAAATCCTGGGTAGCACTGTACTAATTTTGAGCAGCGTTATCTTTTACCATTATGAAAGCGTCTTGTGCGTCTTCTTACTTCTTTGCATAAAAAAAATAAAGACAAGCGTGATGAAAGTGGGAGAATAAAGGAATTGTTAACAAAATTGGGCTTAAAACATCCTATTACGAAGTAAAACAGCATTGCGAATTGCAATCACGAAGTCACTTGTAAAGGACGACGTCATTAAAGCCACGAAGTAGCCCTGCTATGAAAAGTAGGATTTTTTCTTATTTTTAGAGCCATCATTGTTCACTTTTTATAACACAATCATAAAATGTTAACCGAAGCAACATAATGCTCTATAGATATTTTATACCACATTAAATTGCTTTTATTACTTTGCTGCGTATTTTAACAATATCAGATATGAAATAAGCCAAAGTATTTTTCTAGATAAAACTAATAAACGTGGGTATCATATATAATACTTTTTCTTTAATTATGCCTTCCCACACTAAAGATAGACAAATAATTGAAAAAATAAATACTAAGCTAGCAAAGATAATTTCATTCGTATTTTAATGTCATTTTATATGTAATTACTTAGACCTATAAAATTATAAATCTTTCCCTATAGCGGTTAGATATACCTCAACCACCGACGTCCAAAAAATATTTTCCTTTCCCTGTTTGGTAGTCTATAAGAGATAGCTGTTCATTGCCTCTAAGGCGGAACAAAGTTCGCCGGGTCAGCTAGTATTTTTATAAAATCATGATATTATGTACATACACGTAAAGCTAAAAATGTGAATCACTATTATTTCATTATGATTTTGCTATCATTTTTATATAATTATCTTGGAAACACTACCTATTCGATACTTGATGAAGATTGATAGGAACATCTCGACTCGTATTCGTATATTCAATATTCAGTTTATTAAGGAAGGTTTATTAGAAATAAAACGACATCTCGCCTTCTCACTTCCGCCGCCCCCACCCTGTTCATTACAGCCGTCGAGACATTGATTTACAAAATTCAAGACGTCAAGCTTGCACTCAATATCTACAAAATAATGCGTTAATTTTTCAGCTTTTATTTGAATTTATCAAACAAATTTAAAACATATTTTAACGAAAATGATGTAATGGACTAAATTTATTGGACTAGAGATTAGATTTGATTTGATTCTAAATAACAATGACAACTTTACTACTTTTTAGTTTTTTTTGGTCATTGCGTTAAAACAATACTGTAACTCCTACAGTTATATCGGCCGCACGCCAATATACAGAAAACCCAAGTGATCCAAACCACTGATATGTAGCGTGCTTTTAGTTAATTTTACGAGTGACATTCTTGCCTGCGACTGGATGTCGTGCTTACTTAGGACACTGTTTCTGTGAAGAATGATCACATTTTATAAAACTCTACTTCCAATGAAATAAAGTCGTTGATATACAGCCTTCGAACAAACAATTTTAAAGATTGGTTCTGCAAACTGGTTTATGCTCTTTTCGCTAAAACGTGCGGAGTCGTTGTTTATTGTTTAACTTTATTTAGCTTTAACTGAGGCAGGAATTATTTACGTTTGTCGTGGTTCCTCACTTTTTTCAGTCTATTTATATTGGTGTTGAGGATTTTTCTGTAATTCGAGTAATTTGATCAGGCGGTATGCTTACAGGGTAGTTAACTAAATATTGCCATCAAACGAGGCAAAACTACCAGTATTCTGGACACGCTGCCATCTAAAAGTGGTTTGGAGCTCTGGACTTTTCTATAGATTGGCGCTTGGCCGATCTGTGGTTAATACAATTATTGTTCTTTAATGATGTAGTATTGTTGCCTTATTTTATCTCAATCAAGGAATTTCCTACATATAAAAAAAAATCTTATAGTCCATCTATCATACCTATTGTTAAATAACTGACTTATAGGTTAAAAATCCTTTCTTCGCGAATTTCTACGCTACAACACGAGAAAGCTGTTTCAACAATGTGTTAATAGATGATCAACCAGCCATGCTTTCCTTTCGAATAAACACTTATTAATTAATTAGTATTAATAAATAATAATTATCATGGAAGTAACCCCTAATTCCATTAATATTGAGTATAGTTTCACACCTGTCATATTATTATCAGTACAGTCTAGTCAGTTGCATAAATGTTCACACGCTCGAACGATTCTGTTGCGTCTGATATTTCCATCACAGCACAAACCTCAAGAGGCTTAAGACTGCATTCAAGATGAGTATCTTGCATGCATTGGTTGAGTAACCAATTCGAACCTACTTTGAGGAAGAAATTGTAGCTTGGAGAATTGGAAATAGATTTGACGCTAGAAACCCGAGTAAGAAGACGCGAAGGGAAAATATTTTAATGGAAATGTAAATATAGTCATTTTTCAAATTGTTCAATTATACTAGTATAGCCTTAAATAATAATACCTACCTATGCCCTTTATATGGATAACACTTTCCAAAATTGTTAATATAGCGTTACCTATTTCAATCATTTTAAGTGATAAGATAACCCTTGACTAAATTAAGGTTAACTGTAATGTTTCGATTTAATGGCGTCCCTTGAAAGATACATACACAATAAGGTACACGTATCTAATATACAACTATTTAACTCTGAATAATACAAAACATAAAATCTATATGTAGAGGTATGTATCGTAAAACAAATAAAAATTCAATAGTGAAGACCGAACATTAAAATGTGTAAACAATAAAAAAATAAAGAGTATAAATATATAAAAAAATCCTGTCATAAAAGCTGTAAGAGATAAGAGTTTTTACCCAGTGATAAATATATGATACCAGTTATCAGAAATTACATGAGCAGTCGCGGATGGAAAGCTACTCGTAAATAAATAAACTCAGGGAAACACAATTTTGAAATTCTATCTCACCCATTACATATTTCATACGCTTCAAACCCCTTGAAAAATACAAATAAATAATAAGAGTTCATACTACAGCAAAACGGATTCAACCATTTCATTGTAACAGCGAAAATTTAAAATTCATTAATATTTTGCAGAGGTGTATGTAATATTTAAGGGTTTATTCCTTGCGTACGACTCTCTCGCTTACACGATATGACATATTATGAAATAAATTTGTAAGAACTTCATATTCTAGAGTTTGTTGCTCCCTGAAGTCTGCAGAGATATAGCAAACCAATACCTGAATTGAAAAGGTTATTTAAAAATCTTAGTTGTCTGATAGAAACTAAGTATAGGGTCACTGGTGGCAGATTTATGTTTTATGACCAAAAAGATGACTCTTTATACGTATTAGTAAGCCAAACAGAGGCAATGTAGGCCAGGTTTGCCTTGGAGACAATCTTCATGACGTTTTTTTTTAATTACGAATAATAAGTCCTAGTTAGTTCACGTTGGATTTGGCTAGTTTTTTAGTTAGTCCTAGCTCTGTGCTGAATAATAAGTGAATAAATAAATAATGAATAAATTTTAGTTTGGATGGCTATTTCATTGTGTTCAATGAAATTTTTAAAAAATCTTTTAATATTTATGTTACCTACTTATTCGGACATGTTCATTATACAGCATGTAAGTTGAATTATTAATCTAGATAGGTGCGTACGGGACGACATAGTCGATCCGTGGGTCACTCGTACAAGTAGGTCGAACCGAGAAAGGTGGTTTAAGAAGGAAAGATCCGCAGTCCCTTGAGACTACCTCTCCTTCGCCAGTTGGGGTAAAGTAAGGTTACCTAATGATCTATATTTCATTGTCTACTTTTCGACTATAATAGCTAGTAACCTAAAACGTAAGGTATTTTTATAAGTTTATTGTATGTTTTTTTTCTCAAATACACGTGATTTACATTTTTTTAAGTATTTTTAAAGAAGTTTTTTTTTTATATTAGTTTTTAACATAATCATGTTACCTACCTATATTCATAATTATTGTTTTTTTTTTTAATTTTTATCAATGTATTAATTATGGAAAAATGTATAGAGAATTAAAAACTATTTGACCATAACAAAAGGTTACCTTACTTTGCACTAATATCTTTCGCAATTTAATGTTTGTAAAATAATCTGCACAATTTAGTATAAAGATTTGTTGGCGGATTTAAAATAATTTAATTTGACTGCGAGCTTTATAATATAATACAACTAATGTATTTTCAAGACAATTTTATTTATATAATATTAAAATCTAATAAATAGGATTTTTTTAAGAGCTACTGAATAAAGTTATTCAACAGCTAGTTTAGTATGACCAAATTTTAATATATTTCTAGCTGCACCCAGCGGTTTTAGCCGCTGTTCTGTAGCCTATGTATTATTACAGGTACTAAGCTATCTCTATACCAAATTTCAGCTCAATCGGTCCACCCGTTTAGGCGTGAATGAGTAACAAACACACGTCCATACATTCTTACAAACTTTCACGTTTATAATATTTGTAAGGTTACCTCTCTGAGTAGTCAATGTTTTCGTAAGAGCCATGTTTATAAAATTCATATTAATATCTTTATACGCACTCATTAACAACAGCTGTCGTTCTCGAATGACTGTATAAAGCATAAGTGCTACGATATAATGGTTAATAGTTTAATAAGCAGGCTTTTGCCCTCGTTTTAATCTTCGTTCCTATCTATTAAAAGGTATCGGTGACGCCTTTGACAAGCCACTGGCTTTCCGCTTTTCTACTTCGCTAATGAGCGGAAATATTAGTATAAAGCAATGTTGCCCATAAAATACCACCATGATCAAACAAAAAAAACTATAACTGTTTATTTCATTTCGTAAAAATAAATGAATAATATACTCGTACATGAAAACTATGTATAGCTATTATAAATATTTTTTTAGCTGGACCCTACGGTTTTACGCGCTGAGAATTAGCCAATTCAGGCTGCTTATATGAGTATAATATAACAAATTTTAGCGCAATTATTTCAGCCGTTTAGATAAGTAGAAGTAGTGAACACACACATGTATATCTTCAAATTGATAATATTTGTGAAACTAATGGAAATATAAATTTCCATTAGTTTTTCAGACTGATAGCTAAAAATAGCCCTATAACGAATGATTAAATTACTACTATAAATCCCATCTTCTTAATATATCGTCAAAAGCAAATGTTATCACATTTTCAATAAATGGTAAACGAAAACAAACATTAAATACAATTAATAATGATTACAATACCTTTGGTTTTATTGGAACCAATAAACCGTTGATCCGTAAATTGGATGAGGTATTTATTAAACTCGAAATTTATTTTCTCATTCACCGCCAAATGTTAATAAAATTGTTTGCTTCCGATACTACGGTAATTTTATTATTATCTGTATTGTTCAAGACTTCATATGAATGGGATCTTGACCGAGTTTGTCTTCTTTCTTTCTGCTTTGTTCGATCCGATCGGTCCGAGTTTTATCTTCGTGCGGGTTTAGCATTCTGACGCATTATATTTCAACCTCTTCAATTTGGTAGAACAAAATAAAAGTTTTTCAGATGTTTGAATTATACATAATAAAAACCTCTACTATAATATATAAAATAAAATATTATGTATTATCTTAATAATATTTCAGAGGTTTCTACTTTCGGCAACAAATGAAAAAAATATTCGTAGACTTTCGGTATGGAGAATACCTGCCTACTTGACAGTCTATAAGTCCGTAAGTCGGCGATGACCGACTCAGCGTCGGCTACACCACTAGTGTTACCAAAGAAAAGTGTTACAGACGTCTGTAGCCGCGGTTATCAGCTCACCATCCGGCGGGCTGTCCCCGTGGGTGTCAAACAGGTAAAAGGAAAACCTCTTAAATTTATAACACTTGAATATTCAGACGAGATGTTCCGGGGTAAACGGGACGGGATGTTCATGGATATCTTCAAGGCACGAGTGAATAGGTACCTTTCTAGGCATCTTCGTGATCCATCGTCGATCGCATTTTCACTTTCCATCAGGTGGGATGTGGTCAAACGTAGGCCTACTTATTTCCCTAATGCGTTGCCTATTTAGTATAAAAAAATAAATAAAAAAATAACGCAAAGCGCTCTTTTCACCGTGAAACAGGTAAACTCTGTATACTTCTACGATCTAATAAATACTATACATTATAACTTACATTTAAAATGATGATGAAGAAATCCAACGTAAAAAGGAACGACGTTATTGGATTGAAGTTCATCTGAAACAAAACAATTATATTATTTAAAAAATAAAATTTATTAAAATAACCACTTTTTTTAAATTTTACGTGTATTAAGGATTTTTACATGATATTCAATAAGTATAATTTAGTTATACCAGCCCTCTTCATAAGGGGCGATCCTCTCAAAATAAGGACGCTGCTAAAAACATCGTTCTAAGGTGAAAATGGCCAGTAATGATGATGAAGTTATTTAAGGTATATTAATTATTCAGTATCAATGACATGGTTTTTTTATGTTAGTCACTGAAACACAAGCTGGCAGATTGCCGAAGTATTGCCGGACAAGTAGGCAGAGATACATCCGCCTACCTGGCTTCACTAAACATCATGCCACCTTGTGTTTCAGTGACTAACACGGTCATTTTGACCGCTTGGCGAACCGGTTTTTTCCAGTGGGTAACAAGCCACGGCGAAAGCCTATAGTGAGTGGACAAATCGCACATAACTAATTATAACAGGCATCGGTGTGGAGCCAAGATTCGAAAGCGGTGATCCAGAATCAAATTTGTAGGCTACACAAACCATTTTAACGAGCCACCATCGCTCTAAACGAGAAATCGAAAGAATAAATATGTAAACAAATAAATTTAAAACTTGAAATTGATATGAAATACCTTATATTTTCTTTTAGTAAAATCTACTCATTGAGCTACTTTAAAGAGCTCTTTGAGACCTACTTCAAGAAAATGATTTTAAAAACTTTGGCGACAGGACTATATTATAAGCATATCGACTCAATCGAGCGTGATTTCTTTCAATACGAGTATTTCCATTGCAAAGTAATGAAATTTTTTTTATATTAATATGGAAGAATCAGAAATAAAATTTATCACTGACCAACAGTTTTCAATATGGGTAGTAACTAATTTCTAAAATTTATCTATGAAAATTCAATGAAAGTATAGACTAATTTACTATTAGAGTTCGATATTGTGTGTATTTAAAACAAACATCTATTATATAAACATGTATTTTTATGCATTAGATGGACGAGCTTCACAATTGCCTCAAATACAATTACAAAATGAAATTGTACTACGTCTAACGTATTCAAAACTACAGTAGCAAAAATCATTATTAGCTCAAAGAAAACAGGCAATTTTATAGGTTTGACCGAGACGTTTAATGGCCCGCCATTCTATAGCACTATAATATGCCACGGTATGTATATGTGCATTTTTATGAGGAGAACTTACTAGGTCAACACATTGAGGTGGGAAATAGATGGATGAAACGAAAGCGACACGCTTCTTTAACGTAGAGCATTTCAACCTTAGCGTCTACGTAATTAATTTTGCGTAAGCAACAGACAGATGCAAATTTTGAGCCAAAAAAAGGTGACAAGTATCTACAACACATTTTTTTTACGATTTTTTTATAAAAAAGTAGTCTGCATTTACACGTGATTACGAATTTTATATTATTCCAAAAGTCATGAGAATTCTTCCATGATTTATTAAGCATGATATGGTAAGCATCTGTTACTGTCAGCCTATAAAATATATATCAGCATTTTCAATCAACATAGTGACTCGTCTTCTAAAAGTATGGTCTATGCCATAGGTACATGAAGCACTAAACATTTAAAAGACCCGACAGTTAGTGACTCGGGAATTTATGGATTAACTAACTTCCCCGTAGCTCAGGGAGTGGTATTTTTATGTGCACTTTACGCGCTCGTATTTTGCAAATAAATCGACGAGGCAGATTTTACTGAATGAATTTGTATTTAGGAAGAATTTATTCATGTATATGCACTTCTACGCTTTATAATAAGTATTACTGAATAGTAGTAAAATAACATAATGTATGGATCTCAACATTTGATAAACTCCTGAAAATATATTTTTTATTAAGTTTATTTTTAATATTAATATACTAGATATACTATGAGTATAAAGATAAATATACACTAACAAAAAACCCAGTTACCTCACAACCTTATTGTTCTGTCCAATCAAATTGACAACGGAATCTTTTTCGTTGGCATCATTCTGAGCTTCAGGAACGGTGAGATGAGATAGAATATGTCGGTTTAAATATAAATGTAATTAGTATTAATAATACATAATTGTTACGATATTAATTTATACCCTTTCTGAGATACGATACCCTTTGTAGTGTTAGTAATGTTTAGTTAACATGAGTTTGAGGGTGGCTCGGTAAATATGAGTAGGTTGTGTCAACAATGTAATGCTTAAGAAAATTAACTCGCATAGCTTTTATTTAAATAGGTGTACATCAGTTGTGTATATGCGCCGGTCCCGTCTTAATTAGCGAGGTAAGGGCTGCTTGAAATTATAATAAAATTCTGGTGGTGTTTAGGTTTATTTACAGGAAACTTATACAATTAGATCGGCAATTATAGGACATTTCTATTAGCACCGGCTTCTCCTTTAAGTAAGTCTAGCACAGAGTATGTGGGATCTTGTCTTGGTGTTGAACAGACACCCACACTTAATTTTTAGAATGTCACTCCGTTTTTAGTAAAATTACTCATCTTATCAATATGAGTAAAAAGCATTGGTACAGAGTACAGAGCATGGGCAGCGTTATGTCTGTTACCATTAGGAGAGCGCATTGCTCGTCTTTTTACTTCTTGGTATAAAATAGCTCGCTAATAGAGAGATAATATAATTTAAATCAATCATAAGGTGCCAAGCTCAAACGTTTTGACTATGGCTCACACGAGTGGCGCGTTTGAAAGCTTTCCACGGCCGATCCTTTCACTGATTTATTCGTTGAGTTTACTCGTAACTTGATGTTGTAATTAACCGTAGGTACTTATACAGATGAGAATCTCAAATTCAACCATCTGGTGTTATGTGTTTTGTTTGCATGACTGAAAATTAAAGGAGGACACGTACGAGTACACATACATGTTATTGTGGTTTTTCATAGTAAAGGTTGTTCTTAATAATATTCCAAGGAGTCGTAAGTGCAATCTTTCTTTAAAAATAACATGCTAAAAAAGCGGTGTGATTTATTTTGATTATATGCTTTCCTTTTACCCTTAATTAACGAATTGATACCGACTTCGACGAACTTCGAGGCGGGCTTAAAAAAGGTGGCGAAACGATTTAGACTCGCAACATTCAGGCTAGGTTCAGATGGCAGGAAAGGGATACGTGGAATGCATTTAAAGCGACAGAATAGACGCACAAAAACTCTTAGGTATTCTGTAAGGATTATCATCTCAATCTTTTAGTTCCAAATACAGTGTCTCCTTTTTGAAGTCGATGAAAACTAAAAACGGTTAGTTATTTAATTGTAAAACGTGCATAATTTATATTATGTTATCTTTATATACAGTAATTAGTTAAATATAATATATGTAACAACACGTTCTTGTAGCAAGTCCCACTCTACTCTTTCAATCAATTGTGGATTTGTGGACCAAATTGTATTTTAATTGTACTAAGTAAAACTGTTATTTTCTTTGGTTGCAATAAAGAGTATTCTATGCTATAAGAGGAATTTTACAATAAAGGCATTATTGAGGCAGAATTTTACCAACCTAACAGAATTTTACCGGTTACGAGGCTTTCAGTCAATAGTGCTTAAACATGCGGATTTAATTACGTAATGGTCATTAGTGTAATCGAGTACCTGGCTCATTCTCATTTTAGCTCAAATTTGATGGTCACACGGTTATATTTCCTAAACGGTTAAAGAAAGAGCCATGAATTTTGGATAGGTGGATAAAACATATATTAAGCTACAAAATAGATAAAGATTGTCATAATAGACGCAAAAAATAATATCAAAATTTAACATGAAAGGTAAAAAGCGGGGCCATTTTTCGTATTCTCATGGTGTCACACTTTCCGTTACAGTGAAACATTTGGACACTACTTAAACAAATTTCGGTGTATCTGTATATAACATATACCAAAATTTTCGCAAACAAATACACTTAACGGTAATAAGTCTAAAAAGGGCTTTCATTGTTATTTTGAATTTAAAATGACATAATGCAGCGGTCACACGATTTTAGGTGATTTAAATTTGCGTAGTTTAACGGCTGCTGTTAAACACAACATCAACAATCCAATACAGAGTTCGATTCATTTCAATGATGGCCATGTTCTGCAATCGTAGAAGTAGGATCTAGGACTTATCGAGCCGTAGGAAAAATATAATTGCTAAGTTTCAATTTATTCATGGGTGTACCAATCACTTGCATGGACAACATTTTTATGCATTGTATTTAAGTTATTTAAATCAAAGCTAGCTTTTCGAAACGCCAAAATGTGCGATATAAAGATGTAGTATTTAATTTTATACATTATACCTAAACTTTCCAGAATTTTACCAAAAAGGGATATTTTCGTTACCAGCGTGGCATCACCTTCATAGCATTTTTTACCATGAAGGTGATTTTAAAGCCACGAAAGTGATTTTTTGGTTTCGAAAGGGCCTTTTTACCAACTAAAATGTACTTTATCTGTTATGTTAGGGTTTTAATACATACATACCAAATTTCTGACCAATAAAAAAGTAAAGTGAAAGGTAAAGTAATATCTCAAATTACGCATATTTTCTTCTGAAGTGAGGTTTGTTGTTACGTAGAATGTCGTTTTATTGTAATTTTTTGGTAGATTTAGACTTTTAAAAGGGTTTTACTTAAAAAAGTTGTGAAAAAATAATGACTGTATCACTTTCGTGGCGTCGAAAATTTCTAAACTGTTTTTCGTCGAAATGAAACGTACAATTTAAATCATTTATATAAAAGTTGACTCGTGTTTTCCAGCTCTATACAATATTATACATAAACATTACAAATAAGCAATAAATAAAAATTACCATGAAGGTGACGATGAGAATCGATTCCATGAGAATGAGCCACCTACGACCTACATTGTTGACGACGTGCAAGTACATTGGTTTTTAACGACGACGTAAGCACTTACTGAATAATGCCAATCATATTTCTATTGCACCTGTACGGGTAATGTTATTTGCGTCAAAAATTGTTCTATAAGATATTATGTGTAGCTAGTGAAATTACAGAGCTAAAGAGTCTTAACTTATGAGTCTTGAGTAGGAAGCGTTGGTGCAGTAACAAGTACCGAAAATTTTACATCATTGTGAAATCCTAGGTGGCGCTGTACTGATTATATAATAGGCAGCGTTATCTCTTACCATTGGTAGAGCGTCTTGCTCGTCTTCTTACTTCTCTGTATAAAAAAATGGTAGTATTACAATAATCACAACAAGCCTGGTTCTGCCTGCATACCAAAAATGGGTCTTTAATCGTCGAACCGCGGTGTGAAAGGCCCCACCTCGGGGCGGTTCACACCCCGGTCCGAACCGTTTGTGGTATAAAGCGGCTGAAAACCCACAAAAAACTACTATCTACTATCTACCTATATAAAACAAATCATTATGTACACATTATGTAAAACTTTATTTTTACATAATATGGTAATATAAATTAATATTTATTTATTGGTAATAATAAATAAATATTAAGATGAATGTATAGATGGTTAAGATGAATGTATAGTGTATAGATAGATAGATAACACTTTATTGCACACAAAAATTAAAAACAAACAATATGTAGCATTAAATACATTAGTAAGTAGACTTAAACCATTTTTAAATCGCGTCCGTCCTCAAAACATTTTGTTGCTGACATCTATAAGAACGGCATGCAATATATAATAAGTGGTCATGGTCATACATGGCCTACTGTACTTATACACAAAATTTACCTCTACAGTATTATAATCGATTAACGACGGTATCGAATATATTATCACTACAATTCATTTTTAGGGTTCCGTATTGTGCCACGAATTTATGAAACGGTCTCTTTGTTTAGGCCTTTTGTGATTTATGCTGTGTTTACTCTATCTACATATTACATATGTAGGTACTTGTATAACGAATTTACTAGGTAGCGTTCAATTTATTTTAAAATGCACCTGAAATCCGAACAAGAGTTTTTGACCTCTAAATAATTAAAATTCGTTAAAAATAGAAAAATAATAATAGCTCAAAGCGAAAAGGCCACCCATTGTTGATTTTATTGTAGTTAATTTAGTTTTAAGTTTATTCTGTAAACTTTTAGTCTCAATAAGATAATTATTGTAGAAAACAATACAGTAAGTATTTACAAAGGAAACAGTATTTTATTTTAGGAAGTTTTTGTGAGAGAAAGAATAGAGTATACCATACATATACAACTGTTTGTAATTATTTGGTATACGATAAAGTATTATTTTATACTAATTTGAATAAAAAAAAAAGCTTTATGAAATACTTATAAGTATCTTAAAAATATTTTAACATCCAAGTAACGATAAGTAAAGAAACCTTTTTTTAACTGGGGAGTAAATAATTCCGCAAAGTAATTACGTCAACAAAAGAAAACTTGAGGCAGTTTTAAACGTCGCTTATTATAATAATAGGGGAAGGGACATGAATAGGAAAGTTTGGATATTGAGTGGGTATTATTTAGGTGCTCAAAAATTCAATAGGTAAGGGGGTATTAATTGCGTCACAGTTCACGATACAATACTCTATATAACATAGCCGTGGCCTGTGGTTTCACCTAATTGTCCTAATAATATTGTTTCTCATACCATCTATAAAGATTTTCATTTTAATCTAATCGATTTAATTTTTGGATGTAAACTTTACATCTCCGGGAAAAATAAAGCCACAGGCCACAATAATGTGTACCACAACACAATGTGACAATGTGTTTCTACACGTAGCTATTATTATACTTACTTAATACCTATATTTATGAAACCAAAATAACGTGCAGTAGTGTAGCTGTAGCTCAACTTTTGTTGCAAAGAGCATTTTATAAGTGGGTTGATTTTCTAGCTACTTAAAAACAAATGAAACTTATGATAGAACGCTAAAATACCCAAGGGATATTTAAATAATGTGTTCCGTGGATATATTTCTAAAAAGCTGACAGTGAAATATAGTGTATAACACGCGAAAATTAAGAAATATATTCACGAAGAATTTATATAAGCTGATTTCAAAATGACAACCGAATATCACGCTTGCAAATTATTTTCACGATTTCGAGTGACATTCCCATTAGCCTTTTTTGTTTGGATATGTTGAGGATAAAATTAAAATAATGTGAAACTCCGTAAAATACCAAGGCACTTCATATTTAGAGGTATACTACAGTAAATGTAAAAAATATTATACCACAACCGTCGCTCTAATTTTTGTATTTCATTTCCCTGCTTCGTAGTCTGAAAGAGATCGCTATTAGGAATAGGACCGCCAATTCAGACCAAAACTAATATTTCCTGTGTAAATAACATATTAATAAACTTCTGATGATATTATTAATAAGGTTTGATCATATAGAGTTATTTAATAGTGATCGTATAAATTTGTAAGGTATTTTTTATAAATTTACATTTCAGATATTTTATTATCTATCTATAGTATCAGACATTTTATTGTAATGTACAAAAATCACCTTTGTACTGTGTACTCTACCACCGTCACCTTTGTAGATATAAAATAGTTTTTATAAGATGTTAATTGATAATATAAATGAATTAACTTTCATTTAAAAAACTGGAGACGTTATACAGTTGCTTCTAAAAGGTGGAGGTAAAGCAGACAAGTTCAAAGCAGGAGATAATCCTCTTTTAATATTTTTCAAGCCTTTCTCGACAGAGAATCTCACAAAGCCCAGCAGAATTTATAAAGTGCAGGTTTAAAACGTTTCTTTGATTTTGAGATGTATACTAGAATGTACTATGTACCTAGACAAAGCAATAGATTAAACATGAGGGCTAGAACAAAATCTATTTGTCATACCTTTCATAGAATCTTGTCTTTTGAACATGACGTAACTGGACAATTCATTTTCAATTTAGTGCGAGAATAGTACTTTACATTTATCAAGTGTAATTATAATAGAGACAAATGAAGAGGGATTCAATGTTGAAGTTAGAGTCGATCTTATGACGAGTGTCTCCGGAACCACTCGGTCCCGGCGCCCGACAATTACACTGATTAAACGACCCATTATTACCCTTTAACCTTTTTACTGTCTTATAAAAGTAATCTTTCAATCCCTATTAACAAAGCGGTGTAATAAAATGCGGAATTATGTCCGCCACCCTCACGATCGGCTCAATCGTAAAGTGCAAAGATTTATATATGTTTTATGAGCCAAATCTGCCAAGAACGTAGATGTACGAGTAGAATAATAATAAAGGGACTCAATTGGAAATACGTTAAGCGGTTTGTGGAAGTGAGATATCCATTATTTGAATGGTATTTGGGCGGAATAATGTCACAAAATTGGATTCATAGAGAGGGTGAATTTAGGCAGTTGTCTCACCGGCAACGATGCGATGAGCGAGTAATGAGTAGAGCTAGAATGTAGAAACGAGTTGTCGAGCGGCGAGGAGCGAGCGAAAAATAATAAATTTGATAACAAAATGTCGATTCTTTGTACACCCAAATTGTTATTGTTATATGAAAAAATCTGAGCGCAGCCTCTTTAACGTTTAAAGTTTCTGTGCGAACTATAACCGAGCTTTTGTGCGTTTATAATAATTTGTGTTAATGGCGTACTCATATTAACATTGTTTCTTTTGTTGAAATTCTCGCTCATTTGCTTCTTTTGTTTAAATTTCTCAGTGGACTTATTGGTGTGGATATTACGTGATGTGGGTTCTGTACACAGGAGTGTGCTAACGAACCGTTATCACTCCCTAATTATACCGGCAGAGGATATTATCGTTGCGGCGTATTTATTTAATTAAACCAACATTTGCTATTAAAAAGTTTTATGTGCGAGAGTTTGGTTCAATTAATAACGTAAAGTGCTAATGAATACTCTATATTAGCTTGTTTTTGCGATGAGATATTTTGGTAAACAAAAGAGAATTTGCTACGATTGACGGTTTTACCTGAAAATGGCTGTAGCTTATTTTAGATCGGCTAGGCAGGATTTGTTCAAATTAGGTTCAAATGCTTCGTTGGTTGAGGGGTAAAGAAAATAAACACAGACATCAATCTTGAAATTAAAATATTCTTATGTATTTTTTTTTCTGAAAAGAAACCTTCGTTTAGCTTTAGGATTGAAGTACTATAATATAATTATTTTATTTATAATTACTGTGTATTTTCCGTATTTTTTTTTAACTTTAAAAGTGTTATTATACTCACAGTTTGTAAGTAGAATAGATAAACCAGATTGACGAGCTCGACCAGTGTCTCCAGGCCCATGGAGAATATCCAAGGAAGCAGCATGAACTTGATGTCCTGGGAACAAAACACATTATACATATATTACTTAGCGCACGAAAAATAAATATTTTGGTGTTATTTCGCAGATGATCATTGGCAGTATTATCCAGATAATACTGTACCAATATAGTCCATTATAACCACGAAGATTTAACCAATGGAGAATGCGACGTGAACACCACACACTGTAGCAAGAAAAATGACGTCGTGAAAAACTTTGGTTGACGTTAGTGTATTGTTTACAATTTGTAAGAGGTAAGAGCGATGGCACTAAAAGCTGACGTAATTATTATTATTTTTTTTATGTGATGGAGTAGAAGACGAGCAAGACGCTCTCCTGATGTTAAGAGATAACGCTGCCCATAATCAGTACAGTGCTACCTAGAATTTCACAATGATGTGCAATTCTAGGTGCACTGCACCAACGCTTCTTACTCAAGAGTCATAAGATGTTAAGACTCTTTAGCCCAGTAATTTCACTAGCTACAGTGCCCTCCTACCGAAGCACAGTAATGTCGACACATTACTGCTCAGGCGGTAGAATAACTGGCACTGTTGGGGTACCCACCTAGACGACCTCCTGCAAAGGAAGTCTACCCCCGGTAAAACCCCCGGTTTTCTTGCTTCAGTTTGGTGTTCACTGTGCAAACTCAATTGAATAAAACCTTTTTGATTATGACCATGATCTGGCAGTGAAGCCAATTAGGAATATATTCCATCCCGCCTTTGAAGTTTGATTGTATCTTTAACTTCGTGGTAGTCAAATGCCAACTTATCTATTATTATAATCTACGAGTATCTCAGACCCTATCCATTGTTGGGGTGTTATCTTGTTCCCCCCACTTTAATCTGGTATATCTGTGGCCCTATTGGCTATCGCCCAGCGACATGTAAACTGTAAAACTCTAGAATCCATAGACGTATTACGTACATTACTTGCTTAAAACCTCCTCATTAATACGAGTGATATAACAAACGCAGCAATGTACATTGAAGTTGTCATCAATCGTAGTAGGTGTGCATTAGCCAATAGGCCCTCAGATCCAGTACCTCCTGTTTTTCTATTATAGACGCAGAAGTGTGGGTTCGATTCCTATCTGGGACCATTTTTTTTTTATCTACAAATGATGGTCTTTGTTTTATAGATAAAGAGATAGGGCTTTCGTTATCTAGTCACTATCTCTATAATACAAAACATTCAGTAGCTTTTCTTGCGCTTCATACCCGTGGAATTAGTGATAGTAATTTAATCACATTTATTTTTTCTATACTTCAGATAGTGCTGTAATAAACTGTCCTGCATTAATTATTTATTCTAACAAGTCAAAGGATTCTAAAGTTACCTTATGGTGAATAATTAATTATATTGATAAAAAATAAATTATATTGACAAAAAAATTTGTCCATTAATTCAATTGTTTGAAAATATAGGACACGTAAGTATATTTTTTTGTAAGTTACGCTGATAAAAAACGCACTAAACATGTCAAGATGGCAAACATTTTGTAGCGGTTAGTGACGTCGCACGATCCTACCCAACAACTTAAAAGCGTTATATCTCAGCATTTTTATTGTGTACTAACAAACTTAAAAATATGTATCTCATATTTACGAACAAATTAATTATATTTTGATTTTTTGACCTTGTCAACACCGCTAGTTAAAAAAAAAATACTATGGAATTTGTCATATTAGTAAAAGTTTGAAAGTTATTTACTAAAGAAAAAGCAAGCAGACGCGAAATCGAAAGCCGGTTAATATTACATAGACGTTCTGACATGGAACACAATTCCAATATTTCTTTTGATGTCAGCGATAAATCAATCTTCTTATGAATTATATTTTATTATCGGTATACGAATAGAGCTCGATAGATGTAAGAATGTTGAAACAAAATGGTTTGCTATGGGCACTATCACATAAGACGATAAATAGCACTATGACCATAGACTTAAATAAAATTAGTATTTTCTTATATCAATGACTATGACATAAGATACTATAACTATGATATATATTACTATGATACTATAACAATGTTATAATATTTATCATTTTCATCTATAAATAAAGACCTAGTTACACTAATGTTATAAATGCGAAAGTTTGTGAGCGAGTGTGTATAAAAAAAAACAAATAATAATATTTCAGGACGTTTCACACAGCGCCACCTAACCCCAAACTAAGCAACTTAATGCTTGTAATATGGTGGTTAGGATAACGGATATAGTACTTATATACTTTTCTTTTGTAAATACATACTTATAATAGATATTGAAAAACCACCCAGACCAGAAACAAATATCTGTGGATCACACAAACATTTGTCCCGCATGCGGGAATCGAACCCGCAACCTTCTGCGTTGCAGGCGGGTATTAGCCCACCGCGCCACAGAGGTCGTCAATGTTTGTTACTTCTTCACGCCTAAACGGGTGGACTGATTGAGCTGAGATTTGGTATTTAGTGTGGTGGTTATGGAGATAGCTAAGACCCTCGAATAATACATAGGCTACAGTACAGCGGGTAAAACCGCTGCGCGCAGCTAGTAATATAAAGAGCGATTTTTCGTCTGTCATAGAACGTAGTCGATTGTCCAATTGTAATAGTTAAACATTACGTATAAAGCTGTGAGGATAACTATGTTTTCTTTTTATATGAGTCATGCCAATAACGACATTTTATCCTTACAGTATGTGCACAAGATGTACTATTGAAGACTTAGATTTAGGAAAATGGATCTAGATAACAAGTTAAATCCCATTAACGTAGACAAAAAACCGATCTAAAAGGGGTTCCATTCTATTCTAAAAGGGTTATATGAAAAAGGATTTTTTGAATTAATTATACATTTAGTGCGAAAAGTAGAACGTTATGAACTTTTACACACGACACGTACACTCACACACCAGCGTAAACTTTTACTTTTATAATATATGCGGGAGCGGTTCAAGATTTCTCCCCTGTTTCCTCATGTAGTTTTGTACAGATTCCGCACCTTGCAGGCGTATTGTTAGATCGACACTCACTGTTGTGAAGGGGAAAATGCGTGAATGTTAAATATTCAGCCATAAAAATATGACTACTCTCAGACATCATTCATTGCTCCGAAACTGACCTGAATGAAGTCTGTGTTAAGATATATAATAGATATTTACGAGTACTTAAACACATTCCGACATGAATTAAACACTACAGGGGTCAAATAAGCGACTGCATTGCGAGTGAGGCGTGAGATTTAGAGAGACTACTTTCTGCATCAGTATCGCTTGTCTTTCCTTTTTAGAAACACCAGGGATTGTCAGCGTTTTGTTGTGCTCTTTATCGAATAGCTAACGACTTTAACAGGAAAACACAATTTTCACCCTGTCCCCTGTTCGCATAATTGCGTTATCGGATGGTAGAGAATGGGATACGAGATTTTTGCCAGCGACTGGCTTTTATCGAAATCAAATCAAAAAGTAAGTATGTCATGATCAAATATTTCGAATATCAAAAAACGAAGGCTGAGTGCTTAAAGAGCAAAAAGACTAACTTTACAGATATTTTAATTAATTTTATGTGAGCCTGTGAACATGATCTCACGTGATCTTAAGCGACGATGCGGTAAAAGATGGAAGCAGACCAAACGTAGAAGACGGGATAAAACCGTCCTAATTTATATCTATAACCAAACCAAAAAATGCCATGGAAATACAGAATCCTAAAACAGGGCTCGTCTTGGTGGAATATAGAGACGGATACGTCTTTTATTCGGTACAAATTGACGCGACATGTCGAACAAATTGCACCTAACTGTGCTGAGCCACTGTTTGTCGACGTGGCGATATCATCTCTACGATACGACGGTTACAAATTACAAGGTAGCATTGCGGGACGTATACTACTGGAAAGTTTAACATGTAGGTACAATGTATCTTCTATTTTGGGGTAATGTACTTTTATCACATTTACCACAGATCAGAAGACATTTACCAATGGAGCTTTGATTTTCTCCTTTTCAAATCGTCCATCACCATCTTTCTGCCCTTATCCCACATTATGCTTATATAACACGTCTTCTTCCTCCATTTGGCACAATACGTCTTCTTCCCCCTTTCTATCCATCCGTCGTACCTTTCAATCATTCCTCTTGCAAGCATACTCTTCAAGTGATACCTAAATATAAAAGGAATAATTGACTGACTAATCTCTATCTAAACTTTAAAATTTTAATACACGGATAAATATCATTATGACGTAGACCTCCTCTAAAAGAGGATTTATGCACGTGGGAAAAGCCACGCGTATAAACTAGTTACTAAATGACTTGTGAATATCCCTTCTGAATCTCACAAACCAAAATTATTACGATTACAATGAATTCAATAATTTCGCCATGAAGATTTAACATCTGTGAAAAAAAATAAACATAACTGAAAATCGTTTTACATATTTATTTTGTAAAAAAGTTATACTATAGGAGGTAAAACAAAATACGATGATAAATTTTGCGCCACCCTTTATTAACCTCCAAATCCAACCTAATGTTGCACAAAGATTACATATAATTAGACGAGCAATGCTCGTATTCACAGGGAATCTAATTATTCTAAACCACAGATAGATAGAAGCGTACGAAAGATACCGGCGGCATTGCTTCGCTGAATTGCAAAGCTTAATTGGAGCTATACGCCAACATTTTGGTATCGCACGAACCTGGCACTCGAATAAACTGAAAATCCGTACCGCAACGTTTTGTTTGCAACTGCAACCTAAATTCGTATTCTGTATTTGTTTTTCAAGATAAAATCTCTCTGATTTGCAGAGAGATTTTATCTTGAAAAACTCATGGATATGATTGTGAGCTTCAAGACGTGAAATGGTCTCAAGTTACAAAGGCTTCAATGAGCTTCTCGTGTTTCGATAAAAATATTGGCTTTCGTGTTAGGCACCCGAAAGGGTTCGTTGTACTCCAAAGTAGTCTTTTGAACGATTTACCATACAGCTGCATAAAGCAGTGTGGCATGCTGGCTACACTGTTTTTATCGTACTTGACCGTGTTAATTGAGTTTTTCACACCTACCATTTTTATTATGGTTACTATACTTGCACTGTCAAAGTCGAATCACAATTATAATTATTAGAGGCAGAGTGGCTAACTTATATACCTATTGCGATTTCAGTTCGCCAAGATCACAACAACCCCCACAACATGTAAAGACATGAACTAATGAGTGCCTCCTCAATATCTTATGAGAAAAAACCTAATCTACAGTTTTACGTGCCTTCCTAAACACAAATTTACTTACTTGATTATTTTTTAGTTATGGTTAATTTTATAACTATTTCAATGTATGTTTTATGTAGAAGACTATATTGCTACTTTTTTTACTTTCATCAAAAAAATATCCTAAACAAGCTCGACATTCGTTTATATACTAAACTGCTGGCTACGGACTATAAAAACGTGAAAGAGAACATTTTTAAATTGAATTATCAAGTCCAAAAGGGTTTACAAAAAAAGTTAAAATGTTCGATGCTGTTAGGTTTTTTCAATGGCTGTGATTTGTTCAAAGTCGGATAGTATCAGGATTAAGAAGTATTTTGTCCTAGAAGGGTTTCCGTCCATCTCAATTGATAGATGGCGATAGATTGCCTGTTCAACAAATCCCTGTTCTACAATAAAAAACGGTAACATTATTTTCCACTCAAAGCTTCGCCCAGTCAGAGAAAATGCCCAAACAGTCGTGACTTTATAAATCTTTAAGATAATTCGCTTATTTTCTTAGCTCAGTGCCTGAGGAGAAAGTTATAACATTACAAAAACACTAAGTTACAAAGAGAATTGTAATAATATTATTATGATTACCACAGTATCATAATGTTTGTTCCTTATTCTAGCTAAAAGCACAGAACGCTTGGGTGAAATATGATATGAAAATAGGTATACTTCAAATCTTTTTACTGAAAAAATAAGCGTTTCTTTAGAACCGTAATGCGCTGCTGTTTTGTCTACTGAGTGCAAAAAGTGTGACTAGTTATAATAGGCATACACACCTCACACCTATAGAATCCACATCTCTAGAACCTACTAAAAGAGTTTTGATTATAGTTTTAAGTAAAAAATAATCATTAGATCAACTAATATTAAGGGAAACATTAACGAAACGGTTTTAGATTTACATAATATTTTATCATAAAAACTTAAACCACTCATAAAAATATAAGGTTAAAAATTAGATTTGTTACTCAATATTTGATTAAGAGCGATCGTGAAACCATGAAACGAAAAATAAAAATTTAAAAGTTTTTAGGGTTCCGTAGTCAAAAACACTTTGTTCAGTCTCACTTTGACAGTTCGTTTGTCTATCAGCAGCATAGCTGTGTCTTTTAGATATAAACCATTAAGCTGTTAATATCAATTAGGCTAACTGTAATATCATTGTATTGCATTGGAACTATTCTATCGCCTGTTAAAATATTAGAATTTTAAGAAAAGTTTTAATTGCGCATGGTAAGTGAATGTTGCACCTTCAGGGATTTGTACAGTAGGGGAGACCGAAGAGAGTTGTCACAGAGGAGAGTTACAAAGACGATTTTTATAAACTTATGACTGTTAATGAGCTGCAAACAACGCATACTGGTGATTTACATACGCGCTACTAGACCACGTCTATATTGTGCGTAGAAGCAAAGAAAATCGCACAATATGCGTATAATTCTATTGGATTTCTAGATTCAATATAAAAGGATTTTTCGAACAAAACACAGACACGTGAACAATACTTAAGTACTTTGAATTGAGCCTCAATATAAGCATGATAACATCCAACAGAACTCTAGATCGGCCATAGTTTACTCTTGGCCAGTTTTTGTTTACGAATTCTCTCCTAAATCAACATATTGTCGCAGACATTGAAGAGCTGGTACGTTATATTTGATTTATAAAAGTTGAAAGATATTCTTGTGATCCTTCGTCCAATAAACGTCGCCAGTCGCATGGCCAATTGGTCCCGTCACTTTTATCATTGGAAGTTAGGACAGGACGTAAATGTATGAAAGACATTTTTAGACGAAATAAAAAGAAAGAAATATATAGAAAATGATTGATGAATGATTTTATAGTGAAAAGAATAGAAATTACGAACTTCTTTTATTCTTGTCGAGTCAAAGCTGTTTAGGTAGTATTGGGCCAGTTCTGCAGCATTGTACAAGAGGAAATTATAAAAATATTTCGACGATCTTCAGTATTATTTTGATGGCAACAGTGTTATATAGAGGTAATAGCATTATTTGATACACTATTTGCTGATGATGATTATATATTTTTTTGTTATATATTGTTAGAGATCGCTATTAGCGATAAGACCGCCAATTGTAACACATAGCTTTTGTATTGTTTTAGTTTATAAGTTGTTTTTGTACATTTTCTTTTGTGTTCCAATAAAGGGTTATCTATCTATCTTTAATTGTGATTAGTGACACAGACTACCCAGGTTTAATCACATCTATTGGTGAACGAATATTTAAAAATCAAATCTATAATTTCAAAAATTGTTAGCTTTAATATAGTAGATATTAAAATTAAATATGTGTGATACATTACATATATAATATATTATTATAAATTAAAGAAAGCAATCATATTGGCCATTTCCCAAAAAAGACGTCACGGATATCTAACGTTTCTATGCCAATAACTGATGTTTACTGACGGCCTAAGCCTTCAATTACAAAAGTACATTACGCCGTGACAATGCCTTGAGCCTTGAGTGACAGTATTTAATCACTTATCGTATGATACACAGCGCTAATAAACCTGATAGGCTGGCACTATAGAGCGAGATCCCTCACTCATGAGACCTTACTTATTTTCTGGTACATGTGTGGCATAAAGTGTGCCAATATTTGTTTATTATAATAAAAGTTTTTTTTTTATTCGTTATAGGTTAGCCTTTGCCTAAGTTAAAAAAACACAGAATACCATCGGACGTCTCAAAGCTATAAAAAAAAATTACGTGCTACTTTCTCACTCGCACGATATGACAAATTTTGAAATATAAATTCATAGAATTTACTTTATTAAATGTTTCTTGAAAAATATGAACTATTATAAGGTATATTGCGATAAGATATCATAGGTCTATGGACTGGTTTCTACCTGGATTTAGTGCTATGAAAAACTATGTAACAAGCTCGATATTAACATAAAAATAATACAACATATTTGAGTAGTCCGGAGTCTTTGGCGGAGACTGTCTTTGAGCCCATTTTCTATAGACTTAGAGATAGACTTCGGTAAGTATTACCCATTACATTTCAATTAAAAGTCCATTAAGCCTTTGCGTGTTAAACTTTTATATCTTCGCGTTCTATAAAAAGGTAAAATTTCGCTCGTGTTTAAGAGCGACATGAGTTAGTCGTAGCGTTATGGGATCTTATACCAACATCGTCAGTTAGCAGTTCGGGTGTCATACGCCCACCCGTTTCAATTTTCCTCGGGAAGTGAGATGGATTAGACTTCTTTTTCCTTTATCGATATTGAGTTTTGGATGCGATTGAGTGAAGGGTTGATTATATCCTCGCTGCGGAAGATTTTTTACTGTCACGAAAGAAATTTGATAGGGCAGTGTTATTATGTTACGAATTGATGGGGAGTAATAATGTATTTTTATTGAGCATATATATTTATTTCTCATTTTAGATCAGATCAAACATTATAGAGGTATTATTATACGAGTAACGTATTGTTAACTTACCAAAGTTGATGATTATAAAAAACCATAAATTTTTGCTTAGTAAAGTTGTTGTTGTGTATGTGAGATGACAATGTATGTTTTTTTCTAGAGGTACAAAACAAAGTTTGTCCAGAGTAACTATTTTGTTAGAGATTGCTCCATTCATGTTTTGTGTCTCACGCAACCCTCTCGCTCGCACGATATCACAATATTTGAAATATAAATTCATAGAATTTACTTATTGAAGTTCTATTTTGCTGGGAATTAATGGTATTTTTTAAGGTATTTCCCAATTTCCAAATTCATAACAACAAAGTAGTTCGGAATATATGAGAAATATACATAGATATATATTTACTACTCCTCTGTAATTTTTTATAGAATCAAAGTGGAAATACTTTTAAAAAATTCCACCAAAAATAAAATAAAAATAAAAGTAAATTTTCTACTTATATTGCGAAATCGCACTAGCGGGAGATTGCGCGAGTAAACAGGAGCCTAAACGCCGCTGTTCGTTTACCTATTCATAAATTAAATCTATTATAAAAATATTTATATACCATGCCTAAAGAGTGGAATGTTTACTACATACTATACGGCAGCCAGTAAAAAAATATCAGAAACATCGTATAATATCTATATGCTAAACTAATTGTTGGCCAAGTTTCAGTTCACTCATAAAACCACTCAGAAATAAAATGGTGTTTAAACAGACGGTAAAACATGGATATCTTCAGCAGGGAAAATAATTTGACTTTCAAATAGGAAATGATGTTCAAAACTTGTAACAACTTCAATCTGGCGAAAGTTCTGTCGAAGCCATAAAGTTACATACTATAGAGAAACTAATTCGAGCGAGACAATAAATATCTTTTACTGATGTTAGAAAAGGAAAGTGAAACTATTGTTACTGTTACCGTTGTTGACAGGTTTGTATGAATTGTCTTCAAAGTCCGAACTAGCGCCTCAGAATTTTGATTTATGACAAATCAAAATTGGTTACCCATTCTTGGAATGTCTGTTCGTCTACATATATGCGGAATCTGTGGAAGCCATCGTTCGTAAAGAGATCGTTTTTATGTTTACTCGGATACATATTTGTTTAAGGTAGTAGGTAAAGTTCTAAAACTCTTGTACAAACCGCACAATTTAAGGATCGAATTGTATGTTAACCGACTTGAGACAAAGGTTTTCAATTCGTTGGAGTCTTTTTGACAGTATACGAGTAGAGTAACCTGTTGGAACCCAATTTTTTTATATACGTACTTACATACTACCCCGTAACGTACGTGTAAATCGATTACTCGAAGACGCCTTCAACAGATTATAAAAATATTTATTTGTTATAAAAGGTAACTCCATAGATGGATCTC
This sequence comes from Hemithea aestivaria, assembly GCA_947507615.1. Classification (NCBI taxonomy): domain Eukaryota; kingdom Metazoa; phylum Arthropoda; class Insecta; order Lepidoptera; family Geometridae; genus Hemithea; species Hemithea aestivaria. The sequence goes on from OX382323.1 coordinate 7,279,832, forward strand.
GTTGAAAATTTATTCAAATCATGTGTAGTTTATGCATCTCACCCTCGCTTATTGAAAAAGAGCTTGAATTATGTTAAATATATTTTTTTAATTCAATCGCTGTCTATGCACAATGTCTAAAAAGTAAAACATAAATGTATTAAGCATTTTTTTTACATTGCACTATGATTGATAGTAATATTATATACTTATTATATCAAAATGGTTATATATAGTCCAAATGGTTCGTCCATTCCATGAATAAATATATCCTGCTTCTATGAAATAAATAAATGCGACAGAAGAATGGAAAAATCCTACTTTATCTATACAAATGATCCTAGATAAATAGTTACTTCGTGATATTGCTATAAAGCTCAGAGTTTATCAATAAACGTCAATCCCAAGATGATGACGGTCTTCAGATGAAATTGATAAGTTAAATCAAAGGCAGGTGACCATGCATACATATGCACTATTACTATATAAGATAAGATTAGAATACTCTTTATTGGGACCAAAACAATACAATTGAACTTAGAACTAGTACTTAAAACTAAACAACAAATTGGTCTACAATGAGCGGCCTTATCTGTGAGCAATTGCTTCCAGGCAACCAACCTTTATTTATTTATTACACAAATGCTTAAAATGCTAACATTTATAACCAAATCGCACTTAGAGCTAGATTTTAGATACTTACTATATAACATATATATTACATCGAAGTGCTTAACTTTGTACAGAGTAATAATTCTCAAGAAGAGTAAAAGTGGAATTTGGTAGAAGAACTCATTCATACACATTGTTCACCTAGATACGGTACTTTAACTATATATTTTTATATTACTAGCTTATGCTCGCAGCTTTGCCCGTGTGGCAAATTCCTTTCTTAGCGGGAGTCTACGTCCTAAAACCTATCTTATCTGTATTTTTACCAAATCTGTTCAGTGGTTTGGGTTATGCGTTGATAGATCAGTTAGTCAATCAGTAACTCTTAAGTTAATTAAGTTAAGATTTAGTTTAATTCGTAGAAATAGGGGAAGCGAAATAATAGAACACATTTCAAGAGGCTAGCCTATACCAATAAAATATTTCGAATAAAGGATTACTCTTACCGATAAAAAAGACTAGGAACATTTAAAAAAATCAGTGGGAAAAGTTGAGAATTAAATGTTTATGACGTCGCTCTTAATGCTCTTACCCTTTCCTGTAAAGTGCTATTCTAGGTTTATAACACTTTAGGAACAGTTTCAAATTAAAAGCCCTAACTGAATTGTTCTCTCGAAAAGAGACAAATATTCTTGTAATACTTCCTACGCGTATAATATAAGTGCAAAAGTTTGGATCTTTGTTATCATTCAATAGGGATGTTCAGGGGATGTTAACTAAAATCTTTTTTGTCCGTTAAATAGGTTTTATTATATTAAAAATACTAGTGGACCAGCGCGAAAACCGCAACAAAATACATTGCGTATTTTTAAATATCTTAGCATACATAAGGACAGACAGACAGCGGGCGACTCTGTTTTCTCTGTTTTCTGTTTATGTAGTGATAGGACGCATTTTTTTTGTAAATTTTAATAAGAATTTGTTAGATACAACGCACCCAAGGTGGTTGATCGTGACGGCGCTGGCCAAATTCTGGTATATACCTAAAGCTTTATATCTCAGCCATTCAAAATCCAAAAAAAAATCGTATCTAATTTTTTTATTATATGAATAACGGACTATTATAATTTTTATATTTTTGACCATGTCAACATCGCTATAACAAAAAGGTTATAATATAACTGAAATATTATATACAGGTTGCTTTTTTTGGAACAATACAAGAATATCTATCGATTTGGTTAATATCTCATATCTACTTTTAGAAACCAAGCCTTTCGTTTTATCCAAATTTATGATGAAGTACACTCGAGCAAATTCTATTCAGTATTTGGACTCATAATAAAGCCGAATACTTCATGGATTACTGCGGCGTATGGTAGGCATTTAGAATCAAAGTTATATCATAAGTTACCAACGACACGATTATAACCTACTGCTATTATTCAGATAAGAACGTGAAATGACTTTAGATTTGTGATCGCTGATATATTCGTGTATACCTCTACCAATAAGAAGACATTTTACAAAATTATGGATATAATTTGGATAATTATGGTTATTGGTTGCTTAGCTTGCCCTTGGGGCTAGGTGACACTGTGAAATGTCCCGAAATATTTATCTTTTTTTATTTATCTATCTTTACGCTTAAAATTTCGGTGTTTAATATGCTTATTGATATAAATTATAGTTATACGATTTTTAAAAATATTCTCCATAACTATGTAATGTTATGTATTTCTAAATTGTCATATGTATCAAACCCAACTCAAAATTCATTTATTCAAATAGGCTATAATGGATCACTTTTGCAAGTCAATTTTACATTTAATTTTAATATTCTACCGCTCATTCGCATAGAGGTGCTATGAGAAGAATGAGCAAGAAACTCATAGGGATTGCTTTTTTTAAATATGTGTTTACAATTTTTATCTTGGTTACATAATTTATTTACAGGTGGTTGCAGAGGTTTCCATGCATCTTTGTCTTCTATGTATTGGCTAATTTTATAATGTTATCAATAGCAGATACTATACTCAATATTAATATGCTACTTTTTTTTTACTACTATATGCTATTTAAAAATTCTATAATACATGTGGTGTCGAAATACTTATTAAATAAATAAAGAAATAAATAACTATAACAACAAAAAAATTTACAACAAAAACGGCACAACTCACGTCTAATATTGCCGAGAATATCTCGACCACGATTTCGACTCCTGATGAAGGACATTTTAATTGTCCGAAACCGTGGTCGAGATATTCTCGCCAATATTAGACGTGAGTTGTGCCGTTTTTGTTGTTATAGTTAAATTGTAGTTACCTTGTAGACTCCAAATATTAAGAGAACGCACGCGACGAGGCCCAAAGTGCTGCACCCCAGAAGTGTGATGTTCAGCGACACGGTTACTGTGAAAAACATCTTTGTATTAGCCTCTTAGTAGTCAGTTTTTATAACTGTCTTAGAATTACTTATTTACACCTACATACCTATATTATAACTAGCCGTGGCCAACGGTTTTATACGCTGAAATGTAGCCCATATGTTACTCCAAGGTCTTAACTTTAAATTATACAAAATTTCAGTCTAATCGGTTCAGCATTTAGACGTAATAAAACCGGTCAAGTACGAGTAGGACTCGAGCGCCGAGGGTTCCGTACAAACCTACGGGTTTCTACGGAACCCTAAGGAAAAGTGGGTATAATATTATATACTGTAGGTTTTGATTCCCTTGCGAGTACTTGCGAGTTTGAAAATATGCGGCTAAAATTGCTGTTTCTTTTGATTGCGTTGACATAGATGTTTGATTTTTTTACAGCTTAAAGTTATTATAAAGCTGAGTATTTGATATGAATTTCAATTTAATACCTGTACGCGTTCTTGAGGAAAGGAGTAGGAAATACAAAATTATTAAAAATATTTTTTTATATGATGTAACTAAAAATTTACAGTTTTCGCAATTTTTTCTGTGACTATGATTTAAGACGTTGCTGCGTACCAAATTTCAAGATTCTGAGTTAACGGCAAGTACCCTGTAGGTTTTGATTTCCTTGAGAGTAGTCACGAGTTAAAAAATACGGCTAAAATTGCTGTTTCTTTTAAATGCGTTGAGATAGAGGTTTGATTTTATTACAGTTTAAAGGTATTATAGATCTTAGTATTTGATATGAATTTCAGTTTAATACCTGCACGCATTCATGAGAAATAAGCTAGTAAGTATGAAATTATTAAAAAAATAAAATTATATGATGTAACAAAAAAATTACAGTTTTCGCAATTTTTCCTGTGCCTATGATTTAAGACGTTGCTGCGTACCAAATTTCAAGATTCTGAGTTAACGGCAAGTACCCTGTAATTTTTGATTTTTTGAGAGTAGTTGCGAGTTTAAAATTACGACTAAAACTGCTGTTTCTTTTGAATGCGTTGACATAGAGGTTTGATTTTATTACAGTTTAAAGGTATTATACTTGACTTGAGTATTTGATATGAATTTTAATTTAATACGTTTACGCGTTCATGAGAAAAGGGGTAGTAGGTATAAAATTATTCAAAATATTTTTTTCATATGATGCAAATATAATTTATCTGTGCTCTAAGTAGTTGTTTCGTGCCAAATTTCAAGATTCTGAGTTCATGGGAAATGCTCCGTAGGTTTTGATTTATTTGGTAATGTCGAAAATTTGCTGAAATTTGCAACATATTTGACTATATCTTTTGATTGCGTTGGCCTAGAAGTTTGAAATTTTCACAGCTCTAAGAGGCAATGGACCTTAGTATTTCCTATAACTTACAGCTTGTTACTCCACGCGTTCCTGAGAAAAAGGGTCTTGACAGACAGACAGACAGACGGACGGACGGACGGACAACAAAGTTGAAAAAACGGAACCCTTATAGGATATAAGGGTTCCGTTTTTTCCTTTTGAGGTACGGAACCCTAAAAAGGTAACAAACACACACTCTTCTTCTTTGTCGCTTCACTCTTGACAGAGTGGTCGTGGTCGTTACGACGTCTGTGTTGTGACCCGTTTCACAATATGTCTCCACTGGTCTCGTACTGCAGCCTTTCTCGAACACTCGTGCAATTGACTGCCCACGGCGGCTTTCACTTGGTCAGTCCACCGCATTGGAGATCTGCCGCGTGGTCTAGTTCCCTCTACTCGTCCTTCTACTACCAGACGATCGATAGATGGGCCGTCACGGCGCGATATATGCCCGAAGAATGTGAGCATGCGGGCCCGGACAACAGATGACAGACGCTGCTTGATGCCGAGTTCTTGGAGTATGGAAGCATTTGTTCTGAACTCGGTCCACGATACTCCAAGCATTCTTCTCCAGCACCACATTTCACAAACACACACACACATACTCATATAGATACGCCCCCACGGAAGTAGGATTGACGTTATGAAAAGTGGAATTCAAATTCAAAATTTTGCAAGATCCTTAATATCCATTAGTTGTTATGATGGCTACCCTGAACACAGATTTTTCTTGTCGCTAAAAACACGCACTTTTAACGCAACATTTCGCCTAATAATCTTGTATAGAGTTTCGAATAAAATATTAACCAGTGCTACCAACATAACTAAAAGACGTCTATGTTAAACGGACTATAGCATAAACAATAAACATACGCCCTAAGTTTTACTAAACGTTTTTGGGGATAAAGTTACAATATCATCGCTCTTGCCATTGGAAATTGTTCAAAGTGTTTGCTGTTAGTAATTAGTTATTCAGTATGCACTTTGCAAGGACTTTCTAGGGAACTTCTACCACCCAAACTTTCTACGAACTTTTAGAAATTACGTTTTTTTTTTTTTTTTTTTTTTTATGTGATTAAGTAGAAGACGAGCAAGACGCTCTCCTGATGTTAAGAGAAAACGGCTGCCCATAATCAGTACAGTGTTACCTAGGATTTCACAATGATGTGAAATTTTAGGAGCACTGCACCAACGCTTCTTACTCAAGAGTCATAAGATGTTAAGACTCTTTAGCCCAGTAATTTTACTAGCTACAGTGTCCTCCTACCGGAGCACAGTAATGTTTGCACGTTCCCGCAAAAAGATAAACCCACCAAAATATAACTACACCAAGTTCAAATCCCCTTGTCCTTTTCTTATTTTATAATACAAGATAAGAAAATTGTCAAACTTTAGTCAGAAACTCTACCCGAGAGAATAAAAACACAAAACTAAGTAAACTAAAGTTGGCGAGATGTTGCTTGTCGGATCTACTAATAAGGGAGGTATGTGGAATGTGTAATCTGCTGGAAAACTTCTATTCCTCACCGTAGAAACTTTTAAGCGAAAAGTTTTTTGAATCGACTAATACGTTCCAATGTCAGGATAGAAATTGCGCGCATATAATGCAGATATTGAATTATTAATTTTATGCGCGCATAGAATGCAGATATTGAATTATTAATTTTATCTCTACAGATCGACGAGACATTTTTAGCAAAGAATTTATAATTTTCTGTTCTTTTTATTCAAATCAACCTTGATGTCTATTAATCTTCAATGTTGGTAGGAACTAGTATTGTTCGATTTAAATGATTATTATCGTTCTATAGGATGGCTAGATTGGTAGTTATGAAGGCACAAAATGAAGCAGTAACACTGATCTGTGGGAGATACCTCAGACCCCATTTTCCGGGTCACTCGTTTTATTTCCATAGCACCTACGATATAGGTGTTATAGCCTCCCTCTGCCCTCCGCTTACACTCAAACTTACTGATTGGATCTAATTAGGGCTACCGAAATAAACTTGGAAATATATTGATTTAGGCAATCGTATCTTTCGTTATTGTATTTCATAAGACGGGCCTTAATGTGTATTCCTGGGTACCTACTTTTTATACCGGTTTCATTTATTGTTCTTTCTAAGATAACACCTATGCATCTTGTTCCAGAACAGAACAAAAATTTTATTATCATGCTTAGAGCCGGCTTCTGCTGTGGCTCAGACCTCATTATCACATTATAAGGTATAATCACATCAGGTATATGCTTTAGTGGTTTGGTTTGGTAAAATTATGTGGTTGAATCTTCAACCAAACCAAAGCTTTTCAATTAATCCTTAAATTTCATAATAAATGATCCTAATTGATACTTAATAACATTCTCACCTTAAAGATTCTCGCTGAAGAACTCTCGAAGTCACGTTTTTTACTTGAATGCTCTCGGATATGGAAATTACGAAGCAATCTACTCTCATTAATATTATAATTATTATACAAATGATTCTCATCTAACTTTACAATATCTGAGGACGTTCGACGATAATTACAATTAAAATAATTTCCATTCTATTTCAAAGTTTATAAGAATTTATTAAGAAGAATTTAAAATGTAATTTTAGTATAAAGAAATTAAAGTTTGTTTCCGCACTTGAACAAATTAAGGCACCGTCCAGCTGTGAGGGAGACGGAGGGTGTAAAATTTACTGTCTCTTTGTTTAAACAAGTCTTAAATAACATGATTGTTTTGAAAACAAACAAAATGGAACCTATTGGGAAGCTTTTGAGACGTTAATTGGAAAATTGACGCTTTATTTTGCTTCGACATTGTTAAACGCAAACATACGAGAACCTTTAAATATATTATTAATACATACATACGTACGTAGGTCGTAGGAATTTGTGGCAATGTAAGCGGATGGTTTAATTTGATTTCAAGCTTAACGAGTAACTGTTGAACGTTGCGTCGTTTAATTCTATTACAAATGCTGTGTACTGTGTATATATTATATTTGGGTAGTAAATAATTTGTTTCTTTTGTTTCTGGCTGCTTGATGGTTGTCATTTTAATGCAAAATTAATTGTACTGATTGAGATGTCCCTATATGTTCCTATATATAAGTGTAGTATAGAACATAGAAAATAGAATATACCTCTAGTATCAGTGTAGTGGGATCGTCATTGCACTCCGTAGCATTGTACCTCTACAGATGGGAAAGCTAGTTGGCACGAGTACATAGTCAAATAACGAATGAGTGATTATATTATGCGAATATATATTTTTATAATGGGATGCAGGTACCTATATACTTTATTTAACATTATCTCATCCAATTCTATACAGTACACAGTTCATTATATAATAAGTATTTTATAAATACATAAATGAAGAGGATGGCTATCTTGGTAAGGGCATTAGGCATGTCAGGTGAAGGTCATGTAGCCAAAAATAACGTGAATATGGTTAAAAGTGGAAATGTGGAAAAAGGACGCCCTAAAAAGGTTTAATTGAACTGTGTGAAGACATGCATGCTAAAGGAGTGAATGAAGATATGACGGATGATAGGGTGGAATGGAGGAGGAAGAAGTATTGTGCCGATCCCACCTAGTGGGATAAAAGCAGAAAGAAGAAGAAAAAGTGTTTATATAATAATATGTCTATTCTATTTAATTAGTTTCTATTTAATAAGTAGTACTCACTAGGTGTTATTTTCTCTGGCTCCAAAAAGCTCTCAGACTCCGGCTCGAGCAGGGCCCCACTAAGGTACCGCTGCTCCATGTCTATGAAATGCCCCATCGTCACTATTGTTATGGAGAAGTACACCTGAAAAAAACAGCATATTGAGTCTTTGTTTTATACAACGAAGTAAGAAGACGATCAAGACGCTCTCCTGATGGTAAGAGATAACGCTGCCCATAATCAGTAGAGTGCTACCCAGTGCACTGCGCCAACGCTTCTTACTTGCGAGTCATAAGATGTTAAGACTCTTCCAGCTACTAGCCCAGTAATTTCACTTGCTGCAGTGCCTCCGCGTGCTCAGTGTTCGTAAGAGAATGGGAGCAAGAATAAAGAGCGTTGATGTTCACAACTTTTTTGTACCCTGAAGCTAATTAATTTCTTACCTTATAGTGGCAATACCCTTTCTGAGCTGATTAGCTTAGAGTCAGCTATATGAGCAAACTGATATCCCTTTTTCTAACACAATATACAGGGTTATTTTTAAAACACCAACAACCTCGCAGGAGCAGATAGCCAACATCATAAACAACAACATTTATTGATGTACCCTTTTAGTAATTTGTTAAATTTTACTTTCATACAAAATAAATATTCTGAGAATTCAATTTTTTTTTTATTTAGTCTATGCTATCTCACTGCTGGGCAAAAGATCTTACGCCAAGTCTCTCCACATATCTCTATCCTGCGCTACCTCTTTCAGACGGAATATTAAATACGGGATATTTATTTTTGTATGAAAGTAAAATATAACAAATTTTCAAAACTAGTACATTATCACATGTTGTTGTTTATTTATGATTTTGACTTCCTAGTCCTGTTAGGTTGCAGGTGTTTTAAATATAATCCTGCATACATTGGCTACTTATCAACGGATAAAACCGTTGAGCAAAGTTATTATTGAAATGGTTATTATTTTGTTTGGCCATAATTGGATTATTTTATTTTGTCTTAGTAGTATATTTAATGTCCACATTTTCTTTAACGTAATTTACAAGAGCGTAGCCGGGCGAATCTTCATTATTAAATAGATTGATAGCAACTTTTTCACAACAAAAATATTTCACTGAAGAAGTTTTCACGCGTGACGCGAAATCAAAATGTGAAGAGTCAAGGTACCAGGGTGCGAGTCCACTGACACGGAGCGAAAAAAAGAAGAAAAAAATGTTTGAATCAGTTTTGGTCTTTCGCTAATATTTATTCATAATAGCTAATATAGCAAGACGCTCTCCTGATGGTAGAGATAACGCTGCCCATAATTAGTACAGTGCTACCCAGCACTTTACAAAGGTAAAATTCTGGGTCCACTGCGCACGCTTCTTATTTGAAAGTAATAAGATGTTAAGGCTCTTCAGCTCAGTAATTTCACTAGCTACAGTGCCCTCCTACCGAAACACAATGATGAAAGACGTTTGCAATTTTACAGTTTTCAAGTTGTTATAAAATACAAAATAATTAGAGTTCACACTCGGACAAAAGAGGTAACCCTAATTACAGTGTCAGAATCAAATAACATATATCTACATAATATAATTACCATATTTCTAATCATTCCATTTAAGCTGTGCGTAGATAGATCAGTAAATTAGTCAACCAGACACGCTAACCTTTTTTATCAGGGAGGGATTTATCCCGCCCTTTAGATTTAGTCTACTACCATTTACGCTCGTATCGTCACTTAACATCTCATTCGTTGTTCATCGAGATCGTTGTCAAATGCTATAGGTTCCCATAATTTATAAAAAAAATAATCTTGTCTGAGCTACCTGCATACCAAATTTATTAATAGCTCAATCGATACACACAAAACACGCACGCGCTCGCACACACACCTATTCATGAGCATTCATAATATTAGTAGGAAAGAAAGCAGGATCGACGACTCTAAGGCGTCAAGCAGTTTAATCAGTAACCGTGCATAATAAAATAAAATACGTTACTATGGTATATATAGCACACGCGTAGCATCCCTTGCGAAGGCTGCGCCAACAGCAGCATGACTGAATGATCGGCATCCTGGACTCCCACTAAACCTGCACGAAGAAAAACTATTTTATTATTAGGTTTTTTATCTTTTTTTTTTCCTCTACAAAGTTATTAGAAAAATGTAATAGTCAGAATTAAAATATAATTTGACTATGGTAAGGTCAGATGGAAGTAATACACATGAAATAAACGATTATAATATGGGTGATTCCTGAGAGTCAAAATTTTACGTGTCTGGGGGAATAAACTACCCGTAACATAAAAATTCTACCCTAAGGTATTTTTTTCCTGTTAGTCTAAGGTTCAATCTACTTAATGCATGATAGACGTCAGGTTATATTTAGCTGCAAGTATCTAAAAAAAAATGTAAAAGCCCTGAAATTTGATTACCGTGGGCTGTCCCTTACACATTTTCGGAACAAAATATATTTTTTACACTAATTTATAAAAGGAATTTAATTAATTCCTGTGATCAAAGCTGTAAAGGGTGAACTGTTATATGATCAAAAAAATACGGGAAGGCTGTACTCAGCGTAGTTTTAGAAAAAATAACAAATTTAGGTTTGTCCCCGGACAAAAAGTGATTCCCATGGCGCGCGACATAACTACCCACATTTCACAAACCACAATACTTGGAAGCTTGTACGCACGCTATTGGCTAACTTCGATTGCGCTCTGAACATAGTGAAGAGAGGCTCCTCCTCTCGTTGTTATAAACTGGATTTACGAAGGTGAGAAATTGATTATCGTGGTTTTGGTTCACTCGTTCTTTGATTACCTTTTCCATGTTTAAAAATATTTTTTTATCCCTTACGGTTTTTTGACTAGGGTGTGCAGTTAGGAAAAGGGTATTGTTTATCATATATTTTATTAATTTTGGTCTATAATTATGGTATTTAAAAATATTGACAAAAAACTATACAATTTTGATTTCCATGGTATTGATTCTCATGGCATTTTACCACGGTGATCAATTTTCCCCAGAGTTTTCTTGCGCATTCTTTCAATTTTTACCCAACTACAGTGAAGCCGCAGGTATGGAAGTGATTTTGACAGCTTATATTTGTATATTTCATTATTTCAGATATTTTTTTTATATTGTATACATCAGATTTTTTTATATTGTACTATAGTAGACAGCCGCTCTGGCTTATGCAGCACCATTATATCCCCACATTAAAAAGTCGCTCAGCGAGCTATGGAGAGGGCTATACTCGGGGTTTCTCTACGTGATCGAATCAGGAATGAGGAGATGAACCAAAGTCACTGACATATATCCGTAGCTTCTGGAGTGAATCCTGTCAGTGACTGTGACTGAGAACTTAATCTCATATTCTAGGACTATATATTCAATATTTTTACATTGTTTTAGACTGCAATACGTTGATTTTATTTAGTTTACATGATTATTATATAGCGAGCCAATATAGACCATTTTAATACGTTATGTTTGTTGTACTTTATGTTTATCTGTTTGGATCACCGTTTTTAATCATTTCTATTTTATATGATTAGTATGTAGAGGTCAATATTTAAATAATAACATAGAATTCAAACTAAATAGTTTTAATTTTGATTCCCATGCCACACTTTATTGATTCCCGTGGCACCAAAAATTTAAATTTAAATATCTTCTGAACAAAACAAGTTATAATGATGCCTATTTGATTGATGTGCTTATAATTATGGGAAATTTGATGTTTTACATGCAAAATGCAGTAATACTTTGATTTAAAATCTGCCACGGAAATCACTTAAATACGCCCGATCTCAGGATTTACCCATATACGAGTTTGGAAAAACAGTTAGCTATAATTATTGTCATTCTAAGTGTTATTATAACTTTAATTTGATTGTGTATCATATTTTTGTAGTGATTATATTTAATTAATTGAAATTGAAATTACTACATATAAAACGACACGATACTAAACATTTTATTTTATAATATTAAGAAACATTTACACAACGCACAACATAAATAATATTATATCGTTACAGTAACACTAGATTCACCTAAAATATTTAAAAAAATGTCACGTAGTTCACCTTCTGGAGGTGTGTTACTAAACTAGTTTTTATTAGATGTAGTAGTTTGTTCAATGCAATATATTCAATTTATGTACATTATAACTGAAATGAATAAATATGAAAATTACCGAACGAAAATGTTAAAAAAGTAGGTACAACTGTTACACAAGACCGTCATTTCAGGAAGGCACAGTTTCATTTGAAATCACGAGCGGTATCTCATGAATAAATGTAATAAGCAAAGGCTGTTTATTTTTTGTGTACGTTTGAAATTAAATTCGTTTACGTCACGGTAACAGAGAGATTCTTTGTTGAGCGCGAGTTGAGCTGTGGCCGCAGTTGTCGACTAAAGCTGATCCTGCAGAGAGACGGTTTGGGCGGAAAAACGGTCACGATCTTAGTTTTGTTCCTGACCGCGTCCGCGTCATATGTGACAGAGAGTGCATACGAAATCTTACATTACAAAAATTCCGTTCCGCTTTTTCTGCTGCTACATGGCATCAACTTAAACCTGTGAAATGTCCGGTCATGCGACGTGATTGTGTCAGTAACAAGCCTTTACCCTGTACTCAGTTTTTCCGATTTCCCGCGGGACCACATATAAAGTTAGTAGGTTAGCTGCGACTGGATAAAAATGGATTTTATCCTAATTAAGGGATTTTGTGCGCCGTAATTACAGTAAATAACGGGAGAGCTCTGTGCGAATGTAGAGTAAATATTTTATACCGTGGTCAGGTGAATAGGGATGGTGACTAAAATATTGGAAAGTATTTTGTAAGCATATAAAACGTCGGGTACGTTTTTCACTGGTTAAGTTAAGTAGCTCGTCTCCACCCAAAAACTTATAAGCGTTAAATTAAAAGCATTTTTATTTTATTCACAAACAAAATATACGTATCAAACATTTTTGTATTATTTCAATAATAACTAATATTTAATTATCATCCGCGGATGTGAGCCCACAAAAATCCGCATCCGCATCCGCGGATGTGAGCCCACAAAAATCCGCATCCGTGGATGTGAAAAAATACGCATCCGCAACATCCCTGGTACCTACCTACCCATGTTATGTAGAAGTTAAGATTTCCAAACAATAAAATTTGTTTTAATTTATTTTTGACCTTATCACCATGCCTAAAATAAACAAGCTAAACTAACTTGTATTGACACGCACTTCTCTTAAACTCCCATCTCTACTACATCAAAAGCCCATTTATCCATATTTTTGTTGTCTTTATAAACTCACTGTTAACACAAAAGACTTGTAATTATTCCGAAAACTTTGAATTTGCCTTCAAAGTTATTCGCTCTAGTTAGAAATTTTTAAAATAAATAACTTTAATGAGGCGGCTAAACAGTTAAGTTTTATTAATTTTAATATGAGGTCCCGCTAGTTTGATATTAAAGGTTTAACTTTGGTCTTAGTCGAGGGGAAGATTGACCCCAGCGTTAATTAGCCTCTATAAATAACTCCAATCCCATGCAGGCACCCCATAAAATGGGTCATGTCATTTAGGTACACGTTAAGTACCTTTTTATAGGCCTCGTTCGATATTTAACACTTTCACAATGTAGGGTTTGTATGCGTAATTAATTACTTCAGTATTTTAACGTTATTCGTTCTTTTGCCTGCTGTTAAGCGGCTAAATTGGTGGAAATGTTAAACTCTAGGATCAGTTTTAGGCGAAATATACATTCCATCTAGATTGCTTGAATAGACAGTTTGTAAGTGAATAGAATATAAAAATTATATATTGATTGAGACCAAAATAACAGCCGGGTCTGGAAGAGATTGCTATTAGTAATAAGACCATCAATTGTTACACTTTTCATATTATACATTGTATATAATTCTAAATCATTGTATATAATTGCGGTGTTTCCATCAAAGGTTATTCATTCTAATTTAAGAGAAGGTACCAATATATAGGTAGGTAGGAAGGACCTAAACTTAACGAAATTACTATTGTTTAAAATTTCAGAAAAAAATAAAATCTTAAGAAAAACAGCATTTCCTCATTTTCATTATCATGAAAAATGAGAATCTAAGGGTAATCATAAGCGAATTAAAAGGGTCTCCTTAATTTCCCACCCGTCGACTGTAAAATATGAAACCGTTTGTATCTACCACTAGAACAATACACTAACCCTATTCCCTTCCAATAAAAAATATTTCCTTTTGTATTTTCGACGATGGCCGCAGTAAATAGCAAGGAAAATCAAAATCCCCCGACATTATTGGTGTCTATTCCGGACCTTTCTTTCACATCATTACAGCTTATATTATATGGACACGTTACACTTTGGTCCCTTTTTAGCGTAACACTTAGCGATCAATTTAGATTAATGTCAGATTACATGCTGAGGTCATTTGTTCGTCGTTTTGACCCAAATTAATGCCGCCTACGAGAGAAATAATTGATAGGTATCTTGCTCGGCATTTTGTTCCTAGAGCAAAATGAACACTGAAACAAGCTCTACGAGTGCTACGGACCGTAGACCCTCTACGTGCTACCGCAATGCTACGCTGCTAAGCATGTGTGTCATTTACCATCCTACTATAATATAAAAACGTGTGAAAGTTTGGAAGTCAAAAGATTATTAAAGCATTTTGTATCTTCATTCTACTCGTAAAACTACTGAATAGAGGATGAAGTTTGGTATGAAAAAAGTAATAGGGATTTGCTACAAAAATATAATCCACCGTTACGTACTCGTGTATTCAATAGGCAACAGAAAAGAATAGAATAGAAATACTCTTCATTGTGACCAATATAACAAAAAGTACTTAAAATTACTATGTCAATATTATAACACATGCAACAGTTTGACTCTCGAGGGTTTTTTAACATTCAAAGACACAGGAACATGTGTTACATGCCTTTGTGATCTAAATTATTCCGTCAAAACATCGTTCTCCATTTACTTGAACTCGTTACCTTGTGGTTTTTTAACTTCACTTAAAGAAAATGCTTGAAATTAGCATTTTGTTGCGAATTAAGAAGAAAGAAAAAAGAAGCAGAAGCGGCCGCGGAGTAGAAGAAAGAATTAAGAAAATAGAAGATAAGAAGAAGAGAAGAAGAAAAGGAGAGAGAAAGAGAGTAGATTAAGAATTCACATCATTATCATAATGTTAATTTTATTTATCTGATCTTATCGAGTATCGAGTCCTAGTTTAGTTAGTTATAATATTATTAAACTAACTATAAGAATAGTAAGGACTAACGGCATGGCTAAATTTTTTTTTTTATGTTATGAAGTAGAAGACGAGCAAGACGCTCTCCTGATGTTAAGAGATAACGGCTGCCCATAATCAGTACAGTGTTACCTAGGATTTCACAATTATGTGAAACTCTAGGAGCACTGCACCAACGCTTCTTACTCAAGAGTCAAGAGATGTTAAGACTCTTTAGCCCAGTAATTTCACTAGCTACAGTGCCCTCCTACCGGAGCACAGTGATGTTTGCACATCACTGCTCAGGCGGTAGAATAACTGGCACTGTTGGGGTACCCACCCGACCTCCTGCAAAGGAAGTCTACCCACGGTAAAATAGAGGTACAATAATATTATATTAGAATTAGTTACAGACCTCCAACATTCGCCATTTAATTAAATCTGTTGTAACATAATATATTGAAGTTGAGCTTTACGCGATAATTAACTCGGAGAAACTTAAAATAACTGTATAATTAATTAATCATGGTTTACAACTATTTCCCACAAAGGTTTACGACTTAGTTTTAGTTTCATTTTAATTATTTATTTTATATCTATTTCCCTGAGCTTTTTTGAATATTGGTTATAGATTAAGTTATATTATTATAAGTGTAATATATAGTATAGATTAGAATGACTCTTTATTGCATACCAAAATACAAGAAATAGTTATGAACACCTTAATACTAGAGGAAATCCATCGGCGGTCTTATAGCATAAAGCAATCATAAATAGGTGGGTATATACTTCTAGGTATATGTTGGGTGGGTATATAACTATATACATATATACGTGGGTATGTGGTAGTGGTAAGGTGGGCATAATATATAGGTTATATAAGATAGGTTTAAATTTGAGAGTTTCTTTATCCATACCCAAATCCTCAAAGTTTTAAATATTTATTTAATTTTGTCTATTTTTTGTTATATCTAACTGCGCGACGAATTATTTTATTTTATTGAAGCGGGTTTTAATAGACATAGAGTGATTCTAGAGTAAAGTTTGGTATGGTAGGTGTACTAAATAATATTGAAATAGAAACTTCACTTATCAAAGATAAAGTATAAAATATGTTAGAGGTAACCACAGATCAGAAGAATACTACACCGTGGAAGTAACTTAACAGTAATTTGGTTAAAAAAATAAGAAACGGCTCTTTTTCATTAGATCAACCGTTCTACGAGTGATTTGCATTCTTTTAAAACAAACCCTTATCTTTTTATTGTTCCGATCCATGTAAATGAAAATTTAAATAAGAAAACAATCACGGAGTTTTACTATTTTAAGTAAAAATCCGCATTTCATATTACAGTTTCAAGCATAAAGGCATTTCTCGACTTAAACTGAATGAAAGTCTAATAAATCAGTCCAGTTCGATTGTTCAACCTTCGCAATAGAATCCATTATTATCATATTGATAGTTGAATATTAATATTTTCCCTTTAATCTTTTTGAAAATATTCTCGAATGAATATAAACAAATCTTTAAGCTAGAGAAATTATAAAAATTCAGTGTCAAAATTTTATAATAAGTTGTTTAGAATGTATGTCACAGTCAGTTTTTCAGCCCAAAGCTATGGGTCCAAGTTATATCAAATAAATTAGCGCTTTAGACTGTAATATCATAAAAATATATTCTGGTAAGAATATCATAAACTAACTTTACCCTGGCGTGAACTTTGTCAAGACTGTCAGCACAATAAAAGCTGGAAATGCCAGTATTCTATGTTTATAAAGTTATTTTAACTATTATATTATTATGTTAGTCCAGTAAAAGAAGAAATGTGGATCGAAAAGTCGAAAGCAGAAAAACTAACTATGGGACTTTGTTTGGACTAGTTAGAAGATAAACATACTAAAAGTCCCCACCCCTCCGAGGAGAGCCCGAGGGGGGGGAGGCCGAAGAAGGTCCCATTTTTAGGTTTTTTGCTTATATGTCAAAAACTGTGCGTTGTACGATATTTTGTTGTAATACATTATTAAACCTCATAAAATTTTCTACAACTTCGGCCTTGACACTTTTAATCTATCTCTAATCGTTGTCCAGCTATGAGCTTCCAAACATGGTCTATTTTGAAGACGCTTAAATTAGTTTTCCATACAAAGTTGGTAAAAAAATCTTACAAATAAAATTTGATCAACTTCTGGTTGTCGTATCATAATGAAACTTTGCAAATGTCTAGAAATCTGATGACAGTTTAATAATCTGGTACCACTGAGCTGATCTGATGATGGAGCCAGGAGGTGTCCAATGAAACTCTTCAAGGGCTATTAGTAAACCCCTCGAGTTTCGGCACATTACATTCGAATCGATGAGACTTTATCATAACACTTGCTGTCAAGGGTCTGATAATGGACCAGGAGGTACCTACGTCTCATCAATCCGAATGTAATGAGCCTAAAATCGCCGCTTTTACTAATAGCCATTGAAGAGTTTCAGTAGACACCTCCTGGCTCCATCATCAGATCAGCTCAGTGGTACCAAATTATTAAACTGTCATCAGATTTCTAGACGTTTGCAAAGTTTCATTATGATGCGACAACCAGAAGTTGGTCAAATTTTATTTGTAAGATTTTTTTACCAACTTTGTATGGAAAACTAATTTAAGCGTCTTCAAAATAGACCATGTTTGGAAGCTCATAGCTGGACAACGATAAGAGATAGATAAAAAGTGTCAAGGCCAAAGTTGTAGAAAATTTTATGAGGTTTAATAATGTAGTACAACAAAATATCGTACAATGCACAGTTTTTGACATATAAGCAAAAAACTTAAAAATGGGACCTTCTTAGGCCTCCCCCCCCTCGGGCTCACCTCGGAGGGGTGGGGACTTTTAGTATGTTTATCTCCTAACTAGTCCAAACAAAGTTATTAAGTTAGTTTTTCTGCTTTCGACTTTTCGATCCACATACCCTTTTTGGGCACTCATTGACTGGGCTATGTCGCTTTAAACACGGCTTAAACAAATACCTTTTTATAGACATACAAAGAGACATAAAAGTCCAATGAGCAGAGATATTTTTGAGCTTTTGATTTAAATATAATGGGTGACACTTATTAACTAGTAATAAACAGGCTAATAAATCAACTATGATCCAAATGACCTATACAATGTGTCTGTGCATCGGTGTCGGAGACTTAAGGGGGGTGAAATATAGGGATTTTTATCGACTTATCATCATCCCAATTTTTTCTCGGCGCCCATAAATTATACCTGAAATCAGGGGCCTGGAGTCTATTGTTTGACATGTGTTTATTACATAAGTTTTTAACCCTTTGACGACCACGGGTACACCCGTGTCCCAAGCACAAAAGTGTAAAAATCTAAATAAATACTAGGCCAATTTTAAATATTTTTTTCTTTTCTAATATTTAAATGTCCACTTTAACCATTCATAGCTAGCAGCCCCATAAAAGTAGAACTATATTGTGTCTATAATCTATAAAAGATGACATATCATCTGGTGCCAAAATGAAAAAGTTTACACAAGATTCACAAGATGTTAAAGTGAGAATCATAAATTAATTTCATGAAAAAACTATAGCCTGGTTAATGTTATATTTATATAAATTACTACACTATATGATAATCTGATCCTAATAAAGCTATAAAGTCATAAATAAAATGGGACAGTAATGTCCCTATGGTCGCGAAGGGATACTTTTTTCAGACGACGATATGAACAAAATATTATGATTGTTATTCAAAAACCGAATAGTTACCAAGCAATATCAATAAAAGAAAAATAACTGATTTCAATAAAGTCATAAACCTTTAAAAATATCGTGTAATGAATAGAAACAGCCAACTGTAAAACAATATAGATTCTTAGGATAGCCTTAAGATAATAGTAGTCGTCATAAAATGCATTCTTGTATCATATAAAAAATCCGTGTGAATTCGGGTAAACTTTCTACCTGGGTAATTAACGGTACCTACACCGTTAGAGCCGTATTATGCAAAGCTTCTCTTACTGTCCCGTTAGGATAGGACGCATGGGTTACTGTTTAGCCAGACTAGAGGGTAAGATTGGTTGCATAAAAGTGCACCAAGTGATGGTCAATCATGTCATTCCAATAATTGAAGCTGGCTACCAGTCAAGCTTCCAGCTGATTACCATGGTAAAGTCGTAACGCTCGATTAGGTACGATTTTTTACTAAATATGTTTCGTATCACACTACAATCAAAATATGGGTGGCATTGGTCTAACGGATCAACGAAATAATAACACACGAGCTTAATCGCAGGTCAAAGTTAAAATAAGAATAAGAAGATAAGATATATTATCTAAGACTATTCTTCGACCTTTTTGATACAACACTGAACAACGTATATACCATGTACACAGAGAAGCACGGTCAGAATAGATTGATTGGTTGTTTATAGATCAAGCAAGTCTCTGTGGCTTTCTGAAAAAATGAGTAAGTACCTACCATATTATGCAAAGCTATAAAACGATCTACCCTATTACAACCCATCGAAAAAAAGATAAACAGAAAACGATGCGCGTATTGTGCACGTTCCAAAAGATAATCTCACTAACAACACCTGTATATGCAAAGTTCACCTATAATATACGACCGATTATATTGTTTTATTATGTACCTTGACTCATTTCTTATAAATTAATAATTATAGGTAGTAAATTTGCGTTTTTAATAAGTGTTTAGATCCTAGATATTCCTCTAGCCTTGAAACAAAACCGAAAATAATTTCGAATAAAATTTACCGTTAACGACCATAGGGACATCCATGTACCATTAAATTCCAAAAAAACTAAAAAAGGTTTTTACTTTTTGACTTTAAAATATGTTTTATAGACATCAAAAAGATCATATTATACAGAAATAACCATAACATTACCTCTCCTAGTCTTATGGTCCTGAAAGGGTTAAGGGTCATATTTAAACCAACACAACTTTTGAACTATTTTACTTATGGCTTTGATGTATGATTTATTTTTGAGAAAAAATGTTATACTTCTAGAAAACAATAAAAAATAAATTTCTTAACAGGTTCGTTTTCGCGAAAAAGATAAAAAACTTAAAAAAAAGCAAATTAAAATGCAGTTTTTTTTGTTGATTAATTCTTGTTTCTTATTTTTTGAAAAAGATATTGAATGAAATGCATCATAAATTGATTGTCTACATTGTTAGCTTTCAGATGACACCTCTTTTGTCTTCCTAAGACGTCTACATCGATAGCAATGATTAAAGCAGTGAAGGCACCTGAGCTGCAAAGTAAAAAAAAACAAAGTGGCTGCCATTTTAGTATGGAGGCGCCGAGAAAAAATTGGGATGATGATAAGTCGATAAAAATCCCTATATTTCACCCCCCTTAAGTCTCCGACACCGATGCACAGACACATTGTATAATTAAGTAGAGGTCTAACAGTCTTAGTCAGGATATCTACGAAATATA
Source organism: Hemithea aestivaria (assembly GCA_947507615.1). Taxonomy (NCBI): domain Eukaryota; kingdom Metazoa; phylum Arthropoda; class Insecta; order Lepidoptera; family Geometridae; genus Hemithea; species Hemithea aestivaria. The sequence continues at coordinate 7,300,561 of OX382323.1, forward strand.
ATATATTATTAAAAGTAATAATATATTATTCAGGTTTGTTAGGACGTGGATCTGTTCTTTTCTTAGGTTATCACGAATCTTTATATGTGAACTTTAATTAATTTGCGTATAATAAGTACAGGCATATTACGTTAGTGGTGGGTGTGTCAGTATACGTGCACACACATACACAATACACACATTTATTAAACTAAAAGATAACTATCACATAGACATTGAAATAGATAGAAATATATATATTACTACGATATGTCCATGCTCAGCAACTTAAGTGTTATTCCAGAGTCTAAACCAAATTCACGTATCAATTTTCAGCTCAATCGCTTTAACCATTTAAGCGTGAAGAGGTAACATACCCACATCTCCTTCCATACATCCATACTTTCACATTTATAACATTGCTAGCTGCGCCCACGGGTTTTACCCGCTGTACAGTATGTTATTCCAGGGTCTGTTTGGTTCGATTGAACTGAAATTTTGTATAGAAATCTACCGGTCCAGCCGTTTAGGCGTGAAAGAGTAACAAACAAACGTACATCCCTATATTCTTACAAACTTTCGCGTTTATAATATTAGTATAGGATAGTGAAAAACCATATTATTCAATTTTCTGATTTAAGCTTTCAACTCATCGTTACTTTTAATATGTACATTTAAATATTTATGATCAACAAACTTATTCATTGTTCGGCATTAGTAATTTTTGTGTTGAAATCACTTCAAACTAAACACTTTTGAATTATGTATCTACGAACATACTGGTTTATCCGTTTGACTAGCTTGTGAAAACAAACACGGCTGCGAAGACAGATGCCTATAACACTCCCCGTGAAATGTTACACACTGACTTCACGATCTTTATGAGGGCGATAAACTAAAAATGTACATTGAAAATAGAATTCAATAACTTTTTTTAATACACCTTAACAAGACTCTTGACTTCGATGAAATGTAGGTATGTAAGAAAGTTAACGCGACAAAACTGCCGTAAAGACTAGAATAAAAGAGAAACAGCGTGTGGCCGATCTGTGGTTACTACAAGTGTTCTTTATTGATGTACTGTAAGCTGTAATACGTATCGTTGATTTTTAATTTCTCAAAAGTCATTTTTCACTTTAAGTCATTCTTGCCTTATCCAGATTTGGACAAATAAAGGCGCATTACTCGTGCATGTTAAATACATATTACGGAAAATTAGAAAATTAAACAGGGAATAAAAATACAATTATTCACTCGAAAGGTTAGTCACCTATTACAAACAAGTAATTACTTCAGGTTTAACGTCCACAATTTAATCATTTTTGGATCAAACTGTAAGCTCAGGCGTAGGAATTTTTAAATCCGTGACATTTTTAGCATTTAATTTTTATTTATAAACTCGGAAGGAATTATCAATTCTGATAACTTGAATCTAAGAATCTTTGTGAGTTATTTATAAGAGTTGCGTTATCTTTTTCTTGCCGTTTAGCATTAAATACTTCGGTAATTGACCAACAACAGGAATTTACCTGACAATAAAAATACTTATATATTGTATAGGTACATACGTGAAAAGATTCTATCTATCTAGAGCAGGGATGCACAGACCGCGGCCCGCGGGCCACATGCGGCCCGCCGGTGGAATACTGGTGGCCCGCCGACAGCAAAAATAATACTCTCGTACATTCGAAAAATTGGTGGAATTGGTGGAAACTGGAAATTACAATCATTTTCCAAATTATAAGAAAATGGCTGAAAAATTCAACAAAACTGCGATTAATTTCAGTTATGTAGGAAAGCTAGATATTTTGATTCAATCTTTTCAAGACAGATTTTCGGACTTTAAAAAGTGAAACCTCTGTTGGACATATTCAGCAATCCTTTCACGATTTCAGTTGAAAATGCGCCAGAGTCAATGCAGTTAAAAATTATCGACATTCAAAACGACCAAGTTTACGCAAAAATTCAACGAAGGAGATTTGCTGAACTTTTACCACTGCATTGATACTTGGTTCTACCTATATATTATGTGAACAAACTTTTTCAATACTAAAAAATAATAAAACAAAAAATCTAATAAAACAAATAATAAAACGGAGATGAAATCCAGTCATGCAGAGAGGCCATGGTTGAGCGTATGAGCTTGGCCTTAAAAGCTGTTTCCGATTGGGGAGCAGCTAATTTGGTTAAGTTTAACGCTACAAAATCCCAGGCGTGTCTATTTACCGCTAAAAGGAGTCTATTCAACGAAGCTCCTTCTTTCCAAAATGTTTCTTTACCGATAACTAACCAGCTTGAGTTACTAGGAGTTACTCTCACGTCTGACCTTAATTTTGGGAGTTACATCGAATCTAAGGCTCAATTGGCTGCCAGGAAGCTGGGTATTTTGGCAAAGGTGAGGCAATACTTCACACCGGGACAGCTGCTAACGCTGTACCAAGCACAAGTCCGGTCGTGTATGGAGTACTGTTCTCATCTTTGGGATGGTACTTCCTTTGCAGGAGGTCGTCTAGGTGGGTACCCCAACAGTGCCAGTTATTCTACCGCCTGAGCAGTGATGTGCAAATATCACTGTGCTCCGGTAGGAGGGCACTGTAGCTAGTGAAATTACTGGGCTAAAGAGTCTTAATTAACATCTCATGACTCTTGAGTAAGAAGCGTTGGTGCAGTGCTCCTAGAATTTCACATAATTGTGAAATCCTAGGTAACACTGTACTGATTATGGGCAGCCGTTATCTCTTAACATCAGGAGAGCGTCTTGCTCGTCTTCTACTTCATCACATAAAAATAAAAAATACCAGCTTCAGACACTGGAGTCGATTGAGAGACGTGCCAAAAAGCTCGTAGATGACCAAAAGCTCACGGAATCTCGGCTGCAGAGCCTTGAACACCGTAGAATGGTCGCCTCGTTATCGGTCTTCTATAGGATTCATTTTGGAGAGTGTGCGCAGGAATTACACGAACTAATTCCTCCAATCCCATTCTACCGACGGACGTCGCGGCAGACGGCAAAGCGGCATACTTACTTAGTGGCGTTACCTACTGCCCGCACCAAGCGTTTTGCTTCGTCGTTCTTAATGAGAACTGGTCGCGTTTGGAACACTTTGCCGTCATCCGTGTTTCCCGAGCGGTACAACTTGGGTATCTTTAAGGCACGAGTGAATAGGTACCTTTCTAGGCATCTTACGTGATCCATCGTCGACCGCATTTTCACTTTCCATCAGGTGGGATGTGGTCAAACGTAGGCCTATCTCGTAAAAAAATCGAAACCGCCTTGCAAATGAAAGTTTGGAAGCAGTTTTAAGTTTTACGTGTTGCTGCAAGTAAATTTGATCCAAATATAAAAAAGATTGTAAGCACTATGCAGTGCCACGCTTCAAATTAATAAATTCTTTTTCAATTTTAAAACATTATTATCAATTGTTTATTGTCTTTAATTACCTATACTTCTGGCGGCCCGCCATCAGTTCATGATTTGCCCGAGTGGCCCCTAGTCTTAATAAGTCTGTGCATCCCTGATCTAGAGTGTGATTGTAGATTTTATCGTTCTCATGTGGTGGGAGTACCTGGTACCTGCCTACGAGTTTATTTTCTTTGAAACCAAGATAAATAGAGAAAATACGGCAATACGGCAATGACCGATACCATGTCAGCCACATCACTGATTTTGTAGATGTCTACGTCTATAGGCAACGGAAACCGCTCACCTTCAGACGGGCTATTTGCTTGCGTGTCTAACATAAAAAAGAGAAAATTTGTTCAATTGCCTTAACAGGGTCACATATTCTCTGCAATGAGGTTGCCCAAACTGCGCGTCTATCACAAAATATGTGGACATTATTTAATACTGTACATCTCATTTGTCTCACTACACGATATCTGAAATAAAACCTATAAATATCACAGGAAATATTTATCCCATTACGTACGAGTATTATATATTTTCAAGGAAAAAATCTTGAGAGATCACTCGCTACAAAGCGTAGCGACTGCTCTCGACAATAAATGCACTTGTTGGAAATGGCTAACAACCGTGCATTTCTTGGTCTAAGGAGAAAACTGTTGAACAGAACGCAGCCTGTTTTGTTATTTATTTCCTATATTTTACTCCCAGAACCAATGGATATGTACTTGCACACACACTAAAATAAAAACAAAGCAACTGATGTCTGTTTTTAACTGAACATAATATACGCCGAACTAATAGCATAACAATGTTTCGCTTCAAAACAAAGTTATTATGTAAGACCGCTACGAAATCTATTGACGTATTTATTAGCTAGATACATACGAGTATAGTGCGAGTGTCATACAGGAATTTTAATATAACTGAAATCCTGTGTGGTTATATATTTTTATCATATTTTGATTACAATGAAATATAGCGTAGGGTGCGCCAAGACTCAAGACAGATAAATCAGAGTAATAATATCGTCAATTTGCACCGTCTAGCGTTAGTGGCTAGCCGACACCCCGGAGCGAATATTATTATGTGCTACTTATAATAATACAAAGGATAATGTAAAAGCACAGACTAAAGTAATAATAATAGACACCGCGCTATAACCAGTGGCGTATTGGCATATTTACACTGGTGGCAATCACCATCAGCATCAAGTCACAGAAATAAAATGTTTATAGAGTCATAGAACTCTTGAAACATTTTTAAGACAAAAAGGAAGTATCTTAAAAGCATTTTTAAGCTCTGTCATATTATAATGCATAGATGGGTTATGCGAAAAACTTGAATGATTGCTTGACTGAAACTGTAATAAATGACGTTAATTAGCCGATACGGCTGCTGAAGAGAAGCCAAATTCAATTATTGATACTGTCGTGTAAGACCGAGAGCTTGCTTGTGTTATTCTTCCAGCCTCCCTTGAGGGGTGGTAGGGTGTGGGTCCCGAGGTAACTCCTCCTTACCCAGGCTTCGTCGCTGAGGGCCTCTACCCTCAGGTAACTGGCGGCCGCCGGAGTCGACTGCCGTTTCCGGGCGTCTCACGGCGGCTCTGCTTCGGTGGACCTACGCTGCTGCGTCACTCTCCCTGGGGGGGAGTAAGTCGCGCGGCAGTGGGCGCCGTTGTGGCGCCTCAGGTGGTCTGGCGTGGTGCGGAGCGATGTTGTGCAGGTGGGGGTGCGGCCCGTTATCAGCGCGGTCGAACATTCGACGCGCTAAACGAGCCACGAACTCCCCCACCTCGGGGACTCCCGTGTCTCGGGCGATGACGTCGTTCCTCACGTATCGCCCGGCTCCAGTTATGTGACGCAACGCCACATTCTGGACCACCTGGAGGCGTTTGCGCTGGTGCGCGGAGCAAAGCGCATACCACGCTGGGGCAGCGTAGGTCAAGCGCGTTCTGACGTAGGCCTTGTATATTCCCAGTTTCGCACGCATCGGCAGGCTGGAGGATAAGACCGGACGGAGGAGCGCGCGTGCAGCCTTCGCCTGGTGGACTGCGTGGTCCACCTGGGGGCGCATCCTCAACGTCCGGTCTATGTGGACACCCAGGTACTTCACACAGCTTTCCCACTTGATGTCCATGTTTCTAAGTTGCAGCGGTGGGGGGAAGGTGCGGCTGGCTCCCGTGAGTAAGGCCTGTGTCTTCGCCACATTCACAGCCATCCTCCACCTGTCCAACCAGACCGAGAGAACACACGGAAATATTTGACCAAATTATACAGACTTAATACTAATGTCCGTAGAACATAATATTAATGTCAGTAGATACTGACCGGAAAGTCATAATTTTAAGTACTAACTGTGCGGTATCAATTTTGTCTTTGGATCGCGGAGTTAGCTTTAATTACTGTAGTTTGTGTATTTGAGTTGTAAAAAGCTCTAAGGGGCTTATATGGTGACAGCGCTAAATAATTAATCATCCAAATTTGTTCTAAACAAAAAGAAATGGGATGATTCATTTTGCACCATCTTAATATAAGTCTATAGGGCTCTCGTCGTTAGTTTTCCTATGTCGTAAGGTTATATTGCAGGCCGCAGGCCTTGTAACAGGAATCTTGGTGACCTGAAACTGTGACATTAGGGTTGGCTACACAACCTATATAATTATGCTTTGTCGCTGACAGTGTAATAAAGGTAACTCTGTCAGAGTATAAACAGCTATATTATATTAGCTACGTATATTCTAGGCATATTTTATATGTATAAGTAGTATATTTTTAGAAGGTTCCAGCATAATTTTATTAGGACAAGCCAACAATGTCGTCCGCTTGAGGGTTTTTTACGTGGTTCTGGAAATTCTTTTATCAGTACCTACATGTTTACTTCTACTTCACTCTCCCTTCGATACATTCAAATAAAAAAGTTTAAATTTACCTTTTTTACAAAATACAATGTCCTCTTTATTACAATTATCTTTCTCCGGTTTATTTTACATAAAATTAACCTTCATAGATAAAATTTTAATTGAAATGTTTGTTAGGAAAGACGAGCGTCGTGTTTACCTGTGCATATAAAACACCACTACACGTGTACCTAACATTCGCAAATAGCTCGTGATTCAGTTTTAAACGTGTAAAAAGAGTAAAAACACATTATAATTGCCTTAATAAATTATCTTTGTGTTGATAACGGTTGTTTTCAAACTAAATATTAGCATCCCATTGTTCAATAAAAAGCCAAATATGCAGATGAGATAAAATGCCGGAGCGATTTGAATCCCTAAAATGTTTCTACGTCTCAAAGACATTTTATTCTTTATCGGAGTGGGGGAATCTATCTTTCTTTTTACGACAAGATTTTCCTACGGTTTTACACATGAAGGGGTCGTATGTGAATTTACATTCAATGCTAGTTTTTTATAGGAGTTCAATAGACCATGCAGGCAATAAAGTTTTTTTTTATACTAAAGCGACGAACTATTCAGTTCAGTTCCAATGAGTTATAGCTATCTTTTGAACAAATTGAATTTTCGTAGAACTTCGTAACGCTAACGTAGCAAGTGCGTAGATCGCAGTTTCGTAGACTCGGACCGGTAGCCTTTCCTTTCGTACATAATAATATATGAAACTATGTAAATTTAAATTTGACTGATTTTAGATTGTTCGTTGATAAGCACTTAAACTAATAAAGTAAAATCTCAACATATTTGGTTTTACGACAAAAATGTGAAAGTAAATCGAAAATTTGTAAATATTGAATCACCCATTTTTTAAATATGTGCTCCATTTTTTCCCCCTGAATAGTAGCGTAAGTATTATTCTAAGGCCTAAACCACTTACATACAATACTTATATATTACAGCTTAATCTATTGAGCCGTTAAAGCGTATAGAGTCATCAAAGACACATCCATACTTTTGCGTTTATAATAATAGTATAATATGTATAATGTTGAAGCAATTTTTCTTTGAGAATATTTAAGGTGTGCGTTTCCAAGCATAAAATAAATATCAAAAGAAAGATAAGAAGAGAGGATGAAGGGGCCAGTTGGATCAGCAGACATTGATTAATCCATCAGATAAAAATGTGAGAAATTAATAGGCCACGCAGTCGTCTCGTGTAAATCTCATCATCTATAGATAACAGATAAATCCTTCGCGAATTGCGGAAACCACTATTGAATTTATTTAACATTTTTTTCATGACGGTGTTCTTTCAGCTAATAGATAAACTATTCTATTCTTTAGCCACATTCACAATTTATCAAAATAGACATGGTATCGGTTTTATATCTAACAAATGTTAATTCCAAGCTCCACGTTCTTTCATTTCGTATAATGCAATTGAATTCTTTGAGTTAAATATTTCAAGTTAAATATTCTTCTATGTATATTTGACCTAACGTATTAATATTGCCATTCAACGTGGCAATGCTGCCAGCATTCTGGGCACTCTGCCATCTGACAGTGGTTTGGAGCACTTGGATTTTCTGTAGATCGGCTTGCGGCCGATCTGTAGTTAATAAAAGTGTTATTTACTGCTATAGTAGTTGTAGTATTGTTATTTTGTTTTTCTCAATAAAGGCATTTGCCACCCTTTAAAAATAATCTTACAATATTATGGTTATATGCTAGTCCAACTATGCATTCGACTACTTTTAAGAGTTTTGCAACATTTAAATATAACACTAACTTAAAATGGAAAATAAAGATTTTAGTCCTATTAAAATGACATAATGCCCTCAAAACAAAATATACTCGTATTATCAAATACAGTCATAATACAATTATAAAATCTAGAGTTATTACCATAAAAAACAGCCACTTTTTTAATACGTGGTAAATCTATTTACGAGCTTTTAAACCTTTTTGTCATTACGTCAATTAGATAACTAATATATTTTTATAGGAAAAAGCTGTAGCTTTCCAGCGAAGTGTTCGCAAGAGTGATTCGGAGAGGGGTTCATTACTCAGCTGAATACGGCATTAAGATTAAATAATAACTCAGAAGGCGAGACTCAGCTCAAGGCCTTGCCCAATAAAGGGTACCCTTATAGGGAACGGGACGCAGTAACGGGCCTATAGATGTTAGACATCTTACACATCAAAGCCACCATTCTGTGTCATTACAAAAAAATCGTAAACTAGTAGCACACTGTAATAACAAAGTAAATCGTGACGGGCAAGATCGAAGGAAAGTGTTACTGGTATGATAAAATAACTGCCCTCACTAGACTACCGAGTAAGTGCCATACGAGAACCAGAGAACCTGAGGACCGTACGAGCTGGAAACAGGCAGCCTTATATTTGTGCACCAGATAATATTATCCGATTATATAATCGGTAGAGTATTTAACATATTTTTATATTGTATTCATAGCGCTTATACCGACAATTCTCTTACAAATGAATACATTTTACTTTACTCTACGGTTGAAAGAGGCGACCTCTAGTAATAAAGAACACGACAAAGAAGAGAAACACAGGATTTTTCTTAATGATTTTCATAAATATATTTTATTTATACATAACTATTATAATCTGCAGTGTATGAAGGTGCATGAAGCATGAAAAATCTTGGTTTTTCTATTGTTGTTTATTACGATTTCGACGAAAATATTCACTCTATTCCAGCCTTAAACACAAATACCGATGAAAACAAGAAAATTTTGTTACTATAGTTATGTTGAGTTGAACCAATGGTCAAAAAAATGAGTTAAAACAAGCCCAAATAACTTTATTTCACGATCATTATTCTATTTTTATCTTCGAAGAATAATGTATTTTAATCAATTTTAAATGCACTTGTGAAGAATATGCTTTTCTCTAATATTTTTGCAAATGTTCGCTTACTAGAGGTTAGTATATTCGGTACACAGATTTAGTGTAAAGGAAGCTTTACAAACACGAATACTCAACCGAATGGAATGATTAACGTCTATAAAACGGCTAAATCGAAAAGCAGATAATTGCCCGAATCTAGTATTAGACTGATCCAATTAGGATTACACGAATTATTTTGTAAAGCAATAGATCTATTGATCAAATAAATGCCTCAATTGAACTTTATAGAAGCGTCCGGTTATGCGAAATAAAAATATTCTAGCGTTTGGAAAACTTGTACCTATTGCTGCCGCGCGCTCGCAACGTTTTGTATTTTTTTCTTTATAGTTTATACAGTAGCAATGGCTTTTCAATTTAGCGAATATATGCATTATGCATCCTGCATTTTGTCGGCATTTTCACAGTGTTTTTGTATACGTAGTTGGGTGAAATTTAAACACAAAATGAATTTATTGTCGAGAAGTGGGTGATATTTAGCCTCGGAAAATCACACCATTTTATGTCATTTCTGAGGTTACAAAGCTCAGTCAACAATTTAGTCGGTTCAGTAAATAATTTAAAAGATGAAAAAATCGCAAATGCCCCCTGGTACGTTAGAAATGACGATCTACATCGGGACTTAAATGTGGAACTCGTGGCTAGTGTAATTAAAAGGTTTGCCGGTAGTCATGAACATAGACTTCATCATCATGTGAATGTCGAGGCTATCCAGCTCCTCGATAACACAGACCTAATAAGACGACTCAAAAGAACAAAGCCTTTTGAGCTAGTGTAGTGACAGTGAGAGTTAGTGTTTAATTAGCAGGAAAATATGTTAGACTTAAATTACTTATTAGCCTAAAAATAGGCTAGATTGTAATAAAATAACACATCCATAAGGATATGTTATTTATAAAAAATAAAAAATAAGAGATGAAAAACATCGCTACGCACATTTATCAATTAATATAATAGTTTTACATTAAAAAATTCTTGCCGAGCTCTGGGCTTACCGCCTCTAATGCGAGCTACGTTAGTTCAGAATCTAAGCCAAACTAAAACCAACATATCAAAACTTGTGCCATTACTGATGTTTTGCTGTAAAACACTAACAGAAGTCTACGCGCACATACATAAACATAATATGTAAAGTATTAGTGTAAAGTGGATTCACATTATGTACGTAGGTGTATAATGTTGCGTAGGTAGCTAAACCACTAATTTGTATGCTGATTGCGTTCTTTGTGGCTGAATCTCCCATAAATATTGAAACTTCTGAAAGTACTCGTCTTAACAAAGTCTACTTTGAAAAGTTTCCTGCTAAATATATTATTTTAAAGATAAATATTCCGCCGAGCGGTTTCATCTGCCAGATAAAAAATGTGCTTAAAAAATTAGAGCCCTCCTGCAATTTTTCCGCAAATTAAAAACCACTGGACTCTTTATTCAAATGAGAGTAAATTTATGCAACTTTTATGTAGGTGGCTCGTGTGGATATTAAAAATTATTATTATGCTGTTGAAATTAAGATTGTAATAGGCACATTATAATAAACCTTTATCTACATGTTACATATATCTACTTTTGTCTCAACACAAAAACTTTATGATGTGGTGCCATGGCCAGATTATATTATCTAATACTTTCAAATCTCTAATAATAATTCTCGCTTAATATCTAATTTCACCTAATTAGGTGAAATTAGATATTAAGCGAGAAAAATACAAACTCACGGAACTTCCGCAGCGTCACTTAAAAATTATTTACGAACTACCAACTTTACACGTATCGTAGAAATCGGTCCAGCCGTTTTGGACGATTTCGATTACAAACACTGCCGCGAGATTTTTATAAATCAAAATCGCATGTTTTGTTGCATTGTACCGTCGGTCCATTTATAGAATTAAAAGTAAACTTAGTTTAATGTAGTAAAATTATATTTGTTTTTTACTTACATGTACGACTATATCTACCTCAGAGCATAATGCAGATTTTATTCGAAGTGCGGAGACCTTTTACCGCTATACCTATTGTTTACATAAATTAAAAAGATATTGATTCGGCGGCTTCAACTCTGTAAGACCCTTAAACCAGCGGTATAACAAGTTAGACGGCTATGCAATATATCATTAAGCTTTGTTTATATATTTAGGTAACTAACTTTCGCTATTATAACATTAGTAAAATATCAAAAACCAAAAGATAGCAGTTTATTTCGCAGTGTAATACTTCCAAATCCAATACCATAAATTGAAATTAATGTGAAACGCGATATTGCGGGCGCGAGCTACCTTCAGCGAATTATGAATAATAACACTTATAAATCACAACAAACATATTGCCGTCACCGACACAAGGACACATTCGAGTACTAAACTTTTACTGTTTAATTCACTAACTCTTGTATAGGAACTGTACTCCAAAAAAGTTTCCGACAACTTTCAAACTTACTCAAACACATAAGCTTCGAAACAAAACAAGACTACGGCAACTTGTGAACATGACTAATAATAATTACAAATGTTTACAAGTAAAATAAATAAAAAAGTTAAACATATAAATTAGCCGCATCGAAGTTTTAATTAATTCAAGTAGCTTACCTTTCAAGCAAACGAAGCGAGATCGAGGACTGCAGCCGACTCAGCTTTATAGATCAAGCCGGTTGCCAAATTCTTCGGTCACCCCCAAGTTTATTAGCAATTTTGCTTTCATATTATTCGCGATAAACTCGAAAGATCCTTCGGAGAACTTTTCTTTAATTTAATTTGGTGGAGGATCGTGTGTAATATTTTAGATTTGATGGGTTTAATTTATTCGGAGGGTAAGGCGGTCGTGTTTTATAGAGGTGCGCAGTCGTGTCGAGTGTTGAAAGGTTCGGGACGCGATCGTGGTACCCTGTCCACGGCGCGGCGCGGCGTCGACTGTTCGTTTGGTTGAGCCGCGAGCCGCACTGCCGCCGCCGACTCCGCGCTCCGCTAGTGACGTGCGCATTTACACACAGGGCACAGAGCCGTCCTCTACGCCGCGCCTAACCACCTCTAAATTATTGTGCTCCTTGCTTTTGTGCCTTAAACATCGCAGTGAAATTCGGGCAGAAGCACAATCGCCAAATAGAAAGTAATCAAATTTAGGGGAGAAATGTTGGGAGACATTATATTTGAAATTAGAAATTATTATTGTATGACAAAGGACATGTAAGACTGATACGTTTATCACATCGCAACGTACACGTACTACTAAAATAAAAATGAAAACTCTATGGACATTACTGTGTTATAAAATAGAAAAAGCCTGATTAAATGATTAAAATAAGTAGGTACATTTTTGATAACCAAGTGTTTATAATCTACGTGGAATTGAATTTGTTTATATGCGCCACCGCGCAAAATTAATTATCCAATTTTTGTTTTGTTTAGAACAAAATTGGATGATTAATTTTGTGCCACCCTATATAAACAAATTCAATATCGCGTAGAGCACGTTTAACGAAGCATGTAAAAAAAAAAAACATTTATAACGTCTCAAACAGACGCAAAACTTTTGAAAAGTTTCGTTAGGTAACAGAAATGTTTATTTTTTAGCAACGCTTAACAAAAAATATCGTATTAGGGACCCACATCACTAGCGGCTCCCCTCGCGCCCTACAACTCCCAACTCCCAACCGCTGCTTGGTACGAGCACAAATACGAACATACCTAAGTATATCACAAGATATTCCAACTCAGATGTTCCATGATCAAAAGGAAAGAAACATACATACATACATTTATAACATAATCTTATAACTAAGTACCCAACTCCAGAAATAACGAGTTATCATATACGGGGTTAGTCTAGATTTTCAGTTTTACGGTAACATCTGTAAACTTACAACTAAAACCACTCTAACCATTAGTTTTTTAAAACAACTTTGATTAGACATAAAATCAATAGAAAGATAATATAAAAATTGGGTAGATTTTGTCGTGGCATATAACCACGATATTGATTTTCATGATTTCTGATAATTTATGTTAATAGGTAATAACAAATGTTCAAAATGTTGACTTCATAAAACATTTTCATCATCAAATCGTGGTCAAAGGCTAATCTACCTATATAATGAATAAAAAAAACAACCAATACAATACAATACAATACACAACTCTTTATTGAAACTCCACAAAACAAAAAAACTTAAAAATATTGTTACATAGTATACAAGGGTGTTACAATTGGCGGTCTTATCGCTAAAAGCGATCTCTTCCAGACAACCGTGCAGGGAAAGGAGTAACAAAAAAATCACACTTGGTTGATAGTTGGTGGTAACTTAGATATACAAACTAAGAATTATAGAATATTAAATACTTAATAAATAATAAAAGCATACAATTTATAATAATATATATATAATATAAGATCTTACATACACAATACATAATATTAAAATATGCTATACATACATACACATAATACATATTTAAATATACATAGTAAGTACAAATTATATGATGAACATGATATTATAGATAATATTATATTTATGATAGCAATGACTTAAAGGAAAAGAGATTCAATAGTTACTGTGACAGATAGAGATTTTACAGACACTGAGACACACGAATTTTAAAGACGTCTAGTGAAGGAGATTGTTTAATTTCATAGGGTAAGGCATTCCAAAGACGGATGGCCTTTACTGTAAAAGATTTGTTATAGAATGATGTGCTGTGTTCAGGAAAACGTAAAAGTAGACTCACTGACGACCTAAGCGAGCGAGATTTAGAAGCATTGAGAAATTGGAAACGCTCCTGAAGATAATGTGGGGAAGTTGGATTATACAGAATATTGTAGAGAAGATATAGAATATGAGCATCCCGGCGACGGCGAATGGGAAGCCACTTGAGTTTGGTGCGAAATTCGGAAACATGATCATATTTACGTAAGCCAAATATGAATCTTATGCATAGATATGCACCAAATGACAAAAAGAGAGACTCTTTTATTATAAAATATCACACATAAAGAATAATTAATCCTTTGAGAAGATGTGAAATGAGAACCCTGTATAATGTAACCGGTTATTTAGAGAGGATATTGAGTGACGATAAGAAGAACTACAAGTGTTTCTTAGAAACTTTAAATTAGCGATTATATCAAAACTTATCCGGAATATAACCTTTAACATTTAGCGAATTGATTAGATACGCGATATACATAGATTACAGATAATAGATAATTAGAAAGATATTATCAAATTAGAAGCGATATTGAATAAATCATTTATCTAAACTAATATACGATGGATACTACACATAGTAGATGTAAAAGATAGTTAAAAAATATACTCAATACGTAATACTCACACACTACACAGCCATGTCATCATGTAAATTGTGTCTATTTTTAACTACGGATAGTTCACTGTAACTATAAAAACTGCAGTTTATTTTTCAAATGAATGGATCGCCCCAGTTACACCTATGGTGACAATTTTATTATGGGCATAATGTATTTGTATAGCATGTTATGTATGGCCTACCTTTCTAGGATTATATATGAAAGAATTTTCAGGTTACTACTGTTCAGCTGCAGACAGTTGGACTCTAGCTCGTTTTGAAACCCGTCTCGGCTGTCTCCTATAAGATAGGTACTCGTAAACATGACTTGGGGTGTCAGGCTCATCACGCCATATAAAGCTGCTCACACTTTATTTTGACGATCTCTGTGGTTAGGTGGGCTAATACCCGCTTGCAACGCAAAAGGTTGCGGGTTCGATTCCCGCATGGGACAAATGTTTATGTGATCCAGAAACAAATTTCTGGTCTAGGTGGTTTTTAATATCTATTTTAAGCATGTATTTACAAAAGAAAAGTATTTTACCACGATAACTCATAACACAAGCATTAAGTTGCTTAGCTTGGGGTTAGGTAGCGCTGAGTGAAATGTCCTAAAATATTTAATATTATTATTTCATCACAAACCCGCGAGGCACACAGTGACACTGGCCGAGTACCTACGTAGCAGACGGACACCCCTTACATTAGCCATCAACATCTTAGGTTACTATAAAAAGCATTTGAGACACAGTTTACCGTTTCAAAGCACAGTCCAACAGAGAAATGTACAGTAAAACTATGACCTAACATTATGTACTCACATAGTCTTCCTACTTTCAGTCTGATCAGGCCACTTCTCGCGGTCTTGCTGTGGTTATACATTAGGTATATTAGTGTTGTCGACAGAGCACATTGTAATATGTTTAGCTATCAGTCACATTATCTGTATAAAACAGATATTATGATGCAACACGACACATCATAGTAGTTTAGTTTGGGTTAAAAGCTTCTTCTTTACGTGACGACTCTCTCGCTCGCATGTTATGACAAATTTTGAAATACAAATTCATTCGTCTGCATAGTACGCAGTGCGTACATAATCCAATCCATCTGCAGGCGCATGATGCGAGCCCGCTTAGTGAGCGTATAACAAGTTCGCAGTTTTTGGCGGTTTTTGTTATACGTTATGTTGCGGTATCCACTCTCGTTTGCGCTTAGCTTTAGTGAACTACATTACCACTGCAAGAAAAAGATGACGCCACAATGGACCTATTGGCTATAGCGCACAAACCTACAAAAATAATATTTTATTAGAGACATAGAGCGGTAAAGTTTACAAGGCATTTTTCAACTTTGTCGCGTGATCCACTTATCCACTGCACGATTAAAATCCTATTTTATATTTATTGTTGGTTAAAAATGTTAACAGCCAATAGACCTTCTGTTTAGTAGACAATTGAGGTCTCAGAAAGCTCATCTTAAAACCCTCCGTGCTTCCGTAATAAGGTTCAATGAATCGCCAAATAACGGATAATAGTATGTATGAGAACCCTTCGCAGGTTAAAGCGGTCACAATCGAAATCTGTGAGGTCATAGCCACACCTACGTATGTATTAAAATAGGTGTATAAATATATAGATGGGTAAACGATTTATATTGAACGCCTGGCGGTTTTACCCGCTGTACCGCTGTACTTTACCGCCTCTGTGTTTTTCCAAGGTCTAAGCTATCTCTATAACAAATTTCAGCTCAATGGTCCAGTCGTTTAGGCGTGAAAGAGTAACAAACATAACCTTGGTTCTAACAACATCATAGTTGTTAATCAATTTATGTGCTTTTCCTTTTCCAGATTGTGATGATTCCACCGTTTGTTAGCCTAGCGTTTAAGCCTTCTTTTGTAAATATTTGGTTGGCAATGTATGATTCTGTTCTGTTCTTGTATTTTTCACTAACGCAACGTCGCGTACAACAATTCTAAGGATTTTTTTTTTGCGAACAATATTAATTTTGTTACATAGGTTAATTTATCGGTAGATGTGCACAAACACAATACCTACTATTTTTTGTTCGAATGAGATAATATATCTTCCTATAAGTTCAGCAGTTTTGTCTAGAAGATATAACAAACTTTTTTTACAGTCGTACATGCAAACATTAATAATATTAAAAGATTTTGAGGTACGTCTTTAAACTTAAATTAATTTCCCATTTAATGATACTTTTCCATAATACGTTCCTAAGTAAAGTTTCCTTCAACTGCCTAAACATAAATTAGTCATGACAGTCCCTATTTAAACGAACACAAGGATCAGGGGAAAGTCACCTTTATGCTATTAATATAGAGTTTAATATTGTAGGATAATTGCAACTTTAGAAGTAACTGATACCTTAACATTGTGTATACGTTTGGCAGACAAAAGGTTAGGATTGTTGTATAATTAAGTTAGACGTCGGAAATCAGAGTCTTAATAGATACATGTAATGTGTATTGTAAAATATTTTATTCAATTATAAATACGACACGGCTGTACTCACGTAAATTATTCGTTGAGATATGTCTCAACCACGGTTTCGGACAATTACGACAGAGAGTGAGAATGAGACATATCTCAACAAATAATTTACGTGAGTACAGCCGTGTCGTATTAATAATGGATAACACTCACAGTAGTTTCCAAAATAGTATTTTATTGAAGTTGGAATCAAATTTAAACTTTAAAAAGTTAAACGTGCATTTCATTGCCATCTGAAATAGTAAATTGTACCTTATCTGCCATCATTACTTCTATGATGGTAAATAATTTACAATTTACCTTATAATTATAGGCCTACCGATCATTGATATTAAACCTCGCGGTTGGTTAAATAAGAATAATAAATGGTGATTATACAATCCACCGTCAAATTAGAATCTCAGAGGACATGGATTTCTATTTAAAATCTTACGCTTCTTATCTATTTTATTCTATACAACAGTATCATACAGCTCTAGTACGTTGTCAATAAATATTCGTAGTACAGTAGTCGCCCCTTACATTTATTTTTTTTATTCCAGCGTTATTCGACGAAACGTGCATCATACGAACGATTATAATAATTGTTTGTAGCATGTCGGGGATTGGGGAT
The DNA here is from genome assembly GCA_947507615.1 of Hemithea aestivaria. Lineage (NCBI taxonomy): Eukaryota > Metazoa > Arthropoda > Insecta > Lepidoptera > Geometridae > Hemithea > Hemithea aestivaria. Next base: position 7,318,202 of record OX382323.1, read on the forward strand.
TGTTGGAGATACGCGTATCGCGTTTTTTTCGGTGATAACAAAAAAATGCCACTTTCGATCGACCGTGACTTATGACTACTTTATCTATGGGGGTGTTCCACAGAACCAAGCGTGGGGGTGTTACACAGAACCAAGCGTAGCTCATTGATGGAACAGGTTTAAAGTGAAATTGTTTAGTCGATAAAAGGGCTACGTATTACAGGGTACCCCTGTCTGAGAATAGTAACGGCACCTATTAGCACAAAAACATAAACTAACAGAAAGACAACCTTGCGGCAGATTTTCAGAGAACTATTTTTATTACCTAGTCACACGGCGATCACTACTAGAGGTATATAATACTATTTGTAGATACAAAACAAAGAATTTAAATTTACAAAATTATATAGGAAGCGAAGCAATCAATTTTATAAAGAGACCCCGACATCAAAGAAATTAGTATTTTCCTCAATTTACCTGCAGGAGCAAAAACAAAAGATTTTCTAAATTGGTTCGCAATTGTCAAAAATTCATTGATTACACATTTGTATGGAAAAACCATTTTCTGCTTAGAATGTTAATTAGATATTTTTAATAGAAAAGCCAGGCGAAACTAGCTATCAACGGTGATCTCAATTGGGGATTGCGGATTGAGGGATTGAAGGACAGGATTGAGTTGAAATTAGGCACGTAGATATAAAAAAATATAATTTCGCAAGGGAATCATTAATACGAGACCATTAACTAAGTAGTAAGTTTAAAATAGGTCGCAATATCTAAGTGTCCGTTGGTCACAGTAGCCTTCTGTTTTGTCCTATTGTGTGGTAATAGTAGATATATGAATGTACAGATACGTACCTATATGTAAAGATTTATTATGAGCACGTGCGAAAGGCCGGGGGTGTCGACTCTACGTTACGTTACTTAGTGACGTCACACTACGCATACCCTGCTCACTAAAACGAACATACTGCTACAATTTGTGTTGAGTTTTTAAAAACATTAAGTATTTGAAAATTATCCGACAAGCAGCAATTACAAGTAAAGTCAATAAAAAAATATTATTATAAAACTTTTATGTTTTTGGATTTTTTACAATCATTCAACAACAAAAAATCTTTTCTGTTTGTTGCACAGAATAATTTATGCATAGGCGAATTTAGGGGGGGCAGGGGGCCACGGGCCAAGCCCCCCCAGAAGCATTGTAGAGGTACGAATTTAGCACATATTTCATGGTCAAGATTATAATTTTTTTCTCGGCGCTCGCACGAAGCTGCTGGATATTTGAACTTTCTAACTGTTTAGAGCGAGCTAAACACACTTGTTTCGTAGTAAATATTATAATAATTTTGCCCGTCAGCACTTCGCGCCCCCCCCCCCTCCCCCCAGGACCAAATCCTGGATCCGCCAGTGAATTAAAGTAATCTGAGCTTAATTGTCCAGTAATCCATTCATTTTAGAGTCGTGTAAGCCGGAGCGTCATCCGTTTGTAGCGCGTAAGTGGGTGAGGTTAGGAGAAGGAAATGGCGCCTTAACAGGCGATGGTATTGCGGATATTTCCTGCGATGTCTATCGCACATGTCTCGGAAACTTAGCGATGGGGAATTTCTCACGCCATTGTTTAGACAAACTATATCTTACTAATATTATAAACGTGGAAGTTTGTAAGAATGTATGGATGTCTGGGTGTATGTTCGTTACTCTTTCACGCCTAAACGAGTGGACCGATCGAGCTGAGATTTGGTATGGAGATAGCTTAGACAATTACATATAGGCTACTGTACAGCGGGTAAAACCACTGGACACAGCTAGTAAGTAATAATGGACACACACACTTTATCGCTAACAGTAGAGTATAAGATAGTTACTACTTGTAAAAGGGCTGAATATAGGTACCAGTTATAAAAATGGTGTTTTTAACAGGTACGTAGGTACTTTCAATCAAGGGCTAGAATAGAATAGAAAACTCTTTATTGTTCACACAAATACAAAAATATAGCTTAGAACTAAGATCACACAGAAATAAGTGTTACAATTTTGTTGTTGTGGCTAGTCATGTGTTTAGGGCAGCTAACGTACACACTGCACGACTAAACGACACTAAACATACTCGAATGACTAATGTTAAATTATCGTGTTGAATGTATTACATAAGTCCTATGATACCTTTCATAAAATAATTTTAATTTAGGTAATAAAATAAAATCTTGACTTTTTATATTACAGATAAGCTTATCATGGATCAGCTGACCCATTCCGTTAATAGGTAATTAATTTACTCAATTTAAAAAGGTTCACAGATCAGTATCAAAAATGATAAAGGGTAATTACCTAATTAAAACTTCAAGAAGGCAAAAAACATTAAAATAGGTGTATAAGTAGGTACTCGTAGCGATGACTCGTAGAACATTCTCCCTTACTACTTAAATCATCTTAATCATCATCCACGGCCTTCCACATTCTACTGCTGGGGATAGGCCTCCTTCGTGTTCTGCTATGGACGCTATCTTGTGCCAGCCTCGTCCATGAGCGACCAGGGACCTTAACTATGTCGTCCTTGTACCGGTACCTACACTTACCTGTAGGTTAAGCACTAAACTGCGTTTGCTTATACTTGACCATTCAGTCGTCATTTATTGTTCTCCGTCCTCCGCCCATTACCTACCTACATCCTGCGCTTAATTTCGATTGAAACTCGAACTACATATGTATGTAGATCTAGTTTTATGACGAGGATGGCACGCTCCATAGTCTCTGTGCTGCTGTCTGTAATCCTACTATAATAGTAACTATAAAAGTATCAATATCAGACATGCTATCTAAGCATTTATTAATATCTAGGATCAATAGCTCAGCCGCGCTTGATATCAAAATTTGAAGTGCCCACTCAAAGTCGATAAATAAAGGTCTATAAAAAGGTTTAAAATGAGCTTAATTTATTTATGGTAACAAATAAAGGTCAGGAGAAAATATCACCCTTCTTCGGCGAGTTAGTCGCGGCCCTGAATCGATCAATGATCCGGAAGTCCTAAGGGTTGCTCCAAAGTGATAACTTACGAACCAAACTCAATTATTTCTTCATACTTTCTTTCGATCCTTTAAAAGATAGGCTACATAATTTTGCTTCCGAAACATTTTAGAGGTTTCGCGTTGGGAGAAGAAGTAGGTACCTATGTTGAATATAAAAATATATACTTAAATGTTTAGGTGCACAAAACAAACTCACTAAATACTCGTATAATATTGATTGACCTATCATCCCACAGCTCATATTGTTGAGCATATAAGCTTTAGCTTAAAATAAAGAATAAAGTAGGTTGGTAGTTTGTTATCTAAGTATACTTTAGCACGAGTCCAACTAAGGTTTAAAAGTGTATTAGGTATTTTACAAGTAGTTCTCTACAGCACCATCACTTAAATCTTTTTTTTATGTGATGAATTAGAAGACGATCAAGACGCTCTCCTGATGTTAAGAGATAACGCTGCCCATAATCAGTACAGTGCTATTTAGAATTTCACAATGATGTGAAATTCTAGAAGCACTGCACCAACGCTTCTTACTCAAGAGTCATAAGATGTTAAGACTCTTTAGCCCAGTAATTTCACTAGCTACAGTGCCCTCCTACGGAGCACAGTAATGTTTGCACATCACTGCTCAGGCGGTAGAATAACTGGCACTGTTGGGGTACCCATCTAGACGACCTCCTGCAAAGGAAGTCTACCCCCGGTCTTATTATTATAAGCTAACTGGAACCAAAACGACACACGTCCGAAACACCTTATGAGAATCTAGGTCTAGGCATGTAGTTTTCAACAACTCCTAAATTAGGTATAGGTTGTTTCCATAGTCGTTAAATTGGTAAGTAAACATGATGGATACCTACCTATAGCAGACTAAAGGTAAGTTACAAATAGGAGGTGAATGTATCGACCACGACATGTAGGGTTCTTTTAACTCCAGCGATCAATCAAGACCTGGGCAAGCTCGTTGCGGGCGATGCAAAAACTAATGGACTCATGACTCAATATGAGTAGGTACCTACTTCTAGCTAGAGTTTGACTGAATCTTAAATTTCATTTTGTTTCCATAGACTTTAGGAACATATAAAAATGGTTTTTTTTTTTTTTTTTTTTTTTTTTTTAATTTCTCTCTCTTACATATTCCCTGACAGAATCAAGGCATGGGTTTTCAGTTTATAATAATATGTTTTATTCTATGACCTATGGCGTTAAATAATATTTTTCACTTATTTCTATTTATTACATTTTTACAAATTTTGATGCAAAATTCTAAATACTTTTTGCGTAGCTTTTTGTTTGCTATAATTTCGTTTACATTATTTTCGTTTACTTGCGTTTCTAAATTTGCCTCAATATCAAATCTATCTCTTTCGTACACAGGGCAGTGGAAGAGTAAATGCGGTACGGATTCTATCGATTCGTGATCGCAGATGCACGAGGGGCTCTCCCTACACTTGAAGCGATGCAGGTATTGGGAGAACCCTCCGTGCCCCGTCAGCAGTTGGGTCAGCACTCCATTCGGTTGCAGATCTTTTACCACTTTATATGCATTTTTTGCCTCTGGAAGGAACATCTTCGTGATGGAGGCGGTCGCCCCATCACGGTACCTTCGGCTCCACTCCTCAATCGATTCGCTGCGTGCGTGTCGCTTGACAAGCGAAACCGGGCACCGGTCGTAGTCGGGCCGCCCCCGACACGTCAACGCCGCCTCTTTTGCCAGGCAGTCTGCGCGCTCATTCCCCGCCAGCCCGGCGTGTGCCTTGATCCAAAATAAAGATACAACTTTGCCCTGACTCAAGGCCCCGTCTAGATTTTTGCGGGCTTCCACCGCTAGCGGGTGCAGAACATTGTAGTTTGCAACCGATTGCAGTGCCGACCTGGAGTCGCTATAAATTCCAAATGTGGTCTCTTTTCTTCTTAGGATCTCTGCTGCTGCCTTACTTATGGCCAGAAGCATATAAAAATGGTTGCACTCTACTTGTAAGAAAATATAATATCAGATAATTGTCTACTAGGTATTGTACTTCAATTTCTTGAAAACCCTGGTCTTACATATTTTTTATGCTCCTAAATGTTAACTAAAAAAAATACTAATTAGGTAGATTCACGTACAGTGTTGCCAACTATAGCAAGGCGAAATGTGCTAAAGTGTGGTGAAAAAAATGCCAAAAATATGCTAGTTTTGAAAAAAAGTGCTAAAATAATATGCTAAATATAATTTTAATAAAAAATGTATTAAAAAAATACATTTTAACTGTTTCGAACAGACATTTGTCGACTGGGGTCTTCATCTGCAACTATAGAAGAAGCAAGTAGAAGGCATGTGAAGAAGGCTGTGATAAATCTGGTTAGAAACAACACTGGTCAGAACAAAAGAGTGCGCTTTAGGTCGATTCACGTTTATAATAATATTATTTAGTAACGAAAAAACGGAAGAGGTTTACAAGTGGATGCGTGTACAGTGTATTTTTTGATCATTACTCCGATATTGATTATTCTTTTTTTATATTTCCTATGTTCTTCGATACATATTTAATTCAACTTTATTATGTAAATAATGCTAAAAAAATATGCTATATGCTAAACGACAAAATAATGTGCTAAACAGAAAGAAAATATGCCAAATTTAGCATATAAAATGCTAAATTGGCAACGCTGTTCACGTATTATGAAGTTCGAAATTTGAATCCGTAATATTAAAAGAGCTTAGTCCCCAATTACACGCTCGATCGATTCGAGTATCGTAAACTCTGATTTTATTATAGTCCAGTAAAAGAAGAAATGTGGATCGAAAAGTCGAAAGCAGAAAAACTAACTTAGTAACTTTGTTTGGACTAGTTAGGAGATAAACATACTAAAAGTCCCCACCCCTCCGAGGTGAGCCCGAGGGGGGGGGGAGGCCGAAGAAGGTCCCATTTTTAGGTTTTTTGCTTATATGCCAAAATTTGTGCGTTGTACGATATTTTGTTGTACTACATTATGAAACCTCATAAAATTTTCTACAACTTCGGCCTTGACACTTTTCATCTATCTCCAATCGTTGTCCAGCTATGAGCTTCCAAACATGGTCTATTTTGAAGACGCTTAAATTAGTTTTCCATACAAAGTCGGTAAAAAATCTTACAAATAAAATTTGACCAACTTCTGGTTGTCGTATCATAATAAAACTTTGCAAATGTCTAGAAATCTGATGACAATTTAATAATCTGGTACCACTGAGCTGATCTGATGATGGAGACAGGAGGTGTCTACTGAAACTCTTCAATGGCTATTAGTAAAACCAGCGAGTTTAGGCTCATTACATTCGAATTAATGAGACGTAGGCACCTCCTGGTCCATTATCAAACCCTCGACAGCAATTGTTATGAAAAAGTCTCATCGGTTCGAATGTAATGTACCCAAACACGATAGGTTTACTAATAGCCATTGAAGAGTTTCATTAGACAACTCCTGGCTCCATCATCAGATCAGCTCAGTGGTACCAGATTATTGAAATGTCATCAGATTTCTAGACATTTGCTAAATTTCATTATGATACGACAACCAGAAGTTGGTGAAATTTTATTTGCAAGATTTTTTTACTGACTTTGTATAGAAAACTAATTTGAGCGGCTTAAAAATAGACCATGTTTGGAAGCTCATAGCTGGACAACGATTGGAGATAGATAAAAAGTGGCAAGGCCGAAGTTGTAGAAAATTTTATAAGGTTTAATAATGTAGTACAACAAAATATCGTACAACGCACAAATTTTGGCATATAAGCAAAAAACCTAAAAATGGGACCTGCTTCGGCCTCCCCCCCCTCGGGCTCACCTCGGAGGGGTGGGGACTTTTAGTATGTTTATCTCCTAACTAGTCCAAACAAAGTTACTAAGTTAGTTTTTCTGCTTTCGACTTTTCGATCCACATACCCTTTTTGGGCACTCATTGACTGGGCTATTAGGTATGCCTAGGCTTAGGAATCAAGTATTAATGTCTGTACGTAATACTAAATAGCTGCCTTATTACTAAGTAGTGCTTTGTTCTATTTGGTTGTGTCACTAGAAGTAGGTAAGGTACCTAGCTAGGTATTGATTTAGCTTGAATTTGGAAGCTGTATTCCCACTTAGCCCACTATCACAGACATCCCTGTATTAGTGAAGATGAGAAGGCTGAGCGGCGCCCACGCTGTCGAGACAGACTTCGCAGAAGGAGACGTTAGGACTAATTAGATCGTCATTGGATTATAGATTGGGTTGACAGAGGGCTAGACCGTGTGAAAGAGTGTGGGCGTAAAGCGACCATTGCTCAGCAGTAGGACACACCTGGCTAAAAAATAACAATACATATACTGCTTCTGCTGCCAACTTCGGGCGTATGACGGCGTATCATCGCTTAAGATCAGCCGAGAACGTGATGACAGGCCACCTATAATGATTTAAAAAATAAAAATAATAATATTGTAAGTAGTTTGAGATCTCGAATCTCGCCGCAATATCGATTTTGTTTGCTCTTTATCATTATATAGGTAAGCCTTTGACCAGGATCTCGAGTGATGTCAAGCGACGATGCGGCTGTAGGTGGTAGCGGACTAAAACTAGAAACCGGGATTCGAATTCTACCTATATTAATCATTGAAAAATGTTTAACATAAAATGTGATATAAAAATGTCTCTTTTCGTCTCATTCTTTCTTGGTAAATTTGTATAACATTATCTCGTTCTCTTACGTACGGATGAACTAGTGATAAGACACAAATTTAAATTTACACCACAAATTTTATCGACAAAAATGTTATTGAAATTTTTGAAGTAGGTAGGTACCTATTTTTTTTTTACCTATAGTAACGCAGTTTTTAACGTGTTAAGTGTTTTACATGTTAGTTAAGTTATCAAATGTTTTACGTAGTTTTCTAAACACATCCGTTGCTATACAACGTGCGATAACGAATGTTTTGTAAATGGTTATAAGCAAACCCCTGGTAGAAGCTTTCAGTATTTCACTCACCATGGCGATGTTAAGACCGTTCATCATTTTGTTTATGCTACACTTAGCGGTTAATGTAGTAAGTTAATATTTTTACGGTGTTTTCTTTTTTCGTATATGGGTAAAGTACTCATTTTGCATGAAATTTTTTATGTTTCAATGCTTTATTTGATAAGTGAATATTAAAATTCCTAAATAACTAGGTATAATCTACGAAATGATAAACCTGGATGATTAGACGTAATTATCACGTCACTCGGTCCCCCTTTTGAATATTTTTCAAAGACTATTATAAGCATGAGTCTCAGAAGTACTAGGTCCGTGACTAGGTACCCAAAATGAACTATAGGTACCTACTCTATTCATTAGTGTCGCTATGTTTTCATAAGTAAATATTCCTGTATTAAAAAAATAGTAACATATATTTTAACGAGACACAGCTAATTAGAAATTAAACTGATATCTCCGCTGTATAATTTACCTTACACAAATTATTATTTTAATACCTCTAGATACCTACTGCTATTTGGAAGGAGTAGGTACGTCACATCTCCTTGAATTCTGGGAGATGGGCAATGAATTAACTGAGTATAGATATTTAGGTAAGTTATCTATGGTTTAAATATTAAACTAAACCTCTCATTTCAGATGTGCAAAATAATTCTTCCACACAATCTGCGATACTTGGAGAACATGTTGAACGCCGACGTGGTAGCCAAAGCAGCCAAGATCCGACAGCGAATTGAAGCCAACCCCAACAACCAGGACAACGACAAAGGCTGGCCGATGCTCCTCGCTAAATACCAAGCAGACACCAAAGATACCAATAGTTACTACAATAGCAACGCTTACAATGGCATCTACAACCGAAGGTATAAGAACTTTTAGTTTCAAGTTTGTGACAGAGATCAGCAGCAGAGTTCGTCTAGCCTTAAAATACCCTCCTTGAGGTAGACTACGTAAAAGTGAATTAAATACTAAGTATATTTTTAAAAACTCGTTTTCAATAACCAAGGGTGTGCGGCGTGACGCACGTTTTAATTCATAACTTGAAATTTTAACGGGACAAACTTTGAAACAAAAGAAGAATTTGCCAAATAGGTTCAGGCGTTATCAAGTGAACGGTCATTATCACCAACATAAAAAATATTACGTCGATTCGGAAGAATAAGGAAAGGCGTAGAATTTACGCGTTTCCTTATTTTTGTGAAGACGGCTAAATTAATCTAGACGATCTCTTATAGGAATTAAAATAAGTATTGTATTATATTATATTGATTTATTATAGGTAGTACTGTGTATCATTTAACAAGTACCTTAGCGCATTAGGCGTGCAGGCCGAGCGGATTAGCCGCATGGCCTAGCCACCAAAAGCGCTATCTTTAGTAGGATCGCGATGTTAAGGCTGCTAATACACAAATGCTGGCCATTTAAAGCTCGTACTTCTGTATGACCTGAAAGAACTTATTGGCTACACCTGCCGCCTATAGCGCTAAAGAACTTACACCTATGTTTGCACTTATAAAAAAACTCCTACATAGACCTACCAAATATCCTCACCCTTTTGCAATGCATGCAAGTCACATTGCAAGTGAACAAGAGAGATCAGCAGAAAGTTTGTATGTCAGCATTACGCTGATCGATACACAAGCAGACGGCCCGCCTGATGGTGAACGGTTACCTACCGTCTCAAAGTTATCTACAATCATAATAGAAGTGGTGATGTCGACGCGGTGGCCGCGATAGTGGACTTGCAGTAGATTTTAGACATAGTACTTAGTACACACAGTAGCTTCCAAAAATCCTGATATCTACTGAATAAAACTGTTGTAGAGAACTGCTAGTTATTTTTGGTATGCTTGGTCTGCAGCACCAGTAGTGATCCCGCCGAGGTGGCTTTAGACCAAATTTCCTGACTCTGATAAAAAATAACAATTGTTAAAGAACTCACTGTTATTTTTGGTTTGATTAGTGTTGTTCCATTCTACGATTCTACCTATTGGTATATCTCTTAAACAGGTTAAATTTTCAGTAGATTCCTATTATATTGCATAGCGATCGAACTAGTTTGGAAATTAGACAATTTCCTATAGAATATCGTGAATATTGGGTAACCACAACTACGCGCGCTACGCTGTGCGGTCGGAAATAGCCCAACCATGCGTATACTAATTATTATTTGGTAATAGAGAATATTATGTAGCTGTATGGTCCCCAGGTCCTATATATCTAGTAGTAACATCAACAGACTATAATATAGAGAAATTAAACTAGGTTTAGGATAAACATCTGCATTTTTAGTCATCGCCCTTGACTCACCGTGACCCTGCTCTACTAAATCTTTTTCAAAGGGTAGTTAGTCTAAGTCGAAATAAGCTGTTAGGGAGGACGACCATGTTTTTGAACTTAGAATAACCTTATCCTCGAAAAAGGCTAAGTATAGCAAAGTCGAGGGCGAGGGCTAAAAATACGGGGTGTAAGAGCTGCCAAGTCAAAACATCAAAAACTACATATTAGTATGTACATAGATATCATAATAATATATGCTGAAAGTCTTCGATTGAGACATCTACAATCATACAATATTATGTGGATAAATACCTACTAAATGCTCTTTTCCTGTGAGCACTTCAGTAATTTTAAGCGAAATATTTTCAAATAGCGCGTTTGGTAATTGGTAAGTATTATAAACAATTTAATCCACCGCTATTCTGTGTAGCGTAGCAAAATGTGTACATTTTGCACGCATAAAGGATTATGATTCAGTGATCCTACCGCAGGATAACAGCACAGGTTTGTTTCGTGTTTAAAGGTTTATTATGAAGGGATCTCCCTAGTAACGTCCACTCATGCCTCGTGGTAATTTCCCACGGCTCCCCTGCGTCACACGCAAGGGATTTTATCCGATGCTTTTGAGATATCGTGCAATATCGGCACTGTCTAATGTATAATAGATTACTTACTATAGGAGTCAATAACCTTTATCTACTATTAACAACTCTTTATCGTTGCCTAAACCTTCTACGACACGTGCTCTCACCTGTGCCACTAGGGATATTTTAATATCTCAAAATCGATTCCATAGTTATAAAATATTAAACCTAGTTCAAGCAATTTTCTTCTAAATACTTTTTTTCATTAAGACCTCGTAATTCAGATAACGCAGCGTTAGTATTTTCTAGAATTAAATATATGTAAGGGTAGCTGAAGTATAGAGTTAATGAATTAAAAATAACTACATATAAAATAATAAAACTTTATATATTTGCCTTGATTTTTTATTTCTATTGATACTATGTACAGAAAGATGTTTTATCTACACATTTACAGAAAAATATATAAAAGCAATAAAAACAGAGTTACACGAGTATTAAGATATCGGTGCTTGCAATGCTTTCATGGGAAATTAAAATAATATTGGTAGCATTAGCAAAAATAAAAGAATTTTTTTGTAACTGATCCTCATTGTATTATGTTCCATAGGTCTCAGGAATATGTCTTAGTCACATTCCAGAGACCTATGGAACATAAGCGACAATATAGATTTTAATGAAAACTAAAGGAGAAAGTCGTTTTATTTCGAATGGATAAAACAAAAGGCGCCAAAATTAGGAATAAACTGTAACTATGTCAGCTAACATTCAAAAGAATTTTATAATATCGAGGCACGAAAGATGTTTTCATATCTAAGACTTTTAAGCAAGAGCAAGAGGGAGTAAAGTTGGGTTGCCAACCCATATGTTGGAATTTTGGTCGCCAAGACTCCTGCGTGGCCTGCATGATAAACTAACAACTGCCTCATACCGAAAATCTTTTAGGGAAACCCGGGACCCACAGTATTATTTTTTAAGCGTGTCTTCGAAACACAGTAAAGCCGGGGTACGCGGTTCAGATAAGAATCGAAACAGACTTAAGAATTCAGGACAAATCCCCCTCTGGCTTTACCTAGTGAACATCATGCTAAATACGTAAAAGAATAATATATATTCCAGCCAGTTCAACTTGCATCGTTGGAAAATCTTTAATTCATTTTCCTTCAGTAAAAGTCCCTCAACGATGTCAATTGTACCTACATCTTTCGGGCCCCGCAATATAACAGGTGAAAAAGTGCGAAAACGTCAGCTTATCAGACTATTACCGGCGGCTCGACCTGTGTTATCTGCCACTTGCCCATTTGTTGTACAAACAAAACCGACCTATTTGAACAGTAAATAGGATTACAGTAACACAATACTATGTTTTTTCCTTTCAAAGCGTATATTACATAGGCTTATTCGTGTAGAAAGAGCTTTGTGCTCTGTTTTGCGCGTTAAAGATCTTGTAATAAAAGCATTATCTAAAAAAGCACCTCTATAATTACATTAATGTTTTTAAAGGTGTTACAAAAAAGTGTCATTACGTTACTTAAAGTCAAACTGTGTAGATGTTCTATACAGTAATTATTTTGTATATAACGTTGCAGAATGTTGTATAACAATTATTATAGTCTTATATTTATAACAAATGTTATTAATTGTATCGATGCTATCGATGTTATGCACCTTCACGAACAAAATGTTATAAAACTAATTACAACACGAAAATATGATAAATTTTGTTGTATAACATGGAGAAAAATAAATCGTCGTATTATTAGTAAAAGCATAATCAGTCAATTTGTTTATAATTAATTACCAAATAATATGCTGTTTTATGGTTTACATATATGATAAATATTATTATCGCAAGCCACTCTTTTGTAGCACCTCATACTTACATATTGGTACATATTATAATATTAAAAAAAAAGTAAAGTAAATGTGTAAATATAATTTATTTGAGCTAGTTGTACTATTTAATTACAATAAATATAACGGGCCGTGATATACACTTCCGTATCAAACCGATAGAACTTTTATGTTTGGAAATATTAGTATTAAAAAAATGTTTGAAATCATTGCCCTACAACACAAAACGATCTCTGGAAGACTCTACATGAAGCTGAACATTTCACAAAAAAACATAATAAATTAATTAGTAGGTACTCGATTACCAAGGTAGGTCATAAAGTTATAAATTGTAAGGGAGATTTTCCGACAGTAAAAAAACGGTTTAAACTTGAAACAGTTTTTAAAATAATATTAATTGTTATCAGCAAACCTTTTAATAATTGTATTAATAGGTATGTAGAAATAAACACAAAAAACAATTTTTTTAAAGTTTTTTTGGGTGGGTCTCTCTAAAATTGGAGGCAGTGTATAATATTATGTATTTGTATGTATGTAAATAATATGAAGTCCGCAGCGCACGTTGAATTTAACGTCCATATGAAACGATGGTTATTTAACAGCTGCAAGATAAAAAAAAACCAGTAGCCCAGAAACTAAACGGCTAGCATTAGGGTATGCTTACACTAACGCGTAGCAGAGTCGCCTCTAGCCAAGCGCCAAAAACTAGTATAAAATTTAGGTACTCGAATGACATTAGCTGTGACAAAACGAACGCCAACAAACGTAATCTTCGTACATTTTTCAGCGGTTGGCACTTGGCACTTAGCTAAACGGGCTGTGTAGACTAGAATTTATTAAAAAGGTCAAGAAATTTCAAGCATTGTTATTGGTCCAGTGTAGCCTACTCCGCTTCGCGTTTATAAATCATAATATCTGTCTTTTATTACTGTTATTAAAAATCACAGCTGTTTTTACAGTTAAAGCGCTAAATTACAAGTTTAATAAATTACTTCTATCATATTATATTCAACAAAATTATTTTATTAAACATAATCTAGATAAAATATATTATTCTTTATGCATATATAAAAGCTACAATAATAATATTATTCGACATAAGTACGAGAACATACAAAATGTACAGTAGATATTATGTAGTTTTAGAAATTTAATATACAAAAAAATGTGATATTATGCACAAAATACTTGATTATAGAGAAATAAAATTTAAAACGAAAAACATTTTATACCAAAATGTACGTGTGTCTATATATCTTTAATAAAAGTTAATCGCCAAAGAGCAAATAAATAAAAAATATAAATAATTGTCTATATTTTCATTATAACTAATAATATACAATATTAAATAATACAAAGTGTTTTTTTAATCAATTGTTATTCAACTAAAGATACTTTTATCTCACTGCGGTAAAAAAATCTGATAACTACAAGCGGTTAATACATACAAAACGTTACAGAAAGGTGTAGTTACTTACTCTTTAAACATAAACAAAAATTACTGGTTAACTGGTTATATAAGCGTTTAACTGGTAAAATAACTGGTTCTTACTGAGCAGGCGTACTCAATTTTAGGCCGTCACTTGAAAATGTAAAAAGTTTGCAGTCAGACGCCTATTTATTAGGATTATAAGGCAAATAAAGGTAAACTTGAACCTGATAGGTCGTTGCGAAAAAGAGATTTCTTGTATTTACTAATCATATATCCAATAAGGAGAACTCTAAGAATGACTACACCTTTTTGGAAACCCTTGTATAACTTGTTACAATACATTTTTACAATAATATACAAAAATAGCTAAGGTACCTCCGCCTGATAACAATTCGCAGGGAAACCGCAAACGTTTTGCCAACATTAATAAGACAATAGACTTAACCAAGCGAGCTTTTAATGTATTCTATTCTATGTCTTTTCTGCTCGATTGCCTATATGCCTATCACATTCTTACAAAACCAATTTCATTAAATAATCTGGTGTTAATGGAGTTCAAACATGACAAAACTTTCGTGATTTCACTGCTACGGTTCCCGGCGTTGACGCACTAAAGCCCTAATGATTAAAGTCTAATATACATAACATTGATATGTAACATTATGTACAGGATCATTGTTAAACCTTTTATACAACAGCACTGAATTCTATATAATAAAACACAATATACAAAACAATAGAGAGGGGAATGAGAGGAACATTTTTTTACAATAATTTATTAAAAACTAGTGGACCCGCCCGTACTTCGTTTCTTCTAACAGAAAATTATGAGTGTTTATCTGCTATATTATGCATGTATTATACATATAAACATTCCTTTTGAGTCACTCTATCTTTTAAAAAACCCGCATTAAAATCCGTTGCGTAGTTATAATCTGAACATACACAGGGGGACAGACAGACGCGATATGACTTTGTTTTATACTATGTAATGATGCATCAATTGAACGTGGTCCAGCCCTTAGGTACGTTAGAGTTTTCTTGAGAGCTAGACGGTGGGAAGTCTAGAAGACCAAAACGGCTAAAATCTAGGCCATATTCGTGTAACAAAGCACTATCAGTGGAAGTCTTCGGTTGGTCTGTCTTGAAACGTTTGTCGCGTGCCTTCAACGGGTCGAACTCTTCCAATTCACTCGGGGAGTCCTCCAGCTTTATGAGATCTGTATCAGAGCCACACGACTGGAAAAAAAACATGCTTTTAAACTTAAGTTTACACACAATTATCCCGTAGGCGTACATAACATAGAAAATTAATCAATGTTGACTTTAAAATGATACCATTAGTCATACGTTTACTTTTTTAATTACGTTTATTATTTACTGATTTTACACAACGTACTAAGAGCGCTTAGGTATACTTGAAAATTCCTCAAGAGAAGCCCTGCACAATATTATTTCCAATATTATCGCTCCATTCCATTAAAAAATGGAATGGAGCGATTTTTATTTTTTTTATTTTTGCTGCCCGTGCCATTTTTTAAATATCAAACTGAAAACACTTTTAAAATGCAATAATATTGTGATGGGCTTCTCTTGAGGAATTTTCGAAAAGTAAATTCTATGAATTTAAATTTCAAAATGTATCAAAAAGTGCGAGCGAGAGAGCGTCAAATTGTATAAGCGCTCTTAATAATAAAGCAGGGTAAGTAAGTATTTTTAAAAGACGTCGGTGGAGTTAGTTCTACGAGATTAGATAAAATAGTGCATGAAACTGCACATAACTAGGTATTATAGCAATTATAATTATTAAAAACCGCGCCTAGAACTCAGTTTTTAAATTCACACTAGAGTAATACCCCTTATGATGCAATAGTTTCATAAACTATTATAACAACAAGCTTTTAAATTCTTATTAGATTCGTATTTTGCAATCGAAAGCTCTTTATTTAAATTAGTAATAATATACATTATATTTTATAGATTGTTATTGTATATTCTTCATTACTCACCAATTTAAAATAAATTATTCAAAAATTATATATACAAGACACATCTGTGTCATACAATATACTATCAGCTAGAAATATTTAAGTCTAAAACATTTTCAAAAGATCATAGCGTTTATATTAGCATATTTACACTGGCTACACATTTCTAGGCTTATGTCTTCTCTCTCATTTGGAATATTGAATCTGTGTGAAGATATACAGGGCAAGGGCTACTAGCAATCAATTAATATCTTCCTATAGATTATCATTTCGAAAATTTCAACTGTTTACCAATAACCCAGTATTAGAAAGATTAATAAGTCAAAAAGTAAGCTAAAAGTCACACCCAAAACCACAATAGTCATGCATTTGTTAATTACAGTTCTATGGAAGCATGAATATTATTCAATGACATGCCCGTGCATATTCAAATATAAAAGTAATAAGTACAATAAGATACTCCGTCTAAGTACTAAGTACTAAGTATTCGATCGAAGGAATTATACTTACTAGAACGATACTCCTTCGATTCACCATGTTATGAACATTTGATGAATTCGACCGCAGTTTAATGCACATTTCATCTAATCATGTTTGTTTTCACTCTTAATGTTCGTTAATAAACAAATTATGATGCTAAAACAAGCGTTAGATTAAACGGGCACTGTTCACCATTCCTCCAAACAACGCTAACGATGTTGCCATTATTCAGCACAAAAGTATTAACGTTCATGTGCAAACTTCAAGTCACGCACAATATTAAAAATTAAATGTTATTTACCTCACGTCTAACTTGGCGCGTTACTCTGCACAATATTAATTGTTGGTTTAAAATATGTTTATTATAGGTCATGCCACCGTTATTATAAATCTTATTATGATAGGTATGGATCGAAGAGTAAACCTAAGTACGGTACCACCACAGCCTCGAAACAGTGTCGTGCTCAGTAAACACCACAGGATAGTGAAAGGACAGCCACGGGGGAATAAAGGGACAACCTTGCAGAATGTTAGAAAAATATAATATCCATATTCATTAACAATATATTAAGTCATATTATAACCGTTTTTAATAAATACATCGTTAACTCCGTGTTAGTGCAAACATTTCCAGAGTGGAGTTCAAGGCGCGTACGGTGACAGTTCGTCCTTTATGTAAATGTAAAGGAGCGAGACGATAACGCAGATGCATATCAGAATTACCTCTTGTACGTGAGCCTTGAAGGGTGTGTGATGTGCGGGGCGCGCTCGAGGCGGCGCCGTGGGCACGGAGCCGTTGGTCGGCGCGGCCATGGGAGCGGCCGGGGGAGCGGCCGGTGGCGTCTGCACGCTTCGATTGCGGTTCGACATTGTCAACTTCAATTTGGGCTTGTCGTTGCCTTCTGCGAAGTATATCGTGCTCGTGTGGAAATTAGTCGCGGGCGGTTTCACGTCATTCTTGGTGATGTTGCTCACGAAGTGGTTGTTGTTGAGAGCGACGGCTCGAGGCGGAGGGACGGGCGCGTCCGACAGATCTATCAGTTTCCTCGTGGATATTATCGGATAACGTACCGGGAGTTGTGGACGCTCCGCCGGCCGCGGAGGGCAAGGCGAGAGTGTCTTCTGTAAACAGAACGGTATAATGTGCCACGGTGCGGCTACGAGCATGCACGACGCATATGTACTATGTACGTGGATGGTTGGTGACTACGACATAAGCGACGTTTCACAGCGTACGATCACACGCAATGAAAAATGAACCAGAAATCAATACATGTCGATTCTCCCTCTATGTTTCTTAATAAATCTCTAAGAGCCAAATAATAAAAAATAACAATATTTAACCATAAAAAGGAAAAAAGCCTATGCACGAAACATTTTTAAAAATATTTATTCTAATTGTATATTTGAAATTTAAATACTTATTTTGAATGTAATTATTCGCATTGAACGGATGGCAAGGAGCATAAACGGTATATTTACGCGGGCGACTGATTATGACGACCCGTAAATCTAATAACATCAAAATGCGAACCCACGCCGTTTCGGCATACGAAATTAATAATATGCAAAGCGGGAGAGCGAATCGAAAGTCGTGATTTCAGGCTAACAAGCGACGAACGGATAATGTAACACAGGCTACTATCACAGTGAAATAACGGCAGGGAATCTTGTACGTACTAAAATCATTAAACGATATTTAAATAACTACAATTTTTAACTTTAAACTTGAGATAAACATTGTATTTTTAAAATGAAGTGAAAAAAATCTGCAAATAATTTATT
The DNA here is from genome assembly GCA_947507615.1 of Hemithea aestivaria. Classification (NCBI taxonomy): domain Eukaryota; kingdom Metazoa; phylum Arthropoda; class Insecta; order Lepidoptera; family Geometridae; genus Hemithea; species Hemithea aestivaria. The sequence goes on from OX382323.1 coordinate 7,336,579, forward strand.
ATATACAGAGAGTTTTTTATTTAATGCCACTTATTTGAATCCGTCTCTAAATCCATTTCTGGGAAATTGGTTTAAAGTGCAAAGTTATCGAATTCCAAACACTAGGAAAAATATTACATACAACACTGCGCTTTTTCTCAAAATTCCTTCCAACCAGGTCTGATCGGGTGTTATAAGATCTAATGTGATAAGACCGCCAATGTTTTCCTCTAGTTTCAAGTTTCTATTGAAATTATTACTATTTCTTGTAACTTGGTATGCAAAGAAGAGTACAACTACAACTACAATTATTTAATTTGCCAATAAATACCGGGTATCTTTAAAAACAACATTAATTTTAGTCGAATAAAAATCCGTGCAAATATTCCCTACTGCCAACTAGCGTACTACAAACGCTACATAGATATCAAAATGCGAGATGCCAATAAGAATTTACATGTATAAGTGAAGTTACGACTTACGGCTTTGTCCTGATAGCTGAGATCCGAATTGCGCGAGCTGTTGGGTAAACTGTCGCGACGTACGTTTTTGTTGGTGAATAGATATTCCATTTCTGTGAGGAGATCTAGGGGGAGAGTGGGAGGCTCGCGAGGCGGTGGCGCGGGCTCCATCGGCGCTGAGTCTGAGGAGTCTGATGACACTGGCGTCGCTGAACCGCATGAGTACCTGACAATGGCATATCCACTATATACTCACCTCAAACACAAAATGATGTTATGCTACAAAAGAGCACTTTCATATACCAATTTTTTAATAATTATTCTCGGTGGTTTAAGAAAAGAATGGAATATTTTACAAGCTTTTATTTACTCTCACTTGCCTGTTGTCTTTCTGTCTGTAAACAAATCTTGGAAATTTAATTTGACCTACTTCCCGGTTTACGATTGAGCTGAAATTTTGCATGCCTGTATAAATCGGATGGCAATGCAATATTATTATGATATCGAGCTGATGCTGCTGAGCTGATAAAGGTAGCCATAGGAACTCCGTAATTAAACGACGCAACCCCATCGAGTTTGGGCACATTTGATTCGTCTTGACCTTATGTGCTTTTGGGGTGAATTAGCCTTTAACCACGATCTATCTCTACACCCTTACACGAGCTCTAGCTAGATTATGTTTGGCGACATAGCGGCCGTAAATGGAGACTATATACCTACTCATCTTATCTATCGAAAATCTCTATCGAAAAACAGTAATAACAAATTGGCGACACGCTTATAAAGTGGGTGTTAAATAACTACGTAAAACTACGAATTGTAATAATAATAATTAATATGTCGTGGGGAGACATCGTTTCCTCGGGTTCATCATCAGGATATAGGCCATCAGTAGGCGTCAGTGGGTGAAGTGCGAGCACAAAACAAACGATCACTTCTTTGTACATTGTTTATTCCTCAACTATCACGTTACACAAATGGACACGTTACACCAAATGCACGATTAAGAACGAGCAGCGAGTTCAGGGCACCGATCTTCCTAATTAGCCAAACAAACAACTATCATTGGACTTCACCACGATCCAGCTTGATCAGCTCAACATGTTCCTTCCAAGTCTACTCCAAGAATGCCCCTCGAGAATAGCCGTCATCATTAACGTCACCTCGTATTCTATTTTTGAAGATGGTGCCCCGACCACGCTAGAGACAAGCTCTACTCATTCCTAAAGAGTTCTAATTGTTTGATAAAAGGAGTTCCAACTATAAGTCGTAATCTTTTGTTCTTCGATAAATATAATGATTAGCAACCTAAGAGGAGTTCAAGAAGGAGTGATAACTACGTTTGAAGTTGTTTGTCATTATGAATGATTTTGTTACCTGCTATCATCTGTGGTGTTCATCGACGACCGCCGCGAACCAGTTCTCGGTATTTTATTCTTCAGGCCCTTTACGGCAGACTTCACATTTTTACCTCCTTGGCGAACCTTAAAAGAAACAGAACATGAATACTGACATACTACAGCGACCCAAACTGAGTCTTAGCATTCGATACAAGGTGCGGCCCAAACTGTGTCATGACATTCAATACAAGATCCTCCTTATGTGTTCATAGGGAAGCGCTACTAGCAAGTGGCCGATGAAGCGTCCCAAGCACCGCTGGAAGAATGAAGTAAACAGTATGCAGAGAGGACAGTGAAATTCCGAACAGTATTTTATGATGGTCCATAATAGTCATTGCAATTCACGAACGCTAGTGAACTATTAAGTGTGGTTCGTATACATGTATGTTGCATTAGTGTGTGTATTATGTAAATTGTAAATGTATGTATATCCATAAGTGCCAATGGTTCAGCACTAGAATTCTGTCCCAAGACACGTGAAACTGTAGCAAGATTACTTCAAGTTGTAGGGCATAAAACACATTGTTTATAAATAAAACCTACTTGGCAGAATATCTTCTATATATGAAAGAATTTAAGTTGCATTTTATATCGTTACAGAAAGTCGGGATTTTCATGGTATTTCCAACTTTCAGTTTAAATTTGACAGTGGGCAACTCGTAGGTGGCAAATCGTTTTTATTATGAATGACAACGATGATCCGGCTCGAAGGGCCATCATATATGTAAAGTCCAGAGTCGATGGCAATCACTAAGATCCACGATTAGTTAGGATGTCCTTTTGGACTGGTTAAAATTACAGAATTACGGAGAAGTGCGGCGATTAGTTTATGTAATACGACCAATTTTGTACGCACCAATTTTGTACTGATCCGTTGAGCAAAATTTTAACATCTTTGAGCACACTTACGCAACGTACATACATAACGAGTAAATACAAATAACAGGTGCCCCTGAACGTAAATTGCTAGACAACGATAGTAATTCGATGCGATTGCATGCAATAAATATATTTATTGTTATATTAGTCTTATTTCTAATTTAGACCCAGTGCTCAACTACAAATTTGATATTGTTGCGATTGCTGACATTCAAAACATTGTGGAGTGCTAACAATTTTATAGTAAATCCAAAAATTATATTTCTTTGGACGGGTATATCTAAAATTCCTATAAGGTAAAATTTTACTATCCATTTATAAATGCACATAATATACATGAAATTGTTACATAATATTTTGTCATATCTTTATATTTGCAACGTTGGTTAGGTTTTTACAAAATGCATTAAACACCTATTCTTCTATACATTATTATACCTTCTATTATGCTCTTATACTCGTAATACTTTTAAAAGAATTAAACACCATACCGTGGCTGAAAGGCAGTCGCTTGTTTGACGTTCTCTAGAGTAGACTTCACAGATTGCTACGGGAATAATACCCAGAATTCCCACGGGAACTACAGAAAGAAAATAGCAGCCAAGAAAACTATAGACATTGGAACGAGTCGTCAACACGAACTTTAATAGGAAGGAAGGGAATCCGTTTTCGATTTGGAAAATGTGACAGGATGCAGTTTATTCAAATTAGCCCAACGATTGTATGTATCATTATATTTGTTTTTATTTTTAAGTTAGTTGGAAATTGTTTTCTGTTCAATTCCATTATTTTTTAATTTAACACATTCAGTGCCATTGACTCGCCTAGCTGGTCTTTGATTTCAAATTATCTTTCTGTTATTTTTTTTATGACCGAATAATTAATATATGAATGGTATTTGAGGTGGCCGGGTGTTACGATTGCGTTTGGAGTGCTAGTTCCCACCAAGCGGTTTTGTAACAAAATGTAAGCGGCATCTGTAAATTACGTTGTCAAATATACTGTAGCAGTGAATGTGTTAATTAGTTTAAAAGTTTACAAGAATTTAACGCGTCGTCGAATAGAACTTTCGAAAATTACAGACATTAATAACCAAATTAATTATACCCACAAACGTAGAGACGAGTCGTGCCGACAGCTATAGCATTAGTACAAGCTCCACATAGTATTGAATAGCAGAAGCATAGACGAGTATCTCTAGGAGAGCGTTAAGTCCGGACTCACCGATTTAACAGCCGATTGCACTGCTGGGTTCGCCTGCAAATATTCATATTTTGAAGCAAAAACAACTCAAATATTTACAGCATGCAAGCGTTTTATGTCTACGAGTTAGTGGAAATTTTAAACAAACAATTTATTTTATCCGCGCTTATATTTTAACTAAAGATCACCACGGAATGGGCACTGAAAGAAAAACTGCGCCACCGAGGCCGGCTCGGAAAGATATGAAGTGACGACTTGGAGTCTTGTCTGAGGAGGCAAGAGAAATACACGCTGAATTGGGGAGGTCTTTGCCCAGCAGAGGGATAAAATACTAATATAAAAAATATTTTATGAACTTGTTTTCTTTGATATGATAACTTTATCTTCTCTAATAACTCATTTTGTTGTCAAAAATAAAATAACCCTTTTCAAACTTTTTCTATTTCTACCTTTGAAAGATGTGCACAAGTTATGTGTTAGGACTTCTAAAATGTTTTTTATCATTATGAGGGACAAATTATAATTATTTGTTAGTAAAACCGTAAGCTAGGCGGCATATTTTTAAAGCTTATTCACTATGAGGCGCTAATATAAGCGATCGATATGAAAAGTAGGCATTTTCTATTAGTTACTTTATTATTAGGTCAATTAGTTACAAATTTAATATTATATCCTATGTAAATAAAAATACATAATCCTGTTTATTGAACTAAAACATCTTCTCCAGCCAGCAGCTACTCAACGCAGAAAAGTAGCCTATGTGTTAGTCCGGAGTCTAAGTCTGTCTAAGCTATCTACATACCAATTTACGTTATCGGTTCAGTGGGTTTTGCGTTCATACAAACTTTCGCGTTTATAATATTAGTAGGATTAACAATATAAAAATACCAACTAATCTCACGAATATAAAACGGTGAGACACGCGTTAGTTTTCAAAATCGTAGTGTATATTATCACAAGTACTCATAGTAGTCTTTTTTGTATTTTTGATTATGTAAGGACAGCGACCTTACCGATGGGGGCTGCCAGAATACCAGGGCTGTGTTTCACTGTACACACGCCGCACAACGCTGAGTCAGTTCCCACTCGGCGGCTTAGTGGATGCTCATGCGCATTATAATTATTACTATTGTAATTTTATTGCTTTTTACTTGTGTTTTATAAGCCGTCGAATAAATGTGTTTCTTTCTTTTCTTCAAGTGTTTTCATATAAAACCAGTACCTTATCTTTGACAGTTTTGAAGAATGCACCGCCTTCTTTTTTAACGTTCTTGGCCCAGTCGCGGTACTGTTGTTTGAGTTTCTGACCGCTACCGGTGCCCAGTTTCTCCGCGTAATTACTGCATTCCACTTCGAATTCGTCGCTAAAACCTCGTCCTGAATTGAGGAGGTCTAACCTTTCGTCGATAAACTGAAAAAAAACGATGTGCTATAAGAATCATTATTAGTTGGGATAAAATTCAAACAGGTCTTTGCCCAGCAGTGGGACAGTACAGCCTAAACAAAAAAAAAATCAAACAGAACAGGTCTACATAATTAATGGAACTAGACGTTACTTTGCGGAAATCCATCACAACAATTATTAGTTATTATTTAATATTTAGTGTTAATTCCGCTCTAAATATACGCAAAAGAGAACAGAATTAACTTATTACTTTTTTTTTATTTAGAGCGGAATTAACACTAAATATTAAATAATAACTAATAATTGTAGGTCTACATAAACTATTAATTCATAATTAAAGGTTGTGTGGCCAACGTATATGTTGCAGTTTTTGGCCGCTAAGATTACTACGAGGTGTCTCCTTCATATCTTTCCTTCATAGTGTTTTTATTCGAAGCTATACTCTGCGATTATTCGAAGCTATAATCTGCGACTATACGAGGCTATTAGAGATAAGAGTTGTAATTGTTGAACGAGATAAATTATCATCGTTGAATAATCGGCGTATATCATTTATTCCAGAACCCGAGCGCGTAACAATTGGAAACAGTCCGATCCTAAAGATTACATTTCGATTAGTAAGTTTTATAACTATTACATAGACATCAGCTTAAAACTGCGCATTACTTCTTATCAAATTGCATTAATACTTTTAAAAAGCCCTGCAAGGGTTAGGATTGACAAAAATAATAAAATTAAGGTTTACCTGTTGAAATATTTGTGATTGTAAAATTTTCTTAAGAAACGGCTGCATATTTCTTCTCGTTTTGACAAAGGCCTCGGGATTGAACGTTATTAACTGACCGTTCTCTATTCTGAAATAAAGAATGATAAAGATCATTATAATAAATAATTAATATTGTAATATAAACTAGTAAATGAATGATAGATTTTAACTCTGGAAGCGTAGGTAGTATTATCCTACCGACTGCGCCAAAGCTTAACATCTTTTGTACTTAAAAAGTCATAGTAAAAACTTAATGCATCTATTGGAATATATCATAATAACATAAATCGTGTAAAACTACTTACTTGATAGCATCTCTATAGCCACCTATTAAACATACAAGGGCCCGTAGAAATGCCCTCGAAACTGCATCTCCTAACGCGTTCTTATCACTTAATGCTTTTTTCAAACTTATAACCTGTAAGGGAAGATAAATTTATTGGTAAAAAATCTTGCAGTATTGAATGTAAGATTTTTGGGACTTAACATAATACATTTTTTAAAATAAAGGAGTTTAGCAAATATCTAGTAGAAAAATAACTTACCAATTCAGGCGGAAGACTTTCTAAATCATGAAAGGGAGATCTAAGTTTATTTTCATCTACATCTAACACCACAACGTCACCAATTTCAGACATTCTCACACTCTGAAACAAATAACATTAGTTTATAAACTGATTTAATTAAATCATTGCTTATTGCTTTCATATAATTAACTGCATATTCATATTATTATATAAATTGCGCCTTTATATTAACTTTTGCTTGCGGCTTCGCTCTTGTTGCAAAATCCTTTCCTATCGGATGACTTCGTTTTAAAACTTACTAGCTTCGCCCAGCGATTTTACCCGCTGTACTGTAGCCTATGTGTTATTTCAGGGCCTAAGCTATCTCTATACCAAATTTCAGCTCAATATTGATCCACCCGTTTAGGGGTGAAGAAGTAACAAATATACACACTCACAAACTTTCGCATTTATAATTTAGTGTGATATGTGTACTAAATTACAACCCAATCCTTACAGCTGCGAATCACTTATATTTTCTTTTTTTTATGATACGTACCTCCATAACATTCCTAGGCACTCCAATGAGAAAGGGCATAGGAGCGAGTAAATAATCCACAAGATGTTTCGGCAGGATCGGTATGAATATGTGTTGCCATGACATCGGGAAGAGAGTGGCGTTAGCCGCTTGCACGCAGGCGGACAACCTCGATAGTTTCGATGCGACTATGGCAACTCTCCGCTCGTGAAGTAATGCCGCCCACAAACCCGCCATACAATTACTGTCCATGGCGCTGAAGTACTCCGTCAGATTACACTGGAAATTATTTAAAAAATTTAAAGCGGCTTACCGCAGACTTCCTTTGCAGGAGGTCGACTAGGTGCGTACCCCAACAGTGCCAGTTATTTTACCGCCTGACCAGGGATGTGCAAACATTACTGTGCTTCGGTAGGAGGGCACTGAAGCTAGTGCAATTACTGGGCTGAAGTCTTAACATCTTATTATGACTCTTGAGTAAGAAGCGATGGTGCAGTGCATCTAAAAATGTTCCTGGATTGCACTGTACTGGTCATGGGCAGCGTCATCTCTTAACAACAGGAGCGCATCTTGCTTGTCTTCTTACTTCTTTGCATAAAATACGGTATTTGAGGTCGTCCGGCATCCAGATGGACGGACGACATAGTAAAAGTAGCGGGTCATATGTGGACCAGATAAGCACAGGACAGGGTTTAGTAGCAAAACATGAAGGAGGCCTATGTCCAGCAGTTGGATGTGAAAGGCTGTGGATGATGATGAAGGTATTCAAATATATGACATGACAAGACCCTAGGACAGTTGGCAAGACGGAAGACTGCCACAATTTAATACAAAAGGACATAGTTTTCTAGGCAAACCACAAGCCCGATGATCTGACGATATTGTCAAATATGTATATCGTATATAATACTATCACATCACAAGATAGATGAAAAATGTGTTAATATAATAATCATATCAAAAGAACTAAAAATCACGTTTCAATCTATTCCTTCCAAATAGTATAAGCAAATTGATAATCCCCTTCAACTAAACTATTATGTCAATTGAAAACAATCTTTCAATCAACTAGCCCCTCTAGTTATCTAGTATCTGTTACCTCAATAGGGAACGCTGCGATTTGTATGAAAATTGTTAGTGTTTGCTTATAAGCATAGGTACATGACTAAAAAAATACTTTTTAAAAACAAGCTTTAATTATTATTATCGTCTTGTATCATAAAGTACTCGTCAAGACGAATCAAATGAGCCCAAACTCGATGGGGTTGCGTTGTTTTATGACGGAGTTCCTATGGCTACCTTCCAGCTCCATCATCAGATCAGCTCGATGTCATAAAAATATTGCATTGTCATCCGATTTACACACGCACGCAAATTTTCAGGTCAATGGGAAACCGGGAAGTGGGTCAAATTAAACTTGCAAGATTTGATTACAGACAGACAGACAGACAGACAACAGACAGGTGAAAGTAATATAAAGCTTGTAAAATAGTATTATTTTATTTAGTATAATAAGTTATATATATTTTACAAGCTTTATATTACTTTCACCTGTCTGTTGTCTGTCTGTCTGTCTGTCTGTCTGTCTGTCTGTCTGTCTGTAATCAAATCTTGCAAGTTTAATTTGACCCACTTCCCGGTTTCCAATTGAGCTGAAAATTTGCATGCGTGTGTAAATCGGATGACAATGCAATATTTTTATGACATCGAGCTGATCTGATGATGGAGCTGGAAGGTGGCCATAGGAACTCTGTCATAAAACAACGCAACCCCATCGAGTTTGGGCTCATTTGATTCGTCTTGACGAGTACTTTATGATACAAGACGATAATAATAATTAAAGCTTGTTTTTAAAAAGTATTTTTAAAATTTCACTTGTTATATTATACCAAATATCAAAAGCAAAATATGATTTGTGAATTTGACACTTCACGCAAAGATCTGCACCAAGTAGAGCCCAATTTACTTACATTATCCGGTATGCTTGGTAACCTAGTGTCTGGACATTGGCACGTGAACACGCTATGGCCCGCATTGTAGGTCACTTTGAGCGTGTGGCCGGGCATCGGCGGTCTTATCCTGCATGCTTCCAGAAATGAATTCAACTCTCCTCTCTCTGGACTGTTCATAAGATTTGATATACTATTTAATAACCTGAAACGAACGATAATATATGAGGCATTATAATTCCAATCACGGTAATCGTTGTTTTTCGTTTTTATTCTGTTAAGCCGCGTACGCACTTACGATCAATTTTGTTGGTTTGCATAATACAACCACTTGGTTCGCACGTGTGGATCGCTAACGAACATCGAACACTCGTTCGTTAGTGGTACACACGTGCGAAACATGTTCTGGTGTATCATGCAACGCAACAAATTTGTTCGTACGTGCGTACGCAGCTTCATGGAAAACAAAACCAGCGACTGAAGAAGGCTTTAGTGTAGATCCTATTCCTATTGTATTATACATATAAACACACAGTATATTGCCTTGATTTTGGGATATAATTTGTAAATTGAATTCATGTTTAGTATTTTGAATATTATTGAAAAGGTAAAAATAAATAGATACAGAACCATTTGCTTATAGTATACGTCGAACAATAATAAAAAACACAATTACAACACAAGAAAAACTACCACCAAATAAGACAGGTACATAACAGAAATAATAAGAAAGAATTGCAACTCAGAAAAAAGCGCCAAAAATATCAAAATAATTTGTAACACCAGCAATAGCAGGTAAGAATATTATTTTCATCGCAAAAATTAGGCTTAAATTCCTTCAATTTGTATACCAGCTGCGCTCAGCGGTTTTTCCTATTACCGTTTTCATAGTCAGAGTTATTTTCTGGTTTAACAATATTCTCGTCAATTTTCACCATTTAACATTACATTGCTTCAAAGTTTAAATGTGATTTAATGATGAAAATGTGTGGATTGTTACCTCGTCATAGATAAATAACATAATCGATTGGATTGAGACTATCATTAATTTTATTGAAATAAACTCGTGAAACTAGTGAAATTTTAAAAAAACTTATTAAAAAAAACTAAATTAAAACCGTTCATCCGTTCGGGAGCTACGATGCCACAGACAGACACACACACACACTATTATTATTACCATCTAGCATCATAAAGTACTCGTCAAGACGAATCAAATGAGCCCAAACTCGATGGGGTTGCGTCGTTTAATTACGGAGTTCCTATGGCCACCTTCCAGCTCCATCATCGGATCAGCTTCATGTCATAATAATTTTGCATTGTCATCCGATTTATACATGCATGAAAAATTTCAGATCAATCGAAAACCGGGAAGTGGAACAAATTTAAGTTGCAAGATTTGATTACAAACAGACAGACAACAGACAGGTGAAAGTAAATAAAAGCTTGTAAAAATTGTAACGCACAGCAAGCGAGGCACCTATTATTAAAAATTCTATTGTTTGCTAGACATTTGCTACCTCTCACGTAGTACACCTAAAAAGATTGGCCTATATAGCAGTATTTTTTTACAAATATTGCTATTAATAATATCTGCTTGGTGCTTGGGTCCTGGAATATAACGCACCAGCAGAAAAAATCTTCGCATAAGCAACACGATTAATAGCGTAACGAAAAAACAATTCGCCGAAATGTAATTTAGAATTTGCTTTACGGGTTTTTAGATAATTTTATTAGCTACAAAGTCTGTTTAGAAACATTCAAACGGATGCGCAGTGCGCAGCCGATTACACAAAAAGTCTACGTCATTGCCTCGTCTATTCCAACGCATTGTCGACGTACATACACGTATATTCAATGTCTTTGAAATGGGACAAATCACACCAGCGGAGCATGTCATTCATCGGATCTATGTATTTATAGATAAAACACGACTGACCAACGGTGACGAGGCAACAAATGATGCATAACTTCGCTTTACAACTATGATTCATTTTAGGAATCTGTGACCAAGGTCTGAAGAGAACGTTTGCATAGGTAACGACCTATTTACCCTGAAATACTAATAGATGGGAACTTCTTTTTATAGGCACGTGAATATTGTCTACTTTTTAATCTAAACTGGACCAATTGGGATGAAACATGGCATGTAAGATAGTAAAACCAAGGGATGCTTCTTACACATAAAAGTGGTTATAAAAGATATAGACCCCAATGGAGACGATAATGCGGATTTTTTCTGGGGAGGGGGGGGGGGGGGGGCAATCCTGTGATATCAGTAGGAAGAAGGGTATGGAATGATTACCCTTACATTTTGATGTATGAGGGTAAGAAGAGCGAAACAAATACCGTAATGAGTTCATATTTTTGATCTATTTATAATAAAATATGCAGTTTTCATGAACACTATCTAAGATGTTAGTTTCACATACATAATCCCATATCTACAATCTACACACATTTTCCTGGCACCCATTCCAACTGTACCAAATCGCGGTAAAGTTGAACGTTGAACGAAGTAGTGGAATCACACCCACAAACATTTATTACGTCAATTTATTCTTAAAAGTTAGAGTAAATAAATATAAGAGAAATGTATCTATATATTTATGTACTATCACAAATCTATAATTCACTGTATCCTGTATTTGATAGGTCCCCTTGATCGAAAAACTTTTACTCATATGAACCATAATATATTAGTGCCAAAGATTATTTTGCAATGCACTATCAGGACATTAGATAGATGTTAACAACAATCAGAGGACATTGTGACATAAATGTCTGTACAAAAGCTTTATCTAAACCCTCATCGTCATAATATCTATCAACATATCTATATACCTAGTCAGGTCATAAGTATTGTCACACAGTAAAAACTTTTCTTTTAGAATGCTGGCCACAAAAAAGTTTATTGAATTCGAATTTCGAATTGTTCATGAAAATAAAAATGTATACTTTTTAGAATTTTACTCATTTTTAAATATGGAGTGGACGCTTAAAGAAGACCGTGTTGCAGTTATTGCGTTGCATCGTTGCGGTTACGCGCCAATTCAAATTTTTGACATACTGAAAAATTTGAATATAACCAAAAGATTCGTTTATCGTACCATCAAACGATACAATGAAGACTCTAGTGTAGATGACAGGTCAAGAAGTGGTCGCCCTCGGTCTGTTAGGACTCCAGCAGTGATAAAAGCTGTGAAGGCGCGATTTCAAAGAAATCCCAAACGTAAGCAGAAACTGTTGGCCCTTCAGATGGGGTTAAGCAGAACCACGGTGAAAAGGGTGTTAAATGAAGACTCAGGGCTTCGGGCATATCGAAGAAAAACAGGACATCGTTTAAATGCTCGTCTAATGGACCTGAGACTGAAGAGATGCCGCGCTTTGTTGAAGCGGTACGCGAGAAAAAAATATCGAGAAATTCTTTTTTCGGATGAAAAAATTTTTACCGTAGAAGAGAGCTACAACAAACAAAATGATAAGGTGTACGCACACAGTAGTGAAGAAGCGAGCAACCGTATTCCGCGTGTCCAACGAGGTCATTTTCCATCCTCGCTCATGGTATGGTTGGGAGTTTCTTATTGGGGCTTAACAGAGGTACATTTTTGTGAGAAAGGTGTAAAAACGAATGCAGTTGTGTATCAAAATACAGTCCTGACGAACCTTGTGGAACCTGTTTCTCATACCATGTTCAATAACAGGCACTGGGTATTCCAACAAGATTCGGCGCCAGCTCATAGAGCGAAGAGCACACAAGACTGGCTGGCGGCGCGTGAAATCGACTTCATCCGGCACGAAGACTGGCCCTCCTCCAGTCCAGATTTGAGTCCGTTAGATTACAAGATATGGCAACACTTGGAGGAAAAGGCGTGCTCAAAGCCTCATCCCAATTTGGAGTCACTCAAGACATCCTTGATTAAGGCAGCAGCCGATATTGACATGGACCTCGTTCGTGCTGCGATAGACGACTGGCCGCGCAGATTGAAGGCCTGTATTCAAAATCACGGAGGTCATTTTGAATAAACTTTATTGTCATAAGAATCTATGTTTTGTAAAGTTCATTTTGGTATATAAATGGTTACATAATAAATAAACTTGTTCCAATAATTTTATATTAAACATGTGACAGAATTTATGACCTGACTAGGTATAACATTTCAACAGTTAGTTATTGTGTTTGTTACTCTTTCACGCCTAAACGGGCGGACCAATTGATCTGAAATTTGGTATAGAGGTAGCTTAGACCCTGGAATAACACATAGGCTATAGAACAGCGGGTAAAACCGCTGGACACAGCTAGTCTACTATATATCCCATTTTTTTGTTTTCTTGGAAACATTTCCCTATTATGACAAACGCCAGCATAATATCAAAATCTGCATTACATGATAAAATATATTATACCAGCTGCGCCCAGCGATTATAGTCCACCCATTTACGTGAATGAGTGACAAACATACATCCAGACATCCATACACCCACACATTCTTACAAACTTTCACGTTTATAAAGATTATATTATTATCATTATATTTTTATAACACTGATAGCACAATTATTCTTTCTACTCAAATTTATGTCAAATCATACGCAACATTAAACAAAACATATGTTTAAAAGTGAAAAAAAGGTAGCACTCCGGGAGTGCCGGCAGAAGTGAAAACTTCAATATTAACGTTGTGTTTAATTATAAGTATAAAAGTACTATCATTTATGATGTAGAATACAATGTTTATTTATTGCGCTATCGTACACAAATATGACAATTTATATGTTGTTATTTATAATATTATATCGTTATTTATATATTACATTAAATTTTATCTCTCAGAAAAATCAACTTCCATCCATAATTTCGACGACTTTTACACCATCAACAGAGCAGCACACTCAGGCACGGTAGAAAGAGTGGGAGATACTAGTTCCTCTCCCTTCCCCTCGATCTTACGCTTTTTCGATCAGCATCACGTGACCCTGACGCGAGTTTGAAAGTTTTTACCCATACAAAAAAAGTGCTCAGCGCCGCTAAAGAAGTTTTCACTTCAAAAAAACCATCTAATATACATATAATATTTATTACATTCATATTATACATAATATAATTTTTTGATAATAAAAATTTCATATTTTTTTAATTCGATTTTTTTTCTTCATAAAAGTAGAAATTACAAACTGTGTGTATAAATGTATAACTTTGTGTGTATAATAAGTAAATAATAATGCACTTTTATTTATAAAGTAAAGCTTGCTTTAAATTCAGTCAACCAATATTATAAAACATTAATCTTTAGAGCTACAATGAGACCAGCCCCTTTAGCATAGAAGACATTGTTTTTGCTTTCCATAGCCGATGGAAAGCAAAAACATTTGTTGAAGCATAGACATTATTCTTTTTTTTGTGTAGGGGAATTTTGCTGTGGGTTGACGTGTTTTTGTTGAGTGTGTAGACCAAAAAATGAGCTGGAGACACGGCTTTACTCTTGACAGTGGGACGTGAGTTGCTAGTCTTACGTCAATGTTGTAATGTGCTACGGCTGCTGGGAGTAGTTTATCTCAACTTCTAGGTTTACTTTACTAACATCTACAGCCACATTGTCACTTTTCAAGCACTACATTTAATGTAGCTAGTAAAGTTACTGTGTTGAAGTGTCTTAACATCATAGTCTAAAATTACATTATTGTGAAATCTGGGGTAACCCTCTACTAATTATCATATCATCAGCCTATGTTCGTCCACTGCTGGACATAGGCCCCTCCCATGGCACGCCACTCAACTCGGTCCTCCGTCTTTCTCCTCCAACCACTCCCAGCGACCCCTACACTATGTTTGCTGAGATGCTGTCTCCACTCTAGAACATGTCTACCCCATTGGTTAATTATAGGCAGCATTATCTCTTACCGTAAGGAGAGCATCCTCCTCATCTTCTTACTGCTTCCTTTCTTACTTTTTGTATAAAAAAAAACTTTTGCCAGTATTGTAGTCAAAACTAAAGTAAATAAGAAAACAATAATTATATTTTACACTTACTTGTAGAAAATGTCGTGCCATGGTAAATGTGACATTAGCACTAGTGAGGAATTTGTCTTAGGATCATATCGGCAAAAACAAAATGTGTACTTTGAATCAACTGACGTCAGTACGAAGGAATAATGTTGAGCAAATGAACTGAAAATAAGATTTAGTTACATCAGTAATACAATTAAATTTTAGAGAAGGAAGTCATTGTTCAGCCTTATTTTACGGAAATGTTAACAATAGATTGTTTACAGGTATGATGTTTTAGTAAAGCCTCTAGGTTTAGTCAGTAATCATCTAAGGCCACATTGTCCCTCAACATCATGTGAGATTATGGTATAAGGCTAACCTATTATAATTCATAAATGATTATGGAAACTTGGGCTTAGGTGTTCATATCTCTTTTGATTGTTTATCTGTAGGGACAACACATACTAGCCGGCTCTGCATCAGTTAAAAATATTCTATGATCTATTTTCAGTCAATTCATAAATTAACAAGCCATTTCAACAAACTCGTGAAATGAGATTTTCATATATTAGATAAATTTGCTCTCACTTTTCTAATGGACATGGGAATGTAAATTTTGGTATATTC
The DNA here is from genome assembly GCA_947507615.1 of Hemithea aestivaria. Classification (NCBI taxonomy): domain Eukaryota; kingdom Metazoa; phylum Arthropoda; class Insecta; order Lepidoptera; family Geometridae; genus Hemithea; species Hemithea aestivaria. The sequence continues at coordinate 7,352,281 of OX382323.1, forward strand.
TTCAACTCTTCTTCATTTTTGTATGATTCGGGGAACTTTTTGACAATGTATGGCTCCTGCCCATCTTGCCCCGTTGAGACTTCACAGTATAACTCAAACAGGTACCGTACAGTCTCTCTGCAACAAATTTATTCAGTAATAAGTTTATATCAGATTTTTTTTTATTTCTCTTAAGAAAATTATTTTTCACCACCATAAATAAAGTTAACACTGCCTCATGCCTAGTAGGTTTACTTACTCAAAATGTTTTTTATGGTTTAAGCTTCATTACTTAATTTCAGCTGAATTTGTTAAGGTGTGCACCCGCACACACACACATAATATTACAGGTAGATATTTTCAAATCACCAAAAGAGCTAATAGTAAACACATCCTAAAACAATATGCACACAATAGGCATGTTTACAAGGTCTGTAGTAAATAGCTAATAAAATAATATTTGATACATATTTTTTTGGTTAGTGAATAAAATCAAAATTGCTGAGATATAAGGCATATATATAGTAGTGTAAGTATTTTGGAGGGAAGGCAGTCTCACTACATCACTATCTAGTACAAAATGTTCCCGAGTTTGCCCAGTGATATCACAAACAACCAATATTATTGCATTGCATCTCATCTCACACATTATTTATTTATCAAATTTACAATGAAAAAAATACTTACATGTCCTATTTTTTAATGATCTACTTGGAAAGGTGTGTCAAAATGCCTATGTTAGATTTATATTATGAATCCTACATGAAAATCTACCTAATAAATTGGGTGTATGCTAAGAAATGTAGCCTATACCTAATATAGTTTTATAAAAATTTTACACATTGAGAAATCTCATACCTATTAGATAATAAAATGATAACAATACAATGAGCCAGTTAAAAGGGGTGGCTTAAAAATGTTTTCAATACGCAAGACATAGGAAATCTACATGATGGGTGGTGTTTCCGTCAAACAAAACTATATATTGTGTACAAAATGGAGTTATAATTTACCCAGGCTGAGATAAGGTTATGTGACTTGGTATATCATTAAAATAGAATTAAAGTTATTACAAGGATAATAATGAAATGTTAACGATACCTTATTCTGGAACCCATGTCGCGACGTGGACTATTTATTTTAAATTACATCTTACACGATCTTCAGCGGATGGACATCAATAACTTTACGAAATATCACAAGCCATAGAAAGTTATGTGTGGTGTCTCAGATTCATGATTTTAAAAACGTTTTTCCAACAGACCAAACAATATTATCCGACTTGAAATGGAATTTGCAATTTTTTATCACCACAGTTTAACACTCATACAACTAACATTGTCAATCGGCCAACAATCAGCCAACTGCCAACCCACAGCATCAGCTGTCAAAGTCAAATGACAATATTATGTCATGACGCTGAGTTTTGGCGGCAAGCCTTGATCATAATATATTAGCTCCACGTCTTTTGCTTAATAATCGTGTAGAATTTGATTGTTAGCGTGTAATAATGGTGGAATATTGCGTGTTAAGTGTTTTTGAATGTGCACAGATGTAGGCAAGTGATATGGTGCTGAAATATGAATTTTGGTGCCCCCTCCAAAACTCCTCCGAACTTTCAGTAAAATTCCACCCATTTTACTGGAAGACTCACGTGACTAGACGAGCTATTAAGCTCACTCTGACTCTGACCTGACTAACTAACTTATTACTTAAAAAATAACATTTAACTTGACACTGGCAAAACACCAAAGTGGAGACCATAATTTAATATCCCGTGAACATTCACGAATTTTACTCGACACTGGCAAAATGAACATGTTGCCATATTATTAAAAAGAAAAAAAAAAAAAAAAAAAAAATTATGTCATGGCTCGTCCACATATGCCGGCCAATGATTCGACGAGTCGTTGGCCGAACGTTCGCCCGAGCGCACAGATTATATTATATTATGCACTTGGGGCACAGATTATATAAATCAAAAAATAAAGAAAATTTAACTAATTTCAAGTAATTATTCACACAAAATGACTTCAAATGATCCATGATTGATTAATAATATTAAAGTCGTTAGCTAAGGAGCCCAAAATGTATACCAGAAATTTACCGGAAAAAAAACCGTAAATATCCGAAGACATTCGTCTACAGACAAAAATTTTTCGTCCATAGACAAAACACACACTCGGCGAATCATTGGCCGGCATATGTGGACGAGCCATCAAAAGCCCCCATAAATAGAAATAAGACAAACCATACACCAGCGGGATTATTCCGGTCCAAAATCGCTTCGTTTTGCTGGCGCCCACTGTCAAATTTTAACTAAATTTTGAAAAAAAATCTTGAAAATTCTTATGGCTCGTCCAAATATACCGGCCAATGATTCGCCGAGTATGTGTTTTGTCTATGGACGAACAATTTTTGTCCATAGACGAATGTCTTCGGATATTTACGGTTTTTTTTTTCGGTAAATTTCCGGTATACATTTTGGGCTCGGTAGCTAACGACTTTAATTATATTTTGAATGTTAATCAATCATGGATCATTTGAAGCCATTTTGTGTAAATAATTACTTGAAACAAGTTAAATTTTCTTTATTTTTTGCAGGGGGGTCACATCATCGTGGCCACCTGTGAGACAAAAAACAGCTTACGGATTTACATTATTTTATGAAAATACGCGATATATTGATATTTTAGGTCATAAACTAGTTAAATAACATTGTATTGTCTCAAATTGCTTTAAAATTTTGGAAAAAAACGAAACACATAGGTTTTATTGTCACAGTGAAGCAGTTTGACAGAGTTTGACAAACAACATAAACCGGCCACTAGCCACGCTGAAAGGGACGGAAAAAAATAGGTTCTCCTTTTTCTTCACAAAGAATTTTCCCTATTGCCATCACACTCACACATAAAATGGGTACTTCTAGTTGTATTGCTTCTGTGATTTTTTATTTATATAATCTGTGCCCCAAGTGCATATATATAATCTGTGCGCTCGGACCAACGTTGGGCCAATGACTCGCCGAGTCATTGGCCGGTATATGTGGACGAGCCATTAGTTTGTGGTTTTTAGTCTGTGGTGAATTCGGACTTCGGAACTTCGGAGTGCCACAGACACAGAAGGCCACAGATTAAGGATTAAGGAGTAGCCAAGGAGTATAAATAATAAATATAATATTAGTAAATATCGCGGAGATTGGAAATATTTAAAAAAATCCAAAATATCGATTTTAGAGGAACTTTGTAACATATATTTATTTATATTAATGCAATTACTGAGCAAGTGTTATATTATAAGTAAGTTATGTAGCTAAACAGAAAATGTATATTATTATAAATTAAAATATTTTATTCAATGACACCTATCTCTAATTTCTTCACTTCTATATTCGAATAACAGACCAGAGACAATGGACTACTTATTCTTAATTGTCTCTGACACCCCACCTCGATTAATTAATCATCGATTAATAGTGTTTTTATTTAAACACTATTAATCGATGATTCGATTCATTAATCATCGATTAATAGTGTTTTTATTTAAACACTATTAATCGATGATTCGATTCATTAATCATCGATTAATAGTGTTTTTATTTTAATACAAACACTATTCATCGATTACAAAATTAAATAAGAAAAATCATTACACTCTTAAACACAACACAACTTAAAAATTCAATCACTTCTATAAGCACACTTCACAAAATCAAAAATTAATTAAACAATATTCAACGAAATGCAAAATTCTTTAAAACGTTCCACATCCTACATCTTTGTAAAGATATCTGCCAGATTTTCCATACTCGTAACGTAAATAACTTCAAATTCTTGTTTGCATACCAAATCCTTTATGAAGTGATACTTAATATCGATATGCTTCGCTCTTTTGTTGTTTTCAAATGTTTTAGTCATGCTTATTGCAGCTTCATTATCTATAAATAAGCTACAATTTATATCCGAGCTTTTGTAGCCAAAATCATGACACAATCGTTTTAGATTCATTAAATCTGATGAGCTTAATGCTCCGGCCACATATTCTGCCTCGGCCGTTGATAACGCCACAGATTGTTGTTTTCTAGAAAACCATGCCACCAGATGATTATTCAAAAATGTAGCTGAACCACTTATACTCTTTCTATTAGAGTGGTTTGCCCAATCTGCATCAGAATATGTCTCAATTTTACCTTTCTCGTAATTTATCTCATAAATTAAACCTTTTGTCTTTGTCTCCTTTAAATATCGCAAAACTCTTTTTGCTTGAGTCCATAGTTTACTTGTTGGTTTATCTAGAAACTGACTTAGAAAGGTTGTACAGAATGCAATATCAGGTCTCGACACAGTTGCTAAGTACATTAGTCCACCTACAAGTTCTCTATAGGGTACGTCAATGATGTTATCAACATTATCATCACAATCTGCTCAAAAACCTTTAGTCATAGGAGTCTTCGTTCCATTTGCATCTGTCATCTTAAAACTTTCCAACATTTTATCTGTTTTTCTTGCGTAATCTTTAGATTATTATTTTCTCTCTTTATTTCCATCCCGATAAATTTATTAACATCTCCAAGATCTTTAGCACGAAATTCCTCCTTCAACTTACTCATCACATATTCTATTTGTTTCGGAAGTCCTGTTATCAATATATCATCTACAAAGACTATCATCCATATGCTGTTTTCTTTGTTAAAATACAAGCAAAAATCATTTTTTGATCTCACCAGTCCTATATTTATGATGAATTCATTTAGTCTTTCGTTCCAACACTTTGGACTTTCCTTCAAACCATACAAACTTCTATTTAGTTTTAAGACTTTATTTCTGTCACATTTCACCCCTTGGGGAATTTTTATGTATACTTCAGATTCCAATTTTCCATTCAAAAAGGCGGTTGGTACATCCATTTGTTTTATTTCATAGTCATTATTAACCGCATGTGACATAAATGTGCGTACCGTACTCATTCTTGCTACAGGTGAATAATTATAAGCAAACTCATCCATTTTTTGCTGAAAACCTCTAGCAACCAATCTTGCCTTTTTAATATTATTCTCTTTCTTTACAAAAACCCATTTAGCTTCTATTGCTTCTTTTCCATTATGTAACTCTGTAACTGTCCATGTCTTCATATTCTCAAGTGCATCTAATTCTTTTTGTATTGCATCACTCCAGCCTTTCTTTATAGCCTCATTATAGTTCCTCGGAACATCTTCATCAATGCTTGCACAATATGCATAGTAATTAGTATCATAATCCATTAATTCTTTAGGCCTCACTATTCTTCTACCACTTTTCGAATATTTAATAGCTTCCTCTGCAGTTTCTGGTGCCTCATCATATTCATCGTCACTATCTAGTGATTCTTTATTTATATCATCTTTTTGTAAAACTTTATTCTCTGGTTTTGACTTCTCTTTAATTTCTTCATTTTCCTCTTTCTCTTTGTATATTACAGATCTTTCATTATTACTATCTTTTCTCTTCTCTTCATATCTAATATTAGTCTCATCAAAGTATACATCTCTCGAGATTTCTATTTTGTCTTCTTCAGGATCCCATAGTCTATATCCGTTCTGACCATATCCAACAAAACGCATTTCTTTCGCTCTCTCCTCGAATTTAGACCTTTTTGGTACTTCCACTTTCCACGCCTTGCATCCAAATATTCTCATATTAGTAATTTTGTTTTCTCCATAAAACATTTTTGCAGGTGTTTTAAACTTTAATGGTGCACATGGACTCCTATTAATCATATACATTGCACATTGCACTGCTTCTCCCCATAAGTGCTTTGGTAAATTTGAATCACTCATCAATGCTCTTGCCTTATTGTATATGGTTTGATTCATTCTTTCAGACACTCCATTCATTTGTGGGCTATAAGGCATTGTGAATTCTGTTCGAATACCATTATCATTTGTGAACTTCATCATATTTCTATTTTTAAATTCACCACCATTGTTACATCTTATACGTTTCACTTTATGCCCTGTCTGTCTTTCAATATATTTTATATATTCTATCATTTTTTCGCTTGCTTCACTCTTATTTTTTAATAGGTATATTATTCCGAAATGTGTATAATCATCTATTATAACTTGAAAATACCTTTCACCATTTTTTGTCGGAATATTTATTGGTCCTGCTACGTCAGTATGTAAAAGTTCACAAACTCTTCGTGACCTTGGTACTTGTATCTCTTTAAATGGTAAGCGTTTAGCTTTTGCTTTCATACATGTATCACATTTTTTATCGCTGCTGGGTAAATTTTAAATATTAAGACCTTTTCTATTTATATGACCCAATCTATAATGCCACATATCTTTATTATCATTCATCGTCATCATGGTAGCCATATCTCTATTTTTTTATTGTCAAAGTCAATGTATACAGTTTCCTCAATTTTCTTCTTCCATATACACTTCCATACTTTCCTGATATTTTGACTGTTTCGCCATTGAATATCACTGTATATCCCTTTGATATTAATTTACTCACTGATATTAAATTATCTGCCAAATTTGGCACTATCAGCGCTTCAATCTTAATGCTCATGCTTCTATTTCCATTTCTGTATGTTGTTTCTAACTCTCTTCGTTTGTCCATTTGCAACTTTAATATTAATTGGCACATCTAATTCTGTTATATTTGTAAAAAGACTCATATTTTTCTTGAATTAAGTTTTCTGTAGCTCCCGAGTCTATAATACAGTTTATTTCTTCTTCATTATCCATTTCATCTAAATTTGTTGTAAAGCAGTAAATGACATTTGGCTATCAGCCACGTTCGCCGTATGTCTGTCATTTTTATCATTATTATGCCAATGTCTTCCTCTTGACCGTCCTCCACGGTTATTTGTAAAGTTTCTTTGACTATTATTTACTCTACATTGAAATGATTTATGGCCTTTTTTACCACATTTAAAGCATTCTATATTTACTGAGAAACTTGTTTTTTCTTTGTTACTACTGCTTTCATTTATGCCTTTCATTTTTAATTCTGCATCCAATAATCTTGCTTTTACAAAATCTAACGTAATGTCTTTTTCTGTTGTCATTGTTTCTATTGACGTAATAACATTTTCATATTCGTCTGGCAATGTTAATAATAAATGACAAACCTTGCCCTGAATTCTGGTCAATTCAACAATTTGCAAGCCGCAAGCAAAACGCAAGCAAAACGAGCGCCGAGCAAGTTGGAGGCAGTGCATTGCTGTCAAAAAAATTGGTATTCTTGGAGCCCATCGCATTGCGTCGCAATCGCTCCAGCTCACTAGCGCCTTTAGCAATTTAGCGGCAATTTGGTAACCTATAGTCGGGTCATTCTATGGGTCACAACTCACTCGAGCCACCCGGCACCGCCTCGCCACGTGCGGTTAGTATTCTTTATATGGATTTGTATTGGGCATGCGCTCACTACGTCAACTCCGTAACGCCGCTGGATCGCCAGGGACACAGGGATTCCGCAGGTGGGAGTTTTTGTGGCCCGGCTCGCGCGTCGAATGTTCACTCCCACTTACACAACATCGCGCCGTATCATGCCCGCCCACCTGAGGCGCCCCAGCCGCGCGCACTGCCGCGCGACATTCTCCCCCCATGGGATGATGAAGACAGAGCCCGGTGAACAACCCGAAGCGGCCGCTGTAACGCGCCCGACATTTTACTCGGCTGACGCTCCAGCGGCCCCCAATGCCGCCTGGGTAAAGGGGAAAACCCATTATCTCACCTCTCCCCTCTGGGGGGAGACCAACGTACCGGATCACCTCGGTCGCAAAGTGTCCGCGCGCGGATGCGGGTGGACCACTTGGTGACAACTCGCTGCTCGCATGCTTGCCCTGCGTTGGTCCCGAGTTGACCACGCGCTACCCGCGAATCACGTTCATCGTATTTGAACTTATTAATTGCTAATATTTACATTTAAATTTTAAATTTGTAAAGCCAACAATCTAAAATGTTCTGAGTGTGAATTTTTCTTTTGTTAATATTAATTTTAAGAATATAATAGGTATTTAATTACATGCTTGACGGTGAGACATGGAGTACTTATTATTATTAAACAATAAGATCTGTAAACATGTAGGCGAATAAAGGATTTGTATTTTTGTATCACGCGGCGTACACTCGTCAATTGCGCTGGGTCCACCCGTCGTCAACGCGTGGACGCCGTGTGATAAGGCGGTGCGGAGTGGCCTGCCGGGTGGGTTAAGTGAGTTGTGACTTGTGACCCTAAAAGGCCACATTTGACATTTCATCAAATTTCCCTTACAGTATGTTCTAAAAATTTTACTAATTTTTTCGAAGTTGTAATGCTCATATATTATGTAAGTATCCATTGGCGGATTTAGGGGGGGGGGGGGCAGGGGGCCAAGGCCCCCAGAAGCATTGTAGAGTTACGAATTTTGCACATATTTTATGGTAAAGATTTTAAAAAAATTCTCGGCGCTCGCAGCAAGCTGCTCGCGCACTTATTGTAATGGATGTTTAAACTTCCTAACTGCTCAGAGCGAGCTAAACACTAACTTTTCATAGTAAACATTATAATATTTTTTGTCCGTCTGCACCTTGCCCCCCCCCCCCCCCCCCAGAACCAAATCCTGGATCCGCCTATGTAAGTATCTATACTTAAACGTTAAATTGAATCAGTTCTAAGTATAAGGAACCCCCACAATTTATTGTTGTTTTTTCTCTTTTTTGTGAAAATCTTAATACGATTCACAGAATACATTCTTAAAACTATGCTTTAAATATTTTTTTTTTGTGTGATGAAGTAGAAGACGAGCAAGGCGCTCTCCTGATGTTAAGAGATAACGGCTGCCCATAATCAGTACATTGCAGTGTATCAGTAATAATATGCAATTCGCAAGCCCTACTCATCACCCATCCCTACTGCGCTCTTGCGCTTTGCGGTATACTTGCCGCAAAATGTACCGCTTGCAATTAGTCGCTAACCTGCTTTTGAGCGCGTCAGTAGCTAGCTCTGCTCACATTTGATACAAAAAAAAACCCATAAAAACACAAATAATATGCCGGGGTATGTGTTGAGGTATTGCACCAACTGTTCACGCAACACGCCGAGTGCAAAGTAATAAGTTTTCATCGGTAAGTAACTAGATAAACATTTTACAATTTTATTCAAACAAAGCAGCTAATATTTTGTGACATTTTCTCGTTTTGTCAAAGAATATTTATTCTTTAAAAGAAATAAAGATGTGACAATTGTTAAATGTGTGATGTGATAATTTATAAAGATGTGACATTGTGTGTTTACTGTTTACTTGCCTAGTTTAAGTTTATCTATTGATGGCTTAAGAGAAAGTAAAATCGTTAGTAAAACCTTATGTAAAAAATATCATTTATTTTAATATTATTATTTTCATTGAATCGATTTGAATATAATTTGATTATTTTTTCATTTACACACATTATTTTATTTTATCGTATTTTTTTAAATCAATTTCGATGTTTTTCGTTGAAATGTATGGAAAAAACATTTTTTTTTTCAAATTAAACTTCCACAGATCAGACATTTACATTAAAACTGTAATTGATTACCACCTTGTTTAAACATAATAAACCTGTTTTAGTACCCATATATCATATTAGGTTCGTTAGAGTGATTTTCAAAAAGGAGACCTTTTTTCGGGGCGCTATATCGCGAATTTTTAAAGTTAAACTATCTTTAACATTTTTACCATTCATAATTTCTTATAATAAGTTACAAAATTAAATAGGTTATTTATTTTATCTAACAATTAAAAAATATTTAACCGATTAGATTTTCAAAAATGTATGAAATGACGTGACATGACATGTCAAGGTGTATCAACATAATACGTCGTTTCATACATATTTGACAAATTGGTTTTCGGTTTGGTTCTTTCACGGATAAGTGAATAACACTGCTGCCTCCCCCTTTATTTAGTAGGCAAAAAAATGGCATAAGTACGTTCTGTTTGTTTTTTCTCATCTATGATAACTTTAGATGTCAGATGGGACAATACTTCAGTTTGGCGTGTGACCTCTATTTATATATCTCGATGGCAATTCGTAATTTTGTAGTGGCGGCCATCTTGGATTTGAAATGTATCATAATGTGTAGTATTCTACTAGTCAAGCCCTTTTATATGATACCCATTTTGCGAGAGTAATGAAAAATATAATATGTAATACGCCTTTTCGTAGCGGCGATTGTATGTCCAATTTCCACCAAACATAGCTAATAATATTTCCGACTAATTCATCTTTCAATAAAAAATAAACCTCCGTTAATCCTCTTGGCTGCGATGTCACAGATAGATACATACACACACAGACAGATAAACACGTTAAACTTATAACACCCCGTCGTTTTTGCGTTGGGGGTAAAAAACTTTAGGCGAATAAATAGAACATCCCATACAAAGTTACGTCAATCGGTTTTTATTTTTAAAACTCTAAAGAGGCTACTCATAGATATAAAAGTAAAAAGTATAGATTTGTGGTTTCTTAAGTTTCCATATAAAAAGAGCCTTACAAAGCGTGGCACGAATCTATAGACAAAATTCTTCATCTGTTTACAAATTGAAAGTGTCAGTGACATAGGTATTTTCAATGAAAAAAAGTAGATTTTTAATGGAAATCGTCGCTTAAAGTAATAAATAAAATAAAACGTTTTCTTTAACTAATAAAATGCAAAAATGACTACATGCAGTATTAAACAATGCGGTGTAAAAATCCCAAAATAATCCAACATTTTTTCATAGGTTAGTAAATATTGTTTTTCTATTTGTAGAATGATTTTAATAATTAATGAATTTCGTGCGTAGTTTATATGTTAAATATCCCTAATCAGATATATAATTCTAGTCTTTATGTCTAGAAAATGTGTATTTTCTTAGTTTAATCGGTATTGTTTGTTTATAAATTGAATAGTGATGTGAAATGTCGATAGTCCGTAATCATTCGATAATCATGTTTTCATCAGGTCTGTCAGGTAGGTATGTAGTATTATATTAAGGTAAGTATATATTATATCACACATATATACATACATACCTGTTGTCGCAACACTTATAAAATACGATCTCTAATTTTTACAGATTTTCAGCTAACAAATCTCTAAAAAGAAAGTGGTTAGACATAGTCGGCGAGGAAAATATAAAAGAAAATATAAAACGCCCACTATGTTCAATGCACTTTGCTGATTCCTCATTTATTAGACTATCTACCAATGTAAAGTTACGTAAAAACGCAGTGCCATTGTCTTCCATTACGGCCGAATTTTTTCAGTCCAATTAGTCCAGCCTACCAAACAACCAGAAATTCATTCGCACTTTTGTATTTATACGATGTTAAGATATAAAAGGTGTTATGACATTATAATTATAAGATGTAACATAATACATTTATTAAATATTATTTTGATACATTTCTTGTTTTATTATCGTTTACAGTTTACGTTATTAAAATTGCAGTCACATATTGGTTCGGCCATTTAAACGTGAATAATTTACAATACATACACAAATTAATCTCGTCATATTTTAAATAATGTAAATTAGGTATTTAAATAAGTAATTAAATATAAGAAATTATAAAGAGTTAATAAGTTATAGATATTTTAATTTTTAAAATGTGCGATAATGGCGTCCCGAGAAAAGAACTCCTTTCGTGAAAAGCATTCTGGGTACGAACTTTTTGAAGCTAGGTACTTATCCATAGAGTTCTTTGATCTGAGGTTCTATGGGGAATGTGTATATAATATCATCTATGGCAGTCGCTTTCAATTTGCAATCAAAAGATCGTAGGGAATTCCAAAACGCATTGCTGCGAGCCTCGAAGTATGGTGCTTTTAATACCAAATTGTTCCGTAAGAGGGCGTGAAAAGAGGTGTCGCAAATTGTTGTTCCTGAATACGAAAATGACAGTAATGACAGAAATTTCTGCGCAGAACTAGGCTTACGTTTTGCGGCGCCGACGAACAATTCCCATGGGAATTAGGCCCCTTGTCCGTTTCCTTCATATTTTCTTCGCCAATACTTTCCAAATCATTTATGATATTGTCAAAATCTAGAAAATGGTCTTGTAGTTTCTTATTACATTTTAAATTTATTAATTTTCGTTTCAGTTGCAATTTATTGAAAACTGATTTCCTCTGGAAAATTTCTTCCAATGCGCTCATCATTTGTTTTGCTGTCACACATTTTTTTACATATGATAAATATTTATCCGATATGCATTGGACTATTAATGGATTTCGCTTTTGCGTCATCTTCTTTGTTTGCGAGCTTCTCTTCTAATAATAGCTCTACTCGATATTTCCAGTTTTGGAAATTTTTGCCCTCTTTCAGATAAGGCAATACTTCAAATTTCCTCTCCATTTTATATTAGCTTTTTTATGACCGCAGCCCTTTATTTTCTACTCTTAGTGCTTGTGACCTCAGCCCTCAAGCATTCATGACCTCAGCCCTGAAATAATTCCTACCACTATTATATATTTTCTATTTATCTTTGCCATCTGGCTTACTCTTTTACTTTTATATGCCCATAACCTGTTATATTATAAGTACCTAAGTTATGTACTTAGCTGATGGCTAAACAGAAAATGTATATTATTATAAATTAAAATATTTTCAATGACACCCATCTTTATTTTCTTCACTTCTATATTCGAATAACAGACCAGAGACAATGGTCAATGGACTACTTATTCTTAATTGTCTCTGACAGAAAGTACTACTGTTACTGTTACACGCTTATCTCGTAATTGTTTAAAATACATGTAAAATAACACTTGTATTCCTGAAGATCAGAAACAGAAAGCTCAACAATGGCCAAGGCTTTATCACGAGACGATGATTTAGAAAGTTTTTATGCAGCAGCGACTGATATTAAACTTGAAATTGGTGCGTACATATATGCTAAATCTGCTTATCTTAACACCCCTCGAGATTTTTATATAGTTCCCAGGCCATTAATGTTAAACTTGCCGGTTTTGACTATAGTGCGTATGCAATGCCCTACGGAGGATTTAAAGATAAATGCGAGTATCATTTTCCATTCACAAACTGTAATGCGCAATGTAAGGGGAGTCATTCAAGACATAAATGAGAAGTGCAGTATATATGCCATAGACTATGGGTTTACAGAAGGCGATGTATCCAGAAATGATATATACCTCCCCTTGCATGAAGAGGCCCTCACCATTCCACCTTTGGCTATCCATTGCGAGATGTATTTGTGTTGTCCTCTTCTAGATGAGTTCTCCTCAGATGCCATTAAAGCCTTCAAATATTACATGGGTAATAGTAATCAAGAAATTCTAAAGGTCTATCTCAAAGGAAAAGTGAATGATAAATTTATTGTCACTATATACAATAGCTGCGCTAATGATATAGCTACAATGCTATTTTTAATGGGTAACACAACTTTTCAAAGTATTAAAAATTATAACAGGACTACACCAGACAGAAACCAGGAGCCTGAAACCACATTTTTGTTCAGAAAAGCCACTGTTGGCCGTAAACTGAATGTTAAAGTTCAATATGTGGAAAAGCAAGGGAATTTTTATGCCATGCCAATATCATTCTATCAGAAATATGTTGATACTCGCTCAGAATTCCATTCTTATTGCGAATCAATGTTTGAATTGAACCCTGGAGATTGTGTGATTAATGCTGCTGTTGGTGTAAAAGGAGACTCAGGAATGTATGAAAGAGGGATTATAACTGATGTAATTGGTTCAAATGAAAAAGTTAAAATAAAACTGGTTGATTTGGGACAAGAAGTAATTGTTGAATTGTCTGAAGCAGTACCAGTTTATTCAAATATAAATACAGCAGATTTATCGTATTGTATATTTTGTTCTCTAGTTAAAGACTTTAAGCCTGAAGACCATGGGCTTCCAGAAGACTTTTTGAGGCAAGGGAACACATTTACCATAACTGTAGAAGAGGTTGGAGATGGATTCCAGACACCTTACATTGTTTCTGTTTCTAAACTGAACACGAAGGTTCAAGAATCAGGAAAATAAGAGAATGGCAATTTTTAGTCTCTCTATACTCAGTTAATTAAAGTTACCATAAAATAATCACTACCATTTGTATAGATTTATTACGAGTCATAGCATCGCTAGCACATAGCAACTTTCATTCCACACAAAATGTGATTCTTTAGTCTGCTCCACACTATGGCCATAAACTATTGCCTAGTTGGTATGAAATTTGTATGAAGGTTCACAGCGAGGACTGCCCACAAGTATTGGCAAACCATAAACATCCACACACTCATTTCTCTGCTCTTACAGCTGTTCATGACCATAGCATGGAGCAGTTTTTTGATATATCGAGGGTTTACTGTGAAAACTGATAATTTTGTGTCAAGTTATAATTTTCTTAATATTATAAAGAATTCCGGGTAATTTTTTCCAGAGACTACAAAACTTAATCATATTATATAATATAGATGTATTGATGTTTGTTGTTGTTGATTTGGATATTATAAAATACAAAATATTATAAAGGATCATAACAAATGACAAACTGTAGAAATCAACTGTTCTGAATCAACTGTTTTTAAACATGCATTAAACAGTTTTTGCAGTAAACCCTCAATATGTAACATGTAACTGGTGTTATTAGACTGGTAACTGGTGTTACTGGGGTTATTATGTACGAGTGTGTGAGGCGGGATCGGCGCAAATATAAATAATAACACTGTCTGCGATTCGATCTTTATAATTCACTATAAAGTACAACAAATTACTTTCTTTAAATTCTCTAATAATAATTGGGGTTTATTCTCCAACAGAACAGGTTTCCCTAATTACACTGTCAGAGTCAAATCACAATTTATAGGTTGTGTGGCTAACCTATATGTTGCAGTTTCAGGTCGCCGAGATTACTACAGGGCCTGCAACATGACCTAACGACTGCCTCCTACATATCTTATAGGAAACAGCCGGGACCCACAGTTTTACGTGCCTTCCGAAACACGGTAGCGTCCAGGCGAAAATCTTTGCCACACTGAGATTTGAACCCAGGACCTCCGGCTTACAAGTCGTACGTATGACCACTGGCCACGGACGCTACAATTGGTTATTATACTTTTTGTTTGATACACCTACTATTACAATAGACAATAAGGTGGAGCCGGCGCTGGTGGGCTTCCGCGTACTTTCTGAGGACGTTAGTCACGAGATCCACTTTCAGTGTCACGGTGGAGATTGGAGATCTATACATATAAGTAGGTACTTACATAAAAACTGGCATATAACTAAAAAATGAACTTTTTATAGCTAGGTACTTAGTACTTATTACATAATTAAAACAAGTTGAGATTAATAATAATTATATACCTATTAATGTTTGCAAAAACTTACTTACCTACCCACTGGCGGATCCAGGATTTGGTTCTGGGGGGGGCCAAGGTGCCCCCCCCAGACAAAAATATTATAATTTTTACTACGAAAAGTGTGTGTTTAGCTCGCTCTGTACAGTAAGAAAGTTCAAATATCCTTAATAATAAGTGCGCAAGAAGCTTGCTGCGAGCGCCGAGAATAAAATTATAATCTTGACCATGAAATATGTGCAAAATTCGTATCTCTACAATGCTTCTGTACATATTTGTGTTCCAAATTTCAACTCAATTTCATTCGTTCAGTGGTTTGGGCTGTGCGTTGATAGATCAGTCAGTCACTCTTTCCTTTTAGACTAGTGGATCATCAATCATCGCGCGCTTTGTCGCGCTTAATAGAAATTTATCTTATTCTTCTACTATATTACGCATGTATTTTACATACCTAATATAAACCTTCCTCTTGAATCACTCTTATCTATTAACGAAACCGCATCAGAATCCGTTGCGTAGTTTTAGATATAAAAGCATACATAGGGACAGACAGACGTGGGAAGCCACTTTATTTTATACCTACTATGTACCTATAGCAGGCGCGGATCCAGGGGGGGGGGGGGGATCAAGAGGGACATGACCCCCCCCAAAATCCTAGTCGGAAAAAAATCCGATCATATCGACTGGTTTTACGCTTCTTTCATAGATAGAATTAGAAAAATTTCTCATAAATTTTCTTAAGTCTCTTAAGTTCATAAATTTGTTTCGCTGTTGATAGCGCATTGAGTAATTTGTGTACCTACTTAATTTTTTTTTTCGCCTACGAATGCATTTTTCATGGTTAGGATTATTTGGATTATATTAACGGCTGCAATCTTTTAACGTTTCATGTTGTATTTGCGCTTGCAGCGAGGTGCTCGCGCATGTATGTAATTAAAGTCAATTTTTTTTTCACCTGGATCAAGTAAGTCGCGCACCTTGTAAAGTCTGAATTACATACAGGTACCAATTGGTTTCTTCCCTCTACGTCGAGACCCGTTACGTCGAGTTTTCGAGCCTATTGTTCTCCGAAGATATGGCTTTTTACGCTTTCTATTCCCTCTACGTCGAATTTCGCAAAGTACAGTCAGAAACAAAAAATCCTTTAGATCGTTTTTGCCGTTGAGGTACTAGGCGCCCAGTAACATTAAGAGATATTTTTAAGGAAAAATAGATGGTACTCTTATAATAAGTATTATAATAATATGCTACTCTCTCTTACTTCATTATATGATTTTAGTGTAGTAAGAAATAGTAGATTGACAGTAAATTTGGCTTATTGTGCTAAAATTACTGATTTGATGATCTAATTTTTAATTAGTCAAAATATTATATTTTCTTGCCACTCGGAGCAAGCTAAACTCACATCATCATCATCATCATCATCATCATCAGCCTTCAATTGCCCACTGCTGGGCATAGGCCTCCCTTTGATTTTGCCACTCTCCCCTATCTCTTGCAGTCCTCATCCAGCTGCCTCCAAACTCACATCATACGTGCTGAAAATTTCAAAATGTTCTCAAGGCTCGGAGCGAGCTGCTCGCGCTTTTATAAATAAAAATATTTAGTTTCCTTGCCACCCGAAGCAAGCTAAACGCACATAATTCGTTGTGAAAATTTCAAAATTTTTCCAGCGTTCGCAGCTAGCTGCTCGCGCTTTTATAAATAAAAATATTTAGTTTCCTTGCCACCCGGAGCAAGCTAAACGCACATCATTCGTGCTGAAGAAATCAAAATTTTCTCGGCGCTCGCAGCGAGTTGCTCGCGCTTTTATAAATAAGAACATATTTAGTTTCCTTGCCACCCGGAGCAAGCTAAACGCACATTTGCCGTGCTGAAAATTTCAAATTTTTCTCGCCGCTCGCAACGAGCAGCACGCGCTTTTATAAATAAAAATATTTGGTTTCCTAGGCACTCCGAGCAAGCTAAACGCACATCATTCGTGCTGAAAATTTCAACATTTTCTCAACGCTCGAAGCGAGCTACTCGCGCTTTTACAAATATAAATAGTTTCCTTGCCACCCGAAGCAAGCTAAACGCACATTTGTCGTACTGAAAATTCCAACATTTTCTCGGCTTTCGCAGCGAGCTGCACGCACTTTTATAAATAAAAATATTTAGTTTCCTTGCCATTCGAAGCAAGCTAAAAGCACATCATTCGTACTAGATTTTCTCGGCGCTCGCAGCAAGCTGCTCACAGATACTCACTAATCGTTTAGAGTAAAAAGAGGTGTAAAGTATACAAAATTGTGAGACTACGCTTAAATGTTTCCCCAATAAAATTCTTAGTTTGAAAAAAATTCTAGCCGATGACCCCCCCCCAAAATCATTGTCTGGATCCGCGCCTGACCTATAGTGATGTGATACACCAAGCAGCCAAAATTTGAGCTCTACTTTAAGTATATATTGCATTAGCTGCCAAACTGTGCTTTATGTAAGGTCAATTAACCTTCAAGCGCTCCCGTTACAAATGACCGCGCGCCTGCTTGAAGGTTAATACGGCTCTAGCTGGATAATTCTACAACCCCGTAGATAGGATCTCAAAATCTATTTGTGCCCAGCAGTTTTCTCGCTGAAAAGTAACCTATATACTCGTATTTGTTATTCAGGTTCTAAGTTTTTTTATACAACGAAGTAAGAAGACGAGCAAGACGCTCTCCTGATGGTAAGAGATAACGCTGCCCATAATTAGTACAGTTCTATCCAAGATTTTACATAGGTGAAATTCTGGGTGCACTGCGCCAACGCTTCTTACTTGAGAGTCATAAGATGTTAAGACTCTTCAGCCCAGTAATTACACTAGCTACACTCACTCACTCACTTCTACCGAAG
This sequence comes from Hemithea aestivaria, assembly GCA_947507615.1. Taxonomy (NCBI): domain Eukaryota; kingdom Metazoa; phylum Arthropoda; class Insecta; order Lepidoptera; family Geometridae; genus Hemithea; species Hemithea aestivaria. The sequence goes on from OX382323.1 coordinate 7,370,459, forward strand.
CACAGTAATGTTTGCACATCACTGCTCAGGCGGTAGAATAACTGGCACTGTTGGGGTACCCACCTTATCGTCCTCCTGCAAACGAAGCCTTACCCCCGGTAAACCTGGCCGGTTACCTGGATACAGTAGACAATTTTAACTGTGTTGTATAGCTACCATCATTTAGCTCAATAGGGATGTTGACACATGTTACGAATTGATATAAAGTTATGTTTTTCACATAAAAGACAGTATTTAAAAACCTAAAATCACATTTTAAGGATCTATTTACAAGCCAAAATTGAATAAAATCAATTTTAATTTCAAAAAAAATTACTTATTATTACGCGAATGCGAACGCCAATCAGAGCGCGTGACGTCACACCATTGGCTGGACCTTACGCTTCCTATGAAATGTTCCTGATTTCGACACATTTTAATTATTCATAACATAAAAACCACTGAACCGATTTTGATGCAACTTATACTGTGCCCTTAGTTGGTCCATACTTAAACCAAAAATAAAGTCAATAACTAAAATGTCTCTCTGAAAATATAAGATTCATTTTGGTTATTGACTTTATTTTTGGTTTAAGTATGCTCCAACTAAGGGCACAGCATAAGTTGCATCAAAATCGGTTCAGTGGTTTTTAAGTTATGAATAATTAAAATTTGTCGAAATCAGGAACATTTCATAGGAAGCGTAAGGACCAGCCAGTGGTATGACGTCACGCGCTGTTAGATGACAGTTCGAAACGTTTTAGGCAGTATTTAAAAAATCATTTTTATTTACGTATTTTTATATTGAAATTTCATATATTTTTGCATAAAAATATGATATACGTTTATGAAATGGGTCTATCTATCATATAAAAGCAATTCCAAAAATTAGTCAACATCCCTATTGGTTCAGCCGTTTCGGCGTAGAGAATCCATACTTTTGCATAATTTATACCTCTAGTATTAGTAGGATATGTAGCCATCCTTAATTATTATATTTTCCAAAATTATTCCACTAGGCAAAGGTCTCATCCAAATTCCTTTACGACTTTTAACAACTAGGTTTTTTTATGTTGAGAAGTAGGAAGACGAGCAAGACGCTCTCCTGATGTTAAGAGATAACGCTGCCCATAATCAGTACAGTGCTTCCCAGAATTTCACAATGTGCAATTCTAGGTGCACTGCACCAACGCTTCTTACTCAGGAATCAGGAATCATAAGATATTAACTCTTTAGCCCAGTAATTTTACTAGCTACAGTGCCCTCCTACCAAAGCACAGTAATGTTTGCACATTACTGCTCAGGTGGTAGAATAACTGGCACTGTTGGGGTACCCACCTAGTCAAATCCTGCAAAGGAAGTCTACCCCCGGTATAAATACTAAGATACTTATAGATAAAAAAAAATTGTAGATAACATTTATTTTAATTGATAAAAATATAAAATATAATCACAATTTACCACAGCAGAAAATAAGTACATTCATGGCGTAACCAGGTCTTAACAAAATATTACAAACTAAAAATTAGGAACATTTTGCAACCCATCGGTTGATTAAAAACTAATATGATTCCTAAAGGAAACGAAACACACTAGGTACAAAGTTTTAAAAACTCAAAATACCCTCACAAATACTGACAGTTGCCATTAACTTACGTAATACAAACCAGGGATGTAACGGAGGTAGTTTTATCGGAACCGAAATCGGAATCGGAATTTTCAAATTTGATTTATCGGAATCGGAATCGAAATCGGAATCGAAATCGGAGGCAGGGTCAGTTTGTTTAAGGACAAATAAAACATGATTTATAGTCAATTCTTTTCATTTTTATTTTTTATTATAAAATAAAAAATAACTGTGAAAAAAAATTGGCATAATTCCAAATAAAGAAAAGATAAAAATAATGAATTTAAAGTTTAATTAATATTAAAACCCAAAGTAGCGTGTTACATTTGGTTACATTACAATAAATGAACAAAAGCTAAAACAAATTAAATCAAAATGGACTCCAAAAGTAATGTATTGTACTTTATGAACAAAAGCTTTGATGCTTTGTCCCCATCCAATCTATTTCTTAAAGAGTCGTAAATTAGGCCAGCACCACTAAAAAGTTATTCGCTAGCTACCGAGCCCGGTGGACATGACAAATATTGCCGGGCAATTGATTGTAGGGGCTGGAATTTTGTATTTCCATTTACTTTCCACCACAATAACGGATCATCACTAATACTTACGGCACAGGCCGTCGCGCGCCGCCCGTTTTGTTTCGTTCGACCTCCGATTAACATCCGATACAAAAGGTATCGGAACCGAAGTCGGAACCGAAAGTGTAATTATAATCGGAAGTTCCGACTTAACGGAACCGGAATCGAAGCTCCGTTACATCTCTGATACAAACTACATAAACAATAAAAGCATTGAGTAGCTACTTTAAGCAACACCTAGTAATTATTGTTAAACGTAAACACCGAATAGGTATGTGTATATATTAAGCAATAAATAGACATTAATTAAAGTACAGTACATAATATAATTGTTAAGAGCGTATTATATCGAGTGACGCTCTCTCGCTCGCACTATTTGACAAATTTTGAAAAATAAATTCATAGAATTAATTTTTTGAAAATTCCTTAAGAACAGGTTTAAGTTCATTAACCTCCATAATATTATTGCACACATTTTAAGTGTTTCCAGTTTGATATATTTAAAAATGGCATAAAAAGATTTTTTTTTAAAATTTTTCGTTCAAAATTTCTTTTCATGCCATTTTTATATATATCAAACTGGAAACACTTTTAAAATGTGTGCAATAATATTATGGAGGGCTGTTCTTAAGGAATTTTCAATAAATTAATTCTATGAATTTATATTTTTACCGGGGGTAGACTTCCTTTGCAGGAGGTCGACTAGGTGGATACCCCAACAGTGCCAGTTATTCTACCGCCTGAGCAGTGATGTGTAAACATTACTGTGCTCCGGTAGGAGGGCACTGTAGCTAGTGAAATTACTGGGCTAAAGAGTCTTAACATCTTATGACTTTTGAGTAAGAAGCGTTAGTGCAGTGCACCTAGAATTGCACATAATTGTGAAATTCTGGGTAGCACTGTACTGATTATGGGCAGCGTTATCTCTTAACATCAGGAGAGCGTCTTGCTCGTCTTCTTACTTCACCACAAAAAAAAAAAACAAAATTTGTCAAATAGTGCGAGCGAGAGAGCGTCACTCGATATATACGCTCTTAACTATTGCACAATTTCGTTCCAAAATCTGGGAATTTTAAGGCCCACAGTCGTCGTGTACCCTTCCATTTACAATGGTAAGTACAAAATAGTTTTTGAGTTAAAATTGCCTATTACAATTTATGACATAAATACATAGCTTGGATTTAGCAATCAATTTTGGGACAAAATGCCAGTTTTCGTAAAATGGCTTTTATTCGAGAATTTGTCACTGTTCACTGTTGAGTTATTTTTTCTAATAATTGCAACATATGGGAGGTGGATTGTGTGCATAAATCGTATATAAGGTCACATTTGAAGATACTTAACACCTATGCTAATTTTATTATTGTCTCAAAATAGAACGTGATCACATTGTCAGTAAGTATAAGTATATAAAATTCATTGACACATTTTTCTTATCTAACCTAATGGAGGATTATACCTACACCAAAGTAACTTGCATATTATTTGTCTTTTTCCAGAGAAAATTAAGATCCTTCGCACGTGAGAGTTTATACTAAGCTTTACCTTGACATCTATGAGTGGTCAGTATTTAAGTCACAACTACCTACTATTACTAAGAGTATACGTTAACGCTGTGTGCGAAGGACCTAAGGCTGACCCCACATCTTCCCGTGGTCCCCGCGCAACGTGATCGCAGCGAGAATCGCGCAAGCTTGTGGTGGCAGCCTATACGCCAGCAACTTTGGTGTGTGAAGAGTTTAAGGATTCTTCTCTATAAAATTGGCACATCGCATTATAAGTACCTATTCCTATTTAGACACAGTTTTACACGTCATAATATATAATATTTCGCATACATCACAATATAAAATGCTTACATCAACAATTAACACAGATGCTTATTTCTAACAATGTATAAGTAGATAAGTAGGTACTAAGAAACATTTGATTGTTGAATATTCATGTAGGAGCTACATTATTGTATATGCAGTCTAAGCATCAGATCTCAGATATGTTTTATTAATTGAAACTATCACTAACATATAGCTTATTTTTATATTAAGGTCGGTTTGGAGATACGACTTTGCTTCGAATATTAAGAGCAATGTTGACAAACCGGCCTTCAGGCTTCACCTGCCTTTTATTGCGTACGTAAGTACCATGAATGAGAAACAATTTTATTGACGAGCTTTATAAAAAAAAACAATAAAGTGTCTTGACCGACAGACGGACGGAAAACAAAGTGATCCTATAAGGGTTCCGTTTTATTCTTTTCGAGGTACGGAACCCTAAAAAAACACTTATCTAAACAATCATAAGTACTTCACATTTAATTTTGTTTTGTTTCTTTGACCGAATGATCTTTTGGCCAGTATTTAGAGTAACTAAATTGTAAAAGAGAAATATAGCGTAAAAAGCAGGCGAAGCCAAATCATCGATATTAAAGCATTAAAAGATTACTTAAATACAGTTTTTATTTTAATACCTATAGGTACGTCATAATATGAAATAGGAGGAATGGTTTTCATAAAGGCTCGATACACACTAGCGCAAGTGGCAAGGACGCTATGCGATAGTGTGCACATGCTTTTTATAAATATACAAAATATTTAAAAAATTTGCATCGACATTATTCATAAGACATATGTATTACACGAGTACAAGATACAGTTCGCAAGAGATGTTTCATTATTATATTTTCATACGAACGGCGACGACGGAAAATTCTAAGTACAGTTTGAATAAAAAAATATGACACCATATTTCGCTAAAAAGGTTATAAAAAATCTGGTTTTCGTCCAGGGCACAGCACGGTTTCTGCACTTGTTAAAATCACGGATGATATTCGTCTCGGGATGGAAACAGGAAGGTTAACCGTGTTGGCGCTCTTGGACTTCAGCAACGCTTTTAACACTGTCGATTTTGACATTCTTCTAGCTATTTTTCGCACTCTTGGCATTTCTTCAGCAGCAATTAACTGGCTTCATAATTACCTGTATGGACGCCGGCAGCGGGTACGGCTTAAAGATTCATTATCTTCGTGGTGTAGCACAACTGCCGGTGTACCTCAGGGTGGCGTCCTTTCTCCTCTCCTTTTTGCTATTTTCATCAACTCTATCTCTCTTAATCTCACTTCCTCTTACCATCTCTATGCTGATGATCTCCAGCTCTATCACCAAGCTTCTCTTGGTGAACTTTCTGAAGCAATAGCCACAGTAAATCGTGACCTGTGTTTGGTCTCGGATTGGAGCAGAGCGTATGGTCTCAAAGTCAACCCAGCCAAGACTCAGGTCATTATAGTGGGTAGCTCCCGAGCTATATCCAAAGTGGATTGGGATAGTCTGCCTCAGGTAAAGTTCGATGGAGTTCCCATTCCTTTCAGTGACACCGTCAGGAATCTGGGAGTTATTTTTGACCGATGTCTTTCTTGGGACCCGCAGTTGACGGCCACTAGTAGGAAACTGTACGCTTCAGCTGGGTCACTTCGCAAACTGCGAAACTTTTTACCCACCTCCACTAAAATAGCGCTAGCACAGTCTCTCTTACTCCCCGTTCTTGATTATGCTGACGTCTGCTATCTTGATCTTAGGGAGGATCAGCTAAATAAACTTGAGCGTCTTCAAAATTTTTGTATCAGGTTCATATTTGGCCTTCGCAAATATGACCACGTTTCCGAATTTCGTACCAAGCTCAAGTGGCTTCCTATTCGCCTTCGCCGGAATACTCATATATTATCTTTACTTTACAGTGTTCTGTTCAATCCTTCCTCCCCGCGCTATCTTCGGGAACGTTTTGAGTTCCTTCATGCGACGCATTCGCGTTTACTGAGATCATCGGAGAACCTAGTTCTGGAATGTCCAGTACACAGCACCGGCTTCTATGGTGGATCCTTCACTGTGGAAGCTGTTCGCTTATGGAACAATCTCCCTGTGGAGATAAGACGTGCACCATCACTTGCCACTTTCAAACTTCGTATCAAGGCTCACTTTCTCTCACTATAGTATATATTATGTTATGTATTTATAATATTTTATATATTATGTAAATTATATTTTTGTATATATTTTTTGTATGTGTGTATTTTCGATATAATATATATTATGTTGTTGATACTATTATATGTATTATAAATATTATCTATGTAGTGCTTAAAATGTATTTAAGTAGATAAGTTATTGGTATGTATATATCTCCATGCCTAAATATATTGCAACCACCGTCGTCCTTATTTTATTTTCCTTCCCTGTTTGGTTGTCTGGAAGAGATCGCTTTTAGCGATAAGACCGCCAATTGTTACACTTTTATATTATAAATTGTTTTAGTTGTAAGTTTCTGTATCTGTTTCTGTTCTGTATGTTTCTATTTCTGTGTTTATGTTTCTGTGGTGTCACAATAAAGTATTTTCTATTCTATTCTATTCTAAAATACATACATAATGAGATTAGGAGGCGGAGTCTAGGATTAAATATAGTTTTAGCACATCGGCGTTAGTATGAAAATATAAGTATTCATATATATTTAATATTATCTAACAATAAATACTGACGTTGTAATAGAGAAGCACGCAACTAACATTTTTTAAAAATGATTTGTATCTTATTTTAATTACAACCAAAAATATATTTATATAACAACCAAAATGTTATGAATTACAACTAAAATTTACTAATTACAACCAACAATTTATTGAATACAACAAAAAAATGTATGATTTACAACCAAAACTTTAGGAACTGAATTAAAAAAAAAGAAAAAGTTGATACGTTTCGCCAGCAATATTACCTCTTAGGTCTACGGGTACATTTCACATAAAAAGCTTGGGCACATTTATAAAATTAGTATCTACGTTTATGTGTCGCTAGGCTTAACATTAACATCATCTAGCATGTAGACCATATCCGTCGGTTGTTCGTATCGGATCACTGTTGTGTAACCTGCAATAAAAATATTCAAGATAAGCGACTACACAAAATTATCAAGACTATAAATCGAACTACATTTAAATGTATAAAATTCTCATCTACATAATTCTTACTCATAATCACTAGCGCCAGTGCTCACGACCTTTAAAATCATTGTTAGATCGTGTAATCATTGTATATCCCACTAATAAAGCAATAATTTATTATTTATTGGAGCGATTTACATAAGGATTTGATCTAGTGTACAAATTCAGACTATATTTAATAACATTAGAGTATATTTTTCAGTGAGTCGTTTGAAATTCGTCTGATCCTCTTTCCGACCTTATGATATGTCGTGAATTGATAATGCAGATTACATTACCACTTTGACGAGAGAGCACGTATATTATGTCAATAATTTAAATACCTATCGCAGTAATGGGCTGAGCATTAGTATAACAAATCTTTTTATAGTAATTATTGGCCTATATTTTTATTCTGATTTCAAAAACTTTTCAGTAACTTCATAGGGGTTGTTACTATAATACGTGTCTTCGTTATAACAGATGTCAAAAGTGATGTTTGTACAAGCAAATAACGCTGTTTGTAATTTAATCATTCGTAAGAGAACATACTCTTACAAGGACACTTTTTGCATTCTCTAACAATTAGGTTCTTGTCCTTGCACAAATGTCTGGCAATAAAAAGGCAGTATTGCCACAAAATTCGTAATAGACCTTCAAACAATTTGTAAAATTATATAAAAGGACTGTACCTAATGTATTCAATATGAATTTCATTATTATTATTAAGAGCCTGTCGTGTCCCACTGCAGGGCAAAGGCCTCCCTCCCAATATGAATATGGTATATTAAAAAGTTTGAGAGGTCATTTCTTTTTAATTCGTTAGACCATTAAGATAGGTCACTATTTTAAACTAAATTTAAAAAAATATCTTAAGCTATGTGTATTCCAAACATATTCAATGTTATGTTTTTAACACGATTTTTTTTATTTTTCCATGGGTATTAAAATTAAACTACAGTTAATGATAATATCATCATAATATTTATTATACCAAGTATAATAATACTGGCGAGTAGGAACTTACAAAACACAACTTAAGTTTCAATAATAGCCTTAAAAGTTACACGACATAGAAATTATAAAATAAGGTTTCAAAATAAAACATAAACAGGAAAGATTTGTTTCTTTCAACTAAAATGGAATGCTTTAAAACACAGATAAACACAATATAATAATTCCATAAAACATAATAATGGGATTTAAATTAACAAATAAATAATAACATAATATAAATAAATTTTGTTCAAAATCACAGAGTATGCCAATAATTAATTATAATATAGAAATAAATTTCCATTACCAGGGAAAAATTATAGGCAAATAATATTATATCGTTAAATGTGTACAAGATTATAAACCCTCCGCACAAGGCGTTTGCCATAAGCTCAAGTTTTATGTTAGTAACTTTCAAGTTTTTTAATATATAAGGGATAATATCAAAGTGACAAAATTACATTACATATTTGTTAGGCTACGCGGTACAAAGAGTCATGTGCGAAGGCTCTTAAATCATTAAATGTATAACCTCGATTAGAGTTAATATAATAGAGTTCATAAGTAAAATAAATATATTCTTAAACATACATGATCATGATCTGTGTTCATATCTCAAATGAGTATTTTTGAACGTGTACGTATAAAAATTCAAATCACTGGACTTCTTTGTTCGTATTAAATTGTAGATTTCTTAAAATTACCACGCTTATTTATAACATCGTTAAAAATATAAAAATTACGTGTATCTAAGTATAATATATTATTGCTTAAAAAATTGCTACTTCTTATTTAGAAAAACTTCATCAAAAACACTTTTTCTTTGGTGTTTCAAAATCAATGCCACCTTATACTCGTATATTTCGTAATGTACAAATAAGTAGGGCTAATATTAAAGCATGATTTGAGCACTAGGTACTATTGGCAAGTGTAAATACTTGTGGCTTTGTTCAAAGGCACCTAATTTAAAAATAAATTGATTTGCTCATCCAAATAATTGCTCATAAAGATTGTCGTTTGCCAATCAAGTGTTGGAAGTGATTTGAACCTAATTATGATTTCACTTATGTCGTTAAAAAACTTGGACGGTTTTAAAAAGATTTTTAGGAACATTTGATTTGAACAGGTGTCAGTCAAGTTTATATCATGAGTCGACATAAATAAAATACACTATTATAATGCGATTTACATCGTTTCGTGTGCGTAAATTATAAAAAAAGCCGGCTTTTCTGACTTCGAGGCGTGCGCTCCTGATGAATCGCCTCGACTTTTGAATCAGTGATTTTATCCGGTTCAGTATAAACGTACATATTTAATAATATGCATAAAATAACAAGCATTATTTTGGTTTTTCAATTTTGTCCCATTATGTTATACGATAAAGTTAAGAAAGGCTTTTGACTACGGTTGCAATGTCTGAGAACAATTTATTTTAGTTGACTATCTTTTCAACTTAGCTCGTGGTATCTTTTTCACTAATTAACGATGTCATTTTCTTTACCTTTAGTGACTCCGACGTTCGGGTATCTATCCTTAAGGAAGTATTGAGCGACCACGTGAATAATACAGAAGAAGATTGAAGAGAATCCGAACCAGCGGAAAGTCCGCCAACCTCCATAGGTCTCGTATAAACGACCTCCAATGAAACTGCCCAAAGATGTGCCAACACCCTCAAAAATGGCTCCAACCATGCCCTGAAACATGTTTATTATACCTAATGTTAAGTTTCTTAATTTATATGACCTATTACCTACTCGTATCACTACATAGTATGAAACAAAGTCGCTTCCTGTCTGTCCCTATGCATGCTTAGATCTTTAAAACTTCGCAACGGATTTTGATGTGGTTTCTTTTAATAGATATAGTGATTAAAGAGGCAGGTCTATATGCATACATATTATAGTAGAGAAACCACTCTGTAAGGCGATGCGAAGTGCGCGCGGGTCTACTAGTGATAAAATAATACGAGATAAAAGTCACTGGGGTAGACTTCCTTCACAGGAGGTGAAGTTGTGTACCCCTACAGTGTCTATATGTATAATGTATGTATATAGATATTCTACCTCCTAAGCAGTGATATGCGAACATTACTGTGCTTATGTAGAAGGTAATGTAGCTAGTGAAATTACTGAGCTGAATTAACATCTTATGAGTCTTGAGTAAGAAGTGTTGGAGCAGTGTACCTAGAATTTTACATCGTTGTGAAATTCCTTGGCGGCTCTGCACACTGCACTTCAGCTAAATCGTTTTTTTTTTACGAACCTCTGACATTGGCAGAGTCTATTTGTTTACGCATTCACTCCAGTTCAGCTAAATCGGTTAGGACGTTTAACTTGAAGAGGTAGCAAATCAGTTTTTTCTAAATCGGTTTTTTTACGAACCTCTGACATTGGCAGAGTCTATTTGTCTACGCATTCACTCCAGTTCAGCTAAATCGATTAGGACGTTTAACTTGAAGAGGTAGCAAACAAACTAATACACACATCCATACTTTCGCATTTATAATATAGATACTAGCTGCGCCCAGCGATTATACCTACTGTACTGCAGCCTATATGCTATTCCAGGGTCTAAGCAGTCAAATTTCAGCTCAATTGGTCCACCCGTTAAGGCGTGAAAGATTAACAAAGATACATCAAGACATCCATACATTCTAACAAACTTTCACGTTTATAATATTAGTAATTAATTAATTAAGAAAATTATAACTTACTTGCACGGTAGTTTCAGTGCCCGGTGGTGATAAAATGTTAGCATATGACGTCATAGTAGGGTAGAACATCCCGAAAGTGATTCCTTGCAGCATTTCGATGGGCAACACCCACCAAGGGTTGGTTAGGAACGAGTAAAGGACAAACCGGACGCCGAACGCGAACAAAACTATACTCATCATGTTCACGTGACCTACTTTACGTAAGATGTATCCTGAAAAAAAATGATAATGAGTGACAAAGCGATCCAATCAGGTGCTTGATCATTAAATAAATATTTCAGGACGTTTCACACAGCGCCACCTAACCCCAAACTAAGCAACTGCTTAGTTTGGGGTTATTGCTTGTATTATGGTTGTTAGGATAACGGATAATACTTATATACTTTTCTTTTGTAAATACATACTTATAATAGATATTAAAAACCACCCAGACCAGAAACAAATACCTGTGGATCACACAAACATAATTTGTCCCATGCGGGAATCGAACCCGCAACCTTCTGCGTTGCAGGCGGGTATTAGCCCACCGCGTCACAGAGGTCGTCGAGTCGCCCATTGATCATGAATCATGATTATAGCGACATCAAAGTGTTTTTTTTTTATTTTTATTACGAAATTCTGCGCGGCACTGCACCCGAAGCTCTGAAATATTAGATCTTAGAAAATTTAGGGAAGAGACTAGCCACCACGACACAGAGTATCCTAGTGTGTGCTTAAAGACACCATAGGTAATCTATTAGTTCATAAGCAATTAGTTTTAAATTTTCATGTTACCATAACTTTTTTTTTTTTTTATACTAAATTGGCCTACGTTTGACCACATCCCACCTGATGGAAAGTGAAAATGCGGTCGACGATGGATCACGTATGACGCCTAGAAAGGTACCTATTCACTCGTGCCTTGAAGATACCCAAGTTGTACCGCTCGGGAAACACAGATGACGGCAAAGTGTTCCAAATGCGACCAGTTCTCATTAGAAACGACGAAGCAAAACGCTTGGTGCGGGCTGTTGGTAGCGCCACTAAGTAGGGATGCCGCATTGCCGTCTGCCGTGACGTCCGTCGATAGAATGGGCTTGGAGGAATTAGTTCGTGTAATTCCTGCGCACACTCCAAAATGAATCCTGTAGAAGACCGATAGCGAAGCGACCATTCTACGATGTTCAAGGCTCTGCAGCCGAGATTCTGTAAGCTTTTGGTCACCTATTAGCTTTTTGGCACGTCTCTCAATTGACTCCAGTGTCTGAAGCTGGTATTTGGCAGTACCATCCCAAAGATGAGAACAGTACTCCATACACGACCGGACTTGTGCTTGGTACAGCATTAGCAGCTGTCCCGGTGTGAAGTATTGCCTCACCTTTGCCAGAATACCCAGCTTCCTGGCGGCCAATTGAGCCTTAGATTCTATGTAACTCCCAAAATTAAGGTCAGACGTGAGAGTAACTCCTAGTAACTCAAGCTGGTTAGTTATCGGTAAAGGAACATTTTGGAAAGAAGGAGCTTCACTGAATTGACTCCTTTTTGCGGTAAATAGACACGCCTGGGTTTTTGTAGCATTAAACTTAACCAAATTAGCTGCACCCCAATCGGAAACAGCTTCTAAGGCCAAGCTCATACGCTCAACCATGGCCTCCCTGCATGACTGGACTTCATCTCCGTTGGCTCTAGCGCTAGATGTATATCGCTCAACTACCGTGCTGTCATCTGCATACCCAACAATACCTGGCTTAAGCAAGTCATTGATGTGCAGCAGGAAAAGTGTAGCAGAGAGAACTGACCCCTGAGGTACCCCAGCATTAATAGCTAATTGATCGGACGAGCTGCCGTCAACGACAACTCGAATCGACCGTTCCCTCAAGAAGTCTGAAATCCACACGCATAAACCAACGGGTAACCCGAACGATGGAAGCTTACCGACAAGGCTGTCATGCCAGACCCTATCAAAGGCCTTCGAGATGTCAAGAGAAACAGCGATCGCTTCTCCGTATTTCTCGATGGCCTCACTACAGATGTGGGTGACATACGCAAGAAGATCCCCAGTAGATCTGCCACGACGGAACCCGTATTGCCGATCACTGAGGAGATCATTCGCTTCAAGGTATGTCAATAGCCTGTTGTTCAGAACACGCTCCATACACTTACAGAGTATGGATGTGACCGAGATTGGCCTGTAGTTGGATGGGTCAGTACGACTGCCTTTTTTGGGAACTGGTTGCACGTTGGCAAGCTTCCAAGACCTGGGCACTACACCAGTTTTGAGAGAGAGGCGAAATAGACGTGTCAAGATCGGAGTGAGCTCAGGTGCACAAGTCCACAACACTATCGCTGGTATTCCGTCCGGTCCACTAGCTTTATTCACGTCCAGATTCCGCAGCGTTCTACGAACCTCTGATTACCGGATGTGTGTGTCGGACATTGAAGTCCCACAATCCGGCAGGACTGGAGGTATCTCGCCCGCAGTATCTAGGCGTGAAGATTCTGCAAAAAGAGAGGCAAATAAATTCGCCTTATCTTTGGAAGTGTGAGCTAGCGATCCGTCAGGCCTGTTGGTAAGTGTTAACGTGGTCTATTGTTGCGCACAGTCCTAGAAAATACCTATTACTAAGTTATTATTTTGGCAAAATCTTACCAGAAACAAACAGAAACGGTATCTCTCCACAAAACGTTTGAATAGCAGCGACCAATCCTTGCAGCGTCTTGATATACTCTGATCCGTGGCAGTTGAGATTGGAAACATCTTCAAGAAGCCAGAAAAGGAACTGCCACAGAAGCCCGGTGCAGAGTCCCACGGCTATCGTCCACAGAAGGAATATAAATGTTGGAAGAGACGACAGTAGCGAGCCAACATCTGCTAGAATACTCATTGACATCTTTGTTGATTCTATCTGCAAAAATAAAAATTACATTAGACTAATGCGACGTATCCGTAGAATGTACAATAACATCCCATCTCAAAAATCACTACTTTAAAGAAGAGCAATTTGAAGTATGATTTGCATCCATTTTGTTTATACTTTTTCGAGCTTGGTACCTACACACCATAATAATATGTTTAAATCCGGGGTCACAAAATTGTAAATGTATAGCCAACACGCAGTGGCCCTATTGACAGTTTAACACTACTACTTTATTCACTAGAGGACCCGCGCGCACTTCGTAGCGCTTAACAGAAAATGTTTAGTGTCACTCCACGCTATATTATGCATGTATTATACCTGTAAACCTATCTCTTGAATCACTCTATTTATCATAAGAAACCGCATCAAAATCCGTATTTTTAAAGATTTAAGCATACATAGGGACAGACAGACAGACGGGATGCGACTTTTTTATACTATCTAATGATACCTAAAATAGTTTGTTAAATTATAATAATAGGCACTTACCTTCAAAAAGCTGGAAATAAAAACGTCTCCCATCATAAAGATAAACATAAGGACGAAGGCAACAGTATAGTCTTTGTAAGCCCCTTCACTGAATGCATCAATTAGCGTCCCGGTTGTCAACGAGAATATACCCCACCCCACCGAACCCCACAGTCTTTGCTTTCCGTACAAGGATATCTTGGTACCTGAAAAGAATATACTATAAAAAGTTGCTGTTCTAAGCAGTTTTACCCGGTTAAGTTACAAGCTACACATTTTAATTAAATTCTCGAAAACTACAGAACCGATTCCGCCGAAATTGTTTTGTTTCCTAAGATTTTTTTTTTCTTAGCCTTTGACTATGATCTTGCTTGATTTTAAGCGATGATGCAGCCAAAGATAGTAGCGGACTAAACCTAAAAGACGGGATAAATTTCTCCCTGGCTTCACTGTACATCTTGCCAGAACACAGTCGAGTAAATGAATTGTCAGGATCTGATAATCCAATCAATAATAGTTCAGGAGAAATTCAAGAATTAACGTACATTATTATGTATACCTCTGACTCTGACATGTTATATGAAAAATATATATAATATAATGTTATGTGGCTTCTTGAAAGGTCTAAAAGAAAGTCCTACTTAAATTTCATGTAGTGTTAATAATACTAATGTATTATACACCTGCTATACCTACTCTTGTTTTGATGTCTATTAAAAGAAATTTTTTTTTTATCTTACCGAGTAAATTAAAGCAGATAGCATCGGCGAATGTGACGACAACAGCTTGACCGATCCAACTGACAATCATCATCGCAAAGAACAACCAAAACTGCCTCGTGTAGTCGGACTCCTCTTCTTTTTTACTCTCCGATGCTCCCACAAATAATTCGTTTACCTAAAAATTAGAAAAAAATATATTTGGTTCTATAAAAAAAACCCTTTGCTTCCCAGCAGTGGGACGTGTATGATGATCGTTTTACTTTATTATTTCTTAACATCAGATTTGATCAAAAACTTAAGTAAGCGAGACAAAATTGACAGGTGAAAACTTGAACGAGTAACTGAAGAACTGGCAAAAGATCGAACGGGAATTTGATAAATTCCTTTGCTCAGCCATTGGCACAGTATATCTATAGAAGTATATCTCTAGAAAATAATAATTTACTCAAAACATGCTCGTAATCGCTCGTGCTTATTATTCCAAAAACTTTTTTAGAACAAAATGGTGGGGTATTTATTATATTTTATTTGTGTGGTGCGGCTGTGGTATCACTGCGGCCATGCTTGACCTATTGTGATCGCCGCTTATTTAGGATGAGAATGACCCGTAGGCGCAGGCGCTAGAGTTCACCACTGACCCTAGCAGCTTCTAGAAACTGCAGGATTTTCCTTAGGGTCATCTCTCTAACCTCATTTGGGCTGAGCAAGTGCTGTCCTAGAATAGAGCTATGTTTACGCATCAGTACTCCACACTCCCCCAGCAGATGAAGAGGCGTTTCATCTGCCTCATTGCAGAATCTGCAGGTTTTTTTTTATACAACGAAGTAAGAAGACGAGCAAGACGCTCACCTGATGGTAAGTGATAACGCTGCCCATAATTAGCACAGTACTACCGAGCGCACTGCGCCAACGCTTCCTACTTGAGAGTCATAAGATGTTAAGACTCTTCAGCCCAGTAATTTCACTAGCTACAGTGCCCTACTCCGAAGCATAGTAATGTTTGCACATCATTGTTTAGGCGGTAGAATAACTGGCACTGTTGGGGTACCCACCTAGACGACCTCCTGCAAAGGAAGTCTACCCCCGGTTATCCGCAGGTTTGTGTGTCGCTAGTTTGGACGTATGCTTGTTAAGGCGACAGTGTCCAGTCAGGGCTCTAGTTACGATGCGCAGGTTTTTTCTTCGCTGTAATTTGGTTGTTGATCCTTGTATCATAAATGGTGGTGTAGGTAGTAGAAGTTAGGGTAGTGGTGGTGAAGTAATACTTACCATTTCATTATCACAGCTAATTTCGCACGAAGTATGAAACAATTCCGCTTCCAACTGATATTGTGTTTTTGAAACACAATAGGGATGAGATGTTGTACCTATAAGATAAATTATATTAAAATTATGATAAAGTATGATTACTTTTTATCTATTTATGTATTGCTAAACTATCATTGAGCCAAAATTTAGTATGGTATCTTTCTTAGGACAGAACCCAGTGGAGCTCTTACCTCAAGGATTGGATCCTAACTGCCACCCAGAGAAAATAGTGGAAAGAAAGAAGGGAAGCTTTTGCCCTGCAGTTGGATGATACTTACTGAATAATAATATCCTAAATCCTATTTTTATTAAAACCCAGGAAAAATGCGTTACGCGTCTTCGCCCTGCGCCGGGGGAAGCAGTATGTGTTCCCCGACAAAGATAGGCAAAGCAGGGACACCCACTAATAAACCTGGGGATTGGGGATGTTCCTGAGGGATGTCATGCCGAGGTTCTCATCCGCGGCTCTAAATAACTTAGGCCCTAGAATAATGCAATATTTAGCGGGTTAAGCTGCTAAACACAGCTATACTACGTTTCAAAAACAAAGATATTTTTTGCAGGGTTCGAAGGCTCAATATCTTAATTAATTCGATATACGAGTATGTATATTGAATATGTATCATAATATATTCGATATATATATATCATAATATATATCGGATATAATGTTTTTTGTAAATATATCAATGATATTTTCATTGATTTATAACCTTCGAAACCTGCAAAAATTATCTTTGTTTTTGAAACAAAATATAGTTATGTAATTATAATAATATTAAACTTACCATCAGCCAGTACAATATGACGCACTTCCATAAACACACACTCGTGTTCAGAAATGGTCGATGAGAGCTGGAGTATTGCGGTGAAAGTCAAGTTATTAGGGAATTCATTGCCAGCTACTGTTCTTGGTCGACAAGTCACCGCGTCGTCCGCTTTCCATCCTTCACATATCTCCATTATTTTCCATGGTGATGCCTTGTTTAAGTCGCATAATACCTAAAAGAATATCAACGTAATAAAATTCACCATTTGTGGTGAAGAAATAAAGTCATCTTTACTCAGAGTTAACAACAGGGGCGTAGCTACCGCCGTATTTGCCGTATCAATTATACGGGGCCCCCGGGCCACGGGGGCCCCCAAAGTGTGTAAGGAAAAAGAATAAAAACTTTCTAATTTATTTTATTTTACAAATGACAATGATATTTTAGAGAGTTTTGATTTCTTAGTGCTCGTTACATTTTTTTCTTCACTATTTGAAATTATTAATCCTGTTTCTAAAGCTCTACAGCATGAAAATAATGACTTACAGAAATCTAGTATTTTATTAAGTAATCTTTTAAATAGACTGTGCCAATTAAGAAATCAGAATTCATTTAATAGTTTGCTAAATGAATCCAAAGATTTAGCAAAAGAGTGGGGGGTAACAACTGTTTTTAAAAACAGTAGGCGAAAGATAACGAAGCGTTTTTTTGATGAGTTATCACAAGATGAGAGAATTTCCGACCCGAAATCCTATTTCAAAGTCAATGTATACTATTGCTGTTTAGATATATTAATTTCTCAAACTAAAGAAAGATTTCAGAGCCTTTGCAACCTGAGTAGTATATTCGAAATATTACAACCGGAGAAACTCCTATCTTCTTCAAGCGAAGAGATATTAAACGCTTCCGGAAAACTGTCTGCTAAATACAGTAAAGACATCTCACTTAATCTTTGTGACCAATTAAAGGCTCTAAAAACATGCTTAAATTCTGAAATTAAAAAAAAATATTACATTAAAGAACTCATTGAGTTATTGCTAGTAAAATTCAATAGTCTTGCATCCAGTTTTCCCGAGGTAATCACAGCATGCTTTTTATTCTTGACCCTTCCAGTTACAACCGCAACGGCAGAAAGAAGTTTTTCAAAATTAAAACTAATAAAAAATTACTTAAGAACTTCGATGGGACAAGAACGGCTATCAGACATCTCACTATTGTCCATAGAGGCAGAAACTTTAGAAAAACTAAAATCATCATCAGCCATAAATGATTTAATAAATCAGTTTGCCGAAAAAAAGGCAAGGAGAGTGAATATTTAAAATTCGATTTTTATTTGTAAAATGGGTAAGTTATGTGATAAATAAATATTTCTTTTCACAATATTTTTTTTCTTTTGTGAAAAATCTTTACCTCCATATTAGGGCCTCCAAAAATTTTTTTATACGGGGCCCCGACAAGGCACGCTACGCCACTGGTTAACAAAGAGGTCTAAGGAGTTTGTTGAGCGGGATTGATTGCCCATATTGATGCAATCCTGGCCGATTTCGGCCTCGGCGACTTCTATGACTATTATATGATAGGACAATTTGCCCGAAACAGTTATTAGTGCAACATCTGTGAATAATTTAAAAAATAGACTTGACAAACATTAAAAAAAAACAATAAACACAAGTGCAGTGATATGCACGCATCAGCTCACAGAGCTGCTTGTGCATTATTAAATAATAATAATATTTAACTAAGACGAATCTTCAGTGTACAGGGTGTAAGGTGGTCTGCCCTTTGATGAGCTCTTAGGTGGTTTGCATATCCAACCGTATTGGTGAAGGTTCGCGCACATCTGAGACATATCTTACTTTCCTATATAATATTATGTTTCTAAGGAAAGAATGTACGTGTCACCTTCGCTTTATATTGAGAAAATATGAGTGCGCAACTGATTTCTAAAAAAAAGGGTAGTTTTCTTATTACCTCACAATTAGTAGAGTTTAACTGGTCCAATGTCAGCATATCCAAAGCTGTGGCATTATCGCAGAGCTTGTAGTTAAGGTTCTGATCAACACATGTCATGGTTATGTTTTCAGTGCCTAAAGCAGAGGTTACTTCGGCACTGGGGCAGCGGATACGGCACGGTTCGTTCAGTGATACATAGCCATCTCCTGTGCGACAACTGGGGATGTAGGAATAACCTGTAGGACAAAGCGTTGCTAGTAAATATGCATTACATAAAAAGACTGGTGGAATAACTTACACATTGAAATTACTGGGCTGAATTTTCAAAAGTTAATTCTATGAATTTATATTTCAAAATGTGTCAAATAATGAGAGCGTCCCGCGGCATAAGCGCTCTTAACATCTTATGACTCTTGAGTAAGAATTGTTAGTGCTATGCACCTAGAATTTTACATCATTGAAGTCCTGGGTGACACTGTACTGATAATAATGATAGACTTGATATAATCGCAGACACTTTTTTTATAGTTATATATGTATAACTATAAAAATACTACTAGTACTACTATACAACTACTAATATACTAGTTATTCCTCTATATCCTGGTAAGTCCCCACGTACTTGTACAAGTACAAATTAATGATAGCAGTTCAGACCTGACATGTACTACATGGATGAAGTAACTGCCTAATGTACTTACCCTTAGTACACTTCAAAGGCTAATCACTCACCATCCAAAGTAACGTTGCCGGCCGCAATGAAAGCGCAGTCTTCTTTAACAGTGACTTTATTCAGGTGTGTGGTGAACTCTAAGTTTTCAGCGTTACTGTAGCAATACTGTGGTATGTGCCAATGTTCGCAAACTGTTTGCCACATTTTTGGTGACGTCATGTCGCAGTTCATCTGAATTGAATAGATTAGAATAAAAAAAACGCTGGATGCTGGTCGCTTCTAACCGGTATGTATGGAGGTCCAAAGGGGTGGCCTATTTTCAGCAGAAATGTATGTATGTTATTAAGATAAATAAAACAATCACAGAAATGAAATCTATATGTATACCAATTAGTGGTCTTATCGCTCGAAGCTATCTCTTCCAGACAACCGTGCAGGAAGAGGAAATATACAATACTGGTACTGTTGAACAAAAGAAAGATCCTACTTTATAAGTAGGGTGTATGTATTGATGGTAGGCTTGACAATCACTGAGAGATGAAATATCACTTATAATAAATAGTACAAAACAACAAGTAGGCATTAGGATATGAAGAAACTTACATGACAAGACGCACTAGTGTTTTGATTCCCAAGTGAGTTCACTTTACAATTATCCACAGACTTTGTTGATTCATAACAACTCCTAACAACTGTGACATCTTGATTACAGTCGAGCTCTACAGAAACTGCTGGTCTGTTCTGAGGTATGAAATATATAGCTGAGAAGCTCACTATAGTCACTATTTGGAAAAATATGAACAGTGACTTTTGAATTTTGAATCTGAAACAAGAAATTATGATAATAGACTTCTTCTTATTTATCATCATTATCATTTACAGCAAGACATCACATTCACAGTGCACTGGCAGTAGGTGTCACAAGACAGGACCAGATGGATTATTTTATTATCAAACTCACTCGGGGTTCACGCGCCAATCTAGTTTAGTTTAGTTGATTCACTGCTCTCTACTCTCAATTCTGATCTTCATATTTTTTTTGTTTGCTATGGTTGCGTTTGTCTACAGTCTCACTTGTTTGTAAGTGATGACGTGGACGATGTTGTTGCACACACACCTATTTCAGTTTAGAACATTCACTGCAAACTTAACTGGTCATCATGTTTTTTTAAAGTTGGAGATGACTGTTTGTCCACAGTCTCACCTGTTGGTAAGTGATGATGTGGTCGAAGCACACAGGCCTATTAGTAAATACCTATTAACTCTCAATTTGAAGAGAATCAAGTTGTAATTTACAGAAAACATTAAGGCAGGTACGGAGTTCCAAACCTTTGCAGTCCAGATAATGAAGGTATAATGTTATGACACTCAAACCAGTGTTAGGATTCCCTCATCTTATGTGACCACTATCTCAATTTTACTATGTCTTTATGTCTACTTTTTATAGTTTATGAAATCTCTGGTGATTCCATCAATTAGATCAGTTTGATTTGGGTGCATTTAAATGTTTATTTAAAGGTACATAATATCATGTACCTACCTCTATATTATGATGGCGTCAGACGATTAAAGTAAAGTTCAGTCGATTTAAATGTAAAGTTTACTATAAAAATATTATATTGACATGAAATTGTGATGTGCAATAATGATTAAAATATTTAGTACAAAACAAGATCCTATTAAAGGTGACGAGGTCACTAATGTCTTAGTGTTAGGGATTTGACCTTGTTAAGAGACATGATTATAGCAAAATATTTAGTTCTACATTAATTTACATAATTTGTGCATGGTTTGCACAATGGCAATCATAATAATATTAAGTCTGATAAATTCTACATGCCGAATTAATATCAACTTATTACCAGTCTCAAAAGGATTTAAACTGCAATCACAAGCGAATGTGGACCTTGCATATTACATGATAAAACCTAATTTTGGTGATCCACATGAAAGATATGACGTCATGCACGATCATTCAATGGCAATAAACCAATCATAATAATAATGGTGAATAAATAACATGTCTGTTACTAGGAAATACAATGTATGACTACAGATCATAAATACTAAGATTATGGTGTAGATAAGCAGTTAACTCCCGAGATAAATTTAAACTTCATCTTAACTTTATGCTAAGGCAGCATGGGTGCGTATTCGCACGCATTTTTTTTTTTGTCCTAATTTTATTTGGCCGAAAATGTTCCGCATAACTTTTTTAGCATAATAATAATTTGCCATAATTATATTTAGACATACTTATGTTTTGCCATAACTGTCAGTTGCCCTTACGTTTTTTTGCATATATTTGTAAAGCATAAATTTGTTTGTCATAATATAAGTACGCATAATTTTATTAGTCCTAATTTAATTTGGCTGAAAATGTTTCGCATAACTTTTTCGGGCATAATCATAATTATGTTAAGGCATAAAACTAATATATTAGGAAAGTAGTTTAAGTCACCCAGAAAGACTGACTGTCACAAAACCGACTCGTATAGTTTAGGTTAGGTTAGGTTTGAACAATGCCCACAGTGCCACGGCAGCGGTCAGCAAAGTGCCAAAAATGACCCCCACCAGTTTCTAATTTAGAGAGAGGATATATAGGAGATTAAAATCAAACAACCGCGAGAAAGATAGATTAGGTTTTAGGTTAGAACATTAAAATTAATAATTCGTTTCTTTTAGTATTAATAATATTTCGCTGATTATGCTGGTAATAATATTATGGCAAGATATCACTTTGCTAAAAAATTAGGGCTGGATATAATTATGCCGAAAAATATGATGGAAAGTAATATTATGCGTAACAATTTTAGGCGTACACATTATTATGCTATAAAATATATTGGAAGAAAAATTTTGGCCAAAAAATTATGCCTAAAAACTTTAGGCGTTTTGAAGTTTAGGCTGAAAAACGTTATGCCACATTAAATTAGGGCAAAAAAAATTATGCGAGCCAATATGGACCCAGGCAGCATAACTACTTGACAGAAGAGGGTTCAGCAGAAAGAGGGAGCAACATTTATGTAGTAGCCGCTGGAAACAAAACTGAATTTGATGCAGTGTCAGAATATTTTAGTTATTCTAAAAAGTTGCTCAACTTGCTTTTTTATGTTTTAAACCTCATGTCTTGCACCTGTACCGATATGGCTTTCCATAGAGCTATGACATAAACAAAATATGAAGTAACTAGCTGTGCCCAGCGGTTTTACCTGCTATACTGTAGCCTATGTGTTATTCCAGGGTCTTAGCTATCACTATACACAAATTTCAGTTCAATTGGTCCACCTGTTTAGGCATAAAGAAGTAACATACATTCACAAACTTTCGTATTTATAATATTAGTGTAATGCATGTATAATATATCAAGTCATCTGAAAATAAATATAAAGTGTTGTCACTGAACGGTTTAGTTACATTTAGCAATTTGAATGCAATTTTAATAAAAAAAACTATCAAACATTTACCTGTCTGCAATCACGCCGAACAAAGGTTTGGCAATAAGTCCAAATATAGGTAAAACTGTATATATTAACCCAACTGTAGCTGAGGAGAATCCTAGTTGTCGAGCATAAGTAGATAAATATGGAACGAGTGGAGCGGTACCTGCGGACAACACATCAATACATAGAAGTTCAACTTTATAATGTTTGGTGAACTTTAAAAGTATGAAGTAATTCTATGCATGTTCTTCATTTTCTATGCATATGCATAATATGAGGAACGTTTTTACCTGCTAAACCTTTTTTCAGTTTCCTCTATGTACTCCAAGGACTATTCTAAGTATAGGTACCTACATATCTACAATAATATATTTCAGCTAAATTGTTTCAGTAAGTTTTAAGTAATTGACTAACAAACTCATTAATATTTTAGTAGGATATGGAATAGTGAATGCATTTTATTTACATTCTGTTTTAATTAACATTTATTTTTATTTGTCCAGTTGTGGGATTTGAAAAAAATTTGTATGACAAAACATCATTGCTGGCCTTTTTAATCTCTAAAAGATGCGTTTTTGAAAACTAATGTGAGTTATCCATATTATTATGTAAACAAATGACTCCAAACTCACGGAAATAATAGTCTAAGCTAGGCTCGACCCTGGGTTTCGGACAATTACGATGTGCTTCATCAGGAGCTCACGCCTCTAGGTCGCGACGTTGGCCACACAACAGACACACAGTCGAGCTTAGCTTCGACCATTATTTCTGTGAGTTTGAGAGTGTTCCTGTTGGGATGATCAACACATTATTACAATAACAATAGTTACCAACTTACCTGCATTAAAAAAGAAGTAGTGTCCTTTGATTGGTAGCAACTTTTTGTCCACCTGCATTTTGGACGATAGCATGTTGAAAGACATGAATGTAGCTACAAATAAAAAGAGATAAATATTATAAATAATTCCTTAAGTGCAACATAACTTACTGTACATCTGTTGAAAAACACTACCTTCATATTTTTAGACCTATAAAATGTAGATACTGAAATATTTTATAAAAATTATCAAAGTCATTTTGGAGAAGTTAGATATCAGACATTGTGCTGCCTAATTTTATTTTGCCTATATATTGTTTTAATGCTAGGCAACAGCTGCCTAAGTCATCACACTATTTCTTACTGATATATATGATTACAATTTATTTTAATTCTGCAAAATTCTGTTCTAATTCTAATGTGAAAATTGTGGATGGATGTAACCATCTCCAAGTCCTGATGACAACTGAGTTTGGTCCTAGATTTTACCAACAATTTTTACAGGTCCTTTCTCCTGCTTTTAGTTGCCATTTCTTAAGGTCTCTATTTTAAATGATATCTTAACACAAACTCATTATTTTTCAAGCTTCTTGATCAACTGCCTTGATTTCTTTGTCAAATAAACTGCTAATAATAGTGTTCACAAAGGCATTTCAATTTATTTAACCTACCTAATTTATATAACCTAAGGGCAGAACTCAGTTTAATGTGAGCAGCATATTATTTTATATTTTTATTAATATACTAGTATGTCTCAAATATATTCATTAGGACTTATAGAATGTTTTATACATAGTTCTGGAGAAATACTGCTGAGTACATGATATGATACGAAAACATGTAATTTAACACCTGCCGCACCTGGTCACTTCGCGGTAATGATGTCGCAAATTAACCAAATTCTTAAATGATATGTACCACTTCACTGAACGTTATATGAACTACATGAAATGTCTGATATACCCTCAGAGTCTGTGTTCAATAGCTCATAGGGATTGTGAATAAAAGATAAAATCGATCGCAAAAACATACCTTACATGTATCTGCGCGTAAGATAGCCACAGTTGTAAATAAATGCGAGATTTTAATCCGTATAAGATCTAGAGCGATAAACGCGGATAACGATAAGTCACTGATAATTCAATAATTTCAAAATCGACGGAGCTTACACTCAGACCGTGCTAAAAATTTCTTTGATTGTAGACCATGTCGTACTATAATTTTATTTCGATGTGCGTGATTATTTTCACGATTTCCGATTTTCCGCCTGTTGACTATTGGTCTACAGTTTGACGTATGAAATGTCAAGATTATTATTTTTTTTTTTTTTTTAATAATATGGCAACATGTGCATTTTGCCAGTGTCGAGTAAAATTCGTGAATGTTCACGGGATATTAAATTATGGTCTCCACTTTCGTGTTTTGCCAGTGTCAAGTTAAATGTTATTTTTTAAGTAATAAGTTAGTTAGTCAGGTCAGAGTCAGAGTGAGCTTAATAGCTCGTCTAGTCACGTGAGTCTTCCAGTAAAATGGGTGGAATTTTACTAAAAGTTCAGAGGAGTTTTGGAGGGGGCACCAAAATTCATATTTCAGCACCATATCACTTGCCTACATCTGTGCACATTCAAAAACACTTAACACGCAATATTCCACCATTATTACACGCTAACAATCAAATTCTACACGATTATTAAGCAAAAGACGTGGAGCTAATGATATGATCAAGGCTTGCCGCCAAAAACCTCAAATGTCAAGTTTTTTTTTTTTTTTTTTTTTTTTTTTTTAATAATATGGCAACATGTGCATTTTGCCAGTGTCGAGTAAAAAAATGTCAAGTTACAAGTTGCAGTTTGACGTATGGAATGTCAATAATTGTGACAGGAGGTTTTAGATTTCATAATATAATTTTGTGTTCCTCGTCCTTGAGATTATTTATTTGTATTCCAATAAAAACTGTAAAATGTTTAGCAAGTTTGAAAAGTTGAAACTTCTTTCTACACTGACATGACTGATCAATCGTGTCGACTCATTTAGCATCTATGAGCAAATTTAATATACTGGCAAATTAACTAACGTGTGCGTGCGTTTTCTATACGAAGATAAAAAAAATGGCTGTCAAATTGTCGAAAATTGTCAATTTGACTGTTAATAGCTAATGACATTGACGTATACGATATATTTTTGCTGTGTATAATTTCACACGTGTAATACATTAGCCAGAGCAAATTACAAAAATATTTTTCTCGATTTTCATTGCAACGATTTATAAATAGAACAGAACGTGTGAAAGCTTCGGACCTACCACAGGTTACTATGACTATGGGTAGATTCAACTTGAGTACTTTGGCGCCTGGGCAGGGTAGGTATTAGGTGAGCGGTGCGGATGTGATAATTCCTAAACCCGGCATACTTTTATAACAGCAGCAGCTATGGTCGAGTGGTTGGTAAATATTAACTAGGGTAGTTGCGTTGTATTAACCTGTGATATTTTTAAACGGTTTTATTTAGCTTACTCTGTTTGTTTTATTCATTTTTCTTTTTTCTTGGGTCAAATTTAGTAATTGAAATTTCACCCTTCTCCTGTCAACCGATTGATCTGAAATTTGATATACGCCTTTGGTTCTGGTGACAATACAATTATGTATATTCAATATTGTTGTAAATCCAAGATGGCCGCCGCTACAAAATGGCGGATAACGTATTTTTTTTTAATCATATCAATATGGGTATCAAATGAAAGGGCTTGATAAGTAGAATACAGTGCACCATATAAAATCAAAATCAAAGATGGCCGCCGCTACAAAATGGCGGATAACCATTTTTTTTCAATCCCATTAATATGGGTATCAAATGAAAGGGCTTGACAAGTAGAATACACTGTACTAAAAAGTCTAAAAATAAAAAAATGTAAAAAAATGTTTTTAAGTTAAACGGTTTTATTGTAAACATGTACTAAAAGCTAAAAAATAAAATCGTGAGGCACGTCAAATATCTAAAACTCTAATGAACAGTTTCACTGACAATTGTAGATATTTGACGTGCCTCACGATTTTATTTTTTAGCTTTTAGTACATGTTTACAATAAAACCGTTTAACTTAAAAACATTTTTTTACATTTTTTTATTTATAAAGTAAGTACATAATATTTACTTGGTCAAATATCATAATTTTAAAATTTAATGTGTATATCGAAAAAAGTTTCAGCCTTGAATATCTTTTAAATGGATTACTAAATCGAAAAAGTTACTTTATAGCAACCCGTCCCTCATTTTGAAATACCTATTCAACTTCAGTGCTATTCAACAATAGCCCACACTGATGAATTTTTTTTCCAAAATAAAACCGGTCAAGTACGAGTAGGACTCGAGCACCGAGGGTTCCGTACAAACCTACGGGTTTCTACGGAACCCTAAGGAAAAGTGGGTATAATATTATGTACTGAAGGTTTTGATTCCCTTGCGAGTACTTGTGAGCTTGAAAATATGCGGCTAAAATTGCTGTTTCTTTTGATTGCGTTGAAATAGAGGTTTGATTTTTTACAGCTTAAAGTTATTATAAAGCTGAGTATTTGGTATGAATTTAAATTTAATACCTGTACGCGTTCTTGAGGAAAGGGGTAGTAAATACAAAATTATTAAAAATATTTTTTTATATGATGTAACTAAATATTTACAGTTTTCGCAATTTTTCCTGTGCCTATAATTTAAGACGTTGCTGCGTACCAAATTTCAAGATTCTGAGTTAACGGCAAGTACCCTGTAGGTTTTGATTCCCTTGAGAGTAGTCGCGAGTTAAAAAATACGGCTAAAATTACTGTTTCTTTTGAATGCGTTGAGGTAGAGGTTTGATTTTATTACAGTTTAAAGGTATTATAGTCTTGAGTATTTGATATGAATTTCAATTTAATACGTTTACGCGTTCATGAGAAATAAGGTAGTAAGTATGAAATTATTAAAAATATTTTTTTATATGATGTAACTAAAAATGTACAGATTTCGTAATTTTTCCTTTATCTGTGCTCTAAGGAGTTGCTTCGTGCCAATTTTCAAGATTCTAAGTTCACGGCAAGTACCCTGTAGGTTTTGATTTTTTGAGAGTAGTTGCGAGTTTAAAATTGCGACTAAAATTGCTGTTTCTTTTGAATGCGTTGACATAGAGGTTTGATTTAATTACAGTTTAAAGGTATTATAGGTTTTAGTATTTGATATGAATTTCAGTTTAATACGTTTACGCGTTCATGAGAAAAGGGGTAGTAGGTATAAAATTATTCAAATATTTTTTTCATATGATGCAAATAAAAATTTATGGTTTTCGCAATTTTTCCTTTATCTGTGCTCTAAGGAGTTACTTCGTGCCAAATTTCAAGATTCTGAGTTTACGGGAAGTGCTCCGTAGGTTTTGATTTATTTGGTAATGTCGAAAATTTGCTGAAATTTGTGACATATTCGACTATATCTTTTGATTGCGTTGGCCTAGAAGTTTGAAATTTTCACAGCTCTAAGAGGCAATGGACCTTAGTATTTCCTATAAATTTCAGTTTGTTACCTCCACGCGTTCCTGAGAAAAAGGGTCTTGACAGACAGACAGACAGACAGACAGACGGACAACAAAGTGATCCTATAAGGGTTCCGTTTTTTCCTTTTGAGGTACGGAACCCTAAAAATAACAAAAAAAAATTCATCCCCATCTTACATGAATGGGTAGTGGGAAGTACCCTCAATTAATTAATTTTGAATAACTTTTTTGTACCGTTCTCTTACCCTTACTATCCCTGCCCTTATCTGTGCAAAATCTGTGCAAAATAGTAGTAGTAGTAGTAGTTTTTAGGACTTATAGTTTCTCCGTAAAGCCGCGGACGGACAGAAGGACAGACAGACAGACTTCTTGATTCAGTTTGGTGTTCACGCTGTAAAATCCATTCCATTCGAGTGTAAATTCTTGATAATGTTGATAATACTCAGTATAAAGACTAAAAAAACTCAGTAGGTTGTCGACAGTTGTCAGAAATAGGTAGCGTGCTTTTCACGAAAGGAGTCCTTTTGGCGGGGCGCGGGCGCGCTGCGCGCTGCGCGCTCTATCGCGCGTTTCAAAGTTAAACTATCTATAACAATCTGACTCCACAACACATCTAATAAAAATTATTTAGGATAAATTATAATCGATTAAATTTAATTTAATTCCGCTAAATTCCACGGGACCCCTTTCGTGAAAAGCAGAGAGACTGATTGACTGATCTATCAACGTACAGCCCAAACCGCTGAACGGATTGGGTTGAAATTTGGCATAGAGATAGATTTTATGACGAAGACCTCCGCTAAGAAAGGATTTTTCACGTGGGCAAGGTCGCGAGCACAAGCTAGTTTCAAATATAATATAAAAAAAAAAACTGAAGTTCATTTTGGCGACAAGACAATAATTAAAATAGTCATTTTATTATTATTTTTTGGTATTATTATTATTAATTAAATCTTAATATTAGGTACCTGTACATTGTACATAGATACCCATACGTACAAAGTAGGTAAGTAGGTACCTACTTATTTTATACACAGTTAAATAATTAATCTCCCGCCACTCCAGTCTCAACGATAACATTCGCCGGGTTTTACCAGCGCCAATGTAGCATTCTCGAACCGAATGGTCTGATGCACGAGGATGGTAAACCACCTCACGATATAAAGCTAATTCCCTGCTAGCATGGGACGGTACTTGCGTTGATACGCTGGCGCCCTCACATCCTCTAGAGACTCATGTTGGGGCTGGTGCAGCGGCAGGTTCTTCTGAGCGGCTCAAGCGGCGTAAATATGCTTACCACGATAGTGGTTACATTTTTGGGCCGTTTGGGGTAGAGGTAGAGACATTAATAATAATTTATTATGTAGGGTACGTATCTTCCTATCACCACGGTATTACTATATACCTTCTATGTAGTGAAAAATATGCATTACCGGCATCCGACTGGTGCGGTGGGGCGTCCTCAAGTATTTCTGGAAGGATTAAGAACATACAGAACCTAATATCTAAGGACGCGACGCTTCAGACTAAGATCAATATAGCGCATTTATAAGCTTTTAAAAACAAAATATAATAAATACGGTGTAATGACGGTACGAAAATACGGTGTCTTTTTTGTGTCTGAGGTCAAAGCTCATTTTGGCTCTTAGACTTAGGTCGCAGACCGCTATGTCCGCTTATTGTTAGGTATACAAGCTTTTTACAAGCTTTTATTAACTTTCACCAGACCCGTTGTCTTTTTGTAATCAAATGTTGCAGGTTAAATTTGATCCATTTCCCGGTTTCCAATTGAGCTGAAATTGTGTATGCTTGTATAAATCAGATGACAATGCAATTTACAAGCTTTTTACAAGCTTTTATTAACTTTCACCAGACCCGTTGTCTTTTTGTAATCAAATGTTGCAGGTTAAATTTGATCCATTTCCCGGTTTCCAATTGCGCTGAAATTGTGTATGCTTGTATAAATCGGATGACAATGCACTATTATGACATGGAGCTGGGAAGTGGCCATAGGAACTCCGTTATTAAACGACGCAACTCCATCGAGTTTAGGGCTCATTTGATTCGTCTTGACGAGTACTTTACTTAGTAACCAGGGCCTGATGATGTAGCTGGAAGGTGGCCATAGAAAATCTGTAATTAAACGACGCAACCCCGTCGAGTTTGAGCGCGTTTTAGTCCAGTCGTTTGAGCTTAAATTAGGTAAGATTCTCGAAATTCGAGATACCCAGCTGTAAGTCTGTAAATACTTGTTTGTTTCGTCTTGACGAGTACCTACTTTGGTAATAATAAAAGGTTGTTTTGGTAATAATAAGTTATTTTTTAATTAAAAAAAACACTTGCGTGTGTGAATCGGATGACAATGTGAATTCATGTACTCATGGGTCTCATCTGATGATGGAATCGGAAGGTGGTCATAGGAAATTAAAACGACACAACCCCATCGAGTTTGGGCTCGTTTAATTCGTCTTGACAAGTACTTTGGTGCTAGATGGTAATCAGGGTCTGATGCTAGAGCTAGAAGAGGGCCATAAGAATGTAGAGATAATAAAGTAACATAGCCTCATCGAGTTTGGGCTCGTTTAATTCGTCTTAGCGAGTACTTTCGTGCTAAATGGTACCTAACCAGAGTCTGACGATAGAACAAAAAGCTCGGCCATTTTAATTCAGTAATTAAATTCGTTTATTTTAGTATTTTATTTATTATAGTTTTTTTTTTTTTTTGTATAGACCGTAGCAAGACAACTTAAATAATAAAAAAAACAAAACCAAAAAAAAACTTGTACCTACCTAGTTTCTATAACATATTTTTCATTTTCAAAACTTCTACTGACACACACACTATATAGTCCAGTCAATGAGTGTCCAAAAAAGGCATGTGGATCGAAAAGTCGAAAGCAGAAAAAAACTAACTTAGGAACTTTGTTTGGACTAGTTAGGAGATAAACATACTAAAAGTCCCCACCCCTCAAAGGTGAGCTCGAGGGGGGGGAGGCCGTAGAAGGTCCCATTTTTAGGTTTTTTGCTTATATCTCAAAAACTGTGCGACATACGATATTTTGTTGTACTACATTATAAAACCTTATAAAATTTTCTACAACTTTGGGCTTGACACTTTTTATCTATCTCCAATCGTTGTCCAGCTATGAGCTTCGAAACATTGTCTATTTTTAGGACGCTTATATTAGTTTTCCATACAAAGTCGGTAATGTTTAGAAATCTGATGATAGTTCAATAATCTGGTACCACTGAGCTGATCTGATGATGGAGCCAGGAGGTGTCTATTGAAACTCTTCATTGGTTATTAGTAAACCCGTCGAGTTTGGGCACATTACATTCGAATTGATGAGACCTTTTCATAACACTTGCTGACGAGGGTCTGATAATGGACCAGGAGGTGCCCACGTCTCATCAACTCGTCAACAAAATCCTTCTTTTACTGGGCTAATACTTATAATTTGATGTCCTACTTACAATTGAAACCTTTCGTTAAATAATTTAACTTACAATAACTTTTTACTATAAGTTTTAACATGCATGTTGCGTCGCGCCGTTCTAATATAAGTTAGGATTTTATTTATTTTAATATAATGCATTTTTTAACAACTAAAATTGTATTTAGGAGCCAGGAGCGCCCAGTAGTTAAGAGGGCTTATTCCACTGTACGATGTGTCGCTCGCACTATTTGAAACATTTTGAAATATAAATTCATAGAATTAACATTATGAATATTGCTCAAGAGAATTTCTGTGCATCATTATATTAATATTAGGTTTTATTTTTTACCGTCCCATGCCATTTTTTAATATTATATCAAACTGGAAATACTTTTATAATGTGTGCAATAATTAAATAATTATTGCACAAAAATTATATGGAGATATTTTCAAAAAGTTAATTCTATGAATTTATATTTAAAAATGTATCAAATAGTGCGAGCGAGAGAGCATCCAGCGTTATTATATAGCGGCATAAGGGCAGCGCTATAAGGTTCCAAATTTCATATAATTTGGTTCAAAGATAAAAGTATCATCATCATCTCTGCCATAAGACGTCCAGGCCATAGGAGGCCTGTGTTAATGTGTTCCATATTATGTATCTACCGGTTGGAAGCGACCTTTATAAGGTCGTCTGATAAAAGTACCTAAGTAAATTACATTAAAGTAGGTAAACATGAAAATTATTTTAATATGGTATTGATATGATTTCAGTAAACCAGTCGTCTTGAGCTGCAGTTAATAAAAAGTTCTTATCAGGAATTATTTAATACCTACACCTAACCTACACCTACGTTGTGCAATTCATCGGAATCTGACTTTATATTTTTTTATAATTAATAAATTAATAATTAAAAAATTCTTTATTTCGGAGAAAAACACTTTACATGTATATTATAACAGGAACCTGGTACCTACCTAAATACGAGTAATAATAATATTATGTACCACGGGCGTAGCCAGATTTTAGTTTCGGGGAGGTTCACGATTTTAAAGTAGGATGTACGGGGCAAGGTGCGGACGGGCAAAATAACGATCAGGACGAATCCAGACCTTGTGAGTTTTTTTTATTTATTTCCCGGGACCCTTGATTCCCTGAAGATACAATACAAATCAATACAATACTCTTTATTGGGACAAAAAATTACAAAATAGACTTAAAACTAAATAAAAGTACTAATATTAATGTCCACAATGGGCGGCCTTATCGCTTAGAGCGATCTCTAAGATAATAAGTAAGCACCTAATAAGTGTTTTAATATTTTTAAACATTTCAGGGGCGGCGGGGGGGTTGAACCCCTCCTTAACTGCACCTATGATATGTACGTATCAGGTTAACCGATTACTAAAAGACACCTCAACCGATTTGGAAATCTCTTTTTTTATTTCAAAGAACGCAGGTCACACAGGTCTCATTTTTTATCGAAATTGGTCGACAGGTTATCAAGTTATGAAATAAAACATGCATCTCGCCGTCGATTAATTTTATTGGAAAAGAGCGATTTGCACTTCAACAAGAAGCTATAGGTACCAACGAGAAGAATAAGATGCAATGCCGATAATATCTACTTTTTCCACGATCAGATGAAAGACCTATATTATAGGCTATCGCGCACTGATGTCTATCCCTTTTAACCGACAAAAGAAAATGTACTTAGAGGATGTATTTTGTCGCGTAGGTAATCCACTAGTACGTTACACGACAATAAATCTTCTAACTTTACCGCTCTATGATATTATTAGACCAGAGAATATGAACATTTGATTTTTGATAGTTAGGTAATATTGATAGACACCAGTGCGCAATACCCATTACCCAATAGGCCCTCAGGCGAGAACGTGGAAAATATCGAGCGTTTCGTAGAAATTGTCTTAGTAAGCTTACATAACTAAGTCTTCTTTCTTTCACATAGTATCGCTCGCAAACATATTGACTTCGATAATTTTGTCTACTTTTTACCACAACCCATCCGATAGAAAGTGCTGATATGCGGTCGACGATCAATCACGTAAGATTCCTTAAAAGGAAAAACCTATTCACTCAGTTCAGTGCCTTGAAGATTTCCAAGTTGTATTGACCGGGGAACACGGACGGCATAATGTGTGTGACGGCAAATAGGACCAGTTCTTATTAATGAAAAATGAAAATCTTTAAGAATGGATGTACCTTTTTCCTCTCCTGCTAAAGAATGAACACACGGCTCGGTTTATGTTTATCCATAAAAATCCTGAGGATCTCTCTTTTCCTGTGGAGCGCCAAAGAGCTGCGGGTGTACTTCGACGTAGCACTCATCCGTGAAAAATTGTGTCTGTACCTGCTTATATGCATGGGTATTATTTTAATTACCGGAAAGCTAATAAAGATCTGTTCCAGAAGTATGGTGAATATGGCTTTAGAAAACGGACAAATATACTTAGTATGACTCCTTTTATTCACTACAGTTCTCTACTGATCGATCTTAAGAATTTCTAATTTTCCTTTGTTACGTAATGGGGTGTTCCATGACTCAAATTCGTGACCACTGACTGGTACTTATGCGTGCACTTATACATAGTATATCCCTATATATTAATATGCATTTGAAGCGGTCACAACATGAAACGATATTTTTTACTGCACCGAGAGCTTACGCACGCGCGCACAGAGGCGGTCGCGGACTTAAGTTTCGAAGCCTATTTTCGTAACATCTTAGGTAAAAAAAGAAAATTAGGGAGGCAGCCGACTTGTCTCGCCGAACTTTGAAGCGGTCGCTTAGCGACTCCTCCTTCCTACGCCATTGGCTTCGAGCGTCACCGCTCCGCCAATGAGGCCGCGTCTTACCCCACTCGCTCTCATTACACATTGCAAAGATTACGTTTTCCAGATTGAGAAAAACGTTAAAACCTACCACAATTATACAACCAATGTTTGGTAATACCCAGTATTAGGTCAGTCGAAAACCGACACGAAACAAAAGGCGTGAGAGCGTTTTAGGAATCGTCCATCGCATCGTCACGATTCGACGACTATTTCGAATGTGTCTTAAGTGTTTATTTTTTTGATTGTTAGCATATAAGCATAGTCAGGTGAAAACTGATGCGGTAAGCGGCGCGGTGGGTAGTAATATTATAGTCGCGAAGCGTCGTGAGTGGTAATCGCTGAAGCTTCAGCGATTCAGCGCGTCGTGAGTCGTGTAGAGCGCTGGCTCCGCTCACCGCTCGGTGCGAGAGTGGCTCGGACGCCGGACGCGCCGCGAACTCAGTTTGCATCTCAACCGCTGAACGTGACGCGCGTCATTCTTTGCGGAAAGCTTGCGTTGCGTACTTGCCGTGACTACGTAAAATAACGCTCGCTCGTCTCCACGCGAATTTCAATATTTAACAAATATTGTGTTATTGCACAAAAAGTCAATTTGTGTGCAAAAATTACTGAAAATAAACTGAAAAGTGAGTTTTATTAAACTTTTGCTGTGTTTTAAATGAGGATGTTTTGTTGATTTTCACGGACAATTTTCTCCGACAAAACGGCAGTGGAGGAGTACCTAGTTTTTAATAAAAAAGTGGGTGAGTAATATACAAATAATATAAATTATTATTTTACTATTATTATATAAAGGTATGCACATTGAATTAATACGAAAGAAGTAACGTCAAGGGATGTAAAAGTTAGCACTAAATATATGTTAAGACTTTACCTATATAATATTATTATTATGTACTCAATGTGACCAATATAAGCCTACAGTATTAGAACAATTAATTATACAATAAAAAATGTTTAAGAATGATTTACTAACCCAGCATATTACATTATGTAGAACACGAACATAGATAAGCGTAAATATGTATATTTGCTGAGTAAGAAATATTTATAATAGTGTGTACCTACCTTAGTTTTAATTTATTTTGGTTTTGGGTAAATTCAATTTAAACCTACCTAACTTATTAGAAGATTCATACAATAAAACGTATGAATAAAATTGAATTTAGTTCATTATAATAAATGATTAATGGTTTTGATCAACGAATTAGGGAAATAAGTTTGGATGCCATTTTTTTATTATCTATACGACATAGCGTCTATATTCTTGACGCCCAAACTTAATATTTTTCCACTAGTAGGTACATATTATGCACTCCTCTTACGTATATATATATAATATTGAGTTCTTCTTCTTCTTCGTCATTCCCTCACTGCTGAGGATCGCGACCACACGATATTCTCCTCCAAAGAGCACGGTCTCGGGTGGATTGGACCGCTCGATAGATGCTGCCACCCCCTGCTTTTTTGACAGACCTCGTGGTCTGACCATCACGCCGGTGCTCTGCCCATGGCGCGGCTGCCTTCAATGCGACCTAGAATTAGGAGTCTCTCCAAACTATGCTTAGGAGATCGCATAATATGTCCGAAGAAGCTCAGAACCCGTTCTTGGCAGATGACAGAGAGCCTTTTGTTGATATTAAGCTCTTCTAAAATCGACTCATTGGTCCTCAAAGCAGTCCACGGAATTCGGAGCATTTTCCTCCACACCCACATTTCAAAGGCAACGATCTTGTTGCAATCACGGCTCTTCATGCACCATGTCTCTGCACCGTAAAGAAATATGGAGAAGACAAGCGCTCGCACTAAACGCACTTTTGTCTTACGGCGAATGCTCCGGTTCCTCCATATTTTCTCCAAGTTTGTCATCGCATTTTTAGCCATGCCAGCTCTTCGGCGTATAATATTGAGTACCTACGCTTAAATCACGGTAGTATTCTTCTGATCTGTGGCTTAAATAAATAAATGTATTACTGGTAAAAGTAACAGTAATTGGCGAAAATACACCTCTAAATGTAATATACAAAAGACGACTAAAATCTCCGTACATTAAGTATAATAATAATCATTACGAGATATTAGTGCAAAATGATGGATCCACCACGGATGCTCAATCATCGTTAATGTTCTGTAAAGAGCTACGAATTTCGTAGGCCTTTCGTAGACCCGACGCTGCCTTCATATCACAAATCACACCGACATAGTATCCTAGCGCCAAAAATTGTTTCTAGTAAATTTATATTTTTAACAACTATCATAATATTATTATATATTATGATCAGCTTCACT
Organism: Hemithea aestivaria; assembly: GCA_947507615.1. Classification (NCBI taxonomy): domain Eukaryota; kingdom Metazoa; phylum Arthropoda; class Insecta; order Lepidoptera; family Geometridae; genus Hemithea; species Hemithea aestivaria. The sequence continues at coordinate 7,407,470 of OX382323.1, forward strand.
TGCTGATGTTGAAAATATTTCTAAATAAAGTTCTGGGTTAGTTTTATATAATAAATAGAATCAGTAGTAATCGGCAACATTCAAATTAACCCCTAACATTATCATTATAAAATTGGTTTAACTGCGAGAATATACCTAATAAGTATAGCTGTAGTATAACATTGTTAAGAATAAGTTTAATTCAATAAATGAAAAACTTCCTATTACTGAAAAAAAAAAAGAATAATATAACGAACAGAGCGCTGTTACGTTAGCAGAGCGATAGTAGTACGTTTTTACCAAGTGAGAGTTTCACAAGTTATTTACCGCCGTCAAATGTATTTCTGAATAAAAGGTGCCTATGGCGTTAACATAGATTAGTTCCTATTAGATTTCAGATAATAATTATCGATTAATTACCTACCCAATAAAACCAAGACTATATTATTGGAGGAATTGTTTTAAAGCTTAAATAAAATCCAGGTTAAAATATTATATACAATTTTAAATCAGTCACCAATATTGGTAAATTAAGAACCTTCGTAGGCGAAATATTGTGGGGACACACAATTGGATATTTGACGACCTCTGTGGCGCGGTGGGCTAATACCCGCTTGCAACGCAGAAGGTTGCGGGTTCGATTCCCGCATGAGCCAAATATATCTGTGATCCACAGATATTTGTTTCTGGTCTGGGTGGTTTTCAATATCTAATATAAGTATGTATTTACAAAAGAAAAGTATATAAGTATTATATCCGTTATCCTAATCACCATAATACAAGCATTAAGTTGCTAGGTATGGGGTTAGGTGGCGCTGTGTGAATTGTCCTGAAATATTTATTTATTTATTATTTAAATAATAAAACATTTATTCTCTACTCAGGAGACACTCGACACCTGTACTTTAATCGTAGAGAACTAATGAAAAATCGAGAGATAAATATGAAGCCTCCAGGAAAACAACTATTATATTATTGGCGTTGTAGAGTTTGCGTGAAGAGGTAGCTGAAATTGATACACATACTAGATCTAGAATATCTAGATATTACTCCTTATTCGTATTTATTAGATTATAGATTGGGGTTAATAGTAGTAATCCGTGCCATTGTGGTTTTAATGGGTGTTTAGAGTACGGTTTACACTGACAATCTCTGAAGCCTTGATACGAGTAATAATTATAATATGAAGAAAAAATGTACGAAGCAAAATTTTGTTTAATGCATAGATTTGACAAATTTTAAATTTTTTGGCTTAATTATATAAACGCTCTAGAAAGACGTATATGGTCCGTGTCAGTGAGGCTATGCATAAAAGAGGAGTGAATGCGAAATTGACTGATTTCAATATAGCTGAATGGAGGAGTAAATGTAATGACCTGTTGTGTCGACTTTTCTTAATGTGATATTTAGGATTCAGTGGAATGCATAAGTAATGATTATTTTGGTATATGTTGATCGATAGTGTCCAGGAGCTCCGATGGGGCAAGCCTCGATGGGGGGATCGAGGACGTTGTGCGGCTGAACTCGGGCCACCCGCGGTCCGCCTTCGACATGAACGAGCTGCCGCCGTCCACGTATTCTCTGGACGCGCGCAGAATGCAGCTATACTCCCATCCGCACATACATCCGACGGTGAGTCATGCTTTTGTTTCGCACTCGAGCCTCGGTTTACATGGACTCTAATATATTCACATACTTGTGTTATACCCACTGCCTAGCTAACAGCTCCAATAACTTGATAACTTATGCAACATGGATCTCTTTCAAAGGTGTGGTAGAGGTGTAGAAATGTCGACGACGTACCAGTCTGATATTATCGGTATTGCTGTGATTAGCATGAGACGATGACTTCACGCTGTTTTCTTCTAATCATAATATGTAGAGGTATAGCTAAAAACTACCTAGCATAGCTTTCCCAAACGGTTTAAAACTTTTGGCTGAATGTAATAAGTTGTATGCATGTAAAGATGTATTTTTTAATATATTTTAACGTTAGTCATAGTCACTGAAGCACTATTGAACGCCCTAGCAGGACATTAATATTCTCAGCCACATTCTACCATGCATTTCCATGATGCGTGTAGTAAGATATTAAGGTTAGACCTACGCATGTGCACGATTATTGCTATTTATTTTTTGACATTGAAAGTTTCGTGACGTTCGCTTTTCGCAAAAGAGTTGAAAACCATTATCGCGGGGTCACGCAATCGGTACAAGTCGTAGGCCGCTAATCTATTTTTGTACTCTTATGCGATGGTGCAACATTCCAACATTTATTCGTTAAAATAGACTAAAATATAACTAAAAGTTTAAACCAAGGCAAAATAAATCAGTATTTACCTAAGTCATAAAATGTCAACATTAAAGTGTGAAAAAAAAAAACGATGAAATGCGGTCCAAGGCGAGAAAATAAGAGTAATTCGAAGGTATAGTACCTACGTACCTTCGTTCCACGGGGTATAAAGTTTCCATTCTGCAAGTGGGCATTAGCCTCGCCATCGTCACTTCGCACGAGCAACGTATTGTTCGTGTTTATGCCACTAAATCGTGAAAACATGTTATGGATTATAACTATATATGGATTACTAACGTCATGCACTAAACGGTAAAATAAGAGCAGTGAAATAATAATATAGTTATAAATTACAATATTGTGTGATCTAATCGGTGGTCTGGTCTAAAGGCGCACGGTCGATTATATTGTAATAAATAAATACTTAATAGGCGTGGTTATTTGTAAATATTTTATAATATATTTTGTGTGTGTACATAATTATTTTATTAATGTTATAATTGGTTTCATAATATAAATGTTGTTGATCGTATTTATTGGAGTTTAGCGCTATCATGACGGCTCGGCGCGGTGAACTATGATAACTGCACAGTCTTCGTCACCGGTCGTTACATCACCGACCTTGTTTGTTTGACTTTTATTCTAACAACCTTATCTTAATGTTCAAATTATTTAAAAAAATATTTTGCTAAATGATTTATTATACCTAGTACCGTCAATATTCTGAATTTCAACGAGGGATCTTTGTAAAGATATATTAATTTATAGTTTACGTTGAACCAATACTTAACAAATATATTGTCGTTCTTGCACCTACTTCCTTCAGGAGTAACTAATTTTAATTTTTGTTCACAAATAGTGTATGTAACACATCGTGCAGATTTATCCTGAAATGTATCCATATTATTAAGGTGAGTAGGTGTAGAATACAAAATTGTGTAGACCTAATGTAAGATTTTTTAAATAATAATATTTTTTTTTTAAATAGATATTAATAATCTATAATTTTCATAAAATCTACATACAGAGACCAGCTTATCTAGAATATATATATCTACTATATTTTATGGAAAATAAAGTAGATTTGTTTATCAGGCGCCCCTGACATAAGTTCATCGCGAACCAACCACAGATTGTCAATAAGATTCAGTTATCACTGGCAGAGTTAAAAATGAAATGATGAAATATCGGACTATACTCTAGATTTAATCGAACTCTGTATAAACATTGTAAGTTTCATTTAACCAGGGGGAGGGCATCGGCGGATTTTTTGTATATCAACACTGGTTGTATTTGCTACCCCACTCGTAGCGCCACGTGACGCGCCGTTTAGTAGCGGCCAGTTTAAGGAACTACGCGGGCCTCACGGAATATTCTCTTTAACAAAAAAATCACGACTTCTTATTTTTTTATAAAACTGTTTACCGTATTATTATATAATAAAGTATACATATAAAATATCTAAATTTATTAAATCGATTTTAATATCCCCAGAAATGTAAAATAATCCTCAAAATTATGATTATTTTTTGTTCTAGCGAGGGATCAAGTTATACTGGTCAGGCAAATTGCCTCTCTTTCTAATAAAGCATTTTCTCCAAATAGCTATCCTTGTCTATTGACTCGTATTTAGCCAGTGTTGTGAATATTTTGACGATTGAATCGATGCATGATAATCGATTAGAGGACAAATGCATACCACATCTTCGACCAGGTCTAATTGCATGCTATCTTTAGGTACAACTAGCGCATAATATGTTCTGTAGGCCCATGTTGACGACTCATAGTTCAGTATGACTACTACGGAAATTCATTTATTCCTATCCAGTTTTACCTATTGAAAAGTACCTACTGTTACCTATTGTCAAGAGCCTAGAGAGACTTATAGAGCCTAAGCTACCTATTATACCAAATTTGATTAGTTCAGCTGTAAATATGTTAAAAATAGCTAATGTGTATTTTCATTAGAAATATTCCAAAATAACATTGCAAGAAATGAGTTTTAAGGGGTTTGCCCACTATACCGTACCATATGCTCGTTTGCATTTCTTCTTTCTCTCGTATTTTGCCCGTGTTCAAAACAGAATCTAATCACAAGAATGCAGTACCAATTTCATTTTTGCATGCCTATCAATATAATATGTTGCTTACATGTTCAAGCATCTTTACGTGTTAACCTTTTTCGTTGAACTGGCAACAGATGAACTTAGATGAGTTTTCTTTATTAATAATGAAAATAAGTTTATATTATTATCTTTTTATCGGTCATCATTCGTGGCTATAAACCCGTACACTCACTGCATTCTGGTCCCCACACGCAGTTGTTTGGCAACATCGCATGCCATGGATAGAGCTGTCAGTATCAGCAACATATTCTCAGCGATATTTATTGTTAACGCTCCGTGCAAGGCTCGCAACGATGTTCTCTTACTTTTTAATACATACAATACTGCCGTGGTATATATATAATATATAATGCGGTTATCTACCAAAACCTAATTTTAAGCTATGAGCAATAAATAAATGAAAATAAGGTTCATAGTGGCATGGGCCAGATGTTTATCTTTGTAAATAAACGGCATAAACTCACTTGTATTTATTTCGGTTTTGTGCCGAATCACGAACACACGAATCGTTTAGTGCAAAAAGGGCCTGATGTTATTTTTCGGTTTGGCATGTTCCTAAGACAATTATTATTATTGTATGATACGGTATAATGGACAGTCGCCTTGAAGTCCATGTCATTTATAAGTTGACAACTAGAGCAGATGATTTTTTATAGTGGGTTATTCTCATAAAATTTTATCGTGGCAGTATCGTCACAATTTATTTTTTAACCCCCCACGGAAAAATACGGGGTGTTATAAGTATGACGTGTCTGTCTGTCTCAGTATTACGGATTTTATTTGAGATTGTTTTTTTTTAGGTAGAAATAGTCTAGAGTGTTCTTAGCCGCCATGAAATGGTGCTTACATTTTTTTCCACAACTCCCTCAACATGGGAATTAAACGAAAAAGTTTGATTAGTAGAAAACTACAAACTATAATAAACAGATTTTAATAAACTAACATCTGAAAAACTAAAAGATGGTTGCAACCACAAAATTACATATTTTGAATGCGTTGGGGGTTTTTTTTAAATTTTTAATTTAATTCACTTGTGTTGTAAAATTTGGGTAATTCCCGTGTTCCCCACTATTCGTCCCACTAGTGGGGCAGGTGGAACTGTCAAATATTTTTTGCTTCTCACGCGCCCCACTGTATGCGTTTTAGTGTGGCGGGTGATAATATTAAAAAAGTACACTTCACGCGCCCCATCAGGGCGCTGTAACTCATGCAAAAATATATAATTTATTGGGCACGACTAAATGATGAATGGTGTTATTAATGCAAATATTTTGCGAAGAACTAGGAGATCAGAAATTATAAGGAACTATGTACTATTTAGTAGACAAACAACATATAAGAAAATCATCCCATCTGATAATATATTATTAAAATCTCGTATTGCGGTGATTTTAGTCGCACTTTCCTGATTAATTCGAACTTTTATGTACCTTTGTGTAATTTATATGAATGGGATAACATGTGATTTTTTCCTTAATAGACGCAGGTACAGGCAAAGCAGTACAAGTCAACGAATACTCGTATCACCATGTTGTTTGCTCTCACTGACAGCGCCCTCCTCTCCCGTTCCAAATCTGCATCGTCCTTCAGAGAGGGTGTAACCAAGTGGCCAAGATATTTATTGAAGTATGTAAGACTTCATTTCAATTATGATCTCCTAGTACCTTTTTCTTGTTATCTACCTGGCAAATATGTGAAAGTGATGGAAGAAATAAAGGGTCTTGAGGAAATCTTCATTTCAAATGACAGCTATCAAAATTAAAATATCAATATCTCGGAAAGTTCTCGTAGTCTTAGGCTGATGGTGTCTTGGAAGAACCCGCCCCACCAAAACGCGATCAATGGGGTGCGTGAGACACAAAAAATATTTGACAGTTTCACCTGCCCCACCAGTGGGGCCGATAGTGGGGCACGCGAGAACTACCCTAAAAATTTGATTTCAACGAAATTTTAACATAAATAAAAAGTACACGAGTCAGTAGGATGTATCAAAAAAATATGACACGTGAAGTTGCGTAAAGTTACCGTCATTTTTCGTGACAAAAGATCATCTCGTATTTTGGTATATAAAACCTATGGCGAATGCGAGTCAGACTTGCGCACAAAAAGCTACGTATCATTCATTATCTATACAACAGGGAGACACTTTTATAATATTATGTCTATCTTCTAATATATAAAATTCTCGTGTCAGTTTTCGTTGCCATACTCCTCCGAAACGGCTTGACCGATTTTGATGAAATTTTTTGTGCTTATCCGGTATCTATGAGAATCGGCCAACATCTATTTTTCATCCCCCTAAATGTTAGGGGTAGTCCACACCTAATTTTTTTTTTATTTATATGGCAAAACAACGTTTGCCGGGTCAGCTAGTTATTTATAATATTTACAATATTATCATATAACCTCTTGTTTAGTCGCATCACGCGGCGCTGCGAGTAGGTTAGTGAAAACCTACAGTATTGATATACAACTATAAAATTTGCTAAAATATAAAAATGCTCCGATGCCACTCCCCTGTTTTTTTTTTCAATCGAGATACCTACAAATTTAATATTTTCTTTTTTATGAGCGGATGAGAATATACCATCCACATCATGAAAACGTCATTTTTTGTTATAGACTAAAATAAGTTCCGAACAAGAAATGAAAACTCTTTTTAAAAGTTATTCACCAAAAACATAAAAACCTGACCTCTTTTTAACCCCGAAGCAAAAACGACGGGGTGTTATAAGTTTGACGTGTCTGTGTGTCTGTCTGTGGCATCGTTGCTCATGTACTTTGTATTACTTCTGGGTCCCGTACAGATGAACGGATTTTGATCTTGTTTTTTTGTTTGAAAGTAGAGTCGAAAGGTAGTCGAGAGATTTTCTTAGCCGTGTTTGGTGGAAATCGATCTAAGATGGCCGCCGCTACAATTTGGCGGATTATTTTTTTTCTTCACAACCTCGTCAAATGTAAGGGTATGAAATGAAAGGACTTGACTAGTAAAATATATGCATTACATTTAATACATTTAAAATCCAAGATGGCCGCCGCTAAAAATAGCTGATTAATTATTTTCTCCATAATCCCGTCAATGTGCGCATCAAATGAAAGTTGAAAGGGCTTGACTAGTAGTAGTATATATTATTATGATAAATTTAAAATCAAAGATGGCCACCTTCCACAAAATAGGTAATTTTGAAAACGTTGCGTAGGGGGCAATTTTTTTAAAATTTAATTCACAAGCTTTTTTTTACATTCGCCTGTCCTGTTGTCTACAATCAAATCTTGCAAGTAAAATTTAATCTACTTCCCATTTTTCAATTTAGCTTAAACTTTGCATGCATGTGTATAAATCGGATGTCTTTAAGAATCTAAATTTATATATGGAAAGAGTGACTGACTTATTGACTGACTGATCTATCAACGCACAGTCTAAACCGATGGACGGATTTGGTTGAAATTTGGAATATTAATAGGGTTAATGACGTAGACCTCCACTAAGAAAGGATTTTGCCATGCGGGCAAAGCCGCGAGCACAAGCTAGTATTTTATATTTGACTTGTTTAAAACTAAAACGCTATTTTTGCTATAAGATGAAATCGGAACTAACAATGTCTTTCGAAAGCAAAAGTCTTCCTTTATGATTTCCGACATTAACACCATTTAAAACAAAAGATCAGATTTGCAACCGTGCGTATGTTCTGCCTCTTAGTCAAAAATATTATATTATCGCTTTGTAATCGATTACTTTGCATAATCGAGTTTTAAATTGAAACTTTTTCGTTGCCCATCACTAAAACCAGCGTAGCCAATAGGAAAAGTGGGCGGAGTCGTCAAATTGTGAAAAAATTTATTTCAAGGAAAACTTTGTCTATTGCCCCTCTATTGGATATGTCCTCGATGCATTTAACCAACTCACAGTTACAAACTTATATTTTCTTCGGAATATAACTAAAATATTATGTAGTTTTATTTTTAAATTCAAAACTGACTTCTTGAAAGAATTTTGGTTGTATTTTCAAATACGTGGTTATTTGCTTATAATATCGAAATAAAATTATAAAGGACACCATCTCAAAGACCTATTTATTTATAATATAATATGTACCTATTTATCGCATCGTGGATTACTCGTATAATATATTATTCATATTCTGAAGATCAGAATACTTATTTCCTTGGACGTAGTCATACTGCTACTGCTAAAAAAGTTGTTGTTTACCAAATGGAAAAGTCAAAATAATGCTTTTTTATGCAAAATAAAAGGTTTATTTTTAAGGAGAGTAACCAAACGGGCCGACGCTCTCTTGATGTTAAGCGAAAACGCCTGCCCATTACAGTGTTACCTAGATTTTCAATATATAGGTATAGTTACGAAAACTAACGCAACACTGCGCTCATAATTCCAAGACATAAAATATTAAGTCTCCTTAGCCTAGTTATTTTCCTGGAAACCTTGCCCTCACAACCAGAAGGAATGGTGGCAGAATATAAATCGGGATTATTTTTTCCATTGATCAAATCGATTAGGTACATAGGCGGATTTAGGGGGGGGGGGGGCAGGGGGCAAAGCCCCCCCCCCCCAGAAGCATTGTAGAGTTACGAATTTTGCACAAATTTCATGGTCAAGATTAGAACACTTTCTGCATTCTGCACCTTGCCCCCCCCCCCCAGAACCAAATCCTGGATCCGCCCTTGATTAGGTATAATATGAATTAAAAAATTTCTGCCACCATTAAAATTTTGTTGCCGTCAGCTTTTAAAAGAGAGGCTATAACTATAAATATTAATGGTTTTGTCCCATTATGTTTTTCATAAAGAATTATTATGTTTTTTTTATAATACGAGTACATAAAATAATGTACACTAACAATGACTTAACTAACAATAACTGCCTTATATTAAATGTAGTTCTGATTTTGTGATTGGAACTAGTAATGATTCGTAGAAAATATACTTGACCCAAAAAACCGACATGGATTCAATAGATTCAATACCTACATAACTTACCTAGATCTAATGTCGTAGATATTACGTATTACTGAATTTCACTAATTACGTGTCTGAGAAATCTGGATTCTGTACGATCTGTATAAATTCTAAGAAATTGCTTTCAGTCAAAACACGGTAATATTAGCAGTGTCATTAGATAGCCTTAGAAGTTCCTTTTTGACCTTGTTACTTCCTTTAATAGCCTCTATTTATGAATCCGCCTACGCGGAGAAATACTTTCTTAGCAGAGGTCTACTACCTGTGTTCCAAAGTTTTACCCAAGGTGTTTAGCGGTTAAAGTTGGATGTCGATAGATCAGTCAATAGTTCACGATATCCTTTAATATATTTTTGACTAGCTGCGCCCAGCGGTTTTACCTGCTGTACAGTAGCCTATAATATATATTCCAGGGTCTAAGCTATCTCTATACGAAATTTCAGCTTAATCGGCCCTCCCGTTTAGACATGAAGAAATAACAAACACATACACACACAAACTTTCACCTTCTGCAACATTCGTCATGAGGGCGGAAAGCACTTTAAGTCCTTGAATTAAAAGAATGACATAATATCTAACTAAACCTAAATCATGTATACAATAAATGTAATCTGACCAACTAAAAAGTTGTTTCATTATGCAGCAAAAATAGTTGATCAGTTTAGTTGGTCGGAACGGAAGGACAACAACTTTATTGTATTACATTGAAGTCACCGGTATTTTCTTGCTCGAGACTAATAACTAGAGGTCTCCAAACAACAAGTCTCCATAGCGTTCGATTTCTACGAACAAAGCAGCATTGATTCGAGAATTCGAGTTTGCTAAGTACGTCCGGTAGCTGGAAGGCGTTTTATAGACGGGATACTTTTTACATTTGTCACACTGCAACTGTACCATTGCTGGGTCGGGTTTCAGCGCAGCGCTGCGAGTCATTCGAGGCGTTGGGTATCCGCGTGCCGACCAGCTGGCAATACGTCATCCGTTTAATGGAATGCTAAATGCTGACTCGAAAGCAAAGGCGAATCCCTAGCAAAGCATGACCAGGTGCAAGTATAGCTAGTTACATAAGTTTAGCGAAGTGGTATAACATAATATGTTAATTTTATTAATCGGGACTTATAGCGTAATTATTTTTGTTTCGCGTAATTGTTTTTATGTGTTTTTGTGGTATAATATATTCGCTCGACGTGACGCTGGGAACAAAGCTGAATCACATAATATAATAGTGAATAATAACAAATAAAAAAAAATGTGTGGAAAAGTAGTAGTGCCCCCAATTAAAAAAAGTTAAATTAGAGCTACAAGTCAATGGAATGTAACGTATTAAAAAGAAAATTGAAAAGCCATGCCTACGGCTGACTCTACAGGTGGGCGTCGACGCCAGCCTATAGCAACAATGTAAGTACATAATATTATCATCGTAGACTTATTCTGTGAATACACGTTCTTATATGATTGATCAGTACCTACTGTATTATTTTATGTAAACATAATATTTCTGGACGCACCGAAACAGTGCTGTGACTCATAACACACTATTGTCTAACGATTTTATTAAATAAAGTTCTTCACGAGTATTATACTTATACGATATATAACAGGAGCACCTTGTACTCATATGGAAAGTATTAATATGTACGTTTACTCGTACTTTAGCATTCCACGAGCTTATGTAGCGTCAGTGGCCCGGTGGTCCGTATGTCCGGTATAAATCTGGAGACCCTGAGTTAAAATTTTAGCGTGTGGTAAAATTTTAACTTTAATAAAAATTTTCACCTGGACGCTGTCATTATGTCTTGGGACCCCCAGTAAAACTGTGAGGCACAATAGGTTAACTATAGATAATTTTTTAACAGCCAGATCCCTCCAAAATGCAATGTAGGGCAAAAGTGGGGCATGTGAGACTACAAAATTTTCAGCAGTCTCACCTGCCTCACCAGAGGCTCTTAGTAGGGCAGGCAAGAAGTACCAACTCAAACATTTATACATATTATTAATTGTTATTAGACACATTTATCGCTTACTTTTTCTATTTTAAGTACCTAATTAAAATATAGCGTTGACACAAGATTCTTAAGGGCTTTGTCTTTGTGTACGACTCCCTCCCCCGACTTGAATGAAATGACGAATTTTGAAAAAATCTATAGTCATTTTATGTTTTATTCATTTAGGTTAGGAGTATCTACGTGAAATAGTCACAGGTAGAAATCAAGATGTACGAGTAACAATTAGAGGTAGATAAAATTCTAGTTTACCGCAAAGAAATCCACTTACATGACTTAAATTTACTTAGTAGGATGTCGCAACACGACCTCAATCAAATGAAGAGTAATAGTTAATAAATTGTGCCAGTGTTATAATATCGTGTCGAAATTGAAATTTCAGCTTAGTGAGCGTTTGTTTACAGGCTTTCGCTTACACGGCTGAATTCGTATTTCCTTGTGTGTGAATACTTGGACGCTGATTTACTTGTTATACTATTTTTGTGGTGCTGACAGCTCAAAGGTTAGTTTTATTTATATGTAAAAGAGATAAAAAATTACATATCTAAAATTGTAACTAATATTTTTTTCTGGATATAGAATAGAATAGAATGATACATTATTGCAAACCAAAAATATACAAAAGTGCTTATTACTATAATATGTGATAAGTAGGTTAACAATCGACGGTCTTATCGCACTAGGCAATTTCTTACAGACAACCTGGGAATGGAAAAGGACAAAATATACTTTAACAGACGGTGGGGCGCAATTCAAGCTGTTACTTTCTAAATATACATAATAAATACTAAATATAGGGTCTTATTAACCTATGAAATTGGTGTTTTGTCGTACTGGCCACTTTAATCTCAAATATCTCCTCTTTGGCTAGGAGTTACAATTTCAAATTTATACAACTATTTATTCATGAATTTGTGTTTCGAATGACACTTTGTTTTGCTTTTCCCGCTTAATTGTTTTTTCTTTGCGTCTGTCATTATACAAAATGGAAAATTTGAAATATCGCATTATTTACGAATATGAGTTCCACCGTGGGACTAGTGCTGCAGAAACGGTTCGAAGGATTAATGGCGACGGTGTTGCAAAAGAAAACACAGTGCGTTTCTGGTTCCAAAGTTTTCGTTCTGGAAATTTCGACCTACAGAACAACGGCCGGAGACCAAGGTTGATAATGAAGAATTGAAGGCTATTGTGGAAGCGGATCCATCGCAAATGACGTCAGAATTAGCTGGAGGCTGCGGTGTAAGCGATAAAAGTGTTGTGCGGTGTAAGCGATAAAACTGTTTTGGTCCACTTGAAGCAAATAGGAAAGGTGAAAAAGCTTGAAAGATGGGTACCTCACGAACTGAGTGAAACAAATCGGCAAACGCGCGTTGACTGCTGCATTACATTACTCAACCAGCATAATAATGAAGGTATTTTAAATCGGATTATTACTTGTGATGAAAAGTAGATCCTGTACGACAATCGGAAGCATTTTTTCCGTAATTTGGATAACTTCTTGCGAGGAAAAAAATTCAACTCCGAAGAGGCAGTCCAAACCGCCTTCAAAAATTTTATTGATTCCCGTCCGAATGGTTTTTTTTAGGAAAGGGCTCAATGAATTACCTATAAGATGGCAAAAGTGCATAGATAGCAATGGTACATACTTTGATTGAATAAATATAAATTTAATAAAAAAACACGACTTTGTGTTCCTCTTATACAAAACGCCAATTTCATAGGTAAAGACCCAATACATATTCCATAATGTACTAGTGTAAGACTTACGGGTAATGTTGTAAAGAAAAAAACAATATTGAAGACCGCTTTTAGATATTATTCAACGGCTAAAATGTGGGAAGGGATATATTTATGTACTTACTAATTACGGTGAAATTTAGCGATTGTGAGATGAAACGTGTCAACAGTTATTCCTAGATGACCTAAAAAAATTGATACCACAATAAGCCACCCACTGGCTGTAGAAGAAGTATGTTAGTAGACACATCAGCAGTTCTAATAAAAACAAGCTTGCTAATTGTTTTTTTATATTTTGCCAACAGGTTAAGGTTGGCATTATCAAATAATAAGTAAACAATAAAAATATATTAGTATATTATTATATTTACCTGTTGTTTTACTAATCGCCGGACAAAACACGCTAAATCGAGAAGAAATTAGATGTTTTGTATTTGGTCTAAGAATATTCTTAATTCTTAGTTTTAGGTAGACTAAATAATAACTATTTGCCTAATTTGGTAATTGTTATCACATAAACTCTGTATTTTTTCCTGAAAATAAAAATAGGTACTACGGTTTAAGAGTACACAATTACGTATTAAATATTATCAAATCAAATCATATTTTTAATTTGATACTAACTAAAGGGGCCTCGATTGAACTGATTGACCTGAACATTATACATAATGTACATTATAATTCATAAATAAAACTAATCTAAATCTAAAATCGGATCCCCGCGGCAGTGTTCTCATAATGCGTGCAGCATTACCTCTCTGGATGGCAATACTGATGAGTTGTCCGAGGTAGCTGCCAGCCCTTTGGTCACCGGTCACCCCACGGACCCAGGGTCTCGACACCAAAATTTACAAAAATATATTGGTTGCCGAGACCCAGGTATTTATTGAACTTTTTCTCTTCAGCCGCCTCTGCGGCTAAGCAGGCTTTTTTGTGGTACCGGGAAGATGTGACGGGGCCAATGTGTCCACACAGGTGGCATCCCACACGAGCACCTGTCCCATCCTCCACGGGACCAGCGTCAGCGTCCGGTCTCTTGCCATCGTCTCTCGAAATGCCATTAGGCTCAAAAATTGCATTGGCGGTGGCAAGAGAGTGGCGAATGATGTTGTTGAGTGTGGCATGTCGTGCAAAACGGTCGGCACTCAACTGGCAAGAAAGTCCGTGGTGTCCTAGTTGGTCAACGATCGAGCCGCAGGGACACTTATGAGGCACATATACCGGCACCCCTAACCTCAGACTGACCGCAATGCGGAGAGTTTCTGGGTCCAGAAATGTACCAGCTGCCGGAGAAGGATAGGCATTGAACCAAAATCCAGCCTCCTTCTTGGCGACAGCTAGTAATATTGCGCGATAAGGGCCGAAACTTGAAATTAAAATGTTCTCAATGTAGCATTATTATAATGTGTTCGGGGTTTAACTAGGTACAAAATCTTACCCATAAAATGCCAAAATAAAGTGAATATTTTTACGTTAAACGATTTTCTACTAGTCATGCCTTTTCGTTTTATAACCATGTTGAAGGGTTGTGAAAAATTATGTACCATTTTGATGACGGCACGACGACCATCTTGGATTTACAATGTAACAATTAAATTGTATTTTTATATTATAATCAGAACTATTAAAGGTGTGTGTACCAACAAATATCAGATCAATATGTCGATATTAAGAGGGTATCAATTACCTACGACCTACAAGTTGACCCAAGCAAACAAGTCAATTAAACCGTTTAATGAAACTGCAGTTTATTTCTTTTTTATTCCTACTTTAAAATACGAGTAAGTACCTAGTATCTATACAGAAATGGTAAGTTAAATTATAAAGATCAGAACTAACATTAATTTACAGCGTTTTATGGCACTTTTTTACAATAAAGTAAAAAAGCGAGGTCAAAGTTTAGTTTATTCTCAAAAGCTCAACTCTCAGCTTGTGCATTTCTCGCTGACCGTAATGAAACAGAATTCACGTATTGCAAACTGATCGTGGGTGGCCTGCAACTACTTTTTCACATGTATATTTTACTCGAGCGTCAACTTTCATGCTTCAATAAGTGCAGACCATATTCGATCTTAACGCCGGAAGGGAGGACTCATTATTACAACCATGGGTATTACAGCAGCTTATCGGTAATATTGATAAAGCACATTGCTAAATCGGTCGAGAACTAAGCACAATGGACCTATTTCACGAGCTAATTCACATTGTTGCATTTTTTATCTTGATTAAATTCTCTTGACAGATGTTTGTGGCTGTTTCAGCGTTTTATAATTCTTGGTAGACCTATTAATTACATTTGATAACTAACATAAGATTGAACAATATTTAAAGTACATGTCGTTAATCTAAACGTAACGAACATTTTGTTTGGCAGACGGCTGCACTTTGCGAATGGATCAACATCTACTGTACTAGTTTATTTAAAATAATACTTGTTTGAAAAGCGCCAATACATGACCTTTGTTCATGGTAGTTTACTACGATCTGTGACTAGGTACTAAGGGTGGAGCGAAAAAAGCAAAAAAAAAAAAAAAAAACCGTCGTACCTAGTTACCTAAATAAATTGCTAGTCTTCTGATAGATATGGCTGATTTTTCTGTATATGACTTTATATTGGTATTACAATAGGTAATAAATGAGAAAAATATCTTGAATTGCGGTTATAAAACCGGAGATAGACTTCCTTTGTAGGAGGTCGACTAGGTGGGTAACCCACAGTGCCAGTTATGCTACCGCATTAGCAGCGGAGCAGTGATGTGCAAACATTACTGTCCTTTGGTAGGAGGGCACTGAAGCTAGTAAAATTACTGGGCTGAAGAGTCTTAACATGACTCTTACTTTTGAGTAAGAAGCGTTGGTGCAGTGCACCTATAATTTTACTTCTTTCAATTCATTCAGCAGTTTTTCCTCAAGTTTTTAACTTAAATTATACAACGACTTCAAAATAGATTAGATAATCCGATTAACGACCCACTAAGTTACATTCTTATTACTTAATTATAATTCATTTGATGTATAAATACTAAAATGCAAAATAAATAAATAAATCAAAAATAATACAATGTAATTCAACCTCTGTAGACAGTATATCCTTTTTATATATATATTTAAAAAGTTCTAAACCTCTTTTCTCAACAAAAAAGTTCGTTTTTCTTTTGTTTTGTTGATTAAACGCTGCGGTTTATTGACTTAAAACCGTTGCATAAAACTGAAATATTTTGTCAAACGTCGAGGAGATTTTAAGCATTTATATTTTTATGAAAAGTATCTAAAAACAACTGTAAATAAGTAAAACTAAATATTATATTATATTTTATAGTCAGTTACGGTCAAATCTTGGGTGTGGTAAAAATGTTTAATTTTCATGGCAACGTGCCACTGAGTAACAGAATGTCTAGGCTTCGTGTATTCTTCATCGATTTTCTAGTGTTGTATCTCTTTCCGGGTATTGTTCTTTTGTCGCATATACCTAATAATATATTATCTACCGAACAATTATTGATGGTAAATACGCCCCGGATGTGATTAGCCCTCTATGGTGCATCTCACAGGAATGAAATCGGCAATTTTGAAATGCATGGGTAGTTAAATTTCGTCTTTTTTGGCGATACAATGTATGAAAAAAGAATGTTAATATTTAGTAAAACTAATAATATTACATAATTACTTATCGTAATTATTGATAACCTTCTTTTGCAGTTAATATTTTTTTTATCTGAAATACTTTATTGTTACAAAGTAGTTAGTTTTTTTTTTATAAGAAATTTAATTAAGATACCTATATATCCTCTACTATCAGACAAAGACAATTCTCATGACAACTGACTATTAGGTACTATGATAAAATCCCACTTACAATATCGTAACACCCCATTGCCCATTGCAATTAATATTTTTTGAAGAAAATTACACAAATAACGTGGTGTAAGTCTTATTTGACAATTTTAGTTTGAAACTGGTACATAATGTTATTATTGTATGGCGTATATTTCTTCGGATATTTTATTTCTTATTATTCAGCAAAGCAAATCAAGAAGTTTTTCTACAGTTCCAACATACATACATCGGAACAAATTGTAAAAGAATTACAGTAGCTGTGGATGCCACTTGTCAGTGTAGCTTTTTATTCTCGGACGAAATTAGGCGTAGTAAATTTGAATATTATATTCGATGATTTTATTATATTATACGAGATGGAATTCTCGTAATGTGTCTCGTTTTGAGTTTGTGGGCTTGAAAACGCCCATTAATTACCATGCTATTTTCGTTTAATCCCACCCTGCGAGCCACTGTCGTCTCGTCACATCTCGATGCTAACAGACATTTTTTATTCGATACGAAAATGTTTATTTTCTTACTCCTTATTGCTTACCTATTTGGAATCTATCAAACTATTTATCTTCCAAGAATTCAGCTTCCCTTATTTATACATTCGACACCGAAGCGTCGTTTATTTCACGATAATGATTCTCACTTTTACCGAGTGCAGACACTTTTATCATTCAGCTGTAAACATTATTAATAATTATTAATAATACAAATATAATTTGGTGAAGATTTGGTGAATTTGAGTCGAGATGCACCTGTTTGCGCAAAATAGAAAAAGTCGTATAGGTGCTTAGGAATTAAAATTACTGTGAGAGCTTTTGTAGGTTAAGTAGGTACGTACTTACAGTATTATGTTTTTCTGATCCATGCGAAATTAAATTAAGCACCTACTAATCGAAGTTGAACCAATGGAACTTTTGAGAATGTTGGATTTATAGACGAAAAGTACCTATTAGTTTGAAAAAGCTAATACGGTGGCAGTACGTTTGGAAAATAAAGACACTTCTCTTGTCTCTTGCCTAGTTTTGAGCCTCTTGTTTTCGTATGGTCCTTGATCAGACCCTCGTCACGGTTAAAATATTATTATACCTCTTCCTTCTAAGCATCGGTTGGATATTGTATTAATCAGGATAGATTGAATATTTTGCATTGTTTTAGAATATAAAACTGGATGTTTTGTGTATGAGACGAAGTTTTACTACGGACTCGAACATTATTTAATTTTTAATTTCACTTGATGTTAGCAAGTCGCTTAGAGCTTCACCGTGTTGTGTACACCTTTATTTTAATTCTTAGGATTTGGGTGGGTGCACCATTTGTAACTCATTTGAAGTTGCACTTGTCAAATAGTTCTCATGTGTGGTGTGTATAGTTGCACACCATCGTGCATGCTGACAATGGATTCTTTTTCATTCTCCAAACTTTACATATTTAGGGGCATGTTTAGTCCGTTTTAATTATTTAATATTGTTTTGTTTAAAAGTTCAACATGCTCATTTTAGATTAAAGATTTTGAATTTTCATACATTGTTTTGATTTTATACAGAACATCACTTGTGCCGTGATTGTAATGGTTCGGTGAACATCTCATAAAATCTTGTTTAACATAATGTTCTCTAAATGTGTCATGAAAAATAAAATAAATCTTAGAAATAGTTATAAGGATCATTAAAGCCTATTTATTACCTGTGCCAAAAATATGTAGTTTCTTTTACGGTACTACTACGTTACTATGTGTTATACTCGTAGGATCTATTCTTTTTGTGAGCACGTTTTCTTTCGACCAAAAGGAACGTTCCTTGACCAATATTATCTTTATATAGAAACAAGAGAAATGACCTGTCAGCGGAGATAACGCATTTGTATTTGAATACAAAATTTTTGGTACAAGAATTTTTCTCGAGTGTCACGGTGCAGCAAATAAATATTGGTCGTGAATTGAAGAAATGAATCGATCTCGCTCTTATATAGATGAATTCGGAATTTTATCTCTTTCACTCTAATAGCCGACTGACAAACATGTATCAGCGGTTAATAGGTGCGCTCACGCAGCTGTTGCGAACAAATCAGCTCGGATATAGCTGACAGTGTCAAAAAGCTAACTCTACGGTGCATGCGATAGTCTGCAAGCGGCGTTAATCATCAACACACACGAAATTAAATAGCGTGGGATCTTTTAATTTATTTTTTGATACATTTGTCCGATCACTCGTTACAAGAATATATTTACTAAACTCTTTATTTATATTCGAGTTAAATCTTAGCACAATCTTTGTTTACATTTTATTTTGTAAAAACACAAAATAATAATCAAGGAAGGTAGTAATAAAATCGTCACAGACACGGGGCATGTTCAGGACTTGCACGGGCAGCACTTTAATATATTAATTGCAAATATAATGTCCGAATCTTTCCTGAACCTTTCTTTATTCACCTAGTTATAAATGTTCCATTGTTGCTTTTCTTCTTTTTGACCTTTCAATCTCTTATTTAGATTTATTCACACAAGATTATAAAAAATATCTCGTAGTAAATTACTATTAGAATCGCTATTCGCTCATACCATGCTCTGGCTCGTAACAAGCAAAGATATTACGAGGAGGGTCGAGTCTCCGTTCATTCAAGATCGGAGAAAGCATCCTACGTATTTAAAAATAGATATTGTAGAATATTTATTGGCCATCTTCTTCGGGATTCGATTTAATATTAACATTAGAAAAATATAGTACGCACGTGTTTATGCGATTGATGCTAATTTATTAGTACCACGAGTATTTTCTGGTAATGATGTAGACTAATCGGCATTCATATGGTGACACGAGTGTAATGCTAAACTTTATAACCACTATTTTAAAAATAATTGGGGTTTATACTCTAATAATAGTGAAAAAACGGGTTACCCTTACACTGCTAGAGTCAAATATACATAGGTTGTATGGTCAAACTTTATGCTGGAGTTTTCAGGTCATTGCTACAAGGCCTCCAACATGACCTAAGGTCTTTTTTATGAAAAGTAGAAACAGGCTTATATGTTATAATTCGACATAAATTCATGCTAATAAGTGCGTAAAGTCACACACGTGTCATTAAATCAACCTTATTATTTTTAATCTTAAAATATTTTTACATTTTTTATCGGTCTGAACAGTTGTGTCGAAATGTGAGTGAGACCAAATTTGCGCAGATCTTTAAAAAAAATATTGAAGACACCACCTATATATTATAATAGAACGCCAATTGACATAGGTAATATTTACTACATAATATTATAATGTCAATAGGTGTGTAATTTATGCCACTGAAATATTTTTGGATAAGAACAAGGAATGTGTTTTTTTTATCTAGGCATAATATGGTTTCCATATTGTTGTAGTAAATACACTGTTCTATCCTCCCAAAACATTTATTTTCTCTTCTTAGATGCTTTTGAGAATCGTATAAAACTCTTGGTGAAGTACTCTCCTAAAATCATCTACTCCAGCATTAATTACTGTTATTGACAACATGATTTGCCCCGAATTATACATAGCTTGTAGCGTCCGTGGCCCAGTGGTCGTTGATCTGGCTAGTAAGCCGGAGGCCCAGGGTTCAAATCTCAGTGTAGGTAGCAAAGATTTTCGCCTGGAAGCTACCGACTACCGTGTTTCGGAGACTGTAGGCCCCGGCTGTTTCCTATGTAGAAGGCAGTCGTTAGGTCATGTTGCAGGCCCTGTAGTAATCTCGGCGACCTGAAACTGCAACGTATAGGTTAGCCGCACAACCTATAAATTGTGATTTGACTCTGATAGTGTAAGTAGGGAAACCTGTTCTGTTGGACTATACACCCCAATTATTATTATAATAGCTACACAAATCATTTTGATTCTTGTTTACATTGTTGGTAGCACGATGACAGGTTTGATATAAGTTTCTTTAACTGTCTGCAGTGTCTCCACTGTCCATGGCTTTATCACATTCTATTTATCATTCAAATAAATTTATTTTATTATTTCTATAGTGTTTATTTTACTATAAAAGCCGAGTTGAAACCACTTTAATTTGTTGTGAAATGATTTTTATTAATAACTATAATTAAAAAGAAAGTATGTTTGCAGCGCATTTTATTTTATTAAAACAGCAAAGTGCTCTAATTACATGATATGATACTACAATAGATAAAACAATGTTACAAGTATAATGAAAAATAATTGTTTTAAATAAATAAGTAGATATGTTGTCATGCAAATATCGTCAATTATTATTAATTATTTATACATAGGCATATTATTTTTAAAAATAATATATTATCATAAAACATATTTAAAAAATATTTTGTAGAAATGTAAATTTATCTAATAATAAAAAATAAAATTTTAAGAAAAAACCTGAAAAATATTTTTTATAAACTAAGTTGGTATTTCTATTAAAATGAATCAAAACATTAAACTTTTTTATTGGTTTGTGAAAAAGATAACCGCAAAATTCTGTCAGGTGTGGGGTTCGAACCCACGCTCCCTCTCGGGAACCAGAGCTTAAATCTGGCGCCTTAGACCACTCGGCCAACCTGACTTGTGATTAAGTTGCGAAATTGTCCAATTATATAGTGTTATTTTAAGTTACATTTAAACTAATGTTTTTAAAATTATAGCTGAGTAGCTGCACCCAGCGGTTTTACCCGTAGCCTATGTGTTATTCCGGGGTCTAAGCTATATCTATACCAAACTTCAGCTCAATCGGTCCACCCGTTTAGGCGTAAGTATTTTCAATTAACATTAAATATGAAATAAAATACTTCTTCAATCAATTATATAGGTAATAAATTATTAATTTAATAAAAGCAAATTCAAAAATATTAAATGTTTATTAAGCTTAATAATAAGTATTTTAATAGCGTGGCAAACAACTTCAGTAATTTGAGAACGTAATAATTTAACGCGTCATAATTCAAGCTGACCTTTTGATACTTTTTCCTTACTTAAAATAACCCCATTCATAACATTTCTCCGTACTTATTTATACGCGCTCTGTGACGATTCGGAAGCCCTATAAACTTTTGCACAGATATTTTGTACAGATATTATAACAATGAGTTCCAGCTTTTATTTCTTTATAAATGTTTTTTGTCCTTCGCAAGGTTCATAATTTATAAGTGTTATAACCTCTCTCTCACTTCAGTCGGTCGCTCAATGTTGAGGATCGTGACTCCCTTCATGCTGCTTTCTCCAAACTATTTTCTTCCACTGGGCCCGATCTTCGGTAGTGCTTAGTTGACCGAAGTGTTATAATAATACCTGTTTGTTTTTGTACAGGAGCTGTCTATCCACGCTGTGTCCACTCATGAGCTTCTGAAGCCAAAAGACGAACCTTCCTATTCCTTAGCAGTACCGTCTAACATCTGCTCAGTCAATCTTTCAGGTTAGTATATTTAATGATAATTATTCACTTTAAAAAAATATGGTACGTACATAATTAAAAAATTAAAATATGCCATATTAAAGAAACTAGAAACACTGGTAGGGAAACTTTGATTTTATTTATCTAAGTATCCTTGTATCCTACCATTGCTGATTAGTAGGGGTAAAGACGGAATAGAAAGATTCCAAGCACCTAGGGACAGTTGAAAAAAAATCCGAGTGTCCCTGCCAGTAGGGAAAGTCCGTAGGGATAAAATAATAATAAATAATAATGATTCCTTTCCCTGCATTAGGATTTAACGAACTATATGGATTTTATATATTATGATATACGAGTACCTATTCATAATTTGAGACTAAAACCTGTAGCAGTTAAGATTTTACTGCTTTGAATGTATATGGGGCCTGACATGCTTCAAAGTTTATTTATTATGCATTATTTGCATTGTGAATTGTGATGCTCGTGCTGGAAGGGCTTGAAAATTAATTTCATAATACATAATTTGATGCTTATAAAGTGAATTATTTAAATCTCAAATATGTATGTGCTGTATTAAAACAATCAAAAGTAAGAAATAAAATGAAGGCGTAATAAAGTGATATGTACTCGTAAAGTTAGTTTTACCTCCATAATTTTCGAATATTATATCTACTCGTATATATATTTTTTCTAATTTATTTTTTCTTAATGTTGCTAATTCTGCACTGTCTAACGTTTTAGATAATTTGTTGACTTGTTATCGTAGATATAAAGAAAAGTTTGCAAAAAGCGAAGCACTAATTTGAAAAGATCTTAATTTGTGTAGACCGTTCTCTGGTGCTCCCGTATTTTGCCTCAGGACACGTAGTCGATATCCCTACGAGTTATTTTGAGCGTCTATATCCCATTACCTCCCCTGATAGGGTTCGATTAGAAACAATGTTAATGCTGTTAATTTAGCTACATTTAGTTTTTAATAATTTGTGTTTTAAGCATATGTAGGTAGCAGTTTTGGTATACATAGGCTTGATGTTGACGATAAATGATAATATTAATGATAGGAGTTTTGTTATGTAAAAATCTTTAATATTTAGTTTCGATCTCTTATAAGCGCAAAATTAGTCAATGTACATAGACCAGCATGTGCAGTGTTCATAATTTTGATTTGGACTTAAAATATTCAAATTTAGTTTTTGTATTTGAAAATAGTTATCCTTTGTTTCTTATTCTGAGTTTAATATGGTTTATAAGTTTTTATTCAAATGGCCTTAGCTTACTACCTTATAAAAGGCTTGCAACTAATTGCAAGTCTTAAAAAATAATCTGGTCCAGTTCGATAAGTAACGACTATTTGCAAGCTTTGTAGTTTTTTATCGTCTCATGTCAATTTTGCCTTACTTATTAATGCAGATCTAATCCACGGATCAAAGTAAGATCGGGAATCGAATAAAAATAAACCCTTGTCAATTTGTGATCAATGTGTGCTAGTGATGTACCGTTTAACTTTTTTGGATATATAGTCGATAATTGCAACTTGAGCTGGTATGGACATGTTATGCGGAGGGAGGAAAACCACGTGACCAAAAAGTCTATGAATATGGTCATTGGTGGTAATTCGGGAAGGGGACGCCCAAAAAAGGTTTGGATGAACTGTGTGAAAGAGGATATGCGTGCAAGGGGAGTGGATGAAGATATGACGGATAGAGTGGAATGGATGATAAAGATGATGAATTGCAACTTGACCCTTGGTTAGTAATGATGTTTTACATAATAAATTTTATGAGCCATAATAACTACTATAGTTTTGTTTCGCTCCCAGCGATGGTAGTGAACATTGGTTTGAACAGACTTTCAAAGTAATAAAAAAAGAATACATATACGTAAAATGTGTGTGTATAATGTCAAATTAAAAAAAAAAGTCATATATGTTAACGGCATGTGTATTTAATAATAAAAACACAATAACATATTTTAGCCTTATTAATTAAAATTAACTTAAACATGAAACTTATTAGTTAAAAATTACAAGATAGCGCATTTCTACCGCTATTAATAAAAAATATTGAAGTACTCGGGCCCGAGGGTAGTAATGTAATTTTTCAAAACAAAAATTAAACTTAAAACCACACATACATGCCTAAATCGTTACCATGCTCCATACAAAAATCTTCAAACCTCGTTTTCATCATTGTAATAATATACCACAGCAATATCACTGTAATGATCTTGCAGTCCTATATGTGAATGCATTTTTTTCCAGCGCATTTTGTAATGTAACTATTCTAAAAGTTTGTCTTTTCGTTTGGGCGACAAAGGCCTTAATTTTTTTCTGGTTCAGTTGCATAGTCCAGTCAATTTAGACATTCGAAGTTACATAAAGTCCCAACATGCTGAATTTCTGTGAAGTTGTTCAAAACATAATTATAAACAATGTCTAGAAGTTCCCCATCATTCCCCTGTAAGGAAAAAAATTAATTCAAGATCAAAGGTCAAAACAATGAGTTTTTCGCGATTTTCAGCAAAACGGTAAGTTTTATCATAAAAACATCTTAGACAAAATTGTAGATCATAAAATTGTCTACAAAAAATTAGGCTCAAACTACATATGTCTAAACCAAATTGTAGCTTAATGGGGTCATTAGTTACTGATTTCGTATTCAAACATTGACTTCCTTTATCCCGCCTTAGAGGTTGATTTTTGGAATAAAAAGTATCCCATATCATTTTTTAGGACTTGGTTTACCTTTGTACCAAATTTCAGCTCAATAGGGCCAGCGGTTCTAAATTTACCATACAAACTTTGATCCCCCCTTACCCCCTCTGTGTTACCCCCCATTGTGTCATAAAAACTATTCAATGTTCCTCAACACAATCCCAACAATCGTTTTACAAAATTTCAGCTCAATCGGGTAAACGGTTACGGATTTGCATACAAATGTTTTTCGGGAATAATTCCTTTTCCTGAGGGAATTTCAAAAAATCGCTTCTTATTGCACGATGAAATCTTCCAAGGAATACGCTGTCCAAATTTCAGCTCAATCCGTCCGGCCGTTTGGGCTGTGCGTTGATAGCACGAAAGTGTACGAACGATTTTATATAAGAGATTACAACTTTTTGAATCGTTATATCTCAAAAACGGTGGCTCGTAGAAAAAAAAGTATTAAATATTTTTTTGTAGACAATTTTATGGTCTACAATTTTGTCTAAAATATTTTTATGATAAAACTTACCGTTTTGCTGAAAATCGCGAAAAACTCATTTTTTTACCTTTGACCTTGAATATTTTTTTTTCCTTACAGGGGAATGATGGGGAACTTCTAGACATTGTTTATAATTATGTTTTGAACAACTTTACAAAAATTCAGCTTGTTGGGACTTAATGTAACTTCACTCTCATTTTTTGGTCTAAATTGACCGGACTATGCAGCTTTTGTTTTAATTTATATAAGGTAAAGTGATTTATGACATTGGAAGTCGCCAAGCGGTTCGAAGTACGTCTCCGCACTTAGACTTAGCGCTCAGTAATTCAGTTCTGTGTTGGCACGAAGTTAATATTTAATTTACGAGCGGGCGAGTATTGTTCATTCAGAACGGCTCTGGTTGATTGGCGATATTAAAAGTGTCAAGCGACCGCTGCCGGAAATTCATTGATAGATTTAATCGCCTTGCACTGAAATAGAGTTGAACGCAATACAGTGAATTTGATTCGAGAAGTAAATTGCTAAATCATTAATGCCGTCCGGTCAGCCCGCGTCCAGCACTAAAAACTGCCGCTATTTTCGGGTGTGCTCTTAGATCCTTGAAGTTAGCTATAAAAGTTGATTTGCGTCAATTGCAATGATTCGAAATAGGTACAAATTTCTACAGCTATTACTTATCAATGATAATAATGTTATACAAGTGGCTAAGTTAAAAGAAGCTAAGGAAAAACTCATTTCATTAAGATTTGTTTATTTTTACCTCATTCTACAAAGAGCCTTACAACTTTGTTTTTATAAAGTTTGTTAAAAAAAGGTTCAAAGGCTTTTAAAAAAATATATCTTTGAAGTTAATCTTTGTTTATTTAATAAAACCATTTAAGTGGCACAGCTAATGGCTGTTGTTTATATTTGAATCACATCTCTCTGGTTTGGTACCATATTCTATGAGATCATTGTCGATGAATTTGAGTTGATATTACTAATGCTTTATAAATTCATACTCACAAAATTGTTGTAATGCTCTGTAGTATTGTTTGGATTTAATGAATCTTTTAGGCTATAGGTACCTAATCATGATTTGCGACCAATTAAGTACTAGGTAATGATAGACCATAGTCTATGGTAATGTTATTCAAATTTTAGTTGTCATTATCTTCAACGTTTAACCTAACCTTATTTCTGGCATTAAGTCTTCCTCTCTAGGTTTAATCTTCCATCCTCGACTGCAATGTTGTCTAATATTCAACACGGGAAACGGGATAAAAGTTACAAGTTAGGTACAAGGTACACTAAAAACAAAAATGTAGATGTACCACTATAAGAAGAAATCTACTTTTCCTTTTTAGTTTTTGTGTTAGTAAATCAGAATCGAAAATAGCCAATGATCATAATATCATCGAATATGTTTTTGATCAATGTCAACTACATGGATATTTCAAAATATTATAATGGTTATCATTTTCTTTGCGTTGAGGAGTTCGAGAAAAGGAGATGATATGACCGTGCTTGGCGGGGGAACTGCTGTGCCCCCTTATAATATCACGTTTAGTTATATAAATATGTCGAAGCGACATCGCTTCCTAGGCTTCATCATCAGGATATAATATGGCAATTGTATCATCATCAGGATATGTGGGCGTCAGTGGGTAAAGTGCGGGCACAAAACAAACAATCACATCTTCGTACATTGTTTATTCCTCAACTAACATGTATCACAATTATTTTACTAAAGGGACGGTTAGAACCGAGCAGCGAGTTCAGGGCACCGATCTTACTAAAATGAACAACTATTGCACTCTATAACTATCCAGCACGATCAACTCATCATGATCCACCAAGCTCCTCTTCAAGAATGCATAATAAGATTGCCATCACCTTCAACGTCATCTCTAATAAATATTCCATTTTTGAAGATGGTGTTTCGACCACGCTTGAGACAAGTGCTCTGCTCAGGTTCTAAAAGAGGTTTATTACAAAGTACAGACAAAGTAGTTCCAACTCTAACTTATAATCTTCACGTTCTCCGACAAATACATATATTAATACATTACACGATAATATAAAATCATTATGCCCTTGCTGAGTGGTGCCCTCTGGCAGCGAGGCAAGGGTCAAGTTACTGGTAAGTGGGGCTGCAGGGCGATGCGATGCTTCGAATTATACAGTTAATAAGGGACCTTTAATTTTATTTGCTATTACGCTAGATTTATTATTTATTTTCTAAATTTGGAATTTTTTTAGTCGGTTTGATATATTTTTTTAATAGTTTGTTGAGTTTATGATTTTAATTAAAGATTTAAATGACTACCTACATTTTTTCATTAGGACACAAGTGAATTAAATTAAAAATTTAAAAAACCCCCAACGCAACGCTTTTAAAATATGTAATTCGCGGTTTTGTGGCGGCTAACTTGGATTTTGGATTTGTCATAGTGCGTTGTATTCTACTAGTCAAACCCTTTCATTTGATATCCACATATAGGGGGGGTCGTGCAGAAAAAAAATAATCCGCCATTTTGTAGCGGCGGCCATCTTGGACTGATTTTCACCACACATGGCTAAAAACACTCTCGACTAACTCTACTTTCAAACAAAAAAAATTAAATCAAAATCCGTTCATCCGCTGCTTGCTCTAGAGGTATTCTTCGTTGTTCATCGTGAACCAATGATTCTTGTTTAGCAGTTCAGCTATCTTAACGGATTTCTTTGTGAACTTTAAGAAATATTTAAATTTCATTTAAATTGGCGTGATATTTGTAATTTTTTTTTATGGCCCTATGAAATTAGTATTCCCCTCTTTTCGTTGGTTTAGACCTCGTGCGGAAAAAAGCTCTACCGTGACTGAAAGCCAAGCATTTCTCGCTTAGTTATTATCACACATGAACTTATTTACAGCTTACTTTCCATATAACATTGAGGGCTTACTATGATTATGGCCATAAACTAGCCCATAACGAATCAAGTACAAATATGAGCGTGTACGTGGCTTTATGACGCCTCGGGGCTTTAACACAGTTTACACCTTAATCGATTTGACATCGAAAGAAATCGATTAACATTCTGCTGATAATTCATTTACGATGGTTTTACAATTGTATCAAGCCGAAAAATAAAGTTTTTGCTCACATACATAGTTATAATCACGCCTGGTTCCCCCATGGGGTAGGAAAGTCTATTTTCCTCCTTTTGGTATGACAATTGGCTTTTTATAATTTAATAATATATACATATTAAAAAAACTCCTTGCTTTACCATTCACCTCGTCGTAGTAGTCTGGATATTTGTTATGTCTCTGTTGAGTCTACATGGGAACCTGATATTTAAGAATTTAACTCTAAAGTACCTCTTTTCTCTTTGCTTGTCTGTCTTTTTAATTAGTTTATACATGTCTAGCTGCAATGTTTCCATACAAAACACAATACGAAGTGAGTCCAATGGATCGTCTTGCCCCTGACGTCAGCTAGGGTCACGTCCCCTTAACCTGATTGCTCTTGTTGCAAGCCATAATTCAATCGGAGTTCAACACGTAATAAAAATACTATATCATGTTAACGGATCATTGGTGCTCAGTTATTCTCATGCTTGAAGTGTTATTCTTGTGCGTGAGGATTTGTAGAAAAAGGACCTGATTTCAATGATTACTAATTCGAATTGTTGTTTAAACATGAATTTAATTATGTACGACAATAATAGTATTTTTTAAAAACTGGGTTTATTAAACCTGTAGGAAGATAATATCTTTATAGTAGGTATAAACATGTTCACTCCATTATTACCACTTTGAAATTTATTTATTTTTGGGATATGTTAGAAAGAAATCACCTGTCAAATCAGAACTGAACAATTAAGAGTTTTGCAAAATATTATACTAAATAAATTTTCCATAATAATAATATGATTGAATTCGTTAACAATTCAATGATATACATATAAACCCCTTCGGTCGTTTTGTAAACCAAAGGTTCAAAAAGTAGAATTTTAAAAATAAAATGTGCTTTGCCGCCGTGTTACTTTCGAAACAACTGGCGTTGCAACGGCGTCTCGCAACTTTATGGAAACTTTTTCATACATACAAAAGCTGAAAGAAAAAAGAAAGTTCAAGAAAAATACAATACACAATTTCAATGCTAGTTTCTCTGCCTACTAAACGCTTTAGTTACGAATTAGAATTACTTAGATCTTACCTATGTTCTATCTCTACCTATGTTTTCCGTATAGGTATTATATAATAACTGATAGGCAGGTGGTGTTATAATGCATATACACACCTTACCTAGAACCTACGTTATTGAGCATTATTGTTCAAGAGAACAATTACCTTTTGTACCACTGGGATGTCGGCGTCGGCTTCATAATCGGTAGACGCGTTAAGTAACGTCCAAGTATCGTATTCAGACTAATTTGCGTTTTAATTACCTATAGTAGTTAGCTCTTTAATACGTCTTTGTCCTTATAATGTGCTCATGTATGCAAGTACAAAAATTATAATACTTAAAAATAATAAAAAAATACAGTATTACCTGCTGCTCTTATAGTTCTTGATGATAAGAAAATCACCTCTGCACGTTGGACTTTTTGTCTCTGTGTACGCATATAAAAATAGACCTGGGTTTAACCCGTGCTTAAGAGCGACATAATATTAAAATAATAGTTAGGGTTTATACTTTAGCAGAACAGGTTACCCTAGATTTATTGTTAATGGCTAAGGTCAGTCTCTTCTGAGATTTAATTTATGTCAAATATCTAGAATTCAGATCACTCCTAGACTTGGAGGCAATACGTGGATGGCGGAGGGGTAATACGAGTAAAACTCTTCGTATAAATAAATGTTTTACTTTGATCTATGGCACGTTCTTTTTCGCTTTTTTTTTAAGAACTGGGTTGTTTTTTTATAAGGATTGGTTTAACTAACTTACTATACCTATGTAGGTAAAGTTTTATTATACTTTGTGTTTCGTCCTCCCGATTAGTAAAGTACAATGTAGACTTTGAGAGTACATTTGTACGGGTCTCAGAAATAAATTGTTTGTTCATTTCTTTGATTCAGTTAAAAAAAACAAAAGTAAAAATTGTTCATTAATTAGAATAGCAATATAATCTATTAAACTAATTGTACGGATTACAAATATTGATTGGGCATAGGCCTATGCCCAGCAGTGGGATGTAGAGGGCTGTGGATGATGATGATGATGATGATGATGATGATGATTGATTGGGCAATGAAGATATTACAGATTGCGTTAGTGCGGTCCTGTACCTATAGATGCGCACCACATTTCGTTCATAAGTTTTGACGAAGGTAGCGCTGTTAGCTGAACCGTCGTTGCATAGGTATCTGGTCGACGCAGACCGCCGCGTTGTGGCCGTATCCCGTGCATCTTGGCGACTTTTTTTTTTACGTGGGGGAATGCTATTACGCATACCCGCCCTGGGGGTAAGGCGGGTTTTGTCGGGCTCGGTGCTGTAAAGATGGAAGAACAGCACCCATACCGACTAAACCTACCAAGATGTTCCTTCATCAACAGTGGCAGGGTCACGAGTCCGCTTTTGCACTCTCACGCTACCCTGCCCATCTTGGCGACCTGAGTTAGCCACACGGCCTTTAATTTTGGTTTAACTTATTTAATGTAAATAGTGTCACCAGCAGGCCTATTGGCTATCGCCCATCCACATGTAAAATACTAGAAGACCCCACAAATCTAAACGCCGCTTAGCGTACAATAAGTGTCTTTCAAATTCTTATCGGTTTTGCCTTTGGAAAGCTTGTGTTGTATTGACCTCGCGTTAGCTAGAACGGTATTTATGAAAAAAAAAAAATATCACTAATCATAATATATTATCATTTATCATCATCCCTTAGATATTCATTTCATTACTATGCTATTAGCAACATGTTAATACTGATTTCCATGCACTAACATTAATAATAATGCAAAATGTGGGACTGTATGTGTGCTTAGAGTATACCTATTACTAGTTTATCCGAAAAATATAGGGTGTTCGAATATTGGCTTATTTATAGAATGGAATAATACTTTATTGCAAACCAAAAATATACAAAAGAACTTATTACTATATTATGTTATAAGTTGGTTAACAATCGGCGGTCTTATATATTACTATCGCACTAGGTAATTTCTTTCAGACAACCTGGGAATGGAAAAGGACAAAACATACTTTAACTGATGGTGGTGCGCAATTCGTGCTGTTACTTTTAAAAATTCATATTCCATAATGTGCAAAGAGAAGCAACGCCATAAATATACAATACCTGTTTAAGATAAGAAGACAATTTTATTATAATGTATTTGAGAATATTATTCGTTTCCGTTACTAGCAAACTGAATAGGTGGGACAGTGCTCACGATACGGAATACGGATAAATATATTATACAGTATACAGGGTTATTTGTGATTAATTACATTACTAAGATACTTTTTTTTTTTATTAAATGGCAAATGCCTTTATTGAGAAAAACAAACTAACAATACTACAGCTACTACAGCAGTTAAGAACACTTTTATTAACCACAGATCGGCCACAAGCCGATCTACAGAAAATCCAAGTGCTCCAAACCACTGTCAGATGGCAGAGTGCCCAGAATGCTGGCAGCATTGCCACGTTGAATGGTAATACTTATACGTTGGGCCAAATATACCCCAGCATTTTGGTCACATGTCGCCTCGACCAAGCGCTCAGATAAATTTTGGAAAATGCGGTGAGCTCCCGGACCCCAAGGACCCAATGTCTCTACCCCAAACGGCTCAAAAATGTAACCGCTATCGAGGTTAGCATATTTTATTACTATATACATATTTATTGGGGAGGCCAATAGCTACATAATATTTTTTAATAATAATAAAAATGTTTATTTCATCCACAAGATCTTACGTATTAATGATACAATGAAGAATTTAAGGTAATGTATCTTATGGAGGACTGATGCCCACTATAAGTTTCTAGAATAAACCTGTGGTGCAGGTCACCAGTGCCTCCCTTCTGATAGCATTAGTAAATATGTTCTTTAATGTTATTTTTGAAAAGTTGATATTTAAAATAGATAACTTTAGGACTTCCTGTAATGATATAGGATTAAATATGAATGATTTGAATTAGAGGTCCATCTGTTGCTTAGTCCATTTTCACGATGTATTCATAGATCATAGATGACGGCAAACGTAATCATATTGTGGAAAATCTAATCCATTTCACTTCCATTTGTGGGTTTAGCGCATTGGCTGCGTTGTTTATTACGTAGAAATCCGTCTCCTTTTGTAAACAAACATTAATATTATCAGATACTAGATAATGTGTTAAAAGATATATGTATGTAAATGAGTTATACGAGCACTACGAATTAAAAATCTGTTAATAGAGAACAATAAACAATAAAAAAGAAACTTTTATTTTATAAAATATCTTTACTTCTCCTGATTCTTACATCAGTAAAAACGTAAAAAAAGTTTATTAAACAGAAGTAATTTAATTTCTTGCCGCATCGAAAGGGGTATTCATTTAATTTGACATTTTTACGACGTTGTTTACAAATCGTTGTATATTATTTATAAACAAAGCTTTGACTTTTTTGTTATTTACATCTAAACGGCGGATTAACGAGTCCATCTATTTTGTTTTTTTTTTAATCAGGTTTTAATGATATAAGGGATTTTCGATCCATGGATACAGCTAATTGAGCGAAAAGATTGAATTTCTTTAGCTTGGGGGCGAGGGATGCCATTTAGATGGGTAGCACAGACAACTAAGTGGCAAGTCATGCACCTGGCCGTATATTTATAACATACTAACTTAAAAAGTTATTATAATACAAATATTTTAGTAGTATTCTAATGGCTGAATCAAATTAACAACATTATTTGTAAAAA
Organism: Hemithea aestivaria; assembly: GCA_947507615.1. Taxonomy (NCBI): domain Eukaryota; kingdom Metazoa; phylum Arthropoda; class Insecta; order Lepidoptera; family Geometridae; genus Hemithea; species Hemithea aestivaria. Next base: position 7,440,873 of record OX382323.1, read on the forward strand.
TAATGTTGTTAATTTGTTTTTTTGATTCATTGTAAAATGAAATATTAAGTAGGTACATAAGATAACAAATATGATTGTTTTTATAATAGGTAATACCTAGTAAGGTGCAGTTATTTTTATATGAACGAGTGGGCTATTATTTTCATTGATCTTTTTCGTACGAGATCTTTTAGATTTTAGATATAAATTCTGTTTGATTTCTATTTAGTTGTCTATTTATTATTATTTTTGCTTTTTACTTGTTGCCTGCTAATTTTAACTTTTACAAGTTTTTCATTATTCAAATTCCTCAAGATTTTAGTGTCAAAATTGTAATGTTTAAGAGTTGCGTTTGCGAGTCATGATTGTATGGAAGTACGTTAAAACCTAAAAATTAATCAAGAGTTTAATAATTGTTAAACTAAATGTTAAATATTCTTTTTGATCTTGACAATACATTATATATTGTCTTGTTTAATTGCAAATTATTAATAGCCTTAATTCTAATTTTTATATCATTCAAATGTAAAAAAGGCAAATTCTTGATAGATTTTCGAGGCTCTGCTCGCAGTTGCAATATGCATCTTTCCCCCGTTGCACTTAACACATCAATTACTTAATAAAAATTATTTATTAAACATCCATGAAAATTGTATACAAGTAAATAATAAAAAAAGTTAAGTTTAACTACATATTATAGAGGTATATAATGATTTATTAAATTTTCCTTAGTAGGTACTGGGTATCAATGTTCTAAATACATTATAGTAGTTAAATAAGTACCCACCTTACTTATTATAAATAACAATGTGTTCATTAATACTGAGTTAATAAAAGGGGAACTTAATATTATGCTCTAACCAAATAGATATTTTACTTTTAATCATGTCTATGTTGAGTGGTCAATTTGTCTTCTCTTATTAGACTCTCTTATTAGTTTTTATTCCCTTAAAATTACATTTCTATTCCCTTAAAATTACATTTCTTTAAATTTAAATGGAACGCAAAAATGTTTGCTGATATCGATGCCATAATATCCCAAGTCCCAAGTGCTCTATAATGTTCCTAACCATTCAATCTCTTTAGACATGTTTATGCATTTTTACTACATCACCCAATAAACCACAGCACGTGCACTATGGAATATTAGTACGAGTATGTAGTTGGTTATAGTTATAATGAACTAGTTTCTCGACTTGTCATCGGTCCGCACATTCTGAAGGCAGTTATTCAACGGCCTGGGTAATTCGCACTGCTCCCGAACTAACGTTTCACAATTGTTATTTGTTATTAATTTCACGAACGATACGCCGGCTTTTATGTTTTATAAATACGACGCATTGTTCTATATGCGACACAATACCTCGCGGTGTTCGCGGCTCGGCTCAAATCCGATATGCAACTGCCTTACCCACTCCGACGGACACATTCTTCCACCTCAACTTTACGATAAAATATTGCTCGTTTTCACACCTTTTTACTGCCTATAATATAATCCGTATTGATGACATTTTTATGACGGTGTTTTACTGATTTAATTTAGTAATAAGTAATATTCTACAGGGTTACGGTTTTTACTCGTTCACTTCATACCTTTTCACAATTATACCTATGTACTTTTAATCTTATTTTGTAAGTACAAAAATATAAATGAGAGTGGCAGTTGGTCCCTATCTATTTTTAGGCTTCATGACTACGGTGGTAGGTATGTTTCAGTATGGTTACCTACAACGTTAAGCGACGAATTCCGAGAAACCCGTATCGGGAAGCACGTACGCGTAAGATTGGCTAAATCTCAAGTGTTAAATGTAACAGCATAATAACAATAATGCACGTATGCTTGTGTGTAGGTACTAAAACAAAACTTTCGACAGTCTAAACAATAAATTATACTCTACAATAACTGCCCTTCGTCTTTGAGTTTCGTAACTGAATCGAAGAACGACTGAAAGTTATACTACGTACAAAATATTATAACGAATAGGTGTTTGTTTTTTTACTTTGATTATTTTATTTGATACACACTCGTGTACTGTAAAGAGTATTAAAATAGATAAATAATCAGATCTGTCTTATCTTTGTAGAATAATGTTCTTATACTTGAACTTCTTCAGAATACTGGATCAGCAAAAATTATGTGTTAAAAATAGTCGATAAGAGATTGCTCATCTTATCGGTACATTAAATTAGTGCTTAGTTAACACAAGCTGTAATATTGAGTCGTTGAATTTCCGAGAAGTACCTGTGTAATATGATATCGTTACAGGAGCCTCGTCCTATGACAGCGGAATCTGCTTATTAGACAACAATGCCGCCGACACGTCCTCTCAGAACATAAAGACTGAGGAAGAAATATCTCGTGTGTATCAAACATTGTCGCTGCCAGCGCTTCCCAGAGATGATACCAGTCCTAGTACCAGGTTTGTTCTATCTTTGCCACACCTTCTCTGAAACAAGTTTCTTGGAAGCATTAAATCAATTCAGGAGCAGTTTCCCTAAATATAAACGTCTAATATTGTATGACATTTTATCATTTAGGTATTTCAGGCTATTCAGGGCTATTCACTTATCCGTCAGGGAACCGAACCGAAGACCGAATAGTCAAAAATGTACGAAATAACGTATGACGTATTATTAAATCGATACGACGTAATACGTCATTTCATACATTTTTGACAATTCGGTCTTCGGTTCGGTTCCCTGACGGATAAGAGAATACCCTGCTGCGGCCCGAGCACATAAAAACATTGACATAATACTAGCAACTCCCGTCCCACTGTCAAGAGTTATTGGCGTTTGTAAGAGCACAATGACATTGGTAGTAGCTGCAAATTGTATGCAATGACAGCGCGAGTAGCAAGAGTAGCGTCTATTAATATTAAGATTACTCTTGACAGTGGGACGGAAGTTCCTAGTCTTATGTCAATGTCTTACTATGCTAAAGCGGCTGATCTCACTTTTTATTTCATTTCCATTTTTTTATTCTGTGTCATTTTTGACTGTTGATCAATCTGCCACACGTCTCAATGCAATTTTTTCCAATCTCAGTCAGATGCGTGCGCATAATAATTATATCCAAGATGCTGTTGGGTTGCTGTGTATTTACTTTAAATTCAATATACTACAGCATTTTGGAACGGGATCGCTTTGATTAGGTTTATGATTGTTAATTGTATGATTACACATTTTTTCTCAGCAATGATTCGAAGATGAAGTCAAAGTCTACAACGCCCACTAGTCCTGGTAGTTCGGAGATGAAGCCGCAGTCGACGACTCCCACGTCTCAGACGCTGACGAAGCCTCCATATTCCTATGTCGCACTTATCACTATGGCCATACAAAATAGCGAAACTAAACGCGCGACACTCAGTGAGATATACGCTTACATCACCAAAGAGTTTCCTTTCTTCGAGAAGAATAAGAAAGGCTGGCAAAACTCAATAAGACATAATTTGAGTTTGAATGAATGCTTTATCAAAGTTCCGAGAGAGGGTGGCAGAGAAAGTAAAGGAAACTATTGGACGCTCCGTAAGAACTAAAATTATTTTAAAAGTCCCAAACTCGCCAGACATTACTTATTTCGAGGGAGGTGACGTTCGGCTACTGGGTTATAGGTTTGTTTGATTGGGCAGCTGGCAAATTGTTTGAAATAGGCTCATAACTAGCAAACTTACAAAATGTCTTTCAGGCGTTATGTCATAATATGAGGTAATGTTAACGCCTTGTAACCATTGACTGCCATTAAATTAAACTTTTAATTTTTATTTATTTGAAAATAATATGCCTGGCAAGTTTGGGAACTTAGTCAAAAAACTGTTAATTATGTATTTCGAGGTTTTTGTAACTTATGTGTTATGTTGCTGGTTTGCCCCCGCGCATTGCGATAATCTTGCCACGCGAAATGCTAGCGTATTGTAGATATTCGGGTGTCGTGAGAGTGGTGTTGTTTTAGATCCGACATGTGGGGAGATGTTTGAGAATGGGAACTTCAGAAGGCGACGGCGAATGAAGCGGCCTTACCGGGCCACGCCGTACTCTAAGCCTTTGTATGGTGATGGGTACCAACTGGCTCATGTTGGTCAACATATGTCACCGCATATGCAACCGTTGCCGCTCACAGCGAGGAATTACTTCGGATCCGGTTCGCCTTACCATCCGCCCTCATACCCGCGATATGATACGTAAGTGAACATAATTCAATATTTCATAATCTTTAATATTTAGATTATTTTGTTATTTGGTTTAGTACATTTACATAATTTACATTAACTATAACTAAACATTCATCTCAAACTATAAAATAAAAAACTATTAGAAATGTAGTCAATCTTAAAGGAAGGAAAACTCAAATATTATTACAGACGAAATTTTATTACATACTAGATCTGGAGATATTGAACGAACGAAATTCTTTTCAGACTCTTAGAAATCTATTTTAGTACTCAGTATTGTCATTGAAATAATAACAGTCTGCCAGACAGACAGTTCAAGTTTAAGTTCAAGTATAACCAAGGGTTAGATCTTAGTCAGCTTAGTCTAGATAATATGATAAGTGTTCTATTCAACATTTAAAATTTGCATCAAAATGATGAGTTTAAAACTGTCTGGGAGGTGGTGGCTTACGTAATAATATTTTTGAAATGATAATTCAATTTATTCTGTTCCCAGCACTTTTATAATAAAATTTCTGTATCTCTATGCGCTAAGTACCTACTATTCTCTAAAATTATTTATTTAATTGTAATGGTTCCAATGGCGTACTTATGATTGTATGACCTTACTGTAGGCAGTGGTAACTTTGAGCTTAAAGCAGCATCAATGATGGACCTCCAAAGATTTATTGTGAATGAGCCATCGGCATTGTATAATTTATAATTTTTGTCTCCGCTCTAAAACTTGAGTTGAGAGACAATAAACCTGCAGTTTGCCTATTTCTAATACAGTCATTTTGACTACTGGCAATATTATTAGTGAGGTATCTGTAGTATTACATTACGCAGTCATGATGACCAGCGTAATATGTTCTGCTTTCGAGACAGCTTCACATTTCTCGGGGCAACGTTGTCACGGAATGATTTTTTTGTGCCTAGCAGATAACGTGTTATGGGGTGTTAGCATTCTTGACTAATTAGATAATAGCTGGCTTGAATTGTTGGATTGATTGAACAAGACGTTGAATGAAAGATTGGAGACGCAGAGGTCAGGTGTCCAGACGAGTCGAATTCCGGATTTTTATTCATATGTATATACTTATTTCCTATTATGGATACTTTGTTTATTAATGGTAGTATTTAAGTGATATTCGGGGAGAATTTTACGGATTTTATTGGGAATAATTTAAATTATATAAATTTGTTTAATGTATCTTTTGATATTTCCTGATCTCCCAACTGCATGTCGGTAATAGTTAATATGGCGATATTTATTTATTGTGGTTTTTATTGATAATATTATATTGTAAATGCATTTTGCTTTCAGTACATTAATATTACATACTTGCAGTAATAATATTCATTAGGTACTAGAAGAACGAACGTTAATACGACTACTGATTCCAACCAATTAATTGTTATTTTATTATCCACTAAAAGTTTAACAACAACAATTAGATACATTTCAAATGTTTATTAACATAAATTAATATGATGACAGTTTAAACGTATTACTTATATTAAAATAAATATTTATTGTATGTATGTTTACAAAACAGTGGGTAATTATGAGTTGATATCTTAAAGATTCAACTTCCGATTTCCGTAATAGCAACACATAATAGTTGAGTATATTTATCGCTTGAATGTCACAATAACATTGAACGAATTATAAAAGTGCCCATGACCTTGTTTTGAGTGATTTTTTCTCCTTTGTTAAGATGATAAGACGGTCACCTGAGTTAGATATGTCGAGTTGTCCTTTTGACCCATCCACATAGTGATAAACCCGGGCCATCACTATCACTTTTTATTGGTTAAAATATGGATGTTTTTTGTTGTAAATTATATTATGCATTTTTTTATTCGGAATTCGGACTAGGCTAGTAATGTTTTTGTCGTGTGGTGAGTGATTGAGTAACTATAATTATATTATAAGTTGCTTAGTTTGGGGTTAGGTGGCGCTGCGTGAAATGTCCTGAAATATTTATTATTATATCTATATTTATTTATAATCTTAAATTAATTTTTTTACAATATTTTAAAAAATAATAAATATATACAAAACAAAAACATTGTAAAAAACCTAACCTTATTATTATTTTATTATTATATTTATTATTTCGCAACAGTAGCTCTTTATAGCTGCTTTGACTGATGTGAAAATACGTAAAGACGTGGTCCCCGTATGAACGCAGTTCTTTATACAAACGTTGATACTGCCCAAACAAATTTTGTTTTGTATTGATGTCGTGCAGATTATACTCAAACCTTTTGAGCTTGAGTTTTTTACCTTTGCCCCAGTGCTAATAAAAGCAAAAATTCTTGATCACTATTCGTCATCGTGTTGTGTTACGGATCGGTGTGAACAAATAATTAAGTGTCACAGCGTTTGTTATCACAACTAGGGATGAAAATTTCCGGAAATATTCCGAAAGTTTCCATTACTTCCATGAAACTTTCCAAATTTGTCAGAAACAATGGGGAATAAACCCCAAATCAGAAATCTGATTTTTTTAATGAAAATGCTAAGTAAAGTAAAATTAGTGCTGATAGGATAGAAGGCTTAGTGCTTGTCTACAATACTCAATCAAGAATTTTGGCTATAAGATTTAAGTTCTAACTGATATCCCAAGGAAAAGAAATACGCTGTTCATTGATGGAAAAATCATACCAATTACAAAAAAAACATTGTATTTTTGTTTTACTTTGTTAAATAGACTTATTCTTGTGCATATGAAAGTATATACACGTGTCTGTATGTAAAGGGTGAAACAGTGCAATGACTGATTCACAAGTAATAATCTGGCTGCTTGGTGAGCTAATGTTAAAACAGAATTATATGAATTATGTTTATATCAGTCGGTATCAATGCCCTCTTTGGTTGTTTATGATCTTTATAATTGTAAGTCAAAAAAAATGATGGGTTCAGCTATCATAAGTTACCAGTATCATAGTTTTCACTTTTTCTTTGTATATTTCCATCGTCAATTAAATATTCATGGCAATTACCATCATTTATTATAGATTTGAGATAGATAAGTATAATAACAAAACAAAAATAAACCCAGAAGGCCGTGGTAGTCAAAAAAAATGCATTCGAAAATTCAGCGTTAATCTGGAAATTTTAGAAAGTTTCCTGCAATGTTTCCCTATATTTCCGGAAACATTGGAAGTATTCCTGGAAAGTTTCGAAAACATTCGGACATTTTCATCCCTAATCACAACGCTCGCCCGAGTAGGCGGGCGTTGCGCACCGTAACGTGACGCAATCATCGGATCGCTTTCCCGTGCGTCCCGCCTCTGTGTGACGCCGGTTTTATTGTTATAATTTTTAACCCCCGACGCAAAAACGACGGGGTGTTATAAGTTTGACTTGTCTGTCTGTGTGTGTGTGTGTGTGTGTGTGTGTGTGTGTGTGTGTGTGTGTGTGTCTGAATGGATGAACGGATTTTAATTTAGTTTTTTTTTGTTTGAAAGTAAAGTTAGTCGAAAGTGTTCTTAGCCATGATTGATGGAAATCGGTCCAAGATGGCTGCCGCTTCAAAATGGTGGATTACTTTTTTTTTTATACATAACCCCCTCAATATGAGTATCAAATGAAAGGGCTTGACTAGTAGAATATAACGCACTATGATAAATTTAAGATCCAAGATGGCCGGCACCACAAAATCGCGAATTACATATTTTAAAAGCGTTGCGTTGGGGTTTTTAATTTTTTATTTATTTAATTCACTTGTTCCGCATGTAACTACATCTGTATAATGACAATATTGATTGAAGTAATACCATTACACTCTACGTCTGAATCATCAGAAAATTGTATGCTCTTACTGTTAATGTTTTTCCAGTAAAGGTATATTATATTTTTTGTATTTAAGAGATGTGTATGGTTATTACAGGACGTGGTTGGCCCAGTCGGCCGGTCTGGGGGGCTATCCAGGCGCTTGTGGCATGGGGCGCAGTCCTCCACACACCGCCTTGCCTCACCAAACTTCGCCGGTTTCCGTCAATCCTTACGCCACACATCAGTTACAGGGCCAGGTACGACGCATACGTAAAATTTTCAAGTTGATTTTTTTATCTATGTACATTTTTTAAATAAATATTTACATGTAAAAAAGACATTTTTGAAGGAGGATGTTCCTTTTTCGTCCCTTTATGAACTGTTTTGGAAATATTATTTTATTTGGGTTAACGTCTCGTAGGTCAATCAATTCTTGCACAAAAGACAACAATCCTCGTTTAAGTGTAAAAGACGAAAGTTTTTAAATTGTGTAATTATAACGTTTTTTTGTTGTTTTTTTATGGTTAATTAAACTTTTTGGTCATACGGGTCATCTAGTTGTTCCATGGTTAATTTTACAGACCTAAAGAACCCGCTTTGGATTTTTAAAATATGTACAGTTTTTTTTTCAATTATTGAGCGTATTATATTTTAATAAAGAACAAGTTCGAAGCGAACAGTTTTCAAAACAAGTGTACTGAATTCGGATTCATGATACCGTAATCAAATTGAGATTAAACTTTGCGTAGCGTGTTATAAAGCAATAAAACTGCGCGTTTGCGAGTCAACGCATGAACGCTACAGTAGCTTGATGAAAGCGTTTATCGGGACGATCAATTATTAGGTAGACTATAAATTTGTTGACTAAGGTTTCTGTTTCACCTAAATAATTTTCGTACATGAACGATAAATGCACTTGGCGAGTAACCTTGTTGAAAACAGAAATAAGCCCTCTGTATGTACCTACTTCCAAGCGTAAATATGTAGAGGTACATACCATATATTTTTCAGTTTATTATAACGATTTTTTTTAAATTATTCTCACAAAGAAATTGTTGAATGTCAAAGGGGTACATACAAAATATTTTTATCCATTGGATTATGGAAACGGAAAATGTGATGTTTTTTTTTGTGTTTCAGCTTCAAAGTCCGCTGCAGTCGATGCAGACTATGACAATGAATAGCTACAACTCTATCGCTGTAAATGCCTTAGGTAAGTGAAAAATTCGGAAACCTGTCCGTTGTTCCGATCTGTCCCACCACGGGGGCAGGCGCAAGAATAAAATCTGTCCCCTTATTAGCATTGGTAGAACAATTTTCCCCCCTTCTATCCCCCAGTTATTTTCTCAGGGGGACAAAAAGATGGAGTGTCATTTGTCCCACTATGACAGTTGGAGGGGGTAAAAGTAAAAGTATACTAATTAGAAGAGCTTGGGTTTCAAAAAGCTTATAGAAAATTGTTCCTTAGCTTCAGGGGTAGTAAGGTCATTTAAGTGATCAAAAAAAATCTATTTTTAATAGTTTCAATTATTAATATTTATTTAGTATTAATCCATCAATATTTAATAGTTTAAATTGTTAATATTTATTTAGTATTTTATCTAGTATTTTAGTTTTTATATTTATTATAATTTGTGTATATAGGTATATAATATATTATATTAGTTTGTCAGTTAACTTTAAGTACTAATGTTAAGTTTTCTTAGAATTGTCCATGATATTTGTCTGCACTCCTCTCATTATCTTGTCATTATTTCCAGTAAACAGGTCAACTGGTAGAAAATGCTATGTTAGCATTAAGTTAGTCCTAGCGTTGTGCTGAATAATAAAATAAATAAATATTTCTTTGCACGTTTTTTCGAGCTGTATGTGTGTGTATTTTTTTATTTCTTTAAAAGTAGGCATGTTTCTAACAATTTTATCATATTCGGAATTTGATTTTTCTAAATTTTTTTGCACAGAGGTAAGAGCTTGACATACTTCTTTAAAATATTAACAATTAAAGATCGTTTAGTTAGCTCCGGATCTGTGATCTGTGTGTGTGAGGCAAGTGGTGGTAGCAAGTGTTCGTACGTTTACGTGTTGTCTAACGTTATTGTTGCGATCTTAAAAAAAAACTAAACATACTACATTTTGCCGAATAGTTTTAAAAAAATTGCGCATTTCGGGAAAGTGATTTTTTTGTGCCTAAGCCAAAAACAAGCATCCCCACGAGGAGAGAAAGTCAGTAGGGATGGAATAGGCGAATATTTTATGTTAAATAACTTATCGTAAGAGGTTCTGTTTTTTGAGATCAGATAGCTTCAGTGTTCAGATTTTCATGACAGCGCGGCGTGCATTTGTTGTTACGTAAGTGATTCGTAATTTGTGAAGAATTTTTCCACACAGCTTTGTTGTAATGAAAGAATCAACCTTAAACTATTATATTTGGAAATTTTATTTTAACGTATACCTAATTCGGAGTTCCGATATAATTGTTACGATGGAGCGCACTCAAAAAATATTCCCAAATGTAGAATGATAATATCATTGGTTGATTTAGAGATTTTAATTTATTTACCTCACTTTATTATGCATTGCATAACCATATCCACGGGGTTTCAATGCACTTTTAAACTCGCTCACGCTAATATATCGATATTTTCTTTTTTGAACCGAAAAACGCGGCAAAATTTCTCTTGTGACAGCTCAATAAGATTAGAAGTAAAATTATAATAGATATCTAACATACTTAGATGAAATTTATGTGAGATTGATTGTTATTTTACCTCTATTAGTGAAAAGATTCAAATTTATTTTGGTTATAATTGACATGTCGTATTGTAATTGAAGGTTGACCAAAATGGTCATTAGGGGGCGTCCATAAATTACGTGAGGTGTTTAAGGGGGGGAGGGGGTCGATTCAAATCTCATCTAATCTTACGTTGGAGAGAGGGGGGGTCTCAGCAAATATCACGCAATTTTTTTTCTGATTGAAACAAAAAAAAATTATATTATTTTGGTCCATTTATGGTCTTAACTAGTCGTAAATAAAAGCACGAAGCAATTTTTTTTTTCTTTTTACAATAACATTCCAACGTGTTTACGTAAGAAACCCACATTTTTAAAAATCTCACGTGAGATTGGGGGATGGGGGAGGGGGTTGAATAAAATCTCACAAAATCTCACCAGGGGAGGAGGGAGGGACAGAAAATTAAAAAAAAACACCTCACGTAATTTATGGACGCCCCCTTAGAAGTTTTGGATGGTAAGAACAGCTTCTTTTTTTAAGGTGCAAATTTCAGAATGAAAATACCCACTCTTTATTGTGGACCAACATTTACAAAAATATAGAATAACACTGACATAAAAATAAACACGTACTAATACCTACTTAATAACTTTAAAATAATGTTTGGGCTACAGAAGAAGAATATTATCAATGTGTTGTAATAATTAGCAATTGTGCTTATTAATTTGATTAATTACAGATGGATCTCCAAGCCCTGGGCCGACGTACGCGCCCTCTGGCGGTTTCTCTCCGAGTCGTCATCACGATATCGTCACCTCCTCTGATGCAGCTGTGTCACGATTCCCCTTTTGGACGGAAGGTAGACAATTAACCTCTGTAATCTATCTGTGTGACCAATGTATCAATACTCATTATTTATCTTTAATTATTTATTAAATATAACATTTTAATCTTATTGATTTCAAGTATAAAGCTTGAGTATACATTAGCGTAGACTAGCTTGAGTAGACAATGCGTTAGTCTGGGAAGATTTGCCTATTTTCAAGTTTTTGGATATTTTATATAGGTACCTATTTACGATCAAAAATCACATAGTATTATATCTCTTACCCTTCGGTTCTTCTTCAAAGTTCCGTTCTGGACGTCTCTAATTTATACCTCTACACTTTTTTCTTCCTTTCCACAGGCAATGGAAGGACGCTGTCTACATGTAAAAATGTTGTAAAAACACCAGGGCTTAGGATCTTCAGGAAAACTTTCTATTATTGTACTCGTAGGTATACCTACATTGGTAAAGTGTGCGTGTTGAAAATGTGTATTTTTTAAAACAGGCACTTGCTAGAAAACTGCCCTAAATGTGCAAGTGTACATTATGCGGAAAGTGCACTTTTAGAGAAAGTGCACAAAATATGTTTAACAAGCCTCATTTCAACCTAGCAACTGGGTTGTAAGTTCGATCAAAATCAAGACCTTTTTTTGTCTCAAACCTTTGGCTACTATTTTCATTACAACCATCATGCCATCAATATTATTTATTGCTTTAAGGGTGTATTTTTCAATTAAGATAATTTAAGTTTTGCTTTTATTAGAAATAATTTAGTTTTTACATGGTTTGCTCCCATATTTTTACATTGAATAAGTAAAAATATGGAAGCTTATGGAGGTTGCTCGCTCTGTGTGTATCCGCCTATTGGAAACAATATTTATTTCACCAGATAAATAATCTGCATGTCTCATTATAAACTCATCAACAATCAACTCTAAATCAATCTTTCTGTATGTATCCCAAAAGAAGATGTTTGATGTTTTTAAAGTAGCTTTCGACATTGCTACTCCTAGGTACATTAGTATCAGTGTAAAACTATTTTACACATCAGGTTTGACCAAAAGGTAACTTCATCAAAAATTGTCTGGAACAATCTATAAAATCTGCTAAATAATATAATATATTATATCTAGATTTTTTGAAGTTCTAGAAGTAGAGTATTTTTTCAGTTTCGTCACTCAATCCGGCATAAAATTTTTCCTTAGACACGTTTTCATCAAACCATGTTAAGAACTCATTCTTTGTTCTGCCCTCATTATAATTATTACCAAACACAGTGGCACTAGCAGATTTGTTGTCTTCACATAGTTCGTCTACATCTTTGTCAATTGTTTTCTGACCAACCCTTAAGCATTTCTCGTGCAAGTTTACATCTTGACTTCTCGCCTTTGCTAAAATAGCAATAATAATATCTCTGTCATATTTTTGTAGAGCCACAGTAATCAAGGTTTTCAAGATGGACTTCGCTTTTAAATAATTATTACAGAATTTTATTCTATATACATTATTTTTATATAAAACTTTTTGATTCTGACGTCTACAAATTTGAAACAGGATAAACCATACAGACAATTAACGAAGTGAGGTGTATCCAATCGTAAGAAACATTCGGGGACTATATTATATCTATATCTTATATTATGATGTGGCTCATTCTCATGGAATCGATTCTCATCGTCACCTTCATGGCAATTCTTATTTATTGCTTATTTGTAATGATTATGTATAACATCGTATAGAGCTGGATAACACGAGTAAACTTTTATATAAATGATTTAAATCGTACGATTCGTTTCGAAGAAAAACAGTTTTGAAATTTTCGACGCCACGAAAGTGATTCAGTCAATATTTTTTCACAACTTTTTCAAGTAAACCCCTTTTAAAAAACTCAATCTACCAAAAATGTACAATAAAATGACATTCTACGTAACAACAAACCTCACTACAGACGAAAATATGCGTAATTTGTGATATTACTTTACCTTTCACTTTACTTTTTTATTAGGCAGAAATTTGGTATGTATGTATTAAAACCCTAACATAACAGATAAAGTACTTTTTAGTTAGTAAAAAGGCCCTTTCTAAACAAAACAATACAAAAATATCACTTTCGTGGCTTAAAAATCACCTTCATGGTAAAAAACGCTATGAAGGTGATGCCACGCTGGTGACGAAAATAACCCTTTTTGATGAAATTCTAGAAAGTTTAGGTATAATGTATAAAATGAAATACTACATCTTTATCTCGCACATTTTGGCGTTTCGAAAAGCTAGCTTTGATTTAAATAACTAAAATACAATGCATAAAAATGTTGTCCATGCAAGTGATTGGTACACCCATGAATAAATTGAAACTTAGCAATTATATTTTTTCCCACGGCTCGATAAGTCCTATATCCTACTTCTACGATTGCAGAACATGACCATTATTGAAAAGAATCGAACTCTGTATTGGATTGTTGTTGTTGTGTTTTACAGCAGCCGTAAAACTAAGCAAATTTAAAGCACCTAAAATCGTGTGACCGCCACATTATGTCATTTTAAATTCAAAATAATAATGAAAGGCTTTTTTTAGACTGTATACCGTAAAGTGTATTTGTTTGCGAAAATTTTGGTATATGTTATATACAGATACACCGAAATTTGTTAAAGTAGTGTCCAAATGTTTTACTGCAACGGAAAGTGTGACACCATGAGAATACGAAAAATGGCCCCGTTTTTTACCTTTCATGTTAAATTTTAGTATTATTTTTTGCGTCAATTATGACAATCTTTATTTATTTTGTAGCGTAATATATGTTTTATCCACCTATCCAATATTCATGTCTCTTTCTTTAACCGTTTAGGAAATATAACCGTGTGACCATCAAATTTGAGCTAAAATGAGAATGAGCCATGTTACATCAGACTATGACATATTATGAGCATGATTTAGTTTCATTCAAATTCGTTCAGTAGTTTCAGTGTGATGCTCGGTGTCTGAGATACAGACAGACAGAAATGAATTTTAATATATTTTTTACTTCACTTATTTTCTGCCACCTATTTGTTATTTGAAGAGGAACTCCGTCCCCCTTAAGCTAAAACGAGTGTTTCTAAGCAAATTAAAAGAAGAAAAAAAGCCCTGTGAAAAGTAAAAAATGTCAACTAATGTAGTAAGAAATGTACTAATTTAGTACCATTATTAATGAAGTAATTTAGTACCATTTACACATTTTTTTATTCAAATTTTTATTTTTTTACACATACGAGTATGTACCGAAAAAGAAACATCACTATGTGTCGTGGTCGTGCTGGGAAGAATCACACAATTAGTTTACAGTCACAGTTAATGATGATTGCACGATCAGCCTCGTGATTGAGCTTAACATGATGAAATGTTTCGTTTTCAGTAAAATTGCGATTTTAGCCACACGTTTATATTTTACTGACACAGACTTGAGCTTTAACGTTGGCAAATAGTTTCGGAAAAACGATCCAGGTGGCGCTTTTCTGTTCACAGGGAAGCTATTTCACGCATTGTTGTTCGTACAATGAGTTAGATGGGGCTACTGCTACGAGATTCTATTTGTGGATATTGCCTTCACAAGAATTTTCCCGAAATTTGTAGTTTTGCTTAAAATATGTAAGCGATATAATATAAATTTATTGTTTACTTTCTCAAATTCAGTTAATCGCATCTTGGTCTTCTAAATTGTTTTTTTTTTATATTTTCTGTGGCATGTTTTCAATTGATTCAATTGTATTTTTTTTTGTTCATTTCAAGTGATATTAATTACGTTCACATAAAATATAGCGTATCATTTAGTTGATCCGATAACATAATATTATTGCATTCGCGTCATGATACGACGTCTCGTTACGCTAATCTGAACTGGGCGATCATGACACACTTCGGTGATTGTGATATTATGTTGACCACATTTTGTGGCCAGTTGATTTATTGTAATTTTCAAATCCTGATAAAGCGTGCACTGGGCCTATAGAACGTTAGTTAATGAATTAATCAGTGAGGATATAAACTTTTCTTAAATTTTAATCAATAAAAAGTTTATAAACTAATTACATTAAGCTGATATTTTACAATTTACCATCTGTTATCGCCCCCGAGATTATGAACTCTCCTGTGATTAGTCATAAATTAGCGATTCTTTCAATTTTACGGTGAAATATATAATTTTGTAGGCTAGCCAACATAAGATTATATTTGTACTAGCTTACCCGGCAAACGTTGTTTTGCCATATAAATAATTAATAGGAATGATTAAAAGTTAATATGCGAGTTACACTGAGATAGCAAAATAATAATTGTCAACGTTACTACTACACTTGATGCATAAACAATAATGATGGCCGACAACTGTGTAGGGAGTGAGAAAGAAAGGAGACCGGCTTCGTTCTCATCCCTACTCCGTGCTGTTTACTGGGTCAGAAGTGACACCTGTAGACATCTGGCGGGGATAACTAATTAAATAACGATTGATCAGTTTTCGACCGGAGAGGAAAAATTATTAAAATGGCTATTAAAAAATAAGGGTTGATCGTAGAAGGGTGAAAATTTAGGATTGTATGTATTTTTGTATTTTGTATCATAAAAAAATAGAAATTAAAAATTTTGTTTAAAAAATAAAATAAAAAATTTAGGGGTGGACTACTCCTAACATTTAGGGGGATGAAAAATAGATGTTGGCCGATTCTCATAGATACCGGATAAGCACAAAAAAATTCATCAAAATCGGTCAAGCCGTTTCGGAGGAGTATGCCCAACTAACATTTAGGTGATAAGAATTAGTGCTACAAAAGCTGTGTAAGAGAATTTAAAAATCTAAGGCGCTATTAAGGCGCTAAGAATAGGTGGTATAAGCCGCTATAACTACCTTTTAACCCTGATTTGGGCCCACGAATTTAGAACTTAAAGTTATTTAAGAGTTCTAGAGGAGTAATATTTGGGTGATAGTAAGGAGTTAGAGTGGTGCTATTTGAGCTGTTGTTACCACTTTAAGTGTTTAATGAGTTATTGTCAGGTTACAATCGCAACCCTAGAGTGGTACACAAGTGGTATGAATTACTCTTGTAACTTTTTAGTTTGTGTATTAGTGCTTATTTGAAACAATTTATATCTTAGGAATATATCGCAGATATTAAGTGGCAGTTTATACAACATTAGGCGCCAACTGTTTGATTTATTTACATACTTTTTGTGATTTTGTTACCCCAACAGCATCTAAATATTGAGCAGAGTAACTATATATCATGTCCAGCACAACATTGAGTTTTTAAGTGTAAAGACGACAAATAAAAATTAATTGATAAGTCAATGTATTTTTGATTCGTTGTTTGATTATAATCATTAAATCTCACTGCGGTGATAAGTTTTTTGTAAAAACATATACTAGTTTTCATCTCAATTTTAATGCGCCTCTGAAATAAACTACTTTTGATGATATTCTGTAGAAAATAAATATATAGTCTCAGATACTTTTGTTTCAATTATGGAAAATAATAGTTTCTAATAGTGTATATAGGGTTTTAAAAGAAAAGAAAAGAAAAATTGTTTTGAAAAGTAAAGTAATAATGTTTAAAACAAGGTTTCATCCAATTTTTTTTTTATAGGTTATCTTTATTTTAATGGAGTCAATTTTCAATCACTTATGGTTTCTGTTAACTCTGTTATGCAAGTCAAAGTTTTTAAAGAATGATAATTAGCACTCCTTAGCCACTTTTAGTTCTACAATAGGGTTTTAAAGCAGAAAAAATATGTTAAGTTTGCATAAAAGTCTAATTTGGAGCCATTCGCTGAATATTTCTAGGGTTCCGCTGTTATTGTTTGAAA
This sequence comes from Hemithea aestivaria, assembly GCA_947507615.1. Lineage (NCBI taxonomy): Eukaryota > Metazoa > Arthropoda > Insecta > Lepidoptera > Geometridae > Hemithea > Hemithea aestivaria. The sequence goes on from OX382323.1 coordinate 7,458,180, forward strand.
ACCCATTTTTGATAATGATTATGTATATTATATAGCATTTAGTCTGTATTTATAATAAAGTCAAAGTCCTTTTTTATGTTTCCATGGGTGCCTGATCGATAAAAATAATATTTCCGTCAATATTATGAAATTTAGAGGAGTGGGTGAGATATTAGATGTGCCTATTTAAGGGATTTTAATTCTGTAACTCCACTTAAAGTGATATATAATAGTTATAAAGTTTGCAAATAGTGCTTGCCGCAGTATATACTATAAATAAGAACCACTGTATGACCTGTTGTTTACCGATTAACCGCAATATATAACCTTAAGTGTTATTAAGGTGGAATCAAACTCTTACAGCATTAATTATAAGCTAGTTTATAATAAAAATACTTCACTAAAACGAATAACATTCTTAATACCTCTAAGAGCTCCATTGAACTTATTAGGTTGTAAACAGCATTTAACTAACTCTGTTCTTGAACCAAAAGTGTTAGTGAATAACTGACAAAAACTTTTAGTGGTATACTCTTCCTTAAGCTATAACATTAACCCTTACAGTGTTACAAGATACGTAGGCTAACTCTGTTTAAGAACATCAAGTGTCAGTTAACACCTGACAAAAACATTTAGTGTTTTACTCTTCCTTAAGTTATAAGAGTACCACTAAAAGTGTTACAAGACATTAAACTAACTCTGTTCAATGACATCAGTCGTTAGTAAGTGGTAGTAGACACCTTAAAACTTCTTTTAGTGTTTTAGACTTTTTAAAGCTATAAAAAGTAGTGATATAATGGTCTCGACTAACTCCATATTATCACCTTAAGGTTTTTATTTTTTTTTAATACCATTACTTCTCTCGAAGGTTTAATTATTTGTCCTTAACACCTCAATAACGCTTAATTCTCTTGCCGGAGCTCTTATATAACATTTGTGTAACTATAAGCTTTAAAAAAGGTTGCCGTTAGCACCAAAATGTTTGTTGGGTGGCAACGAAAACTGTGACACGAGAATTTTATATATTAGATTTGTTCCACTTTGGTGGTGGTAGGCTTCGGCCGTGGCTAGTTACCACCCAAACCGTGCCAAACCGTGATGCCGTGGTTAATGCAACTGTGTCCGGCTCGATGTTTAGTGAAGCCAGGGAGGGATGATCCCGCTATCTAGGTTTAGTCTAGATGGTAGCACCATCTTTGACCGCATCATCGCTTAAGATCACACAAGACAGTTAAAGGCTAACTTATAGTGAATAATATAATTTTAAGTATTATATCGGTTGTTACAGGAGGATCTCCAAGTCCCAACGGTTACGTGCCGTCGAACAGTTTCTCTCCTCCAAGGCGCCACGAAGCTGTCTCGTCTTCAGATGGCGCTCGTTTTCCTTTCTGGCCCGATGGCGAATAAACGCTCTTTGACAATTTAATAAAATGTTATATGTTAGCGTTGGACAATCAAAGATTTGTTATGGCTTTGGAATTCTCGTAATAAGAAATTTTGAATTTATGAATAATAATGAAACAGAATCGGATTTTTCTCTAATGTTGACATCGGGCTACTTGAAACTTAGATTAAAATAAAAAGGGAAGATACGGTACAGACGTGTTGCAAATGGACCGCTCCAGGCTCTTAATTAGGTTCATGCACACAATTTCACTTCAGTCATAATCGGGTTGACCTACGTAACGCACGTGCGGCAGAGCAAATACGTAATTTGTGTAAATTTTATGAGACTCAGCTAAAAAATGAAATGAAATGTTATTATTACAGACTTAAATAACATCTTACGAGTAAATAAATATCATTATACTAGAGATCGCTTAAAGCGATAAGGCCGCCCATTGTAGACCAAATTTATTCTCTAATTTTAATCATATGTATTAGTTTGTGTTTATTATTATTATTACAGTGTTTTGTAAATATGTTGGTCCACAATAAAGAGTATGTACTTCTATTCTATTCTAGTAGTTTTAACAATGATATTTTTTTAAAATAAAATCTGGAATGAATTGCCTTCTTGTGCTTTTATAAAATGTATGAACAGTTTAAAAATTAAAAACGCATTCCATGGCATCACTTTTCATTCGTAAATACAATATTAATTTCTTATAAAATTACGATTGATTGATTTGTTTGTATTTTGGAACAACTCCTTATTAGCGCCATTATATAAGGCAGCCGACACTTTCCAACTATGTCTCGCTTGCACTAAACCAAGCTCTAATAAGAGCTTAGTTTCTCACTTCACGTAATAACGTAATATAACCACTTGATGAACGTGTGCGTGTGAATATCTATGTAGTGCACCTTAGATTGTGGCCTTAGCCTTAGTGGCCTTAGTTTAACTATAGCAAATAAATATCAATAAGTGTCGTGGTCGTGCTGGGAAGAATCACATTAGCAACTATAGCGCGTACCGCATCTTCCCTTCATATTTTAATCTAAGCTTGAAGGTTATTGTAGAACGAGAGACTTCCACTTCCAAATGCTTTACTTAAAGTCGTCGAAAAGGTAAATGTTACAAGACTAGTTGTAGTTAGCTGTTCTAGTAGTTTATATAGTTATTGGTGTAATAAAGATTGTATAAAATATTATTTTAAGTGTGCAGTCTAATTAGGTGATTTAAAAGTAAGAATGTTGTAATGTTTTTATTGAGTGATTGAATATGATATTGTCACGTGATCAATAAAAGGTCATTAGGTAGTCGAAGTGCATGTAGAGGTAGAGTAAAATCAAGCGGTTTTTTTTATTATAAATAAGTATATTGGTGTTGTGTGAATCTGGCTGCAGTAAATCCAGAATTAAGTCGATGTTTCAATTTCTAATAGAAGAGTATGGCCGTATGCACAATGCACATATCTGTGGCTTAATCGTAAGACAATATTAAAATTTGTTTTATTATTATTTGGATATTGTTGTTACTGATGCTCTTTTTTCTATTAGAAAGAAGGGTCTTATAACACAGTTAACACTGTTATTACGGTTAAGACGCTTAATGTGCGCGTAAATGCAATTCTTATAAGTACTACTAGTGCGTCCGCGATATGTTTTGATATTTGAGAGACTAGCAAAAAAAAAATTCAAATAAAAATATCAAAAAAGAAGGATCCATTACAGAAACTATTTCGAATGACTTGATTTGCTTTCCCACTTTGCTTATTCTAATAAGGTTTATTTATTGAAGTTCAAGTTGATCTTGAAGGAAGGCAAATCAAGTACGGATGTAAAAAGTGAAAAGTACGTATTTAGAGCAGTTACGGAGTTATTTACGGACCTGACCGGCGGCGGAGTAGTATACGGGGAAGAGTAGCAGACAGTTTTTGCGTATAGCGTAAAGAAAAATCTACAGAATGGTGTTTAAATGTATGTTGTAGGCATGTTCTCTCTTTAAATGCAAAAAACTCGTATAAACAAAAAAAAAAAAATAATAATAATAGTCGCTGGAAAATGCTCTGTTCCAAAAGTCTCAGCTGCGCTCCACTCCGTCCCCCTTTGATGGAAACAATCGTGTGCATCTGCACTGAGTGTCTTTTTTTTGAAGTATCAGTAAAAAATCTGAAATTTACAGGGGAGTTAGTAAAAATATAGTAAAAAATAATGCACAGGGTCTCGAATTTCTAAAACTTGAATTGAACGAGATATGACCAAAAGATTAGGACACTCAATCCTGATGCGCCGCTAAATACGAATATTTTCAAAAGTATTGACCCTAGGATTATAATTTTTAGTTCTGGAGTTAGTAAAAAATTTCTAAAAACTTTTGGGAAATTTTCAAATCAATAGAATGTGCCGTTACAGATTTATAACGGTTTAACTAGGACACTCAGTTCTTACGCCGTAAGGATTGAGTGTCCTGCTAAATATGGGTTTATTGGAATAAATACATAAAAATAACATTACCATCTTGTAGTCTGACCCTCAAAACAATTTCTAAAAGAGAAACTATGTCGAAAAAGCTTACCCTTTTAAAATAAATGAAAGATTTCATTTTTACGAAACGTCTGTACTGAGTGTCTTTTATTTTTGAAAAAAAAGGGTCAAATAGTAGTTTTAGAAATTTGGCACTTGGTGCAAAAGTTTTTACTAATTGAATACTAAAACATGATATATAATTTGTTTTTCTAAATTGTATATTTTTGGAGTAAATCCACTTTTTGCGGTTTTCTGTGAGTGTCTTTTTTTTTTCGAGGTTGAGCAAAATTAATGAAATTCACAGGGGAGTTAGTAAAAAATTAGTAAAAACTTTTGTAGTAAGTGGCGAATTTCTAAAACTTGAATTGAATTTTTTATGAGCAAAATACTAGGACACTCAATCCTTACGTTTTAAAAAAGTGAAAAACCTCGATATCTCGGTAAGTATTAACTTTTTTTTCAGGATTTTTTTTTCTAGAGTTAGTAAAGAATTTCTAAAAACTTTGTAAAAAAAAATATACAGGCTAACACGTGATGTTACTGAGTTATAGCGGTTTAATTAGTTTCACTGAGCGTAAGAACTGAGTGTCCTAGTTAAACGGCTCTACAGATAAAACTAAACCTCGTAGATAAAAACAACTTATATCCACGAGTTTTACTAATTTTTTACTAACTCTGGATATAAAATTCATTTTTGTAAGTTTTATATTTTTTGAGAAAAACCACATTTTCATGTTTTTCACTGAGTGTCCCATTTTTTTCAAAATATCAAAATGATTTTTTCAGGAGAGTTAGTAAAACATTAGTTACAACGTTTGCACTAGGTGTCGAATTTCTAAAACTAAAATTATTCTTTTTATGATCAAATAACTACAGTCCAGACGCTCGAAAAACATGAAAAACCTCGATATCTCGATAAATATTAACTTTTTTCCTCGGATTTTTTTTTCAGTAGTTAGTAAAAAATTAGTAAAATCTTTTGCACTAGGTGCCGAATTTCTAAAACTGAAATCAAATTTTTTATAATCAAAAAACTAGGACACTCAATCCTTACGTTTTAAAAAAGTGAAAAACCTCGATATCTCGGTAAGTATTAACTTTTTTTTCAGGATTTTTTTTCCAGTAGTTAGTAATGAATTTCTAAAAACTTTTACAAAAAAAACCAACAGGCTAACATGTGTTGTTACTGATTTATAGCGAATAATTAGTTTCACTGAGCGTAAGAACTGAGTGTCCTAGTTAAACGGCTCTACAGACAAAATTAAACCTCGTAGATAAAAACAACTTAGATCCACGAGTTTTACTAATTTTTTACTAACTCTGGATATAAAATTCATTTTTGTAAGTTTTATATTTTTTGAGAAAAACCACATTTTCATGTTTTTCACTGAGTGTCCCATTTTTTTCAAAATATCAAAATGATTTTTTCAGGAGAGTTAGTAAAACATTAGTTACAACGTTTGCACTAGGTGTCGAATTTCTAAAACTAAAATTATTCTTTTTATGATCAAATAACTACAGTCCAGACGCTCGAAAAACATGAAAAACCTCGATATCTCGATAAATATCAACTTTTTTCTTAGGATTTTTTTTTCAGTAGTTAGTAACGAATTTCTAAAAACTTTTACAAAAAAAACCAACAGGCTAACATGTGTTGTTACTGATTTATAGCGGTTAATTAATTCTGTTTTACGGAGCGAGCTAAATGAATAAAGCCGTGAGTTGTTCTCACCATGAATAATTCTTATACCTAGGCACTATTATTCAACTGACCACTATTTAATTTGTTGGCAATACTTTCTCTCTGATAACATACACGTTCAAACACTTGGCTGCCTCCCGACTCCCGGTGCCCAACTTTTACGAGGCTGCTGACTTTGGGAAGATCAACTTTTGCACACAGAATTAACACACGCACATACACACACACACACACACACACACACACACACACACACACACACACACACACACACACACACACACACACACTAACACACATAATACACCTAGGGAGCTGTTTAATTGAATAAGAAGGAGAATCTTAGTTCTAAGTTTATATTGTTGTATTTGTGTGAACAATAAAGAGTTTTCTATTCTATTCTTGCCTGACACGTGTTACTGTAAGTATATGCGAGCCCGTCTTACTTACGCGGGAATGAGGTACTGCAGCATATGCAGGTGTATATTAGCGCTGCAGTACCTCATTCCTGCGTAAGTAAGACGGGCTCGCATATACTTACAGTAACACGTGTCAGGCAAGAATAGAATAGAAAACTCTTTATTGTTCACACAAATACAACAATATAAACTTAGAACTAAGATTCTCCTTCTTATTCAATTAAACAGCTCCCTAGGTGTATTATGTGTGTTAGTGTGTGTGTGTGTGTGTGTGTGTGTGTGTGTGTGTGTGTGTGTGTGTGTGTGTGTGTATGTGCGTGTGTTAATTCTGTGTGCAAAAGTTGATCTTCCCAAAGTCAGCAGCCTCGTAAAAGTTGGGCACCGGGAGTCGGGAGGCAGCCAAGTGTTTGAACGTGTATGTTATCAGAGAGAAAGTATTGCCAACAAATTAAATAGTGGTCAGTTGAATAATAGTGCCTAGGTATAAGAATTATTCATGGTGAGAACAACTCACGGCTTTATTCATTTAGCTCGCTCCGTAAAACAGAATTAATTAACCGCTATAAATCAGTAACAACACATGTTAGCCTGTTGGTTTTTTTTGTAAAAGTTTTTAGAAATTCGTTACTAACTACTGAAAAAAAAATCCTAAGAAAAAAGTTGATATTTATCGAGATATCGAGGTTTTTCATGTTTTTCGAGCGTCTGGACTGTAGTTATTTGATCATAAAAAGAATAATTTTAGTTTTAGAAATTCGACACCTAGTGCAAACGTTGTAACTAATGTTTTACTAACTCTCCTGAAAAAATCATTTTGATATTTTGAAAAAAATGGGACACTCAGTGAAAAACATGAAAATGTGGTTTTTCTCAAAAAATATAAAACTTACAAAAATGAATTTTATATCCAGAGTTAGTAAAAAATTAGTAAAACTCGTGGATCTAAGTTGTTTTTATCTACGAGGTTTAATTTTGTCTGTAGAGCCGTTTAACTAGGACACTCAGTTCTTACGCTCAGTGAAACTAATTATTCGCTATAAATCAGTAACAACACATGTTAGCCTGTTGGTTTTTTTTGTAAAAGTTTTTAGAAATTCATTACTAACTACTGGAAAAAAAATCCTGAAAAAAAAGTTAATACTTACCGAGATATCGAGATTTTTCACTTTTTTAAAACGTAAGGATTGAGTGTCCTAGTTTTTTGATTATAAAAAATTTGATTTCAGTTTTAGAAATTCGGCACCTAGTGCAAAAGATTTTACTAATTTTTTACTAACTACTGAAAAAAAAATCCGAGGAAAAAAGTTAATATTTATCGAGATATCGAGGTTTTTCATGTTTTTCGAGCGTCTGGACTGTAGTTATTTGATCATAAAAAGAATAATTTTAGTTTTAGAAATTCGACACCTAGTGCAAACGTTGTAACTAATGTTTTACTAACTCTCCTGAAAAAATCATTTTGATATTTTGAAAAAAATGGGACACTCAGTGAAAAACATGAAAATGTGGTTTATCTCAAAAAATATAAAACTTACAAAAATGAATTTTATATCCAGAGTTAGTAAAAAATTAGTAAAACTCGTGGATATAAGTTGTTTTTATCTACGAGGTTTAGTTTTATCTGTAGAGCCGTTTAACTAGGACACTCAGTTCTTACGCTCAGTGAAACTAATTAAACCGCTATAACTCAGTAACATCACGTGTTAGCCTGTATATTTTTTTTTACAAAGTTTTTAGAAATTCTTTACTAACTCTAGAAAAAAAAATCCTGAAAAAAAAGTTAATACTTACCGAGATATCGAGGTTTTTCACTTTTTTAAAACGTAAGGATTGAGTGTCCTAGTATTTTGCTCATAAAAAAATTCAATTCAAGTTTTAGAAATTCGCCACTTACTACAAAAGTTTTTACTAATTTTTTACTAACTCCCCTGTGAATTTCATTAATTTTGCTCAACCTCGAAAAAAAAAAGACACTCACAGAAAACCGCAAAAAGTGGATTTACTCCAAAAATATACAATTTAGAAAAACAAATTATATATCATGTTTTAGTATTCAATTAGTAAAAACTTTTGCACCAAGTGCCAAATTTCTAAAACTACTATTTGACCCTTTTTTTTCAAAAATAAAAGACACTCAGTACAGACGTTTCGTAAAAATGAAATCTTTCATTTATTTTAAAAGGGTAAGCTTTTTCGACATAGTTTTTCTTTTAGAAATTGTTTTGAGGGTCAGACTACAAGATGGTAATGTTATTTTTATGTATTTATTCCATTAAACCCATATTTAGCAGGACACTCAATCCTTACGGCGTAAGAACTGAGTGTCCTAGTTAAACCGTTATAAATCTGTAACGGCACATTCTATTGATTTGAAAATTTCCCAAAAGTTTTTAGAAATTTTTTACTAACTCCAGAACTAAAAATTATAATCCTAGGATCAATACTTTTGAAAATATTCGTATTTAGCGGCGCATCAGGATTGAGTGTCCTAATCTTTTGGTCATATCTCGTTCAATTCAAGTTTTAGAAATTCGAGACCCTGTGCATTATTTTTTACTATATTTTTACTAACTCCCCTGTAAATTTCAGATTTTTTACTGATACTTCAAAAAAAAGACACTCAGTGCAGATGCACACGAAACAATCACCATTTTCCAACGCTTCACTTCGCTGCTCAACTCTGCATTTCTGTTTGTCATTCGTATAGAAAATTAAATACGAGTATGTAGTTAAGTATCTGATCGCGGAAGTTCTGTTGTTTGTACCTATATTCGCTTTTTTGATCTCATTGTAGCTCTTCCAACATTTCGTTGCTATATAATATTCGTTTCGATACATGTTCAGTAATTGTAAATGTTTCTGCATGATGAGATTATATGTATTTTTTTTAATTATTATCTGTATGTATTATAAATAAAGTGGTTAAAAAAATCTTGTTTATGTTGATAACTACCTACTTACAAAAAGCACGGAGCCGAACACAAAAATATTACGAGCATGGCGCAATCGACACTTAAGCGCTAGTTGAACGCATACTACCACTATACTTTGTGTGTCGTCCTCGAGATTAGTAAGGTACGGTGAGCTCACGGCGATGATTGATAAAAGAGAGATTTCATAATACCTACGTGCATGACTGAACACTATGAGAGTAATGGAGAGCTTGTACCTACTAAGGGCGAATCGAAATGTACCTATAATGATCTAAAAAATGACGAGATTGCGGGAAGGTAAAGCTTGCAACCCAAGCCCCGATTCCCAACCAAAGCAAGGATTCCCAACCAGCAACGGCATGTAAACGAGCATCCTCTGCTCTGTAGAACTTGGGATATTCATCAGGTTGTTAAATTCTAGTTTAGGTACAGACACTGAGCATATAAATACAGATCGATATGGGTACAGATCGTAGATTTTTTACAGCTAGTAACTATGTGTGGACTTTGCGCAAGGATTCCGTTGGACAGGCTCCGTCTCCATTGAATAACTTAGCTGACTTTGGAAATGATTTCGAAAGAGTGAAGCGAATGAAATGCACAATGTCGCTCACATGCATGTCATTCGTTATTTTGATATGTTCCCTCTACGTCGAGTCGTAATTGTCAGGAAAAATCCAATTTTAAATAGGTAAATAAAACGTATAAAAATGTGTGTAGTTCACGCCTGCCCAACCAACAGCCCAGGGCAGGTGAAACTAAATTTTCACGTGCCCCACTGATCGCGTGACTTACTTTTTTTACCTTATTAATTTGTTTGGACGAAACATTCGTATTAATATCATAGAACTTCACATAAGTATAGCAAAGTATGATAAATATTATAATTAATTTATTTAATCGAGTGATGCTTATGGATGTGGCGTATTGTATAGGCGCCTTATGTATTCTGTCCTACAGTTTACAATTCGCCGTTTCTGGACAATAAAATGGTAGGTTAAGGCTGCGTTTCTACCAGAGATTTAGGATAGAAATGTGTCGTCCGGGGATGTCTAGCTGTGCTGTGAAAATGTGTGGGGGTTTCCACCAAAGCTGTGCGATGAAAATGTGCCTACGAGGATGTGTAGCGGAGCTGTAAAAATGCGCATTAATGTGTGGTGCGAGGATGCGTTCCGAAGCTGTATAATGTGGAATTATTCCCATCTGTCCCCCCAATTTGTCCCCTTAGGGGGACGGATGGGAAAAAAAAGTTTCACCCGTCCCCCTTTTACCGTTGGGAGGACAGATTAAACTTTTTTTTTCCCATCCGTCCCCCTAAGAAACGGTAGGGGGACGGATGGGAAAAAATAGATTATATTATAATATAAAATAAATTATATATAAATGAAAAGTTTTATGATTTTAACGCTCTATATATTTTTTTCTTTAATAATAGTATTAACAGTTTATTCTTTACATTTTCTCAAACAAATTTACTATTAGCTGGTACCTTTTTGCGGCAGGATGTGATTTTTCTATAAATATTTATACTATGTTTTTTTCTCTTATGCTTTGTATATTATTATCATCTTGTGTGCAAATAAATTAATTTCTATTCTATTAATGCACAATACATTATGTACAATTTTAATAGAACAAAATAAAAAAATAGAAACACGGGGTTATCCAGGTCATTAAAGGGGCTACACTTACATTTTTGTACAGTTTTACCTTAATTAGTTTTAACTTGTGAAAAACTAGGTGTTCAGAAACTCAATATAAAAGTACTTCGTTATCTTCTTATTAATTCATTCAATCATTAGAAAAATACACACTTATGTCGTTTTTTGTAAAACAGCCTGGTTATAACTAAATACTCAATACTAGAAACTCAATTTAATAATAGTGTGTATGGCTCCGCGTATAATATTATAATCGCTTGCCAAATAATTGTTAATTGTGATGAAATAATTTCATTTTTAAGTATTATTTGAGACAATTCCCGTTGGAAAAGGGATATGATGACGTCAGAGAGTTTTTGAATGACAAATTATAATTTTGATTGAAATAACATTTTGGACATGCACTATGTGAGTTTAATTTTAATAAATTGTAATGACGTCGTATTCTTATTAATTTAGACATGGACATGGTAATTCACACTTGACATTATTAACGCTTCGCTATTAACGCTTCAAATAATTTGTATTTGTATTTGCCTTGAAATTACTACTACATAGGCTACTTTTCCTGTTGGTTTAGCAATTTTTAGCCACATATTTTTAAACTCACAACTACTCGCAAATAAATCAAAATAGGGTATAGGGGAAATCCCATGAGCTTATAATTTTGCAATTTGGTACACTTCTACTTCCAACAAACTCCGTCTATGGACTGGCTGGTACAGTATGCGCAAACCTCGTAACGCATCCTTCTCAACACACATTCCTCGCAACACATCCCTCGCACACATCCCTCGTACACATCCCTCGTACACATCCCTCGCTTGTTTTGTATGCGCAAAAATCTAGCTCCGCTGAGCCGTTTCCACCAGAGCTGTGCTAACCAAAGCGAGGTAAATGAAGCGATTCTATTGCTTCTTTACAAACACATCCCTCGCTACGCATCCTCGCACATCTCTGGTGGAAACGCAGCCTTAGTGTTCAAAGACAGCAGTAATAAAAAAAAAACAAAAGTTTTCGTTTAGAAAGTTTGTTATTTTAAAATTGGACACTGATCAATTTCTATTTTATATCTTCATACATTTCTTTTACAGTACAAAATGAAATTAATATGTATGTACATATGTATAACAAATTACATAATAAGTACACATAATGAGTCTTAATAATCCGTGCGAAAGCTTAAAAGAACGCATGAGAGTTAGAGGCTGACAGCTAGAGGTGATTCCTAATAATTATAAATACCTATTTGTTGCACTTTCATAATCTTAAAGACGTATCTCGGAGCTTGAGTTCGAACGCTTCGAAATACGAGTATATTCCAATAACCAAACATAGGTATACATTATATTTAATTTCGGAGAATTTTTGAATACTAAAATTAGACTTATTATATTTTAAAAAATACCTTTGGTTTTGATACTAAAGACTAATTAGACCTTTATTTTTATTTAAACCTCATACGTAGGTACTATTTAGCAAAAACAATCTGATTTAAAAACGTACTTCATCGTATGCCAGTAAAATGCGTTGGGGAATACTACAGCATCAATGATAAGTTTACAAATCTAGGATAATATCGTGATAACAGTCGAGAGCCACTCGATTCGGTTAATAAAATGTTGCGATAAATAACGAACTGATACTCGCTTGCCCTTGCATTTATAATATAAATACTATGAAATAATCAAATGATATTTTTATGCAAGTTTGACAGCGAGTCAAGCACGTTTTGCCCTAAATTATACAATACTTTGACCAATCGTAAGCGCCTTTGCAATGTATCTAATATAATATGATAAACTCGTCTTACACTCGTTTTTATAGTCGTGTCCTCGCTCGCGACTCTGCTCTATTCAACGTCGAAGTAAAAAAATTGCGTCCTCTCGACTATTTTTTTAATTGTTGAATAATCTCTTCCTCGAAAATAGTTGAGCTGAGGGCCGGACACGACTAATAATACGGTGTTATAGATCAGATATTTATAGGTACTCACTAATTGCCCTATCCTTTTATAAAAGAAAATCGCGATAATAGAGAAAACTTAAATATTTATAATAATAAATTATTTTTAAAATTGTCTAACATATACATAAAATTCTAAAACATCAACAGATTATTTATATCTAAGTGTTTCTAGATCTTAACACAATTATATAAATATAATAATTTACTACGTATACTTTGATATGGGTTAATCTTGATGGTTTTTTTGACATGAGCGAAACATTTGTCAGAGCTCGTTAGAATTGAAAAAGTGTTTCATAGTTGTAACACATCTATAACATAATATTAACTAACATCTGTAACTGTCGAGTTGCTGAAGAGTGATTTTTGACTTTAATAATAGAAAATGTACAATTTTATGAAGAAGTTAGTATTAAGTCACAAGAAAACATTTGTACAACTGACACTGAGTACTTATTTACAATACTTATTTATAATACAATGTTAACATAATATACATCTCTATCACGTTAAAAATATCCGAGTATTAAATATACATACTTGTGTAATACTTATAGCAGATATAGGTATTACGTGTATTTTTATCATATAAACATTATAAATAGCATATAAAACGCTTTTTAATAATAACTCTTGTAAATTTTTAAAAATCTTTTTTGCGGTTAAAGCCACTTTTCATTGACACTCGTTCAGTAATGCTGACATTTAGCTTCTTAATTGTAATCGGAAGGGGTACATTATTATACTGTACAACTTAATATAATTTACTTTAAAAAATATATCACTATCAAACGTGTATGACAAATAAATACAGATACATACCGTCTGCTTCCTTAAACTTCAGTATAGGTTAATAATAATAAATAAACTTTGAAAACTGTCATTTTTATTAAAGTTCATTTGTTTGTTATTAATTAATAAAGATATCTAATGCAATTTCGTCATCAGCTTTGATTAACATAGATCTATTTTCAATACGAATAATTTCGTACTTTTGTAATAGGTATACATAAGTGACGTCAAACTCACATGGGCATTATCGCTTTAGAAATATCATATCGGAATTTTGTAAAACTCCCAGGTATCAAAAATATTGTTTGATTTTTACGATCTCATATCGAAACTTTATTCGTTTCATTTGGAAGCTTCTTCGCGTGATTTTTTCAATCTGAGTGATTTGCTGCGAGGTTCAGGGAGCACGTGTAGTAGTCCAGGGCTTCTATCGAGACAGAGTGAGTGTCCGCGCTCCCGTGTCGGCATCGGGTGACTGTTGAGTAGGACGATCGACGTATCGAGCCCGGCGATGGAGCCGATGTCGCTATAAACTGACGCGTCACAGTACTTAGCGCTCTCACCGGGCAGTTCCGACACCGACAGAGAAGTTATGTCGTCACCAGAATCACTCTCCGTCTCTATAACCCTGAAATTTGAACTATATATGTGATTGGCTACTTCACAAATGTAAATGCGCAGGCCGTATGAGTTAAACACTCGCAAATGCTATTCGCTTACGTCAAGTTTAGATACAAACCTGACTTCAATCTGGTCGATCCGTTGTTTTATCTTAGCCTGTTCCTCGCCAACGTCGTTGAGTAGACTCTGCAGCCGGTTATTGAGGAGCTCCACAGTTCCCTCGAGCTTGTGTACTGTTTCCTCTAAGCTATATTGTGTGGTTTGGGCACTCGCAAATATGGCTTCATCGAGCAATCCGTCCTGAAAAAAAAACCTTGATATGGTAACTTCTGTAGTGTGATAAAAATGTTGAATTGTCTTTGATTGATCAATTTTAATAATACCTTTCTAAGGAGCTGACATCCTCGTTCAGTTAAGGTTGTCCTAGCGTCAGGATAATCAGCCAGAGCTTCCCATAAATCTCTTTTCGCCAAGCAAAATAGATCTGAATATCCCAAGGCACGCACGTTTGCAGTCCTCCTGTTGCCGGTACGATTGCCAGCTATTTCCAATACGCTCACTTCTCCGAATACCGAGCCTGCACTCAAAGTGGCCAACACTGTCGATCCGTCATCCGCGACCACTTGCAATCTGCCTCGCTTTACGATGTACATTTCTTTACCGACGTCGCCCTTTCTACAGATGTAATCCCCGGGGCTAAAAACTTGTAAACGAAGCTTTAACACGAGTGCTTCGAGAAGTCCTGGCTCGCAATCCTGGAATATTCTCACTTTTCGTAGTGTTTCTAAGTGAACTCGAATCGCTATTTCCGCTTTCAGTTTATCGGGCAGAGAAGATAGTACGTTTTCCTCGTCCAAAGCACCGCTTTGAGCCCACGTGTATGTGAACCAACGGATGACTCTGGCTTCTAGTTCACCGCTGACTTTCCTAAACGCCATATATTGCTTTACCCCATCCATTTTATTTTGAAACTCTACTCGAGCTACGTTCATATTAGATATCATAGAGCCGATGTTACCAACGATGGTTGCAAAGATTAGAACACCAGCTAAGAAGTCGGCCACTACAAATAGATATTCAGCATCGATCTCTGGTTGTGGTGTTTCCCCTATGGTGGTCAGTGTTAACGTAGACCAATAAAAACTGTAAATGTATTGATGGGCGAGTGATTCATTGCGAGTGCCCGTTATATTATACACCCAATTGTCTGAACCAAATCCAATTGCATAGCTTATAGAAAAGTAAAGGCACGCGTTCCAGTGTATCAAAACAATAATCGCCATGACGACCTGAAATCTTATAAAATGTATGTTAAATATACAAGATATTGTATAGTGAAACAAGTTTTGATATTATTATAAAGAAATAAGTGTTAACCTTGCATATCCTGAAGGCATTAGGGTAACTAGTGGCAGTCTCGGTGCGATCAAACCACACCCACATTCGAGGTAGGCGAAATAGTCGATTGAGTCGAACAATAACAGGGCACGGCAAACGATTCTGGAACACGACCAATATTGACATCTTAGCAATAACGAACTTAAAGAATGTCTGGGTGGAACTTTCTTGTACATGCGTAGGCTTCGAGTACAGTTAAGTTACGAGTCATGACGTCAGAGAAATTGAAGCGGGGAGCCTTGAAAAATTCAAATGAGCTATTTTAACACACATCGTAAATTTCCATGGAGCGTAAATGTATAGATACGTCATGTTCACAATACTAACATAATCACAGGTCCCTGGGCTCCACCAGTAATATGCTATGTCCGTGGGTACCAAAGATATCACATCATATCGCCAAGCTTTGCTTTTCAAATAGTGCTGTCGCAACATTCGTGAGTCTTTAACCATGAGCCCTTGTTCGAGATATCCTGAAATGTGATAACATATTAGATCAACCACTTTTAGTGATTTAGAGCTTGTATGACTTGAACTAAAAAAATGTTTGATCCATTATTGTATCAAACATGAATCGATCAATCACAAGTAGCAGGTGCTTGTTTTGGACAAGCGCATTGCAATATTTGTGTGGCAAAACCGCCTAGGCTGGGTCGAATGTTTGTCCACACGTTACCTAAATTTGATGACGCAAGGCGCGGCTTTGGAACGTGGGTGTCAAACTGTTGATTTGCGAACCTCACTCGAGCAGTATCGTTGACTTACTGTGTCGCGATCTCTATCGATTTTAATACTTCTGCTATGGTTTATGCGTGTCTTGTTATTAAGTTGTTTGCGTAGGGTAGGGTGTTTGTAGTTTATAATCTATAATTGTGAAGAATAATTAACCTACATACACATGCGAATCATCCAAAATTAGGATGATTGAAGTAAATAAGGCACTTAACTGAAATATACTCATTTGCATCGAAACATGTGTACTACCAGTGATGGGTGGTTATTGTTATGGTCGTATGTAATGTAGCCATTACCATTATTTTTTTACAATAAAGCATAAATGAATACTTAGAAACTAACATAAGAATACTTAGAAGGCATTATACAAATCAAAATCCGTGTAATCCACCAAATATGTACGAGTACATACTGTATAAACTGGTCGGGGCTATCTTCCCTTTTTTTAGATATATCCGTTTGTATTCACATATTATATTGTTATAACGAGTAGTGTAAGAACAAAGAATTGATAATATAAATGAATGAATGTATGACTCATGAAGACGGCCCTTACATCTAAACAAACCCTAAAATGAGGGATTTTAATTATCTTTTGATGTGTATAATATTTAGAACACTCGCAAAAGCGAATAAATTTTATGTGAAAATAGCCAGCCTCATTGATTACATTAATTTACATTCGCATACGATAAAAAATAGCATATTATAATATAACATACCTATATTACCGTCTTTTATGTTTTGAAGTATAAGAAAAATAAATTTATTCTTACTAGTTCAGTTGTCCAGATAGTTGACTGAACTAGCGGAATTTCTTTACTTGTTTGTTCGATAAAAAATAACCTATGTATGTGGTTTCATGTGTTTAATTTTATAACAAAGGCTAGTTTAGCGGGTGTTAAGTTCTGCTATATAACTGAGATATTTTTAGTAGACTACCGAGTTTCAATAGTCTCGTTCTTTCGGAGAACTATAAATATTTATTTAATTCACGATTTTTTCAAAAATTTGTGGTACAATGATATTGACTCGTATATATAGATAACATTTTAGTATTCTAAACTTAATGGTTAATTTATGTTTTAGATGACCATTTAGACATAATTGCTTATGGTTTATTGATTATATTATCCAGGTAAAACTAATATGCTTCCAAACTTACGTAAATACGTATAATACGAGAAAATATAAACTAACAAGGATTAACTAACCTTCATGGAGATGTACGATGGTGTCACTCAAGTATATGATATCACATAAATAGTCCAAGATAAACCAAAACGTAGTCAAGTTATCCAATTCCCAAAACACGGCTCTTCCAATAACAAATACGACGTTGTAGAGAATCGCCAACGATACCACTGCTAGCCACTGAAATGGTTTTTAACAATTATTCAAATGTTCACTTTTTTCTTAAACGGCACATTCATTTTCTTACATTACAGGTAGTCAATATTAAAATTATCTATTCAGAAATTTAGTAATCACTACCTTATTTAAGTTTGTTGGTAGTATCGACGTTGCGAAGCAAACTTACCTCAGCGAAAGAGCAATAAAAGAAGATTTCGCTCGCATTCTATAAAGAACCCAGTAATAAATAAAAGTATACATAAATATACAACTTACTTGGTAGTGGCCTGGTAGTGTAGGATCAAATGCAAGCTTCAGTCCACAGAAGAACTTAGATCTTTTAGTTTGGTAGAGTGGCTCGTCAGGGTCTGTGAATGTTTTGGCTGAGAATTTATCCAAGAACAAATCTGGAGGCCTGACGCGACCTTCGCCGCTGATCCGATAGCGAAGGTTCTGAGTTAGTCTCGACCATTGTCTTTGGTACCAGTTCCTTCTGGCATTCACTTCGCTAACAGCCTGTGAAAAAAAACGACGAACTTTAATTATTACATATTGCGTATTTCCTCTGAAGGATTCGTGTGTTAAGGTCCATTATAATTTAAATTTTAAAATTATTTTTTTCAATGCTTCTTTTGCGAATATTTTACGAACGGATATATAGGCCAAGCGCTAGTCGGACTACGCGTAGTGTAGGCTTCCGTAGAACTGGCAAACCGAATATGTCTTAACTTTTAGTGACAATATCTCCGAAACTAATAAAGATTATTATCTTAACCGTTATAGTTTTCCTGGAACGTACATGGTTGAAACCACATCCTTGATTTTATTCATGGCTTAAAAGCGAGTAGTTTAGATTCGGCGCTCTAAAAAATTTTAAAATTTGAATATCTTTCAAACAGAACACTAAATCGTTTCTCCGTAAAGCCGCGGGCGGACAGACGGACAAAGCGAAACTACAAGGCTTCCTTGTTGACTACGGAAGCCTAAAAAGTAGATAAGCGCTGAAGTTAATTTTTTATAGTTGATATGCTAATTTCATAGTCAATAATATTATTATATTACCGCATTTATTTGCCAAGTTTTGTTTCGTAGCACTGGGTCTACGAGCGCTACGGAGTCGCTACGAAGCTTTAAATAAAGATTCAATCTAACTACGCGAATGTTTTTGAGGACATGCAGTATAAAATCGTTTTGTATAACAATAACAACTGGTCTGTGCTCCGCTTCAGCTCGTTTACTGCCGTCATAACTGCTAGTTTTAATCATTTTGAGGAGCATGAAATTCTAATAACTCGTCTGTTGTCTTTTATTAGATCTTTAAAGCAGGTTATACACAAATACAATCAGCTTTTTTATAAGTTAATAGAGCGGGATCAATAGAGTGGAGTTAGTTAATGATTTTCTTTAAATTTTTTTTTTTGGCTTCAAGGGCATGCCAGTGCCATCATTCCCTAATAGGGATGTAGACAAAAAAAAATTGTCCATAATGTAGATTATTGTCAAATATTGGACACCTATTTTTTATTTGTAAATCTGAAAAAAAAATGTGAGAGATCCAACGCACTAAAGTTGCTTGGTCGTGACGTCACACCACTAAATCTAGTCCATTTTTGTTTAGTGGTGTGACGTCACGCGTTCATACACAATATTATAAGCATGTATTGCTATCTCAGCATGTGTTGTTATCTCAGTATCTCAGCCATTTTTTATTTTATTTGCAAGAAAAAAATACGTATCGAATATTTTTTATTATTAAAATTACGGACTAATTGTATTTTAAAAATTTTAACCTTATCAACATCCCTATTGTTATAATTAGCAAAAAAAGTATTACACAACGATATTCATAAAAAAAGAATAAAATGCAAAACAAAGGCCCCGTCTCTCTTCCACCTGCAAAGCAAGTTAATTAAAGATAACATTTACACTAAGATATTACGAGTATTTGCAGAAAAATTTTAATGTCCGATTCAATGTTTTTGTGAATTTAGATGACAGCTGTCATCTAAAATGAAAATCTACTCAAGACTGTCATTGAAGAAATGAAAGTTCTTCAATGACAGTGTCAGCCTAGGACCTCGTAAGCAAAAACCAGTATTCATAATATAAACAAGCTTAAAAAAATCTTAATGGAGTATTTTTTTGTTTAGAACTATTCTGGTGTCATGTGTTCCTAGTACATTTCATTGAAAATAATTGTTTTCTTTATAAAATAAGTAAATATAATGGAAATGATGTTATTTTTTGTAATAAAAGAGTGAACTTATGTTGAATAACATAAAAGGAAATACATTTTATTCTTATTTAGATTTATCGAGTGGGTGGAGGGGTAGTAACCCGTTTTTTTGCCGATAGGCGCAAATTATTAGATTTATTTAAAAGTGTGCAACCGCCTTTATAAAAGTAATATCAAATACTGGTTTTAACGAAATTGGAGCAACGATTTTTAATCTGCACTAAACGGTTTTCTGTGATGCCAGGTATTTCAATTGTTCCATAAAATTTTGTTTACATATATATTTTGATCTATGATTTTTTTTGTATACCTCTAGTATAATATTAGCCTTTAAATGTTAATAAGCCATAGTCAAATTACAACACGTCGTGTAGTTTTCTATTTCAGGCGTGGCAGTGCTTTTGTCCGAATGTCTGCAACCGTATTTTCTGAGGACATACCTAAATATATATTATAAAATCATTTTTTATCACTGGTTGCTTAAAGTCAATGTGTTTGGACTTTGAGCTTATAATTGGATTTGTAGCTAGTTTTGTGTGCAACTTGTAGTTAGGAGGTTGTCGTTATAAATTGTCATTGCCTTAAAATATTGGCACCATATAAAATATTAGTGATATCACTGTTGACACGACTAACCAATATCAGTTTCACTAGATCCATCAAATACTTCGAAAGGCGTCATCAAAACTAGCAATATCTAGGTACACAGTAACTGTGAAAAAATACCACAAAAAGCTTCCTGAAAATACGAAAAGACACACTGACAGAGATTATTTTATGGCTTATTCGAGATTTTAGACGTGTAACACTCTCACAGATAATAGAGTTGGTGAAACTGATATATTATCATGACCTTTCCAGGGTCACTGGTAAATCACTTACCTCTAGGACCTTGAAACAGAGACTTTTCTACTAAAGGGGCTATTCTCGTTCTAAATAAACAAAAAATATGACTTATATTTTGACAAAAATATCCTATTTAAATGTAAAGTATTCGTATGACCTGTCACACTCAACCAGACTCTGGAGTCCGGCGTCACGGTAAAATTTACGTTAGGCGTAGGGTGATCATACTTTTTAAGATGTGGCGCATTAGTTAAAATTTCATTTTCTTTTAATTATAACTATTTTGTATTTTGTAAGCAGTGTTGTTAATATTTTCTTGTCACCCACTTTTTTCACATAAAGGCAACTAGTTGCTTCGTTTTGAACAAAATTTTTGTTTAACAAGATTTCCTCAAAGCATGAATTCCAACAACGAGGAGCTTGCTTTAGTCCATAAAGACTTCTTTGAAGTTTACACACGTTTGTTGTTCCATCACTGAAGCCTTCTGGCTGCTCCATGTAAATATCTTCCTCAAGCTTACCATTCAAGAACGCTGTCGTAACGTCAAATTGTGTTAAATATAATTTATCTTTAGCAGCCACACTTAGTAGTGCTCTAATAGTAGCCATTCGTGTGACTGGGCTAAACGTTAATATCTCTAATTTTTCGTTCTTTTTCGCAATTTGTTTTGCTGGGATAAGTTCTTAAAGAGCATCATCCTTACGTGCAACTCTCTCGAACGCACGATATGGCGAATTAACGGTAAACCTCTAGATATATTTTTTTTATGTTTTTAAAATTATTACCAGTTTGCTATTTTAAATAACAACATATACCTAGTTATTTTTAAAACGAAAAATACGTTTGTATTTTCGAATCAGAACTGTTAAAAATATTTTTAATTAATATTGTCCAGAGCGTTACGGAGAAACATTTCCAAAAAGTAAATTCTTTGGATTTATATTTCAAAATATCGTGCGAGCGAGATAGTCGCAAGGACAACGCTCTTAAGTGAAGATTATTTGCTGTTTATTATGACCATGTACAAGATTTGAGGCATGTCATGTCCAGTACTATACACAAGGCCAAATCTCGTAATATTTCATATTAGCTGTCTCCATGTGAGATTAGGAATGTATAGTCCAGTGAATTTTGCAAATGTCATCCTAAAAGATTTTAAATAGTTATAACGGTGCGGCATTTGTCCATAACAACTGTTTCGAATTAAAAAAACATTACCTCAGTTGAATTCTTTAGGAGGTAATTATTATTCAGGTTGGCGAAGGTTTTGTGTGACGTAAACGCAGAGGTTTCGTCCTACAAAGTTTCTTTCATGCTTCATTAGAAATGATTTTAAATGAATTCTTGTGAAAATCTTAATTTAGGAGTTGAGCAGACTTTTGAAGATTAAGAAACATTTTATTGAAGCAACAATCTTTACAAATTTACATTTATTTCTTAAAATACTTTCGCCACTCTAACACAACACTTTATTTTGACGCTCATTTTAATAATCCTCGTGGATATTATTATATCTTCTCTAAATATAAATTAATAATATCTACTTTTACTAGTACCTAATATATCTCTTACAAGCGAGTCTTATATGTAATATAGTAATATCCAATAACTATTCCACAATGCACATTATTTACGGATTTTGGATGGCTACGACGCGACGCGACAGTTGACGTTTATTTAATTGGTTGTTCGTGGCTACACATCACATTTTCCATTATATTCTTTAACAACTGTTTAGATGGACTATGAATTAGAATTTTAAATGAGTACGTAATGGCAACGTGTACATTTTCATTGAGCCAAATGTAATGCGACTTGAATTGTAACATCTCATTACGATAACAATAGAAAATGTTTTCTAAAATTGCAATGTGTCACCTTCATTGCAACCTTAACATTACTATTTTTGATTTGAACCATGACCCCGACCAAGGTGTGCCTTTGTACCTTCAAAGTACAATTATACTAGTAATTTATAAATAGCTTCCTTATTAGAAGAATACTCTTTCCTGTTCGGGGCTGTTTTTTATAGCATAGTTTAGTATGGATTCCATACAACGTGATGAGAGTTGTTATAGCTCAGGCGAGTGTCAACGTGGGGTAAGCTATGAATTTAAATCAGTCGACGTCAAAACGAATCGTGTCATTGAACAGATCAATACCCTTTTGTTTAATACATTTTTTATTTACTGAGAACGCGTCATACTTTTTTACCCAATATCGATCACATTTCTGTAGGCTAACGGCCAACATAATATAAACATACTGTATATGCACTCGAAGGTATGATAATAGCTTGTTTACAGACGTATTTGTTAAATTATTGGCATTTTAAATTAAGCTCACTGAAAATAAATTGATGACTGGAAATAAAAAAAAAATATGGACCATAAATATATACGACGAGTAGGGGTACATTTATTGAAATCCGTCATTTTTTTTAACAAAATTATTTATTCGATTATAATGATTCAATAATGGCATAACAACGAAATTTACTGTCTTGTAATATGTATAAGTAAAAAATATTATATTTTTGAATAAAAAATATTTAGTGCCATCAAACATTCAACTCATAAAATAGCAATAAAGATGCAAACTTCATTGAAAATGACATCACAGCTCATATACGGATTTATGTATTAGTTTAAACATTGTATTTAACAATCGAAATACGCTGCGTGTTTAGTAACTGTCTCATTATTCGTATGTGTCAGCCGCGACAAGATCAGATCAAGTTCTTTTCCTTTTGTTTAATTCTGGTTGTGTAATGTCTGGTTTGGAAATGACGAAATGAAATGAAAATATATTCGAGAAATTCCTTATAAATGTTAGACCCGTTTTACGCGTGTCCTGGTGTGTACAAAAAAATCCTAAACTCTTCTATTAGTTTTGTTCTCTTTTATAAAAAAAAAAGAATGTAGGTTTAAATTATATATTAATTCTCGTTAATGAATAGAAAATTAGGCCCGTTTTACATGTATCAGGGATGTCTAGAAATTCGAACATTACAAGACATTCCGTATAGATTAGCTATCAGTTTTCCGCGCGTTTCGGCTCTGTGTGACGTCTATTTATTGGTCATTACCTTTTGAAAAGATGGTTTGGGTTGCATGTCCAACACTAGCCCTCAAACTATACATTTTGCTGATGTACTCACGGTCATTTTTAAAGTAATCGCCTTTAAGCGAAAATTAATTCACCGAGTATACTGATCTAGCTTCCTAACGACCAAATACTAAAGTTACTTTCATAATGTAAATTGGAAAAATACTGAAAAAAAACCGTGACTCAAAAGAACTTGTTTTTCCTTAATCTTAGATACTTATGTACAATCGAAAGTTAATTGTGTGTATATTTCATGGGACAAAAAGGTTTTTTTAATTAATTTATTTTATATTAACCGTTTTTTGTACAGCACGCGGGTCGTCAGAAGGCTTAGACCACCTGTTTGATCTAAGACTAGGTAGACGCTAGGTTTGCAAACGCAAGACACGAACGTTTCATTTGCCTACAGTGAGCTATTAAATGACACAATGGAAGCAATTAGTAAGCGCCCTCTCCTTATTCTACTCGAGGTCATGAGGGGAAGGAATGGTGCTATTTTATAATTTGTTATTGGCTAAGGTTTCACCCATATAAATTCACCCAAAGGAAACATTTATATAATATAAAATTATTTTTTTTTTGTCCATAATGTATATTATTAAAAAATATTGAACATATATTTTTTTTCTTGTAAATTTAATGGAAAATGTGTAAGTTATAGCGCCTTAAAGTTGCGGAGGATGGGGTAATGACGTCACGCCTAGGTACGATTTGTACCTAGGTGTGACGTAGCGCGTCTCCCCCACAATTTTACATTCCTTATATCTCAATCAAATTCAATAATATTGACAGACTAAAAAATAAATATCGAATTTTTTTTTATAATTAAAATTAAGGACCAATTTCATTTAAAAAACCTTGACGTCGAGACATGGTTTTAAAAAAATAGTTATTTGTCACGAAGCTTAATACGAGTATTTCATAATATGTATCATATACTTAGGGGGCGCGTCTTTACGGACCTACGCCTCCCATGATATGACGAATTTTGAATATAAATACGTAGAAAATACTTTTTGAATGTTTCTCGATAAAGCTCTGGATATTATTTTTAATTATTATTAAAACTATTTCCAGTTTGCAATCTTATATAATGACAAAAAAAAATCTTAAAATGCAGAATACATTTATATTTTGTAAACCGTTCATCATTTTTTTAAAGTAAAAAATTGATAAAACTTTTTGCAATATTTTAAATAAATATATTATCTTATCAATAAATATATAATATCTTAGAGTTTTACCGAGAATCATTTTCAAAAGTCGTCAATTCGTGCGTGCGAGAGAGTCGCACGCAAGGATGAGACTTTTAAATAATAGCATGTTAACTATTCCAATATTATATATAATAAAAATAAGTTAATAAATGTTTTCATAAGATTCCGCATACATTAAGCTTTCGTTTACACCTTTTTAAAACTAATAAATTATACACAAATTATTTATTATATGAACAATTGATTGAATTTAATATTATTGGCAAGGATATAAATTTTATATTATTTTATTTAAATTATTAAAATGATATATTTTATGCATGTTATATTATGTACATTAATTACAAATTTAATACTCACCGGGACTACGTTGTTAAGCCGTATTTTATGGATGGTGTAAACTGGGCTCATTTTAACGAATTTGACATTAAATAATATCTATTAACACAACAGTCGTCCCAAGAACTTTACGAGCTTTGTGGCGTTGTGTCATTCACTTGGTGTCCACACTGAAGTCTTCAAAGTAAATAGAGTCATTAAGACTCGTCGACAAATAACAAAGATTGTTATCGAAGTAATAGACAAAGGGCTAGGTCACGACGATGAAGCACGAAGATCAATTATTAAAGAAATTTCGTTTACTATAACATGACCGGTTTGTGAAATTACGCGCGCTGTATTTTGTTGCAAAAATACACATGTGCTCGTCAGCTCCAGCGTCCGTTTCTAGCACAGTCGAAATGAGAATGAGTGTAATGTCTTAATTTAATGGGTTAGCCTGTGCGTGTCCAAGGCAGTGCCATCGCAACAATGGGCTATGAGAATTGTTCCTCGCGCGTTTCGACTGTCGACTTCCCGATGCGATGGCACGTTTATGACGAACACCGTACGAGTAGGCTCCGTCGTAAATACTGATTGCTCGACCACCATAGCTGAACTTAATAAGTCTAATTGCCCCTTTAAAAGTTAATGCATTAAGTTGATCATGTTTCGAAGCGTCGACTCAATTAAAACTGTTTGCGATCTAAACGTTTCAGCTAAATGAGTAGTTTTCACTGAATCATTGTCAGTCACTTGTTGATTGTGTTAACATTCTTACAGTTTTTATTAGCTGTTGCGACAATAACTATTGTAGAGACCGCAATTATCGTTTTAAACAAAATAGGTTTTTAAAAAGGTCTATTAACAAAGTTTTTTATAATTTCAATGTTTGTCAAGTTTTTTATCAATCCACTTCTTGTGTTCTTGGACGGCTTCTTCTTAAAGTTATCAGGAATTTTTAAGAATTTAATACGCTTCTATTTCGGGTTAAGCATTTGGTTTAATGAGAAAGACAGAACAAAAATCCTTAATGACTTAAAAAAAATAGCAGCAAGGAGATGAAAAAGGAGTTCCAAGCAATAATGATCCTGAGCGTGTGTGTGTGTGATCTATAAGAATTTTTTAACATACTTATTATGTTTCTAATGTTGCCATTAGCCTTCTGAGTGCGATTCAAGGTCATTTCTTTTCTAGGTCTTCAGTGATCAGTGGCACCGATATTATTTTATTATCTATTACTTTTTACGTGTCAACGGTCATTTATTTATTTTAACATTTTTTTGTATAAGTTCTATTCCTGAACTCGTCAAATATATATGTTGCATTTTTTTTATTTTTAAATCCTTTTTTTCTGTAATTTTGTATTGGAATTTACCTGATGACGTTGACGAAGTTATCGTACCAGTTTTGTTTATTTTTTCAACTTCTTGACGATGTCGAATATTATCTTAAAAATAATTAAGATTTTTTTTTGTTTTAACGATACCTATATCATTACAGCTCTCAATTATTTATAATTAAAGACAATTTGTTTTAACTTTATAAGTACTGAAGTTTGAAATATTTTCATGAAATGAAATGATTACAGTATAACTTACCTCCTCCTCAAAAGGCTCGATGCCTTCTTCAAGCTTGCTAGCCTTCATAGGTGACGGCTTCGGAGAGTCAGCCGGCAGCGGAATTGGTGTTATTTTGTCGTTGATCTCGATTGGTCTCACTCGAGCACTTAATCCCGAAGGCCCGGGTAGCGACACCATCGCATTAGACAGAGTAAAGACCTTGCCATCGCGATATCTAAAACATCAAGAATTACTTGTTTTATATGTGCCTACAGTCTACTTTAAGATCACGTGCGTTTTACTAAACTACTCGTAAATATATTCATTTTCAGAACATTTCCAATTTCCCACATCCATCTTGAATCTGTGTTTCCTTCAGATGCATTTTTTTGCATCTTTTAAGTGGACAGTGTTCAATGTGATATTTTACCACGTCGATGTTCTACGATCTTGACGTCATTGATACAAACTATGTTTATGATGGCTTACTCCAATTTTGGACAACAAAAATCTTCACTTTTTTACATTTTTGTAAAAAAAATCCCACCATCATATTTAAATAAATAGGCAAAACATTTTTTTATTTTATATATTAATAAAGCTACGCTACCCAAAAAAGGCAGATACTTACATCTTGTCTTCGCACATCGTTAACTACAAAACATTTTATAAGAAAGTTTCTTACGAATACAAGTTTTCGTCGGGAGCGTTTGACGTGGAGCCTTGCTTACGAATGGCTTGGCGAGGATCTCCTCTGGCCGCGGCTATAATGTACGCCCACATAACAGAAGTGTCTCGTGCAACAGGACATCAGCCTAGAACAACGCCAAAATATTAGTTATTTGATAATTTAGAATCTTGGCTTATTTTAGGATCACTAGAGGCGATGTTTCTACCCTCTCTGTCTAAATTCCCTCTCTGATAGTATTTTTTTAAATATATTTAATATTTTGGGGCTTTAACTCTTAGCATATGTCAGTCCCATCAATCCCTAATTACATACT
Organism: Hemithea aestivaria; assembly: GCA_947507615.1. NCBI lineage: Eukaryota > Metazoa > Arthropoda > Insecta > Lepidoptera > Geometridae > Hemithea > Hemithea aestivaria. The sequence continues at coordinate 7,485,945 of OX382323.1, forward strand.
CGTATTACTAGCAAACAAATAAAACCATAATGCAAAACAAAAGCCTCGTCCTTCTCCGTTACGTTATAAATGGGTAATATTCTTGTTGCCGCATCGGTATTTCATTGAAGATGATTATTATTTTATATTTTTTTTCGTGGCAAATGTCTTTATTGAGAAAAACAAACTAACAATACTACAGCTACTACAGCAGTTAAGAACACTTTTATTAACCACAGATCGGCCACAAGCCGATCTACAGAAAATCCAAGTGCTCCAAACCACTGTCAGATGGCACAGTTCCCAGAATGCTGGCAGCATTGCCACGTTAAATGGCAATACTTATACGTTGGGCCAAATATACCCCAATATTTCGGTCACACGTCACCTCGACCAAGCACTCAGACAAATTTTGGAAAATGCGGTGAGATCCCAGACCCCAAGGACCCAAAGTCTCTACCTCTACTAATGTAACCGCTATCGAGGTTAGCATATTTACGCCGCTTGAGCCGCTCAGCAGAAACTGCCGCCGCACCAGCCGCAATTTGAGTCTCTGGAAGATGTGAGGGCGCCAGTGTATCAACGCAAGTCGCGTCCTACACTAACGGCCGACCTAACTTCCAGGGAATCAAAGTCATACCGTCAGGTCTTTTACCATCGTCACGCATCAGACCATTCGGTTCGAGAATGGCTGCTACATTGGAGCTGGTAAAAGCCCGGCGAATGATGTCGTTGAGACTGGAGTGGCGGGAGATTCGGCCAGCACTCCGAGAACATGAGAGACCATGGTGACCGAGTTCGTCGACTGCATTACCACACTGACAGCGGTGACCTACATAACATGCTGCACCCCGGCGCAAACTAACAGCTACACGAAAAGCAGATGAATCTAAAACATTACCAGTACTAAAGGAAGGGATGGCTTGCAAAAACCAGATTCCCTAACAGAGACTGCTAGAAGTCGGGCACGGTCTGACGAGTTGGGACACGTTTGTATTAGACAATTCCGTGCCAACTCGCAGAGAGGCCCATCCCACAGTCTCTGTTAAGATGGTACTTTAGGTAAATCGGTATTGGGGCAAGCTGCCACCCAAGCATTTTTTGCCTCAACGAATTGGCTTTAGCTAAAGATGATAATGCGGGGTCTCGCGAGGGAGCGAGTATATTTTGAATGAGATTGTCCGAACTATGCACTGAGGACAAAAAAGCCGGGAGAGCGACACTAGCAAATTTTACGGACCCCCCGGTTTTTTTTATATTTAAAAAAAACCTATAGGTACACTACCCAGATGTTCTTTAAAAAAATGTCCTATTTTTACTCATTAGAATCCTAGAAAATACTGCTGCAAACTAAACATCGACCTATACAGGCGGACTTAGCGCCTAAGAAAATGCTTTAGTTAGGTTTTGATGAAGTAACTGTGCTAGTGCTTATTAAGATCTATCCATTAAAAATATAAATAATAATTCCAAATTACCGAAGTTTCTACTAGAATAGATTCTACTAGAGAGATAGTTTCTAATATACCTATTAAAACCTTATTAGTATTCGTCAATCATCTTGTTATAATGGTGTCAGCCCATGCCGAGCTGTGGGGGTATTGATTATCGCGTAAAGCGCTATTTATTGAGTTGCATTTTATGGGAGTGTCACCATACACTTGACTGTCCTAATGTGTTGGTTGGAGTTAGGGCGCCTTTTATGGGTGCTCAGTCTTGACTGTTGGACGATCGACACACGTTTTGTGCACTGAACTCTTTATAAAAAAATATTTTTATAGAAAAAGGATATCGAAATATTAAATAGACATTCCTGTAAATGTGCCTCCACATTAAGACCTCTTTGTGTGTTATTATTCGTTTTTCTGGGATTATATAATATTGTTTCATAAATTGTTATGAATGTATTTATAAAATATTCACCGATCAACAACTAAAATCCTCGTTTCTAACTTAAACCGATTTATAAAACCGATTTTTAGAGTTCCGTACCTCAAAAGGAAAAAAACGGAACCCTTATAGGATCACTTTGTTGTCCGTCCGTCCGTCCGTCCGTCCGTCCGTCTGTCTGTCTGTCTGTCAAGACCCTTTTTCTCAGGAACGCGTGAAGGTAACAAGCTGAAATTTATAGGAAATACTAAGGTCCATTGCCTCTTAGAGCTGTGAAAATTTCAAACTTCTAGGCCAACGCAATCTAAAGATATAGTCGAATATGTCGCAAATTTCAGCAAATTTTCGACATTACCAAATAAATCAAAACCTACGGGGCACTTCCCGTGAACTCAGAATCTTGAAATTTGGCACAAAACAACTCCTTTGAGCACAGATAAAGGAAAAATTGCGAAAACTAAAAAAAATTATTTGCATCATATGAAAAAAAAAATTTGAATAATTTTATACCTACTACCCTTTATCTCATGAACGAGTAATTGTATTAAATTGAAATTCATATTATCAAATACTCAAATTTATAATACCTTTAAACTGTAAGAAAATCAAACCTCTATGTCAACGCATTCAAAAGAAACAGCAATTTTAGTCGCAATTTTAAACTCGCAACTACTCTCAAAAAATCAAAACCTACAGGGTACTTTCCGTGAACTTAGAATCTTGAAAATTGGCACAAAGCAACTCCTTAGAGCACATATAAAGGAAAAATTGCGAAAACTGTAAATTTTTTGTTACATCATATAAAAAAATATTTTAAATAATTTCATACTTACTACCTTATTTCTCATGAACGCGTGCAGGTATTAAACTGAAATTCATATCAAATACTAAGGTCTATTATACCCTTAAACTGTAATAAAATCAAACCTCTATCTCAACGCATTCAAAAGAAACAGCAATTTTAGCCGTATTTGTTAACTCGCCACTACTCTCAAGGGAACCAAAACCTACAGGGTACTTGCCGTTAACTCAGAATCTTGAAATTTGGTACGCAGCAACGTCTTAAATCACAAACACAGGAAAAATTGCGAAAACTGTAAATTTTAGTTATATTATATAAAAAAATATTTTTAATAATTTTGTATTTACTATCCCTTTCCTCAAGAACGCGTACATGTATTAAATTGAAATTCATAACAAATACTCAGCCTTATAATAACTTTAAGCTGTAAAAAAATCAAACATCTATGTCAACGCAATCAAAAGAAACAGCAATTTTAGCCGCATATTTTCAATTTCGCAAGTACTCGCAAGGGAATCAAAACCCACAGTATATAATATTATACCCACTTTTCCTTAGGGTTCCGTAGAAACCCGTAGGTTTGTACGGAACCCTCGGTGCTCGAGTCCTACTCGTACTTGACCGGTTTTTTTTTTATTTTGCGTGGCTCCAGTAATACATGTTGTACATGTATTTACCTCCATAGTGCGCCTGTCAACTCAATAAAACTTGGTACCTATCTACTTTTTCGCAAAACTATACTATTTTAAAGGATATTTCATATATTAGGATTGTTATAATTAATAGTGGCACTCGTATATTAACAGCTGATGAATATTTTTTGAAATGCAAAACTTAAAAGTCCATTACCCGATCCTAGTAGTTGTCGTTAACCTGTTTGACGGGAATATTAAATGCCTTTTAGGTGATTCGACCGTAATATGGCATTTTAATGTTCTTCGAATTATAAGTCTACGTGATCTCCTTCATTCTTGTTATTGTCAGGGCAGTCGGCAGCATTTAGAAAATGTTACCTTTTATTCTTATTTATTATAGGAGAATTATAATTATGCTCTGATTAAAACATGCCGTTTATATAGTAATTTTATGTAAAACTTTTCAATTATTCCCTAAAAATATTTCAATTTTCCTACAATCATGCAGGACGTTATCTCATTAGTTGCATAGATAATACTTTGAAGAGTTTAGTTCTTTCATTTCGTATATTAAGTTAACAGGAAAAAAACATAGTATTAAACATAAAATTAATTTGCCGAGAGTCTTGACTGGATAGCGCTATTTAAGTAAGATCTAATTATATTATAGTATCGCTACATCAATAGACATAGGTACTTATGTTGTTTATACATTATACGTGCACGACACCGATTACACGTTTACTTACATTTTAAGAATTTATATTTTTCTTCTTTTTAAGCGAATATACATTATAAACCTACTAGGGTAGGGATTTACAACAAAAGTAAAAAAGGGGTAAAAATATGGTTTTTTTTTAACGTAAAAATATAAATAAATATGAAACAATTAATAAATCTATCGGCTTTTTGGTGTTAGCAACTCATTTATTGAATGTATTTGTTAATGGCAGGCATATAAAGAGTAACTACTGCATTATAATAGTGGGCAGAATAAATGATAAAACTAGTCACCATCTAGTCAACTAGTGACCGTTATCGGTCAGGGTTCACGTAGTGCGTTGATAAAGGAAAGCGTAAATGATTGACTGACCGATCAACACACTATTCAAACAGCTCAACGGATTGAGCTGAAATTTGGCACATACATAGATATTGGGTATTGGGTATGTGATGTAAACACTGGCTAAAAAAAACAACCAGAGAAAGCATGAACTAGTGCTTTATCGGTGGAATATTGCAATTTAAGTGTTCTTGAATGTGCACAGATGTGGGTCAGTCCTGTGGTGCAGAAAATATTGTCATTTTGGTTGTACCTCCAGCAGGGTTATTCACTTATCCGTGAAAGAACCGAACCGAATACCGAATTGTCAAAAATGTATGAAATGACGTATTACGTAGATACAACTTGACATGACATGTCACGTCATTTCATACATTTTTGACAATTCGGTATTCGGTTCGGTTCCCTAACAGATACCTAAGTGCCCTGCAGAACTCCTAAGAACTTCCAGTAAATTTCCATCCGTTTTACTAGAAGTACCTGACGTGTCTAGACAAGCTGTAAAGCTCATTCTGACTCTGACTTGACTACTCACTTTTAATTACTTGATAATTCATGATTATAGGTAGATACTTGACACAGGCAAAACACGAAAGTGGGGAGACCATAACATATCCCGTGAAAGCAGGCGACAATGTCTGTGTAAGCGGCGTTAGAATAAATATTAATAAAACTAGTGCTTCAAAATCCAGTTTTACGCCTATAATGCACTTCTAGCTAAATCTAAAGTGCCATAAAATCTGCCACTGTCGACGACCAATCTCATATATTATAAAGTTCTTATAAACTTATGGTAGTACAATATTCTGCTTATATTATCGAGAAAGTTTGTATGTGGGCGTTTGTCACTCTTTCACGCTTTAAAAGCTGAACCGAATGAGCTGAAATTAAGACCTTAAATAACACAAAGGCTACTTTTCAGTAGGTGAAATAGCTGGGCGCAATGTATATGTCTGACACATTGTGTCATAATATGGAGAAGTACTGAAAATACAAGCTTTTAATAACATCGTTGGATTGTGTTTTGCTATAACTACTTATTCAACATTCGGTCAGCGGTCACTAACATTTTTGTGTGTAGATCGAGCGCTCAGGTAAGTTTTTGAAAATGTGGTTGATCTTTCTCAGCTTCTGATGTCAGTGGTCCATGTAGATACTATAGAGGTAATAAGTCCAACGATTTGCCAAGTTTACTTTACAATAGGAGATCGGACAAGGTCAAAAGTATTAAAATGTAATTAGTCCGTAATTGTTATAATAAAAAAAATCGATACATTTTTTTTTATTTGAGAATTAAATAAAAAATGGCTGAGATATAGGGCTTATAAGTTTTTGGGTGATGACGCGTGACGTCATATGTGTGGGAATTTTGTATCAACTCGAGCACACATATTATGACGTCACGACTCTTTCCATGTAACTTAGGGCGTTGTAAATCACACGTTTTTATTAAAATTACAAATAAAAAAATACGTGTCCAATATTTGGACAAAAAAAATACTTTAAGATCATTGTAAACCCATATATTCTGCCAACAGATAGACATTGGTATATTCTTATGCCATTCGTCTTTGTCTTGGATGAGTCCCATACAAGTCTTTTTTGCGATCGTTACAATGCTAGGAAACTACTTTTTTACCTACTATATTTTTAAAAAGTGTCTGTAAGTAGGTATAGATAAATGTACTTACCTAAAGAAAGCTTTCTTTTTTTTAATAATATAGATTTATGACTATGAATTGATGACGAATAATGATTCTACGAATTATGAAATATAGTACCTTTAAATGTCATACAAAAGTGCATAGAGTGGAATAGAGTAGATAATCCCTATGTTTTATTTTAAATACGAGTAGGTATAAGTATAAACATAACAAAAGCAAAACAATCGTCAATTTTATTTGTAACAGAGGTGGTAATAAAACGCTGAGGTCTACTTTAGTTGGTAAATTAGGTAATTAATTCACTTGAAGCCCGCAGGTGAAGTAATTTCTATTAATTGTTCGTTCAATTCTTTCACAACAGGGGAAGCGAGGGGAAGTGTTTCGAGATAGTAAACTGATTAACAGAGCGCACTGACTGTGTTATTGTGCCTCTCACAATATTTGGTCGGAGCTTTTCAATGTATCTGTGTGTATTGAATATACCTACACGTGGGTAGATTGAACATTGTACGTATATGTATGACGCTCTGACGGTTATTCTTATTAAAAAATATATAATGTACTTATATAATTCTAGATTCTTCGTTTGACGCAATAGTATCGCTATAGAGGTAGGTACTTGTAACCATTAGTATCGCTAAATAGCTTCTAGTGTTTTTAACCGTAATTAAGCATAAAGCAATGTTATATAAAAGATGGTTAACATGCTTTTCAGTGAGCTTCAAAAGTCTAATAAAAATAACATAAGAGAAACCAAAATTTCAGACACTAAAAGTATATTGCGAAAGTTTGTTATCTTGTTATAATTTAGCGATGAAATTTGACTAAATTTATCTTTTTGTAGGATATTATACAAAACATTTATTGATTGACGAGATTAATTAATAAGACACCAACGTGCTTGACTATCAGCAGAATCTTTACTACTGACTTTACTATCACATACTTTTATTGATAAGACACGAAAGTGTAGCTTTTTGTACTGACCTCGACGTAGTAAGTCCGTAAAGTTCCACGTCACGTAAGTAACAGTCACTGAGTAATTGGTAAAAGGAGAAGCGATAAGTAATTAGTAGCACACGTTAGCGAGTGCCGGCCAGGACGTTAGTAGGGACGGACCTGGCGAGCGACGCGTCGGTGCCGGCTGGAAGGCGGGAGTAATCTGCCCGCTCGCTACTCGCTACCCTCGTCGCGGTTGTTTCTCTGTTTGCCACACAGTACCGTCACACACTGCACTCGTTCATATTTTGTTTGCAAACTTCTCGTAGTCATAACTTAGGTTTATTCCCCGCCGTCCACCTACGTAGTTCGCCTTGTACCACGGTTAACTTTATGTACCCTTGGTTCACCTAATAGGTAAACGTGTATGGTTGCCCGTGGATCACCTGTTCGGTGATCAAAATTATGTGGATACCCGTGGTTAACTTGATAATTGTACTAAACTCAACGGTATACAATTTAGATTACAAAAATTTAGATTCGTATTTGAATCATATTCGTATTGAAAAGTACCAGGGAATAAGAGTAAGTACCTGGTACCTACTTAATTCATCAAATCGTTCTACAAGCCTACGGCACAAAAATTCAAAATTCAAATCATTTATTCAAATAAGCCATATAAATAGCACTTTTGCACGTCACATGAGACTAGTTGTAGAAAATCAAAATAATATTATTTTCATTCTGCAACTCATTGCTTATCTGTCAAATGAAAAAGGTACAATCAATAACAAAAGTACCAGTGTGGAAGTAATAAAATACTCGTACATGATTAAATGTATGTAAGTAATGTACCTGTTTTGTTGTTTTCCGATCCATCGACCTAGGTCGAAGTAGCTACTAGTAGCTACTTCCGAAGATGCAGTTATAAGTATACCTACTTACTTGGAGACTAAGCTGCAGGTCGTAATTACTAGGAGCCATAACCATAAAAAGGTTACAATTTTAACTAAAGATTTGTACCTACTATAAGTAGTTCATGTATGAGTTTCATACATGAACTACTTTTAGTAGGTGCAAATATCTATATTTATAAAAGAGTAAAAAACTCATTGATTTGATTTGACTCACCACGAAATCTCCTAAATTACGAGCGCTAGGAATCTGGAAACTGTTAGCGATTGGTAAAAAGGTTTCGGAACACTTTCAAATATGCTCTTACAAAAATATAAAGCATCTGGGTTTTGTCCGTAACCATTTACTAGCCCTCTGGAGGCCAAAGAAGAAAATAAACTCTTTTGCAAAAAAAACGGGCACTTTGATGATTTCTCTGCTTCAATGAAGAAGAACAAGAAAGAGGTTTTATTAATTTGACGATGCATTGACTTATCATTTATAGAATAGAATAGAATACTCTTTATTGCAACCAAAGAAAATTACAGTTTTACTTAATATTAGCACTGAAATACAATTTGGTCCACAATGGGCGGCCTTATCGCTGTGAGCGATCTCTTCCAGGCAACTAACCATCGTTTGGAAAAGTGGATCGAAAGAGTAGAGTGGGGTTTGCTACAGGAACATGTAATTACATATATTTACCTAAATACTACATATAAAAATATCATATAACTATACCTACTTACATAACGAAAAATTTACATAAAAATAACATACATACTAATAATACATACATACTAATAATACATACATACATATATCTACTAATAAATATATACCTGTATAGAGTAGAAAGGAGCAAAATAATTAAGTTTGTGATAGATAGTAATCACGTACTAGTTTTTTAAAACTTTCAAGAGTTTTTGCACATCTGATCGGGACAGGGAGAGAATTCCACAAATGAACTGAGTAATGGGTGAAGGAGTTACCTATGAATTTTGACGAGGTAATGGGGGTTGTGGTCATTAGAAGATAGTTATTGGAAGAGCGAAGAGAGAAAGAATGAGAGTCACAGACGAATTTAAAGCGTTCTTTGAGATAAGTAGGCGTGGAAGGGTTGAAGAGAATTTTATAAAGAAGATAGAGTATGTGAGTATTCCGGCGAAGTCTGATAGGTAACCACTTCAGCTTACTGCGATACTCGGAAATGTGGTCATATTTTCGTAATCCGTATATGAACCGAATGCAGAAGTTTTGCAGTCTTTCTAGTTTGTTTAGCTGTTCTTGGGTTAAGTCCAGATAGCTAGCGTCTGCGTAATCTAATATGGGGAGAAGGAGAGACTGTACAAGCGCAGTTTTGGTGGCGATCGGCAAGAAATTACGTAACCTTCGTAGTGAACCAGCAGCAGCATAGATCTTCCGGCTGACCTCCGCTATTTGAGGAGCCCATGAAAACTGGCTATCTATATGAATACCTAAATTCTTCACTGTAGTGCTAAAGGGAATAACGGTAGCGTCGAAGATGACCTGGGGTAAACGGAACCAGTCCAGCTTGGAGATCATCCTCGAGCTGCCGATTACAAGCATCTGGGTTTTTAGAGGGTTAACTTTGAGCCCGTAGGATTTGCTCCAGTCTAATATGCGTTGAAGGTCAGCGTTGACGGTATCTATGGCAGATTCCATTTGATCAACTGGGGCTTGGGTATAAATCTGGAGATCATCGGCGTAAAGGTGATAAGATGAAGTGAGATGCTTAGAGATAGAGTTAATGAAAATAGCAAATAGAAGAGGAGATAGTACGCATTTATAAACATCCTGGCATGATTATTAATGTTCCAAATTTAAAATTTGATATTAAAAAAGAAAAATACTGATTATATAGTGAAATTGCTTTGCTTTTTGGCGCGAATTGATGCGAATTGCTGTAACAATTTTATTATACAATTTTAAAACTTTTTGAGTATTTTCTGCAAATTAAACAATTTATTCTTTCTTTCCACAATAAATACCACTTTTTGATATGAGCGATAAAGCGATAAGGGCCGGTAAAATTATAGCCCTACTTGAAGAAGGTTGTTCGCAAACTTACGTGGCTCAACGGCTAAATGTGAGCCGTTCAACTGTCCAGAGGACATGGCAACGATATCAAGAGACCGGTTCGGTTAAAAGAAGACCCGGCTCGGGAAGAAAACGATGCACAGAACCAAGAGACGACCGCTTTTTGGTGAGTCAGGCGTTGCGAAATCGTAAGGCGTCAAGTGTGGACCTGAAAAAAAACCTTGAAGAAGTAAGAGGAGTAGAAGTAAGCTTGTGGACGGTTAGAAGGAGGCTTTTGGCTGCCAATATCAAAAGTTACCGCCCGGCTCGAGGCCCTAAATTACTCCGTGAGCACCGTGTTGCTCGACTTCAGTTTGCTCGAAACTGTGCTTCATGGACTATGGAGGACTGGAATAAAGTATTGTTTTCTAATGAAGCTAGAATCTCTTTGTGTGGAGAGGACCGACGCCGGCGAGTGTTTCGAACAAATCACTCCTTATGGCGGAGGCTCCGTTACGTTTTGGGCAGCAATTAATTCGACGGAGCGTACGGAGTTAGTTTTCTTAGAAAGAGGAACATTAAATGCACACCGGTACATAATGGAAGTCCTAATTCCACATGCACAACCCGCATTGACTGCACTTGGGGAAGATTCCATTTTTATGGACGACAATGGCCGCCCGCACCGTTCTGGTGACGTGGAAGCTTACATGCAAGAAGTTGGGATCCGTCGTTTAGATTGGCCAGCTCGCAGTCCTGACCTCAATCCAATCGAGCATGTCTGGGATGTTCTAAAAAGGCGGGTAAGATCAGTGCAACCTGCTCCAACAAAACATCAGGGAGCTAAAAAGAGTAATTGCTGAAGAGTGGGAACGTATTCCTCAAAACGTAATTAAAAACATCGTAGAGAGTATGCCCAGAAGGATTCAAGCTGTGATTTTGGCAAGAGGAGGTCACACTCGTTACTAGGTTTTTACAGTTGTAAATTTATTTAAATAAAAAAGTAAAAAAATCTTCTTGTCTTTATTGCCGGCCACTTGTTATTGTGTGGTCGTGTACGTCGGTTTTGAAAAAAAACATCAATTTAAGTACAAAATTGCCAAAATTCACGCTTATTTCACATGATTATTACACGATTAGGTACGAGTATAAGTATACAAAGTGTGTCAAACAATTAAATATTTTTAAACTAACACAAATCTACCTTAGAAAGTAAGTTTCCTTAGGTGCCCGTTTTTTTTGCAAAGGAGTGTATATTGTTACGAGACGGGGGTACTGGTTTTTTAACGGGGCGGAAGGAAACATGCATATTTGGTCGAGACTATTTATTTTGCGCTACCTGCGCATTATTTTACCCTGCGTGTTTTTCCCCTTTGGTTATTCACTTTTACTTTTTCTTTCTTCTTCTACTTCCTTTCACTAGGAATAGACTAGAAGCCCCAAACTGAACCCACTCGTCCCCGCTCTTGTGGCCCTTTTTATACTCATAATTTCGATAGTCATTTCTTCCATCTTATTCTTCATATACGAATTAAGCATTCCATCCGATTTCATGATTCGATTGAGTTTAGACTAGATACAGGGTTTTTATGCAACGTCATACATTTATTTTATTTTTTCTGAATCTCCATCATTAGATATAGGAAAATTGTTGCTTGCAGCTTGCAGCATCAGGGACGGTAACTGGTAACGTCATCTAAGCTATAAATACTAATCTACTTATTTGTTAGCACGTAAGCTTTGACGTAAGTAGGTATCTCTGTACACCGAGCTTTTTATTTCGTTAAAAGTAGGCATGTTTTTGGCTTCAGCAGTTTCATTGATATTATTATTTCCGCAATTTGATTTTCAATAATTTTTACATAGATGTAAGATCTTGACATACTTCATCTTTTAAAATATTAACAACAATAGATTGTTTAATTCGCTCCGGTCTGAGGGGCTATTGGCTAATTCTCACCCACTACGATTGATGACAACTTCAATGTTCATTGCTACTTTTGTTACTTTACTCATATTAATGAGGAGGTTTAAGCTAGTAATGTACGCAATTTTGTCTATGGATTCTAGTGTTTTACATGTCGTTAGGTATCTATAATTGAATTCCATTTTTATATTTCCTAAAATTGTGGATTTTAAGATGTTGTGTTTTGTAAACGGAAGATTTATGTAGGTACCTTTCAGTCAAAGATGCATATTTCCTCCGCTTGAGGCATTCCGAGTCCTCAGCCCCGCTCCATGACGTTTCGGGTAGATGAGAGTGGACGCTAATGTGTCGTGACAGGTAGCGTCCTACACCAGCCACCTCACACGGCTCCAGGAAATTAAAGTCATACTCTTACCATCGTCACGTGCGATACCGTTCGACTCTAGTACAGCCGGCACGTGGACGAGCGCCCGACGGACGACGTCATTAAGGACGGCATGCCGGGAAAAGCGACCTGCGCTACGGCGGCAGGATTCAGGATAGACCATGGTAACCTCTCCTTTCTATGTCTCCACCACAAGGACAGCGGTGTGGTTCATTTAGGGAGGTTTCCAGGAGCACAGCTATTCTATAGCTGAGGTCATCTAAAAACGTCCCAATGTTGACAGATGGTAGAGCATTCAGCCAATAGCCAGACTGAGTGCTAGAAGCAAAGTGTACTTACTTTTAGAACAAGTGCACAGTTCGGAAAAGAGCTTTTTGAGCCTATGCCTTAATGAGAACTGCATTAGAGATACGTCGTTGTGTTTAACTAGACAGTGGATTTGTCTATATACATACTTTTTTTTTTTACGTCATATCGAAATCCAGCACGAAGCAATACCTTTCTATTGGTTTTCCTCTTTGCGAAGTTATTGTTTCATAAGGTCGAATAGTAGATGGTTTTTGGAAATCCATTGCACATTATTTTTTCTTTATCCGGTATCACCTATTTCCATAGAGACCGATGGAACATAGAGGAGGTAATATATACAAAAATAATATTAACAAGTAATATTAACAAGCAGGTAAGTAGTACCTAGTATCAAAGGAAATAAGTTTGTACCATTTCACTACCGCTACTAGTGTTATAGGAATAAAGGTAACTAGGAGTACCAAGATTCCTAGGTTGTGGTCATGTGGTCTGACCGCTTAGTTCGATCAATCGGACTAAGTGAACTTTTTTTTCCGTTGGTTCGATTAATCGAACTGTGATCTCTTAGGATTCCTGATTGTTCGATCAATCGGACTCCGTGAACTTTTTCTTCCAGTTGGTTCGATTAATCGGACCAAAATCCATGAACATAGGCGTACCCAGGGGGGGGGGGGGGGGCAGGGGGGGGGCAGCTGCCCCCCCCTGGAATTCGACTGTCTTATATTATATCTGTAGAATAAAAAATAAAAAATTCTTGGCGCTCCCAATAAAGCCATCACACACGTTTCGTAGTCAGAATTATATATTTTTTAGCTTTTTATAGTAACAATATTTAATTTTTTCACCACTCGGAGCGTACTAAATGCACACTTTTTGTTATCATATTTATAAAATTTCTTGCCACTGGCACCAAGTTCATAGGTAGCTATAGAGTTATAGAGGTAGTAGTAGTAGGTATATCTCTCACAAGTAACTGTCGTGGTTTCTGACCACTGAACACATAGAATATTGGGGCTTGAAATAAGCTGTTCGCACATTCTTCATAATCAAGATTTGAAATTTTCTCGGCTCGCAGCAAACTGCTTGCGCTTTTATTAGTAAGAACATCGAGTTTCTTGTAGCTTGGAACGAACTAAGCACCTTTTGTAGACAGAAATATAAAAAATACTCTGCGCTCGCAGCAAGCTCTCCGCGCTCTTATAAGTGAAAATATTTAAATTTCTAACCGCTCAGAAAAAGATAACTGCACGTTTTTCGTTGTCAAATATATATACAGTTTTCTTGGCAATAGCAGCAAGCTGCTTGCGCTATTTTCGCTATTTTACGGAAGAATATTTTAATTTCCCTACTGCTCGAAGTAAAATAATTGCACTTTTTCGTTGTTCCAAATATTAAATTTTCTCGCCGCTCGCAGCAAGCTGTCTGCACTCCTATATGTCAGGATATTTAAATTTCTAACCCTTCAGTGAAAGATAACTTCACTATTTTCGTAGTCCAAAATATAAAATTTTCTCGGCGCTCACAGCAAGCTGCTCGCGCTATTTTAAGGAAGAATATTTTAATTTTACAACCATTTGGAGTAAGTTAACCGCACTCTTTTCGTTGCCAAAAATATAAGATTTTCTCGGCGCTCACAGCAAGCTGTTCGCGCTATTTTAAGGAATAATATTACAATTTTTCTACCACTCGGAGCAAGTTAAGCGCACTTTTTTCGTTGCCAAAAATATAAAATTTTCTTGGCGCTCGCAGCAAGCTGCTCGCGCGCTTTTATGGGAGTATATTTTGATTTTTCTACCGCTCGCAGCAAATTAACTAACTGCAGTTCGCTATCAAAAATATAAAATTTTCTCGGGGCTCGCAGCAAGCTGCTCGTGCTATTTAAAGGAAGAATATTGTAATTTTCTATTTTTGTACGAGCCGAAAGCAAAGTATGGTGTACCTTTAAAATAGGTCCTACCTGCTCAAAGTTAAAACATATAGGTAGGTACATAACACAGGCATAAAGTTCAAGTTCAGTAAAAAAAAATCTGAATCCGCCCTTGCCTGCCCCCCCCTAGGTCAGAAGCTGGGTACGCCTATGTCCATGAACGTATTATTTTTTTACCTATAATAATCATAATTATAAGAAATGCTGTTTTTAATTTAAGAATTACTTTTAAAATGTACTTGGGAGCCAGAAACTAGAAGGAGTCTTTCCATTTAACGACAATGAAATAACGGTATACATATTTTTTTTAAATATTGAATTATTTCCATCAGTCATCAGAGTAGGTACTCTCGAAACTCAAAACGACCTATTTGAATTATTTTGGAACTTTTTATATGCTTTCACTTGCGTATGAAGTACTAAGCGCCCAAAAACTTCAAGAGATTTTCTTAATCAAAGAAAGCATCATATTTGTAAATTAAAAATTATTTTGGAACTTTTTATATGCTTTCACTTGCCTATGAAGTACTAGGCGCCCAGAAACTTCAAGAGATTTTCTTAATCAAAGCATCATATTTTTTTTAACTTGCAATGTATGTCCGATACTAGTCATGCAACGCAATTTGAGGCAGTAACAACCGATTTAGCTGAAATTTTGCATACTTATGTAAGTCCGAAGACAATGCAATATTTCGGTAGGTACCATCGAGCTGATCTGATGATGGAGTCATGTCGTAGTGAATAAAACTGCATGACAGCTGCAGATAGAAGGGCTGAATTTAGCAGCTGTCAAACTTAGCTGTCTCTTAACTTAGTCTTTAGCTATCTCTATACAACATTTCAGCTCAATCGGTCCATTTAGGCGTGAAAGAGTAACAAACATCCAGACATCCATTCTTACAACCTTTCACGTTTATAATATTAGTGAGACTAGTTATAGTTATTTTCAATCCCTTATTTCAAGGCAGAAAAAATGCGTTACGCAGCCTCTCTAAGGGATGCCATGGCGACGTGGCCAGCGACGTCGCCAACTAGTTCTTATTGAGATGTATGACGGCTAACTCACTTGGCGACTGACTGGCGACACAGGAACGCAAGGCGTAGCCATGGCGACGTCGCTGGCCACGTCGCCATGGCATCCCGGTGAGGTATGGCCTTAAACCACCCACTAAGACATGGGGTTGTTCCTGCGAAACCAAAGCGAAGCCTTACAATTTAACTAACATGAGATAAATCAAACAACAACACAGTGGTAGAAACATAATATTGCTAGCTTTATTAACAAAAAAATCCTTTTGGTCCTATTAGTAGTTCGGTTGTGGATAAAAAAAAACTTTGTGACACATTTTATTGATCGTGGTTGATAAATTAGAGCTCTAAGTAGGACATTAAGGTATACCATCATTAACGAAATAAAATTAAAAACATCTAGCGTCATCGAATCGATGTAAATTTTATTTACCTGCAAAAAGTGACCCCTTCCAAGCTAATCTTTCTAAGAAAAATCTTTCATCTATATCATTATTACTGAGCATCATGTTGGTCTTCAGTATTAATTCATTTCGTTTGAAGGACTCTTTACGCCACTTTTCCAATAGTCCACCTTTCATTTTTAACACATTGAAATTGGAATCTCTTTTCAGTATTGTCAAAATTTTGATCTAATTTGGTGTTCTTTTTCCAACAAGATTGTTTATTTTCCCATGCCATCCTTCCAGAAAATTGTTTGTACGGAGGAGTTCGCCGTGTACCGACCACTTTTCAATGAATTCATCGCTCTTCAGCCACTGTCGTTCCATATATTGTTTAAATTTCAACATGTCTTTATCGTTAGTTGACATATCATTTGTTACATATTGTCAACCATTTCTTATTAAATGAGATGGTAATAGGGGTAACATTGTGGCCACTGCTACTATTCTCTTTTGACTTTGGGCTTTTGTAATTTTGCACCTATTAGCATATCTCCACAGAACTTTCGCATAATGGAAGAAGCAGCCTTTGATTATGGTTTGTGGCAAAACTGTTTCGAGTGCTTTCATTGCGGCAGCCTCGAAGTCGGTCATAAATCTCATTGGATTAAATCCAGGTACCTGTGATATTATCATCTCCAGTAATGCTACAAAGCTTTCCGTTTTTTGGTTAGACATAAGTACATATATTAATGGGATTATGTTAACACCATTTAGTGAAGAACCCATATCACCATGTATAACGTATAATTATCGAAATGGCGGAGGGCAGCTATGGAATGTTCCATCCCCAAAGAAATTTTTAACAGTGGATATTATTTTTCTTGCCTCATCACTACAAAACGCAATTGCGCGTTTCCTCATTGCAATAGTCGCCCAAGATAAACTCGTGAAATTCCGGCGGAACCTCTACCTGCATGGCGTCTTCAAAAACTAATTTTGAAACGTTGTGATTTTTTTTCGGCCATTAAAAAGATTTGTTTTTACTGAGCTATATTGGTATTTGAGTAATTAAGTCTATGCCCGAGTTTTTAAGGGGTATGACGTGATCATCAAAACAGTTTTCATTGGGGCTAGGCTCTGCGATGCCCCCTTTTTCATTTGATGAAATTGTTGGTCTATGTCATTTTTTGGAAAGTTTGCTTCGCAGGAGTGATCTTTTGTATTTATAATCTGTGAATCCTATTAAAGAAAAAGACAAACATCACAAAAATATGATTGACTGACTTTGAATGTCTTAGCAAAAAGTATACTATGAATAAAATACGGCATTGACTACACGGTACGGGGTATGACGTGATCATCATAAATAGTTTTCATTGGGGCTAGGCTCTGTGATGCCGCCTTTTTCATTTGATGAAATTGTTGGTCTCTGTCATTTTTTGGAAAGTTTGCTTCGCAGGAGTGATCCATTGTATTTTAATCTGTGAATCCTATTAAAGAAAAAGACAAACATCACAAAAATATCATTGACTGCCTTAACAAAAAGTATGTATAAACTAATACGGCACGGCACGGCATCGACTACACGGTACGCACGGTACGGTACGGCATTTGTCATTTGACTATTTTTAACCAAATAAAATTATGAAAATTATCTAGAACAAAAAGTACCTACCAGGTAAATAGAAACTAGAAAGAAGTATACCAAAAAACAACTAAGGAACTTAAAAAGTGCAACACCTATTATTGACTTCATAAATTGAAATTCTTATTCTATATGGTTTCTGCTATCCTAGTAGTTTTCAATACATTGATTTGACCAATACTGTATTTATTTTCAAATTAAATGATTGGGCAAGAAGACGATTCGACGAACTACCGGTTTGACCAATATGAAATTAGACGAATCGCCCTTATGGCCAATATCGGACTCGACCAATAACGTTCAATTCGGGTGAATCACATATTATATACCACATTTATGTATGTAAGTACATCGTTTATCAAAAGACACTTACTTTTATAGTTACAGTTCCACGACATTTCTTAGCTTTTTTATTGCTGCACGCCCATATGCATGCACCGTTTTTAAAAGTTTTATTGCGGTGAAACTGATGGCCATTGTATAATAATACAATACCGCGTTTTCGTTTGATGAATAATAATTCCTCTTTTTGCGACATAATATTCAATACATAATTCTCATTAGATAGCCATGTATGAATATTGCAAAAAAATGAGTAAAGAAAAATTATTGAACATTGACATTTAATTATGCATTTTTTAATTTATGTTTAAGGAGATTTATTTATACCGGGGGTAGACTTCCTTTGCAGGAGGTCGTCTAGGTGGGTACCCCAACAGTGCCAGTTATTCTACCGCCTGAGCAGTGATGTGCAAACATCACTGTGCTCCGGTAGGAGGGCACTGTAGCTAGTGAAATTACTGGGCTAAAGAGTCTTAACATCTCATGACTCTTGAGTAAGAAGCGTTGGTGCAGTGCTCCCAGAATTTCACATAATTGTGAAATCCTAGGTAACACTGTACTGATTATGGGCAGCCGTTATCTCTTACCATCAGGAGAGCGTCTTGCTCGTCTTCTACTTCATCACATAAAAAAAAAATTAAAAAAAAAATAACGAATTGTAAAGAGGTCGGTAGCCACACTATAAAAAATATAGTATTCTTTTGTGTTTTAACGAATCGGACCAGGTGAACTGGTAATCGTGGTTCGACTGTACAGTCGGACCACGTGGTCATTAAATTTAATAGTCCGACTGGCGAGATTTTAAAATCGAACTAACAGGAAAAAAAAGTTCACTTCCGATTGATCGAACTAAGCGGTCGGACCACATGACCACAACCGACTCCTAGTATCTAATGACATGCAGTAGTGCCATGGGGGAAAAAGCGAAGTGAACTTTCCATTTTTATTTTCACAGATCCATTACATTTTAGTTTTGTTTTTGGGAACAAGTCCAAATTGTTGATTGATATTAAAGGTTTTTGTCATAGGTTTTCTTTTTGTAATGAAGCAGTAGAAGTTAGTTTCCGCCTACCCCACCAACCGCCCCATTGCTGGGGCAGGTGAGACTGCTGAAAAAGTTTTCGTCTCACGTGCCCCACTGATCTCGTTTTGGTGGGGGAGTGATGATTATGGTGGGGCAGATTAGTGGTGGCAGGTAGACGTGTGCGCCGCGCCGCCGCCGCCGGTCATTTTGGCCACGCCGCCGCCGCCGATCATTTTATCGGCGTGAAATCGGCGTGATTTATTTTTTATTTTATTAACATAATTATAATATTTAAATCATTATTATTAACCAAATAAAACACAAGAAAGGTCTCACATAAATTTAAACGTCTTGAAAGAGGTAGAAAGAATAGAAAAGAATGATACTAGTCGGCGGCTCGACACGCAACTGTCACTGTTGCTGTTATATTGCTACCCGTGTAGTAAATTACTAACATTTTGTGACATTAAAAGCGTAATATTTGTACGGAGGTATGATTTCCACTTTCCACCATTTTGTTCCATACCAAATAAGCGAATGCTGTTGTCGTTAGCAATCGTTGGCGCTGTGTGGACTTAGCAAAGGCCAACATAACGCCGGGGTCACATATAACATCGCGGTCGAGCCCTCAATGAAATATCTTGGACTCGTCCTCGACGGGCGGTGGAATATCCGGGAGCAAATGCTCCCGGGCAAAGAT
Source organism: Hemithea aestivaria (assembly GCA_947507615.1). Lineage (NCBI taxonomy): Eukaryota > Metazoa > Arthropoda > Insecta > Lepidoptera > Geometridae > Hemithea > Hemithea aestivaria. The sequence continues at coordinate 7,505,525 of OX382323.1, forward strand.
GCGCGGTTGTCTCCCTGCCTGATCCGTCTGCTATTCCAGCGGTGGATGGACAGAAAGCACGGGTCCTTGACCTTCCGGCTCGTGCAGGTGTTTTCCGGGTACGGATGCTTCGGAATGTACTTGCATGCACCACGTAGCCGGCAGAGAACCGACCCCTGTTTGTCATCTCTGTGGTTGCGAAGTGGATACGCGTGCCCAGCATGGGTCAGTGAGCACCGTACCCTTATCCCAGTTATGGGGGAGGAACTCTCACCATCAACCATGGAAAGAGCCATAGTTTCAAGCGAGGAATCATGGCAAGCCGCGGTCAAATTGTGCAAAAGGACACTATCGCAGAAGAGGATCGCGAAACGCGAACGGGAGTTCACCACCGACCTCCCTATGCGTGCCCGGAAAAGGAGGCATCCGAGGTGCATCTTCCACGCCCTTCCCATCCTCCTAACTGCGTCTAGAGTCTAGACGGAGTACGGGGCTACTCGTAGCTGACAAACCGAACCACAAGGTGGTGCGCTTTGGAGGGTGGGGTTAAACTCCCCTTGACTCCACTGAGGCCTTGGTCCTCTTGTCAATTTGGACCAAACGCCGTCGGGGCCGTGGATGAGGGCTTCGGCGTTCCCGCTACCCCGGTACTATGGCGTCCGCAGGATCACCCTTAGTGATATATAGTGATAGATCACGCAGTTTTTTAGTGGGTATCCCCGCCGTACCCATCATTAACGAAGGAGACCCACATACCCCAAGAAAAAATAATAAAGTCCAACATAACGCCAACCACTGAACAGTCCGGAATGACCCTCCACGAACACGGCTTTTATATTAAATCTCCCCTCTCCATATTACAACGACCGGTCGGTGAGTTAAGTCTCTGAGGATCCCTTGTGTAGAAGCAAAAAACTTGTCAGCTCTCTCGATGTATACTATTTTTATCATAGCAATAACTGCAGCAGTTTTCATCATCTTCGTCATTGTAAGTCCCTGAAGGAGTCTAGTCTAAGTTTCAACAAACCCTCAAGATGAAAGTCTTCAATCAATGTGTGTTACCATGATGACTTACGGCACTGAAATGTGATCCTTAGGCCTCATCTTAAAGCTCAAAGTCACTCAGTGAGCTATGGACAGGGAGGGGGCTCGGGGTTTCTCTACTCGATCGAATCAGGAATGAGGAGATCCGTAGACGTACTAAAGACACTGACATAGCCCAGCGGATAAGCAAAGTGAAATGGCAATGGACAGGCCACAGCACGTAGAGCGGATGGCCGATGGGGTCTAAAAGTGCCCGAGTGGAGACTACGGACTAGCAAACGCAGCGTAGGGCGTCTACCCACAAGGTGGACAGACGACCTTTTAAAAGTCGCCGAAAGAAGAAGCTGGATGCAGGTCGCTTCCAAGTTATATATGGCTGTCCAAAGGCTCCCCTTTGAACAGCTCAGCAAGTGAATGTTCTATGCTCAGCAAGTGAATGTCCTATGGCTGAGATGATGACTTAACTATCGAGCAATTAGTTATTAATTATTAACCCTTAATGCAGGAATATGCGAAAGGTTGGGTGATGCATTAGATGGTGGAATTGATTAATTAATGCTCACTATTACATAGTGTATCGTTTAAATTCCTCGCCACCTCTTTAGCGTCAAATTGGAGCGGAATTAACATTTGATATTTTATTAATAATTATCATAGATTTCCGCATAATAACGCCTAATTTCATTAAATATGACAAATAATATTTAAGAAACGTGAATCAGCACGCTTTATTTTGATTTTTGTTGAATTTTACCCCCACGCCGATTTCACGCCGATTACGCCGCCGCCGCCGGTCATTTTTCGACCAGACGCCGCCGCCGGTCGTTTTATAATCGGCGCACATGTCTAGTGGCAGGTTTTCTTGCATTTGTGTATTGATCTGTATGCACACCGCACTTTGTAAAAATCGAATTTTAACCAAACCCGTTCCATATATTTGCCTTACCAACGTCGTTTTGGACTTTCTACGGTGATGTACTCCCAACCTTCGATAGTTTTTCTTCCGGCAAGGCTAGGACTGCGCTTAAAGCGACCTGCCGTCTCAGATGCTTTAATTTGGTCAAACCAAGCTCGTTAGTCCTTTTCCATACCGCTTTGGAAAAATGGAAGAAACAGCCTTTCAAAGTGACTTTAAAAACTATTTTTATAACCGCCATTGCAGCCTTTTCAAAGTCACTCTGAAAAGTTACCGGCTCGCAATCCAGTATTTTTGACTTATTTATTATTAGGGAAAATAGAGCGGCATACGCTTGAGTGTTTTTTTTTGTCATTGAAGCATAATAAGCTATGGGCTCAATGTTAGTATTTTGTTCTGCTATTCACATCAACATGAACAGTGTATAATTGCACGTACGGACTTGGGCAGTTTTTGAAAGTTTAGTAGTTAAAGAAATTTGCATGACCCCAAAAACTTAAATGTTTACATCGTCATTAAAATACACAGCAAGCAGAAGATTATTTCGGGGATTTCAACTTCGTGTGTGTGTTTGTAATTAATTTTGTTAGCATTTGCAGCGTGGTTTCTATGTCTGTACAAGGAAGATTTCACTTTGGAAAATGGTGGTAAGTTCCTTACGACGTTTTCGTTGCCCTGCATGCATATTATATGTTTATTATAATATGTCGATGGAATACTTGGTACTTCTGTCCTTCTGTAGAAGTAACTTCTTCTTTTATGTTATTAATCAGTTTTAGGTATAATTTAAATTTTCTTAAAGTAGGGTTGACATTGATGATGATTTTCTTTTAACAGTTCATTTGGGAAAGGCCCACTGGTCCCCTTAAATTCGTCACCTGTAGGTACTCATTCGACCCCTTCAACTTTAAAGATGGCCACTCGTCACCTGATAGTCCCATACGAAAGGCCTACCCATCTTTTAGGGAATGAGAGTAATGCCGTCGGGGCTCTTGCCTGTTATTGATCGTGTAGAGACAACATAATATTGTGTATTCTTATCATGCTTATGACAATGTTTTTTTTGATATAAAATGTCAAAGTCAAAAACCTCCTTCCATTATAATATTTTCTTCACAAGACTACATGTAGTGTAAAATTATTTCCGATATATTTAATAAGATCTCATGTTTATTTACGGTCTCATGTTTATTATAGACAAGTCACTGTATTTATTTCGCTAGCTTCCGGAATTCTGCGCCTCTATATTGCCGTCATCCCGCATTAGACCGTTAGGTTCTAATTTTGACGGGACGCCTGCACTCACAAGAGCCTGGCGGATGATATCATTTAAGCCGGCGTGCCGCGGTATGCGTCCTGCACTCTTGGCGCAGGACAGTCCATGGTGACCGTTACTGTTTACTTTTTCTCCGCACACACAGTTATGGGAAGCTGTACAGAGAGTGCCCATATGCAAGGATGAAGCCAAGCGGATGTCTCCTTCTGCCATTTTATCTTCTACATATTTGTAGTTAATTTATTTTGTATCATTTTTAAATTTAGCTTTAGGCTCGAAGGAGACAAGAGGGTTTGAATTATAGTTTTGCAGACATTTTTTTGTTAACAAGGTTTTCCTAAATAATTTTGGATGCGAAGTATTCTGTAAGGAAATGTCAACAAATGCTCCCAGGCTTCGCATGTTTTCGTGTTAATAAATAACATTTTTGATGTCCAACGTGAGGCATGCGTGCCACACGTGGAATACGTTTTACTACAGGTAGATTACTTGGGTCTTTCGCTGTTTCGCACCACATGTGGTTCGAACCGCGGTGTGAATCGCACAAGCATCTACTCGTTTTGTCGTAGTCGATTCATACCGCGTTGCATGGACAAAATAAAATAAAACAATAACATTTTTCGAATGTCAGATTCAAATTTAAAATTGTACTGTACAGTCGGATGGAAAAAACATAATAAATGGAAAAACATTAAGATATGAATGAACCTAACATGTAAAAGTTACAACTTCTTAAATTTTTATTTATGATATTATTATTCAAGAATACTGGTATTTTCCTGTGAGCTACCAGAACTTCAAGAGATCTTTTCAATAAATCTTCGTACACTTGTGTCGTAGGTACATCGTAAAATTATAATCTATGATTAGAATACTGGTTTTAGCTTACACAGTAATAGGTGCCCAGAAACTTAAAGAGATAACGTTTAATATACTTAGCGCGGCACGGCGCAGCCAGTAGTGCGGTATGTTCCATATACAATTTTCATACAAAGATACTTGCGCCGCTGCAGTGCAGTTGCCGCGTAGTGAGATTGCACCTTTACTTACTTTTTTCACTGTTCTTGTATCATTTTCACGACGATTTTTTTAAAATTTTAGCTTGAGGGTGTATAATATAATATTTGTAGAATTAGCGTTTTGATTTATCCCGTCTTCTGTGCTTTCAGTCTGCTACCATCTATGACCGCATCGCCGCTTAACATTATGCGAAATAGTGTTCAAAAACTAACCTATAATGAAAACAAAAAAAAAACACTATACTTTAACTTATACTCTTAGTTTTTCTAGACAATGTCCGATACTAATCTTCCTAGCCAATAATTCTAGAATGATGTAGTTTATTCTCTGGTACATTTTGACGGATTCCGTTTTTCTCCTTGAAATTTTGGTGTCGCCATGTCGCAATAAACGTTAATAATACATTGCGTCTTTTTTATACCATCTAGGAACTGGGCGATATTGGGTTTTTCTGGGATCGTTTTTTTTATTTTCGCATTTCATGATTCAACCATGTTATTCGTTTTGTGCTGTTCGTTAAAGGTGTTCCATGTATTTGAGATTATATTTAGTACCAGGATATCATAAATACGAGAAGTCTTATCAATTCAATTTATTTATTTAAATAATAAACTTACAGACTAAATCCATTACGCTTACTATTTTAATTAAATTATAAAATTAAACTATTTACTAACATTTACTACTACCTTGTATTTAATAATGCTTATTAATAATGATGATGATGATGATTAAGAAAATTATTAATTAATTTTAAATTACTTATTAGCCTAAGTTAAGGATAGATAATTATAGGTACATAAAACTTTACAGACAATAAATAAAAAACATTATAAACTAAACCTACAATCTAAAACTTATAAATACTTAATCTAAATTTAAATCTAATAAACCTATGGTGGAGGGATAGGTAGCTAGAATGCTGGCGGCATTGCCCCGCTGAATACATATACTTATTTTTTGCGCAAAATACACGCCAGCATTCCGGTCACCCGATACCTCCACCAAACGTTTGGCCAGTTCTTTATACAGCTCCCAAGCTGCCGGTCCCCATGGACCCATAGTTTCAACCCCAAACGGCAAAAACATATAAGCTCTGTCCAGATTAGCATATTTCTGCCGTTTGAGATTTTCAGCCTTACTAGCCGCGGCACCAGCCAGCAACATTGTTCCTGAAAGATGGGAAGGTGCCAGAGTATCGACACACGTGGCGTCCCATACTAAAGGCCTACCCATCTTCCAGGGAATGAGAGTCATGCCGTCAGGCCTCTTGCCGTCATCCCGCATTAGACCGTTAGGTTCCAATGTTGACGGGACGCCTGCACTCACAAGGGCCCGACGGATGATATCGTTTAGGCTGGCGTGCCGCGACATGCGTCCTGCGCTCTTAACGCAGGACAGTCCATGGTAACCGTTACGGTCTACCTTTTCTATGATTTATTATTTATTTATTATTTACTAACTACATTCTATGACTTATATATAATCTTACATCAATAACAATAGAAGCAACGGTATCAGTTAATAGATCAGTGTGCTGGAACTCATGTGCGAACTTGTTCAAGAATTCCAACGCTCGTTGGGTTGGTGAATTTTGAGCGTGGCGGGTCCGCGTCGTAGGACAGAAGAACAACTGGTGTTGGCGACGTCTACTCCTACTGAAATAATTGTTTGGAACAAACAAGCCAATTGCCCCCAAAACCGACGGATTGTTAACTCGGTTCCTGAGTATTTGCAAGTAATGCACGGCCAGTAGTAGCTTCCGTCTCAGCTGTAAAGTATCCATCCCGACCATACCTGACACAAACAACGAGGGGAACAGAAATGGATAGTACCCGTACATCCTCTTATAGATATACCGAGCGAATTTCCGCTGGAGCCTTTCTATAAGGAGCGTATACTTCGCCTCACAGGGGTCCCAGACTACTGAGTCAAACTCAAGCTTGCTACGGACAAATGCATTGAACAAAGTGATTGCCACCCTGACGTCTGGAAACTGAGATGCAGTTCTCATTATAAACCCCAGTGCCCTGTTTGCGTCTCTGCAAACAGTAACCATATGCTCACGAAAATTGAGGGTACCATCGAGGATAATTCCAAGGTCCTTAATCCTTGTCTCTCTCACTAAAGGGCAGACACCTAATGAGTATGGAAACTGGATGGGATTCGTCGATCTAGTAAAGGAGACTACTTTACACTTATCAGTGTTGAAAGTAAGTCTGTTCCTAATACTCCACCTTTCAACCGCCTGAGTATCGGCCTGAAGGTTAAGGCAGTCAGATATTCCCATGACTGGCTGATAAACCTTTAAGTCATCAGCAAACATCAAGCATTGTGATGAACTTAAAACATCAGGGAGATCATTGATCATTACCAGGAATAAGGTCGGACCCAAATTGCTCCCCTGGCTTACACCTGATCTGGTGTAGAACTCATTCGACCTGTATTTACCTATTTGCACGTACTGCCTACGATCTTTTAGATAATTTGAGAAAAAATTAAGTAGCTTAGGTGAGGCACCTAGAGACGAGAGTTTTATGAGCAAAATATCGTTGTCCACTAAGTCAAAAGCTCGCCGAAAATCGAAAAATAGAGTATCCACTTGTCTACCAGCGTCCATCTCCAAGGCAACAGTATCAACAAAAGTGATGTGGTTCGTCATAGTAGAGCGGGCGACGCGAAAGCCATGTTGCGAGTTATCAAGATAAGGCTCTATTTGCCGAGAAAGGTGAAAGTTTAGAATAGATTCGAAAATTTTACTGAAAACTGAGAGTACGGCTATAGGTCGAAACGTAGTAACATCGTTGGATGATGCTATCTTGGGGACTGGTGTCACTCTAGATACTTTCCATCTAATAGGATAACGACACAGGTACAGAGAGCGGTTCAATATATGTACGAGAGGTAGCACAAGATTTGATAGACAATCCTTTACCAGAAAAGGAGGGATAGCATCAGGACCAGCCGCAGACAAGGGCTTTAAATGGCGTGTAGCGCGACGCACATCAGCTTCCGTTACTCTCCTCAATGCAACGAGAGGCGCGTCTACATTAGAAACATCACGTGCAGCAACTTCAGCGTCAAGGGCAGGAACATCACTATGAAATACCGAACTAAAGTATTCAGCAAACGCTGTAACCGCCTCGTGACCGTAATTTGTTTGACTATATAGAGATCCCGCACAGCCAATAGAACACCACCCCATCCAACGTCACCAGCGCGGTCCTTACGCAGTACTATGTACCCCTTAGGAAATAGTTCTCCATCATAGACAGCATTGTGGTTGTAGTACCTAAATAACTGAAAGGCCCAACCACATTCAAACAAATAAGATAGTGTCGAGTGTTGTAGTATATTTGCCTATAAAGTACGACAATGTCAATTTTTAAAATTCATATCCACAACTCTAATCGGCAGAAATTGCATAGGTAATATGAAAGCATCGGATCACATCTCGTAGGTCAGATATTCAGAATATACTAGAAGCTCAGATAGGTAATAGCTAACCCTTATAATAATAAATAATAAATTTATTTATTTGCAAACAAAATATGTAGATAAATATTAAACAATGTGCACTAAAACTATGTAAATGACACATAAAAAGCAGTAGCATTCGTAAACACACTAAAACATTAACAAGTACATATATTTATTACATAGATTCCATTCATATTATGGATCTGCCCTCTCCGAAACTAGACTGGAAGTCTGTGTCTCCGGAAAGAGCATGATTCCTCACATTCTATGACACGAAAGAACGAAAACCCTTGTAAGGCAAGGCATAAAATATTATCTTTGATAATGCTTTTTGATGGTTACCTTTGCTCAGAAACTTCGAAGAAACATTATCATCTCGATAATCTATAATAGTTTTAGGTTTCCTACATTTCCTCGTGTAAGTATAAAATACACCTGACACGTCTTTTTTTACTTAAAAAAACAAGATTACCTACAAAATTGTTTATGAATATTAGAAAGAGAATAGTTCACTCAGTGTGATCCTTGAGTTTTAAGGATCCTATATAACCAGGAAATAAAATAAAACAGAGTAAAACATTATTTTATTTATTATTTCAACATTTTAAACAATAAAATGGTTAAGAAAATACTATGGAACCTAAGTTAGTCGTAGACTACATCCGTACAAATTACAGAGTAATGTAGTCTTAATTTTAAATTAAATACAATTTCAGTCTGGACGGCTTCAAAACTGAACGATTTAAGCAAAATTTTATCTTAGAATTATTACATTTCATATTTGGAACATTACATACATAAAGTAAAATGTAAGTAGGTAATTATATATCATAATAAATCCTGGACCAAATAAGCTTAGTAATAAATAGATAATAAAATAGTATTAAATTGTGTTCCTCTGTTTTATCAATAGAATCTAGAAGGCGTGAATAAGTATTTCAGAGGTATAACATTTTCAGAGAAATATTGATGATTTTTAAGTATAAGGTACACATACTTAAGACTTATTATTAAAACCTCTACTGATACATCTTAATAGTTAACCTCTATTTATAAGACACTTTTTAGTCTAAAATTATTATAGTCTATTATATACAATATAAAATTGAATTGGTGTAAAATACTGTAAAGTAGGTACTCGTATAGTAGTGTACCTAACGCATATACTAATAGAAAATTTAATTTCACGAAACAATTTAAAATGCGTCGTCAGAAATTGCAAAAAATGCACTTTATTTCAATGCATTGTGTTGAATTTTCATATTTTGGAACGGCATTGTTTTCAATTAATTTGTTTTGCACGAAAGTATGGTATTCGTAAAATGAAGCGATTATGTGCAATGGGAAGCTCGTTGGTGTCTCCAAGCGGAATGGAAACCGGCTGCGGTGTCCGAGTCTGAATCACCTTCTTCGCTGACGCCTATTTGTGCTCGAGGCTGAAATATAATAAATCATCATTTTTTTCTGTCTATAGTGTTCTTTTCTAGGCAAACACCTCAAAAAATCCGTCCATATTAAAAAGCCTACACTACAATATTGTTCAACAATGTAGCGTCCATTGCCCAGTAGCTAAAATCTTAGTGGAATTAAGATCTGGGATGGAATTAAGCTGCCGTGTTGCGGGACGTTGATCTGTGGACGATGGACGCGTTTAAAGTGGCAGACGGATAATGTTAGGGAACTAATGTTTAAATTTTGGCGATCTGAAATCAATAGTAAAAGTTAGACATAAATCCTTATAATAGGGGATGGTCTGTTAGGGTTAGGGTATAATCCGGCCCTCCTTATAAATATAAACCCTGTCCTCCTTATTGTGTCATTTATACGATTTGATGTATGATTAGTGATTTAACAACTTTAAGTGTCAAACTTTTTCTCTACTTTTATAATTAACATTTTAAAATTATATTAATAAAGTTCAGCTAAGCGAACTAGTATATTGATAAGTCATGATTTACATTAACCTAATTTTTGCGTATAATAATAAATGATACTAGAGCTTACTCGTACAAGAGAAAGCCAGGAAAATTAACGAAGGAAAAGATAATTGAAAATGTCTTTAATTTACAAGAAAAATGCAAAGGAACCCAAATAGAATTAGATTAAAGTAGAAAGAGAACATATATATAGGTTCACAGGGAATAACGTATGTTTGTCACGGCTAAAGCCCGAAGAGCGGTTACACATTAACTGGACTAAGCATATCCAGCACTGAAAATTGCCTTGGGAGCTACTTACATTATTAAAAAAAACCAGACTGCACTATGAATATAAGACAAAAACGCTGTAAATGTGACACTACAATATTTTGTGTAAAGCTATGCCTTTCATACAGTAGTATAAGTATTATACTTTCACCAATTTTTAAATCGACGTACTAAATAATAGCATTGGTACTTGTTATGAATATCAATTCTTCACTACGTAATACCAACTAAAACAACTGTACCAACTACAACTGGCAAATGATAGTTAATCGTCTTGTTAAGTTGAGAAGTCCTAAACAGTCAGAGTCATCCAGTGTAATTTTCGTAACACCGAGTTCGATACGATTTTTTTGCAAAAACTTATATAAACTTGTTTTTTTTTAACCCTCTCGTAATATTACAACAATGTTAATAAAATTCCTTAAAAAGTATACCAGGCAATATTTATTGAAATGTTCATATTTCGAAATCCAGTTTAATTTTTCTGGCTTCCAAGTAATAATTTGATTTTGATTTTTTATTCTTAACAAAGGTTTATCACTTTTTTTTCGGGACGAAGTCCAAAAAAGGTACCTATTATTTTCATTATTGTTAAAGCCTTTAATAAACTAATTAAGAAGTTGCCAAAAGCAACTTCTGAAAGTGGCATCGCCAATACCAACGAGGTTAAGTTCATGCGCTGTAATGGTAACCCCAAAGCAAGCCCTTGAAAGTATTTGGTTCACCTGGTCGGGAGTAGAAGGGGTACTCCTGCTATGCGCTGCGCCAATTCCTCGGCGACCGGTATTGCCGCGGCGTCTCACTTTATTGCTCATTGGAGGTGGCATCAATTTATCCTCTTTCTGCAATTATTACATCCCATATTCATATACTCCGTACCCTTCTATTAACTACAATTCCTAAGCTACCTTTCATGCGCTTTTCGTGCAATGCGTGCAGGCTTTTAGAACCAAATTACTAAGCGACTTAATTTTATTTAATGTTGCTCATATTGAAGATCCTAGTAAGGTTGTAATATGCCAGAATATATCATAACATCAGGCGAACATCGACGATATTAGGTTTGTTCATTTTGTGAAAATTAAGAAAAATACACCAAAATAACGAAACCCTATTTAAACTAAATCTCTAGCGAGCGAACTAAATACAGCACTGAACACATGCATTATCCCAAAAACCCAACAGCGCATTATCCTTAAGAAGTACCAGGCTTTCCTTAATTTACGAGCGAAGCGTTTGTTTAAATGATAATCAAATTGGTCGAGAGGTTGCAGATTTTTGGAACTCTTTATGTGTCAATTTTGTTACGTTTTTAATACATATTTACCATAAAAACCGTTTAACAAACAGCCCTCCTTGGATACAAGTAAAACATGAGAATTTTATTGTTATTTAAATCGGCGGTTATGTTAAGATCTAATCTAAGTACTAAAGCAAAGCCACATTCATGCGCTAACCTCGCCCGAACTATGCTCACTTGTATATTATCAGCTGAGCCCCAACTCTTATGGAGTTGATCGTAGTCATCGGACCGCCTCTCTTCACGGGCTGACTTAGGAATATACGCGGAAGACCTTGTCGCACCCACTCCGAGGAAATTGCTAAATGCCTCGGTAGTTTTCTTTACGCGAACGTTGAGGGAACCGATGCGAAGAAAACCCTCTTTTTCTGAAATCGAATATACATTTATTGGTCTCATGTGTAAATAATATTTTAAAGAGCGGTATGTACAGCTGCGATAATTTTCTATTTGTTTACACATAATATTGCTCGCATTATGTATAATACGCCTTATAATTTGGTGAAATACTGAAGTATACCTATAATTATTGTACAGAAAATCTTAATTACATAAACTACAGTAGAAGTAATGTATCCTGACTCCTAACACTGTAGGTACAGGTGAGCATTTCGCGCAGAACTAAAGAAAATATTGTAGGTAGGTGGATTTTTTCGTAAATATAATAATATAGAGGTATAGTAGTGTACAAGAAGATATCAGGTGCACGTTTACATAAGAGTAATTAACAAGTGTTTAAAATTTCTAAACTAAGGAAGAAAGTGCTAGAAATTATATGATTATAGTTGACACAATAAGAAAAACAACGATTGATACGACAACGGAGTGATACGGAAACAGAGTGATCTGTAAAGTGACGGAGTTTGTGAAAATCCGGAAATCACCAAGTCCAAGATTGCGACCGTAGAGAACACAAAACGTGATTGACTATGTACAGTGAAGATTCTACATTGTTATTCTTACTTGAGTGCGGATTAATGGCACTTGGCGTTACTCTAATGTCCGGGGGCGACGTGATCGTCCGTCGCAAGTCATAGGTGTCGGCCTCTGGAAAATCATGAGAACTACATCTACGAAACGTTACCACAAGTCCCTCGGATGAAAAACCCAACCTTGTAATAACCTACAAGGTTTGTCGACAGTAGTGTGGTTGCGTTTATTTATACCACGATCCTTGAGGCACTTTAGTGACTCAGATAGGGAGCGATTCCTATTCAAAGTACTTCAGTGGATTTCCGCTAGATGGCAGTAGTATTCAAATAGAGCAGTAATAATTCGGTTTTGGCACTTTTAATTTGTGCTTTTATTTATTTGTAAAACTAATAATTAATTATTCTGTCCTTTTATTTTGTGCGTAGGAATCCAGATTGGTGTTTCCCTAAGATTATATTTCCTTTGGTGTTTTTAATTTTTTATATACTGCCGAAACTTTTCTCTTAATTTTTGGTCATATAATCATGAGTTTTGTCGTTTTTACACCAATAGGATTTTTACCAGCCTTTTTAATTACCAGGACCAGGCATTACCTACTTATAATTTCCCGACTATTATATTAAGACGAATTAGAGACTTATATAATGCAATATTATGATGTTTCCAATACTTTAATATTGCTTATCGATAACCACTAAAGCTACTGTTACACATGCTAGTTAGTAGCATGCTTTTTAGTATGCTCATTAGCATACTTGTTTCGAGCATGCTCTGCACCTGTCTACATTTGCTAGATATAAGCATGCTAGTTTTAAGTATGCTCCTGAAAGAGCATGCTCAAAGCAAACACTCCGGTACACATGCCATTTTATAGCGTGCTCTCTCTCTGTCAGTTCAAACAAAACCATGGACAATCAAACAACCATTCAACAGTATATGAGATGAATAGAATTATTCTTTTGGCGTAGCAATGCGTCCAAAAACTTCTCTCATATAGAAAGAAAAAACAAGGAATAGGAAGATTTGGGTCCGTGATTGGCTAAGTAGAAGAGAAATCCTTGGAGCAAGTACTCGATTGTTAGTCGAAATGCGAGAAGAAGATATTAATGGTTATTATATATTATATACTAGCATATATATTATTTACTAGCATGGTCAATAAGCAAACCTGTTCACACGCGCTAAAAGCACGCCCCCCCTCCGCCCGCGCTGCAGGTAGCATGCTCAAAAATCGCACGACCGTTGATTTTTGAGCAAGCTCAAAATGAGCATGCTCATTATTAGCAATGTTTCGACACACATACTACTAAGTAGCAATTGCTCAAAAGTAGCATGCTTTCGTGCTACTAACTAGCATGTGTAACAGTAGCTTAATGTTGACTTTTTTTTTTTACTAATTTTGATAGAAGAAAACGTCAAACGGCTGCAGTGCCATCTAGACTGCCTAGCCTACAGCAGCTTTACTGAGTGGTTTAGCTGAGCAAAGCGCTTCCCACCATGTTAAGGGATTTATACTATTTACTTTTTCCATAGCTCGATCTTTTTTACATAACTTATAATAAATTTGTTATATTTTAACATTTGTAGAGCAAAGGAATTTGTCTAAAATCTTGCACTGCTAGGTAGCTAATTTAATTTTACATATTATGTGGGACTGTTCTTCGTGTCCCGCAATGTAAAATAAAGACTTTATAAGATTTGTAAACTTATTAGTATTTATTCGGACGTGTTACCCGGCGACGGGTTTGAGAAGGAAAGACGATCGAATAGATCGTGTCACAAACAGATTCTGCTTCGACGTTCCGAGTTTGAATTGTCCTCGCCGGCCAGTGGCGAAGGAGGTCTGCTGCGACGGCGGAGGTGCTATGCCACACATATAATAATATTAAAACATGTTGGATTTAATAGAACGGGAAAACATCTAATCAAAAGAGAATTAAACCGGGGAAACTTTCCAGGAATTAAGCGGCACGTTCGGTGTTCCATTGTACCTCTAGAGACAATCCCTCACTTAAAGCACTTCGGTGGGCTTCCACTAGATGGCACTAGCGTTAGAAAGAAAACGGTTACACACGTTATAGCCCTTTGAATCCGAACGTCGGACTATGTATCAGGCCATTTAAATTAGGTCTTTCTTTGCGATTGAAAGTTTAGTAAAATAGGGATGATGACTAAAAAATTCTTTGTCCATAATGTAGATTATATTACTATAAAATACGTATTGGACAGGTATTTTTTATCTTTGTAATTTTAATGAAAAACGTGTGTTATACAAAACATTTATGTCAGTTGTGTGGTAGGAGTTGGTAGCATCACTTATTCCTACTCGGGTCGGTACATTTTGTAATGTATATAGCGCGTTCCCACCCAAAAACTTTTGAGCCTGACTCACAAACATTTTTTATTTCATACACAAACAAAAAAAACGTACATACCTACATATCTATTTTTTTATTATTTAAATTACGCTATATATTTAATTATAATTTATTTTGATAAATAAATATTTTAGGACATTTCACACAGCGCCACCTAACCCCAAGCTAAGCAACTTAATGCTTGTGTTATGGTGGTTAAGATAACGGATATAATACTTATATATTTTTTCTTTTGTAAATACATACTTATAATAGATACAGAGAGCCACCCAGACCAGAAACAAATATCTGTGGATCACACAAACATTTGTCCCATGCGGGAATCGAACCCGCAACCTTCTGCGTTTAAGGCGGGTGTTAGCCCACTGCGCCACAGGGGTCGATTTCATATCTATTGTCAATATTTTTAATTTTTACACGTACCGATGCGATTTATTGTTTGTCATATCGTGAACGAGCAATTTAAATGATACGACTTACTTCTATATGAGCCTGGGGATAGAGATGTATCCATGTGCACCAGATACTGCCTCGGTTTCCGGCCAGACCAATCTCTTACGTTGGGATCAGCATCTTAAAATAAAGCAATTGTTATACCTAGCAGCTCCCTATAATTTAAGGCCACACATAGTTTTATAAATCTGTTTTTTTTTTAAATTCAAATTATGAGAATATATTTGGTTAATATTGTTATTTTTTGTAAGCGACGTTAACAAATAATCCATATTGTGCTTCAGTAAAAATATATTGATACTAGCTGCGCCCAGCGGTTTTACCCGCAGTACTTATGTAGTCTATGTGTTATTTCAGGGTCTAAGCTATCTCTATACAACATTTCAGCTCAATCGGTTCACCCGTTTAGGCGTGAAAGAGTAACAAACATCCTGACATCCAGTCATCCATTCTTACAAACTTTCACGTTTATAATATTAGTAAGATTTTCCTACAAGACTTTCTAGAAATTATTGTTATTTCTAGATAACGTAAGACAGACCTTGAAGTAGATTTAGTTGTAACAATTGTATTATGGAGAATTTACCATTTAGATGAATCCTATATAAAAGATATACGTCATAAAGTTTCTGATAAGCAGTAGTAAGTAGTAATACTAACCATAAACATCCACCAAGAGCCTGTAGACATTCTCATGGCGGAACTGCATTGCGATATGTAATGGAGTGTAACCCTGAAATACGTAAATTTTCTCTATGTATTTACAAATACAAATAATTTTTATCATCCATAAGAACACGACAATACAAAAGCATTTCTAGCATTTACACATTTTTAATCTAATAAAAAAAATTAATGATTTAATGATTTAATTTTTTTTTTAATGATTTTTGTTTGTTAATCAAGTTGATTCTGGTAACAAAAAGTCTATAAATTGTGTTTGACATTCTCATTAGAAAAGTTGAGCTTATGCTCACCTTTATAGGTGCCTGTTCACCAGAGATGTGCTATACAGCTATGCTTCGAAGATGTGAAAGCTATGCTACGAAACTATGTGACCGTTTCCACCAATACTAAGATATGTAGCTGTGCGAGGAAGATGTGCTATGTAGAAGCGCAGTCGCGAGGCTCGCTTCTTTCTCAATGAGTTCATTTTGCGCATTGCGAGATATAAAATAACTTTTTGTTTCCACGAAGGTATGTCTATTTTCGGTGATGAACGCCTAGCGACATTGCTACATGACCATCCATAACATCCGTAGCACGCATCCATAGCTCACATCCAGGGCACACATCATTCCATATAAAAGTCATAGTTTAGTTGAACTCGTTTCCACCACTGCTATGCTATGTGAACCAATGAACGTAGCGTAGCACATCTCTGATGGAAACGCACCCTTATATTGACCTTAGCTGATCATTTCCGCGAAGGAATCAAATATTTGGAACTCTTTCACAGGTTTTACGTTTTTGTTGCGTTTTTTTTTATTATTTTATTTTATTTAGAGAAATATTACTCAAAAAATACCAGTTTGACTCTACTGTTCAAATTTATTTCCTTTTTATTTTTTTATAAATACAAATAACAATATTGTTATGCGCGCCCACAAAGTTTAAAGATATTGCAAAGAATATTTCAATATAAAAAATACGATTGGGAGATTGCACCTTTTCGATCGTATCTGATATAAAATATTTCAAGTCGAGTGAGGAGCATCTTACAGACATATACAAGTAAGGAACCTAGCACGTAAATTTTTTATATTAGGGGTACTAGGGGGCTGACCCGACAAACGACGAGCTGTATTTACTATGAATATTGAATTCGAATTTCGATAATTAATAACAAAAAATGATGGGATGGGACTTTATAATTTTATATTTGTTGACAAGGTCAAAAAATATAAAAGACCAAGTCTACCAGTTTCGGGAAACATATTTGGCTGGTTTAGACTTAAGACTTAGGAACCATCACTTTGTATCATTTGTTTTAAATATGACTCAGGTACCTCCTTACCTCGTTTCTATGTCATAAGTAACTTCATCAAAGTTGGCTGTTTTCTTGTTAATTTATTAAGTCGACTGTTCAACGATTCAGTTGCATTGTTAGTTCTCTACAATATTTTAACATTCTGCACCCGAAACTGGTCTTTTGCCCACCCACAGATTCTTCATGTCATCGATACAATTAAGTTAATTCTCTTAACTATTTTGTTTTCTTCCCTGTTATTTTTGCGTTTTCAGTAATGTTTTGCCAAGCTTTATTAATTATATCATAACATTTTTAATATTTAATCGTGGGTAATATCTACATTTTTTTTGTCACGCGCACTCCGCTTACCCTCCATAACTTAGTGTCGCTTGTCCACTGTGCTTCATTTAATCCCACGTTAATGATACCTCTACTGACGATTTAAGTTTGGTCCCAAGATGATCTTTCTTATCTTATCTTATATAGGGGGCTGACGAAGTCAGCAACACATCGACCCATTGGGATCTATTGTGTTCACCCCTTGCCTACCGTTTCTTACTCCTCGAAGAAGTGGTTTATTAGAGTGGTGATCCCACTAAGGGAAAGAAACCTGTACTCCTCCGGTTTGGGGTACGCTGTCCCAAGGAGGCTCATGCGTTTCGTAGCTAGTACGTCGCATTCGCATAAAATATGCTCCATGGTTTCTGTACCCTCGCCACAGGCTCTACAATCGTTTGTTGTAGTGAGCCTCATTTTGAACAGCATGTCGTTGGTTTCATAATGCCCAGTTAAGGCACCAATGATTGCTCTTCCTTTGTTTCTTCCATTATTCAGAATGAATTTAGAAGCACCAATGAATTTAGATCTTTCTTAGTAACAGAGCAAAGTTGGGGTCGTCCAAGAAGGTATTTTAATTTGGGTGCGCGAAGCACCTCTGTAATAAGACTGTCGCAACGTAAGCTGAAAGATCCTTGAGGCGTTCATGTATGGTAAGAAGGTTTTTTTAAATTAAAAATAATTATTTCACACACTTATGTGGCTCATAGGAGCAAAAGAAAACTCAATTCTAACTTATTTTAAGGATCTTACTCAAAATAATCAAAAAAATAATACATGACTATCGTCTGTGGTCTGGTTGCTTAACATTAGCTACACTCTAATAATATATGTAAGAAATCTTCTGGTTTACTACAAAAGTCACGGGTAACCTTTAATTTATAATTAAAAAGTACCTATGTATTTAGAGGCAAGTGACCGGACGGTATCCTACGCGCATTTACAATATTTGGTCTCATATCATTGAACCAAAGTAGGTTTCTGCAGGAAGTTATGACATTTGAAACTACATTAAGATACGTAAATGGAGGAACCCAGAAGGATGAATGTTGAAGGAGAAATTTCTGAGAAGCCTGGTAAGAGCGTGAGAAAAAGGGACATGTGGAAAGTGTACTTTTTGGAAACATACACTTACGATGAAGGTGGCCTAAATGTGCCTTTCGGGAATATACATACATTTTGCGGAAAGTAGTAAACTTTTGGGAACGTACACACAATTAAAAAATATATATTGTATAAAGTGATAAAACTACATTAGCAATGTTAATATGGCCGTTGAATTTACTTAGAATCTGCGCGACCGCTTGAGAAATACAATAAAAATTAATTAGTTAAATCTGTCCAGCCGTTCACTCGTGATGTCGTGACCTAAGGAAATAAGGATTCATTTATATAATATACGAGTTAAGAGTAAGATTTAAAGATTAATTAAAGGGTTAGGTGATATAATTCCGAAACATCTATTTTTATCGCTCTTGCCCATACTGTGTGTTTCGCTGTCATGAAGGGTTGAACATCTGCTATCATCTCGCATCATATTATATCGTTTCATCCCCATTCGCTATTCTAATACGTTATACACGGTCGGTATACGAGTAACTCTCGGGATTATTGCAAGAGATGGGAGCTGAACAAAAGTTTTGATGTTGTTAACTTTGTGTAAAAACGTACAACTTGCGAATTTAATGTAACGTGTATTGTATTGTAATGTAATGTGGTTCTTGATAAAAACTGATGTTTAGCTAGATACCCACAACTTTTATACTACATAAGTGTAAAAAAATGAGTTTGAATGTTTCCTGTCTTAACCAAAGATATAAAAATACGTCTCAACTCAAATCATATTCAAAGTGTTAATGGAAAATATGAAATAAGTATGTAGTTACGATGTACGATAAAGTGTTTACCGCGACATATCCCGCAGGACGTTTCATAAAACAGACATAAAACGTCTTTAGCTTTATTAGTAAAAGAGGAGCATTAAAATGTGAGTGGTACATGCATAAGTTTAGTACCGCTTCCCTCGAATCCACAAGTAGTTCAGCAATAAAAGACAACTTACCCCATTCTGTTCCGTCGTCGAAGAACGCCACATGAAAAAGAGTGTAACGACCATTTTAACGATACAGTAAACAAGGAGAACTACAGACAATTTGATTGAGCATTAAGGCTTTCTAGGTAACCCGTTAAATGTACGATTAACAGGTTTAGTGCTGACATTATCTTGGATTCCCATTTAACAAATTGCTAATCTATATTTTAGTGATTCTAAGACTACAATCTAATTTATAGTCTTCGTTGAATTGTAATCACGGATGCCATAAAATGTAGGAAGGGATGTAAAGCTAGACAATTATTGGCTGGAGTAAATAATATTTCCTTAAAGTACAATATATAAGTGGAGAACTTATCTGCGCGAGAAATCACAGGGCATAGCTAAAGCTAATATAACCGCCATTTATTAGTGCATCGTTAAATTCTCGTGGATTTCACATATTCACTTAATTTATAGTGAAAGCTAAAAAAAAATAAACAAACGAGTAAAAGATAAATAGGAACGTAAATATTATGAACTCACCGATCGTTCGTTGACAACTTGCCGCGCGACCCCGCCCAGCAGTTTCACTAAATTTTCATCACCACGCTTACAAGCCCAGTGCATCGCGGTCTGAAATATCCAAACAGTAAATTCAACCAGACACGTTACATATACACTTGTAAATTAAATAGAAGCCACGATGAAATTACTTCTTCCAAAATTGCATTAATTATAAATTAGGCTGGTATTTTGAAACCGACGCTAAATAATGAAGGAGAATGAAGCTTAGAACGAGGCACGATTCCATCACGAAGAGTTTAGTAGGTCGAGAAACAAATTACTTGATTGCCAGCCTTTTATTTTTATATATGTAAAACACTTTGATGGACAATATAATGCCGAAATTATAGCTCTTTATAATCGGAACGCATTAGGATGATTTGCATCCAGATTAAAGATTATATTTTGGAGAAGGTAGGTGTTATTAGCATAGTTATAGGTATTAGGTCGCTATCATCGATGGTCATTTTAATATTTAAAATGTTAGGGCAAGTAAAGCATAATTTGAACTAACCGCGCTTCAGATTAAATATGGGTCCTGGTTTAACTGCACGTAATACTGCCAATTATGGCTTGTTCGATCGGATGTTTCGATTGGACAATCAGTACTTTCATATTAAATTAAGTTGCTATCATACTTAATTGAATTTTATAAACTGTTTCATACGAGTAAATTGACTTAATTTTATAAAGAATAATATTGATATCACAATATTGTAAAACTAATACCAAAATGTCTCAATGTGTATCTACTCGTAGACCTATAGCTATCTATATCCTATACACGTAGATAGGTATGGGTTTGGGGAGCAAGCGGTGTGGTCAGGTGACCGTCTATTCAGCAGTTAAGATTCTTTCGAATATATATTGCTCTATCTGAAGCGAGGGTACGAGTTACGTACCAATCGTCGTATGTACAAGATGTAGGCGTGATCGTCGCTGATTCAGTGGGGTAGTTAGTGGCGGGCGGTCCTAGGTTCGACGTCACCCGGAGAAATATTGGCCCCGAGGGAAGCGCTGTTAATTTGCAGGGCACATTGGCTACAGGCACGATTTTCCACGTACCTATCTCCTATGCATGCGCGCCGCTCGACTACGTCAATATCGGTAGAGTCTAGCCATTTTAGAGCCTTACTGAAATTATGTGTTCATAGATTGGCGGCAAGCGCTTGCAAGCTCGATATAACAAGCTAGTCCAAATTGAAATCTGACGGCCTACCACTGATAACACACACGTACACCGAAATTCTACTAGGGATGCGTTTATAGCTTTAATGTACCTTTTATACCTACCAAATGTATAATATAGGTACTTACTGTTTATTACCAAGGCTTCCGATAAAGATAAACTAGAAGATATTGCGTGAAGATATCTCAAATGCAAGATTTATACAGAGTTGGCATTTTGTTAATAGCACATGTACATACTAATTGGTATAGTTAATGTAAAGTTCTTTGTTATAGAAGCCGCTGTCGGGCCTTGATCATATAATTGACGTTTATGGTACGTGTAATTTAGAAGTAATTAAAAATACTTACATACTGCACGTTGCATGTGTTGACACCGAGGCGGCATGCAGGCGCCGGGAAATGACATGCGGGAACAAAAATACGTTAGCTATCAATATAAAAAGTGTCCACTAAAAATAAAATAGACAACGGATATTAAAGAATTAAAGGTCCTTTGATAGTCCTTAGAATAAAAATCTCATTAAGACGACGTTTCCGGGTCAGCGGTCCACAGAATTAACAAATTTATTGTCGGCTAACCTAATAAATTTTAAACAGGATTACGTGGTCCGCGCACAAAGCAAAGCTTTATAATTTGCCCGATATAAATCTCTTGTCCGTGTCAAACGCGCCTTTAACGTTTAAGACAAAATTTAGCTTTGAGCTAGACGTCTTACAAATTAGTTTTTGACTAATAAATGTTGTAGCCAATTTGTCTTGATAAAAAAACAGCTGAGGTTTACTTAGATTCAATGAAAAATATAACATATGTTGTAATTTAAAACACAAATTTAAATGTACCTACTTTTAGATACAATTACATTATCCTATCCGAGTTTTCTGTCTATAAAAACGGTCTACAATTTTAGGCCCACTCTTTTGGTTTCAGTAGATGCCTGTATTTAAATGAAAAACCTAAGATTTAAAACCTAATTACGGAATCCTTAACACCACAAGACAATTTAAGTGGCGTTAAACGCTACTGACACAATAGAGGCTTAATGTCCAACTTTAGTTAGATACAAAGGATCATAATGGTAGGGTGTAAGTACTCGTGAATTTCCTTTGAGCGAACGCAATAAGGTTGCCTCTCTGAACACTTGTTTGTGTGCCATAGAACAAACTGTACAGTACGTGGGATCACCAAATGTCACAAATTCTCACCAATATTATAAATGCAGGACTGGTTCTAAGGGTATAAAAACAACAAGACCTATGCCCAAAACTGAGTCATAGCGGCTTGCGGATTGATGATGATTTAACTAAGGATGAATAGTATTTTTTGTTAAAATAACGATCTTTAATGTTGCTATTGGTTAACATGGTTTTAATGAAATCTACTAACTCAGTTAACCCCTTGATAGAGAAAGGAAATAACGAGTACGAGAACTCTACAGTACAACGAATCAGTGTACTAAAGTATCTGACTTTTGCCCTGATTATATCGAAATATAAACAGTTTATAGGTTTATCGTAATTATTTTTGTTTTTTTTTTCTGACATCAGCATTTAAATTACTTAAGTGTCTATTACTTTGAACAGATCTATTAGTTTAAACAGTCGTAAAATTTCTTGTACTTGAAAGTACAAGAAATTTCACGACTGTTCAAACATTCATGTACGAGTAGGTACTCGTAGCTACAAAGTGGATTTATTCCTATGTTAAGTTAGTATTCTGTTTTCCAGTGAGTTAAAGCTGAGGACACAATGGCTACTCAGCAGGACGCGAACCGTGTCGCCGTGTTGGCGCTATATCCGGTACCACGTCATATTGATTGCGTTTGCATGTACATCAATTAGGATCCGCGGAACGATGCGTCTTCCACGCCACTAATTATGGTCTTGTCAACCGACCTGTGTGTAATTATGCATATAATATGTCTGACAGAGACGTTGATGGACGGGAATGACCTCACCAATCTTACGAACATTTAATATAATCTCCAATGGTTATTGACGTAAGGAAATCGTTAAAGCAAAGAATGTCAAAAATAATAGTGTTTTTATTTTTATTTTTCTAGATTACATTCAGATATTCAGCGAGTAAAACTGTAGGGTGTCACTCCTCACTCACATAACATACTATTTTTTTCGGTGCCCGTTTTTCGGCATCATGTTCAGTGAAACCAGGGAGAGATTAATCTCGCATGCTAGGTTTAGTCTGCTACCATCTGCATCGTCGCTTAATATCACGCGAGATCGTTGTCAAACGTGGTCGTTGACTTTTTTTTATGTGAAGAAGTAGAAGACGAGCAAGACGCTCTCCTGATGTTAAGAGATAACGGCTGCCCATAATCAGTACCTACAGTGTTACCTAGGATTAAACAATTATGTGAAATTCTAGGAGCACTGCACCAACGCTTCTTACTTCTTACGCAAGAGTCATAAGATGTTAAAACTCTTCAGCCCAGTAATTTCACTAGCTACAGTGTCCTCCTACCGGAGCACAGTAATGTTTGCATCACTGCTCAGGCGGTAGAATAACTGGCACTGTTGGGGTACCCACCTAGACGACCTCCTGCAAAGGAAGTCTACCCCCGGTAATGACTAACCTAGTATAATGTAAAAAAAAATACAAATCCAACAATATTATCAGACTTCCCATAAAAAATCATTATGAATATCATATTATTCAAAATGATTATAGCAAGAATATAATTTTAAAGTTTTGATAATGTTGTTCAAGTATAAGTTTACACGTGTAATTGATATGAGATGTAATACTTACGCCCTGTGTCCGTCAGGTTTTCAATACAACGGCACCGGAAATAGAAAAAAGATATATTAATTACAAGTTATAATAATTCTGTGTTAAAATATAACATTTGTTCAAATTATATTTAAATTTTCTTTGAAATGTGAACTTGTGATGTGAACATTAAAGATTTTTTGTTTCTTTTGTATTAAAAATTGGTACATAATATATTTTTATTAATGCGAACGCATGTGCTCTTTTTAATAAAGGTATATCTTACCGTAAATGGATCCTGAAACAAAGAAAATGCATATGTTATTTATAGCTTTAAATATTGGGTACGCTAATATTTGATAAGGTATAAGTTTTGGTTAATTTTTCGTATAAGGGACCTTAGAAAAGTAGTGTACTAGCATAATAATATAGGTGTCCTGCATCGAGTTATCGAATAGAGTATCATGAGAAAAACTGACTTTACCATTAAAAAAAATAACTTAAAAATTATCTCAAAGACAAGGTCTTATATTATGTGAACTGATTCGCTTTAATTTTCCCCGACTCTCACGCTTTCGCAAAAGAGAACAAAGATTAGCGTCGAAGTTTCCAAATAGTATCCATAATGTACCCTCGACGATCTCGCGATCACCGAATTACCAACTAAACTGTAAAAAACGTAGATGTAAAATGTAAGTCTCGTGCATATTCCCATGATCGGAGACGGTTGGAAGGCGTTTTAATACAACCATAATCGTCGATCGACGGTGGATCATATGAAATATGTAATACCACTAATAGGTCTCGGTGGGCAGCTTCCTCAGCGGTCGCAGGCCAATTTCGCCGTTGGTAATAACCTTAATATCCCATCAGTGCTATACCCCATGCGTGTACAAAGATGAGGCCAGGTAATGACTGTGCGACCGAACGCCGACCCGCCTTCGATAATAATTCACCTTAGATCAATGAATCTATTTGAATATCGTATTATCTACCACCAATTTGGTCATAGAATTTGAATGAATCGACCGATGCGATGTCGAAACAAAGATGAAAACTAAGTTATCTCCGATTGAGTCTGTCTCTTTTCGACATTCGTAAAAGTAAATTTTATGATATCGCTCAAGTGATTTAAAAAGTACAATTTATCTCAATTAACAAATTATACACACTCGTATAAAAACTATTTCTCCGCACCGGCAATAAAGCAATCAGTCGTCAAATGTCATTTTCGAGAAATGTGTGTCGGTAGCATTAAAATAAATGATACTCTCGCATGGACATAAAGCATGGTGAATGAGGATTTCTAAAATAAGAAGCAATTTATTATCGCGAGCATTGCAGCCGCTACGCCGCCCGCGGCCCGTGACGCAAACATTCGTCGACAGATATTAAGCGCTAGAACACTGCATCAGGATGAGACGAAGTTGACACTCGACGATATTGTCATCTCTGTGGCGTGCGCCACTTACCGAACCAAATTAATTCGAGCACTGACAAATTCCACCACATTATTCTCTTTCTCGCTCTCCCGTCTGCTACAAATATATCACTCAACACTCAGAATATCCTAGAGCAAAATATGCACTGCTTATTATTTAGTTATTTGCTAATTATATATCATAAGAAAGGGTCTAAACGGTTCTAGATTGATTAAAGTTGCAATTACCGCATAAAGACTTTCAAAGCACCGTTCATCAGCGATCGTAAAAATGATAGCATATATTTTAATCGCGCAATAAAGTATTATAATGACAAAGTGTAGTCGTACAAACGGTAATGTATAAATATCGGTGCAGTCGGGGGAACATTGTGCGTTTAATTGTGGCCATGTTAACGGGTGGTACGCGAGTACGCGTCGTTAATAGAGCGTTGTGTCTCTTCATTTTGTTTGAACGTTCACTGACTCTGTTATTTCGGAGCGACTAATAAATTGCGTGATGACAGGTGTCAGCTGCTCCACCGCCTCTGCACTCTTGCGTCGATGTCTCATTCCTCACGATCTGCTCCTAAATTCTCTTATTTTATCAACGCTCCGTTCAATTTTCGTTTCGTTTTCTCGCCATTTTATTTGTTTGTATTAGGTTTACCGCTTTGGTTATGCTAATCCGTGATCAACGAACCACATCGGTCCACTCAAATCAGTTTTTCATTGCAAGATGAAAGCATACAGTGGGATGATTTATACGAATGTAATTGACTTAATTATTTTGTATTTATCAATGCAAGTATATAATATCTAAAATTCATCCATAAAATCATGATTGACCTAAAGTTCATAGAGAAAGGAGAAAGTTCATATAGAGGTGCATAACGACGCAACGTAGGTAGTCGTTACAAAAAGTGCAGCATGCTAGGTGGTACATCAGCGATCTTATTATTTCTCGGTACTGTGGATTCGATGATCTTTTACATAGATAACAATTAACAATCGTTAATTAGTTAACAGTTTTTTGTCAGTTTATACTCTTATCTATGGAAAAATTACCCCCAAAAACCTATGTGTACCTAATAATTTAAAATTATAGTAAGTATACAGATATAAAGAATGCGCTTCATAAAAACGATATTTATAAAAAAGTTTATTTCTTCCTCACATCGAAACGAGCACGAAGAAAGAATGATATGATATAAATCAAAAGATATATTTCTTTTTACTATCGTTAATTACAAAAGGGCGTATATAAATAAAGAACGCGCGCCCATTGAGGCGGGCTGGTGAGGCGATCGCCGCGCCGTGCCTTGTCGCTACAAGCAAATGCACTTATCTTACCGGGATGTGAAAAACTGTTCTCAACCCGCTGTCGTCGGTTAGTTACGCCAACAATACATGACTATACTCGAGTCAATGCTCCAGAGGTTACGTTTCTACAGGATTTGGAGACCCAACAAATAAAAAAACAACATTCAATGGCCCAAACTCCAACACACAAAAACAATGAACACTTTTTTGTACCATTGTTTTCTTACGAGTCATATAATGGTACAGCATTATAATTTATCGAAATAAGGCGCTATCAGTGTCGATTAACGAGTAAGCATCATTAAATTGTAATTAACAATAGAAATAATGGATCATCGACGGCCGACCGTTATTATAAGCCCGTTGACGGCTGCCGATAAAAATAAACAGAAGTCTTTAGAAACATTATCGATACAAATAAATTGTCCATCCGAGAATGAATATCAATAAATTGAAAAGGTAACTCGTAAAAACATATCATCCATTATTGTAAACAGCTGGCGGGCATTTATGCAAAACGACTGGTTCCATTGGAGCAATTCAACAGCGGTAGCGAAGACTCGAGAATTTTAATTGAAACTTACAGATTGGGACCCTCTAATTTACATTATACATACATTTTTGCAAACAGTTTTTGAGAATCAGTACGAACTAATGTCAAAATTATATTAAGATACTCGCTTAAAACTTAGCAATCTGCATAAATTTTGAAGTTCCGCTCGACAATAGCCTTGTTAAAATCTTGAAGGGAACTTTAATTTGCGATGACAGCAACATCATTAATCTTATTAAGCTCGACCTCCCTAACTTTTCTGGTACAACAAAAGCAGCGAGAAAAACTCGGAAGTAAATATTATGAGCTAGAAAAAAATAAAATATGATTTTGTATTTTAATTTCACTGGTTCTATGAACGAGTATAGGTCGAAGAGTTTAATCGGAGGTTGTTTGGGCTCCCCAGACTTCCTCGGTAGTGAATTCAGCTTGCTGCAATTGATTGCGGCACTTAACCCATACTGTGGCAGCAGTGAGTAAATCTTTCTAACGGCGAATTCACAAATAAAACCACGACTCGCGCATTTGTGATAGCAGTTATCGTCTCGTTCTCATCTTGTTCTTGTTCTTTGCAGCCAGTTAAACAAATAGAGGTCTTGTTGGGTCGATAGGCAGATCCTAATTAAAAGTATACTCAGCCGCTGTCGTATATTACGCAGATGAGCCCCTCAGGCAGTTACTCACTGTGCCTGACCGCCTCCCAGTCTTTTAGAACTTTTATTACTTCACGACACAGACGATATGAAATAGCAGCGTTTTAATGTCTTATAAATTAAGCTACTTCATTTACTATTCTGTTTGATATTGTTTAGGATGCCGACAAATGACATATCATAAATAATTAATTTATTATTTTAATAGATAAGTACATCTAATTTGATTGTACTCACATTAATAAATTTAAATATTAGTTAATTTTACTTAATTAATTTTATTCACCTACAAATTTCAATAGCATATACTTACTGAACAAACGTATATATATATTAATTCTCGTCCTAAACTTAACTAAAAGAACAACGACCTACAATAACCAAACTAAATGATATGATATAAAAAGTTTATTTATTAACAAACTACAAATAAAAATGGAGTTATAATTATACAATATCAAATTGAATGTTTGATC
Organism: Hemithea aestivaria; assembly: GCA_947507615.1. Lineage (NCBI taxonomy): Eukaryota > Metazoa > Arthropoda > Insecta > Lepidoptera > Geometridae > Hemithea > Hemithea aestivaria. Next base: position 7,533,762 of record OX382323.1, read on the forward strand.
AGCTCATAATTAGAAACAATTGTAAATACAAAATCTATAAGCGAGAGAGCGAGAAGTAGCCGGAATCGGATTCTTGTTTATGTCGGCCGGCCCACCTCGTCCACACTAAAAATTTGATCTTATCTTTAATATTTTAATAGGATCCCACAGCGGCACCTCCGATGGCCAGTACAGTAATTGTATAAAGTATCGACGTGGTATACGTTCTATAGCGATGCTTATTTGCCATAGATTATGTTAGTATTTCTAATAAAGAAGCCGTACATGTTTAGAGAATACTTGGTATACCACCACTACCATGTTTTAGGTGATACCTAGAATATGGTACTTGCACGGAAGGTATAATTCTGGGAGCTACTATAATCCGGTATCCGATACATAAAAAACACACCGGACATAAAAGCTTGAGCTGTCAAAAGCCCACCCGTTAAATGATGACAGCTCTTTCGCCGACTAGATAAGATTATAAATATCGATCGAAATGGTATAGAAAAGCACGAAAGGTATAAGTCAAATGACTGATGCCTCTTTAAGTTGACTAAGATGAGATACTGCAAACATAATCATCCCGTGTCTTCACCCCACCTCGAGATAAAGCTTAAATCAACACACGAAGTAATTACAACTGAGCCACACTTCATCGCAGATGCGAGTTGTGATTAGCTATATTATAGAGTCCGCCTTCGGTTCTGCGAGTAAGGGCTATACGATATCTCCCGCTTTCAATCACTGGTCATAATTGGAAGGGACCTTGTTTTAATAGATATTGGGACTACATGGTGTTACTTGCAAAAGGATTACAAGTTAGAAATAGATTTATTCTGAACAACTGTGCAATACTCTTAGTACCATTTTATTAATAGACAATATTTTCTACTCATAAACAATTTGTCCTCGTTCTTATTAGTGATTAAAACGTTCACTGGTCATAAAATCGTTAAAATATCAAATTATGAACTTTCAATTTGGATTAATTAAAAGTTTTTCGTTAAAATGAGTTATTTCGCTGAAGGGTTGTAACGAGTGAACTCCTTTTGTATTTCATCCTTTATAGAGAAAGAAGTTTTTCAGTAAAACAACGCTCAATCTGCAACAAAATATAAAAGTTTCACAATAACGTATTCGCCTGAAGCAAAATCATCAAAGACGAGAATAGACCCCTTTATAAAGTTCATATTTTGCGTAGTATTTAAAAAAATGTTTAAGAAAGGGTTTTATTTTAGCAAAGGGCTTTATAAAAGTCTTTTTCAAAGAAGAACTCTCGTATTAATTTAATGTTTTTGTTGGTAGGATATTGTCGTGGATTTTAGGTACGTGTGTATCTAATATAATACGAGTATGTACGTAGATACATACTCGTATGTATGTAACATCTTACAAAGCGCTGTATAGCACTTCAGGTTAATGCATAAACAGTGTCTATACTTGCCTACGTATATTCGCGTAATGAGAGCTTAACATGGTGCTCGAATTTGGTAGTGCCGTGGGCGGCGGCGGGAGCTCACACCTACTTCGCTGCAAGCGGCCTTTCCCAATTAGCCTTAAAATAATGAACATGTTTTATATTTCCACCGGAGTGCGGCATGTACTTATCCCCGTTTGCCCCGGGAGGTCATGCGGCTGTGACCCTTGTGTTGTTGTACATTGTACACAAGTATCTTCAAGTAGCTGATATAATTATAAAGGGAAATGTTTCCAGGGTTTCTCACATAATGGCATCGAGTGTGGTTATTTTTTTGTGTGTAAAATTATCCCTTTCAAAGTGTAGTTCAAAGGTTGCCGCATCTCATTAGTTTTGTTCCGGCTATTGTGATTCTATTGTTTATTGGTTTTGGTATACGCGTGATCGACGTCCCGCATTTTGAGATGAAAGCTTATTTTATTTATTGAAGAGTAACAGTTTATTTTATGCCATTTTGCCTAGTTTTATAGTTACAAAATTATGATAGACAATATTGCGAATGAAATGTTAAGTTATTCAATCGTAGTGTATTGTACTCACACATTTACTAAATAAGGATTCCTATTAAATATGTTCTCATTACAAAACACACGGGTAAACAATTAGGTTACTTCAATTAAATAAACGTGTTTAAAAATTTGCCACAATGACAAATGAGTCGGCTTAAAGATTCCCCATAAACATTAAACCACTTCCCGTCTGTTCGTTCTACAAATAACGCGACCGCTTAAAGATTTAACTAAGCCTGAATAAATAATCAATTCAGGCGAGGCAGCGCGGTTTCTGATCGATTGCCACAATACTGGCTGCATGATATACTCGCCTAGCCGGCCCGATAAATATCCCGAGACAAATGTTTCAAACGTCTCCCGAGACTTGCGGTGACACTAAATTTAAAAGCTTCAATTGTACAGAAATAACCAAAACACGGTTAAGATCTTTCGAAAACAAATCGTATATCGGTCGGTCGACGACAATCGTGATTGACTGCGCAAGTGAACGTCTCTAATATAAACAAATTAATAGGGAAGGCCTGTCGGGGCGATCCCGCGCCTTGCGTCGCGTCGCGGTGGGGCATCGTTTAGCCGCGCTCACGTATTAAGGGTTCAATGAAGGACTGCTCTCGCTTGTCATTAATGCATTTAGAAAAAATATTACAAGCTTAAGTAGTAAATCACGGCCGGATACCAGCGTTTTTCTGCTCTTATTAAATATACATTTCCTGTCTAGTTGTGACATTTTCATTATGCCCGACAAAATCGAGGAAACATAATTCATAAGTTGTAATTTTATGACGAGTACGTAGCATAAATTATAATGCACATCTTTGCTGTAAACATGAAATTGAAATAAGACGAAAAAGGCAATAATAGAACGAATGAAGTGACGGCTCCAATAAGTTGAAATCCAAATTAATACTTTTATCTGGGTCCATTAACATGTAACATGTGTTAATCACATCCTCTTAGGGGCGCCTTATCAAAACGGGAGCAATTTTAAGAATGACTGCGCCTATAAATAAACGAGTCTTTACATTAATTATGAGCTTAATTATGTAGAATCCCTTTGATTTACAAGCCGCTCATTGCCGCCGCAAACGAATTGTAGTGGCTTAGCGGAGCACCTCGGGCTTTGCCTGCCGCCTCTCGGTTATAATTATTTTTGTCGAGAGACAGCTCCCAGATACTACGTATAGATCGAGATGAAAGTGAATTGAGACAAGTTGACGCCCGCGCCATTTCCATGGATTAGCCGATTAGCTCTACTTTGGAGTACAGGGACTCCTTGCGGCAATAACTTTGACTTAATTTATATATGGAGACATGAAAGTATTTGCCGGAAAATGTATAGCTGCTGGTTTAACTTATGATCATTCCACGTTTTGTGTTGTGATTTAGTTTTGATTCTGTAATATATAATTTCGTTTGGTAAGTTAATAGTTTGTTATTGGTAAAATGATGTTTTAGTACTGATTTAAGGCTTAACACTTTAATTATACTACATAACAATAAGATAATGCACAAAGTTTGACGTGGAGAATAAATAAACGATCTTTTACGGAATTGCTAAGGGAAGCGTTGAATGTTCGCGAACCGCCGAGAGCGAACGCAGCGCGCGGCTTGTACGCCGCAGGCGGCCGCGACGCCGACATGAGATGACGATACACTCGGCTATATCAACACATTCGTACCCACACACCACATGCACACTAATACTATCTACTCGACCCGATACCTGAATTTAACCTACATATCTCCATTAGATATAGAACATGATTCGTGTTCTGTTCATATTCCACAAAACAACAATCCACAGGAAGCATTTCAAAACCGCACGCTACCAGTTTATCATCGTATATCTACAAGCGCATCACACGAATACTCATTCAATCTGGACAATCGAATATTGTCCTGGGGCGTACAATCGACGGCCCAGCTCGCCTCTACTGCAGGCCCTATTTCTGCCTAGTGTTTAGAAACAATAGCTCTGCGCTGCAATTAGTTTATCCGATAGATGGTGGTCGAACGAGTCGTAAATCTACGCTCTTGCCACCAGTGGGCTCTGTACGTAGTTGTGGCACCGTATGTAGATTCAGCTCGGTTAATTAATGTGCCATGGTAAAGTGCGAGGTCTCTCCCTCGCATCCCACTCGGGTTCCGTAAATTGCGCACCCATCTCCCCCATGTACAATAGCTCCAATTTTGGCAAATTAAAATTCGACGCTCGCAGGAGACTGTTAATGCATAAATACCCATTTGAATTAGGTGTATGTTTTACGATTTGGTTATTGTTATTAGTTATTATGTTCGAAACGCTGACTTTCTGATGTTGCTCAAAACTGAGAATCGGGCGTGAATAAATAAATCTGACTCGGGTAAAATTGAAGTAAATACTCGTACGAGAGGAATAATAGAGGCAACAGAAAATTCCTAAACAGATAGGAATATTCTCGTACATGGCGAAAATAAGCGAGCGAGAAGTTTCCAACGTGTATAAAGTGGCGTCATTTGTCACGAGAACCACAGCGTTGAAGTACAAGCGGACATGGACTCCACGAATGTTAACATATTTAAACTCCAATGTTAGACCGCACTATTATACAAACACTTGCGGTATAGTTTCCCAGACATATTATAACAACAACTGTAATATTTATTATTAATGGTTGAGCTTTCTAATCGACGAATACGAACTGAAAAGCTTTTACGGTATAATTGGGTTGATTTTAATACTATGTTATACCTTTACGATTGCCTTTATATGATATACCTAATCTCATATAAATATTACCTAAGTACAGGTAGTGTTCATGATATTTATTAAGCATGTTTTATCATTATACATAGTTGAAATCACTACATACATAGTATAAAACAAAGTCGCTTCCTGCTGTTTGACTCTATATTATATAGGTATGCTTAGATCTTTAAAACTACGCAACGGATTTCGATGCAGTTTTTTTAATGGATAGAGTGATTTAAGAGGAAGGTTTATACGTAACACGTACGAAACCGGGTTACACTGGTTATTCACAAAAATCACTAGTTACTAGTTACATGGTCACTAGTTATGTATGTTATGTTACAACAATCTAAAGAAAAATCACCAGAAGAAGAAAAAAGTAGTAGAAGTAAGCAAAGTTGTAAAGCAAGGTTAAAGTTTACGAAGTGCGCGCGGTATGTCGAGCGATGTTCGCGATCTCACCCAGGATTGACGAATTGCTGAACGGGCGCGGTAGGTCCCACCGACTTCATTATCCCTTCCATGCTGAATTTCAATTAGCATGCTTTCGTGTTTCGCAATAACAAACCGAACCCCGTTTTGCAAATACAACTCGCATGGGTGTACCCCGTTCTCCTTTATCTGCCTACATGACAATGGAGTATAGTATAGGTAGGGTGTACTCATATTATAGCTTTACTAATCGACGATTCCTTGCTAGATTATGCTCAAAATGCACTGACCTACTCTGTTTGACGAATACCACATTATTTAAAAAAATACGGAACCCTAAAAATACAAACTGACACATTTTTAGAAAGGAGAAACGAAACTCTTATTAGATCACTCGTGCGTCCGTCTGTCTGTCCAAGAGTCAAGACCCTTTTACTGGGGAACGCATGTAGTTATCGAGTTGAAATTAATCTATCAAAACTATAATAATTAGGTCTGACCAATATCACATAAAAAAATATAAATGCTTTGTCATTAATTAAATAGCGTTTAAAAATTCTTACACCACAATGACAGTTGTAGAAATATTCACGTCTCCTAATGGTTACTTGGCAAATTAAAAATGATTTTAGCAAATAGAAAAAATAGCAATAGCACGTAGCTTACTAAGACATGAAAATTAGCGTGCTAATGAAATTAATGAAAAATAGCAAAAATTACCATATCTACTGGTTGGCACAAAAATGAAATGGGCATTGTGTAAAAAATATATATTTCTTAGGGTAAGTTTAACCTTGGACGAAAAATTCGCTCTATCCACATTTGCAACAGATTCGTAACCAGTAAGTTACTTATGAAGAAAAAAGAAAAATTGTGAATTTGTAAAAGGGAAATTACGAAAGGAAGCACAATCACAACAATTTTGCCATATTTAATAGTTACGTAGAAGAGATACCGAGATTTATGAGCATTCACAACAAGGTCAAGATATTATAAAGTAATTCTTATTGAATAAAACAACACATCAAAAGCGCAACCGAGGAAAAAACGTGAGAACATTCAATCAAGCACTGCCAACACCTAATGGCGCCAGAACCAAATTACCAAGCGGCACGAACACTAACCTGTCTCCTTTCAAATTTGATTGCGCCTAACATTACATACCCATGAACTCTATAATGAAACGTTAATATAAAAACAAAACTATGGGCATATATGATTAGGTCGATACACGAGTAAGGTAGAACCACTAAACAAACAACAATTACAATATCGCTGCGTCACCATGTTCGAAATCACTTATTGTGGGAGTGACTTGCAGGCGCGGGCGCGCACCACGCAGCGCTCTCCGTCGGGGAAGTGCCTTATGCCCGAGACTGGCTGCATCGATCTGTTGAAACCGTCAGTATCTAATACTGTTACAGGTCAAACGATGTGAATCTTAAATGTGATTCGTATGTACAACGTTTTTGATGGCCATCACAAACGAAGATTTTGTCTATTTATTTCTCTAATACAATATTCCTATAGTTAAATTGTAAAGTTTTCTCTAAGTACTAAAATCACGTGCTAAATTAGAGGCTATCACATCTTCATTTCGGTAGGTTCTAGCAGTGATTTCAGAATGTCTGATATTAAAATCAAGTGTTTTTCTAGTTGTGATATACTTCTACATACTATCTTAACTTTCTCTTACAGGAGGACTCAAGGACAGTTATTAATTTATCATTCTGTAGATAAAATAACAAAGTCAAACAGGAACTAAATTTGTGGCGGGTGACAACCCAAAATATAGAATAAAACATGATTGTCCGCCCTCCGCGTGTTCAACATGCATAGCAAACAATGGCGCGCGCCTCGACGGACGGACGGGTCAAATGAGGCGCGGCGTCAAATCTCGGGTTGCACCGGCTTGGCGCCGGCCGACACATTCGAGAAGTTAGCACACCCATTCAAACTAACAAAAAAATACAATAAACTAAAGTTCTCGCCGAGCGTTGCGCTTCAGTTCACTATGTAACGAGCGACCGTAACAAACGAGCCGTCTAAGGGTTATATCAATTTCGTCTCACACATTACATAATATTTCTAATATCAGGTAGTCTCAATCATTAAACTAGGTATACAAACAATAGTGAAAATTTCGTTTCTTTATTATGTTTTGTGTCTATCTATTCAAAAGTGACCCATCTAAAGCTCGTTAATTGGTCAATTAAATGGCACCAGGCTCAACGTACGCGTAGTAAATAAGACGGATAAATCATTTAGGAAATCAGTGAGTTAATTAAAATGAGAGATGTCAGCGGAGTCGATGGTTCTTGCACCGGAATAAATCAAGATTTAAATTGCTTTCCGCAACGACACTCCCACCGTCGAGTTGGCGTTAATAGCGCGTGCAACCGATCTTAGACGAATATTTGGAACTTTTTTCGTGAAATACGACTCCGTCTCGGAGGTGAAGCAGGCGCCGACAAAAAACGTTATAGATGCGGTTGTAATTGCACCCGACGTAAACTCACCAATTAGGGCATGCCAATCCGTTCGATTTATTGCACGAGATATTAACAAACAAATAAAACCTTAAGTAGTCATTCAATGATAATAAAATATCTACGTATGTATATGACCCGATATAAATGTAATTAACAATACCATTATAGGATCGTATCAATATAACCGTTGGTATGGCAACATCAAATGATTTGGATTTAATTACTTGGATCAACAGCTCCGCCCCGTTCGAAATCGAATAGTCGTAAATCAAGAATAATAATGCAGAGCTTTCGTCTTTTTATTAATCAAACACACATATTCTTATCAACGTAATTACACGATCGTTAGGGAACTATAAATTGAAGAATTGGTTTCCAGGAGATCACCAACAACGCTACACAAATAATATAAGTCTTATGGTTGAGTCATACTGGGTAACAATACAAAAAAGATTGTTATCTGGAATGGCGTTATCCTATTTTGTAAAACGATCCTCTCATTTTGTTATTCTAAACCAAGGGACAGCTTAACAAAAAATGTACCAAAGTAGACTTATAAGATATCCTGCGTATACGAGATTTAATGCAATTTCAAAATGTGACTATCTGAAGATTTTAAATATGAATAGTTAAAAAACAATATTAAAAAAATACTTCATTACTTTTATGAATTTCAGCAGTACCTAACATAGATATACTACTCTGGATTACGCCTAACCGCTTCAAAATCGACTAAACTAAACAGTGCTTAAATCCATAATGAGCACTGTTTCGGCGTCAGTCTCGCGCTAACCATCAAGTCGAACGTAGCTCTTAAGAATTGCAAAAAGAATACACTTAAAAAGAGAAAATAATATAGGATTTCATATTTTAGGTAAGTTTTATACATTTTACCACTACTTTTAGTAATCATTCAAAATAATGTAGATACATATTATATCAAAATTAGCATTTAAAAATGTTTTTGCTTGCGCAGTTGTCTCTTTCACTCCTTTATGCGAAAGAGCGGGACAAATTAGAGTCATATGGGATAAGTGATTTTGAGCATTAGCGGTGTGAAAATAAAGTTGAACTTCACTAGCCGCAATAATTTGGTCAATGGCACGGAGTGAAAACGTCATATGATCGTTATGTCATTATTGCAAACTAAACTTTATTACTTTGCATTAAGGTCGATTATTGTTACAAAATGTTAATTACTTTGTGTTATTTTTTGTATTACCCTTAGGATGTATGTATATGTCACGGTAAATGTGATTAATTGAAAATTATTAATAATTTTACAAAATTATTAATAATAACCACATGTTTTGGTTAATGTGAATAAACGATCGAAATTTATTACTTTTACTAGTAATTATTAATAATTCACGACACATATTGGTAAAGGTTATAAAATAAATGAAAACCTAATGTTTTTGACCAGCAGGTATTTAAAAATTACTTCTTTTTAGTACAGAATTATGGGCAAACCGAAATCAGTTGGTTAGGTTAGGTTTGAACTGTGACCACAATGCGCGAGCCGAGCGAGCGAAGCGAGCGTGCCGCGGCAGCGGCCGGCGAAGCGCCAGATACGAGTTGTTTTTGATACCTGAATAATTTCTATCTGTATATTCGCAGTATCGACCGTAGTTGAAACGACCGTAGGTATGATGATACGTTACTTTTATTACATTTATCACTACTAGGGTTAAATTATTAATAATAACCGAAAAATGTAATTAATTTATCACTTTAACCACGACTTTCGGTAATTATTAATAATAACAGATAATTATTAATAATCTTCAATTATTCACTCTTACCGTAACATACATATCAATAGCTAGAGAGATATAGTAAACACGTGCCGTTTTCGAGCTTTGCGGCACAGCGTTGGGTTGAAGTTCTGATCTTGAGTAGTATATATCTTTAGGTGTTTATGGTGCCTAACTGAAGTAGGTAGTGTAAAGGAAACACTAAATCAGAAGGTAAAATATTGAATGTTTATTTACAAAAATGAGCCTACCTATATACAAAATAAATACCTTACAACTAGCGTATACAAAAGAAAGTTTTATGAGAAATTAGAAAGAGAAGAAATATTTACATGAAAGAGATAGAAACAGTGATATAAAATTGATGCGCAGATCGATGTGCGCAGGGTATATATATTGCGGCTCGCGTAAATACAGCGCGCGGGAGTTGGCCTCTTCATTCGCCCGGACGTCGCCTCGCCGCTCACACGTGTTCACGTGTGCGCCCCAGCTCATCGAAGTGTTGTGAAGAAGTCTAGATTCTAGACTGTAGTGACAAGTGTGAAGTCTAGACTGGAGCGACGTGTGTGAAGTCTGGACTGCAGCGACGTGTGTGAAGTCTGGACTGCAGCGACGCGTGTGACTTGTTTCTTCATTGAACAAACAACAAAACCGCCCTTTTCAAGGCGTCTTGTTTCTAGTTTGAACAGCAGAAAAACCGCCCTTTTCAAGGCGATGGTTTTCTATTGTTTCTTGAAGATCTGCATACACGAACGTTGTGAAATAAATGAAGTGAAGTGCTTGAGTGTTGTGTTTTCTTTCTTCCCTGGTAACTTGTAGGTATTTGTGCTGTGTTGTAAGGTATGTTGTAGCCATGTCCGGGTATATTGTGGACATGGTGAGGTACATCGCAGGTATTGATCTTGAGGTACGTGGTAAGGTAAGGTACTTGTAGGTATGTAGTGTAGTGCACCTACAGTACTCCCCCTCAAGCGAAGCGTACCGGCAGTTTTATATTGCGGCCGGATCTTGATTGCTTCGTAGCAGGTACGGATGCTGTAGGTATATGTAGATCACTCGATGACGGAGTAGCTGCGCTGTCTGTGGTATTAGCGGGTGCATCGACGTCAGTGTCGAGGTTGATCGTGTAGGCAGGTTTCAGGCGATCGATCGATATAGTGGGCGATCGATTGTCAGGAACTTTTAGTAGGAACGTTTTATCGTTCCGCTCGACGACTTTGTACGGCCCTTCGTACGCAGGTTGCAGCGGCTTCTTGACTGCGTCCGTGCGCACGAAAACGTACTCGCAGGTCTTGAGATCTTGGTTGACGAATATGGGTCGGCTGTTGCTATGCGGCGTTGTAGGTTGCGCAGGCTTCACGGCGGCGATGGAGTTGCGCAGGCGATCAACGAAGTCGTAGTCCATGTCGCAGGATGATGTGACGGACGGCGCGGCCAAAAAATCGCTCGGTAGGCGTAGGTTTTGGCCGTAGGTAACCTCGGCGGCGCTTACGCCCGTATCGCTTCGAGCGGCGGCGCGTAGACCCATAAGGACTGTAGGTAGCTCGTCGATCCACGTAGAGTTTTGAAGTCGTGTCTTGAGCGCAGTCTTGAGTGTGCGATGCCAGCGTTCGACCATGCCGTTTGATTGTGGGTGATACGGAGTTGTGCGGTTGCGCTTGATCCCCATGGCGGCGAGTAGTTTGGTGAACAGCTGACTCTCGAACTGGCGGCCTTGGTCACTCGTTAGGTACATTGGGCACCCAAATCGAGTAATCCAATTTTCATAGACGATTTTTGCGACGGATTCGGCTGAGATGTCTTCAGTAGGTATAGCTTCGGGCCATCTAGTCACTCGGTCGATCATAGTAACTAGATATCGATGTCCGTGTGAAGATGTAGGCAGTGGTCCGACTATATCGACGTGTATGTGTTGGAAGCGGTCGGTTGGCGGGAATTTTGAAACTTCGCTCCAAGTATGTCGTGTGATTTTGCATTGTTGACATCGAATACATTGTCTCGCCCAGGCAGCGACGTCGGCGTTGATTGAAGGCCAGAAGAATTTTTCAGTGATCAGCTTGCGTGTGGTGCGTATACCAGGGTGACTGATGTTGTGTACGGCGTCGAATGCGTCGCGGCGAAATTCTTCTGGTAGGTATGGTCGGATGGACGGTGTAGATGTCTCGCAGTACACAGGCTTCGACGTTCCAGGCAAAGTAATTGGTTTGAGCGCCAAATTACTTTGTTGGCTGAGCTTGTGTATTGTAGTGCTGTCTCTTTCTTGCGCGGCTGCGATCTTGTTGTAGTCGAGTGTTGTAGGGCACGTTATTGTCTCGACTCTGCTGAGTGCGTCGGCTACAATGTTGTCTTTGCCGCTGATGTGGCGAATATCAGTGGTAAATTCGCTAATGAAAATCAGCTGTCTTGCACGGCGTGGTGTCTCAGATGGTGATGGCGGCTTCTGCAGTACGTAGGTTAGCGGCTTGTGATCGGTGAAAATGATGATGTTTCGGCCTTCGAACATTTTGCGGAAGTGTTTTACTGACATGTAGATAGCCAGTAACTCTCTGTCGAATGTGCTGTACTGTCGTTGTGCGTCGCTGAATTTCTTTGAAAAATAGCCGAGAGGTTGCCATTTTTCATCGATGTACTGTTGTAGTACTGCTCCGGCGGATTTGTCTGAGGCGTCGGTGAAAACAGCGATCGGTGCGGTGTGCGATGGATGAGCGAGCAAAGCTGCGTTTTTAATCGCATTTTTGCAGGCTTCAAATGCAGATGTCGCTTCGTCGTTCCAATGTATTTCAGTCTTGTCTCGCTTTTTCACGGAGTGCAGATAGGCATTGAGTGGTGCTTGAATTGTAGCGGCGTTCGAAAGGTGATCTCGATAGAAATTCATCATTCCGAGAAAGCGCCTTAATTCTTCAATAGTGTTCGGCTTGGTGTAGTTCGTGATTGCTGTTACTTTTTCGGCAGGCGGTAAGATTCCTTCTCTTGAAACTGTGTATCCTAGGAATTTTACTTGCGGCTGGCCTAGGACACATTTGGCGGGATTAATAGTGATGCCGTTGTCTTCAAGTCTTCGTAGTACTGTGCGAAGGTGTTGTTGATGCGTAGTTTCGTCTGTAGAAGCGATCATGACATCGTCGACGAACGGGAATACGTAGTCGAGTCCGCGCAGTACTTCGTGAATGAAACGTTGAAACGTTTGGCCGGCGTTCTTGAGTCCGGGTACCATTCGCGGGAACTCGAATAGACCCATCGGTGTGATGATTGCAGTCTTCTCGATGTCTTGTTCGCGCGTTCGCAGTTGTGAGTATGCGCGGTTTAAGTCGATCACGCTGAATATTTTCTTGTCGGTGAGTTGAAAAGTGAAATCTTTCACTCGTGGAATCGGGTAGCGATCGGGTTTCGTGCAGGCGTTAAGTCTTCTGTAGTCGCCACATACACGAATGCTTCCGTCTTTTTTAGGAACGATGTGTAGCGGTGATGCCCAGGGACTTTTGCTTGGACGGCATATTCCCTGTTCGATCATGTGCTGGAACTCTTTGCGTACGGCTTCGTAGCGATGCGGTGCGATTGGACGTGCGCGACAGTATACAGGCGGTCCGCTCGTTTCGATGTAGTGTTCGACGTTCGGCTCGATTGCGTTCGGTGTGGGAGTGAGACGGGTGATACCGGGGAACTCGGCGAGTATCGCGTGGTAGCTCTGTGTGTCGTGATCACGTCGGGGTCACCCACTTTAGGTGTTTATGGTGCCTAACTGAAGTAGGTAGTGTAAAGGAAACACTAAATCAGAAGGTAAAATATTGAATGTTTATTTACAAAAATGAGCCTACCTATATACAAAATAAATACCTTACAACTAGCGTATACAAAAGAAAGTTTTATGAGAAATTAGAAAGAGAAGAAATATTTACATGAAAGAGATAGAAACAGTGATATAAAATTGATGCGCAGATCGATGTGCGCAGGGTATATATATTGCGGCTCGCGTAAATACAGCGCGCGGGAGTTGGCCTCTTCATTCGCCCGGACGTCGCCTCGCCGCTCACACGTGTTCACGTGTGCGCCCCAGCTCATCGAAGTGTTGTGAAGAAGTCTAGATTCTAGACTGTAGTGACAAGTGTGAAGTCTAGACTGGAGCGACGTGTGTGAAGTCTGGACTGCAGCGACGTGTGTGAAGTCTGGACTGCAGCGACGCGTGTGACTTGTTTCTTCATTGAACAAACAACAAAACCGCCCTTTTCAAGGCGTCTTGTTTCTAGTTTGAACAGCAGAAAAACCGCCCTTTTCAAGGCGATGGTTTTCTATTGTTTCTTGAAGATCTGCATACACGAACGTTGTGAAATAAATGAAGTGAAGTGCTTGAGTGTTGTGTTTTCTTTCTTCCCTGGTAACTTGTAGGTATTTGTGCTGTGTTGTAAGGTATGTTGTAGCCATGTCCGGGTATATTGTGGACATGGTGAGGTACATCGCAGGTATTGATCTTGAGGTACGTGGTAAGGTAAGGTACTTGTAGGTATGTAGTGTAGTGCACCTACATATCTATGGTAACTAACTATAAAAATAGCGAAATATCAGATGCATTTTTAATAACACACATTTTATGCTAATTTTCGTCTAATTCAGAGCAGAAGTGAAATAGTGGGTCCACTATGCATAGGATTCTAAAGATTATTGATAACAACTACACCTACTGATCTTTTTTTCATTTTAAAATTTGCATGGTCGCCATGGCCATGGTCGTCTGGGTTTTTTTCAGCAACCAAAAACGGCAATATGTAAACATAATTATTTGTTTCGGCTACAGCCCTCTAGGTCTCTCCGTTTCTGAGATCCGATGACCTGTTCCATCAGTGTAACAGTAGGCCGATGGCCACATCAAATAAGATTACATTGGTCTGAACGTGTGCCAATTTTGGTGCTTCTATCACTAAATGCACAATCGGCAAGCTTTATCGCTGTACCAACTGATGCTAAAAGACTAAAAGCACGGTAAAGAGATATACAGTAGTTTGACTGAGCGTGATTTTTGAACATAAATACCTACAGTCGCGCGGTACATGCGCAAGTCATAGGGCTGCCGGGCAGCCGCTGCCCGCATACAGTAGGTACCTACCTGATTCATATCATCTACTTACTTGAGCTACCTACCTACTACCTACTTACCTATCATGTCGTGGCGGCGTATATTAAAACCCAAGACAAGACAAAAGACAAGACAAGAGACAAGACAAGAGACAAGACAAGAGACAAGAAAAGAGACAAGAAAAGAGACAAGACAAGAGACAAGACAAGAGATAAGACAAGAGACAAGACAAGACAACCTCCTCCTCCCCTTCCCCTCCTCCCCTCCCCCCTCCCCTTTCCCTCCCCCCTTCCCCCCTTCTCCTCCCCCTCATACCCTTCCCCTCCCCTCCTTCTCTTCCCCCTCCTCCCCTTCCCCCTCCTCCCCTTCCCCCTCCCCTACTTCCCCCCTCCCCTCCTTCCCTATCCTCCCCTTCCCCTCACCTCCTTCCCCCCCCTCCCCCCCTTCCCCTCCTCCCCTTCCCCTTCTCATTCCTCCTCCCCTTTTTAACTAACTGACCTTTTTAATTTTATTACCTTTCCATGTTGCTTGATAAACAAGTGAATTAAATTAAAAATTTAAAAAACCCCCAACGCAATACACAATTCTTCATTTTGTGGTGGCGGCCATCTTGGATTTTTAATTTTATATAATGGGTTGTATTTTACTAGTTAAGCCCTTTCATTTGATACCCATATTGAGGGGGTCGCGGAAGAAAAAAGTAATCCGCCATTTTGTAGCGGCGGCCATCTTGGACCGATTTCCACCAAACATGTCTGAGAACACTCTCGACTAACCTTACTTTCAAACAAAAAAAACTAAATCAAAATCCGTTCATCCGTTCGGGAGCTACGGTGCCACAGACAGACACACACACAGAGAGACAGATAGACAGACAGACAGACACGTCAAACTTATAACACCCCGTCGATTTTGCGTCGGGGGTTAATAATGTTATTTCTGGATTTCCTGATAAGTTCAATGATAAGTTCAAGCTACCAAAAACAGCATAATATAGTATGCTATTTTTTTGCCATTTTTATATAATTTTATATAATTTATTATATTATGTATATTATATATTATGTATACATACGTCAAAAGTAAATAACGTAAATAACACTAAATACTTGCAAAAAACTATCGCGACGTCCGCCCGTCGCTGCGTGGCACCCGCTTCTGGATTATATACCCACTTCTACCCACATCTACCGACATCTATTCACTTCCATTTTCCGCCCGTAAAGAGATATACAGTAGTTTGACTCCATAGAAATGGAGTCAAACTACTGTATATCTCTTTACCGTGCTAAAAGTATTTTAATGATCAAATTTATTTTGATACCCGTGACAGAATAAAATACGAGTACAAACAGAAGTTTTGTCTCGTTTTTGCGATCAGTTTATTTCTTCCACCAACACAACATGTATTTTTTTAATATAATATATCATAAACCAAATTAAATATGTTAACAGTTGTTTCAAAATACTTATTTTTATATCTTTTTTACTTCAATGATGACACCGTAAAATACATTTTACTTCACAGCTACTATAAAATTTTTCCTAATCCTTTGTTGTTTTTATGGCTCTTAACAAATTCAAAAGATAAAAGTATCGTATAAAAATTGAAATAATTTATCACAACTAATCACTATTATGGTTATTAATGAATAAATATTTAGTAAAATTTCTTCAAATAGGAAGCGGTGTTGACAAATTTAAATATCTCCTTTCAGATTTCAAAGAGATACAAGCGAGGCACACAATAAAAAAAATATCATAAGAACCCACACACAGAGATATTTCCACAAATCTATAATTCCATCAGCAAGTGAGGCAAATACGAAAATAAGCATCAAAGTGTTTTTTAGAGGAAGACGACAAATGTCGACCAGCAAGGCGCAGTAGCAAACACATGTTACATATTGTCTGACAATATTTACTGTTGCTTTATTAGCTCGGGGAGCGGATAGAAGAAACAATCTACACTCCTCACTTGTACTTATCTTAGAAGGCACTAAAGGCACGTGCATCAATGGAAGTGACTATAACTGCTTGGGTGTGTCATTCTTTTTGATCTAATATAACTTAGCTACACTACGGACTGTGCGAATTTGATAACATGTTATTGTTTCACTTAATATTACTTCACAATAGAACTGAAACATTATGACCTTTCGATTGATTTCTAGGGATTTAGTCCAGTAAAAGAAGGATTGTGGATGGAAAAGTCGAAAGCAGAAAAACTAACTTAGGAACTTTGTTTGGACTAGTTAGGAGATAAACATACTAAAAGTCCCCACCCCTCCAAGGTGAGCCCGAGAAAGCGAAGAAGGGCCCATTTTTAGGTTTTATGCTTATATGTCAAAAACTGTGCGTCATACGATATTTGGTTGTACTACATTATGAAACCAAATAAAATTCTCTACAACTTTGGCCTTTACACTTTTTATCTATCTCCAATCGTTTTCCAGATATGAGCTTCGAAACATGGTCTATTTTTAAGACACTTATAATTATTTTTCCATACAAAGTCGGTAAAAAATCTGACCAACTTCTGGTTATCGTACCATAATAAAATTTTGCAAATGTTTAGAAATCTGATAACAGTTCAATAATTTAGAACTGATCTGATGATGGAGCCAGGAGGTATCTACTATCTACTGGAACTCTTCAATGGCTATTAATAAAACCGGCGAGTTTGGGCTCTCCTTGGAGGGGTGGGGACTTTTAATATGTTTATCTCCTAACAAGTCCAAACAAAGTTCCTAAGTTAGTTTTTCTGCTTTAGACTTTTCCATCTACATGCCCCTTTTGAGCACTCATTGACTGGACTAATTTTGAATTTAGAGTTTATTGCTGAATAATATAATCATTGTTCTGTGAGTAAATCTTAAGTCTTTAAAATCGGAAGAACTGCGGGTTTTTTATTGTCACAAAAATAGACAACTTATTTCAAAGAAATGACGTGTCCTAATTACATAGCTCAATGCAGCGCGATATCAGCTGGTTAGGTGAGGCTTCAACAGTCTACAGTATCCACGATGCGTTAGCCGAGCGAGCAAAGCGTGCATGCCGCGGCAGCGGCCGGCGCTGCGTCAGAGTCAGGTGCGACTTGACCTTACTACAGATTTCAGAATTCGTCCGGCGAAATAGTAAATCCAAACTTTTTATGTTGGTCACACTACTACAACAACAAATGAACGAATTTGCCTCGCGTTTGTAAACGGGAGGTTATAGGTATGTGAAATATATTATGAATATTATTTCAGATTAGATTAGACGATTTTTTACCACGACATTTAGACAAGGCTCCATTCGTGCAATATAATATCTATTGTGAATGGAAAATTGGAATTTGAAGCACTTATTAGTTTCTCTTGTTTCTAATTGGCTACGATGTGAAAATGAGCGGTTAATATTTTAACAACCACCTACTTTAAAGAGACAGTTCTCAGTTAATTGCCATTAAGCTCTGTTAGCAATTCACGTGCCTACGACAGGATGCCAATAAAATTCAAATCCAATTGCGTCGACCCTTGATTTACAACGAATCAATAAAAGAGAAGGCTATCATTACCTTTTTTATTGCGCATTCAATAAAAGTAATGTACTTGGTAATCAATGTGGCGTCGTCGGCCGGCCGACATAATCAAATGAAGGATTAGAGACATGTCCTCACAACCTGGCCGAAGTATTAACTTTGTTCATTAAATTATATCTGATGCTCTATATCTGCATGTTCACGTTATAAGATATAAAATAGCAGTTAAACTCTGCTCCACCCAGGGTCTGGTAACAAGTCTTGTTGCTTGTTATTATTGTTACCAGAAAATTTAAAACGCTAGTATGATTGGTATTTTTTTTAAATAGAGATTTCTTAAATAATTTTCTTGTAATTTCATATTCTCACAATTTGCGGCTTATAAAAATATCAAAAAATTATGGATACAATTTGAAATCAACATTTAGGATTTAGGATGTCTTTCCAAAGGATTTTATGAAAGTTTAGCTTGAGATTTGGGGATCTTTCATGATTAATAAAGCTAAAGTTATTCATATACACAATACACATATACCTTACCCATTCATTCCTACGAAGAGTGAACCCTTATAAATAATGTCCATTAAGACAGTTAAATAATTGCTAAAATAAACGTTGCTATTTGAAACATGATCAACGAATACGAACTGATTGACTAAATAGTATTCCAATAAATCAGCGGTTTCGTAATTAGCGATCTTAGTTAATATTATGACGTCTATATATCAAGTGCGCGAGTTGAAACAGCGTAAACACAATAGTAGGTTAGAAAAAAACTTGAGAGATGGCTCATAAAATAAAACAAGGGTTCACGTCCGGAGATATGTCAAGATAGCATGCGGCGGGGGGCGCGGAGCCGGCGCCGGCCGTGCTCGTCGAGACCCAATTAGAAGCACACCTTTTGGACATGTGCTCTCACTTGGTGCTAACTAGCGCCTAAAAACATACGGATATGGGACGAACGCATCCGTTACCGTTTATCACTTTTTCACGAACATTCTCTGGACTTTTCGATGGGCAGGATTATTTTTTTTGAAATTTTTCGATTTCGATTTTTGTTGCGAAAAAAATAATCCTGGATTAAGATTCTTAAATGCTACAGCTCTGTAATGTGAAATTTAAATGATGCCTGTCACAAATGCAGAGAGAGGGAGACCATTCTACCTATTGGTCTGAGCTATAGTTGTTGAACTTGTTTCAGTTTGTAACTTTGACATAAGTTTATATCTAACTTTATGTCTAAGAAGTCTAAAAAAGTCGTTTACTTACCTTAGTCTTCACCAGTTTGGCGTTATCTTTGCACATCTTGGCCAGTGCATGGTATTCACCTCTTGCAGCACATAATATCCATTGCTTCTGTTTAGTATCCAAGGGATCTTCGCTCTTGTGATCAAGCTGTCATTGAACAAAATATTTCATACAATTTTTGAATTAACAGCAATGTGAAGATAAAGATAGACTTATTATGAACTTAATTATTACGAATTGCTAGAATCATTAGATTAACTGAAGTAGGAAAGTCCAGTGTGTGATCGGGTAATGAGTAATGACCCAAATTTAACACATCCGAACTTTTTGTTACATTCTGTATTTATAATCTATTAGTGACACATATAAAAACTCACAGAAACACGGTCTTCCTCGTCCACACCCTGCGAACAAATAACCACAAATTAACTTGGCTGTTTAAGTTTCCACTCGTAGTGCACAATAAGAGTAAGCACAATATAAAATGGTCCAATAAGAAGACACAAAAGTACTTAGCGTATGAAAACAAAAGATTAGGGATATAATAAATAAAGACAATATTTACATACATAATAAATATCTTAACGACACATATAAATTAATCGGAACCTAATATTTCAAAATTAATAAATGAGTACTTATATTGTGAAAATAATATTTTGAATTAATGGTCAATAAATTCGAATTCTCCCGTCTTCAGGCTTGCGCTGCGATTAAAGTATCGGATAATACGTCATAAGTAATAAGAATAGGCGCAAGTAATTAAAAACCGTAGGTTACATTGTAATACAGTTCATATTTGAGCAATGTATTGGTAAATATACAATGTTTATTGTCGGTAAATGGGGCGTGCGTTTCTCAGCATGACCACTTTACCACCTGTCGTTACATATTTATGTCTACACTATTGGCCTCACTGTTAGGGACTTCGATATTGACAAGATAACATCCTTAATGTGATGTGTTTGATTTAATAATAAGATTAACTTTGTACTTTGTTAGTTTTTTACTCTACGCAGAGAACAATAATTAAAATTAGATCTAAATCGGGCGTACGTCCGTTAACACTCCTAGACTGGTCTTGCTACCGAATAACACTATGAAAAGATTTACTGGCACAAGAATGAGATAGATATTATTTCACGTTTTCTTGTATTTTAGGGCACTTAATAAAATCTATTGTAGATAAATTTTATTTCTGCACGAGTTCTTTTTATTTATATTATCTTTTTATTTATATTCTTTTTATTTCTCTTTTTCTTTCGTCTTACCATTTTTTTCTTTTTATTGAGTAAAGCCAGATAGTATTTAAAGGGATAACGCTCATGATAGTTTTAATTCTTTTGTTTTTCTACTTACTCATTCATCATTCAGCTACTTCATTCATACCTGATAAAAGTATTGTGATCAATAAGAAAGAGCTTTAGAGTCAAAAGCATAGCGTACGCAGCGTAAATATGCATTTAAGCCTATTTTTGTAACAAATTTTAAAGTTTTAACGTTCGGTGTTCGATAACTGAATATTTATTCGAAAATATGATCGTTAATCGTTAACAATACAAATGAGTCAAAAAGCTCGGCTCGGCAGTGAGTCGCCAAGTCGCCGTGGGTCCGAGTGCCACGCTCGCGCCTCGCTACAGGACGTCGGGCCTCGGACTTGTACCCGCACGACTCACGACGCGTCCACATTATCCTACGTCCAAATATACGCACATACATACCATACCATTAATGTCGCCACAATAAATCATTTTACTACAAGCATAAACAGTTCAACCAGCCTTACTTCACCATTCTAATTTATAAAGAGCAATTAATGACTATTAATGGAATTGCTCTATCAACTTACCTAGAACTTAATTACTATTACTATAGCCGGCGCATGTTCTAAATAACGCACACATTTCACATTTATATTGCCACTGCAAGAATGCATCTCATATTTATGCCTCATTATGCTGTACACGATTTACATAGACCTCCGAGAGGGTAAATATGCACAGGTCTTCCAGTTTACGTCTTCAAGACCTATCGTAAAATTAGTTAGGACATGATAGTAATTTGAATAACGTATTCTTTACTATTTACGGGGTTATACGAAAGTTTAATAGATAATTATATTTTAGTATACCTATTATATACTATTAACTAGGTGAGTCCAGCAAAAACGAAACAATTTATACGCAGCATTTGTGTCACAGCATATAGCAACCGAGTCTATAATGACTTTAATCATCATTCATTTGTAGTAGTTTAAGTAGGTAAGTATGTCCATATTTAGCTGGCCAAAAATGTGCACCGATATCCAGAGGGGGTTGCTGGGAGTGGTTGAAGACGAAAGACGAATGAGTGGAGTCCCATGACAAAGGCTGCTTAAATCCAACAGTAGAGGTGGAGGGATGTATACCTAGTATATATCTAATATATAAAATTCTCGTGTCACAGTTTTCGTTGCCATACTCCTCCGAAACGGCTTGACCGATTTTGATGAAATTTTTTGTGCTTATCTATGAGAATCGACCAACATCTATTTTTCATCCCCCTAAATGTTAGGGGTAGTCCACCCCTAAATTTTTTTATTTATTTTTTAGACAAAATTTTTAATTTCTATTTTTTTATGATACAACATACAAAAATACATACAATCCTCAATTTTCACCTTTCTACGATCAATCCTTATTTTTTAATAGCCATTTTAGTAATTTAATTATTTTTCCTCTCCGGTCGAAAACTGATCAATCGTCATTTAATTAGTTATCCCCGCCAGATGTCTACAGGTGTCACTTCTGACCCAGTAAACAGCACGGAGTAGGGATGAGAACGAAGCCGGTCTCCTTTCTTTCTCACTCCCTACACAGTTGTCGGCCATCATTATTGTTTATGCATCAAGTGTAGTAGTAACGTTGACAATTATTATTTTGCTATCTCAGTGTAACTCTCATATTAACTTTTAATCATTCCTATTTTATCAATAATAATTAAATTATCAATTTTGAGTGTATTTTGCACGATTAGTTAATCAAGTGATTTTATAACCTCAAAAGTACTCAACACGTAATACGAGCTTTCAATAACAACGGATTTTGTGTTGTAAGTATACTTTTTTTTATTTATATCGAAAATGTTGTTGATCTTATAAAAATGTAATTTTAATTTAATTTTATTAAAAAAATGTAATTGAACAATTAAGATTTTCATAGTTTCCAAAAAATCAATCATTATGAATCTTTATTTTGAAATGTCAATGGAAATATTGGTTGTATGAAAAAATTATAAGAGACAATGTTTTCATAAAATATAATTTTTTACTTTTGTTTGAAAAATTTTTCAATAAAATAATGCTTATTTCACGCATATACCACATTCTTACATACATACAATATATACATATTCTAAAATACATACATACTTCCAATAAGTAAGCTATTTTTTTGTCTACACTAGAAATTACTAGGAAATTATTTATATGGCAAAACAACGTTTGCCGGGTAAGCTAGTTATACGATAAAAATATAATTATATCTATATAATTATATTTTGTATCTTCTATACTATTATATAAAGAGGTAATCTGACTGACTGACTCATCATCGTACAGACAAAACCGCTGGACCGATTGTGCTGAAATTTGGCCAGCGTGTTTTTTAGGTGACGTAGGCGACCGATAAGAAGCGATTTTGGAAAATTTCCACAGGAACGGGAATTATTCCCAAAAAACGTTTGTATGCAAATCCGTAACCGCTGAACCAATTTCGCTGAAATTTTGTAATACGATTGTTTGGGCTATGTTTAGAAACTTTAAATACTTTTTATGTCAAAAAATAACTTTTAAGGGGGGGAGATGGGGGGTCGAAGTTTGTATGGGAAATTTGGAACCGCTGATCCTATTGAGCTAAAATTTGGTACAGAGGTAGATTGACGCCAAAAAAAGGACATGGGATAGTTTTTATCCCCAAAATCAACGTTAAAGGTGGGAAAAGGGGGCTGCAAGTTTCTGAACAAAATCGATAACCATTAAACTTTTTTAGCTGGAATTTGAACAGCGTGTTCTTTAGGTAACTTTAGGCGACAGATAAGAAAGAAATTTGCGAAATTGCCACGGAAACGGGAATTATTCCTGAAAAACGTTTGTATGCAAATTCGTAACCACTGAACCGATTGAGTTGAAATTTTGTAAAACAATTGTTTGAGTTGTGCTTAGGAACATCTAATAGTTTTTATGTCAAAAATTTACTTTTAAGGGGAAGAAAAGGGGGGTCATAGTTTGTTTAGGAAATTTAGAACCGCTGACTTTATTGAGCTAAAATTTGGTATAGAAGTAGCTTGAATGTCAAGAAAGGACACCAAATAGTAGGATATCAAAGAAATTTGCCCGAAATTAGAGGGAAATGGGGCGTCACAGTTAATATGGGAAATCAGTAACCGCTGCTCCTATCCCTCTTCTCTCTTGGTATTAACGTGGGTTGAGTCTTCAAAAAAGGGCATGCAATAGTTTTTATCCCCAAAATAAGTCTTTGGTGGAAGAAAAAGGATATGAAATAGTTTTTATTCTAGAAATAGGCCTATAAGGGGAAAAGGTCAGAGTTTGTGTGGGAAATCAGTAACCGCTAACCTTTTTGAGCTAAACATTTGATATAGAGAGAGTATCCGACAATGACATAAAACCTTTTTTTGAAATTTTATCACGAAAATCAGCCTTTAAGGGAGTAGAAGGGGGGGTCAAAGTTTATATGGGAAATCAATAACCACTGCTCCTATTTAGCTGAAATTTGATATATTATGTATATCGAGTCTGCAAACAGGTCATGGAATAGTCATGGGTCAGGGTTTTATCCTAGAAGCCTTTGAGTGGGAAAAATTTGTAAATCAGTAGTAACCGCTGAATAGATTTAGCTGTATATTAGTACAAAGATTGTTCGAGTCTTATGAATGGACACAGAATAGTTTAAATTCAAGAAATCAATCTTTAAGAGGGGAAAAAGGGGCGGTGGAAGTTTGTACGGGAAATCAGTAACCGCTGACTTTATTAAGCTAAATTTTGGTGTGGGTAATATAGACTCAAAAAGGATGTGGGATTCCCGGGAAATTAAATAAGTATATTAATTAACTGTTACGCGCTACGATGTGCGCGCAGGTCCGCTAGTCTATTATAATTAAACTTGTCCTCATACTAATATCCACCATAATTCATGATCCATTCAAACTTGACTTCTAAATCGTCTGAGCACCGCATAATGGATGAATGTCACTTTTTCAATGTGCACACTCTCTAAACCTATTAGATGTGGTCTACCTCCATGGTCTTAACCAATACGATAGGCTGAGCGAAATAAATGGTCATTTTGGACATGCAAGTTCAAGAAAATAAAACGCAAGTTAAAAGAATAAAAAATAAAAACGTTAATACTTCTATTAGGGTACTTTCAATACTCTACCCCCATCTCATCTTAAAAGTAAACATACATATTTAATTAAAGATATTTTAAATATTGGCAGTATAGAGGGTTAAGATTAAATAATTTAACAAACCAATGAGTGATAAACTGAACGACGTTCCTAAACGAACAGTTAATCAAGGCTTATTGCACAAGTTAGCAGACATAAAGAATTAGCAGCAGAGCCCATTGTATAAGATAGCAGATAAGATAATATCGACACACCGGCGCCAAACATCCACCCGTATATTTGGACGGATTTTATTATCTCTACATTTTCGAAAACCAACCAAAAAAATCAGATCGGACGATGTGCACAGATTTATGCATAGAGGGTTCTGTACTTTACTTTTTTTTAATTCTTCCATTGGAATCAATTGTAGACTGGTATTATTACGGACTTTCACCAAGTTTGAAATATGGTTCTTTAATAGCTGTCGTTCAGATTTTACTGATCTAAATAATGTACTGTCATATGTAATGTAACTTCAGTTTTCTCTCGTAATCGTGAATGCACTCTAATTGAAACAATACTAAACATGTCTGGATAATTATTTCCAAAGACTAAGATTTAACTTCAAATAGGTAACTATAAATGATGTAAAATATGTTATTGAAATTACAGGCCTCGAGTCGGAACAAAGCTATTACGTTTATGCAGTAAGGTCTTTTACACATGAGGAACTCTAACTTTTTAAGGTAACGTAATAGCTCACGTAAAAGCTGGCGTAAAAACTGCAAACTTGTAAAATAGTTTGTACATTCAATTGTATATCAGCAGTGAGCGTGTATTGCGATCGTCTCGCACTTTTATCTTTCAATAGCTGACAGCTAATTCTTCCGTTCCTATTTCCATCGCTTCGACAAGGCTCGTTAAGTGAGGCATCCGCGTTGTTGATGTCTGCAAGTGATTCTCAGGCCCGAATAGCAGCGGGAGAACAATGAAATCGGTCATATTTTCCTGCCAACTTGCAGCCGACCGTGCTGCCTTATCTCACCTCATCGTGCATAACAACCATGCGTTTATTCAAAACGTTGATAAGTTCCTATACTTAAATTGAAGCCTATTTTCGCTACCTTTCTGAAGGATTTATGGTGATGGATGGTAGGCGATTAAAAAACAATAACGAATGATTAAATGAGATGTCATAAAAGATTACGACTCTGGTAAAAGAAAGTTAATTGGCGTAGTAATAACATAGTGAACAACTACGTTATAAAGAACATGAGGGTTTGGTGAAAATAATTTGGTTAGTTAATGACAATTATAACTGTCTTGTTATAAGAAACAAATTCTTCCATTGCGGGAATAACGACGGGTTAACTTCAATATACAAAGCTTTGACCATGATCCTGTCGATATCTCACTATAGAATAATCGTTATAGCACGTATTTTTCTTTAGTTATTTGTATCTCTGCGCTCGATTTTAATACTTGTTAATTATAAAGATCCGTTGAAACAGCTGTATACGAGTACGTTACTGATTACCACCATACGCATAACCCTATCTTTGCCCAATTGTAAGTTCATAGAATCAAAATCCAATCAAAACTGTGGAATCAATTCTAAAATTAAACACAATGGGCAACAAAACCACGAATAGCTGACAGCACGAATGACCCTCTTTAGGGTTTAACGGCAGCGCACGTGTCCATAGGAATCACACGACGATAATTACCCTGGAGCCCGGGACAATCGACCACAAGTCACGAGCTTCATTCAATGACTCGAACGCACTGAATAATAATGATAATGTCGCTTAATCAATTTGCACCTCAGGTTTATGATGACTACGGTTTGACCAAATTAAATCATAATGTGTTGAGCAAATAAAAATAGAAAAACAGATTTTAAATTTAGACTTCAATACAACTTTTTGTAGATATGCTTCGAATTTGATGCTTCGCAGTGTTTTTGTGCTTAACTAATGATCTGACAAGCACCATTGGTTTTTATTCACTTGTGGTTTGAGGTTTGTGGAAGACGGTTTTGGAAGACCCTTGTAAGTATACCTAGATTTTTGGAAAAATACTCAAGCTTTACGTTCATGCTGATAATTTCCTCTACTTACATTTTCAAAGTGACGGCCGTTTTAAAAAAATATTAAACTATCAATAGGATAAGACTATTAGGCACACAAAATTAATTTCCGATTTGACGAACGGATGTTTCCTATACATCTTGGTTCTATTTCAGAGTTGATTAATGCGTTTGAAATCTTACTCGGACTTGTGGTGATGTGGCCTTTAGGAGCGAAGACGACGGATTGTGTGCTTGTTATTTATTAGCTTCCGTTAATATGTCCTTTGGAATATTGCTACACATACACATATTGATATAATATTTTTTTATGTTCAAAACAGACACACAAGCAGAGACAGCCGACTAAATGGTGAACGGTTTCCGTAGCTTAAAGACGTCTGCAACACCACTTAGATATTGAAATCTTGTTTACAACATCAAAATACCAATTGTCCAGTCGTTACCTTTTTAATCAGTATTTTTTTAGCTTAATTAGCCCATTGAATAGACAATAATAGATAAAAATCTATTATTTTAATACTTAGTACACCGAAACTATTTATCGAAATTAAATATTATGCTTTAATGAATTACCTATACTAGTTTAACAAATATTATGTTTGTTTTAAAATGTTATGCTGTCACCATATCTTCCAGTGCTCGGTGGCGTCATATCGATTATCATCAAATGATAAGCATATTATTAGCGATATTTGAATAATAAAATAATCCCGACAAGTATCGATAGACCTAAATACCTATATAATGGTAAAAATGTCAACTCGAGATTTCTAGGTACGCATCTCTAGGTACCGAGTAAAAGGATCTTGTCTGACAGATAGACAAACGGACGAGCAAGTGAGTTTCGTTCGTTCTTTTAGAGGTATGAAACCCTAATAAAGCTGCGTCTCCAGTTCCTATTTTGGTTCATACATTCAACACAAACATATTGTGATTAAAAAAAAACTCGGCGATTTTGATGAATATTGATATTATGTTTTGTTGTACGTGCTTTCCATCGGATACCTATGGAAAGCAAAAAATATTGTTGGAGCAACAAGAAGTCTCAAAATCGGCGAGATTTTTTTTGAATCACATGATTGTGTTGAATGTTTGAACCAAAACAGGAGCTGGAGACGCGGTTTAATATAAAACAAGTGAAATTTTAAAAAAACTTTTTAAAAACAAGCTGTTATTATTATTACCATAAAGTACTCGTCAAGACGAATTAAATAAGCCCAAACTCAATGGGGTTACGTCGTTTTATTACGGAGTTCCTATGACCACCTCCCAGCTCCATCATCAGATCAGCTCCATGTCATAATAATGTTGCATTGTCATCCGATTTATGCATGCATGCAAAATTTCAGCTCAATCGGACACCGGGAAGTGGGTCAGACAGACAGACAGACAGACAGACAGACAGACAGACAGACAACAGACAAGTGAAAGTAAATAAAAGCTTGTAAAATTGCATTAGTTAACAAATTCTAAACTTAATTACAGAAATCTCCTTTCACTCAGTCTATTACATGAAGCATAAGATAATAATATAAAAAAATCCTCTTGATTTAACGTAAAAGTAGAATAAACAACATAAAGCAGTTATTATTGTGAAGTCCATTAGGTGCGCGGAGGCGTACCTACTGTGCCAGTAATATTTGTCATTAGGAGCTTTTGCTTGTGTCGTGTAGGTACACCTTCCCTCGTTTGGGGACTGGGAGGGGACGATCGGATGAGCTCAAATTATTACATACAATTTTTGTTCTCTTGTAATGAACAAACATCCCTGTTTGCTTGTTTTCGAATGTACCCTTTGGACGGGTTGCCGCCTGCCGCATAGTCAATATATTATACAATATACATACGTATCTATCTATTATATGCTATACACATTGAGGATTGCATGTGGCTCATTATATAAATCGATATAGTTCATGTCAAGCCATCACCGCATTAATTTCTATTTGCTCAGTACATTGAATACGTAATTTTCTGTTTAAGGTTGTTTGAATGTCACAGTTATGCTACGCACTAAATCAGGGTCCGCGTAGAACTCAAAGCTGTTTTATTATATTATTTGTTTACACGACTTCAAATAAGGAGGTTATCAATTCGGGTTATTGTTGGAATTGTGAGAAATTTGCATATTGGACAATTCTTTGCGATTTTCGTATACTCGCCACTGTATATTAATAAGTTTATTTTTATTTATTTCTCACTTGTTAATAAAATGCAAACAGTCTCTAATCCTGAAAACCCCCTAAAACTAGCTATCCTTAATCACTAAAACTACCATAAAGCAGTGATGAGTAGGACAATAATTGCAAGCAATAACCTATTATTATAAAATATATATACCGACTCATATGAATTCTATGAATTCAATTCTTTCCAACAATTAAAAAAAATACACATTCTTGGTTTCCTAAGGAAGGAAAGCTAATATAATGTGAGTATACGACAAGTATATTATCAAGAATGACGTTATGAGATTATGTGAGCCTACTAGAGACGTGTCACAAGTCAACGATGTCCATTTCGCTTCGATGCATAAGTTAGAGGAAGTACATATATATGTACCTAGTACCTATAATATGTAGAGGTATAATATTAACTATTTGGTTATACCGGTAATTAAAAAAATATAAGTAATTTATTTTTGTTTTTATATAACTGTTAATTCTTTTAAAACATCTTGATCAATTTATCTGCGTCTATTCTACCTATCATACCGTCGTCAAATACGAGTAAGAAATTAGCGAAAGAATAATGGAATATAATATTACATCGAAAAAATATATGTCATATGTCTATACCTACCTAACCTATTATATTATACGTTATATGAACAACAAGCTTAAGAGTCTTGAAAAGTAAGCTTAAGGGTTGATACCATTATTATTGCTATTATAAGCTCTTTCGGAACTTTAATGAAAAACATTAGCGATTTCCTGTTCCCTCCCGATATCCCGGCGCGATCTTGAAATTATTATCGATAATAATCATATTCGACAACATTTTGACCGCCAAAGGGCCATGACGAAGGTTTTACAATTCAATTAGCTCCACCAGGTGTCGACGAGCGGTAAACTTTTCGTTTAATATTCAAGACTAATAGAGCTGACCACAAATTCACAATATGTATATTATTATTAACTTTAATCAAATGTTTTACAGAAAAATGTAAATAATCATGACAACGGGCACGTAAAAGAAACAAATTGGACAAATAAAACAGAAATAACTACGAGCTCGTCTACTGAAGAGAAAGAAGCTTTCGAATTTAGAACTCTAAATATAAAACTGATCATAGAATAGAATAGAAGTACTCTTTATTGTGGACCAACATATTTACAAAACACTGTAATTAGAAAAATAAATTAAACAAAATTGAAATAAAGAGGTTTGTATTCTGGAGAGCATATTTGAGGCTCACTAAGTGCTGAAGCAGCATTCCCTTTGGTGCACTGCAAGGCTTCGCCTCTAGCGTAAGAACCTACCAGCTCTACGGTCACCTGTGCAGCCTCTATGAGACACTCAGCCAAGTCAAGAAGAAATCTCTTAGTCCTGGACACTGTAACCCTAAGATCCTAAAGTTTCTAAAGACACCACAACGATCATAATTATATCCCCCTGCAGGGTTTGATACTTTTTATTTTATTTTAATTTAAAATTACAGCCCCAATATAATGAACAGCGAACACTCAAAACTTTCAATAATATCAGCTTCATTAAAACAATTATAATAAGTATAACCATTATCGTCAATGTGCTCCCAAATATCCAAATCAGAATTCTAAACGCTTTTCTAAACGCGCATCGTTTTTGCAGTTAACGCCACTTAATTCTGTATCAAATAGTTTAAGGTAAAATATTTGATAATGACTGTCAGCCTACCAACAGGTGCGGCGCGTCTTGCGAACGAAACATCATTTTTTTATCATAATTATTACCCACTGTTGAATGTTACTTGTAAGTATTAACTAAATAAGGTCAGAAGGGTCCTTCCGTTATTAGCTTAACAAACATTTAATCAAATCCCCATTAGCATTTTGTATGTTTATCTGACTGATTTTATCTATATAACGAGATGGCTCTAACTAGAATAGTCAGTTATAGTTTTATTACATCAGTGTACTAAATCTTTTTTTTTTTTTTATAATCTACATCTAGTAATCAAACTTCTACACCTCCTTCTACGAAATTTGGTATTAAAATCGCGGTAGATTGTATGTTAACTTTTGGAAATTAGTTGAAGAAGACAACATTTAATTTATCAATGTTTACATTTAATATGCAAGATATACACACCTATGGCCTATGACCTATAGGTTTACTATGCGACTGCGGCCCACTCATGTTTAACAGAAGTATCCACCTGGGGCGACACATCATGCCCCCGGAAGAGATACAACGAGTCACTCCCCGAAACATCTGGAAATTTCTAGAGGCCACGGGTCTAAGCAGTGAATTGTAACTCAACTGGACTGCCACAAAAGATCAGAAATGGTCGAAGCGGCTTAAAGTCTTTTTGAGGTTCCCAATAATAATAATAATATAGGTTTACTTATATTTTAATTAGACGAATTTAATGTGTGTGGGAGGATGATATATATAGATAAAACTATAATATAGAAGGAGGAATTTATTCCGCCTCTTATGTTTAGTTACCGCGAGATAGTAGTAGCGTAGCTCAAAGGTAACCTATAAAGAATAAATAAATTTTATCTATTGCTAATGTCCCTACTTTTCATTTTCGTAAACATAATATTATGTAGACTAATTGTTTTTGTTTGTATTAGCTAATTGTTTAGATTATTAGCACCAATAATATTTGTTTATAAATATAGCGCCATCACGAAATCGTTTATGTAAGCAAACTTTGGTGGTACAGGATTCACATGGTCTCTAAAAGTACTCAACCTACACAAGTCAATACAATATAGCAAATTAATCTGGATCGCCTAGGATTTTCAGCCTTGTCATAGAAGTTAATTGGTACTTGGTACATATCTAATAATTAATCGAATGCTAACAAAACTGGTAATAACAGTATTAACTATACCTACATGGTATAAGTAATGTATTACACTAATATTATAAAGGCGATAGTTTGTGAGTGTGCATGTTTGTTACTTCTTCACGTCTAAACATGTGGACCAATTGAGCTCAAATTTGGTATAGAGATAGCTGAGACCTTGGAATAACACATAGGCCAGTACAGCGGGTAAAACCGCTCGGCACAGCTATTACTATGAACATAAAATGTTGGCCAATGCAAAAATAATCAGCTCCTTTATTATATGAATCTTCTTTTAAATGAAATGAGGTAAGTAGTACTGTGGCTTGTTAGCTCGATTTTGTATAGAGGTATGACCCCATCCGGCAGAAAGCATGAAACTTGGTATACGTATACTTACCGTACGGCCGTAGCTTTACCGTTTTTAAGAAGAAATTTTAGCAGAAACACCCCCTATTACAATGTTTCCACCTCTCCCCCCACTTTTATGTCACAATTTTTAGCCTTTTAAGTTTTTCTTGAAAACTATGAGAGCTAGAATAAAATGTCAAGGAGAAATTTGTTCTCCATATAATTCTCTACAATATTGTCCATTAAAGTACATTGCTAGGACTTCTAGCTTCTAAAATATGATGTATTTCTTTTTTAATATTTTCCAAAATGCTATAAAGAATGGACTTTGGGCGCAAAACATGTCGAGAGATATGAAACTTGGCACAATGGTTCCTTATCTCAAAATAAGCTGATTAAGATCGGAAACCCTCCCTAGGACCTCCTCTGGCAGCAAGGGCGGGGGGCGGCAAAAAGGGCCGCTCCACCCTGCGTCATTTGATTAACTCTGGGAGACAATGTAGAGCTACGAGGTAAATTTTGGTGCCAATTTCGGATAAACCAATGATGTAGATTTCATTTCTCATATAAAACAACGGTGTTTGTGGCGATATGTTTAGCAAAAACTAAAAATAAAAAAATAAACAAATTTTATGTTTCAAATCATTGTACTATATTTTTTTAAAAATTATGATGTAGCCTATATTATGTAAATTAAATAAAATATAACTTTTAATTAATTTTCTTAATATTAAATGGAAAAATAAAATATTTTAGCAAAGGGGGCCACGAATTTTTTGTTACTTATATTATAGTTATTTTTCTCAAAAACTAATTTCCCAAACAAAAGTATCTGTTATATATATAAAATTTTCTGACTGCTGCCCCACTTTGAACTCTGAACCCATGGCTGGCTACGCTCATGGGTATGTTGCTATATAGGCATTTAAAGTTTGAAAAAGGAGGTTTCCGGTCTTAATCAGCTTATTTTGAGATAAGGAACCATTGTGCCAAGTTTCATATCTCTGCATGAAAACGACATGTTTTGCGCCGAGAGTCCGTCATATATGGCATTTTGGAGAATATTAAAAAAAGAAATAAATCATATTTTGGAAACTATAACTCCTAGAAATGTACTTTAATGGATAACATTGTAGAGAATTTTATGGAGAACAAACTTCTCCTTGACATTTTTATTCTAGCTCTCATAGTTTTTAAGAAAAACTAAAAAAACTTTAAAATTGGGACATAAAAGTGGAGACGTGGAAACATTGTCATGGGGGGAGGGGAGGGGGGATGTTTCTACTAAAATTTCTTCTTAAGAACGGTAAAGCTATGCATGCCAAGTTTCATGCTTTCTGCCGGATGGGGTCATACTCGAAGCTAAGGAGCCGGACTATAGGTACCTATTTGTTCAATAAAATCTCTATTATAAAAAAATCTACAGTGCATTTTTTAAACTTATAACAATTAATTAAAAATTCTCAGGTGTTTGGTACCTAAATTGTGCTAAATTTACGTCTGGTTACTATTCGAACAAAATATTAATTTATTCAAATATTCTTTTTAATTAATTATTAACCTATTAAGTTTAAAATTATTTATCAAATAAATTTATTTTTTTTATATTAGGGGTTTTTATTTTTAATTCAATCATGTGAATCCTTAAGGCTGCTTAGTCCGAGGGACGCTCTCTCGCTCGCACTATTTGAAACATTTTGAAATTTAATTCATAAAGTTGACTTTTTGAAAATTCCTCAAGAGGGTCGCTGCACAATATTATTGCACACATTTTAAAAGTGTTTTCTGTTTGATATGTTAAAATATGGCAAGATAAGCTTTTTATTGAAAATTTTTTTTTTTCAAAATTGCTTCTCATATATGTGGGAGGTACCCTAAATTAATTAACCCTTTAACCGCCACCGTCGGATATATCCGACAAGCCTGTTCTGTTACGTAACCGCCAGAGTCGTATATTTTCGACTGCACTTTAAATCTACATTTTTAAGTCATAACACTGTATTTTATAAAACTATACTCGTAATTAGCTAAATAGTGTATAAAGTTATGATTTACAGTTGGTTTTATGCTTCTCTCCCAAATAGAATACCTTAAAATAAATTGCCAAAGTTTAGTCTTTATAATTCAAAAAACTTGCCTGGCGCTAGGGGCACGACAAGTGATTTTAAGTCTGGCGGTTAAAAGGTTAATTTTGAAATTTTTTTTCTATAGTTCTCTTGCCCTAATAATTACTCACATCTATGCAAAATTACACCTAATTAGGGCTTTTAGTTTCCCTGTAAAGCAGCGGACAGATGGATGGACCGACAGACAGACCAAGCAAAACTATAAGGCTTTCTGCTGTCAGCACACACATTCCAACCTCAAAAACACAGCTGTTGTGTTTCCGCAGTCAATGTGTTAACTTCAGGCAAAAAATGAGCATGCTGTCAATATCTAAATTAGGTAGATACTTTTCTCTTCGTTTTGTCCAATTAGCAGAATAACTGCAAAAAAATCAAAATTTTGATGAAATTATTTTGCAGATTAGGAGATTATTTTATATAATGATGAGAACAAAGTTACAGATTAACATTAGAACCTTACTACATATCTCAGATGATGACGGGATGCTCATTTTAGGGCATTGCTACATAATAGTACTTACATGTGGCCCAAAGCTGCTAGGCTTGCTTGGTTTCAAAACATCACTCTCCGAGGCCATTCTGTTAAACATTTGTTTCCTTTCTTTCACTGAGATCTTTTGTTCGCTGTCTATAAGCATGCTCTCACTTTTTGATGAAGACAAAGTGGATTCATTCAAGTCTGGTGTTTCTTGATTGGGTATGGACGACCTATGCTCTTCACGGCCCGGCACACTTGTCTTTCTCTCTACTTTATCTGCAGAAGATTTCCTCCTCGGATGCACTCTAGGAGGTGTGTCATCACTTTGAACGGACACCAGACTCTCTTTAGATTCACTCGGAGGTATCTCCATATCGACTGGAGAAACAGGGGTTGCATGGTCTTGAATAAGGTTGTTAAGTATGCTAAAATCTTGATTCAATTGAAGTGGCAACGGAGGTCGGGGAGGTGCAACTTCAGTAGAGTCAATATCCTGGCTGGTGTCAAAAGCATTAAAGCTCGGACTTTCAGTGATCTTCGTCTCACTCACTTCGTTTTCTTTACCGTTACTTGGCATATACTTCTTCTTTAATATCAACCATTTCTCATTGTTTTGGGTTTTAATATTGGCCAAAGCGTTAACATGCTTCTTGAATGTGCTTCTAGCCTCATCTGTTCAATAAAATGTGAGGTTTTATTTAATAAATGTCAGTGTTATACTGAAAATTTGTAAGATAACAATATTTGTATTACTCACCTCGCATGTCGGGATTCATAAGAAACACTTTGAAATGCTTGACCAACTCATGGTTAGTAACTTTGCCGTTGTGTTCTATCATGAACTTTAGAATTTCATCGTAACTTAACTCAGCGGGAGGCGCCATTATTAAATAATAACTAATTCAAACAAATGAAACACAAAACAAAACTTTCGTCTAGTAAAATATAGGGTGAGAAATGTCAAAAGTTCCTACGTTCCGTTTCTCCATTGATTAATGACTTTGACTGTGACATTTAGTCTTTAGTATTGACACGAGTGTCTTGAGTAGGAGCGTTCCATTATACGTTTTCAGAGACGGGCCAAGGATTATAATAAATAATAATAAAAAACTTTAATTACATACATAATATTATGTACCTACATAATATAAATTATTATATTTTATTATGAATATATTAACATAATTTAAGTAATATAACTATTTTATTGTAATATAATTATCTATTTATTTTATTATCAATGTGTTTGCCAGACAGCCAGACCAATGGAGACAACTTGAATTAAATTAAGTATAAAAGAAATTTAGGGATATGACTCCACTGGCAAAGAAGAGTAGAAATTAAAACACCCTACTTTGAGAAAGAACTTGGCCGTGGAAGGTAATCTCCACCCCTCAAAATCAAAGCCCTTGAGGACGGTTTAGGCACTGTACATCAAAAGCGCATTTCATCCAAAACAAAAATGGTCAATAGAGTGTCACGTCAATAGTGCATTTCGTCAAAATCGCATTTGGTCAAATGTGCAAATCGGCAAAGAGCATTTGGTTAAATGAAAAAGCGTGATTGTCATTTTTTTATTTTTCTGATTTAGACTGGATGAGTAGGGTAGGTAGACTGGGTACGGTTGTGCCTAGTGCCTAGTGACAGTTGCCATTTTGGCGAAACCGTAAGAGATAGAGGTGTGGGTGCAAGGGAAGAAAGGTGCAGCATTCCTGTCCAAACATTTATTGTCACAGTATTGCGACAGCCAGCACGCGACGTAGCGGCTTGCAGAGTCATTACTATTTTTCGAAGAAAAGTAGGTAAGTGTTTTTGTTCGATTTCTTTACGTGTTTGTTCTTTTATGTGTACAGATACAGTAATAAATATTTTTCTCGTAAAAACTGATATTAGTGGGTCAACAACAGTGATCACTTTAAACGTAGGTAATAAGGTATGGACAAGACAATTGTTTTTTTGCAAAAAAATATTATGGGTAGGTACGGTTGTGCCCTATTTTTTGGGTATGGTTGTGATGTACTGTTTAGAATAGAATAGAATAGAAAACTCTTTATTGTTCACACAAATACAATAATATAGCTTAGAACTAACATTACACAGAAATAAGTGTTACAATTGGCGGTCTTATCGCTAAAAGCGATCTCTTCCAGACAACCAAGCAGGGAAAGGAAATACATAAAATAGAGCGACGGTGGTTATAAAGATATATAAGGAGACATAAGTACATATTTTTAATCATAGCTATTTAATTATACCAATACATACTATTAAAACCAATATAATAAATTATAACACATACATAATGATATTACATATAATAATAAAATACATATGATTATACTATAATATTATATACTATACGATAAATAGATAATATATATAGATATATATATATATAGATATTATAGTGAAAGGAAGTGAGCTTTGATTTTTTTAATTAGTTATTAGTTTTTTATTAGTTTAATTTTTTTTTTGCTTCTAGATACCCCAACAACCTATCAAAATGACGGAAAGAGGTCCTGCAATAATATGTAAATGCTTATGAATCAGTAAAACGTGGAACGTCTATACGTACGGTCAGCTACGAAAATACAAAAAATTAATTGGGTTTCTTTGTTTCGATACATTCGTAGACGAGATGCAGCGGGCGATGGTGAAAGCTAGAATAAAGTTAGCAGCATCACATCTAATCAGCTGTTTTACAGTGAAATACCATTTATATGAAGGGTTTTAGAAAATGAAAGATGCTATAGTCTTATTAGACATAAGTGATGCAAATGTTTATTTTTACCGTCGAATTATAAAAAAAAAGAAGTTGTATGACCTTTATTACGTGCAATAAAGTTGATTAAAGACTATTAATGTTTATTTTTAAGCCTGTCACTTTCGCTTCCGGGCACTGTCACTACCGTCCTTGGCATGGGGACGATTGTGACATTATTTATATTTTCAAATGTCTCCTACAAATTAATCTTTGCACATATACGCAAAATTGTAGAATAAATAAATGCACAAATGTCCAATTCATTCACTAACATTCTTTGGTTCCTGCTAACTGGTGTACTAACAATATTATGAACGATTAATTGAAAATTGGCACAACCGTACCTAGTCTACCCCACCTACCTACCTATGTTTTTGTCACTTATTAACACTCAATATACTACACCGATTGGACAGTATTTTTAAATATTGATAGCTTAGATCCTGAAATACCTACATGATTGAGTAAATTTCAGCATCAAAGTCTTCAAACAATCTTCAGGTGCAGCTATAAAACAGGGTAAATAAATTAGTTGACCAATAGCATTTTAAACAATTTGCTCGGTTGACCAAATGTGTTTTGGTCAAAATGCTCAGTTGAATAGGTAGGTAAATACGCTTTGGACGATTTGCTCTTTTGACTAAATGCACTATGGACGTAATGCTCCTTCGACCAAATGCGCATTTGACGTATTGCTCCTTTATACTTACTAATAATGCGCCTCGATTGTCTAAATGTGCTTTTAACGAATTTCGCCTAAACCTGAGAACTTATCCTCCAAAGTTACTAGATGATGACGTTCCTTACAAACTTCTACCACTTTTCACCAAGGAAGGTTCCTTTTAAGGCTGATTTCAGCAGTTACTAATCTCCCATACAAACTTTGACCCCCTTTCACCTCCTTAAAATGTTAATTTCTGACATAAAAACTATCCAATGTTCAATAACGGATAAACTATCGTTTTACAAGATTTCAGCTCAATCGGTTTAGCGGTCACGGATTATCACACGTTACAAACGTTTTTCGGGAATAATTCTCGTTTCCGTGGGATTTTCCCCAAATTTAAACCAAATTGTATTTGTAATATTTATTCTTAGTTATATACATACCTAAGTAGGTACATAATAATATAATCACGCCTGGTTCCCGTTGGGGTAGGCAGAGACTTTTCCATTTCCCTCCACTAAGTATACGATTCTGACACATCTCTTTCGCTTCCTTCGCGTTGCTCTTCGTTATTCTTAGTTGATGTTGTGTTTATGATACCGTCTTGCCAGCGTCTCTTTCTACCTTATTTGGGGTTCCGTACCCAAAACTCCGTTCGTCTATCACCAGGCTGTATTAGGTAGGTAGGTACATAATATTATGAACCGTGATAACCTGGTAAATTCTGATAAATTCAGATAAATTCGAAAAAAAAAAACAGAACAAATAAATTGGAAAAAATCAGATAAAACCGAATAAATTTAGATGAATTCAGAAAAATCAGAAATAATCAGAAAAAAACAGATAAATTCGAAAAAAATCAGAAAAATACAGAAAAATCAGATAAATTTGAAAAAACCTGGTAAATTCTGATAAATTCGAAAAAATCAGCAAAATCAAATAAATTGGAAAAATCAGATAAATTCGGATAAATTTAGATAAATTCAGAAAATATCAGAAAATTCTGATAAATTCAGATAAAATGAGACAAATTCTGATAAATTCGAAAAAATCTGATAATTAAAAAAAAAAACACAAAAGATCAGATAAATAAAGAAAAAATCAGTAAAATTTAGAAAAAAACTAGTAAATTCTCATAAATTCAGATAAATTCAGAAAAAATCAGATAAATTAAGAAAAAATCGGATCCGATCCGATTCGATTCAATCAATCAATTCAATTCAATTTAATTTATTTAATAAATTTATTTTATACTTATGGAGCCGAAATTTGATAATATGATAGCAATGTAGTGTGTATAAAGAATAGTGAATTCTAACGACAATAAACGAACACACTTGAAGATTATTTTACTTTTAGCTTTGTTAACCCTAGGTGCTAAGGGTGTAAAATAACCTACCTGCAAGGTAAACATTAGATCAATTAAATGAAATAAGTTAAAATTAAAATTAATGAAATTATATTAAAAGAATTCTGATAAATTCAGAAAAAAAAATAGTTAAATTCGGAAAAATTTGATAAATTCAGAAAAAAATCATGCTCAGAAAAATTAGGTTAATTCAGATTAATTCAGAAATATTCTGAAAATATCTGCATAAAATCAGAAAAAATCGTGAAAAATCCGATAATGTCAGATAATTTTAAAAAATTCTGGTAAATTCAGATAAAATCAGATAAATTCGAAAACAAAACAGATAAATTGAGAAAAATTCAGAAAAATTCTGATAAATTTACATAAATTCAGATAAATACAGATAAATTACGAAAAAATCAGATAAATTCAGAAAAAGTCAGATAAATTCGAAAAAAAATCAGATAAATACAGAAAAATCAGATAACTATGGAAAAACCTGGTAAATTCAGAAAAAATCTGATAAATTAAGAAAAATCAGATAAATTCAGTAAAATTCAGATAAATTCGAAAAAATAAGATGAATTCAGAAAAATGTCAGATAAATTTAGAAAAATTCTGGTAAATTCTGTTAAATTCAGATAAAATCTGATAAATTTAAAAAAATCAGATAAATTCTGATATATATACATAAAAAAATAAATACAGAAAATAAAATCAGATAAATACAGATAAGATATTAGTTTTACTTGAATAAAATTAATAAATCATAGACCTCAAACTTGATAGACAGTAGATTTATTACATCATAAGAAGACAAAAAATAAGATGTATTTTTTTCTCATGACTAACAATAATAAACTCTTAGACAAGTAGGTACGTACAGTCGAGATCATAATAGTTATTTGTTATACAAGAGTGCAAAGTTGCTTTTTTACCGCGTCCTCAGTTTGTATGACCGAGCAAGCGAAGGATTCTAAAATTAAATCACGAGCGTAGCGAGTGATTTAATAATTAGAATCCTGAGCGTTAGCGAGGGAATCAAAAGAGCACAAGGTCAAAAATCTTTGCACTTGAGTGTGACACATAATTTTTCATCCCCCCTCAGCGAGGAAATAACTCAATGCTAAAAGTTTTTTTTTTAATTATTCTCACCATGGATGCGCACAGTGTTGCCAGTGTACTATCTTCAAAAATAACCAGTATTCAATTTTAATTTACGTAGGTACGCTTACTTAGAGTCCTTTTCACGAAAGAGGTCCCACGGAATTTAGCGGAACTAATTTTTTATTCTATTATTATTGGACTTCATATTTTAAATCATTTTTATTTGTTACATAAAATAAATACCTTTTTGATTTAGAAATTAAATATGAGAAATTATGAGGCGTTAAAAAGTTAAAGGTATTTAAATTTTTTAAACGTGCAATAGTGGCGTCCCGCAAAAAGGTTTCCTTTCGTGAAAAGCACTCTACCTATTCGTTTTAGTGATTATTTCCTCATTTTCAGTTTATTACAGTGAGGAATCGTTAATAAAAAAGTTACTAAAAAGTAATACTTAGAAAAAATCTTGCTATTAACTAAATAAAGTTATAAAAAATTGGCTTATTCTATTAACTCTGCTAAATTAACTCAACTATTATTTACTATTACAGTACTATATAATTCATTAAAAAAACATTATTGCCTCGAAATGTAACTTATATCTAAACAACTAACGTAAATATAGTTCAAAAGAAACGTAATATGTTACAAAAGTAACTTACTGGCAAGGCTGATGGTGCGCCAAAAGCAAATTAAAAAAAAAAATACTAAAGAGGTTCTTACTCCGAGTTTTTAATAAATTTAAAAAAGTTGTACGCTTATTTCGGTACCATAGAGGTGGAAGTAAATAGGTTTAATTATGTTTTTGTCTCTAGAGGGTAAAGTAAATTTGAATTTCTCTAGAGGATAAAATGGACTTTTCCAGTCAGATATCGATGAGTAAAATTCACTTTCCGAGATAGTGGGATGAAAAATATTTATATATAAATTATATTATAATTTTTTTTTTTTAAAGTGGCAAATGCCTTTATTGAGAAAAACAAACTAACAATACTACAGCTACTACAGCAGTAAAGAACACTTTTATTAACCACAGATCGGCCACAAGCCGATCTACAGAAAATCCAAGTGCTCCAAACCACTGTCAGTTGGCAGAGTGCCCAGAATGCTGGCAGCATTGCCACGTTGAATGGCAATACTTATACGTTGGGCCAAATATACCCCAGCATTTTGGTCACACGTCGCCTCGACCAAGCGCTCAGATAAATTTTGGAAAATGCGGTGAGCTCCCGGACCCCAAGGACCCAAAGTCTCTACCCCAAACGGCTCAAAAATGTAACCGCTATCGAGGTTAGCATATTTACGCCGCTTGAGCCGCTCAGCAGAAACTGCCGCCGCACCAGCCGCAATTTGAGTCTCTGGAAGATGTGAGGGCGCCAGTGTATCAACGCAAGTCGCGTCCCACACTAACGGCCGACCCAACTTCCAGGGAATCAAAGTCATACCGTCAGGTCTTTTACCATCGTCACGCATCAGACCATTCGGTTCCAGAATGGCTGCTACATTGGCGCTGGTAAAAGCCCGGCGAATGATGTCGTTGAGACTGGAGTGGCGGGAGATTCGGCCAGCGCTCCGAGAACATGAGAGACCATGGTGACCGAGTTCGTCGACTGCATTACCACACTGACAGCGGTGACCTACATAACATGCTGCACCCAGGCGCAAACAAACAGCTACACGAAAAGCAGATGAATCTAAAAGATTACCAGTATTAATGGAAGGGATGGCTTGCAACCAAAAACCAGATTCCCTAACAGAGACTGCTAGAAGTCGGGCACGGTCTGACGAGTTGGGACACGTTTGTATTAGACTATTCCGTGCCAACTCGCAGAGAGGCCCATCCCACAGTCTCTGTGAAGATGGTACTTTAGGTAAATCGGTATTGGGGCAAGCTGCAACCCAAGCATTTTTTGCCTCAGCTGAATTAGCTATAGCCAAAGATGATAATGCGGGGTCTCGCGAGGGAGCGAGTATTTTTTGAATGAGATTGTCCGAACTATGCACTGAGGACAAAAAAGCCGGGAGAGCGACACTAGAAATTTTACGGACCCCCAGGCCCCCAAACCTGATAGGTAAGGAGGCTTGAGACCAAGCCCTGTCATCCAAGCAATAATAATTAAACAAATTTTCCTTTTTAAATAATATAAATGGATGTAATTTATAACATCAGAAAAACTTTTGTGGTAAAATTTTTCTACTTCCAGAGATTTATTTCGATGGTGGTATAATGCCGATTTTACACTGGCGTATTCTGGTAATTTTCTAATCCCATCAAAAACATAAATGTGAAAAGAGAGCCAAGTTCAATATTACGATGTATGTACTCATAGTTACCTATGATTTGGTAGTTGACTTCAACGAAAAAAGAAGTGAGATATAAATGGGTGCCAAGTTCAATGGTCAGTCCTGAAAAATATTTACAACAACATAAAATATTTTATTACAACTTAAAAGATATTATTTCTTCTTATCACTTAGAAATTATTTGGAAGCCTAAAGACTGACTTGGCCAGTTCTCATAATATACTAGGTAGATACTCTCTTAACTTTAGCTTGATCACTATTAAACGCACTTAATGCTAATTAGTGCGCCACCGTCTTTTATCGTGTAAATTAGTCCCCTCCATCCATTGGTTGTCTGGAAGAAATCGCTCTTTAACGATAAGACCGCCACATGTACATTGTAATTTTTAATTTTAATTATGTACTTATGTATTTTCTGTAACATTATGTGGTGTACAATAAAGTATCTATTGTCTTATCTTAATGATACTTCGTCGTATGGTACCCATGAGAACTAGCCAAGTCAAACTTTGGGCTTCAAAATAATTTCTAAGTGATAAGAAGAAATAATATCTTTTAAGTTGTAATAAAATATTTTATGTTGTTGTAAATATTTTTCAGGACTGACCATTGAACTTGGCACCCATTTATATCTCACTTCTTTTTTCGTTGAAGTCAACTACCAAATCATAGGTAACTATGAGTACATACATCGTAATATTGAACTTGGCTCTCTTTTCACATTTATGTTTTAGATGGGATATCATTGCTTTTTGTACAGTACTTTTTAGTATGTAATAGGTTTAAGACATACCAAATGATTATTTTATTACACATCCCCCACCCCACTGCTCCATGGCACGGCCGTCGCACCGCGCACGGCGCGGCGGCCCGTGAGCCTCGCCGTGCTTCGATATACCTATACCTATAATTAATTTAGTACTTATTTATATATAGCATTTATGTGCACTATTGATTTGAATATTGTACCTAATCAATTGATTTTTAAACAATACTAGTTACTGATAAATTTATCTATATTCACCCAACTATGTTATACCTACCGCCTACTTGGATGGAAATTTAACTTTTTAGATCATCTGGAACTGGATTAGAATTTCGATCAAAAGAAACCTAAGCCGACAAGACTTGTAATGACGATGACATGGCGGGGGCACTGCCGTGCCCCCATATACCGCCACATACCTATAATATTATGACTATACGTTACAGGTACGTAGGTATCTAAAATCAACTAAAATGTTTACACCAACTAGCACCTAAGGCGATATACATACATTATTTTTATTTTAAACAATGTTAATATTATTACTATGTTACTGAGCCGCCTTGTGCTGGTGAGTCGATATATTGATAGGTATTTACATAGGATATACAATTGTTACGTAGGTACCAAGAACCTATTTTTATTAGTGACTAGCTGTGCCTAACTGTTTTACCCGCTATACAGTTTGGTACAGTAGTGTATATTATGTTATTCCAGGGGTCTAAGCTATATTTTTTATTATACCAAATTTAAAGTCAATCGGCCCACCCGTTTAGGCGTGAAAAAGTAAAAAACATATATACATACGTACAGTAGGTATAAAGTTTGTATTTATATTTATAATTATATTAGTAGGAATAGTGGACTCGCGCGCACT
The DNA here is from genome assembly GCA_947507615.1 of Hemithea aestivaria. NCBI lineage: Eukaryota > Metazoa > Arthropoda > Insecta > Lepidoptera > Geometridae > Hemithea > Hemithea aestivaria. Next base: position 7,578,260 of record OX382323.1, read on the forward strand.
TCGTAGTATCTAACAGAAAAAACCGCCTACACAAAAATTATAGCAACATGCATCATGTATTGCTTTATGCGTTCCTAGGCGTCCCAAACTTTAATATCATACATTTTTAAAAAATTAATAATAATTTAAAATGATAAAAAAAATACTAGTTTCTGATTTTTCCCTTTGTTACTACGACATTACCTATCGGGATGCCAAATTTCAGCTTTCTAGGTCATCTGGAACTGGGATATTACTTTTGATCTATCCCTCAGTATGTATTAACTTCACCGATTACTGGATGTTTATATCTAAATAACCGTTAGAGCTGTGTTATTGGAATTTGGAACAGAGATATAGTTCGTATATTTAAGTATATGTGCCAAATTTGACTTGTCTATGTGTAATAGTTTTTGTATAACGAGGGTGTAAAAAGTCGTCAAAACGCGCTTTGGACGGTTCGTGTAATATAACACACGGCGCGGTCGCCAGTTCCTTTGCTTGAACTTGGCTTGACTCGCTGCCGCGTGTCTAAATAATATCAATTCCAGCATTTTCTAATAAGCCCACGGCTTTTCTATAGACCCTGGGTATTGATACCGTGTCTGATTCAACTTGTTTTTTGCAATCATTCATCTTTATATCAATTTCATTTTGAGCATGATCAGGGCAGCAAGTTACAAGATGTGGTTTAATTTTTATTACAACATTATTCATAATAATAGTTACAGATCCGACACAATTTCTTCTACGGTATAGAGCGCATCGCCATATAATTCCTGCATCTTTGTAGGACTTTAATTTATAATATTGGTATCCATTATGCAATAGTACCTCACCTCGCCCCTTTTTATTACATTTATATCTCACATAATAATATTCTTCTTTTACTCGTGAATTAATATTCTTCTTTTACTTATGTGACAAAATGTCTATCAAGCAAATGTTTTATGTTGGGTCATAGATTCAAGTTCACTTTGTTGGTTTTCTATCAATATCTTAAGTCTATGTAGATTCGTTGCAAGAGTAGGACTATTGGGAGTTTTGTTTTACTGGTAAGACTAAAATTTCCAATGGTCTTACTAGTAAGTCTATTGGGAAGAAAAATCCCAGTAGTCCGTCTGGTAGGACTACTCGGTAAGACTACTGGGAATAGGCCCCATTTTTGACTCGACATCATTTTGACATTTTATGAGATACGTGCGCAGTCAACAGCGATTTTGGATTTTGAATCCAAAGAGATAAGCGAGCAGCTTGTTTTATATAAATAGGTATAATAATTATAAATAATAATAAATATACAATATTATAAATGGAAAAAGTCTTGAAGCGAGATCGAAGCCCGCGCTAACTCTTGCGTTTGACCTTTTTGAAATGGGTGAGGACAAGATGAAATTTTTAATTCATGTCTTGACCACCGACTAGATGTTGATGAAACTTGCCCTGTAGTTGGACTAAATGTACCTAAGTTAATAAAAAAATAGGTCAAGCGCTAGTCGGGCTATGCGCAATGTGTAGGCTTCCGTAGTACCTACTGGCATAACTTTCATCCCTACTTATGTGTACGGGAGGTATATTAATTAATTAAGAATTATTTTTTCATCTTCCGTTCTCTCATCCCGATTATAACCCCTCCCCTCATCTGTGCAAAATTTCAGCTTTCTAACTCATAGTTTCTCCGTAAAGCTGCCGACAGACGAACAGACATACAAAGCGAAACTATAAGGCTTCCTTGACTGTGGAAGCCTAAAAATATTGGTCAAAAGCCATCAAATGTTTTGGAAATATTCCAGATCGACATAAGTCTTACGTACGTTTGTTTGTTAGATGATTCTAGTTCTAATCTACCTACCACAGAATTGAGCAAAGCCTCCAAAATCTCTCAAAATCAAAAATTCTCCTCCAAAATGCAAAGTGAACCTGACAGTGGATTCTGCACCTATAATATTATATATTATGGACGTTAGAACATAGGCGATTTATTTGTAGATTTGTACACTCTACGGCTACAAACTTGGGGGTATTTACAGACGACATAGCGAGAAACATGGACGGTGGAGGACAGGTAGACGTGGTCTACACGGACTTTGAAAAGGCCTTTGACCGAGTGGACCACGTCATACTAATTCGAAAATTGTATGCGTTAGGCATCCGTGGTAATCTACTAAGATGGTTGGACACGTACTTGAGAAATCGCTCTCAGGCAGTAGTAGTTGGTGGGCTATACTCTGACTTTATGGAAATCTCATCAGGAGTCCCTCAAGGCTCCATTTTAGGACCCCTTTTATACGCATCTTACTTATGTGACATAGGTACATGCTTTCGTTTTGCAAAATTCTTAATGTATGCAGATGATACTAAAATTTACATGAAAATTAGGGATAGACAGGATTGTATTAATCTCCAGGACGACCTCGATAGAATGGGACAGTTCTATGCAGACAACCGGATAGGAATTAATATAAATAAATGCCAACTTATAACATTTTCTAGAAAAAAGATAAGAACAAACTTTGATAATAAAATTAATAACACTTTAATAAAGAGAGTAGATTCAACTAGAGATTTAGGGATTATAGTCGATTTTAATTTATCATTTTCAGAGCACATTGAACACATTGTTAGCAAGGCTTACAAAAACCTTGGTTTTATTTTACGGATCAGTCGTCCCTTTTCTGACTTACAATGTCTCAAAATGCTATATTATTCCTAAGTTCGTAGCGTCCTGGAGTATTGCAGCATTATCTGGAACCCTCATTATATTATATATAACCAGAAGATAGAAAACATACAGCATAAATTTACTAAACATTTGAACTACCGCTGCTATCGTAAATTGAGTGATTATGTAGAGTCATGCAGCTATCATAGACTAACCATACTTGAGAACAGGAGAACTCTTTCTGATATGTTATATTTTTGCATGGTATATGTAATGGGTATATTGATTCTATTGAATTGATGCACAAAATTTTAAGTTTTCGTTGTCCGAGAGTAAGGACCAGGCATACTATCTTATTCGAACAAGCCATGTCTAAAATAAACTACGCACAAAATGCACCAGTTACCAGAATTCACCGAACTTATAATAAAAAGATGGCAACCGTGGATATTTTTCAACACACTAAAACTAAATTCAGGAATGAAGTGCTCAGTGTTCTAAATATCCATGCTTAATTATAATTAGTACTTACTAACTTACTTCCAAGTAGGCGCATAATGTTATTAGTAACTTGGTACCTCTTGTATGAACGAAATAAATAGCAACTTAAGATAGAGACTGTCCTAGTATAATATGTATAATGCTATAATATAAAATAAAAATCCGTATTGGCTGTATGTTACGTTAAAAAATGTTTAAACTTTGTTAATTAAGAGCTGTGGATTTTGTAAATATCTAAAATAAAAATAAAAAATAAAATTTGTCCCAAGCTTTTGCGGTATTTGTGATCTTTAACTAATTGGGAGCAAATGTCATTGATTGAAATAGCAAGCCTGAAGACAGTTTTTCCAGTGCGCAGTCTTCGTAAATCTTTTACATTGACATGACTTCACCGGCCTTCTGTTACAGTTATATGAAAATCGGGATAAAAGTATCCCATGAGTTTTTCTAGTTTTTAGGGTTCCGTACCTCAAAAGGAAAAAAAACGGAACCCTTATAGGATCACTTTGTTGTCCGTCCGTCCGTCCGTCTGTCCGTCCGTCTGTATGTCAAGACCCTTTTTCTCAGAACGCGTGGAGGTAACAAGCTGAAATTTATAGAATACTAAGGTCCGTTGCCTCTTAGAGCTGTGAAAAATTCAAACTTCTAGGCCAACGCAATCAAAAGATATAGTCGAATATGTCGCAAATTTCAGTAAATTTTCGACATTCCCAAAGGAATCAAAACCTACGGGGTACTTGCCGTGAACTCAGAATCTTCAAAATTGGCACGAAGCAATTCCTTAGAGCACAGATAAAGGAAAAATTGCGAAAACTATAAATTTTCATTTGCATCATAATAATGAAAAAAATATTTTGTATAATCTAATATATAAAATTCTCGTGTCACAGTTTTCGTTGCCATACTCCTCCGAAACGGCTTGACCGATTTTGATGAAATTTTTTGTGCTTATCCGGTATCTATGAGAATCGACCAACATCTATTTTTCATCCCCCTAAATGTTAGGGGTAGTCCACCCCTAAATTTTATTTTTTATTTTTTAGACAAAATTTTTAATTTCTATTTTTTTATGATACAACATACAAAAATACATACAATCCTCAATTTTCACCCTTCTACGATCAACCCTTATTTTTTAATAGCCATTTTAGTAATTTAATCATTTTCATCTCCGGTCAAAACCGATCAATCGACATTTAATTAGTTATCCCCGCCAGATGTCTACAGGTGTCACTTCTGACCCAGTAAACAGCACGGAGTAGGGATGAGAACGAAGCCGGTCTCCTTTCAAACTCAAACTCAAACTCAAAATTCATTTATTCAAATAGGCTACAATGGAGCACTTTTGCAAGTCAACTTTACATTTTATTTTAATATTCTACCGCTCATTCGCAAGGCACCTCTATGAGAAGAATGAGCAAGAAACTCATAGGGATTGCTTTTTTTAAATATGTGTTTACAATTATTATCTTGGTTACATAATTTATTTACAGGTGGTTGCAGAGGTTTCCAGGCATCTTTGTCTTCTATGTATTGGCTAATTTTATAATAGGCTTTCTTTTGTAATATGTCTTTAACACGGCTTTTGAATTTACCTTCTGTGAGCCCCGTTATTTCATCAGGGATTTTATTATAAAAACGTACACAATTCCCTAAAAATGATTTATGGCTCGTTTTGGACAATCTGAATCGAGGTACAGCTAACTTATTCTTATTTCTAGTATTAAAGCTATGAGTGTCACTATTTAACTTGAATTTATCTAAATTTTTTCTGACATACATAATATTTTCGTAAATGTACAAAGATGGTAGGGTCAGTATATTTATCTCTTTAAAGAGCTCCTTTAAAGAGTCTTTCTTTCTCACTCCCTACACAGTTGTCGGCCATCATTATTGTTTATGCATCAAGTGTAGTAGTAACGTTGACAATTATTATTTTGCTATCTCAGTGTAACTCTCATATTATTAACTTTTAATCATTCCTATTTTATCAATAATAATTAATTTATCAATTTTGAGTGTATTTTGCACGATTAGTTAATCAAGTGATTTTATAACCTCAAAAGTACTCAACACGTGACACGAGCTTCCAATAACAAAAAGAAATTACTAGGAAATTATTTATATGGCAAAACAACGTTTGCCGGGTAAGCTAGTTTTATATAATTTTTCTCATGAACACGTAAACGTTTTAAATTGAAATTCATATCAAATACTGAGGTCTATAATACCTTTAAACTGTAATAAAATCAAACCTCTATGTCAACGCAATCAAAAGAAACACCAATTTTAGCCGCATTTTTAAACTCGCGTCTACTCTCATGGGAATTAAAACCTACTGTCGCTATTTTCCATATTTTGCCTATTATATAGGAACAGGACCTACTTGTATTCTAGTTGAAACACCTAGGTAGGTACCCACTACAATACAACACCAAAAAATGTCAAAAAAGAAATATTTAATATTATAAAAAAAAAAATGGACTTTGACATATCAGCTGATTGATTCATTTTGATTTTCCGTTTCGCAACCCTTTGGTAGGTAGGTACTTAATCTCTTTGTTAATTTTTTTCTAAATATAACGAGCTTTTCGGAAAACTCATGAATAAGTTAATTATAACAAAACTTTATCATTAGGATTTGACGCCGTCGTCCATCGCATTTGATCCTTGTCGTACCTATACGTAACAAAGAACTTTCAGTTTAGTAGTCGGTGTAGGTACTGTACGGTATACCCGCTAGTTGCGGACTTCCCGCATCTAACAAGAATTAGACATTTAACTTTTAATTGGCCGCTTGTACGGTCTTCAGAAACTTTGTTCGCCGTAAGTGTTTCACTATAGGTACCTACTATTTAGGTACTTTGTTTCCTAAGTTTACATACTTTGTGTTGCTGAAAGCATCCGGAGTTGGGGGATTTCCAAAATTCTTATCTCATGCACCTGCTGACTGTACTTTGACGTCATATTTTTGTGCCAATTTACAAATGGTTTTAGTAAAAAGCTCTTTTAAACGAGACTTTGTAGGTACGATAACTTAAAGATAAAACTGAAGAATTATACTGAATGAATGGCGTAACTTTAAGAAGTGTAAGAATTGAAAGGTAGCGTAGTAAGGAAATTGTTCGTGATATGTACCGACATTGTATATAAAAATACTATTGAAAAACTTTTGGTAAACTTGGTAGGTATTCTCGGATGGTATTGGGGCCTGAAAACTTTTCCACACCCCTTGTAAGAATGATGCAGCATGATAATGAGGGCATCAGGTAAGACGATGATAGTCATGGTCGGTGGTGGTGGACTGTCGGAGTGAAGCAGAGGTCTGAAGAGATACGGCCATGTTGTGGCCACGGACGGTCGACGGCGGGAAATCGCGGCCGCCCATGGGAGGCGTGCGTCGCTGGTCGGCGGGAGAGGGACGGCGCGACGCCGCCGCGAGCCGCCCGAACGAGAGACTCGCGAGGCGGCGCGACGCAGAGGGCGTACGACCTCGCGGACCGCGACGCACTCCTGTTCCGGTCGCGTCGACGGGCGGCCGGGATCCCGCGCCTTGCCACACTGACTCCGCACCGTACTATCATCTGACTTTCCTCCTAGTACGTTTTTTGAATGCGCGTCGGTAACAGCGGGCACGTGATACGCCCGCGGTAGCAGCAGCTGTTTTTTTCTCTTTCGCTCGGGCCTGTGACAGCCGGGTGTCGCGTGCGATCTCGGCCATTTCCCGCCACTGCCGGTAGCTCTCGGAAAAGTTAAGAAGTTTTTGGCGCGAAATGAGCGGTACGCCGCTGCGTTTTCTTGGAATGCTGTTTATTGGTGTAAAACGCTGAAATGACTGATGTTTTAATTTTTGGTGAGCTGTGTTAATCAGTCCGCGCTGTTGGTAGCTGTTTGAGAGCAGTTTTTTAATGATGGATGACTGGGAGAGACATGTCACTCCTCTTCTTCAAGACATGGGGTGCACGAGCGAGGACGCCCAAGATGATTTTTTTAACCAGCAAGACGTAAGTCACAAACATGATACCTAATAAAATATGATATATATTATCTCATTGCATACACCTACTGCCCCAGCCCGGCCAATTCAACTATAAATAAATAATCCTTTCGACGATTTCTGTAAGATCCTATCTAAATAAGTAGTAGTATTTGTTACATAAGAAAACTGAACGGAAATACTTAGTCTAGTCATAAGCTGTTACACAAAACATGTTACACAAAACTTACGTAAAATGACAACAAAAGTTTTAAAAAGTCGAGCTAAAGTAAAATTTATTCATAATATACAATGTGCTCGTATAACCCGGTTTTAACCCACCCCCACCGTTATTTATTATTAACTCTAGTGTCATAGTTCCATTATTACTTATATTCTAACTCGAACTTATTACAAGATTAATAATTACAATTATTATTTATTATATTATTCAGAGTCATCAACTACCCGTCCAACCAAGGATAATCAGCCCAATAATATCCCCTTCCTTTTTAAGTAGGTTAAGAACGAATGTGCGCATTGTGTATGAAAACCTAGTCTTTAAATGATACCTAATTTCTAGGTGCTAAGGTTCTACTTAAAACTCGTCAAATGTTCGAGAATGCGAGGAAACCTATTCCCCTCTTTATTACTATTGTCTGGGCTATATCGTACGTTTTATTAGACAATTTACCTGAAATCGAAATATCTAGTTTCATTTAAACCTTAAATTTGGTACTAAAGTTGAATTAGCTATGGTACCGGTTACTTTACATCTTTGTGAACCTATCATGTGATTTCAAATTACACCTGAGTCTGCCACCATTAAACATTTTTAAAATGTGCCAGCCAGCTTAATAAAAAGTTCAGGAAAAAGTTGAATACTAAACTAAAAAGACGCTTTTAACAAGCGAGAGTGAGACGCTCTTTGTAATTACAAATAACTTTAAAATCGCTCGATTGATGACGGAAAAATTTTAATGGGTCACGTTTTTTTTATTTAAATAAATGGTATACACATTTATTTAAATAAAAAAAAAACCTGTTTAGGCGTCTTCGCGTAAAAAAAATGACCATGTCAACATCCTGAATGTGAACCTTACCTTATTATTTTAAGTTGGTTAAATGGTTTTTATTTGTCTCTACCTCTAGAGGTATATTATATAGGTATAACATTTTCTCCTAGTAATTTAAAGAACTATACGATACAAATGAATCATAGGGATGGTATATCTATAATATTATAATAAAATTCATATATAATATTAGTAAAATTTACGATGTCTTTTAAATTAACAGGTATAACATCTGTATAAGACCTGAAAGGCATAAACCGATTCGTCATGCAATTAGTAAACTGTATAAGTATAATATATATGATTTATTTATATTCTTTAAAAGTCAAAAGCAACACAAAATTCCAGATCTTTAAAAATATTAAGGACTTTTCAGTGATTGATTTTCTCAATATACCTATTGATGACCACGGCTTTATGTCTAACGCCTATTATATTTGTAATAACCACGGTAAAGAGATAGGTATACTTTACCGTGACCGTTCAGCACTGTAAAGAGATATACTTTACCGTGACTTCAGTCTCAAATATTGGGGCTTTTTGTTACAGTTAAATTTGATGTCATTAATAAATAAAAAATGAAGTAACTACTTATTTATTTCACTATCATGCATTTCCGATCTCCATCCTATCTCAGTTAAAGAGTTAAAAATGTCTTACTAAGCTTCACATGACACTATGAGGTAAAGCAAAAAAAACTGGCATGATTGTTATTAACAATGAGTCCTTATTCGAGGTTATTAAAAAAATCTCTATAGATACATGAATAGTATGGGGGTAGTTCAAGTCGAAAAGCTGAAAAAACACTTTGGAGAAGGGGGATGTCCCTGTCTTACTCCTCTATTTCTATATGGTTTTCAAGGCTTGTTGTTTATTTTGTGCTTGTAAAAATTGTTTCTGTTGTGTATTTCTTTCAGTTGTAAATGCTACCAAAGACTGCTTTCACAAGCTATCTTCAGCATTGTGGAGTTACCCCGGCTGACGGATATTTCTAGCTGTTGTGTAACCGGGTCAATTTAGACTTTGACGACCTTTGGGAGTCGCCTCGTGGTTGATTTTATACAAAACTTGAATAAATAGCTGTGACTAGAATTTTAACCCGCTGAAGGTATCCTATGTATTATTCTAGGGTCTTAACAAAATTTATACTCCTACTTCGTGCACAGTGATTTATTTTAAAGACAATTTAAATGTCATATATAGGTACATTTTTTATGTAGACTCCAATCAACTTTCAGTCAGACCCTGGCAAATTTGAAAAAATTATACTGGCTGCGTTGCTCCGTTAAAAAGTCCTGAAAAAAAATGTAAGAAACATAATATTATTATGTTAAAATATTCTTTCACCTTAATCTTCTTCTATAAACAGAAAAAGAAAACTAAAGGAAACACAAAAAGAAAAGTAGTAAAGTTTTAAAGAGTTAAAAACTGACTCGCACAATCATGAAATTTCCGAAACTACAAGAGCCTGAAAATTGGCATGGAGGTTCCTCTTAGGACGTAGGTGCTCAACAAAACGGGATTTTACGAAAATCCCACAGGAATGAGAATTATTCCCAAAAAAACGTGTATATGCAAATCCGTAACTGCTGAAGCGATTGAGCTGAAAATTTCTAAAACAATTGTTTGAGTTGTGTTTAGGTACATTAAATACAATTTTACAGTGTTGTGTTTAATTAGATTTTATTGATTAACATCATAAATTAGTAAATATTATATCATTGGACTGTTGGGCGCTACGAAGTGTGCGCGGGTTCACCTAATATTATACCTAATATTATATGTGTATGTGTGATGTGAAGTGACATGATTCCAACCACTGCACGGTCTTGCATAGCACGATAATAGAAAATAGAAGCGCTCGGTGAATGAACGAAAGACACATGCTAAGCCTAGAGATCTTTAATCATGGCACAGTTTCACTATAAAATGAGATTGGAGAAGCGGTTGCCATGTGGCAAGGTGCCCGAGCCCGGTAGGCCGGTACTTCGGTCGGGTAATGCTTAATTGCCCGGGTAAGAGCGCCGCTCGCCGCAACATTCACATATCCGCTACTCTGTCTTTGCAAATACTGTTCGACGAATATCTAGTATCTAGTTGGTTCCGAATGATCTTGTTTTAATTTTTCACCAACTTTAATGGAAAAACACGTTCTATTCCCAAAGACTTTTACAATTAATTAAGCTTGTTTTATCTTAAATTGTTAATATACTATAAGTTTAATGTATACGGTTTAAAAAAATATTAAGTTCACTTTTAAAACATCCTAATAGTTATCTAAACCTTGCACATCTGTAATAGGTATTGTATATACAATAATATTATATATAGCATATCGACATAGTAAAGAATAGAATAGAAAACTTGTTAATTGCATACACAAATACAATAATATAAGCTTAGAACTCAGATTACACAGAAAGAAGTGTAACAATTGGCGGTTTTATCCCTAATAGCGATCTCTTCCAGACAACCAAGCCAGGAAAGGAAAGACATAAAATAGAGCGCGGGTGGTTATAAAGATATATAAGGAGTCAAAAGGAAGAGTAAGCAGCAGCAAAGCAGTAAGGAGTAAACATTTTATGAGAATCCTGTTAAAATAGATGCTCTCCTAATCCCTTTGCTTTATTTTTGAATAACGTGTGATGCAATATCCCACAGGCCCGTCCATATTGATTTGTGAAAGTAGTGCACAGTAATGCCTGTCAAGGAATCAGGTTAGTGTTCTTCAACGTTAGAATAAAAGTGCTGGGAAATGCTTGCACTTACGGCCACTTAGGTATTAATAGATTACGACGTGTATTGTAGTGAGATCAAACTTTAGTTTATCCCCCAAACTTTACTCATATATGGGGCTGATAGAGCCATTTACAGTAGGTATGTTTAAATACAGAAGACTATATTAGGTATATAATTAATTACTTTCAGCACTGAAACGGTCGAACGTTCAGCTCGTTCAAGAAACAATTAGCACAAACAAGAAAATGACTGGAATAAATTAATATTTAAAAGTAGATGGGTATATATTCACTTACCTACTTATTTTAATTTTGCTTTACCTACCCTTGAAATATTTTTACAATGACTATTTTTTTTTTGTGTTCGTGTCGTTTGTTCATCATTTGTTCAAAATTAATGTCACGAGTCACGCCGAACACTAAAATTATTGTATAAAAATATTATATTATCACAGAAGCGAAAAAATACCTTTGTTGATAGATAATAATAGATATGTAGAAGGCAGTTGTTAAGTCATGTTGCAGGCCCTGTAGGAATCTTGGCGACCTGAAACTGCAACATATAGGTTCGCCACACAACCTATAAATTGTGATTTGACTCTGACAGTGTAAGTAGGGTAACCTGTTCTGTTGGAGTATAAACCCCAATTATTTATTTAATTATTTATTTATAATAAAAATCCTCAAACCTACCTCATATTACGTTATCCCAGAAACATAGATAAGGAAATACCCCGCTTTTGTAATTTTCTGTATCACCAAAACATGTCAGGGTGCGGGGGCAGTTGGCTAGTTTTGATTGGCTTGGACATGTCGCAGCTTACAACTTACAATATAATAGTCACGACATGTGACTTACTAGTGATGAAGTATACCTATCGATATATCGACATAGATAACTGTATTCACGGTATTGCAAAAAATAATAAAACATTGATTTACCATAAAAGTTAATTAGGAAAAAACAAGTGAAATTTAAAAACAAACTTTTTATAAACAAGCTTTAATTATATTATTACCATCTAGCACCAAAGTACTCGTCAAGACGAATCAAATGAGCCCAAATTCGATGGGGTTGTGTTGTTTAGTTGCGGAGTTCCTATGGCCATCTTCCAGCTCCATCATCAGATCAGCTCAATGTCATAATAATATTGCATTGTCATCTGATTTATAGATAGATGTATGCAAAATTTCATCTCAATCGGAAACCGGGAAGTGGGTCAAATTAAACTTGCAAAATTTTATTACAGACAGACAACAGACGGGTGAAAGTAAATAAAAGCTTGTAAAAAGCACCAAAGTGACAAGTGCATTTCATTTTAAAAAGTACACACAATGTGTATACTGCACTGCATGGCTGATAGGAGTAAACACACGAGCAATAACAACTATTCTTTGTCCTTTTCCGGGACTAAAATTATCTTTATACCAGACAACAGATACTATACAGCTATTTCCCATAAAAACACCCGCAATTTACCCCTGGCTTATATTACGAGTATATATTATATACTTCCAGGGTTTGAGTCTCTTTAACGTTTTAGGGATACGTTTTTCTTTTACTTGATTTTTGGTGATAGATCAATCAATGACTGTCCTGCAAAGCTATCGTTTAGTCGTTTTCTCATCACTAGTCATGTGTGTCAAAGAGAGAACGAGATAATATGTGTAACTCGTATACTCTGCGAGATCATTGTCAGGTTCCGTCTTTTTGGTAATCTAGTCTATGCCCTGAACATAGAGATAATAAAAGGGTAGAAGTAGTAGATATACCCAAAGAATTGACCCCTTAAAATGCAAAATATCGCATGTGTTTTTCTTAAAAATATAATCTAGGTATTTAAGATATGTACCTGGTACCTAGTATATACCTGGTACATACCTGTAATCAACTAAAAGCACTACCTATATTTTGAAGTTTGAAAAGACAATATTGATTGCAATTCCATTGCGGCTTCTGAGTTGAGAATTCGATTTATTTATTTATTGGGGTATATCCCAATATCTATAAAAATAAAACTTTATTTCCTCTCACAATCGGTGGTAGTTAACAATAATATAAGTACAGTAATTATAAGTAGTGAACATATTGACTATTGTGAGAGACTGGTGCCTACTGTAGGTCCTTTTTAAAAGCCTGTAATGCAGAGTAATATCTCAACAATATTTACCATACATAGGTAACCACTGTCTGGTAGGATCGACACAGCCAAAACAATAATACATAATATTACCGTCTAATACCTAAAATCAGTACACAGAACTCTTTCAGAACATGCCACCTAAGTGTTCGTAGATGAAGTCCGAGATAAGCTCCACCCTACACGTAATTATCAAACGTAACTTGTCATTTCAGCCTTGTAAATTACAGGTTCGTTGGATCTTGTACAAGGCGGTCCTAATTTTCAGTAATCACAATCGTCGTTAGTCATTTGGGTAGAAAGTAGTATTTACTATAAGAAAGTTTAGTATAGCTAATGTAGAGTAAATGTAGAAAAATCACATCTTCCTATTTTTTCGTCTTGTCGAGTCGCATGGCTACTCATATTAATAGTTATAATTATTATACAAGTAAGGTATATTAAACATACATATGTATACTACAGATTTTAGAGTTAAAGCTGTTTTAGTCAGTTCAACATCTCTTTCGTTGGCTCCAAATTATATCTTTCTATTAATATATTATTATCTTAATACATATAATAAAAAGCTAAGCGCACAGCTCAAACCGCTTATAGTAAAGTGTTTTTATAGAAGTATAGAACTTTGAAATGGAATAGAACAACGTTTTTTTTTATTGACATGAAATTAATTTTATTTGAAAGATAATTATTTCGGGCATTATAATTTAAATATGACTTCTGAAATATTATACCGACATGGCTGGCTCAAACGTAGTCTAATCAGAGGGTTCAATTTCCGATGACTTTTTCCATTGTGGCCGTATATCGGCAATATCTTTCGAACGAATGTTTTTCATTAGATAAATATATTATAAGTAAATCAGTAAAAAAATAATTAAAAGGAGACGTATAAAAACTTCACGTGCTTGTAAATATGGAACAAAATAGTGTATTAACATCAATTTTGTATGCAGCGGGCCGAATGTTAGCGTGACCGATGGAAGCAGGCAACGGCGCGGCGTGCTAGAGTTCGCAAACCCAAGGCACGACGTAATAACACCACTTTAAACATAAGAAATAAAACTAACAAGTGTAATTACCTGTGTACAAAATTCTTAACAAATAAAATTCTAACAGCTCACACTGGTTTAAAATTATATTTTATTGCATGATTTTATGGCCTTCCATCATTAGTTTTCTTAAACTCTATCTAATCAATTCTCAATGGTTTCTTAGTTAACTAGTCATACATTATATCTCAATAACCGATTCAACACAAACAGAACACTTTCTAAAATAACATAGGTAACTAAAATGTTTCAGCTCTCAAGGGGAACGTCGAAAGTTTGTCATGGCTATTAACTTAATACTAAATAGTTTTTCGTATGAAACAAATTAACGAAAACTCTTTCATTGTGTCATAACTTCTTCATTTTGTAATAAGGTTTTGTTTTTTTTTCTCTATGAAGATTTGTCATTATAAAGTAGGTACCATACCCTACCATATCATATTTAATATCTATTTGAGTTTGGTACACTTTTTAACCACATACCTATATTATGTTTTTAATGTTGGCAAAACATAGGTACACAGACTAGACAGTAGATTTGATGGATATTATCGACAAAGTGTAGTTTTAGGTCTAAACAAATATTTAGCAGATTTTTGGACCTCGAGTAAAGTAAATAAAAAACAACCCAAATGGAATAATTATTATGCAAGTTCCCTCCCTTAAAGAGGTACATATTATATAAGTATAACTGTTCAATAAAAGTATGGAGAAAAGTTCAAGTTGCAATTCAAAATAATATTATGTAACATGGGTAGTATTAATTTAATACAAGTAAACAATAAAACTAAAAATTCACACATAATAAATAAAACTAAACTATCTAATATAATAATATATAAATAAAACTAATTAAATCTAAAAAGGCCCCCGCGGCATAGTTCTCAAAATGCTGGCAGCATTACCACTCTGGATGGCAATACTGATGCGTTGTCCGAACCAAACGCTCAGACAAATCCTTAAACAATTTCTGAGCGCTTGGATCCCACGGACCCAGGGACACCAAATGGGACAAAAATATATTGGTTGCCGAGATCCAGGTATTTATTAAACTTTTTCGCCTCAGCCGCAAAAGTGTCTGTGCAGGCTCTTTTAGTGGTACCGGGAAGATGTTGTGACGGGGTCAATGTGTCTACGCAGCTGACATCCACAACGAGCACCCACCCCATTCTCCACGGAACCAGCGTCATTCCGTCCGGTCTCTTGCCATCGTCTCTCGAAATGCCATAAGGCTCGAGAATTGCGGGAGCATTGGCGGTGGCAAAAGAGCGGCGAATGATGTTGTTGAGTGCGGCATGTCGTGAAAAACGACCGGCACTAAACTAACAAGAAAGTCCGTGGTTTCCAAGTTGGTCGACATCCGAGCCGCAGGGACACTTATGAGCGGCACCCCTCACCTCAGACTGGCCGCAATGCAGAGATTTTCTGGGTCCAGAAATGTACCAGCTGCCGGAGAAGGATAGGCATTGAGCCAAAATCTAGCCTTCTTCTTGGTGACAGCTAGTAATTTTGCGCGATTAGGGCCGAAACTTGAATTTAAAATATTCTCGAAAACAATTTTACAAACCGGATCATCCCAGCTCCGTTGGCATTTTACATTTGTTGGAAAATTTTAATTCGGACAAGCATCAAGCTAAGCGTTCCTAGCATCATTCAAACCGTTATCTCGTAGTTTGAAGGAATATTCCTTAAAATATTACCTACGAAAGTAACAGAGCTGTGAATAGAAGATATGTGTGAAGAACGCTGTGAGTTAGGCGTTTACCTGCATCGCCGGAACTATAAGCTGAAAATTCTTAATTAAATCTAAATTATTAAGCTGAAGTGTTGGGGCGAAATACCGTCAAGTCATGTCTTAGGTCAGGTTATTATTTTCTTTTAGAAAATGATGCGTTAATTACATCCTTGTTTTGAATTTGGAGGCAGGAGTCAGAACAAGTGGGTGGGAAGTAAGGTGTCGCAGGAGCTGGGGTATGATTGGACTGTAGGGCCGAAAGAGTCTCCGCATTGTCCGTAGACAGCAGATCACTTGAAAAAAGGTGCCACGCAGCACCTTTCCCCCGGTTCCCATTGTTTATTTTATTTTTTACAGTTTTCCTTAAACTGTAAGAGTGTATTTTTTGTTATCATTATCTGCATATTGAACCAAAGGCTTACTACAGTTGTGTTTTTAATTTTTGAGTGAGAAATAGATTACTATTGTCGGCGGGGACATGAAGGGTTGAATACGTAAATGTAAAAAGCTTTGTAAGTATAGAAATTAAATAAATTTAACGTGGAAGCTGCACTAGGAAGCATTAGGTTCCCATTCGATGAGGCGGGTGGTACGGTGGAGGGAAATGACGAGCTTAGGAGGGCTTTTTGGTTTGGCATTATTTGTATCATCATAAAATAACTATCTCGTAATCGGAATGAGAGGAAGTAGGGTTGTCGAGGTCGGATGAGCCTGGATGCTAAGATTTATAAAGAGCTACCGGTATTTTTTTGCGGATTTTATTTTGAGCTCAGAAACTTTTACTGATAGTGCTCGTGTTTTAAGTTGTTAGGGGTTTTCTTCTCCTGGGGTTGTCTCAATTTTCTGCGGCAAAACTTAATTGTGCCCGGTGGCCGTAGTGCCCGCCACCACGCACTTGTTTTTTGGGTTGTTTTGTTGTCCTCCTCTGAACATGATTTGTTCACTTAAAACAGAATAAAAATAGTATTTTCATATGCATAACTTCACATGCATTAACGAAAATGCATAATGCAGTTAACACATTATGCATTTTCGTTAATTTAGATGTCAACAAAATAGTGACTAGCAGATACCTGTTTATTGTATTTTGACGTTTCCTATATTTTCAACGTTTAACCTTGCCATTTGGCTAACAGCGATATCTTTCTTGTTAGGCTTTCTTTTACTAAAGGACCGCTATAATATGTAAGTTCAATTACCCATCATCAGATACGGGTTAAATCTTTACTCTGTTTACCGCTTCGTATGGCTAAAATCCGTAGCAAAATTCCGTTTTTTGTTTGTTATGTTTTTAGTTTGTTATTGACACAACCAGTGCTCACTGACTTGAAATTTGGCTTTTAAAGTAAAGTAGTTAACTTTTTTTTCACAAAATAGTTATGTTTATAATTAGTTATTTCATCAATTCAATTTTTATTAGTGTTCTAAATTACTTGTACTTTGGAGTTTACTTAATTATATTGACTTAAACAATATTATTTTTTGTGTCCAGAATTTAGCATGAATTACCATAATAAATTTTTGGCTTATTGACCAAGATATAAAAAATATTTTCAGAGTATTTTTTCTTCTTACTTGTTTTTTGTAGACATGATTTGATACAGAAATATTTATTTATCATGTCTATCAATTCCTTTGATTGTATAGCGTTGTCACATCGCATCAGTTTAGGATGCGTCAAATTGACACGAGGTACTCTATCACACACTCGTAAGTGCTGTTACTAGTTTTTCCATTATGCTCAACACAGACCATTTACATGTACCGTGAGAATGTCCACGGGCGTCGAGCTCAGGTGGCCTTAGGAAGTAGGTACCAACTTCCTTGGACACGTGTGTTCAACCGTTTCTTCGCCCGCATTATTTTACTTAAAACCGGTAATTTTAATGAAATTCTATACTACGGGGCAGCTGCCATGCGGTCGAGCTGCGATGTGGCCAAATACATTTTACATTGCACTACACATTTGGCTAACCTCGAGCCTTTAGCACCTTAGTAAAATGGTGAATGACGCACTTTGTCCATCCATTTACTTATTTAAATATACAAAAACGAATTATGGTAATTCATTGTGGTGCAATAAATTCGTGATTACTATTTTTTTGGATAACTAATTCAAAACTATTGTTGCCAATATTTTCAGGTACACCCGGCTGCCTAGTATGAATTACCTATATTATTAATTACTATAGAGCTACTCGTACATTACAAGTACAAGCGCAGACCTATTTTAGAAGACAATTGAATTTATTATAGTAAATTTACAAAAAAATATAATAATGTGTGCTAAGTCGAGCTATCACTAAACCATTTAACATTCGGTATCGAAGCAAGATCGTCATGCGAGACAAACGAGTACAAATTGTAAAAAATTTATTCGTTGCATGTAATAACATAAAACAACGACAGAATTTACATTCGAGAGCGACGCTTCGATCGACGTAAACGAAAACGCTCATTAAGTGCTACGGACACCTTATCTCTTTATCGATGTATATAACCTTTCCATGGGGTTATTATAACATTTAATATAATAACAAATGATAATAAGAAGCGGTTGGTGGTGTATAATAAATACAATATTAAAAGTATAAATAATTCAATGGCCTATCGATGGAAGCACGCGACGTACTTCCGGAGAGTTTAATTAATGCATGCCCCATTCTGCGGCACTTTGCACACAGATAAAAAAATAATATTATTATTTTATTGTGTCAAAGAAGAATGTAAACAGTGTGAAAAATCCGAAATCGCTTTGGGCAAGAACTAACTAGGTTTGATTACTTTATGTTACTAGATAATGTAAAGTACTTAGTATCTAGTAGGTACTAGGTACACATTACACACAATATTTTTATTTAAACAAAAAAGCAGTCTCCGAATAAAAAAAAGTAGAAATGAATAGGTAGTATATAAATAAAGTAGAACAAAAATGATAGACTTATCCCTTTTCATATTATTTATTACAATAGGATACAATGCTAATTAATATAATAAGCTTTTATCACAGCGTAGCTCAGTCTATAATTCTTCTGTTTAATATTTTTCTTCTTTCAGTTCTGATATTTTCGTTTTAGAAGGGTACAAACCATTTTAGAAGACAATAATTTTACAATTCGTGAAGTATGTGTAAACCGCTCGCGTAAATTTGGACTTTATTAAGTGTTGAAAATATATTTTTGTGTTCCTTGTTATAAAATTTTAAACTAATTTTAAAACAAATGAGATTTTATCAACTTCTATTGTTATTGTGCATCTTATTTGCGGTTCAACGATATAATTCGAATTCAGGGTCGGGTTTCATGTCCAATCTTGCGTGCCGATACACCTTTGTTTGATCACGTCTTTTATGCAAGTGCAACATTTACCCGACTCTGGCTTTAGCGGATTTATTTTCAACACGCGCTGTTTCGATGGTAAATTAATTTTGGTCTCATTTTATTTGATTTTGTATGTTTTTCATCCACATTTTGTGGTACGTCTATGATTTCTAAATATGTCGAATTCCATGATATCCAATATTTCTAAATATTTTTTTATATTAATATATTATTTTACCCGAAATTTGTCATTGCACCTAAGTCCTGCATTTTTTGTTTCAGCCGTACAACGAATTCTTTAACACTTGTATGCATAGTGCAATGTTGCGTTCCTTGACTGCATCAATATTCAATTTAACGTTTCTCGGTCACGTAATGCCCTTTTGTGAGTAAATTTTTTAATAACAATTTTTTAATTATTTCTTTTTATCAAATGTATTTTTATATTATTTTATTATTACTTTTAAGGGGCTAAGAAAATACGGGAGATATAAATTAGGTGCGATGTTAATAGGACGTTCTGGTATAATTATTTATTCGATGGTTATTAGCCGTTTGAAATTGTCTCGGACACCTGTACTATAGTATCATTAGACTACACACTTTTTGCTTAAGAAAGAGTTGACATTTATAGGACCGTCATGTTTATTACTTCTTAATGACCCGCATATTTAATGTCCGTGTGAACTAACAGTTACAAAACTAAATTTGAATGAATTACACTATTTTGGTATATTAAGAAGTTACAAGAAATACCGAAATGATGGTGTAGAGCATCTGTAGATAGGGATTAGACAAATCCTGGATAGGTATAATATTATGTCAATGTAAAGTTTTACAAATCCGAATAAGAGATATTAATATAGGTATACCTACTTCATCCAAACAAAATATTATTATTTCCGAAACTTTTATGGACCTCTATATAAATGATAGGATTTTCTTTTTTGAAATTAATTTTTATGATTTTTTTTTTAATTTTATTAAATGTAATGAAATTTCTTTAAACACCATTTCGTCTCATGCTAAGCGTTCGCTAAATTGCAAATTAAGTGTTCGCTGATTGAAATCAAATTAATAATATTAAAAAATTCGTTCCTTTCTTTACGAATATCGTACCGGAACAAGTTGTAAAAAAGTAAAGCTGAAAGGTTTAATTCAATTAGCAGAATTGTATGTCTCGTTTATCTTATTTAATTAAAAGAACAAACTAGTGTAATAAGTGACGAATTCTAGAAAATCGAGGTAAATTATGATTGTTTTCAAGTAAATATATAACTAGTTAGTACTGCGAAACAAATCCTTCAATTAGTAAAACAACACGCAACCACTGAACCACTGTTTTCACATTTTTTGTGACTAATTAAACAGTAATCGTTCGTATCGTTTGTTAACGGATGAATAACATGAGATTTTGTTAACTATTAACTGTGGATTATTTTATTTTTACCTTTACAGCGTTAAGTGAATATAAACTTAAATGAACTGCAAGATCTGATTAACATTAAGGTAAGTAGGAAGTCTAAACAGTCATTAGGTAAACGTTAAATAGTAGCATAGGAGTTTTTTAACGAATTAAATTCTGCAAAAGACTACTAAGGTTTGTAAAGAGTGAGAAAAATTTGTTGCTGAGTGTTATATATATGCTGAGTGGTTTCAGTCTCATAATATTATGAGGAAATGCAGGAATTATTATAATAATATGCTGACGGCATTCAAGTGAAACGAGTTAAAGGTAGAAGAAGTAGAACTGCATAAAAGACGACACTTATAAAGAGAAGACTGAAAATAACAATATCAGTATCAATATCATAATATTATACTGAGAGTTTAGCAATTTTAACTTACCTATAGACCAACTACGTTGGTACGCATTATACCGGTTACGTAATACATATTGACGCAAACATTTTGTACTTACCTGTCACCTGTGTACCTAATTACTTTTCTACAGTCTATAAATGTTTCATAAAAAAATGATAATTAGATGCGAGTGACGGTGTGAATCATCAGACAACAAATTCATATTTACCAAAATGAATATCGGTGCGATAGTTCAAGCTGATAACGTCCAATTAAAACAATTCCATCAAAACATTTTGTGTCAGGTCATTCCACCTGCCCGGGTTATAATTTATTCATAAGGAGCTGCCGGCAGCTTGGTCCGTTTTAAATTTATCGCCTGCGAGCTCGGACATGTTAGACGAATACGTGTCAACAATAATTGCACATATTGCTTTACATTATTGTTTTTCGTCTGTTTTGTGCTCATTGTTTTTTATTCCCTTTGCATTAATTTTACAAATCAGAAAGTAGTAATGTATTGATGTTGGTTTTTATGAGCAGTTTCACATAAGATGCAAGAAGTAAATAACAGATTGAACTAAAATTTGGTATAACACTTTAAACTTGCGCGATTTGAATAAGTTTGGTATATTTACTATTATATCACGCTAAGGTATTTTTCATAGATGAGTGTAGAGTGCAGATCGAACAACGTGCTACTGACCACAGTACTCCATGCACCAGCATTAGGCAGTCTAAGTAGCTTGAAAATTATTGTGGAATTGCTATAAACCAAATTTTGCAGTTGTTACTTGTAGGTAACTACGAATAATTTTATGTTGCATTTGTGTTAAATGATGTCCATACGCGAAAGGTTTTAATGCTCGATGTTATCAAACGCGGCGATACAGGGTGTCATTTAAAAGTAGGTAGCACGAGTTGGCCATCGGCACGTAGCGTACATCATTTTAATATACGTACAGCTATGCACATAGATATTATTAGGTAGATTATGTACGTGTTGCGAGAATTACTATACATCACGCAATGCATCACTTTATAAGAGAAAAATAATACGTACATACATCATTTCTGATGGACATTGGATATACCTACATACAAAGGATGGAAACAAGTGAACTTAAAAAAACAACTCTTTTATATAAAATCTTAGCGAGAACGAGACGCAAGTTTAATTCATATCTTGAAAACTACTGAATCGATTTAATGAATAATAAAAATAAAAGAAATGGATTAATGTTAGCCAATAAAAAAGACGTAAAAATACGACATGTCATTTCAGAGAAATGCTCGCACTATGAAATAAATTATTTGCACTAGCAAAACAGTTTCAATTTATTGAAATAATCATACATTCATGCTCATAAAAACAAAATGTTAAACTCAAATTAACCAAACGTCTCCCGCCTTGAAATTTTAAAACAAAATCTAATTGTATCCGATTGTATCGACCTTATCAATTGACTTGCACCTGTCGCGTCGTGACGTTGCGTTCTCACTTCATATAAAATCTAAAGGCTGTTGCACAAAGGGGGTTAACAAGGTCAGTTTATTGTGGTGAGGTGTCAATGACGAAGGATCGGAGAGGTGGTCACATACGTGCCTGTCAAGATAAGCATCGTGCGGCCCCTGATAACGTGGTAACGAGCGAGCACAACGTCCGCACTACAACCGAGCACACAACTTATATTATGTGTTATTATTATTAAATAAACTTTCTACGAAATTGATCAAAAATGAAATGAGCACGAGTATAGAATCAGTTGTGCAAACTTAAATATATTTGTATGTCTTATGTTTTCTAATGAACATCATTGCAACCAATTACGGAGTGTTCGAACTAGATGGACCTTTACCCTTTTTAATCAATCTGTAAAACGTTATCGATTAATCAATTTACAATATTAAATGCGTCAATTATATCCACGTTCTGTCAACCAGTATCTGGGTAAATCCTGAGATCGGGTGTATTTAAGTGATTCCCGTGTCAGATTTTAAATCAAAGTTTTATTGAATTTTACATGTAAAACATCATATTTCCCATAATTATAAGCACATCCGTCAAATAGGCATCATTATAACTTGTTTTGTTCAGAAGATATTTAAATTTAAATTTTTGGTGCCACGGGAATCAATAAAATGTGGCATGGGAATCAAAATTAAAACTATTTTGTTTCAATTCTATGTTATTATTTAAATATTGACCTCTATATACTAATAATATAAAATAGAAATGATTAAAAACGGTAATCCAAACAAATATACACCAAACATAAAGTATTAAAAAGGTTTATATTGGCTTTCTATATAATAATCATGTAAACTAAATAAAATCAATGTATTGCTGTCTTAAACAATGTAAAAATATTGAATAAATAGTCCTAAAATATGAGATTAAGTTCACAGTCACAGTCACTGACAGGATTCACTCCAGAAGCTGTCATCAGATTGTACATACATTTATCATTAGTTAGATTAATCTGGACTGAAGTTGCAGTCAGCCCATAGTTTCGTTTTATTTTTTCATCATACATCATCTCAGCCATAAGACGTCTACTGTTGAACATTAACCTCCCATTTAGACCTCCATATATAAAACCGGTGTTGGAAGCGACCTGCTTCAAGCGTCTTTCAGCGACCTTAATAAGGTCGTCTGCCACACTTGTGGGTAGACGTTCTACGCTGCGTTTGCTTGTACGTGGTAGCAACTCGAACACTTTTCGACCTCATCAGCCATTCGCCACTTTAGCTTCCTGATCCGCGGAGATATGTCAGTGACTTTGGTTCGTCTTCGGATTTCCTCATTCCTGATTCGATCACGTAGAGAAACCCCGAGTATAGCCCTCTCCATAGCTCGCTGAGCGACTTATTTTAATGTGGGGATATAATGGTACCGCATAAACCAGAGCGGCTGTCTACTATAGTACAATATAAAAAAAATCTGATGTATACAATATAAAAAAAACATCTGAAATAATGAAATATACAAATATAAACTGTCTAAATCACTTCCATACCTGCGGCTTCGCTGTAGTTGGGTAAAAAGTGAAAGAATGCGCAAGAAAACTCAGGGGAAAATTGATCACCGTGGTAAAACGCCATGAGAATCAATACCATGGAAATCAAAATTGTATAGTTTTTTGTCAATATTTTTAAATACCACAATTAAAGACCAATAATAATAAAATATATGATAAACTATACCCTTTTCCTAACTGCACACCCTAGTCAAAAAACCGTAATGGATAAAAAAATATTTTTAAACATAGAAATGGTAATCAATGATCTAGTGAACCAAAACCACGGTAATCAATTTCTCACCTTCGTAAATCCAGTTTATAACCACGAGAGGAGTAACATTTCTTTACGATGTTTAGAGCGCAATTGAAGTTAGCCAACAGCGTGCGTACAAGCTTCTAAGTCTTGTGGCTTGTGAAATGTGAGTAGTTATGTCGTGCGCCATGGGAATCACTTTTTGTCCGGGGACAAACCTAAATTTATATTTTTTTCTAAAACTACGCTGTGTACGGCCTTCGCGTATTTTTTTGATCGTATAACAGTTCACCCTTTACAGCTTAGATCACAGCAATTAATAAAATTCCGCTTATAAATTGGTGTAAAAAATATATTTTGTTTCAAAAAAGTGTAAGGGACACCCCATGGTAGTCAAATTTCAGGGCTTTAACATTTTTTTTCAGATACTTGCAGCTAAATTTAACCTTATATCTATCATGCATTAAGTAGATTAAACCTTAAACTAACAGAAAAAAAATACCCTTAGGTAGAATTTTTATGTTACGGGTAGTTTATTCCCCCAGACACGTAAAATTTTGTCTCTCAGGATTCACCCATCTAAATTAATAAATCCTTTCGATTGCTAACGAAAATAAAACCAAGAGTGATACGAAAAAGTATTACTTTCATAGCAGCTTGACTGGGTTGAGATGACGCAGGAAAAGGACTTAATTTTGGAGATTTTTGGATAACATTGCTTTAGAAAGTGTAAGAAAAGTTCACATATATAATTGATAATAATTAGCCCTCTATCACAAACCGTTTATCATAACACCACTTATCTCGTATTTTCATAAAACCTTAGCAGCCGTCTGTATCTCCCCTTACACTCGACTGTAAACAGCTTTTAAAAACTCCGTGACCCTTCCTTATCTTTGTGGCAGATAGATACTAATTATATGTTATTATTTAATACAATGTTATTAGTTAGTATACAATTACAACGTACCCTTATAAAACAGTGTTAAAACAACGTTATGAAATGGAATATCAGTTTTGGGTTCCGTCAAAAGTCTGAAAGCCGATGTGAATGGGTGTGCCAAAGGACGACAAAACAGAACTGTATATATTTTTTGAGAATAATAAGAATAAGTGAGCACTAAAACTAAAAAAGTCTTAGTCTATCACCTTCAATGATGAAATTTATAGCTAAAAACTTTATTTCCTTTTTCTTTATACTATCGCGTTAGAGAGCATTGAGATGGCTGAAAATATTTTGTTATTTTGTACACTTGCATTTGTGTAGATGTACCCAATTGTATCATCATTGTGTAAACGTTTTCTTTTTACGTCTACGTTGGTTGTCTTGTCAGCTAATATAGTTTTAATAAAGTACTAAAATTTCTTAGTGATTTTGTTTACAGATCTGTTATTTTTAAATGTCAATCATTGATTTATGTGACCTGCCATGTTGGGTGGCGTGCCATGGGGGGAGGCATATGTCCAGCAGTGGACGAACATAGGCTGATGATGATGATGAATCATTGATTACATTGTTGGTTATACGTCGTATGTTGCTATTCCAATTTATTTTTTCTTCTAAAATGTTATACATATTCGAGTATATTGTTATAAAGAATTTTATTTTCAGATTACCTTAAACGTATCACTAATCATAGGCCAAAGATCAATGCCATGGACTATTAAAACAGTAAAATCGAAGTGGTCCCTAAGTACTAAACAATATTTATGTTATTGACGTTAAAAATTCGATGTTGCGGAACCCTCACATGAAAGTCAGTCTCGCCCTTGACCAGTTTGTTAAGTATCGAATGTAGTATAAGTGTTTCATTGTGGCTTGTGGTACTGTTTGCGATATTATTAACTATTCATGTATTCAAAATTTATCCAACTGACTCTCAGCAGTAGTAATTATAATTAGCTTTACTGTCATTATCTTCGTTAGAGTGGATTGTTTCATTGTTATTTAGATGCGGTCTGATATCGTTGCGTTTATTGATCGTTTGTTGGGTAACGTGTAATTTTATATTTCTTCTATTAATTAGATGAATCTTTTTATTACTTACTTTATTACACGTTTACGTGTTTTGGTTGGAACAATAGCTGGTAATAATAATCATGATACAAAATACCTTGTCTGTGATTTTAATAATCATTTGTTGAGTAAAATCACAGATTACTTGATACGATATAATCGGCTTTCGTAGGGGATTAGTTTTTTTTTTTAATTTTTTTTATTAGTATTAGAACAAGCGTCTTCGCTTCAGACAGAGGTAGGTACAAGTGAATTAATTTAAAAATTTAAAAAACCCCCAACGCAATACGTTATTCACCATTTTGTGGTGGCGGCCATCTTGGATTTTAATTTTTTTATAGTGGGTTATATTTTACTAGTTAAGCCCTTTCATTTGATACCCATATTGAGGGGGTCGTGGAAGAAAAAAGTAGTCCGCCATTTTGTAGCGGCGGCCATCTTGAACCGATTTCCACCACACACTACACACACTCTCGACTAACTCTACTTTCAAACAAAAAAAACTAAATCAAAATCCGTTCATCCGTTCGGGAGCTACGATGCCACAGACAGACAGACACACACACACAGACAGACACGCCAAACTTATAAAACCCCGTCGTTTTTGCGTCGGGGGCTAAAAATACTATCAACTGTTAAGAGCTGGACTAAAACAGCGATCACGATGCGAGTGTTTTTTGAAGTCGCGTCGTTTGGACAAAATTTTGGGGCACTTGGAAGGTAGATATCCGTCGGTAGAGGCCGTTCTTGTTTTATTTATTCCATGAAAGTAACTATTCTAACTATAACTATATTATTCTATTGATATCGAGTATCTTGTGATAGATATACTTACAGTAAACTGTGTAACCATTTGTTGCCGTAAAAATAATTTTTTATTTATTTATTTATTTAATATTAATTCAAATTCAAATAATGGTTAACAAATGAGATAATTATTTATAACTGGTGGTTAAATAGGTGTTTTCCAAAGATTTTAACTAAAATAAGTGGTAAGGCTCAAAAGGATCACGCACAATTTTTACAGAGGAAGAAATGCATTACAATACTTAGTGCAATTAAATTTCATATTTTTATGGCAATTAAGTCAGATTTAATTAACTTTATCACAGGAAATTTAAAAGGATGTATTTACTTTTGTACACTGTACCTACACACCAAAACACACACTTGACTTGTCTTTCTAGGGTCACTATTTACTGAGCATCTAGATACCTTCGTTAATAGTTATATATAGCTTACGCCTACATAATATTATTATGTATATCCAAAGAACTAATAGCGCATTGAATTTAATATGATGTTTGTAGGTTGATACGTACCTTGTAGTCGCGTAGAGCTACGTACATGTTTAATATTAATATGTATGTATGTATGACAGTACATGCATAACAAGGTAATCAATTTCGCCGGAGATACGATCACCAACTAATAGATTTAGTCTGATGTAATCAAGTAGGTATAATAGAGATCTAGAGTCTAGATCCACTAGATTCACGCTAATAATTAAAATGTAAAATAATTTCACCTTAATTCATTAAATAAAAAAGTTTCTTATTTGTAACGATTAATTACGATGGTGTAAAGTGTATAGACGCTATGGAAATTATTAATATAAATCGCCAGTGTACGTAAATTGCCAATGAAATCCCTGAACCTAATAAAACTGAACATAAAAGATTCTAACGTCAGATTCAATTTCCTTTTCTTGTTAGCACGACTGTAACGAGTAGTAAAAAAATCATTAAAATATTATAAACAAAGTAATTACTGTTATAAATGTTATCGGCAATACAGAAGCCAATCCAAATGACGGTAGGTATTCCGTTCCATTATATAGTGCGCCTGAGGCTCACAGCGGTCAGAGACAATCCTTAAATCGAGGGCCGGCGGTCGCTCGGGGCAGTTTTTATTTGAGAATATTTTCCTAACTAATTAAAAGCGTTAAAATAAGAAGATAAAAACTCGCTTCGTTATCGAAGGCATCGACCGGCTTTTGTGTTGTGGCCACCGGCGAGGCCGCGGAGGCAGCGTCTGCAGAGCGGCGCGGCGCGGTGGCGGCGCGGCGCTTAGTAATTAACTAAAACTGAGCGAATCGCTTGCCCGTGCCACTGTATCAACCGCACAACAAAGGGTGCACAACTCTTGAAAAATGCACCTCGCGCATATATTGCCAGCGAGTCGCATACCTCTGCCAATGTTCACTATCGATTCCATTTATTTCAGCTCATACGCTTAAGGCTATTCGGGTACTGGATAAATTAACTCTGTCCTCATTTGCACAATTTGCGGAAATAGAGCTTTCATTATTATACTTTTGGAAAATTGGTCGACGATAAATTTATTTTAAGTGGTCAATTATGATACTTGTAGTGTAAACAATTACTGCAGTGAAATTTGTGATTTCACTCTTCAGTTATTGGGGCGCTGCGCTATGTGAATTATAGATTATTATAATATATATTAATGAACATCAGAGTTGTTTGATATAATATTTATTATCTAGTTTGCCTCCTCAGCCTCGCTTGCGGTATCGTGAAAGTAACATTGGCTATTTCGCAATGCATTGTGTAGGTACATAACAAGTAGTACCCACAGTTCATTGTAAAGTATTCTTTTGTTTAGAATCAAATAGGTATTATTGAAATAATCTGGTCTACGGATGAATGTGAACAGGTGAGACAGAAAAACACAAACATTCTTATTGCATATTATATTTAAAACTAGACGCAATTTTTTTATCTAAACCTAAAACAACTTTAAATTTATCGCACTAAAATATTTGACAATAAAATATCTTTTTACTTAAAAAAACCCTATGGAGTCTGTCACTAGGCCCTACTTAAAATAGATTAGATTTAAAAACATTTTTTCACCACTCTCGCACGAAAATGGTGTCTTTGGTCATCGATTTCAGTGAGCAAAAGCCGTTTTTGCTCTCTAGAGAGGCAAAGTGATTTGAATTTCGAACACAATTTTATTGGCTATGAAGAAGTTGGTGTGTTCTGAAACTTATTTGTGTACAATTATTTAACTGAGATGCACATAATTTTTAATGTTATTTATTGAATTTTAAGTTTATAAATTGTATTTTTTCAATAATATTTTAAATAAAATACTATTATAGAATAATAAGTCGTAAGTGAGTTTTTTTTTAAATATTATTACAATTTGTTTTTCATAAATATGTCACACACACAAATTTCGAACGCAACTCTTTAAATAAAAAAAAAATACAAAATGGCGGGATGTAGAAGTTTAGAGTTTACAGTCAAATGGAGAATGCGTTGTGACGTCATCGATAAATGCCATCTTTGTCTCTCTCTTTTGTATGAGGTAAGTGAGATGGCACTTATGGTTGTCATTTTTCTTGCGACAGTGGTGTTCACGACACATTTTCCATTTGGTTCTAAACCTCTTGGTAAAGATTCAAATAAATATTTTCAACTATAAGTCGTAAACTTTTGCAAATTTCTATTTGTGATCTAATAGTCTGTTTAATTACAAAGAAATGAGTGACCCCAGTGATAAAGATAGCAGTTGTCTTACGCCAAAAGAGTTGAAAGAACAAGTTTCAAATGCCGAGTTCAGCTATTTGCCTGAAAAATCTAAAGTGAAATATATAAAGGCGTACGAACGGCTTACTGTTCGTGGTGAAAAGCTGTATGTTCAACTTGTGAGAAAGTTTTTTTTGATGTTTCGTACCGTTAAGTCACTCACTGCTCTCAGCAGTCTATTATTTGAATCACTCGCTGCGCTCGTGATTCAATTCTAGACTGCTTCGCGATCTCGTGACTTAATCTCGGTACTCACAGCAAAAAACAACTTTGCTCACATGTTGAACAAATAGCTATTTTTTCAATTTGCATCAGTAGGTACTCCAGCCTCCTTGTTTTTTTTTCATTGAGAACGACAGAAATTGAGGACGTTTTGCTCGTAGTAGGTTTTACTTTGCGAACATTCAGCAACAATAACTTTTTGCTACAAAAACTAGCAAACTATTTCAATTGTGGACATTTTGCTCTTAGGGTATTTTATATAGCTGTTAATATGACACCAAGAACGTTTAGCTTGGGGGACCTTCTGTTTAAAAATGCTATAAATTGAGAACACGAAAGCTGGCAAAGATCACACTAAAAATTTTACGAATGCCAAGTCCTCCGAATGTGTTGGAATGAGGCTCATCATCACTGGCTCATCTACATATTAAAGATGATTTAAGCAGCGTCCATTAATATGGACCTTTAATAAGGTTCGACACTTATGTACGAGCGTGGCTAGTAGGCCGATAACCGAGGCCAATACAATGACGTCGTCGGCCGCAAAGCAGACGAATTGTGTTCCTAGTGAAGCTGGAGGAATTGCCGCGCGTTGGTGGCTATTGGTGGTTTAACTTATTACTGTTGATGTGGTCCTTATTTTTGATACAAAGTAAAATGTAACAAAACGAAAAAAAAAACGGAATTCGTTATTGCATGAACACGAAATGTAATTTAATTACAAAATTTAGTATAATTTATTACGGAGAACAACGTAAGTACTATTATTTTCCAATATTATTATTTTAACACCAGATTTTTTATCTAACTATCGTGGATTGATTTTATCGGGGTATAAATCCAGATAATTAAGTGGTGTGACAAAAAGTGGAGGCGCGATATGTTTTCGGGCCGTCGACTTTTATAAAACTAGATGGTAATGAATGAACAGAGATAAGCCGAGACGAAGAGGATGGGTTCAGAGGACAGGGGACAGGTTGGACCTTTGTGAATGAACATTTATTGTCGTTGTGTGCGTAGGACGCGTGCATGCACCATACGTTTTGTTTTGTTTTTTATTTAAAGCCTCACTAAGGTCGTTGAAGGATCACTTTAGATACATCTCGATACGATTTAGTTTCTTTTTTTTAGTGGAGACTATCGTATTAATGTCAGTAATATTAATAAGAAAGTTTTGAAGAAGTATATTCGTATAATTGGATTATACAAACTTGGTGTTGTTGCATGTCTTTTCTTCTGGAGTTTCATCGTAACAGATTATCCACTTATACGTACATAATATTATAAGTACCTACTAGTAGTACGTAGGTTCATGCATAAAAATTTGTATACCTATAGGTACCTGGTCAAGAAATTATGAATAATTATTATGCCTTGAACTAATTTCTATTAGAACCTACATTCCTTATCTAATATTTAAATTACAATATCAGCTAGCAGCTGCTAAACGCTACATTTTGCGAACAAAACTTGTAAGTTTTAAGCAACAATTATGCATGTTAATAAGAATTTGCATAAATGGTGCTTTCTTAAATTGCATAAAATTGGATACCACAGTATCATTAAACAGCTCGTTAAATATTTTACAGCCTTGGGGAGTGATAATTAGTCCAGTTTTAATAATTTTGTAATGCGAAGGCGATAATGCACTTCATTCGTATCGATTGTTTTTTGAGGTCAGTATTTTTAATGAGAAAAAAGATTTGCAGTTCTAAGGCTATTAAAGAAATTATTACACCAAGGGGGAATTCTCTTCGTGATGTCAGCATTACAGTGCATTCTAGCCGCATTATTGTCAAGCTAATCTAGCCTTTTTGGTCATATAAATAAAGTTCAAGATAAAAGTGCTCGCGCACTGCCGTTACCATGATTGTGTAGGTAAACTAAGGAAAGAATATAAATAGATTTGTAAACAAATGTTTTTGCTATTATTATTTTAATTTTTCACACTTCTCTGCAAGTCTTTGATTTGGCTTTTTCCCAAGTTCAAGGCTATTTGGATTCTTCGACTCTAATCAATTAATGACTCATCATTGAATTTAATAATGATCACAAATTCCTATTCTATAAATAGTAATAGAACTAGTATTATAAATAGAAATGTCGAATTCGCTCCATCAAATGATGTTATTAAGCGATTTGATAATGTTATTGTTAGGTGTTCTGTCTAGATACAAGAAATCTCCAAGTATAATTAGTCACTAGGTTAACCGGGACATTTCCACAAGTTTCCGATCCATGCGGCGTCTCGGCCTTGCTTCTTAATATTATAATGTTATTCTAAACACAGAATACATTAGGAGGCAGTCAACCCAAGTTGTTACCTACAGTGAGGGTTGGCTACATAGATACTACTCGAGATTATGACGAACTTTGACGCGTCAGCTTCTCAAAGCTTGTTCTATGTAACTTAGAACTTCTTAATTCAGAACTCGTAAAGGTATGCGTTTATAATGTTTTTTTAACGGCGCTTTTATTTTTATGCTAAAAAATTAAAAATTTCAGCATGTTTACTTGATATCAACCGATACACCGTTCTATATTATTTTGGGTAAAAAAGTATTGGTTTCGTGGACAAAAACACAAACGAGGATACGTGTATCAAAAATCTTTTCGAGGAGATGGTCCTTAAAATAGCCAGGAGTCTTCGCCTTTGTAGTATATTTATTATATACTCATATAAGACATTCATGGCTTATAATAATTTAATTGAAAACTTAAAACAGTATCACCATAAAATACGACTCTGTTCTGATATTTTTAGCGTATGCAGAAGAATACAAAACTCATTGGTATTTAACACCGCTTAGATATTACCAAACTAAACATTTAATACAATTGATTGTTTGGTTTGAACGTGTATAACTTCGAAGTCTATTAAGAAAAGTAGCAATTTATGGTCATTAAAAAACAAGGTGCATATTAAAATATTTTATAGCGTTGGAGGTGAAGCTTGGACCGCAGGATGTAATTATTTAATCTGAGTTATTAGTTAGTATGACCTGTTTAACCATTATTGAATTAAGTTTATGAAAGTAATTCTATTTTATTATAACAGTCTACTTATATATTGATTAGTTATCTGTACTCATCGAACAACTAGAGACACACAGCATGTGTAAAGAGTTAGGGGAAAGGAGGGCCACAAATTCAAGCCACTTTGGCTTAGTCTACTATTTCTATACAGTGTTAACAGGCCCGCGGGCTTGTGCCAAGTTTCCCCTTAATTCAGAATGTCAAATCGCTCTGCATCCTTTATCGTAACTCAATGGCAGATTATTTGAGACTATTCTAACAAATATGGGGTTATTTAAAAGTAGTTTTAAT
Source organism: Hemithea aestivaria (assembly GCA_947507615.1). NCBI lineage: Eukaryota > Metazoa > Arthropoda > Insecta > Lepidoptera > Geometridae > Hemithea > Hemithea aestivaria. Next base: position 7,611,642 of record OX382323.1, read on the forward strand.
AGTACATTATATTGTAAGTAGCAACACATCAAAAATTGTATTCGTGCTGTTGGTTGTATTTCTTTTTGTTGTGGATCAACCAATTCCGGTAAAAGACAATCCATATACCTAAAGTTAACGAGTTTTATTTTAATCTTGTTCCAAAATTCGTTGTCCTTATGAATCATTTCTGTTTTAAAATTTGCATCGCTACACACCTAAAAGGCTAAGTATTTTTTTGTTACATGAAATTGTCCTTGAATTTGGTAAGACCAGTCAGATTCAATTTTCTTTTTTTTTTAATGCCGTTATTGAGAAAAACTAACAAACAATACTACAGCAGTTAAGAACACTTTTATTAACCACAGATCGACTACTTGGTGATCTACAGAAAATTTAAGTTTTCATTTTTATATCCGCTTTCTTTGAAGATCAAGCCTTAAGGCAAGTACCTTAATAGTAAATATACCTGTGAACAGCCTATGTCAACACGAGGCAGATTACTTCCTTAATCTGTTTGATCATCCACACCTCTCCACACTCGGGTATCTTGTGCTAAACAAATACAGGACTAATAAACCTTCGCACAATGGATGTCAAACCAAATGGAGTATCTCCTGAGCTTTTTGTCATTATTTGTTTCAACATTTTGCCTTTTGTGTGACTTTATTTTCAGAGAAGTTATTTTTTCGCATTAATATTTAACTGCAAATCTATGTTTGTGTGTGTGTTTGTCATTACTTCACGCCTTGACGGATGAACGTATTTGAAATTTCATAAGTAGACAGTTTAGGGTACTTTTCAATGAGTGAAACTGTATTTTTTTTAAGTCAAGCTTCTATTTGTAATTCTTTTTCATATTTTTAATACGTGCCTTTTTTGTGGTTAGCTATATAATAGTATAATTTAGTAGTTTTATACATTTTATATTTTTAGGTATTTTAGTTATTTTTTATAGGTATACCTACTACTTACTAAATAGGCCTACGTTTGACCACATCTCTTCTGATGGCAAGGTATTTCTACTTAATTACTCCTATACCTACATTAATTATTTTTTTATATATTGAGACAAAATCATAATATACTTATTATGGATTATACCTTATACAGATGACAGCGTTTAGTATGCGTAATTCTAAATATGAAGAAAACATCTCCAAATCGATCTCTATTTTACGATTCTGTTACATATTTGAAAGGATGTCTGAATTTTATTTCCTCATACAAAATTGTCCCAATGTGAAGAGAGACGAATTTCCGGTAAACGCTGGCGTTATGTTATTGTAACCGGTGCCTCTATGCCTTCAGCTTCAATAATATATTCCATTTGCATGGCAAATTGTTCCATGCCAACTTTATTGGGGGAAATGTGACTGATCCACTGTTATTGATCTATTATAATCTATGGGCTTGTCGGATCATTTTGAAATAAAGTTGCGATCTTACGAGGATCTTCAACGCGTCTCTTTAGGTTTATTTAGATTTATATAATTTATACTTATGTAGCCTTTGTGTTATTCCAGGGTCTAAGCTATATCGATACAAAATTTCAGCTCAATCGGTTCACCCGTTTAGGCGTGAAAGAGTAACAAACATCCAGACATCCTGACATCCAAACATCCATTCTTATAAACTTTCACGTTAATAATATTAGTAAGATAATATTAGTAAGATTTCGCAATGAGATCCACAAAATATCATTTACATGATGTTTTTCAATAAGAGGCAGCACTGCCTCGTCGTCCCATTTTAATGACATTTTAATTATTTTATTGCTTATAACACAACTGTAAGATGTATATGTTACGGCTAAAGTCCGAAGTGAGGCTACACCTAGGTTTAGCCGGCTAAACCTAGGTGTAGCCGACCGCAGTCAGTTAAAGTTAGGTGTAGAAGATTTATTTTCGGCCTGACGCGTTTAAAACGTAAGACAAGTTGTTATCAACATGTTTAATTGTTTTTGTATGGTGATCGTCATAAAATAAGCATTAAGTATTCCTTAATGATTAATTAAGAAATCTGGAATAAGTATAAGTCGGATCTGGTGCTTCGCCGGCTGCTGCCGCAGCACGCTCGCTTCGCTCGCTCGGCTCGCACGTTGTAATCACTGTTCAAACTTAACCTAACCAACTGATGTCGGTCTGCCCTGAATTCGTAATAAAAAACAAGTTTATTTTTACAAACATTTTGTTCACACCTAACTTTAACCGACTGCGGTCGGCTACACTTAGGTTTAACCGGCTAAACCTAGGTGTAGCCGCACTTCGGAAATTAGCCGTAACATATATACAGACATTGTACAACTAAAGCTGGCGTTATACAAAAGGCGGATAATTTTTTTTTGGCTTTTGACTTGAATTTAGTCTAATTAAATCAATCAACTTTTCAGAAGAATTCATGGTAGCGCATCCCGCAATGGTGCGGTCAGTTGTGTAGGTACCTACTGTGGCAGCCCTTGGAATTATTAGCGGAATCGTATCTTGCGAAGTAAAGTTTCAAGGAGCTCCTCGTCCATAAACAGAAATGCTTCTCTTCGTTCAACTTCGAGGATAGTTCGGAAGCAGATATTTTAATAACAACCCTCTCAAAATGTAACCAGACTCGAAACCCGGGATAATAGGAGACAAATTTTATGTTAATTTTATCGCGGTTTTGCGATCTTACAATAAAAAATAACTGCATCTCTGTCTAAAAGCACTCGTCACAAAAAATAATGTTTGTGAAGTTTGGGCTGAAAGCGAAGTTAGCCAAGAAAGTCAGAAAGAGTCTATAGCTCGTTTTTTTATAATTTAATAGTTCGCTGTCGTTAGTTTTTATAGTAGTGATGTTATTTGCAATTACATAATATGATGCTGTGAGTCAACCAATTCCGGCAAAAGCGACAATTCATGTAGGTAAGTATTGTCCTCATATCATTTTTCCAAAATTTATCGTCCTTGTAATATTTTCTGTTTTTAATTTTTTATCGCCACACAACGATTTTTTTATTGTTTTTATGTGTAATTTGCCTTTGGATTTGGTAGAACCAGTCGGGTTCTTTATTTATTTGAAATTTTATATGTAATTATTATTAAAAACTAAAAGATTAGTTAGGTGTGTACAATAAATTTACTGATCAACATAAGATCATTCAAATAAAGGCTTGTTTATAAAACAGTTGTTTAAAACTTACTTTATTAATTATAATGAACATATTTTAAATAGCCCAAATCTCGGCTCATATACCTAATTAAATTTTATGTAAAGATGATATTAATAATTATTCAATAAGTAAAAATTATAAAAAGCGTTTTGTTAAACCTTTTTAATATATTAAAATTTTATCATAATATAAATGTGGACAACTGTGTTATTTTTATAGCAGTTGTACCTACCTACGGGGTAGCTTTCAGTAAAATTCCATTTCCAACCACTATTTATACACGACAAATTGGTAAAAGATTTTTAGTACACTAGTCAGCGAACATAGATTAACGACACTGCACTACAATGAAAAACTTTATACATAATATGAATATTATCTATTTTTTCTTCTAAAAAGTTAACCCGGCTATTGTCAGGGTCTTATGTTATAGCTAGTTCTTCATATTATCAATTCCCATAAATATTAAATATGTTTACCTCAGAAAAACTACCATCCAGTACTCATAAAGGTAAAATGATCATCATCTACTCGTATATACCCTAATTAATATGTACCTAATTTTACATGTATAATTATAATAACGAAGTAAATGTTAAACAACTTACGTGTATGTACCGTTGATAAGCCCGCGGCGAAAGCTATTATGGGATATAATTCGTGCATATTAGATGTCATACAAGTAATCGCGTGGTATCGATGGGGTAATAACACGAGACCCAAGCAGAGTACATCTCAGGTACAAGCAGACAATCAGCGACATCTGCAGGCTTTCCCATAGGATCTTGTGACATGTAAATGCATTTCCACGGGGTTCGTCTCGGAAAGCTCTTAGTGATCGGGCGTGATACCTATCCATTCTCACACGTTATGAAACGTGGATTCCGATTCGTACTTTATGTGCATTCCAAACTTTCACGTCGTCGGTTTTGCTAAAATTTTGGTGAGCTTTTGTAACTGCAAATGTAGGTACGTATTATACAATTCAATGGAAATTGCTTTTGTATAATTTTTTTGTGATGTTTTTATTTGTAATTTGTTTGTATTTATATTTGTAATGAGCTAACTCAGAATTAGACATACAAGGTAAACGTACATGGGTATCTTTACCTACAAAATGAGCTTGAAAAACTGACCTTATATATGTATCTAGATAATATATGTACCTAAGTATAAGCAAAAATGCATCGAGTATTATATAGATAGCTTTTACTTCTACGACAAAATGCCAATGTATACAGTCGCATGAAATACATAGTAACACACGTGACGGCAGCCAAGAAGCATGTAACCGACCACATTTACAAACATAACATCTGCCGCTACTCTTCGTTAATTTCTCCGCAAACACTCCAGATCTAATCGGGTGACATTTAAAAAAAATCGCTTGACAACTCACTCTGGAATACCGGAAACTGTATAACCACTTGTACTGTCTATCTGTTGTACACGTGTCATATATGTTTACAGAGTTTCGCTGCTTTATCGCTTTTGCTGCGTTTTTTAATCAAGTGAAGCTAGTTAGTTCATGATACGACGCACGCAAGGTTTTGGCGTTGGATAACACTGACTTCGCTGTTAGACATCCGTTACTCGTAAATATTATTCACTTGTATTTACAAATAGTTACGCCTTGTTTTATGTTTTAATATGAATCACGGTGTAAATTGTAAATGAAGTTGTAAAAAGGAGTTTGTTAGCTTTGGTAAATTAATGATACGTACCTACGCGAAAATTTCAAGGATAACTTCGATTTTAGGGATCAGGCGTGTTTTGTCACATTTGCTATGTGAAATTTAGACGCAAAATGTCATTTTCGCACATCGTCACAGTACCAATTTGTCACATCCGCAAATTGTCATTTTAGCAAATCGTCACAGTATCAAAACGCCATAATAGCAAAATTTCATTATTAGAAACCCCAATTTTCATACTTTATTTTAAAAATTTTGCTGCCATGACAATTTTCTACAGTGACAATTTGCTATTGTGATATTTTGCTACTATGATAATGTGCGTTTTTTTTCTTGTTAATTTGAGAATGTGACCAAACATGCCTGATCCGATTTTACATGCGTTGTGCAAATAAAGGGATAATAAAATTCGAGGACTGGTATTTACTCTCTCTAATATTTCGTGTATTTTGTATTATTTAAAATAATATTATGTACGCTAGTCCCGCTTTGTACTATGTTCGAAAAGTTCACATATATAACTAAAATGCCAAAAGCACTTTTTGAAAGCGCATTTGATCTTTGAGCGGCGTAAAGCGTCGGGTCGGCTTTATAATAAGTACCTACGAGTATAAATTTTTAAGTTGAAACAGAAGAATTATCCTGGGCGGACAATAAATAAGTACTTAATTTTATATGTATTAGTTTATTATTTTGCTAAAAGTAATTTGTAACGTACCTATATATGTAGCTATATTAATTAGAATTATCTGTTTGATGTAACGTGTTACAACACAAATAGTGGTAACAAGAAAAATGCAGTTTTAAATGCTTTACGTAAAGTTAGTATTAATTAATATAAAATAATCTCATGTCTCAACTTTTCCGAATAAGTTTACATTTGACGAAATTTCGCCTTTATTTATAGGGGAATAGAATCGAAGTGAGGTGTATTTGATTAAAACTTTTTGGTTAAAGTGGACCTACCAGTGATTAATGACCGCATGGTTTTAACGATGAAAAAATAGTGTTTTGTTTGTAGATAATGAGCGCTAACTTGATAAATAATTAATGGTTTAGGGCATGAGATGTAGCAAGCGATAAACTTGTATTTGATAAATTAATAAAGGTCCGAACTTATTTGTTCAAGAATAAATAATAGTTGATGTGGATGTCCGGTTCATAATGATCATTTATCCTAAATTCGTTTTTACAAATTCAGTTAGACATATTATTATGTCATAATAAGTTAGACCAATTGCATTGTAGTAAGAATATATATTTTAGATAAAACAAATTAGCTTGTTTTTTCTTCACTTGGTCTATTAATATATCTAAATCTAAAAAGAAAGAGTGACTGATTGATCTATCAAAGCACAGCCTAAACCGCTGAACGAAAATATCCATCTGGAAAAAGAACTACTACACACATATACATAATTATTATCTTCTGCATAAGGCTCGTAATAGTTATTTGTTATACAAGAGTGCAAAGTTGCTTTTTTACCGCGTGCTCAGTTTGTATGACCGAGCTAGCGAGGGATTCTAAAATTAAATCACGAGCGTAGCGAGTGATTTATTAATTAGAATCCTGAGCGTTAGCGAGGGAATCAAAAGAGCACAAGGTCAAAAATCTTTGCACTCGAGTGTGACACATAATTTTTCACCCCCCCTCAGCGAGGAAATAACTCAATGCTAAAAGTTTTTTTTTAATTATTCTCACCATGGATGCGCACAGTGTTGCCAGTGCACTATCTTCAAAAATAACCAGTATTCAATTTTAATTTACGTAGGTACGCTTACTTAGAGTCCTTTTCACGAAATAGGTCCCACGGAATTTAGCGGAACTAATTTTTTATTCTATTATTATTGGACTTCATATTTTAAATTATTTTTATTTGTTACATAAAATAAATACCTTTTTGATTAAGAAATTAAATATGAGAAATTATGAGGCGTTAAAAAGGTAAAGGTATTTAAACTTTTAAAATGTGCAATAGTGGCGTCCCGCAAAAAGGTTTCCTTTCGTGAAAAGCACTCTACCTATTCGTTTTAGTGATTATTTTCTCATTTTCAGTTTATTACAGTGAGAAATCGTTAATAAAAAAGTTACTAAAAAGTAATACTTAGAAAAAATCTTGCTACTAACTAGATAAAGTTATAAAAAATTGGCTTATTCTATTAACTCTGCTAAATTAACTCAACTATTATTTACTATTACAGTACTATATAATTCATTAAAAAAACATTATTGCCTCGAAATGTAACTTATATCTAAACAACTAACGTAAATATAGTTCAAAAGAAACGTAATATGTTACAAAAGTAACTTACTGGCAAGGCTGATAGTGCGCCCAAAGCAAATTAAAAAAAAAAGTTTACTAAAGAGGTTCTTACTCCGAGTTTTTAACAAATTTAAAAAAGTTGTACGCTTATTTCGGTACCATAGAGGTGGAAGTAAATAGGTTTAATTATGTTTTTGTCTCTAGAGGGTAAAGTAAGTTTGAATTTCTCTAGAGGAAAATATAGACTTTTCCAGTCAGATATCGATGAGTAAAACTACACTTTCCGAGATAGTGGGATGAAAAATATATTATAGCACATTTTAAATAAATAATGTCATAAAAATTCCATACCATAAGCTTTTTCCCAATTTAATTCTATAATTTGTAATATCAATCGTAATCTACAGCTTGCACGTATTTATCAGTAAAATCTAACCCTAACAAACGTCTATTATGAACAAAAATGGCGGCTGGGCGCGTTGGACCACGCACTGGGAAGACACGATAAACGTAGCCGGCCAATTCAGCCCGTACCTATTCTACAGGCGAATTCAATTAACTGTACAAGGCACGAGAGTAATAAATTCTCTAAACAATCAGAATTCGAGCCCTGGTAATATGTCCGTCCGCTTGCATACGCATTGCGGCCGTGGCTCTGTTTAATCAACGGATAAACACGATGTAGGTACCTCTGACGTCCCATGTGGACACATGTATCTATGTGCCTTTTTTCCCCAACCGTAAAAAGGTTTATGTGCCCATTGTTACTGAAAAGATTACTTTTTGGCATTTATTTGGGTTAGGCAGTTAATTAATGCGAATTACAAATGGACTAACCATTTTGTGTTTTCACTACCGCGTTGCTTGCGGCGTAGTAGGTATTCAACTTGTATAAATACTCGCATTTGTATGTAATTTGTTAACACACTAACTTGCCATATTTAAATGATAATGAAAATACCTACAGCGCTAGACGACGTACTTAGTCTCGACCGCACGACGCCAACTATTCAAATGCTTTTGTCTTATGGCATAAATTAAATAAAAATAATGGATATAGTCTCAGAAGGAGGAAGGCGCCCTTTGCATCAGGGGGTGTCGCATTCATCGCAGGGGGTAAGAGAAACTTGAAGCGCACCGAGTCCAATGGAATAGTTTTACACTGTGGGTACATTCTTACTGTCATTCTTATCATTTTATAAACGTCCTTGTATCATCCGTTTATAAGTATAATTAGTTATGGGTATGTTTAGGTAATTGTACCTATAAATATTTCAGGTATTAGGTATGCAATTATAAGATAAAAATAATGTAATACATGGTAGATATGTGCCAGTAATAGTAACGAAAGGATTACCTAATGTAAGCGGATTAGACCGGTTTTCCTAATTTATATCCCGAATCGAGCACTGGAGCGAGTTTCCTTGTTTTTCTGACCAAACTAATCCATTATTAAAGTGATTTCTATGGAAATGAGTTTTTACTCATGGGTGTTTACACATCGTCGCGTCGGCATTCGGCGTCGAAGAGTCGCGGCGCGCCGAGTGCGGAGAGGAGCGTCTCGACTGCTCCATTGTTCGCGGCCGGGGGGTCGCGACCCGCACTCTCTTCTTCATTATTCAACACATCCGAGCCCGCGGAAAGCCTACTTACCGACTAATTTAGGTTTAATTAACCTTTATTCGACCGGTATCCGAGACGCCGCGGTCGCGACGAGCGTATCGCTCCAACGATTCCGTTATCTGATCCATCGTAAAAATTAATTACGTACACATGTTCATAAATATCTAAACTGTTAGCATTTACGGCTAACGTTCGGCTCGACGGTTCACGCGAACGCTCACGCACCTACGGTTGCGCCCGCGTAATTAGTAAGCCGAGCAAAAACTAAACATGTCAACCACTACTTTATTTAGTGTGAGTTTTTGTGTTACTTCCTGTCGTGAGAGTGAGACGCCTGGGCGCTCTCCTATATTCCAAAAATGCAAAATTGGCTCAAATTGCTTGTTATTAACGATGACAGATGTCTTGGCGCCAGCCCCCAATCACTGCTAGAGCCAAATGGAGCTTTATCATTAGTGTGACACAGATTATTTTAAAATGGTAATCGCTTGAAATCTCTCCAGGCGACCGATCGGATGTGTTGATACTGAAGCTATGGATATACAATTAGTGACAATGTGTTTTTCTATTGACAAATGTGACGTAGAATCCATTTTAAATGTTTATAACTGCCTTTTACTTCTAATGATAGTTTAAGTAGGTATAGGTTTAGGCTCTTGCCTTTATTTTTAAATATAATTATATCTCTAATATCTACTAACATTTAACAATAAATATGCAAGGTGCAAACAAACCATAAAAATGGCTGAAAAAATCTTATTGAACAAGAAGATATTAAGATTTTTTCCTGTCTACATCCAGGTCCATCTTGGGTTTCTTCGATTACATGTTGGGTGTCAGGATCTACTACTCCCTGCTGATCTCTTTGTTGCTACTATTATTCCAAATATTCTTTGTAGCCATTAAGCCTCTAAAGTTATAAAAGAAAGGGTCATACAATGCAAACCCACATTAAAAATGTCTAACAAGAACATGCTTAAAAAGTTAAAAAATGATAATAATTGACGACCACCATTATAATACCACCCGTAGATATAAACGAACGTTAATTATATAATAAGATATTATTCCATTTATTTACGAGACCAGTTAGAACTTTCCTCGGGCATCACCTACTAGGTGGGTATATCATAATTATTTCCGTCATGCTTCGTAAACTTTTAGATTGATATGTTTTTAAGTAATTTCTTGTTCTTTCCTAGTAGCCATTATCACTGAAAGCTACAAATAAGAGTGGAATTTAATTGCCGCTAGAAAGCAAATCTTTATTAATGTAGTATTTTTGAAACATCTGATTAAGGGGGATTTATTCGCTCTATGGCGTCATACCTTAATTCATAGAGTTAAAAGAAAAATGTTAACATTATAATGGAATTAGGGTACATTGTATCACTGAAAACTATGCTATTATTAATTATGCACGTGGTACCTATCGTTATTTTGTACCTAACCTTTGCAAAGGTCCATTTCCAAAGTAATAAATTCTACAAAAAAAATTGAGTATAAAATGTAGGTGTGTACAAAAAACTTAGAAAGGGTTACTTTCGCATTTTAAATTTGAAAAAGTACGTTTAGGCAGCTTGTCTAATCTAATACATGTACCTACTTACATAGTTATCAAATTAATATTCTTAGTTTGTCAATAGTAGGTACATATGTCGTTGTTTTAAGAATGTTTAATTTTCCCTAATATTATCGTCTGCACTCCTGATGGTCTATTAGTTATCGCCAAACGCCATGTAAAACACTAGAATTCTTTAAAAAAGTTGCGTACATTACTTGCTTAAACCTCCTATTAATATGAGTAAAATAACAAAAGCAGCAATGTACATTGAAGTTGTCATCAATCGTAGTGCTTGAGAATAAGCTAATAGGCCTCTGCCCTGTACTGTTGTCTTGTCTCTGGAATGTGCTGTTGTGAAGACCAACACCGTGGCGGCATCACCATTGGTATTTCAGATGTCTATAATACCTCTATAATAATTAATCGACGGTAACCGCTCACCGAATTAATCTAGTAGGCTTCAGTAAAACATAAAAAAAAAACTTCTCCCATTGTAGGTAGAGTACATTTTGTCTTACAGGTCAACTGGTAGAAAATGCTACTGAAGCATTAAATGTGAAAAAAAAATATATCTTCAATAAAAAAATATATTCTTGTTAAGTACCCACCGATCAAATTATTATAATTATCATAATGTTGTGAATAATAAACAAAATTATGAAATAAATAAATATTATTATTATTACCTATCGAAAAGGACACAACACAACGTACCACCTATACCCTTGTCTTGGTAGAGTTATTTCAGGCTTGAAGTGCACCTTCCTTCTACCATAAGTAGTAGCAGTAGTAGTATTTTCCTACTCGTAAAATGCTCCTTATGATCACCTTATTCCAGAAAAACGCACAATTTAAGAAGGGACAAACTTTCAATTTAAAAAAATACCTACATCTTTTGTTTTTGAGATTATATTATGAAAATCACCACCATAATCACATTTTAAATTAAGATTTTACAACAATTACAGACCTACGGCTAGATTTTTAGTTTTATATGACCACTTTTATATTTGTAAATAAAACGAGCGCCACCTAGCGGCGGTGAATAGAACTAAAACGGTCGTGGAATGCCATTTTCCTCAAAGCCAAGGTTCTAATGCGACTCTCTGTGAACATGTCATTGTACCACAGAAACCTCTTTCTAAATATGGTTCGGGTAGAGTTGACTCATTTTCAAAATTTATTTATAGAGGCCTTTGTCAGCAATAGTAATTATTATGTATGTGTTTTAACTTAATCGCTATGTACCAAATTATAATAATATATCAATACATAATTATATCAATGCAACCAAATTTTATTTTAGCTATTTAAAATTAATTGATCACAGCAATCGCTTTCTAGTGTTATAGAGAGAGTTCGTTGAAGTCTTTTGTTTCACGATAATATGTTTATGCCACATTAAATTTATTTATAGTTGTTAAACTCGATTTACCAAGATATATCGAATTTAAAAAACTATATATAATATACATCCCTCAAATTCATTGGTTTTACAATATAAATTGTTAGGTAGATTATTCGCTGAAACAAAGGCATTTTCTATATCTGTACAGCTAAGTATAGTGTATAAAGTCAGTTGTTAACTCGACGTCGAGTTGTTTGTTCGTAAATCTGACGAGGTGAAACAACTTGTCCCGTGTCCTCGTAGAAGTCATTTTTTGCCACTAGAGATTTGTTTGCGGCACAGGGCTGGCGGACTGTCTCAGCTTAAACCCATAAACATGATCGAGTCGACCGACTCTGCCGCTTTTTTCCTGCGCCCCACCCTTGCGTGGGCGGCCGCTCTCCGAGAGGTGGATCTCGTTAGCGTAGTGGGGATACTTTGCAGCCAATCGCATGCCGAGAAAGCGTGCGCAGTTTTGAAAAGGATAGAAAATGGAGGCTTCGATTGGGCGAGACGAATAAGCCACGCCTCGAAGGCGGGGACTCGTTGGCCGTCTCCTACGGCGGAGGGGCGTCTAGAGTCGGGCGCGCGCCAGTCGGTTTTGAACCTCGAGCGTGTGAAGAAGGTACTGCGAAGCGAGGGCCCGGCATGCGCGCACCGGCCCGCTGACGCGCGGGAATGGCACCGCGCCGAACTATACCCGCGCACAACAAACTGTGATATATTACATTAATTTCTTAGAATTAGAAATTACATTAGGAAAATAATACGTCCGTGCTAATATAGACTTGTAAAGACAGTGTTTTGTGTGAAGCCGCCCATATGATCGTCCCCATGGCAGCGTACGCACAATTCGGCTACTCATACCCGCCCGCCTCGCAGGTTAGTATTACCAACTTTGTATATTATGTAACTTGTAGAGTAAGTCATAGAATACCACATAGTAAGGCTTTATTTCAAATGCTATGATTCCTCTATCCTTCGCTAAATCTTAACTTATGAAATGACGCCTCATAATGTGCAAAACGAAGCAACTCCATAATATTTAATTAGTAAATATATTATTACGTACAAGTAGGTACTTATCAAACGTTGTGTTACGTTTAATCTATAGATAGGTCTTGTACAACGTCAAGATAATAAATAATATGTGCTGTTGCATCGTCCGACATAATAACGCACCTAATGTTATGTTAAAACCTAGAGTATGTTATATATTTATTATAATATGTTTTTACCCAACAACTAGTAAAAATAGTATATTACCTACCCTACTTCGTTTAACTCCAATAAGTAAAAACAAATATTTGCAAATAAATGTAGGAATAATTTGTTTTTGACAAAAGATTCACAATACATATTTATATTTAGGCCTATCACCGCGGGTGTAACTAAAAATAATCATATTCTCTATTTGAAATATTCTTATTAGGCTTTTCTTTGAGTAGACCAACCTGTGGCCGGTTGTGTGACCGAACTGCGTTCACAAATACCTCTTAAACATATAAAATGTTCTCAAAATTTTAGTGTGATCCACGTGGACCACTTTAAAAATGGATGATATCAACTAGAGTGCCTATTTGATTTTAAAATAGTTTGTTTTATTAGCATATTCGTAGATTGAATAAATATGTGTAGTACGTTCCACAATATTATGTCATAACTATATATAAAGAACTAAATATATATCTAATAAATAAAATACATAATCATCTTAACATTGTTTTAATTAATTAAGCAATTATTTTATATAATTAGTACAAGAAAAATACCTACCTATACCATATCTACCCTCTACATGTGCTATTCAACTTTATTGAATTCAGAAAGAGCAAGTAATATTTATAATCAAATTAATATAATTAGTAATATAAAATATACCTCTATAAATAATATTAAGCACACCTAGACCTAGAAGTAACTAAATGTTGACCCTTAACCTAATACTTCTACGCCTAACTAAAAAAAAAATATCCGTTTGGGAGTTGAAACCTTTTTATGATAATATTTACATATTCAAATGGCTGAGCATTATTGTTTTTGAAATGGCAGTGTGTATTTTTTGCATTATTATTAAAATAAAACCACCGAGGGAAAAACAATTATATTTTTTATCATTACAATTAAACAATAACAATTTGATACCTATAAGTGATATATTATGTACTTAACTTAGATAAGAAATAAGGTTCCTTTCAGACAAAAGTAGTATTAATTTTATAAAATATCTTGTGAATTTTTCCGTTATTCGCGTCGGTTGCAATACAAAAAAAGGACGAAATTAAGAATCTTCTTCATAATAATAAAGTGATTTAAGGGTCATAATAAAAACATAATGTGAAGAGGCTTGCCTAAGGCATAGTACCGTTATAAACGTTTGAAAGTCTTCGGAGCCCCGAGTCTTATTGGACTTCCTCGCCTTCGCCATTATTTCTTATAGGCCTAAACGGACAAAGCGCTTATTTTATAAAAAAAACATTTACTTAAGACTCCATGACACTGTCTTGCACTTTTTTCATTACAAAACTATGGAAATATGTTTATACGTTTTTGCTAGATTTGTATTTTTTGTTTTAGAATTAATTAGTAGAAATTCTTCTTAAAAATTTAATTTTGATTAAAGCTGTCTAAGAACTGCTCTAATAAATTCACCGTCAATTACAAAATATACACAGTAAGTATAAAAATAATATCTCAAGTTTTATTTGACCCTTTCATTTGTGAACTTCTGTGTTCTTCTGAGTGTAGTAAGTAATATTTTATAATTAATCTTCCAGTCGCTAATACTTTCAAAAATAAAAATGTTATAATTCTATATTGATAGAGCAAACATAAATTTAATATCATAATAGTGTTATACTTTACCAAACAACAAAAAATATACCTAACTTAGTTTTAAAGAAGAGCTAAAAATACCGCATATCATGCTCTGATCTTGCCCGTTCTTGAAGTCTGTAAATAAAATAATTCCACTACTTATAAACAACTTAAGACAGTTAACGTCATACACAACGTCCAATATTGTTGAGATATCAAGTCTTTTATGTTGCATCATCTTATTCAGGATGTAATCTCGTCTTAATTAATGAACAAATCATATTTAATTCCATACCATTTCAACCCATAGTGCATTAAGTTGTGTGGTCTACGCTTAAAACTATTATTATTCATAATAAATTTGCAATTTCATTATCAATAAACTACGAGTAAGACATAACATTTTAATCTCTCAGGATGATGCATATTAGCAGTAATTAAATATTTTCATTTAAGGTTTTATTTTAATATTCTAGAATTTTTGATTATATGTAATTAATAATTATGTCAGCGAGACCTGCATGTATGTACTTATTACAAGTACTATTTATGGCATAATATGAATATAAATATTCATTTTCATAAAACTGTCATATTAAAACATTGCTATATTTTTTTTAAATAGTTCCCATAGCCGCTTGAAAGCCTACTTTTTGTATTAATTACTATAATATACATTATCTATGTAATGTATATTAATTAATCGTTATTATATTAAGTACTCGTGTACTAAAATATATCTACCTCCAACCGAAAGAATGTTTAAGTGATCAGCTGTAGGTACTTTTAAATGAGGAGTTAGAGATAAAAGAATAGTTTGACACCTATCCTCTAGTCCTACCATGTAATTTTTGAATTTTCAAGTAGGTAAAACATGTTGGTGTTTAGAAGTTTATTTCAAAGTTGACAGAAATGATGATTTATGTGTAATAATCATCATATGAACATTTAATAAGATGTGCTAAGACTAAAAGCTATATCGTCATCATTGAGGCACCCAATCATTCGCTGCTAACTATAATCTTGCATTATAATTTTTAGGAGGTTATTATATAAATTAAGGACTTGATACGCTTAGCCATTTGCGAATCTATCATTATAAACTAATTTTGTAACTTGCATATTGATAGATATTAATATTTTGCAGATACATCTTCATCCGCCCAGCTTTGCCCTTTCATAATTAAATATATTAACACATGATCCTGTGTTTTATTTACAACACCTCATAGATTTTAAACAGGGAGACTCTCAAAATACTCATTATTCATTCTCATACACATGGATTTTTAATACCATAATAATATGGAGCAGAGATTTAAAAATATGTTAAATGCTGATCATAAAAAAAAATATTATTTTACCTGATCTTTATATAAATATTACTATGTAAATCTACATAGGTATATAAAAGGAAAAGTGACTGACTGACTGATCTATCAATGCTCAGCTCAAACGCTGAACGGATTGAATAGCTGTTATGAAGTAGAAATCCGCTAAGAAATGATTATACGGACTTCACGCGGGTAGAGCCGCGGGCCTAAGTAGGTAATTATACTAATTGGAAATAGAAACTGAATAGGTATAACTTTCATTGCTTGACAATAAAAATGTAATGAATGTTGAATTTGTTCTGATTTATCAATCTTACAAGAATTTCATAATAAACAATGATAATATTACACATAGCTTTTGTATTGTTTTAGTTTATAAGTTGTTTTTGTACTTTGTCTCTTGTGTTCCAATAAAGGGTTATCTATCTATGTATCTAATATTATTATAGGTAGGTACGAGTACCTAAAGTAAAATAATGTCTATGACGCGGTCCCTTAGTGTAACTTTGGAACCCTTTTGTGAAATATTAAAAAGTCAAAAACATTAAAATTAATAGATTCTTCCAACCAATCCACATTCCATGCTCTTTTTAATATTCACCTAATTTCTAATGTTAAAATAAAAATCTTAAAAATGTGCTATCTTCAATAAAAAAGAAACAATGTGTCTGAAATATCTATTTCGTTATGAAATTGAATTAAATCGTAAACATTTATGAAAATGAACAATGAATTCATAATAAAGTGTCCAACTATGCTCATAAATATTGTTATTGGTTAATATAATTTAATCAATAAGATCTGAGGAGGGTTTGTAAAAGGGAACAGCTGTTTCGTAACTTGGCTAAGCCGGAAGTGCGCATAGGCACCTTTGTGAGTTCTATAGCTTATTTAGTGAAACTAATTAAATTATTTTATGTAAAACTAACATTTATTTCAAAACTTATTTTTTATCCTTAAAAACTACTTAAAAACAAATATTTTTTGAAAGATGATGTCCTGTATGCACAAAAGTGCGCCTAAGTTGCCTTTTTGAATAGTTTTTATAATGGCGATTAAAAGAGTTTTGAATGTACATTACTTTTGAATATAGTATCTAGTAGGTAATATTATACCATGCCATGGGGGATGCCTATGTCCAGCAGTGGACAAACCTAGGCTGATGATGATAATGATGATTAGTGTACATATTAGTAACAAAATAATTATGTCAATGTTCCGCGCCCATAGAGATTAACTTTCATTAATAAACAAAAGCACTGGACGCTACGGGGGAAGTATCCTTTATTTTTTTCTGGACTCAAAATAGCGCCCTTGCCGGAAAAAATATTAATTTACTCTCTTTAAACAAGCGGTTACTCCCACTGAATAACACCTACTCAACTTTCCCACAGCATTCATGATCTTTTTTTGTAGCTAACAACCCAATCAGTTCAATAGTTTGAACGTGAAAATGTTACAAACGAACATCTACCCATACAACATTCACATTAATAGTTTTTATGTCAGTGGAAGTAGAGGGATAACGACAATAGTAGATAATATTGTCCATAGAAGAGTTTTTATAATAGCGGCTATACTAATAAAATTAAACTGACATTTCAACATTTATAGTATCGGAAATGGCGAGCTCTAAAGTTTTTATTTTCATTACAAAAAAGAAGATGGCGCCACTATCGTTGTATAAAATCAGATAACAGTTAAGAGCAGGTATAGATGACCCTCGCGTTAAATGTTGTTTTTATATTCCTTACACATTCAACAAGAAGTGAAGCTGGTGTCGTAAAACTAAATGTTAAGTATAACGATTTCACCAGATAACATTTTAGCATGGGTCATGGGTAATGGGTACGAATAAAATGTGTGGTGAACTGCATCTGTCCCCTTTATTAACTTTTTGGTGTTTTTGTGATGGGTTTGTGATAAACTGTTGGTTTCGTTGGGTCCAGCTGGCAAATTTAAGATCATCATCATCACCTTATACGTTAATTTTGTATTTTTAACCTACATCAATAAGAATGAAAAGGTTCTCCATTCAGTTGTATTTTTATGTTTGTTACCTTTGGATCTCTTATTTTTTACCAGTTTCGTTGGTTTGTTTGGGGTAATTTATAGAGTAGTTGACAATCTAACGTATTAAACAAAAAATATTTTATAAATGCTAAAATACATTTTAATCTCTGATGACCAAAGGAAAATTACGAACAAAACAATATAACAATTTTAAGTCCATATCGCTTATCTGGATATGTCGGCTAAACATCACTAGATACATAACACAGATAGTATCGATTACACTGTCCCTAATGACGAGTTGTGAAACATTATATATTTACCTCCACCACTATAGGCATATTATTGTACCGTATAATATTAAAAAAGTCCCAATAGTTCAATGATTGACATACTGTGAAAATCCCACTAGTTCGACTATTGAACTACTTAAAAAAATCCCACTAGTTCGACGATCGAACTACTGAGAAAAAAAAACACTAATTCGACCGAGTTTGACGATCGAACTACTGAGAAAAAAAAACCCACTAGTTCAACCGAGTTTGACAGTCGAAATACTGAGAAAAAAGTTGCACTAGTTCGACGATAACACTACTGAGAAAGAAATACTATTAGTTCGACGAGCAAACTGGTGAGTCGAACTAGTGGGAACATTTTTCCTACTGAAGAGGTTATTTGAATTTAATCAATAAATTAAATAAACAAGATAAGTACGTATTCCAAAAATGTGTAGTCATACCTATAGTTCAAGGTTTGTCTCCCTATAGGAATGAATCTTCACCAGTTTCCATTGACGACTCGAATCATATGGCGTTTCCTAAACAACATGCATAGTAAGACAAGCTTTTCTCGTGGCTTCGTCCGCAAAAGAAATCCTTAAAGGATGCCTACGTCTAAATATCTACATGTGTGTAAAATTTTACCCCAATCCGTTCAGTGGTTTGAAATCGCTCATTGTCTTTTTTTTTATGTATCATACAGATTCCATTTTGTTTACTTCATAAGGATGTTTTTTTTAATCATCAAAATGAGAGTAATAGACATGTTTTAATATGTAACTTTAATTAGGATAGCTCGACTGATTTCGATGAAATTTGGATTTTTGTAATGCGATGCGTTTCGATGTAGCCCGCTGTAGTTTACGTCACCCTTTACAATACAATACTCTTAATTGAGACCAAAAGTTAACAAAATAGACTTAAATAAAGTAAACTATAATTAAGGTCCACAATATGCGGCCTTATAAATAAGAGAGATCTCTTTCTTCCAGACAACCAGCTTCGCACGGAGAGTTTGAAATAAAAAATTAAACCTTCGATGAAATTATGTACCCGTATATTTGGGTGGTTATATTTCATCAAAAGAGGAGGGTGAAATATTGTAGAGTCAAACTCTCAAATATACTATAATAAATTATAAGTACCTATATAGACAACAATATATTTTTGAGATACTTGAAATTTTTGTACTCGTCGCGTCGTTCCTTGTCCGGCAGATGTAAACGTACCCCCAGTCTTTAATAACACCTTTTTGTAACACCTTGAATAGCGTATTGAAAAACTAGGAATACCTAGCCGACCAATCGATTACAAATACCTAGGTTTTATTGATCGTATCGAATGTGAACTCTTTATGTGTTTTATAATTTCCAATGTGTGCAACACAACAATTTTCCGTCTAATTGATAGAGTGCAATGGACCATTCAAGCTCACTCGATAGCGTTTAATAGTTAATGGAGGTCCGATACGCGCGCCTTACTGGAAAATCAAACAAACAACAAAGAAAATTGCATTATTTTGCATTCATTCGTACACTGTTTGTGTTTACACTTTTTTCTAAGATTTTTTTTCTTGACTTTGTCGACAGGAAATACAATTTAGTTGTAAAAACGTGTTTGGTTCAATGTGGGATTTAGTTTTATTGCATTTATAAACTTCTCTTTTTTAGTTCTCTTCTGTGTTGTACATCTATCTGCTTTACTCATTTGATAACCTGTAATAGTTATGATTTTATAGGTCTCTAACATAGTCTCAACCGAACAGTAGAGCTGCATTTTTGTCAAGATTTATCAAAATAGAAAGTCAATTTAACAGATTTCAAACCGCTGCATATTATAATAGTAATTTAGTAACTGATTAATGACGTAGGTATTGATTTTTATGTTCGCTATTACCTAGGTCCTAGATAACTAAGTTTATATCAGTAAGGTTTGCTGTTGCACATTGTACCTACATATTAAAACTAAATGTCGGTCATCATCATCAGCCAGGATAGAGACCAGCCAGGATAGAGTAGGACGTCCACTGTCCACTGCTGAACCTTGGCCTCAATTTCAATCTTAGAACGCCACTACTTGCGGTTGAATGCAGTCTGCATCTAGCGGGATCCTGCCATCTTAACCAGATCCAATGTCAATATGTACCAATAGGGATGTTAACTGAAAAAATAATTGTCCATAATGAAGATTATTGAAAGATATTGGACACGTATTTTTTTATTTGTTAATCTGATAAAAAACATGGGAGATACAACGCACTAAAGTTGCTTGATCGTGACGTCACACCACTAAATCCAGTACCTACATTTTTGTTTAGTGGTCTGACGTCACCCATTCCAACACAGAATCTTATATAAGCGTTATATCTCAGCCATTTTTTATAGTATTTGCAAGAAAAAAATACGTATACGATTATTTTTATATTAAAATTACGGCCTAATTGCATTTTAAAAATTTTGACCATGTCAACATCCCAATTGCCTACAGATAAATTTATGTGCCAGTTTGCGGTCACTGTGGGTAGATGTGAAAGCAACAGAAATCATTGAATTAAGTCATGAACGCCATATTGTAGTGCAAAAGCATTAAATCGATTTTTAAAGTAGACCGTTATCAGATTTGTTGATAGATGTTATCGTGAAACGACATGCAAATCATTTTAAATCTACACTTATACAACACATCTATTATTTTAGTTCTGTAATCGGGTACAAGAAGGTGTTATAGGTAATATATATTATTGTACCAATTAGCAAATCTTGCCTAAGTAATTAGATAAACCTTTAGCAGACGTGCTTTATATATGAAATCCATGATTTTCTTAATAGATGGTCATCCATTAGGCGTGGTACTCCTCATTCTGTCCTTATAGTCATACCAACCGATGCATAACTCTTTTTTGTTTCTCTCTCAGATATGGAAAGAACAGTGGTATGAAACATTAAAGTTTTAAATGATACGAGTACAGAACCTCATGTCTTTCTTGTAATGTAAAATTATTATAATTTAATTTTATACAACTTTTTATTTTTGCGTCCAATATTACACATACCTTTTATTATTATTATACGAGAACATCATCACCAGTTCATAAAACGTATGTTGCAACGTCTGCTTTACACAAATGTGGCTTCGGAATTGTGAACCATCTCCACCCTATAAACCAAAGTTGGATCCTTCAGATTATTTATTATTTGTTTCAAAATTAGAAAAGAAATGCTGCTAGGAAAAAAATTAAGCGACGAAGAGGTAATTTTTAAAAGTGGCTTTATCAACTATTCGAACTGTTTGAAAAATGTATTAGTAACATTGATATAAGAAAATAATTTAAGTCTATGATTAGTAAGGAAGAGTAGGTACTTATATTGAAAAGTAAAAATAAAATTTTGGTAAATTTCGTATTAATTCATGGTTATCAAAAAGTCCACAGAGGACTTTTTGACCTTCCCTCGTATGTTCTATCAGTTTTGTAATTTTCATGTTATTATTGATTTTTTAGACTATCAGAATATAATCAAAGTAATTACCAACCTGACTAAAGTACTCTACATTATAATATTTATAATGCGAGAAAATCTTTACCGGTAGGTACGAGGTCCCTTAAATCTCAAACATTTTGTGTCCAAACAAATATAACTAGAAAATACAAGCAAGGGTTGCCGGTCCAGACGAAATAATTAACATTACCTCGACCGAATTTTGTGCGAACGGCGATGTTGTGCGTAAAGTGGATCCATTTATCTGGAAATCCGGTGGGAGGTCACGCCAAAAGTCCACAATAAAAGCCGGGTCCGGTAGCACAGTTTAATTGAGTCCTCCGACCTCATAATCCGCGCCTCCCGCTCCTCCCGCTAAATGTTATTTATAAGCCAAACTCTGGGCCCGCCGCACCTACGCTACGGTCCGTATAAATTTTAGCCTATTGCACCCCATTTCGACCGGCGCTGGGCCACTTCGTCGCCGTACCACTGGTGTGTTTCAACAAAGCGTCATTACTTTTGTTGTTTTTCTTTTTGCTCACTCTAAGCTGGTAATTAATCAGCGATTATTGCTATTGGCTCGATGCTTGTTATTAAACTTGTCGATAATTTAAGTTGCAACATGAGCCTTAAATTGGCGCGTCGTGCCTGATTGAATATCGAATACCTAAGTTCTGATTGCTCCTTATCGGGCGATTTTATTAAATGGTCTTTCATTCGTTTTGTGTAAAATGTACGGTTCGAACAACGAACGTCCGCGATTTCATATTCATGTGAGTTCGTCTAAAATATTTACATAATTATGTATTGATTTATTTTAATCACCAATGTTCTGCAATAATTTAATCGGATTCAATTCTGATTAGAGCTATTAATCATGATAGCCGACGGGGGTCAAAGTCTTTATATAAACAGTTTTAATAATATAAGATAGTAAAAATGATCATAATTCACTGCATTTTTGAATAAAATATATGGCACGTGCCAATAAATACAACAATATAAAAAAAAGAAAAAAAAAGTACAATATACATAATAAGTAATTCATATTTGTGAAAATATATTTTCAAAATTTGTCTATTAAGTAACATTTATAAAAAAAAACATTTCGCTCAGTTGCAAACATTGCTGATTTACGCGTAGGTATATCCAACGGCTGACAATTAAACATGTGCTGGGCCATTCTCGCATTGCAAGAGCTATAAATGTTGTGCTCATTACTAGTGGGAATTTGGGCATTGGAATTATCGACACAATTCGCTTGACGATCATTAAATGGAACTACCTTAAATAGCCATTAATTGTTGCGGTTGCAGTCGCTATTTATTAATAGAGGAACCTGTGGCCCCGAGGAATAACCTCATTACATATGAATAGATGTAAAATATTAAATGCGCCATGTATCTCAACAGTGTAACGTGATTGATTCTGAACATGCGTTTTGAGGATATCGCTAGGCTATTATTACTTAGCTATGCCCAGCGGTCTTACCCACTGAAAAGTATGGGTCAAGCATAGGTCTGAGTTACCTATATATCTCAAATCTCAATAGAACAATAGAAGTGGTTACAAAAATATATAATATAGAAAACTCTTTTTTGCTCACACAAATACAATACACACACATACGTCCATATTTATTATATTAGGAGATTTACGATTCCTGGTGTAAATCTGCAATTACAATAGAGTTATTATTTATTATAGGTACTTATAAACGAAAACACTTACACCATTTTTACTTTAAAATCAAAATAATATGATAAAGACAAAAATAATACCTATCAAATAGACAAAACAAGATTTTGTGAACGCTTAATAAAAAAAATACAATGTTTTGTCAAATCATTAATCATTATACATATACTATTAATGTTGAAGAAAGAGCAATAACCGAGGTATGGTACACCCGTATGACTGTGGTTTACTCATTACTCATATTTCTGGCGTGTTTGGAAGGATATCAAGGCCGCTCTTCTCCTTAATTTATTTTTTTGAGATGGACGGAAGTTTGGGAAACTGTTGGAGTATAGAATGCCAATTGCTTATTTATTATGTGGCCGTGCACGCATGTCCGACGCGTCGCGTCGCGACGGTTCGCCGATGAATCGAGCCAACACCGTTGTCGTGTTTTTGATCGCTTCGAACGATGGAAACTTGTTTTTCGTGACAACGTGGATCACGCTTATGCTTAATTCAATTCAAAGACAGAAGTCGAACTAGGTAAGGAGTCGGAGCCATAGAACAAGAAAAAAGCGTAGATATAAAAAAAACTAATTTCTAGTAAAAATATGTTTTAACTTTACATTTAAGTTAATGATTAGCTGATCCTTTTTATATAATCTAATAATATAATTCAAGGCCTGATAGAACATGGAACATTATCTGAATTTACTACATAATATACTTTTTTGCATTTAGAGATACAAAATTCACTTTAGTATAAATTGATGATGATGAGCAAAGATTCATTTGTCTTGGCTTAATAAACATGTTACAAAGTACTATCTTGGAATATCTCTCTATCAGCGCACATCTCGGCTCACAAAATTTAAATACGACTCCCGTTCGTCGTCGCGGCTTAAAAGAAACAAGAGTAGCGTTTACAGGCCAATCATTATAATGATCGGTTATCGATTTGTTGCATAGCGTGCTCTTCTAAAGGACCAGAATTTAGTGCGTCCGATTACGCCTCCAGGCCGGCGGCGGTTCCGTAATCTATTCCTACCGTCGCGTCGTCACGATATCGACTTATCTTCTTCGTCGTTCCCTCTTATAATTTTGGAAAATTCATATAATAACATCTGATAACAATCTAATTATTATAATGTCCTCTTTAACATATCCCGTTGGCTGTGGTGAAATTAGAGTGAGTCGGCCCTTCGAGATGGGATAATGCGTTTGCTAATGTAATGGAAATTATGAGATTATCTTTATGCCTCTTAACTGTGTTTTTAAAATAAACAATTTAATAAAGACTGTCCTTTAAGCTGGGTCGATTACTTTTCATTTTGAAGCATCGATTTAAACGTTTTGGACCCAGATGAGCATAATACTCGTACTTGTATTGGATAAGTTACATTAATGACTAAGTATGTGCAACTTAACTCCAATTAGGTAAATAATAAAAAAGTTATATTTAAGACGTCATGCTTACTATAAATATGAAATTAAGACGCCCGAATGATCCGTTAAGTCTATAGAGAATGGTAAAGAAAACCTTAATAATAAAGATAGCATCTGATTATGTTGTCGCTTATCACCAAAGAATATCGATGTATCAGGACACTATTATAATAATAAATTTATAGCACTTCAAGTTGGTCATCGCGGCCGTAGACTGCGAGTCTATATCCATTTTGTCGACTACATTATTATGCGATGAAACATTTGAGATGTCATTTACAGAAATGGCAGAATACTATTTTGCCTGTATTATTATTGTGTGTGTTATTGCCAGAGCACGTTTATTGCCATTGAATTACAATATTGGTTTGTAGTCGGCGAGTCTGTCCAAACCAGGCACTGCTTTTACCCTTAAACACGAAATAATATCTCTTGAAAGGAACATTATTTTACTAGACAATTTTTTTTATATCTTACTAGCTTATGCTCGCGGCTTTGCTCGCATGTTAAAATCCTTTCTTAGCGGAGGTCTACGTCATAAAACCTATCTGTGTTCCAAATTCCATCCCAATCCGTCCAGCGGTTTAAGCTCTGCGTTGATAGATATGTCACTCTTTCCTTTTATATAATTAGACAAGCTTATGCTCACGGCTTTGCCCGCGTGGAGAAATCCTTTCTTACCGGATGTCTACGCCCTAAAACCTACCTATATAGGTAGGTTTTAGGGCGTAGACCGTAGAACCGTAGACCGTAGGCGTAGAAATTTGGCATATGCCAAATTTCAACTCAATCCGTCCAGTGGTTTGGGCTGTGCGTTGATAGATCAGTCAGTCACTCTTTCCTTTTATATATTTGGAAGAAGAAGACTATCTTACTAATATTATAAACGTGAAAGTTTGTAAGAATGTTTGGATATCTAGATGTATGTTTCTTTCACGCCTAAACGGGTTGACCGATTGAGCTGAAATTTGGTATAGAGATAGCTTAGACCCTGGAATAACACCTAAGCTACAGTACTGCGCGGCGGGTAAGACCGTTGGCAGCTAGTTAATTATAATAATATAGTTTATTGGAAAATATGTGAAACAAGTTTTTTTCGGCTATCAGCAGGGCTATTCACTTTTCGGTTAGGGAACCGAACCGAATACCGAATTGTCAAAAATGTATGAAATGACGTGACATGACAAGTTGTATCTACGTAATATGTCATTTCATACATTTTTGACAATTTGGTATTTGGTTCGGTTCTTTCACGGATAAGTGAATATCCCTGCTGAAATCCTTTAAGTGAGTTTGACGTTTCTTTAATGTTAATAACTTAAGCATTACAATTCGCCGGTTATATATTTTTTTATATTCTTACAATAATAAAGAAACTGTAATAACACTATTAATTTAAAATTAAATCTTTGTAAAAATTGCACATTGATGAAAAAGCCAAGCGAACAAAGTCTGCGAAGCGGGTAAAAATAACTTAAAAATAGACAAATCGGTGACTGAATTTCTAACGTTGTGTCTATCTACCTCCAAACTGCGCAGTTGTTCAGAGGATGGACACTTTGTGCATGCGTGAAACGGAACCGATGTCCGAATCTCATCAAATATTGATGGCTGCCTGAAAGCTCCCCCATTCCGTACACCATCACATAATATACCTTGTATTTACCAGACGCATACTAAATGTGGCCACGCCCTACTCTATCGTACTAAATGTAGGTATCTAAACAATGGACACTGTTGTATTGACTTCCACAAAATACAAAGCTGTGATATTGCCATTGTGTTTATGCAGTATGCTACTTTGGAATCGATTGGTCATAGTGCTGCCACCTATGAATTTGAATAGAGAACTAATATTTAGTTCCCCAAATATTTAACAGATGGCGCTGACTTATATTACAATCAATAATTCAGCATATATTAAACCATCGCCAGTTAACAATAATTTAGTCGGATTTTACAGACCATAAATTTATGCAGTAACTGCAATAGTTTTAATTGCTCATGTTATGCTACAATTGATTCAGACAGACAATAAGACCTGGTTTGATGTCTGTGTTAAGTCGTTAATCGTCGAGTAGGAAGCCATGCAAGCAGTCCTTTTTATTATGTATGAATGTATGGTAAAAAATAACAAGTGAAATTAAAAAAAAACTTTACTAAAACAAGCTTTTATTATTATTACCATCTAGCATCAAAGTACTCGTCAAGATGAATCAAATGGGCCCAAACTCGATGGGGTTGCGTCGTTTAATTACGGAGTTCCTATGGCCACCTTCCAGCTCCATCATCAGATCAGCTCCATGTGATAATAATATTGCATTGTCATCCGATTTATACACCGACCGATCCGATTCGATTCATAGGTCCGATTTATAGGTAACACTGTACTGATTATGGGCAGCCGTTATCTCTTAACATCAGGAGAGCGTCTTGCTCGTCTTCTACTTCATCACATAAAAAAAAAAAAAAAAAAACATGCATGCAAAATTTAAGCTCAATTTGAAACCGGGAAGTGGATCAAATTTAACTTGCAAGATTTGATTACAGACAGACAGACAGGTGAAAGTAAATAAAAGCTTGTAATATTATGAATGTACAATGTATAGTATAAAAGCTTTATAATATCATCAACTACCTATATAAGAAAGTTTAATATAGGTTATATTTGTTAAGAGATAGCGCTTTATTAAATGTATAGATAATACCACTTTAATGTTAACCACGAGATTTAGTTACTAGTACATAAATGCTCATAGTTTACATTTTGGTTGACCAGTGAAATTTGACACTAGCCACACTATATCGTAGAATTATACAAGTAGGTACCTCTAAAACATCGAGAGTGTCAAAATATGCGGTTGATTAGTCTCGGAACTTGATCATGATCGAATATAATTTTGTGTTAACTACTTAGTTTGAAAAAAACAAAACATGTAACTGTAGAATATTAACACTTTAAGCACAGAACGCTATTGCCAAACAACATGTATAAAACACTTGAATCCATAGACAAAATTGCGTACATTACTTGCTTAAACCTGGTCATTAATACGAGTAAAATAACAAAGCAATGTACATTGAAGTTGCCATCAATCGTAGTGAAAAATAGCCAATAGGCCCTCAGATCACGTGATTTCCTAGATGAATATCACAGTTGTGATACTTCCCGTTTATTCGCAACCCCACTACTCGAGAACATCTGATATCACCCAGATAAAACATTAATCCGAACCCTCTTTCTTTGCTTAACACTCTTCATTTGACAGATTGGACTAAATTACTAAAGGTTTTTTTATTTAATTTAAGGGTAATATGAATTGTAGGCGTATTTTTGCTTTGAGGATTGTTTGCCCTGTCGCAGGCGCGCTGCCCGAGATCGTTTTCCGTCCAAGTAGTTTTTATTGGAAGTTTTGTTGACTGAGCCAGTCAAGCATCCTCAGGTTCGCCCTCTCTGTACACAGCGATACAATATCGCTTATTTTTGATTGTATCGCTCCTTGTATGCGGAGAAATGTTATTGCACCCTTAACTTGATTTGCACAAGACATTCGCTTACTTTAACAACGATGTGTCAGTTATTTCGTGCCTTATACACAATTACGCCATTAAAAACGACAGTTTTAAATGTATCTGTCCTGTAATAACGTCATTACACTGTCATTAAGTATGTGGGCGGCACATGTAGGTACACGTCAATTCTAGTAAATCTACTAAAACATTTCGAATTAACAGGTGCATGACTAATGGCTCACTCATTTATTATAATCGTAGCGCCGACAAAGCGAATTCAAAATAAGTTGTTGATAAATATTTTATACTAAATATACCTTCAAATACCGTATTCTTTTAATTCACATGTGTACACATGTGAATTAAAAGAATATATTATATTTTCGAAAGGGTATCAAGAACCTATAACAATCTAAATGTATGCGAGTGAAAACGCTAGTGACTACGTGCTAGGACCATTTCATGGAGACTTAGTATAATGTCATGATAATTCTCTTTTTGGCCACATAATTGTAGACAGTACCTACTGGCGACTGGCAATAACACTGGTAATGCAAGTACTCGAAACTCGAATCCATCGGTGGCGGTAACCACGCAACGTTTGCTTTTTGCCGCGCCTATGGTATGAACAATATAAATAAAAAACAATATCTAATAGTATAGCCACAGTATATAAGCCACATTGTTATCATTAAAAAGACAATCGCCGTACCTGTTTCAGCCGTTATCTTTCGGCCATGCCGGTTATTGATATCGGATTCCCAATTTCATATTATGTACTAGTACATAAATATCGTTGTCGCGATCCATAATTACACGAAGAGTACCTATGGGTGTTATCGGTGGATATTCCTAATTACAGGGATGCACGCAAGCAATACCGATAGCACTGTTTGTAGTGGAACGGCCGCGGTGATCGCGGTCGCTTTGTTGTTACTGGTCACTGAAAATTTGTCGCTACGAACCGCGCCGCGTTGAGTGTTGACTCATTATTCGCTACGGTGAATGCAAACAGTTCGATAAAGTAAAGCACCAAAAATTTGACGTTGTGTTTTTATTTTCAGTTAGTTTTGTTAGGCTTGTGATAGTAACTAACCAAAATGAGGTATACCTAGATGCGTATTATTATACCTATAAAATTTAAATGATATTCGTTAGTATAGTTTTGGTTTGAAAGAAAGGAACATTATGTTAGCTCATCTTACCCTATCTCGATAGTCTAAACTCAACTAAATTAATTTCTACCAAAACAATAGATTTATTTTGTTTTGGAACGAAGAGCTTTTAAACTTTCGCATTCTTGGAAACTAAAGGAGTATGTCTTAGCCGCACTCGTAAGAGGACACGGAGACGTAAATTTATGCACAAGTGACATGTAAAATTGAAGACAAAGATCAACAATCGTACAATGGAGTACCATCCTGAACCTCGCTCTGTTTAAAGAAAACAAGTTGACGCACTCAAACGGAGCGTTTGTGGTGAAGTGGGGACCTATGTGTGCTCAGTATCTTATGCTATTATTTCTAAGTCAACCTAACCCCAATGTTTGACCAAATCTGTTGACGTCCCTTTCCCTTTAATCTTTCGCCGGCATAACTGCTTTCATATTTATTAAATAAAGGTTTATTTGGTAACGAGTATTTTCATAGAACAAGGGGAGTAGAGAGTTTTATGGATTTTAAGCTAAAATTATTACCTACTTATACAATAATTTCTAGAATCTGCCTAATATACGAGTATATCTGCCTATAGTATACAGTATTAATATTCTTAGGCAAAATATATGTGTCAGTGAATGTATTATATTATACACATGTATCAGTAGCAGAATCTGGTTTCGTTGCTCTTAAGTTATAGAATCCCACTTCGGATGATATTGATTCTGCGCCATTCTGACGACACAAGGCACTCTCCAGAACAAAATTCCCTGACATAATTGTATAAGATTCAAACAATAAGAGTACCTTTACGCAAGGTTCACATCGCGCCTTCAAATTATGTAACAAATCCTAATTATAAAATGATCAAGAAATTTAATATTATTATAATACGGACGAGGCCGTGGTCACAAGTCACAAGATGCTTAGATAACGTCCCCGATATTATCTCCAAGCTGCCCTAGAAATGGAATTAATTTGCATTCATTTAAAAATACTCACAAAAAGTTGTTCCACTCGTTGGTCATGTGTGCTTGCCAATCAACCGCTTATAATAATCATAACTGTGAACAAAATTGGTTTTATGAAATTATAATAAGCCGAATTAATTGAATAGGGAGGACTAAACTCGAAAAAATATCGAATAAGAATGATAAGCGTTTTAAATGCATACTTCAAATAATTCAGGTTTTTAATAAGTCAATCCGGCAAACTTTATTAATATGTAAAATTATGATGTTATTAATTTTTTCATAACAAATTTTAAAATCGAACAGACGGGTTTCTCTCAATTATAGTATTACTTACCTGTAATCAATAAGGAACAAGCAAACTTTCAGTAAAAGGCAGCCATCATTAAACGAATTTTAATTTAGTTTTATAGTAGCATTTTTTATTAAGAGCGTATATATCGAGTGACGCTCTCTTACTCGCACTATTTGACAAATTTTGAAATATAAATTCAGTTAATTTATTGAAAATTTCTTAGGAAGAGCCCTCCATATTCCATAATATTATTGCACACATTTAAAAAGTGTTTCCAGTTTGATATATTTAAAAATGGCATGAAAAGAATTTCTGAAAAAAAAAGATTCTTTCAAAAATTCTTTTCATGCCATTCTTTTTTCTTTTCCCTCCATAACATGTCATTTCCTTGCGCCGCATTGGGCCAGCTGGTTTTGTAAGAGTCCAGGTCATTTCTCCATCTTTTCTTAGTACACAATGGATACAACAGAATGAAAACCAGTAGTAGATTTCAAAACAAATATTTACTTATTTCGGAAATACCCAATGGAATATCCCAACGGAACTGATGTGTGGAACGAAGTTTCAGAATTCTAAAGTGAGAATTTCTTAAATTAGCAATCGCTAATCCGCACGGTGATTGGTAACAATTATATATTTTTCCTAGAGGTACTTGCATATTTATATTTAAACTCTACTCTGTTTTACACTGCTCTTGTCATTGCCTCTACTGTCTCAAACCTACATCAAAATTTAAAATTACTAGCTGTGCCCAGCAGTTTTATCCGCTGTACTATACTGTGCCTATGTGTTATTTTAGGGTCTAAGCCATCCCTATACCAAATTTCAGCTCAATCGGTCCACCCGTTTAGGCGTGAATGAGTAACAAACATACATCCTTACATTCTTACAAACTTTTACGTTTATTATATGTACATATTAGTAAGATATTTTTTTTTTTCTGGGTGAAAAGTGTAGTCCTTTACAAGCACGAACACACACCCAAATATCCACACATTCTTACAAACTTTCGCGGTTATAATATTAAATAGGATTTTAAAGTTTATTAAAACACTGCCTATTTCAAAATATTTTAAAAAATACTATAGGAATAGTGCACACACAATGAATGTGGGTGGTACTGTATTGAGCAATAATTGTTTATTACGCATAAATTTAATTTTAGAAAAAGGGTTATCTAAATTAGTAATTTCTCTGGAATATTTAATTGAAACGTATCCATTTGCATTAATTTAATGTCCCTCTTAATTTTAAGTACGATTAGTTTTTAGTTATGAGCAGTGTAGAAAAAATCTTTGAATAAACACATCTTCCTCATTATGGAATATAAAAAATGCGTGAGATATAACACACTAAAATTATTTGGTGGGTACTTGTACGTCACTGCGCGGTACATTTATCGGATAGTGACGTAGCGCGCCCCCACTCAAAAATTATAAGCTTTATATCACAGGCATTTTTATTTTATTCACAAACCAAAAAAATACAGACTAATTATGTACCTATATTTTTTTACCATGTCAGCATTCCTATAATATTAGGTTCATGCAGAACGGGCAGGGACAATTCAGTAGGTCTATTCACTTATTTCTCTGCAAGAGACAGGAGAGAATGCCCAGCAGTGGGCAATTGAAGGCTGATAATGATGATGATGATGATTCACTTATTTGCCAGGGAACCAAACCGAAGACTGAATTGTCAAAAATGTATGAAATTACGTATTACGTCCTATCAATTTAATACGTCATTTCATACATTTTTGACAATTCGGTCTTCGGTTCGGTTCCCTGACGGATTAGTGAATAGCCCTGCAGTACTATCTAAACTTTACGTCAACGGTTTTCTCTTAAGCACATGTGTACAAGTATATTATAATACTAGCTGCTCCCAGCGGTTTTACCCGCTGTACTATACTGTGCTTATGTGTTATTTTAGGGTCTAAGCTATCTCTATACCAAATTTCAGCTCAATCGGTCCACCCGTTTAGGCGTGAATGAGTAACAAACACACATCCAAACATTCTTACAAACTTTCACGTTTATAATACATATTAGTAAGATATCTTTTTTTTCTGAGTGAGAAGTGTAGTCCTTTACAAGCAAGGTACTCAGTATTAGGCATAATTTGAGGGCGTGGTAATGCAACTGTTATGAGCAGATGTGAAGCTCACCGTCAGGCTCACGACCCACTTTCCTTATTAACCTGTTCCACGTCCACCTTTGTGTCAATATTTAATCATCAGCTTATTATTGTCCTTCTTTATTGAGATTAATGGATATTAATTAATAACTGTGCTAGGCAGCTTAAGTTCTTCTTAATATGTTATCTTATTTAGCCTTATTCTTTTAAAATACAGTAGCATGTACATTGCTTTCGTAATTATTAATATATTTAAAGTTATTGCTAATTTTTATCGTATACATATTTATGTTATGTGAATACTGTATCTATACAAATTATGTTAAACAAAAATTCAATTTATATGAGTTGAGTCGTTTCTAAGCTATTTTGATATTGAGACAATCACGTACATGGCACGTATCTCTAAATGTCTCTCTAAATAAACAACAAAATGATTAGTCCAAATTAAGACTCTTATTGTTTTAAAAGAAAGCTTCCATTGGATCAGTTACAGGCAGTTTTCTTTAACTAGACTGTTGTTAGAGTTATAATAACTATTGTTAAGAATGAAGAAGTAATTTTGATAAGTCAACACAAGCGAGTATCAATCTAATGTTGAGAACATTAACTTAACCAATGCCGGTTCCATAGAATGTATCTGTAAAAAAATAAACGAAATTATTAGTAGTCAACACAAGCCAGTATCCTTCAAAATCCCGAGTGCTAACTCAACCATTGTCGGTTCCAGTTGCTGGTCGGCAGCAGCGGGGCGGGCGCGGCGACATCGCCAGACGGCGGGTCGAGTTCAGCGCCACCGCTGTCCCCAGGCGGGTCCGCGGTGGCCGGCGCACTGTCCCCCGGAGCAGGCAGCCATGCAAGCACGCCCGCCGCCTCCTGCTGCGACACCCCGCGCCCCATCATCACCGACCCCGTCTCCGGCCAGACCGTCTGCTCCTGCCAGTACGACGGCGCAAGACTAGCGCTCACCTCCTACCCGCGCCTCTCCAGTGCGGCCGTCGGCGTCTACGGCACTCCATACCCGTCCACAGATCAGAACCCCTACCCTAGCATCGGCGTTGACAGCTCTGCTTTTTATTCACCACTGGTATGTATTGTTGATCTTTTTAACCTGGGCCTTTTGTTGATTATAGAGTTTAAGCAAGGCCGGTCACTACTTAGTATCATACCATGACAGTGAGCATGGTGCTGATAATGATGACCTAACTAAGACTCTTATATAGCACGGCAATGAATGTGACTATACCCATTAGATCATTCTATTATCGAGTATACCAACATCGCAATGTGCAGTGACTGGACAGTCAACAATGTCTTTTGATAGTTTCATAATATTATGACCAAATGTAAAGAATATTTTTGCCTGATACAGCCCAAGTACGGTCATGGTATGGTCTTGTGTAGTGGTAGTGGTGTAGTAGGAGTATTTTAGTGTGACTGCATGTATATGTGCTTTGGAATGCAACTGCATTAATGTTTAATTGATATAATATATTATATTTAATATCAATGCTTACAAAAAAGGAGCAACGTCACTCATAGTTTATGGTAGGTGCATAGCTTAGAAGTAAAGTAAGCTTTCAATATAGTATGCAAGTGTGATTTTTTTGTCGTACGACTTAGCAATATGAGCTTATAACGCTTTTTATTAAAACTTACATCGGTTTATGTATTATTAATTTCTGTCTAGTTTAATTATGTCTTATTATAATTAGAATTTATAATCTGTTAGAGTAGGGTCTAACAATATCAAAAAATAAGCTTGCTTTATAATGAAAAACTATTATGTAGGTACGCAATATGCATGCATACTTCGTGCATAGGACTCTCTGCCCCCACTCAGTCCCAAGCTAAGCCGTATCGTCGTAAGGATTTCAAAACATAGCCTTAAGTGTCAGGACTGCAGCCCCTAAAGCTCTTATCCTAGACATCCGACACCGCACACCTACATTGTACGAGAAACGTGCTTATAGAAGTTTATTCATGCGTGATAATTAAAAAAGAGACCTACAAGTTTACGATCAGATCTGTTGATTACCTAATTGAGTAATTAGCAGTTTTTGCTTCGAGTATTTATAGTTTTCATTTGCTCTTCCTATCCGCGATATAAAAGCTTATTTTAACAAGAGTGAGCTAACAGCGCAAGTTAATTGAACTTATTTCGAGGAGGCACTATGAAATGGGAGCGAGCTTAATTCAGTGTGGTTTTTATTCTGGATTTGTTTCCATGTATTCGTCATGAATTATACGAATTACAAAGATTGTTTATTTTCATAGACAAATAAATGCTTAGAAACTTAGTCCCATATCCTACTCTACAATGGTCTATCGACGCTGTATAAGGATCGACTAGATTTTCTAACAAACAGCGTACGGTAGATTGCAAATTGGTACGAATGGCTCGTTTGCCGTTTGTTCGCGCAGTGTGTGTGCGGCGAGCGCGGGTATGCGACGGGATTGCTCGCAAGTGGCAAGGTTTATCGCTCTCTAGTCTCTAGAGTCGAGTGTCGAAGCTCCGAGAGTATCCCAGTCGCAGCACACAACGTGTTTGAGTGTGTGGCTGCGTGCGAGCTCGGAACCGGTCCGGCCGCGCTCAGCCAGAAAACCACCAGCCTTCGCCGCGCCGCCCTGTCACGAAACATTAATATTGAAACTCAAAAAATAAATTCGAAAAGCGACCGCCATTATTATACCAATTACTTTTTAACTTACCCCACCGTCGAATAATACTTTACCACATTGCAAATGACACAAAATTTCTTGCTAAACACTTTTACGTTTCCATCGACGATGTAAATTATGAGGTACGCTGCGTGTGTATTCATAAATTGCGATACAAATTCGATTTGCGGTCTCTCGAAGAATGGTCGGAACTAGTGTTCGGTTTAACACGTTGTCTGGGCAACAGGGACAAATGAGCGGTCGATGTATGCGGCACCCGTAATCCCTATAAGGGCCTATTCTCGCTACGGACTCGAGACATACATCCGTGCTACTGTTCGCTTATAACTATTTACTTATAACGTGCTAAGGCTGGGTTGCCATTTGTCATGGATTAGGTAATACTTTCTTAAGCTCGACCACCTTAACTTTTATGGTACGACAAAAGTTAGGAAAAACTCTTAAGTTAATATTAGCTAGAAAAACATCTAAAATGCGAAATTGTATTTAAATTTAAATTGGTCGTTAATAAGTCAATATTTTGCGGTATTTATCTACGAGATACCCGGACCTAGTAGGTAATCCAGCTTGTTGGATTTGTTTGTAACATTTATCCCATACCAAGGTATTAAGTAAGTCAATTTTAAATCTGTGTGCAGGATATTGTCACAGATTTCTCTCTTATAAAGCACTTGGCGCGACGCAGAGGTTTCCGTTAAGCATTATATGTGAAATCCAATAATCCGAACAATCCTGCTGCAGGAAACGTCCTTTTTTAACCCGAACCTTTAGGCTTTCTAAACGGCGGATTTCTTATTAGATCGTGTTGGATGAGGAAAATATGATTTAAAACACATTTTTCTGCTTTTGAAACATGTTTAACATAGGTACTTTTGAAAAGGTTTAAAGTAACCGTTCAAACTGCTCATAATTACAATATTAGGAGGTAATAACAGCTCGTGTAGATAATTACGGATGCATCACAAATCGCTGGCGGTGCGGCGGGTGCGGTGGCGACGAGATCTCTATCTGTCGTACCTACTCTATGAGCCGGTGCATGTTTAATAACAGGTGTGTAAATGTATGTATACTGTCATTGTGCGCCTGTGGTCATACCTAGCTCACGACAAGCCTGGCCGGTTCCGTGCAAGCGACAATTTAGCGAACAATGACGACGCTCCACCACAAATACGCTCGTGTCTGATTCTAGCCATGTAAGTCTTCCTTTACATTTTTCCGATTTGAGTCTCTACCGTATCGACGCAAGGTTTATTTTAGCGGAACGTAACAGGCCCTTGTGGGGCAAAATATTCAACTGCCATTTTTGAACACGGTCGACTTCGGTGGCGCCGTCTGTTCGAGTCGCGACTTACTAACAATACACCCAGCGCCATCTTTTATCTATTGTACGCCTTTGATAATCAATAAAGGGGATTGTTTGGCGTAACCGCGTTTTAATGACATCACGTAAACTGGTTGATGCTATAATTTGTTGGCTCTATATTTTATGCAAATGTTTCTATAAAAGGTAGGATTCTCGTGGCCATTAACAGGTTTGTTTGTTATTTTACTACGTAGTTGATACGTATCTATAAGAATTGAGTAGAACTGTGGTTATATGTGGTATTATTTACCCTATGTCAATAAACAACGAACTTTATCTTATGAGGTCTTCATAAATTTCGTTACGTGTATTTATCAAAATATTAATTTGTAAAATTCACACTATTACATTATTTAGTAATTACTCTAGTTATGAATTTATTTAACTAAGATTTTATATTTTATATACAAGGATATACCTAAACAAAACCCTAAACAAATGTTTAATAAAAAAACAGCAGCAAAGAGATGGCAAGGCGAGCAATAAAATCTCTCGTCGGAACAAGTGCGACATGTGCGAGCATTCTGCTCATCATATCTCACACGTTTATTGCAAACGGAAACCTCCGCTAACCCTTCTCCTGGTCTGCATTACACACAATTGATAGACATAACGACGCCGACTCTCGAATTAACCGACGATGTTTGAGAAAGCGACTAAACTCGCGCTAAACTCTAACTTGTTATGAAGTCGAAGTTAGAGATCCCAGCGCCACCAAAACTTATTCACCTTCTCACGGAACTCTCTAGTACGAGGTATTGAATCGAGTTTAATAAAATATGTATTGAAGGAGATTAATCAAAATATTGTAAAGGCAAAAGTTTGTGTTGTACTTATACGTTTTGTTAATTCTCCGCGCTTAAGCTAAACCGATTGAGTTTGAATTTTGGCATGTAAAATGTTGCTAGCTTAGACCTCAGAATATACTTTCCAGCGGGCGTGGCTAGTAGATATAATACTTATGTAATTGTACACCATACACAAAGAAGGAACATTTAAATCGAAATGTACAAGCGTCAGCTTAAGACTGACATTGAACGTAGGTTGAATTTTGATTTTAACCCGTGTGGGTAGACGCAGCGATAAAATTAAAAGAATAAAATGCAATAAGTATACCGTTGTAAAAAAAAAGCAAGGCCTCATAGTAAT
Source organism: Hemithea aestivaria (assembly GCA_947507615.1). NCBI lineage: Eukaryota > Metazoa > Arthropoda > Insecta > Lepidoptera > Geometridae > Hemithea > Hemithea aestivaria. The sequence goes on from OX382323.1 coordinate 7,649,614, forward strand.
GAGCTCTTGGACTATTATCATAACAAAGTTAATACGCATCGTAACATAAAACAGGTAGTCCCAAATCCCATTCTACTCGTTTCATTATCACGACTGAATTAAAAGTTCGATAACAGAACGGGAAACGAAAAAAGAAAAGAGACACGATCTCGGCCGACTATAAAAACGTAACAAAACGCCAATTTAAATACATCACTAATCTTAAGTCAAAGAGAATAAAGTTTAGAAAAAGAAGAGCAGAAATTCAATTAAAAAGGGGAACCGGAGCGAGAGACGTGATGCGCAAGAGCCGAGCGCCCGATCGAGAGGGAAAAATAAATAAAAGTGAAGAGAAATCAAGCGAATTGAGAATAGCCATTAAGGTGTTAATGAGGGTCTTATTAAGCCGTCTTCTCCCCGTGGGTGGTCCGTCCTTACTGTTTACTTTGTTCATTAATCATGCTGGATTAACTTCGTCTAATTATCAAATCTGTATCAACCGAGCTCTCGTACAATGGTCAGCGTTGCTTTCAATTGTGATAGGAACATTATTTAATTATATCTATAAAGTTTAACAAATTAATGCCGTGTTTATTGCAAACATTTTATGTTAAGCTAATTGTTAAGGTTCTAGACTTTGGGGATATACAGTATGCAGGAAACTCATAGAATAACTAAAACTATAGGAAATAGGAACCTATTTTATACTCTAGTTTTGCGCCCAGCGTTTTTACCCGCTGTAGCCTATGTGCTATTTCAGGGTCTAAGCTATCTCTATACCAAATTTTAGCTCAATTGGTCCACCCGTTTAGGCGTGAAAGAGTAACAAACATTCATCCAGACATCTATTTATAAAAACTTTCACGTTGATAATAATATTTGTAAGATAACAATAATTATAATGTAAACTCAGAAAGGCCGGCATCATCAGAGTTTACATCAGATTCCATCACACTGGGCGTGGTAGGGTATAGGGATCGCTGTCTAATAAATGAAGAACGTCAAGTCTTGAATCAATCCTCTTATAATTCAGATCCAGCTTAGCAACATATCTCGACAATTATAATGCAGCACAAATCTTGGTAAAATAGCGGTTCATCGAAGACATGGTTCGCAGACGAGATCACGTTCAAGCGAGTAGAACAAGAATTTATAAATAGTGTTTTTTTTTTTGCGTTTTTTCATAACATCGTTTTTTTAGGTTCTGTGAAGATCACAATGGTTTATTTTCTCTTGAAAAGTCAAATTTATATTTATTATTTTTACAGAGTTATTATTTTATCATTAGGTATACAAATTAAAGTACAACACTTTTAAATAACCAGGCATTATATTAAAAATTAATTCATTGGAAGTAGGTAAAATTGCTGAAGATATTTTATTTTAACTTTTGTGTTAAACCAAAATTATCAATCATACAAAAATTTCAATTATTCATTCGGTATTTATTAAGTGTTATGTTTTAATTGAAAACATACATATTACATTATAATGATTAGTGTTATATTTTATCTACACTAATATCTACAGAGATATTATTACAATTTTCATTTATAGATTACAAGAGACATTCAAAACCACTATTTGCTGTTATCTTAAAACTTGAAATATATAGGTACATAATATGTATTTATTAAATATACTAGAGGTATACTCGTACACATAATATCTTTCTTGCCTAAAGTTCAAGATAAAATTTTAATGATAAGTTATGTTAGTATCCGCGTATTATCTTAACAACTCGATAAAAATATTATAAAAGCAAGCTTAATGGTTTGTGTTTGATAAAATTTTATTTCTTTAATACTAAGTCAATACTTAGCATATAATTACATCAAAATAAATCTTTATTGTAACAACTTCAGTTTATTTTTTCTTGGAAGTGTCTCCATTATGCATTAGTAGCTAGCAAAGCTTGTAATGTTTCGCAATGAGGTTATTTCGCCGTGTAAATTACAAAAAGCATCAACTGCTTATGTCGAGGTAAATAGCGTAATGAAACTTGCATGTACTTTAAGTAAATTAGTATTTCATTAAGTTAAGTGTACTATGTCTCTGTAATTACTGCACTAGACGACCATAATCTACTCGTATACCTAACAGTTCACTTTAAGTCAAATGAGTGTTTTTTCTATCTATCTGTAATGACATAGTGGTTCACAGTGTAAGTGTTACGATACATAGAATCGGCCGCCATCGCTTTAATGATGCAACAGAGTCGGTGAAACGTGGGTGGGCTTATCAATAAGTACATCGGCTATTTGACATAAATGCGTTATACTTAGATTAGCGTATGTGACAACCGATAAAATGTTGTAAAGCGCCGCCTAGCAGTGATTGACAGGACGCATGTTTACACAGCGATATCCTGTAGGTACACCTTCTGTATCGGCCATCTTATCTGGCGAACACGTAAGCGTTTAACGATACCGTGCGGCAACAAAGATGGTCGCCGGTCGACGTCGGTGACGCGCCGCGGTCCGGTCCATTTTATTATCATAATTCGTAAACAATCACCGTCAACCATCCCGCAACCCTCGTTTCACCTCAAATGCGTTAATTGCTCCGCAAATATACTCATCTTCGCACTAAGCGTTTACTTGCCGACTTTAATGAGTGGGCAAACAGAGCACGCGGCGGTGGCGGTCAGCCGCGGGCCTCCGGTCCACCGCTAATAAATCTTCGGATTTTCCCCGATTTCCCGGCGTCCCGCGGAGACCTCGCCACCCTTCCCACATTCCCGCGCCACTCTTATAAATTACCAACACGCTTTCACTATAAATCAAGCAACGGTCGAGCTAAATGCATTTGCTATTGTTTGAATACACTTCTAACACCACTATCGTGCCCGAGGTCGTGTTGATGTATAGCTAATGCATATTTCATTTGGCGATCATGTTGCGTGCGTTGCAAATTCTGCAGGCGTTAGTCAGCGGTCTCGCAGGAAATCTGTATCGTCTCCGTGTCCGGTCCGGAACCTGTCGATATTGGCTCGGTTCCGACTGAAGCGATGATCCGCGCGGTCGATACTATTACCGAAGGAAATGCCCTAATGCGTGATAATTGAAAGTTTTACGAAGAAGTGAGGGTCGGTTCCCTTACTTAAATAATTTCAAAACATTTATTAAGCGATCCGCAGCCACTTAACTGCATAAAGGTGCTTATTCTGACCGTTATCTCGACCGGAAGTGAAAAAAGTGATCCATGCGTAATTTTTGTCCGCGCCGTCTCACCGCTCACCCGCGCCGACCCGCGCTAAGCATTAGCCGAATAAAACAAGGTGTCGATCCAACTCGAGATAGCCTTGTAACTACACTATTATTACATTTTAGTTTGTTTAAAAAATAATACAATTTCATGTTAAGAATATAATTTACATATTAAAGAAAGTTTTGTAGTGTAATTATACACGACAATCCGTTGTTTCTTTCTTAAAATTTCTAACCACACCATAATTTCAAATTAGCACTGAGCAAATAGGTAACTGTAGCATGTTTAAATAAACTTATAAGTATTTTATTATATAAACACCTTGTTACACTCTCTAATTAAGAGTTATCTTTCTTATAACTGACGTTTCGAGACTATGAAGAAGGAAAATTTGCATAATTTGTAGGTATAATGTAAAATTTCAACTACTCGTGGTAGAATGCACGTACATTAAAATACACCGTTGTATTATTATACTAAAGACTGCAAAAAAGACAACAATCGACATGAAATGGCATATCCAAAGCCGTTTATATTATTATGACAGTATTTGATCGTTAAACTGCGGCTCGAAGGACCACCGCTGGAGAGGTTCTAATTCAAAACTGGATAAATGATATGTCACGGCCAACAATAGGCCAATGAAGACGTGCAAACTTCACTGTAGCCTATATTGTTATATTCAGCGGAAAATAATCATCGCGAGCGCTTTACAGTTGGTTTTGGAGTGAGTTTTTTGCGAGTTATTGTAGCGATTCGGACAGATGTCACGGCCAGGGAATCCGTGGCAACAAAAGCGCTCCGGGAGCGCTTTGTACCCGCGCCCCTCACCCCGCACCCGCCATTAACTCTGACACCTCTAACGTTTCTCTATCAAAATACATATTATACAATTTATTTATAGCTGTATTTACAGTATAATAGTTATTGCTCTAAATGGTTTTTAATGTCCTTATTTTAGAAGTAATTTATACGCGTTGAGCTTTACAGCTGCATTCACCCTCCGATGATGGCCATTAGCAAGACATCAGATAATACGATAAATGCGGGGCCCCGGATACTGTTATTAAGACACTGTCACTAACTTGTTTATGCGTATAACTCTTTAGAAAGTTAACTAATTGTTTCCCTTGGCAAGTTTCCAACGTTTTGGAAAATTACGATGTTTTAGAAAAATATTAAACTGTCTGCAATTATAGACAATCTTATTATGAGCAACGATTATTATGACATCCATCATCGATGTTATAATTTTTCTTTTTGATTTTTATCTCCAGAAAAAATAATTTTATAATAAATTGGTGATTAAAAGCTTTGAGAAATTAAATTTTCATGCTAGATATAAATTTGTATGCACGTTGATCTGATAAATTTGCCATAGACATAATTTACTAATTGATATACATACCTACACGTAATAGAAAATATCTATGATAAGCCGAATGTAGTTGTTTTGTCTTTGTTCTTTTGAACACTAATAATTAGCTGACCTTATCGAAACCTACAAAATAATACCTCCGTAGCTTGTATTGTAATTTAATCAAAATCTTATATAGGTACAACTTTAGTGAGTTCAGTTATACTCGTACATAATATGTAAAGTATGTTGTTACAGTGATTGCAGCCTAGAAAGAAACTAAAACTCTTGCATACCTATTAATATAATATGGCCCATTTAGAAGAAAAATTTAATAGTAGTTGTTCTTTTAAAGTATTAACATCTATGTAGTCTCATCTCAATAAGGTAGTAGTAATTTACATACAAAAGTCTAGAAGTGTGTGTGAGTGTGTATGTAACATCATTTTAAATTGCTGAACTGATTGAACTAAAATTTAGTGTCCTGACTTAGACGTTGGCATAATATTTTTCAGACAAAACCACTGGGCACAACTAGATACACCTACTACTTATTTACCTTTATTAACTTAACATTATTTTAATGTTAGGTATTAAAGTGAAGAAATAAAGTAAAAAAGGTGAGTGGCGTGTTAGGGTAGATCTATGTCCAGCTCTAGACGACCGTGGTCTGATGATGGTAGGAAGTTAAAACATAGCTTAGGTGTCGTCACTGAAGTGTGGGCTTCTGTGGGTAAGTGACAGTTAAGTATAGCTGTAACCAAATCAATCAGGAAAGCTCAATAATTGATCGCTCGGTCTCCGGGCCTCCAAGCGCAGTCCCCCGACCTAATTACCTCTGTCGCCCTCCACACGCTCACGGCTCATTAAGAACCTTCTGTTGTTTGTTCTCCTAATTAAAGCGGAGCTTTATCGGTCTCGAGGCCCGTCTAATTGATATCATTGCATTTACGATCATTGAATTACGTCGGCCGCGATCGGTTACCGTCGGGTTCGGCCATAAAGGACTCGGCCGTAGAGAGCGCATTACTGGAGACACGCTGTCGTCGACGATACGCATTGACGCTGCATAACACTCAAACTTCAAATGTCACGTCAAATGTCTTTGAGCTAAAGAGTTTCTACTTTGAACGAGCCAATCAAACTTAGAAAAAGCATCATAGAACTGAAGTCTGTCAGTGTCACTTTACGAATAAGCGAAATGCACACAAGAGCGACAGAGCTAGAGGTACATTTTGTTGCCCTGCTCAGAATCTCAGTTTTATTGTTTGACCCAATTCACTTTTCTATAAACTGGGTCATACTGACAAACAAATTATATCTATATATCGCCAGTTATAGAACTTTTTATATCAAATGTTAAAATTTTTGGTTTGTAATTATAGTGTGCAATAAAAAGTTATCTATCTAGAGGTAAAATCACGAAAGCGGGGTCTATTTTGGTGCTCTGGTGTATTGGTTCGGCAGTTAAACGTGACCGCACATTGTCTGCCTCTCGGCTCCAATTGACTTGTATACGAGTAATGCCGCTTTATTGTTTATTTAACTATGGCGGATGTTGATGAAGAGTTTTCGCGTCTCGTAAACACCTACGCCCCCTGTCGTCTGATTGAACCGACTGTTAATGAATTTTTGATTTATTGTTATAATAAATCCCACTAAGCATTATAATTAGGATTGCATCTTCATGCATTTTTGTTGGATTGACAATACTAACAGTACAAGTACCTAATTTAAGGCTTGATACGTTAAATTATACCTAGAGGTGTTTATTTGGAAAATTTATATTTTACTATCGTTTGTGTGATAATTAAATACCAGTGTTTCATCATATTATGTAGGTAGTTCATATCTAATACATGTGAACAAAAATTAAACAGATTTCAAACACTCTTTTAATAAGTGAGAGTGAGACGCCCATTTCGATTCATAACTTGAAAACCGCTCAACTAATTTTGATAGAATTTATATGGATCATCTGGAAAGTATCTTTACCTACTCTCGCAAACAACAAATATTTTCTTAATCGGCTTAAGCGTCTTCAAGAAATCTGTGAACACTGAATACATTACGTTCAATGTCTATAAAAAAAGCAAATAAAATGTTCCGAACACAAAGGAAACACTAGCAAGCATTTCGAAGTTCATAGGAGTATAGAGTATTTTACCTGAATACTAGTTAGGTAAAACTGTCAATTAGACAAAAGTAACTTTTGATGTCTAACAAATCATAATAAAATCGCCGATCATATTCGCATAATAATAACAGTTTTACCAAGTCATTCTAAGAAACAGTATAGATTTCCTTTCAGTAATCGATATCTAATAATAGCTTACGGTTTAATATCAAATTACAAGTATCCAATCGGCTATTTGACGAGAAGCAGTAAAAATCTAATTACGTACACGGAATATCACGCATAATAAAACAATACTAACTCGATACCAAATTTCTTGTGAAATATGGTCCTCGAAGTGGAAAATAACCAATTTCGTTTAAATCACAATCTAGCTATTCTTTGATACCCGTGAAATTGCCGTAACGAAATAAATGTTAAATAAAACGTAAAATAAAATTATTGTGCCTCCACAAACAAATAATTGGAACGGGAACGTACCTAACCGCCCGCGCCCATAGCCGCTCGTTTTATGGCTTATTTGGGGGAAAGCTTTATTGAACCCAGCCACGTCGTGTTCTCGTTCAGCGAATACCACTCTTAACTCTACAACTATAAGGTTGTAAATAGCACATGCGCCCCAGATTGCGTCACCACCGTGCGCCATGAAATGACTTTTTCGTTTGTATTCGCTCTTTATCCACTTAGAGTCATTCTTTTTCCACTTGCCACAATTCACTTTAGATTTTGCTTACCATTGGTATATTTCCGAGCATTATTATTTTATAACGTGATGTTAGTTTTTATTAAGTAGGCTTTATTACTGACGTGTTTAGAATTGTAAAACACGACTCAACGTTAATTTAATTGATTCGTTCTAATTTTAAAGTTTTAAAAACATCCCTTATTTCAACTACCTGTATATAGGTAGGGTGATATAGGTATTGTATGTACGGCAGATATAAATCTAAAACATTTTTTTTGTATCTAATAGCTATGAACCATATTCCAGATTATAAATTCAAGGATTATAGGTTTCTATAAATAATATTATGACTAGCGGGTTGGCGTAGCGGCCTCTACGACTAGACCGTATGACACCGCTCTATTCGTAGAGGCCTCTACGAGCTACGAGGTAATGCAGTTTATGGCGCAGAAAATGGTATTAGGCAATGCAACAGCCAACAGTGGGGCAAAATGATGCCTTTAACGTTGGTACGGAAGCCAGAAAGCTGAGTCGTGGCATGATGAAGTGTCGTCGATTTGGCAAAGCGGCGGGGCGACGCGGCGCCTCGGGGCTGGAGCGCTGCGCTACCACAATAAGCGGCCACCGATGTGATGGGGTACGAATTTATGAACCGTCAAATAACTTATCACCACTTTAATGATTATGAAATAAACGAGACTTATTTATGAACCGCACGGATCACTCGAACGTGAACTTTGTCTTTTTTGTTTCTGGGGTCGCGAGTCGCAGTCGCGGGTGTACTAGTTGCCTTTTATTTATGGATCTAGCGGCGCGTGTGAATAACGTTAATAGTGGGGCTGGCCCCTTTTCGCTACTGTTTATATTTATTTGGGGTCGGTGTAATGAGTCTATCTGGCGCGCTGACTCGCGAACTCTGTGGAGAATTGATTAAAATGTTGTTAGATTCAGTCTTACGGAAAAGGGGGATGAATTGGCTCGGATAAGATTTCTGATAGTTAATAAACGAGCTCATTTGTGCATCGCTATTTATTTGAATCAAAATATGGGGTTCTCTTAATTCGTATGCAGATAGAGGGTTTAAAAATAATAAAATTATAACAAGTTATTTTAAATATTTAACTGTAAACAATGTCACATGGGAATGTGATATTTAGTAATCTTGTAAGCAATTTTAAATTATAATAATTTATTAGATAAGAAGTAATAGGTAGCTATAGATGCAAAACTGAAACCAAATGTAAATTAATGTTTAACTCAACCATGGTCACTCGGAGGCTCACGATGATGATGATTATAATGTTGTACATACTATGGTGACAATGTCACTAATAAATGAATCCTTCTTTTTACAAACTGTAGAGGATACAATAAATATAGTACTCAAGACTAATAGATCTCGAGGTATACCTACAGTCAGCAGCCCTATGGTCAGACGATATTGTCAAGTACTTTGGAAGGAACTGGATGAGACCCGTAGAGGACCGCTAGGAAATAAGGTGTGGCGTGATCGTAAGGAGGCCTATGCCACGTAGTAAGTAGATACTGGCTGAGTAGAATACTCGTAGACAGTAAATAGGATAGTAGTAGTAGGTATTTTACCGGGGGTAGACTTCCTTTGCAGGAGGTCATCTAGGTGGGTACCCCAACAGTGCCAGTTATTCTACCGCCTGAGCAGTGTTGTGCAATCATTACTGTGCTTCGTTAGGAGGGCACTGTAGCTAGTGAAATTACTGGGCTAAAGAGTCTTAAATGACTCAGGAGTAAGAAGCGTTGGTGCAGTGTTCCTTAAATTTTTCATCATTGTGAAATCCTAAGTAGCACTGTACTGATGATGGGCAGCGTTGTCTCTTAATCATCAGGAGAGCGTCTTGCTCGTCTTCAACTTCATAACATAACAAAAAAGCTATGGCATCGTTGATGTTGATAATTATAGGACAGCATCGCAGTCGTTCCTGTCGTTCTTCATATCTTTAGTATCTAACCTTCTTTTGTAACTTCCAAAACCAGCCCCAAAGTCCTTTTAGTTTATTCTTTTCGTATCATTGTTGAAAAGATAATGCATACTGAGGTAACATCTATTAGAGTGGTTAGCTTTAAAAATGAGTGTTCTCAGCACGTTGACGACATCATCAATGTTAAGCGCGGCACGTACTCGGCCGGCTAATGCAGGGGGCGCGACTCTCATCACTCATAGTTAGCCAGTACGCTGCCCTCCCGGCTTGTCACTACCAGGGAAACGAACCATTTTTATCTCAGACCCACAGAAGAGTTGCCAACTTATTTGTCACTGATTCACTTATTTGTGGGGAAAGGGTATGTTTACACTGTGACTGATATAAATGACTAGGCTGCGTACTGCCGTAAACGTCTTTAAAAAAAACGAGGTTGTATTTTTTACGTTTATAAGCTCATAGCTTCGCTTATGCTTTTTCCATTGTATCAGTTTTTAACGCGACTTGTGCAAAAGAATGAAAATAAAAACGTAACGTCATTTTGTTGGTATTTTATCGTCGTCGGTCACAGCGCAACCAAGCCTGATTGACACAATTTCATTGATTTTTTCCATGAAACAGAATGGGGGAATGACATAGGCTATTTTTGTACTCAAAATCAGTCCCTGAGGGTTAGAGATTACATAGGCACAATCCGATTTAACACGTGGAAACGCATACAAATAGGCAAAAGTAAAAACCTTGAGCGTGATGACATACGCTATAAATAACATCGTAGACATAAATAGTCTTTCCCACGTTTCTCATCAACTAATAATAAAACATGCATAAAAACTAAGTAAACTAATCTGAGACTAAAGAAGGTATAGATCGTAGTGCGTGGGATTCCCTTTTATGTCCTAAAGTAAACATAATTGTAGAAAAATACGTGATTATCCATAATTATAGACAAATATAATATTTAATGTGTACTTAGCTTTACTTTATTGATTAGTCACTTCAATTCTGGTATTTGCACATATTATCACCTTGAAACTCTTGGCTAAGTCGCAGTAATTTCGCCATCATTTTATTTTCTTATCAATATATTATTTAGTTCTTCTACATATTTTATAATAGAGGTTTCTTTGCTGGTGGATGATTTTGAATTAATTTAGAACTTAAGAAAAATCCTGTTAACGATCAGACAGACATTTTAATACAAATCGAATCGTATGTGTACCTACCTACCTATTTTTTTTTTATTTAATTCATAATAAAATCAAATGTAAAAATTTTATTATTGAATTTTATTTATGACATTTATATTTGTTATCATTAATTTTTACATGGTTATAAATAAAATTTGATCTGGGTTCTGTTATAGTATGATCTCGCCACAAAATAAATAAGGAAATAGAATGGCGATGATTAAGCTCAAAAGCGCTAGAAATTTGTCCAAAACATGAATAAGGACATTTCATGCGCAAAACTAAGTCTCACTCAGTTTTTATTCTGTTACTATTTGAGTCGGTTTCTATTAAACCCGATCTAATTATATTAAGTAATCTGTGAGACTCGACGTCACTTGATTAGTTTACTACTTAGCTTAGTTTCTCTTTTCTCATATAAACCTGTTAATAAATTAGATTACCTTTACAATATCATTAAACTTGGTATAATTTAGTGGGCAAGCGTAATCTTTGCAACAAATCACACTAATATTATGAGTACAAAAGTGAATGTGTCTGTTGGTTTGTTCTTTACATTGAAATAGCTGAACAGATTAGGCCGAAATTTAAAAGATAAGTATGCTTAAAATAATTAAAAAGATTTGGTAATCAGCAGGTATGTTTATTTAGTTAAAACATAAAATGTAACCGCAATTCTGAGTAATATAAGATAAAAATGCAATAAAACAATAACATTAATTAGTTCACATTGTTAATAACTCGAAGTAGTACTAACTTTTTATATGAATAATGATGAACTATTAGTTTTTAGACCAGAAACCACAACTTGAAACAACTTTATTGTTTTTATGTTGTTTGTATAGTTAAGTACATATAAAATATATAACATCTAACTAGATCAAAGTAATGAAAGGTACCTTGTTGCAGTTTACGATCACATTTAGATAATGTTAAGGAAATAAATATTTTTTGGTTTTTATTCTTTTTTTTCTTATTTGTCTATAGTTTCTTTTACATACATATTTACATATAGGTACAGAGGTAATCTGACTGACTCATAAAAACTGAATTTTCGAACACCTGACAATACTTGAAGTGGAGATGTCGTGAGATATAGAAAAGTTAGATATAATTTGACGAGGAAATTGTTATAAAAACTATTCGTTTTGAATAAATTATTCCTGTTTCACTATACCTAAGTGCTCTAAGGGCGACGATACGCTTTCAATACGCGTCCGCCATCTACACGCCGCGCCTTGCGGTTAGAAATTGTTCAATATAATTTGAGTTTTATAACACATCAATATATCTCAAATTGCTTTTAGCAGTCTTAATAAAACACTAACTTAATTCAAAAAGTCAGTTTTTGCAATCACAAATTTATCTCTACTTATTTAAAGCTGTAATTGAAAGCTGGTTGCCTGGAAGAGATCGCTCTAAGCTATAAAGTCTATCGTCGTGGACCTTAATGTAATAAAACTAGCATAAGCTCGCTACTCTACCCGCTTGACATAATCCTTTCTTAACGAAGGCCTCAGTTACCTACATATCTGTATTCTAAATATCAACACGATGCGATCCGCTCAGCGGTTTGAGGTGTGCGTTTATAAGTCAGTCAGTCACTCTTTCCTATATAATATTTAGAAGTTATGCAAATGATTAGTTGTACATTATAAGCAAAATTTGACGTTCTAGTAACTAGTCTCCAATTAAAGCAGGTCTTTAGGCTCATTCATCACTAGGTGTTCCAGATATGTCAATGGTCTAATATAAACTATGTACCAATAATATAGCTTCACTACTCACTACACTAATTAGCAAAAATGTTATTTTAATGAATACATAAAACAATTCAGAGCATCCCACTAAAACGTGTTTTAATTAGTAATGGATATAAATAACTCAGATTCGGTTCCAAGTAGGTGGTTATGATAGAGAAATATGTAACTGTATTATTTTGCTAGGCACGTGCGGTCATTTTAACCGTTATAATAAGGTTTCCTTTAAAGTTCACAAGTTTTTATATAGTAATCAATAAAACATTGCAGTTTTCAAAAATCTTTGTGTTTTCTTTTTAATATAGGCTTTCTGAATTATTATTTACCAGCGAAACCAATAGAAAAAAGCCTATGTATTATTTAAGCTACCGCTTATTTATATACCATTTTTCAGCTAAATTGGTTCAGCCGCTTAGGTATGTAGTGGTAACAAACACACAACCATATTTGGCATTGATTTTATATTATAGTCCAGTCATTATAGTAAGTTCACCTCGGAATTCGAGATACCCAGCTGTAAGTCTGTAAATACTTGTATATTGACACCCTAAAAGTTGACTCAAAACCTACATATGGTAGGGTGTACTATTAAATTTCAAGGTCAAAGGTTTTTTGCAATTTGTATTTGTGATCAATATTGTAAAATACAAAATTCTCTACAAATTTTGTTTAAAAAAAATTTTATACGGTGAACCGTTTTAGATAGAGGGCGGAGAGCGACTGACTGACCTATCAACGCACAGCCCAAAACGCTGAACTGATTGAGTTGTAATTTTGCATAGAGGTAGGTTTTAAGGCTTAGACAGGCAGGCAGGTAGGTTTTAGACATCCGCTAAGAAAGGATTTTTGAAAATTCAACTCCCTAAGTGTGGAAAAGGGGGGCCCAAAGTCAAATAAGGAAAATCAAATCTGAGCTTAAACCAGTGGAATGATTAAGTTGAAATTTGGTATACAGATAGGTTTTATGATGTAAATTTCCGCTAAGAAAGATTTTTTGAAAATTCAACTCCTAAGGGTGCAAAAAAGGAGTCCAAAGTCAAGTAAGGAATATCAACTCATAGCCTAAACCAGTGGAAGCATTGAGTTGAAATTTGGACAGCGTGTTCTTTAGGTGACTTTGGCGACCGATAGAAAGGGATTTTGCCAAATTCGAACGGAAACAGGAATTATTCCCATAAAAGTTGATGGGAAATATGGCCAAAAAAAAAAGTCGCCATATATAGTTCATCAACTAAGAAAATTTTGTATTCTACAATATTGATAATATATACAAATTGCAAAAAACCCATAGGAAATGAGATATTTACAAAAAACCGATTTTTGTGACCTTTGACTTTGAAATTTAATAGTTGTGGAAACCCTACCATATGTAGGTTTTGAGACAACTTTTAGGGTGTCAATATACAAGTATTTATAGACTTACAGCTGGGTATCTCGAATTCCGAGATTCTTACCTAATTTAAGCTTAAATGACTGGACTATTAGTAGGATTGTAGAAAGTGATTTTTGCGTATAATAAAAAAGATCCATGTACGAGGCATGTAAGTACATCCCAACTTTTACTTACAAAAGTCTTGGAAAAATATATCCTATTTTTCTTGAAAGCATGTTCAACTTCGTGTTATTTGTTCACGTTTACTTTAGGTACACTAATGAAAACAAAAACCGGGTAACTCGGGCGGAGAATTTCCAAGCAAATACATTTCATCTTTATTTTACTTAACACTAGGGGAACAAATAAGCTCGTTCTTTTTATTCAGTTATCTCGGGTGTCAACCAGTGCCTCCTCACGACTCACGTATCATAATAATGCTTTTCATTTTATTATTATCAGAGAGAGCTGCGAGCTCGGAGGGGCGTGAGGGGGATGATATCCCGGGCCTCTATGGAATCGTTCACACTTTTAATTTAGTTGCTCCTAATGTATGCGAATAGCTGTAGAGAGGGTTCGCCTAGCTGTTAAACAACTATCACGCAATGGGTGCGCACTTGCGTCGCCTTTAATAGTTTTCCCCTCTGCATCCATACATTATGCAAATGCGCCAGTGATATGTCAGCCTATACACTTGGGACTTTTATTGTTGTTCGTGAGTTTATTCCCTTTTATTAAGTTAACTTTAATTAAATTCGAGCTCGTATTTGTAAGGCCGATTGACTGAGTGGTATTACGCGTAGAGATTTATCAGCTTACATGCCAGCTTAGCGATGTAGAGAGCTAGCTTAATTGGTAACTGCGCTTTCAAGATTAACTATCTTTTGTCTTCCACTAGCGTTTATTATGCGTTTGGCACAAAAGTTGCTTTGAAATGTAGGCTACATTACCCACTGAATAGAAAAAAAAAGACCTGTTCCTACCAAGGAGTCCTATATTTATGCACGTATTTTTGCATGTACTTTTTCTTCTTCTTTGCCAACACACTAAAAATTTTATCCTCTACTTATAGAAGACGAATAACTTAATAAGTATTCGTATAAGTACATACTATTAACAGGTACCTAATATATAAACTTTTCCAGGATACATCGTGGAAAAGTTTATATTAAAGTTAACAAGTTATTCGAGTCTATTTCCTATCTAAAGGAACATTGTTAGGCTTGATGAAATAAATAATAGAAAATATGTTCATTATTTTTATTGATTTGATCAAGCTTGATACAGTTGCTACAGATAATAATATCGAGTGCAGACGAGTTGTTCAGCGTATGGTTATTGTGTGGTGGTGTATTTCAGAGCAACCCTTACGCACTGAAGGAGGGTGGCGGCGAGATGTCGGCGTGGACGTCGGCCGGGCTGCAGCCCTCCGGCGGCTACTACCCCTACGACCCGACGCTGGCCGCCTACGGGTAAGTCCCCAGAGCACTCGGCCTCCCAGGCCTTCGCCCGCGCCACTTTAGATAAAGCCCGCGCACCACGGATTAACATAATATCCTCCCTATCGAGACTTATCTCTCTAATAGATTGCAATGCGAAATGTACGTGTTTGTATTTGGCGACTCGCGTTGACTTTAATAAATTTTGTTTTGTTGTGCACATGTAGCCCCTTTTCTATTTATAAATGTGACGGTTATTGAATTCGGCCACTATTTGTGTCATACTTCGTTCGGTTTTGAGTTTCCATTGATGCTGTCAAGGGCAAAGTGAATCCGGTTAATCGTGAAATCGCTTCAAGCATCACCAAACTCACGGTGATGGGCTTTTGACTTGTCTAAAGGTGTCAGATTGCTAACTTTGGACACGTCATTTTTTATCTAAATCATAAAAGTAACTCTATTCGGCTTAAACACCTTTGACTTTGGTCTCGTATATTAAATTTCTACTATCGTTTTTACCACGCGTGACTCTAATGACTTTTTTCTTAGGGTGTTTTGTGGAGAGGTAATATTTAATCGACATAGTCATCACTACGATCTTACGGGAGTAGCATGTAAATAACTCGATCAAACTTAACAGCTTAATGGCGCTATCTACTTTTTATTTGCATCTGAATATTAGGGTAACACAGTTATTGATGTCGTTAAAGGAGTAGTAATAGAGAGAGTGGATGTGCCTGGTCAACAATAAGGGCATACCTATGCACGGCGCGGCGCGGCAGTACGGCGGCACAGAGTGCGGAGTGCGCGGTGCGCTAGGTAGTGCGTGTCGGCCCCGAGGGACTAATGACCGAGTAACCACTCCCGGTTGCTCGCCGTCTCATTCCGACACATCTCCACCACCAAGTTTGACAGAGACGAATGATGGCACATCCATTCGCGTTAGCTCCTGATTAATTCACAGTTTTTCTCTGAAACGCGATCGCACGACGCGACGCGTTGCGTTGACGTTTTTGGCAAACTTATCAACCCGTCAGACGTGTCGAAGAGCGAGGGTGGCCGCTTCATATTATTATTTATGCCGCGACGTCTTATAAAACACTAAATAAACCTATAAATCGACAATGTCCCCATAACAATGTCATAATATGTATTATGCAGACGCATCAATTAAATATACGTTTCACGGCGCACTTGAAATTTATCCATCCATGAATCACGGTGAAACTGTCTGAAAATAAAAACAAATCATGGCACATCAAAGCGAAGTTATGCTGACAATTCGGCTGCGCTCGACTTAATATATCGCAGGCGGTGCGTTATAATCTAAAAATAATTAGAGGCGACATTAGTTTTTATGCGTAAA
The DNA here is from genome assembly GCA_947507615.1 of Hemithea aestivaria. Taxonomy (NCBI): domain Eukaryota; kingdom Metazoa; phylum Arthropoda; class Insecta; order Lepidoptera; family Geometridae; genus Hemithea; species Hemithea aestivaria. Next base: position 7,666,064 of record OX382323.1, read on the forward strand.
AAAGACGCGGCAGTCGAGTCGAGCTACGAGCGGCGAGCACGGAAATACTCCGTGATATATAGCGTCGCTGGCTCACCTACTATTGTTTGCTGTTCCTACGGGATTATAGGGTGATCTGTTATGGTAAACTCCACTAAAAGTAAACAAAATTATTCCAATGCGGAACACGTCGTACTGTAATAAAATATGTCCGTTTAACAAGCCGTTGAGTTCTCGCCGTCGAATAAACAACATTAATTTTATTTACACGATAATTACATACTTTTCGTCAACAGAGACATCGTAGGAAATACGCACTTGAAAAGAAAAACTTCATAAGAGGGCTATAAAACGTCCGGGGCCGCAATAAGTTAGGCACGTCGTATAAATAAGCTTACAAAAAATCAAGTGCGGTGAAAAGCGTACATAAGCAACAAAAGTTGGCCGCGAGTGTAGGCGCTTTCGAGTTAAGTACCGTTGGCGTATTATTTTGAACAGCCTGTAATCTGCCACGCCCGCCGCGCGCCGAAATGAAAAATTACTCAGCTATTTTTAACGCAAGTCTCGAGCACAGAAAACGTACAAAAATTAGAGGAACGAGGCGAGGGAGCACTTGTACCGCACCATTGAGATCAAAATACGTAGGAAATTACCGAGCCCCAAGCGTGCGACGCTCTAAAGGGAATTATTTGTGTGCCAACGATTTGGGTTGTTACTTTTTAAATAAACCAAGTAAGCATCGCTTGTTAACGAGACGTGCCATTCAAACGACACACTTACCATTTTGAGACTCATTTATTTGCTAACGAGCCTTTCAACTCGGGGTTTAGAAACGTACAATGTTAGTGTTAGTATGGCAATTCCACTGGATAGTACTTAGAAAATTACAACTTTCGCAAAAAAATTATACGATATTAGGCACAATAAAATGCGCTGACCTAAAAAATAAAAGACAATTAATTATCTCATTAGAATAGAGCAACGAGGAAATATCCACGAATAGAGTCACCAAAATATTATAGAGGTAAAAAAACAGTAAGATTCGCAAGACAACTAAATTTTACTTTAAACTACATTATTTACATATTTTAGATATTGATACAGTTGAAAAATCGATCTAATGAAAAGCTGTGGGTATATATAGCTTTTCATTAGATCGATTTTTCAACTGAAGAACCTGCATAGAAAGATGGCGTCAAGCATCGCGTATACCTTCACATTATTGTGTGTCAGCTCTATCATGATTTATGCTTTTTATAAACTCACTTGTTAAAATGAACATTATTTTTATAATGACTTCATCGAATTGTAGGTTTATAAGCAATGTATTCGTATACAATTTTCATCGTGTCAATATTAATGTATGATAGAGGTATGCGAGGGCTCGTCTGAACAACAGTAATTAGTGTTACTAATTATCAACACTGGCGTCTGATTGACAGACAACTGGTACACCTTTGTTAACATCCGTCAAACGTCAATATTATAGACAAACAGCCAGCAATTATAAAAACATTTGCGCGATAATCTTGTTCTCTGCAAAAACAATGAACCGACGATTCGTTTTTTATTATAACGTTCGCATGTCATGATATTAATTATAAATACTTCGTTAACTACTTTATTTTTTTAACAGTGTAACCAAACTAGTTTCGCCATAAAATACTATAGCAACTCAAAAAACGAACGAAACAAAAAGAGAATACAAAAGGGCAGACCTTTCTACTCATGTAAATAAAAGTCTCTTTACAGTCTGGTAAAAATTTAAAACTCTAATAAAAAGAGTAATTTTTATTCGTATTTCAACAGTGGTTGTGAGAGGAAAAATACTTTATGTATTGGGAGAACAATAAACATGCCGCATTTTACTGTCGCCTATTGTGACAGCGCGGAGCGACAACAAAATAAACGCAACAGTCGCTTCTAAAACGCCTATACTCGTCTCGCACTCGAGCTGCGAATCCTAATTCTGCGACCCGAGTCTCCCCCTGAGGGGGGTATTACTTATGTACGTGTGTTACATAGCAGTTCGGGGAGGGCACGTAGAGCCGCAATTCCCCCAAGCGGGCAGATCGTAAACCTCCGATACCGCGAATTGAATACTGTTGCAAGCTCAAATATGTACAACGGTTGTCGGTTGATTCAGTAGCCGCCCGCCCAACGCTCCACGTGACACATTTCAACACAGACCTTATATTCAACTTCCATTTATGACAGTTTATTAAAGTAAATTAATCTGATTGTCATAATGAAGTTAATTTGTATAATAAAATAATAAGTTTTGTTTGTTTATTAAATATCCTAAAAATCTAGACGAGCTTTATAGAAAAACATATTATTTCACTTCTATTAAATGAACCAATTAAATTCAAGAATGCTCTGTTACATGAGATTAAAATTATGTCGAGCTTTTTGCTTTTATCCCCAAATAAAAAGAGATACAAAGTGTTTCCGCCCATGAAAGTATTAACGAACTCGTAACCAAGCTCACGTGTCGGAGTGCGCGAGAAACTGACCTGTCTAAATTAATTAACAAAGATTGGAGGAAAAAGAAGTCTGCAGTCAGCGCTGCATCGTTCACTAAACAGATGTCATCGCATCGGGTTAATAAAACATTCTAGCAATAAAGCGCTTTGTTTGTTTGTAGTAGACGTCTCAGCGCCCCGCCAGTAACCGCGGTAGATTTCTGAAGAGCTTATTCGTGTTCAAACTAATGCGGTTCGGTTTCACAGGCTTACTCTGGATGCGCGTTTGACATAAGGGTATTAATATCTTCGCTCTGATACCTATTCTCTTAAGAGAAAGTCAGTGATGTAGGGTTGAGCGTTGAGGGACAGAGTGTTACAATATAGGTAGGTACCTAATATGTTTTGTGTTTGCACGAGGGGAATATAAGAAAAGCTGATACTTTTTTGAGGAAAAAAATCTCTTTAAAGAAAATTATATTATACTAACTAATTGTATCTATACGGGTAGGTAAATAAAATGTTGGTGGTTAAGATACACGACTCGTGAAGGCAATAAGCATTACCGGCGCAGTCCAACGAGCAAGATGGCGTCGCGATCAATGTGCGTCGAGAACGCCCACGACCGCCACCCACGCCTGCGCTGCTTCGAGACGCCCTGCACTTGCAAGTGAAGTGCAACGCACCGCCTTCCCTTACTTTCTGATAAACAACTTTACATTGATGCACTCACCAAATAATAACATAACGTTGAAAGTTGAAGCTATTCTCACGTGCCACTTTTCCGACGACCACCTCCCAAACTTCAGTATTTCCATTAAAAAATATTTTATAAACAACTTCAACTATTTAAATCTTACTCGCGTCACTCAACCCAACATTTTTATTTCTTTTTTACACGACTACTAGAAGACAAAATTAAAACTGTAAGACGTTTGCCGAACATCGCGGTTTTCATGAACATTGCCGTGGAAAAAGCAATTTTTCAACAATTTTCGCGCTGAAAATCTATTTATTGAGCCTCTCAGGGCGCGCTTTTGTCCTGCGGATGCGAAAATCGAAGTCAGGTACGATACCGAGGGGAGGCGGAACGTTTTACCACAATTACGTTCAGAATGCGGATGCAAATGGGATCGTCGTAGGCCCTAAAAAGTATACCGAATGTCGTTCGGTGCTGCGCGATAGCTTTATTTTTGCTGCCGTTACGAGAAATCTATTGCCCATAATAAAACGCCTATCTGTTACGAATTTAAAAGCCAATTTATTACTCGCCGTTAGCAATCCGACGCACGGACCGAACGGTTATACTGAAATACATCGGTTATTCTAATATTCACGTAATAATATTCAAGATTTATTCGTTCTAATATGATCATAAAGATGATATAAGCGACGTTGTCAATAAAGTTTTCATGAGTATATATATGTGAATGGGTTAGATAAATATTTCGTAGCCGTCGGAAGACGTTCAGAAAGTATGACTCAGAATGTGGCCCGATTCAATTGTAAACCGACGCATGCCTGCGAAGTTATATTATGGCTGAGCCGAGGAAGCGTGCTTTCCCACTAGGCATAAGTAAGTATAAACATGTTTGTCGACAGATACGGTGCCGGGTACGATCTAGCCGCGCGGAGGAAAAACGCTACGAGAGAGTCCACAGCTACCCTCAAGGCGTGGCTGAACGAGCACAAGAAGAACCCCTACCCGACTAAAGGAGAGAAGATCATGCTCGCCATCATCACCAAGATGACGCTGACGCAGGTCTCCACCTGGTTCGCGAACGCGCGCCGCAGACTCAAGAAGGAAAACAAGATGACGTGGGAGCCCAAAAACAAGACCGACGACGATGACGATGCCATGCTCTCCGACGAGGAGAAGGACAAAGATGATCAAGACGACAAAATGAAAACACACAAAGGTTCGTTGAGTTTTTTCCCATTCCACATCCGATAGTCAACCTTTTTTAATAAAAGAAACCGGGTATAATAAAGCTTGACTGTCGGTTGTCTATACGATTGTAATGCTTTTAGTGTTAACGTAATTAAGTCTCTTATTGCAATGCGATCGTTAAGAGCTTCTATAATGTGTGCTGTTTTTTATTAATGCAATTGCGAACGACGATTCTTTTATGTGACTTCGTTAATTCTCTTTACCTCAGGGCAGTACGTGTTACTCCATGTAGGAATTGTTGTAAACCATTTAAAATTACTGGAATTTAGTCGTTGTGTATAAATGATGAAGTGAATTGGCATAACGTGGCTGAGGGTCTGAGGGAGTACGAGAGCGGGAGGTGAGGGTCGCTCGGCGGGAGCGAGGCGGGTGCGAGGCGGGCGCGCGGGCGGGCGCTGGCCCCCGGCGGGCGCGGAGGAGGAGAGGAGCGGGTCTCAGGCGTGTAACTGTGCGTAACCGCTCCTCGCTCCCGGATTTCCTATTCGTAGTAAAGTGGGCGGCGCCCGGGCCAAATTTCATATAACGCGTCTTCCGGCCGGCGGTACAACGGGCCGAGGCTCGGAGGTCGCGTTCGGCGTGTCTGACGATCTGCCCTACTTCATGTTCTTGCCAAAGGATTTGTCGAGTTCGTGGATCGTTTCTTTTATGAGGATATTCCGTCGGAACGTAAGTAAGTACGGTTTTGGGGATTTATAATGTGTTCCAATTGAATGTGGAACCTTTTTCCGGTGGGCTCTTTGTCGACGTTATTTATTTGTTGTGCTGGAGTTTTTCAGCGGTGCATCGCAATACATGCGCGATTTTCATTAATATGAGAATAAGTCCAGGGTACAAGTCGGTGTCGGGTCGGGAGGAATGCATTTTATATGTTAATATGAGTCGCGGCCGGTATAAGTGCAATAATAAAATCCAGATGCGTATTAGGCGCGGGACGTGAGAGTGTCGAGTGGAAGTGCGAGCGTTAGTCTCGCTTGTCAACAACATAAATTATAAGTAGGCATTGTTGTTATAAAGATTGTTGGGAACAGGAGTGTTTTCATTGCAAAGTTCGCGGCGCTAATGGAAGGCGGCGGCAGGGGCGTCACGGCTGACGCGCGGCATACGCTCGCTAATGAAGCTCCCTATGAGAGGATTCGGTACAGAAGTGTACTTAATTCGTGGTTTCTATGCCGCCGCTGCTCACTGCACTGCTCGCTGCCGGGCGCCGGGGGCATCACATGTTGTTAATGAACTATTGAGAACTCTACACTTTGAGAGTACTTCAACTGGGTTCTGTATCTACCATTTACACTCAGAGAATAGTTTTTTTTTAATAATTACATACCTCAAACAATTTAACGAGGGGTTCTACTACAGATAAAAATAATTGTATCTGTAATAGTTAGGTTAGCTACCTACTGATTTAAAAAAAACATTCGCATTGGTTTTGGACGAATACAAATTATAATTAGAGTTGATTATGATAATTGCTAAATTAATAAATTTCACAAATTATATAATACTTATATCAAATTATTGATTGAAAATAGTTTCAAAAATGCTGTAAAAAAGCTTTCAAAAATTCACATATTTCAAACAAACACTTCTCCGCATTTTTATGTGTATCCATAACGGCACTTGTACACTGCCCCCGGGAAGTTCATCATAGGCCGACTACAGAAGGCTACAGAAGTCGCAAGACATTGTGTTGCGGATTATAGGCACGCGTCGAGTCCCTACTCCCTACTTCCCGACAACTACGGGGGAGTATTAATGCTTTGTTATTGTACACTTACCAACTCTTGCCGTCGACACAATACAGCTTGAGAACTGTACTAATGTACGGTTTGTCCACTCTTAAAGTGCACGCCGTTCTAAACGTGTGAGTGGTGAGCAGGTGCAGTTTGAACCTGGCCGAATTATAGGTACTTACGAGATATGCATATTATAAAAAAAGTATAGATTTTTTTTTGCAACTAATAGGTACTAATCATACATTTTTTTTACAGAGCTATGATTAATTTTCTACAGACAAACGTATAAAAATCTTTGGATATAGTACGATAGTAGATAGTAGATACGTATTAACGTATTATTACAGAATACTCAGTTTTATCATACAGTTACTCATTACCTACATAAATTGGTAAATAGTAAGAAGATACATGCCTGAACTAATATCACATTTAGTTGCATACTAGTTGATCCCAAAGGTTTACCCACTGTAAAAAGCCTTTCGGTTGCAGAATCTAAGCTATCTATTTACTGAATTTTAGCCCAATTGGTACAGCCATTTAGGCATGAAAGAATGACAAACGTCTTCCTATGCATACATACAAAATACAAACTTTTGCATTTATAATTTAATAGAATTATGTAGATGGGAGCTAAATTATTTCTTGTAAAACGGTTAAATATTTAGTACATTTCAGTAAAAACTAGCTCAACTTAACTAAAAAGGTTAAAACATAAGTACACGTCAAAAACCCATAATAACCGAACAAATAAACCATAACATTTCTCACTAGCAATACATAACCATTCTTTAACAAAAACGTCAATGTTAGCGACGTGTAATATATCATTTTAAGTCACGGCAAACAAAGCCAATATAAAAGCTTTCACACGCGATCCCTAGACCGTAGTCAGCAAACAAACATCCAGAACTATCCCGCTCTAAGCCACTCATGAATAAAAGCTTCATTTTCGGACCCCACCAATAAATGTTAATTTTTGTCGTGAACGCACGCATCGCAAACAAAATATTAATCCGGCGAGCGTTAATGGAAAACGAGTAGACGTTATACAAACAAGTGAACATCGCACGGAGGGATTCCCAGTCCTCTTGCGAAGTATAATAAATTGCAGTGACCTCGGCAGTAAAGTGCAGTGCAAGCCTGCAAGCATTGCGCCGCGCCGTTGGGGGTGCGCTGAGAGTCCACGTGACGAGATCCGACTCACTCTCCCCAACACAAACCACTCTTCTACGAGCGTCTATCTCGATCCGTTCGTCACATGTTCGCCGTCAATAAAACCCTATTTATTGACTAACTTGTTTCCTAATTCGAATACTCGCAAGTTACTTTCCCGAAAAAGCTTTTTATTTCCTAACTTTTATGCGTTTGGCCTCGATATCACGTGATGGTATGCGAGAAAAGGTGGTTACGTTTTATTGCTTTTTACAATAAAATATGCCTTTTTAATTGTGGTAACGGCAGGTGTCGAGTTCCCACAGAGTGATACACTGGCTCATTTGTTTACCAGCGTGAACGATAGGATAGTCTAATACTTAAGAATGTCTAACACTATCTATGTATATCAGAGCACGATTATAAATTGTTATGACGGTTGATTAATAAAATTATTATAAAATATGTTACGATTTGAAAAAGATAATCGATTGTAGGTCTAGGATCAATATGATAAATATCCTACATAAGAGTCACCACATTTGAGCTAAGTGAATGCATAGCTCATTGGTAACTTTAAGAGTAGCTACTTAGTGACCGGTCATAATATTTCTTCCCTTAGTAGTCATAAATAATTATAGATAGATATCTCGTAGATAATCCTTTTGTGAAACAAAAAGAAAATGTACAAAAACAACTACCTACAACAACAACACACAATACACACTACACAAACACACACACACTATGATGACAATTAAAACCCTATCTTGATGACAAAACATAATCATTTTATAAAAGTAATTTGGTTCGGAAGAGTCCATTTGATCCATATCCGACCGCCTGCACGGAGATAAATCTATAGTTTGCATATCCGGGGGAACAACGGATAAACTGCAGCCGATAAATATTTATGGACGGATTTCCTTTAACAACCACCGAATTTGTGACTGATGGAATAATAATTTACACTTACACACATGACCATTTTCGTGATGGGTTAATTTTATATAGGTGGCAAAACATTGAATCTTTTGAACGATTTTAACACAGAATCCAAATACAGTTAGAGGTCAGTTAGATCAACGTATCATACCTACACTTTGATATTCCTTAATTTGTCAAATTGAGATATTAAAATTCACGAGTATCATGAATTTTCTCTCAACACAATCACTCTAAAGCTCCAAAACAAAATAAAACACAACACAACGGACACTCGAAACATATTGCAAACATAAAACATAACGAAATTATCCAATTCCAGCTTATCTCCCGCCGTTGTGGGCGTTTATTAGATTAATGCAATGAAAATTAAAACAATTTGCCGGATAAATATCTTCGCGCGGGAGTATCAGTGGTGTCCCTATTTATCCCTAGTGAAGGGCAACGCGGATAACCCCTCTTAAAAGCTAGGAGCAGTCAGCTTTAAATGGAATAAAGCGAATGACGTCGAACGGTCTACCCTCGTCCCACCCTCCCACTACCCGCGTCTTCCCGCCAGCCTCTGAATTTCATTAGAGCCCCCGCGCCCTTACAAAAGCCACTTTACAACAGAAAATGGCATTATGATAATACTTAGAGCATTATAAAATTCGCTGAATAAACATTTTTGTGTAATTGTACAATAACAACTTATTTCAATCTGAATTCAAGCATATAATTATTTTTAGGTTTTCATTAGGTTTCACATACCTAAATAACATTCCTTTAATCTAAATAATTTTCGTTGTTCAATTTTGAATAGTAACGAAATGCATTATCAAAAGATAACATTAAAATTAACAAAATATCAATAACACGGCAACCATAAAAACGAAACATAAAATGAATCGTTATTGAAAAGTATCGATGCGGTGTGCGTTGTGCGGTGATGCGGCGTGATGCCGCGGGCCGCTTCGGAAAATGCGAAATAAATGCTAGGCTTAAACACGAAAGGGATCTCCGGGCACCGAGCCCGCGGCGCCGAGCCCACGGCGAGGGAGTCGCGCCCCAAAGTGGTATTTTCACTTCGCTAATCGGATAACCACTTAACGAATGGGTCACTGCACGCCAAACGTATTTTCACACGACTTTTCTGGGGAGAGCCCGCAGATTCCGCACGTTATGAGCGAAAACTTACGTCCGCTCGTAATGCGATCGCCGCCCGTGACCGACCTCCCGCCTATGGACCGTTTCAAAAAAGTTTTAAGCGACTAATCTGATTACGAGTGCGCGCGCTCACGCGTTCCCGGTCGATCGGACGTTAAATATGATCGATGAATACGATTATCTTTACAGATGAGGAGCGTAAGGGCGACGACATGCTGCAGGGCATGCACCACCAGATGCTCGGTTACGGCATAAAGGAGGAGGCCAAGCGAGGGGCTTCCGACTGCGGAGTGCCGATACCCGCGTCGAAGCCGAAGATATGGTCGCTGGCGGACACGGCCGCATGCAAGACGCCGCCGCCGGCCGCGGCACCTTGGCCGCAGCAGGGGTACGGCTCGGAGCGCGGGCCGGGCTCAGACGGCGTCGCCAACGGGTTCGCGCTGCCGGCCACGGCGGCGGCAAGCCCGGCCAGCGGCGCGTACGGCCGCTACGGTGGCTTCCCCGGCCAGTACGGGCAGCACCCGTGCGTGCACCCGGCCGCCTTCCCCGACGTGCAGACGGACACGCCGCCGCAGACGCCGCCCAACATGAAGGTGCCGAGCGTGGCCAACCCGCTGGGCAGCGGCGGCGGCGCCGGCTACTGCTTCCCGCGGCACCAGCAGTCGCCGCACCGCGACTCCTACCACAATCCGCACCACGCCGCCAACAACCACCAGCCCAACCAACCACATCACAACGAAGGATCTGCTGCCTTCAAACCCTTCTATAAAAGGTTACTATTATTTTTATTTACAACCTAGCAGTAGTAGCATTAGTAATTTTTATTAGTTTACATTACACATAAGTATTACTCAGGTTGGACCACTACCAAGAACAGAGTTAATTAGCTGATGAAGTCGTTGTACAAGTAGATAATTGTTTTGATTATATTGCGATGAATGTTTATAGAGAACGCCATATAAACAACAAAGAATTATATTAGTAATATGGGAACAATAACAGGAATTTACACATGGCGATAAGGCCCTTCTAGCGGATTTTTTTTTTCTAAGTATGTGTACATAATGGTTTACAAGAAACCCCTAATAGTTTAGTATAGGTAAAGGATTAAAACAAAGATTGGATATTTGTATGAAGTCAGTAATAAGCATAAGCTAGTCTTAATTAAAATAATTCTGGGTATTCGATCGGTACGCAAAGTCACACACTTCATCTCCACATTATTCTCTAAACAGAATATAATATAACCAAACAATTTGTCAATATTAAAGTGACACACGAGCCCTTTGCTAAGTCTACATAATATTAAACCAAAGCCCCTGTAATAGGCTATTGTTTTGATATAATATAGAGTTAGAGATGTATTCTCTGCAAGCATTGTGGACCTGTAATGTAAAACCAAGATTTAAACTGAACATATTGTAAAATAAATGTAACTGAATATAGTGCTTGATAATATTAATAATCAACTGTCCAAAAGGCCAAAATAAATATTCCATTCTTTACCTTCAGCATTTTCTAAGGACTAGTTCCATTGACTCTCTTATACCTAGAATATTGAATGTGACAATAATGAATTGCAAAATACTAGGTATACTGCCGGTATACATAACATATTACCAAAAGGCACATAATTTGATTAATTGATTGGATTTGTTTTTTATTGATTTTTTATTTCCCCCGTAACACATCGAGTACATAAAAGCAGATAAGATTTTATTTTTGCTATATTTTGTGACTATTTATTGTTCAAATCAATAAAAAAAGTAAAACCTATAAAGTAATTTGAATGGTCAGTATCTCGGGTAATAGCCAGAGTTGTGGTTTAGTGGCGTAAAGTTCGGGTGACATGTCGGTAATTGAAAACAATGGAGCGACTGCGAGGAAGGGCATCGCGACTGGAGGGCAAGATTGCAATCTCTCTTACATCATTTGTCATTGTCAACCGAACCGCACGCCTACATGCGTCTGGCCAAATTACTCGCACTACACTCGCATTAAACATGTGCGCTATTCGAAAAATTGTGTATCTATCATTGAATAAAATTTGCAAATTATTAAATAAAATTCAGCAATAGGATCCCGTTTTTATCCTTTGGGTACGGAATCCTAAAAAGGAAAAAGTCAAAATTATATACCAAAACGTAATAGCTGACAAAAATCCTAATAAAAACAGTAAAAATAGACACAAGTGCTTTTACACCTTTGAGTGAATTCGTAGACTTCTAAAAATATATAACCTGATTGCTAAGTTTTGTATCAGGCACATTATTATGAAAGTATAGGTAGGTAGTTATTAAAAATGTAATTTGTCTCTAAACCGTAAAGCAAGAGAATTTAATACGACTTGTACAAGAATTTTATAATATGATCACATTCATCTCCATGAATGTAAAACATGTGGCGATAATCCAGTCCCGTGTCATATCGCGGTATTATAATATATTATTAGGGAACAGCTGATTTATAGATATTCATCTCGGCTCATTTTTAATTATGTGAAGCACGTAACAGCGTGTGACAACGATTTCTATTAGGTTCGAATGGGTCCCGCGAGACACATTTTTCTAAGAGTCATCGTCGGTTTTCTAAGAAGCGACAGAGGTATTCGCCACTCGGCTCTCATTAGAATAAATCGAAGCCCCGACGTTGCCGCACAGGACGGCATCGCGAAGAATTTTGTTTTAGCCAAACGCTCACAAATTCACTTCTATAAGCCTTTTGTATTATTTTGGTTTTCACGCCTTTTTGTCCCTCGAATTCTTTGACGCGAAAATAACTCCTTATCGCGGCATTCCTTTTAAAGTTGCCCAAAAAGAACGGATTTAAATCGACAGTTTTTGTATTCGACTTAAATAACATGCCTGCGATGTTTAAGCTTATTATTTTCCTAAACGATATCGCTACCAAAATCGAGATACTGCTTGAGAGAAGACTATAATATAGTTTACAAAATACGAATTTATATATTGCATATTATCGTAGACTGTCATTAAAGTCAAAAATATTAGTTCTATTTCAAAATCGTATACTTACCTGTAATGAAAAAGACCCTATATGAAATTGCCGGACGTAATTTAAGAAGGGCTTGATTGAATTCATCTGATTTAAATGTAACAAACGGCAATCGTTCTGAAGACAGAGCAGGCAATATAGTGGGACAATAAGTATTGTCCTAGAGAGTGAGCGTAGTGTGTGAGGTGTCAGTGTACAGGAGAGGCGCGGGCGCCGGTCGAGGCTGCGAGATAACGCCGCCACCGCGGGCTGCGTGGGCGCGGAATCTCAATGGATCCTCTTCATTCACAACACTACCTCCGCATTAAAAGCTCCTTTCCTTTTTTTCGACGACCCTAATCTTACCTCTTATCTCTCGATCCTGACTCGGGTCCTCTGTTTCATTCAGGCCCAGGTCGCTCGGACAACCTGTTTGACTCCTTTTTTCATTGACGCCGCTACAAACTTTAGATGACCGCGGCCGAGGTCGAATTTTTATTTCTTTCACATTTCGGTTTTCCGGTCCGAGCGATTCGTTAATAAATTCTCAGATAATGAGACTGAACGTTTCGTCACCTCATCTCGATTGGTTTATATTTTTTACTTTTTCGGTTTATATGTGTGAACGCAGCGGCGGGCGACGCGGCGACGCCGATAGAATCGGAACAGCTATCGGGTCGACTTCTTTTTTCCTTCATTTAAATACCGCTATTCTTTTTGAGAGACGTTTTTATTGTTCTGGATAAATTAAAATGATACATCCTTTACAAGTAGCTATATATTATATTAAATGGTCCATGGGATATTATGAAGTTATTAATATTGTATAAAAAGGCGTTAATTCGACGTTTAAGCTTTTTTTATTTCTCAAGGGGATATTTATCTATGTAAATAGAAGATGTATACCGTGACACGATGATCATCTTCTAAAACTAACGTAAATCTAGATAGGATTATGATGTTACCTTTCTTCATGTTAATTATTGTTATAGGCACAGACAACATGCATAATAAAATAAAATAAAAAAATAATTATGTACTTAAATATTACATACAAAAACAAAAATTGTATTATAGACTTTTATTGAGATTTTTCAAAATCTACTTATAAGACATTTTTTTATACAGACCACCGCAGCGATACGATGGTCAGACGATTATATTGTCAACAAGTACCTATGTCGGAAGGATTTAGATGAGACTTGCACAGGATCGGAAGGAGTGGCGTGATCATGAAGATGCCTATGCTCAGCAGTGGATAGGGGCTGTAGATGAATAGATAGAGTAGATGATAGATAGATTCTAAGCTATCAAAATAATGTTGTATTAATATGTATGCAATGTGTTGTTACAGGTAAAGCTCGTGAAACCTGGGTCGCTGCCCCACCCTCGACAACTAAGGACTGTCAAATATCTCAGTGGCACAGTGTTTCATTTACTTTGTAAAATGTCAACGCAAATCAAGTAGGCGTATAGAACTTGGCTGACTATACATACTAGGTCAAAACTTTGTAACTATTTAATTTCGTATATAGGTTAATTTTTAAATTTCTAAAGTAAAATGCACAGTTAATGTATAAAATGTTAAGTAAGTACTTAAATTTCGTTTGATGTTGTTATTTCGACGATTGTCCTAGTACTTAATGACTAATGATTAATCAGACGAGATGAGAAATCGACGTTGCTCAGTATTTTTATAGATTTAAGAAAGAATATTGGAATTCAAATTTATTTACAAACGATCATGAGAAGCGCAATTAATTGTTTAAACTTTACATCAATATTGGTTCAGTAGTAGGTTATTAAAATATAATCGCTGTGGAAATAAAGACGAAAGTCTTCGTGTAATTAGAAATATATTATTTTATATTGATTTGTTGTTTATTAAGTTCTTCCAATACCTATTATGTTACGTATTAATTCCTTGAAGCAATAATTAGCTGTGTTGAGATCGGGTGCCACATTCGTGAATAAACACGAGATGTGAGGAGAATAATAAACTTATATCAGAGGTCAGAGCATTGTACGGCGAAATCACAGAAATCTTAATATAAAAGCTTATTGTAACTAAAAATATATCCTTGAAGTGGTCAAGATACCTACGCATTAGAGCATTGAGAGACATTTTAAAGGTTTTCTTTAAAGTCACGTTAAGCCCCTTAAAATAAGGTTTAGAAAAAAAGTCATGTTAGATATAGTTTATTTGTTTTAATATTAAGATTTCTGTGAATAAAAATATTGTTTAATTTTGTTAAAATTGAGTGTCGATACGTCGATTTGGTTATTGTTGTTGTCCCTGTATATAAAATGTTGTGTAGATTTTCTATTTTAATTTCACGTGAAGTGTACAAAGTATTTAATATTATGGTTTCGCCAGATTCGATGTTGTTGACGGACACTTCGAAAAGAACTTATAAATATTGTTTAAAAGTATTATTAGTATATCTGTACATAAATATATTCTGAATATTTTATTTTATGGTCGCTAACTTGGAGCATGAAACGCATTTACAGTCGATGTCACTTTTGATATAAATATTGTTTATTTTAATTCAGACATTTACCTAGAAACACCATTTATTAATTAAATATTTTTAAAGAAATATGTGCTCAATTGTCGTTTATAATAATACGATTAATCTGTGTAACTTTAAGGCTTTGTTTACAAACCAGGCGATGTGGTTCATTTTGCAAATGAGCATTTATGAGATGCATCATGTTTGTCAAATGTAGACAAGACACGCTTATTCATTGCCATGTGAACAGAGCCTTGTCCATCTCCGGCTACTAATAAAGTTATTGTAATGTATTCTTTCAACTACATTAAACTGTATAAGCAAAGTAGCATGTATCATTAGAAATAACGTGTTCAATGTTTTAAGATATGTATAAGTACTGCAGAATAAAATTGGACATCGTTTTACATACTCTCCTTTTTATCGTCTTCAATCATTTGCTACATTAATAATTATTATTTTCCTTATTGAATTTGATTATTGCCAACATTTACCAATGCTTCTTTTAATATATGTTACTGATAATTTCAAATACTTATCAAAATTGTCTACTCATTCATGAATCAGATCAGATAGAACGGAGTCTTTAATATGATTTGTTTTACATTAGATAGGTACAATAATTTCTTTTAATTTGAACATTGAACACGTGATTTCGCCAGTAGCTATGAAGACCAATGTGTCGTTTGAGTTTGATTCTATATTATATTTGACATAGTACTAAATGTATGGTTCCATTGATTGAGTTGAAGGAACCAGATCGTCGGAAATGGATCACGAACGACACAAGGTTTTGATTTATATCTCACAGCTAGTCCAAGGTATGTGAATAGATATAACAGCGACAGCAATAAATTGACTTTTGATAATTAATTTATCGGCCTTTGAAGTTAATAGATTTGATAACGATCCGGTTCTACCGCGTCCTTTAATTAATCGGATCGGATCTTCATTTCTTGTAGCAATAACAACGAACGTAATTTTATAAATATATTATTTCATGGTCACAAATCGCAATAGACACTGCAATAATTATTATAAAGTTAATAGACAAAACGTCATTGATAACGAAACTCTATTTCAATGTGACCAAATCGAATACATTCGCTTAATATTAAATGTTCTATATATAGATATTTATAGAAATTATTATAACTATTAATTATTATGAGTAAAATTATGTAACGATTGTAATTAAATCTTTATTTCAACAGACATGATTTTTATTTCTTATCCCCTGGTAATAACAGATAGAAGACATCATATTACATATATTCAAAAGTTTGGATACTCAATACGATTATATTATGCATTTCCATTTGAAAAAAATGACTACCTGCTTATTTAGTTGTTTGAATGTAGTCTATTATTATGATATGCTTATAAGTAGTAGTGGTATTTGAGTAATAGCCGTCAAGACTTATATAATATATATTATTATAACTATAATATTAGTAAAAATCTCGTTACATAGTGTTTGTTATTGAACTTCGATTTTAGTTTACCTTCCTCTATACATTTTTGGTAGGTCTGACAATAGATCGTAAAGTATTTTTCAAACGAGTCTGCTAGTACCATAATAACCAGCATCTTTGAAACTTTGACCATGGGCCATATATTATTACGGCAAACTTACGTAAAAAAGCCTAAGTTTTTAGATTCTAAATCCGGTACTTATCAAGATTTAAAAAGAAACGTTAGCGATTTCTTATTATCCACGTTATACCCAAGTATAATAAAGCCAAAATCTCTGCCGGTAAATGGAGCTATGAACTCAAGGTAATGGAAAAAAAGGTATAAATCGAGTTAACTAAATGGTTCAGTCTCGAGAAGAGAACAAACAAAAATGGGGGAGAGTCGATAATGAGCCGGCAAAAGTCGTCGGTTACCCGAGTAGGGTTACTCCCTTACCTACAGACTCTTAAACAATGCTTAAGGGCTAATAAAAGAGCACTCTTTTAAACTTTTTAAGAGGTATTCAATTCTGGAATTTAATTTGCTGCCCTAAAGCCCGGTAAGTATCTTCCTAAATAACGATCGTCCAAATGATAGCAGCATCTTATTTCCATACTAATTTAATATCTAATAATAATATCTTCAAATGTCTGTGAAAAGTCTAAGTACATAGTACATAGATTTATTAAAAATGTCAAGTACCTAAGCTAATGTGATAGTATTATGCTTAGAACGTATAGAGTATAGAGGTATGATAAAAATGTAATTATTTTTGTGCACTTAAAAATATAATGTAGTAAGTATGGTGGCCAATACCATTATAATATCATAGTAATAGATATGGAAGTGCATAATAGGTACTTGTATTGTGAAATACCACATTTGTTTCTGTTCCTTAAGTACAAGTTTTTGATAATATTCGATCAAACATAATGAACATATTGAGAGGAAATCTATTCAATTCAGTTAAATCTTTTTCAAAAACATGACATAAACTGAAATGGAATATCTCTAGGGTTCCGTTTAAAGTTAACAAGAACGCGAAATTTGTGAAATTTATTTTAATCTGATGGATGCCACATCCCACCATGCTTGGAAACCACATAATTTTTATTAAAAATGTAATATAACAACTGTGACAAAATAATGAATGGAAAGTATTATTCCTACATAGGATGATTCAGACGTAATTTTATTAAGCCCTTAATAAACAAGATTTTATCATTTGTTAACATTAGCATAATAATTTATAATTGAGCTCCAAATAATATATGTATGTATGTATACTTCATGATAAAGCTGGCATTTGCGATGAACTGAGATATGCTAACAAAACAAATAAACTTTTGGCCCAAATATTTAATTATTGTGAACTAGAGAACGGTAAATCATGGTTTTCACTTCATGAAATATTATATCACAAAGTATCGTAAAATAAAACAAATAATAAAATATCGTTGGAGCTATCATAATATTCCATATTCGTTTAGATAGCACATAGATCGTAAACGGTACCTCAGTAATTTGGTGACAAACAAAACCATCTGATTGGTTTAGTTAATCAAATCCGTTACTATAGCAATTGAATCTGCAATAAAACCGCCAGTGGTCATAAAACGGTCATAAACATTGACAACACAAATAGCAGCTAATAATGTACGGGACCAATCAGGCCGCGACCGTGCGACACCAATAATATTTTATATACGTACCTTTATACGGAGATCACAGAGCATTGCAGATGATTGCCGCAATAAAAATGTTTGCTGAAGGCACTGATTTTAATTAATTGGCTTTCAGACCGCATTAAAACACAATACATGTTCTGCTACGGTGAGTTAATGCTACGGTCGGTATTTTTAATTTTTTAATACATATTTTATTAAGTGCAAGGACCGGATTAAAAAGCCATCATACCTGCCTTTCGTTGGAGTGTTTAGTTTGAGTGATTTGTTAGTGTGGCGAAGTCAGGAAGGTATAGGTGGTGTACGGTAGAACTAGTTTCTATCGCAATCCGCCAGATGGTGCACCTGGTTTCGATTCAGTTTGCAAGTGCAAAAATTTTGTAGAGCTTTTAGGCCGATTGAGCAATACAGAAAGGTATTTGATTACAAAATCATTGTATCGATTATTATAATATTATGTTTAATTTGCAGAAAAGGTATACCTATCGACAAAATGTTATGAGTTTTAACGTCAAGGTGATAATGAAAAAGATATTAAGTGAAACTGGTGGTTCAACAATAATGAAGTGATAAGAGAAGCGTCTTAAGTCCCCGATCAATAACTCTATATTTATCAGCCTGATTAAACGTCATAAGTGATTAAAATGAGTCCACAGGTGTTAATAACCACCTGCCTAAGGTGTCAGCTCTAATCACTACAGATTTACGTGAATGCAGGCAAATTTATTCATAACTCCATATTTATCACCGCGGGCCTCGTTCAATAGTTTTTCACATGTAGGAGAAAATTGCCGAAATTCTATCACGCCCGAGGAGGGCCGTTAGAATCCTGTGCACCTTGCCCAAACCGATAAATCAAACTATTGCGTAATATTGCCCTTATATGCATGACGATCACTCCGGACCTTCACTTTTATTTATTACCGCACACTAAACAGATTTTATGGACGATTTATTGGCAGCTTAGTTTATTCAGACGTTGATTTTAATAAATTTTTATAAGACATTTTAACGGTCGTTGAACCTCGATTCGCACAGGAAGTCGTATCCATCTTCTAATAACTAAAATTTTCGTGGAATGTTATCTAGATTTTTATTCATTTACACATCAGTTACGGATCAATTTGTTGCTTTAAAGTTTATCTCTTGTATTTATTAGTTGGAGAGATTAGAAGAGCGACATTAATATAATATATTAGAGTTGTTTACCGGCGGAGATATTGTAATTTATTTATTGTGACACAGTGTGTTAGACGTCATGTTATTTAGTAAAATAAGCGTCTATAAATCTCTATGACTTCGATAAATAGGTTTGTGTGGTGGTTCACGCCGATAACAAACTGGCGGCTACCAGATGTGTGGCGGCGACTGCCGATATCGGCCATCGATCGCCTCTGGAGATGCGATCGCTGCATTCCCGTCGTCCATCCCACTCCCGACATCCAACCATCACTGAAAACATCACTTTTCGTCATTTTATCTACGGTAACATCTGTGCTTTATGCTGTTTGAAGTACGTATTCTTTTTACTTTCAATAACTTATTTTTCATACGTTCATATGTAGTATTTTCTAAGAATTGCAAACTCTCCAATTAATTTTTTTTTATTCGATATCCATGGCACTGAAATAACTGATGGACTAAAAAGGTTTTCTAACCTTGTCGAAACCGAATTTTTATTTTCACTTTATGTGCAACTGGCACACCTACATATACATACATATGTAATAAATCTTACTAATATTATAAACGTGAAAGTTTGCAAGAATGTATGGATGACTGGATTTATGTTTCTTACTCTTTCACGCCTAAAACGGGTGGACGGATTAAACTGAAATTTGGTATAGAGATAGCTTAGACCCTGGAATGATACATAGGCTATATACAGTACAGCGGGTAAAACCGCTGGGCGCAGCTGGTTTTGTATACATTTATGGACTTATCGGTACCCAATTCACGAGTAAAACGAACCAGAGATTATCATATTAAATTTTCATCTTAATACAACTTTTCTGACGTCAAGGATAATGTAAACAATCAGCAGTATAAGAATGGTTGAACTCTACCTATTGAACATAAATAATGTACAGAAGGGAACTCAAAACCACCACATACGTTGTTTTCGCACGCCGGCAATTTTGTTCACTGTGCGTTTTAATTATTCTCATTAACTAAATCCGAAATCAATTGGTATCAATTGGTTGGTTTGGATTTACCTCTAGTCTAATTCGATTAGTTAAACTTAATTGTTTTTATTATTACCAAATCAGTTTTGAAACTAGGCTTTTTAAGGCACTATTACAATATCAACACTCAATATTCACTCATTCATTCATCACTCTCACTCACTCCTTCATTCATTCATTCAGAATATACCTTAGTATATTCTGAACTTACCTTAGTTTTTCTTTCTTTCTTAGTGTTTCTGGGTCCCTTAGGAGCATATTATGTAGGTAGGTACATAATATTTAGAAATTAGACTATGAGATGAATAGGACACAAAAGTTATCTTTTTACAGAAACATGTTTAAAAATAGGTATAGATTTAATAACAAATGTTAGGTAATACGAACAAAAAGTTCTCTATCCCTCTTAAGTGATTGCTTCCAAATATTCACCTGATTCGAACTCTCAACTTGGGAATACTTTCACGGCGCATAATCTGAAGGAAAATCAATGGAGACATTCCTACACGGCCGCTGAGGGTTCGAATTGAGGAACTTTAGAGACCTTTAAATGAGTTCACCTTCTGACGTGATTTGCTCTGATATTAGAAAAGTCTTTGTATAAAATCCGCTATTCACGGTAGGCCTCACAGGAACTAATATTTTTGTTCCTCAAACTTTATTTAAAAAATGTGAATACATACACACTACCCACACACTTACCTACCCACTAATTGACCGATCAGCTGATCTAAAAGTATCTGCCATATAGAGGTACATACAGTGCATTTAAATATTGCAAACTTTTTTATCTTCTTTTTATGATTATAAAGATCTTATATTTTATTTTGAAACAAAGCGTAGAGTACTTTTTAGCTGTTGAATGAAACCGCGGGGCGCCTCTAGTTAAATAATAAAACATGAAGTGGCAAGAGAAACTCATAAAAGTTGTAAGTAAATATCGTACGTTGTCAGAACGTTGGAGTTAATATCGATGGTAATAAACAAAATGATGTAGTAAAAACACACACCGATTTAGTTTTCACATTAACAAAAGCGGACAAGACGATATAAAACAACATAAATCGGATCCCGCCGCGTGAACTCCGACTGGGGCTCACTCAAGCGCCGCGAACATTGAACATGGCCAAATACTTTATTGCGCTTATCTGAACAGCTCGCGAACACGTTGCGTTGCTCTCACATGAAGTATGACCGAGCCGAGCTGTCAATTTCGCGGTATAAAATTCCAGCTCGGACACGACAAAGGCAGCTGTCATCGTGTAGGTTGAAGGGTCGCATCCCCCGAGGCTAAGCCCTCCTCGTCCTACCGAGACACGCACGTCGTCCGAAACTCTTCTAATCCGCACCTACTCCACACATAAACCCATCTAATTGTTAATAAAAGGACGAATTCGGAAGCGTGCGGTTACATCACGATAGACTCTCTAATTGATTTTTACGGCCTTCCCAATTTAATGCGACTATGTGGAGTTAATCGGTGCTAAATATTGTTTAGGGCTAATTGTCTCGAGCCTGCTTTGGTTATCGTTGGGGTGTTGGACAGATGATATCAAGCTCTGTGTCTTGACCCTCGCTTGTTCCTGATATTGCATTACTGTCCATTGTTCTAGTTGTTTGTCATATACATATGGAATAAACTCATTGTACCTTATTATACCTCTAGAATAAGACAACATATTATGTTTAGTAGTAAATTAAGGTACCTATATAAACTTTAATGGAAATTTACAAAATATGTGCATACCTATTATTAAAAAGATGCTGCGATGGTGAAAACACTCCAAAAACATCAATCACGTAAAGCAAACACAACAAAGCCGAGACTATACGACACTGATTCCACGTTCACTTCTATTTCAAACTCATCTTAATAACTCGACCAATATTTTTTGTGAAACGTCTTATTTTCTAGTGAATAGGAATTTGTTGGACTCCTTGAACGTGTACAACATAATGTTATTATAATTTATGTCATACTAAGCAGGTGAAGATATACGGGCGAGTCATTCGTTTTATTAAACATGTTTGCTAAGTCGATTTTGTTATTTTTTTTGTCGTTCGCTCTGCGGGCATCTATCACGCAGCGTGAGGCGCTTTCTCGCGCGCTCTTTATTATGGCACTATGGCACCAGTGATTTCCGGACCGTGGACTCTCACACTTGCCCTTTTACTCCTTACTGGTACTTTGTTATAGGTTACATGGCGATGGAACGCTAGTGACCACTTGTTACAGTCATAGGATCTATATCAACCTCATTTATTGTGATGTTATTAAGTATACGTGTTACCAGAAATGTATGATATCACATTCAAGGATGGACATTGCCTAGATTTTTTTAATGTATGGGTTAAACAGTCAGCCGGCTTGTTAGTATTTTTAAATAAAGTGCACTGAAATACTCTAATGTAAGTCAAAAAAGTACCTAGCGTTCTCTTCAACGCTGCTCACTGCTTACGTCATGTCATCGCATCTGCCAGGTCAGATTTTTGAATACCAATCTGTATAATATAACCTATAAAGATAAATATTGTTCAAGGTTTTTTTACTATGTGGCTTTAGGGTTTTTCAGGTAGGTAATGATATTTGTATAATTTTTGCAATTTTTTAACAGTACACAGTACAGGGAAAGATACAGGGAAAAAGAAGATCAGGAAGAAGAAGAACATCTTGGCATAAAAATCTGCGCCCATGCAACGCACGCGTTCCCTATTTAGAGCTGCTGTGTCGTGGGTTCAAATTGCCATTATAATTGCCAGCCTTCGTTAGAAGATGGCACCCAAAGAAGAATAAGAACAGTACACCGATTATCACAATTTTGCACAAATTTCCTTGATAATAATTTATATTCTGCTAGATCGAGTTAGTGGTCAGGGTCATCAAATCCAGTCGGTAAAGCTTTGTCGAGGGCTAACTCCCAACGAGAAACAAAACTCAACATCCGCTCGAGAGATGCGTATTTTATGATATAAGAGAAACATTTGCGCAAACGCGGCCATCGCAGTCATCCATTATGCGACGTCGTCCGCAGACCGACCACCTCTCGTAAGAGCACTTTGTATTAACCTTTAAATGTAGAACATTTTTGTTACTATCTAGTCATTGTCTTGGTCTTTGAGGTCAACTTTTAATAAAATAATAACTAGATGCGCCATATGAAATGCAATAAAAGATGAGAATACCTGTGACTGAGGTAAAATGCCAACTAAACTGAACTCAATATTGGTTCAAGGGAGTATTATAACAATCATTGATGTATCAAACATTTTATATAGATATCATTAAATAATTCTTACAGACGCACAATTATACAGATTATTAAATAATTATTCATTAATTAAATTCTTATCTATTGTTATTATATTATTTATTCATTAAGAAAATGTTTATTGTGACTACACTCTAAAGATTTTTGTTTAAAATACCAAAGAATAAAATCTAAAAATAAAGAATTTCTTTTCGAATTAAAATATAAATATATTGTGTCAACGCGTGAAAAAGTAACTTATTCGTGGAACTTTTAGCTACGAGGTCTCTAAGGCCCATCGTTCGCAGTTAAAGGTTAAGTCAACAAATACAAAACCATTCAAAGGACATTTGTTTCCATGAATGTTACTTGTTAACTGTATAAATACTTTATTATTAATATATGAGTCGCAGAGCACTCGTCACTAACTCGATTCCATTTGTGTCTTCACACCACGGTCGAGCTCCAAACGGCTTAATTGAATTGATATGAATAATCAGTGGAGCTTTAATTTTGCACAGCCCCTCGAGGATTAGTTACGCGTTGGTTTTATTTAGTTTAAGTGCTCTATTTCTTTATTTTTAGTAGCTATCAGTGGGCTGATGGATCCCAACTTATTAACATAATCATTAAGCTAGATGTCAACTTACGATGCACTATGATAGAATAGCTTTATTATGATAATCCGACTTAATGCCTTCATTATTCAATAATTACTGAGCTTCCCATTGACTCGGTTTAAAAATAAATCGATGTATATAGGTAGTTTTATAAATTGTGAAGTCGAAAGTTCTAGCAACAAAAAGGTCCTAAAATATTGTGTTTGCAGGGAGGGAGCCACGAATCGCGTACACAGAGCAAAGTACTTTTACTCTTGGAGACTTGAAGCGCTCTTCGCCCCCGAGAGTTTTACAGATTTTAATTTTCCTTTTGTCTTTATGGATCACGAAATGTTTTGTGTACTCATGCCCCGGGAGGCCGGGGCTAAGACCCCCCGCCGCGGCTTCCTTCCTACATCGCCTCACTACAAAAACTCTTATAAAAATGCACGACGAACAAAAACGCTTACGTCGGGTGACAAGTGGCTTTTGTTTATAGTATTTGTTGATTTGTTCAACTTGTTTATGAATGTTCATAACACCAGATGATGACTATGCTCCTTCGGAGATTATAGAACTGAGATATGTCCAAACAGTTATCCGATACCTCTGTGAATAGCTTGGCGGGCATTAACTTATAATGCTAATGTAGGACTAACTACACACTGCTTATCTTTCAATAAACTTATACAGAACAGAGAAGTATCCTGTAGTTAGTATGATACATACTTGTATCTACCTGCGTCTTAAAAAATAATGAATACATTTTGTAAACAAAAACTAAACAACTAATAAGTTAAGAATATAATAATAATATTTAAATATAGTTCAGTAAAATGTTGACAATGTTGTACAATATATCCGACACTCTGCACAGAACATGATGTTCAAGTTGTCCGACCGAGCGGCGACACATTCACGCCATCCGAGAACTTTATTAGCTGACACCTCAGAATAAAACGGTGTCATTATCGAGATATCATACTAATGTAGAATGTTAAATTTATCAAATATACGGTATTTGGATGAAAACATACAAGTTGACAACATGTGTAGCCTGTATCTACGCGCAGAGATCGGACGCCCTGCGGCGCGGGCTCGGCTCGCCTGCATTACTCACCATGACCTAATGGGCGGAGATAAATCATCTCTACCTATATCTAAAAAAAACATACAAACAAACCCAGAAACGGGCCAATGTTGAATAAACAAAATTCATGGAAATGGGGACAAATCTGACAATGGCCGGCGCTGGTGGTCCGCGGATATGTTCCAGCGTCCATTTGCGAACCCCGATCCGGAATAATGATGACATGTTAACCTAATAGCTCACTCCGAGCGTTTATCTTTTATGTGTCCTAATCTCTTCATATTAATTGATATATCAATAACTTTTGACATTCATTTATTTTGTGGAGTAATCGAGATAGAAAAGTAGACAAATAATACTTTCTGGAACTTTCTGCTAGGAACTGAGACGCTAGATGTATCTATTACAGACTTTGACTGTTATAAAGTATTAAGATATCATTTTCCCAACTACTTCCCATTTCCCATAAAGTTAAAAAGATAAACATAATCTAAAAAGCTTTCCTTAAGTCACTAATCATCAAATATCAATCACATCCTCAGTGATTAAATTATAATAAATTAGAACCCCCTGACATAATAGCTAAAAACGCAGACATCTTATTCAATATCCTTCATTATGGATCATGAGCCATAAATATTTGAATAGTAACAACCAAAAAAAATTGCAATGTCAGTTAACGAGTATGCAAACGAAAGATAAGCGCCGGCGGCAGCCGACCAAATAAAGATATGAATTCTCTAATGCGATTAGAGGAAAAGTGCAACAAATTAAATTCTCCCACGCAAAATGTCCCCCGAATAAAGAAAGATATTACGTCGCCCGAATAGAAGTAATTCATAAAACTGAGCAAGCCCTTTGATATGAAAATACGGCTAATCCTTGGCACGCGCGCGCGCTCCCGAGGTGACCTATGTTTGTTTGTGTGCCTTCCTCGATATCATGTTGTTATTTATTTATCATAACTTGGGACTTTTCAATACTCCCGTCCGATAAATCCTCCGCTCCCAACTCCCAGGCCATTATAAATTATAATTTATCTCGAGATTAATGAATATATTTGTGTGTTATAATCGTTGTGAGGCATTTATGAAATATATTTCTTGAATTTTAGGAATGTTGGTACGAGCGAGCGGTCTCTGCTGGATATGTGATGCTTGTTCATAATCGTGTACCTTTCGAGATGGTTACATCTTGTAGCTAATAAAAAATACATAAAGATTGTATCGATAACGAAACTAATATAATTTAATGACAATGTAGTGGCACTTGAGGTTATTTGTATAATATTTAATAGTTATGTTGCAAATAAAAATAAAAATAACCATTACTACTGATGTCGTGCTTCACTGGCGGTCCAAATACTTAAACAATAAATATATCCACTTACTTTCTTTTGTTTTAGCTATTTTTTGTAATTTTACAATACTAATGTAGTAATAAAAAGATATGAGTAGTACCTAGGTATAGAGAATTCAAAGAACACACCTAATAATAAAGTCGTTATTGCGAGAATACATTCTAAATTTACTCTCCTGTCCTACGTATCAGCAAAAATATTTGATTTGAAAGATGTACCTAAATTGAATAAAGATAATAATACACAAATCCACATTTAATAATTCAGAAAAACAATCGCACATAATAATACAACAGTAAAGGGGCTGAGCTTACTTTAAAATGATTATTATTAAAACTCATTCAGAACAAGAAAAATAATAAACTTCAAAACGATTGTTTGTTATTTTGAAATGTTTTGAATTAAATATCAGAAGATTGAGCGTTGCGTTCGCGGGGAAGCATTTATTAAGTTTTAAATCGAATCCGATTGTAAAAGCATTGTGTGGAGTTTCGTGATTGAATGAAGTTATTATTGTTTTATGACGTTTATTTCGTGTAACTCTACCTTTTCTGTAATAACACTGCTGTTTAAATAAAACTTTATTTAATATTGATTGGATGTATGCTAATTTGATATATTTGGGTGGTTTATAAAAGTCTGCATCGTTGACTACGATCAGACGAAGAGTTGGTCAAAATGTTAAAGACGAGTAGAGAAGCTAACTTTAGAAGGATGCAACAAAATTGATTGAGGGACTGCTGACTATCGACTACCTCAATACTTATATAGTAAAGTAGGTCTTAGCTGTAAAGATCTACCCGAATTATGTGGATGATAAGGGATAGTTCAAGATACGTCTTTAACTTTATCATAGAGAGCGCTCTCTATGATTTTAAGAACATTTAAGTTTTGTAGTTGCATGCGCGGTGCGCGTGATAGCCAATGTAAAACAAGGATATACATAAATAATATTCAGTACAAATATAAGGTTCACATTTTACTTAGTACACAACATATTAATATAATACCTATATAAGACTCTACCAATGATGAAATCAATCAGTCGTCAGACACGCTTACGATAAGTATAGGTAATATGTATGTGACTGGCTGCGTCCACAATGATAGGACAGAAAGTTTCAGTCAATAAAGGGTATGTCATAGCCCATGACATCGCGCGGAATATGACCGTGGTCCGTGGAACATTAATGACTCATCTCGATACATCATTGATGGCGAGGCGATAGTGCAGACCGTCATGTTTACCGCGCCCGACACGGCTCGTGTCTCTCCGACTCTCATTACGGGAATTAATGATGATTGCTCTGTGTGAGAGTCTAATACGCTTGTTCTACCAAGTGGAGGGACCTTTGATGGAAAATAGGGAAATCCATACGTTGAATAAAACCATTTTCGCAAATTTTTATTTGAAATATTGGAGTTTTTTTACATAGAATTGGACTGCGTTTCATGCGGGACAGTCTCATTCTTGGTAAGTGATGACGTGATCAAGTAGTATCACACAGGCCTAGCAAATACCTATTAACCCTCGACTTGAAGATACTCAAATTGTAATTTTCAAGGGACACTGAAGCAGGTAGGGAGTTTTAAGCCTTCGCCGTCCGGATAATGAAGGTCGAACCAAATCGCTACGCAGTAGCAGCATGCAGTTACTGCATTAGTGCACATAATATTGTGTGGTAATCCGTGCTAGATTGCCTTTATTCTGTAAGATTCGTAATGATAACTTCTACAGTCATCTTTAAGGATTCAATAACACCTTACTGCCAGCTAGCCCAAATAGGTACGTGTATGTCATTAAACCATTCCTATTCTATTTACTTTATACTCACTTAAACTCGCGGCTTTGCTCCCACAGTACAATAGTTTACTTCACAATATTTATCTCTGTGCCAAATTAATACTGAATACGTTCAGAGGTTTCAGAGGTGCGTTGATAGATCAGTCATTCAGTCGACTTTTCCTTTTATCTAGGTTACCCACTAATATAACAAGTGTGTTCTTTACTGGTACAATAGATAGCTGTAGTAATATTTCCTTGTTATTTCTCAATAAATAAAAGCGAATGAATGAAGGGAGGTGAATGAAGGGATGAATGAATGTTTGTTACTCTTAAGAATCGATCGTGCTGAAATTTGGTGTAAAGGTAGCTTAGACCCTAAATAACATAGTCTATTATATTATTACCGGGGGAAAAACCACTGGGCACAGCCACAAAAATGTTTATTTATAAGAATTGCAAGCGAATTTTAGTTACTTTATCATACTCGTACTATATGGCACAATACCTACCTACGTACTCGTTAAGGCGAAGGATTGGATATGGCAAGCATATGTATATCAATTTAATCGAAGTCAATACGCACCTTTAATGCTTTTATTATATTATTTATTCAACGCCTAGAAAAAATCCATAGGATTGTAACTTTTCTTTTCTCATAAAAACCAACCAAACCACCTATATATTAACGAAAATTGCTAATGAAATATATAATAGTACTAATGAAATTTATATGTAACAGATTTCTCAAGTATTATTTTTCGGCTTGTAACATAAATGTAAAGTTAAAGTCAAACGTAAACTTAGTTAAGTGGATATGAACACAGGCGCCTACGAGCGAGCACGCGGCAAGACAGATACAAGCCTTGCCTTTCCATTTCTTAGTAGGCACTTTACAAATGCGCTTTGACTCGATTCTCGGGGAAACTGTTTTAGGATGTAAATTCTACCGATTGCACGAAATAATCTTCTTTGATTTTACTAAAAATACTTGGCTTAGTAAATGTTAACATCTTTAAACATTTTAATATTATGTTTTAATGATTTTCTTACGAAATTATCTGTAAGCTTTACTTTAGCAGCTTTTGTGGTTTTTTGTAATCATATTATCAAAAATCCTGATTAATTACATAGTTTCGATAGCGAATTGATATAAAATAATTATTTTAATATAAGTAGGTACCTACCTAATTAAAATATAATTCGTTAAAATTCCTATCTGTCTAATCAAATTAAATAAACACAGAACACTAAATCAATTTCAATCTTTAACAACTTTTAGTGCTAAATCATAAAAATAAAAACCAAAGTTATAAATAAACAAATCAAAGTATACCCACTTATTATTCATTCGGTTATTCGCATCTTCATACCAAATATCTCCACAAGCAAAAAAATAAAATGATGCCCAAACATTTGCATTGTCAAAAGCATGTTTAATGTTTATTTTAAACACAAAGGAGACAATAACTCGAAACAAATCACATAAAAAGTCACCGTAGCCTTTTATTTTACTGGTGGTCGTGCGTAACATTTTGCATGATGTCTCACTTTTGGTCGGAGATTTTTTTTGCGCTATGGTCATTTGGTGGTATAATGGAGGGTACACAGTTGGGTGGAGTGTGACGTCAATAGAAGCAGTGAACTGATTCTGATGTCGTGATGTATGTACTGTCACAGCAGTGGTCGAGCGCCTCCCGCGTCGCGTCGCCGTCTCGCGATGCAACTGCACTCGCACCGTGCGAATGTTACCTAACATAATATCTTCTCTGACTATATTTCATCCACTGACCCTCATTTCACGGAAACCGGCCATATTACTGCCATACAACATTCGGACATGTAAGCAAACATCTTAATGTTTACTAATGAAACATTTCTGAATACATTGATTGATGATGTTCTTCTCGCACGGGTTTTGTGTAGCTCTACATTATTCTATTCATAAATCGCACTGCGGGACGCTGGAGCATCAGCGTTGGTGGCTTGGCTATTGTCCCTTGTGGACACAATTCGGCAAACATTTTCGCTGTCATTTTTTGCTCCGCTTTCTTTTGGAGTGGGTCATTCAAATTTCATGCGTAGTTTAGAATTTGCAGATGGATTTCCATTAGGAGTAAATGATTAAGAGGTCGTGTGTCGAGCGGGGGACCTCACGGCGCGGGTTCCTGAGGTCTCGAGGGATCGGCGGGCCCTCGACGCTGGAGTGTGGTGCACTGCTTCCAATTAACTCCTCTGTCGAGCATTATCTTGGTATTAGCTCGTCGCCGCGACTGCCGTCTCCCTCCGACCAAATATATCTGTATCGTAGCATCTGTCATCTGCCCTTATCGTGCACTAATGCTCACATCGATACACGATCCTCTGAGGCAATAAGCACCGTTTACTATTATGTCATGCATAACGGCTGTAGATACATATTGTATGCGTATATCTCTACAATAATATCTCTTATCTAGGTATGTGATAATACCTCAGACCTCAATAATCAAACTAAAATAACATTGTGATAAACATGTCAACGACACAATTTCTTTTAGAAAATACGACGTATTGTAATAATATTTGTATTGGTGTGTTACAGATATCTCTTTGCGACGTTATTTTAGCCACTTACGATTGGAAAAAAAATCTGTGGAAAAATGTAAAATCAGTTTTCCTGTAAATAAAATTGTAGTACGTAGTTGTGAATGATGCAGAGAACAAAAAGGCTAACGTCAACGGCTGTGATTGCCAATATAAAAGATAATCATGTTAGTGCGCCAGGGTGGCCGGGTGTCGCGATCCCATTGTCCCAGGTTCGACTCCCGGTCGCCCCCCGCAAGGATTCGTTGCTTATTTAATGCAACGATGCACACGTAAACATCTAAATAACTTTTGTGTGACACTTCTCCCCTACCCCCTAATTTTACTAAGTAGCCGTATCTTTACAAATGTATTGGGGAAGAAACATTGAAACCAAATGTGTTTTATGAACAAATTCGATTGCCATGCAGAGTAAATTTGACTGAACTGATGCAATTATTGGTTGTTTTATAGTCTTTGATTTTGGAGTTTTACTATTCTAAGTATTAACATTAATTATAAAATACAAAGTTCGTTTAATTGGCACCCTAAAATAAATAGCGAAATAAATAGGTATTGTTTATTCACATTCCAATTGAAACTGAAATCATCGAAAAAATGAGTATATGATTGTTTTACCAGGTATTCTATGTTAAGTTACTGTGAATTCGATAAAATTAAATTTATTTGAGTTCGATTTTCCAATAACATGAAAAATGTTTCATAGATTCCATTTTAGTGCGGGTTTTCGTTTTGTGTTTGAATTAGACAATCCAGTGTGGATTGGTTGACAGCAGAGTAGTTTGGCGAGCACAGTGCGGTGCGAGCAGAGATAGCGCGCTGGAGACAGAGCATCGCATCGGACCGTTGAGCGCCTGCCCTAAGCTCGCACCCCATGCTTGCTGCCACTCTCCTGTCACAGCTTACGCAAACCGACTGACAGCCTCCCAATAATTCTCAACGAAAATGTGTTAATCGCACACTTTCACGGTATGCGACTCCGAATTAGATTAGCACGATGACAATGACGACATCTGTAGCTGAATGAAAGTCGTCATATTTTGACAGGTATCGTCACATGACGTACCCTCGTCTGCCCACATACACGTGTTCTCGCGTCCCACGCGGACTCTTTCGTATCGGACGTAACGTTCGATGTCAGCCTTTTTTCTTCTCAAAAGAGCTGATTTCACGCGGCGCAAACATTCATCCGATTGTCGTGAATTTCGTTATCTTGTATTAGCGAGCGTGTGAGTTGATATTGAAAAAATAATACGTTTGGGATTTGACGGCTCCCCATGTGCGCACGGCAGCTTCCTTTTCACTGCAGCGCTCCTATAAATGAAACGGGATGATAAATTTATTTAATGTATACAAATGTTTGGACATTTTTATTTTGCTGTCGTTTAGACGTAGGTAACATAATTTAGTTCACCATATGTTAAGTCGTTATATCGCTTCGAGTAGGAAGTGGAAAAAATTGTTTACGACTTGTGAGAGAATGTATGACAAACTGGTCTCTCTAATGCACCATCCTCACTCACTTCCACACAAATCGTTCGCTTTTTCTTAAGCTAGCAAAAACGTAACGAATGCTCTAGGCGATGGACTTTGAAATGTAATAGGGAACAACGTTTATTGAATCAGACGTTTTATAAACAATATAATTGAGTATTAATATTAATTGGTTGTGGTATATTCTGAAAAAAAGATACAATGCGCTGTTCAGGCGCTTTGTTATTATTTCAGCTTTGATGTTGATTATTATTTTTATTCTCTTATTGGAAATTTATCTAGGGTTAAATAAAATTGTAACTTGTTCTTGAGGGTTTATTACATTTTGGTACAAATTAAGGTAGGTATATACTTTTCGAATTTGTATTTTTTTTTTAATTATTACGTACTCGGAGTAATAAAATAAGCAGTTAGAAGGTAAGCTTAAAAGAACACGGTCAATAAGCACAAATAAACTGGAATTCATTTGCAAAATGTTATGTGTACTTAAAGCTTAGTTACATGATACCAAAACCATTACTTACACAAATATACATAGCTATATATTCAATGTTTCAATATGTATTCAATGTCACTTAACTCTAACAAAACAAAAACCACCAACATATTATTAAAACTTATTAATTTGTCCATTAAATCAGATATCGCTGAAATAAAATTTGCCGGTTCATTAACGACCGCTTTAATTCGGGGTTTCCGTCTAATTGATCTCTGGCCGGGGTAATTATTCACAGGGGGTATATAAAGTAATTATTGCCGGGTAGCCCTTTTTCCTTGTCGCCCCCCCCCCTTCTCTTGAAGCTAATCACCGGCCGCGCCCGGTGCCGGTGACGTTTCGCAACTGCGTCTTGCCAGTTGACAGGATTTTAATATATTTTGTTGTATGGTAATCGGCAGATGGTGTTAAACTGTTAGGTGCGCGGTGCGAGCCCCTATGTTGCGTTTTTGTTCGTAGATGTCTGGCAGATGAGTGTCGGTTGTTACTCGCATTTTAGATAAGTCATAATGTAAAGCACAATGGGTATGTAGAGATACTTTTATTCTTAATTATTATAATGAGTTCTTTGTCATATTATTATCCTATGGATCTCCTCAACTCGTAAAACTTTACCGGATAAGTTATGTTATTGTTTTATATTAATATAACTTTGGTTAAGAGTTCACGCGAAAATAAATTAATCATATCATGTACCTATCTGTTATCACATAAAATCATATATTTTTTCCAGGAAACTTACATTGGTTATATCATTCATTTCAAGGGTTTCACCGCTTTTTACTCAACATCTTGGCAAACGATAAATAAACATTATCTTTAAGTTAAAAACCTACGCAGAATGTAAAGGAGATTTATACTTGTTAGGGCAACGTTGTTCGTCTTCATAAGGCTTGACGTTTCATTTCTGTCTAGGCAAGCCGACAAGTGCTAACCCTCCTCGCTCACTCCTCACCCCCTCGTTCAGGAGGGGCTGAAGGGCTCCCCTTGTTATGCATAAAATTTTGTCTTATTACTTCCAACTTTCCTATTATATTTGACGAGAGGAAGTTGCCAAGTTATTTTGTTATTAAAATTTTTGGACGGAGACGGCGGCGAGATAAATCTTGTTCGAATGTAAATGATAATACTTAAATTATAAAGCGGGAACTTATTTTGATTTGACAAAGCTTATGACGTGCGGATTAATATTGGAATAAATGGAGACGCGATTTACGTTATCTCGCTTTAACGCGAAGGAAATGTAAGGCTCAGATGAGATATGAGATTGAAACTTTTGTCTGGTAACATTAAAAACGGTACTGGGTTTAATTATTATTAGATATAAGTATTAGTAGGATACTGATATTCTGCGGGATATAATATCGAATTGGCTATCTTTGTTTATTGGTATGTATTGTACAAAATTAAATTATATTATATAAGTATCTAAGTTTAAAATAGTTAATCTAATAAACATTTTTCAGTGAGCGTTTCTTTCCATACACGACCTACCTAAGTATTTCTAAATCAATGACATTCTGAATTAAACACATCCAAGTTGCACAAATCATGCGCCGCTTAAAACACATGTGGAACATGCTTGTAAGGTTAATTAAAATGGCACAAAATCCTTATTAGGTATTGCAAAGTAACGTTTAGGTGTAAGAGGGCGGAGGCGGCGAGGAGCGGCGCGGCGGCTGTACCGAGCACGTAACATCTGTTCCTTTCGTCGGGACAAATGAACAAGTGGAGCAAACTCAGCCAATGCAACGACCCATTCCAGCTCGCTACGAGCCCTAAAGCTTCCCTTAAGCGGGTTGCCAGCTGCTCGCAACACTAAATTCCACGTTACAACGCTTTGTTTTAAAATTTGTAATCATTCTCACATTTTACGACGTCGAACGGTCCGTTTCGGAAAATTTGATACGACTATAAACCCTGTAATTGTGTTAGCATTCCAGTTAATTAAAAGTTATGAATTTAAAGGCGCACAGCTTTAGTGCTCTTTGACGCTCGCCGTCTGAATAAAACAGTCGTATAAAACGTGATGGATTTCTTTAACCGTCTATGTGTATATCGAGTTAAGATAACATTACTGTTAATGACCGTAAAAAAACATTATGAATACCTATTTTGTCTATTTGTTTTAAACGCCATATCATATTTCAACGAATAAGTAGCGATAACAAGGCTCTTTATTTCTCATTTTGTTTGGTTAAATTAAAAAGCCGCAACGATAAATGCGTACATACAATAACAATTGTCTCTATTATAAACCAGGATTATATCGTTAAGCTGAATTACTACAATAAATTTAAAAAAATGGCAAGTCAAAACATTAGTTTCCCACAGCGATTAAACGGTCAGGATCATAAAAGGGCAAACTGAAAACGGCGCTACAGCGAGTGGTGGGATATGAAAACAAATACACATTACGCGTTCTAGTACGAAATCTCGTAGAGCTAATGACGCTAGAGGCGAGGGGTAACAGTAACATTGTTAGCAGTCATAGTCATAGTTGGGGTGTGTGCGCCAAACTTGGTATAGCGTCATAAATAGCGCGCCGGGGGGCCGTGGCCCGAGGCGGCGTTGGAACAATAACCGCTACGTATGCGCGTGTTAACATTAGCCCCGCACTTAATTCCTTGTAGCCCTAAACTCGCTTAAGAGGGTAAGACTCCGTGACACCGTGTTAATTAAATAATTACTTGAAATAATAACTCCTCAGCCTTGACCTGTTTGTACCTGGAGAGGCTTACACGCTCTTAACAACACGTGTTAAGTGCGGATATATTCGTAGGTGTGTTTGTAAGCGCCACTTGACGCTTGTGTTTTGATTTTGTTTTAATATCACATCTTTATATGCATTGTAGCTTACGAATGGAGTTTGTACACGGAAGCCATGCTAAGGAGATCCTCCAATGATGGTTAGACAAAGGCAAGGTCAGCAAAGTGTATATTTTTAACTAACGGTCACCAGCGGTTTTCATCATCATCGACAGCCCTCTACATCCCACTGCTGGGCATAGGCCTCCTTCATGTCATGCCACTCATCACTCAACCCTGTCTTGTGCCAGTGTGACCCGCCACTTTTATCAAATCGCCCATCCATCTGGCTGCTTCACCAACTGAAAATGCCTATTATATTATTGAAGGGCTTAAAAGTTACCTGTTTAACAAATTTCTGATTTTCAGTCACGGCTAAACAGCCGTTTATGAGTAAAGATGAAATTAAACCTTACTAGATATTAACTTTATGCTCAATATTAATCCAATCGCTTCTAATAATGTCACCATTTTTGATACACTAATATTTATTATGTATAAATATTATTTCAGATGACAAAAGGTTTTTTTTTTGTAGTATGAGTTTATGTACAACAAAAACCGTAGATGCCTAAGTTGTGGGGCAAATTTACGAATCGACTGTAACAACTTTGTGATGTCTTCGCGAAACAGCCTCAGGCTTATCAATGTCCGTTACGTTTAGTATCTTTTCTTTTGATTTAGGTTTACATGCATGCGCCCCAAGGAAAAGAAAACCCTCAAAACAATACAAGATTCACTGTCTACGGAACCGAATAAATTTTGCCTTTTCTTGAAAAGTTTTAATTTGTTATTTGGTTGTTTTTGTCATGATGTCTCTTTGTTGAATACCACAAAAAATATTAAATTTAAAAAAGCAGACATCTGCTTTTCAGGTCCAGTAAGCTTAAATATTGTCAAATAAATATATTTTATTATCGGACATCTGCTTTTTTTCTGGTTTTCTGACAACCTTTAAATTAGCTGCTTATCCCATAATAATGCCTGCATAATTAAAAAAAAACGAAGTAGTGCCACAACTCAAAATAAATGTTATCGGCATTATGAATATTAGGCTACCTTAGAAGGGCTAGATATCTATTCCATAATGTCACAATGAAAATTATTAACAGGTTCAATAAATTAATAATGGGTAGCTGAAAATCCTCTCTTTTCATCCGAAGCTTTTATTTTATGGGCGTTAAAATAAAAACGTAATAACACTCCAATCTCGGTTTTCATAAAATTTGAATGGCCTCGGCAGTATACAACCGCCCGATGTTATTTGTTCATTAAGGCGGGGCGAAGCGAGCACCAGAGCTATGTAAAACCTACCCTCGAGCACCTACTCTATTGACTTTCTTCCGTCACTTTCTTATCGTGTTATGATAAATTGCTTCGACTACAATACGAATAGAACCCTGTAACAAGCGCGCAAGCAACACTTTCGCTCGAGCGGGCTCGTGAGCATAATTCGTTTCACCGCATCGACGTCACTTCTTAAATAATAAAGGCTCTTTGTAAAACTTTCCCTCCTTGAGCGTTCTAAAGCTTTTCGGTATCCAGTAATTAATATTCATGGAGGCTCGTGCCGGAGGGGCCGTGTAATTAATAAACTTATATGATACTTTTGTTTACAGTGTCATTCCTGAAGCGAGGGAGTTCAGAGCCGTGCTCTTGTTTGTCCCGGCTGCGAGCTCCCCTCTCGACTCTCGACTCACGCAGCGTCTCACGTAATGCTACATCGGACTCCCGCCGAAACCTTAACACGTCTCCATTCAACTCGAGATTACCTTCAAATAAATTAATGCTTCATATCAATGAGAGACGAGTATCGTTTAATTTAATTTGAAGGTCCAAGTAATTCGACAAAACTTCTGTAATAAAATTATCGAGCATTGACCGTGGTCGCTGATAAACGAGTGGGCGTGGGCCGGGATCGACGCGCGACCGGACACAGCTCCGCATGTTAAAACACGTAAACCAAGATAATCCATAAAACTCACAAAAGGTGCCGAGTTGTCTTCAAGACCCGCCCGTCCGGTTACATTACATTTTTAAACATCGTTTAAACTTTTTATACTAATTTGACTTTAAAAATATCACTTTTAAATATAATATTAATTAGCAGTTGAGGTGTGAGCCGATAACAATTAATTATTAGTAGATTAATTTACGTGTTCACCGATGTATATCGACAATGGCAAAAAACATGAAATGTGAGAGCGACAGTCGTGTCATGTTAGAAATGTTGTATTACTAGTTTGAAATGTTGCAAATTATATAACGCGCGTTCATCCATGAAACGCATTCCCCTTCAAGCACTTAAGCACTTAGCGCAAACATATCGATTGTAAATCTATGGCACCGACGCGACGCCCTCGGGAATCGGTGACAATGTTAAAATGCGTGGCGGTGTTGTGCGGGCACGGCGCACCGCATCGCTCTTATTTGTCCTCTCGTGTGACAGACTACTTGCAACCACAGCGCTGTTTAAACCTCCGTTAAAAGCTTCGAAAGCCAGCCCTCGCTTCGTAATATTATAACGTGTAAGGAGTAAAAGAGCCGGCGTTATCTTCCACACACAGGCCCGATTCCTGACCACTTTAATGGGAAAAGCATGTTAGAATTAAACTAAACAAAGACGACGCATCAATTAGAGGTTCTCCTTGTTTTTTTCTCCTTTTTTTCCAAAAAGAGGTATATTAACTTTTTAAAGCTTGTAGACTGAGTTGAGTTCGAATCCATTCGTTATTTTTTACTGCCTTATTTGATTAAAGTCAATCTCAATGACTCTTGTTCGGTTTTTAATTAACTCGATAAAAGGATAAATAGGTGCATGAGACGGCAAGCATTTATTATTTTGGCTAATGGATCAACGTGACTTCTATGTTTTTAAGTTTTTAGTTTTGAAATAACTGAATATAATAATATATTAGATATTATGTAGGTACATAGTTCAAACTATTTGGTACCTGATCTACCTACCTACTACCTACTACAAACTACTAATTCACATTTTGAGCTACCCTCCGGTTATATATCTCTGTACTCTGTATACAGAATAGATAACATCAGTTACTTTTCTTTGAACTTATGTAGCTGCCGCGATACGCTGCAACTCAAAAACCAAGAAATGGAAGATGAACACTGACTCTTTCTATCACTATCGAAATTTGTAAGGCATAAAAAAGTCAAACACAGCGAAGCAGCGGGTATTATCTAGTATAATATAACTCGTTTAGTGCGTCCGGTCTGTTAGTTCCTTTATGCCCCTCAAAGGAAGACAGTTGTAAGTCCGACTCCAAAGAATGCAAAAAGCTTTCAGACCTCATCCCATCAGACATTTGATCATACTAAAAACAAAGCACAATAAACTTGAGCGGATAACTCCCCTGTAATTAGGACCAAGTAAATATATATGGAACGCATTGACGGATCGTAAAAGCAAAGGATTCAAAACAACAAAATGCAAGGTACTGTTTACGACGACGACCGAACCGCTTTTATTGTTGTTGTAAAATTCACGATCCATTATTAATTATTACAGACATCATTAATCTACTAATCTATTTAAGGGCGAGCGATAAGAATCTCATTTAAAGTATTGAATGAAGAGTGTCCGTAGTGGACTCCAGATAGGCTTAAATTAGCGTGGGTTCTTTTCACTTAACTCCACTGAAAAGGTCATCGCGTTATAGGCTCTATTTTTGACTACATAAAGTTGAAAATCCTGTTCTAGTGTATGATCAGATACGGTGTTTGATTATAATTGAATATGTGGCTGATTTATTACAGGTCGGTGTTTAAACGACAAATGCATCGAAACAGATAGGAGCGACATGTCCGACATTGGAGGACCGATGTTGACCACTATACTTGGAGTATACACAACGCATACTATTCTGAAGACATTTCTTACGATATTTCGATGCTTAACATTGAGCTAAACAATTAAAGATTTTTTACTGTTTTCTAGGAGTAAGTCTTTGAAAATATAATATTATGATACAAACATGCATAAAACCTATGTTCTTTTATTATATCCACTACTATATCACAATGCATTACACCTTCTTACTGTCGATCTTTGGAATATTTGCAATTTTCATACAAACACTTTACCCATTTTACTCGTAATAGAATCAAAACTATTTGTAGCGCGATTTTCATCTGCTTGTTATGCAGAAAAATAAACATGTACTCGTATTCGTAACCAAAAGGGTTACTAATATTATACTTAACTAAATTTTGTTTCATACATTGAAACAAAATTTATTTGTATTAAATATATTTAAAGCATATTTACTATACAATTTAAGTTACAGTTTTTGAAACTCTACAATGAAGGTCACTTGTATGACAAACGAGTATCACCTACGTTTGAATTTTTGAAACGATTTTTTGTTATTTTTCCTCACATTACAATTTCTAGACCTTAAAATTTATATATAACACAATTGCATACAATTTTTAAGAGTATATCTTATGTCTAAAATATTTTTATCTCATGTGTACCGGTCTCAACCGAAGACCGGATGGAGTTTCTTTAAAACATAATCTTTACAACAAAACTGTGATCGGATCATACCTTAACGAACCAGCAGGAACACAGAGATAGATTTAAGTAGCACTGTACAATTTAAGTTACAGTTTTTGAAACTCTACAATGAAGGTCACTTGTATGACAAACGAGTATCACCTACGTTTGAATTTTTGAAACGATTTTTTGTTATTTTTCCTCACATTACAATTTCTAGACCTTAAAATTTATATATAACACAATTGCATACAATTTTTAAGAGTATATCTTATGTCTAAAATATTTTTATCTCATGTGTACCGGTCTCAACCGAAGACCGGATGGAGTTTCTTTAAAACATAATCTTTACAACAAAACTGTGATCGGATCATACCTTAACGAACCAGCAGGAACACAGAGATAGATTTAAGTAGCACTGATTATAATAAAGGATAAAATAAATTCGAGGTCTTCTTATCAGTACTAACAGACTCCTTTGTCGACTGGGGACAATGGATAAAAACCAAATTTCTCGTCTTTGGAAAGTGTGATAGAGTAATTATTAATCGTCACGATAAAATCATAGAGTTACGCGAGTTTAGAAAGCATACACTAAATAATTAAAGTCCATGAAATTCTATGTCTCAGTGAAAGTATTATGTCTTATAAACCTTCATTATTTACATGTTACTTGTGCGGTGTTAATTCTAGCGTTTCATGGAATTCCTAAAATGTCTCAAGTAGTTTTAATTGAATAAACGAAAATGACAAAAATCGCTAGGCCTGTAACAGTACTTCTGTACTATACTTAGTATATAATTGAAATATGTCGATTAATTATTATTCAAAAGGGCAGTACTTAATACTGCCACACAGTTTGCTTATTAATGAATGTAAATGGAGTAAAACTAACCTTACAATGTCTGCAAAACAATATAATAATAATTCTGACGTCAAGCGGATTGTCCTTTCACGGAACCATGTGATACATAATCACTACATAGTATGAAGTTGCTTCCCGCGTCTGTATGTCCCTATGTATGCTTATATCTTTAAAACTACGAAACAGATTTTGATGAGGTTTCATTAATAGATAGAGTGATTCAAGAGAAAGGTTTATATGTTATACATATATGTATAATATAGTAGAAGAACTCTGATATTTTTTTATTAAGCGCGACAAAGTGCGCGCGTGTCTACTAGTAATATTATACATTATTGTACCGCCCGTTATGATTATTATTTTTATTTAGGGGAAAACTAATAATGCCGAGTTAGTCACTTTTCCCCTAACATTATGCATATACGACTTTGTAAGTTAGTAAGTAAGTATGCATAAAATTAACGTTCTTCAACAATCTGAACTAGACTTGATAAGAACTAACTAATACGAATAAAACTAAGCGATAACTATTTTGTAGTGCAGTACAAATATATTCTCGTAAACTGACTTGGAACTTCCTTCGGCCTTTACCGTTTGCGCACTCAAATATTACTGGTAACTTAACAAAATTTTGAACATACATACATACATTTCGCTTTAATTACGCTTCAATTTGATTATTGATTTTATATGATTTGAGATATTATATTTCAAAATTTGCTTCATCTTTTATAGAAATGTTTTTTGACCAACATATAAACTAGCCAAACTATTTAAAAACTTACCAAATGATGAGATGAAATTAAGACTAACAGTAACTTAGGAAGTAATAATAGTTCTGAAACAATATTCACTTCGAAAGAGTTAAAATGAATCTGATAAGTAAATAAGAGAAGTTTGTGTAAAATGCTTTAATTCTTTGTAATTTTGGTCATTTTTGACCACTAGTGAAATCACTGGATTGAAGAGTCTTAACAACTTATGACTACTATGACACTGATGGATCTTAATCCATCGGTGCAGTGTACATTGAATTCTACATCATAGTGAATAGATATAGTGTGTGGTATATAGTGTGTATTCAAGAGCGTCTTGCTCGTCTTCTTACCATCAGGAGAACGTCATGATCGTCTTCTAACTTCTTTGCATAAAAAAAAAAGATTCCACATCCGGGGTTTTTGTAAATAGTAAATCATAGAGTAGTAGATATAACAATAACCAAGGTTAGTGCTTAGATAAATTCACATCTCGGAATAAATGTAGCTATTCGTATGTGCCGATGAAGCGAGACTCATAGAAACTATTGTTGTTCAAATTACTAACTACTACAGACTATGAAATGATTATGTAGACACCGCGCATTAACAAATGTGATTAAAACAAAATAAAAAAATACCACATTTTGTCATATCGTGTCAGCGCGAGATCGCGCGGAAGGAGCGTAGCTTTAATTTTATACAAAAAAAAAACAAATTCTAATGAAATAAGGAGTTTTTGGAAACTGTTTTCGCTTTTCTCTACACATTACCTAAATAAAAGATAGAACAGAATAGAATAGAAAACTCTTTATTGAAACACTACAAACATACAGAAAACTTAAAACTGTAACACGAAATCACGACATAAGTGGAACAATTGGCGGTCTTATCGCTAAAAGCGATTTCTTCCAGACAACCTTGCAGGGAGAGAAATAATGATATTTACATGGGTAGGTGGTGAATTTGTAGTATACAAAAGATTAATGGAAAAAAATCTTATATACGAGTACTAATTATAATACGAGTATATTAGAGATACTATCGGCTAGACAATTATTATTAAGTTCATAGGTCACATAGATTGGAGAAACGTATTCGTTAGTGCTCACATTACCCGATTTAGTTGCTTCTACATTCCACGTGACTACATAAATGTAGAATGACCTTTATCCTTAGGTCTTTCCTCAGGCTTACAATAAGGCTTCTTTCAAGAATGTTACCACATACACTTTGATGTAAGACACCGACAATATCTCTGGTATAAGTAGGTACCCGGACCAGGTATCATTAGGTTATGACAATTTCATGAATTAAGTTTTTTTTTATACTAAATGGACCTACGTTTGACTGAAGGAAAGTACAGATGCGGTCGACGATGAGTCTCCTAGAATGGTGCCTATTCACTAGTGCCTCGAATATTCCCAAATTGTTTCGCTCGGGATACACGTAACAAGCAAATGTAACAATTTGCAGATATGGAACGGGTAGGTACTCGTATAAGATAAGATAAGAATACCTACTTTTTATTGAGAACAAAGAAAAATTACAGTTTTACTAAAACACAGTTCGGTCCATAATGGGCAGCCTTATCGCTGTGAGCGATCTCGTCAAGACAACAAACCTCCAGGTACCTCCAGGCTTTACGTAACACTACGCCCAAGACTAACATTATGACCTGATCTTCAGGTATACCTACCTATTATTTAACACAAAAGTTTTGTTCATGTTGGTATCTAGTATTGCTAGTCTATGTACAGGGTATTGCGCGGATGAGATTGCTGTTCACCTCTGCTATACCTGGGGGTGACAGGAGGAAGTGGCGAGTGGAGAGGGGACGTGCATCGCTTGCTCCGCTATTCCGCGCCACCACAGTTTTGTTCGCAAGCTTCATACTGCTTAATGCCTCGAGCGATATAATTAAGGCTCGTTCAGTAATTTAATCCATGGACTTATTTCTTTTTAAATAGTTGACAAACAAGAAAAATAGGTGGTAAACGATGTTGCTGGCGTAGTTGCTAATTTTTATTTTCTATTTGTTTAGTAATAAGCATAATATGCCACTGTTTGTTTACCCTGTGTGTAGCTAGTGAAATTACTGGGCAAAAGAGTCTTACTCTACATCTTATAACTCTCAAGTAAAAAGCGTTGGCGCAGTGCATCAGTAGCACTGTACTAATTATAGGCAGCGTTATCTTTACCATCAGGAGAGTGTCTAGCTCGTCTTCTTACTTCGTTGTTTAAAAAAAAACCCAAAAAAACAAGCAGACGGCCTTCTTGTTGGTTAATAGCGAATATCTGTCTGTAATGATGATTATGAGGATGTCTTTTGCAGAATGAGTGGAGTGTGTGATCTAGTTAGATCACACATCATTCTGCACCCTGACTAGTTATAAAGCCTCCGGGTAGTTAGTCATAACGCCTCCTTCTGACTAGTATTATGAGATCAACGTATGCTGTAGGTGCTGAGTCCAATATTACGTAGGATCTACGTACGAAGGTTCGTTGGCAGTAGGACAGCATACGTTGATCTAATAATACTAGTCAGAAGGAGGCGTTATGACTCCTACTTTTCCAGTGTTACCACAACCTTGTGGTAACTAACACTGCAAAAGTAGGCTCGTATAATATAACAAGCCTGCATATCACGACATAAAGTCTTCCTTCACCTAATTTTATAATAAATGTAGATTTTTATTTAATTGATCACGGCAAACTGAACGCTCTTATACTTTAGTTTTTACTATTAATCTTCCAACTTGTTCTCGAATATTAAATACTCCTTATAGAAGTTAGTAAAGTATCTACCTACCAAAGGTATTTTATGTTGGTCAACAGTTTAGTTCATAAATTATTTAAGCACAGGTTTAAAGTACGTACCCTTAACAAAACTGTAGGGA
Source organism: Hemithea aestivaria (assembly GCA_947507615.1). Taxonomy (NCBI): domain Eukaryota; kingdom Metazoa; phylum Arthropoda; class Insecta; order Lepidoptera; family Geometridae; genus Hemithea; species Hemithea aestivaria. Next base: position 7,710,777 of record OX382323.1, read on the forward strand.
AGTTCATTCTCGCAGGTCCTTGTAAACGCCGCCGCGCTGCAGCTTAGAGCAATTTGCAAGAGTTCATACCACCGAGCTGTTTGTTCCACGGTTTTATTAAAGGCTCTTGCCGTTCGCGCAAATGCAAATTGTTACTGATATTAAAATCGTCGGCGACTAATATTAAGTGTGAAAATGGAAATTGATTTTGTAGTTGGGTGAATTGTTGGCGAAAACGAATAGGAGACGTGAGTCTTTAATGATACAGCGACTTTTGGCCGCATCGACGCAAAAATCGCATCAAAATCTAATACGTTCTACTTAATTATTAATATCAGTAGTTTTACCATTATTAAAATGCATTTTATGTTTTTATTCCGAGCTTAATTGAATGTGCCATTTAAGAATAAGTCGTTTTTAGAATTTGTCAGTATTTTAAAACGACCTGTAAGTCGAGCTTTCATATTGCAAGTCGTCACTATAAAGACACCAGGAACATTTGGCATATGGCTAACAATTATTAAAAATTGCCTAACTTTTTTGAATATTTTTCTCTTTTACACATAATAATATACCTCTAAATCATAATGTTTACTATTCCAAATGCTTAGCTTAATGTCTAATACACAACTTCTTTGAAATACAAGAGTGTGAAACCGATCGTTCATGCTTGACGGAGCGGCATACGTTTAACATAGGATTTTGAGCTTTAGCATTTACATTATTAGGTAAAAAATTGTATAACATAATACATCCGGCGCCACATGTGGGATGTACACACCGAGACGAGAAGTTTTCAGATTCGCAATCACGCTGCGTGAAAGTTTGCAGTAAGTATTAAGTTTAACGTGAACCGAAGTAGTTTCGCGTCGCACCTACTATAGTCATTCCGAGTGACTGCACTTTACATTAATAAAAAAATATACCTGATATATTTAAAATAATACGTGAGTAAAGCTATTTAGGTATTTGTAATGCATACTGCTCACGGGTACTTTCCAAAATGGTATTAATAAAAAAAAAATATTGGATGCTGGATGACGAAAAGACCCAGAGTAAAAGATTCTTTATTTTGAACTACTCTAATAATTATAAAACAGAATAATAGCTAAGATAATATGTACCATAAATCCTAATAGCGATACATTTATGTCCAGAAGTGGACGAAATAATATAGGCCTCTTCCATGGCTAGTCACTAAAATTCCGTCACTATTATTACGTACCGATATTCTTCCAAACAAATTCTGATAAATATAATTTAATGTGTGTATAGTGTGTACCACAGATCAGACGTGGTGTGTACCTATTCCTCTTCTCGCTACTTGCAAAATCTACGCTGAAACAAAATGCTCGAATGCTCATATTTTTCAATAATAATACATCAGTATTTCGATGACATCGCAGCAATCATAGGAAAGACCTGTGGCCGTAGCATGCCACACGGAATCCCGACAAAACTTCAAGAGTAGAACTGTCATCCCATACATTCACAAAAGTACAATGTATGGGATGACAGTTCTACTCTTGACATTTCAGCGGGATCCCGTATGGCATGCTACGGGCCCTGGATGCGAACTGCTCAGGAAAGAGTTACATGGCACGAAGGGGAGGAGGCCTTTGCCCAGCAGTGGGACGATATGGGCTGCAATGACGATGATGATGAATACAACTCTATTCTGTCTTTTATCTCAATATCGATTTTATAGCCACACAGTTTTTCAGAAGCTGATAACGGTATAAATCGAACTTTGCAGCACAATAATTTATCTTACTTAGGTATATTGTTGGTATCAAGTCGAGATAAAATTATAATCATTATTTCAGTTTCCATTCCGAAGAGAAATAAAAACACTTTTCAAATAAAGAGATTCGCTTCACTCAGCCAACAGCAAATATTTACAGACGTGACAATTAGACCAGTTCTCGCAATACCGACTATACTGTGTAAGGCTTTGTCTCGATTAACTCTGGGTTTGTAGCAGGCAGCGGCGTCTGTCTGCAAAACTTTCCGATTGTTCAGCACCGTTGCAATATGAACCCGCGCTTATTACTCTCCACCCTTCTTTCTTGTTTCAACCGCGTGGAAAATGAAAGAACCGGGTAGGCGGATAAAATTCGAGGATGTCGCTTAACTGCGTGAGGTGGATATGTTTATTTATGCATGATGTCAGCGCGAGCTTTGTTGATAGTTAGTCTAATCTGCGCCAGAAAATGCTAGGTTTGAAAAGCTCAAAGCTATCGTTTTCTCTCTACTGTTTTGTTTCTCACATACCCATATGGTTTAAATATTTTATTTGAAATCTCAAAAACATTAGGTACTGTGGAATTTCGTTGGTTTTTCTAGTAGGTACTGGTAAAATAAATAACTCTGGTAATCTGTTGTGGTGCTTCCAAATGTTTTCATTCACATTCTGTAATTTGTTTTTGTCGTCATTCCGCTGGTCGCAGTTATTAGCTGCTATAAGTATTAGCCAATTAGCCACTGATTAATAAATATTCTTTTTACACCTACGCGTATTATATTAGCACGAATTTTTAATGTTTTCAATAATAAAAAAAACAAGTGATATAAAAAAAAATAACCGACTCCAAGCTTGCTTTGCTTTTGTAACCAAGGCAAGGGCAAAACATTTAGTTAGGTACCTAACCTTAAGTTGAACTAAACGGAAGCCAATAAAATATGGTCAAAACCTTACTATTAGTCTCGGAAAAATATCTAGAATATAATATCGTATATCCCGGCTACGAGACGCTACTTAAATCATCTTATATAGATGTTACAAGGCCTTTGATGATCCCGGCTAATAGCCATGGTCATCGGATCCTATCGGAGGATATCTTTCCTACTTCTTTCTCTCTACTTTGCTCGGATTTCGGCATTTTCGGCGACTTCTAGCGGTGATTTGGTCTACCTCGAGGTCTTACGCCTGTGACAATGAGGTCTAAGCACCTGCACGCTACATACTTTACTTGTCTGCGCAAAACATGACCACACAATCTCAGAACCCTCTCCTGGAGCTTTTCCGCTATGCCACGGAAAGGCTGCCACGGCAGCCATAAAGTAAACAACTTTTTAAAAACATGCTTTTATTATTATTATTACCATCTAGCACTATAAAGTACTCGTCAAGACAAATTAAATGAGCCCAAACTTGATGGGGTTACGTCGTTTAATTACGGTGTTCCTATGGCCACCTTCCAGCTCCATCATCAGATCAGCTCTATGTCATAATAATATTGCATTGTCATCCGATTTATACATGCACACAAAATTTCAGCTCAATCAGAAACCGGGAAGTGGGTCAAATTTAACTTGCAAGATTTGATTACAGACAGACAGACAACAGACAGGTGAAAGTACCTAAATTAAAAGCTTGTAATAAAACACAAAAAGGATACAAAAATATCGAAATCTTGCAGAGACAGATATAAAACATACAAAAATATCGAATTGATAACTTCCTTATTCCATGTCGGTAAGAAACGATCAATACTTCATAACAGCAGCCAGTTGTTATGTAACTATTATTCACGAAAATGCTGTAGCTTGTGGAATATCCAACAATTTGTAGAACAGTAGGTTGTTATTAAGTGTGCTCGCACCCTGCTATTAACGCTTGCTTGCAGGTTGGCTGTTGCTCGCGTAACAAACGCGCATAATTATAAACTAACTCCTGAAAACCGTATTTGCAAAGCTTTTATAGTCGTATTGTAGCTAGATGACTTTACCGGTAAATATAAAGATCCTCCTCCTTGAGTCGTATTCCCCATTACTGGGGGTCGTGACCCACATCTTTCAGGATGCGATCATAAATGATGGAGCGCCATCTGGAACGGTTGGAAGCGATTCTTATAGCTTCGTGCACTGGAGTATCGAGAGTGGTGCGGATCTGGTCAGACCAACGCATCGGGCTACGACCTCGAGGTCTCCTTCCTTCAATTTTGCCTGTAACCATAAGCTTCTCTAGGTTTGCATCTTCTTTCCTTGCTATATGACCGAAGTACTCGAGCACCCTCTTGAGACAAATTGCGGATAGCCTAGTCTTGACTTTTAGTTGTTTAAGTATAGATGCGTTGGTCCTGTGCGCTGTCCAAGGTATGCGCAGCATTCTTCTCCAACACCACATTTCGAAGGCGTCAATGCGGGAACGGTCAGCTGCTCTCAATGTCCACGTCTCTACTCCGTAGAGGAAAATCGAAAACACCAATGTGCGGACAAGTTTCATTTTTGTGTTCAGAGAAATTTTCCGATTTTTCCAAATACGGTCGAGTTGTGACATGGCATTCTTCGCCATACCTATGCGCCTACGCACGTCCATCTCACATGAGCCGTTGTTGCTGATGCTGGAACCCAGGTAAATAAAGTTGTCAACTATTTCAAAATTTAAAGTCCCAATGGGCCCCAACTTTTCCGCACGATCAACGACCATGAGCTTGGTCTTGGATCTATTTATAGAGAGACCCAGTTCTTCGCTTATGATTTCCATTCTCCTCAAAAGAGCAACCATCTCTTGTTCATTTGCGGCTAAGAGAGTCGTGTCATCAGCGTACCGGAGATTAGTAATTTTCAACCCGCCGATGCTTACTCCTCCATCCCAATCGTCGCAAGTACGCCTCATGATGTATTCTCCGTAGGCATTGAAGAGAATGGGCGACAGAATGCACCCTTGACGTACTCCCTTCCCAAAGCTAAAGGATTTCGAAAGCGTGTGCTCCACTCTAACCACTCCTCTACTGTTGCAGTAGAGGTTTTCTATGAGGGTAATTAGATGCCGGGGGACCCCTAATTCCAGCAGCACTTTCCAGAGGCAGTTCCAGTTGACACAGTCGAACGCCTTACTGTAGTCAACAAAACACATGATAACGGGGGTGTTGAATTCGTATGCCTTCTCGATGAGCTGCCGTAAGTTCAGGATTTGTTCCCTCGTACCCTTGCCCTTAACGAATCCAGCCTGTTCTTGCGGGATCTGCCAGTCCACATAGTACCGAAGTCGGTTGTTGAGGATGTGAAGGAGTATTTTGCTGGCGTGTGATATGAGAGATAGGGTACGGTAGTTCCCGCACACTTTCGTCGAACCTTTTTTGTGAAGTGGTACGATTATGGACTCTGTCCAATCGCGTGGCCATGTACCTGTCTTCCAAACCTTATCGCAGATGTTATGCAAAACGTCTATGCCTGAATCGCCAAGGGATTTCAGTATCTCGGCGGTTATACAATCAGGCCCCGGAGCTTTCCTGGACTTCAGTGACAACATTGCGGCCGAGACTTCAGATCGCAGGATGTCTGGCTCATAGTCAACTTCACTCCAGTCGGGATGCGCAAGAGGTGTTGAAACTGCAGTATCTTTGTACAACTGTTCACAGTAGCAACGCCATACATCTGCGACTTTGTCTAACTCGCAGACCAGATGACCATTGATATCTTCAATTGCCCAAGACTTCGCTTTGAACTTATTGGTCAGGAGCCGCACTTTCTTGAAGCAGCAGTCTGAAATTTTAAGGAATGACGGTCGATTTCGCTACAAATGCTTTCTATAAAATTTGTTTGATCCTCAATGCAACACCTATCAATGGTTTTGCAGAGAATGGAGTATTTCGAAACTTCTTCGGCATCTTGTAGTCCCATCATCCTCAATTCTTTCCTCTGTTTCACTAGTTCCCAAGTACGGTCTGATATCCAAGAAGTACGCTTGGTATCGCCACTTGTAGCCACTAAGCTATGTACCTCATCCACGGCATTAGAGACAATGGTTTTGAACTTTTCCCAAAGTGAGTCGGGGTCTTCATGGTCCATGGATACCTCCTTTAGATTACCATCCACGATCATCCGGAATGCAGATGCCTGAGCCGCCTCCACTTGCCTTGGTTTGAGGGAGGAAAGCTTTCTGGGAGCTTTAAACCTAAGCGCAAAATAAACAACGAGCAAGTTGTGATCCGAACCGCATTCAGCCCCGGGAAAGGTCTTTACATTGGAAGCAGACGACTTCCAGCGAGTATTCAGCAAGATAAAATCTATTTGATTCCTGTAACGATCGCCTGGAGATTTCCAAGTGTAGAGTCGCCGCGGGTGGTGTTGGAAACAGGTGTTCAAGATAGTGAAACGTCTGGCGACGCAGAATTCTACGAGTTTTCCACCTCGTTCGTTTCTCTCACCGAGCCCAAACCTGCCCACGGTTTCACGGATGTCAGTATCCGCCAGAGTACTTCCCACCTTCGCATTCCAGTCTCCGAGTATGAGGGTGATCTCGCGGTTCGGTATGACATCCAAGGTTTCCTCCAGCTTTCCGTAGAAATCCTCGATGTCTTCCTCTGGACTCTGGGCTGTAGGCGCGTAAATTTGCACGATGTTTAAAATGCTTGGCTTAGTGTTTAGCTTTAGTGTTATTATCCTGTCGGATACCGCATTGTAACCCAGCACGTACTTGTTAATTCTCGCCGGCAGTATGATTCCCACACCATGTAGGCTTGAATCGGCCGCACCTGAGAAGTACATGGTATTGCCTAGTGAGGTTTGGAAATGGCCACTTCCTCGCATATGTGTCTCGCTAATTCCAAGCACACTCAGGCTATGACACTCCATCTCTTTTTCTAATATAGTTAACTTGCCTGTTTTAAGTAATCCTCTTACGTTCCAGGCACCAATACGTGTGGTTGAACGTATTGAAAACTTTTTGCTCTTTAAAGTTTCTTCTTTCGAAGCTTCGGTAGCCAATTTCACACCACCCGGCCCGGGTACCGGATGGCGCCGAGTGTTAGTCGGATCGTCCAACATAATGCGCTCTAATATCTCACTTTCCATATATGAAGGGGTTTTCTTGGGAAAAGACATCGCAGTGGGTTCCCACGTCCTTCTGCGTTAGAATTTTAGAGGGTATTTGGCCCTCACGGTCTCTAGATACCGCTTCATGTGCGCTGGGTGGCCATGGTGCAGTCAGGCTAGTTACCGCCGCCTGAGACTCGGCGTTGACCTTTTACGGTAGGTATGGTCCCTCCTGACCAACCCTCCTCCTTTTGCATCCGGGCTTGGGACCGGCAACGGCGGAGTTAAAAAATATAAAGATAAATTGCAGTTTAGCATAAAAGAAAGATCTATGCATATTACTTTGAACAGGCTTAGAATCTTTGAATAATGAACTAGCCTTGCCCACCGGCTACCGACTTTAATCGCTGTAAAATTGCATAATATTATGTTTTAATTATACTAGGATCTTAACAAAGATAACAAATAGTTAGGTATGTATTACCATTATTAAAACCTATCTGTATACCAAATTTCAACCCAATCAGCTCAACAGTTAGAGCTGTATGTTGATAGATCAGTCAGTCAATTAATCACTCGTTCCTTTAATATGTTTAGATAAACAAATAAATTAAAATCAATCAAAAGTATCTTCACCGTTTTTTAGAGATGTTTTGAATCCTGTCGAGAGCTATATCGGATGCTGCTGAGGCAGAAAATCAATACCTTCAGACGATTCGCCTTGACATTTCATCTATCTGAAGAGTCCGTCTGGAGAAAAATACGCTTCAACCAGGCTCAATTTGTTATTTGAAACATTATCGTCACTAAACTAAGATTTTAAGTTAGTAGGTATAAACTATAATTATAGTTCATGATAAATTCTTACAATTAATATATTGAACAAGTTTAAGAGTTAGGAGATTCAACAACTAATATTTTGGGGTAACTGTCGCCGTGCAGAATTTTGAATTTTAAAATTCTGGGTGGAACTGTGTCTGAAATGGCAATCATGATATTTCACATCAGACAACCTCGTCTTATTTTAACTGTCAGAAAGAAAATAAATAGTGTAGATTGTAAATGATAAATTCCATGTCATACATTTCGAGTCTTTCTACAAGAAGATGTAACTCCTGGATGATTATGCGATGTCACCTAGCCAATATTCAGCTAGGAACACTCTGAAGTTCTTACCGAAGCAAAAATAATAGATGTTTTTTCCAAGTAATATTGTTATTATAGCAAAAAATATTAAATTTTGATGAACAACTAGCGATTATTGAATTTTGTGTTTACATACATTTTTAGTAAGCAATCTGTTTTCTTCAAATATTCAGTGATTAGAGGAAGGGTAACGAGAAAATCTACTGAACCTATTGAGCTGAAAGTGAAGCAAAGGAACTGAAGCTACAGGTAGTCTACACTACAGGCAGGCAGTCATTCTTTTTGAATAAAACGTCCTTTTGTCTAGACACGAGTATGATATCACTAACGCTTTAATGATCGCGATTGTTTTGGTGCCGATGACGACTGACGACACGGCGTACGAGCAGAGTAGCGTAAAATGTGCGATTACTGCATTGTTGCCACTTTTCATTCCATTTCAAAGTGCAATAAAAATCCAATTTTAAAAATTAAACTTCCATTTGACGGCGAGTGTGTGACGAATGAAAATCGAGCAAAAGGGGTCGTCAACCCTTCCTTTAAAGTCGACGCATTAGTGCAACAATCTGTGTTCAAAATTATAGTGACAGATATTTTTTATAGCGGCATCGTAATATTATATTATGAAAAGTAAATTAATTTATTGCCGTATTAATAAAGGAGAGTGTAATTTTTAAATTGGTCAGTTAAGTGTCGAGTTCCATCAGCGTGATCATTATTACATATCAGCTTTGATGATACATGGTTCAAAATAAACGCATGTAGATGGATTGGTTTCCGTTCATATTAGTGTTACGTTTAAGTTTTTATAAAGTTCAATATTATTTATGTTTTGTAATAACAATATTTTACACAAGCATTATATTTTAATCCTTTTAAGAAAAATCTTAACCTTGCTACTAGTAGTAAAATTCAAAGTAAAAAATTTGATAACATTCTGATCAAAAATATTAAAATATGTATGTATATATGGCTATTTTAAAACGATTAATTAAAGGTATACATTTAAATTGATTAAGGAGTTTAAGAAATCTGCAAGCTTTTACTTATATCCTATATATTTTATTTCATAGGAAGAGCATTAAATCTAAGTATTAGAGTGACGTAATAGATATCAATTAAATGAAAGTTTATTTGCGTTAGATCTAAATGATCCCAGTGAAGTCTCCCCCATCCGAGCCAGCATTCCATCGCAATAAACAACCGCACTGGCGAATAAAACTTCACTCCTAATTCTCACACGAGCGTAAACCAATTGGATCGAAGTAATTTACGAGTTAAATCTAAAAATATGTCTTTTCTATGGCGTCCCGGCCTTGTCACAGATGGCTTCACAATAATATCGGCTCTCGGATCCCTTCCGAGGGGTGCGCCACTTATTTTATAAACTTTGAATAAGATTTTAAAAGAGATCGACTTATAGGTATAGATTTAGGGATAAAACACACAGGGATATTGTTTCGGAAATTTGAAAAATAGGTTTCCCTGCATCTATCTGTTCTGGAATCATAACACGAATAATTCTATTTTTGCAAATTTATTACGCAATGTATGTAGGTTGTTCAAAAGTCCACCGCAGCGTCGCGTCCCTACCGTTCCCAAATTGTGTTATTTAACGAGAACTCAATACAATAACATAATTTATTCATCAACATAATAATGGTTTTCGTGTGAAAAGCACTTTATATACGTTGTATTTGCTTGCTTTATTTGTGTTTCCGCTAATATATAATAATATGGCATGTTTTGATAATGACGCTTGTACCAAAAGTTTTAGTGTGCTACGAAAATTGTGTTCAAAATAGTGCTTGTATTGCTAGAGTCTTTGACAAGCACTCTTAGGAACAACACCTGCATCTGCTATTCTTTATACTTCATACCCTTTTCTTTATGGCATACCTAACAATAGTTTTACCATAGGTACATGTAGAATTGCCTAAAACACTTATTGAGTTTGTACATTGCTCATAAATTTAAAGAAAATTACTTCACAGATTCAGATAGGTAATTTTCATTCGATGAATAGTGTTTACTTTAAAACGAAAATTTTCCGTTTTACTTCAAAAGCGATATAATAAATGAGATAACACTATCGGTGCCGAGTGATCCGCAAACCTATAAAACTTTATATCATCAAGATACTTTTATTTCTTCGTCGTGGCATATTCCCTGGGTACAATAAGGATCACTTTGCACAAACGGGTAATTCGGTATCGTGGCGTTACGTGACCCCAAAAGATGTTCGCGACGTGTTTCTACTATTGCCTTAGGCCTCCCTCTTCACCACCGCGCCACTGAGAAGTATCACTACGATTTTATATTACGAAAACGAGTGTGCTTAGAATCATTAGAGGTGGCGTATGGAAAATAGGTACCTGTTAGTCATAATAGACCAATTTTTAGCATTAAAAAAGAACACGATCTGAAATAGTTTTAAAGCAACTAACACTTTATTATAATAATACCAGCTGCGCCCAGTGGTTTTACCCGCTGTACTGTAGCCTATGTGTTATTCCAGGGTCTAAGCTATCTCTATTTCAAATTTCAGCTCTCTGAAAGTGATTTTTGGTGCATTTAGATTCTGTAGCTGACGTGGAGTTTTACAGAGTTGTATTATTGCAGTGTATTGTGTATATGTATATTACAAATACAGCGTGTATATTTTAAACTTCATTCTAAATAGGCTGAGATGGTTAAGTTATATCGCACAGGAACGACGACAATGCGTTCCAAATACAAGTTTTTATTAAAAAAGAACCGATTATATTCCAAATTCAAGACGAATATAATGTTTCATGTAGCTAGGAATTGTCTAGAGTTTGAGCTTGCTGACATTTTAGCTTAATATTTTCAAGCGTAATCAGAACACACTATGAATTTAATAGCTTATACACCTACTTATAAGCCAATATTTTGTTAATCCATATCCCTTATCCACTTCAAAGAACTACTACTAGTTGTCGTTTAAAGCGGGTGATCCATTGGCGAGCAAAACGCTAACGAACTTGGGAGCCAACCCTCTAAACCGCCAATGGAGCACGCGATTAAAGCGTTGCCTCGCAAATTCGATAACGTGCCGGCAGTTTTGCTCGCCAATAGATCATCTAATAATAACTTTAACTTAAAAATATATGTCACGTCTGAAGTATTGTGAGGTCTGCAGTGAAAACACATCGTTATTCGACACGCGTCCGCTCCGCAGTTTCATCCCGCCCACCGCGCCGATGCTCTCTGTCATTATCATCGCTTTTTGCCGCACATAACCGGCCGCAACCTCGTGAGATGCCCGAGGATGCCCCAGCATTGTGAACGGCAGTACTATACTTTACTATACGTTTTATGTACGGACAACACACTGAAAATGCCAGCGATCGTAAAAATGTTATGAAATAGAACTTGCTGTTTGTTTTTAATGATATGTTTTGTTTATTTTAATTTTTGTGAGTAAAAACCTTATTAAAGTTGAAAATGTTGCTAATTATAATATGATAATTATTGACTACATTTCAAATGACAATACTCCGCGCTATAGCGGTATGTTCCAGACACACACTTTGGAGAGAAGAATATTTTTTAAATAGAAAGTGTGTTTTGTTGACATTTACAGTAGTATATGGCGGCAGTGTGGGCTTGGGTAGGACACATTGCTCGAATGGATGTGAGCCGGTGGACGAGACGACTCTTAGAATGGAGACCCAGAGCTGACTCTAGAGGACGGGGTCGGCCACCACAACGCTGGGTGGACGACATCAGAAGACACGCAGGTCATGACTGGATGCAGAGGGCACAAGACCGCCGGAAATGGATAGAAGGAGAAGAGGCCTACATCCAACAATGGATCCCGAACAGGCTCCTATAATGATGATGATGATGACAGTATATAGCATTAAAAAACTTCAAAATGAAGGAACAAAGAAGAGTAACTTACATAGAAATTTAAAAAATATGAGTCTTTTTTGTTTTCACAGTTTAATTATAACTATTATGAGTTAATCAATCACTCTTTAACCACCATTTGAACCAATTATGATGATTTAGTTCAAAATTGAAATAGACAAGAAGCATAACAATGTTTTCTAGCCTCTTTCTTAACGACGACCATTCAAACAGTACACACGTGAAAAGATAATATAATTTTTATGTTTCCTGAACTGTTAGTCTATCTAATGATACCATTTTACGGCAAACAGTAACTATAAATTATGCTTTTGATTTATTACTCGCAATGATACTACTTTAACCAATGACATTTTAGAATATAAGGGCTTTTTACTGTATTCTATTTTGGCAAGACTATCTTTATTGATTTATTAATCTTAGAAATAGATATGATTTATTTATTGTTTGTCTTAATTTTTATAGTGATCTTATAAACTTAAGTTTTACTAAATTATACCTACCTGCATTTGCAGTACAAATTATGTTTTCTAACTCTGTCATCATCATCATTGTCAGTCCTTATCGCCCGATTGCTGGGCAAAGGCCTCATCCTCTTCGTGCCATGCATCTTTGTAGCAGTTCTCATCCAGGTCTTTCCTGCGATCGCATACATCTTAACTCTATAGAAATTGTTTAGTTTTTAGTTGATTTGTGTCTCTAATGTCCGACTACTGGGCAAAGACCTCGCCTAAATTCTTTCACTTTTCCCTTTTCTACGTTACCTCGGTTCAGCCCACCCTGGTAGGTACTCGAGCGTTCAAATCGTTTTGCCATCGTTTCGGGGGGAGGCCTTGGAGGCCTTGTTTTCTATTGGAACCCATATTTAACCGAAATCTTTTAGAAAAAAAATCGTATAATAAAATTTACATACCTAACTCATTGAATACCATGGATTGCTATTTATGCTATAGAATATTTGTATCAATATACAAAATGTATTAGACCGTATTTACTAATTTACCTTTACATTGGTGGCAATCACTATAAGCCGATTAAAATGAAATGCTGTTATAGACATAAAACTGTGAAACTAAAAGACGTTTCTCAACTTTCTCACTTAGCCCATCTGATTAAGATACACCTGTAAACTTTATGGTTCTACAGTGTTTTTAAGAACATTATATTTTGGTCGGCTTATTAGTGATTACCATCAGAGTAAAATAATTAGCTAATGCGGATTCTGATCTCTACATCTCACATACTATACTCGTTTACCGCATATATTCCAATTCAAAACGTTTTTATTCTTAAATTTTAACAACTGTACCATTATTTTAACCACCCGACTAACTTGATAATTAATAGATAACCCTTTGTCAGAAACAAAATTAATAGAAACACTTTATTCTTTAAAACATAATAATCTCTATTGTAAACTTGTACAAACAAATGATAGATTTTAGCAATAATACCCCCTTTTTTTACAATAAAGACAACATGCCTTCAAATCTACAAAACAATATATTATAGTATTGAGAAATAGCATTAAAATATTGTAAGAAATTTTCAAATGTCATTGGCGTATAAATGCGAATGATTGACATGCTTACGAGTATAATAACCTAGGTACTTGGAAAAGTGCCCTCGATCTTACGCGCTAAATAATTTGTATAACAAAACTGACCATCATTTGCTTTTTCAAACTATCACTCTGAGATTCTATTAAATATTATTTGCAAATAACAATTAATACACAGCGTTGCTTATGAATGTTTTGGGAAATACGTTTAGTTGAAAACGGATTATGGAAAAGTCGTAGAGCTGATGTTAAGAGATAACGCTGCCCAATAATTATCTGTACAGTGCTACCTAGGATTTCACAGTGATATGAAATTCTGGGTGCACTGCACCAACGGTTCTTCAAATGCCAAACCCGACTTAAGCGATTCCGTTTAACTACTAAATACATCTTCTTACGTTTAATAACAAAACAAAATCAACTACTTTTATGGGTGCAAAGACTGAAAGTTTTTGTTTTTTTTGTGCCAAACTTACTCCTACAGCCAAAGTAGCCCCCACCTCACGATATATCAGGCGTCATAATATGAGTGGAGGTTCAGGATAACATATAAGAATTACTCTGATTAAAAACAGCTTGGATCCCATTAACTTTATAATATGTATTTAGCTAACCTAGCTATGCTTAGCGGTTTATTGGTAGAAAAGTGTCATATTATATGAATAGTATGAGATAGTAGGAATCACATTGTATGTTATTCCGAACTATCTTCGAGTATAATATGCCAAGTTTTACCTCGATTGCCACACACATATTTTTTCATTTATAACATTAGGAGTGCTATTTTACACTCATAAATGCATAGGTATTATAAGAGTGTCATAATACGTATATTATAAAAGAAAATTTATGTTATATTAGAAAAATGTTTGATTGAGTACCAAACCAAGGTCCATTTATCAAAGTGTAGGTGTGAAGCCGATACAGTTAACGTTTACATACACAATACCACTATTCGTGTAAAGGTTATTCCCAACGGCGTGACATGTTTATTCCCGACACTGAAAGCCTTGCCGAGAAAGGAGTAAAATGAAAAGTAGACATGGGTCCGATAAATAATTGAAGGCTCGATAGAGCATCGGGAATTTCAGGTCGAGGCTTCGGCGCAATCTAGAGGGAGCCATCGTTCAAAACACCCTCCTCACCTACTGAATTATTCCGCAATAACACACTTGTTATAGACATTTCTCGTCGAGTGATACTTTTATGATTTACTCCAACTTTTATTGGCACTTAAAGGAAGTATACGATTTATTTCCCGTTCAATATAAGGTGCGGAGTATATCATTTTTTGGAGTCAGCGCTAAATCTTGTAGGGACGCCAACCGTTTGGGCGTCACACACCATTTATATTTGGGGCGTTATGATGTTTCATACTGTTACAGAATTGTTACTTATGACCTACGGCATGTGTTCGAGAGAAAGCTATTTTTTAAAATAAAAGTTAATATTAAGTATTTTAAAATTATTGCAGCATAGTTGTGATTCGTTCCACATATGAGACTTAAAACCAATATCTTAGAAACATTCATATAAACTTTAATCCTCTAAGTGTGTTTGCATTTAATCAGAACTCACCTGACTGTGTAGTTGTACTTCCAATAGTTCTAGACATAGTATTGGCTGTATATTATTTTTATAGACGCGAAGTCATTTCAATTTTAATATATTTACATTAAAATTTGCATGCAATCTTCGAGGTTTATTAAGCTATAATAACATAATGAACGTCGACTACAATAAAAAGGTGCCTAATGAAGTTTCTTATTAATATTTTAATTCAAACGATCTCATACACTCACCAAATTAACGCTCGAGGCACAGTGGTGGAACGTAAAATGTCTTTCGCACGTGAATTAAAACATAAAACGAGTGGTAGGAGGAGATGAACACAAGTTTTTAAATCCCAACACTTTTAATGTAATTGGTACTTGTAAAGTTCTGCAAATACTAATTTGCATGTTATGAAAATCATGTTGTTTTTATTATTGAAGGACCTTTGAAATGATTGATTAGTATAATAGAGAAGAGAGAATAACTAGTTTTGATAAAAATACATCTTTACATATTATTATTAAGTATGTTTTCCAATTTACGGTAGTGCACAAGGCGAGAATTAGTTTTGCTACTTTTATATTCTACCTTTTATGTCTAGAATATTATGCCAGTTGAAATATCAATCTAGCGAATGTGTAAGCTTAAAAAAAAAAATTGCCATAGAGTGGGAACCAGACCATAGAGTGGGTCTTGGTTTATTTGCCGGAATATTTCTTAAGATTAAGACATCTCATCTCTCTAAAGGGTACACTTTGATAGAGCGTTGTGTACAATAACTATACGTACTACATAAACTTCGGTGGCGGCGCTCCTCTGAGCAATGAGGAAGCGCAAGAAGAAGACTATAAATGCTGGCAGGTAAGTAAAACAAAGTTATTAAATACGTTTCTACTTTCAACGTTAATTGAATGCAGCAACACTAAATAAAACCATTGTTATTGTGGAATGGAGCCACAAATAACATTAAATACACCATAAACAGGTCAACTAGTTAATATTTGGTTGCGTCCTTACGAAAGTGACGTGTTCTGCCTTCCGTGTCATGATGCCTATCGTGAACGGATCTGTTCAGAAATTATACGTGAACATTAAACTGCTGTACACTATGGTTTATAGACGTCACTTCCGCAGCAATAAAATCGACTTGTCTCCAAAATGCATAATTTGTAAGAGAGTCACGCGCATTACGCTACTAAACGGTGTCTTTGAGAACACATTTCACACTAAACTCCCTGCGGGGCTGCGTTTCGATCGCAGATAACGTTCTGTTTTATGCGTTCGAATTATCATCGTCAAACTGCTTGTTTATGATCGCGGGAATATTAATATTTCTTTATATCGAAGTTGCACGCACCGATTCCGACCCTCCGATATGGAAACGTACAATTCTAATAAAGCCAATTTCGATATGTTTGTGTATGTGTTTTCTACGTGGCGTCGTCACATAAACGATGATTACAGACTAGAGGACGGGTTAATATTCTATTCTTAACATAAAACGTTCAGACCGCTTTGTTTTTTACCAAGCGGTTTCTTTTGTGACAGAAACATTTCTAGCGAATCCATTAATTAGTGAGATATACGACACACCCGCAGCCTTTGGCGCTCAATTATCGCCAGTCCTTAGACGCTTGATTAATTCCGACACAAAACTGACCTATTACAGTCGATCGATAAAGATCTAATCGATTCAAAGCGCCGCGTTTCCCATATGCCGGTCGGGATAAAAGCTTCAAATTCCCCAAATGCCGACCGAGAAAAACAATAACCGAGGAGTGGAAAGACGGAACGGGGGCAGTGTCACGTAATAGGTTGAGCTTCCGGCGCGTTTATCAAAAAATTTATTCGGACATTCCTTGCGCGCCGGCGGAGTCGTCGCTGCGCTTGGCCACGGCGGGTGTGTTGGCATTTCATTTATCTATGACGCTGAAAATGCCGGAGACGACCGCGGAACCGTTATATTGCAGGGGTGTTCTCTGCGTTGGCAGGCCACGCACTTCCGCTATGTCAATGATTTATAGACGCTTACGGCATTTGTGGCGTTAACTGTGTGTTGTCCGGGGCCATTGTCCGGCCGCGCAATATGGAAGAGCTCGTTCTGAAATATGCGCCGGGGGCCGGGGATCTAGCATTTTTGATTTCGTCTTAATTCAAGGGGTCAACGCTTTGTCGTTTAATCTCTCACCATTGCCTAAGATGACATTGATTTGTTTCGTCATTGTGTTCCTATTGTACCAGACCTTATCTCGTTTAAAAGGAGATTGATAGCATCACTATTGATTGTGAGCTGCAGGAAATATTATCTACTTAGTTTGTTATTTATTAGTTTAATGTTTAAGGTCGATGTAGAAATATTGTGACAAATTTTACAAATCCGGATGTTTATAGTTTATTGCTACTTTATGAAGTAAAGCTTTATGTCGAGCTTTTAACGGAATATATTATGTTTAACTTTTCTCGAACTTTAGTTAACAGTAGATTTCTTTTAAATTGTTTTATATGTATACGAGTAGGTATCGGTTATTAAAATAGACCAAGATTTTTCAAAATATGATAAGAGAACATTTTTCACATTACTAACATACATGTGGCTAGATTTCGATTAAAGCTTATATTAAAGCATCAATAGTAATAATTATAAGTGAGGATTATATACTAAACAGTTTACTTTATCAAACACTGGGCAAAACCTATCTTCAGCCATTATTGACGACCTCTGTGGCGCGGTGGGCTAATACCCGCCTGCAACGCAGAAGATTGCGGGTTCGATTCCCGCATGGGACAAATGTTTTTGTGATCCACAGGTATTTGTTTCTGGTCTGGGTGGTTTTCAATATCTATTATAAGTATGTTTTTACAAAAAAAAAGTATATAAGTATCATATCCGTTATCCTAACCATCATTATAACAAGCATAAGGTAAGTTGCTTAGTTTGGGGTTAGGTGGCGCTGTGTGAAACGTCCTAAAATATTTATTTATTTATTTATCCTTTGTCTATCGTTGTTCTCGTAATTGTTTCCATTTTTTATTCTAAAAATAAATTAATAATTAACATATTTCATGCACGACCTATGTCTATGTACCTATAGCAGTACGTATGTCGAACATTTTTAAAACAAAATTGAGTAAGTATGTGAACACCAAACATTCTCACGCTAAGGCCGCCACTGTCATCAATGTCGTCAGCACATCAACACACAATATTTATTAGGCACCTACTCCACTTGACTAGTATTTGAACATCGTAGAATAATAATTGGAACCCATTGTTGAGTTATTAAGCCGTACTTGTTGCTTGCTTGATTGATGTGTGACTTTTAGTTTGGAATTTCAAAGACCTACATTTTTATGCCACGTATCATACTTATTATGAAAATTTCACATTAACACTGGCGAAGGGACATAATCCTAAATTTCTAGTCCCAGTGGCTAAAACGTTATATTACAATATAATATTATTGACCAGTACTTGTACTTATTATAACCCTGGTCTACCCAGACGAGTACTGAGTAAGTATACTAGCTTCATTGTAAATTTTACCGGGGGTAGACTTCCTTTGCAGGAGGTCAACTAGGTGGGTACCCCAACAGTGCCAGTTATTCTACCGCCTGAGCAGTGATGTGCAAACATTGCTGTGCTTCGGTAGGAGGGCACTGTAGCTAGTGAAATTACTGGGCTGAAGAGTCTTAACATCTTATGACTCTCAAGTAAGAAGCGTTGGCGCAGTGCACTGGGTAGCACTGTACTGATTATGGGCAGCGTTATCTCGTACCATTAGGAGAGCGTCTTGCTCGTCTTCTTACTTCGTTGTATAAAAATGCTTTGCTTGAGAGGCGATCAACTGGCTGTTTATATTTACTTTGAAATTAATTTCTACCTCAACTCTTATTTAAAAATTGACAATTCTCAAGATATATGTAGGTTCCGTCAAGATATAGTCACTGTACTCTTTTCAAGCACTTTACCTACTGATTTTGGATTCGGGGAAGTATTGTCGACGGTATCCTACCTTGAATAGTTTATATTCTTTGTCGTAGACAAGTTTCTCGTGTTACAGTTACAGTAATGCTTATAGTTAATGGTTGTACCACTTACAACTATAACATGGTTAAATTACACAGGTTTTGAAGCAAACTCGTTAAGGTGTTTGCATAGATAGTGCGAGAAAATTATCAGAAACCAATTCATGCAGGTAGAGTAGTCCACACTTAACTATTTATGTCCATTTCTCGTTAGCCAGCAATAAAAGGCAGGCGCAAAAACGTCCTACCATTTCGAGTGCCAATTAAATCGCAACAAACATCCTGTAAGTCGAGATTATCGTATCGTAACAAGCATCAGAAACCTGCCCACTTCTCTCACACTGAATAAATTAAATAAAAATATAAAATAAATTAGAAATTGTTACACAGTTGATGTTGTGCACAGCGCACAGTCCTGGCTCATTAAGTGGACGCATAAGAGCGGAACTCGGTAACGAGAGAATACTTCACTCTATAACTTTATTCATATTCCATGTTATCCTCTACACTTTAAGATAAGTGAATAGCGCTTCAAAATCATAACCAAAACGGAAACGTTATTCTATTACCATTTTTATTTGAACTTATATCTCTGTGGGCTTTTGCAATTAAACAAATGATAAGATCATAATAGTTAGCTGGTGAGGCTCGTTGTTATTTAATTTGCATTTGAGTAAACTTGAAAAAATATTTGATAAGTGTGAATTAATTCAGCGTAAACTATGTTTAGTGGTTTTACGTGGATGTTTGTGCTTCACAAATTTTATGGAACAAAGTGATTTAGTACCTAGTTATATCGTTTTTATTGCGTCTTGCACAGTAGTTACTGAGTCACATCCTACAACAATATATTATTTGCAAGTCTCTCGGTCCTGCAGAAGGCGGTTGGATTTAATTATAATCTTGATGACAGAATCCCAAGGTAGTGTTCCTCACCTGCATCGTTTTGTACCCATGTTTTATTATTGTTTTATAATTAGATATAATAATTTATGAGAATGTATAAAAAATCTTAAGTTCGTTAAAGTTCTGAAGCTAGATGACAGAGTCTGCCCTAAACTCAGGACTCCGGTATAAATCCTAAGCAACACTACTCTACATTCGCCATGCATTACATTTTGTTACGAGCCGTTTTCGAATGTTCTAGGAAGTAGTGTATTTGATTAACGCCTGAAGGTTATATAGGGTATTCTGGCATTATCATAGCATAACTGTTGCAGTTGACTCGTGAAAGATATTTTTGAAAGTACGTAGAGCCTTTTGCCTACTTGAAAATTCTCACACCAATGTTTAATTATACGAACTTACATAGCTATTGTTGATGTTCTACCCAAATTATATTATGAAGCCCTTGACCAAAGATACTCCGGTATCAGGGCACTGTAGCTAGTGAAATTACTGGGCTGAAGAGTCTTAGCATCTTATGACTTTTGAGTAAGAAGTGTTGGTGCAGTGCACCTAGAATTTTACATCACCGTGAAATCCTGGGTGGCACTGTACTGATTATGGGCAGCGTTATGTTTTACCATGAGGAGAGCGTCTTGCTCGTCTTCTTACTTTTTTGTATAGGTATATATAAGAGATTTAGACAAACAGAAAATATAAGGACACGATTGTGAAAGGTTTACAATTACATCATTGCCTTGTGCAACAGATGTTTGGATAAATCAATTCGAGCACATTTTTCGTTATTGAAACCGAAATAAAAAATGAGATATGAATAAAATATGCAAAAAGAGAAGTAATTTGCGTTTGTGTGTGTTCCAGTTTGTTTTGATAGCGCGAGGATGCAGGCCAAGACAATGATCGGACAAATAGGGGTTTGTCACGCAACTGGAGCCTAATCGGCGATCTGGGATGTACTTGAGCGCTACCAAACAAAGCTTATTTATGTATTGCAGATACCGAGCGACAGTTTTTATTACCAAACGAGCCAGTTATATTTCATACGCGCCGTCGGTACCCTTGCACTGTCTTATCGTTAATTGTTAATTTTAATAGTAGCCAACATATAAGAAAGTTTGTAAAATATTGTGATATAAAAGTGAATTTATATGACACTGAAGGTGCTACTATTTTTTCTGGATGACTTAAGTATTCAATGCAGTAGCGCCTATAAAAGTTGCTTATTTATGTTTGCTATTCTAATAACATAATATTTAAATTATTTCTATGAACATAAATTCTAAAAATATTATTATATTATTGAGGTGGCTGCCGACAGGATATTACGAAGGAAAGTGTGGTAGCTGTATGTATTGATATAATGAATGCAGAGAGTTTTTATGGAATATTACTTATTTTCTTACGAGACAGGTGTAGAGATCGTCCAATCTTAAACTGCACGCTTTTACACTGAGCATCAGGCCTATTTTACGTTACGGAGCAGTATATGACTAAATCTACACATGGCCAACTTAAGTGTTTTCAGATTATTTATAAAATGGATTTAATTGTTATAGTCCAGTCAATTTAGACCAAAAAATGAGAGTGAAGTTACATAAAGTCCCAACAAGCTGAATTTTTGTAAAGTTGTTCAAAACATAATTATAAACAATGTCTAGAAGTTCCCCATCATTCCCCTGTAAGGAAAAAAATTAATTCAAGGTCAAAGGTAAAAAAATGAGTTTTTCGCGATTTTCAGCAAAACGGTAAGTTTTATCATAAAAATATCTTAGACAAAATTGTAGATCATAAAATTATCTACCAAAAAAAATTTAATATTTTTTTTTCTACGAGCCACCGTTTTTGAGATATAACGATTCAAAAAGTTGTAATCTCTTATATAAAATCGTTCGTACACTTTCGTGCTATCAACGCACAGCCCAAACGGCCGGACGGATTGAGCTGAAATTTGGACAGCGTATTCCTTGGAAGATTTCATCGTGCAATAAGAAGCGATTTTTTGAAATTCCCTCAGGAAAAGGAATTATTCCCGAAAAACGTTTGTATGCAAATCCGTAACCGTTTACCCGATTGAGCTGAAATTTTGTAAAACGATTGTTGGGATTGTGTTGAGGAACATTGAATAGTTTTTATGACACAATTTAACTTTAAAGAGGGGGTAAGGGGGGGTCAAAGTTTGTATGGTAAATTTAGAACCGCTGGCCCTATTGAGCTGAAATTTGGTACAAAGGTAGACCAAGTCCTAAAAAATGATATGGGATACTTTTTATTCCAAAAATCAACCTCTAAGGCGGGATAAAGGAGGTCAATGTTTGAATACGAAATCAGTAACTAATGACCCCATTAAGCTACAATTTGGTTTAGACATAGTTTGAGCCTAATTTTTTGAAGACAATTTTATGATCTACAATTTTGTCTAAGATGTTTTTATGATAAAACTTACCGTTTTGCTGAAAATCGCGAAAAACTCATTGTTTTGACCTTTGACCTTGAATTAAATTTTTTCCTTACACGGGAATGATGGGGAACTTCTAGACATTGTTTATAATTATGTTTTGAACAACTTCACAGAAATTCAGCTTGTTGGGACTTTATGTAACTTCGAATGTCTAAATTGACTGGACTATTAGAGTATCTCTTTACGTAATAACTTTGGACCAATTAAGAGTTTTATATAGGTTTAAACTAATTCAATGAGTTCGATATAAAGGATTTTTTAATGAATATCATTTAGAAGAAGATGGTTATCTTCAAATGAATTTATTTATTATTATTATATCCTTTACCAGGATCTGCAAGGAAACAAAGAGTGGAAAAGGTAAGCCTTATAAGTAATGTGTGGTGGTTGTTATGAAATATTATAAGTTATGACACATTTTTACTGTTAGGTTTCTATGTTACAGGGAAGCCTAATAAGAGCGCAACATTATAGTGCATAGTGCTTGCTGCATAGGTTAAGAAAACTGGAAGTAAATGTACAGTTATTGAGGGAAATAAGCAATTTTAAAATCTTTTTATCTTTAATTCTGTCAAAGGTTCCATAGGTAGGTATTTTTTATGTTTACCTCTGGACATCGTCGTTTATGATCTGAGAGGTCTTTAATTTGATACCGGTGTGTTGTCATAGAGCCTTTTTATTCAACAAGTGAATTAAAATATAAAACTTAAAGTTTGTTTTCTATAAGCGAATCGCACAAAAATAAATCATACCCACCTTGAAAACTGCTCAACCGATTTCGAAAAATTTAATGACCCTAGTCAATGATTTGAAATAAAAAAATAATTTTGGTTTTGGCGTCTTATTTATTGGTAAACTTATAGAAAAATATTCTGTCGTATTTTAAACCTCCATTTTTTTAGATGGCTTAAAAATCAGAAAAGAGGAACGAGTACAAGTCTAGGCAGATATTAAAATTCGTCGGTACTTTACAATCGCGCGGTTTTACTCAGGTCTTCTTTCGAAATCCTCTGGAACACTATATTACAGAAATGAATTACAGTTAGTATGTATGTGTTTATTACTTTTCTACGCCAATAATTATTTATAACACTTTGTTCTCTGTTAATTTGCTTCACACCACCAACCCATGTGAATTTATTTTCTCCTCCCCTGCATGTTGGAAGAGATCGCTATTAGCGATAAGACCGCCAATTGTAACACTTAGTCATTTTAGTTCTTAAGTTCTTTTTTTGTGTTCCAATAAAGTGTTATCTATCTATCAATGATCAAATTGATCGTACTGAAATTTTGTATATTATGTGAATCCTTAATCTTTACCACACAAGATTAGCAGTAGCGATTGAAACTGCAGAGCAAGGATAGGTAAAAGTCTAACAATTATTATAAAATAATAATAATAATATACATATAAGTACTTCACAATAACAATTCGGTTAATACTAAGTACCTCCTTAATTTGTTACATACATCCTCAAGAATGTGAGTTCATGAATAAGACAATAACAACGTCTGAATGCCGATCAAGTATCGTTCTTGATTGACAAAATTAAGGGTACTTAAGAGCGTTATAAAGTGAGTGATTCAAAATATTTATTATAATGAATCGTGGAGCTGTATCCGCAAGGTGAATCTCCGCGGTAGAGTTAATGCATGATTACTCGTTCCTCCCACCGAGCACGCGGCTATCATTGGCTCTCGGCCGGCGGACGCCGCCTCCACTCCTGCGCACACTCTTGCTTCAAAACAACTCCATCCACTCAATAAACAAGTCTTGAAGTCCATTGTCTCCGCACCATTATGCCGTCACGTCCAAATGTTACGTGCACCCGTCATAGATCTGTTAGAAATAAATTACAATACCGTCACCGCCTCCGCTTCAGACGGTCATTAGTATCTCTCATAAAGTAAATAATGCTGCTTTTTAAAACGTGAGCCTGGCAGTGATTTAACAATAGCCTCTTTTAGACATCGGTAGTTAGAGTCAACGATATCAAATTCCCAGTTTTACTATGAGATAAGATTCCTTTATCCACCCACGTAGGTGCGACTTACCCGCTATAGCTCGGTGGCTGGTAGGTACATAGATAGCGTCGAGGCATCATTAAGGCAAATTATAAATTGTTACAGCAGCTCTTAAGATCCCAATCGGGCAGATCTTGGCTTAAACATGCGATGCTTTCGCATTTACTGAGCTCGTTAACCGATTGTCGACGCATTGAGAAGCATCAAGGGCATGCAAGTGCGGCCGGCCGGTGTAGCGCATGTCACGAGCGTGAAATGTGGCGCCGGCGAGAGGACATTAGAGGGTATCCGAGGGAGGAGAGAGGGGCCACTCTCGAGCTGAGGTAGCGCCCCCGCGGGAACAAAAGCACCGTTGCCGCCGACGTTCGCACTTATCCTATAGCAAAAAGTCAAAGACGGAACGAGGCGACAACCGCGGCGTGGCGGCTCGCCTCCACGTTGCCGCGGATAAAATCGACATAGAATTAAAGAAAAATACAAAAATCACTCATTGTTCTCATAAAATGAATGTGCTGGGAGTTGAATGTGTGGTTTTTTGTGAAAATATTCTCATACTTTTAAATGGGATCTCGTGTGGCGCCTCTTTAATGACTCCTCCTTTTTGCGTCGGCACTCCGCGGCCGGACGCTCGGCCGCTGCCGCTAGCCTTGCTTGGTGTGTCGGCGCATGTCACCACTTAAACCTTTTTGTTAACCCATTTCCGATGTAAATTCTACATTTTGGCTGGAATTATTTATTCTAAAGAAAGGGACAAACTTTGACTTAGTTCCCAGGTAAACTTTATTTCACTTGATTGTGCGATTTCAGTAGAAGTTAAGATACAAGTATTAAGCAAAACCTCGCAATTTAAAATTTGTTTACATACTACTTATTATCTAAAGTCTAAAGGCTCATAATATATACTCATTGCCTTAAGTGTACGATCATCAAGTGCATATCTTCTGATTTGCATGTAAGTTCGCTCTACTAAGCTCCCATTAAGTTTTTAATTTATTGATGTGGTTGGACCGTGGCATTATGTATTCTATTCTCCGAGGTCTACCTATTACCTATGCACTCTCTGGTATGCCTTCGAAAGTAGGAATAAATAATAAAGAGAAGCGTGCAAGCCAAGGAATCGTGACACCTACCCTTTCGCTAATGGAGCTCCGACGAGTTGCACTGTTTACTCTAATCAAGATCCTTCTTAGTTAGCTTCTCTTTATACTGATCATACAACACCATTGACTCACAAAACGTGAGATGTAGCATCAACTAAAACGTCTTAACTAAAAGAGGTGTAGAGCGACTTCACTTGCTTAGTCTAATTTACTTGTACGAAAGCAAAGTAGCGCGTGCCTAATTAATTATAGTAATTTATGTCACATTTTACATAAATACTTCTTTCATACTCATTTGCAGATAATTTTTTCAAGACGCTGATAAATCTAGTTTATTAATCCTTTGTATAGCACAAACAGATGATAACTTAGCACTTGACCAACTCAGTAATCTTTAGTATGTGCGAGGGCGCTAGGGTCTTTGTGATAAAACATTCGATAAAGGTTCAAAGATAGAATATGCATTAGTTCCAGTTACGATCGCATACATATTGATCGTAGGAAGTTTGAGGTAGATTTAAAATAAATATTAGCATTACTTTCATTACGAGGATTATTAAGGCTGTCGATAATAAATAATGTTATTGAAATTATTTATACATATCTATAATTATCACTACATAGTATAAAATAAAGTTGCTTTCTGCGTCTGTCTATCCCTGTGTATGCTTATATCTTAAATTACGCAACGGATTTTGATGCGGTTTCATTAATACTCGTATATAGATTCAAGAGGAAGGTTTATATGCATAATATAGTAGAAAACACTGATAATTTTCTATTAAGCGTGACGAGGTGCGCGAGGGTTTATCTATTAATGACCGCTACTTAGAAAAGTAGTAGGTCCAGTCTTAATGTGTCATATGATCCAGTCCTAATATATTTATATCTTCATAAAAATATTCATTATATGTGTGAAAGGACGACTTTTAAAACATGGATAATCAAGTGATATGAATTGGTACTTATGATTATATTATGTAACTAAAGGAATTTTAGGGCAATGCCTTTAAGGTTTCATCCGTAACAAATTTATAAAATACTACTATTTTATTTTCCTAGATCTTCTGTGTTTTGGTTCACGTACAGGTCATATGATATTATGAACGAGCTATAATACCATCCTTTACAGTCAAAGTGTTACCTTGGTCTTAAATAGTTACGAATTCCTTGGCAACTTTGTACTGCGCTTGTCATCCTCAAAAATATAGTATCAGGATGCTTATTTTTAACTTAAACTTACATAGACTTTCTAACTATGAATGAAAGTCGTATTTTTTACTCAGGGCTACATCTATTTCTCTAAAAGGCACCTCTATCAAGACCGAAATGTACTACGAAAAGTGATGCATCTGACGACCAAATACAAAGCACCGGTTTAAGATTAAACCCATCAATTTGAGATAACCTGCTCCTACTGTTCTTCTGTGTGGCCTTTGGAATGAATGAAAATGCATCCATATCACTGAAATATACTGCCGTAGATGCCGCTAGTTTAAATGTCTGAAGGTAGTGGAACAATGATATAAGATGTCAAAAGTAAGATAAGCAATGGCTAATAACAGTAGAAGATGGAAGAGTACTCTTTAGTTCAGTGCCAATATGGTGATGTAGATTTTCATAATAGGCGACCAGCCCTTTGCATATTTACCACTCTTCAAAATATAAAGAAAAAGTGATGTTGTTTGTGAGTGTTTTCAAACATAAATATTGATTTGGCGGTATCAGTCCTGTTATGTTAACTGTGATTGATACCTACAAATTTAGGTAAATTACTACCCACATAAAATCGCGTTGACTTTTTAATAAGCCGTCTGGATTCACTAACGTTACGAAGATATTTCTGATATTCTGAATTTTCATGCATGACACTGCATAGAATTTTTAAAAGGGT
Organism: Hemithea aestivaria; assembly: GCA_947507615.1. NCBI lineage: Eukaryota > Metazoa > Arthropoda > Insecta > Lepidoptera > Geometridae > Hemithea > Hemithea aestivaria. The sequence goes on from OX382323.1 coordinate 7,738,085, forward strand.
TATTAGAATGTTAGGGAAAATGGCTGGTCTCGCTTTTTCAGACTTGTCAGCTTCAATTCTTTTTCGGGGCTGCTTTGGACAAGTTGTCAGCCACATTTGAAGTAGATTATAATTACTATTCAAAGGTTAACCTTTCATTTAAATATTAATATTTAAACGAGCGAATTATACACCGTTGCATAGGTTAGGAACATCCTATATTATGACACAAAAATATTTGACCCTTATCTATATTTACCCATACCATAGATACTCTTCAACTACAGAAAAACTTCTACCGCGTCGTTTCCGTTGCAACTGGCTACTCTACAAGTTATACAGGCGTTTGGGTTACTTTAGAAATATGCCAAGAAAACCGTGCAAAAGTATAAAAGCCATGCTTCTACAGAATTATGTTTGAGTCCAAACAATACTCGTAGCACACATCCTACGTTGCCCAAATTGTCCTACTTTTAACAGTTGAAGGTGTCATTTCTATGATAAGACTATTTTATTATATCAAAACAGTTTATCTTTCAAATAAATGACCTAAATAGAGATTAAGTTACCTTAAGTTATACCTGTCAGGTCATAAGTATTGTCACACAGTAAAAACTTTTCTTTTAGAATGCTGGCCACAAAAAAGTTTATTGAATTCGAATTTCGAATTGTTCATGAAAATAAAAATGTATACTTTTTAGAATTTTACTCATTTTTAAATATATGGAGTGGACGCTTAAAGAAGACCGTGTTGCAGTTATTGCGTTGCATCGTTGCGGTTACGCGCCAATTCAAATTTTTGACATACTGAAAAATTTGAATATAACCAAAAGATTCGTTTATCGTACCATCAAACGATACAATGAAGACTCTAGTGTAGATGACAGGTCAAGAAGTGGTCGCCCTCGGTCTGTTAGGACTCCAGCAGTGATAAAAGCTGTGAAGGCGCGAATTCAAAGAAATCCCAAACGTAAGCAGAAACTGTCGGCCCTTCAGATGGGGTTAAGCAGAACCACGGTGAAAAGGGTGTTAAATGAAGACTTAGGGCTTCGGGCATATCGAAGAAAAACAGGAAATCGTTTAAATGCTCGTCTAATGGACCTGAGACTGAAGAGATGCCGCGCTTTGTTGAAGCGGTACGCGAGAAAAAAATATCGAGAAATTCTTTTTTCGGATGAAAAAATTTTTACCGTAGAAGAGAGCTACAACAAACAAAATGATAAGGTGTACGCACACAGTAGTGAAGAAGCGAGCAACCGTATTCCGCGTGTCCAACGAGGTCATTTCCATCCTCGCTCATGGTATGGTTGGGAGTTTCTTATTGGGGCTTAACAGAGGTACATTTTTGTGAGAAAGGTGTAAAAACGAATGCAGTTGTGTATCAAAATACAGTCCTGACGAACCTTGTGGAACCTGTTTCTCATACCATGTTCAATAACAGGCACTGGGTATTCCAACAAGATTCGGCGCCAGCTCATAGAGCGAAGAGCACACAAGACTGGCTGGCGGCGCGTGAAATCGACTTCATCCGGCACGAAGACTGGCCCTCCTCCAGTCCAGATTTGAGTCCGTTAGATTACAAGATATGGCAACACTTGGAGGAAAAGGCGTGCTCAAAGCCTCATCCCAATTTGGAGTCACTCAAGACATCCTTGATTAAGGCAGCAGCCGATATTGACATGGACCTCGTTCGTGCTGCGATAGACGACTGGCCGCGCAGATTGAAGGCCTGTATTCAAAATCACGGAGGTCATTTTGAATAAACTTTATTGTCATAAGAATCTATGTTTTGTTAAGTTCATTTTGGTATATAAATGGTTACATAATAAATAAACTTGTTCCAATAATTTTATATTAAACATGTGACAGAATTTATGACCTGACTAGGTATATATTTAGATAAAGCTCTACTATTTCCTTCGTCAGACACATTATACAGTATATAATGTCTGATAAGTGTACAGTAGAGCGTACCAAAGTAGAGCGAGGTAGAATGAAACATTGATAAAACTAACTTACTAAGAAGGTTGACATGAGAATCCAAAGTATTTTGGCTTCCGACAATGAGAGCCTCCAGCTGATTATGTCCTGTGCTACCTCCTGCCAGTCCTCGACCTACAGGCCGCGTACATCCTTTTCTTTTCTTTCCAGCGGTACCTGGGAAAGCCAACTGGTCTACGACCAATTCAGCCGTACCACATACGGTCTTTTCACACCACGATCCTCTCCCATTCATTCTTTCCTCGAAACACTGATAAAAGATTTATTATTATTCAATGCTATTTAAAATCAATACTATGTAAATCAAAGCTTTCGTGCAATTAGGTACATAAAATGAAGACTTGATTACAGGTATGAAACAATTAGGTATATTCAATTTCCTTTCCTTGGATTCCGTATTTTCATATAACATTATGTTCCGTTGTCATTTTGTGTTGCGTGACGCGATAGAGTAAGTCAAGCCAAAACTTTGTTGACTTGTTACCCTAATTTCATTTCATTGTACCTATTTTTTCGAGGTTTTATGTGAATTGGGTTATGATTTATACACGTTTCCCCACCATTTTTACATTATAATATTATTATTGCCTAATTATAACCTATAGCATTTTTGAAAACCATTAAGAATCATGCTTTATGAGTTCTGTGGTGATTTATTACTTTGATGCTTACATACCTCCGCTATTAAAAATAGTACAACCGCTTTCAGAGTGATGAATTCTATAATTACTTTATCAGAATTTGTAATGAATACTTTGTAAGTGCAAAGCTATTACGACTAAAATAAAGATTAATAACAATCTAGAGGTACTTACCTCAGGTATGTTATGACTTGTACATTTTAAGTCACTTTTTTAATTTAACCATTTTTATTCCTGATTTTCAGTAATTTACCAATCCCTGCAGGGAGTAACGAAAAATTGCAGAAAAAATATTTCGACGAGTCTCTCTGGTAAATGGTCCATGGCCACTCGAAACGAAACATTTTATTAATCAACTATAAGTAGGTATACTCAAAAATGTAAAGGACTACCGAGCGAGTGGTTACGGCCTTACAGCCATTATAATGTCAAAGATGTTGCCGAAAGTGGCTGTTAAATTTCTTACTGTTGCCATTTTATTGCTCCGCCAACTCTCGGTTTAATATGCGACCAAAAAATGTTAACAAAAAACAGGCGCCAGTGAAGAGAATCTCAGTCGAACGTACAGCAGCCGAATCCTTATTAAATCGTGTTGAATATTTTTTACGCACACCTTTTAGCCCGGGTTTGTGTTAAAATACACACCTAAGTATCATTAGCTATAAACACAGTTCTTTGTGTCTGCCTTTGGAAGAAATAAGGGCAATAAAACGGGAAGATCGAGCGATGAGCGGATATAAGTAGACAAATAAACTAAAAACGCTTTTAACACGGCGCGACGCGACGTCATGGAATGAGCTAGGAATTGATTTTTAATCAACGTGAATAAAATGTGGCAAAGTTAAATTTAATTATTGCACTGAACTCTGTCTAATATTTTGGCAAAGCGCAGTACATTCGCAAAGCTTTGGAGTGACAAACGCACGAATTATGAAATTTCTTCAATATATGGGTATGTCTAGTACCTACCTGTTTTATGTAATTTTATACGATTTCTTGCAAATATCAGGATACATTCAATTGAAAAAAAAAACCGACAGTGATTTCTAAAAATGTTCAAGTAGGTAGGACTTTCTTTTACATAAATTTACTCAAAATATACTCGTATACAATATAGGTATTATTTTATTTTTTATCGATATTGCTACGCTTCCGGAGTGAATGTTACTGACAATGTTACGATACCATAATCGATCTGAGTTCATAAAACTAAGTGAAGTAGGTGTACATAAATATAATAAAAATCATAATCTATAAGTGACATAAGGTAAATCATGTAAGCACCCAAGTGTGAGCGCCTACGCAAGTGGTGCCACCACAGATTACTTATGAGATACGATCGGTCATCAGGATTTTATATATCAGAACCGGCATCAGCGGCATCTCCAATCACCGCAGAATGAGAAGAGCGTAATGTTAAATCAAACCTATTTGTACTCATTCAAACAAGAAACAACAAGACCTTGTCAACTTGCCTTGTGAACTAAGTGGAAAAGAGTGTCATCATTACCTATTATAATATATTTGAGGTTCTGAAATACCCTTTTCTTCATTTTCATCCCTTCATTTTTAATATATCAAAATCGGCGAGTTAGCGATTTATCAAGCTAGTTGGCGAGTTATTGATTGATTGTTGCGCTAATGAAGTGTGAGCTTATTTTATTATTCAGCACAACGCTTGGACTAACTTAATACTAAAGTAGCATTTTCTAGAAATTGTCCTGAAACTGGAGGAAATGTACTGGACAATGAGAGGAGTGCAGACAAAGTTAGGGAAATGAAGCAATCTTTAAACTAACATACTTTTAAATTAAGAGCTTTTACTACAGCAGATCTGACATCGTCGTGGCTATTCCGTTTCTCTATTTATTCATTGGGTGGCACTGAACCCCTCGTCTCTCCTTGGCCCGAGTTCACCATCGCATTATTATGTTACCTTTGTTTTCAAATTTAATTGGCTCTTCAAAGATAACTTATCTTGATAATAAACGGACTCCAATAAACCGGAGGTCTTGGGAACAACTGACGCTGGTTCAGATAAGATTGTGCCTGACTGAAGCCCTATAATGAGTGTCGTGTCCCAACAGATGTATCTCTCATTTGACCGCTTTGAGGACCTTTTTCTACGATGCGAAGGTTTAAACTAAAACTCGAGCTGAGCACTATTACAGTGAAAAAAGAAAAGGGTTTTGGAATCATTAGAGTTTACCCGTTAACCATGTTTTCCGTCCAAAAAATAAATCGTATCTACTAAAAAGGATTTTCCTAATCATACACCTACTTTTAATTGACATATAAACGTGTGGTGGTTTCATTTGTGAAAACATTGTTGAAGTTTAGATAAACAAATGAAATAGTCTCCAACATGGTCTGATTTTTTTTTTTGCTAAAAAGGAGAAATATTGTTACGAACGTAGGTTAGAGATCGCAACTACATTATAATTGTCTAATGCAATGTAATTCACATTTCAGCCGCAGACCTTGGAAGTTAGATTATACGAAGCACTAGCAAATCCTTTTTTATTACACGCTTGCCTCTGCTTCGTACTATATTTTTAACCGAAAATAATCGTGACTATAGGGAAGTTAACTTTTTTTCTACTTATATCGGACACGTATTTAATCTCCGTAAATTTCATAAAAAAAACGTGCGAGATACAACGGACTTGTTGAAGTTCATTGGAAGCTTGTGACGTCACTGGTTGAACACGGGTCGATACATTTTGTACTGGATACTGACGTAGCGCGTCCGCACCTAAAAACTTATAAGCTTTATATCTCTGTCATTTTTTATTTTATACTAAATTCAAAAACTAAGTATACCTAACATAATATATGTTTTTTATTGTTTATCATTACCTCCACAATATTTTTCGTCAAGGATTGCATAATTTAATTAGACTGCAATTTGAATGCGTTCACCTGAGTGACCCAAATCTATTGTTTACTGTATCATTAATTCTTATTAATGCGTTATTTGTTATTCAGCGTTTTGGACGGACATTGCTAATAGCAATTCGAACAAACTATTGTTTTCAAATTGTTCATTTGTTAATTAAACATGGCGAACGTAATTAATTCGGCGTGAACACAGAGTGATTCAATGAGTCAATGTCGTTAGGTCCTCGGCTTGATTATGTAACCTTACCTACTTTTTAACCAATTTTAGATTGAATTGGAGGTAAGTATTTAATTTTGATGTATTTTTAATGCTATTTTCCTCTACAAATGAAGCGATTTGACTTCTGGTTAGGTACCACATTCTTCTTAGGTTACTTTAATGGTTGTTTTGATATGATGTTAATATAATGTCTAGTCAACTAACCATTGGTTCGCGATGAAAATGAAGAGGTTATCCATTATCCTTTCTAGCGAAATAATGTTTCTGGCTTCTGGTATTTACGGAAACTACCTGCATTTCAATAGGGGTGTATTCTGCCTCTCAAGGAAACTCCCGGAGACTATGACTGTCGCAGTACCAGCAGATGACTTTGTTGTATCTTTACTAAAACAAATTTTAGGGCAATTAAATGAAGAAATTAATTACAGCGAATATGATTTATTAAATGAATTCTTAAAACGAAAATATAAAAGATATACGAGTATTATGCTCAATGTTCGTTATCTTAAAAATATAAAATGTAGTGTATATTAAAAACTTGGTATTGGTCGTCCTCGATTCCATCATTCTTTTAATTTTTATTTTTTTTATTCATTATAGGATAGCCTTTGACCATGATCTCGCCTGATCTTAGGCGACGATGCGGCCGTAGATGGTAGCAGACTATACCTAGAAGGCGGGATAAATCCCACCCTGGCTTCACTGAACATCATGCCGGAACACGATCACAATGACCGCTTTTGATTACTTTATGATAAGGGATTTTATGCACACCAGTGGTCACTGTTTCAAAAGCAATATCCACATCGCAGACCCACCACCTTAATTCCAAAGCTACCGGACAATAATAATAGAACTCCATTTGCAATATACTAGTTTGCATTAACTCCAGAAACTCGCAGATTGTGGTCTCTGGAATATTATTAGAATATCTGGAATATTATTGCCTTCACAGTTGAAATCTGAGTAACAATAATATCAGTGCGAATAGCTGCTATAATATCTAAATTTAATCGAACATCTAGTTTATTTAAGGAACGTGCGATTTCGTAGATATATATTACATTGATTTTCTGATGATGCTCCCACGAAGGCAGACCTGGACATCTCATAATGTAAACTTGTGCAAATAAAAATTAACAATGCAAAGATAAGAATCTAAGTAATAAAAATGAGGGACAGGAATAGAACACAAAAGTGATAAAACATTGACAAAAAAGAAAACGAAGAAAAAATATCGGCCTCGTAATTTATTACCGCTTTTAGCAAAAGGTTTGTTGTTTACAAGACATCTTTTATTTAAATCTTAATTTATGATTCTCCCGTGCAGAAACATAAAGATAAGCTGGATTTAAAATGATAATAGCTGTTAGAAAAGGATTTTAATACAATCGATACGCCTATGTGATTATTTAATTGATAACTTATAAAGTGTTTATTGAAGATTTATCTATGTTTTTATATACTCGTATGCTATAAAAGTTGTGTCATATTCACCAGGAAATATGGTGTGTCATATTCATAATATTAATTAAGAATGTTAATCTAGCCTAATGGATAAATAACGGTGAATATCGTCCGGTCTAAGTTGTACGTCGTGGCACTAAACATTAGGAACATTTTGTGTATCGGCTAGTTGCATTTAAAGAGTCATGGACTCTGTAGGTCTGTGTGTAATGCTGTATCAACACAACTTACTTGCGCCACGACGTTGGTCTGATGTCAAGGGATATGCCTGCTCATTACATAACATATTATTACCTAGATAAATTCCCATAAAATCATAAACTGATACATCTGTATATACTTATCTATACTAAGGCACAGATAAATATTGTTATACAGACTTCAACCAAGAAAGGATCTGTTGAAGGGACCAAAGCTTTCAGCGCAGCGTAAACTAGTATAATATACCATTCTCCATGTGGATTCTACCAAATTACCGTGTAAAAAGTTCTATATTCCGAGTAATTTTCCTGGCTACTTTACTTCACAGGTTAATGAGTTACATATAAAAGATAAGGCTTATATTTATGTGAGAAACTACCTCTACAGGTGATCAAAGTGTGTTCTCCTAATGCTACACAAGTTGTTAAAATCCTTTTGCCGTTCCACACAGTGGCCAAAACCTAGTTGCAAATTAATTGAGTCTACGTACGTAAATACGTAGGTAATGATAAAATCAACTATTAGCATAATTTTTTAATGTACCCAGCGTATAACAGCAGCTAGTTTCAACAATTAAAAATATATGTGCGCAGATTAAAAGTTCAAAAAACTGTAAATTCTGGCGCTTATCTACAAAATTAAGCATACATACGATTAACTTTACAATAAATGAACTTTGAGGAGTTTCATCGTTATAAACTGAGTTCCAAATAACCAGTGAGTGAAGTGATTAATGGTCTACTACTTGAAAATTTGAGCAACGTTATTTCTTCATACAAAAATACATTAATTATTATAAAAAATTCACATGGAAGCAATAAGACATTAATAGATGTGTGTCAATGTTTACGATCTAGTAAATGGTTTTTTATAAAAAAAAGTTTAAGCACCATTTTCGTAACTTTTCTTGCATACCTACTTGCGATGTTAGTTTTACATTTTCTCGATTAGGCAACTAATTCATTACAAAATTAGGAATTTGTTTAATTGTCTGCATTAACTTCATGATTTTTTTCAAAGACAGAGGTAAGTTAAAGATCTGGCATTAGCTGCAAACTACAATATACTTTCTACCGACGAAATTAATTTTAAAGAACTAGAAATACTGACTTTTATTTATTATTTTATTATTCAGCACCACGTTAGGACTACTGTTAAAGTACGACTTAATTCTAAAGTAACATTTACGCGCATTTTCAATAAGCAACGATGACCTAAAATACCTAAAAAATCTAGATTTGTAGGTCTATTTATAACATTGATGTTACTTGTAACATTGGTAAGTTCAGCAGGGTCAAGAACCTTCCGCACAGAACAATGTGGCCATTGTTGCAACAATGATTTGCGGAACACAATTCGGTTAACGATGATTACAAAATGGAATCGTCCCAGGTTTCCCGAGGTCGCACCACTGCCCTCAATGTAATCAGGTTAACGCAGTTTTATTCGGCAATGAACATTTTATAATGTTACTCTATTTTCTTCTGTCTATAGCATTGCACGCATTGTTCAAAAGAATTCTCCTTTGAAATACTTCACCAGGGGTAGAATTCTTTTGCAGGATGTCGACTAGATGGGTACCCCAACAGTGCCAGTTATGCTACCGCCTGCGCAGTGATGTGGAAACATTACTGTGCCTCGGTAGGAGGGCACTGAAACTCAGTAAAATTACTGGGCTAAAGAGTCTTAACATCTTATGACTCTTGAGTAAGAAGCATTGGCGAGTTGCATCTTGAATTTTAACATCAATCCTATACTGATGTTATCTTTTAATATTAGGAAATCATCTTTTTGCATAAAAAATACTCCGGGCGTTTATCTCGAGAACTCTTTAACTAGGCAATGGCTTTTTTTTATGATTTTTTTCCGAATAACAATATTATCAACTCCTAACTGAGCGCTACTTTGCTTGGTGTAAGTAGCACGACGTAAGGTTTTTATTTTTAAGCCAACCTAATACTACCCGAAAAATTCACTATAAGAGTCGGCACACATCCAACTGGATAAACTTTATTCTAGGCTGCAATCGATTCAAGAGTCATTTTATTTAGAGGAATAAATAGGATTTGTCAGGTAGGTGGTTTTATCTTGCATTTTTTCAACAGAAAATCACAGAAACAAATCTTCCCGCGTCATAAAATTAACTGTTTTTCAGTCTAGATAACCAAAACTTCTTAATTTACATTTTGTAACCATTGTTGAGTTTAATTTATTATTAATTTTTTTTATACTTTTTTGGTGCGGCGTTAAATGTAATTAAGTATCTACCAACCTACTATAGGTATACCTAAAACCATAACTTATTACGTACATTAATAATGTGGTTGTGGTTGGAACAAAAATAATACCTCCATAATATTATATGTAATTTTAATTACAGGTCTGTACGTACATAGTCCTTACCTTTATAAGAATTATATTATTAAATCTGATGTTCTAGGTAATTAAATTTTATTATTGCGTTAACACTCAGTCTTCAACACACGCCTTTAAGGATGACCTCTACAAGTAGTAGGTAATTTTATCGAAATCTTACTTATTTTATGCGGTCAAAAATTTAAATAAAGTCCGTCCATACCGACCGCTATGAAAATGCTCTAGAACATAAATGTTAGCGCCTTCACGAACAACGACGAACTACGTACATTTAATATTATTGTGCAAGTTAAATTTGGAGAAGGCGGTAGGATTTCGTTTTTGAAATTATTAAGGGCTTATTCCTTGCGTGTGACTCTCTCGTTCGAACGACATGACAAATTATTTTTAAACATTAACTTTTGAAAATACCTCTCGGTAAAGCTTTAGACAATATTTTTTTATTATTTTTAAAAGGCAAGCTGCCGTGTGTCCAATGGAAATATCTTTAAAATATTAAGTACCGCGAGCTTTACCGAGAAACATACTGAAAAAGAAAATTCTAGAATCTATATTTTAAAATTTGTCATATCGTGTGAGCGGGAGAGTCGTACGCAAGGGTAAAGCTCTTAAGGAACAGTTTCTTTGGTTTCAGTGCCAGCTTAGCTTTTTTATAATAATATGTACCTCATTATAACAGGTACATTGCTTTATTTCATCTTATTGCAATCATGTCTAGTCATGTAGTGTGTGATATTGCACAAAACCGCGTATTGCATTAACTCTCCTGTTCCATTCCCAGGTTTCTTACTTCAGTATCTTTATATATTTTTTGGTATGCAGTATGCAATGAAGTATCATTTTATTATAAGCGTCAAACACGTTGCGATCGCCTTTCACAAAAAATATTTTATAATTTTGAAATATAAAATTAAAACGTAGAAGTGGAAACATAGGATATCGAATAGGTAAGTTAAAAGTATAAAGAAGGGTGAGAAGCGAGCCACTCGCGCACGTTCTAAGCCCGGCAAGTATCGACGGAAGCAGAAGCAAACAAGCCTCGAGACAGCGAAACGTTTAATCAGTCTGTGCTGCAGACACGGCCCGCCAAGGGAGGGGGTCTACCTTCCACTAAATGACCATCCCTCTACTCTGTTAACCCGTGCCACCGTATCCACAAACAGTATACTCGGTGAGTGAGGCAAACAAGAAACCTTTCGCTCTATTAGACACGGCAATTTAATCTCATTACTCATTATTGACCAAACAAAGACCTCCTCCACGTTTAATCCATTAGACTTAGTTTATCATTTTATTTACTTTCAATTCCATTGAGTTGTTTTCATGCCTGATTAAACTCGGGACGTCGTTATTTACGAAGCAATTCTGCTCTAAAGTCTTTTATCATATAGGTTCTATTCTTAGTCCTTACCTGATATTTAGTTTTGCTTTTAAGTTAATCAGACCTTTAACGTCAACCTTAGTTATTACTCCATTACATATAACTACCCACGCGTACAATGAATAATGAGTGTTTATTGATCGCTAACCATGAATCGTACATAAGAGCATTATCTAAGAGAGAGAATTCGAAGATATTTCGCCTCTAGGAGTGCTAAGGTCTACGGTATTAGCCCCTGTGTTGTATCCATGCCCTCGGCGGGCGGTGCGGGCGGTGAAACGGCGGAAACACTCCGCCCGCCCGGATTCATTTCTGGTTTTCGCTACTCTTTTGTCTTAAACTGCTTTTGGAACTTGTCCTCTCCCTCTATCAAGAAAACTACTACACCTCTGATCCAATCTCACTGTACAACATCACATACATAAAACGTTGCGAAAGAACGTACTAAATTGTACTTTATCGACTTCTAGTCATTGGACATAAATGTAAACTGCATACCGTTCATTAATGGATTAATTTTATTCGTTTAACGGTAATATTTTATTCCCGAGGTTGACTTTTATGGAATTTAATTACAGCGAGCGCTGCATGGACATAAACAGGTGTGGCGATTAATGTTCAATCAATATCTTAGCGACAAAAAATCATTTTATATGGACTTAGTTATTGTTGCAATTGGCAAATTCTTCAGTATGCAACTTCAATACATTATCGATAGCTATTCAATTAAATGGTACACAAAAGATCACTAATTAAACACTATTTAGACACTCGTGGTAATAAATCTCACTTAAGAAAAATAGGTAAGTATTTTAATCATTACAAAAAGTAAGGCATCGAACCTGTTAAAAGTCAAAGAAGAAAACACCATTGATTGATTGTTATTTAGAACCATTGACTATTTAATTAGAACAGCTGTTCATTAATTCACTTTATATGAGTTACAAAAAGTGGTAGTCTTACTTAAGAGACAAGTGGCTAATCTTATCAGTAATTTAAACAAATTTTTAGAATTCAACTTCAAAAATGACCCAAAAGTTTGTAGAGGCTTGTATAGGAGGTTGTAGGGTTTGCATTTTGGTACTTTTGAAAATTAGTTTTTTCAGATTTAATGATTTACTTGTATAAGTTATAATTTAATTACCTCTCTTTCACCTTTTTGTATCAACTTGTCCGATGTTATGATGTCAGCTTTCCTCTATATTCCACTTTTACTCGCATTTTTCAGGTTGGTGCAATGGTGACTGCCATGGTACATTACATGTTTTCAGTAAGAGCAAGAACACTACCTTGATTGGTCAGGAGCGCCTCACTCGCTAGAACATTTTGACAACGCATTTTCATATTAAGAACCATACCTAGCTGAAATCTCATTTGAGATATGTTTAACCCAAGATGCACGTAATATTTGCTCACAAGATCTGAATACCAGATCGAGGAGATCTAATAAATGAGAGGTTCTGATGAAGTGATATCCACCGCAGGCAGCGGAGATCAAGAGCCCGATTGATGTATCCACAAGAGGGTACATTGCATATCAGTACACCTATAGGTACCTATTTACCACCAATAACCCCGCTACCTCTCCCCTCCCCGCCCTTCACAAACACCCCACACCCGCGGACTCTCGATCTACTCATTTCGTATGCAATTTTATTCATTATTTGTAATCTACTTCAATCGAATAGGGTCTCAGTATAAATCACTTTTAGGATTTGCTCAATAGGACGTATGTAGATGACGCTTTTAGTGTGATATTTAAATGTGATGCGTCTTTGAGCAGATAGGTGGGCTAATAAAGGCATTCCACACTCGATATGTATGAGAGATCGATCTCAAAAACTCATTTGACTAAAACAAATAGGCGTCGGCTTTCCGCTCATTTCTTGTGTGACTTTTGACGATACGCTACCATTTTATATCGATCTGTTTTGGCACACTCGGGCATTGGAAATATATATTTTTGTTCGGCCAAAGTCTGAAGTGCGGCTACACCTAGGTTTAGCCGGTTAAACCTAGGTGTAGTCGACCGCTGTCGGTCAATGTTAGGTGTAAACAAAATATTTGTAAAAAAAACTTGTTTTTTATTACGAAGTTCAGTGCAGACCGACATCAGTTGGTTAGGTTAGGTTTGAACAGTGATCCACTTTGCTTTCTCCGGACATCTCCGGCGCTCCGTAGGAGGAGGGGAGGAAGAAGAGGACTCTCAAATTTCTCTTTTGCAGGGTGGTATGGATTGGGGGGTTGGAGAGTCCAATTCTGAATCCCAGGACCTGGACGGAGGATGCGGGGGCGTTCGCTGTCACTGAACAGGTCCGGGAGGTGGCGCGCGCGGTGTTTCCGTGCGCCATTTCGGTGAGAGGTGGGGTCTCTTAGGACCAACGCCGCTGGGGCCGCGGACGAGTGCTTCGGCTTACCCGTTGCCCCGGCACTAAGGCGCGAGGTGGAAACACCCCAGGTTTTTTAGTGGGTATCCCCGCCGCTTCCATCTTTGGCGGGGGAGTCCCACATACCGCCCCGCGCCCCCCGGCGTGGGGTGATGATGCGTAACGCATTTTTCCTGGGTCCAAAAAAAAAGGTTTGAACAGTGATAGGAGGTCTGCATCGGGGTCGAGCCCTCGATGAAATATCTTGGACTCGTCCTCGACGGGCGGTGGAACTTCCGGGAGCACTTTGCCCGGTTGGCTCCCCGCCAGATGGGTGCGGCGGCCGCTCTCAAGCGGTTGCTGCCGAACCTAGGCGGATCTCGGACCAGCTGCCGTCGCCTGTACGTGGGAGTTACAACGAGCGAACCGAGCGAACGAAGCGAGCGAGCTGCAGACGGCGAAGGACCAAATCCAACTTGTCCTTGTTCCAGAGTTCTCAATTCATCATTATGGAATATTTAATGTTAATTTTATTAAGATCACCATACAACAACAATTAAACATGTTGATAACAACTTATCTCACGTTTTAAACGCGTGAGGCTAAAAATAAAACTTCAACACCTAACTTTAACCGACTGCGGTCAGCTGCACCTAGGTTTAACCGGATAAACCTTGGTGTAGCCGCACTTCGGACTTTAGCCGTTACAAATATACACCTACCTATTCGTAGTTTTGTGTTTTTCATTTTGTATCAAAAGGGCTGACCCCAAGCAGGGGACAAGCTAAGGGATTGTTGTTTATTTATTTGCAGCCCTACAGCTGAACTTTTTCTTGTCTAAACGTTTGTGTACAGTACCTACAAGCGTAACTAGCTTATGATAAGCTAAAAGCTTTCTAATTTTCTAAAAGTAAATAATCTTGAAAAAGGAAATCATTAAAAACTATATTTTTTGTACTAGAAACTTTAGATACTTAAGACTTGTATGATACGGTTTGTAGAAAAAAGGACATCCAAAATTTATGACTACGTGTACCAGCTATATCAGCTTATAGTTAGTGTTTGAATAGGAAAATGAATTATATTTCTCTTAAATCTCGTCCCCTTTTATTCAATATGTGTTTATTTTGAAAAGAAGATTAACAACCCCTAGGATAGAATAAACACCTTTTTTGGTTACACCTTGTGTACAGGGTGACAACAAAAACTGAGGCAAATTCACTTTTTTGACAACCCTGTATACAAGGCATTTAAAAAGTAAATATCATGTAAAAATCAAATGCGATTTTGGTCGTAGACATATGTATAACACAAAACATATACGTAAAAATAATCCATAATAATATTATTATTATTAGCTAGCGATTTCACCCGCAGAAAAGTTGAATAATATGGACCTATATTATTATTATTAGATATCTAAGCCTTAGTTATCTATAAGCCAAATTTCAGTTCAATTGGTTAAGCCATTTAGCATGATAAGGTAACATACAATACATGCATACATCATGCAAAAAATACATTCGCATTTAAAATAATATTAGTAGAAGGATTATGAAATTTTATTTATGAAACTTGTGTCGTAAATATACCTAACCTAATATTATAGCTTAACACCTTCTGTTTAAAACCTTTCTTATTTTACGAGTATAAAATTGTGCACCTTTTATCTATAATAATGGCTGTATTAAAAATGATAATAATAGATTATTACACTTAAGAATACTGTTCTTAAGTGTAAAATTATATAGGTACCTACTGCCTGGGGATTTGGTGCAAGTCGCAATACGTTTAAAAATATAACATTTGCGGTAAGGTCTGTATATAAAATTCAAGGGCGTAATAGGTATATCTACCTACAATTACACAAGTTTAAATAAATATTATACAAATGATTTATATAATAAATACAAAATGTGACTTACGTAATATTAAATGTATAATAGGTAGATATAAGAATATTAAAGTAAAAAAAATAGGACCTAACTATATCAATACCTCAGTAAGATAAACCCAATACCTAAAAATTTGTAGAGCAAAATAGAGCGCACTAATTTTATTTATTTTCTTCAGCATTTTATAAAACAATGTCACCTTATAAGACTTTAAAAGTTAAATTGTGCCTGTGCTGCCAAAAATAAACTACTGCGATAACAGTATAAAGATAAATTATTATAAAATTGAAATTAATAGTAATCTATAGTAAAGTTACCTAATATTATATTAAATAGGATAATACCTATATCCTTTGTATTATAAGTTGTAAATAAATATTCATTATACAAGTTGTAGGCATTCCTTGATAGAATCGAAAATGACATAAGAGTTTTTGTAAGATATTAGTTTCATTTATTTATTCACTAAAAGGAGTGTTAAAACATCATGTTAACAACTTGTACGATTTTAACTATATAAAAATTACATTTAATTTTTTTTTATCAAGCAAAATTATTTATTTGAATAGGTAGATACTTATATCGTTTCTCATATTAAATTAACATACTCCGAGTTCCCACCGTACATTTATTTTTATTATCATGTTATAGATTAAAACATAATGTTGAATTTAAAATTATGTTGAAATCCTTCGAATTTTGTCGTGAAAAAACCAAAAAAAAATGTTATTATTTTCAAAAGTTTTGTTTTTCAAATCTCACATTATTTTAAGTTTTAAAATAAATATAGGTAGACCTGACCTATATTTATTATACGAGTGGGAACCATGTTTGTAACAAAAAAATATTTTCCGATTTTGAAGTAGAGTATTTTTATCTGATTTTGATGTAGAGCATTTAGGTATTATAATTATTATCGGTATAGAGATGTGTAAAAAGAATATGTTCAGGTGTGTATTAAGCGTTGCGTTGAGTGACAGGTACGGGGGCAGCAGTAGGGTGTAGTGCAACGGTCGTCGCTGGAAGTGCGGTACGGACGTGTATCAACATCAGAAGCGTCGAGATGAGTGAGTCAGGGCCGGCGTCGCGCGCCGCTCCGTGCAATTGGTCGCTCGCCGCCGACCCGCCCAGGGGAGGGGGCCACGCACACAATCTCACACTCACCTAAGATAATTTATTTTATGTTATACCGTTTGAATATTTTATATCTGTGTGAGTTTTTTCGGTCGGTATGCGTTCAGTGTGAAATATTCGCGCGATAAGAAAGAAGAGGGGAACAGATCGATCGGGGACGTTGCGTTTTTTATTTCGACACTTTGTTGTATTGTTGTCATAATATAGTTTAATAACTTGCCTATGATGAAATTTAAGCAAACAAAATTCAGCCATTTTACCTTATTGGTGCTTGAAAACACATCTTTTTATTTTTATCAACCAGTTCTGTGCTACTTTTGCAATAATTTTTGGAAAATACGAGGTCTTTGAAACCTAGAACTTTGGCCTTCACTTTACTAAGTGTAAAAATACTTCATGTTTAAAGTGTTAATTATAATTACTTTCTGTCTTTTTTACTTGTTATAATTTGTTTAGTAGGTATACAATATATTTTATTTGGTGGATGATTAGGAATTTAACCTATCAAAATTATGTTTAGTAACTTTCATCATTACCTACCTATTATAAGTTCATACGACTACCTACCTATAACTTACTAATTGTTGAGTTTTCCGTACCTTCAAGCTAAATACTTGGGTATAAACGCTCAGAATAACTTTGTTGGTCATACGAGGGTATACATTGTGTTTCTACATTCCTGTGTTCTAAATTGTTTCATGTTTCCTTTTCAAGTCAAGGCAAAGTTACACCAATTATGGCAATAATAACGCTAAATGCTAAAACATCAAACCTGCCCGAGCCGACTTCATGTCAAAGACTAGAATGTTAATAGCAACTTCAGAAGTCGAGTGAGTGTAATAGTCTGGCTTGTAGATATTATACCTACGTAACACAGAATACAGACACAGTTGGGAGAAACACATTCAAAAGGCCGTTTAATACTGTCACCGCTAACATGTTACCACCGCTAAAGCGACCCCAGTAATATAAGCTTTGGAGAACACAAACGACCACTAATGCTAACTTTAGAGACAGTCTGATGTCGCTCAGCTAACAGACTACATTTCAAGTGGTAGAAAAATAAAATTATAAATGTCGTGGTTACCTTTAATCAAATGCAAAGCTATCATTAAGTCGACGCTTCGGCAAACTCGCTCATCGTGCGCATCGTCACTGTTAATTATCTCAATATATATGTATAAAATGAAATAAAAGAGACCGCTTCGTACCAATACTAATATAAAAAATACGAGAAAAGAAAGAGAAGCTTTTAAAAAGAAAGGAGTGCATCTACCCCCACCTCGGGTCCCCCCACCGCGAGCGCCGAGGCCGCCCCTGCGCCGGGCGCCACCCACCGCACCGCAAAAATCGAGAGCGTCGACGGCGGCGCGGGGTCAAACGGCGACGCGAGCGTGAAAAGAAGGAGCGGTGTGCGGCGTGATCACGCACACTAGTGCGAGTGTGCGTGTGCGCGCCGAGAGGGACGGCCGCGGCGAGAGCGGGACGGCGGCGCCAATTACTATCACCTGGCGGGCAGCTACCGCATTACCCACTGCCGCCGCGCGCGCGACCACGCGCCCGCTGCACCACGCGGCCGCTCCGCTTCTGTGCCACCGACTCTGCACCGCAATCGATATTCGCACCGACGCGAGTGCAACTGCCGGCAACTCCTAACTGCTTACTGATCGCCTCTCGGGACTGACTCCAAGCGACGGCATGCCGCTGTGAAGTGTGTGAGGACAGTGACTTGGACTGAGAACTGTGTTGTAAAGTTTCTTCGAGTTGGCGGTGAAAAATGAAGTCGCAATTTGCCTTCAGAGGATCTCCCCCGAACCAGGTTAGTTCGATCACCTGACAAACAAAGCTTATTGGATTAAGGTCCTGTTTGTTTCCTAATTAATTGTATAGAATTCACAATTCGATATCGGTACCATTTGTTATTAAAAAAATATATCACTTATATAATTCTTTTTATACTATATAGTAACATCATTTACACAAATATATTTATAAACAAAATTAGTGGAATGAACCTTTAAAAAACCATAACACAAAAAACTTAGTAAAGTTTATTTTTGTTCTAAAACTTTTTCATAAGTAGTCAGTTTTATGTTATCAATAACTTAAATGACAATTGAGTATATTATACAGAATATTAGGCAATATATATTCTGAATAAATTGCGTTAATTAGGTTATGAAACAAACCGGTCCTAATTACAATTTGGCCTAGCGCTTATATACAGAGATTGATGAGTATGATGTGGTATGTTAACATGGAGAGCTTTCATCATTAACAAAAAAGGTTGGAAACAAATTGATAAAACTCACATTAAGGTTTATTATTTTGATACATAAAATTCTAGTAAGAATTATTCATTCAAGTTATTAAAATATCACCTTAACTAAGAGTTATAACTTAACTCTAACTTAACTAGCTTTTAAATTATTAGCTTCTACTTATGATAAGAACGTTTTATAATTTATATTTAAACGTTTCAAGAAATAGTAACATAAAAAAAAATATTTTGAAACATTTTTACAAAATCATCTAGGCTATCAACCTTATCAATACATCACTTATCATGATAGTTTCTTTAAAAATGTCTAACACTTTACACATTCAATACCACTACAAACAAATTAATTGAAATATGATACGGAACAACATCTTGTGCTCTACCTTATTAGGTGTATCACTTATTAGTGTCACTCAAAATTTATTATTATGAACACCATTCATTGCTTAAGGCTGAAAACAAATAAATGTAAATTTGCTTTAACTTTAATAAAATACTGTGATATTTATGAAATGGTGAAACAAAACGTGTTTAACGATAAAAAGTCTAGTTTAACATACGACATGGTCATGAATCTGTAATACATATTTTGAGCAATATACAATAACGTATAAATATTATAGGAAATTATAAGCATTATTACTATAAATCAGTATTGTTTTATCGATGATACATTATATTAATGTCAAAATATTTTGTATAATCACCAAAATTTTGGATACATACAAGTAGAATAGAATAGAAAACTCTTTATTGTAACACCACAAATATACAGAGAATCTTAAAACCAAAACACGATTTCGTAACTTAAGTGTAACAATTGGCGGTCTTATCGCTAAAATCGATCTCTTCCAGACAACCTCGCATGGGAGAGAAATAATTATAATTACATGGGTTGGTGGTGAAGCTGGTATATACAAGTAAGACAATAAGTACAAGTATTATTATATCATTATTAATTTAGCATTATTTACCTATATTTATTATTAAATCTACGTTTAAATTTCTTTACGTGTAAATAATTATTGATCAAAAAAAGATGTAGATATTGATCAACAATCGGTTTTTGTACTTTTCGTTTCATTAATTTCAGAAATATTGTATGACGACGAGGTACATTTTAAAACTGGACAAACTTATGAAATAATAACATACAAATAAGATTTTTCATTGTAGGTATGAGATATATATCATGGTAATTAGAAGATACATCGAGAATATGATAAAAAAAGTTCCAAAATGATATTAGTTAGGTAAATGTAGAGCCTTAATTAAACATAATAAATACAGATTGTGATTTGAACAATAATTAAGTCTGAATTTGGGTCTGATTTCTTACCTGATTATCAGTGGTCAAACATGGTATCTTATAGATAAACAGTCACTATTTAAATAGGTACTTAATAATATTTTAATATATGTATATTTAAAGTATATTTAAAAAAAATTAATAATAGAGTCAAAACCATCATATTTTATTCTATTAAAAAATACTGAAAACATATCAAACATTAATAAATAACTATGTAGCAGGTAATATTAAAATAAAATAAAATTATTATAATAATAGAGGTATTCTCGTATAATATAAAAAGGTAACTAATGATTTTTGAACTTTTTCCAATAATTACTGAACATAATAAAATATGAATGAACCTTATGAGCCTTACAAAGAATAAAACCTTGAAGATGTTTTTTTTTCATAAAGATGGGTATACAGATGATAACATTATAAATTATACTTTTATACCTAATAATAACACATGATTATACAAAATATTAAATATAATACATTTTTGATCGATTAGATGTATTCTATGAGTATTTCAATACTCGTAAATATAAAAAAGCAACTTCAATATGACATATGTAATCAATAATTCTATTGTTCCACACAGAATGCGTGAAGCGAATCAATATAATATTATTATTTTAATATCAAACCACGTTTTTACAACTTTTATGCAAAAATAATTTAACATAAAGTAAGAAATGTATTTTTGATTCATAAAATAATTTTACATTGATTCGTATTATATAAATATTTTTTAATAATTTTTATCGTAATATGTTCGATATTGCAGTTTTATAAATAATTATGATTTTTTTTTTCTAGTGATACTTTTTTTGTTTTCGTTCAGTAACTGAATGAAAAATATTGAATTATCTGAGAATATCTTTTTATTATGTAACTAAACTTTGTAAAATATTAACTGTAAAGTGTTTTTTTTTTCTGCTTGAAATAATTTTTTGTTTTCTTTCAGTAACTGAATTCAAAATGAGAATTATCTGAGATCATCTTTTTATTATGTAATCACACTTTGTTATATTACCTGTAAACTGTTTTACTGTATTTTAATAAAAATACATACATAAATAAAAATAGAAATCTAATCCAAAATATCCAAAACAGCGTTATCATATTATTATAGTTATAATACAACCGGCAGGGAGCGCACTTCGTGAAGTGTTTTTTGAAACTGTACCTTTGTACATAATACCAGAACAGTATCTACCTACAGAATGGCTTAATTTTTTTTAAAGAATCGCTCTTTATCTACAATTACCACATGAACATTTAATTATTAATATTAATCATAAGGTATTTTCTTTAATATGTGGTGTACCTACTATAAAGTGTTTTCTTATTTTAGTTTGAAAATATACAAAAGAGAAAATAATACCAAAAAATAATAATTTATAAAACATATTAATAAAAAGCAAAAATAGCAGCATAGTATATATTGTTTAGTGCAAAAATATTAATAAAACTCTATTTAATGGGTCACTACCCGTTTACCCACTGACCTTTTCCACTGGTGGGTGGACGGAGAACTCCCGATTCCCACTCCAGGCACTACGGTAGAGTAGACTAGAAATAGGCACCCAGTAGGTAATCGATAAATCTAAGAATTCGATAGATGCAAATTATGTTTCCGTTGTTATATTAAACACAAATTATAAATTAGTTCGTTATATTATTATTAACGCATTTTATGAATTCAATAACAAATTTAAAAATTAAATAATATTAATTAATATCTTAATATAAATTATACCTAAAGACATTTTTTTTTCTTAACCAAAACAATAAGAAGTAGGCCATAAGGGATTACTCAAATTTTCCTCACCAGAAATTTCGTGGGCTTTTTTAGATTTTTGAAATTTTCCCTACTGTCAACAAAATTTTAAAAAGTGGGGATAATTTTAGGAAAATGTATAAAAATCACCCTCGTTATTTTTTTTTTTAGCAAAATCATAATAAAAAAATAATTAATACATATAGCTTTCGAAAGCTCCAGATGGATTAAACTCTCACACTTAATATGTGATAGGTAACAAAAAAAACTAAAATAAAGTTAAGGACTTACAACAAGATTTGACATTTCTAGAAATGCCCTATCAAAAAAAAAGAACCCTACAAACTCAAAGAACCATGCAAACACTTGCCTATTTTATATATTAAGTTCAGTTTTACATTGCCAGAAGTAAACTCTATAAAAAAAAATGTTGAGTAGGTACTCGAACTGAAAAACAAAACACTCATTTACAACTGAAGTTAAACCAAGTACAAAAATGCGTTAATATTTAATATTTTTTTATTATGGCAAATGTCTTTATTTGTGAAAAAACAAGGAAACAATGGGTGCTACAGCACTAAAGAACACTTGTTTTTAACCAGAGATGGGTCACACGCCAATCTACAGAAAATTTAAAGTGTTTCTTATCACCATAGGCGGATTTAGGGGGGGGGGGAGCCAGGGGGCCAAGGCCCCCCCAAGGAGCATTGTAGAGATACGAATTTTGCACATATTTCATGGTTATTATTATAATTTTATTCTCAGCGCTCGCAGCAAGCTGCTCGCACTCTTATTATTAAGGATATTTGAACTTTCTAACTGTTCAGAGCGAGCTAAACACACACTTTTCGTAGTAAAAATTATAATATTTTTGCCCGTCTGCACCTCGGCCTCCAGAACTAAATCCTGGATCCGCCAGTGCTTATCACTGTAAGATGACAGCATACCCAGAATGCTGGCAGCATTTCCTCGTTGGATATCACTAATCACTACATAGTATAACAGGGATATTGACTAGTTTTTGGAATTGCTTTTATATGATAGATAGACCCATTTTATACACGAATATCATATTTTTATGCAAAAATATGTGAAATTTCAATATAAAAATACATAAACAAAAGTGATTTTTTTAATTCAGGCTAATAAACGTTTCGAGCTGTCATCTGACAGCGCGTGACGTCACAATATTTTCTGAAGTTACGTTTCCTAAGCGATGTTCCTGATTTCGACACATTTTAATTATTCATAACTTAAAAACCACTTTTTTTATGTGGAGAAGAAGACGAGTGAGACGCTCTACTGATGTTAAGAGATAACGCTACCCATAATCAGCGTAGTGCCACCCAAAATGAAAAACATTACAAAATGATGTGCAATTCTAGGTGCACTGCACCAACGCTTCTTACTCAAGAGTCATAAGATGATAAAACTCTTTAGCCCAGTAATTTTACTATCTACAGTACCCTCCAATCGAAGCACAGTAATATTTGCACATTACTGCTCAGGCGGTAGAATAACTGGCACTATTGGGGTACCCACCTAGACGACCTCCTGCAAAGGAAGTCTACCCCCGGTAAAAAACTCACCCACAACAAATTATTCAATTGAACCATATTGGCAATTTGGTTCTTATATTTTCAGAGTTTTTTACCGGGCAAAAAAGTCAATAACCAATATGATATTGGTTATTGACTTTTTTTGCTTAAATTTGGACCAACTTATGGCACAGTATAAGTTGTATCAAAATCGGATCAATGGTTTTTAAGTTATGAATAATTAAAATGTATTGAAATCAGATACATTGCTTAGGAAACGTAACTCTAGAACATGTTGTGACGTCACGCGCTCTGATTGGCGTTCGCATTCGCGTAATAATAATAAGTAAAAATTATTGAAATTAAAATTAATTTTATTCAATTTTGGCTTGTAAATACATCCTTAAAATGTGATTTTAGGTTTTTAAATTCCTACTGTCTTTTATGTGAAAAACGTAACTTTATATGAATTCGTAACATGTGTCAACATCCCTATACAAAGTAGCTTCCCTTTGCCTGACTGCCTGTCCCTGTGTATGCTTAGATCTTTAAAACTACGAAACAGATTTTGATATAGTTTTTATAGACAGAGTGATTCAAAAGGAATGATTGTATGTACATTTAATACATGCATAATATAGTCAAGAAACACTGATAATATTTTCTATTAGGCGCTACGAAGTGCACGCGTGTCTACTAGTAGTACACTCGTTTAATATGTATAATGAGTTTTTTACTCTTTATTTTAAAATAATGTGAGGAAGTCGAAGGCAAACGCTAGTAAGCAATAAATACCTGATTAGAATCCCACACATATTGTCGTACAGTATCTCGCATACTTCCACTTGCTCACAAGTAGGTCATGTTACTTGTATTGATAATGTTTTTATTAATCTATCACATGATGAATGCCTCGTGTCACGCATACGAACATTTTCAATTCATTCAACATTTAATGAAATCACTTTGCTATAACCATACTAGTATTACAAAATGCGAAAGTGTGTATGTCTGTCACCTCTTCACGTTTACACCGTTGAATGATTTAGAGGAAATTTTGGTGTAGAGTCAGTTTGAGTCCTAAATGTTTTCCTAGGAAATTTTATTCCACGCGAACGTAGTCGCTGGCTAAAGGTAGTAATTTCATAATAACATTTTTGAAACACCTTATCCTACATAAGCATTTTAGTATGTCAGTGGCCAATGATAAAACCCACCAACACCTGATAGCGAGCCAATATTCTCGAAATTATTATTTGCTAAATATCTTATTCACTTCATTATTTTGTGCGTGTGACATTATCGCAAAGTGTATGCGATTCATTAACAAATTATTTATTAGATCCACTGTCGCCCTTGCATATTTGGTATCCGATAACAGTTTATTAAATTTCACGGTAGTTGTATTAATATCGAAGTCGTTGAAGTTTATCTAACAATTTAGTTCAATAAGCCATAATTAAATGGTGAATAGTGAGTAGGTAGGTATTCGAATGTTAATAAAGATAATGTTATAGAGGTAGGTAGGTTCGATCAGTGGGCGAGTGCGTGCGTCGATCTACTTTCGCTATCTCGGCTGATAAGACCGCTCACTCCCTCACTGAGGGGATTATCCTCATTATTTCTCAGTTTCGGAGCTTACGTCTCGCCGCTCCACTCGACTCGCCAACAGACCACTCCACTCCACCTTATATTAACAGGTTTCAAAAAGTTCAATCGCCACTTTTGCGTTTATTATTCCTTCTTTTTCATCGCATGAACTCGTAATAAACTTTACCTTTAAGTAGGTACGCTTACTTAATAAGAATTCAGACGTCTTTTTTTTCTGGAATAGCAGAAAGGTTCCATTGCTTTCATGGTACGTTTTTATTTAAATAGCAATTAAGAACAAGAATGGGCTGTAAACGTTTATGCTGCGTTGTAACGTACGTTTTAAGAGCCCAGGCTCACTAAACCTCGAGTGGCATCATTTTACTCACTTAAATAAACAACCAAGTTTCATTTAAATTGTAGTATTAAACGAGTATTGCATTCTCGTAACTTTAATTAACATGACACAAAGTAATTATGATTAATCAAAATTGTATGTCTTTTGTAAAGACTGTTCAAGAATTAATGTATACCTATAGCGGACGCACTTCATCAATATTCGCGGAATATTAATTAATGTCCAATGTAAAGATTTTACTAAATTGATATAATGTTGCTCCGTGTAACCAATTAAACATTTCAAATAAATCAACTTACCTATTTGACGTGAAATACTCGTTTTGCAGATTGTTTTCAAGTAGGATTATGTATTTGTTTTAATTTAAAATTGGTACATGGTTTTTTGAGGTCTGCAGTCTGCGTATACATATTTTTACTCAACTTTGGTTCAACACTACATATATATAGATTACTACCCTTAACCATGCAAAAAGGATTATAATAAAATATTTTAAATACCGTAGAGTCATTGTAATATACTCGTATTTTGAACATTTCTAAAACAATTAAATTTCATTTCAATACAAAACCTAATAACAAGTTTATTAAAAAATGTTTAAAAAAAAACAAGTAATTCGGTTTATGAACAAAATTTTATAGAATACGACAATAAAAAAGGGAACTAAAACATTTATTATTAGCATTTATTAAGAAATACATAACAAATTTACCTAATTTTACCTACGTTAAGAATTATAATATGTAATTAAATGGTTATTTATTATGTTTGTATTGAATCTACCCTTAACATGCATTGTAATTAAGCCTTAAAATATATGTGCATCGTTTTAAATACATAAATTAACATGTCATGACATTGTAGACGATTTGGTCGTATATAAAACTTCATTTAATATAATGTTGATATCACAAACAAGGTGGAACAAAAGACGACAAAGTTATTGTTATTTGGGTCGTGTGACTCGTCAGTGTCGAGTTCCGTTCCGAGTGTTGAGTTGCAGATTAATATTTTGTAAGAGTCGAGAACGGGCCTGAGAAGCACAAGAATAAAATTAAATAGAACAACCTTTATTTTAATGCGAAGTAACTTTATGTTGACTTTTTTGAGCAGATGAGGCCAGTTTCTTACTCGCTTGAGACTTAATATTTTCTACCTCAGAGTAAACTCAGACAAATTAACATGTGTCAATGTAGTTAGTACATAATTATGTAGATACTCGTACCTATTATTTATTATAAAAATTATACAATAACTTAAAAAAAACATTAAACGACCTTTGTAAATATTCTACCAATATTAAAGATGGATAAATTTCAGAAGCCACAATCTCAATCAAAAAAGACACAACACAATTAATATAATAATTATAATGGAGATCGCCTAAAGACCGCTCTTATCCTATTTACACATTTCACCATAAACGCTAATACGGACCTCTAACAATAAATAGATAAGATGATCATGTAGTAACATTATCATCTTTAAATATATGATTTCATATAGGTACTCTCATAGACCGTGTGAATATGAAAACTAAGCTTGTTATAAATGCCATGACAGCAGTATCTTTAGCTATATTGGTAGGTTCTTTAAATTAAACCTGTGATCAAATTACTTATTATCTTCAAATGCCACAACATGTTTTAATAGGTGTAAGGTTAAGTACCAACCTCATTGAGAGATGAAATGAATAGGTACCTAATAATAGTGGGTCTATAAGTTAAGGTCTCCAAGTATCGCATCGTGCAACACGCGTGCACGACCCGGCACACATAAAACAAAGCTCAACACCATTCATTTAACTTCATAATGAGCCTTGAACAATCTTCGTCATTTTTGCAGTATGCATTCGTCCGTAGCTCGAATGACCTTTTTGCTCCAATCCGTAATTTGACTTTTGGTGCCACTTTCAACTTTAATTATGCGTACGCCTAATAAAAAAGCAATGTTATAAGTAAATGCCGGTGCGAGCTATTGTTCGTGGTAATGAACCAGTGCTCCAATATTGTAAGGGCGACACGTCGCCGTGTTTCTACTTACTTATGAATAGTGTGGGAAGGTGTGGCTTCTTAGAGCAAACGACGTGTTCTGATGATAAAATCTGTTTATTTACATGAGGTTATCTTCTCACTCCCTTTTGGTAAAGGGGGTGGGATAAGGGTACCAGGTTCTGTGACCTCTTTCCCTGGCTCGTCTCCTCCCATGACTATAGGAGTGTCACTGGGTGTCTAGGGCAATCTTGTTTCTATGCTGCTGCCTCTCCCCCTTAATGGATTCGGGCGATCAAGGCTGCGCCGGGTGAGATCCCTGGTTTCCCAGGGAAGGCCCAGCGAACCGATCAGCGATCGTTTCCAGGGTTGAGGCAGGTGCAGTGTCTCCATCCTCAGTGCTCCTCTCATTGGCCAGATCTCTCGAATAGGGGAAGATGGTTTTCCTTCTTCCGGTTTCTGTGGGGCTATGCCTCCTATATGGTCCAGTGTGGAAGCGTCTGCTTTTTCGAACATCTTCCTCGTGGTGTCCCGCACAAAGTCCTCGATTTTTGGTTGGCGGAGGTCCCTATGTAGGACATCGTTCCTCACGTATCTTGGCGCCCCTACGATTCTCCTAAGGGTCAGGTTCTCCGCCTGCAGTCTCTTTTTGTTAGTGCTGCTTAGGTAGGGTACCAATCTATGCTTTTCTTAGTGTTAATTCTGGAATCTTCTCTCTTATCTTTTGAGCTATCTCCATTTTTTTTATTCCATAAGTCTGGCATGAGCTTGTTTTTTTCTTTCGATCATGCTTTTTATTAGTTTACCATACGTAGGAACCATTTCAGGAGAGCCTCCATTTACTGGCCTGGTATTGGGTGCTTTTGAAGTACTGAATGTACTTGCATGGTCATTGGTGAGCTCGGGACTTTCTTGAAGTGGTAAAATGGTGGGTTTATTCTTAGAGAGGTAACCATCAATAGTATTATTTTTAAGCTTAGGTTTAGAGCTTCTTAGACTTAGTCTTCTCGATACATTTGAATTAGAAGCGGGAGCATATCGAGTTAACATCTGATTTTGCATTTGTTGTGCCATTATTTCATCGTTCTTTAAAGCTTTAAAACTCAGTCTTCTCTATATGTTTCTGTTCTAGCTGCAATCTTTCATTTCTTAACCTGCTTAACTCTGCTTCATATTCTTTTCTGATCTCTCCAGGGGCACTCAGTCGTAGAGTGGGCTTTTCTGGTGAAAGACCGATGTCTTCTCCTTTGGTTTTCTTGATAATTTCATTAAAAAATTTCGTTTGAATAAATTTCCAGAGCTCTACATTCACCAGATTCTTTTGTTTTGTTGTAGTTCTCAGCCAAGATCCGATTCTCAATCGACACAGAGGACACCACAATGCATTATTTTCTATGCTCCCACTAAAGCAATGGTGGCAGAAGTCATGAAAACATGGTAAAGTAACGGGTTCAACTAAAATTGACTGGCAAATCGAGCAAACAACATCTTTTTAAACTAATTTATCTAATTTCAACAATTTATTTTCTATTTTAGACAGCCGCTTCTTTGACTTGGCCGCCATTTTTTATGTCGATTTTTGAGAAAATCTTCATGCCTTGCAGTCTGAATGTGAAGTCTTGAATTCTTGGTATCGGGTATCTGTCTGGAACTGCCATGGCGTTAAGGCGGCGATAATCGCCGCAGATTCGCAGTTGTCTATCTTTTTCTTCATAATGTGCATGGTCATTGGTGAGCTCGGGACTTTCTTGAGGTGGTAAAATGGTGGGTTTATTCTTAGAGAGGTAACCATCAATAGTATTATTTTTTAGCTTAGGTTTAGAACTCCTTAGACTTAGTCTTCTCGGTACATTTGAATTAGAAGCGGGAGCATATCGAGTTAACATCTGATTTTGCATTTGTTGTGCCATTATTTCATCGTTTTTTAAAGCTTTAAAACTCAGTCTTCTCTATATGTTTCTGTTCTAGCTGCAATCTTTCATTTCTTAACCTGCTTAACTCTGCTTCATATTCTTTTCTGATCTCTCCAGGGGCACTCAGTCGTAGAGTGGGCTTTTCTGGTGAAAGACCGATGTCTTCTTCTTTGGTTTTCTTGATAATTTCATTAGAAAATTTCGTTTGAATAAATTTCCAGAGCTCTACATTCACCAGATTCTTTTGTTTTGTTGTAGTTGTCAGCCAAGATCCGATTCTCAATCGACACAGAGGACACTTGACTGGCAAATCGAGCAAACAACATCTTTTAAAACTTTTTATTATTATTATTAAGAGCCCGTCGTGTCCCACTGCAGGGCAAAGGCCTCCCTCCCCTCTCTCCACTTTCTTGTATCTTCAGCTATTGTTGACCATTCCTTCAGGTGTTTCTCAAGGTCGTCTCGCCATCTTTTTCTGGGTCTGCCGCGACGCCGTGTTCTGTTTGGTGGGACCCAGTTGGTAGTTAATTTAGCCCAACACTCGTCTGGCATCCGGCAGATATGCCCAGCCCAATCCCATTTTAGTAGAGCGGCTTTTTTGGCAGCATCGGTAATTTTTGTTTGGGAGCGCAGTATGGTGTTTGGGATATGGTCTATGAGTTTCACTCCTAGAATACTGCGCTCCATGGCACGCTGACAAACTTGGAGCGCGGACCTCTGATGATCGGTCAAAGACCACGTATGTGCACCATATGTGAGAATGGGGAGAATGCACATTTCCACGAGCTTTCTTTTTAAGGATAGTGGGAGTGATCCTTTCATTAGGTCTTTCATGGACCAAAAGCTCGTCCAGGCGTTTTCCGTGCGCCGAGCAACTTCCTTGTCTTGTCTCGCCTGGAAGGAGACAATTTGGCCCAAGTAAAGGTACTCATGGACATATTCAATCTCCACACTCCCTACAGAGATTTTGCGTTTTGTGTGGTTGGTCATGATTTTGGTCTTTGAAATGTTCATACGAAGTCCGACCTCCAAGCTTGCCGCGCTAAGGTCTTCAAGCATTTTGCAAAGTTCCGACGCTGATGAGGAGAACAAGACAATGTCATCCGCAAAACGAAGGTTTGATAATCTTTTTTCGCCGATAACAATGCCTTAATTATCCCAACCGACTGCTGGTTTTCTGAATATCTCCTCAAGGGTGGCAGTGAAAAGTTTGGGAGAAAGCGGATCTCCATGCTTAACACCTTTTTTTATTGAGAAGGAAGGTCCTGCTTGGTTAAGTTTGATTGCTGCTGTGCTATTAATATATATGTTGTGTAGTAGTTGAATGTGGGTGTTATCTATTTCTTGATTTTTCAGTGCGTCAAATATTGAAATGTGTGTAATACTATCGAAGGCTTTAGAGTAATCGACAAAAGCTAGGTACAAAGGAAGGTTGTATTCTGTGTATTTTTTTATGATCTGGTTGATGGCTTGTAAATGATCTGTAGTGGAGAGACCACACCGGAAGCCTGCTTGCTCTGCAGGTTGATGTTTGTCGAGCTTGCCAGATATTCGGTTCTCGATGATTTTAATAAACGCTTTGTATAAATGCGATACGAGGCTGATGGGTCTGTAATTTCCGAGATCTGCTTTGTCACCTTTCTTATGTAATAAGATGATATTAGAATGACAAAAGTGTTCTTCTCGGTACATTTGAATTAGAAGCGGGAGCATATCGAGTTAACATCTGATTTTGCATTTGTTGTGCCATTATTTCATCGTTCTTTAAAGCTTTAAAACTCAGTCTTCTCTATATGTTTTTGTTCTAGCTGCAATCTTTCATTTCTAAACCTGCTTAACTCTGCTTCATATTCTTTTCTGATCTCTCCAGGGGCACTCAGTCGTAGAGTGGGCTTTTTTGGTGAAAGACCGATGTCTTCTTCTTTGGTTTTCTTGATAATTTCATTAGAAAATTTCGTTTGAATAAATTTCCAGAGCTCTACATTCACCAGATTCTTTTGTTTTGTTGTAGTTCTCAGCCAAGATCCGATTCTCAATCGACACAGAGGACACTTGACTGGCAAATCGAGCAAACAACATCTTTTAAAACTAATTTATCTAATTTCAACAATTTATTTTCTATTTTAGACAGCCGCTTCTTTGACTTGGCTGCCATTTTTTATGTCGATTTTTGAGAAAATCTTCATGCCTTGCAGTCTGAATGTGAAGTCTTGAATTCTTGGTATCGGGTACCTGTCTGGAACTGCCATGGCGTTAAGGCGGCGATAATCGCCGCAGATTCACAGTTGTCCATCTTTTTTCTTCACAATGTGCATGGTCATTGGTGAGCTCGGGACTTTCTTGAGGTGGTAAAATGGTGGGTTTATTCTAAGAGAGGTAACCATCAATAGTATTATTTTTTAGCTTAGGTTTAGAGCTCCTTAGACTTTGTCTTCTCGATACATTTGAATTAGAAGCGGGAGCATATCGAGTTAACATCTGATTTTGCATTTGTTGTGCCATTATTTCATCGTTCTTTAAAGCTTTAAAACTCAGTCTTCTCTATATGTTTCTGTTCTAGCTGCAATCTTTCATTTCTTAACCTGCTTAACTCTGCTTCATATTCTTTTCTGATCTCTCCAGGGGTACTCAGTCGTAGAGTGGGCTTTTCTGGTGAAAGACCGATGTCTTCTTCTTTGGTTTTCTTGATAATTTCATTAGAAAATTTCGTTTGAATAAATTTCCAGAGCTCTACATTCACCAGATTCTTTTGTTTTGTTGTAGTTCTCAGCCAAGATCCGATTCTCAATCGACACAGAGGACACTTGACTGGCAAATCGAGCAAACAACATCTTTTAAAACTAATTTATCTTATTTCAACAATTTATTTTCTATTTTAGACAGCCGCTTCTTTGACTTGGCCGCCATTTTTTATGTCGATTTTTGAGAAAATCTTCATGCCTTGCAGTCTGAATGTGAAGTCTTGAATTCTTGGTATCGGGTATCTGTCTGGAACTGCCATGGCGTTAAGGCGGCGATAATCGCCGCAAATTCGCAGTTGTCCATCTTTTTTCTTCACAATGTGCATGGTCATTGGTGAGCTCGGGACTTTCTTGAGGTGGTAAAATGGTGGGTTTATTCTTAGAGAGTTAACCATCAATAGTATTATTTTTTAGCTAAGGTTTAGAGCTCCTTAGACTTAGTCTTCTCGGTACATTTGAATTAGAAGCGGGAGCATATCGAGTTAACATCTGATTTTGCATTTGTTGTGCCATTATTTCATCGTTCTTTAAAGCTTTAAAACTCAGTCTTCTCTATATGTTTCTGTTCTAGCTGCAATCTTTCATTTCTTAACCTGCTTAACTCTGCTTCATATTCTTTTCTGATCTCTCCAGGGGCACTCAGTCGTAGAGTGGGCTTTTCTGGTGAAAGACCGATGTCTTCTTCTTTGGTTTTCTTGATAATTTCATTAGAAAATTTCGTTTGAATAAATTTCCAGAGCTCTACATTCACCAGATTCTTTTGTTTTGTTGTAGTTCTCAGCCAAGATCCGATTCTCAATCGACACAGAGGACACTTGACTGGCAAATCGAGCAAACAACATCTTTTAAAACTAATTTATCTTATTTCAACAATTTATTTTCTATTTTAGACAGCCGCTTCTTTGACTTGGCCGCCATTTTTTATGTCGATTTTTGAGAAAATCTTCATGCCTTGCAGTCTGAATGTGAAGTCTTGAATTCTTGGTATCGGGTATCTGTCTGGAACTGCCATGGCGTTAAGGCGGCGATAATCGCCGCAGATTCGCAGTTGTCCATCTTTTTTCTTCACAATGTGCATGGTCATTGGTGAGCTCGGGACTTTCTTGAGGTGGTAAAATGGTGGGTTTATTCTTAGAGAGGTAACCATCAATAGTATTATTTTTTAGCTTAGGTTTAGAGCTCCTTAGACTTAGTCTTCTCGGTACATTTGAATTAGAAGCGGGAGCATATCGAGTTAACATCTGATTTTGCATTTGTTGTGCCATTATTTCATCGTTCTTTAAAGCTTTAAAACTCAGTCTTCTCTATATGTTTCTGTTCTAGCTGCAATATTTCATTTCTTAACCTGCTTAACTCTGCTTCATATTCTTTTCTGATCTCTCCAGGGGCACTCAGTCGTAGAGTGGGCTTTTCTGGTGAAAGACCGATGTCTTCTTCTTTGGTTTTCTTGATAATTTCATTAGAAAATTTCGTTTGAATAAATTTCCAGAGCTCTACATTCACCAGATTCTTTTGTTTTGTTGTAGTTCTCAGCCAAGATCCGATTCTCAATCGACACAGAGGACACTTGACTGGCAAATCGAGCAAACAACATCTTTTAAAACTAATTTATCTTATTTCAACAATTTATTTTCAATTTTAGACAGCCGCTTCTTTGACTTGGCCGCCATTTTTTATGTCGATTTTTGAGAAAATCTTCATGCCTTGCAGTCTAAATGTGAAGTCTTGAATTCTTGGTATCGGGTATCTGTCTGGAACTGCCATGGCGTTAAGGCGGCGATAATCGCCGCAGATTCGCAGTTGTCCATCTTTTTTCTTCACAATGTGCATGGTCATTGGTGAGCTCGGGACTTTCTTGAGGTGGTAAAATGGTGGGTTTATTCTAAGAGAGGTAACCATCAATAGTATTATTTTTTAGCTTAGGTTTAGAGCTCCTTAGACTTTGTCTTCTCGATACATTTGAATTAGAAGCGGGAGCATATCGAGTTAACATCTGATTTTGCATTTGTTGTGCCATTATTTCATCGTTCTTTAAAGCTTTAAAACTCAGTCTTCTCTATATGTTTCTGTTCTAGCTGCAATCTTTCATTTCTTAACCTGCTTAACTCTGCTTCATATTCTTTTCTGATCTCTCCAGGGGTACTCAGTCGTAGAGTGGGCTTTTCTGGTGAAAGACCGATGTCTTCTTCTTTGGTTTTCTTGATAATTTCATTAGAAAATTTCGTTTGAATAAATTTCCAGAGCTCTACATTCACCAGATTCTTTTGTTTTGTTGTAGTTCTCAGCCAAGATCCGATTCTCAATCGACACAGAGGACACTTGACTGGCAAATCGAGCAAACAACATCTTTTAAAACTAATTTATCTTATTTCAACAATTTATTTTCTATTTTAGACAGCCGCTTCTTTGACTTGGCCGCCATTTTTTATGTCGATTTTTGAGAAAATCTTCATGCCTTGCAGTCTGAATGTGAAGTCTTGAATTCTTGGTATCGGGTATCTGTCTGGAACTGCCATGGCGTTAAGGCGGCGATAATCGCCGCAGATTCGCAGTTGTCCATCTTTTTTCTTCACAATGTGCATGGTCATTGGTGAGCTCGGGACTTTCTTGAGGTGGTAAAATGGTGGGTTTATTCTTAGAGAGTTAACCATCAATAGTATTATTTTTTAGCTTAGGTTTAGAGCTCCTTAGACTTAGTCTTCTCGGTACATTTGAATTAGAAGCGGGAGCATATCGAGTTAACATCTGATTTTGCATTTGTTGTGCCATTGTTTCATCGTTCTTTAAAGCTTTAAAACTCAGTCTTCTCTATATGTTTTTGTTCTAGCTGCAATCTTTCATTTCTTAACCTGCTTAACTCTGCTTCATATTCTTTTCTGATCTCTCCAGGGGCACTCAGTCGTAGAGTGGGCTTTTTTGGTGAAAGACCGATGTCTTCTTCTTTGGTTTTCTTGATAATTTCATTAGAAAATTTCGTTTGAATAAATTTCCAGAGCTCTACATTCACCAGATTCTTTTGTTTTGTTGTAGTTCTCAGCCAAGATCCGATTCTCAATCGACACAGAGGACACTTGACTGGCAAATCGAGCAAACAACATCTTTTAAAACTAATTTATCTAATTTCAACAATTTATTTTCTATTTTAGACAGCCGCTTCTTTGACTTGGCCGCCATTTTTTATGTCGATTATTGAGAAAATCTTCATGCCTTGCAGTCTGAATGTGAAGTCTTGAATTCTTGGTATCGGGTACCTGTCTGGAACTGCCATGGCGTTAAGGCGGCGATAATCGCCGCAGATTCACAGTTGTCCATCTTTTTTCTTCACAATGTGCATGGTCATTGGTGAGCTCGGGACTTTCTTGAGGTGGTAAAATGGTGGGTTTATTCTAAGAGAGGTAACCATCAATAGTATTATTTTTTAGCTTAGGTTTAGAGCTCCTTAGACTTTGTCTTCTCGATACATTTGAATTAGAAGCGGGAGCATATCGAGTTAACATCTGATTTTGCATTTGTTGTGCCATTATTTCATCGTTCTTTAAAGCTTTAAAACTCAGTCTTCTCTATATGTTTCTGTTCTAGCTGCAATCTTTCATTTCTTAACCTGCTTAACTCTGCTTCATATTCTTTTCTGATCTCTCCAGGGGTACTCAGTCGTAGAGTGGGCTTTTCTGGTGAAAGACCGATGTCTTCTTCTTTGGTTTTCTTGATAATTTCATTAGAAAATTTCGTTTGAATAAATTTCCAGAGCTCTACATTCACCAGATTCTTTTGTTTTGTTGTAGTTCTCAGCCAAGATCCGATTCTCAATCGACACAGAGGACACTTGACTGGCAAATCGAGCAAACAACATCTTTTAAAACTAATTTATCTTATTTCAACAATTTATTTTCTATTTTAGACAGCCGCTTCTTTGACTTGGCCGCCATTTTTTATGTCGATTTTTGAGAAAATCTTCATGCCTTGCAGTCTGAATGTGAAGTCTTGAATTCTTGGTATCGGGTATCTGTCTGGAACTGCCATGGCGTTAAGGCGGCGATAATCGCCGCAGATTCGCAGTTGTCCATCTTTTTTCTTCACAATGTGCATGGTCATTGGTGAGCTCGGGACTTTCTTGAGGTGGTAAAATGGTGGGTTTATTCTTAGAGAGGTAACCATCAATAGTATTATTTTTTAGCTTAGGTTTAGAGCTCCTTAGACTTAGTCTTCTCGGTACATTTGAATTAGAAGCGGGAGCATATCGAGTTAACATCTGATTTTGCATTTGTTGTGCCATTATTTCATCGTTCTTTAAAGCTTTAAAACTCAGTCTTCTCTATATGTTTCTGTTCTAGCTGCAATATTTCATTTCTTAACCTGCTTAACTCTGCTTCATATTCTTTTCTGATCTCTCCAGTGGCACTCAGTCGTAGAGTGGGCTTTTCTGGTGAAAGACCGTTGACTTCTTCTTTGGTTTTCTTGATAATTTCATTAGAAAATTTCGTTTGAAAAAATTTCCAGAGCTCTACATTCACCAGACTCTTTTGTTTTGTTGTAGTTCTCAGCCAAGATCCGATTCTCAATCGACACAGAGGACACTTGACTGGCAAATCGAGCAAACAACATCTTTTAAAACTAATTTATCTTATTTCAACAATTTATTTTCTATTTTAGACAGCCGCTTCTTTGACTTGGCCGCCATTTTTTATGTCGATTTTTGAGAAAATCTTCATGCCTTGCAGTCTGAATGTGAAGTCTTGAATTCTTGGTATCGGGTATCTGTCTGGAACTGCCATGGCGTTAAGGCGGCGATAATCGCCGCAGATTCGCAGTTGTCCATCTTTTTTCTTCACAATGTGCATGGTCATTGGTGAGCTCGGGACTTTCTTGAGGTGGTAAAATGGTGGGTTTATTCTTAGAGAGGTAACCATCAATAGTATTATTTATTAGCTTAGGTTTAGAGCTCCTTAGACTTAGTCTTCTCGGTACATTTGAATTAGAAGCGGGAGCATATCGAGTTAACATCTGATTTTGCATTTGTTGTGCCATTATTTCATCGTTCTTTAAAGCTTTAAAACTCAGTCTTCTCTATATGTTTCTGTTCTAGCTGCAATCTTTCATTTCTTAACCTGCTTAACTCTGCTTCATATTCTTTTCTGATCTCTCCAGGGGCACTCAGTCGTAGAGTGGGCTTTTCTGGTGAAAGACCGTTGTCTTCTTCTTTGGTTTTCTTGATAATTTCATTAGAAAATTTCGTTTGAAAAAATTTCCAGAGCTCTACATTCACCAGATTCTTTTGTTTTGTTGTAGTTCTCAGGCAAGATCCGATTCTCAATCGACACAGAGGACATTTGACTGGCAAATCGAGCAAACAACATCTTTTAAAACTAATTTATCTAATTTCAACAATTTATTTTCTATTTTAGACAGCCGCTTCTTTGACTTGGCCGCCATTTTTTATGTCAATTTTTGAGAAAATCTTCATGCCTTGCAGTCTGAATGTGAACTCTTGAATTTTTGGTATCGGGTATCTGTCTGGAACTGTTATGGCGTTGAGGCGGCGACACAACGCCAGTCAGCGGTGGCGCGTGCTTCGTGCGCTCGTCATAATATTTATATGATAAAATGCTTACTTGGTAATTACTTAGATGCTAGCTTATCCTTAAATACTAAGCCTACCTATAGGGTCTAAATGAATAAACGAGCACAACTTTATTATTACAACACAAACTTGAATCTAAACATTTATGTCCCTACATCACTCATCATCCCTATATTACTTTCAAATTATATGCTAATGATCACATTTAGTGGACTAATTAAAGGCCGAAACCTTAGTTTATATCAAATAATGCGTGAACGACCTACCTTACTGTTGCGACTTGTTTTACACATAGCTAATATATTTATTATCTCTTAATAGGTAAGTATATTATGTTTCAGGATGAAGAATGCAGAACAAAGCGTAATACGGTTATAAATAAAGGTCCTTACATATATGATAAAGGCCCACCTAACAAACTTATCATATTATCGAGTTTGCTGTACATCAAAAAGGCTGCTTCGTCGTCCACCTTTAAGTCCAAAATATAAATAGTATATTTTCCTGAATTAAAAGTTACATCGCTTGTTAAACTAAATGAAATTCAAGCTATGTTTTATTACACATTTTCATTTTATGAAACATTAATTTTACTATTCAATCAAAATAAACAAGGAAAAAAGTTTCCGTTTTCATTTGTTGAAACATATTAATTTCTAATTCCATCACTTTCAATTTGAAAAAACCTATCGGCAATTAAAGTTACAGACGTTTCTAACAGAGAACAGAATGATTTAGCTCCACGTTTCACGTAACCGACTACATAATGTGATAGCACCCGAAATCTTTTTATTTTATTAATCTCCCGTAAACTTGACACCGTATTCGGCTCCAGAGTGGTTCCTGATCCCCGCGTACAATCAGATAGGTGAATGAAACCTTCTTGGAAACTTTAATTAATTTCCTTGAAAGCGGGCGCGATGTCGCTTTTACAGTTTACTACACCGTGTGGGCTCTCTCCGAGGTCACGAATTATTAGGATAGCCCACTGAGCGCAGGCGCGATTAGATTCAGTATCGTTTTCTTTACGTTGTTGATCTATTTTACATTTTTATTACTTTATAAGTACA
Organism: Hemithea aestivaria; assembly: GCA_947507615.1. Classification (NCBI taxonomy): domain Eukaryota; kingdom Metazoa; phylum Arthropoda; class Insecta; order Lepidoptera; family Geometridae; genus Hemithea; species Hemithea aestivaria. The sequence continues at coordinate 7,776,787 of OX382323.1, forward strand.
CTTTTAAATAAAAATTAAACATGATAGCGTAACGTACTACTTAAGGGTACCTTGTATTAATGTAAATCTTTGTTATTTGTTATATTTTAATTTTAATGTTAAAACTATTTATTGATAAAAGAACGGATTATGTTAAACAATTTGTCGTACTATACTGAAAGAAAAGCATATCCAAAATGCTAAATATTAAAAATACCGAATAAAAGTTATAATCTGCATAATTTGCAACTTACGCGTGAGTGTTAATGCAGTTAACGGTATTAATTTTTTAAGACAAAGTACCTACTTACTTGAAGCGAACAAGAAAGAGAAAGGTAAGCAAAGTTGCCTGAACTTTAGAGTACATTAAAGACACGATGTTCATCCTAAATCTGATTACATCTTCGACTTTTTCAAAGCATTAATAAATGTACAAGAGTCAGGGCAAGATGGCGATCAACAAAAGCTTTTTGTTATCAAAAAATGTATTCACTAAAAGTCATAAAAAATATTTTGATCTCATTTTCAAAGAAAACATGTTTTCTACAACACGATCGAAACTAGAAACATTTTTATGTAGAAGTTTTACAAGAAGGCTGTCAACTAGTTTGAATGTTGTGAATAATTTATTCAAATCTTATCATAATGGCAACATTTAGTACCTAGAGACCATGTAATCGTAAAAGTCTTATATCTTTTTACGAGACCCTAATACAAAATGAAACTAACGATATACAGGGTGTTATGGCCAACGCAACGGTTCAAGAGATAAATACATTATCGGGCTTGTGGTTCGACTCTAGTTTGAATGTGTTTGTTTTTCCGTCTTATTTCTTCAATGGAACTCTTACGAGTGTATTTTTTGTAACCAAGGTGTTATGCGAGTATTATACGAAGTATAATTAAGAATATGTGGTTATGTAGGTTGGAACTCAAATCATACTCCATACCTAATAATATAGATATATACTTTAGATTATAATAGCGTTTATAAAAAGTTAGCAATGGATTAAGAAATAACCTTATATTATAATCAAACTCCGTTTATGAAAATGTATAGGAACACATAACATTATATTTTAAAGATTAAACACATAACATTATTTGGATATCAACTAGAATATGACGTGTACGAGTATCTTAAGTGGTATATGTAGCGGAAAGTACATATGTGTATTTTCTTAATTTTTTTGGTACTTATTGTCCCCTTTCTAATTGCGTAAAAAGACGAAACTTTTTTTAAATGACCTAGAGAAATATGAAATAAGTTAATCAAACCTACAGTTACAATTAAGATACGCTTCGTGTGCGCAACATCCTGATACATAAAAAAAACATACTATAAAACATAATAATATGCCGACGAAACGTGAAACACATGTTTACAGTAAATTCAGGCGAGTCAAGACCACAGATCTTTCAGTTGTTCTAATCAGAGTTGGGGATAGACGTGAAAGTTTACTATGGAGTTAAAATACACATGTATGACAATTAGTGGGTGTGTAGCGCCCACGGTCGGGCTCTGAGACGGATAAAGTGCTCACATATCATTAGTTCACACCTCGTTGCGTCGCTTTCGAGTCCATGCGGCGAACTCTCTTGTTACGATTATTAAAAATAATATCTTAAACAAAGATTTACTTTACAGATTGGAAGACAGTATGGAAAAGAATTTAAATCTATTATACTTGAAAATCTAATCATTTTAGCCAACTTCCACTCTAAAACGCATCATGAATCATGATGTATAAATAATAATTCATGCTAAACGAAAGTCTAACCATCGATGGAAAAAAAACATCATCGAAGGGACTCCTCTTAAAAACTATTGGTTGAACTTGATCACGAAAGCTTGATAGAGAATAGAGACGGATTCAAATCGTGATTTTGGCCAGAGATTATCCCATTATTTGAGATTTACCTCAGTTATTCATAATGTTAAATGTAGTGGATCTTCAAAAATTATTTAAAACAACACCAACTCTACTTCAACATATACTGGCCAAATTGTATGTCACAATAATTAATTAAAATTAAGTTTCATATTCAAATAGGTTAACCTAAGTATGTAATTTAAATGTAGATACGTACAAAAATTAAATAAATTTTCACTAATTAGTCACTATTCACACAATATACTCGTAATTGCTCGAAATTAAGGTATAACACTCGTAAATTATTTAAATCGAGTGGCATAATATTATATATACGTCGTCGTTGAATTTATGTTTATAAAATCAATCTACCTAATTCAATTTTACCTAATGAAAAGTATGACTAGGAAATTTTGTTCAAATATAACCAAGATAAACCACAAACGTGTATGACTGACGTTTTTATTGACGCCGAGTATGGCCAACGTCCACACAAGCCTCGAAACGTTATGTTAATTAAATCCTGTACAATTTTATTGCAATCAATGAAAGCTGTATTTTGGTAACAGCATATTAATATCACGCGGTAATATTGTACAGGGTTATTTTGGTAACACAGTTGTCGATTAGTGGGTAACGACAGGGCGCGGGCTATAAAGGCCGGTGCGGGAAATGCACGGGATGTTTTGAATCGCCACCACTTTAATGGTCACTGTATTAACCGATAATTCAAATTTCGATAGCCTCATACTCCCAGCCGTAATTCTAAACAACTGACACAACACTCGATGCGCAAATGAACGCATACCGTTCGCAGTTCGCTACCGCTTCAATTTATTGTTTCGAGCAAGTAGATACTCAGGTACTATTGCGCATTTTATGATGTTGACACCGTTCATGTAATTAAACACAGTTTCCAACGGTAAACAAGAGTTTTACGAGACAATGATATTTATGATTATAGACTTTAGTAACTTGCTATTATTTTCTTAACAAACCGCAACTTACACGGCGATAATATTATAACAGAAAAACATCGGAAAGTTATGGGCCTCGTAAAATTAAATGACTCGTGTCAAAAATATGAATAGAACTTCACTTCATAGTGAAGAAATAAGTTAAAATAGTGCCACATTTAATTCTAATTTTGGTGTTTAATATATGTTTGGGACGGTTTTGTAGTCGAGCAGTGGAGTATACAAAACACGGAGAGCAGTGGTCAAGTTATTAATAGACAAAGGGCCTTAGCGCTAGCACATGCTAGTACACTAACAGAGGACTATAATAAATCTCACGGCGTGATTTGAAACAACTTCATTAGCTAAGTCAACGCTCCGTTTGCGCCGATGTGAATGATTAAAGACGAATATGAGTCGGATTACTGAATCTGATAATGAGTTATTAGCGCATACGAATGTCGAAGTAAGCGCGAGGGTAAAAGCGGCCGTCGCCCACATTTACGAGTTCGATGGAGTGTGTCGACGGGCTCTCCGGTTGCCTTCGAAAGAGTTGCAAGCAATTTTATGAATGACTTGTTTGAATGAAACAATAAAAATAAGATTCTCGCGAACCGCGGCGAGGCGACGCGACGCGGTAAGCTCACTGCGGGAACACGGACGTACCGTACGTGTCCGATTCAATTTTGGAACTGCATATTTTGTTAATGTTACGCTAAAGATTTCGGCTCTCCATAAATATTTTATATTATTGGCGATCGGTTTTCAATATTATAAATATTGAACCTCGTGAAATATTTTGTGTTTTGTTTCAATCGTTAAAATTATTATGTTAACTTTTTGCTTAATAGGTATTACTGATGCAATATACGAGTAAATAAATTGCAAAAGTTTGTCACTACTTTTATCTATTACTATTATTTATCGTTCATGAGATTACCATTTTTATGTAATCTGATTTGGGAATTTTAACGAAACACTATACTATAAGAGTGATATTGAGCCTCAAATGCTATTTTACCCATAGCTCAGCTATATACATATCTTAATACGTTGTTAGGTACAACAGTAACTACATAATTTCATTTTGTTTGTACTATAAAATAACTTTGGTATTGATACATTTTAATGAAATAGATAATGTGTAATTGGGTGCCCTAAGCGTTAATTTAAACATAGCGATGTCTTGACGTCAGCAGTTAACGTCATCTACCTGTATTTGAATTACCAGTTTCTAATCTTGTAGTGCCACCGCTTATTGTCATTGTTATCAAAATAATAATGAATATTCATCCTCATCGACTTGTAATTGTACCAATAAAACAAGTGTATTTCTCTTTAATTTTAATTTTTAAATTAATTTTTCCGTAGTATAAGGTAACAAAAATAGCTTTGTTTTTTTTTTCTAAATGAACATCGAGTATAATAAATAACGGATTGTTAACCTCAATAAGCACACCTCTACGAATGACCAAAGGGAAGAGTTTCTCGGAAGTCATTCGACAAATTAATGATATTGGTTCCACGGATATTAACCATATTCGGTTGACATACTCGAGTATCTCAGAAGCATCTGGCATCGATTTCATCCATAATCAATTATCATTAAAATCCATTGCATATAATAAAGTATAACCTGACGCTACCACCGCAGGCAATATCAAAAAAGCCGCTGATCCCTTTCATTATTTATTCCTCCCTAATTCTATCATAATTAGGAAAGGTGTGAATGTCTTTGACGGGCATTTGGAGGGCGAGCCGGTTCGGCGTTATCTACGAGACCATCTCTACACAGGATGCGGCAGGGATAGACACCTCGCCTCGCGATCCACCATGTAATTGTCCAATTAAAGTCACAATTTTATGTAAATATCTCAACGAAAATACAGAAACCTTAAATTTTTATTGGGGTTCATTTTAGGTCAGGTGTTCGAACCATAATTTGCCGTATTCTTGAATGTGTTATTTGTTAACGTATTGAAATTAATATCTATCATTATAATTTAACATAAAAGTTTTCAATTACATATAAACGGCTGTTTAAATTTATTTTATACGTGGGTCGATAAATCATTGTTTAATATGTTAAATCTACCCTTTGGAAATGTTGCAAATGCAAAGTGAACGTGTTTTGGTCCCATTGTTCTATATATTGTCTAAATTCCTTAATTTTGATCAACGCCTTAAAATTACTTATGCGTTGTTAATTAGTAGTTAGAGACGTGAATAACAGTGAACCGAATCACACGATAATATGTTCATTGTTTGCAATAGATCAGCGCGATAATGAATAACTTATAATCCATTCGACTGACATTCAACATTTTTACACACACAAAAAGCATTACTCAACTCAATTAATATAATCTCCATGGAACTATCATAGTCTTAGATCAGTGTTGATTTTACCACGGTACCTAAATTATTGCAAAAACATATCTATCAGTTCAGCTCTAATGGACAAGAAAGGAACAGAGCCTTGTTAGCAATTTCTATAAAACCAGAGTGACGTTATCAGAGTATCAGCGCGATCTTGCGCATTAATGTACTAGTTATGTTAATCATTATTAAAATCACAGAACACTGACGTGTTCTTACATCAGAATCTATGTGTCTCATTTATGTTGTTAAACATACCATTTTATTGTATGGATCTTTTAAAAATTATGTCGTTAAACATAATTTATTTAATTAATAAGATTTTTTGAATACATTGGATCAAGTCTTTTGGCAAGTTAAAAATCTGTTACAAGGATCATTATTATAAAAACCTGCCAAATGCCAAATATACTAGAAACTAGAACCACTACTGGTACTAGATACACTACTGGTACTGTATACTGGTACTAGAAATTGACTCAGTCATCTATGGCTTCACAACTGTATGAGATACGTTGATTAATACGTAGCTAGCGAATAATTCGGGTGGACGTCACATGAAGTTACATCGTTGGTGGCGGATGGAACATAAATCCTAGGAGTGAACACAATTAATAGTGATTGTGATATACTAGTAAGACAATATGCATAGAAACTAGTCCGTTCATCTTGACAATAAGCTTGAACTATGCCTTATGAGTGCTTCAGTGCTGAATTAGATAACACAGGCGAAGCTTTTCATTACATTATTACTTTTGTCTGCCAGACCAAAGGATTTAATAATTACAGTAGGTAGATGCATTTTCGTATCGTAAACTTAATACTTTAATGATGTCCCCTAAAGGCCCGACTTTGATAAAAAAGAACTGATGGTACCTGGCCAGCTATGGCTCTGGCTGTCACCCACGTTTTAGTCAAACTAGCGAGATGTCACCGATATTTTTTGCTCGACTGATGTCTTTAACGAAATTCATGTCATTGGGTCCGATTTCTCCAAGATTAACTTTTTTTACATTATTTAACAAATAGATCGGGACCCCTTATATTATGTTCGAATATTCAGTTACATGGTTTAACACTTAAAAGGGCTTAACGATTCTAACACATCCTGCGGGTTACGATAAAAAAACGACAAAAAGAGAATACTTCTCGTGTTTGTTTTTTAAAAGATGTCTGCTGGAGATAAGGTGGTGCGGCACTTTAATCCTCCAACCGTCCGATATTTGAAAAGGATATGATGACAACTTTTTTGTACGTTTTATCTAATAAGCACACATTACCGATACTAAAGGACGTGCTTATTTCAGTTTCTCAGATGGTAAAAGGCAACATGTAGATTCGTTCAGATGTCATGTTTCGTCGTCCTTATTCGTGCATATTAAGCATATTAAAGTTTGAATGCATCCAAGCGCAGTTTTGTAGCAGTTGATCACAGATTTTGGTGTTCAAATCCCCTGTGAAATTCGATACTAGGTATCACATTATGTTAGAAATGTCTCCATTCTCCATCGCCGTCATGCATAACTGACAATACAAACTGACTCGAACCAACTACATAAAGAGCCCGTTAGTATCACTTGCTCACATAAGTACTTCCGAAAGTGTGGATTGTGGATTCATACTTAGTATAATACATATTATACTATGTATCGAGATGCGACTCGAAAGGCCGCAATGGCGACGAGCGAATCAACACTACAGTACGTACTACAGTAATAATTATGTTGTTTCATATCGTTACTCGTATCGTTTAAACAGATTGAATCCCTTTGGAGCACAAATGACGATTTTAACCGTTTCCCCCATACGGATCGATATAATCTCTATTACCATATCCATTAGGTCGAATGAGCGACAAAATCCGAATACCTACCGACTCACCGACCCTGCAACCGACGATATACAAGTATACAAATGTTACCGAGCAAGGATTAAATAACTATGCTGGGTATGTAATGTAGGTAATGCAGGGATTCGACGTTTAACGGCTTCGGGATTACCTCAATAATTCCCTCAAGCCAACAAATGTTTTTAGCCTGTCGTGGCGTGGCAAGCAGGCGAGCGCTCCCAAAGCTTGGCTATAGGTCGACGGAACATTAGCATCGATAGGTTTCAGTAGCAGTCGCCATGGGCGGCGAGTGGCGCGAGCTGAAGCCATACTCGCCGCTCGCCCAGACGGGTCACATCGCATCGCCAGCTTAGGCTATTGTCAACCGCGGCGGGACTTACTGGGCTTATGGTCGACACGACACAACGCTGCTTCTTCACATAATTAAGGGTTAGGTCACGTATGCACTCTGCACCTATACACATTATATTATCTTACTCTACTTATACGAGCAAGTAGATGCCTTTGTTAGTTCGCATAAACGTAGTAATGAGACATACTATTGTAATATTGATATTAAATATTTCCCTATCTGAATATTCAACGTACCATCACCACATGTCAATAAAATTATTTCCGGAAATGTTCAAAAGAAGTATTAATTATGATCACCGTTCAAATTCTGACAGTTGTATCAAAAACCTTCGGGTGGCATTTCTCGGTTACTAATCCCATTGAGGAATACAATACATTTTAGACGGACGGAGGCCATTATTCATTTCGATGACAAATATTTAGAAAGTTATTTATCCACGTACATTCTGCACAGGGCTGAATTAAAAAAGGTCGATCTCAAATCGCGACCGCTTTATGATCGCCAGTGAGCGGATGTTTATTCTGCAACCGCGATATCGATTCAGGTAGTCCAGCAAATAAATCTATTATAACAACAATAGGTAATGTTCCTTCCATTTCTTTTGTCAATTCATTCAAGATCTTTGATCCGAATCATATGAGCATGGAGCGAGTTGTAGAATACAATACTGCTTATATTGTTTTGTGTCGGAAAGGGGTCACATACCCTTGGCGTTACAAATTTGCGTACCATAGATTGTGGCTGACGACGTAGCGGACACGCCCAAGGCTGAACACTGTTCTTACGCTACACTACTCGCCCCTTTTCGCACTGTCATTAAATACTCATTCGTTATCCATCATGGCATACATTATGTTAATCGTGATCCATCTAAAAATTAGTACACATCGTTCGATACAAAGTCAATACACACACACATGCACACACACAATACCTACTTATTTGCCATCTTGTTACCGTTATAGAAAGAAGTTGTTCTACGCATTTTAACTTTCATTTAAATATTATAACTTTTTCTTAGAATGTACACAATAAACTATGTACGTATCTGATAAACGAGTAGATACATACATAGTTTATTGTGTATTTTTAAAAATAATATTATAATAACAATTGCATTGCTTGATATTTGATATACTTTACACTTATTCTAATGTCTTTTCTGATTACGGTCTGAATCACTTCACTATGACGGTTACATTAATATTTGTGTACAATATGGCGAACCATGTAACCATACCACGCTACGAGTCATGGCTTGCACCTGCGATTGTGCTGTGCGCACGGAGGCCTCCTATATTATTGTTTTATTTGTTGTTGCACTTGCGAATGTGAAAACGCGCCATAAAGGCATTTCAAAATTTACAACTTACAGAGCACCATATCGACAGCCTCCAACAGTCCGCCGCCGGCGCAGGCGGGGATGAGCGCGAGTTCGGGCGGCGGCGGCGCGGCGCGGCCGAGCTCCCCGGCCGCTGCGGCGCCGCGCTGCTGCGACACCGGCCGCACTATATTCCAAGACCCTATCACAGGACAGTCGGTGTGCTCCTGTCAGCAGGACATCTCTCTCTACTACCAGCGGCTGGCGTCCACGGTGCCGCTCACGGCCGTCTACGGCGCTTCGTACCCGGACGCGGCCGCGGCCACCGCTGCCGGCATGGCCGCATACTTCCCAGGGCTGGCCGCGGATCAACCACCGTTTTATACTAGTGCAGTAAGTATCACACTTTTTATTAGATCTCAAGTATGATAACATAATGAATTAGCTATAACTGCTAGTTAGCAGCACAACGGTGCTTTAAAAACCACAACTTAATCTACCTGTTATTGATACAAGTTGTTACTTTGATATCTACATTTTAATTGAATTATTAATAATATTAATCCGAAACCCAGAGTCCAGCCTAGCTTTGACTTTTATATCCGTGAGTTTAGTCGGTATATTTACATAGTTAATATTAATAATATTGATGATATATATATCTTCACTCAAACCTAAATTAATCTTCTACAATGTACAATGTACGTTGTATACACCTTTAAAAAAATCACGTGACAAAATGAGCCGACACTTATTCGGTGCATTTAAGATGTAAAGTCATGGCCATATTATACAACGTTTATTATTAAAAGATATATTGCTCATTTACAAAGTACTTTTTACATTCGGTTCATGTTATGAGTTGCCCACTGCCCACACACTTAATGGAGGTTGCAAAGCGTTGGAATTGATTGATGATTTCGTAATGAATTCAATCAATTTGTTTTATGGTTATCTAAACCTGCTTATTATCGAATCATTATTTCTGGTATTCAATTCGATTTTGAACGGATGAGCAAATCGTAATAGAGAAAAATGTGTAAAAATGTTTTTAATACATACTTGTAATCATATAGGTACTTATAAAGTATTTATATGAGGCACTCGTATTTACGAAGCATGCTGAAAATTTAAAAATATATACGAGTACACATCGTCATTTAGATACTAAAAACTAGTATCAACTCTATACACAAACGTCAACGCTAGAATAGCTTAATCACCGCCACCATCCTTTACAGTCCTCACACAAAAGGTATTACGTTGAAATAATTAGGGTCCCGTGTCAAAATAGTGCCTTAAAAAGCGCCTTAAGAATTTTTCTTGATGTTAAGTAGCCAACTACAATAAGGTTTACGATATAGCCAACACATATAAATTTGAATTGTAATCCGATGACGAATGTTTCCATTTGCCGTTGAAAAAAGTTCGAATGCGGTCCCTGCCGTTACTATAGATTTAATAACAGAATAAGATCCTGACGTTGTGTGATTTGTTTACGGAATTAATACTTAATATGATATTTGATTTCTTCTGGGTTTAAAGGACGGAAAGTCCTAAGATTGATATGATGAACTTGGTTTTGTCATTGAACATCAAAACGTTAAAAAATTCTGGACATGTTTTAGCTGCAGTTAAACTCTTTAAATGTTGTCCGTATTGTCTTTGTTGTGTCTCTTTAGATGTTTATTCGAAAGTAAGTTATATCTAAAATGACGTTTATCTGATCTCCAAAATACGTCTCCAAAATATCGCGTCGCTACAGTCACTTAAAAAGCATTATTAGTAATACATTAAAATATAGCTAATAACTTTAAAAATGCGCATTGTACAAATTACGAATAAACTCTAAGTTTCCGTTCTAGAATATTTGAAGACATTTAGAATATTTGACAGAACGATTATGTCTCTACTCCAAAATAATAGAAAGTTCAAAAGCTCTATAAAAAGCGCCGCACAGAGCCATGTGTGTGTGGGTTGTGACTTTGAATGATAATGATAGTAACATAAAAGTAGCCACAGTGCGTAATATACGACGTGTAGTAAAACTTTAGGAGGAAGGTGTTAAAAGGTGGGGCCGTGAAACGTGTCTTGGAAGATGATTCCATCATTCATAGATGCATGATCATACATCATCTCTGGCGAAAGTGTTAACTGGAACGGCTCGACGCGTCACCTTCAATACCCCGAATCCTGTCTCAGCCTTTTTTATTTACGACCTTTGCTTTTTATGTAATTTATTATATCAGACAGTTATGTTGGAAGCACGCACGATCTAGGTTTGTTGTTTTCTATTGTCGAGCGCTAATTTTGTGTTGTCAATTTTTCTGTTTGACAATGTTTGATAAATAGCTTTCGGTCACATTTTTCTTTTATATAAGAAAAATAAAGAATCTGTTTTCAGAGAAATTTGTTTATTGATTTTTGAGTTACAATTTCAAAAATGTACAGTGCTTAATCTTCATCATAACGTAATGCTGACTAAAATCTAACCAAATTTACACAGAATTCAAGAGAATTTACCTCCGTTATCATTTAATTTGTCAGACTATTTATACAAAAATCTACACTAAATGTTCACTGTTGCTCATAAACCAAAAGCAATGAAATAAAAATAATTTAAACTAAGCATTTGATAGAAAAGCTCCGTAATAAATAAATCATCGTCAACACAAACATATTTCTGATTTAATATTTAAAGTTATTTACGACGAGATCGCGTCCACGTGGCAATAATACTTTGAGTTATTAATATTAATATTTAGAAAGCTCAATGATCTATTAAACGTAAACTATAAACAGCCTAGGCCACATATGGATCTATAAATCTGTAGACTATAGAAGTACCTATAATATTTGATTTCATTAGTTTGATTTAGCTTCAAAAAATCAACGATTAAATTATGATGAAATTTTGCCGCATGATGAACGATATGGTGGGTTATTTTGAAGTTTGCGATAGCAATTTGACAGACATTAATTGCACAGCTACTGTTATTGTCTTTTATCTTTCGCATTAAAATAATATTATGCAATGTAAAAATGGAAGAGTGGTTAAAACAAATGTGAAAAAAGTATAACAAAAACCTTTTTACAGCAGTAATTATACAAAATCCGCTTGTATGTTTTTTAGAAATTCTATAAATAGGGCTAATAGGGTAACACTCATTCAAAAACATTTATTATAAATAAATACTACTTATAAATGTGGCATAAAAGCAATATGAAAACGACTTCAACGCAAGGATATTACAATATTTAAATAGATCTACTTTATTATATAAAAAAAACTCTCTAAAGATTATAGCTGAAATGAATATAAAGATAATATAGTTTCACAAAAAAAAATGTGCGTTCAGATAACTCAAATTTACTTGTCGTCAAAGTTACTTGAAATGATAAAATTTTATATATAAAAGATTGCTGTTTTATTCTCGAACCAAAAGTTTTACGACATTGAGGTTATCTGAGCATAGGTATTGGTGATTAGCTCTGTGCGATGACAATGTAACATAGAACGAAAATATTTCTTAGAATACACAACTTATATTAATTAATGATGAGTTAAGTATAGTTTTCATTATAAATTAGGTATTTCAAAAGTTTTGTATAAAACGTTTGTAAGTTTTGTTGTGTTGTTATTATTCAAGTATAAAAACATTAATGCATTGGATATTCAGTCCGCGTTACATGCGTGTAATTAAATAAAATAAATATGTTGCTTGATAAATTGTAGTCGAATTCGATTTGTAATCTTTGGACTTTTTTCTATAGGTACATTATAATATTATATAACTTCCAAAAAAATAACCTGATTAGCGCGATGGGCGTAAAATTCGTTAATTCTACTGTCAAACAAAATAATAAAATGGTAAAATTGATTTATACAGTTTTAGCAATCATTGCAAAATCATTGCCTGTCGCGCTACAGTTGCTAAGTTCGTTAATGCGCAGCCGGTCTGTACAGCCAGAGTTTGAACGACGATCATAAATAAAAAATAACAATTTCTCTAACAAGTTACCCAAATTACACTGCCAGAGTTAAAATATTATTATTAATTATTTTTTAATTATAAAACTACGCGAAAAGAATAATTAAAACTGAATTCTCTCGAGTCGATTCGCTATTTAAAAAGCCGTAGACAGTTTTTGTAATTGATCTGTAGCATTATAAAACGCTTATAAAATGATGTGAACATTAGCTCTAAGCTCCCGCCGTCGTGTCAGAGTATAACTACCTGGGTTTGCGTGTCCACGAACCCACTCTGCGGATTAAACTTATTCCCCAATAAAATACATTATATAGCTCCAACATGATAATGTTAATGGGATTATAGCTAGATTCCATTAAAGCTATAATCTTGATGTCAATAAAGATCACCAGTTAGTTTTTTATATTAAAATTAAAGTAGGTTCGATCTTACAAACTAATATGGTCAAGGCTTATTCCGCTTGTGCACAGCATCGATATATACCTATATACCTCTAAATGATTAGTTTGAAAATTAAGCATATATAAAGAGAATTTTATCGTTAGTTTGAAAAGTTTTCGTTGTAATTCGGAATATGTAAATATTTCCGTATTTTTCTTCCCAGCCGTTTATTTATAATTAAAAGTTTTGGAAACATTCTTACACAAATTTACTTTTTACTGTTACTGGTATCTTATGTCAATCACTTGTGTAAAACAGTTACGCGTGTTAAATGAGATCATGGTTCAGGGTTACCAAAACTTTTTTTTCACAAACAGAAACAGAAGTCAACAAATTCCTAAACATATACCTTACGTCATATAATATATACGAAGACATCTAAAGCCAAGGCCTTAACAGAATTACCGTTGTGCACGATTTTGATAAACGATCGATATGTAGCAAATCAGGTACAATAACAATAAATCCAAATAAACTGCACATTCGCGTTACCGCTTAGCGGATTATTTGAAGTAACAGAAAAGTGGAATAATATCAGAAAGGTCGTAGCAACAAAGAGCGACGCGACGCGACAGCGCGACTGGCTTACGCTGTCGTACTTGAGTAAAATTTATTATCGGATTTTCGATTCGGCCACCAATGAAGTTGTTGGACAACAAAATCTTTTGATAGATTTATCCTGGCTGACCGCATTAAGACTCGCTCCTGAGTTATTTTTAATGCGTAGTAATAAATTTTTGGACCCTTAGCGACGGTCGGGACTTTTTACGCGATTTTTCTTTCATACCCCAAGATTTAGTAACAAATTGATCAAAATATCCGTGCTTTTTAAAGCGGTTCACATTATTCATCATTAATATTTTGAGATGACATACGAGAGTAATAAAATTAATGTTCAAAGGCTAATTCATTTGTTTATCTCGACGACATGAAAGAAAGCAAAGTTCAACAATCTCCACGAGATTAAAAAAAACAAAGATACATTTGTCGACCGAAAGATGATTGATGCGCGCGCGTCGGTATCACGCCCATTAAATAATAATAGTTAAGACTTAAGACCGTAACGTTGAAGCGATCGATCAACAAATCAATTTCACCGGGATCGTTTTAGTAATGGACTATCTGTTATAAAAGGTTATACTCGTGATTTATGTTCCTGCTACCGGAAACAGGAAAAGGACTACATTTTTTTGTTATTTTATTCGACTTAAAATTAATACCGAGAATGATAGTATTTATTAAATTTATATGGGTACTAACGTATGTACAGTAAATAAAAGAAATGACATTTATAGTAAACCCTTATCTGTGGGCCCTAAGAGAAAGGCTCATGACCAGTTTTGGGTATACCAAACCTAACCTAACCTAACAGTTAAATTGATGCAATATGTTTTAGTGTTAAATTGCATTAGATGTTTTGAAAATTAAATGATTAAAGTTTATAGGTCTTTCACATCATTTTCATAATTAGATATAAGTAATATTGATATTATAAAAGTTTATACTCATCAAACTATTTTCTATTTTTCGCAGGCAGGAATGGAGTTAAAAGAAAATCTAGCAGCAAGTGCAGCGAATTGGCCTTATCCTTCAGTCTATCATCCGTACGACGCAGCTTTTGCATCATACTCTTTCAATGGGTAAGTTTTTCCATCTTTAAAGTCAACTTCGTATATCGGTATATTCGTTAAAATGGTAGAGACCATTAAAGAAAGGTAAAAGAGGAAAGTGCTTTCTTAGGATTTTTTAAATTGATGACTAGTAATTCTTTGTTTAGACCTTCATGAGTTTTAAATCTTACTAATATTACAAAACGTGAAAGTTTGTAAGAATATATGGATGTCTGGATGTTAGGATGTCTGAATATATGTTTGTTACTCTTTCACGCCTAAACACGGGTGGACCGAATGAGCTGAAATTTGGTATTTATTTATTTCGAATAACATCAAGTACACTATACTTAAAGATATTACATACATATTGTTAGTTTATAACACTTAAGAACAGTAAGAAGTAGAAGGTATAGAGATTGCTTAGACCCTGGTATAACACATAGGCACAGCGGGTAAAACCGCAGCTAGTTCTTCATAACATTTTTAGCTTAAATACATTTACGTTAGGTACTTTTGAAAGTAGGTTAAATTTATCAACAAAAAGAAAACCTAAAAGGAGTCATAAATACTTTCATTTGCTAAACATACTCGTACATATTTATAATATTGAATAATAATCAAAATAATATTATTTAAACGTAATGTGATTCTCTAATATACCATAATATCCTTGAATCCTCTAAGTGACTTACCATTCACCCTATTAGTTAAATTATCTTTCAATTTAAAGTTCAAATAGGCTGCGCGTTCTGTAATAAAATATGTAGGCTTAGCCAAACGACGATACATAATTCAAGCCTGCGCGGTGAGGTATACCAAGTTGTCCACAGACCGCCGTCCACAACACTCATCCAATATTCACCACAGCCTGAGCCTATCCCTATTCCCTAATCTCACTGACAGCAACGTTTAGAGGCTCGATATCCTGGCATAGGTAATGAATTTTTCAGTACCAGTAGTCAGCGAATCTGGCATACCCCCGGGCAATTCGCAGATCCCTATCGGCAGTTTGGATTTTAAATCACCAAAAGTTCGCTCTGAATATTGTAATCTGGTCTCCCCTATCCTGTCTGTCCATATTCCGTGCATTTTGTTTTAGTTTCTTTGAGGGTGTCTAAGCTACTCGCGTCACTGTGCACTTCAGTTTAAAATTTCGTTGACGTCGTTTTTGTTTGCTGTCGTAAGTTTCAGAGGTGGACATTTATTGAGGACAGAAGGTATTTTATAACAAGTAGGATGGCATTTATACCTAGTCAGTATTAATGAACTTTTTTATAGATAAAAACTGGATCGAACTTATGATAGAGTTACTTAAGAAAGCCATGCCATTAAATCAAAAGCCTTCATTTTAATATATTTATTAATGTATACTGGCTATTTATAATGCTTATGAGCGATTTACATGAAAAGATTATCGTTTGCAGTTCGATGAATATTTTTGCAATTAGGTTTAATTTGAAACAATAAACAATAACATAGGTATTTTCCAACATTTCCATGTACAAACGAGTGTAGTATCTTAAACGTTAAGTAGGTATATGTAGATAGGGATTGATACAGCCAACACATTTATGTAAACTGATAGCGGCGAACTGTAAAGCTTTGAAAACATGGGTTTATTAGATAATTATGAATGTTCGATCAGATAATAATTGTAGATAAGGTATTCGCTGTTCCAGGACCGCCAACAGCACGTGGTGACGTGGACTGTTCTATGTGGGCCTTTATTTTGTAGACTAGTTTATCACAAGATTGTTGCTAAGGTAATGCCTATCTATCTCCGCTGGAATTTTGTGGACAAACTGCAGTAACTACTGGCCTACTCTACGGTACGGCTTTCAAACTATTATCCATTAAGCTAAAGTCAGACTATACTCGTATATAGTGTGGTATGTCGTGAAGCGCTAGTATATTTTTTTTTATAACATATCCTTATGGGTATGTTATTTTATTACAATCTAGCCTTTTTAGGCTAATAAGTAAATTAAGTCTAACATATTTTCCTACTACATTATAAAGCTAAGATAGTGTCCATTAACACTTGTCTTACAATCTCTATTGGTGAAGTACACTTTGTTCATGTGTCTTATTATAGCACTACACTGTTTACACTAACTCTAACTGTCACTACAGTAGCTCAAAAGGCTTTATTCTTTTGAGTCGTCTTATTAGGTCTGTGTTATCGAGGAGCTGGTTAGCCTCGACATTCACATGATGAGCCAGTATGATTTTGGTTTCATAAATTTAGAATGTATGGTATACTCGTATGTAAGTACATTTAGTATAACAAAAGTAACAATGTAGAACGGCACTAATTCGGCAACATACGAGAGCAAGGAACCGTAAAGGCTTATTCTTAAATACGTTCGTTAGGTGGTTTCTTAAATCCGTTGTATAATACACGGTTGAGTTATGCGACAAAATTGAGAAACGCCTGTTATCTTAACCGTTCTATGTGTATCACAACATTTTATTTTTGTCGGCTTATAGTGATTGCCAATGGTAATTAATACGGCATCAGGATTACGCAGTAGTGTGCTCACATTTTGGCGGGTTTTGCTATCTTATCGAAGTCGTCTCTCTTCTGTTTTCCATGGCAGTATCATAGATAATTTCGATTAAAATTAATCAGTCGAAAATCAACAATAACTGATGCAAAAGTATGCTAAATAAAACAATCATCGATGTTTACTCACAGGAATCAGCTTTCAAGTGATTTCCCTTTATGATTAATTCATAATTTCTCCGTAAAATCACATCTCCTTTCTAATTATTATTTCTACACATGCTATTTTCACAGCCTCGTAAGTTGTAAGTCAATTAACTTTCTAAACATAAATTTTATAGCTTAGATTTTATAGGTAAGTAATACACGAAGGTAGTGAGGACCTTATAGAAATCCTAGTGCTTACCTACTTAGTGAATGAAACTTTACAGTTTTGTTTATAATTCATGTTTCCATTATTCTTCTTATAAGAGACCAGCTCCACTTATTGCAGTGTCCAAATATCAAACAATCCAAAGCGTCAAAGCAGTTTTTGAATGAGAATTTGGCAACGGTCACAAAGTGGAGTGCGGTAGCGCGGAAAGTAGAGCTTTTACCTGATGTTGAGTTCGCGATGTACAATGGTGCAAATAGATATCTATAACCTAAAATCATAGCCTAGTTACAAGTTACAAACTACTTAAGTTTCCATTAGGTAATTAACAGTCCTGTGACTTGGCGTAGGCTGTCTTTGATCCCATTTTCTATAGGTAGATGGACTCACAGACAGACTCTAACAAATGTTACCTTTACATTTAAATTAAAGCTCGAAGGGACCCCTGCGCGTTGGACTTTTTTGTCTCCTTACACTACCAAAACCCCGAATTCAGCACGTGTTCGAGAACAACCTAAAATCAAATTTAAAAAAACGAGTAGAGCATCTTTTTCATTTTCATGCTCGGCTAAAAATAATAATTAGTAGAATAATGTTGCAACAGGCAATAATGGTTGTACTTAGTTTTTGTTAAGTAACACTTCATTAAGTACATTCATATTTATTAGCGTGATGTTATATCGTGCAAAGTGCCTTTGTCAGAGTATTTTCCCGCGGTTCGATCCTATTTGATATTTATCTAACAATGAAGATATCTGACATTTTTAATTGAAGAATGTATTGCCATTATAAAAAGAACTTCACTTTTTAATTAATCATTGAATTAGTATTGAAAAATTGATAATTGTACGTACCTACAACTGAATTTAAAGTTATGTATTTAATCAAATTTACTCAAGCAATCTTATTAATTTAATTTAAAGTTATGTAGGTATTTAATCGAATTTACTTAAACAATCTTATTGATGATTATTGCATTTTAAAAAGATATTTAGTAATTATAATTTATTCGCTATAAAACATAGATATAATAACGATATTATTAGTGTATTTACTGAAATATTTTATGATGTCCTTCGACTTGACTTCGACAAATAAGAATGAGTACTTTCCTACTCTATCTCTACAAAATACATACTATAGGGCTTATAATGGAAATTTTAATTCAGGCTGTCAATATTTATCTGCTGTGAGCAAGCTTTTTAACGACTATTGAGTTGTTAAAAGATTTATCGTCAATAATACCGCTACATAATATACTTATATAAATACCTAGCTACATATTTTTTAAATTCATTATTGTGCCTTTAAAACCGATCTCGCGTGATGTTAAGCGACGATGCGGCTGTAGATGGCAGCAGACTATACCTAGAAGGTGGGATAAATCCCTCCCTGGCTTCACTGAACATCATGCCGGAACACGGTCACAATGACCGCTTGGCGGACACGGTTGCGACAAATAAGTCTGCATATTATGTACTTGCATGCTAATACGAGTACCTCTATTATAATAGTTACAGATCCTCATCTTGTAATTCCTAACAAAACAAAATGACAGACGTAAAATTGTTACAAAATGTTCCAACGACATATTTTTCCATACACGTAATATAAATCCGAGAAAAATCGTTTCTTACATCCTTAATAGGTACTTGAAGTATTACTTATTTCTCCTGTATTAATATATTTTCTCTGTAACATTTTGTTTCCTCGATATAGCAACACCAGTAAGTACATCGTTTTTTCCGACATCGCGTCTGTTAATGCGGAAAATGAGAAAAGCTATCACAAGTGAAACAGAATTCTCATGGTGTTTTTGCGACTTGTTCAAGGTGCCGCAATGTTGTTATCATAATGATTAGTATCTCATTTATGTCATACTTAATAGGAAGTAGATTAAGATTATTTCAATAATTTTACGCAGGTTAACCATTTTCAATTTGCATCTGAAAACTTAGCATAATGATTATGCCAAGTTTTGGGGACGTGCTATAATTTTATTGTGGTGAATTCTACTGAGGCGAGTTCTTCTGTAGTTAGCAAGATTATGTCCTAATTGAAGTGACTCTACTATACACTATTATCGTCTATGAAGCACATGGCAATCTATTTTAACAGAAAAACATTAAAATGTAACCAAACGAGTAGTTAAAGCAAAATTCTTTTTTGTTTTTTTCACTACGGATTCAGAGTAGGTACTATGTTCTGTCTGTAGTAACAATATTTTATAAAAAATCTTAAACTAATTACTTAGAATCTTTTTTCAATTATGTATGTACATATAGAGGTAACCTCTATAATAAAAACATAATGAATTATATCACCAAGTTTCATAACAAATAGAAGACTAGTTACAGTAGAGAGTGTGATTTATACGTTTTTAATTGCAAATCTGTTCACCAAGCTAGAACTAACTGACTCCGTTGAATGAATATAGATTATGCAATTGAAACTTACTTCAGACGCCATCATTGTAGGTATGACAAATGGTTTGCCAATTTCTATGCAAGCATGGGGATATTTGAAACCTTATTTGGCTGACTTCCTTTGTAAATTCATCAATTATATTATAGTATAGTATTACATATTGTGGCGCTGCAACCAAAACTGAGTCTTGATATCCGATATACTTATATAAATATATCTACGTGTAAAACTTGCCTATCTGGGACATTTCTTGCCAAGACTCGATTCTTTTTTTATTTATTATTCAATTTAGCCTTAAACCACGATCTTGCGTGATGTTAAACGACGATGCGGCCATAGATAGCAGGCATACTAAAAACCTAGAAGGCCGGAAAAAAACCCTCCCTGGAAACCCCCCCTGTCCATTAAATATTTTGTTATAGAAAGTGGCGTTTTATAACAACCATCTGCTGTGATTTATCACAATCATTTCTACTTTACTATGTAAACATTAAACATCTCTATTAGTAGTTCTATTAGTTCTTAATAATTATTATGAATGAGATGATCTTTGATTCTGCTTGTAATTAATGCGAATAAGTTATTGTCGTTGATTATAATATATCAGGATAGATACCGAGAGTTCACTTATTTTGCCTGTCTGAAGTAAGGAGCAATGCTCAATTTATCTTACCTTGACAGCTAGACAAGCATACGCAATGTCTGTGCTGGGACGGCATTTGGATTGACTATATAGTCAAAGTCGCAGGTCGCACTAAGACTAGATTAGCACCGGAAAAGGTTGAGTATCTTAAGTTGCCAGAGGCCTATACCCAGCAGTGGTATGTAGTCAGCTGTAGATAATGATAATGCGCTCGTGGTAAACACCGGTTTCCACAATATTACAGACCTTTTTTAATTGGACTAAATTGTCGAACTCTCGGTATCTATTCTGATATAATATCAGTACTTATTACAAACAGTTATGATGTAGTGTGCAATGCATCATTAGTGACCTTAATTAGATGTTGTTCTTATCTTCGTCGGGTGCAACTAATTGACCTAATGCGACTCTCTGCTGTAGGCAAAAATAGAAACTAGATCTTACTGGTTTTTAAAGTAAATCTAGAAATATCTACATTGCAATCTTTAGATCTTAAACATGTCGCAATCATCAAAGAAATTTATTTATTTTTGTTCAAAGGTTCATATGTTAATACTTCCCAATTTCTTTGTACCGTTTGAATTTTGTATTGAAATCGGTCGAGCGGAACTTGAAGTCCGTTTATTTATTTTTTAATTCCCTAGTGTTCGCTAAATTTTTAGAGTAAATAATATGATAAAACATATTGAAAACAGCTTATTATACTGTTTCACTATTGTCTATACATAATGATATACTATCACTGCAAAGTCAATCGTCCATGTCAATACAAATATGTTATTAATATTGAAGGGATATAAATCAGCTAGTCTCAAAGAACAACAAGCGTTAAATAATGCAATTAAAACGTTGTTAAGGTTGTTAAACGTCAAGGGGCGTCACCGCGCTAATAACAACCTAATAGAAGGTTTTCAATACAAGCTGGGACGTAGCGTAGGCCATCAACCGTGTAACGCAGTTATGGATGTTCAATGGAAATATCACTTAGAATTTTAAAAGTAAAAAATACCCTAAAATATATGATAACTAGACAAATGTAACCAAAAACGACAGGTTCCAAGCATGCAGAAAAAAAATTATAAAATGTTCATAAGTAAATACGAGTACCTCTATTAACCACCTAATTATTAAAATAATAATAAAAAACTTAAATATTAAATAGATATATTTTAAATAGAGATTATAAAGGCGAATTATATTTTTCGTTTTTAGCGACGCGACGTCCAATAAGTTATTATTGTTTTTGGTTTGTATTCCTTAATATTTTTTGATTTCTGATATAATAAATTATATTTTTTTTATTATCAACACGTACATACATAATACATATCTTAAACTTAAAGATGAGAGGAACAAATTAGTGTAACAAGCACAATTATTTTGAGCCAAAGGCAATGTTGGTTCTAGAACTAAGATGTCAATAAACTTGTAAGAGCATACATTAAACCCTAGGGCCCGTCGACAAGCGTCCCCGATTGGACGGGTAATCGTTTTATTACCAATAATAATGGGGCAAATCGGCTTATCGCGAATATTGCGAGGTGACATGTGGACGGCAAAGCCGATTGCGACTCGATAAGTTTGGGGAGGCACTTTACAAATGCAAGTATTTTCTATTATTGCACGTAAAATATGAATTATGAATAACTGTGAACCAATTGGGGACCCTTGTACAAGTATTATGAATCTTAATCAAGTAATGTTATGACGGTATATTATAATGACAAAGTTGCCTTAGTAAGACTAAAATTTTAGATTAAGCAGATTAAAAATATCACGTACCTAAATGTTTAGTAATGAATTATGAGTAGGCAATTGGCACAATAGCAGATAGAGAACCAGAAGTTAGCTCCTATTTTTTAAGTGTTGGTCGTTGCACTAAATGTCAGGAACATTATGTATGGTGGAGATGTCAGGAACATTATGTATGATGGAGATGTCTGGACGTCTTGTCAACAGTACATGATCTTAAAATGTGAGTTTACGTACTGGCCTTTTTATACTACGGCAGGTGTGATCCAAGTCGCAACGGTTGCTATCCGATAAATATCTCACACCTTAATCACTTACGTCGGCAACACTCAGTAATGATACCCGCTAAATAAACACGAAAATGGTTCATAATTAGCCCAATTAAGTGTTTTGGAACTCGACCAGAACAGGAGAACGTATCATCGTTTTTTCTAAAACGGCGTTTTTACCTGAATTTATTTTATGTTCTTAATATTTTTACATTGTTATGATTGTGCCTTATAAATATTGAGTACGCGTGTTTTATACATTGTTTCATACTCTGTTTCATTATCATGCTCATCGGTGAGAAATGTTATATGTTTTGATTCAAAACCCTAATTAACAAGCTGCAACGAGTTGAGATTAACCTAAAATTTAAGTTAATTTGCTTTTTAACAAAAATAATACAGTCGCTTATCAAACTCCACTTTCAAAATAAATAAAGGTACTTGTTCCAATTAAAGATCGGGAAGGTTGTAACACAAACGCAACAACCACTGGGCAAGTCATCCTGACTTTAAAATTAACCTCAGAACAGACTTGACCGAATTAAGAGTGACACACCTGTCCTCTAAACTGAATTAAACAAACAAACCCTCTTTACACCTCCCGAAATGACTTCCACCCGGTCTCCGGACGGCCCATTATAGAAATCTGTCAGATAAACCTTAAATTAACCCAAACAAACTGTCACACTATGTCACTTAATTGTCTGCGCGCTAGAATTTCATAGTTGAGACAACGCTGTCAATTAGTACACCCGTAATATTCTTCATTTTTCACACCGTTTCTTTAAATAACTTTATTTATTCTTTTAATGGCTCATGGTTTGGACAGTAAAAAATGTCCAAATAGAAAACAGAACGTGAGTATACGACTTACTATTGCATACCACACGAATGCAGACAGCAGACGTGGATTATGTCGAGCCATATTCTATATTGGAAATTAAGTTGGATATAGGGGAGGGTGTTGGATCCTTTGTTATGGTGAACGTTGAGTGAAATGAATAGAGTCCCTAATGCGAGATAGTCGCGCCACGAGCCATAGTCGGAGGCAGCCCGTTAGTCGACGGCGCACGGACGGTCGTCAGCCGATGGCATCGTGACCAGTGTTACAACCACACCCGACACTTCCGCCCTCCGCGCACATAATTACAAACGGAAAATTCAACTACACCATACAATATAGAGTGGACGAATTTCTTCGAATTCAACTATCACTCAGTAGCCGGTCGCCGGTGGCTCCAGAATCGAGATCAGTGATGCCACTCACGTACCAATCTATTTGGCCCCGACCCGATATTGTGCACACAAAGTAACGATTACTCATACCCGCCGAAGTTTATTTACGACAGGAAGAAATTGCGATTGTATTCTGTTAATGGTTATAACTTCCCAATATGCGTTGTTCGTCGGTGCTCGTTTGTAATGAAATCTTCGTTGATGTCATACCACAGAACACTTACAATAAAACCTGTACAGTAATATTTGAATTATTTTTGTAAAAGATTTATTAATAATGCTATTCAACCTATATTTTAAAATTACTATTTACACAAATATATAGAGCTTTATTTCTTTCCGTAAATTACAAAAACATGTTGGGAGTAACAATTTCTAACCGATATCACGTCATTCATGTGTCAAGATAACGAAGGTATCTCCAATGTCCACAGCGCAAGTGGTTCCATATTAGTTAATATGTATCTTGTTGACCTATAGCCTAAACGATCCATCATAAAATAGACCTTCATAACTAGAAAATCGACAAAGTAACAAATGATGAACACGTAGGTCGTAGGTACTCGTACATGAAGTCCCTCGTCACCGGCAGTGGGCAGTCTCCAGAGAAATAACACTATCTCTCTTTCAACCTACGCATCACTATTAGCAATGAAGCACTTTTATAATATTATATCTATTGACTCATTCATAAGAATGAATGAATGCTATATGAATGATAGATAGTTTCAACGAGATTATTGGAGTTGTAATAATATTGTAAGTTATTAGTGAAACGCGTACTCTTTTTGAATATCATCGTTAAATGTAATGGTAGAGATGATAGTGATCGCGTCGGGTCGGGTCAGTCGGATAGACGGAGGTCTCTGAGTAGACGTTAGGCTCGCAACTCGCAGGGCCGGTCGATGCGTCACCGTCGACATAGAATGCGCGTCGATAATAAATAAGAGTCAATCACACACGTACCCTCACGTTTTGTGTGGCCAGTCCTTTCCGGACATGATGTCATCGATTCACACTCGCGCATCGCAGGCGGCTTGTACTGACACGGTGCCTGCGCCGACTATGGCTACAGCACACAGTTAATCGTGGATACGTGTACAGACAACGATTTACAGCACAAAGTGCCAGTCCTGCCGTGTATTACCAATCTATGGAACAATAAAGAGTACGCGCGGAGGCATATAAATGAGCGGTGGCGTATGCAGGCGACGCCGCGCGTGCCATTAGTACGCCGCACTGGGTTCGGAGTAATTGACCGACGAGCTAATTTCATTCTAGCCGCATTGGACGCTTCCTCTTTCCTTTTTCCTATCGGTCAACAGCGGCCACGAGGCGAGTGTCTCGACGATGTACTTATTCATTTTGATTAAATCATAACCAACAGGATAATGATTGTTACAAAATAATTGTAAGTTAACAGCGATTTATATGACATGTTAATATTCTGAAAGAAGATCTCGACAGATGTGACTGTCTATTCTATGACATTATGATAAAACAGTTACTAGTTTTGGCTGTATATATGCGTGTGTGAGTAGTAGAATTTTCTAACGCATAGTAAATAAAAAGACCGGAAGTAAAATAAGAGCAAACGATACAAAGACCTATAACAAAATTATAATCTACTCTCTAATAGAAGATTCCTTATTTTCGTCACGAGACGACTCCAACGGCATCCCCGTAAATTTATGTTAATGAATATGTCTGAGATAAAGCGTTTAACATGATAGGTTTACTAAAGGAGCTTCATTTTCCCTTTTTTAGCAAACTTAGTTCATTAATCCACGTAGTAGATAAAATATCAAGTTGCATCGATTATGTAACTGGCGCAGTAACATATTATTAGTGCAGTTAGTCACAGCAGATGCAGGTTGTGGTTTCTTGATCGATTCTAGTACAACATGCACAACCGCGAGTTCGATGTTAGACTACGTGTAGTCAGCTTGTAGGAACTATGCGTTTAGTCACTGCTGGAGTACTATTACAGCTGTGTCATTACATATTATATGTACTACACGTTTATATAATACTAAAACCTGAGATTTTGTTAGTTGTTTATGCGTCGATAAACCATGACATTACATTTTTATATTTATTAGATTGTTATGTTGTTTTGCTGTTTTTAATATTTTTTCCCGGACCGTCACAAAATCGACTTCTTTTTAATTTAAAACATGGTGATCGATTAGGCATAATATCATAATTATTTTAAAGTTACAATATGAAACAATATTTTCTGTAGTTACTGTTACATTAACTGCTGGCTGTGACTTTTGGGATCCTTCATCTTCCTAGCGATATACGCTAATAGTCAGGGTCTGCTTACCGTCATTCTTTGCTCCACTTCTCTCAGTTTACAACGTCCTCTTTGTTGTGTTGTTTGGGTCACATATCGTCCCTCACGAGGCTTATTTTTCTATATGGCTTGTTGTTATATTACTCATTATGATGCTATATAAATACATATAATATTATGTATGTAAATGCTATTAAGTTTAATTCAGATACCTAATTGGACTATAACAAAATGGGCTTGACATTTTAAGCTTTACCTATATTCTGATTTTAAAACAGATTATTAACAGAGAAAACCTTTTAGAATATTGGGTCAGTTTGTTTTAGTCAAGATAGAAATGGAACTAGATCATCCATCGTCAGCGAATGAATACATAAATATTTTTAAATTAAATCCTAAACTGGGCACATATAACCCAAATAACATTTACAATTCGAACGGCCGTTGTGTTATTTTTCTTAGGAAGGACATAATTTTTTTTTTTAATGGCAAATGCCTTTATTGAGAAAAACAAACTAACAATACTACAGCTACTACAGCAGTTGAGAACACTTTTATTAACCACAGATCGGCCACAAGCCAATCTACAGAAAATCCAAGTGCTCCAAACCACTGTCAGATGGCAGAGTTAAATATTATGAAATTAAATAACTTCTTTTTTATTATATAACTCTTTTATTATACCTTATTAATAATATTATAATGTGTTAGTTTTATTTGCTGCTCCTGTATTCTTCATAATATCGCATAAAACATCCGGGACCTTCATTTAACCTTCCAAGACACGGTAGGTACTCCGGAAAATAAAACTTTTTACTGAGATTTTAAGACAGGGTCACAAATGAGATCGATATTTTTGATACCTCTACATATGCGAGTAGATAGACTCTACATATGCGATAGATAGAAAGATAATGATGGTTCTAGACTGACGTAGAAAGATGCATTGACTAGTGGTTTGACAGCAAAGTCAACAATTAAGATTAGTCTTGCGGCCTATTGTAATTATTTGTGCCTTTAAAACTTATTTTTTTATTAAAGTTAATTAGTTTGTAACGTTCCATTTGTTTAGGCACATAAATATTATGTATACTCTTAGGTACTTATTTCCGTTGCTGTATAACATGAAACTTTCAATACAAAGTCACGCTAGAATTAGCTTTATAAGCAAAATATGATTTATTATAATTAGATTTGCTTTTCCTTCGGTAACAGTCGCGTGATCGCTGCGTTCACTACATAACGAGGAACACGAGAATTCTTTTGTAGAAATAATTAAGCTTCTAAATTTTACCCCATTTTTTTTTTAGGAAGAATGTAATAGTGTAGTAAAAAAGTTTAGCATAACGCTAGCGTATGTACTCGTTGTAAATAAAATCGTAAAGTCAATGGCTGATCGCTAAATATTAACAATATCCGACTAAATGTACTTATGGACGAAATATTTTGCATTAATCATTATCTTGAGTCACACCACCATGTGGTGTGCAATCGTCTGTATCCAACCAATCATATTAAACCCATTATCCCAATGATCATACCCATTAAATCTATTGTCAATAAACTATTCAATGAATGATGAAACGGTTGCACAATCGTACAGTTGTCGTCACATTGCGAAACATAACTCGCCTACCGCATGAAATTCAATGTTCACATAGATATTAATAACAAGTCAGTAATAAAATGAGACGCGACCTTTGATAACAAGTGAACCGTGCTCGCGACACTTAATTTTCACTAGTTTATTTATACGTTCTACATAACGCTACTTGTGAGGTCTATGCAACCAATAAAGCGTTCAGGCGCCAGACCAACTACTAACATATTACTCGAACGTTTGTTGATGATTGACGTCCGATAAATAAATGGCATTAGTTGACATCTTTCTAGTGAGAGTAGAGCGGTGATAAGTGTTTGGGAGGTCTAGAGAGTACATGTCGTTATCGCACAGTACTTGGTACACGTGTCCAATGGATCTTAGAATATGCGTATTTACTAATCGATTCTCAGTACTGATACGAGTACATCTGTATCAAAGGCTTTATCTTGAGTGGCTATATGCCTGTATAAACTTGACGTACAGATTTAAAAAAAAAAGGAACGAATTTTTGTTTCTTTGAAATTTGGTTTGTTCGTTGCAGGATATTTGTACAAATTTTATATATTTATTTTTGAATATCATGCAAAGTTGAACTTAATAGTCTGATAATAAGATTTGATATGGCGGTTACAACGTGTCTCGATTAAAAAAAATACAAATTATAGTTTTTATCTTTTCTTTAATATGAAATTCAAAGTGTAAGGGTGTTTGTATCTGAAAGGTTTGCCGGTACATATCCGTGACGTAAATTTGGATGGAAACCTGCACAGTTGGCCTGCTAATCTAGTTTATCAGTATAATTCAACTATTCAGGCAAAACTGTCACCTCTATGGCTAGATTTTAACTACCAATACCTAATACTGATTAAAATTCGTTGAACTGATATATTGGATTTTCCACATTACTCGCAATTCTGAATTACATTTGCTAATGCTTTGTTTATGATAACAAATTGATAACTATTTGTAATTAGCTGGTAGAAGGGTAGTTCGCTGGTTATTGGTTATAATATTGGCATGTAATAATTAATACCATTATCGTAATTGTTTACATAAAAATATCGATCAAGGAAATCGTTATTATATAAGGAGTATTAAAAATGACAAATATAACATATTGCATCACCTTTTTATGTGGACAGAAGACAAAAACAATGTTTTAAAAATATTATGTCGATCTCGTAAAACCGCCCTGGTACGTTTTACTATTAAACAAAAACATGGACAGAGATAGATCATCTTATATGCATAAAAACGCTTAATAAGCCACCTCAATATTATATAGGTACTAGGTACACAATATTATGTACTTACTATGAAATTGCCCACTACCTACCTGATTTTCTCCTCTATTCCACTTTCAATCTAATAGATATGATAATCAATTTCTACTACCTACATATATATTTTTTTCAAAAAATTATACTAAAAATATATTATATTAGCTCAAAAAGTGTAGTGCGTGCTGAGAGTTAGGTACTCGTATTATTTTGCACTAGTGCTTTTTGTTTTCCTCCTGCATACTCGTATTACAGCGAACTGTATCAAGGAGGGTCAAAAAGATTATCTACTGTTGTTTGTAAAATTAATATTATGACATAAGAGTCGACACAAGCCTTAATAAAACAAAAGAAATTAAAGTCTACGAAATTACACAATCAGCATAATTTTTGATTTTTTATTATAGTTTTTCACAAATATAATATTATATTAAAAACGAAGTTCGACCAACTTGCGAAATTGTCAATTCCATGCGTCCCTTTTGTTGACCCAAAATAAAATAAATAATTGAGGTTAGCCAAGCCGAACTATGCCTTGTATCGAAATGTACCTGTCATTGTATGTTTTCCGATTTTCTATTTAGGTACCTACCTAGTATTTTTCTATGCCATGTATATCTTACCAATATTATAAACGTGAAAGTTTGTAAGAATATGTGGATGTGTGCATGTATGTTTGATACTCTTTCACGCCTAAACGGGTGTACTGATTGAGCTGAAATTTGGTATAGAGAGCTAAGCTCTTTACCCTGGAATATAAAATAAGCTACAGAACAGCGGATAAAACTGCTGGGCGCGGCTAGTAAGGTATAATCTACAATCCATTTCAACCTTTAGGAATCATAACCTTTATCAGACTTGGTAATCACTCTGAGGCTCAAGATACAAGCCTTAACTGAGCTAACGGGTAGTTTCAGTCTCACTGAAATAATATTATTAACTTGGTTAGTTATTAAGGACACTTCACTGTATGTTATACTTACCGCTTACCTATACGTTAAGCAAAACTGTTTTTTGTATTGTTCTTTTTCTGACAATAAATTATTCTTATTCTACCACTTTGACTTCCATGAATTTAATTAGTGTAAAAACTATCTCTTTAGTTTTTACCTCTACTCTGTGTGAATTTAATAAATCTTGATTGATCATTCATTATTATAATCTGCCTCCGATCTTGATTGCTAAAAGCTATGGGAAAGTGTTGTTTCTGTGTCCCGACTGAGAGCTTCCTCTGATCTGAGATTGAGACCGGAAAAATACTTTTGCTCTAGATTAAGCACTAAAAGTGTTTGTTTATTCTGTCAATAATTTAACCATGGGGTTTTTTATGATATCTATAATTTATTGAGAGAAAAAATGGGTGTAAAATGTGTTTAAAAAATAGCTTTTTCAATTCATCTCATTTTTCTTTTACTTCATCAACAAGTGAATTAAATTAAAATTTAAAAAAAAAAACCCCAACGCAATAAGTAATTCACTATTTTATGGTGGCGGCCATCTTGAATTTAAAATTTTATATAGTGGATTGTATTCTACTAGTTAAGCCCTTTCATTTGATACCCATATTGAGGGGGTCGTGAAAGAAAAAAGTAATCCGCCATTTTGTAGCGGCGGCCATCTTGGGCCGATTTCCACCAAACATGACTAAGAACACTCTCGACTAACTCTACTTTCAAACAAAAAAAACTAAATCAAAATCCGTTCATCCGTTCGGGAACTACGATGCCACAGACAGACACACACACACACAGACAGACAGACAGACACGTCAAAGTTATAACACCCCGTCGTTTTTGCGTCGGGGGTTAAAAACTACAAAAATAAGTTTTTAACTAATAACGGGTTTCATACCTTTTTCACTTAAATAATGTATAAGGTCATAGGTAAGGTGTATAGGTACTTATTATATATTCAATATTCATACATATGTTTTCACGGATTTATCTTGTTATTTTTCTGATTAAACACATTCCGTGATATTTTATAATGGCCGCATAAAATAATTAAAAGTTCTTTGTGTATGTGAATAAGTGTTTTTCGTATTATCTTTTATAAGTCACAGGGTCAAGTCAAAAGTAAAACAGAAAAATAATTTGCCAGTGATAAGGGGCGAGTGGTAGATACGTAATGACTTGTTTTTATTTTAGTACATAAAATGGTCATCAGTAAAAATATTTTATAGTTAGGTTTTCCGTTAATGGCGTCCTAAATAAACTTACGTCTAAATACTTCGATTGGTACTTGCTATGAAATTGAAGACAGTTTTAAATTGGCATTCGTATAAACGATCTTCGGTCCACTACCTACATATATAATTTTCTGCTAAGTAAAACCCTTTTGCGATATCTTTTATTTTAATAAAAGATATACGAAGTAAGTTCAGTATTTCGTGTAGCAAAAATCGACCCGCATTAAAATTCCTCATAACCCCATAAAACAAAAACAAAGATGGCGCGGCACCGCGCGGTAAACGAAGCACCGGTGCGGTGGTGACTTTCCGGTTCAGTTGTCACGTGACACGCGCCGCCCAAGCCTCTAGATAACACGCCCTTCATATTAACTTACTTAACGATTGGTACAAAATTTTCCAAGTTGAAAACGTTCGCAGGTCAGGTCGCCACGTTCGTGGATTAATTTACGTTTGAAAAGTGTAAAGCGGGTTCCCTCGCCGCAGTTGTTTGTATTAGGGGTTTTTGTGCATGGAGTTGACCAATTAGTCGTGGTATAGCATGTTCGGTCGGCAGCTATCGGCGACGCGGACGCGTGTGGTTGGCCGTAATAGCGCGTTGTCAACTCGTAATGTGTTTTTGGCGTGCCGCGCCGCGCCAGCGCCACCCCTGTCTACCGACTACCAACCGATATTTAGAACCTGGTACCTTTTAAAACTTCGTCCATAACCCGAGATTGGTCGTTGCGTGCACTCATTTTTATATTACGACCACGAATAATTAGCTTTTCGGTATCGTTTCGAAGAACATGGTAACTAACTAGCAGCATGAAAGCCAAACAAAGCTACGACTAATCGTTTTCAACTCGTATTTTTGTTTATTACGAGGCTTAGATACGAGTATATAAACAAAAAGTTACAAAATAGAACAAGCTCGACTCTCTCTGAAGGGAGGCCTTTGGATTTTGGACAGCTGTACCTAAATAATAATAACGCTACGCTACGGGCCCTGAGTATACTTCCTATGAAACACTATCGAAATAAAACAAGCAACACGACACCGCACCGGTACCGCTCGGTACAAAATTAAACTTTACACAAAAGACAAAAACTGTCACTAAGTATCAAATGATCTTTTGAATTTCATAGTTGGATTATAATGTTGACTGAACCGCCGGAGTGTGAGAAGGTGTACATCTATTACCTTACAAAGTATCGCACCATGTAATATTATATGGGTGCGGACGATGTCATTGGTTCACTACATAAGAAACATTATATCTCGGAGGCAGTTGTCTTTTACCAATGTCAAGATGGCCGGCGGCATGATCACTCATATTCGTACAACACGAGGATATAGTTTCGTTTTCGTCTCTATTTCATTGTCTTTTAGAAGAACTAAAAAAAACGACAGATGTCTCATCTTTAAAAAAATATCAATCAAATTGCCGTGAAAGAGTGACTTTGTCAGTAATGAATGTTGATATTATTTTATTGTTATTCACAATATTTCATTTAAGGTTAACGTACTTAAATTGTAGAGTTGACTCTTGAACGTCCAGTAGGTTATGCATAATATTTCGTTATAACGGTGTTCATTTCATTGTTTTGTACTACCCTCTATTTTCCCACTCCGTGACTGTTTTAATTACGTATTCATATGGCAAAAATATTGTTTGCCGCAATTATAAAGAACGGTGCAAATAATTTGGTTTTCATTCATTGAACAAAAAAGTTAACGAATATGGCGCTTGTGTGTTTTAATTACATATATATAGACCTGCTTCCTTAATTATTAAATGTTATTCTATACTCTAGGCAATTTTACTTTGCTGTTTTTATTACACTCTACATAATATACTCGTACTCGTAGCAAATCTCAAAACAACCTCGTTTCACCATAATTTACGTATTTGAATTTATCAGAATCCGAATCATCCTCAATTCTAACATGACTAAAAGGGTTTTAAAATCTACATGGCATTATATTAAACACAAGTAAGGCAAAAAACGCCAGAAAGCGTTCATGTTTATCACAATTTTACGAGTTAAAGTAGGAAAGCGAAACGGTGAAAAAGATTGGGATTTAATTGAAGGCGGTAAAGGCATAGTCAGGGTGGGTAGCCGCAACCACCCAGCTCCGCCTCACCACCCTTGTGGGGGCAAAATAATAAAAAAATGAAGCCTCGCAGACCTATCCCCGCGAGCACGGATGCTGTGAAAGTGGCACGCCGTGGATAAATGAAGCTTTTTTTGTTTGTGAAATACGCCTAAGCTTGGCACCGCTCCACTTTCGCATTGTCACTTGAATTCTATAGATGTTAGTTCATTCATGGCTTTCTCGTCGAGTTGAACGTCATTAAATTTATGTCGCCTTAGAGCTATGTCTCATCCGCAAATGATTCTACTCGTATAATATTCGGTCGATCGCTACTCCCTCGTCTCCCGTCTCAGTCGTAGGAACTCCATTTGATATTTATTTACGATTTTCAAGATTCGATTAGGGGAGAACAATTAAGTCAACAACGAACTCTTGACAATAAAGCAAGCGAGCTAATATCCGGAGGGTCATCGCTTGAAATGTGACTATAATCCCGTGAAGCTAAGGCACAGAATTGTTGTCGGCTTAAGATACGAGGGGCGAACTCGTCACTTCAGATTTAAGTGACAGTTTTATTAATTTCCCGAACTGCTCATCGCATGTCCACCCCTGGATCCAGTGGTTGCATCACTGGCATATGGTACCAGCAATATTGTTGCGATTTTCTGTTGTCATCTTGTTTGATTGTTTTATTCACTGGATTAATTATAATTATCTGTCGATAAGGAATTCTATTACAGAATGTTTTTAATTTTGTATTAAAACCTATTAAAAATTGTGTAACTCAGCAACTAAATAATGTACAGCTTACTAAACCTATAATTATATTTATCAGTATATCGGTAGCCATCGACCTTTATCATGATCATCGCAGTAAAGATGTGGGGAATAGTGAACTGCATGAAGGCGTGCGGCAGAGCAGTGGAGCAACAAATGCGTACGGAGCTGTGTCCGAAGTCCGAGATAAGCTCGGGCTTAACGCTGGCGCAGCAGTTGATGGCTTATCTAGAATTCAATTATCATGGTGCCGCTTCCATTGGCGCGGCGGCCGCGGGGGCGAGCGCCGAGAGGATTGGGGCTCGGCGCCGTTATCTCAAATCTTGCCCGAATCGCGCCTCCACAGTTCACGCCTGATTATTAACTCTTGTATTTTTGCAAGTCCGTTAAAGTTTTTCAATTACTTTGCCTTCTTCTCTCAATCTGAATTATTATTAGACATTCAACCAGCCTACCTATATTTATTTCATGAACAACGATAGTATATAATCGAACCTTCTCGTGTTAGCCTTATCTTAACGAGAATAACGAATTTGCACACTTGAACATTACACATTATGTTAAACCGTTTAATTCTACATTGGTAAAGCTAGCAGAAATGCAACTCAAACAATAACTCACGTTTTTTTCGTTAGATACGGCATGGATTTGAACGGGGCGAGAAGAAAAAACGCGACGCGCGAGACGACGAGCACCCTCAAGGCTTGGTTGAACGAGCACAAGAAGAACCCCTACCCGACCAAAGGAGAGAAGATCATGCTCGCCATCATCACCAAGATGACGCTGACGCAGGTCTCCACCTGGTTCGCGAACGCGCGCCGCAGACTCAAAAAGGAAAACAAGATGACGTGGGAGCCGAGAAACAGGGTTGATGATGATGACAATAATAATGATGACGATGATCATAAAAGCAATGACGGAAAAGATGCTTTAGGTAAGTTTATTAAGATTTATTCTCCTTTTAAAAACCAACGAGTATTGAGACCGATAAGTCTTAGTCGCCCCACAACTTCTCCTTTTTAGATTATTTCAACGAAACATCAATCAGAACTTATTCAGGAAATGAATATAACAGAGATAATAGAGATTGATATTTGTAGAGCTATTAGGACTTAAACAATATAATCAATTTATATTTTAGATGGTAAAGATTCCGGTACCGGTTCGAGTGAAGATGGTGACAGACCACAACAAAGATTAGACCTCCTGGGACAAAGGACCGAATCGGAGTGGTCGGAATCGCGAGCGGACAGTGGGCCAGAGTCGCCCGAGCCGTACGAAAGGCCGATCCATCCGGCGTACCAGCACCTCCCGTCCCGCGCGCCGCCGGGCAGCACGCCGGCGTCCGCCAAGCCGCGGATATGGTCGCTGGCGGACATGGCGAGCAAGGAGGGCGAGTCCCCGGCGCCGGCGTCCGCGTCTGCGCTGTACCAGTCGGCGGCGGCGGCGGCGCGGCTGGCGCACCCGTACAGCCGCGCGGAACTGTACCGCGGCCTGTACCCGGCGCACTCGGCCGATATGGCGCTCCTGGAGTACTCGCGCTCGCTGGCGCTGGCCGCGCCCGCGCCCGCGCCTCCGGCGCCCTCGCCCTCCTCCTCCTCCACGTCGTCGCTGGCGGAGCCGCCGCCGCCCTCCCGCGCCTGACCGCTCGCCCCGCGCCCACGCCCGCCGCTCGCGCATCGACAATAAATCGCGATCTCCGACGAGTGCCGCGAAGGCCTTCCCGAGCCTGTAAATAGCGATAGACTATTAAATATAAATATGTATACACAAACCTACGTATAAATACGTGATAATGAGGAGTATGCACCGGTAGAGATGCTTAGAATTGTGATAGTGGACAGTCGCAGTGGCCAGCGCGCCGAGGTTGACAGCTCGCAACCGACGCCGGCTCCGCGCCGGCAGACCGACAATACTAGGTGCTATATCAGTTGGACCTTGCGATACGTTCATAAGGTTATTTACCCGAAGGTAAGATGGAAGTGATTCAATTCAAAAATAGTTAGTTATAACATGTCCAGTTTCTTATATAGGGTGGCACATCCAGCACTTGCAGGGTTCCTGTTGTTTTATTCATTGATACCAATACCTTTTTAGGGTTCTTTGGATTTAGTCTGTTTCAAATGAAACAATTTCCCTCAATTCTACACCAATACCAGGATTATTTTACTTGGTCGAGTTATGCCACCCTGTACATAAACTAAACTGTTTTAGATTATTATTTGTATGTAGTGTAAATTATTTTCAAAGTATCTTTATTACTAGTGCTCGTTTACGTCCAGTGTTTCTGTTGTTAGTTTGTTTAAATATATCTAACATTCGAATGTTAATATTTATTGAAATGAGGTCAGTAGTAACACATCTATGCTAGGTTATATTATACTGGTTTTCAATATCAAATTCGAAGAAGATTATAAAACATTCTATATATATGATACGCAACCGGACAGTACTAAAAATATATATTATATGTTTTAACTGAGCTAGGTATTTACATAGCTCCTTAGCAGATTGACTTCACATATCGTATAATATGACACAAACCTTTATTATAGAAAATAAAGAACGACACATATTCAAACTTTATCTGCATGTACATTTAAACACAGAGTATTTAATTTGAAAATTTGTCCGATTGCGTATCGTTTTCTAGTCAGAAGACTATGATTGTCTTAGTAAACTGATTTTAAAGTTACACCGTTCATAGTTCAAGTTTAAAGAGTGCATTTTGAATCTTGTAAAAGATTTAGGTTTTAAAGTTAGGGCTGGCGCGCAGGCGTCTAGTGTTTTCTTAAATATTTGTATTATTGCCCGGATGTATGGGTACCTATGTACTTACATAGAAATATCAACAAGATCTCATAAGATAATCTCAGTAAAATAAGAAAATTCTGTGAAATGTTTAACTTATCTAGATGATCGTGTTATAAAAAGGCGTGATATATTATTTAGATTAAATTAAGCTGGCGCAAACGATAGCAAGCCGCACCGAAAGGCATCGCCAAAAAAACCGCTTGCGTAGATATTATATGAACTGATGAGACTAGTGACTAGACCGAGTCACATTATCCGTCTGCAGTGTGCGTTGGTTCATATAAAATTTACGCGGATTTTTATGCGATGTCGTATCGTCTATTCTCAACAATATATTATTATATTTTTTAATTAACTTCAACACTCGTCCTAAATCCGTATTCGTGTCAATCACTATAAGCTGACAAAAATAAAATGTCCTATGTCCTCATTGACATGAAACGGTTAAGATAATAGGTTTTTCTCAATTTGGTCGCATTGCCCAACCGTGTATAATACGACCGAATTAAGAAAGCATTTTAACTTTACGGTATGTTTCTAGAAGCATTATATTATTTGGTCGGCTTGTTATGATTGCCAAAAGGGCCAGTTTTGGTCATCCCGAATTATATTTTTTTTACTAGGGATATCTATTTACAATGAAGGTCTGATGGGTAGATTAACCCTCTGAATTATCTACACCTTTTTATAGCACTTTACGAATTATACTACCACTTACAGTGATTTTGTTATTGGACGCTTGAATTCGATTTTTTAATGTCTTATTAACACACTTATATATCAATTGTAATATTAAACAGTTTCTGTAATTTTTGTCTCTGTATAAATATTGTTTTATGTGGAAAATATGCATACGAGTATAGTTATATTTTTTTTATTTCAGAAAAAGACGTATTATTCTCGAAAACAATAAAGAATACCTGTTGTAGTGATATATTTTTAATTTATCAAAACAAAATATGAGCTTACTAAGGCTACAGTGTGAAAAAATGTTTAAATGTAAGTAGTCTTCACATGGTTCTTCTTAGTCTAAAGGACCATCTCCACGAGCAACTACATCGGTGT
Source organism: Hemithea aestivaria (assembly GCA_947507615.1). Taxonomy (NCBI): domain Eukaryota; kingdom Metazoa; phylum Arthropoda; class Insecta; order Lepidoptera; family Geometridae; genus Hemithea; species Hemithea aestivaria. The sequence goes on from OX382323.1 coordinate 7,814,858, forward strand.
GGTCTTCAATAGACTCGCTGTATGGATACATTCTCTTCATATTATGACATCTCATTTCATGTAATCGCAGCGAAAGGTTTTTTTGTGGAGGTATTACTTTAGAGACGACTTTTTAAAATGTAGCCAGCCCTAATTTTTACTTATGAAACCTTTAATCAATCATTTCGATAGCATTCTGTGGAATTGTGTGCCTAAATAAATTATAATCTTATTTAAGTAAATTACTCCCCCCATAAATTATATTTAAGCCTCTTCTTTGGATTACTGCCTTGTAATTGACGAAATTAATTTTGTAATCTTCCAAATTTATTTATGTAAAATTATTTAGCATCGGCTCGTTTCTATAAACTGTATATTTTTTCTATATTGTAGAGACTGAAAGTCCAAAATTGAGTCTATAGTTTTGTACATACATACGTCACTGTTGTAAGTGTATATTATTGTAATAATAACGAATATTTAGGTAAATGCAATAAATATTCTGTATTAGTATCCGTTTTGTGTACATAATGTAACATTCGGGTAAAAGTCGTTTTCATTGTAGTTTATTACAACGAATTAATCGAAATCTAAATTATTATAACTGTAATATTAAATGAATGTCGAACATCGATGTTTATTTGTTTTGTTCCTTTCACATTTTAAGAGCTTATTTTTCTCAATAAAGTAGCTATTGCCACGTTTGGAGATGATACTACATCATCATCATCAGCCCACGTTCGTCCACTGCTGGACATAGGTCTTCCTCCTCCACCCGCTCCCCGCGACCTTCCGGATATCATCACCCCATCTCGCCCAAGGACGCCCTACACTACGTTTGCCGAGACGCGGTGATACTACACGAAAGAATATAATATAAAATAATACAAACACTAATACACAATATTATTACAAAAAAAGTTTACAAAAATGTCGTTTAGACATTACAATACAATTTACTCTGTTCTGTTTTAATTTTATCGAGTGATTCTGTTTCTTTGTAATTTATATGAGAAATGTAAGCCCTTAAAAACAAGGAGTACCGAAAACCCACAACTAATATATATTATAATAAAATTAAAATAGATTTGAGATTGTTATAGGACATGTTATTGTTTAGTATTTCGGTATTTCGTTTAGATGCAACGTCTTTTAACCGTTTATTCAAAAAGGTGTGTGAATAGATGCAATAAATTTAATACAGAAGAATATTTGTTCGTTTTATTTCATCTTCACTTAAAACTGTCACACATAGTGACTATTTACATGGTAGGTACTACACACTACACAATAATAGTGGTGCCAAATAACAGATCCCGGCTTGTGAGCGGTTATTCCCGGGTTCGATTCCTAATCCGGCCAAAGTTATTTGCTTTAGATTACTACCTCTGGAGCATCTCTAAAAGTATCATCATTAGATCATGTCTTTGAAAATAAACGTAAAAATTAAAAAAATAGCAATGTCCGCCACAGGATTGAAAAAACCGTATCTAATATTTAACTTCATTAATAACAGCTTTAATTGTATTTTTTATTTAGATATACCTCTCTATATAAGATTTTATTACTACATTTTTGTTACGTATTTTTGAAGTGAAAACTTCTTTAGCGGCGCTGAGCACTTTTTTGTATGGGTAAAAACTTTCAAACTCGCGTCAGGGTCACGTGATGCTGATCGAAAAAGCGTAAGATCGAGGGGAAGGGAGAGGAACTAGTATCTCCCACTCTTTCTACCGTGCCTGAGTGTGCTGCTCTGTTTAGGCGGCACAGGGGGTTTAGACAAGCGCGCGCCCGATATTTTTTTTTATATTTTATATTTATATTTTTATATTTTATATTTTTTTTTATTAGACACTTAAATAGGTTCGAATCAAAACTGTTTGTTTCTTACTTAAGTTATCATAAACCAATTGTATCAGTTGTAAAAATTTGCGATAATGATTCTGATAATAACGATGGTGTAAAAGTCGTCGAAATTATGGATGGAAGTTGATTTTTCTGAGAGATAAAATTTAATGTAATATATAAATAACGATATAATATTATAAATAACAACATATAAATTGTCATATTTGTGTACGATAGCGCAATAAATAAACATTGTATTCTACCTCATAAATGATAGTATTTTTATACTTATAATTAAACACAACGTTAATATTGAAGTTTTCACTTCTGCCGGCACTCCCGGAGTGCTATTTTTTTTTTTTTATTTACCATCCGAATAATATAAACCGCTTCAAAAAAGACTCTCCCTCACATCCTCAACCTTAACCAATATGATTTATGTTCATATACGTATTATTCATGATTAAATTAAAATTAAACAAGGATTTACTATCATCCACGAAAAACTAAAAAAATGTTAAATATGTATTCGAAAAAGATTGTCCTACTTACGTCCTATGACAAAATCATGTTAGGCAAGTCCCGATGGAAATCCTAGGCTAGCGTAATAAGGACATAATATTATTTCAACAGCTACAAAACAAGAATAACAACATCAAGTTAAAGCTAAAGTTACACTGCGACTTCGAAATAATGAGCCACAAACTAAACTGAATACATTTGTAACAAGGTTATGCTGGAGGCTAAGGAACTGGCTACAAGAGCAGGACTGTTGCGAGAAATACACGCCATGTAGGGGGAAATCACTATTTAATTTAACATTGCATTGAACAATTTAAGCAGTCCCACCCGCCGATTCGAATTAATTTTAATATTTTTCTGTCGTTGACTAAAAATACCTAATATTAGTCCAGTCACACGAAAAAATGTGAAATAATATGCCTGCCGATTCGACCGAAGCATCTTTACTCCCTCCAATTTTATTAATAGATGAATTTGGCGACTAGGCAGGATAAAAATCATCTTTGGCTAGAAGGCAACTAAGATACATATTTATTTGCATATATAGACTTTATATAAAAAAAGTGTAAGAAATGTGTTGCTGAAGGTAGAAACGTAGCGATTCTGTCGTTTAAACTCGCACCAAAGATTTCTTCAATAGGTACATGGCTATTTTATCTCAGTCTAATATTATTTAATCAAATTTTTTTTTTTTTTGATAATCAAGCTTGGCTACATATTTAAAAAGTGATTTAATGATCTGACAACACGAATAGCTCGCAAGTACGATAAGGATTCAACCAGAAACGCTAGTGGAGAGATGCCCTTAAGTATACTGAAAGTTCGTCACGAGTCTTGAACATGTAAAATTCCACATACAACAGACATGTTGCAAAAAGATACGCTAATAAACCCAGTAGTGGACTTATGCTTACTTTATTACTTTCTGAAAGAAGTGTAGTCGCTTGTTTTATTATGACAGCAGCAGTTTTGTAAGTTTATTTTTTTAAAGCTGTCTCTAGAAATATTTTCCATGTTGTCTTTGTTTTCACTAAAACAACAATTGTTTTCTTTTTCCTTGATAAAATGTAGCCTGTTTTATCCGTAAATTGGTCATAATCACCTACATGTTACTATAAAGAGTATAATATAATTGATCAAAGTTCATTTTCACAAGAATTGAGAAAACAACACACCCCTTTTGTTTAACTTAACAAAGATATAATTTGTCAACACTAAGTTTGGAGAGTCTTCAGATCTTTCAACACTATGGATCATATTTCGTGTATAGACGACAAGCGTATTTGAGATGAACTTCAGTTGATATAAATCAATCAAGCGAATGCGCCCTCGTATAATAGCTAGCTCGCGGCCGATGCCTAATTAGACATCAAAGCACCTCAACTGTAAACACTTTATTATGAAAGTGCACAAATTTTCGTGAACGTAATTGGGGCGAAGTCTAACAAAATACACATAAATCATCGATGTAGGCTCTTTGATGTGACCGTGTCCGGAGTGACGTCACAGCGCCGCGTGATATGTCGTACATTCATTATTTGCTCACGTATACTAGATGAAAGGCACCCACAATATAAATAAACAAAATCGTGTGAAGCGCAGCCTACGGCGACGACGTTGAAAGGACTTCTGACGGAATTATATCGGAATTCATGAGAACCGCTCCGGCTACTTTTGTCCATTCAACGCATTTAATGTGACAGTCTAATTGAAAAACTTAACGGGTTCCGCGTGATTATCGTTACTTGATTATTATCGCTTTGTGTGAATGTCTGTCTTAATGAATAATGTAGCCAGTTATAGGCATACCGTGATGTCCAGTTAATGGTATTTGTACACACGGGTATAATGTGAACTTCATACTTATAATATTACAATTACGAACGCAATATGATCTGACAATAATAATATTATTAAATCTGAATTAACACGAATGCAGTCAGTGACTTCTCGATCACCGGAGAGAAAAGTCGCATCACGCGCAATTACTCTAGTACGTGCTGGAGTAAAAGTGCTGATGCTGCAACCTCGTTCGCTCGAACTGTCGCGTCGCGCGCGCATAGTTTCATGGTCACCGAAATGACCTAGTTACAGTGTAAATTTTAATATGAACAATGGACTAATGGACAATTTATATATAAAGTGAAGCTATAGGGCCAAATTAAAACTATGGCTACACAACTAGGTGTTACCTTAAACTCCGAAACGGAGCGCCTTATTTATAAGCAATACGAGTCTGAAAAGTCTCAGAGAAAAAAGCTGGAAGAGCTAGTAAATCAGCTCAACAGCCAAGTAGCTGATTTACAGCGCAAACTAGAGTTGCGTGAGCGGAACAACGCTCCATGCGAATCCCCCCGCAAAGTTGTGATTCCTCCTCCTGCGGTGTATGAGACAGACGAGGAAGAACTCGCACATGAAACAGAATGGGTGCGTCAAAAGAGCCGCAAAAAGCGTCGGCTGAATAAATCGCCATCCCCAGAACCAACAACCGTCATAGAAAAGCCTAAGGTGAAAAAGTCACTCCCACCGCCACCAATAATAGTCGATAAAATTGAAAATTATCAAAGATTTTACGATCTGCTTTTAGGCAATGCTAAAAAAGAAGCATTCATAATCAAAATGCTGAAAGGCGGAACAGCCAAAATTAACGCCTACGATGACGATACCTATAGGGCTACCACCAAGGTATTAACGCTTAATAAATACATGTGGTACTCCTATGAAAACAAGCAGACAAGGCCAATCAGGGTGATGGCTAAAAATCTTCACTCGTCCTGCTCGCCTGACAGGATTATAGAGGATCTTATCTTGAAAGGATTTAAAATCCAAAACGCCGTCAATAAACTAAGCTGGAGGAACAAAGAACCCCTCAACATGTTTTTGCTGACGTTTCTAAAAGAAGAAGATATCAAGAAGATCTATGAAATTAGGTCAATTCTGGGTTGTAAAGTAGATATTGAACCAATCAAAACATCTAAACTACTACCACAGTGCAAAAGATGTCAAGCCTATGGCCACACTCAAAAATATTGCTCGAAGGAAGCCAGGTGCGTAAAATGCACCGGCAAGCATTTAACCAAAGAGTGTACAAAAGCCTTTGAAGATAAACCGAAATGCGTCCACTGTGGTGAGTCACATCCTGCAAATTACAGGGGATGCATTGTGGCCAAAGAGCTTCAAAAAATCAAAAACAAAGTTCTTAACAAGAAAAATGAGTCTACTTCTGTTAACCAAGCCACCAGCAGAACTAGTGAAAAGACAAACAAGTCTACTAGTGCCCCCGTTAGAAACGTCAACAATAATGGTTCTTACGCACATGTCACACAAGGTGGTCACACAACTCAGTCAAACCCACAACCACAACGTCAAGTTATACCTAATCAAGGCAGCTCTGACGTTGACGAAAAACTAAGTCTAATTCTAAACTTGATGACATCATTCGACGAACGTTTGAAGAAATTAGAAAATAGGGCTTAATCGGCTACTATTAAACATTAAATTACTAACAATATGGAGTGGATTGCAAATTAAATACTCAAGATCAGCATGAGCTATAAGCAAGCCAAATTAAAGAAAATGTCAACGTACATAATATAATGATTTATAAAAATTATGAAGACTCAACAAAATAAGTCGTTTAAATTCTATTATAGTGTACAGTGTAAAGTAGTGTAAGTGCTATATTATGCATTTTGCATAAAGAACACATGAACAAAGTGTCTTCCCTTTATAGACAATAAGAAACGTGTTATTGGACACATTCTTAGTTTAAGTCTATGTAGTAGTTTAAGTTAGATGTAAAGTACTTATTAGCCTAAGTTAAGGCTAGATTGTATTTTAAATAGAGTGCAACAAAAATTTTGTATTCTATATCAATAAAAAAAAAAAAAACACGAATGCTTCGTTATGAAGCATTCGTCAGGAGAGGAGGATAGAACTCGGAACCACAGATTCAATTTCCTGTAGGGCGAGCCAAGTGAGCCTACCTACTCCTTAAAGACTACCGAAATAAACAAGTAAAGAAAAGCATAGTATCCATGACTAAAGCTAAGGGGGGTTTCCTCAATCTGAACTAAGAGGGAAATGCATTCGATATATGGCTTAAGATGGCAGTTGGTAAGGGATTTACTGGCGCATCAGCAATAACCCGTCATGTCACCGCATCGGCATTACTACGAGTATAATTTGTGCTGTACGTATATTTCGCGACGCGACAGTTACCGCTCACGGCCTCCTTGTGAGTCTCTTACATAAAAATTTGCTTAAGTAAAGGGTCTCCAAACTCAAACTTGAGCTAAGAATGGTTACTATCTAATAATGGCCTATATGCACGCCATTCAGTTCAATTTACCGTTTTTCTCGTTAGAACTACTCCCATGAGTCAATACCTATTACGATTAAAATCTATTTAACTCATAGGTTTCAGAAAAAGTTTCACATGTTGAAGTGTAAACTTAGTAAGCTTAAAATTATGATAAGTTTCTCAAGGCCAATCAACATATTTGTGTGATGAGTCACACATAAGTAAGTATTTGAAGTTCATAATTCAATTACAAACTCTCGCCGGCAATCACGCATCATTGTCACCTCGAGATGCTCGCTTTGTTGTATCTTTACCGGACCATATCGCCGTCATTCGGTTTGTATAATAAAGCCATCGAAACGCTCCATAATATAAAAGCAAATTCTAGCGTCTCTTAGCACTAAGTGACTTGAGGATTTCATTCAAAATCGTGAGAGCGATACGAACCGGCCGGCCGACAGGAACGCATCGAAAAAACTTCAAGTTATTTTACAAAGGCTCTCAGAGAGAAACGTTTTGTGTAAATAGTCCAACATGTTACTGCAACAAAGAAATCTTAATAGTCGATGACGTGCAAGAGTCAACACAACAATCTAGCCGTTGATTGGTTATAATTCCACATGTACACACGGACATCGCATCGGTGCTCTGTAATAAAGCCCATTTCCTTACGCCCGATTTTAAGTTCACGAAGGCTCTCGAAAATTTGTAAGTTATGTTTCTGTTTATAGGATTAGCATAAGACACGGTTATCTATTGCATACCTGGTTACTAAAGCGTTGTTCGAACGTTTCGATACGGTCTCATTGTGCAACTGTCCGAACAGACAAATTGAGACTTTAGCAATATTCATTTACAGGTGTTTTTTCGCATTGCTATGACCGGGAATCTTGAGGTAGGAATTTCGGTTTCGTAGCGGCGAATGCTATGCCATCTAAAATATTGGACATCTCCATCTGGGTTGGTGTTTTGCTCTTTCTGTGGTCACAAACAATGAGCCGGGATCGTCAAGGGAATGCATGCATACCTTAAAATACGTTTAAAGCTTTCTCCCACGTGGGTAGTTACTATTTCATCGATGTTTTTATCTTTACTCTTGTCGGTGTTCATATTTTTTCTATTAATTTTATAACAAAATTGGTCCTGAGCGCTGAACAACTGCTGTTAGATAAAAATATACCAAGATTTTCTTTATTTGGGCCTCTTACAGGTAATCTTTACATTAATAATAATAATTGTAAATTCAATCATTATAAATTGCAAAAACAATAGATAGATAAATTAGGTCCAAAATAAGTTAACATAAAACCAAATTACAATATTTTGCTCATGACTGAGTCGTGATCCGTTATGGTTGGCAAAAAGATTTCAATCTCTATTAAAGATGAATAATTTAACGTTTTATTACTTATTTTAGTATGTGGTTTCTTAGCTCTGCATTAACTACGTATTTGTACATATTTACTGGCTTTTCGTAAAAATAATGACTATTACTTACTTTATATTCATCATGTTCTTTTTAAATAAGAAGAAAAAAGTATGTACCTACTCGGTGGTGACGAGAGAAATATAGCGTTGTGAGAAATTAAATCTTAAGTAACAGGTACGTATATACACTTGTATATATTTAGATATCTAAATATATGTAAAATAAAAGAGTGACTGACTGATCTATATCAATGCACAATCCAAATCGCTGAACGGATTGGGTTGAAATTTGAAATATAGATAAGTTTTATGACGTAGACCTTCGATCAGAAAAGATTTCTTGACGCGGGCAAAGCCGCGACTTTTAGGCAGTCGTTTATAATATAAACTATGAACGTTATACTCGTCTCATATCTATTGCCATAAAAAAATTACCAATTATGTTTTCATTAGAAATTGATGTAATAAGTTATTATTATCTGTTCATTTCTATATTAATCCTTCTTATTTTTTTTGTTTTTCAATAAATGTATTAAGCAACATTCACCTCCCAACCCTACCGTTGAACTTGCTCCCACCCAATTCTACTGAGCATCTGAATGACTGTTTGTATTATTTTTTGTGGGCAAACCATGTCATCGGAACGATTGTGGTCGGTTCCCTATGATTTATCGACGTCCACATTACAAATACGACACAAGTTTCTGTGTTTCTTTATTTCAGCTTTGAGTCATATTAGTATTCCGCTAACAACCCTGGTCCAGCGCTGGTTTTGTCATACCGACTAAATGTTATTTCGTTGGAATTTCAAATAAACAATTGTTGACGTTTTTTTATAGATTTATAATATTAAAATATAAATTAATTCTGAGCCTCAATCAACGTTGACAATGTCGGCTGGCATATTTAAAGAAACCTCATGAATTAAAAGATTATGTTTCTTTGATATCGAACACAACTTAATTTGTTCACAATAATTTAAGCAATTACAGTTTTTTGGCCATTGTATGAAGATTAATTTCAATGAGACATGCTATGGTGAGACTGCCTGCTTGAGGTATTGTGGGTAACGTCTAGAAACTTGTTTATTCACTGTTGCTCTTCGTATCATACCTACGTCGTATCACTTGTTGGTACTCTTTCCATTTTAAGATTTATTTGTTTGAAAATAATTGATTTTATGTGTATTTTATATTATAAACTGAAACGGCGGCTGATATGGGTAATTCTAATTTAGATTTTGTAAGACTAATGGCACCTCAAAGTTTTGTTTATAGTAAAATTTTATCTAACATACCCAATTAAGCAGTTATTTACGTTCACAATCAAACAACTTAACAATAAAACGTCATAAAGATAAACCGTGTAAAAAGTTGCCTCTGTCAAACAAACAAAATGCATACACCCAACATAGGAACGATCTGTAATTGAATAGTGGTCGACTTTATATAGACTAACTTTTCTATATATTTTCAGTTATTTGAACAAAACGAGTGAGCAGCCGATCGATATGGTTTGTGGCAATCCGAACCCCTACAAGTGGCACGCGATGAATCTTTTCAGCACGCACAAGAGTTAATTGGGTAGAGGCATTTCATACCATCGCGCCGCTGTTACTTTATGTAGCTATTCGTCGCACTCCCATCCCGGACAGAGATTGTGGATTGTGGACAGAGCTTTATGTGAGCCTGATATAAGTGCTACTTCAGATATTTGCACTATTCACTATTCTGTGCTTCGGTTCAGCGTTGTAAATTATAAACTTCTCATTTTGACAACATTTTCTACTAGTGTACCCGCGCGATCTTCGTATCGGATAACATGCATATGTATTAGGTTTACATAAAATAAAACTTCCTCCCATCAATTTAAAAAAGCGCATCAAAATCCGTTGCGTAGATCTAAGCATGCATTTGGACAGGCAGACAGTGGGAAACTTGTTTTATACTATGTATAATTGATACGTAATTGCTAAACATCAGATGAGATGGTCTTAAATACTAATTACAGCAAAATTCTGGCATCAATAATATTCAGTGAATCTAGGAAGGGATTTATATCGCCTTCTCTATTCTCGCTCAGTATATCTTCGATAAACTTCGGACAAAAGAAAGCACAAGAGCTACAATCAGTGGCCCGTGAGCTACAAATAGAAAATTCACATATTTATAAAAAAAGAAATAATAACATTGGGATCGTAGGTACTTCTTGAGTAAAACGACCAGAGAAGATTAAAAAAAAACTTAGTGATATAAAACCTTTTCCGCATCTCTGGCGGTAGCAATACAAACAATAAACTGAACCATCCGGTCGGTCTTATATAATTTAAACGTTTTATATTTATTTAATTACTAGCCGACACTACCGACCGACAGAGTTCTGCCCTGTCATTAAAACTTTACACTGGCAAATGGACTAAACGTGAAGCATCAAATGCTATACGAAAAATTAAAAATAAAAATTTCTTTAAAAAAACTTACATTTTGGACTGCAAAAAATCATGAAAAAGACATAAAAAAACGTTCTACCAACGTTCTACAGATTGGTGAACATAGTTAAATATTTTTCTTAAAGTACCTACAATGAATAATGAATAATTTACTCATAGGTATTAATTTCTGTTTTCAAAGATCGATTTGGCCTAAATTTCTGTAATTCAGCTTAGCTTTAAGCTAACGAGCAAAACCTCATATTTCTTTATAGACAAAATTATGCAGTTTTAATTATTAATTAAGTTGAAAGTTGCCGTTAAACCATAAGCTTCGTGCTTCGTGCGACGACTTTATTTTAGAAAACCATAGATAAAAATAAAAATATTCTGTTTTCTCTCACGTTAAATGGTTTTATTGCCTTCTTTTGTACGTATTGTAATATTATTTTATTGCAAATATACTCTTAATGACGGTAATTGTATATTTTAAAATGCTAAAACAGTTCACGACATTCCTCACAACAGCTCATTGTGAAACATTGGTTTACAATTTACAGTTTACCTATCTCAAGAACGTCGTTATCTTTCCCAAATTATCATAAAATTCAAATTAATATAGTTATCTAGGCAAGTATTTAATTATACGTGAGTCTTGTTGATATTCTCTAGGCTCGTAGGAAATGAGTAGTTGTTTTCTTAAGAAGTAAGCAGTAAACAGTTTAATGTCCCTATTTATAGTCTACTTGAATTAACTAACCACTGTAACACATTATTAAAATTTGAAGTTCTGTAGCTAGGTTGGACAGGTGGACCCGAGGTTTTCACGCATAATTGTATGATAATGTATGCCTGCCTACCTGCTGAGATAAGCACTCAACAAAAATAATATAATTAAGTAATTATGCTAAATCTCTAAACGGGTCTCTATACAATCAGGGCGTGAAGTTCCAATTTTCATTTTGCGGCGTATATCTACGTACCTACGATATAAATCGGAATGTACGTACTTTTCGTTATTTGAAAGTGACCCTAAATCCCGCGTCCTCTTCGCAGATAACTCTTAATTTGCATATTAACGAGAAACTTTGCATCGACAATACCGAAAAATTCCGAGGTCGAGTGTGAACCGACAGGTGGCTCTGCGACTAATTCCGGAATATTCTCAAATCCTCGAGCATTCGCCGCTCGATCCTCCCGACTCCCGACCCGTAGCTGGCACACTCTGCAGGCTCCGGCTCCCCTATCGCTTTTGCTTGATAGCTTTTTCATTCCTCCTAACTTCATACTTCACGAATTAGGTAAGTCCGCTTTTGTCAATCGGTGCATTTATTTATCTGCCTACACAAACAGATAAATCTCTTTTCTAACAAGCTGCTTATTAAAAATAAATAAGATCACGTTATGCCCTACTGTTTCGATAATACGGAGGAGGGATCGCATCTATTACTTAGTCCGTAGATAATTTAAATCTCTCCGACACGTCGTGGCCCTCCGCTACCATGTCGGCCGCGAGACGTGTAGTCGGTAATTATGTGAATAGGGAAGCCACGATAACTACCATACGATATTAGAAACGGCTCATTAGGTATTTAAGTGTAGATGACAGCTCTATAAATAATAATATAGAGACGGGCGTCTTCTCAGTACAGTTGTTTATTTTTAGACAGTGGGAGTAGGTATTTGTAGCGTAAAGGTGATGCGATGACAAAACATCTGTTTCATGTGCGGGAGGCTGTGTGCGCTATTCCGACTAAATCGTTTACCGCGTCCGCGACACCCCGTAAACGAGCCCGATGTGACTCTCGATGACAAATATAATCTTTGCTCTAAGACGAGCTGACTTGACACTGTTGTTATTCCGAGAAACGGAAAGATTTATTTTTACTCAAAGAGCTAAATATTCAGGTGAAAGATATCTGTGAGGGTGTTGTTTAGCCGCCTCATTAAATCTGTCAACGGAGACGCGTCTTCTGTGTAATCACGGCGTTACCGAAAATTCTGCCGGATTTCATTGCTTTGATATGGCTACCACCTCAAAGAAGGGTAAACATATTATTTTAATAATATTTCTGCTCAGACACATCGTCACGTTTCGTAAGATGAATAATAATTTTCATTGAACTGGCGGCAGACCTATTTCTGACATTTGTTTATCATAATAAATATCGGGCGAACTAAAATCGTAGAGTACGAGTAATTTGAAATATTAATAAGTGTTTATTTGTCCCTTGTACTGTCGGATCTAAAGGATCCCAAGCCCCTTCGTTAACAGATAGCTGTATTTCATACAAATGAACATCTGCTGTAAACCAATTAATAGAACGTACGCTCACTTAGTAATACACATAAAGAAATCTCTATTTTTATTATAACGATGTTGCTTACATTACTTCCTTATTATCACGCTTTAGACATTATATTTAATATACAGCGCTAATTATGAACGAGTTCTTTATTACGCTTAGTGAAGACCCGTTCACGAATATCTAAGAAGAGGTTAATTGCCATTGTGTTTTTATTTCTCTTTTAGGGTTCAGTGTTTGATACACGAAACAGCTTTTGAAGCAACGGTATCTTGAATCAATTTCTTTGTTTTGATTTATTCGTAATTTATTATTGTTTTAAGTATCATCATACCAAGTGGTTATATAACTTCGATAATATTATTTTAATATGCCAATATACACGTATCACAAATCACTATCTCAGGTGCCCTCACAGGCATATTATATTAGAATTATACGAAAAAGATAGATGGATGGATGGTATTAGATTTTATAAAAAATCATAAAATTTCAGAAGCCCAGAAGTACTCTTCGAGAAGGAAGTCACAAGATCGAAAGACGTACCTTGATGCGATTAGCTCAAGCCAAAGATTAACAACCTAAAAGAGCCTAGTCAGCATAGCATTAGCCTAGAGAGGTCATGTATGAGTTTACTAAGTATAAAATTACCTATAACATATCAAACTCAATTTATGAATGGTGTCTAAATTAGTAGGTACGGATTAGATATAATATTATTATAAGCTCATTAAGAATGCAAAATAACGACGAGACTCGCGTGACTCGGTGCGTTTCCCTCTTGACCCATCTCAACTAATTTAATTACCATATATTGTTATGTTGGGTAAACGTATTTAAACATGTAATTTTTTTGGTGTAGATTAAATGACGTGTGTACAAAGTCTTGTTAAATTTTATTTGCCATACAAAAATGTTTCTATTATTATGAGAGAATTAATTTTCACTGCGGAAGTGAATATTTCGGTGTGAGATGTCACTGTCCTCTGTTACACGTTAATTACCGTTTTATTTGTGTGAAGAACTAAATTAACAATGGTTTAAAAACGAACGAGGATTGTTTAACAAAGTTGCCTACGCATACGATTGCAACATGGAATCTGTAAGTACAAGATCCTGGCGCGCAATATTTTACTAATTTTTTTATATGGTGTGACCAAAACACAGATACGATTACCTACATAATCTTTATTGAAACACCACATTACAATAAAAACTTTTAAAATTTCTTATAAATATGTAGGTATTTAATTTTTTGACCTTGTCAACATCCCCTTACTCTTAAAGTTTTTATCTAAAATCTAAACTATAGAGCTCTACCTCTACATAAACAAACAGTCTACTGTTGAATTGATGCAATTTGTCGCATTTAATCATTAAAGAAGACATTTTGAGGTTCACGTACATCAATATCTAGATCTTTTTCTACTAGGTATGACTAATATTACTCATCCTATATAAAATTACTTGATACGTAAGGTATATTGCCATGGGAGGTGTCCTATTGATTTACCTAAAGTTTTTAGTCCTAAAGTTATTTCCCATAACTCATTGGTCCTAACATACAGTTATCCTAATATTTATTAGGCATATTTTTCTTTAGTCATAATCATTTATGGCCTTTATCATCATAAGTAATAATGTTGTTAGATATAATAGTTTGAAATCCTAATTTTAAACATCATAACCTTTAAAGAATATAACGTTGCTTGTCATAATATTTATTGTCCTAATCTTCAAAGTGCATAATTAGTATTTGTCATATTATTTATTATCCTAAACATTAAATTGTAAAATTTTGTTTGTCATAATGAATATTGTCCTAATCATTAAAGTGTATAATTTTATTTCGTCATAATGTTTCTTGTCCTAATATTTAAAGTATATAATGTATTTTCGTCATAATGTTTCTTGTCCTAACATTTAAAGTATATAATGTATTTTCGTCATAAAGTTTTTTGTCCGAATGAATATTGTCCTAATCATTGAAGTGTATAATTTTTATTAGATATAATGCTTGTTGTCCTGATATTTAAAGTCTATAATTTACATTTCTTTATATCATATTTTTTCTTGTCCTAATGAATATAGTCCTAATATTTATTTATGAGAATGGTACTTAAATATTTTTTGTTGACTTTGGAATAAAACATAATACACAAATTAATATAATATAATTATGTATTTTGTCAGTAGGAAAAACTGCTGAGCGCAGCTAGTGTGATTGTACAATTGTATGGTATACTTATATCCAGAACAAAGGAAAAAAAACACATATTAAGTATTTATATATGTTGTTAAAAGTAAAATTCGATCTATGCGTGCCGCGGCAGAGGCCGGCGAAGTGCCAGAAGTGACTGGTTTTTATTGTGGAGGGCGAGGCATTCCAACATCAGTTGGTTAGGTTAGGTTTGAACAGTGTCTATAATGCGCGAGCCGAGCGAGCGAAGCGAGCGTGCCGCGGCAGCGGCCGGCGAAGCGCCTGAAGTGACTGGTTTTTATTGTGGAGGGCGAGGCATTCCAACATCAGTTGGTTAGGTTAGGTTTGAACAGTGTCTATATAATGCGCGAGCCGAGCGAGCGAAGCGAGCGTGCCGCGGCAGCGGCCGGCGAAGCGCGCCGTGGCGATCGATGTACGAGATAATATTATTGTTCGAATGTTACCTTCTGTTATATTATTGACATGACTTAACAGTATTTCAATATCTAATACACGAAAATGGTAACTATGGCGGTGACTTTAGTTCGAAGAAATGAAATCTCGTTCGTTCGTTAAGATATGAAATGTCAATATTATTATGTTCTACAATAATTTTATTTATTTGTGTCAATATAATTTCATTCTTACCATTTCATTCTTACTTTTCGTATTACATTTTATCTTTTAATTAAAGTATTATTTAAAGTTAAAGTTTAAAATAATATGACCAATATAAATTAGGATGTGAAATAATTGTGACTAAAATTCTTAGGTTCAATAATCGTCAGGGCTCAAAATATTAGGACTAATATAATTTAGGACGTGAAAAGATTGTAACTAAAGTTTTAAGGGTCAATAATCGTTAGGGCTTTAAATATGAGGACTAATATAATTCAGGACATGAAAAGATTGTGACTAAAATTTTAAGGGTTAATAATCGTTAGGGCCTAAAATGTTAGGACTAATATAATTTAGGACGTGAAAACAATGTGACAAAAATTTTTAGGGTCAATAATCTTTAGGGTTTTAGATATTAGTGCTTAAAATAATAGGACTATTAACAGTAAGGACATGGAATGATTATGAATAAAAATTTTATGGTCAATAATGGTTAGAACTAGAAATGTTAAGGCATTTAAATATTATGACTTTAAACATTAGGACAAGTAATAGTAGGAATTGTAATATTAGGGATAATAATTATTAGTAACAACTCACATTAGGACTAAAAAAGTTAGGATTTTTTAAATTAGGACTTAAAATGTTAGGGGAATTACCTAAAGTACCATCTTCACAGAGACTGTGGGATGGGCCTCTCTGCGAGTTGGCACGGAATAGTCTAATACAAACGTGTCCCAACTCGTCAGACCGTGCCCGACTTCTAGCAGTCTCTGTTAGGGAATCTGGTTTTTGGTTGCAAGCCATCCCTTCCATTAATACTGGTAATCTTTTAGATTCATCTGCTTTTCGTGTAGCTGTTTGTTTGCGCCTGGGTGCAGCATGTTATGTAGGTCACCGCTGTCAGTGTGGTAATGCAGTCGACGAACTCGGTCACCATGGTCTCTCATGTTCTCGGAGCGCTGGCCGAATCTCCCGCCACTCCAGTCTCAACGACATCATTCGCCGGGCTTTTACCAGCGCCAATGTAGCAGCCATTCTCGAACCGAATGGTCTGATGCGTGACGATGGTAAAAGACCTGACGGTATGACTTTGATTCCCTGGAAGTTAGGTCGACCGTTAGTGTGGGACGCGACTTGCGTTGATACACTGGCGCCCTCACATCTTCCAGAGACTCAAATTGCGGCTGGTGCGGCGGCAGTTTCTGCTGAGCGGCTCAAGCGGCGTAAATATGCTAACCTCGATAGCGGTTACATTTTTGAGCCGTTTGGGGTAGAGACTTTGGGTCCTTGGGGTCCGGGAGCTCACCGCATTTTCCAAAATTTATCTGAGCGCTTGGTCGAGGCGACGTGTGACCAAAATGCTGGGGTATATTTGGCCCAACGTATAAGTATTGCCATTCAACGTGGCAATGCTGCCAGCATTCTGGGCACTCTGCCAACTGACAGTGGTTTGGAGCACTTGGATTTTCTGTAGATCGGCTTGTGGCCGATCTGTGGTTAATAAAAGTGTTCTTTACTGCTGTAGTAGCTGTAGTATTGTTAGTTTGTTTTTCTCAATAAAGGCATTAAAAAAAAAAAAAAAAAAAAAAAAAAAAAACCAATGATATATTATTAGGGAACCGCCATGGGAACGTGGTCTATAAAAGAACATTATAATATGTGTGTTTTATAACTAAAACACTGAAAGAATACTGTAATCTTTTCATTTTATATATATAACTATAACTGTTTAAGTTTAAGACTCCCCCCTGCATCTGATGTAATTTTTTTTTCCTTTTAATTTTCTATCGGCAATCAGTCGCCAGACTATAAGCTGATCTTTTCTTAATCTATTGTCTTGCTTCTTATATAATAACTTAATTTGTGTACTTGTTGTTATTTTGAAGAAATAAATAAATAAATACATTTTGTATCTTAATTTTTTTTTATACATGTTTCTTAATAATTCTAAATATAGAACCAAGAAACATTATAAAGAATAAAGTGTTTTTGGAGCGGGTATTTTTGACCACGTTTTAAATACAATTACTCATAACATGTTTTGTACTCACTTAGGATTTCTTATTTAGTTTTGTTTCATAACTACGAATCATTCGATCAGTACTGATCATTTTATACGTTAGTAATTTTTATATAAAAGTATACCTATTAAATTCATTAGTGGTACTACGGGTAAAGTGAAATCTTCCGTGGTACTACACCGTCTAGTAAAAAAAAATAAACCCGTGGTACTACGATTAAGTAGCGCTTTCAGAGCAGATGATTATCACAAATGGATAATGAGAAAGTTGTTTGAACGTAAGTAACAATGGATGCAGTAAACTGAGTGGTGTCTCATAAAGTTGTTTAATAAAGGATCTAATAAGGTTATAAAACGGCGTAATAAAGTTATAACAACACATGTTTACCTAATTACGGTTGAAGCGTTTGAAACGGTAAAGACGTTCCTGACGACAGCCTTAATGTATTCCAGCGCGGTCCAAACAATACGAGCTTTATTAAAATGCGCTTTTAAATATAATATGTTGGAATGAAACAAAGGTCGTTCACACTGGATCCGTTCCTACGTACGTGGTGTGCGACCGTGACCGTTCGCGTTCCCTCGACATTTTTTACATTTTTTTTTCTTTAACTTAAATACACAAGTATTCCGCTTAACACGTCTCAGAACTCTAAGTCGATTTCTCCACAAACATGAGCAATTGGAGTACAATTTGCGTCTCTGTTTTATTATACCAAGTCGGTCGCATAGTCGAGCTGAATGAGAGCCGAGGACGGCTAACGGCGCGTCGCGACCGATAAAAAATGTCTCCGTAAGTAGGTAGTTAAAAATCCGCTGTACCATTTATTTACAAAAGTGAATCCGTCTTACAAAAACTAGCGTTCAAAATTATTAATGGTTTGTTTGAATGGTGCGTCACTCGGCTTATTGTTGGCGCGCACTCCGCCCGGATGCTCCGGCTGACACTAATTATTCCCATAGTGCTTGAATGATAGATTGCCCTGGACAAATCACTTCTAGCCTCTCTCTGAGAGGCAATAAAAACCTGCGTGATACGTTTTTTATCTTTTTACCGAACGTGGGTCGTGTCGTGCTTCAAAGATCCTAATAAGTTGTCGTTAAACTGATATGACGGAGTCGCTTTCAGAGTTTATTTGTATAGTCTTTTAATTAAATAATGCTTCTGTTTTTGACTTATATTAAATGATCCTCCGATATTCGATATTATGTAATAAATATTATATTAATCAGATTTTTTTTAAATGGGACTCGAACAATAATAATAATTTTACATAGTCGTGCCTAGTGCCTATGTATCGTGTATATTTGAAATGCATAAAAAATAACTTCGATTTTCAGGATAGAGTCGTAGGATTAAAGGAAGTCGGACAACGCCGATTGTCGCATAGGAACGCACAGGGCGCAGATCGTAGCCAACAGATTATAATTTAGTAAGAACGACAACGCAACAAGACTTGACAGCATCTAGACGGCGCGGCAGGCAGTAAGAACATGCCGGCTCAGGGGACCCGTAGATTGTAACAACTTGGTGCATATGATTACCATTTATATGTATGATAATATTAATGAACTTATATTTTATGTTTTCAGTGTTATAGCCAAGTTCTAGGACGGAGAGGAATAAAGGAAAAAAGGTAGTGATCATTAGCGATACATTATAATCATACACATTACACATCTAGAAAGAAGAGTAAAATCCATTATATAAGTTTCTTTTATATAAATTTTGTAGTAATCACAGGAGATAGAATATTACGTTGGTCACAAACCAATGACATAACTCTAAAGCAGTGGGCACAGGTTTAAGCGATCCGATCGAGCTGCCAGACTTTCTCAATATATCACTCGGTATACCTGGCCAGATAATGGTGCGTGATAGTTTGGCTGACCTATCAACCTCGAACAAAGTAACAGAGATAACGTAAACAAATCGGTACAGTAACTGTGATAGTACCAAACGAGATACCGTCGCCGCGGCATCGCTGCACTGCGCTCGGTGAAATATTATCTCTCCACTCTCTACTGAGCTACGAGTGCGGTGCGCGGACCTCCCGACCGCCCGTAATGACATTTTAGTATTACAACATTTTATCTATACAAGAAAACTTCCGAGATAACTTAAACGCCGACGTATATTGTTTCAGAACAGCCGATGTAATTTGTTAATGTCAAGCGTTCAGCGTTTGGTCTCCGCGACTTCCACTGCTTTTACCCACCGCTCTGGACTGACCTAAAAATATGGCATTTGTTTCATAGAAATACAGTATCACCAATGACAGAGAAGACAGATCTACGTAATCTAAACAGTGTAATGCTAAGTTGTGCCTCTTTTCAACATTCGTCTCTATCTAGCGTTTTAATTTTTTTAATGCGTTGGCTGAAAATAAAAGGCCCAAGTTTGGGCATAGATTTTTTATTACCATGGGTGAAAAGACGAGCCAATCAGGAGCCAGATTGTAGGCATCATAATATCAGACAGCCCACCCAGTTTTTATTAATTCAAAATTCTACGAGGTACTGAGCCTCAACTGAAATACTAGTTTTTGAATTTCATCATCTCCAGCAATTTCACTTGTAACATTGACCTTGTGGATGAAATAAACATTTTATTAATAAAAATAAAAAACCTTCAGCCCGGAACACATTACTGCTTGGCAGAATAATAACTGGTAAACGAGTGGTACTACCTATGCACTAAGTGCAGTCTCTACACCTTATACTGCCTTTGATCTTATTTTTTAATTTTAAATAAATCTGACATCCTTCGGTGAATAGGTATGTCTTCTCTATCAGTAGCTAACTTACATCTGTGTCTTTGTCCACCTTGCATTTGATTTGATTCAAAAATTTGATTAATCATATTTATGAGCACAAACTTATTAAACTGTTATCTCGCTACCATCATTTTATAAAACGTTATTTAAGATACGGCTACTGAATATAATACGATAGCATCTCATATACCTTGTTCATTGAAAATCTATTTTATGTCAAGCATTATAACTTCCATTAAGGTTGACCAAGATTTGGAACGTAGCATTTATAATAAGCTTCTCCTTAAATGTCAGTTTAATAGATATTACAGTATTGCTACAATCTAAACGAAAGTGAGTGAAGGCGCTAGCGTCTATGAACTAGGGAAATTTGACAATGATACTGTCCAGCTTACGATTAGTTCCATTTTTTGCCACAGTCAAAACTATCATAGACAAAATACCCGCCTACTCCTACAACCACATTAACAAACGACGATGAGCTCCTACTGAAATTATTTAATGTCATTCGTGTTGGAAATTAATAACGGTGTCTTTCTTTTCCTTGTTTAATGCAAGTAGGTGAACGAAAGGCGTGACATCCCCTGATGTTTAGCAATACTTCGGTCCATTATAGTTTCAATTTATTTCAAACTTCAAACTTTTTCACTATGCATTAGAAAGTTAGTCTTCAGACGGACACGTCAAGGAGTTAAAGAGAGAAATGAGCAAGGTGACAATAATGGGACGAAAGAGTTCCGCTTCTATTTTTTTCTTATTTAGGGAAGGGTTTACCCCGCCTACATGTTCGCCAATACGTCGGTAATGACCAACACTGCGTTGTCACTACTGTTGTAGAGGTCTAAAAGGGTCGGTAACCACTCACCATCATGCCGTAGCATGACACATGGGATCCCGCAGAAATGTCAAGAGTAGAACTGTCATCCGTATGGGATTGTACTTTTGTTTATATATGGGATGACAGTAGACTTGACAGCAAGACAAGTCTACGCAGCGTCTGTGCTTTGCCGGGAAGCGAGCTGCATGAGAGGTGGTGTCTTATTTAAAAAAAATGCCTTGGTAAGCACGATTAGTTCTTTATCCTAAATCAAAGCAGAATATTTTACATACGTTAAACTCCTTGGACCCCAATTATTCAAGTCAGATATTATAATAACATTTTTATGTAAAACGACACCGACGAAAACCATCCCCCAAGATGTCAAAATGTCACGTCATGCGAGTTGCTAGTGAAGTGAGCTACAAAGTATAATTAATACGTTAAAAAAGATTATCCAGATCGTCCCTTAGGGTTCTAAATAGAGGGTCAGGGCTGATAGCCGTGTATTGCGGGCACTCTCATTTTCAAATAAGTAAATTAAGGTAGAATTGAATTAAGTTTCGTCCCGAGTCGAGATTATGGCGATTTAGTGAGATTATGTGAATGTGTTAAATGTAGCCGGTTGGGTTGTAATGGAGGGCGTCGGTTACCATTGTTTAATTATATATAGTGCCGAGCCAGCGTTGAGTCACTGCCACTTCAACATTCATATTTTAATCCAAGGTAATACCGGCACGGATTTTTAACATCCTATTTTTTTGGTTAGTCTCTTTTCCGTCTATATATTATTGCATATACTACAAGCAACCCGCCCTTAACTCTCGGTATAACCCTAGGTCTTGAATCACTTTATCTATTGCTGAAAGGCAAGCGAACATACAGTAGAAGCGACTTCATTTTCTTCCATGTAAAGATACCATATTCTATTTAGTTCATGTTTTCTCGGCGCTACTATGATCTCGGTTACGTTAGATAAAACGTGCAGTAGGAACTAGCCTAGATAACTTATTGTAAAGTCGCGTCCACAGTCCACAACTACTTTAGCAGCGTTACCTAGGATTTTTTCCATTTAAACTACATATTTTGTGGATGTAAGGTCCATTAAAATCGCTTTTAATACGATCGCTATTAGTTTACATAATATCATATTATTAACTACGAACTACTCGTACGTCACTATCGCAAACTACAACAAAAGCAGTAAAAGCTGCGCTTCTAGAATTTGCAGCAGAGTTTGAAAAACTGTCGCCGGAACTGTTTTATTTTTGGATGCAGTTGATATATTCGACAGATTGCGTCCAGTTAGCTCTGGCGCTACGCTGCCGGCGCGTTGCTTGGCGTAGCGGTACTCGTAGTTACTACGACGATATGTGACCGCTACGCAAAACATTTTTAATTGTTTAGTCTTTATTATGGGGTAGTCTTAATTACCTCTATAATTTGACTACTCACTTGATGGCAGGAGAAGGAGTTAGCATCGCTTATTTTTGTGGTTTCAATGGTTTAAATATTTTCAACAATTAATTGATATCATTAAATTCGTACTTAGGAGTGGTAAAATGAGAAATACATATAAGGGTAAGTGTATAGTGTATGTCCACAGCTTCCTCCTTGGGGGTTGAATTTTTCAGAAATCCAGTTTTAAAGCAAGTCTACGCCTTTCAGTGTTATGAGCTGTGCATTGATAGATCACTCAGTTAGTCAATCAGTCTCGATATCCTATTGTATATTTAGATTATATTTACCAATCATAACAAATTCTGTGACGCCAGCTTATTATAGTCAAGATGTACGAGTACACATACTTTTATTTATAGAAGTAGTTTTAGTTTTTATACTATTATTTATAGACCAAATAGGACGATTACATAATATTAATTTAAACTATTAATAAATGTTATAGTTAGTATGTGTTAATGTTAGTCAGTAATTTTTTAATTTATAACAAATTTAATAAACTGGTAGGTAATTTTATCTCGCACAAACAAAAAAAATCTTTTAGGTAAGATCCAAAATTTCTATCAATCAAAAGTGAATAACTATTAACCCAACAGGAGGCGAAACAGTTCAGGCAAGAGTCATAAACTACGTGAGTTGTCCGGTATTTGCTAGTTCAGATAAATCCGGGTTTTAGAAGGGGCGTTTTGCTTCAGAATTCTACGAACGCTACGGTTTTATTTTCCGCGTTTAATTGAGGCCTACGCCTTTATTGATCACTTTAGTTTAGAATTTTAAGGCTTGTTTCGTAGTGTGGTCCCTGAAATCATCTGTTATCTATATACATGTATGTCTTTGACCTACGTAAACACTCCGCCTTGGTATTATGCCAAAAAACCTAGATATAATCCAGTAATAACCTGAAGATACTAATGGTCCTCGACAAGGTCTGTACCTTAACAGGGCAAAAGGTAAAACACCGCAAGAACATATCCCAACAGAAAGATCTGACCAAATCCGCGCCACACTGGGCACTTCGGTACACGATGCGAAGCAGATGCCATTTGGAATCGATGGCGTGATATTAGGAAGAAGATAGTGGGAGGAGATCACTACCCTCAGTATTGAATAAGATACCGCAAGGATTTGGGTGGTATTTATGTGTTTAATTTCAATGTGTGTGTAAGGTGCAATAATTATGATATAACTTAAAGTCAAATATCTACTTGTGAGAAAATTGTCGTCCATCAGATGTGTGTTTAAATTATTTTTTAAATCTATGCCCTGATTTTATATAGTTGCCAATTTATTAAAAAATCTATATAGAACACATCTTTCCTAATCGCAAACTCAACTCATATTCGTATGTATGTTGTACGAACCAGGCTCAGGGCTGTACATGTTCAGAAAATTACTAATTTATATACTTTACTACAATATTTGTTTAAACATTTTGTATTTAACACAAAATACAACAATGGTGTAACGTAAAATTATTGCGAAGGGTAAACACGTCGCATGCCCAAATTGTAGGTACACATCATAAGTATTCGAGTCTTATTTTTCCTTATATCAGAGGCCAGTACTTGCGTGTTCGAGGCTCGGTAGCTATCGTAAAGCTGCGTAGAGATCCAAGCTGATAATTGAAAAAACGTTACGACGGCTGAATCTTAACATCGATTTAAAAGCGCGATGGATAAATTAAAAGAATTCTCCCCCCGACAATTGTTTTTCTTTCCGATTCTTCGGCTCCGATTCAACTGATAAGCGTGTTCTGTGCGAGCTTTATGTTCTGATTGTACTTTCCTGTGTAGTAGTGTAGGTGGCGCACGGCCGACACCTTTAAATGTATTTTTAATTAAAGAGAAGATTTCAACGGAAATACGAGCGAGACACAAGAGTGACTTTATATTAAAGGGCTGTTTACACAAGCAAATTGCAGCGAAATGTCACTTTAAGTTAATTTCAGGTAAACTGTACAAGCACTAGACTAGTGCGAAGCTAAGTTAGCTTCGCACCTCTTTACGGAAACATCTCAGTTACTTGCAACTACCGTCGGTAGTACGGTAGACGTATTTATTAAAAATATCTCAACGAGCAGAACAATTTTAATGAGAAAATAGCACGGTAGTAGTAAGTATAAGACAATACCTCTATGTTCACATGACAGAGCTTTCGATCACACGATATTTAAAATTAAAAGACCAAGTTCACTCAGCACGTAAATTTGCGCTTATAGTTAAAAAAACGTCGTTACTTGAAAAACATTCGACAATATCGTCTAGGCTTTATTTAGGATAGGCTCTATCGTCGAGTTTGGGATTATATTCCTATCAATATCCCATCTACATCTACGTATGTTACATGTTACATCTACGTAGGGAAAATATCAGTTATATGCCATTTTTAAACAATATCTGCAATAACAATGACATTGGTTAAATATAATTACATCGCCATAACATTACCGGAATATCTCTCCGCGTGAACAGTCATTTGGTATAAGGCAAGGGTGTTAAAAAGGCGAGGGTGCACGGCCGGAACAATAATTCACAAAAATTGTGAGCAGTTAATGTCCTCGAAAGCCTGAGCGCGACATAATCATCCGCAAAACTAAATTTAATGCTAATAGCACTTTTTAAAATAAAACCTCGGCAGGGTTGGGCTCTTAGTGGCATTATTTAAAATGATTTTAATTATGTTGGAAGCAGATGACTTTGGGTTCCCTCCTCTTCATTGTCCGTGCGGTCGGTTCATTGAAGTCAACTTCAGTACCGTGTTGACATTTTGTGTACGTATTGGTTTTGATCCTTGTTTTTGTCAATCGGTGCGCTGTTATTAAACATAGATCGATGGATATCGTTAGATGAATTATACACACAATTAAAAAAAAAACTTATATTAGAGACAGATTAACAAGCAAACGGCTCACCTGATGGTGAGCGGTTACCGTCGCGTCGCCTATGAACGTCTGCAACTGCGTTGGCATAGAAAAGGCGTTGTCGCTCTATTAGTACCTTGGATTTAGTTATTGATATTCACTGTAACAACTTTTGAAAACAAAAATGACAAGATTCTCGTATTCGAATTCAAACCGATCCGTATTTAACCAACTACTTTCATAATAAATTGACCTCACCGACATCATTAAGGGCAGCTACATCTATAGCCTGACGTAGACTAACAAGGACGTAGATCAAACCGAAGCTGATACAAAATCGCAAGTCGGTAGTACTTGTAACAGGCGCACGTAACGCTACACCACTCTCCGTCCGAGTGCGTGCCGCCAAATCCTGCGAAGCCAATAAATCACACGAAGGCAAACATTACGAGGGCTTTCTATGTATACTGTTACGCGCACTGCCCTGTTTGTATTAGCGCGACTGTTAGTAGAGTGATTCTCAAACAGAAACGTAGCACCGGCAGGGGATGACATGTCACTGAAAATCTAGTCAATGGAATATCGAATATGTCTGTAACTAGTCAATGGAATATCGAATATGTCTTTTCCATGAATGGCCCTACTTCATGGAAATATACGGTCCAAGAATCTTAAAGTCAAACGTATCCTGCGGCGTGAACACCAAACTGAAGCAAGAAAAATGACGTCAGGGTTGCTTGCTATCTCACTTAGGTACCTCATACAAATTAAAATCAAAATACTGTTGTCAACCTACTTATTCAGTATGAGTACCTAAGTGAGATGGCAAACAACCCTGACTTCATTTTTCTTGCTCTAGTTTGGTGTTCATCGCGCTGTCTCCATTGGTTCCTTCTTTATGACGCGCACTGTGTTAAATTTTCAAATAATACAAAACGTCAATAAATGTTAATTGAGAATCTACGAAGTTCAGAACAGAGGTAGGTTTAAGGTTGTGGCTTATTAATATATTATACAAGACCGCTTCAATCCAGAAAAACGTTAGCTCTCAGCGTTCTTTTTAGAGATAATATACACACACACACACACATACACATTGATCACACTAATTAGCAGCCACTATTAGCCACAGTAAGACCGTTTACCTTCATACCACTCGATAGTTGACGAGTCTCTTGCCGCAGAAGCGGTGTTGCGACTGAGTTTGGCCGGTATTTGTATAAATTAGCCACAATTTTCAGTCTGCTCGTAGTTAAAACAAACTTATAGTTGAAAAAATACTTGGATACCTAACTCTTACACAGTTAAGAAGAAGAAGAATCCCTCGAAAAATAACGCCTATTGGCTAAGGCGTTTATCTTCAATTTCATGGTGATGTTTTTAATAAAGCATACTTTAACGATTTTTTAGGAATTATTAGTATTTGCTCTGAAACGACGATTTACCGAAACTCGCAAAAATGCTGAAACTATTTCAGATAGGTGAATTTGCAGCGGCTTTCACACAGCGGTTATCCAGAACCGCAAGCCGCCACCATATAAAATGCTTTCAATATTTACACTTTGTAACCAACATCGCAAAAAGAGAGCTTCGATGGATTTATTTTCCATATTTATTGTGACCATGGATCTCATGTAGGTATGCAACTGTTTATCATATCGTAGAGCTTTAATTATCAAAATCTTTTAATTATGTGAAAAAAGTGTAACTTTCTTCACAAATAAAAGCTTAGCACTAATTCTTAATTTTTACACAGTTTTAACAAACACAAGTTAAACAAAACTATTGTTATTTGCATATTATGAATGTGCATTAAAATACATTATATTCGTTTCAAACGCTTTTCAACTCTATGAATAATATATTTAATTATTTATATTTATTCAAGTCTAAAAAACTTGACTATGGTGCTCACTTTCATACGGTGATTGCAACTTGTTGTTTTTGACGGTTTTAGATAAATGCTGAAAAGCGCATTTCGGTGGCGTTTTTAGAAAACATTATTTTTCGAGTTAAGTGAGCATGTGGATTCTGTACCCAATTTGCTTTGGCGTCGCTGTAGTGTTGCTGTCTTTTTTCGTGTTGCTTTGACGTGAATTTATTCATTCACTCAGGGTATAGAGCAGAGGGCGTTGAGTCTTGTCCAGTTGTGGGCTTTAGTCACACACATTTGGCTAAAAATAACAGTTTTCCATAGTACTTGACCACCAGTCCACGGGCATTTCACCACAATAGCCCAGATTGTCAAAAATGGGCCTCCACGTGGTGCGGCTTCACAAACGGCTACCAAAGGTCAAGGTCGCGAATTTCTTAAAGAATTGACATACAAAAATAATAATTGCGATGTACGCTCATAGGGCCTGTTGGTAATCGCCCAAAGACATAGCAAACACTAGAATAAATAGACAAAATTGCGTACATTACTTGCTTAAACCTCCTCATTAATATGAGTAAAATAGCAAACGCAGTAATGTTCATTGAAGTTGTCATCAATCTTGGTGGGTGTGAACTAGCCAATAGACCCTTAGAACAACAATTTCTTTCAACATGTTTGAAAGCACCTCCATAATAGTGTAAAATGTACAATAGACTCAATTTGTTTGATCACGGGATGATGTTTAGCGTACATTAGTGGGTGAGGTTGATCCGCGAACTTTGTTACATCACACGAATGCAAACAAAGTGGTGACGACTCCCTACTCACTGCGTTCAACACGTCTTGACACTTGATAATGATGTTACAAATCATCGTTTGTTTGAGTCTTTGTAACTGACTTTGGGATAGTGTTGGAAGATGCCTAGAAAGCCGTAAAGTCAGGTTTCTCTGTGCACAGGACTAGTCTAATTTTCTGGTTTGGATGACAGATTACGGTACTAGTAGTATTGTATCCAAAAATAGTTAATATTTGAAAAAGCCATTTCATGCCATTTTTAAATATATCAAACTGGAAACACTTTTAAAATGTGTGCAATAATATTATGGAGGGCTGTTCTTAAGGAATTTTCAATAAATTAATTCTATGAATTTATATTTCAAATATTTGTCAAATAGTGCGAGCGAGAGAGCGTCACTCAATATATATACGCTGTTAACGTTAAGGCTCTTAAAGGGTAATGAAAATAAACTACGGAATTGACGTGACATTGGACTTGAACATGAGATATTTTTGTATTGTAGAAGTGCATAATAAAACTGTACGCACTCTAATATTAATAGAATATTTTAAAAAATGTGAAGAGGTTTTACATGGTTGATCACTATAAGCTTCAATTTATAAAACTGAAATATGCACCATCGATCACGGCGCGTCAAACGTGGCCCATAATCCGATATCACGCGAGCAAACCCGCAGACACCATTAACATCCCTAAATTAGTATTTAGGGAGTCTGCGCATTATTACAAAGCTTGTATTTACTTTCACCTGTCCGTTGCCTGTCTGTCTGTAATCAAATCTTGCAAGTTAAATTTGATCCACTTCCCGGTTTCCGATTGAGCTGAAATTTTGCATGTATGTAAAAATCGTATGACAATGCAATATTATTATGTCATCGAGCTGATCTGGTGATGGAGCTGGAAGGTGGCCTTAGGAATTCCGTAATTAAACGACGCAACCCCCTCGAGTTTGGGCTCATTTGATTCGTCATGACGAGTACATTGATGCTAGATGGTAATAATAATAAAAGTTTTTTTTTTTTAATTTCACTTGTTTTATTAACTAGTTGAGGCCCATGGATTGGCACGCTGAAGAGTAATCTCTTTCTTTTCCTGACTCACTACTCGTAGGTATTGAGTTATACATATATTATAGTTTTTTTCTTTAACTTTCAAGTCATTTCTATAAAAGAACACGTGTCGTAATATTATATGTACCTACTTAGTTAATTTCTTATCTAGACACGCGGCAGCGAGTCAATCCAAGTTCAAGCAAAGGAACTGGCGACCGCGCCGTGTGTTATATTACACGAACCGTCCAAAGCGCGTTTTGACGACTTTTTACACCCTCGTTATACAAAAACTATTACACATAGACAAGTCAAATTTGGCACATATACTTAAATATACGAACTGTATCTCTGTTCCAAATTCCAATAACACAGCTCAAACGGTTATTTAGATATAAACATCAAGTAATCGGTGAAGTTAATACATACTGAGGGATAGATCAAAAGTAATATCCCAGTTCCAGATGACCTAGAAAGCTGAAATTTGGCATCCCGATAGGTAATGTCGTAGTAACAAAGGGAAAAATCAGAAACTAGTATTTTTTTATCATTTTAAATTATTATTATTAATTTTTAAAAAATGTATGATATTAAAGTTTGGGACGCCTAGGAACGCATAAAGCAATACATGTTGCATGTTGCTATAATTTTTGTGCAGGCGGCTATTTTCTGTAAGATACTACGAAGTGCGCGCGAGTCCACTATTCCTACTAATATAATTATAAATACAAACTTTATACCTACTGTACGTATGGATACATGTTTTTTACTTTTTCACGCCTAAACGGGTGGGCCGATTGACTTTAAATTTGGTATAATAAAAAATATAGCTTAGACCCCTGGAATAACATAATATACACTACTGTACCAAACTGTATAGCGGGTAAAACAGCTAGGCACAGCTAGTCACTAATAAAAATAGGTTCCTGGTACCTACGTAACAATTGTATATCCTATGTAAATACCTATCAATATATCGACTCACCAGCACAAGGCGGCTCAGTAACATAGAGGTAATAATATTAACATTGTTAACAATAAAAATAATGTATGTATATCGCCTTCGGTGCTAGTTGGTGTAAACATTTTAGATACCTACGTACCTGTAACGTATAGTCATAATATTATAGGTAGGTATGTGGCGGTATCTGGGGGCACGGCAGTGCCCCCGCCAAGTCGTCGTCATTACAAGTCTTGTCGGCTTAGGTTTCTTTTGATCGAAATTCTAATCCAGTTCCAGATGATCTAAAAAGTTACATTTCCATCCAGGTAGGCGGTAGGTATAAGATAGCTGGGTGAATATAGATAAATTTATCAGTAACTAGTATTGTTTAAAAATCAATTGATTAGGTACAATATTCAAATCAATAGTGCACATAAATGCTATATATAA
Organism: Hemithea aestivaria; assembly: GCA_947507615.1. Taxonomy (NCBI): domain Eukaryota; kingdom Metazoa; phylum Arthropoda; class Insecta; order Lepidoptera; family Geometridae; genus Hemithea; species Hemithea aestivaria. The sequence continues at coordinate 7,845,546 of OX382323.1, forward strand.
ATAAGTACTAAATTAATTATAGGTATAGGTATATCGAAGCACGGCGAGGCTCACGGGCCGCAGTGCGCGGTGCGACTTACGACGGCCGTGCCATGGAGCAGTGGGGTGGGGGGAGGTGCAATAAAATAATCATTTGGTATTAATCTTATTATGACTGGGTGTCTTAATAATTACATACTAAAAAGTACTGTACAAAAAGCAATGATATCCCATCAAAAACATAAATGTGAAAAGAGAGCCAAGTTCAATATTACGATGTATGTACTCATAGTTACCTATGATTTGGTAGTTGACTTCAACGACAAAAGAAGTGAGATCTAAATGGGTGCCAAGTTCAATGGTCAGTCCTGAAAAATATTTACAACATAAAATATTTTATTACAACTTAAAAGATTATTTCTTCTTATCACTTAGAATTAATATTATTTTGAAGCCAAAAGTTTGACTTGGCTAGTTCTCATGGGTACCATACGACGAAGTATCATTAAGATAAGACAATAGATACTTTATTGTACACCACATAATGTTACAGAAAATACATAAGTACATAATTAAAATTAAAAATTACAATGTACAAGTGGCGGTCTTATCGTTAAAGAGCGATTTCTTCCAGACAACCAATGGATGGAGGGGACTAATTTACACGATAAAAGACGGTGGCGCACTAATTAGCATTAAGTGCGTTTAATAGTGATCAAGCTAAAGTTAAGAGAGTACCTACCTAGTATACATATTATGAGAACTGGCCAAGTCAGTCTTTAGGCTTCAAAATAATATTAATTCTAAGTGATAAGAAGAAATAATCTTTTAAGTTGTAATAAAATATTTTATGTTGTAAATATTTTTCAGGACTGACCATTGAACTTGGCACCCATTTAGATCTCACTTCTTTTGTCGTTGAAGTCAACTACCAAATCATAGGTAACTATGAGTACATACATCGTAATATTGAACTTGGCTCTCTTTTCACATTTATGTTTTTGATGGGATCGTTTTTTCAAGCGTGACAATAAGGATACAGGTACAGTAGGTGGTAGTAGGTACCTGCCTAAAGATTTACATACACCTATTTAAATCTGTGAAATTAAAATTTCTTAACTTTTACTAAATAATATAAAACGAGTAGGTACATCATTAACAAAACAATTGTATCAAAGCAGACAGCACACATTTAAAGCGGAACTGAAGTCATATGTAGTCAATATATCAAATTATTTTTCGTTATTACAATTTTCTATAGCTTTAGGAAGCGCACTTTCGACCAGAGAGAGAGAAAGGTGCAAATAGACGGGTCTTAAGCCCGCTGATCTGCATCACCTGCACATTAAATATTACCGTTATTTATTCGTACGTGTAATCATAGTTTTTAATAATATCTATTTAAAAATAACATAAATAGAATAACAACACAAAAAATCTTTATCGTAGAATTATGAAAACGGGGTTTTTTACTCAATATTAAATATAAGTGCTTAACTGATTGTGGCCTTGGTTTTTCTTCTAATGCGTAGCGTCTAAGCTATTTACAAGCGTATGTTATCATTAACTACCTCATTAAATTATTGTAATTAAGTATGGTTCATTATTTAGATTAGCCATTTAGACTTATATACCTAATATTATGTAAGGTAGTTTTGTGTTGCTGCAGTAGTGTTTCTATATATTTTTTATTTTCTATTGAAGTTATTTATTAGTTGCAATATTCTAAATATATAAAAGGAAAGAGTGACTGACTGATCTATAAACGCAAAGCCCAAACCGCTAAACGGATTGAGCTGAAATTTGGTATACAGGTAGGTTTTAAGGCGTAGAGATCCACTTAGAAAGGATTTTGCCGTGTGGGCAAACCCGCGAGCACAAGCTAGTCAATATATAAAAGGAAAACGTGACTGACTGATCTGTCAACGCACAGCTTAAATTACAGCGGATACGGTTTAAATTTGGCACATATAGGTAAAGGTTTTATGATGTATTAATTCGCTAAAATGCCCCCGACTAACAATAATAAGTATGAGAGGGATTTGGCCCGCCTTCTAGGTTTAGTCGACTACCATCTACGGCTGCATCGACGCTTAACATCGCGAGAGATCGTAGTCAAAGGCTGACCTATAATTCATATAATAAAAAATATAAGACAGAATCTAAATCTGTTGTTGTATTTCTTAATCCTTAAAATAATGAGAAAAACAACCTGAGTACTAATGAAAAAAGCTACCTGTCTACGTTTACAGATGACACAAAGCAGGCGCTCGATGATAATGACTTCAACGAGGTTTCGACAATAACAACAGCGGGGAAAAAGCTTAAATTATCGCTTTTTGAGTCTTAAATCGTTAGTTGCTCATTACACCAACAATGGGAGGCGGTGCGCAGTTAGGCATTAGAAAGGCAGCAGGGCTTTCGCTAATGACATCCCGCCGCGCCTAGTGTAACCGTGCATGCCGAATGACGACACCACCGAATCGCCGAATAATTACTATTGTTCGAGATCTTTTCATCTTTCGCATTGTTCATGGTTGTCTGGACGAAATCGCTATTAGAGACAAGACGCCATTATCGATTAGATTGTTTATTAATTGTGATACGGGACACAGGGTGTCTCAATAAAGAGTTATCATTTATTCAATGTTCGTGGATTAAAATGAGAACATGCAAATGGAAAAATTCACATTAAAATGCCTCTAACGGGCTAGTACGTACCTACACGGGGAAAACTAAATTTCCAAAATATTCCACTTGACAGAAAATATGTAATGTGCTCGTATGAAAAACTGTAGGCCTAAATTGCTTCCAGTTTTTCATGCGGAGAAAACGAACTTACCGTATGGAGTTACGGATGCTGATCAAACCTGAGGGCCTATTGGCTATCACGCACTTGGTGACTATCAATATAAACCGACAAAAATAAAATGTTCTTAGCGTCATAGAACGCTGATGTTAAATGACGTTTTTCAAATTTGTCGTATAACGTGTTAGTGGATTACGCGACAGGGTTGAAAAATGTCTTATGGACGTTTCCGCTCTATGCCTGAGAACATTTTATTATTGTCGAACTCTAAAACACTTTATTTTAGTCGGTTAATAGAGGTAGACTAATATGCGAGTGCCAATATGCTCTCTAAAAACATTGCCGAGGACTGAGTACTGAGATACTTCAGTGAGAACTTAAAAAGCGACACCCAACGCCATCTGTGCTAACCTCGGGACACCATTTACCGGAGTCAAATGTCTGTGGCTGCAGGCTGCGTTCCCTTCAACAAGGGTGACAGGTAAATAATATAGAGTATCACTAGTCAGTCTTTTGGCGCTCATTCGATGGGGTGAATTTTGTTGCTTAATATTTTTAACAGTTTTCTCATACAATCACCTGTTATTTCTTGTGATATTATATAGGTATTTAATTTTGTACTACTTAGCTATTTTTAAAGAATAAATGATTGTTTGGTTATCAGTTATATCTTTTTCCTCTAAGCGTGGCAGCTTCAGGGTCTACGCTTTATAAACTTTTCTCGTTCTTAAGTATAAAGGATACCTATATACTCTCGTAAATTAAATTTAACATTCCAAATAGACACAGATGAACATATCTTCGCTACGAATTAAAATATTTATTAAAGTATGACAAATTAATGATAGCAGGCTATAGGCACTGTAAAGAGCGCTTTACTGTGCTGTCTATGTATTTTTTTAACGAGACGAGTCCCACGTGTTCCTTATGTTAAGCGATTCGTAGTGTTACTCTGTGTAACTTAGGAAAATGTATTTAAGGTGTAAATTCATGAATGGTCTTCCAGGTGTATGTCCGCTGATTAGAACACACCGGTGCGGTGGGACGTGTTAAATGCAACGACTGACAAACCCGCCTAGAATCAATATTTATTCGAAATCCCATAATTTCGACCGCCATGCACACAATAGATTTATAAAGTAAACACGGAGTAAAATGTCTGTAAATAGGATTGACAACATTTTAATATATAGTCTTATGTTTACTTTGGGCTCACTCTGTTATGCCTACATGCGTTAATGCTGTAGCGTGAAATCATTGTTTTTTGTAGACGCTCGGAGATTAAATATGAATAAAAGGACAAAGCGCTGTGAACATATTGTATTTTTTTCAGCGTTGACTTTAAGCTTGTGGGATTTTAGCATTACCGCGTTGTGCCACGTTAAGTAGGTTACTTTTGTACACAAATATTTTGAGGCTTGTGAGAATTTAATTTTGGAGAAAGTAGGCTTGAAATTCTGTAATCTATATCTTATTATCTACTAGAATCTTGATGATAACTGGTACTCACAAAGAACTATACACCTACATATACCTACCTACATTAGGATGATGTAGGTAACAGGTAGGTATTAAATAAATAAATATTTTTTCAGGACATTTCACACAGCACCACCTAACCCCAAGCTAAGCAACTTAATGCTTGTGTTATGGTGGTTAGGATAACGGATATGATACTTATATATCTACTTATCTTTTTTACATACTTATAATAGATATTGAAAACCACCCAGACCAGAAACAAATAACTGTGTGTCACAAAAATATTTGTACCATGCGGGAATCGAACCCGCAACCTTCTGCGTGGCAAGCGGGTATTAGCCCACCGCGCCACAGAGGTCGTCGTTAGGTAAGTACTTACTATCACTAAATCTAAGTTAGCTACTCAAGATTATATACTACGTAGGACTAAGTGTTTTTTTTTTTGGACTGTATGCGTGGTATGATTGTAATGAAAGAGAGAAAACGATGACTCAGTTAAACATATTGTCAGCAAGTAGATGATCTATGTATATCAGTGACAGACCACCTGCTGCCCTCGTCTTTATAATAATAGGTATACTTGTACTTAGACTTAGGTACATCACATACCTAAATATATCAAACTGGAAACACTTTTAAAATGTGTCCAATTATATTATGGAGGGATGTTCTTAAGGAATTTTTAATAAATTAATTTTATGAATTTATATTTCAAAAATTGTCAAATAGTGCGAGCGATAGAGCGTCACTCAATATATACGCTCTTAAGTTATTATAACTCATTGAAATTAACGTGATAACGAAGTTCATAGCATACACATCCATATCCCCTAATCCCATGGTATAGAGACAAAGTTAAATGTTAATAAAAGTTACAACAAAATATTATACCTATTATATATTTTAAATTTCAAGTTATAGGTATATACCTAATATAGCAGAAAAAGAGAATGCTTGGTAACCACGATCTGGTTCTTGCTATCCTTAACAGTTGAAATCATTTAAATGACAAATATAACTTTGACTCAAAAATAAAAACTGTTGTAACGAACTAATTTTTATTATTATTACGTTAATGCTCTACATTAATTGTCAAAAGTAAATCGATTAAGCTAATGTTACAAAAAAAAGGCAGGTGTTTCACAAATATTAAAAACTGTCACATACAAAATGGACGTGACCAAAAGAAATGAGACAGTGAAGAGGCTTATAACCAATCTCGTTATTATAAAAGGGTACACCTGAGTAAACTGGCATCTTCAAAGAGCAGATTTTAACAGTTTGTATTTACCGATTACCCTATTGACAAACAGCGAGTTCAAAGCAGGTAATCCTTATAGGATATCGGTCTTCGATGCCGGCGGATGTAAGGGAATCGCTTTCCACTTTCATGACAAGCATAATAAGACAATTTGCTATACGTGACTTAATTTTCATTTCTTATCATCTTTGATGCAGTTACGAATGTGACATGTGAACAGGTATAATAGATTTTTTGTTTGGTGAAGATGGAAGGAAGTGCGGTTGTAGTACTCTGTAATGTTGTCATCAAAAATTTCGGCCGCATCGTCGCTTAAGATCAGGCGAGATCGTGGTCAAAGGCTAACCTATAATGAAATAAAAAAAAAATTACATAATTATTTATATTCACTTTGATGAACCGCTAGCAAAATATCGCAACACAAAGATACAAGCACTCTCGCTCCACTAATTGCAAATATATAGATAAGCAAAATGAAATCTAGAAAGAGTTTCATTTAAACAGACATTAAGCACCCACTGTAAGCCACTTACAACACACGCAAAACACTTACACCATATTATTATAACTTTGTGTGCGAGCAGATATGCGATTAGACAAGCGAAAATGTACTGAGATGACAGTCGTTATCGTTGGTTTTTTCACAAATACTGTCATTTACAGTATATGTATATTTTAGCGTTAGCCACGAGCCATTGGCGCCTTAGATTAAAAGAAATTAAGTGAAGATGCGGGCTAGCGCTGTCGTTGGAAAATTGGGCCTGTTGGATCGGAAAGAGTCGGGTGCCGCGACTCGCACCGAATTTAAATTGTGCCCTGGGCCGTGGGCCTAATTGAAGCGGCCCATGTCAGAAACGTCAATACCACATCTTCCTATTTTTTTTAAATCTATTATTGGCGCTTGTCTTAGTCTCCAATCTCTTTAACTTTCATGAATGGACGAGCGAATGGGTTTACTATGTGTGCCTCCTTTTTCAGCAAGCTCAGTCCCATAGCTTTTTCTCTCGTGTTTAGGTAGGTATATGAATATAGTACAGCTGCGTACAGCTGTCAATTTGTCTTTATAAAAATGTAAAAAATACAAAGTATGTAAGGTACTTATGAACTCGATCGGTTGAAGGTCCTCGTCGCGTCGCGTCGGCGTGCATTTTGAATAAAGGCTCGTGCAGATGTAGGGACTACCCGCGTACATTTTTGTTGCAAAAATCTTCGACTGGGTCTTCGCTCTTATTCGCGCTTAATTGAAACGAGAAAGTAGTCAAAGTTAACTTACTAATAGAAATAAAATAAAAATTCCTACATACCTAGTGTTTTCTTTTGTCCCTAGCATAATTAAAGGCTATAAATTAAAAATAAAGAAGCACAAGAAGTTAAGATTGAAAGGACAAAAAGAGAAAAACCAGCATAATCTTATAAAAGAACCTGTACACCATCTACCACAAAATTAAAGACCTAAGTGTCCCGTATTAAAAAACTGGATATTATTTCAAACGTCAACAGTTACTACAAGTACCTGCAGGGTTGGTTTACGAGAATATTTTCTTTCATACAACGACTGACATGTACAAAATGGTTGTCAATATCCCCTAATATACCTATTACCTATATAAGCAGTTGTAATCAACTTTGTACCTAAAGGACAAAAAATACCCCGAATACTTTTGATCGTCTGCGCAAGCCTTTACTATAACTCGAACGTTTATGACAGGGCATTCCGATTAATGCATTTAAAGAGTACATTTCTGCTTTCATTGCCATCAAAAGCAACGCTTAAAGCTTCTGATTAATAACCGCGACTGGCGAGATAAAAGAACTGGCTACAATAATTCATGTCTGAATGTTTGTACACGTCCGTTGTACTACAATACAGGATGGAGCCGAAGGGGTGATATTTAAACTCGAAATCAATGCCAACACCATTGTATGCACACCACGTCTGGAGGGGGAACTTTATGTCTTTTGCTTATACTAATAACGCCACCCCAAAGGGTGGTTCCTTTCGAACCGGGACCATCAAAACTTTGTATGTTAATATAAACATTCGTGTAGGCTTCGCTGAGAACATCACATAATTCAATGTACTTACCTGTCTACTTACAGAACGGAGTTTTGTTCACACCCCGTGTTACAACTCTTAATATTCCTTCAAAAATGTATAGACGTTAATATACCCTAAATCTTCTTCTTCTAAGTCGTACACTTTTGTCAGAGTGGTCGTGGTTGCTCTGATGCTCGGTCTCCTGCTTGGATTTTCCCGATGGATTTAGCGATGTGACTCCATTTTTGTTTGTTAATGGCGTTGCGAGAGCACTGGATAAAATATGCCTCTGTGGCCTTCATTATGAGGTCTGTCCAGCAAATTGGAGAACCCGTTCCCTAAATACTCGTATTTTTATACAAGAAAGTGAACGAAAATGTAATAATAGCTTCTTATTTTGTTACTTGTACATAAATTATGTATCTAATATTTTAATCATCACTCATCACGCTTAAAAGTATTGTCATGTATCGATAGAGTCGAATAAATATTGTCGTTTACACTTTCAATTTCAGTTTTTTAGCGATAAAACATGTCGCATGTCCTGTTAAATGGATAAAATATATTTAGTAGTGATAGCGCCCCACTTTTCATCAGCTTGATGTGCCCTAATTTGTTATTCTAGGATCTATGCCACCCAAAGCCTATTTCAGTCGAATTGGACCTGAAGTTGTCGTGAAGGTAATAGATAGGTAAACATCCATTCAAATTGTCACTACAAAACTGCGCTCGGCAGTTTCATCTGAAATCCTTTGTGTTATTCTAGCTTTTAAGCGAACTACAATAAATGAAAATACCTAGATTTAGGTAGAAGTTTTTGCTTGATATGGTTATGAAATTAGCATTTTTAACATTAGTGGAAAGCTCTATTGACAATCTCTATTGGCTATAATTTCATAAGATCCGTTAGAATCTAGATTTTAAGGGATAAAGTACCTTCTATAATATAAACAATTAAAATACAGGTCGCATTTTGAACACATTATAGCCCTCATCGGACTTTTCCGAACGTTACGACCTGGGAATCTTATCTCGAGTAAATAGGTACCTATACCATTCTTGGCATCTCAGCCTATTTTTTTATTCATTAGGGTCCTAAAGGTAAGTCTTTGACCACGATCTTGCGTGCTGTTAAGCGACTATGCGACCGTAGATGACAGCCTACGATGACAGCAGACTATATCTAGAAGGCGGGATAAATCCCTGTCTTCACTGAACATCATGGGGGAACACGGTCACAATGACATGATTTTGTCCAGTGGGTGGTAATTAGCCACAGCCGAAGCCTACCACCAGTATTATAGCGAGTGGAAAAACCGCACATAACTAATTGTCATATATGCGGGGCCAGGATTCAAAGTCGGTGGTGCAGATTTGCATCCGCACCACATAACCCCTTGGCCACCACCGCTTCAGAACGATCCACGTTCTACGATGGATCATCATCAATCGGGATGTGGTCAAACGTAGGCCTATTTAGTATAAAAAATCCAATAAGCATTACGATACACCTTACTGTTACTGTATCATAATTCTTAACCCTAACATTGTAGTTTATCTTTCCTTTTTGGCCCGGGAATATCACCCGAGGCAAAAGCTAACTAAAGTATTAGTATTTTTCATCACGTGAAATCATAGAACAAGCTAGTTTGGTAAAAACACATAACAAGAGTTAGAAAGGGTACGGCTCATGTAAATACGGAGCGGAACAAACTTGGAGCGCCGTTTTCGTAGACAGTGTTCGAGCAAGATTCAGCGTCTGTAACACGTGTACAGAGTCGCGACGAGGACATGTGTACGTAGCCTTCGCTCTCTTATCATACGGCTGTAGCTATTGGAAGGAGCTTGCCAAACTATGCACATTATACATGAGTTTAGGGTATTGGTACATTTAGGTATTGATATCGACGATTTCATAGAAAATACATAGATAAGTAGATAGGTCTTATTCTTTTTGATATTTCTAGCTTTTATGTACCGCGTCATTTTCAGGGGGTTAGACAAGTACTAATAGCTTGTCGGTAACACTAAAAATATGTACTGGTGACAGTCGTTATCGTTCGTTTTACCACAACGACAGTAGGTACATTTTATAGCCACAAGCGATTGGTGCCTGCTAGTCTCTCTTAAACAGTCATCGTCAATTTAAGCTTTCATACTAAACTTCAATCATTAAGAGATATAGTAGGTAATAAATATACAAAGAAAACCCTCTAAACAACGCGGCGGTGAATATATGCACGTATAAAAAGAGCGCTATGGATTTCCGTTTGAAAGTTCATTCATCAGATTTTGTTGCACAGATTGATTCGCTTTGCAACTTTAAGAAAAACATAGTCATATAAAGTATGGTACATAATAATTTAAATGCAAAGATAATTTTAAATCTACCTACTGCTCTAGGTATAGCTCCTCCAGGTATAGGTACAGCTGTACGTATTTATTGAGAAACCTATATCCCGCTTATAGGCTGGCGAAGTCTAAATAATTCTAGTTTTTTTTAAAGATGTCTACTACTACCTATAAAGGTGTCCAATGAATCTAAAACGAGCATACTGTCCAAAAGCCACCCTTGGTGCTTAGATTTCATGAAAATATAAAAGTGAAATAGTAATCTAGCTAAAATTTTGTCCGTCCTAACCTATTTATTTAACTTAGTTCTAATCTAAGAATAGGACCCAGTACCTACCTAGATGACCTAATGTTAAAATAGTCTAATACAACTTGAGTGATTCCTCTACCTAATTTCTGCAAATTTAACAAAAAAATTTAAGAAATTGCATACATTTTATTATTGTGAGACGCATTATATATATATTCTATGGCGTTGCAGCCACGGATTCTGGCAGCGTGTTCGTTTTAGTTCCGCTGCACTGTAGCGTCTAAGCGCTCTCAAGCGTTTAGCATTACCAATTCTCGGCTCATTGAGTCCAAATTGGGCCCGGCTTTGTGAAATTCCTTTTCCCCCTTTTTCATTTTTACGAGTGTTGCTTTGGCGCCAGGCTCCTAATGAACATCGTTAACTCACCCTTTTCATTAAATTCGGTCTAAACGTGCTTATTTAATACTTTGCACTTGGATTTATTGTTAGTACCCGATTTTTGTAAGTATGTACCTAAATATTTAGAATCTTTGTAAAATAATAGCTCTATCTGCTTTTGTAGGGGAATTCTTTATGTTAAGTTGATAGGTAAAGGCTACATTTTAGCGACTTAACTAGGTAGGTAGATATATACATAGGTACCTACTATTCTATACAAATAGGTAATATTATTACATACTAGCTGTGTCCAGCAGTTTAACCCGCTGTAGAGCAGTAACCTATATTATGTTATTCCAGGGTCTATGCTATCTCTATACCAAATTTCAGCTCAATCGGTCCACGCGTTATTTAGGCATGAATACTCTTTCACACAAACATACCTACATCTATAAATTCTTAGAAACTTTCGCGTTTATAATATTAGTAGGATTAAAATGTGTATACTTATCTAACGCAAAAGTAAATGTATTGCCTTCCTCTACTTAGCGCATATTACAAAATATATATTACCTTTAAAATTTTAATTTGTAATTTTGTAATACACACTTTGCTGCCGTTAGTATACGACTAATTTTACCATGGAGAAACTTTGAGAAGTCACAAGAATCTTTATATCTATAATTAGTAGGCTGAATATCTACATTTCGAGTATGATATTAAAAATTAAAATGAACTCTCAACTGAGTGCAAATGATGGGCAGGACACGGCCCGTGACGAATGGACGAACGTTGTCACCGACGTATTGTACGTGTAGGGGAACTTTTAATATTTTGTAGTCTGTTTCTAATTGCCCCACCAACGCGTCCTAGCGCGATTTAAAACGTGTCACAGCTTTTTAATTTGGACCATAAGTTGCAATAGGGTTATTTCATAGTTGTTTGTGACAGCCTCAACGAAAGCGTCACGTGTCTCGCACTTTAAAATGCTACCCATGTACGAGTAAAATATATTATAGAGTAGCATTTTATTATAATAGGTGCCTCGTAGATACCCACTCATGATCATTTAAAGTATAATTTTTAATACTAAATGGTAGAATAATAATAATAATAGATAACGATATAATATCCGTAGGGCTACCTATAATCTATAATAATTGAATGTGGGCGTGCTACGTCTCGCCTTGCTATTAAACCAAGTAACATGCTGTGACGTCATGAGTCATGACCTCCCACCAAAGATGTTTAGTGTATTGTATCACAACTGTCTTTTTTTTTTAATAATAAGTACCTATTATACAAATTTCACCGAATATCATTACCTACTCGTACATTACAATGTGGAACTATTTACAACAATAGCTGTTGTGTAGCATTGTGGTCCTCCATGTGTATTCCTATTTCCTATACATAAAGGAAAAACCGCGGTAGGTAGGTACTGGGCATAGCGAGTTTAAATTTAAAGCTCAGTTACCAAATCTCCAAACCCAATACACCTGAAATTACCTATGAAATTTTGGTAAAATCGGGGATAAATCCATCGCCGGCACGAGCTCTAGATTGGAGGATAAAGGATCTCATCATCGTCAGCTCGTGGCTGAACTAGCTAATGAAATTGATAATGCACGACCAGTATGTACTTTCCTTTAATGTTGTATGATTAAACATGAACCGAGGACTTTATCACATTTTGGCACGCGTTTGTTCGGTTGGGGAGATGGATGTTTGCAGACCGCGCATGCATCGGTTGCTCTCAGATAGAGCCGTCAATATGTCTACTCTCTACAACCTTGAGTGATTAGGTACTCGATAAATATTGCGCTTTATTTTAGGTGGAAGCGCTGCCAGTGTACACCGGAGTACCTATAGAGATAGAACTACCGTGCGCAGGGAAACGTGTCTTTTTATTAACTTTGCTTTTTTATGCTTGATTTTAATGAAATGGTTAGCTACCAAAGACGTTGACCCCTGAGTCGAAAGGTTTACGATTTTAGTAGATCTTGTGTTATATGAAGATTTCATTTATTTGGTAAAGGGTTAATGTTAACATTAATAATGCCAATTATTAGCTTATTTTGATGTTTCTCCTGTAATCCTAGTAATATCATAAACGTGAAAGTATGGATGTGATTATCACGCTGAAAAGGCTGATTGATTTTGGTAAAACGGTAACCACAAAAAAACCTACATACTTACTTACCATCTTCCTAGAATCAATTACCAGCTCGATTAGAAACTGTCGATTGATTTACTATCATGAGAATTGCGACGTTGTAATTATATTATGTAGGTAGGTACCTAAGTATGAATCTACCTTCCTAATATTAAGTTTATTATAAGGTGCCTATCGCAGCGGCAGTTAGTAATTAAATCAATTTGCTTGTAAGCATAGTCCATTGTCTAACATAATAAAGGTAGAGATCATTTATGTTTGTCACAGTAAACACAGTGGGCAGTAAGGCAATAAAGTGAGATCCACAAGGAATGGAGACCGAAGTCCGAGGGACTAACTCGCAAGATGCGACGCGGTTCCATCAGTCAGGCTGTCGCATGAACGACACGACACGGCAATGCACTTAACTTCACGCCAAACATACATGTGTCTACGAGGGCTAACTTGCTACTTGCAACCACCTACTGGATACTCTACTTGTGGTTGAAGATCCCGGACTAGATTGACAATACTTATTTAAAGGCAGGAGGGTTACCGCGGTATTCTGCCGCGATTCGCTCAGCAGGGCTATTCACTTATCTGTCAGGGTACCGAACCGAAGACCGAATTGTCAAAAATGTATGAAATGACGTATTAAATCGTATCGACTTAAGGAGAACCTACCTTCCCAAGCGGTTATAACACAGCTTAGTTGTAGAATTTAAAAAGAAAACCGTAGTGTCGGTACAAAATATGTATCTAGAATGCTTTTCACGAAAGGAGTCCTTTTGGCGGGGCGCCACTATCGCGCGTTTTAAAGTTAAAATATGTATGTATTACGTTTTGACTCCTCTTAATTTTTTATATTTATTTTCTTATTAAAATAGGTATTAACTATATCTAAGAAATAAAAATAATTTAGGACATGAAGTACCTACAATAATATACGAGGGGCATGCCAAAAGTAATTAGATACTCTTTACTCGTGACTATGATATTGTCAAGTTATACACCATCGTAAACCCTGTTTTTTAATAATTAATTTGAATGTGGAACATATTTGAATTCATCTGTTTTTTTATTCAATATACTTTTTTCTGTGATAAAGTGGGGTGCATTTTCTTAGTGAAATAGAACTTGAGCGCTGTGATTTTCGCGCTATGATTTATATGATCATAAAAAGGTTTAAAAGCTCAATAATGTTTTAATCTTTTGATAACTACTTCTGGTAAGTCTGCTTGTTCATGAGCAGTACTTTTTAATTGGATTGCTGAATTTAAAAGAGGATGAGGAAGCTTTGAATACGAAGCGTAAACATGCCGTCTGCCAACCACTGTCACCTAAGAAAAAAATAATTATTTTTGGGAGGAAACCGACGAACTTCATATGTAGGACTAGAGCGTGAATTGGGTTACGAATCAGCAGCAATGCAGACCATTATTGATTATCACGCTTCTTTCCAAAAGCGTTGTTCGAGGTGGGTGCCGCATGTACTGACCGATGAGTAGCGAGACCGTCGGGTAGATCTGTGCCCATTTATCATAGACAAATTCGGCGGAGGTAAAAATAAAAACATATACAATATTACTTAATAGCATTGAAGCATAACTCTATAACTATGTCCAAGAAACAAAGCGAAAATCAACCACATGGTGCTTTGGAAATTAACAAATACCAACAAAATGTCGCCGTGAGCAATGCACATAGAAACAAATCGTCGGTATGTTTTCTTTATAAAACCTGCCATATTGCTACTCCGGTGCTAGAAAATCATAGAACAGTACATTTTGAATGGTTGGTAATAATTTGGGCTCCAGCAGTATTATTGGCTTGATGTGACAACCGACCAAAGTCTAGACTCCGGCATATTCTTGGACGTCGCGACAACGCCGCGCCGCACACCTCCTCGAGAACATTTAATTTTTTTAAGTAAAAAAATGTGTTATTTCTATCTCTCCCTACATATTCCTCTAACATGACATCTTGCAAAGTTTACCTGATTGACAAAATCAAATAAAATTTATGAGGCAAGTCATTAGAGAGCAAGGAAGATGCGCTAAGAGCCCAAAATTATGTCATTTTTAAGGTATCTGAAAAATAGTAGACTAAAGTATTTTTAAAATGGTTTAAATGCATGAAAAAGTGTATACGTGCTCAGATTGAATGCCTTTAAATGATACATAATAATAAAACATGATTAACATAATAATTTTTGAGTATCTAATTACTTTTGGCATGACCCTCGTATAAAATCGATTAAATAAAAATTTGTTCCGCAAATTCCGCGGGATTTTCGTGAAAAACACTCTAATACTAGGAAACATTTAAACACATGTAAAGTATTTACCAATAATACCAATAATGGGTATAGTAGTATGTATACCAATGTTTAATTTACGTAAGAAAACAGCCACTCGTGTATCAGAAAATAAGCCACTCCAGGCAGGTTGTGGGATCTCCGCGTATTGTTATGAAGGGAGCGGAGTGGTCATCCCGAATCTGACACTCAATATGACCCCTCGTGACGGATGGCACGCCGTCGGTTTCGCTGTCGACTTTTGATGTGGTTTGTTTTCATCACTTGTAAATCATTAATCTAATATAACTAATATTAACAAGTGAAATTTAAAAATAACTTTTTTAAAAAAGGCAATTATTATTAGGTAGGTATAACGATCTAACAAACCTACACCTACTCGTCAAGACGAATCAAATGAGCCCAAATTCGATGGGGATGCCGTTTAATTACGGAGTTCCTGTCCAGCTCCATCATCAAATCAGTTCGATGTCGAGTTCGAGGTATTAGAGTATTAGGTATACCTACATGCATCCAAAATTTCAGCTCAATCGGAAAACAGGAAGTGGGTTAATTATATGTTGCAAGATTTGATCACAAACAGACAGACAGACAGACAACGGACAGGTGAAATAAATAATAGCTTATAAAAACATGAAAGTTTGTAAGAATGTTCGGATGTACCCATGAAGCTAGTATATCTTCATGGATGTACCTATGTTTATAACTTGTATCGCTTTCACGCCTAAACGGGTGGACCGGTTGAGCTGAAATTCGATATAGAGATGGCTTAGACCCTGGAATAACACATAGGGTACAGTACAGTGGGTAAAATCGCTGGGCGCAGCTAATCATAATTATGAGGTACGTGGCATTTTAACCGATTAAAAAAATAAGGTTCTCAATTTGTTTTGTTTGTTACTTCTTAGTTTCTTAGATCTCATGTTTTTGTTAGTTTGGTTGTGATTAGGTATACAGTTTGGCTGCGGAGTAGCCAATTAAATATAGGCTGGATATTGCACATCCAAACCGCTGCGCAGATTATCAAGAAAAATCTTACTAATCGCAAATTTTACCTACATAGATTCCCTTACAGGTAAAGTAAGAAAAATAAAACCTAATCTAACTCTTAATTGGAAAAAAGTAAGGTAGGTACTTAACATTTTAAAAATGAAAACCATAATATTATGTAACATAATATCAACACTTTATTATAACAAGCGAAGAATAAACACATACCTATTTCTATAAACTAAGTACCTACATTATTTTAACCATTTGCAATAAAATTAAATGTCAATAACAAAAATAAAATTAAAACCACAATAAAAATAATGAGCTCAACACAATCTAATAATGTCTTTTATATAGGAAGTAATATCATTATAATATTTAAAACTAATAATTATTATTTATATACAACTATTTTCTGTGTACATTATTTCATATTAGGCACCGAAACTAAATTACTTTACAACAATAAAAAAGGTATGAAAAACATTTTCATTTTTCATTTACTTGGTACTTTTTTTTTTTCAAATTAAAAAAATATCCGAAAATTTTTGAAGTCGGTAAAAATGTCTCTTCCTCATAACTTTTTCGCATAATTTTATACGGAACGGTTGAGAAAAAGCATTTTAACAGTATAAAATGACTCTAGGACCTAGTATAATTATTATCTTTTTTTTTGTCGGACATAGTTGAGTTAGCTTTTATAAGTAGTAGTTAGCCAATTAATCTACACCTTTAAAGACCCCTAAGATTGTCATCCCCTAAGATACGTAAAATTAACGTAACCACGTATTAACGTATTATAGTTGCAGAATCTAATTATAATAATATACCATATCTCTGTACATATAAGTACTTATATACCTACTTAAAAAAAGGTTTAGTGCGAATTTAAAGAAATTTACTACGGACATTTTTAATAAGCAAGTTCAACATTTTTATTAATCGAAAATTTCAGCATTTTTCGAAACCTATGTAATATCAACTTTATAATAATTATTATATTGTCTTTTAGTAAAAAAATAAATAATTTACCAGAAAAGTCATTGCAGACGCCATCTGTGCCGTAGTAATGCCAATGCAACGACTTTTGTATCTTTGCAACGAAAAAAAAAGAACAAAATACTTTGATCATAAAAACATAGATGGCGCTGTACCGTATTGGACTACTAAGCGTAGTCAACCTCTGCAGTGCACATAACGAAAACTTTTCACAATGATTACAAAGACCAAGAAAGTGCGACGATAATTCCATAGGTGGCGCTTTAGTAAACTTTATGAAAACAAATTAAAAGAAAATGAACACGATCATGTAAAAGGATAATATTCTGAGCCAAAATTACATGTATTTTTTACTTATAAAAGACCTTTTGACAAATACTACTAGCTATAACAACATAAGGACAAAACTCATGTCTCATATAGTTCAGTATATAAGTTCACGCTAGTAGTACCCGCCGTTTAACCTAAGGGGTCAGTTTTGTTGTGTTAGTTATGAGGAACACTCACGGGAGTTTTAAAATCGTAAACCACTACATTTTCTTTGTAAAAACATAGGGTAGTCTGCGTTTACAAACGCTATAGAAAAACACGAAGCTAAGGTTACTTTTAAAATTAAGGTACTTTGCAAATGGCGACGTACCTATCGTAAACGCACGTTGGACGACAGCAATGACAAGATGAAAAAAAAACGAATCCACGTACGAAACGCTAGAATGAGATTTTTAGTGTCGTTACGATAATCATAAGGTACAGGATTAAAACGTTTTTACTTTTTACTAAAATACTTTTTATGAAAACATTATAACTTTTACATTTCCTTAGCTTAACTTAGTACCTACATAATACAGTAGGTAGGTACTTATTATAGCTAGGTATATACTGGAATTTTTCTAGATTATAATCCGTACGCCTTGAATTCATGGCTCTTGGAAAGAGATAACGCTGCCCATAATTAGTAGTACAGTGCTACCCAGTATTTTACAAAGGTAAATTCTGGCTTCTTATTTGAGAGTCATAAGTCATAAGATGTTAAGACTCTTCAGCCCAGTAATTTCACTAGCTACAGTGCCCTCTTAACCTAAGCACAGTAATGTTTGCACATCACTGCTCAGGCGGTAGAATAACTAGCACTGTTGGGGTACCCACCGAGTCGACCTCCTGCAAAGGAAGTCTACCCCCGGTTAAGTTTGCTTCTTAGTCTTGTAACAGTTACGTCATGACGATACGTTTACGACCAAAGTCGTGTGTAAAAACTAAAAACCCTAAATAAATTTTAGTTCCGATTTTCACAAGTCAAAAGATCCTTGTAAATATATAAATTACGTATTAAATGGGGTTAGCCTTACTATTTTATTATTTTCTAATGTCAGAACACACATTTTACCTTAAACCTATAAGTCTTCTATCTAACTCTTTGTCTTTTCCAGTAAATACAAATCATACGATCTAAACGGATATAGCTGAAAAAAGAACTAAAGCTTGAAGCACTCGGTTCAAAATTGAATTCATAACTGGTGTTTTTTTTTTAAATTTATTATAGGCCTTTGACCACGGTCTCGCGTGATGTTAAACGACCGTGCGGCCATAGATGATAGCAGACTAAACCTACAAGGCGGGATAAATACCGCCCTAG
This sequence comes from Hemithea aestivaria, assembly GCA_947507615.1. Classification (NCBI taxonomy): domain Eukaryota; kingdom Metazoa; phylum Arthropoda; class Insecta; order Lepidoptera; family Geometridae; genus Hemithea; species Hemithea aestivaria. Next base: position 7,864,192 of record OX382323.1, read on the forward strand.
CTTCACTGAACAACATGCCGGAACAAGGGCATATTGATCGCTTTGATGGAATTATGCAAATAAAGGCATAATACTGTCATTGATTTAAGAAAATCTAGGTTAAAATAGTATTGGTCACTTGAACCAAATGGTAGGCGAAAATCATCATAAAATAAGTCAAATTATATTCTGCTGTAAAGTTCTTCTCCTAAGTAATAAATTTTTCAAGAATTTGATACTGTGAAGCACAGTTTTACTCAGGTCTACAGTACATCCATTTAAATCGTTAAAACTACATAATACAAAATATGTCATTCAATTTTGGTCCCACCCTAAAGACCTGTCCACAGCCATTTTCCACTGTTTGTACCTCATATCTCTTTCGTCATCAGATATTTGTGGAGTGTAAACGGTTCCATCGCTCATGGGTATAGGTGTTATTTGCTTGGTTATGACGCCCCAGTACGCCGCCAAAGCTGCTCCTAAAGCCGTGCTCTCAGTAAAACCCGCTTTGATTACATTTATCCCAATTAAATCCGATTGCATTTGCATTACCAGTTCGTTTGACGTCATACCGCCGTCTACCTGAAATATTAAATAGAAGAAAACATGTAGATATGAAGTCAACACATTTTTAAAAATTATGTAGGACGTTATGCTCACTGAATATTTTTAGTGAAAAACAAAAGATTTGAGATGAATTCTACTTCTACATTTAAATAGATGTATTTTAATGCATTTGAATCGTCATAGAATGTTTGTGACAGACACATGACTACAGTAAGTAGGCAAGTATTTCACCATCATCATCTCAGCCATTGGACGTCCACTGCTGAACATAGGCCTCCCCTTTGGACTTCCATATGTACCGGTTGGAAGCGACCTGCATCCAGCGTCTTCCGGCGACCTTTATAAGGTCGTCAGATAAGTATTTAATTAAAGGTACAAGAGTACATACCTTGAGCAACTGCAGTGGTATGTGACAATCTTCGTTCATTGCATCCAGGATATCTCTCACTTGGTAGCAGACCGCCTCGAGAGCTGCTTTGATAATGTGATTGGAATTTGTATCTTCTGTTATGCCGCATATTACCCTAACAAATATATAGAAAAGTTAAAATTATTACAAAAGGTTAACATAATGCAGCAATAGAAATGTTGACAGGGTCTAAAAAAATACAATATATCATTAGTCCGAAATTTGAATAATAAATATCAGATACGTAATTTTTTTTGTTTGTGAATAGAATAAAAAATACTTGAGATATAACGCTTATATAAGTTTTCGGTTGAGGTCGCGCTATGTTACTAACCGGCCCAAAATGTACCAAAGTTCGGCTAGTAAAATCACGACCAAGCAACTTTATTGTGTTGTATCTCATACGTTTTTTATGAAATTTCCAAAGATTGTATAAAAATAATAGTAACAAAATAGCCTCAACGGCCCAAAACAGTATGTTATATAATATAAAATCACCTACCCTCTGGCGTCTTGCCTCCAATAGGGTGCATACAATCCACTGAAGGCGGGCACAAACACCACACTTCCATTCTCAGTTGCCTTTTCAGCTAGTCTTTGAGAATCCTTTGCACTTTCTAATAGACCAATATTATCTCTGAGCCATCCTAAAGCTGCTCCTGCAACAGCGACCTGAAAAAATCGTTGTCAAGTTTATTCTTTACCAGAGGATCTAACTATTAATTTTATTATTCAAACTATATGTAAACATGGACTATTTTTTACACTTTACTAATATAATATTGCCATTGTCAAACTTTACAAAAGAATGTACCTAAATAGGTACAGGCAATAAATAAGCATAAAAACAAATATTATATCATACTAGTTTATGCTTGCAGTTTCACTTCCATTGATAAATCCTTTCTTAGAAGTTCCATGCTATTTAACCTATCGCTATGAAAATTTAGAATAGAATACTCTTTATTGCAACCAAAGAAAAATACAGTTTTACTTAATATTAGCATTGAAATACAATTTGGTCCACAATGGGCGGCGTTATCGCTGAGAGCGATCTCTTCTGGGCAACTAATCTTTGTTTGGAAAAGTTGATTTCAACTCAATCCGTTCAGCAGTTAAAGTTTCACACTTTTCTTATATAATATCTAAATATATAAAAGGTAAGAGTGACTGACTGATCTATGAAAGCACAGCTCAAACCGCTGAATGGATTGCAATGTAATTTTGAATACAGATATATATTGTGTGACATAGATATAATATGTAATGGATTTTCATGCGGGTAAAGCGAGCATAAGCTAGTATGAAATAAACTTAAGACAATAATTATCTCACCGAGCCTTCCAAAGCATATACAGGTGGATTATTAGCACCAAACTGGTATGCCACAGTAGTCAACAATCCACTGGTAGAATTGACCCGGACGTCACCGGTGTTATACAGAACAAAACATCCAGTACCATAGGTTGCTTTAGCCTGACCTTTCTGTAGGCACATCTGGCCTACGAGGGCCGCTTGCTGGTCTCCTAAACAACCTGATATTGGTATGCCAGCGAGAGGCCCTTCTGGTATGTAGCCATATATCTGAAAACAAATGTTACAAGTATGACAAAACCTAGCAAAGTCAGTCAAAAAAAATGAAGTCAGGTAGAGTGAATAACATCTGTATTTTTTTTTCCAGTGGTTTATTTATTTATTTATCAATAGAGATAGTAAGCTTACAGTGCGAACCAAATCACTTACTATCGATATAATATTATGTATCTTATATACAACATAATACATATTATGATGAACTTATCTATAACTTAAATAAATAACCCGCTGTATCGTATATTATGTTATTCCAGGGTCAAGCCTATACCTACCTCTATACCTACTAAATTTCAGCTCAATCCGTCCACCTGCTTAGGCATGAAAGAGTAACAAACACACATCCATGCATTCTTACAAACATTGTCATTTATAAAATTAGTAGGATCCTCAGCGTTAATTTAGCGCATCTCATTCTCTATCTCATTCACCTATACTTGATTTTTTATACATATTATACTTAATATTATAATTTATTTGGTTATTATTTAGCACAATGTTAGGACTAAATGTTAAAGTAGCATTTTCTATGAGTTATCCTGAGCAGACATTACTGTCATAACACAACAAAAAAAATCTCTCAATAGATACAACTAGTTTGCTGTAAATATAAAGTAAAAAGCAACATTTAATATCTAATGTAAATTGTACCTCAGAACTCGACTTTATTTCAGGCAAAACAGATTTTGGCACTTCGAAGAATTTGAGCAACAGTGAGTCCCAAGTCAAGTTTTCAATATTCATGAGCATTGTTCTCGAGGCGTTGGTGACGTCCGTGACATGCTTGCCCCCGTTTGGTCCACCTACAAAGTTCAAAACATAACATTTAAAGCCAGTTTGTATCTTTGAATTGTATGACTATTTGTACTTAAGTAAGGTCAACAGAAGCAAAGTATTATAAAGTAGAAATATTAACTAACCAGGCTCTGATAGATTTTTCTTGTACAACCAGATCATTGATGATCATGGTCATCAACATCATTTAGTTAAAGTCTATGATACTTCATGATGGGCACAATAAATATTTTGGGTGACTGAGAATGTGTATTATTCTGCCTTGACTTAGCAAATAAACCATTTTGAACATTATAGTGAATTATGCTCATTTAAAAATCTCAGTGGTAAAACTCTGCACAAACTATAAGTACCTACATATTGGTAAAATTCAACCACATTTTAAATGCAGGTCATTCCCATGGACATAAGAAACAATTTATTTTCCATATAGATGTGATATTAAAATGGTTTAAATCTGACAGCTAATAAGTACAACCACCATTGCATAACAGACTTATTAGCAACATAGCAGTAATAATATGAAATAAAAATTAATTGTATGTTATTATCACTTATCACACAGTAATAAAATATAGATAAGCAGTTTACTTGTATTTCTCCAATGACAAATTTTATTGAAGTCAGATTAGATAGTTAAACCTAACTCTAGTAATTAAAATTTATTATTACCCTAGTTTTAATCTATAGAGATAACACATACGTCTAACAATATATCTTGTAAATATGATTAACTTAAATAAAACTCATATGCATTAGTGAAATTAAAATAAATAATGTTACTAATATTATATACATGATAGTTTGCATGTTAGGATGTCTGCATGCATGTTTGTTACTCTTTCACGCATAAACAGGTGGACCAATTGATCTGATATTTGGTATAGAGATAGCTTAGACCCTGGAATAACACAAAGACTATGTACTGCGGGTAAAACCGCAGGGTGCATTTAGTTTATTATATTTATTTCTACATTGCTTTCAATAACTGAGAATGAGAATTTTAATAATTTATATCTTAAAATAAATCGGCTAAACCTGTTTTAGAGGGATTGAAAAGTCTGACATATATTATTATATTTATGACAGTAAAACCATAATATAATTGGGTATATTTAGCTGATATTTTTGTATTAAACATGTTCTCGACAATGTGTAAAAAATAGAATTTGTGGATTTAATGAAAAGGAGAAATTTCATTACATCAGAGACTGGAAAGACTGAGCACTGGATTGTAATGAATGTTTTCAGGATTGAGTCATAGTAAAACTATGTGTTTAGGAAAATACATAACTGAACTTTGTTCAGAGCATAGCATTGACATAATGTAAACTTCTATTGTACTGATAGCCCAGTAAAAGAAGGATTGTGGATCGAAAAGTCGAAAGCAGAAAATCTAACTTAGGGACTTTGTTTGGACTAGTGAGGAGATAAACATACTAAAAGTCCCCACCCCTCCGAGGTGAGCCCGAGGGGGGGGAGGCCGAAGAAGGTCCCATTTTTAGGTTTTTTGCTTATATGTCAAAAATTGTGCGTTTTACGATATTTTGTTGTACTACATTATTAAACCTCTTAAAATTTTCTACAACTTCGGCCTTGACACTTTTTATCTATCTCCAATCGTTGTCCAGCTATGAGCTTCCAAACATGGTCTATTTTGAAGACGCTTAAATTAGTTTTCCATACAAAGTCGGTAAAAAAATCTTACAAATAAAATTTGACCAACTTCTGGTTGTCTTATCATAATGAAACTTTGCAAGTGTCTAGAAATCTGATGACAGTTTAATAATCTGGTACCACTGAGCTGATCTGATGATGGAGCCAGGAGGTGTCTAATGAAACTCTTCAATGGCTATTAGTAAACCCGTCGAGTTTGGGCACATTACATTCGAATCGATGAGACTTTTTCATTACACTTGCTGTCGAGGGTCTGATAAGGGACCAAGAGGTGCCTACGTCTCATCAATCCGAATGTAATGAGCCTAAAGTCGCCGGTTTTACTAATAGCCATTGAAGAGTTTCAGTGGACACCTCCTGGCTCCATCATCAAATCAGCTCAGTGGTACCAGATTATTATACTGTCATCAGATTTCTAGACATTTGCAAAGTTTCATTATGATAAGACAACCAGAAGTTGGTCAAATTTTATTTGTAAGATTTTTTTACCGACTTTGTATGGAAAACTAATTTAAGCGTCTTCAAAATAGACCATGTTTGGAAGCTCATAGCTGGACAACGATTGGAGATAGATAAAAAGTGTCAAGGCCGAAGTTGTAGAAAATTTTAAGAGGTTTAATAATGTAGTACAACAAAATATCGTAAAACGCACAATTTTTGACATATAAGCAAAAAACCTAAAAATGGGACCTTCTTCGGCCTCCCCCCCCTCGGGCTCACCTCGGAGGGGTGGGGACTTTTAGTATGTTTATCTCCTCACTAGTCCAAACAAAGTCCCTAAGTTAGATTTTCTGCTTTCGACTTTTCGATCCACATACCCTTTTTGGGCACTCATTGACTGGACTATGAAGTAATTTTTACTCATGACAATCTGCAATGACAACTGCTACATAGTGCATCCTTGAATGACAGATACTGAGTTTTCTTTATTATAAGTCTAGATCCTTAGCTACCAATAAACATTTAACATAAAAACAGCTAGATAGACTAAAACTAAGAATGTGAAATAACACTTTTCTTATTGTCTATATTGCGGTGAAGACACTTTGTACATGTATATGGAATGCTGAGTGAGATTATAATTTTGTGTGTGTGTGTGTGAGAATGTATGCGCCACACACACATTATCATGTGGGTCGTGGGTACCTTTTTTGGTGTCAGCATACTTGTTATAATTTTACTATGGACTTGCTATATTTTTATTATGGTTTAACTAGCCGCACCCAGCAGTTTTACCTGCTGTACTGTAGCCTACGTGTTATTCCAGAATCTATGCCATCTCTATACCAAATTTCAGCTTAAATGATCCACACGTTTAGGCGTGAAGAGTAACAAACATACATCCAGACATCCATTTATTGTTACAAACTTTCACGTTTATAATATTAGTAATAGATTGTACCTATACAATATCTGTATTTTCTTGTATCTGTTGTTGTGTATATGTTTTATTATGTTGATATTTAGTGAAATATTACCTGTCAGGTTCCATATAATCCACGTGTCAACAGTGCCAAAGCAGCATGTACCATTTTTCATGGCAATTTTCACGGCATCTATGTTATCACTCAACCATCTCAACTTGACTGCACTGAAGTATGGTGACAAAGGTAGACCACATAATGGCTGGAAAAATTAAAAGTTGTACAATAAAAAAAAAAATTCTGTGTTAAAAAATGTTGCTAAACAGTTATATGTTATGTTAAAATCATGGTGCAGCATCAACCTTCTGTTTAATTTGAATTTTCAGTTTTTGGCTTTGAACATGGCTAGTTACCTTACCACCCACTAGATTCTAGATAAAACTGTCTCACCTGGCTAGGGCAAATTTGTCCCATTTTTTTCACAGTAAATAAACTAAAAGATATAATAAAAAACGATATAACAAAATTTGTGATGGAATGATGAAAAAAAATCTTGGAAAACTCCTCTATATTGTAGTTTATTAAGAGACATAACATTATGTTAATGCCTTACCTTTAGGTAATTCTGGTTTCTAGTCTTGTTTGGTATTGTGTCCAGTAACTTATCAATAGTAGAGGAAGTCCTCATGTCGAGCCAAACAATAGCATTGTGAAGGGGCTTGCCTGTGTTCCTGTCCCATACAATAGTGGTTTCACGCTGATTTGTTACTCCTATCGCTATAATATCCTGAAGAGATACATATCACAAGTGAAATAAAAAAAAACTTCTTAAAAACAAGTTTTTATTATTACCTATTACAATCCAGCATCACATGAAGAAGAATAAAATAAGTCCAAAATCTTTATTTACTGAGTTCCTATGTCCACCAGATCAGCTCGATGTCATAATAATATTGCATTGTCATCTGATTTATACATGCATCCAAAATTTCAGCTCAATCGGAAACCGGGAAGTGGGTCAAATTAAACTTGCAAGATTTGATTTCAGACAGACAATGGACACTGTTTATTTCTGTGCCAAATTTCAACTTAATCTGTGTAGCAGTATTGGTTGTGTGTTGATAGATTAGTGTAGTAGGTAGAATAGTCAGAATTTGTGTCCTCTCCCTCAATTCAATCTTTTATTAAAAAAATATTCTAAATAAAAAAAAATGGTTGAGAAGACTCCATTTTTGAATTCATCACACTGATAACCCGTGCTGGAAAAATATGAGCAACATTGTAAGCCCACGGAGTGACTATTTTTGATAGGATTCTTTATTAAGATATAGGAGAAGAAACATGGGGAAACTGATCTGAATTGTATCTCGTAAGAGAACCCAGCATTCCAGCAAACGACGAAAATAAGCTGATGATTTTCATCCAAAACCCACTATTTTAAACATTCACACAAACTCATTATCTACTACATCACACTCATACTACTGATGCAGGAAATGATTTATCTGCTCAACTGTGACAAATAATTAATTATGTAAGTAGCAATAATTATTGACCTTAGTGGTCATACTGTGACTAATGACGAGCAATTACAAACAAAAATATTATTAGGTAAGAAAAAATCACATACCTTTGCACTCCCGCCTAATGACTCCAAATCTTCTACTGCCTTTTGTATACAGGTTTGAACCACTTCTAAAATAGCGTAAGGATCCTGTTCTACCCATCCTTCTTGAGGAAACTTTTTATCCAGCTCTTTTTGGTGGACGGCTACAACTTCAGAGGATTCCGCTTTGAATATTATGAAACGCGCACTTGAGGTGCCCTCATCAATGGCACCGACTAGAGGACCAAATTTACCGTGGCTGGACATTGTAAGAGACCTGAGGCTAACGGGACAAAACACTTAAAACGGTAAAAACGAAAGACGAAAATATATTATTATAATATTATGAGAAATAAACCCACTACGCTCTGCACTCTGCAATGTTTTTAAATTATTGTCAATTATTGTGATTTGTAATTATTTGACTTTGACGCTACATTGAAACTGACGTAACTTTCCATCGAATGTCGTCTATAGATCATTCACAGTTATTTTACCTCTAGCCCTTACATTGGCTAGCCTGAAAATAATGTTGCCATGTCAGGTGAGTATTGACTTCCCCATTTTAACCAACTACAAAATGGCGAATTACTTTTTTCTTCCACAACCACCTCAATATGGAAATCAAATGAAAGGGCACTGTATAAAATTTAAAATCCAAGATGGCCGCCATTCAAAATGGTGAATTACGTTTTGCGTTGGGGGCGGGGGGTTTTTAATTTTTTTATTTAATTCACTTGTAAGTATTATTATAAAGTGATGTGTGTACTTACATGAATTTCCTGTTTCGAACCTACCTAATATTTTATATCATATTGATAGTTCGCAGTAACCACTTGTTCATATTATGTTAACCATCCGATATTGTTATAGATAAATTCTTTTTCTTCAAAGGAAATTGAGTTTATGGGCATTGGTAAAGCTTGGGATTATAATAATAATTATTAAAACAACGAGTACAAGTAACCTTATCAAGTACAAAAAGTAACGTTTGAACAAGAAAAGTAACGCATTTTTGAAAATTTTACACAATATACACAGTTGAATAGAAATACGCTTACATATTCTAACATTTCGGTGATAATTACTAATTTTTCAGTTTATTTAAATAAGAAATTGCTAATCAACAAAAAAAATCCTTTTCTAAACCAGATAAAGTTATACAAAATTGCCTTATTTTTTTGTCTCTGCTAAATCAATAAATTAACTATTATTTTCTATACCATTACAAGGAAAAAGATTCATTGATTATAAGGTTCAATTTAAAATAAAGACCTTGAAAAGTATCGTAAAAGTCATCTAGACACGAATACAAAAGTAACTCAAAGGGTGAAAAAGTAACGTAAAACGTAACAAAAGTAACGATCTGGCAACATTTTTACAATAATGCAACATAAAGAAAATAATTTTGACATCTGTCAGAGGTAAAATAACTGTGAATGATCTATATTTAATTGAATGTTCTATGTAATCACGGTTCTCTTTACCGTGATGTTATGTAATAATAAAATTATTAAGCTTAAAATTATCTTCGAACTATAAATTTTCTGCAGAATCAGGAAGAGGTTAAGGATTAATAAATAGGCGGACATAATTTATTCGTTTCTAATAATTTTGGCAAATATATCTCTGTCAGTGTCAATGTAGGCAAAAAAATTAAAAAAAAAAGTGTATTTGACATTGAAAAATAAAACAGAGTTGAAATTGACATTTACAATGTAATTTATTTTGACAATTGTGTATTTTTTTAAATAAAACATTACAAGCATATAGTCCAGTCAATTTAGACATTCGAAGTTACATAAAGTCCCAACAAGCTGAATTTCTGTGAAGTTGTTCAAAACATAATTATAAACAATGTCTAGAAGTTCCCCATCATTCCCCTGTAAGGAAAAAATTTAATTCAAGGTCAAAGGTCAAAACAATGAGTTTTTCGCGATTTTCAGTAAAACGGTAAGTTTTATCATAAAAACATTTTAGACAAAATTGTAGATCATAAAATTGTCTACAAAAAAATATTTAATACTTTTTTTTCTACGAGCCACCGTTTTTGAGATATAACGATTCAAAAAGTTGTAATCTCTTATATAAAATCGTTCGTACACTTTCGTGCTATCAACGCACAGCCCAAACGGCCGGACGGATTGAGCTGAAATTTGGACAGCGTATTCCTTGGAAGATTTCATCGTGCAATAAGAAGCGATTTTTTGAAATTCCCTCAGGAAAAGGAATTATTCCCGAAAAACGTTTGTATGCAAATCCGTAACCGTTTACCCGATTGAGCTGAAATTTTGTAAAACGATTGTTGGGATTGTGTTGAGGAACATTGAATAGTTTTTATGACACAATTTAACTTTAAAGAGGGGGTAAGGGGGGGGTCAAAGTTTGTATGGTAAATTTAGAACCGCTGGCCCTATTGAGCTGAAATTTGGTACAAAGGTAGACCAAGTCCTAAAAAATGATATGGGATACTTTTTATTCCAAAAATCAACCTCTAAGGCGGGATAAAGGAGGTCAATGTTTGAATACGAAATCAGTAACTAATGACCCCATTAAGCTACAATTTGGTTTAGACATAGTTCGAGCCCAATTTTTTGTAGACAATTTTATGATCTACAATTTTGTCTAAGATATTTTTATGATAAAACTTACCGTTTTGCTGAAAATCGCGAAATACTCATTTTTTTACCTTTGACCTTGAATTATTTTTTTTCCTTACAGGGGAATGATGGGGAACTTCTAGACATTGTTTATAATTATGTTTTGAACAACTTTACAAAAATTCAGCTTGTTGGGACTTTATGTAACTTCACTCTCATTTTTTGGTCTAAATTGACCGGACTAATACTGTCGCAAGTCTTTATCATTTGCTAATTGCAAAATTACTCTTTACCGTGATAATATTATTATGCTTTATTATAATGTATGCTATTTCATTTGTTCAATGTTAACCACACCCCCATAAAAATAATTTGTGAGATAAATATGTAATAATATTTATCTCCACCATACATAGATAATTATGCATTGTTTGTCTGAGACTGAGCATTTTGATCTGAGGCACCAACGCTTCTTTTTCAAGAGTCATAAAATGTTATGACTCTTTAGCCAAAGAATAGAAACTATTACTATACGCACTTTAGCCCAGTAATTTCACTAGCTTCAGTGCTCTCCTACCGAATCACAGTACCTAATGTTTTCACATCACTGCTCAGGCGGTAGAATAACTGGCACTATGGTACCCACCTAGACGACCTCCTGCAAAGGAAGTCTACTGTCTACCCCGGTGATTTTTTTGTGTATAAGTGAAATTAAATTAAAACATGTTTAAAACACGCCAATTAAAACATTCTCAAAAAAGATGACTAAAACAGGTGTCCTATTGATTTACCTAAAGTTTTTAGTCCTAAAGTTATTTCCCATAACTCATTGGTCCTAACATACAGTTATCCTAATATTTATTAGGCATATTTTTCTGTAGTCATAATCATTTATGGCCTTTATCATCATAAGTAATAATGTTGTTAGATATAATAGTTTGAAATCCTAATTTTAAACATCATAACCTTTAAAGAATATAACGTTGCTTGTCATAATATTTATTGTCCTAATCTTCAAAGTGCATAAATAGTATTTGTCATATTATTTATTATCCTAAACATTAAATTGTAAAATTTTGTTTGTCATAATAAATATTGTCCTAATCATTAAAGTGTATAATTTTATTTCGTCATAATGTTTCTTGTCCTAATATTTAAAGTATATAATGTATTTTCGTCATAATGTTTCTTGTCCTAACATTTAAAGTATATAATGTATTTTCGTCATAAAGTTTCTTGTCCGAATGAATATTGTCCTAATCATTGAAGTGTATAATTTTTGTTAGATATAATGCTTGTTGTCCTGATTTTTAAAGTCTATAATTTACATTTCTTTATATCATATTTTTTCTTGTCCTAATGAATATAGTCCTAATATTTATTTATTTTATAAGTTGAGGAATTTAAATAATGGATTTATGGTAAATAATATCAAAAAATAATTGCAAGCTGGAAGGGATTTATCCCGCCTTGTAGGTTTAGTCTGCTACTATCTTCGACCACATCGTCGCTTAACATCACGAGAGATTGTGGTCAAACTCGATCTATGCGTGCCGCGGCAGCGGCCGGCGAAGCGCCAGAAGTGACTGGTTTTTATTGTGGAGGGCGAGGCATTTCAACATCAGTTGGTTAGGTTAGGTTTGAACAGTGTCTATATAATGCGCGAGCCGAGCGAGCGAAGCGAGCGTGCCGCGGCAGCGGCCGGCGAAGCGCCAGATTTAAAGTTAAAGTTTAAAATAATATGACCAATATAAATTAGGATGTGAAATAATTGTGACTAAAATTCTTAGGTTCAATAATCGTCAGGGCTCAAAATATTAGGACTAATATAATTTAGGACGTGAAATGATTGTAACTAAAATTTTAAGGGTCAATAATCGTTAGGGCTTTAAATATTAGGACTAATATAATTCAGGACATGAAAAGATTGTGACTAAAATTTTAAGGGTTAATAATCGTTAGGGCCTAAAATGTTAGGACTAATATAATTTAGGACGTGAAAACATTGTGACAAAAAATTTTAGGGTCAATAATCTTTAGGGTTTTAGATATTAGTGCTTAAAATAATAGGACTATTAACAGTAAGGACATGGAATGATTATGAATAAAAATTTTATGGTCAATAATTGTTAGAACTAGAAATGTTATGGCATTTAAATATTATGACTTTAAACATTAGGACAAGTAATAGTAGGAATTGTAATATTAGAGATAATAATTATTAGTAACAACTCACATTAGGACTAAGAAAGTTAGGATTTTTTAAATTAGGATTTAAAATGTTAGGGGAATAATTAGGGAACCGACTAAAACATTGTTCTTGATGTTCTTTTAAAAAAATAACACTTTTTTTTCAACCCTTCCTACCTAAATCTTTGGAGGTCCAAGAAGCATACTACGACGTGATTCGTCATTCGCGATGCGCGCGATGTGAAAACTTTACTTTATTACCTTTAATTCATAGATGGCACTAGAAGTCTTTTTTATCCACAGTTCACATTAAACATTTTTCCATATTAAACATTAATTATATTATCATTATTACGAACTGTGAAAACGCGGCTATTGCATTATTAAGATGAATATTAATAATATATTACTTAAAACTTAAGATAGTTATTAAAGACATCGTTTATCTAAGTAGGTAGATACATAATATATGTATAAAATTATTAATGTTGGAGACCTCACGTATACTTATAATATCTAATAATAAAATAACATTATTTATTATTTTGGTAGGTAGTCAATATACCTACCTACCAAATGTACATACCAAAACCTACCTACCAAATGTACCTTACCTATGAATATTTTAAAAAAACCTGACACTGTGTGATTGTGGATATTTCATTATAAATCATTCATTAAAAAATAGTAAAGCTTAGGTCGTGCAATATAAGACTGGACGATTTAAACCTCCATATTATATTAGTTAGTTATCATATTAGTTGAGTTGCTTTGTGGTCAACTGAACCGTTTTCAGGTCAACACAGGCTGCATGATCTGCTGTCCTCTTGTCAATGGTAATTAGTCGGGATCATAGGTTGGGATCAACTGCTTTACAAGGCATTAAGCTACAATAATCATAACTGTGATCAAATATTGAACTAATTTATCCTTTTTACAAGCTTTTATTTAATTTCAACCGTCCTAGTATTTGTTTTTATTCATTATACCAAGGTGGTATAGTGGTATAGGTTAGCCTTTGACCACGATTTCGCGTGATGTTAAGCGATGATGCGGCTGAAGATGGTAGCAGACTAACCTAGAAGTCCCGATGTTTGTCTGTAATTTAATGATTCGCCCACTTCTCGAAATTTTGTATGCTTATGCATAGGCGGGGGGGGGGGGGGGGGGGGGCAAGGCCCCCCCCCAGAAGCATTGTAGAGTTACGAATTTTGCACATATTTCATGGTAAATGTTATAATTTTTTTCTCGGCGCTCGCAGCAAGCTGCTCGCGCACTTATTGTTAAGGATGTTTAAACTTTCTAACTGCTCAGAGCGAGCTAAACACACACTTTTCATAGTAAAAATTATAATATTTTTGCCTGTCTGCACCTTGGCCCCCCCCAGAACCAAATCCTGGATCCGCCTATGTGCTTATGTAAATCGGATAACAATGAAAATTTATAAGTATAGATAACATGGAGTTGATCTGATTTTGAAACCGGAGAGTGCCACTAGGAATTCGGTAGTTAAACGATACTCGATCTTGGTTTGTGCTCGTATGCTTTGTCTTGACGAGTACCTACTTTGTTGCTAGATGATACCCAGGGCCTGATGATGGAGGTAAAAATTGGCCATAAAAAATTTTTGGGGCCAATCCTGGATCCGCCTATGCCCCAGAGCATGTTTAAAAAGCATTTTTATGTAGGTACACTATGACAATTGTTAAGTCCTAAAGACGCTAGTAAAATAATGATCGGGGAAAGTAATCCGAGTCATTAACAGTACCTACCGCCCACACCGTAAACGGATAATACTGTAGACTATCACAAAGCGTGCCGCTAAAAGGGACAAGAAATATTACGTCACCATATTTCGGGTTACCATACGAAGAAAATTAAACCAAAATTTGTGCATGTTCCTTTATTTTTTAGAAATAAGTACCTAACCATTTATTAAGTAAAATACGAGGTAGACTTACTATATATAAAATGTACTCTGTGAGTTAGACTTTATCCTAATGGTAAGAGATAAGGTTGAGGTTTTAAAGATCTTTATTATCAATAATTATCAACAAAGACACACTTAGGTACATAACAATTATTATTTCGTTAGTCGTCACAATCATCAAGTTAAATAAAACTTAAATAATAAGATTACAAGATAGGGTAGATATTATTAGTTGCCGCGGGCGAGTGCTTCGGTGTACCTGCAGCCCCGGTGATATGGCATTCCGCAGGAACACCCCCATGTTTTTTAATGGTTATCCTCGCCACACACATCTTCGACGGGGGGTCCCACATACCACCCTGCGCCCCTCGGCGCTGGGTGACAATGCGCGGGTAACGCATTTTCCTGGGGGGAAAAAAGGTAGTTACTATACTTCGTTTCAAAAACAAAGATAATTTTCAGGTCAGGAAGGTTATAATATTAAAAAACTATATTAAACGATATTTGCCATGATACAAAATATATGAGATAAATTCAAATATACATATTCCTATAATTTTAAATGTTTGAGTTAAACATATAAGAAATTTATTTTCTACAATATATAACTCGTTGGTACAATATAGAGGTAAGATATTATGTAAGCTGTTTTTTAAACACGGGAAATGAGTCTACATTTTTTATATGGGATGGTATTTGGTTATAATTTATAATTTTAAGAGATAACCTTTTTATTGTAAGCTTTTATTTACTTTCACCTGTCTGTTGTCTGTCTGTCTGTAATCAAATCTTGCAAATTTAATTAGATCCACTCCCGGTTTCCGATAGAGCTGAAATTTTGCAACCATATATAAATCGGATGACAATGCAATATTATTATGACGAGGAGCTGATCTGATGATAGAACTGGAAGGTGGCCATAGGAACTCCGTAATTAAACGACGCAACTCTATCGAGTTTGGGCTCATTTGATTCGTCTTGGCGAATACTTTGGTGCTAGATGGTAATAATAATAATAAAAGCTTGTTTTTATTAAGTTTTTTTTTAAATTTCACTTGTTTATTTACAAGCATTTCGCACGTTAAATAATAAACCGAAATAAGTCAAAAATTCACTTTTTTGGGAAATCGCAGTCAAAGTTTTGGGTCTCTACCTTGTTGATAACTTCATGATATTTTTCATGAGTGTATGGTGTTATGTTTATTTTCTTCTTCTTAAATTGTAAACAGATATATAGAGGACATAATTTTCGTAATAAATAAATTATATTATTAAAATCAAATGAGTAATGAAGCTTTGTTTTCAAAGTTTTGACTTAATGTCGGTTTTGTAAAAAAAATTGAAATCAATCATTTTTTTTTTTTGCAAACTAATATTGAATCATTCAGTTTAGTATTAAATAATAAAATAATTTTATTAGATGTATAATATTTATTACACTTTAATAGTAAAACATAAATAAAAATACAGAAATTCCTTAATAATGGTAATAAAAAATAACTATTTATAAAAAGTTTTATAATAGTTAACTGCTTTCTTTACCTAATTATGTACGTCTGAGTAATTATACTAAAAAATAACAATCAGTTGTAATAGGAACTTATTATAAATTAGTAACCGAAAATTCTATAGTCATCACAAAATGCTATCAAGATCGCTTTACGTAATTCTTGTGAAAACGCTGATCCTATTGAGCAAAAATTTAATACAGAGGTAGATTAAATCTCGAGAAAGGACATGGGATAGTTTCCATTCCAGAAATCTACCTTTTGAGGGGGGGGGGTGAGGATAAAGGTTTGTGTGGGAAATTAGTAACTACTGTTCCTATTTAGCTGAAATTTGGTATAAATATAGCTGAGTTTCGCGAAAGGGTATTATGATATAGAATATCTTAGAAATCAGCCTTTAAGCCTCCCCCTTATTGTATGGAAGACCAATAACTGCTTGGCTACTACATATTTGGGCACAGAATTTTCCGGGGTATATATTTTTTAGTTTTTTTATTTATGTAGTGCGGCTATGTTATCACTGCGGCCTAGATTGGCCTATTGTGATTGCCGCTTATTATAGTGAGAATGACCCCTAGGCGCGGCGCTAGAGTTCACCACAGACTATAGCAGTTTCTAGAAACTGCAGGATTTTCGTAGGGGTCATCTCTCTAAGCTCATTCGTACTGAGCAGGTGCTGTCCCAAAATAGAGTTTCGTTTACGCATCAGTGCTCCACACTCCCCTAGCAGATGAAGAGGCGTTTCATCTGCCTCATTGCAGAATCTGCAGGTTTGAGTGTCGCATAGCCCTAGTTTGGACTTTTGAACTTTGGACATATGCATGTTTGGACATAGGCAACAGTGTCCAGTCAGGGCTCTGGTTACGATACGTAGATTCCCCTACTTAGCGCTATGATTTGGTTGAACCTGGTATCATAGGCTTTTATGAGTAGCTTTGAGTGCCTCATGCCCTGAGAGTCTTTCCACAGTTAGAATGACTCCTCAAAGCATAAGTTTACTAAGGTTTTCTGCGCTCAGCTTTTAGGTATACCACAAAAAGGCTCAAAGCCGAATTGAGTGCCTTCTGCCCCAGCGCACGTGAGCTCATCGGCACGTTCATTGTCGTTGATTCCCGCGTGCCCCGAGACCCATCTGAGGACAACATTGTTCCTTGAGCCTAAATCATTCAGTTGCAGCATACAGTTCTCGACTAGCCTGGACGTAAAAACTTGCATATCCAACGCTAGGAGGGCAGCCTGGCTTTCAGAGTTAATGTAAATGGTTTGGTTGCTGTAATGCGTTTGCAGGTTGATGTGCGTGCATTCAAGAATGGCGAAAATCTCTGCCTGGAAAATGGAGGCGAACCTTCCCAGATTTACGCTTTTGCTACACCTGGGTCGCTCTCCATGCACTCCACAGCCTACATTACCTCCCATTTTAGAGCCATCCGTGAACCAGCTCCGGCTTCTGGTTTTTCCCGGGATAGGACATAAAACAGTTCTGGTTACAGAAACCAGTATTTAAAGGGTGCGAAATTTATGCAAGAAATCCGGTAACCGTTTAACTTTTTTTTATGTAATTTGAGTTTGAGGTGGAGAGAGGATAGTTTTATTCCTGAAATCTAACCTTAAAGGGGATAAAAGGGGTGGGAGTTTGAATAACGGCTGAAATCTGATACTGAGATTATAATTTAATCCCGGAAAATGACAGAATAGTGTAATTTCTAGGAATTTTAATATACTGTATGGTGGTGATGGTGGTGGTATCTTGATTTCCTGCATGGCGAGCTGGAAGCCTTATCTCCCTGTACGCTGTGCTGGATTTTATCTTCAGTTTCATTTAAAAATCTCTTAAATAATAATTAATATACAACATTAAATAAAAATTAAAGCCCTCAATTTTGAGAACATTACGAGAAAATTAGAGAAAAAGTAACAAGGTCTATAACTACGTAAAAACGACTTTTTTTACTTACTTTTATTTCGACTGGCTTAGAATTATCCGTATCAGTACATCAGCATTACCTTTTACTCATCTTAAGAAGTTTTAGGCACTACTGCTTCCTATTTGCAGACGTCATCTTGGATTAAAACTATGGAACTAGAAATTAATACTATACTTTTTTATTAGAAACATAATTAAATTGACTTGAAATTTTGTAATAAACTGTATCAATTGCTAGAGCACTTTAAGACTTAAAGAGAATTTAAAACGTAAACTGAAATAAACGCAAATACGATTCATTTATACCAACAGTTTTAGTATTAAAGTGATGTAAAATTAATTGCTTTTCGAAGAAAACAGATAATTTAATACTAAAACGCACTAATACGCAATCTATCTTGTCTTTACAATTACAAATTAATAATAAACTGCAACAAGTCTTAATAGGTCATGCTGCATTTTCTACTAAAGTGAAATAAAACCAAAACATGCTAGTTTAGAAATAAATAAACATTTTAAGTCTCACCTGCGTTTGAAAATAAACCGAATTATTTTACATTACGCCAATGTAGTAAAAAAACAACGACACTTATTTCAAATCGCGGTCGTTACAAAACTGAATCGCACGAATGAATTGTCGCGCGCTTTTGTAGAAAAGAGGGGGGTGGTCTAAAAACCAGCCATTTTGGTTTATTTTGCTTGGTGTGAAAGTGCCTACTGATTCTTTAATCGGATTTAGTGCGTTTTATTAACAAAAGTAGGAATCCTGATTTTTTGAGTTATTCCGGTTTATTATTGAACGTGCGATTTATTTCTTCAATATTTTATATATGTATGTATTTAATATTAAACCAACTATGAAAAAGTATTTACATCACCTAACTATTAAGCAATGATTTAAATACTACTTATAAATAAAAAAACGTCGTTGAGATAAAAAACGTAGAAATACCTATTTAGTTCCTTTAAATTTCGCGGGACTCCTTTCGTGAAAAGCACTCAATCCAAAAATTCTAAATGCTAGTGTACGACCCACAAGCCACTATCTGCGCCACTGCGCCACATGTGACAGGAAGCCAGGGCCCCAGCCACTCGTTCAAGTCAATTATTGTTATGAATAGGGATATTGACAAGGGCAAAAAAAAAGGTAGTCCTGGGTATTTTTAATACCTGATGTAAATTTAATCATATTTATTACGGATTTTAATGACTTCATGGACCAAAAAACTTAATCAAAACATCTTTTTTTATTTTATCTTTATTGTTTTAGTTTCCTCTGTCTACGGTTTTTTCAGAAGGCCGATAACACACCCTCGTGTTCGAGTTGACTACTATATACATTATAAATAATAAGTCAAGCCATTATTTTTCAATGAATGTCTTATATTTATAAAAAAAGTTGGCAACACAAGCGTTTTCAGTTTTGAGGTTATAATAATAATTATTTTTTATATTTAAGCTTTTTATAAAGCCTAAGTTACGTCTAGAGTGCATACAACACAATTACTAATGATAAAAATTTTGTTACGAAATGCTTGTATTAAAAAAATAGTATAATACTTACGAATGAAAAGACAATCCGAACATTTTCTTTTCACTATCACTTTTACACCCTATCACGCTACACCGCACCATTTTTTAACCTAAATTGTAGATATATTCAGTCTTTATCGTTTACAAGTAATTTCATTAAAAAAATCTTTGCTGAAAATCAGTAATTTATATTTTAATCAAGACGACTACAATATTTTGCAGCTAGCTGTCAAAATTTGTTTCGCAAACTACTTTGCGAAACACGAAAAAAGCGGCACGCTGTATGAAACAAAAAATAGCATCATTCTATTTCTTTCTTTTACACAGCTTTCGCATAAGTTGTTCTCTTTCTCGTGCGAATGAGATAGAACACATCCCAAAGTCTATAGTTCTTTCTCTGTCTACGGCCCACACAATAAGTCTAATAGTAACGTGATAACTGTAAACAAATCAAAGAACAGGAAACAATAAGTAGGCACTCACCTAATTTGCGAGAATAAAGCTGAAATCCTACCTGAGCCTTTCAGGATTCAGTTCGAGACATTAATTGGGTAGTACCTAATAAACTACCTACTAATATCTTATTTCAAATCTCTCAGAATAACAAAATAACAAAGGTATTTAATTAATTAATTCCTAATTTCCTCCCTTTGTTTCGAATAAGTTTTAGGCAAGGATCATCCTACGTGATAAGCTTATTAATTTGGTTTTTCTGACAAAATAATGTAAGAATGAAACAATAACAAAAGTATTACAACCTACTTCTTCATTAGATATTTATACCTAAAAATATTATAAATTGTAATTTATAATATTTATTTACCTAAAGTTCTTTTATTATAATTATTATTTATGTAAACCGATGTGAACTGCCGATCTGAAATAGCAATGGCATATTCATTATTTATTGTAGAGTGCTTTTCACAAAAGATGTCCCGCGGAATTTAGCGGAACTAAATTTAATTTAATCGATAATTACTTATTACTCTGTACCTACTTCATATCCTAAATGATTTTTATAACTTAGATAAAGTACCTTTAAATACTTAATTAATTAAAAAAATAGAGAAATTATGAGGAGTTAATATTTTAAAAATATTTTAACATAAACTAATTCCTAAATCTATGATTTTAACTTTAAAACGCGATAGTGGCGCCCCTCCAGGGCTCCTTTCGTGAAAAGCACTCTACATTAGATATAATTACGCACCAAAGACGTTATTCGATTTCTGTCCGTCATCGGACTGTAAATAACGAACCGATAAGTATCCGCAGTAGCCAATAAATACTATTTATTTTGTATTTACTCGAATACCGACATGACGCGACGGACTGTAATATTGGATGGGAGTAAAGTTTAACCCGTCCCCCTACTCTTAGGGGGAAATAGGATTCTAGTGCGTAAGCGCTCTTAGCTACTCACGACCATCTATCCCACTTCTCACTTATATTAATAAATGCGAAAATTTGTAATTGTGTTTGTTACTTTTTCACGTCTAAATGGGAGGACCGATTGAAATTTGGTATAGAGATAGCACAGATTCCGGAATAATACATATACAGTACAGCGGGCAAAGCCGCTGGGCGCAGCAAGTAGGTATATACGACTTTACGAAGAAAACGAAATAAAATAAATATGTACAACTTTTTTTAAACCATACGCTAATGTTAGCAGAATTTAAGCGATGCGTTGCGGTGAAGCCCGTTTTTTTTACCACAAAATCTTCTTATAGGAAGTGATTACCGCCCAAACTGAGATGAACTAGCGACCCAAGCTGAGTTTTCACCTCCGATACAAGAATATGGCCTATTCCCGATTCAGGACCTCATTCTACCACGCCTGAGCTTGAAGCGCTAACAGATACTTTTCTACCTCATCCTTACAGCGATACCGCGGTCTAACCGACCGCCTGCCCGTCGCTCATCCGAGATGTGGACGTTTCACCGCACGATATTCACTCATCCTCGAGCCAGCGACGTATGGACGTTACTTATACCTAATTACTACATTCGTGGCACACACGTAATTACCCACCATTTAGTGCCAATTATAATAATTAGACCTTTGGCAATTAATACCATTAATTAAATGCATCTCCAGTGCCTAACTACATCCCTTGATTATGTATACCCTCTTCGTATTGCGCCGATCTGTTGATTACCTTATTCCTGGCCCCGAGACGATACACTATTGCCCCCCTTGTCTTTGCCTGACTAATGGATTAGGCAGATGCCAAAGAGAAGGTCCATTATAATATAGAGTCGATTCAGTGCATATGGACCGAATAAGCATTACATATTGGAAATTGGAACAAAGGTAGATTGCAAATCTAGCTCCATCAATATATACAGAACCAATATAACATCACTTCAGCAGATTTGCAAAGGTAATACGCAAAGAGAACACGAATATACCCGATATAATATACACGAGTCGTAACGTGTTAATTAACGAGTTAGTTTCCGCCCAAAAATATATTTCTAATTTCTAGCTTTTTCATATCGAAGATGGATCTCTATATTTTATATAGGTACCTACTTGGGTATAAAATTCATTAACCAAAATAAATTCTATCCTCTTAAAAATGAGGAGAACATTACTGAACTAGAATATCAACTTGATTCTCAGTTCCACTCTTTCTGCTTATTTATTCTTTTAATTAACGAATCAATCCTCAAGCTACTAAAGGTCAAATCCCGTCTTTCGACTATATGTAGGCAGAGAGTCCTCAAGTTCTTCGGACACACAGTCAGGAGAGACTCAGACAGCCTGGAGAGGCTGATTATCACCGGCTGTGTCGAAGGAAAGAGGGGCAGAGGGCGCTCTCCTACAAGTTGGACCCACACGACCCAGGACGCTACAGGAGCCACCTTGCAAACCTCCATACAGATGGCGCAAGACAGAAGCGTCTGGAGGGAACTTGTGGCGAGGACTACGCATCACAGTCAGGTCCCTCAGTCATGAGGATACGACAAAGAAGAAGATTCTTTTAATAAATAAAAAAAACCTACAACCATTGAAGAGCCTGTTCTGGAGTAACCGGCAACCGGACTCACAAGACATAGGTAGGTACTCTAAATATCTGCATGTGGATTCTGTTCGTAAATTGTTTAAGCATAGCTGTCATGTTTCTGTCATATTGTTTTTAATTCCTATGAAATTTGACAGCAAGTCGCTTTGCCATGTACTCGAATGAGAATTGCCCTCTGGCTTGTATGCTCCGTGGTCACAGATCGATATAATATGTTAGGTAATTAAATAACCTAGGTATATAAGCAAGTAAACATAACTACTTATACTCGTAGATCTTTAATTAAGATAAATCGTGTGAAAAAATTTACTCGTAGGTATGTAGAGTTATCCATGTGCTGCTGATTAAGTCTTATAATGCCCTTTTGCGCCATAATATAAAATGTTAATGATGTTCAACGGAACGGCGTGTAACTTAAGGGTGGACAGTTCCATATTTACTCGTACTTAAGTAGGTACTCGTTGCAATATATAAGGTACAGAGTAGAGGTAAAAAATCATATTTTTAAAGCGCAAACTTTTCCTTAAGGCGTTTTGTTTGGATTTTAGATGTCATTTTAAAACATTTGCTCTCCATTTATTTAGGTACATACATGTTCATACCCATGACAAATAAGGAACTACGTAGGTATTGTTCAAAGAATAAGTTTCAGGAAAGCAACTTGTCATTGAGAAGGCAACTTATACCTAGGTCGATATTCCCTACGGAATTTTCCTAAGTTCAAAGGGTTAAGGAAAAATACCTGACAATTACGTAGTGTACATGTTACTTAAATGAATAATATATTAACCGAGTTCTAGATACAGTTTTGGAATATTAGAGTAGGTTGAGTTAAACCATTTTTATATTGCACGTGGCAGACAAACGATTATAGCCTGTCGTAAATGCAAAAAAAAATACGATAACGAAGATCCAGTGGCCGTAGCATGGCACACGGGATCCCGACGAAACTTCAAGAGTAGAACTGCCTATTTCAATTAATTATTTTTTTTACGACAGGAAGCTTTGAGCTAAATATACGGATATTACTCAATTTGAACTGAGCTTAAAATGACGTCGTATCTATCGGGGTCGCCAGATTTTGGCAAGATCTAATGAAGATACCTTAAAAGTATATTATGTTTATCATCGTAATAAATTAACGATCCTGGATTTATTAGTTGTCTTCCAAAATCTAGCGCCAATTTTTGCATACAGAGTTCATTTCTGAAGATTTTTTTACCAAAAGAGATGAGTGGAGGGAGTGAGAAGAAAAGGACGACTGCTTCTTTCTCCAGACGATCTGATATTTTTTCCACTATTATGATAAAATTTAGCCAAAC
Organism: Hemithea aestivaria; assembly: GCA_947507615.1. Taxonomy (NCBI): domain Eukaryota; kingdom Metazoa; phylum Arthropoda; class Insecta; order Lepidoptera; family Geometridae; genus Hemithea; species Hemithea aestivaria. The sequence goes on from OX382323.1 coordinate 7,888,224, forward strand.
GGTAATTAATAGGTTAACGGTTTTAAGTATTCAGGTATTTTTTGTTTAGTTGCTTAGGAAAAAGGTTGATAACATCGACGTCGCTGTAGAGTCCCCCTATTATAGAACGACGGGTGCTGACTGCTGACCCGTCACACAGAGACACAGCCTGATGAATAATTGAAATTTAAGCTTTTTTAATAAGTCAAAATTTTTAATATTTTAAAAACTTTCGGTTTGTCCTATACATACATATGTTTCATAGGATTTAGAAAATAGAGCTCTAGGTTTCAATTAGGTACATGCAAACCGCGTGCTGTGTTTTAAAATTATAATGTCGTGTTTTAGTTAACAAAAAAATATTTAAATAAAAAAATTTTTTTTTATTTCACACTGATGTGATGGGTAAGCCAATGGAAAATTCCGCTGGCTTGGGCAAGCGCAACAGACGGTAACATGACAGACAAATTCTATTGGACGGCTAATGCTCCTTAAAGAGTTATTTATTTTATCGCCGCTTCCACAGAAATAGCTGCCTGCTTTTACGGAATATAATGATGGCCCACACTTTCGTGTTTCTGCCAATGTCATGTCTATTATTAATTTTCAAGTAATTAGGAATAGTAAGTCAGTTCACAGTCTGAATATGCTTACCAGCTCGTCCAGTCCCGTCGGAGCTTCAGCATACAGGGTATGACATACATACATATTATGACAAAGGGGCTTTCCCGCCAAAACTCCCCCTTAAAGAGTTTCTGTGTATAATAATGAATTAATTCTTGGTCAATGAAGAAGGAATAGTATACAAGAGCCTTTTTTCGTCTTTAGAAAATAAATGCTATGTTTTAAGCGTGGCAGGTTTTCAGGTGGTTTTCATATTTATTCCATTGGTGCATCGGCTGCTGCCAGTATTTATATCTTCCATACATTTGACGGACCGCTACCCGCGAAATATTACACGCAAAAGTAGTACTTTGGGCCGGTCCCTACATTTTGTCTAGAGGTATGTGCTTGGTACGAGCTGCTGGCACAAAGAGGTGACAGACGCCATCAACGCGTGGCAATTCCTCCAGCTTCACTAGAAACACAATCCGTCAGTGCAGTTTGCAGTTGCCACTCTCGTATCGGCCTTGCTATCCACTCTCGTTAAAGTGCCGTAACTTTATCGCTAAAAGAATCATTTTTTATAGATCTTCGTTCCACGGATTTTATCCTTAGCCGCTTCAGCTCAGCCTACATGGCACAGATTAGTTTACCTTAGACTTTTTCTGCATAACAAGTATAAGAATGCCTATGACGATGAGCTATTTGAGTACGAGTACCTATTATGTCATATAGAGTCCTCATTAGCAACAATACGATGCCAAGTATTCGTGTCGCCCTAAAATAAACCGAATGACTCGAAGCTTAAGTCTTAGACTTCCGCCACACTGTGTAATGATCACTGATTGACTCTTCAATTCATTTATTTCCACGAAGCCATGGACAGCCAGTTGAGTTAGTAGCATCAGCTTACGGTGCACGCTATAACTTCAACATGTGTTTTACATTCCGCTCAATATTATAAATACTTTTTTTGGTTTGAAACTACATGAGATTTCACATGGCTGATAAGTGCAATTATTCTATTTTTAGATTTAGGTACAAATTAAATTTAAAACTGGACTTAATATTCTGACACATTTATTTGTGAGAAAAACCCAGTTTAAACTTACGTTTCGTTAGCGACATTGTGTGTGGTATAAAAGAAGTTTAATAATTTAGTGTGTGTTTGTGTAAAGTGGTTATAAGCGATGTATATTTCGTGTTAGCGGATCAGTGCTTTAGACGCGAAAGGAAACGGACGAGCTCTGAAGTGTTTATTGTTCATCATTACTGAATGCGTCTTCAATAAAATGATTTCAAGTCTTTTAGCTTTAATTATTGTCATATTTGTTGGTTATATTATAAACACGATCATCAAGCCTAAGAAATTTCCACCAGGTATGTTAATCAGTACATTATAATATTATATATTTTTGTAATTAGATTTTGAATTTGTGTTATTATTATTTTTATTCTTCATAATATTTTTTTATCACTTGCTAGTTTTATTGTTATCTTCTACAAAGCGAATTCCTGTTTTTAAATTTAAGGTATCATTTTTGGAGTTGGTCAAAATAGCTTCGAAGTATATTTCACCATATTGTGTAATATTTTAAATTCGTTTATGGGAAACATGATCCACAGTGATACTTAAAATTATTATAATGCTATATAATTTATGCAAATAAAATAAAAAAATATTCTACTTCCACGATTGAATTTGCGAATCACAGTTGCCAATAAATTAAACCATTATTCAAAAAAATACTTTGAAAGAATGACTAAATATATATATTTTTATTAATTATAATATTTATTTCTTATTTGAAATATTTTAAGTGTCATACATATCATATATACAGTCATGTCAGCATAGTTAAGAATAACCAGAATCTAAGGAAAACTTTTTAGTGCACATTTTGAGAAAGTGTACATTTCAGGAGAGTGTACATTTTGGGAAAGTGTGCATTTTGGGAAAGTGTACATTTTAAGAAAGTGTACCTTTTGGGAAAGTGTGCATTTCGGTAAAGTGTGTTTTCTCAGCCTAGGCCAATTTTAAGTATACTAATATTTATTAAAGACACGAAGGAATTTTTAATCTATTTGTTGCCTTTTGATGTCACAAAATTGCCGGTAGGTTTAGGAATTCCATTTTCCGTGAAAATTGAAAATATGAAATAATGTGTTCTAACTTAAAATAAATTAAATCTTAATAATAATTATTATATCGAAATTGCCACATTTAAGGCGCAATAAAGAAAACCAAATTAAAATATTATTGTTAAAAAAAGTGTAGCATGTTTACTTTTAATACAAAGTTCAATTACGATTTTTGAAACTACTGTGAGTGTGTGTTATATGTCCATTACAAATACGACACGGCTGTATTCACGTAATAATGCTGTTAAGATTGTCTCAAAAGGTTTCGGACAATAGGGGTACGGTACAAAAACATTTTTTTTTTGGCCACAATGTACCTAGATTTTTGAGAATATTGGACACGTATTTTTATTCATATTTTAATAAAAATACGTGTGATTTACAACGCTCTTAAGTGATGAAGTGATGACGCTCAAAAGTGTATGTAAAGTGAATGTTTTTAACGTGAAACTTCAACGTGAACTATTATTTGCCTATATACACAGAATGTCAAATTAAACCAAAGCATCTACATGACAGATGACAGTTGTCAAACTTGAAATGTCAATATCTCGGAAAGTACCAGTTCTAGACTGACGCTGTCATGGAAGAAATGAAAGATCTTGAGAAGATCTCCATTTTAAATGACAGCTGTCAAACATAAAATGTCAATATCTTGGTAAGTACTTGTCTTAGACTGACGCTGTCAAGGTCTTGGTAGATATGAAAGGTCTTGACGGGGATCTTCATTTCTGATGACAGCTGTCAAACTTACATTTGCCGGGATTCATGAATTATAAAATAGTTGTTTAGTTGATCCGTTTTAATTAATTATTTCAGTTGGTCCGAATGGAACATTTTTTTATAAATAAAATATCCGATCAAATGGTTTGTCCGATTGGAACAAATCCATTAATCGAGTTCCATTCTGACCAAACAGTTGATCCGTTTAAATGGTCGGAATGGAAGTCCAGTTTTGAAAATTTACATACCTATTTAGATAAAAAATAGGTAGATGCGGTACTGACGTATCTGATAAGATCCGCTTCAATTAGGCCCAGAGGACAATTTTACTTCCGGCACTTTTAATAGGCCTAACTTTGCCATAGCATTGTAACAAATTTGCCGCATCTTCCCATTCTTTTTTAATCCAAGAAAATGTATTACATTTACCAAAAGTAAGGTATAATAATTATTACCGGTAAAAGTAAATATAATTCATTATTTTGCCGTACATTTTGGTAATTATTTATAATTTTTAGTAATTATTAATATTTCTCAATTAATCACTTATCGTAACATATGTATAGGCATAATAATTATTCAGCTGATGAATGCTCCAGGCACCGCTAGTTAGTATTGTCAAATTAATTTACCTACATAATATCCATCATTAAAAAGCTATAACTGGTTTTTAACTCAGGTCAATGTGCTAGATCATACTCGTAGAAGTGATCTTAATTTAAAATGTTGGGGTATATAATTTATTGGCCCAATGTGGCAATGCTGCCAGCAATCTGGACACGCTACCATCTGAGAATGGTTTGGAGTACCTGGATTTTCTGTAGATTGGCGTGTTGTAGATCTGTGTTCTTGACTGCTGTAGTAGCTGTAGTATTGTTTGCATGTTTTTTTTCTCAATCAAGGTAGGACAATAAATATGAACGTCGAAGATGGATCCTAATATTATTTAGGATTTTATGTTTTTAAGCTCAAAGTCACCCAGCGTGCTATGGAAAGGGCTATGCTCGGGGTTTCTCTACGCGATCGAATCAGAAATGAAGAGATCCATAGACGAACTAAAGTCACCGACATAGCCCAGCGGATTAGCAAGCTGAAGTGGCAATGGGCAGGCCACATAGCGCGCAGAGCGGATGGCCGATTGGGTCGAAAAGTGCTCGAGTGGAGACCACGGACAGGCAAACGAAGCGTAGGACGTCCACCCACAAGGTGGACAGACGACCTTATATAGGTCCCCGGACGACGCTGGATGCAGGTCGCTTCCAACCGGTACATATGGAAGTCCAAAGGGCCTATGTTCAGCAGTTAACGTCCTACGGCTTTGATGATGATGATGTTTTTATGTTGATTTTGAGATTATCCACTCTTGAAATGTACGTCTTTACTTTGGTGAAGTTACAAAAAAATAAATTAAGATCGCTTTATGTTAAGCGAAATGTGAAACTTTATTATATTTCATTTCATCAAAACAGGGAAATTTCTCCATTATTTATTATTTAGAATAGAATAGAAAAGAAAACTCTTCATTGCACACACAATAAATACAATAATATAAACTTAGAACTAAGATTACCCAAACAGAAGTGTTACAATTGGCGGTCTTATCGCTAATAGCGATCTCTTCCAGACAATCAAGTAGGGATAGGTGGAGAACATATTACTATAGGGTTATTTTTAAAATACAGGCAGCCAACATCATAAACAACAACATGTGGTATACCCAACGAATTAGGGAAATAAGGTATACCTACTAATTTCAAAATGCATTTCAGTATTAGTATGAGTATTCCATCTGAATGAGGTGGCGCAGGATAGGGACACGTAGAGAGACCTACGGGAGGTATTTGCCCAGCAGTGGGATAACATAGACTAAATAAAAGAAAAACAAAAAAAAATGATAAATGCTCCGAAAACTTATTTATTTTTGTATGAGAGTAGAAGAAGAGGTGTTTAAAAAAATAACCCTTTACCTCTATGTATATTAGAATGACGGTACTTATGCAGAGGAACATAATATTACTGTTTTAATTAATTTCCAGGTCCTAAATGGTATCCTATCGTAGGCAGCAGCAACGTAGTGCACAGTTTTGCAAAGAAATATGGGTCTCAATTCAAAGGTCTTATAGAATTAGCTAAAGAATACAATACAGAAGTTCTTGGATTAAAGCTGGGAAATGAGCTGGTTATTGTGGTTTATGGAGAGAAGAATGTGCGACAAGTGTTTACTGAGAAAGCATTTGAAGGAAGACCTGACAGCTTTTTCCTCAGATTGAGATGTTTGGGAAAGAGATTAGGTAAGAATCAACTTACTTCTATTTAGAATTCCGAGTCTCATTGTTAACTTAATGTTAACTGTTGAAATCCTAGTCTCTAGATAGATATAACACTTTATTGGAACACAAAAAAAATTACAAAAAAGAAAAAAAGAACTAAAACAATAATATGACAAACTAAGTGTTACAATTGGTGCTCTTATCGCTTATAGCGATCTGTTCCAGACAACCATGCAAGGGGAGGAGAAAATTAAACTCACATGAGTTGGTGGTGTAATGCAAATAGTAATGTAATAGAAATTATGACAATGAAAATATCAATATCCATCAATCTAATTTAACTAGTTAATTATAATAACATTACTCGTATGTGATTTTTTTTAGGCATCACGTTTACGGATGGTCCTTTGTGGCGAATACACCGACAGTTCGCGTTAACCCAGTTAAGGAACGTAGGCTTCGGCAAGACTCCCATGGAAAAGGAGATCCAAGCTGAATTACTCCTCATAGTGGAATATTTGAAAAATAACGATAGACCGCTAAGTCCAAACACTTTTGTGTCGCAAGCCGTTATGAATGTTCTTTGGAAGTTTGTCGCAGGTAACTAAATTCCATTCAAGAACATCATTTTTTTTTATCGAACCAGGAAAATTGCGTTACGCGTCGTCACCCTGCACCGGGGGGTGCATTGCATGTGGGACTTCCCCGCCAAAGATGGGCGCGGCAGGGGTATCCCCGCCTCAAGGTTCTTAGTGGGTATCCACTAAGAACCTTGAGGTATTTCTGCGAGACGCCATAATAACAGGGCAGCGGGTACGCCGAAATACTCGTCCGCGACTATCATTGCATCTGGGCTAACGTCCGAACCTATCCTTAATACACATCCGACTTAATACACACTCACGTTTACCTGAGCAATAAATTTGATTTATGTTAATATTACATTCAAACACTACCGAGAATACCAACTATTCGTTTAACATTTTAAAGGAGAGAAGATAAGAGAAGAAAGATGGAAACAAATGGAGGAGTTATTCAGGCAGCGATCGAAAGCGTTTTCTCTGGCGGGTGGTTTGTTAAATCAAATGCCATGGTGCAGATTTTTTATCCCACATCTTAGTGGATACTCTCTTATAACTAAATTAAATAGACAAATATCGGATATCATTGAGGTGAGTGTAAAGTCATTAAGTTCCTTCTCATTATACCTACTACTAATTTATTAATTACCTACTTCATCTGTTTCATCCATTGTCGTGAAATTTCCGATAATGCTTTTGTATGTTTTTGTTTCCAGTAATGCTGTTTCATAATATAATTAATAATATAATATACCGGACCAGCTTATTATTCCATCGTTTCTATAATTAGATTAATATTTTTTTATTAGTTTTCATTTGTGTTATATTACCCGCATATTATCACCTGTTCAATTTTTATTAATTTTATGTATTTCTTCCTCACTATATTTCTTTTCCCTTTTTATATGTTACTTTCGAATTTCGAGTCTTATGAGTCATACAAGAAAGGTTAAATCTATCATATTTTTAAACCTGGAGCAGGTATTCATCCGGTCTAAAGTCTAAATCTACAAAATTCGTCCGGTCTCGATTTAGTTTTCTCTGACAATAGACCAGTCTATACAATTTAAATGGATGTAGAAAAGGGTGAAGGGCACTATCATCGCCTCGAGACTATTTTTCTGTATACCAAACAGTACTATATTATTAGTTTATTCCTGTCACGTGATCTTAGATAACACTGATATGTAATCTTCATCTCCAGGAAACAATTAATAAACACAAAAGAAATGAGATTGAAGGGAAGGATTTCATATATTCTTTTCTAGAAGAAATGGGCCAAAATAAAGAGACTTTTACTGGTAAGTTAAAGTTTAAACTAGTAATATCATCATTATCATCTACGACTACGCATGTTCATCATTGTAAATTGTAAGTCTGAAGACCCATCTGGAATTCTTTTGAAACATTTGGATTTAAACTTTTCAAAGCCTGATTTTGTAGTAATATCGATTTTATTTGATACACTTACTTCATACTTCCTTACATTTTTTTTCCTTACATTTATAGAGCCTTTTTTTCTTACATTTTTTAGAGGAGCAATTGAAAATGGTCTGCTTGGACATGCTTATCGCCGGCGCTCAAACTACAGGCAACCTTCTCGAGTTCGCTTTTCTACAGATAATTAGAAACAGATCGATTGAAGATAAAATTCATGCAGAAATTGACCGAGTTATAGGTGATAATGTACCAAGTTGGACCGATACGTCTAAGTAAGTTTAAAAATGTCATGATACCTCGACTTCCAACTCAAACAGCTTGCATGCCGGAAAACTTTTGTATCAAAACTTTATATATCGAGCTTCTTCAATTTCCAAGCTGACTTTTATCTTTTTGTGGCCAAAAATGGAACTATATTTTTCGCCGAGGACGGCCTGATCTATACTCGTATATGTGATTTATATTTCATTCAATATCATTGAATTTTTTTATAAAATGCCACTTTTTTAGTTCCAAATACACCGAGTATTTGGGATCACTCAATCAGTAGGTATCACTTAATGAATCTGCAAGGTTCACGTATTATACATACATACGGTGATCCCACGTGATAGCGTTCTTAGGGAGCGGTTTATTATATTACGGACATGTTCCAGCTGATATTATTTATAACGATGACGATATAAATATCATTCTCGTAATTAATGAACTTAAATAGGGTTTAGAGGTAGAGGTCGTGTTTGAATCGCTAAACGTGCTAATAATAACATTTTATTCCAGATTATTATATACGTCAGCATTTATGATGGAACTGCAAAGATTTCATCCCATAGCTCCATTGGCAGGCCCGAGGCGAGTTCTCCACGATACAGTTGTAGATGGGTATTTAATACCTAAGGATACGACTGTACTTATATCAGTTGGCGATACGCACTTCAATTCGGAACTCTGGGCCGATCCGCATACGTTTAACCCGGAAAGATTTATAGATGAGCGTGGAATGCTAAAAAATTCAGAGCATATGTACCCGTTCGGATTAGGTGGGTGCCAATAAGATTTTTGACTTATAATTTACATCTTCTTATAAATTAATGTTGAGTTGCTGTAGCGTTTGTAAGAACTCCACTGCTGCTTTTAGTTCTATTATGTTCACAAAATATTTAATATTTAATATTATAATTATAAAAACAAAAAAAAAACATAATTCAGTGTTTCAAATCGATAAATTTTACATTTTGGAAATATTAATGCATTTTGTCAAGGATAAGGTTTAAAAAGTTTTCTGTTAATTCGAGTACAAAGAAATTAAAAGATCTCTTGGGTTGAATTCAGTCTTAATGTTGATTCCAATATTTACAATTGCGAATTTTAAAATGTAGCTGTATACTCGTAATAATTATAACTACTCATGTACTAATATTAGAGGTATATAGGTCATGCAATTCACGTTGAGCGCAGCTCCTATTTATGTTTAGTGTTTCTATGATATATGATATACATCTCTAAGTGTCTGATTACTTGTGTATTAAATAAGATATTTGTAAATAATATTATATTCGTAGGGTGCATCATATTGAATATTGAAATAGGATAATAAATAACTTATTGTAAAATAATTGTTATTTTGTTGTCCTCAGGTCGCAGACGCTGTCCCGGTGATTCCTTGGCGAAATCATTTATTTTCCTTATGTTCGTAGGAATCTTGCAGCATTTCAGAATAGAATGTCCCAATGGAGTTCTTCCGTCTGATGAATCAGTTATAGGTTTGATAGCTTCACCCAAACCGTATAAAGCTGAGTTTATTTCGAGAAAGTAGTTAATTATTAGCTAAATCTTTAGTATCAAAATTAAGTCAATGCTCATATTTATTTCTTATAATTTAATTGTATATCCGTTAAGGATGATAAAATTCTGATTTAAGAAAAATAAATAGTTTATAGAATGGTGGTGGGGTTACTGTTAAAAATCCTTTATACATAGGTACATTGTACTAAGTGCGAATCAGATAGGTACAAAAGAACCGCTTTTGTTATAGAAACACCCGGAATGGATTTTATTTTTATTTTACTTGCTAGCAATTATTGTTGGCTTCCATTTGTTCTCTGTTGAAATTATACAGCGTGACTGGTGAATCACTTTAAAGGTGCACTAAGCGACAGCGGCGCGGCGCGGCACGCGGCCCGGCGCGGCCAAGTAAAGGTGCAATCGCACTAAGCGGCGAGTAATAATAGTGGCAAAGTAATTTGTTTGACGATGTCGCGCGGCGCGGCGCGGCGCCTCTGCTGCGTAGTACGGTATGTCCCATACATTTTCATACAAAGATACCCTTGGGCGCACCGTGCCGCGCCCCTGCAGTGCAGTTGTCGCTTATTGTGGTTTCACTTCAAGAATACGATATAATAGACGACGATATAATCACATTACGTTTTAAATTTACAAACAAAGAAAATAGTAGTAAATTTTTAAAATATCTTATTTGAACTAATGCGCCACGTCTCAAAAAGAATGGTCAACATACGCCGGGCGAACAGCTGCAGCTCCAGGTAAATAAAACTATTATAGATAAAGTTTTTACCGTGACGCCGGACTCCGGAGTCTGGTTGAGAATAGGTCATATGAGTACTTTACGAATACTTTACATTTAAATTGAATATTTTTGTCAAAATAAAAATATCTTGAAACAGTCTTAATTAAAATAGATACTTACGTTTTTTTTTACATAAAATAGGTACTACGGGCCCATATTTTAGTTATTGCTGTTTCAAGGTTCCATATTAGTTATATACCAATCACGTATATTGAATCTCTGAAATTGAAAAATATACATATTATGTCAGAGTTCTTTTACCTAAAGTTATGGAGCATGGCTTTTTTGATCTGAGCCTAAAGTATACCAGACAACACTTTTTATTTACTTTAAAATAACCTGCACACCTATATAAGTATTTATAATAGTTCCTTCATCATTTAGTTTTAAGAAACAGAAGGTTTTAAGATATAAACAAAGTTTATTGTCAATGTCAAAATGTCATTCACCTCAAAATCTCCAAAACACACATAGAAAACACACCACAAAATTGTACCTATAAATTTTTAATTAAAATTACTTATTTATAAATTAGCAACTCAGTATTATAATATGGCCTGTTAAGCCTTAAACACTGTTTAAAATAAGCTACATTAAAGCATTATTATTAGAGTGATTGTAATTAAGAAGGAATTTACAACGTGAGTAAAGTTATTTGATATTACATATTACAACGTTCTTTATTATCCCTTTAAAATATATTCATTTTTTTTGAGCTAACATAAATATAAATTAACATTAGTGACTACAATAGTAAGTAGGTAGGTACATATCTTAAATCTAAAATATTATAAAAATTGTCAATAAGACCGCTCCGGGCCGTTCCCGTTGGAAAGGTGCCCACGACGCGGCGCTAGCTGCGTTTCCGCGTTGTATGGCGATGGACATTCATTGCACCAGGAACGACCCTGAGCGAGTATCCCCACTTTAAATAATAATTAATAATTGTTCTTTTTATTGTGATGTGAATTTTACTACATGTATAAAGAAAAATCATACGTGGATTGATGCATATTTATATTTAGGTGGTTAAATTGCAGCATTACCTTAAGTTATTTTACTGAGTATTTCTTATCTGGGCCAAAGAAGTTTGCCTGAACTTAGGCGACGCTTTGATCAAGTAGAGTACAAGACTATACTGCAAAAAATCTCTTGAAGTTTTCACCATTTATTAGAACCGAGTTCCGGCATGATGTTTAGTGAAGCCAGGGAGGAATTTCTCCCGCCATCTAGGTTTAGTCTGCTGCCATCTACGGCTGCATCGTAGCTTAACATCATGCAAGGTCGTGGTCAATTGCTAACCTATAATGAATTATAAAAAAAGCAGTAAAAGTATCAAGTTTCTTTGCCTTGTGAAACTAATCATGACTGTAGCAGACTTCTAATGTAGAGTTATATGAGTACATTTTTTTTTAACAAAGAAAATACGCAAGAAAACGAGCAAGACGCTCTCCTGATGGTAAAAGATGACGCTGCCCAGTTGCCCATAATAAGTAGATACTGTAATATCCAGACTTTCACAATGATGTAAAATTCTAGGTGCGCTGCACCAACGCTTCTTACTCAAGTATCATAAGATGTTAACAATCATCAAACACACTGAACATTAACTTGATGTACATTAAAAATTAAGTATTGTTATGAGATAATCGTATTTAACTTGTCTTTTTATGAAACCACGGCAGACAGTGTGTGACATTTAGAGGTCTTTTTTCCGACTACCGATTATTTTGACCGACTATTTTGTAATATTCTTTTCTTATTTTTAGTTTAACAAAAACAATTAAGCTTAATCCAGTTCAAATAATAATCATAAGATTCAATCAAGATGATGGGCAGTACGATAATTGACTTATCTTCTACTATGTCCTTTTTATTAGAAAAAAGGGTAAGTAAAAAAATATTAAAAGTTTTTTTATATAATTTACGTGATTTTCCTTGTGAGTAAATATTATTTTTAAAAGAACACTGCTGTAATAACTAAGCCTAAACAAAATTACTGAACTGATTTTTATTAAGAAATTTAGTATTAAAGTTGCAGCAATCCTGAAACAGCATAGAATAATGGGTCAATCTCTTGCTTCATAGCAATCTCTGTATAATATCTACTAGGTTCTCCATGTTCCCTTCTGCCTATTGGTCTCCTAACATGAGTTAGCGAAGTGCTTATAAGCATATTGTTGAAAAAATATTCTCAAATGTAACTTCCGCGGCCCAGTGGTACATTCGAATTATAATTCGAAGTTTCTCAGTTTAAATCCTTGTATGCCACATTTTTATCCAGGGCGCAATCGTGTTTCTGAGGGTACTTAATACTGTGGGTTTCGGTTGTCTATGGGCGTCTGTGGAAGCCTTGTAGTTAGGTAGATCTAAGCAACTTGCAACTCCAACATATAGGTTGGCCACACAACTTATAGTTGTGATGTAACTCAAGCAGCAGTTATTTTCGATTATAATATTATATTAGTTTAAAAGACTCCAGATAATTAAATTTAATTTTACACTTTTAGGATCGCAATACTGACCGTTTGAAATGGAGCAGCATTTCCAACTTTGTGTATTTGGCATTCACTTGTTCAACATCAATGTACAATTTTGACATATTTGCAAAGGTGTGCGATAAAAGTAAGAAATTTTGTCTCAAATTAGGTAAGAGAAAGAAATTTTCAGTATCTTTTGCAGTGGAATGGGATGCTGTTAAACATAATGAAGGTACGAGATACTCAAGATCAATGGAAGTATTTAGAAATAGGCACGATATTCAGTTGTGGACATATACACAATATTATAAAGCCCTCTATGATTTTTTATCCCTATTATTTATTCCGTAAAAAGAACAAAGAGTGAGCGCCACGTTTTATATTCGGAAACAGGACATAGTCCTTGGTAATGCCATAGCTTGCAGTTACATTTTCCTCGTTGTTTCAGTACGAATATTTGACTTCGTGTTTTTAGAAATAGTTATCGGTATGACATACATGTTTATGGATTGCTTTATAAAGCAGTACTCTAGAAAAGTATCCAGCGATAGACTAATGAATCCACTCCTAAAGGGCATATCGTTTGGATTATTTTTGCAGACGGCTATGTGGGCACTTTTAGTAAGTAATATTTTAATATTTCTTTACACACATTGTAGGTGTCAAACTATTAATTAAGGCACTTGAATCTGTGGCCGTCTTGAATCCGTTTAGAAGCTAAGATTTCTAATCGGATATTTTTATAAAAAAAATACATAATAAATAATCTTTTAATGGAAAGTTTTGACTTTATTTAAAACTATCAGCAAATGAATAATTTTAGGAATATTATCTTTTTTGTGGCCCTTTTTAATTGATATCTGAAGCTTGCCATATACGATGTGATCGATCGAAACAATCCGTCGTCAACGACTGATCCAAAACGATAGATCGCCAGTGTATGTCGAGATCGTCAACGATGTACTTGATCAAAGACGATAATATCGTTTGATTAAACTTTGAAAGGAATGGGAAAAACCACGGAAAAACATTTCAAATTATTCTTTAACTTGAATTTTTTAATGCTTTCTTATGTATGTGTAATGTGTGCTTTCTTATGTCGGCGCAAACAAGAAGTGTAGTTTGACAATGTTTGTGTTGAATGTTTGAACTAAAACAGGCGCTGGAGACGCGGCTTTGCTATATCATATTTTTATTTGATTTATATGATTAATTCATTTCATTACCCTACTCTTCTCAATAGTTTAAATGCTTTCTCAATGTGGTTGCCTCGAAGAGATCGCTTAAAGTAATAAGGTCGCCTATTATGGGCCAATATTGTCGATAAGTCTAGGTTTAAGTTGACAGCAAACAACAGCAATATCTCGAAAAGTACTCGTCTTAGGCTTATGGTGTCGTGGAAGAAATGAAAGGTCTCGTATAGAGTTCTTCATTTCAGATGACAGCTGTCAAACTTGAAACATCAATATCTCCGAAAATACTCGTTCTAGGCTGATGGTGTCGTGGAAGAAATTAAGGATCTTGAGGAGATCTTCTTTTAAGATGTCAGCTGTCAAACTTGAAATACCAATATTATCTCGGATAGTTCTCGTCCTAGGCTGACGATGTCATGGAAAAAATTAAAGATTTTGGGTGATCTTCATTTTTGATGACAGCTGTGGAAACATCTATGTATAGGCGGCCGAATCGTTGATCGCAACGCGCCACATACGTCGATTCATCGTTTCGATTGCACGAAATATCGTCTTCGATATCGACATACACTGGCGATCCATCGTTTCGATCGATAGTAAACGATATCCCCTCGATCGCACCATACGTGGCAGGCTTGTTAGGTTTGATCGATCATTGACTATAATATCGTCAACAATATCGTCTCGATCGATCGTACCGTATGTACAAACAGGGTAAAAATGAGCAACTTTCCTGGTTCACGCTACTATTTTCAGGCTTTCTTTTTGTATGTTTTATTTTCAAGCTTAAGGTTTTACTAATGAGAAAATGCCAAGACAAATATTTCTGATCTTTAGTGACATTATAGTCATAAGTTACCACATTCAGGAGTTCACTACAAGGTCCTACCTACTGCGATTTTCCGTATAAAATACACATAGGTACATGAAACTTCCAGAACATTAAAATAATAACGCTACGTATTATCGAGACAGATTTCTGGAAAATTCCGTTGCTAGGCTCTCGAATATTGAACATCCCGTTTATTTACTGAAGCAGATATTCTCAGAATATAATAATTGTTGGTAGGTGATAAGAACGTGCCTGACGCCTCTCGACGTGGCTCGTCATGTCTGAAGATCGTTTGTCTTCAGAACAAACACCAACATCCTTTAAGCAACTTGTCAATAAAATAGGGAATATTGGAAGCATCTAGAAATAGACTGTACTAAGCTCAGTAATAATTGCTACACGGACTGTTTTTGTTGTTTCTGCGATTAGTAATTCTATCTTAACTAGGTTTCATTATTGTCCGGTCAACACGAGCTTACTTATATAATAATTACGCTGTTTGCTACCGATATATGTTAGTAGGTAGGTATTAAGATAATTATTTGTATCGCAAGTGGAACATTTTTGCTATTCTCAGAAATACTTTTTCTTTACAGCAGAAAACATATTTTTCATATTTTTTTGTACCTGTGACTACCTACTACCTACGCTATATTTTTACATAAGGATGAATTCTTTGAAAGTTATTTATTACACTTGACTAAATACTTACGTGATTTGATCTTTCTGAATAGACACGTGTCCAAGGAATATTCCTGTGGGACGTAGCAATTCATGTTTCAGGGCTACACATTATTGTGTAAGGAAGGTTGTTTACAAGTTCTTTTTTTGTCCACATGAAATGCGACTCAATACTTCTTTTGTGTTTTTCTTACGCAGTAATTATTTTACACAGCGTCGCTCTGTACTGGTGAGCGTTATGTGCGTACCGCGGCGAGGATAGGTACCCATTAAAACCTGGGGGAGTTCTTCCGGAGCGCAACGATGACCCTATAAATGCAGGAACACACTTGTATGATCTCATAGTCTTAAATATGTAAATCTATGTGTATTCTGTGTTGGGTGTCCTAATTATATAAATAAATAAATGACGTGGCTGCGGGCAAGCCGAAGCACTCATCCGCGGCACATGTATCATCGGCATATTATTCACCGGCACATAATATCCCACCAGTCTGTCATGAGACTGCTCAAATGTAACAGTTCCTTATATTATTAATTATTACTCATATTAGCATATATTTATTTCAGCACGCGAACTACATGGCAGATGCCCTTCGCTTCCTTATTATAAGTTTACAAAAGGTGTCGACCTGGTCCACGTGTACGAAAACTAACTGCATACCTTCCAGTGAGATAATAATTCGATGCCGGAGCGGTGACTTCATAGATTTTAACAAGTCGTCATCTCATTATAACTATATGTGAGTTTATAACTGTCATAATTAGAAAAGTTTAAATTGCTGCAACGCGGGAAACAGCGAGGCGACGCGACACGTGCAATTCTAAAATACATTAACTACGCATTATGATTTTTTTATATTATGGCAGTTGGACTTTCTACAGCATATTTTTGGCGCTTAACTATCATGTGAATATGGTCTAAGTAACTTAGCTCATAGTCTCCCAAACACAAAACCTCGTCTTTGGAAGCAATTTCAATAACAAACACAATACTGTGATCAAATAGAGGGTAGAATGAAATTGTAGACGTCTATTTTCAGACAATCGTTCACCCACCTCGATAGAAGCGTATTGACTACACGGCTCTTTGTTATCGCTCTAGTGTGGATGTTTAACTTCTTTCTATCTACAGTCGGCGACGATTCGCTTATAAAGGTGTGTACTGTAGAACTTTGTTTGCGGCTAGTTGCGCAGTGGTTTTAGATCTGCTGTTACGTCATAATATGTAGGTACATAGCATATGTGATCTCCCCTTAGGAAGTTATCCTAGTTGCCCGCCATTGAAGAACCTATGTGCTATGGTGGACGTCCTCTGGGTCATGATAAATAATATTATTTAATATATAATTATTTTTATTTGGGGTTTATACTTCAACAGAACAGGATTCCCTACTAGCACTGTCAGAGTGAAATCATAATTATAGGTTGTGTGGTCAACCTATATGTAGGTATGTTGTAGTTTTAGTTCGCTAAGATTACTTCAAGGCTTGCAACGACAAAATTTTAGATAGGTACTTTAAATTAATGAGCTACTGTTTAAAATCTTTTTACCTACCATTAAGGCAGATTAATCAGCTGTAATTATAGCAGGGTGTTGCTGTTAGTATAGAAGTGTACCGTTGACGCGTAAATCTTGAATTTTAATTCCAGATATTTAGATTATCGTTTTGGTGCAGATTGTTATCTACTATGGCAACACTTATATTCATGGTAGTCTCGATTAGACAAGAGTCCGCATTATCAGCTTTTGTCCAAATATTGAATGCAAGCGCACCCAATTCCTACGTAAGTTTATAAACAAAATCACTTACTTATATTGGTACACATTACACATTTAGACTAAGCACCTAGGTAGATATTGGTTAACTGGACTTTTACTAAAAATCTAATTAACGGTATTTTAAGCGGCGGTGCCCAAGGGGTAATGTGGTGCAGGTGTAATTTTGGATCACCCAGTTCGAATTTCCCCGCACCAATGACTATAATATTAGTAATTAGTGGTTTATAGGATCACTTTGTTGTCCGTCCGTCCGTCCGTCTGTCTGTCAAGACCCTTTTTCTCAGGAACGTGTGGAGGTAACAAGCTGAAATTTATAGGAAATACTAAAGTCTATTGCCTCCTAAAGCTGTGAAAAGTTCAAACTTCTAGGCCAACGCAATCAAGAGATATAGTCGAATATGTCGCAAATTTCAGCAAATTTTCGACATTACCAAATAAATCAAAACCTACAGGGCACTTCCCGTAAACTCAGAATCTTGAAATTTGGCACGAAGCAACTCCTTAAAGCACAGATGAAGGAAAAATTGCGAAAACTATACATTTTTATTTTCATCATATGAAAAAAATATTTTGAATAATTTTATACCTACTACCCCTTTTCTCATGAACGCGTAAACGTATTAAATTGAAATTCATATCAAATACTTATGTCTATAATACCTTTAAACTGTACTAAAATCAAACCTCTATGTTAACGCATTCAAAAGAAACAGCAATTTTAGCCGAAATTTTAAACACGCAACTACTCTCAAAAAACCAAAACCTACAGGGTACTTGCCGTGAACGTAGAATCTTGAAATTTGGTAAAAAGCAATTTCTTAGAGCACAGATAAAGGGAAAATTGCGAAAATTGTACATTTTTAGTTACATCATATAAAAAAATATTTTTAATAATTTCATACTTACTACCTTATTTCTCATGAACGCGTGCAGGTATTAAACTGAAATTCATATCAAATACTAAGGTCTATAATACCTTTAAACTGTAATAAAATCAAACCTCTATCTCAACGCATTCAAAAGAAACAGCAATTATAGCCAAAATTTTAAACACGCAACTACTCTAAAAAAAACCAAAACCTACAGGGTACTTGCCGTGAACGTAGAATCTTGAAATTTGGTCAAAAGCAATTCCTTAGAGCACAGATAAAGGAAAAATTGCGAAAATTGTACATTTTTAGTTACATCATATAAAAAAATATTTTTAATAATTTCATACTTACTACCTTATTTCTCATGAACGCGTGCAGGTATTAAACTGAAATTCATATCAAATACTAAGGTCTATAATACCTTTCAACTGTAATAAAATCAAACCTCTATCTCAACGCATTCAAAAGAAACAGCAATTTTAGCCGTATTTTTTATCTCGCGATTACTCTCAAGGGAATCAAAACCTACAGAGTACTTGCCGTTAACTCAGAATCTTGAAATTTGGTTCGCAGCAACGTCTTAAATCACAGGCACAGGAAAAATTGCGAAAACTGTAAATTTTTAGTTACATCAAATAAAAAAATATTTTTAATAATTTTGTATTTACTATCCCTTTCCTCAAGAACGCGTACAGCTATTAAATTGAAATTCATACCAAATACTCAACTTTATAATAACTTTAAGCTGTAAAAAAATCAAACATCTATGTCAACGCAATCAAAAGAAACAGCAATTTTAGCCGCATATTTTCAAACTCGCAAGTACTCGCAAGGGAATCAAAACCATTAATATTATACCCACTTTTCCTTAGGGTTCCGTAGAAACCCGTAGGTTTATACGGAACCCTCGGTGCTCGAGTCCTACTCGTACTTGACCGGTTTTTTTATTAAGACCGTGTTCCGGCATGACGTTGAAGCCAGGGAGGGATTCATCCGGCCTTCTAGGTTTACTCTGCTGCCTTCTACGGCCGCACTGTCGCATAACATCACACGAGATCGTGCTCACCTATAATGATTAATAAAAAACCAATTAGGCTGAAATGGATTATGGCAATAGGCAATATTCTTATCAAAAGTATTGCGTATCGGCGTGAGCAGATTAACTGTGGATGAGGCTGAAATGACAATTTATTTCGCCTTGAAGATGGTAGAGAGAAAAAAAAAGTTATATAAGTTAGTACTAAGCTCGAGATCGATTTTGGTCAAAATTGAGTCATGAATGTGTGGATATTTGCTGATATATGTAGGTGACCAATCATTACAGTGTACCTCTTGCTATTGAAGTATATGATTGCGACATGTGACTTTAGTCGATCGGCGCGGCGGTAAGGGGGCTTTTCGATTTAATATTATTCATTTAGTATCTCGTATGCTAGTTCCGCCGCACTGTCATTTGACCTACATAGTTAAACCCGGTTTATTTATCAGCTAAAGACCCATCATGAGTAAATTTGTTTTGAACAAGATTTTAAAACTTAAACTTAATTATTAAGCCCTAAATTATTTTAAACAGTATACACTACTGCTAGTACATTTTGCTGGTCACTACATAGTATAAAACAAAGCCGCTTTTACTGTCTGTCTGTCCCTATGTGTGCTTAGATCTTTAAAACTTCGCAACGAACGATTTTGATGCAGTTTTGTTAAGTAGATAGAGAGATTCAAGAAGAAGGTATATTTTTATAATGTAGAGGTATAAAACATACTTTTCTGTTAGGTTTTACGAAATGAGCGCGGGTCTACTAGTTTTATACAATGAATAAGTGTTAATCTATATTTGTGATCCTTACTCAATCTAGATTCTTGTCATACGCTAGCCTAGACATTTTTATACCTCGTCCCATTATTAATACACGGTTTTTTTTAGAAACGATGAGTTTCCCGGTTAAAATAGGTTCTTTTTAGGTAAGTGTCTTCCATCCTCTTGGATGAACACGATGCTGTATAAACATCAACATTCATAATCAAATGGCAATTGTTAGCCGCATACTGTATAAAAAATAAACTAAATTGAAAATGATGTTGTATAGAATAATATTATAATGTTCTCAAGTTGAAGTTTTACGTCGATACCATTTGAATTATGCATATAAAAGTGAAAGAATAAGACCACTTTCATAACACATTTCCTTTCCTCTACTTCACCTGCAGCCGGTGCATTAGGTTAACCTGGAGAAATAAAAACATTATTATTTTACGAACTTCACTTGTTAGGTAGTTGATGGAAATAAAGTTCGTTACCGTGGAATTTTCCCACGAAAAATACTGAATTTTGTTCCTGCGCGGCTCTTTGTGAATATTTTTGAAAATATACGAAAACTATGAAATACGCAGATATTTCGATTCAAAAATGTAGTTTTTTTTTTGCAGAAATACTGTGCTCAATTATATTGCGCGATCGAATCGCAGAATATTTGTGTAACTTTTATTAACTAGCTATCTACTGCAATCAGGGTAGTATTATTTTTAACTTTTAGTAAAAAGCCTCCTTTCATAGCATCCTTTTTTCTAAAAGGTAAAAAACAAATCTTAATAGAACAAATATTTTAGGCAAATCGCATAATAATATTCGAACCTAAACTGATAAATATAAGGAAATCAAAGCTTAATATGCCCGTCTTGGAAAATTAAATGTATATACCGTATCTAAACTCAGCTTGTCTAGTAAATTACTGTCTACTAATTTCTATTTCCCCCATTGTTATAAATTGTAGGTATGACTTAAAATAGCTAAAAAGTCACAGCAGTTCTACTTTGCTTAATCAACGTCCGATTGAGATTTCAATAGGTTTTGTCACAGTCGACAGTTCAATTCAGCTGTAAAACGATGGTGATCGGAAAAAGAAATTAATCCCGAGTATTCCCGTGCCTTGATTGCGCTTCGTATAGACGAGCCTACTCCATTATAATACTATATTGGATTTTATTACTTTTTAACGCAATTATTATAATTGTTTACTCGTTTTTATCTGTTAAAATATACGAGTAACGCACATTCACATATTTATAATATCAGTTGTATAAATATTTATAAGGAATAACATTTACAAATATTATAATATTTTATCTATGTTTATAAATAAATAGTATGGAAGTGAAATGCAATTTCGAAAATGATTAAAAGTGCAATAAATGAAAACGTGGCTCGAATTCCCTGACCAGCATTCGTTCGATGTGACCCATTACTCACAACACCGTTTGCGTTTCAGACTTCATCAGTGGAACATGTAACGTACATATATGGAATTGGCTTTCTAGGTCTACATGACTTTGGGAAGACATCTTCATCTACTCCAGTTGACAACGCCGTGGTTCTATTCACTATTATTTTCACTGTGGTGGCTTTTGTCAGGTCTTGGATAGTACGCATCTTGTAT
This sequence comes from Hemithea aestivaria, assembly GCA_947507615.1. Lineage (NCBI taxonomy): Eukaryota > Metazoa > Arthropoda > Insecta > Lepidoptera > Geometridae > Hemithea > Hemithea aestivaria. Next base: position 7,909,827 of record OX382323.1, read on the forward strand.
ATAATGGTGACGAAATGCGTCTCTATCGAAAGCACAGTAACCCCACACTACCTGCTCTTTGCAATTCTACCCTTGAGTACGGAATTTTTGTACGCACATAAGCTGTACATATTTTACATATACTTGAATGTAATGGTTGCCACGGCCTCGTACCTTGTGAGTAAAACATAGTCACGCTGACCTTCTCTGTATACTTAACTTGCTTGAAGATTTTACATGAAGACGCCACTTGCTTACTAAGTTACATTTCATCTTACTGATATTGAAAATGAGAAAGATACATGTCGTGTGGAATTGTTTCTGCACGACAAAACTACTGAACTGATTTGGTTAAAATTTGGTATGTAGTATGTACCTACTCGTATGTGGATTCTGGCATAGCACCTTTTTTAGTTCTGCTATCTCACAGTTACTACAATATATTTTGTTAGGATTTACACCAAAACACTAAATTTGCAGAACCAATTAGAGGTACTTTATTAGACTTTAAATGGCTTGAACTTGCTAGCTGTTGGAGTTGCAATTTATTAGTTAGTTGATAGCTTTATGAAATTGAAATTCAATTGAGTACCTATTTAAATAATACATTATGTGCCTACCTACTTTTTCTGGCGAGCCTGTACAAGACTCACAGGAATTAAACTTTAATTTATTTTCTTTGCAGATAATGTTGACGATGACGATGGCCAAATTTTTGAGTAACGAGTTTCGTTCAGTAAAAAGGTTTTATTTAGTTGGAGTTTTGTCTTGTATGGGATTGATTTTATCAGTGCCAATCACTGTTATGGTAAGTGCAATTTTAGTCGCAATCAAATATTGGTCTTTTAGCACCATTTCGTATTGCATAACGCGAAAGCGACGCGACGTTGCGATTCGTGCATTACAGTCACAGTGCTACCTTAGTGTTTAATAATAATTATATGAAGTCTTTGGCAATGTGCTTATTACTCCAAGATACTATGTTTATATTAAGGGTGATAAATCAACATCGAGCTATGCTGCGCTGTACTGCGCTGTGCGATGTTTGGTCAACTCGCTCGCCTAATATTTTAATGAGGATACAAACAAACCATGCTGTGCTGCGCTGTATGAGCTACGCTTTGTCTAAAAACGCAGCAGTCTCGAGCGAGGCGCGCTACCCGCCGTGCTGAGCCGCGCTGTGCCGAATTTCTTCTTCACTTTCATCTTCATCGGATTCAACTATGTATGTCGTAATGTTTACGTTTTTTTGAAAATAAAGTCATTTTGACGAAATCAACGACTACACAAGCTGCTGATTACTTTTAATACTGAGCTAAGCACAGCTTGATGTTGATTGTTAAAAAAACGTAGCTTAAGAAATACAGTATAGCACAGCGCAGTACAGCGCAGCATAGTTCGATGTTGATTTGTCACCCTAAACTTAGTCATTTTCCATGTCCCTTTACATTTTTCATAATAACCTACATACATAATATAATCATATAACCTATATGATACTTTGCTTTTGCCTTAGGCATCGATTACAGCGCAGCGCAGCGATCGCAGGTAAGACCGGGATGCGAAATGCTCAAGACAGAGTTGCAAGGCACGAACGATATTGGCTGAAATTTTTAATGATGATGATGAGGTTAGCCTTTGACCACTGTCGCGTAATGTATTATTACGTAGATGCGGCCGTAGGTACCAGACTGAACCTAGAAGGTGAAATACCTCCCTGGCTTCACTCATGCCGGATCATGAAAAAAAATGGCGAGGACCGAAATGGCGACACGATTTTGTCCAGTGGGTCAAAACCGTGGGTGGTGGTTCAAACGAATCATTTCGATTGCTTTAGCAGAAAGCCTAGATTAGCCTCGTAAAATATTTTCTATTTTTTGCCTCGCTTAGAATGGTTATACTAAAATAGCCGGTCAATAACCCCGTAGCTGTTCTACAAGGATCAAATTAACGTCAATTTCTTATTGATATTTACTTAATTTACAATTTCACAATATTATGTCATCATCATATTATATGTTTAAAATAGCTCTAGTATAGGTAACTGACGTCACAAGTTCTAGTTTTGCTTTAATTTTCTCGTGCACATGTTCTAGAAATAGATAATAAAATTACTGCCTGAGAGTGTGTTAATAAGTTCATTATAATTCAGGCGCGAGATATTAAAATTCTTTTTTTATTATGCACTTGTGAAGAAATAAGGATATGCCAGAGTTTTTATAAATAGATAGCGTTAATTAAGGACAGTGATTATGCGTTTTTGTAACACTAAAAATAAAATGGTGGGAAAGTTTCTCATCAAAACCTATTTGTCAGAGCCAACTAGTTTAGAATTTCTATTCTAGACGCTAAGAAAATTACTAAGTACCTATAATTCCACAGTTAACTATCTTAAATACTTCACTTTACTTCAGCCACGATTGCAGTAGTCCATAGGACTTCGTTTTGGTTTAGGTACTGAGTAGCACGCTCAAGCGTTTTGCTGTAAAAAGCTATGTTAATTTCGTTTAACGACTCTCTCATCAAAAAAATTAAAATAAATACAGTTCTGACATAAAAATCGCTGTTAAATAAAAAAGCTTAGGTTTGTGGATAGATAGGGACGGTGAGGGCTATCTCGCAGAGTCATTTCCTTTATACAACTCGAATCCCGTGAAAATTTTAGTAGTAGTACGAAAAATTCATTGGTCTCGCTCTCAGACACGGATCGAATATATGTATAGCATGCAGAGCTGACTTGTCGGGTTATCTCTTACCTTGGGTACTACGATGTAGGCTCTACTCACATATTCAGCCCCTTTGGTTTACAATATGTGCCTTGATCCGATTACTGCGCGATATAGTACCTTGAAGATGGGAAGTCATTGTTGGATTTTCTTATTGTCTTGTTGATGGAGAGATTACGTTTCTCTTAGAAGTTTTAACAATGTTGTCATTCTATCAAGATTAAGTATATGACATGTGAGATTAATTAATTTGCCCTGGCATTTAAAATGTATATTATATACTTATAACGATTTACATATAACTACTAAACACAGGCCTATTTGCAACGGATAGAGTGTTAATTTATAACGTCAGCAATGTCAGTTTAGGTTTTGGTTTAAAAAGCACCCAACATCCGCACACAAAACGACATAAACTGACTCACAGACTTTCCTGTTTAAATTTTTCAGTAGGATTCCACAAGTCTCATAAACAAGATGAGTTTTATTTGAAAAAGATAAAAATAAAACATATTGTAAGGTTTACACGGTATGACGTGATATTAAACGAGCTCCGGCTCGCTCGAGGGTAACTCTGGATCAAAATTACAATGTTTCAAATGCCTGACAAACACTACAGCGCACGTTCTCTCGATATCAAATAACCCGGTTTCTACCAACTAAAATACCGAGAAAACTGCAACGAGTAAATTACATTCTGATAAAATTCACGGAAACTTGCCTTTAATATTCAGTCACTATTCCAGCCAGTTACACACTTTATAAAGCGAGGGTATTCGCCATTTAGAATCAGCTTACTAAATGACTATGAAAGGTAAATTCAGCTAAGTGGTTTAAATGGACTATGTATGTAAGGATTATAGTCAGGTCATAAATTCTGTCACATGTTTAATATAAAATTATTGGAACAAGTTTATTTATTATGTAACCATTTATATACCAAAATGAACTTAACAAAACATAGATTCTTATGACAATAAAGTTTATTCAAAATGACCTCCGTGATTTTGAATACAGGCCTTCAATCTGCGCGGCCAGTCGTCTATCGCAGCACGAACGAGGTCCATGTCAATATCGGCTGCTGCCTTAATCAAGGATGTCTTGAGTGACTCCAAATTGGGATGAGGCTTTGAGCACGCCTTTTCCTCCAAGTGTTGCCATATCTTGTAATCTAACGGACTCAAATCTGGACTGGAGGAGGGCCAGTCTTCGTGCCGGATGAAGTCGATTTCACGCGCCGCCAGCCAGTCTTGTGTGCTCTTCGTTCTATGAGCTGGCGCCGAATCTTGTTGGAATACCCAGTGCCTGTTATTGAACATGGTATGAGAAACAGGTTCCACAAGGTTCGTCAGGACTGTATTTTGATACACAACTGCATTCGTTTTTACACCTTTCTCACAAAAATGTACCTCTGTTAAGCCCCAATAAGAAACTCCCAACCATACCATGAGCGAGGATGGAAAATGACCTCGTTGGACACGCGGAATACGGTTGCTCGCTTCTTCACTACTGTGTGCGTACACCTTATCATTTTGTTTGTTGTAGCTCTCTTCTACGGTAAAAATTTTTTCATCCGAAAAAAGAATTTCTCGATATTTTTTTCTCGTGTACCGCTTCAACAAAGCGCGGCATCTCTTCAGTCTCAGGTCCATTAGACGAGCATTTAAACGATGTCCTGTTTTTCTTCGATATACCCGAAGCCCTAAGTCTTCATTTAACACCCTTTTCACCGTGGTTCTGCTTAACCCCATCTGAAGGGCCAACAGTTTCTGCTTACGTTTTGGATTTCTTTGAATTCGCGCCTTCACAGCTTTTATCACTGCTGGAGTCCTAACAGACCGAGGGCGACCACTTCTTGACCTGTCATCTACACTAGAGTCTTCATTGTATCGTTTGATGGTACGATAAACGAATCTTTTGGTTATATTCAAATTTTTCAGTATGTCAAAAATTTGAATTGGCGCGTAACCGCAACGATGCAACGCAATAACTGCAACACGGTCTTCTTTAAGCGTCCACTCCATATTTAATAAATAGGCCAAGCGCGAGTCGGGCCACGCACAATGTAGGGTTCCGTAGTTCTAGTAGATTGAATACACTGCACAACAGCATTTTGGATGATTTTTGACGACGATTTCAAATTTGTGACTGAAATTTCTGTACCAGCTCTAGTTAAAAAGATTATGACACATATTATGTTGTTTTCGTAATAAAACGCTATAAATGTAGAGATCATCATCATCATCATCTCAGCCGTAAGACGTCCACTGCTGAACATAGGCCTCCCCTTTGGACTTCCATATGTACCGGTTGGAAGCGACCTGCATCCAGCGTCTTCCGGCGACCTTTATAAGGTCGTCTGTCCACCTTGTGGGTGGTCAATGTAGAGATGATCCTAATTAATTTAAGTTTAAGTTGAAAAACTCTTTATGTTATTTGATTTTCTTGCTGAAACTGAAGGCAGAGCTATTCTAAATGCTATTCTTATTCTAAGGGCTATTCTAAATGCTCTAACAATATTCAGCCATCATATGTGCGTTCCAGAAGCCTTGATAGCGTTACTTCATCGAACAAAAGTTCGGGTGGAATTGCTTGCCCAATTCTTCACTTAGTACCCCAAGATTGTCATGAATATAGTCTAGGTGGTCGTGGAGAGAGTGTAACTTGATGGTTATGTCACATTCGAGCCTTTGAAAGTGACGCATTAGTTTTTGGACGTGTTGAGAAAAGTCCAAATAATTCTTACTTTACAAAAAAAAAATATAACCACCATTGGCCTAAAACAAAGTAAACCATTTTTAAATGAACACATTATGAGCCAGTTATGTTCCGCATACTTAATTTTTAATAAAATCAAAACAATAGTTTTATGTTTACACTAAGCAAAAATAAGTCATCGTGATGGTTCTCGAGTCCTTTCCACATTATAGCGGTTTCGTACCAAAATCTATTTATTTTCTAATTTGTCCACAAACGTAGATACTCAACACACGTTTTGCATAACTTTTGGGGAATCCAAGGCTTGTCGTTAATTTCCAGGGAGTATCCAAAGTAATTTTTGTAAGCCTAAATTATGAACGTTGTCACATTCAAACGGAATTCTTTGAGCATAATATTCTCCGCAAATTAAAAAAAATATATCCGGATCATTCACACAAGTAGCCTTGACCATGCTATATCAAATTATAATAAAAAACTTAAGTTAGAAATTATGAGCTAAGTAACACTAATATGGTGATTTATTTGTGATAGCTATAACTTGTAAACAATACAACCAGGAACAATTCGCTTGCGCGATCTAATTTTACTACTAGCGCCATCTAGTTATGCATTCATAAACTATAGGCTAGGTTAGCTTTAGGTATTCTTATTTTGCTGATTTTACCGAAACTAATAATTTTATCTTAACCGCTATAGTTTTCCTGGAAAGTTCATGGTTGAAAGCATACCGCTGATTTTTTTCAGAATTTTAAAGCTTGTAGTTCAGATTTTAGAGGGGGGGGGGACGCTCAATTTTTTTTTAAAACTTGAATATCTTTCAAACAGAACATGAAATCGAAAAAGTTTCTTAGCAAACCGTCCTTCATTTTAAAATACCTATTCAACGATACCCCACACGATGGTATCAGCCAGAAAAAAAAAATCATCCCCATCTTACGTGTACGGGAGGTAGCCTAAATTAATTCATTAAAAATTATTTTTTGTCACCGTTCTCTTACCCTTATTATTACTTACCTGTATACAAAATTACACTTTTCTAGGACTTATAGTTTCTCCGCAATGCCGCGGACAGACAGACGGACGGACGGACGGACGGACGGACGGACGGACGGACAAAGCGAAACTATAAGGGTTCCTTGTTGACTACGGAACCCTAAAAATGAGTAAAATTCTAAAAAGTATACATTTTTATTTTCATGAACAATTCGAAATTCGAATTCAATAAACTTTTTTGTGGCCAGCATTCTAAAAGAAAAGTTTTTACTGTGTGACAATACTTATGACCTGACTATAGTCGGGCCGGCCTAAAAGGCCACATTTGACACATCATCAAAATTCCCTTACAGGCTGATCTAAAAATTTTACTTATTTTTTCTGTAAAATATATATGTCAACACTTAGCTGAACAATAAATAATATGACAACACTTAGCTGAACACTGAACACTATACTCGAATTTACAATTAACAATTTACGCATTACCATTACAATTTCTACCATTTGGTAGATTTTTTGCCTACCATTTAACTTATTACCAAATTCTTATATCATAATTTCTGCCAAAACTACCATTAAATTTTTCTACCAAAAACTACCATTGAAATTTCTAGCAAAATCAACCATTCTTTTTTTATCATTTAGTTGATTTTTTTACCACAAAAAAATCTATCAAAAACTACTATTAATTTTCTACCATTTGGTAGATTTTTCTATCATTAAAAATTCTACCAAAAACTACTAAGTAGATTTTTCTACTGTGCATTTTTGAAAACTAACGTGAGAGTTATCCATATTACTATGTAAACAAAACGACTAAAAACTCACGGAAATAATGGTCGGAGCTAGGCTCGATCCTGAGTTTCGGACAATTACGATGTCCTTCATCAGGAACTCACGCATTTTTCTACCATAAAAAAGTGTACCAAAAACTACAATTGAAATTTCTACCAGAAGAAACGTAAAGAAGGAACAAACATACTCACACACACAAACACACACACACACACACACACACACACACACACACACATTATTAAAAAAAAATAAAGTCCTCAACGGTGTCAAAATGTGTAGGTAATTAAAAAAGTAATCGGCCATTTTGTAGCGGCCGTAGCCGTCTTGGACGGATTTCCACCAAATGTGTATTTGCTCAAAATAAGCTGATTAAGATCGGAAAACCCCCCTTGTACCCCTTCTGGCAGTAAGGAAGGGGGGTAAAAGGGGCCGCTCCACCTTGCTTCACTTAATCAACTCTGGGAGACCATGTAGAGCCACGAGGAAAATGTCGGTGTCAATTTCGGATAAGCCGATGGTATAGATTTTATTTCTAATATAAAACAACGGTTTTTGTGGCATTATGTTTAACCAAAAAAAACTAAAAATAAAAAATACTCAATTTTTGTTTCAAGTCATTGTTGTGTTTATTTTTAAACTATAAAGAATATGTTATACACATAGCTAAGAACATTGCCGAGTAATATTATTGATCTTATAAACGAAAAAATAAACAAACTTCATTAATCCGTTCGGCTACGATGGCACAGACAGATACACAAACAGACAGACAAACAAACACGTCAAACTTATAACACCCCACCTTTCTTGCGTTGGGGGTTAAAAACATTAGATGAATAAATAGGACACCCTATACAAGGTCACGTCAATCAGTTTTTGTTTTTAAAACAATAAGGATGCTACCCAATACAATCGCGAAATCGAAATTTGAAATGTAGAATCGAATGCAATTATAACTTGGATTGAATATTTGATCATAAATAAATAACTATATTGCGATTAAAATAAAATATGTTGTTAATATTGTGATTATATTATAGTAAAATATAATGTAATTAAAATAAAATTGTGTAATGTATAGAGAATAAACATATTTTTTTATTACAGGTTTTTTTTATAACTCGTGAGATGTTTCTGGCAAAACTAGCCCATGACGCCATTACATGTTTACAAAAAAAACCTATTAGAATTAAAATTAATTAGACTTTATGAATGTTTTCATAAAACTGTATTCGATTCCAAAGTGTTTGAAGATCGTATCGATTCATATCCTGTAATCGAAATAAACAAACAATGTCCCAACACTTGTTTGCTATGACTGACATCTGTCAAATGTGGCCTTTTAGGCCGGCCCGACTATAGGTATCATATTAAGAAAATTTAGAAAGAAGATGAAATATACAGAAAACATAAGATAGAACTTAGAAGCTTCTCGTGTTGAATGTTATGTTATATTTTTCCAGAAAAAAATATTGTCACGATAATTTTATGAAATTTTACTATTACGAGCGTCTGGGATCCGGAGTGAAATAAACGCTGTGATATTTGACATAAATATTTGTTTCGACGATCAGACAATTATGTCAAAACACATTATTCACATCGAAGAATAATGAGTAATTTGTCATAATAAATTAAAGAGATGAAGCGTATAAAGAACACTTTATTACTGGTGGTAGGCATCGGCCGTGGCTAGAGCTACCAGTTACCACCCACTGGACCGTGTTGCCAGACGGTCATTATTACCGTGTTCCGACATGATGTTCAGTGAAGCCAGGGAGGGATTTATACCGCCTTCTAGTTTTAGTCTGCTAGCCGCATCGCGAGATCGTGGTAAAAGGCTAATCTATAAAATGCATAATAAAAAAGAAATGCTATTTTCGACGCCACGCGTTACCAAGTGTATAGCTGCTGCTGGCGTAACTGTCTTTTTCACGATACTGCAAACTTAATTATGCCTTAAAGTGCTTTCAAAGTAGTACGAGCTTCGTAGAGATTTCAATTTGATTTTTCTTATTTTTCAGTCATTTTCGTTAAGCAACAGAGTAAGTGGTATAATCGCTGGTCTTAACGTGACAGTATTATATTTGGGTAGCTTTAGATCAGCGATCATAATGTGGCTGTATGGAGTGAAGAGATTCTCGTCAGATATTCAGTTTTGGCTCGGTTTTAAACCGACCAGATTTTGGAGAATATGCTGGTTATTGCTACCCCTCTTTCTCGGGGTAAGCATAGTTGTATAAATCTGCGTTTTATTAGGGAAATTGAATGGGATCCACGTGAAGTTAATCAGGAAATTTACTGGGTCTTATTCTGTTCTCACAGTGACGTGAATAGTACAGTTCTACGTTGGATTAATATATCTTAGTTTTAGAAAAAAATCTAAATCAACGTTTTAATATAGGTGCGTTTACTTGTGTGGCCCATTTAAAATGATTCATTTATTTCAGGGGTGCCTGATCAATAAAGTAGTACAGCTAACTGAAATTACTTCCATAAAAGAGCCCGCATATTATGCTCTCGTTTGGATAATATTGTCAATTTTAATGGTCACAATTACTCAAATTAAAACTATATCGAAGTTTATAGTTTGGAATGTAAGTGTAGAGTTGTTACAATAATATTGCATTTAAACGGAAAAAATCCATGTCGATCGATGATATAATATACTATTCGATGTCATTTTGTGATGTGTTTACAGTTTACTTACCATAATATTATAAGATGTTTATTATACATCTAATTTATTCACCTTTTGGGTTTTTAATGATATTTTTTATCATTATATTTTCATGTTATAAGCAAAGTTACGACACGCCTAAGATTCTAGTGAGAGGTGAGGCTTGTATACCCGTGACCTAGCTTATTTATTATAATTGAACACATACTGAAAAGAAGCAGTGAATAAATGTAATTTCAACATTTACTTCAAAGGACTTTTACACTCTGCCATCTCTTATATATTTATAAATGTGTTACCTTCATATTTTATATCATATTCAGGACTGTAATTGGGTGACATGTAGCGTATAACGCTCTTAGCTCATTTTATTTTATGAAAAATTTCGTAATCACATAATCAAGTACTCTTTAAAAGTAAAGCAAGCTTTCGAGTTTCAACTTTAAACTCGCGTTTTGCAAATACACCGCTACGCAGTATTTGCCTACTTCAGAGGTAGTAAATTAATTAAGTGGTTAGCAAAAGCATATTTCGTGAATAGTTACGGGTGCTAAGTATAAACATTATGACACCTCCGTAGAATTTCGTAGTTTTCACAAAGCCGGTTATACGGAAGGTGTGAGGTACTAAATAGTATTATCTGGAATTGAATTATATAGCCAAACAAACCTTTGTAGACATTGATAATATTATTATCAACGTGGAAAATACATGCAAAAAATATTAATAATTTTAAAAATCCTGATAAAAATATTAAAATATCATGTCTCTATATCATCAGGTCGATCGTTAGTTGTCGCTTCGATACACACTAACGCCAGAACAGGCATTCCAACCACTTATCTGATGGAGCGTCAGAGCATCGAAACTCGAAACTACAGCTCTAACGCTCCATCGGATACTAACCGTTATTTTTCTTCGTTCATTTCATAAATTGTATCCCAGAATATGTATTAGATGAAATTTGTAGTCTTGACACTCCCGCAAGACTCCGCACTCCATGCCCTACTGGAACGAATCGAGGAATAAGATACATTGGCATTTTCTCATTAGAATGTCGCCGGTATATTTGCTGCGAGCTCAAAGTATGGTCCTGCGGATCCCGAAGATCGAAAAAGAAGAATGAACTTTAATGAGATTGTTCAATACAGGACATGTGATCACAATTGCTGTAATTTGGACGTTAGTTATTTTAACAATTCTTTATTTCTGAATTTCCCGTATTCACACAATGAAAAATACTATTCTAGGCAATGCAGTGGGTCATGTCACGTGTCAACTTACCTTTTCGTATTACATAAACACTACTTAGTGATTTTGATACATAATATTGTTAGGTACCTACGCAATACTAAAGAAAATACTTAAGTGCGTAGGTCTCATATTTTGTAAAGATAAATCCGTCAAAGCACAAGGTAGTTATGTTTTCGGTACGACCTCCGGTCCTTAGTATTTGATTTCTGCAACATTGTAACTTTAAATAAACCTTTGTTAATATTGCGAATTAAGCATTTCCTTTGTTTAATATATGTAATCCGAGTACCGGACGTCTAATAGAGACCACCTTTGTTTTTAGCGTCAACATTATATATTGTTAATTATTAAAGTTTAGTTTAGTTCTTACAGTCGAATTGGCTCGACGTATTTTTAAGATAAAATCTTGTTCTCAAATTGAATAAGTTTAATATTATAAGTTCTATAAATCGAACATTAATTTTTATTCAATAAAATATTCTTAAATCAAATAAATTTGTAGTTTTAAAAAGGCTGTTCGCTCGCACACAAACTTATCTGGCGCTGAGGACAGGATCACTGTCTTCCATGCGAAAACGGTATTCGCGAGTGCAGTATAAAATCTATTGTCCGCGAGTATATACATCGCTATCAGTGATCCGCGAACCAAATAAATTCGATAAGGCTGGAACGAGAAATGGCGTTAACTTTGGCTGGCTGGTGAGTAAACCTTTTCACCTTCCTTACCTCTCTACTTTCTTGAGATTAGAACTCTCTCATTTAAGTGTTATTTGGCTTTCTAGTGAAAATAAGTGAAAAATAAGTGAAAATAAGGGCAATAAAGTGAAAAAGTGAATTAAAAATATAAACGAAAAATAGATATAAGAATAAAAGTTTAAATATAAAATAAATTAAGTATAAAGTAATTGCATATAGTTACTAATAATTATAAATATAAATTGTAAGTGTAATCGGAAAATTCGAAAATGGCTACTCCAAGGGAAACCATCACTATTATTCCGAACGAAATGTTGAAGGTAATTCCCTCATTTGGAGGAGATAAACGTCAGTTAAGTCTCTTCATAAGACAATGCGAATTTATAATATCTAAATATGCAGGCAATGCCACCCAAAATACATATGTCATGCACAGCATTATGGGTAAGCTAGTGGATAAAGCCGCCGCGTTAATTAGTGAACGCGAAGAAATAGGTACTTGGGATCAATTCAAAGAACTTCTTACGCAACATTTTGGTGACCCACGCAGTGAAGAATGCATTGCAATAGAACTAGAATCCATGAAGATCCGATCAAATGAATCATACCTAGACTTCTGTAATAGGGTACAATCTGTGAGGTCCACTTTAATTTCTAAAGTTAACCTATTATCTGATCCGAACCTAAAGCAAAGTAAAGTCACAATATACAACCATATATCGTTGAGTGTATTTCTATATAATCTCAGTGAAGACATAGCACGCGTTGTTCGCTTGAGTAAACCTAAAACATTAGAGGAAGCCTTGAGCGTAGTTATGGAAGAAGTAGACTTCCACAATCAACACGTTGCACATAATAGACTCACAAGTAATAGACCACAACCACAGTTTCAACTACAACCTCATACACCTACAAACACATTTAAATTTGGAACACAAAATCAAATGCAAAATCAACCAAAACCACCACAACCCTTTGGTTATAAACCACAATTAGGTTATAAACCACCGTTTAATACCCAAGGTCAATACATGCGACCCCAACAATTTGGCTCTCGCCCCCAACAGCAATTTGGCTATCGACCCCAATTTGGCTATAAACCCCAATTTGGTACACATCCTCAACAATTCGGAATGCGTCCCCAACAATTTGGAATACGTCCACCAAATCCAGTAAACCCACAATTAGGATACAAACCTTCTGTACCTAACTACCAACCCCAAGACGTTTCTATGCGCACAGCTCCCCCTATGAAAACGCAACAACCCGGTTTTAAACTGAATGAACTAGAATGCAACCCTTCGTATAATTATGAATATGATGTTAACGAAGACGAGGACTATGATGCATATTATAATAGTGACGATTATTGCGAATATCAAACGGAATCTTTCAAACAAGATAACAATGATGAATGTAAGGATAAACCTAATACTTCTGATGCTAATGAAATTCAAAATTTTCATCTGCGCACAGGCGCAAACCATCCGAAGTAATAGAAATTAATTGTGATCCGAATCTCAAATTGCCTTACATCTATATACCGGAAATAGACGCAAACTTTATGATCGATACTGGTAGCATGCGATCATTCATTAGTCCAAAGAAAGCTTATGAATATTTTTCACATGCAGTACAATACGAACCTTTTACCGTTGTAAGTACACACTCTTCTAGTGCACATACGGAAGTAATTGAAATACCCTTGTTACCGACTTTTAAAAACAACGAATACCACAAATTCTACTTGTATGATGTGGATAATCGTTATGACGGAGTTATAGGTGACGACCTTTTGCGACAGCTAGGCGCCCTAATTGATTTGAAACGAAATGTACTAAAAACTAACAACACGGTAATTCCAATTGTACATAAAAATTTGAACTATCAAATTGAAATACCATCACGCACTGAAAAACGTGTTAAATTGCCAACAGACTTACATACCGGAGAAGGAATATTAGAATTTAAAGAATTTGGAAAGAATGTGAGAATGCCTTGTGCTTTGGTAAATTGTGTGAATGGTTATGCAACAACAGTAATTCAAAATAGTACAGATACATACGCGATATTAACAATTACAGCCCCATTTAAAGTCACGGAATATAAGCAAGATGAATGTGAGGTAAACAACATGAATGATGAAAGCGTTAGTATGAAAGATGTAGAGATAGATGAATTGTTAGAACAGAATTTAGGAAAACTACGTCTTGATCATATGAATGAGGAAGAAAAGAAGGCAATATCAGAATTGTGTAAAGAATACAAGGACATATTCTATTGTAACGAACTACCACTCACATTTACGAATGAAGTAAAACACCATATTAGGACGAAAAATGAGGATCCTATATACCTCAAACCATATAGACAACCCCCTGAACAAACCGCTGAAATTAAAAGACAGGTAGATAAACTTTTGAAGGACAATGTTATACAGGAATCTTATTCACCATGGAGTGCCCCTGTACATCTTGTACCTAAGAAAATGGATATGTCTGGCGAAAAGAAGTATAGAATGGTAATTGATTATAGAAGGCTCAATGACGTCACTCATGACGATAAATATCCTCTCCCGAATATAACAGACATTTTTGATAAATTAGGAAAATGTAATTATTTCACAACAATTGATTTAGCATCTGGTTATCATCAAATTGAAGTAAACCAGGACGACAGACAAAAGACAGCTTTCAGTACACAATATGGTCATTATGAATTTCTTCGTATGCCATTCGGCTTAAAAACCGCGCCCGCTACTTTCCAAAGAGCAATGGACAACATCTTGCGAGGACTACAGGGCATACATTGTCTAGTTTACCTAGACGACATAATAATTTTTTCCAAAAGTTTACAAGAACACGTACAAAAACTCAGATTCGTGTTTGACAGACTGAGACAGACAAATTTGAAAATTCAGTTAGATAAATCAGAATTTTTGAGAAAAGAAGTACTTTACCTGGGACATACAATTACTAAAGACGGACTTAAACCTAATACAGAAAAAATCGACGCTGTATTAAATTACCCCCTACCAAAGACCGCAACTGAAATCCGCAGTTTTATAGGACTAGTAGGATACTATCGAAAATTCATAAAAGACTTTGCAAAAGTGACTCAACCTTTGACGTCATGCCTTAAGAAACGAAACAAGATAATAATAGATCAAAAATATATAGAAGCTTTCGAAAAATGCAAAGAGCTCCTTACATCTGCTCCTTTGCTTCAATATCCCGATTATGAAAAACCATTTATTTTGACAACCGATGCATCTAACGTTGCCGTTGGTGCAGTACTATCCCAAGGAACAGTAGGAAACGATAGACCAATAGCTTATGCTAGTCGTACGTTGAGCAATACAGAAAGGAAATATAGTACCATCGAACGTGAACTATTAGCTATCGTATGGGCGGTAGGACATTTTAGACCTTACCTCTATGGGAATAAATTTCAAATTTACACTGACCATGCACCATTAAAATGGATTCAAAATTTAAAAGAACCAAACACTCGCCTTACGCGATGGGGATTAAGATTACAAGAATATCAATATGAAGTAATTCACAAAAGCGGAAAACAAAATAGCAACGCAGACGCTCTTTCGCGTATACAACTCAATGCTCTCGATTCCGACAACGACAACGAAGACGTATCTATGAAAGTTAATATTGACGACCAAGATCAACAAATCCGCGAACATCTTAGAGACCTAGATAATAGAGTAGAAACACTATCTAGGGGTAATAGACAATCATTCGACACAGTATCCATATCCGACTCTGAAGGAACCGCGACTGCTGATTCTGACAAACCAATCACAATCAATTCTGAATCAACCGAATCTATACCACAATATCCAGTAAGAGATGAAAGTAGTATAGATACCATCCATTCTAACGTAGAACCCGACTCCTTTGGTATCCCAATATTAGACGAAGCTATAGATACGAAACCAAACCAAATCTTAATTTTTGAATGGTTCAAAAACGAAATACTAGTGAAAAATCTATCGCGAGACAAACAAAAAGTTCTAGAAGTTTTCCTTCCAGTAAATAATGAAAATTTAATCAAAACATTTTTGAAAGAATATATCAGACCAAAAATTAAATATTTCATATATTTCGAAAAAGAACAACATAGAAAAGACTTTTCAAACGTAATAATTAAATTATTCAAACCAGGAACAGTAAATATACAGGAATGTAGAAAACGCGTTATATACCTAGAAGACGAAAATGAACAAAGGGCAGTCATCTTAAAGTATCATGAAGGTAAAACTTGTCATAGAGGAATAAAAGAAACAATAATGCGATTAAAAAGAACTTATTACTGGAATAACATGCTTGAAACTGTTTCTGCTATAATTAACGGATGTGAATTATGTAGAAAAATGAAATACGATAGACATCCCTTAAAACCAAAAATTGAATTAACCCAAACACAGAATGCCCCCTTTCAGGAAGTTTTCATAGATCTTTTCACAATAGACGGAAAATATTATCTGACCCTAGTTGATGCTTTTAGCAAATTAGGTCAAGCAATTGAAATTAGTGACAGATCCACAGGCGAAGTAGTTAGAGCACTTATTAAGTACTTCTCTATGTACGGTGTTCCGACCAAAATTAGTTGTGATCCTGGAACGGAGTTCAATAACGCAATGATAAAGGAAATGACAGACATGTATAAGATCCAATTGCATATTACTACCCCTAATAACCCAAATTCAACTGGTATTGTAGAAAGATTTCATTCTACTATAATAGAAATTTATAGATTGGCAAAATATAATCAAAAGTGTACTGACGCAGCATCTGTTATGACTTACTCTATCATGTCATACAATAATACTATACACACTGTAACAGAACTTACACCTTTTGAAGTAGTATTCGGCCATACAGACGCGAATCAAACATTTGACGCAAATTTTGAAAAACTCTACACTCAACAACTTATGAAAGACCACGCAAATAGGACAAAATACTTGTATAAGTACTTATCAGGAAAAATGTTAGAACATAAAAAGAAAGTTAGGGAAAAGCGAGGTGGTGAAGAATGCGAAAGCTTAGCGGAAGAACAAGTAGTTTTCACAAAAGAAGTAAATAAGCGAAAAAGCAAAGATAAGCCGCGTTATCAAAAAGCTATAGTAAAAGGAAAGACAATACGGAATATTGTTCCCATACAGATAGGACATAGGGACACTAAAGTACCTATTAAAAACATCAAACGTCCCCCACAGGTACTTCCTGCTGGTAGTCCAAAGCCAGGGCCTTCAGATTCAAAAGGTTGAAGGAAATCCGGGGCTTCTACCAGTTAGAATCGGACAAGCTTATAGAGAAGAAGATAGTTGGACTATTTTTAAGGTATTAGATCTAAGTTGGATTAAGTCCACATTAGAATATAATTTAATTAAATATGTAGAATTTAGCGATTTATTAGACAAAAAGGAAAACATCTCTGAAGAATTTTTGGGATTACGAAAACAAGTTGAATATCTCCGAGACATCGTAACAGATAAAATTAATCATTTACTTCCTACTATTCGAGGAAAACGAGGTTTAATCAATCCTTTGGGCTCTATAATTAAACTTGTAACCGGAAATTTAGATCACGGAGATGCCATACATTACAATTCTCTGATTACACAACTTAAAGATAGACAAACGATTGTAGATAAAAAGATGACACTAATTTCGAAAACTATCGATACCTTTGTAAATAGTACAGAAGCCTTACAATATAATGCTGACATTTTAAACGCGAAATTAAGAAATTTGGAAGAAATAATTACAAAAATGTTATCCTTTGAAACAGATCACCTATATGCATCTAATGTACTTATGACATTCAATATGTTTAGTATTAACTTTCGTTCGATCTATATTACATTAAGTGAACTTGAAACAGCTCTAGCATTTAGTAAAGTCTCTGTACTACACCATTCGATATTAAATACTACGGAACTATTGTCAATTTTAGAAAATATTGGAAAAACGGAAAATTTAGTTTTTAATATAAATACAGCAACACTAGTAAAAATAGAAAGACTAATAAAAGTTAAAGTGTTTATTAAAGAAAGCCGAATAACATTTATTTTAGAGGTTCCATTAACAGACGGTTATACATACAACTATTTTAAACTATATACTTTTCCAATTTTTGAAACCGCATTAAATAAAACCATAGCAATCATTCCTAAATTCCCTTACCTTTTGGTGAATGGGTTGAAATTCCTGCCTGCCACACGCCCCTGCAACGACATAAGCGATAACAAGTACATCTGCACCGAAGATGACCTCACCCCAATTGCGGAAGAAGTTTGTGAAGAACAGCTCATAAAACTAACACCTCCAGTAAACTGCCAAGCTGTACCAGTAGATGTCGGCGATATCAAAGTACAACGAATTAAATTCAACACCTGGATTGTATATACAAAGAAAGAAACAGTTCTAAACGAGACCTGTGATAATAATTTCTCATATAAAGTCTTACATGGCTCCTACATCCTAGAAACTGAAGAAAAATGCATTGCTTTTCTTGGAAATACCCGTTTACATCATCAACGATTCCAGGGAAGCGACCTTAACCAGATAGCGCCGCAAATAAGCCTTCCACATTTAAAACACCAGTTCGTCGTCTCCAACAGCAGCAGACCCATCGACATCAGACATATAAACCTAGATGACATCAGACAACTGACACAGAAGATAAACAGCATTCCAGAAGAACACGTATACCCAACCTTCAGTGGTGTTCATGTAGATAGCGTAAGCTTAGCGACTGTAGTTTTATACATTATGTTATCCTTAAGTCTTATTATGTACCTCATCCTTATTAAATATAAGTGCCTTACGCGAAATGATCCTAACATAAACTCTGTTGAGGATAATTTCGCGCTTAACGAGGGAGGAGTTATGTTTTCGGTACGACCTCCGGTCCTTAGTATTTGATTTCTGCAACATTGTAACTTTAAATAAACCTTTGTTAATATTGCGAATTAAGCATTTCCTTTGTTTAATATATGTAATCCGAGTACCGGACGTCTAATAGAGACCACCTTTGTTTTTAGCGTCAACATTATATATTGTTAATTATTAAAGTTTAGTTTAGTTCTTACAGTCGAATTGGCTCGACGTATTTTTAAGATAAAATCTTGTTCTCAAATTGAATAAGTTTAATATTATAAGTTCTATAAATCGAACATTAATTTTTATTCAATAAAATATTCTTAAATCAAATAAATTTGTAGTTTTAAAAAGGCTGTTCGCTCGCACACAAACTTATCTAGGTTCAAACATGTTGATGTTTATCGTATACAATGACTTTCTTTCAAACTAATACCCTCAAAGGCGACATCTTTACCACATTTTTTGACATCAATTGAAATGAAATAAAATTCGTATACGCAGCATTAACTCCATGGAAAAACACGAACACCAACGTGACTTTGCTTTATTGTGTATGATTTATATAAAAGGTTTTAGATAAAAAAACTCCTAAGATAAATCTTTCATTGCCATTTATACCTATTGAGCTGGTAAAGTAGACACGTTTATGGCAACTTTACCATGACGTAAGATTTTGTAAAAAGAGAGACCTACCTTAGACATTGGGTTAGTATTCTACTCTGATCCAATCAATATCATTGTTTTTAATACAACTTGGAAGAAAATAACTGCTTAAAATGGTAATACTAGAGAATAGGCAAAATTGCCACGAGCATGCTATATTATTTTGGAAACTACCGTGAGTGTTATCCATATTATAAATACGACACGGCTGTACTCACGTTGTCTATTTGCTGAGATACGTCTCAACCACGGTTTCGGACAATTACGATGTCCTTCATCAGGAGTTCACGCCTGCAGTAACCGACGCTGACTGGCCCGCGCCCGTGCCTCCGCGCGCGCCGCGCGCTGTGAGAGCGGGGGGGGAACCAACACGCCTGAGTCACTGCCACCTTCACTATCACTGTTATTGTTACTACCGGTGTCCAGCGCTCCACTAGGCTGTAGACACACCGCGCTCATTGTGTCATTTTCCCGAATTGATGTCACCGCACGACCACCATTGTTACCGAGGACCGGCACCCAGGCAGAAGGTATGCCCCAGCCACGATCACGATTAAAATTAGGGTTGCGGTTTATCTCGATTGCCTCTTTATATTTCCGCGGCACGAAAAACTTTTCTCGCGCCAGCACAGAGACCTTATCGAACCGCAGAAAGTGACTCGAATCAGTGATGTGAGCATGTTCCGCCACCGCTGATCGAACGGTTTCCAAGTTCTTCACCGACTTGATATGCTCTGTGACTCTGGTGGAGATATTCCGCTGGGTTTCACCAATATAAGACAGACCACAATCACAGGGGATCTTGTACACACCCGGCCCACCTAGCGGCTCTCTGTCTGTCGCGGTGTGTCTACAGCCTAGTGGAGCGCTGGACACCGGTAGTAACAATAACAGTGATAGTGAAGGTGGCAGTGACTCAGGCGTGTTGGTTCCCCCCCCGCTCTCAAAGAGCGCGGCGCGCGCGGAGGCACGAGCGCGGGCCAGTCAGCGTCGGTTACTGCAGGCGTGAACTCCTGATGAAGGACATCGTAATTGTCCGAAACCGTGGTTGAGACGTATCTCAGCAAATAGACAACGTGAGTACAGCCGTGTCGTATTTATAACATGCTATATTTGCATACATTATAATATTTGTTTGTGTCACAGACAGACTGACACATATACAGACACAGACAGACATAGCGGTCAAAGTTATAACACGCCTCCTTTTTGGCCAGGGGGCTAAAACTCCAAGCAGTGGTTAAGGCAACTTTACCAAACCCCACAATTTAGATTTTGACACATAATTTTAAAAAAACATCAATTTACTTCTAGTACAAGTAAAATCTAGTAATCCCTTGTTTACAGGAGATAGTGGAATGCAACCACTTACCGCTAGTGGAGCTGCATGACCATTCAGATTCTATAACAAGTAATACTTCATTGACTAAGACTCTACTGGAGAATCCAGAACTCCCAAAACCACGATTGTCAAGAGAAATACTGTCTACATTTTACAATCAATGAAATTTTTCATAATCTACTACTCATAATTATGTAATTTGTGCACACGGGATATGTAATGAAGTGAAGAGGATAGAATAAGATATTACTAAGTTTTGCTCGGTCGTCAGAGAAGCAAAGGATAGGCACCGATGGCGGTAGACCATAAGTCGTATCACTGCACCAGCATCTTCGGCTAATGATGACCACGATCCTCAGTCATGCGGGAGTGACTTCAGAGAGGGAGAGAAAAGAGATTATAAAAAGTCAGATATATTTTAAAAAGCCTATATGGACACACTTTGTGAGCGCAGCCTCAGTCGCTCCTTCTCTGGTTTATGTTCTTCGTCTCTGTATGACACTGACAATGCCGGTAATAATGTTTTTAGGCATTCTTTAAAGTTTATGTGTATCTTTATATACCTGTAATGATCATTAGAGTTTTTTGTTTAATTACATCCTCTTAACATCTTTTTATTTTTTATCTTATAATTTTATTTTTTTATTTAGTTACAAATTTTAAGATTTCTCAGCGCTCGCAGCAAGGTGCTCGCGCATTTCTCACATTTAGGATGATGTAATGATTTCCTCAGCGCTCTTAGCAACCTGCTGTCTCAACTTTTGTAGTCATCATGTCAAATTTGCTTGACGCTTGCACCAAGTTGCTCGAAGCTCCTTTAAAATATTTTGTATATACCATGGATAAAATACTATTCAGACAATGTTTTAGATAAGAGACAAGGTAGGATAGCAGATCAAAAAGCTGTTTATATCTGATTTAGAGGTAAAACTATGAGGACCAATACTGGAATATTTTCGTCTGCTTCTTTGTCGCGAATATGTTCAAAATTACTAACGCTCGCAAAACGCAAGAGAGATAGCAGCGTTAGTGACACAGCTTATTCTTTAAGACTATTTGATTAGATTTAGACTATATTAACTTTAAAACGTTATATCTATCTATCATGTCGTTCTCAACGTTACACTTGGCCAATAATTATCCCTGTTGTTACCTGTGAGATTTATAGGAGGCAGTCGTTAGGTATTGACATCGGAGGATTACATACGCTACCCAAGAACTCTGGCAAATGCTATACAATCCCTAATGGATTGATTGACTTTATCGCTTATTGAGCTAAACTATTTCGTTGAAGTATAATTTGGATACAATGAATATATACATAGATGTGCGATGTGTATGTGCCAAAAAGTGATTTTTAAACTTTATATATATGCACTTTTTCGCTGGTTTATACCGCCATACTACTTGGCAAGTAAATCTTTCTACATCACAAAACCACTCCACACATCACTTCAATACACAAAAAATAACCAGCCATGGAAATTTAACGGCTTATTGATCAATTTATATTCGCATGAATAGGTCTAGTATTGTTTTCTTGTAACTATTGTTTCTTTTTTATACAAGAGGTTCTATTTGTCTATTATACTACTTGCTCTTTTATAACACTTACTTTCATTTGTCCCCTGTCTGTTTGCCTGTAATCAAATCTTGCAAATTAAATTTGATCCACTTCCCGGTTTCCGATTGAGCTAAAATTTTGCATGCATGTATTATAAATCGGATGAAAATGCAAAATTATTATATCATGGAGGTGATTTGATGATGGAGCTGGAAGATAGACATAGGAACTAGGTAAATTAAACGACACAACCCCAGCAAGTTTGGGCTCGTATAATTCGTATTGACAAGTATTTTGGTGTAGATTTTTTTATACCATTTAATACCAAAGCTTGTTTTTAAGTTTTTTTTTATTTTACTTGTGTAGGTAATAAGTACGTTGGGAAGCTTTTTGTAATATGTGGTGTAAACTTCAAAATTACAAAGCTATTTTTATAAGAAGTATAAGTAAGTAATTAATTCATTTCTTTCACTAATTTTCATAACTTTGTAAGGTTTGAAAGTAAAGTTTGGCGACTGGCAACTGCCTCGGCCTTGACACGGACTTCACTTGAATCGGTTCATTTTCACTTCATACAAGTTTCTGAAAGGGAAAGATTCCATAGAAATCTGTTAGGAGTTTTGACTAATTCTGTTTCAACTTGTCGTCGTTCTTTTACTTACTTAAGTAGAGGTATAATAATATTATGCCGTAGTAGTCGCGCCTTGTGGTTATTTCTTAACAGTCAAATTCGCCCACATTCAATAGATCTCTTTGTCAAATAAAATGTTTAAATTTTAACTCTACTTTGAGGAACAACATTGACTAAAACTTAAAGGTAGACGATCTTTACTCGTATACATTTAAGGACATCTGTAAAATCTTTAATTTGGGTTTAAACGCCAACATAAATATTATCAGGTTAATATACTTACAATATCAGAGTCATATAACTGTAATTACACTTTTATGTTATTTTTAAACGCCTATAATATTATGTTGCAGTTTCTAGTCGTGTTGAAGACAAGGTCTTCTACGTAACCTAGCACATGCCTCCAACTACCACATATTTGATGGGAAACAAACACCTGAAATTCAGTTTTACAGCCTTCCGAACTACAGTATATACTGCACAAAATTTGCTACAAAAAGAGATTTGAACTCAGGGCTTATGCTTCCGAATTTATGCCAGACAAACGGACAATAGCAGGGCTATTCACTTATCTGTCAGGGAACCGAACCGAAGACAATGGCAAAGTAATATATGGAAAAGTAATAATTTAAACCGTTTAAATGTGAACATAAAATAATAATTTGCTCTAGTGGTGTGAAAGAAGAGATCGATTACGTAAATAATAACAAATAAAAGCAATAAAAAATATCATTAAATTAAAAAACTGGTGGTGTCGCTTAAATAATTTATTTCTATGCTAAATTAATGATTTTTTGCTATAGTTTGCAAACAAGCATACGACCCACAAATGGCCACCGTCGCCTCCATGCAATGCGCTACCAGGGGGAATTATTGCTGACCTTTCAAGACCCTATTCATTCCAGGGAGGGATTTATCCCATCTTCTAGGTTTAGTCTGCTACCATCTGCGGCCGCATGGTCGCAAGTCGTCACGTGGTAGTCAAGAGGTACTCGTGCAAGAGGTAGGATCGTGCAGTTTGCTATTTAGACTACCACCACTCGAATTGAAATTCCGGCTTCGCATCAACGATTAGGTCATGTGCGGTTTTCCACTCGCTATACGCTATATGTTATTCCTACTGACCGCTGCGCTGATAGGCATCGGTAGAGACTATTTAATTACCATCTAACGAACACAATAATTACCAAGCGGTCATTACGGCTGTTTTCCGACACGATAGTCAGTAACGTCAGGATGAGATTTTAATGTTTTGTTTTAGTGTTTTACACACGCACAAGCGCACGCGCACACACACACACGCAAACACGAGTTTGGGCTCATTTGCTTCGTCTTGACGAGTACTTTGGTGCTACCTCTAGATAAATATGACAATAATAAAAGCATGTTTTGAAAGTTTTTTTTTTATTTTTGTATTTATTATTACTTCACATCATGTGAGATAATGGTCAAAGGTTCTATATATAGAGTTTAAAACATTCCACGTATTAAACTGAACGACTAGTAAAAAGAGCTCGAAATTGAGGTTAAAAATATTTTGAATTCCCATACAAATGAACCGAATAGCTGACTCATTTTGTAAAGGTATTTTTCACCAGATATAAAATTCTCTTAATTATGTTTTTCACTTTGATTGATATATTATACGTATTGGTAATACCTCTATACACAACGCTTTATAAAAAGGTTTAGTGGTGATCGAAGGGTGCAACTGTTCCCAACACTGTGTACCAAACTGTAGAACTTGCAAAGAAAAGCCTCTTCTTCCTTTTTCTTCCTTCTTTCAATGGGACTGACCGGTAGTTAATGCATTTTTTATGAGTCGTCCAATTTTTTTTCTTGCAAATTGAAGGCAGTTTTAATAAAAATAATCTAAGTAGTTTATATTTAATAACGTATAATGTACGCCCTCTTTGGACAAACCGGTTGAACACTGGAATTAAAATTTGTAACATTATTTTACTGCTCTATTTTTTAAGGTGGTAATATCATTGGCTCAAAAGAAAGCTAATGGAAATCTTAATTATTTTAAACTTTGATATTTATTAACTTACAACGTAAAAACATTATTTTATGTGATTTAAGACACCAAAATAAAGGATTATTTACGAAAAATTCAGCTTCCTACTAGCTCAATCACCGATATTTACCCCATTATATGCTAAAGTGAATGGAATATTAAAAGTCATCCTGGCTCACTTAGGTATCCAGTAATATAAATACTTAAGTATTCTCTATGTCGAAGTGTAGATACTTATGTATTTTTTCTAATTAGCGAACTCTTTTCCGCGTATTTCTTTACGAGTACAATGCTCGAGTCAGAGATTAAAATATTCTGTAATTTGAAAACTGTCGAATGTGTCTGAATGAAATCTGTCGCAGTTAGGTTTATACTAATTTTCGGAAATCACGCTTAAACAATTTGACGCTCTTAAAAATGGCATGGGGAGCAAAATTCAAACAAAAAAAATATCTCTATGCCATTTTTTAACACTTATATCAAACTGAAAACACTTTTGAAATTTGTGCAATATTATTGTGCAGGGCTTCACTTTACGAATTTTCAAAAGTTAATATTATTTTGAATTTATATTGCAAAATTTATCAGGTAGTGCGAGCGAGACAGCGTCAAATTGTATAAGCGCTCTTAGCATATTATTATATTTTAGTGGACGGCGTGCGTTTCAATCCCCGCGGTCAACTTCATCCACATACTTACCTATTATGTAGGTAGTGTAAAATACTGACCTAAAGAGTCTTAAAATCTTATAACTCTTGAGTAAGAAGCGTTGGTGCAGTGCACCTAGAATTTTACATCATTGTGAAATCATCGGTGGCACTATTTAAACTGATTATAGACAGCGTTATCTCTTAAAATCAGGAGAGCGACTTCCTTGTCGTCTTACTTCTTTGCATAAAAAAGGTGCGCATTGTCAAACTCTTTGACGTGTTGGTTAAAAATTTAAGTTTGTGATAAACTTTGGCTTTACCTAGCAAAAGTCTTCAAGATGCTTCGTAAAATAATCAACAGGTATTCAGAAAGCCTAGAAATGAATGCTCACTAGCACAATCTATGGTTAGGTTAAAGTGAGTCCCACATACCACCCTGCGCCCCCCGGTGTGGGGTAATGATGCGTAATGCATTTTTCCCAGTGTAAAAAAAAGTGACGTTACGCGTCCGCACCCAACATAATACGTATAAGCCTACCTATAATATCTCAGTTATCTTTTATTTTATTCACAAACTAAAAATTACGTAGGTAGGTATGTAATATTTTTTATTATTTAAATTACGGCCTAATTACTAATAATATTTATTTTTAAAATATTACCTTGTCATCATCCATATTTCATGTTACTACCTAAATTAAAGAATATAATACTCGTATTATGTAAAAATGGTGTCTTTTCGCACACAAACAGGATACATAAGTACCTACATCACAATGTTTTCCCGAGCTGACAGTCAAAATAGCACATCCTAGTCTCACAGAGCTCGGCAATGTAGAATGAATGGACTCACTGCGCTGTCACAATGCCCTCAATCAAACCAGCCACCACACTGAATTACCTCTTCTTTTCAATGGAGGTTACTCGTTGCATTCACTCGTAGCACAGACTCGACGCGTACTTTGTTGTGTATTTTTCGTTTACATGTTTAAAAAGATTTCAGGATTTTATACTATTACTAGCTGCGCCCAGCGGTTTTACCCGCAGTGCAGTGCATACCAAATTTCACCTCAATCGGTCCACCCGTTTAGGCGTGAAGACACATACACACTTACAAACTTTCGCATTTATAATATAATATAATTATATTTATTATAGTGTGATGTGAAAATAATAAATAGGTATATGCGTGAGTAGTGTCCATACGGATTTAAATATAGAGGTAATATTATAACAATGCACTCATTCACTTATACCCCTTACCCACATACTTTAAGATAATTATTTATTATACACACTTATACTCGTATACCTACGCATTTAAACATTTTTTAATTTATATTTTGGAAAATCGATAGGATCAGACTGCCTATTATGATAAGACTGCCTATTGCAACCTTTTTATTATACCATTTTTTTTAAATATTTTTCTAAATTTAATTTAATGTGGTGCTACAATAAAAGAGTTATCAATATCAACTACTTTATTGAATAAAAAAATAAAACAAAATATCTGTTGTATATATACATATTTTAATTTGATTTGACCTCTTTATTCATAAAATGATCAGCCCCCTCTGCTGCCCCCTTGATAAGCGCCAACGCTTGTGGCTAACGCTAAAAAAATGTACTGAGATGACAGTCGTTACCGTTTGCTTTTCCACAACGGTTGTTATCTCAGTACATTTTTTTAGCGTTAGCCACAAAAGATTGCCGCTTGTCTTACCCCCAAGAGAAGTAGACTCGTGCATTTTAATAACGCACAATAAACAATACTATAGAAATTATTATTTTGCCCAGAAATAGGTAATAACAATGTCCTTTTCAATAGAGCCTAAATATCTTAAACGTATATTATAATTTATCGCACGCATTCTTTACCGTATATTTTTTTCATAAAAATATATAACACGTTTGATAATTATATTTAAAATCTTTGTACCTACTTAACATTTTATATTACATTCTCGAGCATGAATTATGAAATAACCTAAGAAGGTTCCAGTATTGGATGCATAATCATAAATCATTTTTCGTAAAAAAATGTGTGTGTAATATTATCATGAGCGACGGCGTTAAATGAGTGAGGCTGACGAGCGAAGAGCGGTGAGCGGTGGTCCAAGGCAGATCAGATGTCGCTCGGAGCTCGAATCCTCGCTGAGCGGCGCGTCGCTGCGAGCGGAAGGAGGTGGCCGGGCCGCGGTCGATAGACAGACGGGCGCATGCCCGGGCCCTTGCCGCCGCGCCACCGGAGCTGGGGGCTGGACCGCACGCTAGTCGCCAGTCCACCGGCTGGCAGATCCGCGGCCGCCGGAGCCAGCGTCAAGACGCGCCGGCCCCACGCGGACGTGTCAAAACATGCGTCCTCGGCGTGCTCGCAACGCGTACACACTCACCTTAGTGCTTTCGCTCGCGCTTACATGGCTGCCTCACTACGATCACGCCGCGTAAGTACCAGAAACACACAGCAGGACTACTCTCACGTTGCGTGACTACGCGAGCGTCCCTCACGCATCTGCGAAGCCATACCAGGTCTGTAAATCGCTCCAAGCCGAGAGTTAGCATTGTTCGACGCGCCTTTGATTTTCTCATAACACGACCTCGTTTTTAATCCCTTGCAAATGAGCTAATAAAAAAGGGATTTTATTTCAGAGTTTGCTATAAATCGTTTACTTAATCAGAACCCTAAATTTGCTTACCTCTTCTGACGGAAAGATCAGTCATTTTGGCATTATCTGCACATAAAGCTTAGTTTTGAGGAAAGAACATAGCTAAAAATCCTGAGACAGCAGGATTTTATCCTTGTATTTTTATGAAAATTGGATGTAGTATTTTGAATAATGTCATGTAGCTATTGAAAGAAACAAAGTTACTGGTAAAAGCCGTGTGATATACACGTAAAAATCTGAAAGTACATGTGGAAAGGTTTTAGTAATATTGACATTAAATAAAATATAATAATGGAGCATAATGCGAGGGAATGGCGAGAGTAAGTTACGTGAAGTTGTACGCACGAGAGAGACAGACACAGTTGACCTTTTACTTTGCTGAAATATTGTTGAATCTAAACAATATTCATGTTTAAGCTTATATGTCCTTTTAAGATAATTAAAAATATTATGCCGAAGATATGAGAACCTATGGTATAATTGCAATGTACTCGTATAATGCCTAATTACGCGATTCAAGTAATAAGACTATATTTTTTTATTACCTACGTCATAATATGTGACAAAGTAGTCTTTCGGTGGCATCTAAAATATAAACAAAGGCTTTAGATTTTGTAAATATTTGGCTCAAACCTCAGGCTCGCAAGCGGAAAAATACGTTGGGTTTTACCAAAACCAGCGACCGACGAGATTCAATCAGTGCTGAAAGTCTACGTAATTATGAACTTTAATTGGCCGATATAATCCATCCATTGTTTAATTGACGCGTTACATTTATCGGGCTATGTATTTCAGCTACGTAAGAGGTCGATTTTTTAACAGGCTTTTATTCCCTACAGGAATTCAATTTATGGATAGATTCATCGGTCATCGAGCTTTTTTGTTTCTATTCAGGGTCACCTGAAAGGTTTTTGTTTTAAAAGTTATTTGATTTAGTATCTAATTTGTTGCGACCTTGACTTCCGTAGATGCATTCACGGGCAGGTTCTCGTTAGACCTTAGGTTTCCGATGAAATTCTAACCTCGTGACCTTCGTGGAAAACCAGAGATAAAAATTGTTTGTTTATTTTCTAGCGTCTGACGCGGAGCTTGCCTTGTTATTATATCTTTAAAAAACGAAGAGATTTTCTACGATGTTGTTTTTTTACATACATTAGCAAGTGCTTATTTATGTAAAAAAACAACATCGTTTTTTTAATTAACTAAACTCAGGAGTTTTGTTTTGATTGCAATGAAAAAAAAAATTACATGTAATTATTGATTTTGTTTCGATTTTTAAATATATTTTTATTAAAATCTCTCAGATTCAGTACATCTAGGTTGTGTCTAAGTTTAGCCTAAAATGGGTCGAGGTAGTAAGGCTAAGTTATATAGTTTACATTTAAGAACTACAAACAAAAAATTAACAACTATATAATGAATAATATTTAATTAATATTACATAATTAAAGCTAGCTTTATAATTAATTCATCTCGAAATGACGTATAACTAAAGTAATAAATAAAACCACATGTCATTCTTTAAAAATACAACCGGATACATAAAATTTTAATAATTAATTTTAAAACAATCCTTCTGGAAAAGCCTATATTTTTAAATATTGCAACATAAAAATTAATATTCTCATGCGAAAACATGTAAAATAACAATATTTTTATCTTCTGCGTCATTCAATTGTTTTATTAATAGATAAAACTGAAATAATTTTGTATTACAATTAAATATATTCTAAATATATATATTATGATATATTTAAAGTAAAGTTATAATTATTTTAATTAATATATTACTCACGTTTACAAATGATACCTAGAAACATTAAATGTAGTCAAATGTAAATAATGAATTACAAATTTGTATTATAATAATTATACTACTAGCTGCGACCCGCGGTGTTACTCTAGGCAAAGTTGTTTTGAAATAATTTCTACTAAATAAATTTCTACCATTCCATTTTCTACAATAAATTTTCTGCCATTTAAATTTCTACCATTTAATCTTTTATTTAAATTTCTACCATCAGATTTTTCACCATTCAAATTTCTATCATTTAATATTTTACCATTTAAATTTCTACCATTCTATTACTACCATTTAAATTTCTACCATTTAATTTTCTACCATTCATTTTCTACCAAAGATTTTCTACCATTTTAACTTCCTACTATCAGATTTTCTACCATTTAATTTTCTACTATTCAATTTTCTACCATTTAATTTTTTACCATTAAAATTTCTACCATATCAATTTCTACCATCTGATTTTTACCATTTTAATTTTCTTCCATTCAAATTTCTACAATCCTGAGACCAACCAACAAATTTTCTACCATTCTACTAACTGATTTTCTACCATTTAAATTTCTACCATTCAAATTACTACTATATAAATTTTTAGCATTCCATTTTCTACCTTAAAATTTTCTACCACCTGAATGTATACCATTCAAATTTCTATCATCTGCTTTTCATAATTTAAATCCACCATCTGGTTTTCTACCATTCAATTTTCTATTATTTAAATTACTAAAATCTGATTTTCTACCGTTCAAATTTCTGTCATTTAATATTCTACCATTTCAATTTCTACCATTTAATTTTCTACCATTCAAATTTCTACCATTCAAATTTCTACCATTCAAATTTCTCCTATCTGATTTTCTACCTCACCAAATTCTTCCTACTTTCTAATATTACAGTTTTTACTATCCCATGACATTTCAAAGTATTAATTCGAAATCACATCCGAAGATTTTCAAACTCCCCAAAAAATAATTAGAAAATCGAATACATCAATTTTATCACTTGTCAACTTATTAAATATCGGCGCTCGCAGCTTTCTGCTCGCTCAGTTATAATATAAAATAAAGTTAACTAATTTTACTTGGCTTATGGACGCTGGGAGCAGTTGGAGGAGAAAGACGGAGGACCGGGTTGAGTGGCGTGCAATGGCCTATGTCCAGCAGTGAAATAAGAATTTAAAATTTTCTTGCTGCTCCGAATGAACTAATCGCTCACCTTTCGTAGTCAGAAATATAGCGCTCGCAGCAAGCTGCTCGCACAGTTATAAGTATAAATTAAAAATTTTCTTACAGCTCAGAATGCTCTTATCGTTCACCTTTCTTAGTCAGATTTATAAAAAAATTCTCATCGCTCACATCAAACTGCTCGCGCACTTATTTGTAAAAATATTTAATTTTTCAAAGGCAGCTAGGTGCTTACACACGTGTCAATAAGAATATTTTAATAATTGCACACAGAGCTCATAAGCTTATTTAAATTTTCTCTTCGTAAATATTTAATATACACATCATTGTTGTTTAAAAATCGTCGAATAAATGTGTTTTCTTCTTCTTTCTTCGCTCGGAACGAGCCTACCTTTCGTAATCAGGAATATTGAATTTTCTTGGCACTTGCAGCAAGCTGCTTACGCAATAACTAAAAATTTTTTTTTTACCACTCGGAGCAAGCTGAACGCACACTCGTCATTATCAGAAAAATAATATTTTTTTGGCGCTAGTATTAATATCGCGCATAAATATTCAAAATTATATAATGCGTAAAGTCGACTTTAAAACGTGCTAGAATTTTTTTTTGTTTTAATCTACGAAGTTTTAATGTCTAGCCTAGGTGTCAAATGGTCATTAGTCATTTCAGTCGTGTTCCGGCACGATCTTCAATTAATAAATGACACTATTATATAAAATAATTAATGACCTAGAGAAATAATAATTATTATTTATCTACGTCGCGTCGCCCAACATCAGACAAGATTGTAGAGGTACATTATAATCAAAAATGTTGAACAATGTTTCAATTAAATTTTTTGTAGTGTTCTTGCCAACCTATCACAGTTTTCACTTCACTTGACTAAAGTGGCTTCGCTAAACGTAGCCATCGGTCGCCCGATATTGCAGCGTTTTGGCAACCGTCTGGTAGTTTAACCATTTTGCCACCAAAACTTTGACATTTAAGCGGAATTCCACATTTTTATTATTAAATAGTCTAAATAATAATGTTAACGGAATTCTACCGAAAAAGTTTCTTAGCAAATTATCCCCCATTTTAAAATACCTGTTCAACGATACTCCACATGACGGGGTTTAATAGAAAAAAAACATCCCTCACTTATGTGTACGGGAGGTAAATTAATCTTGAATTATTTTTTCTACCGTTCTCTTGGCCGGATTATTACCGTCATCTGCCGGATTATCCGTCGTTTTTAAATAATTATTGTAGTATTTAGTGTAATTTAGTTAAGGTAGAAAGCGTTTTGGATTTTTCTGTAAGCTTTCTGCTCATCTTATAAATAAATAATAAATAAATAAATCTGTGCAAAAATTCAGCTTTCTAAGTCTTATATAGTTTCTCCGTAAAACCACGGTCAGACGGACAGACAAAGCGAAACTATAAGGCTTACTTGTTGACTACGTAAGCCTAAAAAGTTAAAAGGGATTAAATATTATGGGATATGTTGGGAGTATTAATTTGTCAAGTAAACAAAATTTATGCTGTCATCATACCAAAAAATTATAAATAAATTTACTAAGCTAAATATTTAACTAATAAGTTAGGTAAACAATGAAGGTTTTATTGCACTAGGCAATTTCTTACAACCTGGAAATTGATCTGTATAGTATGTTGTTTGATGTTTGCGTTCAGCGTAATTAATGATATTTTACAATGTCATTGTATTATATATAGTTGTCAGAGTCAACTCTGGCAACTACGATCCATAATGAGAAATTTTGACCGAGATAAATGTTCGGTCAATTTTAAAGTCGAAATTTCCGGTTTCGTTCTAAACATTTATCTTTTCATGAAAGTAAATAGACATTATTAATTATAGACAATATCTTTTATATATAATATTAATTAATAATAATGTCCTGTATTAGGGACTCATATTTTAAAAAAAAGCATAATTCAAACACGTTAATTATACGAAATTTCCATGAAAAATATACAAGTAGATATATATTAGGTATAACAAATAACACTTGGGTACGTAGCGTAATAGTAGATATGGCGGGGTTGCTCTTGGACTACCTTTAAGCCGCCAATATAGTTTTTTTTTTATAATATGGTATACGGTATACGAACACTATTTTAGTAAATAAAAACACAAATTTTCCTGAGTGCATTATGCGGCGATTACCTAATTATTATGCTTATGAAATATAATATAATTATGCGTAAACATCAGATTAACATATATCATGCATATAGAAGTTATGCTTTAAATAAATTTGCCTAAAAGGTTATGCCAAATTAATATTATGCGTAACTATTATAAGGATAAGTAAAGGTATGCCATGTTAAAATAAAAAAAATAGGGAACCCCTGTATAATAACCCCTGCGGTTAACTCATGCTCTTTCAAACATCCTGTAAATCTTCAAGGCACGAGTGAAAAGGTACCATTTTAGGCACGTTTTGTGAATCATCGTAGACCACATCTGCACTTTTCATCATGTAGAATGTGGTCAAACGTAGAGGTAGGCCTATTTAGTATGAAGCAATACAAAAAAATCTTTCCCGTTTTAAAAATATAACCAAGTGTAATATTAAGATTACCGCGAACATTAATTACAGGGAAATCATTAATAAAAATTTTAATAAAGCCGGGCACTGTAATTATGAGACGCATAGTTGCGGTTTAGCGGATATTGGCTTCAATATTTGCTGTGGATTATTTTTGCTACAGTTTCTTTTTGTTATTTTGAGCTACAGTGTTAAAGGTGCGTTTTGCCTTTGTATTATAAATGTTAGGTGTTCTATATTATTATAGAGCAAGGAAACTCGAGATTTATGTTAACGCTGTTTAAAAAATTATACTCATGCCTTCGTTAAACTATAAAATATCAAAAAAATATATAACAACTCATCATAATAAATTGAATGACGTTGCTTAAAGCCCGCGCTCCACTTGGTGAAAATGTTCAAATTTAATGTATTTTTAGGCTTCCATAGTCAACAAGGAAGCCTTATAGTTTCGCTTTGTCCGTCTGTCCATCCTCGGCTTTGCGGAGAAACTATAAGTCCTAGAAAGCTGTAATTTGCATAGATATGGGCAATAGTAAGGGTAAGAGAACGGTACAAAAAAATAATTCTAAATTAATTTTTTATACCTCCCGAACATGTAATATGGGGATGATTTTTTTTTCAGACTGATCTCACCATTTGTGGTATCGTTGAATAATTAAAATGAGTCGTTGAGTCGTTGTAATTTAAAATGAGGGAGATTTGTAAGAAACTTTTACGATTTATTGATCCATTTGAAAGATATTCAAGTATAAAACTTTTTTTTTGAGCGTCCCCCTCTTAAATATAAACGACTATTAGCTTTGAAACTCTGAAAAAAAAATCAAGAATATAGTTTCAACGACTTTCCATAAAAACTATAGCAGTTAAGTTATCTTTATTAGTTTTAAATATATTGTTGATGAAAATTAAACCCGTTAATATTCGATTTACCAGTACTACGGAAGCCTGCCTACATTGCGCTTAGCCCGAATAGCACTTGGCCTATTTATTTTAAATTAAAGTGCTTTTAACATTATTTTTTGTTTGATTTTGACACTTCTCTCAAACATTCGCGCAAGTGGGGCCTTTGAGTGAATAAATATTAATTAGTCGTTCAGCGCCCATAGATATGTATTATACGGGTCGCATATAAGTGAGTTAAAATGTACTTCTTCGATTTTAAGCTATTTATATATTAAAAAATCAAACTGATGGCATTAAAAATGTCCGTTAGTATATTATGTCTCTATTAAATTACAGTCATAAATTAAACGTTTACCATATTTCTAAAATTAAATCAAACAACAATAGAAATATTGCAAAAAAAAAAGTAGGTACATTATATTACGAGTATTATGACAATAATACAATATTATACTAACATATTAAGTTACACGTACAATTACAGAATGTATGAAAACCCTTTGTGTCTATATAAATAAGGCCTTTACGCCACAGTTGTGTGTTATCAAGATTGTGATATGCAACCCCGAAAGTGTATGACCTATATTTTAACTAGTATCTGCCCGCAGTATTGTACTTGACGGCCAGGATATCAGGCCGGTTTAAACCTGGACAATGATATTTGATAAAATATTAAAACCAACTACATTTTACTTGCCTTTAAGTTTTAGAACTAAATTCTTTAAAAAAGTGTGCGTTAGCTTGGGAATCGGTCTAGTCGCGCTCATCAATGTTAGGTTATGGCCCCAGAAACTGTCTTAACCAATAAATGATTATTTAATTAGATATACATAAATTTAGTCATTGTGTACTAAAGAATACGATTATTTTATCAGTAGAAACCTAACTGTCAAGCTTATTTTTTAGTGTAAATATGTATAAATATGTATTATCTTAAAAAATTGAAATAAGGTAAATGGTATGGTGGGTGGTGGGGTATATGGAATTTTACGTTTTGGTCATAACTTATCTCACTAATTGCTTCATTCGGACATACACAGATAATACCTATATATACCATCACTTAAAATAATGATACATTTTGTATGAACAATAGTTTCAAGGAAAATTTCAGTGTTTATAACTTCCTTGGTCACTTGTGATCTTGAGATTTCTGTAACTCCTTATCAGATTCTTAAGTTTGATATTTCTAAAGAAAGCCACTAAAACGTAGATGTTTAAAAAAAACAGCCAAAAATTTTATACTATGACTTTTTTGTGAAATTTTGCATTTTAGGTTCAAGGGCTTCATAAAAGTTGCCTAAAATTTGTTACTTCTCCCCTTTTATTGTTTTTATGTGGTCGATTAGATCTAATTTCATTAATTAAAATAATATTCTGATGTTTTGTCCTTATAATGAGATAACACAGGGTTATTTTTTTATGAATTTTTAAAATAGACACCTCGATTTTTCTAAAAAAAAAAATGAAGAATTCGAAAACCTTTAATTTTCGCGGAACATATATTGCGCTCAAAACATGGTCAATAACTTCCTTAATAAGGCCTTATACACCAATGTACTGAATAACCAAAGACCCTGTATAAAATACGTAGTCGCCATTATTTGTGGCGTGGCGGCCGGCCGTTGCCGCAGCTGACATTGTAAACATTATTTTCATATTATAATATAACTTAAATGTGTCTGCATCATAATAAAAAAGTGACATCGGCTAATAGACCAGGGTCGATAATTTTTAAAACCAAAAAAAATAATAGTAGGATGAAACCCATTAGAAAAGGAGGGGAATATTATAAAAATAAAAGGAAAAATAATTTACGGGCGATCTGAGGTCAGGAAGGGGATGGGGGTAAAAAACGGTTTTTCTCAATTTCCGGCAAAACTAAAAGTCCTATCGAAAAAAGTCAAATGACAAAGTTGTAGGTAATAAAAAGATCTAAAACTTTTGTTTTCACACTTTTTTCACATAACCTCAAAATTTATGTGAAAAATTCAAAAAACCAAGTTTTTGGTTTTTAATTTTTATCTTTTACAAAAAATTTTTTTTTTAACGAAATTTGGTAAAAACTTACCTTTTTATGTCCCAAATACGCTGTAATTTATTTGATTAAAAATATTTATTTTTTCACCTTATTTTGAATTAATATCAAAAAAACACCCTAATTTTCAATCGAAAATTCACCCGTCAAAATATCAGCTTTTTTCAAAATTTGGTATGGTTTCTGTTCGTTGAAATCTCTACTTTCTGATGGTGAAAAAAAAAAATGTTACTACAGAAAATGCAAAAAAAAACTTGAATTCGAATTTTTTTTTTAAGAATTATAAATAATTTTGAGCTATTTATTAAAATTTACACTTTAATTACTCGAAAAACGTTAGATTACTTATTTGCAATTTTTTTGTTATCAATGTCACATGTAATCTAACGTTTTTCGAGTAATTAAAGTGTAAATTTTAATAAATAGCTCTTAATTATTTATAATTCTTAAAAAAAAAATTCGAATTCAAGTTTTTTTTTGCATTTTCTGTAGTAACATTTTTTTTTTTCACCATCAGAAAGTAGAGATTTCAACGAACAGAAACTATACCAACTTTTTGAAAAAAAGCAGATATTTTGACGGGTGAATTTTCGATTGAAAATTAGGGTGTTTATTGATATTAATTCAAAATAAGGTGAAAAAATAAATATTTTTAATCAAATAAATTACAGCGTATTTGGGACATAAAAAGGTAAGTTTTCACCAAATTTCGTTTAAAAAAAAAATTTTGTAAAAGATAAAAATAAAAAACCAAAAACATGGTTTTTTGAATTTTTCACAAAAATTTTGAGGTTATGTGAAAAAAGTGTGCATACAAAAGTTTTAGATCTTTTTATTACCTACAACTTTGCCATTTGATTTTTTTCGATAGGACTTAGTTTTGCCGGAAATCGAGAAAAACCGTTTTTTACCCATAAAAACTCACCCCCATCCCCTTCCCGACCTCAGATCGCCCGTAAATTATTTTTCCTTTTATTTTTATAGTATTCCCCTCCTTTTCTAATGGGTTTCATCCTACTATTATTTTTATTTCACTTTTTTTTATAGGTATTTTTAAAGGCTTCTACCCTGGTCTATTATAATCACTGGTAGAAGAATAGTTAATGTAACTTGATAATATTTCTTTGCATATTACCAAAAAGCCATACGAGCACTTAGCTACTTTTTAAATTGAGTTGATCATATTGTTAAACGATGAGTGTCCAATTGATGCGTACAGTCCTATCATGAATAGGTCAATCAAAGTATATAAGATTTTACTAAGTCTCTTTTTAGTGCAACAGTTTAAGACTGGTACATCTCAAAATATAAAATTTGCAAATGTTATTCATCATCATCATCATCTCAGCCATTGGACGTCCACTGCTGAACATAGGCCTCCCCTTTGGACTTCCATATGTACCGGTTGGAAGCGACCTGCATCCGGCGTCTTTCGGCGACCTTTATAAGGTCGTCTGTCCACCTTGTGGGTGGACGTCCTACGCTTCGTTTGCTAGTCCGTGGTCTCCATTCGAGCACTTTTCGACAGCATCGGCCATCCGCTCTGCGCGCTATGTGGCCTGCCCATTGCCACTTCAGCTTGCTAATCCGCCGGGCTATGTCGGTGACTTAAAATGTTATTACTTAGAGATATAATAAACAAAGTAAATCTGAATACAATATAAAAGGAAAGTGTGACTGACTGATCTATCAACGTACAGCTCAAACCGCTAAACGGATTCGCTTGAAATTTGGAAGTTATTATGTAGGTTTTATCATTTAGACCTCCGCTAAGAAAGAATTTTGCCACGCGGGCAAAGCCGCAAGCTCAAGCTAGTATAATAATAACACGCATGTGAATATCCTATATTTTATCCCGCTTTAAAGTTCACTGGGTGCCCCGGTTATGCACTCCGTTGCACTTTCTTGATTAGTCGTGCAGTTCCACCACCCTTTTAATCATCCAAATGTCAAGGGGGATATGAACCCCCTAATTCCATGAAACGATGTGACAAAGGCATCATGCAAAAAATGAAAATGTTTTCTTTTTTGTAACTTTATTAAATATAAAAGAAGAATAGGATTTACGAGTAACGAAATAAGGTATGGACAGTAGAGTCAAAGTTTTCCATCGTGATATCAAAAATCTGTACAGTTTTTTTTTTTTTCAAATATATAGGAAAACCTAATCTCACACACTTGAGTTGAATAATATTATTCTGTTGTACTCCATAAAATTATTATTATTGTAATTCTATTTTGATGGTTATTGAACCATCTTATGCCTTACTCATGTTAGAGATGATGAAATGGTGCATCCAATTCTGATTCCTGATGCATAAGTTCAGTTGAGCTTTTGCATTAACGCGTCAAACTTAGCCGATTGATCTGTTTGCAACTCTAATTATTATAATTAGAAACTGTCAAGCTATATCTAACTATATAACAATTGGAGACCACTTTGAATGACAAGCCTGCCTCACGTCCTACTGTATGCAGACAATATGGGTTTGTAACAAAACCATAGTGACTGTGTAACCAACAAGTGGACCCGCGCGCACTTCGTCGCTCTTAATAGAAAATTATTAGTGTTCTTCTACTATATTACGCATGTATTATCCATATCCATATCCATACATATAATAAGAATGGAAATTTCTCCCTATTCATTGTGATCCTTTACTAAGATGAACCCTGAATATACGCATATGAACAAAACGACGCGAAAAAGTCGCTTGCGCGATCTAATTCGTAAAACATTTTGTCCATTTTTCCTCGGGAAACATAAAATAAAATAATAAAATAAATAAAAATCATTTATTTCGGACACATCGCCCCTAATTTACATCAAAAATTCAAAATAAAAGTATAAAAATATAAAGTAAATTCAATTCAAAATAAAATGATGCCACAAACTTAGAAAACGCCATCTGTCGATGAGGCCATAAACAAAAATTTACCAGAGTAGTTTTATAAGGCTTAATTTGTAAAAACTTTGTTACTTAAGTGTGATAATAAGGCACAACCGAATTGAATGCGCTAAAACGTTGCAGATTTCTCTACTTTTCAAATAGTGTTGGTTTTATTCAAATCGGTTTTTAAATAAAAGAGTTATATCAATCTAAAGATTCGCATATAAAATGCTAATAAACAAGAAAGGTACACATAGGAACCGCGTAATCAAAAGACAAAATCTCATCGAGTTGGGCTCATTTGATTCGTCTTGACGAGTACTTTGATACTATATAATAACCAGGTTCTGATGATGGAGCTGGAAGGTGACCATAGGAACTCCGTGATTAAAAGACAAAACCCCATCGAGTTTGGGCTCATTTGATTCGTCTTGACGAGTACTTTGATGCTATATAGTAACCAAGGTCCGATGATGCACGACGAACGTAAATATAGTAATATTTTGCACCTTATTTTTAATTTCTAAACCATGTAAAATCATCAGTAAACAAATTAGAATTCATATAATTTTGTTTTGAAAATCGCCACTTTGGAGTTACTCAAATATGCAAAGTATTAAAAAAAAAATGAAGTTGGATTTGATTTCGTGATGGGATGGTTAGGTATAACTTTGATATAAGTGCAGTCTTAAATACCTGGTTCAAAGTTGCGCTTCACTTGCCTTAAATGTTCGCGCGAAGTGTAAAATTCTGAAGAAAAAGTTCATTTTGCGTTGTTGACGAATTTGACTCGCGAACTTTTCAAAGTGGGCTGGCCTACAAGATTACAACAAGCCAAGAGGTACATCAGTATTATTTCTATTATCTCGGTTCCATGCACTAAAAATACTTGGTAATCAGGGTTTTCGTTACAAATTTAAATCTTAATCCAAATATGTAGTTCTAGAGTTTTTACCTATACAGGCACTTTTTTTATAATATCGTGCATAGAATTATTAAAATAGTGTTTATATTCCTACAAAAGAATTTGTTTGATATAATAAAAATTTAATAAATATTTTTAATAAATATTTCGATCCACATAATTTATGATTGAGGTTTTGACAAAATGATATTTTTGAGAGAATTTGAACTTGAGCGTCGAATATTTCCGTAATGTGTGAATAAATTGATTGTTTATGATATAAATTATCTGATATACTCGTATTCGATGACTCAAATAAATTTTATTTACACGACAAGTTCATATAGAAAGTCAGACGTTACACTATTCAGCGTCATAATATGACTACGTTTATTAATACGACAATAAACCAGATACATATTCTTATTTAAATGCATATTTAATAATATGTCGTCTACAATTATTAATAATTGACCCCAATATTACACGATCAGCGCCAATTACGGCTGAACCAGTCAATTGAGACAAATCTGTGTTAGGTAACATCATAGAGGTCTTAGAAGGGCAGTTAACACTTATGAACGTCCCTCTGTACGTACTCTGTACCTATATAAATTGTTCATGTGTATAAAATTGCTAATTAGTCACATTATACGAGTGAAGAGGGGTTTAGTTGAACACTTTAAATATTCTATAAAATACTTACATTACGAAATTTCGTTTAAAAAAAACAGTTAATAAAAATAGTTATGGTTATAAATAAAAAATATTTTATAGTTTAATTAATTTTAGGCGTTAAAGAAATTATGTTAGACTAAAAGTTTGGCTCTAAGAGCTGATACGAGCGCTCTAGGCCCTCGATGGCTCTAGGTAACGAAGGGCTTAGAAATTTAGAAACACTAAGAAGTAAGAACGCTGAAGCATTGATAAGTTAAAGCGTTAATTAAATAAAACTCAATGATTGATAGGATTGGCGTACGCATTTTTTTGGACTTACTAACGAAGTCGGCTGCCGTCTCGTATTTTTTTCTTAATAGTCATAAATATACTAAAAAGCATAATCTAGTTAAAGCTGTACTGAAGCTAAAAAAAAAAATGAAATTATCAACATCTTCCTGCCCATGTGGGATACACTAGGTAGGGTCGGCACAACACGTTTTTCTCCTCCATTCTACTCTATCATCCGTTATATCTTCATCCACTCCCCTAGCACGCATATCCTCTGTCACACAGTTTTTCGGGCGCCCCCTTCACGGAATACCACCTATCTCCATATTAACGGTCTTTTTGGTCACATGATTTTCATCCCTCCGCATAATATGTTCCATACCAAGCCAAATATATTAGATTCTAGAAAAACTGCAAAAAAATATGAAGTAGAGCTTCACAACTCCTATTTTGAATGCTCTACGAGTAGATCTCAGAAGACTAAGAGTGGGAATCAATTTTCGTTTAACTCCTACGCTATAGTAGGAATAACAAACAATATTGCTAATAACTTACAAGAACAATGAATTTCAAAAATTGTAAGAAAATAACAACTTCCCACACATAATTACTTTTTGTCACTGTTATTATTTATTGCACCATTAACATTGGTGCAAGACCATTATGTAACAATATGTTCAGGTAGTTTAAAATGCATAAAATGGAAGTTAAAACGTCTTTTAAATATTTTATACGGAAAAACTTACGAATTTTAAATGAAATAAATAAATAATATTGATAATAGGCAATGATAGCCGGAGGGTCGCTGGGGGTGGATGGAGAAGAAAGACCGAGTTAAGTGGCGTGCCATGGGGGAGGCCTATGTCCAGCAGTGGATGAACATAGGCTGATGATGATGATGATTGATAAATAACTTTCACGACATAAAGCCAGGTTAAAAGTTAACCACATTCAAATTAATGAAAATAAATGCTATCAAATTAATATTTACAATAAATTTAGCTGAATGTCTAGTAATAATACTTATTGTTAATTATGTAAACGTATAATAAAAAAATATACAAGTCAAAAAAAATAATAATAGCTTAATTTTAATTAATTGAAATGAGAGAACGTTGAATCCGAGCAAAAGTGGCTATCTCAAGAGCAGATTAGGTAGTAGACAGTCAACGGCTCTTGACTCAGTTTGAGACGGAGGGGCTGCGAGTCTGTGAGGGCGACATCGAGACCTCGAGGACCCTCGCTTTGTCTACATTGGCACTTTGACACACTCCCTGCAAGTGAAAACACCGTTCTCAAATTGATCTACAGTATTTACGGAACTGAAAATTTGGTTCATTTATCAACTCCCTGCGGATGTATCAACTAAAAATGTTATGGAAAATTTCAGTATCTCAGCTATCGTTTGTAATTTTTGTAAAGTGTTATTGACTTCTCTCATGGTAATTATATAAAATAAAACGGTCAAGTACGAGTAGGACTCGAGCACCGAGGGTTCCGTATTTCCGTAACCTACGGCATTCTACGGAACACTAAGGAAAAGTGGGTATAATATTATATACTGTAGATTTTGATTCCCTTGCGAGTACTTGCGAGTTTGAAAATATGCGGCTAAAATTGCTGTTTCTTTTGAATGCGTTGAGATAGAAGTTTGATTTTATTACAGTTTAAAGGTATTATAAGCATTAGTATTTGATATGAATTTCAGTTTAATACCTGCACGCGTTCATGAGAAAAGGGGTAGTAAGTATAAAATTATTCAAAATATTTTTTTCATATGATGAAATTAAAAATTTATGGTTTTCGCAATTTTCCCTTTATTTGTGCTCTAAGGAGTTGCTTCGTGCCAAATTTCAAGATTCTGAGTTCACGGGAAGTGCCCCGTAGGTTTTGATTTATTTGGTAATCTCGAAAATTTGCTGAAATTTGCGACATATTCGACTATATCTTTTGATTGCGTTGGCCTAGAAGTTTTAATTTTTCACAGCTCTAAGAAGCAATGGACCTTAGTATTTCCTATAAATTTCAGCTTGTTACCTCCACGCGTTCCTGAGAAAAAGGGTCTTGACAGACAGACGGACGGACGGACGGACGGACGGACGGACGGACGGACAACAAAGTGATCCTATAAGGGTTCCGTTTTTTCCTTTTGAGGTACGGAACCCTAAAAATCTAGCAAACTTCCACATATTTTTAAGTGACTGCAAGAATAATGAAAAGAATACATTTTAACTTTACTTTTTATGTATGTTCACCGCTTTGTTTTAAAGATATAGTACATCAAAGATATACTTTCCAGGAGGTCACATTTTTTCATATATTACTTCTAGTGGTGGTATTCTAGTTGCATTAAAACGCTCTCGCTTATTGAAAGCAAGCTCGAAGTCGATTTAATATTTTTAAATTCACTTGTTCACGAAAACGACATTATATTATCTTTGTATACCAAGCAAATATTCCGAATTCGTAGAATACAATCCATGCGCCAATCAGAAACAGTAAAAAATATAATAATAATAATTGGTGTTTATACTCCAACAGAACAGGTTACCCTACTTACACTGTCAGAGTCACAATCACAATTTATAGGTGATGTGGCCAACCTATATGTTGCAGTCTCAGGTCGCCGAGATTACTACAGGGCCTGCAACATGACCTAACGACTGCCTCCTACACATATCTTATAGGAAACAGCCGGGACCCACAGTTTTACGTGCTTTCCGAAACACGGTAGCGTGTAGGCGAACTTTTTGCCACACACTGAGATTTGAACCCAAGGCCTCCGGATTAAAAGCCGGACGTATGACCACTGGGCCACGGATGCTACAAATTATTTACCTTTTTCCATAAAATTGCAAATTATATTCGCGCCCTTATTGTTTCATTGTTGCCACCAAGAGTTGTTGTGTCATTAAATTTTAAACTTTCACTAATTAACCAAACTGAATAAACTTATAAT
Source organism: Hemithea aestivaria (assembly GCA_947507615.1). Classification (NCBI taxonomy): domain Eukaryota; kingdom Metazoa; phylum Arthropoda; class Insecta; order Lepidoptera; family Geometridae; genus Hemithea; species Hemithea aestivaria. Next base: position 7,954,314 of record OX382323.1, read on the forward strand.
AGGAAGAGGAGATCCAGTCACATTTTTAGACCAAGCAATCTTTATTTAGGGGTTTAGGTCCTAGAACAACACAGTAGGATATTTTTAGCGGATGAAAACGAATGGCGTAACTAGTCCACTAATATAGTGGCCTGTTTGTTTTGGAAATGTTTGTTTAGTTGTTTGTTCTGAAGTGAAATGTTATGTTCGAATTAATTGGAATCCGTACAGGTAATAATTAAGTTGAAAATTAGTATAACATGATAATTGGCTATGTTAGTTTGAAGGCAATAACGGCTTTGAAACAAACTGAGCAAAATTCTGATGAAATTCATGGAGTTTCGAGTTTGTTATCCGAGTATAATATTATGTAACGTAGTAGTTACATTTTATGTTATGTTGCTTTTTTGTGTTCTCTCTGTGTACAAGGAATTAATATTAATCAATGTGAAGTACCTACTTACGAATTATGGGAATTATGACGTTGCTGATAATTTTCTTAAAGTATGCATTAGTTAGTCTCACGTATTTGCACGACTGCACACAAAAAAAAATTGCAGTAACATAGTAATTTGTAAATTCCCCACTGGCCGCCGGTCTATAGCGTTTATAAATCTACATGTGTGACCGCAGAGATGCGAGAAATGTCACAGAGTAAACATTGCAGAAGAAACACTAAGCCCGGATTATATTTGGCTATTCGAATTGTCAAAAGCACTTTTTGGATGAGAATTTTAAGCGCCAGGTGGGGCTGGCCTTATAGATAAAAAAGCATTCTCTAACAGTGAAATCATTGTTGCAAATGGGTTGCATAAAAATTGTGTTAAGTGTATCCAACTTATTAGCTAATTTATTGTCAAAGGAAAGGATTTGACACAACAGTATCTCTATTAAACTTATATGAGAAAATAACTCAGGTGGTACTCTTAAAGAAAACATGACTTTAGAAGCAATTTATGAATTACTTAACTGAATCCGATTAAATAGTCGCCCGCTTAGTATAATAGTCGCAAAGTCAGTATTTTTGGCGACTTTTGTTGCGATCCCTTGATATTTCCTATGCCAGTTAAGATTAATTATAATAGCACACTTTTAGCATTTTTCTATAATTTAATTTTTAATCGTCATTATTGCTCTCTATAATATTATTTCTCCGTTTAAGTAGCATTAAAATGTGCCATTAAAAGTTACTTTGTTTTTTATTCGCTCAGTTAAAATATAATATATCTTGTAATTAATTTTGGGTTCGATAATACAATTTAAAACTCTGCAAGCTCTGCAACTTATTTTCGGGTCAAATTTCTAAATTTTAAAGCTTTAAAAACTTAGCTCGTTATAATTTTAAATATAATATATTGATCCATTTTAATGAGTGATCAACAAGGTTTATATTATATTATGGATATTCGAGAATTGCTGTGATAAAAATGAACCATAGGTACTAACTACTTGATCATTTTAAGAATTGAGTTACCTAGATGTGGCTGATAATAAATTTGACATTAATATTTTCGGTCGCAGAAATAATACGCTTCATAATGTTGCTCGCACATATATCCGGATCGACCGCGCCGAAAGAATTTTTGTATAGGAAATCTTCTCTAAGAATTTTTGTATAGGAGGTTTCATGACTTCATATTTTAAAGAAGGAATTGAATTCAAAATTCGATTCGGATCGATCGGTCGATGCGGATAGATGTACTTTCACCATAATAAGAGTTTTGGAAGTGAAACAGGCGCAAAGCTAATGATGTACAGTTACTGGCTACTGGCTACATTGTTCTGTGGCTTGTGGTGCCGTGGTCGGCTTCCTACTGCGGTATCTAGCGCGCCCATTACGTTTGCCGATGCCACTGCACCGGAATGGGTCCAGGGTAATATTAAGGCATTCTTTCGATTTCATGAAATATTTCACTAATAGTTTTGATTTTAAAATTAACTAGTTGTCTTGTAATATTCGTACCTAGGTTGTTCGTACCTTGTACAAAAAAGCCAACTTAAGCTGCAATCTGTAATAATATGTTGAGACTCCAATATACATAATATTACGACTACAACTATTACGAGTATAATAATTATCCTACTAATAGAGGTCTAGAGACGCGTGGAGGGATTTGGGGGAGGTCTTTGCCCAGCAGTGGGACAGTATAGACTAGAAAAAAAAAAATAGAGGTCTAAATGTGAAGATTTGTATGTATGTATGGATTGAGCTGAAATTTGGTAGGTATATAGATAGCTTAGGAATAACAAATTACACAGCACAGCGAGTAAAACCACTGGGCGCAGATAGTATAATATATTTCAGTGCTAGTATAATATACAATTTACATATTTTAATAAAGGAGAAATGCTGTGAGTGCATCATATCAAGCTTGTATTATTTGTTTTTGTTTTAACAATTTTGGTACCTTTGTTTTTTACTATGGGCAGTAATTTTAGTATAAAAGTATATCTCTACATTTGACGTGCCACTGCCAAGATGGCCGGGATTCCGTATTTCAAAAGACACGCGAAATAGAAAATTCTTGGCATTTATCTTAAACTTATAATATTTAATATGTATGTAACGCTGTTAAATTATGACAAACTACGGGGACAACGACAAACTCATTAGTTATTTTGAGAAATGAAATGGGGTAGAAGAATAATTCTCTAAAGATCACTCAGACTTAATATTATGTACAGTATACAGGAAAGAATGTCGAATAGTTATGACAGTGCAGTGCCATTGGGAAATCCCATCAGGAAGATAGCTAGCATGAAACTTTTCTAATGTATTACTTTGCAACTTGTCATTTGCAGCAAACTGACATCAGCGGCCGAATTTGCTAACATGGGTTGGTGACAATCACTATTATAAGTCAACAAAAAGAAAATTATGTTAATAGGGACATGGAACAGTGAAGTTAAAAGGCGTTCCTAACTCTGTCGTATAATATACGTTTAAGATATGTAACAAAGTTTATAAACACCTATGAAAGCCGTATGTTTCCAAGAAAAATGTATCTTTGTCAATATTATATAATATAACATATTATAGTGATTGTCACAAGTCCAAGTTAGCCAATTCGGCCTTAGGTACCTCCAATACCTATTTTTGTAACTTAATATCAACTTGACACATATTCAAACTAAAAATTCTATTTCCAAAAAATCTGCCCACAAAATATGCAAGGTAACTAACTCTCTTATTGCACTACAAATATACTCGTAACTACGGTTATCTAACTCAGTACAAAATGCTTTGTGTACTGCACACTGCATACGTAATTCAATCAGTGTTTCATTTAGAGACGCTTTGTTTCGTGTTTCACAGAATACGCTATTGAGTTCGTGATAAATTGTGTGTTCGTATCAACTGAGGCTTCGTGATTCCACTAGAATATCTTAAAAGCGTTGTATGCGTTTATTAACAGTCAATGACTACGCTCATCAAAGTTCGTAAATGAGTAACTGGTTTATAGCTTCAGCTCCAAATGGATTTTCGTTTGAATACGGAGGCCGTAATAAGTATGATTTGCTATGTCAATTTACTGAATGATTTGTGTACACGACAAAATAATTATGTTGTATGGAAATGCCACTCACTTGTATGGAATTTCCCAGCCACATTGCCAATTTCTATCTCTTGATTTAGCGGGTTAGTTGCTTAAGGGAAACAATCTTTCGGCATTAGAGTGGGGGGAAAATGAAGCGCCTTTGAAAACCAGTTGCAATGAAGGGCTTTTAATGCTTTTATTATTTAAAAAGGCTGGTTTGTCGTATATTAGGGGATTATTCAGAAAAAAAAATTAAAGTAGTACGTTTATGTGCAAAAAACCAGTGTCAATTTTTCAAATTTCATGTGTCGATTATTTTTATTTTTGTTTCAGAGGAACTGGAGGAGGGGGCATGTTCGGAGATGTTAACATTTCAGCGATTTTAGATTCTCTCAGCGTCAGTTACGACAAACGTGTGAGACCCAATTATGGAGGTTTGTCTTGAAAATATCGCAAGTGTTCTTATATTTTACATGTAAATTATATTATACCTTTTATTATTTTAAATCTATACAAGATTTACCGCACTCGCTTACTAGCGACTGATAATATTTTTACCGCTAGCGTTGTTGGCGGCAGTGATTGCTTAGGCTCGACGCGTAAGTAGTACGAAATTACCTTGTCGTGCATTTGGTGGTGTAAGTAAAAATTGTAAAGATGTATATTCAGGGTGACTGGAAATCACTAAGAAGCTTTAATAATACTATACATTAGAGAATCACATGACATTTAAAATTAACAAGAGAATAAAATTAATTAAAAAAAACCCCATCGCAATATTTTCAAAATATGTAATTTGCCGTTTTGTGATGGCGGCCATCTTGGATTTTGAATTTGTTATAGTGTATTGTATTCTACAAGTTAAGCCCTTTCATTTGATACCCACATTGAGGGGGTTGTAGAAAAAAAAGTGATCCGCCATTTTGTAACGACAGCTATCTTGGATCGATTTCCACCAAACATAGCTAAAACACTCTCGACTAATTCTACTTTTAAACAAAAACAACTAGATCAAAATCCATTCATCCGTATTGCCCGGGTGACACGAGGCTAGTTTTTCAAGCTAGGATAGCAAGCTAGTTTTTTACCAAACTGTCCTGGCTTGCTGACCTAGCTTGGAGCATGCTAGTTCTGTTTACATGAGGCTAGATTTTTTTAAGCTAGTACTTACTGGAGTGCTAAGGTGACCATTCGTCCAAAATGAACTGCATACAAAAAAAAACACTATTCGACTAAAACAGTTGCTTCGAAAACTGTGCTAATTCGCGCTAGACGAACTAGAAGATGAACTACAAAAACGGGTGTGGACAAGACCGTGGATTTTACGAAAAGATAAACGTGGATCATCTGCTTTACTTTTGGAAGAATTTCGCAATAAAGATTTGGGAGAGTATAAGAGTATTTTGCGAATTGCTGATTTGTTTGATATTCTGTTGTGTCTGGTAAAGCCAAAAAACAAACCAAACGCATGGTTCCTGTTTACTAGCCAACTGCAAACTAGCTTCGCCGGTCACATGAAGCTAGTAAACAAGCCAGGATAGTAAAATCAACGCTACTCGCCTGAAAATAGAACTCCATCCTATTAAAAACTGTCCTGGCTTGTAAACTAGCTTACTAGCTTCCTAGCTTACAAATGAAGATAGTTTTGTCTACACGAAGCCATAAGTACTAGCTTGCTAGCTTACTAACACTAGCTTGCTATCCTAGCTTGAAAAACTAGCCTCGTGTCGCCCGGGCATATGGGAGTTACGATGCCACAGACAGACACACACACACACTTCGGGGGTTAACAAACAAAGAAAATAGTTATAAATTAAAAAGGAAATCTTATTTGAACTATGCGCGCGTCTGAAAAAGTATGGCCAACTTACGCCTGACGAACAGCTGACACTCCAGTGGCCGTAGCATGCCACACGGAATCCCGACAAAACTTCAAGAGTAGAACTGTCATCTCATACATTCACAAAAGTACAATGTATGGGATGACAGTTCTACTCTTGACATTTCAGCGGGATCCCGTATGGCATGCTACGGGCCCAGGTAAATAATACTGGGCCTAAATTCTGCGCAAAAAAGAGACGGCCGTGCAACAAAACGTCAGCAAAAAATAACCTATAAACACATTTTTATTTTCAAAAACGCAACTTTGAGGCGTCTAAAGTTGCTAAATTAAAAAAAAATAAGTTGCATTTGAGTTTGTACTGGCATCGTAAGAATTATCAAGATTTTTTTCAAAATTTTGTTAAAATTTGACAGTGGGCGCTAGCAAAACGAGAAGCGATTTTGGACCGGAATAACCCCGCTGGATTTTTATCAGCGGGGTTTTTTTTTTTTAGTTTTGGTAAAATAGGAATGTACTTATATTTTGACAAAAATATTCTATTTAAATAAAAAGTATTCGTTATGTACTCGTATGACTTCTCACTCCCGACCAGACTGCAGTTCCGGCGGCACGGTAAATATTTTTATTTTTGTCAAAATATAAGTACATTCCTATTTTTATTATTTACTTTAACGAGAATAGTGTATAGTGGTATTTCAAGGTTTTGAGTGATTTACCAGTCACCCTGTATATTATATTTTATCCTGTTGCAAAGAAATTTCTTCGAGTGCAGTGAAGCGATTTATCCTTGATTTTATATTTATTTTCATTATCTTTTTAATTACAGGTTCGATTTTATATTGATCATCTCAACATAATTACCAAGTTTATGATTTAACATATTATTTAATACACCTATACTCTATACATTTTGAGAAAAAACTATTTTAATAAAATCTTTTGAGCCACCCAAATACCATCAATGGATCCGGCTGATGTTTTAAGACGGCGGTGGATTTTAAAATACATTAAAATGTATTATTATTGATACATATTATAAAGCCATGTAGGTAACAAATAAATGCCCATTTAAAAGTAGGTATTAATGGTGCCAAAGACGCAGGATGTGTCAATTACAATATTCTATTAAATTTATTATTGGTTTTCATAACCTCATCGCAGTAAGTGATGAAATAGTAATAGCCAAGTAGCTCTAGGTAATGAACAATATAATATTTCAGGACCGCCGGTGGACGTGGGAGTCACCATGTACGTGCTCTCTATCAGCTCGCTATCTGAAGTGAAAATGGTACATTTAAGCAGCAAAACTAATTTTACGTAGATCGTCATTTAGAGAACGAAGAGATCATCGTTTAGGCTAGTCGGCTCTCGATCGGGCGATGGACTGTTCCGCTCTAGTTCAGTTTTCGTTCGATCGAGGGACTCCGGGCGTCACGTGACCGTCCTCTGGTTTGGTTTTCACGACTCACCTATGGGCTTGATTGCAGGTCCGCCAGTGCAGGTGGGCGTCACCATGTTTGTGCTCTCTATCGCCTCCGTCTCCGAAGTGCTCATGGTACTCGCCACAGTCAGCTTACGCTAGTCTAGGCGCTCCGGCCGCGGCCCGCACAGACGCCGCGACCGAGCAGCCCGAGACACGAGGCTGCGAGCATGCCTTATGGAGCAGACCACTCGGATCGATCTCGACCACTCCTAACTTTTTAACAACTCACTTTAACAATTCAATCTGTGCGAGTGGCGTTCCTTCCTTCCGAGTGTGTCCTAAAATTAAAATGTACTTGGTTATTGTGATCCTTCAAGCGAGACATTGTCGTAAATGCTCCTATGTATTATTTTAAAGCTTTTTGTGTTCTTTGAGTAGGTTTTTGTGACTGTGGGTATATTATTACTTCTATATTTGTCTCTTGGAATGGCGTGAACACTTCACCGCCAGATGCTTTACAGTTTGTTCTCTAGTATTGGTAAAAGTCTTTAATGTGTTTCATCGTTGTTTAGTGTTGTACAAAAAAGCGAAAACCTGAGACAGAGGCCTCGTCAAGTTTTAAAGCGGAAACAAGATTTTTTTTGTTTATTTAGATTTAATTAAACAAATAGGAGCTTATCTGTGTTGGGTGTGAACGTTTCATTGATAGGACTTAGGTAAATACATTTTTCCGACAATGTATTTTTATATTCAGCGCTGTGGCATGTGCCAGATGCAATACCCTTGATAACGGTTCCTAAAAACTCTAATTCCCAACTGTGACCAGGGTGTATGACCCCTAGTGGAAACCAAATCAAGGGGACAACTTAAAGTCACTTCAGGACGTGACCATATCCGGATATAAGCTATAAAGTCAAGCTCAACTCTAACATGCAATGAAACAGGTAATCTTTCAAAAATGAACTCGATTCATCAAATAGCAAGACAACTTATTTCATGGCATAGTAATTATAATTCATATTATGTATCAACTTGAATTAAGTCCAAAGTAAATATTATAATATAATAAAAACATACCTAAATTTCAAATATTGGCTAAAACCTTTTCTAAATATTATAAGAAAAATTGTTTTACCATGTTTCATAATAATACCAAATTGATACATCTGTCACATTAGTATAAGATAGATCACATTATGGATATAAATATAATGTTATGTGTTTGTATTTCGTGAAAATCTTTAGTATGAAAAAATATTTACCTACTACGGAAGGTGTAAGGAGACCAGAGTGAGGACTGAGGACAAAAAATGTTGAGCATAATAATGTCACTTTAATTAACTTGGGAAAGTTCTTTGGATGCCATATTACTTAGGGGCATGTTAAAATATGAAAAAATACATCTAACGTTCGCAGTATTGCTTTATAAATATTGTACATAATATATCCGTTATCCTAACCACCATAACACAAACATTAAGTTGCTTGGGGTTAGGTGGCGCTGTGTAAAATGTCCTGGAATATTTATTAATGGATTATTTATAAATGAATAGAAAAAACAACAAAGGCATTTACAGTCAGCTGTTTGTTTTCTCCTTGACGTGTTATGCAAGTAATAACAATGCATGTATTTCACCAGACTGGTGTTCATTCTGCAATGATTTGCATTGCAAACGATAATATCAAACCGACACCGAAACCGAGAAAATGTGTTCATATTGAATAACACCATCCATTGTTCACAGCAAACTTTATATCATGTTCCTTTCAAGCGTTTCACATTCTAAAACAACTTCAAATGTTTCAGGATTTTACCCTGGATTTCTACTTCAGACAGTTTTGGACAGATCCGCGACTTGCTTACAAAAAGAGACCAGGCGTGGAAACGTTGTCAGTCGGATCAGAATTCATCAGGAACATTTGGGTGCCTGACACGTTCTTTGTAAATGAGAAGCAATCGTATTTTCATATTGCTACAACTAGCAATGAGTTCATACGTATTCATCATTCTGGATCAATTACTCGAAGTATAAGGCACGTATATATTATATTATGTATAATAATATAAAATCTGCAGCTATACGTTGTAGCTAAGCAGGGAAGTTATTTAAAAAAATATTTTTTTGCAGGCTGACTATCACTGCTTCTTGTCCTATGGATCTTCAATATTTTCCTATGGATCGTCAATTATGCAACATCGAAATTGAAAGCTGTGAGTAATTTACTAAAGCTTCAAGTAAAATAGACTTTACCTTTCTATGAAATATATTTTCATGGCTTGTAATACTGCCGACTAACAATTGTCTTAACAGAATAACCTCCTACGTATTTCGCTTTGTGAAAATTACTAATTACTCAATACTTACCACCAGCAGACCCATGAAGCTTCGTCATCTTCATCATATTCCTGCCCTTATACCATTAGGTAGGGTTGACACGGAAGCGAAGCTTCACGTTTACTACAAGACCCTCAAATGTTTGAAAGATTTCCACAAGTGTTCTCTGACCTGGAACCATTTTTTTCTTATCTGCTTGTCTACCTGACGTTTCAATCACCAACATAATAAAGTAGGCAAATTAATAAATTCAATTTTTTAATAATAGTTTTAAAATTATATCGATTTCTTTCACCAAAGTTTTTCCTTTTTTAACTACTTTAACTAATTAGTTTTATAGGGACACTTTTTAACGATTGTGTCTCCAACCCTATTTAAAACTAAAGTCACGGAATCTTTTAAAAACTACAGCTCGACTTTTTTTTACAATTACTACTGGCCATCACTAAAAAAATTTATGGAATATTAATTGAGAAACAGTTTTCAAGGTAAAACACACGTCTCTAGAAATATTAGTACCTAGATAATAATATAAAAGTTCATCTGATCCCACCTGTTACGAAATTTCAAAACCCCAGTGCAATGGGTGCTTACTTTATCGTTCCATATCTCTGCATGGTACAGTCGGCTACACCATGCGGGACATCCGATACAAGTGGAACGAGGGGCCCAATTCAGTGGGTGTATCGAGCGAAGTCTCTCTGCCACAATTCAAGGTGTTGGGACATCGCCAGCGAGCCATGGAAATCTCCCTCACGACAGGTACCGAGCACCGATGCAGCATACATTCAGCACCCACCTCCTCAAACTAACGACTTAATCCATGACATCTATCGATTACGCATGCTTTATTTCAAAATGTTAATTAATAATTATTAAAAAATTTAGATGCTTGCTCATTTTCGAATCTGCCACTTTTAAGACCAGTGCATACCCTTTCTGTTAGTGTTTTTAACCAGGAGATTCGTTTTGTTGTGTTTGGTTTCTTCTTACTTATTTATTTATTTATTTCAGGAAACTACTCTCGGCTGGCATGTGAAATTCAGTTCGTGCGTTCTATGGGATACTACTTGATCCAGATTTATATTCCTTCTGGATTGATCGTCATTATATCTTGGGTTTCCTTTTGGTTGAATCGGAATGCTACTCCAGCTCGAGTATCACTTGGAGTGACCACTGTCTTGACCATGACCACGTTGATGTCATCTACTAATGCAGCGTTACCAAAAATTTCATACGTCAAATCTATCGATGTCTACTTGGGCACCTGCTTCGTAATGGTGTTTGCTAGCCTTCTAGGTAATAAAAATACTAATATGAGTAACATATAAGATTTAAAGTAAAGATACTAATGAAAACATTATCCTAAAAATTTCAACGTACTTTATGAAGCTTCCGCCATGCATACAATTTCTTTGTCGACTGTAAACTTTTCGTTCGCCACTAACATTATGCTCTCGTATCTCCCTGAGAAGTCATTTTCAAAACTGGCGTATGAGAAAGTGATGAATATTAAAATGTTTGTCATCTATGTCCCAAATTATAATTATAATAATGAGTTGTGGTGGAAACGTGAGAGATTTAACTGCAATGTGTTTTTTAGAGTATGCGACGGTCGGCTACATGGCCAAACGGATCCAGATGAGGAAACAACGATTTAACGTCGTGCATAAAATTACAACTGATAACAGACCCGCTAGCATCGAGGCCCCACCTGGTCCCTCTGAGCCATTGCCGCCACCCCGGACCAGCACCCTGAATAGACCTCTACCACCAACTCGAGCTTCAGTAAGTCTTTTATTCTTCCTCTTTCAATCAGCTTGAATAAACAACAACTATATTTGATTTTGTTGACTTTACTATTTTAACTAAAATAATAAAAACAGCACAACTCACGTCTAATATTGTTGACAATATCTCAACCACGGTTTCGAAAAATTACGATGTCCTTCATCAGGAGTTCACGGCTGCAGTACCCGACGTTCACCCAACGATTATCTTGTTCGTAGGACCACCGTTTCAAAATGCATGCCAGGACTGGAACAATGGAGAGCAGCCTTAATATTCCCCGCGGCCCCGCGCCTGGGCCTGCTCCTCCACCACAACAAGCACAACCTGACGTAGAGGCAGCCCCACAGCTGATTCAAGCCTCAAAGGTAAATATTTTTAAATATACGTGCTTTATGGGGAAGCTGTTGTCGTACAAATCTTATACAAAATCCAAAATAGGAGTTAAAAAGGAAATCCTTTACTCCCATATTAAAAAAGTGGAATAATTTTAAGTCATACATAGACAACGCTTTCTTTGTTAGCACTATAAAGCTATGTGCTGCGGCGTATATCACTTTACAAATGTTTTGCAATGATGCGAAATGTTATGCCACAGCGATTATTTGTTTAACTCTCCACCGGGCGGTGGAGAGTGATAACGTAAAAATAAATAAAAATAAATAGCAGTAGTCGGGCTACGCGCAATATAGGCTTCCGCAGTACTGCCTAATTAAATATGAACTGCTGTTTAGGGGTAATAATAATTGGGGTTTATACTCCAACAGAACAGGTTTTCCTAATTACACTGTCAGAGTCAAATCACAATTTATATAGGTTGTGTGGCTAACCTATATGTTGCAGTTTCAGGTCGCCGAGATTACTACAGGGCCTGCAACATGACCTAACGACTGCCTCCTACATATCTTATAGGAAACAGCCGGGACCCACAGTTTTACGTGCCTTCCGAAACACGGCAGCGTCCAGGCGAAAATCTTTGCCACACTGAGATTTGAACCCAGGACCTCCGGCTTACAAGCCGGACGTATGACCACTGGGCCACGGACGCTACAGGGGGAGGGGTGTCCTCTTGTATTCAGGTTGGTGTGTTCTTTTTGAACATAAAAGTTAATAAAACCACATTGAACTCTTCTATTTATCCTTTATTTGTGAACGAAATAAACAATTATTATCTGAGACGCGTATGCGAACAAAGAGATTCAACGTTTATGTTATAATCCTGTGTATAGTGAATAAATTATCATCAGTGCGTTTTATCGTCATACAGCGCCATCTAGTTACAACATTGGAGGCTTCCGGCAAATGGGATCGCAAATTACTGGGACCGCAGTCCCAATTGCCGGATTGATTTAATTTTAATATTTTTCTTGCGACGAATGGGACCTCTCGTAAAAAAAAAGAGTAAAATCTATTGTTTAAGTATAAAATACAGACAAAAAATGAAAAATGTTTTAAAATATCAAGAAAATACAATAATATTGTTTTAATTTGTTATATTAAAAACATCTTGGTAGTGGCTTGACTAGGTACTCCAGCTCATTATTTAAGGGAAAATTCAGGGAAACCGAAAACCGGGAAGAAGACGTACTTCTTGGCTCAAAAACCTCAGAACGTGGTTCAATATGAGTTCAAGATCCCTGTTCCGTGCGGCTGTCTCAAAAGTAAAGATAGCAATAATGATTGATGACCTCCGGAAATAGAAGATGGAAACACAAGAAGAAGAAGTGGCTTGGTGGTAGTTGGTTGCTTTGTTGCAGAGGCCGCCTGGGGAAATACAGCACCTTTGCCAATTGTCCGCCAAGAAATAATGAGAGCAGCAGTTATTATTTATGATGTACATACAGTAATCTAGACCAAGGGTTAATGTTACCAGCGAAATGACTGGGCATGCCGAGATTAAACGAGTAGGTACTCGTAATACCTAAGGGTGACAGACAGACAGATAATGTACTATTTTCTATTTTAAAGCACTATGCCTGATAGGGGCAATCATGACGCTTACCAACGAGCACATGCTTTTTAAGTAGGTATGTCACGCATTGTCATGAAAATAAATAATATGCTGTAAAATTGAGTGAAGCTTATAAATTACTAGGGGTCCAGAAACTAAAAATGATCTTTTTAGAGAGATATTATAGAACAGATGGTCTACATTGGTATTTTTCAGATTATATTATATTATTAAAACTTTATGAATTATTTTGCTTAAGAAAACTGGTTTTAGCTTATGAAGTACTAGGCGTCTAGAAACTTGAAGAGAGGGGACTTTTTAATATAAAAGAGATGGTACATACTACATTCCTATCTATTACATTATTAAAGGCCCGATTTTCATTCATTAATTATCAATAATAATTAGCAATAATTTTATTAATATTATTTTTTCATGTAAAGAAGTACGAAGATGAGCAAGACGCTCTCCTGATGTTAAGAGATAACGCTGCCCATAATCAATACAGTGCTGCCTAAGATTTCACAATAATAATGTGAAATTCTAGGTGCACTGCACCAACGCTTCTTACTCAAGAGTCATAAGAGGTTAATACTCTTTAGCCCAGTAATTTAACTAGATACAATGCCCTTCTACCGCCGCACAGAAATGTTTGCACATTACTGCTCAGGCGGTAGAATAACTAATCAAATAATAAAAGGTAATAACAACTAAGCGCGCTCTAGAAAGGTGTATTATATTAAATTTTTTACTACAAAATAATATATTTTTATTAAATTAATCCAAACATTTTTTTTGTTCGACTGTACTCATTATACAGGGTGTCTGGTGGCAGATTTACATTTACAAAATTAAATAAAAAATTAACTGTCGGGTTAATGGTTTTACTGAATATGTTGAATAAGAGAGGTTTCATGCGGATTTTATTTTTTTTAAATTATGCCATCTAAATATTTTTCGTTGAGTTGCACACACCGTTCGAAACGGAGCCGCGTGTTACATGCCACGCGCTGCAGTAATCGCGGTTCAATTCTGCTTATTTCATAACGAATATTTGTTTTTAATAATTCAACAACAGTTCTCAGGATGTTGACTTAAACTCTTTCTTTGTTTGCTAGCCCTATAAAAAATCCATTGGCGTCAAGTCGGGTGACCATGGTGGCCATGGGATGTCTCCAAAGTGACTAATCAGTTTTTGAGGGAAAATTTCACGAACCAAATTCGGCGAAGCTCTGGCCGTGTGTGGAGTCGCACCATCTTGCTGAAAGCAGGTGTGCGATGAGAACAGTAAATGAGCTCGCAAATTCGGCAAAAAGAAATCCGTAATCATGCCTCTGTAATTGTCACTGTTGACATTCGTCGCTTGACCATTGGCACTTTCGAAAAAAAATGGCCCAATTATTCCATTCGTGGATAAAGCGCACCATACAGTTACCTTAGGGCAATGCCGGGGTTTTTGTTGTTTCAGTTGTGGGTTACTGGTTCTTGGGGCCCAATAATGGCCAGGTCTGCTTGTAATCATGCCCGTTTAAATGAAAATGAGCCTCTTTGCTCCAAAAAATGGAATTTATTGTGCGAAAACGATTCAAACATTGTTTCACAAAAATTTTTGCTTAAAACAAAATTTTCTTTCGAAGTTGAATGATTTGAATTTTAAAAGACTTCAAATCCTTTTCAAAGTTTTATGAATAATCGCTCTTGGAAGTCCCAATAAGGCTGCTCTTTTGCGTGTTGAAAATCGTGGATTTTCACGTAAGTTTTGTTCCACCAAATCAATGCTTTCGGGAGTTCTCACAGAACGACTAGGCCCTGGCCGGGGATGTTCATAGCCGAAGCAGTTGCTCAAAACCTCTGTGCCCAAGAACGAAATAAATTAAAACTCGGTCCATCACTTGTCCGGCGAATATTGAAGTGTGAACAAAATTGTCGGCGAGCGATAATGTAAGAATCGTTACTCCTGAAAACTGCCTCGACGACGAACGCTCGATGCTCACCCGACCACTGTGACATGGTGCGTGAAAAATCCGCACGATCACTGATTACAATGATACTTTCTCCCCGCAAAGTTTATTACTTTTAGAAATATACCTATTTTAAAACATAAATCTGCCACCAGACACCCGAGTGGTCCCATTCTCAGAAAGAAAAATATTAAAATTAAATCAATCCGACAATTAGGACCGCGGTCCCAGCTGTTAATAGCGCTCTCATTTGCCGGAAGCAACATTGAACCTTGGTGTCTGCTGAAAGTACCTTTATCTTCTTTATATCTTCATTGATAAAATCTTCCAAACAAATAAAGATATCCTAACTAGTTTTTTCTGGAAAGTTCATAGTTGCAACTATATTATTCTTGATTTTTTTTGAACTTGAAACTCAGTGGTTCGGACTTTAATGGGGGATGCCCTAAAAATGTTTTAAACTTGAATAACTTTCAAACGGAACACTAAATCGAAATAGTTTCTTTTCAATTCATCCCTAATTTTAAAATACCTATTCGACGATACCCCATATAATAAGAACAAAAATAGAAAAAAAATCATCCTTAATTACTAATGTCTACGGTACCTCCCGTCCCTAAATTAATTAATTTTGAATTACTTCTTCTACTGTTCTCTTGCCGTAATTATTAACCTCATCTTAACCAAATTACAGGTTTTAGGTCTTATAGTTTCTCCGTAAAGTCGCGGACGGACGGACGAAGCGAAACGATAAGGAAAACTATATTGTTGACTACGGAAGCCTAAAAATAAATATTTTTTATACTAGGTCGCAGTCAAAATCGTACATAGATACCTAATTTATTTAATAGAGACGTGATAAGTTTAGGAACTGAGTTACTAAAGGTACTCGTACGATTTGTATCGTTGGATTAATTTAAGCTTGCGCTAATTAACTACTGGTAACTCTGCATCAGATTTCAAGTCTAGTTTCAAACAACTTTTCGTCGATGAACTTTCTTGCACAAATTTCAATGGAGTACGAAACTCGGAGATTGGATGGTGTTTGAGTGTGCCGTCCGAGCGTCCCGGGGATTGCATTGATAAAGATACTTCATGGAATACACTGGATAGTACTTACGCTTTGTAAGGCTTTTAAGCTATCATGGTTAAGTAGGTAGTACTTTGGACAAAGCGCTTTGTTCCATAACTGCCAAAATGTGTTCGGATTAAGCGAAGCTTAAATCTGAATTGGTCTGAAGCATACTCGTACGTGTAAAGTTTTATGGTAGACTGACCACGTTTTGGTATGACGGGAATGAAAATTATTTGTACATAACGTTAACAGTTGCTGTGTGTTATAATATTATGCACTTATAATATACTCGTATCATATTATGTAGGTTTGTGAGAGAGAAGCGAATCAAAGCAATTGCCATTGTTTATTTTAATTAGTAACGCCAAATATGTAGTCTCTAACACACTTACAGCTCTATTCTACGTTAGTTCCGTCGTGATATGTCGAATTGCTGCTCGTTCATGATTTGATAAATAATTCTGGCGTAAATCAACAATCTGCTGTAAATATTTGTCATACATCGCATGTGCTTCTATTACGATTTGGAGTTAAAGGCAACTTTGCAATAAAAATATGTTTAATGTAATATTTTTTAAGTGAACGTGTCCAAAAAAGGTCTCGTCAACAATATATTACACTAGTATTTGTTGCAGGGCCTCAACAAACTGCTTGGCACCACTCCCTCGGACATCGACAAGTACTCCCGTATCGTATTCCCAGTTTGTTTCGTGTGCTTCAACCTCATGTACTGGATTATTTATCTACACGTTTCTGATGTTGTCGCCGACGACTTAGTACTACTCGGAGAAGAAAACTAAGCAGCCACAAAAATAACCATGGCTGTTCTTAAGGACTGTATTTACTTGTCTATTTAATCTAACTAGGTGTCTATAACTGCTCATTTTAATATATAGAACATCTATATTAAAGAGCTTTTCAAATTAGAAAATGCAATTAAAAAAAACCTTAACACTAAGAATAATCGACAACTAACGAGTATATCGAGAATAGTGATTAGAACCAAAAATTAATAAATAAGATATTAAAATAGGTAATGTATTACGTAATATTGTTTAGCAAAGAAATATCAATAAAAAACAGTAGGTAGATACACAAAACTAATTTTGCAGCAAGTATGAAAAATCACAAAAAAAAAAATAGATGTTTCTTTATGAATTTTAAAATAAATAGGTTAACAAAATTAATTTAATTTTGAATTTTGAAGCACCTCTTATAAGTTTATGTAACTCCTAGTTACAAAGTTTATGTAACTGCTAGTTACATAAACGAGGTTTGGGAATGGCCTAATAATGATAATTCACTTTGTGTACATTTTTATTTATGTATGTAGGTACTTACCTTCTACCACGTAACCGTTAGTGATAGTTTTTGTTAATCATTGCAATACAATAAAAACAGGCTTAAATTTATTTTATTTAAAACGAATTCAGTTCAATGCGATCATTTTTAACCCATATATGCCCAGGAGTACGAAAACGACCCAAGCGGACATGTTCGGTTAAAAACAGCTTTAAATCAAAACTGTTGACTATTCTTTGAGTTTAATACTATCTATGTGTTGTTCGAAGACTAATGTAAGTTTTTAGCAGAGTGCAGGTACCCTACTAAAACACTGACATGTGAAAAAAATGTGGGTAAGTTTGACAATATTATTTTTGACAAAATTTGTGAACCACCGGTAACAAAAATGTAAGTATTTATTTATTTGGCTGGTAATTTGACAAGTATTGCTTATAATAATGTATAGGGATATATTACTTATGTAATGAATAAATACATTTTTTTCAGGACTGTTTATTTTTCATGATATTGCAACCAAAAATTGGAAGTGTCGAAATAGACCCCTTGGGCAAATATACTACATCGGATGCTTCTTTTTCCAGGTCACATTGCGTATCATCTACTAATGAAATAGCTGATTTTTTGGAGAATTTGGGTGACGAAGACGACCTCGGCGGAGTTGACGTTTATTTGGAGCCGCCCTGCAGAGGAAATAATATCTTATGGTGATTCAGGGGATAAAGTTTGCAATGATATTGGAAGTTTTCACCGCTACTAGCTTCTTTCCCCAGCTGAGATGGTGTCACAACACTTGCAAAGATCAAAAGACAATGAAACAGAAGATTTTAACTTCCTGACACCTGAGAATGAGGTATCTTTGGAAGTATCTCCTAGCACTAGGCGCAGGCAAAATCGTTATACTGGTCAAACTCGTAATAGAAAATGTATCAAGCGATATTTATTCGGCAGTCAGGAGAAGAATGGTTGGCACCACTACCACGAGCAGTTATAACGCTATCGGCTGCAAGTGAGCTTATCGAGTTCGTCGTGACATTTTATCATCTAATAAGTTTGAAGTACGGCTTATCCAAAAAGCAAAGAGATATTCGGCTGCTCTAAAAATGAGTAGAAATCGATCAGCCTAATGTAATCGGTCAATACAACAGGTACATGGGTGGTGTGGCCAGATTGGATGCCAACAATACGGTGTGTACCGTATTGCCATCATCATCATCATTGTCAGCCCATATCGTCCCACTGTTGGGCAAAGGCCTCCTCCCCTTCGTATCATGCAAATCTGCCCTGAGAAGTTCGCATCCAGGTCGTATTGCCATAAGAGGAAAAAATGGTGCACGTCTCTACTGAAGTGGCTAATTGATAATCAATACATCTACTTTGCTGACCAGGTCTAGGAGCCAACGTAGATATGCTGGAGTTTAGACGCTCTATTGCCAGATCATTGCTTTTGAAGTATGGGACCACAAGAACTCAACTTAGTCTAACTAGTCCCCCTGTCAAAGTGATATCAAATGTGCCATTGTCCTAGCACAGACATGCAGCTGACCATGACTAGACCATTGTTTTGCAGACTAGAAAGAGGTGTGCTTATTATATAAGCAAAAGCAAGACAACAAAACTGTGCCGATCATGTGGAGTTTACTTCTATGACTAGTGATTCGATAAATTCCATGCATAATTACCTGAACTTTTTATGGCCTATTCAACTAAAAATAATAAGCTCTTATTTTGATGATTTGTGTTTTCTTACTTTTATAAAAATAATAATAAAAAGAAGTACTGATTTGACTAATATACATGTTTCTTTATTTCTGTACTTTGATGGACCATATTTACCCACCGGGTCGTTTTCGACCCACTGAAAAAGAGGTACTTCCAGATCCTGAAACTGAAAATTTCTATTTTATCTATTAAGAACTAGCCCTAAAGAAGACGATATACGAAAATCATGAAAATCGGACATCTGAATCTTTCTGGGCATATATGGGTTAAATTCATCACAAATGTAATTTACAACTGGGCGCAACAGTGTATCGGAAAGCAAGTTAAACTGCAGGTTCCGGTTAAATAAATAGATTCCCGATTGACCTACATTTGGGTCACAATGAAATTCGTATGAAAGATTTTTTTTTATACAATGAAGCAAGAAGACGAGCAAGACGCTCTCCTGAAGGTAAGAGATAACGCGTGCCCTGCGCCAATGCTTCCTACTTAAAGAGTCATAAGATGTTAAGACTCTTTAGCCCAGTAATTTCACTAGCTACAGTGCCCTCCTACCGAAGCACAGTAATGTTTGCACATCACTGCTCAGGCGGTAGAATAAGTGGCACTGTTGGGGTACCCACCTAGTTGACCTCCTGCAAAGAAAGTCTACTTACAATATACCTAACTATTTTAAAAACTGTATTCTAACGCTGCAAATTTGATTATTTCTATAACAAGATTTACACAAGTTTTTTTAATAAAATATGGGTAGTTATTAATTTCGTATTAGCATGAAATCTACTATTTATTATATATTTTTCTATGTGAGCTTAATCTGATAACGTTCTTTTTCTGAAAAAGTGATAGAAATAGTAAAGCTTCGTCGCAAAAATCAATGCGATATCCGCAACAGTGCAGAACCCACTAGAAAACAATAGCTCCACATCACAAACGATAACACTCGGTAGTTCAGCCTTTTACATTGTTCTATCTTAACAGAAATACGAGCATGTGTGATATAAGATAAGTGGAACATTTTGTGTGCGTTGAAGTGTGAAGAACTGAGACTACGTGTGCTATTTCAATGATTTTTACGAAGATGGAACAATCTCAGCACACATCGCTGAATTATTGTTTTAACGATTTCTTCCTAGTCCAGGCGTCCCATAAGGATATATATACTCAGGTCATAAATTCTGTCACATGTTTAATATAAAATTATTGGAACAAGTTTATTTATTATGTAACCATTTATATACCAAAATGAACTTAACAAAACATAGATTCTTATGACAATAAAGTTTATTCAAAATGACCTCCGTGATTTTGAATACAGGCCTTCAATCTGCGCGGCCAGTCGTCTATCGCAGCACGAACGAGGTCCATGTCAATATCGGCTGCTGCCTTAATCAAGGATGTCTTGAGTGACTCCAAATTGGGATGAGGCTTTGAGCACGCCTTTTCCTCCAAGTGTTGCCATATCTTGTAATCTAACGGACTCAAATCTGGACTGGAGGAGGGCCAGTCTTCGTGCCGGATGAAGTCGATTTCACGCGCCGCCAGCCAGTCTTGTGTGCTCTTCGCTCTATGAGCTGGCGCCGAATCTTGTTGGAATACCCAGTGCCTGTTATTGAACATGGTATGAGAAACAGGTTCCACAAGGTTCGTCAGGACTGTATTTTGATACACAACTGCATTCGTTTTTACACCTTTCTCACAAAAATGTACCTCTGTTAAGCCCCAATAAGAAACTCCCAACCATACCATGAGCGAGGATGGAAAATGACCTCGTTGGACACGCGGAATACGGTTGCTCGCTTCTTCACTACTGTGTGCGTACACCTTATCATTTTGTTTGTTGTAGCTCTCTTCTACAGTAAAAATTTTTTCATCCGAAAAAAGAATTTCTCGATATTTTTTTCTCGCGTACCGCTTCAACAAAGCGCGGCATCTCTTCAGTATCAGGTCCATTAGACGAGCATTTAAACGATGTCCTGTTTTTCTTCGATATGCCCGAAGCCCTAAGTCTTCATTTAACACCCTTTTCACCGTGGTTCTGCTTAACCCCATCTGAAGGGCCAACAGTTTCTGCTTACGTTTGGGATTTCTTTGAATTCGCGCCTTCACAGCTTTTATCACTGCTGGAGTCCTAACAGACCGAGGGCGACCACTTCTTGACCTGTCATCTACACTAGAGTCTTCATTGTATCGTTTGATGGTACGATAAACGAATCTTTTGGTTATATTCAAATTTTTCAGTATGTCAAAAATTTGAATTGGCGCGTAACCGCAACGATGCAACGCAATAACTGCAACACGGTCTTCTTAAAGCGTCCACTCCATATTTAAAAATGAGTAAAATTCTAAAAAGTATACATTTTTATTTTCATGAACAATTCGAAATTCGAATTCAATAAACTTTTTTGTGGCCAGCATTCTAAAAGAAAAGTTTTTACTGTGTGACAATACTTATGACCTGACTAGGTATAGTATTACCATATCTTTTTATTAATATACACACGTCGAGCTTATTAACGGATATACCTGCGATTTTTTCCGTTAATAAGCTCGACGTGTGTATATTAATAAAAAGATATGGTTTTATTTAGTTAGAAACGAAATAATTTAGGTGAAATTTTTATCCGCTAAATAGTGATTTTGACTCAGACATCTAACAATAAAAAGTCAATAAGGCTAGTTAAAATTACACAACGATGATTTTATTTGTATAATGATTTCCATTATGAGTTTCTGTCAGCAAGTCATAATTAGGTCCATTTCCATTTTCCGATCTGCATCAATTAATCAACAATAATAATGAACATTGCTTATTTGCACGAATTTATTGTACCTTTATTGTGAAAGTGCCACACAAGCGTTTCACTTTATGAAAATATTTTGATATTAACACACAATTTTGTATTCATGGAAACAGCTGTTCATGTTTGTATTACTAGTTTTGAATTATTGTTGATATTTTTGATCGTCTTTTTTTAATGGCAATGTTTATTTGATAATATTATTAACAGCCTTCGCACATATCGCGTATCGTAACCGTAGTTGTAGTTTTTAAACACGTTAGGGTACTTATGTCAACCATTTTTAAATTGAGGGATACTTACTTACACACAGCACAGTAAACTACCTCTATTAAAGTGTTAGTGCTAGTTATTGTGTGGTACGGTAAATTATTAAGTGATAACTTGTATGACTGGTCACGGCGCCGAGGCAGCATTAGCATTTGCTGCCGCCGCGGCACAGCTATTTGTAGTAGCCCTTGCCATTAAATAGATGTCTTCATACAGGCGCCGCGCCGCTGTGGTTACAGAGGCGCGCGTATGAAAATATTGCGGCACCGTGAGCGAGCAGCCTGAAGCCTACGCTACACAATTAATACGGTTAGTGTGCGGAGGCTTTAATAAAATACTCGTATACATATCTTATAACAGGCACATTCTTGGAACGCTCTGCTAAAATCGGCACACCTTAGTATAACTTTATTCTTTTACTAGCGTTGTAGACCAATCTTGCCTGGAAAATTAGGTTTTCCCAAACCGAAATAATAATATCGTTGAACATGACGTGCAGATCTAGGCACACAAATCTTGGAATGATGATACTCGTATTTGGAGGAAATTTTGTAATTTTGTTGCAAAGTTTGCTATTTTAAAACAATCAAGATAATATATTAAAATAATTTATTCTCTGAGAAAGTGTTGTCACACTGGTGTGACAACATATATTATACTGGTATAATATTATGGGTCATTTTAACTAGTATGCATAAATAACAGATGATGTATGTAAAGCAATGTTTTATTATTCACTAGTGTTTCTGTGATTTCGACCCTCTAGAAAATTTGCACGGTTCCAGGTACTGTTGGTTTAAAACACTAATAACAAATAGAGTTTGTGTAAGTTTACTAATTCTAAATAAAGCTAGGTTTAACTTCGTTTAATATTGTCGTGTAACTTGTAGCATAAGGTATTTCTACACAACTTTAGTATAATACTTGGTTTTATAATAAAACCTCTATAGTCGAAAAGAAGTTTAAAAAATATTAATTTGAAAATTCATTTGTATTCTATGAGAATATGATACTCCCACTATCCTCCTACCCCTACAAGGTGTGACAAAAATCAGCAGAACTATTACTAGAAACTGAGCAAGTCAAAGTAAGGTAAACCAGTAGAAAATATTGTTCCTTACAATATAACTAATCGATTCGCCATTCGCCAGTCTATAAGTTGTTCAATTTGCTATTGGTTACTTGGTTAATTTGTTAGGTACTGCAATTTCATATCGACCTGTACTAAGATAGGTAGGATAAGTATAGGAAAAAATCGAAGATCCGATGGAAGATATACCTACATAGATATTGCGAGATTTTTACATAGGTAAATAAAAATACGAGATGGCGGCCCACCACCATGTGGGACGGACATACAAAGATATTTATTTTGCAAGATCTACCTCTTTTATGTGACATCTGGTAATATAAAAAAGTCTGGGTCTACAAAAATAATGTAGGTACATACTTGTTTTATTTTTATGTAAATAATATAATATAGGCTCACTTGATAGGCAAATTCACAAGTAAAATCTTAGCGTTTTGAACACAGATATGCGTTAAGAACAGGGCTAAGCGTACAACGCCTGTCGCTTAAACCTAAAATCTTATAATGTGCGACTCATAGAAAAAGAAATATTATTAGGTATCTAGATTAATCTATACTTACATAATAGGTACATATTGATGTATACTCACATAATATTGTGCTCGTACATGAGAAATTCATTTCAATAACAATAATATTATTTGTGATGTAACGAAGTTTTGAACATTTTTGGTGTATAGAGAAAATTATCATACTGACTATAGAGAATAATATTAACTCAAATAAGCTTTAAAATGGAAACAAAAATGCCAAATGTGAATAATAAACTTAATATAAGAATACATCTGTAGCTGAACGTCTTGATGACAAAATTTTCACGTTTCGCTGATTTGCTCCAAAAACGATACATCGCAAAAAATAATGATTTTTCAAAAACCACTGATAGTTTTATTTTTAAAATTTTACCTATTTTTTAGGATTTGTCGTTCTTGCAGCAAATAAGCTAATATATCTATTGTTAAAACATAGATACTTAATCTAGATGCTCATATAACAACTAGCCCCTAATTAAAACTAGTGCCTCTTCTTCAGGTGATAATGTGGTCCGTGGATAAATCAATGGTTCCTTCCGACAATTTTAATGAATTTAAACTTTATTATTCAACGGGGGAATACGAAGAGGACTAAACGTAGTTAGCTTTAAACAAAACAATTGTACATAATGACCTATATAATGTATGTAAATATATTATAATATAAATAGATTAAGAACTTTTCGATGTAAAATTGATGTAACTGAATAAAAATATTACAAATTTCAATTAAGTAAAAAATATTATTACACATCCATACACACTTCAATATTAAAATTATAGTGCACGAACACTTTTTATGTAGTAAAAGACAAGGATTCTAGTTAATAAAAATAATATTAAAAGATCAGCATTCTTAATTTTCAGTGCAATTGTAACCATGCACGATTTCGAATTCTTGTTCCGATTTTTATCTTGACAAGGCACTGCTAGTCCTGCAGGTAACCTTAAATATTTTAATTTACAATGAAGACTTATTATTATACCATTTGTTGCTAAAATAATGAACAAATATTAACCTAATACTACATACCTACATGTATGATAAGAAGGTTATAGAAATATATTTTATTTTACAAAAAATCAAATAAAATTACTTATTATGTTTAAATTTGTTGCGAAAATTAATAAAGAAATTATATACCTAAATGATAAAAATATTAAATAGAAAATGATACTGAATTTATCATATTGATTTTAAAGGAATAAAACTATATTAACAAATAGAGCTGTGACTAAACTGAAATCTTCTGACTCACTAATATTATACATTACAATATTTATTTATAAGTATTCATTAAAAGTGACTCAATGAGAGTAAATATGTGATTTCTGGTATAACTGGATTGTCTAATAACAAATAAGTAACACTTAAATGAGCAGCTAATTGAAGTACTGAGACGTTAATAACTTTATTATAGGTTACGATATCATTAAAAACCAATATCATACAGTTACTGTCAAGCTTTCGTGTTAACAATAGCTTATTGAATGCAGACAATGGGCCTAGTGTAATCCATAAATAAATATAACTTAGAAGTTACATAAAATAATCTATATCAAATACTTAGTGCCAATAGTACAGAATTCGATATTAACGATGTTTTTTTATTAAATAACGATATCTTTCGAAGTTTTTTTTGTCTATGCTGTCCCACTGCTGGGCAAAGTTGTAGTTATTATGATAATAATAAAAATCTACTCACTTTTAGAAGACGTTATATGAATAATATTTATTTTTGTCATTTTAAATAAATGTCTGAACCTATTTTGTTATTTATTATATTACTACATTCGTCTTCCACGAATTTCCAGACTTCCTGAAACTTGATTAAAGTATTTTCAGAGAAAATAGATTATTAATTTCCAATTTATTTATATATTATGTATAATAACTATACTTCGTTTCAAAAACAAAGATAATAATTTTTGCAGGGTTCGAAGGTTAAATATCAATGAAAATATCATTGATATATTTACAAAAACTTTTATATCTGATATATCTTATGATATACATATATCTGATATATTATGATAAATATCCGATATAAATCCAATTTATTAAGATATTGATCGTTTGATCCTTGCAAAAATTATCTTTTATTTTTGAAACGAAGTATCTATTTCCTCTGTAAATTTAAGTTTTTTTTCTAAATTTGCTCAACTTTGAAAACTATTCTAAGAAATTCAAGTAAAAAATACAATTTAGAAATTGTTACTCGGGTTAGTTGAGCTTAGATATTATAAATAAGTATTTATGTGTCATAATATTAGCTCAGTTATAAAATAATAATATTAATTTGCTTCCATAGTATGAAATTATTGTAGTTGGAACTCAGTTTTATAAAAAAGTATAATATAATATATTGTTTATATATAGTTTATAATATTAATATTTGAAGGTGGTAGATAAATAAAAATCGTTATAAATAATTTTGTCTCCAAAACGAACAATTGTATAAAGACTGAGTCAGTATAATTTCGATGACTTAGACTGGTTTATCAAGCCAAAAATACTAATATTAAATAATATATTATTAATCAATGGATGTCGGTTGTATTATTCAATAATATTATATTTAATCATATTTTATTAAATATATATGAAAGCAGTAGTTGAACATTACGTTGACAAAGTGTATAGAGCATTATATTTGTTGCTGATAATAATAGTATACCTATTTTTATTATTCCATCAACGGAAATCGAAACTGGATCTAAAATTAATTGTTATAAAACTTGTAACTAAAATATGAATTAAATGTACAATATATGATGATAATTATTATTGTAAGGTGAAATTTGCATTATATTGCACCTAGTTAGTAAGAAAGTAGCGTAGCATAGCTCATGAGGGACTGGGCAATGTGGGATTAAGAACTATAGCAGCTGGAAATGGAACTTCATAAATAAAGAAAAGTGAATGACGTACATAGAATAATTGTGTTTATATTTTTTGTTGTAAAAACAAGATTTTTGCCTAAAATAAGAAATAAAATTATATATAAGGTATAAAAATCGCACATCGCCCATAAACCTTTTGTGTGAAACCAAATTCTAAATCACATTTAAATAAAACGTAGTAATAAAATTAAAAAAATATTTATTATGGAAGTAAAATCAATGTAGGAGATGAAAGATTATTATTTATTACGTTAGGATGTAAAGTAGCTCGAAGAAATCATTATAATAATATCACGTTCTCAATTTTAGAGGATGTTCGTTAATGAAACTTGATTTTATTTGCACTTATTGCGAAGTTTGCTCAGATATTGAACTTTAGCAGCAAGTGACTGTGTTTATGACCATTGGCCGCATAGTTTTGGTAATATTAAACATTTAAAATTGTAACGATAAAATATGTCCTGTGACTAGCTCAATCAAGGAATAATGAGTAAAAACTGCGCATATTTTTTTAAAGGTAAAATATCTTTGACAAAAACGTCACGCAAATTTTATATACCTTTGAAACTAGAATAGTTGCTCACTTATCTTTTTCTATAAAGTATTGATCGATACTATATTAAATAAATATTCCACTATAATGTTTTATTTTACCATATAAGCACCGTAATATTTAATAATAGTTAAATAATGATTAATGCAATAAATATATTCTAAATGGCTACAACGATAACACTGTCACTTGTCTATTCTAAATTTTATAATTATTGTTACGTACCTAGTTAAGTAGTATCCTGTCCGAATATATTATATATCTCATTTAGTTTTATGTAATATATATTATATATTTTTAATCAACACGACATCAGCACTGCAAGTATACAAGAATACTATTATGGAATCTATTGAATATTATATATTTAGAATTTATTTCTAGAAACCTTCAAAGTGTTAACCTTTAACCAGGGACGTGGCAGTTTTGTAACACTATAAGGGACATGTAGTCTGACAGGCTACTTATTTCGAAGTCATTATTTTCATAAAATTTTAATTATACAATTCAAAGTTGTGCTTAGTTGTAACTATTGGAATATAATAAAACAAATATTAATAAGTTTAATCGATTTTTATAATATTTTTTAATAAATCAAGGTCATTGAACATAATTTGTAGTACGAGTACTTATCAACCTTAATTTACATGAGTTCCACTTTTGTGCATATTAATAAACTTTACATTAACGATTTGGCAAAATTATTATTTTTTTCATAAAATACAATAAACATAAATAACATAATATACTTTGGAATACTAAAATTAAAAATTCTGACAACTACTCAATTTGGCATAAATTCATATAGGCAATTTTTTAGACAACATGTGTGAAGAAACTACACGTAATATGCCTTTCTTCATTTTTTTCTGAAATGTATTATAAAAAATGTATTCTCTATGTACATATGTATATCTGGATCGCTTTCACAAAACTTTTCACTATAGGAACCCAAAATTTATCAATATCACCTTAACTATTAAGATTGGTCTGAAGTCAGACAGTAGACAATTTTTGTATGGCAACTAGGGACATGTAGCCTGACAGGTTACTGCCGATTTTCTTTTTAGAACTATAACTTACATATTAAATAACGGATGACGTGTTTTTCTGCTTCTGTGGTAGTTTTAGCACTAAAACAAAAACTACTGAGAAGCGGGGTAACGAAATTCGCGGGGAAGTGGTCAATTCAAGAATTTTGAAAACACGAAACGCCTGTGAGGCTACACGTCCCTGGTTTAAGGTTAATAAATCATTCAACAAAATCATAATACGAGTATACAATGCTGTCTTTCTTTTCATAGTTTATATTATAATTGATGTATAATTAATTATTAAGTTTTGTTATTATTCATATTCGTCAATAATAATATTATAATCATATATTTGAATAAAAAAACACTAAAATTTTAATAGTTTTCATTAATTAACGATATTATTATATTTCGCTCGAGACGGAGTTTGTGTTTAAGCCCATTAATTCAATACCTTTGGACTGTAAACACAGACCCTGTATTTTAGATCTTTTAACGTGCACGTAGATCATTAGATCGCAAGCCCATGTTTTCGATTAGGTGGTCTAATTATAATGCAGTGAGATCCATATACAATATACATATGATTTAGGACCAAGAGTGTCATTAGGAGAACGCTTTAAATGAATGGGCATTTTGACTATGCCATGTCTTACTATTCATTATATTCCTGAATATAATGCATTTACGGAAAAACAAATTCAAATTCAAGTGTCATGAATATCAACAATAATTGAAACTTGATCTAAATTTAAATTAGTACTACCAGCTCAAATATTAGCAAAAAGAAATAAATCTTTTGTTATTAACAGTATGAGATTATAATGTGTTGTCTAATTTTATTATAAATATAAGTGAATAACATTTAAAACTTAAAATGTAAAAAAATACTTATGGAAAAAGTTTATTATTGTATCCAAGATTTTATTGTTGACAAAGCCTATTGGCTGAAACTAACAATTGACATGTTTGTTTAAACCAATGTAACTGACTTACATAAGTGCATTTTTGTATGCCTATTATATGAAAATAAAGGACTTGAACAATAATTGTAATTCTGTGTGTTTCTTGCAGTGCTGTATAACAAATGTGTTGATACAATTATATATCAAATTTAATATAAATGGATATTTTAGTACTAACTAGCAATAAAGAAATTCTAAATATTAATTTTAACTTTTTTGTTATACTTTGAGACTGATACTCGCGTTTCATAATAAATGTTTTGTTAACATTATACGTTCATTGCATATTTCATAATAAATGATATAATCAAAACTTCACAGCGTGTATGTTTTTATGTATAAAAATTAATTATTACTTTTATTATTATTGTCTATCTACTATTAAACTGAATCTGATACTAACCTAAATATTACGTTATATCTCAATTTCTATGAATCACTCATGTATATTATGTGAAAAAATAATACCTTAACGGAGATTTATTACTCTATAATATAGTCAGTATTTATAGTTCAGTCAATAACTTTAAACCGCAATTAAATATTTTAATAAAGCATGTTTAATATTTGTCTCATATGTAATGAACGTTTTAATGTCGACATAAAATCATATATCATAATGTTTTTAGTTAAAATTTTACTCATAAATGTTTATGATACGTTGTGATCGTTCTTCCTTTCAAGTTTATGATATCGGTGTGGTTAAAGATGTTGCTCAAACTGAATAACTTTAAACAAGTAGTTACATTGTATGAAATTTAGTTCTGTGATCCAATAAATTATAATATGATCTGTATATACTGAAGTTTTCTTTCCTTTTTAGATTTTCCTTACGTGTAACTCTCTCACTCGTACAATATGAGAACTTTTTAAATAATGATATATTCGTAAAATTTACTTTTGAAAATGTCTTTCTGCAAAGCTTTACACAAATGATTTATATTTATTTTCTAAATTATTTTCACGTTGCTATAAAAAAAAAAACGACATTATTTTTAAAACAGAAAATATTTTTTATAGTTTTTATTTAATTACCATTTTTCAGTGTCAAACTTTTAAAAATATGAAATGAAATTATTACATCTACAAAAATAACCAACAGACATTTTCTAAAAGTAAATTTTACGAATTTATATTTCAAAACAAGTTAAATTAAAAAAAAAACTTCGTCTTTTATGATTATACCATCTAGCACCAAATTACTCGTCAAGACAAATCAAATGAGCCCAAACTCGATGGGGTTGCGTCGTTTGATTACGGAGTTCCTATGGTCACCTTCCAGCTCCATCATGAATCATGAGATCAGCTCGATGTCATAATAATATTGCATTATCATCCGATTTATGCATGCACGCATAATTTCAGCTCAATCAGAAACCGGGAAGTGGACTAAATTAAACTTGCAAGATTTGATTGCAGACAGATAGACATACAGACATACAACGGACAGGTGAAAGTAAAAAAAAGCTTTTAATTAGTCATATCGTGTGAGCGAGACAGTCGCACGCATGGGTCAATGCGTGCGACTTAATATTAGAGGGCGTGTAATCAAGTTCTCTCGCTAACTTCCTACGCTGTTGTCAACAAAATGAACCTTAATTAAGCCCAATAAAAAATAAGACAGCTCAGATGAAATAAATATTATATTGCGTTGATTTATTTATTCTGCCATCCGCGTTAATATATTTAGACAACACCCATATAATTTATGCATAATTAAACCAAACTTTTACGACTCAAATACTTTTGGACTCAATTGTAGAGAGCTTTATACATTATTTTTTTTGAAACGGACGCCATAATAATATCGATGATTGATACTTTGAAAATAGTATAACACAAAACAAAGATATACGAGTAGTATAATAATAAAAATATTTTGTATAAAAAACTTCCCTAATTCGTTGTATAAAAACGAAAAAAATTAAAGTTGAAAAATAATAGTTATAATGTTCTTCGGTTTATCTTATTATTGTTCTGAACCCAAAAGACAAGCAACTATAGATGCGTTACGCTAATTAGTTAATAAACGCAACATAATTATATTGTGTATATATCGCAGGCGAATCGTAAAACTCCTCGTATCACAAACGGCCGACGCCCGTTTTCAATCGAAATTATTATTGTGAAAAACGCCTATAGTAAAAATGTGAATTGATTTGTCGGCAATGTGACCATGGTATCTGGTATACTCGGCGAGACAACATTATTCGTAACTGAGGGCATTTTGTTAATGTATCACAACAAAAAATATTTTAAAGAAAGGACTGGTTCTTATTAGGTGCAGAGTTCAGTGCAGTCCGACATCAGTAGGATAGATTAGTTAGAGTGGACAGTGTCTTCACGCTAGGCAAGACTTGCCATTATTACAGAGATCAAAATCCATCAGGCCCTAAATACAAACATTTCATGCTACCAATTGTACAATTATTTGGCTCGCGCTTGTAAACAGGCGTAGGCGTTTGTAAAAAGGAAAATCGTACGTCCCTGCAACATATACAGTTATACACCTACAGGTTTTGGTACATTGGTAAATCAGTGAATTGGAATATAAGTCGTCGTTTGATGTAAGCTATGGCTATTCATTATAACTATAATAGAGAGAGGGGACCCTGTTGACGCAAGTCAAAGATAAAGTCCCGGATATCTACAATTTTCTTTGGCAATGTTATGGGAATCCTTCGAAATTAGTTTACAAAAATAATCTTATTTTGTCTTCTGTTGGTTGTCAACAGGGTGATCCACTCGGACCGGCCATTTTCAGCCTGGCCATCCATCCGATTATTCAGCGTCTAAAGTCCAAACTTAATGTTTGGTACTTAGATGACGGAACTTTAGGAGGTGATGCGGGAACTGTACTTGACGATTTAAAAACTCTTATTGACGAATTTCGTCTCATTGGCCTAGAACTAAATTTATCAAAATGTGAAATTTTTATTTCAGATACATGTTTGGACAAAGATTTGGTACTTGATCAATTCCTTCGTTTGGCACCCAGCATAAAAATTGTAGATAAGTGCTCACTTCGCCTCCTTGGTTCGTCGATCCTAGACGAATCCTTCCCACCTTTTGTTGAGGAAAAAATTCAAAATTTTATGATGGCCTCGGACAGATTGATCAAAATTAATGCCCACATGGCATTTACTATTATCAGGTATTGTTTGTTTGTACCAAAATTTACATACGTTTTACGATGTTGTCCATTGTGGAAACACAATGAGCTTCTCGTAAGCTTAGACAACGTCATAAAAAATACCCTGATGTCGGTCCTGAATTTGAGCTTGGATGACAGGGCTTGGTCTCAAGCCTCCTTACCTATCAGGTTTGGGGGCCTGGGGGTCCGTAAAATTTCTAGTGTCGCTCTCCCGGCTTTTTTGTCCTCAGTGCATAGTTCGGACAATCTCATTCAAAAAATACTCGCTCCCTCGCGAGACCCCGCATTATCATCTTTGGCTATAGCTAATTCAGCTGAGGCAAAAAATGCTTGGGTGGCAGCTTGCCCCAATACCGATTTACCTAAAGTACCATCTTCACAGAGACTGTGGGATGGGCCTCTCTGCGAGTTGGCACGGAATAGTCTAATACAAACGTGTCCCAACTCTTCAGACCGTGCCCGACTTCTAGCAGTCTCTGTTAGGGAATCTGGTTTTTGGTTGCAAGCCATCCCTTCCATTAATACTGGTAATCTTTTAGATTCATCTGCTTTTCGTGTAGCTGTTAGTTTGCGCCTGGGTGCAGCATGTTATGTAGGTCACCGCTGTCAGTGTGGTACTGCAGTCGACGAACTCGGTCACCATGGTCTCTCATGTTCTCGGAGCGCTGGCCGAATCTCCCGCCACTCCAGTCTCAACGACATCATTTGCCGGGCTTTTACCAGCGCCAATGTAGCAGCCATTCTCGAACCGAATGGTCTGATGCGTGACGATGGTAAAAGACCTGACGGTATGACTTTGATTCCCTGGAAGTTAGGTCGGCCGTTAGTGTGGGACGCGACTTGCGTTGATACACTGGCGCCCTCACATCTTCCAGAGACTCAAATTGCGGCTGGTGCGGCGGTAGTTTCTGCTGAGCGGCTCAAGCGGCGTAAATATGCTAACCTCGATAGCGGTTACATTTTTGAGCCGTTTGGGGTAGAGACTTTGGGTCCTTGGGGTCCGGGAGCTCACCGCATTTTCCAAAATTTATCTGAGCGCTTGGTCGAGGCGACGTGTGACCGAAATGCTAGGGTATATTTGGCCCAACGTATAAGTATTGCCATTCAACGTGGCAATGCTGCCAGCATTCTGGGCACTCTGCCAACTGACAGTGGTTTGGAGCACTTGGATTTTCTGTAGATCGGCTTGTGGCCGATCTGTGGTTAATAAAAGTGTTCTTTACTGCTGTAGTAGCTGTAGTATTGTTAGTTTGTTTTTCTCAATAAAGGCATTTGCCACGAAAAAAAAAAAAAAAAAAAGAAGTAAAAAAAACTATAATATAATATACCTATAAGTATAGTCTCTCAAATGATAAGTAAGTAATGACTTCCCCAATAAGTCCTTATTATACACCAATGTACTTAATTACTAATAAATAGTGCAATAATTAATAAAAATGTTTTTTTTAGTAGGACCCACAAAAAATATTACATTACTTACAATGTATTCTTCTTTGATACACCGCCAATGGCCAGCTTACCTCTGCATGTTGAAACGATTTTCATCCAGTAAATTCTTCAAAATTATGCTGTGCTGTGCAGGACATCCGACGGGGATCTTAAAAAGTAGAAAAGTACAATGAAATCATTGAAAATATGAATTACCAAACTGCGCCCACTGGTTTTACCAGCTGTACTGTAGTGTAACCTATGTGTTATGGCAGGGTCTAAGCTATCTCTATACTAAATTTCAGCTCAATCGGTCCACCCGTTTAGGCGTAAAGAAGTAACAAACATACACACTCACAAACTTTCACCTTTATAATATTAGTGAGATTTAGGTAAAAACTAAAAAGAAAATCAGTTTTTAGATAACGGAATAATATAAAATTATAATTACTTCTAAATACTAGTAAGTTACTATGTACGTAGTTTGAATTAAAATGGATTATGTCCGCTTATAGCATGATGTTCAGTAAAGGCAGGTAAGGATTTACGACGAGTGCTTCGATAGTGTAGCAGACGTCTATTATTATACGGAAACAGCTCACCATCAGGCGGACAGTCACTCTCTTACATGAAAACTAGTTATAATAATATTTTTTTATGCAAAGATGTAAGAAGACTCACAAGACATTCTCCTGATGTTAAGTGATAACGCTGCCCATGTAGGTAGGTACATATATAGTATCAGTGCAGTGCCACCCAGGATTTGACAATGATATACTCGTATGAATCAAGGTGTACTGCACCAATGCAACGCTTCTTACTCAAGAGTCATAAGATGCTAAGACTCTTTAGCCCAGTAATTTCACTAGCTATAGTGCCCTTCCACTGTAGCAATAGATATTAGCACTGTTGGTGTGCCTACCTCCTGCAAAGAAAGTCTTCCCCAAGCCCCAAATGAAAATTCATAAGTTTTTCTATTAATAATATTTAGTCATCATCATCATCTCAGCCATTGGACGTCCACTGCTGAACATAGGCCTCCCCTTTGGACTTCCATATGTACCGGTTGGAAGCGACCTGCATCCAGCGTCTTCCGGCGACCTTTATAAGGTCTGTCCACCTTGTGGGTGGACGTCCTACGCTAAAAATACCAACGCGTAATATTTAGTACCTAAATAAAATTGAAACATTACATAGTATATAAAATAAAGTTGCTTCCTGCGTCTGTCCGTCCCTATGTATGTATGCTTATATTATATTTAACTACGCAACGAATTTTGATGCGGTTTTTTAGTATATTCATTAATAGATACCTATTATAATGATTCAAGAGGAAGGTTTATATTATTATGTATAATACATGCGTAATATAGTAGAAGAACACAGATAATTTTCTATTAATCGCGTCGAAGTGCACGTGTGTCCACTAGTTGTATATAAAAACGATCTTTTATCTTATAGGGACTAATATTGCAATCCTTTATATTTGAAAAAATCTCACCTTTTTTATATAAAAATGTTACACATTCCTCTTTTACTTCTTTTTCTTATTTTTGGTACAGTATAATATATCAGCTATTGTCAGGGTTTGCTTGGTAACTCCTTTTACTTCACTTTGCCTGGTCTTCGGAATCTTTAATGTTGGGTTCATTGGCTCGCAATCCCTCTATATATTTGAATATATTAGTTTCATATTATGAGAACATTATCTTCAGGGGAGAGGAAAATATTATAAAAAAACATCCAATTAAAATTCTCATCAATATTATTTATTGTTTCAGTTTTTAATTACAAATTTTATGACTTACCAATTTTGAATATAAATACGCATTTATTAGCTTCTTTCGTAGTTTTGGCGGGAAACTAGAGCTCTGGGCGGCGCGGCAGTTCAGTAGAGTTGTCCTTAGTGCTCTGGCAGTCGGGGATAATTTCCAGACTACCTATTACTATTATATTTACTAATTTCACAGAATATATTACTAACGCCATCTATGGCAAACGGGGAAAACTTGCCTGGAAGTCCGGAAGTATATCTCGCAACACTTCCTTCGAGTTTCAGTGAATTTCAAGAGATGACGCCAGAAACTTGTCGAAGTTAATTTATTAGTATATTATATTAACTATTAAATTATCTGCCAACATAAATTATCAAATATTTTTAGTAGGCCACACCAACGCCTAATCATTAATCAGCTGGAAAAGTCGTACAATATAATATATGTATTATTATTATTATCTATAGGTAGGTACTCGTATTTTTCGGATGCTTAAAACTCTCCCCATCAGACACGTCAGTAATTTGGTTCTCACTAAAAATATAACGTTTTAGACCCCTTACTAGGAGGTTAACTCCGTGAGGTTCTTAATTGTCTATAATTTTCCTGTAAGGTTAGTCTGGCGTTACTGTAACTATGTGGGTCGTAGGTGTATAACAGTATAAAAATAATTTATCATTTAGATATTTTTACATACTAATAAAATTTTCTGTTCTTTAGTATAATATGTTGTACTTCAAATATCCCTTATATTTGAAAAAAAAAAGGTCAGAAAATCGCTAAAATTTTGCGGAATAATTTACTTTTTCGAAGATCACTCGAACAAGCGAGAGTAGTAGTAGTAGATAAGGTGAAAATTGTAATGCCTGGTCCAGACTCTCCCGAGGCCCCTCGTAGTGGATCTCGCCACGAAGCTTGGCGAATCAAAATTGGAAGACGCGACGAAGAGATAAGAGCGTACCATCGGGTGTGAATCGGGTTTATATACTCAACCTTATACTTATTACCTATCACTACATAGTATAAAATAAAGTTGGTTCCCCCGTCTGTCTGTCTCTATGTATGCTTATAGCTTTAAAACTTCGCAACGGATTTAGATGCAGTTTTCATTTATAGATAGAGTGATTCAAGAGAAAGGTTTATATGTATAATACATGCGTAATATAGTAGAAAAACACTGATAATTTTCTATTAAGCGCGACAAAGTGCGTGCGGGTCCACGGTAATAAGAGTAAGTCATGTATGAGTAGGTAATGAATGAAACAACAACATCAGTCCCAAGTAATATAGTGTTTAAATAATGCCTTACGCGACAAGTTGAATATACGCTATGACATTTCCTGAAAAAATAAATAATTTTCATCTCCTTTCTGTGTCACAGCTCCATCAGCTTTGTTGAATGGTCTTTACAATATTGCTGATGTGTGATATACATATCTATTTACAATCAAAAAGGCCATGTTCATATTGGACACATTAACATGCTTAGAACAGGGTTACAGTGGAAATCTGTTGATATCATCGTAAAGGGACAATTTAGACATATAATTACTTTTACTATGGATCAAGGAAGATCACAGTAAAGTTTTTAGGGTATTGCTCAACTCATATAAATCATAACCCTTAAGAGGATATCAAACTGATAACTCTAATAACCCTGTAAACGAGACGAGCAAAACACGATGTTGTCAGCAAATGTTAAACGATGTCATTTTATAAAACTTGTATATAAATAAAGCTAGAGAATTAAAAATACCTCATTGAGGTGTGTATTAAAATTAAAAAATATATTTAAAAGGTTTGATCAT
Source organism: Hemithea aestivaria (assembly GCA_947507615.1). NCBI lineage: Eukaryota > Metazoa > Arthropoda > Insecta > Lepidoptera > Geometridae > Hemithea > Hemithea aestivaria. The sequence goes on from OX382323.1 coordinate 7,991,548, forward strand.
TTTATCCAATATGTACAAGTCCTCAGTATTCGTTCCTGAAGTATTCTATATTAATATTTAAAGCATTTTAATCGGTGACCTGAATATAATAATAGAACTATCCATAGGTAAGACCATTCTAAAGATTGCTCTGTGCATTGAAATGTTAATACGCTATTCGATATAAATGGCTACAATATTGTAATTAAAAATTAACTTATTAAGCTTTAATTTAATGATAATTATTATAATGTTACAGTAATACTTATCGGTAGGTTAAATATTAGACAATAAACGTCTAAATACCTAGTTCTAGTAACTATTAACTGTCTTTGATTTGAAATAGAAGTAAGTAATATTTTCTGACTGTATTTTTCATATTATAACGTTTCTTACAAAATGTTCAAATAACTAATATCAGGAATTATAATAATAATATAGTGTGTAGGTAGGTACTTATATTATAATATCTTGTAATAAACGATGGCGCACGGATTTTATTTATTTTTATATCGTTTCGATTTGAAATAGGTTGTATATATAAAACAATGCACAAAGATCTGTGCGCGTTCGTAAATTGCAAAAAATATAATATAATTTTTAATCAAAAATATTTTCGGAAGAAAAGGAAATGCACCAGAAACTGTTATCACAGAGTCAGAGATTCATTTGTTTTAACTCGTAATATGCTCAATGCTCAGGCACGTTCAAACCAAGCTGTATAACATTTAACTCTTATCTACATTCTAATTACACGTTTTCTAAAAAAATAAAACAATCATTTGACATACAATATGATGTCGAATGAGCTATTTCAGACTATATTATAACAGATGAAATGTGATATTTATACAAGGGCCTTCACACATGACTCATAGCGAAAATCTCTGTTAATCTGGTTTATAAGTGCCAGTTCTAAGTGACCACTACAATACGAATTCAAAGATTATTATTTTACACAAATATATCGACGCGTACCTGAATATTTCTATAGTTTTTGCGGTAGTCGTTTAAAGGTAACACACAAACATACGCGTTGCCTAGTGAATTAAAGCACTAAGTCTTTTTAGTCAAAAAAAGTTTAACGCTATGTGTCATGTGCGATCAAAACGAAGGCAATATTAGCCCGATAGCAATAAAATGGATCATCACTGTCGCAGTGTGATCTAAGACGTCGATACGGTTAGAAACACTGAGACTGGATTGCGATAATAATCTATTATTGCTTTATTCTCTCTATTAATTGTTAAAATACATCCTACTACTTCTTGATATTATAGTAAGGGGTTATAAGTAGTAATAATTTGTTTTTAATATAAAAATAATAATGACTTTATCTTTCGCTACAAATCTGATTTAAGGATATTGTCAGCAGTTTATTAAAGTATTAGGACATTCGTTGCCATCATATCTACTGCCCCCATTTCTACAACTCCCGATTTTGAAAAATAACCACATTATGTACGAGTATTATGAAAACTATTAGGTACTTGATTAATGTACAGTTTTATGTTATATGCGTTATGCGTATATCTAGTATCTACCTAAAGTTTGATTTAATCTCACTATAAGTGTTTTCAAGCTTTGAAGCTTTCTTTCTTATAATAATTTTAATTAAAAAGGCTAGAATGGAGAATGGAATGGAGAAGTCACGTTCGGATTACCAGTGCATTATTGTCAAAACATAAAAAAACAGCTTTAAATTAGCCATATGTAAATAAATTTTGAAATGTTTTAATTAATTAATAAAAAACAATACCTTATCAGTTTTGAGTATAACCTGAAAAGTCTTTGTACGAGTTACTTGTCCAATAGCGCTATTTGAATACAATAACTAATGTATTATATTGCTTTGTTTCTTTCTATTAGGTACTATATTTGATATGTTGAGGACGTGCAGAACACATGGACATAAAAATTATATTCGTATGATATACAACTATGTTCTAAGGATTTTTTAAATAATTCTGTTTTCAAGACCATTTTGAACATAATGGATTTTTTTGTTCATAACGGGTTTCGAAAGGATTTTAGATATAATTTTGTAAGTTGAAAAGTAGACCCTAAATATAAGTAGGAATAATATATACCTATTAGAATAAAAGAAGAAGGTAGTACAAAGTTATAAATTATTTTATCAATAGGATAATAATTCAAATATACATACTGACTGTAAATACGCGTATAATATTGGTAATCTCTTCTCTAGCCTTTAAAATTTATTTAATAAGAAATGACTTAATTTTAGATGATAGACAATAATTTTGTATAGGCGATTCGCGATACAGCATAATATCAAGTTTTTGAGGCTTGTTTTTCTTATACAAATACTTACAAATATAACGTAGTACATTCACGAAAACTTATAAAATTATAATAAAAAAATGTAAATATTTAATAATATTTTTTCTGAATCATTTATGATTTATGTATTACAACTAAAAACATAAATTTTATGCACTCATGTGTTATTATTTTTTAACCATATATAAAAAAGGTTTAATTTTAGACCGAACTATACCAAAATGTTAGGCGATTTGCCATAAATTTTTAAAAAATCGTAGAATCTTTTAATAAGAAAAAATATTTTTGTATAAGAAAAACAACCTCATTATTACATTTATTATCACAGGCGTTAAAATCTCAATGAATCGATAAAAAAAAAATTATTAGTAAAAGTTCTAAGCCCTTCAGCCGATAAAAAATAACATAAATATACATATTTTTATAATAATCTCAAAAAAGGAAAGAATATTAAAATACAACGTAGGTATCTTTTAAAATTATATTTGTGTTTTCTGTTGATTTTAAGCGCCTGTGAAAAATGCAATAGTATTAAAGCTTATTCTTATTACAATTTAAATGAATGTATACTCAAGATGTGGATGCGAGTAACCCTAATATTGCTTATTCAATGTAAATGTCTTCTATAGGATACGCCGTCTCTATAAACTTTTGATAAAACCTTTGGAATGCTCTCCTGAAACAAAAATAACCAGAAAATTAGAAATAAAACAATGTTTATGTATAATAAGAGACTTTCAAGTATTCGTGCAGGCTCCCGGATTCGGTCCGTAAGCCGAGAGAAAGGCAAGATCGAAGGTATACGGAGGGGATGTACTAGTGATATTTGAGATTATATGAAGTTAATTTCTACCAAAATAGCTACGTCACCCAAGAAACGGCATTTCTTAAATGGGACTGGGCAGGACATGTCTGACGTATACCAGAGGAACATTTTGGCCAAAATAACAACAGAATGAGCCCCCATTACCACACAGTCACGCGACAGACCAATGAAGAGATGGCGGGATGACCTCGACTCTCATGCGGAAAGATGAATTTGGATTAAGGGTAGGGAGGCCTATGCCCTGCAGTGGGATCCAGTAGGCTCATAATAATAAGTTGATTTCTTACCCTACAGCCTCAGCCACCGGTCTCGTTGACTCCTGTCCTCTGAAGACGTGACATGCAAACCGTTGTAAAGTCGGATGCTTCGTGATGAAGCCCAAGTATCTATGGTCTCGGGGATGAAACGCGCAAAACGAAACGTTTTTCAACGAGTAGAAATAGTCGATGCAGGGCCCGCTTCTATTTCCCTGCAACATGAGATAATATTATGTTATACATTAAAAAAGGGAGGATTCGTTTTGCGACAAATGACAGGAATTTGACGTTGGTCGTATAACAGGCCCAGTAGACCATCTACAAGCATTACTAGATCTTCGAAATCTCGGAAGAAAATGGGTTTCATAAAAATGGGACGCTAACAGTTGGTTTTTATTAGATACAATTTTTATTTAATTTTATTAGATTTTATATCCTACTGCTGATGGCATAAATGCAGGGTGCAATAAGATGCAGATGCAGAGCTTAAATGCTAGATTAAGATTTGAACCACGACAGCCAAGTAACTCATGACTTCCAATATCTTCTTGTGGAGTCGATTGGCTAAAAGTTATAATTATGTGAAATGCTACGAACAATAAATAAACTTCGATGGTGAAATGTGAACCCTACAACTGCTTTGGTCAATGCGTCGTTACTGCAATCGCATCGTCTTTCGCTTCAAAGAGGTTCTGCATTATGCACTTCCAATAAAGAAAAGTATTAAAACATAACTTGCTACAGTAACAACTTTTGTACTGGTGGTAGGCTTCGGCCGGGGCAAGTTACCGCACCCACTGGACAAAACAGTCTCGCCAAGCGATCATTACGACTGTGTTCCAGTGATGTTCAGTGAAGGCACGGAGGTATTTATCCCAACTTTTCGGTTTAGTCTGTTACCATCTTCGACCGCAGCATCATTTAAGATCAGGCGAGATCGTGGTTAAAGGCTAAGCTGTAATGAAAAAAATATGTCCTTACGTCTGGTTTTGACCGATCAACCATGCGAAGACCCTGGTCCGATACTTCTAAGATGCACGGCTGCAACGCTGGCTCCACAGTACAATCTCCAACTATCTTCTTCACCGCTTGACAAACTACACCCGTGCCTTTGTGTGCTAGGGTTTCCACTGACCCCATGTATCTGAAATATTTAAATTGAAAATGGGTTTAAATACGAGCAAGAATTATACTTATTACAGTCTTCCGATGAGAAGGGCGTGAAGGGCAGTTGTATATAGGCGGGCGGTCGTTGGTGGGGGACAGAATGTAAAGGTTCTGCTATTTTCCTTACTTTCATCACAAAGAAGATGCCGGACTGCCGACGAGTTGTTTTAATGGGTATAATCCACAGTGTCACATATATAATCCTCCCGACTCCCGCACCCTGCTATGGGAGGGCACGCGTAACCCGTATTTTCTCGGCGTTTAGAAAAATAAAACTTTAATATATTATATGCTATATATGAGAACTGTATAGCTATAGAAATACTGATGCTATAGAGTAAGAACTTTGCCATATACTTTTAATGCGTTTGATTATACCTAATATTTGTCTAATAGTCTCAAATCCACAAACTTGACTGATTTTTTCGAACAAGTACTAATGTAAAAAATTATATATTGTGATAATACTTACCCTAATAAATACCGCTCCCGTTTCACTTTAGCATTAGCTGGATCAAAGTCATTATAATCCATATCTACCGCATAAGCTGACGGGAATATGCCTTGCTGTCCTGTCCTTAAATTGACTCCTAAAAATTTCATACAAAACGTTTTGATAAGAAATTTCAACGTATTGATTAAACAAACTCAGTCAAAAATAGTCTGAACTAAAAAGCATCACAAATTGGTGATGATGTTCGAAGTTAACCCAAAGAAAAGTTTATTTGTCATTCAGATTTTAATTTTCTATCACAGCATCAGGTTTTTATGTTACTGATTAAAGTCCTATAATAATTAAAGAGAATAATAGAATCTGTACACGGTGTTCTTAAAATATTTATTACCTTCACACCACAAGTCTTCAGCTTCTTTCTGCACATAGATAGGGTCTCCAATTTCAACCTCTATCTCATCGTGGTGCCTCGGGTTGAATTTGTGTAACCCTCTGTGAGTGGCCTCTAACATTTCCAGTTGGCTATGTGGCACTGTGGTCATGTTTCCGCCGAAATTGAGCCCGTTAATGCTGCAACTTGATGATGGTGAGACTAAAAAGAAAAGCTATGTTAGAATCACAGTTTGGAGTAATGCAGCGAAGAATAAACTTTAAAAGACTTTGATGGACTTTGTGAAAGAGGACTTGCCTAAAAGAGAGCAACATAGCATTATGTCAAATGTATGAGAAAAGACGAGTTCCAATGAGTTGACGAAGCAAATATACATTATAATAATGTATTCGACCGATCAACAGTAATTGATTTTAATAAATCATTCTTAGTCGTTAACTTGAGTGCAATTTAAGACTAACAAGTTAGTAGTAATAGAGCCCCATTGGTGGTTAGAATTAAAGTTCACAGCAACTGCATTTGTTAATGGCTATATTCTCAAAGTATGGAGGAATAAAAAAAAGAACTTTAAGCTAAACTTTAAGAAGATAATATAACATCTGCTATAAGTATTAATATAGAGGTATTTTCACAGCAATTGTAAGTAATTATGTGGAGTATATAATAAATTATAATATTAATGAAACTGATGAAAATATGAAAAAAATAATGGACAAAATATATTTACGCGTGGATCATGGGTAGTGATACAAAAGTCATGAATACTTACCATTCTGTTGTAAAGGTGTAGGTGATATGCTTTTCGGTCCTGTATCGATGGGCGAATGAGCAGTACTATGTCCGCTGTCTACATCTCCCAAGCTCTGCAACCTCTCTGAATCTGGGCTTGAGTCTTCGTCCAGAAGGTATCCACATTTGAGCACGAGGAGTGGCCGGCTGGGGCATCCTGGTCTTATGAGTAGTCCCGCTAGTGAGCCCAACTCATCAGCCAATGATGCTGGCTGACTGCATGCTAGAATCGACGCTGCAAGGTTTGAAAAACCATCTAAGCCATACTATAGCTAGATCTTCATTAAATTGACTTTAATAAATTATAACGGGAACCAGGCGTGATTATATGTATGTATGTATAACGAATAAGTTTTAAAAATCAGACATTAAGTTCTTTAAGTGTTATTTTTTCGTCGGTGTTATTTTTGAGGTTTCTATTAGAAAGAATAATATTATATACGACTTGTAAAATAATTATAAAATAATGTTACCTATCATGTGTACCAATTTCTTTACCAATAACCAATTTTTAGCAATGTGACTTAATTTTTCAATGATAATATTATAATAATGATTTATCAATAGTGAGCACAGCCTTAAGGCCAGACGTATGAAGAAGTGCCTAGAAGCCAAATAATAATATTATCTGATAGTCTTTCGTTATTTAGAAACCACTCCTCCGTTGAACTTCAGTGTGGATATACTTCTTTCGATTCTCTTGTTGCACATATCCGTACGTCTTCCTTTTGTTCAAGTTTCGTATTTAGCAGCATTCGGGAGGAATAGGCGTCTATTTTTATATGAGTATGTATTTATTAATTGAATCTTATCTTTGGTTTTATTTTAATTCGTAAGTTGTGAAAACGGTACCTACTTTCATAAATCAAATTCCATTTCCAAACCAAATATTTTCAAAATTAATTATAAGTTTGTTTTTACAAAATCAACAATCAGCAAAAGTCCTTATTTAGTGACTATTAGAATAATATTCGTTAGCTGCACCAGCAAGAAACCACACTATTTAAGCTCCTTATTGTCGTTTCTAAAAGCGCTCAGATTTTTTCACAATGTCGCAATAGCTACACTGGCTATGAATTATACTATTAAACTTTTAACAATCAAAGTAATGAAACAATGATTTTACTTACATTTTTTGTTCTTTGGTATCTCCGGGAGTTTTCGTCTCCGTCTTTCTCCATTTGTGTATGTTTGATGTCTGGGGCTGCGAGGCGAGTCTGTGATCTCCGGCTGCGGCGTAGGCGACTCCTCGCCATCCTGAGTGGAACCTGTCTGATCGCCATCTCCTACGCATCCTCGATCTTCTTCCGGAGATTCCTCACTCTTCGACGACGGTGAATCATCTTCCAAGCCGACATTTGGCACCAACCTGTACGCATTTAACTCAGTCTTATACATGACTCCAACAATCTTGAGTTACGCCCTTATTTTCTTATGTGACGAATTAAGTGGCATGCTGTATGTCACTATTTTCGTTCGATAATCAGGCGCGTGAGCGCGGGGTCTCAAAAAATATTATAGGAATGGTACTTACGAATAGAAGGGTGTCGGGGCTTTTATGTGTTGTGGTAATCTATCGAATACTCGGCGAAATTCTTCAAATTCGCTATCGGCCATGGCGGCTATACACCTGATCGTAAGAAATGTGGGATATCGCATGCGCGGCTCCTCAGCCTCAGGCGACGTATCGACCAGGCTGGCCCTCCGTCTGTTGAATAGACAATGTGTCACAGCAGCGGTGAGTGCGCGCGCACCCTAAACCTTTCCATCGCTCCGCGGTTCACGCGTGCGTCTCGTGTCACCCTTCAAGTTCAGACATCCCTTTCCCTCGGGAACAAAAATGCGATACACTATCATGCGTCAGCGGAAAATCCATTCATTACTATTTATAGATTGGTAGTGTCGCGAGTCGCGAATGAATGGACAATATCCATCAGCTCTCAATGCATCTAAGCTATTTATAATACGAGTATAATATAATAAGTCAGATTTTATTACTAATAATAAATTTTAATATTAAAATAAATCTAAATAGAAATATATAATATTGATAGTAATGATAGAATTTATATGAAGATAATGAATTAACATAGATTTATTATTTATGGGATGTATACATGAATGTGATGCTCCCATTTAATTTACGAATTTCCCATAATAGTTTCCATTAACCTTACATATCTTTAGTAAATAGTGTCACTTTAATAAAATAATTATTCCATCTTTGAATTAAGATATCTAATCCCATATCAACTCAGTACATGACATCTGGTTATAAACACTTGTAACCATTGATTTAGGATATTTGTCTATGACACTTGTAACACCTCTCATTGGAACTAAAGTTGAAGGAAGTTTTTCAGAGGTTGGATTTGTTTGTTGTGGAAACTATAACCCCAAATAAAGCTTATACTACGGTTAGCTAGATGGCGCTACATGTATACAATCTCTAGACAAATTCCTAAATCTAAGACCATCTCAGTGTTTATACAGGTAGATTTTTTTTTATCCTTATACATAGAATATGTATATAATGATTAGATACGCAGTATTATGTTCTGATTTTATCTTCATCCGTAAAACATTTCGTGTATCAAGATTTGAGCTGCCTTAAATAACATATTTGTTCCGAAGAACGCAAGAGCTTTAGATAAATCGTAAAGGATGTCTTGTCTGTATCTCATTAATTGTATGGTTTCTAATTTTTTAAATAATATGTTGACGAGTAAAACCTTACACTGGTAATGTGACACTCCTTGGATCCGCAGGGTTATTCACTTGTCTGAATTTGGGAACCGAATCGATGGTTAAGGAACTTAACAATGGCTACCGATTCTGAGCTATTCAAGTATCCGTCAGGGAACCGAATTGTAGACCGAACCGATTTGATACGTCATAATAAATGTATGAATAAATGATGTATCAGTTTGTTTTGAGGCATTCAGCTGAAACAATATATTTAAAATTAGATAATTACGAAAAGCTAAATGATCTAAACGTAAGCGGCTTGACGTTTACCAATTTTCATTTTCATTTTAAAGCCTCACGTCCTTTTCTTAATAGATCGTTTATTACGTGTTGTTTATAGCACGTGCAATGTTAGTTAGCGCATATGCTAAATTATTGCACCCGTCAGGGATGACCTTTGAAAGGCTCTGTACACCATCTGCCACTCTTTCCAAAGCAGCAGCTTGCCGCTCCAAAAAAGCTTTTAATGGATCCTCTGTGCAAGAACGAAGTCAATGAGAACTAAATTTATTTTATATATAAAACTAAACATTACTTTTACAGAACTAATCCCAATACGATAGCGCTGAAAAATATACCTAAAATACAAATATAGAAATAAATGCTTACGCATGACATCTAATTAAACTAACTAGATTTTTTTTTCTAGTCTCTACTGTCCTACTGCTGGGCAAAGACCTCTCCCAAATCCTTCCACTTGTCCATTTCTTGCGCCACCTCGGGCCAGCCGATTCGGTATGTGTCTAAATCGTCTCGCCATCGCTTCTTAGGCCGGCCTCGGCGGCGTCGCTTTTCGCTAGGTACCCATTCTGTGGAGATTGTTGCCCAGCGGTCAGAGTACATACTGCTAACGTGACCCGCTCACAAACCCAACAAACCTTCAGTTTGCCGATGATATAGTCCTTTTTGCCCCATCAGCTCAACAACTCCAAATTATGCTAGAAAAACTTAGCGCTACAAGCCTCGAGGTGGGAATAGCAATGAATCGGTCCAAAACCCAGATTATGATCACTATGTCGCTGAGTATGTCTACTTGGGCCAATTAGTCTCTTTCAAAAACAAAGAGGCAAGAAAAAGAAATCTGACGCTAATGAAGGGAGATCTTCCTATCTCCCTGAAGCGCAAGTTTATCGACATGTGTATCCTCCCCAACCTAACTTACAGTGCTCAGACTTGGTCGTTGGCCGAGTTGCAAAAATTCCGCCATGGGTTTTGCCAACGAGCAATGGAGCGCAGCATCCTGGGGATCAAAAGGACTAATAGAGTGCGTAACACCGTGATAAGAAGCGGCGAAGACGGGAGTCATCACAGATGTTGGCTATAAATCAGCAAAACAAGAATTATTAAAAACGTAAAATTTTCCATACACTTATAGATTGAAACATCGTTAACAAGCTAGTTACTTTTGATATTTTTGGTAGGAGGAGCGCCTCCTTCGGGAGGATACCTCGGCACTTTTTAATTCTTAAACGCATCGCCTGCACATTGCACCGCCAATCCTGGCAACTCTGAGAATTACAAGTTAATGATAACATTATTAAGTAAGTATAATCCTCTCCGATCGGTTTTGTGCAATGGATTTGACGTTTCGATCGGTTCTTTTTCGTTTCGGAAGCACACTCGATTCGATTTTATACCTATCAGATTGTTTTCTTTTTTTTATTGGGCGGAGTTTTGCGTTGGAATAATGAATTGTATGTAGACTGATTTTTTTACTTATTCATGAGCTTTTTAGTACAGCAGTACAGACCAATTTTTCTATTCGCCATACAGCTGTTCCAACGCCTTTGCCACGCTTCCACGCTATTTTTGGTTACAGCGGAAGATGTAAATGATTGTTTTTCTCCAAGGACCACCAACTAGGTGGAAACAAAGGTTGCATTCGTGTTATCTCAATTTTATAATCCGACGAGTAAGGTTTGAATTGGACCAAAACTTAATATTCTTCAAAATATTGAGTCACAGCTTGTGCTTCTTCAGGTTTTCAAAACAGTTCCTCCAGTTCCTTTAGTTCTTTATTTTCGGGCGAAATCGCTGTCTCTACTGTACCTGTCACTGAAACAACTGGCCTGAATCTTCCTCTAAATATTTTGGCCTATAGTTGAAATAAACACCCAGAATATGCAGTGGTGGGAAATACTACCCTGACAGCATTTATGATCGCCAATTCGAAATTGGATATGATCCTTTCCGAATTTAAATCGATGCTGTATTCCGAAGCATATTCTTTTAATTGACGAAATAATATAACATTCTTTTGTATTTTTATGAATAAGCCGCTAGGGACAATATCCGTTTGTAAATTTCAGAACCAACAATTCCATTTACGGGTTTAATAAGGGACAGGTTTGGAATGTCATCTACTAACCAAACTGGCGATTCAGTCAACTTATGCAGCATATATTTCCGTAGCAAATAATCATAATATTATAAACGCCCATCATCCACGGCCGGCGGATAATAAGGCGGCGCGCCCTTGTAACTAAACAGTGTACTTTTTGTTGAAAATAATTAGTAACAAACTTATTATAGCATCTTTCCTTCCATCGCCATAAGGTAGCAAGTGGTAAATATCTAGTGTCAATGAAATTAATTCAGCTGAAAGATCTTTGTGATATCTTTCAGCTGAACAATTTCACCGTTTTTTTCGTGGTCCCATTATTTTTTCTCATTAATGGGACCACGAGGGAGAACTGTTTCTCGTAGTTCCATTACTATTACTCTACTGCCTGTATATAAAAATAACGCTTTGCCTGCCTACGTAATCTGATTTTCGTAACATGGTACGAGTACATAGGTAGGTATAGCACGTTAAGCAGAACATAGCGTTTTTCGTAAAAGCGGTTTCGAAACAACGTATTTTCGCCAAAAAGTATACCTCTATCGTTGTACTTTTTTTCGCAAAAGCGTGCGTCGTATTATCGGCATTCGAGTGTTACCTACCTTGATTATAACCTGATTCCGCCTGAATGGCTCAACCGATTACGCTGAAATTCGATATTTACAATTTTAGATCCTAATATATGTCAGAGAAAGGAAAATACGTAGATGTGCGACGTCACTTATTTTATTATAAAGACAATGTGATTGATGTTTGTGAGTTATCAATGATCAAAGTCAATGTCGATGTATCTGTCAGTAGTGCGTTTGACCGATTGTCAATTGTGAAGTCATTCTTCTCTTGTTCGGGATATCGCCGCCAGCGCCATACACGAGCGTACTGACTGATTAATAAAATCATCATATCCATGGCAATCCATCTGAATCTGCGACATATTTGCAAAAAAAAACGGGCACCTAAGGAAACTTACTTTCTAAGGTAGATTTGTGTTAGTTTAAAAATATTTAATTGTTTGACACACTTTGTATACTTATACTCGTACCTAATCGTGTAATTATCATGTGAAATAAGCGTGAATTTTGGCAATTTTGTATTTAAATTGATGATTTTTTTCAAAACCGACGTACACGACCACACAATAACAAGTGGCCGACAATAAAGACAAGAAGATTTTTTTACTTTTTTATTTAAATAAATTTACAACTGTAAAAACCTAGTAACGAGTGTGACCTCCTCTTGCCAAAATCACAGCTTGAATCCTTCTGGGCATACTCTCTACGATGTTTTTAATTACGTTTTGAGGAATACGTTCCCACTCTTCAGCAATTACTCTTTTTAGCTCCCTGATGTTTTTTGGAGCAGGTTGCACTGATCTTACCCGCCTTTTTAGAACATTCCAGACATGCTCGATTGGATTGAGGTCAGGACTGCGAGCTGGCCAAACTAAACGACGGATCCCAACTTCTTGCATGTAAGCTTCCACGTCACCAGAACGGTGCGGGCGGGCATTGTCGTCTTTGTGGGTTGTGCATGTGGAATTAGGACTTCCATTATGTACCGGTGTGCATTTAATGTTCCTCTTTCTAAGAAAACTAACTCCGTACGCTCCGTCGAATTAATTGCTGCCCAAAACATAACGGAGCCTCCGCCATAAGAAGTGATTTGTTCGAAACACACTTCCGCATAGCGTTCCCGTGGTCTCCGCAGCACTCGCCGGCGTCGGTCCTCTCCACACAAATAGATTCTAGCTTCATCAGAAAACAATACCTTATTCCAGTCCTCCATAGTCCATGAAGCACAGTTTCGAGCAAACTGAAGTCGAGCAACACGGTGCTCACGGAGTAATTTAGGGCCTCGAGCCGGGCGGTAACTTTTGATATTGGCAGCCAAAAGCCTCCTTCTAACCGTCCACAAGCTCACTTCTACTCTTCTTACTTCTTCAAGGTTTTTTTTCAGGTCCACACTTGACGCCTTACGATTCCGCAACGCCTGACTCACCAAAAAGCGGTCGTCTCTTGGTTCTGTGCATCGTTTTCTTCCCGAGCCGGGTCTTCTTTTAACCGAACCGGTCTCTTGATATCGTTGCCATGTCCTCTGGACAGTTGAACGGCTCACATTTAGCCGTTGAACCACGTAAGTTTGCGAACAACCTTCTTCAAGTAGGGCTATAATTTTACCGGCCCTTATCGCTTTATCGCTCATATCAAAAAGTGGTATTTATTGTGGAAAGGAAGAATAAATTGTTTAATTTGCAGAAATACTCAAAAAGTTTTAAAATTGTAATAAAATTGTTACAACAATTCGCATCAATTCGCGCCAAAAAGCAAAGCAATTTCACTATATAATCAGTATTTTTCTTTTTTAATTTCAAATTTTAAATTTGGAACATTAATAATCATGCCAGGATGTTTATATATGAAATGCATCGTCAAATTAATAAAACCTCTTTCTTGTTCTTCTTCAAAGCAGAGAAATCATCAAAGTGCCCGTTTTTTTTGCAAAAGAGTTTATATTATAAACTTGAATCCAAATTATAACGACATATCGCAGTCGCAGTGAATTTTAGCTACCACGTTTATTTCAAGTGGTTCAAAGCAAAGCGAGTTCGTCTGAGTCAATTGTTACCAATGGGAGAGCGGCTTAGTTTGTTGACATTGCTCTCGGGACGTGCCCCGAGGAGACGCTCGCGACTTTGGCCAACAATCAAATAAAGGATTCTAGATTTACAGGATATGATGACCTGATTGTGGCTGGAGTCGGTTTAATTTCACATGATAATAAATCGGCTTCAAAGAATATGCAATAGGAAGAAGAAGAATTTATGTTTGCGGTTCATACTCCTATATTTTCGAAAGATTATAAAATTTAAAAAAGCGAATTACATTTACATATGTCATTAAAAATCTACCTCTAGAGACTAATTGCGCCCAGCGGTTTAACCCTCTCAAAAAGAACATTATAATATTATTTGCATTCAGGGGCTGAGCTTCCTTTATACCCAATTTAGCCCATTCGGGCCAGTTGTTATTTACATACAAAAATATACATTGATTTACACAAACTTTTGATTTTCATAACAGATGAAAAACCATTTTGTTTTGATGTTTGAAGGACGCAGGGCTTGGTATTTTTCAACAGTTTTTTTATTATGTTCGAATTACGAATGTTCTATCAATTTTAGTCTTTGTGTCTGTAAATTTATCAACAGTTGACCATGTTTTCCAAATTTTCAACTTTTATTTTTAGAAGTTCGTTCGTTACTGCGCGGCAAACATCGTGTAACCCTTTAATTGAAAAGGTAAATTATAATTACTCAGGTTATTCTCCTTACGTGAATGTATAATTGTTGTAAATATATGTAATTACAAAAGTACTTTCTTTAATAGAGAAAAAATAGTTGTTCACATTCACAAAAGTCTCCAAAATTTTGGACTTAAAAACACTTCGGGCTTCTTTGATTTGTGTTCGTAAGGTTGTCTCTTCAGGGAAGCTAGTTTTAGTTTTGCATATTTTAATGTCATTATTTCAACATCGAGTATTACTCCCAACTGTAGCCTTTGTTTTATTGTACTGGTTAATTGTAAAATAGGCCAAAATTTTGCAGCTTTTATAAGCTATTAAGTATGTTTTTCGAAGTTTTGCAGGCATAAGATTGTTTATCACATTATTTGCATCTTCTTCTAGAGGTTGTTATAAAAAATCTGACGTCGGTCCGTGTTTTTGTTTTTTTAAACAAAGTATTTGCAGTGAAAATAATCATTTCGTTCGTGATCGTTAGATAAACCTACTGCTAAATACGTAATAAGTAATTTATTGCATTTTATTTATTAAAACACTTACGTTGATGTTATAGAGAAAGCCCATTTCTATCGTCATTTAGACGTTGTTGGAAATTATCATTTTTATTTTCAGAAATGGCTGGCAGGTATGAAACTTATTAAACATTGCTTCTTGGCTTCCATGACACTATCAAAATTTTGTCATTGAAATTTCATTTGCAAGTGCTCAGGGTGTGGTATCACATGGCGTATGGCCTTGTTTTGTTTTTTTGCAAAACACTATTTTATTTAATACTTTGTTTATTATTAAAAGATTGTTCTGTAACTTTTATTTTGTAATAATCTCTCTTTCAACTTGTTATTTCGTCTTTTATTCTCTTGTTCAATAAAAAAGAGATTGCACGACATGATTACTTTTGCTTTTGCCTGAATTTTCATTCAGTAATTGATCTTGGGTGGTTTTCACTTTTTATATTTGTAAACTGTTTTCTATTCCCTAAGAATAGCTGTAAAAACTCCATTTGTTGCTCATATCTCCATTTCCTCCAAGGATTTGAATGAGAAGCTTGTCCGGTTGCTTTTTTTCATGAATTTTGCATAACTTTTTCAATTTTGATATTGAGAAACCAATATAATTTGCTTTACTTTAAATCGAAAATGACCTTTTTTTTTTTTTTTTTTTTACTTTTTACTTAAAGAAAATCAATAACATTATTCAACATTAATAACGGGGTCATTTATTAATTACGTGTGCGAACTACATGAAATTGCATTGAAGCAATATAGTGCTTTATCGAGCTCAAATATATCTATGGGTACGTGTGCAGGGGGCTATACGATGAAATGTTGTGTAATATTAACTTAACGTCGTTTATATATTGTTGAAATTTTGACATGTTTCTATCGTCGGTTGACATATCATTTATGTTACATATTGCCAACCATTTCTTATGAAATGAGATAGTAATAGAGGTAACATTGTGACCACAGCTACAATTCTCTTTTGACTTTGGGCTTTTGTGATTTTGCACCTATGAGCATATCTCCACAGAGCTTTCGCAGAATGGAAGAAGCAGCCTTTGGCTTTGTGGCAAAACTGTTTCGATTGCCTTCATTGCGGCAGCCTCGTAGTCTATCATAAACCGCATAGGATTAAATCCAAGTACCACCCAAGTACATGTGATATAATCATCTCCAGTAATGCTACGTAGCTTTCCGTTTTTTTATTAGACATAAGTACATATTATATCAATGGGACTATGTTTTTTTTTTTTTTTTTTTTTTTTTTTTTTTATATTAAGAGCGGCAAACAAGCAGTCGGCCCACCTGATGTTGAGTGGTTACCGACGCCTATGGACCCCTTCAACACCAGAGGCGTTAATGGAGCGTTGCCGGCCCTGGAAGACTTTATAAATACCCCTTTTGAATTTTGGTAGATCGAAAGATTGAGGGAATACCCAAGAAGGAAGGTCGTTCCACATTTTACAGGTGCGTGGCAAAAACGAGCGAGAGAACCGGGATGTATGTGAGCTCAAAGCCTGTAAAATGTGAGGGTGGGCCTTTTCCCTGTGACGGGAAGTCCGGTGAAAAAACTGTGATGCCGGAAAAAGGTCAAAAAGCTCTTCAGAGCATTCCCCGTAGTAAAGTCTGTAGAACACACACAGAGATCCAATATCTCTGCGAAGACTAAGTGGATATGTTAACGCCATTTAGTGAAGAACCCTTATGACCATGTATGACATATAATTGTCGAAATGGCGGAAGGCAGCTATGGATATGTATGTTCCATCTCCAAAGAAATTATTACTGTAGATAATATTATTTTTCTTGTCTCATCATTACAAAATGCAATGATCCCTCATTACAATAGTCCCCCAACATAAACTCTTGAAATTCCAGCGGAACCTCCATGGGGTTTTCAAAAACTAATTTTGATACGTTGTGAGTTATTTTCGCCTATTAAAAAGACTAACAACACAAAATGGCATTTTTTAGCATTACGAATTCAAAGACATTTCGAAAGACATTTGATCCGACATTGATAAAGACATTTGACATTTGATCCGATGCAATCAGTAGCTCTCTATTTTTTTTTATCTGAATCAAATTAATCAAGCTAAATGAATCCACATTCGCATCTTGTTGGTCCTATCACTAATGCCCTGGATAACGCAATCGACGTCCCGCCTTCCATAAACTTCGCACTAATTGAGAAAAGTTATCTTTTTGTAAAAATAGTTTTGTTATATCTACTCTTGCGCCTTAACATGTCCTCAAGTATCTGCCCATAATTTGCTCACATAGAAAAGCATTGAATAATTAAACCTGCCATTCCTCCCCAGAATACAATATTGAATTACGACTTCCAAAGCTAACCCTGATCTGTATAAAAAATAAATGTATAACTGCCCTTCCAACCCAGCCATATACCCTCGCGCATTTGAAATATCTATACGTTGGTTTCTTTGATGGAGACCGCGTCTCGGTAAACGTAGTGTAGGGCGCCCATGGGCGAGATGGGGCGATGATATCCGGAAGGTCGCTGGGGGTGGGTGGAGAAGAAAGACGGAGGACCGAGTTGAGTGGCGTGCCATGGGGGAGGCCTATGTCCAGCAGTGGACGAACATAGGTTGATGATGATACGTTGATTTGTCTTTGAAGGGTTAAATTCTGGAAAATTAAAATTAGCAAAGCAACTTATAATATAATTTATCTTTCTCCTTCGTCTGTAGCTAAAATAGCGTACAAAGGTTTCACTGGCCGGATGAACGAAAGTTATTTATAATCCAAAACTGTTCATTGATGTAACAGGTGCCTGCCTAGAACTTTACCATTTAGTGGTTATTTCAGCACCTTACTTGTTGATTGCGGTTGTCTTCATTCAGAATAACCAACTATTTTAGGGGAGAGCGTAAATATTATAAGATTCTAATGAAGTTATAAATCCTAAAGAACAAAAGATTTGGTTTACTAAGGATGGAGAGAAGTGACAAAGGGTTGAAAGAAGATATCTGCCGAGTAAAAATATACCACATTGAAATTATTTATTTAGTTGACAAAATAAACACAGAGTTTATCCAGATTGCCTTGACAATTCTTGGTAGAGCGCCTAATAATAATGTAAATGAAATGTAGGGACCAGCGCGTAGACGGTGCACCTAAATAGTAAAAGCGGCAAAGGACGGGTGCGGTTGGCGCTACTCCAAATTGTATTCTGCTAGCTTTCAGTCGTAATTTGCAAGGTAACTTCAACTTTTCTCAGCTGAGGCAGAATGTGGACTGTGATCCGCTATTTTTGTCATATAAATTACTAGAGTTTACCATCTGGGTCAAGATATTTTTAGTATTTTTTTACCTATGTATTATAATTTTGGACTAATGGTGGTGGTATTTCCTATTTCTTTTGTTCGTTTTGATCATTATGGCTTAAGTTAAAATATCACACTAATAAATAAATGCGAAAGTTTGTGTGTGAGTGTGTATGTTTGTTACTTCTTCACCGACCGATTGAACTGAAATTTGCTGGATTAACACATAGGCCAGCAGGTAGAACCGCTGGGCGCAACATTAGTAAAAAAAACAATAATTAATTTTCTAACAATTAATAACTAACAATATATATAAATAAATAAATAATATTTCAGGACATTTCACACAGCGCCACCTAACCCCAAGCTAAGCAACTTAATGCTTGTGTTATGGTGGTTAGGATAACGGATATAATACTTATATATACTTTTCTTTTGTAAATACATACTTATAATAGATACAGAAAGCCACCCAGACCAGAAACAAATATCTGTGGATCACACAAACATTTGTCCCATGCGGGAATCGAACCCGCAACCTTCTGCGTTGCAGGCGGGTATTAGCCCACCACTTCACAGAGGTCGTCGAATATAGATAGAGAATCTTGGAATCCTAAGAACACGGGCAAAAGTAGGACTATTGACTACTAAAAAACGCTCTATTCTGTACCAAAAATAAGTATTTTTTCACTAGTCTGTACTGAGGCAAAGACCTCCCCCATATTATGCTTCCACTTATCCCTTTCCTGTGCCACCTCGGCCCCACCGTCCTGGTGGCATCCAAATCGGCTTGCCATCATTCCTGGGCCGGCTGCGGCGGCATTGTTTTTCTTTTGGTACTCTTTATGTGATGAAAATCTTTGCCCAGCGGTGGGATGCATGCGACTGTGTCCTCCTCCTCCCCTTATGTTTTGCCGCTTTGTATCCAATATCTGTCACTCCCGTCTTCGCTCGCGTTGCAACGTGTTACGCACTCTGTTAGTCAATTTGATCCCCAGGATGCTACGCTCCATTGCACGTTGGCAAACCTCGAGGCAAAATTTGCAACTCGGTTAATGACCAGGTCTGAGCACCGTAAGTTAAGATAGGGGGATACGCTTGCACTTCAAGGAGATTAAAAAAATCTTCCATTATGTTTTCATTGACCAGTGGCTTTTCCAGGCGTTATCTAAACACCCATGGATTTCATTACGAAAATAGCAAGGACACTTAAAAACATTTTTTGAACTTGTAATATTATAATAATAACATTACATAAAAAATGAAATAAATGTAATATTGTATTACAGCTTCAAAAAATAAAAATAAAGTATCAGAGGCGCTTAAATCCTGCATCGTCTCGGAGGAAATTAAATTAAAAGCTATCCCCGAAGCCTACTGAGAATATCTCTTCTAAACATTATGCTATAATGTTTGTAGCATTTTAAAGATAAATACAGGACTATAAGGGCAATCTTATGTCTTATGACGAGCGCAGCGAGGTATTACGCAAGACTTTGTGCCTCTTGAATACCTAGGTAACACTGCGACTGTGCAGGCGTGATCGCTTAATATCAATCAAACGTCATGAACGTTTTGCTCATCTGCTTGTAAAAAAAAATATTGTTCAGAGCTTCTTCTTTATGTGCCACTATCTCGCTCATACTTACTATATGACGAATTTTGAAATATACATTCGTACAATTAACTTTTTGAAAATGTTTCTTGGATGCCAAAGAATAGAAACTATTACTACGTAGTAATGCTCTAAATAATATTCTCTCATTTTGTTTTAAGTATTACCAATACCCAGTTTAATACCTTGAAGAATGGTAAAGGGTTTCCAAAATACATAATATTATGTAGATTTGTTTTAAGAATAACGTTGTTGTTATTTACCGCTTTTCTAATCCTTAGTGCGTAATTTGAAATAAAATGGCTGCCATCTCCACAATGCGAAAGGCACGTTTAAGACCAAAAAATGTATAACGAGTATTGCGCATCTACGTCAGAGTTCTTACGTATCCCGGACTACACCAGGGCACTCAGCTGTAAATTCTTAAACCACACTTTTAATAAATACAGAACATCTTAACGTATTCTATACGAACTGTAATAGAATAAAGTTACTCGTAGTTATACAGAATAGTAGTGCAATAGATACGACTTTCGCCTGCCACCCTAAGTGGATTAACCGTCTGAAAGGAAGCATCGGTTTATATCCTTAGTCGAATATGAATTGGGTTGGATTTGAAAGCTTTTGTTTTATTGAGGTGTTAGGATAACTTGCTCCAAATAGCTGCAAATACAATAACGTGGAAAAGTGCCATAACAAATTACAAGGCATTTAGGTATACTTATTATTTTCACCGTCTAAAATTTTAAAAAGTTGTTGTGCCCAGCAATTACGTATCTTGCTTGGATCTTAGTTATTATCTATATAAAATGTGAAGATTCCCATCTAAATCTCTATAACTTTTGTCTCCCTAGGGCGACTGGCGGGACAAAAAGTTTCATTTGTCTCCCGAACGGTAAACAGGGGGAAACTTATCTATCCCCCTCTTATGGCAAATTTCTTCTGACTTCAGCCGTTTAACTATAAAGAAGTAACAAACACACACAGGTTTAGTATCAAAGAAATGGTAATAAGAAATAAAATAAAGAAAGCCCTGAATCCTGCATCTATCCTCCGAGAAAAAGTGTGATATACTTGGTAGTTAATAAAAAGTACAAAAGATGTACGAAAGGCACGGATCAAGCGTAAAAGTACGAGAAGTACATAGTATACCTCTAGAACTGGAAGAAATGAGAATAATATTATAGTCAGCAGTAGAAATGGCACAGTCAGAGGTACGTATAAAACACACAACCTTTCGTCTTTACAATATAAGTAGGTAGGTATGTCCTGTCCTTTAAAGTGGATAATATAGAATCTTACTTCACTCATCCCTCTAAACCTCTTGTCTCAAGAAATAATATTCATACACGCGTGTACCTACATAATAATATGTAAAATTCAGTGTTCTCCAAAGTCTGCTCTAACGAGCCATGACTTGATATCGTGGGCTTTGTGTTACTGGCATACGGGCTACGGGTCATATCAGATGACGTATTTAATAAAGGACATCACGAATGTTGTCCCATAAGTGCCTTTACTAAAACAAAAGCTTTGATTCATTACATATAAAAAAGTTTATTACCAAAATATTTAATTAAACTTAGAACTATTATTTAATTAAACCTAACAGTAGGCACGTCAGAAATGTTTCTGTGGCGCACACCGACCCAAAGTACCCAAAAAATAGTTATATACCGAATACCTACTGGCGGTAGGCTTCGGCCGTGGCTAGTTACCATCCCACTCACCCACTGGCCAAAACCGTGTCGCCAAGCGGTCATTATGACCGTGTTCCGGTATGATGTTTAGTGAAGCCAGGTAGGGACTTATCCCGCCTTCTAGGCTGAGCCTGCTACCATCTACCGCCGGCATCGTAGCTTAACATCACGATATCGTGGTCAAAGGCTAACCTTTAATAAATAAATAACAATTATAATTTAATTGTGATTAGTTCTCGTCAGCATCGGCGTCAAGATTGGCGTGCCTTTTAATTGTTATCTTTTTAAATTAAAAGTCCAATCTTCTATATTTCCCTCCGTCGCGTGCTGTTCCCACAATTTTCTACATTTTAGTTCCTATCTTATATTTTATATATTTAAACGCTCAAGATTAACAAATTAAGGCCTAACAATCTCATCTTTGCATAAGCTCATAATACAAATGTGATATGTGTCAATTCAACAATCTGCTAAAAATGCCTATAACCGAAAAGCGCCCCTAAAATCACAGAACAACTTACAAAAATAGCACGGATTTTATTTCTTCGAGATAAAGTGAAGTAAGCGGACTTCGAGATAATGAATGATAGCGAATGCTTCTTTCACTAAACAATGGTAATAAATACGGGAAGGGTGTCTTTAACACCCGTCAGGGATGGCTAGGAGGAGTCTCTCCATATTCTGTTAGCTACACGGTTGTGGCTGTGTGAGTGATGACCCACGCTACGATAGACACACTGAGTACTATCGCTTTTTAAAAATACAAGTAATATTGAATTAAAGAAACAGAAATCTTGCTTACATCTTCAATAAATCAATCATCTTTAATTAGAATAAATAACAAGGTTCACAAAACATTGCAGTGACGACTAGATAAAAACTGTGTCGCAGACATCAACGCCCACCTCCGGAGAATTTATATAAAAGTTATTCTAAAAGTTCTAAGTATCATGATAAAGAATAAATCAATAATTATTTTCATGGCATGGCTGCAAAGAGACTTTATTTTTTATTGAGCTAAAGTAACCCTGATCTTCTTCATTAATACATTTATACAAACATGCTTCTTTGTTTGGAAAAGTAAATTATACTTTTATTTGATCATCATTTAACATTATCTTATCACGGGTAAATAATTTTATAAAAATAATTATAATTTTAGCTAAATTATTTTATAATTCTTTGTCAAGTTTTATCATGTTTTTATATATATGACCTCTACCTCTACCTCTAGAGGATTTTTTCAACATGATAAAAATATCTCATCCATTATAACATCCGAATACATACAATTTATTATGATCCGTAAATGATATCCAAAAGCTACTCTTACACATCTCTATTAATATAATAATTTGAAAAGATAAGTAGTTAAGATATAAAAGTTGTTTAAGTTATAACAAAATATTATAATCTCATCTTAAACAAACTAAAAAATTACGAAATACATGGTCTCTATGTGTCACTCACTTAACAGTATGAAAAGAGAACGATTCACAAGTAACTCCGAACACTTGATTCAGCCAATCAAATACACCACCCACCCTCCTGTGACTCCCGCTTCTCGACACTTTATAAGGCCAGGCACGCCGGGCGAAGGCGCAGTATACAGTATGTCTTAGACATTGCAACGGCGCAACTCCTAACCCCTCATACGGAAAACCTAATTCACACTCAGACAAATAAGCTCCCTAAACTTTGATACAACGTTCCAGTTCTCGCATACATCTAATAGGCTCATCATTATGAGTGGTTCTGGGAAGGGTTTGCTTGGCTTATGGCTGTATCGAAATGGATCAGAATGGCAGGTGAAGAACGAGTCACCTCATCATCCTAAACTTGGGGAGCTACAGATGTCATCTCGAAATCCTCAGCAATCTCATTCTGACAGCGAAAGGATTTCTGTGATATTCACCCTGAAGAATCAAGTCGGTGGATTGGTTAGGGTGCTGTCCGTTTTTCAGGATTTGGGTATCAATGTGCTTCATATCGAATCGAGGAAGTCGGTCAACGAAATTTCATCCGTGAGTTATTTTTTGATTATACTTGGAAAACTAGAAAAGTGCTTTACCGAATTTAAATTGAAAATGTTGTAGAAAAAGACTGCTAGCGCACTTTTTATCTCTAAATTGGCCGTCACTAAGTCAGATTCTGCTTTTACGGGTTTTTTCTCAATCCATCTTACTTTTGGGTCTTCAGACCAGCATTTGTGTATATGTAGGTATGTTATTTTGTGACATGTTTTGTTTAGGCCGATATCCTGGTAGACGTGGAATGTGACCCTCATAGGATGGAACAGCTCAAGCGTATGCTGAAGCGAGAGGTTCAAGACTTCGAGGTGGTTCCTCCGCAGTTGAGAGAAGACTTTCCACCGCCAACTCCACTTTCTGCAGCTGCTAGTTTTGGTAAGGTTATAAACATAAAATGATTGCTATACATCGAGATAAATTTGATATATGCGTTTTTCTAATTTGTTTTCAATACTGGTTTGTAGAATATTTACGTAATTTTACATTTTGTGGGTTGTATGAAAAACTAATAATGAAACGTTATTATTGTTATATTTATTGTTATTAATATAGTCCAATAATATTATATTTTTATGTGTAACGTGTTCTTATTTCAACATTACGTTATAAATTTAACGTTTAATATTTACGAATAGTAGTATTACGAAAATTGCTTGTATAGAGAAGAAATTTCAGTGAACCCCTTATAGATAAATTATTTAAGTAAATTAAAATTAATCGACAATTTAATTTGTAAATGATGTTGCTTATAAAAAAAATGTATAAGCAACATCATTTACCAATTAAATTGTCGATTTACTAGATTTTTTCTAACTATTCTGATACAAGAATATCTGGAGCAGCTCAACACAACTTTCAGTATATAACTATAAAATGTTTGAAAAAAAGGATTCCCGTGGAAAGAAAGTGAAGGGAGCGTCCTTTCCTAGTCATTAGCATAACTTGGTGGCAATTTGGCCAGCCATAAAGGTTTATTTTCCAGAGTGGAAAAGATACAAACAGGACACGGGTACTGTCCCCAACATTTGGCCTTTCTTGTTTAAATAACGAGATAATTTATTCAAAACTCAGTTTGAACCAATAGAGGATTTGCATTTTTATTAATTTACCGAACAGAATATGGAGTTTTGGTTTTCAATTTTGGAGAATTTTTGAGTTGATCCTCTTTATCACACATTTTTTTGACTAATTAGTCCTATATTATTATAATCATTGTGGTATAAAATCACTTTACTGTGTTTTTTAAATAATACTTCGCAACGGCCAAATTTCGACTCGTAAAAATGTCTTAAACCACTATAACAAAATTTTATCCCATAACGAATTAACAACGCCTAAGAAGTAAATTAGAAATAGGAAATGTAAGTGTTAGATGCTTAAGACTAAATCTCAATAATACTAGAATACTAATTGACTAGACAGTAGTTCTGACTAGATCTTTATAGGACTAGAATAATTATATTTATTAATAAAGTACATAGTTTGGTATTCTTAATAATTTCTATAAGAACTAATTATAAATTAAATGCTACTTAAAAATAAGGAAACAAAATCTAACCAAAACTACTAATCGAAAATTTAAAATTATTAATTGTCAAAAAGACCGCTCCGAGCCGTTCCTGATGGAAAGGTGCCCATTACACTTGCAGCGTTTCCACGTTGTATGGCGATGGACATTCTTTGCACCAGGAACGACCCTGAGCGACTATCTCCACTTTTAATTTGGATCCTGTGCCCTAGCTCGTCAATAAGTTTTTTGGCCTCTGTGCACCAGCTGCCCATGGTCTCAACGGCAATTGGTACAAAATAATATGGACTAGAATAAAATAGAATAGAAAACTCTTTATTGTAACAACACAAATATACAGAAAAACTTTAAACTAAAACACAATAAAAAAAACTCTTATTCTGCAAATCTCGATATCACTATATGTATCGAGTTAGATACGTAGTTTTCTACCTTTATTATTTCTAGATAAATATCTTAAGTCAGCCTCGTGTATCATGAGCATAAGCTGCTATAGTCTTTTCTCATTTAAATGATTAGATTTTGGTGAGATGCACTGGTTCCCTCGGAAGATTTCTGACTTGGACCGAGCTCAGAACGTGCTCATGTACGGGTCGGAATTGGATGCCGATCATCCTGGCTTCAAGGACCCGGTGTACCGCAAGCGACGGGAACAGTTTGCGGCTATCGCCAATAACTACAAATAGTAAGTCATATAAGCTACTACTTTATGATAATATCTATGTAGTACATTGTATTTAAATCTTTCTTACCTATATACATACATATTTTGTAACTAATCTACATACATAATATGTACCTCTAGAATGGAATAGAAA
The DNA here is from genome assembly GCA_947507615.1 of Hemithea aestivaria. Taxonomy (NCBI): domain Eukaryota; kingdom Metazoa; phylum Arthropoda; class Insecta; order Lepidoptera; family Geometridae; genus Hemithea; species Hemithea aestivaria. The sequence continues at coordinate 8,017,582 of OX382323.1, forward strand.
ACTCTTTATTGAAATACCACAAATATACAGAAAACTTAAAACTAAAACACAAAATCACGTAACAACAACAATTGGCAGTCTTATCGCTAAAAGCGATCTTTTCCAGTCAACCCGAAATATGTAATTAGGTATTGCAAAATCAGCAAGTTTCATTGTAATTATTTGGAATGCAATTAAGTATTATTCTATTATAATATATTGTACATAATGCGAGGGCATAAGTCTTTTTTTATGCAAAAAAAAATGTTATTTTTTTTTAGTTTTTCTAACATAAGTAACGCCACAAATACCGTTGTTTTATATCAAAAATGAAATTACCCTCGTAGCCCCTTTTGCCCCCACTCCATGCTGCCAGAGAGGGTACTAGGGGGGGTATCCGATCTTAATCAGCTTATTTTGAGATAAGGAATCATTGTTCCAAGTTTCATACTTCTGCATGAAAACGAAATGTTTTGCGACAAGAGTCCGTCCTATATGGCATTTTGGAAAATATAAAAAAAAACATATTTTGGAAACTATAAGTCCTAGCAATATACCTTAAAGGACAATGTTGTAGAATATTTTATGAAAAATAAACTTCTCCTTCACATTTTTATTCTAGCTCTCATAGTTTTCAAGAAAAACTTAAAAATCTAAAAATATGGACATAATAGTGGGGGGAGAGGTGGAAACATAGTCATGTGTTTCTACTAAATTTTTTTCTTATGCACGGTAAAGCTATACACATACTAAGTTTCATGATTTCTGCCGAATGGGGTCATACTTGAAGCTATGGAGCCGGACTAAGAACCATCCATGATGACGCAATGATGTAAAATTCGAGGAGCACTGCACCATCGCTTCTTACTCAAGTGTCATAAGGTGTTAAGACTCTTCAGCCCAGTAATTTCACTAGCCTGTCTTAAAGCTTGATAGCGGTAAAAAAAAATTTACCGCTATCAAGTAATTTTCCATTTAACTATGGTGTAGGTAAATTATATTATGGAAAGATACACATGGAGCTTATTAAAAAAATCCCATGCATAAACGTCTAATACGTTAATAATATTTTCATCACTATAACGATTAGTCCTAGTTAATCTAAAAGAAGAAAAATGGGAGTGGTTATACAGTGATGCAGAATTTTGTATCAAGGCTTACTGTAAATCTATTTTCTAGTGGTCAACCCATTCCAAAGGTGCAATACTCCGAAACTGAAATTAAGACTTGGTGAGTGTTTACTAACAGCTTTTCTATTTTGGCATCCATCGTTGCAAATTGTTGTTTGGCAAACACGTCTAAGCTTTTATTAGTTTCGCTTGGGCAGCAGCATGTTAACGTTAACTAAGACATAAATTTATGCAATAGAATCGCAATGCGAAATTGCTCTTTGATGATTGTTACAGAGGATAAGTTGGTCAGCTACGCGATGAAAGGTTTTTGTAATCACTTAATGTTATAACACTGATACAGAAGCGGTAGATTGTTTTCTTTGATTGAAAAATGAAACCACTCAATATCCTCGAATGTCCCATTGTTTCTTTATCAAAGCTTTCAATTAACTTTACAGACTTGTCTCGATATTCACCGAGAAAATTGCATGGAAATTTTAAATTATTTTGCTTTCGTCCGAGCGTTGTGATTCCTCCTTTATTGCGGCTTTCGTTTTGTTATATTTACGAGAAAACAACTTGTTGCTTCATTTCCCCTAGCTGTTAATGAATCAATCTCAATTACGGATGTCATTGGAGAGGCTGAAACTAGACTCGAGCGTTTTCCAAGTCCAATATTAGTTTGTTGTTGTTTGATAAACTTTAACCCTCATTACAGGGGGATTGTGTTCCGCGAACTTCATAAACTGTACCAGAAACACGCTTGTGAGGAGTATCTGGAGAACTGGCCGCAGCTTGTCAAATACTGTGGTTATAGGGAGGACAACTTGCCTCAGGTTGGTTACGCTACTTAAACAAGATTTTGCTTTATAACATTTTTTAGTTTATAACTCGTTATATACAGTAATATACATTTGGACACTTCGATTAAATGTAAAAATAAATTGAGAATTTAGAGTGATCTTCAAAAAATGTATACCTTAAATTTTCCATTTCAGAAGAGACATTTCCCGTTCGGTTTTGGCAGATCTCCAAAGCGTCTCACAAAATAAATAATGATATTAAAAGAGTTAAATTTTGTTTTAGTTGGAAGATGTGAACACTTTTTTGAAGCGCAAAACTGGATTCCAACTTCGGCCCGTGGCTGGATACCTTTCGCCTCGAGATTTCTTGTCTGGTCTCGCTTTCAGAGTGTTTCACTGCACTCAATATATTCGTCATTCTTCAGACCCATTCTATACTCCCGAGCCGTGAGTATGGACCATATTCTATCGACTTATGTTTGATGATCGCATTTCATCTCGATTATTTTAGACAACATCTCAATAAATCTTGTATCCTTTTCATAAATTCAATTTAATAGACGTCATAATATTTATTGTCATCAAGGTTGAAATAAGCATAAAACATATTTCGGGTATCAGGAAATGATCTCCTTGCACATTAATATTTCGGTTTTTTCTATAAGCTATCTATAAAGACAGATTGTCGCTTGACATTGAGGTGTAAACTTTATAATAATAACCTATCTTTTAAACATTAGTTTCAGCGAAATAGTTAAATAAGAAATAAAAGATTAGGTACCGACACAAGAATGACCTTTAAGTAGTTATGATGACATGCCAGCATAATTAATAAAATATTACTGTGATCTACATCATACTTTGTTGAAGTAACAACTTTCAATATCGGAAGCAATCACAAATGACGTGAACACGAAATAAATGGATACCTAAATGATGTGTATCTAGAACAACTAATAAAGTATAGGCCACATTATCAGAGGGAACCGAGCGAGCAAGCGAACCTATGGTTCATACTGAACACAAAATTACAACTACAAAGATGTTTACAGGTAACATAGTCCGGCCCACTCAATAGCAGGCGGTGTAGATAGATAGATAACCCTTTATTGGAACACAAGAGACAAAGTACAAAAACAACTTATAAACTAAAACAATACAAAAGCTATGTGTTACAATTGGCGGTCTTATCGCTAATAGTGATCTCTTCCAGACAACCGTGCAGGGAGAGGAGAAAAGTTGAAATTCACATGGGTTAGGTGGTGTGTTAAAATTAATACTTTTTTAATATAATATTCATAACATACATATAATGGTTGTGTGAGGTTTTCCTCTACTCGAGCAAGTGCTCGGATTACTGAGCGTCCGCTCTGAGACCCTCAGGGAAAGGATCGCTCAGTTCCCCCCTAAACGAAGATCGTATCCCCTAAAACTTTGCTTAATCAGTTCGAGTAGTTCTGTCGATATGCACCTTCGCGATAACACACTGCGCACCTGATTGGAGAGTGTGTTGCCCGTGAATTTCCTACTCTTTGGGTTGTCTGCATTTCTGTTTTTATAAATGGCTTCAAGTCGTTTGATGTAGCCAGAGCCCTCGGCTCTGGCTCTGTAGTAGCAATACATGAGCTCTTCAAGTTCCGAATTTGACCACTTTTGTCTGGAATCTCTATTCGTTGATGTGGTCGTGGAGGATGTACCGGCAGAGCTTGTGGGAGATAACTCCCTGCCCCGCAAAGTAGCACCCGTAATGTCATCGGCTGTAACATCTAAGGACGTTCCCAACCCCCCCGTGTCCCCGAGTCCCGGCCAGCCGGTCAACCGAGAGTCGCTGGCTCGCATTCTGCCACGTCCACCGCCAGCTACAGACGTGCCCCGGCGATCGCCCCCGGGCAGCGGCCCTATACGTGAATCATTATTATTACTCTCCATCATCGAAGGTTTGCCATAGCCAAGTTGGCCGCGTAAGTTTCTATAGTACGCGTGTCCGCCCCCCACGTGGTCAGATGTTCGACACGGACGATTGGTTGGACTTCGGGAGGCACATACATATTATAATACATACATAATACAATAAATATATTATATAATATAAATATATATTAATTATAATACATAAAATATATACTATTTTATCTGCTTAATATTAATAATAAAAAATGAATTAAATACTAACTGGATTAGTTTGAGTAAAGTAAGTACCTGCACAAGTAAAATTATGGGAAAGATGAAAAGAAGAAAACAGCTAAAGTTATACAGATAGATAGTGTGCTAGTACACGTGACTTAAAAACATTCAGAGTTGGAGTGCATCTTATTTCAGCGGGTAAGGCATAAGGTGTATTAAGCGGTCAATGCATTTCTTGCCATTTAACTGAGTTTGGAACACTTGTGATAGAATTTACAAGCTATAATGATAATTATTAATAATTGGGTTTATACTCCAACAGAATAGGTTACCCTACTTACAACATCAAAGTCAAATCACATTGTAGGTTATATGGTCAACCAATATGTTATAGTTTCAGGTCGCCGAGATTCCAAGAAGGCTTGTAACCTGACGACTGACTTTTACATATCTTTTAAGATACAATCGAGACCCACAGTTTTATGTGGTTTCCGAAACAGGTCCAGGTCCAGGTCCAGGGGAAAATCTTTGGCACACTGCGTTTTAAACCCAGGGCCTCCTACCGGGGCGTCCGTGCACTACTGAAGTTTTTCATAAATGAATACCAACAAACTATTTGTTAATAAAAATTTCAGGGATTGCTGTCACGAGCTTCTAGGCCACATGCCTCTGCTAGCCAATCCTAGTTTCGCCCAATTCTCTCAAGAACTTGGCTTGGCTTCCCTCGGCGCTTCCGATGAAGACATTGATAAATTGGCAACAGTAAGTAAACGTGAATGTTTGTAATAAACACGAGAAGATAAAAACGAAAACAGTAACAGACAATAGGTTTTTATTCACTTTACCTTGAAAGTTTGACGGTTGTTTGTGTATGTTTATCATTTTATTATTAGATTAATAGACTGTTTAACTGACCACACAAGGTGATTCCGTTTAAAACGACTTCAGAAGAAAAAAAAATTTCTTACCTCTGCATGATTTTTTGTCACATTAAAGCTATTTCTTTTGTGGATCAATCCAAAAATACTTTTATTTTGGGTTAAGGTATATTTTTCTCTTAGCATTTAGTCTTAACTTGATTTTTTTTTTTGATAAAAAATGTATTTTTACCCTGGGAAACAAATGTGCTGTGGCCTAATATTTGGAGCTTATTCAGACGTCTAATAGAAACTAAGGGTGTAGTACTTACCTCGACTACAGTATAAGTTTCGCCATACAGATAGTGTAACTAGCTTTTTTGGCACTTATGCTGCAGGAGGCAATCTCAATGACGATAAGCAATTCTTTGTGATAAACTATTATTTTTTTTTAATTTTAGCTCTATTTCTTCACCGTGGAATTCGGTCTCTGTCGCCAAGATGATGGCACCTTCCGCGTTTACGGCGCTGGTCTTCTCTCATCGGTGGCTGAACTGAAACATGCCTTGACCACAGCTGATAAGATCAAGCGCTTCGATCCTGACGTTACAGTTCACGAAGAATGCATCATCACGTCGTACCAGAACGCTTACTATTATACTGACTCTTTTGAAGAAGCTAAAGAGAAGATGAGGTTAGTATCTACGACTAATGATATCCTTTAGAGTTTCCAATTAAAATATTAAAAATCTCACTATTCAATAGCTGGTTCTAACCTTATTCTCTATTAAATTCAATCTATAGACGCAATACATAAAAGTTTTCAGGTCGCCGAAGTAAAGCTCACAATTTGACATGACCTAGTTGTTGACAATATGTATTACCTCAGAGGATACTTGATTTACTTGCGGATTTACTCGGGCTTGCCTATTCCTTTCAACATTTTCTTTTCATATTATCCTTTATTGTAAGAATACCTAACAAAATATGTCCTAAAATATAATGATGGTCGTTTATTTATACTCGTAGTAAGGATGTCCAAGCATAACAAACATTCACATTACACTTGTATAAAGAAAAAAGTTTATATGATGTATCACATCTAAACGGTTAAATCGTTTAAGCTGAAATTTAGTACAATAATATGTGCTTGAGCTTGCAAAACTACCAAATGCAGCTTGTACTATAATATTGTTTTAATAGAAGTAATGGTCTGGTTTTTTTAATTTCAGAGCGTTTGCAGAGAGCATCCAGCGTCCATTCGGCGTCCGTTATAACCCGTACACGCAAAGTGTAGAAGTTCTGAGTAACGCTCAAAAGATCACAGCGTTAGTTCGAGAGCTCCGCGGGGACATCTGTATTGTGTCATCTGCTATCAAGAAAATATCTGCTCAGGATTCAACCTTGGACGTCGAGACGATCGCTAATATGCTACATACCGGATTACAGGTGGGGTTTTATTTATTGAGTAAATATTTCAACGACAAATTAATGAACTAATTTATTATGTTCAGTAAGAGATCTATTCCGCCTTCTAGGTTAAGTTTGCTACCATCTACGGCCGTAACGTCGCTTAACATCACGCGAGATTGTGTTCAAACGCCTAAAACTTAATGAATAAAAAAAATGATTTTAACACAGTAGGCATAGTATCTCCGATTCATTTAACAATTCTAAATTACATTGAAAAAAATTCTTAAGAAATATTAATTAAAATGTACAATAAAATAAAATGAAAAGAAATTCTGCGATTAAAGTACCTACGTCATTGTAAGAAATAGTATAGATAAAATTTAAAAGTTATTTACAATTAACAGACATTATATAAATGTAGAAAACGTGAAATATAGGTCGGTAATAATGTTTAATTTTAATTACCCATGTACCTATTTAGTTGGCGTAAAAAGGTTGAAGATTTAAAAATACTTTTAGGATTGAAAATTAAGGAGCTAGTTCACATGAGTGATGAGTGGAAGTCTCGTAAGAATTTTGTACAATAGGTACACTCGAGATAAAAACACATGTTCTTCAGCGTAAACAAATCATCGCACAGAAGTTGATTGTTGATTTGATAGATTGAGTTGAGCTTACTATCTCGAGCGCTGAGTGTGTGCACAGTAAACTCATAAGTGTACATATTTTACATTACGGATGTTTAATATTATAAATTCTTTATCCAAACAAAAGTAAAAAAAAGAGCTATTTATTATTTAGGTAAATGATTTATATATATCCTTCTGTCGAACTATAGAAGCACAGTAGTATAGTTTAGGTACTTTTATTTTTAAACTTATCAGTGATATACTTATAGTGATCTTTTTGTAAAAACGTATATTATATTTAGGTCAAAAGACGGTAATGTGTAAGAAACTAACCCATTAACACCACATGCCGCTTATGTATATTGAGCAAACTTGTTTAATGTTTATGTGTAAATGTTTTGCAAGCCCACTGCGCACCTTTGATCCGATGATCAAAGGTTTTCAAATTAGATATTTTTGGATGGTTCCTACGTGTCTGGACTGAGCGTAATAAGGAGATTTTACTTATATATGGAACCTTGTAAACTAAGAATTTCCCTAAAAAAATAATTGGGCAGCGTTATATCTGCTTAACATAGTAGGTACCAGGTACCTACGAGAGTGGAGCTTATCTTTTTCATCTTACATAAAATATACTAAAAAAATAATTTTCATTCATATTTACCTCTTTTCTTACACGAAAGAAAGTCATATATTTTTTCCGTTTGATTTATTTCTGATCTATCTTTGATCTTTATACTCGCTCCTTTTTTAGCATACCCTTTTTCATCATCATTCAATAATCCGTCTTTATAAAGTGACTTTCTTAGAACTCCATTTATTATATAGGACAAAATTCTTCATAATGGAAAGTAGATCGACCTATTCAGTTAATGTTTAATCTCAACGATTATGGACTTCGATGTCTAGCGATATTATGTGTGTAGAATCTTCTTACTGAACATAATTTTATTTACAGTTATAGGTTTATTTTATAGATAGGTAGTTTTAAGTATTCGGAAAATTGCCGCAATGCGATGATCGTAATGTATTCCGATTTTCTAGTAGTTCAGTCCCACTTTAGGTGCTATTTCGTTCACTATATGCTGCTGTTTATAGTATTATGTACTCAAATGCCGCAACAACAAGCAAAAGCCATTTCTACCAATTCTGTGCTGTTATTTGTCAATATTGAAGCTTTAATCGTGTTCAAGGCATTCATACTGCGAATTCCGAGTTGGTTGTTAGTACAATAGATTAATGGACTAGCGTAATTAAATCTCATTGTATTAAGCAATTGAATGTAAATGTAATATATGTATTATATTATTTAGGCACAGTTTTCTTTCACCGTAACGATTGTGTAACTGTTGTCAGACAAACTGAACTAAAATACAATGGTGATCCATTGGTTACACTAATGTTGATAAATGCAGTTATTATAGTAACTTTCCAGATAAATAAAAGAAAAAAAATTCTGATTGGCTGACTTATTTATCAACGCACAACGCAAACCCAAGAACAGGTTGGGTTGAAATTTTGGAACACAGATAGTTTATGTGATGTACCTTTAGACCTGTGCTAAGAAAGAACTTTGCCACGCGGGTTAAACCGAGAGTATAGCCTAGTTTTATGTAATATTATTAGCCATGGTCGTCTGACTCCAAGACAAGGGCCTGTAGTGGGATAAGTAACTTAATAAATGTGGTTTTAATAATTTTTAAGTACATGTTAGAGTAAGACGTTAACAACAATTTATTTGGCTAACATTGTAGAGGTACATTAATTTACAAATACTTAAATTAACTAACTGATGTCTTAAACATGTTTACGGAGTCTGTATTATAAAAGATTTATATCAGTTGGAAAACGTTATAATTTTGTTTCTAACAAATTTAAATCTTGTTAATACCAGTTAACTTATAAAAGTCTTCACGCTTGTTTATCTTGTTTTCTCTCAGAATAATTATTATAATGTACCCATCAAAGAAGGTTAAACGTAGTGTGAATAGAAATTAGCATACCAGCGTCTCATTTTACACCCACTACAAATAGGTTATATTGTATGACTATGTTGCGTTATTTTATTTTGTGCGTCTGGAAATATTAGCATTGCCACTGGCTCGTTGTCGAGTTGTTATGATACAATGTTGACTAAATCTCAAAATATTTATATATTATTAGGTGGAGAGAAGCCCTCAAAGCACGTCCGGAGGAAGTTCACCGAATTCCGAGCGCGGTGCGTCGCCTCGGCCCGACGTCAAGTGAACTAGTGAAATATATATTTTAACAAGTCGATAGGTACTTGGAATAACACTGAATTAGCAAAACATATAGTATTTGTAGCGGGAGAAAAGATATTGTGTTATGGATTAACTAGGAAGGTGTACGCAATCAAGAACAAAAAAGTCATAATATTATTCAACTAGCTGTGCCCAGCTGTCCAGCTGTTTTACCCTCTGTACAACAGTAGCCTATGTGTTGTTCCAGAGTCTAAGCTATCTTTATATCAAATTTCAGCTCAATTGGTCGACCCGTTTAGGCGTGAAAGAGTAACAAACATAGATCCAGATATCTATACATTCTTACAAACTTTCGCGTTTATAATATTAGTAAGATTTTCGTTTGAAAAATCTGCACCGCAATATTCCCTGCTTTCCTGCTTTCCTGCTTTGTTATTCCAAGTACCTATCGTAAGCCTAAAATTGTATTGAAACAAGTTATTGGCCATATCTTTTTGATGTTATATTATGTATAGATTTATATAGTCGATAGGAAGATTTAAAAATATAGATGTCTATACATATATCTGTTCTAATAATCATAGTATATTTTATTCTCAAAATAAATTATATTCTTATGATATTATAAAGGAAAGTAGTTTAGTGATATATCAAAGAAGTAATGTTATACATTTTCATATCAAATAGGGTCATTAAGTGTAATTGCAAGGGTAAGGTATAAAAGCTATAAGCAACACAATAGTTATTTTAGTTGCATATTCTAAAAATATCTAGAAACCAGAAACTAAGGAAAAATCAACCTGCGCTTTTGTGTGTAATTATCTTAGTGACCCTAATCTACCATATTTTATATTATAACTAACTCAAATATTTTCTGATCTCTCTATAAACTTAGCGCTCCATGTCGCTTAAATAATATTAAATATTGTTATTAAAATATATTATATTCCAAATGTATACGAAGTAGTGGGAAGAAAATCATTGAAATTTTAAAATGTTTGTAGAAAATAAATAGGATTTGATCATGTAACGTATATTTATAAAAATAAACTATGCAGCAAAGTATTCATGTTATTTTTATACCCTATAATCGCATTCGCACTTCATGTCGACACTTTGTCTCATCAAAACATAGATGTATAATTATTAATCTATGTATCGCGAACATACTGACTACATTTTTCGTATGTATTATTACGTGTGAAGTGGTATTCTAAGGGAAAGCCTGTGTACAGCAATGGATATAAGATATATTTTAAATGTTAAAATAACCTTGTAGACGAAGATTCCTAAAAATGCATTATCTTCATGCTAAATCTTTATACTGATCCAACTTCATGGACACAAAGTTTAGGCTTCAGAAATACAAAGCTTACTTGTACCTCTACATAAATTACAACCATTAATTAAGTACTACTTAATAATAATCACGACTACAATGACCTTATAAGAGGTGTGTTGGTAACCTTAATAATCCTGTATAATACATAAATAAATAAATCTGTACAATAAGCTTGCTATATTCAGTGGATTTACCTGATTTTTAAAATTGGTTCAGACAATTCGGCGTGAAAAGGTAATAAACACCCACATACCTATATTGTTACTTCCGCATTTATAATATTATTTAGAAGGATTGTAAAACATATTGTTAACGTATATCTGATAGAACAGACATATGAAGACTTAGGGGTGATATTAGATATACTCTTACTGCATAAGAAAAGACCCGCATCTAACTTTTACAGGCTTCAAACGATGATATCAACGTAAGAAAGCTGTTGACCACGAAACGTAAAACGTGCCATTAAGTCAACCTCCACATCCTCAGTAAACGTTAGTTTAACGATGTTCAGTTAAAATAGAAATGATTTAACTACGTTAATTTAGTGACCATAAAATGTATCGATAACGGTATAAAATTAAAAATCTTGTTCTTGGCATTATGCCAATGTCGAAATATGTAAACTACGGGCCGGACGGTAAGAATCATGGTATCGTTCGGCCTCTCGTAGGCCTATCAGGAGTCATCAATGTACGGTTATTCCGGCTGTAGAAAGAAGATCAGTGGTTTAGGCACATTGCCAGAATATGAAACCATTATTTTTTTAAAACAAAGTGACGCAATCAAACTCTCAGGTCGGTTGATTGAACTATATAGGTTCTGGAGAGGTTGACGTTTTGAAAGAATGCCAGAACAGCACTTGTCGAGAGTGGAGACTTATCTATGAGTAGATGCTCGTATTATCTTGACTTTTATCGTCTTATAAATTTATCTTTTATATGCGAGACGAGAACGTCATTGGCCTGAAGTTAAAAGCAATCTCGCTCTCGTCGGTCTTTCAGGAAAAAACATCGTGATCGCTAATTTAATCGCTATCACACCGAAATTAACGGAAACAATATAGATATGTACTTACGGCACTATACGTCTATAGAGACTATGTGCCTTTATAAAATGCAAGTTAGAAATTATAATAGCGAAACTCCAAGTAGCGCTAAATAATTTTTCTAATTTTTGTTAGGACACAACAGTGAGTCAGCTAGTGCTAGTAGATACGTTAAAAACGTGTAATAAAGTCAGAGATTTTATTGAATACGTGTTTACAAAACAGATCTAATGTGATGGATATGTCTACAGGTAGCTGACAGCTGCATTTGAAGTAACAACCCGGAAAAATCTCGCAGTTTTGTCCGTTCAATGCCAATAAATAGTCCTTGGCAATGGATGTTGAATTTAATTATAACTCGCGTATCTGTCAAAATCGCATGAATGTTGGCAAGTGAACGTTACTGCGTTAAAATTAGCTAACTACATTGACTTTTGAACAACTTTATAATAATCATCTTATGGGTAAAGATTTTTTTATACATTATAAAGACCCGTATTTTAAAAGAATCTTGCGAGTAAAATACGGTATATATTCTAAATATTTCGTTAAACTTTACCATTTTTTTTGTTAATTTCAGCATAGTGGATCTGAATCAAAATTCTCGCCAAGTAGTAGACTACAGTAGGTAGCAAACGTATTCTTATTTTTCACCTTTCCGAGGATGTATAGTCAAGTATATTGACTTACCGCCGCCTGGCGGCCAAGGTCTGTTGCAAGAAAAAAGTCGCTTCTTTGAGCGGTCTTTTTCAACCGATTCAACTTGGTTTTGGCTCGCCAGGTGGTTGTGAGGCAGCAGTTCATTCTCTCCGCACTTTTCTCGATCTAAATTGTGGTGAGGTTCTGCTAAAGGTTGTAAAGAATGCTTTCAATTCAGTGGACAGAGGGGCCCTGTTGACGCAAGTTAAAGATAAAGTTCCGGATATTTTTGATTTTCTTTGGAAATGTTATGGGAATCCAACTAAATTAGTTTTCAAAAACAATCTTATTCTGTCTTCTGTTGGTTGTCAACAGGGTGATCCACTCGGACCAGCCATTTTCAGCCTGGCCATCCATCCGATTATTCAGCGTCTTAAGTCCAAACTCAACGTTTGGTACTTAGACGACGGAACTTTAGGAGGTGACGCGGCCACTGTACTGGACGATTTCAAAACACTTGTAGACGAATTTCGTCTCATTGGCCTAGAGCTAAATTTATCAAAATGCGAAATTTTTATTTCAGATACCTGTTTGGACAAAGATTTGGTACTCGAAAGATTCCTTAGTTTGGCACCTAGCATAAAAGTTGTCGATAAGTGCTCACTTCGCCTCCTTGGTTCGCCAATCCTAGACGAATCCTTCCCACCTTTTGTTGAGGAAAAAATTCAAAATTTTATGTTGGCCTCGGACAGATTGATCAAAATTAATGCCCACATGGCATTTACTTATCAGGTATTGTTTGTTTGTACCTAAATTTACATACGTTTTACGATGTTGTCCATTGTGGAAACACAATGAGCTTCTCGTAAGCTTAGACAACGTCATAAAAAATACCCTGATGTCGGTCCTGAATTTGAGCTTGGATGACAGGGCTTGGTCTCAAGCCTCCTTACCTATCAGGTTTGGAGGCCTAGGGGTCCGCAAAATTTCGAGTGTCGCTCTCCCGGCTTTTTTGTCCTCAGTGCATAGTTCGGACAATCTCATTCAAAAAATTCTCGCTCCCTCACGAGACCCCACATTATCACCGTTGGCTATAGCTAATTTGGCTGAGGCAAAAAATGCTTGGGTGGCAGCTTGCCCCAATACCGATTTACCTATCGTACCATCTTCACAGAGACTGTGGGATGGGCCTCTCTGCGAGTTGGAACGGAATTTTCTAATACAAACGTGTCCCAACTCGTCAGATCGTGCCCGACTTCTAGCAGTCTCTGTTAGGGAATCTGGTTTTTGGTTGCAAGCCATTCCTTCTTTTAATACTGGTAATCTTTTAGATTCATCTGCTTTTAGAGTAGCTGTTGGTTTGCGTCTGGGTACAGCATGTTATGTAGGTCACCACTGTCAGTGTGGTACTGCAGTCGACGAACTCGGTCACCATGGTCTCTCATGTTCTCGGAGCGCTGGCCGAATCTCCCGCCACTCCAGTCTCAATGATATTATTCGCCGGGCTTTTACCAGCGCCAATGTAGCAGCCGTTCTCGAACCGAATGGTCTGATGCGTGACGATGGTAAAAGACCTGACGATATGACTCTGATTCCCTGGAAGTTAGGTCGGCCGTTGGTGTGGGACGCGACTTGCGTTGATACACTAGCGCCCTCACATCTTCCAGAGACTCAAATTGCGGCTGGTGCGGCGGCAGTTTCTGTTGAGCGGCTGAAGCGGCGTAAATATGCTAACCTCGATAGCGGTTACATTTTTGAGCCGTTTGGGGTAGAGACATTGGGTCCTTGGGGTCCGAGAGCTCACCGCATTTTCCAAAACCTATCTGAGCGCTTGGTCGAGGCGACATGTGACCAAAATGCTGGGGTATATTTGGCCCAACGTATAAGTATTGCCATTCAACGTGGCAATGCTGCCAGCATTCTGGGCACTCTGCCATCTGACAGTGGTTTGGAGCACTTGGATTTTCTGTAGATTGGCTTGTGGCCGATCTGTGGTTAATAAAAGTGTTCTCAACTGTTCTAGTAGCTGTAGTATTGTTAGTTTGTTTTCTCAATAAAGGCATTTGCCATTAAAAATCCAAATTTGGAGTTTATTAAAATGTTTTTAAAAATATAAACGCATAAAAAATTCTAACCTGACCTGAAAATTCTAACAAATGCGAATAAATGTATTTTTTTTTCAGAAATTAAACTTGTTTCAGTAGAGTGTAGCAAAGTAAGTAATAAATATGGCTAGACCGATTGCTTTGCGCAGTAATCTTATCAAAGAAAGGACGAATAAATAAATAGGCCAAGCGCTAGTCGGTCGGTAGGCTTCCGTAGTACTGGCAAATTGAATTTTTACTATCTTATCTTTTAGTGACAATATCTCCAAAACCAATAAAGATCAACCTTAATAATTTTCCTGTTGTTCTTAATAGTGTCCTGTGAAAGTTCAGTGTTGAAACTACGTTATAAGAATACAAACATATAAAAATCTAAAAAAATAAATATGAACTTAAAAAAATAAGCGTAAAGCCGTGCACAGACAGACGCACCGATAAAGCCAAACTTCTTTGTTGACTACGGAAGCCTAGAAGAGTGAAAAGATGTTACAAACAGTTTAAATCGTTTAAAAATACTGGTCACGTTTTAAAAAAGCAATATAGGATCAAAACGTGCCAAATTAAATGTCCGATGTAAAACGTGACTGGCCCTGTGAATCTGTGAAATTCGATGTCACAATGAGTTCTTAAAATAGATTTCTAAATATTTTCGGCGCCCTAATTCAAATTATAGTAAACTTTAGAAACAGCTGTAAAAATAGTCGGCTGTAGCCCGATCGGCTAAGTAAACTACATTTTGACAGGTTTATTATGTTTTAACGAATTCTTTCACAATAAAATAAAGCATTTTAACATTAACTGTTATTATAATTTCACGAAGTACGAACCTAATTTGAACTAATCACTAGAACATTTTTTAATAGACTTTAATATAATTAAACAGTTTCTTCGTTTCATTTATTAAATATTCTACTCGTATATTTTAACTTTTAACATTACGAAACAGCGCTGCTATCAAATATTATTAAAGAGTACGTGTCTATCTTTTATAACCAATTATAATAAATTGAAGGAGTTTATAAACAAAATTGACCAACAAACGATAGGGTTGAATAATGAATAAGGCATACGCAGCGGCAATGAATCATATAACCGCAATTAGGTCACTAGGTCGGTGTATTTATTGTCTACTAACTTTCAGCTACTGTTTTCCAATCGCTACTTGTATTCTCATTGCGTAACTTTGTCTATACCTACTTTAAAACTCTAATATATAATAATTTGATTTTTACTCCAATGTATCTACTAAAAGTAATATAAGATACATGACCCTTTATTATAACACCCCTTTTTAATATTGTGTTACCTTATAAGATGTAAGGTGCAAATCAAACAGCTTAAGATTTTTGTCATAAGATTACGGTTGTTTCCTATAAGATATGCAGGAAGCCGGAAGATCGGTAATGTTCCAGGTCTTGTAGTAATCTCGGCGACGTGAAACTGCAACATATATGTAGGTAGGCCACGCAACCTATAATAATTGCGATTTGACTCTGACAGTGTAAGTAGGAGTTATACCATAACTATTACCATCTATTGGAGTATCAACCCCAATTATTTTTATTTTCACCATTATAATAGGTACTGTGATTTAAAAGAAGAAAATAATGCGTGTTATGTGAAATAAACGCTAAATCAGAGTAATCTTAGTTTCAAACTTTTAACGACTTGCGCAAACTTAGGATCGGTTGCTATAGTAAGTAACATATTACAGGTATATTAATATGGACGTAATTTTATGCCATGCATGTATAATGTATAGGTACCACTTGAAAGCAATTTGTTGCTTTTTCTGTGTAACTTTCAAAAGTTGATAGCTATTATGAATTTTTGTTTTATGGAATTTGAGGAGTATTAACAAGATTAAATGTTGAAATTAATGAAAGTAGGATACAGTAGGCGGAGGAAGCTGTAGTATACAGTATAATATAATGAATGTCGCGTCTCGGGGAAGCCCACGGGCCGCAGTCCCGCTCGGTCCGTGGCGTCACCACGCCGCGCCACCGCCTCTCTCGGCTCTCTACGGACGCGAATCAATATCACGCTCTACCAAATACAACAGAACTATTACAATATATTCAATTAACTACCCTATTTTTTCGAACACGGAATCTCCAGTCACAACTTTCTCGCATCTACCTCGAGTGACAGTTCGGCGCCGCGATGTAAACAATCGACACGAAAATAAACCTCGCGTACCAGCTGATAGTTTCGCGAGAACAGCTGATAAAATCTAAAAATAGAATTGTCTTTTTTACTTAATTTTTCGAAAAGCTTTTGGAATTTTAGTGAAATGTGGTGAGATTTGACTAGATGGCCGTGTGTTTACGCGCCGCCAGACCAGTAGTAAGAATCGGAGTGAGTGTGCAGCGGGAGCGTGCGAGGTGGTCGAAGGCCGAGAGTTGCGTCGTGGGAGCGTCCGCGTGGTTGTCGGTCGTCGCGGGAAGTTGGCAAGGTGCGCGCACGCAGCACCACCGCGCCGTCTTGTCACGCGCCCGACGCCCGTTCAGTACCACCTTGCTCGCGATTAGGACATGTCCGTGTTATGGATTACCAATGCATTGTCGTTTACACCGTCATCAATATCGCGCCGCCGCGATTCTCCACTCAGGCTGCTGATTACTCAGATGGTTGTGTCACCTGGTTCAAAAATAAAATTAAGAGGTAATGTTTTATTTAATCGTTTAATATTTATTTATCTCATGTTTAATAATTGTCAACTGCTATGTTTAATATTTTGATCACAAAAAATGCGCACTCGTATTATTTATATCTTTTGATGTGTGCGAGTGAAAGACAGTATTAGCAAATAATATTATTATACCTAATATAACATTTTCACTTCAATATAATCATAAGTAATTAATCATAGTTACATTAATGCTCAAAAACTTCAAAACGTATAACTGTGATTTTCGAATTAGTATTTAATAAATTAGAGACTCAGATTACCTACTTGAAAAGTTTTATATTAAAAACTTTACTTTGACAAAAGTATTTCTTTCCAGAGCGGTAGCAGTATATCTCCATTCATTAAAATTAACACCTAGCAGCGGCATCGTCCATGGGAATTTAGCATGTATGTACTACAGACAAGGGTTCATAGATCTCGCTATAGAGACTTACAAGCGTGCCATAGAGCTCCAGCCTAATTTTCCAGATGCATATTGCAATCTCGCTAATGCTCTCAAAGAGAAGGGCTTAGTGACTGAAGCTGAAGAATGCTACAACACAGCACTACGCCTGTGCCCATCACATGTCGACACGCTCAACAACCTAGGCAACGTAAAAAGGGAACAGGGGAAAATAAAAGAAGCTACATGCCTCTATAGAAAAGCTCTAGAAGTATTCCCCGAATTTGCTGCTACCCACAGCAATTTGGCATCTTTATTACAACAACAAGGTCTGTACTCACACTGTAACGATCGATACTCTGATATTTCAGTGTAATTACTCCAATTAGCTGCGCCTATTTCGAATTTCCATGAAAGGTTTACTTTGGCATGTTTTCATTTGCTATAATTAACATTAATTCAACGTTCAAGTACTTAGCGATTATGATGCGCAGGTTGATGCTAATTTCATAGGAATATATTATCTTACATGTTATAATTTAAATATCCTTCGGCGATGAGTGAAACCTTGTCGTGTGTTGTCGATGTATGTACGTGAATTTGGGTGTGCTTAATTCATGCGACATAAGCTTTATTAATTTTAATGTTACTATAAGATTTTGCTAGGCAAGATGACTATTATAATAATTGATTGAAGCTTTAAATAGATAAGTGTATCTCCAATGTTAAATTATTTCAATATTCTTTATAATTTAATTCATTCGTATTAAATGTTAAAAAACCATTACAATAAAGTAGTAGTACTACAGTAAAGTAGTTCGTTATATATATATACGTGTCCCTTATATTTAAAGCAATTCCTCCAAGGAAAGGCAAACACTTCTCCAATTATATTTGCTGTCAAACAAGCTCCTCTGAATCTCTCCTAATACTGATCGGATATCTGATAAGTACTTATCTGTAACCCCTGGCTCGCTTCCACTTGATCGAAAAAAATACGTACCAGATTATTAAACGCATTAAATTATTTTAATGTTTACATTTGACTTTACATTACAGGAAAGCTTCGTGAAGCGTTGATGCATTACAGACAGGCTATTAATATTCAGCCGCAGTTTGCTGATGCTTACAGTAATATGGGGAATACTTTACGAGAATTGCAAGATGCAACGGGCGCCACGATATGCTTCAAAAAAGCTATAGAAATAAATCCAACGTTTGCAGACGCGTACTGTAACTTAGCTAGCATTTACAAAGACGTTGGCAACATCACTGAAGCGATTGAATCCTATGAAATCGCACTCAAATGCAAACCCGATTTTCCAGATGCTTATTGCAATTTGACTCACTGCTTTCAAATTATATGCAATTGGGAGGATTACGATGAACGCATGCGTAATCTTGTATCAATAGTTGAAGAGCAGCTGGCCAACGAACAGTTGTGTTCTGTACACCCGCATCATTCCATTTTATATCCATTAACAAATAAGGCCAGAAATGAGATTGCTTCTCGAAATGCCAATTTATACACAGAAAAAGTTAGTTTTCCAGATAAAATATTTTTTAAGCATAAAAAGATCTTACATGACAGGTTAAGAATAGGATACGTGAGCAGTGATTTTGGGAACCATCCCACTTCACATTTGATGCAATCTATTCCTGGATTACACGATCGGTCAAAAGTTGAAATTTTCTGTTACGCACTGAATGCAGACGATGGCACTACATTCCGGAGTAAAATTTTTATGGAATCAGAACATTTCATAGATATATCTAATATTCAGTGTCACATTGCAGCTGCTAAGAAAATAAACGACGACGGCATTGATATTTTAATAAACATGAATGGCTACACTAAAGGTGCGAGAAACGAAATTTTCGCTTTGAAACCGGCACCGATACAAGTTATGTGGCTCGGATATCCGGGGACTAGTGGAGCCAAATATATGGATTATATAATAACCGATAAAATTTCGTGTCCCAAAATGGCCGCACCTCATTTTAGCGAGAAGTTTGCGTATATGCCGCACACGTACTTTATTGGAGATCACAAGCAAATGTTTCCCCATTTGAAAAATAAATATTTTGTGAAGTATGAACATAGTGATAATAATAACACCAACTCTGCAATAATAAATGCAGGTGACAGTATGGATGTTTCACAACTGCTCGACGTTTTAGAATGTAGGGAGATTGTGCAGTATGAAGATTTAGTACCAATTGAATTAATTATAAGACAAATAAACATTCCGAATTATGTCGTTGATATGACAATAAATCCAGAACAAATGCAGGCAAGTGTTATTTTTATTTCTTAATTTTCCAATTAATGTTAATTTTAATCTCAATAATATTTTAATAATTGAATTTGTATTACAGGTTCTTGTAAAGGGTACTATTATAAAAAATGGCCTATCCAGTTATAGTAATAAGAAAATATCGACAGGAGAGGAAGTTTTTGATAATATTATATTTACCTCAAGGAGGCAGTACGGCCTACCTGATGATGCTGTGGTATTCTGTAATTTTAATCAATTGTATAAAACTGATCCGAGCATATTTGAAGTATGGATGAATATATTGAAACAAGTGCCGAAGAGTGTATTATGGCTACTGAGCTTTCCACCTGCTGGCGAACCAAATTTAAAGAAATATGCTTCGAAATTAGGTAAGGAATTAATAAAATATATTCAATACATTTCTTCTTAACATAATATAAAATCTATCTACTCGTATGATGGTGGTACACAAAACAAACTTGTAAGCTTAATAAATATTTTCAACTTATTTATAAAAAACGGATATAAATATCCTACATGTATAAGATGTCCTGAACTGAGGTAGCGCGGTGACGAGAGTAAAATTTGGAAGTTTCAAAGTAAAAGCGGTCGACATAATATTAACTGTGATTCATACGAGTGCAACAAAGTCAAATTGCAAGAAATAAACGAAACCTATGCGCAGCTGATAGTGTGGTTTGGTGTATATGTCGTGACCCAATAGAAGAATTGCTTACTTCATAAAATATTTGAAAATATCATGAAATGGTCGCATTTCACGATGTGGCTAAATTTGTCTAGATCACTAAGTCGTAAAAGTTGTGCAATTTTGTCATTCTCGATTGCCCATATCTTAAAATATGTCGTCATGAAATATTTCACATATCCGTGGGATGTAGTTTATAAGCGATAGATATTATTGAACCCAATAACATTATTTTTCGAAGGTCTACAGCCAAATCGCGTGATATTCTCAAGGATAGCGTGTAAAGAGGAGCATGTTCGTCGAGGTCAGCTAGCAGATGTGTGTTTAGACACACCTTTATGTAACGGTCATACGACGGCTATGGACGTCTTGTGGGCAGGCACTCCTGTAGTTACAATGCCTGGAGAAACGTTAGCATCAAGGTACATTTTTACTATTATCTATTTTCCATTAACTCTGTTAATGTTCAGATGCGGCTGCTAATTCGCAGGCTACAGTCACCTTTTAGTTTTTATTTCAGCAGATAAAGCCAAATAGGCATCTCTTACTAATAATAATAATTTAAAAAAAAACAACATTATATTATAGGTACCTACTTTAAAACATTTTGTAAGAAATGTGTGTTAATAGTTAAAATGTATTGAATATAAAAATTCTCAAGTAAATTGCTTTCTTGGCAGACGTGAAGTTTTACGTTTAAACAATAAAGTTTGGTGACCAATCACCAGTCTAAAATCAGGTGAACAGTTTGTAAAATATTTACGATTTTTAATATGCTACCTGCGCCAAATGTTTTCAGTTTTCACCTGATAAATAAATAATGTATCCTTTGTGTATAATTTATTCCAGGAGAATGTCGCTATATACTTGTTTTTTTAACCCGATAATATAAAATTAAATATTGCGTAAAGTCATAATATTAATATTATTTATTACACCTGCAAGAGAAATTTATAATATTACAGTTAGGTAACTGTATATATTTGTAAAAGTTTATACCAATATTAACCAATTATATTCATCTAATTTATTGATAATGTTAAAAAAATTCTAATCTTTCAGGGTTGCCGCGTCGCAATTGAAAGCTCTAGGCTGTCCAGAACTAATTGCCAATAGTAAAGAAGATTATGAAAACCTTGCTGTGAAGCTTGGAGTAGACCAACATTTGTGAGTTCTTTTTAACTTATTAATCTCTCTCTCTCTTCTTATTATAATAAATATTACCATATTATAAACAAAAAATAGCAATGCGTTAATATAACTTTTTTCTTCACTTCCAAGGGACCTATTTATTCCAAGCTCAATATCCGATCTTAATAATTTCCTACAAATAGTAATTATGTGGGGCTAATGATATCGAAGGCAAACAGTATTTGTTACTTGGATCGAATACGGCCTTGTCAATCTATGGCGTAATTACTTTCATCCTTCGCCCTTACTTCTATATTATTAATATATCATCAACATTGACCTTTGCTTCTATTTAAGGTTGAAATATAGCAACTTAAACATAAACTTGAAATATTTCTTGTATTATAATAAAGTACAGTTATTATTTTTAACCCTTAACTAACATGGTAATTTTTTGTTACTTAACTGACATCGTGGGGTAAAAATTTACCCCAAATAAAATCATTATAAAAGTATGTATTTATTTAAAAATACTTTAGTTTATGTTTTTTATATATAAAGGCAGTATATTATGAACCTATAATTAAAAAAAATATATTATTAATTTGGGAAATACATACCTTTTTCAAATTTTAACATTTGGCTTATAATCACTCTTCAACGAAAATCTTAATTTCAAGGGTTGGCATAAAAAAGCCTAACTAAATCGATTACCCTTGAGTTGGTTTATTATAGATAATGACCAAAAATAGCAAATATAATATTTGTATGGAGTACAAATAAGTTTCCGCCGTTTTTTAACACAAATTAAATATTTATTATAGAAGAACGGTAATATAAATTTATTTCAATTATTAGCAAGTTCTTTTTGTGTTTGTGATGAATCTTCCTCCAATAATTCCTCCAATTCTGCATCCTCGTAAATTTTTGGCCTTCCACTGCGATCTTTGTCTTCTACGTCGAAATCACCGTTTTTAAACTTTTGAAACCACTCTCGACACGTTCTCTCACTCAAAGCACCCTCACCATATGCTTCTACGAGCAATTGATGCGCCTCAGCAGCAGATTTCGTTAAATTAAAAAATTAAACTAATAATTTCCCGAAAATGACGCTTACTTGGCTCAAATTTTGACATTTTCAACTTATAAAAATTATATTTTACCAATATAAAATCAATAATATTAATAGGTTATGTTGTTTTTGAATGTCCAAACTATTTTTTAAGCCGGTTATCATCTGCGAAAGCTAACCGAAACTCAGTGCCGTGCCATCTACTATAAAACGGCGGAAACTTATTTGTACACCTAATAATAAAATAAAGAGAGTCAAAATTCTGCTACTTTTTTGCAACAAAAATTTGGTATTCTTTCTTCATAATAAATAAAATGAAACTAATTTATGTGATTATTCTTTTACTGCACATAGAAAACATTTAATTATATCCACTAAATGCCATTTGCATATAAATATTTATATATATTGCAGTTTATCATGATTACTGTTTCTAGCGACGCATTTTCATCATGACTTAAAAAGTGGGTATAAATCCAGAAAATTTGGATTTTCTTGAATGGTATCGTCTCTTAGAATGTTGGCAACAATGTTTGTCGCATAAAAACCTACCCATGTTGTTTCTATTCTTAAAAAAAAATCAGGACACTGTAAAAAAAGCACCCTTAACTAACATTATGGGCTAAAAATTTACCCCACAGGTCTGTACAGCTGAAACGGATGATATTTCACGCATTACGCGTCTACTACCTTATAGCGCGTGCGCTGCACTAAGAATACATAAACGGAAAGATATGTACCTTCATTGGAAAAAAATATATAGTGGTTTTTATGCGGCTGGGTGGAAATTTACCCTACGATGTCAGTTAAGGGTTAATTTCTTGTATTTCTAGTTGCATGGTGAAAAGAAATATGTATATTGTGCATTATTTAAAGGTCTAAAGAGTCTTAAGTAGGTACCCAAATACACAATCTGATATAATATCGAACCAAACGAAGCATTAACCATTGAATTTATGATGATACTCGTAATTGACAAGTGTTAAAATTCAATATTTATAGTTATTTTTTACTTTCAGTCGACAATACATTCGTGCTAAAGTTTGGAACGCGCGCCAGAGCAGTACTTTGTTTGACTGCGAGCATTACGCTGACGGATTAGAAAAATTGTATGAAAATATGTGGAAACGATACGAAAATGGACTCCAACCAGATCACATAACAATCAGTTAACCTTTCTACGAATAAAAAGATGTTAAAATTGTAATAGAAAAAATACTACTCGTATGCAAATTAAATCTCGGATACCGTTAGTTTAATTTTTTTTTTGTATATTTATATTTTGTTTTTTTTGTTCAAGATGTTTTTAATTTAACGTCACTATTGTGTATATCTATTATTTTATATATTAATATATCAGTAAATTTACATATATCTCCGTCCAAATCAATACAGCTTCCGTCGGAGTTCGTCATTTATACCTCTTTATTATAACACACGTGGAACTTGACCAGCCGTTAAGTGCGCTTGTCTACAAAATGTTTCTGAAGTTTAGCTAAACGGCATGGATTCAAAAGGGAAATAGTTAATATTTATTGTTATAAGTGGCCTATTTAAGCTTCGTTTACAACGAGGGGAATTACGAGCGTGACGCGGGACGCGATTCGGCGAGGTTCGCTCGCTCGTTTGGTCTTCAAAGGTACATGTCCTACCGAAGGCGAGAAAACAAGTAACTATCGGCGATTATCTCTTTCAAGAAACGTATAATAAATATAACATTCTGTGTAAACAAAAGAGATGCATATACAAATAGTTGATCGTTGACTGTTTACACTGCCGGCGAGGATTCGCTTCACTAGCTTGTCGCAGAGCGACAAATGCTATGAAAGATAACACTCGCTCAGCGATACTCGTGCTTAATCAGAACTCACGCCGAGCGAGCAACCAGCGGTCATTTCTCTACAGTGCGAGTAATCGCCCGTCTCACTCACATACTCGCTTATAGCCGAGCTACACAACTATTGGAAATAAGCACTCGCTCATTGCTGCTCGATTCTACATTCTAGTTTTACTCGTTACTCGCTCATTGTTGCCGGTGGGACATCTGTCTAAAGAGATGCGAATTTCCCGCGCGTTTGTTCGTCTGTTTCCATATCCATCTATAGTCATATCAGTCGCAGTCATCTGGTTGAATCCGCTATTTGATTGTATGACCAGCGCGTTAATAGAATGCCGACATTTTATTGAATGACTAAAGGACAACTCGTCAAGTTGTTGACTGTAACGTTCACCGTTTTGACTAAACGTCATTTGGAATAGTCGCTGAATGGGATATCTATACCCAACTTTGTAATGTTTGGTTAGGGTGACAATAAGAAATCATTCAGGTATCAAAAAACAACACGTATCTGGTGCTTCACCGGCCGCTGTCGCGGCACGCTCGCTCCGCTTGCTCGGCTCGCGCATTGTGGTCACTGAACCTAACCAACTGATTTCGGATTGTCCTGAACTCTATACTAAAAACACATGTTGTTATTAGCTATCATGACCTGACTAATAGCCTAAATTACAATCACCTGACTTATTACTTCCGCTCTGTTCAACGGGCTTTGTTTTAATCAGCTAACTAGTTGGACGTTGAGTGACGCTTGTTCAATCAACGTTTGACCTATTTATTTAATTAAATGTCGGCATTCTATTAACGCGCTGGTCATACAATCAAATAGCGGATTCAACCAGATGACTGCGACATATCCGCCAGTTGCCATGTCAATGAAACAAGAAATGGCTAAAAACTTTTAAAAAGTGTTAAAAACAATAGTAAACTTTAGCCAATTAAATTATTTGATTTATAATAATTGATTTATTCTATCTCGCGTATATTTCGATGCAATTCATACGACTATTTAAACAGGAATTGAACATATCCATACAAATTCGTAAAAGCAATCAGCGCGAGCAATTTACCATTCCCCGTCCAGTAAGGAATTCGCCTCGATTTGAACGAACCTTTAATTTAATTTATTACAATCAACTATCATAATTTTGTAACAAGTGTTTATAATTATCAAAATTAAAGTGTTTGTCATGAAAAAGAGTATTATTTAATTATTGTGTCTCTAGTCGTGGTCATCATCCAGGTCTAAACATTGTACATCTTACCGCTAAGCTTATAATACACCTACGATTTGCATATTTTGTATGACATAATATCGTCCCTTAATTACGTAATATGAAGTTAAGAGACGATACCGTTCAACTAACCTTCTGGTATTCGTATCTGTAGATTCACCAATAAGGTTGGGTACGCAAGCCATCAAAGAGCGCTTCAAAGGGCAGACCACCTGCACCCTGTACACTGAAGATTCGTCTCAGTTAAATATGCCTATCCAGTCATAGCAGTCGCCGAGGCCGAAATCGGGCAGGATTGCATTATCATATTATCATCTTCTGTAGATGCATACATAATATAAACTTACTAAAATAGCGCAGTTTAACCATACCTACTGATTCTTGGCCTCCGAAGACGTCTCGCCTTTTTCAAGATTCTCGGGCATTTTATGAATTAAACTATTCACTATTCTGCGGTTGTGCCACGACATAATATTTTAAATAATGTGTACCAAATTTAGTACTTTTACCAAGTAACTTAGACAATAACACTTTATGAAGAGCTGATGGTAGGTGATCTGTATGCGAATCTCAATTTCGTCTTCCCTTCATATTGGTATTCATTACAGTGCATCCGATATATGAAAAAAAAAACATACATACATACATATAATCATGCCTGGTTCCCGTTGGGGTAGGCAGAGACTATTTCCCTCCATTTGGTACGATTCTGACACACCACTTTCGCTTCTTCAACTTTCATCACATTCTATATACTCGTACACGCTCGCTGGTCCTTGGTACTCTTGACCTGGCTTTTCCTTAGAACGACTTAAAAAAAAAATACCATCCCCTTTTATGTGTTCTTTCCGAGTTATGGTATTCTGGTATCTGGTAACGTTTCATGTTCGGTTTTATCTACGTTGTCAGTCCCTTTTCTTATTTAGACACTAAATGTATAGAGAAATTCGAAAGTATAATATTAGTTACTAGCGGTACCTCGCGTCCAGGGTTAAAGTTGTTTTTAACTATTATAATAATATGATACGTCTCCGTAAGTTTAGCAGGTTCCTATAAAAGGCATTAATCTATATATATAAAAGAAAGTCGTGTTAGTTAGACTATTTATAACTCGAGAACGGCCGAACAGATTTGGATGAAAATTTGTGGAGAGGTAGCTTAGGACCGGGGGCGTGCTATAGGATACTTTTTATCCCGATTGGTATGATTTGAAGAAAATTCTAACTAAAAATATTTATGAATGAAAAACAAATGACTGTTGCCGAAATTTGACAGCTGATTGTCATTTTGACGTGTATTCTATTTTCAAAATTTGACGTAATTGACATAAGGAGGTCGGTGACTTGGTTTGTAACTTTTTGAATGTGAATTAAATTTGAATGGTAGAATTTGATTTAAATTTAACTGGTAGAAATTTAAGAGTAGAAAAATGGTAGAAATTTTAATCTAAGAAACCATAGATCATCAAAATCGGTCCAGGCGTTCTTGAGTTATGAGTATTGAAACTTTTACGAAGTACCAGGACACCAGGAACATGTAGGAGATGTTTGACAAATTTATTTGTATTATAAACTACTTGCTGGAAGTATAAAAAAACGTCATAAAAACAATGACAATTATAAATTTTGAAGGTTAACGTTTAATTTGTTTTGGTTGGAAAATATTAAAATATTTGCAGATATTTAAGAAAATTTGATTAACAATGCCGCGACCAAGACAATCGAATCTTTACCGATAAAGCCGAAATGCGACTAGGATTCCGAATATTGCGAATGAAAGGACAGATGAAGAACAAGAAATTGCACGTGAAGAGAGCCGCGTTAGTATGTCTCGGCTGCGTACTTATCAATCACAAGAGCAAATAGAGGCAGCCCGAGAAACGGCACGCTTGGCAATGCGAAATCATCGAGCAAATCTCAGAGTTGAAGAAATGTATCAAGTCCTGATTTGAATCGAGCAGCGTTTCGATACATTGCATCACTGATTACTGCCTGCATACTAGCGTTCAAATTGGGCCAATGGACATTGTTTGCGAGTATTGTAACGCATTTAAGTTTTCCGGAGAAACGCAAGGATTATCCTGATTGTTGGTGAAAACTTGGAAAGAAGAGATATTGTGCTGTCACGTCGCGATAATGGGCAACTGCAAAAAAATATCAGAAACACATCGTTCATATGATACGTTGCAATACCCGCTGATGTTTTGGAAAGGAGAAGATGGATATTATTTCCATATCAAAATGAAAAATCCATTGAATGGATAGTATCACTATCATAGTTCGGAAAGCAATCGGCTATTGAGTGAGGTAGTCACACAGCCCACTCTTTGGCTTTAGTATTGTTATATCTAGCGTAGGTACTATAGTCTCTAAGCAATGTAGATGTAAAGTATTGATACAATAAATATATAAGGCATCGCCTTGCAGTTTGTATCACCCACTACTCCACATTTTTTTAATGTGATGAAGTATAAGACGAGCAAGACTCTCTCCTGATGTTAAGAGATAACGCTGCCCATAATCAGTACAGTGCTGCCAAGGATTTTACAATGATGTGAAATTCCAGGAACACTGCACCAACGCTTCTTACTCAAGAGTCATAAGATGTTAAGACTCTTTAGCCCAGTAATTTCACTAGCTACAGAGCCCTCCTACCGAAGCACAGTAATATTTGCACATCACTGATCAGGCGGTAGAATAAC
Organism: Hemithea aestivaria; assembly: GCA_947507615.1. NCBI lineage: Eukaryota > Metazoa > Arthropoda > Insecta > Lepidoptera > Geometridae > Hemithea > Hemithea aestivaria. Next base: position 8,045,890 of record OX382323.1, read on the forward strand.
TGGCACTGTTGGGGTACCCACCTAGACAACCTCCTGCAAAGAAAGTCTACCCCCGGTAAGAAAGTCTACCCCCGATAATTAAATTAATTTAAATAAAAACAAAAATTGGGTAATTTTATTAATATAAGGCGGAACGAAGTTCGCCGGGTCAGCTAGTATTTTATATAGGATAATTATAATGTAATATAAATAAAACACAATCACAATTTATATATTTATTTTATAATTAAATCCTTCATAATATACATAAGAAAAACAACATCAACGCAAAATTTAACCACAAAAAAGTCTGAAGAAAAAGGGCAAGACATTTGGCTAAAGTTATGTTGACAAAATTTCCTTAAATATTAAGTTTCATAAAATTAAATATATTTTCCAGTCAGCAGATTATTGCTTATTCTTGATCCGGCATTAATATGAATAAAAACTGATGTAGGGTATGTCTATAGGTACCTGGTACCTATCTTGGAAAATTGGTAGCCAAAATGCCAATGAGATATTGGTTTAACTCGTTGAGAAATATTATGTTATAATCGGCCAAGATAATATACAGAATTTAGACTCCATAGAAACGGTGAAACTCAAGGTCGCGCGAGGTCAGATTAGCAAGCAGCGAGGTGCTGAGGTACTTCTGTACTGTCAAATAGGAACAGTCTATATGTCTTTACCGTGACTATATGTGCGGCCTAAGATACCGCGCGTGACTGTTAAAAAGAGTATAATTTGATTTACTTTGACCTAATATTGAATTTAGGTAGATCAAGCCTTAATCACAAACAGTTAATTAGAAAATTAATTAATGTAACATAATTGTGAAAAATGGGGGATGCACAAAGTAGAATATTAAAAGAAATTGAAATCCAAATTTAACTTGAGGTTCGCAATGAGAATTAATTAAATTGTTGGGAAACAACTAAAAGCGACATACACACATCAATATTTTCATCATTTTTATCCGTAAGAAAGTAAAAGCATGGTCACGAATAACTTAGCATTTCGTACATTGACCTATCTCTCACGCGTTAATTTAAATCCATCGCGCACACATCGAATCAATATTCACCAATTAGTACGACAACTATAGTTGTCGTACTAACAGCTATTAGTATCATCTACTATACATTCCGATCAACTGAAACTGACCCAATGTTATTATTTCCCAACGGAACAACTTTTTTTGCTGGTCAATAATTGTCAGCGTACGAAATTCTTCATAACTTGCGTGTGCTATATAATATGATGGCCTTTGTCTTACCACAGTTTTACTACTTGTATATCACTAGCTAAAAAAAAATTTTCGGTCATCATAGTTTTTTTTTTGTTGTAAACTTAAAACGAATATGAGTAGAGTATTCGTGAAACTTAATCATTAATTATATGTCGAGCCTTAAAATCATTACAGTAATAAAGAATTAACTATCTACGCGTTTTGGCACCATGTATATAATGTCCTTACAGAATTTTTATTTTTTTAGTATTTTCCAGCCATAACGCGAGTCACATGTTTAAATAAAACACCAATTGATAACAATTGAAAGATAATCTTAAATTCACTTAACACGTAATAAAATACATAATGATAATATAAATTTAAGAAAAATCAGTTACTAAATAACATCTATTTATTAACATTAAAGTGCACTTAGTAATGGTGCTGATTAGTTAGGTTAGTTTTTAAAAGAAAATCCATATTTTTTACGATTAAATATTTTTTTCTACAGTAAAATATGTACTACGCATTTAATTAGTTAATATTATCAATTAGTTAGATAATATTGTTAATTAGCCGTCATAGAAATAATATTTGATAAAATGTAAAAGAAAGGTGTAGTAATATTTATCTATTTACTTTACAAATATTTTTACTTGCACAATTCATCTTTATTATAATAATTATCACTACACCTTCATTTATATTTTATTGTAAAAAAAAAATTACTATAATTGAATTACAAAAGACGAATGACGATTTTAACAAAGAAAAGTTCGCCAAAAATTTATAATATTACAAAAATCAAAATCGTTTTATACAAAATACCATCACGTTCCCTTTTAAAGAATTAACTGAATCCGTTGTGCAATATGCAAAAGTCACTAATACCATTGCATATTATTATTTTATATTATCTATTGATAGTAAGTAATATCGAGGGCATAAGTAATTGGGTAGTGTCGGGAAAAACTGGGCTGAATCTATAAAGTGGCTGATATAAAAGAGGTTAATATTAATATAGATAATTCAGAAGCTTAACGTGTAGGGTAATTGAGTACCTAATATTTTTGGCAAAACTTAGTAAAAATAGTACTTCTAATATTACTTACAAAAATCACTCAGATACGTTTACAAATTTAAATTAGGTTGTATATTATTATTACTAAACGGAACTGCTGTATACTGAATAACTCTTATTTTGTAAAAGAAAATATAAATCAATATATAATTAACCATATGTATAACCTTGTGAATATATCATTGATAAAACCAATGTCCATTTTTGAGTTTTTAAATTATTTGTAAATCCACATGGAAGATTCACCCTGAACTTTGTATATTATGTTTCGTGAATAATATAATAAAAGATAATCGAAGTTTGATTGCTTATTATTATTATTGTTTCTTTCCTAAATTTATTCTGCATTTTCAGAGCAAAAATAAGATTGTTCAGTGAGGCCATATATTATATAAAATAAAACAAATATTATATATTAACAATTTTAAATTGGTTAGCAAAACCACGTTAAGAGATGTTTTACCTCTAGATTTTATATTTTTTAGAACTAGGAGAAGCCTATTATATATAATTAAAAAGTGCAAGGGTGAAAAGTTATGATTGTTATACCTCTATATCATTTTTTAATTGTTAGGATTTGATTTGTCTCAACACAACGCAAATAAGTAAATTAATATTGTTAAGCATAATATGGTAAGTATTTTAATAAGAATAAATTGATTATAATGTGCTGCTAGTATTTATTTGACATTAATATTATTAAATATAATATCTTTCTCTACATATTTGAAATAAAAGAAATATCACGTATGTACCTCTATAATAGTTCCTAATATAATTTGTGTCTTGACATTTGAAAAAGTATTTGTAATTATTATTTCAAAAATATTAGCTAATTATTCTTGCTCCTTTATTAAAAAAATCGAAGTATAATAAATAAAACGTAAAAATAAAAATATAATTATTTTTATTAATTATAACATTGCAACTACGATATTTCGAGGTACCTACCCATCGAGAGTTACCTAGTCGATAATATTATTATTACGATCATAGAAATTATTTTGTTTTTAAATATTTAGTTTTAAAATGTCAATTCTTTATATTAGATAAAATCTAGAACAACAAAATAATAATACATCTATTTATACGTTACGACATAATAATAATATAAAGTACGGCAATATTTCGCAAGTCGTAAAAATGTTATCTCAATAAAAGTGTTTTGTACTCCAATATGATTTGCCAGAAAATAAATTAGTTGATAAATCTTTTGACTTTTGAATTACAATAAGAGAAAATTATATTGTGTTGAGTGTTGGTGTAATCATATCTTATTATAAGAAATATTAAATAAAAATCTTATTTATTATTCATAAAAACTTTAGTTTTCTACTTTCTAGACGATTACTTTAGAATTTCGTTTCAGATTGACGATGCATATAAGCATCATAATATAATATTTCCCTACTTTAAACATCCTACTGCATTGCTATGTATACGAGTAGCTAAGTCATACGTAGGATCTATATGTTTTCTACTTTACATATTCTAAATTCTAAATTAATAATTATAATATTACTTTTATACATGGAGTAATATAATATAATAAATATACATCTAAAATATGCATTGTCACATTGCTTTAATATTTTGTGATTAATTTATGAATTGCTGCGTGGACTATAAAAGAAGACGGCACGAAGTTGTCATAACGTCTTAAAATTACATTGGCTCTAAAAGGGTGCTTTAATAATATTAAGTGATTCATTCATATTACAATATTTACAGATCATAGTTTTTTGTTCTTATAACTAATTTTAGATAATAATAAATACATCATATTATCAAAAGTGTGCAAATGTGAGCGAGTCTATATTTTAATAAAGTAGATAAACCTACTCGTAGATGCAAAATTAAATTAATACGTCAATCCTATAAAACAGTATAACTGCTATCTTTATATTACCTACCTAACTGCTATAAACTCAAAATGTATATTAACATTATAACCATGTACTCTAGACTCATTTATTCAATTATGTTCTATTCGTGTTTTTTTATCTAGCTGCTAAATATTTACTTATAACCCTTATACTTATATTTTAATCTATTATAATAAACCTTTATTATAATATTAAAATATAAATATGATGAATAATATATTAAGTACTAAAACCAAATTCATGGCAATGCTAAGTATATACATATTCTTATATTAATTATTATATTAATGTTTTTAATTCATTTTATGGGACACCGTTGTTACACTGGTTCCTTGTACACAGTTATTTAATATTATTGAGCTTCTGATTGACATAGATTTAAATCTTATCATTAACACTTATTTTTCTTAAATATAGTCATGTAAACGGTACCTACTAGAACTTCGCCATGTTTTATGGGTCTTTCTATGCAAATTACTCACGGAATATATATCATTATAAGAAAAATAAACAAAAATTTGTGTCTGTTACCTAATAATGTCGCAGCTGAGGATGGAACCCCTGCTTGTCAGATAACTGAGGGATCGTTGTTAAAACGGGATAGGCGAGGTAATTAAACAACTATATTTTTAATAGATATAAAAATATAGTACAAAACCACCCACAAATTTATCCCTCCCATTATAACAACGATTTTCTAATGCTCAAATAAATGTTTCAGCTACTCAGGCTTTGTAGAGAGAACTAGCGAGCGGATAAAGCTAATTCATCTAAATTGATCTAAGTAATGAAAGCGTTGCAGGAACTACTGTGCGGCTAAGTTGAATTAGAGAATATTAACGTTATGGAAATGCTTATAATGAAATAACTAGCTAAAACGAACATTCTTTGGCATATTCCGAAATGAATTTCGAGAGCATGAAAACGTTGGCAAAAATGCAGAGTCGGTACCAAAATCCGTAAAGCGGGTTTCGCTACATCGCATCCACCGAAAATTATTGGAACATTGCCAGACGTAGAACTATGTTCTGATGGCATGGAATTGGTGCCGAACTACTCTTATTATAATGATACCTGTTGTCAAATCATTCTATTTTAATACAATTATTTTTATTATTTTTGTTAATAAAATTTATACACAAATAAACACTTCCAGAAAACAATAAATTAAAGTAGTCCCTACATCATTTATTATCGCCAGGAATAAGCTGACACAAAAAATAACGACGTTCATCTGAATGTTAAACAAATTCAAAAATACTTGTAGAGTAATATAATATAATCATAATAATAAAAGCGCTTAAAGAATTATTGGATTATATTTTATGTCTACAGGATAAAATTATTTATTATTAGTACAATATGATAAAAACATGGTTTCTCTTTTTTTAAACTTAAGGTGTAATAAATGAATTAAAACAAAAAAAAATATTTTGGTTTTCATAGTTTAATAATAGAAATAAATAAACTCAGTAACACATTACATGAATATATTGATAATATTATGTATAAAATAACATGAAAGTACCCAAAAGGCGATCGGCAAAACATAAATTATGTATGAATTAAAATAGGTAGGTATATATATGTACAGTGGAAAAGCCGATATACCTAAAAGCAACTTCAGACTCTTATACAAATCATGCGTAACGAATCAAAATGTTTATAAAATATTTAAAATGTATGGAATTTACACGAGATACTCGTACCTAATCAGTCCGAATTCAAGGTGCAGAATTTTTAAATCATAATATTCTATAAAGACATCTAGACATTAAACTATCATGCATGTTCTGTTGATATCATTTATCTATATTTTGTCTAAGATGAGTTATAATATATTAAGGTAAGAAGTGAAGCATTTTATTTTCAATTTAATTTTGCTTGTTTTTCCTATGTACAATATTTTTTTGTTACATTGTTGAATATAAATGAAAAGAGTGAAGCATTTTTACTTTTTCATGATAGCTAATGGAAATCAATAGATTACCTAGGGTTTTTCTTGTTTGAGCTTTGTGTAGGTAGGCAATAAAAATACTATGTTTAGAACTTTGTCAACCATCTCATTATTAACTACCTCTTAAATTATTAAAAATAATTTTAAAAAGAAGGCATTATACACAACACCAGATTTAATTTTAAATTGTTCGTAAGCTAATAGCAGCTTTGATATAATGTTTGTTACAATAAATAATTAACGGTTATTTTGGCAATAACAGACATGCATAATGTATGGAAATTAGTCAGAAAATAAAAATATCATAATATAATATTTTTTGTTTCAATTATTGTGATAAAAATATTTTTATAATGTTTGTACGCATAAATTTCTCGTTTTTTATGATTAAACTTAACTGACACCACCAAATACAGTTGAAATTTATTAATATCTACATAATGTATTTGAAATAAAATAATATTAATGTTACCGGAAATTGTTGTCTTTTTTATTATTTTAGGTATTCAATGTTTCACCGGACACACGTATTTGTAACTATAATAATATTAATATATCATTATTTATTAATAATCACTTAACACTTATATAATTAATGACATCTCAAGTGATCGAAATTAAAATTTCGCGCTCAAATCGGGCAGTGCGTGTTAAAAAAGAATTATTTCATCAATAATTTTCGGCAACATAATATCAATCAACTTGTATTTAATGATGCAAAGCACATTCCTTATTGAAATATACAGATTGACAACTTATGTAAAACTACAATGGTATATCTATGTAAGGTTCCTATATAAAATTGTCTAGAACTTTAGAAAGATGGCGTCTACAATTTAAAATAAAATGCCTAATTAGGGGCTGTCTACACGAGACCCAATAATATCACGGCCGGATATAAAATCGAATGCCGAACGACACGAATAAAATTCAGTGCTAGATCAGGCATTGTGAACTCACGGGAATACAGGTAAAATAATTTTATTCATAGGTTACTTTGATATTAGCATTCGTATAGAAGGCCCCTGAGTCAAATGATTATATTTCAACAGTTTAGCCAAAAACAAGCGGATTACTAAGTAACTATTGATTTTAAAAATATAACCAATCACTATTAGAATTACAAAATTCTACTAAGACTAATGATTCAATCAAGCAGAAAAGTTGAGCATCAGATGTAATTCACTCATTTTACCACTTCATATAAAAGTTTGAAACAAGTAAATAATAAAAACTACATTACATATATTTGTTATGAATAGCTATATTATAAAAAAATGTTTTAATTTGTTACACAAAATTATATCGACATACTTATAGGAAGATCATAAAAGAAAATGCATAGACAAAAATATGTAGTAAAACTTGTTTCAAATTATTATTTCGCTACAGTGGTGGCAAAATAAGTGAATAATATACAGTCCCCTCTATTTATCCTCTTCCAGTAGTACCAGGTCATCAGCCACAACGTCAGAGACGTGAAGATATATGATCCAGTACATTAGGTTAAAGCAAACGAAGCAAACGGGGAATACAATGCGCGAGTATTTGTCGATGTCCGAGGGAGTCATACCCAGCAGTTTGCTTATGTCCTGAAATTAAAAGCAATTCAATTTTACTTAAGCTACCCTTTCGTTAAGAGGCCTCGCACACGGCGACTTTGTAACGATGCAGGCGCGCATAATGTTAACGTGCTTCTGCATCGCTAATCTCGCGCGACAGAAGCGATACTAACGCGCAGCTCTATTGATTCAAACGCGCCACCATTTCTGACGATATTGGTTCGTTTTCACATACCTATCTATATTGATGCTGTCGCGCGTACGAATCGATACAATTGCGATGCGAAGATTCAGTACCGCTACTATCGAGATGCTGTATCGCGCTTCAGTCACGATGCAAACGCGGTTCAGCATCGTATGTGAAAACGAACCGATGTCGTCGAAACGTCGAAATTGATACAGCGGTTGCAACTCTTATGTCGCGCGATAGTGGCGATGCAGAAACACATTTACAAATCGCTACAAATAGTTGCCGTGGGCGAGGCCTCTCAAGGCCTGCATACGTAGTTAGTAGTTAGATATGAATATATAGATATGAACGCCATAGATATGAACTTAAAATTTAATAAAATGAGTTTTGTATACCTAAAAAAATAAATAGTTACCAATATAGTAATTATTTATAATGTAATACTGTATTCGAATCCAGAATTATTTTTTATTTAAAACCCGATTTCCAAAAAAATAATTCTGTTCTCCAATATAAATAAAAAATCTTCTGGTTTTCAAAATGGCCGAAAGGACTGCAAAGTACATTTTCAATTCAAATTATGTTTTAATAACACAGTTAAGGTGAAAAAATCAAATGTCTGAATTGTGTTATAAAAAAAAATTATAAATCAGTTTCATGTTATTTTATAGTGATTATACCTACTTTTTAGCTACGTATGCACGACCTTTAATAGTTTTTACAGCAAGCATATTATATACATAATAATTTTGATAAGGTATGTAGAGGTAAGTAAGAGCTTTCGTATTTTATATGATAATAACATTATTGTATATTATGGCATAATTATTATGTATTCCAAATAATTTTAAATTAGAAATAAATTGGGGACCTATATACCGTACCGTACCGTATATTTATTCACGGTTTACTTCGAAAAGTTCGTTATAATATACTCGTATCTTATGCACTTTCCACATCATTATGTTACATAACGTGTTAAGCTGTTTAGATAATAAACAAAAGCTCTTAAAGATAAAGAAATATTATCGCCAGCAAAAACACCATAGCATGACGCCAGCAAAAATTAACGTTAAATATAAAAATCTTAAATATTTTATTTTTTACCTTGCCAGGATGTAAAATGTGCGGGGGTGGTCCTGGATTTTCTTCTTCAGCCGCGCCTCTCCCGCCATTAATAGTGTTCTCTAGGGTACCTCCTTTTGAGTGAGCTTTCGGGTCATGAACCTTGAAACGAACCTCCTGTAAATACATTGCCATGTATACATATAAACAGAGAGAAATAAGACAAGGACTCTATATATAACTTACTGAAGGGCGGCCGGGAGGGCATCTACCGAGAGTGCTCATTTTAGACAGAGTGTGAGGATCCACTGGAGGACAATCAACGGGCATTTTCTTCTCTGAAGCAATTTTTTGAATAGCAACGAATCTTTGTTTCCTCATTTGTATACGTTTCGCCATGTAACCGACAGTTGCATATTCTGCAAAGAAATAAAAATTTGGTCTTCCTCATTTTAATCTTAATTTTCATAATAAATACACAATATACCCTTAATTCGCTGCATGCATAACACACGCTATGAAAAATTCGCAAGACTTCGCCATTGATGCAAATAGTTGATTCTATAGTTAAATAATAATATTTTGATAAACCACATTACCTAAAAGGCTGGCAAACACCATGACGAAGCAGGTTCCTAAATATACGTCGATGGATTTGACGTAGGAGATCTTGGGCAGTGCTGCGTTAGTGGACGACATCAAGGTTGTCATAGTCAATACAGTGGTCACACCGAGTGCGACTCGAGCAGGCGTCGCATTACGATTCAGCCAAAATGATACCCACGATATTATCACGATCAGGCCAGATGGAATATAAATCTGAATTAAGTAATAGCCCATGGATCGCACAAATTGAATTTCACAAGCCAATCTTGAGTAATTTCCTGAAAATATACATAGCTCGTAAGAATCATAATATCAAGTAAGTATTCTATATAGAAATAATTCTAGTATAGAAATAATGTAAATTTTTACACAAATTTGTATTAAAACCAAAAATTCGAATATAATAGATATAAAGTTAAATATTATAATTAGCATGTATTTTCTTAAATAAATTTCGATTTGGGATATAGTAGTTATAATATGTTGAACTTATGAGTATAAACAAAACAACAGACGAACAAGACAATAAATATAATATTGTTTGCGTTAACTATCACACCACACTCGTGTTTATGTGCAATTAATACAAAAGCAGGACGTGAAAAGATTCGTGGCTGTATGTCCAGTGTTCCACGTAGTGTATCTTATCGTCTCAATGTTTCTTGTTAGTTCCCTATTTAAATTCCGCGAACCTAAATACCTGTAGTGAGGGATATCTCCATGGCCCGCTGTCGATGGCCGAGCACCTTGAACTGCGGCAGGGACACTTCACTGGAAACACCCACTGAGTTGGGCCCCTCGTTCCATTTGTATCTGATGTCCCGCATGGTGTAGCCGACTGTGCGCAGCGGATATTATAAATGAAACACCCCAGGCCCATTTCAATGGGTTTTAAAACTCGAGTCGTTATTCGATCGGGGTAGAAGGGCTGAGAAGTCGCGCCATGTATCGCGAGTCGCGCGTCTCGACATGCGTTTAGTCGTGTTTAGCGTGTGTGCTAGTGTCGCGCTATCGACTTCTGGCGCGGGCTGGGGGAGACGGGGTCGGTGGCAGAGCGATGGGCGAGTGCTGGGATAGCGGCTAGCACGGTCACGTTACCTGTCGTCAGTGTCACCACTGTGGCGCGTTGTCTGTGCCCCAACACGCGAAACTGCGGCAGCTGCACTTCATTGCTCATTCCGACGCTTGTCAAGCCGTCTTTCCAGTGGTACCGAATGTCTCTCATCGTGTATCCGACTCCGGAGACATGTCAAACACACAAAATGCTATCACTTACGCTGCGAAGTATCGCGAATCCCTCACGCGGCCTCGGCTCTCGGCGATGGGAGACTCGCAGCTCACAATCCCAAAATTAATGGGACGAGACGAGTTTGATAAACAAATGTTCATTTCTCAATTTCAATCGATAAAGATGATAAATAATAAAAAAATATTATGATTCTACCGACTCTACTTCCTAAGGAATAGATATCAAATGGAAATCAACATTAACAAAATTAATTCAGTAGATTAGCTACGATAATAATAAATATAGAGCAGCTATTATAAACTAGGTATTGTTGCATAGCATGTTGCGATGTAAACGATTAACGAACAAAGAGAACAAAGGCTGCGGCTAAGAGAAGAAAGAAGCGTTTAAAAGGGAAGGCATGCAAGTGAAGTGCTTGTGAGGCGTATCGTGTCGGAAGTGAGTGAAGCGGGTGAGGCTCGGCGATGCGATGTTCTGAGTGCAGTGCTGCTGCCCCCACACAGTCTCGGTGATTGAGCATCCTGCGCCCGCCACCGGCCCCCGCCTCCTTGACCCGCGAGCCACGTTGCAGCATCGATGTCTCGATATCATTTCTTTTGCTTAATGCTCGTGAAGGTAGCTTACTATAACACGGGTCTGCCTTCTGCGGGTGCTGTATGCGAGAAGGAGACGTTTCGACTTATGAAAACACGCGAAAAACACAACACGTGTCGACGTTTATTTGTAGTTTTGTGATCACAGGAATTTCCTGAGTAGCATCTGTGATACACAAAAAAGTGGTCACCACAATATTAAAATTGGATTCGTAAGCTTTGTGATAAACTTGCATGTGGGGTTGAATTTTTTGCTCAGTGGATACATACACGTATTTTAATAAGATTTTTTTTAACGTCTTCGAAGTAGTATTCAGAGGTCTCGCACATGTATTGTGCAAACTTTAAAATTAAACAAGCTTTGTTACACATACACAAACCAAGAATTAGGTAACGTTGAAACACACAAAGCGTGCATTTTCATTTATTAGCAGAAATAGCTCTCTTCTGCCTAGGTACATAATGATAGTATATTATAGGTATTGAAGTAAAAAGCAATGAACACTCATTGCATTATATAATTATAATGCATATACTATATATATAAATTAATATATTAGAATATTAATAATGTGTATAATAAGGTAAGCAACTGTTACTGTTTAAAAAATTCTTTATATCTTTATTTTATTTCTGTATAATTCTTGCAATTATCCTTCAATTAGACATTATGCTGTAATATATGACAGTCGAGATACTTACAACTTTCTATCTCTATGTGACAAAGCTGCCGATCCATCGGAAAATATTGAAGGTTCATAGGACATGATGCCGTGATAGTCAATCTGAAATTTTTATAAGAAAATGAGGACTTATGATAATGCTGACACATAACCTTTAATATCATACAACAAACCTGATACTTCTTGTGATTGAACCGGAATAGTGGATTCGAATAAATTCATTACTGGTTGTCGCGATGTGGAAGTACGATTGTTTCTCATTTACAAAGAACGTGTCTGGGACCCATATGTTCTTTATGAACTCGGAGCCGACGGATAAAGTTTCAACTCCTGTACGTTTTTTGTAAGCTAATCTCGGATCCGTCCAAAATTGTCTGAAGTAAAAATCCAGTGTGAAGTCCTGAGAAAATTAAAGATAGTTGTTATTATTGCATTTTTTATACCTCTTATACTTTTTTATGTATATCCAAAATCTGTATCAGCTACATTATTGAACACAGGTCATGTTTTGCTTTCATCAATAATGATTAGGTCTATACAATAGAGCGACAAATGAGGAAAGACTAATTAATAATTTTGTTGTGTTAAAAGTTGTCACTACAATTTTTACACCTTTAAAATATCCACACAAAGCAAAACATTGAAATTGATTGAAATCGAAATTGAAAAATATTTAAAATATTTTTTTATATGTGAATTTAAAATATTAAAAAAAAATATCTAATAAATATTATTTTGTATTAAATGTTATTTCAGATATTGACGAAAATTTGTATTAGTTAATGATTTTAATTAAATGTTTACAATAAATAAAATATTCCAACTTGTTTCTTTCTAAAGGTACAAATAGTTAATATTAACACGTGTGTCTTATATGAGAAAGTTTCGTGTTAAGACAATTATAATATTGACCATAATATAACATCTATAAACATGCTGTAATTGAAAGAAATCGTTGACAATGTAGTATTATAGCCCTGCGATGCCAGATGAAGACTAGAGACACCTGTAGATTTTTTTATAAAAATAGTCCGAAGCTCATTTATAGCAACTTCAGATGGGAATAGTATCACAACCACAACTGAAGAACATAGTATACGGACACTGGCACTACGATACGTCGAACAAAATAAATAGATTTTTAGCGTGAAGCGTAACAAATGAAACAACTAATATTAATAAGTGTGATATTATGTGTAGTGATAAAAAGCGTTTGGACAAGTGATATATATAATAAACTGAGAGGAAGGTAAATCGAGTGGGATGATACAGGAGAGGGAAGCAGGAAGTGGACACCCACGGCTCGAATAGGGGCGATCCTTTCTTTGATAAAGCTAACAAGCTGACACAAATAAATCTGTCGTTAACACTCAAGTGTCCACTAGTATGTAAAAGGTTGTTTACTAAACCTTTCAACTGAACACTGCGAAGAAAACTTCCAACCCGGGGCAATGGGTCACGTCACACTGTGACCTTTTATTGATTTGGTTTCCACTTTGGGCGTTTTTCATCCTAAAAACGCTCAGCAAGCTCACTCGATAAACGTGTTGGTAGACCGAATGTAATTATATTTACGGCCGTGAAAAATAGCGCACTCAAAATGAATATAGGTGTATTAAATGCAGAATAATATTATGAAAATTTTAGAATGGCCAAGCCACCTATCGGTATTCCAAGTCGTCGGAGAATATGGAAAGTTACAATAATACTGCCAATTATTCATTAAATACACATAATTAAACGTACAAACATAGATACAAACTACAATAAATGAGTCACGAATAATACAGTCATCGCAATTCCATAGGGCTTCTTCTTTCCTAGTAACTAAACATTTGATCCGTAGATTAAATCCATTATATTATTTTAATAGGACATCATTTTAGTGAATATAGTTTCAACGTGAACAAAAATGATGAATATCTAATGAATAACGATTACTATGCCAGGACAGCTAGTATGTTTATAATTAATGTCGTGACTTAAAAAAAATTACAATTGATGGAAATCGTTGGATGTAGAGATTAAGATTTATTTTTATACAACGAAGTAAGAAGACGAGCAAGACGCTCTCCTGATGGTAAGAGATAACGCTGCCCATAATCAGTACAGTGCAGTGCTACCCAGTGCACTGCGCCAACGCTTCTTACTTGAGAGTCATAAGATGTTAAGACTCTTCAGCCCAGTAATTTCACTAGCTACAGTGCCCTCCTACCGAAGCACAGCAATGTTTGCACATCACTGCTCAGGCGGTAGAATAACTGGCACTGTTGGGGTACCCACCTAGTCGACCTCCTGCAATGGAAGTCTAAGTCTACCCCCGGTAAAAGAATTTAATAAATTCATGTTAATGTATTCATGGTGATATGAATTTATTTATATTTTGTTTCCCATAATGTTATATTTTACCTCTATTATGATCAAAGTAAAGTATGCGTTTTGTTAGATTTTTTTTTTTAATTTATTAATAGGTATAATTAATATAAAAAGCGTCTTTATTAGGAAGGTGCTCGATATATTTAGATAATGTGATTTATGGATATAAGAAAAAGTGAGTTACGTTCGCGATTATTACAAACGAAATACACGACGCGTGCCCGGCACAGTCTAAAAAAAAACATTCATCACTTTTGCTGATTGGGCAGCAACTGTGGAGTTACGAGTACTGCAGGAGGACACACAACTGGACAATTTCAAGGTTGCGGAAGTAACAGGTTGCGTTTCTTATTATGATCGTTTTTTAATGATGTCGAAATAGTTACATAAAGTTAATTTAGGTTCATAATAAGAAAGCAAGAGGGCGGACAAAGGGCAATCTGCTCCACCAAACGCGGACATGCTCGCAGCCTCGTGTCTAGGGCTGCTCGGTCGCGGCGTCTGTGCGGGCCGCGGCCGGAGCGCCGAGACTAGCGTGAGCTGACTGTGGCGAGTACCATGAGCACTTCGGAGACGGAGCTGATAGAGAGCACATACATGGTGACGCCCACCTCCACTGGCGGACCTGCAATCAAGCCCATAGGTGAGTCGCGCGCGCATCTCGCGCCGTGAAAACCAAACCAGAGAGAGGTGACGTGGCCCATCGCCGGGCGGAGCGGAGCGGACGGGACGCGAGAGGCGCGGATGCGGTCACTAGGCTCGGGGCTCACCTTGTGCTGCCTCTCTCAGACTCGCGTACCCCGTGACGCAACTGCTCGTACCTACATTTGTTGAATACGATCGAACCGTGGACACAGGTGCTACGATGAACGGTATAATGTTGGTGATGAACTAAAGATTATACATATGCTATAGTATGCGCTGTGTCATTAATATAATTTGTTTGTAACAGATACCATTTTCACTTCAGACAGAGAGCTGATGGAGAGCACGTACATGGTAACCCCCACTTCCACGGGTGGTCCTGAAAATGACATAATATTCAACACTAGTTCAACATTAGCTTAATGACGCTTTCTACAGTTTTTCGCTTTAGCATTTGTTTAATTGGAGCTAGTCTATAGACGTCTCTATGCTGTACAACTGCCTCGTGAAGTGTCTTATGAGCGTACTGTCTGCAAACTGAAACTTGAATTTTGAAATTCGCCAAGAAAAGTTTTTACTTCCCATACAAACGGCCCAAACAGCTGAGCTAGTCCATTTTGTACGAAAAGTCTATCTGCACATTTTAAAATTATAATAATATGCAAATGCTTCATTTTCACGGGCAAAATAATTATCCCCTTCAATATGACTACATCTTTTGTCTAAGGATTTGGGGCTTATTATCATGTTATATTCTGTCAAAGAGTTTTTAATACATTTGGTAATTAAACCTCTTTGCAAAGGGTTTCCTTTGGCTCGACTGGCATTTGTTTTAAAAATAAAAAATGGCGTTGTCACACTAATTTTGATACTCCGTGAGTTTGACAAGTAGATATATTAGACTTTATTGTGTTATTTTAATATACTCGACTGTTTATTTTGGTTAATTGTGATTACTTCCGTAAAGTTATTCCAGATGTTTTCTTGCACACATAATATTTAGTATATACATATTTTATCAGTT
The DNA here is from genome assembly GCA_947507615.1 of Hemithea aestivaria. Lineage (NCBI taxonomy): Eukaryota > Metazoa > Arthropoda > Insecta > Lepidoptera > Geometridae > Hemithea > Hemithea aestivaria. Next base: position 8,062,017 of record OX382323.1, read on the forward strand.
GGTACTCGAAAAAATTAAACTTAACGTTCACGGCTCCACGTCAGGAACTAATACGAATTTGTTGGAGCAATAATAATAAGAGAAAGAGAATCATTCTGATAAAATTTAGAGTCGATTTGGTTTCTAGAGATTTGAAGCGCATTTCTACAGGTATTTTTTTTTGAGTCCCCCGAAATTCGTGTTCTTTAGGCACCCACTCGACCGCTAAAATTTTTGGTGCCTACTCTTCTCCTAAACTATTCTTTTTTTAGGATCTGATGTAAATGATATAAATTTTCGAATGCCGATTATGCGAATGTCGATTTGACGAAAATAATTCAAGTGGTACGTTTTTACGAAAGTACGTTGTTTGGAAACCGTTTTTGCAAAACAAGGGGTTAACTTGTTTGTCCTGGTTTCCTTTTTGGACATAGTCGGGATTGAGTTTTTTTCGCTACTGACCTGTGGTTTACTACATTACCCCTCGGTATAGTACTTTGGCACAGGTTTGTGTCAACTTTTATAACCGTTATAACATAGAGGTAAAAGTGTGGGAGTTTTGAAAATCTGCATTTCTTTCACTTTGGAAAGTGGCATCAGATCAGAAAGTGTCTTATTATATTTATTTTTTAACCCTTAAACTCGTTTTTATATTAATAATTAGTTTAACTTGGAATTTGACAAAGACAACTGTGACAATTAACATCTGACCTTAGTACATCAATATTATTTTGTCTGAGATTACGAGTATACCCTATACCCACACGTTTCACTCCGTTCCGTTATTCGCACAAACAACAGATTTTTTATTTCATGACCTTGTATAAGAGTGTTCAAGACTTGTATAAGCCTATTACCTGTAGAGGTATAATATAGAGGTAAAATTAACTAAGTCACCGCATGATCCTAAAATAAATGTTAGTATGAAAAAAATATAAGTAAAAACCCAACAAAAATCATGTACACATAGGCGGGTTTGAAATCTGGCACGGTCGCTAACCAATCGATGGAGCTTAAATGCTCTCCGTTCTGTATTCATCAATTAATTATTAATCATGTGTACTAGCAACATGCTAATTGGTTCCTACTTGTCCATAAATTATGTATCGTAAACTTCGTTTTGCTTTCACCCTATGTTTCCTTTTTAAGTTTTTTAGTCTTGCTCTAAAATAAAGGTATAATAGTTTGTATAATAAGTAGTTGATAATTGCTATTTTAATACTCCAATAACACAGGTTTCCCTATTTACCCAGGGAAGCTACATGTAACGTAGTAGATACCTAAGTTATTTTAATCTTGCATCAGTTTTATTCACACCTTTAATGGGAATCCACAGTTTCATCCTTACTTTGAAAACAAAACCCCTGTCTTTCCTTTACTTACGTTTTTTGTTCTGAGAAAGATTCAAAAGGAAATGAAATGAAAAATGTTTATTCATGTACAAACATCTCAGATTTTGCAAGAAAACAACATAAATATTATAGGACATGAAAAAGAAACATCTATACATGAAACGGTCGCAACTCAGCATGTTGCCGACTATCTAGCCGGCGCTGGTCTTCCATTGCGCCCGCTTTGGAAAATCCAGAAGGACAATCCAGAAGCTTAAAATTCCCATCAATGTAATCCCTCTTTGCGGATCCTATATTTTTGGGCGGGTTGTCTGTTTTTGGGCGGGTACATAATAAAATTAATATTAGTTAGCAACCAACTCAATATAAAGCATGTATATAATTGAATCTAATTCATAAATTTTAAATACATTTGTGTGCCAGAGAATGTACGTACTACTTTGTGTTTGCTCATATCGATATTGATCATCCAATTATAATTTGCGTGTTGAGAATAATACAAGGCTGTCACGCATCTATTGCGGGTCCTTCATGTGACTAAGTAACAAGGGTACGGTTAATCTTTAGTCCCCTGACAACAGATTGACCGTGGGCAGTGGTGGTTCTTACCACCACTAGGTTCTTTACCTATGTACATTTGTTTCTATATTATTTAAGTCCGTAGCTCCGCCCGCGTGGATCTATCTCTATTGGCAATGACACTTAACATTTTTCGTAGTTTTCCTGTTATTTTCTATTTTAATTGATGTTCTTATGTCGTCCTCAGTTCTTCTCAATACTGTTCAAACCTATATTTCTATAGGTAGAGAAATAGTTAATGAGATACATTCAAAGCTAAAATAAAATGTATACTCACCACCATAGTTTGGCCTTACTCTTTTGTCGTAGCTTATGCTAAAGGAGTCTAAAATGGCCGATATATTGACATCTCCAAACATGCCACCCCCGCCGGCACCCCTGTTAAACAAACACAAAACTAATATGAGTAGGTAGTATTATTATGTGGGAATATATTTAAATTGCATCCTTACGCAAGAAATATATTATATTTTTCATCAGCCTTCGGTCGTTCACAGCTGGGCATAAGCCCGTTTTGATTATTATACTCCTCTCTGTACCTTGCCGCTCTCATCTAAAGAATAAATATAATGTTGCTGTCAAACAATACATAGATAAAAACATTTTTACAACATTGATAAATTCAGGATAATCAGTTTCTGTTTTATTGTATCCTTACAAAAAGCTTAAGGTTAAAAAAACACCACGCTTAATAGATGATGCTCGAATAAGTAGTAGTGAAATTACTGGGCTGAAGAGTCTTAACATCTTATGACTCTCAAGTAAGAAGCGTTAGCGCAGTGCACCTAGAATTTTACCTTTGTAAAATACTGGGTAGTACTGTACTATTTATGGACAGCGTTATCTCTTAACACCAGGAGAGCGTCTTGCTCGTCTTCTTAATTCGTTGTAAAAAAAAAGCAGAATAAATATGTTTCATTCACATAGACAATCCGCAACCCCTTTTACGAGTATTGGTTTGAGGATTACATAGTATTATTGTCTCTATGTAAATAATAATATAGTATTGAGTCTTGTGAATCCGCTTTGTCACGACTTTTTGGTATTTGAGAATATTTATTATATACAGAGGTATAATGTACTCATATTAATATTAAATGCTAGGTCATTGTCGTATTACAATAATGATCAGCCGTCTGCGTAGTCTGCCCATTATTAGTTATTTGAAAATAATTATTGAAATGCATAAAATGGACGCAGGGTGCTAAAATGGTTTTACAACATAATATGTTCTTGTAGTCTTATTAAAATTTATAACTACAATGAAAACGTAGTAAGCTTGATCTCTACCACACATAGAGAGGTTATTTAGCCATAACTGCTTAACATTATTCGTATACGAGTCCCACACTCGCCCACCATTGAAATTGTGCAATTTTGTTTTATGATCCTGTTAAAAAAGGTGTGTTACAACTGAGTATAAATATCAGCCGTTTTATCAGTTAAATTCTTTTTTAATCCTTTCGGTGTGTATCTCAGTTTTATTGTCAACTAATTTGAAATATTTTTAAAATATGTATGTGTGCTAACATTTTAATTAAATTGTACGATTTTCTTTATAGTTAAATGAAATTTAGATTTGCGCCACTCAGTATAACTCAAAGCGCGGAAAAGCTGGTAGGCCGTAGGTTGTACGTACACAATATTTAATAACAAGTACGTAATTACGTGTACAACGTAAAGCTCCGATCAAAATCCGAATACTTACACATATTAAGCCTTATACCTTGGGCATAAGATTCATTTTTCAATGCGGTGCAAGTGGGAAGGTAAGTTTCCTCGCTTCGCTTTTCACATTACATTGTATCATGCCGCTAAGGGTGGGTAGTATCTGCATATTTAAAATCTCTTTTGTGTGAATGAACCCAGTTCTGTCCCGCGTTTACAAATGGTGCTTGAGAATTGTTTGTTATTTAATGCGAAGTGCTCATCTCAAGGAAAGAGCTAGACAGTAAAATATTAAGCCATGTCTTATGGAGATGTGTGTGTTAAATAGTGTTCTGATCAAAAATTATATTACTTCCTTCGTTTCATTCTGACGTAGACGTATATATAGATCGACGTCGTGGATCGTCTTTTTCGTCAGCGCCAGATGCCTGTTGTTCATATTAAAGAGTTCACAATACATCAATCACTAATAGGTTAAGTCGTAATGGGTTAAATCCATTTTTTATGATTTTACAATCAAACGAGTAAATAAGAATTGTAAACGAGCGAGACGTTATTTGAATTACCACTAACCCTACCCGTAAATGAAAATACCAAGTGACATTCTAATCGGTCTAGATTTCTAAGTACGGCGTGAGGAAACTTCCAACTATTTCATTTATAATTATATGTAGGACAATTTATGCATCATAAAGGTTTCCTCTATAAATCTATTCAAAAACGGTTTTTGTTATAAACTGTTGCTAAGACTGAAAGTTAAATAGAAGTTCGCGTGTACGACCTCTTTCATGCAATCCTCAACGTCGCAGTCACTAATGAAAAAAAAAAATAACACGAACGAATAAAAAATGTGCTTTAATTTAATCGTATTTGTCGACAAATTATAACATGCTATTAAATGTTAATTTATATAAAATTATTGAAAATCGCACAAACGAATGTGCAAACCAAATGCAAATAATATTATAAAGGAAGGTCTGTTAATTCTATTTGGAAATTTAATTGGGTGTGGCATCACAATATTAAAGTTAATTAACCATTTTATGATAGCTGAACCCGTGGCTTCACACGCGCTCGCAAATTTATTTTTGTACGATAATAAGTGTATGTTAATAAAAGCCATTTAGAAGCAATTTTTGTACCAGCACTCTTTACTAAATTATTGACAAAAGTATACTTGTTAGGAAAATTTTATTGTATTACTATTTGCTCGTAATATAGGACAAACTCAGCGCACCATCACAATGAAAGAGTCAAAAAGCATATTGCAGCTGTCAAGAACCGACATATAAACAAATCAGCGATCGCTGAGCACTGGATTGAGCTCCACGAACCGAAAATTCCTTCTACAGTAGGATATATAATATTATCAAAGAATGGTGCGTGAAGCAATTGATATTAAAAAAAAACACCTTAGTTTCAATCGTGAAGATGATTTCAAATTGACATAACGTGTAATCAGGTAATAAGAAGGTGTTCGCGTCCAAAAGTAATTAGAAAACCGGAGGATTCCGTTAGTGTTGTATGTCGTGACAACCCTGAGAACACTTTTGACCGATTGAGGGTAGATGTATATCTACCGTCTCCGGCCCGTACCGTACGCCGGAGGACCGACACTTCTCCAGTCTGCTCGTGACCACGGTTCATGTAACTGAGCCGAAACGTCGAGGTTGATTTTATAATGTTTTTGTAAAACTATAATAAAACGATAATTACGCGATAAGTCCCGATTAATAATAATCTTAACGATTAATAATAAGGCAAGCAGTCACTGATTTCTCCCCTTACCTCCGCCGCTTTATGGGATAAAACCTAGCTTCGTTGCGTATCATAATACCTACGGTCGTTTCAACTACAGTCGATATATAACTACGGTTGATTCGCCTATGTTCATTACACATATTGGACGACTCGCCTACAGTTCAACTCGCCTACGGTCGATTAAACTATGGTCAGGTGAACTAACAAACGATTCGCCTAATGTTCATTTGAGATATTGGTTAATTCAACTATGGACGACTCACCTACGGTTTACAACAAATACGTAGGTCACTCTGAAAGTTTTTAGAATGAGCCAGTTTAAAGCAATTTTGAAAAAAGTCTAGTCGTTACGTTAGTCTACTACGTTTTAAAATATAGTTATTTTGAAATATAAAAATGCTACTTATGTCTGTCTGCCACTTATTTTATTCTTATGGCGTCAATTTTAAAAAATCATGTCGCCGCCATTTTGTATCTGGCGCGTAAAAATGTTCGCCGCATTATTTGTTACGATTTTCATTGTGGTATTACTGCACAACACTGTTACGATCGAGTTTGATTCTTGTTTAAAATTAATGTCCCATCTCGTAAGACTATTTAAATCGGATTTTATGAATTAAAGCGTGGCTGCAACAGTCTCACTGAAGATCCGCGTGAGGCCCGCTTGCGTTGAAACCATGCTCTCTGTCTTAGAGTTAGACAAGAAAATGACCTATCAGTAGATTTGGACAAATCACGAGATAGCTATGAGTCCAGAAAAAAAATCTTTCAAGAACAATTTTTGGTGTCAGGAAGCTCTGAGCTAATTGGATGTCCCTCAATTTGAACTGAACTTATAATGACGTCGTACCTATCAGAGTCGCCAGATTTTGTCTATAAATTATATGTTTATCATCGTAATGAATTAACAAACCTGGATTTATTAGTTGTCTTCCGAAATCTAGCGCCAATTTTTCCATACAGAGTTTTTTTCTGAAGAGTTATTACCAAAAGTGATGAGACGGGGGACTGAGAAGAAAAAGACGATTGCCTTTTTCCCTAGACGGTATAATTTTTTTTCCACTATTATGATGAAAAATAACAAAACGGTAATCAGAAAGTGGTATACAAGTATTTTTTGGCCAGCTGCTTAGGAAAAAGGTTGATAACATTAACCTCGCTTCAGAGTCCCCTTATTATGGAGCGCCGCGTCGGCAGACAGCCAGGTGAATTAATGGAAATTTTACATTATTAAAATCTTTATTTTTGTCCCATCTATCAAATAGCTCTACCTGACTCTTTTTTGTTTCTATTCATATAAGAAAAATAAATAAAAACTTTATAGATATCGGATTTTTTGAATGCCAAAGAAGGGTTTGCTGCGTATAAAAAGGCTGTCGGGAAGACCTCAAAGGAAGAAGGCCTCACAGCTTTACTTAATGGCTTAGCTGGTTACAATGATGCTTAAGTTGCCTAAATGATCCTACTAAATAACAATAAATAAATAAACAGTTGCTGGGTATTCAAAATGTTGATATTCTAAAAACTTTCAGTTTGTCCCACGTACTCTGCGTGTTTTTAGTACAGTATTCAGGGCAAACCGAAATCAGTTGGACTCAATTTTTTTTACCGAACTTGTATTTTATGCCTGTATCTATATAATTATGTTTTAACTGATACAGCAACGCTTTATTCATAATTATAAAACCTCTTACACTATTTTGGAGTTAGACCACAATGAAACCGTGAAAAATAATCCGTAAAATTTTACACGTCAGATCCAAAATGGCGGTGACGACATTTTTTTTATTGGCTCTAAATTAATTAAACATATAGACTAATAAAACTCTAACCTTGAGCAGTATTCAAGAACACACAAGGATCTGATGAAAACTTCTTAAATTTTTGTTACCTTACTAGTACTTATTTCTTTCTTTCTTTCATTTATTTTGTTATACTAACTTTTGGACGCTTGTTACCATAAATCGCCTTATTTAGTCGCTACACTTTAGCAAGATTCTCCTTGTCACGAAATCCATCTGGTTGCTCCATATAAGACAGATCACCATTTAAAATTCTGTCGTCATCAAGATGATCCGCGTCCATGTTATGTTCAGCAGCTAGAGCAAGTATTGTCCTTACAGTTGAGTATCTGACTACAGATGAGTGATGTAGTGTGTATACGTTTTGAAATAATTCTCTCAATATCTCTGTGCATCGTCCTTGGCTACCACACGAACTTTGAATCTCAAAATTTCCTCTTTTCTTCACACCCATTTACTTTTCTTTTATCCTGCCGGTTTAGCAGGCCAGTGTCCAACATTTATTGATAACAAAATTGTACTCATCGTCATTAAAATCTTAAACTTTATTGTAAAAGAAATACAAACGTAAAAACATTGTAAAAATCTAATCTAGATGTTCAACCGACTAGTTAATGATTAGTTGTCGGTATGAAATGTGGACTCGTAATGATATGGCTTTTCCTAAAACAACATAGTAGTCATACATGTTTTTGTGTCACAATGTCGATGATTTCAAATCGTTCTGTCCGTTGAAAGGTCCACCAGAACCAGTCTGCATTATACGATTTTATGAAATACGCCGCGAGAATACAACGTCACTAAGCAGTGCCCGCTCGCGTCTGCCACACCAATGTTGCATAGGGATTTTCCACTCCGAGTAGTTATTCTATCAAAGCAAAGTGCAAGTGTGTGTGTGTGTGTGTGTGTGTGTCCTCCAGAGAAGTGGAATGAAAAAGACCACGTGGCCGCAGCCCTATGCGTTGGTCCGACCAAAACCGCACCACGCTCGACTCTACCGTCTACGATGCTCTCCGGGTAGCTGGAGATAGGAGCAGATGGCGCTCCATTGTTGGCACGAAAGTTATAGATGAGGACCACGATTGATGGAGGGGAATTATTCTCTTCTTCTTCTTTGGGTGCCATTTCTTATCGACGGTTGGCGATCATCATTGAAATATTTTTTTAAATTTATGTACATTAAGCCAAGATGTTTTTCTTCTTCTCGGTCTTCTTTTACCCTGTATGATTAGCTGTAATAGGGATGTTGACTAATTTTTGGATTTGCTTTTATATGATAGATAGACCCATTTCATACACGAATATCATATTTTTATGCAAAATTATATGATATTTTAATATAAAAATACGTAAATAAAAATGATTTTTTGAATTCTGGCTAAAACGTTCCGAACAGTCATCTGACAGCGCGTGACGTCACACAACTGGCCTATACTTACGCTTCCTAAGCAATGTTCCTGATTTCGACACATTTTAAATTATTCATAACTTAAAAACCACTGAACCGATTTTGATGCTATCATGAACATTGCTTAATCAGGTTTACATTGATAATCAGGAACATTGCTTAGGAAGCGTAAGTACAGGCCAGTGGTGTGACGTCACGCGCCCTGATTGGCGTTCGCATTCGCGTTATAATAAGTAAAAAATATTGAAATTATAATTGATTTTATTCCATTTTGGCTTGTAAATAGATCCTTAAAATGTGATTGTAGGTTTTTAAATACTGTCTTTTATGTGAAAAACATAACTTTATATGAATTCGTAACATGTGTCAACATCCCTATAGCTTATATTTGGGACTACGTATTATGTGCTCGAGGTACTCTAGTTAAAATTAAAATCGTAACGGATCCGTATTGATAATAAAGAGCATGTGTACTATACCTATTGTGTAATAATGTGTTCAGACGATGGTAGTTAGCGTTATATAATTAACTACTTGTAGTTACAAAGTTGTATCTATAAAATTATTATAAGTAGTTAAACTAGACTTGTCCTTATTCCAGAGTTCTCAATTCATCATTTAGGAATACCTTATGCAAATTTTAGGATCATTCCCACTAGTTCCCCTTTTAGTTCCCTAGTGGATCTAGTGAGAATGATCACTTCTCAGTAGTTCCCCTTTTTAGAAAAGGGGAACTACTGAGAAGTATTGTGCTCAGTAGTTCCCCTTTTTAAAAATGTATGTGTTCTCCAATCTACTACAATATGTATCAGATACATAAATAATACTCGTATTTGTACATCGAGTACCAGGACACCATGAACATGGAAGAGATCTATTTATTATTATACTAGCTGCGACCGCTGTTACCCGCGGCACAGTTATTGCCGATAAAACTTGATTATAATAATGTTGGCCAAGTAGGGTTACGGCGTAGGTTTTGGCCAAGTGTGATAACGGCGAAGATTTTGCCAAGTGGGGTCGATGGCGAAAATTTTTACTAAGACTTTTAAGATTTTTAAGAAGACGCGTGTTAAAAAATATCAACCAAATGTACGAAAAGAAATTTGAAAATCGAATACGTCAATAAATGATCACCGAATACAGAACCGAACCGAATCCGAATTTCACGAAATTAGCCGAACATCTCCTACATGTTTCTGGTGTCCTGGTACTTCGTAAATGTTTCAATACTCATAACTCAAGAACGCCTGGACCGATTAATTATCAACCATGTCGTGTACGAAAATAAATTTGAAAATCGAATAATATATATCATAAGACGTAATGATGCAATTGTAAAAACCGAACTTCACCGAAATCTCACGAAATGACCCGAACATCACCAAATTTTTCACAATTTTTTTCCGGGACTGTCATTCCGACCAACTGAACCGATCAACTAAATGGTCAGAATGGACTCGATTAATCGATTTTTTCCGATTGGACCAATCAGTTGATCGGATATTTTATTAATAACAAAAATGTTCCGTTCGGAGCAACTGAAATTCTTAATCAAAACGGATCAACTGTATTCTTTCTCAACTAAACAACTATTTAGTTGGTCTTTAAGATATATTTTTAAACACATAATATAACAAACTTGAAATACCAATATCTTGGAAAATACTCGTCCTAGAGTGACACTGTTATAGAAAAAATGAAAGATCTTGAGGAAATCTTCATTTAAAATGACAGCTGTCAAACTTAAAATGTCAATATCTTGGAAAATACTCGTCCTAGAGTGACGCTGTCATGGAAGAAATGACAGCTGTCATTTGAAATGTAGATTTCCTCAAGATCTTTCATTTCATATTATAAGGTAGTTTCCAAAATCGTATCTTTCATTTCTTCCATGACAGCGTCACTCTAGGACGAGTATTTTCCAAGATATTGACATTTTAAGTTTGACAGCTGTCATTTGAAATGAAGATTTCCTCAAGATCTTTCATTTCTTCCATGACAGTGTCACTCTAGGACAAGCACTTTCCGAGATATTGACATTTTAAGTTTGACAGCTGTCATTTGAAATGAAGATCTCTTCATATTTTATTTTTACATTTAGTTGATATTTTTTTACACGCGTATCTTAAAAATCTTAGTAAAAATCTTCGCCATCGACCCCACTTGGCAAAAGTCTTCGCCGTTATCACACTTGGCCAAAATCTACGCCGTAAACCCTACTCGGCCAACATTATTATAATCAAGTTTTATCGGCAATAACTGTGCCGTGGGTAACAGCGCGGGTCGCAGCTAGGATAAATAGATCTCTTCCATGTTCATGGTGTCCTAGTACTCGATGTACGAATACTAGTATTTATAATGTATCTGATACATTTTGTAGTAGATTGGAGAACACATACATTTTTAAAAAGGGGAACTACTGAGCACAATACTTCTCAGTAGTTCCCCTTTTCTAAAAAGGGGAACTACTGAGAAGTGATCATTCCCACTAGATCTCCTTTTCAAAAAAGGGGAACTACTGTGAAAAAAAGTTCCCACTAGATCCACTAGGGAACTAAAAGGGGAACTAGTGGGAATGATCCAAATTTTATGATGATCACCATATAACAACAATTAAACATGTTGATAACAACTTGTCTCACGTTTTAAACGCGTTAGGCCGAAAGTAAATCTTCTACACCTAACTTTAACCGACTGCACCTAGTCGGCTACACCTAGATTTAACCGGCTAAACCTGGGTGTAGCCTCACTTCGCACTTTAGCCGTAACATATATAAAAGGATAGAGTGACTGATTGACTGACTGATCTATCAACGTACAGCCTAAACCGCTGAACGGATTAGGTTGAAATTAGGAATACAGATTGGTTTTATAACGTAGACCTCCGCTATGAAAGGGATTCTACACACGAGCATAAGCTAATATATAATATAATAGCTATATATAATATAATAATTATACTCGTTATAGAATGTTGTTGTATTTTTGGTAAAATTTCCATAATTTTCTTATGTGCTTTGATTGTAATAATGAAAACGTGCTTGTGGTTTACCAATTTCTGATGCGATTACTTTTTATTTCTTGCAATTCAAGAAAACAAATAATTTAAATTATTCATTATCAAATTTAATAACATTTATTATTTTAATAAGTACTTAATGTTTCCATCCGTAAATTGTCATGGATTAAACATTAAGTTTTGATTTGTATTTGTCTACCACTAATGTATTTAAATTATATTTGAATCATTTTTATCCCGTGTCAACATATCTAATATTATAAAGGATAAGTCAGAAGACATAAAATCTTCACATTTTATTTCATTATGAAACAATTTTGTGAATCCCCGGTTTTTGGAACCTTGCCAGAGTTCTAAGTGAGCTGGGGAAAACCACATTTTATTAGTTCGTTTACATCTTACTTGTACTTATATGGCTGAGAGCATTCATTTCATATTGGGTATTTTGGAATTCGCAAGCATTGTCCCAATTTATCTTCGAATAGTATTGATTATATTTTATAAAACTCTAATAGAAAGATTTTCCCTTTATAAAATTAAAATGTATATGTCACGGCTAAAGTCCGAAGTGAGGCTATACCTAGGTTTAGCCGGTTAAACCTAGGTGTAGCCGACTGTAGTCGGTTAAAGTTACTCATACTCATACTCATCTCAGTTATTTAGTTTAGGTTTATTTTCGGCCTCTCGCGTTTAAAACGTGACACAAGTCAACTACCAACTTGTTTAATTGTTTTTGTATGGTGATCGTCGTAAAATAAGCATTAAGTATTCCTTAATAATGAATCGAGAACTCTGGAATAAGTATAAGTCGGATTTGGTGCTTCGCCGGCTGCTACCGCAGCACGCTCGCTTTGCTCGCTCAGCTCGCACTTTGTAATCAACCTAACCAACTGATGTCGCTCTGGCCTGAATTCGTAATAAAAAAACAATTTTGTTTTTACAAACATTTTGTTCACACCTAACTTTAAGGTCGGCTACACCTAGGTTTAACCGGCTAAACCTAGGTGTAGCCGCACTTCGGACATTAGCCGTGACATATACATAATATATTAAATACCTACCAACTGTGTTCAGACTACAAAAGAAATGAAATAATATAAAATTACAATATGAAAATTTTAACGAGACGAAGATATAGTCGGACTATTTTAAGGTTAGATATATTCTTTCAGCCAAATTACAATTAACTTTTCATTTAGCCACTTAAGGGTTAGCAAAATATTATTCAAATTATTAAACAATTGTAAATCCTTGTTCTATTGCATCACACATTATTTATAGTTCGTTCTTAAAAGAAAATAAATAATAATATTATTTATTTTTATTATCTATATCCGACTGAAAGTGCTCTTTACTTATAATCAAATTATAAACTCCATTTCGTATCTCTTATTGAATCTCAAGCAGAGATGAATATGTTATATTCCCACGTTGTGTGCAATAACTGAAATGGGGATAGCTCGCCTTGCCAAGAACCAAACAAGAGGGTGGAATCTGAAACGATAAATTGCAACTCTTGCCAAGTCCGCAGGCAATAGATTTCTCTTTTCACCGTAGTCAGTAATGGAAGAGCAAACATGCGGCACAATTGCGGTTTCTTTATAACGACATAACGGCGTTAATGTTGAAAAGCTTTAATATTAATTGATTATACCCCATAACATGATCCTATCTTATTTTAAGAATTTGATTGTAATAAATCCCAAATATTTTATATAAATAAATCCGGTAGCATTATTAAATAAGCTATTATTCTGAAATGTTACTGCGCGGAATTTAGGTAGTGATGTGCCGACTAGAGGTTTGGCCGGTGATCCGATAAATCACTACATAAATTGCCGGACAGCCAATTTGCTACTTCTTGTTATATACATATCATGTGGTGCTAAACTGCCGACTAAAACATAGCGATTATCATAAATCATCGTATTTACTTTCAGTATATACGTAGTCTACTCATCTCTAGCACCGAAAAGTCAATATGCATGCTTACGTAGGTGTCCCTGAAATATCACGCAGTGATAATAAATCCTTGCCGAGAAAGAGAAAGAGGACGTGTCGAAAATCGTAAAACTAATGCATAGCATTGTACCGTGCTTTAGTTAAGATTTATGGTCTCATCAATCAAGGGCTTAACTATAAATCTAGCTGGACCTATAATTATAATTGAGATGGTAATTATTGAGAAAAGGTTTGTTTTGCAAAGAACTTAATTCCATACAGTTTCTTCTCCATTATGCTTATAGATATATTCACCCTTGGACGGTAGATTTAAAATGAGCTAATTAGTCTGTAAAAATTTATATGCAAATGTGCTTTTCAAGCCTTATTTGAATAAATGAATGTTGAATTAAAGTTGTTCATAGGTATACTTACGCGACATGGTTGGCTTGCGGTAGGAATGCGGCCGCGAGTGCCAGCAGTATGGGCGCGCTGCGGGGGTGCGCGCCGCTCATGGCGCGTGAAGTCGCATGTGCGGTGTCGTGAGAAAGCCGCGCTCGGTTGGAGGCTGAGCGGTTCCGCTCGGCGGTGTCGCGCGGCGGACTGCCGGCTCGGCTACCCCGAGCTCCTCTCTATCGATCGCCGGGCAGGCGTGACCCGCCCCGGCACCGCCTGTCGCTTCAGCTATCGACCGCCGCGCCGTCGCAGCCGATGCGACGCGACGCTACTACTCCTCTCACCCCCTAATTACTATGACGCTGGACTCCTCTCCACATTAAAACTTCAGTGTGCGCACCGTCGCATAAAATAAATCTCAACTTAATTTACAGACTCGCGTAAACGCCTACTAGTTCACAAATACCTATAATATAGGCAAGATAGAGAGGATTATAAGTACCTATAAGTTTTTAATTATATGGTCTATGGTATAATTTTTAGGAACGTTCGCTGGATGCGATTTGTACAGTGTAGCAAAATTCCATTTACAATATCAATAAAAATAAAGTTATTTATATTTAAGATTTTTTTTTATTGTGGCAAAAGCTTTTATTGAGAAAAAACAAGGAAGCAATACTTCAAGAACTACGTATTAACCTCAGATCGGTCAAACGCCTATCTAGAGTTAATAAATGAAAATACGTAGAAACCTAAAAGATGACAGTCATCATACTTTGTTTTTTATTTAGTACATCATACCATAAATTATTAAATAATTTATTATTTATTTATTTTTTACAACATTAAACATTTTTTTTTTACAAAAATCGATCATTTCACGTGCTTAATTAATTAATTGTGGGTGAAACACATCATCGCACCTACCTACGGTACCTACTAGATTTTATTATATTTAAGTTTTTTTTTTCATATTCGAAACTGGCATCATTTTCTTAATAATTTTTCTTTTCTTTTTTTTGTTCACTTAGTACCGTAATTATTTATTGAACTTACAATACTTTTAAACAATAATAATTAAAAACATAAACGAAATACCTAAAACAAAAAAATCTCAGATTTATTTATGAGCGCTTGGACCCAGGGTCTCGAAACTAAAAGGGACATAAATACTATATTAGTTGCCGAGACCCAGGTATTTATTATTTTTTCTTGCTTCAGCCGCCTCAGCATCTGAGCAAGCTCTTTTTATGGTACCGGAAAGATGTGATGGGGCCAATGTGCCTACGCAGGTGGCATTCCACACGAGCACCCGCCCCATCTTCCACGGAACCAGCGTCATTCCGTCCGGTCTCTTGCCATCGTCTCTCGAAATCCCATTAGGCTCGAGAATTGCAGGAGCATTGGGGGTGGCAAGAGAACGGCGAATGTTATTCTTGAGTACGGCAGGTCGAAAAAACGGCCTGCACTCAACTAGCAAGAAAGTCCGTGGTGTCCAAGTTAGTCGACGATCGAGCCGTAGGGACACTTATGAGGTACACAGACCGGCACCCCTAACCTCAGACTAGCCGCAATGCGGAGATTTTCTGGGTCCAGAAATGTACCAGCTGCCGGAGAAGGATATGCGTTGAGCCAATAACCAGCCTTCTTTTTGGTGACAGCTAGTAACCTAGCGCGATTATGGCCGAACCTTGTATATAAAATTTACATAGTGGATCGTCCCAGCTCCGTTGGAATGTTACATATATTATGTTGGTAAATTTTGAGTCGGACAAGCATCACGCCAAGCGTTCCAAGCATCATTCAAACCCGCCATCTCGTAGTTTGAATTCCTTAAAATATTACCTACAAGTGTAGCAGTGCTGTGAACAGAAGATAGGAACGCTGGGAGTGCCACACTCGAAATTTTTCGTATACTGAGCCCACCGAATTTAGCAATGGGGCCCATGACCAAGATTCGTCATTGAGCTAAAAATTTAGAATAGATTCCAAACAAAAAAGTTTAAAGGTATTTTAAAAAGTTTTCAATAACTTTAAAGCTTTTCATAATAATTATTATTATAGGCATTTTTTTGTTAGATATAAATATTTTTCTGTAAATTGAAACTAAATCAAAACGTCTTAGTACATATAGGTTTTTAATTTTTACTGTAAAAAAATGCGATTCATTGGTATTTTATTTATATATTTATGTCTATTAACCATAATCATAATACTGTAGAATCTAGAATCCCGCCTGTCAGTGAGATCAAGACTGAAGAAAATCCTAGATCGTCTACTAACCAAATTTATTTTGGCGCAATGCGCGCAGATTTTCCGATTTTTGACAGCGCAACTTTATAATCGTGTCGCACCTTATAAATAATATTGCAGTCGCTTTTATTAAAGGGTGGTGATTTTCGAAACTAAAATTACAGTGTAGTTAGGTTGGCAGTGTAGTTGGGTTGTGTTGGGGCTGTGGTGCAATGACTGGTTTATCCCTGTTTCAACAGATGGCGCGGCGTGCTTATCTTTCAATTAAAATATGTCGTAATTATTGTTTATTAGCTGTATCCGCGGCGTCACCCGCTTTGTAACCGGTTTCAAATTGTTTTTTTTTTCTAAAATTAATTTAGAGCTGGCAGAATTCTGTTAGTTGTATCTTTGCAGGAGGTCGTCTAGATGGGTACCCCAATAGTGCCAGTTATTCTACCGCCTGACCAGTGATGTGCAAACATTACTGTGCTTCGGTAGGAGGGCACTGTAGCTAGTGAAATTACTGGGCTAAAAAGTCTTAACGTCTCATGACTCTTGAGTAAGAAGCGTCGGTGCAGTGTTCCTTGAATTTCACATCATTGTGAAATCCTAAGTAGCACTGTACTGATTATGGGCAGCGTTATCTCTTTAACATCAGGAGAGCGTCTTGCTCGTCTTCTACTTCATCTCTTAAAAAAAAACTACTTTATAAGGTTATTACGACTTGTCTAAAATAGAAAATGTCCAACTTATTTTTTATGATACTCCAGATACCTCAAAAATGTCATAATTTTAGGCAGCCAGGGTATCTTCCTTGCTCCCAAATCTTTTTCTTTTTATTTTTTTTTAATTTTGGGAAACACTTAAAAATTAATAAATACTGCTACTTGGCTTCCACCACACTTTTAAAATTAATTCTCTGTATCCTCATTTAAAAAAGTTCCATCCTATGCTGTACCTCTAGTATCGCACATGCTCAAGAAATTTTTTTGAAGAGCGCTCCATCTTTTTATTTTACTTATTATAAGATTTTTCTATAATTTCATTTCTAAAATGCTCTCTCTCTCTCCTACTTTTTGTTTTGTCGTCTCTTATTTTATTTTTTAATGAGACACGCGAGTTTGCTTTATTTTTTTTCTTAAATTTTCATTTCATAAGGTTGCCGTTTTCACTTGTTTTATTTGAAGACAGTTATTTGTTTCCCAGGTAGGATATAAAACTTTTTATTTTTTCGTCTTCATAATATAAACCTTAAAACGGCATGGTGAGATTCCTTATTTTATTTTGCTCTCTATGCCATCAAAATGTTTGCAATAATATTGTGCAGTGCTTCTCTTGAGGAATTTTAAATTTAAAAAGTTAAATCTATGAATTTATTTTTCAAAATATATCAAATAGTGCGAGCTAGAGAGCGTCAAGCGCTCTTAAGTTTGCAGATATTGACAGTTGAGTGCAAACTTAAGGGACTCCGTCCACAGCGATGCCGTAGCTTTGCTTCTTTTACAAGTTTTTGTAAAAAAAGGAATGAATTTGGATTTTTAGGGATTCTGGCAGCGAGTTTTCTATGCCAGCCTTCTAACAAGTTGGTTGTTTGGTGTTTTGTTGCAGAATAGCTCAAAGTCTTCACTCATCTCTAAATGATATAGGTATACTGAAAATTTATAAAAAGAAATTGCCGTAAAAAACTACTGTTTTTTTTAAATTATGTGACCATAATATTAAAATTCAACATTTTGATCATTGGATATTTTTAAGAATGGAAATATTTAGTCCATTACAATCGACGATCACAAGTAGATGTTTTTTAATGCAAAAATATTATATTTGAAAAAATGATTCATCAATTTTATCAGGTTCTCAGCGTCGCTCACTCTTGACAGCCGAGGCTAAAGCAGTCGGTGGAAAGGTAGGCACCAACGCTGCGCAACGCGTATGCCCTAAGCGCTTAGTTAATCGTCATCGCATATCATAAACTCACTAGAAATTATTATACTTATTTAAATTGGAACGGTAATTTGTTCGGTATACAAAACTCAAGGGGATTGATGGTACCTCTAATTTGAGCTCGCATATTGGCAGTCAGATAAAGTCGAACTATGTAACTGGTAAAGTTTATATTTATCCATGAGAACAAATTTTAATTACCTTTTTGACGAAAATATAGACGTCTTGAAATCAGAGAGTGAAAGAAAAGAGGAGAGTGATGAAGTTCAGGAAGATTGTAAAAATAACATTATAAATGAAGAAAGAACTACGTTTTACATGGATGTACATACGTGAAAAAAATGCAACCGATCCGAAGACATGTAAAAAGAAACGAAACTATCACGTGTTCAAAATATCGGAAAAAGTGGACGTTACCTAAACACCAATGGGCTAATTGTTACAAACTGAACTATGGAAAGCGACTAAAAAACCGTGTTCTTGGCGTTTTCAAACATCAATCATAAGCCTAGATGAATCTGTGCGATGTTATGGTTTGTGTAAGAAGTGTGGTGCAACCGTAGAAGTATTCATAAAGTGGCCCACAGACAAAGTCATCGATTGCACTTGTATATTTAAAAACCAAAACATAGGATTCATTCATAATCGGTCAGAAAATTAAAGTTATCACCAATGAAACCCACAGAACTTAGCGTCGAGCTAAAAAACAATTCAGCTGTATCTGTCAGAAACTCGATGGTAGATTCTTTGTTAGATGACAACGATATTGAACCGCTTCACATACCCAAATTAGCATCTCTTCGGCAGATAAAATATGAACAACAATCATCGAAATTTTTCGACAAAAACCCAGTAATGAGTTTGTGGTTAATGGCACAAAACGTACTTTACAACGATATTTTAAGATTTATTTCTTTGCATCCCTATTTTATCGTGCACTATTGGACATCTAATCAAGAAGAATATTACAATGAATATAAAAAACAATTTAGAACTGTGATGAGCTTGGATGCAACTGGAAGTATTTTCAAAGATCTTGGGCCCTGTCCAGGCATCTTTGTAAACAAACATCTATTTCTATATGTCTGTATCATGCAAACATTACCGGGGCAGAGTGGCGTACCCTTAGGGGGTGAAAAAAAATAGTATAGGTACTATTTTTTTTCACCCCTGTAACTCCCTGTTGTTTAATATGTCAAAAGAATGTTCTACATATTCCTTCGTAGATTTGCAATCCGTGAAGGCTTTTATTGGAGCTCCTAAAAGTGCTGAGGAATCGTCGCAGACTACCTCATTAGGAGGTGAATTCTTTTGGGGCCAGTTTTCTAACCATTTGGCGATAGTATCTATGGTGTGACTTTCTGATATCATTTGAAATATACTCATATAATAACTACTACTAATATATTTCATTTCGTATATAGGTATACGAATAGATACTAGCCATTTCGTAAAGATATTGTATAATTTATCATGTTTTAAAAACATTGATCAAAGAGTGAATTTTTTTTACATAAAATGTATCCAAGGAATGAAACAGGTTGAAGACTATGAGGTAGCTCAAGAAATTGCCAAAGATATAGTAACACTATGCTTAGCAAAATTTTGTGGTCCGGACGCAGAGGGAACTTTGACAAATAGCGAAGTAGCCAAACGCAGACTGAAAGAAATTCAAAAATATATTATAGAAGAGTTACCACCAATGAAACATGAATGGAACATGACAACATTGAAGATAATTATAATGACAATCCTTTAATTTATTGTAATGGTTTGATGAAAGACGAATAAGAAGACACATATATCAAGGAGGAGTGTACATCTAAATCTGGAAAGAACAAAATTAAATGGCAAACAGATCATATTGCCAAAGAGAGAGTTATAAATGATGTAATGAATGAGGAATTCAATAACACCGATAATTTGTATTATTTCCCATCAATTATTGATACGAGTACCTTGTTGAGACTCATCAATCAACTGCCTCTTTGGTCCAATGTTATGAAGAATATTTATTCCAGTGATATAGCAACTCCCACGTCTTCGAATGTTGAAAGTTATTTTAAGAACATAAAATCCCTATTATGCAACTTAAAGACAAAAATTCATAAATTGAGAGTCGATGATTTCATTATGCAACATAATCAATATCTTTCGGGGAAATAAAATTGGCACATATAACTTACATTCAAATAATGTAGCTGCAGTTAAGAAAAAGACGTTAAACCCAAATTGACCAAAATTGTAAAGAAACAGGAGGACTCGGACGATGATTCAATATTTAGCCGTAATCCATCTTTGGTTGAGAACTGGCGCGGTAAAGACAAATCTGCAAAACCACCGGTAAAACACGCTTGCAAAAAATTCCCATAATGATGAATGGTACTTTAACAAGAGCAATAGACGGGGTTTCCGCTATTAATACATGTGCATTTGACGCCTTTTCTCAATCAATAGCTATAGGATATTTAGACGGTATGCGGCTAAATGTTGTAATAAACAGCTCACATGATCTTTATTTTGAATTGATTTGGAAAATGGCATCTAAAGACGCTAAGGGGGATGAAATATATAAGCTGCGCAATGCAGTTCTCATTAAACATTTCAATATAACAACGACAAGAGAAAAAAACAAATAAGTTGCGAATGTAATATATCATATGTTGTAGAAAATGTCGTCACAGATATTTTATATAGCGCGGAAATTCAAAAGTCTTGCTCAAACGGCAAACTGCCCCACTAACGGCAATAAAAGAAGATGTGGGTTTATTCCGCTGAATTTGGAAATTATCCAAGACCGTGGCATTGGGGCGCTTAATGCTGCAGCGAAAGAATCTATCAATAATAATGTTACAAATTGTAACCAACCTGACTGCAATGGGTTAAAAATTGATCTTTGGTCTTTATCCATTATAATTTTTTTTGAGTTAAATTCAAATGATCTAATAAATATATACGAAATTCCAACAATTTTAAAATTTGACAATTCATTTTACAGAATCTTGGCAGTCATTGATTTTATTCCACCTATAAGTGGAAATGTTGGTCACTACAGAGCAAACTGCCTAAGAGCGGTAGGCAAGTGGCAATGCTTTGATGATATGAGAAGCAAAATTGGACGTAGTTAAACGAAAATGTTTCATCCACAATCCAATTTGAGAAAAACGCACTTTTGTGTTTTAGCCGTACACTTTTTTGTTTTAAACAGTATAATTAAAAACTGTGAGTTTTATTGTAGGAATATGTCAGTATTTTTTAATGGTAATTAATTTTTTCAAATAGCATTTATTTTAGCTAAGTAATTAAAAAAATTGGTACTGGAACATTTTCCCTAAATTACTAATTTGTAGGGTTTATACGACAAATGTCCAAAATCCAAAATGTCCAATTATTAATGGTTATGAATTTTGCAAAAACAATCCACAACTAATGAAACATTTTAAAATTCAAGTTAAACATAAAATTCATGTAAAATCATTACATTTTATTACTTTGATCAAATAGTAAATGGAATAAACGTTTTATTTTCTTTCATTTTAATAAAAGGAGTTAACTGGAAAAATAAATCAAACACACCTGTTTGACTAATTAGTGGTTACGTCGTAAATTTTGTTTGTTATAGGTAAACCTTACAATATAATGTGCGGTTTTTTTTATGAAAATGAATATTTACCTATCTTACTAATATCATGAAAGTGAATTCTCCTAACTTCTGTAACATATCCGGGTGACCACACAACACACAACCAGTACTTATGAAAAAATCCCATGTCTCGAAGATGGCCAATTCGTATCGCGAGAGAAACACGGATGACAACAATGTATTTCAAATATGACATAAAATAGTAGAAGCAAAACGCTCAATACTATAATAGAGTACGAATTCCGCATTGCTGTAAAATCTAATCTGATGTAGTTTCTATGCCTACCCTCCAAAACGAATCTTTAAAAAAAAAGACAAAGACAATCGACCCTTTTGATCGACTTTTTCTTCTGCGGTTTTCAAAGCTCTGGAGATGAGATTCCACGAGCATTTGGTCACTGTTAGGTCGCCACAAGCTTTATGGCTCGTTTCCGACAGTACCATCCCAAAAATGAGGACTATACTACATTAAAAACTAGATTTGTACGTGATAGAGAATAAGTAACTAAAAAAAAAAATTAATAAAAACCTTGCGTTTCGATGTGAAACATTTTTTTAAAAACGTCAAGATGGCGGGACCAAGGTTTTTGCTGTGCCGCAGCTTTTCTGTTGAGGTACTAATTTTTTTTATCGGAGGTACTAAATATTGGTATATATGTTTCATGTAAATCCAAGACTTGGTCCCGCCATCTTGTTGCTCGCCTTTTTTCCGGGGGAAAAAAGCCCCTCTTGTCAGGAAAAAATATAAATATTCTAAACTGATGTGCAAGGAGTGGTTATGGTGTTGTTTATGAACGTACCAACATTGTGTAGGTACGCTCATAAACAACACCATAACCATGTAATGTTAATTATTTTTATTTGAAAACTATTATCTGTGTTCTCAAAGTATTCACTCTGAGCACGTATATACTTTCTATGCATTTGAATTATTTTAGAAAATACTTCAGATACCTCAGAAATACATAATTTTAGGAATCTAGAGCATCTTCCTTGCTCTCAAACCATTTTTAAATGCCAGATAAACAGATAAACAGTTTATTAATAATTTGTCCAAAATTACAAGTCATTTGAAAATACGTAAAATAAATTAAAATAACAAAATTTCATAATAAATAATATTAATATAAATTGAATTATAATCTTACGAATAAAGTGCCTCCATCGCACTTTTAAAAGTTTTTCTCTGTATCCTCATTTAAGTGTTCCACCCCGTGCTGTAGTATCGCACATGCTCGTGAAAAATTTTTGAAGGGCGTTTCCTCGTTTTTTTTATATTGCTTATTATACTCGTATTATAAGATTTTTCTATTGTTTTTTTTTTCGAAACGGTCTCTTTCTTTTTTTCGTCTCTTATTTTCTTTTTCTATGAGACACAGGATTGTTTTAACTTTTTCTAGAATTTCATTCAATGGATTTGATGCTTAGATGCCGTTTTCACTTGTAATATTAGAATTTGAAATTAGAATTTATTTTTCATTTCGCTACTTGTTTGTGGTATTCATTTCACAACTGGTTTCCGGTATTCATGTCCAGTCCTTGTTTTTTCATTTTTATTTATTTCAGGCTAGCCGATATACATCTCTGAGTTTCTTCCATAGTGTTATCAATTTTAATACTCATTTATTGTCCTTATTTGTGTAGTATTTTCGGCATTTCTGGAATGGTAATTAATAAGAATTATTTTTTTTAGGTAAATATAATGATTGCGAGCAATGTGAGTCAACTCTCAATAATCTACCCGGTAATGCCTTTTTTCGACCTATTCTGGCATTAAACCTTCTGATCCATTCTTCCGAAGCGTTATTTATACGATGTATTTGCTAAGAAAAACTGATGTCTTTCGGTTTCATATATTTAATACATTGTTTGTGAAAGTAATTAATAAATTGCGAAACATTATCATTATCCATGCGTTCGGCATCATCACGGATTTGTGACCATACTTCACTAATATGTACAGCTGGTTGCAATGGTAAATTAGCTAACAGCCTTGTTAATCTGTCAAATCGTTAATGAGCATCCAAGGACTGGCCATAATTCTACTCATACAGGAACACGCGCTAGTTATTATATTTTATCTTGCCATTCGGCCTAAGTGAACAAATTAGTATTATTAGGCTTTCATCCTTGAAGTTTTTGCATAGCAAAATTTGTAATTCTAGCCATAGACAGCAGCGGACTCGTTTACTTTCACTGAAAAAATTTACGCTACTGACCCGTAGGCCACCCGTTTTTTTTTGGCTTAGGCACGTAATGCACACTTTCCCGAAATGTGCATTTTCCCAAAAAGTACACTTGACTATAATGAATGTACATCTCAAATACATACTTTCCCAAAAGGTAGATACATTTTCCCAAAATGTACATTTTTCCCAAAATGTACACTTTTCCAAAATTTCCACTAAAAAAGTTTTTCTGAGATGAAAAACCTGGGTTATTCTCAGCTATGCTAGCAATAATAATATACTAGATGAAAACCCGGCTTCGCTCGGGTGAAATTTGACTCATAACATAATACATCCAGGTGCAAAATGTAGGTAGATATTTCTGTAGTCATCGGTTCTCAAAGAATATTAAAGGTATAAGCAAGCATAGATTCGCATGGCTTCGTTCGTTGTGTTTAATAAATAAAAACTGCAAAAATGTTTAAACAAATAATTTTTATTTCAAATCAACAATCAAAATAATAGTAGAGTCCCTGAGCCAAATAAAATAAACTTCCGTGGGACATCTCTCCGTCATACGAATTATTGGTATGTGCTTATTCGGCATATTTTTCTGAACATGAAAAGTGCGGTAGTCACTTCCTAAGTGTATGGGACAAAGATGGCCGCCAGGTCTATTCTATTGTACGGGTTGTATTAATATCTACTGAACCGATTTACTTATTTAGTTTAGTTCAACAGCATTCTAAAAAAACTTTATTCATTACGATAAAGCTATAAACAACGGAACTGCAGCCGTTTGAATGAGCCTCGGTAGCGCTGAACTCATAGCGGTAGCTAAGCCATTAGGCTACCGAGGCTCATTCAAACGGCTGCAGTTCCGTTGTTTATAGCTTTTTTGTAATGAATCAAGTTTTTTTAGAACGCTGTTGAATTAAGCTAAATATTTTATAATAACCTATATTTGCATTGTCCTAACGGTTACCTAGCTATATACATAAAAATAAATATTTTTTTTAGAAATTATGTTTTTTGGAAATATTTCCTTTGGTACTGACTTCACATTGATAGTTTTTAGGAATAAAATGATGCTCATTTAATAACCTATTAAAGTAAATCGGTTCAGTAGATATTAAAATAATCCGCACAATAGAATAGATTTTTTGCTTTTTCAAGTTCACAGTCATAAACGGGATCAGATAAGAAAACATTATTTTCACCAATATCTGGCTCCGGAAGTCCGAAATCTGTTAGTCTCTTTCCGTGGAGTTTTAATGTTTCATCAATTTCTTGTAAAGCCAACTGTTTGGATAATATTTCAGGGCGTGATCTTGTAAAGTCTTCGATAAAATGTGATGCAAACTTTTCCCAAAGAGCATTAGGATCAGTTACTTCACAAAATACGCAAATTAACGCAAACAGCTGTCGTAACTGCTGAGGAAGTTTGAAACCAATTGCTTCATCCAAACATCTTTCTCATTCTTGATCGTCAAAAAGGAGCCCTCTTGCGTGAGCAGCTTCTCGAAATGAGTTGTAAATAATATTTTCATAAGTTCTAACATCTCTGAAGCAAGTCGGCCCTTTGACGTGAAGAAGTAATAGCCGGAGATAATATCGTTCCCGATCAGAAAAGGAATAATTATACATTCTGGCAATTACTTTATCAGCCGCTGACTGAGATATTCGTGGTTGCCACTGTCCATGGTTAAATCTGAAATGTGTCGGAATTTCAGTGTAAAGATATTGTCGAGCACTTTCTTTTGTTCTGTTTAGCTCAAAAACTGCTAATAATGTTGATTTTTCAGCTGATCTAGCTGCTGCCTCATGAACATTCTGATCTGTAAATACGACAGTTTGTTGGTTTTCCAAATGAATACCTAACTGAATAATTGTGTGACTCATTTCGTGCATTGAAAATTCAAATATTCGCCAAACTGCTTCAGGAGCCGAAACATACCTGGTATCAATATAAGCCTTAATTTCATCATGGTGTTCATTGCTTGATGTCGATTGATCACTGGACTCTTGTGGCGCTACTGTGATTTGTATCTTTGCTCGGTCATGACCTTTATAAATATATTTATTTATATATTTCACACTTTTGACACTTGAACAAATTTCTACATTTATGTGAGCATTAAATTTTTTACATAGATAGGGATTGTAGGGCACCACCCATCTCTTATCACACTCGAAATCGTTCTTTTTTATTGTTCTTCCGTCGTCCCTTCTTCATATTATAGCATAACCTCCATTTTGGGTACCATCTCTAGTTTATCCGCAAAATGTCATCTAAAAGTTCCTTCAATTTAAGTTTAAAAATTCTGGCAATTAAATCGGGTCTATGTTCTTTTTTGGTGCCTTGTAAATTATCTAAGATTTTTTGCCAATTCGGATTGCACGTAAATGTAATAAATAAGTCTGGTTTACCGTACTTATATACAATTGCCATGGAATCCTGATAATTTTGCATCATATGCCGAGGACTTCCCACATAAGTTGATGGCAATATTATCATTTTACCAATGCCTTGACCCATTTCTCTATCATTATTATACAGGCTATCCATTAAATTGTTATAATTGTCAGCTCTGAGCTGTTTTTGATTCATTCGAAGAAACAATAATCGTTGAGATTCAATCCTAACATAGGCCAAGACACAATATTCATGAAAAAGTTTTTCGGCGTAAAATAATGGGCTAAAATTTTTACGAACAGCAAGTCTATACTGATAAAATTGTAACATTGTAAGACGGCTTCGAGCAGTTCGTCTCTCTTCTCTGTTTTGAAGATTTTCATGCCATCCGAGTTCTCCATTAGGAAAAAGTAAAGGAAAGGCTAAAGGGTCAATATTGGGACTGGTTGATTTGAGTGTAGTTAAGTGTTGAGAATATTCTTGTACAGAGAAGTCTATATTTAATGGAGGTTCGCCGTTTTCTCCTACAAAAATGACCGCTACCTCATTATTTGATGGTGTGTTATACCGACGCAAATCAAGAGATTTATGTTTATAAAACTGCATTGATACCGAATATTTGGGTCGATTTTCTGAGGCTGCTTTTAATTCCTCTTCAGCTAAAATTGCACCCACCCTTTTGTATATTTTGACAAAAGGATTAGATTCATTTAGCATTGTTTGTAAGGACCTCATTATATTGCTTCTACAATTGTTATTTCTAGAATCAGATAAACGTTCATTTAATGCTGCTTCATTTTCAATTATGTACAATTGGTTGTATTGTGGTTTATGACCTTGCAACGGAATCAAAGATCCAGTTTTTATGTAAATTTGCCCTTGTACCCTATAAGTGAAAAATCCTGGAGGGAGTGTGTTCAAGTTTGAATTTATAGATGCCATTGCAAATGCTGAATTATATTGTCGTATATTAGCCTTAAAATGATTAGCATCAGACGTATTGCTTTTGTATAAATCTAATAATATATCAGGAATTGGCTTTAATGCTCTATCTGGGTCTATGTATACCTTCCCATTATGACAACAATTTTTAAAATGATTTTTAATTTTTTCACCAAAAAAATGAAGTGCTTGACATTGAACACATTCATAATTCATAGACCCAACTGAATGTACTGATACTTGAATGGTGTTATTTGAAAGTGCTAAATATACATAGTTAGTCCTGGGGGGCTGATGTTCTGTACTAAACCTGCTTGAATATTTACGTTTCTTCGGGGGTCTGCCCGCCATTTGGTATGTTTTCTTTCTCCTCTTCTTCTAAATAAATAAAATCACTGCTGACTGACAGCATTGATTCTTGTATTTTCTCGTTGTCCGAAGAAACATCATCAGTCAACTCTTCGTTATCGACCTTAAAGGGGAAAATATATTCAAATAATAATAATTATTGTGAATGTATGTAGGTATATTAGTAGAGTCCCCGAGCGAAATAAAATAAACTTCCGTGGGACATATCTCCGTCATACGAATTATTCGTATGTGCTTATTCGGCATATTTTTCTGAACACGAAAAGTGCGGTAGTCACTTCCTAAGTGTATGGGACAAAGATGGCCGCCGGGTCAATTCTATTGTGCGGGTTATATAAATATCTACTGAACCGATTTACTCAGTAGTGAGGGAACTCATAGCGGTAGCTAAGCCATTAGGCTACCGAGGCTCATTCAAACGGCTGCAGTTTCGTTGTTTATAGCTTTATTGTAATGAATCAAGTTTTTTTAGAACGCTGTTGAACTAAACTAAATATTTTATAATAAGCTATATTTGCATTATCCTAACGGTTACCAAGCTATTTACATAAAAAGAAAATTATTTTTTTAGTAATTATGTTTTTTGGAAATATTTCCTTTGGTACTACTGACTTCACATTGATAGTTTTTAGGAATAAAATGATGCTCATTTAATAACCTATTATTTGACATCCTTTTTAAGCAAATCGGTTCAGTAGATATTAAAATAATCCGCACAATAGAATAGGCCCGGCGGCCATTTTTGTCCCATACACTTAGGAGGTGACTACCGCACTTTTCATGTTCAGAAAAATATGCCGAATAAGCACATACTAATAATTTGTATGATGGAGACATAACCCACGAAAATCGTTATTTGAAGACTTTTTTGTAAATGGGTCTTACACTATATTTTCACACCTCCATCTGGTAATAAGTATTATTTTTCATTACACTGTACGCAGTGACATACACCATTAACTTACCTGAAAGTCATCAAATAAATCTTGGGATTTGTCAGGTTGTGTAAATGTAACAGGAGCAGTTTGATTTTTTGGAAAATGGTTTGATAGTTCCCGAGCCTTGGTTATTCTTAACTGCCTCATTGTTTCTAGGCCACAACACTCGCAATAATTGAAATTGTCTGCAAAAATATATACAATTAATAATGTCAGTAACGTAAAGTCAGCAGTAAAGCCAAGTTCAAGTTGAACTTGCACATAGGGGTCCATTCCATTATCAAGAAAAACGGTAAAATTTCGTGTCTGTTTCTGTTCATAATACCTCAACACAGGCTAGGTATGCATGTGGTCATTGATATTATTTATCATTTATCGGGTTATAGAGAAAAAATATTGCGCCGCTTACCGAGTATAATTTTGTCGCATTCCACACATCGACTGCACATTTGCATTTCCTTGCAGTTTCTTGTAAATATTTTGCCTTTACAAAAATTGCATGTCACTGGAAGTAAATAAGTACTTATTACAAGCTTTATATTACTTTCACCTGTCTGTTGTCTGTCTGTCTGTCTGTCTGTCTGTCTGTCTGTCTGTAATCAAATCTTGCAAGTTTGATTTGACCCACTTCCCGGTTTCCAATTGAGCTGAAAATTTGTATGCGTGTGTAAATCGGATGACAATGCAATATTATTATGACATGGAGCTGATCTGATGATGGAGCTGGAAGGTGGCTATAGGAACTCTGTCATTAAACAACGCAACCCCATCGAGTTTGGGCTCATTTGATTCGTCTTGATGAGTACTATATGAAGCAAGATGGTAATGATAATTAAAGCTTGTTTTTAAAAAGTATTTTTAAAATTTCACTTGTTTTATTTAAATGCAGAATGTCTTACAATCTTATTTCATCTTAATTCACTTAAAAACACAACCTGCCTACATACCTACTAAAATACTACTCACCATCTTTGCGGAGAGCCCTTCGCTGCATCCATTTTGCCAGTGTCGAGTAAAATATGGGTTATGGTTAGTATTCTTTTTTCTATGGTTGTTAATCTCAGGTTCATGGTTCATGGCATCAGGTTTCAATCTCAGGTTTCAAGAAAAATCACATAACAAAGAATATATATATAAAATATGATAAAAATAGTGTCAAAAACAATATTTTCGCAAAACGTCAACGATTGACGCCACCGCAAAAATCAATATTTTTTTATGTTTTGTTATTCATATAAGGTTTTGATCGAGTCTACCGTACTCCTTGACGAAATTATATCATTAAAAAAAAAAGTGCCAAAAACAATATTTTCGCGAAACGTCAACGATTGACACCAAAAGTGGCGATAGCGGTTTGTTTGTCAGTGCCGTCGGAATTTAACGAAATTCTCCATAATCCGAATTTTGCGGATATATGTTGTCGACTCAAAATCAATATTTTTTTATGTTTTGTTATTCATATAAGGTTTTGATCGAGTCTACCGTACCCCTTGACGAAATTATTAATATATGTAAATGCTCCAACCCTCTGGCCCCTGGCAGACACCATTGAAATTCGTAATGGTTCCACTATTATGTAAAAGGTGTCTGCCAGGGGGAAACCGTACTTAATGTCTGCCAATGGAGGCCGTGATCGTGCGTGCGTGCGTGCTTACAGTGCTCTTCTGCTGTTTGTAGCACGTTGAATTTTTCAGCTTTTTGCCACACCACGACATTAAAATTCGGAAAAATAACTCGTACGCTGCTCATTAGAGCTATTTCATAGATCCGACTTTAAATTTCGGATAATTATACCAAGGTTTGAAATGCCATCACAGAAATATAATGCATCTGGGTCTGATCCGTAACCGTTTATTAGTTCCCTGGAGGCCAAAGAAGAAAATATTAATATTTTTTCCGAATCTCCATCATTTGTTATAAGAAAATGTTTGCTAACAGCATCAGGGACGTCATCTAACCGATCAAAGGTTAATCTGTTTGTTTTCACTGTTTTTTTTCGTGCTCTGTACAGCGAGCTTTTTATTTCATTAAACGACGGCATGCTATTGGCTTCAGCATTTCCATTGTTAAAAATTTAGGCAATTTGATTTAAAAAAAAAATTGTACGGACTTATAATCTTGGCATACCTCATCCTTTAAGATTTTAATAACTAAAGATCTCTTGATTCGTTCTGGGTCCGGCAAGTGTGCATGTGTTTTTCTTTCAATATATGTGATGTAGTGCTGTCTAATGTTAACGTGGCGAATCAGTCTTCCCGATTCCTACACTGCCAAAGTGTCGGTCCAGAAGTATTTGTTTTTCGGAGGTTGAATTGATATCCATCTTTTGTTATATATATTTTATGTTTTTGGTTTTTATAATTGAGAAATCCAGTTTTTCTTTTATTCCAAAGAAACTCTAAAATCAATTAGGCCATAACATTAATATGCATATTTATTATAGTACACCCTTGGCGTACACGTAGGAAAAATATTCCAACGTGCAGAGGCCTTTTTGAGCTTTTAATATAAATCTAATGGGTTATTATTATGTTATACTACTAGTAAGTCCTTAATTGTTATGATCAATAATTTACTTTCCTGAAATGTCGCATCATGTTGTACAACGTTGCACAGCTGTAAATTATTTGTGATGCCTTTTCTGGCCTATAGTGTAAGGTCCTGTCGATGCCTAAACATCTAAAAATTTCTTTTAGATACCTGTTAGTCCTTTCTACGCAATTGCGTACCTGACAGTGCCATTTAGTATATCTCTCGGCGGCACTGTTAGGAGCGGCGTCTAGGTCTGGGGTCAAGAGCCAAGTCTCTAAAGCATAAAAAAACCGAAAAAGCCAAAATGGCCGAATCTCCTGTTTTTTTTTTCAGTTCTAATTGAAGATTGTCACTCATTTACTGACTGACCGATCATCAGAATTTTATGGACAAAGATATTTCAAATAAATAAATGTAATTGCTCATTATAATAGTAATGGTAACGTATTGATTTAAGCAAATAAATATTTCTAAGAACTCCAAAAATGTTATGAATTTTGATTATTATTCGTAAACGTTAAAATTATATAAGCGTTTTTTATGCCCTATCGCACTCCCAGTGCGATACAGGGATACAGGCAAAAAACGATGTTGCTCCAAGGATCACGTGATCACGTAAGGTCATAACGGCAATGACACTTGACACTCACGTTAATTATAATTATTTTAATAATTGGTGTTTATACACGGAATCTGTGCAACAAGAGTAATATTTTCGCCCCAAGTAAAGAGGTGCTTTAGGACACTCAAAGCATATTTAACTAAATTTTTGCAAAAGTGCATGTATCGCACCGGGGGTGTAATATTATATTATAAATTACTGTGTATGTTTTGTTAAAACCAAAATATTAAAAATTCGGTCAGCTATTATATGTAGGTTACCAATTAGGTCACCAGGTTGACGTAGAAACTAACCCAAAAGGTAATATTGTCCAGTACCACTTGAATAAAGCCGCCTGAGCTCCCTCTTTACATTGGAATGATTGAATATAAATTGGTCATGGACACGCCCTGGATACCTGGCGTTAATTTTTATAATTTTGCAATCAACATCCACAACCTAGATTAATTATATTATTTATAAAATGTGACTATCTCGCAAGCAACGCAGCCTAGGACGTCCAGCGTCCACCTACAAGGTGAACAGACGAACTTAGTCGCCGGAAGACGCCGTATGCAGGTCGCTTGCAACCGGTATACGAGTATATTGAAGTTCAAAGAGGAGGCCTATGTCCAACAGTGGACCTCCTATGGCTGAGATAATGATGATCACTCTCTCGCTAGCACGATATTAGGATGAATTTTGAAATAGGTATAAATTTAAAATTTGTAGAATGTTTTTTTTACGTTCGAGTTTGAAAAATATATTTTTTTGTTAGTCTATGCTGTCCCACTGCTGGGCAAAGACCTCCCCCAAGTCCTTCCATTTATCTCTATCCTCTGGCACCTCAGGCCAGCCGACCTGGTAAGAGTCGAGGTCATCCCTCTATCTCTTCCTGGGCCGCCCTCGGCGCCGTCGCCGAGGCCGGCCCTTTATTTATAAAACAAAAATATTTTCTCCAGATTTGTAGTAAAACATTTCCAAAAAGTAAATTCTACGAATACGAGATAGTCACATAAGGACGAAGCTCTTAAGATACCTATTAATTAATTATATATATACTCGTAATAAAGATTGATTAAAAGCCTGTTCAAAGCTGTGCGATATTTGCTAGGAACCGCCTTTCGGCAAGGACGGATTTGGGGCAGCCCTGTTTAGGAATGTGCATTTTGATTTTTTTTCTTAGCACTGGGAATACCTAAACCGATTGCATAATACTTCATAGAAAGGATTATAATCTAATATTCTTAACACTCAGAGGGAGTAGTCAGATATCGCCGTTTCCGGCGAATAAATGGATAATCGACATTGTCTTGTTTTTGCTTTTATTTCAAATTCGAATTAAATAGGTCCAAATACATCTACTCAATTTTTTCGACGCCTAGTCATCAATCAAAGTCAATTAAATTATATATATCTTATGTAACGAATTCTAATTTTACCAGTAGCACTTTTTTTTAAAAAGTTTATTGGCAACTGGATACAAAGTCCTTAATGCCTAACTTATTACCTAATTATACATTTTATAATTTTTCTACAGTACAAACAATGAATTTGTAAAATTGCTTGAAAATACGCTGGCACACTTAAAAGTTTTTTTCAAATCACAAGGTATTTCGTTCTCGCAAATACTCTGGAGTTCAGTTACTAAAACTAAACGCTCGAAGTTGAATTTTTGACACTTCATCACAATAATATTATGTTCGAGGTCAGCAACCTCATTCACCCAAAAATCACACTTTGCATCCTTCTTCACCAGGTGGGCGGGGATGAAGGCGCGCAATTTATGTTTATTCAGGAAGCTGCTCGCCGCCGCGGCATTCCAAAAAGCCGCGGCAGCGAACAGCCTCCCAAAACAGGACTGCTTCCTGAATACCAGTTGCACATTTATTGATGTATTGCCCGTCCTGTTACGATATTCCACTCCTTCAGGAAATGGTGGGGGGAAAATTTTGACATGGGTGCAGTCAATTGCGCCTAAAATATCTGGCAACCCATGTTTTGTTGGAAGCCATAGGCTACACTCTGTCTTGCTTCCTCATTTTCAGGGAAAACAATCCATTTTGGCATAAGTCTGAAAATAAAAAATATAATTATAGAAGGCAAGAATGGGACATGAATCAGATTATCTGTGTAATTATGTACCTAATTTATACCTAAATATTATATAACTGAATATTTTTTACGGGTCGGTACAATAAAAACCGGGATACGGTACGATTTATTCCAATTATTTACAAGTTAACTTATTCTATTCCTACTGACTACGATCCTAACCTACAAAATATACCTACGTATGCCTACGAAAACTTATCTTAATACTATATTACACAGCTAAAACTACTTATAACTAGATAATGAGGGCGCCAGGAGGATATTCTTTAGGGATCCCGCAAAAACCTTGCCACGGCTCTTTCATCAGCGATAGTTTGAAAGGCGTGGCGGTAAGCTACAACAATATTATTATGTTAATTGTTGTGCTGTTAATTCCCGTTTGACTTTCTACAGCTCAGTTAAAGAATATAGTGCAACTTACCCCTTCCCGATACACAACACTACACTTTGGAATTACTTAATATCCAGAAATACATTTCTATACAATTTGTAAGTGCTCAAGTAACTCGATTGCGTTCGTACTCGCCGAGTGCACGACCTCTAATGTCCTCCGGAGTCGGGACGCTTGTGCATTAATTTTTAAATATTATAAAATAAATAAAAATCATTTAATTCGGACACACAGCCCATATTACACATCTTAAAACATATTATATAAATTAAAATAAATTCATCAGTTTTTCAATAATTAGCATTTACAATATTATCAAATAAAAAATTAAAATTACTATCCAAAATTAAATTATAATAAGAAAAACAAAAAATACGATAAAATATACAAATAAAAATAGAAAATTAAGATTATTATCCAAAATTAAAATCAATCCAATTAAAATACAATAAAAATTTAAATGTCAAATAAAAATTAAAATACAATAAAAATTTAAATGTCAAAATATTATAAAAATCAATCAAATTTAAATACACAACTAATAAAAATTCTAATGTCAAATAAAAATTTAAATTATTATGAAAAAT
Source organism: Hemithea aestivaria (assembly GCA_947507615.1). Classification (NCBI taxonomy): domain Eukaryota; kingdom Metazoa; phylum Arthropoda; class Insecta; order Lepidoptera; family Geometridae; genus Hemithea; species Hemithea aestivaria. The sequence goes on from OX382323.1 coordinate 8,096,806, forward strand.
TAAATACAACCAAAATTAAATACAATAAAAATGAAAACATGGTAATATACATACACTAGGCTCAATGCAAAAATAATACACACAACACAATTACATAGCAGGAGCAACGAGATCAAACGGTAACCACTCTTAGACCTTATAACACTCTACGGCTCACATGCAGCTGCATCCAGTGCCTCCATATGGGAGACTCCAGCTTGCCTCCTATCACCCCTACCATCCTATTTGGGCTTCCTCGGACGCGTCGCATAAGGGATGCTGCCCTTTTACGGAGAATCGCCTCAAAAGAGTCGGTATTCCCGTCAGCAAACATCCCCGATGCGCTACAAAACCTTGGAAGCCCAAACATAACTCTGAAGCCGTTGTTGTACTGGACACGAAGAGAGTTGAGCGCCTTCAGTGTACAGTTGGCCCAGAGACTGCACGAGTAGAATGTTTGGCAGTATGCCTTGAACAGAGTTATTTTAACAGAATCAGAGCTGCGTGCAAATCTACGAGCCACCATATTACACCTGACAGCCAACGCTCTTCGCTCCCTGTCAAATGCAATTATAAAATTTGACACCGCAAAAAGCATCCATCAGACCAGGTTTCGAACATCGGTCCTTTGGAACGTCAGTCCAAGCCTGTCACTACTTAGCCATTCAACTGTTACAAATTTGTGTCGAAATGAAGTATCAGGTTTGGCCTCACAAATTTTAAATAAAGATGGACAGAGTTGCTAGAACTGGTGTTTTTACAAGTTGTGTTTTAATGGCATTACTTTGTGTAAATTACTTACATATTTACAATGGCTCGTGTGACTTGTCCAACGTATTTGCTGACCGTTGTTTGGCCGATGGCCAATACGTGGTTTTGGCCTGTACCGCGCTGGTAATTACCGTCAGCCATTAGACAGATGGAAGTGAGGACCTGTCGTATATAATATGTTACAACAAGCACTGTAAACTGTAGCTAGTTAAAATACTGGGCTAAAGAGTTTTAACATCTTATGACTCTTGAGTAACTTCTTACTTAAGAGTACGTTGGTGCCGGTGCTGTGCGCCTAGAATTTTACATCATTGTGAAATTCTGGGTAGCACTGTACCTACTGATTATATAATCCCATATGGGCAGCCCATATGGGCAGCTTTATCTCTTATCAACACGAGAGCATCTAGCTCGTCTTCTTACTATTTGGTAAAAATAAATACGTAATATTAACTTTACCCTAGAATCAGTCTACCTATGTGATTACCTAGGTTGCGATGATTATATTTATTGCAACTTTGACGCTGAATAACTCCAAAATCTGACGCTTTGCAAGGGTGGGTCTCTAAACATTAGTTAGTTGGTATTGTAAATGCAAAAGTTTATGAGTGTGTATGTTTGTTACTTCTTCACGCCTAAACGAGTGGACCGATTGAGCTGATTTGGTATAGAGCAGCGGACATATAGAGCAGTGCAGCGGGTAAAACCGCTAGGCGCAGCTAGTAAGTAATAAATTTGATTATTGGGCATATTCCCAGTTGTCTTACCGCGTAGTCTTACCAGTTGGACTACTGGGAATTTCCTTCCCAATAGACTTACTAGTAAGACCATTGGTAAATTTGTGCCCAGTAGACTTACCAGTAAAACAAATCTCCCAATAGTCCTACTCTAACATACGAGTCTACATAGACTTAGGTTACTGATATAGACATTTAATTTGTTTGCATTTCATATACAATGTAATATTGTTTTTGAATAAATGACTTGAATAGACAACCTACATAGTGGGCTTCAATCTATGACCCAAGATAAAACATTTGCTTGATAGACTGTTTGTAAGTAAGTCTACGGCCGCTTGTTACGCGTGAAAAAATAAAATTTCTAACTAAACATGGAAAAAATACCCACCCAAAGCAATACCTATGGTAGGTAATATTAAAAACACAAGTGAAGCTATTATTTTTAATTTAAAATTAATTTATTTTTATATTCTACTTTAATTAATTTTTATAAACACATGCTTAGAAATTTGGCATTTTGCGAGTTTGTCATTTTGAGACAGCTGGCATTTTGTAATTCTGACGATTTGGGAATCTGTAATTTTGAATTTTTGACATTATGAACACAAACCGTTTTTATCTTGAACTTTGTTCGTTCGAGTTTCATCCAGTTAGATATTATAAGATCCTTGGACGAGAGTTGCTACTCTTATGTCAATACTGTTGTGCTACGACTCCATGTGTCATGCTACGGACACAGCACTTTGTGAGACTTGACAGTGCATTTCATTGTCAAATGCTACAGATTCGCGAACTCGCCAACACGTTCATAAAGAGAGAGAACAAATATATTTAAAACATGGAGATAGATAAAATATGTGAGAATAAAATGAAACAATATTTATGGAACAACACATTTAATGTCAAAATATTGACTAAAAGTAGACAAAAATATTAGTAGAGTGAAAAAAAAGAAGAATATAACAAAGTGCTTAGCCGTGTGCCTAAATGTTTTTATAAATTGCTAAAATAACAAAGCTCAAATTATATTTTGCGACATTTATTAAGAAATTACGAGTATGTTATAATGTTAATGATAAAAAAAATTACAATCTTTGGAGATTTTTTTTAAATATAATTGCTTGGGCAATCCTTTTTTTTCTGGTACATACATATGTAATTAACACGTGTAGACAATTTAATTTAATCGGGTATGTAATCCACGTATTTTGTAAAATACAAGTATGTAAGCTAAATGTGCATTACGCATAATGGCCCAAGAGCCTGCGATCGGCAGACCTTAGTTATTTTATAAAAGTTGAAAGTTTGTATGTGAAATGACGAAGGTCAGCCGATCGCAGGCTCTTGCTCTATAATGTTATAATATCGAGGAACGATAAGTACGCATGATGACTATTAAAAGCAACCAAGTTTTGAAATAAAATTAAACTAAAAATTAACTCGCGAGTATAAAAATCAAAGGTGATAAAATTTTATACAATTAAAAACTAGGATTTTATCAACAACTTTCAACCTCTTAGACAAACAAATAAGTCATACACACGTCATCACGTTTATACGAGTATTAAACAAGTTATAATTATTATAGCTTAAAAAATAAATAAGTTATTATGTTAATTTTAGAAGATATAAACAAAATCTAAAAAAAAATGCTTTCGCCTTTTTCCCACTTGCTTCAAATAAAACCAATTTATTGCAAAGTTCAATTTTTCCGATTATTATTATTCGCCTATTACTAATGATTATAAAAATCTCAAAATTATCTCTAACTTTTAATACTGATGTTGAGTAGATACAATACACGTTAATATCTACTTTAAAGTTATCATGATTTGCATAGGACATAATATAATTTGTAATTACTACTCATGACTAATATCTAAATACATCATACGAGTACATCCACAGCCACGCATAAAATACAATCTTAATTATTATTTCATTTTTTTTATTTGATCGATGATTTCTATAGCTAGCATATGGGTATAGTGTATCATAGCATCTTAATGTTAACGTCATATTATGAAAATTGCAGTGTTGGTTCTAAAATATGGGATGACCAAATTTCTAAGCAAAATTCTTGCACCGTTGTCCCCGAAGCATGGGACAGATTCTTTTCATTTCAAATTTACAATAATAAAGGATTCTTCGACGACTTTGGTAATAATGAAGATCACTTGGATGGAGCTCAAACATACATAAAATATAATATTATATTATTTAGTGACATGTAATGTGTGACTCTACGCAGACTACAGACAATCGTAATATTATTATTTTACATCCACAATTTTCGATCTTTTACACAATATGATTCATTTTAGGATTCATTTTCAGAAATATAGATATCATCGACAAATTGTCCTCTAATATTATAACTATCATTTCATTGTATTATTTGTTATAGGTATATAATTAAATCTAGATCAACCAAAATTACATTAATGTCCCATAAACTTGAGGTGCGTTTTACTTGGTTAAACTTTAATTTTAATCTGTATCACCTATTTGAGACCTATTTGAAATTTCCCTACTCATATACCTACATAATATTACTTTCTAAGGCTTTTTATTTATTATGTATTATAAAAATATTTGAAAAAAAAAACGACGGTAAAAAATCATCTTTTATTAACCTGTCTAATAATACGAAATGACCGAACAACAAGCATGTCACAAGATATTCGCATATTAAAATAACGTTTTAGCGACTAATGAACAATAACGTTAAAAATAACTCTTTCTTTTCCGACTCTTATCACACACTTTATGCGGTCGGTAAAGTACGAGTACGTTTTCCTCTAATGTCCCGAAATTTTTATTAGAATGTTTCACGTTCCACTAGAATGGTATTTCAATTCAAGAATGTCGTCCTCCTTTCGACTTATAAGCAATATTATTACTAAGTATATTGTGTCAATAAAAACCTGCCGTGCAGGTGATAATATTCTTTTATTATTAGGGCTCAAACCAACACCTGCATTGGTGCACTAACCTAGCGTAAACCATTTCTCATCTGATTGTTTACCTGCATTGGTGCACTAACCTAGCGTAAACCATTTCTCATCTGATAGTTTGGCCATTATCCCAGGGTGAACTTTTTTGTCCCATCTTTACCCAGATCTTTACATGTAATTTGTAATAATGTACTTGCATCTAATCTAAACATGATATAATATTAAAGTTCTTGCCTAAAGGCAATGCCAATAATTATAAAACTACAATTTTATGAATTTATTTGTTATCGGACACATTAAGACAATGTCGACTTTGTAATGGTATTTTTTTATTTACCTATATTTTTTTGTTGATGCCGAGAACAATAAATGCATTACGCATAACCCTTCCGCCGGGGGTATGGGAGGGCGAACTTACTTGTCGTCGAGAATTCTTATGCTTGGGCACATTAAGAAAATATCATCACTGTAATGGTATTTTTTTATATTGACGCCGCGAAAATATGCATTACGCATACCCTCCCACCAGAGGTATGGGAGGCTTATGTGTGTGCCCCGTGCAGGATGACTGCACGGGTATAATCACTAAAATCGCATCGTCTTTGTAACGGATAACTGGGAATCGGCAGAGCCTTGGCATCCAGTTCCCCATTGACGACCGCCCGCCTTAACGAAATCGAATTTATTTGTTATCGCGTATTCTTATGCTTGGGCAAATTAAAACAATGTCATTATTGTAATGATATATATTTTTTTTGTTGACGCCGAAGTAAAATGCTTTGCACATACCCTCCCACCGGAGGTATGGGAGGGTTATGTGGGACTCCCCTGGCAGGATGACTGCACGGATATACCCACTAAAACTCGGCGGGTTTTTCGCATCGTCTTTGTGACGGAGGACGGGGAATCGGCAGAGCCTTGGCATCCAGTTCCCCATCGACGACCGCCCGCCTTGACAAAGGCGAATTTATTTGTTATCGCGTATTCTTATGCTTGGGCAAATTAAGACAATGTCATCATTGTAATGGTATTTTTTTTTTTGACGCTGAGAAAAAATGCTTTGCGCATACCCTCCCACCGGAGGTATGGGAGGGTATGTGGGACTCCCCTGGCAGGATGGCTGCACGGGTATACCCACTAAAACAACTCGGCGGCACTCCCGCATCGTTTTTAAGACGGAGGACTGGGAATCGGCAGAGCCTTGGCATCTAGTTCCCCATCGACGACCGCCCGCCTTAACGAAGGCGAATTTATTTGTTATCGCGTATTCTTTTGCTTGGGCAAATTAGGACAATGTCATCATTGTAATGGTATTACTTTTTCTTTGACGCCGAGAAAAAATGCTTTTCGCATACCCTCCCACCAAAGGTATGGCCTCATGTGGGACTCCCCGGGCAGGATGACTGCACGGGTATACCCACTAAAACAACTCGGCGCCACTCCCGCATCGTCTTTGTGACGGAGGACTGGGAATCGGCAGAGCCTTGGCATCCAGTTCCCATCGACGACCGCCCGCCTTAATAAAGGCGAATTTTTTTGTTATCGCGTATTCTTATGCTTGGGCAAATTAAGACAATGTCATCATTGTAATGATTTTTTTTTGTTGACGCCGCGAAAAAATGCATTACGCATACCCTCACACCGGAGGTATGGGAGGGTTATGTGGGACTCCCCGGGCAGGATGACTGCACGGGTATACCCACTAAAACAACTCGGCGCCACTCCCGCATCGTCTTTGTGACGGAGGACTGGGAATCGGCAGAGCCTTGGCATCCAGTTCCCATCGACGACCGCCCGCCTTAATAAAGGCGATTTTTTTTGTTATCGCTTGTTCTTATGCTTGGGCAAATTAAGACAATGTCATCATTGTAATGGTTTTTTTTTTTACGCCGAGAAAAAATGCATTACGCATTCCCTCCCACCGGAGGTATGGGAGGGTTATGTGGGACTCCCCGGGCAGGATGACTGCACGGGTATACCCACTAAAACAACTCAGCGACACTCCCGCATCGTCTGTGTGACGGAGGACGGGGAATCGGCAGAGCCTTGGCATGCAGTTCTCATCGACGACCGCCCGCCTTAATAAAGGCGATTTTTTTTGTTATCGCGTATTCTTAAGCTTGGGCAAATTAAGACAATGGTATTTTTTTTTTGTTGACGCCGAGAAAAAATGCATTACACATACCCTTCCACCGGAGGTATGGGAGGGTTATGTGGGACTCCCCGGGCAGGATGACTGCACGGGTATACCCACTAAAACAACTCGGCGGCACTCCCGCATCATCTTTGTGACGGAGGACGGGGAATCGGCAGAGCCTTGGCATCCAGTTTCCCATCGACGACCGCCCGCCTTAACAAAGGCGAATTTGTTATCGCGTATTCTTATGCTTGGGCAAATTAGGACAATGTCATCATTGTAATGGTATTTTTTTTTTTTTTTGTTGACGCCGAGAAAAAATGCATTACACATACCCTCCCACCGGATGTATGGGAGGGTTATGTGGGACTCCCCGGGCAGGATGACTGCACGGGTATACCCACTAAAACAACTCGGTGGCACTCCCGCATCGTCTTTGTGACGGAGGACGGGGAATCGGCAGAGCCTTGGCATCCAGTTTCCCATCGACGACCGCCCGCCTTAACAAAGGCGAATTTGTTATCGCGTATTCTTATGCTTGGGCAAATTAGGACAATGTCATCATTGTAATGGTATTTTTTTTTTTTTTTTGACGCCGAGAAAAAATGCATTACGCATACCCTCCCACCGGAGGTATGGGAGGGTTCTGTGGGACTCTCCGTGCAGGATGATTGCACGGTTATACCCACTAAAACAACTCGGCGGCACTCCCGCATCGTCTTTGTGACGGAGGACGGGGAATCGGCAGAGCCTTGGCATCCAGTTCCCATCGACGACCGCCCGCCTTAATAAAGGCGATTTTTTTTGTTATCGCGTATTCTTATGCTTGGGCAAATTAAGACAATGTCATCATTGTAATGGTATTTTTTATTTTTATTTTTTATTGACGCCGAGAAAAAATGCATTACGCATACCCTCCCACCGGAGGTATGGGAGGGTTATGTGGGACTCCCCGGGCAGGATGACTGCACGGGTATACCCACTAAAACAACTCAGCGACACTCCCGCATCGTCTGTGTGACGGAGGACGGGGAATCGGCAGAGCCTTGGCATGCAGTTCTCATCGACGACCGCCCGCCTTAATAAAGGCGATTTTTTTTGTTATCGCGTATTCTTAAGCTTGGGCAAATTAAGACAATGGTATTTTTTTTTTGTTGACGCCGAGAAAAAATGCATTACACATACCCTTCCACCGGAGGTATGGGAGGGTTATGTGGGACTCCCCGGGCAGGATGACTGCACGGGTATACCCACTAAAACAACTCGGCGGCACTCCCGCATCATCTTTGTGACGGAGGACGGGGAATCGGCAGAGCCTTGGCATCCAGTTTCCCATCGACGACCGCCCGCCTTAACAAAGGCGAATTTGTTATCGCGTATTCTTATGCTTGGGCAAATTAGGACAATGTCATCATTGTAATGGTATTTTTTTTTTTTTTTGACGCCGAGAAAAAATGCATTGCGCATACCCTCCCACCGGAGGTATGGAAGGGTTATGTGGGACTCCCCGGGCAGGATGACTGCACGGGTATACCCACTAAAACAACTCGGCGCCACTCCCGCATCGTCTTTGTGACGAAGGACTGGGAACCGGCAGAGCCTTGGCATCCAGTTCCCATCGACGACCGCCCGCCTTAATAAAGGCGATTTTTTTTGTTATCGCGTATTCTTATGCTTGGGCAAATTAAGACAATGTCATCATTGTAATGGTATTTTTTATTTTTATTTTTTATTGACGCCGAGAAAAAATGCATTACGCATACCCTCCCACCGGAGGTATGGGAGGGTTATGTGGGACTCCCCGGGCAGGATGACTGCACGGGTATACCCACTAAAACAACTCGGCGACACTCCCGCATCGTCTGTGTGACGGAGGACGGGGAATCGGCAGAGCCTTGGCATGCAGTTCCCATCGACGACCGCCCGCCTTAATAAAGGCGAATTTTTTTGTTATCGCGTATTCTTATGCTTGGGCAAATTAAGACAATGTCATCATTGTAATGATTTTTTTTTGTTGACGCCGAGAAAAAATGCATTACGCATACCCTCACACCGGAGGTATGGGAGGGTTATGTGGGACTCCCCGGGCAGGATGACTGCACGGGTATACCCACTAAAACAACTCGGCGCCACTCCCGCATCGTCTTTGTGACGGAGGACTGGGAATCGGCAGAGCCTTGGCATCCAGTTCCCATCGACGACCGCCCGCCTTAATAAAGGCGAATTTTTTTGTTATCGCGTATTCTTATGCTTGGGCAAATTAAGACAATGTCATCATTGTAATGATTTTTTTTTGTTGACGCCGCGAAAAAATGCATTACGCATACCCTCACACCGGAGGTATGGGAGGGTTATGTGGGACTCCCCGGGCAGGATGACTGCACGGGTATACCCACTAAAACAACTCGGCGCCACTCCCGCATCGTCTTTGTGACGGAGGACTGGGAATCGGCAGAGCCTTGGCATCCAGTTCCCATCGACGACCGCCCGCCTTAATAAAGGCGATTTTTTTTGTTATCGCTTGTTCTTATGCTTGGGCAAATTAAGACAATGTCATCATTGTAATGGTTTTTTTTTTTACGCCGAGAAAAAATGCATTACGCATTCCCTCCCACCGGAGGTATGGGAGGGTTATGTGGGACTCCCCGGGCAGGATGACTGCACGGGTATACCCACTAAAACAACTCAGCGACACTCCCGCATCGTCTGTGTGACGGAGGACGGGGAATCGGCAGAGCCTTGGCATGCAGTTCTCATCGACGACCGCCCGCCTTAATAAAGGCGATTTTTTTTGTTATCGCGTATTCTTAAGCTTGGGCAAATTAAGACAATGGTATTTTTTTTTTGTTGACGCCGAGAAAAAATGCATTACACATACCCTTCCACCGGAGGTATGGGAGGGTTATGTGGGACTCCCCGGGCAGGATGACTGCACGGGTATACCCACTAAAACAACTCGGCGGCACTCCCGCATCATCTTTGTGACGGAGGACGGGGAATCGGCAGAGCCTTGGCATCCAGTTTCCCATCGACGACCGCCCGCCTTAACAAAGGCGAATTTGTTATCGCGTATTCTTATGCTTGGGCAAATTAGGACAATGTCATCATTGTAATGGTATTTTTTTTTTTTTTTGTTGACGCCGAGAAAAAATGCATTACACATACCCTCCCACCGGATGTATGGGAGGGTTATGTGGGACTCCCCGGGCAGGATGACTGCACGGGTATACCCACTAAAACAACTCGGTGGCACTCCCGCATCGTCTTTGTGACGGAGGACGGGGAATCGGCAGAGCCTTGGCATCCAGTTTCCCATCGACGACCGCCCGCCTTAACAAAGGCGAATTTGTTATCGCGTATTCTTATGCTTGGGCAAATTAGGACAATGTCATCATTGTAATGGTATTTTTTTTTTTTTTGACGCCGAGAAAAAATGCATTACGCATACCCTCCCACCGGAGGTATGGGAGGGTTCTGTGGGACTCTCCGTGCAGGATGATTGCACGGTTATACCCACTAAAACAACTCGGCGGCACTCCCGCATCGTCTTTGTGACGGAGGACGGGGAATCGGCAGAGCCTTGGCATCCAGTTCCCCATCGACAACCGCCCGCCTTAACGAAAGCGAATTTATTTGTTATCGCGTATTCTTATGCTTGGGCAAATTAGAACAATGTCATCATTGTAATGGTATTTTTTATTATTTTTATTTGTTTGTTGACGCCAAGAAAAAATGCTTTGCGCATACCCTCCCACCGGAGATATGGGAGGGTTATGGGGGACTCCCCGGGCAGGATGACTGCTCGGGTATACTCACTAAAACAACTTGGCAGAACTCCCGCATCGTCTTTGCGACGGAGGACTGGGAATCGGCAGAGCCTTGGGCACCCAGTTCCCCATCGACGACCGCCCGCCTTTACAAAGGCGAGACCTTCACGCCCCCACCGTCGGTGGTGGTGATTTGTGCAAAGTGGATGAAGGCACCCCGCATCCTTTATCAGCCGCGCAAGAATCACTTATTCTTATGTGCGAGAGGGCCGTGCTGCCTCAAACGTTCTGCGTCATGACGTTTTCGCAGAAGGAGGTGACCGCTGCCCAGGCCTATTCGCTCCCCAGCATGGATACACTGGGAAGCGAGAAGTCCGGCCCTCGAGCTACTTCGGGCATACCTCGAGGGTGTGTTGGGCCGAGTCCACCGTCGCACTACAGTCGAGGTACGACGGAGACTCTTTCACGCTGATCCGGTGCAGGAACGTGCCGCAGAGGCCAGCCTCAACGCTTCACCAAAGTTCCTACCCCGGGCAGTAAGAAGAGTGTCAACCGTGTAGCAGATGACGTTTGTTCCCTGTAGGAGGGCTCCCCGCAGGAACCAGTTAAAATCAGTGTTCCACAGGAGTGGACCATGGACTGATCCATGTGAAACACCGGTCTCCGAACTGTAGCGCCGCACGCGCCCCGTCTTGTCCGCGAGAAGGACTACCTGGCCCTCCTGGTAGCTGGCTAGCAGCCGCCGCATGTATAGAAGCACTCCGTGGAAACGGAGAGCCTCCAGTATTGTCGAGTGGGGGACGGAGTTAAAGGCATTGGCTATGTCAAATTACACAGCCAGCACTCCGTCCGTGAAGTTACTACAGGGTTCCAACTAAAAAGTGAGTCTAAACTAGTTCTTAAAGTAGAAAAAGATCGTTGTTGAAAAAGTGAGTCAAAATATGGTTGTTAGAGTTGGAAGAGATCGTTGTTGTTCGGTTGTTTGGTGAGCGAAGACCGTCGCACGTGGGCAGCGGTCTTCTCCGTGGATCAGACGTGCGTGAACGTTGCGTGAACTCCATCTTCTTGGGAGATTTGTGTGCCGGCAGTGAAGTACTGAAATTCGAAGATAATAACATATTAGTATCTATTGTAATAAATGTGTGTCGTCAATAATTTTGAAATATTTTTAGTTACCCCATCCGCACGAGTACTTGTATTATAAAACAGGGTGATTGGCAATTCAATTATAGTCTTAGTACACCCGTTTCCTTTGCTTATATTATGACGATATAAAATACTATTATTCATTTTTCAAAATGGTATAGGATAGTTTTGAGAAAAATGATCCCCAGAGCCTTGGGCTCAATCTATTTAGTCATAATATTTTCAAATCCCTTTGGGTGTTTTTCAAAGCTACCCCCGCTATTTTCGGGAAATGTAAATTCGTTGATGCGGATAATTTTTATTTTATCTAAATGTATGAAAATGGTGATTGATTAACTGATCTATCAACACAACCAAAACCACAAAAACGGATTGAGTATAAATTTTTTTATAAAGCTATATTATCTTGTTACAGTAATAATAAAAAGACGTTCACAACGAAATTTATAAGTACTAATCGTCAATTGGGGAGGTAAGTTGGCTGTTTCTGGTGAAGACATGCATTGGCTTTAGATTATTTATATTGAAAATTAAGGATTTAATAGTAATAAGGAACTATTATTTTTAAGTATATGTATATGGTGCGGTTTACGTGCAATTATAATCATCGTGTGTATGTCATTTAATAATAATAATAATATAGTACCCAACGAACATCGAAAAGTCAAATTTCCCAATTTATCACCCACTACTAGGTTCCTAATGAATATTTCTTTGGGCAACTCTATTGCAGCAACGGGGACTGGTTCGTACCCTGGCCCGAAAACCTAACGTGGTCGCGGGTTAGGTTAGGAATTGAATACGTCCGTCGGGGCAGCGGATGAATGCTTCGGCGTACCCGTTGCCCCGGCATTATGGCGTCCCGCAGGACACCCCCAGGTTTTTTAGTGGGTATCCCCGCCACTCCCATCTTTGGCGGGGGAGTCCCACATACCGCCCCGCGCCCCCCGGCGCGGGGTGATGATGCGTAACGCATTTTTCCTGGGATAAAAAAAAAAAAAAAAGGAATTGAATACGTGTAACTATCTGACAACTGCTTAATGCAATTGAGTTTCAATTAAATTATTTTTTTTTGCAATTCGCTATGAGATGAGATAATATGAAGCAGCTTGTGCCAGAAAATTTCAGGAAAGAAGTTCAGGCTGTCAGTGTCAGTTGCTGTTAAAGTTACATACATAATATACAAAGCGCCTTCATACCTTAAGAAACAGAGAAGAAATACGTAAATTAATTAATATGTAGATAGGGCCCATTTAACTTTTTTCTAATACCTCAATAATAGTAATATTATGTTAAGTACAACTTTTATTGATTTTCGATCGTATTGGGTACATTTTAATAGAGTGGGATAAAAATAGGTTTCAGTGATAAGACGCACAGGGGACATTGTTCGGAGATTCTATTTAACTTACTTATTTTAGTTTTTTGTTTAATAAATCTTGCGATGCGGATGATTTCCCATAAATTCACGTCCTAAGAGATACTCATGGTGCTAGACAAAAATAAAATAATAAAAATTAGGTAATTGCAAAATTACTCAATAAGTAATAATATAATGTTATTATTTATTGCCAATTTTAAATAAGTAATTATTGAAATCATAAATTTCAAAATATGTTTTAATTTGAAAGGAAAATTAATGATGACATTTAATTTAAATATGATTTAGATGGTTCCAAAAACTGAAACAATCTTTTTTAAACGTTTCTCATTGTTATACCATTTTAGGAGATTCTTCGAGCATGACATTTTGGGATGGTGAGTTCAATTAAGCCAGATTGTGATTCGGAGAAGATTAATGATTTAAACAATTTTCCTGATAATGATCCATGACAATGATTCTTTGTTGGGTAGGAGTTCTGATTGAATAACGGACCAAAGATGAATGTAATGACCTGTGATGTCCACACGGAGATGAAAATATATATTGGATTATGGGAAGAATATATACTTCTAGTTCATGCATCGTATTACTGCTGCAAATTACAAATTTTAATTGGATACAGCTGAAAGTAATTGGGGTCCTTCTCCCCATAATCGGTACCTACTCCTATATGCGCATACAACTTTACACATACATAATATATACAACAGGGGCGTTTATTAGAGTTACTATTGTTGTCATGTTTTTTACAGTTATTATACATTTATAGGTAATGTTTTGAACAATGGTTTGTGGATGAGAGTGTGTATGATGTGTTTTCTTTGCACCATTTTTGCCATATAGGTAGCGAAAACATCGCATGATAGGGGAAAATCTTGAGCATGGACCGTTTGGCGGTGCTCATGGAGCTTTCGAGCATCAATGATGAACCTCCAAAGGGTATGGCTGGTACTGAAGACAGCGTTCGGGTTCTTAATCTGGCTGTTTTGAAACTATCTTTGAATTTGTCGATTTAAAAAAAAATGATTTGATTTCGATTGGTGTTTGTTAATGTTCCTGGTGGAGTATGAGATGAGATATCTTTGAAGATGGCCAGTGGTTGAATGGTTTTTGATGGTTCTGCTTCCATGATGGATTGTTTTAATTTTTATCGCAGTGAGTGGAAGTTGTTCTTGTTTGTTGGATTCAATGTGTAATGGGTTTGACTATTTCTGGTGCGAAATTGGTATCACAGAATGTGATATTGCTTTGCCATGCAGTTAACGTATCTGTACCAGGATACCAGAAACATAAATCTAAATTTTGAATTTTTGCGTGATAATGATGGTCGGTGGGTATAATATAAATTTACAAAAGGAAAAGTAGTATTTGCAACGCCACAGATTAACTCAATTTTTTTAAGTTGAACTTTGAGTAAGATCCTATCATTGTAATATACTCGTATGTGACCCGTCACATTAAACGATTACTTAAGTCATAATGTTAGTAGAATCTCCTAAATTGATATTGGTATTAGAAATGTCTTTTCAGATATGAATTATTACTTACTGCGTCCTTTGACTTTTTACCTGCAGTAAAGTAAGTATAACAAACATACCCATTTAACTCGCATGTATTAAAGTTGGTTTATAAAAAGGTATATACCCCGAAAGGTGCACCATTCCATCCGAGGCGCTCGTGGTCCCTGGTAGGTGTGCGGTGAGGAGTTTTCCGTTCGACTCGTGAAGCAAGTCTCGCCTTAGCCCTCAAAGCTGCCCTTAAAGGAACATTTGCCCTCGCTGCTTCAGCCCGTCCATGCTGGCAGAACTCCACCAGCGCCACTCCCAATGCCACCGTCAAACCACCGACTAGCACGTAGAATATCCCCGCCACTTGGCTCAAACTCATCTCCGTTAGTGTGGTCTCCTAGAAAATTACGGTGTTATATTGTAAGAAAGTTTATGCAAAAAGTCCGTTTGGCAGGTTAGTTTTTGTCTCGATCTTTTTCGAAGAGGTAATAAATTATTATGCTTCATATACAAATATAATGTGTATCATTATTTAAATCCAAATATCAAGTTTATAAGCATCATTCGAAATATTTTTAAATTAGAATAAAATATTAACTCCTAAGTTCAAATGCGTTACAAAGTTTCGCCTTAGGGGCTGCGCAGACGACAGACTATCCATGACGCACTTTTTAGTCTGTGAAAATAGAACCTATGCAATTATATGCAGTAACGCACACGACGCGCAAAAAGTCCGGCACACAAATAATCCGTGTAATTCAGGCAGACCGGATCGCGCCGCGTCGCGCCGCTCCGCACAAAAAGTGTGTGAAAAAAATAGAACGTTTGCTTCAACGCGCGCTAACGCAGACGGCACACACTTTAGTCTGCAATCTGCATTTGCTAGTGGTGGACGTAACGCTTCTTTCTTCTTCTTTTTCTGTACTTCATGTACAAAATAATACTTCGCGATCTCTGCACGATTTCCATAGCGTCTACGTCCAGCCCTGGATTTACACTAGGGGCATTCGGGGCGAGTGCCCAGGGCGGCAAATTTTCAGGGGGCGGCAAATTTACTGAGGGCGGCAAATTTCGAAACGAGAAAAAAATATTCAATCCATAAACATCCGATGTTGAATTAAAATTTGTATTCTCAATCACGCTGGTTATTATTATAATTTTTTTTTGCGCTCATAATAAGAAGTCTGGAATACTGGCCACACAAACTCAAGATTTTTGCTCCAAACGAGCTATCCGTTCACTTTTCGTAGCAAGACTTTTCTCGGCACTTGCAGCTAGTTGCTCGCCTTCTTTTTTTTATTTTTGGCACTCAAAACGAACTACGCATTCACTTTTTGCAGTCAGATATACAAAATTTTCTTGGTGCTCGCAGCTAGCTTCTCGCGGTTTGAATAATATTTTTTTTTTTATTTTAACACTCGGAGCAAACTATGCATCCATTGTTTATATAGTCAGAAAAACAAAATTTTCTCGGTGCTCACAGCGATTTTGGCACTCAGGGTGAAGTATGCGCCCACTGTTGTGTAGTCAAATATACAAAATTTTCTCGCTCGCAGCAAGCTGCTCGCAGTCTTTTTAGTCAACATAATATTATAATTTTCTTGCCACTCCAAGCGAGTCTTACGCACACCTGTCGTAGACAGATAGATAGGAAGATAAAACACTTTATTGAAACATTGAAAAATAAACTTAAATATAAAAACCCGGTATTATAATCTATGTGTCACAATTCACAATCAGCGGTCTTATTGTAGTTAGCATTATAAAATTTCTCAATTATAATTTCTCTTTTTCAAAGCAAGCTATACACACAGCTTTCGTAGTTAGATGTATATTTTTTTTTATAAATATTCATAATTACGTATAATATGAAAGAACTCGACAACAAATTTCTTAGCAAAATGTCTAGCCGATGAGCGTTTATAAATAATATTTCGGCGGAGGGGGGCGGCATTTTCTCACTGCCCAGGGCGGCATTTTGGCTAAATCCGGGCCTGTCTACGTCCCTACAGCTCTGCCGACAGAATGATCGAAGATGTGCGTCGTGTGCGTTGAGTCTGTGAAAAATCCGCAACAGACTTTTTGCGCGCCATGCAGACTTTTTGTACGCCGCAGACTCGATCGTACAAAAAGTGTGCCGTCTGCGCAGTCCCTTAAAGTCACCTTGAAGTGACTTGATGACTGTCCTCGCATCAAATGGAAGAGCCGTTTTGACTATTTTCTTGTTTTAAAGGAATTACCAAAATGGAGAATAATTCAAGAGGCAATTATTATTTGTTTAAAATTTTAACATTATTTTTTAAATTATGATTGCATAGATATTAACCAAAGTTTTAAACATTATGTTGTCATTACAAATTACCACAACATTTTTATTCAAAACATCAATCTTTATTATAAATAATACATTATACAAGTTCCAATTTTTATGACATATGACGGCAATATTAAAATAAACTTACTTCATCTTTGACACCGTCGCGATTGCAATCCTGTCGCTTAGTATTCATGATCCACTTCCGCCACAGCTTCGCAATGATACCATCTCGCTTTAAATGTACGACGGCAAGGTTTATTTTTTCGCTGAAAATTATATTTGTTAATATTAACATTCGGCAGGAATTATTTTTTTATATAAACTATTAGGCGTCGATCGAGATCGTATAAAGTAGTAATTTATACTACCTAGTAGTATCATACCAATTAAACATTTATTAATTTAACAGTTGATTTTTCGTTGTAATTTTCGATTATTTCATAAGTACACTAATATCATCACTAATATCTTGATTCTAATATCACTAGTAATATCTCATCTCAAGAGTTTAATGAAAAACAAAAAGACGTCACGTTGCCCAAAACTGTATCGAAACTTTTAAAATTTTTAAGCCAGTGTTTCGTAAACAAGCAAAGTAGCTTCGTCCAATAAAGTTTTCCCCTATCTCCAATATCTCGCGGCGTCATAAAGCCCCGTCCGCATGATATAAAATGTAAATTTTAACTTGTTGTCAAAAATCACGTCCGCAAATCGCGTGCCATATAAATGGGTACTATAAATTCGAAATGTAGAGTGCCGCCTTTCCTGACGGAGCTCATGTAAATTTACGACTTTTCAGTATTCAACCGGGAATTACCGCATAGAGGCGAGATTTCAGCTAGATAGTGAGCCCGTCTCTCTCGTATACTGGATATTTATTCCGGAGATTCTGTTCGATATACACAGTGAGCGAACTCTTTTATTTTCACTTTGTCGTCCCACCTTACAGGATGAACGTTCTCTATGCCCATTTACCTTTTCTAGTTTCTCATTTTCCCATCTCTGTATTCGGGTCTCTGTGTGTTTAGTCGGTAACTTGTCGTCGACGTTAGACAGGTTTCAAAAGCAGAACTTTCTTTTTACGGAATTGAATTTTAAAAACGTACTGGCAAGCTATTAGGTACACAAATACTAGTTCATTTGCGTGAACTATTATACACGTTTGATGTTTTTTTGTTAGAAAAATATCTTCAAACATAATAGCGTCGAATTGTACAGCTCATATGATTTTGAAAACTTAATATTACGAGTATTATGAGCGAAATTAATTGGTAATCTTATAAGATTACTAATTAATTACGCTCACATATATGTAGGTATAGGAAACCAATTAAGATTTCACTTAAATTCTTGATAGTAAATGGTAGAAGTTTCATAGTAATATACTTAACAAATCCTCTTACCTATTCGTTTTTATCTTGGTGAAACACCTAGAAGTGCAAACATATTTAAATTTTCTTATCTCAGTCTTACCTCAGAGGTGATCCTTTGGCCGTGGCAACAGCGAAATTGACGTGCTTATAATTATTAATGCAAGCTGGGGGCGTGGTTCCGCAGGCTATCTGATGATCTGCATTGTCAACAATATGGACGGTGTCCTCGTCTGTTATGCCTCCGTTTTCCATGGGATAGAAGGCAGGGATCACGTGGTAATTCTAAAAGGCGAGGAATTTATTATTAGCTGATACCTTGATCGTCGGCTGATAGGTCGCTGAGCTTACTGTTTTTAATAAAATTTATTTTTTACTATCGTTGCTGTGTATTCTTGTGGGGTTTTGAAAAACACGCTAAAAGTAAAGCGATAGTCATGGTAGTTTTTGTTATACGTAGTTTATTACATTATTATTATGACTACATATAAAGCTAATATAAAATAGATATACCTATGATTATATAAGTAACAAAGTGAATTCATTGCACCGTATTCAAATAAATTTTCCTACAACTTTCGTATTACGTACACTTGAGCCTTAAGTTTTCCCAAAGTACCTTATTTTATCGACGTTTTAGGATTTATTAGACTCAACCGTCATTTATGTTGCCAATTCGCTGAGGCAGCTTGAACTTAAGACTGCGTGTTACCTGTATTTTGAAATAATGATGTGTCTTACTTCGGTATAGTGAATTTTCCCTGCGTAGTTTGTGGATGCATTCGGTTCGGCTATCTTTTCCAGAATGAGATATGCGGCGAGATTAGCCGTGTATGAGCACACGAGGATAAGCGCGAAGAACCACCACACAGTGCCTACTATCCGCCCGGATAAAGACCTACAAAGTTTCCGCTTGTGGATGAAATTGAAATACCATTTTCCATGTATTTATAGATAATAAGTCATAGAATAGTTGAGACAGATATGAAGCTTTTACTTTAGATCAAAAAGAAATTTTATCATTTTATATTATACTTTTTAGTTTGTCTGATACCCAAATCAAAAGTTAATTGTTAAATAAAATATCTAACTATCATAATTTTTACACAAAACAAATTCATAGTATCAGTGACTAGGTTAATCTAATTAATAATGATATTATGAGCAATTAAGTGAATTAATAAAGTACTACTAACCTTGGAACAACGTCGCTCCCCTGTTGCATAAAAGAGCCGAGAGAAAACCAAAAAGAGTTCCAAATACTGAATTCATTATGCAATATGATCTAAAAGAAAGAAAAAGTTATTTGGAACATATAAGGTCACAATATTATAAATTTAATTATTTTGTATGTCGCGGTCAAAGTTTGCTTACTTCATTTGTACTGCTCATCGGATGGTCCAGATGAGTGTCAGATATTGTTATGGATCGCCATTCGTTGGGAGAAAATCTTGACACTAAAAAAAGTACTATGCTAACTGCGAAAAAGCTGAAGATTATGCATAGCTGAAAGAAGTAGAGTAGATTAGATTTGGAAAAAAGGAAATAGTTTAATATCGTGCAATCTTAAAATTAGATCCTTTTGCAGATGCAAAACCAAAAGATAGCATCAGATTTGATCAATGCGAAATTTTGTAATTTATTGTGTACTTTATTCTATATTTTATTTTATTATGTAATATTATAACGAGTAGGTAGTGGTTTCATTGTTAAGCTTTGTACTTGTAAGTAAACCTTTTCCTGTATTAGTCAGACCCCTTTGTTTCCTACTACATTTTCTCCAGCCTAGGGGCAACTGGTCTAGATGCTATTATAGCATTAAGGTAGTTCTAGCGTTGTGCTGAATAATAAATAAATAAATAAAGTTTAGATTTTTTTACTGTTATTAGTTTGACTGTATAATAAACCCTTTGAATAAGTGTATTTTTTTTAATTGAGCCCATATAATATATGCCCAGGGCCATGCTTAAATTTTGGATAATGAAGACCCAAAAATGAAACTAAATATGTATTTATTATAGAGTTCTAGGCTGAAATAATAATACCAGAGATATCTTGAATATTATCATAATATATTATATTTTACAATGTTTCAACATATGTATGTCTACCACCTTACCTAAAACCATAGACACATAAACCATATACACACCACTTCGAGTATCGATATTACTCCCACAAAGGTATTCTACCGAACTGCAAATTAAGTGGTCTAACAATATTAATTTAAATCGGTCATTTACATCCTTCTGGGCATTTATGGGTTAAAATGAACTTCACAAGCTAATTTAAGATGTTATTGTACTAGTAGATCTAGTAGTTTTGTCATTGGAAGAAGTGTCAAAAACATTAGTATGTGTGAAATAAACATAGTACTATCAGAGCGGGGTTGGATTCGCTTGGGGCGCCGACGTCACTTGTTATGGAGATGAAGCTGCTAACTTTGCTCACACTTGTTCTACCACCGTTATTTTGGTTTAACATTCGGCACATGTGTTATAATACGAATACATTTCTATTTTCATGAGTCCAAAGTAAAGGAGGCCGCGGCTATATTTTTCGTTTGATGCCTTTTGTTCTTGAACTATTTTATTATTAAAACTACCCAAAGTATAACGTAATTCTAACTATTACATAATTTATGTATCATTTAAGAGCAATTTAAAATGTAATTTTAAATGTGTCTGTAAAATGTGTTTAAAATTGTAATAAGATTAAGGCGATAAAGCTAACGAGCCTTCTAAATTTGTTCAATCTTTAATCCCAGCTATTAGGATACTGGCATAGTTGTTCATTAAAATAATTCGCCAAAGCTTTTATGAACTTATCCAGATCGTTTTAAATGAATAATGATAATAATATTATTATACTCCACTTGACTATAAAAGTCCAAGATCATTTTAAAGCAATATTTAAACTTACCCAAATTTCTTTAGAGAGTGGTCTCAAAAAGCCAAATGTGTCCGTAATTTTCTTTTGGTCAGTCTTACGGGGCGGTTTGATAGGGCTGTCCATAGACATAAATGGTTCGCTGAAATCTACCAGTCTCATGCGATCTGCTGACACTGCTAATGGTGCAATGCCTATATCACCTTCCTACAAAATTAACAAAAGTTATGTATTAATTAAATATTAAAATATATATAAGAAAAGTCTCTCACCCAGAACACATTCTCAAGTTCTATACACAGAATAACATTATGAAAATAACCCAAACTTGATAATATAAGATTTTTATTATGCATAGTCAAGCTATGATTGTGCCTTGGAAATTTCGCGACCCACCTTACAAGTAAAAAAAAAAATACGAAGATAACATAAACACTCTTCAGAAGAGACATTTGGTCCTCACCTTTTGGATAGAACTGAGGCAAAGTTGTGACAGTTTTGGAACTTTTGGCCTGAGCAAGATTCGTAATATTATATACGAATATGTATAATATATAGAAGTAGTTCACATAATACTATGACAAACGTAAAGTTATAGCGAGATTAAAGTTACGACAAATGCGGGTTTTCATTGAACGCCTCTAACGATATTATAATATTTAGATCGAATACAATTGCAAAATAGGAATTGTAACTTTTACGCGTTTCGAATGCAAAAATACTGAATTTGGGGACTATGTTATCAATTCCCACCAATATTATTACTGCTATTCCTACACAGTGGTAATAAATCTTTGTACTAGTATTGTGGCTGGGTTCTTAAGATAACTTTGGGAATTTTATAAGGGAAAACTATATCTGTTTTATTCCATCGAACACGTCTAAGCTCATTAGCTTAAAATATCACCGTTGGGATTCCCGTTTGAATAAAATTGAATAAAGTTAGATCGTATTTCGTAGCCGTACATTATACTACGTAGTATGTTTCAAAGTATGATCCCAACGCGCCCCGGAGCAGGCAAACTGCAAGTTTATAGCTTCTGCTAACACTCTACTAACACTCTAGTTACTGTTAAAACGTAATTTACACGTACGGTGAAAATCCTTTGTCAAAATCAGTGGCTTGTTTATTATTATATATTTCACAACCGAGCTTGAATAATATTGGAATGACATTGTTAAGCCTGACGCACTTCACCGGCACGGCAACCGCACCGTTTTAGAAATTAATTTGTTAAACAAAAAATCTTTGAATTCTGTGCTAAATATAATTATTATCTTAGAATATGTCTAAAACATGAAGAAGCTAACCGAGAGCCAAAGGCGCATTTGCCGCTACTATAGAACATCACTCGCAGCCTGCGCGCAACAAACGAGTTTACCGGAGTCTAGCAGCGCACCGACTATGATAATGTTATAATTATTATAATCCATAATCTTCTTTTCTTATAAAAAAAATGAATTGGAATTCTGTTAGTCTCGCTAAAACTCGAGAACGGCTAAACCGATTTGGCTAATTTTAGTCTTGAAATATTCGTAGTAGTCCAGGGAAGGTTTATACGGTGAGAAAATATGTAGAAATTGCGAGAAAGAATACAATAGAAAACAAAGAAAGGTGGTATTAAGTTTGCCGGGTCAACTAGTAATAATTATGTATCACTGGCTGATGATCAAAGATGATCTTTGACTAAGAAAACACCGTCCTTGTACTTTCACCCCTCGCGTCACTGCAAGTTCCCTTCAGTTTCGAATCAGATTTAAAGTAAGGTCATTTTAATAAATCAATTTTGACATTTCATACTAATAAACCGTATCGATGTAGTGTGCTATATTATTTTCTTGTTTTTCTCTTTAAAACAGGGATAAAGGTACGATTCTATTATAATATTTTACAAATATTATATATTTCTGTTTTTTACTATATCACAGTGGCTACTTTACGCTGATTGACAATAAGTAAATTCAGCATCATTAGCATTTAAAATCAAAGCTGTTATATAATATTAAGTGTTTTAGATTCGGGGGAGAAAGCCGCTATATCGATCGACTTCAGTATCGAGCCCCCTTATATGGACGTGTCAAAATTGACTTCCACCCCAAATGGTCAGACCTCGCACTAGCCCTTGCTGATCGCTAATAATTTCACTATAATACAAGCTCGGGAGGCTCGTAAAGTTTACACGTTTGTGTCTATACATCCATTTTGCTCGCAACGTGTTCGTAATATCTATAACCCAACCATAAAAATCTTATTTTATAGACAGAAATATAAAACAAATAAACACGTTTCAATTTGCTATTTGGAAAACAATATAAGAAGAATTATTCGATGTGGTATTTGTTAAAAAAATATTTACTCATGATTATTTACCTTTTTGGTCATATCGTTTATAATAACTGACCAATTTTCTGGATCGCTCTCTGAAGAGAAGGTAGCCTCTTTGGCAACTCTTATTTCATCTAAAAGAAGAAAAAAATCTTACACTTTGCTTACCATGAAATTACTTGAAAACATATTGTTTACTGATACAAGTACTCGTATAATGTATATTATGTGTAATGTTTCTATTATAATTTAGGTAGGTAACAGTTTTAAATTATAATGTATTGTAGAATTTTACATTACGTTTACCTATAATATATTACTAGCGGTATATTTATTAGAAATACATAAAAGAAGTATCTTTTACACTAGTACAAAGACCAGTACATAGTAATGTACTGGTCCTGACTATTCTATACAATATACTTACATTTAATGCCTACTTTCTTTCCAATGAACTCTGCCAAGTCTTTACAAAACCCGTAGAACTTTTCCTCTGTTTCCTTTTCCCCATATTCGGGTGTTTTCTGCATTAAGAATGGTTCATGTAGAATAGACGTGACTATGTAAGTTTTACTTGTGTTGAACGCGGGCGGTGGATTGTGTTGAGTTTGTTTTGTTGACACCAATTGTAAGCCGTGAGCATCAGTCCATGTTCCAACCTAGACGAGAAAGAATGCATCATTTCAACTCATTTTAAACCACTCTACTTGTGGAAATACGAGTAGTTGAAATACACTCGACCTAAATTCTCGAGAGTTAAGCGGATTAGATTTAAACAAATTATTAAAGTTTTGTAATCTACTACCATTTTCCTCAGTAAATGTAAATTTGTTTAAAACGCGATTCTTTGTGAAAATCATAAAATTTCAAGGCAAATTTCTCAGTATATAAACAATGCCACGACAGTAATTTTAATTTGATTATTACAAAACAGCTACTTTCTCATTCATTCATGTCAAATGACATTTTGTAAAACTATAGGTAATGTTTTGTATCTCGTTTTATATTTAAAAACTCGCGAAGAACAATTTTAATTCTAACACAATAATGTTACTCTCTGACTTAATAATTTAAAATGTGTGCGGATTCATTAGTCAAGTTGAAAGTAAAGGTAAGGTGCAATAAAGTTTAAATTAGCCGAGTTAAGTGGCTGTTAACGAATGTGCAAACTTTATCTTATGGTTGTTAGCTGTGAATAAGAGTAAGGTATGTCTTCGAGCAGCTTTGTTATAACGTAAGATTAATAAAGTAGGTGCCAAGGCTTTTTCTTTCAATTAACAACTATGTTATTTTTCTGAAGTGCAGCGTGGCCAGAATGTTAGCAGCATTTTTTTGTTACCTATTTTAAAATAATTTAATGAGGCTTTAATGAGGCTAATGAGTGTGCTCCACTTCTGTGGCTATGCCACACGCCAGCCTCAGCTAACAAAAACGCAATTCTAACTTATTCTAAGGCTCTTAATTTCATACACTTATCAAAAAAATAATAAATGTTTATACTATCGGCCTCGTTGGATAGTAACATTGGCTTATACATTGAGGCACATAATAATATACACACCAGCATTTTTTCTTAACATATTTTTAAGTAGTATTAATTTTTAAGTAGTATATAAACGTGTTTCCGGAATCTTCAAAGCACGAGTGAATAGGTTCAACTTTTCTAAGCATCTTACGTGGTCATCGTCGACCGCATCAGCACTTTCCATCAGGTGGGATGAGGGTAAACGTAGGCATATTTAGTATAAACAAATCCTAAAGCTAACAATTTTTAAAGTGTTTGAAAAAGTAATAAAGAAAACGGAACTTACCTTTACCATTGCGCTCTGAGTAGTCATTTCAACAAGTTGCAAAGTAAAATTTCGCCGATGACCCTCTTCGTTAAACGATATATTGCCAGTTAGGCCTTCAATATCCGTCTGAAACATAAGACTTATTTCAAAGGGCAAACTCGTAACATAACTTATTAAGTTATATTAACATAGAAGCAGTTGCCACACGCCCAGATATTACTTTGAAACTCCCAAACTGATGATTATGGAGCCAAAACTACTAACAAAATATTATGTGATACATGTCGTGCATGTGTAGTGTATTTGTTTACGTAAGAGTTGGTTTATTAGATGATAGAAAAAATATAAAATAATATTGTAATATGGTTTAAAGTTTTCAGAAATACAAATGTTTTTTTTTTAAAAAAAGGTCAGTTTTAGACTCACATTATATTTGCAAATATTGGTTAATAAGAACACTAACAGTGTTAACTAATTTATTTAAAAAAATATATGTTTTTAATTTTGAACGCTTAACTTGAATAGAATGGAACCTATAAAGACTAAAATAAATTCAAACTTAGCAACGACAGTAAATCTATGAAAACTTTAAGAACTGAACTGAGCTCTAATATAACAAAGTGTTGAAAAGTAGATAAAAAGCAGACCTTTTTGATGAGTCGGGAGATTTTGTCGCCGTGCTCAAAGGGCACGACCCAACTTTTTCCGGGATTGCAGTCAATCACCTTTGTTGAATTCGCTAGCCCCGCAGCGCGGCGTAAAGCGTTTCTGAAAGCTTCGGGCTTCTTTCTCCACAGTCGGCCAAGCGCATCCATTAAGACTTGCACTCCGTCATACATGAGTGCTGTTTGAGCCTGTCATTATGTAGATTATGAGTCTAATGTCACTAACTGTATGTGATTTCATGTATTTTATATCAATTAAAAGTTTATAGCAATTAGTAGATAATGTCCGTTAAATATTACCTCTATATACCTACTGGTACCTACGAGTATGTTATCTAAAACTAAAAATTTTAAAAACTAATATTATAAGATTATAGCAGTGGCAATAATTGTTTTTCTGAATAAATGGTAAGCTCTCTTAATGATGGTAAGAGATAACGCTGCCGTTTATCAGTACAGTGTCACCCAGAATTTCACAATGATGTAACATTCTCGTTGCACCAACGCTACTCACTCAAGAGCCATAATAAGACGGTCACTTAATTATTATAATCTATATTTTAAATTATTTTTGTACAATATTTCTAAAAATAATAAAAACATTGTTAAAAGTTTGGACCTAGAATACCTACATTTTTTTTGTTCTTAGTCAGCTTGACTGGCGACTAGGAAAAGTCAATGGTGCTCGACTTGGCAGCATTTGATTCGTACTAGCGTTTACAAGTAACAACGTTTCGAACGAGTATAGTCGTGAAGACGGCACTTATATAAATGTTGCACTTACGGATACAGTCCCCTTGAAGCGCGGGTCCATTCGACGCAAGCCGTCCATGAAATCGCGCACAATCCGCCGCGAATGGTCGACGATGCGGAATCCTGTTATATTGACTGCCCCGTATTCTGTTACTTCGTTCTCCCAATGATCGTCCATGACCTGTTAATGTTTTTTTTTTTGTGTGCACATTACCATTTTTTAAATTAACCTCTTTATCGCAAACATCACAAAAAAATTACTCACGTTACCTAATATTATAATTATTATTACATAACAAATAATGCATCTTACATTATTATATGAAGCTGTTCTGTTGCACTATTCCTGTTAATATCCATTGTTTTTTTTTCGATGTCTTTTTTCAATTTAAATAAATGTATAAATTGTAGACATACAACAATTATTATGTACAAAGACAGCGTAGCCCATACACACACCAGATTCTGTGATAGTTGTTAAGGTTTCGTTGTTAAAGATTTTTTTAACTGTGCACACTATTTTTTAAAATGCACCTGTATATATCGCTTCTTCTCACGATTACCTAATAATATATTTTTTACATACTTGCACCTGGATTGGACCTATTGGACTATTCCCAATAATATCCATTGATTTATTTCTTTCACGAATTCATTTTTGAATCTATTTACACAACAATTATGTTCATTGTACATAATTATTATGTGTCCATTATATTTCAAACCATACGTGCATTAAATATATTAATATAGGTATAGTTTTATATCGAAAGGGAAGAGTTATCAAATTGGTTTGTGTGCCCTTTTATCTCAAGGGTCTCCTTCAGACTCCTCCACTTCTCAAACAAAATGCACTTAGTTATATTTCTGATTTTGCGAAATTTCTATTTTGATATTATTATTCCAAATCATATTATTATGTTCAGCGAGAAAAGCAAGTTTTGTACATAGGGAAGTTATCTTGTTGTTTTGGAGCTTGAAGCCTAAAGTTTTTACCATATTATGATACATTCCATAAATTCCCACATTTATTTCACCTATATTATTATGTTCGCTGCATTTATTTGCTTAAACGACATAAACCTGTTGAAAAGGTGTTGGACATAAATGAAGTATTTTTAAATAGTTTATTTTGTTTTTTATTAAGATGAGCCAATTTGTATCTCTGACGGGTATTATATCCCAGATTTCTTTTGTTCGAATGTAAGAACTGGTTTATGAGATGCATTTTTTTATGCAAAATTGTTGCTACCTTTTTTTAATTTTATTTTACTTAAAATACTTTTTTATACTATATAGATTTTTAAAATCTGTAACCCTTAAAGAATGAAACCATTTCTTGTCCTCATTTAATAAATGTTATTATTGCGTCATTTATTCATCGTTTTTTATGAATAAGATTTTTGCGTTTATTTTTACGATCATAGATGATATTATTATTAACAGCTATTATTAGTCAACACAAAATTTTTGATCTGGGTTCTGTAGATAAGTGTGATTTTAATAAGGTAATAACTAATTTAAATGATATCAATCAATTAGGTAGGTACCTGGTACCTACCTATCCTATATGAAAAAGTTTGCTTTTACATTCTTAACGAAAATTCAAAATGTACTTACTTTCTATCCGTGTATTGACTTTATATCCGCATTGCAAGGATTTTTATGTGAATAAGATATTTTCTTGCAGTTAACATAGCCTAAAGTTATAACTTGCTGATAATATAGCTTTTTATTGGCAAACGATTTTACATACAAATATGTGGACGAACACTTTTAAAAATGCAAATAGCAATAGCTGTCGAGTACTTACCAGTCCACTGAGCATGTAGTGGTACGTCCTACGTCCCAATTCCACTTTTCGTACATGTTCCACCAATATGCTTTTGGCGTTTTTCGCATTGCAATCCAACACTATCCGTTTGCTCCCCCAGCGGTCGTATTGTTCCAAAGCCAATAAGAAATCCATGGCATCTGTGGCGTTATTAATACGCTTCACAAGCGAAATTCGAAACGCGGTCTTTCCTGGCTTCATGGATTGGTAAAGCTGTTGCAAACGCAGTAAGCCTGTGGGAGGAAATTCTTGGTTACAACTATAGATATATGTATTTAGAGGTATAAAGAATAATTAAAGAGTATCTATTATAATCTTTCATTTACTTCAAAACAGATCACCTTGGTAATACTCCAAATTTTTTGGTTCTTAGTACGTGATACGGTTCAAGGGTCCGGTTAACCCGGACCCTTGAACCCCTAAAAATATATTTTCCAAAGTATAGAAGCCGAACTACGCAACATCTTATTCAGGGAAATTGTATAGATTGTTTTTCTTCAGACGGCTCTCGCTCGCGTTCGAGGTAGTTGTACAATATGTTGCATGTTAGCTGTTAATGTTATTCTCCGTGTATATTAAAATAAACTAGTTCACTAAAGACTGTTCGAGTTACTTTCACAAGAGCGCAATTCTATTAAAGACGTCAAGCAATTTTTGCTTGAGTGTGGTCGATCGATACCAGTAGTGATGCCACAGACTACGTATCTGAGCTTTAATTTCAATTAACGCCATCTGTCTTTCTTTAGAGAGACTATATTGTTGTTACAGTTGGCAGTTGAATGTGCGGAGTAATGGCAGTACCGGAAGGATTACCGGTTTTATTTCTGGGATGTTGGCAGATTGAAGTTGGTTGGTAGAAATCAGGTTGACCAACCAATAACAGTCGCGTGGGCACCGGAATGCCGCCATTATTGTTGAACATTCTTGTTAATCGGTTGTGTGACTATGTGGCATCGAACTCACTGCGTCTTCAAATCTTAGAATATCAAATCGATCATTAAGTTTATTGTAATTCTGTATCGATTCCTTATTAAAAGAACCATTTTGTTACGTCTAGCGAGTATTATTTTAAGGCTCCGTAGCGACGTATCAGTTGACGCGGGCCACCTGACCTACCTACCCCACACGCCCCGTCATTTAAGTATTTGTTGTGTTTCAATTGTCGAAAAATATTTACAATTTAACTTCCTTTTTACCTCTCTTTGATACACAACCAATATTTCTGGAAGAATTTATTCAATATGTTATAGTCAAAGGTTGATTTGCAGCTTCGTCGTAGAATGACTGGTTTATCCTAGCTTTGGCCAAGGCTTTTCGACGAACCCCGAAATAAATTCCAATTTCGGCCTTTGACTAAAGTATTTGGATGGGAAACGAAACACAATAAGTGAAAATAGGTACCTAGACAATAATCAATACTAATTGAATATTCTCGACCGCAAGCTCGAGGAAAATAAAACAATAATATAGCATTGACATCGCCCAACGCATTTATATGCCGCTCTATATTCGAGCTCTCCTAAACCAATTTGAGTCCACACGAATTTTATCGAATTAAACGCTCCATATAAAACAAGCGAAACGAAAAAGGGATAGAGCGTGCTTCGAAAGGCCAAAAAAATAAAACGTTCTGCGAGAATGTAAGACGCAAGATAATTCTGGAGCTATAGAAAAGTGTGAATATGTGTCATACTTACTATTTTTGAATAACACACACACACACACACACGCGTATGTAATGTTGAATGTTTTGTTTGTCATTATAGTGTGCAATAAAGAGTTATCTATCTATTTATAACAAAACGTTTATCAATAAAACGGTCGATGTTTATCGTTAGGGAACTATCTAAGGATGCCTATGTGTATACATAGGTATCCTTAGATCTTTAAAACTACGCAACGGATTTTGATACTGTTAAA
Source organism: Hemithea aestivaria (assembly GCA_947507615.1). NCBI lineage: Eukaryota > Metazoa > Arthropoda > Insecta > Lepidoptera > Geometridae > Hemithea > Hemithea aestivaria. Next base: position 8,127,062 of record OX382323.1, read on the forward strand.
TAGAGTGATTTAATAAGAAGGTTTATATGTACTCGTATAATACGTGCGTAATAATACAGTAGAGAAACACTGATAATTTTCTGTAAGGCGATAAGAAGTGCGCACCGGTCCTCCAGTTGAGACTAATAAAGATGAGTAAAGCTTCGACCGTCACATAAGCAGACAAGTATGACATAAGCAGCGTTACATGGAGGTTTTAAGGTTATATACCTCTAAAAGAAAATAAATGAAAACCTTAGGTACCTATAGGTTCACTCGTTCGTCCGGTTGTCTATCTGTCAAAACTCTTTTAGTAGCGCTTGGCCTATTTATTTATGTTAAGGATTGTGTTTAGATTTCTGTGTCTTATCTGTCTAACCGTTCATCCATTTTAGTGAAAATTTCCTTCAATAAAAGCCTAGCTATATGTAAATACGTTACCTTTAAAATACTCTAGACGCGTGAGATTTTATTGCAAGTGCTAAGATTTAATAAGACCTCATTATCTACTCTTTTATAGTTTGTCTAGGACACACCGGTATATAAATAATTGGCAGTGAAAAGGATAAAAGCGAAGTAATAACTGTTGAACAGAAATACTTTTCATGATAGTCTGCAAAAGAAGTTGCTTTCACGCGGGCCATTGAAAACTGTTCAACTCTTTCGTAAAACATCTGCATCGCGTTATTTATCTCTCTTTTAGTTTTACATTCATTATTTTAATTAAATTAGATTTTTAGTGTACATAGTTCAACAAGACAACTTCTACCCCTGATGTTAAGCGATAACGCCTTCCCTTTACATTATTATGATAATTTAGGATAATAAATACATATTACGCGCAATATAGGCTTCCGTAGTAGTGACAAATTGAATATTAACTGCTTAACTTTTATGAACAATATTTTTAATTTGCTTGTTAAGAATTTAGTGAGGAGAGGGGAGGGGAGGGGTGAGGGGTACGTTCGACAAAGTTTTGAACTTGAATATCATCGATCTTGAATATTACTAAATCGAAAAAGTTCTTAACAACCGCCCCTCATGATAAAACACCTATTTAACGAAACCCCACATGATGGCATTTAAAAGAAAAAAAATTTCATCCCCAACTTATGTGTACGAGAGGTGTACTTATGTGTAAATTTATTAATTTTAAATTGTATTTTCTACCGTTCTCTTACCCTGACTATTACTCTCATCTGTGTAAAATTACAGCTTTCTAGGTCTTACAGTTTCTCCGTAAAGCTGCGAACAGACGAACGGACAGACAAAGCGAAACTATAAGGCTACTATAAGGCTTTCCTGACTACGGAAGCCTAAACAATATAATATTATAATACTGACATGATCTATCATGACGTCTACGTCACGACGTTAAAACTTCTCATTGAAACACATTTTTCATACGATAGCGATTGTGGAAGTTTGTGTGTACTTTTCAAGACTCGCTGTGGTAGTTATTTTTCATTTCAAATATAGGGGAGACCGGGGACAGTTGACTATTATAGAGGTAGGTAGGTTGACGAAAACTCGTCAGCGATGTTGCAATATCCGATCATAGTGAAGTACGTATCCTCTAGGCGTCTAAAATAATAGAGTTTAATACTTATATTTCATTACTTGTCGACGAGTTTCAACAGTTTGTCTACCTAGTCAACTATTCCCGTCTCCCCTATAGTTCGTATAGCTAGGATCAGCTGTGACTTATATAAGCCATTCCATTCTGTCAACAGGCGGGAGGGCCACCAAAACAGTTTCTCTGTTAAGAGATAAATGTGCGGCTAGGAATGCGGTGAAAGTTTCGTCCGCGCCTGGACTATTCACGCCATATGTCGTCTGAACTCGTGACCCTTGAGGTTTTCTCTGTCACCACCCAACTAATGGCCTGTTACGTCACCGGCTTTAACCTAGCTTTGCATTTGTATTATAATAACTACGATAAAGTCGATATAATGTGAATAAATCACAACAAATCTGCTGAATATAAGTCTTAAATCGTTTCACATTTACATACTTAGCAAGTTTTTTAAGGAAATAGGGAAGTAATACTATCCATATAATTGTACTTTTATATTCGAAATCAAAGTTCTTAAAACTGATAAATAGTTTTTCATTAATTAAATATTTACTTCTTTCTACACATTGGAATAAATTGACTGTACGTTGTTAATTATAAATTCTGCAACAAGCCATGTCTAAGGTAAAATAAATTTACAACTCTCAGCTCTAACAAGTACAATAGCAATCTTATTTACCTGTAGCATTTTGCATTTTCAAAGCAATATTCACGGCAATAAAACTTTTGAATTGTCACACAGACGACGATTTCGCGGCTTTGTTAAGTTCAGCACGAAATACGAAGAGACTCGAGACTCTGAAATGCGACGATTATGGGTCATGTTAATAGTTCGTCGTAGTCTGCCGTAGTTATAATTCACATCTAACTTTCTTCTTACCGATTTTAGTCTTGGAATATGATGATAAAATGTTTGCGGATTGAATTTCGCGTTTTCCTTAAATATTTTGTATTCGTACTTTATTTGTATGTACGAGTACCTAGTTTACTCGTACTAGTGGACTTGACGCTTTGACTTTTTACAATCTAACTTGAAAGACCAAAATGTAACGTGGAAAGCACCTCGATGTAAATTGTTTTTTTGTGAAAGTTGCAAAATCTAGGTATTTTTTTAAAACTACCTCTAATATAATGTAAATTTAAAGACTTTGGAATATTCAATTAAATTCTATTGCTATGATTCAATTTTCATTCTATTTTTTAGTAAAATATAGATGATATGACTCTTCAATGTTTTTCTTCAAAGTTTTGCTCAATGCACAAATAAAATTTGATTTTGTTTCAATCTACCCCTCTATAACGAATCATTACTAGTAATAGCAGATACAATCTTTTCCAGTTGGTAGAAGGCTCATATTGCGGTTTGTGTTTCACCGCCCCTATTTGTGCGCCAATTTCATTTGATGAGATCTTTTTGTTCTTTCTCCCACTCGCACAAACCCCATATTCCAATATCCTTGCTTATAGGTTACAAATTGGATTAGAAAGACGCTATTTGGTGTCTTACCAAAATTGATTTTCCCCAAAAACGTGATGTGTACACAATCAAATACGTAGGTTTCCAATAAAACATATGTAATAACATACTCGTATTCATAAGTGGTAGACTTTTATATAAGAACATTATCGAAGTACGAGTATATCTGTTTAATAAAAATGTAGAGCCCAAAAAGGCGAGAACCTTGATTTAATTAAACCTGAGACATAATCATAGTTCACATCCGTAGACGGTAGCTACGTGATTCAAAATTCGTAGCATAATTTAAAAATATACAACCTTTACCTATGTATTTATTTTAATCTGTAAACCTTACCACACAGTAAAAGACGTTTAACCAGCAACGCATTGAAAATGTGATAAGGCTACGGTCTCTCCCGACGCTTAGGAATTCAATTTATTCAATATCGTCGCAAAAGGACGTGACCATAGCTATCTCGTAACCAACGCATACCACAAACGTATGAATGTGAAATTATTTTTAAACCACTTTGCGCTTTTATAGAAAGTATGAGTATAATGACATCGATGCATCTCGGTCGATCCCGCAAGTTCCTATAGAAACAAGACTACGAGATTTGCTATTAAAATTTTATTAATTTATTTTATTAAACAACAATTACTGTTGATTAAAATTATCGTTTTATAAACAACAATATAATAGATGCCTTGAAAACACTTCTTATTTAACGTTAAATGTTACCAAAATTATTCAGAACTTAGTTCACTGGTCAGCACTGGCTTCTATGGTGGATCCTTTACTGTAGAAGCGGTTCGTCTATGGAACAAACTCCCTGTGGAGATTAGACGTGCACCTTCACTTGCCACTTTTAAACTTCGTGTCAAATCTTACTTTCTTTCACTATAATATTATATGTATCTTTAGATATATATTTAATGTATGTGTTTTATATTATACAGTAGTTTATGTATTATGTTTTATATTACCACTTATGTATAGTGTATTATATATGTAAATATATTTATGTATTGTTTATGCTTATTAGTAGTTTAATGTCAATATATTTCTTTCCCTATATAACTTTCAACCACCGTCGTCCGATATTTATTTTCCTTTCCCTGCTTGGTTGTCTGGAAGAGATCGCTATTAGCGATAAGACCGCCAATTGTCTCACTGTTTATATTATAAATTGTTTATTTAGAATTAAGATATTAATTGTGGTGAAACAATAAAGAGTTTTCTTATCTTATCTTATCTTAGTATAAATTATCCAAATATTTACATTACCTAACTTAATAGTTCATTTAAATACTACTTATAAATAAAAAAACGTCGTTACGGTCATGACCGCCAGGAAGTGTACCTAAAAGCTGGCTACATTACCTCTCTGAATGGCCAAACTTATACGTTGGTCGAGGTAAGAGCCAGTTTTTTGGTCATTGGGTGCTACTATTAGTAGCCGGGAAAGCTCTCTAAAGAAAACCATAGCGTCCTTTCCCCAAGGCCCCATAGTATCTACGAGTACCGCAAACGGAAGAAATATGTACTTTTCAGTCAAAGATGCATTGATATTGATTAAAATATCTATAAAACTTAATCTAATAAACGCATAGTGGAGAGATATGTACTCGTATTATGTGGCATTGCACTGCTGAATAGATATGCAATTTTTCTTGGACAAGATAGATAGATAAATAGAAAACTCTTTATTGTTCACACAAATACAACAATATAGCTTAGAACTAAGATTACACAGAAATAAGTGTACACAACAAACAAGAAACAAGATACACAACATTCTATTGAAACATTTTACAAACATTAAAATTCAATCTATTTGTGAATGAAACACTCACTTATTATCAAGCTGTTTAATTATTTTAAACGTAATATTCTTCTGCATCATTCAAAAAGGAAAAATATAAAGGTTGTGTTGGTATTTTAATGATTCTACGACGCGACGATAATAATAATTGTCTTTCTTTTATGACGCAATTTATATTTTTAACGTTTCGTTTTAACTTGTAGACCTGAATTTGCATAGGTATAAAGTAGACTATGTAAGAAAATTACATTCATACTTAAGTTAGTGATAGCACTTTTATTGTTTATAGACATCATTTCTCTTCAAACAATGTTATTTAGACAAACTAACCGGACTAATGCGAACCTAGGAAGAGCAATGCTTATAATGTTTTTCTTTACCTATTATAATTAATTATATTCCATAGGGAATACTGATGATGATCTAAACCGTTTTATTTATTGCCAAATTGTTACAGAAAAGGAAATGCTCCGTCATGCGATCCCACTCTGATTGCTTACACTGAATTGTTTCGATTTCCTCTTACAAGGAATAAATGAAACTCTTGACTGCGTTGGATGAGTTGTATCGACCGCTATGTTTGAGGTAAAACATACATTTCTCGTAATAATACGCAAATTCCCACATATTTAAATGTATTTTTACAATTCATACTTTTAAATAAAAATAAATTTCACGCCCGCTTTAACAATGTTTACTAACACTAATAACAATAAACGAGTACACTTATTGAGGGCTCATAGGGGGACAGGGTGCAAGGTTTGTCCCCATAAGGTTTTCTGACGCGCTCGATTAACTCGCAAAATCAATACTTTGGCTCCCCAACTTTTATAACCAATAATTACACTCACAACCAAAAAACCATAAGGGGTACACTCATAATCAACAATGTAATTATCACTAGCTTTGAGTTAATCTTATTCATATAGAAGAGGTTGTTCGAAAATTAGTCAATGATTTATGTGGAAGCTAACTGATTAATTCAGAACATTTTAGTAATTGTGGTGTGCCTGTCTGTTTAGCATGATAAGCGGTACGTCTGAGTAATTGTGTTGCAATATGCGTCCAATCAGAACTGAATGAAAGCATATGTCCACGAGTGGTATCGGAACAAAAGCAAGTTAATTAGGAGAGTGTTCACAGCAATCCGCCGCATCATGGCTCACAGCCGTGCTAATGAGCTAGATGAAACTTGAAAAGAGACTTGCTAGGCTGCGACCACTTCCAAATGAACTCCTACTGCCAAATTACTTCGTCGGTGTGAACGAGAACTAATTATTTTTAATTGGACAATGATGTGACTTATTTTGATATTGAACATTTCCTAATAGTTAATTTTAGTTGAATGCTTACGTTTACATGTATCAGTTAAAATATTTTCAATACTACTTAGTTCAAAAAGGAAAAACAATGAATTCTATTTTTTGTATCTTTTAAAGGAAAAAACTCAGAAAAAAAATTAAATTGCTTGAAAAAATAAAGCTTAGCCATACAGACAGGTAGTTAACATATCTTGTTATTTACTTAACTCTTCCGCGCAACCAATATGCGCTAAAACCCGCAATAAATTTGATTAAAGCGCTGGTCATTCGCAGTGTTTTTTAATACACTGCAAGAGTGCATTCATTAAAAAGCACTGATGTAAAACGATTCTCTAATCGTTACTCAAAGACAATCGTTTTACATCTTTTTTTTAAGACTATAGGACGTAATTACGTTTTTACGTAGCTTCGCTTAGTTGCCGTTTCGATAATAAATGTCAGACATATACTTTACTAGCTTACGCTCGTAGCTTTGCCCGCGTGGCAAAATCCTTTCTTAGCGGAGGTCTACGTCATAAAATCTATCTGTGTTCCAAATTTCAAACTAATCCGTTCAGCGGTTTGGGCGTTTGGTTCATAGATCAGTCAGTCAGTCAATTAGTCACTCTTTCTTTTTATATATTTAGATTTCAAATTATAATAATTAATCTCTTTGCTTTTATAATTTTTTCTTTTTATTAATTCTTTTTTCTCTGCTTTGTGTTTTTGTGAGTTTTGTTGTCAAATTTAAAATAGCAATATCTCGTAGAGTGCTCGTCCTAGGCTGGATGGTGCCATTGAAGAAATTAAAGGTTTGGGCTTGGGGCATCTTCAAATTGTCCAATAGCTTCATTATAAAGCTTCGGTATAAGTCGTTCTGATGTCGTAACAGTTTGTTTCAATTTTGATATTGTCTGATCGATTACATTTTTTTCCTGCTTTGGTCGACACTTGTGGTCTTTTTGTTGTACAATTTTATCCTACAAAATAGACAAAAAAAAGAGGGAATCTTAAAAAAGGCCGCTGCCGCACTGGTATTCATAGATCCATAGCTGCCTAAAGTACCCGATTTTTTTTTATTTATAGAAGTAAGAAGACAGGCCAGGCAAAGCAAGGTGCCCATGGTCCTACTGATAGTACAACGGGCAAAAAATACTCGTGGTACTACCAGTTGGATCAAGCAGTAAGACCACGGGCAACAAATAGCCCGTTTCCGCGCGAAATCACAAAATGTTAGTTTCAAAGTGCATTTTTTGCACCAAACTTTTATAATTTTAACATACTACAATAAATGACAAAACAAAAATAATTAATTTATCTACGAAAAGATCTATTATTCTAGAATGTGTTTTAACCAACTTCAAAAACCGAGATCCTAATCCTATCTGCGTCCTAAAACCTATCTCTGTGCCAAATTTTAAACTAATCCGTTCAGCGGTTTAAGTTGTGTGTTGATTTCCCTTACTTGATTAAATTTGTTCTATTTTTCTACAAATATCGCAATTTATATTTACAGCTTAGTTACTTAGTTATTGGAAATGTTAAAATGAAATTATTTCAGCTCCGTTGAATATTTGTATACGCAATACGCGAAATCATTAATATTCATTAATGTCTGAGTGAAAATAAGTACAAGTTACTGAAAAGCCATCAAGGAGGGAGTCATGCTCGAGACGATGGAACATCGCTTCGCTCTTGGACACCAATAATTCAAAGTAAATAACGCTCCCAAACTCCGTGACTGGAAATTTAATTACAAAAGAGACTGAAAGCCTCCGCACACGATGCGTGGACGCAGAGTAATAATAAATATTTTTGTTGTAGAGTAAGGCGCTTTGATTAAAAAGATAAATACGGTCAGTCCAATCATTATTTTGACATGTCTATAAATAATAATGTTGAAACAACCGAGAATAAGTGTTAAACTATGTTAATAATATATAATACGAGTATGTCATGTATATTACTACTCACCTATGCAACGCCGATTTTCCCTTTTTTTTTTAATTATTTGAATAATGATTGTGTCTATACTGGTTGTTTCAACTACTTCAAACTAAGACATAATGTATGTGATTTTTCAACTTATCTTCCATCCGGTAGCACTTATGAGAGCAAAATTTAATCATGGACCTTGATGCTGTTTCTCTTCAAACATGAGCTCTTTCGTTCTGTTTTTCTTGTTGAATGAAAATATTTTTTGGCCAATATAATATGAGCTCATATTATAAAAATTAAAAAAACCAACAAGTAAAACAGAACAAAACAGCTCATGCTTGAAGAGTGACAGCACCAAGGTTCTTGATTAAGTTTTACTACTTATGAGTCAACCAACACACCAGACTATAACAAACTTGAAACAAACTGTGAGCAAACCAACGGATGGAAAATAGATAGAAAAATCATAAGTCTTAGTTAAAAATAGTTAAAAAAACAGTAAAACACAATCATTCTTTAAAAAAGAAAAAAGAATAAAACAAACAGAGTAAGCTAAATAAAACCGTTTCAAAATGGAAAAATCGGCATTGCTTGTTCTTAAAAAAATCGTTTCTGGTGGAAAGATGCCCTTAGCACTCACTGTGATTTCACGTTGTTTAGATATGGATATTATAATGTAATTATATTTTTGTTCAATTAGAAGTAGTGAAGTCTCACAACGTTAAGTTTAGTTTTTGTAATTTTTGCTATATTCACCACTACTGCTGCAAGCACTGGCTCGGCAATGCCACTCCCAACTGCTACACGTCCACACTCGCCTGCGGCTCTGGTAGCATTGACGTAACAACATTGTTCGTGTGCATTCGAGACAGTGTAACCACATACACTACAACCTCCTATGTTAATAAATAAAATAACCAATATAATATAAATCAATATATATAAATCAATATACTTATTATATAAATCAAAATGAATCTAAATTACGAAATAGAGAGTACTATGAAATTCGATTCTTAAACTATTTACAAGATAGTGTATCGAAATATTCCATTACTTATTACGAGATAGCGTAGTAATAGTTAATTAATTGCCTTTCTGTACTGATCTCTACTGACCCGACTTCCTTTCCACCTTTTTTAAATGAACAACATCAGTCCTTGATACCTGACTAGTGCAATAATTTCTTATTTATCTTTGCCGCTTTCTTACTCCTCTTCGTTTGTTTCAATACTCTTTCCTTTTTCATTCTGAGTCCTATCTCTGTCTCTTACTTCAGCATCATTCTCTCAACAATCAAGTTTGTCCAAGTCTCGATCTCACTCGACGCTCAAACAATGATGCCAAAATGATTGCGTTGTAGTCACGCTTTTTGTTTTGTCGTATTGTGGATAAAAGTACAGGTTTAAATGTTAGTTGAGTTTAGTTACGGTATATTAGAAATTTCATTCCATTTTAACCAGTAATTTAAGAATTATAACTCGTATCTAAAGTTTCTACCTCTAATTATGCCACTAACTCACTCACTGGCTAACTGGTCACCACAAGTCTAAGGCACTTCTAACTTCTAGAAGCTTCAAATTTAGAATATACAAACCAAACGTAAACTTAAATATTTTCCGATAATTGCAACTAACTACTACTACTATTTTACTTCTTCCTTTTTGAAAAGCTTCCAATGATGTCGCAACTGATACAAACCAATTACTGATTGAATCGGTAGAGACCCTTTGCTGTTGTATCAAATGAATTGCCACAGTTAGTTTGAGTAGGTAAATCACGAGTTCCTCCGAATTATATAACATTCACAGTTGCTAATCGCAGTCATGGTTTCTACTTCCAGCAGCGAAGTAATTCCGTAACCTAAGTGTTCTTTCTTGAAATAAAGTCACCTCCCGTGCCTCAAATTATCAAAATCATCATCAAACTACGCAACGGATCCCGATGCGGCTTTTCCAATAGACGGGACCTGATAAACCTGATAAACATTCTACTGTGACGTTATCATTTACATTAAAACATAATAGTCTACTTCAATCTTCCTTTTCTTTGTGTCATTCTCATGTCTCTAACTTCTTGTTTCTTGCTCAACTTCTGGATTCTACTTTGAATGGTAGTATTTTCCTAGATCTGCTAAATTCCAGAAATGTCTAATTTTCCCGCATTTATAACAAGTACTTTATTACTGGTATTCACTATCCTGAAACTTGTGTTTGGTACCTCCACATCTGCTGCAATGATCGTTTCTTTAATTTGCTATTAATTATAATATGTTAATGAAACCTGATTACTCCCTTCCTTCCTTTTTCCATAATTATCCAGCTGAAGTTCCTTTTCTTTTTAACTGAGATTGAATCTCTGTGGCTTCAAAATAAATATTGAAAGCTCTTTTCTATTTTTCCCACCAGCTTCCCATGGAAGCATTATCTATAGATGGCAGTAGATTAGTCATACCAGGTAGTTTTTTAGCAACCTGGAATAAAAATATCTACATAAAACAATAGAACAAAATAAGAATATTACACAGATTCGGAACATTTTATGATTATGATGATTTTGTAAATTTCTATTAGGTACATTATTAACTAGAGGTATTTACAAAATTTCCAATTTAATTGATGTTTTTTTCCAAGAACCACCTTTTTTTTAATTCAGTGGTGCTCACTTTTTTTTCAATCCTCAATCCGATGGTTCCCATAGGAACCTATACAAGTAATACCAATTTAATGGTGGTGGTTCCCATTGAAACCATGCAAGCAATACCAATTTAATGGTGGTCGTTCCCATTGAAACCATGCAAGCAATACCAATTTAATGGTGGTTCCGTTTCCTTGAATCCATATAATAAATAATCTCAATGTGGTTCCATTTCCTTGAAACCATATAAGTAATCCCAATTTAATGGTTGTTCTATGAACACAGTACTTGGTACTTTTTATATAAATTATAAATACTCGATGATGAACACATGAGGAGGCTTATATCCTGTAGTGGAAGGATACAGGCTGAATAGATAGATATAAATACTCGATAGCACCAGACTATTTAAATGCGTTTCGTTTCCAGCATGGATCCCTCTAATAATTTTTGAAAGATTAAAAAATTATGTAAATATAAGAATACCAATTATTATGAATATAACAAACAAAAAAAATTAAGTCCGTAATTTTAATAATAAAAAAATATTCGATACGTACTTTTGTTTGAGAATATAATAAAAAATGGCTCTTGTGGATCACTTGAGGACGCATTTTGTATCGAATCGAGCATCCACAAGTGTGACGTCACTACCCATTCCATGTAACTTTAATTCGTTGTAAATAACACGTTTTTTGTTAAAATCACATAAAAAATACGTCTCCAATATTTTTTACAATCTAGGTACATTATGGACAAAAAATATTTTTTGTCCGATCCCCTATTATAACAAATCTCAAATGATTATTAGAATAAATATGATTATCTTCATAGGTATATCAAGATAATCATAATTTTAATACTTGCACTTCATTGGAACCATTAATACGTTTTTTCCTATAATCAAATCTTACACGAATATAGAAATATAATGCAAAACTATATAATTTTTTGTAAATATAATGCAAACCACGGTGTATTTTCATTTGACAACTTCTTTAAGCTTAAATTCATTTCTTTTCATACTAACCACAAATAAAAGAGGTCGCATAAAAGTTGGCGATTTTATGAAAATGTAAAAATCTATAAAAACCAAAGCCTTTCTCCTCGTCGCCACTTGTAATGTTTGCTATATTCACTACTGCTGCAAACACTGGCTCGGCAATGCCACTCCCAACAGCTGCACGTCTACACTCGCCTGCAGCTCTGGTGACACTGACGTGCCAGCATTGTTCATGTGGATTCGAGACAGTGGAACCACATACACTGCAGTTTTTTTACCATTTTTTTTTTTTTGCTTTAAATAGGTGGACATCCATAGTTTCCCTGAGAAGCTACGCTGATTCACTGAACCATAAAACGTCTATACTCTCAGATGCCTTAACCAGAAGTGATACGAGCAAGACTACAAATATGCATATTCATAGGAGAGAATAAATCGTTCGTTCCTAGCGAACTGTGCATAGATCGTATCGGTATTCAATTTATTCTAGGCGCAGCTGACAATGCTGTGCGCGACGTTAGTTCACAACACCACTCGATAGGTAATAGGTAAATGGCGTGATAAGACTTGAGCAGATAGTTTCTTGTATAAATGTACCTAAGTTATTGTTACTTATCTAATAAAAGCTTTTTCAATACAATACTTTTTATTGAAACCAAAAGCTAACAAAAATGACTTAAAACTAAGTAAACTATATTAAGGTCTACAAAAGGCTTTAAGCGATATAAAGCAATCTCTTCCAGGCAACCGGCTTTGCATGGAGTGTTTAAGACTAAAGAGTAGGGTGTAAATTTGTAGAGGAGAGGAGAGGTGTTATTTGTTTTTAAAGTAACATATTTCTTTCTTTCTGCTTACTTTCTGAAAAAAAAAGATAACACAATAGATGGGTGTGTGTAGTGGAAGATGGAGACAAAATGATTTTCTTCTATTTATCGTTATACTATTGTGGTTAAATTTATTCTGCATAATGACCCCTTAATATAAAACTAAAAAAATATTATTCTGAAGTGGTCTAGCTCCAAACTCTCAAAGTTCCAGCATCACAAAAACTTCTAAGCGGATTATAACAAGGTTTCAATCTTTGCTAGTTTAAAATGTAGTCCAACTTAAAACTGGTGGAGGGACTTCTCATTTAATTATCATCGTTACTTCCACCTAGGAAATCTTTCTTAAGTGGAAGTAACGACTGCTGGCGTCATTATCATTTCTACCACCTATACCTTATGTTACATTTTTACAAGCTTTTATTTACTTTCACTTGTCTGTTGTCTGTCTGTCTGTAATCAAATCTTGCAAATTAAATTTGACCCACTTCCCGGTGTCCGATTGAGCTGAAAATTTGCATGCATGTATAAATCGGATGACAATGCAATATTATTATGACATGGAGCTGATCTGATGATGGAGCGGGAAGGTGGCTATAGGAACTCCGTAATTAAACGACGTAACCCCATCGAGTTTGGGCTCATTTGATTCGTCTTGACGAGTACTTTATGGTAATAATAATAAAAGCTTGTTTTTAAAAAGTTTTTTTTTAAATTTCACTTGTTTGAAGCCCGGGACGGACTTATTCCGCCTACTGGGTTTAATTTGCTACCATTTACGGCCGCATCATCGCTTAACATGTCACGTGAGATCGTGGTCAAAGACTAACCTATATACTAAACAAAAATATTTTATTATTATAATTTTTTGGCACGAGTGCCGATAATAATGACGTTTTCAGTATTTTTAAAATATATCACGGCAATGTCTATGGATACGGTCTATGGATATAATATTTGTGGAAGAATTATAAAACATACTGATTTTTTTATATAAAACATACTCATCCGCTTCTAGCATTACCGCTGTATTATTTCGGAAGACCGAACTGAGAAGAATCTTGGCTTGATTGTGTTCATATCCATAAGCTATTTGTGGTATTATCGGATATGGCTTAGAGGATTGCTACTCATTGGCCTGCTGACGCTCTTCTTGCGGACAATCTCCTCCTGCTGAAGTATTTATTTCTCTCGCTAAGCGCGTATTAGCTCATCTTGTCAATGCTGTTGGTTCTGCTTCCTACCCTCAGGAGGACCAAGGTAATAGGGGCACCCTCATCAGCATCTCGTGGGTTACGTCTTGACTTCCCTCTAGCAGCATAAGTTTCCGGCTCTGCAGTGTCCTGCAGTGCAGCCACTATAGATGTCATCACCGGCATTTATCAAATCCGACTTTTGTTATTAATTTTTACAGAAGAGGATTTAATTTAATAGTTTTCTTTAAAACACAATTACTTTGCTTATTTACTAACATAAAAGTTGAATTTATGAGACAAACTTAATAGAAGGCAATGGGCGCGAGCATTCCACGTTTTAGTTTTAACTTTAACGTTTGCCCAGAACTATTTGGTGGAATTAAAAAGAAATGTTGGCGCTATTCCATCAGCGATAGGCACCCCATTAAACGGCTGCAGCGACTATTAGCCGCAGCCACCGTTTTCACCGCAATCGCTTTCGTGTCGACATTTTATTATCGGAGGAGTCAGCGCTGTTGTAATCCTCGCAGAGCCGCACAATTTACGATTTATAAAACCACCATTTTCTATTGTAAAGCAAAACGATAAAGCGGATAGTGAGCGCCGAGTTCAGTAGCTAACCCGGCTCCTTTACCTCTTCTTATCTTAATATTCAGGGATATTAAAAAGTTAATCCGAAAAAATAACAAGCATGATGCCGGTTGTGCTTTGTGAACGTTGTTATCTAAGCTCCTTAGGGCTACCTTCAATGGCGATCTCTGGTGCGATGTAAAATAACAAGACAAAAAGTCTTAGTACTCTCTTTTCATCTACCAACGTGAATAGAATGTATAAGAATAAACTTTATTGAGATCATCAATGTTAAATTTTGGCATAATGATTTTGCACATTGTAGAAAAAATAAAGTGAAAACAGAAATTAAATTAGTAACGTGATTGCGAAATGTAGGCCTTCAAAGTACTACCAATTAATTGGCAAATGTGACGAAACTTTCCATAGAAGACGAAGTTCAAAGTCAAATAGAAATGTTAAACTACGTATTTTGAAACTATTCGTTATTAGTTTCTAGAAAGGTAGAGCCTTACCTTTGAAACGGTCTCTTACATCATTATAATAACTGTGTAGGTGGCCGTCGCCCGTGTACTTGTTAGTCGCTTCCATGAAGCTAAACGTATCGATTTACTGTTTCCAAGATTTAAGCAGATCCAAAAATTATGAATTCAGAAATTTTGTAATATAATATGGACTTATTAACTTAATTATTACTAGCTTACGCTCGCGATTTTGCCCACGTGCAAAATCCATTCTTAGCGGAGGTCTTTGTCATAAAACCTATCTGTGTTCCAAATTTCAAGCCAATCCGTCCAGTGGTTTAGGCTGTGCGTTGATAGATCTGTCAGTCAGTCACTCTTTCCTTTTATTTATTAAGATGATATCTTTAGCAACGCGTCCTCATCCATACATCAAGTTTAACATACATTGAACAAAATATTCATATATTCACAATCAAAGAGTTAAACACCGTATTATCTAAGTTAACACACGAAATTGTCACATTTTTTGAATTTTTGAAGAACGCGACATCAGTTCTTCATAGTTTGCATATTAACCTTAACTTACCGTCATGTGAGTCGTACATGTAGATGATCTCCTTCCAACCGTAGTAAATGATGGTGTCGACGATGGCTCGGTGGTAGTCAGGTCGCATGCTCACGGCGTGGTCTATGAGACCAGACGACGGTGGTATTACCTAAATCATTTATTATGTTAATTATAGTGCGTTCAACCTCAACTCATTCAAATGTAGTAAAACTAAAAAAGTATTTTTTTAGGAAAATTAAAATAACTTAAATTAGTAATAGCTTTAATAATTCGGATTTCGTGCTAAACAAGTATATTTCTAGTGGCTAGATGCATAGTAGGTACAACTTTATACATCTGATGTTGTAGTATAAGAACGAGAAATACATTACTCTTACTGTGGACGATTATAAAGGGTGTATCCCACTGACGACAGAGAGTCGCGGAATCGCGCGGAAAAGCGGGAGCGATCTTCATTTTGTTGAATTAAGGTGGTTATAACTTTTGTCTAATTTTATGTCTTATTTTATCCACTGACGACATAATTTACCGTAATATTTTAATCATAACGATAGGTACCTATATATCATAATAATATTGTTTGATACTGACGCTCACCATCGCAACCACGCCAGGCTTGCATTGTGAATGTACAAGTTTAACTTTCACAATAGGCCAACCGTGGCCGCAGTGATACTATAGACTATAGCCGCAAAACATAAAAAGCTATTTTTTAAACAGCAGTTTTATGTAGTTCCTTAATTGAGATAAGTCGCAATAGATGTAGTGAATAATGGGACAAAGCATCCCAGAATATCCATCAATGGACGAATTGAGTCAACCCATTAAAATGCATATTATACTTAACATGATTTCATAGTATTGTAGCATAGTCCAAACACTACAATTACTTAACTAGTAAAGTAAATTAAGGTAGTGTAGTATCTCCTACTGGAAATGCAGCCATTTTTTTGTTAAATTTTTTAAAATCTCCATTACCGGAATAAAAGGGGTAAACTGATAAATACATTTTTATTCGAAAATGAAAATGTTTTTAACATACAGTTTCATTGAAATTTTTTTTAAACATAATACAATATAATAGTAGGCACAGCCATTCTTTGTTTTGCTTTAAAAAATCTTCCTTTACAAAATTGTTGGGCAGTTTTTTTTTTATCGGAAGTTGTAAATGTTTTTTTGCAAATTATTTTTTCTTCTGTTTAACAGGTACTTTTAAGTAAAAAATATATATTCATGTACTATTTGTACAATTATCTTGATGTCAAGTATTATTATAGTTTTCTGTAGCACGTCGTGTAATATCGTGTAAAAGAAACTAACCTTTTCAGGGAACCATGGCGTTACGAACGGCATTTGGAATGTGTTCGTATAGGAATGGAGCGTGTCGAAGGATTCCGGAGTGACGGCTCCGAGCATTGCGAACACCCCGCGGGCAAATTGGTTGCAAACTGTAACAAATGCTTACATTGAGACGACTTCCAACATGAACAACTGTTTAGTTATATTGTCAATAGGGAAGTAAATAAAGTTAAAAAACGTAAAATCTAATTGTCTTTTTTTACAAAAAAGTAAGAAGAAGATCAAGACGCGGTCCTGTTGGTAAGAGATTACGCTGCCCATAATCTGTACCGCTACCCAGGACTTCACAATGATATAAAATTATGGGCGCACTGCACCAACGCTTCTTACTTGAGAGTCATAAGATGTGAAGACTCTTATGCCCAGTAATTTCACTTACCGAAGCACAGTAATGTTTGCACAACACTGCTCAGACCTAGTTGACCTCCTGCAAAGAAAGTCTACTCACGGACGATTACATATTATAATAAAATATAGGTAATATTCAATTTTTTTTTTTGATTTGAGAATATAAAAAAAATAACTAAAATAACAAAACAGCACAACTCACGTCTAACATTGTTGAGTATATCTCGATCACGGTTGCAGGCTGCAACCGTGAATAGAGATGAAAATGACTGAATATTTCCAAATTTACCAGGAATATTTCTAATATTCCCGGGAAAAAATTGATCAATATTGCTCGAAAGTTGCCAACATTTCCAGATTAACATAATTTGTTTTTTTGAGGTTTGAATGCCATTTTTTTACAACCACGGCCTTCTGGGTTCATTTTTAATGTGTTATTATACTAATCTATCCCAAAACTATAATAAATGATGGTAATTGTTATGTCTTAATGAGGAATAAATGTCTTTAAACTGAATATAACTGATAATGAAAAAAATACAAAGAATTGGCTGAATCCATAACTTTTCATGAATTACAATAACAAAGTTTTATTATACAATATAAAAGTAGGTATTGATACCAACAGAAATAAATATAAAACATACCATTGTGTTTTATTATTAAAAAATAAAATAATATTAGCGCGTCCGCGCTTGACAGCTGCAAAATCATTGACGTCCGCGTCCGCGATCCAAATCAAATCGCGTCGAGCGCTTACTACTGATACCTACTAAACGTCTATTTTCTAGCAAACTATTGAACCATTTTCTATGAAAAAATAGCATAATATAGTTAAAACTATAAAGAAATATAATATGTGAAAATTTGGATTCAAATATTAACACAAAGTTTGTGTTAATATTTGAATCCAAATTTTCACATATTATATTTCTTTATAGTTTTAACTATATTATGCTATTTTTTCATTTTCACCCATTATATATGTGAAAATTTGGATTCAAATATTAACACAAACTTTGTGTTAATATTTGAATCCAAATTTTCACATATTATATTTCTTTATAGTTTTAACTATATTATGCTATTTTTTCATTTTCACCCATTCGTGTTTAACGCTGAAGTCGCCTAGAACAAAACCCTGAGAATGGAAATATTAAATCAATGAATTCAAACTATTTTAGTTGATATTTTTTAATTTTAGGTATACGTAACTAATTATGTTGAACTGTTTTTCTAAATTTAAGTTGAATTTTAATATAATAATAATTGATTGAAATTAATCATGGAAAAATATTACGGAAACGCGGCAAACGCGACAAAAATTTTACATGTCGACTTTAAGACATGTAAAATTGTGCTGATTTTGTTTTTTCCTTAATATCTGCACCAATTTCGAAAGATAGTATCATGAGGATCATGATAATATATAATTTTAATAAAATAAGGTGAATTATAAACATTTTAAACGCAGATTTCTCTGGCACGCATGAAAACTGCGCAACTATAATTTCAAAAAATAAATTTTAAATATTGCCAAGAGCTTAGCTTCAGATTTAATGACCACAGATTTAAAATATTAATTACAAAGCCATTCACAACAATATTTACGCAACTTTTCTGCGTTTTCATAGATAAAAACATGTTTTTAAAGTAGTAAGTCTCTAAGACCACTTTAGCGGCTGTAACGTTTAACTCAACTTTTTTTCGGACCGCTATAGCGGTCGGGACGTTTGAGTGTTAGAACTCATGTAACTTTATATTTTTTTAAGAACACTAATTTTATTTCTGTAGTTGAGTTCTACAATCCATACAGTGTAAGTGTAATAATGACACGTCATAGTGATGAATGAATCTGGCCTCCCATAATTTCTGCCATAACAGAACGCCTCTTGAGTGTACTCATGGAGATAGCGCGGGCTATTAACAAAAGACGGTAGTATGACCATTTGACCGAAACCGTTTTGGGTTTATGTTGCCTATGCTCGCAACTGCGTCTTGAAGGTAGACAGAGCTCTCTGCTCTCTATTGTCTTTGATTTGGTGATATAAATCTTAAACGATTCGCTTTCCATTTTTACGTAATAGTCGACCAAAAACTCTGAAAGAAGCTCCCTACACCGTAGTAATAAATTTGTTGACAAACCATCAGGTGGAATGCATAAAAATCCATGCAAGACACTTTTTTATTTTGATTTGTTTGTGGTATATTAAAATGGTACCCCTCTTGTCTCCAAAAAATAATGTGATAGTCCAACGCGTTGTAAAACCGGTGTCTGTTGGCGATTCTGGTTAAGGAGTTATTGTATTTCTTAGGACGATGTCCCACCGGGCAGTGGGATCGGTATCAGCGACCACAGCCGCGACCTCGCTGACAGCTGGCGCGTTATAGCGACTCGGATGCTGCCTGCTCTGCACGCGGTCTACGATGACTACCTTGCAACTGTCGTTGGGCATGTTCTCAAGGGCTGTTTTTGAATTCATGAACCAACACATTGTGATTGTGTAGAACTTGCTGAATTTTTTCTACAAATTCTCGTTCAAATCCAAGAATTATCTGACAGTTTCAGTTTTTGCCTCATTGTCTCCAATAAAGTAAACCGGCAAAAATTGAGGGTGACTATACGGTGGCTGGTGGAGGCAAAAGCGAACCTATTTTATGATGCAGTTGTCTCTGCACCGTCAAAATAGGCAAAACACGGGCATGGCAAGAACTCTATCCGCTCCTAAAGAGATATTTTTTGTTAAAGGAAACGTCGCCACTCCTCCTTTTCCTAGGCTTAGGGCGTTGGTTGTTTTAATTTTTCTTTTTTGAAATATTTAATCATCTGGCTGACTAATGCTTAGGCCATTCGTACGATATGGTGATCATGAGACAGAAAAAAAGATGAAGTACTTTAAAATCAGGAAGTTGGTTGAACGGCGCCTTTTAATAAGAGGCTAGGTTGTTAATTGAACAGCTGATTAAGTTAGAAGGCTGCGACATATATATTCTACATTTTCCCTTATTGAACTTGTCTCGTGAGATGATAGATCTAGTGTAGAAACATTTGGATCAATAAAGGCGTCAAAGATCGTTGTGTTGATGTTTCTGGCTGTTCTTTACATGTCTATTTGTACAGGAATTCGTCTGCTGAGCTTTCTTCTTTTTCCAGTATAGTAATATTTTTTAAGACCACGTATAAAAATATAATAAACAAGATGTGTGACTTCGTCTGTTAATAAATAGTTTTTTCAATTAAAAATGCAACAATGCCTTTTGTTTGGGAAATTATATATTACTTTTGAAATAAGATGCACTTAAAACTTCTAGATAACTTGAAATTCAAAATAATTAAAAATAGACTATATATTTTCGCACCGGCCGGTACCTTTGCAATGGTGAATTTCTGTACTGTTGACATTGACATTTGCATCTTGTCATCTTGGTGTCAATTGTCATGTTACTTTTCTTTTAGATAATGGTGGATCCGCGCGAACCCACGTTTGCCAGTGGTGCGCGGACACATTTCTGTACACGACATTAGATGTATTATAAAAAATAATATTTAAAATAAAAAAGACAATATCTAAAAGAAACTAAAGGATTTGAAAAGATGAACTTATTATATCCACATTTAACAATTTTTTTTTATGTATTACAGCACAACAAATTATAATATACATTATAATATTATTTTTGGTGTTGTCTATTTATTTACATTATAATCTAGCCTAAATTGCTAGGTAGACTTAAACTAAGAATGTGTCCATAAACACTTTTCTTATTGTCGCTATAATGGGGAAGGCACTTTGTTCATGTGTTCCTAATGCACAATGCATAATATGTAGCACTTTCACTACTTTACACTATTCACTACACTTTACTAACTCGAACGGTTTCGTTCGTTTGAGTCTTATTTTTTAAGTCAGTGGTGTCAGTGGTAGATTGCTTCGACATTTATATTATGTTGGTGAAGCCGTTTTTGCCGTTTTTGTTGGGCTTCGGCGTATTTTTTAATGATCTGGTCAACGAACTCTATATTAAGGTCCCGATGTAGTTCGTTGTTTCGTATATACCAGGGTGCATTCACTATTTCCCTTAGTACTTTATTCTGGAACTGTTGTATAACTGTCACGTTAGTCTGTTTGATGCAGCCCACAGCTGACTACCGTAACCCAAACTGGCCTCAGGACTTGTTTGTACAGCAGTAGTTTGTTTTGTATTGGATATCACGTGTGTATGATAGGTACAGGACTGGACCTAGTACACTTCCTTGAGGTACCCCAGCTTTGATTTCTTTTAGTTCTGAATAAGCATCTTCTTGCCTTATTCTGAAGTATTTGTTTGATATATAAGACTCAAGAATGTCTGCAAATTCTTTTGGCAAGCCTATTCTTAATTTATGTTCGAGGCCATCGTGCCAAACTTTGTCAAATGCCTGCGCCACATCTAAGAAAACGTACAACATATTTATATCTTCTAAAGACTTCACGGTAGTAATTCTATGCACTTGGTCTTTAGTTAAGTGCTTTTCTCTAAATCCAACAAAACAAAAAAAATGAACAATGATAACAATAATTCAAAATTAAAAATGAATAAAAAAATAACTTAAAAACCATCGCATCATGTACATAATGTGTCAATAATAATTAATCATTACAACAATAATTATGCTCCTCTGTACACAACGTTAGATGTATTGCCGTCGGGGATCAAAGCATATTATATGTAGGTTTCTGGGATCACTCACGCGCAGCAAAACAACATAAAGCTGACCTTGCGAACAGTTAATATAGTTAAATCCACACCGGCAACTTTCAGCGTTTGTCCGTTATTGATAGTTATAGCTCAATTAACACATGCTTACTGGGAATTGGATCTATAGGCGGCGTTTCTTATGTTATTTTATATCACTAGCCTAAGATGTGATTTAGTTATTTTTATTATCATTTATTGAATGAAATGTTTTATTTAAATATAATTTACTTTTCGAGACTTCCTTCCGGTCGCTTAATAATTATGTAAAATTACTAAAATGATTTTGGTTGTCTGGAAGAGATCGCTATTAGCGATAAGACCGCCAATTGTTACACTGTTTACATTACAAATTGTATTTAGTTCTAAGTTCTTTTATGTTGTATCAATAAAGCGTTATCTATCTATCTATCTAAAATGAAATTGTAAAATATTAATTTAATTATTATATTTTTTTAAAGATATTTCATGTATTTAAACAATTTATTTAGTAAAAAAGTTATTTAAAATTAGTTGAATTGATTGTGAATCTTCCCACTCGTTTTGCTAAAGTAGAGTGGGGTGATAATAGGTCGACTGTTAGTATTTAAGTCAGAACGCGGTATCTGTACGCTCTCTCGTGCTTTGAATTTCATGTCGACTGTTGTTGTACTTGAATAAAAGTAATACTGTGTGATCAAGTGTTTACTTCATATCCGCAAGATGGAATCTTCAGACGATGGCGATGAAATATCGCCGACAGATCCGTTTGAAAGTTCCCATTAATAGGTATCAAAGGAATTCGAGGTATAAAAACACTATCGCCTGCTCCACACCCCGTTAAAACCTGGGCCTCTATGACATTCTTTTAACCTAGTACCATTGCAAAGCTTAAGGGGACTTAGATTTCTAAGCAGCATTACAGGTACCCCGACTTTTATATGTATCTTATTAGCCGGCAATACAAGGACATTGAAGTTTTCTAAAAATTCTACGGGATAGAATGAAATAAACCACAGACAAATAGACAAATTCCTTAATCGATGAAATAACTCTACAATATTTCAAATTAAAGATATAATTTCATCACAGTTTTTTAATAGAAAGACAAGATGACAACTTCATACAAAAAAAATTAAATTATGACAAGATGGATGACAATGCTTTTGTCTATAAATGTGGAATGAGGTGTTAATGTAGATGAGGTTGTGACATTCCTCCCCAAGATTACCTTAAACGTGAATCTTCATCGTTGGGGTTAGTCACAGATAGATGGACTGATTGATATGGTCGTTGTGTTTAACTTTCTTGTAAGGACACCAAAACCAGTATTTTATAAATGTGTCAACCCTGGATTTAACCACGAAACAGAAGAAGTGTACTTGTTTTGAGTGATTCCCAGCTCGTCCTATAAGACTACGGCCCAAATTTTTAACGAAGTAGGTATTGTCTGTCATTGACGATATCGGTCGAAATAAGTTTATAGGAATTATTACGGACAATTGTAGCAAAAAGAAATTGTAAAAAAAAGAAAGCAATGTTACATTTGGTAACGCAGGATTACGACTGGATATCAACCATTGACTGTGTTTCCCATACATAAAACTTATTAATGAAAGATATCACCACTAAAATAGATACATTTTTGATCAGTGTATGAAAATAGTATCCAATATAATAAGGTTAAAAAAATGACAAAGTCTGCTTTTTTGAAATAGTTCATAAAGAAAAATACGGCAGAAATAGCAAATCACTAAAACTCCCAAACAAGACACGCTGGGGTGGATCAGTGGTTATGTTATTTTTTTAGTAATAGAGAGGCTTTAGAAGTCATTGTGATCTCCAGTGATTAAATTTTTGAGAGACAGATTAAGCAAACAATATTATATTGCGAGTCTTTAACACATATGTCTTAAGACATTTGTGTCAAAGAATACAAATGTCAATGACTCGCAATATAATATTAGTATTTGGAAACCAATTATTACTAAGTGTTGCCAAAATAGAAGGCAAAAACGCTACATTCTCTGATGTTCCAATGGTCTTTGAAGATATAATTGACCGTGTACAAAATGAAATGCTGCGAAGTGAAATATTGACAGGCAAAGGACTGAAATCATACAAGACGTTGGAAGTAGACGTAAGTTCCTAGAATAGTCCATTCACTAAGCAGCAAACATTATTAACCTGAAATAAAGAGGTAAAAAATTGCAAGAAACGAATCTTGCTTCTGGTATCTTATTTATTTATTACTATTCTCAAAAGTAAAACCTTAATAAATCTGATTTTTTTTTTAAATCTAGCTGAATATAGAAGAAAAACCAAGTATTTTTATCAACCGTCCAAATGGGATGAACAATTGGTAAAAAAATGTCCAGCGGGTGGACGGGTAGTGCCTCATTTTTTCAATCGTAATAGATATTTAGCATAAAAAGAACCCTGTACCTCAAAAAATAAAACAAAACGCATAAAGAGTGTCAAATTAAAACAGAAAAAACTTCAAGAAAAATTGTATACGAGACCCTGTCACAATCTATGTAAAAATTATTGTTCAATAACTTTCACTGCAAAGGAACGACTGAATATCCACGCTGAAACTGGGAATCCTGAGGAATGTTTTTAAAAATAAAAGGTCTGGTCGTCATATAGTAAAAGATTATCTAAAACTCCGAAAAACCGCACACGTATAATTTTTTGAAAGATTGAATAAGGAATGAGGTGTGCAATCCATTTTTATGTACTTTAGTATATAAACGATTATCATGTCTTGCCAAATGTAAAAATGCAACTTATAAAACTACAGACCCATCAGCCTGGTTTCCCACGTCTACAAAGCGTTTATCAAAATAATCGAAAGTCGCATAACTGGCATACTTGACAATTGACAATAGTCAATATGCCATCTTATTGCACTCAATCATAATAAAGAAAAACACCAAGAACATAACCTTCCTCTCTACTTTCACTAGTAACTCAAAAGCCTTTGACAGTCTTAATCACTCTTCCATATTCCAAGCACTTCATAACCAAGGTATACATAAAACACACATCCAGTTACCACAGAATATGTAATATCTCAAGAGCACAACATCCATAAAATACATAAATCTGGAACACCCTACACAAAGGGGAGTCAAACAGGGCGACCGTTATCTCCAAAACTCTTCAAGCAGCTCTAGAAGAGATCTTCGAAACACTGACAGCTGGCTGGGAGAGACAGGGCATTGTCGTCGGTGAAAAGAGATTAACTCCTAATCTCAGAATTTCTGAAGATATCGTTCTTTTCTCCTCTTCAGCTCAAGATCTCAACGTCATGTGGAGCATGACGATGAGATCTTGGGCTCAATCTGGTGAATCCAGAGTTTGGACTTGCGATGAATATGACATAGACCAAAATAATGACGAACAGCGTGAGACGTAGGATAGATATTGACAGTGTGGAGTTTGCTTATTATATCCGTGAATACGTTTATCTCGGCCAAATAATTTACTTCCAGGCGAGATAAGATTAAGAAGTTACTAAACGCGCCAAAAACGCCTGGAGTAGCTTTTGGTCGATGAAAGATCTCATGAAAAATAAATTACCTATTACACTTAAAAACCAACTGCTGCATTTCCAAACAAAAGTTATAGACTTTGGAGAAAGGGCTGGCAGCTTGAAGTGGAATTGGGCAAGACACATCTGCCGTGGGCACCACTAAGAGTCGCAGCAGGCCTTAACGGAGATGGGGGGGCATGGGATTCGTTTTGCAATAACTGGACAACCATATCCCTAGACCAAGACGAATGGAGAGAGCGAAGGGAGGCCTTTAGGCTTTAGGCCCAGGAGACAAACCAGGCTGAAATTATAATAATAATAAAATCAATGTTTTGTCAGCGATAGGAAAAGATACATCAAACCAAAAAGATTAAAGAGATGGAAGAAATTTCAAAATAACACCAAGCCATAAAGTTTTATTAACAAACCACGTAAATCAAATCAGCCCTGCGTGCACTATTATCGGAGAGCACATGCAAGAAATAAAAGATACCTTCCTAGGACACAAGTACCTGAATGTGAAACATGTGATTCATACACGAAGCATAAAGCAAAGTACGTACATTAAAGCGCGCAGGGACTATGACAATAACGAAGCCAAACGCGTTTGTTCCCAAAAGAAGTTCTGCCGATCTTCAGAAAGTAATTATGCTTCCCCGATTACATTCTTTTAAGACAGTAATAATTTGTCCCCGAATAGTGGCATATAACGAGACATTTATTGTGCCTTTGGGCTAGTATAGCGAATCCAGTGTGTAACGTCATTTGGCATGGCGCAATCTCCGGAAGAAAACAAGAAGACTTAGTAAGTGCATTCAGAGCGTTTTTATTAAGTCACAGAGATGTTATAAAACCATCACAATATGGCTCGATAATTGCTCTTGTCAAAATAAAAATTGTAGTGTATATAAAAATTGGTGCCTAATAATAACTTATTTGATCAGTATAATTAATCCCACCAAAACATTCTGTAAAAAACTAGCCAAGTCTCGATGGAGCTGCTTGTTTATCTCTAAAAAGTAATGAAATCTAGACAAAGTCGTGCCAAGTGTAAGGTTCCTTACTTCGATTTCTTTATTATTATAGTTAATGTTGTGTGACTTGGCCGTTGAAGGGTACACAAGGGTACAAAACCAGGTGCTCTGGAAAGTAACAGAATTTCCAGAGTTTAAATAACACATGATGCCTATCACAACAAAAATTTAACAACAAAAAAAACAGATTTTATATTTGAAGGACATCGTCCAAATAATGGTAATAAGAGGAAAACACTGCATATACTTTAGAACTAAATTAGATTTTGAATATGAACAGCTGAACTGCTTAAAATCAAAGAAAATTCCGACACCTTATCAGCAAACGAAGCCAAAAGGCATATAACGTCTTCTAGAAAGCAAGAAATATTAAAGAAACTGTGTCCGTTAATGCCGGAGAGTAGACACATTTTCTGAAAAAAAAATCCCTGAATATCTGCGGACTAAGCTTGGAATTCGAAAGAATTTTATTTTTAATAATACCACCGAATAGTTAGACCGAATAAATGAGTATACCTCTTTAATAAGTACTACCTAGTAGTCATTTTAGAAACAGATATGAGTAGTTTTTTTTGTTATTTACTCGTAGCATCAGAAAGTGATATTTTGTTTTTGTTTTGTTTGTGATACCCAACTCCCTGTAACTCCCTTACTTTTTCCGCAAAAACGTGGTCCCAAACTCACACCACTAAATTATAATACTCACGCGACACACGGACATTCATAAGGCATAACCATGCTAAATATATTTTCTGTACATGAACTCGCCCATTCATTCATTTGGGGTGTCATTTTACTTAGTCGGATAGTGTTGAGTGAAACAGAAATATTCAATCAACATGTGCAAACGGGATGGACAAAACGAAGGAGTACAAATTTAATAAGAAAAAACTGAAATAAAAATGGCAACATTCTACCTATTTCTTTCAAACAACTTCTGTCAAATTTGACAAAAAAAATGTAAACAACAACATGTTGTTCGTATTTTTAGTGATTAATAAGTTATTTCGAAGATTTTTCACAATAATGTTGATGAAAATGAATAAAATAATCCGTGGCGATGCTTGCCAAATGAATTACAAAATGTATATATACGGCGTATACAGCAGTTGCAAATAGAAAAGTGGTTGCTGCTTTGACTAAGTGTTTCTAAGAGAACAGCGTACGTGTTGGGACTTTATGTAACTTCGAATGTCTAAATTGACTGGACTATACGTACAAGTACAAATACAATTGCTTTATTTGGGAATTTCTTTTAACATTATATTCATGGCACCTTTTTTACTGTTACCATACTGGTACGCCTTTTTTACTTTTAAAAGATGATATTAATCTTATTTATTTTGTATTTTCTAGGCGAATCGAAATCATCAGTCAGAAAATTTGTTTTGGAAAGTATTAAAAATAAAGGAAAATGCCCGCCTACGAAACATCGAAAAGACCACCCCACCGCAAAAAATAAAGAATTGGATTACCTTAAATTAACGATTTATCATTTTATTTTATGTATTTTTAATATTATATTTGTGTCATATAACACATCGTCTTTTATTATCATTTTATAAAAGTATCATTATTAGACGCATGTCTTGTGAAGCATGTGTGTAACTTTTTCGCGCCAGAGCTACTTATCTGATTACACAGAGGTCAGCAACCAAGTACAGTGGCGATTTTTTTTTTAAATAATTAAAGTATCAAAATTGTTTATAGTTAAATTCGGTATTGCCATACGGGTAACTCATATATATTCTTTTATGTCAGACTAGGGTAACCTTGGTATGCTTGAAACAAAACGAATATCTCATCAACCATGCGTGATGTCCTGAGGAGTACAACAATAGAACGAAGCATTCGACAAGGTAATGGCAAATTTGCCAAATTTGGTACAGAGGTAGTTGGAATCCCCAAAAAGGATATGGAATAAGTTTTATCGGTTTGTACGAAAAAGTCCAAAATCCAAAATGTCCAACTAGTATTAATGTCCAATACTAATTTGGTCAAACACTAATTTGGTCCAACATGGCTAACGTCCAACTAGGAAAAACGTACAACACGAATAATTTCCAACATGAATTTGGTCCAAAATGAAATATGTCCAATTAAGAATAATGTTCAACACGAATTGGTTTATTTTTGATGGTGTCATGGAAGAAATGAAAGGTCTTGGGGAGATGACCTTTCAGATGACAGCTGTCAAACTTGAAATGACAAAATCTGGAAGATCTTCAAAGTTTTTTAATTTCTTCTATGACAGCGTCTGCTTAGGACGAGTATTTTTCGAGATATTGACGTTTCAAGTTTGACAGCTGTCATCTGAAATGACAATCTCTCCAAGACCTTTAATTTCTTCTCTGAACGCATCAGCCTAAGACGAGTATTTTCCGAGATATTGACGTTTTAAGTTTGACAGCTGTCATCTGAAATGAAGATCTCTCCAAGACCTTTAATTTCTTCTTTGACAGCATCAGCCTAAGACGAGTATTTTCCGAGATATTGACGTTTCAAATTTGACAGCTGTCATCTGAAATGACAATCTCTCCAAGACCTTTAATTTCTTCTATTGAAGCATCAGCCTAAGACGAGTATTTTCCGAGATATTGACGTTTCAAGTTTGACAGCTGTCATCTGAAATGAAGATCTCTCCAAGACCTTTAATTTCTTCTTTGACAGCATCAGCCTAAGACGAGTATTTTCCGAGATATTGACATTTCAAGTTTGACAGCTGTCATTGCATTGGAAATAAAGATTGTTCACTACGTGACACTTTTTATAGGACTACGGGATTAGCTATTGATAGAACCACGGATAAAATAAAACTTTATTGGACATTTTTACGAATGGACGTTTTAGAATGGACAATTTTCAAATTGGACCTTTTTACGATTTGACATTTTTATGAGTGAACTATTTTCCGAATAGGCATTTGTATGATTGAACGTCTATAATATTTGTCATTTTTCATAATTGGACATTATTCGTATAAACCTGGGCTTTCGATCGGTGTCGGCTCGTGCGGTGATAAAGGCGCGATGCCAGAATCAGGTCGAATCAGGCCGAGCCGGAGGGGCCGGGTCAGGTGAATTCTTCACTTTAGAGGTTTTTTCTTTCTTTCTTCAGACTTTTATAAAAGTCATTATTGATTTAATTCAAAAACAAATACTCTTATTTATTGTACAAAAATAACATTTTTGTAGCGGGGGTGAAGCCGTGGGTTTAGCTAGTAAACAAAATAAATATAACGTTACCTAATCGAATGCGAATGCAATGAACGACAAAAATAACATTGTTTCAGCCATGCCTAGTTTACCCTATATTTTTATGTATTTTATGTCAACTAAAATCGAAATTATATAATTTGGTTTAAAATAATATTTGTTAGCTGTGATAAGTTTTTCCTGCTTTTTACTGCCTTCTTTCCATTTTTACACTAATTTACCACACAAGAGGTCATTTTTGTCCGTTAACTATATTATTTTGGATATTTTTAAAAATCAAACGATGCGTGCATCTGTCGCTGAGCGCGTTGTGTGACTGAGCGGCGGGTGAGTTGTACTTTTTACGCCCCGCCCATATAGTTGTACTTTGCGTTGAATCACTTTTTGAGCTGTGTTCGACTTCTATTATTTCCCTAATTCGTTGGTGATACCATTATTTTAATTGCTTTGAAATATTGTAATAATTTATTTTTTAAAACAGTAACCTATCCAATTTCCACAATAATTAACATACTGCAAATAGGTTGTAGTCAAACCATAAAAATAAAATGCAGTAAACTACTGCAAGTTATTTATCAAAGTAACCAAACGTCACACTTTTTTTGCAGTATTATATATTATTATTGCTGCATTTTAATTATAATATGATAGATACAATTTTGAATTGTTGGTGTGTTTTGAATTGGTTGGCGTGGAGAACATCGTAGGGAAATTTAAGTAGCTGTTCCCAAAAACACTACCTCTAGAATTATGGGTCAAAACCGTTTTTATTTTTTCCGTTATATTTTGAAAGACCAAGTTTCGGGCACCCGTGGTATTCCTTTCACCAACGGAGTAGATGATTTTAATTTTGAAAGTGTTATAATATGTAAAGGTTCCGAAAGTGTTAAATTTGTAGCAGCCGGAAGTGTATAATCATGTGGGGCAGGGGGACCCGAGTGTGCAGTCGGGCAAGACTATTTGTGGACCTTACCAACGTGCACATTCAACCCTCGCTGGCCTTTGAAGAAACGGGGTTGGGACATTGTGAGCACTGCACAAAATCACTTGTGTCAACACTATAATCATGCAGTGTAGTAAAAAAAAATGTAATTACTTTCATATAAATAACCGTTAGAAAACCGAAAGAAAAACACTTACTGCGCTTTAGGCGCTGCACGGCAGAGAATTTTAGATGTGAGTTTTAAAAATCGAATAATAAAAATGGCTCAGTTATAACGATTTTTCAGCAATCTACTTGATGGATTAAAAACAATTTTTTATAGTCAACATCTCTACTATTCTTTTACTACCTACCTATTATACTTCGTTTCTAAAACTTAGATCTTTTTTGTAAGCACCGTAATATCCCTAAATATGTCAGCGTCAAAAGTGACAGGCAGAGCCAATAAATATTTTTTGAACAAGAATCATATTGTTATAGATGATAACAGCGCGCGGTTTTTCTTGCGACGTATTTATAATTATTATTATTTGTGTAAGTGTTGTATTTGTAAGTGTGATAATAATCACACTTACAAATACAAGGGCCCGTTTAGTGAGTGGCGAGTCATCACCTGCCTATATATTTCCTAATGGGACGGAAGTGGCAGGTGCCGTAGTCCTAGCAATAGCCTCATTAAACATCCATTTAGAATGCACATCCATAGCCTAGTTCAAGTAGTTTCCATTAATTAGCAATAGTCCTGTCACTTGGCGGAGACTGCATTTGAGCCCATTTTCTATGGATGGACTCACAGACAGACTCCCAATAAGTGTCACCCATTACATTTATATTAAAAGCTCAAAAGGGCCTCTGCGCGTTGGACTTTTTTGTCTCCGTGCACGCCTATAAAAAGACCCGGGGTAAACCCATGTTTAAGAGCGACATAATAATATCATGCCTGTACAGCTTTAGTAAACACGTTCAGTAATAATTATAACACGTAAGTTAACCCCCAAAACGTCTGCTGTTTTTGTAAACACGCACCAAGTGACCATACTTCACTCTGTGGCCAATTCTTATAATGGTGTTTGTACGAGCTCAATATTAATACCTTCTCAGTAGATCTCAAACATTTTTTTTGACCTTTTCTTATTAGTGACAACATAAAGTCTGTCGATATTGATGACAGCCTGGGATGCGCCTCCATAGCTCATAGTTGTTAAAAACAACACAAGTACTAAGTACCTAAATAACAACATACCTAAAAACTAAAAATAAACCATATAAGAAACAAATATCAGCACAAACAATTATTTAACAGGATCTTTTACCAAACGAAAACAACTTTTTCAGTAACTAAAATCAACTCCGTGCAAAAAATGTTTCTACCAACTGTTATAAGCACCAATGATACCAGTATCACAATTTTATTTCTTCTAATAATCTTTTATATATTTTTTTAATTTAATAAACAATAATATCTGCACGCAAAAAAAAACACAAAAATATCATCTATAATGTTTCTTTGAATATTGAGAAAAATATAACCTCAAGCTATTTTATTTATTAAAATCCTTTTTTGATGTAGGAAACACATTTGTTTACGAAAAGGATATTCCTTGTTCAATCCAAGTATACAAGTAGGTTTCTCCTTTTTGTTTTATTGTGCTCGATTGAGGTTTCGTTTATTTGTTAGTTCAAAACCCGTAATTTCTCTAAACTAAAGACTTCTCCAATAAGACCTTATATACCAATGTATTGAATTACATAATATAACCCAATATACTGAATATTTTGTACCTATATTTAATAAAGTTTTATACCCAGTTAACTAAAATAAATTTCATCAGGTGCGATAAAATTTTATAAAAGTGTGAAGATAGATTAAATAAGACAATTCACTTTATTTTCAAGTTCATTAAATTTAGCTCGTCTGACAGGCTTTTAAAGTAATTGCGTTAGGGTGCAATTACAATGGAGCAAGGTGCGCTCTCTCTGGTGACTTAAGACTATAATTGCAAGCTTGTACATAAAAATAGTCTATTTTATTTGGTCTATGATGTCCCTTTTGTTTGGCTATATGTTAGTATACATACATATTTGTATATGAGTAAAATCGCTTTTCAAAGTTATTCATGAAAATGAAGCAGAATATTCAAAATTAACAAATATCATATTAAAATTATTTCAATGGAAGTGTGAAAATATTGAGATGTTAATATAATGATTGTAAGACTGTAAAATGTAATGATGTGCAAACTGTGCTGAGCAGTGATGTGCAAACATTACTGTGCTCCGGTAGGAGGGCACTGTAGCTAGTGTAATTACTGGGCTAAAGAGTCTTAACATCTTATGACTCTTGAGTAAGAAGCGTTGGTGCAGTGCTCCTAGAATTTCACATAATTGTGAAATCCTAGTACGGATTATGGGCAGCCGTTATCTCTTAACATCAGGAGAGCGTCTTGCTCGTCTTCTACTTCATCACATAAAAAAAAAAAAAAAGTAAATACGGTCATGTTGCTAAGGCATATTCTCCACGAACGAGAGATTTTTAATGCTTTTATGTGTTTTTTGTCATCTTTTATTAGTCATAATATGATAATATTATAGAGGTAATATGATTTAGTTAACAATTTTCACCTCTGATGGGTCTTTATTCCAGAAGTCAACGTCCAATATATTGAAATGTCCAGATGCTACAAAGTTGATAAGAAATTATACTTCGGTATATAGAGAAAATATGTCTCGTGTCTTGTCGACGGATAAAAAAAGGAGACTGAAATGTAGTTTTGAATTACAGGCATTCTGCATTAGTAACAATCAAATATTATGCTAAATTCTCTATCATTGTTATTTTTGAATACAGATTTATTAAAGTGAAATAAATACAATATTTCAATTAAAGATATAGGATACTTTCATTTTAGTTTTTGATGATGACAAGAAGTCAAAACTACATAGAAAACGTTTTAAATTATGACAAAATGGATGATATGATTTGTCTATGAATGAAGAATGAGGTGTTAATGTAGATTTACATGCAATCTTTTGCAGTGTTGATAATTGTATGTGGAACCAGGATTGTGCATTTAACGCCGTTGTTTGTAAGATCAATTTTTTACAATCTTTATTTCGAGAATTGGTAACACTAAATACTCGTTTAACTTTCTTTAATCATCTGTAAAATATTCATTTGGTTCAAAACAGTAATAATATGATGATCAGTCGCACCTTTTGCGGACCTTTATAAAAATAAAATCATCAACCATTACAAAAATACGAACGTGGGGACAATCCCTTGGAGACGAGAAATTGGATTTTATGAATCTGGCTGTAGCTTAGACACCGTTGTAAGTTATCACGATGTCACCTTCCCACCGAGAAAATTTAATAATCCAGTATCACACAATTTTAGCATCTTATAAATGTAACTTTATTAAATCCCGGACTTATCGTACCTTTTGTTTCGGTACTGCAAATAAACATAGCTGTATTATCTTTTATATATTCTCCTAAGACGTTTATTGTTTTCCTTTAGCTTCGCACCAGATGGAACTTTGAAAGTCTTTATGATCAAACTGTTTTTATTGTGCTGATCGAAAACACAACTAGGTATTTATTTATCATTCAGCACGAGCTTATTGTTTTTTAGCACAAATGATTCTATGAACGATTTTCACCTTAAGAGGTATCGAGTGACGACTCTCTCGCTCGCACAATTTGACAAATTTTGAAATATAAATTCAAGGAATTAATTTATTGAAAATTCCTCTATACATTTCCTGCATAATATTATTGCACACATTTTAAAAGTGTTTTCAGTGAGATATATAAAAAAATGGGATGAGGAGCGATGTCGAAAAAGTTTTTTTTTTTCGAACTAGGAAAATTATTTTTTACCAAACTTCATTTGGATTTAAAAAAATGAGCTTAGCAAGGCTACGATTACGAACCAAGAACGACCTTTATATTACGCATTGCAAGTAATAAATTGCAAAATGAAAATTAAATATTGATAATTTATTCATCATTCACAGCCTTCTACATCCTACTGCTGGGCATAGGCCTCTTTCATAATGTTATGTCACTTAACCCTGTCTTGTGCCGAACTCGTCCATGTGCGACCCGCTACTTTGACTATATTATATCCACCCATCTAGCTGCTAGACGACCGACGACATTTTTGCCTAGTTTGCTTATCCTTGGCCACCATTCAGTCAGCGTCTTGCTCCATCTGTCATCACCGCGCCTAGCCACGTGTCCTGCCAAATCCATTTGAGTCCCATAAATCTCGAACTGGCATTTTGACATCAGCTACTTAAAATTATGAATACAATGTGTGGTCTCAAAAGCATTCTTTCAGCCACTACCGATGCCTACCACCAGTATAGCAAGCGGATAATCTTTTTATACCACTTTATTGCATACAATAACGTAGTCTTACATATAAAATGGTAATCAATGACCAGTAAAGGCCTGAAAACATCTCAGATGAACGTATTTTTAATCCGAATATTTAGTTATTACTTGAGCGAACACAATAATAAAATAAAACTCAAAATTAGAAGTCCGAATAATTTAGTGTCACTTCGAATTTGGTCCACAACATTCCATGTCGGTATTATTCACATTAAACTCAATTTAACTTGTGCCAGAATAACGAAATATTTTATAAATATTACATTTCTGAAAATGATTCGTAAAAAGTAATACTGAGTGGCATGAAATTTCATTCACAAAGCGTTCTTTACAATAATAAAAACAGCAATTAATGTATTGCAGATATCGTAAATATACTATTAATTTAATTAATATCAGTCTGTCGGCCGGTATACTTTTTTTTCTCTGCTCTCTTTCTGTTTCAAGTTTCATCCAAACGAACGACGTTTTAATAAATTTTATCCCAAAAATAAAAACGTCAGTTCAAATTCAAATGAATATGTAGTGGTTGCAGTGGTTATTGCATTTTGATTGCCGAACAAATACACAAAACTAAAATGGAGAAAAATTGCTGGCTCACAATTTGATAACATCAGCTCTTTTTGTACAGGCTCTGTTATTCTTCCTTAGTATATTATTTTAATTACCTATTATTACCCTTACAAATCGTACCAGCCGGAAACATAATGAAAATTATGTAGGTACGTTAAGTTGCGAAAACTGAAAATAATGTTTTTTCTCACATCACATTCGATGAGATAGATAATAAATAAATATAAAACGAAAAGAATAGAGATAAAAACGATTTTTACGACTGCCGATAGTAAATTCGTTTAGTTGAACACTCACTGAGCCGTGAAAGCTTGAAAGCGTCAGCTGTATTAATGACGTCGACATATGCTTGCAGCTCGAATCTCCGGTTGGTAATATTTTGGTTGTGCACTGTCATAGCATACTTAAACACGTTCTGGATTTCTTCAGTGTTCTGATCGAAAATGGCACCTGTGAACAAAACGAAAGAACGATAAATATAAAAATCCATTCGTTGATATAAGCCGCACAGTTTTTTGATAGAAACGATAAAATGATATACTCGTATAAAACTAGCATTCAATAAAAAATATTGGCTGTTTTTTGACGAAATATATTGCAGGTTGTGAAATGTTTTTTTAACAAATATCGTTTTTTAAGTTACGTCCCCCACTGTGCGGTTAGCCTTCCGCTATCCTCTTCTTGTTTACTGTTTATTCGTAACATTTTTACAAAAATATATTATTAACATGGGTAGGATAATTATTTTTAAAGGTCCGATTTTTAAAATCAGAATTTTGATTGCATACATCCAGAGTAGTGTAATAAGGAAACAACAGTCAAATCAATAATAAACAAGAATGTTTCAGAAAATCCACAAAATAATTTTACGATAGATCGAAGCCTTTCACACGCACCCTTTACTACGGGTTTACCGTATTTATCAGTTTGGGTGCTATGACCTTTCTCTCCCGTCTAAAATTCCCTTCCTGTATAAGTTTACAAATGTATAGGTAAGTTCGAAACCCTCCATTTGCCATTATATAGGTTCACATCTACGTTAATTATTCTCCGGGAGTGTGTGCGTTTACTTTGATCTTACAAGCTTATGAAGTTTAAGTCTCCATTATGTAGTAAGTCGATAATAAACCGACAGCTTGCTAGTATTCCTCCAGTGTTTCATGGTATTATTATCCATTTTTTAATTATAAAATTGTTCTCGAGAATTAATTAATTATTATTATTATTCTGCCACATTATGTATGTATTCTTCTCGAGGGCCAAATAGGCTAGTACACAATGAACTAAAATATACTATTGTAATTTTAAATTTGTGCATTTACGAGTATACCTACCCTATCGTTAGTATTTTCGCATGGATAATTGATATTTGTATAATATAAAAAAATATATACATAAATTTGAAAGGATATATTGGTTCTTCATATTTACGCCTTTAATATTATATAGGTTATAGAATATAGAACTATACTTTATTACATTGTGTTAGACGAAACTCACTTGACTGAACTCCAGACGTTTTTATCTGTGGTATACAGGACGGGAAATTAAGAACGAGCTATGACTGATCGAATCATTTCATCTGAGTTACTGAAGCGACAAAAAGCTTCGTGGCTCGTACTTTTTCTGTCTTTACGGTTGCTATGAGCTTGGAACTGACAAGCTTGCTTTTATTACACTATCAGTCTTTTTTTCTTTCCTAGCGGTTGAACATTACTTCCCGAAAGCCATTCTGAGACTCAAAATATTTCTTTAATTCCCGGTGACAATTTCGTATTAAGTTGGAATGATTCAAAAGGAACTTCAATACCTACGTTGTTTCAAAAGTCGTGGGGCGTGAATTCCTCTGGATTTATTATTTTAACTTTATACCAAGCAAAAGCGTGGAATCTTAAAATATTTTTCTGTAAAACAAATATTCAGCACAATGTTTTACACGGGATTTGTTTGCACTGGCTGGAAACTGTCTTACCTGAGACTGTAACTTCATTAAAAGAAGATTAAAAGAAACTTTTTCAGCCTTACAAAGCATCCTAAGCGTCGGACGGTAGCGGCGCTGTGGAGCCAGGATTTTTATGAAACGATAATAATAAGTTGCAATATTACTGTGGAAGTAATATTTTTATTTATGCAGCGAGAGAATCCCGACGAATGTTCAGCTTGGGGCTCGCAGTTCGCGGATTATTCCTTTATTATGTGCCTACAGTATAATGTCTCTTGTTTATTGGTTAAAAGTTGGCCGTTCATATTTTAGCCGCTACCTTCGCTTTTGTCGTACATGTTGCTTTCAAAAACTGTTTCTAACACGCAATTAACTCCTGTTGTGTATTTTGTAAGGCCTAATTTCACATAACCTTTTTCAGCGATGAACTTTTTGATCATACGAGTGATAAACGTATTGTGTTATGAAGGATCCCATAGACACCTGTCTAGCTAAAATATTGCTTTACTCGATCAATTCAGTCACTTTTATCGACCGAGCGAAGCGAGGTCTTAGAGTCAAAAGCCGCGAAAAGCCTGCGTTTCGACCAGTTTAGCGGTTGACCTCTGGCGCTTAGGTTTGATCGACATTTACTCGAAAACGGTTAATCCAAACTGAATGAAACTTTACACTCAAGTTAGGTAGGTTAATAGAATATTTTTAGTGAAAAAAATAGCGAAATAAACCTTAGGGTTGCAGAGATATAGGTGACTTAAAGTCTTAACAATAGGTCTGACGATAATTTCAAAACTGGTGCTCTGATATTTTTTTTCTAATATATACATATTTTTATAACCTACATAAATATATTATCAAAAGTGTATGTTTGTATGTGTGTTTGTTACGCGATAACTTGAAAACCGATGCTCCAATCTTTATGAAACTTTGCAAATACGTAGTTTAAGTCAATAGAATTTTTAAGTTCGAACATCAGCCAAATCGGTCGAAGGGTTCTAGAGTAATAGAAAATGCTTAATTACAACGTTACCAAAGTTCCAATCTTAATGGAACTTTGCGATCAGGTAGTATAAACTAAAAGAATTCTCAAGACCGAAAATGAGCCAAATCGATCCAAGGGTTGTAGAGTTATAGAGATGACTAAATTATAATGTTTTGCACAATTTGTTAGGTACCTAACCTACATTAAGTTTGAGAAAGATCCTACAGGCAAGAAAGAGCAGGCAAGTAGATCAAGCTAAAGAATTAATAGCGATAAAGTCCAATAATTCGAGAATTTCAAACAATTTATCTTATTTTCAATAACATTACTTTTTAGTATATTGCGTAATACCGATTGCGTCAATTATAGTCCGGCCGCCTAAAGTTTGCGATTGAGATAGGGGTCACATACATGTAGGTAAGTACATGTTTTGTGCTGTTTTTTTAACCTTTTTATAAACCTCGCTTAGCTCGATCGATAAAATATAATGTTATTTAATTTAAGTAAAATAAAAAAGTTAAATAGTTATTTAAAATAAAAACCTTATTAATAGCGTTATTTTATGTCCATCGCTAATGGGAAGCAACCAAAGTTGGATTTAGTGGTATAGGTATAATTTTAATATTATGACGTCATAATTACGTCACATTGCCTAAAATTTTGTATAAATTATCCCGAACACAATGTACCGGACTATAACTCGCTGTCAAGTAAAATAATATTTTACTGACAAAACACGAAAGTGGAGACCATAAACAATATAAGCAGGCAACAATGTCTGTGGAAGTGGTGATAGAATAATAAAAAAAATACTCGCTGTATCGTTTTGTTATAAAATATAATTTATATGAATATACACATAAGTATATCATCTTAGAGTCGAGAGCCGCTGCTTTTTCGCTGGCAGTAAGGTATAATATTATTATTTGTGTAGTCTGTCTGCAAAACTTTTTAAAACTTTGAATAGTTTGTGCGGCACATTCAACAATAAAGGTGCACGAGCACACCGTAGTGCATCGCGGGCCGCTGGTGGCTCTCTCAAAAAAAGCAATATGTTGAGATCACTATATGTTCGCGCCCATCCAAATACGTACGCGCTTAACATTGCTTAACTTCGATGTTTACGTACTTTATATAGAGCCATTTTTAAATGAATTAATTCAAATGTATAGCTTTCAGAAGTTTTCCCGAATTTAAAATATATGTACTTATAGTCTGCCAAATTTCATAAAAATATGATAACGACAAGTTCCCTATGAATATTGATTTATTCAGAAGGTCAAAAAATACGTTTTTGAGGGATAAACGGGTGTAATTTTTTCTACGTTAACCTAGAAGTTTAATTTTACGGGATGAAGAGTATTATAATTAATTGGGTCTTGATAGACATACGGATGACCAATAGGTAAGTGATCCTATTAGGGTTTCGTATTTTCCTTCAGAGGTACGAAACTCTAAAAAGGATTATATTCTAAAAATCTCGGTACGTAGGTTTATTGAGTTTTAATTTCTCTGAATTTTGGTACCTATTTTGAGTTTTAATATTAATATTAAAGTTCTTGTATTAGGATATATATTTTGTCGAGGCCTAAATTCTAAGGTTTACACGGAAATTGGGCTGCGAGGTCCCAGTTCGAGGCGAACTACTAGTTTATTAAGAGTCAGATTTAATGGAGGCGAATTAAGTCAAATATTATTGAATAGGTTCCTCCTCCTCTATTCGTTCGCTCAATTCTGAGCGTCGTGATGAGCCCGCCGAAGCTTTTGGTAGATAATTTGCCGCCATTTTTGACGGTCTGCAGCACAGTGCATAGCTTCGATCATTTTGGTGTCAAGTTGTTCGGACACCTGATCGGACCATCTCTTGGGGCTACGACCTCTAGCTCGTTTGCCGTCCACCTTGCCTGTGATCATCAGCCTCTCCAGATTATCGGTTGGTTTGCGCGCAATATGGCCGAAGTACTGGAGTACTCGCTGGAGATATGTAGTAGACAGTCTCTGAGATATGTCTAGTTCTTTTAAAATGGAGATATTTGTTCTTCGTGCTGTCCACGGTATTCTCAACATCTTACGCCAAACCCACATCTCAAAGGCGTCTATGCGCCGTCTGTCAGTTGATTTCAACGTCCAGGATTTAGTACCATATAGAAAGATGGGAAAGATTAGAGTGTTCACAATGTACATTTTTGTGTTTTTCCGTATACTTCTGAATAAGTTCTTATCGTTTGTTCTTTCTTATTGAATTGGTTAGAGGTACCTAATATACAGTAACGAATTATTTGATCATGAAGGGGCTCATCAACGTAAAATACGTGAATTTTAAATCGGACAAAATTTTCCTGAAATATAAAGTTTTGCTCATCGATGAAAGCCTGAAAATAATCTTAGAGGACTGGAACTTCGAGGCGTAGCATATAGGGACTCTTATCCACGATCTTAATATTGGGTGCTGTTCGGTTTAAAATTACGTGGTAACCTCTTTTTTATGATTAGTACAGATTCCAGTAAAGCGAGTGTACGTAATTATTTGGAAAAAAATTAAGCTAAACCGGTTGACAGAAATATTTGACTTAATTTTTGCTAACGGAATTAAAATCATTTTTGACATCCACCTTCAAAACCACCTCTCCTTGATTTTGATGGATATAGGCGCCAAGAACATGTACTGCAGATTCGTACCCTATAGCTAGCCTAGCTGCACAATTTTGAAAGAATAATATGATTGCAGGATTCCTTTGATGCTAGTTTTTGGTAGGTGCAACCTACAGCTAAAGTCTATTCATAAAATTCCATAAAGTTTAGACAGAGTTCTTATGCATCGCACTGTATAAGATATGTTCAAATCAGTCAATCTTCGCCGTACTCCTCTGTGTGTTATCCACCCGCTTTTCCCGCCAACGCACTCGTTTCTTCCGTCGACATAAAACCCCTTTCCGTCCGCCTCTCTATCGCCGACATGTCTGCTACTTCCGAAAACGTAGCTTCTCCTACCAGACGCTCTGCTTTTTTCGGCAGTGCGCCCGCTGCTCCAGCAAGGCGCGCAGTTATTCCTGTTGAATTAAATACCGTCCTTCGAACATTTTCATTTTAGTAGAGTGAGCGCCAGAGTGTGGTTGATTGTCTCGTCGCGTCCTTTGACTCGCGCCCAAAAACCTACAACAAGCGGAGCTACCGCGAGGTGAGGCAGCGAAAGACGAGGAGACACGAATGTACAATGTACCGTCCTCATTCTCGCACTCGCGTTCCCTACCGTAGTCTTATGAAGAGTGTGGACCTCATCCACATCCAATTTATCTACGGCTCTCAATAGATAAAAAGGCCCACGGTGCAGTCTGCGTCCCGCCCAAGACGCCGCCACCCCTTTCAGAACCCCTGCACACAGAGACTTTGAACTCGGCTATTGCCGAACATGCCACCCAACAAACACCAGCCGAGCCGATGCAACTTGTCTCTTCCGCGCGGCGACCCATGTTGGTAGCGTCTGCGTTCATGCGCTTCCGACGCAGCCTTCCCTAGTAGACTTCCACGTAAATAATATTATTATGATGATCTCACGCGTGCTCTCCCACATGCTTACAATACAATAATTTAATATTTTGGAATTAAGTAAAATATTTATTGATTTTATATTATAATAATAAAATAAATATAAACATTATTTCGGTCAATCACGCTTTCTGTAAAAAAAGGTGGCAGCAAGATTTCTTTGTACCATACCTCGGCAGAGATTTCTATGTGTACACAGTTATTTAGTTCAAGAGTAATTCTGTAAATCGTTTGGTGCTCGCCGAAGTAAATACAGGTGTATCTATGTAAACCTATTCAAATAGCGGGACAGTATACATTTTACACTCAAAAAAATACTGTAAAAGGTAACTGTCCCAAATTACTGAGACTTTTTTTGTAATAAAAGCACTTTACATTTTAAAGCCATTGGTGACAGCCAGATATTTTATAATAATTAAAAATATAACGTGTAACATTATTGTTCCCTGCATGTCATACTTTAAGAAATAAATTAAATGGGGTCAAAACCCAGTCAAGCTTTCATGATGATTGCACTAGCAAAGTAGACAGAAAATACTTGTGGACGATTTCTCATAAATTCCTGGATTCTGTAGTGCCATACAGTATGTTTGCAGAGGCAAGGGGACTAGACTTTTTCGCGATCATAAGATCTTGTCTTTTTGGAGTCTACTGAGTCGTTCTGGCAATACGATCCTTAGAGCGGTGTCGGATAATTTGAGATATTCAAATATTGGACTGATGTTGACCTGAACGAGAACAAAAAATTACGAGATGTGTCCTGTCACTTGGTGGAGATTGTCTCTGAGCCCATTTTCTATAGATGGACTCATAGATAGATTCCTATAAGTGTCACCCATTACATTTATATCAAAAGCTCAAAAAGCCCTCTGCGCGTTGCAATTTTTTTTCTCCGTGTATGCCTGTAAAAAGGCCCGGGCTTACAATACAATATAATTTTTAATATTCGCTAAAGTAATAAATACTACTATTATATAATATTTTCTCCTCCCTGCTGAAAATTAAATTGTAAGTTTCATTGTTGTCTACAACTGGCATGTATTTTTGGTGCTTTGTGCATCAATTTTAATATATAAATGTTTGTGAAATTGTATAAAAATATGGATATGTTTTTCATACTCCTTACATACTCCTACGTATGTATACGTCCTATACTAGTACATGTACTATTATAATATTGTCAGTAGCTGACAGAGTGTAATCGGCGAGATTTTCAACGCGCTATTGCCCGCTCTGGCCATCGAAGTGTGAACTGTGAAG
This sequence comes from Hemithea aestivaria, assembly GCA_947507615.1. Lineage (NCBI taxonomy): Eukaryota > Metazoa > Arthropoda > Insecta > Lepidoptera > Geometridae > Hemithea > Hemithea aestivaria. The sequence goes on from OX382323.1 coordinate 8,170,257, forward strand.
TATTGATACACGGCTGCCTCACCCACTTACGTTGTATTGCATTCTGCGTACAACCAGTGCTTACGCTTCACTTCTCTTTTTAAACATTTTACAAAGCGGCGTTGGTCCAATTCTGCCTGCAAAGCTTTATTGTGTGCACAATTACGTTCGATGCGTTTTGTTGGTTGGAATATTTGGACGTGACAATCAGAGCAACGTTATTATTACCGATATCTACTATTGTTTCGGTGGTGAATGTGTTGTTTCTGCAAACAAAATAATGAACACTAAACATTGAAAATAATCGAATGCCGACACGTTGATATTTGAATTGCTTTTTCCTGGTATTTGCTGCCTTTCGGCTATTTGAAAACTGGAAACCAATGAGACAAAAACAGGAACCAGGTTTCCAATAAATTAAATTATTTCCATTTTCGAAATCGGTTAATAATACATACAGAATATTGAATTTTCTTTCGTTTATTTTTCAACAATTTTTTATTACTTTTGGTTTTTTAGCTTGACTATTTTAATACCTCTTCAATTGGTATAATTACTGTAATATACAAATAACCCTGTAGGTACCACAACCTACCGGGTTATTATTTGATGAAAATATTTACAAACGATGATAATGAAGGCCAGGTGCTATCGGTATACACCTGGCCAACATTGTAGTTTATTGCATTTAGGAAAAATGTAAACGGTAATACAATATGTAAGGTATATAAACAAATGATAATTAAAAGAGAGAAAAATAATTTTTTTTATACATATTTACAGTGTGATAAGAGTAAAAAGCGCAACATATGATTATTATGTATGGTTGAACTTTTTTAGATGTTTGATGATATAAATGATATGGTCATGAAAGGTTTTTATAGATGATGAATCTTTGATGACGTCGGTGAGAATGAATGGGTCGATGTTAACCCATCTATTCCCAACGTTGCGCGAGTGTTACCGTTCAGATTTGATTTTTTTTTTGTGTTAAAATAAGTAAATAAATCTATGATATGTAAACCAATCTCAAAAAGAAGAACTAAGAGATGGATTATTATTTTTTTAAATGGTGGTTCAAAACCAAATACATTTTATTTTTATTTTTCAATCACTGCTACTTGATTCATCCCAACATCGACAGATTCAACAAATCATAAAAAATATTTTTTTGAATAAAGCTATACTTTTTACACTGTATAAAGGTTGAACAATATATTTTTTACGATAAAAACCCTTTTTGAAGACAAAAATACTCCCACGTTTTGTTTATTTTAGACTTACAGAGAGCGTTGCACGTGCGTCACTTTGGGACAAACAGGGATCAGTTTTTATTGTTATACTGCTTGCCATTGATGGTAAAAATTTATTGTAAACAATACGTCCTCGGTATTCAATAAGAACAAACACTTTTGTTTTATGGGTCACTTTATTTTAAAACGTCAAGCTGACCGGGTCCTATTGTAATTCTTATAAAAAAAACAATAGATAGTAATAAGTGAACGTACAAAGAGCGCAGTAAATACAAAGTAAAAAGTTGTAACATAATTGCTTGGAAGGCGACCATTGTCTTCTCAAGAAACTCTGAGTTGACCTACACTATAAGAGGTAAAGATGTACTATTACACCGGCTGTTGATAATTTTACAGACGAGGAAGACATAGATGATAACGCGCTATGTAATTAAATCAATAACTGATAGCGCTGAAATGCTTGAAATGTACACTAATTGTGAAAAAGCCAAGACTGCCGAAGAAGTCACCAAAATAATAATATTATGTTTCGGACTAGAAAATGAACATCCAACTCGTAAACATTTTCCTTCAGGTGATGAAGCAGCAATGATACTAATTACTAAATAATGTTTAGGTGGAAAAACACATTTTAAAGTATTTTTTTGTGATGAAGTTTGGAAATAAACTATAGGTTTTTCTTTAAAAATACATTCGTAACCATAACCGTCATTTTTCTAAATCTTTTCCAAAATGTTGCTACTGTCACGGTATTGGAATTCAAAGATATTTGGTATATACTACTTTTATTTGGATATCATTCTTTGCCTGGTGCTATATTATACTTGTCAAAAGATGAAGACATAAATGTATCAAAGCTTACGAAACTTTATAAATTTAAGGAAAACCAAAGAACTAACTTGCAGATAATTCACATTTTTGGTAATTCAGATACAAATCAAGGAAGACCATCAAAAAACCCGATACCTTCTTGTATTCGCTTCAATAATATTGATAATTTCATAAAAAAAAGCATGAAAATAAACACCAAAGAGATGTCAACAATGTAGAAGTACAATTTATATGTATAGAAAAGGTCAAATACACACTTTATGCTGATTGTTTGAAAATATTTCACTTAGGCTAATACTTAAGCGTTGTTCAACTTGCTCGTAAAATAGAAGACCACTAGTCCCAACGTTACGCCGACGCAACATGTTGTAGAATGTATACTAATTAATTAATATTTTTTTTTACTACAATTATCTCTTTTTGAATGTATTTAAAAACATAATTAACAAGAAAACCTATAAATATGCGTTTATTTTTACCCTTGGGAATTAATGGGTTAAGCGGACAGTTAGATGTGTGCATGAGTCGGGTGTATGAGAATCTGGGACAATGCTTGATGAGGTGATCTAATGTCTGTGAGGATGATCCGTAGCATGGGCAGAGGTCGTCGGTGGTGATGTGGAAACGATGAAGATATGCTTTATGATAGCCATAATTGGTGAGGAATTGGGTGATTGTGAATGATGCTTTGACGTGTGCGAGATATTGAGTGAGGTCCTTATAGATCGGCAAAAGTGATTTGTTGTGTTGACTACACTGTGAATAGAGAAGTGCAGGCTTGTCACATGATATTTTAGAATTTTGAAGTTTGATGTAGCTGAGCGGAATGAATGAATAATGCGGAGATGTGTTTAATATGGCGGCGGATTTAGCAGCGAGGTCTGCCAGCTCGTTCCCCGGTATGCCGATGTGACCTCTGACCCATGCGAACTTGATGATGTGATCACGACTGGTGATAATATAGCGAAGTGAAGTGTGGATGGAGTGAGCGAAGTGATTGTGGCTATTGGGGTTGGTGAGTTCGGTGAGGCCAGAGTGCGAGTCTGAGAAGATGAATGATTTTGGGCTGTTGTTGTGGATGATCCATGATAATGATTCTTTGATGGCGAGTAGTTCTGATTGGAAAACTGAGCAATGGTTATGAAGTTTCAAGTGTTGAGTGCGAGTCTGATATCCAGCTGGGTCGATGGCAATAAAAGCGGCACCGACCTGGTCAGTGTCTCTCTTACTGCCATCTGTGAATATTTCCCAATACTCGTCAAGTTCCTCGCCAAGGTCTTCATATTCAGTCAGGGTGCCAATCTCGCGGAATGAGATTCCCACCCTGACCGAAGGATGAGCCATGTGCAGGGGCTTGACTGGCAGTTGTATGGGAGTGTCGGGGATGAAATGGGATGAACAGTTAATTTTGGATGATTCGATGTCCGCAGTTTCTATGATTTTGGCTGGAAGGGGGGTGAGTTGGGCTATGGAGATGGAGGCGGCGGTGCTGATGATAATATCACAGTATACATAAATTATAGTTAAAATCTAATTAAGTTTAGAATAAAATTAAACAAAGAATAGTTAGTGTGAGATTGAGTTTAAAGTTAGTTGATTGTAGCAAAAATACGTAGTTAGTTTATTATGTTATGACTTTAACAGGATATAATAATTATAATGATGTAGGAGAGGACATTAATAATTGTAAGTTGAAAATAAATGTTTATGATATTGAATATTGTACTTGAACATATTCAAAACTTTCAGTCATTAGGCTTTACAGTGGTACTTTAAATACTAATCACACTCATTACAATCATACTAATCACAATCATTTCGCCCATTCTATTCACACATCACTACGACACATTCATAGATTAAACCATGTCAATACTCACACATTCCAATCAGTTCCATCAAACTTTAAATTCAAATGAAAAGCTACTCTCCTCTATTCATAGTGCAGGTTTATTATATTAGAACACTTAATAAATAGGAGGGAGAGATAGATTTGATATGATTCATTATATTGCTTGCAATTCACACATACATTGTACAGTGCCGTTAAAAAAAATCATTCTTTATTCACGCAGATGAATTGAAAGTTCGATATCTACGCAAACAAAAGCGCGGAGAGCATACCTTAATAAAACATACAATATTTTGTTACTAACCTATGTAGGTACATTCCCCCATATTGGGTTTTGTTGAAACACGGCAAAAGTTTTCATAATATTTGGGTAAAGTTTTATTATTTACATTTTACATTGTGATAGAACACGTCGAAGTTATCTTGTATGTATGTAGTGTTTTCTCTTCGATAAATCTTGTGCTTTGAATGTTGGTTAGTTTAAATCTTTTATTTTTTGATGATACGATACGAGTATGAAAGTCGTTAACATTTTGATTTTATTTATAATAAATGTCTAGTTTATATAAGAAAATGTTTTGAGTGACAATGGCGTTATATTTTATAAAAAAAATAATTTTTTTATATAAAAATAAATATAATGATGTCTATTATTGTGGTACACCTCTAGAGTGCCTTTACAACATCAAAGCTATGTTCACACGTACCACCTTATGCCGCGAAACGATCTAACGCGCCATGCCTAGCAGTACAAATTCTACAAGCTTGTATAGAACTGTTTAGATGTTAATCATCGTCCGCGTCGAGCCGAGCGGTGCCGCGCGGCACATATGAACCGGGGCTTAGTATCGAGTCAATAACCGTGCTACAAAATGTCAGTCAAAATAAAACAGCTACTAATAATAAGACTTTGTCTGTCTCGTCATCTCACATTGATGAATATATTACCATCTTATCTGTTAAAACTAAAAAAAACTGTAAAGGCTTGTATGTCTGACTGAATAATGTATTCATGCACAATAATTGATTGATTTGAAATTAGGGATACACCATAGGTTAATTAGATTTAGTTTTTTTAAGGTTTAGACCGATTTAGTTTTTAAGATCAACAAAAAGATTGTTGACTTAGACATCTACCAAGAAAGATTTTCAACGAAAGCAAAGCCCCGGTCGTAAGCTTGTATATCAGAATGGTTACACCATTACACTATTGAACATACTCGTATATAAAAGTTCTCTAGAGAAGGTAACTATCTCCTCTTTTACAATAATTGGCAATCAATAGTTACGAGGATCAATATAATAATATTGTAGTGCCTATCTATGTAAAAAGACAAGTTATGTTAAAGGCCTTCTCGACCCTTCAGGCCTTCAGGCTTCGCGGAGAGTAGAGAGAAAGAGACCGACGCGGCTGTATTGCGGCAGAGTGAGACGCAAGATACATACCGAACCCACAACCAACATAACCCCGAACGATTTGGGCGTTAAAACGAAATGTAAGCAAAACAGCGTTTTTTTAAATAAAACAGGGCGCAAAATATTAATAAGCTTTATATATAAACTTTTAACAATATAGGTGATTAAGTTATAAATAAAAGTATGTGGTAATTTATAGTGCATGCGAAACATTGATAGGATAACTACAAGTAGCGGTAAACAATAAAGTACAATATTATTACGTATATTATGTGAATAGTACAAACTTACCGACGGCAATTTTCTCGACAGAAAACGTCTGTGCAGTTAACACCTTTATTTGTAACAACAATAATATTGGGAATACGATAATTTGCTTTTGTAACACCATTTTTACGCAAAGCTCTAACTTTCACGAACTTGTATTCAATATTACATGCTTATAGACGTTTCCTAAGATCGCAGAGATTATTTAGTGTTAAATATAAGGCGATAAATGTGTCGGGATGCTGCGTGCAAACCTGAGACTTAGGGGCGACTGATGGCGAACGACGTGGCATGGGGCGCGGGGCCCTCCCCACCCCGCTTCGACCGCTGAGCGCCAATCTCGCTCGCTCGCTTAACACTGCATTTATTCCTTAAAATTTATTAAAAAGTAATCCTTTAACTAAATCTAATTACTCCAATCTATTGTGGATTGGTATTACTGCACTACCGACGCGCTGAAGCCGCATACTCGCGGTCGGCTAATTCCTCCATAGTTGCATCGACGTCGTGCAGCATCTTTGTGTACTCATAAATTAAGTTTAGTATATTATGCACTTTCTTTGTTTCGATAAGTTAAAGAGTGTTGAGTAGATGCGCGCGTCGGTGTTGAGAGCAAGGGTCGGGTAACGGGTGGGCCCCCCTCGTCGCTTAAGCCAGCTCTCCCTCTGGCATTAGCCACAATTCTCGCAATACCTCTACACCGTTCCACTCTTAGGATTTTATTTGGCAATAGCAATAAAATTGTCGAATAAAGTAAAAAGAACTAGATCACCACATGATATTATTTATTATTGAGTATTGTTTTCAGTTTGAGATTCTTTAAATTTTGATGTTATTTGAATTTGGAGTATTCGAAATTCTGTTTTTATTTAGGTATATATAAAGGAAAATTAGAGCTTGCCTAGCATAAGTGTGTTTTTGTAAATTCACATATAATAATATTTTCAATTGAATATAATATTGCTTAACTCAGTAGCTTCAGTTTTCGCATGAGGGTTTCATTCCTCTTATACGAGTAGATCCTACACGTAGGAATATCGTGATAAATCAAAAAACGATATAAAAAAATCATCCGACCATGTAACGTGAGCATATTATTATAAAAAATCATCCGAAAATGTTTTATATATTATAAATGGGTTTATTTATAGAAAACCCACCGATTTCATTTCATATTTTTTTCCTCTAGCTCATACTCGTGTCTTCGCCCACGTGAATAAATCCTTTCTTAGCTTAAATCTACTCAGAAGGAAAAAAAAGAGATGTTGACATGGTATTTTTTTAAATAATATGAAAAATTATCCGCCTTTAAATAATAAAAAAAAAAAATTAGATAGGTAGTAATTATTTTGGTTTGTTAATAAAATAAAAACCGGTCAAGTACGAGTAGGACTCGAGCACCGAGGGTTCCGTACAAACCTACGGGTTTTTACGGAACCCTAAGGAAAAGTGGGTATAATATTATATACTGTGGGTTTTGATTCCCTTGCGAGTACTTGCGAGTTTGAAAATATGCGGCTAAAATTGCTGTTTCTTTTGATTGCGTTGACATAGATGTTTGATTTTTTTACAGCTTAAAGTTATTATAAAGCTGAGTATTTGGTATGAATTTCAATTTAATACCTGTACGCGTTCTTGAGGAAAGGGATAGTAAATACAAAATTATTAAAAATATTTTTTTATATAATGTAACTAAAAATTTACAGTTTTCGCAATTTTTCCTGTGCCTGTGATTTAAGACGTAGCTGCGTACAAAATTTAAAGATTCTGAGTTAACGGCAAGTACCCTGTAGGTTTTGATTCCCTTGAGAGTAGTCGCGAGTTAAAAAATACGGCTGAAATTGCTGTTTCTTTTGAATGCGTTGAGATAGAGGTTTGATTTTATTACAGTTTAAGGGTATAATAGACCTTAGTATTTGATATGAATTTCAGTTTAATACCTGCACGCGTTCATGAGAAATAAGGTAGTAAGTATGAAATTTTTAAAAATATTTTTTTATATGATGTAACTAAAAATGTACAATTTCCGCAATTTTTCCTTTATCTGTGCTCTAAGGAGTTGCTTCGTGCCAAATTTCAAGATTCTAAGATCACGGGAAGTACCCTGTAGGTTTTGATTTTTTGAGAGTATTTGAGAGTTTAAAATTGCGACTAAAATTGCTGTTTCTTTTGAATGCGTTCACATAGAGGTTTGATTTTATTACAGTTTAAAGGTATTATAGACTTGAGTATTTGATATAAATTTCAATTTAATGCGTTTACGCGTTCATGAGAAAAGGGGTAGTAGGTATAAAATTATTCAAAATATTTTTTTCATATGATGCAAATAAAAATTAATAGTTTTCGCAATTTTTCCTTTATCTGTGCTCTAAGGAGTTACTTCGTGCCAAATTTCAAGATTCTGAGTTCATGGGAAGTGCCCCGTAGGTTTTGATTTATTTGGTAATGTCAAAAATTTGCTGAAATTTGTGACATATTCGACTATATCTTTTGATTGCGTTGGCCTAGAAGTTTGAAATTTTCACAGCTCTAAGAGGCAATGGACCTTAGTATTTCCTATAAATTTCTGCTTGTTACCTCCACGCGTTCCTGAGAAAAAGGGTCTTGACAGACAGACAGACTGACAGACAGACGGACGGACGGACAACAAAGTGATCCTATAAGGGTTCCGTTTTTTCCTTTTGAGGTACGGAACCCTAAAAATGACGTCACGAACCGGTACAAAATGTACCAGAGCAGTTCGACCAGTGTTCGTCGTGACGTCACGACCAAATTTGCAATGTTTAAAATACCTACTTGTTATTAATACAATATTTTCGATCTACTTCATACATTTTTTTTAGTCAACTTCCCTATTATAATACGCATATACCAATATTTATACCAAATTTAATCTCAATACGTTTAACGGTATTAGCTATACTTCGGTAGATCTTTAGTCAGTCACGTTTGCCTTTTATATATTTACAGATAATAAAAGATTTGACTGTAACACCGGCGTACTCTTAAGGCAAAAATGATGAGAAAAATATCAGCTTGGTGCAAAAAGAAAATGGCAGAACCACAATGTAGGTAACGTGTAGGTGTAGGTACCATGTCAATACATACACGTGCTTACAAGTTATTTTTAAAGTCACTTTGAACTTATTGCCCCAAACCTTTACGAGTGAACATAAAATCGATAATGGCGAAACATTTTTCATCGCCGTTACTAGAGTGCCAAAGACACGCACGTACGCTGTCACAGCAGAACCAAAATGATGCTCAGCTAGGTTACCGATCATAAAAATGACCTTACGTATAATAATATCGCGTAAAAAGTTTATGTCGCAACACTAACAAAAATCCCTCCAAAACACAGATAGCATAACAGGACTGCATGCGTGAATTTACCTATTTCTCTGCGTGTCTGAAGTAAATATAGTTACCGGAGGTAGATATCCTTAGCAGGGGTACCGACCTAGTCGACAGAGGTCGACTAGGTCGGTACCCCAACAGTGCCAATTATTCTACCGCCTAAGCAGTGATGTGCAAACATTTCTGTGCTTCGGTAGGAAGGTACTGCAGCTAGTGAATTTACTGTCGGGCTGAAGAGTCTTAACATCTTGTGATTCTTGAGTGAGAAGCGTTGGTGCAGTGCACCGATTATGGGCAGCGTTATCTCTTACCATGAGGAGAGCGTCTTGCTCGTCTTGTTGTTGTTATTAAAATAAGAATATAGTGAAATGCTACAAATAACTATTTATTCAGTCCTGGTTGTCTTCGCAGAAACACTTCAATCGAATAGTCCTTATAATATCCAAAATAGCCATTAGCCATATCAAACTCTGGCCATAAAAAGCCGCATTATTGAATAAAGTAGGTACCGCTTTTTACTTTAAAGAGTGATAAAAAAACATTAAATGGGCTCCAGCCTCGGTATCACTAAGGGAGGGCGAGACGCATTTTGAATTCATAACTTAAAAGCCACTTGACTGACTTAAAAATAGACCCACCTGGAAAAATATTGGTACCTTTTAAACTCTTACTAATTTTCCAAATCGGTCTTTTAAATTATAATCGGGAAACATATCGGTAAAAAAGTGACACAATCAGATGAGACACTCGCAGTATATATCTTAACATTTTATCTGTATTTCAAACATAACTCGGGATGCCACTAGGAAGTTTAATATCCTAAAACAGTTGACGACCGTGTCCCCTAAAACCTTGAAAGCTCAAAGGAGAAATAAAAAGATATTTCCATTGCAAATTTAAGGCAAGTTTGATTTTGATTGTGACTTCCTTGGAAGGATGAGGATCCGGGTTAACTAAGTACGTATTTCATCCCACTTCAGAATATCGTGAAAAACGACATCACTTTTTAAAATCAATCAAACAATTTGATACTTATAAGGCGAACAAACAACAAGCAAGACCGTTTTGTAATTTTTGTACAAAAGATAGTGTTTCTTTGATTTAACCGTTGCAATTCTCCAAAGATGATGTCAGATAAACAGAACTGCAATCAGTGGGAGATCGACATTAATATTTTCAAAGTTATTATTTTTATGTGATGTGAGTAGAGAACGAGACTTGTTCAATGTAGACGTTGACGTGATATTATTTATGATATATTCCGGTTATTTATTTTTCTTCTCATACGTCAGCTTTCCGACAGTCCTTCCTTCATTATATATTTGGTTATAATATGGTTTTGACCATCTTCTTAAATTAGGTCATTATTAGTTAAACCATCGCAGCAAAGCCTAGCATCGAAATAAGATCCTGGCATTTTATTCTCTACTAATGGTACAGTCGTTGGGTATTTTTGCTTGAAAAGATTTCCGGACGCTTTTAAAAATAGGCAATTTAATAGATTTTGACGTGCTCTTACCGAAATCCAACTTTGCCACCTCGTACCTTTGCCGCTCGCGCCGCCATATTGGAAAAATAGCGCTTTAAAGCAGATTTTTGATTATAACTCCTTTCCGACACATTTATGTAAAAAACATAATATCTATACAAAATAATTGTAGAAAAAAATCCTACAGTTTGTGTTAGCCTTTTTTTTCTTAAAATCAATATTTTTGCCGTACGCACGACGTAAAGTGTAGTTCAACACCCGTTTCGGCAGAAATACTTACCACTACATATATGTGGATAATGAAGTAGGCTACGCATTTATATTAGTTATATTATTATGTTGTTTTTGTAAGCTGTAGTGTGTAGCTGTTAATTGTCCCAAATAAACTAAATAAATAAATTACAAGCCATAAATATAAATATTTGTACATGAAACAGTCGCAACTCAGCATATGCCGATTATCCAGCCGGCGCTGGTCTTCCGTTGCGACCAGTTTTCCACACCACCACGAAGTAGACGTGCGAGCGGCAAAGATACGAGGTGGCAAAGTTGACATTCGGAAAGAGCACGTCAAAATCTATAAAATAGCCAATTTTCAAAACTCCCGGAAAACTTTCTAGGACTATAAGGTGACCTAAGTAATATGTTTTGAGAAAAGGATGGTACGGCTGGTCCGTTTTTGGTCAACTTGGCGGGACCCAAGATGAATCATTTGTATCTATTCTATCTAATAACAATTATATTTTTAAGTATAATATAAAACGGTATTATCTTCTCTTCGTGATCGTAAAATATAAAAATAATAAATGTCAAGCGCAAACGGCCAAGTTTCACAACATAAAAGTTTGTGTACGGTTGTAGAGATGGTCGCCACCAAGTGGTTATTCAGCTGTTTTCATAAACCAAGCATGAAGACACAACATTGTAAAGACTATCTCAACCCGCGTACGGAAATTACTTTTTTTATATAATTTCTCTTTAAAGTCGCGTTCCAGAGCCAGGAAGGAAGCTTCCTGAGTACACATATAAATACGATTTATTTCAGTTCAATCTTTCAACAGCTTTGTCCCGTGGTCCAACTATTGTACTATGTGGAAGTAAAATAATCAATTGTCTGAAATATGGTTACTAGAATTACGAAATTCGTATGACCTTTCTTGAGCAGATAAAATTCAAGATGATTCAAGATATCGTATCATACTGAACTCAATTTCGTGATTTTCTGTGTTGCTTGTGATATTAATCTTGTCGACGTGCGTAAAAGGTGGCCTACTCCTATTTTAATAAACCTCTAGGTATAATTGTTATTGACTAAATGTTATATCAGAGCTATTCTCAGACTGTGTTCTTTTATTTCTGATTTTTTTCTTCGATTCTTGAATTGTCCTCGCTGGCCAGTTCCGCTAAGTTCAGATGTACCGCGCGGTACCGAGCTTGTTCCCGCGGATTGCCCTACCGCGGTGGAAGATCCTACTAAATATTGTTTTTATTGTTGACATAGCAGCGCGCCTACGGGCGGGAATGGTGCCGTACCGGGTGGTATACAAATTCTACAAACTTTTATATAACTATTCAGATATTACCGCGTCATTGCCACTGAACCGCGCGGTACATCCGAACTGACCCTTATTGTAGATTGGTACGTCACATGCCGTTTAAAATACCTTGCTTTACCTAACTACTAACTACTGCTTTTCAATGTTTATAGAAAACGTCCAAATCTCATATCAATAAAATTAAGAGGATTTTAGTCGCAACACATGGTCATTCAATGAAATAGAGACCAGATTGCTTTGCATAAACTCAAATTATATCAACAACTGAATACCACTACGGGCGCCACAATCAATTTCGCTGAGTCTAGTTTCTTGCGGTTAAAGTCAAAACCATGAATAAAGTACTCGATTGTGCCCGCTGGAAGCAGAAGTGAGGCACCCATATTATTTTTTATTGAAACTACTCTTTTACATACTTTTACACATAATAATATACATATTTATACGAAAACAGGACGTATTACACACTATAACTCCGTTTTCTGCTACCGTGGTGTTTGAAAAAAGTAAAAGACGTGGATTTGTTTGTGTGCATTTATGTAATTACGAGCACGAAAGAGTGAGCTTACTATGGCTGCTTCATTTGTATATCGCGCTATTTCTATTTTTTCGTGTTCCATGGTCGAAATATTTAATTGCATAGCAGAAGTGCTGATACTATTGCAGGTTGCAGACCGAAGAGCTCAAAAGCTCAAATTATTCGACTGAAGTCGCCTGCAGGAGAGAACACTTCATTATGCAGTCATGGGACCATTATTAGTGTGACACCGCGAGAGAAAGTTATCCTTATTACATTGATTTCAGCGAGGATCTGTATTGTTGACAGACTAGGAAAAATATTAAGTGATTTACTATTAGCTTTGCGATATATTTTGAACATGTAAGAGCATAATAACTATTTTATGTAATTTTGATTGCAACCGATGCAACCATTGTAACCATCGTTACATGGTTGCATTTTCTATGAAAAATCAATCCAAACGTTTTAATAATTTTCGATTTTTTATTGAGAGCCTATAGGACTGCAGGGCAAAGATCCTTTCTCCATCTCTCACGATCTAGGGCCAAGGATTTTCGTTCTTCCGCATGTGAGTCGAGGTCAACCCACCATTTATTCTTCCTTGGTTTGCCGTGTGGCCTAGTACTGGGAGCCCACTCAGATCAATATTTTATATTAACATATTATGTAGATATATAGTATTATTATATAAATAAATATTATTAGTACTTTTCGTCCGACGCAACGTTTTAACGCAAGTGTTTTTTTTTCATGTATTCATTGTGGTATTAAATTACCTCAAAATATTTATATTTTATGTAAGTAATAAATTTCTACCAATACTCAGTACTGTATTAGTAGACAGTGCAGCAAAAGTAATAGTGTACCGTGCCTGGAAAGCGGTAGACACCAGGCACCATCATACACTCGTTGAATTTATGTCCACACAAATTGCTTAACCCTTTGACGACCACGGGTACACCCGTGTCCCAAGCACAAAAGTGTAAATATCTAAATAAATACTAAGTCAATTTCAAATATTTTTTTGTTTTCTAATATTTAAATGTCCACTTTATCCATTCATAACTAGCAACCCCATGAAAGTAGAACAATATTGTGTCTATAATCTATTAAAGATGACATATCGTCTGGTGCGAAATTGAAAAAGTTTTCACAAGATTCACAAGCTGTTAAAGTGAGAATCATAAATTAATTTCATGAAAAATCTATAGCTTGGTTAATGTTATATTTATATAAATTACTACACTATGAAATAATCTGATCCTAATGAAGCTATAAAGTCATAAATAAAAAGGGACAGTTCTGTCCCTATGGTCGTGAAGGGATACTTTTTTCGGACGACGATATAAACAAAATATTATGATATTATTCAAAATCCGAATAGTTACCAAGCAATATCAATAAAAGAAAAATAACTGATTTCAATAAAGTCATAAACCTTCAAAAATATCGTGTAATGAATAGAAACAGCCAATTGTAAAACAATATAGATTCTTAGGATAGCCTTCAGATAATAGTAGTCGTCATAAAATACATTTTTGTATCATATAAAAAATCCGTGTGAATTCGGGTGAACTTTCTACCTGGGTGATTAACGGTACCTACACCGTTAGAGCCGTATATTCTACCCATGTGCAAAGCTTCTCTTACTGTCCCGTTAGGACAGGGCGCATGGGTCACTGTTTAGCCAGACTGGAGGGTAAGATTGGTTGCATAAAAGTGGACCAAGTGATGGTCAATCATGTTATTCCAATAATTGAAGCTGGCTACCAGCCAAACTTCCAGCTGATTACCATGGTAAAGTCGTCACGCCCGATTAGGTACGATTTTTTTACTAAATATGTTTCGTATCACACTACAATAAAAATATGGGTGGCATCAGCGCCGCGCAGGACCCGCCTGCCCGGTATATGCTGAGCATATCCCAGTTATCAGTTGATTGTCTGTGTTGTTTATTTTCTATTATGTAATTTTCCTTTTTACTGATAATAAATACTTTTTTATCTTATCTTATCTTTATTAGTCTAATGTATCAACGCAATATAACACACGAGCTTGATCGCAGGTCAAAGTTAAAATAAGAAGATACATATATATTATCTATGACTATTCTTCGACCTTTTTGATATAACAGTGAACAACGCATATACCATGTACACAAAGAAGCACGGTCAGAATAGATTGATTGGTTGTTTGTAGATCAGGCAAGTCTCTGTGGCTTCCTGAAAAAAAATGAGTAAGTACCTACAATATTATGCAAAGCTATAAAACGATCTACCCTATTACAAAAACGATAAACAGAAAACGATGCGCGTATTGTGTACGTTCCAAAAGATAATCGCACTAACAACACCTGTATAATATGCAAAGTTCACCTGTAATATACGACCGATTGAATTATATTATTCTGTACCTTGACTCATATCTTATAAATTAATAATTATAGGTAGTAAATTTGCGTTTTTAATAAGTGTTTATATCCTAGATATTCCTCTAGCCTTGAAACAAAACTGTAAATAATTTCGAATAAAATTTACCGTTAACGACCATAGGGACATCCATGTACCATAAAATTCCAAAAAAACTAAAATAGGTTTTTACTTTTTGACATTAAAATATGTTTTATAGACATCAAAAAGATCATATTATACAGAAATAATCATAACATTACCTCTCCTAGTCTTATGGTCCTGAAAGGGTTAATTGAGGAAAAGCCTTTTGTTTGTTCACCTTTTTTGCTTTCAGGGGCCGGCGAGTAACCGTAACTAAGGTTGGACTCTAAACGTAGCGTGAACGCTATGAGCCACTGACAGGTTCATAAATTAAAGCCTTGCCTAGTTTATAAAATATTGATTTGGTACTTTTGCCAGAAATACTAACTGTTATTTTACCCGCTAAAAGACTTTTATTTTAAGTTCAAAAAGCTACGTATATATTAAAAAATTTCCCGGCTAATATTAAAGTGTACAAACAAACATAGGAGGTATATAAACACAAACTTTACCTTAGTATCTCTTTTATATTAGTGGCATTTTTACTACGTTTAGTTCATCTAGTGTTAAAATAGGACATAGTACCTACATCATTGCCATATAGGTAAATGATTTAAGCATACCAATTGTTAAAAATATTTACAGTAAATTTGCAATTGTAAGTACCTACCTACTTACTTTTGCGTTTCTGTATTTTGGCATTCTTGCCACGACAATTTCTTTATATCTGCTGTATTCTCAGTGCGCAATTATTCTGTAACGGCAAGAGCTGTCGTAAAGAGAATAGTTTCAAACTTTACAAGCCCCTGCTTACGATCCCTAAGGTTTAAAATTGTAAAAACTTTTAAACGGACGGGGAAAATGAATAAAAGAGTGACTTGAAAAATCGTAAAATGATAATGTCGTGTTCAATAAAAGAAATACCTTGAAACAACTTTTGTTTATTAGGTAGTTTTATATTATTATTTTTTACAAACGATATAGGCAGAATGATCTATTTAATCATTTCTTAATGATGGCTGAAGCTCATATTAGTGACTTAGGAACAGTTCAATAAAAAAAAATTCTAACTCTAAGGTTTTGTCGAATTATATTTATCAAAATATTTCTTAAACTCGAAAAATGTAAGTAAAAGTATTATAATATTATAATAAATAAGTATAATTATATTCTTCTTATATCCATGCGATTATAATCTAACTTGAGTAAATGAGTGAACTTTTATCACATTCCCCCGAAGAGTTAATGATTGATTTTCCAATAATGGATTAGGTGCCCCTTTATAAATCTACTCAAACTTTTCGATTGATTTCTTTTCAGCTTACTCTTCGCTGAATTGCTCAGAAAAACTCAATTTCGGTATTATTGAATCTACGATCTAGATTTAATTTAAGGGATTGGTTCTACTGTTCTTCACATTACTAATGGATGGTTTATATTTATTAAAAATACATAATAGACCTTATCATATCAAAACATGTTATAACTTTAGCGAGAAATTGATTTGAGTTGAAATTTTACGAGTCTGCCCAGCGGTTTTACTCGGTGACAACTAGTTTATGTAATATTCCAGTCTACGCTACCTACATACGAGTATTATAGATAGATAAATAGATCATGCTTTATTGTACACCACACAAAAAGATATACATTACAAATAGAACATTATTGACAAATATAAAAATTGACAAGCTACGGTCTCATCACTAAAAAGCGATTTCATCCAGACAACCAATGAATGGAGAGGATTTACAGAACGATTAACACGATGGCGCATTACTACACGTTTAAGTGATGAAACATTATAAAAAATCTGCTCAATCAATTTAGCCGTTAAGTCGTGGAATAGGTAATACGCGGGCCTTGAGCGTGGGGACCGAATCCAGAAATACCGTAACGAAAAAAACGATTGGCATTGGTTGTAGGAGGAAAAAAATACTGCATTAATAAAATAAATAAATAATTATAATTACATAAGTTGACAAAAAATGCTATGCAATAGCTTTACCACGGCAGTCTCCGAGTGCCACACGTCTTTTTTAATTTATTATAATTTAAATATTTTTACTATCATTAGTTTTATTAAATTATAAATAAGTGTATTAAGCATCACATTTACATGGTTACAATCGCATAGGTTGAAATAGTAAAATACGCCCCCTAACAACTATGCCGCACTTATAAGCACACTGAACTATCAAAGGACTAAAATTATTATAATATTATAATTATAAACATAATGTGATAACCAAGATCTGTAAATTACACTAAAGTAACATAATTCGTCCTTCTACCCATATTAAATATTTTTTGTTTTTTACATAAAGAGTATGAACATTTATTTACGAATGTCTCATGATTTTAGCAGGAAACACCAGAGAGGCTCCATAGATCATAATTTTATTTCCTTGAGGTATATAATTTGTTGTTCTTATTTTGTCCGTAATCGGATACGGAAATTGTGGCAAAAAGTAGAAAGAATAATGTTAAAAATCTGAAAGGTTTTAGAGTTGGAACTGGTATAAGATCGCTTTAGATCCTTGACTTCTTAGAACATTAAATCAACCTGGATTTTTGGATAAGTTACGGTCTCCTGCGGGACCAATTGTAATCGCAAGCTTAGGCTTCATTCGTGAGTTGGTGGGAAAATGTTGGCGAGAAAATAAAGACGGGAAAGGTGTAGCGAGATTTAGGCCCGTTCGTTTCCCCGGTGGTTATTATGTTCAGGGGTAGGAGTGAGATGCGGGGGCCGAGGCGATATGTACCGGTAGTCCCGAGGGCCGTAACTTTTCTACCTCTAAAATAAGGAAATTCACCAAGAAATTATCAGCTTATTACGAGTAACGTGTTATCGGTTATTGGTAAATTTAACATTTATAAAGACCCATGTAATGCAGGTATAGGATAAATTGTGTCTCGTAGTATGAGATGAATTGATATAAGTTCTTTTATTTGACTGACAAAAATATACTATGTACCTATGTTAAGGTGTGCCATTACTGCAATAACCGCGGGTGAAGCCACACTTGTCTATATACAATATTTTAAAAATGCATTCATAGTTGATGACATATGAGTACATATACTCATAGTTATCTTTCTTAACAGCTAAAAGTTAAACATTTAGTTAAAAGTGTGCTGAAAATACTTTTAAAATGTGTGCAATAATATTATGCCGGGCTAGTCTTAAGGAATTTTCAAATAATTAATTACATGAATTTATATTTCAAAATATGTCAAATAGTGCGAGCGAGAGAGCGTCCCTCGATATATATACACTGTTAACATCACGCGAAATCGTGATCAAAGGCTAGCCCATAAATAATAAAAAATAAAGCTCGCCGGACCTATCGCCGATTCGATATGTCGTGGGATACTTCATTTATTTTCTCCTAATAAAAGTAAACCATTTAGTTTTCACCCAATTCGCAGCGTTTCTCAGATTTTGATTGCCACTCTTGTGTTCGTTTGAATTAGGGTCTCTTTGTTTTGAAAATGTAAACTATGTGTTTCTAATTATTCGACATCGCGTATTTACCAGCCACATGGGGGTAGTTTGTTTTCTTAAAACTCTGCCACAGCCGCAGTTTGGGTAAGAAGATTCATTACTTATTCAGTGTCATGCACGACGTCTGAGCAAGCCTCGCTTTTCTGTTGCCTTTTGCCACTTCATTATCACATTTAAACACCGAGATTGGGGCAACGAGCTCTACTCTGCTGCTACTGTGACGTATGGTTTTATTCTATATACCAACTTTACCACGTTACGTACACGTAGTAACTGTAGTTATATTATGGTTGAATTTCCTTAGGTTTTACAAACTAGTGAGGATAATGTGCACCGGATGATAAGTCGCAGTTTGAACGTGCATACTGTTATCTTTTACGCAATTTAACCATTTTTCCCTTGACTACGTCTTCCTTTCAACATTTCTTCTTAATATTGACAAACAATAAAATCCATTTTATAAAACGTTTCTAGGTGCTTTATAAAGAGAGAGTTAATTAAAAGACTATTTTCATGATATTTTATCTGGGAGCGTATTCGCACGCATAATTTTTTTTGTCCTAATTTTGTTTCGCCGAAAATGTTTCGCATAACTTTTTTTAGCCTAATCATAATTGGGCATAATTATATCTAGACATACTTATGTCTTGCCATAACTGTCAGTTGCCCTAACGTTTTTTAGCATATATTTGTAAAGCATAAATTTGTATGTCATAATATAAGTACGCATAATTTTGTTAGTCTTAATTTAATTTGTCCGAAAATGTTTCGCATAACTTTCTCGGGCATAATCATAATTTTACATAACTATATTAAGGCATACAACTAATATTGTAAGTTAATAAAATTATTTAGGAAAGTAGTTTATGGCACCCAGTAAGACTGACTGTCACAAAACCGACTCGGATAATTTAGGTTAGGTTAGGTTTGAACAATGTCCACAGTGCCACGGCAGCGGTCAACAAAGTGCCAGAAATGACCATCCAGGGTATAGAGGAGATTAAAATGAAACAACCGCACCGTAGCTAGTGAAGTTACTGGACTGAAGAGTCTTAACATCTTATTACTCTCTAAGTAAGAAGCGATGACGCAGTGCACCCAGAATTTTACTTTGTAAAATACTGGGTAGCACTGTACTAATTATGAGCAGCGTTATCTCTTACCATCAGGAGAGCGTCTTGCCCGAATTATTACTTCGTTCTATAAAAAAAAAGCTAGGCGAGGTTAGGTTTTAAGTTAGAACATTGAAATTAATAATTCGTTTCTTTTAGTATTAATAATATTTTGCCGATTACAATCCTGGTAATAGTATTATGACAAAATATCACTTTGCAAAAAAATTAGGGCTGGATATATCATTATACTGAAAATTATTAGGGCTGGATATTATTATGTCGAAAAATATTAGGGCTGAATGTAATTATGCCAAAAAAAATTATGGTAAGAAATTTTAGGCGTTAAAACAATATGCGTAGCAATTTTATGCGTAAATATTATTATGCTTAAAAATATTATGGGAGAAAAATTTAGGCCAAAAAAGTTATGCCTAAAAACTTTAGGCGTTTTGATGTTTAGGCTGAAAAACGTTATGCCACATTAAATTAGGACTAAAAATTTTATGCGAGCCAATATGGACCCATTTTATCTGAATAACAGAATTCAGACTCAAATGTCTCCGATATTTGTTGTCTAGTCGGGGAATTACCTGCCTTCAAGTCGAGACAGACTGACTACCGTTTCGAATGACAAGGGAACTAGTTTGCTTTATTTACCTTTGTCTGTTACTTGGAATAACGTTTAATTAAGAACTATTAATTTTTAAACTTCAAACTAAATAATTGACTCTTTTAAATTGCGTTAGTCACAGTTCAAGTTTCATCGACTTTAGCTATAATTTGCTATTTGGTACCTACTATTTAAATATATTTTATTATTAATCGTACATTGGATGCATATAAAAAAGAGCTTTTAAATTGTACATTTTAATCGTAAAACGTTTCCCTAAAAGCAATTTAGATTACGTTCAAACAAGTAAAACTTAAATGTATATTTCAAATAAGACGGCTTTAAATATTGAAGATGTACGAAAGAAAGACGCGCAAAATTCCCGTTTAATAAAACTTTCGGCTTTTGTTTCCTTAATTGAAATCAAATTTCAAGAATGAATGACACAGCTGGTACATTTGAATCGCCGCCCAAGTACCGCCGACCGCGGTGTTTCAAAATTGGTCTAAGGTATTTTAAAACTACACGAACTACACTGTTTTTGACGGAAAATCACTGTAGAAGAGGAAAACAACATCCTACAATAGAACTTAATTTTTTGCAACGTAAAAGTTCTTTCAAGAATTTACTGTCAATCAATAACAGAGACGTGAGGCCAGAGTTGTTTAGATGTATAATCATAAGTGTCTCTTTATGGGACTGCGCAGACGGCACACTTTTTGTACGATCGAGTCTGCGGCGTACAAAAAGTCTGCATGGCGCGCAAAAAGTCTGTTGCGGATTTTTCACAGACTCAACGCACACGACGCACATCTTCGCTCATTCTGTCGGCAGAGCTGTAGGGACGTAGACAGGCCCGGATTTAGCCAAAATGCCGCCCTGGGCAGTGAGAAAATGCCGCCCCCCTCCGCCGAAATATTATTTATAAACGCTCATCGGCTAGACATTTTGCTAAGAAATTTGTTGTCGAGTTCTTTCATATTATACGTAATTATGAATATTTATAAAAAAAAATATACATCTAACTACTACGAAAGCTGTGTGTATAGCTTGCTTTGAAAAAGAGAAATTATAATTGAGAAATTTTAACTACAATAAGACCGCTGATTGTGAATTGTGACACATAGATTATAATACCGGGTTTTTAATGTTTAAGTTTATTTTTCAATGTTTCAATAAAGTGTTTTATCTACCTATCTATCTGTCTACGACAGGTGTGCGTAAGACTCGCTTGGAGTGGCAAGAAAATTATAATATTATGTTGACTAAAAAGACTGCGAGCAGCTTGCTGCGAGCGAGAAAATTTTGTATATTTGACTACACAACAGTGGGCGCATACTTCACCCTAAGTGCCAAAATCCGAGCACCGAGAAAATTTTGTTTTTGTGACATATAAACAATGGATGCATAGTTTGCTCCGAGTGTTAAAATAAAAAAAAAAAAAATATTCAAAGCGCGAGAAGCTTGCTGCGAGCACCAAGAAAATTTTGTATATCTGACTGCAAAAAGTAGTTCGTTTTGAGTGCCAAAAATAAAAAAAAGAAGGCGAGCAACTAGCTGCAAATGCCGAGAAAAGTCTTGCTACGAAAAGTGGACGGATAGCTCGTTTGGAGCAAAAATCTTGAGTTTGTGTGGCCAGTATTCCAGACTTCTTATTATGAAAAAAAAATTGTAATAATAATCAGCGTGATTGAGAATACAAATTTTAATTCAACATCGGGTGTTTATGGATTGAATATTTTTTTCTCGTTTCGAAATTTGCCGCCCTCAGTAAATTTGCCGCCCCCTGAAAATTTGCCGCCCTGGGCACTCGCCCCGAATGCCCCTAGTGTAAATCCAGGGCTGGACGTAGACGCTATGGAAATCGTGCAGAGATCGCGAAGTATTATTTTGTACATGAAGTACAGAAAAAGAAGAAGAAAGAAGCGTTACGTCCACCACTAGCAAATGCAGATTGCAGACTAAAGTGTGTGTCGTCTGCGTTAGCGCGCGTTGAAGCAAACGTTCTATTTTTTTCACACACTTTTTGTACGGAGCGGCGCGACGCGGCGCGATCCGGTCTGCCCGAATTACACGGATTATTTGTGTGCCGGACTTTTTGCGCGTCGTGTGCGTTACTGCATATAATTGCATAGGTTCTATTTTCACAGACTAAAAAGTGCGTCATGGATAGTCTGTCGTCTGCGCAGCCCCTATAAATCACACTTTTTTAATAAAAAACAAGTTCTTTTGTTTTTATAAAATAACATTAGATACTGTTGTATTCTGATGAACTGTAAATCTTTGCTTATAATATTTCTAAATAATTATCATTAAAAGTTTAATATCTCTACTTTTGCCTACTCTGTCCCATAGTAAACATTATCTAACGTTTCCACATTGTACGAATCTATGAGGCAATGATATTCAGTAGACGACAGTGCAAACTGCACACTAATTACAACGGATAGTTCTATTTCAAACTATTCCTTGAAGAACCTAAGTGTAACAGCTCTACTAAGTTGACTGTCGCGTCTTTCAAAGCTAACTAGAGTTGAACTCGAGATTCGTTCGACTTAGAATATGATCGTGCGAGCATTGTTTCTCGTTATGAATTTGAGACTAGCTCATTTACTTTGCAATAGGTCCTATTTGAATGCAAGATTCTGGTTCAATCCTCTGAAAGAAAGGTAAATAGTTTTCTGTTAATGAGAATACTATTTTTTTTATTTTGATATTGTTAACCAAAATGTGATCCCATTTTTAAAATAGAGAATGACTTTCATGGTAGAAATTTAATGCGAAGACAAAAATATTATAAGAAACGGATTCTGTATGTAAGAAATAGTATAAGAAAAGTAATAAAAACAGATAAATTGCTCGAAAAGGCAAAATCCAAGACTGGTGATAAACTTTACGAGTAATAAGGCTCCATTTCTAGTGTTCAAGCGTTTTATATCGTCGACGTAGGAAGAAATTAAATATCTATTGAAATGATCTAGAAGTAAACAAGGAACATATATTATACATATATAAGAAGCTAAGTACCTAGTTTAGTAGCGGCGCGGGAAAGGGCGGCGCCCGGGTCCCCTAAAGTTTCACCCCATGATCATAATTTCAATTTAAAAGTTTACTAAGTTTGTTTGTTTATGTTGTGCTAAATCAACGGATATGAGACCCGTGGACTGCGAGTTAACAGATATTGTGAAATTAGGTGTCCATAACAATTTATAATTAAAGCATCACTCAAGTGTGTCATATTTATTAATTGTCGTTGCTAGCTTCTATTGAAGAGCAACTATTGCTCTCAAAGTTTATTATAAAATGAAACATATCTAATATTTAGGTTATAATGTGTGAAAATTTATTAGTTGCTGAAAAACATTTTTACTGTGGATTTATCGTTCGCCCTAAAATAATGACCGTGTCTTTTCGTTATCGCATATAATGTACAGTGTACAGGTATTTAATAAAAAGTTAAATGCCAAAAGGATATGAATGTCTTTTAGGACAACTATTAAACAAGAGCAAAACAGTAACTATTTACAAAAACACCAAAGTGAAGCCCCCAACAAGTCCAATGTCTCACAAACGATAAATAAAGGGGGTTACGTTACATAACACACGCAAAGTGCCTAAATAACTCGTTGTAATAGATTCTGCCGTAATGCGTCAAACAACAATAATTTATGAACAGATATTTGGCAAGCAGTGGAGACCGGAAAAGCGTGATAATTTCTGGTGAATAGATATATAGTTTAAGGCGATAGAACGCATGTTTTATATAAATTGGTGCATATATTTCGAGAACGTAGTGGATGCGTTCCGTTTATATTTATTGGCCCGGAACTTCCCCTTAAGCTACGAGATAAAATGAAAATAAAACGCAATATTGCTTTTATTAGAGTTCATTCAACCGATTCAGACAATATTAATTTTAAAATTGTATTGTTCATTAGCCTGAGTCCTGGAGGCTTTGCCAAATAGTGTGGGACATTGGGAAATATATATATATATATATATATATTAGGTATATAATACTACAAGGACATACAGAATATTGTAAAGTAAAATACCATGATCCAAACAAAGAGGAAAGCGATGAAATTAGTAACTAAGAATTCGTTTTCCTGATTTGTGCAAATCTGCAACCTCAAACTGGTCGTACGATTATTTAATATTATTTTTGATAATACAGCAAAAACAGTTTCTCATTATAAATGCTTTAGTTTAGAGGTATAGACTCAAAATTATTAATGGGACTTGACATCAGTTTGGTTTTCTAATGTGCAGTGCTGTAGTTCATTAAATTCATTCAGTATGAATGGCTAAAAATAATTGTCTTGTTTTTAAAATAATTCTTTATTCTATTTTAGAAATTCCGGTTTCATTTTCGAAACAAACACAGTGTGCATGTGCAATTTGTAATCGATGCATGTCAGGGGAATCTTTACTGTTTACAAGGTTCTGCTCAGATTGAAACTCTGCAATCTGATTGGAGTGTTTGATCTTGTCCCATATTTAGTTAGCTCAAGGAAGATACTCACACTAGCTGTCTAGTCTATGCATTTGAAACAAGGTGTTTATGGTTAAGTGAATTATTAATATAATTATGTATGATAATAATATGATAAACCGCAGGTCAGCTTATGGCGAGCTGTTGGGGAGTAGCGACCCCACGGACCCGAGTGCTCCCGGGGGAGGATGCTGTTCCTCATCTCCGGCTTGCCTTCACCGGCCGGCTGGAGTGAACACTGACGAGGAACAGTCCCCCACCTCTGTGCTTGCCTTCATTGGCCGGCCAGAGTGGAGTCGCGAGAGCTTTTCACTTGGAGGGAGGATGTGCAGCATAAGTGGCGAGTTGGCCTTTACGTGTTTAAAGTTCAGGGACACCTCTCCCCCTCCAGCCACTTGCACCAACGTTGCCCTTCTCGTCGGCTTTGTAATGCCGGCCTTTATGGGGGCCCGGCTAGTGAGTGGCGAGTCATCACCTGCCTATATATTTCCCATGGGACGGAAGTGGCAGGTGCCGTAGTCCTAGTAATAGCCTCATTAACCATCCATTTAGAATGCACATCCATAGCCTAGTTCAAGTAGTTTCCATTAATTAGCAATAGTCCTGTCACTTGGCGGAGACTGTCTTTGAACCCATTTTCTATACATGGACTCACAGACAGACTCCAATAAGCTCAAAAGGGCCTTTGCGCGTTGGACTTTTTTCTCCGTGTACGCCTATAAAAAGGCCCGGGCTTAGCCCGTGTTTAAGAGCAACATGATAATAATATTAAGTTGAGTAGTACAAGTATCTATGTATTATGATACTCGTACCTAACGGGGACAAATTCGTTACTGTGAAACTTCCATATTTTTTAAATTGCCTGATCGTGGTCAAAGGCTAACCTATAACGAATATTTGTTTTTATTCTAAGTCCTAAATTGAACCGTGAGAGCGCTTCCACACTAGACCCGATCCAAAATCGTGAAATGACGGTTTGGCGGCCGTATAACGTTTTGTAAGGTTTTTTTATTCATATTATAGGTTAGCCTTATACACAATCTTGCGGATCAATTCAGTTCAAAACGTCTTTATTCAAATAATTACATTTAATTAATACAAACACCAGTGTAGATTTTATCCTAGTGTAGTAAAACATAAAGAATTTATAACATATTAAAAGCACTTGGCTTATCAAAATTTTTGTAAATGTTATTGAGAAGAATATATAAAAATGTATTGTAAAATAACCTAATAAAGGTTACATCTTCATCGATCAGATTTAGGGAAAAATGCCCTTTATGGCCGTTATTTATATTTTATTCCTAACGTTACAAGTTTGCGCTGCAGCCGTTAAATCATCTTGTTTCAACTCTAACCAGAAATAAATGTGCACGTAAGACTTCAACGCGCGGGCTTGTTCTACATTATGTACGTAGCACGTACATAATATACTATATCCATTACATCAAGTTTTAAAGGCTCAATAACTGAAATCTTTGAGGTATATAATTATAAATTTATCTCTCCCACAACATCTCCAGCAAATGGTAATCCCATTTTCACAAAAAATTCAACCTGTTGGAAAAATAGCAAAGACCACTTACGTTTTATTTTCTATTTTACATGACTAAAAGATGCCGATAAATATTCAAAGTTCGTTTAAACTTGCACGTTTTAACATACCCAATATTCATAAAACAACAAACTTCGAGTTAAAAAATCTGCTGTGACAAAGAAATTACAATGAAAAACGAATTGCAAACAAGTATTTGAGAAGTACTTAAATTTAAGAAGTTTCATCGAGCTACGAAATAGACCATTAAGCAAGATTATTAAAGAAAAATAAAAGTAATAAAACAAGTCATGCGTATCGTGTAGAAAAGAGGATGTTGGGGAGAGAGAGAGAAAGAGGAGGGACGGGAAGGGCGGGCGAGCGCTCAGTCGGCTGCCAACACTCGCTGTCCGTTTACTGAAGCGGGAGCACCGGAACGCACCCTTCCAGGGAAACTTTCGTTTGCTACGCGCGCGAAATTCAACTGACAGTGACTCTCACTAAAATGTGTTTCACCGAACTTTAAAAATTAATCGCCAAGATGATGCCCCTTAGATTAATTTATCGCATCATCCAAATAGTGCTATTGACTCTGATTATTCTGTACTTTAACACCATTGTGGGGAAGGCGAATGGTGAAAAAATCCCGATTGGTAAGTAATTAATAATATTAAAATATTAATATTTGCATTTATGATTTTATAAAAGCTTTTTATGTTATTGTTTGTGAATATAAAGAGCTGCCGGATATAGCGAGAATTACAGACTGGTCAATTTATTCGATGAATATTGTAAAAAAATATTTTATGTTTGTTTGGAGAATTATATTTTATAATCAATTTATTTCTGCTCGATAAATTTTAAATAAACTTCCCAAAATATATATTTAAAATTATTTAAGCAACCTTATGTAGTGAATTCGTATTTAATTTAAAACAAAATCTGTTTTTTTCGGAAAATCATCGTAATCAGAATATTTTCTTCGGCAACAAGAGCACGCGAGTAGCCGCTAATGATTTTATGAGTATATTTAATATGATTTTTGTTTTTAAGTAATGTTAATTGTTAAAAATAATAATAAACGAGTTATCGAATTTTAAAATTAAAAATTATTCGATACTCTATTGTATCTTTGGTACATTGTTGTCTTCAACTCGCTTTTATGAGTCTAAGGAATTAGCTCTTCTTCAGTTGAAATATCTGGCTGCACAAATTTTTAATTACGACAACAAATATTGTCTGAAACATTTAACGCGAGGAATATTGGCCTTTGTTGGTTACTACAAGAAAAATGGGTTTTAGTGATGTTTTAGTATTATTTTATAGCTTTAACTTGTTTTAAATAACTTTATTCATATTTTCTTAATATAAAAGTCTGAGACCATTTTATTTATAGTATGGCGATCACCTTTTGTGTATGTATGGATTATGGATATATTGACCAGTCAAAATGACGACATTTGAAAAAATCGTCTTAACATAATACGAGTATCTTGCCAACGTATCAATTTCATGTGGGAGGTTGAAATTTGAATCTTGTAATGTTTATACAAGAGTATCAACTTAAAGGTAAATAGATAGATCCAAAGGTTTTGTGTTAAAATTGTTAGCTCAGATATGACGGTGGAAGGTAAACTAAAGGGTGCTATCAAATCGACGGCACACCAAAAGCCAATCTTAGCTACATTTTAGGATATTATTCAGGATATAATATTATGAAGCCAAATTATAATTGTCATACTAAATTACAAATATCGCTCATCTAATTCTTAAAGTCATATAATATGATGTTTGTCTAAATTGTACATATTTAGTACACTAGAGCGTTTAAAATTTAAAATAAATCGGTTATTATAGCGCTCTAGTGTAAAATGTGCGATAGATAAAGTTTTATCAAAATAAAAATGAATCCATTTGAACCAAAGGGGTTAAACATTACATTACAATATTACGCGAGGGGATCCTGCTGATTAATTTTAATATTATTTTACGGTATTTCAACTCTAAAAAAGTACTAGCTTTTACCACGGCAAGATATTTAGAGATGTTAAGTAAATCTAAAAGCACATAATTGCCAACCAAATCGAACCAGATAGGAGTTGCCGAAGAGTAACCCACGCGACCAATCTAGTACAGCTAAGCTGTATAAAATTTAATGCGGGCGCTACTCGTATGAATCTAATTTCACACAGCCGCTCTTAATGGTAGTGGGCGGTAATATCAAGTTGAGAGCATTTCATATTATGCTAAAAGTCAATCGAACTGACTGCAGCGTGTATGACATTTCCCCCATTTCCGCATATCAACGGTATAATGCGAAAATGCAATGTGGTTTATAAAGCGTGGAGGTCCTTATTAAGTTTACTCCAGTTGGCATTATCCATATAGGTTCCAATCTGAATGGCATTGATGTTAATGTGTTCGATCTAATATTGCAGGTCATTTCCATAGACATCATGCACATTTCAATTGACTAACAAGTCTAATTTAAAAATGTTTGTAGGTAATGTATTTACTTAGTGTTGAGATTAGGTTGGTTATGGCGACATATTTCAGAATTATATCGGTATTTAGACAAAATTTAAATTAGTAGGTTTTACATTTTCTAGGCTAGTGATATTATTATAACGATTACATAATCTGTCCAGGGTACATAAGTACAATAAGCACTATATTATATAAGTCATCAATTATTGAAGTCCATAAAATTAATTATAGACTAAGATTATGCGGCGCCAACACTATCATGACTTAGATAACTAGAAGTACATAGGTACAAGTGTAGTTTATTGTACCTCTAGGTATATGTACGAATAAATACTAGGGAAAATAATAAATATTTACAAAATGAGTACCTACTTATCTACAAAAACTTGTGTTTTGCCTGCAACATGAGTTTTAACTTAATCATAATATTATACTAGTAGTACATAGAATAGAATAAAATAGAAAACTCTTTATTGAAACACTACAAACATACAGAAAACTTAAAACTATAACACAAAATCACGACATAAGTGTAACAATTGGCGGTCTTATCGCTAAAAACGATCTCTATATACCATTTGTCATAATTATATATTGAGTAACATACAATTATTCTAACATAATATGATGATACATAGCCTAAACTTCTCATAATACATGATTATTTTTATAAGCTGTAGAAGGTTGTGACAGATTGTGTAATCAGCCACGCCGCTGACCGTACAAGAAAGATTTGTACTAGCGGCGACACGTGCAAACGATAAATGAGTAGGAAAAGATTAATGGCGCGGAAAAAGTTTACCCTCCTTCGTTTGTTTCACGGAAACCTAGCGGATTCTATTTGCACAACAACTTTGAGTACCTACACTGGGAGGGAATCTTGGCTAATAGAAAGATGGCCATGTCGGAAATAACTCTGAACTTTCACAAAGTTTGCCTTATTTCATTATCTTCATTAGCGCTGCGCTATATGACAATAAAGCTTTTTGAGGCCAAAGTGGGTCTCAGGGTTAGGCTCGGTATATTAATAGGTAAACAACATGAAGAAAAGGTACCAGTTGATTACTTGTATATTTGGTTACAAGTTGCGTTGGGTGGATTCTAGTTCAAAATATTTTAAAAGAGTAATAAAACCCGCTGACTTGCTCAACATGAGATTTCAGAAATTAAAAACAGCGATATAATCCTATATCTCACGCGGCCTATAAATACGGTGTGTTTCAATTAAATTAATAGCAATGATTTTATTTACAAAACAATTATTTTAGTCTGAAAAATAGTAGAATTGATTTTCAGTAGAAAAAACAGACCGGCTTCAGGTTGATCTTTTGTCTTTGCCTCCTTTCAAGACTAGCGAAATGCAAAAAATTAATCCGCGTTCCTTATTTTTACGGTTTCATTTTACTATCATTAAAATGGATCTAGATGGTTTTCCATCTTAAATTGAAATTGTTTTTTCTACATTAAAAGCATGCACTGTTGCTGATTAACCAACAGTGGCCGGCTACAACATATGTAGGTTAAGCTCGCTAAACCTAGGTGTAACCGCATTTTGGGGTTTAGCCATGACATACCACTGTACACATGAAGACAAATAAATAATAATATAATAAATTATGACATAATTTAATATATGTACATATAAAATTATAATTATATTGTATTACATATAATCACGCCTGGTTCACGTTGGGGTAGGCAGAGACTATTGCCTTCCACTTGATACGATCCTGGCACACCGCTTTCGCTTCCTCAACTTTTATCACATTCTTCATACACGCTCGCCGGTTCTTAGTACTATTTTATTTTGGTTTAAAATACTTTCCCTTACACAAAAATAAAAGTACAAAGTTAACAGCTAAGTCAACAGTAAACAGTAGTTTAATATAAATTGCGCTCTACATAATGTTGTTGTAATTTTTCAATTGCGCCTATCAGTCTTACAAAATACTCCGAACATTTTAAGGAACCATTTTATGTAATTTAAAAGTGTCTTGTGCCCACACACATGAAAGTCACAGAAAAAACCCTTTGGGAAAAAACAAGGTATTTTCAAAGTGACAGGCGTACTATACTGTGACTGTGTGAAATATTTTCGCACTACAAAAGGGTCGGTCAAGGGCAAATTGAACTGGTGCGGCAATCATTCCGCAATTTTCAAATTCCCCCGGGTGGGATGTTGTACTGACAACTGCTCTGCTAGTACTGACTAGCAGAGGTAGTTTCACTAAAAAATATCGTATAAGATGCCGCGTCAATTTGTACCTCTATAAAACCTATCCTATATAAGTATAATGACACCTTTTCTGTAAAATGATGGGTAGGTATAATACAATACCTGCACTACAACATACGTGCTTCTGCAAAGACGGTTAAATTGAGTACTACTAGTTATAGAATACATATATAATAATATTATAAACGTGAAAATTGTTAGAATGTATTGATCTTCGGATTACTGGATGTATGTTTGTTACTTTTTCACGCCTTAACAGGTGGACCGATTGAGCTGAAATTTGATAAGGAGACAGCTTAGTCCCTGGAATAACATATCGGCTACAATACAGCGGGTAAAACTGCTGGGCAAAGCTAGTTAATTATATATTCAACTGACATTTGCTCGTCTTACCACACATTGTCATGAGAAATTATCGGCATGTATCCTGATATGTTACCGATGATATATTTAAATTTTAGGCAATTGAATGGTGAATATTTTAACACATATTGAGGATTCTATATCGAGTAGTGATTTTAATTTTTTTTTTCATAGGAGCATGAGTAAAACAATTTCAAAAATACATAAGAAGACTGTATATGTTTTGTAATATGTCATATAAATATTATTAGCATTAAATAAATATAAATACATTTAGCCGCCCAAAATCAGCCTATAGATATTACCTCAATACCATATAGCTTCTACATAACAATTATAATTCAGCTAAATGAGCTCGACTGCTTAGTTGTTAAGGATTAATAATCTACGAGTAATTATAATTAGGTACACACAAACAAAAAATGTGATGATATAATATAGAAAGTGTCGAAGTTTAATAATGCGTATAGTATTTTTATTTTTAGAGTTTCTACGTAGAAAGTATATAATGACGATTGCATTCATAATATTTTTGTTTTGATTCACTCTTCCATTGCGCTTGGCATCGTTTGTAACGTCCATTACAGTGCTTTCCACTGAATTCCACTGACGACCTAAAAATCCTTTTTTTCTGTTATGAAACAACTTTTTCTAAAACGAGGACACTACTCATAGCTTTGAGAGTTCATTAACTTGGTATTCTTTTATTGAAAGTGCTCTAATCAAGATAGCGTTTCTGAGATTACACCGGCTCAGGAAAGGGTTTCTATTCGCAAGCGGTCCTTTGTAAAAAAGTGTTTCTTGGCTAATATTTACTACAATAAATTATTATTATTTAATGTTTATTTAGATAACTCATAGATAACACTTCAAAAGAATTCATCTGCTGATAATTATTGTTAAATTTACTACAACGTTATAAGTACACGAATATGATCAAGGCCAGCACATAGCCTTTACCTGATGGTAAGCGATTTGCCGCCGGCACATTTCGGTCGCAGTAATGTTCTCAGTCTGTATCATCCCAAGGTAACTCACTTTGCTCTTTCCCAATCTCATTCCTATGTAACATTGGGGACTGGATATTTAGGCTTTACTGGTTTTCTAGTCCTCCATTACAAAGACATTGCATGAGTACCACTTAGTTGTTTGATTGGGTCGTTCTGCCCGGGGAGTCCCACTCTCTTGAGTACGCGTAATGCTTTTTTCTCAGCTTTTACAAAAAATATATGTAGTTATTAGGCACCAATTCTTAATATTGAATTTAGAATTAACTTATTCTACAAAATAGATAGATATGGATAGATAACACTTAATTGCAAACAAAAAATTACAAATAAACAATAAACAGCATTAAATACATTTGAAATTGAACAGTGTTACAATTGGCGGTCTTATCGCTAATAGCTATCTCTTCCAGGCAACCAAGACAAGTACACTAAAAGTTAATTATACGCGTACGCTCGGTAATAATATAAAACCATCTGAGAATCAGGGATAATACGACAGTGCACCGAGTTCAACGTCAACGACGTGCATATAAAGACTAGGATGTGTAATATAAACATTTATTGACAAAATTATAGCGTAATATCTAGATTTATGATGAAGAGTGAAGTTATAAATCCTAATACTCATACTACAGCTTTATACGTCATGATATAACCGAGGTGTTAAATAATGGAACGAGTAATAAGTGGCAGTACACACTTCATCTCTGGGTGAAACGCACCTGATCCTTTATTTTTACCGTTCCCCTGGCTATAACGTGAGACACACTCATAATACTAAAAAGTATCATGTGCGAACGAGAAATGTATTTCAAAAGTATTTTTATGCCGTCTCAAAAGTATCTATACGAGTATACCTACTAAGAACAAAGTGTTGTTTCAGGCTCGACTAACAAGACTGCCTTGTTCGATAGAAAGATTACAAATATCTTGGGAAATAATATAGTATCCTTACTTACCTTCTTTTTAGATAGGTATATCTCGAGAGGTATATTTAACGTTTAAATTTCGGAACCAACGTTGAAAATATGATTATAATTTATTTCAGCCTCCTTTGTTCCACTGTTAGGGCAAAGACCACCCTTTCCTCTCTCAATTCTTCTGTATCTTCTTTCTACTGGGGTTATGGTTTTCCAATATACAGATATTGCAGAAAGAATCCAGGTTTATCTCGCCATCTCCGGTGGACCTGACGTCTGACTCTTTGTAATAGTATTCGTGGTGATTCTAACCCATTGATCGGTCTAAAATACTCGGGTCTACAACATTAACTTTTAATCAAATTTTCAAACATTTGCTTAATATGTCATAATATAGGTATGTATGTAACTCAAAACTCAAACTCAAAATTCATTTATTCAAATAGGCTACAATGGAGCACTTTTGCAAGTCAATTTTACATTTTATTTTAATATTCTACCGCTCATTCGCAAGGCACCTCTATGAGAAGAATGAGCAAGAAACTCATAGGGATTGCTTTTTTTAAATATGTGTTTACAATTATTATCTTGGTTACATAATTTATTTACAGGTGGTTGCAGAGGTTTCCAGGCATCTTTGTCTTCTA
The DNA here is from genome assembly GCA_947507615.1 of Hemithea aestivaria. NCBI lineage: Eukaryota > Metazoa > Arthropoda > Insecta > Lepidoptera > Geometridae > Hemithea > Hemithea aestivaria. Next base: position 8,204,194 of record OX382323.1, read on the forward strand.
TGTATTGGCTAATTTTATAATAGGCTTTCTTTTGTAATATGTCTTTAACACGGCTTTTGAATTTACCTTCTGTGAGCCCCGTTATTTCATCAGGGATTTTATTATAAAAACGTACACAATTCCCTAAAAATGATTTATGGCTCGTTTTGGACAATCTGAATCGAGGTACAGCTAACTTATTCTTATTTCTAGTATTAAAGCTATGAGTGTCACTATTTAACTTGAATTTATCTAAATTTTTTCTGACATACATAATATTTTCGTAAATGTACAAAGATGGTAGGGTCAGTATATTTATCTCTTTAAAGACCTCTTTTAAAGAGTCTCTTGGGCGCATCTCATAAATGGCACGAATTGCACGTTTTTGCAGTATGAAAATAGTCTCAATATCTGCTGCCGACCCCCACAGTAAAATACCGTATGACATTAGACTATGGAAATATGCAAAGTAAACTAATCTAGCTGTAGCTACATCTGATAGTTGCCTGATTTTATACACCGCATATGCTGCAGAGCTTAATTTCCCTGACAATACGTTAATATGATTACCCCATTGTAACTTAGAATCTATATTCATGCCAAGGAATAAAGTTGCATTGTCAAGCTTTAGTATTTCACCATCAAGAACTACATTCGATTCTATGTACCTAACGTTAGGTAATGAAAATTTCAGGCATTTAGTCTTTTTCGCATTCAATAACAGATTGTTAGCTGCAAACCATTTAGATATTACTACTAAAGCGTTATTTACATGTACAAGCTCACTATCTTTCCTATCCACTTTGAATATTAGCGAGGTATCATCGGCAAATAAAACGATGTCTGCTAGGTCTTTAACCATGTAAGGGAGATCATTTATATATGCCAGAAACAAAAATGGACCAAGTATTGACCCCTGTGGCACTCCCATTCTAACAGGATGGCTTGATGAAATGACACCGCCAATATCCACTTTCTGCTGTCTGTCCGACAAGTAAGATTCCACCAAGTTCGAGGCATTTCCATGAATTCCGTATACCTCCAACTTCCTCAGCAGTGTGCTATGATCCACACAATCAAAAGCTTTGGAAAGATCACAGAATACGCCAATAGCATCCTTTGAACTCTCCCAAGCCTGAAGGATCAGAGTCATAAGGTGACTACCTGCATCAGTCGTAGATCTACTCTTGGTGAAACCATACTGACTTTGATGTAATATTTTGTGTTGATTGAAGTGAGACAGCAGTTGGTGCAGCATCATCTTTTCAAAGACTTTGCTCAGGACAGGAAGGACCGAGATCGGCCTATAGTTAGAGGGATCAGTTTTGCATCCCGATTTAAAGATTGGGGTGACTTTGCTAACTTTCATCAGGTCCGGAAATGTGCCTTTATCTATACACAAATTAAACAATTCCGATAAGTAAGGAGCAAGGGTGTCTATAAGCGACTCTACCAATTTAACCGATAGGCCCCAGAGGTCTTCAGTGGCTTTTACATTTAGGCTTTTATACGTTTTTCTAACATAATTTGCCGATACATGTGTAAAGGAAAAGTCAGGTATATCATGTTTAAAATTTTCCTTTAGATAAGTTACTGCTAAGTCGGGAGAAGAGTCAAGTGACTTAGTTGAATTTAACGCGATGTTAGAAAAGAAGTCCGCAAAGATATTTGCAATTTCTTCAGAACTTGATATTAATTGATTATTTTGTAATAATTTATATTCTGTATCCTTAGTTTTACTTTTACCCGTCTCTCTATTAATAGTATTCCAAACGGCCTTAACTTTATTGGTTGATTTGCTTATTCTATCTCTAATCATCAAGGCTTTAGCTTGGATGCAGACGGCTTTGAAAGTCTTTGAGTAACATCTAACATATTCTACAAAGGACTCTGAATTATTATGGGCTTTATCGCTGTACAATTGGTACATATTATCTCGGCTTATTCTTATTCCCTTTGTGGCCCAGTCGGCAAACTCTAGTTTACCATTACCCTGTAATTTCCTCTTAGGACATATCTCCTTGAATTCTTTACTTATTACTGAGAACATGGTTTCGTAATTAATATTAGGGTCCTCCGCGGTGAGGTTAGTATTTGCTAGGTTTACCTCTACGCTGGTATTTAGTTTTTCTAATCTATACTTAGTGAGCGGCCTATGCTATGTAGTATGTAGTAATAGTATGTAGTATGTTTACGCAATAAAGTATTATTCTATTCTATTCTATTCTCTCTTATGCCAGAAGAATAAATGGAAAAACGTGTTTTTTGTGAAAACTTAGTTTTATTTAAAACAAAACTATATCCAACACAGTTTCCAAGCACCAAATCATCCATTGTACAAAGATATTATGTGGTTATATAATACAGGGTTATTTTTAAAACACCTTTACCTCTCAGGACCAAGCAGTTAAAATCATAAACAATAACATGTCGTGATACGTGACTTTTTATAATTCGTTACATTTTTTTCATACAAAAATCAATAACAATTTAATATTCCATCTCACTGAGGTCGCGCAACTTAGAGACACGTAGATATACTTGGGGGAGGTATTTGCCCTGCAACGATGTCCCACTGCTTAGACTAAATAAAAAAATCCATTAGATTGCCAAGAATAATTATTTTTGAATAAATGTAAAATGTAATAAATATTATCAATAGACACATATCACATGTTGTTGTTTATGGTGTTGGCTCCTTGGTCCTGCGAGGTTGCAGGTGTTTAAAAATAACCCTGTATTTAGTAGTATTTTGTATAAACATTATGTATATTCGAATATAATATTTTACCGTATAAGTACTTTACATTAACAAGTCTAAGAACACACATTACGACAATGAAAGTAGGTAAACCAAGTACAGGGCGTGTGCGATAACATTTTTTACTTTTTTACTACGACATGAAATAAACACATCATAACGCTCGTATAATTTATGTTACAGAACTTATAAAGTGGAATGGAGAACACGGTTAATTAAATTTAATGAGAGCCAGCGTATTATGTATGTGGAGACAACGGTTACAATACATGTAATCTGTAGGCTTGAGTTAGAACGGGCCCGTATGCCATTATTGTGATTTAGACTGCGGCTGTTCTCAGAATGTGAGCCAATAAATTAGATCTCAATCAGGACGTAACCGCTATTTGTTATTCGTACTTCACACGAGATAGGTATTCACTCTTCATTGATTTATTTTAATGTAGTGATAGTGATTTTTTACTATTAAAGTAGATATAGCATACCTAGCAATTTTAATACCTAATGTATTCTTCTAATAAATAATAATAATTATTTATTATATAAATAATATTTCTTAAGAATCGTTAAATAAACTTACTTTGGATTACAGGATGAAATGAAATGAAAATGAAAAAATATTTATTTAGCTAAAGAACATGCAATACAGAAACATTAGCACTATGTATTTTATATCTAGAGTTATATGTGTAAGAATCTGTGACTCCCTCACTAGGCTGGGCCTGTGCCGAGGGAGCCCACAATTTAACAGGATTTACAAAACAATAATAGGTATGTTCAACGAGTTTACCTATTGATAGATAGAGTATACATAATATTATAGTGGTATTATCTGTACCAGGTCTATTCGCTATTTGACTAAAATACAAGTGAAAAACTTAGAGAAATAACAACAAAATTGTTTGTTTACTTATATAACTAATTTTACATTTATGTTGTTCAGATTAAGTTGTCGTTTATTATAATATTCCAATTTAAGATAAGTCTAAAAGTTCTTTAACAAAAAAGGCAATAAAAATAAATATAATAAATGGGACAATTGTGTGCTGTTTAATACATTATTTTTAAGAGATCCTCAGTTTCATTGTAGGATAGAGATGACAGCCAATTATAAACGGTTTTCTTTACTTCAGGTATACTTTTATGCTTTAATTTACAAAATTTAAGCACTTTATTGTAAACAGTATGTCTCACTGAGTCCCCAAATCTTTGGGCAAATTAATTATATAGGGATATTACATATATAGGGATATTACATATATAGGGGTTTATACCTCTACGCTACTCAGTTTTAGCGTAATCGGTTATTCTGTTTAGGCGTGAAAGAATATTGACCATAACACAAACATCATAATTACACTAGTTTGAAGAGTTTTTTTTTCGCAATAGAAAGCCAGACATATATAGGTACAACAAATTAAGGGGCTGCGCAGACGACAGACTATCCATGACGCACTTTTTAGTCTGTGAAAATAGAACCTATGCAATTATATGCAGTAACGCACACGACGCGCAAAAAGTCCGGCGCACAAATAATCCGTGTAATTCGGGCAGACCGCGCCGCGCCGCGCCGCGCCGCTCCGCACAAAAAGTGTGTGAAAAAAATTGAACGTTTGCTTCAACGCGCGCTAACGCAGACGGCACACACTTTAGTCTGCAATCTGCATTTGCTAGTGGTGGACGTAACGCTTCTTTCTTCTTCTTTTTCTGTACTTCATGTACAAAATAATACTTCGCGATCTCTGCACGATTTCCATAGCGTCTACGTCCAGCCCTGGATTTACACTAGGGGCATTCGGGGCGAGTGCCCAGGGCGGCAAATTTTCAGGGGGCGGCAAATTTACTGAGGGCGGCAAATTTCGAAACGAGAAAAAAATATTCAATCCATAAACATCCGATGTTGAATTAAAATTTGTATTCTCAATCACGCTGGTTATTATTATAATTTTTTTTTCATCCCACTATCTCGGAAAGTGTATTTTTACTCATCGATATCTGACTGGAAAAGTCCATTTTATCCTCTAGAGAAATTCAAATTTACTTTACCCTCTAGAGACAAAAACATAATTAAACCTATTTACTTCCACCTCTATGGTACCGAAATAAGCGTACAACTTTTTTAAATTTGTTAAAAACTCGGAGTAAGAACCTCTTTAGTAAACTTTTTTTTTTAATTTGTTTTGGGCGCACCATCAGCCTTACCAGTAAGTTACTTTTGTAACATATTACGTTTCTTTTGAACTATATTTACGTTAGTTGTTTAGATATAAGTTACATTTCGAGGCAATAATGTTTTTTTAATGAATTATATAGTACTGTAATAGTAAATAATAGTTGAGTTAATTTAGCAGAGTTATTAGAATAAGCCAATTTTTTATAACTTTATTTAGTTAGTAGCAAGATTTTTTCTAAGTATTACTTTTTAGTAACTTTTTTATTAACGATTTCTCACTGTAATAAACTGAAAATGAGGAAATAATCACTAAAACAAATAGGTAGAGTGCTTTTCACGAAAGGAGACTTTTTTGCGGGACGCCACTATCGCACATTTTAAAAGTTTAAATACCTTTAACTTTTTTACGCTTCATAATTTCTCATATTTAATTTCTAAATCAAAAAGGTATTTATTTTATATAACAAATAAAAATTATTTAAAATATGAAGTCCAATAATAATAGAATAAAAAATTAGTTCCGCCAAATTCCGTGGGACCTCTTTCGTGAAAAGGACTCTAAGTAAGCGTACCTACGTAAATTAAAATTGAATACTGGTTATTTTTGAAGATAGTGCACTGGCAACACTGTGCGCATCCATGGTGAGAATAATTTAAAAAAAAACTTTTAGCATTGAATTATTTCCTCGCTGAGGGGGGATGAAAAATTATGTGTCACACTCGAGTGCAAAGATTTTTGACCTTGTGCTCTTTTGATTCCCTCGCTAACGCTCAGGATTCTAATTATTAAATCACTCGCTACGCTCGTGATTTAATTTTAGAATCCTTCGCTTGCTCGGTCATACAAACTGAGCACGCGGTAAAAAAGCAACTTTGCACTCTTGTATAACAAATAACTATTGCGCTCATAATAAGAAGTCTGGAATACTGGCCACACAAACTCAAGAGTTTTGCTCCAAACGAGCTATCCGTCCATTTTCGTTGCAAGACTTTTCTCGGCACTTGCAGCTAGTTGCTCGCCTTCTTTTTTTTATTTTTGGCACTCAAAACGAACTACGCACTCACTTTTTGCAGTCAGATATACAAAATTTTCTTGGTGCTCGCAGCTAGCTTCTCGCGCTTTGAATAATATTTTTTTTTTATTTTAACACTCGGAGCAAACTATGCATCCATTGTTTATATTATAGTCAGAAAAACAAAATTTTCTCGGTGCTCACAGCGATTTTGGCACTCAGGGTGAAGTATGCGCCCACTGTTGTGTAGTCAAATACAAAATTTTCTCGCTCGCAGCAAGCTGCTCGCAGTCTTTTTAGTCAACATAATATTATAATTTTCTTGCCACTTCAAGCGAGTCTTACGCACACCTGTCGTAGACAGATAGATAGGTATATAAAACACTTTATTGAAACATTGAAAAATAAACTTAAACATAAAAACCCGGTATTATAATCTATGTGTCACAATTCACAATCAGCGGTCTTATTGTAGTTAGCATTATAAAATTTCTCAATTATAATTTCTCTTTTTCAAAGCAAGCTATACACACAGCTTTCGTAGTTAGATGTATATATTTTTTTTTATAAATATTCATAATTACGTATAATATGAAAGAACTCGACAACAAATTTCTTAGCAAAATGTCTAGCCGATGAGCGTTTATAAATAATATTTCGGCGGAGGGGGGCGGCATTTTCTCACTGCCCAGGGCGGCATTTTGGCTAAATCCGGGCCTGTCTACGTCCCTACAGCTCTGCCGACAGAATGATCGAAGATGTGCGTCGTGTGCGTTGAGTCTGTGAAAAATCCGCAACCGACTTTTTGCGCGCCATGCAGATTTTTTGTGCGCCGCAGACTCGATCGTACAAAAAGTGTGCCGTCTGCGCAGTCCCTAAACAAGTGTAATATCGCATGTGTAATCGAATAAAAATATTTTAGAAAGATACTTCTATTTGGAAAGAACAGTCCATAGAATATTATATAATATAATATTTATTGATCAAATGTGTGTTTTAAAGAAATTTTCGAATAAGACAAAGCGTTTTGGTGAAAACAATGACATGTACAATATTCACGGAATTTTCACGGACAGCAATATCGAAATCGTGGGTCCTATCTATATATTTATTTATAAAACCACTAGGAGAACTCTAGAACGTCATACAATAAAAAGCAGTGTGTGGAAATAAAAAGGCTTTATCATTTTCCACGTTCAATTCATAGCTCTCTTGCAGCGCCATTAATTGGCAAAAATGACGTTGTTATGACCATCAAAAGTTTTAAAATTAATGATCACCACCATCAAATTAATGATACCATAAAAACCGTCAGTCCGACGCGCTGGCCACATTAGATCCATACTACTTGGTGCAAACAGCAAATTACGGTAAGGGCCACATTACCGTACTATAGATACGTTCTGCAGCATTAACGATCACTATGACAATCTGAGTAATTTAAAAGAATAAAATGTTGATTTCATAATATTTTTACGAAAATTATCAACGTTGCGGAAGGAGTCCACCGTAGTTTAAGAGATGACTTTCATTGTTTATGCATGAAGTTATTATTTACGGCGAGCGGTCGACGCGACGCCGCCTTTGCCTTATATTCTCCTACTGATAGCAGAGTAACCCTTCCCTGCCAACACCAATTTTATGTCGATATCTCTTTACTCTTTGTTCTTGATAAGTATGTTTTTACTCTAGGACTAGTGATAATACAAAACCTTTACTTTGATTTTTACCCAACGATATCTATACTTTACCCATTAAGAACATTATGATACTATATTCTGTGCAACAATAATCGACTTAAAATTGTATACTAATGAACGTATTTAAATATATTTTAATGAAATTTTTATGAACGTATTTAGAATCTTCTCTACTGAACTTCGATCGAGACCTCTACAGCTTCACTGGACTGGAGAGCATGTTTCAATGATGTAACTTTTGGAAATTCCTTGAAAATTAGATTTTGACGAACTCCAAAACTAGAACGTTTTGTGTACAGTCAACTACAAAGAGATGTATCCATGTTAGTCTTACAAAATGAAGGAACTTTTAGTATGCAAAAATTATTTACCCTTACTTCGTGACATTTTCAGTATTCACCAAATCTTATACAATATTCGATTTATTTTAAATGCCATTATTATGTATCACCTAAGGAAAAGTAGTGGGATACATCATTGTTGCATATTAAACGAGTCGATGATAATATAAAGTTTGATTGCTACTAGAAATGTCACGAACCAAGGGTAGTGCATTGTGGCAAATGAAAATTTACTTCATTTTGTAAGCCTAACATGGACACATCTCTTTGTAGTTGACTGTACATATAAAAAATAGGTAGATATTATATTATGTATCTGAAAGATATATTGTTGTTTATTGCAGTGGGATGATAAAGGATAGAGAAAATCAACAACAGCAGACTCTACAAGTAGAAAAGGCACTTGCCATGAAAACTGGAGTTAAAGAAAATCTTTTCAATGTATGCGAACTGAACACGAATATCTAGCAAACCGATTTTAGATTGTGGCATATCGTCGTTTGATTTCGTGACACTTGCCTTCTTCCAGAGATGAAAGGATAAAAGTATTTTAACGCAAGAAAAATGATGTAAGGGAAAGCTTATGTTGACTTTACGCGACTTCCAATATTATACCTTGTTGTACGTTTCCATCACGTTCGGGATTAGATATGATGATGACATTTATTTAGAATTATTATCGTTTGAGTAGGGAGTATAATATCAGCTCGTATATTTAACTCAATTGATTAGATTTAGAATTATGGATAAATGATACTTGTAAGATGAAAAGACATAGGTAAGCCTTTCATAATTATTATTGTTTTATTTATTTAACAGCTGACCTGACAGTCGTCGTCTTGATACGTACGTTTAGTACTACACTACTATACAAAATACAGCTTATTAAGTACAACAGTTACAGTAACAACAGTAAACAACCGTTAAATTACTGTGACAAAGTACTTGGTGAATAGGTGGATAAATACCGGTTAGTCCACGTCCAATATATTTATTTATCTATATTGATATATAATACATATCATGAGAAACTTTCAAGCCGTAATTAGGAGAAGGCATGTCAGTTCGCGGATGTGCGGTGCCCGACCTCGAATCTACCTTGAGGCGGTACTATATGTTAAATTGTGAATTGTGGTCGACCAATGTAAGTAGGTAAGGGAGAGGCTGTAGAAGTAACGTATGTATTCGTACTTGGCCAAACCAAGAAATAAAATTTGGCAAAACGTTCGAACCTGTTTTCTTGAAGACGCAAAAGTCAATGATAACGGTATACGAATGAATTATTAGTTGTTTATGAAACTGCCCTATAAAGAATAATAATTACTCGATTATGAGTTTAAGAACCTAACCCTATGCCTAAGGGAGAGGCTGCAGAAGTAACGTATGTATTCGTACTTGGCCAAACCAAGAAATAAAATTTGGCAAAACGTTCGAACCTGTTTCCTTGAAGACGCAAAAGTCAATGATAACGGTATACGAATGAATTAATAGTTGTTTATGAAACTGCTCTATAAAGAATAATAATTACTCGATTATGAGTTTAAGAACCTAACCCTATGCCAGTATCACACCGGGGCAGCGGTTATGCCGCGGCTAGTGCTGCGGCATAACAGCTGCCCCGTCATTATGTCGTCTAGCAGTCAGCAGGAACATCCCCAGGTTTTTAGTGGGTACCCTCGCCGCTTTCCTACTCGTAGATATAATGTCATGAGAATGTAAAAATTCGTGAGATTTTTATTAAAATAATAAAAATTATGGAAACTTTTTGCCGTATTTAATAGTTACAATTACTTAGTTCTAAATATAAAATACCATTTCAAAAAATAATATAAGTCCATAAGAGAGATTACTGTGATATTATTATACACATGTTGCAGATAAAATTATTTAATTAGAATCGATGTATCAACTTAATATAAATTAAAGGCACACTTGTTTATTAACGATACTATAACTTCGTAACAACTTAAGTTTACCTTTAGTTTACTTTTTTAAAAGTAGTTATAAAATCTATTTAATTATTTTCATAGCTATTAGTGATTTTTAATTCATAGTAAAATATTAGGTAAGTATTTTAAATGTTATCTAGTTTCCAGCTCTGCCGTGGTATATCTATAATGTCGTTATCTACCAAAATCTAATTTTGAACTATGAGCAAAAAACCTAAAAAAATAAAGTACATAATGGCATGCGTCTAGATGTCAGTTAACGGCATTATAGATAATATACGGCAGAGCTATTCTGACAGCGCCAGCGAGTATAATATTACTATCGAAAGTATCTTTAATAGTGTGGTTGTAGTCGTAAATATCCATGCGACGTTATCTAGCAATAATTTAACATAAACTAATTTCAAATGAAAATCCTAACACAAACGAAGTTTTGTTGTTGGATTTGGCAAGGGCGGAAAACTAGCAATTGAAGGTAAAACTCGAGATTCGGTCGTAAAAAAGTTGCGGTGCTGTGAAAATGCGCTCATACTTCACATGATATGTGTGCTTGGAAACTACCAGACAAGTGGGCTCGAGTAGTCACAGCCGAGGTTCTCACTGAATAAATGGAGATCCCAAGCCCGCAAAAATATTCGCAAATGTGACTTTTCAAGTTTTATACCTGTTTGCTTAAGGCTCATTCTCATTTTAGCTCAAATTTGATGGTCACACGGTTATATTTCCTAAACGGTTAAAGAAAGGGACATGAATTTTGAATAGGTGGATAAAACATATATTAAGCTACAAAATAAATAAAGATTGTCATAATAGACGCAAAAAATTATACTAAAATTTAACATGAAAGGTCAAAAACGGGGGCATTTTTCGTATTCTCATGGTGTCACACTTTCCGTTGCAGTGAAACATTTGGGCACTACTTTAACAAATTTCGGTGTATCTGTATATAACATATACCAAAATTTTCGCAAACAAATACACTTTATGGTACACAGTCTCAAAAAAGCCTTTCATTATTATTTTGAATTTAAAATGACATAATGCGATGGTCACACGATTTTTGGTGCTTTAAATTTGCATAGTTTAACGGCTGCTGTTAAACATAACATTAACAATCTAATACAGAGTTTGATTCATTTCAAGATGGCCATGTTCTGCAATCGTAAAAGTAGGATCTAGGACTTATCGAGCCGTGGAAAAAATATAATTGCCAAGTTTCAATTTATTCATGGGTGTACCGATCACTTGCATGGACAATATTTTTATGCATTGTATTTTAGTTATTTAAATCAAAGCTAGCTTTTCGAAACGCCAAAATATGCGAGATAAAGATGTAGTATTTTATTTTATACATTATAAATAAACTTTCCAGAATTTCACCAAAAAGGGATATTTTCGTCACCAGCGTGGCATCACCTTCATAGCGGTTTTTACCATGAAGGTGATTTTAGCCACGAAAGTGATTTCTTTTTTATTGTTTTGTTTAGAAAGGGCCTTTTTACCAACTAAAAAGTACTTTATCTGTTATGTTAGGGTTTTAATACATACATACCAAGTTTCTGACTAATAAAAAAGTAAAGTGAAAGGTAAAGTAATATCTCAAATTACGCATATTTTCTTCTGTAGTGAGGTTTGTTGTTACGTAGAATGTCGTTTTATTGTACATTTTTGGTAGATTTAGTATTTTAAAAGGGGTTTACTTGAAAAAGTTGTGAAAAAATAATGACTGAATCACTTTCGTGGCGTCGAAAATTTCAAAACTGTTTTTCTTCGAAATGAAACGTACGATTTAAATGATTTATATAAAAGTTTACTCGTGTTATCTAGCTCTATACAATATTACACATAAACATTACAAATAAGCAATAAATAAGAATTGCCATGAAGGTGACGATGAGAATCGATTCAATGAGAATGAGCCTTAAATTCCACAAAGGCCTATTTTTTGCACCATGTCGTGCAAATGTGTTCTGCTAACTAACTATCTCTCTCTGCTTATAGTAAGTTAAGGTCGACGTTTCATTCATCATGTTCTTGACGTGAAAAGGCATAATCTTTTCATGTTTCATTTCAAAAATTCCTTAACCCCCGTATAATATCAAATAGAGATGTTAACAAGGCCAAAAAATTAAATTATATTTAGTCAGTAATTTAAAAATAAAAATATATTATTAAAAACGTATTTTTTGGTTTGTGTATAATATAAAAAAAAAATGGCTAAATGGCTGAGATATAAAGCTTATTAGTTAACTCCAAATAAACAATTATTAAAATTATTGAAAAGTGTTTTAACAATATATAATAGATTTTTGATAGATGGTGAGTCGTTTTAACGTCATTGTGTCCTTTTTTGTTAATTTTACATTTCATTATAGAGGTAGAAAGAACTCACCTATTGGATCGTCACCAATTCAATATTCGAGCTTGTAAAGTTTGAAACAAATCCATTTTTTTTTACAAAAAGTTTGCTTTTGTGCATGTGGCACGTTTCTGGCTTAATAGAAATGTCAACAAACAAAATTTCCGTATTTTTGATCTAAAACTAAAAAGCAACGTTAAAAATTCAAGAGCTGCAATTACTAGTACATCCGAATAAAGCTAGGGTTTGTTTCGGTTTGGTTTATGGACATGTTTTACGGTTCCGTATTCAATAAGAAAAAACGGAACTCTTAAAGGTTCACTTCGTTGTTCGTTTGTCTGTCTGCCCTTCCGTCTGTCTGTCAAGAGCCTTTATCACGGCGTAGCGCTGAAATATGGGTTTAAGATAAAACCATAATATTATACTCATGTCAGCGGCTCATTAAAGCTGTTAATAAACATACATCTTAGTTTATTTTGAAATAAAAGCGGACTAGTACAAGTCTGAATTTTCGTTTTCGTATAAAAAAATGGTCTTGACAAACAGATAGACAGACGGAGAAACGAGTGATCTTATAAGTACTCAGTGTTTGCTTTTGACTCGCATTTATCTAATTTTGTTTTGAAAAAAGTATTTCAAAATTAATCATCCGATATAAGAGTAAGTAAGTAAGAATACGACGTGATAGAGTGATATAGAAATAAATGCCTTTAGCGTTTCACGAATTGTATTTACACTAGATACACAATATTATATAATAATTCTGTAAATTAAAGGCGAGTTACAAATTGGTTGACTTATTGAATTTAAAAGAACCTCATTCGCTCCTGTATATCAAATAATTATCTAGCCAATAGCGGGATGGCAGAAAAATTCACGCTTGTTGGCGCTTCAGTATGCGGAGCCCCATTCCTGTCAAATTATCCTGCCTCTGCCGACAAAACCGCACATTCTCTCTATCACCCTCATGAAAGAGTACGATAAAATTATTTGTACGAATTTCCTATTTTTATTGAATTGAATGAGACGATGGACCAGGAAGTAGTCGAAAATCTTATTACGTTCACAAGGAGACCCTTAATTTAGATGTAGCGTCGAATATCTAAGAACGCGAGGACATCCATACGCGAGGACCCTATCAATTTCGAGACTAAAGAGATCCGGTCCTCGGATCATTACTAGTCATGTAGAACTTTAGGCATCTTGAAAGTTGAAAGTCCTCAGCGTAACTTTCCTACGAAATATAATCGACGCTTATTACGGGTATAAAATTATCTTCAGATCCTGAAGCAGGTACTCGTATATCAAAATGATCTCTTTGATGTAGGTAATAAATATCATTGACAAACATTAAATAAGATTGACAAATCTAAGGTTCGCAGAAGTAAGACTATGTCGTTTGAAGTTAAAACTGCAAATAATATCTTATACATTTGTCTTTAAAGAGTTAAACGAAGGAACTGAATGTTTGTACTCCGAGGAGAATAGTCTATCCAGACTTCACTTCAAACAAAGAGACGTAACTAAAGAGTCGCTTTAATCTGTCATTTTATTCCCATTTTGTCGAACGCTGCAAATGCCGATAGCGAAGTTATTGATGCTTTAGAATATTTCACTTCACGCCAAACCATTCATCGTTTATTTGGAGTGTTTACAGCAAAAGCTATACCTCTATATGGACATAACTACTCTACATTATGAAGAGTGATTATCAATTATTCAAATCAGACATGCTCGCTCGTTTGCTGAAAGCATTGGCCGAACTTAATTAAAGAAACGTTTTGGCTCTCGGATGAACGGATGAATATTCTCACGCCTTCGGTTGCTCTCAATTTGGTTGAAAGACTGTGGGGACCATAAAAAAGCAATAAAAACATCGATTTTGCATAAGAATCCCGCAGATGCGGTTGCCGCTTTGGCCGGAAAAACAACCGTTCGTGAACAGACGCTGGCGACGATTAAGCTTTATCGATATTGAATATTTATTTTATTGTTACAACTGCGATATATTCTACATGGACTCACATGAAATGTTCCTTTTATTAATACATATTTCATAATGCTATCATTTACTTTTGCACCAGAACGATAAGGGGTCAAATCAATATGCGTTATTACATTTTAGGTACTCCATGCGTTAAAAAAAATCGGAATGTGTTAATTACTTCTATGAGTGAAATTACTGTACTTTCCCATTGAGATGGCATTGGTTCAGAGGGCTAAATTTTTTGTTCACAAAGTTCAGTTAGAGATATTGGAAGATATCTTATATTATTAGATATAATAGAAAAGTTATAACAACACTAAAATAGTTTTTATAATATATCAGTCAGGACTTGGTTCTTGAAATGACTTTTATTATTATACATATTTTAGGATTATCAATATTTACGCAGAAAAAGGTAGGCACTTTAAAGAATTTTATAATGAAAATTGCTCCAAATTTTCTTATACACTTCATCTAAAAGCCATTAACGTGAGCAGAGAGAGGACCTTTAATAAAATTCGACCACGTTACTACTAATGATATTAAAATATTAGAAAGAAGTTATCTTCGCCTTAATATATTTCACCATCTTCGGAATCCCTCTCGAAACGTGTCGTTAAGTAGATACCTGCTTTCGTGTCTTATATTGAAAGAAAACACTCGAAATGGGATAGACTGCCGAGGGTAGAGTTTAACTGTCTTTAACTTTTGCAAGGGTCGAAAACACGGAGCGCGCTTGGGTCGAATGGACCGCTGGCTCATAAATCTCATGGTAGACAGTAACAATGTATAGCCAGCTTGTCTTCAGCCCCTACGTTCTATGTACGTACGAACACACACTCCGTTACAAGCGTTGTAATGGGATCTCTTGACGCGATAATCTGCAGCGGTTTATGTTGTGCCAACGCGTTAGCAGTCACATTTGCCTTTTTAGTTGTGTGGTTTGCGTACATAATAGTGATAGCAAGCGATGTGTTGCATGTTTAATCGCCCTGCGATACAATTTACTATAGAGGTAGGTAAAATATATAAATAATTATCTTAATTCACATACAATTTGTGTTAATTTCAGATACATGAACATAATCAGTAATCTCTGAATCATCATCTCGAATTAATTATAATCACACTAATCCTTCTAATGATATATAAGTGTGTGTGTGTGTTTGTTGTGGCTTAATAACATGTTAAAAAAACCGTTCTAGCAAGAAAATTGGTATAAGCAACGAATTAGGGAAGTAAATAATAAGGCACACAACACTACGTAGTAACGTAGCAGTTGTTAAAATCTCAAACTAAATGTCAGAAACAATTTTAAAATGAGAATTTACATTTCGCGTGTATATTTTCAAAAAGATTTTCGAAGGGTCGTGAGGATTTATCACGGACAATTACGAGTAAATATAGTATATATATATAGTCATCCTTGCCGATTTCGGCTACGGCGACTCTTCTGCTTCAAGTTACCGTATCGTTTGAGCTTCGATGTTTAGCTCTTATGTGGCTTATGTAGCCAATTTTGGCCTTGAAAATTTTATTTCCTTTGTTGTTGTTTTCTTTTTGGTTTTATCATTTCTCTTTATTTGTCGACCGCGAGGAAGCGGGTGCGTAGGCAGCCGCGGTTGCTGCCTCCCGTAAGATGTCGAGGTAAGCATTTTTTAGGACACCTTTTCTAGTCCCCTCCCCGGCTGAGCGGGGGAAGCAGTGCCTCTCTAAACAAAGCTGCTTCGTCGCTGAGGGTGCTGCCGAATTGTATTGTTACCTCAGTGCAATACAGAAGCGACCAATATCCTCAGCCGCCTGCGTGCAGATATCAGACAAAGCCCGACTTACACCATAGTCTGACCTCTCTACCTCTATCCATCGCCGCAGGGCTTTTATTCGGTAACCATTAAGCAGAAGCAGTCCGATGCGCAGGAGATATTATGGTGCACAAGTGTTCGCGCAGTACACAGGTGCACCCTCTCGCCTGCCCTCCCTTGGTCCAATGGAACGACAAATTGCTACGATCGGAGGGAAGGTAGGTGCAGTCTCTAGTGACGACAAAGTAGTCCTATCGTCACCTTCAGGCCATTGACACTTGCCTGGTTGTCTCGTCACCGGAAGTGAACTGCGTGACCGCCGAAACAACAGCACTAGTACGGGGACTAACCGTATATAAAACACTTACGACTTTTTAAACAATTACGAGTACGAGATACATAGAAACAATTTGATGGATAAGGTTATTTTGCTTATGATTGACCAACCGTCCACAGGACTCAGCAAACCGGCAGGTTTCTCCGCAAAGCCACGGACGGACGGACAAAGCGAAACTATAAGGCTTCCTTGTTCACTACGGAAGCCTAAAAATCATACCATTGACCTATCAATCTGTGTTCACCATTTCCGAATCAATATATTACGCCCGAAGACGTAACGCTCCGTAGAGTCTCCAGCAAAATAGCATCTGACTAAGTCACAAACATTTCCTTCCCAGTGTTTATGTGGCTGGGATCTGTTTTAGTGAGCTATAATTCTATATTAAGTGTAAGGAGAGATAACCGTGGTTGTGGGCCAACTGGCGCGCTTATAATAAGTTAGTATAGTTGCGATAAATCTTTATAAGTGCAAGCGACTCGACGTTCAGGAAAACAGCATAATATGCGCTTTCGCTTCGCTTTTTCTCATTAATAATATTATTTCCAATACCGTCCCATTATAACTGATTTCTTTTTCTAAAGAGTTTTATAGGGTTTGAAATTGCTTCTGGAAGTCTGGGAAGGAAATTATTCTTCTTTACTACTTCTTTTATGTGCTTCTTTATTTAGTTTCTTTTACTCAAGATTCTTCAGCCTAGTAAATTCACTAGCCACAATACCCTCCTACTGAAGAACATTAATGTTTACACATCACTGCTCAGGAGCTAGAATAACTGGCACTGTTGATGTACTCACCTAATCGACTTCCTGCAAAGGAAATGTACCCCCATTAAATATTTATATTCAATAATTATAAAATCGAATCATATTATAATTATTGCACAAGTTTACAGTTCATCTTCCTATGCCACTAATTTCTGACTTGATGGGATTAAATCCAGATATTTAGTGTGATTAAGATATTATACTTGCAAGTGAAATACGAGATACAAATTGTATAATATTAATTCTAGTGCTGAATTTGATATGAAACACGAGATCTTAATATAATATTGGTTCAAATTAGTATCTGGTGTAATTACTGATCTATGAATTAGGTATTAGTTTCCAGCACCAGAGTAGCCGATCCGGGTATATTTCCTCGTAGTATGATTAAAGAAGCGGTGAAGCAAAGCTATTCAGCCAGCCCGACGCGGCACCGGATTATGCATGGCAAGAGTTACCTACATAATAATTTAATACACCCCGAGGGAGCATTTTTTAATACTTTACTCTTGTTCGCGAAAATTCCAACAATACAAAGTTTCTACGACCTGCATATAAAAATTTACAACTTGGGGAATTGTGCAATTGCCGTTTTTTGTGATGCGATGCTTAAATAAGGCTATAAAAAAGTTTAAATATGATTCAGATGACGAACGATTACAATTATGCTACCTCCGTTCGATGAATATATAATAGTCCGTTTGATGAATAATACTCTCAAATTATTTTATAAAAAAGTTATTCTAGTAATAAATTCGTTTCTGTTCACATAAATATAATATTATGTACATAATTTGCAAGCGTGCTGCGGCAGCAGCCGGCGAAGCACCAGATCCGGTTTTTTTCTTATTCCAGAGTTCTCAATTCATCTTTAAGGCATACTGAATGCTAATTTTATGACGATCACCATACAGCAACAATTAAACATGTTGATAATAACTTGTCTCACGTTTAAAACGCGTGAGGCCGAAAATAAATCTTCTACACCTAACTTAACCGACTGCGGTCGGCTACACCTAGGTTTAACCGACTATAGTCGTAGCCTCACTTCGAACTTTAGCCGTAACAGATATATTAGTAAGAGTGTCTATTAGTTTTATTAATAACATTATTTAAACTAGAAGACACGATTTATTTTATTAGTACAATTTACAGCTGCCGCGAGAACCGCATGCACCTTTTGTCAAACATTTTTTATTTTATTATCTTACTCTAAGCTTAGTGGCTCTAGTCTTTCGCTAAATGTCTAGTGTCAAAAGAAACGATGCTAGTGTCAAAAGAAATGGACATTAACATTATTGTACTATCTCAATGCAGTCGATTGATAGCGTAAACACAATTTATGCTACGCTTTAGGGCATGCCAGCTCACCGACGCTTCACTCAATAGTAAGCAGCTAGATTGGTATGTGGTATGAGTGCACGGCCAATAACGCAGCTTTGTATGGAGCGCCAAGCCAAAACACACTTCCCTTAATCAAGCCCGTGCCTATTCATTACTAACTTAACCTTTTATCTGCTCTCGAGCTAAAGACTGCATTAACATATGTGTATTGGTCAATACGAAAATGTACTCGTTATTTTCGGCTTTATTATTACTTTTTTAAGATGAAATATAATTTTAGCGTTGCTGTTGTGATACCGCTTATTAAGGAAATAAATGTTTTATGTGGGAGTGAGCTTATTGGTATTAAACAAAAATACATCAACTTAATTTAATTTCAGTTGGTAGATATTTCACACTGATCCTCGTAGGAGGTACTTAACAAAATTACAAAATACGAGCAAGTCCACAATTCAAAAATAACTCATTTCATTTTGCTTATTAGATTGTCTAGATATTAAAATTAGTTGTTTTAATTTAGGTAAAATCTACAGTGCAAAAGTTTGTTTAATAGCGATCAAGTTTAATTATGATTCAGAAACATTACATTGGTCTAGCCTTGGGCTGAATTAGGTCGATAACGTTGCTATTTTAAATATACAGTAGAAGGTAAAACGGATTTAGAATTAACAAAATAGGTTGTTTGAGTTTGCAACTCGTAACTAATATAGGGCACATTCATTACGAAACCTCATCATGCGGGGCTGTGCTGGGAGTGATTTGTCGTCCTTAGGGACAAATAGGCCACCGGCGTTGCTGGTCGCGGTCGGTGGAAAGCTATTTTTCAAGTGCTTTTTCCTATTTGTAAGTCAGCGAGGAAATTCGATGGGTATCCAGAGGATTATTAAAGCTGGGATTAGCTTATAACTTCTCCGTTTATAGAACCTAAAAAATCGTAAAACGGCGTCATGGTATGTTTTTACCAGATTTCCTAAATAGTTTAATATTACCTATAGGTACATATGTTCAGGCCAACCATTTAACAAAACATATTTCCCCCACCATTAAATTTTGAAGAAAATTAATTGGTCTGAAAGATGGCGCACTGAAGGAAGATTTAACGTATTGAACTTGATTTTTTAAATTTTAATTAAAATATACGCTAGGTATATTTTATTTCTTCTGTACGAATTATAAAAATCTTTTAAAAAATATATTTGGTTCATCCAGACAATAATTATTATAATCAGTGACGTACCATTTCCTAACCTCGATGATCGAATATGACGTTTTCAAAGATTTAAAGATTTTTTAGACTAAGATTTTTCCCTGTGCTTACTTGTACTGTGTACCTGCGTAATATGTAATAATAATAGTTGCCAAATTTTATAATTCAACGGAGAGTGTCGACGTACAGTTTTCTTTCGATATAGTCGTCCGTAGAACAAACTGTAGAAGTTTAGTCTTTCAAAAAAATGGATACTTAACTCAAACTGCGTTGGTTAAAATTATTTAATTGTTCATGTATATTACAATAATTTCTGAGAGCAAGTTGAGTATTTTCGTAACATTCTTTTTCTTAATCTTTTCCAAATTATTAAGTAACTTTTCATAGTCTTTTGATTTTCTTATCGTTCGAATAGCTTCTTCTTTGGCTTTGATATTGAATTTTGAGTAAACTTTGTTCCATAGAGTGCTGAGAATCATGCTGTCGATTGTTTTTCTGTCCAAACGGTCGTCACATTTTACCTGCAATAGAAAATTAATAATTTAATTCAATGAGGTATGTACTGTTCTTTGATTTGCAAATTACACGTATTTTTTATATTAATAAGGCACAAATCAGCAGTTAGATTACATTTTTTTATGTAATTTGACAGGCGAAAATTGTCTTTTAACTTATTCCAACAAAAATCGTTTCATGTACATAGGTAATTCTATCTCACACTCCACAATACGAAATAAATAGTTTTTTTGTTACTAATTAATAAATGAAAACACGCGTAATATGTACACGTGTAAACAAATACTCACATAATGTAACCAATCAAATAATGCAGTTATCAATATTAACATCGTAACTTTGTGATACATTTTAGTAGAATTGGTTATCTCCACGACGGTGCAAACGAGACTAAGGAGATGATCGATTGTTCGAATATTTTAGACGAGTTTTAACATAGTTTCATATAATCGTCACTTCATTGTTATCTCAAAACCGCTACAAATGTCTGTGTTTGAAAACAACACTGCTTCGCGGAGATTTCCAATAAAAAATACCTCTTGGAAAACTAGCGTGAGAGGAAATAGCTATTGATCTCTGTCATTGTTTAGTTTGTTCGTATTCTCCTCGGCGGGGTGGAAAACGACCACAGTGCTTTATGTACTGCTTTAAATTCGATAATATTATGTCAGGTAAGCCAGTAATAATCCCATTGTATTAAACCATGCTGAAGGGGATTTGGAGAGCTGTGAGCTCTGGAAGCCCTTGACTTTTAGAGGATGGCTGTTACTACCATTTAACGTATGGGCCTAGTCCGCTAGAAAGAGAAAAGCACATAAGCACAACTTACTCTTGTCTCGATATTATGTCTGGCAGGAACACGCGCGCGTGGATGTAATCAGGATCTCGAAGCTCCGGTGATGGTGGAAGGTTCTCTATAGTCTTCAATTTACCGGTAAAGTCGGCTGGCGCGAGTACAAATACTGCGCTTGCGATTCCCCACTCTAGGGGACCAGGTCCTTGTCAATGACAAATCGGTAGATTCCGATGAGGTCTTTGACCAGCACCGGGGCATCATATACTAAAAATGTTTTCTTTTTTATGAGTTTGTTAAAAATCTCTATATTAGAAGTCTAAATATAATGAGAACTAGATGGAGAGGAACAGTAAACGAGTTTTACTCTGTGGTGGGTTAAAGGCAAGGATTATATTAGAGATACTTTAATTCATTTAATAGACTAGTATGATTATTTTAAGCCAGAATTGGTAAGGAGGCAAGTCGTGTAGTTATCGATATAACTGGCAGACTAAGCAACTCGGAGTAACAGTGGGCAGATAAGCTGACCACACTGTAGAAGTTCACTCACAACCAGAGGGTAGTAAGAAAAGTTCCCATGTAGAGACTGGAGACTGCAGATGCGGAAGACGAGGCGTATACTGACTTCTCAAGAAGCTTACAAGGATAACCCGAAGATCTTTTAATTGTCGTTGTCAATATATTGTCTTGTGTCAGATACTAAGTTAAAAAGAAGGAAAAAAATAAGATATATGTATGTAGAGTTTTTCGGTTGATAATAATGAAGATGATTAATTTCATTAATGAGGCTACAGGTCGTTATTCCTCCAAATATAAGAATAATCCATAATTTGTCTCCTATTTTTTATGGCGAGTTTACGAGACAGCGCTAAGAAATTACTTTAAGGTTTATGCGGGAAGATAATTTTACGAGCAGCTACGCAACGGTCCAGTCCTTTATCTTTATATTTATTGCCATAAACTAAATCTATATATTAAAATAATTAAGAGCGCTGTAAAATACAAACTGTATCTGATGCGCAATTACAACGAAAATGTATTTCCATTTTAGTCAAATTGCTGGAATTTAGCATTTAACAAACACCTACTACTGTTAATAGTTATTTGCTGAGTATTGATAGAAATGTAAAAATATATTATAGTCCTGTAAAAATATGTTATAGACAGGGTAAGAGAACTTAGGGACCTCCCGAACATGTGAGATGATAATTTTTTACTTGATATTAAGGATGGGTTTCTAGAAACTTTTTGATTTAGTTATCCATTAAAAAATATTCAAGTGTAAAACTTTTTTTGGGCATTCCCCCTCTTAAATCTAGACCACTGGCTTTAAAACTGTGACGAATATAGTTTTAACTATGAACTTTCCAGGAAAACTATAGCGGTTATATCGTTGATAAAAGTTAAGGCAGTTAAGCCAGTACTACGGCAGCCTACATTGGGCCTATTCTAATTACCTATAAGTACATTCAAAATGAAAACAAGCAGTAACGCCGACGGCCGAGGATCCTTTGATTTCTTTTAATTCTGTTTTTAATTATGACGAGTATGTCTGCTGTAAAAGTAAAACAATGAATCATTGTTTTTGACTCGGAGCGGACTTTGATGTACCTACTTGGCCACTTATTTTTACACAAAACAGATGCCGAAGTAAGTAAAAATTTGTAAGATAATCACAAAAAAATGTGATAAGTTTAATATTTGTTTTCTTATGACTGATATTATAATTTTATTCATCTATTAAGTTTTGTATACTTCACAATACACTAAATCAATTATTTGTATATTTTGGACCATAATGTTTTAAGGTACATAAAATTGTTTTTTATTTTTTTGGTATACTAGTGTTTGTTTCTGACCTGCTGATCACAGAAGGTGTTTTACAAGTTTCTTAATATCGCGGTATATGACAAAGTTCTTCGTAAAAATCATATTCTCTTAACTTGGAAAGAAGCAATCGTCAGGACAATTTAGTAAAGAGACGGGCTGAAAATTACCAACTTGAAAAGTTATGGTATCGAGCAAAACTTAACTTCTTTAACCTGAAACAGCTCTTGAAGCGCAGACCAACAATTTATTTCAATTTACACTGACTCGCTCAACACAGAATTTTACTTTGTCCATTTCCGCGGTCATTTGTTATTTCTTATATTGTTTAGTGTAACTATATGCATGGAGATCATCAGTTCTCTTTAGGAAGTGATGTGTTTATAACCAGCGTGTGGCCAGCTGAGAGTGGATTGCTTTCAAACTCATAAATTTTAAAACGCGAAATATTACGTATGAAACATAAATTTTAACCGTAACCAAATGGTTCCCGGATACATATCTACAAATCGACGTCCATACCAAATTGGGTCAAAGTTTCAAGCTCAGCTCTAACACAGACTTAGCTTATTTTCGTTTCAAATTAAGACCATTAGCTTTGTCTGGAAAATTGGGTATTCAATTTTACCACCTCGCCGCACTTTTTCATTTTACATGTCTACTTTGATCAAAGAATTATATTATAATTATTAGATAGAAGAATATATACACGTAATAGGCACACTGTTTTTTACTTAATACTAAAACCTAAGAAAATATATTTGGCGGAGAAGAAATAAAATATTATGATGGTTTCTTGATTAGTCTACTCGTTAGACAGTCAGTCACTTATTTACATTGCATCTCATTGAGATACACTCCTAATACACTGTGTATTTGGTGTACTTCATTCCATTGAAACCACATTCTCGGTAAGAGTGCGGCAAAGCCCTTGTTTTCCTCGTGCAAATAAATTGTTATTGGACTAAACGGTGGAATTTAGCTCGTCTAGTTTGCGGTTCGACTCGCACGATCCGATGCGGGTCGAGCGCATTAACGACTAATGTTCTGAGATAAGCATGCTGTACGTTGCGCACTACGTGCGTGTATGTGATGTAGCTTCTAACAGTAGGTTCATAGCAGGGGGGCTCGTCTGACGCTTCAGGCTGCAGGGCGCTGTGGGAAGACGGACGGGGGGAATGTTTCGTGAATCCAAGTAAAAAAGTGACGCCGGCATTTGATGAAATGTGACAACAAATGGCGAGACCGTGTCACGCGATGAAAAATCACAAAGCGAAATAAATTGCGAGTTCAACTCGAAAGTGCTTAGCATGCCATTGTTGCGCAAATCACATTAAACCTACTCATTTGCGACGCAACATTTTATTACTTTGAAAAAGTGAAAAAGTTAGCCTTATTTTAAATAAGAAAGTAACGTAGACTCAATTGCTTTGTAACACGCTTAGAAGCGTTGTCCGCTCATAACTTTCGACTGAGTTACCGTCTTGTATGGAAACATTATGCGCATTTAGACATGTTCAACGTTTATGAAAGCGTATTTAAGAAGACGTAATTAATTAAATCTCTTAACGTTGAAATCTCAGATACGACGGTCGTATTTCACATTACGCAATTATTTTCATTGTGTCAGGTAAATAGATAGGTACATTTAAATGGGATGTTGCTCATGATTTTATCTGGAGAACATTAATTAGAATCGCTAAGAGCTCTGATAACGCTTATAAGAAATTGTATTATATTACGTGAGTATAGGAATAAAAAGCAGACGAGATAACAAAATAGATATTGACGTTAATGCTGTGCAGTGGATATACGAGTATATGCTGTTTTCACTTAAGTATCGCTCTCAGGGGGTATGTGTCAGTGTCATGTCGCATTTGCATAATGTATAATCTTTGCCAAGTAGACAGCATCTAGGTAAGCTCATTACTTAACATGCAATCTGTGCTAATTGCACACCTGTCACGTGACATGAGGTCAGCTCAAATAATAGTTTCAGCTCGATTCAGCGTAATGAGTAATGAGCAACCTGTTCTTATTTTGACGTTCATCCGAAATGAACAGTCACTTGTACAATGGACTATCATGCTAGTACTCGTATCATATAAAATAATGGTCATCATTGAGCTTTGGCTAGGTTTAGATAATAGCTAAAATTACGCTTTCATTTCAAACTATTCAACTATAAATTATTTGTAAATAATTTATCAAACAGGATTTGTTGCTTTTATATTATGTTTGTTAAGTCGTATTTGATAAATCATTTAATGCGTTTTTACTTTATATTTTTCCAGTGCTGGGCTAAAATTTCTTTCTTTGAAATTCTTTCAAGTAGATATTCTTTTTTACACCACGACCTTTACATTGTCAGTCATAAATCCTCTTGTTACCTTTTCTTGGGCCTATCTCGGCGACATCACTATTTTTATAACCATTCAATATACTTTTATCATTAGTAATAATAATAATAATTATTGCAATAATATCATGCTATCTAGACATTTAATCTATTCCGCCTTCGTGCCAGGCACAGATTTACTGACTACCTCAAATATTTTGACGATCACGTTTTCCAAATTGCCAAAAATAGTTCCCTCAAATATATTCAGACTTCTCCCTCCTGAAATACTTTGAAAATCGTAACGTTTCCTTTTGTTTTGAATTATGGTAGGTGATATTTTACCTGTGAGTTTTTTCCCGTTAGCTGAGCGTTATTTTTAGATTACAAAGTCGCAGCACTTGGAGGCTTTGCTAAAAGAAATATAATGGAAATAGAATTTGTCCTTGGTTGTTTAATATGATGCTCTTTTGCGCACCCTACACAACGTAGTTACGAATATATTAGCACTGCAACGTGCACATTAGGATTTATGACTATCCGCGGCACCCCTTTTTTGATGGCTACATACCTAAATGTAACTAGCCTTTCACTCATACTGAAAAAATATGCCCTGTACTTTTTAGACAACCCATGATTTAAACGGATACCAAAAACATGTAGTCTAAAGTACCTTATCAGTAGTTCGGTTGCCAGTCCGGTTGACCGAACTTGATGGCTAAGCTGGAAAGGAAGAAGGGGGTTAAAGCGCGGCTAACAAGGGCTACAATACTGACCAAGCTTGAAGGCCGAAAGTGAAGCCAAGGTACACTCGCGGTCGTTATTTTTTTATGCAAAGAAGTAAGAAGACGAGCTAGACGCTCTTCTGTTATAAAGAGATAAGGTGCACTTCACTAACGCTTCTTAATCAAGTCATAATATTTGCTATTCCCCTCTAAATTTCATCATGTCTACAGTCTACACTGCTGAGTATGTTCAGGTCTATGACAACGCAATTCAAGTTGGTACTCCTACACACTCACAATGTTGAATTAATTAAGTAATAAAATAATTTTCTCAATCCAGAACTTCTCAACTTAATTGTTTGGTTTGAAACTCTGATTAATTGAAATGATTTTTAAGCCTATGAACTGGCCCCTTAGAGAAGTTACAACATAATTATTCTATTATTCAGTGATTGATTGATAAGCTTTTCGGAACGACATAATACGGAATTCTCATTACGTTGTGAAGATACTTTAAATGCTTCGTTCTTGCGGTTATTTTATTATTAGGTTCTCGAGTCTGTGAAGGAAATCTTCTAATAACAGATATTAAATGTTTGTGATATTTAGTTAAACCCTATCTACCTCTACATATTTAGTAAATGACAATTTGAGTGTTGTTTTAAATTAGAACACAGGTTACATAAAGGCCAACAATGGGCTTTTATAAAAAAGAAAACACCATAAAATGATGAAACTCTATGTCTATGAGAAACCCACATACCTAATGCCTATCCATTTGTAAGAAAAAATTCCAACAGTATTTAATCATATTTTTTGTCATCCGTTTATTTTTCGAGTACAATAAAAGGTCAGCTATGTAATAATATATAACGCTCATAGGTATCTGGAACTGTATCATCCATCATCATAAAGATGTAACACGTAGTGAAGCGTGACCTTTGTACGGAATTACGGAATTTTTCAATGTGAAATTTCTACCACCTCTGGCGGTGTTTTCAAAACTCAAAATGAGAAAACATCTCTCGGGGAGGCTCTTTGCAACTACTTACTGCACATGCAACATCGCACTCTCAAACTTATTCTCTATAAAAGTCGAACAAACATTGACGTGTGTGTAACTATGGCTAGCTAAGTAAAGCTAGAGTCGCAGACGATTGTAATGTAAGCTGATGCCGCAAAACAAATTAGGATCGTGTTCAGAAGTAATTCATTAATTGTAAACTTTGTGTAACCATCATGTTTGTATAACGGCATAAACATAATATCTTTAACGTTTTATATCGGAATTTATTAAGTTTTTCTTAAGCCGCGTCTCGAGCTAGTGTGTTTGTCTACACAATCGACTTGACAACATTTTTCACAAAACATTGTCAAACAAAATATTTTGTTTGCTTCAACAATGTTTTTGCTTTCCATACCCGATGGGAAGCACGTCCAACAGACAAATAATAATATCAATATTCATCAAAATCGCCTATATTGTTGAATTTTGTCATGTTTTTGTTGCTTGAGTAGACCAAAACACGGGCTGGAGACGCGGGTATACTAATGATAATATCAAAAGCTAGAAGTTTACAATCGACGTTATTGGGACATGATACTTGAAACTCAACCCCTATTCCCCCGCAACATTTAAGAGATGAAATTCCCGTTTATCAGAAAAAAACGTATTACTCGCATACTGTTTAATAAGTGGTCCGCTTTATTTTTGTCGGCATTTGCTTTTATAACAATAGTCCGTGGTTAAAGTATTAATAGTTATTTCCATGAGTTTTGGCACGTGCACACGATTACAGAAGCAAGCAGCAACGGGCGTCATCCCATTCAGCTCTTAACTGCATAACCGCACACTACATTGTGTAAGTGTCCGGTAAAGTTAAATTTGAAAAACTTTCTATAACACTTATTAACGGACAAAGTTAAAACCACGTTCAAAACTCTCTCGTAATTGGAGTTTACACTCGAACGGGTTGTCCCAATTACACTGGCAGAGTCAATCCGCAATGGGTTGTGTCAACAAACTACTATTCCACTTGCAGTGGAGTACGTGGGGCTAGTTATTGATGACTTAGTCACATAAGATTTTGAAGACAGGGAACAATCCAGTTCGCTTGCTCGCAACCAAACGATCAATTGGTCAATCGTTCATTCAATAAAAATGATAAAAGTGTAAAGTTTTTATGAGATCCATTAATTGATAAAATAGTTTTCGGGAAACTGTACCGGACTCTCGGGCATCAGTTTTACTGATGAGTTGAAATAGTAGGAATAGGCGAAATATTGAAGCTAATCGTAATTGACATTTATCGTAGTATTTTATAGAAAAAGCTCCAAAATTGTTAATTTTTTATTATGATATTTAAATAAAATAAATTCATTATAATTCAACTACCCACGGAGAGAATGAAACGACACCGCAATGTAGCGTTCACGAGGGAGACTATTGCACAGCGCGTCGTTCTATGCATACGCCGCATTCAGTTCCCCCTAATATATGTGGTCGTTGTTTTAATTACAGAATTTTGTAACGAAGGCAGATACGGTGTTTCAAAGACAGAACTGAAGCCTCGCTATTAATACCAAAGATTGCATTATTCGCTACACTTGAGGATCGTGATGATACCTCTATATCACACTTATATTATAATTGCGAAAGTTAGAGAGTGAGTGTGTATGTTTGTTACTTTTTCACGCCTAAACGGGTGGACCGATTGAGCTGAAATTTTAGTATAGACATACATAACTTAAACCCTGGAATACCACATAGGCTACAATACAGCGGGTAAAACCGCCGGGCGCAGCTAGTTAATTGTAATTCCGCCTAATATGCGGTCGTTGTTTTAATCACAGACTTTTGTAGTAAAGGCAGATAGGTACGGCATTCCAAAGACATAAGTGAAGCCGCGTCCCGAGCTATTACTACTTAAGATTGCTTATTTTTGCGATCCCTGTGGACCTATTTGCCTGTTTTATGTATATTATTACCATGGTAGCAAAATCAATTTCCTTACAGTCGTTCTCTGACGAACTAAACCATATTGAGTAAAACTACAGGGCAGCAAAAACGTTTCGATAGGTAAACTAAAGAATTTATGTAAGCTGTTTGTACAACACACTGTTCTGATAATGTCAAAAACTGGCGGCGCATATGTTACCACATGGAATATACCTACCTACGAACAACTCATCGCGGATTAGCTTCTCACGGGTAAACCATTTTTTGTACTAAATTCACGTTTGTTTTCAGAGGGCGGTGTCTCTTTTTTTCTAAATATTTTTGTCGTTTTATGTATATACTTGCAATTTTTTTTGTACAATTTTCTTCTTTTTTAGCCTTTCCGTGATCAACAAGGAAGCCTTATAGTTTCGCTTTGTCTGTCCGTCCGTCTGTCCGCGGCTTTACGGAGAAACTATAAAAATAGAAAGTTTGCACAGAGGAGGATATGGGTCATCTCATCTTACGTATATATAGGGTGCCTCCTATATACGTAAGATGAGGATGATTTTTTTCTGGCTGATCCCATCATGTGAGGTATCGTTCAAAAGGTATTTTAAAAATAAACTTTTTCGATTTAGCGTTCCGTTGGAAAGATATTCAAGTTTAAAACTTTTTTTTGAGAAACTTTTTTTTAAAGATATCATTGATGAAAGTTAATGCCGTTAATATTCGATTTGCCTGCACTACGAAAGCCTAAATTGCGCGTAGCGGGACTAGCGCTTGCCCTTTTTATTTATAATAACTTTTATATAATAATATGTATTGAGTATTGTATTGTATTTCAAATTCTTTATCTATAGGAAATCTAACCCTCACCTTTAGCCAAAAACAAATAACTCCAACAACCCCTATCTATGTAAGAAAGTAAGAGCAAGTACTTGACTTGTATAAAGCTAACTTAGCCTTTCAAATAAATCGTTATTGATTCAGGAACGGTTTCAATTCAATCTAGGTAGTCTACCTACTTAGAACTCTTTGTTAGCGTTTATTAATTGAAATGTGGTTTATTTACCTTGTTTTTAAAAAAGTTCAGTAATTTATTGTTCAGTGCACGTGAGTGCGGAATTTTCCGTTTTTTCTGCTGCACAGCAATGCACGAATGATATAAAATATTTCACGATATTGGACGTCAATACTAGACTTTTTAAAAAGAGTAAGGCATATAACCTCTCAGTTAATTTTTAATAAATAAATATTACATATTGTATCTTGCAAAAAGATCTTCTTCTTTAATTAATACGTTAGAGATTTCTCGCAATCGAGTTGATTTTATAACGCGTCTTGTGTGCTTCACCGGGGGAAGACTTCCTTTGCAGGAGGTCATCTAGGTGGGTACCCCAACAGTGCCAGTTATTCTACCGCCTGAGCAGTGATGTGCAAACATTACTGTGCTCCGGTAGGAGGGCACTGTAGCTAGTGAAATTACTGGGCTAAAGAGTCTTAACATCTTATGACTCTTGAGTAAGAAGCGTTGGTGCAGTGCTCCTAGAATTTCATATAATTGTGAAATCCTAGGTAACACTGTACTGATTCTGGGCAGCCGTTATCTCTTAACATCAGGAGAGCGTCTTGCTCGTCTTCTAAAAAAAAAAATGGTACCATCGGTGACAAATGACAACTGTTTGACGTAGAAAAAGGCGGGAAGTGACTGTCATTCGGAAAAACGTGAGGTGGTTGAGAAGAGCTTAACCTCCGACGCAAAAACGACGGGGTGTTATAAGTTTGACGTGTCTGTTTGTCTGTGTGTGTGTCTGTCTGTGGCATCGTAGTTCCCGAACGGATGAACGGATTTTAATTTAGTTTTTTTTTAGTTTGAAAGTAGAGTAAGTCGAGTGTTCTTAGCCATGTTTGGTGGAAATCGATCTAAGATGGCCGCCATTACAAAATGGCGGATTACTTTTTTTCTCCACGACCCCGTCAATATAGGTATCAAATGAAAGGGCTTAACTAGTAGAATACAACGCGCTATAATAAATTTAAAATCTAAGATAGCTGCCACCACAAAATCATGAATAATATATTGCGTTGGGGGTTTTTTAAATTTTTATTTAATTCACTTGTTATAAATAGATATTATAATTAGTTAATAGAACTTATTGGTCAACAAATTTAAACTAGCAAGTTAGATAATCTAACTACAGTTAGGTAGGTAATCTATTTCAGTTAGTCCAACTAATGCTGAATGTAGGTTTCCTCTTGCTTTCTTCATTCCTATAGATCGAGCATGACCTCTTAATACGTGTACAAGTCTACATACAATATACGTATGTTCCTATATTGTGTACACATATTATAGTTATTGTAACTATACTTTGTACATTAATATTGGTACACGTGCCACAGTTTGCCAATAGAGTCGCGATTGTAGCAAACACAGCCAATCTGCTTGGAAACGGTTTTTCGATTTAACGGGGTCCGGTAAAACTTTTATGTCGATATGTTAAGTACGGTCCGCAACAACAGGACCATGTGTCACGTACTTACTTTCGTTTCGTGAAAACGAATAATACGCTCTGCGAACGGCGCTTAAGTCAATCCATGCCAGCTTTTACGATACTTATAAGTGTATTTTTTTAAAGATATTTGTAGATGTTGATATGCTTTCGATTCTATGTTTTAACGGTTTTTTACGATTTTATTTAACTCGACCTGTTTATTTGTTAGGGATAAATCTAGTAATTAAATGTTTACCCACTCGTTGTCAGATTGATCTGATGTTTGTTACACACCTTTAGTTCTAATGACAACATAATTAAATATATTATTCTACATCATTGTACGAGTAAATAGAGAACAAGAAGGCTGCTGCTACGAAATAGCCGAATACATATTTTTTCACAACTAACCCAATATAGGTATCAATTGAATGGGCTTAAAAGGAAAAAAAGGGCAGTTAAAAGGGCAAAAGAAAATTTACAAAAAAGAACTTAAAACTAAAACAAATTAAAAATTGAAAAAAAGAATTACATCGGTGAATTTAAAATAAATATAAGTCCAATCAGTCAAAAACAATCTACTCTTCCATATAAAATTTAACATTAAAAAATACTCTTAAAATATAAGAATAATATGCTCTGTTTACAGATAAATGAACTACAATTTATTCAATATAATTCATTACAAGATTATATTTACATTAATTACTACGATTTAAATAAACGACTTCAATAAGGAATACTTTACACTATCGCAGCATTATTTAGTGACAAACTGCGTAATATTTGTTTATCGCCTCGACATCTGTCAGGTTGCCCTTGTTCTTCACCAGGTATTCTCTACACTTTATCTTCTAGCACATCGCAGCGAGCTTACGCCGTTGCATTAAGTCGTCCACACGCTCAAGGAACGCGCACTCCCAATGTGCGGTCCGCTAAGTTAATACTGCCGGTCAAAGTTAAAAGTTCTCTGACGAACTGAAACTTTTTTCTAACTTTTTTCTGAGTCGAGATGTGACACACACACATCTCGACTCAGAAAAAAGTTCTCCATTTCACTGCAGTTCCTTAATGTATTTTACGACGTGTCTCACATTACCAGTTACTATCATAGTCCTTTCCTCATAGTCGTTGACTATCCTTAACATCTGAATGTTACATTAGAAGAAATTAAATATCCGCCACAACTCGCTCACGTACAAAGCTTACCGCGACCGCTTTGCTTGTATTCCCAGCTTAAATTCACAAAATCCGAAATACCCGGCTAGCCGTGTCCAAGGCAACACGTGCGATAACATTGCCGCTCTGATAGCGTAAAATAATCCCCTTAATGCTCAAAATAAACGTTAGCTGCATTGACAACGGCTGATTAAATTAATTACGGAGCAAATTAATTGCGCAAGTGAACCTCGCTCTCGCTCTGTACGTTTTAAAATTACGTCTACACTTGGTTTGATCGCTCGTAAAATATCAACGTTTCGATTAATTCAATTGCACGACATCGTTTGTGTTTCGTATTCTGTGGACTTCTATGGTTCACTTACTTCTCAGCACTGAAGTAGACATATTCGTACAACATATTATAATGAAATCAAACTACTTAATCAAAGCAATAATATTAGGAACCGATGAACTTACATGTAACTACTTCATTAAGCAACTCTTGTTATTCTATACAATCTATTATAATTATATGAGTTAAATTTTCTCAAATCTTAACGTACTAAACTGGCGTACGTACTCATAAAATATCAGCGATTTAATAATTATAAATTAATAGCACATAGGAAATAATGTGGTAAAATTGACAAAGTACGAGCGATGATGAAGCACAAAGCAGCCCATTAGCAAGACACCGTTACAAGACTGCCTATACTCCCACACGAGCTTTTAAAGTACACGCGTAACGTAGGTGAGAACGCTGTCGCATAATTTTCAATTTTCAAGGTGGATTTACCGGCGTGTATTACACGAGATGATAGAGCTTTGTTCCTGTTTCGGTAAAGAATAATTTGGCAAGCTTTGCGTGCGATATACCACCTATAGTGGTGTACTCCAATCTGTTGAGAACGGGCTTGCTTCCGGTGAGGCTGTGACGCCGCCTCGTCGCCGCGCCGCTCGCTGACGTACGCCCCACATTTATTTACACGACGCAGATTAATTCCGCGTCATCCGACACATATCCGCTGGGTTCCGAGTTCCGACCATTCTGTCTCATAATCTCATACGAAACACCAACAAAGCTCAACATGTACTATCTCGCTAATTTGACCCCTGATAAACTTATTCAACACTCCGACATTTAATTTACCTATTGGAACTTCATTTGGAATTTCTCACTTGCATTACTCTACTAAGTTACAAGATGTTCTTGACGTTTGAAAATGGAGCGATGGAACTAGTTTCCACTTAAACTTTAAATAGCTTAATAGCTTTAAGAAAAACTCTGTAAGGTTTAGGAATTGAGAGTTGAACATGCGATAGATATCAAGAGTCTGCTTGGAAAATGAGTAAACGCGTTAAAATATACTTAAAGCAATAAATAGCGGATAGTTTGTATAGGTTTTCATTTCACCACTTACATAAAGTATCTACCCGTTTACTCGAAAGGTGGTGGCAATATTGACTCTGTAACCAATAAGGAAAGAGCAATTACTGTGGAAAGTATTTCTAGAAAGAGTATTTGAACGTTTTTATGAATTGATAGATTCTGTTCAGCTGTCATACAGACACTTTATCATTTATTAATAAGTCTACTACGTGTTCAAAGATTCATAATTTTCTGTTATCAACATCAGTTCAGATTGCTTAACATACCTCTACATCTTAAAACTTAGTTTAGTCCAAGTTAGTCTTAGGCTATTGGTAATGTGCTCACTCGCACGTTCTGAACTTCCCAGGGTAATGCATGTATGCACGATATAATATGTATATTATCTAATACACCTTAATTAAACATTGCCAGAGTAACTTTAATGAGTAACCGGGATTGTTAAAACATAGATATATTTATTATAAACATGTTAAGTTACATAGCAATTGTTAAAAGTTTCTATAGTTTCATGAGACTATTTTCTCCGAATCGAATTTATTTCATGTAATATTCAGAAGAATTTTAGTTAGGTCAGTAGGCACATGTAAAAAATTATCACATTAAACCTCTGGGCCTTCAAACATTACAGGCGGCCGTTCTTTTATAGCTCTTAGCTCTGGAAATTCCCAGTGGATTAAAAACAAAGTGACCTGAACCATTAAGGGCATCTGTTGGCGTGAACGTAAAAACGAGAAAATCCCCTTTGATCCATACTACGCCACCTTACAATATAAACTAAATCTTTGCGCATTTTATTCCTAAACAGGACTTTTTCAGGCATAAAACGCACCTGAAAAGGTTATATAGTTCCTGATATTTAAAAAATCTTGTAAACTAAATGTGTGATTTAAACTTGAAATAATAAATTGCTCACAAAATAACAGTTAAGAATATCATTATCTGTGTTCTGGAATTAACGGTTTCTCGATGTCGATAAAATGCTTTTTCACTGAAAAGAGCTCTTTTGGTAAACTTTTCCCGTTTTCAATAATTGGCACTTTAGGGAAGTGACGTAAAAGTTATCTTGTTACGTCGTTGTCATAATTAAAATTTCCAGGAGAGTGTTTTTATTCTGAAATGGGATAATGTTTTATTAACTTGTGATGTTGAAATTATAATGTCTATGTTAAGCCTATATTTAAATGACGTAGTGTGGTATCTATAAAAGCAAATTTAAAAGTGTGTAGTAACGTTTGTTGCAAAGCCTAGCCAATAAATCCATATTTTTCTCGAGCCAGACTAAAGCTATAAATCCCATACCGGAATACTATACCCAATATCCACGCGTATGCTTGCACAACAATAAATTGCGAATGCCGGCCGCACGCCCCTAGTTATATTCATAAACCAATGGACAGCCGAAGGTTTTATTTAATCATTAGTATGCACGCAGACACATAACATATTCATATCTAAACGATGGCAAATGTGTGCGATTTGAATGAGAAGGAACCTCAAGATAAATGGTTTTGTGGTTTCTCAAGCTATGTATTCTACACCATATGCTCATGCCGCTAGTTGGTTACTAAAATTTGATTATAATTCCTCGGTAGTACTGCGGGTAACTAGCGTTATTTCGACGATAATAAACTCATATAACCGAAATTGTTACAGGTGTGGTATTCGAGCAGCACACGGACGAGATTCAGAATGCCTTCAAGTTTGCAATGGTTCAACAATCCATCCCCAACCGATCCCGCCTCGACTTCCAACTCTATGTGGACATCATCAACACCGCCGATGCTTTTAAGCTCTCCAGACTTAGTGAGTATACACACGCTAATTCTATGTCCACAGACATCCATTACATTATTCACTAGCTGTACTATCGGCGTCGCCTGGAGTGAATTCGAAGGAGTATTATAGCACTTAAGACATCGGTAATTGGTTTTGATTTTGCATAACCAGTCAAGGTTTGTTGGTGGCTGTTGTACGGGCGGATAAATAATGATATTTGTTATAACATCAATTATAATCGGCCAGTTAAAATACCACTAAGTAATAGTGCTAAGTGGAGGGAAATAGTCTCTGCCTACCCCAACGGAAATCAGGTGTGATTATATGTATGTATGTGAAATACCACCAAAATTTGTTTCATAGTTCATCACCTTTTTGGACTGACCCCACATTGGGCAAGTGTAACTTCACGAGCGTAAATCGCTAGTAAATGGAGGATCACGTTGAGTTACCACAACGACCGCGAACACCAAACCTAGAAAGATTAACTGGAAGGTACAGACAAACATGCTTATTTATTATGATTTTCGTACACCAGCCTAAAGATTACCTGGGAAATACAGACAAACATGTTATTTATGATATTATGTTTCGACATAACAGCTCTTTTAATATAATTATAATTATTTAAAATTTGAAGTTCCTACACTGCTTGCACATCCATATTATGTTTACAGAACAATGACGCGTCGCGTCGTGCTCCATTGAATATGGACAACATTACAGCAGCGCTTATTTTTATAAAATTTGAAAACACTAAATGCTGCATTTTGGAATTTAAAAGTTATGCAGTGTCACTTCTCTAGCTAGTCCTTTCAATATCTAAAACACATGTTTAATATTTCAAGATCTGTTAAATTGATGTTGTGGTTGGCTTTGTAAAATTCCATGTAATACCTACTATTATAAGTCAGTACTTACGAGCGACATGTTTTCTGTGTCAATAGTAGGTTCCTACTTGTATTTTTTTTTAATGACTCAACTTGAAATATTAATATTCTTAAAATAACATTAAAAGTCAATTATCATCAAAACCTAAATTTTCCCAAGCAATATCTAGTCGTACCTCAATACCAGTAGTACGATGCGACACAAAAATTGCAAAAAAATATTTTACCATGCATACAAGATTAATCGCAATATGTGGCTCATTGTGTTTTTCCCAGAGGTCAGCATACGCCGTAATCCTTATTTTAATTAAACAGAGACAAAGAACATTAGAGTAAAATAATCCCGTTGACCTCACGATGCCAAATTATGAGACATCACGTTAGGCGAAGCGGAGCTAACAAAGGGCGATAGTTACCGGCTCACTTAGATTGGGATCAATGTTAGTCCTCTGGGCTTCGTTATTAGACACAAGCATGACAATGTTTGCTTTGCTAACTGTCGGGTAGCGCACTTGTACGCTATCAACCGTCTAGTCACTCGTATTCTCTATGTAATTACTATTTTCAACTTACTATTTTCAACTTTTTAGGGTTCCGTAGCCAAATGGCAAAAAACGGAACCCTTATTGATTCGTCATGTCTGTCCGTCCGTATGTCACAGCCACTTTTTTCCGAAACTATAAGAACTATACTGTTGAAACTTGGTAAGTAGATGTATTCAGTGAACCGCATTAAGATTTCCACACAAAAATAGCAAAAAAAAAACAATATAAAATATGACAATATAAAAAAACAATATAACAATATATTATATATTGTTATATTGTTTTTTTATATTGTCATATTTTATATTGTTTTTTTTTTGCTATTTTTGTAAATATGTTGGTCCACAATAAAGAGTACTTCTATTCTATTCTATTCTATAAATTTTTGGGTCTACTCATACTTAGAACTGAAACCCAAAATATTTTTTTCATTAGTTTTTTCATACGTTATAAATAATCGTAAACCGCATTTGAACTTTCGTTCAATCAACTCAAAAGTTACAACGAGCTACAAGAACTTTTATATTATGTATTATAACTTGCTGCTACGGAACCCTTCATGGAGTCGGACTCGCCGACTCGCACTTGGCCGCTTTTATTTGGTAATGAAATCACTTTTCCATCTAATCTATTCTTTTTGATATGAAGCCAGATTTAAAAAATAATATATATTATGGTGGTACATTATACAAATACGTAGGATGTTAAACAGAACTGAACAGTGAACGGTGCAACAATAAAAAATATCTTTTTCCTTGTAACGCTCCTAGCAAATGTCAGAATTCGCTTTTTTCCATACTCTTAGTTTTAAGCATCCTTTTAAGTTAGATAAAAGAGCTCTTTTAATTTTTTTTATTTAAAACTTATTTGTGAATACAGTAGCACAAAATATGAAAACGTTAAATATAATTTTGTGATTGCTAAATTTACATGTAAATGAACAATTAACTATATATAACACTTTCAATAGAAATTGATGTTAATCCGATTACGTCTACATAATTATATCAATTACGAAAGTACTTGTAGCTATATATAGTGGGTATTACCCAAAACAAGCATCGTTCATGACATAATACTGAATAACGTTTGTTGTTTGACTAATGACTAGAGTTATTTCCTTTTTTCTGGCGTTAACATAACTCTGTGGTCGCAAACAACGCGGCTATTACCAAAATATTTGAAGAAGTAATCCGGCCGCAGGATCCGGGGTCAAGGAGATTAAGTCCGTACTCTGTCGGCCTCCTCCTTGACACGCGACTCTAATTTGAATGCAAGGCAGGCCCTCCTTTTTATTTTGCCACGTCACGGCAGGATGATCAAAACACTTTTGAACCGAGCGTCGAGAAATTCCTGACACCCGACGTTACGGTTTTTATTCCAGCTTCAAATACAGAAATTTGTCAACTGCAACGTTTACGGCTTAGAGGCACACATCCTGTGCACTCGTGCTACACTACACCTAGTAATTCTGTTATTTTAGTTACCTATTCGTCTGAAAAAAATCAAAATATATTTCCATGGAGAGCAGTAACTTTATGGTGAAGATAAATTATTAGAATGCCGCTTTCCAATTAAGCCTTCCTTTCTTTATTTTTTAAATCCCTGAAAATAAATAAAGTTTCACTAAGTTGAAAACGGTTGCTGGTGAAAGAAAAAAAAGATAAGTGTACATTGGAGATAATACCGTAGAATTATGGTATTCATCGTGAGCGACTTAGTTATGGTATTCCGTGGTGGGTACTCGGTGGCTTCAAATCCAGTATCAGCACCAGAAGTATCCGCTGCAAGTTACAGCGAGCCACCGATTTTTTTTATGCAAAGAAATAAGCAGATCAGGAGAGCATGACGCTCTCCTGATGTTAAGAGATAACGCTGCCCATAATCTACTGATTGTACAGTGACACCCAGGATTTCACAATGTGTAACTCTTCTTCTTATTCAAGAGTCATTAGATGTTAAGGACTCTTTAGCTCAGTAATTTTACTAGCCAAAGTGCCCTCTCACCGAAGCACAAGAATGTTTGCACATCGTTGCTTTGGCGGTAGAATAACTAGCAATATTGGGGTCTGCAGGAGGTCGTCTAGGTACCCACCTAGACGACCTCCTGCAGAGAAAGTCTACCCCCGGTAAAACTGCGGTATTAACGTTTAGAGGTCAGACTAGTATCTGAACTTCCCAACCATCGCGCCGAGGCAAATCGTCGGAGGACATGCCCGCCTGAGTGACCGTCAAAGGCCGCTGTGTATCCGGTTCATCGACATGGTGGCTCTGCATTCGAACTTTACCGCTCTGTGTGTTTTACATCTACTTGATTTGTGAACTTAAGTGTTCAATCATGGTGATCCTCGCAGGTGTTTATTATTCATTTTCACATAATATTACGTGGTTGTCTAATTGGTTATCAAATGCGTAGTATGTAGAGCTAGTTTGCATTCAATATATACAATAATTACGAAGAACAACGGTCTGCGTTATTAAAAATTGCTTTGTAGTAAATAACAATCATTTAACTAAGCCTTATTTAGGCCTGAATTAATTTCAATGTTGCAATTTCCTATGCCATAAATAAAAAAGTATATGTACTGTGTGACTCAAAACTCTGAGTTTAAACGCAGTTATTTGAGCATTTAATTTATTTTGATAACTGCCATACAGCGTATTGAGCTAATCATTATTATTATTTCATCATCATCATCATCATCTCAGCCATTGGACGTCCACTGCTGAACATAGGCCTCCCCTTTGGACTTCCATATGTACCGGTTGGAAGCGACCTGCATCCAGCGTCTTCCGGCGACCTTAATAAGGTCGTCTGTCCACCTTGTAGGTGGACGTCCTACGCTGCGTTTGCTAGTCCGTGGTCTCCACTCAAGCACTTTTCGACCCCATCGGCCATCCGCTTTCCGCGCTATGTGACCTGCCCATATATTATTATTTGGTTACTTAATATTAGGACTTTACCAATGAAATTGGCGTTTTGTATAAGAGGAACACAAAGTCGTTTTTTTTTAATTAAATTTATATTTATTCAATCAAAGTATGTACCATTGCTATCTATGCACTTTTGCCATCTTATAGGTAATTCATTGAGCCCTTTCCTAAAAAAACCATTCGGACGGAATCAATAAAATTTTTGAAGGCGGTTTGGACTGCCTCTTCGGAGTTGAATTTTTTTCCTCGCAAGAAGTTATCCAAATTACGGAAAAAATGGTAATCTGTTGGAGCTAGGTCTGGCGAATATGGAGGATGTCTTAGACATTCTAACTGAAGCTCCTCTAATTTGTTAACCGTCTGTTGTGCAGTGTGTGGTCTCGCGTTGTCGTGAAGCAGTGTTCACTCAGTTCGTGAGGTACCCATCTTTCAAGCTTTTTCACCTTTCCTATTTGCTTCAAGTGGACCAAAACAGTTTTTTCGCTTACACTGCAGCCTCCAGCTAATTCTGACGTCGTTTGCGATGGATCCGCTTCCACAATAGCCTTCAACTCTTCATTATCAACCTTGGTCTCCGGCCGCCCACGGGGCTTGTTCTGTAGGTCGAAATTTCCAGAACGAAAACGTTGGAACCAGAAACGCACTGTGTTTTATTTTGCAACACCGTCGCCATACACATCATTAATCCTTCGAGCCGTTTCTGCAGCACTAGTGCCACGGTGGAACTCATATTCGTAAATAATGCGATATTTCAAATTTTGTATAATGACAGACGCAAAGTAAAAACAATTAAGCGGGAAAAGCAAAAAAAAAGTGTCATTCGAAGCACAAATCCATGAATGTATAAATTTGAAATTGGAACTCCTAGCCAAAGAGGAGATATTTGAGATTAAAGTGGCCAGTACGACAAAACACCAATTTCATAGGTAAAGACCTAATATTTGAAATTCAAAGCAGTGTAGAATACAAACGAATAGATAATAATAACTAAACATTATGTATGATAATATTATCGAAATCCGAACTAATTTCCAATTCCATTTACCGGAATATTAGGACATTGATAAACAAATTATAACGTCATATAATGTTAAGTACATACTTATGTACTTTAATAATATAAGTTGTATTTAAAATAAGTTCTATAAATATCGCTATTGATGCTCGACCTACTTGTAAATAATATACTTTTAATAAGTATATAACATTTTTACACAAGTGAAAATAAAATAATATTTGAAGCTATGTATATTATGTGTATGAATCTCTGCAGACTACTGACATATTCTTTCGACAGGTAGTTTGGTCTAATTGAGAAAATATCCGTAGTCTATGATCTTGTAAAGCCTCCAAAAGGATCAAGCGTACTTGGTTTCATTCGCAATATTACATTTATACGCCCAAATGTCATTTTCGCACATCGTCACATTCGCAAATTGCCACAATCGCAAAAAGTCATAGTAGCTAATTGTCATTGTAGCCAATCGTCATAGTAGTAGAACGTTATATTATCAAAATTTCATGACTAGAAACCCCAGTTTTCGTGCTTTCTTTTTTTATTGACTGAAAATTTTCTACTATGACATGACGATTTGGTATAATGTCAATTTGCTACTATGACGATTTGCTATTATGACATTTTGCTACTGTGATAATCTGTGTTTTTTTTTTAAATTTCAAGTGACACAAGCGAGCCGTAACCGTATCCGTTTTTTTATTAACAGTACATGCAACGGTTACGGCTCGCTAGTGAGTATCCGGAACATGCTTTCCACTAATGTCGTATGAAGCAAGTATATTTATTATCTTTATTACTCTGAAACAGGTAGGTAGTTAATTTTCAGCTCCCGCGCCATGGTACCTTATAACGACGTGTTAAGTTGTTACCTTCTTAAAATTATGCGCATATATTTTCTGACGGGTCAAAGTTGCCTTGCATAATGTAATCATCCAGAGATGAACGTTGAATATGCCTATAAAAATGACATATTATACTTAAATAATATATAAATGTGGCATAATAAATTATACAGAAAGGGAATTAAGTGTGTTTTTGAAGATTTCTTCTACCAAAGATAAAAAAAAAAGGTAGCACTCCGGGAGTGCCGGCAGAAGTGAAAACTTCAATATTAACGTTGTGTTTAATTATAAGTATAAAAATACTATCATTTATGAGGTAGAATACAATGTTTATTTATTGCGCTATCGTACACAAATATGACAATTTATATGTTGTTATTTATAATATTATATCGTTATTTATACATAACATTAAATTTTATCTCTCAGAAAAATCAACTTCCATCCATAATTTCGACGACTTTTACACCATCGTTATTATCAGAATCATCATCGCAAATTTTTAACTGATACAATTGGTTTATGATAACTGAAGTAAGAAACCAACAGTTTTGATTCGAACCTATTTAAGTGTCTAATAAAAAAAATATAAAATATAAATATAAAATATAAAAAAAAATATCGGGCGCGCGCTTGTCTAAGCCCCCTGTGCCGCCTAAACAGAGCAGCATACTCAGGCACGGTAGAAAGAGTGGGAGATACTAGTTCCTCTCCCTTCCCCTCGATCTTACGCTTTTTCGATCAGCATCACGTGACCCTGACGCGAGTTTGAAAGTTTTTACCCATACAAAAAAGTGCTCAGCGCCGCTAAAGAAGTTTTCACTTCAAAAAACCTTACATTGACGATATTTATTGTCATGTCCATTTATTAGTTCACCAGCTGAAGAAATAATCATTCTCAGACCTATCTTTACTTAGAGGTATATATACAAAAAATCCATAAAAATCGATCCGACCGTTTTAAAACAGTTGGGAATAAGAATCACTCTGTTTCGAGATTTTAAAGATTCTGCTGAAAAAGATGCAATTAAAAAAACTCAAAACAACCCATTAGTATCTATTTTTTTAATGACACGATAATGTTAATAACAAAAAGCTTCAGTTAGTTTAAAGTACTATGAACATAAAAATAAAACAATCATTTTTACTTATAATAAAGATGCCATACAGCTATAACCTTTTCAGGTTTGGCTGAGAATATTGCGCTTGGAGACCTGCAGCCTAATTTTGGGACACATTTAGAATAATAACCCCAAATGTTTCTGCTCGCTACCAACTTGGCAGCGTACCCAAGATAATAGTGGTCAAAGTGAAAAATAAAATAATTGTGTCGGTATCAGGTATCCGCCACCAAATGGATGCGGATAGAGAATATTTTCCTTACATAAGAGCACGATTGAGTTTGCAAGCTTTCCGCGAAACGACTCGTCATAAATAAAATGAAAGGCATTACAAAAATCCATCAGCTAGTGAAGTGTTTCGCTATCGAAGTAATAACGTCGCCGGTTTATTTGCAGAGGTCACATTACTTAAGGCAATATTGCTGGCGGGCCGGAGATTGAGCGATTAGATCGTACGAGAACACAATTCCGATTGGCCACAATAGCAACGGGCCACAATAGAAAATGGACACAATCACATTTCGATACAGTACCGTGGTTCCTCAGCAAAAAGTCAGGGCGCTCTCTCATAACAGCGGGTGACACTGTAATCTTTGAACGGAAACTTCGTGCGATATATTCCACAGAAATAATCTGGTGCCTAGTCGTAAGTTCAGGTTTATTTAGGTTCATTCTGGTTGGGAGAGGTCAGCCAAAAGTACGATGATTGGACATTTTTTCATATAAACTATAAACTCGTTACTAGCTTTTGACAATTATCTCGAGGTTTTCATAGCGATTTAAAATATCAAATAGATTTATATATAAAAACTATCCTTTGTCCTTTCCCGAGTCAATAACACAAATTTTGCAGCCCGGTTGCTGATCTCCCATACAAACTTTCAATCCCCCTTAAAAGTTAATTTCTGACATAAAACCAACTCCCTGTAACTCCCTTACTTTTTCTGCAAAAACGTGGTCCCAAACTCACACCACTAAATTATAATACTCACGCGACACACGGACATTGATAAGGCATAACCATGCTAAATTTATTTTCTGTACATGAACTCGCCCATTCATTCATTTGGGGTGTCATTTTACTTAGTCGGATAGTGTTGAGTGAAACAGAAATATTCAATCAACATGTGCAAACGGGATGGACAAAACGAAGGAGTACAAATTTAATAAGAAAAAACTAAAATAAAAATGGCAACATTCTACCTATTTCTTTCAAACTACTTCTGTCAAATTTGACAAAAAAAAAAGTAAACAATAACATGTTGTTCGTATTTTTAGTGATTAATAAGTTATTTCGAAGATTTTTCACAATAATGTTGATGAAAATGAATAAAATAATCCGTGGCGATGCTTGCCAAATGAATTACAAAATGTATATATACGGCGTATACAGCAGTTGCAAATAGAAAAGTGGTTGCTGCTTTGGCTAAGTGTTTCT
Organism: Hemithea aestivaria; assembly: GCA_947507615.1. Classification (NCBI taxonomy): domain Eukaryota; kingdom Metazoa; phylum Arthropoda; class Insecta; order Lepidoptera; family Geometridae; genus Hemithea; species Hemithea aestivaria. The sequence continues at coordinate 8,248,669 of OX382323.1, forward strand.
AAGAGAACAGCGTATATCTCAGGTACGTTTAAGTTAGATTAACAGTACATCATCAAGCTCATTGAATCTTATCATTGAAAACGTAAAATAATCGTTATTTTGTCCATAAATAACTATTTTGTGTTATATATTTGTTTACAACTAAAGTCATAAAATACATTATAGTATGACTGAAAATTTTTGATACTTTTCATATTGTCCAAGTTTAATGATGATATTATGTGTATGAAAAATTGCGTTTTAGGGTTCCGTACCCATAGGGGAAAACGAGACCATATAACTAAGACTTCGCTGTCCGTTCGTCTGTCTGTCTGTCATCTCACGAACCGTGATAGTTAGAAGGTTGAAATTTTCACGGATGTATTTTTGTTGCAATACTAAAAATAGAATAAAATAAAAAAGGGGCTCCCAAACAACAAAGTGCTTTTTTCCGTTTGTTTTTGTATATATGAGATGTTTCAAGAAAGAGTTCAATTCAAACGAGTCCGACTTGCACTTGGCATTTTTATTTTGTTTTAATGTCTATAAGATGTCCCTACGTACAAGTACAAATACAATTGCTTTATTTGGGAATTTCTTTTAACATTATATTCATGGCACCTATTTTACTGTTACCATACTGGTACGCCTTTTTTACTTTAAAAGTTGATATTAATCTTATTTATTTTGTATTTTCTAGGCGAATCGAAATCATCAGTCAGAAAATTTGTTTTGGAAAGTATTAAAAATAAAGGAAAATGCCCGCCTACGAGACATCGAAAAGACCACCCCACCGCAAAAAATAAAGAATTGGATTACCCTATATAAACGATTTATTACTTTATTTTATGTATTTTTAATATTATATTTGTGTCATATAACACATCGTCTTTTATTATCATTTTATAAAAGTATCATTATTAGACGCATGTCTGTTTTATGTGAAGCATGTGTGTTACTTTTTCGCGCCAGAGCTACTTATCTGATTAAACAGAGGTCAGTGACCAAGTACAGTAGCGATTTTTTTTTAAATAATTAAAGTATCAAAATTGTTTATAGTTAAATACGGTATTGCCATACGGGTAACTCAAATATATTATTTTATGTCAGACTAGGGTAACCTTGGTATGCTTGAAACAAAACGAATATCTCATCAACCATGCGTTCGACAAGGTAATGGCAAATTTGCCAAATTTGGTACAGAGGTAGTTAGAATCCCCAAAAAGGATATGGAATGAGTTTTATCGGTTTGTACGACAAATGTCCAAAATCCAAATTGTCCAACTAGTATTAATGTCCAATACTAATTTGGTCAAACACTAATTTGGTCCAACATGGCTTACGTTCAACTAGGAAAAATGTCCAACACGAATAATTTCCAACATGAATTTGGTCCAAAATGAAATATCTCCAATTAAGAATAATGTCCAACACGAATTGGTTTATTTCTGACGCTGTCATAGAAGAAATGAAAGGTCTTAGGAAGATCTACCTTTCAGATGACAGCTGTCAAACTTGAAATATCAAAATCTGGAAGATCTTCAAAGTTTTTTCATTTCTTCTATGACAACGTCTGCTTAGGACGAGTATTTTTCGAGATATTGACGTTTCAAGTTTGACAGCTGTCATCTGAAATGAAGATCTCTCCAAGACCTTTAATTTCTTCTATGACAGCATCAGCCTAAGACGAGTATTTTCCGAGATATTGACATTTCAAGTTTGACAGCTGTCATTGCATTGGAAATAAAGATTGTTCACTACGTGACACTTTTTATAGGACTACGGGATTAGCTATTGATAGAACCACGGATAAAATAAAACTTTATTGGACATTTTTACGAATGGACGTTTTAGAATGGACAATTTTCAAATTGGACCTTTTTACGATTTGACATTTTTATGAGTGAACTATTTTCCGAATAGGCATTTGTATGATTGAACGTCTATAATATTTGTCATTTTTCATAATTGGACATTATTCGTATAAACCTGGGCTTTCGATCGGTGTCGGCTCGTGCGGTGATAAAGGCGCGATGCCAGAATCAGGTCGAATCAGGCCGAGCCGGAGGGGCCGGGTCAGGTGAATTCTTCACTTTAGAGGTTTTTTCTTTCTTTCTTCAGACTTTTATAAAAGTCATTATTGATTTAATTCAAAAACAAATACTCTTATTTATTGTACAAAAATAACATTTTTGTAGCGGGGGTGAAGCCGTGGGTTTAGCTAGTAAACAAAATAAATATAACGTTACCTAATCGAATGCGAATGCAATGAACGACAAAAATAACATTGTTTCAGCCATGCCTAGTTTACCCTATATTTTTATGTATTTTATGTCAACTAAAATCGAAATTATATAATTTGGTTTAAAATAATATTTGTTAGCTGTGATAAGTTTTTCCTGCTTTTTACTGCCTTCTTTCCATTTTTACACTAATTTACCACACAAGAGGTCATTTTTGTCCGTTAACTATATTATTTTGGATATTTTTAAAAATCAAACGATGCGTGCATCTGTCGCTGAGCGCGTTGTGTGACTGAGCGGCGGGTGAGTTGTACTTTTTACGCCCCGCCCATATAGTTGTACTTTGCGTTGAATCACTTTTTGAGCTGTGTTCGACTTCTATTATTTCCCTAATTCGTTGCATAAAACTATCCAATATTCATTAACGGAACTTAAAATATCGGTTCAATGGTGGCATACAAACGTGTTTTGGGAATAATTTCCGTTACCATGGGAATTTTGCAAAATCGCTTCTTATCGGTCGCCCACGTTACCTATAGAACACGTTGGCTAAATTTCAGCTCAATCAGTCCAGCGGTTTTGTGCGATGTGAGTCAGTCAGTCAGATTACCTCTTTATATAATAATAATAGTTTAGATAGATTACTGCAAAAAAATTTCGTCTGCATATACTTAACATCGTGCCGAGACACTTTCAAATATTTTTTTATTTTAAGTTCAGGTTATAAAACCGAAATAATAATTATTTGTTACATCATATTAAAGAAGTTCCATCATAATAATAATATTCTGTTGCATGAAGTTGTACAGCATCACTAACAATTTATAACTTTTGTTACAATTTGTTCAGAGAGTTTAACAACTGGTTGCGCCATTTCACATAATGTCGCGTTTTTTTTAGTTTATTCAATCGTATGGCAATTTCGCGCATCCCTTTCCCATCCCTAACCTGGCACGAACCTAATGGACAACCCTATCGCGTCCAAGAAAAAACGTCAAACTGACAGTTCGATTTCGAATAAACCGTCGTCGAGAAAAGTTGAATATCATTGCTCGGTTGCTCGCGCTTTTTTTGGTGTAATATTTTGATTTTCGTGTGGAATCTCTTCAAGCAAACTTCTGAAATCTGCAAGCTAATCTGTCGACCATCTGCGGAGGAGCGCCCTGGATCCAGGCCAAGTCTTCGAGCGCCGGAGTAGAGGTACGTGCCATCCTTCCTAGAACTAGAACCTATTTTTTCGTTGTCGTATCTAGCTCCCTGGGTTCTAGATTTCCTAGACTAGAAATTGCCCTACGATTCGCGTTTGTTTTTCGTAATTTCACTGCTCCAAAATTTCAAATCACCGCCGAATTTTGTTCTCGTAAATCGCCAGTTGTGTCTTGTAAATTATTGTAAAATAGCGCAAACATTTAATGGTCCTTCTCACTGGATACGAATTAGTATCAAATAAGTCGTACTTTATTGCATACAGTCCAAAAATTGCTAAATTTCGTTGTGAAATTTTACATTACATACCCTACCTTCAAAGAAAAAAAAAATCGTTAACGTTCGTTTTTTGAAGTGAAAACTTCTTTAGCGGCGCTGAGCACTTTTTTGTATGGGTAAAAACTTTCAAACTCGCGTCAGGGTCACGTGATGCTGATCGAAAAAGCGTAAGATCGAGGGGAAGGGAGAGGAACTAGTATCTCTCACTCTTTCTACCGTGCTTGAGTGTGCTGCTCTGTGAATTTGGTTTAACTATGTCAAATGATCGCAATTTTAGCACAACGAAATACAAAACTACTATTGATGCGGTCTTTATTAGACACTTAAATAGGTTCGAATCAAAACTGTTTGTTTCTTACTTCAGTTATCATAAACCAATTGTATCAGTTGTAAAAATTTGGGATGATGATTCTGATAATAACGATGGTGTAAAAGTCGTCGAAATTATGGATGGAAGTTGATTTTTCTGAGAGATAAAATTTAATGTAATATATAAATAACGATATAATATTATAAATAACAAAATATAAATTGTCATATTTGTGTACGATAGCGCAATAAATAAACATTGTATTCTACCTCATAAATGATAGTATTTTTATACTTATAATTAAACACAACGTTAATATTGAAGTTTTCACTTCTGCCGGCACTCCCGGAGTGCTACCTTTTTTTCATTGAATTTCGTTGTAAAATTACATTCTACAATGTCGTTAAAGGCTGATAATGCTCAATTGAAGCTATTATACGCTAAAAGAGACGCATTATTCTCCAAAATGCAAAAAATTTATGACCGCTCCAACGACCCAAAAATGACTGAACAGTTTTTATGTGACATTGAAACTATATCAAGTTCTCGGGATGAATTTGAAGCATTATTAGATAAAATAAATACTCTTGAGTTAAAATCAGACCCAGAATATGAAGTTAGTTACAAAGCTTTACTGTCGTTCGATGATTTGTTAGGTCGGGTCAAGCGAGCGGCCAAAACACTTGCAAAGCCTGAATCTAGTAATAAAACAGTGAACAATAGGCATCCTAAACTACCACCTATCGAAATTCCTGAATTTAATGGCGAGTTAAAGAATTGGCCGTTGTTCTATGCAAGTTTTGAAAATGTTGTTCATAAAAATGAATCACTTTCAGATTCAGAAAAGCTTTATTACTTACTAGGCAAACTACAAGGCAAAGCTAGGTCTGCATGTATGGGTATCACACCACATGCAGAAAATTATAAATTGATTTTAGAACTTTTGAAATCTAAATATGAAGATAAGCGTCTTGTAGGTACTTCATATTTGGACCAAATCCTTGAGTTCAAAGCTCTTACCACAGCGACTACTGCTAGTCTAGAAACTTTCCTTGATAAATTCACCTCATCAGTGGCCGCATTAAAAAACCTCAAATTTGATAATCTTTGTGACTTTATTTTCTTACACATAGCGATTAGAAAGTTAGATGCACAAACTGTGCGTACCTTCGAATTAGAAAATAGAGGATGTGAATTTCCTACGTTTGATAACTTAACATTGCTTGTTCGTGATCAAATTAAAGTGCTACAAAGGTTAGGTAATGGAGCTAAGACTGAGCAACAAACCAAAGATGTCTCATCTAAGATGCGTACTCGTGGTTCTAGTACCACACATGCATATGTAAATGCTACACCCAGTGCACACTCGCCTTGCTCGTTGTGTAATTCTCAACATGACAATTTATACACATGTGCAAAATTCAAAAATAATATGTCCCCTTCGGACCGTTATGAATTCGTTAAAAGTAACAGATTGTGTATTAATTGTCTGGGAAGTGGACATCGTATGTCCGCATGTAGCTCAAAATCGTCTTGCAGAAAATGTAATAATAAGCATCACACATTGTTACATTTTGAAAATAATAACAGTGTACCTAGTGACACTGCCTCTCAACCGGAGGGCGCCGCCGCCCCGAGCGCCGCCGCCTCCTGCTCCGCCGCCGCGCCGACCACTTCGCGCGCGACTGGTGGCATACTCGTCGCTACATCTGATAAGGTTGCACTCTGCGCATTATCAGATAAAATTGATTCGTCTCGTGTACATGTCGCTCGCCCGTCTACCACAGTACTACTTGCAACCGCTCGGGTTCTCGTCGTCGATGATCGTGGTAACGGCCATATCGTTCGCGCCTTATTAGATAGTGCGTCACAAAGCAATTTTATTACTCGTGATTGCGCTCATAAATTAGGCCTGCATTTAAATCGAAAGCCTTCCTGCACTCGTGTTAAGGGTATAGGGGGCTCCACGAAAACCATACAGGGTTCCGTGCAAATTAATTTCTCTTCTCGTTTCGATCGCAAAATTAATTTCGATATGGAGTCCTTGGTAGTGGACAATATTACTGAGCGCCTACCGACCATCGCGGTAGACGTCTCCCAATTATCGCATTTCGAAAATTTACAGTTAGCCGACGATACCTACTCGGCTCCCGGGCCAATAGATATGCTCGTAGGTGCGTCTGTTTTCCCACATCTGCTCTTGTCGAACAAGGTGCAAGCGGAGTCACCACGTGACTCTCCTGTCGCCATTGAAACTGTGCTGGGGTATGTTATCGTTGGTACCGCCCCCGCCCTTTTTGTTGAAACAACTTCTGTGTCATACTGCTGTGCGGTTGACACGGTCGACGCTGTCGTTCGAAAATTCTGGGAGATAGAAGAGGTGAACGTCCCTCCTATGCTTAGCCCAGAAGATAAAGCCTGCGAGGAAATTTATACCCAGACAACCACTCGAGATCCTGATGGGTGCTTCGTAGTCGCGCTCCCTTTCAAGGGTGACGCCGCTAGTCTTGGTGATTCTCGGCGTTCGGCTGAGCGACGCTTCCACTGCCTGGAAAGGAAGATGCAGGCGTCCCCCAAGCTAAGGGAGGCTTATGACGGCGTCATTAGGGAATATTTGGACAAGGGTTACATCAGACCGGTCGCTCCTCATTCGGAGGAGAGTGGCGATTGTCCCTCCTACTACATCCCACATCATGGCATTATAAGAGAGGACAAACTTACCACAAAACTGCGTATTGTCTTAGACGGCAGTGCTAAAACTAGCACACAAATCTCCTTAAATGAGATACTACATGCCGGTCCAAATTTATTCGGGAATTTGTTCAACATTATTTTGAATTTTCGCTTGTTTCGTGTCGCACTTTCGGCCGACATTCGGCAAATGTTTTTGTCTATAGGTATGCGTGAGACCGATCGCCGGTTTCAACGAATCCTGTACCGCTTCTCTTCACGAGAACCACTCATGGAGTTCGAATTCAACCGCGTCTGCTTCGGTCTTACGTCCAGCCCTTATCATGCGCTTCGAACGATAAAGCAGCTCGCTTCCGATGAGGGTCATGCTTACCCTCAGGCCAAGGAGATTGTGAACAGAGCAGTCTTCATGGACGATTTCGTATACTCGGTAGCTGATGAAGAAACCGCTATTGCTACAGCTGCAGAAATGATCGCTCTCATGAAGGCTGGCCAATTCGATCTCGTCAAGTGGACCAGCAATGCACAATGCACATTCCGTCATCACATCAGTTATCGTCGCTGAAGGAGTTTGATGAGTCTGACACACATAAGGTTCTGGGCTTATACTGGTCTCCAGTTTCAGATTTGTTCGGCCTTCGGATTGGGGAACCCAGTCAAATCTGCACCAAGCGTTCGATCCTATCTTGTGTCGCAAGGATATGGGACGTTGTAGGTTTCGTCGCGCCCGTTGTCCTTTACGCCAAGCTTCTGATCAAGCAGCTGTGGTTGTGCGAATGTGATTGGGATGATATTCCGCCTGAGGAAATCGTCAAGCTGTGGAACGCCTTCAAGGAGGAGTTGCCTGCTCTGGCATCTCTTAAGATTCCTCGCTATATTGGTATTACAGCTGATAGCGTAATCACTGTTGTCGGGTTCGCCGACGCCAGCGAAAAGGCTTACGGGGGAGTGGTCTATTTCCACGTGCAGAACGGTGCCGAATGCGCCATGCATCTTGTCACCGCCAAGTCCAAAATAGCTCCCAGTAAGGTTGTGTCGCTTGCGCGCCTCGAACTCTGCGCAATATTAATTCTCGCGCAGCTCATCAAAAATGTCGTGGTCGCTTGCAACAATCAAATCAACATCGGTCGTACTATCGCGTTCTCGGACTCTACTGTTGCTCTCTGTTGGGCTCATTCATCACCCCATCGATGGGACACCTTCGTCGCCAACAGAGTAGCCAAGATCCAAGGCGATCTATCACCTAAGGATCTTTTCCACGTCTCGGGTAAGGAAAACCCAGCAGACTGTTTGTCCCGCGGATTGACACCGTCGCAAATTGCTGATCATCCTCTTTGGTTTAGCGGCCCAACGTGGACACGGTCTGCGCCTTCCCAATGGCCTATTGTGCCTTTCGATCCCTCAACCGTATCTAGCATACCAGAAGAGAAGAGACACTCGTTGGTTATTTCCTCGCCTCCGGAGCAATCTCTTATATTGTCGTTGGCCGCTCGTCTGTCGTCATGGTCCAAGCTACTACGCTGCGTGACCTACGTTTGCAGATTCGCTAAGCTCCTACCGACAAGAGGACAACCAACAGCAGCTGACCTGAACTTCGCAGAACTTCTCGTTCTTCGCGAACTTCAGCGGAGCTATTTCGCAAAAGAAATCGCCAATCTAGAATCGGGAAGGATTTGTAGTAACTCCCTCCAGCATCTCAAGCCTTTCCTCCAGGATGGACTAATAAGAGTCGGAGGTCGTTTGTCGAATTCAGATCTAAGCTACGATCAGAAGCACCCTATCGTACTGCCTCGAAAAGATCATATTTTGGATCTTTTAGTGGACTACCACCACAAAACAAATTGTCACGCAGGTCCAGATTTGCTGATGTCAATCTTGCGCCAGAAATACTGGATCCTTTCGGCTCGGAATTTAATTAGGAATAGGGTACATAAATGTCTACCCTGTTTTAGACTCAGACCTAAACCTACGTTCCCGGAAATGGCCGATCATCGCTCGTGTCGCGTCATAGAGTCAGCGAAAGCATTTGTCCACGTAGGGACCGACTACGCCGGGCCACTTAAAGTTACCATATCTCGCGGACGTGGAATTCGCTCCACGAAAGCCTACATTTGCTTATTCGTTTGCATGACAACGCGCGCCGTACACCTAGAGCTGGCTACAGACTTGAGTAGCTCGTGCTTCCTCAATGCGCTCAAACGATTTCTCGCTCGCCGTGGGCCCATAAGTAAAGTCTATTCGGATAACGGTACAAATTATGTGGGCTCAAAGCGCAGATTGTCGGAATTGCACGCGTTCTTGTGTTCCGAACATCACAACTCGGAGTTCGGACAAATGTTAGCAAACAATCGCATCGAATGGTCTCTCAACGTTCCAACAGCTAGTCATTTCGGGGGTAACTGGGAGGCGAATATCAAGTGTTTGAAAACTCACTTGTTCCGCGTTATAGGTGAGCAAATCTTATCGTACGAAGAAATGACCACAGTTCTTGCTCAAATAGAAGCGGTCATGAATACACGTCCCTTATGTAGAACGCTCTCTAGCGACCCTTCAGAGCCGCTCGCCTTGACTCCGGCCCACTTCTTAAACCTCACGCCTCTGAAATACTTGCCAGCTAACGAAATTAACGACCAACTTCATGTTCTCTCTCGCTTCGAACTACTCGATAAATTAGTTCAGTCATTTTGGAAACATTGGAGGCATGAATATCTACATACTTTACAGTCGCGTCAGAAATGGAACACCCCAACGAATCCAATCACTGTTGGCACCGTTGTGGTTCTCCTTACTGACAATCGCCCTCCCTTACATTGGCCCTTAGGCATTGTAGAGGAGGTGTTCCCCGACTCAGTCAGTGTCACACGCGTAGCTCGAATACGTACAGCGATCGGATCCTACCTACGGCCGGTAGTACGTCTTTGCCCAATACCTAACTAGTTTCCTTTAAATTTAATTGTTTCTTTTTTTTTTCTAAATTTTCGTATAGTATTTAGTTTCGCTTAACTTTCGCTTTTGTTTGTCTTGAAGGCATACCTTCAATCCGGGGGGAATGGTTGCGCCATTTCACATAATGTCGCGTTTTTTTTAGTTTATTCAATCGTATGGCAATTTCGCGCATCCCTTTCCCATCCCTAACCTGGCACGAACCTAATGGACAACCCTATCGCGTCCAAGAAAAAACGTCAAACTGACAGTTCGATTTCGAATAAACCGTCGTCGAGAAAAGTTGAATATCATTGCTCGGTTGCTCGCGCTTTTTTTGGTGTAATATTTTGATTTTCGTGTGGAATCTCTTCAAGCAAACTTCTGAAATCTGCAAGCTAATCTGTCGACCATCTGCGGAGGAGCGCCCTGGATCCAGGCCAAGTCTTCGAGCGCCGGAGTAGAGGTACGTGCCATCCTTCCTAGAAGTAGAACCTATTTTTTCGTTGTCGTATCTAGCTCCCTGGGTTCTAGATTTCCTAGACTAGAAATTGCCCTACGATTCGCGTTTGTTTTTCGTAATTTCACTGCTCCAAAATTTCAAATCACCGCCGAATTTTGTTCTCGTAAATCGCCAGTTGTTTCTTGTAAATTATTGTAAAATAGCGCAAACAACAACAAATATACCGAACGTAATGTTACGTAATGTTATCGAACATTCCTTATTTAGAAGTAATATTTACATATTACTCCGATGTTAGAGCACATGAATAATATTATCAAAGTTGTTATTTACTAAATTATGTTGACAAATAATCGAACTATGCTTAACGATTATAGTCATGTGTCCATAATAATTAGACTTGAAAGGGTTTCTCCGACGATGGAATATAGTTCGAACGGTCAACTTGCCCTCAAACCTCGTCGTAATTAATTATAGGTATGTCATGTCATAGACGATGTATTGGACGTAATTTATCACTGAAATATTAGAATCAGAAAAAATGAAATTTGTATACGCATTATGTAACCCTCAATTAATAGAACGACGTAGAGGTATGTCATACCTACCCACTTTACTCACTACGTATTGTCTTTGAATGATTGAATCCTGAACTATAGTAGACATAATTGTAATATTATGTTTACCGAAAAGGTAATATTCTTAAAAAACTCAGTGTAATATTCTTCACTGAAGTCAAAGCTTAATGATAGTGTGACGTTCTATGCAAGACATGGAGTGATTAAAGCTATGGGATTAATCATAGTCAATAGTCATTGCTTAAAACGTGATTAATAGATAAAACGAACCAGCAAGGATAGTTCCTAGGACGACATAGTAAAGGAAAACGTTACAAAATTTTATCAATTTCGCTCACGTAAAAAATCCCTAATGTCAACCCTTCAATAACCCCAGTACATGAATATTATAACTTCTATGTATTTTGTTCACATTCCCGCTTAGGATAACAAGCTTCCCCGACGCTGAAATTTTTATGCAGGTTCTTTATTCCAGTACATTTATTATAATCCATCAAATCTTTGAACCTCGTGGGGTTTAACTACAGATGAGCCAAAATTCATGAGTCTTTGTGTACGATGAGCTATATGAATATACATTGATATTTATTTCAATAAGCTCTTTTATAATAGAAGATGGTCAATTTGTTTAAAAGTATTTTCTCAACATTTTGAGATAACATTTTGTTATTCTAATGTAGTATGTAAATTTCTGGTTTCTTTTTTCCATTTTGACCTTTCAGTCATACAAAATTATTTATTTATTTATTACATCTTAGGAAGACCAACAGATTACAGACAAAATTACCTATAAAAACAGAGTCAAGAGCAGATTTCTTGAGGTATATAAACACTGATATAATTATAAAAAATATATTATCCTGATTATCTTTGAATATAATATATTTTTAAGGTAGAGTAGGTGCGTTTAAAGCAAACGTATTGTCGTTCGATATTATATTATAATATATTCATAGGCTAGAAATATCAATTTCAACGTCCGCCAATATTTATATAGTGATGATATTGAGCGATCTTTCACAGCCTTCACCTTACATAATCTTATTTATTTCTCGTAACTTGTAACCGGACATAATATTATTTTTGTATAATATAACAGACATTTTCTGGTAGAGAAAACAAAAGTTTATTTAGGCTTTAAATATTATGTTCTCAACCATTACAGCGTTGTAATTCTTTTCAAAAAGTGAAGGAAATATTCAAACTCTTCAGGGATTTAAAATCGAGAGATCTCAGGAAGTTTATTCACGGGACCTCATTTTAAATTGTGAGTCGGAGATAAAAAGAGTCGGAACGCCGAGTTCTGGTTTCTAGAGCCCTACTACAAACTGTCTTTGTGATTACTAGCTTGTGAAAAGGAAGAGCCTTCTCAACTTCAGTACGAGTATACGAATACCTTTTTGTGCTATGGAGAGTTGCGTGAAATATGACAAAGCCGTCGTGATAGGAAAAGCTTGTCGAATATTTTCAAAAAATATGTAATATATAAATACATCACCGCATCGTTTAATACAAAGTTCTTCCTCGCTGTCTGTGTATGTCTTGATTTTTAAAACTACGCGACGGATTATGATGCTTTTTTTTTAAAAAGAGTGATTCAAGAGGAAGTTTTACAAAACTGGTACACTGGTTTGGTTTTTGTTGTTTTTATAATACAAGCATGTTACGCGATATGAAGTTCGCGTGGATCCACCCACTAGTGCTTTATAAGCTAGACTTTTTATTTTTTGTCTATTCATCCCACTTCTGATTTGAGATAGTGGGGTCTTGGTTTGTTTGCAGTGCGGAGTAGGGCCCCTAATCAAAACACGTCTGAGACTAATGACGACGGCACGAATTTTTATGGCAGTTTCCGTTCTTTCGGGAATACGATTTGTTCACAGATATCCGCTGAAATTTCACCCTTAAAGCCTTTTAAAAAGTTTAAACGTTCAAACTGTGTACGTTCAAAAACGATTTTATGTGTTTAGCTGTTTTCCTTTCGAGATAATATTAAAAGGAGGCAGTGAAACCACAGATGATCGCTTCGTATTATGGCTTCCTTTTCATTATAACGTACATTCTTGGATTACATTCCTATGGGGTTTCATTAAAAACAATAATAACGATACGGGGCACAGCTGCTGTTATATTTAGAAATAGATGTAGGTGTTACACTTTTATACCTATTGATATTATAAAGACTAACGTTGCGTTAGAGGTTTTTTAGACATATTATAGCACTAGCTGACCCGCGCGCACTTCGTTGCGCGTGAGAGTCAATTAATAAAGCGAATTTGGTGCTGCTATGTTCACTATGATAGTATTTCCATCCCCGTGACTTTGTAAGCGTAAAATAAGGCATGGCTATATATTATTTGCTCCCGCTGTGGGTAGCGAAGAATATCGGGTTGGGTATTTCTATGCAGTTTTGTTCGCTACCGTAGAAACCAATCCTATGTCCTTTCCCAGAGGTCAAATTATCTCAGTTGAGCGGTAGTTTATCGCCTTCATAAATTTTCACGCCTCTTTTCAGGAATTAAAACTATTTGTGGTCCTTTCCCGGTAACTCTTTAACTTATCTCTACTGTAATGTACCTCAGCTAAATTATTATTCGTTACTAATTTCTCACACCATCCTTCCCGCGACTCAAATCAATTCCATGGTTCCTGAATTCCCATTAAATCTCTGATCCTCCTTCCCCCTCCTTTAATACTTAGTCTCCTTAAAGTTAATTTCTGACATAAAAAAACTATTCATTAACAGAACTTAACAAAATATCAGCTCATTTTCGGTTCAGCGGTTACTAATTTCCATGCAAACGTTTTTGTGAAAAAATTCCTGTTCTGGTGAGAATTTCACAAAATCCCTTCTTATCGGTCGCCTACGTTACATAAAGAATACGTTGTCCAAATTTTAGCTAAAACGAAGAAGCGGTTACCTTTCCTACACAAACTGGATCCCTCTTTCCTCCCCTCAAAGGTTGATTTCTGGGATAAAAAGTATCCTATATCTTTTATTTATTTAATGTTCCTAAACACAACTCAAACCATGATTTTACAAAATTTCGATTCAATCGGTTTAGTTGTTACGGATTTGCATACAATTGTTTTTTGTAAATAAATCCCGTTCCAGTGGGAATTTAGCAAAAGCCCTTCTCGTGAGTCGCCAAAACCACCTAAAAACACGCTATCCAAATTTCAGCTCAAATAAAGAAGCGGTTAACGATTTCTTACGCAAACTTGCACCCCCCCCCCCCCCCCCTTCCTCCTCTTTAATGTAGATTTCTGGGATAAAAAGTATCCCATTTTTTAGGACTCAATCAACCTCTGCACTAAATTAATTTAAGCTGAATAGGGTCAGCGCAGCGGTTCTAAATTTCCCATACAAACTTTGACCCCCCCTTATAAGTTAATTTCTGATATAAAAACTATTAAAAATTTCCTTAACAAAACTCAAACCATCATTTTACAAAATTTCAGCTTAATTGATTTAGCGGTTACGGATTTGCACACAAAAGTTTTTTGGGAATAATTCCCGTTCCTGTAAGAATTTCACAAAATCCCTTTTTATCGGTCGTCTTAGTTTATGTAACTAAGAACACTCTTTTCGCGCTATGACCGCGCTAGTGTAAAGACACGTAACAAATTGCTCCGCTAAAATATATTCAAATTAGGTGTAAAAGTGATCAGTGACTCGTTAATATGTGCCAGCAGTGATAATAATAGTTAATAACTATAGTGACACATAATAAACTAAACAATTATAGTGATTTATCGCTGATTTAGTGAAAAATATATCGTAATTTTGTGGACATTAAAAAACACCAACCCTCTTTTAACAAAAAATCATCGTAAACAAGGACTGTCAGTATCTGGTTACAAATTTCGCCTTAACTCGTACAGTTGCCGTGGTGTAGTTGGTACTGCACCGGGCTCAGAATCGTCCGATTGTGTACCGTGGGTTCGCGACTCGACAGCCGCTGACTTTTTGCTACATTTTTTGTGCAAGAATTAAGATCACTTTTACATTCTTATTTAATTCCTGAATTATTCCGCAATATAATTATTCAATCAAATGGCGTCTAAACCAAAGGTGGACCGTAAGAAATCGCCTTTAAATTTAAAATGCGGATGTTGTAATGAAAAAATTAAAACTGAAGTCGAGGCGATTTCCTGCTCAAAATGTTCCACGCATTATCATAGGGTATGCATAGACCAACCGCCAGACACGAGCACCTGGGTCTGTCCAGTATGCTTATCTAAGAAGCCTAAAGGTGGCGACAACAGCAATACACCTGTCCGCGGAACTCTCTCGTCGACAATCAACGACCTCCGAGGCAACGACGCTGACGTCAATCCTGCTCTCATCAAATGCATTGGAGACCTGCTCGACAATAAACTGGAGACTAAGTTCGTAAAGTTAGCTGCTGATTTGAGGCAATCATTGAATGAGGACATAAAAAAGGCAGTATCCAAGGAGGTAGACAAGAAAGTTGGAAAGCTGAAGGACGAATTTACATGTACTACTGATTTTCTGGCTGACTCACAGGAGGCTCTCAAACGCGAAATAGAAGCTAAAACTCATACCATCAATGACCTAGATAACAAAGTCTTAACTCTCAATACTGAAGTTATGACTCTTACCAAACGTCTAAGTAGCTTTGACCGCCAGGCCAGAAGCCTCAACGTTGAGCTCCAGGCTGTCCCAGAAAAAAATAACGAAAATGTTGAGTCAATCTTCAAGAAGCTCTGTGAAATTGTCAAGTACAATATTCTGGACTCTGATATCGGAACCTGTAGGAGGGTTGCCAAGTTTAACCCTAAGTCTAATCGGCCCCGTAACATAATAGTCACCCTGACATCTGTTCGTCATCGAGACCATATTCTATCCGCCGTGCATCGTTACAACAAAGCCAATAGGACATGCCCTGTTAACTCTAACGATCTTGGCATTGCTGGAGAGAAGACCCGGATATATGTGACAGAACACTTGTCACCTGAATCTAAAGAATTACACGCAGCTGCTAGAAAAACTGCGAAAGAAAAAGGTTATAAGTTTACTTGGGTTAAGTACGGTAAAGTTTACATGCGGAAGGCAGAAGAGAGCGGAGTAATTGTAGTGAAGAATTTGGAGGTGTTAGAAAAGCTCTGAGTAGCTAGAGAACAACTCGTTTTTTTTGTGAAATATCTCTACCTATTGTTATTGTAACTTTATAGTAATTATTAGCAATGTTTATTTTCTATCAAAATGTAAACGGCTTGAGGACCAAGACAAAAGACTTTTTCTTAAACGTACTTAACAATAATTATGACTTGATTTGCCTATCAGAGACCAATATTGATCCAAGTGTTCTTTCTGAAGAGCTATTTGATAATAGATACACGGTATTTCGAAGAGATCGTTGCACAACCGGTAGTCAAAAGAAACAAGGTGGTGGTGTTTTAGTTGCACTAAAGAAAGATATGTTAGCCATTCGTCAGACAGAATGGGAAACAGAATTTGAAGACTTGTGGATTAACATCTCCCTTTATTCTAAAACCAAATCAGTTAACGTATATCTATGTGCCTGTTATCTTCCTCCGGACATGAATGCATCAACTATATCAAAGTTTTATGACAATTGTCAGTTACGTGTTAACAGTTGTGCCGATGATAATAATTTATTTCTATTTGTGGGAGACTTTAACACGCCTAATATTACCTGGTACCATAACGCTGATCAATCCATTATGCCGTTAGATCCCCTTGATTTAAAAGCATCATTACTTGTTGATACTATGTCTCTATGTAATTTAGTCCAATTTAATCATATAATAAACGAAAATAACAGAATTCTTGACCTTGTGCTTTCAACGCGACATAGTTCTTTATCTGTATACTCTGCAGAACCGTTGTCAAAATTAGATATCCACCACCCTTCTCTAGTAGTGCAATTAGAAGAAATACGGAACCCAACTACTCTGAATCCAAATAAACACAAAAAAATACTTAATTATCATAAAAGTGACATTGAACGAATAAAAATAGAATTAAAGAATACAGACTGGAATGAATTATTATCCATCGGAGATATAGATGAAAGCGTTAAATTATTTTATTGTAAATTAAACACCATAATATCAAGACACACCCCATTAAAGAAAGACAAAATGGACAGATCATATCCGGTTTGGTTTAGCGAGCCATTGAAAAAACGTCTTAATGAAAAATTCAAGTATCATAAGCAATATAAAAAATATGGAAATCCAAGAGATTACGATTCTTTCGCCAAGTGCCGTGAAATAAGTAAATACTTAATTACTTCATGTTATGCAGCTTATTTATCCGATGTTGAGGAGTCTGTGCATAGTAATTTAAAAACATTTTGGAGATACGTAAACAACAAAAAGGCAACTAACACTATTCCTCTTCAAATGTCATACGATAACGAAATAAGCTCTACTGGTGAAGGCATATGTGAACTTTTTTCTAAATTCTTTGCTTCAGTTTATGCGACAGGGAAAACATCCAGAGCATTTGATAATAATACTTCGGCCGAACCAACTTTAAGCGAAACACTTTCTTATATTTATATACGTAAAGACCATATTTTAAATAAGCTCCAAGCAGTTGACCCCAATAAAGGTTCTGGACCCGATGGCGTGCCACCATTTTTGATTAAGGCTTGCGCTAAGGAACTCACTTTACCCTTATATATTTTATACAATAAGTCCCTCAGTTCCGGAAAATTTCCTAGTTACTGGTAAATCGCTCATATTGTGCCAATTTTTAAATCAGGGGACAAATCAAAATGCGAAAATTATCGCCCCATTAGTATTTTATCATGTATGGCCAAAGTTTTCGAAAGCGTAGTATACAATTTCATTTATAATCATGTCAAAAGTGCCATCTCCCCATCACAGCATGGATTTGTTCGTAACCGCTCTACTTGTAGTAATCTATTATTATTTAAAAATTACATTTGTAATGCATTTGCTAAGGTCAAGCAGGTAGATACAATCTATACTGATTTTTCCAAGGCCTTTGATCGGGTCAACCACAATATTTTGTGTCGTAAGCTGGTAACCTATGGCATCCACGGAAGTCTTCTTCGATGGGTTGAGTCTTACTTGACAAGGCGTAGTCAGATGGTTGCACTGAAGGGATACTCGTCGAAAGCAATAGAGGTTCCCTCTGGGGTCCCTCAGGGATCCCATTTGGGCCCTCTATTATTTATTTTGTTTATTAACGACGTAACAAGGTATCTTTCTTGCAATTATTTGATGTATGCAGATGACTTAAAAATTTATAACTTAGTATCGGATTTAGAACATTGTAATGCACTTCAAAGGGACCTCAACACGATTTCGGATTGGTGCTCAGACAATGACATGCAGCTCAACGTCAAAAAATGTAATATCATCTCGTTTGGTACCCAGAAAAATAAATTATTTTTTAACTATAATCTATATGGGCATACTCTTGAAAGGAAAACTACTATACGTGATCTGGGAGTCTTATTTGATGACAAACTTTCATTTAGGCCTCACTACGATCATATTATAGATAAAGCTAATAAGACTCTAGGTTTCGTCATTAGAATTACTAAAGATTTTCGCAAGCGTGAAACAATGCTTTTACTTTATTATAGTCTAGTGAGAAGTACACTTGAGTATGCATCCGTTGTTTGGTCACCACACTACAAAATACATGAGGATAGACTTGAAAGAATTCAAAACTGCTGTCTCAAGGTGCTGAGTTGGAGATCAGGACTTTCTCGAACTCTGCATGATTATCAAGCTAGAGTTTCTCACTTTGAGGTGCAACGTTTAGACTTAAGACGCCAATTTGCTCTTATGATATATTTATTTAAGGTCCTACACTCAATAGTGGACTCTCCGGAAATCTTAGCTCTGATTAATATTAATATTAAACCAAGGTCACGAATACCCAAATTATTTGCTCTTAATGTTTTTAAAAATAATACATCTTACTACAATCCAATTGTAAGAATGTGTCGGCTATACAATGAACTATGCATTAAATGTTCTGAGTTAGACATTTTTGTATCAAGGCTCAGCACTTACAAAAGGATTGTTAATAAATGTATATTTAGCAATAAGTAGTTTTCATACATATATATTTTAATATCTATATAATTACTTACAAAATTTAAGTGTCATTTAAATTAACCCATCTGTATACATTTGTTTTTGGACAATATCTAGATTAACCTAATTTTAACTTAGAACTTAGAACTAAGATCATGTATTGATAATTGTCTGTTGAATGTATCTTATCTCAATAAATAAATAAATAAATAAACACGCTGTCCAAATTTCAGCAAAAACAAAGAAGCGGCTAACGATTTTTTACAAAAACTTGCACCCCCCTTTTTTCCCTTAAAAGTTGATTTCTGGGAAAAAAGTATTGCATATCATTTTTTAGGATTAGATCTACCGCTGTACCAAATTTAAGCTCAATAGCGTCAGCGGTTCTAAATTTCCCATACAAACTTTGACCCCCCCTTTACCCCCCTTAAAAGTTAATTTCTGACATAAAAACTATTCAATGTTCATAAACACACTTCAGACAATCGTTTTACAAAATATCAGCTCAATCAGTTCAGCGGTTACAGATTTGGATACAAACGTTTTTTAGAATTAATTCCCGTTCCCGTGGAAATTTTGCAAAATCCCTTTTTATCGGTCATCTACGTTACATAAAAAATACGCTGTTCAAATTTGAGCTTTAAAAGATGGCCAGTTACTGATTTTCTACTCAAACTTCTAAATTTTTGCAAAAATCCCTTTTTATAGGTCGCCTTCGTTACCTAAAGAACACGCTGGTTTAAATTTCAGCTTAAACAAAGAAGCGGTTACCGATTTCCTATTCTAACTTTGACCTCCTTTATCCCGCCTTAGAGGTTGATTTTTGGAATAAAAAGTATACCATACAATTTTTTAGGACTCAATCTACCTCTGTACCAAATTTCAGCTCAATAGGGTCAGCGGTTTTAAATTTTCCATACAAATTTCGACCCCCCTTTACCCCCCCTTAAATGTTAATTTTCGTCAAAAAAAAAAATTAATGTTCCTAAACACAATCTAAACAATCGTTTTACAAAATTTCAGCTTAATCGGTTCAGCGGTTACGGATTTGCATACAAACGTTTTTCGGGAATAATTCCCGTTCCCGGAAGAATTTTGCAAAAATCCCTTTTTATACGTCGCCTTCGTTACCTAAAGAACACGCTGGTTTAAATTTCAGCTTAAACAAAGAAGCGGTTACCGATTTCCTATTCTAACATTGACCTCCTTTATCCCGCCTTAGAGGTTGATTTTTGGAATAAAAAGTATACCATTCAATTTTTTAGGACTCAATCTATCTCTGTACCAAATTTCAGCTCAATAGGGTCAGCGGTTCTAAATTTTCCATACAAACTTCGACCCCCCTTTACCCCCCTTAAAAGTAAATTTCTGACAAAAAAACTATTTGATGTTTCTAATCACAATCCCAACTATCGTTTTACAAAATTTCGGCTTAATCGGTTCAGCGGTTACGGATTTGCATA
This sequence comes from Hemithea aestivaria, assembly GCA_947507615.1. NCBI lineage: Eukaryota > Metazoa > Arthropoda > Insecta > Lepidoptera > Geometridae > Hemithea > Hemithea aestivaria. The sequence continues at coordinate 8,268,876 of OX382323.1, forward strand.
CATTCGTTTTTCGGGAATAATTCCTGTTCCTGAGGGAATTTTAAAAAATCGCTTCTTATTGCACGATGAAATCTTCTTACGAATACGCTGTCCAAATTTCAGCTCAATCCGTCCAGCCGTTTGGGCTGTGCGTTGATAGAACAAAAGTGTACGAACGATTTTATATAATAGATAAGTAAATCTTTAGATAGATATAACTCTTTTATTTAAAAACCGATTTAAATAAAACCAATACTATTTACAAATTAGAGAAATTTGCAACGTTTTAGCGAAAACTGCATACAATTCGGTTGTGCCGTTTTATCACACATAAGTAATAACCTTTTTACAAATTAAGCCTAATAAAACTACTCTGGTAAATTTTCGTTTATGGCCACATCGATAGATGGCGTATTTTTAGTTTGTCGCACTTTTTGCTTTTTGATTTTTTTGAATTGAATTTACTTTATATTCTATTACTTTTACTTCGAAATTTTGATGTAAATTAGGGGCGATGTGTCCGATATAAATGATTATTATTTATTTTATTATTTTATTTTACGTTTCCCTAGGAAAAATTGACAAAATGTTTTACGATCTAGATCGCGCAAGCGACTTTTTCGCATCGTTTTGTTCATATGCGTATTTTCACAGTTCACCTTAGTAAAGGATCACAATGAATGGGGAGAAATTTCCATTCTTATTATATGTATGGATTATTTGTTTTTTAAAAAGTTGATTTTAAGCCCAAAATTTCAAAGAAGCTTGAGCCCTCTTTATCACGTAGCCAGTAGAGCCACACCATTTGCCACATTGCAAGTTGTCAGTAAATGATGCCAGTATTAGACGGTTTAAGGCCAAGAGTGACTAAATCTCGAGTAAAAAACTGCTCTTCCGCGATTTTCCTATTTCCTTTTTGTGTAGGCAACGGGGACTTTGTAGCGAACAAATGGCAGCTTGTAAAAACAAATGGGCATCATCAGGATTTTTATCTCATCAGCACTCACTCATCTCCTCCCACTATCCTGACCCTAACTGTTACTGATCGTCTCATTTTACCGTTTCACTTACACTCCAAATTTTTTAGAAAGATCAGAAAATATTTCGCTGTACTGTAGCCTATGTGTTATTACAGGGTCTAAACTATCCTTATAGCAAATTTTAGCTCAATCGGTCCACCCGTTTAGGCGTGAAAGAGTAACAAACATACATCCAGACATCCATATATTCTTACAAACTTTCACGTTTATAATATTAGTTAGATTGGTTAATAAGTTAAAGACCTCATCCAGAGTGAAATAGAATTTTAGCCATAACATAATATTAGGTTATATTTTTAGAACAAAAGCTTCTAGCTAGGTACTACTGCTATTACTATTATTAGCTTGTTGATTTCAGCTTTAATGAATATACTTCTCACTTCTCAGGAGTCGTCATATAATGCGAGTGAGACATCGCTTAGCGTGTATTAACCCTTGCATCTATTTACTTGTATAAAATTGTATTATAGGTTCAAAAGATTAGCCGTAACATGGCTAATGGCACTATGTCACCGTAACCAGCCCCGTCACAGTAATCTCTAAGCCAATTGGATCACGTATTTCCTGGAAAATGTAGACTTTCATCCAAAAACAATACGTTAATATAGAGGTAGAGGTAAAATCGAATATACGTAAGGCGCTGTCTCCACGAGCGAGAGAATCGCGGCGATATTATCGTCGTGCCACGTATTTCTATACACTCTCTAGGGAACCGTCTCCACACGGCGATATTATCGCCGCGATGCGACGAGTGGCAACGAGCGCGCGAAACGTCATGACATCGTCGCTAGCCCGCCGCGACTAGCAGCGAGACCGCCGCGCGCTCGCGACGAGCGCGCAGCGTCATTTCAGAGTTCGTATATTATTATTTCTTTCGCAACGCGTCGTCAAGGAAACGCGGCGATACCGTTACGAGTCGCCGCGGAAACGTTGCGCTTCCGTTACGACTCGCGACGATATGCGGCGGAATTATCGCTCGTTCGTGGAGATTATCCGACGATATAAGGGCAAACTCGTCGCGATTCTCTCGCTCGTGGAGACAGCCCCTAAGTCATTATAATCTTAAGCGAGTACTTATCATTCTCATGGAAGATTTGGTTAAAAGATTTGAGAATCATTTATTTGGAATTTTTCTTAGAAGCCTTATTTTTCATAACTCTTTTCCGTGAAGCTTTATTATAACATAGTGTCTTACCATTTTTTGTTGTTTTTATGTACTTACATTTTTATTGACTTGTCTCTCACTTATTTTTGTCAATTTAACCAAATATGTACGTACGCTGCCATTGTACCAAATCCAAATTAGAGCTAACTACTATGCTAAAACTCACCAATCAATGTGATTAATACATGATATTAGATGAGGCTAAAATAAAATACTCGTACTGCAACTATGACAGCGAATTAGCGAACATAATAAACTTTATAGCCCGTTATTGTTTTCCAATAGTGATCTCCCTCAAAGTGGATTATAATTAAAAGCCTCACTAAAACAATTTTAGTGGACAGTATAACAATTAGGAGCGAAGGTTGATGTGTTTCAATATTCGATGTCAATTAACAGTCTAGTAACCAGTGAAACATGATTGAATTTCCCCAATGATAGGACATTATTTTTCCATCAATTTCACTAAATTGGCGGGTGACGTGACAGTTCAAATTAAATATTAAAAGGCCCGTTTACACAGCTATAGTAAATAATGATGAGATTGACACCACTTGTGGTCGGACGCGTCAATCAACGCTTTTATTAATATTGGCACTTTAACTATCGCTCTGAACGAGTTCTCGACCGACGGGTGATTAACTGATTAAATGGAAACGACATTGATAAATTATTAACAATGTGTGATCACAGGGCATTGATTTATAGGATAATTGACAAGCTAGTATAAGAAATTTAAATAATAAAAGTTTTTAGAAACTTTGGGCGGAACTTTCAATGCGAGAACCCGTCTGAGTTAATTACCACGACCCCATACAAAATTATGCCGCGATTCCCTCTAGTTGAAAGAATAGGGTGCCTAAGGAAATTACTGGACGCCTGTTTAGTTCGATGTTAAAAAGCAGTAAAACTATAGTGTCCAGCAGACTTCCAGAGAGAGCAGATCATTTCTCATATAACTCAAAGGGTGGTTAGCCGGGTTTGTAAATAAATTGATTCTTGCAATTTGTGTGAATGCACGGAGTACGGAGGTCTACGAGAAGGTAGTAATTCGAGAGCCAAGAAGACGGAGAGTACGATAAGGATTTAATTCCATGAGTAGACTAGCCCCTGAATTGTGAACATGAAACGAGAGGGACGAGAGGAGTGACCACAACGGGCGCAGTACAAAGATTAAATTGAATCTGGCAACTTGCCAGCTCCGTCGTAACCAAAATTACAAAATATTATGCTGATTTTATAGCTCGAGCTAAAGACTCCTGAATCAGACTGCATTGCTGCCCTTATAATTCACTTCGCAGTTTTAAAAACTGTTTTTTAAGCTGTCATATCGTAAAGTATATTTTGTTAAAAGTGCAACGCATATAGAACGTAAATTTCAGTGAAACTTAAAACTAATATTATTTCAAGACATATTTTCTGATTTAAAAAATAACAGAACGTGGAATTGGCAAAAAAATGAAGTATTTTGCAAAAGTATTTTTACTGAGAAAGAGAGCCGGATACCGTATTAGGGCTAGTCAGATTTTCAATGTAAATACGCAGTATCAGATGCACACTTAAAGCTAACTTCTAATTTCGAGGGGTAAAGTACGCGATAATTTGACAAGTTCAAAGTATCATTTGGGTGGGCATGTCACGTAACAGATGTTACTAGTGGTAAATAAATCAGGGTAGGCTAAAACCTTGAGTGACTAGCTCGTTAAGGCTGAACGCTCACAAGTGCGCCCGAACTTAGTGCCTTAACTTCACCTATTAATTTTGATAATCTTTGCAATGAAGGCGTCTATAAGCATTGAAGCTAGTTAAACATTATTTTAATATTAAAATAAGATTAATGAAGACACAACGTATAATATGCTTGTTTTACTGAACATAATTAGTACCTATTAATTATTATAATATATATTAATTTTTTTAGGTATTCATTTATTCTGTATATAGTACGCTGTATATTTTAAATTCTATTTTAAAATTGTATTAAACAAATATTAAATATTTAGTTACGTAATGAAAGATAAAGTCCCGGATATCTACAATTTTCTTTGGCAATGTTATGGGAATCCTTCGAAATTAGTTTACAAAAATAATCTTATTTTGTCTTCTGTTGGTTGTCAACAGGGTGATCCACTCGGACCGGCCATTTTCAGCCTGGTCATCCATCCGATTATTCAGCGTCTAAAGTCCAAACTTAATGTTTGGTACTTAGATGACGGAACTTTAGGAGGTGATGCGGGAACTGTACTTGACGATTTAAAAACTCTTATAGACGAATTTCGTCTCATTGGCCTAGAACTAAATTTATCAAAATGTGAAATTTTTATTTCAGATACATGTTTGGCTAAAGATTTGGTACTTGATCAATTCCTTCGTTTGGCACCCAGCATAAAAATTGTAGATAAGTGCTCACTTCGCCTACTTGGTTCGCCGATCCTAGACGAATCCTTCCCACCTTTTGTTGAGGAAAAAATTCAAAATTTTATGATGGCCTCGGACAGATTGATCAAAATTAATGCCCACATGGCATTTACTATTATCAGGTATTGTTTGTTTGTACCAAAATTTACATACGTTTTACGATGTTGTCCATTGTGGAAACACAAGCTTCTCGTAAGCTTAGACAACGTCATAAAAAATACCCTGATGTCGGTCCTGAATTTGAGCTTGGATGACAGGGCTTGGTCTCAAGCCTCCTTACCTATCAGGTTTGGGGGCCTGGGGGTCCGTAAAATTTCTAGTGTCGCTCTCCCGGCTTTTTTGTCCTCAGTGCATAGTTCGGACAATCTCATTCAAAAAATACTCGCTCCCTCGCGAGACCCCGCATTATCATCTTTGGCTATAGCTAATTCAGCTGAGGCAAAAAATGCTTGGGTGGCAGCTTGCCCCAATACCGATTTACCTAAAGTACCATCTTCACAGAGACTGTGGGATGGGCCACTCTGCGAGTTGGCACGGAATAGTCTAATACAAACGTGTTCCAACTCGTCAGACCGTGCCCGACTTCTAGCAGTCTCTGTTAGGGAATCTGGTTTTTGGTTGCAAGCCATCCCTTCCATTAATACTGGTAATCTTTTAGATTCATCTGCTTTTCGTGTAGCTGTTAGTTTGCGCCTGGGTGCAGCATGTTATGTAGGTCACCGCTGTCAGTGTGGTACTGCAGTCGACGAACTCGGTCACCATGGTCTCTCATGTTCTCGGAGCGCTGGCCGAATCTCCCGCCACTCCAGTCTCAACGACATCATTCGCCGGGCTTTTACCAGCGCCAATGTAGCAGCCATTCTCGAACCGAATGGTCTGATGCGTGACGATGGTAAAAGACCTGACGGTATGACTTTGATTCCCTGGAAGTTAGGTCGGCCGTTAGTGTGGGACGCGACTTGCGTTGATACACTGGCGCCCTCACATCTTCCAGAGACTCAAATTGCGGCTGGTGCGGCGGCAGTTTCTGCTGAGCGGCTCAAGCGGCGTAAATATGCTAACCTCGATAGCGGTTACATTTTTGAGCCGTTTGGGGTAGAGACTTTGGGTCCTTGGGGTCCGGGAGCTCACCGCATTTTCCAAAATTTATCTGAGCGCTTGGTCGAGGCGACGTGTGACCAAAATGCTGGGGTATATTTGGCCCAACGTATAAGTATTGCCATTCAACGTGGCAATGCTGCCAGCATTCTGGGCACTCTGCCAACTGACAGTGGTTTGGAGCACTTGGATTTTCTGTAGATCGGCTTGTGGCCGATCTGTGGTTAATAAAAGTGTTCTTTACTGCTGTAGTATTGTTAGTTTGTTTTTCTCAATAAAGGCATTTGCAACTAAAAAAAAAAAAAAAAAGTTACGTAATTAACGTGAAATTTGAGTCAGTTTAGTTATTGTCGAATAATCTGTAATTGGCCATGCCAATTACTTTAATACGGGTTAATTTGCTATTAATATTTTGGAGGTTCAATTAAAATATTTATTTTATATTATGTAGATTTTAGACGATCTGAATATATAATACAATATACCTTCTTGAATATACATTTTTAAGGTATAATTTCATAACAATATTTATGGGAAAGAATACAAATTTCATAAATATTCAGTGTTTTCCGGGTAGATAATGGTTTTTCCATAGTTAATGAACTTTAAAATTATTATGAGCTTAGTACCTGTCAATAAATCTGAATAAAATATTAAAATAATAAAATGATATTGTCTTACTATGTATTACTCTAAACTAAATGTGATAAAGGTTATTCTTGTGGTTTATATTGACTGCTAAAAAAAATATTTAGACCACGTTACATCTATTGCTGGACCTAAGCTTATTATAAGTTAATATTAGGTTATATTATAACAATAGATATAGCCTATAATGGAAATATATATCCTTTTTTTTATTTATTTGTTTGGATCGATATTATAGTTGCGGATAGAGCAGAATAAAAACTACGAAGCTCCACCTGGTACGCAATTCATAGGATTTTATAGAAATTGTTTATCCAATTTTACGGTTGAACGAACAAACGGATTGTATAACTTTTGTTGGCGTTTCTATGAAAGAACTCACCGTGGTAAAGCCCCATTATTGCTAGAGAGGTCAATGAGGACTACTTTCTGAAAAGGATGACATAGTATGCAATTATATCTACCAAATAGGACTGAAAAAAAACTAACAAAACTTACTCAGATTCAGCAGAAGAAACATGATCAAAAGTAGATTTATACCTGAAGTTGATGCTTAAGTGCCTTATGATAACCATGACTTATTTTCTAATCAGAAATAGTTATAACTGCTTTAAATACATTTATTGTTTGAATGGAGATAAAGTTTTAATATGTGTAGCTTTCCTACACAACAGCAGTTAGAACCTATCATGTTTTCAAAACTGTATATTCGAAAGTGCCCCTGGTTATTCTATTGCACATACAAACAATCCTCAGCCAAGCTACACTCAGTTGAAACACTATTAAACTTAGGTAAAGTTACATGATCGAGCTTCACTCTACTTTCGATTGAGATTGAGGTAAAGTAAACTACTAGTTACTCACTTTGCTAGCGACTATGAAACGTATTTTATTCATTTGTAGTAGTCAGGTATATTAAACTACAGAAAATAAATTATAATTTCAATCATAATTCGATTAGGTCATTAACCTCTGTTTCCTACTAATATAGGATGCCACATCACACACAACTGAACATTTAAGACATCGAAATTAATGAGTAATTGGTATTTTTAATAATATTTTTGAGTAGTCACATAGACTCCTGAAAAAATGTCCCGGATATTGTGATGAATGTAGCTATGATTTACTCGAGTCTGTTGCTTTTACGGTCAGACAAAACCTTTGTGCTTTCGTTCGGATTCCTGACAGTGCAAGTAATTAGAGCATTCCTCGAGTCGCTGCTAATTACTACTTTGCGTGGGAAATGGACTTGAATAAACATTATATCTGAAAAAGTGAGATCTGAACAAAGGAATCATAATATGGCAAAGGCATTAATTTAAAATCATTTTCCAAAGGGGAATGACGCACCGCGACGTAGCAATACGAAAAAAATGTATTTTTGTGAAATCTCTTTAATAAGAACAATCCATGTTCATGATTTTACTCAGTATTTCAACCCTACCATAAGCTGGTTTGACTTTTGAGGCCCAAAGGCAGAAAAACAACAAAAACACTTAAAAGAGGGTTACATAGTAGTATATTAATTTTAATGGTATTTAAGACATTTCTTTATCGAAATTTTCTTATTATTCTAAAAAAAATCTGTAAAACGGTAATAGCGTGATAACAGTAGATAAATCATGTAGCCTTTTATCGAACTTAAAGAAATTTCACGATAAATTTGGTTTCAACCAGCCTTTCTTACAACCATCGATATACATATATGATTTTTATTGCCTTCATTTTACTGAATTACGAGTATAGTTAACATTTAATATTATTATTTAAAGTCGGTTTTTTAATAGAGGTATATAAAGTAATTTGTGACCATAATCCAGCTAGTACAAAGTGCGCTACGTATGAACTGATTTTAAAGTCTATCTCCATTTTAATAAATTATCGTTAACATATAACATATTTGGTCGGCATGGTTACGTCATGTAAAGTGTAACTACAGTCCAACTTATATAAGTGCCGGAGCAACAACTACCAGGACCTACATTGGTAACGCTTTGAACACTGGGGGCGTTTGCAAACTATTTACGATTTGTGGCGCGTTTAGTCACGCCCGTTTGTATGCGTTCCCTATGCACTAACAAGTAAGTGACATGTACGAGTTTGGTTATGTTGAGTCGAGACTGGGTTTTCTGTTTGGCTTATTCGGATGGACGCTCGATACAGTGCGCTGTGTCGCTCTACAGCACCGAGTTCGAATCCTGCGCAGCGGTCGAGAAACTTTTTCCGCGGACGAGTGCTTCGGCGTACCCGCTGCCCCGGCATTATGGCGTCCCGCAGGAACGGATTTTTAGTGAGTATCCCCGCCGCGCCCATCTTTGGCGGGGGAGTCCCACATATCGCCCCGCACCCCCCGGCGTGGGGTGATGATGCGTAACGCATTTTTCTTCTCTCAAAAAAGGGTGGGGGAGGGGGTTCTGTTTATTTATTGATACCTGTGATCGCCACACTGCGCGACAAAGGATTTTGTACGTTCCGTTTTTAACAGTTTTGGACTATTTTTGTAGTGTTTGTGTTCATTTATTGACTTTTGTGACTGCCCATTGTCAAAGTGAACGGGTCAAAACTAGTTCACATGAAATTTTATCTAACATTCATTTACCATTGTACGTTATCTGGCGGCATAGTTTTATACTAGAGTTGGTTTAACCCGACACATATGTATTTTTGTGTAGCAAAATTACTTTATGGTCAAAGGCTACCACAAAGATGGTCAAGTCCACCATCCGACTTATATCAGGCTCACATAAACTCACATTCAACATCATGTAGATATAGTTTTAAAAGCACTATTTTACTAATTTCTGGAGTTTTTCCGAAAGCATAATGTTTAAGACTGTTTCTATTTTTTTTTTTGCAAAAATTTATTATTTTTTCTCAATCTACTTAGTTCGATTCTTAGTGGACCAAATCCTTTTTATAAATTATTGTTAATTATTTATATAAATTAAATCTCCTTATCCTCTTTGGATGACATATCATTGGAGTCTTAGTAGTAAATTAAAATCTAGTAGTTTTTTTGGATTTTAGATACATCGTATCTAATTTTTACCTAATTTTTACCGGGGGTAGACTTCCTTTGCAGGAAGTCGTCTAGGTGGGTACCCCAACAGTGCCAGTTATTCTACCGCCTGAGCAGTGATGTGCAAACATTACTGTGCTTCGGTAGGAGGGCACTGTAGCTAGGGAAATTACTGGGCTAAAGAGTCTTAACATCTTATGACTCTTGAGTAAGAAGCGTTGGTGCAGTGCACCTAGAATTGCACATAATTGTGAAATTCTGGGTAGCACTGTACTGATTATGGGCAGCGTTATCTCTTAACATCAGGAGAGCGTTTTGCTCGTCTTCTTACTTCTCCACATAAAAAAAAAATTGTATTAAAATTAAATAATAACTTCATACCTAGTTCATCTATTTGGAATAAACATTAGATATAAGATACTCGTAACTTATAATTGACTTTCTCTCTATTAATTTATTTTCGTGTGTAAAACCTTTTAAAGGTGAAATAAGAAATACTTGCATAAAATCCATCCCACATCCATTAATGTATTCGTTTTCAATCGTATCTCACAGAGCGCTTGTAGGATTCCCAGTTATTAAAAATACACACTCGTCTTGATTTAAAAGAAGAGATTTACCTTTCTGGCAAAGTTTTTCCTAATAGGTCCAACTTAAACCAGAGCTCGATTCTCTTTAACATAGTCCTGGCTCTCTTTTAGCTTAGATCTCTTTGATACATGATTTTTAAGCCGTTAATGTTTGTTCGCGTTTGGGTCTTTTTCGTTTGGCTGTCTGTCGATCAACACAGCATGCAATATTGTGTCTTTGACTGCAGTTTGATTGCGTATCAAACATTTTTGCTAGGTGAGTTCCTTGCATTTTTTATCTGTATTAAAAATCAACCTACATTCTTTAACTTATAAATGTACTTTTACTTGATAAAAATAATGAACCTTAATTAAGAGCATAATATATATCGAGTGACGCTCTCTCGCTCGCACTATTTGACAATGAAATGAATATAAATTCATAATTTATTAAAAATTCCTCAAGACCCTACATACCCTGCCCCTGCATACTATTATTGCACACATTTTAAAAGTGTTTTCAGTTTGATATATTAAAAAATGACATGAGAAGATTTTTAGATTTTTTTTTAATTATTGCTACCCATGCCATTTTTAGGGTTCCGTAGCCAAATGGCAAAAAACGGAACCCTTATAGATTCGTTATGTCTGTCCGTCCGTTCGTATGTCACCGGCACTTTTTTCCGAAACTATAAGAACTATACTGTTGAAACTTGGTAAGTAGATGTATTCGGTGAACCGCATTAAGATTTTCACACAAAAATAGAAAAAAAAAACAATAACTTCTTGGGGCTCCCCATACTTAGAACTGAAACTCAATTTTTTTTTTCATCAAACCCATACGTGTGGCGTGTCTATGGATAGGTCTTCAAATATGATATTGAGGTTTTTAATATCATTTTTTTCTTAAATGAATAGTTTGCGCGAGAGACGCTTCCAAAGTGGAAAAATATGTGTCCCCCCCTGTAACTTCTAAAATAAGGGAATGATAAATGTAAAAATAATATATGATATACATAACCATGCAAACTTCCACCGAAAATTGGTTTGAACGAGATCTGATAATAAGTTTTTTTTTAATACGTCATAAATCGTAAACCGCATTTTAACTTACAACGAACTACAAAAGCTTTTTTATTATGTTACTTGCTGTTACGGAACCCTTCATGGGTGAGTTCGACTCGCACTTGGTCGCTTTATTAATATATCAAACTGAAAACACTTTTAAAATGTGTGCAATAACAATATGCAGGGCTGGTATAAGGATTTTTTAATAAATTAATTCTATTATTTTATATTTCAAAATTTGTCAAATTATGCGAGCGAGAGTGCGTCACTCGATATATACGCTCTTAAGGTTTCAAGAATACGTTAGAAAAAAATATTACAGAGTTACGAGTACCTTATCCAAAAGACTGCTACTGGTGGCTGAAAAGTACATCAAAACATGAGAACGAAATATAAAGAGTACTTCAACGAGTACAAGCTACTATTACCATTTTTTTAATGGACATAAATAACATTTTCTAAATTAAATTAATAGCTTTCTTTAAAGATTCCATTTTTTAAAAGGGGACGGTCGTAGGATGGTTGAACATTGCGACACGACAGTCGCCTGTCTCCATTTTATATCGCCAGGGAGCAGGCAACATTCCTGACGACCCGAATAACTGGCCGCCACGCTACCTCTTTCTCAATAACCATGCATTTTACCCTACATACCTTTCTGCGTCATTAGTTGAATACTGAAATACCAAATGGTACTATTGTTTCTTTTTAAAAGCTTTATGTGGCCCAAGTTTTGTTAAAAAACTGTCTTATATTCTTTACGATTATTTAGTATATTATGTGGGCACGCTTGACAGCGGTATGCATTGAGGTTCCTCAGAGTTGCATTTCTAATCTTCTAACAGAATCTGTTATAATCCATTGCGGTGACTTAGAACAACTTGTATCTTTTACAAGTTGTTTCACAAGTTAGCAAATAAATATTATGTTTATGTTCTCAATATAAGGTCTTAGTGTGCCTCTACATGTAGTTTTATTTTATTATTGTTATAAATACTGAATTGCGGGATATGATTAATTATTTATTATTCTAAAAACCAAATCGATTAATTGTCCATTTGCGAATGGTACTTTAAATAACCTTTGTGCAATAATGGTTAGCGGTCGTGGTACATTTTAAAATATTAATTTATAAACGCGTTGTTCCTACATTTTATTTTGTTAAATTGTGGAAAGTGGATTTGAATTATTTAAGGGGTTAGTTATGTGGTAGAAATTATTTTATTTCTCCAATTACTATTATTTTCTTTTATTGAAAAAAGATATGTCACAAGTGACCTGTTTTCCAGCTAGTTGCCCGCATGATAGATTTACCTCCAAAGCTGTTTTATAAAACTTGCCTATAACGATAAACAAATAAGCACCCAGTTTGGCACGAATAGGAAAGGCACACCGATTTTTAGATCTAGCATGTTAGCTCTAGAGAATTTTTACTAGATATTATATTAGCGTCATCGATAAATATGGAATCGGTTGATCTGTAAGCGGTCATCTCTCCAGGAGTGCCTGAAGATGTAGTGAGGTGTATTATACAGGTACATACATTGTCTAAAATTTTTTTATCCTTTTGTTCTTAAGTGTAATGATCGCTCTTTCGAATAATCAACTTCTCGTTGCTTAAGTTTTGTTGTAATCTCGGTAAACCTCATTAATTAGTTTGTGTTCCCCTTATAACTTTAGTGAAGGCACTATCAAAAGTTATTAATTAGGCTATCGCCGGATATCCATCGGAATGTAGCTTTTACCAACCTCGAGGTGCCTGTGAAAATAATCCCGATTCTTGATCGTTTGCAAGCTGTACTGTCATAATATTCATCTTTAACTGAAACCGCGGTATATAGGTAGTCTAGTTCATGGTAGGACATGCCGTGCCCCGAGAATAGTAAAAAGTTGAGACTTGAAAGGAGTTGGGATTTGTCTCATTTCGGCTGCCACTGCACTGTTTTCGATGACAGGCAGCGAAGGTCGGATATCGGTTAACTCCGCATTATCAACATTTTGGTTCTAAGGAATTTCTTTAAAGCTGCATTGATAGCCTAAAGATCACATACGATTGCGACATTTTGGACTCATCGTATACACAATTAAAAGGCCATGCGCTATTCAGGCTACGCGCAATATAGGCTTCCGTTGTACTGACAAATCGAATATGTATATTAACTGCCTTAACTTTCATCAAAAATGTCTTTAAAACTAATAAAGATATCTTTGACCGTTATACATACTTTAGCATATGGGATCAGCCAGAAAAAAAGTCATCCCCATCTAACGTATATGGGATGTACCCTAAATTAATTAATTTAAATTATTTTTGTTACCGTTCTCTTATTCTGATCATTACCCACCTCTGTGCAAAATTACAGCTTTCTAGGACTTATAGTTTCTCCGCAAAGCCGCGGACGGACGGACGGACAAAGCGAAACTATGAGGCTTCCTTGTTGACTACGGAAGCCTAAAAATAGCACTGCTACAACGGGGAACCACGTTTGTGTATGTAAATGACCTGCAAATTATAATACCGATATTCATTATTATCTTATACCCATGTCCTTCAACTACTGAATAAAGGCCATTGTATTCTTCCTCCATCAGTAATCTCGTACCTTCACATAACCAAATAATTTTATGCCGAGTAATCTGAAGGAGGCAACCGACCAAAGTTCGATGGTCGTGCTCGACCAACGATCAATGCAAACGTGTAGCGAGAAGTACTCATTGTTTTTTATCTAAACTTTAGTCCAACCTTAAACCCAGAACCTTTCGATTTTTTTTATTTACAAACCTCATTTTAATTAATGTTACATTATTAGCATTTTTAATTATTCAAGAGGTCACCCAAAATTATTCTACTTTTTCCATTAAATGAACTGTGAAGCTTTAACTTGTGTTAGTAATTTAAGATACAAGAATTAAAAAAAGTTGTCCACGGTCAACACGGAGTTCGCCACTCTTGCCTTTTCTGCGGGTATATTTGCGCAAAACTGGAAAAGTTAGTTTTCAATTGGTTTTTCTTAAATTAGGCTCAAGTTTAAAGTTTAAAAGAACGAGGAAAATATTTAACTTTGCAAATTCTGAAAGAAAACCATTTGCAATTTAATGTTTTGTAACAAAATTCTACTGGTTTTATCTTGTGAAATTACTTTGTATCTAAAAATTCTTGATTGATAGCATCCAATATTATGATTAATGGAAAAGGAGATTTTATTATCTATAAGGAGTGCAAATTTAAGTGGGCCTCAAGATGATGCTACCAAGTTTCGGTTTTGTATCATTACATAGTAAAAAACTAAAGTCGCATCCCGTCTATTTGTCCCTATGTATGCTTTATTCTTTAAAACTACGCAACGGATTTTGATGTGGTTTTTTTAGTAGATAGAGTGATTTAAGAGGAAGGTATGTATATAATACGAGCACATTATAGAAAAACATTTTTATTTTTCTGTTAGGCGCTACGAAGTGCGCGGGTCCACTAGCCCTATTATATAAATCTTTGTTTTTTTGTAACCTAACATTATATTATAATAGTCAAGTTTGATATATTTGGTTATTCAGTACATAGGTGTATAAGGCCTTATGGGGGAGGTCATAAGGCCATGTTTTGAGCACAATATATTATGTTCTGGATAAATTTACGGTTACCGAGTTATTTAAATTTTTTCGAAAAATCAAGGAGACAATTTATGAAAAAATAACCCTATGTAATTATTAATTTTTCATTACCTCATTACGTGGACAAAACATCAGAATATTATTTTAATTAATAGAATAAAATCTAATTCATTACATTAAGAGAATAGAAGAGAAGTAAAAAAATTTGGCAACATTTAGGAATCCGTTGAACATACATATATTGCAATCCCTCCCCAATAAGGCCTTATACACCAATGTACTGAATAACCAAAAACCCTGTACCTATATATACAAACACACAGCCCACACGCTTTTTGTCAAATTATTGCAAAGTGCATAATGTTAAACTTATTACTTCCAGAGGTTTCATATTGATACTAAAAACCGCAGGGGTAATATCCGCTTATTTCAGTTTATCTAATAGCAGAATATAAGGAAGTATTAATCATCGTTAGAGCAGAAGGGAGCGTTAGTAATTGTTCCCTGGAGAGTGGAAAGTAGCTTTCATCAGTTTTGTTTGGTGAGTTTTATTATTATTAGGTACCACAACAATAGTCAGAGTAAGAAGCAAAGTTTTATATTGGAAAATACCGCATGTATTTCGCTTGTACTCGTATTTGTTGTTTACCTTTAACGTTAAGTAGGACTAAACAGACATTTGAAGAAGTCTTTTTGTCTTGCACAATATTTGATAAGTATGTTTCTTAAGTTTTAACACGTTTTTCTTCCATTCTTTTTTACAGTCAAACATAGCTCTACAAAATTAAAAAGTTTTTCCTTTTTTTTTTAATCTTTTGTTTCGCGAATTTTAATGTCTCCTGAATTTTCAATAAAAGAGCTTTTTTATTTCATTATCTCGTCTTTGGACCTTTTAGTAAATATTTTTTAAAAGTAAATACACTCGTATATCCGTATAAATAGCTCTATAAACTGCGATCATGAAATGAATGCAGGTAAGTTACACAGATTTTCGGTTACATTAGATACATGTAGTGGGTATGTATACGAGTACATACCTACCGTGTAACTTATCTTTCTTGATCTTAGTTTAATTTAGAACCATTATATGGCCTTTACAATACTTACTCAAGTCTCCTGCAAAAAGCACTGCGGTAAACTCGGCAAGGAACGAAGCAGACAGCAGAATAACTTTAATTCTTTTTTTTTATGGGAAGAAGTAAGAAGACGAGCAAAACGCTCTCCTGATGTGAAGACATAACGCTACCCATAATTAGTACAGTTTACAATGTCACCTAAGATTTTACAATGAAGAAAAGAGTCATGAGATGTTAACACTCTTTAGCCCAGTAATTTCACTAGCTACGAGCACAGTGCCCTCCTACCGAAGGACAATAATGTTTGCACATCACTTCTCAGGCGGTAGAATATGAAAATGAAAATGAAAAATTATTTATTTCAGTTACAATTTCTTACAATCGGTGGGTTTGAACCAGGCACTCTCTTTAGGCGATAGTGCCTGTGTTGAGAGTGCCTGCTCTTCCATATTGTTTGTTCGTGCGTGCGCGTGGGTGTGTGTGTATGTGTGTGTGTGTGTTTTTGTGTGTGTATATATATGTATATTATATATTATTCTATTCTATTTTTTTCAATAATTGCACTACTTCCTCATAGTTAAGAGATTTGATCCAATTAATTATTACTTTTTTTGATTCATATGAAGACTTTGCGTATATACATAGTTCTTTATTAATTTTATTATATAATGTTGCTGAACGATGATGATATTGTTTAAAGGCAAATTCTGTTTTACATTTTTTAGTTGGTATAGGTGGTTTGCTTCTCCTTTTTATATTTTTGTCGATGATCATTGGTGTAGATTTATGCTTTTTTAATAATAAGTTTACAATATATAGCTTTCTTACAGTTAACAGATTACTGATAGAATATATGGTTTAATAACTGGTACTGTTGGGATACCTACCTGAACGACCTCCTGCAAAGGAAGTCTACCCCCGGTATTACTACCCGGTATTACTGTTGATGCATCTTGGCCGACAACTTCGTTGAATGGGTGTTTTTCAACAGGAACCAACTTTTTTGTTTCCCAGCTGGTCAATTTTAGTATATGTATTATCGTATTTGATACAGATATTCGACCACATCAAAAAAAAATTATCCTAAGAGTGCGCTTAAAGTATATTAGACTTGTATACGCACGCCATGCAGACGCATTGATTAATTAAATTTGATATTTATTGATGAATGTGCCATAAGACAGAAATTTTATTCATTAAATTTGTCAAAAAACTTAAGTATACAAGTATTTACTGTGGTTCCTGCACCAGGACTGACTAAGCTATCAGAAAATATTTTCTGAGAGCGACATGTCATCGCATCATATAGAGCCGTCACTTTCACGCTGGCAGCGTCAAAATAGGAGTATCTCCCTACACACCCTACTTCCACCGATCTTATTTTATGCAGCTAGAATATTTTCTTTCATACACCGTGAGGACCGATGTAAGTCAGATGTAAATAAATATATGTAACCCCACCTCCAACATTATTACGAGTTTGATATTCCCGCAAGTAACTATTTCTGCACCGTCGTATTTGGAGCTTGTTAACGAAATGTACTTTGTTGAAGGTTTGTAACTGGAGATGTTGTGCGATATTACAATATCACCTATATTATTCAAGTTTATAATCACCACAAGTCTGCATCTCAACTTTCAAATACAGTAAAGTTGAAATTGTATGCTTGTGTGCGCATTTTGAGGTTTCAGTGTTAGTTACATACACACGATTGTGAGTACGGAAAAACTGAGACCCGCTTCAGCTTATTTTATTTCATAGCTTTTGTTGACTTTTGTGAACTGGATGAGAGTTGCGCAGGACCGGTAGATTGACGTATAGTGACGTGAAATTTTTAACTCATCCCAATTTTATTTGTAAAGATATTCTAATATGTTTTCGAGCCATTGGCCATGCACCTAAGAGACTAAGAAGACAATTGCAAATATTGTTCCTAATAGGTGTAACCATTCGATTAGAAGACAATAAATAGCTAAAAAAAGCAAGCGTAGAGAAAAGAGTGCTGCTATTTTAGTTGGCATTTGAAGTTTGACTAATATATAAACTTTGGCATCACCCCCAGCAAACACTACAAAAGTAAATTATACTCAGAAAATATATTCACATAATGTCACTGACAAACAGGCGTTGGATTTTAATGTAATTTCAGGCTTTGGATTTCGAAGCGCAACGATAAAAACAACCAGTTTGTTCAATCTGAAGTCCACCTGTATCTGTAGTTATATCTGTAGTTCAATATACAGAACTTTTCCACAGAATTTCACACAGGTAAAAGAATTACCATGACTTTTCCGTACAGTAACGGAGCGGATTAGCTGAGCTGATGTTAAGGGGATTGTGTTTTTTTTATAAAAGCGTCTTAGCACGCGCGTAGACCGATATTTGCAATTTTGTCTGTGGAGCCATAGTTCATTCCTCCCGGATGGATCAGGTCGGCATATTTCAGAAGCGATTAGACTTGGAGTGGTGTTGTTGGAACTAAAAAAATCACCCTTCATGTTTTTTATATAGTGAGACTTGCACCCGCTTTGTCTTTTTATTCCTGAATTCTATATCAACCTGTTTGGTAAGGTAGACAGCTGGCTGCACAGGCTACACATCCTATCGTGCTAATAATTTCGTTTTTTTCTTCTTAAAATGGCAATACTGCCACAAAAAATATATATATCATGCTGATGCCTGCTATCTGGATCTAACCGAAGTACAGCTTAACAAACTCGAACGCTTGCAGAATGTCTGCATTCGTTTTGTTTTCGGTTTACGCAAATATGATCGTATATCTGAATTTCGCGCCAAGCTTAAATGGTTACCTATTCGACTTCGCCGGAACTCTCACATTTTGTCCTTACTCTATACTATTCTTTTCAACTCTGCTTCTCCTTCATATCTTAAAGATCGTTTTAAATATGTTCATCTGTGTCATGATTTTAACCTGCGTTCTGCCCATACACGGTTACTGACACACACCTTACACAGATCTGAACATTTTGACAAATCGTTTACGGTACAAGCTGTCCGTTTATGGAACAATCTCCCCGTACATATTAGACATGCCAAATCTCTTGAAACTTTCAAAAAATTAGTTAAGGAACATTATCTATCTTCCCTTTTATAGATTTGCTTGTTGCAGCTCAGTTTATTTATTTATTAAAATATTTATTTATAATATATATACTTATTTATAAAATATTTATTTATAATATATATACTTATATAATATGTGTCTATATATTATTTATAATAATAATATTTGTATAATGTATGTATTATAAACTTTCTCATATAAATATTCTGTAACTAGTCTATGTATTTAGATACTGCACACCGCCGTCTATTATTGTATTTTCAGTCATGTTCCATTCCCAGGTTGTCTGTAAGAAATTGCCTAGTGCGATAAGACCGCCAATTGTTTACCTAGCATTAAGATATCTAGTTCATTAAGCTACTTTGTATTTGTTTGGTTTGCAATAAAGAATTATTCTATTCTATTCTATTCTATATCTTATTTTTGTTTATTCCGCTACTACCCTCTAAGTCTCTTCGGTTTCTAAGATCTATTGACACGTTCCATCAGGGAGACAGCTAGCCGTCATCGGTCTACAAACTACACATGTTTTATCACATATGCATAATCAACAAATACTTGGCCTATTATGTACCTCTATACCTACATGGGTAGGAATAATATTGTTAACCTAAATAACAAAGTTAACTTAGTTTGGTCTCATTGAAATCGTTAGAGGTACTATTTTGCGATAAAATATAGGTACTTATCAGACAATCCAATGTACAAAACTCCTCTTAGAAACTTTTCTATCAGACTTCGCTTTGAACTATGAGGCCAATTACTTAATCACACTAATATTATAAAGGCGTGTGTTGGTGTGCGTGTTGTTTGTTACTTCTTCATGCTAAAACGCCTGAACCGATTCAGTTGATATGTAGAATTGTAGAGCCTAAGTCACCTATAGGCGACTTGGCTCTACAATGACAAAGGACATCATATCTTTACCTTTCGCGGGTAGAATCGTTGGCCAAAGCTGGTTCTACATAACGCGAAAGTTTGTAAGAATGTGTGGACGTATGTTTGTTACTCATTCACCCCTAAACAGGTGGACCGATTGAGCTATAATGTGGTAGAGATAGCTTAGCCCCTGAAATAACATATGGGCTACTGTACACCGGGTAAATTCGCTGGGCGCTTAATCAAGGCGCGTTGCTCAACTGAAACTGACACCAATCCTTGATTATTTTAAACGCATATTTTTCAATTGAAATTCTTACGTGAATTGCAGAAGCAATCTGCCTGGATTTTGATTTTATTCAATGAGAATACTAAATATTGAACTCATAAACCTCTATACTAGTTTTCTATTGAATCGTAGATTTCATACTGTAATAATCCTTGGAAAATAAATATTACATAAAGTCTGTCATTGTTTAAAGAAAATGAGTACCAAAACATTCGTTGCCACACATCATTAGTGCTACCAAATGCTTTGAAATTTAAAAGTATGTGCAGCATAGCATTGCGTATGTCGCCATAACTTAATAGTTGTGGAATCTCGTCATGCAATGTCATAAAATAATATGTATAATATTCAATTGTGTATGCAGAAAACATGAAAAGTATCATCGTAGGTAAGAGTAGTAGTAGAGCAGGCCGCTACAACGAAGACGCCTATCTATTCTCTCCATTCCATGCTACGTTCGTGGTAATCCCAACCTGCACTTTTACCGCTCACGTAATCTGAAATCGATAGAATGCCAACCCGAGCTTACCGGCATACATCCAACGAAAAACCGAAAATCACTCGCCCTGCTCAAATAATTCCCACCTCAAGACGCGATCCTAAAAAGTATTGAAAGCTTCAAGTTATCGACATAGCGTGTAATAAAATCCTTTGGATAATGTCACTTCCACGTGCGCTGGTACTTACTATTTAGCATTCCCCTGGGGGAGCTCGAAATGACTGACTTTTCTGAAGGTAAAAAAGTATAAAAGTTCACATTACAAACAACAATAACAGGCGAAAACGATATTTACCGGTGTATCTCGGCGCGGAGTCGACTCTCTGAGCTCCCATATCTATACCAATTCTTAACTTGTTTGTAATGAGAAAAGTTTCCAGTATGTACCTATAAAATATGGATGTGAAGCATTTGGAATATTTTGAATAAATAAAACATTGTCGAGATATATAGTTAAGAAACATTACGATATAATATCGCTTCCAGATAAATTACGATATAATATCGCTTCCAGATACATTACGATATAATATCGCTAAATTAAAAAGTTAAGTTTTAATGTAATAATCCAGCACGTGAGTGTTTGAAACTTATCAATTTAGCGTAATTAATTCAATCAATGTTTACGCAGAAATTAGTGATTGAACTGTATTCGATATGATAATATAGGTATTATACCAGTATTAGATTTATTAGTCTCTAGTAAGCAAATTAACAACGCCTTAGACGCGTTAGTTTGTGTTCATAGAGATGTGATAACACTTAGATAAACACATAACCTGCCGAAACTAAAGACACCCCTGGAGAGCTTTAAGTTCTGAGCTTATCCGAAGTTTGACATTGGCACCGTATTAACATTTCTTCGAGGTGAAAGGGCCGAAACAACGGCGTTATGAACTTTTGTAAAGATCATAAGCAGTTACTGTTTAGAAGTGCTACAGACTATCCTAAGGCTATGACTATGGTATAAGATACAGCGAGCCGGATTATAATTATTAAACTAGCTTATGATCGCGGCTTGCCCGAATGAAATGCTTTCTTACAGGAGCTCTACTTAACAGAATTCGACCTGTGAGTTGATAAATTTAGAAAATTATTTAGCTACATTTAAGTTTTTTCACAAAATTATATTCTTAGACAAGCATTTTAAATCAAGGCCGAATGCGTAAATAATTAACCACAGCATATTATCATGCTGTTACAAACTCACATTCCAATATATAGTTTATAAAGTTTCTAATGAGAATAAAAAATGCATGCAGCAATATTCACTAGTTGTCGTCCGAGTATTATAATATCAAGTATCACAATGTTCGCGAAGAAACCGCTCTCGCGGGTGTCGTAACCGAGTCTCTGGCGAAGCGTGAGGCGAGGGTATACGGTCCACGTGATCCGCATACTACCACCTACCTGCGGGCAGGCCGAGCTATATTTGCTTTTTTTATTACCACATACATATTTCAACACGAATAACCCCAACAATATTTGGAAGTACTGAGAGCGCTAATGCGCGCGTGGAAGGAAAAATGATATCGTCCATCTGTTCAGTATTCTTTGTGGATATACGACACGGTAATTGAATTGATAACACCCACATTAAACACTAGATAAAAAGGTACATAAAAACAGACAGCTTCAAAATCAATCATGTTTTTAATAAAGTTTAGAGAACGACGAAAAAGGTAACAAGATTACTTAACTAGGTTGCTAATTTATTTTTTCAATCAGTGTGCTTTTGTGTATCTTTCTATAAAAAATGATAATTTTGGTTATCAATAATGTTCGGTAAGTAATCCTGAATATTTAACATTTTTAAAATACATCTTTTAACTTTTTATAGAAGTACGCTATTAATTATTTTATTCTCCCAGTGGGAGGCGTAATGGATTTGGTCCGATTAGCTAACTGCCAAACAAGATATCGAATATCAGCATATAACTAGAATAAAGTATGCTCGCGGCTTCGCTCCCGCTAGAATTATTTAATTTTTTCTTTGTTATATAACTTGGTTGTTTTTTGTTGGTAAGATTGATATCATTATTTTTTTTCTTTGGTTTCTTTGAAATTTATAACTTCAGTTCAGTTTTTAAATATCCTTTTATTATAGGATGTCCATTTATAAAACCCCAATGTGTGTATCAAATTTCAACTCAATCTGTTGAATGGTTTGAGCACCATCCTAATAGATCAGTCAGTTAGTCAAGCTTTCCTTTTATATATTCAGATTTCCATGTATTTTTTTGGTGATTGGCAATAACCAATCTGATCCGCGTAAAAGTATACGAATTTCTAAAGTGTTTTAACGGTTTTAAAAGGTTCGATGGTTTTAAAACCCTTTTAAAATTTCGAGACCAGTCATTGTATAGAGGTAGGTACAAATGTACCGAATGCGGTCTTTCATGATTGCTCTCGTATTTTAAGTTGATCAAAATCTTGAAATCGATGGCTACTACGTAAACTAACCCATACTAACCACACTTTTGAGTTTTTCACTTTTTTGTGTTTTCTAAATGAGCTTGATTAGTTCTATAAACTGTGTTAATTTCAGATGAAAATATAAAAAAATACGCATTTTATTTTTCAGTTTTCTATCGTATGTTGTTTTTTGTGCAGAGAAAATAATCGTAATTACTCTGACGACATTTTACGCGGGAAGAACGCGCGGGCGGAGTGATGCGCTGCGTATCGTATGTATCATCACTTACCGGCATTTACACTGATCTTAGGCATGTTATAAGTTATAACCTACAATTGTTTTATTCAATATTTTTTAAATATTATTATTATTAATGTTAGATTTAGCTAGTTATGAGTAATTTGAATGTCGGAAAATATTCACAAGCAGAAAAACTGAGAAATTACATGTGCATCTGTTCAAAATAATGTTGATTTTTTTGATGTTTTACGTGAGAACGATGAAGATTGCAGGAGTTTAAACTATAACACTGAAAACAGACTATTGGGTAAGTCACTCTCATAATAGTAACATTATTTTCTCATATTAAGCAAAAGAATATAATTTTTAATATTAATTTTGATAGAAGTCAACTAAGACTATGGTTAGTACCTCATACGACCATGTACGTTATAACTTTTTTATAAAAATATGTCGTATATAACACATACGGTATTTTACTGCGTTCACTATGAAAAGTCTTTTATCGTAACTTATACATACAACTTTTTACCTGGTTCATTTAAAATTGTTTTCTGTCGTATTTACTACATACAACAAATTACGTGGCACTATCAATAATCGTAACTAAACAATACAATAGTATACATGGGACTTCATAACAATAATGCTTTCTTATGTCAAACTAGCTGCGCCCAGCGGTTTTACCTGCTGTGCTATCAAATCAAATAATTTATTTGCGTATAAGGGTACAATATGGTTGGTAATATAAATAACATTATGATCGCCTTATTCTGCCTTTCGGCGTGCAACATTCCACTTAAAATTATTACAGGTATATCTAAAAAACCATTGACATTATAATATATCATTACATTGAGTTAAAATTATAATGAAATAAGTATAATCAAAATACCAAATAATTATGATGTCAAAGTGTAGGAAATTAATAATTATGTCATATTTAATTAAAATTGTCAGATAAAATGTCAAACAAACAATAATTTATCAGCTAAATATTCATCAATAGAGTAATACGCTTTGTCACATAGTAATTTCCTGAGATTATATTTAAATATATGAATGTCATTTACTTCGAGAAGTGCCTTCGGTAAGTGGTTGTACACTCGTGGCCCCATACAGGTATATGGCCTATATGTTATTCCAGAGTCCTAAGCTATCTCTACACCCAATTTCAGCTCAATTGGTCGACCCGTTTAGGCTTGAAAGAGTAACAAACATACATCAGACATCCATACATTATTTCAAATTTTTACGTTTATAAAATGAATATCTATGTCATTAGAACGATCACGTTTCTAAGATAGAGATCTACCTCTCTGATTTAGGATTAAGAAATATTCGACAATTTTACGGCCTCAGCTCCAGTCAGGTGACTTGCCTAGAAGAAGAATCTGGAAGATAGCTCAACACCTCACTCCGCTTCTCGTAGCTGTTCATTTACCATTTGTTTGCACCAAAGATTTTTGTCCGTATTTGATCTGTATTAATACTCTTCTCTCAATTACTCTACTAGAACAAACCACTATCCCACCTTTCTGATTTGTATGGTTATTACTACACTTCAAGGCAATATTTGAAGAAGATAAATAAAAGAATGGATTAACATTTAAAGAAAAACACTGAAAAGCTAGGTAAGAATATTTGAGCCGTAATACAACAGAAACCGTATCATGCTTGCAGCATATAAAATGTTTTTTTTTCTGAGAGCTTATATCTAAACATTAAAACACAGTTTATAAAGATAATCACGCAATAATAATTCAACAACGTGGCTGCATTGATTGGGAAAAACGGACGAATAAATTAACATACACACCTATTCAATGGTTCACATTAATCAGATATATTATGCTAAAACAGAAGGAATCACATACAAAGTTATTGAGATGAATAACCACCCATTTTTAAGACTTCAAATCTCCACTACATGACAAACATTAGGGGACAAAATTGTTATAAATACTGGTCAGTCAATAATGATTAGGGATTGAAAGTGCAGGACAACTGCGCAAATTTCTTTATAAATTGTGAAAAAAAACTTTGTGTTGAAAATACCCCGCGCCTACAGAAAAAAGCGTTGAGGTAACGAGACTTAGTGACAGCTAAATATATTGCCCATACATCAAGCGATAAAAAAAATTATTTGATAAGTATACATACTAGAGGTGTTATTCTAGCAATTCGTCACAAATTTTACGAAGTGAAGTCCCGAAATATTCATGGTACTGATTCCGAATAAGACTTATGATTATTTATTATAATTATTTTGTACTTGCGAGTACATTACATTTATTACATTATACTGATTAATCCTAGTTAAACGAACCTAGATCTCTTACACTGACTGATGACTAGTGATTTGACAATCATTATGTTGTACTGCTAGAAAAATATTGAAATGTGTAAAAACTTTAATATTATTTTGTGAGAGAAAATAGACCGACAGACTTTTTATTAGTCAACCTTATAAAGGACGTCGAAAGGCGCTGGATGCAGGTCGAATCCAATGGGGTCCAAAGAGGAAACCTGTGTTTAGCAGTGGACGTCCTACGACTGAGATGATGATGAGAGAAAATAAGCGAGTTGAGTCTTTACGGTTACCTAACAAATTTGTTTTTTTTTATGTTATAAACATTTTAAATAGTATTATTATATTACTTTGGAACAGGTGTTTTGATAGTTATGATACTATTTAGTTTCTTTTTTGTTAAAATCATTGTTAGTCGTTGTAAGAGTTAATAAGTACTGCTTATGGTAGTAATAAAATGAAGAACCTATTGCAATCTACGTATCTCCATTAGATTATTTTTATTTTTTCTGTAAATTAATTCTGTTAATTGTAAGTAAATTTCTTTACTACAGTGAATTACTTATTAACTTGCCTACTAAAACTGTAGATAAAATCATAGCCATCGAACATAGGGGGCCCTTTTGAGACAGTTATTGTAAGCAGGTATCAACTTAATAATATTTCGTATAAGAGAACTAGCAAAATTAGATCTCAGGATATAACATAATATCATCATAATACGAGTATCATCTTAAGTTATAGAAGAGAAGAAATAATAATTTAAAGTTGTAATAAAATATTTTTATGTAACAAATATATTTCAGGACTAACCACTGATCTTGGTCCTTGGTACCTATTTGGATCTCACTTTTTTGTCGTTGAAGTCAACATACAATCAACGAATAGGTACTTATATCGTAATATTGAACTTGGCTCTTATTTCACATTTATGTTTTTGATAGGATGTTATTTTACATCTACAAACATAATAATAAATACATTATCTCAAATCTATCTATTTTGTTATATTAAATAGATTAAAATGACTTTATGTTGCATTTTTACCAGTTAATTATCCTTAACTATATTAAATAAAATTAGAATGAACCAGGTAAATCATGGTATGTGCATGTTACCACATATTTTTTCTTAAATAGCCATTGTTTAAAATCGTAAGTTCCACATACGATATTTTTTGATTATTTGAGACGATGAATAAAATCGTAAATATCACTTACAATTTTTTTAACATGCTCTTAAGCCAAGTATAAAATCGTAAGAACAATATCTACAAAACTACAAATAATTCTATATTTATTTTTAGTCCATATTATTCTCCCCTAAATAATTATTCCGTAGTATAAATTTCAAATCAAAATGTTTATATTCAAAGATACCGTGCAAGAAAATATCTTTAAAGGCAAAAGTTAGCAAAACGAACATACGATAGTTTACGTAGGAGCCATCGAAATTAGGGTTAGCATAAATATTGTAATTAGACATAATACAAAAGAGCAAAAAGATCAAATCGTTTTATTTTTCACTAAAATAAATCAACTTTGTATTTGGATGAAATGTAGTACCTCTTTTTTCTAGAACAAGAGCAAAAGCCTCGGTTAGGCTATTCGCTTTCATAGTGTAAACAAATGCAGAGTTTCAGCCGACCCCTCGAAAGCAATTATGCTCCGAAAGCCCTCTTCGGTCACCGCCTGTGTAAACAAATTCTACGAGTTTTACGACAAAGTTTTTCGGTATAAATATTATCTGTACCGACTTCAATATACCGATGGATGACGGATGATTTGTCGAATATTCTCTAACAACTTTTGGTATCTCGTATTTCTATTTCAAAACTTCACAATCATATACTTTTATAATGTTAAGAAATTGTTATAGCTAGTTAACTTAAAGCTCACTAAAATTCTTGAAATATTTTTATTTTTAAGACACATTTTCTTACATTGAGAATTCAGGTTCCCGTCTTTTCAAAGACGTCTCAAAAGACCGAGACGGTCAAACGACTTAACGGCAAGCAAGTACATTTTTGCTAGAGCATGCATGTTGAGCATTTACAATAGAGATTTGTTTGATACTTTTGTAAAATATTTATTTACATGCTCGTTCGGTCAGACGACTACCTACTTGATTAAGCCTTACCTTTTATTTCCAGGCGACTATATGAAAAGATAAAAGGTTCTTAGTAAAATATAAAAATGTATTTACTTTCAGGTAAGCTGCTTGATCATTACGGAATATAGTAGACTACTCATTAAGTAAAGAACTAAAATTAAAAGTTTATCTTTAGAACTATGATATAACATCTCTAAATAAATGCTTATTCCAATTATATATTAATTACATAAATATAATATCATTACGTCAACTAAGCATTCCAAATATTTGTATCGTTGTAAACAAACCACGATGTAGATAAGTGCGAAACGTTCGTTGTTCTAAAGCGATAATAGTTCAGAACTTTATATAACCACCTATTAATAATGTTATGAATTTTGAGTTCGGGTGTTTGTAAGTAAACTCTAATTTCGCATTAACAAAAACATATTTTAAGAAAGGAATACGAAAGGCGAGTGCTATGTCAAAGATTATAATTTAGCTAAGTACATAGAGGTACTATTATATATAGATAGAGATTAATAATAGAAACACTGAAGTCTTCAACTCATCACAATATCAACTTCTTCTTCCTTTTCATACCCCACCCGCCCCCTTCCACTCATATCCCACCCTCACACAACTCATCCAAGTCACTAGGACTTCCCCTTTTCACCAAAATAATTATTCTTAATTATAACTGTTGTTGCATCTATCTCTGTCTGTCCTGTCTCTCGATTCGTAAAAGGCTGCGTTAAGTGTTAAGTACATAGCTCCAGGCTATCACATCGTTGGGAATAAATTACAACAATTTGCCATGAACGGTTTATAATCCGTGATACTATAATATATGCCTCGTTCCGCGTTCCGCACTAAATATTTGACTACGGCGCTCCCGAATTAGTATTCCGCTCAGTTCTTGTTACATTAATCCAAACAACAATAGATATTAATATGCACGTTCAAATTAACGCTATGAATACAGTCTCGAGTAATTTCGCAGTTAAATGCAAGCAACTATACTTCCTAACATAAACGCTCTCATTCGCTAACTGAAAGGATTACAATAAAAGTCTTTTGTTATTTTTATGTTTAACAAGAAGGTACGGTACATGTAATTATGAGGTACATACGTAATAGCTACTACTACTACTATATAATAACTGCTATTGACATATCTCATCATATTAAAATCTATGTAAAAAAAATACTTCCACTGTCAAATGAAACTAGATAGCGCAGGAAATAATTATTATTTTAATTAAGTATCCAATAATTGCAGTTCGATATTGTATCATTACAATACAAATCGAATATCATTGGTAAACGAAATAATCCGAGCAATGCAAATGACACATTTCTCATATTAACGTGGATTAAGCTGATATTACGAAGTTTACTTGTTATATGGGCAGGACTCGGATAATGAGAATATAATAAAAGCTGTTTTGATCATCTCCTGGGCTGACAAATACAGCCCTTCTTTTATAAGAAATATATGAAACCACATGACTACGATTTAGCGTTTACTACTAAAAAAGTCGTCTCCATTAGAAATGTTGATGTTGTGTATTGTAATTAAACACTGATTCTATTACTCGTACTTTATTTATATGGATCTTACAATATTAATCATAAAATATATGTAAATGGGTAAAAAATTATTTAATTAAAAAAATTATTTAATCCGTCAGCTTAGCTTATAAAATTCTAGATACGCTTTATACTATTTTGGGTTGGATATATAATTAAAAACGACTGGGATATAACAGATATTGGGTGGGGGTGCCCTAATGTCTCATTAGACACTCGTACAAACTGTTCCGCCCATGTTCTTAAAAATTACGTCATGAGTTTCCTACCAGCTATAGGGCATTGCATGTTATCCGTTTTTTAATTAAATTTACAAAATATAATTACGTCCGATATAATAATGGACTAAAATTGTCAACATCCGAATTATTATGTAACACGAATTTTTAACGATACAACTTTATCTTTAACTGGTTGAATAACAAGACAATTTTTTTTTCTCTGTGATTTAAATCTATTTTACATTATGTAATAGTAGAAAAAAGATCATCTATACTATCCCTATCTTAACGGCATGCAGAACGCAGGTATAAATTTAACTAAGCTCTCTCACAGTAGATAAAAGAAAAATTCTCCGATTTCCACACCTTATTTATTTATTATCGGAATTTCAACGGCTTATTTGAATATTTGTTTTATGACTTTTTATTATCTTCTAATACATATGTTACTACAGAATAAGAGAGTCCCGTACAGTCTCTCAAAATCTATTTTTCAATTCATGGATCCCATAAAACTTTAAATGGATCGTGTTGTTGAAAAAGTAATTAGGCACTATAGTATAAAGGCTAATAATCGCTTGCAGATTCGTGGAAACGTACGCCTTTGAAATGTGAGCAGTCCTATGTACATAGGTACGTAATATTAGATTATAATATTATGTATGTCCGTGTGTCGTGCGTGTATTTATTTATTCTAAAAGGCTTTCGGCAATAACCATAATTAAAAATATTGTATATAGAAACAAACACTACGAGAAAAGAAGAAGAAAAATAATTAGAGGTAAACTAATATTGTAGGGATGTGGACTAAATTTATTTCCTAGAGATTTTTGAAGTGAAAACTTCTTTAGCGGCGCTGAGCACTTTTTTGTATGGGTAAAAACTTTCAAACTCGAGTCAGGGTCACGTGATGCTGATCGAAAAAGCGTAAGATCGAGGGGAAGGGAGAGGAACTAGTATCTCTCACTCTTTCTACCGTGCTTGAGTGTGCTGCTCTGTGAATTTGGTTTAACTATGTCAAATGATCGCAATTTTAGCACAACGAAATACAAAACTACTATTGATGCGGTCTTTATTAGACACTTAAATAGGTTCGAATCAAAACTGTTTGTTTCTTACTTCAGTTATCATAAACCAATTGTATCAGTTGTAAAAATTTGGGATGATGATTCTGATAATAACGATGGTGTAAAAGTCGTCGAAATTATGGATGGAAGTTGATTTTTCTGAGAGATAAAATTTAATGTAATATATAAATAACGATATAATATTATAAATAACAACATATAAATTGTCATATTTGTGTACGATAGCGCAATAAATAAACATTGTATTCTACCTCATAAATGATAGTATTTTTATACTTATAATTAAACACAACGTTAATATTGAAGTTTTCACTTCTGCCGGCACTCCCGGAGTGCTACCTTTTTTTTCACCCAGAGTATTAAAAAATACTAGACACGTATTTTTTTCTTTGTAAAATATGATTAAAAACATTTGAGATACATTTTTTTATAGCAAGCGTTAGACCGCAATCTCACTTGTTGGTAAGTGACGATGCAGTCGAAGTTGTAAGCACACTTGTTCAGTAAGAACCTATTCACTCTTGATTTGAACAAACCCACGTGAACATCGCACTAAAGTTGCATGATAGGAGTAAGTGACGTCACAAACAAAAAAAAAAGCAGCCAAGTGCGAGTCGGACTCGCCCATAAAGGGTTCCGTAGCAGCAAGTTACATAATATAAAAGTTATTATATTTGAGTTGATTGCATGATAAATATGTAAAATGCGGTTTACGATTTATAACGTATTAGAAAAAAACTCATTATTAGATCTCGTTCAAACCAATTTTCGGTGGTAGTTTGCATGGTAATGTACATCATATATTATTTTTACATTTATCATTCCCTTATTTTAGAAGTTACGGGGGGGGGACTCATTATTCCACTTTGGAAGCGTCTCTCGCGCAAACTATTCAGTTTAGAAAAAAATGACATTAGAAACCTCAATATCATTTTTAAAGACCTATCCATGGATAACCCTAACGTATGGGTTTGATAAAAAAAATTTTTTTTGACTTTCAGTATGGGGAGCCCTTAAAATTAATGGATTTTTTTCTATTTTTGTGTGAAAATCTTAATACGGTTCACTGAATAGATCTAGTTACCAAGTTTCAACAGTATAGTTCTTATAGTTTCGGAAAAAAGTGGCTGTGACATACGGACGGACGGACAGACATGACGAATCCATAAGGGTTCCGTTTTTTGCCATTTGGCTACGGAACCCTAATACGTATCTAAATATTTTTTATTATTTAAACTACGGGCTAATATTATTATCTAAAATTTTTTTGACCTTACCAACATCTCTATTACACATGTATTTTCAGGATTATCCTCGCCCTCGAAAAACGTTGTGTTGAGCAGAGTCAAGGGTGAAGACACAACTAAATATAGAAGTGTTAGACCTTGCTCAGGAATGTGGATTTCGCGAGGAATTCACTCGCGCGTGAGCTACGAGTATTTATTAGTCTTTGCTGCTTGTATACGCAATGTATGATCGCCTTGTATTTCGCCTTGTATTTCGATTGAGCCTAGAAGTGTATGTGAGTGGCCATACAATAAAAACTTTGACACTTACCCCCGGGGTACACTTCCTTTGCAAGAGGTCGACTAGGTGGGTACCCCAACGGTGTCAGTTATTCTACCGCCTGCTGAGTGATATGCAAACATTACTGTGCCTCGGTAGGCGTTGTAGCTAGTAAAATTACTGGGTTGAAGACTCTTGACTAAGAAGCTCTGGTGCAGTGCACCTTGAATTTTACACCATTGTAAAATCCTTGGTAGCACTGTACCGATTATATGGGCAGCGTTATGCCCAACCATCAAGAGAGCGTCTTGCTCGTCTTTGTTCTTCTTTGCATAAACAATAACTTTTTTCAGCAAGTACTTACAGTCTATAAATTTTCTTCACCGTGTATTAAATCTAATGTTTTGTTTCAGTTTGTAACCAGTTTGCCCGCGGTGTGATCTCGATGCTCGGTGCGGTCTCCCCGGACTCATTCGACACTTTACACTCCTACTCAAACACGTTCCAAATGCCCTTCGTTACGCCGTGGTTCCCTGAAAAGGTACATATCTTTGTAATCATGCGATTCCATGTTTTTGTTACTCTTTTAATATAAATATTGTGAGTATTAAGTGTTTTAGCGCGCATAGAATGTGCCTACATCCCAAGCTTTTTGACGTGAAGAATTAAAAAACATGTTGAAAACCTACCTGTACCCAGCAGTTTTACCAGCTGAAAATAATCAGCCTTTGAATTATGCCAGAGTCTAAGCTACATGTAAACCAAATTTCAGTTTAAGCGTTTCGGATGTTCAGGCGTGAAGAGGTAACAAACGCACATGCACACATAAAATTGTACATATTATGATAAAAGCTTGTATAATCTCATCATCATCATCTCAGCCGTAAGACGTCCACTGCTGAACATAGGCCTCCCCTTTAGACTTCCATACGTACCGGTATTGGAAGCAACCTGCATCCAGCGTCTTCCGGCGACCTTTATAAGGTCGACTGTCCACCTTGTGGGTGGACGTCCTACGCTGCGT
The DNA here is from genome assembly GCA_947507615.1 of Hemithea aestivaria. Taxonomy (NCBI): domain Eukaryota; kingdom Metazoa; phylum Arthropoda; class Insecta; order Lepidoptera; family Geometridae; genus Hemithea; species Hemithea aestivaria. Next base: position 8,301,814 of record OX382323.1, read on the forward strand.
TTGCTAGTCCGTTTGTAGTTGTATAATCTACGTACTTCAAATATACTCAACAATAGTAGGACTAATAAGAGAAAGTCAAATTTTATACGCAATATCAAATATTCTTTATAATTTTACATTAACACTGTTTCAACATTCGGACTGGTACATCAAAATATTCCAAATTTTATTTGGCAGACAAAAAGTAGCTCTGCAAAAAATTGTTAACTATGATGCAACATACGAATGAATGCAACACTGCGCTGTTCGGTAAATACGACAATATGCGGAATTAATGAACATATATAAGCTTTCCCATGACTTTGTCTGCGTTTAATATATGTAGTTCTAAATTAAATTGACTTTAATAATAAATTATATTATTATTATCTATTAAAGTCAATTTTTGTTGTTTCTACGTTAAACTAGCGTGCTAGCCAACTAATTAGCTTCCAAAAAATTTGGAAAACTGGCTATTCAAACTTTCGTATAAAATATGTATATTAACGTAATATATTACGCCACATTGCTGTAACACATCCGTGTATGAGATTTGATGTACACAAGTAATAAAATTGCTAATGAGATAAATGTTGACGTGTGTCTTCAAAATAGCATAAAGCGAGTAATATGATGATAATATATAAAATGTCTTATAAGAACGCCATATAACGTGAGCGATGCTCTATTGTGTGTCTCATTAATTATTCATTAAATACTCTGTCGAGGAGCCTGTCACCACTCCTGACACCTTCAAGATTTCAAGTAAAATATGAATGAAAAGAAAACGTTATTTAATGGCGAACGCACAATTTAAAAAGTACATTTTACTTTCATAATATGTAATAGTAAAATACTTGCTCATATTATTTGACTTTAAAAATAGGGAAGATCTTTGTTGTATTTTTACTTAAGAGAGATTTTATTTGTTTGGCTGGTATAGAAAATGATTTGTTTAGTGGAATATATTTTTTGTTTTATTTGAGTTGTATTTATTAAAAATAAGACTTAAGTATTCAAGATAGCAAATGAATTTGAACACTGAACATCGTCTCGAAACACGACACAATATATTACTTTAGCGCAAAGACAAAAACAAGGATGGTTAGCCAGTTTACCGATGCTGCTTATAATAAAAAACATTTGTGAAGTATGGTTTGGGCGATGCCTGAAGTTAGTCGCCAACTTAATATTTTCGGAACCATTCAATTTTTTAAATATTTTCATGCTACTATAAATACGCTTATTTAAATACTACCTCATAAAAAAGTAGATAAAACTTTCTCTTGCCCTTTCATACCGAGCCTAGGCTTGAACAATTCAAAAGCACAATAATTTGCCCTCGTCCTTTTTGTCAGTCGTTGAGCCAGTGTTAAATTACTATTCTCATTATAAAGCGAATTACCCGTGGTATCCTCACCGCTCACCGCTGTCCCAGACCATCAACTGTTTCACTTCAAAATTCACAACGCTCTTGGACACATTTCCGTGTACCTAAAAATAAAATGAAACTTAATTTCGTTGCTTACTTATGAAGATGTTAATTTTATTGTTGGGGTTTTTTATTTAAAATGCTGGAATCTGATTAGATATTAGGTATAGTTAAATAAAGAAGCTATTTCAGAACTCAATCATTTTATTTCGGCAAATGAATAATACCGACTTAACCAATTTTTGGACTTATTGTTTTACCTCTATTTTATATTTTAATTTATCTTAGGCTATAAGCACACTTAACAGAAAATCCGTCGCGGATCTTTAGTGTCGAAACGCCAAATTGACATGACATTGCATATAACTTTCTAATAAACGTGAGAGATTATTCGCTCTGGTTCAATATTTTTTACCGCGACAGAAGAATGGCGCAGAAACTTTCTTCAAGCGTGCCAGCGTCCTAAGTGTCACACTAGGGCATGGTCGGAACAGCAAATTAAGCACTCTAGTCTATTATCCGTCATCTTAATGTAAAAAGAGATTTTACGCAACTCCTAAGTGCGCCCCATACACCTATTAAAATCTAATTCAGTCTAATGGAATGATACAACATTCTAAAAACTGAAAACACACTATTTCCAATAAAACGTATACCTTTGCTTTAGAAGCTAGAAAAGGCAAGTCATCGGCGATCAAAGAAATAAGTTTAATACTCGAAAAGGACGCTAGCAACGCTGGATGCTTTTACTACTTTCCGAGTAGTTGCCAAAGTTGATTGTAAAAAGCAAAAGTTGATAGTAAAGTTCTTCCTGCAAAACTACACATACACAAATATATCACACATAATGAAAACAGACTACGCTGTGCGCCCTTAATGAATGTACCTCTAGAATGGATACATACAGCTTCCTTCACATGAGTTGCTTGGCTAGTGCACAATACGGCCTAGTACATAAGCGGTGGCACCCTATTTACATTTAGATCCTGGACGTACTACATATACGTATATAACAAATTATTATAGTCCTTTGTAATGACCGCAGTCATGCAGAATTCCGCGAAGTCCCTCTCTCGCAACTGCGAAAGCGACGTTATGTCATTCCCAAAGAAACAAGGAAATTGTCACTTCACAAGCCGGCGCTTTGAAAGTCATTAGTTCAGAGTTTAGACACCATTTTCATACAATAATAACAGCGTTTAAAAATAATTTAAGTTGCCCTTTAGCTTTTTTCCATAACTGAATTGAATTTCATTGTTCATGCAGAAAAATCATAGAGAAAATTAATTCTTTTATTATAATAATAATAAAGGTTATATTGTTAAGCCATATAATTAAATTACAATGTTTACAATCATAAAATTATAGATTTATCCCGCCTTTTAGGTTTAGTATGCTACCATCTACGGCCGCATCGTCGCTTAACATCACGCGAGGTCGTGGTCAATGGAAGGCTAACCTGTATCTAATGAATAAAAAATTAAAATAATAATAATATTAAATTATATATTATAATATGTATCACAAAAATTGCTGTGTTATTTTGCACTCATACATTATTTTGAACTGTAATAAAAAAAAACTGAATAAGCTAATAATAGAACCTGGATATAAAATCCTCGGTAAGTCAGCGTCAGAGATCATTAACAAGTTTTTTTTATAGAACTTTGATGTTATTTGTTGATTCAGAATAATGTATCTAAAAATAATTATATTAAAATCAGCAAAAAGAGAGCCTTCAACCTTGCATGCTAATTACAACCTTCCACGAAGACGTTTTCTGAATAATTAATGCATAGACCCCATCAAAATATGGGGTTTAAAATAACTAATTGGTAGGTATTTATATTACAAAAATATTTTCGAGATTCGAAAGCTAACGATGATGATAATATTTTTAGCCTTAGTAGGTACATATTACGAAGTGGCTGCGAAATCTTGGAATATCAAAATTGCGGCTCACATCTACCTTTGGTTATAATATAGCTCGAACGTATTTAGTTATAAATGTAATATCTAAGATATTTCGCTCGATCTCTCCTTACATAATTTCGTCTCAATAGGCCTTGCTTGATTGAATCTGACTTGAGTCACTAAAATCCAGCTTCGATCTGCTGACTGAATAGGGCTCCGTCTCTCCGCCGAACTCAAACAGAATATCGAAAGGTCGTTGTGGAGCTAGTTTGCATGTATATCTACACCGCTTTGACATTTTTTACATCAAAGGATCGTGCACCGTAGTTGAATGTTTAGTTTGTTTTTCAGTTATTGACACATTAGACAAACAGTGAACTGCAACAAGCTTCATGTGAAAATAGCCTTTCTAGCTATGTAACTCGTGAGGAAAATTATGATAATAGTATAATGTACACTCACTCTCACGCTTTTTTCAATAACTGTCCGAGTTTTACAAATACTTTTCATTTTATTGTGAGCGTTGTTCACTTATAAAGCAAATATTTGTTACTAGCAAACGTGTAAAAATATTACCGACAATTTTTATCCGGCAAAATGTTTTACTGCGGAAATATTTATATGGTTATGGACTAACTTGCTGTTAGCACCTGTATTAATTTACACGTACGACGTACACGTTTATTGAATATGGATTTATTTGTATTATAAATATTTATTTATTAATTACATAATATGTTAGCATCGGTAACATGACGTTCGCCCACAAATAAAATAAAAGTTAAAAATTAATTCGATAACGTTAGAAGCTTTTAAATGAATTGCGCATATAATAATATACCCTAGTTTATACTTACTCGTGGTTTTGTTCGTGTGTAGAAATCCTTTTTTAATAGAGGTCTACATTTTAAAACCTATCTGTGTTTCAAATTTCAACCCGATCAGTTCAGCAGTGCGTTAATAAATAATTTAGTTAGTCACGCTTTTTTATATATTTCAGAAAATATATATCTTGTACCTACAGAATATCATATAATGTCGATGTATGCTGGTGTCCAGAATGTACACAAGTTCTATTTATAACAGATTGAAAATACCTCTTTGCAAAATCTAATTACTTTACCTGGAAACTTTTGATGTACTAGTATATATTATATAGGGAAATTCAAAATCGTGGACGCGTGTAGATAAAGGTGCCATCATCACCACCAATTTATATTTGATCTTAGAGGGCTATATTTACCCCAAATCTCCGACAACGCGCCTGCGATTAGTGTTGCTGTATATGGGCAATGAAAACCGCTCACTGTTGGACGTCAGCTTGGGTGTCTGTTTCTAATATAAACATAATTTTAAAAAATAATTGGAAAGGAGTTTGAAGATTTTTGTACAGATCGTGGTACCTACAAGTCCATCATTTGGGTTTTTTAATCCAGCCAATCAATAACTCACATCAATACCCACAAAAAAATATTCTGAGTCCACGTCACGTGATCAACTTTGACGCTTAATAATTCCAACACCTGATATTTTACGAGGATGTGTGTCGAAATATTTTTTGTTGGTATTGATGTTAGCTATCGATTTATATAAGTTTCGTCATTGGCCGCAATTTTGACAAAAAACTATTGCGGATCAGTAGGTATACCACAAATCTTTAAACTCCTTTAGAGGGCGGAAATACAAACCACGCGACGCTGATCTGTTTGTGTTAATATAATTATATAAGTTTCCTTACAGGTCCTGCCTCCATCGTCTGGGTTGGTCGACTATGCGGTGAGCGTGCGTCCGGACTACCACCGTGCTGTCATCGACACCATTGCCTACTACTGCTGGAAGAACATCATCTACATATACGACTCTCATGATGGTAAGACTCCATCATCATCATTCTGAATTTATCCCAATTTAGAGGTAGATGCGATCTACACAGGACATTTTACACTTATATTCATCTTTGTCAGCCACTGGGTCTTTACTATTTTCTTTTCACGTACGTATGTACCTAGTCAGGTCATAAGTATTGTCACACAGTAAAAACTTTTCTTTTAGAATGCTGGCCACAAAAAAGTTTATTGAATTCGAATTTCGAATTGTTCATGAAAATAAAAATGTATACTTTTTAGAATTTTACTCATTTTTAAATATGGAGTGGACGCTTAAAGAAGACCGTGTTGCAGTTATTGCGTTGCATCGTTGCGGTTACGCGCCAATTCAAATTTTTGACATACTGAAAAATTTGAATATAACCAAAAGATTCGTTTATCGTACCATCAAACGATACAATGAAGACTCTAGTGTAGATGACAGGTCAAGAAGTGGTCGCCCTCGGTCTGTTAGGACTCCAGCAGTGATAAAAGCTGTGAAGGCGCGAATTCAAAGAAATCCCAAACGTAAGCAGAAACTGTTGGCCCTTCAGATGGGGTTAAGCAGAACCACGGTGAAAAGGGTGTTAAATGAAGACTTAGGGCTTCGGGCATATCGAAGAAAAACAGGACATCGTTTAAATGCTCGTCTAATGGACCTGAGACTGAAGAGATGCCGCGCTTTGTTGAAGCGGTACGCGAGAAAAAAATATCGAGAAATTCTTTTTTCGGATGAAATATTTTTACCGTAGAAGAGAGCTACAACAAACAAAATGATAAGGTGTACGCACACAGTAGTGAAGAAGCGAGCAACTGTATTCCGCGTGTCCAACGAGGTCATTTTCCATCCTCGCTCATGGTATGGTTGGGAGTTTCTTATTGGGGCTTAACAGAGGTACATTTTTGTGAGAAAGGTGTAAAAACGAATGCAGTTGTGTATCAAAATACAGTCCTGACGAACCTTGTGGAACCTGTTTCTCATACCATGTTCAATAACAGGCACTGGGTATTCCAACAAGATTCGGCACCAGCTCATAGAGCGAAGAGCACACAAGACTGGCTGGCGGCGCGTGAAATCGACTTCATCCGGCACGAAGACTGGCCCTCCTCCAGTCCAGATTTGAGTCCGTTAGATTACAAGATATGGCAACACTTGGAGGAAAAGGCGTGCTCAAAGCCTCATCCCAATTTGGAGTCACTCAAGACATCCTTGATTAAGGCAGTAGCCGATATTGACATGGACCTCGTTCGTGCTGCGATAGACGACTGGCCGCGCAGATTGAAGGCCTGTATTCAAAATCACGGAGGTCATTTTGAATAAACTTTATTGTCATAAGAATCTATGTTTTGTTAAGTTCATTTTGGTATATAAATGGTTACATAATAAACTTGTTCCAATAATTTTATATTAAACATGTGACAGAATTTATGACCTGACTAGGTATATCTGATATAATTAAAAACACACATTATGTATTCTGTGAATAACTTAAGTAGTGTCAAATATTTCTACACTTAGAATCAGAAATCAGAAACCACTTCTTCTTTAGTCTGGAATCAAAAGTTAGAATTAGAATTATGATATTTAGTCACGTTTTGCGTTTTCTATACTTTGCTTCCATTGCGTGAAGTTCATCCAAGTCACTAGGCACACATTTACTCAGCTACCGCCCCGCCGAGCCTCCTGTGTTTATTTAGGTATTAACAATAAATCCTGTATAAAAAAGATGAGGAAGGTACTCAATGCAATCGACGACATAATAGCTGGTTAAATAATGCTGCCATAATGTACGTTATGGCCTCATATTTCACAACGTTTGTTTTCTCATTATTATTCCTGACTGGGGAAAGTATTAAAGCGGGGTAAAACGTTACGCCTTCATTTCTGAACGAAAGAGAGGTGGAATTTTTTAAAGTGCCCACGTCCAGAATGTTAATTTCAAGAGAGGGTAAAAGAACTGAACTCTTTTCTCCGAATAATGTTTTCGGTATATTTGAATAATTTATTTTGGATTCATTAGATTTTTGTTATTGATCTTGCGGGCAGTATAGTTTTAAAATAATGGCGCTGTAAAATACCGATATTTACCGTTATCCATTTAATCTACTGGTCACTGGTAAATAACCATGCCGTCAGGATATTAATATTTGTATTTAAGAACAGCACATTGCACTGCAGTCCTACATTTAATTATTATACCTCTAAATAAATAAAATGGACAAGTTTTTATGATACAGTCAAAGTTTTTCCGCAATTTTAGAATTGAGTCCTAAATTGGTGCAATTTTAGAAATCCCTTGCAATTCATGATTATAGTATGTAGCCGTTAACTTTTGCCTTTGACTTTATCCTTGAGGAATTAGTGATTTAAATTATTTTTTATTTATTGATATCTCACACAGACACTTCCTTTTCACTCCTTAAAGATTTAAAATATAATTATATTACTCTGTAAAACTCAAAAGAGTCTATAAATATTATTATTAAAGGTAGAGAAGCCGATTTGAATAAACGCAATTAAGTTTGAGTTTGAAAGGATGCTGGAAAGGATGATTTCTGGGTTAAGGGATATAAACTATACAATATACTTTTCCATTCCATATAAAAGGGTCACCCTTTTATTTCTTCACTAAATTTTATCTAAATCAGTATAGCGATTAAGCGTGAAGAGGTAACAGACATAATTTTATAAAATTATTATAGTATCTAGACATTATCTTTTTAAAATAAAACTCAGTTAATTTTATATAAATCGATTTAAGCGTGAAGAGTCGAAGAGGTAACACACACACACACATACATTCATTTGCATTTATAATATTCACATATAGACAATTGACAATTTTTTTATAAGTATTTTATTGTATTTATTTTGGTATGCAATAAAGACCAGCACACGAATTTAAGTAAAATACGGGTCCATATTGGCTCGCATAAAATTTTGAGCCCTAATTTAATGTGGCATAACGTTTTTCAGCCTAAACCTCAAAACGCCTAACGTTTATAGGCATAATTTTTTGGCCTAAATTTTTCCCCCATAATATTTTTAAGCATAATAATATGTACGCCTATAATTGTTACGCATATTGTATTAACGCATAAAATATCTTACCATAATATTTTTCGGCATAATTATATTCAGCCCTAATATTTTTCGACACAATAATATCTAGCCCTAATAATTTTTGGCATAATGATATATTATTTTATTTCTGAATTTCAAGAAATTTACAAGTCTATGTATGACTAGGGTACTCCTACATAGTATTAATGGATATTTACAAGTTTCCACATATAGGCAACAGAATATTACAAACATGTTATGGACAGAAAACAAAAATCATTAAAAGTAAGATTTTAATATCTGGTTTTTTTTAGCTGAATCTTGCCACAATAATATATTACTAACAAATCTGCAAAATATTATTAATGCTAAAAGAAACGAATTATATTGATTTCAATGTTTTAAGATAAAATCTAATCTGTTCTTCTAGCGGTTGTTTGATTTTGTCTCCTCTATAATCCTCGCTCTAAATTAGAAGGTGTGGGGTCATTTTTGGCACTTTGCTGACCGCTGCCGTGGCACTGTGGACACTGTTCAAACCTAACCTAACCTAACCTAACCTAACGTATCCGAGTCAACTTTGTGACAGTCAATCTCTCTGGGTGCTATAAATTGCATTCCTAAATATCTCCATATTATACATATATATGATTTTAGTTTTATGCCTTAATATAATTATGTAAAGTTATGATTATGCCCAAAAAAGTTATGCGAAACATTTTCGGCCAAAATAAATTAGGACAAAAAAATTGATGCGTACTTATATTATGACACACAAATTTATGCTTTACAAATATATGCTTAAAAACGTTAGGGCAACTGACAGTTATGACAAAACATAATTATGTCTCAATATAATTATGGAAAATTATGATTAGGCTAAAAAAAGTTATGCGGAACATTTTAGGCCAAACAAAATTAGGCCAAAAAAAATTATGCGTGCGAATACGCACCCGTAAAATACTCCTGTTCTATATAACAATAGCCAAAATAATGTAAAATTTATTTCATATTACAGAGTATATAATATGTCACCGGAAAATATATAACAAGCTCATACACCCGTAATATTATAATATGAAACGTTGACATCAGAGAATAAGAACAAGATTATCCGTAAAAATGATTCATCTAGAATCGTGTCGTAATTTTCATAAGCGCGTGTGCGTACTCAACAACACGTCCTCGTAAATCTTATTACTCTACATGTAGGTAAGAATATTCTTATAACACAGTAAGGACACTTTAATTTGATACAGGAAATAACTGAATTAATCTGTGAGTCTAGGTTGTCTCTGATAGATATTTGATCTTATAAGTTCAGGTTAGAGGCCTTTGGTAACCTGTGACCGCTAATGGATAGACACAATGCCTAATGGATTAGCTCAAGCTGTAGGTTATATGAACACAGGACTAGATTTGAACCCATTATAATTATAATTACTATTTATTTATTGATCCAAAGTATATAACATTGTACACATTCATCAAATTCACGCTACAAGTTTCGTTCATCGTTTAATCATTAAGAAACAATCCAATACACAATGAGACACAAACATGTATCCACATGAAATGTCAAAAGGACTAAAAAAAAGCACACTTACATCACAAATTCAAGAACATTATATAAGTAGTAAGACAACCATCACATTCTTAGTTTTCTGACAAGATGTGAACACTTTTGCTTAAGTACTGAGTACGTTAGATGCGACCTGAAAAACTGCTTTCGTAAAGTTTCCGTAATGCCACACTTATAAACACAGTAGCTACAACATTATTTTTTTAATTTGATGCCTTCATACCGTCGGCACGGCGCGTGGACGACACGGGGCCGTGTGATTTCAATATTAAACTTTTCGTACTCCATTACCTGCGCAATATATTTTTAAATATTTAAGGAAGTTTACAAGATGAGGCAAAAAATATTCTAGCTCAACAATTTTTGTGTAACACGAGCCTGGCTATGTTCGATATTTTAACCTATTAGCTAGTAAACAGGGAATATACCACGTAACAGTAGATTTACTGCCAATATTTTCTTATTTTTGTGAGAAATCATCAAAATGTTACATAATTATGTTATAGATATACGTATGCGGTTACTCATTTCCAAATAGTCTTTTTTGTGAGACGTAGTCACGGATCCGATGCGACGTAAAATTCATTTTATGTCACAGTCACAAGATCACCTCCGAGAAAGGAGCACTTTGCAAACGGAAAAGCCCATTTACATATAAAATGTGGTAGCGAAATACACTTACTATCCATAGATATGTAACGTTGCGTTCGTTTCGTCTTCACTACATCATTATCTATTATCGCTATAAACATAATAAAAGACGGACCCTGCGGTGACTGACCCGCATTATTGTTATCATAAGTTTTTCAGAAACGTTTCCGTAATGCATATATACGATATCAAAAGAAAGACAACAAGATGAAAATTCAGATTAAAACACGGAGTATTATTCTAAAGGAAAATAAAAATGAAAAGACTAAAACGAGGAGCCAGAATACGGATGCCGTACCCGGCGGTGGACGGTCGGCGGTCGGGACTCGCAGAGTGGCCGCCGGATATGATGCAGATGTTAAAAAGCTTCGCATATACCAGAGCGTTTTTATTATAGAAGCAAATAAAATAAACCAATGCATTTAAACACAAGTATGAATAACGCTATGAGATACAGAAACGAAAGGAAATGAAGATCGAATTCGCAGCAATACCGGAACGTAGATCTTTTCGATACCCAAATTACACCCTCCTCAGGCTGTCTGTCACATCAAAGTCGATGTTCAGAAGACTCTAATTTGAATACCGCACGCCCTGTTGTGAGAAAAGCCAAAATATCTCGTGAGAATTCTGGTGTATCTTCCACGTGCACTCTATTTAGTACGAAGTCTGTAGAGCAGCGTGTCCCAAAGTTTATCTAGTAGATAGAAGTGGCTGATTAATTTAACTAACAAGGTGAGTTTATTTAAACTGGAAGCAATTGTAATTCTCATTTACTTTTAAGACAGCACGGACTCATTCAGTGTTTCGTTTTTAGTTAAGGCCGGCGAGTATTCCACAGCAAATTAATGCATAAAGTATCCAGTGTACTACATAAATGAAAGTGAATCTGAATTGATGGCTATTTGTGTAGCTGTTTTCATTATAAAATTTGCTTACTATTCTCAAAGTGATCTAATTTGATCAAAGTATTCATTGTCATTATTAGATATTTTAATAATTGAATTTATTTCTAAAGGAGTTAGAACTTTCTATCTACAATCTAAACTCAACAAACTTTAAATATATCCTACATAAAGGTAATACAACAATATAAAATATCTTATTCATTTTGAATAAAGGTTCGGTTAGATACTCCTTAAATACAACGACCAGTCACAAAATATTCACGAAAAATAGTAACAATGCTTTAATGGCACCGCCACGGGAAAGAGGTTCACGAAGCTTATCTATGAAAAGTTATAATCTAAAATACCTTCCGCCGGAGACGTAGTTTACTTTATGAAACTTTTTCAGTATTTCTGAAGTGTTTTTAAGCCAACCCGGTATCAACCCTCAACATGTCAACAGGGAGTTTCCGCATAAAATATATTTTGAATAATATTGCCTATCTTCTTCCTTGAAATTTATATTTCATCTAACGAATGCATAAACGAATTAACATTATAAATCTCATCACCAAAGCGGATTCATCCGACTGTCAAATCTCATTTTAATCGTAACGCAGATAAATACTGAACGTTCAAAAGAATCTCAACGTCGAAATCTTTCTGATTTTAATATTCATTTGATACGATTCTGCAAGATCATCATTACTGACGTCATCGTTATCCGCGTCGATTACAGCTCCCCAGTCGAACATTCCTCGTATTTTTACACTTTATCTGCCTTCGATAGGCCGCTTTCCTCATGTGATACCTATTCGCAGCACAAAAGCCAAATCGGTCCACATTATGTTCTGCACTTCATTAATACGCGAGCTTCATAACATGCAGTGTGATGTTAATGGCTTGCTTTGTTCTCAAATACTGTAATTAGGCAAAATCGTATTCAGTCATTTGTGGTACATGAATGCAAAACAGGCAGCCGTACTCCGGTAACAATACTCCCTCAGACGGCAATAACGCCATCTCCCTGCTGGCTCAATGCCTCCTCGCCTATTTATCGTGTGCTCTTTGAGTCTCTCTTTCCCTAGTAATGGTTCTTATTCCGTACCTATCCTTGTTTTGCGGTAAAAAATGCTCAGCCGGTATTTTCATGGAGTCGAAAAGTAACTCCAATTCTATGAAGCTTTTGCTCTGCTTGTAAAGAGGGTTTCCATTGAATCAAGATTATCTAACTATGTACGTAAGCTTTCTGCAATCACAACGGGAAATGTATTCATTTACGGTGTTCTCTTAATTTTATTTCCACTGATGAGATAATGTCAAAAAAATTAACCCTAAATAGACTTGGATAAAATGCGTGAATGAAGAAATGCGTGAAAAGGGAGTTATCGCGAGATGGCGGTGACGGCGGGCAGTTGAATAGGGCAGAAAGTAAAGAAATGAAGTCCATTGCGCTATTTTCTTTTATTTCATTCATTAATATTAATCAAATATGACATAAAACAAGCTTTGTAGCGTAGGGTTGTATGATAACAAAATCTTAAAAAGTTGTAAACAAGTGTTATGATATCGATACACGTCCTCGTGGTACAGATACGTGAAAGTCGTGGTCTGTTATTGAAACAGCCTAATCGTCTAACTCGATACGGGTAACAATAGGAACGTGATCCCGACGTATTGTCGCAATAGAATAGGAAGGATTTACCAAGTCTCTGAATAAAACAACCCAGCATCTCGACTCAGCCGAGTAAATGCCTTTGTAATCACATTGCTGAAGCGTTTGCGGACCAAACGTGAAAGAAACTTTGAAGTTTCTGTTTAGTAAATAGCTACGGCGTTACTTGTTCATAATTTGTTTAATGGGCTTATTGTTTCGTTGTGAATACGATTTTAATGAACGGAGGGTTTATATTTATTTGTTCTTAACAGCCTCGGAAAGCAATTTGTGCAGTTGTTTTTTAAATGACCACTACAGTCGTAACTTAATGCAATGTTGTAATAAAAATAATATTCAAAACAAAAGATATAAGCACAGAGAACCAATTAGTTACGAACACTAAAAGGGTTTTACAACTTCATAAAGATTAATATTATGTACAAACGAATGTTATTTCCTATGCGGAAATACTTCTGTACTTTTATTATCTTCCTTGTTTCCAATAAAGATTATAACAAATAGAGCTAATGAAATTGACTAAGCGGATTATCGTACAGATCGGATTAAGTTCTTTTCACATAGATTGTGTATTATTTGAGTGCAGAGTGCAGTAATATGATCAATGGGGATTTTTTTAAAATAGACAGATTATAAACTCTTTATTGTTCATTTATAGATTCTTAATGCAATGGGTTTTAGGAATTTCAGAATTAAATTCAGTAAGACTTTACACAAGAGAGACGGATGATTATATTCGATTTAATGCCTCGGGTTACAAGTGCAGTGTTACGTTGGACTTATGAGGACCTTTAACAGTTTGAATTGTAGCGATTCAATAAAGAGTTACCTAAACTTTAAAAATAATGTTTTTGTGGGTGTCGGTGACTTTTGATTAATTTTAGCTTGGCTTAGCTTATTGAGGTTAAGTAGCGTTTAAATTGATTATAAGTAACGTTCCAAAATAAGGTTGTAGGTATGTCATTATACATTATGCTCTGTGTATGTAATTTATTATAGAAAAGAGCGATGACTCCCGCTCCGGGTCGTTTTTGGTTCAGAGGATGGCCATGGGTTATTCAGCGTGGCAATGCCGCGAGTGTGATGGGCACCTTTGCACTTTGCACCGGGAACTATTGAGGGCGAGTTATTTAGTCACTAAGTTGACCTAATTGCTGACTTTGTAAATACTTGATATTGATATATATTTTTTTATTGTTTTAGTTTTTAAGTACTGTTTTGTATATTTTTTGTTTTAATATTTTTTTATAATAGTTTAATGTAATAACTAGATTAAGATTTATTTTATGCTTCATTTACATTAGTCATTCAGAAATAAATTCTCCTTTAAACATCAATATAGAAATAAATGTATTCTCTATGGGTCGACATGCAATAAATAAATAATATCACAGAACACTATATATTAATTATACAATTACTTCATATTACCTATATGGTATACATTCTTTTAAAGTAAGAAATAAAAGTAAAGCCACCAGGTTGAATGTGGATTTTCGGTAGGTGTAGGTTATATCGACTTGCAATTTATTCAGAGTTTAAATGTATTAAAACCCAGGGATTTTGCGGCCCAAACCGCGCGCCGGTCGGGATTCCTTGCCGGGAGTATAATGAATTTTATTGCTTTCACATTATAACGGCTAACGGTCCAAGTTAGTTATGGCCACACGATGTAATTTCGTACCCAAGTGTGAAAACCGATTGGACGCATTCGTTATCCATAGTTTTTATTAAATATTTTACTTTTACATCCATAAACAAAAAGAAAAGTAATTTCAAGTTCATAATATTATTGTCTTAAAACAAATTTATATCAGTAACAATAACACTTCAATCTTTCAAGTATTTATAAAATAATTTTAAAAAAAATATTTTTATTATATTTAACATTCTGTGTGTTCTGTATGTGAAACGAATAGAAAAGGAAGGCCCTTTTCCATTTCCATTCCCTGATTTTTACTAAACGTAAACAATTCGCGAACTTATCGCATAATGCAAACTCTTGTTAGGAGGAATTTTGACAACATGCAACACACACATAGCTTTGCACGGAATACTATTGTTAAGTATAACAATATACACTTAACTTATATGTGATACAAAAATAAAGATATTTTTTTTTTACATTATACTATCTGTACTTTAATATGATAGCTAAATAATACAATAAAATAATCGTATAATAAACATAATGTGTAAATGACTTCTATTAAGGAAAACGAACATACATTACGGCGAGCGTTACTTTGAGCTTTGTTAATCAGTTTGTGTGTCGAGTTCAAAGGCGATAGTTGTCCCTAGACGATACTACTTTGTCACAGTCACTTAGTTTAATCTTATTATCGATTAAACATCAAAATCACTCTAAACATAAAAGGAAGTATATCTACGGAGGGGAGACATAAGGGGAGCTATTATAATATGGCAGAACAATTACATATGTGTCCTTACATATGATCGCTAAAATACACATATTTTGATATAATATTTAGGTGTAAGACTCGGTTCCCTGTTTTCGCGCATACATTTTTTGACGTAATTTTACTTGGCATACCTTCACTTATCTTAAATAATCAGGGAAAATTTGTATGTGCAAATAAAATTCCTTTTCGTATATAAAAATAAACATGTTAGCGGCTAAAAGGTGGCCCAAGGGCCACCCCGCCGCACCTGAACCTACTATTAAGATATGGTACTCAAGTGATATTTGTGTTAAAACAAACATTAAGTCATAGTAAAGGACACATAATCTGACCTCCTCAGAATAGCACAGAGGTTTTATGAAAGATGGATCCGTGGGACCAGGAATTTCGTGATGCACTCTCGACTGCACCTATAGAAAACTCAGTCACAAAAGAAATCAATCAACATATGCATTAAAAACATCCGTGACGCTATTGGCCGATCCGGTAACATCAAACAAGATATCAAGCAAGAACTGCTAGACAACATTATAATCATCGAAGAACTCATCACACTCCTCCCAAGCAGCCAAATAACTCCACCATCAACAATGAAGAAATTAAATCTACGATTAAGCAATATATTTCGTTGGTTTGAATATTTTGAAAGTTATCATAACATGGACACATATATTTTGGTGTAAAAGTACGTAAAATAATAGGAGGACGGCCCATTACTGGTGAATAATGGCACCCACTCAAGAAGTTGTTCATACAGCGGAGTTTGAGAGCAGGTCGAGCCTCGAGGGCTAAACAGGTAATAGCGCCTCCTGATACAGACACTAAAATATATACAACTAGAGGGAAACCGATGGCTTCGCCCGCTCTCTATTTACTTCCCGTAAGAAATACTTAAGTACCTCCACCTCCCACCTCCTCATACCTCAAGGGACGAACACTCTTGTCTTTAAAGTGCTGTAATTGAAACTTTAATTACACAATATCATATTTAAACTTCAATTTTATCACCACAATTTCCACATTTTCCAAAGTTATTTTCTTAACGGCGTTAACTTCAGTAAAGACAAACAAAAAAGTATCTCTAGATAAAGCCAGGTATATTTATGTTGTACTGGTACTTACATTGTATAAGAAATCGATTTATATAGTTTCTACCTATGTATCTATATACGTTATGGATGAAACGCCTGAATAACGAGAATTGCTTTTTGGTGGTTTTATGAAGCGAGAAAATGTATGTATGGGCCGGATCGGAGGATAGTGTCAAGTTCAAAAGTAATTTATTCTGGCTTTGAGATATCAGGATATTTGTACACATAAATAATAAAACGCCATTAGAAACGCTCCAAATAACTTTTTTAAGGGAATTTGGCACAATAAATAAAAGAGAAGTTCTGAAGTAGCGACAAATAAAATGTAAAACAAAAATTATCACATTGAGAAAAGGCCGAGACACCGATAAACCTACCCTAATAGAAACATTTGGGCAATTTGTACGATTTCCCCTAATTGCTTCTTTTTTTCAATAACTAAGTGGTTTTTATTTTATTTGTGTGTGAAATTATTATCCATCCTGTGCTCATTTATTGTTCACTGTTGGGAATTGAATTGAGTAATCTTATTATTCAGTATTATCTTATATTTCAGTTATTCTATTATCCCTTGGTAGTCGTTCATGTCGTGTCCACGCATGTACTGTATTATTTGTTGGCAGATACCACAGAGGTCGAGTATCATCGTAATTTTATCGTTTTTCTTAATTTTAGATACGACGAAGTGTATGGACTTAAATAATTAAGATTTCACCAAAACATGAGGGCAGTAGGTAGGCGACGCATTCTCCCGACGAAGTCACGAACCGAAGCAATTGACTTGTTGGCCACGGTCGGGGCTCCATTCATCTCGCACAATATAAGAAAAGACGTAATCATGTCGAGAGAGGAATCACGTCCAACGAGCTACAGCTCCGGAATTCCGTCTGGCCCGACATCCCCTGCAGTCTTCACTGTAGATAATTTTCTTTGCAAAAAAGAAACTGTCTTTTCTCTCTTTACTTAAATTTTTTACTAAAATTAGGATAACAACCCGAAACAATTCCACGCTTTTCTCCCTTATATCCGATTGGACACAGAAATGTCTGCGGAATTACACCAGCGGAGTCATGTGTGAGTCAAATTGAGAGAATTGGTAGCTACCAACTACCAGTTTTGTTGTAGGCTTCGTTATTTTAGTTTCGTTTTTCATGTGGAATATTTACAACGTTTCGTGATCCGGTTCAAATATTGCGGGTGTCGTGTAATAAAGGTGTGACGGATGGCGGCTCTCGACCGACGCGACTCTCTCTATAAACTATAAACGGACATCTACTGCAAATAAATCAACATTTTTTAATTGTTTATTGACACGAATGTGCGCATCTAAAATTGCAAAACCACTCATATTAAATACTCTCTCAAAATATTTAACTGCTATACATGTTTGACAAACGTTTTATTACCAGCCTAAATTGATCGATACTGTTGTATTATTATTATTATGCCGCTCATATGCACGGGCCTTTAATAGGCGAACACGTAGCCATAATTATTGTTATCAGAATTTAAAAAAAATGTTTTGTGGCAAGTCCGCCCAAGAAAAATGTATTAGTTTAACCTCTATAATTACGTAAACTTAGGCTAACGGTTTTAAATATTTTACAGTCTATAGGATAACCGGCCCCACCAAATGTATAAAAAATGTAAGTATATAGAAGTCCTTTGTAGCCTCCGCCAAAGAGATTAACAATAAAGAATCAACTATTTGAGAGTTACTCGAGTTTTCCCAAAGGATTCTTAAACTTAACCTGATCTAGATAAGTTTCGTAGTCGTTACCAAGCTGGACTCCAGAAGATAAAGAAAAACTTTTCGATTCGAATTCAGAAGATGCTGCAAAAAAGACGTTTCAAAGTTAGTGCAGTATTCGCGACGGACGCGCGAATATCCCCAGTCCAGAACTGATCTAACTCCAAACATGTAACTCTTTCCAGACTTTATCGAAAGCTCAATGAATATTTTTAAATAGATTTCAGCTATGTTGAAACATAGACACGCAAAAGTTGTAAAAATAATCGTGAGCACAAGACGGAAAGAAAAGCAAAAAGGTCATTTTAATTCAATTAATCTAGAAGTCTTAAGGATCCGATCGAGTGAAATAAAAAGAGTTTGAAATAAATTTTACAGCGATAACATTTGGTAAAATATTGCGATAAAACATTGCAATGAGGCTGAGTGTCATCGCATCACCAGCGTATCCAGGGAGCCAGGCCGCGACAAATCCTACGAAACTCCTTCATTACCTACACGTCAACCCTCCTCTAACACGCGCCTCCGTCACAGCTTCAATCTTTTTGCGGATATTACACTTAAATTATGACAATAGCATAGAATGACTGCGCCACCGCTCTTAAAGTGATGAATGACCGAATCCATCTCATATCGGCTCTTCAATCTTAACATCTTTTTATTCACAGTCACGGGACTCGATAGTTTTGTTTGCGTTGAAAGCAATCTACGCTCGCTCGCTGTGTTTATTCGGTTGAAATTATAATAAAATGAAAAATGTATCATATTATATGGCTGCATAAAACAAAATTAATATTATACCATGTATACTTACTTTCATTGCGTAACATACGTATTGTTTGTAAAAACTTAAACTGAACTTTTAACACACAAAATACATACATACACAGATAAAAATGCTTAATTAATAATTTTGCTTAATTTTTTGTTTAAGTCATTACCCAAAACTTATCAAAGCAAATTTGTAATAAAATACAAGACAATAGACAACTAATACAGAATAAAATAGACTATTATTATCCTAAGCAAATCAAAATCATTATGTCTTATATTGGATCTTCTCAAGTATCTCGACTCGATTAAGGAGTAAATAAAAATAAAAATAATATAATAAATATTTCAGGACATTACACACAGCGCCAACTAACCCCAAGCTAAGCAACTTAATGCTTGTGTTATGGTGATTAGGATAACGGATATAATACTTATATATACTTTTCTTTTGTAAATACATACTTATAGAAGGAGGAAGGAGTAAGGAGTAGTTTAAGGAGTAAGTTGATATCAGTATTTCATCGGGCTACTTAATAATTTAATCGCGTACCATGTTCTTAATTCTACGTTAGTTTTCACACTTAATGCCCCCAAGCGTATGATTTAATCAATTGCAACTCTAGTGCTTAGTTGCGAACGTGTTTGCACTTCTGAGATGTTGCTTGGACTTTGTAAACTTTGCCCAATTCCCAATACCACCCGGTTATAAGGACCTGACTTCGACTCAAGCAACATTACTACTAGTGTAATTAGAGATGCGGCTCGGGTATACGAGTATACTCGTACTTTACGAGTATATAGAGCTTTTTAATTTTTTTAAGATAAGCCGCCTTTAAAATAGGTAAGTATTTTTTTTATTAACTGGCGTAAATGTCATACATAACTAACTTACTGCTCGCGACTTTGCATACGTAAAAATCATTTTTTAGTGGGGGGTCTAGCATAAAACCTATCTGTGCATGTGTTCAAAATTTCAACCCAATCCGTTTAATAGTTTGTTTTGTGTGTTGATAGATCAGTCAGTCAGTCACTCTTTCCTAGACTAGAAGATGTATGTTAAGGTCCCTTTCAAATGGCGCAACTTTCTCGCTCGCACGATATCACAATATTTTGATAATATTAAGTAAATTCGTAGAATTAACTTTATGAAATATTATTTTGGTGGAAATTTATAATAGTTTTTTTTTTAAAGGGACCTTAAGATAAAGCCCAATATTATCTAGTTGGTAAATTACAGTATGATACTATTAAAAAGCATTCAACGGTGGAAGGGGTTTTCATTGCGAGATCCAACGAGATTATTATCTAGAACCTGAAATGAGCCTTACAATAAATGTATGAAGGTAATGTTATTATTGAACACGTACCGTTATCGTTTATAATCCCTGAAATTTTTTTTTCTTTTATTCTACTAAACCGAGATGAGTCATTGCCGTCGAATCTACGCGGTACACAATACTGTGGTTTTAAAATCTCGAAGAACTAAATACCTACTAAATAACCGTTTCACAGTTTAATTCTAACGAAACTGATAAACCGACTTTTATTCTCTGTAAACATCAAAAGTGTTTTAAGCGATGTCTAAAGCTAGGAATATTTTTAGTTGCCAACAATAATTGCCAGGCACAGTGGCTCAAAGTTAGCGACTGTAACAGCGAGTCGCGGCAAAAGAACTTTAATACTTTTAGTTTCAAACTATGATATCTACGCTTCCTATTTTTCTGGAACGAAATTATTATTATCTACGTAGTTAGTTTACAGAACGTCATATATTGTTGGTTTAACTTTAATCGATCTAATCTTCATATAAATTATAATATGTATGTACTTAAATCTAAATATTTAATTAAAATGTCGACATTGAATATAAAATTTACAGAAGTAAAATAATCTAAACATAAATGTTAAATTACAATTAGGTAAAAACAAATTATTTAAACTGAGCCATTAATTGTACTACTCGTTTTAATCACACTAATTTAAGAAAGGCGAAAGTTTATAGTTGTTAGGTGCCTAACATACCCTAGAGGGTGAGATGCACCTGTCGTTGAGCCATTTTTTTTATACTAAATAGGCCTTAGTCGCCTACATCCCAACTTATGGAAAGTGCAAATGCGGTCGCCGATGAATCACGTAAGTTGCCCAAAAAAACACCTATTGCACCAATTTTTCGGTCGTCAGTTACACGAATCATGTAGCAATGGTTTATGTACTGACAATCAAACCTATTCACAAAGACGTTCAGGAGGGTGTTGGAGCCGAGAGGTTACGGATGTTTCATGTTTTCACGATGGTGTCAAGAATGACATTTGCCTCTTATGAAGCAAAATGAAAAGCTGTGGATTTGTTATATTTGTTATTTAATTCATGTTAAAAATATATTTGAGTACATAAATAAAACAGCAATAACTTCATATTGGTAAAGCATAATAGGTATATTTCGAATAAATATTTCTAAGTTCGAAAAAGGTTTGTATGAACTGTAAAAGAGGATAATATGCGTGCAAGGGTAGTGGATGAAGATATGACGGACAATAGAGCAGAATGGAGAAGAAAAACTTGTGAGGATCCTACCAAGTGTGGGCAGGAAGATGATGATTTATAAGTTCGTCATATCGTTAGGTGAATATTAGTCTATACGCGCGATTTGAAAAAGTGCGTCAAAATTTTGTCATCTGAACATACGCTAAATCGGTATACAGATAAGTAAACACCTAGATTTGATTCGCTCATAAAAGGTACTATAAGAGTACATTAGAAAATATTGACATCAAAACCAACAATGAGCATTATTATAGATACATCAACTGAAATCAACAATAGTCCATAATATAACGAATACATACAATAAAATTTTCTATTATAAATACTATTATAGAGGTATATTTTGAACGTGTTCTCGTATCGAATGAAGGCCGTTGACTTACAGGGGACAAGGAGACCCTCTGCCAACAATACGTCAATTATAGGACTTATTAATTGATGTAATCAAAAGCACTCCGTCAACCTTCCATAATTGATTTCCTCAAGTAAAGTGTCAACGATCTTATAGTTTAAATATTCAAGTGAATCTTCACTTGGCCTAGTTTATAAAATAATTACTTGTTGGAAATATAGAACATTATAGAGAGTATTAAAATTAAACACGGGTACTTTTATCAGAAGAAAAAGTAAATATACACATTTAAAATGATATTTGCATATAACATTTTTAATTTGGCATCATTGTTAAAACTATTGGCACAAATAATATATGTACATAGATAATATGTCGCAATTTGCAGGCGAATCGTATGATTTTGCATTTTACATATGGCCTCGGCCCGAACAAACACAAATGCCTAAAGGAAAAATGTATATTGACTAGTCCTGAAATTTAATGTCACGTCAAATTAACGAAAAATACTAAGGTGAGGTGGGTATCTGGTATATACTTGCTTGGAGAAACTCCTACAGCATATTTTTCGCAACTGAGGCCATTTTGTTAATGGGTCACAACTTACAAAAGATAAATTTATTTGTTAGAAAAGACTTGTCCTTATTACAGAATACAGTGGAGTCGGACATTAGTTTGTTAGGATAGGTTTGAACAATGAACAGTGTTACGTTTACCTGATAGTGGACTGTATTTACTAATATTTACCGACTGGATTTTACTATTCTATTTAGAGGGGTTTTCAAATAATAACTTGAGTTTACACTTTCACTGCATTTATTTCCCAATCTAGGTTACCTAGGCACTAATTTACACAAATATCACTTTACGACTTACTTGTTAACACTTTCAAGGCTAGGAGACGACTGAAGAATACTGAACATATTTTACAATTTTCCACTTATTTATATACAATAATTAGGTCTCCCGCCCGTACAATTCTTATGAACGCTAATTGTGCAAATTATAACTCCGTTTCCTTTAGTTATATAGGCTTGTCTTTGTTATGCATTTAACGGTCATTAATTATTATTACAATTCAATACCTTAAAATTAAGTTTAATTTTACTAAAGGTTCTTAAGTTAATGTTCTTAATGCTAAAGGCTGGCGTTGTCCTTAACAAACAGTGTCCACAATACGTTACCTATACGTTAAGGGAAACTTTAAAAATATTATAGAACACTTGCTTACAATAATTATAATTATAATGGTCCACAAGCTAAATATATATACGCTATGGACATAGATAATCCAGGCGTTTCAAGTTTCAAACCACTGTAAGGTGGTAGCGTATCCAATATGCTGGCATTGTTATGTTAAATTGCTTCGTTGCACCAAATTTTCGCCTGAATTAACGTCATATTATTGATATAGTTATATCATATTGTAGTTAATATATACGTTACGTTAATTAAGATGCTCTGAGCACCATGTTCCATGTTTAAGTCTGATAAATTTTATAATTCTAAGACAAATTTAACAAACTCTTTATTTTAATATATCGTTGTAAACTAGGAGTTTCTATTACAGGAAATTCGGAATATGTATTGGAATTCGCGTACGATGAACTGTACTACAAAATAACTAAGACTACAAAATTTTCAGCGGTCTTGCCTTCTTTCACCAATGACGCGCTCATTACTATTTATAATGATTTTTATTGCCTATGTATCATTTACCTGGTATATGCCAATATCAAATCATCCTACACAGTCATATGGGCGGATGATCTTAATATTACTTTTTTACGTTTCCGCACACCTCTGTGAAAAGGAGCCTTTACAAACGCCTCGTTGATTTCAAGCTATAGGACGTTGGCCTATGAACCGTGTTAAATGAGAAGCGTTAGTATATTATTATCTCAAAACTGGTAACAATCACTTTCGCGACATTAATATTTATTGTACTCAACTTTATAATCAGTTTCACTGTTAAGTTTGATAAAGTCAGTTAAGCTAGACTGTCACACGACTGTTGTATGATTTGTCGAAACGTGCCAGAATAATAACGTTTCAAACACTTTGTATGGCTAAAAATACATTATTACGGTGGGTTATGGCGCCACAACACATGGTAAAATTGCGTTTCTAGCCATACTAAATATATTAGACACGTAACACATACACTAGGTACGCCAAAGTAGTGTGGCTCTAGGTAAAGTGTACAACATTTTATAAGAAGGAAGCCCTTTCAATCTTGAACATGATAACAAAAGTATTTACTCGTATATCTATTTCAATTAATAGCGTATACGTATAATGCTGTGTAGAACACATCTTTTTCTACATCTATCCAATGATACCTGTATAGTATGTCGCGAAGTATAATGTGTATGTATGTGTGTGTGTGTAGTGTAATGTGCTTGTTCTCATCGATGTTCATTATTCCCAGGTCTTCTCCGCCTCCAGCAGCTGTTCCAACACCTGGTGCCAGGTAAAGCATCGTTCCGGATATCGTTCGTGAAGCGAGTGAGCAACGCGACAGAGGTTGTGGACTTCCTGCGATCTATCGAGAGACTTGACCGCTGGACCAACAAATATGTGGTGCTCGATTCATCCACGGTTATTGCCAAGGAGGTAGTGATACTACACGTGCGGGATGTTCAGCTGGGGAGGAGGAACTACCATTACTTCTTGACTGGACTGGTGAGTTACTTTATACTATGACGACAAGGCCCGATTTAGATATGGCGCTCGAGTCCCGTACTGTTTACCGAGAACTATTTTACCCATCAAAGGATCCAAAAAAAATTGTTACTTATATTAGAGGTATTTTGCTCGATTGCACTTCTTCTTTTCGAGTCGAAATGGCCATATTAAATGGTAAAATTGTTCTAGGATTAGTAACATCAAGTTCTTGAACTGAAGTAGTGGAAAATATATGTTATTTATCGATGGCTACTCATATCATCTTATTAGAAAAAAAATAATTTTATTGGAGTTGCAGAAAAAAAGAGATCATAAAAATGGGGTTAGGCCCGTTTCGCACTAGTTCCGTTTCGCATCGTTTCGATTTTACCTACAAAAAGGTGCCGTTTCGCACGGAAAATATTTTTTGTACTGACGAACACTAAAGTTCTAAGCCATGTTTGGTGGAAATCGGTCCGCCGCTACAAAATGGCGGATTACTTTTTTCTTCCACAACCCCCCTCAATATGGGTATCCTTAATATGAAAAGGCTTAAACTAGTAGAATACAATGCACTATGATAAATTTAAAATCTAAGATGGCCGCCACCAAAAAACCGCTAATTAGATATTTTGAAAGCGTTGCGTTGGGTTTTTTTATTTATAATTAAATTCATTTAATTATTAATTTTATATTAAGACGGTGAATTTACATCAATAATATTGATTTGTTTTAACTTTATTGTTTAAGAATAAATATTTTAGTTTAGAGCTAGGTACTCTAGACTCTAGGTGTATTCAGTATTCTTGATTTATTCTACCAATTTACATTGTGTTTGAAATAATACGACATGTAATATAAAGAAAAAACTAACTAGGTAAACATAACAAAATTAAGAACATTATTCTGCAAATTAAAATATAACAATAATATATATTCAAAATGATTAATAAATTCATCAATGGAGTAGAAACACCCTTCCAGCAAAATTTTCTTTAATTTCAATTGAAAAATGTTTGTCAATTTCTTTCAACTCCACCGGTAATGAATTAAATAACTTCACCGCCTGATAACGCGATTAACAGAAACAAAGAAACATAATAATAAATGTGTTTTAATGGATAATTTTATTGGCCTTTTTTTATTTTAATCCTTTTTTTAATTACGAATAATTTAGAAGGGTACCTACTGGTCACTGGTTTTAGCTTATGAGGTACGAGGCATCCAGAAACTTTAAAAATCTTTGGGAAAATGAGTTGGAACTAACTACTTTTATGTTTTTTTTGTCTTATTTATTCATAATCTATTAATTAATAATAATTCTCGTAGTTATTTTAAACAACCAAATAATAATGGGGTCATAAAATATACACGTGCATACAAATTATTCTAAGAATTAAATCCCGACTACCTGGTACATAATAGATTTTACATTATAGGGGTAACTTAATTATAAGAATACTGCGCCCAGCGGTACCCGAAGTACTCCAGCCTATCTATTATTCCTGGGTCTAAACTATATCTATACCATATTTCAGCTTAATCGGTCCACCCGTTTAGCGTGAAAGAGTAACATACATCCAGACATCCATACATTCTTACAAACTTTCATGTTTATAATATATTAGTAAGATAATTAGTTGGTTTTACTCACTTCATAGAAAAATTATAGAGATAAGCTTAGAGAACAAATACAAAAAAACTTATTGTTCTAGGGTGTTTGTAGTTGAGAAAATAATTATTAAGCTTTTTATTTTATTTTGTGTAAGCTTGGGTACATTTTCAAGTATTCATACTACGAAATCTTGGTCGCACGACAATTTAACTTTATACGTAAAATTTACTTTTTTATATAGTGTCAACATATCTCAATAGATGGCGCTATTTTGTTAACACAATAAATTTAGGAAATTTGTCTATGACACTGATATACAGCAGTTAGCAGCAGTTTATTCACAACGCCATCTAGTGACATTTTACAAGTCTTACTAAACTTTAAATACAACAAACGATATAGTTTGTTTTATTGACATCATAAAATAAATTAACATATTTTACATTGTTAAAAAGGTTTTTAAAAATCGCCTTAAATAAATAATAATATGTTACTTATCTACTACTGGGCTAGTGCTTGTATTACTAGTTATTGCCTTATTAATAGATTGATTAATAAAAAATATCTTTAAAAATGTTGTAATACCTTATTTGTACTTTCAATTTAAACTTTTTAATTGTTTCTATATTTAAATTTGTAGTAGTTCCAAAATGTATTGTCATTCAAAATAAAACTTTTCTACGTAAAAGGGTCTTTTATAGTTTTTCCCAACAAAACGTTATCAGCACGAAGAACTATTAAAATATAAATAAACCAGTGTAGAATCGTATATTTTGTTTCACCAGAAATCGTTTTAAAGTTATTTTTCCGGAAATGGACCGCGGCGATCATACCAGGAATTCAATGTCACATCTGCCTTCACTCCACCTCTCCAGCAGAGATGAATACTCTACATGGAAATTTAAAATGAGGAACTACTTAGTACACGAGGACCTGTGGTGTACAATTGATGGTTATCCTGTTGGTGATGCCACCCCGGAACCGGTAAAATTGAGAAACGACAGAAGAGCACTAGCAAAGATATGCTTAACAGTAGATGGCTCTGCTATAACACACGTTAGGAGTGCAAAGTCTGCCCTAGAAGCTTGGAAGGCATTACGAGATGTCTATGAAGACAAAGGTATGGGCAGAAGGTTAAATTTAGAGCGAAAATTGTATAGACTATCGCTAACAGACTTTCAAAATGTTAAAATGTACATAAACGCTGTTATGAGTACAGCACAGGATTTAGCTGATATCGGCAAGGTAATTGATGATGCTTCAATAGCTGCAATTTTATTAGGTGGTCTTACTTCTAAATATGAGCCCCTAATAATGGCATTAGAAAACAGCAATGTGGAAATAAAAACCGATTTAGTTAAAAGAAAACTACTCAATGAGATGTCCAAAACTGACTCCACAGAAAATGATGCAGCTTTTCGATCAAATAATATTGATGTTCGTAAACCAAAAACGAAGAAACCAATTGTATGCTTCGAATGTAACAAACCTGGACATAAACGGCCTGATTGCCCTCTAAAGAAAAAGGATAAGAAAGGCGTTCGGTCAGCAGAGGAAATTACTTCATTTAGCGCTCTTGGAGCTTCTTCCTGTACGGATAAGGACAAGTGGTTTATTGACTCTGGCGCGTCAAAACACATGACACCGAGACGAGATTGGTTTAAGAACATTATACCATTAGAAGGTAGCACTGTAACAGTTGCCAATGGTGAGAAGATCGACTGTGGTGGTATAGGCGACATATCTATCAACACTTCGTGTGGTTTGATAGATAGTATTAAGGATGTAGCGTATGTACCTGAACTTAATAGTAATCTTATTTCTGTCAAAAAGGTTGTAGATAAACGTTTTGTAGTACTTTTTGATAAAAATGGATGTACTTTTTATAAAGATAATGATTTTTTGTTCAAAGGTGAGGTGGTTCTTCATGGTTCGGTTGCTGGTGGACTGTACACACTTGATTGTACTACCAATCCCCTCCAAAATGTGGCGTACGATGTGCACTCTGACTCGTTGAGCAGGTATCAATTATGGCATAAACGGTTAGGTCACTTATGTCGTATAGGAATGGACCAATTGAAGAAAACTCACGTAGGTATCGATTATACCGAAATAGATAAATCGAGTTGTATTGCTTGTGTTGAAGGCAAGCAGGCGAGGAAATCTTTCAAGACAATTGCGTATAAAAAGGCTACTTCAAAGTTGGAACTGATTCACTCTGATTTATGTGGACCGATGTCTGAGACATCTTTCCAAGGTAACAAGTACGTTTTACTGTTTATCGATGATTTTTCGCGGATGATTTATCCTTACTTTGTTGCTTCTAAAGCACAAGTGAAGGAAAAGTTTTGTGAATTCCAAGCATTAGTGGAAAGACAAACCGGCGCTAAAATCAAAACATTAAGAACTGATTGTGGAAAGGAGTATGTCAATAAGGAGTTTACAAACTATATGTCGAGGAACGGTATTACGCATGAGACTACTGTAGGATATTATAGTCCTCAATCCAACGGTGTAGCAGAGCGAACTAACCGCTCAATTGTGGAGAAAGCGCGCTCTATGTTAGCTCAAAGCTCACTTTCTAAGGCTTATTGGGAAGATGCTTTCAAGGTCGCAGTGTACTTGAAAAATAGGTCGCCACATCGTGCTCTAGAAAGAAAAACACCTTTTGAAAAATGGTACGGCCACAAGTGTGATTTGAGCCATTTACGTGTGTTTGGCTGTAGAGCACTTATACAAGTTCCCGCTTGTAAACGGCAGAAATTGGATCTGAAGACCAAGGAAGCCATATTTGTTGGATATTCAGATGATCCAAATGGATATTATTTTAGGGATCCTTCAAATCCAAGGTGTATACAGAAGTCTAGAGATGTGACATTTTTTGAAGAACGTTTTACCAATTTAAAAGGGAATGCTGTTGAGGCTGTAAAACCAGAACCTATAATATTGTTTGATGAAGAACATAAGAACGAAAATGTGGTACTTCAAGAAAGTCGTCCTGTATGCAGTGATGAAGATGTTTATAATTCAGCAGAATCAGAGCGTTCTACAAGTCCTGAAAGGGTGGTTCCAGCTGTGAATCAGCAAGATGGTAGGTATCCTGTAAGGACTCGTAGACAACCCAATTTTTATACGGCTATGGTAGCTGGTGAAGAGAATAATGAACCAAAGAATTATTTAGATGCAATGAATGGTGATGATGCTAATAAATGGCAGTTGGCAATGACTAATGAATATAATTCTTTAAATAAATTGAAGACTTGGAAGCTTGTTGACCGGCCTAATGGAAATAAGAAGATAATTCCTTGTAAATGGGTCTATAAGATAAAGACGGATGCTCAAGGAAATATTGTAAAGTACAAGGCAAGATTAGTAGTCAAGGGTTTCAGACAAGTGCAAGGTGTAGACTATAATGAGACTTTCGCTCCTGTGGTTCGTCATTCTTCACTACGTACATTGTTTGCATTAGCTGCAGAAATGAACCTGAAGATGAGACACTTGAACGTTGACACAGCTTTCCTCAACGGAGATCTTGAAGAGGAAGTTTACATGGAACAATCTCAAGGTTTTGTGAAGAAAGAGCAAGAAGGTCAAGTTTGTCTGTTGCAAAAGTCATTGTATGGGCCATGGGCTCAAGCAAGCATCACGAGCATGGAACCAAATGTTAAATAAAACATTATTAAAATTAGGTTTTACGAAAACTCCTTGTGAATCATGCGTGTATAAGAAACTTTTTGGTAATGAGTTGGTCATTATGGCAGTTTATGTTGATGACATAATTGTTTTTTACAATAATGACAAGACATTTGACACTGTCAAATATGATTTAGAAAATATCAGTCTCCAATAACTTCCATACATTGAAAAAATGTATGAGATTCATTGGAGTCACGTTACCAACGCAAGGAAGCAAGTACCAACATAAAATATAGTTTATTTTTTCTTATACACACCTCCTTTGACCTTTGAACATTGACAATAAAAAAAAACAAACTTAAAATTGACAAATTCAACATATGACATTGTTATTTGTTGATATTATGTAACTTGAGAAAATTATCTTTTTTTCTGCTTTAAACATTCGAATTTCTGGACTGGACAGCCGTGTTTTTAGTTTATATTCAATAGATTTTAGTTTGTTATAGTTTTTGGTTCATTTCGTACAGTTAACGTTCGTAATTCTTAGTGCCTATTTCACGAAGAGACTGAAGAGTTATCGGCTCATCATGAACTCGCGCATAACACCGCATATGTGTAGTGTGTGGTAAATCTTATATAGAATAGAATCAACAACAGCATTCTACACATCATTTCATTTGGATGAAAACAGGTAAGTTATAAGTCACAAACAGCCACCAATTGCTTTGGAGTAGGCATTTTTTCCCCAACACCAGTTATTCTATCGCCTGAGCAGTGATGTGCAAACATTATTGTGCTTCGGTAGGAAAGCACTGTAATTAATGAAATTACTGGGCTGAAGAGTCTAAACATCTTGTGACTCCAACGAACTAGGGATGTAATAGAAACAGAACTCAACTCAAAAAGTGATTCAACGCAAAGTACAACTACATGGGCGGGGCGTAAAAAGTACAACTTACCCGCCGCTCACACATCCTAATGTCTAATCGTAAAAAGGTCCAATTTTAAAATTGTCCCTTCATGAAAAACGTCCATTCGTAAAAATATCCAATGACAAATTTTTATTTTATCCGTGGTCAGTACCAATAGCTAATCCTGTAGTCCTATTATGACACTATTAATAGAACAGAGACGTACCCAGTGAAAAATCTTTATTTCTAATGACAGCTGTCAAACTTGAAACGTCAATATCTCGGAAAATACTCGTCTTAGACTGACGGTGTCATAGAAGAAATTAAAGGTCTTGGAGAGATCTTCATTTCAGATGACAGCTGTCAAACTTGAAATGTGAATATCTCGGAAAATACTAGTCCGAGGCTGACGGTGTCATAGAAGAAATTAAAGGTCTTGGAGAGATCTTGTTTTGTCTTTCAAACTTGAAACGTAACAGTAGGTTGTTTAAAAGAAATAGAATGTTGATATCTAAGTTATTATTTAGTTCCCTAAAATTATATAAGTACTCCTTCGTTTTGTCCATCTCATTTGCACATGTTTGATTGAGTATTTCCGTTTCACTCAACACTATCCGACTAAGTAAAATGACACCCCAAATGAATGAATGGGCGAGTTTATGTACAGAAAGAGCGTCTTGCTGGCCTTCTTACTTCGTTGTTTAAAAATAACCTTTTATGTTTTACAGATGCAGATGCTAAGAGTCGTAGAAGATCCTGAGCTTGTTTTTCGGCCCATTGAAAAACTTAGTCGGATTAAGTTATGTTAAGTTTTTTGGTAGTAGTTTATAGATATAAGATTCGATAAGACCATTCTTGAGAAAATTATTATTATTTATTCCTGATTCCTGTATTATAACTGCTTGCGGTTTACTGTATAATAAAATATACGTTTGTAATTTTATTGTTCACAATATTTGTATATATTTTATTACTCATTGGAACATTATTTGTAAAAACAGCATTATTAAATTATATTAAAATATTATTTTGAAATAACATGACTTTTCTTTATTTATAAAATAAATAATAAAATCATCAATTTTCCCGTCCCGGTCGCGCCGACTATCGATATATTTTTATCGACCTGCCCATCACTAACAATCGACACTGCCCATCACTAATTAATGTCATACAACAGTGCAGGCAACATCAGAAATCAAATTTACATTTTACTTTTAGGTTGGTAAGGTGACTCCAATGAATTCAGTACATTAGGCGATTTCATTTTTTTTCTTCGGAGTTGACACTCTTATTTATATGCTCAGTGGAAAATATTTTCTCCATTAAAGATTTGGGAGAATTAAAATATTATCTTGGATTAAATATCCACAAAAATGAAGCTGGTGAAGTAAAGATATGTCAACGAACATTTATTTCAAATTTACTTAAGAAATTTGGAATGGAGATGTGCAAGAATGTTCATACACCGTCAGCTCAGAAAAAAATGAGTGTTGGAAGTGGAGAAGAAGATTATCCATATCAGAGCCTAATTGGATCTTTGATGTTCTTGGCTGTGAACACTCGTCCTGACATAGCTTTTGTGACGAGCTATCTCAGTCAATTCAATACAAAGTTCGACAAAGAACACTGGCTTGCAGCGAAGAGAGTTTTGCAGTATTTTAGAGGTACTATTGATTATGCCCTTACTTACAGGAAGACTGGACAGTACCTTAATGGTTATATACGGATGCCGATTGGGCTAATTGTAGCATTGACCGTAAATCGTATACCGGCTACTATTTTACGCTCGCTGGCAGTCCAGTATCATGGCAGTCAAGAAAGCAGCCAACAGTAGCACTGTCATCTACCGAAGCAGAGTACATGGCACTTACAGATACAGCTAAAGAGGCTTGTTATTTGAGACAGTTAATTTTGGAACTTATCGGTAAGTCGGATATTGTTACTGTGTTCAACGATAGTCAGAGTGCACAGAGTTTAGTCCACAATCCTGTGCACCACAACCGAACCAAGCATATAGATACAAAGTATCATTTTATACGGGAAAAGGTTACTGATGGAATTATTGATGTACAATACGTCAGATCCACTTTAAATTTCTCTGATGTGTTAACTAAGCCATTAGGACGTTTTGCACATGGAAATTGTTTTGTCGGCTTGGGCTTAGCATGAATTTTTCCTAGTTTTATAATGATAAGTATTTTTTGTTATAGAGAGTTTAAATTGAGGGAGGATGTTGTAATACCTTATTTGTACTTTCAATTTAAACTTCTTAATTGTTTCTATATTTAAATTTGTAGTAGTTCCAAAATGTATTGTCATTCAAAATAAAACTTTTCTACGTAAAAGGGTCTTTTATAGTTTTTCCCAACAAAAAAATACTGTTTTAATATCATATTTTAATGCGCCTTAACAAAAAATATAATCGTCAAGGCGCAACATAAAAATATGCTATTCGTAATACATGAAAAATATTTTAATTCCTCTAAAACACTTTTCTTTCCGACCGTACCTTCCATTGAATTACAAGACTTTTTAAAAAACGGGCGAAATGTCACCTTTTTGTAGGTAAAATTGAAACGATGCGAAACGGGACTAGTGCGAAACGGGTTTAAACCCTAAAAATGTGGTGTGACTATAATATATAATATCAAACCGATATATGGATAAAAGACATAAAATTGTAAGCCAAAATTTGTCGCCAGCTCATATTCTGGATCCAGAATAAAAAAATAAAATGGAATATTACAGCCCTTCTTAAAACTAAAGCTGTCAAATCGATGGATAACCCATCTCAGATCATACAACGTTGTATACAAGATGTGCCGAGCGCCAGTGCTCCACATATGCCAAATTCAGCAGCAATGCGGATGCAAGGAATAAAAATTTGCCAAAAATACAAGTCACAATTCATGATGATACCCCCAGAAGATTAAGCAAAAATAGATGATGACCCATTTCTTATAGGTTATTACTATTACAAACATGAAAGTGTTTTGGTCTTCAGCACAAAAATATAATCTTAAAACACTGAGTTTTGCTAGTTTTTGGCTTATGGATGAGACATTCCAGTGTAGTTCTAATCCGTATATTCAGATGATACACAATTCATGCGCAAGTGGGCACAGAGGACTATATTATGTACTTAAAATCTGTGAAATTTCATAAACATAGGGTAACAAAAATCGCTCCGCTAAAACTACATAATAATATAGAAACTTGAAATTATTTTATAAATATTTATTTCAAAAGTACGCGTAGATATAGTACGCTACGGTAAAAAAATCATTTGGTGAGCTGCAGGCAATTAAAACGATCTATTGATCAAATGTTCATAAGTCTGTAGTTCATTCGATGAGAATAATAAAAGTGAAAAGTTTTTACGGGATAGTATGTTGATTGGAAAAAAGATTTTTTTTTTATAATATGTGCAGCAACCAAACGTTCATTGGTCAATAGTTCATTCGAGCAAAATAAAAAAAGTCTTTTTGGGATCCGTGGATTGGTAAAATAGTTTTCTGTAAATAAATAGTACGGGACTCGTGCCGCTCGGCGGCACAAGATGAGACTAACCTCGCGGTACAAGTTTCAACTAAAACAGTGTTTATTGTTTGTCTGCCGTAGCTAGTGACCACCCACTGCACAAAACCGTGTCCCCAAGAAGTCATTGTGACCGTGTTCCGGCACGATGTTCAGTGAAGCCAGGGAGGGATTTATCCCGTCTTTTAGGTGGTTATCTACGGCCGCATCGTCGCTTAACATCACGCCAGATCGTGGTCAAAGGCTGATGAATAAAAAATGAACACACGCGCTACTGGCCTAACCCGCGCAACACAAGTTCTATAGATGAAGGGCGCCCTTTGAATAGGCAATCGAACTTCTATGAAATAAAAGCTTCACAGCAATAAACTAAATCCTTCCAAAACTTCTTGCTCTCAGTTTTAGCCAGTTCCCATCATCACATTTATAAAGCGTATGGTGGTTTAATGTAGTGGTACATTTAACGCTTCTAGTGTAGTCATATAACTTGCTTGGTTATATGGCGTAGTAACTTGAGAGTACCATCGAATAGTAAAGATTAGGTTTCTTACGCGTCATCAACACGACGGTCGTCAACCACATGCTGCACTTCTCTATTTTCTCCCTAAGGCTAGTAAATATTCCTGAGCTCATTTTTATTTTCCTAAAATGGAGAACATAAAGCCTGAACCACCCTATAACGGTGACGTAAATGTGCATTGCTACGTCGTAGCGGTGTGCTACGAAACGTAGAACAGCTACGAACACAATATAATGGTCCGCTCGGTTGACCATGTTGTGTGTAGCCGCCTTTACCAGTCACTCGTTTACAATTAAAGTGCTACACCGGAACAAACGAACCAATTTGTCCATGTTTCAAATATTTCATGCAAAATATCAGTCTCTATTGTACTAAAAATTCGCAGTATGTCAAAATATCGACGAGCCGTTCGTTACCACGAGAATAAGAACCTAAATTATATTGTTTCTGAGTAACTAACCTACCAGCATATAAATTGTTTCGAAGCCGAATTTTCAAGTCTTCGCTAAAAATTGAGGCCTTACAAGCAAAACAACTTTGCCCATTCATTGTACTAGAAATTATTCAATACAATTGGGTTGGAACGGTGAAACTTGAGCACCTAATTTATTTTGAGGGTGGAATCACTCTAATTAAGGGCGATATTTTTTTCTGAGTTTCGTCGTCTTTTGACTCGGAGCTATTATTTTAGTAGGTAATGTTTATTTCAAAGCGGTCGTGAATAAATAGAAACGAGACAAATAAATTGTTGAGTGTAATTGAATTCTTGTAACACTTTATATCTACCATAAAATGAATAAATTATTCTATACAGTCCGACGTAGAGGTTGTATGTCTGACTTATTATATGGTAAGACTGGGTTCAAATTTCTGTGTGGCACCTTTCTGATCTGGGCGCTATCGTATTTAGTAGGTCCTGGTTGTTGTCTGTAGGGTATGTAGGGGGCTGTCGTTAGGTCACGTAGTAATCTTGGCGACCTGAAACTACAGCATATTATACAGCCTACATGGTCTAGGTATAATGTTAAGGTGGCTTGTTCTGTTGGGATAGATATTATTACAATAAGGATGTTGACAAGATATTTTTTATTTATTTAGCCTGTACTTTATTTAACTGATCAACCGGTACAAAATGTACCAGAGATCGGCCTATGACATCGAAGCAACTTCAGTGTGTTGTATCTCACACGTTTTTTATAAACTGTTCTGTTGAAGTATATATATAAATAAATGTTTTCAATGAAAAAATAAGTTTTCAATATTTATTAGTAATCTACTTTATAATACAAAAAGAAAATTGTGCCCCGATTACAAAACAGAAGAGAAATTTAATACAAAAATAATAAAAGTCACAATTAAGCCAATTGTAACTTTTATTACGCTTTACAGTACTATACGTCTTTGGTAACGGTCATGATCAAAAATGCATCCAAGCAACTATTTTTTTTGAAAATGGGTTTATAGATCTTTATTATCAATAATTTCTTTTTAAAGGAAAAATAAATAGCACTTATAAATTTATGTGATGAGAGAATTTCATTATTATTAATTAAAAATAATAAGTAATTTAAAATAGTGTTTACATGATAACATAAAAATAGTTCAAGCTAAATTTGTTAGTCTAAAATATTCTAAGTAATATATCAGTACTAAGTACCTACATTAGTTTCAAGGGTACTTTAGTAATGGGTATCATTTTAAGAATGTCCATTATATATCAAAGAACATTATGTTTAAAATGCCATTCGTAACAAAATATTCCAGGGCAATATTTATGTTCTTTTGACATCGAAGGATAAGATGGAAGTTCATGAGATGCTTGTCAGTCGTAAAACAGAAATAAGATTCCAGCTTATACTCACAATGTTCATATTATGTTTATGTCGGTTTGATAACGGTTTTATTTTTATGTTACATCATATATATGATATGATATCGGTCTAGTAACATAATGTGGGCCAAATAAAAAAATATATTATATCATAAGTGCAATTCACATCAACAAAAATAAACATGATTTTTTGTTCCTTCTATGATCATCATCGCAAGTCCATACTTTATTTATACAAATAAGATAGAATACGAGCAAGAAGATATTCTGATGTAAGAGATAACGCTGCCCATAATTAGTGCTACCCAGAATCTTACAATGATGTTAAATTCTTGGGGAACTGAACCAACGCTTTTTACTCCAGAGTTAAGATTCTTCAGCCCAGTAATTTCACTAGCTACAGTGACCTCCTATCGAACCACAGTAATGCTCGCATATCACTTCTCAGGCGGTAGAATAACTGTATATCGCCCCATAACTGGACGTACGACCTGTTTTGAGCAGATAGTCTTCCTAGGATAGTTTATTTTGAAAATAAGGGATGAAAGTAACAGTTCAATATTATCATTTAAAATGATAAGACTACCTCTTGAGCCAGTCTTAGAAATATATAGGTATATGTATTATTTTATGACGCCCTTTGTAAAGTATACAACAAATGTTCATAAATCTAGCAATTGCGAACCGTAAGCCGTGCGCCAAGCGTTAATTACGGCTGTTTTCCAGCACGATGTTCAGTGAACACCGCACCGGAAGGCCAGCTTTTTTTTTTTTACTTTATTTACCCAGCTTATGTGTCCGATGATACGTCGGCAATGACCAACACCGCGTCGGCGATACCACAGGTGTTACAGATGTCTATAGGCAACGATATCCACTCGGATCAGGCGTGTCACGTTGGCAACGTGACATTAAGACGCAAAATGTCATTTTCGCACATCGTCACAGTCCCAAATTGTCACAGTTAGCAAATTGTCATTATAGCAAATCGCCAT
The DNA here is from genome assembly GCA_947507615.1 of Hemithea aestivaria. Taxonomy (NCBI): domain Eukaryota; kingdom Metazoa; phylum Arthropoda; class Insecta; order Lepidoptera; family Geometridae; genus Hemithea; species Hemithea aestivaria. Next base: position 8,339,515 of record OX382323.1, read on the forward strand.
TAGTAGCAAACCGACATGATTCATGATAGCAAAATTTCATTAAAACCTCAATTTATGAAGGTACTTTATTTTTTTTATTTTGCTATCATGATTTCATTTTCTACCGTGACAATTTGCTGTTGTGACAATTAGCGAAAATGACAAATTACCACTGCTGTGACAATTTGCGACTGGGACATTTTGCTACTGTGACATTTTGCTACGATGACAATCCGCGTTTATTTTTAATGTAAATTTGAGAATGTGCCCAAACACGCCTGATCCAACCACTCACTATCAGGCGTGCCGTCTGATATCAGTGTCTAACATAAAAAGTAGGTAAATAATAATATATTGTGCCGTTTGTTTTGTACAAGAATATATTTTGATCCAGGTGATGGACGACCGGTGGGAAAGAGAGGTCAGCGAATTTGGTGCCATTAACATAACTGGATTTAGACTTCTAGATCCTTCGAGGAAACTTGTCCGTGATTTTATTGAAGTTTGGAAAAAGGATTCCATCTCGGTGAGTTGTTTTATATCATAATGTTACATTCGGGCGGAGTGATTTAATGTAAGCGCATTTGCCTTTGGGATGTTCTCTTGTTTACTCCGTTTTATTTCCTGAATTTGTTATCTAAGAGGTTATTTGAACGGGAAAGTCATATGATGCGAGTTATTTTGAAATAACAATAAAATTTTATGGCACTTTAAAATTCTTTGATGACGCTTCACTGAATACGAGTAAAATAGTAACCGAGGTGCTAGTGGCACTTTCACTGTATAAAGGCATAAATTATAATAGACAATGACTTTTTAACATTCTGTAGAAAGTCATTCCATTCTACGTCATAAAAACTAAATTTTTCAAATTTCATGAGCTCGAGGGTAAATAGATGAGTCACGCAGTCATTCTTTTATAATCTGAAGGTGTGTAATACTGCAATATCTATAATTTAGATCTAAATCCAACTAAAATAAAGATGTAACATGCAGATATATATACATTAGCGTCCTTACGTTGATATTTCAAAGTCTCTAAATTTATCTAGTGTAAAAAATTGTTAGCAAAAATCATCATTAAACACAAACTCGCAACTGTCCTCCCTGGCTCCTAAGTAAATAAGATTCGCAGCACAAAAAAGCAAAAATCTGGGATACATGACATGTTTTTGTTACGTATTTACTTTTGGCCCGACAGCGAGTCACTTAACGTCAATTGGAATGTGGGGCAAACTTTAGCCATCTTTTTGTTTCCTGTGAATATATATGTACGTATATAAATATATTATGTTATTTTGATGGATATCTACATTAATCATTTATACGACTAGCTGTGTCTCTGTGACCCTCCCACATTGAAAGCGTTGCTTAGATCTTACTTCTGACTTGGTGCGTGTACTGCCTTCTCAAAGAAAATAAACACATTGATTATATTATTCATACGTAAATTTACTATATTATTGCAAAAAGTGTGTTGGTTAAAGCTAAGTACTATTATGTATTTTATTAAATGTAGTCGTAATATGTATATTGTAACCTATTTTACTTCAAAAAGGTATTTACCTAAGCTTGTTTTAATTTTTAACACTATTTTAGGTGCTTTTACTAATAATTTAATTTCCAAACTGATTTAATTAATTTTGAAATATTATCATTAACCTTCTTGGAAGCAAAATATTAGGGCAGCACTCTATTAAACTAAAATATACGAGTATTAGTAGTATACATGTATCAGTTAATAGGTAACTATTAAACTAAGTTAATAATAAATAAAGAGGTATTATGTGCTCTAATGAAGGTGTTCTTATTTGATATCACAAAGAGCTTAATAGACACTCATTTGTGATTGCAAAATTCAATTTCTATTATAATCATTATATTAGTACAGAATGTAGAGTTTGTAATATCGTTACATATTGGTGATAGTTCTAATTTATTTTGACGATGTCAGGTATTAAATGAAACATCAATTTTCAATGTTATTAATTTGAAACAACAGTTGTATATGACATAAAAAGCAATATTATTATAATTATACACAGATTCTGTTAAATACAAAAGTGTTGGCGAAACAATTTTTGATCTAAAATTATTTGAATAACCAATGTAGAACTGAAAGTTTTAGACTTTCAAATCAAATTGGAAAAGTTTTTTGTTTCGGGGAAAGATGGTGTGATATACGGGAACAGTCTGAATATCTTTTCATATACTTTTTCAGACATAATATTAGAAGTTTGTACAAGTTTCGGTAAATCATTTGGTTTGTGACTCCAGTAGATATATAGATAACACTTTATTAAATCATAAAAGAAAATGTACAAAAAGACAATTTAAAAAATTAAAAGATATAAAAAACTAAGTGTTACAATTGGCGATCTTATCGCTAATAGCGATCTCTTTCAGATCATCTTTCCAGTATAGTAATAATAATAATTACCAATAAGCAAACAAAATGCCTAACCTGTATCGAAACTTGATTACACATAATTACCCTTGGCATTCATGTTTATGAAAGCGATACAGATAAAACTTGATTATCTCCTTTCCTTAATTATTATTAGAGAAGTAACATTAACATAGATAAGTGAATGAATAGTTACGTGTTGTGATACCAAATAAGCGTCGTATCAATGAGACTATTTTCCTGCGGCACGTTTCTTAGTCATTACCTTCTTATTGTACATTCAGGCGGCATACTCGTTAAATCCACAATTTTAAGGAAAACATCTCGTTATGAACGTTTCAGTAAAACGAATGGCGAATATTTTATCATTTCTTTGAATGAGCGTTAAATGCAGGATTTTGTTTAAGTTTATCAGAAATTGTTGGAGACTTTCGTGAAAATAATATAACAAGTTTATCATGAATTTAAAGATTATTGTGATATATTGTGTCATTCGTGTTTCTCTGATTTAATTAATAAAAATTCAGAAATGTTTTATTAAATTGAATATCCGTGACTTTTATTTCAATTATTCTAAAATAAAAGAAAAAGCAATATTATTCATATATCGGTTATTGAAACTGAAAATGTAATACTCGTTTTTAGAAGTTCATTATAGCCGATGTCTTTATAATCTTTACACATTACCTACCTAACACATCTTCTAAGAACAAAGAGACTAGGACTAGGAGGAAGATACGAACATGCCAAAATAAATATCCAAAAGCCTCAGAATGTGGCCAAAGAGAATGCAAATACATTCTGGAGATTTGAACGTAGACACGGAAGGCGCTAGACAAGGCGGCGAACTTACTCTTAACTAATGATATGAATTTTAAACAGGCTCAAGCTGCGCTCATGTTTGACGCTGTGCAAGTTCTAGTCGACGCGATAATTCGCCTCTTAAGGAAGAAACCAGAACTCATTCGCAACGCTTCCCGTCGCAGTGGTAATTCTAACGCTAGCCGCATCATCGATTGCAACCCGAGAGGCAAAATCAGCCCTTACGAACACGGAGAGAAGATTTCCAGGATGATCAAAAAGGTATTTAATAACTTTGGGTTCAACTCTGATCAAAACGTAAAATGGTGTAAATTAAAGAATAATTCGAAAACTATTATTTATATGAATATTAACTTATTTTTCCATTTTACGCTTTGACCGTTGGGTAACAAAAATACAGTTAAGCGCATTGAATGATCCAATAAAGGCTCGCTATAACCTCCAGCTATGTTGTGTTGGTCATTATGTTTTTTCTTTCATTGTAACAATCCCCTGGAGTGATTTTAAATTCCCCAACGCGAGTGCGAATGATTGATGCCAATTCATACATTCAATTACGAGTGCGAGCGAATGCTTCGTTATTCATGTGCGGAGAATACGCGCTCGGTGACGCCCGCTCTGAATATGTGAAATTCACAATGATATCGGCGGCGGGAGGCAAACGCCAATAATATTTGAGTTGTGCTAATGGTTTACTCGCCATTCAATTTATCGTCCTAATGGCGGCGTAGAACTCTCGCTGTACCTACGTCAAGCTCTATGCCAACATTGTCATTGTATTATATTAATTAACCGGCACCCTGATTCCCGACTCCTAACATTGTCCCGACTGCCGACGGTTGCGTCGCCTCCGCCTCCTAGCGTGGGACCATTACACTATTCAATATATCCCTATGCATCCAATATATCCATACCCCTATGTCATTTACAAATATAAACATTTACATACAGTTATTTTTTTGTCGTACAAACCGTTATTTTTTATGACTGGCTAGAGACAATGAAGAATACCAGCAAAAACTTACGCCTCATTTTGTTGTTAAATAATTAAGAGAATGATTGCATAACATCATTTCGGTTCTTCCTGATGTCTCTCAATTCGAGAAAGATACTCTCAACACGAAATTGACGTTAAATAAATTGTGTTTCAAAGACGCGCCGTGAGCGAGCCCATTTTCATTTAAGATCGGGTTTCCTTCATTCAGAACGTAAAAGACATTATAGTTGACTTTTGGGTGGAAATTTTTAAAAGGGGCAACCCTCAGAAGCTCATAGCTATATCGGCCTCGGTTGTAGGTACGGCAAGTGTCATCTCCCTTTATGAAAACATAAATCGTGAAGGGACGAAGTCGCGAGCGACGCTTTTCTTCGCAACCTGTGGTTACTTTTATATTCCGGCGTTGAACCACATCTTGAGAGCAGGAAGGAATGTATACAATTCAGAACGGCATAATTCTCTGTGACAAAAATAAAATGAGCTCTGGAGCTCGGTGAGCAACCACGTCGCTTTGTTAAATTAGTATAACACAGGTGTTAAATACGGCCAATCTTTTATATCAGGGTGGCGCATAAGGCTCGCGAAGGTTTGGAGGAGCCGACACGACGATTAATTAGAGCCGCCGGTGACGCGTAATTAACCCCGCACTTGCTAACTGGCCGGCACTGGTAGCTCGCGCTCACCGCCGCCCGCGTGCCCTCGCCTTGTCAAATATACGAAGATTTTTATTACACTCCCGCCGCCGACATGTCGTTCACTGCTAAGCGAATTTAAACACTAAAGCTTTGAAATTTAAAGACAACAGCGCGTTGTTTGCTTCAGACCGAGATAGAAGGACTCAGCGGAACGATCAGGTTCAACGAGGAAGGACACCGCCGCAATTTCTCGCTTCAAATCATGGAGAACACTGTCGATGGATCATTGGTTAAGGTGAGCCATTATCTGATAAAATAAGAAATTATTTGGCAGGAAATGTGAGTAATGTATGTGTGTGTGTATATTTGTGTGCGCAGATCGCAGCTTGGTACGACCACAAGGGGCTCGTGCCCGTCCGACCGAAACTGGCTCCGCTGGACGTATCCGGGAAGTACGATCGAAACAAGACTTATATCGTATCTACTATCGAGGAGGCTCCGTATTTTATTCGCAGCAGGCCCGACGCTCCGGAGGCCGTATCTAACGAGCCGTATCGCGGCTATTGCGCCGATCTCGCTAGGATGCTGGCGGACAAACTGGAAATCAAATGTAAGTCGACTGCACTCACATCCAAACTCGATTTGGGAATACATACGAGTAGAACACGAGCGTGTCTGATACCGATCGACACTATCAGTGCAGTTATCATCTGCCGTCACATGCTGAATATTTTTTGCAATATTTTCTATCGTGAGGACACATTGAACACAAGCGTCTCATAAGTTGCAACGGTGCGTGAAATAATACGAGAACTTTATGATCGTTTTTTTTTTGTTTAGCGAGTATTATACACAAGAGCTAAACGTTCAAATAATGCCGTAAAATGTTTCGTACTAAGATGGTAAATTTTGTAAGCAAAAGTACACTCACTACAAGTACGTTTTATGATAAAACAGACTAAAGCAATAAGCGTAAACTTTTTTTTATTCGACAGTTGAAATTCGTTTGGTGAAAGATGGCAAGTATGGACACGAAAATCCTAAAATTGTCGGTGGATGGGATGGATTAGTCGGCGAATTAGTTCGCAGGGTAAGTGTGACATTAACATTTAAGTACCTAAATAAAAACCTTAACGGGAACTTTATCTCGTATCATAATAATTATGTTTGCTCTCTTTTAACTGCAAGTCAACTATTATAGAGAGACCTAACGCACTTAAAACTTACTTAAAAGTCTATAGATCGAAACTTACAAAATAAAAGTAAATATTATTGTATTTAGGTATAGTATAAAACAAAGTCGCTTCCAGCTGTCTGTCTGTCCCAATGAAGTCTTTTAAATCTACGCAACGGATTTAGATGTAGTTTGCGCTCAGCGGTTTTACCCGCTGGCTGTACTGTAGCCTATGTGTTATTCCAGGGACTAAACTATGTCTATACCAAAATTCAGCTTAATCAGTCCACCAGTTTAGGCGTGAAAGAGTAACAAACATAATTTCGTTTAATTAGATTAGGTAGGGATCCGAGGGTGATAAAACACCTTGAGCAGTGTGCTAAAAGTAAAAAAAAAGCAAATATCGGTGCGGTACGATATTGAATCCGCAATCGTGGAGTCAGGCCACGGTAAGAAGCGATCGGTATGTGGCCCGCGTACTCCTTCGAGACTATATTGTTGACAATATTGAACCAACAACTTTTGCGGTTTTATTAAAAACAAGAACATCTATTTTTATAAACGTGATAACACCGTGGAATATGAAATTTAGACTTAAAATTAAGCGGTATTACCAGATCACTGAACAAGGGTGAAAATAATTAAAGTTTGAATTACTTTACGAAGCAAGATTTATGTTCCCAAAATAAAATGTTGTAATACGAAATTCGAGGTTTTGCTCCTGAGATTTTATCCTTTGTTAAAAGTTCAAGTGAGAAACATATTTAATGGTAGTGGTTTTAATTAAAAGAACAACTGTGTGTTATTAATCTTATTGCAGGGCAAAGCTCCTGCCATATACAAAATATACACATTCACATACCTTTCTAAAATAAAATTATAAAAAATAGCCTATAAATATACCTACTTTGTTAATAAGCAATTTACATTAATTGTGATAGTTAACCGTAAATGATTTTATAATTGCCACTAATAACTTGAGACTCAACTTTCCATTGCTAGTTAAGGTTCGCCCAAAACTTGATGATTTACTTTGCATTAATGAGTTCAAAGATTTGAAACCAACGCAAATACTTCGAGGTTTTATATTATTTGTAATGTTTGAAAAATCTACCAAACTCGATTCGTTACACTTCATCATGGTAAGTGTATTCTAAATCTTTTAGAATAAGTATGTTAATACTTCATTAGGACTGCTTTTCTAACAATTTTGTTTAAAATAATAGTTTTAACGAAAATCTATTTTCTATTAACAGTAATTGAGGAAACCAGTTCCATCGGAGTGTAAAATACGTTTTTTAAGAGCGCTTATACAGCTGGACGCTCTTTCCCTCGCTCTATTTGATACATTTTGCAATATAAATTCATATCTACCACAACACCATACCATACCTACCTAACACCATCATATCTTTTTTTGATCACCTACCAACTCTTTTTTTTGATCAGATGTTACGAGTATGTAGATATGTAATTTGGACAATAAATTATAATAATTATACATTTCTTTATTACTTTTTGAAAATTCCTCAAGAGAAGCCCTGTACAATATTTTATTGCACACATTTTAAAAGTGTTTTTAACCCCCGACGCAAAAACGACGGGGTTTTATAAGTTTGACGTGTCTGTCTGTCTGTGTGTGTGTTTGTCTGTGGCATCGTAGTTCCCGAACGGATGAACAGACTTTGATTTAGTAAGAGTTTTTTTTGTTTGAAAGTAGAGTTAGTCGAGAGTGTTCTTAGCTATGTTTGGGAAATCGGTCCAAGATGGCCGCCGCTACAAAATGGCGGATTAATTTTTTTCTCCCCTACCCCATCAATATGGGTATCAAATGAAAGGGCTTAACGAGGAGAATACAACGTATTATAATAAATTGAAAATCCAAGATGGCCGCCACCAAAAAATGGGGAATTAAATATTGCGTTGAGGATTTTTTAAATTTTTTATTTAATTCACGTGTTATATTGATATTTTTAAAAATCACATGGGGTGAAAAATTAATTCCTATGTATTTATATAACTTCAAAATGTATCAAATCAACCGAGCGAGGATTGTATACGCACCCTCAATATCATTATTTTGACATTAAAAAGAATGAGTCCTCATTACAGCTGTAATTTTAGAAAACTTTGCAGTTTATGAAATTTGAAAAAAAAAACCGCTTTTGTATCCCGTTTGTAGCTATAGGTACAGGTACAAAATTAAGATTGATATTTTTTATTTAATAACGACCTTGACGCCAATTTATTATCTAAGAACATGATGTGAAAGTTTGAGATTTATGCCTTTCCACTATTTGGTTAAAATTTGTTTTGGTATACGTCATCATCATCTTCCTGTCGTTATCGCACACTAGCAGCGGTCGATACCATATCATGTTTTCCACTTCCAGTCTACTCTATCATCATCCGTCATATTATCCTCTTTCACATTGTTCATCCAAATATTTATTTGCTTTTAGCTTGAATACTAGAATAACACGGATTGAACATGGGTCGAATCTGAAAATCGTCAAATCGGCGTAACAGATATTAAGGCAAAACTTTCGGCTGCATGAACTATCAGCAATATATGTATATTGCATCTATGTATATCAAAGTATTATATCATAAAAAACGAATGAATTAAAATCTCTTTCAATAAAATACTAGAGATAAAATATTTGATTGAACCGATAGGTGGTCCAGGTATATAAATCTCGGATGTCGTAGCGTACATTTCTAGTACCTATTCAAGTTACAGAAGTGCTCCTATATTAAAAATTCTCCTACCAATCAATATTGCGAAATCTGCACTTACGTATTCTATTTTTGATACATCCTCTCTTCGTAAATCGCGTTGAAATATTATTTAAGAGTTCTGTTACAGCGGTGTTTAATGTACCTACAGGTATTTTATATATATTTTCTATAACTTTAATGTACCGAGATATGTGATTGTCTTTGTTCTAGCAATGTTTTAATGGAGGTTAAATCATTTTTAAAATGCGTTGTTTGTCAAACAACTTTTAGATTGCAGCAATTACTGCTGCAATTTTGGAATAGTTATTCTCTATATCTTTAAAATGTATTAATGTTGTAGAGTAAGTGGAGCAATCGATAAATCAGATGGAAGACCAAGCCAACACATTATATCTGTTATGTATATTTACGCTACCCTGCCTCCGGAGGAAGAGTTGATCTAAAATGTCCGCTGCGACTGCGCAGGTCTTCCATAGCCCTCCCCTCGTCGTACCTCGTTTGAGACTCGGATATATTGCACATCTAAGTTATGCTTCAAATTCCGTGCCGCGGCACTACTTATAACTAGCTATATTCTTATTAAGAAGATGAAATCCTGCAGGAGGTGGACATGGCGATCGCTCCATTGATAATAACGCTGGAAAGGGAGAGCGTTATCGACTTCAGCCGGCCATTTCTTTCCTTTAATATGAAAGGCAGCAGACTGTCTCAACAAGAGGTAGCCAGCATCTTCAGCTTCCTTCGTCCACTTTCTAGGGAGACTTGGGTAAGATATTAGCAATAATATTTTTTATGAATTAACCATTGTTTTTTTTACTTTTGGTCATATTATTACGTACTTTGTCAGAATTATAAGCGTCTCTTTATGATAATATTGGTGCGTTGTCAAAAGTTACTGTTGAACGGACACTAATAAAATATTTCTATATTGATAACGGACAATTTGTAACAAGTAAACACATACCTCAAACCATATTTTATGTACGATATCCTTACGAAATCTGACTCACCGATGTGAAGATGCTGATAGAAATATTTGCAATATAATATTCGTTTGTCCGTAGCTTTGTATCCTATTCAGCCTTGTGGCAGTGAGCGTCGTTATGTTCCTGGTGTCTCGATTTTCCCCTCAAGAGTGGCGCATCGTCTCAGTGTCTGACTCGCAATCTTCAGATCAATCAGATAACGCTGCTACTAAGGTAACATTTTGAAACATTTATTCGTCTAGGGCCTAGATAGAATCTAGGCTAGTCTTAATACACCTCACTGGCATAAAAATAGCATGCTTAGGTTTATTTATTAACATAAAATTGCATCAAAAAAACTTTGTAAAAGCCTTTTCACCTCGAATATCAATGCAGTGTCTAAAAACTTATTAACAGAGTTCGAACATAATGATTTAATAATATTAATATTCACAACTGGAGAGATCTTTCATGAAAATAATAATATTATGTTGATGGATTTCAGTAGACTTAATTAAATAAGTGCTCATATTATTGCACCGATACGACGGAATGATACGAAATCAATGCAATCTATCACATAATGTGACAGATAAAATAAATAAACGACTGTTTGATTCGTCGTCTGTACGTTAGCCGCTTCAGCAAGGATACTTGTCTCAAATTAGTAAGAATCATTTAGTGTCAGTAATCAGTAATAATAATTATAACAAGTAGGTATTGTTAGGGTAACGTACCAGTTGCGCCCGTATTCAATCTCCATGAGCTATTTATTTTGTCTATTTCAGCGTCAGTTCAACAAAGATCTTACAAGTAGGTATATATCGGTGCGCTCAGCTGACTTTGCTGAACCTAATCCCTGGCACAAAATTCTGGGTTTAATACAGACGAGCGTTTTAGTCAACTTAAATTTTAAAGAATTTACTTTAATCTTTTAAGAGAGCTTTTCTGTTGATCTTTTTAGGTGATCTCTCGTAGTTATTAACAAAGAATTGCTTAATCTTTGATAAATATTATGAAAGGCCAGCAATGTTTATGACATAAATCATACTTTTCCAAAAAGTTGCCCATAATTTCACAAAGTGGGCGAAAATTCACAAAATCAACATTGCAAATTATTCAAATTAGCAAGTTGATTGAATGTTAAATTCGACACGCGATAGTTCCTGGAATCCTCAAAATATACGAAAGTTTCGAGGACCTATATAGCGAATGAAAATTGCCGTTTTTCATCGAGGAAAAGCGTCTCGTCTGAATTAACCCCGACTAATAAAGTGAATTTATGAAAGTGAACTCATATTGAAACCGTCCATTACATCGGACGTTTAATCTTGGGCTACATTTCAGACGACTGTAGTGAACGAATTCAGTTTTTGGAACTCGATGTGGTTTTCCCTGGGCAGTTTCATGCAACAGGGGAGCGACATTACTCCGAGGTCAGTGAATCGTTTAATATTTTTCTCTGCTAAGTTATAACTTCTGCTACGTACTTGCATGGTTTTGACAGAGTAAAGTGAATATATGGTGAACTTTGAACAAGTCGCAGAATCTTTTACTTATTACGTAAGATGTGAATCTGTACCATTACTTATTTCCTTTTAAATGGAAAATAACATCCTCAGTATGAACTTTCTAGTAACTGTTTATAATATTATATTATGTAACAAAAGATTAAAGTACCTCAATTAATTTCGGAACCTGGCTTATATGAATAATAGCTAATTGAAATGTATGTTTCCAGGTCGATATCTGGCAGGATCGTAGGATCAGTGTGGTGGTTCTTCACCCTAATAGTGGTGTGTTCGTACACGGCCAACTTGGCATCTTTCCTTACTTTGACTCGCATTACTGAGCCAGTTCACTCTTACAACAAACTCGCTTCATGCCCTGAGGTAATTGACTTTTATATATTATACGAGTATGTTTAATGCATAGTAAAAGAACGAACAAATCTATTCTGGACCAGCTTCGCATACGAGTCAGGCTTTCACCAATCTGTTACCAGAAGATCCTAAGTTACTTTGGTCACATTGCCCGTCGACAGCCAGATAACTTGGATAAGCTGATTGTGACGGGGAAGGTGGAAGGAAAGAGACCCCGCGGCCGTTCACCTAGTCGCTGGTGTGATCAAATAACAGCCCTCACTGGCCTACCAGTTGTAAGTGCCATACGAGAAGCTGAGGACCGAAGTGGAAACAACTCACGAGGCAGGCTATGGTCAAATTTCAAGGACGCGACCTTCAGTAATGAAGAACACGACTAAGAAAAAGAAATAAGAGCAGGAGAGAGAAAGAGCAAAACTAAGTTTTTTGCCTAGCATTGGACAATAAAAGGCTGATGATGATGTCTGATATGATAATAATTAACTTCTATACTAATGAACACTTTCTATAATAATGGACACATTACACGTTCCATCCCAATCGGCGATTCTTTCCAATTTGCCAAGTGCCTATAGATTATAGCCCAGTCAATGAGTGCTCAAAAAGGGTATGTGGATCGAAAAGTCGAAAGCAGAAAAACTAACTTAGTAACTTTGTTTGAACTAGTTAGGAGATAAACATACTAAAAGTCCCCACCCCTCCGAGGTGAGCCCGAGGGGGGGGAGGCCGAAGAAGGTCCCATTTTTAGGTTTTTTGCTTATATGTCAAAAACTGTGCGTTATACGATATTTTGTTGTACTACATTATTAAACCTCATAAAATTTTCTACAACTTCGGCCTTGACACTTTTCATCTATCTCCAATCGTTGTCCAGCTATGAGCTTCCAAACATGGTCTATTTTGAAGACGCTTAAATTAGTTTTCCATACAAAGTCGGTAAAAAAATCTTACAAATAAAATTTGACCAACTTCTGGTTGTCGTATCATAATGAAACTTTGCAAATATCTAGAAATCTGATGACAGTTTAATAATCTGGTACCACTGAGCTGATCTGATGATGGAGCCAGGAGGTGTCTAATGAAACTCTTCAATGGCTATTAGTAAACCCGTCGAGTTTGGGCACATTACATTCGAATCGATGAGACTTTTTCATCACACTTGCTGTCGAGGGTCTGATAATGGACCAGGAGGTGCCTACGTCTCATCAATCCGAATGTAATGAGCCTAAATTCGACGGTTTTACTAATAGCCATTGAAGAGTTTCAGTAGACACCTCCTGGCGCCATCATCAGATCAGCTCAGTAGTACCAGATTATTAAACTGTCATCAGATTTCTAGACATCTGCAACGTTTCATTATGATACGACAACCAGAAGTTGATCAAATTTTATTTGTAAGATTTTTTTACCGACTTTGTATGGAAAACTAATTTAAGCGTCTTCAAAATAGACCATGTTTGGAAGCTCATAGCTGGACAACGATTGGAGATAGATGAAAAGTGTCAAGGCCGAAGTTGTAGAAAATTTTATGAGGTTTAATAATGTAGTACAACAAAATATCGTATAACGCACAGTTTTTGACATATAAGCAAAAAACCTAAAAATGGGACCTTCTTCGGCCTCCCCCCCCCTCGGGCTCACCTCGGAGGGGTGGGGACTTTTAGTATGTTTATCTCCTAACTAGTCCAAACAAAGTTACTAAGTTAGTTTTTCTGCTTTCGACTTTTCGATCCACATTTCTTCTTTTACTGGACTATTAATAAATGTGTAGAGGTAAATCCTGTTTCATTGTCGCGTACAAAATAACAATTTACAAATATTTGGTAATTACGTTTCAATGCAATCGAACGTACGACTAACGTCATAGTTTCGATCGCTTAATTTATTATGGAGAGTCTATTTTTAGGTCGACAATAAGGTAACATTTGAATTTTCATTCAATAGGATACAAGCGCGAAGAAAGCCACAACATATACCAATGAGATCCACGGCAACGAAGACGGTTGGTTCGCATTCCTCCTAGACCGCCCTGGCGACGACGATACTAACTCTCCTTGCGAAATGGTTGTGTCCACAACGAACCTGGGCCTCAAAGACTTTGGCGTTGCTTTCCCGAAAGGATCTAAATTGCGGTCAGTAGCATGACTAAACTTGTGCCTTGGCGATTTTAGCATTGGCGACTGTGCCAAATGGCGAATATGTATGTGACTCGTGGTGATAACCAATTTTGATCTTTGCCTTATGACTGGTGAAATTACGTTATAAACTAATTATTGTTGAAATAACCTGAGGTTTATCAGTATTAAGTTCTACGAAAGCAGTTTATAATTAATTTTACCATGCTTGCGCATTAATTTGTAGGACCTATTTAGATGATCAAATCATGTACATTGAAATAGGTCCTCTAAATAATGTCTTGTCAGATTTTTATGTTCAAGTAACATTTTAGTGAGGGAGTGAACCTTGCCCTGATTGCCCTGAAGAATGAAGGAGAGTTGCAGAAGTTGGTCCGCAAGTGGTTCTCGAAGGCTGAATGTGATGCTGCTTTGGTAAGACACATTGTATTTGGAATAATTTACTGATACTTCTTCACTATAGTCAAAAGGCTCCTTAAACAGTGAGCTCTGTGTTTTTTTTTTGTTAGATCATAGACGTTTTTGCAGCAAAACCATAGTAGGAGTAGTCTACTTTAACAACCCTTAAAAACTAGTTTAGTCGAATGATTGAACGTCAGTTACACTACATATCGCGCGTGCGAAGGGCAAACAGGTTAAAGTTATGAGGTTTTTAATCAATTGCATATTTCAGTACCGTTATTTGGCGGATTTGATAGTTAATTTATTGGATATATTTTTTACTGCTTATGGTTTCAGCATGAAATATCATTTATTTCAGTTACACTATTTCTTACAGCCAAACACCGGTGGTTCCGAACTGACTCTGGGGCAAGTGGCTGGGTTATTCTACGTGTTGCTGGCCGGTTTGGTGATTGCTCTAGCTGTTGCTCTGATTGAGTTCTGTCAGCACGGTCGCTCTGAAGCTCGCAAGGCGAATGTGACCCTCCGCGCCGCCCTCAGGGCCAAGTCTCGCTTGAACACCCCCGAGCGCAAGTCACCCACACCTCGACAACAACGCGAACAGGAACGTTTGGGATGGAACGGTGGAGCCTTTTCTGGAGTGAGTACATTTGATGTAGGTAGTCTTTTCAGATTATAACGTAGTTACTCTAATGATGAAATTGGATGCACTACGTGAAATAGAATGAGTGCGGAGATGCTGGATGATAGAGTCCAATGACAAAACCGGACCTAGTCGGAGTAAGCCAGAAGAAATATGTTATAATGTTAAGGGACGCGTACGCATTATGTGGTAGGGTTACAGGTAATTCAGTACATCTTCTAAATACCTATATAATAGGACAAAGTGACTAATTGACTGAAATTTAGAACACAGATAGGTTTTATGTCGTAGAACTCTGCTCAGAAAGGATTTAACCACGCAGACAAAGCCGCGAGCATAAACTAGTTACTATTTAAAGTATATTTGTAGAGGTCACTTGCTATGATAATATTTATAGAGCGGCCATATACTCGTATGTCCTACTGTTTTCTAGTAATTTATGTTATCAACAGAGTGACCACATTAAAGTTCATCTATTGTATTAACTTCTTATCTTATCACTTAGTCTAATATAAAGAAAGAAAAATATTTAATTAAGCAAAGAGACACAGGCACATAGAAAAAAATAAACAAGAAAAGGGCAAAAAAACTACATAAAAGTATATTATAGGTAAATAGTCAAAGTAAGGTAAGGTAAGGTATAAATATTTATTAGAGTCAGTCATTGTGTCAGTGTCAGTAATTACAACCGCTTCCTGCGGTCAACTCTCCAAGTCCCAGGTAACCGCATAATGTGTACGTAACCTATAAGATGTCGATAACCTAATTGTAGGCATTTAGGCGTATTTCCTTTAATAGTAGTTTCCTTATTTATCCCTATTTATATTTTACTCAAGTTACCGTGGCGGTTCCATCCGCCTACAATTTCTGTGAAAATTTCAGTAATTTATTTCCAAGTATGTACCTTATCGAACTCTGCCAAACAAGCTTCAACAGTAATAGATGCAACAAAATATAATGTTTAGTGAAACCGCGCCCTTTATAGTAATTCCAGGGCATAATGTAGGTGGGCAAAGTGGGCAAACTATCCATCAGGTCAATAAAAGGTCGAGAGATTGTACTTGTACGGTCTCGAGCCTTTTGATACACCGACTCAATTACTTATTGCATGAAAAGAACCATCTCATCAACATACTTTGAATTTTATTTCTATAAGCCCCTTAAATAAATAATTTTGTTTGATTCGTTCGCGTACTAGTCTTTTTGTGGTTTCAGTCTCAAATCTCTTTGTATGTCAACCACCCAGATCTAACCAATTCGTATTGCTATGAATTTTTGCCCCTTTATAGAACTAAAATTTGTTAATAATAAAGCATCGTACTTCAAATCAATACCATTTTGAACACTACCTCTATTTTTAATTGTATCTATAACTATTTCACTTGAATATAATTATGTCACTTTCCTCATTACCTCTATATTCTATATATGTACTCGTTCTCTACTTATGGAGACTAGTAGTATCTCCTTGGCAGCTCACCTACTATATTTAATAATGAAATATTTGTCCCACAGTACTACACGGCGTCGAACCAGATCGGTCAGGAGGAGACCGCGTTGCATGCCAGTTTCACCCAGGTCTGATCCTCAGCCCGGGAGGCGGCCACTCTGCGCCGACCATCCCACTCCAGACACATTTCCAACTCCGTGGAACTATACCAGCTGTAAACACGCCTCGTTTTACTACGGCTGAATCTATAAAGTGTTACAATAAGGGCTTACTATCTGCAAACTTAAGAAGATTTCGTGATTTGCAATTTGACTTCTCAGTTGAGTCAAATCATTTTAAACACAAAGCTTGATAGGTAGATTACCTTTTTAAAGAGCATAACAGCATTTTACGTAACACTTTATTTTTCAGAATCACTTTGTTATATCAAGTGATTCTGAAAAGGATTCTATCGGCAAGTGCTGGAACACACATGCGTTTTATCAACAAAAAAACGAAGAAGAGGGGGCGTTTACAGTACGTGTGTTTCTAAGCCGTGTTACAGCAAACCAACGACATAATGCGATTCACTGACATGGCTATTTTGAAATATCTCGATGTTCATTATTCTTATATTATCTAGTTCAACCGGACTACTATAATCAACTACACTTCAGTGTTAGATGTATTTAATCAGAATATTTTCTAGACTAAGTGATTGACAACGCTACAGAATGGATGTCTTCTTTCAACACGATCGTATTGTCGTATGGCTTATCAACGGAGGGGAGGGGATGGGATAATTAACGATAATTAATATTATTTACAAAATCCCAACGGATTTTACCTTAGTAGACGAGTATCAGGGTCTTACAAATACGTGGATAAGAAGTAAAACTTATCAATTAGATACCATAGGGAGAAGTGCTGTAATCGTAAAAATTAAAAGGTAGCTAAAAGTTAAATAATTGTTTGGCTGTATAATATATCAGAGCCTAGAGCTTTGGCCTTTCTCATTGTAAAATGTCATTTTAATACGCAAATTAAAAACAGTATAAAAATTAAAATTATTATTTTGACCTTAGAATTTATTATATTGTTTAATAAATTACAACTTCATTACTTATGATTCTCTACACAACTACCAGATAATACTTGTTTTACTGTACTTACGGGAGGAGAGAAATGTCGTTTCAAAGTTAATAATATCTAATTAATTTGACACGAGCTTTTGAAAAGTTTCACGTTCAAACATTCAAGTAATAACTATGTAGCACAGCCAGTCTGCATGCTGCGGGACAGTTATGATGAGTTTGAAGCGCAGTTGGCGATACACAAAAATAAACATGTTCCATTTAGAAACCGTTGCAATTTCCTTTTAGTTAAACTTTATTTATGGGATGCAATACGTACTATGTAAATCCACAATGAACGTGATCCCTTTCCCACATTTGAAATTTCGTGGGATAACTTTAAACATTTGTAACTATTAGGTATAAATATGGTACTCATCCTCATTCATTAAAAAATATTCGATGTGGACGCATTCGAGATCGTAATAGGTATGCAGGCAAGGTGAAGAAATAAGGCATTCATTTGCACATATTAATTGGCTTGTAGTTGCTTACAGATTTTACAATATTTCATCATAGTAAATGTAATACAATCCTTTAAAGTAATTTTTAAAATAATACATTTTACTCTTTAACATTATTACTGTAAGACGTAGAAATTGATGTCTATTACATGGACTATTTGTTTAGAAATAGAAAACAGTATACCGTAAACAGTAACATAAAAGTAGTCATGAATCCATAATAATATTATAATACATTTGATGTATCTCTACATAATATGTGTTAGCGAATAAATAACTGATAACAGATTTTCTTCATGTATTTTTTTCTTAGGTCCATTCGTAACTACATGTAAAGTGGCAGGCGCACACACAGTTATATAATATCGTCAGTCACCTACGGGTATGAACCCTATTCAATCACGTAAAAGCAAAATTTGGTACCTATTATAATTATTGAAATGCAGACCAGAAAAAGTTATGTGTGTTTTTCGTTTATGATGTGTGCCATTTCACAATTGGTCTTTGTAAATGTAAATCGACTTTTAAGCCAATGTTTAACGATGCCCTTTTGAAATTGTTTATCGATTTAGCTTTGTTTAGCTCTATAATTTCATTATAACATTGATCTTCTATTTATTTTTTTTAATTAGTAATACCTAAATGTATATACCTAATGCTCAAATATATTTATAATTTTAAATGGTATTATATCAGCACCTACAACGTGTTTTTTTTCTTAGAATATTTTCAACTTGTACTTAATCATAATGTATCCATTTTTATAACAATATAGTAAAAACATTTTAATATTAAGGTAGTGACGCCAAAGGCAAGTTTTAGATAAGGAATCATATCAAAATTGTTTGATAATCAAGAATATTGATTCGGTATACTATTACGAGTATTATGGAAGTAATGTATCATAATTTCTAGTCATTTTTGTGATTTGTTTATTCTAGTAAACGTATTATTGTTTAAACGCTTTTTTAATATTAATTACGCTTCCGTCCTGTGCAACAGCTACAGCTACTCGTATTTTTATAATTATTTAACGATAATACTTTAGAGGTTACTTTATGCTAACGCTAAAAAACAACCAATATTATTTGCTAGCAGTAGTATTTAAACACACAACGGGTAAGCCCGTGCTGTGAAATAAACTTGACTGTGCCAAAACTCTCTCTCCACTCGGACAGTGCTCTAACTAAAAAAAAACATCCGAATCGCTGCTCTAAATTATTTTGCAAATTAGTAATGTTCACGGTTACATCCGTCCTACTGTGAAAGGCTGAGCTCTCACTCCCCTACTCGGTGTGAAATGATTTTAATTAAAATTGAAAATATTCCTCATTTTCATCTTATGGTGGTCGGCCTTTTTCATTGACTTAGGTTTGTATTAATACTGCAGGTTTTACAAAGCTTAATTATTATCAAAAATAATATAAGAAATCACTTTCATAAACCCCATACTGGACGGATTTTTAATGCAACAAATATAATAATTACAGAAAAAAGAATTCATATTGATCAATGTGATATAAAATTATTTGTTCAATATTCATTGCTTTATCGGCACTAATATCATAGTAGAGAAAACTTAATACTATATTTAAATAACTTACTGCATAAGTGTATACTCTACATAAACTTTAACCCACTGCGATGACTGTAAAACTCATGAACTGCATAATTTTTACACACGTAATGTTAAGTTAAAATTTAAAGTTATTCTTCAAACGACTGATTTACACAATTTTTTCTTTTAACTAGAGCTTAGAGAAGTAAGATAATGTTTTAAATGTTATCGTTAATATTATACATAATATATCATAAATATTATTATGTGTAGGTTTACTTGTAGCGTTAAGGTAAAATTATTGTGTAGGACAAAATTATAATTACTAAATAAAGCCGTTAGACATTTGGCCAAAACTGAAATATCTGTGTAAGTAGTATAAAACTATACCTTAATAGTGAATATTTCACCAACAATATAGCGGATTAGAAAGTCTTAGATTTAAATAAAAAGGAAAGATAGGATACGCGCTATCGTTGCTATAGCCAACTAGGGCCTGCTGCACTACATGGATATTCTCACGCACGCGTTGATCAAGTACAAAGTTACATTACGTGAGTGTCGCTCCAGTCCAGTCGAGACAGTGCTTAGAGCTTAAGTTCAGTACAACTGAGACAGAGTGAAGGAGTCGGAAAGTGTCGGTTACCACGCCGCACCGACTCGAGCCAATTGTGACTGAAGTGAAATTGTGTGCATAAACCTAATTGGAGCGGTCCATTTACGAGACGCGTGTACCGTATCTTTCCTTTTTATTTTAATCTAAGAACAAAGTCAACCTGAAAAGCGTTAGTAAACGGTTACATTATCCTATTAGCATCTACAACTCCTGAGGTACATTTAGTGATTTACTTAGATCCAGAAAGGTTAAAAACTTTTGTAATAGCTTATACTGTTGGTGAATAGAGCATATCTAATATTATAATAATTATTATTGGTCGATGTTCGTCTTAATTATCTTGTTTGTCAAAATCGCTGATGTATTGTTTAATATTATTTTTTAAGAATTTATTATTAAAGAAGTCGGAAATAAATTACTGTACTAAACTAAACAAATGACTGAGAAATCATCTGCCTATTGATTGTTTTTAATTAACAACTTTACCTTTTATGAAAGTCAGTTCTTTCTCACTAAAATTCTACATCCAGTTTCTATTGAAATCAAAATAAAAATGCACTCGCGATTTTGACATACTTCTTCTCAGGAATTAATATGGAACTGTCTACATGGATGTCTGTTATGGTATATCAATAAAATAAACAGGAAATTGTTGTTTTATTTATTCACCCACCTATCACACATTCTATCCTTTACAAAAATATACATTTTTTCTTTTCTTTTTCCTTCACTAAGCTCTCTTCTTTTGGAAAATAGTTGTTTTAAAAGAAATGCTGATAGCCTCAGACAGGCACACTGGCAAAAAATTCTGACAGACGTGGCAGGCGCTAACACACTGAATTTTCCAAACATGATAACTTTTTAAACATTCATTCAAGTTAATAAAATTAGAGAAAAGTAGAGTAGTGAAAGAAGAGGAGTAATTCGTGTAGTTTTGTTGCGGTATCTAGATGAACATACTAAAGGGTCAGGGGTGTGCTGAGGGTGTAAGGGGGGTTGAAGGCAGATTTTTTCAGTACTCATATAAAGAACATGTATCTGTACGATTAGCATACTAGCAGAAAAAAAAATCAGGCATTAAAAAATGCGATTCTAATTCTTCGTACTTTTTATTTCAGTTAACCAAATTAAGGAAAGGAGTTTTTTATATATGGTAATATTATTATTGACTCCAACATGATGAAGAGAGGAAGAAAATTTCTTCAGAAGTTCAGTAAAATGTATTTTCAAAATACAAACGTTAATTCGTTAAAGTTTTTACCTTCACCTTGTGATAAAATTATATTTTAGATAATTAGCAAAAAATTGGAAGATGAAACGTCCGTAAAAAGTTAAACGAATCCATGAAAACCAACTTCAATTATTTTTTTAATATTTAAAATGAATATGATTTGAAATTGGAGAGTGAAGAAGAAATCGCTGAATTTCAGGAAAATTGTAAAAATATTAGTATTGCAGTAAAGCAAAGAGATATTTATACCTAGACATAGGTACATTTTTGTAAAAAAATACAACCCGTTCAAAATCATGTAAAGAGTAATGATCAAAACACAAAATAAAAAATATTACTAAAATATTTAATTTCTCAGAACGGTCCATCAATTTGGTGCACGTATTTTTTACTTTACCGTTCTTTTTCTGTTTTATAAGCAACATTTTGAACTACGGTATAAAATAATATTATAAAAAATGTATTAAAAATTGGTATAATACCTATGTATTTTGCAAATCGCAAACTTGATCCCATAATCTTGACGCTCACGAATTTTGCTATGGACACCGTTACTGAACTTGACTAGGCTGCATTATTTTCCTTTGCGCTGTTGCTTTTTCAAAGCAACCTCGCCGAGGCAAATGCTGTCATTTAGGTACATACGTATAAGAGATACTTCAATGCTTTATTTATATTACTCACTAAATATTGTATTAATGTTCTCAATTTTTACATAATTTATAATTGCTCTAGGGTAATGCCACATATTCACATTTAAGGCGGTTAAACTATGCGGAGGCATGATTGAACTTAATCAGATTTGCAAGGCGCTGAAGTGAGTGAAGCCACGGGGACAACTTATCAAAGTAAACCGGTACAACGCAGCGCCTTCCGTGTGGCGTTTCCTACCCAGTAGGTGGGAGGTTGGAAAAAAAACAATATTACAGCAACAATAAAAATATTTATTATATCGAGTTTAGGTTCCGTTAGCCGTCTGGTTCCTACGCCGTAGGTCGGTACTCCCCTCACGGTGCAGCCGCCGCCGGGTGTCAGGCTCGGGCGACGGGTGGTGGAGCTGGTGGCGTAGGGCTCCGGTACCGGGCAGGTGGTGTCAAGAAAGCGAAGCCGTAACTTAGCACCCTGTGAAATACGTCACAGTTAAGAACTTGTCCACTCGTCTCCGCCGAGGCTAAACCCTTTATGATGAAATTTGTGCAACGATGAGCGGAAGCCGATTAAGCTGGTGAAGGGTTTACCGTCGGAACGGAGATACGATACATTATAATAAGCAAGAGCTAATAAGTAAATGAGAGGTGAAATGAAGTGAATTGATCTACAATGTTGATATAAAAAAAATAGCTATAAGCAGAGGGCTACAAAAGAGCGGCGCACTATGGACTATGTTATGTGAGAGACATTTTACAATAGGTGCCTATAACTCTAACTTGTTCAGCGACTTACCCTTAGGGGTGCTTGACGACACTTTTAACTTTCTAATAATTGTCGAAATTTATTAAATACTATGTATTTGTTAACTTTAAAAATGGTCGGCGCGTATGAAGACACTACTTATAATTTATAATGTGAACGCGGCACGACTAACGCTCATCACCGAGCGAGGATTGCGGTGTAATGTGAGCGTGAGCTGGTTTTGGAAGCCCCACCTCAGCGCAGGCGACGTGAGTCGCATCGTACGATCCGTGACGTAGGAACCGGTCAGCCAATCAGCGCGCAGAACGACATCAGGCCACACTTGCGGCTGCGCATAGAGAGCTATGGAGTTTATTGTTTTGATATTTCTTTTAAGTAATTTTTTTTTTTAAGGTTATTTTTTAAGAAAAAATATTTTATTTGAAAGCATGTACGTGCAACGTTACATTACCCCCCGCGTCACGGAAGGATTTTATTATTCTATAATAATAAAATCCGAACTTTAAGTAAACTTTTTGTATTTTATCCTTTCAAAATTCAATCTTTCATACTTCACGCTAACAGAATAAGCTATAGTTACCATAATAAAGGCTACTATCGCGACCTAACATATTTTAAGGTTACTATATATCATGTATATTATCATAGTGACCCTTACAAAAAAAATAGTATTGATGTAATAAAAGTGAACGCAAGATAGGTCACAAGTATGCACGTATTATATACTTGTCTTATTTATTTTATATTTAAATTTGAGTTACAAAAAAAAATGTTTTGAATGTTTATATGTTATGTTCTTATCATTATAATGTTGTAATTTTAATTATGTTATTATTATTAATTTATGTATTTAGGCCAATTAGTTTAAGATCTTTTATATGCCAGGTGCCAATGTTTTTTCCGGACATGTCTTCTAGAACGTATACTAACGGAGACTTTTTAACAACTACGCGACATTTAATATATTTCGGTGCCAGTTTTTTACTGAAGTACTTGTCCTTGTTACTTAGGACATACGCACGTTTCATAACAACATCACCTACGTTAAATTCGACCGATTTTCGACGTAGGTTGTAATGGGTCGTATTTTTTACATGTGCATGCCAGAGTTTAGTCTGAACCTTATTAAATATGTCAGATAGGCAACCGCGGTTATCTGCATAAATATCACGAGGGAGAAACTGCAATTCGTCTCCCAGGTCATTATTGATGTAATGTGAGCCACAAGTAGCGATCTCTCTCCCGTAAACTAAGAATGAAGGAGTGAACCCAGTCGCCTCATTCACAGAATTGTTGATGGCGAACTGAACCTTCGGGATAAAGAGATCCCAGGTTCTATGGTCATCATCTACGTATGTTGACAGACAGGTGATGATCGTTCTGTTAAACCTCTCTACTAGATTTATCTGTGGCGTGTATTTGGGTGTAAAAAATACGTTTGGAACTTTATATTGTTTAAATAGAGCGTCTGTGATTTTACTTATGAACTGGCTACCATTGTCTAAGAATATAGTTTGAGGTGGTCCATGAACTAGGAAAACAGCTTCCTCTATAAACTTACAAACGGCAGCAGATGTAGCAGCTCGTAAAGGAGTAATCAGACAGAATTTAGAAAAGCAACAAGTGACAACTAAGATGTAGCTGTTTTGCTTTCGTGTGGTTGGCAGAGGGCCCATGAGGTCTATTGAAATGGCTTGAAATGGACGACTACATTTTTTCGGGCGTCCCATTTCTCCTAAGACTTGGTGATTTTGCGCTTTGTACTGAAGGCACTTATCACACGATCCTACAAATTTTACAACGTCCTGGTGCATACCAGGCCAGTAGTAGCGTAACGCAAGACGACGATACGTTTTGAAAACGCCAAGATGACCTGCAGTTGGCTCTGCGTGGTTTTCGCGAATAATCTGGTCACGAAGCTCAAGCGGAACGACCTCCTTCCAAGAAAATTCTGAACTATTTGAGTCAGTGGAGTCATGTTTGTCCTTAGTCATCCGATATAAGGTGTTGTTCCTAATGATGAAGTTAGGAAAATTTTGTGGCTTTGTGAGACAACAGTTATATATATTTTTGTACCACGAATCAGTAGTCGTTGAGAAGTAATTTGACGTACTTATACTGCTCACTGGAACAGCTCTTGAAAGGGCGTCTGGAATGACATTATCCACGCCTCGACGATGTTTCAGTTCGAAATTGAACGCGGACAATCTAACACCCCAACGAGCAAGTCTGCCAGTTGGGTTATTTAAAGAGAGGAACCATTTTAATGCACTATGATCAGTATACACGGTAAAAGGCTTCCCGTTTTCCAAATAGCACCGCCAATGTTCCAAAGCAACAACTACCGCCAATGTCTCACGCTCAGTAATACTGTAGTTCCTTTCTGCCGCAGTCAATGACCTGCTCATATAAGCAATTGGGTGCTCCTTACCATCAAAGGTCTGAGTAAGCATAGCACCCACTCCATAGTTACTGGCATCGGTGTGTACCTCAAATGGCTGGTCATAGACAGGACAAGAAAGAACTGGTGCGGAGACCAAACATTCCTTCAGCTTGTGAAATGCAGCTTCAGCTTCTGGAGACCAGACGAATGGTGGTCCACCTTTCTTGTTGGATGTCAGCTTATTGAGAGGGCCTGCTATAGTGCTGAAATCGGGGACGAAACGGCGATACCATGTGGCAGTCCCGAGAAAGCGCTTGATGTCCTTCCTACATGTAGGTGTAGGGTAATTGAGGATAGCTTGGACTTTCTCCGGATCGGTCCGTAGCCCACTACTGTCAACAACATAGCCCAAGTATTTTAGCTGGCTTCTAAAAAACTGACACTTGTCCAGATTTACGGTGAGGTTGGCCTGCTTCAATTTTTCCAACACGCGAAGTAAGAGGGAGACATGGGAATTGAAGTCTTCGGAGACGATAACAATGTCGTCGAGGTAAGCGAATACTTTGAGGTCGAATTCCCTGAACAACAAATCAACCAACCGCTGTTGCGTAGCTGGAGCATTGGTTAAACCAAACGCGGTACGCTTGAAACGAAACGTACCTCGAGAAGGCACGTAAAAAGCCGTTTTGTCTCGGTCTTCGGGAGCTATAGGAATTTGCCAAAACGCCTTCGACAAATCTATGCTAGAGAGGTAGCGGGCATCACGAAGATTGTCCAATATTTCGGACACGTAGGGCAAATTATACGCGTCACGTTTTGTGACCGAATTCAATTTTCTACTATCAAGACAAAAACGAGGCTGACCGTTCTTTTTGTTAACTATCAATACTGGAGAAGACCATGCGCTCTCACATGGCTCGATTACGTCAAGGCCAAGCATTTCGTCAACCTGTTCGACAAGAATACGCTGCTTTTCTGGTGACATCCTGTAATAGCGTTGTCGGATAGGTTGAGCGTCACCCGTATCAATTCGGTGAGTGATCAGACTAGTCTTCCCTAAACCCTTAGATTCGGCAGAGATAGCACTATACTGAGCGATTACATTGTCAGCTAGCAATTTTTCCGAGTCATTAAGTTTGTCATACGCATTTAAATGCGATGTTTGTTCCGTGTTAATATTGGCATTGGAAACCAAGGTATTAGAAAATACAATACTTTTGAGATGTTTTGGGAAGATATTAAACGCATGCCAAAAGTCAATACCTAGAATGAGGTCTACCTTAATGTCTGGCACAACAAAAGCCTTGATGACATGTACTATGTTTTCAAAAGTAATGGGTAGGTTCATATAGCCTATACTAGTCATAGACTGACCACCTGCAGCTGTTACGGTTATAGTCTGTCCCTGTTGGACTTCTAGGCCTAGCTGTTCTAAATTACGATGACTGTTATGGCCTAATATCGTAACGGCTGACCCAGAATCTAAAAGACCTAACATCTGGCAATTGTAAATCTGTATTGGGGCATACGGGCAGGGGTCATTAATTGGTTGGTTCTGCAGAATTGTGTCGATTCTATATGAATTAAAATAGATTTTAATCGTCTTTAGCCAGTTGGCCCAATCTTCACTATCGAATTTACTAGTATTTTGATTGTCGTCACAGTTCTGCAGGCTTACTAGTTTTTTGAATGACCTGGTTTATCTTTGTTACAATTTGGACATTGCGGAGTTTTGACATTCTCCATGCCACAAATGAAGCAAAGTATTTTGTCTTTGTTTGCCTTGCACTGGCGTAAATTGTGGGTGTTGTTACGACACCGAGGACAATATAACGCTTTAGGGGTAGATGCCTGCATTGCATGTACATATTTATTATTATTATTATTTGGTTTAGTATTGTTGTTGTTATTTGTATATGGTTTATTTTTATTGTAATTATTTGTGTAATTATTTTTCTCATAAGTTTGATTTGAATTATTTAATTTACCACTGTACGCGAATTCAGGCGCCATGGTATCAGATGTCCGTTTGGGAGGTTCATGATATCCAGCAAGACGTGTCTGGATGTTTTCGTAATTACGGCATAAGGATCTCAAGGTGTCTATATCATTGATTTCTGTTGTTGAAGCTAAGGTGCTAGCATATGCTGGCCTAATATTATGGAGGAGAATCTCCAGTTTATCTTTATTTGATAATGGCTCCGACAAACGGGAAAATAGCCCAGACATAATAGACAAATAAATTGTTATGTTCTCTGATTCACCTTGAGTCCTGGAGCGTATTTCAGTGAGCAACCTATAATCGTAATCGGCTGGTACAAAGTCTTTCTTAAGACGCGCGACTAAATCATCCCAATCGGATAGCTGATGTTGGTACTGTTGTTCACGGTACCAATGTAACGCATCGCCGGTGAAAATTTCGGTAGCCAATGAAAGGAGCTTGGGTGACGAGATGTTTCTGGCTTTGCTAAACTCGGTGATACGCTGAATAAAGGAAAGTACGCACGACTTCCCGTCAAACCTGAACTTGCTTAGTTCGCCGGTTATGCCACGTTCACAAGACACGTTAATTTTCATGGGGGACGCTACTGATTGTACATCTGGATTGCTAATAGCACTAGACGCAGCTGCCAGCCTATCAACGACTGTAGAATCTTTAATAGAATTAAAACGTTCCATTAGAGATCGATAATCCGCGACACAAGTTTTATGAGCAGCCTGCGTTGTTTCATCAGGTATCATCCGATTAAGTCGGTGATAAATATGATTTAAGTAATTTTGGGCACGTAGAAATACATTCCTATCCGATGCTGATTCTAATAGTGACTGGACCTTTGTGATGACGTCACTTGTTCCTAACAAGTCATCCTCAGTATCCAGCGGACTTTCTAAAATGTCCTCAGACGGAAATAATGGGCCCAATTTCGCAATTTGTTTACGCAATTCCTGTACATTTGCAGCGGGAGTCGTGCCCCTAATCATAACTTCATATTCTAATTCGGCCTTTTGAAGCGATAAAAATTTTACCGGATGACTCATGTTTTCATTTATTTGTTAACCAAATTAAAAAATTCGCGTTAAAAAATTATTGCACCACAAAGAATAAATTGCTGAACAAAGTCTACTCTACTACTACTCCGTTCCGTTACAATATAAAAATGAGACAACGTTTTGGTTGATGAAATGATGATGTGCAAAATAATAAAATGTTATCAAAAATAAAAATGAAGCATTAAAAAAAAAGCATTAGATAAATTTGTAACTATAGTGCACAACAATAACTATGACTAAGAATTTAAACTTAAAATTTCTTTTATTAATAAGATGTATGAAACAATTTTGTGTTTAAAATATTAAATCGAAACAACAAAAAATATGCTAGGAACGCAGTTTACGTATACAGTGTGTTTAATAAGACCAAAATAAAATATAATTAAACAAAAACCATTGTGTACACTTTAGTTACGGCAACCAAAAAATAACGTTTTACAAATAAAATAAAACACCAACTTACCCTGCGGCGTAGAACCAGACTTTTAAAAAAAACCACGTTAAAGGGCGCCAGTGTCGCGTTTCCTACCCAGTAGGTGGGAGGTTGGAAAAAAAACAATATTACAGCAACAATAAAAATATTTATTATATCGAGTTTAGGTTCCGTTAGCCGTCTGGTTCCTACGCCGTAGGTCGGTACTCCCCTCACGGTGCAGCCGCCGCCGGGTGTCAGGCTCGGGCGACGGGTGGTGGAGCTGGTGGCGTAGGGCTCCGGTACCGGGCAGGTGGTGTCAAGAAAGCGAAGCCGTAACTTAGCACCCTGTGAAATACGTCACAGTTAAGAACTTGTCCACTCGTCTCCGCCGAGGCTAAACCCTTTATGATGAAATTTGTGCAACGATGAGCGGAAGCCGATTAAGCTGGTGAAGGGTTTACCGTCGGAACGGAGATACGATACATTATAATAAGCAAGAGCTAATAAGTAAATGAGAGGTGAAATGAAGTGAATTGATCTACAATGTTGATATAAAAAAAATAGCTATAAGCAGAGGGCTACAAAAGAGCGGCGCACTATGGACTATGTTATGTGAGAGACATTTTACAATAGGTGCCTATAACTCTAACTTGTTCAGCGACTTACCCTTAGGGGTGCTTGACGACACTTTTAACTTTCTAATAATTGTCGAAATTTATTAAATACTATGTATTTGTTAACTTTAAAAATGGTCGGCGCGTATGAAGACACTACTTATAATTTATAATGTGAACGCGGCACGACTAACGCTCATCACCGAGCGAGGATTGCGGTGTAATGTGAGCGTGAGCTGGTTTTGGAAGCCCCACCTCAGCGCAGGCGACGTGAGTCGCATCGTACGATCCGTGACGTAGGAACCGGTCAGCCAATCAGCGCGCAGAACGACATCAGGCCACACTTGCGGCTGCGCATAGAGAGCTATGGAGTTTATTGTTTTGATATTTCTTTTAAGTAATTTTTTTTTTAAGGTTATTTTTTAAGAAAAAATATTTTATTTGAAAGCATGTACGTGCAACGTTACGTTGGGTGTTTCAAGTTTCGATATTATAGTAATTATAATATATTCCTTTGAAGTTCGGCGTAGTTGTGGTCGCGAACTACTTGTTTTCTCCCCTAATAATAATTACCTAGGTTTGCCAGAATATGCACGATGTTATATTAGATGAATTTAAAAATAAAATTCAAATATATATTTTTTAAGTTTTTACTAAACATACATATGTATATGCTCAATATTAACAGTTGATACAGCTTTTGTTGGAATTTCTGTTTACATATCGGAACATCCCTCACTCAACAACCGGTAAATCACCCGCACAAATGATGTTTGGAAGACATAATTGAACTCCCTATTGTCTAACATTAGACCTAGTAAGAGATACGAACAAAAACAGGTAAAAGCAAATATTGCCACGGCTTCTACATCCAACATCCAAACAGGACAGAGAGTATACGTAAAGAGTAAGTAAGGAGGAGGCAAAATGGCAACCTAAGCTACAAGGAAACCCAAATACTCTTATGCGATTACAACATACCAAGGATATTATATATACGAAAGGAAACATACTGATCAAATCAGACCACATTTCTGTTGTACTAGCAACTAGCAACAAACGCCGAATGACAATCGCTCTAGAAAGTTGACACTGTTAGCTAAATAATAATATTCTACGGGCGCTTACATATTTCTGTTCATAAATGGATTACTAAAAGATTCAACATATGACGACCACAAATTAAATCATGCATCATTAACCAATAAAAATAGAAGGCAACTTGATATTCATTTTGACCATAATGAAATAAATATTTTAAATTGGTCAGGTCAATAAGGTGGGGAAGATTGAAGTAAATAAGAGAAAATTAAAGCAGTTTCTGGTAGAGTTAATCTTGTTCAAACTCAAACTCAACTTCAAACTTCTTCATTTTTCAACTTAATAAATGAATGAAGAAAAAGAACACCAATACTCAATACTTCAATTCTCAATACTTCCGTATTTGTTGCCCTCGCTAATAATAATTATACTGATGAGATTTTCGCTACACATTGTTTATATATTTTTCCTGTTTTGTTTATCATAATGGATGAAGCAGTTAAGTATCGTCTTCCTGTTTATAAACTCAATATTGATGTAAAGACTTCTCTTTCGACAATGATAAAAACAATATGTAGTGTTCAAACAAAAAACTTTACATCAGTTTATAACTGACGAAGTTCTAAAATATAAATAAGTACTCAATCGGAAAAAACTAAATAGTTTTCTAGTTTAGTATTCACCATAGGTTATCCTATTTCTATCGATCCTCATAAACTTGAGAAGATACGAGCTAGAAACAGAGTAATTTCACAACTCACGGCAGGCTTCCACTTTCGGAGTGATTAAGTTTAACTTATTATCCCTCGACTAGAAACCGAATTACCTAAGAGCGATTACATTAAACGTTTCTATTTTAAATGTAAAGCGAATCTACTCTATCATGAATTTCGCGATTTTGTATAATTTCAAGATGTACAAATCCTACTAATTCTAAACATCGTACTCATTATAAACGCGAAAGTTTGAAAGAATGTGTGAATGTCTCGATGTCTGGATATATGTTTGTTACTCTTTCACGCCTTAACGGGAGGACCGATTGGGCTGAAATTTAGTATAGAGATAGCTTAGACCCTGGAATAATACATAGGCTATAGTGAAGCGGGAAAAACCGCTGGGTGCAGCTAGTTATAATAATATTCAGTAATAGGCGCACAATAAGTGATAATGAAGTATTTAAACGTACCAGACGTAACTGGTATCGTACGAGGGTTAATTATTATTAATTAGTAGTAAGTAGCTGGTTAAATAGCGCCAATTTTATAGGCAGCCAAATCGAAAAAGGGCCACTGAAGCAAAGAAAGATCAATTCAGTCTGTAGATAGAAAGAGTAAAAAATAGGAACAAAAGTAAAGTGCAAAATGCGTACTCGCACCTCATATTGGCAAAAGCTATACATATTATAGCTACGTATGTATAATAATATATTCAAAGCATTTCCTAAACTAAAACAAAGTACTTTGCAAAAAGTCAAGTACCTACCTACTTTGTTATCGCATAACATGTTTATCGAAAAACAAAAAAGTTAATTTAACAGAGAGCATTACATAGGCTTCTTACTTCTTCTGTTGTAAAACTAAACCGTAATGTTTCCCTAAAGACTACCACATAAAAATGTTAGTAGATATACGAATAATGTTTCAAAGGAGTAAGGAGTGTGTTAGCTCCGGAAGTATGAAAACTTGTAATTATATCTATGAAAATTAAAATATTTTTTCCAGTTCCTTCTGACGCGGACTCAGTCGCGGACTGGCCTTTCTGCCGGACGCCGGGGATTTGGAACAAGACGCACAATGGCAATCATGCGCAAACGAAATTCAGGAAAGGACACACACATTGTTCTTAACAACATGGTTAAGTTTAATAAGGCTTTTATTCTGCAGAACAAATCTAATCAATCCCAGCTATCCGGATTCGAATTCTTACATTTTCACATAGTTTGATACATGACACGATTGTATATAACAATGCAGACTTTTCCGGCGGACATGCATAACATGGATAAAAAATTCGAATTATGTTGAAAACCGTTTACCGTAAATTCCTCAAATCTACTCGTTACTTCACCTAGTGGAAAAAAATCAAAGCAATTCAATCAAATCAAAGGACTTGTTTGTCAGGCATGTGTAACTGATTTATGAGGGTTTTAGATCAAAATAAAATTAAACATTGACGATTTATAATGTATCAACATTGTAAGTTGGTATTTACATAAAAATATTAGCTGTTTATGCTTAAGGCAGTAACTGTATAGATAAGGTAAACATTGTTATATGTAAATTAAAGCTCTAATGTTTTTATTATAGCATTATATTTTGATAATACAAGAGAATATTAATGATGAAATCTAATACTATAGTTAATTAATATAAAACCTCTAAGGATTTATATTAAAATGTTATTTTGTAAACTCCCGGTCGGTACAGAAAGTATAATAGTTGCAAGAGCTTCCTTCGTTAACTACTCGAATCCTCTAAGCTAAGCATGAGACACTTATCATGAACACACACAGCCATTTTGAAACTCATTGACCTTCATAAAAGTAGTTTGGTACGACGCGACGATCCCAACGGCGGAAGTTAGTTCTATATTTGTTTTACAGAAGCTTATTAGTTTTGTTAGGTAGACAGTCACCGACCGACATTTGCAGCTAAGCGAGAATATAAGCCAATACTAAGAACGTATACTAATGCCCGGGTGACACGAGGCTAGTTTTTCAAGCTAGGATAGCAAGCTAGTTTTTTACCAAACTGTCCTGGCTTGCTGACCTAGCTTGGAGCATGCTAGTTCTGTTTACATGAGGCTAGATTTTTTTTAAGCTAGTACTTACTGGAGTGCTGAGGTGACCATTCGTCCAAAATGAACTGCATACAAAAAAAAACACTATTCGACTAAAACAGTTGCTTCGAAAACTGTGCTATTTCTTTTTTTTATGTGGTGAAGTAGAAGACGAGCAAGACGCTCTCCTGATGTTAAGAGATAACGGCTGCCCATAATCAGTACAGTGCTACTTAGGATTTCACAATGATGTGAAATTCTAGGAGCACTGCACCAACGCTTCTTACTCAAGAGCGCTAGACGAACTAAAAGATGAACTACAAAAACGGGTGTGGACAAGACCGTGGTTTTTACGAAAAGATAAACGTGGATCATCTGCTTTACTTTTGGAAGAATTTCGCAATAAAGATTTGGGAGAGTATAAGAGTATTTTGCGAATTGCTGATTTGTTTGATATTCTGTTGTGTCTGGTAGAGCCAAAAAACAAACCAAACGCATGGTTCCTGTTTACTAGCCAACTGCAAACTAGCTTCGCCGGTCACATGAAGCTAGTAAACAAGCCAGGATAGTAAAATCAACGCTACTAGCCTGAAAATAGAACTCCATCCTATTAAAAACTGTCCTGGCTTGTAAACTAGCTTACTAGCTTGCTAGCTTACAAATGAAGATAGTTTTGTCTACACGAAGCCAGAAGTACTAGCTTGCTAGCTTACTAACACTAGCTTGCTATCCTAGCTTGAAAAACTAGCCTCGTGTCGCCCGGGCATAACGGATTTTCTCCAGGAACGTGTCTATCACAGTCATATTAACGTCTGATAATATCTACTGATCAAAATGTATTTTTTGTTTGTCAAATTATGTTATCAGTGTGATAAGTCGATGTAACTCTGGTCACTGTTCACGAACAGTTGTTTACTAGGAGCGTGAAGCCGGAATACTCAGAATTCAAAGATATCACAGCTAATTTCAAACCTTCTCGAATGAAATAAGTAGTAAAAAGCGTAGTTAGGAGGAAAACAGTTGGGAACTGCGAAAGCGCGGCAGGCGAATGTTATGTGTACAAACTAACATTCTGCCACAAAAAAAAAATACAAAAAAAGGAACAGGAGTTTACACTCCCAAAAAAAGTTATCTACAAGAATAAACAGTTTAATTTGTGATTCGAAATCACTAAGCAATTTTAGAACAGGCGAATAATCAAGAGCAGCCGCATTGCATGTTTGTGGTGGATTTAGTAGTGCAAGCACATTCTCTCGATTTGTTTGAACAAATAGCGAAGAGGGGCACAAACCGAAACAATGGTATCCTCTTGAGACAATCGACTATTGGCGGGAGAAGTGATTACGCCACTCCAGCTTCGTCTGCTCTAGACTGTATAATTTGTAATCTCAATGAAAATTACTTAAATATTATGGCTTAATCGATAAATTGTTGTTTTAGTTGGTATGAGTACGTCGGCGGATTTGATTAGATTCAGCCTTTAGTTTGAACATGCTCACAGGTGATACCATCCACAACATAATAAGAAAACGTACTTTCTAAAAACGTATGATTGTTCTAAACATAACACTTACATAATACCTCTATATCTTTGTGTTCACACAGACACGATGTTCAGTAAAGCCAGGGAGGGATTTACCCTTTTAGCCGCGGATGAGTGCTTCGGCGTACCCGTTGCCCCCGCATTATGGCGTCCCGCAGGAACACCCCAGGTTTTTTAGTGGGTATCCCCGCCGCGCCCATCTTCTGCGGGGGAGTCCCAAATACCGTGATGACGCGTAACGCATTTTTCCTGGGTCAAAAAAAGGGGAGGGGTTTATCCCGCCTACTTGTTCGACAATACGACGTCAATGACAACGCCGCGTCGGCATTTCTAGTGGTGTTTTTATTGACGTCTAGGCGACGATAACCGCTCGCCATCAGGCGATTTTTTTCATTTTTTTTCAGTGTTTAAAGTAAAAATGTATAGCACGATTTAAACAAATAAAACATAATAAAATAAGTTAATTGCTTTTAAATTATTTACTTGCAAAAAACTAAGAACAGACTCTACTGTACAGAATGACTCCGAATTTTGTGGTTTGTTAGCAAAACGTCAACAGCGTGTCACTCTTTCACGGGAAAATGTTCCGGTTTTCGTTAAAAATTGCGATCGCTGGATATACTCCAACAAGCACATCCAAAACCTCCACAGCATGTTTCCCTCTCGTGGTGAGATATCAGACATGGACAGTGACGGAGAGAGCCCCATAACGATTGAACCATCCAGTCCCACATTGGTTCCTGTAGCAGACACGAGTGAGAAAACCATAAGGCCAACAAGCCCCACATATCCTCCTCATATGGCCCAAATAAGAGCGAAGAAAAGGGCAATGGATACAGCAGATCCTCAATTACCCAAAGGGAAGAAGACTAGAAGGAGTAATGATTCATCTTTCCAAGTGCTGGATAGAGGAATGACTTTAATTCTTGAGAAAATAGAGGAAATGGTGGCCAGCAATAGAGAGATGGTACAGAAGTTTGAGGACCTATCTGTAACAGTGGCATCCAAGATGGCCAATATGGAGACCAAGATAACCACATCAAATAATAGGATAACATCACTACAGGAGGCACGGAAGGATGGGCTTCTTTCACAACTTGTTCCGGGACCATCCACTGCTCCACTGCCGGCAGTTCCTCACTATACAATCGACACTCGTTCAACAGGCTCAGGATCCCCAGGTGCAGGAGGGCAAAGTGCAGCCGATGCCTTAAGAGCTAAATTAGGTCTTCGCTAATCTATACTCGTACATGTACAGTAGCAGTAACAAACAAATTTTACTGAACATCATAAAGTTAATTTACTTTTTACCCTGAACTATTATTCAGTATCTTTATTCAAATTCCATTGTAAAATTTAAAATTTAAATGGCTAAGAATATATTTTTACAAAAGTAACTTTATATATTCGTTGAATAATACTATCCTACCATCGATCGGGAGCAGATCGAGTTGAAGTTTTAAACGCGAATAATACAATGCGGATTCAGTTGCCCAAAGTAATTGTGTTACACTCTATCTCAAGAAGAAAATATTCTTGTTATATAATAATAAGGCATACATTTCCGCACAGAGTATTGCTATTCCTTTTCCCTGTAAGCTTTGTTTTCTGTTTAAGAACATAGAGTAAATATCAAACCTTTGCACAATAAAATTTTATGCCCCTCATAAGAACACAGTGCCGGGGGTTACTTTAGCTGGAATGTGCTAAATTCTTTTTTCGCCACTTATAGAATGGTAAGAAACGAACGGAGCAGAGTATTCGCTCGCGTTTTTCCCCAAGATGTCATAAATCAGGAGGCAGCAGATGGTGTTGACCTACACCATTATTGCCATGTTCCGAGCTAAGAATTATTATTACCCTCACTCCGGACGTCAATTTCAAATTGCGTAACTCCGAACTTGAATGTTTGGTAAAGAATCGGACCCAATGAATATTGATTATTATTTACGGGACTCGCACTTTTACTGAGCTATTAAGTTAATGGAATCTAAGAACTGTAAGATTAGTAAAGCAATAATAAACATATTATTACTTTGACAAAGGAATACAAGTGCTACGTTTGATTTATCTTGTGTAAGAAAAAGATTTATCGTGTAAAAAAAATTTGTACTATCATGTTATTTAAGAATATACTTAAAAACCTTTGAGCATAACATACGAGTATTTTTGCTTCAACTTTTACGTCACTAAGAAGCTAAATTATACATAACTTAATTAAGCGACAACATACGCATTAAGCAAACACTAATATTGATGAAATGAATTCAACCTTAATGCTCAAACGTGATATGAGTAGATCTGCCCTTATAGGAGTAATTTATCTTGATTATGGTCTACTATGGGTATATATACCGAATGTGGCAATAAATTAGATGTTAATCAGAGAGCAGAGGCCATTTGGCCACGACCGATACTGTGATACGACACCCAATATGTGCGGTTCAATCCTAGATTTATTCTATAACAGTGCCTATCGAGTACAACAAATTGTTTAATATCATATTTTCACTTCACTTGCCACTTTCAAATTTCGTATCAAGGCTCACTTTCTCTCACTATAGTATATATTATGTTATGTATTTATAATATTTTATATATTATGTATATAATATTTTTGTATATATTTTTTGTATGTGTGTATTTTCGATTTAATATATATTATGTCGTTGATACTATTATATGTATTATAAATATTATCTATGTAGTGCTTAAAATGTATTTAAGTAGATAAGTTATTGGTATGTATATATCTCCATGCCTAAATATATTGCAACCACCGTCGTCCTTATTTTATTTTCCTTCCCTGTTTGGTTGTCTGGAAGAGATCGCTTTTAGCGATAAGACCGCCAATTGTTACACTATTATATTATAAATTGTTTTAGTTCTAAGTTTCTGTATCTGTTTCTGTTCTGTATGTTTCTGTTTCTGTGTTTATGTTTCTGTGGTGTCACAATAAAGTATTTTCTATTCTATTCTATTTTAACGAAATAGTTGTAAACAAAAAGACGACGAGACAAAATAAGGTTTTTCCAATGAGTTCCTATCATTTTTCCTAAAACAACATACATAGTATTAAACAGTGTATTAAGGCATAATAAACGAAATATTTTATTTAAAAAAAGTCGTAACCGTCCGTTACTTACCGGCCATCAATATTATATAAAGAAAAAACTTAAAAACAAATAACAGTCTTAGAATGCACTAAAAGAAGACAACATTCTAGAGGAAACGTATACATTCGATAGATAGGTAAGTAGTAGATAGGATCAAATGCCTTTGATAAAATTAAAAAGCGTATTGTGGAGGAATCAATAAAAATAGTGAATTAATAAAGTAAGGAATAGCAATATAATAGATACCATATTATTATTATGTCGCTCTTTAACACGGGCTAAGCCCGGGCCTTTTTATAGGCGTACACGGAGACAAAAAGTCCAACGCGCAGAGGCCCTTTTGAGCTTTTAATATAAATGTAATGGGTGACACTTATTGGAATCTGTCTGTGAGTCAATCCATAGAAAATGGGCTCAAACGCAGTCTCCGCCAAGTGACAGGACTATTGCTAATTAATGGAAACTACTTGACCTAGGCTATGGATGTGTATTCTAAATGGATGGTTAATGAGGCTATTGCTAGGACTACGGCACCTGCCACTTCCGTCCCATTAGGAAATATATAGGCAGGTGATGACTCGCCACTCACTAAACGGGCCCCCATAAAGGCCGGCATTACATAGCCGACGAGAAGGGCAACGTTGGTGCAAGTGGCTGGAGGGGGAGAGGTGTCCCTGGACTTTAAACACGTAGGCCAACTCGCCACTTATGCTTCACATCCTCCCTCAGCAAAAAGCTCTCGCGACTCCACTCTGGCCGGCCAATCAAGGCAAGCACAGAGGTGAGGGACTGTTCCTCGTCAGTGTTCACTCCGGCCGGCTGGTGAAGGCAAGCCGGAGATGAGGAACAGAATCCTCCCCCGGGAGCACTCGGGTCCGTGGGGTCGCTACTCCCCAACAGCTCGCCATAAGCTGCCCTGCGGTGCTCGGGTCCGTGGGGTCGCTACTCCACTCCCCAACAGCTCGCCATAAGCTGCCCTGCGGTTTTATTATTATTATTATTAATAGATCTCCGGATGCCTCGTAGCATAATATAATTAGCAGACGTTATATGTATTTTTAACTCAACGGTGAAATAACTTTAAGTCATTTGTTAGAGAAATTGCGATAGATACTTACGTAATGTATGACACAGCGTAAAATGTCTGTAAATAGTCAATAAAAATAATCTTTCTCATCCAAAAGTCACCACAGAATGGGTACCAGAAGATGGACGGCGTCGTACGTAGTAATAGTATCTATTCTTTGGCGTCGTCATGGTCGGCCGCGGAAGAGATGGCGTGATGATCTGGACGCGCCCCAGGCGGTTAGCAAGAAATGGCGCTTGATCGTGATATGTGGAGACTTGGGGAGGCCTTTGCCCAGCAGGGGGACAGTATAGGCTAAATATAAAAATATATATTCCATCTCAACCACAAACGGAAAAATCGTGAAAGTTCTAAATTAGAACATTTAACAGTTAAAAGCTTCAAGCCTTTCTGAAATATGAGAAGAAGGTTTCGTGTCAAAACATCGTCCAGGGAATGAAGGTTAGGTCTCTTTGCGACGATTGAATACTCCATATTTAACTTGGATAGGTACCCAGTGACCCGAACAAGAGCAAGTGCAGAGACAGACTCTGAAGATGGAGGAAGACGAATCGACGATGAAGGAACTCCCGCCGACACTTACAAGAAAAAGAAACATTAACACTAGATAAGTAAGAGAAAGGTTATATTCTGTTTTCACGCAAAGTACAAAAAATATTTAGCATACTATGGAGGGATTTATAAAAAGTAGGTAACCGACACTGCATACCTAATTTATAAAATGGGAAACAAGACCAATAACATTAATTATAATAGGTAAAAGAGAACTGCTGAATATAAAATCATAACTAAAATGGAAAAAAAGCGCAGTTTTCCATCTTCATTTCTATCATTCTTAATAATAGATATAAAACATCAACATCAAACATCATAATTTATATAAAACAAATAAAGTATCGTTATGAACATTTGCCGTAGCATTCTCGTTTTCATTTTAATAACACGATATGTATAAGATTATTTTTTCAATGAAGTAACAAATGGGCGGAGCTTATCAGAACCAAATCTTCTCTTAACTTCAGACGACGCGATTGTCTCGTTCACTTAATTTGTGAAAAAGAGGTACACGTACAAAACAAAGCTTTAACCCAGCTTTAGGTTATTGCAATAATTTGTTACCATAGACGAGGATTGGATGCTTGCTTTAAACTACAAAGGCTTAGATATTCTACAAAACATACAGATGAGAGACCTATTTGAGAGCGTTTCTATTGCTTTTATGTGCACTGTAGTACTCGTATTGTCCAGAGCACTGATGCATGCAGCCCGCTTGCACTTCCAGATTAAACCTTAACAATTTAATTGGCCAGACGATGCTCGTGTTTAATTGTTGTTTGTATTTCGAAGCAATCAAACATTGCTTCGAAATACAAACAACATATTATTATATAAAAGGGCCGTAGTTCAAGGATTAATTTTCTCACATTATATATTATGTAGTCACAACCTAAGTTTATGATGTCCTACCTACTTTGTAAAAATTACATTGTGTTACTACTAAACCGAGTTTTAAAAAAATGCTATTATGGAATATAATACCAAATGGAGAAGTTAAAAATTTTATAGATTAATTAATTATACAATAATATGACCGTCGTCCCAAAAGTAGGTTAAAAATCAATAAAAAAAAATTTTTATCATACTGTTTTATATTATCTAGAATTACATACACTATATTTTGATATAATCACCGTTCACATCGATAGGTACCCTTTAGTAATCGAATTGTTAGCTTTTTATGCCTGCCTCATACAACTCTTTGTTCAAGTCTTTTTACAAATAGTTCGTCACTGTTATCTTCACTTCGTCCGAATACAATATTTTCCACACAGATATCTCCTTAGATTCGTAAACAAGTAATAGTCAGATTAGGCAAGGTCTGGGCTTTAAGGGGGTGAGGGAGAATATCCCAACCAAACTTATCCAAAAGAAAACGGATTACCGCGCGAGGCTCATACTAAGCATAGACTGATAAGAGAGCGGGCGCGAACGACCCGACGTGGCGTTGACGTGCTCATCTTATAGAATGTTACCAACATACCAATTACCAATCGTTCGATTAGTAAATTCAAATTTTCTCTGATAAAGAAAACAATTACGGTCATCCATTTCCATAGCCTCCTAAATATGTATAATTTAAGTAAAATTAAACAAATTCGTGAAAGAATAATTAAAATATCTCTGGAAATGAAAAAGTTGTGAGAGTTTGAAATTGCACTCCCAAGAATTTTATTACACGGAGCGCTCCGGCGAGTAACTTCATCAGATATCAACGACGGGGCCGTAGGGTGTATGAATATACTCGTAATATTCAGGACAATCAATTTTAAGGCAGTTAACGTCAACCGGACGCAAGTGTCCGTCACAGCATTTGCATTTGGGAGGTTTGATGTGAGTAGACAGTAGACAGCTAACAGTCAATACTGCAAGAATGGTCAACATTACTGATTCCTCAGAATTGCTCTGATTCATTGGATTTTTGTATCAAAACCAACATCGAGGTCATAATTTTTGTATCATAACCAGGTTGATTATAGAGGTATTTGAGATTATATATGTAGACAGATTAGATAGGGCAACATTATAATTACGCCATTTCCTTTAATTTTATCGGTGGGCAGAGTTGAAAATGGCAAACTCTGGCGTAACACTTATAACGGGCGCCGATTCGTCAATATAAAAGCTTCGCTTCGTGGCGGCCTGTGATTGGCCGATAGTCGGGGGCCGCGTATTGTTGGCCAATGAGCGTAGAGCAAGTGTTGTAGAAAAGATCCGATGGTGGCGCTAGTAAGCGAGTTTACGTGGTACGGATCTCGGTGTGGGAGCTCACTTTTGGCTTGGGATCTGCAGAGGCGCGTTGGGACTCGGACAACTGGGAATATTAGCGTCCATTACGAGTGGAACGCCGAGTCCACCGAATAATTATTAAAGCTAAGTATAAGTAGAGTCTTTAGCTAGGTCTCATAGTAATTATCATTGTCTATTGTCTAATTATAATAAATTGTGCTAATGCTTGTAATGTTTTATTATCCTCGGCCGTTATTATCCACACTATCTAATGATGAGGGGCTTTAGAAAGCGACCATATATATAGGCAGGCGGGGCTCACTATTCTACATATACGAGTACGAGTAGGTACAATTTCAAAATATTTTTCTCCCGGAGCAGGTAAAAGCATCCATAATATTGCCGCTTATCCTTAAAACGTAATTTTACTTAACACAAATAAAGCTGCACAGCACTGAAATAATTTCGGTACGCGACAGACCTTTTAAAAGTTATCACGAATTGCTAAATACCTTCAGAGAGTTGTAAACGACTGACTTTAATAAATAATTATTTTTTATATGAGATACGATTAAATGACCCTTAGAATGAGTTGCGGACTCAAAGAAAAATGTAACGACTTTCACCACGTAAATTTCGTTTTAAATTAACAAAGGCCTTGCCGCTTGAACTTTGAACATAAATTTTATTTGTTGGCTTACTAAAATTGTAATGATGATAAAGATGTGATGTAGCAAACATGTCCACAGCTTCTGACTTAATAAGCTATCATTTGGACTTATTTTG
This sequence comes from Hemithea aestivaria, assembly GCA_947507615.1. NCBI lineage: Eukaryota > Metazoa > Arthropoda > Insecta > Lepidoptera > Geometridae > Hemithea > Hemithea aestivaria. Next base: position 8,381,744 of record OX382323.1, read on the forward strand.
GCAAAAGGTTTAAATAGTTTATTTTTTATTACATCATAAACACACCACTTAGAAAAATGGTTTTTTTATATATAAAAGACCCTAAAGTTTTACATAACTATCCAAATCAACATTATAATGCTGTTTCTATATTGGAATTAGTTATTTGACATTAATTATAATTTTTAAAAGAATTTTATCATAAAATTTCTACTCATTTTCTTTACTATTCTATTAATAGTGCACGGGCTCCATTAAACTTCAGAATTATTTTATACGACGTAGAGGTGCATTTTAGGAGTGGTTCTTCTTACTCAAAATCTGTGATACACGTACAGGTGTCGCGCTACCATTTATGAAGTAACATTGAGTTTCATTGTGCAAGCATGTTCCTCGTGTAATTAACAGCGGTGCACAAACCGTTACGTGTGAATCTTCTCGTTTCTACTAACTACCGCCTTGTAACCGGAGACCGTCATAATGATTACCTCTACGGTTTTATAATCTCGTTTTATTAAGGTTAGCTTTAATGCCGTATAAGTATTTATTATTACTTAGTAACGCCCTGGCGATTAACTCGCTGAAAAATAATATAATAATGTGTGGTATAATAATAATGTGGTAATTTTATACTTAGTTGTTTTATGGTAGCTCAAAATAAAGCCCAGACAAAAAAAAAATACGTAGATTAAAATTATATATCTAACAAACGAAAATATTTTTAAGTCGATCTTTAGGCAAGTATTAGGTATAACGCTTTTAAACATACCTATCTATATATAAGAACTACGTTATGCTAACGAGTCACGAAAACGCTTCAAACTGTCTTTATTAAGTCTCGCAAAGTGCTATGCAAACTGCTTCTTATCTCCGTACTTAATCATAGGCTTATACGCCCTAGAAGCGGCGCAGCTTACGTCACTCGAAATCGGAGTAACGCAGGGAAGCCGAGGTGACAGAGATACTGTCGTATTATACTCAGTATTCTACCTCTACATCATAATACTAGTACATAAATCCGTCGAGAATATAGCATTCCCATTCGCTATGCAAACTATTGCAAACAGCGTGTATGAGTAAGTGGCCAAGCGGTTTGTTAGATCTAGTACTGATTCGTGGACACCAAGAGATGATCCATTAACATTCATGAACACTTAGCATACGAATATGATGTAATACTTGATCAAATAGGTCTGAGAATTGATTGTAGGCTATTTTATAATACACGCAGATGAAGTTGCGCGAGTCCGACAGTATGCCTGTCGCCTCTAACAAATCACAGATTAGACCTACATCAGTATTTAGCTGAAGCCAAGAAGGAATTTCTATAAAACGTAGGTTAGGCAATGCCACTGGTGTTACAAATAGGCGAAGGTAACCGCTCAACATCAAGCAAGCCGTATGCTTGCATACGGCGTTCCTAGCATATTTACTAATACTACTCATGTTAGTATCCCTATTTTCGAGTCGGCCTATATCTTTACCTAAATATATGAATATAGAAACATTATTATTAATTTAATTATTATTATTAATTAATAATATTAAATAACACGTGCGCATTTGATTCGGTATTACAAGGTCTGGTTGTCGGTTACATGGAATTTCACACTGTAAAAAAAAATTGAAAATCTTTCGGCTAACTTTGCTGATATGATAAAAACAAAAGCGATTATAAAATATTTAAAAGACGTAGGTTTTAAAAATTCATCCAATTCTCTTTTTACACATCGGTATCCTTGTGTTCTGAGAAACAAAACAAGTATTACATAGGTCTTCTTCAAAGTCTTGGTTGGTGCGTAAATCTGAAGAAATCCGTTCTTCAGCCTCCAAGATATCTAGAGTTTCTAGGAAACGTATGGAATACAAACTTATACGAGGAAAGAATTATAGAAAAGAAAGAAATCAGATTGTAAGGAGATCTAGAAAGGAGGGGTGATTAGAAACTTCACTCATAGGTTGCAGCCATGGTGGTTCCTCTGGGGTGCTTGAGCACCAAATAGAGTCTAAATCTCCCACAGAGTCAAACAACAGGCTTATAAGTTTTACCACTATAGACAGTATAGACTAGGAAAAAATTGCTTCAATGGTTTTCTAATAAATTTCAATAAATCCACGCCACCGAAATCAATATTCCTTTTAATATGTACATAGACAAGTAATAGAAATGGATTGAACGAGTAAATATTTGATTACCTCAAGGAAGCTTTGACTTCGTCTTAATTGTATTTCATCACTTGCCACCTGCTACAGACGCTCAGCGAGCAAATTTTTTTATATACCTACTGAAGATTCCTGCTATCATCACGGAATATGTATTGTCTTACACTTACGTGTATTTGCCAGTGTCACGTTTTATTAGGTATATCCAAATTAGTCGAGTCATAAAGCAAGTCAACAAGTCATACTAATAAAGTAAGCACTAATTTCTAATAAGTCTTTACTATATCACTAAAACAATAAATATTCTTTACTAAAATTGTCCTGGGTCACTTTTGAAATAATTCATATTTTCCTCTTATTTTCAAAATTAGCATCTTCCAAATATTTAAAGAAAGAAGTGACAGACTGACTGATCTATCAACGCACAGCCTAAACCGCTGAACCGATTGGGTTGAAATTTGGAATACAGATAGGTTTTATGACTTAGACCTTTGCTAAGAAAGGATTTAGCAACGCGGCGCGGGCAAAGCCGCGAGCATAAGCTAGTAGTATTTAAAAGGAAAATTTTCTTAGCTTTTCTACACTATTACGTAATGTCGAGGTAGAGTGCGGCCACTCTTGGATTGCTGATGCATTACGAGGGGCATGCCAAAAGTTATTAGATACTCTTTACTCAAGACTTTGATATTGTCAAGTTATACACCATCGTAAACCCGTTTTTTTAGTAATGAATTTGAATATGGAACATATTTGAATTCATTTGTTTTTTTATTCAATACGCTTTTTTCTGTAATAATGCGGGGTGAATTTCTCTACTAGAATTGAACTCAGGCGCCGTGATTTTCGCGCAATGATTAATGTTGATTATAAAAAGGTTTAAAGCCGAATATTGTTTTGATCTTTTGGTTAATACTAATGGTGAGTCTGATTGTCTATAAACAACAGTTTTTAATTGGATTACTGAATTTAAAAGAGGATGAGGAAGCTTTGAATACAAAGCGAGGTCAGGTCGGCCGCCAATCACTGTCACCTAAGAAAATGTAACTTTTTTTTTTGGAGAAACCCAACGAATTGGATATGTAGGGCTAGAACGTGAACTAGGTATCGAATCAACAGCGATCAAAACCATTATTGATGATCACATTTCCTTCTGTAACCGTTGTTCGAGGTGGATGCCGCAAGAACTGAGCTATGAGCAGAGAGACCGTCGGGTAGATTGGTGCCTATTTTTCATAGAAAAATTCGACGGATGTTAGAATAAAAACGTATACGATATACTACATGGTGTAAAAACACGGGCCTATAACCAAGATCTTGAAACAAAGCCACATTCAACCGTATGGCGCTTTGGAAATTTGTGAACACCGACAAAATGCCGCCGTGTGCACACAGAAACGACGATTTGTTTCTGTGTGCACCGCTTCGTCGCGTCGCGTCGTCGCTTTCAGAGTGATAACACGTATCCTCATAAATAACCGAGAGGCGCGCTAAACTATTTACCTTAATTTTATAATCTCAAACTTTTATTGCGTAAATCAGTTTGAAAGTTTTATGCGTAAAATAGTAAATGTCAATGTGTTAGATATTAAGTGCTTTCTCCCGAACCTACATTAAAAATCTATATAGTTGTAGTAATTGTGTTAAAGTGTACATAATAAACGTGTGGAGCCTACCAACTCATCGTGTTTTCAATAACTACATACGCCCTGGTCCACCACCCCAACTATAACTTATTATAATAGTTAGAAATAATTAACATTATAATATTTGAGTGTCTAAAAACTTTTGGCATGCCCCTCGTATCGGCAAAGAGTTTATCTCTACCATAATAATATATCAATCAAACAATTATCATTGACCCACTATAGCCCAGTCAATGAGTGCCCAAAAAGGGTATGTGGATCGAAAAGTCGAAAGCAGAAAAACCAACTTAAGAACTTTGTTTGGACTAGTTAGAAGATACACATACTAAAAGTCCCCACCCCTCCGAGGTGAGCCCGAGGGGGGGGAGGCCGAAGAAGGTCCCATTTTTAGGTTTTTTGCATATATGTCAAAAACTGTGCGTTGTACGATATTTTGTTATACTACATTATTGAACCTCATAAAATTTTCTACAACTTTGGTCTTGACACTTTTTATCTATCTTCAATCGTTGTCCAGCTATGAGCTTCCAAACATGGTCTATTTTGAAAACGCTTAAATTAGTTTTCCATACAAAGACGGTAAAAAAATCTTGGTTAAAAAAAGGTGAACCAAATAAATAAATTAAAGAAAATATAAGTAGGTTACCTATTTATCATTAATAAACTTGAATTAGAAATTAAAATCGACAAAAGACTCATTAATAACCCTTACTTATAGCTCAAAATATACCTAATGATGTCGGTGACTTGCACACGACTTTGCAACAAAACCAATTTAAACTTGCTAAATGTAAATTGGTCAAACCTCCAAAATTCATTTTAGAATTTTGTCAATTATCGTCCATAACTTGAACGAGTCTAGTCATGGAAAGTGACAAGTTATCCTTCGATGCTTTAAATAACAGCTAAAATGGAGCTGTTCTAAGTTAATCTAAGGCCGCTATTCCATTGACGTTAACACTGACGTTAACGTCGCGCACACGCTGCGATTTGCGGCATACAATCTGATACAAAATTGATTCAGATGAGGCAAAACTGCTGGCATTGCTACTTAAATAAAAATTACAGCAAGAAAAAAATACGGATAACGCTAATTTTGCGAAATTCTTTATGGTTTACAAGAGAGTGAATATTTCGTACTTTTCTTAATAGTGTTAAAAAAAAACTTTAGAAGAAAAAAGAAAAAGTTCTACAATTATATGCGAGTGACGGAGACTACTTGACGAACTTTTAGTGATTGAAAATAACACACGTTAGGACAGTAATCACAGAATTTCAATTTTACCATTAAGCAAATTATTACGTTTTAACATTGAGATATAAAATATAACTATATAAATTTCTAAAACTGGCTATTGAAATTTCTTACTAACACAATATGTGTATAAAGGCGTGACTGTATTCCTAATGTTTATTTATTTACCATGTCCTGGTCTGCATTACAGTTTTACCCAATTCAAAGTGAAAACACAACATTAATTTAAACAGTACTTTGCTAAGCAATGGAAAAGTTTGAATGCGTTCATAATTAGTTGCGTAAATGATAAAAATCGCACTAACAATGATGTTGAGGGTTGGCATAGAAGGCGTACACGTATGCCGCATAAGCCAACCCTAATGCGATTCATATACAAACTAAAGAATGAAGCCAACTACCAGGACACCAGGATTAAAAATTCATTGTTTAGCGGTGCTAAAAGGAGACGGCGTGACATTTTATTCGACACAAACTACAAAACACAGCTGACGGAGCTGAAAGCTGGCCATATCAATGAAATTCAATTCCTTGAGAACATCAGAATAATCAAGAAACGCTTACACTAAATTCAACAATTATTATAATTTAGTGTAAGCGTTACTTACTACTACACCTATTTATTTATAAGAATAACATCATTTTATTTTTTGTTGATGATTTCATTTTGTTATATAAAACATCCAAAATCAAGCTCACTATAGCTTTATGAAATTTCTTTGTTTTAATAAATGATTATTAACAAATTTTGTGAGTTATTATACCTTGATAGTCACTTGTTATTTTCAGACTTTATGGGAATCGTACGTTTGAAGAATTGTACATTAAACTTGGAAAATGTACATTTCAACACTGTCATAATAGACCGTTAACAATCATTCCACCATTAAAAAACGAAAAGTAATGATGCCTGTACTTTTTGACTTAAGTAATTATGTAATTAATATTGATTTATTTATCAGTGGTTCCAGTTGCTGGAGAAAAATATTAAATCAATACGGCGATTGGGACCGCGGTCCCAGTTTATTACGGTCCCAGTCGCCGTAAGCCTTGATGCCGTAATGCTAATGAAGGCATTATAGTCACTCTAAACTTAGAAACGGCTTGATCAATAAGAATTTTTCGAAAACTTCTTGGGGTTGGCATCGAGAAATAATAATCATAAAATAAAATGAACTTTGTGGGAAACCCTATAAAACAGACTTCTATACTTAACGTCTGTGCCTTCTAAGTATGAACGTATAGGTAATTACTCAGTAAGTTGCACAATTTTTTTTATGTCAAATAATATTGACATCCGTTAAAATATAATTTTCCAACCATTTTTAACGTAATACATAACACTATCAGAGTAATAATCCTCTCTCAAAATTAATACAATATTGAAGGCTCTATGTAGCATAACGGGCGCGCGGTTCCGCTAATGGGAGTCATTATTAAATTAGCACGGTGTAAATCATTAACCTGTTCATAATGCTACAAAATAAATGTTGCAATCAGAAGTGCTGCTGATGAAACATAAGTGTGTCACTTTTGATTTAAATTCACGCTTAATTAACTCTCTTCCGGACATATTAATGCCTTTATGCCGTTAATATTATTTATTGAACACTGATTATTAAATATAAAAGGCTTTACAAAATGGCGAAATTCAATAAAATATAATTATGTTTTACTGGTGAAATTAAACGAACGAAAGTTACCGATGTATAAATGTACCTATTTATGAAAATGTTTCAACTTAACAAAATTTAATAGGCAGAAACGTCATAATTGAAAGAAATAATTCCCAAATGATTCGCAAATATTATTTAATGCTTTGAGCTTCGATAATATTGAAACGCCAAATTATAGAATGTCAGAAATGCTAGGCCTCTCCAAATTCCAAAACATCAACCAAAATTTGTAGGTATGTGAATATTTGTATTAGGATAAACTTGTTATTCAATTAACAATATTCATCACAAAATTGTAACAATAGATAAAATTTCAGATCAAAATTAATTTGAATTAGCACTACGAATTAGGCTTTGATCCCAAATATTACCAGAGCTGAAAGTACCCTATTTGCCACGGGTTAGGATTGTTAGACCTCAGGCAAAAACTGTTTAGATATAGCAAAATGTCTTTTTGGAGTTAAATACAGAAGGAATTATTATTATCTGTTTTAATTTACTGAATTGGGTTTGGCCTGTAGGCAAAGTTGAAACTCTATTTCCTGAGTTAGGGTTGCGAGATCGTTCCCTGGCATCGATCTGTATCACAGATTATTGTAATTTTTTTTAGGACATATAAACGTAATTCGTAACATCGTTTACAGAAACTAACGAAGAAGGCAATATTGACAATGTTCAATCCACGGATTGAAGTGAATGAAGGAATGGATGGATAATTCTTTTTTATTTTGTAGAAAATAGCTAAGAATAATAAATATACATAATTACCATTTATTTTATAGTTTTAATTTTATTAATTGTATAGCAAGTATATTATCGTTTTTTTTCTATGATCCTAAAAGTTGGTTAGATTATAATTCGACTATATTGGTATCACACAAAATGGTCGCGTCATTTTGTACATCATGGACCAAAAGAGCCTGCGATCGGCAGACCTTCGTTATTTTATAAAAGCTGAAAGTTTTTATATAGATAGCCCCAATAGAGGAAGGAGCGGTCCCCAAATATGAAACTAGGGTAGTGGTGGCTTTGGCAGATATCTGGCTTAGCTGGATAGCACTAGTAGCTAAGCCACAACGAATATAATATTATATTTATATCAAAACTGGCTTTTGTACTGAATCAAAAGTAACCTATATAAAATTAATGAAAGTTCAAAGGTCTCCCAGGGGTTGAAACCGTCCCAAGTGTCTGCCGACGGACGATGGAGGACGTGAAGAAAATATATCAAAACTGACTTTTATACTATAACGAATTTGAGGGCCAATTTTATAAACATTTATTACCTGCAGGGCTATTCACTTATTTGGCAGGGAACCGAACCGAAGACATCATCATTTCATAATTTCATACATTTTTGACAATTCGGTCTTCGGTTCGGTTCCCTGACGGATAAGTGAATAACCCTGCTGATATCTGCTAAAGCCACCACTACCCAAGTTTAATATTTGGGAAGCGTTCTTACCTCTACTGGGGCTATCTATTCACAAACTTTCAGCTTTTATTAAAAAAACTAGTGGACCCGCGCTTCGTTGCGCCTAGCAGAAAATATAATCAGTGTTTCTCTACAATATTATGCATTTATTATACTTATAAACTTTTCTCTTGAATCACTCTATTAAAACAAACCGCATCAAAATCCGTTGCGTAGTTTTAAAGATTTAAGCATACATAGGGACAGATAGAGAGACGCGGGGTGCGACTTTGTTTTAAACCATGTAGTGATGACGAAGGTCTGCTGATCGCAGGCTCTTTCTTTATCTAAAAGTTTTAGACAAAATAACAATCATACTTATTAATAACACTTTCGAAATATCTAATTACATGTGAAATGTGATCGATCCCATTCCATAAATATAAAATTATGCCAAAACTTTCAGATTTTATAAAATAACAAAGGCCGATCGCTAGCTCTATTGCAGAATGCCTAAAGAAAAATGGACTTTAGTAAAAATATGAAAATGTCAACTATTTGTGTGTTTTTTTTTCAATTGTCATTTATTTTCCTGATCACCGTCCAGTCGGTCTAATTGCAATAATGTAATTTTACTGTTATAAATCTCTATTTAATACTAAGTAGATATAGCAATGATCTATTTGGATTTAGTCATCTTACGTTTTCAGATCTCTCGGTAGGTGCGTTCTCCTTTCGTGACTTCCCTAATCCCAGTTGAGCCTCTCAGTCAGGTTACTTATCTCAGTAACACGTGTCATGGCATGCAATATGGTATTTCTCGCACGATATTTTCTTTTTATACCGGGAATAATAATATTCACAAGATGAATAATCAAATTAACTTGACTCATTTATACTGCGTAACGTTTCCTTAGTTTGCCTTAATCTAATTTATTTACTCAATGTTATATTATTATGTTACATTATTGCAGACAGAAAAGACAATTACAGAAACCTATACATATGTAACTCAACTTTCAATAAATATGAATAATGCCTATGACGTATACCTATTAGATAGATAGATAACAGTTTATTGAACACAGAAAAATATACAAAAATAAACTTAAAAATAAAAACACAATATTATTATCTATGTGTTACAATTCCACTACAACAACACAACAATAACAACTACATACAATTCCACTTCTGATGTCATAATCCTTCAGAATTGCCCTTACCAGCAAACAAACTTCTGCTATTTTGATATTTTGCAATTGTGTCACTGTGACTCCAAATACGTGATATCCTTTAATAATTCCTAAGGTTCATACGCATTATGTGGTTAGCCGTGTACTGCGCATGGCAACTGTCCGAAGGACCATTCAGATGGCTGTCCGATAGCAACACCACGTTAAGTTTCGAAAATGAGATATGATACATATTTTTGATTCCGGTCGGCTGGACGGCTAACACTGCAGTCTATAAGTGCGTAAGTACCCTTAGATGAGTAGCCAGGTACTCGTAACTTATATTATACGTATTATTTCACAAGAAATCAGATGAAATCTCAACGTTATAAAAATGACGTAGTTTCACGGTCGACGCGGTAGGAGGTTTGCGAGGAAAGAAAAATATTATTTCATTAAAGTTGCCTCCACCCACACTTTCAGATATTGCGTACTCGAACTGCCCCGAAGGAAAACGTCGCTCAGCTGAACAAAGTGTCTTGATTATACTTTTTGCGGGCATTTAATTACGAATCGCGGCGTAATGTGCTCATTTATCATAAAACTGTGGAAGTGGACTTTGAAAAGCGAACACTTAAGATAATGGTACGCATTTTCGCAAAGGTGTTAACTCGTATTAGTGGAAGAGATAATTATGCTAAATGGGTAATTAACATTTCAAATAAATTAAACATTTTCAAAAAAATTAAAATATATACCTACTCATATGAATAAATGAAATGATTAAAAATAAGTTTAAAAAATAAAATCACTACATAGGTAATGTAATTTATTTAACCTCACAAAACTAATTCTTGATTTCGTAATAACGTTCGCATTCAAGACGCCGCGGGAGGCATCTGACTGAAAGCAATCGGCTCCATTCGGATCATTAAACATTCTTGCGCTTCCTAAGCGATTGTTGCTTTTTTATTTTTCCGCGAACAATATTCACAATATTAAAACAATAAAATTAAGAGCTCGAAATGTATGAGATCGTAGAAATGCAATCAAGATGAAAGGTTAGCTCGTCGCCTAGGCTCGGCCCCGTCCCTCTTGGGATCGCCGCTTTTACACCGCGAAATAATCATCCGGGGCTATCAACTTCGCTACGCTTTCGCACCTCACCCGACCCGATTATACCCATAGTTATTGTGTTGCTTCAACTTCGCTCATAGTTGAAGTTTCCGGGTTTTACACGCACTAGGTGTATTCCGACCCACGTTTCGGATAAACCCCAGATTTTATACTGATTCTGGTAGCTTAGCTCATATTTCTAAAGTACCTACACTCTTTGTATATTTTTTGTACCTACAAGATTATAGGTCTATAAAGTGCTGATAGCGATGAAGATATCCATTATACAAGGTTACAATATGTCTATTCGGACCAACTGAAACTGATAAACTTTTTCTTTCCCAACGAAACAACTTTTTAGTTGGACAGATTGGATTACTTCAAAAACTACACTTATAAATTTATTTTTATTCCACACCATTTTTTTACACCGAAAACAGACAAACATAATACGATGTTATTAAAAAAGAGCCGAGAAAAACGTTAAACATTTCAGACAGTAGTACAATTTAGATTTTGACGACAATACCTGTATAAGCTCGTTAACCGCAGAATCATTAGTCCTGCCTCTATCATAACACGTCCTGTCCAGTACTATTGGTCCAACTTGTCGGAAGGCAATTACTTCTCGCAATATGAACTTGGGGCGATCACATCCCACAAATCTGAAGGCGTGTCGTCCTCTCATTTCCTGATAACTGCGTGATATAGTCAAACAATTTGCAGAGGAAGTTAGGCTTCCAGTATGTTTGGACACTTCATTACACCACAAACTAAACATAACTACATAATTTGTTTTAACGAGTATACAAGAACCTGTAGAGTTTAAAGTATATTCGTAGAATTTACGGCATCTATTCTCATGTAATCGGAACTTTTTATTGGTTGTTGTTCGACGGTAACGAAAATTGCTTTTGTCAGGACAGCCCAGCCGCCCCGAGCAAGGTTTTTTTTTGGATTTTCTGCCTTAAAAGCTTCTGACGTACACTTAGTGTGTACGAAATTTGTTGTTGTTCCAGAGGACATGAGGGCATCATATTATTATATTTCTTGTAAACTAGTTAGTGTGTAAGTAACTATTAACTGCTGGTTACCTGATTCTTATTATTAGATACTTGTGAGGTAGAACTTTTCTCATCTCAACTCCATCAGTCTGGGGTTGTTTTAGGAATTTTTATGCGAAGTGCCTTTGTATTATTTAATTGTAGTGTCTGCTTCATTGTTCTCTATTAAAACATAGTATGATATTTTCTGTGTTCAAATAAATGGCAATAGATTTAATATTCTACACAATGCTGCTCTGAAATAGTTTGCTGAAATCCGAAATTAATTACCGCCATCTAGCACACGTCGCAGACCAACTTCCTTCACTGAACATACGAGTGTGTTATAGTTTCTTTGTACCTATAAAGTTCGGGAGTTTCAGGTCACATCTGTGTTTTATTACTGAGCAGGTCAGAGTATGCAGTTTTGACGCTACACCGACTCCAAGCCAGTGATAAAGCTTACAATCTCCATAAGAAATTGTGTCGTTACTTTGGTCACATGATATAGAAGCTCTCAAGCGACGCGACGCCGAGTAGGCGAATGAAAGATTCGGGGAAGATATATTGCTAAGTTCTTTGTAGAAGGAATAATAAGGCTTACAGTGTACTCGTACTTGCTATGCTTGCCTTTGTTGATCCATATGTCACGGCTAATGTCCAAAGTCCAAAGTGCAGCTACACCTAGGTTTAGCCGGATAAACTAGGTGTAGCCGATCGCAGTCGGCTAAAGTTAAGTGAACAAAATATTTGTAAAAAAACTTGTTTTTTATTACGAAGTTCAGGACAGACCGACATCAGTTGGTTAGGTTAGGTTTGAACAGTGAACAGTGATGTATGCGGCGCGCTACGAGTGGCGCGCCGTGCTCCGCCTCCGCGGGCTCACCGCGTCTCCCAGGGAGGTAGAGAGGTGGAAGGCGGAAGCCAAGGAGGCACTGCTCGAGAGGTGGAGTACGCGTCTGGCCCACCCTCGAGCAGGCAGCTGGACAGTGGTGGCAGTCCGTCCACTACTCCAGCAGTGAACGGACAGAGAGCACGGGTCCTTGACCTTCCGGCTCGTGCAGGTGCTTTCCGGGCACGGATGCTTCGGAAAGTACTTGCACCACGTAGCCGGCAGGGAACCGACCCCTGCTTGCCACCACTGTGGTAGCGACGTGGATACGGCGCAGCACACACTGGAGGAGTGCCCAGCATGGGTCAGTGAGCGCCGTACCCTCGTCGCTGTTATGGGGGGCGAACTCTCGCTGGCAACCATGGTAAGAGCCATGGTTGCAAGCGAGGAGTCGTGGCAGGCCGCGGTTTCGTTCTGCGAGAGTGTCATCTCGCAGAAGGAGATCGCGGAACGCGAACGGGAGGTCACCACCGACCTCCCGATGCGTGCCCGGAGAAGGGGGCGTCGGAGGCGTATCTTCCACGCCCTTCTCCAGCCCCCATAACCTGGGTCTAGGCGGCGAGTACGGGGGTATTCGTCGCCGCAAGAACAGACCCACGAGGTGGCGCGCGCGGTGTTTCCGCGCGCCCCTTGAGAGGGTGGGGTGAAACTCCTCTTCACCCCACCGCGGAGGGGTCCTCCTGTCAGTGAGGACCAAACGCCGTCGGGGCCGCGGATGAATGCTTCGGCGTACCCGCTGCCCCGGCATTATGGCGTCCCGCAGGAACACCCCCAGGTTTTTTAGTGGGTATCCCCGCCGCTCCCATCTTTGGCGGGGGAGTCCCACATACCGCCTCGCGCCCCCCGGCGTGGGGTGATGATGCGTAACGCATTTTTCCTGGGTCAAAAAAAAAAAAAAAAAAGGTTTGAACAGTGATTACAACGTGCGAGCCGAGCGAGCGAAGCGAGCGTGCTGCGGTAGCAGCCGGCGAAGCACCAGATCCGACTTGTCCTTATTCCAGAGTTCTCAATTCATTATTTAAGAATACTTAATGCTAATTTTATGATGATCACCATACAACAACAATTAAACATGTTGATAACAACTTGTCTCATGTTTTAAACCCGTGAGGCCGAAAATAAATCTTCTACACCTAACTTTAACCGACTGCGGTCGGCTACACCTTGGTTAACCGGCTAAACCTAGGTGTAGTCTCACTTCGGACTTTAGCCGTAACACATACAAATAACTACGTATTTGTAGTTACTATCGAACGATACAAAAGACTAAAGACTCACAAGTTTATGCATATGGATATAAAATTTGTTCAATTTGATTCAATTCGACTCGTCAATTTTAGCAATTTCAATTAAAGCAAAAGTGTTTAAAGTTTTTAAATAGAGATCAACCATTTTTAAATTCCACCATCCGCCTGATAAAATGTTTCTTATTTCTAGCAGAATGTCCTATTTATACATTTGACTTCTATTATATACCTATCTTTTTGTGACTTTTTGTGTGTGTGGTTCCCAATTTCAAAAACCTACTAAACATGTGCCTAAAATTCGTTTTTAATTGTTGGAATAAAACTTAAGTTTAAAAAAAGCCGCGCTGCTGAAAGTTCCTGAAATGCGTAACATGAGCGGAAAATTGCATACATACACCGAAAAACCATTTTGCAGCTGTTTGAATCAGGTTTTCATAGTGATGGTTTAGTGTATGTTTTTATCGTATTCTGTCGATTCGAAACGCAAGCGACCTGTTCCAGCATTACACCTGAAACTGATGTTTTTTTTTTGTAATGCTAGTCACCGTTGAAATATAAACTAAAAACTAAAGCATGGCTATTTCCCTCGGAGTTATTCGTTCTGCCACGAATTGTTCCTTACAAAACTTGAATTGAAAACCTTCCAGCCTCAATTTGAATGCAGGAAAAGTTTGCAATAGCTTTTATTCCTTGTCGGAAAGTAAATGAATTTACGACTCACGATGAATCGAATGTTTTTCTCTCAATAATGCGAAATGTAAGTACTCAAATATTAAGAACTTCCGAAGTCTTCAAGTGAATTGTTTTGTTGGGTTACAGGGAACTACAGCGAATTACTGGTCTGAGAGACTGGACTTTATTGTTGTGGAGTTTTTTATTATACTTATAATTATTTTTCAAGTTGGCTCCGCTGGCTGTGCCGTTGATTGTTTACGGTCTCTAGACTTGCGCAATTTTTAATAAACTTTAATTGGAAAAACTAGGAACTTTCATACGAAAGTACCTTATGTAAGGGTCTGTTCAATTTAAAAAGAGTAATTAAAAAAAAACATGACGACATTTGAAAGCGATGGAGTTCAAAGAGAATACTTGTTTGCTATTCATGATTATTTGCTGACAATAAAGCTGACAAGTGTAGAAGCTGAAAGGGCTTTTTCGACCTTAATCTATATTTGCAGCTTTATTAGAAGTCGTTTAGCTGATGACACAATTAACAATATACATATTCAGTACACACACTTCAGTATACCAGCAGGTCCAATAATCCGGCACCCTCTGCAAACGCCTCCCTTGCCCCTCTACGTACAAATTGGCAAAAGAACATTATTATGGTGTTGGATTGTGAAGTGTGAAGACTGTGAAGAACTAAATATCTATCCGTGAAAGTAAAACCTAGAAAGACTGCGCTACTCGTTACGTCGTAAAATTATAAGTATAACCAAATTTACTACAAACTAATTTTTAATAATTTTCTAAGAAAACAAGAAAATTTCTTGTTGTCTATTTGTCTTAACATTGGTTAGGAAATAAAATCGATTTTGTATATTTGTGATTTACTACTAGCTACAATATTAATATTACAATATTAATACTACAATATTATAATTTAATTAGTATGAATCAATGTGATGACTATATTTTTACAAATATGTATATGCAATTGTGTATGACGTGTACCTACCTAAAAACTACAAATAAATAATTTGTATTATATAAATATTTCGGAAACAACCTCTTTAACAAACAAAATTGTTTGCAAAATCATAGTTCAAACCCACATGTCTCCTTCGAGACTAAAGCCAAATTTAGAAATGATAAAAATCAAAAAAACTACAAACTAGTAGAAGATAAAATGGCAGAAAGAGACATCAGAGGTTCTGCAAGACTTTTATTTTCTAATGATACAATGGCGCCAAATGATGCGGCAACCTTGTTGGCTTTGAAGGACAAACATCCATATCTTCACCAACAACAAGTAACATTAGTACTCCCTTGCCACCAGGCATCGATGACGAAAGCTTGTCAGTCTCACCACTCACACAAAGATGGACAACTACGAAAAACGTAACATTAACACTTACATCATCACTGGCCTTTTACATCTATAAAAGATGATTTAAGCAGCGTCCATATTAAGTGTTCGACACTTACGAGCATGGCTCGTAAGGCCGATACGGGAATGGCAACGTCGACCGCAAAGTGTACAGACGAAATGTGTCCCTGGTGAAGCTGGAGGAATAGCCGCGCGTTGGTGGCGCTTGTCTCGTTTCTGTGCTAGTTGCTCGAACCAGGCATTATCATGCGCAGAAATGCCGTCAAATAGTGTCTTCCTCCAGCTCGCACGATCGTCTGCCGCTTTCTCCCAGGTGTTAGGGTCGATGTTAAATGATTTCATATCCCTCTTAGCACTATCTTTATAACGGAGCATTGGCCGTCCTACAGGGCGTTTTGCTTCCGCTATTTGTCCGAGAAGAGTCTGTCTTGGCAAACGAGAAGGCTCCATACGTTGCACGTGCCCAAGCCAGCGAAGTCGCCTCTGCTTTAGCACCGCAGTTATACTTGGTAGTTGCGAGATACTGAGCACCTTCTCGTTTGTGACTCTATCCTTCCACGATATATCCAAAATACGTCGAAGACAACGCATATGGAAGTTGTTCAATTTCCGCTCCTGTAAGGCATACGATGTCCAGGTCTCAGCTCCGTACAAGAGTATGGACAATATGCATGTTTGGTAAACGATCATCTTGGTCTTAATTGTTAGATGTTTGTTGTACCATACCCTTGAACTAAGCCTCCCGAACATCGTAGACGCCTTGCCGATCCGAATGTTGATTTCGGCATCCAGAGATAGGTTACTTGAAACAGGAGAGCCCAGGTAGCAGAAATTGTCAACAACCTCCAACGGTGAATCATCCAAAGTGATTGTTGGTTGACGAATAACCCCTTGTGCCATTATAACAGTCTTCTTTGAGTTTATTGACATAGAGAATGCCTTGCAAGCTGTATTAAACTTATTCATCATAGATTGGAGTTCTTCCGGTGTATTTGCTACAAAAGCTGCATCATCAGCAAACAGCAAACTATCGCAAAAAAGGTCCTGTCGGTGTTTTTTGGACTTCAAGAGAGAGATGTTAAATAGTTTCCCGTCCACTCTGGTATGAAGGTGAATGCCTTGAGTAGAATCTCCGAAAGCAACTCTAAAAAGGACAGAGAAGAATATGCCGAACAGTGTCGGAGCTAATACACAACCCTGTCGTACACCTCTTCTCATGTCAAAAGGCTCTGATGTATTTCCGTTGTAAACAACGGAGCCTTTCATATTAAGATGAAATGACACAATTAAGTTCAAGAGTTTTGGTGGGCACCCGATGTGTTTTAGTACAGCGTATAGGCCTTCTCTGCTGACGGTATCAAATGCTTTATTTAAGTCAACAAAAGCCACTAGCAAGGGTTTAGTCTGTTCTCTACTCTTTTCTTGTAGTTGGCGGAGTGTAAAGATCATGTCGATGGTGGAGCGCTGAGCACGAAAACCACATTGCGATTCAGGATACACGCGATTTGCCAGCTTTTGCAATTTAGAGAGGATGATTCTACCAAGAAGTAACACTTACAAATTATTACATATAGACATACAACAGAATACACAAATAAAAATAGTTGAGAAACATTTTATTGCACACCTTACAGAAAAATATAGGGCTAATCTTAGACTTTTATTGTTGTGATAGTCGAATGACATAAAGCTATTTCTTTTGAACACCAAAATAAAACATGACTATGTTGTTATGAGATAAGATAAACGTAATAAATGTGTCAAATGGAATTAAACAACTTTTTTATGAATCTCACGTAATCAGCGAAAACAGCAGGAAGAACCAAATAATTGTTCCTACTAGTATATCATCTAAAGCTATTTATGTAGAGGAGACACACAAGCTCAATGCATACAGCGATAATCCAAGTCGATAACGTGCAACACAAAGCCAGGGAGCTGTTATTATCAATTGCCTCACCTCCACTCAATAAGTAATTAATATATACCAGATGATGGTACCAATTAATCACGGCTAGATTGCACTCGGCTTACTCAATACGGTCTAAACACACGATCCGATGGGGTGATGGGCTAGCTTCAATGAATAACTAATGCACAAGCCACGTGCCTAGGTTTCCATTACAAGGCTATATTCATTTGCATTTTGAACAATATTGGTGAAATATCCGTAGTGCGTGCATTGTAAACCTGCAAACGACTGAAGTGGATACGCAAGTGTATTGTGCAATGTGTGTATTGTACTCGTAATAATAATTGATAACACTCCTTTATCGTGACTATGAAAATTAATCATATTTGACGGTTTTATTGATTTTACTATGCTTTTTATCTGCCTATCGCGTTTATCCTATGCGCTTCGCCATTCCGATAATTCAAGACTGATAGCAGCCAAAGCGCCTTCTTTTTCATAATTTTCCCTATTCTTGCGACTTTTGGGTGCATGAGTTAGGGGTTAAGTGTCAGTTCATTACTTTCTTGCTTAGTAAATATTATTAATTAAATATGCAATCAAAACATTCGTGTGTCGCATAACCTTAACTGACGCCCATATTAATTAGTAATTAATATCAAACTGACCAATCGCTTTAAACAATGATTGATAAATCTGTACAGGCCCGTTTTAAATAGGACTTAGGAGCGATTCTAGTATTTCGTGACGAGTGTTTATCGAGTTATTTGTGTAATTTCTTGAACGGTTGGGACAGTTTTGATCTAAATAGTAAATAGCTGTCAATTTATAATATACCTACATTTAAAGGAAATATATTGGTAAACGTAGGTTTCAACCACGTTTTATTTCACAGTATAATTTTGCAAATTAATGTTATTAGAGACGGGTCTCAATTAATGAGAGTGAACGAGTAGGAAGTATGGTAACGGAGCAAGATCCGAGCGAGGAGACTAACGTCGGGTAGGTGAGCTCTGCACTTCTAAACCAGGGGCCCTCTGTTCCACTCAATTACCTCAAAGTACCTAAGGTAGACCTGTGATAAATTCTCGTCGTGACCTGCATCAACAAACCCAAATAAACTCCGCGAAGTTTTATCTCCACTTTCATCTTATTTTCTTACACCCTGTACAGAAAATTTTTGAAGCGACACGTAGTAAAAATATCAAGGGGCTGTTAAAAGGTAAATTTAAAGAACGTGGCTGAAATTATAAGCCTACTTCTTTCGCGCGGTGTGAGTACTCATTTGCATACTGCCTTGGGGAGGCGCTTTGCGTTTGCCCGAAATAAGTAAATCCTCAAAAACTTGTCATGTGGCACGCAATTTGGATTTTTATATATATTCTTTCATCACTTTAAATCTTACAAATACTTAATTTTTATTTAACTCAGACTCAGGTCGCTTGATAGACATCGATCCGATTCTCATAACGGGCTGTATTTTATAGGCTAGTACGGGGTTTGTTAACACGACGGATAATGTACCTATTTGCTGTGCAAAATCAACGGATACGTAACGGTCGCATTAACAGACGTCATTCCGCATAGAGTCTACACGTTAACCTTTACCATACTATAAATTCGCTGCTGTAGGATTTGTTTACGCAGGATTTTTTTGAATATTGTCAATATTGTTTGCGTAATAATAGTACTATAGTACAATTTTTTTAACGGGGTCGAGGTATTTCTATTAGGGTACTCGTATGTGAGAAGGTACATAGAAGTCGGTTTTATGATTAAAAAATGATTAATTTATTCATCTAGAAGAATTATATTATTGCGATTTAAGTCTGAGAACTTTCCAATTTATGAAGGGATACCGCGTATTCAAGAAGGTTGAAAACACTGCCCCAAACAATCCTTTTGACTACGAAAGGTTATTAAAATTTGAATTTTGACAAAGTGCTACTAATTATAAGTTTGAGCTAAAAAGAATTGGTTTGGAAACGCCTTCCGCTTATCTGATTTCAGAGCATAATTATACGACTACATAATTTATGGCAAATAGCCATTTTAGTTATTTGTGTACGAAAATATTATTATTAGAACAATAGTAGTATAATCATTTATTATTTTTTGATAAGTGTATAAAATTTAAAGCCTTAGCATAAAGCATAAGTAAGAAAAGTGTTATTGTTAGCTCGTATAAAGCTGGCCATAGCCACAGAAATGTGCTGGAGAACCTCGTTATATTATTTTGAATTAAAAAATAAAGTAAATCTACTTTAACGAATCAAAATTGTAATCATACATGTAGATCTACTTCTAAACAGATACACTTTTGTGAATATGTATCTTAAAAATAGCATACCTACAACATAGAGCGCTGAATAATAACACAAATAATGCTCCTCAGTCAAATTAATATTATAAATTTGGGCAAACATTTTTACGTAGAACACATGGGTTATAAATTTCGGTTTCTATATCTAAATTGTTGCTTTCATTGAAAGCGTGAATACTGATACCACAAATAAGGGACGGCTCGTCACCCGCCCGAGGCCATCATCTTAATTGCACAATCAAAACTTTGATATATTTTATGCCACGCCGACAACAACTGGAGCAGCAGGCAAATTGCCTCGATTTTATACGTCAGCCTGTTTTTATAACTTGCCAACAGAGTTTTGGGAAATGTTTCAATTAGCACTCTATAAAATGTCTCTTTATCATTTTATATTCCTTGACGTCACTTAATAGGTTTACAACCTAAGTAGATTATAATATAAGCCGAAACAGCAAGCTTAGACAAGCGCCAATCGCTTGTGGCTGACGCCAATAAAATTGTACTGGGATGACAACGGTTGTAGAAAAACGAAAAATAGTGACCTTTATCTCAGTACATTTTTGGCGGTGTTTAGCCACAAACGAATGGCTTTCTCCAACTCCCAGGTTAATATTATCTACTAAAAGTAGACAACGCTAACGTGTAAAAATATCTCGGGCATAGCCCGAACAAAATCAAAAGGATTTCTAAAAACAAATTTTTAATGGTTAAAATAATAGAACAACGCAGATCTTACGGGAGTAAGAATCTTAAAAGAACGTTACCAAAGTTACTACAAAACTTTTTAATTTAATTAAACATAATTTTTTTTTTACAATTGGTAAACCATATTCATGTTCGACGTAAACAGTCAATGCCGCCAACTGGTGGTTGAAAATCCAATGAATCGAATTATTTTCATGGCCGCAGAAAATTTTGAAAACCGACATTAAATTTGCGGCACAACTGCTCACGGAGACGAATTAAAACGATGCAGCACCATCGCATCGCTGTGGTTTAAGTCAACGATTTAAGGACGGTTAAAGTTCTAACCTTAAAAAATAATGACTAAATATTAAGCGACTACAATCAAATATTGGTAGTACACATTATAATATTATCTTGTTTTGTACAGAAGAGCCTAGTGCACTAAAAAGGGAAACAAAGGCGATTTTTGTTGAAAACACTTAGTGCCCGAAACCATTTTATCAGTATTTAGCATACACGGCAGCGCTTTTTATTTATGATTTCTCGGTTGTTCTGTGAAACTCAATACTGAAAAAACACCCAAACACAATCATGAAAGGTTGCTATTTATTACCAGCAGTAATACCTAGCTTGAATACCTTGGTATCGGAACATTCGACAATGGGAAAAACTCAAAGATGAAAAACGGTTTGCAGGACTGAATAACTATAATTATTGATTAAGATAAAGTTACCTCTGGAGGAAGTGAACTTAGACTTTAATTTAAAACATAAATATATTTTCAATCGCACACATTTTGTTAAAATTACCATAGCACTATTAACGTTTAATGACAAAATCAATTTTAATTGGCTGCAAAAATAGTCTTTCGCTGTTTCGCACCACAAATGGTTCGAACCACGCCACGGTGTGAATTACACAAGTCCTCGGTTTTTATTAGTCGATTCATACCGCGGTCCAATTTACCCCTTGCAAAACGAAGACAAGCGACATTCCAAAATACGGGATAGAGGGATATAGATAGATAGATAGATAACCCTTTATTGGAACACAAGAGACAAAGTACAAAAACAACTTATAAACTAAAACAATACAAAAGCTATGTGTTACAATTGGCGGTCTTATCGCTAATAGCGATCTCTTCCAGACAACCGTGCAGGGAGAGGAGAAAAGTACTACAACAAAATACTTCAACAGAACAGGTTACCCTGCTTACACTGCCAGAGTCAAATCACAATAATAGGTGGTATAGCTAACCAATATGTCGCAGTTTCACTCGTCGCGATTACTATAGATACCAATACCTGGAAGATGACCTAACGACTGATATATCTTATAGGAAACAGCCGGTACTCAGTTTTACGTGCCTTCCGAAATACGGTAGCGTCCAGGCTACACTAAGATTTGAACCCCGGGCCTCAGGGTTACAAGCCGGAACTACGATCACTGGGCCACGAAAGAATAACCACGGACAAATAATAATTTATTACCATGATATATTATGTTCTATAGGTATCTAAACCAATTTTCAATTATATTTATCTTTTTAGTTTTAAACTAAAATGTCAGAACTCCCTACAACTTCACATGGTCAGCCAACAGTGACTTTTCGGAAAACGAAAAGAGGTGGGGAAATGCTGTGTAAAGCTGGTTTTTATTACGTTTTAAAACGAACGAATAAAGATTGGACTAAACTGTGGAGATGTGTCAATAAGGACTCCACAAAGTGCAATGCAACGATCAAAATGAAGTCAACACAACTGTAAATTATAAATGAGACGATGCATAATCACCCACCCAAGGCAGAGATCCAAGTTGATCACGAAATGGATTTGTGTTCCGAAATACTGAAAGAGATCATTAAAGTATTCTTAAATAATATCATAAAAAAATAAAAATAAATAATAGCAAATTAAAACAATATTATTAAATTGGAATAAATAATGTTTTTCACGTGTAAATACCTATCTTGTTTCAAAAGTCCTCAAATAATTAAATACTCCTTTTCTATAATTCTATAAGAAGCGGTTGTTTTAAAGGGGCAAAGGAGGAAGTGGGCCTACTTTTGCCGCCCCTTCCCAGCGCGTCCGTCGCTGAAGCAGTTGCTGCCAACTCGATCATCTGATAATTTTTATAAATTTTGATTATGTAAAATAAAGTGTTAAAATTAACGTCTGGGAAGTTGTATTTACTTTAGTAGAGTGTAGATTGAATAATAGTTCTTAGCCAAGTAACGTTACAAATTTAATATTATTTTTTGTTACTATCAGTAAGTTGAATACTCATCAAAGATACAACAAAGACATCGTTTTTATTATTGTTTCATTTAATATATTCAAAAGCGACCCAGGGACAAAAACAAGTTCAGAATGAGCAAACAATTCCAGCGTTCGAGTTGCATTTTGCGATTCGTTTCGTGTCTGCTCGTGTCTCCGGATCTTTCGCCCTGTTTAATTTCATTTCAACACGGATGCAGCCTGTGCCGCCAGGTTGATATTTATGTTTTTTTTTTATGATAAAAACTGTGACAACGTTAAAAAAGTTCATCACTGTTCAGCCAGAATTAGATATTGATTCCCCTATTTAGCGATGGGCTCGTCTTGCTACTTTTGTCCTTCAACGTTTGTAGTATGAGACGGCTTCAGAAAGCAAAATTCTTGCATGAGACTGTCGCTATTCGCTATGGTCAAGCCATAAAACAAAACACCAAGACTCGAATATTTTTCCTCCTACAAGGTCTGCAACGTGAAAGAAACCAAGATATGCGACGAGTTAGTAATAAAACACAAAACATATAACCTACATAAATTGGATACACTTTAAACATGGTCAGCGTAAAGTCACAACACTAGACAGTTCTCACGACCAACCTATCTTAAAACTGCAGAAATTAATCCAGGGTTGTTTTTACTTCCTTTTCGAGAAGTTTCAACGTTTTGATTGCAGTAAACTTAAAGCTGAATATGAAAGTTAATTTCGTTTTATTCCAAGGCAAAGTTTGTAAATATTCTTTAGAATAGCACAACAACCATGTTAAATTGCAAACAGAAGCAGACTTAAGACAGACTCGAGTTTATTGTACCTAGTAGGTATTGTTTAATTACATAACACAACGGACACAAATTATCTTCCTGACAAACAGTAAATAAATATAATATTATTTAAACTAGATCCACATAAAAACTTTTGCAAACCACTGACGAAATACAATGAAAGAACGCAGCCATTTGAAGCCGAAATGGGCAGGGCAGTGTGCATGTGTGTGAACAGGGTACTCGCCATGCCGTACTCAATACCGCAGTATCATGCCAGACTGGCCTGCCGAGGTGGTTTTGCGATGGAAGTCAAACAGATGGAAGAAGTGTTCACATTCTGCCGTGCCGCCCAGTCTGCGCCGAGCGCACAGCGGAGAAACACGAGCACGTGTGCGATTTACGATTTTTTTAAATGCCGTACGACTGGAGTAATGATGTACCGCTAAGTTTGCAATTTTAAGAATTATTAGAATCTGAAAAAAAAAAATTGATACCATGAACCCATAAAACTTGCATTTTTTTGTACCGGACACAGGTTATTGTTTAGGTATCTAAAAATATTATACATAGATACCAACGTCCGCTATCGTCGAGAGTCGCGGGTAAAGTGAGGGGGAGGGCAGTATGTGAACACGCACTGCCCTCGATCATGCTGCGGCATGATTTGCGGCAACATTGCCGGTAGCGGCTTGGGCATGGAGCATCACGGCTGTTTTGGTAAGAACCAGATCGCGAGACGGGAGGTGACTCCAGTCTGTCGCGATTGTGGGGGCACCAGAGGATACGGCGCTCTACACGCTAGAGGTGTGTGCTGCATGGGGTCCGCGGTGGCACACACTCTCGACTCAGACGATTTCTCCCTGCCGAGTGTGGTCAACGCCATGCTTTTAGTACAGGTGAAGGAAGGCGGGGCTAAACTTGTGGTGGCCTAGTACTTATTTTCAATTACATAAGAATATTATTTTTATTAACAATGAGGCTTTGCAGTTATTCTATCAAGATAACAAACAAACAGATATAATAGACAAAATTATTTTAGCAATTTTGTAAAAAATTAAAACTAATATAAAATTGTAATAAATAATATTTATTTCAGGTGTATCTTGTTTCAAAAGTCCTCATATAAAATAATTTATTTATTTTATTTATTATTTATTAAACATTACACAAAAATATTACACAAAATTTAATTATACATAGATTTCTAGTAAAGGCTCATGTTAGGATTGTTGTTCTGATCCCTGAACTAAGTCAAAGACTTGTATTTCAGGGATCAGTGTTCCTCCGTAGATTAGTAAATACAATTTAACTAGAATGTATGTGTGAAAATGTTGGGTTGTATGTGAAGGAGCGTGCGCGCATGTGTGTGTGTGTGTGTGTGTGTGTGTGTGTGTGTGTGTGTGTGTGTGTGCGTGCGTGCGAGCGTGCGTGCGTGCGTGCGTGCGAGCGTGCGTGCGTGCGTGCGTGCGTGCGTGCGCGTGTGTGTGTGTGTGTGCGTGTGTCTGTGTGTAAGCCTTATTGTTTTTTTTTTTGCGTGTATATGATTAAGTGAGTAGTTCCTCTGTTTCCGAATAATTAAGTTGTAGTAAATATTTTTTGACTTTATTTTTAACCTCAAATTTATTTAGTTTATGAATATTGTAACCTAAGCGTGAATGTACTTTATTATATAATTTAGAACTTATGATATAATTTTGTCTTTGTGCAAATGTGGTTCTGCATGATAATTGAGGACATATTTTTGGTTGAATTCTGCGTTTTTCCCCTGTCGAGTCACAGGGAACAACAGGATGCTTCCGTAACACTGTACGCAAAATAAAAAGTTGTCTTACGGTTAATACACGGCATTCTTCGTATAGTTGTGTAGTAGGATGTCGGAAAGGCTTGAAATACATGACCTTTAATATGGCCCTTTGCGCCCTTTCCATTTCAATGAGAAGAGTCTTTGCTGCTCCACCCCATACTGGGATGCAGTAGGTGATGATTGACTCACAAAGAGCTGAGTACACAACATTAAGGGTCTCTTCGTCAGCACAATGACGCAACTTTTTAAATATATATATAAGTTTCCTTACGCGATTTGACAATGTATTTATGTGACTTTGCCAGCTTAGTCTTTGGTCAAGCTCTACTCCTAAGTACCTTATGACAGTCGCTTGTGTTAATGTAGGACAAGTACAGTTTGAGGAAGCAGAATTACAACTGTGCGCCTTAATCTCTTGACATTGAATTTGTTGTGTTATTGGAGAGAATTGAACAAACTTAGTTTTACTGACATTTAACGTAAGAAGATTTTCGTGGAGCCAAGCCATTACTATTCTAAGACTGTTTTCGGCGTTTTGTTTCAAATCCTGTACTGTTTTGCCGTCAACTACAAGAGCCGTATCGTCTGCATATGTAAAAATTTTGCAATTTGGAATCTGCAGTTCACATAATTGATTTACGTATATTTTAAAAAGCGATGGGCCCAATATGCTTCCTTGTGGAATACCATTAAATACTTCTTTCCCATAATTATGATTGTATAATAAATCAAGCAAAGTTACTGCTGCATAGAATACGGCCACACAAAAAAAAGGTGTTAGGAAACAACATCATCATGTTCCCATTGTGCATCTACAAGGCACAAACATTTTGTTCACACCCAACTTTAACTGTCAGTGATCGGCTACACCTAGGTTTAACCGGCTAAACCTAGGTGTAGCCGCACTTCGGACTTTAGGCGAAATATATATGTATGTCATATAATGAAATTAGTAGTTTATAATTTAATTTAATTAAAATAGTAAAAGTGTTAGATTTTGTCTGTAAGTTTATTATTTAAATAAATAAATTGAGTTGAATTGGCAATTATTCAAACACTAACATTATAGTATCATCAAAATCAACACTATCAATAACAAAATAAAACTTGCGTTAATTCTTCCGAAATTTAACGCTTTAACGTTTAACGAAGCTAACTTTTTTTGTAGCGGATTAACGATTAACGAAGTTAACTATTTGATTAACGGTGCCCAGCTATGCTAATCACCAACCATCCTAAAACCAAAAACTATCCATTTTTCGTTACAACACCACTCATACCTTTTTTTATTTCTTTTGACCTTATTTTTTTTTATTATTCAATCTAATACAATATAATTGTGTGTGTGTGTGTGTGTGTGTGTGTGTGTGTGTGTGTGTGTGTGTGCGTGTGTGTGTGTGCGTGTGTGTGTGTGTGTGTGTCTTATATTATAGTAGGGCCAACTTAAAAAGCCACATTTGACGTTTCATCAAAATTCCCTTTGTTCTATAAATTTTACTAATTTTTCGAAGTAGCAACGACAAAATTGCTTTTTATTTTTAAATACGAATAAAAGTATTCGTATATTGTGTTTTAATGAATAAAGCAGATAATTTTAAGATTAAATTTAACTCGAAAATCATTATAGACGAATTTTTACCAAAAACACTTTTAGTCTATACAAGGATTTCCTAGTTATTCACCTAATATTTATGGACATCATTTAAAAAATCTTAACATTTTCAGCCCCAACGCCCTAATATGCAAGTTGTTAATAATTCCTATGCCTCATATATTATTTCAACAAGCCCTTTTATTACTTATCCTCATTAACGTCTTAACAATTAATTATCATATTATTAAAAACTACCTTGTGGTCGCGGCTTTGCCCGCTCGGATAAAATTCTTTCTTAGCGGAGGTCTACATCAAAAAACCTAACATTTCAAATTTCAAGCGAATCCGTTCATTGGTTTGATCTGTGGGTTGATAGATCAGTCAGTCAAATAAAATGGAAGAGCCTTTTATATATTTAGATTAGGCATGAAAACTATTATAACAAACAAAATAATTTCAAATACATAATTATTAGGACCATAAAAGATTATGACTATGGAAAAATATGCCTATCATATTAGGATCACTTTATGTTATGACCAATGAGTTATGGAGAAAACACTATTTAGACGAACAAGTGAATGAAATTAAAATACCTCCATAGCTATAAAAATATGCAATTCGTAAGTTGTGGCCATCTTGGATTTGAAATTTATGAAATTTATCCCATATTGAAGGAGTTGTGAAAAAAATGTAATCCACCATTTTGTGGCACGGCCATCTTGGTCAGATTTAAACCAAATATAACTAAGAACACTCCCGACTAATTAACCTATCCAACAAAAAAACTAAACCTAAATCCGTTCATCCGTTTGAGAGCTACGATACCACAGACAGACACCCACACACAGAAAGAGGCAGACATACACGTAAAACTTATAACACCCCGTCATTTTGCGTCAGGGGTAAAAACATTAGGTGAAAATAATAGGACACCTATACATAGTCATGTCAATCGTTTTTTCTTTTTAAAACAATAAGGATGCTACCCAATAAAATCGCACAATCGAAATTTGAAATGAAGAATCGAATGCAATGATTACTTGTGATTGAATATTTAATCTTAAATAAATAACTATATTGTGATTACAGTAAAATATAAGGTTAATATTGTGATTATATTATATTAAAAAATAATGAAATTAAAATAAAATTCTGTAATGTAAAGAGAATAAACATATTTTATTACAGGTTTTTTATAACTCGTGAGATGTTTCTGACAAAACTAGTCCATGACGCCATTACATGTTCGCGACAAAAAACTATTAGAATATAAATTACTCGACTTTATGAATGTTTTCATAAAACTGCATTCGATTCCTATGTGTTTGAAGATCGTATCGATTCATTACCTTTAATCGAAATAAACAAACAATGTCCCAACACTAGTTAGCTATGACTGACAGCTGTCAAATGTGGCCTTTTAAGTTGGCCCGACTATACTAGATAATATATAATTATTATAAATCATGTAAGTTTGTCAACAATTTTATAACTTTTAAATATTTGTACACCGGTAATCCGGTAGAGTATTCGACACAATTAATTGTTTTACCATCTTTTCAACAATTCTCTAACAAATAAATAAATTTCATTTCATTACCAATTGAGATTATATCAAAGACCAGTTCGTTACCAAAATAAACGCTCGCCTACCTATCGACACTCATCAGCACATCACATCTGAAATCACAAGTCATCAAAAACCATAATTGACTCAGCAGACTTGTCAGACAGCGATGTCGGTCTAAGCAGTCTTGGTTGGAAACGAAAGTTTCGAACTTCATCAGAGTTGAAGACTGGCTGTCGTCTAGTCCCGATCTTAATCCACTGGAATAGAATAGAATCCGTACGATTGGCAGTGAAGAATTTTCCCATGGAAAGAGTGCGTGCTTCTATTGATAACTGGCCTCAACGTTTAAAAGACTGTACTGCAGCCACTGGAGACCACTTAACACAAGATAATTCGCGAAGATCCCTTATCGAGCACTTATCGGCTCACTTAGGTATGTATTTGGCAGTCTACACAAAATCAGATATAGCTCATCTACCTTAGTGAATTATAATTTAAGTCAGTTTAATTAGTCTTGTGAAGAGAAGCACTGGGTAGCTGCAAAACGTGTTCTACGTTATTTAAACGCAACAGAAGGCCTTGGTAAGACATAAAAGTGAAAAGCAGTCAGAGTTAAAGGAAGTATTGGCAGATGCTGACTTCGCCGGAGACAAAACTACAGCGAAACCACAAGCGTAGCAAAAAATTTCACGATTCTGAAAGGAATAGCTGATTATTATGACACATTGATAATAAAAGGATCAAATATATTTTAAAAGAAAAAGGAAACACTTGAAATTAATAATTACATTAAAGAAGTGGTAAAAGAGTTTTTGAAAGGTAAAACTTCTGTTGGTATAGAATTGTTACCACTTTGACTGCAAAAACCAAACCAGTTACCGCTCAGTAATATCTAGTCGTGAACTAAACTCAATATAATATTAGAAAACGGCATGAAGTGGTGGTGTAATAATTAGCAGAAACACCAATTTAATAACAAATGAAAGTAAACATAATGTTCAGTGCAAGCCTAATTTCGAGGAAGTGAAATAATTAAAGCAATAAGTGAATGTTAGACAGATATAAGCGAAAACTTCTTATCAGTTCAAAAATCTTATGAACAACATGTTACCAACATGTTTGTTTAAAAGACAAAAAATACCATTTATCCGGAAATATACCAGATTATAAATCTGTAAAAACATCACTTTACAGACATCTTAACAAAACATTAAACTTAACAAAATACTTTTAAAAAAAAACACGATTTTCAAATCCAACAGAAGTGGTTATACCTGAAAAATTCAAGAAATATGTGCTGAAGTGCTGCTGGTTGATCATAATAATATATCGAAGCAACAAACAGAATTATTATTCTCGCTTCAACAGAAGTCAAGGAGAACGTAAAAGGCGTTACTCATTTAGTAACTTTTCTGTTGCAATATAAATCTTTTTAATAATTTTAAAGTCTGATTGTTGTTGGAGACTTCAATATCCATTTTAAAATGAATCCCCAAAATGGAATTTCCACATATTTTTCATCCATAAACATGTTTCCGTTAATAAACACTAGCACTACACGAAGTAGTATAACTATAAATAACGTGTTTTCGAACTTCAATGTGCAATGTGGTACTGCTCATACCTTTTTCAGTCACCATTTACAGATCTGGTTCAAATTTAATACTTAATTAGTATATTTGTACTAGGTTTCTAAATAGTCCTAATAGTTCCTAATAAATTTTATCCTGGGACCAAACTTTGAAGTCGTCTGTAGAAAATATTTTTAATGTGGCTTTAAATGAAGCGCAATGGTCACAGGCAATGCCTCCCATACGCTATGGAGGGCTGTGGATACAGTGCGCGCGTGACGTGAGTTTGCCGGCATTTTTGGCTTAAGGACATGAAGTGGCAGACCTTGTCAGCGTTATTCTTAACACAAGGTGACAAGTTGAGCATACTTTTCCTATCAGAAGCGGAATCTGCATAGTCTGCGCTTAACCCAGATGCATCGAGCCGTACGGCGCCTCACATTCAACAGGCTTGGGATGAGATGGGCTCCAAACGTTGTATGCAGTATGCACCAATGTCCCAATTTAATTATAAATGAAACTAAACAAAAAAAATTAAATAAAGCAATAAGTGAATGTTAGACAGATATAAGCGAAAACTTCTCATCAGTTCAAAAAACTTATGAACAACAAACATGTTACCAAATTAAAAGACAAGGGATACCATTTATCGGGAAATATACCAGATTATAAATCTGTAAAAACATCACTTTACAGATATCTTAACAAAACATCAAACTTAACAAAAAACTTTAAAAAAAACACGATTTTCAAATCCAACAGAAGTGGTTATACCTGAAAAATTCAAGAAATATGTGCTGAAGTGCTGGTTTTATTTATTTATTTATTTAATAAGGTTGATCATATCGAAGCAACAAACAGAATTATTATTCTCGCTTCAATAGAAGTCAAGGAGAACGTAAAAGGCGTTACTCATTAAGTCACTTTTTTGTTGCAATATAAATCCTTTTAATAATTTTAAAGTCTGTTGTTGGAGACTTCAATATCGATTTTAAAATGAATCCCCAAAATGGAATTTCCACATATTTTTCATCCATAAACATGTTTCCGTTAATAAATACTAGCACTACACGAAGTAGTATAACTATAAATAATGTGTTTTCGAACTTCAATGTGCAATGTGGTACTGCTCATACCTTTTTCAGTCACCATTTACAGATCTGGTTCAAATTTAATACTTAATTAGTATTTTTGTAATAGGTTTCTAAATAGATCTAATAGTTCCTAATAAATTTTATCCTGGGACCAAACTTTGAAGTCGTCTGCAGAAAGAATTTTTAATGTGGCTTTAAATGAAGCGCAATGGTCACAGGTGACGCTTCCCATGCGCTATGGAGGACTGTGGATACGGTGCGCGCGTGACGTGAGTTTGCCGGTATTTTTGGCTTCAGGACATAGAGTGGTAGACCTTGTCAGCGTTTAACACAAGGTGAGCATACCTTTCCTATCAGAAGCGGAATCTGCATGGTCTGCGCTTAATCGAGCCCTACGGTGCCTCACATTCAACGGGCTTGGGATGAGGTGGGCTCCAAACGTAGCATTCATGACAGGATCATTGAGGGGGGGCACGGGTTATGATTAAGCTAGGGTCAGAGCTGTGTCGCGGTCAGAATCCGGAGCATGGTTTCGCGCGCTTCCTTCACCTCATGTGAGTACATTGCTCGATGACAACTCTCTGCGTGTGGCGGTTGCCCTTCGCCTGGGCTGTAAGGTGTGCGAACCACATATTTGCACCTGTGGCTCAAAAGGTTGATGGCCATCACGCACTTAGTTGTCATTACACAAGGAGATTTCCGCGACACCATGCCCTCAACGACAAAGTCCGGCGAGCTTTCACCTCAGCCGATATCCCTGTATTTTGGAGGCCTGCTGAGGTCAGACGGCAAAAGACCGGACGGGTTGACCTTGGTGCCATGGAAAACCGGCAAGTGCCTAGTTTGGGACGCAACTTGCATTAGCCAGTGTTGCCCCTAGTCACCTGATGAAAAAAAAATTGAACTTTAAGAAATAATTTTAATAGTAACTAAAAATTTTGTAAATAAATGACATTGATAAAAAAAACTTGCCATCATTTATCAGCAGACTTTTGCAATGCTGCTGCAAGACTAGTGTAGATATTTTACTTATAATATAAATTGATATTATGTGTTAATATAAAATAAAGGATTACTGATTACTGAAACGATAACGAGACCTTTGTCTTTAATTTATGCTCCTTTCCATATCATAATGCATTTATGATTTGATTTTCGTGATGGATGAACTTTTACTTATAAGTATACCTACAGTTGTACGGGGAACCCTCGGTGTGCAAGACCAATGTTATTACTTATAACTAATGTTACTCACGAATACAAATATAGAATAACAATTAACCACAAACAATAGAATAACATAATACCCCGTCACTTTACATAATATGTAGTTAGAAATGTGCTAATACAAAAACATAAATGCAATTTCTGAATTACTCTTAACACCACCTTCATTATATAAATAATATTAATCAAAAAATTAATAAAGTTAAATAACTCAAAAATGCTAAAACTCCCAAAACTCCGAATGAAATAGTAGGATATCAACATGTAAATAGGACAGATTCAATTAATTGTCCCGAAACGACTTATGAGTCAATTAATTTGGAAGAACTCAGCACCTGCTACTTTCAGCGGGCCTTATCTCCGAAGTCGTTCTTTAGGAGCCCTTTATGGCGATTACATAGAACTAATTCGGCAAGAAGGTTACGACGGACAAATGTAATCGACTTTATCGAGTTGGGGGAGCTAACAGCTACAGTTATTTTGCGAGTAGGTGAATGGGATCCAACAAAAAATGTTAATGTGATGAAACTAGTAACGTTTAGGAGTATTTATATCACTTAAGTGTCAATCTTAAAATTGTAGTAACGACTCGCCCCGTAGGTGAATGGGATCCAACAAAAAATGTTAATGTGATGAAACTAGTAACGTTTAGGAGTATTTATATCACTTAAGTGTCAATCTTAAAATTGTAGTAACGACTCGCCCCGTAGGTGAATGGGATCCAACAAAAAATGTTAATGTGATGAAACTAGTAACGTTTAGGAGTATTTATATCACTTAAGTGTCAATCTTAAAATTGTAGTAACGACTCGCCCCGTAGGTGAATGGGATCCAACAAAAAATGTTAATGTGATGAAACTAGTAACGTTTAGGAGTATTTATATCACTTAAGTGTCAATCTTAAAATTGTAGTAACGACTCGCCCCGTGCGTTATCGTGTTTTAATTTATCTAGGTTGATATAAATACCTCTGAAGGCCAATTTCGACTTTAAAAAACCCCACATTAATTTACTATACTTATGGAGTAGAAAGTTCATAGTATCATTTGGTTTGCAAAATTATTAGATAACATTTATAATATTGATTTGGATTTCTTATTTGTGCTTAACGTTCAGACTTCGACGCAGTCTGAAATTGAATACTGTACTGTGCAAAAGAATATGCCCTTTGCATGGGTTTTTACGAAATCATGTGGATTCCCTAGAAATCTGTCGTTCATACTTTAAAAATACAACTAACTCCATGGGATATTCACATGATCCCCGCAGCTGTGATGATTCCGAGATCCCAGTGCTATCAGACATTACTTATTACTTATTTTTGAAATGGTAAAAGCAGAACTCGAGGACCCTTTGTTGCCGTTGTTAAAGAAATAGTACAGGGTTGAGAATATGTAAATAAAAGGGCATGCAAAAGTTAAAGCCATTAAGTTAAAGCTTGTTGATCTGAATGTGAAATCCTCGGTTATTAAAAGTGTGTATGACATTTTATCGTATTAAAACTCAGTAGTGTCGTAAGTCTTCAGGTAATACGAGTAAGATTTGTATAGACAAGTCTATAAGGTATTAATTATAATAGAGGACAGGAACATTAGACAGTCGATGTTTCCAGAAAATATGGTTAATGATGGTTTCTTGTTATATCATGGAAGCGTTGCCCGCTAGTGCAGAAGTTATAAAGTTTAACGAATCGATTACCTTGTCAAAATATTAAAACATGGCTTAAAAATTCAATGTTCGCGGGTACTTTTACCACTTATGAGGAGCCACACAAAACAAATAATGCTGTGGAACAATAAAACAGTCACATTAGAAAGTACATCAAACAAAAACCAAATATTGAATAGAAAAGAATTGAATAGCCCAATTGCTGGAAGAATTTTAATATTATTTTCATAATATGAAATATTATTTTCAAGCATTAAAAATCCAGGCGGCATTCAATATCACAGAGAACTCATTCCACGATTATTTAACATTATGACTTATGACATCCAATATAATATTTCTTGAATTAAATAGTTTTCTTTCATATTTTTACGCTTGATTATATACCTGTTGAGTTAAACAATGAATTATTGATATTAATTTATTTAGCAGTGGTCGCAGTCGCCGGAAGAAAAATATTAAAATTAAATCAATACAGCGACTGGGACCGCTTTTCCAATTAATTGCGGAAGCCTCAGAAGAGTCGGTGAAAATCGGTGAAAAGACAAATTTGTCGTTTAATACATTTTATGATAAGTAAAGGGAATAATGAGTACCTTCATTTATAGTATTTTAATTTAAAAACCATTTTTTTCACCAAATCAAAAATACAGCAAGATCTGGCAGACCCTGGATCTTGTTATATGTGAGAAACCCGGCGATATTTGCAAACACCACATGATGGGCCAACACACGCTTCGATAGCGAAGCATACCATTACATTCAGGCCGTCACTTATCGCAATTTCCATTGTCCATTGTCCACACTATACGAGTACGTATCCTGAGCAGCGTAGCGCCGTAAGGTTGGCGAGAATTGTCCATTTTAAAGACGATCCCAATGTAGTGTTATAATAGTGAAATAAATGATGATGTTGTTTGCGACGACTCCTATTCATTGATTTTGTAACCGTCAAAGCTTTTTCACGAATTGTTTAAGCTCAGAAATAGTTAAAGAAATTACTTTAGAAATAGATGCTTCTCTATTTAACATCAAGTAGGGATATAGGAAAAGAGCGGCATAAAATTCAAGGGTAAAATTATACCAAAATCGGACTCTATTTAAAATCATTACTATAATAATTCATAGAACACTTACTTAAAATGGAACCACGAAAATAAAATTAAATCATCTTCAAACAATATTTTAAAAATACATAATTAAAAAATATGATTATTCCGTTCATATTGCTAATAGCGACTTACCTGCTTTTATACGAGTAGTTCGTTTTAATCCTAGAACATCGTGATCATAATAGGGTTTATTTACTTATAGGTAATTTCGATATAAAAGAACACCAGATACTCGTACGACACCACTTAATTATATCAGGCACTAACTTACCAAAATAATGTTATATATAATATGACGTGCAACAATTTTTATCAATTCAAACCATACCAAAATATTACCGATAAAATGCGATACATTACATACTAAAACCACAATCTTTACTCTGTACCGACTATTCTCGCGAATTTCCTGCTTCATTCTCTTCAACAAATTATAACTTATTGCAAGCTCTGACTCTGTAAGCTGTAAGAGAATTTCAAACCTGGCTTTTCACATATCAGTTACGCTATAACTAGTTTAAAGCGTGCTATGTAGATATTGTTTGAGTTTGTATTTGCGTGGCTTTTCATATTATGTTTGTACCTATATGGCTAGTGGGTGAGCGAGTGTGTGATCCACGATCCGCTGTGCACATATTAGTATCTACCTATGTTTGAACAACGTAACGGTTGGTCAGGAATTTATTGGAAGTTGTTCGTTATTGTGAGAGTTCGATGTTTGTAATAGTCACTTTTATATCTTGACTTGGACGGACGATAGATGCCAGGGTTAATTCGCTGAAGAAGGCTGTTCTAAAGCATAACATGTTATAAGGCCTTAAATACCTATGAGTAAAATGGGATAATAAATAAGTTTACTGTGTGTTACATCTAAAAGTACTAAATTCTAGCAAAACATTCGAGCTTCTTTTTTAGAAGTAGGTAATGCAAACCAAAACATAAGAAACCCGGCCCACCTATTAATTTAGCCCGACATAAGGTCTGGTGAGAAACTACGATGACATTCAGCCGAAGAAAAATATCCC
Source organism: Hemithea aestivaria (assembly GCA_947507615.1). Classification (NCBI taxonomy): domain Eukaryota; kingdom Metazoa; phylum Arthropoda; class Insecta; order Lepidoptera; family Geometridae; genus Hemithea; species Hemithea aestivaria. Next base: position 8,418,028 of record OX382323.1, read on the forward strand.
GCTTCGAGTTTATTGTATATTCCCTTAGCACTGCCTTTGTTGAAAACGCTGGATATACATATTTTTCCTGACGTCAAAACTTCACGGTGACCTAAGCCCGTTTGAATTTTATTAAAGGTTTTACAGTACCTAGCCTCGTAAGTCCCGCGTACTTGTACAAGTACAAATTAATGGTAGCAGTTCAGACCTGACATTTGTACTTCATAGATGGAGTAACTGCCTAATGTACCTACCCAAGTACAAATAATGTTAAAACTTAATACTCACACAAGTACAAAATGTTTTTAATTATTTCCTTCTTAAGAAGGTGTAATGCATCACAAACATACCGCAAAATATAATACAACGGTCACTCACTTCAAAAATAAAAATCGGTCAAGTACGAGTCAGACTCGAGCACCGAGGGTTCCGTACAAACCCGTAGGTTGGTACGGAACCCTAAGGAAAAATGGGTATAATATTATATTATCTAGGTTTTGATTCCCTTGCAAGTAAATGCGAGTTTAAAAATATGCGGCTAAAATTGCTGTTTCTTTTGATTGCGTTGACATAGAGATTTGATTTTTTTACAGCTTAAATATATAAAGCTGAGTATTTGATACGAATTTCAATTTAATATCTGTACGCGTTCTTGCGGAAAGAGGTAGTAAATACAATATTATTAAAAATATTTTTTTAAATGATGTAACTAAAAATTTACAGTTTTCGCAATTTTTCCTGTGTAAAACGTTGCTGCGTACCAAATTTCAAGATTCTGAGTTAACGGGAAGTATCCTGTATTGATTCACTTGAGAGTAGTCGCGAGTTTAAAAATGCGGCTAAAATTGGTGTTTCTTTTGATTGCGTTGACAAAGATGTTTGATTGTTTTTACAGTTTAAAGGTATTATAGATTTTAGTATTTGATATGAATTTCAGTTTAATACCTGCACGCGTTCATGAGAAATGAGGCAGTAAGTATGAAATTATTAAAAATATTTTTTTATATGATGTAACAAAAAATTTAGTTTTCGCAATTTTTCCTTTATCCGTGCTCTAAGGAATTACTTTTTACCAAATTTCAAGATTCTACGTGCACGAGAAGTACCCTGTAGGTTTTGATTCGCTTGAGAGTAATTGCGAGTTTAAAATGCGGCTAAAATTGCTGTTTCTTATGAATGCGTTGACATAGAGGTTTTTATTACAGTTTAAAGGTATTATAGACTTGAGTATTTGATATGAATTTCAATTTAACACGTCTACGCGTTCATGAGAAAAGGGGTAGTATGTATAAAATTATTCAAAATTATTTTTTTATATGATGAAAATAAAAATTTATGGTTTTCGCAATTTTTCCTTTATCTGTGCTCTAAGGAGTTGCTTTATGCCAAATTTTAAGATTCTGAGTTCAGGGGAAGTACCCCGTAGGTTTTGATTCCTTTGAGAATGTCGAAAATTTGCTGAAATTTGCGACATATTCGACTATATCTTTTGATTGGGTTGGCCTAGAAGTTTGAATTTTTCATAGCTCCAAGAGGCAATGGACCTTAGTATTTCCTATAAATTCGGACGGACGGACGGATAACAAAGTGATCCTATACGGAACCCCCGTTTTTTTCCTTTTGAGGTACGGAACCCTAAAAATTGCCTAAAATCGACATTATCTTTGTCTCGGTCTGAAGCAATATTCTTAGTTTGTACTTGGTATAGTACAGCCGGCGGATATGACTACTAATGTTAATAAAACACAGGACTTACCGAGACTAGATTATTTTGATAACACAGATATAATATTAAAAATTTATTATAAAAAAAATTAAAATATTGTATATAATATGTTTGTTAATAGTGTAGAGAAAGTCTTGCTAGTGAAGTACCGTTAATTATATATTGGTGAAAATGTGTCCTATACATACGCCAATCGCCATTTCAAAATTTACAAGGTTCATGTTATGTTCGCTTACGAAATCGAAACAGACACGATGTAAAATCCAACGACAATAAAATACTTTTACAATTGAAATAGAAGTTTAATGACACTTCCACATCTGTTTCTGTGAAAACGACGATTCTTACTTTAAGCACCTAAATCATGGAGTGTAAACAAGCTTGCTGATGAATTTCATTCGTCTAGACGCCAAGCAAAAAAAGCCAAGGAACTGGTTGAGCAGAACGGTATATTATCATCACCCAATCCACGGGAGGGCCATAAATTAACATCTTAACTTATGGATCTAGTAACAACATTTTATCTTAGAGAAGATAAAAGAAGAATATTGCCTGGGAAAAAAGACCGTGTGTTTGTTAAGTTACATGATGGCAAAAGAGTTCATCTACAAAAACAGCTATTAATGTGTTACATCAATGAATTGTATCAAAAGTTTAAATTGAAATACCCTGACACAAAAGTAGGGCTCTCAAATTTTTTTTCTCTATTAAATTCAAATAAATATTAAAAAACCCTTATTGTGCAATAAATGGTGCGAAAAGACCAACACAACGTTCATTTATGCAAAAGACGGAATCACGTTTCACAGACAAGTAATTATTCCGATATTAATCATTGAAAAAATGTTTAACGTAAATTGTGATATAAATTATAAGGCCAAGTCTTTTTTCGTCTCATTCTTTCTTGGTAAAATAATTAGTAGGTAGGTACTTATCTCGTTCTCTCCGAACTAGTGATTAGACACTGTTAAAACCTATTATACTACAAATTTTATCGACAAGTTATTGACATTTAGGCAGAAAATTTAAACATCAATATTATTGATATATTATAGTTACTATTGGTGCGTAGTCGTTTATATTACTGTAAATGGGTAGTTCTTCAGATTTGATGTCTGGTATTTCATTAACCAACAAACAAAACAGCATAATAATATTATAATATTATCTCTATAGTTTAGTGTTGTCCCTAACTGGTACCAATACCAATGGTATTTTTGAAGTAAATCACACGGTGCCCTTATGAGATATTAGTTGTTGAATCACGTTATGCTCAGTAATTTCGCTACGCTGGTAACATTCCCCTTCAGTCTGGAACACAGTAATGCCTGCACATTATTGCTTAGCGGATGAATAACTGGCAAATACGAGTGTGTGGTACTTCCCCAGGCGGCCTCTGCCATAGCTAAAGGCCTACTGCCATCTATTTCAGCTATTATGCAGCGTCAATAGTAGGTAACAAGTAGACAATCTTTGACAGCCATAGATTAAAAACTCATGTGTCATTAAAATAAGTATCAGCCGCAGATAAGTCCTCAGAAAATATTATGAATAACTAACGTATTCGAATAGTTTTATTTTATAAGCCCCAATGCCCAGTTTGTGCAGAAAAGCAACAAAACCCAGCTCAGCGCATCCTGATTGAAAAGCTCTCTGTACTCCTTTTAACGGATATATGAGAGCCCACTCAATACTCTTTACACAGAATATGCAAGTTTGGTTACTAAATTACATTTTTAAAATGTACATATGGCACGGCACACCTTATGATCTTGCATAACACTAAAATGATTTTTTATAATTACAACCTTAAATAAGTAGGAATAAAAGTGATAATTTGCAAAAACACATGTACTTTTTGAAAAAACAAACGTTTAATTGCTACCATCTTAGAAAAATATAATTTACCTTGGCCTTAAGCTTAAAAACCTTAATTTTGGGATAAGCCAAGTACATTTGCGGAGTACGTACAACAGCACATAGCAACTTCCCTGTTGTGTCACGAATTTGTAACTTAACAGGGAAGCATCCTCACCAAATCGCTGTTAGCCATTAAGATTTTAGAGGTATTATTCCACGTGCGGGCGCGGTTCGATTATAATCTGTTATTTTATTCGACGACATTAAATGCGAGTATACGTATAAACTTAAAAGAATACAATGTTAGGTGTACATTAATGTTGGTCTTAAATTGAGCAAACTCATGTGGTCATTATAACACGCGCAGCTTTACAAGTGCATTCAATAAAGAATAAACACACAGAAATTCAAGTAAATATGAGTGATTATCATTATTAAGAAATACATATGAAGACTATTTCATAATAACAAAAATTTCATTAACAAAAGAAATTAATTTCCATTAACGGTTGACAAGTTCTGAAGTATGCAGATTTATTACTACTGTACTGTTTACTAGCTGCGGAGGACGGAAGGACAACTAATATTTACACCATCTACCGTCTACCTTAAACAACATAGAGATTAGAGACATACCTACTGTCCAAAAAAACAGTCGAGACCATCGCATCGTACCTATTGCTAACAATGTTAGTCATGTCAAACAGTGTTAGTCATGTCATGATAAACAACATTAGCTTTCATATTTCGTTACAGTATAACAGAGTATTCGCGTCTTTTAGCTGAGAGATTCTTACGTGAGCTTTCTGTGAAATTCCACCCGTGGATTGTGTAGACATTTACTATTCACCCTCTTACAAAGAGATTGTTTGTACGCAGTTGCATAACATAGTTTCGAGGAAATAATATAACAAAATGAGATTAACCTCCATAAAAAAGTCAAACCACAATAAGTGAATTATTGTGAAAAAAGTGAATAAGTGGTATAAATCGAACAATAACCAAGGAAAATGTGATAAACGTGCTGAGTCAGTCTGAAGGAAACATTCAAGATTTTAAAAACCAGCCACCAAATATAAATATCGAGGAAAATAGAATTGAAACAGATATTATAGTTACTAGTAGTTTACTACAAGCTATTACTGAAAAGGAAATAGTTAAAGAAACAGACAATAAAATAATAAACAACGAAGAAAACCAAGCTACATCAATATTATTTTAATCCATGCATTCATATTATTATACTTAATACTTCGAGTATAAAATGGCTCTTTCTACCACATTTAGCAATTCCAAAATTTTTTCAACTATTGAGTATTCTTTTTGTAGGAAAGATAATAAATAATATTTAGTTTTTTTCCGGATTATTTATCAAAATTTGTAATTTTCTTTTTATTTCACACCTGTATTGTGTGAAATAAATGTCAGTCTAGAAAATTTTGCCGATTATCTATTTTTTGTTAAATTGAAGAAATTCTCCCATTTATATGTATAGTATGTATAAATGAGCTATAATACATAATACACAGCATCTGACATTAATTTCGAACTTGCTAAACTTATATTACTTTCTCTTGGAATATAAAACTTCGCCAGAGCAGAGGTTGAATGAGAGACTGATCGTGACTTTGCAAAGTTCAAATCGGTCTCAAGCCTCATCATAACAACAAGAAAGACCTTCGTAATTCACAAGGACAATTACTAGTTAACACTACACACAGAGGCCTACAAATAAATAGCCAGACTTCTAGAAACTAATTTTCCACAAAAATAAAACAAAATGTGTATAAGCAAGGTGCTCGTATCTAATAACCAAAATCGAAAAAAACCGCAACAACTGGGATTTTGATACTATAAATATTTTTTAAGCTTTGTTATTAATATTATATATTGCTATTCAATATGAAAAAATTAAAACATTTTTATTCAATGAATTATAAAGAATCAGTACAGCGTTTACGACTATTACTTATAACCCGACAAAAATATTGCAAATTTACTGCAAATAACGATTTGTCGAAATCTACTTTGATTTCGATTATTAATCTGTGTGACACAGGAATTATAATAGGAAATTCTAATAATAATTTTCTTGTTGTTGATATATTTATGATAACATTATTTTAAATGACATTCGGTTCAATTCGTGAAAGGTACATCAGTACGTTACTTATTGCCGCTCTAACTCACTACTCATAACTAAGACAAATTTGGTAAAAGGTCCGAAGATGGACCTTTCCCTCAATTAAGCAATTAGGGGCGGTTAACCCTTTGGAAATTCAATAAACCTTTACTAAAAGCAAACGACGTGTGCTTAAAAATATGTGCAGTTGAACAGCTTTTAGTTCTTATACAAATATAATAATTCAAATAACATAAATATTATGACTCAAAACACTAAAATCCCTATGATAGGTAAAATGCTCGTGGGAATAGACTACACAATAAGCAGGTAAAAAACCTTGTACCAAGTGGATTAATCCGATCCACTTAACTCAGTAGGTACATGAAATTCATAAAACCTTTTTTGAGAAAATACCGCAGAGAATATTATACTCGTATTTCTTGTAACTTGTAGTATTGGGATATCGAATTGAGTAAATCGTAATTGCCGAGTATCTCGGCAATTTTATATCGTCGATACTATAGTACCTAATTGCTACAAAAGAACATCACCCACGATGTTAATTGATGCCGATGAAGATATTACAACTGAAAGCTACAGAAATAAAACTGTGGTAGACCGTTACTTAAATGATTAACATTGTTGAAAAATGTCCTATTTAACAAAGGAACGAAGATTTAAAAAAAAAGTGTTCCTAAAAAATATTTTAAAACTGAAACCCTACAAATTAAACAATCTATAGTCCAGAGAATTTATTAGATGATTTAGTCAACAGTAAAACACAAAATGATGTACTGCACGAATATTTACAACATAAAATACAATTTTAAAAATCCGACTGAAAAAATATCTAATATATTTGAGGTCGAAGGTAGAAAATGGGCTTTGGTAACCAAAATCGACAACTTAAGAAAAAGTACTTATCTTTGCCGTTAAGGGAATCGATGAGCCTAATAAAATTTGTACATCCGAAGGGGATGGTAACGCTTGTGATACATGTTTTTATACGGGCATGCCTTTTTCTCGGCAAAACCGATAAAACGTAATAACGCGTCGCATCGATTAGCCCTCAGTGAGCCGACAGGAGTAGTAATAATATTACAAATATTATGACCAATAACACCACTCTGCGAAGCCTTAACGCAAAACCAATTCTTTTTTATTGGCCTAATCTGCTCTATTATACAAAATTGTGTAGCCGCTGCCAACAAGAACCCTTGTGGTGTTTCATCGTAATATCACAACCACTACCACTATCTATTTTAAAAGCCAATAAATATTGTGATCTTTTACTGAAAGTAAATTCTACGATTACAATATTTTGTAATAAAAAATAAGACTCCCGCTTTTACTACCAAAATAACTACCAAAAATATCAACCAAAATGCCGCATAAACACAGGTTGTCTTGACAATTTCTATAAACTTAATAGAACTATATCTGATAATTCGCTTTGAGTTATTTATTTTTAAACATTTTTTATTAGAAAACATCTAGGAAAAAAGTTGGTACACGAAATGTGCGCTATGTAGGTACTAGGCCCCCTAGCCCAGGACATACCTAATGCACAGTTTATTCGACTTTCGCGGATATAGAGTCTTTACAACACCATCTAACGAAAATGGCCGGAACAAATTGAAACCTACTCGTAACTACCGACAGGTTCTAACATTGAATGTAAAATTAAACCACCAAGGCACTTGTTGGTTCATAATTTTCTTCAGAGAGGGCAATTTTTTAATATAATCGACATTTACATCCGCTTTGTACATGTTCACAGATTTAAATCAATAAAAATCGGACTGCTTACATCAAATTCAAGGACAATTGCATATTACCAATTAAAATGTCTTTTCGGTGTGTGGAACTGAGACGAAAAATTAAAAACATAAACGATTGAAAAGGGCGACGAATTTGAGAATAAAGAAATGGAGACAAAATTGGTAAAATTTTACACGGATTGTCTTTTATAATATCTAATGATTAGTTTTGATAAAACAAGTATTTGATTAGGTACATAGCTAGTAGGTACCGTATCTATGTGTAATATTATAAGAAAATGTAGTTTCATATTGTTGTTGCAAACATTGTACTTCGGACATTGAAGACTGATTGATTGAATCATGTGTAAGTTCCTATTAACAAATATAAACATGAGACTGATTGTAAGATTTATCCCACCAAAAACATTCTGTAAAAAAACTAGCCAAGTCTCGATGGAGCTGCTTGTTTATCTCTAAAAAGTAATGAAATCTAGACAAAGTCGTGCCAAGTATAAGGTTCCTTACTGCGATTTCTTTATTATTATAGTTAATGTTGTGTGACTTGGCCGTTGAAGGGTACACAAGGGTACAAAACCAGATGCTCCAAGACACTTGGATCGCCTAAACATAAGTATTATTGAAATACGCAGCTTTATCAAGCCTACAATTGACTGGTTATCCAATCAACGTTTTCCAAGTGGAAATTTTCTATCGTGAATGGGTAGCGGACAGATTGGTGCAATAGTGTCATGGAGCACCTGGTATAATACCCTTGTGTACCCTTCAACGGCCAAGTCACACAACATTAACTATAATAATAAAGAAATCGCAGTAAGGAACCTTATACTTGGCACGACTTTGTCTAGATTTCATTACTTTTTAGAGATAAACAAGCAGCTCCATCGAGACTTGGCTAGTTTTTTTACAGAATGTTTTTGGTGGGATTTCACTTATTTTTGTAGAAACGCTATATTATATAAGGTTATCAGAAATACAAACCGTAAGCGCGTTTTAAAATACAGTCAGCGCCATCTAGATACGTGTGCGTTCACTCTTAGTCCAATGCATCATAATATTATACCGGGAAGTGGGCCTAATTAAACTTGCAAGATTTAATTACAGACAGACAGACCGACAGGTGAAAGTAATTAAAAGCTTGTAGTAAAGGCGGTATGTCGATCTCTTCTAATAGTTTGGTTGGGCTCTTATTTTAGTTGGCCACGCTAGATATCGCCTGATCATAACTGACGATTTACGACACATATACACACTCACATATACATATACTATGCCTTAAATATATTTTGAATTAATAAGTTGGATATTACACAATTTTAACCATTGACTGCAAATGTAACTTTGTAATCCTATACATTTATATGAGATTACAAAGTTATTTATGCAGATGAATTATCTCGAAAACGAGACCGAAATTGCATGTTTTTTTAGTTTTCCTATGGCTTATACAATAAATTCTAAGTATGTACCAAATTTCAGCTCTCTGAGTTTATGGGAAGTACTAGTTCTATTTTGATGATCATGAGTGAGTGAGTGAGTGTCGAAAATGCGAAACTTTGCTTTCGCTTAACTTCTGAACTTAATGACCTACAGACTTGAAATTTTGGATTTTAAGTATGTAATTATAGCTTACTGGATGACGAAAATTTCTGTGTTCTGGTCTTATCCAGAGGTTCTCAAATAGGGGCCTGAAAATGCGACGAAATGGTTCCTGTAAAGATGGTACGGCAGTGCTTGCTTCGCGCTCGACTTGGCGGGGGCACTACCGTGCCCCCAGATAAAATATTCGTCTTTTCACTCATTATTGTAAAAAAAGTCAAGAAATATGTTGACAACAAAGCCCCCTCTTAATTAAAATAATAACGTTGCAGTAAATACCTTTTTCTTACTTCTAGGTATAAAAGCAATGAAAGGTGTGTATAAACATAAACCCGTGTATAAAAATGCTGTAAGACTTCAACCAAACCTAGATGTGTTGAAAAATCAAACTGAATTATTGCACTCTCTTAAGGGTAAAAGTCTTAATGCTCTAAAAGGTTAAATTAACCGAAGATGCGAATGAGGCGGATGAACTAAACCAGTCCTTTGAATCGGAAAGAAAGGGAAACATACAAGGCAAAAATGTTAGAATTTATTAAAATAAACAGTAAAGGTTTTACAGTGCCGGCGTTAGGGTAGGGCGCGGTTGGGCGACCGCCCAGGGCGCCGGATAAAAGGGGCGCCACAGGCTCTATAATGGGGCGCCCCATTCGTTCTGAAAAATTCAATATTTCTCGGTGCTCGTAGCGAGCTGCTCGCGCTTTTATAAGAACATTTAGTTTCTTTGTCACTCGAAGGAAAATAAACGCACATAATTCTGTATTTGTGCTTAACGTTCAGACTTCGACGCAGTCTGAAATTGAATACTGTACTGTGCAAAAGAATATGCCCTTTGCATGGGTTTTTACGAAATCATGTGGATTCCCTAGAAATCTGTCGTTCATACTTTAAAAATACAACTAACTCCATGGGATATTCACATGATCCCCGCAGCTGTGATGATTCCGAGATCCCAGTGCTATCAGACATTACTTATTACTTATTTTTGAAATGGTAAAAGCAGAACTCGAGGACCCTTTGTTGCCGTTGTTAAAGAAATAGTACAGGGTTGAGAATATGTAAATAAAAGGGCATGCAAAAGTTAAAGCCATTAAGTTAAAGCTTGTTGATCTGAATGTGAAATCCTCGGTTATTAAAAGTGTGTATGACATTTTATCGTATTAAAACTCAGTAGTGTCGTAAGTCTTCAGGTAATACGAGTAAGATTTGTATAGACAAGTCTATAAGGTATTAATTATAATAGAGGACAGGAACATTAGACAGTCGATGTTTCCAGAAAATATGGTTAATGATGGTTTCTTGTTATATCATGGAAGCGTTGCCCGCTAGTGCAGAAGTTATAAAGTTTAACGAATCGATTACCTTGTCAAAATATTAAAACATGGCTTAAAAATTCAATGTTCGCGGGTACTTTTACCACTTATGAGGAGCCACACAAAACAAATAATGCTGTGGAACAATAAAACAGTCACATTAGAAAGTACATCAAACAAAAACCAAATATTGAATAGAAAAGAATTGAATAGCCCAATTGCTGGAAGAATTTTAATATTATTTTCATAATATGAAATATTATTTTCAAGCATTAAAAATCCAGGCGGCATTCAATATCACAGAGAACTCATTCCACGATTATTTAACATTATGACTTATGACATCCAATATAATATTTCTTGAATTAAATAGTTTTCTTTCATATTTTTACGCTTGATTATATACCTGTTGAGTTAAACAATGAATTATTGATATTAATTTATTTAGCAGTGGTCGCAGTCGCCGGAAGAAAAATATTAAAATTAAATCAATACAGCGACTGGGACCGCTTTTCCAATTAATTGCGGAAGCCTCAGAAGAGTCGGTGAAAATCGGTGAAAAGACAAATTTGTCGTTTAATACATTTTATGATAAGTAAAGGGAATAATGAGTACCTTCATTTATAGTATTTTAATTTAAAAACCATTTTTTTCACCAAATCAAAAATACAGCAAGATCTGGCAGACCCTGGATCTTGTTATATGTGAGAAACCCGGCGATATTTGCAAACACCACATGATGGGCCAACACACGCTTCGATAGCGAAGCATACCATTACATTCAGGCCGTCACTTATCGCAATTTCCATTGTCCATTGTCCACACTATACGAGTACGTATCCTGAGCAGCGTAGCGCCGTAAGGTTGGCGAGAATTGTCCATTTTAAAGACGATCCCAATGTAGTGTTATAATAGTGAAATAAATGATGATGTTGTTTGCGACGACTCCTATTCATTGATTTTGTAACCGTCAAAGCTTTTTCACGAATTGTTTAAGCTCAGAAATAGTTAAAGAAATTACTTTAGAAATAGATGCTTCTCTATTTAACATCAAGTAGGGATATAGGAAAAGAGCGGCATAAAATTCAAGGGTAAAATTATACCAAAATCGGACTCTATTTAAAATCATTACTATAATAATTCATAGAACACTTACTTAAAATGGAACCACGAAAATAAAATTAAATCATCTTCAAACAATATTTTAAAAATACATAATTAAAAAATATGATTATTCCGTTCATATTGCTAATAGCGACTTACCTGCTTTTATACGAGTAGTTCGTTTTAATCCTAGAACATCGTGATCATAATAGGGTTTATTTACTTATAGGTAATTTCGATATAAAAGAACACCAGATACTCGTACGACACCACTTAATTATATCAGGCACTAACTTACCAAAATAATGTTATATATAATATGACGTGCAACAATTTTTATCAATTCAAACCATACCAAAATATTACCGATAAAATGCGATACATTACATACTAAAACCACAATCTTTACTCTGTACCGACTATTCTCGCGAATTTCCTGCTTCATTCTCTTCAACAAATTATAACTTATTGCAAGCTCTGACTCTGTAAGCTGTAAGAGAATTTCAAACCTGGCTTTTCACATATCAGTTACGCTATAACTAGTTTAAAGCGTGCTATGTAGATATTGTTTGAGTTTGTATTTGCGTGGCTTTTCATATTATGTTTGTACCTATATGGCTAGTGGGTGAGCGAGTGTGTGATCCACGATCCGCTGTGCACATATTAGTATCTACCTATGTTTGAACAACGTAACGGTTGGTCAGGAATTTATTGGAAGTTGTTCGTTATTGTGAGAGTTCGATGTTTGTAATAGTCACTTTTATATCTTGACTTGGACGGACGATAGATGCCAGGGTTAATTCGCTGAAGAAGGCTGTTCTAAAGCATAACATGTTATAAGGCCTTAAATACCTATGAGTAAAATGGGATAATAAATAAGTTTACTGTGTGTTACATCTAAAAGTACTAAATTCTAGCAAAACATTCGAGCTTCTTTTTTAGAAGTAGGTAATGCAAACCAAAACATAAGAAACCCGGCCCACCTATTAATTTAGCCCGACATAAGGTCTGGTGAGAAACTACGATGACATTCAGCCGAAGAAAAATATCCCGCTTCGAGTTTATTGTATATTCCCTTAGCACTGCCTTTGTTGAAAACGCTGGATATACATATTTTTCCTGACGTCAAAACTTCACGGTGACCTAAGCCCGTTTGAATTTTATTAAAGGTTTTACAGTACCTAGCCTCGTAAGTCCCGCGTACTTGTACAAGTACAAATTAATGGTAGCAGTTCAGACCTGACATTTGTACTTCATAGATGGAGTAACTGCCTAATGTACCTACCCAAGTACAAATAATGTTAAAACTTAATACTCACACAAGTACAAAATGTTTTTAATTATTTCCTTCTTAAGAAGGTGTAATGCATCACAAACATACCGCAAAATATAATACAACGGTCACTCACTTCAAAAATAAAAATCGGTCAAGTACGAGTCAGACTCGAGCACCGAGGGTTCCGTACAAACCCGTAGGTTGGTACGGAACCCTAAGGAAAAATGGGTATAATATTATATTATCTAGGTTTTGATTCCCTTGCAAGTAAATGCGAGTTTAAAAATATGCGGCTAAAATTGCTGTTTCTTTTGATTGCGTTGACATAGAGATTTGATTTTTTTACAGCTTAAATATATAAAGCTGAGTATTTGATACGAATTTCAATTTAATATCTGTACGCGTTCTTGCGGAAAGAGGTAGTAAATACAATATTATTAAAAATATTTTTTTAAATGATGTAACTAAAAATTTACAGTTTTCGCAATTTTTCCTGTGTAAAACGTTGCTGCGTACCAAATTTCAAGATTCTGAGTTAACGGGAAGTATCCTGTATTGATTCACTTGAGAGTAGTCGCGAGTTTAAAAATGCGGCTAAAATTGGTGTTTCTTTTGATTGCGTTGACAAAGATGTTTGATTGTTTTTACAGTTTAAAGGTATTATAGATTTTAGTATTTGATATGAATTTCAGTTTAATACCTGCACGCGTTCATGAGAAATGAGGCAGTAAGTATGAAATTATTAAAAATATTTTTTTATATGATGTAACAAAAAATTTAGTTTTCGCAATTTTTCCTTTATCCGTGCTCTAAGGAATTACTTTTTACCAAATTTCAAGATTCTACGTGCACGAGAAGTACCCTGTAGGTTTTGATTCGCTTGAGAGTAATTGCGAGTTTAAAATGCGGCTAAAATTGCTGTTTCTTATGAATGCGTTGACATAGAGGTTTTTATTACAGTTTAAAGGTATTATAGACTTGAGTATTTGATATGAATTTCAATTTAACACGTCTACGCGTTCATGAGAAAAGGGGTAGTATGTATAAAATTATTCAAAATTATTTTTTTATATGATGAAAATAAAAATTTATGGTTTTCGCAATTTTTCCTTTATCTGTGCTCTAAGGAGTTGCTTTATGCCAAATTTTAAGATTCTGAGTTCAGGGGAAGTACCCCGTAGGTTTTGATTCCTTTGAGAATGTCGAAAATTTGCTGAAATTTGCGACATATTCGACTATATCTTTTGATTGGGTTGGCCTAGAAGTTTGAATTTTTCATAGCTCCAAGAGGCAATGGACCTTAGTATTTCCTATAAATTCGGACGGACGGACGGATAACAAAGTGATCCTATACGGAACCCCCGTTTTTTTCCTTTTGAGGTACGGAACCCTAAAAATTGCCTAAAATCGACATTATCTTTGTCTCGGTCTGAAGCAATATTCTTAGTTTGTACTTGGTATAGTACAGCCGGCGGATATGACTACTAATGTTAATAAAACACAGGACTTACCGAGACTAGATTATTTTGATAACACAGATATAATATTAAAAATTTATTATAAAAAAAATTAAAATATTGTATATAATATGTTTGTTAATAGTGTAGAGAAAGTCTTGCTAGTGAAGTACCGTTAATTATATATTGGTGAAAATGTGTCCTATACATACGCCAATCGCCATTTCAAAATTTACAAGGTTCATGTTATGTTCGCTTACGAAATCGAAACAGACACGATGTAAAATCCAACGACAATAAAATACTTTTACAATTGAAATAGAAGTTTAATGACACTTCCACATCTGTTTCTGTGAAAACGACGATTCTTACTTTAAGCACCTAAATCATGGAGTGTAAACAAGCTTGCTGATGAATTTCATTCGTCTAGACGCCAAGCAAAAAAAGCCAAGGAACTGGTTGAGCAGAACGGTATATTATCATCACCCAATCCACGGGAGGGCCATAAATTAACATCTTAACTTATGGATCTAGTAACAACATTTTATCTTAGAGAAGATAAAAGAAGAATATTGCCTGGGAAAAAAGACCGTGTGTTTGTTAAGTTACATGATGGCAAAAGAGTTCATCTACAAAAACAGCTATTAATGTGTTACATCAATGAATTGTATCAAAAGTTTAAATTGAAATACCCTGACACAAAAGTAGGGCTCTCAAATTTTTTTTCTCTATTAAATTCAAATAAATATTAAAAAACCCTTATTGTGCAATAAATGGTGCGAAAAGACCAACACAACGTTCATTTATGCAAAAGACGGAATCACGTTTCACAGACAAGTAATTATTCCGATATTAATCATTGAAAAAATGTTTAACGTAAATTGTGATATAAATTATAAGGCCAAGTCTTTTTTCGTCTCATTCTTTCTTGGTAAAATAATTAGTAGGTAGGTACTTATCTCGTTCTCTCCGAACTAGTGATTAGACACTGTTAAAACCTATTATACTACAAATTTTATCGACAAGTTATTGACATTTAGGCAGAAAATTTAAACATCAATATTATTGATATATTATAGTTACTATTGGTGCGTAGTCGTTTATATTACTGTAAATGGGTAGTTCTTCAGATTTGATGTCTGGTATTTCATTAACCAACAAACAAAACAGCATAATAATATTATAATATTATCTCTATAGTTTAGTGTTGTCCCTAACTGGTACCAATACCAATGGTATTTTTGAAGTAAATCACACGGTGCCCTTATGAGATATTAGTTGTTGAATCACGTTATGCTCAGTAATTTCGCTACGCTGGTAACATTCCCCTTCAGTCTGGAACACAGTAATGCCTGCACATTATTGCTTAGCGGATGAATAACTGGCAAATACGAGTGTGTGGTACTTCCCCAGGCGGCCTCTGCCATAGCTAAAGGCCTACTGCCATCTATTTCAGCTATTATGCAGCGTCAATAGTAGGTAACAAGTAGACAATCTTTGACAGCCATAGATTAAAAACTCATGTGTCATTAAAATAAGTATCAGCCGCAGATAAGTCCTCAGAAAATATTATGAATAACTAACGTATTCGAATAGTTTTATTTTATAAGCCCCAATGCCCAGTTTGTGCAGAAAAGCAACAAAACCCAGCTCAGCGCATCCTGATTGAAAAGCTCTCTGTACTCCTTTTAACGGATATATGAGAGCCCACTCAATACTCTTTACACAGAATATGCAAGTTTGGTTACTAAATTACATTTTTAAAATGTACATATGGCACGGCACACCTTATGATCTTGCATAACACTAAAATGATTTTTTATAATTACAACCTTAAATAAGTAGGAATAAAAGTGATAATTTGCAAAAACACATGTACTTTTTGAAAAAACAAACGTTTAATTGCTACCATCTTAGAAAAATATAATTTACCTTGGCCTTAAGCTTAAAAACCTTAATTTTGGGATAAGCCAAGTACATTTGCGGAGTACGTACAACAGCACATAGCAACTTCCCTGTTGTGTCACGAATTTGTAACTTAACAGGGAAGCATCCTCACCAAATCGCTGTTAGCCATTAAGATTTTAGAGGTATTATTCCACGTGCGGGCGCGGTTCGATTATAATCTGTTATTTTATTCGACGACATTAAATGCGAGTATACGTATAAACTTAAAAGAATACAATGTTAGGTGTACATTAATGTTGGTCTTAAATTGAGCAAACTCATGTGGTCATTATAACACGCGCAGCTTTACAAGTGCATTCAATAAAGAATAAACACACAGAAATTCAAGTAAATATGAGTGATTATCATTATTAAGAAATACATATGAAGACTATTTCATAATAACAAAAATTTCATTAACAAAAGAAATTAATTTCCATTAACGGTTGACAAGTTCTGAAGTATGCAGATTTATTACTACTGTACTGTTTACTAGCTGCGGAGGACGGAAGGACAACTAATATTTACACCATCTACCGTCTACCTTAAACAACATAGAGATTAGAGACATACCTACTGTCCAAAAAAACAGTCGAGACCATCGCATCGTACCTATTGCTAACAATGTTAGTCATGTCAAACAGTGTTAGTCATGTCATGATAAACAACATTAGCTTTCATATTTCGTTACAGTATAACAGAGTATTCGCGTCTTTTAGCTGAGAGATTCTTACGTGAGCTTTCTGTGAAATTCCACCCGTGGATTGTGTAGACATTTACTATTCACCCTCTTACAAAGAGATTGTTTGTACGCAGTTGCATAACATAGTTTCGAGGAAATAATATAACAAAATGAGATTAACCTCCATAAAAAAGTCAAACCACAATAAGTGAATTATTGTGAAAAAAGTGAATAAGTGGTATAAATCGAACAATAACCAAGGAAAATGTGATAAACGTGCTGAGTCAGTCTGAAGGAAACATTCAAGATTTTAAAAACCAGCCACCAAATATAAATATCGAGGAAAATAGAATTGAAACAGATATTATAGTTACTAGTAGTTTACTACAAGCTATTACTGAAAAGGAAATAGTTAAAGAAACAGACAATAAAATAATAAACAACGAAGAAAACCAAGCTACATCAATATTATTTTAATCCATGCATTCATATTATTATACTTAATACTTCGAGTATAAAATGGCTCTTTCTACCACATTTAGCAATTCCAAAATTTTTTCAACTATTGAGTATTCTTTTTGTAGGAAAGATAATAAATAATATTTAGTTTTTTTCCGGATTATTTATCAAAATTTGTAATTTTCTTTTTATTTCACACCTGTATTGTGTGAAATAAATGTCAGTCTAGAAAATTTTGCCGATTATCTATTTTTTGTTAAATTGAAGAAATTCTCCCATTTATATGTATAGTATGTATAAATGAGCTATAATACATAATACACAGCATCTGACATTAATTTCGAACTTGCTAAACTTATATTACTTTCTCTTGGAATATAAAACTTCGCCAGAGCAGAGGTTGAATGAGAGACTGATCGTGACTTTGCAAAGTTCAAATCGGTCTCAAGCCTCATCATAACAACAAGAAAGACCTTCGTAATTCACAAGGACAATTACTAGTTAACACTACACACAGAGGCCTACAAATAAATAGCCAGACTTCTAGAAACTAATTTTCCACAAAAATAAAACAAAATGTGTATAAGCAAGGTGCTCGTATCTAATAACCAAAATCGAAAAAAACCGCAACAACTGGGATTTTGATACTATAAATATTTTTTAAGCTTTGTTATTAATATTATATATTGCTATTCAATATGAAAAAATTAAAACATTTTTATTCAATGAATTATAAAGAATCAGTACAGCGTTTACGACTATTACTTATAACCCGACAAAAATATTGCAAATTTACTGCAAATAACGATTTGTCGAAATCTACTTTGATTTCGATTATTAATCTGTGTGACACAGGAATTATAATAGGAAATTCTAATAATAATTTTCTTGTTGTTGATATATTTATGATAACATTATTTTAAATGACATTCGGTTCAATTCGTGAAAGGTACATCAGTACGTTACTTATTGCCGCTCTAACTCACTACTCATAACTAAGACAAATTTGGTAAAAGGTCCGAAGATGGACCTTTCCCTCAATTAAGCAATTAGGGGCGGTTAACCCTTTGGAAATTCAATAAACCTTTACTAAAAGCAAACGACGTGTGCTTAAAAATATGTGCAGTTGAACAGCTTTTAGTTCTTATACAAATATAATAATTCAAATAACATAAATATTATGACTCAAAACACTAAAATCCCTATGATAGGTAAAATGCTCGTGGGAATAGACTACACAATAAGCAGGTAAAAAACCTTGTACCAAGTGGATTAATCCGATCCACTTAACTCAGTAGGTACATGAAATTCATAAAACCTTTTTTGAGAAAATACCGCAGAGAATATTATACTCGTATTTCTTGTAACTTGTAGTATTGGGATATCGAATTGAGTAAATCGTAATTGCCGAGTATCTCGGCAATTTTATATCGTCGATACTATAGTACCTAATTGCTACAAAAGAACATCACCCACGATGTTAATTGATGCCGATGAAGATATTACAACTGAAAGCTACAGAAATAAAACTGTGGTAGACCGTTACTTAAATGATTAACATTGTTGAAAAATGTCCTATTTAACAAAGGAACGAAGATTTAAAAAAAAAGTGTTCCTAAAAAATATTTTAAAACTGAAACCCTACAAATTAAACAATCTATAGTCCAGAGAATTTATTAGATGATTTAGTCAACAGTAAAACACAAAATGATGTACTGCACGAATATTTACAACATAAAATACAATTTTAAAAATCCGACTGAAAAAATATCTAATATATTTGAGGTCGAAGGTAGAAAATGGGCTTTGGTAACCAAAATCGACAACTTAAGAAAAAGTACTTATCTTTGCCGTTAAGGGAATCGATGAGCCTAATAAAATTTGTACATCCGAAGGGGATGGTAACGCTTGTGATACATGTTTTTATACGGGCATGCCTTTTTCTCGGCAAAACCGATAAAACGTAATAACGCGTCGCATCGATTAGCCCTCAGTGAGCCGACAGGAGTAGTAATAATATTACAAATATTATGACCAATAACACCACTCTGCGAAGCCTTAACGCAAAACCAATTCTTTTTTATTGGCCTAATCTGCTCTATTATACAAAATTGTGTAGCCGCTGCCAACAAGAACCCTTGTGGTGTTTCATCGTAATATCACAACCACTACCACTATCTATTTTAAAAGCCAATAAATATTGTGATCTTTTACTGAAAGTAAATTCTACGATTACAATATTTTGTAATAAAAAATAAGACTCCCGCTTTTACTACCAAAATAACTACCAAAAATATCAACCAAAATGCCGCATAAACACAGGTTGTCTTGACAATTTCTATAAACTTAATAGAACTATATCTGATAATTCGCTTTGAGTTATTTATTTTTAAACATTTTTTATTAGAAAACATCTAGGAAAAAAGTTGGTACACGAAATGTGCGCTATGTAGGTACTAGGCCCCCTAGCCCAGGACATACCTAATGCACAGTTTATTCGACTTTCGCGGATATAGAGTCTTTACAACACCATCTAACGAAAATGGCCGGAACAAATTGAAACCTACTCGTAACTACCGACAGGTTCTAACATTGAATGTAAAATTAAACCACCAAGGCACTTGTTGGTTCATAATTTTCTTCAGAGAGGGCAATTTTTTAATATAATCGACATTTACATCCGCTTTGTACATGTTCACAGATTTAAATCAATAAAAATCGGACTGCTTACATCAAATTCAAGGACAATTGCATATTACCAATTAAAATGTCTTTTCGGTGTGTGGAACTGAGACGAAAAATTAAAAACATAAACGATTGAAAAGGGCGACGAATTTGAGAATAAAGAAATGGAGACAAAATTGGTAAAATTTTACACGGATTGTCTTTTATAATATCTAATGATTAGTTTTGATAAAACAAGTATTTGATTAGGTACATAGCTAGTAGGTACCGTATCTATGTGTAATATTATAAGAAAATGTAGTTTCATATTGTTGTTGCAAACATTGTACTTCGGACATTGAAGACTGATTGATTGAATCATGTGTAAGTTCCTATTAACAAATATAAACATGAGACTGATTGTAAGATTTATCCCACCAAAAACATTCTGTAAAAAAACTAGCCAAGTCTCGATGGAGCTGCTTGTTTATCTCTAAAAAGTAATGAAATCTAGACAAAGTCGTGCCAAGTATAAGGTTCCTTACTGCGATTTCTTTATTATTATAGTTAATGTTGTGTGACTTGGCCGTTGAAGGGTACACAAGGGTACAAAACCAGATGCTCCAAGACACTTGGATCGCCTAAACATAAGTATTATTGAAATACGCAGCTTTATCAAGCCTACAATTGACTGGTTATCCAATCAACGTTTTCCAAGTGGAAATTTTCTATCGTGAATGGGTAGCGGACAGATTGGTGCAATAGTGTCATGGAGCACCTGGTATAATACCCTTGTGTACCCTTCAACGGCCAAGTCACACAACATTAACTATAATAATAAAGAAATCGCAGTAAGGAACCTTATACTTGGCACGACTTTGTCTAGATTTCATTACTTTTTAGAGATAAACAAGCAGCTCCATCGAGACTTGGCTAGTTTTTTTACAGAATGTTTTTGGTGGGATTTCACTTATTTTTGTAGAAACGCTATATTATATAAGGTTATCAGAAATACAAACCGTAAGCGCGTTTTAAAATACAGTCAGCGCCATCTAGATACGTGTGCGTTCACTCTTAGTCCAATGCATCATAATATTATACCGGGAAGTGGGCCTAATTAAACTTGCAAGATTTAATTACAGACAGACAGACCGACAGGTGAAAGTAATTAAAAGCTTGTAGTAAAGGCGGTATGTCGATCTCTTCTAATAGTTTGGTTGGGCTCTTATTTTAGTTGGCCACGCTAGATATCGCCTGATCATAACTGACGATTTACGACACATATACACACTCACATATACATATACTATGCCTTAAATATATTTTGAATTAATAAGTTGGATATTACACAATTTTAACCATTGACTGCAAATGTAACTTTGTAATCCTATACATTTATATGAGATTACAAAGTTATTTATGCAGATGAATTATCTCGAAAACGAGACCGAAATTGCATGTTTTTTTAGTTTTCCTATGGCTTATACAATAAATTCTAAGTATGTACCAAATTTCAGCTCTCTGAGTTTATGGGAAGTACTAGTTCTATTTTGATGATCATGAGTGAGTGAGTGAGTGTCGAAAATGCGAAACTTTGCTTTCGCTTAACTTCTGAACTTAATGACCTACAGACTTGAAATTTTGGATTTTAAGTATGTAATTATAGCTTACTGGATGACGAAAATTTCTGTGTTCTGGTCTTATCCAGAGGTTCTCAAATAGGGGCCTGAAAATGCGACGAAATGGTTCCTGTAAAGATGGTACGGCAGTGCTTGCTTCGCGCTCGACTTGGCGGGGGCACTACCGTGCCCCCAGATAAAATATTCGTCTTTTCACTCATTATTGTAAAAAAAGTCAAGAAATATGTTGACAACAAAGCCCCCTCTTAATTAAAATAATAACGTTGCAGTAAATACCTTTTTCTTACTTCTAGGTATAAAAGCAATGAAAGGTGTGTATAAACATAAACCCGTGTATAAAAATGCTGTAAGACTTCAACCAAACCTAGATGTGTTGAAAAATCAAACTGAATTATTGCACTCTCTTAAGGGTAAAAGTCTTAATGCTCTAAAAGGTTAAATTAACCGAAGATGCGAATGAGGCGGATGAACTAAACCAGTCCTTTGAATCGGAAAGAAAGGGAAACATACAAGGCAAAAATGTTAGAATTTATTAAAATAAACAGTAAAGGTTTTACAGTGCCGGCGTTAGGGTAGGGCGCGGTTGGGCGACCGCCCAGGGCGCCGGATAAAAGGGGCGCCACAGGCTCTATAATGGGGCGCCCCATTCGTTCTGAAAAATTCAATATTTCTCGGTGCTCGTAGCGAGCTGCTCGCGCTTTTATAAGAACATTTAGTTTCTTTGTCACTCGAAGGAAAATAAACGCACATAATTCGTGCTGAAAAATTCAAAATTTTCTCGGCGCTCGCAGGGAGCTATTCGCGCTTTTATAAATGAGAAACTTTACTTTCTTTGCCATTCGAAGCAAGCTAAACGCACATCATTCGTGCTGAAAAATTCAAAATTTTCTCGGCGCTCGCAGCGAGCTGCTCGCGCTTTTATTAATGAGAAAATTTACTTTCTTTGCCATTTGAAGCAAGCTAAATGCACAGCATTCGTGCTGAACAAAATCTAAATTTTCTCGGCGCTCGTAGCGAGCTGCTCGCGCTTTTAAAAATAAGAATACTTATTTAGTTTCTTTGCTGTTCGGAGCAAGCTAAACGCACAACATTCGTGCTGAACAAAATCTAAATTTTCTCGGCGCTCGCAGCGAGCTGCTCGCGCTTTCAAAAATGAGAATACTTATTTACTTTCTTTGCCACTCGAAGCAAGCTTAACGCACATGATTCGTGCTGAAAAATTCAAAATTTTCTCGGCGCTCGCGCTTTTATAAATAAGGACATTTAGTTTCTTTGCCACTCGAAGCAAGCTAAACGCACATCATTCGTGTTAAAAAAATCTAAATTTTCGCGGCGCTCGCAGCGAGGAGCTCGCGCTTTTATAAATAAGAATACTTATTTAGTTTCTTTGCCGCTCGGAGCAAGCTAAACGCACAACATTCGTGCTGAATAATTCAAAATTTTCTCGGCGCTCGCAGCGAGTTGCTCGCGCTTTTATAAATAAGGACATTTAGTTTCTTTGCCAGTCGGAGCAAACTAAACGCACATCATTCGTGCTGAAAAATTCAAAATTTTCTCGGAGCTCTGGAATTTTTTCCTTTTTCGTTTTTAGTAGGAATGGGTTTAAATTGCTTTTTAGGGGGCGCCGTAGAAATCTCGCCCAGGGCGCTGGTAATGTTAAAACCGGCCCTGAGGTTTTAAATAAAACCCATACTAAATTAATTCTATACAATAGCCTAGTCCGCAGCCTGTTAGAATACGCCAGTCTAGTTTGGAACCCATTATACACAGTACTTTTACAACGCATTGAGAGCATTCAGAGAGCATTCACTAGACACTAGACACCTAGCTTTTTCTCACACCTGACTTTTCACATAGAAATCCTTACAAACAACGCTTAGAATATTTCAAGATGTTTTCTCTACGGGACCGACGAAAACTGTTGGATTTGAGTCATCTTCATAAGATAGTTAATGGTAACACAAACAGTAGTAGGGATTGATTGATTCTAGCTCACTAGCTCACTGAGTGAGCTAGAATCAACCTGTGGGTCTCCTGTTTGGTCAATTTTTGGGGAGCGCCGCCTAAAAAAAAAAAAAAAAAAAAAAAAGTTTGGTATCAAAATGGGGGTTTTGGCATATGCCTGATCGATTGCGCTCATCCGTTTTAACGTATCTAGCTTAGATGCAAAGATAGGTCAATCGATTACAAACCCATTTACCTCGTAATTAGCGGTTCAATTGTCCTTAATTAGGGGTTGCGATTAGTAATTACTTAATGAGCCAAGATGCTCGCGACTTCTTAATGAGGTGTTTACTAATTAGTTTAAAATAATAGATAACCGTTTTATGTGATAATGTTTATTCATACAAATTATATGTGTACATATCAACCAACCATCATGTAAAATGATATTTGAACAAATCGTTTAGCAATATATCGTTGCCTCATTTATTTCTTTATAAAAAACATAATTTAAACTTATTATACATTATAAAATCATTTTTTAAAGTATCTTCTTCGAACTCTTCCACAAAATCTGTCAATGTACCACCGTGGAATTTGTAATATATATACATTAAACAATACTCTCCACACACCGATGTCCAATCGTTTTGTAATCTATTCGTGTTGAAACTCCATTGCTTAGCATTCCTATTTAAGAATGTTCTATGGAATCCTATAGGGCGACGACCATACGAATCAAAATATTCTCCAAAACCATTCCCATCTATGTGTATTGCTACCCAGTGTGATCCTGGTTTTGAATCAGGATCCAAATTGCTTATTAAATAAAAGGGCGACTCTACAGACATCGGTAATCTGTTCGCTGCATACACGTTATTTTCTAGGCTGCTATGTATCTTTCCTAAACAGGTACGCATTTCAATCGTGTTCATGTTTGTTTAATAAAACTGTTGTTATTGAGGTGATTGCTTGACCTGATTGTATTGATGACTGTAACAGTCTCATCTGTTCCGTGGGTTTATAACTTATTTTAATTGTAAAGAAAATGCAACAACTACTATTATGTCTTTATTAAATATGAAAACACTTACAGCTAGGGTTACAATTTGATCTTATTAACTACTATAGTCTACATTCACATTGCGGTTTTTATCAATTTCTATTACATTATCAAACTCTGCGTATACAACACAATTTACAGTTTGAGATAGTGTAGATTCAAAACGAACTTCCAGTCTTACGCTACCATGTTTTATGAGATTCCAATGACCTGATGAATTTGCTGATAAGTCTGGTGTTAAATCAAATGCAAACATACAATAACCTTTGGTATATTGATCCCTAGATATTCCATTGCCTTCATTAAGAAAATGTATTCCTGTACCTGAGAATAATGTATGATACGCTGAAGTAAAAATGTTATTCTCAAACGATGGTTGTAAGGCTTTCGAAGGGATTTGTTGTCCATCAATATATAAACAAAATGAATTAATATCATAGCTTTCAAAATTAAATGGATTCTTTGTAAGACTTCCATTAAACGCACCATTATTTATAAATCCAACAATACATCTTTTAGGTACCTGCCCTAGAAAAATGTTATCTAGTGTTTTCCCTTGAACTCCTGAAGGTATTGTCAAAACCTTCACTTCAGCTCGTGTGATAGGATATTTAGCTGTAGTAGAGGCTAAAACTTTTTGATGTGCAAGTAAAACTGATGGATTTATTCGCGCTCTTCTAACAATAAGTGTCGCATCAGTAATACATACTTTCAATTTTAAGTCATTCGACGACATCAAGTTAAAGCTTTCTCTAGAACGTACTAATTTAATGGACATTCCTACACCGTTAATCAAAAATTTTTCTTGGTTGAATATATCACCATGTAAATGTCCGATCATTTCTATTTCCTTACTCTCGGAAGCTAATTCCATTCTCTTCACGAAGCCTTCATTTTTTTCATCCATTGAATTCATATTACCTGCAGTATCTTCATACCAAAGACTGCATGTTAAGTGAGACTTTTTTGCTGCAGGAGCATAATTCAACAATGACTCCATATAAGCCCGGTAAGCGTAAGTATTGTTCGGAGGTGATATCAGTTTTTGATTTAAATAAACATCAAGTTGACTAAACAATGAATGCAACCAATTGTTTACTGGTGCTACAGCAGCAGTCGCCATCAGTTTCGTAGAATCTTGATTCAATATCTTTGCTTTGATATGAATTAATGTGTGAGATAAATCAATATAATCATCACCAGTTCCGGGTACTTCGAATTCAATGGGTCCATCATCAGCTAATGATGATATAGGTTTGTAATGTATCCAGATTCCGCTTTCAATACTTGTTTGTGTGGATGGTAATGCAAATAAATCTAACTCCGACTTAATGCATTCACAAGAATGACTATGTAAAAAAGACATGATATTCTTTTGTTTTAAGAAAATATATCGTTGATATTTTTATGGTTTAATTTTGTATTTCTATTAGAAGTTTTCACTTTAGTTGTCAGAGGTGGAATGAATGCTGATAAACGTTTCTTCTTAGTTATATATCCTGAACCAGACATATTTATACGATCTATTTTTTCTTCTGCTTTTCTCTTTAGGTTTGCACTAGCTTCTTTCAATCGAGTTTTAATGGAATCTTCCATAGGACGAGCACTAACCATGTCTGATAAGAGACCTACACCAGCATTTAAAGCTTCTTTCCCTATAACTCGAGCTCCACTAGAGAGTAAAGGAAAAACACTTCTAAACAAGCCCCCAAGAAAACTACCTATTCCATGTCCACGTTGAAAAGGTGCCCCTCTATATATTACACCTATACCAGAGCCAGCTTGATGTGAATAATAATGTTCGTAAGGACAGGTGATATTATCAAAGCGAGAATACATTATAATTTTAAAAAATGTAGTTTAACGCACACTGTTCCAAATTGGAATGGTATTTTTTGACCTGTGCTTGATCTTATATCTATTTCAATGGTATCAAATTCTCTACGCATAACCGGCAAATAGTGAGGTGGTGAGAAAACATGCATTTTATTAGCACCGTAAATATATTTGGAAGGATCTAGTGGAATTATTCTTAATAGAGGGGTCATAACATCCCCCACCATCTGCTGATCTATTATATCACAATAAACAAACAACTGTGATGGTAAGCCTAAGTGCAAATTTGCAGGACATTTTCCAAAACCGGGTTTGGTAACCAGATTTCTATTAGGCTCAAATCCTAGTTGAATACTAAGTTTAGGAGATAACGTTATTGATGATATTGATTCATCCATTACAGAAACTGAGACGAACTTTGATATTTCATCATATCGAAATTTTACTTTCTCTTTAATATTGTTTAATGCTAATAAAATATGGTTGATATTATCATAATTGGTTGCTGGTATATGAGTTTTGTAGTACACGCGCGAAGGTGCTGTTTCGTTCGGCATGGTCATCCATTTAGTCACGTAAACAATATTTTCATGTTCTTGGACAGTAAACATTGTACATGGATATTGGAATTCAACAACACCAACAGACCATGATCCTTCCAATATAATAGGTTTCGGTAATTTTGTTGAAAATCGAGTAGTTGTATTTTCTGGGAAATATTCCATAGAACTATTACTTGGTAATGTTAAATAAAAACTATCTTGCTTCATATTTGTTTTAAGGTAGATGCCAAAACCCAACTATTGAATTTATTCGGATAACCTTTCCACTTCACTAACACTTGCTTTCTGTGACCAGAGTATCGAGAACCTAGTATTTTATCTATTTTGTAACTTGAAGTGGGGTCAAAATTTACTTTTTGCAATTCTCTTCCATAAAAAGTACCAACTATTGGTTCGTTTTCCAAATCTTTCAATGTATATACTACCCAAGGTTTCCTATCTATAATTGATGAAATAATAAAAATCTCATCGCTCCAATTAGATTCATAACCTTTTTGAAAAATATGTTTGTATTTAGTGATTCTGACATGATCTCCAATTTGTAGTTCGGGTAATATTAACTTTGTTTCTTTAACACTTTTCTTGTAATCATACAAATTATTCCACACAGTCATTATATTATTTGTATTAACATCACATGGACACATTTTAATACTCGAGTGGTAACTATGATTATATGCATGAACCAAATCTTGTAAAATATCTGTATATTTGTATGTATTTTTATGGGTAAAATATCTCCACATTCTCATTTTTAGTGTTCTTTGAAATCTTTCTACAATGCTTGCTTTAATATCAGGATTATTGGTTGTATAATAATTGACATTTTTATTCTTGAAGTACTTTTGTGCATCTTTAGAAACAAATTCGGTACCTTTATCAGATTGTATATGAGTAGGTGTTGTATTGGCTTCCTCAAAAATACTTTCAAAACATTGTTTTATTGTATCAGAATTTTTATTTTTCATACATCTAACATAAGCATATTTACTAAACACATCAATAACACAAAGAATGTAATTATATCCATCATTAAATTTAGAGTATGTTCGCATATCACTTAAATCAGCTTGCCAGAGTTCATTAAGATTAGATAATACATATTTGTTCCTTGGAAACCTCCTATGAACCGGTTTATGGAGAGTGTATGTTTCTTGACTTTGTAACCAACTTTTTACTTCATTTCTATTCATTTTACCTTTCATAGCTTTTGTTAATTTTTCGATGCTACTATATCTAGCTGGGTTTGCAACATCATAATAAATTTTATTGATTTCTAGTATGGGGTCCATTTTTCCCACTCAATTTTTTTCTTAATTAATTTTCTTTTATAATTATCCGAACTCTTTGGTGTAGAATATACTTCATCATCAGTTGAATGCTCACCAATATCCTTTAGTCGTAGTTTATTTATGTATTCACTTCTGTTCGGATTACCAATATAAGTTAAAGGTATTTTAATATCTTTTAATGCTTTAGCAAATTTCTCCCAACCTATTGGATCACTTTTTTTCAAAGGTCGGAGAAAATCATTAATCAGATCTGTAATATTACTCCCAGGAATTTTTTCTTCATCTATAACCACAGCACCATCATCATCCCAATGAATTTTGTTGGTACTCAATTGTATTGACTTTAATAGCGACTCACCCTTCTTTACGTAGCTTTTAGGTATTAAACTAAGAATTTGACTTGTTGTATAAATCGTATTGTTTTTAATTATAATACTTTCTTTTTGTTTCTCTTTATCTTCTGTCTTAACAACAACTAAGCCATCTTTATGCGTGTCATTGTTTTTATCTGAATCTCTGTTGTTTAAAGTTTCTTCATTATTTTCAAATTTTGATGTAAGTATAGGTAATTCAAATGGTTTACGATCTTCTTCGGTAAAGTGTAGATATCTTTGTAGAATTTGTAAATACAAAATACATTTTTTTCTATCATCCATAGAATTGTTTAAAATTTTTTGCATTTCTGCATCTAATCGCGATGTTGGATTACTTTGTTGTTGATTATAGTTTTGATTTAATTTTTCTATCATTTTTGGGTCTACAAGAATCATCTTCTTGGCGTGCTCCATTTTAAGTATGAATAAGTGAACTTACTAAGCTACTTAAAATGGATCCTAATATTATTGGTAGAAAAGCACCTCCTTTCTGAATTAATATTTTTTTTCTTATTATTTTAGATGCACCCTTATGCACTAGTTTACGAAGTGCTGTTTTAAATTTTTTGAGTTTACTTTTTTCTTTTTCTTTAAGTGGTACTTTGCCTTGGAGAACGTTGTGAACACACTCGCATATAACATTTATTTCTTCTTCATCACACGTTTTTAAAAGAGCTTGTTGATATTTTGGTTTAAGTTTGCTTATTGCAGTAAGAAACTCTACATGCGTCTTTAGACTTTGATTCATCGTTTGTAAATGATAGGAATATGCTGAGTATTATCATATTTAAACCCCTTTATCGGGACATATACTGTGGGATATCCATCAGAGGGAAAGATTTTGCTTTTAATACGACATGTATCATTAGTGTCTTGTTTGAGATCTACCATTAAATAACCGTGTGCCTCTGTAGTAGCATCTTTGTATGCATCTTCAATAAACTTCGGGTTTTCAGGGCAGACTTGTCTCGCTAAATATCGAATTTGTGTTTTATCACGAGGATTTTTAAAATAAACAATATAACTTGAATTCAATGATATATCTCTCTGACCTTTTCCTTGATGGAATAAATTTTGGGTTATATAGAACACACTTAGGTTGCGGTGATGACTTCCTTTGGTGAAAATATCAACAATTCTTCCATCTGATTCTCTCATTAAATCATCAATTATTATAAGATTAGCTTCCTTCCCATCAAACATGTTTAGGTCTGGTAGACCTTGATGATAATTAACATTTGGTAAGTTGTATAAAGGCTGCATTTCATCAAAGCACCATGTTATTTGATTAAAAATTTTACTACATATATTATCTTTTAAAAAAGTTATAAAATTGGTTACAAATTGTGATTTACCACAACCACTCGGTCCGGCGATTATAGCAGTAAACGGATGAATAAAATGTATCATTTTTAAATTTGCAGGAATAATATGTCTATACCTTAGAAGGATATTCAGAATAATGAAACAAACTTCTACTACCCAGGGGGGCCGCGGCCCCCCTGGGTACGCCTATGTACAAGTTTGTCGGTACAAGTTTGTTTCATTATTCTGAATATCCTTCTAAGGTATAGACATATTATTCCTGCAAATTTAAAAATGATACATTTTATTCATCCGTTTACTGCTATAATCGCCGGACCGAGTGGTTGTGGTAAATCACAATTTGTAACCAATTTTATAACTTTTTTAAAAGATAATATATGTAGTAAAATTTTTAATCAAATAACATGGTGCTTTGATGAAATGCAGCCTTTATACAACTTACCAAATGTTAATTATCATCAAGGTCTACCAGACCTAAACATGTTTGATGGGAAGGAAGCTAATCTTATAATAATTGATGATTTAATGAGAGAATCAGATGGAAGAATTGTTGATATTTTCACCAAAGGAAGTCATCACCGCAACCTAAGTGTGTTCTATATAACCCAAAATTTATTCCATCAAGGAAAAGGTCAGAGAGATATATCATTGAATTCAAGTTATATTGTTTATTTTAAAAATCCTCGTGATAAAACACAAATTCGATATTTAGCGAGACAAGTCTGCCCTGAAAACCCGAAGTTTATTGAAGATGCATACAAAGATGCTACTACAGAGGCACACGGTTATTTAATGGTAGATCTCAAACAAGACACTAATGATACATGTCGTATTAAAAGCAAAATCTTTCCCTCTGATGGATATCCCACAGTATATGTCCCGATAAAGGGGTTTAAATATGATAATACTCAGCATATTCCTATCATTTACAAACGATGAATCAAAGTCTAAAGACGCATGTAGAGTTTCTTACTGCAATAAGCAAACTTAAACCAAAATATCAACAAGCTCTTTTAAAAACGTGTGATGAAGAAGAAATAAATGTTATATGCGAGTGTGTTCACAACGTTCTCCAAGGCAAAGTACCACTTAAAGAAAAAGAAAAAAGTAAACTCAAAAAATTTAAAACAGCACTTCGTAAACTAGTGCATAAGGGTGCATCTAAAATAATAAGAAAAAAAATATTAATTCAGAAAGGAGGTGCTTTTCTACCAATAATATTAGGATCCATTTTAAGTAGCTTAGTAAGTTCACTTATTCATACTTAAAATGGAGCACGCCAAGAAGATGATTCTTGTAGACCCAAAAATGATAGAAAAATTAAATCAAAACTATAATCAACAACAAAGTAATCCAACATCGCGATTAGATGCAGAAATGCAAAAAATTTTAAACAATTCTATGGATGATAGAAAAAAATGTATTTTGTATTTACAAATTCTACAAAGATATCTACACTTTACCGAAGAAGATCGTAAACCATTTGAATTACCTATACTTACATCAAAATTTGAAAATAATGAAGAAACTTTAAACAACAGAGATTCAGATAAAAACAATGACACGCATAAAGATGGCTTAGTTGTTGTTAAGACAGAAGATAAAGAGAAACAAAAAGAAAGTATTATAATTAAAAACAATACGATTTATACAACAAGTCAAATTCTTAGTTTAATACCTAAAAGCTACGTAAAGAAGGGTGAGTCGCTATTAAAGTCAATACAATTGAGTACCAACAAAATTCATTGGGATGATGATGGTGCTGTGGTTATAGATGAAGAAAAAATTCCTGGGAGTAATATTACAGATCTGATTAATGATTTTCTCCGACCTTTGAAAAAAAGTGATCCAATAGGTTGGGAGAAATTTGCTAAAGCATTAAAAGATATTAAAATACCTTTAACTTATATTGGTAATCCGAACAGAAGTGAATACATAAATAAACTACGACTAAAGGATATTGGTGAGCATTCAACTGATGATGAAGTATATTCTACACCAAAGAGTTCGGATAATTATAAAAGAAAATTAATTAAGAAAAAAATTGAGTGGGAAAAATGGACCCCATACTAGAAATCAATAAAATTTATTATGATGTTGCAAACCCAGCTGGATATAGTAGCATCGAAAAATTAACAAAAGCTATGAAAGGTAAAATGAATAGAAATGAAGTAAAAAGTTGGTTACAAAGTCAAGAAACATACACTCTCCATAAACCGGTTCATAGGAGGTTTCCAAGGAACAAATATGTATTATCTAATCTTAATGAACTCTGGCAAGCTGATTTAAGTGATATGCGAACATACTCTAAATTTAATGATGGATATAATTACATTCTTTGTGTTATTGATGTGTTTAGTAAATATGCTTATGTTAGATGTATGAAAAATAAAAATTCTGATACAATAAAACAATGTTTTGAAAGTATTTTTGAGGAAGCCAATACAACACCTACTCATATACAATCTGATAAAGGTACCGAATTTGTTTCTAAAGATGCACAAAAGTACTTCAAGAATAAAAATGTCAATTATTATACAACCAATAATCCTGATATTAAAGCAAGCATTGTAGAAAGATTTCAAAGAACACTAAAAATGAGAATGTGGAGATATTTTACCCATAAAAATACATACAAATATACAGATATTTTACAAGATTTGGTTCATGCAT
This sequence comes from Hemithea aestivaria, assembly GCA_947507615.1. Lineage (NCBI taxonomy): Eukaryota > Metazoa > Arthropoda > Insecta > Lepidoptera > Geometridae > Hemithea > Hemithea aestivaria. The sequence goes on from OX382323.1 coordinate 8,450,711, forward strand.
ATAATCATAGTTACCACTCGAGTATTAAAATGTGTCCATGTGATGTTAATACAAATAATATAATGACTGTGTGGAATAATTTGTATGATTACAAGAAAAGTGTTAAAGAAACAAAGTTAATATTACCCGAACTACAAATTGGAGATCATGTCAGAATCACTAAATACAAACATATTTTTCAAAAAGGTTATGAATCTAATTGGAGCGATGAGATTTTTATTATTTCATCAATTATAGATAGGAAACCTTGGGTAGTATATACATTGAAAGATTTGGAAAACGAACCAATAGTTGGTACTTTTTATGGAAGAGAATTGCAAAAAGTAAATTTTGACCCCACTTCAAGTTACAAAATAGATAAAATACTAGGTTCTCGATACTCTGGTCACAGAAAGCAAGTGTTAGTGAAGTGGAAAGGTTATCCGAATAAATTCAATAGTTGGGTTTTGGCATCTACCTTAAAACAAATATGAAGCAAGATAGTTTTTATTTAACATTACCAAGTAATAGTTCTATGGAATATTTCCCAGAAAATACAACTACTCGATTTTCAACAAAATTACCGAAACCTATTATATTGGAAGGATCATGGTCTGTTGGTGTTGTTGAATTCCAATATCCATGTACAATGTTTACTGTCCAAGAACATGAAAATATTGTTTACGTGACTAAATGGATGACCATGCCGAACGAAACAGCACCTTCGCGCGTGTACTACAAAACTCATATACCAGCAACCAATTATGATAATATCAACCATATTTTATTAGCATTAAACAATATTAAAGAGAAAGTAAAATTTCGATATGATGAAATATCAAAGTTCGTCTCAGTTTCTGTAATGGATGAATCAATATCATCAATAACGTTATCTCCTAAACTTAGTATTCAACTAGGATTTGAGCCTAATAGAAATCTGGTTACCAAACCCGGTTTTGGAAAATGTCCTGCAAATTTGCACTTAGGCTTACCATCACAGTTGTTTGTTTATTGTGATATAATAGATCAGCAGATGGTGGGGGATGTTATGACCCCTCTATTAAGAATAATTCCACTAGATCCTTCCAAATATATTTACGGTGCTAATAAAATGCATGTTTTCTCACCACCTCACTATTTGCCGGTTATGCGTAGAGAATTTGATACCATTGAAATAGATATAAGATCAAGCACAGGTCAAAAAATACCATTCCAATTTGGAACAGTGTGCGTTAAACTACATTTTTTAAAATTATAATGTATTCTCGCTTTGATAATATCACCTGTCCTTACGAACATTATTATTCACATCAAGCTGGCTCTGGTATAGGTGTAATATATAGAGGGGCACCTTTTCAACGTGGACATGGAATAGGTAGTTTTCTTGGGGGCTTGTTTAGAAGTGTTTTTCCTTTACTCTCTAGTGGAGCTCGAGTTATAGGGAAAGAAGCTTTAAATGCTGGTGTAGGTCTCTTATCAGACATGGTTAGTGCTCGTCCTATGGAAGATTCCATTAAAACTCGATTGAAAGAAGCTAGTGCAAACCTAAAGAGAAAAGCAGAAGAAAAAATAGATCGTATAAATATGTCTGGTTCAGGATATATAACTAAGAAGAAACGTTTATCAGCATTCATTCCACCTCTGACAACTAAAGTGAAAACTTCTAATAGAAATACAAAATTAAACCATAAAAATATCAACGATATATTTTCTTAAAACAAAAGAATATCATGTCTTTTTTACATAGTCATTCTTGTGAATGCATTAAGTCGGAGTTAGATTTATTTGCATTACCATCCACACAAACAAGTATTGAAAGCGGAATCTGGATACATTACAAACCTATATCATCATTAGCTGATGATGGACCCATTGAATTCGAAGTACCCGGAACTGGTGATGATTATATTGATTTATCTCACACATTAATTCATATCAAAGCAAAGATATTGAATCAAGATTCTACGAAACTGATGGCGACTGCTGCTGTAGCACCAGTAAACAATTGGTTGCATTCATTGTTTAGTCAACTTGATGTTTATTTAAATCAAAAACTGATATCACCTCCGAACAATACTTACGCTTACCGGGCTTATATGGAGTCATTGTTGAATTATGCTCCTGCAGCAAAAAAGTCTCACTTAACATGCAGTCTTTGGTATGAAGATACTGCAGGTAATATGAATTCAATGGATGAAAAAAATGAAGGCTTCGTGAAGAGAATGGAATTAGCTTCCGAGAGTAAGGAAATAGAAATGATCGGACATTTACATGGTGATATATTCAACCAAGAAAAATTTTTGATTAACGGTGTAGGAATGTCCATTAAATTAGTACGTTCTAGAGAAAGCTTTAACTTGATGTCGTCGAATGACTTAAAATTGAAAGTATGTATTACTGATGCGACACTTATTGTTAGAAGAGCGCGAATAAATCCATCAGTTTTACTTGCACATCAAAAAGTTTTAGCCTCTACTACAGCTAAATATCCTATCACACGAGCTGAAGTGAAGGTTTTGACAATACCTTCAGGAGTTCAAGGGAAAACACTAGATAACATTTTTCTAGGGCAGGTACCTAAAAGATGTATTGTTGGATTTATAAATAATGGTGCGTTTAATGGAAGTCTTACAAAGAATCCATTTAATTTTGAAAGCTATGATATTAATTCATTTTGTTTATATATTGATGGACAACAAATCCCTTCGAAAGCCTTACAACCATCGTTTGAGAATAACATTTTTACTTCAGCGTATCATACATTATTCTCAGGTACAGGAATACATTTTCTTAATGAAGGCAATGGAATATCTAGGGATCAATATACCAAAGGTTATTGTATGTTTGCATTTGATTTAACACCAGACTTATCAGCAAATTCATCAGGTCATTGGAATCTCATAAAACATGGTAGCGTAAGACTGGAAGTTCGTTTTGAATCTACACTATCTCAAACTGTAAATTGTGTTGTATACGCAGAGTTTGATAATGTAATAGAAATTGATAAAAACCGCAATGTGAATGTAGACTATAGTAGTTAATAAGATCAAATTGTAACCCTAGCTGTAAGTGTTTTCATATTTAATAAAGACATAATAGTAGTTGTTGCATTTTCTTTACAATTAAAATAAGTTATAAACCCACGGAACAGATGAGACTGTTACAGTCATCAATACAATCAGGTCAAGCAATCACCTCAATAACAACAGTTTTATTAAACAAACATGAACACGATTGAAATGCGTACCTGTTTAGGAAAGATACATAGCAGCCTAGAAAATAACGTGTATGCAGCGAACAGATTACCGATGTCTGTAGAGTCGCCCTTTTATTTAATAAGCAATTTGGATCCTGATTCAAAACCAGGATCACACTGGGTAGCAATACACATAGATGGGAATGGTTTTGGAGAATATTTTGATTCGTATGGTCGTCGCCCTATAGGATTCCATAGAACATTCTTAAATAGGAATGCTAAGCAATGGAGTTTCAACACGAATAGATTACAAAACGATTGGACATCGGTGTGTGGAGAGTATTGTTTAATGTATATATATTACAAATTCCACGGTGGTACATTGACAGATTTTGTGGAAGAGTTCGAAGAAGATACTTTAAAAAATGATTTTATAATGTATAATAAGTTTAAATTATGTTTTTTATAAAGAAATAAATGAGGCAACGATATATTGCTAAACGATTTGTTCAAATATCATTTTACATGATGGTTGGTTGATATGTACACATATAATTTGTATGAATAAACATTATCACATAAAACGGTTATCTATTATTTTAAACTAATTAGTAAACACCTCATTAAGAAGTCGCGAGCATCTTGGCTCATTAAGTAATTACTAATCGCAACCCCTAATTAAGGACAATTGAACCGCTAATTACGAGGTAAATGGGTTTGTAATCGATTGACCTATCTTTGCATCTAAGCTAGATACGTTAAAACGGATGAGCGCAATCGATCAGGCATATGCCAAAACCCCCATTTTGATACCAAACTTTTTTTTTTTTTTTTTTTTTTTTAGGCGGCGCTCCCCAAAAATTGACCAAACAGGAGACCCACAGGTTGATTCTAGCTCACTCAGTGAGCTAGTGAGCTAGAATCAATCAATCCCTACTACTACAAACTGCATTCACTTATTAGAACAAATTAGTCTTTCGGTTCCAAATAACTATTCTCGGAAACCCATATTTAACCTTTTACATGTACCTTTTTCTAGAACTAACCCCGGTCAAAATGCCCCAACCACAAGAATATGTAAAGAATATAACCAATTTGTTAAGCAAGCACAGAACCTGGAAATTGATTTAGATATTTTTGATAATAAACTTAATAAGTTTAGGGATAACATTATAAAGATTATACAATCTCACAATTAGAAAGTCAAACCAAAACTAAATATAACATTTTTCTTTTATATGCGTATGTTTCCTTTATTATTTTTATGGAATTTTATTTTTTGTTTTTTTCCTACATTAAGTAGGTAAGCACTTACTTAAGACTTCAGAATTCAATTTAAGTTTGCTATTGTTTTGTTTTATTTAAATTTTAATTAATTTTCCTTATGAAACTTTGTCAATGTTATGTGTTTCACCATTGTCATTGATCAACGACCCAACATGTTATATTCATATCACCTAATTATAATTCATTTGATGTAGAAATACTTTATGCAATAAATAAATAAAAAAAAGTCCAACAACAAAGTTCTCAACGACATGCTGCACATTTCATTCAGCCGTCCTCCACACATTTGTTCTCGGAAGAGAAGCTGTCCAACATCATGAAGGACCAAGGGGGAGCCTCAAATTTTTTTCTCATAAAACTTACCATCCCCAAGAAAACTCACAAGCTGGCCGGCACCTCATCCACGACAAACAGAAAAAACGCAAAAAGCAACAGATGGAAGCCTCCAAAGAAGTCATCCCTTCCATCTGGTTCTTTGGTAGCTGCCTTGTGCAATGAAATGTAGTGCAGCTATAAACTGAATAAAAATTGGTAGGTACATTTATTAGTATTATGAATTGTTTTTTTCTTCCGTTTCAAATTTTCAATGAAATTCTAAAAATGGTTTTATTTCTTCAATGATTTGTATGAAGATAAAATATGGGAGCTTATTCCGAAGAAACAAGGGAACATATCCCTATCCAGCGCCGCTCTGCTCCGGCCACATTCGTTCGAAGCGTTTCCCTTTCTTGAAGAGATTTTGTGAGGAATGTATTATACATGGGTTTTTGTCCCAACAGTGGGAATGAAAAGACAAAAATATTATTTAATACTTTCACATTCATTGTATTACATATTAAGCTGTGCTTTTAGTTGACACGGCGATTACACAAATACTAGGTATACTAACATTTATAAATATATATTTTCGACAATTAAATGAAATCGAGTATACAACCTATACAGATATTTATTTTAATTTGTACCTACTCAAAAAACTCACAAGATTTTAAGATGCCATTAAAATTTGAGGTTTCTTTATCCTGCCACAGATAAATAAAACCGCCTAGTTGTATGAACTTTGCTTAAATCAGTTTGCGCAGTTAAATTTTTAAATAAAATTAATAACAAGACAATAAATATAAAACCATAATTGTTATAAATACACGTGGAATGTTGTTCCTCGTGGAGACGGCGCGATCACCCCAAAGGAGTTGAAACCCTGAAACTCACTCACACACACGCTCTAACAGTTTTTTTTTAAGGAAAGAGAACACCTTCTCTATCAAGACTGGAACAAAGCACAGACCGCTCGGGAAGAAGTTAGAATAATTAAAAAATATTTACCATAGATAGGCAATTTATTAGTGACTTGATCACGAAAACCGAAAAAAGAAACCGAAAAACGAGGAACCCCAATAAAAAGAAACGAAATAGAGTACGAATGATAATATTATGTATGTATACTGAATACTGACCATAATATGGTTAATCTGGTTATGGTTATGGTTTATGATATTATCAATAACATAAATAAAATAAAAATTATAAGAAAAGAGAAAATAATTCTTTTTGGCTCTAGATCTGGCTTTCATTGGCCACAAATTATAATATATTGTTAAAAACCACTGTAGTTTTTAATGTAAAACAGCAATATAATCGATACGTTTTTTAACGTAAGATACATACAACGTAAGATTAAAAACATTTTAAATATACATCTACCTATCACACACAAATAAATACTTAATTTACGAATAAAAAGATAATACTAAGCAACACTCCTTCCACTAAAAATAAATTATAAAAAGCAAACAACATTTAGCGAAAACGAATGTCAAAATCTGATAATATTACTACTAACTAAAGGGAATGTATCAGGAAATTATGTTACATATAAAAAGCAAAATGTTTAGTTTACAAAGTCAGTCTTGCAAAGGGGAATGAAATTTAAAGAGGTAATTGATGCAAGACACATCTTTCAGTCTCCTAAAAAAGATACAATCATATAAGTAGATATTCAAAAGATTATAATTATAACGTTTCAGAAATAAAATTGGAAAAAAACTCTTTAACTTATAATAAATAATAAATGCAGATTAGAGTCACAAATTGTACGTCAAATACAACATGAATCATAAACGAAGTAATTTACATGATAACACACTGTGAAATAAATTTAAGCACTTGGCAGTATAACTTGGCATTAAATAGGAGATTCACCCTATATGTAATCTAAAACACATACTCAAGCTCAAGGGCTCTTTAAATACGATGGAGTTTTTAATAGCGTAATAGATTATAATAATCTAAGCGCACACATTTTGTAGCATACTTATATACTTTTTTACGGTATGGTGTATCTGTATAGTAATTCAATAAAATAGTATTTGTCTTCAATAGCATATATGGGTATGCTATTTTCACACACATACCTACCTACTATGCGTAAGTGGGTATGCATATTGAGATATAACAGTAAGTTTCATAATTCATCCAGCGGGCAAATCTGGAGCTCTCTTGTACCATTCCCAAACATGGTTATTTTTTAATACATGTGATTGAATGTTTCTTTTTTACGCACACTAATACTTTTTGAATGTTTTACCCATACTGTTTGTGTTCAAACTTCCACAGTCGTACCTAATTATAATTTTGTTACAACCTTAGATTTCCTAATTCAAAATGAGATTCAAAATATCCATAAAATAAAAATAAGGGCATACGTAACAGTTAACCCCATACCCAGTTCTGTCAACATACTTATTGTCATTTTTTCTACGAAGCTTGTAGTTACGTTGAATGCGTACAATACAAAACCTTAAAATAATGACCCTTACATATCAAAGCTACCGATATACTGCCGGTGTCATTCTAATATCTTATTTAATATATAGAGAGATGAGAAAGATTATTGCAGTAGCTGCGACCACTTCATAAATTAACTGCAATTCAATACAAATATATAACAAAAAAATACAGAGATAAATTAGCAGAGAGCGAGATTTCCAGCATCCAAGTAAAACATTGGAGATTTGTACTAATAAACAAATTATTTTGGGTTACATTTGAACAGACATTTCCTTAATTATCGTAGTAGATAATTTATATATTTAAAAAAAGTACCAATATACATATATAGTGGCCCTGAATAACATTGGTTATATAATGTAATGTTATAGTCCATTTCATATTAGAAGACTATCATCACATTACAAACTATACACCAGGGTTCGATAATAAATCCAACTAAGATATTATAAATTATGTAAAGTTCTCCTCAATGTGCCACTTGTTCGGACACAAAAAAGTTTGTTATATTTCTTGACGAAAGAGAGACAATCAATAATAATAAAAGACAAACAAGTATTTCAGTTACATACATGTACATAACTTTTTAATAACTGTGCTAGAACTGTGTGACTGCAATTGTCTTAGAATATTATGCTGAATAGTAATAGTTAAAAAATCATTAGCTACCACCACCATAATATTGAAGATCAGAGTACAATATCAGAGATAAGAATCAATTAACTCAAACTATTAAGAGTATAATATACGTGATAAAGAAGAAATAACGATCACACATATTCAGACGTCTGGACAAGACAGGTTTCGGCAGAACAATGTGTTACATTATGATCCGTTATGATGTACCTGAAATCTATGAATAAACAAATTCTTATTCTTATTCAGGTCAGACATGGTTGGAGTTTCCCTTTCAAATTCTATCAGTTGTTCTTTTTTTTTAGGGCAAATTATTATACAACATTTATGCCAACATCACGTCAATGAAAACTAACAAAAAACCTGTAGATGACGATTTCAAAAATCTGAAAAACGAGAAAAAACCTTCGAACCTTCGGTTTTTTTGACTGACAAGTTAATTTAGTTCATTAAGTTATTCAGTTAATTCTATTCAAAGGAAACTGTTTTAGTCAAAAGTCATTGGTCAAATGCATTGTCTTTGTCTGCCTAGTTCTATGTTTGAATTTCCAAAAAAGATTGCCAGCATAGCTGGGCAAGTTTTCAAATACCATCAATATCTTCTTATAAAAAGAAATGGAGAATAAAACCAGATCTAACTGTGAGTTCCGGCTGTTTCTTATAAAACATGGTAGGAGGCAGCCGTTAGTTACGAGCCAAGCAGTAATCTTGGCGACTTGAAATTCTCGATTACAGAGATCCATTGCTGAGATCCATAAATCAGTTTTGTTTAACTTTTAGATTATTCTCCTTAAAAAAATATTACTATCATATACTACTTCTATATGAAATGGACTATATATAATACACTATACAACACATATTTTTTTGACTTTTACACTCATAAACATTTTTTTAATTACTACTTTTTAATGTTGATTATTACAATGTGAAGCCACAACGATATGCATATGTGCGTTTACACATTTGCATAGAAGTTAACAATAATTCCAAGCCAAAAGATATAACCGAAGCATCCCAAAATCTTTAACATTTTTGTTTTACAACGACGGGTTAATATGAGAAGGCGATGGCTACTCTCTGCATCTGCCACGGTTTAGATGACTTTCTTGGTAAACAAGCATACTGACGAAAGTCCAGCGTGAAGTTTATCAAACTCCGAAAAACAAATTGATCGACGAGTGTTGAGGGTTTTGCATATAAAGATCTGTAATAATACAAAGATCATGATATAAACAACTGTATCCTTTGGAATTCAGTACATTTTCTTCGTTTTCTGTTAAATTGTGATAGGTAAGCAAACGAAAGCGTGTGCAAAGAATTGGAAGCTCATAGGCGAGATGGGGCGAAGATATCCAGAGGGAGTGTTTCGAGGAGGAAGACAAAGAACTGAGTTGAGTGGCATGCCATGGACAGAAAACTATGTCCAGTAGTGGAAAAATGTGAACTGATAATGATGAGAAAAATCAAAAAGCTATATCTAAAAAGGAATAAATTATATTATTTATTATTAGTTTTTGGGACAAATTTATGCATCTAAATGTAGCAGCACTATTTTATGTACAAAACCCTGTTAATTAGCAAGCAGAAAAAAACTGACAGAAGCTTGAGCAAAACAAATGCACCTAAGCCAAGTGGGGTGACATAATAATCATACATCACTAACAAATATCTGACAGACCAATAATAACAGTAATTACCTTACTAATATTATAAACGTGTAAGTTTGTAAGAATGTATGGATGTCTAAATGTATGTTCGTTACTCTTTCACGCCTAAATGGGTGGACCGATTGAGCTGAATTTTTTAGTGATAGCTTACACCCTTGAATAACACATATGCTACAGTACAGCGGGAAAAAACACTAGTAATGAATATCTCTCTCTATTGTGTAAACACTAGCTTGTTCAGGGACAGTTTCCTCGCAAGGTGTTCTCTCTGTGTGAATCCGACCAGATCTCATTTTAAAAAGCATATATTACCCAATACTTACCATTACCACAAGCCTCATTTCCTACTTCTTATGCATGTGTTTGTTCTTCAAGCCTAAACAGCTGAACCGAAAGAGCTGAAATTTGGTAACTTAGACCCTGGCCCTGGCTGGCTGCGGTCGACTACACCTAGGTTTAACCAGCGAAACCTTGGTGTAGCCTCACTTCGGACTTTAACTGTAACATATATATTTGGTAGGTGAGAGATATAGGTCAGGAAGTATTTTCCAACAGCCGCAGACGTAGTTGCGCCGATCAGCTGACCGGCTAATAATGTCATAATTTTAAATAATGTAATAGGTACCTTAAATGATTCTGGAACCTCTTCAATAGCTCGATGTATGAGTGTTTGGTTAACGTATATGCCATTAGCTGCCGCATCTTCACTGACTTCCAAAATCATATATTGCCTAGAGACCCTTTGTTTGATTCGCTCAATGATTTCTTTGGCAATAGGACTGGGTCCCACTGCGATTATGGCATCTCCTGCCACCGTCACGTAGTTTTTGATATGGTCTGCCCCATTTGGCATCTGTAAATGATATGCATGTGATTGGTAAAAAATTTAAAAAACCTTCTAATCAGACTGAAAACTGAAAGGTTATCAATTTTTTGTTTGTCACTTTAGAATTCCGTATTTTTATAGAAAACTGACTAACTGTGTGTTTGTTACATAATAAATAATAATCACTGACCACATCTAAGGTAGCCAAAAAGTATTTAGAATACCATAGTGTTGAAAAGACTATCAAAATCTGTTCTTTTAGAAAAAAAAATCTTGTTATTATAAATAACTTTGTTTATTATATATTCACCTTGATAGCAGTTACAGGTAAATCTTTGAAGGCTTCCGCCAACTCAGTGGCACCCGCATCATTTGTAGTATCAGATATACCGACCACTACTTCTAAACCTGTAAATAAAGGAATATAATATTATATTATACACATCAATAAAACTTGTGCCCAAGCTGTGAAAACCGCTCAGCATTCGAGCTAGCTAAGTCTACTGAATTAATATAACTAAATATTATAAGTTAATTTAAATCAGTCATTTATTTATTTCGGGGCATATATGGGTTAAGAGATTGGAGATCTCATCATCAATCATACAAAAACAATACGAAAAATCTGGGTCAGTAACAGTGAATTGCTCAATTTCTGCTAAGATTTGTTCCAGTTGGAAGGGTGCTTAAAAAACTTGGCATCAAAAATTATAGAATCAGAATTGTAAAAAACATATAATTTTTTAATCTGGTAGGTACATATATTATATTCCACACATGGGCAAAGGGCCTTGCTTCACTCTCTAATTTTTTTGTTCACAATTATAATCTTTAATTTACCTGTAAATAAGACATCAGAGCCGCATACTTTTGCCAAGGGATTGCGCTGGTCGACAATAACTTGTGAACACTCATTCTTCAGGACTGCTTTTAATATTTCATACTGGAACAAGATAATGAATGTGAGAGTGTTATATAAGATATTTATAGATTACTTAAATCTATAAATATCTTAAAATGTTTACAACATTGTTAAGGTAAAACAATAAAATATTTTTGTTTTGCTGACTGAATCATGGCATCAACTTGTAATAGATATAATATTCAATTTCCAAATTTCATCCAATTTTGGTTCGAAGCATTGAAATTCAAAACTTAAGTAAACTTGAAACTTGATTTAAGCTCAAGTAAATAAACTTGAAACCACACTGTAAATTTCATAGCCTCTCTACAGCTAAACCTACCTCGCTGAACATTTTATATATATTTAAAAAAAATCTGCTATACCTTTTACCAGTTTTGATAACATAATATAAAATAAATGGGACCACTTGGAAGGTATTCCTATACCTTTTCACTCAATATATTTATTTTAATCTTTCAAAGCCTCTTTAAGTAATATACTTGTACTTAATTGGTGAACATATCTACATAAAATATACAGAAAACCCTTCATTTTAACCTATTTTTTTATAAACCTGTTAAAAATAATATTAATTGTAAGACAGCTAACACAGAATTAGGTCAAACTTAATGGATAATAGACACGATTACTCAACTAATGTGTCATTGATTAAAAAGGTCAATTTAATCTGCGAGCCACTTCATTTCATTCCCTAGAGACAATGATACCTCTATATTAATATCACAAACATTTTTAAGTTCCCACTCAGGAATGTTCTAGATTCTAGAAGATAATTGAAATTATAATATGAAATATTTGAATAGTCATTATTATAAATAATGTACTGTATTGATGCTTTACAAAAAACAAATGTATCAAATGCAGAGATTTAAAATTACTGGCAGCTTTTCAAGAAAGAGAACTTTTAAGAAGAGAAATATATAATTCACTAATTTTAGAAACTTTTTACTGCCATTCAACAGTAAATGGATAAGACCAAATTAGAAAATTCTACATAGTGATTTCAATCAAACATCTGTATTATTTATGTGTAAAACACAAAAAGCTTGTTATGTTTTAAATGATTAAAACTCGTAAGAATTAAGTTTTAGAAGAAGGTTACCCAGAACAATTAATACAGTTTTTTAAGTGGAACATATTTGTAGCTTTCACTTTTTAAACTGAGTGACACAATGAATTAGCTAAGTAAGCTAAGTTCTCCTCTATTTTATTTTTTTTATACCTATTTAGTAGATATATTGCTGTACCTATTCTTCAAACATTCAGGTAGTTATCAATCATTCAAAATGGTTTTACCCGTTCAACAGTGTGAACGAAGGGGTGTAGATGAACAGGAACTACCCAAATATTCAGGTCATTGAAGGCAAGTTAAATTTATTAGAGAATCAACAAGCCTTCGTTTCGCTTTGTCTGTCCGTCCATTCGTCTTTTAGAAAGCTGAAATTTTGCACAGAGGAGGGTAATGATCAAGGTAAAAGAACAGTAACAAAAAAGAATTTTAAATTAATTATTTTAGGTCCCATATACGTAAGATAAGGCCTATTTATTTTTTTCTCCTTTTTGTATCTAATTTAGTGTTATTTTATTCTTCAGTAACTGTATAAATTCAGCATTCAATAGTATTGAAATATGTATTATTCACATTTATAATATTAGTAAGATAGTATAATGAACATCTTGAAATGACTTGGTAAGTACCTAGATAAAACTGCTTTACAACTATAACTACTAACAATATCATCAGATAAATAATAAAATACATAGAACAAATCTAAATAAATCATAATCCACTTTTATGTTCAAAGAGTGCCGAAAGCTTTTGTACAAATCTAGTAAAACTTGAGTCTATTAGGAAACAATCTACTACGGTTCAGTTCCATTTATTAAAATAAAATAAACTATTTTTAACACCTAGCATGTAAATATACTAGCTGACCTACACAACTTCTTCTATATTACTGTTAAACAAGTCAAATTTTATAGAACTTTTTTTTAAATAAGCTTTTACCATCTTTTATTTTTTATTACCATCTAGCACCAAAGTATTTGTTAAAACCAATCAATTGAGCCTATACTCGCTGGGGTTGTGTTGTTTAATTACAGAGTTCCCATGGCCACCTTCCACCTTCATCATCAGATCGGCTCGATGTCATAATAATATTGTATTATTGTCCGATTTTTATACATGCATGCAAAATTTCAGCACAATCGGAAACTGGGAAGTGGATCATATTATACATATAATAATATTTGATTACAGAAAGACAATGTACAGGTGAGAGTAAGTAAAAGCTTGTAAAAAGTCTACAACCTATTCTTAGATACCAAATATACTCAAAAATTATCATAAAATTAATTCAAGCAGTTTCAGAGGAGTTCTATAACAAACACTGAGTGACATGAGATTTCTATAAAATATAATTTGATACGAGTCAAGTGTTTTGAAAACAGTTTTTTTTTATTAATTGTAGGTTTAGCCTTTGATCACAATGTCGCCTGAATCATCGATGATGTAGCTGAAGATGGTATTTTGATTTCTGTAGCATGAAAGAAAACATTGAAACTTACATTGTGTTGCTCAACCACGGTCCTCGGTTTCGGGAAAAAGACTACGCCATTGCAGGAGATGGCGAGGCGATCTATCAGCAGCGAATTCGGGTGAGAACCTTGAAGCTCAACCGTTACCACCCGAAGGTTCAGCTCGCGAAGTATTCTAACCAGGGACTCGTGTTGGCGACGCAGTTCGTCAACATCTAGACCTTCTACTTCTTCGCCGATGTCGGGCTTGACAGTTCCAACGACAACGGATTGATATATGTATGGCAAAAGCCTCAGAGGGAATATTCCCACTAGAGTTTTCGGATCCATTGCTGTTGTTTTCTACGAATGCAATAATAATTCAAAATGTGGATGCAGAATCGTAATAAGATTTAACATTAATAGGCGCAAACAACGACATCTACACTGTACAGAGATCTTTGGGCGCAAAGTTAAATGAAATGGATACAATATTGTGGAAACGGCTCGCAGGCTTGCTGCGGTGTTTGGGGCCAGTAAAATGAGATGAAACCCCTGAAATATCACAACTTTATGTAACACTTTATAAATCTACCCCATTGTGAAATATATTATTTATATATCTATTAATGGATGAAACACGTTTAATACATTAAAATAGCAACCAATGCAATAAATAATTGTCGGTCACAGTAGATAAGAGCGAAAATGAATAACTTTTACATCTATCATCTAAGAATAATAATTATTATATTATCAAAATTTCAAAAAATTAAAGTAAACAAACCTGGAAAACCGGGAAGAAAAAACGGTTTCGAGTTTCGGTATGTATGCCCAGGCCTGGGACAGCTGGTTTTCTCAATGTTCCGTTTGGCGCTACTGTGCACTAAAAATTAAAAAAAAAATGCGCCATCTTGAATCTTACATCTCGACTGTCATCCTAGATCTGTGACTGTCATTCAACTTTGAAACGAGCGCCGGTTTTATCTGAATCCTGTGATCTCCTCGCTTTTTGCTTGAGTTGTAGATCCCTGATCAGCTTTAACTAATTCCCGTAATTCATTGCTTGAATAATTCTAAACTCTAAACTGTTCCTGCACTGTTTTTCGCCATGGTGACGTTAAAATGTTGTGTTGGTGTTTGTGATGCAACAAGCGCTACTCATCGCCTTTTTAACTTGCCAAAGGACGATAAGTTCAGACTTTCTTAGTGCCAATAACTAATCACCTGCTCATTGGACTTTCTAAGGAGCAACTGCTGAGAAAACGTGTGTGTCACAAACACTTCGAATCTCGTCAGTTGGATGGACAAGGAAGAAGGACACGCTATTCTTACCCCTGCCTGTTTACAGCTAAAGAAATAGAACACGGCATGCCCCTAAATTCCGAAGGTGGGTAATAATAATAAATAAATCCATTTATATCTGGCCATAGGCGGATTTAGGGGGGGGGGGGGGGCAGGGGGCCAAGGCCCCTCCCAGAAGCATTGTAGAGATACAAATTTTGCACATATTTCATGGTCAAGATTATAATTTTATTCTCGGCTTACTATCACACTTATTATTAAGGATATTTGAACTTTCTAACTGTTCAGAGCGAGCTAAACACACACTTTTCGTAGTAAAAATTATAATATTTTTGCCCGTCTGCACCTTGGCCCCCCAGAACCAAATCCTGGATCCGCCAGTGTATCTGGCCATACTACACAGATCACATTATTATGGTTTACATATATAATGCAAATTGTAAAATGTTCTTAGTTTGATATTTTGTTATTTTTCTGTTAGATATTAATTACCTACCTATAGAATATTTTTTCTTTTAACTTTACCAATGGGGACTGCCAGAATACCAGCGCTGTGTGTTTAACTGTTGACACGCAGCACAATGCTGAGGCAGTTCCCATTCGGCAGCATAATGAATGCTCATGTGCATTATTACTATTATTGTTGTCTTGCATTTTTATTTGTGTTTTATAAGCCGTCGAATAAATGTGTCTTTTCTATATGTATTATTAACGGGTCAATATTCCATTGGTGGAACAGTTACACAATTTTTATGTTTAAAATGTGTGATGATCTCTACCAATTCCAGCCATCATAAATCAATACCTAACCTGAGTAATATCAAGCAATAAATAGTCCACCAATAGAGCAAACATTGCAACATGTTGCTATGATATATAACTAGCTGCGCCCAGTGGTTTTACCAGACCAGCTGTACTATGAATAGAATAGAAAACTCTTTATTGTTCACACAACAGTACAACAACTACTATGTGTACTATGTGTTATTCCAGGGTCTGAGCTATCTCTATACCAAATTTCAGCTCAATTGGTCCACTTGTTTAGGTGTGAAAGAGTAACTAACATACATACAGACATTCATACAGACCTTAGCATTGTAGAGTACAGCGGGTAAAACCGCTGGGCGTCTCTAGTATTATAATAATATCATAATATTATTAAGATTAATATTTTTGTATGGTTTCAGAATATAACACCTTAAGTGAACAGTGTCAGTGGTGACAATGATGAAATGTTACTGGTTGTCGGGACAGAAGGTATTTAAACAATAATATTACCTATTTCTCTTTGCGATCATACAATTCTACATAATTTCATCTTGAATGAAATTTCTACTGCTTAGTATGGGTTTGTATCCATGGACCCTAGAATCAGAAAAATTGGAAACAAATCTGCACAATTTGTTTTTCCACCATTTTTTTAAGAAAGTGTGCTCGGGCACTGGTGGCTGCTATTTCAGAAAACCCTCCATTGTTCATTTGTAGGTAATAATGTCAATTAGAAAATAATATGAATTTATTGGTTTCAGATGGTGATAGTTTCCATGACCGATGATATGCATCATCTACGGGTCAAACTGAACGAGAGAATTTATTCTCAGAGAATATTGCACCATTTATTCCTGAAAATACAAAAACTGACTCCAGCTTTAATGTCTGAAGGTTTGTCAGTGCATTTTATTAGTGACCAAGAATTACAATTACCTACTTAATAAAATATGTAAAAGTTTGGATGCTTGCTACAAATTTACATTAGAAGAACTAAACAGACTGCTAGTTAATAATAAACCAAGACAATATAGTTGAATATTTGTTATATTTTTGAAGAAAAAAAAATCCAATTAAATAATTAATTATGCAATTTTTTTGTTGCAGAACTGAAAGAAAAAAGAGAACTAGAAATTCCTTCTACTTCTTCCAAAGGAATGGAGAGGAAGGAATGTTATATGTTTTCAGTAAATCCAGCGAAGAAAACAGGTTTGAATATTTTTATTTTTTTACTCGTAAAAAAATTGCCACAAGGGGAAGTCATAAATATGGCGAATGACGAGTATTTCATCTTTTACTTAGCAGAGATCAATTCAAATGCTATCTTTTATTCCAGTTGCATCTATAACAAAAAGAGTTTGTTCAAAGAATCGAAAGTTTTTGCGAGAAGCAGAATCCATTGCAACGGAACGCTTACGAAAATCTGCTATGGAGAGAATAAATGAAGCCCGGAAACTTTCCCACAATGATGATTTTTAAGTGTGAAATTAGAAAGAAAGTTTTTGGTGAAATAAAGTGTTGATAATACTTTTTTGTTTGTTTTATTTTTTCTTCAAAATTATTTAAAAATTAATACAGGAACCGAACGCCGAAACATTTCGATAAGAGGAGCATCACTAGTTATCGATACTTAGTGGTTACTTGTTACATCACTAGTTGTCGTTTAAAATGTCAATGTCATAAAAAATATATCCGATGCCAGCGCCAAACGTAACACTGCGAAAACAAGCGATTCCGCGCCACTGTCGCATCTGTACGTAGTACTAGTATAGTGATCTGTGTGTATGCCAAATATATTGATGCCAATTGCCAATATGGTATATAGTCATAGACTAAAGATATATAGTTAATTATTTATTGCCAGTTGCAAAACTCTACAAAATTCTCTAGCCACAGATTTTGTCTTATTTCTATGCCACAGATGTTTTATTTAGTCCAAGCTAGGAGTGGGCGTTAATTCAACGAACGGCTTTTTTTAACTGTTAATCTAATGTTAACGAATTAACAGTTTTTTGTTTACTGCAAAACCCGTTAAATCTATCAACTGTGTTATTCAACGATTTTGGCAATCCGTTTTTTTATTATCTCAACGAAAATGTATTCAAAAGTCGCTAACGTAATCTGAACCTGTTAACGTTAACGACGCAAAACCAGTTAAAATTATCTATTTCTTATGCGTTGAAAGAACGAATAGAAACGGAATATGCCGAGTGGACGCGAGACGCGAGGGCGCCTATGTGAGCGAGCGAGACGCCGCTAGCTTAAAATTGTACGAGCGAGAGTGAGAGATATCTATGTTTCTAAGTTCGCTTGCTCCATGGCTCACGCCGCTCTGTCTTGCCGAAACGAACAGGTTTTTGTTTGTAAACATTACAATCAAATTAGTTTGTTTGAGTGACAGGTTGAAGGTCAACGCATTTTTATTTTGATAAGTGAAAGTTTAAGTTGTAGATTTCGTTTCGTAGTTAATTGATGGTTTCTAGTTTTACGTTGTTATTTAGTTTTAGTATTGTTAAGTGTACAGTGTACCTAAATAAACTAATAAATGTTTTAATTAGGTAAAATAGATACCTAATTCATTTGCAAAATGTCAGCAGCGGCACGTAAAAATTCAAGTATTTTGTGGCGTCATTATGAAAAGGACAATGATACTGGGAAAGCTGTATGTAATATTTGTACGGAAAAAATAAGTTACAAGTCAACAATTTCTAATTTAAGAAGTCATTTAAAAAGAAAACACATTTCAACTTTTACGTCTCTTGTATCCGAGGAAAAAGGAGTGTCGGAATCAACTAGGGCTGTCGAAAATGAAGGTGAGCCTGATACATGTTCCAACCTGCCAAGTACTAGTTCCGTCCTGCCAAGTACTAGTTCCGTCCTGCCAAGTACTAGTTCTAGCCAATCTCATTTACCACCGGCTCCAAAGCGTCAACGGGCTTTGGATACATATTTACCTAAAAAAATAAGCTCGGAACAGAAAAAAAAAATTGACCGTGACTTACTGGATTTATGTATAGATGGATTTCATCCCTTTTCATTGGTAGAAGAACGCTCTTTTATAAAATACTCACGATGGATACCAGGATATAAATTGCCGACAAGAAAAACTTTGTCAAATTCTTTGTTACAAGAAGCTTACATTCAGACTGAACATATTGTTAAAAAACAAATTGCTGAAGAAGTACAGACTATGTGCATAACTACCGATTTATGGACGTCACGAGTGACGGAAAGCTACATTGCTGTGACAGGTCATTACATAACTAAAGACCTAGAATTTAAAACGGTATTATTGGGATGCTGCCATTTTTCTGGTAACCACACTGCAACGAATATTGCCGATGAAATTAGTACATTAATTGATAATTGGGGACTTAAAGACAAAGTAAATTTCGCGGTCAGTGACAATGCGACAAATGTTGTCAAAGCACTAAAAGAAGGCTTAGGGTGGAAGCACTTTGGTTGTTTCGCACATACCCTTAATTTAATAGTTAATGATGCGCTAGTACTGGTAAAGGGACTTATTGAAAAGGTTAAAACAATTGTTGCACACTACAAAAGAAGTACTGTTTCTTCAGAGAGACTCTCAAAGTATCAAGTGCAACAACAACTAACACCAAAGCATTTAATACAAGATGTGGAAACAAGGTGGAATTCCACTTTTTATATGTTACGAAGATTTATAGAATTGCAGGAGGCTGTACGTTCGACGTTAGCGTTAGTTAATAAAAACCTGCCAGTAATCACCAATGATGAATGGTCTACCTTATCACAGCTTTGTCAGATTTTACGACCGTTTGAAGAAGTAACAAGCATGATGAGCGCACAAAATTATCTAACAGGAAGCTACGTCATTGTTATGACGCGATGTCTAATTGAATCCTGTAATAAAATATTGGCCAAACCTGATTTGTCGAGCACTGTGTCTGATGTAGCCCTATTATTAAAATCAGGCCTTGCCGAAAGATTCAAGAATATTGAACAAAGTGGAACTTTGTCAATAGCCACATTTATGGACCCCCGATTTAAAATTCAAGCTTTTTCCGATCGGAATGAAGCCGTTAGAACGAAGGAGAAAGTTAGAAACCTTGTGGCAGGAATCATTTCCAAAAAAGATACTTATACTGCACAAACTATTCCGGAATCCAATACTAGTGAGAAAGATGAACTAAGTCCTTGGGACATATTCGATTCGATAGTAAGCCAAGGTCAGAGTCAAGGTACACCAGTCTCTGCGGCTATAAAAGAAGTAGATATGTATTTGTCGGACGAATTACTTCCGAGGAAAAACATTACAGGCGCATGGAACTGTCCCCTGGAGTGGTGGAAACACCATCAATACGTGTACCCAAATTTAGTACAAATATTTATCAAACACTGTAACATCGTCGCGACTTCAGTACCATGCGAGCGAATGTTCTCAAAAACTGGTCTGATTATAAATCAGCGCCGGACACGATTAACGACTCGTAAAGTCGAAAAATTGATGTATCTAAATGTAAATATGAACCCTAACAGGTTTAAATAAAACGAAGATTGTGTAAATATTGTAAAAAAATACAAAAAAGAATAAAAATATAACAAAAAAATAAACAAAAAAAAACATAATATAAAAAAATAAGATGATTAGATATGTATATAAAAAAATTAAATGATTATGTACATAAAATGAATTAAACTTTTAAATACGCCTGGTATATCCTTTTTCTGCCAGCCAGTCCTAAGCCTGGAAAGTATGAAGGGAAGTTTATTTCATTTAGATGACGACTTTTGATCATTAATTATTTAAAATTGACTGGTCACTCAAACAAGCTAACTTCAAAACACGAAAACATTGCTTTGGTTTTAGCAGCCTGCGGCGTAACGTCAGCTCCTTTTTCAATTTGAACAAAGTTTCATCTATTAACTATTAACTGCTACGTTGCCGTTGGTACAAATCTGTTACATTAATGAAAACCTAATAATAATGTTAACGGCTTTTTTAACAGGTTAACATGATGAATTTAACGGCTTCGTTGCGTTAACCCAAAAATCGTTAACGACCCACCACTAGTCCAAGCATAGACTATCTGTCTAATTTTTTTTTTTTTTTTTTTTTTCTTTTTAATAATATGGCAACATGTGCATTTTGCCAGTGTCGAGTAAAATTCGTGAATGTTCACGGGATATTAAATTATGGTCTCCACTTTCGTGTTTTGCCAGTGTCAAGTTAAATGTTATTTTTTAAGTAATAAGTTAGTTAGTCAGGTCAGAGTCAGAGTGAGCTTAATAGCTCGTCTAGTCACGTGAGTCTTCCAGTAAAATGGGTGGAATTTTACTGAAAGTTCGGAGGAGTTTTGGAGGGGGCACCAAAATTCATATTTCAGCACCATATCACTTGCCTACATCTGTGCACATTCAAAAACACTTAACACGCAATATTCCACCATTATTACAAGCTAACAATCAAATTCTACACGATTATTAGGCAAAAGACGTGGAGCTAATGATATGATCAAGGCTTGCCGCCAAAAACTCCATCTGTCTAATTTAGCTTGATAATTTTGACAGCTCACTATAGGGATGGGGTAGTGTATAATCGTTAAAGACTCGATTCGATTTTTATATTCATCGAATATTGAAAAATTTCTTATCTTATCTATTAATTACTAGTAGTTCGCCTCAAACTGGGACCTCGCGGCCCAATTTCCGTTAAACCTTAGACTTTAGACCTTAGACTTTTTTAAAATATCCTAATACAAGAACTTTAACTTTAAGTCGAAAAACTACACCCTTCCAAAAAATGTTTTGACCCTCTGAATAAATCAATATTCATAGAGAACTTGCCGTTACCCTATGTTTATGAAATTTGGCATACCTTAACATATATTTTAAATACGGGAAAAAATCTGAAAACTTTTAATCTACAATATAAAAATAAGTCGGGTTTTCCTTCCTGACGCTATAACTCCAGAACGCACGAACCGATTTCCACGGTTTTGCATTCGTTGGAAAAGTCTCGGGCTCCGTGAGGTTTATAGCAAAGAAAATTCAGGAAAAATTTAAAACGAAGCCATCTGGTGGCGAAACGGAGTTCGCCGGGTTTGCTAGTCTACTATATAAAAATAAGTCGGGTTTTCCTTCCTGACGCTATAACTCCAGAACGCACGAACCGATTTCCACGGTTTTGCATTCGTTGGAAAGGTCTCGAGCTCCGTGAGGTTTATAGCAAAAAAATTCAGGAAAAATTTCAACAGAAATTTAAAACGAAGCCATCTGGTGGCGAAACGGAGTTCGCCGGGATTGCTAGTTTTTAATAAAATTAATTCATTTAAAAATAGCGCTATTTAAAGAACGTAATCATCGAAGTTAAGCAATGTTATGCGTGTACGTATTTGGATGGGCGCGTACGTAGTGATCTCAACTTTTTGCTGACTTTTTTGGAGAGAGCCACCAGTGGTCTGCGCTGCACTACGGTGTGCTCGTGCACCTTTATTGTTGAATGTGCCGGCACAAACTATTCTAAGTTTTAAAAAGTTTTGCAGATAGGCTACACAAATAATAATATATCTTACTGCCAGCGAAAAAGCTAATATGCCCAAGATGAAATTGTGTATTTAATAATTAAAAAGGCTGCAGCCTTATTAAATGGTCTTATAATGGTCTTTTCAAAATACTGAACCATTTTAAAATTGCGACTTTCAACCTAACAAAATGTTACTGTCTTTTATGGGAGTGAATCGCAAATCTATAATGATCATCTCTAAATTATGAACCATTTTGAAATTGCGTCTATCAACCTAACAAAATGTTACTGTCTTTTATAGGAGTGAATCGCAAATCTATAATGATCATCTCTAAATTATGAACCATTTTGAAATTGTGTCTATCAACCTAACAAAATGTAAGTGTTTTTATAGAAATGAATCGCAAAACTATAACGGTCAACCCTAATTTCTGTACCAATTTGAAATTGCGATTATCAACCTTACATAATGTTTTTATCTTCTAAGAAAATGAATCGAAAATCTTTAATGGTCAACTCTAATATCTGTACTAATTTGAAATTGCGTTTATCAACCTACCGAAATGCCCCATCTTCAACGACAGTGAATCGCAATTACATAACGGTCCGTACTATTCGAACTAATTTCAAACTGCGTTTATCTACCTACCAAAATGTTCCCATCTCCTAAGACAGTGAATCGCAATTATATCCCGGTTACATTATTAATAAAAGATTTAACTGCAACTCTTGGGCCGATTTGGCTCATTTCTGAACATGAGAATTCTTTGCGTTTGTACTACCCGTTCGCAAAGTTCCGTCAAGATTGGAACTTCGGTAACGTGGTAATCAAGGAATCTCTTTAACTCTAGAACCCTTCGACCGATTTGGCTCATGTTCGAACTTAAAAATTCTATGGATATGTACTACGCGTTTGCAAAGTTTCATCAAGATTGGACCATCGGTTTTCAAGTTATCGCGTAACAAACATACATACAAACATACACTTTTGATAAAATATTTAGGTAGGTTATAAAAAATGTTAATAGCTCAGAAAAAAAATTATCGGCGTACCAGTTTTGAAATTATCGTCAGACCTATCTTAAAGACTTTAAGTCACTTATATCTCTGCAATACTGAAGCCTATTTGGCTTTTTTTTTACTATAAGTATTCTATTAACCTATTTAACTGGTGTGCAAAATTTCATTTAATTTGGATTTACCGTTTTTGAGTAAATGTCGATCAAAGTTAGGCACCAGAGGTCAACCGTTAAACTGGTCAAAACGCAGGCTTTTTGCGGCTCTCGACTCTAAGACCTCGCTTCGCTCGGTCGATAAATTATTAATAGGTGGGTATGTTAATAAAAGCTATGGTGCATTATCCATTATAATTATATGTGGTTCATTTAGATTTTTCAGTAATGCTAAAAACCACTCTTTAAACTTATCAAAATTCATTTCTTCGTGATATTCCGTTGTTTTTGTTGATTTGAAAGCCAACAAACAATTAGGTACGAAACCGTTTGCCGTCCCTGCGTGAGCAATTATCAGCCGTTGACCTTTGCCTTCGGGCACTTTGGTGACTGACTGTGCTGTGTCATCAGTCCACGCTTTCGGCACAGTGTGGTTTGCATTAAGCCACGTCTCGTCTAGAAATACGACTTTATCCCAATTTGAAATATGTTTGGCTTTTTTCAAAAAGTCTATCCGTGCCAAGGCAATATCTGTGCGTTCCATTATTATTTTTCTTTTATCGCATTTTTTATAAGCGAAACCAATTTTATGTAGTATGATGGCCAATGACTGTAAACTGCCCTTAAATAAATCTGAGTCTTTAAGGGACACTAATAATTTTCTTAATGTCGGATATTCATCACGTCTATAATACGCGTAAACATGATTGCGTATTGCGGCGGCATCAAAGTCGTCAATCGCAGTGACACTTGAGAGTCTCCTTCGTTTTTTATTCGGCGTCGACAATTTTTTTTCCGTGTCTTCCTCTGTCGCTTGAGTTGATGAGGGCTTGCCATGCTTTTCTTGCAATATACGAGATACAGTTGCACGACCGATGCCAAGAGCGTCCGCAACTCTGTTGCCAACTTGGGTTAAAGGCAACAACGGTCCGCCATTTTGACACTCACGTTCAAAATAATCTTGCAAGCGAACCACAAACTCGCGACATTCGCTGTTCAAAACAGTCTTTTTAGTTCTTTTCGGCATTGAGAAACCAAAAATAACAAAAACTAACGACAAATACTCAACAAAAACAGTAGAAAGCAGAACAAAAACAAAAACTCAACAAAAACAGAAAATAGCAGAAAGTAACAAAAACTGAACAAAAGCGTATACAAGGCACTAACGGCGCGACGTCAGAACTCGTACTGATTTACAAAATGGCTGGCTGACAAAAGGATGACAGGCTGTAGTGTTGCCAGTTGCCACAATCTTAGAGTTATACTATTTTTGATTTCCATTTTTATTTTAAGAATAACACCTGTCAATATAAGGGTGACACGCAATTAGTGCCATTAATAGAATATATTATATTGCCAATGAAAAGCTAATTCCAATACATAATTTACGCGATTTTAAATATTCGATTCAATTCAAAACCGATTTTTTATAGTCTGTGGTTTGTTCGTTATACATGGCACATCACTAAGTGGGCGGTAACCATCCATGAAGTACAACATTAACTGTATGAGAGAAAAACTAAAAAAACACGAAACTTCATAGGCGCGAGCTGTCAAAATTATCAAGCTAAATTAGACAGACCATACATAGTAATTTTAGTCTATAAGTTGTTTTTATTTTTGCTAATGTTTTTAGCCATAGTCAAAGTTTGGGAAATTAAAATCATAAAAATACGGGGATTGAAACGGAGAGGAAAAGGATTAAAGTGGATATAAAATATATAAATTAAATTTTAATACTGAAACGGTCAATAAATACAGATAGAATAGATAACATCTCGTATGAATTATAATATAATAAACAACTGATAGAAGTAGGAAAAGGAATATGTATTGCTAAAAGTTGTAAAAGAAAAACAGAACGATCATAAAGAGGACAAGCAAAAAATATGTGGTTTATATCACCATACTCGCCACAGGAACAATTAGGGTGTTCAACAATTTTGAATCGAAACAGTCTGGCAGGGGTGGTCACATGGCCCAACCTCATCCTAATAATGACAGAAGTACTATGTTTGCTAAAATGCCATTTGGAAAACCACGGTTTATGTGGAATAGTCTCTTGAAGGAGCCGGTAATGCCTCCCTTTAGAAACATCACCAGTCCAGAGATCAGACCACGAGTCTTGTAAATGAACCTTGGAAAGAGTTACCAGATCATGACAGTAGTTTCTATAAGGGAAAATATCCCCCACACAAACTGCTTCGTTAGCCAGTTGGTCAGCTTTCTCATTACCCAATATGCCTGAATGACTTGGAATCCATGCCAAAGTGACTTCGTAGTCCTCTGCAATGCAAGAGTGCAAAAGTTTTCTAATGTCAAAAATAATAGAGGATTGTTTGTGAGATTTGAAAGGAAATCTTTCCAATGATTGCAAAGCACTATATGAATCGCATAAAAGTATTGATTTAGAAAGTTTCATAATAAGAATATATTCAATTGCCTTAAAAATACCATAGCATTCGCCAGTAAATACCGATGATTCAGGTGGAAGTTTAATTTTTTGAACAATTCCATACTCTAAGTGATAGACTCCAACACCCACATAACCAGTTTTGTGTTTCGAAGCATCAGTATATATCTGAATGCCACCCTAACCATTTGTCATCAATAAATTTATTAAACTCTGAATTTGGGTTAGCAGCAGATTTCACAAATCCCAAACTACGTGTCACACGAGGAACTATGACTAAGGACCCATAATCATTTTGATACAATGGTAATGAATTAGTCTGGTGTGTGGGAGCATTGAAATACGTATATTTTCTATAACTCTTAACAAGGCAAGTGGCCTCTTTATGAGCCCAATATTCTGATGAATCTATATACGTAGAGAGTAATGACAATTTGGGGAGTAGTGGGTGAGATTTTAATTGTATATTACGGAAAAAGTAACGATCACACAGGTATTGTCTTCTTAATGCTAGAGGAGGCTCACAACATTCGACTTGCAAACAATTGATAGGACTAGACTTCATTGCTCCCGTGATAATTCTCAGAGCTCGCGACTGGATAGTATCTAATTTGGCTAGGGCACTTGCATTACAAGGTGGCAGTAAATAAGATGCATAATCTAACACACTCCTTATAATTGCATTATAAAGTAACTTCATGGAAAATGGATGTGCACCCCACCAAACTCCAGAGACACATCTTAGAATGTTTAAATTACGCTCACACCTGCGTACCACATAATCACAATGAGGGATTCCAGTCATTTTAGAATCCAATATTACCCCTAAAAATTTTGCCTGACTATTAGTAGGTAAAGGTTCATTATCATACAAAACATCATAACGAGGCAATTTTGTTTTTCTGGTAAACAACACAACAGAACTTTTGGATGGTGATAGAACTAGCCCATTGTCATCTAACCATGATTTTAGGGCTTTTAATGCGTTGGATAATGTTAACCTTATATTTTCGATTGAATTTCCAACATACAAGAGCAGATCATCAGCATATTGAAGAACACTTGCATTTTCCGAGACAGAGCTTTCCAGGTCGTAGGTATACACGTTGTATAAAATAGGTGATAAAACGGAGCCCTGTGGCAAACCTTTCCAAATTGTCCTACATATCGTATAAGGATTGTCACCAGAATCTACAGGATATTTAATATATCTTTCTGATAACATATTTATAATAAAATTTGTTAATAAAACAGGAACGTTTAACAATAATATTTTTTGTTCTAGGATTGAAATATTGACGTTATCATATGCCCCATTAATGTCCAAAAAAGCTGCCACAACATTGTTATTTTCAGAAAATGCTAATCTTATGTCTGTGGTAAAAATACTCAAGCTGTCAAAAGTACATTTACCCTTTCTAAAACCAAACTGACTTTGTGATAATAGGTTGTTATGTTCTAGGAACCATTCCAAGCGATTTTTAATGAGGTGTTCTGCAACTTTTGCTAAAACAGTGGATAGTGCAATAGGACGATAAGATGGAGCTTCTG
Organism: Hemithea aestivaria; assembly: GCA_947507615.1. NCBI lineage: Eukaryota > Metazoa > Arthropoda > Insecta > Lepidoptera > Geometridae > Hemithea > Hemithea aestivaria. Next base: position 8,478,251 of record OX382323.1, read on the forward strand.
AACTTGGTTTATTTGGTTTAAGGAGTAAAATGAGAGTTTGGGTTCTCCATGACCTAGGGATGTCACCGGTTACCATGACAGTATTTATTAAAGAAAGGTAGTACTTAAGGCTGTTAGTATCCAAGTTAGACAAAAAGGAGTAAGGAATACCGTCTTCCCCTGGGGCAGAGTCTCTAGTGTTTGAAAGAACACCCTTCAACTCATACTCTGTAAATAGAGAGTTTAAATCCATAGCATCATCATTAGAACCGATGAAAGAAGTATCATAATTACTAATCAATCTAGGAATAACAATATTTTCCGGAACAGAAGGTGGAGCTAAATTGTCCATAATTTGATTTGCAAGATTTGGAGATATGCATTTGTGTTGATTTTCGTTAAAAGCACTCCTGAATCTCCTTATATTTTGCCAAACAAGGAATGAACTAACATTTGGGCACAGTGATGAGCAATATTTTTTCCAACCTTCAAACTTTTTATTTCTTAGAAGCTCCTGAGTTTTATATGAAACCTCAGTGAAATTATCAAAATTTTCATCAGTCATTGATAAACAGTACTCCTTTTCTGCCTCCTTCCTCTCTCTGACTGCTTTTGTGCATTCTTCATCCTACCATGGTGGAGAAGGTATTTTATTAGGACCACTAGACTTCACCGGAAAAGTTTCGTCAGCAACTTCAATCAATAATTTTTCCAGCTGCTCTGCACATAGTGTCCCATTTAAGTTTGTGACTTCTGGTAAATCTAGTAGTTTTTGCTCGACTTTACTTTTGTATGTACTCCAGTCAGCATTTGACAATTTATATTTTAGTCGCGGTTGTTTGACTTGTTTAGAAGGTTTATTAAAAGGGAACGTGATAATCAGAGGAAAATGATCACTGCCGAATCTTGAGTCAGAAGGATGCCAATAGAGGAGTGAAGCCAGATCAGGAGTACATATTGACAAGTCTATTGCACTAGGGACTGAGTTAGGACCACCCACACGTGTTGGCAGACCAGTATTTAAGATGCATAAGTTATGGGTATCAAGTAGATCCAAAAGTAGTTGCCCGTATTTAGTGGAGGAAGAACAGCCCCAGCTCTGATGATGTGCATTGAAGTCACCCATACATACAAATGGCTTTGGTAAAGCTCTAAATATTATATCTATTTCATTAAAAATTTGATCACTAGGCTGTGTATAATACAAAGAAACAAAACAAATGTTATTTACCATAGCAGCAACAATTGATAAACTATTGGTGTGAGAAGGAAGAGATATAGAAGAAAAATAATAAGAGTTTTTAATGAGTATGGCCACACCACCATACCTATCCTGTCTGTCATCACGAAGACAGAAGTAGCCAGGGATCTTAAATACAGAACCCTGCCTAAACCATGTCTCCTGAAGACAAACAACATAAGGTTCATAAGTATTAATCAAATTAATTAATTCTACTTTTGAGTTTTTAAGGCTGCGGCAATTCCACTGAACTACTTTGGCTCTTGGATCCATTGTTGGTATTTTGTAAATCAAATAAAGCATCGATAACAGCTGCTACGTTGGACGGTGATACAGACTTAGACTTAGCAATTGCACAAGAGCTTTAATTATGTCAGATATTTGTATGTCACTATTATCATTTACATTGTAAATTGGGCCATCTTTCGGTAATATTGGGTTTTTAACAATTTGAGCATGGGCTACACGGTCAAAGCCCTTAGATAGTTTTGGCGGTGAACGGGGTTTCAGAAAAACTGTTTTGTTGTATGATTGTGTCGGAGACTGCGAAACAGGTCTAGAAGAGGCCTGTTCATACTGAAGACTTGTTGTGACACCAGGAGGTGGAGATGATAACAGAGCATCAGCATATGATGACTTCGAGACAGGTGGATGTAACTTAACAGCTTCCATATATGAGATACAGCTCTTACTCATTGTTTCTTTAATTGCTTTTTGCCTATTGAGTTCCAAAAAATTTTTACTATTAGCCTGATGGCAACCTTTGCAAAGACAACACCAGTAATTTTCTTCTTCAACATCACAGCTGTCACCTGAGTGCCCAAGCCCACACTTAAAACACCTAGGTGTGGAACGACACTGACTCTTTACATGACCAAATCTACAACAATAATTGTAACATTGTACTGTTGGGTAAATGTAGTACTGACTGTTAATGCTGAGTAACATATATACCCTAGTAGACAAAATTTGACCATCAAAGGTAAGCACAACAGTTCCTGTATTTTCAAATTTTCGCTCATTGTTAATAACAACTTTTCTCCTTATCCTCCTCATTTTTAAAATTTTGCCACAGCCTATCGGTACAGAAATATTTTCTAGAACCTCATCATCTGACCAGTCAGCGGGAATACCTCGTACGACACCCATACGCGTGATTGTAAATGTAGGTATAAAAACTTTACATTTTTCTTTTCCCAGGTCATTATTCGCTAAGAAAGCATTAGCATAATTTTGACTTTCAAACGCAAAAGTAATCCGGTTGCGCCCTATTCTTTTTAAACTGCCGTTTACCACACCATTTACTTTCTTTCTTTTCAAAAACCTACCAAAAGTGACAGGATGTAATGTTGTACCATCATTAGCATTGGACATTTCCCTTTGCACATGAACCACATACGGGGCAGCATCAGAAGCTTCGAAAAATGTGCGACCAACCGGCGTACGAATTGGCCTAACATCAGAGTCTTTATTGTTACTGTCATGATCGGTAGAAGTGTTAATATTTTCAGTGAGCTGAGGCTGAGATTGGGCCACATGACTTGGGCCAGCTGTAACCACATCTTCATCTATATTCTTTTTCTTATTTTTCATTGTAGATCGTGTACTAACCCTTTTGCGTTTTTTTTTTTGGGGTTGAAACCTTGGGTCCATGGGGGCCGGCTGCTTGGGAGCTGTACAAAGACCTCGCTAAACGTTTGGTGGAGGCTTCAGGTGACAAGAATGCTGGCTTATATTTTGCTCAAAAAATAAGTTTATGTATTCAGCGGGGCAATGCCGGCAGCATTCTTGCCACCTTTCCCTCCTCCACCTGTTTATTAGATTAAGTTTTGTAGTTAAGTATTAGTTTTTAAGTGTTTAGTTTTTAAGTTTTTACTTTTTGCGTTTCAATTTATTTGAGTCCGAGATTAAACAGTCGGAGTCCATGGACGACTCCATTGCCGTGATCAACATATCCATCGGAGTTGAGTTTGATACATAAATATTCTTGTTTGAAACAAGTTTAGGAGCATGTACAAGTATATCATGTTGCGAGCTATGAAACAAACCACCTTCAGGGTCATCGGGCGGATCCGGAGGATCGCCCATTATAGAAAGTTAAAAAATTTCACTTACCAATATACATATACACACCTATCTATAAACTAATAAACAAATAAAGTAACTAAATCTACCTATAATAAACTAAATTAACTTCAAAAAACTCTAATCCTTTCCTATATAATTAATATTTCCTAAAAGACTGAAAACAACCGCGTCTGGTGCACACGAAATTTCCCGCCCTTTCGTCTATAAGGTTTTTATACAACAAATTCTCGAGGTGGATTCTGTACCCGCATTGCTTTTTCGTCTCTGTCATGTAGCCTTAATTATTTTTCTTCAAAAATTTATGTGATTTGGTGGCGAGTGACTCAAACCGTTTGAGTCAAACGCAACTAGTCGCTTTTTCGAATACATATTATTCAATCATATGAACAACCCCGCTAGGTATACTTTTTTCGGTACAATGCTGACAATTGACAATGACAAATAGAAAAGTAAAATCTCCCTTAATTTCTTGTAACTTTTCTGTGGTAGTCGTTTTTTTTAGTTCATCAATCCTTCACAAGTGAGCATCTTAAAATAAGTTGGCGACCTGTTGAGAAAGGAAATGAGCTGTCGTCTCACGTTGTGAGCAAGCAATACGATCGTGAATCGTCGGTATGCATTAACTTTGCAAGACCGTCGCATCGTGTAATTGTCACTATGAGATTAAAAATGGGCACTTTTATTTTATTACTACTAGTAGTTCGCCTCAAACTGGGACCTCGCGGCCCAATTTCCGTTAAACCTTAGACTTTAGACCTTAGACTTTTTTAAAATATCCTAATACAAGAACTTTAACTTTAAGTCGAAAAACTACACCCTTCCAAAAAATGTTTTGACCCTCTGAATAAATCAATATTCATAGAGAACTTGCCGTTACCCTATGTTTATGAAATTTGGCATACCTTAACATATATTTTAAATACGGGAAAAAATCTGAAAACTTTTAATCTACAATATAAAAATAAGTCGGGTTTTCCTTCCTGACGCTATAACTCCAGAACGCACGAACCGATTTCCACGGTTTTGCATTCGTTGGAAAAGTCTCGGGCTCCGTGAGGTTTATAGCAAAGAAAATTCAGGAAAAATTTAAAACGAAGCCATCTGGTGGCGAAACGGAGTTCGCCGGGTTTGCTAGTCTACTATATAAAAATAAGTCGGGTTTTCCTTCCTGACGCTATAACTCCAGAACGCACGAACCGATTTCCACGGTTTTGCATTCGTTGGAAAGGTCTCGAGCTCCGTGAGGTTTATAGCAAAAAAATTCAGGAAAAATTTCAACAGAAATTTAAAACGAAGCCATCTGGTGGCGAAACGGAGTTCGCCGGGATTGCTAGTTTTTAATAAAATTAATTCATTTAAAAATAGCGCTATTTAAAGAACGTAATCATCGAAGTTAAGCAATGTTATGCGTGTACGTATTTGGATGGGCGCGTACGTAGTGATCTCAACTTTTTGCTGACTTTTTTGGAGAGAGCCACCAGTGGTCTGCGCTGCACTACGGTGTGCTCGTGCACCTTTATTGTTGAATGTGCCGGCACAAACTATTCTAAGTTTTAAAAAGTTTTGCAGATAGGCTACACAAATAATAATATATCTTACTGCCAGCGAAAAAGCTAATATGCCCAAGATGAAATTGTGTATTTAATAATTAAAAAGGCTGCAGCCTTATTAAATGGTCTTATAATGGTCTTTTCAAAATACTGAACCATTTTAAAATTGCGACTTTCAACCTAACAAAATGTTACTGTCTTTTATGGGAGTGAATCGCAAATCTATAATGATCATCTCTAAATTATGAACCATTTTGAAATTGCGTCTATCAACCTAACAAAATGTTACTGTCTTTTATAGGAGTGAATCGCAAATCTATAATGATCATCTCTAAATTATGAACCATTTTGAAATTGTGTCTATCAACCTAACAAAATGTAAGTGTTTTTATAGAAATGAATCGCAAAACTATAACGGTCAACCCTAATTTCTGTACCAATTTGAAATTGCGATTATCAACCTTACATAATGTTTTTATCTTCTAAGAAAATGAATCGAAAATCTATAATGGTCAACTCTAATATCTGTACTAATTTGAAATTGCGTTTATCAACCTACCGAAATGCCCCATCTTCAACGACAGTGAATCGCAATTACATAACGGTCCGTACTATTCGAACTAATTTCAAACTGCGTTTATCTACCTACCAAAATGTTCCCATCTCCTAAGACAGTGAATCGCAATTATATCCCGGTTACATTATTAATAAAAGATTTAACTGCAACTCTTGGGCCGATTTGGCTCATTTCTGAACATGAGAATTCTTTGCGTTTGTACTACCCGTTCGCAAAGTTCCGTCAAGATTGGAACTTCGGTAACGTGGTAATCAAGGAATCTCTTTAACTCTAGAACCCTTCGACCGATTTGGCTCATGTTCGAACTTAAAAATTCTATGGATATGTACTACGCGTTTGCAAAGTTTCATCAAGATTGGACCATCGGTTTTCAAGTTATCGCGTAACAAACATACATACAAACATACACTTTTGATAAAATATTTAGGTAGGTTATAAAAAATGTTAATAGCTCAGAAAAAAAATTATCGGCGTACCAGTTTTGAAATTATCGTCAGACCTATCTTAAAGACTTTAAGTCACTTATATCTCTGCAATACTGAAGCCTATTTGGCTTTTTTTTTACTATAAGTATTCTATTAACCTATTTAACTGGTGTGCAAAATTTCATTTAATTTGGATTTACCGTTTTTGAGTAAATGTCGATCAAAGTTAGGCACCAGAGGTCAACCGTTAAACTGGTCAAAACGCAGGCTTTTTGCGGCTCTCGACTCTAAGACCTCGCTTCGCTCGGTCGATAAAATAGACCGCCTATTGATACACCTTTTGTTTTAATTATTGTATTTGTAAAATTTACTTTATATGTGGATCAATAAAGAGTTTATTATCTTATATTAATAGGCATATAATTATCTAGTATGTTGGAAAACCCGCTTGGCAGTTATTGTCACAGATCACTATACTAGTACTACGTACAGATGCGACAGTGGCGCGGAATCGCTTGTTTTCGAAGTGTTCCGTTTGGCGCTGGCATCGGATATATTTTTTATGACATTGACATTTTAAACGACAACTAGTGATGTAACAAGTAAACCACTAAGTATCGATAACTAGTGATGCTCCTCTTATCGAAATGTTTCGACGTTCGGTTCCTGTATTAATTTTTAAATAATTTTGAAGAAAAAATAAAACAAACAAAAAAGTATTATCAACACTTTATTTCACCAAAAACTTTCTTTCTAATTTCACACTTAAAAATCATCATTGTGGGAAAGTTTCCGGGCTTCATTTATTCTCTCCATAGCAGATTTTCGTAAGCGTTCAGTTGCAATGGATTCTGCTTCTCGCAAAAACTTTCGATTCTTTGAACAAACTCTTTTTGTTATAGATGCAACTGGAATAAAAAATAGCATTTGAATTGATCTCTACTAAGTAAAAGATGAAATACTCATCATTCGCCATATTTATGACTTCCCCTTGTGGCAATTTATTTACGAGTAAAAAATAAAAATATTCAAACCTGTTTTCTTTGCTGGATTTACTGAAAACATATAACATTCCTTCCTCTCCATTCCTTTGGAAGAAGTAGAAGGAATTTCTAGTTCTCTTTTTTCTTTCAGTTCTGCAACAAAAAAATTGCATAATTAATTATTAAATTGGATTTTTTTTCTTCAAAAATATAACTAATATTCAACTATATTGTCTTGGTTTATTATTAACTAGCAGTCTGTTTAGCTCTTCTAATGTAAATTTGTAGCAAGCATCCAAACTTTTACATATTTTATTAAGTACGTAATTGTAATTCTTGGTCACAAATAAAATGCACTGACAAACCTTCAGACATTAAAGCTGGAGTCAGTTTTTGTATTTTCAGGAATAAATGGTGCAATATTCTCTGAGAATAAATTCTCTCGTTCAGTTTGACCCGTAGATGATGCATATCATCGGTCATGGAAACTATCACCATCTGAAACCAATAAATTCATATTATTTTCTAATTGACATTATTACCTACAAATGAACAATGGAGGGTTTTCTGAAATAGCAGCCACCAGTGCCCGAGCACACTTTCTTAAAAAAATGGTGGAAAAACAAATTGTGCAGATTTGTTTCCAATTTTTCTGATTCTAGGGTCCATGGATACAAACCCATACTAAGCAGTAGAAATTTCATTCAAGATGAAATTATGTAGAATTGTATGATCGCAAAGAGAAATAGGTAATATTATTGTTTAAATACCTTCTGTCCCGACAACCAGTAACATTTCATCATTGTCACCACTGACACTGTTCACTTAAGGTGTTATATTCTGAAACCATACAAAAATATTAATCTTAATAATATTATGATATTATTATAATACTAGAGACGCCCAGCGGTTTTACCCGCTGTACTCTACAATGCTAAGGTCTGTATGAATGTCTGTATGTATGTTAGTTACTCTTTCACACCTAAACAAGTGGACCAATTGAGCTGAAATTTGGTATAGAGATAGCTCAGACCCTGGAATAACACATAGTACACATAGTAGTTGTTGTACTGTTGTGTGAACAATAAAGAGTTTTCTATTCTATTCATAGTACAGCTGGTCTGGTAAAACCACTGGGCGCAGCTAGTTATATATCATAGCAACATGTTGCAATGTTTGCTCTATTGGTGGACTATTTATTGCTTGATATTACTCAGGTTAGGTATTGATTTATGATGGCTGGAATTGGTAGAGATCATCACACATTTTAAACATAAAAATTGTGTAACTGTTCCACCAATGGAATATTGACCCGTTAATAATACATATAGAAAAGACACATTTATTCGACGGCTTATAAAACACAAATAAAAATGCAAGACAACAATAATAGTAATAATGCACATGAGCATTCATTATGCTGCCGAATGGGAACTGCCTCAGCATTGTGCTGCGTGTCAACAGTTAAACACACAGCGCTGGTATTCTGGCAGTCCCCATTGGTAAAGTTAAAAGAAAAAATATTCTATAGGTAGGTAATTAATATCTAACAGAAAAATAACAAAATATCAAACTAAGAACATTTTACAATTTGCATTATATATGTAAACCATAATAATGTGATCTGTGTAGTATGGCCAGATACACTGGCGGATCCAGGATTTGGTTCTGGGGGGCCAAGGTGCAGACGGGCAAAAATATTATAATTTTTACTACGAAAAGTGTGTGTTTAGCTCGCTCTGAACAGTTAGAAAGTTCAAATATCCTTAATAATAAGTGTGATAGTAAGCCGAGAATAAAATTATAATCTTGACCATGAAATATGTGCAAAATTTGTATCTCTACAATGCTTCTGGGAGGGGCCTTGGCCCCCTGCCCCCCCCCCCCTAAATCCGCCTATGGCCAGATATAAATGGATTTATTTATTATTATTACCCACCTTCGGAATTTAGGGGCATGCCGTGTTCTATTTCTTTAGCTGTAAACAGGCAGGGGTAAGAATAGCGTGTCCTTCTTCCTTGTCCATCCAACTGACGAGATTCGAAGTGTTTGTGACACACACGTTTTCTCAGCAGTTGCTCCTTAGAAAGTCCAATGAGCAGGGGATTAGTTATTGGCACTAAGAAAGTCTGAACTTATCGTCCTTTGGCAAGTTAAAAAGACGATGAGTAGCGCTTGTTGCATCACAAACACCAACACAACATTTTAACGTCACCATGGCGAAAAACAGTGCAGGAACAGTTTAGAGTTTAGAATTATTCAAGCAATAAATTACGGGAATTAGTTAAAGCTGATCAGGGATCTACAACTCAAGCAAAAAGCGAGGAGATCACAGGATTCAGATAAAACCGGCGCTCGTTTCAAAGTTGAATGACAGTCACAGATCTAGGATGACAGTCGAGATGTAAGATTCAAGATGGCGCATTTTTTTTTTAATTTTTAGTGCACAGTAGCGCCAAACGGAACATTGAGAAAACCAGCTGTCCCAGGCCTGGTTATTGTTTGGCAGTTCTAATTCTATATCGATTGAATGAAGTGGAATTGAGTTTGTAACAGATAAAATTAGAGGTTTTTAAGTGTTTTATTTATACGAGAATCGAAAACTGACGTTTGACAGTGAGTACGGCTTAATGTCAATATATAGCTTTGAAGACCTCTGTGGCGCGGTGGGCTAATACCCGCCTGCAACTCAGCAGGTTGCGGTTTCGACTCCCGCAAGGGACAAATATTTGTGTGATCCACAGATATTTGTTTCGGGTCTGGGTGGTTTTCATTATCTATTATAAGTATGTATTTACAAAAGAAAAGTATAAAAGTATTTTATCCGTTATCCTAACTACCATAATACAAGCATTAAGTTGCATAGCTTGGGGTTTGAAATGTCCTGAAATATTTATTGGAGTAAAAAGTGAAGTGGGGGTAATTTTTGGAGTTGTTTGGCTAATATTATTTTCTACCTGCAATTTGATTTTGTACCAAGAAAACTTGAGAGCGTAGCAAAATGATAATTAATTGCTACTCCTTGCGGAAATTTGGAATTGCATAATTGGACTCCTTGGAATTGCGCAATTAAAAAATAAATACAATTTTTTTACAGAAAGGAGGTTTTTAGGTTTTTTTAGACAAATCTTATTGAATTTAAAACAGCGAGCGACTCTCGTTATAAAATGAAATGAAATGAAATTTATTCATAAAACATGAGTATACATATTATAAGATGTTATAATTGATTACATTTTAGTCCTCCATGTTTTTGCCTTGCGGCGTACAAATATTGAAGTTACATTATTAATTAATATAACGGACACATATTATTATAATTAATTTGAATTGAAAATAAAATATATTAAATTATTAATTATGTTGTCGAAATTATTCAGTCAGAGAAAACAAATTTAGATTTACATTCAAAGAAGTCACGAATAGAATAGAAGGAGACGTTAGCGACGGATTGCTTTAACACGAGTTCAATCGTGAATACCCGTCTTAAATTACTATAATTTAATCTGTGGCCATGTTAACAAAAAGTGTTGCCAGCCAATATTATAACATTATGTTTTATCTATGGACTGAATGAAAAGACCGCAAAGCAAACAAAATCGCGTCAAAATATGTTACAAAGCTTATGTTTATAAAATAATTCTTTTCTTTGGAATAAATATTGAGGAATTTTTATGTTATTTATACAGGTAATTATTCGTGAGTTAGATCGCGCACAGTTCTAGAACCGCAAATCATGATGAACAAGGACAAAAGAGAGCCGGAGTATCCGGCGGAGTTGGAGTCCCAGTTTATCATGAGGCTACCTGAACAACCAGCTAAACATTTGAGAGAACTACTGAAGACTGGAGATACTCTGAAAAACCGTTTGACTATACAGATTGAAAATGATATGCGACAAGGTGAAGTTAAATTGGACCATTGGATGATGCACGCCAAGATTGTAGATCTACCGACCGTCGTAGAATCTCTGAAAACGATCGATAATAAAAGTTTCTACAAAACCGCTGATATCTGTCAAATGATGTTGTGCAAAGAAGAGCCAGACCAACCGTCCATTGAAGAAGAGTCTCCTGCAAAAAATAAAAAGAAAGATCCATATAAAGTGGATAAAAAGTTCTTATGGCCGCACGGTGTAACTCCTCCCACGAAGAATGTGCGCAAGCGTCGTTTTCGCAAAACCTTAAAAAAGAAATATGTTGAAGCTCCAGAGATTGAAAAAGAGGTGAAAAGATTACTGAGAGCTGATAACGAAGCAGACAGTGTGACTTGGGAAGTGATCAAAGAAGATGATAAACAACCAGCTAAAGCAGAGACTGCGGTCAAAGCTGCTCCTGCTAAACCTGAGAAGAAACACAAGCAAGATCGCATTCCCAAACGTGAACCCAAAGTTGATCCCGCTAAACCTCATTCAACTACCCGGGTAGTTGACATATTTGGGGAAGCTGTTAGTGACAGTGAATTGGAAGAAGATAATATAAATGTTGAAAATGTAGATCTGGAAGATAGTAGGATGTCAGCTTATGATAGCCGTTTGTCCGATGCCAGCTCAATGCTCGGATTGGGGGAAGTACTTAAAAGAGATTCTCTACCTTTACAGTTCAGTTCCATGATGTTTGAACCTTCGCAGGGGACGAGCAAGAACTTTGCCCAACTTTCTGATGTCCCAAGCACATCCGGAATTAAGAGTAGGAATCTGTCTTCAGAAGAAGAATTGTCACGTGACTCCTATAAAGACAACATGAGTATTCGTATTGAAAAGGCGCGAACTGAACTAGAGGAGCTTAAACAACGCAGAGTGAGAACACAAAATGAAATTGCTGGAATGGATAACTTGGCTCTAAAACAAAGATTCCAAGAGAACTTACACACTCTCAATCAAGATATCATGTACAAAGAAATGGAATATCAAGGATTGATCACCTTGCAAAACTCTGAAGACATATAAATTCTTCATATCAGTTTTCTTTTATGAATTAGGTATCTACTTTTATGATGCAGTGAAACTTTCAATATTTTGATTACTATTTACACCTTTTATAATTTATATTTTTCTATATATATAGTTGTTTTAACTATATTAAGACTAGGTTTAGACTTAGGTAGAAATATATTATACACTGTATACTTTGGTAGATTTAGGTATCAGCACAAATATTGAGGTGTGAAATATGCCATAAATGGTTAATTAGCTTCACTGTGACTTGTAAGAAACGTCTTTAGAAACTTTATTCTAAAGTCTGTTTTTTTACTATAGATAGCTAGGCAAGATAAAATGACTAGAATAACTACTCAGTCTTTGTGCCCTTACCTTCTACTATTTATCCAAATTAGGTACATAATATACACTGTACTATTTTTCTCTATTAGCATTAGGCGAGGATGTTAAAATCTCGTAATATCGGACAGTATGAGTTCTATGACACAGTCTAGTCCATACACATGGATTAAAAAAATTTTTTTTTTTACACTTTCATAGAATTATGATTTTTTTTTTGCATACAAATTATTTAGGTGCCTATATGAAATATATTGTTTTATAGTTTTTTTGTATCATGTAGTCATTTTAATATACATAAGCAAATATATATTTATTAGGCTCAAGTAAGGAAAGAAGAAAATTAATTTACTGCATTAACTGGTTATTTTTTTGCTGTCTTTGAAATTAATGAGGAGGATTAATCAGAAATATCTAATTAAAAGAAGAAAATATCTCTAACTGCAAGTGCAACACTTTAAATTTACCAAGTAATTTTCTTTGATTTGTTATTATTTAGAAAATTTGTGATTTTATTAAGTTTATGGATTTTTGCAACTATTGAGAAATATTTTTCACTGCTGCAGAAAAGATGATTTAGATTTTTGAAAAATATGTGTGACAACATGAAATATCATTATGTTTTTCTAGATAACATATTTTTTATATTACTTTTTTTTTGAAGTATCAAATTATGATTAAGTATTATTTTTATGAATTAAGATTTAAATGGATGTTGTATTAATAAATGATTTCGAAACCAAGTTAAATCTGTTAGATATAGGTACATCTGTTAGAAACAGTCGTAAGTAAATATTATGATGTTTTGTAGGTTTATTAATTAAGTATCTATTTAAAATATCAATGTCAAATATCTTAACCATTTTAATATTAGTACTAAATACAATTTAGTAGTGTTTGCTGTTTCAAATTACATACAAATAGTCATAATAATTGTTGGTAATATTGACTGTTGTTGCAATTCATAAGCCCATTTAAAATGTTATATCTTGGTAAAAATGCCTATATTCTTGAGTATGCATTTATAAAGATTAAATCCAATTTTGAATTGCAAGAATAGTAGGTTATAGGTTTTGTCTCAGTATACCTTTTTACAGAATTCATAGATATTAAAAATTATGCTTACTACAAGTATACATTTTAACAGATAGATTAAATGTCGTGTTAAATTAAGGAATTAGTCAACATTTAATCAATGGTTAGCATAGTTCTTGTGGTTTCGCTTGTGTATGTCAGTGTTCCCACGAAAACCCTTTTGTTATATTTTAAAATACAAACCTACATTGATGTTAGTGCATAATAATAGTTAAGTAAGTACAAGTACATAATATTGTTATTTTAGTGTAGTCGATTTTATGTTATTCTACACTATAACTTGAATTTTATTATATTTAATTAAAGATGTTTACTTATCAACAAAATTTATATGTTATTGGATTGTAGATAATCTCTTCCCCAATGCAGCCTTAGGCATGAGTGACATGAGCCAGAAAGATCCAAAACATTTTTTTAAATTATTTTGTTACCTACTAAGTAGGTACCTACTTATCCCTACCAGGGTCAATCAGTAGTTAGGTAAGATAAGATAAGAAGTAAATTTAAAAAGTAAATTTTATTTAGATCTATTTTAAGACTCTACCGCTCGTTCGAAAAGCATACCTATCTTATGAGAAGAACGACCCAGAAACTTATTGGGATTATTTTTAAAACCATCATTCACTTTAGCATCTGCAAACATCCCTGATGCTCTACAGTATCGAGGCAGCGCCAAAAGCATCCTGAAGTCTGAAGGCATTGTATTGGACCCGCAGCGTCTTGAGATCCCTGTTTGTACAATAAAAAAAATGAAAATTTTTAGTTTTTCAGCACGAATGATGTGCATTTAGCTTGCTCCAAATGGCAAGGAAACTAAATATTGTTATTTATAAAAAGCGCGAGCAGCTCGCTGCGAGCGCCAAGATTTGTTTTTATTTTTCAGCACTAATGTGCGTTTTGCTTGCTCCGAACGGCAAGGAAACTAAATAATCTTATATTATATAAAAGCGCGAGCAGCTCGCTGCGAGCGTCATGAAAATTTTGAATTTTTCAGCACGAATGATGTGCGTGCAGCTTGCTTCGAGTGGCAAGAAAACTAAATATTTGAAATGAAATGAAAATAATTTATTGGCCCTTATCTAAAGTGGTTATTACACTTGGCTGAATTTAGTCACTAAATTCAGTGACTAAATTAGGATGCACGATATTTTCTTCTAAATTTAGGATGCTAAATGTGATTACACTTGACTTAATTCAGTGGCGACTGAATTTAGGCTTCTAAATTTAGGCAGGTGTAATAAGCCTTTAACAGCTTAAGCTTATGGTGCTTCCACACTGATAAGATCCCGCGTGTCGTGAGTCGTGTCGCGTTAACGCGCGTGATGACGTCATCTGTCGCGTTTCTGAACTATGCATTTGTATGGAGGCGTACACATTTATAAGATCCCGTGTGCTGAGGAGCCATGAGGCGTCTTGAGACGCGGGCGTTCACACTTGTAGCGTGTGTTGTGACGCGAAATTCATTCATTCGCATTTCAACCTCCGCTCGGAAGGTTTCTCTTCCTAATCTATGTCGAAAGGTTTCAAAATGGCAGCTGCCCCCCCCCCCTGGAAATCGAATTTCTTGAATTATATCTGTAGAATAAAAAAAAATTCTTTTGGCGCTCGCAATAAGCAGGTCACACACGTTTCATAGTAAGGACTACATATTTTATTAGGTTTTTAGTAAGAATATTTCATTTTTTCTCTCTGATAAGTAGCGATCATGGTCAGAAATATAGTATTTTCTTGTCGTTAAGTAGTTCGTACATTCTTCATAATCAAGATTTTGAAATTTTCCCGGCTCACAGAAAACTACTCGCGCACTTATTAGTAACAATGTTTAAGTTTCTTGCAGCTCGGAACGAACTAAGCTCACCTTTCGTAGTAAGAAATATTAAAAATACTCGGCGCTTGCAGCAAGCTGTACGCCCTCTTATATTATACGTGAAAATATTTAAATTTCTAACTGCTCAGATAAAGATAACGGCACTTTTTTCGTAGTCCAAAACATAAATTTTTCTCGGCGCTCGCAGCAATCTGCTCGCGCTATTTTAAATAATATTTTAATTCTCCTACCGTTCGGAGAAAATTGACCATACTGTTTACGTTGTCAAAATATAAAATTTTCTTGGCGCTCGCAGCAGGCTGCTCGCGCTATGTTAAGAAATAATATTTTATTTTTTCAACCACTCGGGGCAAGTTAACAGCACTTTTTTCTTGTAAAAAATATAAATTATTTTGTAGGCGCTCGCAGCAAGCTGCTCGCGCTATTTTAAGAAAGGATAAGTATTTGATTTTTCCTACCGTTGGAAGCGAGTTAACTGGACTCTTTTCGCTGTCGAAAATATGAAATTTTCTCGGCGCTCGCAGCAGGCTGCTCGCGCTATTTTAAGGAATAATATTTTATTTTTCCTACCGCTCGGAGCAAGTTAACAGCACTTTTTGCTTGTAAAAAATATTTTTTTTTTCTTGGCGCTCGCAGCAAGCTGCTCGGGTTTTTTTAATGGAAGTATATTTCTGTGTGAGCTAAAAGCAAAACATGGCACATCTTTTAAATAGGTACCTGCCAAAAGTTAAAACATAATATAATATGTACAGGCATAAAGTTCAAGTTCGGTAAAAAAATAATTGACTTCGTCCTTGCTTGCCCCCCCCTGGGTCAGAAGCTGGGTACGCCTATGGTCTAATGTTATTACTACCTAACTCCAATGTTTAATAATCTTTACCTACAAATTTTTTTTTTTTTTTTAATTATCTCTATTTATTACTATATATTATAATTTACACTTATTAACGCTAATATTCTTATTTCTAAAGCGCGAGCAGTACGCTGCGAGCGCCGAGAAAATTTTGAATTTTTCAGCACGAATGATGTGCGTTTTGGTTGCTCCGAGTGGTAAGATAACTAAACATTCTTATTTATAAAAGAGCCGAGCAAAATTTCGAATTTTTCATTACGAATAATGTGTTTCGCACGCTCTGAGCAGTATTAAAAATATTCTATGTAGTAAGAGCAAACTAGAAAACTGTTTGTATTTTTGAAGAAAATTTTTATATTAATATAATTTAATATTTTGACCATTAAGTAAAGCCAGGATTTTTTATAACTTTGACCTCGAAAAGTAACTGATTATTCGTCGACTACAATCCTAGAAGTTTTGTGAACGCGCATAAATGTACCTATAAGTAATTCAGACTATATTTAATACAAGGTGCGCGACTTACTTAATCCAAGTGCCAAAAAAAATTGACTATTAGGTATACATGCGCGAGCACCTCGCTGCAAGCGCAAAGACTCAGGTGCAACCAACGAATTAGGGAAAAACATAAAACGCGAACAGCTTGCAGCAGTTAATAATTAATAATATACTAATCCAATTAATCCTAACTATGAAAGATGATGTGCAGCTTGCTGGAGAACCTACCGATAATTCGTAGGTGAGGACCGAAAAACAAAATTAAGTAGGTACCTACCTACCCAAATTACTCAATGCGCTATCAACAGCGAAACAAATTTATGAACTTGTGCGTTAAGCTTGCTGCTAAGAGAAAAATTTATAATTCTAACTATGAAAGAAGCGTAAAATCAGCCGAAATGATCGGATTTTTTTTTCGACTAGGATTTTTGGGGGTCATGACCCCCTTGACCCCCCCCTGGATCCCCGCCTGGATTGACGGGAGTTGGTACTCCCACGTTAATGTCAAGGTGTGCTCGGGGTGCTGGAGACGCGGCTATATGGTTACTTTTGAAGATAAGGCACTGGCAACACTGTTGCATAGACAAGTACACGTCATTATAGTATTTGTCAACGTCAAATCTTTCATTTTTGTCATTTATCATTTCTTGATTTATTCGAATTCGCCGTTTGCCTGAGCATGAATCCGAATTAATTTTTGCGATTGTATTTATTTTATCTTTAATGCAATTTTATAAATAGTATAAAGTGTGTTGTAGAATTTTATTGCGCACGAAACGTTCTTGGAATCGGGTAAGTTTATTCATTATTAGTTACTCTGAGGAGTATTAGTGTAGGCCTTATTATTTTGTGTAATATCGTGGATCGATGATTTAGTGACGTCCTTAGAGTTCTGAGCATAGAATTCAATATTATACTAATAAGCTAAGTGTGTCGGTATCGACTACACAGTTATATATTAACGTTCTAATAGGTATATACTTTCTACTTTCAAATGACTATTAGGCTAATAATCAAGCTCCATGTTCGATTTTAGGTAGAGTTCAACCACTGTATCGTTTCCATAGACGTCATGAGCAATTTGTTAGCCGGACACCAGCAATTTATAGTTATTGTTGTTTATATCTTTACAATAGTTTAGCTTTTACTGAGTGCCAGAGGCATCCTTGAGCCTTGATCTACATGTTAGCAATGGTTAGTTTCATAGCTGAACAACTCCAGAACAGAATATAAAGTATTTACGTTCTTGTTACAGATAATG
Organism: Hemithea aestivaria; assembly: GCA_947507615.1. Classification (NCBI taxonomy): domain Eukaryota; kingdom Metazoa; phylum Arthropoda; class Insecta; order Lepidoptera; family Geometridae; genus Hemithea; species Hemithea aestivaria. Next base: position 8,495,906 of record OX382323.1, read on the forward strand.
AGACAATATTTAATGAAAACTCTTGTAGGAAAAGCTTTTAAATATCTTAGCATGATATGAAGGATTACCTATAGATAAACAAGCCTAGTGATGTCATGAGTCATGGTTATATCAAATTAGTATGGAACTTTTTAAATTTAATTTTTGTTTTGATGTGTGAAGATTAATTTGAATGATATTTATTAAAGTAGATATTTAGGTATTACAAGACTAATATAATTATAAGTGTACACAAAATGATTGATATCAATAAATGACTATTAACTGGACCTTACCTGTTTCTTCTGACTTGAAAAAGTTTTTAATGTTGTTACAGGCCACAATGAGGTTAATTGTGTCACTGGTATTTGTGGCAGTGATACTCCACTGTTCCTATGCTCCACCGGTGTCTCCCGACAAGTCCAAAGAAGAGGATAGTGAAGTCAAGGATGACTTGGTATGATTTGTTTACTCCAATACAATACACAATACTCTTTATTGCAGTTAAAAGATAACAAATAAAACCGGTCAAGTACGAGTAGGACTCGAGCACCGAGGGTTCCGTACAAACCTACGGGTTTCTACGGAACCCTAAGGAAAAGTGGGTATAATATTATACTGTAGGTTTTGATTCCCTTGCGAGTACTTGCGAGTTTGAAAATATGCGGCTAAAATTGCTGTTTCTTTTGATTGCGTTGACATAGATGTTTGATTTTTTTACAGCTTAAAGTTATTATAAAGCTGAGTATTTGGTATGAATTTCAATTTAATACCTGTATGCGTTCTTGAGGAAAGGGGTAGTAAATACAAAATTATTAAAAATATTTTTATATGATGTTACTAAAAATTTACAGTTTTCGCAATTTTTCCTGTGCCTATGATTTAAGACGTTGCTGCGTACTTACCAAATTTCAAGATTCTGAGTTAGCGGCAAGTACCCTGTAGGTTTTGATTCCCTTGAGAGTAGTCGCGAGTTAAAAATACGGCTAAAATTGCTGTTTCTTTTGAATGCGTTGAGATAGAGGTTTGATTTTATTACAGTTTAAAGGTATTATAGACCTTAGTATTTGATATGAATTTCAGTTTAATACCTGCACGCGTTCATGAGAAATAAGGTAGTAAGTATGAAATTATTAATTATATTTTTTTATATGATGTAACTAAAAATGTACAGTTTTCGCAATTTTTCCTTTATCTGTGCTCTAAGGAGTTGCTTCGTGCCAATTTTCAAGATTCTAAGTTCACGGGAAGTTCTCTGTAGGTTTTGATTTTTTGAGAGTAGTTGCGAGTTTAAAATTGCGACTAAAATTGCTGTTTCTTTTGAATGCGTTGATATAGAGATATGATTTTATTACAGTTTAAAGGTATTATAGACTTAAGTATTTGATATGAATTTCAATTTAATACGTTCACGCGTTCATGAGAAAAGGGGTAGTAGGTATAAAATTATTCAAAATATTTTTTTCATATGATGCAAATAAAATTTTATGGTTTTCGCAATTTTTCCTTTATTTGTGCTCTAAGGAGTTACTTCGTGCCAAATTTCAAGATTCTGAGTTCATGGGAAGTGCCCCGTAGGTTTTGATTTATATGGTAATGTCGAAAATTTGCTGAAATTTGCGACATATTCGACTATATCTTTTGATTGCGTTGGCCTAAAAGTTTGAAAATTTCACAGCTCAAAGAGGCAATAGACCTTAATATTTTCTATAAATTTCAGCTTGTTACCTCCACGCGTTCCTGAGAAAAAGGGTCTTGACAGACAGACAGACAGACAGACAGACGGACAACAAAGTGATCCTATAAGGGTTCCGTTTTTTCCTTTTGAGGTACGGAACCCTAAAAAGACTAAAACTAAACTATATAAAGGTCTACAATAGGCAGCCTTATCACTTAGAGCGATTTCTTCCAGGCAACCAGCTTTGCATGGATTGTTTGAACCTAAAGAGTAGGGTAACTAGCTGTAACCAGAGGTTTCATCCACTGAAAAGCCAACATTATATACTATTACTATTCCAGGGTCTAAGCTGTATATATGTATAATCTCAAATTTCAGCTCAATCGGTTCAGCTATTAAGGTATGAAGAGGTAACAAAGACATCTAGAAACCCATACTTTCACCTTTATAAAATTAGTCGGATAGATTGGCCTTGGAATTTGCAAGTTAATGATAGCAGTTTAAAAAGAAACCCTCCTGACTTCACTGAATTTGAAGCTGGAAAGCTGTTGTTATCTTGTAGGAACATATGATTTATGTAACTACTAGCTGTGCTCAGCGGATTTACCCGCTGTACTATAGACTATGTTATTCCAGGGTCTATGCTATCTCTATACCAAATTTCAGCGCAATCAGTTCTCCTGTTTAGGTGTGAAAGAGTAACAAACATAGTTACATCTATACATTCTTACAAACTTTCACGTTTATAATATTAGTAACATCAGGTGAAAGTAGTGCTTGTAGTATAACTTTCTACATGTTTTATTTCTTTTTCGAGCTTAATCAATGAATACAAATAGTCCTTTCTCAAAAAGATTTAATGCTCTGCTGAGATATCTTTCTTAAGTGCCTACTTTTATCAATGGATAAAAAGCATAGGTTTTTCTTAACACATTGACTGTGGTAAACTCAACACCTGTGTTTTTGAGGTTGGAATGCTTGTGCTGAGTGCTGAATCAAAGAATTTTTCCATACAAAATTAATTTCAGACCACCATTAATTTCATAGTGCTGTCTGTTGCTTATAAGATACTAGCTGCGCCCAGCAGTTTTACCCGCAGTACTTATGTAGCCTATGTGTTATTCCAGGGTCTAAGCTATACCTACACAAAATTTCAGCTCAATCGGTCCACCTGTTTAGGCGTGAAAGAGTAACAAACACACATCCTGACGTCCAGACATCCATTCTTACAAACTTTCACGTTTATAATATTAGTAAGCTGTAAAAAGCAATTGCTCGGTCATGTTACAGCCTGAGATGGGATTTTGGTTACCTGAAACGTATAGGTTGGCCATGCAATCTATAATTGGGATTTCTCAGTTCTATCTGTCTGTGTGTTGGAGTATAAACCCCAATCATTATAATTACGGACAATAGTAAAATTAAGTCAGTTGAGGAAATTACATGACTATTATTATTGTTACTTATCAGAATTTGAAGTGGGAATACCATATTGTGACAAATTGAGTGTAAGCATTAATATAAATTGTTCCTTTATCTAAAAGAATAGTCTATGCATTAATATGCACTAGCTGTGCCTTGCAGTTTTAGCCTCTTAAAAGTAACTGTTGTTATTCTAGGGTGTAGGCTAACTACGTACCAAATTTCAGCCCAATATTACCAGCTATTTAGGCATGTAAACGTGACTAATACTCACATATATACTTCCATACTTTCGCATTTATAATATTAGTAAGAAGTAGGCTTATTGCATCAGTGTGTTCTGTCCAAGGTTGTATTGCTAATAGATTACTTACTTTAATTAGGTATTTTACCTTAAATTATGTATCTTAATGAGTAGTAATTACCATTTTTATGATAATAATATGTTATCTCAGTAACATTATGATTCATGTAAAAACCCAGAAAATTAAATTTTCCTATAACTTGTTGTGAAGCCATAGGCTGATTTAGGGAGGGGGGGGGGCAGGGGGCCAAGGCCCCCCCCCCAAAAGCATTGTAGAGTTACTAATTTCGCACATATTTCATGGTAATGATTATAATTTTTTTCTCGGCGCTCGCAGCAAGCTGCTCGCGCACTTATTGTTAAGGTTGTTTAACCTTTCTAACTGCTCAGAGCGAGCTAAACACACACTTTTCGTAGTAAAAATTATAATATTTTTGCCCGTCTGCACCTCGGCCCCCCCCCAGAACCAAATCCTGGATCCGCCTATGTGTGAAGCTAATATAATACATTTAAAAATCTCATGTCACAGTGTTTGTATCATACTCTCATGATACGTCATTACAGATTTTCTTGAAATTGAATATTTGTTAGGAAGATCCAGATACATTTTCGCCTTTCAGCTATAGTTAATGTTGTATCCTATCAAGGTATTCTCTGTGATTTCACTTCTTAAATGTGATCAGTGTATTATCCCCGCATACGCGTACCAGTACCAGTACCAGCACGCAAAATGGGCCAAGAGGCCTAGTTGCGGAAAATTGCCCGCGTACCAGTATTATCCCCGCATAAAGTATACATTTAAATAACTACATACTATAGGTACTTCAACCTTATCAGTGCCATACTCATAGTAAAATTTCATCTCAATCAGTTCAGTTTCTTAGGTATGAAGAGGTAACAAACACATCCATTCTTTCACATTAATAATATTGATTTATTATTATTAATACAATTATTATCTCTTGCGAAGTGACCTATGGTGCAACATGATATAAACACAAAGTCCTTTTGTTCAGAAATATGTATTGGAGTTAATAAATAAGGAATGGTTTTCAATAGTTCTCACTTCATTTCTCTAGATCTTAGGAATTCTCGGTTCATAATATTATATTACGAATGTCGTGCTTTAAACTACCTCTAATATTATAAACTAATATTCTAAAGACGTGAAAGGATGTCTGAATGTATGTTAGTCGTTAGTTACTCTTTCACGCCTAAACGGGCGGACCGATTGAGCTGAAATTTGGTATAGAGATAGCTTAGACCCTGGAATAACATAATATAGGCTTACAGTACAGCGAGAAAAACTGCTGGGCGCAGCTAGTTCTATATAAATTTACTCTGTGTGTAATGTGCCTAGTTTTGCTGCTTACCTTCAGTTTTGACCTTAATGTTCTTAAAACTTGTTTGCAGAAACAAAACAACTCTAGTTTGTATTGCTTGCTTTAACTGAACTACTTATTTAAAAGGCCACTAGCCAGCCTACTTTTTATATCATTATGTATCCTTAAAGGGATTCTTTTTTCAAAAAATGTTTCACATGTTTTAATTCAAATCATACATGCAATTGATAGATCTAAGACTCGTAGTTGAAAATCATATTGGTCTTCTTTAAATTATTGAAACCTAAATAAAAAAAAACACAAGTATAAAAAAAAGTAAAAAAGTATTAAATTGTGCAATCAATTGTATGATGAGGTTTATGGTAAATTTGTTACTCAAAACTTTGGTTTGGTTCATTTAGGTAAAACCTTTCTTAGGAGTATCAAGTGTCAAAATCAAAGGGTCTAGGTGAAGCAAGCGCTTCACCTTGACCTGTAATGAAAACTTTTATGATTTTATAATAACAAAATAACTTTGAGGTTACCTACTAAAAATATAAATGCTAAATGTATTAATTTGATATCATATTAATTTTACCTGTTACCTATATGAAAGTTTTATCACCTTTTCCATGCTCGCGCAAGCTGTTCTGCAATAGTGATGCAAAATCAATGTTGAATGAGACTTTTTTGTTATAGGCAGAGTATATGGAGTACCACAGATACTTGAAGGAGGTAGTTCAAGCGCTGGAGAGTGATCCTGACTTCAGGGAGAGGCTGGAGAAGGCTGATGAAGAAGATGTTAGGGTAAGCATAGAAACATGTACCATCAAGGAAAAAACCCATTTTATTGTTGATCACAAAACTTGTTATTGAGATTTGAAACGCAAAAGAAAATGATTGCAATTCTAAGTAGGCACTGCCACGGATTGGATGACTTCATGGATGGCAAAAAAATCACAATTTATTGATATAATGCAGACTTTATTGAGGCCAAAAAAACGGTTTACAATAAGACATATACACATCGTTTATATTGTTCTGTAGGTATCATATGGAGAGAACATTACACTATACATATTATACTCAGATAATTATATATGGTAAACATGGAATCACTTGATAGTAGGTACCTACCTATTATAGACAGGTCTTTATTCGAGATTGGAACAATGTATACAAATAAAATTGGGCAGGTGTTGTAGTCTTTTTTTTTTTTTTAATACCGCCTCATGCGGACAACATAACCTGCTGCTATGGGTTATTGCAGCACCCTTATATACTATTTATAAAAAAAAACATACTATTAATAATTACAATAAACATAATTTAATTATTATCTTCCTTTCATTATTTTTCTTTTTCTTTTTCCTCTCTCAAAATTTTTTTTTCCTTTTCATTTTCCATTTTTTTTTTCCTTTCTTTTCAATTTAATTTTTTTTTTTTTTATATATATTTTTTTTATCCTTTTCTTTTTTGGTGTTGTAGTCATGAACTATAATATAAATGCGAAAGTGCCTTCGTTACGCTTTCTCGTTGTTATCTACTGAACCGATCGTCATCAGTACACAAATTGTCGGGGGTACAGAAAAGAATTTGAATTCCATCCACGTAATTTTATCCACGGCTCCCTTGAGATCCATATTGTAATAGTCAACCTGAACGAGGTCGTGGGTAACAACCGAATTAAAAAAAATGGGTAAGACGCACATTTTATTTCATGACTGGTGGTTAACTAGTCAGCTCAACCAATTTAATTAAAATGGTGGTCCCGGACCTTTTCACAGAAAAAAAAGGTTTTTACAAATCGGTTCAAGTGTCTTTAAATTGATGAACATGAATAAAAAAGAATTGAAGTCAGTTAATAACTGTGATTAAAGTGATGTTATATTTATTGTTTTGACAGACTGGTAAGATTGCCGAGCAACTGGACTTTGTAAATCACAATGTACGGACAAAATTGGACGAGATTAAACGCCGGGAGATGGAGCGACTACGTCATTTAGCGACAAAGGTACCTACAATATGTGTATCATACATATAATAATATGTAAAATGATAATGCACTTTTTACGTGTTGTTGTTTCAGGCTAATCAGATTCAGTCTGGAAATCTTTAACATATTAGAAATCTTAAATTGTAATTCTTGCACATACATAATACATGTCCTATTTGCTATGGCCTTTTTCGCGAGTTAAAAATAGCCTTTTGAATTCGAAGTCAATAACTAGACTTTTAATATCACAATTTTCCTACTTAGTGCACAAATCCAAAGCTATACTTTACTTGGATTTTATTTGTACCTACAACCTACATGTTTAAAGCAGTCCTATGCATCACCACTGGTCGTATTACATCAGGTTTTTATATATAATAGAAGTAAGAAGACGAGCGAGACGCTTTCCTTATGTTAAGAGATAATGCTGCCCATTATTAGTACAGTGCTACCCAGGATTTCTTAATAATGTAAAATTCTAGGTGCATTGCGCCAACGCTTCTTACTTGAAGAGTCATAAAATGTTAAGAATCTTCAGCCCAGTAATTTCACTAGAAAATGACTTTATCTGTTCATATTCGATTACTATGTAGTAAAGTAATGTTGATACATTTTGTTTTCAGCAATATGAGTTGACAAACAATCTAGATGCGCAAGGCAAAGTATCAACTAATGAACATTTGGACCACGGCAACCCACACACCTTCGAGATCGAAGATTTGAAGAAGCTCATCAAGAAAACCACTGCTGACCTCGAGGCTGCCGATAAACAACGCAAGGAGGAATTCAAGGTAAAGATGAAAACATTTTTTTATGGAATCAAATCAAATCTATTTGACTGTATAATAATATATGAGATCTGTAAAATTTTCTATAATATGAGATGTGTAAAAAATTAGATGTGTACAATAAATAAAAAATGTACAATTCTTTCTTATAAAAGATAAAATGTGTGTATAGTTGTGTTGTAATAAGTAACAAGACAAGCAAATCAATTGCCTGATGATAGGCATCATGATTGCCCATATGAGCCACATAGTGTTTTGTAATTCAATATTCTGCGTGACCCTAAACTGTGCCTGTTGAATCTCGATGCCTAGTTTTTTCGCTGGTATTATTTCCCATTAGGATGCAGATATGACGGATGATAGAGCAGAATGGAGGAGAAAAACGTGTTGTGCCGACCCTACCTAGTGTGGGATAAGGGCAGGAAGAAGAAGATTTCCCTTTAGTCCGGAACAAAGTAATGCCTGCTCATTACTACTTGGCGGATAAATAACTATTATATATATACTTACAGCAATATGAGATGGAGAAAGAGTTTGAAAAGCACCAGAAGATAGAGAGCCTAGACGAAGCTCAGAAGAAGGAATACATGGAGAAAATGAAGCAAGAAGATGAAGCTAAGAAACATCACCAACCGGTAATACGAACTTTGCTTTTTTTTTTGGAAGAAATAAATTGTAGATTTAACCAGGTAAAATAATTGACAAAACTTTATTTAGTCACAGTACAATATTTAGCGTCACTTAGTTCAATTCTCGCAAAGCCATTGTATAGCACTGTATAAGTGTTGCATAATAACTTCCCGCGTATAATCATGCATCTAAATCTCACCAATGCATTATTATTCAGCCATGACCGAGTTCTTTACCAGTTAAATCATTACACGTATTGCTTTTATTTTGTATACCACTGATAGTGGCTTTTTTAAAACCTGTAAACCTGGTGGCATGGCATTAGGTGTGACGCAACAATTTAAAAAATGATTCAGCCGACATGGCCCTTCATTTTCGTCGTTTTGAAACATAATTTAGAAATATTCGTATTTTGGACAACTTCAAAACGTTACCTAAAAAAAGTTAAAGTGTTAAGAAGTAATAACATTATGAGTTAGAAGCCGATAACGTGAAATGAGCCTATCGACTTTTATTACCAGTTCAAATCGAATATTCTAGAATATAGAAGTTATTAGCTTTACTGTGCCTATAAAATTGTTATTGTTTTCCAATATTATTTTTGAGGTAAATTAAATTTAATATTTTTCGATATTAGATGTGTGTAGATATTTAGAATCCATAAAATCATAATTACTTTTTTAAAGAAGATAAGAATAAAGACAACGTCACAATAAATATCTCTGTGTAGAATTTCAACTTAATCCGTTCAGCCGCTTCAGGTCACCGTTAATATATCAAACAAATTGTAACACCTTTCTTTAAAGTATTTATGTACCTTAAGTACATAGTAGTTAGTTAAGGAAAATAATCAAAATTAACATTGTTTTCTATACCCACCGCATCTTTTTTATTCGTCTTAGTCTAGACTAACCATGGCATGGGTAGGAGTAGTCGTACCCATGTGATGCATACATGATTATATGAACATAATGACTTGCTAACACAGCTCCATCACCCCGGCTCTAAGCAACAACTAGAGGAAGTTTGGGAGAAACAGGACCACATGGATCAGCAATTTGACCCTAAAGTATTCTTCATGATGCACGGTAAGTCGTGTACATACATAATAATACAATTACAATTGTATTTAACAGTTACACCACCCCGTTACGAAGGATCAGTTGTTAGACGTATGGAAAACCGGTGACAAAATGGACACTAAAGATTTCGACCCAAAGGTGTTTTTCATGATGCACGGTAAGACGCGTGCGATTTCAAAGTAGCTCACTAACAAATGGATTTGAATAACATATCTTTAAAATAGTAATAAAACACCATTATTTATAGCATGTAGTGTTTTGTTTGTTTGTAGTTGTTTTTCATCAGCACGTGTTTGTGTCATAACATAGTACTGAAATTAGTTAAGCTTACTCGCATTGTACTGTTTGATCATAAAATTATACATTCGGGCTAGGTAAATGTACAAAACCAGCGCTGTTTTGTAATTCGTCTAACCGTCTATTAGCCAGATTGAAAATTATTGAACTACATTGATGCGGCGATTGTTTAGCCGGGTGACATTTTGTCATTTCATTATCTATTACATTATATTAAATAAATATCCAGTCTTAATGAGTAAAATTTAGTATACCAGTTTGATATTTAGTGCATGTTTTACTTGCAAGTTGCAATGCTAATATAGCTAATATAATGTTGCGAATGCATGCAGCATTTTGGTGCATGCGACCACCATTCCCATTATAGGAAATAGCAAAAAGAACAAAAATGTAATGCAAAATCTTTTTTTCTGGACTTCTCGCGTGTGAAAGGAAGTAACATCATAAACGAGGCGGTGTAGCCGTTACAGCAATGTTTTTAAAACAAAGCATTGACAACCGTTAACACATTGCACAGTCACTTATTAGTCTAGAAAGATTAACACAAAAGTGTTTTCGTATGAAAGTAGATTACAAAACTGATACTGACTAGACGTGTGCGCCGCGCCGCCGCGCCGCCGCCGCCGGTCATTTTGGTCACGCCGCCGCCGCCGGTCATTTTATTGGCGTGAAATCGGCGTGACTTTTTTCACTTTATTAATGTTATTATAATATTGTTATCATCATTATCATCGAAATAAAATAAGTGAAGACACAAGAAATATCCCACTTAAATTTAAACGACTTGAAAGGGGTTAAATATAAGTATAAATTGATACGGTATTTCCACGTACAAATTTATGTAAAAGAATAGAAAAGAATGAAACAAGTCGGGGCCTCGGGTTGACACGCAACTACCACTAACTGTTGCTATTGCTACCCGAGTAGTAAATTACTAACATTTTGTCAAATTAAACGTATGATTTTTGTATGGAACTATGATGAGGTTCGTTGGCAATCGTTGTCGCTGTGTGGACTTGCCTTGATCGTTGTCGCTGTGAAGGCCAACATAACGCCAGGATCACATAACATCGCGTTCCAGCCTTCGTTGAAATATCTTGGACACGTCTTCGATGGGTGGTGCGATTTTCCGGGAGCACTTTGCCCGGTTGTCTCCCCGCCTGATCCGTCCGCTACTCTAGCGGTGGATGGATAGAGAGCACGGGTCGTTGACCTTCAGGTTCGTGCAGGTGTTTTCCGGATACAGATGCTTTGGAAAGGACTTGCATGCATCACGTAGCCGGCAGAGAACCGACCCCTGCTTGCCACCTCTGTGGTTGCGGAGTGGATACGCGTGCCCAGCATGGGTCAGTGAGCACCGTACCTCATCGCAGTTATGGGGAGGAACTCTTACTATCAATAGAAAGAGCCATGGTTGGCAGTTGGCAGGCCGCGGACTTATTCTGCGAGAGGACACTATCGCAGAAGGGGATCGCGAAACGCGAACGGGAGTTCACCACTGACTTCCCTATGCGTGCCCGGAGAAGGGGGCATCGGAAGCGCATCTTCCGCGCCCTTCTCCATCCCCCTACTTAGGTCTAGACAAAGTACAGGGCTACTCGTCGCTGACAAACCGACCCACGAGGTGGTGCGCTTTGGAGGGTGGGGTCCTCCTGTCAATAAGGACCTAACGCCATCGGGGCTGTGGATGAGTGCTTCGCTGTTCCCGCTACCTTGGCACTATGGCGTCCGCAGGAACACCCCCAGTTTTTTAGTGGGTATCCCCGCCGTGCCCATTATTACAAGATAGACCCACATACCCAAAGAAAAACGGCCAACTTAACGCCAACCGCTGAACAGTCCGGAATGACCCCTACACGAACACGGCTGTTATTTTAAATCTCCCTTCCCCATATTACAATGAGCGGTCGGTGAGTCAAGTCTCTAAGGACGTTTCGTGTAGAAGCGAAAAACATGTAAGCTCTCTCGTTGTTTACTATCTTTATCGTAGCAATATCTGCAGCAGTTTTCATCATCGTCGTCGTTGTAAGTCCCTGAAGGAGTCTAGTCTAAGTTTTAAACAAACCCTTAAGATGAAAGTCTTCAATCAATGTGAGTTACCAAGTTGACATAGGGCACTGAAACGTGATCTTTTACTATTGGCCTCATCTTAAAGCTTAAAGTCAATCAGTGAACTATGGAGAGGGCTATACTCGAGGTTTCTCTACGCGATCGAATCAGGAATGAGGAGATCCTTAGACGAACTAAAGCCTCTGACATAGCCCAGCATATAATCAAGGTGAAGTGACAATGGGCAGGCCACATAGCACTTAGAGCGGATGACCGATGGGGTCGAAAAGTGCTCGAGTCGAGACCACGGACTAGCAAACGCAGGGCAGGATGTCCACGCAAAAGGTGGACAGACAGCAGGTCGCTTCCAACCGGTATATATGACAATCCAAAGGGGAGGCTTATGTTCAGCAGTGAATGTACTATGGCTGAGATGATGACTTTACTAACAAACCATTAGTTATTAAACCTTGATGCAGGCAAAATATGCGAAAGGTTGGGTGGTGCATTAGATGGTGGAATTAATGCTCACTATTACATAGTGTATCGTATAAATTCCTTGCCACCTCTTTAGCGTCAAATTGGAGCGGAATTCCCATTATTTCTACTATTTATTGATATTTAATTAATAATATTATCATAGATTTCCGCAAAATAACGGCTAATTTCATTAAATATAACAAATAATATTTAAGAAACGTGATTGAGCACGCTTTATTTTGATTTTTGTTGAATTTTACCCCCACGCCGATTTCACGCCGATTACGCCGCCGCCGCCGGTCATTTTTCGACCAGACGCCGCCGCCGGTCGTTTTATAATCGGCGCACATGTCTAATACTGACTATTCATTATAATATTTATGTCATAGTATAAGTAGTTTTTGCTATCATGACATCGTTGAAGAGCTTCCTCTTTGCGTGCGGCTCACTCGCTCGCACGATAGATGACAAAATTTAAAATATAAATTCGTAGAATTGACTTTTTGATTTTTTTCTTGTTCAAGCTCACGAGAGATTCGCTTACAAAGACGAGACCCTTAAAGCCCATGCCAATTTTTAGTATACAGTATGTACTGAAAAGTTCTATCAAAATACCAACAATAAATCATGGGGTCTTTAGGATGAATCAACTATAAAAAGACAAGAAATATATGTACATAATAGGGATGTTGACACATGTTACGAATTCATATAAACTTATGTTTTTCACATAAAAGACAGTATTTAAAAACCTATAATCACATTTTAAGGATCTATTTACAAGCCAAAATTGAATAAAATCAATTTTAATTTCAATAATTTTTACTTATTGTTACGCGAATGCGAACGCCAATCAGAGCGCGTGACGTCACACCACTGGCACGCACTGCACCGCACGCAGTCAGCGGGACTTACGCTTCCTATGAAATGTTCATGATATCGACACACTTTAATTATTCAAAACTTAAAAACCACTGAACCGATTTTGATACAACTTATACAGTGCCCTAAGTTGGTCCGAATTTAAGCAAAAAAAGTCAATAACCAAAATGGATCTTATATTTTCAGAGAGACATTTTAGTTATTGACTTTATTTTTGGTTTAAGTATGGACCAACTAAGGGCTCAGTTTAAGTTGCATCAAAATCGGTTCAGTAGTTTTTAAGTTATGAATAATTAAAATGTGCCGAAATCAGGAACATTGCTTAGGAAACGTAAGTCCAGCCAGTGGTGTGACGTCACGCGCTGTCAGATGACAGTTCGGAACGTTTTAGCCGGAATTCAAAAAAACATTTTTATTTACGTATTTTTAAATTGAAATTTCATTTATTTTTGCATAAAAATATGATATTCGTGTATGAAATGGGTCTATCTATCAAATAAAAGCAATTCCAAAAATTAGTCAACATCCCTATTATGTCATTTATTATAAATTAAAGCCTTATAGTTAATTTATTGCTGTTGGTATATGGGTAAAACTTCCTTTTCAATACAAACTGGATTGAAAAGTGACAATGGGAATTCTAACCTTTTACAGCACGAGTTTTTTCTACAAGTTCAGTACACTTTAGTGAGAAGATTTAAGTCAAATTTAAGGGTTAAATCATTAACATCAGGCTATATGTATAATTATTTTCGCAAGTGTTTTAGGCATTACGGTGAATTAAACAATTATTTATGTATGCAGACGTCGACGGCAACGGTGTTTGGGATGCGGACGAAGTGAAGGCCCTTTTCATTAAGGAGTTAGACAAGATGTACGGTCCGGGCGGCCCCAATAAAGATCGTCATGAGAGGGCTGAAGAAATGGAGCGAATGAGAGAGCACGTCTTCAAGGAAAACGACAGGAACCGTGACGGTCTCATAGACTTTGAGGAGTTCATGTTGGAGACGCAGAAGGCAGAGTTCAACCAGGACGAAGGTATGACAGGTATCTTTGAAAATGTGTTAATTTATGAATGCAAAAGATTGGACGTACGCAGTTCACGCTTAAACGAATAAATTGATTATAAGCTGAAACTGGTTATCTACGAATAACCTAATATAACTCAAGATTAAACCGCTGCGATGGGCACAGCTAGTCGTAATATTAAGAATCATGAGTTTAGGTTCAAGATTCCATTCAAAAATATGCTCGGTACGCCTAGCCCTATATTTGCAACACTTTTTCTTCCAGATACAACAATAACGATAGAATAATTGTTATTCGAGCAGTAAATGTTTTTAGTGAATAATTCTCTGCTTGTAATGTATTTCCTTTTGTGTAGTGTACAATAAAGTATTATCTATCTATCTAAATGATTTCTAGCGCTGTATAAGAAACGAAAATAATGTAGTTTATCATTAATGACATTTTATCTACAGGTTGGAAACCAATCGATGAGAACCAAATCTACACACAAGATGAGTACCACGAGTTTGAAAGGAGGCGCTTGGAGGAGGTTAAATTCTTGCAGCAACGGGGATTGGTCAGTATACACATATCTGTATTATATTAATTTGTCTTGACGAACTGACCATTATTCGCATATAAGTGTAAGTGCTCAGACTTCGCCATCAGCATAAGATTGTAGGCAGAAATAGTCGAATATCCAAGGTTAACGTCAGTTACTGACGTTCAGTCAGTTTCTTCTGCCGAGCACTTAAACCTGCAGGTCTATTGGCACACCCACTAAGATTGATGTCCATTTCAATGTACATTACTGCGTTTGTTATTTTTACTCATATTAATGAGGATGTACACATGTTTGTCTATGGATTTTAGTGTTTTACATGTGGGTGGGCGATAGCCAATAGACCTGCTTGAAACATTGCCTAATTCACAGATTTTCATTGTTAGACTCGGGTCTCTCTGTCTCAGTCTCTTCCTAGGAGGCAAATATCCTACATTGAAATTATGTAACTTCTTAACTTCCTTATTTAACACCTACACTATGGTCACTGACTTCGCCAACGGAAACGTTGCATAATCTCATACCCTTAGTCACTATACCTACTACCTACCTACCTACAATATATATTATTGTCGACTTTACAGGTTGACCAGTACGGGCGTCCCTTACCAGGATCTGAGCGCCAAATCCATCAAGCTCGACAACAGTTCCATCATTTCCAACAACAACAGGCCATTCAACAGCATCTTCAACAAGGGCAATATCCCGGACAATATCCACCAGGACAAGTTCCTCAAGGATACCAACAACCACCGGTCAACCAGGGATACCAGCAACCACAAGGAAACCAGGGATACCAACAACCGCAAGGAAACCAGGGATACCAACAGCCACAAGCTAATCAACAAGGCTACCAACAACCTGCTCAAGGAAATCATGGGTACCAACAACCTGCGCAAGTAAATCAGGGGTACCAACCCCCTCCTGGCAATCAGGGCTACCAGCAACCTCAAGCCAGTGGTAATCAACAAGGCTATCAACAACCGCCAGCCAATCAACAGGGGTACCAACAACCTCCAGCCAATCAACAGGGGTACCAACAACCGCCAGCAAATCAACAACCCCCGCAACCTAATCAGCAAGCGTACCAACAACCTCAAGGAAATCAACCTCCTGCAAGCAATCAGCCGAGCAACCAGGCCCAGCAAGGAAATCAGGCCAACCAACAAACACCAAATCAAGGTCAACCTCCGCCCCAAGGTCAAGCTCCCCCCCAAGCCCAAGTCCCCCAAAACCAACCCCCCGCTCCTCAAGCGGGACAAAATCAACCGCCGGTTAACGTAGGAACTCAGTAAATCTCATATTTGGACATCTATATGTAGATAACGTTTATATACGCAGACCTATGAACTGAGTTATATTATTAAATAAACTAACACAATTTGAACAAAATTTTTTAATTATTAGATGTTCAAAACATTTAAAACACCATCCTTAGGTTCCGAAAGTATCATAATATTCACCTGAAAAAAAACTGGCCAGGTACTCTGTAAACATGAACAAGTGAATTAAAAAAATATCCTGTTGTTATATTTCAAGCACATCAGCTGTCTGACTACACTACTTCGTGGTTAAAAAATCATCTTGTCTAACTACTGTTGTATAATTTGGGCCTATTTTAAGCAAATAAAAAAGAGAGGTTACAATCCTTTTGAAGTCACTTGAAATTTGTTTATTTCATGTAAAGTACGAAATATGAATTATAACTACTTATGAAAAAATATAAACATGTCACCCAATTCCTCCCTAGACCATAATTTTGTGCGTGAATTAAGCACAAGAGTGTCGGGAGTGGCCGTTACAACCGAGACCTAGAAGATAAAGTATACATTAAACATAAGTTTTACGAGCGACTCATCGAACGATGTTCACCTCTTTTTGCACCCGGCGTCTACGTCCAGCGTCTACACCCTTTTGATGCTGCGGTTTCATTGTCCCTTTCCCTTGCATTACTCTGTTGAGTGCGCGCTGCTTTAGGATAATCGTGACCTCACTTCCCAACAACGGGCGCCAGTCTGGTCCCTTCAGTCTTCAGTCCTCCTTAACCGTGTAGTATTAGAATGGTCTGCAGGCGAGCTCGTACGGGCGCTGGGTGCAACGACACGGCGGAATCCTCAATCCTCATCGCTGTCTATTTTGGACAGATTAGTTTAGATAACAAAATATGATCCATCTGGACATCACTATTATAGTACATGATATTTAAACAAAAGTATGTATACCTGAACTGCTTATGCGCTCGCTGTTTTGACATTTTTCGCTTTATCCACTTAGGTAATGCTGGGCGAAATCTGTACCAATATTTTTTCAGAGCGTCACCTAAAATATAATGTAATAAACATAAATATTGTAATAGATAGTATACCTATTGTGGGTTCAAGGGTGTTAAGAGCGCTTATACAACTGAATATACCTTTTTAAATATATCAAACTGGAAATACTTTTAAAATGTGTGTAATAATATTGTTCAGGGCTTATCTTAAGAAATTTTCTTCTAATTCTGAAGACAAATTTCTACGAATTTATATTTCAAAATGTATCAAAAAGTGCGAGCGAGAGAGCGTCCAGTTGTATAAGCGCTCTAATGTCACGGCAAAAATATACTACAAGTGTGTTTAAAATCATGTGTCTAAAAAAAATAAGGTCTTATCGGCAATTAACTGGCGCCATCATATTTTTTTCTACCCGATGCGAAGTTGTCGAAAGTAGTTTTTTCCTAATAAAACAGTACTTTTATTCCTACTATACCTCTTCATAACATATAACTCGGTTCATGGTCTATAGTTCATGACAGTGCCAAATCCCATGCACTAATTAATAATTATATTAATATTAAGACTTATAATAATAAATAGTTCTCACAGTTGACCCACGTTAAAATTATTATATTATTATGCAAGCTCCATGTAATGTAATTAGTGGGTTTATAATGCCGATTTAAATTGAGATTTATCTAGTTTTATGTTCTGAGGTATACACGCAATAATGAACTACCTACAAATAATATTATGTAGGTTGCTTGTTATGGGTATTAACTATCAACCATCCTTTTGTCTCTATAACAATCATTCCTTAGCTATTCTTATGTTTGTTCTGTTCTTCCATGTATCTTTAAAAGGCAAGCTACACCTCGCACGAAATGTCAAATTCTCAAAACAAAATGTCAAATGCTCTTTTTTCATGACAATTTGATATTTCGCGCAAAGTGGAGCGCTGTATTTAGTTTCGTTACTGTTACTGCTGGCACAGACTGCGGCCGTCCGGCCAGCACTAGCAGAGAATAAATGTTCCTAGGTTACTTTTCTGTAAAATGTACTAAAGTGATGTTGGAACATTTTTCTAATGCGAAGCGGTGTAACCTGAGGGCCTATTGGCTAATTCACACCCACTACGATTTATGACAATTTTAATGTACATTACTGCGTTTGTTCTTTTACTCATATTAATGAGGAGGCTTAAGCATCAGTAATGTACGCAATTTTGTCTATGGATTATAGTGGTGGTGGTGTTATGGAGTATAGTGTTTACATGTCGTTTAGCGATAGCCAATAGGCCCTCTGTGTGATTGTAGTCTGCCGCAAGTCTATATTCTTCATTATTATTTTATACACTCAATACCTTTGACAAGCCACTGGCTAAATTTGCGTGCATATGGCAGACATTATATCCTATGACATTTTATATTATACAGATATTCTATCAACTAAATAGACAAGTTTAGTCTCACTTTCTTGAAAACATAATAAGTACGAGTAAATTATTATTATGAGAATAAGTAAGTAAATTTAACCTGATAGCACACTTAAGTAAATTATGGCGTGGTTATTTTTACCGAAGTGATTTTGGCTTGTGATATGTCTTAATAATTTAAAATGTCATTAATTTTAGCTGTATTTTTTAATCATTTGTGTTGTGTGAAATAATTATTAATATTAAATATATTATAATGATAGTAAAAAAATAGCGGTTTTATTTATAAGTGCCCTGGTTTTGGGAGTTCTCCTAACGAAACTGTTTGTTGCCTCTTCATTAAAAATCAAGAATAAAACGAAGGGCTTTTATCAATGAGGATAACCACAGGGTTCCTCTCAGTAGCATAACTTTAGCACCCTTTGTCGCTTGTTAATATAAATTACTCATTAATTATAATTAGTAATTATAATAAAGAGTTATGAGGAAGATGGCTATATTATAAAGATACATACCTACTTGTGTCAAGACATTTCTAGGGAATCCCGGCGTTATAATCTTGAAATATCTTGTGTAGGTACTTATCTGTTGTAAACTAAAGTGGTTTTTCCTGGTTCATAATATTATTATTGTATTATAGGGACCTTTGTAATATTATAATGTAAGTACGTACCTACCTATGCATTGTATTGAAAATGATCACATTGATAGACCATCGCATTTTTACTATGTCTATGTTAATATAACATGGGCAAAAATTTTATTCTTCACACCTATTTAAACGTCTGAACCGATTTGGCACCAATTTGGAGTATAATTTGCTTAGATCCAAGAATATTAATAATTATTAGAATTTCATCGGGTATAAGATAGGTAAGGCGTAAGGAGAGGTAAGGCGTTGAAAATGAATGAAATATTAAATTTTCAGCTCATATTCTTGCTAAATTTGTCTGCGAATCATGGACGGAATACAAGATTGGGAGTGGATTGGGATGTGTGTTGACAAGAAAGACAATTATTGTATTTTCTCAGATCATAAAATAACGGAAGTATAATATTATGTGGGCTTATGTTTGATTTTTCCACACATAACACTAAACCAATTGACATAAATTTACAGTAACACAGCTTTCATTTCAAAGTGTAAGATGCACACCAGTTTTCTTATAAATCAATACCACATCAAAGGAACATATTCAATGTTTCTGCTAAAAAAATTTCAAATAACCACATAGGCGGATTTAGGCCCCCCCCCTAGCAGGGGGCCAAGCCCCCCCCCCCCCCCAGAAGCATTGTAGAGTTACGAATTTTGCACATATTTCATGGTCAAGATTATAATTTTTTCTCGGCGCTCGCAGCAAGCTGCTCGCGCACATATTATTAAGCATATTTGAACTTTCTAACTGTTCAGAGCGAGCTAAACACACTTTTTTCGTAGTAAAAATTATAATATTCTTGCCTTGGAACCTTGCCCCAGAACCATCCTGGATCCGCCCTTGAATAGCCATCATAATAATATAGGTACCTACCTAAGTAATCTAGAAGTAATATTATCGTTTCGATAAGAGGAAGCTAATTTTCCGCTGCAGAACTAAATAAGAGTATGAGTTCACGATAACGTCATTGTTATTGTGATCTGAACAGGGCATTGTACGTGGCCTTATTCGTTTACAAGGTACGACTCATGCATTGCATACAAACGCTGAGTCGTGTCACATTTGTAGAGGTGGCAGTTTACTCAGTTTGCCTATACCTATAAGTACCTAGGTATTACTCAGACTGGTCATGTTAAGCACAAGAACATTTAGTTTTCTGCCCTCTTCGAATTTTCAGACTTCCTTTCCTTAATGCGTGTGCTGCAAAACTACTTTTGACCTTGCGATGATTCATAAAATCATAAAATTTACTGCTTCTGCGGGTTCTAATTCTATCAAATTGTAAAACCTTGATATAAATAGGTACCTACCTACTCGTTTCCTTTGATACCATTATTTTATACTTTACTTAGCCCTGGTAGAAACATTTTATTATGCGGGTAAAGTCTATCACAAACAAATCCCTCAGATAATAAAAAAAACTGTGAAGCCTAACAAATATATAGGTATAATTAGTTTATGTACGTACGTTAGGTTACGTTCCTCACGTGACGCTATATATTATGGTTTCGTGATTAGTGTTTTAATTAATAGGTACCTACCTATCTAAGTATGTCCAATCCTTACAAAAATCCGCTATTTACAAACTTTTAATTTTACGTTGAAACTTAATGCATTGGTGCATCCTCTTAAATTATTATGTAAATATTGACTTAAATAAAATATTAAACTTTACCGTTTCAGGATTTTAAGATTGGTGGTTATTTATCTAATAAGAGATTAGGCATTAATTTATTTTTTTTACGAGTATAAGGAAAATACTAGTTATCAACATAAACGATATTTGCGAAACCAAAAGCCTATGAATGTAATAGGTATAAAATAAAGTGGGTAATTTTCTAAGAAGCGTTTAACAAACAAGAAACTTGTTTGCGCGCATTTATGTAACCACGCCGAGAATATATTTTTGGTAAACAATAAATTATAATCTGACTCAGAATGCATCTGTTATCTTGATATATGATATTATAATGTTATGCTATATAGTATAATCAACTTTTTTAGTGCATCATTGGATGTTAGATCATCAGAAATGGCCATAACTTTATGTTTTTCGATAGATGCAAACCACTACAGACTAATAATAAAACTTATATTACCTGTGTAAAATTATTAATGTGTGAGTTTATGTCGGCTTTTTTACCTATTAAAGCCTAAACGAAGAACTATTTGAGCTGAAATTTAAGACGTACAAACATAATATTATGTAAGTAGTTTCTGAAGTGACACTTTTAAGCTTCATTTCAACGAGTAAAACCGCTGAGTTCAGCTAGTAACTGAAGAAAGTAGAAATTGAAGGTAAGTGATAATTTTTTTCAAAAAAGCTTTTAGCTCAGCTTGTAACGACGCTCGTCTTGTCCATGCTAAAACCATCAATGATGTAAGTCAAGCTTAGGTCGTGCTTAGTCATAATACTTGGTACCTAACACGCGTGGTGTGCTGTCTTCCAAAACAATGGATGCCATACATAGCCATAATTACTTGTACATTTGGTATACCTGTACCTACTAGGCGCCTGCAAATTATACCTAATTATTCGTGCCAAAATTGTTATTAATAGGTAAATAACAACGAATTAGGTAAATAAGAAATAATATTTTATATTACCGTCAAAGTGTAAAAAAAGTCGTGACCAAGGATGTGACGAATTGTTAACTCTTAATTTTTTTTAATTAAGAGATAGATTACGTATCTATCTCTATGCAAAATTCCAACTCATTCCATTTAGAGTTTTAGTTGTGCGTTGATAGATTCCTTCAATCACGATTTCCTTTTCAGAACATAATAATATATTAATAAAACAAATAGTAAGTACATTTTATTTTTTCTAAATTAAATGCAAATATATTTATCCAACTAAAAGTAACAGTAGCCTATGCGGATAAAAAATAAACTCAACTTGGTCGCCCCTTTTAATGTGTATACAATTATAATACCATCGATCAATAAATTGAGGTAATAATATAATATCTTTTGACATTGATTTGTTAAACTCGCTCTTTACACAATTCTTTTGGTGCATTATAATATACCTATGTAAATCACCTGGCCTGTCGGTCTAGCTCAGATGACATCATCATGAGTTTCCTTAGCACACAGATCATATAATCACAGTAGGTTCGCTGTAGGTCTCGTAGGTAAAACTACAAATGAATTAATATTATGTTATCACATATCACACTAATGTTATAAAGGTGAAAGTTTGTGAGTGTGTTTGTTTGTTACTTCTTCACGCCTAAACGGCTGGACCGATTGACCTGAAATTTGGTATAGGGATAGCTTAGACCCTGGAATAACATATATGCAACAGTACAGCGGGTAAAACCGCTGGACTCAGCTAGAAACGACATAGATAGGCGTATCAACGTAGCGTATCGTAGAGCCACGTAGCAAAGCGTAGCGACGTAGCACGGCGTAGCAGCTATCCCGTTTCTTTTTCATTTATATCCTTTAATATATAATATAAAAAAATGTATTACAGTGTTCGTTACCGAATTCCTGCGAAACATTTAGGATCGATTTTTATGATTTTTTGTGTATATTTTGTTGTTCTGAGAATATAGGTCGTAAAGTATTTTCTTAGTATTTAAAAAACACAGTTGCTTCGGTCAGCTAATATACAAATTTTGTATTATGCATGATCCTGTTATATTTTCTTTAGGCAATATATTATCAAAATCGTCTAAAATTAAAATATTGATAAATTTAATACGGAAAGTTAATCCTTCACTTCGAAAACCCGCTGCATGGAAAACTTATATAAGTACAATAAAAGTAATAGCTAAAAACCTCAGAATTGAGTTAAGAAAAATAATAACGACAGTTTAATGAAACAAGATTTATTATCACTGGTGAGGTAATCATACAACAACAACAGATAAGATTCGGCGAAACGAGTCGATGTGGACATCGTTACTCTTTGACCTTAAGCGTCGATCTGCGTCCAACTCGTGAGCCGGCTGACGCTTGGTCTTCATTCGCCACATACTCGCCGTGGGGATCACACGGACCTAACTATAAACTAACTTTATTATGAAGGTTTTATTCCTCTTCGCCGGGCTTTGCGCCCTGGCGGTTGCCAACCCTCCGGCCAACCAAGGCAGAGTCATCTGTTACTATGACAGCAAAAGCTTCGTCAGGGAATGTAAGTGTTTTCATTTTATTTATCTTGCTGAGCGTTGTCGCCGGTTTGCTTTTTCTAGTCGATATCACATATTCTAGAAATTGATTTATGCATGAGATTTGAGGTAAATGCCCTCTATAGACGGCTTAGTGATTATTTAAAAACAATAAATTTGCGATTCATTTATTTGTTTAAGTTAACTAGGATTTTAGTTAGGAACACAAAATGACATCAATACCATTACTGAGGTAAAGGCTATAGAGGGAAATTCAAGACTTTTCCAAAATAAGGAAATGGTGGTTGAACTTATATGCAAACTATAATTATTACTTCATTGAAAATAAAACTTAATGCGGAAAACCGTTCGGATAAATATTCTTTTGATCTGTGGGATAAATAAATAGGTGTTTAATTGTTCTGGATTTATTTAAAGGGTGTAATTTTATTTTATTGGCATAATATCAGACTAAAGCTCATGTTTCGGTTTTATTTTGCGTTAGATACATGTAAAGAAGTCGTAAACTAAATTTGAGGCTGTACGGGGTTTCGCTTAACAATGAACGTCGTGCACATCTCATCCTTTTATGAAAGAATACGTGTCCAAAAATGCGTAGGCATATAATACCTATTTAGAACCGGCCAATTTACCGTCAAGGTGTGCATTAAATCACGGGCATTAGCCCTGACCTTGCTTACATCTCGATTTTGAACATAATATATTGTACATAATATCTATGCGTTATTCCATTTCAAGGTTAGACTTCAACTAAGCTTATTGATACTCATTTTAACGCTGGGCTTAACCAAACTCAGAATAACTCTATAGCAAGAATATAGGTATACTAGCTGCGCCCAGCGGTTTTACCCGCTGTACTACCTATGCCTATGTGTTATTCCAGGGTCTAAGCTATACTCTATACCAAATTTCAGCTCAATCGGTCCACCCGTTTAGGCGTGAAAGAGTAACAAACATACATCCAGACATCCGTTCTTACAAACTTTCACGTTTATAATATTAGTAAGATGTAGGATTACTTCATTTGCATTTTGACAAGTACATAGGGTTACCAATAGAGCGATAAATGAAATATGGTTTTGTAACTATTGTTACAATAAATATCAGGATTCTATTGACGGTTATTAAAAGAAAAGTAATATATAAAGAGATAGTAACAGAATTTGGTGATACAAGATTGGGTACTCTTTGTCTAAGTCTTCTCTAATCTCTAACTATTATTTTTTTCATCCATATTGACAGAACAAGCACTCTTAAGTAGATTCGTGCACAAAACAAAGTACCTACCCATAGTAATTCTGCTTAAGACCATGATGTACCTACCTAATAAAAGTTTACATCAATAATGCGGATTACGATATCGAAGTCACTGTTGAAAAGATTTTAACTTCGTTAACTTTCACTGACTTTCACATTAGTTCTCAGCTGAATTCTAGAATATAAACAAATTTAATAGCCAGCTTTGATCTCTATTCATAACATGTCTAGTTTTATGAGATATTGAGCAATAGAATACCTAATATGATTCTCTATAAATAAGAGCGTGCAATGGGATAAAAAAATGTGTGGGTGGACGTGGAATAGGTAATTATTTTAACTATATATAAAAAGTGTGGGAGGATCTGGTTGGACCCGTCCTATTCTACTGGATTTAAACATTAGAAACATTTTTATAATCAAATTTGGAATGTAATGTGTACCTATACATAGATATATAGTAGATCCCTTTTGCGCTTTGTCATAGATTTTTCATTATGCCCGCTGCTATGACTTTCAAGAGTTTCCAGCACCCTCTTAAAATATGTTTTAACAACTATATTTTATTAAGATAGAAATAACTTAAATATTATCATATCGACACAGCATTTTTGGTAATATATACCTACGTATTCTTTTATATCTTAGGAGACAGAAACAGGTTTTTCATTTTTTAAGTAAATTTTCTTTTTTTCTAGTCGCCTAAATTAATCTTTAAATTTTAAAAGATACACATACTAAAACTACAGATAAATATTTATTTACACAATCGACATTTTTATGTATTAGAAATAATATTAAATAAAAAAATACCCTAATGAAGTAAATTAATTAAGATAATTAATAATAAATAACACCGCAGGGCAGCTTATGGCGAGCTGTTGGGGAGTAGCGACCCCACGGACCCGAGTGCTCCCGGGGGAGGATTCTGTTCCTCATCTCCGGCTTGCCTTCACCGGCCGGTCGGAGTGAACACTGACGAGGAACAGTCCCCCACCTCTGTGCTTGCCTTGATTGGCCGGCCAGAGTGGAGTCGCGAGAGCTTTTCGCTCGGAGGGAGGATGTGAAGCATAAGTGGCGAGTTGGCCTACGTGTTTAAAGTCCAGGGACACCTCTCCCCCTCCAGCCACTTGCACCAACGTTGCCCTTCTCGTCGGCTATGTAATGCCGGCCTTTATGGGGGCCCGTTTAGTGAGTGGCGAGTCATCACCTGCCTATATATTTCCTAATGGGACGGAAGTGGCAGGTGCCGTAGTCCTAGCAATAGCCTCATTAACCATCCATTTAGAATACACATCCATAGCCTAGGTCAAGTAGTTTCCATTACTTAGCAATAGTCCTGTCACTTGGCGGAGACTGCCTTTGAGCCCATTTTCTAAGGATGGACTCACAGACAGACTCCAATAAGTGTCACCCATTACATTTATATTAAAAGCTCAAAAGGGCCTCTGCGCGTTGGACTTTTTGTCTCCGTGTACGCCTATAAAAAGGCCCGGGCTTAGCCCGTGTTAAAGAGCGACATAAATAACATGAACAAAGAATTTTCTGTGTACTGAAAATCTCTCTGCATTCATAATCATATGTATATTATATGTTTCCCACCGTATGAAATCGTTTGTGGAAAATCGAGCATAGAGTTCAGCCACTCTAAAACTGCAGGTAATTTCCATATACGTGCGGCACATTTTCACTTTTTTTTTTTTTTTATTTAGTCTATGCTGTCCCACTGCTGGGCAAAGACCTCCCCCATCCTTTAATAATTTCTTCACTTAGCATTTGCAATTATAAAGTGGTTTATCTCTGCCTAAATGTCCAAATAGCCCGCAGTTTCGCCAGTATGTACAGTCAACTACAAAGAGATGTATCCATGTTAGTCTTACAAAATGAAGGAACTTTTAGTATGCAAAAATTATTTACCCTTACTTCGTGACATTTTCAGTATCCACCAAATCTTAAACTATATTCGATTCATTTTAAATGCTATTATTATGTATCACCTAAGGAAAAGTAGTGGGATACATCATTGTTGCATATTAAACGAGTCGATGATAATATAAAGTTTGATTGCTACAAGAAATGTCACGAACCAAGGGTAGTTCATTGTGGCAAATGAAAATTTACTTCATTTTGTAAGCCTAACAATGGATATATCTCTTTGTAGTTGACTGTACCACATCATTAACTTTGTTATCATTGATTGCTGTTGGAAATTATTCAGCAGCTTCTGCGCCCCAGTTCATGAGGTCAATATGAGGCTATTTTATGTACTTTAACTCTTCCGCGTCCCTTTGTTCAAGTAAATTATACAGAAATATCCTTAAGTCTTGGTCGTGAAGGACTTGCGGCGCTGAAACAAGGCCAATAATACAATATTTAGAACTGTATTAGATATTTATTATCGGACAAAATGGCTAAAGGGTTTTTTTTTATTGTGTATGTGATCAATCAATGAACAAAATGATGTAAAAAAAGGTTTGTCTCATTGTGTCACTGTTTATAATTGCAGTTTAGTCTTCTAAAGTGGCAGGAGGATCTGTGTATTTTTGTATTCTCTGGACGCTTAAACGGCTAGACCGACTGAGTTAAAATTTTCTATACTTATAGTTCGTAGTTCGTAGATGGCTTAGGTACTAACACAAAGGTTATTTTTCAACGGACAAAAGCGCTCAAGCGCTGCTAGAATAAAATATTAGGTAAAATTAATCTTTTCAATTAAAATTCATGGACAATGAGTTATATTCGAATGTAAATCAAATAAATAATATTAGCAATTTGTATAGTAACAAAATGCCAAGGTTTCTATCGAACCCAATATTGTAAACAGGCAAACATTTTCCTGCTACGATTGTGTATTCAGAATCACCTTGATCTCCAACCGTGCCTTTACTTAGCAACCATAGTACCTATTACAATTATTTTTTTATCTAAATTACGTGATGTTGACCGCTCTATGATCTTTGGGCTACTGATATTAAGTAATCTTGAGACTTATAATTTTTAATCAAATGTATTGACTAAAATTTCATGAGATACAATATTATCAGTGTTAGAGAATAGTAGAGATGATCGTACACTTGGTACTTGGTACTAGAGTTGCCGCGAATAGTGTTTATAGCGAATAGTCGAATACCGATTAATCGCCATTCACTTTGGCGAATAGTCGAATAACTCGACATTACTATTCGACATAAAAAAAACATTAAACACATTAAAAATATTTCTAATTTCTTCTAAGGTCGTGAGAAAAGAAAACAATAAAGTTAAAGAAATCTGTTTCGATTGTTAACTACATCGCATTAGCAAAGGCTGACAGAAAAATAAACCCATATGAATGGTGGGCTTTGAGTGCCAATAAGAATAGATTTCCTATTTTAAGTAAGCTTGCTAAACGATACTTAATCACACCAGCAAGCTCTGTTTATTCAGAAAGACTTTTTTCCGAAGCAGGTTTAATTTACGAGGAAAAACGAAACCGACTTGCTCCAGAACGTGCAGAAAAAATTGTTTTTTTGCACCACAATCTGCCTCTGTTGGATTTTAAATATTAATTAAAAAGCCTTACTAATTTAATTTCATGAATATGATAGGCACAGGCACATATTACAGATAATAATTGATATTGTGTATTGTTTTATTAAGGAAAATAATTAAAAAAATGATTATTTTTAACTCATTAGTTCTTTTGTTCGTTAAAAGTTTATTTTCGACGACTATTCGCCGAATGCCGAATAATACTAGCTATTATTCCGTATTCGACGAATATAAAAAAAATGACGAGTAATGCCGAATACCGAATAATAGCGAGTATTCGCGGCAACTCTACTTGGTACGTCATTAAATGTCAGAAACATTTTATTTCGACCAAGAGTTGCACTTTAAAATTGAATGATCTCATTTGTTTTATTTTAATATGACTACAAAACAAATAGAACAAAGGAAATATATAAAATATAAAAGGCAACCCATAACGACTAACGACTAGCTCAACAAGTTTTAAATAGCGCTTGTCAGTTATCTGCCAAACAAAATGTTCTTGACATGTTGGGGTTGAATTTTTCGGTAAAAATCATCCTTTGTGTACATTATTTGTAATCAATTTTGAAGCTTTGTAATTATTGTACTTTCATAATTAGTTTCATATGGTTTCAGTCATTGTACTTTTCAGTATTCTGTACTTGAAAGTCTTAAATAACGTGTTAACTATACCAATTACATAATACTTCTCCTTCGAAGCCCGATAAGGGGTAATTAATGTACAAATAGGTACGCATCAAACAAACGAAGCTGACCTAATATATCGTTCATGTCAACAAGGGTCGCAAGATAAACTAAGAGTACAACAAACATTGTTATTATGGAAATTCTCGGAATCGAATAAACACTGATTTGGTTATATTATGTACCTACCTACAGTAAATCTCGAGTTTCCATCCAACGTAACGGAAATTGTACTAAAGATATGGAAATAGAAAATGTGCCGAAGTTAACGTTTGTACCCATTTCGTAGAGGAAATAAGCGCAGAGCGCATTTAAGCGCAGTGGCTTTGAAGTTTGAGAGTTCGTGTTTGGTTTGGATATTTGTAGAGTCCCATTTTCGCGGAATATTAAAATGAATGAACCATAAAACTTACAACTTCAATCAACAATAGGCAAAAGGCAATGCTTGATGTTATTATAAAAAGCATAGGCCCGATGTCCAAAATCCAAAGCTCGAGATATACACGTACGACCTACTATAACATATTAAAGTTCCGATATGCAGAGTTTTAATACAAAGGTGAATTCTGTAAAAGTCGGTCTGTCTCGTCCGAAAAAAATTAGGACAATTTTGATTTTGGTGTTAAGTGATGTAGCTATCATAGGTGATAGTAAGACGAACAAAATTGAGAAAATGGTGTCGGTAACATGAAATCTTGACTCCTAAGACAAGGTAAAATAAAAATGTTCTTGCAGTTTTGCGTAGACAATCAAAGACAAATGTGTGTTTTACTTATAAATTCACATCCATTCTTATAAGGTGTGATAACAAATCCGTTTACAAAAGAACTTAATAACAATAAGAGGTTTATGTTGCATACTCTATTCCAGACTTGTGTCATAAGACGTAAGTAGGCATGTAACTCGTTTGCCTTCTCTCAGGCGTAATGTGAGTCAACAAGTATACGCTTATGCAACTTCTCCGCTTCAAGGAGATTTCAAATAACTATAGGGGTTTTAAATTTTTATAAAGTTATGGAAAAATATGACTAAGGCTTGTAAATATAAAAACAATACTGTGTTAAACATGTCAAGGTAAAAATAAAAATGTATACTCGCAACAGGTAAACGTAATAACAATTTCTGATTTCTGAAGGCTAAAAAATAATAACGCTTCCTTGCTTGATCTTGTCTAAAATCCAATAAATAATGAACATAAAGTAAGAATTTATAGAGAACTTGAAACAAAAACATACCCATATTTTGAAAGCATTTAGGAGTCATTAGACATAATATCGAGCGCGATGCAATGCAACTCTAGTAGCATATCTTCGATGCCAGCAATATGAAGCCTTTTAAAATCTATCTACCACACTCTTCACGCCGATACAATATGAAAACAAGTCTCGTAAGCCCAGTAATTTCCTTGACCATTTTGCCCTTCAAATCGGAGTGAATCACGTCACTATATTGGCCAAATTGGCTAACCTTACTGAGCCTGATTGGATGACCGTTAAAATCTCATTTTCCTTATACACTTTAGTCAAACAATGGCCTAATGTAGTTCACCCCTGCATCCTTGTTATGTGATTACGTCATTTCTCACAGGTGTCAACTAACAAGTGGCTAATGTCACATAGACAATAGAACGTTTAGTTTGTAAACCATTTTTATTGGTACAGCGAGGGTGTTTACGACCTATCCAGGCAAAGTGTATGAAATTCATACTTCAAATTGTTCCCCTTTAAAGTAAGGATTTTTCAAGTGTGTCTTTGTTCTACGGATGGGTCAGTTAGTGCTAGCGACATACTTCGATATAATAATATGTACTCTTATATTATGCATATTTACTCTATAAAACTACGACTTAATTATAAATGTTAAGTACAATATTGAGAAAAGCTGTAAAGTAGAGCCACTCTATCGTGATGTGATGTGTCATGGCGCGACTGTACTAGCCTAGACCATACAAGTGTAGCCGTAATTTATGAAACCGATATGATATAAATTTACTGAAACGCTTCAAAACAAAGCACCAAAAAAGTGTGGCTCTAGCTTAACTCGCACAATGTTAGTACTTAACAATACATGTGCATATTATGTCATTTCAAATATTGTGTATTGTGTGATTAATGTTAGATAAATACAACTCAAACAATGCCTTTTTTATTCCAAAATAAACTACTAGTTAGTATTTTCATTTTGGATACAACGTAATACGAGTATTTAGTTATTTCCTGTACCGAATTAATAAATTTAATTTGATACAAGTACCAACAAGTAGGATAAAATAACATAAAGTTTTAATCGGTTAGAGCTTTGTGGTTAGTTTAAGCGCTGCTATAAAATTTCCGTAGTTTTTACTGAACCCAGAGTTCAAAAACCTTTTATTTCACGACTAACCTAGTAACTAGATAAATGCTCGTCAGCAATCAAACCATTGAACAAAACGAAGCGAAAAACCAACCCGTGTTATTGTAATAAAGGATTGACTCAGATCAATATCTGAGTCAATACTCAGTTGAGAATTTTATCTAATTAGTTCCACTGTTCGGTGAGTACGTAATAAACAAAGAATTCTTATTTTCGTCTGATAAGAAAATCGTTTTTTGATGGCTCACGCATGTTGGAATTTTCTTAGTCATTATGAATATTTAGTACCTACCTACCTTAAAATAAGTAAAAGAATACTAAAGCTATAAAAGGATTATTTCATTGCAATGTCGTTTATGTTCTGGGGAAATCAGATAAAAGATACCCAAAATAGCACGAATACCTAAATAGCGTTTTTCATCCCGTTTAAAATAAATAACAAGCATGTTACTATTGACTTTACTCCACCAATAAAGACTATTTCAGTTGACTCAGTGGTCATCAAGGTAATGGGCACAATTAGTTAAACGCTTTTTAATAACATTGATACTTTGAGACCGATCACTTTATGTAAACTTCTAGACGTCACATTTAGAACTACTATATCCTTATCATAAAATGATTTGTTTTATTTAGAGTCTGTTATGATTTATGATAGAGAAAATATAGCTTAACCATCTGAAATATAGTTCCCATATAGGTAGATACGTTATACCTTGATCTTGGGAAACACACACAGTCACATAAATACAAGCATTTAAATATTCTTACTTAAAACATAAGTCATAAAAAGTAATAGAGCATTTGAATTTCACTTTTAAATAGGTCTTGTTTTCTTTGCGAGAATATACGTAGAAAAAGTAGGTATTACAGACGAGCCTAATTAATTAGATAATGAGATTCATCCGTTACCGTCTGGCGACACTCTCATAAGTTAGGTAGGTACAGCTAGTTCCAAGATTCCGTGCAATTTAGCCCAATCAAGACGTTTGGTTAGATCTGGTTTAAAGCGTCTATTTTACATTAGGAATTATTTATATTTTTCACTTGCTCTAAAAATAAGCGCAGTGCTAACTAGAATATCATTATGGAGCTTAGAATTCGGTTTAAAGGCTTATATGCCTGAACCCTACTAAGCTTCCAATCCGAGGAAATCTTAGCACAATAGAGAAATTACACGTAGAAACCATATTTTCATGGAATTTGTATTATTTCTCTATAGCACTATCTTGTTTATGCCCTTGTATATTACCTGTTAACTTCATCATCATCGAATTAGTTGAGGGATGTATTTACCCAGCTCAAGCCCGCATGCTGCCAAATGACCTGGACCCCGCTCTCTCGTTCTGTACCCACCTGGTCTACGGGTACGCTGGCATCCAGCCTGACACTTACAAGATGGTGCCTCTCAACGAGAACCTGGATGTGGACCGGTCTCACGCCAACTACCGCACGATAACCAACTTCAGGACCAAGTACCCAGCACTCAAGGTCCTTCTCTCGGTCGGAGGTGATGCTGACACTGAAGAAATACAGAAGTACAACCTTTTGGTGAGTTCTTTATTTGTTTTTATAGGGTTTTAGGGTTTAGCTACCTTTATATCCAATTTCAGCTCAATAAAGCCAGTCTTTCGCGTATAAAAATAAACGTTGTAAACCAACATTTTTATAGATGTTGACTGATAATATTATAATGATTAATGATAAAGAAAATTTACCTATTATATGTACATTTTTATTACATTTAATACATGCTTGTTTTTCTTATGGAGCGACATGAATTATTATATTGAGGAAAAACAGTAAAATAAATCAATTCGTTACCAAATGCCGTAATAAATACGGCTGTGAAGCTTACTGAAGCCCGTACATAAATCGAGTAGTTATACAAATTGACAGATGAAAGAAAAAAGAGACCAGAACAAACTACATACCCTCGGGTTTTTCGATGTATTTCCGAAAGGGGTCACAGAATAAATGAATAAAAAATGTTTATTGGCATAGCTGGCGGAAATACACGTCCCCAATACGCTCAGATATGAAATACATTGTTTCAATCTGGAATAACAGGGAAGGTTTCTATGTATAGAAGAATGTTTTAATTAAAATCCAGCCGTACCACATTCGATTACAAAAATGACACCGGCCGATACGAGAGAGCGACATTCGGGACATCAAAAATTGTTACTGGACAGTCGTTTAACGCTTATTTAACATCGTAGTTTGAGCTTCTACGTATAGCACTTTTTAAGCGCTTGTTTTTGTGTCACTCACAAAGTCACTATAAACTTTTATTATATGTCAAGTGCTGGATTAAAAACCTCTCTACTGTTAATCCATATTCTGCCGGTGGTATTTAATACCGAATTAATTCAACCAAATTTTCTCAATATAATATTATGACTGAATTATTTATTTATTTTAAAATAAAGCAGACGTGGTAATAATTCTTTTAAAAGCACGCTTTTGTAAATTTTGGAGCCATGACTCGACTCAAAATAATTCATGCGTAAATAAATTAAAACTCTTAACAATAAAGAACCTCATGATCGATTATGAGTTTTCAGTTCAATTTTATCAAACGAGTATTCAGTAAAACAAAATTTAAATCGGTATTAATTGATGATAATACTGGTGAATATTTAACGATAAACAAGTCAGATAGTGTAGTAAAAGTCTTTGTTTAAAAATGGTTCAATGGGCTACTAGTATTTGTAAAATGGTACGATACTAAATCAAGGTGCCAATTGTAATTCAGGAACTGCCTTATCAGATTGTATTATGCTTGCGTTTAATACTCAGTTTTCGCCACGCTGAGTTAGTGATTCATGTCGCATGCTACAGAATCGGCAGAAAAAACTGAAGGTTACGTGTAATTTCTTGCTAACAATTTTTAACGTGAAAGAGTTAAAATGTTTTGATTCGACAAGAAATCGCAGCCTTGATTTTGTATAGGAGTTAATTTGTTACTCCATGTTTTATTGTTTGTCCATGTACTCGAACTGATGACACTTATATTGACTTATATTATTATTAGACTTGTAGGTCTGGCTATGAACTCCTCAATAGAAAATGAACTTTCCATCTATAGAAAATGGGCTCTCCATTGTCATCATCATCATTCTCGTCTTCACATCCATCGGATCATTTCTTGACGTAGTTTCCTCCTAGAAGGGACTCAATGTCTAATCAACATGAAATTTTCAGCTTGAATCGCCACAAGCTCGCACAGCGTTCGTCAACTCC
Organism: Hemithea aestivaria; assembly: GCA_947507615.1. Classification (NCBI taxonomy): domain Eukaryota; kingdom Metazoa; phylum Arthropoda; class Insecta; order Lepidoptera; family Geometridae; genus Hemithea; species Hemithea aestivaria. The sequence goes on from OX382323.1 coordinate 8,529,943, forward strand.
GGAGTGCTACTGGCTGAACAACACGGCTTCGACGGCATCGATCTCAGCTGGCAGTTCCCCAAGATCAAGCCTAAGAAGATCCGCTCTACTTGGGGTAACGTATTTTGGAACGAAGGCAACTCTAATATCTATTTAAAACGGAGGACCGATAGGAATGATTACTAGGGTGACTGTTCCACTCGTCGACCATGGCGACCGCCGACGAAAATGTTAAAAAACCAGGATATCCAAGATTTGGCCCGATATTCCAACATTGAAATTATTCGAAACGATTTAAATTCAGTTCGTGCAACTTGTGTTATACAGTATTTTTAAATGTAAACATTGGAAATATTAGTTTTAATTGGTGTCTTCTAATCCTCAGGTTCCATTTGGCACGGCATCAAGAAGACCTTCGCCACCACTCCCGTGGATGACAAGGAGCCTGAGCACCGTGAAGGTTTTACCGCCCTCGTCCGCGAACTGAAACAGGCTCTGAGCGTCAAGCCCAACATGCAGCTCGGCATCTCTGTCCTGCCTAATGTCAACGCCTCAAGTGAGTTTTTTACTGTATAATCACTAGCCGTTCCCAGCAGTTTTACCCGCTAAAAATATGTGTGTTATTCCGGTTATTCCAGAGTCTAAGCTACATATACAAAATTTCAGCTCAATCGCTTCAGCTGTTTAGGTGTAAAGAGGTAACAAATTTTACACACACCTCCAAACAATTTCCACGTCATCAATATTTTCGCATGTAATGTATAATATTAGACTTTTATTAGTTTTAGTAAATTTATATTTCTATCGCCTATATTCATCTCGAATCGATAGATGCAATTGTGCCTTCTATAGGTAGTCAAATCCTATGTCCGTGTGCACTGAATGGGAGTAATCCTCACATGAACAGACATTATTAGTGATTCTATAGTCTATGTCATATTATACCTACATTCTGAGTAACCGGGCTGTTATTGTGGCTAGCTCAATTGGTTAAGAAGGTACACACCTACATAGATGTTGTGCTTCCAATTTATTAATTTACTAAATTATTGTTGCAGCGACAAAAGATTAAATTAGATCCACGTCCTTTCATGCCCTTTTTTGAACATTTTCAACGTAAAGTAGGTATGTTGAGAAATAAAAACGTGAAATGCAAACCATTAGAACTCCCTCTCTCTCTCTCTCTCTTTAGTTTTCTCTTTTTAAATCTAAACTAATATTAGTCTTATTACAAAATAACATTATACTGATTTATCTATATAATAACTACACATAACATTTATGTAGGCAGGTATATTATAAAAACATATTAAAATAAAATCTTTAGCTAAATACTTAAAACAAACTAGATTGATATTGGTTTTAATAATAAGCGAGATGCTGTTGAAACGCTAACGTCTAAATTAAACAAAAGGCCATTGTCGAACAGCTGCTTCATAAAATGATTTTTTTAATTGAAAACACTCATTAGGCACAATGAAAATGCACGTCTTTTGTTATTCATGAATGCTTTATTAAAATAAAGTTATTTCCCTAATTCGTTGAAATAAAGCATTCTCAGAAGTGATAATTAGTATTTTACATAGAATGTTATGAAATAATTAGTTCGTCACGATACAATTACTATTATAATTGACTTAAACTTAAATAAATACTGACAACTTTATCCCTGTTAATTTAAAAGGCGCAAGCAGCATTCTTTGTGATATATACGTACCCCGTAGGCATGGGCGTACCCAGCTTCTGACCCAGGGGGGGGCAAGCAAGGACGAACTCATTTTTTTAACGAACTTGAACTTTATGCCTGTATGTATATTATGTTTTAATGTTGAGTAGGTACCTATTTAAAAGGTGCGCCATGCTTTGCTTTTAGCTCACACAGAAATATACTTCTCTAAAAAAGCGCGAGCAGCTTGCTGCGAGCGCCAAGAAAATTTTATAAATTTTTTCAAGAAAAAAGTGCTGTTAACTTGCTCCGAGCTGTATGAAAATTAAAATATTATTCCTTAAAATCCAGCTTGCTACGAGCGCCAAGAAAAAATATTTTTGACAACGAAAAACGTGCGGTTAAGTTGTTCTTAGCGGTAGAAAAATTAAAATATTATCCCTTAAAATAGCGCGAGCAGTTTGCTGCGAGCGCCAAGAAAATTTTATATTTTTGACAACGAAAAGAGTCCGGAGAGTATCTTTGTCTGAGCGGTTCTACGAAGAAAATATCTTCGTAGGAGCGGTTAGAAATTTAAATATTCTCACTTATAAGAGCGCGTACAGCTTGCTGCAAGCGCCAAGTATTTTTAATATTTCTGACTACGAAAGGTGAGCTTAGTTCGTTCCGAGCTGCAAGAAACTTTAAACATTCTTACTAATCAGTGCGCGAGTAGTTAGCTGTGAGCCGAGAAAATTTTAAAATCTTGATTATGAAGAGTGTACGAACTACTTAACGGCAAGAAAATACTATATTTCTGACCACGATCTCTACTTATAAGAGATATACTATAAATACTATAGCTACTTACGAACTTGCCGCAATTGCACATTTTGAATACATGATTACAAAAAGTGTGCACTTAATATGCTCCGAGTGGTGAAAAAATGAAATATTCTTACTAAAAAGCTAAAAATATATAATCCTTACTATGAAACGTGTGTGACATACTTTTTGCGAGCGCAAAAAAAAAATCTACAGATATAATTTCGATTTCCAGGGGGGGGCAGCTGCCCCCCCCTGCCCCCCCCTGGGTACGCCTATGCCCGTAGGTAAGAATTTGTCACACTAAGAAATGTTTCAACTGGTCACGACTCATGACTCAAAAATCTTTTAAATTTGTTTTAATTGGTCGCATAGGTATACGTTAGCTTTACTTGTAGCTATTCGCTCTTCGCATTGGTTTTAACATCATCATCACATCAAACAGTTTTAATTTGTTATAAAGCACAAAAAAAGCTAGGAGACCCGAAACCATGAAAAAATTACATTATAATTTGTGTGTGACATTAATTTCAGATAACATGATTACTGCTAAAACATCTAGTCCTTCGCTGAAAAATAAAGCATACTTTTTATTGCATAAATATAAATTTGGCGAAAGATATTTCACACAAACAAAAAAAATTACTTCAAGTCATCACATCTTTTGCGGAAGATAATATAAGCCCCTGAATATAGGAATAAAATATACATAAGACCTCCTTAATGAAATCGTACATTTTACAGTCTACTACGACGTGCCTGCGATCATCAACCTGGTAGACTTCGTGAACTTGGAGACATACGACTACTACACTCCTGAGCGTAACCCTAAGGAAGCTGATTACACCTCACCTACCTATGCGCCTCAAAACCGCAACCCTCTGCTGAATACTGATGCCGCCGTTTCATACTGGTGAGATTTACAAAAAAAAATTAACAATTTTAAGCCTTTTTTTTTCTAGAGGACATATAATCTGTCACATCTTATACCTCTAGACGACAATTTTTTCACGCTTCTACTATGAAGAGCTTGACATTCGCCCGATTTTTTGCAGTACACTATTCCATTGTTACCTAGCAAAATATCAATACGAAGTCCTTAGCAATACAAAATAAAGGAAGCGTCGAATGTTGTCAAATAGTTATATAAGTAGTATTTTACGTAATCAGCAAGTAAATCTCCTGGCTACTAGAATAATAAGCCAGATGGCTTTGATATTAAGAAACTGTACCACCGTGTACTAGATGGAAAAGATAGATTACTTTACTTACAATAGGATAAAAGTATGGATTACTTCAACACATAGACTGGCCACACAACTTGACTCCGATAGTGTAACAGGTAAGTAGGATATTTTTTTCTCTTAGAACATACGCTAAAACTCCATATAGACGATTCTACCTATAGGTATAGACAATAGATACATTTAGTGAAAATGTTCCAATCCTTAAGGGCGTAGTTAAACAACATCCACAAGGGCGCCTTGGCTGCATTTTCGCTTACTACGCCCTTGTGGATTGGATTATTTTCGCTAAACTACGTCTTATTGATAGAAATAGTACCGTAATAGTTAACAGCGTACTAAAAGACTGTCTATACATAGACTTGCAGATCGCCTCAGCATCCCCTGTACCCCAATCCATTAAATATCACATACGTAAAGTATTTAAAGCGGAAAATGGGAAAGCACACATTCACATGATAATAAATAATAAACCCTCCGTTTCATTTAACTTTACGACCGCATTTGTTAACCTTCGGGCGCTCGCGGTCGATCCCGAATAATTATAACGTATTCATTATTTTCATGAGTGCCTACGAATGGCCAAATGCAAAGAGCTTCTATGTTATAGTTCAGAATCAGTACTACAATTTTAGAAATTTGTGGGGTTTACTTTGGAGCTTAGGTTTGCTAGTCTTATTCTCTTAAGGAAACCTTTTTAATCCGATAGTTCCCATAAGACAACAATAAATTAAATTATTGTCTTTATATACTTTTATACCTCTAAATTAAAACGTACCTAAATGGTTGGGTTGCCCATTCAAATTAATAAAAATACTCGTATTTATTAGGTAAGCATGCACAAAAAAGGTATGCTCAATGCTGTTATGTTAGATGCCATCTAAATTTCATATTTCCAAGTTTCTACCAGTTGTATGTCCATATCGCATTCGAGAAATCAGTTTTAATGTACCCGGTTAAGGCTAAATCGAACCGGCCTCACAACCATTATTAAATAGCTACTGTGCTACTCTACGGCCTAGAGTAATTCAGCGTGAGATAGTACACGATCCACGGTTCCACCGAGACCTTTTCTCCGCTCCTCTGGGAGTCCCGCTAAATTCTCCTTTGATGGTAACTTACGACTTATCCGTATAAAAATTCTGGTTATAAGGCAGCTTATCCCGTTTACCTTATATTTTAGGGAAGCATTACTGGGGAATATATAAGGATTGGCTTTCTTTGTTGCCTTTGCTCTTAATAAACATTATGTATATTTAAATTCATATTTTTTTTGATATTAAGGCTAATCAGACTTGAATTGGCTTTTCAGATATGCAGCAATCATATACATGTTATTCAAATTGTTATCTCACATGTTTGAAATACTTTGCTCTTCAGCTCACGTTTGACTGATACAGCGGTTATCGGTTGACATCTTTATCAAGGGTTACTGTGAATAACTTTCATGATAGATCCGCTCAAAAATTCTCTAAAACTCGCTAATCTGGGGGCACGGTAGTGCCCCCGCCAAGTCGAGCGCGAAGCAAGCACTGCCGTACCATCTTTACAGGAAGCATTTCGTCGCATTTTCAGGCCCCTATTTGAGAACCTCTGGATAAGACCAGAACTCAGAAATTTTCGTCATCCAGTAAGCTATAATTACATACTTAAAATCCAAAATTTTAAGTCTGTAGGTCATTAACTTCCGAAGTTAAGCGAAAGCAAAGTTTCGCATTTTCGACACTCACTCACTCATGATCATCAAAATAGAACTAGTACTTCCCATAAACTCAGAGAGCTGAAATTTGGTATATACTTAGAATTAATTGTATAAGCCATAGGAAAACTAAAAAAACATGCAATTTCGGTCTCGTTTTCGAGATAATTCATCTGCATAAATAACTTTGTAATCTCATATAAATGTATAGGATTACAAAGTTACATTTGCAGTCAATGGTTAAAATTGTGTAATATCCAACTTATTAATTCAAAATATATTTTAGGCATAGTATATGTATATGTGAGTGTGTATATGTGTCGTAAATCGTCAGTTATGATCAGGCGATATCTAGCGTGGCCAACTAAAATAAGAGCCCAACCAAACTATTAGAAGAGATCGACATACCGCCTTTACTACAAGCTTTTATTTCACCTGTCGGTCTGTCTGTCTGTAATTAAATCTTGCAAGTTTAATTAGGCCCACTTCCCGGTATAATATTATGATGCATTGGACTAAGAGTGAACGCACACGTATCTAGATGGCGCTGACTGTATTTTAAAACGCGCTTACGGTTTGTATTTCTGATAACCTTATAATATAGCGTTTCTACAAAAATAAGTGAAATCCCACCAAAAACATTCTGTAAAAAACTAGCCAAGTCTCGATGGAGCTGCTTGTTTATCTCTAAAAAGTAATGAAATCTAGACAAAGTCGTGCCAAGTATAAGGTTCCTTACTGCGATTTCTTTATTATTATAGTTAATGTTGTGTGACTTGGCCGTTGAAGGGTACACAAGGGAATTATTACCAGGTGCTCCATGACACTATTGCACCAATCTGTCCGCTACCCATTCACGATAGAAAATTTCCACTTGGAAAACGTTGATTGGATAACCAGTCAATTGTAGGCTTGATAAAGTTGCGTATTTCAATAATACTTATGTTTAGGCGATCCAAGTGTCATGGAGCATCTGGTTTTGTACCCTTGTGTACCCTTCAACGGCCAAGTCACACAACATTAACTATAATAATAAAGAAATCGCAGTAAGGAACCTTATACTTGGCACGACTTTGTCTAGATTTCATTACTTTTTAGAGATAAACAAGCAGCTCCATCGAGACTTGGCTAGTTTTTTACAGAATGTTTTTGGTGGGATATATATTATATTATCTGCTATAATCTACCACCGTCATTCTAAAACTTGTATTTTTCCTTTTCTGCTTGGATGTCTGGCAGAAATCACTAATAGCGATAAAACCGCTAATTGTAACACTTTTTAAATCAAATGTATTAAATGTTAATTGTTTTGTTTGTAATTATATTGCTAGCCAAATCATTTTTATCCCTTTTTATACAAAAAAAGTCTTCCGTCGCTCTTTTTGTACGAATTAAGCTAGAAGTTGACAAAGTCGAAACCTTAAACGGCTATAATTATTACTTGGTTTAGAAAGTAACAACTGTAGGAAACTTGTAACAAAGTCAGCCAAGTAACTAATCATAGCGTGTTACCTGCCTGTTTAAAATTTCACGCAACTCGTTTGCATAGCAGTGAAATAGGCCCCTTTCTTCCCTCGGGACGTTTACATTTATATACCTCTATGTAGGAGTAAAACAAAACTTTTACTCAAAGCTAGTTTGCAAAATTATTCTATTAATTATAAAAGAATGTCTCGTTGCTCGACTTTGTTTAACTTTCAAAGTATATACGTCAAAACATTGTGGATTTGGGTACAGTTCGTTTATTTTGTAATAAATTAATAACTAAGTTTGTCGTGCGGTATCGGCTATTTTAATTAATAAAGATACATACATATCCGATCTTGTTGGACAAATACCGTCGACGATCGTTTTGAGTGGCGAACCTCGATGGGAGACTTATGTTCAGGAGTGGACGAATATGTGCTGATAATGATGATGGTACAATTTATGTGTCCTCACACAATACTTACCCATATTTCTTTGAGACAATCATTTTGGGTCAGCCTCTTTCTCTCTGAATGTTACGCTGTTCATTTTGGTCGTAATCTTGGGCCATCAATATACTATAGTATCTAACTAATAAAAAATATTGTTCCAGGTTGAGCTCCGGCGCCCCAAGCTACAAGCTCATCGTCGCCATCTCCACATTCGGCCGCACCTGGGCTCTGGACTCTGAGAGCGAGATCGCTGGAGTTCCCCCACTGCACGCCAATGGACCTGGCGAAGCCGGTAGGATATATAATATTTTTATTCATTAAAAAATGATTTTTTATGGCATTTTATATAGATAGTTTAAGCATTTTCAAATGTTTTTGTTTTTATACACGCGAATACGCTAAATATGGGGTTGCTTTTATTTTAACAAGCTCTACTCAGTTCTCGTCAATGAAGGTATAAGGTGAAGACATTGTGAATTGTGGATAACTTTTTCCTCGAAAAAGGTTATGTTAAGTCGAGAGCTTGGACACGACTTAAATTACGGGTGTAAATCGATCAACATGTTATCCTTAGACTGTTAGCCATTATAAGTAAATAACTCACTCACAAGTGCTCATCAACTCAAAACATTAATATCAATTTGTGTCCTTGTTTCAAAATCAAATTATCATAATTCATAACATTTGATATAATCGCCGTAATTGTGGCAGAAGTTGGCATTAATTGACAACGTTACAGACGTGTACCGCCGTTTTCACATAAATGTGAGGCTGAACGTCAATTTGTAGCACATTAAGTTATGTGGAGAGATATCTCGAACGCCGCACGAGCTGTGTGTTTAAATTGATATTTGGTTTACTACTCGATAGCTCCTGCTTCTAATCATAAGATGATTATACGGATAAATGGCAGATAAGTGTAACTATGTATAATTAATTATGCGTGTCTAAGTTTGTCTGAGATAAAATGTGTTGTTAATAAGAACAATTTGGCAACCGCAAGATAAGTATCGTGTGTTGCCCAATAGATTCAATATAATCTAAAAAAAAACTTAACTGACCTAAAAACTAGTTACTGTTCTGGTCGAAGGTAGGTAATCTGTGACCGGCTACACCTAAATTGTAGCGAATTTCGAAGTGACATTTGGATACCTCCTTAATATTTGAAGTTAGTTTTTAATCAAAACCGCAGAAGTACCTGTTCGTGTATTAGTGAGCGGCATCCGAAGCACGCTTGTGACCCAGTTACTCATCACACTACGATGAATTTCACTGAACGACCTGTTAACCTCACCAGCCATAACTCGCGCAATTACAAACTATCCTCTAAAAATATAACATTAGTATATCTAAGTTTGAAATTAGTTTAAAGAATATGAACAGCTATAAAATCTACGAATTCTCTAAACAAGAGTTTACAATAAGTGAAATTATATCAAATTAATAATTGAGATATAAAGTTTACCAGAATAAAATTTCTAAATGTCTGTAAATTCTACGAATTTATAATTAAAAAGTTCACCATATCATACGAACAAGATTGTCGCACGAGAGATGGACCTTAAATGTTGTCATCTTTTAGAAAACAGTGCTTAGAAATATTATTATAAACTTGTGTAATAATTCTATAACTCTTAGAGAATTCATTGTTTCCCAACATTTATTTATTTGTCTAACAGTCTTATGACATTTAGGTGTAATTATAATGAGGTAACTAATACAATTTTGTTTCTCTTAAGGTCCTTACACCAAGATCGAAGGTCTCCTCAGCTACCCAGAAGTGTGCACCAAGCTGATCAACCCCACCCACCAGAAGGGAATGAAACCCCACCTCAGGAAGGTCACTGACCCTAGCAAGCGTTTCGGCAAGTTAAGCTCTAAATAAAAACCATATCTTTTTAATTTTTAAAGTTATGGTTCCTGCATTAGAAATACCTGTAAATTAGAAATTTGCGTCTAAAAACAAAAAATAAATACGCGAAATTATAAAACACAAAAAATCGAATGATCGCTCAATTTGTATGGGAAGATCTTTTTATTTCGTGTTTTAAAAGTTCTTAGCTTTGCAATTTGCTTTGCTGTAGAGACCTCTTACCTAGATTTTCAGATCCTCTGCAGTCTACAGATTATAATAAAATGTCTGGAAAAGGACATCGACGACTATGGACAAAATTTATGTCATTACACATTTTTTAATAAGAAATTTTTCAAACTATCCGTAATCCGCGATACAAAATAACAATTCATAAATGTGGGAACTGTAACTGATATACATACCTACTTAGCAGTTGTATTATACTAAGTACTTACTTAGCATAATATTTATGCAGCATTTTGCTGTCTAGGTACTAAGTAGATAGGTAATGCCAGTGATGCTTGATTAATTGTAATTTTGGGTATGAGCCGGCGAATTTAACTTTTCAGACGTGGGATTATCGAAAACGGACGCAGATTTAACACATCTCTTTGGTTGGTACATTCGTAATGAGCTTCCTTAACGGCTTTATTAACAAGTTTAATGGTGAAGGTTAAAGTGGGTGACTATTGTGACGAAGCTTCACGCCCTTTTAAAACACATTACTAACTTTTTGTACCCACTTTTCTGTTTAGTTTTAAAATGGTTATTTATTTATTATGAGCCATGGGTGTCCCTTGAACTTGGCTTGTCCATGAGCCACGTCTGACCGCTTTATCTTTCCAACCGGAGCAAATCCTGGCAGAATATTGAGCTAGGTCATTGTAACTGATCTAGAAGGGTTTTCGAATTGATAAACCTTTACATCGTCAGTTAGCCGAATATTCTAAAATAGTAGAAGCTACGAGTATATTTGTAAGAGCAACACAAACCTAACATTATTTAACTAGGCTCAATGTAGAACTAAGTTTACTTAATACTCGCCGTAACTACTTAACTTTGACATAACTGACCATACACAATGTAATAAAGGCAGATACTGCGCACTTAAAACCTAAGTATAGCCAATTTCAGGTTATTAAATTTACGCAATGCTATAAACACTTTTTCCACGCCTAGATTTCCATAAAATCTTTAGTTTATGAAAATTTTACGTAGTATTGCTGCCAGAATTCTAGGTATCCAGCAGTGGTTTGGAGACTTCTCGGTAGCGATTCTCTGTAGGTTAGAATCAGATTGGCCTGTGTACAAGTTATTAATTTCAATGCTGTTCATCAATTACTAGAACGAATTATCGATTTTCTTAATGTAGTTTAGTAATAAGTGCATGCTATATTTTTTATTCACTATACATTTGTAAGTATTTGACCATTAAGCTCGATCTTAAGCGATGATATGGCCGAAGAGAAAGTGAATAAATTTTAGTTAACGATGCTAAATACGTTTTGTTTTCTGGGGGGTGATTCACGATTGAGATCACGCCTAAGCGACTCGTCGTTTTCAAGTAGCCCGCTGTCATATTCCATAGAAATAAGAATAAAGCGACAGCAATACGACCGCCACGCTAATGAAATTTGGGTATAACATCCTCATGCTAAAGTGCGGTGTCAGCTGTTATTTCAAAAGTTTGTTTACTAGCTTAGCTTTAGGTGCTCAGTTAACGCGTCTGTAAATAATTAAGTTAGCCGCAGATGGTTGCCGTTGCTGCTTCAGCTATGCTTCCTTTAAATTTGTTTCCGATGTACGATTCGTTGTAACTTTGTGTTTAAAATTTAAAGAACCAGCAATACTATGTCACGTTTTAGATTACGATGCAGATTCCTATGCTAATGTATCTTTGCTTTTATGCTATGTGATGTTGCCTCTACTTTTCTAAAACCATGTTTTCCAGTAGGTATAGTTTATTGTTTTATTTTAGTTTTTCTAGTACTAATCATTGTCTTCCTTGCAATAAACTAATTAAAATTAATATCATACATCCTTAAAAATGAGAACTAGATAACATTCATGGTGAAAATAAGGTAAAAATATACCTAAGTACATAACTTTTTATGGAACAACTTTAATTACAATACAATACACACAAAAAAAAATACATTTCATTATACAGACACACGTTATAAGTTAAATTTGATAAAGGTGTAACAAAACTCGTCAATATGAAGCCTATTATTTGTAAAAGAATCAGTAAAAGAATATTTTCTACCTTTCTTTGACCGATTTGTCTGATTCATTGTTATTTGAAAAGAAAATGACAAGAAATAAAATCACGCAAGGACACGTCCGTGGCGTCACGTGACCACACGACACCCAGTCCGGACGCGTGTTTTCGCGTGGCGTCACACCGCGTTTTAATAATGTGTTTCTGGCTTTACTCTTTTTTCGAACAAGTTTGAAAATCATAATAATATGTATATACACTTTTTAGAATAGTATAGAAAATACTTTATTGTGACACTTATTATTTATTCGTAGGTGACACCACAGTTATATACAAAAACTTAGAACTAATTTATAATAAAAAAGTGTAACAATTGGCGGTCTTATCACTTTTTGTGGTTTGGTTATGTTTTTTTCATTAATTTATACGGCGTTGATAATATAGATCAGGCATCTATATTTAGATTATTACATTAAATTATTATAATTAGACGTATTTACTATACGAGTATATTATGAACGTACATACTGTTGTATATGTATTGTGTATACGTGTATAGTATGTAATGTTCTGTGACTAGGACTTATTCTAATCAACATGTTTTTTCTCAGGAACCTATGCTTTCCGTCTTCCCGATGACAACGGCGAAGGAGGCCTGTGGGTCTCTTACGAAGATCCTGACACCGCTGCCCAGAAGGCTGCATACGTCAAGTATGTACCGATTCTTTATTGGAAACCTTTAAAGTTTGCTCAGATTTAAGATGCGCTTCTTCATTTATGATACAAAATTACGCCTGTAGATTTTCCCGCATTAAAAATAATTATCTTTCATAGTCTATGAAACAATATCTATGTCTGAAAATTTCAAATAAATCTGTTTCGAGCTGTGCCACGATAGATCAATCAGTCAGCCAGTCAGGATTTTTTACATAAAAGGATTCTGGTGTATCATGAATCAACTTGATATCTCTATAACTAAAATTTTGAGGTTTTAAGTTATTAGTATACAATCCACTACCAGTGTTTTTAAAACCATATTCGATGCTAAGAAGTGTGGATATTTATAAGCTTTTTATGCCTAATTTAATGGGGTTTAAACAGTATCTACTAGTCATGTTGCTGACGTCTATGGGCGATGGTGACCGCTTACTAATAGGCGGACCGTCCGCTTGTGTTTCAGAGCCTTCGTCCCTTGAATAACACATGGGTTAATTTCAACGATTAAATCTCTGGACTTTTATCGGAACGAATGGCTAGAATGGCATTGATTTACTTTGGGGTTTAAAAAAAGTTAATGGCATACACATAACCCAGCTAAGAAGTAATGGCCCTTATATTACTTTTCTTAAACAATGTTTTGTTTCCTACTTTTAAATTTATTTTCTTTGTATTTTTTCAGGTCCAAGAACCTCGGTGGTATCTCCATTGTAGATCTAACGCTGGATGACTTCCGCGGTCTCTGCACCGGTGACAAATACCCCATTCTTCGCGCCGCCAAATACAGGCTTTAAGCACTACCTTATAAGAATTTGATTTCTTTAATAATCACAATTAATTAGTTTTTCTTCAACCTTTATATACATGTGATATTTATAATGGCTTTTATATTATTTGACTACGTAAGAAATGTAAAACATTATCTAATAAATTAAATAGAACAAAATATATTTCTATTCAGTGTGTTTAATTTATTCGACGATATGGTATTGTGTTATCACTAATTAGGGTTTCTGCTACTACGCCTCATGAAGAGCCTCCTAATTATTAGATCAAGATCCTCCCAATATTAGAGGTATGTGGGTGGAAAAGAATATATATATATCCATACTCTTTAATCACAGTTTTGAATCGTCCTTTCTATTAAGGTTTTATTATATATCTATGGATCATCTACAATGACAACAGATGACATGCAGTTATCAAGGTCGAATTAATTTTAAAATTATTTTTGTATAAGTGGCAAAGTTCAAAAAGTGTACACCTAGTATAAAAAATGTTTAGTCGTCGTTTAACGACATTAGGCCATCAGGTTAAGTTCTTTATACCTAACACAGTGCTTACACATTCTACAACATGCCCGACTAAACAAAAGTTGGAAGTATGTCCCGGCTCTGGAGGATCCTCCTCTGGAGGAAAGGCATCTTCAGTAAAGCTCCCGGATTTCAAACGCGCCGAAAAATCAGGTCCCGTTCGCTTCGCATTTTTACCCAATGAATGGTTTGTCTTTTTCCAACCGATAACTGGAGTTTCGGGTTTTTATTGGTTCGGAATAAACTTCTGCAACTATTGCTTAAGCAAGGAAATTTTCGTGATGGAGCACGAGTATTTCGTTGGCCTTTCCATCTTGGTTATGCTGTGCGCGCTTGTCAAAACATCAGGCGCTGAGATAGGCGCGTCACTGGATAAAGAAGTGGATGCTATACAAGCTGAATGGGAGAAGGAAAGAGTTGACGAAAGGTCAGGATACGAGAGCCTTATAGCTGCGGCAAAAGAGTCGCAGAAGCGAGCTCATGGGCAGAAGATGCTCATGGATGCTAAGAAGGAAAACATTGCGATGCAATTGGAGGCAGCTTACAGGGAGAGGATGATGCATGTGTATAAAACTGTTACGGGGCGTATGGAATATCACGTGAAGCGAACTCGTGCTGAGAACAGAATTCATCAGAAGTGGATGCTTGCATGGATATTAGATCATGTCATGAAATCGATCACTCCTGACTTTGAGAAACAAGCGTTGGATAGTGCTATAAGAGATTTAGCTGCAGCTGCGTCCAAGGCCTAGGTTTATAATTCAGCTTGTTTCACTGTTTAAAATGTTATTACTTATGCAAACGTTCATTCCGTTCAAAAATAAAGAATTTTGTTTCGTTTGATATTCACACAATTTTATTACTTAATAAAATATATTTTATTATTTATACAGTTAAAGTTAATCGATAGCAATGTGGCCAAAGTTTTTTTAGTATTAAGTATTTGGTTTAAGGAATGCCAGAATATTTGGTTCATTTCATTTACTTAGTTTTGAGCTGTAATCAAGTTTTATCTCAACTTGACACTGATCTTGATGTTAGAAATAAAAACAAAACTGGTATGTACGAGAATACTGGTTAACTTATAAAGTAGTAGGTAAATGTAACATAACCATGAACATTTATTTCAAATAGATTTATCCCTACTCAACTGGGATCTTTGGTGTAAGTTTCAACCGAATGAAAACGAATGTTCTAATGGTGGGATCTCTGTAGGAAGGTAAATATTAAAAGTTTACTCATCATTTATCATCATCAACCAGTAGTTATTGCTGAGCATGGGCCTTTTCTTGTTGATTCATCATTCGTGTGCATCAACTGAGTACTTGCAATTTTAACAAGCTCTGCTCACTAAAACTTTTATCACTTAGCACTCAATTTTATACTCTATCATGTACATACCTATACAGTAAAGGCCAAATTCCAATACTGTTTCGTCACTGGCCTAAGTTTGAAGTATTTTCTTCTTATCGGTGGTTATTTGAGACGAAAGATTTTGGTGGAAGACGAGAAGAGAAAGAAGATCAATAAGAGAAATACGTCACGTATTCCTAATTTCCACATTTATTTAAAACTCTTACTAAAAATATCACACTAATATTATAAATGCGAAAGTTTGTGAGTATGTATGTTTGTTACTTCTTCACGCCTAAACGGGTGGACCGATTAAGCTGAAATTTGGTATAGAGATAGCTAAGACTCTGGAATAACACATAAGCTTATGATATATCGGGTAATACCGCTGGGCGCAGCTAGTGCCTATTAAATAAAACTATTCAACAAATTTCATGTTTCAGGTTTTATTACGACCTCAAAATGGAAGATTGCAAAACTTTCAATTACGGTTACTGCCCGAATAGCTACAACAATTTCGCGACCTTAAAAGATTGCTATGATACCTGTAGAGGTACCTTTTTATGTTTTTCAAACATTCTACTAATATGATTAACGAAAGTTTGTACGTGTATGTTTGTTGCTTCTTCATTGCTGAACCCTTGAACCGATTGATCTGAAAATGGTATAATATGTATAATGTATAAGTAAATAGAAAATAAAAAAGCAAATAGAATTTATGTAAATATATACTTAGAGAAGCGAGGCAGAATAAACACTTGCTACCTTTCAGATAATGTTGGCCGAAACTCGCAATTAGTACCTATTTCACAAAAATGTAGTAATAAAATTGTAATTTGTTTTTCAGACGATGGACTGCATGTAATAAAAAGAGATTTAACTCCTAACGTGTATTGCCGATTACAACCAGAGTTTGGAAACTGTTATGAATACCATCCAATGTAATATTTTTATATACTTTAATACTTATGGTATGTCAAAAAGACCTGAATAAGTCACATAATAACTCGCATTATTTATTTATTTATTATTCAGCACAGAGCTAGGACTAACTTAATGCTACAATAGCATTTTCTACCAGTTGCCCCATTATGTCTGGATATACGAAAGAAACTGAATACATTTCTTTACCGTGACTTAACAGGCTTCTAGTAACCATGTAGAGTCAGTAAATACTTGATCCATATATCGATACAGTATACAGACTTGTGTATGACTTAGGCTGACCCCAAAATTGGCGTGCGTAATCTTCTTGAACAAGGCGGGTCGGACGCCACGTAGGACTCGCCAGAACGCGTAATCATAAGTGTAACTTCAGTTAAAGAAGAGTAATTTCAACTTGCATACGAGTACAGCGTGTCCTAACTTTTTTGACCCTGTAGTAAAACATGGATTTTCTTTAAAGTTGGGATATATCAGATTTTTTTGTTATACGGATAGGTTGGTCTGTTCAATTGACAATATTTATAGCTTTTCCTTTTCAGGTTTTACTTCGACATAAACAAGCGACAATGCGTTGGTTTCTCGTACAGTGGATGCGGAGGCAACGTAAATAGGTTCGCAACCGCCCAGATATGTAATATTATCTGCACCCCAGAATTTGAGTTTTAATATTGTAAAGCAATGAAATAAAACATTTCTGTTATAACTTTTACCAGATTCGTATTAAAATATACAGTATTCAAAACATTGATGTGATTTGTTTGTATAAATAAGACAAATGAGTAAACAAGATAATGACCCCCTAAAAACCCAAAAACCAGTAATACAAAAATTATACAAATTAAAAATGGAACTAGGTAATTGGTTATTACGCTTGAAAGTATAATTTACTGTTATCCGTGAATATTGTTTTTATTTCTTGAAAATTACATTTAACTATTTACTACCTTATATGCACCGAATTTCAGTGTTATAATGTAAAACTTTAAGCGCGCTAGTCCTTCTAATATTATAAACGTGAGAGTTTGTATAAATGTATGTTTGTTACTCTTTCACGCCTAAACGGGTTGACCGATTGAACTGAAATTTTGCTTAGATCCTATCATAGGCTAGTACAGCGGGTAAAACCGCTGGGCGCAGCTAGTAAACTATAAAGTACATAAAATCGATATTCGAAGGAATCAGTGTTACGACAGTATTCGGTATTTGCTCTTCAAATACGGCGTCTCCACGTCGATTTTCTGCCCTCGGCGCCATTTATGATAATATACCCTTCATACGAGTTGAGTCTATCATTTTTGCTGAAAGATTTGGGACGAATCAATTTGAGTTCTCACTTTATTATACCGTCGAGTACTTTGAAGTACATAAATATATGGATATATGTTACAGGTGAGATTACGATCAAAAGTGTCCCTAATCCGATGTGAAATGAAATAAATTGTTTCTGGTTCATAACAACATTAACAAGCAAATTATTTTGTTTCGGGTACGCTTTAGAATTATTAATATGTACCGGAAAAATAGTACCCGAAACCCTGAAAGCACTAAAAAAGAGTTTGTGGTCAATGGCTAACCTATAGTGGATAAAGACAAGAGAATAATGGACTAATAGTTTTATCACTCGGTATACTTATACTGGTCTTGGCTGTCGCCAACCGGTCATTACGACTGTGTTCCAACACGATGTTCAGCGAAACCAGGTGTTACCGATGTAATGCTCGCCTCACGCTCCTCGCCATCTGAAATCATACAAATTATTACATATTAGTTAACATTATAATAAATTAAAATAAATAAGAAAGTACTTACCTTGTTGTGCTATATTTTTGCATTTGTATACTCGTAGATGCTCCACTAGTGTGGCTGCAACCTGTTTCTTAAAACAATAAATATAGCTAAGTAGATGTGCAAGCGCATAGGACACGGCGCGGTCCCCGAAATTCCTCAGTCGCGCTAATGACACGTAGACGCCCGCACGCCGCGCCGTTCGTTTGCACATTTGCCACGCGATTCACCCTAATTTGCCATTTTCATTGCTACTCATACGATCCAGTGACCTCCGTCGCCTACACCAGGGATGGATTTATTACGTCTTTTTTAATCTGCTTCCACCTTCAACCGCATCATTGCTTAAGATGGCGCGAGATAGTCGGCAACAGTTAAATGTAACGAAAAAAATAGAACTAAAACCCACTAAGATTTTGTGATTCGCTTCCCATTTAGGTAGATACAGAAGATTTAATCTCACGGAACTGTAATGTTGGTGCTTTTATCAGGGCACCTCTCTTATTTATAGGATCTATAGATAAACGAAGGGTAACTATTTGGAGCCCTTACAAAGGGCAAGGGGTGGAAATTGTGGGACAATGTAGGTCGTTTATTACAGATTCTGTTACATTCTGTTGGGATTTTTTATAAATCAGTTATTTACTAGCTTTTCTATGTGTTCTAAGGCTAAGATAACATACTACAACCATTATTTGTGTACACATAATAATATTGTTTTATCTATGTATGATATTAATTTATTTATTTATTTTCAACTTTTGTGAAGCCAACGTCCATCCGATGTTGTATAATTATTCCTCTCCCTGCACGGTTGTCTGGAAGAAATCGCTCTGAGCGATAAGGCCGCCAATTGGTACCACTACTGTTAGCTTTCTAGTTCTGTGTTTGTAAAATTTACTTTATTATGTTGTATCAGTAAAGAGTTATTTAATTTATGTTATCTTTATTTAACATGCATACATATTATAATCACGCCTGGTTCCTGTTGGAGTAGGCAGAAACTATTTCTCTCCACTTAGTACGATCCTGACACACCTCTTTCGCTTCCTCAACTTTCATCACATTCTTCATACACGCTCGCCGGTTCTTGGTACTCTGGCATAAGATAAGTATAAGTACGCATTAATAAGACCTAAAGATAAATTACAATTTTACTTATAACTATAAACCCTTAACTGACATCGTGGGGTAAATTTTTACCCCAGCCGCATAAAAACCACTATTTTTTTTTTCCAGTGAAGGTACACATTTTTCCGTTTAGGTATTCTTAGTGCAGCGCACGCGCTATAAGGTAGTAGAAGCGTAATGCGTGAAAAATCATCAGTTTGAGCTGTATAGACCTATGGGGTGAATGTTTACCCCACAATGTTAGTTAAAGGTGTTTTTTTATAGGTGTAGAAATTTATTTTGAGAATAAAAACAATATAAGTAGGTTTTTTATGCGACAAACATTGTTGGCAACATTCTAAAAGACGATGCCATTCAAGAAAATCCAAATGTTCTGGATTCATGCCCACTTTTCAAGTTATGATGAAAATGCGTCACTAGAAACAGTAATCATGAAAAATTGCAATAAATGTAAAAAAATAATATGCAAATGGCATTTATCGGATAAAATTAAATGTTTTCTATGTATTGTAAGAGAATAATGACAGAAATTAGTTTTATTTTATTTAATATGAGGAGATAATACCAAATTTTTGTTGCATAAAAGTAGCAGATTTTTGACTCTCTTTATTTTGTTATAAATAATATATTTGCTATTTTTGGTGATTATCTATAATAAACCAACTCAAGAGAAATCGATTGTGTTAAGCTTTTTTGTTCCTATCTTTAAAATAAAGATTTTCGTTGAAGAGTGATTGTAAATATGTACTAAATGTTAAAATTTGAAAAAGGTATGTATTTTCCAAATTTATAATATAAAGCTATTTTCTTAAACAAATGTTATCTTTTTTGGTATTTATAGATTAATAATATGCTACCCTAATATATAAAAATTATTAACTAAAGTATTTTTTAACAAATACATTCATCCTTTTATAAAGATTTCATTTGGGGTAAATTTTTACCCCACGATGTCAGTTGAGTAACAAAAAATTACGATGTTAGTTAAGGGTTAACTAGTACAAAAACACTGTCAAGCTAAGGTATGGCCGAATTTTAAGACAATCGGTTGAGTGTTTAGAAGCGAATAAAAGTTACGTGAATACACACACTTTTCTGTTAGTCTTTAATGTCAGTGTGTGTGTGTGTGTGTTGTGTGTGTGTGTGTGGTGTGTGTGTTGTATCAAAGACTTTCATAGAGAGAAATACTGCGCATTATAATATATTATTTACATCAACTACTATGAAAATAGTTCAATATTCTTCACCGTAACCAGAGAGAAAATATCTATACCGTTACCTATTTCAGATACATCGTAATAATGCTCATGTTCCCGAAATATCATACCACATTTATGTTCATAATAATTTACAACTAAAATCTATGTCTTCATTGAAAATGTTAGCATATTAACGGCCTTAACGTTCATCAAAAATATCTTTTAAAGTAATAAAGATATCTTAACCGCTACAGTTTTCCTGAATAGTTCATGCTTGAAACCAGATTCTTGATTTTCAGATTTTAGAGGACGCTCAAAAAAAGTTTTAAACTTGAATATCTTTCAAACGGAATGCTAAATCGAAACAAGAGAAATATTGTGGCTAACACTATACATAAATGTACTTGATGACAGTTATTTTCATTCGTTATTCCTCAACCACTGTTATCAGTATATTTTTTAGAGTAAGCCACCAAGCGAATGATATTGTAACTTATAAAAATTATGTTCTATTAATAAAGGGTTGGTTTTTATTTGTATAAGGCCTGTGTTAGTTCTTAAGTTTAAATCCAAAATAGTGCAGGGATTTTTTTCTGAGTAAACTTACGAAATATCATCTTGCAGTAAATCGATAAAAAGTGTTTTTAGAAAATTCGTGTCATAAACCTAAATGGTTAGCGACTTGACACACCATGAAATAATTCCTTTACCCGTCATGCGAAGCCATCGCAATAACTTTTTTGTTTGAAGATGCGGCAACGGTCATAGAACTATGCCAGTAAGCTAATAGATAATGGCTTCCCTTGTAACATCTCATCGTTGTATAACCGGCTTGAAACATAATAAGTTTGAGCCTAAAATGTTCATGCTAAGCTTGGTTAATTGCGGACTGCAGACATAATTTTATCCCGGCACAGCCGTATTCCTTGGGGATAAGAAGGTACCTGTGTTTTCCCGATCGTTACTCACTGCAGAGAAAAAATTGGCAAGGGGTTTAGCCTCATAATGCTCTTTTGCCTTTAAACTCGCGAAAACTGTTGCAGTATATTTTGTATTTTTTATACGTACTTTTTGAATTTAGTCATTGTGATAATTATTTAAAATGTATGTTTCGGTTGAACAAATCACTGACAGAGACGTAACTTCTATCGGAAATCTTTGAATAAACCGTAAACCAATATTATTATGTTCTTATTTAGCTATGCAACTAAGGTAGCTGTATTGTAGGTTATTGTTTTAAAGATTCATTGAATTTCTATTTACACATTACAAAAGTTTACTCGTTTTTCAATATGATGACATTTTTTTCTGAAATAGTAATTACAAGTGAACTTCTTAATAACTTTCATCTGTTTTCATTTATTTTTGTGGCTCAAATTTTAATTTAAAAGTTAATGAAGTACCTACATTTTAAACGCACATTTTGTACAGAAAAATGTCAATTTAGAGGTGACCGTCTCTTTGTTTCAGCTTCAGACTAACGACTTAAATATTCATCGTTTAACTATTTATGATTCCATTTTAAAAAACACTTGTCCTCCAAACGCCATTTTAGCGGCTATTAAAAATTATGAGCTCTGGAATTAAAATTAAAAAGGCACTTTTTGCTTAAACTGAAGTACCTTCATATTATTATGTGTAGACGCGAGTATTTCCAACATTTTTAAATTGTACCATTCAACCAAATAAAATATTTCTTAAGTCTATATTAACTAAATTAAATGTGATAATAATATAATTATGATTGTATTAATACACTCTAACATAGGTAAGTAATTAATTAATTGAAATAGGTACCTATTTCTCATTTGCATTTTATAATTTAAATCTATTAGAAGGATTCATTCAAAATCTACCTCTAAGTTAATTATGTAGGCTTGGGAAAAACGGTATCGATATTCTGTAAGCACTGAAATACTCATTAGTAAGGTTTTAGTGAGCATGCTATTCTCCTGATACTTGATATTAGAGAGACCTTAGCTTTAATCTCCATTCACTGGATTTACTTTGACATAAACCTAATCCTGATCCGAAGAACATATAATTACACATAATAAGAGTACGTGCGTAGGTGTCTTAGTAAAAATTACATGAACCTGTTATTCGAGTCTTTTGAAGTAAATAATTAATGCTTTCTAAATACTACATAAGTAACACGGGTTGCACGACTTTAGTCAAATCTGTAACAGATTGAGTTAAATGTATAACTTGTGAAATTGAGTATCAGTTTGACAGCAGCTTTCGTGAAATAATAAGTTGAAAATATAAAGCAGCTGAAACTGCTTTGTTGAGGTCGCAGCAAATTACGACCGAGTCTTCTTTATAAAGAAGTGTGCTAAGAAGCGAATTATAGAGCAAAGACAAAGTTTGTGAATAAATTGCGCCCCCGAGCCGGAGGTTTCTGCTATAATACCTACCTATCGGTCGGTTCAATGAAAGGAATGCGTTCCGGACAAAAAGTATTTGGGGATTTGTCCGCGAATGCCCCGATTGTTCCGCGGAACATGTCGCGAATTGAGTTTCGTCTCTATAGAAATGTTCTTTGTTATAGTAGGATTGTTTCAGCTAAAATACGAGTACTCGAGTATATAAATTAATAAAGTTACACAAAAGTCTTGAAGTAGGTACCTAGTTTGTTGGACTAAGGGGTTTGTTTATTTAGTCAACGAACGTTCCCTGCCTACGTCAAAGTGTTACCGCCTAATATAATTAATGCAAAATTTGTAAGGATATGTACCAAGCATGTAGGTACTCATCAAGTATCAAGTTCAAAATAGTAGTGGTAGGCTAGATATATCGACACATAGCTAAGTTCATATTTTACCTGATCTAGGCCTTTACCCAGTTAATCCATTGAAGCGATCGATCTTATTAGATTGATCGCTTCAATGGATTAATGACATATTACATCAAAATCAACTAAGTCTGTCGCCTTATTAGGTAAATCATAATATATTATTATATGAGTAATTTAATGTCTAAAGTACTGCATAATTTTCCGTGGTTGAAACAAAATTTTACAACTAGTAAACTTACAATGTTAGCTGATCTGCCTAACATTGTTCAAGGAGATTTTAACTTATCGTGTCTAAAGAACGTATGAACACACGATGCCTCAAAATTTTCACGTTAAAACTTGGCTGAAAGGCGAAGTTTTCGTTACGTACTCGTATATTCGCGCGAAAAAGAAGGGTCGTGGAAATAAGAGCGAAAGCGTGTACACTTCAGTCGATTTCACTTCAGATGAAATTAAAGCTTGGGCTGGCTTGATTCACTCCCGGCGATAGGTAAAACCTTAAAAGTACAACGATGTACCCCGCGGGCGGGTCGCTAGTCGCACTGTAGACTGTAGCTGCTAACGGTGTTAGATAGAAATAATAAAAACTTAAATAAAACCGGCCAAGTGCAGGTCGTACTCAACCTCCGAGGGTTCCGTACAAAAAAACACCAAAAATTTAAGGGATAACTCCACAAGTTACTGAGTAAAAGGGTCTTGACAGACAGACGGGCGCACGAGCGATCTTATAAGGTTTCGTTTTTTCCTTTAGAGATACGAAACCCTAAAAAGTGCTACTATCTAGAGATAATAGTGATATTACAATAGAAGGTATTATTAGTGGTTCAATAGCACATTATTGAGTTATAGTATTTATTTTCTATTTTTTTTAAAGTTCAATGTGTTATTTCTGTACTTCAGTACTATTAGATATTCTGTGGCGTGGGTGGGAGTTGGGATCAGCGTTTTGAGATTGCGGTCTCTCTTTGTTGGCAGCTTAAATGAAATAAGTAAAGGCCTCGGACAGCTTAACATCGCGGCTGCCTTTCTTGAAACGTGAGACGCTAAAATAAGCGAATAATTGAATTTATAAATTTCTTATTTATTATAAGTAAAAACTTAGATATTAACGTTGTAATAATAGTAATGAAATAAACAATTGTCTAATATAAGTATATATAATTATTTTACAAAAAGTAGTGTTTTTGACGTGTAGATGAGTACTCACTTGTGTATCTAGTACCTACTAACTTTACCTTGAAGTTTTATTAACGCCTGTACTTTATATGATAGCACACAAGTGGCAGTAAAGAGCTCTACAGCGTTTGTAGGCTTTTATTTGAACTTTGTATGGAAAATTTTGATATTGTGAAAGAAAATAGCAGGCAGTTTGCTTTTTAGTAGGCTTCTTTTTAAACTTTGTATGAAACATTTTCAAAAGAAATTGGTAGGAAGTTTACTTTTATTCGGCTTCTTTTTGAACTTTGTATGAAACATTTTGATATTCCGAAAAAAAATCAGTGTTTTGCTTATTAAAATTGTTTGTTTATCCTACTAATTATTGCTTTAAATGTGCAAGTATGGATGTGTGTTTGTTACCTTTTCACACCTAAATGGCTGAATCAATTGAGATAAAACTTGGTATATAGGCAGGTTAGACCCTGAGCCCTGTAATAACACATAGGCTTAGGCTGCATATTTGAGGGAAGAACTACTACCCTCAAAAAGTAGGTCGTAGTCATAGGCGTTAACGGGGAGGGGGGAGTAGGGGGGGGGGGTCGATAGGGTCAACTGGGTATAGGCCCCTTCATAGTCACGCCACACCATTCCGGATGTTTATCCTTCTCTTGGATTCCATACTGTCGCAGCCTTGGTTTACCTGTTTAACCCACCTTGCCAAGTGTCCTGCCCATCTCCACTTTAACCTAACCAAGGTAAAGATACCTAACTATTCCTAGGGGAGACCGGGGATAGTTGACTATAGGTGTAGATGGACGTATTTATAAAACTCGTTATCGTATGCAACACGACCAATTGCCGACGGGCTTTCGGCATATAGGCCTATCCCTATCCCTATTTCTCTTGTCGATTCTCTATAGTCAACTTTCCCCGAATATCAACCTACCCTACGTCTTCAACCTTGCCATAGCGGCGAATTTAAGCATAATAGTTAAAAATGTCGAAAATAATAATAACAGTTCTATAAACCTTTAAATAGATGATCTCAGAGAATACTCCTTGATGATCCCTGTAGAGCATGTATAATTCAATCGAACCTCTGTCACGCCGTATGTATATTGATTAGATAAATCTTCGAGCGTGCTGTTCCACGTATTCGTTCCAGGTATTGTGTTTGATCGAGTCACGAGAATTATTTGCTTATTTCGGTAACAGAGAGCCTATTGGCTGTCGCGCGTTGGTGTATATCACTATAAACTGACAAAAATAAAACGTTCTAAGAGTCATAGAGGTGAAGTTAAAATGTCATTTTTCAACTATGTCGTCTAATCCACCAGCACATTACAATTACTTAGATAGACAGTAGGTACTTTATTGAGAGACAAAAGGTTTAAAAGCTGACCTAAGCGCAGAAGATGTTTTTTATTTCTAAATTGTCAATATGTGAACAAGGAAAGTGTCTTTACATATTATATGAAGAGTTCAAATAATCTCCGTTAAACTTATTAGATACAAGTAAATTAAATTAAAAATTTAAAAAACCCCCAACGCAATACGTAATTCACCATTTTTTGGTGGTGGCCATCTTGGATTTTAAATTTTATATAATGGGTTGTATTCTACTAGTTAAGCCCTTTCATTTGATACCCATATTGAGGGGGTCGTGGAAGAAAAAGGTAATCCGCCATTTTGTAGCGGCGGCCATCTTGGACCGATTTCCACCAAACATGGCTAAGAACACTCTCGACTAACTCTACTTTCAAAAATAAAAAACCAAATTAAAATCCGTTCATCCGTTTGGGAGCTACGATGAAGACAGACACATACATACACACACACACACACACACACACACACACACACACACACACACACACACACACACACACACACACACACACACACACACACACACACACACACACACACACACACACACACACACACACACACACACACACACACACACACACACACACACACACAGACAGACAGACACGTCAAACTTATAACACCCCGTCGTTTTTGCGTCAGGGGTTAAAAATTAGATTCAACACACTCTATGTCTCAGACCTATCTCGGGCAAACGAAAATTCATCTACTTGCTTAAAAAACCTGATCTATTCTATAATACTTAGGGTGGCGTCTTCTTGTGTCGGAGGCCAAAGACTCTGTTTGGGTCACTGTGCCATCTAAGTTACCTAGTTATTCTATAAACTCTAATATCATATATTCATCGGATAAGTATTTTAAGAAGTTTCCAATAAGAATATCTTAAAAGAATCCAAATATTTACAGTAAACAAAAATAAAATAGCAATAGGGTCTCATGGGAGATTCTTAGAAGGACATCATGTTACCTTATACCTCCCACATTGACGAACTCGCCAAAAATGCTAACAGAGGCATTTCCTTGTTCTGTGACCGTATTATTATTTTAAAGGTATCCTTTATTGAATCTTTTTTTTTTTTTTTGATAATGATATAATAAAAATAAATAAGACGAGTAAATCTGGTGCCTGATAGTATTCTTTTGAACTGTGGTTTACATCATGCCTATATCAGACACAGTCACAGTGCCACCCAGTGTTTTAGAATACAAAATTCTACGCAACACTGCACTGCGCTTGTCACCCTGAGATATTGTAAGTCGCCATGCGTAGTATTTTCGCAAGTTTATTAAGAGGAAGAGGAGGTATAACGATGGTTTGGAAATTTAGAATTTATCCATAACACCACATTATTTGGGCTGTTTACACCGCATCAAGAAAATACGGTGTGAAAGGCACAATTCAAAACGTGGACTTGGGACTTGGGCGATTCACACCGTGGTCCGAACCATTTGTAGTATGAAACGCCTAAAGAGCCAACATTATGCACTCGTGACTCATGTCTGTGATAACAACTGCCACTGGATGCCTCGACTGTCGACGCATCGCTGGTTAAGGTTCCACTACATTGATAGTAAAGGCAGATACTACGCTTAAAAAATACAGACGGACTGAAGTTGGTTACAATGGATACTGCTTTTCCTAGTACGAACTTAAAACCAGGTTTTTGAAACCACCAACCAGGTTATTGCGAGCGCGAGCGTCACGACCGAGAGGCGTGAGTTCCTGATGAAGGACATCGTAATTGTCCGAAACCCAGGGTCTAACCTAGCTTCGACTATAATATCCGTGAGTTTAGTCGTTTTTTTACATAGTTAATATTAAAATCATGTCTTATGTAACTCATACGCCCTTATAACGTTACCATGTGTAGTGAAAACAGTTTCAATAAAGGCGTAATTCGGAAATAGTTTTGACTACACTATGATATTATGCAATAAAGTGTATTAGAACAATCGTTCAATCGGATCCTAATTGAACTTAGCTAATATTTGTTTTTGGGTCACGGTGTCTGCTTTTTTACAGTAGTCTGAAATCCACTCGTAAACTTTTATAAAGGCTTTGTGGTGCAGTATGATTAGTTTTGCGCTTTTGCTCGTGTGCCGTGGAATTTGTCTTATTAATGGTGCATGTGTACTTATGTCGCTCTGGAAGGTTTATGAATTAAATTCGTTGCTAGCAGAAATAAAATATCTAATAGTAAAAAAATATAAAGGTTTTAATCAAAGTTAAAAGTTATGTTTTAAGTATCTATTACGTATCTAATAATGTGTTAGTAAAATTATATTTATTATAATATGTCACATTCTTGTTAAGGATAGTTAAAATAAAAAATTCCAGAAGTCCTATATTTTGTTACTACAATAAATATTATAATAATAGATAGGTAATATATATAAATTTTATTTTGCCAATTGCGAACATAATTTGTAAGTTACATTTTTCTTATTATAATATCTAGTGTTAGTTTACATTTTATTTTTATGGCAATAATTTATTTTGTCTACGTCATTTATAAAACTGAGTTTATGTAATTTATGCGAAAGTGATAGCTTGGGTTGAGTAGAGAATAAACACATATTTTAAAGCATCCTAGCTTTCGCAAGTTTCATGATTTAGTATTCTCGGCAGTCAACAGTAAACTTGAGCTAAAATTCCATCGACTTTTATAACTTTAAAGCTCCCGCAGTTTTGTGAGACATCATAGTGGTGCGGGTTCAGTTTTTGAGTTAGCACCTGCATTTTGTATTCGAAACTCGGATGTACACAAATTCTTCCTCGGGGATCTGGTAGATAACAAATGATGGAATAATGACGGCATGGTAGGTGTGGGTGATGGAGGCTTAGAGCGGGCAGGGGTGCGGGGCGGTCCTGGACGGCGCGGCGCGGCGCGGCGCTCGGCGCTCGGCGCTCGCTCGTCACACCGAGTGAAACCTCCCGGCGAGCGTCCGTGCGACCCCGCGCTCGCTCCGCGCCTCCGTCTTCGTCAAACTTACAAACTCACTTTCCGCACCCGGAAACCTGTTCTCGCTACAAAAACTCTGTTACGACACGACCGCTCCGAGATTCACTCCCGAATTCCTGAGCCTATAAACTTTTGTGAACTTTATGATAGCGTCACATATTTAAAAAGTTTTTAAAGTTTGTTTTCAAGCTCGCGTCCTGCGGTGTGCGTGTGTGAGCTTTATAAAGTCATGGCTGAACGAAGTCCTCAATAAACCGGTAAGTAAAACGAACTTTGCTGGAAACATGTATTTAAATTTGAACGTGCACGCCTCGCATTGATTTGTCGCGACCGTGTAAATTGCAGTGGGCTTTGTGGGAATGTTTAAAACTTAATTAGGCACCTATATAAAGCGGTCATCGCATCGGTTGCAACGTTCCATATTACACGAGCATAGATCACGCGGCGGTTACTAGGTGTCAGCTTCACTAGATGCATCGCAATTACAATGGTTCGTTGTTTATTGCACTACTTGATTCTATGAAGCGCGCATTGTTTGTAGACATGGATATTGTCAGTCATTATCACCTTCTTGGAAGTGGGCCTCGGCGAGAGATAGCCTTCCGTCACATGGATCAAGTGTTTTCTTTGTGAAGAGTGACCTGAATGGTCGGTGCATATTTGCTGGTCAACAAACAGTAGTGCACTTGAGTGCATGTTCAAGCAATTACACAATACGTCTGCCCACAGCTACGACCAATGGCTCCAAACTGGTTTCTCGTCGGATAACTGGAATTAGTCATCAATTACGAGTTCTATCAAGTTTCGATGTTTCGTAAACTTGAACAAAGACTAAGCTTTTCTGCCTTTGGAATTCGGGACTCGGGAAGGGGAACAAACAATGATGAATGGGTTCCTGACTCCAGGTGATTTGTATCTTGAATCTTCGTTACACGCGTCTACTGAAATACAGAATACATAGCTTATAGAGATAAGATACGGTCTCAATATGGTCTCTACTTCAGACTTTATTGATTTGTGTATAAGAAAAACGAACGAATATTTCTCATGTTATAATCAATTTCATTATCTTGGTTAAATATTCCAAAAGATACACATCACAATGAAGAAAATCTAAGGATTAAAATATTTTAGGCAGAATATTAATTATATTATGTTGTAGGTACACAATCACAATTCAATACAAAAAAGAAACACATTTCAAACAAAGAGTTATTATTGACAATTAAAAAAAATACAAGCGGCGGTCTTATCGCTAAAGTTCTTCCAGGCAGATAAATGGAAAGCTTTATGTACATAAGTAGGTACAACAAACATATAATAAAAAAGCTTTAGACAAATCCTCTCCAACATTAACAATTTCTTAAGCATAAAAAATAAAAGATTTTCACAAACGCTAAGCTGCTCCAGAATTCATTAAGCTTGAGACTGCTAATTATGACTGCCGATGAAATTACAAGAAGCTCAATAAAGATTATTACGTAACTTCCACAAAGCTTAAGAAATAAAACGTTTATCCATCTCAATCTCGATAAGCAAACACTTGAGTCGAAGCTGTTTGTAACAGTTTGAACTGTGGTTCAACAAAAGATTCATTAAATTCAATTCCACCAAATTAGGGGATAATGGTTAATGGTGTAGGTACCTATGGTACACTTCAAATTGAACACCAAGGATCTCACATTCATTTCCTTTTACAACTAAGAATTCTACAGTAAATCCACCTGTAGGTCGTAGGTATGTATTATATTTAATTACGCAAATCTGTCGATACAAATATATTATGAATGTCAAATAACTTTGTTATGTTGCGCATTTTTTAATATAATTTTATTTCTAAAAAAATAGATACGAATAAAGGTTTAACAATATTTTATCAATTTCCCTAATTACCAATGTGAACGAACCATAAAAAGTTCAGAGAAGAAAGGAATAAATTACAATAAATATTTCGTAATTAGTGAGCAAAGGAAGTTGTGAAATGAATTTGAGGAAAAAGATATTTTAATATTCTCTCTCATCTATATCAGTATAGGAAAAAATAACAAAAGGGCAATAAGGAATCTTTACCATATGGCTAGTTCCCCAATAATATCTTATAAACTTATTTTTAGTAGGCTGTGGCCAGCGGAACTTTCCATCTCATGGGTGACGACATGAACGGACCTATTATAAAAATTACATTATTGTTACTCACACGATGCACCAGCGCATCTTAAAAAAAAAACCCACGGGTTTTTTAAAGATTTATTTCCAACAGTTTCAACGAGTCGCATCGATTAGTTATTATACCTACAAACAATGTTATCTGCTTAACTATCTATTGGAGTTATCATCAATTTTTTTTTTAGTTTATCTTTTGCCGTTCTCATCCAGCCGCCTACCGCTATTTTCATTGCTAGAATTCAAACCACAAAATCTTTCGCTCATTTTGTTTCTAATATGAACTATTATTAACCCAACAATAGACGCGTTCCCGACCCAAAGTTTAATAATTAATATTAATTAAAGCAAGTGATATACACACCCCATGAATTCCACTTTAGCAATTTGAAATTTCGGGTCGCTGCCACCGTCGGCGCCAGAGAAGCGAAGGGCTTAGAAGCTCGTAAATGATTAAGCTACTGTCAACAGTACCTCTCACATGTCCCTCCGCTGTTAATACTTGTACTCTTTGACTAAGGGCATATGCACACTTTAGCACATCTTTAGCGTTAACAGAAAATTTATATAGGATGTTGGGATTATTACAAGTTTTTCTTAACCTTTATCTGTCCCGTTGTCTGTCTGTAATCAAATTTTGGAATTTAAATTTGATTTGATGTATAAATCGGATAAAAATGCAGTATTATTATGTCATGGAGCTGATCAGATGATGGAGCTGGTCTGATGATGGAGCTCGAAAGTGGCCTTAGGAACTCCGTAATTAAACAACGCAACGCCATCAAGTTAATTATTCAACGAGCTCGTTTAATTCGTCTTGACGAGTACTTTGGTGCTAGATGGTAGGTAATAATAAAAAAAGTATTTTTTAATTTTACTTGTTTATGTTTTGCATTCAAAGGGATATACTCATAGATAATAATATGTAGGTACTTGGATATTCTTTCGTTTAGTAACAAAAAAAACGAAGTGTTTATATTATAACTTTGGACATCTAATGCCAAGAAAAGCTGGTCGGTAAATTAATATATTTTTTGAAACAACAATATTATATAGATTATAATAATATTATATAGGTACGAATTAAATAGGGTACCCAAAACATAGGTAAGTAGCTAATAACTATGTGAGGGTGAAATAACTTTTCGGGCAGAAATTGTAGCGCTCCTTGATATCTCGCTTTTCTCGTTTAAAGTAAACACTGATCAAACGTAACCCACTGGTATCTTCAATTAATGGATAGCCCGAAGGCATTCCGTTACAGATCAGGCGAACATCTGTAGCAAAAAATCAAATAAAAAAACGAAACCGAGAAACGTTCTTAAAACCTCAGGTTGGAGATGGAAAAAAATGGTAGACTACAGAGGAACAATGACAAAGACTATAAATATTTTTTGCTTTTATGACGTGTTAATCTGATTTTGATTCCTCTAGTTTCGCTTAGTTTAATTTTCGGTTTTTCATTTAGATATAAGCTTTTTTATGTAGATATAAGCTGTTATATAATTGTACCTGGCTTCCAAAAAAATGTTTTTGGCACCAAAAGTAATGTACCCAACCAAACATAAGTTTTTGAACAGAAATTACACAGAAGATAAACACAGTGTAATTAATATTAACGGAGAATAAAAGGTTGTTTTAATAGTAACTTGATCCTTAACTTTTAACCCTCCATCCATCTACCTGCTCCCTGCTCAAAGAGAATTTTATTAATAATATTATTTCTTGTTCCATCTCTATCTTGCGTTCTTAGTTTTAATTATATCTTTTTACCGCAGACTATTTAATAAGGACAGATACTGCGAACTATAAAAAGGACAGCCCAGTGATATTGATATTATTAATTTGAATTAACGCCTATCGATCTTTTCGACAGCGAAGAAAGCGCGACTTTTAGTATCGCATCGCGTTGTGCTGATTGTTTTTGAAAATGATAGGTTCTTTATCTTACATTTAAGGCAAGTCACTGGTACAAATATTATATCTACACTAGGTAGGTACTAGTAAGTAGCGAACAATGTGAGAACAACACTATTTTCATAAGCTCCGTAAGAAGTAATACCAATTAATTGCGGCGCACATGTGACCACATGAGATGTTGACTATTTAGGTTCGAACATATTATAGGGAAAACTTATTCTTAATTACTGCTGCGTGGCGTTAGCTTCACATTATAGAGAAGGGTTTTATTCTATGTAGTTGTTGTAACTATCTGGCGTCAGTTTCTATTCGTATTATAATGAAGGGCTTTTTGTCCTTGTACCTATAGATTATAATCTATCACAGTAACTATCTGCCATTATTATTATCTGTGCTTTTTTACATTACTAAGCCGACTTCCGTCGATACGAGAGAGCACTTACCGAGTTATATTAACTTTCAAAATAAAAGCGAACATTGTTCTTACAATAAAAAACTTCTTGCTCAGAGTTAATTTTGTCCTTTGAAGTTATTCCATTAGCTAAATATAAAAAGGCCGAGGCTACATTTAAAATGCTATTCATATTGTAACAGTAATGATAAATATGTTTTTCCTTCATTTCTACCAGTAGTTTAGTACAAACTGAAGGGCCAATTTTGTATTATAAGCAATTCCAATCTTTAATATAACAACTATGCCCAGAAAAATTGCTATTACTATTGTTTCTTTTTCAAAGTAGGCTGTAAAGTAGTTCGTGTATTTATCCTAGGGTCTAAGCTAGGTCTAAGCTAGTTTAGAAGGTTTTATTTTTATATTTCTTAACACCAGATTGCATGAGTTTCACCTTCATCTACATTATATAAAATTTCAGCCCAACGCAACGCGGGGCCCAAAGTCAAAGAAATTTTGTTCATAGATTGGTTTTATGGTATATTTGTAAATCAAGGAATTACAAAAGCAGGAAAGCTAATGTACCTATTATAATTTTAATGATAGTAAAAAGCATTGCCCGCCTTGTTTCAGTCGCCTGTTTTTTCGTCTATTTACCTAATTGTGCAATAGGAGTGAGTCACACTGGACTCCGCTCGACGCCCTATTTACATACACCGGTACAAAGGGAAAAGTTACTTAGCGCACATTTGCCTTTGGACGTTAGCACTATTACCTTTTCTATCGTTACATTTATTAGCTACCTACCGTTTGTATAAAAAGTTGAGACTTGTTACAATTAGTGCTTGTTTTGAACTTTGTTACCATTGTTTTCTTAAAAGAGAAAATCTTTATCACTAAAAACCTTAATGTTTCTTTAATATTATAGAGATTTTATTAACACAAAAAGAGCTAAAACATCTTTTCAGTCCCTTTAATATTATTACTAATACAAAATGACGAAAGAAATACTCCAGACCAGAGTATATTAAGAGACTATCTGGAGATAGTATAGTAGCACTATATCAGAGTCCTACGCTCATAAAGTAAGGGCAATCAGGGCTGGTAACTGCGGGCCGGCGCGCCACACCGCTCATTACATCCAACCATCTAACCGCCGACTTCACGACAACTTGTAACAAAAATCCTGTCACAGAACTGCTCCCCAGCTATCCACTACCAAATGAATCCTGTATTCTGTGGCCTTAGAACTTCAAAATGAAATTATATGTATATTGAGTTGTGAGCAACTTCTTTTGTGTGTTAATTAAACTACTCGTAATTTTATTAGGTTATTCACTTTGAATCAATTTCCCAAAGCTAGATAAGGTAACGTTGACGTGTAATATGCAATTTTTGTACTAATGTCTTCTTATTATTGAGATACTTGCATGCGTTGAAGTCTTTTGTACTAGAGCTGTATATTTAAAATGTATTTTTTTTATCGTTTATTAGCATAGGATCATGCTATCTTCTTCTATGTACATTTATATATGACCCTTCTATAACGAGGATTAGCAACTATCTTGATGCTAAGCAATGATGCGGTCGATTGTGGGCGCAGGCTTCACTTGACGACCTGCAGGCATAAAAAATACAATAATAACAAGTATAATATAACTTTAAATAAAGTATTGTAACAAAATAAATTGAAGAATGATACTTTAAAGCATACAAATACATCATTAATATTCATAGCCGTTTTACTTGTCTATTGTAAGGAAATGATATGAGGTCTCAATAAATTCAACATGTAAATTACTTCCTTTGAGGGACATCGAAAATGGGCATGGGACTTGACAATTTATATTTTAGGGTGACGCAGTGTTGCGTAGGAAAATATCAAAGTTTCTTTTGGATTCAATCAGCCAAAAATGTTGTTTCGGCAGTTATGGTTATAACTGAAGGAATTTTCAATTATTAAAATGGATGAAATAATTTATATGAAGGAGTGACTCTGCCATCCCTCTAACTA
Source organism: Hemithea aestivaria (assembly GCA_947507615.1). NCBI lineage: Eukaryota > Metazoa > Arthropoda > Insecta > Lepidoptera > Geometridae > Hemithea > Hemithea aestivaria. Next base: position 8,564,571 of record OX382323.1, read on the forward strand.
TAGGCCGATCTCGGTCCTTCCTGTCCTGAGCAAAGTCTTTGAAAAGATGATGCTGCACCAACTGCTGTCTCACTTCAATCAACACAAAATATTACATCAAAGTCAGTATGGTTTCACCAAGAGTAGATCTACGACTGATGCAGGTAGTCACCTTATGACTCTGATCCTTCAGGCTTGGGAGAGTTCAAAGGATGCTATTGGCGTATTCTGTGATCTTTCCAAAGCTTTTGATTGTGTGGATCATAGCACACTGCTGAGGAAGTTGGAGGTATACGGAATTCATGGAAATGCCTCGAACTTGGTGGAATCTTACTTGTCGGACAGACAGCAGAAAGTGGATATTGGCGGTGTCATTTCATCAAGCCATCCTGTTAGAATGGGAGTGCCACAGGGGTCAATACTTGGTCCATTTTTGTTTCTGGCATATATAAATGATCTCCCTTACATGGTTAAAGACCTAGCAGACATCGTTTTATTTGCCGATGATACCTCGCTAATATTCAAAGTGGATAGGAAAGATAGTGAGCTTGTACATGTAAATAACGCTTTAGTAGTAATATCTAAATGGTTTGCAGCTAACAATCTGTTATTGAATGCGAAAAAGACTAAATGCCTGAAATTTTCATTACCTAACGTTAGGTACATAGAATCGAATGTAGTTCTTGATGGTGAAATACTAAAGCTTGACAATGCAACTTTATTCCTTGGCATGAATATAGATTCTAAGTTACAATGGGGTAATCATATTAACGTATTGTCAGGGAAATTAAGCTCTGCAGCATATGCGGTGTATAAAATCAGGCAACTATCAGATGTAGCTACAGCTAGATTAGTTTACTTTGCATATTTCCATAGTCTAATGTCATACGGTATTTTACTGTGGGGGTCGGCAGCAGATATTGAGACTATTTTCATACTGCAAAAACGTGCAATTCGTGCCATTTATGAGATGCGCCCAAGAGACTCTTTAAAAGAGGTCTTTAAAGAGATAAATATACTGACCCTACCATCTTTGTACATTTACGAAAATATTATGTATGTCAGAAAAAATTTAGATAAATTCAAGTTAAATAGTGACACTCATAGCTTTAATACTAGAAATAAGAATAAGTTAGCTGTACCTCGATTCAGATTGTCCAAAACGAGCCATAAATCATTTTTAGGGAATTGTGTACGTTTTTATAATAAAATCCCTGATGAAATAACGGGGCTCACAGAAGGTAAATTCAAAAGCCGTGTTAAAGACATATTACAAAAGAAAGCCTATTATAAAATTAGCCAATACATAGAAGACAAAGATGCCTGGAAACCTCTGCAACCACCTGTAAATAAATTATGTAACCAAGATAATAATTGTAAACACATATTTAAAAAAAGCAATCCCTATGAGTTTCTTGCTCATTCTTCTCATAGAGGTGCCTTGCGAATGAGCGGTAGAATATTAAAATAAAATGTAAAATTGACTTGCAAAAGTGCTCCATTGTAGCCTATTTGAATAAATGAATTTTGAGTTTGAGTTTGAGTTTGAGCATAGCTACTAGACAATGTTTCTCATAACAACAAGGGTATCTAAAGCTCTTCTGAGTTACGTATTTGTAAAGAAATTAATTTTATTTTTAATGAGTCAGCCCGAGTGGAAGAATTTGGTAGAGATCTTTGCCCAGCAACACAGACTAAAATACCTGAGTAGAATATGAATTCGATTATATTATCATGTGTATAGTGTGTAGGTATACGTCATTCGTATTTTAAATTGTAGGATGGCGTAAACGACAATAATTTGCTGAATATTATATTAAACTTTAAATGTAAGCGTGGTCTGATTCACATATATATATATAATAAAATATACATGCGAAGGTTTCTCTGGTTTCTATGTATACTATTTACTAAGTTATTGTTCTGACTTAGCCAAACCGTATCGTAGAGCCACAAAGTGTGTAACGGCCCTATGGTAAAGCTATGTCAAATTTATTAGAATAATTTGAGACTGAAACGGAGTACACAAGCTTTTAATCATAATTAATTAAAGAGCGGGATAAAATTCCAGATAGCGTTCCGGAATGTGATGTTTGTCCTACTCACTCAAATGAAACGTCCGGCCCTTCAAAATGTACATTCCTAAATATTGCCCATTGTAATAACGTATTCTCTCAGACTACTGGAATTAAAAGAGACTGACTAATATGAACTGACTTGGTGGAGTCAGTAGTAAAAATCTCACACGCTATGTTAGCCCTACTATTATAAGACTAGCCAGACAGTTTCACGCCGGACAGTGACAGATACGCTTGTAATTGCGGCTAGCCGCACGGTTCTATCCGCGTACTGCAAATAGCAACGGTCCGGCTAGTCGGTCCGGTTGTACCCACGGCCACAGGGCGTATAGAAATAGTGATTTAATATGTACATATCACTGATCAATCGCATAATCTGTACGTAACCAAACTCTTTAGTTTATAATAATTGTACATTTTAAACTTTAATTTTCTTTGTATTTTGTATTTAGTGCGTGATCTTTACTTTTATTACAATAGTCGGTGCGTACACTACCAGTATAATTAAATTACAGTAAGCATTCTGACCCGTTTTATTAATATCCTAAAAGGGTTTGCCTTTATTAATGTGAAGTTATAATAATTTTATTCAACAAGTACTTACTTTACTAGATTGTGGTCATAAAATTAAAACTTAATTTTCTTTGAAAATAAAATGCCTTAAATGGTGAGAAAAATATTATATAGCTGCTTTGTTTCTGTTTCGTCTAGCTTCAGTAAAAGTACTTGTATTATTTAGTAATTACTACATAGTATAAAATAAAGTTGCTTTCCGCGTCTGTCTGTCCCTATGTATTGCTGATTTTGATGTGGTTTTCATTAATAGATAGAGTTATTCAAGAGGAAGGTTTAATGCAGTATACATGCGTAATATAGTAGAGAAACACTGATTTATTAAGCGCGAAGTAGTGCGCGCGGGTTCACTAGTGTAATATAAAAGACACGAGCATGATTCAATAATAAATCATTTCATGATTAACCGAAACCCGTATAAAAATAAAATTAGTTTAAAAAAGTGGGACAGCTAAAAAAATATGTAGATACAGTTACATGAGTCATATTGGTGCATTCCGCCCTCGCCCTAACGACCGGCACTTCGATCTTCATTAATAAGTCTCTTTGGGTCGGCGTGGATCGGCAGACAGTTGCTAAAATTCAGTTGGCATATATATAAAAACTCTCTAATAAGATTCTCAATGTACGAGTAGTATATTTTTAACTTATTATATGCTGCCTACTGCCTAGGTTTAGTCTTCCTCGATTCTACTGCCACATCGCTATTTAACATCAGGGGAGATCGTAGACGAATACTTACCTATAGTGACTAAGTGCCGGAGCCCTTGTGGTTTTGGTCAAAGGTTTAACGAAAACATTGGTGTTAATAAAAGTACATTCACAAGCTCAATGCCATAGCAACGACGATGCAAATCCCTCGTCGCGTCGGCAAAAAGATTAGGTGTACGTTTTTTCAGAAAGCACCGCGAGGCGAATTAATTTAATTTATTCGGGGACGCCGTGTCAAGTTTATTTCCTCACCCCGCCCCGGTTACGTCCAGACTACTTAGAGCCGTGAAAAAGCACATAATTACAGAGGACCGAACATCTTTCACTTGTTAATGAGCCGGCTAAGATAGAAATTAGAATTAACTCCACGATTACCGCACGATGGAGGAAGCTTGTAATATAATTGGATAAAGAGATTTGGAAAAAGCAATTAGTGTAATAAAATTATTTCGTTGTCGAATTATATTTTACGTATAATTTATTTTATAAAATTGGTGGTTTTATTCCAGAGATTTATCCTCAACAGAGTTACAAAAATGACAAAGTGATACATTACGGAGTTGGCCATGGATAACACATTATTATGCCCACCTGTGTGTGATATGAATAAACTACTATAGATGCCTCTAAGAAATTGCACGCATCCAGCAATATGGGTATTATTTTTCTAGTAGCAATATATTATCTATTATATCAATGGCCCTGCGTCGTTGATTTTGGTGTTTTTGATCTATGAAATCTAATATTTGTGTTAATATTCTGACCCATAAACAAACTTCCTTTGTAAAGTAAGAGCAAGGGACTATTTGCTAATCCCATTTAGTACAGAACTGTTCGAGTTCCAGCAAAGGAAATTCGGCACCACTTTTCAGTTTTGGACCAAAATTAATATTAAACCAAACCACAGTGAACTTGGAAATGATTTAATCACTGTGAAATGAACAAGCTTCATCTGTTCTGCGGTACAAGTTTTGGTTTCAGTTGCCCAGTTTAGGCAGTGCTTTAATTAATGCAGACAAATACAACTTGTTGTAGATAGATATAGGTTAAATTATGCTTAATGCTCAAACATTAAGATTAACATGAATGCACTGGTAAGGAATCTGGTTGTACGGGTAGTCTTATATCAAATCGGAGAGCTCTGTTAGTCATAAGAGACGAGTTCAATCGTCTTATTAGTTGTGAGGGGAGTGCTACTGAGAGTCCGCTCTCCGGCGCGTAGACCGGTTCGTCGAGTGCACGTGCACTCTACCAAGTATTGGTAACCGGTAAGCTGCAAGTGACGGGCTGCGAGCGGGCTCGGAACTAGTCACACGCGACTGGCACTAATTGAGGGCGATGCCCGATGGTCCAATGTCATTACCGTAGCCGTCGCTCCAGCCGAACGCTTGCGCCTGTCGACTGAAGAGCCGAGCTCGGCTCCTCCCGGCCGGGACCCACCCTGCTACTCGTATAACGGGATTATTTAATGACAGCTCGGAAAGTAAGATGGGAATGATAAGGATTTAATGTACCTCGGGGAAGTGTGGCGAATGTATAAATTTTATGACTTGGAAATTACATTTTCTGTCACACGTTGATAGCGATGTACATCAATATTTTGGGAATCAGTTGGGCCTTTCTCATTTGACTTGATTCAAAATGGGGTTATTTTCCTAAAATTAGTAAGTAAAGATGCAATTGCGTGCATATGTGTTTTACCTCTTGAAGACTACACAGGACGAGCTGGTTACTAGTTTCTAGGTTCTTTATACCCAGGGATAAAACGTATATTTTAGCGAGTGAAACTGCACAGCTAGTATTATTTAAAGTACGAAAGAATCAGTAATGGTATTATTATTACGATCGATACAGTATACTCGACACTCACATAGTAAAAATCCATAAAAAAAAGCTAGCTGTCGCTGGTTCACTGGGACCCTAATCATCCATGCGAATCACCCCATTGAACAAACAGAGAAGCGAAACGCCTAAAACCCGAATATAATAATTTGGGATAGGTCGGATCCTCGAGTTGTAAACACGCGACGTGGTCTGCATTACTCCGTGAATATAGATGAAAGCGGTCCGATCGAATATTAGCCGAATTGCTGAATCACGATGACCTCCCTCTATTGATATTTACTCTCTAGCAGACCTTCTAATATGGTGGCTGAGATAGGAACTAGGAGGGCTCATTTCCATTCAGAATGCCAGATACCGACTGCGCATTCCACTTCACCCCTACATTTGTTTACCTACCATTTCATTCCACTATTGGAATTGCTTTTCCATTACGCGCAGAACAATTAGGGAACTACGTTCTGGTGGAAAACCAATTAAGTGCCTATGTGGAAGTACCAACACGCCCAATAAATTTGGGATAAGTGCGATGTTCAATTACTGACTTGTTTGAAGAATAAACCAACTTACAGTTGCTATTTATTTAACCTTTATGACAAATAAAATATTTATGTACATAATAATGTGAATAATTATATATATCATGTTTGTAGTGGAATACAAAGTTCTACAAAAAAGAGTAGTAACTTAAGGGGGTGAGTTTGTGGGTTAAACTAAGGCACAAAAAAGATTTTTGATGAATTAGTTTATAATTAATATATATTTTTTAATAACTCCTATTTTACTTGTATTAGTTTAATATTATGTATAGACGACCTCTTATACAGTGCTTCACGGTATTGTAACAAGATGTTTAAGTAAAGTTACATTACATAGTGTCCTCAAAGGTCCACAAAGCTTTGTTACTGGATAGTGAAGGCTAGATTAAACAGCAGGACAACTTCAATTCCAAAGGAAGCGTATTGCACACCTTAGGCACGCGTAATACTCCAAGACACATAATATTAATTTTAAAGGGATGAGTTCATTCTTGTTCTAGTTTCCTACGTTTCGATTGGTTTTGTATCTAAAGGTCCATTTAGATCTTTAAACTAAATGATATTTATATAAGTTGTAGATTGTGGATACAGTAAACCATTTTTAAATAGCCATAATATTAGTTACCATTTTTTGTTAGTAAGACAAAATGTTCCACATGTATCCATCGAGATAAATTTAAACATGTATCTAATAATTATATCTGTATTGTAAAAGCAGTTGGACTCTTCTAACCTATTGGATATCTATTAGCCAAGCACCAAAACGCTTGTGGCTAACGCTAAAAAAAGTATTAGATTAGTTTAAGTAACCAAGCTGTATTCTTAAATTGGGCAATAAATGGTTTATTTTTTAAATGTTCTGATATGACTGACAGTCGTTATCGTTCCTTTTTCCACAACAACTGTCATCACAGTAATTTTTTTAGCGATTGTCAATTGTCTAAACCTACAAAAATGTTAGTAGTGGTCGTTTGTTTTTCCACAACTACTGCCCTATCATTACATTTTCTATCCTAAGCCACCAGTGGCTAATGGGAAGTCACTGACAAATTCTACGGTTCTCGAAAAAATATTATTTCTTGTAGGTGAGTACCAAAATTCCTCACAAAAGATTTTATTATATTAAAACGGATAAAAATATAAAAGCACGTCTATTCAATTATACGATAATGATTGTACCTCTATGTATATAGTGTGTGTGTAGTGTGTAGGTAGTGTAATAAATGAGAGTGGTCATTTTAACTAACGGAAAAATTTTCCTCGTATAATTTTATGTGTGGAGTTAGCAGCTTATCTACGCATACATTTTCCTTTCATTTTTACGACTTTATCTGCACTTCAAAGGCTACATTAACTTATACTATAGGTGAATAAAACTACATGTAGTATATAATATTATGTTTTTCAATTAACATTATTAGAACTGTGCCGGTTCTACCCACATTGCAAAATACCAGTGATTATGACCTATGCACTTTGAAACATGGTTATGAGGTAATCGGTTTATATCCTAGAAGGCTATTGTTGTCGTCATTTTGAATAACTTATACTATGGCATCAACTCTAAAATTACAATAAATATATGTACATAGGTACAATATTTGTAATGCATTATAATGAGTAGGTATAGGAAATATAGAATATAGGTATACCTATAAAGAAGTAAATTAATGAGACCAACAAATAACCCTTTTCGATGGAAAAAGTATAACAAAATATGACTACAAAATGAACCTTTTGCCAGATGGTTACTAGCAGTAACTGAATTGAATTTCTTCAGCAAGTATTCGAAACTTTTTGAACTTTGAGGTGAACACTTCAAGAGATAACAGGAATATTTCGTCGGTATTTCAAACTCCTCTTATAAACACATATTGATAATAACATTTCTTTTGTCTCTTGTCATACCAGAGATACTAAAACGTTGAACTATCCCTGCAGACTAGATGAGCCCCATGGATGGTGAAAATATTAAATCCTTTTAAAAAACGAACTCACAGAGCTCATCCTGATTAATAAAATACTTTCCACCTTACACCAATAAAAAAGATTCACATTTAGCCTTCAATTTGGAGAAGATGTTTTAGGCTCATTCTCATGGAATCGATTCTCATCGTCACCTTCATGGCAATTCTTATTTATTGCTTATTTGTAATGTTTATGTATAATATTGTATAGAGCCGGATAACACGAGTAAACTTTTATATAAATGATTTAAATCGTACGTTTCATTTCGAAGAAAAACTGTTTTGAAATTTTCGACGCCACGAAAGTGATTCAGTCATTATTTTTTACAACTTGTTCAAGTAAAACCCTTTTTAAAGAATAAATCTACCAAATATGTACAATAAAACGACATTTTACGTAAAAACAAACCTCACTACAAAAGAAAATATGAGTAATTTGAGATATTATAGGTACTTTACCATTCACTTTACTTTTTTATTAGTCAGAAATTTGGTTTGTATGTATTAAAACCCTAACATAACAGATACAGTACTTTTAAGTAGGTTAAAAGGCCCTTTCAAAAGAAAACAATACATAAAAATCACTTTCGTGGCTCAAAAATCACCTTCATGGTAAAAAACGCTATGAAGGTGATGCCACGCTGGTGACGAAAATATCCCTTTTTGGTGAAATTCTGGAAAGTTTAGGTATAATGTATAAAATTAAATACTACATCTTTATTTCGCACATTTTGGCGTTTCGAAAAGCTAGCTTTGATTTAAATAACTAAAATACAATGCATAAAAATGTTGTCCATGCAAGTGATTGGTACACCCATAAATAAATTGAAACTTAGCAATTATATTTTTTTCCACGGCTCGATATGTCCTAGATCCTAATTCTACGATTGCAGAACATGGCCATCATTGAAATGAATCGGACGCTGCATTGGATTGTTGATCTTATGTTTCACAGCAGCCGTTAAACTACGCAAATCTAAAGCACCTAAAATCGTGTAACCGCCGCATTATATTATTTTAAATTCAAAATAATACTGAAAACTTCTTTTAGCCTGTAGACCTTAAAGTATATTTATTTGCGATAATAATGGTATATTTTACAAACAGATACATGAAAATTTGTTAAAGTAGTGCCCAAATGTTTAACTGAAACGCAAAGTGTGACACCATGAGAATACGAAAAATGGCCCCGATTTTGACCTTTCATGTTAAATTTTTGTATTATTTTTTGCGTCTATTATGACAATCTTCATTTATTTTGTAGCTTAATATATGTTTTATCCACCTATCCACAATTCATATCTCTGTCTTTAACCGTTTAGGAAATATAACCGTGTGACCATCAAATTTGAGCTAAAATGAGAATGAGCCTTTAAAATCTTCATGTTATTAGCATCAAAGCTACATTTTCGCACCAATCATTATACTAAGTGTAAAATACATAAGTGGTGTATGAGATATACAAATATAATAAAAGCGTGCCTTACTTCCATCCACTTAAGTGTTATGCACCTCGGTTGTAACTCCATTATGCCACAGCGGCACCTTCGCAGCTAATTATTCACTTTGCTACTGAAATAATCGAATAAACTGTTATATTCTGTATACTTAATGATCTGAATTTTCTAAATCTTATTGAATGTGGAAGCTGGGAAGCAACCTTAATTTCAAAAACTTGCGCGCCCAAGCGAACCGACGAAGAGTTTTGGGCCGGGAGCTTACCGCATTAGCTAAAACTTATTTGAAGGATTGATCGATGCAATGTAATGTGTACTATATACAATGTTGGTAAAGTTTTCATTTCCATTAAATTATATATGTATTTATACAAGTATAGGCCGTGCAACTCTTTTTAAAAGATCAGTAGTTAGCCGTTTGGCTACGCAGTAACAGTTGCCCATAACTAGTATTCTTTTATACACAGACACAGATGACACACAGATGAGATTTAATCATTTTATATAAGAAAATAATATAATTTTATTGTTGGATTCTAACTTTTTATACGTTCAGAAAAGACACTTCATTAGGAAATGGAGCAAGAAGCTTACACACAAGATATACCCTTTTTTTTGCAACAGTCACTGTGGACTAATATTTTTGTGCACGTTTTTTAGAACAGAGACAGGTCGTAATGTACGCACACAACGTTGCACTAGCTAGCTATTTTTTTTATTTTACGATTATATGTATGGGTAGTATACAGTATACGTTATTGTAGATCAGGTAAATTGGTTAACTATTGTCAACAATATACTATAATATACAACTCTACAATGTACATATGGTCCACTTATACTCGTCCAATTCCACTCGAATCGTCGCGTCGTGCATGATCAAGCTTTCGAGTAGGTGTTAGTCGAATAGATGCACATACTTACATACATACCTATGGGTATACGTGGAGTTAGGTACACACATAGAAGTTATACTTTTTGAAAATTTACTATAAGTAAGAATTTTGTCCCAATCTCACCTGTATAAATGAGAGAGTTTGGATTTGAACCATTACCATTGTGAAAAACGTATTTTGTTTTAGCTGCATTGAATGGGCATTTACTGTTCATTCTGCATGGTCTTACAAGGTCTTCTGATGAACCGTGAATGATCAAGTATATTTGTATCAAACTTTAGTTCTTACAAAATGTTTAGTTGATAGTAACTTAGTTTTCTAGTAAACTTGATCTGATCTAAAGGTGTAGAATTCCATCCTTTAGCAAGTAAAATAAAACATTAATGTCTATCTCTTTTATAGTTTTTTTAGAATTACTCGCTTACCTTAATACGAAGTTTGAGCTAAAAAAGACAAAGCTTTTCTATTATACGAATTTTAATTAATTAATTCGTTTAAAAACGATATATAATCATAGAAGTCGAAACTGCATAAAAAATAAACTGCGAAAGCAATAAACACCGTCTGGGACACATATTAGAACTAAGTCTAACTAATTTTCTAAGCATTTGTGAAAGTCACGATTGAATTAATGTACATACCAGTAATAATATAAACTCGTAGACTTCGTCCATTTTAAAGTGCATGCCGTTCCAATAAGAGTCAGGTGATTTGTGTATGGCACGAAGGTGCGCTTTAAAATTGGACAAATTATATACCAATGTTAGTCTCAGGATGATTTGTGGATGCCGAATGCTGATTCACTGTCACTAGCTAAACTTCAATCTCATACATTACGTGACACTATTTTGCAAAGGAGATGACATGTTAGGCTCCTCCGATATAAAGCTATTCAGTTTTTTAGCACCAATTAAAAAGGCTATCAGATTTAGCCGCAAGTACAATTAGATTGGAGAAGTAGAAGGGAAAATGATAGAGGTTGAATTATAATAAGTTAGATTTTTGTAAAACTTCAATTAAAAGCCGGTTGCAAAAATATATTAAATTTTATTCGCATGTGCAACATGAGTCTTTTGACTGTATGGTCTGATGTTATATTCTCTCCATTGACATAAAAACCTGACTCTCGTTTCATTCACACGATAGATAGTGTCAGTTCACATGACAGTAGTTAATCCGCGAGTTAATAATATAAAGACAAGTCCTGAATGTAACAAAACACAATATGAGGTACCCAAACATTCAGATAGTGCTTTATTATGAAACGTCCAAAGCCTTAGAAATCTCTTCCACAAGCGAGTTAATTGTAGTTATATTATAGAGACATCTTGTCTCTGGATGACGTGTGCGATACAGTGTTGCGTTTGTATTGTCTATTGTATAACTAGGTAACATTGCGGGTGTTACAGGCTACCGTACCGTAGCTACCGTCATGGGTCTAGGTGGCAAGTATGGGGTACTTGTCGCCACACTAATAGACCCACGAGGTGGCGCACGGTGAGTTTCCGCGCGCCCCTTGAGCGGGTGGGGTGAAAACTTCTCTTCACCCCACCGCGGAGGGGTCCTCCGGTCAGTGAGGACCAAACGCCGTCGGGGCCGCGGACGAGTGCTTCGGAGTACCCGCAGGCCCGGAATTATCCCCCCGGTGGGTTCTCGCCTTTGCGTGGCGGTGGGGATAAGTAGCCGTGGTAGTGGGACCACGGTGAAACTAAGAGGAACCCGAGGCGGTCGGCCGCTCCACGCCGGGCTGTAGTCCAGCGGTCCACGTGCGAGTGGCCGAGTAGGTTGCGATGCCTCCTTCGGGAGCATGCCAACGTTGGTGGGTCGTGGTGCGGTAACCATCGCACCACGGCTGTATGCGGGGGCCGCGGCGGGAGAGGAGTGATGGTATTACGATGCGCCACTCTCCCTGCCTTCCGCGGCCCAAACGGGGTCGCCACCGTTTTTTGATGGCGGACGCGGTGGGGCCGCAGGGGAAGAGGAGTGCCGGTATTACGGTGCGCCGTTCTCCCTATCCTCTGCGGCCGATGTGTTGGAGGTTGGACGTTGCGGTGGGGCCGCAAGGGAAGAGGAGTGCCGGTATTACGGTGCGCCGTTCTCCCTATCCTCTGCGGCCGATTGTGCGGGCGGGCTCATCATGAGCCCCGTGGCGGAAAGTGGCAGTGGATCGGCAGACCATTTCTACGTATCCCACACGTAGTGACGGGCCATACCACTGCCCCGTATCGGGTGGGACCAGGCCCGGGAGGCTGGTCGAAAGGGCTCGGCCGTTAGGCGGCGAGCAGGGTGGAGCTGAATCGTGGGGGGTGTCTGGTGGCGATAAGTCGGATATCGTTTTCCGGACATCCCCGGCGCTTCTAAGTCCCGGGACCTGGGCGGAGGACGCGGGGGCGTTCGCCGTCCATAAACAGGTCCGGGAGGTGGCGCGCACAACACCGTGCGCCATTCCGTGTGGAGTTCGTCGATGGGGGACTGGATGCAAGGCTCTGCCGATTCCCAGTCCTCTGTCACAAAGACGATGCGGGAATGTCGCCGAGACGTTTTAGTGGGTATACCGTGCAGTCGTCCTGCACGGGGAGTCCCACATAACCCTACCATACCCCCGTATGGGTGGGTACGCGTAATGCGTTTTTACTCGGCGTAAACAAAAAAAACAAAGGCCCGGAATTATGGCATCACGCATGGGGAATACCATGGGGGGACCATACATGGGATATGGGGAACACCCCCAGGTGTTTAGTGGGTATCCCCGCCGCGCCCATCTTCGGCGGGAGAGTCCAACATACCGCTCCCTCCGTCGCAGGGTGACGATGCGTGATGCATTTTTCCTGGGATAAAAAAGGGCTTACCGTTTAACGTCAAGTGAATGTCGGTCTCGTCTCTTGTAAATAAATATTCCAAATTCAGCTAAAATTGTTACCTAAACGTGATCTGTATCTCTCTCTGTATGTGTATATCTCACAGATCGATAGATTCACCGTATATAGACACTCCCGAGTCTAATATTTTACGTTGTAGATAAGTATCGTTTATGTAGAAAGTAGATCCCACGCGCTCCTTAAATAATGTAGATACTAGGTAGTTATTTACACTTTACATACTTTACCAATCAATATTTTTATGTATTATACATATACATAAGATTTTCTACTTGTGACTTATTGAAAATTCAAAATGAAATTTCCCATAAAGTAAAAATGTTCAAATAGTAGTATTTGCATATATCTGTGAACAAACAGTTTTCATTCACGAAAAATATGGAACGATTCGAATGATTGGCACAACTTTGAAGTCGAAAAGTGTTTGCCAGTTTACTGCCGACCCAGTTTCGAGGTAAACAAAAATAACATGTTAGACGTAGATTTACGCACCTTGGATATAGCAACAGCATTTTTCAAACATCCAAAACGAAAGAGGACTAAAATTTACTTTAATAATAAGTTTAGTAATATTATGTAAAGTCTATAAGATATACGAGTACATTAAAATATAAACATAAACCAATTAGTTAATAAAAAGGGTTTTTTAACTAAAAGAGCTACAAAATTAATTTCTACGTAAAACGAAGTGGAGAAAATCCAAAAGTGCAGACTATTCAGCTTAACAAACTTGCTTGCTTGCATCAATATTTACTTAATAGTTAAGTAACTGCTGTATTACTTATTTTATTTAAAAGTACAGGACTTTAAAAACTTTAATCAACTGATCCGAGTTAATTAACCGTTCTGGTTTTAGAATAAATGCTTGGTAAAGAGATATACAGTAATGTGACTTCTTACAAGTGGTTGAACTCAAGGTCGCGCGAGTTTGCAACGATTTGGGTAGGGTTCGGTGGTGACGAATAGACGTTTTTATGCAGTAAGCTTCCGAATAATGGTTGTGAATTAGTAAAAATATCACAAAGTATTTAATTATTTTTGATATTTCGAGTAATTCACAATTAAACCGCCTATTCGGCACCTCGCTGCCTACCGGATCCTACCCAAATTGTTGCAAACTCGCGCGACCTTCAGTTCAACCGCTTTTAGGGAGTCAAATCACTGTATGTATATCTCTTTACCGTGATAAATGTAACATCGAAGTCCAGCGTCACAGCATCGTCGATGGTAGTCGATTGTGTAGTGGCTTAGGACTTAAGTAGTGTTAATTTGGAGTATGTTGGCATTAACTCCACGTGTTTACCAGGAAATGAAACCCTACGCTTCGAGGGTCGGGTTACAAACACATCGGATTGCAGGAAACGTATTTGTAGGACATTTTGAAACGTATATTTCCATTGTTCAGAGAAAATAATTGGTAATACTTCTTAGTGTATTGTGAAAGGTACACAATGTGCAATGGCCGTAAAAGGCCAGTTAAAAGTTTAACAATAAATATTAATAAATAAATTTTATACGCTCACAGAATCAACTGTTAGATCCTCGTTTGGTCGGTAGGTATGACATGGCGCCCATTAATCTTGGAAACTCAGCAAGGTAATCACTATGTTCAAATGTGTGGACTTTTTCCCAATTTACGCTGACATACTCACACGGCTGGCTGTATTTATGCTGACGTCCATGTTTTGAAGTTTTTCATATTCATTTCATATACTAATTGTCAGTACTTAAATCATTTCAAAATTGTTTAGATTGGGTTAACGAATTTTTTTTAGTGCTGTATAGATAGCCATGGTAAAATTAGATATATGTACACTTTTAACAACGTACATGTATTTTATCTATTAAATTTGAACTATACCACTACTATATACATTATGTCTATTATTGTAATATCAGTCCGGTTCCATTCCTAGGCTGTCTGTAAGAAATTGCCTAGTGCGATAAGACCGCCGATGGTTTACCTAGCATTTAGATATCTAGCTTAGTAAGTTTCTTTGTAATTATTTGGTACGCAATAAAGTATTATTCTATTCTATTCTATACCTATAAAACTTCAATTTTAGCAGCATCGAAAATTTCAACACACTAAAGATGTAAAGATGGTTATCTTATTAATTAGCACTGAACTGATTTAATTAGCACTGAAACTAAATGAGCGATAAAAATAAACGTTATGCAAATCTCCGGAGGCAGAATTCCCTGCAATTCAGACATTCAGAATTTAGGACAAATTATAAAATGTAAAATCGCGCTATAAAACGAACCTGCCTTCGGCCTACACAGCAGTAACAGAATTACGTTCCGAGGTAACGACGTCTTTAAAAAGTTTCCTGATATTCACTCGGATCTGTGATAAAAGTTATCGCCACCTTGAAAACATGGATGGCGTTTGAACTTACATGTATAAGGTGGGAAGACGTGTAGTCTATATGTACATATGTATAATCCCCCTTATATGCTGCATAAATAAGTAATATTCGTAGACAAGAAATTGTGGAAAAATAAATTACTCAATTGCTCCGTTTGTGGGTGATATCTAACGTAAAATGGAGGATTTGTGAATATATTCCAACGTCTATAGGTCACGATAATATGAAAACCGGCTTACAATGTCTGACCTAACGCTAACACAACACCAACATAGTGGCTTGCGCAAGATGGATTATGCACGATGCAGCCAGCCACGGATTTCCATGAAAATTCTATACAAAGCCTGATCACTGATCTCGGCAAAGTGTGAAAAGTGGATCTTTCAGTAACAAATAGACATAATATTTCTACGCATTTACAATATTTCATGGAGGCATTAAAGCTTCGCCCGTTCCGCGCCAAGGGAGCAGTTAGAAAAATATATGAAAATTAAACAATATATTACCAGTTGCTCGAGCTTCGTTGAATAAAAATTTATTCAGAAAAGATCGATCCGTGCCTCACTTGGGGCTTGTTTTCATTTCACATGAAGAAGTAAGGTGATGATATCTGCTATTATTGTTATACCTATTGCATTTCGTGTTCATATGTATAATACCTACATGTAAGAGATGTATCTTGGGCTTACAAAATGAAGTAAATTTTCATTTGCCACAATGAACTACCCTTGGTTCGTGACATTTCTAATAGCAATCAAACTTTATATTATCATCGACTCGTTTAATATGCAACAATGATGTATCCCACTACTTTTCCTTAGGTGATACATAATAATAGCATTTAAAATGAATCGAATATAGTATAAGATTTGGTGGATACTAAAAATGTCACGAAGTAAGGGTAAATAATTTTTAAAAGTTCCTTCATTTTGTAAGACTAACATGGATAAGTACATATTTTTGTAGTTGACTGTACGTAGATGTGACAATAAATACATTATTATAACCCAATGTGCAGGATTATGTTCTTATAAACATGCGACATCTGGGATTGTGTTTGACCCTCTTGTGACACTCTACTCTTCAAATGCTAAATCCAGGAGATATCCAGGAGATATTATCACCAAAATATCTTCTAAGGTCGTGAACTTCAAAGGCAAGGAGAGAAGTAGTATGATATTATTATAGTCTTAATAGGCTGTTGTCCTATTGCGGTTTTTCTTTTGACCAAATGCGATTTTGTCTTGCTCATTTGACGAAATAGGCTATCGACGATTTGCCATCAGTTGTACAATTGTGCTAGTGATGAATAGCTGAGCCGTTCTTTCTAACAAAGTCAGGTTGCACTACCAATATCGCCAACTGTGTCGTATTCCAAGGGTTCAATGGCAGGCAGGGCTCTATAAGTCGGTATAAGGCACGTGCCCTATCGCTCCGACGGCGCTAAGCACGTATTATGTAACAATCAGCTTATATGCTTCTACGAGGAAGTGAGCGTCTCAGCGCTCTTGTGCGGCCAATGGTTGCTCTTAATGAGTGCACGTTTAATATCAGTAGGGTTGTCTTCAGTTAATCTGTTCAGTTAATTTACATAATATGGAAGTACAATTTAGTGGGGTCATAAAGTACGTGCAATTTTCTTATAACAATAAATATTATATTGATAGGAAACCTTCTTTGAAATATTACCGATATTATCGATTACGTTTAAAATAGATCGGATATTCTAAATAACTGCAAAATTAGAGGTATATTCATTTACATTATGACATGATTATTTCTGTTTTTTTCTAATTTTAATCACATTAGAAAAATATCCTTTGTGATTTGTGGTAATAGAAACATAACTAATTCATAATTCTCTCTATATTGAATTCTTTGTTGCGGAAACAATATTATACTAAATAAATGTTCGTGTAACATCCTGACGGCTTACTTATTGTTTTCCTTTTCCAATATGACAATCGACAGCCCTAATTGACAAGGGAAGCGCTCCTTAACTTGCGATTTTTATTGTAAGCGCTAAAATGTATGGTTACGGAGTACTCAGTACTCGCATACAGAAGCTTTTTTGCTAAGAATTTATTAAATCACTGATTACTGTGATAATGGATTATTTTACAGCGTTTGATTCTGTTAAAATAAACTTAACTTAAGAGTTAATACAATCAATTTTCGTTTTTTTATGGATTTGTTATTGATTTTCGTTTGTTTTATAAATTTGTTATTGAGTTTTCGTTTGTTTTATGGATTTGTTATTGATTTTCGTTTGTTTTTTAGAAAGCTTTAAAAAGTTGCCATAATTATTTGTATTCAGCAGAATATTAAGTGAAACCAGAACGAGATACATATTAATACCTAAATAGTCATAGACTTTAGAATCAGACATTTATTCGTATGTTTAAAGTGAATACGAAAATGGGGCGTTTCTATTAGAGTTTAAAGTAAGAGTTATGTAAGCCCATACTAGCATTGTTAGGAACAACTTCGGATGTACTAACTTATTGTAAGCCGGTTTTGACAGCCACTACCCTGAGCCCAATGCTTATGTGCTTTATGTCCGGGGCCAAACTTTAACGTACAAGGGATGCATTGTTTCACTGAAAATAGATTAA
The DNA here is from genome assembly GCA_947507615.1 of Hemithea aestivaria. Classification (NCBI taxonomy): domain Eukaryota; kingdom Metazoa; phylum Arthropoda; class Insecta; order Lepidoptera; family Geometridae; genus Hemithea; species Hemithea aestivaria. The sequence continues at coordinate 8,582,479 of OX382323.1, forward strand.
TATTTGCTAAATGGGAATATTTATTCATTCGTTATAGGTTACCCTTTGACCACGATCTCGCGAGATGTTAAGCAACGATGTGGCCTTAGATGGTAACAGAAACCTAGAAAGATAAATTCCTCCCAGGCACTGTACACGTATATATACATAGGTATACGAGTAATATTTTATTGCATTAAAAATAACACAATTACACTCGCCAAATCAAACCCAATAACTACGAGTAGGTACATACTTTAAAAATAAGGTCTATGCACTTTAAAAAAGTACCTAGATTCAAGTATTTGACTTTACCGGCTTGCCAGTGATAACATGAAAAGGTAACAAACATAAAAGTTTAAATTTATAGCAAGTTTTATATTATTTATTCAAAGGGTTATTATAACTATATGACAAATTAATCAAAAGTGGAACAGACAACGCCTCGTCTCGTCGACGTAAAGTCGGTCCTTTCAAACAAAATGAAAAACAGCTTAATTGTGTTTACCTTAGTTCTTTAAGTAGTTAGAAACTATGTTCGTGATTAAGAGTAGTTTGAATGCATCGTTACTGTTATTAATACATTTATGTCAGTCTCTTACACAGTAAGGTCGAACTTTAGTAATATTGGTCGCTTCCAAATCGCGCGCTTAACGTCTGTAATGTGATCAGGCCTTTATAAAGGCTCTACAAGCCAAGGTCGCATGTAGACACGATTCTTTCTCTTTCTCTCACGTTTCATTAGATAGGGAACCGTGCCGGAGGCATGTTACCGGTATGTACTTCCCTTTAGAGAGTGAATGTGGATCAAGTCAATTTTGATGAGAAAGTCGTAATCTAATCATTAAGTAACTAACGTGTAATGTACAGTGAACTTTTGTAGATAAGAGGTCAATGCACTCGCGGCATTGTCTTAGAAAAATACTACATGCTCCAAGCTTTTTTTATTCATTATAGTAGTTTAGTAGTTAGCCTTAGACCATTTCTTGATTGATGTTAGACAACGATGCGGCCGTAGATGGTAGTAGACAAAATATAGAAAGTAAGGTATAAATCTCTCCGTAGGTGTAATATAATAAATGTAAGTAGTATCTATTAGTAAGTAGAGTTGGACCATTTTAAATTTGCACTTATTAGTCACACAAAACATTCCTGCTCTCTATGACAACTGAGTGCAATTTAAAGTGGTTGAAGTTTAATCAACACTCGATGTAGTACGTATGTATTCAAAAGTTCCATTCAGTTTCTTGGGTTCTTAACATTGACCTTTAGCCTTGAACAGTTTACTCGGTTTAATTAATTTAAAGTTCCCGTCAAAGCAGCTGATTTCCTAACGTCTGTCTGTTCATTTCCTGGACAAAATTATGTGTTCCGGAGCGAAATTGGTGCCTCTCTGTTAATCAGGCCGACTTCCGCCCTTCATTTATCTACATATTTTACCATTGTCTGATAGAACTAGCATTATTCACTGATTATTGTAATAAAAGGGACAACCGTTTATCTCAGACCAAACTGAAGAAACTTATTTTTTATTGATCAACGTTACTGATCTTCGATCCAGACCTCTACAGCTTTATTGGGCAGAAGCCCAGTTCAATTACATAGCATTATTTGTTTTCATTTGTGTAGAAAAGTTTCCTTAAACTCAAGAGTAAATTGTGTTTTGTACACATTATAAAGTCAAAAATTGCCAGGGCACAAGTGACCACTTAAAGCCGCGTCTCCAGCGCGTGTATTGATTCAAACATCAAACATAAACATGACAATATTAAAAATCAATCTCATCGTTTTGATGAATATTGATATTATGTTTTGTTGTACGTGCATCTCATCGGGTATGGAGCGCAAAAACATTGTTGAAACAAACAAAAAATGCAGGTTGACATAATGTTTTGTGAAAAATTTTGAAATGTTTTTGTTGAATGTTTGAATTAAAATATAAAGCGTTGGAGACGCGGCTTAAGACGTACGAAAGGCTCAAAGATTAGGTTCACAATTCGAGCTGACGGGAAAATAAATCTTATAGTTTACGGAGAGCGATGTTTGCATCTATTATAATGGTCTGGCAATATTAAACTCGCTCGAATATTGACTGAATGCTAAATATTTGCAATGTCGGCAAAGTGAACATAATATTTGAGTACGGGCGTGATTAACGTTTGAAATAGTTTATTGTGAATATTGAAGAGCATAATGTTATCTGACTATTGATCAATCACTGACGATGCATTCATATTTAATGTATGTGAATAGCTTTGATATGTAATTAATGCCTATTCAGGGCCTGTTAATACATATTCAGTTACATAGTAAGTACCTATTGATTTATATTGAACTAATTCTGGTCATGCAAATTGTTAACGACTGCGCAATGATGTTCAGAAATCTATAAAAAGATTTATTCCGCATTTTTTACATCAGACTTAAATCCCACAGACACAAACACGTCAGACTTATAACACTCCATTGTTTTTACGCCGGGGGTCAAAAATATAACATAATGATCCAGATGTGTACTAACAAAAGATAGTTTAACTTAGTGCAAATAAAGTGACAAAAGAGGTCATCAAATCACTCATATGCGTCGATGAATGCACTTAAAGAGCTTTCATGTTTAACCTTCAACAGTGGGGTCGTCGACCGCTCAGACAGAGAGACACCTGCCTTTACCGACCAGGTTTTTTCTAGGGTTCCGCGGTGACGACCGGCGCGAACAAATATTGCTTTTTTGTCAAACCATCGAATTCTCTTTACAAAATTTTAAAATTATATAGCAAGATTTAATATGTGTGAGGATCGCTTCCTTATTGAGACATTAAACCAAGAAACTAAGATTATACTCATGTTTGCATTAGCATTAAACCATGTCTACTCCAAGCTGCTACATTTTTTCGACAAAATTTATTTTGGCGAATTAGGTACATTAATTATACTATATCACTCCGCACATGCCACAGATTTGATGTTATTCCTATAATATTTATTTATCTCTATATAAGGGGCCAGATTCACTTCATGCACATATGCCGTTACCTCAAATAATAGATAAAAGCAATTTTGAATGAGTTTTTGACAAAACACGCGTAGATGTGCAAGTAGAGCGCGGGGATAATAAAAGAAATATTAAATATGTAGCTATTGTGAGGATTTTTAATTCTTCACGCAAAAATGGCTGAAATATAATAAGTTGGTAGTTCAGGCTCAAGAAGTGGAGAGAGTTTTTCAATAGGGCAAACTGCTGGGCGGGACAAGTTTTGGCATATTTTAATGACAAATTATATTATTAAAGCTGAACGCATAGTTCTTATTTCGACTATTAACCTATAGACGCAGATAGACTGGTTTACCGTTTCTATATTTACAATTTCAATTTATGACTATGCTAGATTAATTTATTGCCGACTGCACTTTTTAGACTAGTCATTCATGGCACACTTAAAATTCTTTCATCAACCAAATAAGCAATTAACTCTGTAAATAAGTAGGTAAAACCATTGTAAAAAAAGGTCCAATCCAATCGAGATTTCTAAACCATCCAGTCAGTAAAAATATATTATTCTTGTGGTCTAGACATTTGATAAAGCTTTGTTAAACCCAATTCATTAATTTAGAGGATAAAAAAGTAATTTATGAAAATGGTAAGAAAAGATCGTTTGGCCTATTTCTGAGGTATTTTGAAAGCTTCAAAGCTTAAATTTAAGTTGTAAAACATCTTAGTTATATCAGATTATAGCCCAGTCAATGAGTGCCCAAAAAGGGTATGTGGATCAAAAAGTCGAAAGCAGAAAAACTAACTTAGTAACTTTGTTTGGACTAGTTAGGAGATAAACATACTAAAAGTCCCCACCCATCCGAGGTGAGCCCGAGGGGGGGAGGCCGAAGAAGGTCCCATTTTTAAGTTTTTTGCTTATATGTCAAAAACTGTGCGTTGTACCATATTTTGTAGTATAAAATTATTAAACCTCATAAAATTTTCTACAACTTCGGCCTTGACACTTTTTATCTATCTCCAATCGTTGTCCAGCTATGAGCTTCCAAACATGGTCTATTTTGAAAACGCTTAAATTAGTTTTCCATACAAAGTCAGTAAAAAAATCTTAAAAATAAAATTTGACCAACTTCTGGTTGTCGTATCATAATGAAACTTTGCAAATGTCTAGAAATCTGATGACAATTTAATAATCTGGTACCACTGAGCTGATCTGATGATGGAGCCAGGTGGTGTCTAATGAAACTCTTCAATGACTATTAGTAAACCCGTCGAGTTTGGGCACATTACATTCGAATGGATGTTTATTTGTAAGATTTTTTTACTGACTTTGTATGGAAAACTAATTTAAGCGTTTTCGAAATAGACCATGTTTGGAAGCTCATAGCTGGACAACGATTGGAGATAGATAAAAAGTGTCAAGGCCGAAGTTGTAGCAAATTTTATGAGGTTTAATAATGTAGTACAACAAAATATCGTACAACGCACAGTTTTTGACATTTAAGCAAAAAACCTAAAAATGGGACCTTCTTCGGCCTCCCCCCCCTCGGGCTCACCTCGGAGGGGTGGGGACTTTTAGTATGTTTATCTCCTAACTAGTCCAAACAAAGTTACTAAGTTAGTTTTACTGCTTTCGACTTTTCGATCCACATTTCTTCTTTTACTGGACTATTAGTCATGTCGCATTTAGATATCAATTTGTTCTCTCGAGCTTTATGAATTCTCACCGCGGCGCGGTTAACGTAGCATTATTATAATCTGGTATAAGAGTTACAATAATTTGAGACTGTAATAACTTGAAGAAGGTGATTTACAGACATCACTACAATTTTATGAGTACTATGCAAGCAGTTTGGTTGTTATTTTTGTCTAAATTTGAGTTAAAGTAGAGACAAACCGATTTGATATGCTCCTTAGAAATACGTATAATGGACAAACTAAACTAAGACCTTATGTACCTAATTCGAAGGAGGCAAATAAAGTATTGAGTATTGATATTGCACCTGTCGGCCAAACTCCAAATGCCAAATGTTTCTAATATTAAAGGAATGAAAAGTAATTTAAAAGTTTGTAGGCCAAACCGGCCTTATAATCCTATAACCTTGATCATGCGATTCTCTTGCAACTTGCGTTCATTCACGATTTAAGACTTCACGCTGCAGTTATTGCATTCCTTGCAAGTCCTTGAAAGGGCTTATTGCAACATAATGGTATATGCTAGAAAATTATGGGCCTGCTCTTTGCTCATAATTATATTTGCAAGATGATGTAGACGTGTTACTTTGTCAGTTGGTTAATAACAGTGGGCCTAGAAAGGACTTTGTGTAGTTGTAGACGACTATACAAAGAGAGACTCTCGCTGTTATGTCAAAGTGTCATCACATACATTCACAAAAGAACAAAATGTGTGGGATGACAGTTCTACTCTTGACATATTTGCGGCTACGGCCATAACTACCTCCATAATATTAAAATATGTTATAATTTATTTGGGATAGACACTGCTTGCGAATGTCTTTGTTTGTAAACTGAAAATGTTACTTTATTCCTGTTCCTCAATATTATAGTACAATACTAAACAAAGCCGTTTTATACATACATATATAATGTTTCAGAGTATTGACTGTTTTTACAATTACCCTGCGAACCACTGATGCCACTGCGAGAACTCTTAGGCTAGCCCCACTTTAGGCAAATATACGCGCGAAGCGTCAATTGCGCCTAGGGGAGCGTCGGCTTAAGACATAGTTACACTTTCCCTTAGTTCACATGTACCAAGTATTATCGCGTTATTTTACGAACACATTATTATGTGTGATTATTATGTTAGCGATATCCATCCTGTTATATAATATATTTATTGTGATATGAATTCAATTATATTATAGGACATAATATAATGTAATAACCCATAGTTAATAACATTACGTTATGCCCCGCATTTGAACTATTTCATTAATCCGTCTTATCTACTTATTTTGTTTTAATTTCTAATCTCCTTAATAATTATAATATATAACATTTTAGATTATTTGTATCCTTAGTGTAAAATCGGAGGAGAGCGTTGGTGTCCGCAAAGTCTCACGAATTCCAACATAAGTTTTATTGTAAATCTTTTCCAAAATACACTATTTCTATTCTGACAGAGCAGCTATTCGATTAAAACAATTTTAAGCATATTATAAAGTTACGATAGTGTTTTGTTAAAAAGTACACCTACACTAGAACTAGCAAACTACAGAACTGCTGATTATACAAAATTTAATTATTCAGCTAAAAATTAAAACCATTGCAGTAAAACAGCTTTCATAGCAATTTCCGTTAACAGTTATTATTCCACAGTACTAATATTGCAAGTATGCTTAATACTAAAATGTTAATTAGCATGATTACAGTTACATCAGCCTGTAAATAGGTAACACACTATAAAGGCTGTTTGTTAAGCTATGTTTTATGATATCTAAATGATATAATTATTTTCTTGTAGCGCCAACTGCAAGTTTTTCACAAAATTTTAATTAACCTTTAACTCTATAAACATGGACTAAGAATACTAAAAAGTGGAGAGTGAGATTATTATATATAACTTTCATTTGGTACCTAACAAGTTTATTAATTGTCAGTTTTGCCAGAGCAGAGCAACTAGCACTTATTTTCTGGTAACAAGCTGTTTCAAAAATCTTAATGCAATATCTACATCAAACAGGCCTTAAATTGTCAAACTCCCCCAATTAAAGTTCGGTAGGAGTTATAGATTCAAGAAGTAACCAGTTCCTTGAAAGTTGATTGTCCCAATTGTTGCAATAGTTGCTCGGTCTGTTAAGCGCCTCAAGCCACTAATTTCATATTTGAGTTGAATAAACTCAAATAGGTTCTATTGACTATGTTAAAACTTAATAATCTATAGTCTGAACCAGATAAGAAGTGAAATTGAAACTAATTCACAGAATCCTTTTCAAATTCTATCACGAAAATTTTCAACTGAATAAAGAACATTCTACTTATTTATTGCCCATTCACAATGAAAACTTGAGGATTTATTCGAATCACGCGAATTACATTAGGCAATGGTACCCCAGAGAAAATTGGGCTCGACTTTAATCCAGGCCGAGAATAAAAGCCCAGATATCGGGACGAAACAGAGTCCGAACTTTTTGAAAACGTCTCGGTAATATTCTGCCACTAATAGATAACAATTACAAATTATATGTTTTTAAATCATGTGAACTTTGTGATGGGATTTATTAACCGACGAAACAAAGCGAAGGAGGTTTACAAGTCGACACGTATTATAATAATACATATTTTTTATTGTTCAGTAAGAGTTCGTCACGAACTGATATTAGGTATATTTATAGGTAATATTTAATACGCACGAATTCGCTAGGTTCGCAATAAAATTATCGTGTTTTGTAATACAGAAAACTGTTAATATTTTACATAAATATAACTAGACTTTTATTTAATACAATTTAAGTATTATGGATTTTAAAACTCGAATAAATATTTCAATAGCTGTTGTTATAATACATCAACAAAGCTTCGCTTATTTACTGTTAGAGTATATCACCACTATTATAGGTAAAACTAATCATTATTAAAATAACATTATTTTTTAGTTTCAAGGCATCGAGAACTTATAATTTACACCTAAGATGTAACCAACAGTGAACGGCCAAAACTAGATAAGCCGCACTGCGTTTAGCCGCATCACGGTAAAGAGATATACCTGCAAAAACATAATTTGTAAAAAAATACCAAGTCTCGCAACTGCAGTTCTTCTACCGTAAAATGTTGTGAGATCCATGTACTACCAAGTCGGTAAAAACTTTTGTGTTTTAAATCAATAGATCGACTTGGCCATCGCATGAAAATACAATGTATCTCTCAAGTACATATGTATATACCGACATAATAGTGCGATTGCCAAGTCAATCTATTAATTTAAAACACAAAAGATTTTACCGACTTGGTAGTACATGGATCTCACAACATTTTACGGTAGAAGAACTGCAGTTGCGAGACTTGGTATTTTTTACAAGTTATGTTTTTGCAGATATCTCACTACTTTTTGTTTTTTTTTATTCGTTATAGGTTAGCCTTTGCCCACAATATCGCCTGATCTTAAGTGACGACGCCCGTAGATGGGAGCAGACTAAACCTAGAAGGCGGGATAAACCCTCCCTGGCTTTATACATTATTACGGCATATATATTTTGGCATTATTATTTGGATTTTATGCAATTTTTACCGTTGACTGCAAATGTAACTTTGTAATCCTATACATTTATATGGGATTACAAAGTTATTTATGCAGTTTATGTATCTCGAAAACTAGACCGAAATTGCATGTTTTTTTAGTTTTCCTATGGTTTATACAATAAATTCTAAGTATGTACCAAGTTTGAAGCTTCTATGTTTGCTAGAAGTGCCTAAGACTTTTGATGATCGGTCAGTGAGTGAGTGAGTGAGTGAGTGAGTGAGTGAATGAGTGACAAAATTACAAAACTTTGACTAGTTATAATTTTTAAACGACTAGTTCAAATTGAATGAAATTTGGAATAAATCGTGTTTATACAATGCATACTCGGTTGTTAAAAATTGAAGCTTCTGGTTTTTTCCACAACCAAGTTATAGGGGGTCGAAAATGGTCTGAACTGCTTCCAGAAAAGGATGGTACGGCCGTGCCGCTTTTTTTGCTCGACTTGGCGGGGGCACTGCCGTGCCCCCAGATACAGTAATTTGACTCCTTAGAAGCGGGTCGCCCGAGTTTGCAACGCGGTCTACAGGGCTCGGCAAGAAGCGAGGTGCCGAGTAGACGTTTTTATGGAGTAAGCTTCCGAATAATGGTTGTGCATTAGTAAAAATATCACAAAGTATTTAATTCTTTTTGATATATTGAGCAATTCACAATAATAACGTCTTTTGGGCATTGGGCACCTCGCAGCCTACCGAACCCTACCCAAATCGTTGCAAACTCGCGCGACTTTGAGTTCAACCGCTTCTAGGGAGTCAACTTACTGTATATCTCTTTACTGTGGCCGCATCCTGCTAATATTATAAACGGGAAAGTTTGCAAGAAGACCCATACAGGGTGTATGTATGTTTGTTACTCTTTCACGCCTAGACCGATTGAGCTGCTTTTTATAAAGATAGGTTAATAAACCCGGGAATAACATAAAGCCTACAGTACAGGATGTAAATCAGCTGGGCGCAGAGTCATATATAATTTACAAAACATAGCAACTCATATCTTTGTAAAACCTCCTGCAATGGATATGGAAGTATTTCATCAGATTTAAAAAGGACGCGCCGTGGTGCTTTGTACTGTAAATGATGTATTATTTATACCCCGCTGTGAATTATGAATGTGTGTCGAAGTGGAAGCTTTTTGCAAACATCCGCGTATAATATGCGAGTATAGTATGTGTAAAGCACAGATTATTGTAATACAGGTAGATGGGTTTATTATTTTTTTATTGACCCAATAAAAATACGTTACGCTTTATCACTCGTGCCTCAGGGAGCAAGATATGTGAAGAAACTCTTCCGCTGAATACGCATGCTGCAATATCGACTAAAAACCTGGAGGTGTTCCTGCGGTTCCATAATATCGGGGCCATCCCATAACATTGTTATAAATATAGTCTACAAAGCTATATTTACGTATATTTAAACTCGATACGGTTCCGCGATGATTTTGTACTGACATACGTATTCTTTATTACTAACTACATGGCGTCAGTGCTGTGCTTTGGAGGGGTCTGCTTTTATGACATGAGTCTGTTGTGTAAACTCACCCCGCGGCATGTCCGTTCATGTAAACAGCCCTTTAAACTTTTATTGCGTGTTTGTAAACGATGACCTGGCTTTATGGAATATATTTGATTTGTACCTCAATTACATTATGTTGTTGTCTGTGAAATGTTCAATATATTTTAGTATTTTATTATAATACACGCTATATACATATCTCTACGTTTATTTCACACGCTAAAGAGCCAGTGTATTATATGGGGGTTTAAGCTCCCTACATAACAAATTTTAGCTTAATCGGTTTTGGCTGTTTAGGCGTGACGTAGTAACTCATACAAACTTAAATTTTTTAAAGATGTGTAAGTGCGCCCGCGCCCGCGCGTTCCACGTGAACAAGCCCTTAGGGTTTAATTTTACATGATTTCAGATTTCAAGGACACATAAAAATAAATAAATATACGCACGTTGTGAAAACGACTCTTTCGTTCGTTTTTGCTAGCTTATTAATCGTATTTTATAGGTATATTGAAGCTTCCAAAATCTGTATTTCTAGTAGACTATTTGAAGCTAAAAACCTTAGAACTAAATGGCGAGATAAACGGAACCATATTAGCCGATATTGTGATAAAGTGGGCCAATTTATAAATAAGCATTGGTTCTGGCTAGTTCAAGTTTGGTTCAAGTTCACTAAAATGGAGACAAGTTGAAGGTCAGTCTGTCAGCCTCGCTCTCAGAATATACAAATATTTTATTTGGCGAGACGAATGTTTTTTATTATATAATGTATTACTAAAAGGTTCGTGTGGCAATACTAGATAGGCGGTATTTGATACCTGTCAAACTTAACTCGTTACTTTGGGAGGTTTTTTCGCTTCTAAAAGAAATTTATGGGACAGAATCGCGGAATAATAAGGCCTTTTTTGGGATGCGTTACCAGTAAGCGGCAATGTTTAGATGAAAGGATTGAAAATTAAACCTCACAGTCATAATAATGAATGTTTCTGATATTTTGTTGTTTGTGAAATAGCAAATTATTTATGAAAGACTGTATAGTTCGGTACAATCTCGACCTAAGTTTTAGATACGTAGTCAAAGGCAAAGCCTGTTGCTTGCTTTATAGCAACTGCTCGTCTTGTTCAAAGAAGAATATAATATCAATAAATTGGTATTGAAAATTCTTCAACTACTAGGTACGTAGTTCAATTTTTAAATTGTTCCATAAGCTTCAGGAACATTTTTAGAGCTGCATTTTCCAACGGCAAATGCACGGAGTACCTATATCTTGGGCTCACTGCACGACATCCATTGCACCTTGTGTGCTACGCGCCCGCGCCAAGTAGCGCTTCTTATACTAAAATATTTTACTTTTTTACCTCTATATACAAACACACATCCTACCAGCCGCGATGGCCCGTTTAACGTAGCGGAAGTTCTGAGCCAAAACTGCCAATTTTAAAATGGTTCGTTTATTTAATTACTAAAAAATAAACAAAAATATAATTAACCTTATTTAACCATTTAAGCGCTGCCTCGTAGAAAATTGTCCAACAATGTTCATCTTTTGTCCGTTACAGTAACCTTCATTTAGTTGAGCAGATTGTCTAATTTCTGTCGCTCGTGGTCTCGTTAAAAGTTGGCGCAATCCGGGAATAATGAGACATCCTAAACTTCTTGGATCCCTCGGAGGCGACGAGTTGCCGTATTCACCAGACAGCTCGTTTAGTGGCAATTTTCGTCAATTGGCGAATGATTTACGCTGATACTATCTTGTCTGTTATTACCTAATTAATTACATCCAATAATAATTTAAAACTAGAGCATTATGTATTCGTCTATTAATTTCTAAAAGCCCTATTATTGATTTTAAGACAAAAATATTGAATTTATTTTGTAGTCACAAATTAGAATTCAATTTGCTTAAGTCTGAAATGTGGTGTTTTATTATTGAAATAGGCCAATTACGTGAATAAGATTAGGTACCTCAATTATATTTTCTTTGTTTTCCTTTGTATTTAGATAAATTGAGTTAATATAAATTAATTCTGCAAAAGCGAGCAAATTGATCACGTGGATAACAATAAGTAGTTTAGTTAAGTCACTTTTACGAGACCCTACAGACGAGCTGAAGAATTATTGTATTATAGACGCCTTGAACCGACCTCTCTTCCAATTATGTTTCATTGGTCGTAAATCTATGAGATTTCTCGCACACTGGAATATTTTAGTGCTTTAATAAAGGATAATAAAATACGTAATATTATAAGATTTAAGCGATCGGTAATATAATTTTATTGTAAGTGCCTTGATACGATGTGAAAATCCGGTGCCTTATAATAATAGGAAATAAATTCGGTTCTATAAATGAACCTGGTAGCAATAACTGGTAACAAACTCAACGAGCGCGTTTTTATTATTTTTCTTCGTTGGCCTCGTTAGTAAAATAGAATGGATTTACCTCAGATGCTGACTGAGGTAAAATGATAAGATCCTAGCAAATAATGGAAGAAATTCCATTAACCACGCGGCCTGAACTCAGCGACGCAAAAGACAAGTTGTTTTCTCTCAGAACTTGCCCATTGTGGTGAATCGGTTTTCTATAAACGCGTTCCTGGATTTAATCTCAAAAGCAGTCAATCTTCAACCACGACGAAGTTTAATCTTCACTATTTAACTATCGGAACAATTATTTGTTTTGCCCAAGTCGATTTGCAGGATACAAACACATACGTAACCAGCAAGCAGTTGTTATGGTTATGGGCAAAATATGTCATGCTGGATATAATAATTGTTTTTTCATCCCACTATCTCGGAAAGTGTATTTTTACTCTTCGATATCTGACTGGAAAAGTCCATTTTATCCTCTAGAGGGTAAAGTAAATTTGAATTTAGAACATCGTGTGCACCGAGATTGTGAGTTAAAAAAATCATTAAACCTATTTACTTCCACCTCTATGGTGCCGATTTTATTATAAAACTTTTTTAAATTTGTTAAAATCTCGGAATCGGAACCTTTTTGGTGAACTTTTTTTTAATTTGCTTTGTGCGCACCATAGCATTGCCAGTAAGTTACTTTTGTAACATTTTACGTTTCTTTTAAACTGTTGTATTTGACTCATTTTATTGAAGTGACAAAACATACATCAATAAGAATATATAAAAAGAATGATTCAAATTTTGATTACAATGTGTATAACAGCCAGTAATACAACATACACCCCCGTAATCAAAATGAGACAATTAACATAAACCTATCCCTTTTATACAATTCTGATGCTTAATGCGTGCTAGCGGCTTAGTGAATACATCAGCCCACATCTCCTCTGTGTGTTTAAAGACAACATTGATAACTTTCTTAGCAACTAAATCACGTAGAAAATGATACCTAGTGTCTATATGTTTTGTTCTGTTGTGATGGACCGGATTTATTGCTAATTTTTGAGCAGATTGCGAATCATTATAAATTGTTACAACAGTTGACTCACCTGTTATTTCCAACATTAGCCGCTTTAAAAATACAGCATCCTTTGCCGCTCCCGCTAAACTCATATATTCACTTTCACTAGAGGAAAGAGCAATTGTTGTTTGTTTCTTGCTCTCCCAAGAGATTGCTCCACCAGCCAAAGAGAAGTAAAATCCAGTGTATGAACGACGATCTATGGGACAATTAGCCCAATCTGCATCCGCATAGCCAACTAAATTTCCTCTATCTTTCCTGTAAGTAATACCCACATCGATACTTCCTTTTAAATACTGTAACACGCGCTTTGCCGCAATCCAGTGAGTTTTGTCGTATTTAGTATTGAACTGACTCAAATACGAAACAGCAAAAGCTATGTCGGGTCGAGAATTGACTGCAAGGAACATTAAACAGCCAATTAATTTCTGGTAAGGATATACAGTAGAGTCCTCATTACCTTTAGATGGCACTAATTTTTCCTTTTGTAAAGGTGTATGCATAGATCTGCAATCAGCCATTTGAAATTTTTCTAACAAGCTCCGGATATAAGTAGCTTGATGTATTTTTATCTCATTAGGTTTCCAATCAATGTTTAAACCTAAATAATAACTCAATGGCCCAATCACTTTCATACTAAAATGATTCTGTAAGTCAGATATGACAGAGTCAAGTGTAGAATCTTTTTTATAAAATACGACAATGTCATCGACATGAAAGGCCAGAATAAGTAACTCGTTACCAACCTTCTTGGTATAAATACATGCTTCTGAAGGAGTTTGTTTAAATCCTATACATTGTATTCATTAGATGTTACAGTCAATCCTAAACTCAATGAACGATTATCCGCTTTTGAAACGCACTCTGATGTATCTTGTTTCAAGCTTTGGCATAGACGATTAGGTCACTTATGCCGCATTGGAATGGACCAACTTAAGAAGGGTCACGCGGTGGGCGTTGATTATTCAGAAGTCGATAAGGAACCTTGTATCTCCTGTATTGAAGGTAAGCAAAATAGGAAAACTTTTAAGAAAGTTTCACATAAAAAATCAACTTCAGTTCTGGAACTTATTCATTCAGACGTTTATGGTCCCTTGCCTGAATCTTCATTTCAAGGCAATAAATATATTTTATTTTTTATAGATGATTTTTCTCGTATGACTTTTGTCTACTTTATTTCTTCAAAAGCTGAAGTAAAGAATAAGTTTTGTATTTTCCAGTCCTCTGTGGAACGGGAAACGGGAGCCAAGATAAAGACACTGAAGAGTGACAACGGAAAAGAGTATGTTAATGCAGCTTTTTCGAAACATTTACAAAATGAAGGGATTAAACACCAAACTACTGTTCCCTATAGTCCTCAACAGAACGGTATTGCTGAACGGACGAATAAGTCCATTATGGAGAAGGTAAGGTCTATGCTGTCAGAAAGTTCTCTTTCTTCTGCCTATTGGCAGGATGCAGCAGATATGGCTGTATATCTTAAGAATAGATCTCCACATCGTGCTCTCGAAGGCAAGACGGCATACGAGAAGTGGTATAGTATGGTCCCAAATTTATCACATCTACGCGTCTTCGGATGTAGGGCTCTAATTCATGTCCCCGACTGTAATCGGAAGAAATTGGATATGAAAGCATCGGAACACATCTTTGTCGGATATTCAGAAGATCCGAGAAGCTATTTCTTTAGAGATGCTACGTGTCCTAGAAGACTTGTGAAGAGTAGAGATGTAACATTCTTTGAAGATCATTTTCATGATTTAAAAGGTAAAGGTAATACTTGTAAGACTGGTAATGATTTATTGGAACCAGCATACTCGTACATACCTCTTCTGTCTGAGAATTCATTAAATAGTTCAGAGCAGAGAAATACTGTCACTGTGGAACAGTTAATAAAGCCTAATATTGCACCAGTATCAGAAAATTGTGTACCTGATAGTAGTGAGGAACAGTGGCATAATGCTGATACATCAATTTCTTCAGAAGAAATTAATTCTGATACTGAGGTTGTAGAACCAAGATATAATTTAAGACCAAGAAAACCCAATTCTTCTGCCAACTATGTATGTGTGCAGACTTCATCCTCTGAACTGGATGAACCTTTAAGCTATTCACAAGCTATTAATGCAGAAGATAGTGAAAAGTGGCGTCTCGCAATGTGCGATGAATACCAATCATTGCTTGAGAAGAAAACTTGGGTACTCGTTGATAGACCAGATAAAAAGGTTATTCCATGCAAATGGATATACAAGTTAAAGAAAAATGCGCAAGGTGATGTTGTTAAGTATAAAGCAAGACTTGTTGCAAAAGGATTTAATCAAGTATATGGTGTTGATTTCTCAGAAACTTTCTCCCCGGTTGTCCGGAGCTCCTCTTTACGCATGTTGTTTGCGTTGGCTGCAGAAACAGGAATGAAAATGCATCATTTGGATGTTGATACTGCGTTTTTAAACGGAGACTTAGAGGAAGAGGTCTACATGAGTCAACCAGAAGGTTTTGCTAAACCTGGTCAAGAAGATAAGGTATGCTTATTAAAACGTTCACTTTATGGCCTAAAACAGGCCCCAAGGACATGGTTTAAAAAGTTGACCGAAATATTGCAATGTATAGGATTTAAACAAACTCCTTCAGAAGCATGTATTTATACCAAGAAGGTTGGTAACGAGTTACTTATTCTGGCCTTTCATGTCGATGACATTGTCGTATTTTATAAAAAAGATTCTACACTTGACTCTGTCATATCTGACTTACAGAATCATTTTAGTATGAAAGTGATTGGGCCATTGAGTTATTATTTAGGTTTAAACATTGATTGGAAACCTAATGAGATAAAAATACATCAAGCTACTTATATCCGGAGCTTGTTAGAAAAATTTCAAATGGGTGATTGCAGATCTATGCATACACCTTTACAAAAGGAAAAATTAGTGCCATCTAAAGGTAATGAGGACTCTACTGTATATCCTTACCAGAAATTAATTGGCTGTTTAATGTTCCTTGCAGTCAATTCTCGACCCGACATAGCTTTTGCTGTTTCGTATTTGAGTCAGTTCAATACTAAATACGACAAAACTCACTGGATTGCGGCAAAGCGCGTGTTACAGTATTTAAAAGGAAGTATCGATGTGGGTATTACTTACAGGAAAGATAGAGGAAATTTAGTTGGCTATGCGGATGCAGATTGGGCTAATTGTCCCATAGATCGTCGTTCATACACTGGATTTTACTTCTCTTTGGCAGGTGGAGCAATCTCATGGGAGAGCAAGAAACAAACAACAATTGCTCTTTCCTCTACTGAAAGTGAATATATGAGTTTAGCGGGAGCGGCAAAGGATGCTGTATTTTTAAAGCGGCTAATGTTGGAAATAACAGGTGAGTCAACTGTTGTAACAATTTATAATGATTCGCAATCTGCTCAAAAATTAGCAATAAATCCAGTCCACCACAACAGATCAAAACATATAGACACTAGATATCATTTTCTACGTGATTTAGTTGCTAAGAAAGTTATCAATGTTGTCTTTAAACAGACAGAGGAGATGTGGGCTGATGTATTCACTACAAATAGAACCATGTAAAATTACATCTCCATTACAAGTAAAAGCATCAGAATCATAAAAATTACAACCAGTTTTATCAAAAACTAAACTAAAACCTTTATCTACTGCCTTCTTAACTGATATAAGATTCGAGTCCAAGTTTGGCACATGAACTACATCAAGAATCTTTTTGACCGATGTCAAATTATCACTGCAACTGGTAATCGAAACTTCACCAACACCTTGGGTTTCCAGTATATCACCATTTGCTATAGTTACAGTTCCAATAGGGGAATCCTTCACATTCTCCATCCAATCAGCTCGTGATGTCATGTGTGCTGACGCTCCAGAATCTATATACCATTTCTCATTATCTAATTTCTCATTTACATTCAGTGCACAGAGAGCATTCTTATGATTTACAGATTTCTTATTCTTGTCCTTCTTATGGGGACAGTCTGGACGCTTATGACCTGGCTCATTACAGTCATAACACACAATAGGCTTCTTAGGCTTGGATGCAGAAGATTTACTTTGATTCATCCGGGAACGAAGAGCAGTATCAGGATTATCATATTCAGTTTTATTCAATTCATTCAATAATTTTGTCTTTACAAGGTCCGAAGTTATATGTGTATTCGAATTTTCCAGAGC
This sequence comes from Hemithea aestivaria, assembly GCA_947507615.1. Taxonomy (NCBI): domain Eukaryota; kingdom Metazoa; phylum Arthropoda; class Insecta; order Lepidoptera; family Geometridae; genus Hemithea; species Hemithea aestivaria. The sequence continues at coordinate 8,599,847 of OX382323.1, forward strand.
TAATATTAAAGGCTCATATCGTGGACTCAGACCTCCCAGAAGAATAGCAGCTATTGATGCATCTTCTATTGTTTTTCCGATGTCAGCCAAGTCTTGTATAGTAGACATGATGGCATTTATATACATCTCAATTGAGTTATAATCTTCAAGGCTGCATCTATAGAGTTTACGTTCAAGGCTTATACGTCGACCCAAACCTTTGTCTTCGTATGCGGACGAAAGAGCGTCCCATGCCTCCTTTGCAGTTTTTGATGACCTTACGTGGGTTATTGCCAGTCCATCCAGAGTAAGGCAAATCTTCGATAAAGCTTTCTGATCATTTCTTAACCTTTTATCGGTGGATACATTACTATCTTGGTAACCTACGACGGCTTCCCACAATTCTTCATGAATAAGGCACATCCGCATCTTAAACTTCCATGTAGAGTAGCCTTCCCTATTAACTAAAGGTTTTATGCAAGAAAGGGAATTATTATTTGACATAATTTTATAACTCACGAACAGCTGGTCAATGTCCAAAAAATACACATATGATGCACGTAATACTTTAGAAAAACTTTCTTTTCACTTTTAATGCAGAAAAACAGTTTATTCTTGTATTTTCTTATAAATTCGTGCTGATAACGAATGTTGTATTTGACTCATTTTATTGAAGTGACAAAACATACATCAATAAGAATATATAAAAAGAATGATTCAAATTTTGATTACAATGTGTATAACAGCCAGTAATACAACATAAACTATTTACGTTACTTGTTTAGATATAAGTTACATTTCAAGGCAATAGTATTTTTTAATGAATTAAATATGGATGAATTTTCCCTGTAATAGTAAAAATAAGCCATTTTTTTTATAACTTTATCTACAATTATTAGTTATTATTTAATATTTAGTGTTAATTCCGCTCTAAATTTGTGAGTCTAACTAAGTTTTAAGAGACGGCGAGGAATTCAAACGTTACCAAAATAGTAATTAGTATTAATTCCACCACCGAGTGCACCACCCGCCCTCCCGCATATGCATGCATTAAGGGTTATAACTATTTGTTAGTGTTAGTAAAGTGGTTACGCGAAACTTAGCTAGAACAAAGGTTACGAAACGACGACGACAACGATGACAAACCGCTGCCGGACGCTACGCAAAAATAGACTACAACGCTGACACGTGTTTCGCCTCTACACGAGGCATCTTCAGAGAGATGTTCACTCGCCGACCGCTGGACAGGGAGTGAACCAAAACAACGCGCTGAAAAATTATGTGTCACACTCGAGTGCAAAGATTTTTAACCTTGTGCTCTTTTGATTCCCTCGCTAACGCTCAGGATTATAATTATTAAATCACTCGCTGCGCTCGTGATTCAATTTTAGAATCCTTCGCTAGCTCGGTCATCAAAACTGAGCACGCGGTTAAAAAGCAACTTTGCACTCTTGTATAACAAATAACTATTAAATATCTTAAATGCACATCTTTGCGTACTACGCAGCCCAAAATATCCCAATATGAAGGACGTTATAATCATAGGTACATATTATAACATTATAATTTAAAATATTAGGTTTATTATATTTTTTCTAGAACCGTATCCTTTACCTACAGTGTCTTGAACTCTATTTTTCCATAAAAAAATATCGTCTGAACTTGCAATATGTTCCCTCAAGGTTTTTGATCTACTCAAGCCGATGTAAATCATTGTTCCCGTAACAAAAGAAACTCAGAAACGCTTTGCTGTAGAGCAAACAATCGAGTTCTGTTTGATGTTGTTCTTTCAATCTAGTTTATCTGAAAGTATTGGATTATTCGGTTATTCGAATCTTTCTGGTATTGTACTGAATACTGTGTTATATTTTTATTTCTAAGCGGTTAGGTTAGTTACCAATTTTCTCTTTTACCATTCAACTGTTGTCAGGCGTTTTATAAATCGATGTTTGTCGACGATGATTTTGCGGATGGTACGTGATCGTTATTTTTATATACCTACCTTATTTAAGAAAACTACCAACGGTAAATACATATAAACATACTTATTACCTATAAAATACTTACTAGTAGCTCGCCACGAACTGGGACCTCGCAGACCCAATTTCCCTCAAAATGTTAAAAACCTTGGGTTTTAGGTATATAATATACATGGGTAAAATTTATAAGTATCTACGAAATATAAATGTATGGAAACTTTAACCTATAATATTCGTAAAAGGAAAGGAAAATGCCAAAATTGAAAGTAATGTTAAAACTCAAAATACGTAACGGATATATTTAAAAAAAAATCTTTGTCTCAGTGACTATTTTATTGTTGTGATCAAAATTTCAATAATAATAAAATATGAAAGGTTATGTGTGTATTCACTTGCAGAAAATAATAGAATAAAATAATAAATATTACCATAGTTTTTACAAAAATTTTCACAAAATCTTCATAGTTTGTAGCACTTGTTTACGAAAAAGTTGCCGATGCAGTGGACATTAGTAGAATTAAAACTGGAAAAAAAATCTAGCTTTACTTGTGTTATACAGCAAATTTACGACCGCTATTATATTGATATTGTAGCTAATTCTAACATTTTTGTCGTAGCAGCCGACGATGACTTAGACTTGGAGCGAGAACGCAGAGCTTTGACAGTCACGCGTAACATCTAGGCTCCCAGGTTTTCAAGATGTATCTGGGTAAATCCTGAGATCGGGCGTATTTAAGTGATTTCCGTGGCAGATTTTAAATCAAAGTATTATTGCATTTTACATGTAAAACATAAAATTTCCTATAATTATAAGCACATCAATCAAATAGGCATCATTATAACTTGTTTTGTTCAGAAGATATTTTAAATTTAAATTTTTGGTGCCACGGGAATCAATAAAGTGTGGCATGGTAATCAAAATTAAAACTATTTTGTTTGAATTCTATGTTATTATTTAAATATTGACATCTACATACTAATCATATAAAATAGAAATGATTTTAAACGGTGATCCAAACAGATATACACCAAACATAAAGTATTAAAAAAGGTCTATATTGGCTCTCTATATAATAATCATGTAAACTAAATAAAATCAACGTATTGCAGTCTTAAACAATGTAAAAAAATTGAATACCTATATATAGAAGAATATATATCCTAGAATATGAAATCAAGTTCTCAATCACAGTTACTAACAGGATTCACTCCAGAAGCTGTCATCAGATTGTACATTTATCATTAGTTAGGTTAATCTGGACTGAAAGTTGCAGTCAGCCCATAGTTTCGTTTTATTTTTTCATCATACATCATCTCAGCCATAAGACGTCTACTGCTGAACATAAACCTCCCCTTTAGACCTCCATATATAACACCGGTGTTGGAAGCGACCTGCTTCAAGCGTCTTTCAGCGACCTAAATAAGGTCGTCTGCCACACTTGTGGGTGGACTGGGTTTGCTTGCCTGTGGTAGCCACTTGAACACTTTTCGACCCCATCAGTGCTATGTGGCCTGCCCATTACCACTCCAGCTTCCTGATCCGCGGAGATATGTCAGTGACTTTGGTTCATCTTCGGATCTCCTCATTCCTGATTCGATCACGTAGAGAAACCCCGAGTATAGCCCTCTCCATAGCTCGCTGAGCGACTTTTTAATGTGGGGATATAATGGTGCCGCATAAGCCAGAGCGGCTGTCTACTATAGTACAATATAAAAAATCTGATGTATACAATATAAAAAAATATCTGAAATAATGAAATATACAAATATAAACTATCAAAATCACTTCCATACCTGCGGCTTCGCTGTATATGGGTAAAAAGTGAAAGAATGCGCAAGAAAATTCAGAGGAAAATTTATCACCGTGGTGAAATGCCATGAAAATCAATACCATGGAAATCAAAATTGTATAGTTTTTTGTCAATATTTTTAAATACCATAATTATAGACCAAAAATAATAAAATATATGATAGACAATACCCTTTTCCTAACTGCACACCCTAGTCAAAAAACCGTAATGGATAAAAAAATATTTTTAAACATGGAAAAGGTAATCAATGATCTAGTGAACCAAAACCACGGTAATCAATTTCTCACATACGTAAATCCAGTTTATAACAACGAGAGGAGGAGCCTCTCTTCATTATGTTTAGAGCGCAATCGAAGTTAGCCAATAGCGTGCGTACAAGCTCCTAAGTTTTGTGGTTTGTGAAATGTGGGTAGTTATGTCGCGCGCCATGGGAATCACTTTTTGTCCGGGGACAAACCTAAATTTGTTATTTTTTCTAAAACTACGCTGAGTACAGCCTTCGCGTATTTTTTTGATCATATAACAGTTCACCCTTTACAGCTTAGATCACAGGAATTAATTAAATTCCTTTTATAAATTAGTGTAAAAAATATATTTTGTTCCGAAAATGTGTAAGGGACAGCCCACGGTAATCAAATTTCAGGGCTTTTACATTTTTTTTTAGATACTTGCAGCTAAATATAACCTAATGTCTATCATGCATTAGGTAGATTGAACCTTAGACTAACAGGAAAAAAATACCTTTGGGTAGAATTTTTATGTTACGGGTAGTTTATTCCCCCAGACACGTAAAATTTTGTCTCTCAGGAATCACCCATCTACAGCTACTGAGCAAGACAATATTTCCTTGTTCAAGGCATTATCAGACTTTTTATACGTGCAGCTCGTCGATTACATTTGCACTTTCCATCAGGTGGGAAGTGGGATGTGATCAAACGTAGGCCTAATTAGTATTTTAAAAAAACTGGATGAACTTTACAAACAGGGATCTCAAGGCGCTGCGGGTCCACTACAACAATGCTTTCAGGATGCTTTTGGCGCTGTCTCGATACTACAGAGCGTCAGGGATGTTTGCAGATGTTAGAGTGGATGATGGTTTTAATGGCATAAATAACAATCCCAATAAGTTTCTTGCTCGTTCTTCTCATAGATATGCTTTTCGAACGAGCAGTAGAGTCTTAAAATACTTAGATCTAAATAATTGTAAAATTTACTTTCAAAAGTGAAGCACTGTAGCCTATTTGAATAAAAAAAAGGGTTTTAGTTTGATTAATAAATTTAGAAAGTATATTATATTGATACTAAAAAGAATGCCTAAATTTAGGGCAAATAATTAGGTATATACCTATACCTAACCTATAATATTATATAACTCGTATTATGCAAACTTGAAAATAAGTAAATTAAGTACCTAAGAGATCTATACGAGGATAATATTATTATCAAACTTAACGTAACGAATAAATACTATGAACATATCCTGCAGCCGCACTATCATTTAAATTCATAATATTTTGAGTAAGTCAACATGGCTATTCACTTATCCGTTAGGGAACCGAACCTAGGACCGAATTATCAAAAATGTATGAAATGACGTATTACATCGTATAGATTTTTGACAACTCGGTCTTTGGTTCGGTTCCCTGAGGCATATAACTGAATATCATTACAATCGATAAACATTGTAATGTTGTATTCTCTATAACTCTACAACCCTTGCACTGATTTGGCTCATTTTTGGACGTGAGAATTCTTTGAGTTTGTACTACCTGTTTAAAAAGTTTTATCAAGACTGGATCATCGGTTTCATTGTAATAAAGCAATCTCTTTAACTCTAGAACTCTTCGACCAATTTGGCTCATGTTCGAACTTAAAAATTCTATGGATTTATATTATGCGTTTACAAAGTTTCATGAAGATTGGACCATTGGTTTTCCAGTTATCGCGTAACAAACATACATACAAACATACACTTTTGATAATATATTTGTGTCGCTTATAAAAAATGTGTATATGTTAGAAAAAAAATTATCAGCGCTCCAGTTTTGAAGTAATCGTCAGACCTATCGTAAAGACTTTAAGTCACCTATATCTCTGCAACCCTGGAACCTATTTAGCTAAATTTTCAGTAAAATTATCCAATTAACCTTCTTAACTTGTGTGTAAAATTTCATTTAATTTGGATTAACCGTTTTCAAGTAAACGTCGACCAAACATAGGCACCTGAGGTCAACCGTTAAACTGGTCAAAACGCAGGCTTTTCGCGGCTTTCGACTCTAACACCTCGCTTCGCTCGGTCGACTAACACCTCGCTTCGCTCGGTCGAAAAATAACTGTCACAAATAGGTATTCTTGAGATGTAAAATTGGTAGGTACCAAATAACAATTAATATGTACTTTAATTATCGTGAATACCTAAACAAATTTTGATATGAACGCTGTTATCATTGATAATAATGAGTGAGTGTGTGTTATCATCAGGATATCATTTTGAAAAATCTTTTTGTTGTTAGCTGATAAAAGAAACGAGCTTGACGCTCACCTGATATTAAGTACTACTCGGAAAAATTATAATACTCATATCATCATCATCATCATCTCAGCCGTAAGACGTCCACTGCTGAACATAGGCCTCCCCTTTGGACTTCCATATGTACCGGTTGGAAGCGACCTGCATCCAGCGTCCTGCAACCTTTATAAGATCGTCTGTCCACCTTGTGGGTGGACGTCCTTCGCTGCGTTTGCTAGTCCGTGGTCTCCACTCGGGCACTTTTCGACCCCATCGGCCATCCGCTCTCCGCGCTATGTGGCCTGCCCATATATGTACTTTAAAATTCGCCATATCATGCGACCTGGAGAGTTGCATGCAAAGACAAGAAAGGGCCTTAGCCCTTAAGTAATAACGACGGTCCATTACCATCCTAGCTATTCGCCAAACACGAAAGTCCTATGCATATGCAGGCAAACCTAGGTTTGACTAGTCCAAACTGAGGTTTGACTAAAAGTGTTAGTCAAAGCCCGATTCATCGCACGTTGCCTGAAATGAAGATTTTAACCAAATACTAGTGCCTATAACACATACCTACATCCTACTAATAAACGTGAAAATTTGTAAGAATGTATGAATGTCTGTATGTATGTTTGTTACTCTTTCACGCCTAAACGGGTGGACCCATTGAGCTGAAATTTGGTATAGAGATTAAGCCCTGGAATAACACATGGGCTACAGTACTGCGGGTAAAACCGCGCAGCTGATGTTATATAATAAGAGTAGCTCAAATCATTAATACAAACTAGTACAGAGACATTGCTTTTGCTTGTTCGAAACTAATTAATATTCCCCGAGCCCGATTAAGAAGTGCGGTGCAAGTTCTCAATCGGTCTAGTTAGATGTTCGACAGTTCGTAACTTTCAACCCTTAGTCTCCGGTTTATTAAGCTTCCGCACTTATTTATAATTAAGTTGTTGGGTAAATATCTATTACGTGTTGGTAAATTAAACAACGAAAATTATGTACATAGTTTGTTAATGATTATTATTATTATATACCACTGTCACAGCTAAAGCCTGTAGTGTGGCTACACCTATGTATATAGCTGGCTAATCTTAGGCATAGCCAGTCAATGTTGGTTATTAAACATTAACCAAAATTATCATAAATAAAAAGCGTCGTTGAGATCGCTTCCTTCTTTTAAATAGGTATTTATTAATTTAAAATTGGATACATCTGATTCAACTATTTTTATAATTTTAAACAATATCACTCGCATTTATTACGACGATAAATGTCGCAAGTACAACGTCTGACAACATTGATCTTCCAGTATGATTTAAACATAAAAAAATTGTGTGCCAATTTTATTAACTTATCTTTCAAGTCTCTATGTAAAGTTGTACCAAAAAAGAACCCTTGGGAGGTGAAAATGTTATTTGAACTTTTGTAACACTTTGTGTACCTAATTTATGATGTTCTGTTTAACTTGCGGCCTCATCTTACGATTAAAGTTGTGAATAGGTATTAATAACAAGAAAAGCTGAACAAGGTGGTTTCACCTGCAAAAAATCAACCGGCTCAGCTTAAGGGTAACAAACACACATACGTACGACGTACACCCATTCATACTTACTCTTTTATTATAATAATAGATCAAATTCACTAGATTTCTTCAATAAAATTTTCAGAGTAAATCCTCAATGGCTGGTCTTAAAAAAATGCCGCAGTTTTCAAATTTTAAGAGAGAGATATCTAACATAACTTGAAAATCATTCCAATAAATATTTTATTACCTTGCGAAACATCGTTAATATATGAACATAATAACTGAAGACATTTCCAAAATTAGAGTACAGAACGCCTACAATCAATTAACGTCCCATGTGTCCATTTTATATCGACTTAATTTTACCTTACCTTTTTTAATTAAGCGGTTCAGAGACCAAAACGCTTGGTCAAATGGGTGTTTTTGATTACAAGTGAAGGTTTGGCTGCCGTTGCCATGCTAGTTGGCTGAAGAGTGGCAGAATTGGAATGCAAGTGTGCCCGTCGTTGGGTAGATTGGCTGGGGCATTTTCAGAGCCTCTTAGTTAAAAACGTCAACTCTTTGATTGAATCAGAATACTACTACGTTTTGTACAAAACGTCATCATGATATAGGTTACCCACACAACCCATACGTAGTACTTAATCATAATGATTGTTATTTGAATTATTCTGTTGAAGTGTAAACGCTAATAAAAAAGTGTCGTGCGGTGCCCAGCGGCCTTTTCCGTTGAAATTACTTTTCTAAGCCACTTGTTAATTAAATTTCAGCTCAAAGCGTTCAGCCTTAATTTACAAACACATATCTACAATTATAATAGATACTGGTAAAGAATAGAGTTGTCTTTTCTTAAACACTTAATAAATATCGTAGACAGACTGTGTTAAGATGTTAGGAAAGTTAGCACAAGAACATAGTTCGTTGTGCTTATACATTATTAAAGAGTTATTGTTTTCTCCTCGCAGAAAAATTCTTAGTAAATTCTGCCGTAACTAGGTTAACGCAGCCAAGTAACTTGGAGTTTACGCGATAATGGAAAAATATCTTGTGTTATAACTTACCATTTTGTTACAGGTCTTGACTCCTGAAAGCGAGGCGTACATTTAAGAAGGCGGTGTACGGAGAATGAGCGCCAATGTTTAAAAGAACCTATAAAGCTCGTTATATTCGAGTGGTACTCAAGGCAAGGACGTGGAAAAGGGCGCCGATGAAGTTGCTAAAGTGGAAGAAGAAGATGACAACTAAGAAGCAGGAGTACGATCTGGTGACGAATGATGAGTACGACACTCGGATACCGCTGCATCCAGACGAAGCCTTCACTTATGGAATCACGTTTGAGGCTAAGGTGAGTCTTGTCTCAGATTAAATTCTATTCCACGAAGTATTAAAATATAAAATTATAATAGAATAGAATATATTTTTTTTATAATAATTTTAAGGATAAACAAGAATAAGCTAAATATTTCCGTGATGACAACCAATGCAGTACATTACAGTGAGAAAAATTGTACTGTGCTTGGAAATATTCGTATCTACTTGAACTTCCAGTCGGAGCGAATTACGGGAGAATGATGAAACTATTTAATCCACTTACTATTAAAATAATTCTTTCATACAGTACAGGTATTTGGAATGAAATAAACTCACATACATGCTCAGCGAGCTATGGAGCGGGCTATGCTAGGCGTTTCTCTAAAGGATCGCATCAGAAATGAGGTGATTCGGCAGAGAACCAGAGTTACCGACATAGCCGAAAGGATTAGCAAGTTGAAGTGGCAATGGGCTGGTCACATTTGCCGCAGAACCGATAACCGATGGGGTACACGGGTTCTAGAGTGGAGACCGCGTCTCGGCAAACGTAGTGTAGGTCGTCCTTGGGCGAGATGGGGTGACGATATCTGGAAGGTCGCGGGGAGCGGGTGGAGGAGGAAGACGGGGGGTACGCGTTGAGTGGCGTGCCATGGGGGAGGCCTATGTCCAGCAGTGGACGAACACAGGCTGATGATGATGATGATGATGAAACTCACACAGATAAATTAACATGTAATGAACTAAATAAGTGCTACACATACAACAAAATAGGTCGATGAAGTGAGTGAAAGATGATCAATCAAAGTAACACGAGTTGTTTGATGTTTTGTCGCAACGTAAATTCATTAGCTGTTTTAATGTAAAATGAACGATTCTCTCTTTGATTGAAAATTGTATAATAAAAAAAAAAAAAAAAAAAAAAAAAATGCCATTTATTGCCAGAAAAGAGTACAATAGTCTTAACTCTACTTAAATCTACTTTTTGCTTCGGCAATAGGGGTACATTCAGCATGTACTGGATGAATAACTATAATTTAGATATTCATCCAGCGCTGGTTTTCAATGTACCCCTTGTTCGGACTAAGATGTTTGCCGAAAACAATAGATAAGTGTTTGCGGGTAATCCTATACTAAACGGACACGGTAATGTACTTTATTACTATAATTAATGAACAATAGCGTCGGAGACGGCCGTGTCACTGCCAGGACAGTGCCATGTCCTCAAACATGATTTAGATCTTCAGGCCAATTTCATTGTTTGTAAAATTTTGTAATATATTTTTAGGAAAATCAAATTGTACATAACATAAATACTCGTTACTGAGCTTATATCACTTTACAAGAAATTGATTCGACTTTTAGGAGTACATAAGTTGTACTTTAATGACTCTGTTTTCTTTCTTTTAAATTGGTTAGTTCGATTTTACCTCTATGATGTAGGGGGCGATATATTATGTAGAATTATTAATTTATGAAGAAGGCTGAGTAATAAGATTTTAAATATATATATAAAATACAACTTATGGACCAATTTATTTTTGAAATAGTTTAAAAATTAAATTAAGAATAAAATCAAGTAACTCTTACATAAATATACCTAGTACCATTGAAATTTATAAATACAGAATCTTTGTTATTAATAGAGCCCAGTCAATGAGATGAATCTAATTTCATTAAAGCCAATGAAATTATTTCTTGCCGGTGACTTCATTCCCTGCAGACAGAAATGTACTATCTATACTTTTAACAAATCGTTTAGTTTAACGTGAAATATAATGAGAATTTTATTATATTATTATGAAACAATAGTAAAACTGTCCATACCTACATATATATATAATATAGACTAGCTTATGCTCGCGGCTTTGTCCGCGTGGCCAGATCCTTTCTTAGCGGAGGTCTACGTCATAAAACCTATCTGTTCCAAATTTCTACTCAATCGGTTCAGCGGTTGAGGCTGTGCGTTCATAGATCAGTCAGTCAGTCACTCTTTTATATATTTAGACTAGTTGCGCCCAGCGGTTTTACCCGCTTTACTGTAGCCTATGTGTTATTCCAGGGTCTAAGCTATCTATATCAAATTTCAGCTCAATCGGTCCACCCGTTTTCGGCGTGAAAGAGTAACAAACATACATTCTGACATCCAGACATAATACATTCTTACAAACTTTTACGTTTATAATATTTATACGTGTAAGGTAATCTGCATATAAAATATCTTCCAAGTCGTACTCTCTTGTCAGAGTAGTCGTGGCTGCTCTGATACTCGGTCTTCTGCTTGGATTTAGCGATGTGACGCCATTTTTGCCTATTAAGGGAGCTACGAGAGCACTGGGTCAGAGATCCCTCTGTGGCCTTCTTGATGAGGTCAGTCCAGCGAGTGGGAGAACGGCCTAGAGGTCTCTTCCCTTCGATAGAACGCTGCACAACGAGTATCTCTATAGACTGCTCTTTCCTAGAGATGTGACCAAAATACTTCAAATATAGAGATATAATGTTATGTGCCTAAATAAATGATTTCAGTGTCTAAACTACCAACATACCACATTTTAGCTCTATCGGTTCAGCCGCTTAGGCATGAAGGTAGCAAACATACACAGATACACATACATATTATACTTTCGTATATTAGTAAGAAGTGGGACACTTTCATTAGTTACAAAAAAGCATATAAAGTAACATTTTTTTCAAACTTTATCGTAATTAAAATCCGACCTTCTATCTCGTCAAACTTGTCTCAAACATTTGGGCAAATGAAATAAGTAAATGCAGAATATTGATAAAATATTCTAAGACTTTTGATATTCAAATTGGGAACGGAACTAAAGCCCAATTTGTTTGGCGACAACGAGACGAGGTGCGTAACAGCCTAAAAGTCGTCTAATTTTCTCCAAACCAATTCTGAATTCAATTAGCATTGTTTCCGCCGCCTATCGATTTACAAAATGTTGTTTCTCTGTTGTTTCTGTGTGTGGGGAGAATGTTATCACCAAATCAAAGAAGTGCGAACATGGCGTCTGCGATTTACAATGCAATAACCTTTTTTTGACGCTGGAAAAAATGCGTTACGCATGGTCACCACACGCCGGGGGGCGCGGGTGGTATGTGGGACTCCCTCGAAGATGGGTGCGGCAGGGATACCCACTAAAAAACCTAGCGGCACTTCCCACTTCGTCTAGGTAGGTATAGTGGAGGCCGAGAAAACCTCTACACTCTACATTCAGTCCTCCACCGACGACGATCTGCCTTTACAGCGGGGCCTTCACGGCCCTCCCAACGAAAAGGGACCCAGGAATGGCCTCGTGTTTAGCCATACCCGCAGGCGATAGTGGTGAAATGGGGCAATGTGGATGAAGGCGCCCCCGCACCTATTATGTAAAGCGCCTGTTCAAACCTGAGCGATATTCCGTGATATTCGTAAAAGCGCATACAAATATCTATGCTGTAAAAGAAATAGATATAAACTTCGTCTATTTAAAAAAAAATGTGGCGGCCCCAAATTGATATTATGTTCTTCTCAATAATTGACTAATCTGTCAAAGTACAATTTTCTCATAATTAAATGTATGATCTAACAAATCGAGTCAAAATGGAGAATACTGGCGTATGTCATTTTAAAGATGTACGTCCATGTGGTAAACTAGGGGTGCATCATTCCTTTTTTTAAGTAACTTACTTTGAGTAGCTTTAAAAGGTCCATGTTTCGCTGTTAACAATTCAGTAATGGCTACAATAAAAGAGTTGAGTTGAAAACTCGGTGTAACTTTTATTGCAGGCGCACGTCTTGAACACTAATTCCTGGAAGTCCATGAGAAATTGTGTTTCTTAGTAGGTTCACGTATTTAATTCTTTCTTTTCAGGATTTCTCAGTTCATGAAATTTTACGATCCAGTACTTCGTCACACTATTGTTATAAAGCCGAAGATTTGTGATATTGATCTATAGATATAGGTGTAGTTTATTATATCTATCTGCATGATATCCTCTCAAACGAACAAATTTAACCAAGGAAATTATTGTAAACACATTATGTAAAACTGAGAGAGACTGTGATTTTTGTGAAATAAATAAAACTAGCTGCGCCCAGCGGTTTTACCCGCTGTACTGTAGACTATGTGTTATTCCAGGGTCTAAGCTACCTCTATACCAAATTTCAGCTCAATCGGTTCACCCGTTTAAGCGTGAAGAAGCAACAAACATACACTCTCACTTACAAACTTTCGCATTTATACTCGTACCTATCTAATATTAGTGATGAAAAAACACCTGTGTACTGTGTGTTTCCTGTGTTTCTGCCCATTCTTTTTATACGAGTGGAAGTACATAAAACTAATTGAATTAATTATTAATTTGTAAAATTGAAGTGCAGCTTTGTTTCTATTTGAATAACAAGACAAAGATGCATGGCACGACGGCGGGACCTTTGCCCAGCAGTGGGACGATATGGGCAGTCATTGATGATAATGATGATGATAATGACAGCTTAGACCCTGAAATAACAAAGAAATTTTCAACAAGTAACACCACTGGGCAATTACTGGGCTGGATAGTTTAGTCATATTTTATGTATTAAAGGTTATTTCGTTAGTAGCAAACCAAAAACAAAAAATATTCGTATAACTGTAACGTTAAATAGAATTAGCAATTATGCAAAGAAACTTAATACCTACAATTTATTACTGTGTTCGTGCTAAAGCCGACTGTAATTATTCGCGAATTTCATTTAATATTATCATTTTAATTATAATCGAACACCTGCAATTTCTCTTATCTTCTAATAATACTTTATGAGAGACTTAGTAATGTGTTAACGTTTGTGAGTAGCGGTTATTTCTCTATAGGTAACATTTATAGAGGCACTTACTGGCAGAGAGGCAGCTACTTTTTCAATTCAATTCAATAATTTTATTTCGGAAATCTTCCATATCTAAATATATAAAAGGAAAGAGTGACTGACTGACTGATCTATCAACGTATAGCCCAAACCGCTGAACGGATTGGGTTGGAATTTGGAACACAGATCGGTTTTATGACGTAGACCTCCGCTAAGAAAGGATTGTGCAACGCGGGTAAAGCCGCGAGCTTAAGCTAGTACACTATAATATATAGTTACATCACTTACAAAAACCTATTTTAGCATGATCCTTAAACTATATTGGCATTACCTAAGACATACGCTTACCCATTCATTTAGCAGTGGACCAGCACGCCTTATGCATGCTGATCCAGTGCTCCATGATGGGTCCTTCAAACCTGGCCGCAAACACTTGCAGGAGTCCGTTGGAGCTGCCCCGCACTCGCGCCATCAGGGATGCACCTCTTTTCCGCATTATGACATTAAAACCATCCACTCTTGAATCTGTAAACATTCCCGATGCACTGCAGTATCGAGGCAGCCCCACAAGAATCCTAAAAGCGTTATTGTACTGGACTCGCAGCGCATTGTGAGCCCTGTTTCTGGCCTGTTGGTAACAAATATATGTACATTATTATGCACACAGCTATACTTATGTATATCACATCACACTTCACACTAATATTATAAAGGCGAAAGTTTGTGAGTGTATGTTTGTTATTTCTTTACGCCTAAACGAGTGGACCGATTAAGCTGAAATTTGGCATAAAGATAGCCTAAAAGACCCAAGAATAACACATAGGCTACATTACAGCGAGTATAACCATTTAATTTTTTTATTAATTATTATAGGTAACCTTTGACCACATCTCGTTCTCATCACGATCTCACGTGATGTTAAGCGACGATGCGGTTGTACTCGTAGACGGCAGCAGAATCCCTCTCTGGGTGACTTCAAAGCTCCATTGTATGAAAATAAAAGCATAGTTCGACCACACGATATTTATAATAATTTATTGTTGAATGAATAGCAAGTTGAATAATAAGCATACTTTATAAAGAGATATATTACAGAGGTATTATCAGTTAATGTATCGTGTTTCAGTAGAAATATTCATAAACGAAATATTAATATTTTTATGTATTGTGTATACAGAACCAGTGTAGTATAATAGGCAGAGAGTAGCAAGAAGAAGTGGATATAATGGCTCGTGTACCGATCACACCCGGCCTCCAGCGTACCGGCTTCCTAAGCCAGGATTACGTAGGCTTTGTACGGTTGTTCCCTCACTCTCTATGTCTTCCTAACCCGAAAAAGGTTACGTCGAATATCGTTTCGCTTTTAACCAGTTGTTTGTATTTCACCACCACCGGACTGAGGTTTTAGATAAAAAGAGGAATCCGCAGTAAGCCCATTTGCATGTACGTACAAGTATGCTCTAGGTACGCTCTAATAAGGGTCATAGCTCATTAGAGCCACCCGGCACCCACTCCGCAACGCCTCGCCTCGTGCGGCTTGTAATCTTTATATGGACTTGTATGGGTATGCGCTCATTACATCAACTTCGTAGCGTCGCCGGATCACCTCGGTCGCAAGGCGTCCACGCGCAGACGGTGGTTGGACCACTCGATGACACCTCGCTGTTCGCATGCTTGCCTTGTGTTGGTCCCGAGTAAACCGCGCGCTGCCCGCGAATGATTCGCGCGACGTACTTTTTTGACCGCGCGGGGTCCACACGAAGTTTAGTGTTCATAGCGCGTCGTCCACCCGTAGCCCACCTGTCAACAAAGAGTGGACGCCATGCGACGAGGCGGTGCGGAGGGGGTACCGGGTGGCTCGAATGAGCTATGACACTTATTAGTCACACACTGCTCATACACTACTAGTGCATTGTTAAATAGTATTTGTGTGCGTTCGCGCATGTTGTGCCTACGTATAGTAAGCTCTCTCCCATGTATACATACATACATGGGAGTGGACTTACTATAGCTACTTCATATCTGTTTTAATGAAGTCAAGTAACTTATTTATATACTTTGCAAAAGGGTAATCACGGATGGTATCTCCATTTTCTCCAGTTAAGAAACCTTAATAAAATAAAAATCGGTCTTGTGTAAAGAGGATCGCAGTGTGTGGGGCTGCATTGAAGTGGCGGTATACAATGAGGCGGCCACAAAGAGCCTATTCATAGATTTCGGCTTACAACAACGTGAACGCTTCGGGGAATGTTACCTAAAGGACACTGAATTAGTCAGTGTCTCATCTCGAAACATTTCTTAGAATGACATACAATAAGTACCTAGATAATATGGAGGAGGGTCTCGGTTACAACAATACAATTATCTCAATTGATTTTCACAATTATCGTGGTCGAAAGAAGACTTAGTACTCGTAGGTACGACATATTTGTATTCCAGAATTTTATGTCATAGAAACTACGTTGTCGTTTGAAGGAAGTCTTACAAAGTCGATCAACATGTTTCACAGGTACAACCTTCACTTTACAGTTTTACCCATTGGAAATGCTTATTATATGTGAATCCAGGTTCTGACCTACCTCCATCTCAAATTTCTATATCTATTAGGTTAAGTAGATTGCGTGGGCGTGAAGGAGTATAGTAACATACCACACAGGGGCTGCGCGTTTGTTCTTGGCTTGACTGGGTTCACTTCACTGATAAATTAATGCATGAACACATCATTTTATTTTACTTATTAAATCAAATGGGGTTTATAATAATCCAACAGAACAGGTCACCCAACTAACACTGTCAGAGTCAAATCACAATCACAATTATATAGGTTGTTTGGCCAACCAACAAATCATGTATGTATAATGTATATGTAGCAGTCATAGGTTGCCAAAATGACAAGACCTGCAACATAACCTAACGACCTAAGGTAGGAAACCTTATCCATATTATACGAAACAGGCGGACTCACAGATTTACGTGCCTTCCGAAACATGAATAAAGGTGTATATGTATTTTTAAAATATCGGTTAAACTCACGACAGACAATCTTGCGTATTTTTGGTCAGCATTGTAGCATGACATGTAGAGCGACACATGTATGAAAACACCCTTGGTTTATTTTCAAGCAAATACAAGTAAAATGTAACAGGGAAATCACTATACCATACATAATACATCTCTATTTACCGGGAATATACATATTTTACTGGTATTAACGTTCAGTATCCATGGAGGTGCAAATAACAAGTGACTTTTATTAATCTAGTAGCTGCGCCCAGCGGTTTTAACCGTTGTAATAGCCTATGTGTTCTTTCAGAGTCTAAACTATCTCTATACCAAATTTCAGCTCAATCGGTCCACCCCTTCAGGCGTGAAAAAGTAACAAATATACACACTCACAAACACTCGCCTTTTTAATATTGGTGTGATACATTATTATGAAGGTGAAAGTTTGGTTCATTTTGGTTAAAAGATACTATAAACCATGTAATAATAACACTACAATTAAAATGACCTCAACGTTTAAAGTAACGGGGTGCATTTTAAGAATGGGTGAACTCCACCAATTGTATATTTAGAATATCTGTAGCTCGATTTGCCCTGATTTAATAATCCAGTCCGTATGCAAATTCAAATAAACTAAGTTAACCAAAGTCTAGTCGAACTAATACGAAGTTATACAATTTCAATATGTGTGCCTGGCGTGGGCGTAGTTACATTATTTCTAGTATAACATAATTTAGAGTCACTGTTATATTATATTAAGTACAAGATTGATTTCTTTTTACGAGCTTTTATTATTTAGTTTCACCCGTCGCGATTTACATAATGCTTGTTTTTAAAAGGTATACTTTTTTAAACATGCATCAAGCATCAAAATGATTTTACTTATTTTAAGGGAATTACAAACTTTTTCTTTCTTTTTATACAAATAAAGTGAATTACGTGAGTGCAAAGTCACATAATATTATGTCTTCCTATTTGCAGAATCGTCTTTGATAACATACTCGTAAGTACTGGGTAGATCAAAATAACTATTTATCAGAAAAGTTTTGTTTGCTAGGTGGTAGGTAGTACCAACTTAATTAATATTATCGGTACCTGACCCAGACAGATTAACCTGATTCACTCGTTTTAATGCATTGTATTGCCATGACCTGAATAAAAAAACCTAAAGATAAGTACCTACTGACAGACTTCGAAGAGGCAGAGTTAAGGGTCATGTAATTAACTAAGTAAACCAGTAGTGAGCAATTTGCGACTCAACGTTCGTACCGTTGCACATTTTCATCCTCATTTTAATACACAAAAAGTTATATTTATAAAAAAATCAATGGTTTTATTAAGAAATTCGACGACAAATGAATGATCTTAAGTATCAGTGGTTCACTGTTGGCACAAACATTCCGTACATAAATCTCTAATATCTTATACATATATTTGCTTGGAAGCTTTAGTATCTTAGGATCCAATAACATTACAGTAATATAACAAGCTATAGCTTATACTTGTGGTTTTGCGCGAATGGACTAGCCCTTTCTTAGATGATGTCTACGCCATAAAAACCTATCTGTATTCCAAATTTCAACGGAATCCACTCAGAAGTTTAGTTCTGACCATTCAGTTTAAAGACATTTATTCCTCATTAAGACATACATTGGTAGTCACTTACATGAGAAACATTTAAAGTAAAAGTATGAAATAACATTATTGATTCGTCGTTCTTAGTCTTAAGTTAATTTTAACAATGGATAGAAAAAACACAAATGCTAAATTAAGTTAACAAAATATGAGGGTAGGTAAAAAACAATTTTGAATAATTAAAACATTAAGAATTCATTTTGAATACATGTTCCACTAATTTTGATTTGAAAATTTGCAATGAGTTAGTTTCTAATTACAGATGGTAACTTGTTGTAAAGCTGTGCACCTTCGTAGGTGATCATTTTTTGTCCATAATTAGTGCGCGTCTTTGGAAGTATCAACAGACTCGCGCGACGGCTGCTTCGCTTGGTAACTTGGCGCACGAATTTGAATGTCAAACTAGTATGGAGAGAGCGTTTTAATAGTTTATAAATTAATATGCAAGTGTGATATGTGTGTAATTGTTTTATGTTCATTATTTTAGTGTCGCTATAGATTTTGTTAGTAGGAGTTAAAAATGGATATCGAAAAAGTATTTTGATTACACTTCACTTCTACTTGTCTTATTTTTATTAGTCACTTTTCCTATCGTATTTTTAGCTTAACTCCTTTTTAAATCGTTTTAACACCTTGACCAGTAAACACTTCCGGTTCTAATCAAAATTGACATCTATTATTTCAAGCTTCTTTAAAATAAGGTTCAAATTCTCGTGCGCGGGTGCGGCTCGATCGTGCCACTTAGGGCCTGACGGGTTAAAAAGCTCGTGTTATCTCTTTACATGGCAAGTAGTCAGTACCCACCTTAACATTCGTTTCTAATATGAAAGGCTGAAGGTTAGCCTGTAAGCCGACCTATTATCTCCAACTCGATATCCGTAGCTAAAACTAACAGGTACCCAGCTACCGGGAATATCGTGTAGTATATTATTACACGGGTCGCTAACATACTGTGCTAATAAAGCCAGACTCCGAGTATCCAAAAGAGACACAAAAACCCGTGCATGCCAATATAAAAAAAATAGCGAAACTTTTAAATTTAGGTACATCAAAATTCAATTCGTTTGTATTTTTTCTGTTTTTTACTCCAAAACTCCGTCGTTTATCAACAAATTATTCTTCCTTGGACAGTTTTTTCAATAATAAGGATTTATACTGCCCTACCCTACTTATACTGTAAGATTTAAATCACAGATAATTATTATTTGTGTGGCCAACTTATAGGTTGCAGTTTCAGGTGTTACCTGCAACATGACTTAACGACTGCCTCGTACATTTCTTATTAAAATCAAAACTTACTGCACGTCATTTCTGTTTTTCTAACGCGGTATCACCCTTTGGCGCAATAGTATGTCGGGTTGCTTATTTGCATACAAAAAATAGGAACCGATTATAGGGAGGGTACCTTTAACTTATGTACGAAATAGACTGTCTGGAAATACTCATAAAAGATAGCTGGCAATAGACCTGTACCTTTAGATAACATTTTATAATATAAAGATAAGGCTGTCCCATATACAAAATAACCTATTATTATGCGTACATACTTAAATTGTTTTTTTTTTTTGGAATTTCACCATGCCAAGTTGTAGTTGAACCGCTTTTAAATTATTGAAGGTCGTTCCAATAGTCTAGATATCAGAAACGTTTTGGTTTTGACACTAGCAAGTTATAAACGATTTAAGTTTGTTCTTACTTGTGAATGATTTTTTTTAGTATAAGAAGAGGCTAGTCAAAGACCTCCCCCAAACGCCTCCAAGTATCACACCTGAAAAAAATAATTAGTTCCGGATATATTTATATTATGAAAATGCCATCATGTTATGTATTATATAGTCTACTATTTTGATCCAGTCATTACTCAAGCTTGTGTTGAACAGCGTATAATGTGAAACGCGTGGTAACACATGAGGCAATTTATCCTACATGATCGACGCCATTGGTATCTGATTCCCACTGAGTGCGTCCGACAAAATGATGTAGAATCCCACGCCGCCCGGCCTTAACTTACTTAATAAAGTTTTATTTATTAAATTAAAGGGCCGCCGACAAAAACACCTTAAACTCTAATTACACCATTGTTAAACTAAATATCCTAGGTGTTCTCTCAATTAGAGGAGGCCTCAGCATTTTATTCGTAGCGTAGTACAACAGCTGTAGTGGTTTTCTGTTCTCTCTTTATATTCCCCATGGTATAAGTGGTTCTTTGTGTCGTTCTATCGACGACATCGATATCGGAGACCTTGCCTTGATCTTCGTTAGTCGGTCGCTATAATTATGTATGTAATACACAATTATAGCGACACACAATATTATGTATCCATCGCACCTACTTTACGTTTTCGACCCAAAATAAAAGCTGCAGTGTACAGCAGCAGCAGTACCTAATGCAGTGCTAGTTAATGTTTCGCCCCGCCGTATTTGGAGTGATGACTAGTTAACTAAAAAAATACAATTTACATTTTTATATATGAAACAACTGAAAAACAAATAAATTACCTATTAAATAATTATGTTAGTAAAATTTAGGCGCTCCAAAGAATACCATCTATGTACATTTGAGCTTTCCAATAGTAAAATGATACTTTAAAAGCGCGACAACTAAATCGTTATCGGAAAACTATCTATTACCGATATTTCGCTGTTTCAAATACGCTTCGTTGATGCCAATGGCGCGTCATGCGAGTTACATTTTTATGGTATCATACAATAATATTAGTGCTGACGGTTATGAATAATCAGAAATCCTACTATTTATTATTATGAACAAGAAAGTTTTGTATAGATGGATTTAGACATGTAGGTTTATTTTTTTGCAAAGAAGTTAAAAGACGATCAAGATGCTATCCTGGTACTAAGAGTTAACGCTGCCCATAATATAATTAGTACAGTGCCACACATAATTTCACAATAATGTAAAATTCTGGGTGCACTGCACCCATGCTTCTTACTCAAGAGTCATAAGATGATAAGACTCTACAGCCCAGTAATACGAGCTACAGTGCCCTTCTAACGAAGCAAAGTAATGTTTGCGCATCACTGCTCAGGCGGTAGAAACTGGCACTGTTTGGGTACCCACCTAGTCAACCTCCTACAAAGGGAGTAGGAAGTCTACCCCGGTAAAATGAATGTGTGTACGGTTGGATATTTTTTTCTGCTTTCTACTATTTCACGCCTAAAATACTGGACCGTTTAAGTATGATATTGAAGTGAAATTAAGTATGTTGGTGCTAGATCCTAAAATAACACTTATGCTATTTACAAGCTTTTCTTTTACAGATAAGTACTCTTATAGTTTGCCTAGTGGGATAGCTAGCCTGCTAAGCTTCGAATTCAGAAAGACAAGGAATAGCGACTGGGACTTGCGACCATTAGTATGCCTTAATTATTAGGTACCTTGTACAATTTAGTATTCTGTGGCGTAACTGGAAGCGTCCGGTGTTTTCTTCCCCTGAAATTATCTTGTGTGCCCACGAAGCCTAATTTACTTTTATATCTAAATTCAGTGAAAAGGTCTTAAGGTCAACGTTTTTACGTGCAAATTTTAAAATATAAATTCGTTACAAAATTACTTTTCAATTATTTTCTTTGACAAGCCTAAGATAATATTTCTATTCAATACCTACTTTAATAAAAATGGCAAAAGTTTAATTAAAACAAGAGAGCCGTACACAAAGACGAGTCGTATTCTTAATTAATTATATTATTATTTTAGCACGGAGAAGAATGCATCTACTCATCTATCCAGATTTTTGCTTTTAATATGTCCTGTCAAAGGCGATAATATAATCATACTAGATGAAAACCCGGCTTCGCTCGGGTGAAATTTGACTCATAACATACATCCAGGTGCAAAATGTAGGTAGATATTTCTGTAGTCATCGGTTCTCAAAGAATATTAAAGGTATAAGCAAGCATAGATTCGCATGGCTTCGTTCGTTGTGTTTAATAAATATAGTAAATAAAAACTGCAAAAATGTTTACACAAATAATTTTTATTTCAAATCAACAATCAAAATAATAGTAGAGTCCCCGAGCCAAATAAAATAAACTTCCGTGGGACATCTCTCCGTCATACGAATTATTGGTATGTGCTTATTCGGCATATTGTTCTGAACATGAAAAGTGCGGTAGTCACTTCCTAAGTGTATGGGACAAAGATGGCCGCCAGGTCTATTCTATTGTACGGGTTGTATTAATATCTACTGAACCGATTTACTTATTTAGTTTAGTTCAACAGCGTTCTAAAAAAAACTTTATTCATTACGATAAAGCTATAAACAACGGAACTGCAGCCGTTTGAATGAGCCTCGGTAGCGCTGAACTCATAGCGGTAGCTAAGCCATTAGGCTACCGAGGCTCATTCAAACGGCTGCAGTTCCGTTGTTTATAGCTTTATTGTAATGAATAAAGATTTTTTGGAACGCTGTTGAATTAAGCTAAATATTATAATTGTCAGCTCTGAGCTGTTTTTGATTCATTCGAAGAAACAATAATCGTTGAGATTCAATCCTAACATAGGCCAAGACACAATATTCATGAAAAAGTTTTTCGGCGTAAAATAATGGGCTAAAATTTTTACGAACAGCAAGTCTATACTGATAAAATTGTAACATTGTAAGACGGCTTCGAGCAGTTCGTCTCTCTTCTCTGTTTTGAAGATTTTCATGCCATCCGAGTTCTCCATTAGGAAAAAGTAAAGGAAAGGCTAAAGGGTCAATATTGGGACTGGTTGATTTGAGTGTAGTTAAGTGTTGAGAATATTCTTGTACAGAGAAGTCTATATTTAATGGAGGTTCGCCGTTTTCTCCTACAAAAATGACCGCTACCTCATTATTTGATGGTGTGTTATACCGACGCAAATCAAGAGATTTATGTTTATAAAACTGCATTGATACCGAATATTTGGGTCGATTTTCTGAGGCTGCTTTTAATTCCTCTTCAGCTAAAATTGCACCCACCCTTTTGTATATTTTGACAAAAGGATTAGATTCATTTAGCATTGTTTGTAAGGACCTCATTATATTGCTTCTACAATTGTTATTTCTAGAATCAGATAAACGTTCATTTAATGCTGCTTCATTTTCAATTATGTACAATTGGTTGTATTGTGGTTTATGACCTTGCAACGGAATCAAAGATCCAGTTTTTATGTAAATTTGCCCTTGTACCCTATAAGTGAAAAATCCTGGAGGGAGTGTGTTCAAGTTTGAATTTATAGATGCCATTGCAAATGCTGAATTATATTGTCGTATATTAGCCTTAAAATGATTAGCATCAGACGTATTGCTTTTGTATAAATCTAATAATATATCAGGAATTGGCTTTAATGCTCTATCTGGGTCTATGTATACCTTCCCATTATGACAACAATTTTTAAAATGATTTTTAATTTTTTCACCAAAAAAATGAAGTGCTTGACATTGAACACATTCATAATTCATAGACCCAACTGAATGTACTGATACTTGAATGGTGTTATTTGAAAGTGCTAAATATACATAGTTAGTCCTGGGGGGCTGATGTTCTGTACTAAACCTGCTTGAATATTTACGTTTCTTCGGGGGTCTGCCCGCCATTTGGTATGTTTTCTTTCTCCTCTTCTTCTAAATAAATAAAATCACTGCTGACTGACAGCATTGATTCTTGTATTTTCTCGTTGTCCGAAGAAACATCATCAGTCAACTCTTCGTTATCGACCTTAAAGGGGAAAATATATTCAAATAATAATAATTATTGTGAATGTATGTAGGTATATTAGTAGAGTCCCCGAGCGAAATAAAATTAACTTCCGTGGGACATATCTCCGTCATACGAATTATTGGTATGTGCTTATTCGGCATATTTTTCTGAACACGAAAAGTGCGGTAGTCACTTCCTAAGTGTATGGGACAAAGATGGCCGCCGGGTCAATTCTATTGTGCGGGTTATATAAATAATAAATATCTACTGAACCGATTTACTCAGTAGTGAGGGAACTCATAGCGGTAGCTAAGCCATTAGGCTACCGAGGCTCATTCAAACGGCTGCAGTTTCGTTGTTTATAGCTTTATTGTAATGAATCAAGTTTTTTTAGAACGCTGTTGAACTAAACTAAATATTTTATGATAAGCTATATTTGCATTATCCTAACGGTTACCAAGCTATATACATAAAAAGAAAATTATTTTTTTAGTAATTATGTTTTTTGGAAATATTTCCTTTGGTACTACTGACTTCACATTGATAGTTTTTAGGAATAAAATGATGCTCATTTAATAACCTATTATTTGACATCCTTTTTAAGTAAATCGGTTCAGTAGATATTAAAATAATCCGCACAATAGAATAGGCCCGGCGGCCATTTTTGTCCCATACACTTAGGAGGTGACTACCGCACTTTTCATTTTCAGAAAAATATGCCGAATAAGCACATACTAATAATTTGTATGATGGAGACATAACCCACGAAAATCGTTATTTGAAGACTTTTTTTGTAAATGGGTCTTAACACTATATTCTCACACCTCCATCTGGTAATAAGTATTATTTTTCATTACACTGTACGCAGTGACCTACACCATTAACTTACCTGAAAGTCATCAAATAAATCTTGGGATTTGTCAGGTTGTGTAAATGTAACAGGAGCAGTTTGATTTTTTGGAAAATGGTTTGATAGTTCCCGAGCCTTGGTTATTCTTAACTGCCTCATTGTTTCTAGGCCACAACACTCGCAATAATTGAAATTGTCTGCAAAAATATATACAATTAATAATGTCAGTAACGTAAAGTCAGCAGTAAAGCCAAGTTCAAGTTGAACTTGCACATAGGGGTCCATTCCATTATCAAGAAAAACGGTAAAATTTCGTGTCTGTTTCTGTTCATAATACCTCAACACAGGCTAGGTATGCATGTGGTCATTGATATTATTTATCATTTGTCGGGTTATAGAGAAAAAATATTGTGCCGCTTACCGAGTATAATGTTGTCGCATTCCACACATCGACTGCACATTTGCATTTCCTTGCAGTTTCTTGCAAATATTTTGCCTTTACAAAAATTGCATGTCACTGGAAGTAAATAAGTACTTATTTTATTTAAATGCAGAATGTCTTACAATCTTATTTCATCTTAATTCACTTAAAAACACAACCTGCCTACATACCTACTAAAATACTACTCACCATCTTTGCGGAGAGCCCTTCGCTGCATCCATATTGCCAGTGTCGAGTAAAATATGGGTTATGGTTAGTATTCTTTTTTGTATGGTTGTTAATCTCAGGTTCATGGTATCAGGTTTCAATCTCAGTTTTCAACAAAAATATGATAAAAATAGTGACAAAAACAATATTTTCGCGAAACGTCAACGATTGACGCCACCGCAAAAATCAATATTTTTTTATGTTTTGTTATTCATATAAGGTTTTGATCGAGTCTACCGTACTCCTTGACGAAATTATATCATTAAAAAAAAAGTGCCAAAAACAATATTTTCGCGAAACGTCAACGATTGACACCAAATGAAAATGGCGATAGCGGTATGTTTGTCAGTGCCGTCGGAATTTAACGAAATTCTTCATAATCCGAATTTTGCGGATATATGTTGTCGACTCAAAATCAATATTTTTTTATGTTTTGTTATTCATATAAGGTTTTGATCGAGTCTACCGTACCCCTTGACGAAATTATTAATATAGATTGCCTTTAAATTTTTTTTCTGAAGTAAATTGTAGATGTACTCGTACTTCTATTATCACTATAAATCAGTCATTTGCCAAACGGTTAGAAGAATTAATTTCTTAAAGAAAATGTACATTTATTATTTTATTGAAATATTTTCCGTATAAAAAATTCTATAAGAATTTTCCAGAAAAGACAATTTGAAATAACTCAAGTTTTTAACAGAATATTATCAAAGATTAAATGTTTTGTTTAGCGTTTATGTCATTACCGGCTTTTCAGGTAGACTCACAGAATAACAATGCCGCTGATTCAACATTATCAATACAGAAACTAAGTACTTATTTTTATGGGTCGTGACTCAATTTGCATACTAGTGGTAGATACAATAGGGATGTTAAAATATAATGGAAGACTACCTAGCACCTACCTAGTCCTTTATCGATCATTCCTCTTTTGAGCTTACTTGAAAATAAGGGTTACATAATAATTATTCGTCAGAATCTTTTTTTATATAATACTAGCTTATGCTCGCGGCTTTGCTCGCATGGCAAAATCCTTACTTAGCGGAGGTCTACACCACAAAAGCTCTCTGTGTTCCAAATTTCAACCCAATCCGTCCAGCGGTTTAGGCTGTGCGTTGATAGATCAGTCAGTCAGTCAATCAGTCACTCTTTCCTTTTATATTTAGATTTAGAGTATGTTAACCGATTTCTTGAAGACTCCTAAACCGATTTGGAATTGTTTTATATCAAAAGGGAAAAAAGTCGTGGTTTTCCCATTTAAATTAAAAACAATCGGTTTAGCAGTTTTAGTTTTTAAATTATAAATTAAAATGTGCGTCCCGGTATCGCATATTGAAAGCGACCAATAAGTCATAAGAAGTAAATAAATTCGGTTTAATATTTTTAATTTATTTACTTTTTCAAGTGTTGTAAGGTTATCTCGATATATGAACAAGATGGATAGAACAACTCCTAAAACTACATAGATACTCTCTTTGGCATTTTTCATTCGTCACTTAATTCTAGCTAAGAAATTTTACCAAATGAGGATGAATCATACTTGTTTATTAACAAGTAAAAAGCTTTGTTTTTGATAAATTCACCATTTCACCGTTTCAATTTCAACTCCATAGTTTAAAGAGTTATAGAGATTTATTGGTCACGTTACGCATGAAATAGTACCTAGTTAAAGTAGGTACGTACGAGTAGGTACCTCGACCATTTCCGTTCTCATATATTTAGATTAGACCATTGTTTAATGGAATATCATGCAAGCTTATGACTAATTGTAAGTGCATTTAGTAGAGAGGTTGCTTTGAGTGCCTGACCTTATCTGGCAGGCGTTTTGTCTATAATCGGAATCCTTTGTAGATACACCTGCATTTGACAACGTCGTACCGACATTGTAAATTACCGTGGTAACGACGTGACGTACCTTCCGATAGCTGGATAACAAATTGCATTGGACATTCAATTAGTAAATCTGTTGGTTCAGGATATACATTATGGCTCATTTAACGGTGAAAATTACTTTAGCAAGTATTTCAAAGGTAAGTTGTACTCGGTTGTCTCCTTTAATAATTTGATATATCATCATCATCGGCCTTTGCGTCTATTGTAGACGATTTAAGCACTGTCTGTTGGGTAGCGTTGGCACTTCCGTTGGTGGCTAATAAAGCCAATCCTGGAGTCCGGATATCTGATGACCTACTAAGTTTGACACGCCGCCAAAAATTCATCATTACTCTATTCAATTGAGGAACAAGGGTGGATCACTCCAATTTTATTATTATTTTAACAAAACAAAGTGGTAGTTATTCGCCGTCGGTAAAGTATGGATAAAGTTTTTCACTTTCCATTTTCTTCGGCAGTGCTCGCAAAAATCCCACTCGGTTCGTGGTAGTTTTTCACTTAGCCGCTCTTCCCCGGCAACTTTTATATTACTTTTATATTCAAATAATAATAATTATTGTGAATGTATGTAGGTATATTAGTAGAGTCCCCGAGCGAAATAAAATTAACTTCCGTGGGACATATCTCCGTCATACGAATTATTGGTATGTGCTTATTCGGCATATTTTTCTGAACACGAAAAGTGCGGTAGTCACTTCCTAAGTGTATGGGACAAAGATGGCCGCCGGGTCAATTCTATTGTGCGGGTTATATAAATAATAAATATCTACTGAACCGATTTACTCAGTAGTGAGGGAACTCATAGCGGTAGCTAAGCCATTAGGCTACCGAGGCTCATTCAAACGGCTGCAGTTTCGTTGTTTATAGCTTTATTGTAATGAATCAAGTTTTTTTAGAACGCTGTTGAACTAAACTAAATATTTTATGATAAGCTATATTTGCATTATCCTAACGGTTACCAAGCTATATACATAAAAAGAAAATTATTTTTTTAGTAATTATGTTTTTTGGAAATATTTCCTTTGGTACTACTGACTTCACATTGATAGTTTTTAGGAATAAAATGATGCTCATTTAATAACCTATTATTTGACATCCTTTTTAAGTAAATCGGTTCAGTAGATATTAAAATAATCCGCACAATAGAATAGGCCCGGCGGCCATTTTTGTCCCATACACTTAGGAGGTGACTACCGCACTTTTCATTTTCAGAAAAATATGCCGAATAAGCACATACTAATAATTTGTATGATGGAGACATAACCCACGAAAATCGTTATTTGAAGACTTTTTTTGTAAATGGGTCTTAACACTATATTCTCACACCTCCATCTGGTAATAAGTATTATTTTTCATTACACTGTACGCAGTGACCTACACCATTAACTTACCTGAAAGTCATCAAATAAATCTTGGGATTTGTCAGGTTGTGTAAATGTAACAGGAGCAGTTTGATTTTTTGGAAAATGGTTTGATAGTTCCCGAGCCTTGGTTATTCTTAACTGCCTCATTGTTTCTAGGCCACAACACTCGCAATAATTGAAATTGTCTGCAAAAATATATACAATTAATAATGTCAGTAACGTAAAGTCAGCAGTAAAGCCAAGTTCAAGTTGAACTTGCACATAGGGGTCCATTCCATTATCAAGAAAAACGGTAAAATTTCGTGTCTGTTTCTGTTCATAATACCTCAACACAGGCTAGGTATGCATGTGGTCATTGATATTATTTATCATTTGTCGGGTTATAGAGAAAAAATATTGTGCCGCTTACCGAGTATAATGTTGTCGCATTCCACACATCGACTGCACATTTGCATTTCCTTGCAGTTTCTTGCAAATATTTTGCCTTTACAAAAATTGCATGTCACTGGAAGTAAATAAGTACTTATTTTATTTAAATGCAGAATGTCTTACAATCTTATTTCATCTTAATTCACTTAAAAACACAACCTGCCTACATACCTACTAAAATACTACTCACCATCTTTGCGGAGAGCCCTTCGCTGCATCCATATTGCCAGTGTCGAGTAAAATATGGGTTATGGTTAGTATTCTTTTTTGTATGGTTGTTAATCTCAGGTTCATGGTATCAGGTTTCAATCTCAGTTTTCAACAAAAATATGATAAAAATAGTGACAAAAACAATATTTTCGCGAAACGTCAACGATTGACGCCACCGCAAAAATCAATATTTTTTTATGTTTTGTTATTCATATAAGGTTTTGATCGAGTCTACCGTACTCCTTGACGAAATTATATCATTAAAAAAAAAGTGCCAAAAACAATATTTTCGCGAAACGTCAACGATTGACACCAAATGAAAATGGCGATAGCGGTATGTTTGTCAGTGCCGTCGGAATTTAACGAAATTCTTCATAATCCGAATTTTGCGGATATATGTTGTCGACTCAAAATCAATATTTTTTTATGTTTTGTTATTCATATAAGGTTTTGATCGAGTCTACCGTACCCCTTGACGAAATTATTAATATAGATTGCCTTTAAATTTTTTTTCTGAAGTAAATTGTAGATGTACTCGTACTTCTATTATCACTATAAATCAGTCATTTGCCAAACGGTTAGAAGAATTAATTTCTTAAAGAAAATGTACATTTATTATTTTATTGAAATATTTTCCGTATAAAAAATTCTATAAGAATTTTCCAGAAAAGACAATTTGAAATAACTCAAGTTTTTAACAGAATATTATCAAAGATTAAATGTTTTGTTTAGCGTTTATGTCATTACCGGCTTTTCAGGTAGACTCACAGAATAACAATGCCGCTGATTCAACATTATCAATACAGAAACTAAGTACTTATTTTTATGGGTCGTGACTCAATTTGCATACTAGTGGTAGATACAATAGGGATGTTAAAATATAATGGAAGACTACCTAGCACCTACCTAGTCCTTTATCGATCATTCCTCTTTTGAGCTTACTTGAAAATAAGGGTTACATAATAATTATTAGTCAGAATCTTTTTTTATATAATACTAGCTTATGCTCGCGGCTTTGCTCGCATGGCAAAATCCTTACTTAGCGGAGGTCTACACCACAAAAGCTCTCTGTGTTCCAAATTTCAACCCAATCCGTCCAGCGGTTTAGGCTGTGCGTTGATAGATCAGTCAGTCAGTCAATCAGTCACTCTTTCCTTTTATATTTAGATTTAGAGTATGTTAACCGATTTCTTGAAGACTCCTAAACCGATTTGGAATTGTTTTATATCAAAAGGGAAAAAAGTCGTGGTTTTCCCATTTAAATTAAAAACAATCGGTTTAGCAGTTTTAGTTTTTAAATTATAAATTAAAATGTGCGTCCCGGTATCGCATATTGAAAGCGACCAATAAGTCATAAGAAGTAAATAAATTCGGTTTAATATTTTTAATTTATTTACTTTTTCAAGTGTTGTAAGGTTATCTCGATATATGAACAAGATGGATAGAACAACTCCTAAAACTACATAGATACTCTCTTTGGCATTTTTCATTCGTCACTTAATTCTAGCTAAGAAATTTTACCAAATGAGGATGAATCATACTTGTTTATTAACAAGTAAAAAGCTTTGTTTTTGATAAATTCACCATTTCACCGTTTCAATTTCAACTCCATAGTTTAAAGAGTTATAGAGATTTATTGGTCACGTTACGCATGAAATAGTACCTAGTTAAAGTAGGTACGTACGAGTAGGTACCTCGACCATTTCCGTTCTCATATATTTAGATTAGACCATTGTTTAATGGAATATCATGCAAGCTTATGACTAATTGTAAGTGCATTTAGTAGAGAGGTTGCTTTGAGTGCCTGACCTTATCTGGCAGGCGTTTTGTCTATAATCGGAATCCTTTGTAGATACACCTGCATTTGACAACGTCGTACCGACATTGTAAATTACCGTGGTAACGACGTGACGTACCTTCCGATAGCTGGATAACAAATTGCATTGGACATTCAATTAGTAAATCTGTTGGTTCAGGATATACATTATGGCTCATTTAACGGTGAAAATTACTTTAGCAAGTATTTCAAAGGTAAGTTGTACTCGGTTGTCTCCTTTAATAATTTGATATATCATCATCATCGGCCTTTGCGTCTATTGTAGACGATTTAAGCACTGTCTGTTGGGTAGCGTTGGCACTTCCGTTGGTGGCTAATAAAGCCAATCCTGGAGTCCGGATATCTGATGACCTACTAAGTTTGACACGCCGCCAAAAATTCATCATTACTCTATTCAATTGAGGAACAAGGGTGGATCACTCCAATTTTATTATTATTTTAACAAAACAAAGTGGTAGTTATTCGCCGTCGGTAAAGTATGGATAAAGTTTTTCACTTTCCATTTTCTTCGGCAGTGCTCGCAAAAATCCCACTCGGTTCGTGGTAGTTTTTCACTTAGCCGCTCTTCCCCGGCAACTTTTATATTAGATGACGAGCAAAGTTTGGGCCACCCTGACTTGTTACTATCGCCTCATTCGATTTTGGTGGACAAATCTAATTCTCTGAGTGAAATGTTAGAAGATAGTGAACATTGCAAGAAATGCGTTTGAAACTCGTTTTAGTGTAAAGCTTGTTTTTGGTGGGCGGTATTACATGCGAGTGTAGGAATAGTCGATAATATTATTGTGTCGAATGCTTTTGAGTTCGTCCAACGGTATGTGGAAGTGCTTATTGAATTTTCTTTGACCAATCAACGGGAGATACGTATTTGAAAAGCGATTGGAAAATACGGCTATTTGA
The DNA here is from genome assembly GCA_947507615.1 of Hemithea aestivaria. Classification (NCBI taxonomy): domain Eukaryota; kingdom Metazoa; phylum Arthropoda; class Insecta; order Lepidoptera; family Geometridae; genus Hemithea; species Hemithea aestivaria. The sequence goes on from OX382323.1 coordinate 8,632,256, forward strand.
TTACACATCGTGTGAAGTGTGAACATTTCACATGTTTTTTAGACAAGTAGAGGGATGTTTAAACAGGTCAGTACACTGGTATAGAAAGTGGGTCAGTGCGCGAACCCCCCGTGGGCAAGCAATATTTCTCTGGTCGACCAGCCGTGAACCATTCTCCCTGCTGATGATTCTGTACCTACTGTAATAATTCTTATAAATACCTACTTAAAACATCATTTCAAGTAAAGTCCTGGTCTTTTCTTTAGTGTTTACTATCCCACGACTGGGCAAATATAATTCGAAGTTTCACTTTGCCGTCATCTGTGTTTCCCGAGCGGTACAACTTGGGTATCTTCAAGGCACGAGTGAATAGGTACCTTTCTAGGCATCTTACGGGATCCATCGTCGACCGCATTTTCACTTTCCATCAGGTGGGATGTGGTCAAACGTAGGCCTATCTCGTATAAAAAAAAAAAAGTTTCTTCAAGATTTTTGCGTTTAAATGTGCCATTGTTGTCTTTATGAGATTTGGCGACTTAGTCTTATCGTTGTTAGTGATATGACCGCTAATAGTAACACTTTTTAATTGATTAAATATTTGTTTAATTTTATTTTTTATTAACTGTGGTGTTTCATAGATGTACCTTTAAGGTCGACATTTTCCAAATAGATAAAGCTATAATATCAACAATTTATACTTAAAAGTATCGCCATATTAGGCTGTCAGTTAAAGCAAAAGATTTAATAAGTATTGCCTTAGTTAAGACTAAGTAGGTAGATAATCCTCCTCATGTTTGTACATATTGTAGGACATATTACAGATAGCAGTTGAGCAACTTTACCAAGCTCAAACAGAAAAACTGATTTCCATTTTTATAGGCACGTCAAACTCACTTTGGTATTCTTTTTTCACATAAAATCCTAAGCCAACTCTTTTCGCAAATATTGCGAGAGAATTTTTATCTTTGCCTTACTTTATATTTGTTGAAAGTATGCTGTGTTAGATAATCAAAAAACTTTTTGAGATATAAATTTGAAATACCTACGTTAAAATCTCGACGCTAGAGCCATAGGGTCAGATGTCTGATTTTTTCGGCTATCGACTTCGGACCTTTCTCTCCCAGCAAGGTTGTCTGTAAGAGATCGCCTTTAAAGATAAGACCGCCAATCGTTACACTTATGTATATCATGATTTTGTGTTTAAGTTTTCTGTACATACATATGTATGTAGTGTTTCAAAAAAGAGTTTTCTATTAGGTATATTATATTCTATTCAATTTTGAACATTTTGGTAGGTTTTTTTTGAAGGTATTATTTAATGGAGTGTATCTAAATGACGACTCAAGTTTTCTGCAGCGATTCGCTCTAGGTGGCTAGGAACGTTGCTGGCATAAGAAGATTTAACGACAATAGCCTCTGGATGATGAGGGCTGCATCGTGCTGCGCTTCGTACCTATTGAATAGGTACCTTAGTAATACAAAGACTGTATGTAATGTGAAGGGGTTTTTGCTTAACATCAAGCGAGCGTAGAGCTCGTCTCGTTCATCTACTAACACAAAAACGCATTAAATATAGTCAGTAAATCTATTTAAGACTAGCTGCGGTTTTACCCAATTTATTGTAGCCTATGCGTTATTCCAGACCCTAAGCTATCTCTATACCAAACTTCAGCTCAATCGGTCCACCCGTTAAGGCGTGAAAGAGTAACAAACATACATTCAGACATCGTACATTCTTACAAACTTTTACGTTTATAATATTAGTAAGATGTTGCTGTCACGTGTTTTGAATGATTCAGTAATGATTGATTTAAAAATTAGCACTTTTTTCAATTTCAAGTAGATCATAGAAAGCTAAGTGAATTTTAACCTTTTTCATCCAATGAATTTTGATGTTTGATACTTTTGATACGTAATAGATTATGAAAATAGATTTTCATACCTATAGGAATTCCATTTACACCTAACAGGGGTTACAGAAAGGTGAAGTATTCTTAGATCCTCATCTTACCGTTAAACTGAACTGGCAAAAGAAAAGTCTCAAAAGCAAAGAGAATTTTTATATCCTTTTTGCAAGTGGTCTCAATTGGACTAAAACATGCACATTTTAATACTACTAGAGGTACATCTGCTTGTAACACAAATAATAAAAGAACCCTTATTCGTTTTACCTCTTAAATTGTTAGTTTAATTAATGATTCCGATATAATTTAGTTTTTTTATTCTTTATAATTTAACCATAAATTTTTGTAAGGGGTACTTCCCGGTTCCCGGTCGCAAAAAATTTCGTTGGTTTACAAAGTTGACGAATACTTACCACTTTTATTTCCACTGGCACTCTTTTCTAGTTCAAGGGTTTAGATACAAATAGACAACTATATTATTTAACTTACAATTTCAAAAGTTAATATCTTGTAGCTCTTGATTTTTCTTTGAAAGTCGTAATTACTATCCACATTTCATGTTATCTTATATTGAATAGGTACCATTTATGCATCTAAACTAATAAACATAGACAAGAATATTTTCTAGTTAAAATAATAAAACTGGCCAAGTGCAAGTCGGATTCAGAGGTTCGTGTGCGGGTGCAGACGAACCATTCTCTAGACAACATCTCATACAACAAAATGGCAAAAAAGCACCTTGTATTTAATTTTAAATAATATATACAACTTCATATTTTGTGAATATTTAAAGCGTCTATCTGCTTTTGCCATTATAAATCTAAGAATAAATAGGGCAAAAAATCGCGTTTGTTGTATGGGACCCCCCTTTATTATTTATTTTATTCTATTTTTAATATTTGTTTTTATAGGAGCAACAGAAATACATCTTTTGTGAAAATGTCAACTTTCTAACTATCATGGTTCATGAGACAGAGCTTGGAGACGGGCAGACGGACGGATGGACAGTGAAGTCTTAGTAATAGGGTCCCGTTTTTACCCTTCTGGTACGGAACCCTAAAAATTAGCGTTTGTCAACACTGAACGAGCGAAGTTTCTTTCCGGGTCGTTAAGGGTGTTGCCGACTGGGCAGTAGCGTAGTACCTCTACCCTTTGTATGTCGTCATTCTATGCACCTGGTTATTACGCATATTATACGATTCATTATAATAACAGTAGTTATTTTATAACACGTGCAAGCTTATTAAATTCCTATCAAGTAATGCAATGATATGATAAACGGCTGTTTTTGTCTTATGTTTGTCGATGAAATAGGTACATTTAGAAATACGACCAAGCTCTTAAGCTCTCTTTGTCTATCTATAGTTTTGACGACCTCTGTGGCGCGGTGAGCATATACCCGCTTGTAACGCAGAAGGTTGCGGGTTCGATTCTCGCATGGGACAAATGTTTGTGTGATCCACAGATATTTGTTTCTGGTCTGAGTGGCTTTCTGTATATATTATAAGAATGTATTTACAACTATTATCCTAACCACCATAACACAAGCATTAAGTTGCTTAACTCGGGGTTAGAACGAAGGTCTACGTCATCAAATTTATGCATCTTCCAAATTTCAACCCAAATAGTTCGGCGGTTTGGGCAGTGCATTGATAGATCAATCAGCCACTCATTTTTTATATATATTACTAGCTTATGCTCGCGGCTTTACTCGCATGGGAAAATCCTTCAGTACCCGAATCCGTTCAGTAATTTGGGCTGTGCGTTTGGTAGATCAGTCAATCAGTCACTTTTTCTTTTTATATATTTAGAAGATTTAGATTAACAGATGTATTTAACTCCAGTATGAACAATGTATAATATACGTTTTACAAGATGGTTATATGCTTGTATCATTCATTCCAAAGTTAAAACCAGTACAGGCGTACATACTGGGACACTGCGCTTTGTGCTCAAGTTTCATGAATAACTTAGTCTGTTCTTTGATGGAGATACGTCACATTCATGTGCCAGGGCAGTTAATATTTTGCACTGGATCTCCAAGACACAGATGGCATACAAATCATGAAATACCTGCAGGTCTCGTCATAGTAGAGAGTAGAGGCTTCGAGACCTTGAAACGATGTTCAGTGAAGGCTAGGAGGGATTCATCCCGCTTACTACGTTTAGTCGGCTATAATCTATAGCTGCAATTATGGTGAACGCAAATCTATCCGCATTGACCGCGCTGAACGAATCGAATTTTGAATTCTTTATACGAGTATTATGAAATCTCATGAAACCTCGCACACTTGCCGGAGTCGAATTATCCGAATCGGAAGAAGATTTCTTATACATATGTAAATTCTTTCGGCACGGTCGTTGCTGATAGATGTGCGACCTCCATTAGGCGACTGAGGTAAACAAAAAATCAAGACCTTAAAATACCGTATCCGTTGAATAATCAAGTTTATATTATATCTATTTGCCAAATTAATTCTATTTGTTTCAGATAATATAATGTCAGATTGACAAAATAGTCAATAATTTGCTTCCTCAAACACAGAACCGCAAACCTCTAGACTCTAGAGAAATAACGTGACAAATATCATTATTTTGTGTAGGTTATGGAACTTTCCTGTACACGATCAGATTTATATTGGTTTATTGCCTTTAGAAAAGATCATTATCTTAGCCAGGTATACATAATCGTAATATTTTCTGCGGACGTCTTTTAACTTAAAGTGAGACTATCTATCATGCCCCTAAGCGATAAATAATGCGTGCCAAATAATCACAATCCAGGTGTGATTGTCGTTAGATTTTTGTTAGTCTGTACTGTCCCACTTTTGTACAAATACATAATACCTCTAATTCTTCCACAAATCCCTCTCCTACGCCGTCTCTGCTGGCCCTTTGTTATTAATAACATTTGTAAAACAAAAGAAGGAGCGAATCATAAAGGCATTTCTATAGAATTACGAGCTCTTGTACTGACACCAACTTAGGCAATCTAGGTGTAACCTATCTAGGTGTACCTACGTATAGCTCTTGCAGCAAAATAAATCTTATTACTAGAACACGACTGCAGGTATTGGCAACATTGTTTGAGTGTCGAGGCTCGATAGGAAGGACATTGGAATGCTTGCGATCGCGTCTTGTATTTAAATGGCGTGTCGTTCGATCGTGTTGCATTACAAATACTGCGCTGCCTACGTATCGCTCAATACAAGTCTATTTCCGACGTGGAGGTCTTCCACACGAACATAACACGGAGAATATATTATAAGGGTCGGTGCCGCTACTTTATCAATGCGTATGACTAGCATGTCAATTTTTTTTCTACCTCTTGAGATATATTAATTAAAAGTGAGTTAATAGGTATAAAGTGGACAGTTTAGTTTCTTTACTAGCTTTGATTTTATACGCTGCGCCTATGTGCTATTCCAGAGTGCTAGGTGCTAAGAATGAAATAGTTATCACACGTCATACGTACCTAAGTAACACATGCAGTAAAACCTTATTAGAAATGAAAGTGAGATTTATACATGTATACTATACCAAAAATATAAATCTATTATATAAATATAAGTATAAAAATAATAGAACTTTTAATTCCGTATTTGCCAATAATGGAACGTACTATTATGAACATTGTTTCACTTAGATGCGTAAAGTTAACTCGTGGCTTCTATCCTGATATATTTCTGTGAGGTGCTCCCTGTTCACTCACAAACTGTAGTCGTAACGATATTTGCTGTTTGCTGTGCAGTTCCAAGTGTCACTATCAAAGCAACACTAATGTACCACAGAACACATCTCAGCATCCTTTATCTTACCTTCAGGCTTTAGAATAAGCAGAAAAGTTTATCTCTCTGTATTTAAGAGAATTTTCTAAGGTTTTTTTTCTATAGAGTTAGTACAGAGAAACAAAGCCGAGCGAGACAAAATTAGCTCTTATGGATATATTTTATTGTAACATGATAGAAAAGAAAAGCGAACCTATATATTATGTATATTACATCTGTGACCATTTTTGGTTGACAAGTTTGTATGAATGGCCTACAAAGTTCTAACGCAGCATTTTTAAAAATCGAAGTAATTGGTCACATGTTTTTGAATGACGGCTCATCCACGTATAAATGTAGATCTATGGTTTATTCTATTCGGCACCAAAAATATTTTGTACAAATATTTTAAAGTTTACGTGAACATCAAAGCTAAATGAATACTTACTTAAATATTTTCAGCTAGGTATTAGTATTACTCATAGAATCACTTCTAAAAATTTAGACGAAATTATTATTACTTAGAGTGTACTCGTAACCTTGCTTATATAAACAAAAACTACTGTAAACTAAATTTAATTGAAGTATTTTTTTTTAAAGAAATGTTTGTGAAATGTGATTATTAAATTTTGATATTCATACCTTTTATAATAGAGGTAGTGTTAACAACAATTCATAAAACTAACTCAAATAAAAATCCTTTTTGTGGTCATCTACATTTATCTATCGTCAACTTATCTTTTATCCGTCCCACGTAAGCCAGAATATTTCAATAATAAATATCAAAATGGGTTCAAGAAGTATCCTAAAGAATTACCATAAAATTCATTTAGTCGGTTACTTAAAGCAGAGATTAAAATATAGCAGATGAGGCGGACAACTTCGCTGGCTTTGAGCCAGAGCTTTATAGCTTACTAATTCGGCCTTTTTCACTTTAAACTAAAGAAGTGATTCCGCAGTTTGGAGAGGTCAAGACGAAAGATTAAAATATTATGATTTAATTTATTAGCTTTTGGATTTAAAGCTTAAGGTCCAAAGATCGAAAACTTGTTGAGTAATAAAGCAATATCAGTTCAGTTGAATACGCTCTTATATTGACGAAAGGCATACGAGTAAGAAGAAATGACAAACGACTTTGGTACAGGAGTTTGTCGCTGGAAAGTAAATTAACTCATGAATTTAGTAATATTAAGGGTTGCATAACGCTCACGCAAGCTAAAGGACTTTGTAAAGGACGGCTCCCACCCTTCATCATCCTGTCACTTAAATTCAAAATCCAATCCTCCTCTAGACCCATCTGACGACAGCAGTCATTTATTACTTTCATGAACTGACTGCTTACAAAAAATGCACGTTTTTCACAAATAATAATATTAAGGCAGTTTTCAAATATACCTATCTTGTCTAGTCATCCTTGTTAACGCAATATACCTTAGTACCTACAGCAAAAATAAACCAGTGTGTGTGGGAAGAAAGACATCAAAATAAACTGCACTGTATTGATTATTCCATTTAAAAATATAGCCCCACTTAGGTGCTTTTATGAGAGAAAAATAATAAAAGCGTTATGACAAAGAATCGAACCGTTTTCATTTCTGATGCGGTCTTGCGAAACGAAATTTATTGCCAATCTCTGTGGCACCTGGATTCAACTGAATCGCACGGGCTTAATTGATTACACTGCTTTTCAGTAGTAATTCTACCATTTTAGCTTTTCTGAACCCTGTCGTGCGGGCTTAAAGTCAATTGAAGCGTGACCAGCAGTATTGAAAACACTTCAACACAAACTACAAGTGTACTTAAAAAGTCGTTCGAATAATTTTTCCGAACGTCGCTGGAAATTCATTTGAAATAAAAATAAAATAATGTTTAAAAGATAGTTTGAAACGAACTGAAAACGTTTCGATTGCGGAAATGTTGATCGTAAAGTGAGAGTTTATTTAGGTAGCCTGTTCCGCGCCATTTATTTGAAATGTTCTTGACTTTGATGGTCTTCGGTGAAAAATACTTCAGTAACAGATAGACACAGCGGTATTGTTTTAGGATTTTGTGCTTTTTAGTTACCTTGAGAGATTGCATAATATAACTTTTTTTATTTATGTAATATTGTTGGTTGTAATGATTAAGATTCTGAGTCCTTTTATAATATTTTTTAGAGGTATACGAACACATATTGTAGATAGGAAGTGTTATAGATACATGGGAGGGCTGACACCAGCCCCTCGAAGCCTACTATATATATTATATAAGTATCATTCAAGTGAGATCTGTTAAAATATTGGCTATTCTTTTGCTCTAGGAATATATTATAATATAGGTATACTCGTATATTATATCTGCATATTTTTGCTATGAAGTTAAAATACTAGTGTTTTTAGTTTTTATAGACTAAAAGTGTCGGGTACTAAAATTATAGGTAACCTTTAAAGATATATAGAGCGTGCATGACGTGATAAGGACACAAGACAGTTTTGGATCAACTGTGACGGCCATTAGGTCTACTGTCAACACTTTGATTTTAACAAGGGGCTGGACCTTCGTAATCCGGTTACTGTTCGCACAGGGTCCTTGTGGTACAAGTGGCGACGCTCTGTCAAACGTCTTACCAATTTGGAAGTCACTTTGTCCAAATATCTGTATTAATCCAATGTTAACTGCAAGACGAAGGTATTTATTTATTATACAAATTGGTGAACCAGCACGAACTTCGTATCGTAACATTTTTATATAATACATAATAAACGTACCGCTAAAATCTAGTTTAAAAAACCGCATCAACAGTGGTGTCTAGCGGCTTTACCGGCTAAAGCCTTATTCTAGGATCAAAGCCAAATTCTGAATAGAAAATTGAGTTAAATCGATTTCATTTAGATGTAGATGTAAAAAGGAATCAAACACACACCTGATGTAGGTCTTTGGTTAGTAGAATAATCTTATTTATTAAAACTTCCCACACAACTGTGTGACCGGATATCCAGCAGGCCAGATAAACATTTTATAGTCAGGTTTTATGACAAAATTACACAGAATCAATAATAAAAGATCTTTCTTCAATGATTGCAAATCACTGTTTGCGAATTGTTCTGTTTTCACCGCCCAGTTCTCTTTAACTTGCTTGCACTTTATGCAATAGGGGATCGGACAAGGTTAAAAAAAAATATAATTAGGCCATAATTTTAATAATAAAAAAACTAAAAACATGCGATACGTATTTTTTGTTTGAGAATAAAATAAAAAAGTAATGACGCGTGACGTCATTCATTGTGGATGCATTTTATATCGACTCGAGTACCCACGAGTGACGTCACGACCCTTTCCATGTAACTTTAGTGCGTTGTAAATCACACGTTATTTAATTAAAATTACAAATAAAAATACGTGTCAAATATTTTTTAATAATCTACATTATGGACAAATTTGCTTTTTGTCCGATCCCTTATTAGACATTCTGTCTTTCTCAATTAATTAGTATATTGTACTGTTGCATTTATTTCTTCTTTTGATTTCAGTAACTTGGTACGTAATAAAGACGAAGAGAAGAAGTTTTTATTTTTTATACTACTTACTTATAGTTGCGTCCAGTGGTTTACAAAAAAAAGTAAATTTCTTATTTCATGGTCTAATAAAGGTTAACTTATTCACCTAGATAGATAGGGCTTAACGTAATAAGGTAGTTCCCGCCAATTAGCTAAAGTCGACATGTCTAATCTTCCCCATCTGTCTTTTAACAGTGTCCCTATTCCTTTTTCTCCTAATGTAAAAGACTTGGGTATTATTATTGACGCTAACCTTTCTTGGTCTGATCACGTGAAAGAAATTTCCCGCAAATTCTATGCGTCTTTCCACTCTATCGTACGTCTTAAGAATTTTCTTCCTACTAAAACAAAAATTACCCTCGTTAATTCCTTGTTGCTCCCTATCATAGATTATGCAGACGTGTGCTTTTTGGATTTAAATTCTGAACTTCTAAACAAATTGGATCGTTTACTCAATACCTGCATTAAGTTCATTTTCGGTTTAAAAAAATATGATCATGTATCTGAGCATCGTGCTCAGCTCAAATGGCTACCCATCCGCGAACGTCGGCATGTCCGTATCCTGTCTCCTTTATTCCATCCTGAATGACCCTCACACTCCTACGTATCTAAAAGAATGCTTCAACTTTAATGATGATAAGAGCGATCGGCAACACAGGTCCTATTATAAGTTTTTCCTCTATATGCCACCGCATACGACCTGTTTTACTGATAAATCTTTTTCAATTGAAGCTGTCAGGCTCTGGAATGCGTTACCAGTGGAGTTAAAAGGTGCGCCGTCTAAAGATATGTTCAAGAGGAAGTTACGCGATCACTACTTAAAAAAAGTGTTTAACAATTGAGTCACTAGCAATAACTAGATTTTTGTTAATTATTATAAGTTAATTATCTCTTTATCATTGTCAATTTCTTTAATATATATTTATTTGTATGTATATTTTTATTTGTACTATTTATTTAGCTATATTTTTATTTTTTATGTACTATTTTGATCTTATATAATATTAATTATCTCCATCAATATTTAATAGTTTAAATTATTTATATTTATTTAGTATTTTAATTTGTGTATTCTATTATAATTTGTGTATATATAGGTATATAATATTTATTAGTTTGTCAATTAATTTTAAGTACTAATGTTAAGATTTCTTAGATTTGTCCATGATATTTGTCTGCACTCCTCCCATTATCTTGTAATTTTTTCCAGTAAACAGGTCAACTGGTAGAAAATGCTATGTTAGCATTAAGTTAGTCCTAGCGTTGTGCTAAATAATAAAATAAAATAACCTTTTTACAAGCTTTATATTACTTTCACCTGTCTGTTGTCTGTCTGTCTGTCTGTCTGTCTGTCTGTCTGTAATCAAATCTTGCAAGTTTAATTTGACCCACTTCCCGGTTTCCAATTGAGCTGAAATTTGCATGTCTGTATAAATCGGATGACAATGCAATATTTTTATGACATCGAGCTGATCTGATGATGGAGCTGGAAGGTGGCCAAAGGAACTCTGTCATAAAACAACCCCATCGAGTTTGGGCTCATTTGATTCGTCTTGACGAGTACTTTATGATGCAAGATGATAACAATAATTAAAGCTTGTTTTTAAAAAGTATTTTTTAAATTTCACTTGTTTCAAATTGCATTTGTGAACCAAACAAAATGTTCCTGATATTAGACAATACCTATAACCCGACTATACCTTTATTTACCGTGCACAATAATTAATATAAACAAAATAATATTATATTAACTAAAGGTATATTAACTAATAGCTATTACTTGTCTTTACTCAAACTCGTTTAGTGAAAAATGAAATCAATCTGGAAAAGAATCACTCGAAGTCCACCCTCAAAATTAATTGAAACCTCTCAAATTCGATTCAAATACTTCACTTCTAAAATTATTTTTCCATATGCACTTGTGAAGTCCGCAGTTTTTGTTAGATTGAATGTGACACTCAACAGTCAGGTTAAACAAACACTAGCGATGATGAAAAGAATCGTTTAGGCTCGAGAGATTACGCTCGTGGTTGTTTGAAGTCGGTAAAATGAGGCCATATCGTGCACCCAGATAGGCAAGCCCGGCTTTGACCTGAAAAACTTCTAACTTTTGACTTTCTGTTTTCAATAGTGTTAGTTTTTTCCTGTTATTAACCGGTGGGCGTTTTGAGTGAATCGGAAATTGCCTGATATCAATAATGCTATGACAGATGAAGAAACATATTATAACAGAATGTTGTTCTGGTTTTTAATAAATTTTAACACAATATATTATAACATACACAATAATAATTAGGCATAAATAAACTAATAACGGCTGTAGTAGCTGTAATTTTATTTGCTTGTTTTTCTCAATAAAGTCATTTGTCTCAAAAACGAATTAAAATATATTATAAGAGTACCACTTTATGCTATACTGATATAAAAATCTATTTTAAGTCAAAGACATCATTAAAGTCATCATCAGCTTGTCTCAGCCCACAGGTGGGCGTATATGTACTTCCTTCCTCTTAACGATCATTACTATCCTGTACTAATTCAAACTTATTTTTCTTTTACTCAGGTAATGTGAATTCGAGTTACAGCTGAGCTTTTCCCCGCAAGGTAATTTAAAATATTAAATGCGATGCATTGCGAATGTCCTCGTTTTTATTTGTGCTGGTTTAATTTTGCCTTTTAATATAAAAATCCTAGAGGGAGGTTGCGATCTTTTACCAAATTATATCCATGACTTTATACTCTTAAATTATTTCTTCAAAGGTTATATTTACAAAACAGTTTTAAAATAAGAGGGTTGATATAAAAAAATAGTAACTTTATTAAGGTTTAGAAAAAGAACCTTTTTATCTTAGAATAGAATGCCCTAAAGGCAATGGACAAGATAAAGCAAAAATGTAATAAAAGTTTATTAAACATCTTAATTCCCCCGCTTAATTCATAAAGAGTACTTGTACTTATTGGGTTTTAGTCGGTTCTCGGCTCCTTAGCATTCAGCTGTCTGTCAAAAATGGTAATTATAGGCCTTGCTAACAATGTAGGAAGGATGGTAAATTGGTAGGTAGCACTTAGTTATACGAGTAGTTCTGGAAGTGTTCCAACGATGGAGTAATGGCCTGCTACTTCATAGAAACAAATGATAATATTATGTAGATACCTTTCAGAAGTAATCTCTTATCGGTTTGTCCAGCCACCAGTGCCAGTAAAGTCATCCTCGATATATTAATTCAATGATTCTTGCCCTGGGATATACTCGTATGACACCACCCTATATTTTATAAGACACGGACGCCACACTTATTCACCTGTCTCAACGACCTTTATTGCGTACCATATGTAGGTATAATATCTTGTAGTAGACTAACATATGTTTCACCGTTATTATAAGCATTTCATATTCGGAGTTTGCTGCAAACACAAATTGGATCCAAACTTTGAAGAGTTCATTGCATTGTTCTACTTTTTCTCTCTCTATTTTTTGCCTTTCCATCAATCATTCCAATTCTGTGACAGTGACTGGTACTACTCAATCTACAAACTACACACACAGAGTACTTTTATCTGATGCCAGTATGGTTAAATTCTAAAGTTTTTAATCGTAAATACCCAAAGAATAGAAAATGAAAATTAAGTTATTACCTGTCTATTTTACATTATGTATGCACGGCTAAAGCGAGAAGGCTGGAAATATCGTTAGCCTCAAATTTAAAAAAGGTGTCCGAAACGGATCACTTATCATAATGAATAATTTAAAGATTTATTGCGCCGAGGCGACCCAACATCGGTTTACGTATTGATTCGTATTCTGAATATAAATCAGCCTTACCTAAAGGAACCTAATGTTTTGAAGTAACGAGCGGCGAGCTCTCCTTGTCCTGCATAATAAATCGACTGGTGGAGTGTTTAATGATTGGTTGAATTAAAATTCCTGTTTCATGTCTATTATTATAATCTGATTTGAGGAAACAAAAAATAACGCACTTACGGCTTCGGTGGGAGACGTCAACACTGGAAAGAAGACCTACGCCTTAAGCCTCTGCCACACTACGAGTAGAGGTACTATTTGTGTTGCAGTGTCAATTTTTTCTTAGATAAAGTGGTTTTTGCCATAAGTTATGTTTTAAATACTTAACGTTGCGTCACACGGTGCAATGCAAGTGTGGTTGGATCATTATATCATGATCTGAAATTTCAGAGTAATCGAGCTTTTCACACGTGAGAGAATATTAACATTTCGATAACAATGGAAAAGCGTATGAAACAAATACGAAACAGCCGATGTTTTTCCTAATTAACTTTGGTCCTTGTATCAAAATTTTACGGACATGCCCGTAGTAGCATGTTGTAAGTTAATAAAGTGAATTATTAAAATTTTTAATTAGGTACATCCCTGTTTAAAAACCTTTTTGAGTGCAGAAAATCTAACGATACATTATGAAGGTACACTTATTTACTACAACATCTCTGTACACCAAAGATAACGTTCGCCCGAAATAAATTAGGATAAAACACATTACAGTATTATATTTATTTCCTCAGTCTCTTCGCGAAGTGAATGCTGTGTCCTATCTGCAGGGGATTATATTCATACTATCACTACATCGTATAAAACAAAGTCTTCTTCCGCGTCTGTCTGTCCCTAGATAGAATAATTCAACAGGAAGGTTTATGTATATAATATAGCAGAAAAACACTGATAATTTTCTGTTAGAAGCAACGAAGTGCGGGCGTGTCCACTTGAAAATTATATTCACAATTTCTTATATGCTACAAGAATACAGGGGCGCACTTTATTTTCTTTTTTTTTCTTTAATACAATTTTTTTTTCTACCTCTAAGTCCAATGATACTGTGTCGTTTTATCAAGCTTAGTCTAAACGACATGAGTGTATAACCAAACAAGGGCGAAGTTTGTTATAAACCTTGTTATTAACGACTCTCAAGAATCCTGAGCTTGGCAAAATGTCTTTATCAATTTGAAAGGGTGTTATATTAGGTGCGTACGCTCTTTTAGACGTTGGAAATATACGACGCCCTTTGATGGATGAATACCAAATTATAAGTTAGTAATGAACCCTTGCATTAATTAGTTGCCTTTCTTTGTCCTTCATAGCCGATTATTCTCTTTGTCCGATGTAAAGTATAAAGCTTGTGCCTAGGATCACCTTTAATACTAATGTTAATGGATGTGTGTGTAATATAACTCTTAAAGAGGTGATAGGTTTGTGTTAAACTTTTTTATATGTCTTAGTTTAAATAATTAGCATACCAGAAACCCTGAATTTATAATGAAACCTTGATTATAAATTTATTCATTTTATGTTTTGTTAATAAGCATGGACCAGTTTAATAGTCAATTATTTTTTTTTTAATTATGTAGTCGTATTAATCGGAAGTGCCAAGGATGTACAAACACGGCTTTATGAATAAATAAAAAAAGATTTGCAGCTTTTCCCAATATCATTGTGCTCTTACAGAATTGTGAAAACGGGGGACAATAGAAAAGAATACTTTTAAGAATCCGCTCTTGCCGAACGTACTTGTCCTGTTATAGATGAGAGATCTGACTAGTCTTTTGTTGTCGTTGACATATAGTTTTGATCCTAGAAGGAGCCTCGATGACCTTCGTCGTGGTGAAGAGATGCTATTAACGATAAACCTCCCTTTGTCGTATCTCACTCTTGACGCGAAATCACGATTTCTTTTGGCTTGCAAATGATACTTGGCAACACGATTCTAGTTTTTTGCCTTGATAATAGATAACTAGATCAAGGTCTGGATTCACAAACTTAAGGGTAATCGTTTGGGGGTACATTTTTAATTATACCTCTACCAATGGTAATCTTTAAATTACGAGTGATATTGTCATTTTTGAGCGCTTAGGATCTTGGGTCGTGATTGAAGCTTTATCTTGAAGGAGACATAATACGCCCAGTTAGACTTAAGGTATAGACCTATAAATATATCATCATCCATAGGGATGATGATATATTTATAGGTATTTTCCTTAAAGTTCTTTTTGTGCAGAATTACGACTAGCACACAACCTTAAAGTCAAAAATTTTAGGGTTGGTATGTAAAATTATTTAGGACTCAAATAGTGAGAGTAAATATTACAAAAGCTGTAAAAAAGTAAGTTTAAGTTCAATAGAACATTACGAAGGCTTCACAAAGTGAATGCGGCAAGTTTAATACGCGCGTATGTTCCCGGAGCTGGCAAACCGGTCTGTACAAGGACGCGTCTAGTCACGGAACAACAGGTTACTTATCGGGATACATATCGTAAAGGAGTTAGAAGATTTGTGAATAACATAAAAGTGGGACGCGGAACGTCACGAACCACGAACCGGTACAAAATGTACTAGAGTTCGGCCAGTGACGTGCGTGCGTGCGTGCGTGCGTGCGTGCGTGCGTGCGTGCGTGCGTGCGTGCGTGCGTGCGTGCGTGCGTGCGTGCGTGCGTGCGTGCGTGCGTGCGTGCGAGCGTGCGTGCGTGCTTGCGTGCGTGCGTGCGTGCGTGCGTGCGTGCGTGCGTGCGTGCGTGCGTGCGTGCGTGCGTGCGTGCGTGCGTGTGTGTGTGTGTGTGTGTGGCATTGTAGCTCCCGAACGGATGAACTGATTTTGATTTAGTTTTTTTTGTTTGAAAGTAGAGTTAGTCCAGAGTGTTCTTAGCCATGTTCGGTGGAAATCGGCCCAAGATGGCCGCTGCTACAAAATGGCGGATTACTTTTTTCTTTTACGACCCCCTCAATATGGGTATCAAATGAAAGGGCTTTACTAGTGGAACACAGCCCACTATATAAAATAAAAATCCAAGATGCCCCCACCACAAAATGGAAAATTACGTATTGTGGTGGGGGTTTTTTAAATTTTAAATTTTATTCACTTGTTATTTTCTTTTTCAAGAGTGAATAGGTTTCTACTGAACAAGTGTGCTACAACTTAGACTGCATCGTCACTTACCAACAGGTGAGATTGCGGTCAAACGCTTGTTTAGTCTGCTATAAAATATATATATATATATATATATAAAAAAAAATAGGTAACAACCCTATTGGATAGCAGTGCCGATTGCATTGCAGTGCGTTGCTCCAATCACTTACAGGAGACTCGCGAAGGTGAAATCGCGTTATCCATCCAAATATGTTCACGATGCTTGGAACTCACGGCCTACCCGACCCCGCATCCAGATAAACTTAATCGACAGTGAAATTGTATCACCAGCAATATCCAATGAATTGAACGCCTCTTTTGACACTTTCTTCGATACTTTCGCAAATAAAACAGGTGTAAGCGACGTGAGCTAAATATTTGTGGAGATCATTGTGTTTCCATTTTCATAGGAAAGAATTACGAGTATAGCGATCGGGTTTCAGAATAATTAATTAAAGTAAGATCAATCTCAGCGGTTGTATCCAAAGAAAAGTAGTTGAAGTGTAATTTTATTAAGCTGAAATTTATGTATACTAGCTGCGCTTAGCGGCTTTCCCCGCTGTAAAGTAGCCTATAATATGTTATTCCAGGGTCTAAACTATCTCTATACAAAATTTCAGCTCAATCGGTCCTCCCATTTAGGAGTGAAAGATTACATGTACATTGTAACAAACTTTCGCGTTTATAATATTAGCAGGATAGTAAGTAGGTAGTTTAGATCCAGGAATAATCTGGGCTCTTTTTCATATGGTAAACTACTATTATTAAGTTTTTAGTAATTTATTATTATATTTTAAAAGCTTATAGGTTTATAATTTTATTTCCTTTCAAGCTTGGTTCTTCTATAAAATATTTACGTAAAATTATCTCCTAATAACTGAAAATCGGACATTCACAATCTAAATCCACATAATGAAAGTAAAAGCAAAAACGTGTATTTAATATTTCAGCACATAAATAGCTGGGTCGCTTTGTAAACATGCTCTTCTTCACAGAAATCCTAACGGAAAAGGTTCAAAGGATGTTTGCATTATTCAGTAAAGCGCCTAAAGAAGCCCTTTGATTCTCAGGTTGCAATGCGTAGAAAACAATACTCGTAGAGAACCGTATGTTGAGGTAGAGGTTATTCAGTTACACCTTGACACTACAAGTCAGGAACGTTTCAAATAGAGCTGGGTGTTTTTGTTAATGTTAAGTAAAAACTCTTTACTCAGCGTACGGAGGGTACGGGATGTGGAGGCATACGGGGTATGGGAGGGTAATGTGGGACTCCCCGTGCAGGATGCCTGCACGGTATACCCACTAAAACTCTCGACGCCACTCCCGCATCGTCTTTGTGACGGAGGACTGGAAATCGGCAGAGCCTTAGCATCCAGACCCCTCAGGGTGCTATAATGTTAATGAACAATAAAAAACATTACTTTCATCAGAATAACATAAAGTTTACGTAGCAAATTAAGGTTTTATTTAAGATTTTAATTACCTATTAACCTTTAATGATTAAAGATAGAATGTACTAGTTCACTGCTATAAACATTAAGGTGTAAATACTATGTAATAAAAATTATAGACATGCTGTCTTCTGTGTTTTTTATTAGTTACATTGCATAATATACCTCTAGTTAACAACTGATTTAAATAGATCATTGTTATTATAAAATAATCTGCGAGTCCATAAGTTTCTTCTTTAGCAAGAAAATTTAATTTCTTACGGAAGCTTACGTCTGTAATACAAAGTAATTGCCGGCAATATAATATAGCTTTAAGAGAGATAACATTTTCATTTCTAGTGGTCTTACATTGTTAACCTCGGGGGGCGAGTAATCGCCACAAGGGCCGTCAAATGAATAGGTACCTCGTGCTCATTTTCCATTTAAAACAGGCTTTGACATAAATTGATCGCGTTAAATTGAATAAGGTTGTCGAATCTGCTTCATTATTTCAGGATTTAGGGGGCTCTCACAGTGCCACGTTTATTTACATTGCGCTACAAAACAATCAAGCGGTAAATTGGAGATTGAGCCCCTGAACCTGCTCCGTGTCGTTTTAACATTGATCTTATTGAAATTTGTTGCCAATATTCTGACATTTAACGAAGCTTTGTTTCGCACCTCTTAAGTTGACAATAATTGCCTATTTTTCTGAGCGCTTAGTCAAGGAGCCGTGTGACCAGAGTGCTGGGGTATATTTGGCCTAACGTATAAAAGCATTGCTACCCAACGAGGTAATGCTGGCAGCATTCTGGGCGCGCTGACATCTGACGTTGATTTGGAGAATTTAGCATTTTGATTTTCTGTAGATTGGCATGTCGCCGACCTGTGGTAAATGCAAGCGTTCTTTACTTGTATTGTTGTTGAACTTTATTTCTATAATTGAAAGGCACCAGTAATATTTTTTTAATATAAGCAAAACAATTAATTTTAATAAATGGTCATCCTAGACTTGTTCGTAATTAATAGCAATACCTGAAGGCATCGTAAAAGTCCACTCAGATAATAACACAGTTAGTGTTAGAAAATCGGCTTTGACACGGTTTGCTTAATAAACAACTCTTAACCTAAATTGTAAATTTTATTGCCTTTTAGTTGGTGAATATAACAGATAGGTATGTATTAAAGACTAACTAGGTACTGAGCAAGAAAGTAAACATTCAGTGAGTATTATTTATCATAAAAAAGAAAATAAATTATTTCATTTTCAGATAGTGTTTTGCTCCTATGGTAATATTAAAATCTGGCGGCGAATATGACGCCAGTGCTCCACTTCGTGCGAATATTTGCGCGTCAAATTCTAATTCGAAATGTACTTGACATTTTGTTTGAAAATTTGAACATCGCATAAATGTTCGCGCGAAGTGGGGTTGACCAATGAGAGACCAACGCCTTCGACCGATTCGATAATTACATTTATATTATTACATGAGAAAACCTATTCTTTAATCATCATCATCATCATCATCCACAGCCCTCTAGGTCACACTGCTGGGTATCCCTCATGATATACCACTCAAACCTGTCCTGTGCCAATCTGCGTCTATGTGCCACCCGCCACTCTAAGCACATCATCCATTTGGCTGCTGGACGAGCGACACTGCGTTTGCCTGTTGGCCACCATTCAGTCAACGTCTTACTTCATCTGGCATCAACTCGCCTAGCCAGCCTATTCTTTTATACTAACTAAAAATATCTAATAATAACTATACGGCGACAGTTATTACGGTTTTGTGATAATAGTCTATGATAAATACAAGTAAATATAAACAAAATATTCACTTCGGTGATTTCGCATCCCGCGAATTCCAGTAAAGCTTACTCTCACACTACCTACTTCTAAATACACGAATCGAAAAGCTTTCATCGTGTGAAAGGAATTTTAGGGGCTTAAAAGAATTCTTACAAGTGATTTTATTACGACACGGAGTTCGAATTACGAATGTACATACATACGCATGAACATCATACCCTTTCAATGCTCAATTTTTATTCTGAATTCGTAATATATTTTTGGTTTTATTACAAATACAATCGCGAGCTTTGGAAAGTTTTTATTTTACTAGTAAATAGGTATACATTATACATGTTACACTTAATGTTGTTGGTACTAAAATCTCACACGAAATCGAAACTGGATAAAGGCATATAGCCCAGTCAATGAGTGCCTAAAAAGGGTATGTGGATCGAAAAGTCGAAAGCAGAAAACTAACTTAGTAACTTTGTTTGGACTAGTTAGGAGATAAACATACTAAAAGTCCCCACCCCTCCGAGGTGAGCCCGAGGGGGGGGGAGGCCGAAGAAGGTTCCGTTTTTAGGTTTTTTGCTTATATGTCAAAAACTGTACGTTGTACGACATTTTGTTGTACTACATTATGAAACCTCATAAAATTTTCTACAACTTTGGCCTTGACACTTTTTATCTATCTCTAATCGTTGTCCAGCTATAAGCTTCGAAACATGGTCTATTTTCAAGACGCTTGTTTTAGTTTTCCATACAAAGTTGCTAAAAAAATCTAAAAAGTAAAATTTGACCAACTTCTGGTTGTCGTACCATAATGAAATTTTCCAAATGTCTAGAAATATGATGACAGTTCAATAATCTGGTACCACTGAACTGATCTGATGATGGAGTCGGGAGGTGTCTACTGGAACTCTTCAATGGCTATTGGTAAACCCGTCGAGTTTGGGCACATTACATTCGAATCGATGAGACTTTTTCATAACACTTGCTGTCGAGGGTCTGATAATGGACCACGTGGTGCCTACGTCTCATCAATCCGAATGTAATGAGCCTAAACTCGCCGTTTTTACTAATAGCCATTGAAGAGTTTCAGTAGACACTTCCTAGCTCCATCATCAGATCAGCTCAGTGGTACCAGATTATTAAACTGTCATCAGATTTCTAGACATTTGCAAAGTTTTATTGTGATACGACAACCAGAAGTTGGTCAAATTTTATTTGCAAAATTTTTTTACCGACTTTGTATGGAAAACTAATTTAAGCGGCTTCAAAATAGGCCATGTTTGTAAGCTCATAGCTGGACAACGATTGGAGATAGATAAAAAGTGTCAAGGTTAAAGTTGTAGAAAATTTTATGAGGTTTCATAATGTTGTACAACAAAATATCGTACAACGCACAGTTTTTGACATATAAGCAAAAAACCTAAAAACGAAACCTTCTTCGGCCTCCCCCCCCCTCGGGCTCACCTCGGAGGGGTGGGGACTTTTAGTATGTTTATCTCCTAACTAGTCCAAACAAAGTTACTAAGTTAGTTTTTCTGCTTTCGACTTTTCGATCCACATTTCTTCTTTTACTGGACTAATAATATAAACAGGCCCAGAAGCCTTTGTCAAATTTTCACTTTAAATGTTCACTTGCCAAAACTTACGTAAATGTGATAATTTAAATAAACGTAGCTAAAATGACACATAAGTAAAAGTACAAAAAAGTTATAGTAACGCTTTACGACACAGTTAAAATGAAACTATTGATTTGCACAATCCATCTCACGACTGTACCGTCTAGTAGTCTAGTGATTTATAGTGAGATTCTCTGAAAGTTATCTACCAATTGCTCTTCATACCTAACTGCATAGGTTGATTCACTTGGCGCATGTTGCGCTTCTGCATGTTATATTTTATCCCATGGTAACCATCAACATGACGTGACCGCAACATAAAGGGTGTTGCGAATGGAGCCGAAACTCAATTACTACGTTAACTTTGTTGTAATCTCTGCAAAATCGTTCCACAGCAACCTTACTATAAACATTTAATCCCTTCCTAAGGGACTGCGAACTTCACTCACCATTTTAGTTAATGATACAAACTTTGATGGACATTATAGGCATTAATAAAATTTACTCTGACACATGAAATACCAGCTTTTACTTAAATATTTACTCAAGAGTCTTTAAAGTATTTCATCATTAAAACAACACCAACTCGCTGATTGACTTTATTAGACTTCTTCCTTAATGGATGAATAATGTGTTAAAAATTCTTACCTTTGCTTTTTAAGCCTTGGAGTAATCTTGGCGACCTGAAACTGTGACATATTATAATAGGTCGTCCACACAAACTGTGATTTGACTCTGACAGTGTAAAGAGGGTAACCTATTTTGTTGGGGTATAAACCGAAATTTATTTCATTTATTTAATAAGGGTCAGTTTTTAACAAAAAAAAAATGATTCAACAGATAAATAAATAAATATTAGGTACACGGGGCGAAGCCAATGAAGCCGGATTTTCTTACCTAAGCACTGAGGCAATATTAATTATTTCTTTATATTTGTCTTTTGACCCTAACTTATTTATTTTATAAGAACTCGAAAAACAAGCAAGGGTACAGAAAAATACAATTATTATTTTGTCAAGCTTTACTCAATTTATATTATGAACTAGAGTGTGCTCGCGGCTTTGCCCGCGTGATAAAATCCTTTCTTAGCGGAGGTCTACATCATAAAATCTATCTATATTCCAAATTTCAAGCGAATCCGTCCAGTGGTTTGAGCTGTGCGTTGATAGATCAGTCAGTCAATCAGTCAGTCTTTCCTTTTATATATTCAGATAAAAAGCTAAGTTATTTTTGTATGCTTAGCAATCGTGTTTACGTTTAATAATATCTCAATAACAACTACCGGAGCGGGACCTTAGGGTATCTCGACGAATGTATGGATAAAAATACTCTACTGTTGACTCTTATAGCGTTAACGAAGCTTCACGACCTCTGTGGCGCGGTGGGCTAATACCCGCTTGCAACGTTTGTGTGATCCACAGATGGTCTGGGTGGTTCAATATCTATTATAAGTATGTATTTACAAAAGAAAAGTATATAAGTATTATATTATATCCGTTATCCTAACCACCATAACACAAGAATTAAGTTGCTTAGCTTGGGGTTAGGTGGCGCTGTGTGAAATACCCTGAAATATTTATTTATTTATATTTAAAAAAAATCCATACATTCGTCGGGACACCCTAGCGTACATACATATTCGCGTTGTCTTAGCTATGAACTATAGAACACAATAATTGTTTTCCAAAGGCGCACGCTTAACGTCTGACGTGTGAACCGAGCCGCCGAGCCATTGTCCCGGCTAATTCTAGTCACATTTTAAATGTTTTTTTTTTACAAAAGCTTAAAATGTTAACTTCCGTATCCATTTATTTATTGTGCTGAATCCCTTGGACTTTCCGTGGGATTAAAGTCCATTAACGGGTTTTAGGATCGTTTCGTCCAAACTTGGATGAAATTTACTGCGCACTGCATATCTGAAAACTAGAAGATGAATATTTATAGCGGTTTCATTATTTAGCTGAGCATTAATGGTGAATTGGTATTGTTGTGGCTTAGTTAAACCCTCAGATTACTTGGTCTGTGGGGACGAATTTGACCCAAGCCGGTACAGCACGTATCTAGTGGAAGCAGCATTCACTTTCGCTCTGGAAAAGGTGGAAGCTAATCAATCGATCCAAGGCATTGACTCTAGTAGTGTTCTTTCTAGTGGATAAGCGGCTTAGGTGGCAAATGCGTACATTATTATATGCACATTATTCCTAAATTTAACATTTTTTTATCCATCGCAGAGTCATTTGAATACCTACCAGAGTCAGTTTTTCTTATAAATCGAGTGGAACTGCTGACGTCACGAGTCGTGTCACGTGTAATAAGATAAGATAATCATTTATTAAATAAAGTGCGTTTACAGTCTTAACATACAAAATTCATTAAGTCGTGCACAACATTTTCGTCAATATTTTTGTTGAGAGCCAAAGTGACAATTCAGTTTCTGTTAGCCATTTTAAACACACCTTTGCGTTTGTTTCAAAACTCGACTGAGCTCACGCGTTGACGTTGAAAGTAACGTAAATAAATGCGTTTGGTGTTCCCTATTGACTGGCCTGGAATTGGCAGTGATCCTGCCTTTTGTATCGTTAATGGGTTCGTCTGTCCAAGTCGGTCCAAGATCGGTCGTCTGACCAAATTATAAAAGAACTATCTACTTATAGGAAACTCACTTGCTTTATACTTATTCCATGATATTATGCATTTGCATATCCTCCCTTCTGTCCTGTAGAATATTTTGCTAAGGGTAGTGTGGTTTTGGGTCAAATAACCACGCGTGAATGTCTTAATAAACTTTATTAGGTGCCGTAAACGGTTACCTAGTTAATATTTTAGCTGTTTCAAGAGAGATAGAGGTACATTTTTGTGGTATCCCTAATGTATGTTTAACGGTAAAAGTGCGTAGGTTTATCTTCAAACAGGTCATAACTCTCATATTCACGAACTTTCTGGAATAACTCACACTCCATTGACTTTTTACCGAATAGATACAGTTATCGAATAGTTTCTTTTATATGGAATTTACCATTATTTGAAGCTCAATTTAATATTACTTTTTGGAGTTGTATACTACGATATTGATATTGATTAGAATATCGTGGCTTTTATTGTTGAATTGCTCGTATATTAAAATCAGGCGTTACAGAGGTACGTTGAAAATTTTATAACAAAAAATGAGATACTCTTTGGAATTAGGGTCTTCAACGCTAAGGAATATCACTTAAATTATATTTTATTAGATAATTAGGATATTATTCTATAAAAAAGTTAAAATTATATTCACATCATTAGAGTAAAAAGTGTAAAAGTTAGACTTTAATCGTATAATATAAGCCGCTTTTTACTCTGAAGCTTCGAATGTAAAGGTGATTAGCGGCATTTTATACAGTAATTCTCCCTGACTTTAGGTGATAGTCCTTGACTGGAAGGCTTAGTTCATTTATAACTGCCAGCCTTCTATTCAAGTCTTGTAGATACTCGTAGAGCGCAGCTTACAAGTTAATCAGCGAAAACCTCTTACCTCGCCTCGCCAGATGGCCTCACTATTTGCGAAACGATCAAAATGTAATCTAGTGGTCTGCAGGACTTCCTGTACATTGCAAAACAAACGTAAAACACTTAAGGAAACCTTTTTACATTTTCTGCTTATTTCTCTCACGATTTCTCTGAAATTCTCAGTAGAGGTTAAAAGCCATTAAATAGAAACGTAGAAAGGGAAGGTATAAAATAAACTTTTAATTTCTGTTTAGATACTTACCTAATAAAAATAACATTGTTTTAGGAGGTTTCGTAACCGGAATTTTAGATAGATAAATTTAAATTCGCGTAATATATTATACGAGTACATACTCCAAGTATCAGAGTGGTAAACTCATATCGGTCTTATGTTCGTAGTTAAGTAATGTCTTTCAGCCTTTCATGTAATTACCATAAAAATATTAACCACGATAAAATTTTCTTTTTTGAAGATATACCTATTATAGCGAAAACTACAGGATAGGAGGATAAAAAGTTGAGGCTAATCACTGTTAATTTGCACTTCGCTTATAGACATCACAAACATAATGTTATTATACGAGTACATCTTATTAGTATACCTGAATACAAACGACAGAGGAGAATGACCCAAGATAGCCCATATATTATGCCCATGCGAAAGCTGTGAAGAGTTGTTGATAATGTAGATAACAACAATAAATGACAATGACATTAAATTTAAAATATCTGAACTGGAGTTTACTCAATTTTATACTTGTGCCGACGTTATAACGTGAAAACATCTTAAACCATAAAGTTCTGAAAATAAAGCCGACATAAAAATACTACGCAAAGTGTCTGATCGAAGTAAAGTCGTGTCGAAGATCGAGGTCGTGGCGTGACATGAGACAGACACATGTCCAAGAGTGGACGACTGTGGGCTCATGATAGCGAATAAGGAGTGACAGAGCGAGCATAGTTGAACAGTTTGTTGAACGAGAATATTCGAAATACAATTACGAGAACATTTGTCAAGTCTGACAAAGTTATTGATTTTGAGTTACTTCATAATCAAGCTGATGCTATGGAATTTTTCCGAGTTAAAAACCATTTTCATCTCTTTAACGGAATTGAGCTAGGTTGGAGTATTTTAATTAAATCTCTCCTTTATGCAATAAGACGTACGAGACAAACTCGATATTCACTTGACGTCAAGGTAAGGTTTTCAGTTTGCTACCGTAAATGAGAATAAGGTAATTGTACAATTAGTTATAGTATTTATTTAAATAATTATTTTTCTGTATATTAAATTAGAAACACTTTTAAAATGTGTGCAATATTATTGTGCAGGGCTCTTAAGGAATTTTCAAAAAGTTAATTCTGTGAATTGATATTTCAAAATGTATCAAATAGTGTAAACTAAAGAGCATCAAGCGGAATAAAGAGTCATAAGAACGAAATTCTGTCTAAATAATAAGGTATATAATGTATGCTATATAGGTAGACGGACAAGCGGAAACTAGGCTTTCTATGTAATTCCAGCGATTTCCCTCAGCTTCTTTGTTTGCATATCATGAACACCGCGACAGCTCGACTGCAAGCTGTCGTATTCATAGGTGTCACCAGCATTGCTTAAGCTGGGGACTCACTGAGGACAATAGCCGCGTGATTTATGCCGCCGGTGATGTCAGGTGAATTAGCGCTACATTACCGGGGTTTGCTGAACAGTGACGTCATTGTACAAGACAAGGTTCAGTTTTCGGATAAATAAGAGCTCGTAGACACGAACGGTAGTTTGTCGACGGTATGATAGAGCAGCAATGACGGCTGCTGTCAACAGTTTTTAATGTCGTGAATATTAAAGTCGCTTTTACACATTTAATACTCGTAGTGTTTTTTCCCGTGTAAAGCCTTTATAAAAAAAATAACATACTCGGTATATTATAATGTTAACCCAAAACTGTTCAATTTCTCTTAATTTCGATCAAAATCACATAATATTACCTATAAAGCAACAATAATATTATTCATTTAGTTTTGTTGGACTTAATTTTACTTATATATTTCTGAAATATTATGGAAAAGTTTCAGCTGTCATTTATTTCCCTAATTATAATATATCCGCCTTTTTAGTCACTATCGAATTACCAGATAAAGGAGAATTAATATCTTTGGAAATTAGATCTCAGTGTAAATGTAAAATCCAAAATTAAATATTTCCTCCGGAATTAAGTTCGAAGTATCAATTTGTCTCTGAAGCAAGGGCTTTGGTCCCCTTCTTATTAATTATGCAGATTGAATGTATTACGCTCTTAAACACATTAGGCGCTGCGTGAAAAGGATGTTAATGGAGACTAAAATACTTCTCCATTTTTTGTTACAATTGTCTTTTTATCAAATAGTGAAGTCCATGGACGAAGTACAGACCACCCACAAGTGAGACTGACTATAATAATATTTAAGGGTCTAGATAAGTGTACACGTTTACTTTTCCACTATTTTATTATTTTATATATGCAGGTGGCAAGCACTTTTGGGTATATGGCGATATAAATGCGAACGTCTTCCCTTTCGGCTTACCCATTCATTAAATTAGGGACCCCTAAATTATTTTCAGCCATAAAATTAGAATTTGGTGGTCGGCCGTTTGATAACACTCATAAAAAAACTCAAAAACTTTAAGATATAAGTTTTATCATACCTCAACATTCAATACGACACCGAACAACTTCCGCGTTGTATAATATCGCCATAACACTTTAACGTTTCTTCTATTTAATAAAAGTTATCCACAGAATAGATATTAATATGTAACGGACATTATAAGCTGCCAAAATCTTAACGTAAACGCTCACACTTCTCCAGCGCTGTTTACCTTTAAATCCCTCTCTCGTCGGTTCTAATTTATTAAGATAGTAAATTTATTAGTTAAGAATAAATGGCTGAATGAGATTACATAACACTTTACTAAACACCATCATTACAAAATATTTAAACATTAATTAAATTTGATATTAAAAAGTGTTACAATTCATATTCATATTGTTCTTTAGAACCGAAGTTATCTTGTTAAGTAATCTGTGGAGGTATCTCTCGGTCTTTGACATTGGTATGATCTTATTATAATGCGCGAAGCACACACGAGTTCTAGAGGACGTGATGAGAAAACGATATGAGACAAAAGATTTAAGAGTTATCTCGGCGAGGTTTCAGGTGTGACACGTAGGAAACTATCTTAGAGATTATGAAATGACTTCTGCACCGTTAACATGACTAGAGTTCTAAATTCATTTTCCTTTCTACCAAATTAAGATGTCGTATGATATACGAGTAACAGACACATAGGTTATCAGCAACTGAACTAGGTCGCTAGTAAGATTTCAGACAACACAGATCCGATGTTGAATCCACTATTTTTTTTATTGACTATTGATATTTTATTGATTGATATTTTTTTATGTTTTTTTTTATTGACTATTTTTTTTCATGTCATGAAAAATTTAACTTAGTGAGTTCAATTTTTCATGACTCTTATCCTGTGTACTTAGTTGTCTACTAAACTTTGACATCTTTTTTGCGAACAAAATTAACTAGTGTAGACTTATGGTAAGGGCTATGCTGAAGGTACCTGAATTTTTGCGCAATCCTGACAAAACAATGATGAAAATCTCACTTTCCCCTCCAATCATTCTGCACAATATGCCGACTAAAAAAGACAAAAAAGGGACAAAACATACCCTTACTAGCCTTGCTGTAGACTTTACAGCGGGCGCTCGGGAATTTGCAACTGACAGTTTTTGTTTTGTTGCCCGATGAAAAGGCATTCCGCCTACCAGAATTTCAAATAGTTTTATACAAATCACATAATTTTTACTACGAAGAAGAATGTATGTACCTCTATATTCGTAGGGTTTTTATAGGATTATACTGAGCCACTGCTAGGACATGAATAAATCCTTATAATATAATGTATCTGAAGCATTATTAGCTGATGATGGTTAGTGTTAGAGAATGAGACCTAAGCTGCACTGTCTCTTGTTCCCTGCTGGTGATCTTTGGCCAGCGTAGTGGTGCAAATGCGATTAATATTACCCAACTTATAAAAGTGCTGATGGTCTTGAGCATTCACTTGTAACAAAACATCTAGCATTCGCAAAATAACATTTATTGTTGAACTCATTAACGAATAGAGCCAAACATTGCAATGAACATTTTTATGATATTTCTAGTGATAGCTCCGCTCGATGCTCGTCAAAAACTGTGCGGGGAAGGACGGCGCCATGGCAAAACGATGACAGAAGCTCGAAGCAAATTTACTGTCCTTTCGCAAAAAGGCTCGCCAGTACGCTCAATAGCACACTCGCTAAAACACACTCATTTTTTCTGTAATGTAACGTTCGTAAGAATGATCGCTACAAGTGAATGCTCAATTATTTTTTTTATATTTTGATACGAAAGCTAATTTTTATTTATGTTTCAGTACATCGGAACAATGGACGTGCCGCGTCCAACGAGCCGAGTTGAGATCGTCGCCGCGATGCGTCGCGTTCGTGTAAGTACCACCTTATTAAAAACTTCTGCCGTTGTAGTTGCTGGTTTTACTTGCTTCACAAGTGAAGGAGTTTCTATACGTTGTACACTTGCATTTTACACAAGAGAGCTAAGGTTCTTTGTACTGATTAAGCTCAAAATCTATTTCATAAAATAGCTACTTTGTAAGAAAGACAAGTTCTTTTATTATGCTCTCGTACTTTATTTTTCATCTCGCTAAACACTGCTGTTTTACCTGCTGAGAAGAAGCCTAAGTGTTATTCCAGGATCTAAGCTACCAATAATTATACCTATATATACCAAATTTCAGTTCAATCGGTTCAGCTATTAAGGAGTGAAAGTTAATCAACGCATATACATACATACACATCATTATTAATATTATTGTCATTTATACATGACATTCATACGTTTTTAATATTAGTCGGATAGGGTTCTTTTATTAAAGGAACTTTATTTCTTAAAATACAAAATCACTGACGTTGAGTTAAAATCAAATAAAATGCTTAACATTTTTAAACTTTAGAACTTTGTTAAATAGAAACCCTTAGAACTAAAAATATTATTTGAACAACTTCAATAACTAAGCTCATTGAATTCTGAATACAATTAAGTAGATTATTAAGAACCATAATGTAAGTAATGGATGAAAGAATTCATAATTCTGAATGCCCTTAAAGCTCTCAGAAAAAGGCTCTCTCATCCACTGCGTTGGGTGTAATGTAACATAACTGGCAAGGCAATTTTCCATTTGGCTGGCGGCCGTTAAAATAGGCACACAATTTCATAAAATAATTCTGACTACAGAGTAAAATTATTTTAAAGTTGTACGTTAGCAATACAGATTAAAATGTGGCTTTACTAGCTACTCGCTGCGGGTTCACCTCCTGAAAAGTTACACTATGCTTTTGTCTTCGTCTTAAATTAATTAGTCCAGGTTGTAATCCGGACACCCAAGGTTAAAAAAATCCCAATGTGAAAACTGCCGCACAGTAATGTCACTTGGTCCCGAATGGTTGTGAAGTATGTCGGGGGCAGGCACAAGGTCAGGTTGGCCTTGTAGGATTCTCGGAGACCTGAAACTCCAACATCAGCTATAGTAATTGAGATTACTTGCAGTGTAGTGAGGGTAACCTACTTCTGTTCGAGTTGATTTGCCAATTGATTTTTATTTTTGTACCTTAGAAATTAAAAAACATTCATCCAAACATACAATTTATTATAAAATACGCTTGATATTCAACTAATGCTGCGGTCTGCGTTCAAACACGCTGAAAATTACGGTTTTCATCATATTATATCTCTAACATCTAGCTACTGTAATAAATAGATACTTATCTAGATAATTTTGCTTTGGTAGTTGATACTTGAAATATTAGAGGAATTTTGATATTATTACGATATTCGGCATAATGTGACAGTCACGTCTTCATGATATTATTCAGACAGTCTCTATATTCTCGAACATGATAAGATTTTGCAAATAGAGCAATATTTTCTATGTAATATTATTGCAAGGCTTGCATGAATGGTGAGCGGAAGCCTGAAACCTGGAGCGGACTTTCGATCATATTACTATGAATAAGAATATCTTGTGAAAGGTTTATTCCGATGTTCTTACTGCAAAAGAGGTACGCGACACACTTTCCACTGTTTTAAAAATCTCTTACAGTTGGTATGTCGTCTTTATTCATTTTGCATAGATGTGGTAAACGCACCAAGCTCTTGATAATTAAATGTATGTTACTAACATATTATATTATTATTATTATATGTCTATTTATATCTATAAATAGCGTATTTCGCCCACTGCTGGGCGAAATAAATAGCGTATTTCGCCCACTGCTGGGCGAATACAAGCCTCTTGATGGTGATTGGACACATTTCGGTTCTATATAAGCCACATCTCAGAAATCATCAGAAATTTTATATTGTATAGGTTCCAGTCTTAAAATGTCTTATAAGACAAAACACTATTATAGTCAGAAATTACTATGGATATTTACTAATTTCTAAGTAATTTGCATTGCCTGCACTGCGCCATAAAGGAAATTAAATTAAAACTACTAATATACCACTATGGCATATTTCGTTCCATTTGAATGTAAAAGCTAATTGCATTTAAACTTTTCCAAAACTTTCACGACAAAGGTATAAAAATAGTAAGTAGTACTTTATACTTACGTGGTTTACCGTGGCCTCGATCAATGAATGAATTGGTATTGGAAACCTACTTCGCTAATCTGTATATTTTCTTCTGCGGCAAGTTTCACGCTAAAGAATGTGAGTCAAAATTACATTCTTAATTAATACACTAGAGAAAATCAGTAGATATTTATGAACCTTAATATTTTTTTAGGATTCAAGGAAAACCTATCATAATATAAATGGGGATGGACCAAAGATACATTTATTTATTATTCAGCACATAGCTAGGACTCACTTAATGCCACAATAGCAATTTCTACTAGTTGCCCTGAGGCAGGAGAAAATGTGTTAGAACTAAAGGGGGCTGACAAACATAGGAAAAGATTAACCTACAATTAATTATAATTAAATTACTTATAAGAAGCAGGTACATAGCTAAACAATTAAATACATGATACATCACACAAACAATAAATTATATTATAATAAATAAACCTACATAATATGTACACAAAATAAAAGTATAAAATAATTACATATTATAATGTCGAAAGATAATACATAAATTATAAATACATATATACCTATATAATAATATTATACATAATACTTTTTAACAAATACATTGAAATAATATGAATATATACCTACAAGTGTCTCGGTAGAATTACAGATTGTAAACTAACGTTTACAATCGTTTATGTTATCGTAAATAAACATGAATATAAAAGCAGGTGAATTCACCAGAAGACGTATTGGTAAATTTTAACTAGCCGCCAAAAATAAAATGTCGTAACAATTAACAAACTTCTCGGTCTTCTTCGGTCTTTATAAACTTTGGCGTATAACCCAATACATATAACTTTAACTTAACAATTCTAGCAACATTTTATTTTTGTCGGCTTTTAATGACCAGTATAAAATATTAGCCAACATGGCACAAATAAAAGTAAGTATAATACAATATACAGCAATGCAAAACACATTTTTCCATATTACTTTGAAGGATTCCCATGGAAGTTTGATCTGTATTCAGTATGGTTGAAGAGCGACGTATCTGGTTCCGTCATCAGACTTGCTCGTATTATCCACAGACTACAGTAATACAGACAGATACCGTACACCAAAAAAATTGTTAGTCTCCTCGTAATACGGAATACGTTTTCCCAATCAAAGTGTAATATTTTTTTCGTCTTGTATGGTCTATAGTATTATTTCACTATATTTTGCCATAATTTTCATCTATATTAAATATTATAAACTCTACAACCAATTTATTAAGATCGAAAGTTAACCTTTTTACATCTAACATCATTATATCGGATATAATAAAAAAAAAATTAAATAAGGATTCATGGAATTTTTTTTTTATTAAGGACACACTGGCATACAAAAGTTAATAAAAATACGATATTTCACTTAACAGATGTAACCTATTAAACACGGTGAACATTAAATTTGCTACGATTGCATTTAAAACTGCGTTGCGGCCTAAACTCACCGGTTCGCTACTATTACGAATATAGAGGTATACTTTAGCACTACCAAAGATCGATCAGGTTCAAAAATCAGTCAGAAAAGTGCTTTTCTACGCGTTATTACCTTCATTGAACTTTTGTTATTTTCATGCTAGTAACGAGCATTAATTTTAGTTTTATTTGAACTTGGCCTCACTTTGTTTGGTGCACGGTATCTACCGTTATTATTTTTTTGTTATTTCATTGGAACGCGAATATGACACATGTCGGTACCACGACGCCCCTTGAATATGAAACGATATTATTTTGTTGACAAAAACACCTGGATGGGATGAAAGGATTCCAAAACCTATGAATATTGCCGTCAGATTAAATTTTTTTGATTGGGGAGGATCTTACTCGAGTTGATGGTCTCCGTAATTGAGTTATGCGAAAGTTTGTGAGTGTATGTGTATAATGTTTGTTACTTCTTCACTCCTAAATGAACGATTGAGCGACGATTGAACGTGGAACGATTGAGCTGAAATTTGGTATAGAGTATAGAGGTAGCTAAGACCCTGGAATAACACATAGGCTACAGTACAGCGGGTAAAACCGCTGGGCGCAGCTAGTAGTTACATAAATTAAACCTATGAAAGATGATAAATCCTTTTTCTACTAAGCGTATTTTGGCCTACAAATTTAGACAAAACTTTTTTGCGAACAAATAAATAACCGTCCTTATAGGCCTCATCAACTACCCAACCTGCGTGTATGCTTTAGAAAAAATTATGCAAACCGGCAGTTGAAAAAAAAAAACGACAACAATGTTATGGTCCCAGTACATTTAGAAATGAATAAAATTTATTGACATATACTAAATAGGTATAATTTACTAACTTATCATAAAAATAATATTATAATATATTAAGTATCAGCCAAAGAGAGCAGATTCAGCGTGTCGTCAGGTAATCGGTTAACCTGAGTATATATATACATAACTAGTTGCGCCCAGCAGTTTTACCGCTGTACTGTAACCTATGTGTTATTCCAGGGTCTAAGCTATCTCTATACAAAGTTTCAGCTCAATCGATCCACCCGTTCAGGCGTGAAAGAGTAACAAACATAATATATCCAGACATCCATTCTTACAAACTTTCACGCTTATAATATTAATAAGATACATACACTAAAACTAATTTGTAGGTCTCTAATATTTTGCACATAACACCGCGTCGACATTATGGATTGAGAATAAAGTTAAAAATCATAAAAGAGAAATGACTAAAGTATAGTTTACTCGCCGCGTTTGTTTATCTGAACGATAAATGGAACGCTTTCAAGAGATATCATACACTTTTAACCAAAAAATGTCTGTCGTGTTTCATAAGGGCCGATCTAAAAAAAATCTATTGCAAAAAAACAAAAATTCTAGAGAGAATAAATCACTGAAATTTTATAAGTTTTCAAATTTGTGACAACAATTATTATGCCACAATCTTTTTTAAAAAAATATGAAGAATATTCAGCAAAACCTAATATAAACATAGACTTTAAGTAGGACGCTAGTCGTTAGGAGTATAAACTGTGCTTACCTATAATGCCAACTCAGTTGGCAGTTTTTTTCTAAGAAAGACTAGCTAATCCGAACTGACCCCTGTTGACTATCTTGCCGCTTGCCTATATATGTATATGTGTCCTACTAATATTATAAATGAGATGAATATGTATATGTGTGGACATTATTATCTCATCACTCTTTAATTCTTAAATGTTGTCTTTTAATCTAGGAAGCGTAAGTAACATACTTAGTACTCATTATAGGCGCAATAAATTATTACGCCAATGGGGCTTGATTTTGGTATTAACCTCAGAATAACATAGCAATTTTCAGCGGGTAAAACCTCTCGGTACAGCTAGTATAAACATAAAATAATTAGTACTTTTCAATGGGTAAAGCCGGCGCAGTAGCCTGCTAGCGTTATATAACTCAAGTTTATTTAACTGTTTAGTTAGTATCGGGAGCAAATAAAAGCGAAGAGGTCTGAAATTCTGAAAGCAGCGTAATGTTCAAGTCGAAACATTTGCAAGTCGATTCGACGGGTGGTAATGCG
Organism: Hemithea aestivaria; assembly: GCA_947507615.1. NCBI lineage: Eukaryota > Metazoa > Arthropoda > Insecta > Lepidoptera > Geometridae > Hemithea > Hemithea aestivaria. Next base: position 8,666,961 of record OX382323.1, read on the forward strand.
CGTTTTGATGTTACGACACCTTTGAATACAATTTAGGTCCTTTCACATTAACATAACTTTGGAAGTTCTTCTTAACTACGCAATGTTTTATTTTTTTTCAATCTTTGTTTTAAGTATCTTTGCGTTGAGTGCAATCAAATATAATATATTCTAATATAGTATTAGAAAAGTTCTTTGCGCCTCGCCTGCCTAGTAGATATTCCAGATATTATAGCACTACGTGCTATTATTGAAGATTTGACTTTCTCTTCCAAAGATAAAATACCCCTTTCTATATAATATAATGTATATTTCATAATTCTGTATATTATTAAATATATTTGCAGTGTAATTTTATAAATTTATTATTAAAATGTCTTATTAAACTTAAGTTTTTTTTTTCAGTATGAGTTCAAGGCGCGTGGTGTGAAAAAACGCAAAGTCACTGTAGACGTGTCCATCGATGGAGTCCGAGTCACAACTAGAAGCAAAGCTGCCGGAAAGGTAACAACAGCTTTTTTTTCATCATTTAAGTTACATTGGTAGAGTAAAACCAATTCAAATTGCATCTAACAGCCAAAAAAATGTGCCCGACTTCTTCTGATTATTATCATCAGTATCATCATAGGAGCCTGTTCAAGATCCATTGTTGGGATGTAGGCCACTTGTCCTTCTATCCATTTCCGGCGGTCTTGTGCCCTCTGCATCCAGTCATGTCCTGCGTGTCTCCAGATGTCGTCCACCCAGCGTTGTTATATCCGGCCTCATCCACGAATAAAATCTACATTTTAAGAGTGTTTGAACTCTACCAACTTTTCCCAAACTTTTAATTAACAAAAACCAGTTATCCCTAAAACATCTAATAAAGGATATCACTGTTCTCATGAAATTCTATTAAAATTTTTACATCGTCTTAACTCGAACTCACTCCGAAGTTAAATTGAAAACTTCGGGCGTGATTTCTGAGTTCAGTTCGATCCATATTCACGGCTCACGAGTCGAGTCCTTTCAGGGCGTCTTCACCTCGCGTTAAATAAAAATATATTATTCAAGAGGGGTGACGAGTAGACGAGCAGCGAATATTTACTTACTTGGAATAAAATTCCAGATTTCGTGTGTCGTTATTGGTCGGACATTTGATTTATCTGGAATGTATTCTCTCTCGGTACTTATAGGAAAGAAATGTTGTTATTGATTAAAGGAAGAAATTTTGCAAGAAAAGGAGTAACTCAAAACTTTTTTATGAGATCATGACTGAGGGTTGGGTGTAATTGGCTTGGGTACGCGAAAATTCCGAATCTAAAGTCCGATTGTTAACACCCGTGTAGGTACAGCTCAAAAGTTTCAAGTTTAACACTCGTTATAGGAAAAGTAGGTATCTATTAGATTCAATGAGTTGGAGAATCTGGATAATACTACGATAATGCTAACGTGAGCTAAAAAAGTGACACGATTTTGCTATTCCATATAAATCAATCCGTACCCTGAATGATGCCACTATTCTGCACAAAGTGAGTCGAGGTGGGGATTAGATTTTTTCCGCGAGATCGTTAATCATGTCTCAGCTATAATAGGCGGCTGTCAACCTGCTGTCTGGGCGCAGCGAGGCCATTGTTGTGCCCTCCCATTGTTACCGCTGAAGAATAATCCTGTCCACTTTCAACAACTCGTGAAAATTTTCTGCGCCTACATTATTCTTGGATTAGTTCCAGACACAATAAAACGATGTCTGGTGATGATATTAAGAACTCGTTTCCTGTTATTGAATATTCTTGATTCGCGTTTAAATCACATTGTTATGACACGTTTCAAGATCACGGACAGGTATATTGAGTTTATGCGTCCAGATTTTAACAATAAAGCTACAATAGGTTTTCAACCATTATAAAGACATAGTATTTCATCCACACAGCAATTTACCTGGTGAAAAGTGCTGATGCAGTAAATGACGGTACACGCTTGTCTAGAAACTCCATCTTTTATAATTACGGGCAATGTGCTAAAACATAAAGGTTTTAGCACATATGTTGCTATTGATCAGTCAGATCACAAGAATTTTACATCTGCGAAATATAGAGAAAGTTTTCATAATAATCACATGTCAGTGAAATAAGTTTCCCATGTGCTTTCATGAGATTAGTTTTAGTTTATAATCGCTTAAGTTTTAGACAGCGTTTCATGAGCGTACAATATTGTGTGACACACCCATGGTTCCTGAGAAGGCTCTATTTCCACGTTAATAATGCTGCTATCAGTATTCCCCCGTGAAGGCTTGTAATTACATTTCGGCTAAGGGCTAATTGAGAACTATACCCTCGAACACGTTCCTTTGCGATAGTTGCCGTGTGTCCGGTTTGGAAAATTTATGAAAATTTGCGGTAATGAAAATTGTAATTGAAGTTAACGGAGATATTATACTTTAGCAAAAACCGCTGAACGTAAACGCCGTATAATACGACAATGGCTCTAATAGAAGAAGCTGGGACATTGTTACCAAGGGCTAAACTCCTGCATCAGTATCCCATTATATTATGTGTATCAATAACATACAATAATTATATTACACATAGTCTTATAAAATTTAAGTTTTGCCTGTAGAGGTAAACATTTTCGGGTAGTTATTTTTTTCGTAATGGAAGGTCATTTTTTATTCATTAAAGGTTAGTGACCACGATCTCGCGTGATGTTAAGCGACGTTGCGACCGTAGATGGTGGCAGACTTAACCTAGAAGGCGATATAGAAGGCCTCCCTGGCTTCAATGAACATCACGTCGGAACACGGTCATAATGACCGCTTGGATACACAGTTCTGTCCATTGGTTGGTAACTAGCGACTTCCCAAGACTACCACCAGTACATCGAGGGGAAAAACCGCATAACTAATTATAATAATTATCATTGGTCGCGGTACATCAAGCGGGGCCGGGTTTTGAACGCGGTGTTCCAGAATTACACCTAAATAATATTATCTAATATTAATTACATCTTTTAGGTATAATATAATATGTTATAATTATCTATTTTATATTTTAGACAATCAAATCTCATGTTTCAAATACTATGCTCATTGTTCAATACTCGTTTAACCTTGCAAATTTCAAGAACATTAATATCCCAACTAATTTGAATGTTACCATTTATTGTTTTACGTAATGTAATTTCCAAGTTCAGCTGAATTTAAAGATAATACCACTGTTATTATGAAAATAATGATCACCATAATAGATATATTTTACAAATCTTTATGTATATTAGAATACATGGTTTAAATTTCAAGCGTTTTGCGAGCTGTGTTTAAATTATTTCATTGTAGCAATTAATAGCATTGTTAGTGGTTAATATTTATTATTCCCTAACCGATAGATAAATTCGTAACAAAGAACCGCAAAATTCTCATTGCGGCCGTGTTTCGGTTCAAAGTTGAATAAAATCTGTGTAAAGGAATACCACAGCAAAAGATTTATCTGGGGTGTTTTGGTGATTACTATAAAATCTCTTCAAAATCATCATCATCTCATCATCATCTCTTGATCTTTTTAAAATACTATAAACAAGTCTAGTTTCTTAGCCACAAGGAATCAACAAAAATAAATTATGATTATCTACAGTATTCGTTTATTATACCCCTATTCTTGTTGAAAATTGTTGCTTAAATTAAATATGATTTATAAATAAAAATACAAATAATAATTAATATAGGTCGTCTATAGCATTATTTATGATATGTAGGGGGAAGTCGTTAGGTTATGTTAGAGGGCTTTTGGTAATCATGGCAAGCAACTTGAAACTCCAGGTTTTAGGTTGGCCACACTACCTATATGATTATGATTTGACTCTGTCAGTGTTATTAGGGTGACCTGATCTGTGAGAGTATAAACCCCCAAGAGTTTTATTATTTTATGATACGCTACCGCCAGAACAGGAACATTTTTTAATGGGTAGTGGGGAGGTGTATTTAAACTGAATGATTGTATTTTTTTCACAGCGTAAAACCAGCACCAAATTCTTTGGGCGCAAGAGTACCAGCAATCCTGACGGCTCCGAGCTGATGAATCATCCCATCTATCGCATCTTCTACGTCTCCCACGACAGCTCTGACTTGAAGATATTCTCCTACATCGCCCGAGATGGTGCCACCAACGTTTTTAAATGCAACGTTTTTAAGAGCAACCGAAAGGTATGTTACATATAAATAAATGTCTTTATTGCAGACACAGTATGATTCATAGTTAAATATAATATCTACTTATATTATTATTGCTGGGTACTTTTTCTTTTTAGTAACTTTACGTGGAAAAAGTAGAGTTTTAACTGTTTCGACAAATGTTGCAATAGCCTTGTCCAACTGCCTGGTCCTGAATTTAAGCGGTGCAGATATAGTATAGAGTTTTGCAGAAGTTGTGACATAAATTGGACATGTTTTCCTTTAAAAATACCTAACATTATTTTCTTGGTATCTTACCAAGACTAGCTTGTTAAACTTTAATACTAGGTAGTTATGGAATAGAAAATAAATTAAAAAAAGAATACCTACTCGTATAATCAACATACTCTTTTAAATGTTCAAGTAGTGAAGCAATACAGTCGTGTGACAGATGGACTTATTATACGGACAACGTAGCCTCTGTAATAGAGTCCCGTTGGCACCCTTTGGGTTCAGAACCCTAATATTTCTTATACATAAAAAAGTATTGGAAAAGTGTAAGCGAAAGCAAACTACATTTTCCTTTTATTTCGTACACACTTCCGAATTCACATAAAATCTGTCCTTTCGCAAAACTAACGAGACCGCAAGCACGTCGCGTCGTTACTAAACTCGCCTTGATTTTTGTGAGCTTTTAAATAAACCTTAACAAGATTTTTGGTGAGATAATTCTTTTGCGGAGAAAATAAAAATGGCTCGGAACATCCCCCTTATCCTGTTGCTTTCCGGCGCGTCCTCCTTCCGGCCTCTTGTGTCGGTGGGTGGAACTGGATGTCATCAAATCTTGAAAAATCTTACCTTTGCGTGGCGCCTGGCAGGTTGTTGTCCCTTTTATCAGTCAAGTGTTATCTGAAATGCTACGCAATCTGGCTCCTTTATGTTTTTTATGGTGGGTACACTTATATATAATAAGCTTTAACGCGAATTTATAATATACCTATATATAGGCAAGTAGGTAAGAAGGAAGTCATTTGTTGTGTCATTAAAATATTAATTTAATTATTTTATCATTAAAAATTTAACTACAACACAAAAATATATTTTGATATCTGCCGAAGCAAGCATTTTCCAAACAACCTTGAGATAGGCCAAAGTGGTAAAACGTTTCCACAATAATTTAAAATGGCATCGATGTAAGCATAGGCAGCCTAAAATATCGTCGGATTATGTAAATGTAGTAGACATTATGATGAAAGGGATCGCTTACCACATTACGAGAGTCAAGAACAATTTGTTCGGAAAGACACATCAGCTACCTTCACTTGCGGAGTAATGGCTAAAGATTTATTACACGAGGTGTCTACCCGAACTCCGGCTCAAGAAGTCGACGAGTCTAAGATGAGTGTTCTGCTATTTTAAAAACGTGTTCCCCCTTCTGCCAATGTGTAGTTCTCGACATGCTTTCTATGTCAAAATGCCGCTACTGTATTGAACTATTTAGTATTCTGTATTTTAACATTGATAAAGGCAAGGAGGGCTGTTCCTTTCTTGGCATAATTTAAAATCCAATTTCTTCAATGTTTAAAAGAGTTTCGTAAACTCGTACATAACTACTTTCCTTAAGTTTAGTTTAGTAAAGTTTCAAAATAATTTACAACATCCTACAAAATGATATTCCTAAAAATAATTCGCTGTACGTAAGTCAGCAGGGTGGTCGTTTTAAACCGTTGTTTGTTCCAGTATATCTTTCTCTTAGAATCATAATTTACCTGTCTTTGTCAGGCTCGGTGACTAACTAGAGTTCGCGAAATATTCATTTATTTTTCTGTTATCAACTTGCGAAATGAAATTGGCTTTCTTTAACAATAACAAAAATATTTAATGATTTTAATGGGACGGAGTAAGATTAAAAGGAAGGAAAATGGTCGGCCTTTGTAAGTGATGTTCTGTTACGCAGAAAATTAGGTGAAGACAAGGTATACGAACTTAATATTATCAGGCTTGCTTTACGTGGTATGTCTTAAACGCGCGTTTTATTTATTTTTTCTATCTACAATTTCCAGTTAATAATGCGTTAATTTGTTTGAGAATTTTAAAATAACACTTTTTGTTGTTAACTACATTCGCGTGTTTACCAAAAGCTTAGGTACCACATAACCACATAGGTAGGTTTAGATTATGTATGTAACATGGCCTTACATTTTATTTGACTAGGTTAAAAAATTCACAATCTTTAGCGTATTGCAAATGAACTATCAGCCACATACACTGAATCGAAGCTTTTACAGGAAAACTCATAGAAAATCAATGGACCCGTTGCCACGAGCCATTCTCGAATGGTCGCTCCAGAGTAATTTTCTATTGAAATTCTTACATTTTTCGTGAATCGAGCCGCTGTGCGTGCCGGTACGTCAACCCTAGGAAGGAGCTTTTTATTATACCTAACCCAAAACAGAATAGTACGAAAATGAGACTAGAGGCGATCTTCTAGTTATACCTACGAACAAGGGATGCGTAGAGGTATACCTATAAAGTACATAATTTGTTTTGGTCTACTTTTTTCAGTTTTCTCTGACAGCGTTTGAAAAGATTTGATTATTATTTTGGTCGAATTATCTTACTTGATACATCATCATCATCATCAGCCCGTACTTGTCCATCGCTCGACTTAAGTACATTAGAGGAATGATAGGTAGTGCGTTCGAACTCTCATATCTAAATATATAAAAGGAAAGAGTGACTGATTGACTGACTGACTGATCTATCAACGAACACAGATAGATTTTATGACGTAGAGCTCCGCTAAAAGGCTTATTACACTTGGCTAAATTCAGAAGCCTAAATTCAGTCGTTACTGAATTAAGTCAAGTGTAATCACATTTAGCAAGTTAGCATCCTAAATCAGATGCAAGTATCGTTGCTGACTGACTAAATCTAAATTTAGGTTCTCAATTTACCAAGTGTAATAAGCCTTTAACCACGTGGGCAAAGCCGCGAGCGTAAGCTAGTATATCTTAAAACGACATCTGGAACATGATTATTGTATATTGTACGTAACATTTAAATTGATTAATTCTGCTTACTAATTCATAATGCTAACAGGTGATGTTTAAAAATGGCTTAACTCTGTCGACTTAATCATAATATTATTGTCTTGCTGTATTGCATAGAATTTAATTTTAACGTCTAATATATTTTGTCATTGTACTGCGCGTATTGCTCGTATATACCTTAACATCAGGCAAACGTGCTCATAACGTTTACATAATTACAAAAAAGTCCCTATGCAACCCTTTAATCAAAACCGTATTAGGTTTAATACAGGCAGTAGATTTTGAGGGATTTTTGTATTAGTCTCATGTGGGCGTAAGGGATTTATAGACCGTATTTAACATCTGAAGGGGGATATGAGCCCATGTGTTGCGGACGCAGCATCCGTATTATCTGACCAGCTACGTTTTACGAGGGTCACTGTTAACCAAAACATTTACCTATAATTAAAACGATTTATGGCTTCTCTGTTTAACTAGATTCTATACAGTTCAGAACTGAACAGTAAGACTGAACCTTAAGACTTAACAGACTACAGATTTTCTTTAGGCTAATTATTTTGAAATGATCACAAATATCGAATATCTTCCGATGTAATTGATTTTTTAATAATTTGGGAGAAACTATTGTAATAGGTATTCTACAATTTATTCTACATTATCAAATAGAATGAGCAGTGGAGGAGGCTATCAGACTCGTCTAGTTCATCTTGTATAAAAAAATATTGTCACTGTCAGCCGTCAGCCTGTTTCGTACCTACCATTTAAGAAATCGCAGTTATTGCTAGCCATTCATAGTCCTCTTCTTTCTAATGCCTTCGCATCGTTTTGGACGGATCGTATGGCCCATGCCCTTCTTGCGATAGTTTTAATGTCGTTAAGCTATCTGCAGAGTTTGGATAATTTAAGTTCAGACAATAGACATGAGTTTACACTGAGAAAAATGTCATTTTGGCATAATCTTAAAATATCGTGACGTTGGTTTAAAATAGATGCGTTGTCTTATAATATGTTGATAATAAGTAAATATTACGCTAGAACTGAAATGTGTTAAGATGGAATCGAATTTTGAGAGGTAAGTAATGCAATATTATGATACTTGTCATCGTAAAAGAGTGAATTCATCATACTTTAAGCTGAATTCACCTCTTTTATGATTGTCAGTTTTAACAGCTTAAAGTATGATGAATTCACTCAAAGGACGGAGCATAGTGATTCACCAAAAAGAACGATGATAATACTGATGTTGATGATAACAGTATTTAAGATGATGTGTTAAAGCATTATAATTTAATATAGTACATTAGGGGGAGGTCATCGTATTTTTAGAGATACTTCTTCATATTAAACTATGAAATCTATTTATATTACGGTGACTGTCATTGTGTTTTTTAATTAGAATCTTATTTATAATTATCATACTAATTTATGGGACAGTGGACCATTTTCTATTACATTGTGTTATTATTTGAAGAAGACAATGTTATTTCATATTATCAACATATTATAAGACAACGCATCTATTTTAAACCAACGTCACGATATTTTAAGATTATGCCAAAATGACATTTTTCTCAGTGTATTTTTAAAAAGCTTTTTTTCCCCGTTTGTATGTTATATGGATAGTGGAAAGCCGTAAATAAATCTGTAACGTTAAAAGTGATCAACAAAGTGGAAACTCTGCTCCGTTTGGTCCGCGTGGTCGGCGACTTTCATCTTGAAACGAATGAAAATTAATGTATTTTTAAAAATGTGAATCTAGTAAAAAGTATTTTTAAAGCTCGCTTAAAAGTTATTAGTTTTTACAAATACTTCCTTATAATTTTAGGCATAAAATAAAATACGCGAATTGCTAGAAGTAGTTTGATTGAAACGAAGAATCATCCATAGTTGGTAGAGGTACACCCATTAGCTTAAACTTTCACGACAGTAAAAAGTTTTACTACCTGGTAATATAATAGTTTGCGAGTGTAATATGTCCCTACTATGTGTGCAGTGTGCATACATTTTGGTCGTGTGCTCAATAATAAATGTGTGAACTCACTATGATGGGTGGGTGTTTCATTTTTTTCAGCAAGCTGTTTCCAGTAGTTATTTCGTCCATGTTATGCCAAAAAATTGATAAATTAAGTCTTGGAGTTTTTTGGTAATTCTAAGGTAAAGGCAGTAGGAGATTAATGAAAAACAAACAGTGACTCTGAAACAATTTCAGAGAGCGAAGTTTTTATTAGCATTCTGTTTTTATGCCTCTTTTGTTACAATTCGTAACGTTTGAAATACGCCGTTATGAGATAAACTTTCTGTGATTGTTATGGTCTTGTTACACCAAACTTCTAAATTAAAGGTACATAAAATTATAATCCCTGTATTTTATCATTCCATCCTACAATATACGGGATAATATAATTTAAATAATTATTCCTTTATTGAGAAAACGGCCACACGCCAATCTAAAAAAAATTTAAGTGCTCCAAACCAATGTTAGCTAGAAGCGTGCTTAGAATGCTGGCAGCGTTGCCTAGTTGGATAGCATTTTAAGAATAATAATTTTGATGAAAAATGTTTCTTTTTGTTTTACTAACCCAATTTACATTTTAATCTAGTTCCCTAGAGACCTTAGACTTTATGTGCTTAGCAAAATCTTACCTTAAGCGCTGCTTTTTATAAAACTGTAGAGCGTGCTTAAGTATCTACTTATAAAAGTTATAACTTTGAGGACGTACCTAGGTAATTTTTAAAGACGGTAGGTATCCTTAAAAGCTAGAAAATGCCTACGTATATTGGAGGATTTTTATGATTTTTTTCTCATAATTTTTGTCAACCAGTCTTGTTAACCTACTGCTGAACATAGAATTTTTTCTTTAAGTGTAAAATTCAGCTCTAGAAATTACACGTAGAAAATATTAATTAGAACAAAGACGGCTTAACTATTTGAACGCTTTCTAAATTGAAAGCTACAAGTAATTAGGAAACGAACAAAGGCTAAGATCTATATACAACATTAAACATATTTATTGGAACGCAAGTAAATAGGTAGGTACGTATTTACTTGCTATCATGTTATAGGTTTACTAGAATGGTACCTATATTATGTTTTAGGCTTACCTACTAGAATTTAAAAGGGTGACAAAGTTTACTCATGGTGACACCTTGTTGCCAACTGCAGTAGCGAGCTAAAAGGGCCGCTACAAACTTGCATAGACCAACGGGCCGGCTTGAATTGGCACATCCGGACGGAAACATGAATAAAATTACTAGTATGTGTATGAAAATTTGTAATACCACCCGGCATATCCACTAAATTATGCAGTCGAATACGCTTAACCCAAGTGTGTCCTTCGGTCATATTATACATACTCTTATATTGTGCTGTACAGCAATATATAGTATTAATCAAATGTTTTATATTTACGGCACAAGTTTTTGCTCAATTTCCAAAATTGATAAAGTATTTTAGTTCGATATGAACAATCATTCAACAAAATAGACCCATAATGAATGTTTAGCCGGCCTTAAAATACAGGCGAATGTATCCACCCAATAAATTCGTCCAATTTTAAATGTGCCCCTTTAAGTGGCGGCACAATTATCTAATGCTTGAGTGTATACAATTTATCAAATTACGTGAATTAGATAAGTTATAATCCTTCACGACGCTATTTGGGATCAATAAGTTCACAAGTACACTCCATTTGCCGGTTTACTTCGAGTTGACAAACCCGAATAGTGGTATTTAACCTAGTTCCTAAGTTTGCCATTAATCCACTAGATACGAGCGAGCATTTGGTCCATTTCGACTCACTTCTGAATAATTGAACTTGAATCGTTGACTTGACGAGAAGCACAATCTGTCTTCCCTAATAATATTATAGCTCAAGGAAACTACAGAAATACAGGAAAGTAGCCACAGCTGCGAGTATACTAAGATTGTGTTTCTAAGGGCAGTAATTCTTTCAATAGTTATTCTAATCTCGGTCATATTTTCAAAGAATAAAACAATAAAATGCGTCTAAGAATAAAAAAATGGACTGAACAAACATAACGTGAAGGACGGTCTAGGGGTAGTATTGCCCAGTCGGCTAAATAAAAAAGTCATAAAAAAAGTCCGTCAATATCATAAGTGCGTTGATAATAAAGTTTTAGCGCTGAGATAATAAAACACTTATTTATTAGTAAAGTTACATATCGTTAGTAGGTGCATACAGCATGGTATGGAAATAAAAGGTATTGGAAATAAAAGGCTAAAAAGTAAATAAAATAAATAACAGATATATTTATTTTAAAAAATGTTTACAAAATAGACGGTAACGTGACCACGGATAAGCTCGACAGTAAATTTCCGTGGTGTCCCTAGGTAGTTTCCTGAAAAACAACGTGTTTTTAGAGGCCTATATACGTATTATTGTGGTCTTCATAATATCGGTATTCGGTCGATAATATTATTGAAAACTTTCTAAAAAAGTTCTACTTTTTTAATTTATTAAATGTTACTAAAATATTAAGTAATACTGAGTAGAGGCGTGAGTAGAGGCTTCCCGTTTTATTTCTCGTTGTTGCATTAAAAAGAAAATTGTAATACACAACAATATTTTCGGTTCCACAAATTCATCAGACCAATCAGCTGATCCATTTTGTATGGGAAGTCAATATTTTCATATTTCTTCATGTGTATAATAATTCAATTTAGCAGCAGATACACATACCCCATTTTATGCTTACTATATTTTTGTTAGACTTTCTTTAGGGTTCCGTACCTCAAAAGGAAAAAACGGAACCCTTATAGGATCACTTTGTTGTCCGTCCGTCCGTCTGTCTGTCAAGACCCTTTTTCTCAGGAACGCGTGGAGATAACAAGCTGAAATTTATAGAAAATACATAAAAATCCATTAAAATACATGAAGGTTCATTGGCTCTTAGAGCTGTGAAAAATTCAAACTTCTAGGCCAACGCAATCAAAAGATATAGTCGAATATGTCGCAAATTTCAGCAAATTTTCGACATTCCCAAAGGAATCAAAACCTACGGGAAACTTCCCGTGATCTCAGAATCTTGAAATTTGGCACGAAGCAACTCCACAGAGCACAGATAAAGGAAAAATTGCGAATACCATAAATTTTTATTTGCATTATATGATAAAAATATTTTGAACAATTTTATACCTATACTATCTCATGAACGCGTAAACGTATTAAATTGAAATTCATATCAAATACTCAAATTTATAATATCTTTAAACTGTAATAAAATCAAACCTATATGTCAACGCATTCAAAAGTAACAGCAATTTTAGCCGCAATTTTAAACTCGCAACTACTCCCAAGAAAATCAAAACCTACAGGGCACTTCCCATGATTTTAGAATCTTGAAATTTGGTAAAAAGCAATTCCTTAGAGCACAGATAAAGGAAAAATTGCGAAAAGTGTAAATTTTTGTTACAACATATAAAGAAATATTTTTAATAATTTCATACTTACTACCTCATTCTCTACCATTTCTCATGAACGCGTGCAGGTATTAAACTGAAATTAATATCCTATCAAAAACATAAATGTGAAATTAGAGCCAAGTTCAATATTTCGATATAATATTTTTATTACTAGTACATTTTTAAATACTAGTACATTTTTCCTAAAACCATAATACATTTATATATATATATATATATATATATATATATAAATGTATTATGGTTTTAGGAAAAATGTACTAGTATTTTTAAAGAACTAAACCGAGCGATACCAGTACAGTTTCTGTGTCAATTAGCGGTAGGTGTTTACACAAGGTCGATGGCGATCCATCAGCGTTGTTTGTCTTGTCGGCTCACTCCAGCATTACTTGTGTACTGTCCACGCCTTGCTACTTAAAAACTCATGCAGTGTGCCACTATTAGGACTTCTTATTAAACACTCATCATCAGATCATCATCAAATCGATCCTATTGAAATCCTAACTGCCACCTACTTATTTCGAAAGCCCAGGGATAATAATTCAGTGTGTAACAAAATTTTCTTCCTGTTTAAATAAATCCTTTTCTTCTTCTCTAAATAAATACGCGTAATAAATTATTAATTATAAATAATTAAACGATTTTGACTTTTTTATATTCTTTTTATTTCAGAATTAAAGCTGTTTTAGTATTTTCGCCTCGAAGTTACGGAAGGATTACCGTTATTCCTATGAGATATGTAGGAGAATGAGCATATTATGTTGCAGGCCACGTTGTAACTACGGCAACCTAAAACTGCAACATATTTATAGGTTAACCACACAATTATTGCGATTGTCGCGCACAGGAAGTCTTGAATAGTTACAATGTTCTTCAACAAGGAGTTCGCATTAAAGTGTCGCGACCCTAGTCGTAAAGTCCTGTGAATTAGAATGTTATTAAAATGAAATGAACAACTCTATCTCCCTCTCTTAGTGTCTGTCTTTGTTTTTTTATAATAAGGTGTGAGTTATTTTCCTATTCAACCACAATTTCTAGTGACAGCAATAATTATGCTGCTCTAGAGGAAAAAAATTCACATACTATATTTTTAAGCTTTAGCAACATTAATTCAAAGCTATTTTCATATTTCGGCCTAATTAGTTAAGTAGCCCAGGCGTAGCGAGGTAACATGAATCCACGTATACAAAAATTTTGCATGCATAATATTTTGATAAAATTTTAATTTCATTTTGCGCAAGCTTGATTTACATTCTGACTTGGATAAAAAAGTCCTGGACTTAGCTTATTGATAAATGAGGCGTCCATACATGCTCATTTACATATACATGATCACAAAAGGCATGCATAATATTTCAATACCACGATACAAATATAGTACAAGGGTACAATGAAGTCCAAGTAGGTATCACTACGATTTCGGTACTCGTTTTTGTGTAGATTGTATTGTATATGTATGTTTGTGTGTATAAGTATATGCAAGTGAGTGCACTTACTATGTGTGCTTCATTTCCGAGTTGAGCTACTTCTAGTATTTTTTGTATTTAATATATTTTTAATATCACGCGGCTGGAACTCAGATAGCTTCAGAAGAGGTGCTTGTATGGGTGAAAAGTGTAGCTGCTAGATTCCCTCTGTTTCACAATAACATCGCTTTATTGCCTATTCAGACCTAAGCGATATTCGCTACCGCCTGCAGTAAGTAACGTAACAAAATACATCGAAATTTCCATCGCGGACGTGCCAGGTTTAAACTGACCTTTATTCATCAGAGATTAAACAAACTTAACTATAAGTGATGTTCTATCCAGATTATATTGGAAGGCTTCGTTTGAATAAATTACCATTAAACATGTACTAATAACGCGGTAGCACACTTGGATACTAGAGGAGAATTATTAATTATACATCATCTGCCTGTCACTTGCCACTGTGATCTAGCCACTTCCACTTCCCTTTAAAAAGCGTTTATGCAAAAAAAATTGTCAAATCGGGAATCTTTAATCAGGAGCTCACCACGCCTAGAGGTCACAGTCACGTAGCTACGCAATTTCTAGGTGTGAACTCCTAATATTTTATCAGAAACAAATGTACTCCAATCCAATGTGCATGTAATGTTCGGTAAAGCCAGGGAGGTATTTGTCTTGGGGTGATGATGCATAATTCATTTTTCCGGTGTCAAAAAAAGGAAGGTATTCACCTTCTAGGTATAGTATACCATCTTCGGCCGCATAGTCGCTTAGCATCACACGAGATTGTGCTGTGGAAAGGATTAAATTAACTCTACAATGAATAAAAAAATCTCAGGGTCGAGCCTAGCTTCGACTTGTGTTTTCTTATGTTCTTGAGCATAGTCGCTATTTTATTATTATAGTAAATATGCAAACTCGCGTTTTCATAATCGTTTAGCAAAAAAATTGTTTTGAAGGTAGATCAATTTTAATATAACTCTACGCGCGCTACTCTAGTCATTGGTGTCGTAGTGCTTCATCGTTCAGCACGCGCCCGCGTTACGTAAAAGTTTAATATAACGCCTCTATTTATAGTCCACATAAATCTCCCAGTCCGCAACCTATTCGACTTTTATAATCAATTACCGTCGGCGATCACTCGTTCCCGAACGCCATAAATATTCAAGAATTGACTGAGTTGTTTGCGTCTACTCGTTTGCACATTTTAATTACGCCAATTGATTGGAAAGCATTTTATTAGGGAACTAGCTGAACTGACGGGTTCACTCGCGTTTATTTCGTACTTTAATTGTTCAAAAGCTACTTTAGAAATATAATGTGTTACCATGAGTTTTTACAGGAATTAATTACATGTTTTCTATTTTAAAATTTGCTTTACATCATACCTGTAAAATTATCGTCATAATTTAGTAAGGTGAGCAATAAATAATATAAATTAGGAAAAGTTGCAAATTGTTTTGTTATTCTCGTAAAGTTCTCTTCGCCGCAATATGCCTCGCGCGTATGCCAAGATTCAAGGCGCCAGTACATCACCCATACATTACGTCCACCATCGCGCGAATTCAAATCGCGCTATGCTTGAAAACGCAATGTTTGAGCGCCATCAATTCGCAGCTAATCCTTTCTGGCAAGGTGTATGCATTGAAGGCACAAAACTATTCTGCTTAAATATATTATTATTACACACAACGATTTAACAAATTTTCAACATAAAAAAATTATACAAATAGACAGTTTTATTGTATTTATCTATATAAGTTGGATTCCGATTATAGCCCCATTATGGCAACGGTCACAAACCGCCTGTTTACGTAATATTGTCCTAAACAGGAGGCCTCGGAAGCGATAAATTGTTTAAGTGGCACTCTACATTTATTTATTGCTTCAACCTGTCATTATCGATCAAATATTATATTTACTCGTATTTCCTACATATAAAAATAATGATTGAATGTTGTAAAAATGCTTTTAAGTGATACGTACGTACTTTCTTAAAATGCACCTCTCCGCTGTATAAAATGTACACGAATGTGCAGTAAAATTGGATGTTCTACTTATGATGGGCGTACACGATAACATTAAAGTCCATTGTGCAGGCTTTCAATTTAAAGGTTCTGCATTCTGCATGACACTTATCTGATTTTATTTCTGGCCATTTATGTAGGTATAGAAATTAGGCTCAAAAACAGTCTCCGCCTAGTGCCAGGACTATTGAATTGATGGAAACTGCTTATACTAGGATTTTGGTGTGCATTCTAAATTGATGATAATAAATACGTTATTCGACAACCACCACCTGTCACTTCCGTCCTATTAGAAAATATGTAAGCAGGCGATGACTTGTCTTGTCTTGACTAAGCGGGTCCCCCATAATGGCCGGCATTTCAAGCCGACGAAAGGGGCAACGTTGGTGCAAGAGGCTAGATGAAGGAGAGGCGTCCCTGGACTCTAAACATGTAAAAAGCCAACTCGCCACTTACATATATGCTTCACATCCTCCCTCCGAGCGCGAAGCTCTCGCAACTCCACTCTGGCTAGTTCAGAGGTGGGCAACTGTTCCCCGTCAATGTTTTTATATTATTATAATTTTATTTATAAATTATTATTTATAAATTTCTTTAGATATATCGTCAACGATGATTTGGAAAGTGAATATACCTAAGAAACAGCTGCTTAGTCGGCTTTACCCCGCCGCACATGCTCACACTCGCATTGGCCGTCACGAGCCGCGTGCGAGTGGCTGTATTTAAAACGTATGGCGCAGTACCAAACTCCGCATTTGCTCTCACGCGTCGACGCAGGCACGTACATGAGTCGTACATGAGCGTGCACGCGCGTGTCGGCTAGGTGACGAGACATTTGTTTCGAGTGGCAATGTCGCGAGTGTTCAAGTACTAGTGTAAAATGGAGGAACTTATTGAAGCTGTTCGAAGCGAAAAATGTTTATACGACATAAACCACCAAGATTATATGAATACAAAATTAAAGGATTCTATTTGGAAACGAATCCATAATTTTTTTTCAGATAATTTCCTTATTAACAATAATCTATTCAAAAACTCGTTATCACGGTCGGATTCTGAACTTATATCAATCGCGTCCATCTTGCTTCGTTTTCGTCTACGAACGAATGGTAGGTAGAGAGACACTGACTGATGTACGACTCGTGAAAGCAATTGCGGACACACACGTGTCTACCAATGCCAATGCGACATTGGCGCAGTGTCGTGAACGAGTGCGAGTGTGAGCATGTGCGGCGGGGTTTTAGATCAAACTTTCGTAAGTTTGCTGTTCACAATGTATGGGGAATTAGTCGTACTAAAATGCTATGGTGCTGGTCCATAGCATTTTCCTATCATTCATTTTTCCTATCTCCAGGCCATTCAAATTACTGTATTTTATGTCATTTTAATATTGAGTTTAAAATGCTATATATAATATTTGTCGACCCTAATCTTGAAAATAAAGTAGCAGTCTCATATTCATACTAAACCTCGCAAGCTTCACAATCTCAAGCTTTATGCAAAAATTGAGATGAAAATGGGTAAAACATACGTGCACATACGTCAAAGAAATGTTTCGTAGAAACAAAGATTGCAATCTTTTTGTAAAATACCAACAATTTCTGAATAAAATAGAAATGGATATAACAGAGGTATATTCAGAGACACGAGGGAAAAGCCTTTTGTCTTATGTTGCCAGCGGACAAAGGGTTATAGAGAGGTAGATGTGATATTGATATAGTATTTATTGGGAAGTGAGGAATATCAGTATTGTTTTATACCTGGGGGTCTATTCTGTAACTGTGTACAAGTAGCTACTATGTTACCTCAATGCAGCATCGCTTCGGTATCTATTCGACAAGCTAAAAAATAAATATGTCGGTCATAAAATGATACAGGGTAATCCATGATGGAATTCTAGTCAAAGCGACTCGTCCCTTTCGATTCGTTCACTATCAAATTGTAGCATTTTTTTAATCCTTGATAAATCCTACTTTTCTATTATGAAATCAAATAATAATTCCCTTATTTTTTATATTTCACATATTTTAGTAGATCTAGAGATCCCAAGTGGGTTATTAAAATTGAAATACCTTTGCTTTTTATTTTGAAAACCTACAAGTTACTGAAACATCAAATCCACACGCTGATCATCATCACTTACGACTGCATCTTGGTTTAACATCAGGCGCACTCGTATTCAAAGGCAAACATATAACCAAAATTAAAGAATAAAAAAAATTGACTTTTTAGTCTTAGCCTTCCAGTTTTCCACTATATGTCAAGACAGAGACAAAGAGGTTATTCGAATCAAGAGTAATAGTTATTTGTTATACAAGAGTGCAAGGTTGCTTTTTAACCGCGTGCTCAGTTTTGATGACCGAGCTAGCGAAGGATTCTAAAATTGAATCACGAGCGCAGCGAGTGATTTAATAATTAGAATCCTGAGCTTTAGCGAGGGAATCAAAAGAGCACAAGGTTAAAAATCTTTGCACTCGAGTGTGACACATAATTTTTCATCCCCCCTCAGCGAGGAAATAACTCAATGATAAAAGATTTTTTTTTAAATTTATTCTCACAATGGTTGCGCGCAGTATTGCCAGTGCCATATCTTCAAAAGCAACCAGTATTCAATTTAAATTTACGTGGGTACTCATTTTCAGTTTATTATAGGGAGAAATCGATATTAAAAAAGTTACTAAAAAGTAATAGTTAAAAAAATCTTTCTACTAACTAGATAAAGTTATAAAAAATTGGCTTATTTTATTAACTCTGCTAAATTAACTTAACTATTTTTACTATTACAGGGAAGATTCATCCATATTCAATTCATTAAAAATACTATTGCCTCGAAATGTAACTTATATCTAAACAAGTAAAGTAAATAGTTTAAAAGAAACGTACAATTTTACAAAAGTAACTTACTGGCAAGACTCATCAGTCTGCACCATCGTGCACACAAAGCAAATCAAAAAAAAAAAGTTCACCAAGGAGGTTCTGATTCTAAGTTTTTAACAAATTTAAAAAAGTTGTATGATAAAATCGGCACCATAGAGGTCGAAGTAAATAGGTTTAATTATGTTTCTGTCTCAGAAACTCGGTGCACACGAGGTTCTAAATTCAAATTTACTTTACCCTCTAGAGGATAAAATGGACTTTTCCAGTCAGATATCGAACAGTAAAAATACACTTTCCGAGATAGGGAGATGAAAATTAATTTTGCTAATCAAGCGAAACTTGGACTTTTAATAACTTAGACTCCATCCTCACATAACACCAGCAGGTGAGATAGCGGTTAAATGCTTATTTAGCCTGATGTAAAACATGTATGTACATATCGCAATGGCAGAATAACTTTATGACATAATAAATTATATCTTGCGGGACAACTGATTATATACCGGCAATTGGCACTAGAAACCGTGACTATTAACAAAGACTAAGAATAGACTTTTAGTTAGCTCTAGAACAGTATTTGCTTGTTAATCTTCTACTCAATAAACACTGTTGACATTCCACAAACTATTGAAAATCAATTAAGATATATTAGTAAATTTACAGAATAGCTCCTGCCCGAGAAGGATCAATGGGAATACAATATTGCAAAAGATATTCAATATCTACCGCCGTCTCTGATCTCTAAGTGTTAGGGAGTCCTCACATTTTTATCGACGCGGAATTGTCTTCAGCCAATCAGAAAAGGCTTGTTTGTGTCCACGCAAATAAGGTGTTTCTGGAGCTTTACTTGGGCGACGGGCTAATTGACTACTATGCCCCACTGATTGCGATATTGTTTTTAATTTCAATTTAATTCTATATTTATTATTATGAGTGATAATCCTAATAGCGCAAAATCTTCTGAACCTTTTCCAAACCAAATGCACCAAAAACTAATAAGATGCAAATGGGAACATAATTTTAAAAACAGCATTGAAGAGTGTTTCTGGTGCTTGTTGAAATTATACCCATTAAAAAGTTTGAAAGACTTGGACTTACTTTTCTCAACATTGTTATAAATATTATGTAGTTTTTTCTGGCACACAATTTCCACGTTCGACGTTCATGTATGTTCTCCTTTATGAAATAGATTCCAGACTAATTTGAGTTGGTCGCATTTATTAGGCAGTAAACTCTACTGCAGATTACGCTTCTAATTAGAGTTCCCAAGTTCCAAGACGTAGTGTCGTTAGGTCTAAGGTTCGGAATCTCTGGTTAATATAATGTGCCTGTGAAATATTAACCACAAATTACTTGAATCACCGTCCCTAATTAGTTTTGAATTAAGTACACGTATAAATGCTGCTGCTGAGTTTACATAAATTATAGCGTTAATGTTTTACACCTTTTCCTCTGCGGAATTTGTAAAAGATATTTTATTATATAACATAATATTCACTTATTTATCGTAACATACAAATAGACCAAATCGATATTCGTTACTTAAATAGTTTTTAAAATTTTGATGTCTGTTTACCATTAGGATTGTTAAACATAGTCTTACCTATATTACATAGACGCTAGGCTTATTCTAGGAATGAAACAAGTCATCAGCTACTCCAACAGTTCCAGACGTAAGCTGTTATCACTTACAATGTTGTGTTGATCAGTCCGCGGTCTGCAATCGGCACAAAGAAGTGAGCTCGGAGAAACATGCGAATGTTTATTTGCGGTTCTCGGAGGACGCGCGACGCGTGAGCACGCCGCGCCGCGCCGCCGCACCTCTCTCACCACTTCAGTTGTTCCCAGAGACGCTGTGCGACCGCGCGTGCATATCACTCTGATACTCATATATCGCGAACATTTCCAACTACATGCACTCCATAACCACACCAACATGTCACGCGATCAAAGCAAACAGAGACGGAACGAACACCTCCTGAAAAATCTCCCCACTGAAGTACTTTTGAAAGCTCGCAGCACACTATTTTCCCTCAGCGGAGCTTTAAAACCAAAACATGAACAACAGCAGAGGTCTAAAACCAAACTGGAACACAAGGAAAAGAAGAACCACGAGAGGCTCAAAAACAGTCGCTCCGAACCTGAGTTTAGTGATATCCGCAAAAAGCACAGAAGTCGTTTGGACGATGGGGTCAACCGTGAATACACGAGTGGTGCGAGACCGAGACCGATGTCCGTCGGTGCCGGCAAACATTACGATAAAGACTTAGAAGACTTTAGATGTGGAAGTTTTCCAAGAGATGCGTCACCGATGCCTCAAAGGAACTTCGATTCTAACGACGAAGTATGTGTGCAATCGCGACTAGTTATTCCCGTGTCAGAAAGACTGAGTGTTCAAGATGTACACATGCAAGACGTTAACGAAAGGCCAAGGAAGAAATTATCTTTTCGAGAACCTGAAATAGTGATTTCGAGCGACCGCAATGGTAGCGCAACGTTAGGACGATCTAATAAGCTCATGGGAGTGAACAGCCTCACGCGCAGGCCTAATAGAGTGTCCTTAAGGTCTGACCCAATTTCTACAAGTTTAGATAGATTGGATTCTGATTTGGAGGTAAGTCATAAATAGTAGTTTAGAAACAAGTGGTACTCGTACTGATATTTATTGGTCGAGAGACGATTCTATGATACTCGTGTGATAGTTTCAATTCAACCAAACAATTCTAACGTTTCGTTGAGCCGACGTAGCGTTAGTACAGTGGGTTAAAATAGTGTAGATTTTAACTTGCACGAACTAATTAGCTATTTCGATGACTTCATGAAAACACGTTAGAACCGTGGCGTCGATAAAACATAAAAACTCGTATTGCTTATACAGAGTGACGTTATTAAAGCGTTGTAATTACGTCAAGCCGCTTCCAGTATGAAAAGCCAAGAAATTGATAGTGATGTGCTAAAGGTGCAAGGACATGTATTAAGATAGATGCCATTAAATTCATCAAATTTTACTTTTTTATAATTATAAAATCAAATGAGCTGTTTGCACTGATTTTTGATGCTAAGATACGAAGTGATCGTTTTGCACTTGGTCTTTTGTAATGTTACTCGCAAAAACGCTTATTAAGCTAAAGAAGCAGATTGCCACAATGTATGACAGCCACATTAGTCGGATTGGAATAATTGCAAGACGATTTAAGGCGTGTTTAAATCTATGCGATATCAGTGCATAGGAATAGTGCAGTTAGTAGTACGTAGTAGTAGTATAAGGAGAAGAGTAGTGGTGTCCATGCAGTCTTGTAATGCTCCCGGCGCTGTGGCGTGATAGAATATCGCTCAGGTTTGAACAGTCCTTTTATGTTGGCGATCACTGCGATGGAGACTGAGATGAAAAGAGCTTTGCTCCACTTATATTCTCAAAGCTGGTAAGCTCACGGCGTCACGGTGTCTTGATTCATACATATTATCTAAAGGTGATTTAAGATGATCGTTGACCGAGCGCCTGCCAGTGGGGTACTCCGGTTATAAAATGACGGAATTGTTTCATGTTTATTTTGATTTACCTCGTCCCCGTCCAAGGCCTGGTGTATGCGGAAGGGTTTTTTTATATGAACTCTTCAAAAGACACGTGATAGCTCACTATGATACCTATTCTTCTGTTCTTGTCGATATATACATTTATAGAACCATTATTTTTTATAGAACTTAATCTAAAAGCTTAATGTGCAAGGATGCGTCTTAGTAATAATGATTTACTGATATTCAATATTTGTACACAAACAATAGTCAAATTGACATTTTGTACTGATTGCAGCACTTATTACTTCTCGTGTCACAGTGTTTGTTATCGAACCCCTTCAAAATAGCTTGTCCGATGAAACGTTTGTGTTTATTAGGTGTGGGTCTGAGCGTCTGAGGTCGTAGCGCGAGTGCGACTTGTGGTAAAATAATCGTATTATAATTTCAATAATACAATTCGAAACGAGGGAGGCCTATGCCCAGCAGCGGGATGTAGAGGGCTGTGGATGATGATGATGAGTTTGATGGTTGGATTGATAATTTTTTTTTTTTTTTTTATGTGATGAAGTAGAAGACGAGCAAGACGCTCTTCTGATGTTAAGAGATAACGCTGCCCATAATTAGTACAGTGCTACTTAGGATTTCAGAATGATGTGAAATTCTAGGAGCACTGCACCAACGCTTCTCACTCAAGAGTCATAAGATGTTAAGACTCTTTAGCCCAGTAATTTCACTAGCTACAGTGCCCTTCTACCGGAGCACAGTAATGTTTGCACATCACTGCTCAGGCGGTAGAATAACTGGCAATGTTGGGGTACCCACCTAGACGACCTCCTGCAAAGGATGTCTACCCCCGGTAAAAATTAACCAATAGCTTTACTTGAAGTGGTCTAAAAACTATTACTTATTACCTATACGTTAGTATCTATCCACGCATTTACTCGTAACAAAACAGCAATCTTACTTCGAGAGTAATACTTCCGTCATCAAATCCATTAGAAAACTTTACTAACTGCCTAAGCAAAAGGTATTTTGGAACTGCTGCCGTCAAGGTGCGAACTACGCACTAAAATAGTTACCAAAACACAGTGTTGGTATCATTAATTCAGTCGATGCGTTTGCGTTTTAAATCAACATAACAAGAGCTAATGGAGTGAAATGAAGCGCAAATAATGTCGGTGCCTATGTGGGTAGATATGAAACTAAACTGGTCAGATAAATAAATTTACTTATCATTAGTGTCTAGTTTAGACGTATCCAGGTGGAACGAATAGTCGAAAAGCGGAAACTAGGTCTTCATACAATATTAGCTTTATTATTTGCGAGTTATCTAAATATTTATTTAAAGTAGAAAAAAATATGCAGGATCGATCTGAGTGGTGATCATAGTAAAAGAATAGTTTATTAATATACCTCCAAAAACATAACTTGTAAAAAATACCAAGTCTCGCAACTGCAGTTCTTCTACCGTAAAAAGTTGTGAGATCCATGTATTACCAAGTCGGTAAAATCTTTTTAAATTAATAGATCGACTTGGCCAAGTTATATATGCAGTTTATGTATCTCGAAAACTAGACCGAAATTGCATGTTTTTTTAGTTTTCCTATGGTTTATACAATAAACTCTAAGTATGTTCCAAGTTTGAAGCTTCTATGTTTGCTAGAAGTGCCTTAGACTTTTGATGATCGGTCAGTGAGTCAGTGAGAGAGTGAGTGAGTGACAAAATTACAAAACTTTGACTAATTTTAATTCTTAAACTACTGACTACTGGTTCAAATTGAATGAAATTTGGAATAAATCGTGTTTATACATTGCATATTCGGTTGTTAAAAATTGAAGCTTCTGGTTTTATCCGCAACGAAGTTATAGGGGGTCGAAAATGGTCTGAACTGCTTCCAGAAAAGGATGTTACGGCCGTGCCGCTTTTTTTGCTCGACTTGGCGGGGGCACTGCCGTGCCCCCAGATAACTGTTTTGTAATTTTATTACAATGCATAGCTCTCCATAGTAGTTGGTATCTTATTTTGTATCTATCTTTATTATAATGATATTATATATTATAAAAGCAGTGCAATTCAGCAATGTATTGTTTTGTGTACTGTCATATGAAAGGTATTTGGAGCACGAATTTTCTACATGCTGGCATGTCGCCGGATTGCGGACTAAATTTTCTATATCATTGTATTTACTAAGTTTATAAAATAATTACAACTTTATGGTGACTAGTACGGTTTTTTACAAGCTTTTTATTTAGATAATTTTTTATTTTATTTAGACAAGCAAATAAATTTTCAAAGGCTCAAAATATCCTTCGTTAATCATTTCCTCGAAAATATTACACCTTTCCATCCCTTCATTCACCCTCCATTCGCTACTAAAGGCTTCATAGATCAATGTTGATGTGCTTCATTAAGCTAATCACTAATCATTAGAGCTCTGTATAAAATAAATTGCAGCACCATTGCAGCTGTAAATAAACAAGGTAAATCTATCCCCATTATAGTGTTAAACCTTCGAGAGCAATATTGTTTCAGCTGCTTCAGTAAGCGTTCACTTTGCTTACTCACGAACTCTCAACTTGTTGTTTACGAAATACATAATTTTGTAGTAACAGGTGGCCACGGGGTTCGATATTCAGCCTCGGTTCTCTCACCTGGGGATTATCCCAAGTGTTATGAATAGTATGATTTACTGCGACAAGGGTGTAGTTGAGAGCACGCGTGCGTTTTTATTTGGCAGGACGTCTCGAGTAGGCACGTACACAAGCTTTTATCCTAAACTAACCGCATTTCTTTGACCTCACTCCGTAGTGACTAGTGACGGTGCCAACGAAAATAGACCACTGACGTGTTCACGGCTATGAGGTAGAAAAAATTATGATCGGCATAAAGGTCATTGTCTCGGCCTGGCCAACTTTTTATTTTGTCGCATCTATTTTAATGCGACATTATAATATTTTTAATGCTCTTCTGCGCATTATCCTAACTCCTTGTTTTGTGTATTTCTATCTAATAATTTTTCTCTTTATATTTTTTTCACTGTGTCGTATCTAATTAATAGTAGGTTTATAGGTTTAAAATACTTAACAAATGTATTTGATCATCTATCAGTGTCAAAGTTTGTCATTATTCACACAAATAGACTTTGAACGGGACATTCCAGGAAAGTTGAATGATTGCTTCGGAACAGCTCAGAGTTTGTCAACTTTTCACAGGAGATTGATACGAATATATGTCTGGAAGGAATATTAACATTTTCTCTTCATTTGCAAACAAAGTTCATTCAAAGTAGAATATCAAACATTTGGTAATGGTAAAGGATCTTCGTAATGCTAAAATCAAATATCGATTTGTTTTAAGCACTTTACTCTACACTTTACTATAAATGCACGAGTATATTATCTGCTCAGCGTTGTACCCGCTGAAAAGTAGCCAATTTGTTATTAATATACCAAATTTTAGCTTAATCTGTTCAGCCATTTAGCCATAAGGATTTGTTTATTAAATTTTTATAATTATTTGCACAGCAACCTATTTAATTTATCATCCCATCATTTAAGTCTATCTCTTATATACCTCTGATTTGACTGAGTAATTTAATTAATAATTCAAATTAAGTATTTAATATTCAAATCAATTTCATTTTTTACTTAAAGTTAAATTTCCGATTGTTTCTGAATGTTACGTTCACAGTTCCCAATTTTAATATTCACAGAAAATCAAGTGTTTAAAATGTCCAATAAATTGTTTATTTGGTAAACAATCCTTCTCGCAGTTGGAAAAGTGGAACAAAATGGGAATTCCGTAAAAATATTTTAAAATTGCAAGGAAATAAAGTTCCCGGATCGTTTATTTTTATTTTACGATAGTAGGAGTAGGTATTGGTTCTAACAAAGATAACGTGTCGGGATAGATGGCGCCTTTATGTGTTTTTGTGTCTAAAGTAAGTGATACAATGTTACAATTAGTAATACGCTACGATACGCTACGCTACGATAAAATCAAATTGGATTTATTCGAGTGAACCGACCGTGATACTGTAAATAGTAAATATCCCGACGAAATGAGAATCTTTTTTGAAGTCGGTCAAAACTAGTAACTTTTTAACTATAGAAAAAAACCTTCTTGGCATTTTCTAGAGGTTTTTTTTTAAATAATAGGTGAGAAACAAGCTGACGGCCCGGATGAAGAGTGGCTACCGTCGCCTTTGAATACCTGCAATACCAAGGGTAGATACCACTGGTACGTTGCCTACCTTTCAAGACTCGGTTCACTTGTCATCTGAATAATCCCAGTTTTAATAGTTAACAGTTGTTATAACACTTTGGTTAATTACTTTCTGAAGCTTTTATAATAATATATTTTTGATTTAGTATTCATTTAAATTAACGATTTCACGGTATGTATCCTAAATATATTTTATGCCTGTAGCTATTCATTTATATAATGAAGCCATGTGCCAAATAAATACGGGTTTTCTTGTCTGTTTGTACACATTGTCATTATTAGTGTCAATTTATGTAGCAGAAACACGTTTGAGTCGCGACAAATATACTTGTTGTTAGTCTTTATTACATAAAACAAATAAAATGTACATAAAATAAGGAAAATGTCGTATTTTCTTATTGATAGGAATATTCTTCCTTAAATTACTTTTAAAATCTTGTACGAGAGATTTTTTTTACTAACCGTCGTAGTGAAATTGATTTAATCTCAAATTGGACCTTTCGTGTATTGTATAACTAAATTTACGAAATTTTATTTAGTTTGTTATTATATCCCCTTTTAAAAGGTTCCTAATGATATAATTGGAACGTTAAATTTGAACTCAATAAGTTCAACTGTTTGTTCATAAATCAGCCAAAGTTTCCTTTTATATATATTTAGATAGGAGATAATGTCGTCACACACTTTTTCAATTTCGATACAAGTTCTCAAGCTAAGGGTGTCGTAAGTCGTGTCATCTGGAAATGCCCGCGACGATATCACGTCAACGATCTCTGGCCAGTGGCCAAGGTCCCAGTCAAGCCGATGGTCTGGTATCATAGACAAGAAAACCAAAATAGACTCCGCATTCGTGATTTTCTGTATGAAAACAAAATCGCCAAAACATGGCGGGGTGCGAAGGGTGGTTGGGTAGATTTGATTGGCTCATTCAAAGTAGAAACTCTTTGGTTCAAAGACATTTATTAACGTGTATTGCAGCGACAATTCGTAACGTCGGCGACACCATACCTCCGGTAATGCGGATTCTATAGTTAATAGTTCAGTCCTCTTTGTCTGGTATTTGTGCCAGTTGCCTCCCTACTATCACATTCAAATTATCCGTAGCGCCTCAATTCACTAATTTCTAACATCCTGTAACGTGGACATTAAAAGTCTCTGATCTAAGCTTAAATATTTTATTGGGCATTTAAACATTTTTATTTTTTCACGGTTATCTCTTTAATTTGTACATGTTTAGTTTTATAAATATTGTTTTAGTGCTAATTAAGAATAAAAAAGTCTAAAGAAACTAAAATTTCATAAATTAAAACATCATTGTGATGGCGTTCTGCACGTCGCCTAAATGCCGACTACACTACCTTCGTTGTTATACAACGCTGGACTTATACATTGGCGAGGTAAGAACCAGCTTTTTGGTCGTCTATAGTTTCTATGAGACGCCTAGAAAACTCTTTATAATGATATTATTCTAAATTTAAAAACTAGTAGGTATATTTATGTTTTATTTATATAATATTCTATTTTAATCTAAGTAATATTGAGAAAACCTGTATACAATTTTATTTTCTTTTCGACGATACGCAATAAGAAGTCTTTAAGCACATCTACAGCCGTAATATTTTCTGTTAAGCTCCATTTCCCAGAATAAGCACTCGTGTGAGTTCACTTGATTTTAAAAGGTAAGCCTTCAACCAGAATAATCTCGTTCCGATCGTTACGCGGCTCGAATGAGACGAACATTAATTAAACATATGTCATCTCCCACGCAGTCGTCGCGTCAGACCTTTTATCTCCCTTTTGTGACGTAGGGCCTTGCGGGCACCCCTTTCATTGCCATTGTTTTTTCAACGCGACTGCGGCCGTTCAGCTCACCATACAAAATGTCCTATTTCTAACCAGTTAGCAGCTGTTGTATTCACATTTTTCTCTCTTGTATACATTTTTGACATGACGCCTGACCGATGTAAAGCGAGGATGTCGCCCTGTAAAGCCATTGATGTTATGTAAAGCCAGAGAATACTTAACTAACTTCAATGCGAAGCCATAATGCCATAATATCATAATACTCCTGATCGTTAACCTGAGCCTTGAGGCCTTGAGGCTTACCATTCTCGTCTGCCCTTATAATGCACTAGTAATATTGGCAGCACGTCCTTTTCTTTCATTCAAATCTGTCATAAGTATGTGGACTGTGTTTTAAAAATCCAGCAATATCCAACTTTTTCCGATTCACCAACCGCAGAGAATCACCGCAAAATATATATTGGATAAAGTCGTGACATGTTAAAATATAGTTTTTCCTTGACATTGATCGCTTGGCTCGGTCACGGTAACAAACTATGCCATAACTCAGTCAGCTTCGGTTAATAAGCTGTGCTCTAAATATAAATTGGATGTATTAGTTCGACACATAATTAGTGGTTCTAGTGGGTGTTAGGATTTATAAATACATTAGGACAAGGTCTTGACTCTAGTAGATTACGATAAATAAGGCAATGTCTCAATCACCCTAATTGATTTTATAATTTCGGTTGATGATAAAAACACACATTCGTTGATTTAACATGAAGTAGACATACTGATGTGCTCGATATAAATTAACTTCGGACGGGTATCTCGCTGCGTCTTTGTGATGGAGCACTGGGAATCGGCAGAGCCTTTATATATACAACCCTAATATTTACAACCCTAATAGTAAATAAATAATGAACCATACACTAGTTTTAAGTTTGTACGAGTTGAGTTATTCTATTTTATACTTTATTTGATTTATTTTGAATTTGGTTCTAATGTTTCCACATCACATGTGAATGATTTTGTCATAATTCTAAGTATTATTTGTCCTATTTAGGCATACATGTTTAGGTTTACAAAATAGGTCTAAATAAATAATATCTTACCATTAACTAGAATACTGTTTTATTTATTTTGTGTGTTTTTATCTGTGTTGTATAAATTGTTTTGTTTACTATGTAATAAATAATGTAGTTGTATTTCTTATAGAGTCAAGCCATGCGGATCGTGCGTACGGTGGGTCAAGCGTTCGAGGTGTGCCACAAGATGCAAGTGAACTCTCCAGAGCAGGCTGGTCCGTCTACATCCTCGGCGGCTGACGAACCCGCGCCCAGTATCAGCGATCACGCTTCTAAAGGTTTGATTAGATCCTGGTGGCAGGACGCCTTCTAATAACACGTATGCATATTGTTTGTGAGGTGATACACACTCTTAAATTAAAGTGTGTGCGATAAGGCAAAACAGCATAAGTAACAGACTTACGAAATTCATTTGCTTGCTAGCACATTAATTAGCATGCTAGCCCCTCGCACGTGTCACATAGGTATGCTAGTAGCATGCATACCTGCTACTGGCAAATGTACCTATTACACATACTAAACTGAGATCTAAATGATACTAAATGAGTTTATGGATAACTTTTTAACGTAAAATGGTATACCATTTTTCACTCACATTTGCTGCTTTTTTTTAGATTCGTTTTTAAATCACATTCATTATTATTATACTCGTTTCATATTATGTATTTTATTTACATTATATTAAGTAAATGAAATACATGAGTTGGTTGATCACCTCATAAATAATATACTTACATAATACGTAGACTATATTAAAAAGTGATGCAAAAGAAATGCCAGGTTTTCCCGATCACAAGGTTTAAAAATCCCTTTTCAAAAGTTGTTCATTGAAAAATAACAAAGCGATGCTTAAAAAATACGCTTTTCTTTGTCAATGTAAAGGAAAATATCAGTTTACCTTTAAAATTGCACTATATCTGGTTTTATAGAGCGCTTTTGCAATGATTTTCTTATAAGATTTCTGTGAAAAGGGACATTTCACCTGTACCTCAACCTGTATTGTGTTCGGTACGAACTTTTCGGATATTCTTGATGCATCTTTTACCTGAATATTTAAGTAACTATTCCTCATATTTTAACAAAGTATTCTAAGTGCAGTTGCGATGTTCTTTGCACAGCGAAAGTTCGTTTTTCATAGCGAATTCATAAGCTTCCCGCGATAGTCTCGACAAAGTGGCGAATTTAGTAAGTTCAAACTATGCCTTTTAGGTGAGGTAAGAGCTAATCATTGTCATATTATTATTTTAAATATTTTAAGAAAAAACCGTCTAAGATGATATTTTTCTTCACTTTGACGCTTCAATGATTCAATGTTCTTTTAAAAATATGTTAGTGTTGATTAATGTATGCATTTTTAAAGAAATACAGATGTTGATGCATAATTCATATTTCATAAAAAATAATTATTTACATTCATAGCAAAGTACGTTTACAAACACATATAAAATTTTATGTGTAAAGTGAAAATCAAGATAACACAATAAAACAAAATAACAAGTGAAATGATTCAATAGAGATTGAGCTAACACATTCATGGCGACGATAACATTTAAAACAAGAAATACTTATACAAATACGACACAGTTCTCACTTACCTACTAACCTGTTAATACGAAGAGTCAACGAGGAACGTGGGGTAGGTACTGTAGGCGTGAAGTCCTGAGGAAGGAAATCGTAATTGTCCAAAACCGTGGTAAAGATAATCTCAATTAAAATTTAAATTTGAATTACTTATTATGTGAATACACCTGTGTCATATTTGTAATTATGGATAACACTCAAAGTAGTTTTCAAAATCGTATAAGAAGTATAGCATCATTTTTGTATAACAAAAAATTCACGCCTACAATAATATTGCGAGGAAAAACTCCAAAGAAGTAACTTTAATTGAAAACAAAAACCATTGGATAAATAATTACAAGGGTCAGCAATTTAATTGACATAATCAAGTGAATTTATGAACCTTCAAAGTTCGCAACGGCATTTTCGTTATTTAATTAAATTCTTGTTATAAATAATGAGACGTTCCACTAGCCTTGACTTTGAAATAGATACTTTAGAAGTGAGTTTGATATGTGGGTTAAAGGGCCTCTTTCAGCCAAAGTTCTCCCAATTTATCACTGTTAAGAGCATGTTTATGACCTGACAGTTCAGTTCGTGATGATTTTACATAAAATTAATAATTAATGTTAGTT
This sequence comes from Hemithea aestivaria, assembly GCA_947507615.1. NCBI lineage: Eukaryota > Metazoa > Arthropoda > Insecta > Lepidoptera > Geometridae > Hemithea > Hemithea aestivaria. Next base: position 8,698,762 of record OX382323.1, read on the forward strand.
GGCGAACAACCAAACCATTTGTAATAGGTTTATACTTCGCATCTTTGAATTGTTAGTGCGATGATACAAGTAAACTAATATTATCGCTCGATCACATCTTATAATAGTAGAGATAGCGGTCAAGGGATAACCGTGGCCACTTTTATACAAAAGATATTTCGATAAACATTATCTAGCTTTTTAGGGTTTCGTACCGCTGAAGGAAAGGTAAAAACTTGATAAAGGTTATTTCTTTATTCGCTTTATAGGGTTTCGTACCTACCTCTAAATGAAAAAAACCCCATATTAAATCACTTGCACGTCTGTCTGTCTGTTTCTATACAGATATATTTAAAAAATGTAACCCCCGCGCTGCACTTTATGCACATGTAAGGGCTCATTGTAAACTTCTCTTTTAAAAATGCTTTTGCTGTTTTGTATTGTTTGAGAATCTGAAACTAATATCGCGCGAATAAATCTAAATGTGTACGAAATTTAACTGAATCCTAAGAACATGGTAATTGATAAAATAAAAACTATCACTATTTAATCTTATAGTAAAATATAAAGTCGTCAAATTTTAAAACGGCTAAAAGTAAAGTAGGTCATAATAACACACAAAACGACGTTCGGATATAGTTTGCCAAATTAGCTCAATAAATACTGCTTTTGCTAGTAGATTCTATTCGTTTCTAAGTTCAAAATTATATAATAGAATGAATAAAGAATTAGTTATATACCCATTGAATTCGCATAATTGTAAGCTAAAATGCCATGAATGGTTATTGCATCTCACTTATGAGGAGTCAGAAACCCTACTAAAATAGCTTACACACACACACGCGCACACAAACACACACACACACACACACACACACACACACACACACACACACACACACACACTCACACACACACACACGAGCACACGAGAGCAAAAATCCAGTTGTTTTTTTTTTTATATTAAATCATACATGCTAAAATTACTTCTTTCATAATATTACTTATAACTTTTCTTTAAAAAATAAGTTATTTGTTAACCTTAAATTACGGTAACTATATATTGTATAACCATAAATGTATTCTATCTCTCTGGAGGGGGGCGTTGGTATCTGCAACACAGTTGTTTCAACTAAAGCAGGTATCATCGTTTTCCATTGTACTCAGTGACTGTATTTTGGTTTGATAAATAAAGTTTTTTTTTTTTTATATATTAACAGACTGCAAAAAAGCAGAAGGATTACCATTCATCCGAATATTTTTTTAAGTATGTTATCTGCCTGAATAATTTCAGAAAATTCTATTATTGTTTTCATGGATACCTATAGCTTCGCAGGGTATAACAATTAAAATCTTATTATATTTGGTCGAGGGGTTTAGATATGAATTAAAACGTGAGCATAATCACGTTCGCTTATTTAACGCGAGCTCGAACTCTAGTAGATTTTTATTATCGCTTGTTCAATAACAACCAATTTATAATATTTTATTTCTACATTTAGGTTTCTACTACGATACCCTAATAAAAGTCATATCACCAAAAATATTACTACTTCTCAACAAAAACCATTACAATAGAAATCATCCGTGAATAGAATCTATTCTATTGAAAGCGTTCATAATATAATATCTACCTATGTTCTTATGATCTTTACTATTGGAATAGAAGGAATTTCTTGTCTACTGCAAAATACTTTTCTATACATTTCAGCGTCAGGCGCAATGTATTCAAACTAGATGCTGCTGGAACTAGATACTCAAATATTTATTATTTGTCATAAATTATTGTACAATCTTATTTTGAACCTATTGGTTCCCGAACTAGTTTTCAGGAGCCAGTGGCTTCTCCCATATTTGAAACTTATTAAAACTCTTATGTCAGTTCCTAATGAACAAGAATGCAATTGTTCTTAAATATAGTTTACAAAGTATCTTCATATCTATTAATTACACAAAAATGTCATAAAAATCGGTATATGAGTTTAGGAGGAGTTCGATGACACGCACCAGCTGGCACGCACTACTTCGTCTACCTTTTTAAAAAAAATAATACCTCACGACGTTTCCCTAGATGTTACAAAAATTTACTAAAAAAATTTTAAAATTGGCCCAGCTCTTCGATAACAAACACTAAAACACGAGGTTTATATATAATAGAAGATAATAATGTTATACAATATTATAATTATAATTGAAAATAATTAGTATAATATTATGTGAAGAAGTAGAAGACGAGCAAGACGCTCTCCTGATGTTAAGAGATAACGACTGCCCATAATCAGTACAGTGTTACCTAGGATTTCACAATTTTATAAATTATATAATATTATAAAGCATACCTAAGTCATAGGTGTTACGCGGTGAAGTATGTTGCCTCTTTGCTTCTTTAAATCGATGAACAGATTGAGCTGAACTTTAGTATCATAGATAAGTTTACATAAAAGACTACAAACACGACACTATAAAACACTAACATTTTATACTTAAACTAAAGCAAATTCAATTCATATATAATAATATGTGTAAAAATTGGCGGTCGTATCGCTAATCATGATCTCTTTCCAAGCACCGAAACAGAGAAAAGAAAATAAATTCCGGCACAACAGTGGTATGTAGACCAACAGTGGCCAGTGGCGTGTAGTGGTGTGTGTGGTGGTGGCTAAGACCATGCAATAAAAAGATTCTTTTCAGCGGGTAAAATTGCAGGGTAAGTTTATTATAAGACTCACATTTTTACTTCACTATAGAATTCAAACGATTTTTGAAACATCTATGTGCAATGAGCACGCGTGAGATGGTCGTTCGTGTCGGTTTCTTTTTTTTCCATATATGTTTTTGTAATACACAGATTATAATCATAATACTTAGCTGAAAAGAAAATCATAATACATAGTATACTCGGTGTCGGTAGGTCTCAGTGTTTGTTAACGAACGCTTCTAATTTTCATTTTTTTCGCTATTATATCTTACCTCTAGTTTTTGTGCAATTTCACCAGTCAGCTATATAGTATAAAATTAGATATTTATTTATGAGATACTATAATATTATGTTTATTAACACTTAATTGTTTACTAAGTATCAAGAAATACTTTTAACTTTTAATAAATACGACTTGCGATACAAACATAAAGAAAGAGAGATAGTATATAAAACGGTGGTTTTATGACAAAAGGAATCTCTTACATATAAAACTAGACCCTGATCCTAGATTAGTAGGTAGGGTATATAATCCCCAACCTAAATGTCTAGTCATTGTTTAACTCTCTCACAAGGTAGACTGAAATGCATTGAATGCAGCTCACATTGATCTATTGAGCGCGCGCTTTTGATTAGCCCATACTGATATTAATTGATATAGGGTTTCCACTCGCAGCCAAATGATATTATAGTTGTTAATATATAGACCAGCTTACTCTTTTGTCTTATTAGTCTTTGGTCTGATTATAATAATATTTGTAGGTTAATACGAGTGTACGATGTTCCCCTAAAAACTGTGACGGCAAATAAACAAATCACGATGTAGCGTTCGGACATGACCTGCCTTAAATATGTACAGCTGCAAAAAAAGTTTTACTTATAGGGCCTGCATTCACTTAAATAGGGATACATGTTTAACTTTTGGATTAAAGGCCCACAATATAAACAAAAAAAAAATATATTGTTCTTAATAGAAAAGAAAGAAATATCTTGATGTCTACATGCACAGTGCACAGCCTATAATTTCAGAGAGGTCATACGCAACATAATATTATTGTTCAGCTTTTTACACGTGGAAATGTGTTTTCTGTAAAGTCCCGCCATGAATCTAACATTATGAGCTTGTTTTTAAAACATTCATACTTTCAGACTTTTTCAACTCATAAATCTGACGAAATACGAAATTGCCTTAATATTAGATAATAGGACACCAACCATAAACCACCACCATAAACTCCACCACCACCACCACCACCATAAACTTTGATTCAAACGCAATGTAGAATTTTCATTATAAAACACTAGCGGACACTACCCGCGCCCGTAAAAAAATAACTATGTATTTAAGAATATGAGATAGGCGTGATGAAGTAACATAATATACACATCTTCATATTAGAAGTATATAGGTACTAACAAAACTTACTTCTTGCTCCTCTTATTACTGCGTTATAATTACTCATCGAGACTTGGGCATGAAATGCCATCAATTCAACCCTATAAAAACTACTTTAAGCGGTAAAAACATACAGCATTATAAAAAATCATTGCTAGTTTATTAAATATTATAAGATTAGCCCACGTATTTATGGAGTGTGAGAACTTAATTCCGTCTTTCATTCTAAAAAGACATTAAAAATCACTCCATGGCCGATGTCCAGGTATAAACCAGCAGATTACTGTGCAGAAACATTCGCACGTCTGTTTTACTACGTTCGTTGACGGTTCTTGCCTTTACGACTTGCATTTGCCACCGGAGTTTTAACACCAGGGTTGTCTTTTTTATCCATAAATCTTCTTCGCGAAATAACTACATTGCACTTTTACATCATTTGTGAAAGATATAACTCTGTATTATATGTCAAGTTGACAGCTACGTTAATAAAAGTAGGTAACCCTACCTGAATGAAGATATAGTTGGCTTTGTTCACGCTTCACGCCACGGTGATCATTGCGTGGAAAATCGTAAACTTCAAAAGTACTCTGTGCCAAATCGGCGGTGAAGTTTAATGCTGTCTTTCATAGCGGTGGCAATAGATATATTATAACTATCTGATGACTAAAAAAACACCTTTTCAAGACAGCTTTCTTCATCTGTAAATTGGATTTGTTCAGAAACACGAACAACGTTCAAGACAACCGTAAAATATCATGTCCACGGTAGCCTAAAATATAAAAGTTATTCTTCCAACAAAAAATATTTGGCTCACTACTGCTCCCAGATTATCTTCGGTTCTCTAAAAAGCCATTTCGGAGAAAAGTCCGCATGATAGCAAGCGTCGACACTCGACACACACACTACAATTTATGTATATACACACTTTGCGATTAACGAAAACATTCTTCAACATTCGTCGCCTTACTTTGACTTGTTGGTCGAAAGCATAATACAATTATTTTCAACGTGAAGCGTTCCCTTTGGTCCTTGCTCATGAATTTTGAAGTAAATAATCTCGTCTCTGTGCCAACCTCTCACGCGCTTGAAACATGTCTTCAGAACTTGTCTGAACCCTATTTATAATATTACCACATGTTTCGCAACAATATTTTTGTCGAATGTGGGTATAATTAACTTTATGCGTAGATTTTATGACATCCGATGCGTCGTGTACGGAGGCAACAGCTGTTTTAACGAGCCACGTCATAGATTTACGACATTTACCTTTATTTATGTACCTGAGCTATGTACACGTATTCTTTTATTGTCTTTTATTGTGGGAGATGTAATGAATTTCATTACAGCATAATACAGATGTACAATAATATTCACATAGACATATCGTAGCGTAAAAGAGCAAGTACCTTTACTTATAAATAAATACTAAAACGGGTCATAAAAAGAAAATAAGTCTTCGGATTTTATAACAAGGAGGATTTCTTTTACATTATCATTTTTCCAACGCGACTCTAAAGCTTTGGTTATATACTCGTATAAATTTTCGAACCTAATTTTAAGTTAGTTCCAACTTCCAGCGCATCTGTGGCATATATGTACGTTTACCTTGTATCTAAGTCCAATATTATTGCGCTAAAGTTATTCATGTAGAATAAACTGAAGTTTGTTTATTAATATAATTTTAGGCATGGCTAGAGCCAGATACTTTCATTGTCTACAGAAGCAGCATCTGAAGGTGCGGCTTCAGAAGCAGGTGCATCAACATCTAAGGTGATCGTGGAAGAAGGTGCAGTAGGTGGAAAAGAAGAGGTTGCTCGGCCCACACATCTTGAATTACTCCCACCGCCGCCGAGGAAGGAAGGAAAACGGAGCATTCAGGTAAATGCAATAATACTACTAAAGGTCAAAACTAATTCTATAATAGAACGGCATTGGTCTGCACTTTCATTCGTTGAATAGCGGAGAGATTGCTAAGCTTGTGAGATTAGGTTTGAATGGCTCGTGTACGATCACAGACAAAGAGATGAGCTTGAGGCAAATACATGTATGATGTAGGTAAGTATAGTTCAAAAGCAGTATATATTCGTACTTGGATAATACATTTTACCGTAGATGATATACATTTGTAAATTAACTTATTTCACATGACTGGTCACAAATATTAAAAATCACAGTTGGTTTTTATACTTATAATGTTTTTACCATGCCATAATTTTATTCACGATATTCTCTTTGTTGGTAACAAAGAGAATATTGGTTGGTAGAAAAGCACGTAACAAAAGCTGGGAATGTACCAAATTCTATGATGCGCGAACACAATTCATACTACACAGATTTATTGACATCACAACTGTCAGCGATGATAGATACACTTTATATTTTATAAAATATCACATAAATAAATTCCCACTTCACTTTGTACAAGGCATTATAGAGTCGAAAAATCTTTATTTTTTTGCTCGTATTTCAAGTACAGTGAACTAAAACCGTGTCTTCAAATTAGGCAGTTTGTCAATGTAACATCCATTGACGTCAGCAATACGCAAAATACGAATTCGAGTAGAAACGACGGAAGTGTTTCATTATAATTTATTATGGAAAATGCGACAAGGCGCTAACGTTTATATACGAACGCAAATATCTTCCATCATATTTTATCGAGTCGTTATACGTTATCATTAAAACTTTTGATGAATAAATTACTACATATTTGAAAGTTCCGCGGTTTTAAAAGAGCTCGTCGTACACATAAACACAATAAGACGCGAAGTCTCATCGCGCCATCGTTTTACGATGGACACCACATTGCAATGTACCACGATGCGCTGTCGCATCGTATTGTGTGTACGAGGCTTAAGCCTTTATAATTACCTACTACGTCAACTTTACATAATAAAAAAATGGTATTTTCAACATAATTGCGAACCAATATGTTTGGTGGTCTTGCATAGATATCAAGCAAAACTAATATAAAACTAATTCTCATTTAAAATAAGTATAATAGTTATTAATTTACATATCTCACATACCTACACCAGTGCTAATTTTTTTGCACGGTCGTCTGTAAAGCTATTTCTAAATCAATAAATTTTAATCTAACATGCACTTTATATCCTTAACTCGTATATTATATCGCCAATTCGTAGACTAAAAAAAATACGCTCTACGCATTTCCCTGAATGAGCCGCTGACAGCTAAAACGCGTTATTTTTCAAACAAAACCGAACAAAAATAGAGCTAAGTATTATTATCCGCACTGAAAATAGTAGCTACTCGAGATAATCGCTCTTGCACATCGAGACTGAGCATAACATAAATCAAATCCATAATAATATCATCGGCACGCGAATGTCTTGGATCCGACTCGAGTATGACTTTTGCATGCGAATGTACTTATCTACATTGCTATGTGACGTGTACTAGAAATTATCTTTTACACTTCCTGTGATCATATTTTATTCTTAAATAAATGTTGGTTTTTAAAGGTCACGTTCTAAATCTTACTAATATTATAAACGTGAAAGTTTGTAAGAATGGATGTCTGGATGTTTGTACACATTCACGCCTAATCGGGTGGACCGATTGAGCTGAAGTTTTGTATAGAGATAGCTTAGACCCTGGAATAACACATAGGCTATATAAGTACTGCGGGTAAAACCGCTGGGCGCTGCTAGTATGAAATAAAACTTGTGTTGAGTTATAGGTTTATTTATATTAGTACTTACCTACGAGTATGTAGTTCATTTATCAGAAGATAAAACATGTAGAAAAAGTACACATAAGTTATACTTCTAATCTAATCAGAGTAAAACAAAGTATTTTATTAGTAATAGGTGCCCTTGAGCGCTTATTAATTCTTAATGAATAGACAAAAGCTCTTAATAATTACAAAGGCATAGGAACTGTGTGTGCCTCTAGGTTTAGCTTTATAGTACTGTCTTTATATTAGATCTTACTATACGTCCATTAAGACAATACATAGTTACACATGTGTATAGATTTAAATCAATCGCATGCCTGACTTCAAGATAACTACCTTACAGATCTACTTTTTAAAAGCGTGTCTTTGGAACGTTTATTTCGCGGTTGAATAAACATAAATTTATCTTGTTCTGTCCACAGAAGGCAGAAAGGTGCTAATTGTACACTACTAAATTACGGTAATAAGTCACTGTGTAGTGACGTAGGCATACGGTACTTTATCTCAAAGAAGTTTGGAATATATCTCTGGCTAATATATTTAACACGTATTTTCTGAAGAATTATATTGAAAATTTCTGAATCCCGTGCAAAAAAATACTTAAGACTCTTAAAATAAAACACGTGACAACTTAACTTTCTCGGTCGCATTTTCGTCGTCCTAAAAAATCAGTTTTATCCGAGACTAAACGATATTAGACAAGTAATGCTCTTCATTCATCCGCCTCGAGATGAAATTTTACGTAATGGTCCACGACAATGACAATAGCCGCGAATAGACGTCGTAGATTTGTTTAAATCACTTGTTGAATATTGAATTTCCTTTGTCTGGATAATCCGCATTTATTTGGGAGGCGTGAGGTCGGCCGTCGAGTAAACGTTCTTGGAATATACAATCCCTAAAGTAGAGAAGTTACCCACTGTAAATAACGAACCCAAGTGCCTAATGGTCGTAATCCTATGACGCAACTGTCCAATCCATAATCAAAGTCCAACTCTAGGTTTATTTGAAGACAAACAATAGCACCGATGCAAATCATTTTGGACTACAAATTCTAAACTTTGCGTCGAATTTCCGGCGACGTTATTATGCAAAGTCCTTTGAAACACTGAAATCGTGGCACATTCCGCAGTAGCTCGACAGAAGAATTCTAAATGGCTACAGCGTTAGCCATGTTTCGAGTGTTAGTCTCCTTTGCATCCCAATCAGGACGTGGCTCGCAGATCGCTACAGTCGCTTCGATGTGAAACCGCAGATTTGCACCGCCTTTGTGATTGAGAACGCCAGTACCTCGGATATTCGTTAGACCACTCGAATTTCAGAACGGCAAATACTGAAATCGGAATTTTAATGAATTTGTTCGCCCTTCCATTACGATGTCTTCTGCCTCTCGAGTGACAATTTTAATTAAAACCCACCTGTTTTCGTGTACTGTCAGGTCAGATTAAAATCGGTTTGTAGGGTCTGGATAAGTTCTACATGCTGTACCTTCAGATATACGAGATTAGGGAACGGTAAACTGGCTTTTCCTGTCCTCCTATATTGCAGGGCTCGAAGAAGATACTAAAAGGCTTAAATTAAATATATTACTTTAGTTTACAAGGAAATAAAGATTTTTTAGTAATCTGTTACCTATACGTTATCAGGGTTTCGTGGTAATCCGCTATAAAAAGCACATTAACACATTCTAATTCATAGCCTCAGGTAACCGTCAGTTGGTCTGTCAGCAACATTGTAAACAATCGCTGTGTTTCAGCTGTAAATCAAACGTGGAATTAACTGAATATACTCGTAAAGTTAGTGGAGGAAATCATTATGTAACGCTTAACATCTGTAAACTGAAACTGACACTTTTCTACGTATTGAACTATAAATATTATGTTAATTACATTTGTTTAGGGGATAGTGAACATAAGTAGAACTTTTTCTGGGTTTCTGGGTACAGATTGAAACACTAGGAATTTATTTTATTATAGTTTTAGTGTTACTAATATAAATATACATATTATATTATAGGTATTTAGGAGTTTGTCTTAATTATTTTTTATTCAGTTCAACTCAATTCAACATAGAAAGAATATAGTACCTACATACCTACTGAAAACAATAATAAACTGTATAAAAGTATATACTGTAGGTACTATTGAAAAATAGAATTTCCACATTAACGGAAAAACAACCGACTCGCCTGATGGAACAGTGGTGTTGCCTACGTGGTGTCGGTCATAATCGCCTTGTTTTTGCGGCCAAGTATGTGAGGAAAACTTTGATTTTGTTTATTCGTACTAGAACGGTAGGGTCTTTCAAGGATTTTTTCAATATAATTATTTATTTTTACAAAAAGCGCTTTGACATGAATTCGAACGTGACGCGCAAGATCACTACTCAATTGTTTTTTTGTTTTTAGCGTACCATACCCACACCGAGCATCAACTTGCCAGACCTGCCTGAATGCGTGACCAAAGTGGACCTCTCCCCTGGCGATCCGGGCGTGGACTCCAACACACCGTTGAGCGCTCAACATCAGTTGCAACTCCTCCGTGAGAGGCTCGACCAGCAAGCGCAGCAGACTCGCGCGGCTGTTGCCCAGTTGTTGCTGCTTCGTGACCAACTTGCTGCGGAACAGGCTGCTAGATGTGAAGCGCAGGTTAATATTTTGTTTTATTTAGTTCTTTTATTAGTTTAGTATTACAGAAGACAGAATGAATGCAAGTGACTAGGTACAGTCAACTACAAAGAGATGTATCCATGTTAGTCTTACAAAATGAAGGAACTTTTAGTATGCAAAAATTATTTACCCTTACTTCGTGACATTTTCAGTATCCACCAAATCTTATACTATATTCGATTCATTTTAAATGCTATTATTATGTATCACCTAAGGAAAAGTAGTAGGATACATCATTGTTGCATATTAAACGAGTCGATGATAATATAAAGTTTGATTGCTACTAGAAATGTCACGAACCAAGGGTAGTTCATTGTAGCAAATGAAAATTTACTTCATTTTGTAAGCCTAACATGGATACATCTCTTTGTAGTTGACTGTACTAGTAGTCACATCATTCAACGCAATTTAAGGCTTCTCTTTACTCTAAATAAATTCGTAGAATTTACTTTTAGAAATTTTATTTTGGTCAATCTTTAGGAGATCTCACTGCAAACCCTAGGTTTACTAAGCCTAGCGAAAAACATCCTTTGTATAAAAATAATTTGCTGGACCTGGTATCTATCCAATATCCTATAGAAATTATTTACTTTTTATTTAGTAATACAAACGTTCTAAGTTTGATAAGATGCATTAGTTTCTGTATTTAAAATTAATTAATGCATTAATATCAGCGTCAATGCTATTGCGAAGTGAACTTAAGAGCTTTCGCACACGGCGCGTTGCAAATGTAAAGTTACCGTATAACCAAAAGAAGAGGACAATAATATAAATAATATATTCCTTGAATACGCGTAGTGTGCGGAAGCCCTTGGTTGTATACTTTCTGTAGATTGTATCTTACCTTTTATAGTTTTATAGCTATAATGATCTAACTAAAATTCTAGAATATTTCTTTTGGGTAGTAAGAATAGAGTATAAAAATTATTATATCAAAATAAAATTTTATTTTACCGCGTAGATCTTAAAAGCAACTTTTAAAGTTGTTTCAATTCAACTCAACTTTAAAAGTTGTGTTAAGAACAGAGAAGCTTTCAAAAGTAAAGTAAACAGTTGAATAGACTATAAGTAGGCACTAGAAACTTGGTTTACAGTGAAAAGCTTCCCACTGAAGCCGCGTGAAGTGTAAGTATTAAGAATAGTTTAGTTTTACTCCAACTTGAGGAGTTGGAGAACGTTCTACAGAAGATAAGATAATCAATCACACTTGGAAGTTCGGCGAGCGCCCTTGAAGAGAAAGTAAAGAGAAAAGCTTTAGTGTTTAGTGACAAAATCCAACAAAACGACTTTACTTAGACGTGACCCGAATAATGAACAGAGAAATTTATTATTTTTAATCATTTTTTTATAATATGATTTACACGCTTGACGCGATGCGATATTAACGATGTACTGTATAGATCATAGATTTACTCGTATATACTGAAATTTATAATAACTCTATAGTAGAGTTATAGACACATTTTCACACCTCATCTTCCTCCTATCAAAATAAGGCAATTTCTGGCATACATACCTAATATTACAGATATATAAGAAAACAAAACATTAAAAGAAGTATAAATAGAGATTCGCGTCTGGTGATGCAACTGGAAAGAAATATAAAACTATATCAAATGTATTTTTAAAAAGTAGTATTTTTTTACCTTCGCAACTTAAAATATACGATACATATTATTATATAGCCATAATGCCAATGCCATATTAGCTCAAAATGACTCTAACATTGGGGTAATGACCTATTTTAATAGACCAACAACTATAATATTAACTACGTTTTTTACAGAAATTTTGTAGTTTTTATTTTATTTAATCATTCCAGGCGCGTACCCATCAGCTCCTAGTCCACAACAAAGAGTTGTTAGAACATATAGCGGCCTTAGTCGCACACCTCCAAGATCGAGAGCGCGGCTCGACTCGACCAATCAGCGCGCAGCAACTGACCCTCTTGCCCCAGGTAAATTTAGAACAATTTTCAAACTACCCACGAAATTTATTTTTGTTTTGATATGTGAAAAAGAGAAGGAGTTTAGGATTGAAAAGGTTATATTGCTTATTTACTATTTGCGTAAAGTTTTATTATTCATACACAAAAGAATTCATCATAAAAAAATTGAGTTCAACAACAAAATGATTCATATTATTACCCGCAAAATAAATGAAAACAGAACGAGATAATATTAAGTTTTTATGTAAAAGTAATGCTACCCTCCTTCTCTTTTTGCGAAGACTTTTAAGTAAATATGATGTGCATGCGTTTGTAAATTATGTGTGTGCGTACGAATGCAGCAACATACATGCATTATAACATAATTTTTATATAAAATTAATGCATACTTTCAAATTACTAACAAAGTACTAAATCAGTTGATAATATTTAGACTGGATTTAACCAAATAAGTTATAGTTTTTATTTAATAGCGTACTAGAGTAACGTTGTTTGGTTGAATCCAGCCAAATTTGTATGATTTTTTTTAATCTTTAAAGAAAAGAAAAGGTCTTTTCAGTCAAAACTTTTAAAATTCATCGACTAACTTTTTAAAAGTCATTATTAACTGTTGCCTCTATTTCAGGTATATATAAATGCCTACCAAAAAGATATTACATTTATTTTAAGTTAAAAAATCAGTTGACTCGAATTGTACCTTACCGTAAACGATTACTCTTAGCAAATAAATGTTATTTCATAATATTGCGTTGAGTTTAAACGAACTCCTCTGAGCCTTTAATCGGTGTTTTAATCAAGGAATTCCTAGAAATCATAAATCATACACTTCGCTGAAAGTCGTAGCTCTTAAATCCCCTTGTGTATGCAAATGAAGGCAAACAATCGATGCTTCAAATGCCTGCATAAAACCTGGAATTCAGTCAAATCTATGATAATAATGACGGATTCTTAGGTAATATGAGTTAGGAATGAGGCAGCGTTACCGCTTTATCAGGCTAGTGTCAAGCTCGTCTCAATTATTTTCTTAAACTTGCATAAAAATGGTTTTTGAAACTTATTACCGAATAAGTTGAAAAATATTTGTTTAAAAATTAAAATAACGGCTTAGTCCAATTTTCCCCACAATGGGATTTTTTTGACATAACTCGGGTTGTACGGTACGGTGCAGTTTTATTTAGAAAAATAATTCTAAAGCTCGAAAACAAAAGCAACATATTTTATCGTATATTTTTGTTGTCTCTAACTTGAAATCTTATTTATTTATCTTATACTAACTATTAAGTTTATTAATATTGGGTAGTTAATTTAAAATCAACATAAAAATATAGGTATAATTCTCGAAAATAATATCTATCTAGGTAAACGTGTATTTTTGTATCTAAATTTAAAATTATTATTTATATTACATATTTCAGCTATTTAGTTAATTAACATTCTGATGGGTATTTTGACAAGACTGAACAAAGTTAGTTTATGATATTTTAACTAAGAACTGAAAATAACTTTTTCTCTTTTTTTTTTTTTTTAATAGCATTTAAGTTTTTTATAATTAATTATGCTTGCGATGTCTGCTTCGTAGAATAATATCATTGTACATTTTCATCTAATATAATTCGAAGAGAATATTTGAACATGAGCTTGATATACCTAATTTTTTAAGAACTGTAATTATAAACTCCAGTTCCATGAATACGGGTTATAGAAATATACTAAACATTTCTTGTAGAAAAAATCTATAATTTACTTTATCCAAAGAATTGTAAACGATTAAAACATCATGCCTTTATTTAATGTTTGTTTGACTATCCTACAATTTTTTTAAATGCGCGAGTTTGATCGGATAGATTTGTAAATGTATTTGGAGTTTTTTTTTTATGTTTAATAAATGTTTATTTCAGAATAATATACATGGATTAGATTACATTAGAACACGATGATGTCAGCAGTAGTAATAAAACTGTGTCGCAGACATCAACGCCCTCCCTCGGTTCTCTTATAGATTACAAAATAGGTACATAGTTTGTTACTACAGCTTAGACCAGGGATGCACAGACTTATTAAGACTAGGGGCCACTCGGGCAAATCATGAACTGATGGCGGGCCGCCAGAAGTATATGTACCTAATTAAAGACAATAAAGAATTGATAAAAATGTATTAATATTGAAAAAGACACTATTGATTTGAAGCGTGGCACTGCATAGTGCTTACAATATTTTTTATATTTGGCTCAAATTTACTTGTAGCAGCAACACGTAAAACTGCTTCCAAACTTTCATTTGCAAGGCGATTTCGATTTTTTGTTTTATTATTATTTAGTATTGAAAAAGTTTGTTCACATATATATAGGTAGAACCAAAAAGGCTGGCACATTTCAGAGCGTTTATGCGCAACTCTTTGTACATATTTTTATCAATGCAGTGGTAAAAGTTCAGCAAATCTCCTATGTTGAATTTGTTGCGTAAGTCTTGGTCGTTTTGAATGTCAATAATTTCTAACTTCATTGACTCTGACGCATTTTTAACTGAATTCGTGAAAAGGATTGCTGAATATGTCCAACAGAGGTTTCACTTTTTTAAAGTCCGAAAATCTGTCTTGAAAATATTGAATCAAAATATCTAGCATTTCTGCAATTCAATATGTTTCGAATGTACGAGAGTATTATTTTGGCTGTCGGCGGGCCACCAGTATTCCACCGGCGGGCCGCATGCGGCCCGCGGGCCGCGGTCTGTGCATCCCTGGCTTAGACCCACGCATAATACAGAGAGATAATATGGAGGCTAATTTAGCAAGTAAAACAGCTGAGCGCAGCGAGGAAATGAATAAATAAAAAATAAAGTTCTGTAGAACAAATTTTTAATCTTCTAAAATTATTTTATTTTTTTATTGTAACACCGCAATAAATTTTAAATAAAAATAATAGAAAACAATTTAAATAATACTTTCAAAAATATGTCCCTGAATAATAATATTATTATAAAAATAGTTAATTTTAAATCAAGACCATTCCACTAGTACCTATAAACTCGAAGTACATATGTACCTCTTGTATATTATTTACATAGTACTTAACCTATTTACCGTTTTCATTAAACACTAAACAAATTATCCAAGGAAATTACATTGAATTATTTTCTTTGATCATACACAAAGATGTGAAGTGATACGTAATTAAATAAATCTACATAAGATGTACATACCTAATAATGTTCATAATTAAGTTTCTAACTTTTTATAAAAGACTTTTGGCTGCCAAAAATAATAATAAGAATTTTTGATTCTCAGACCTATATATATATAGATAGCCACCACCTGTAGATAGCTCAGAAAGAGAAGATACGTTACAGGCATATCGGATATGAGCCGATTCAATTAGGATCATGCACACAACTTTTCTTCGGCGCGGCAATCGATACTTTTCGACCCAGCAGGCCCAAATTTGGCTGTAGCAACGATAGCGCGTTCCTTAATCTTACCTTATTGTATTCTAAGTTCGGCATGGAAACTGTTTTTGCTAGTATTTTTATCAGCCTTTATTTTACAAACAAAAATATTTCCGATTCAATTGTTTTATCATAGAGCCAATAAATTAAAATAAATTGAGTGATCAAAGGAATCGTTAACTGCTCGTAAGACATTGTTTATTTTCATTTTCATGATGATTTTATTGAACTTATAGCATGTTTGTTTTTATGTTTCTGTAACATTTATTGTTTTAACTTTGTTTAATTTAGACGTGTGTTTAGTCGCAGTCATTTTTAGATATAATATTTGTGTTTAAAATAGCAGTGAGATTTATTGATAACAAGAAAATAACATTTTGCTAATTCAAGAGCATTCTTTCTCTCTAGATGTTTCGCTTTGAATGCAAAAAATGCTCTCTAGGAGCTCGCAAATAACGTGTACATAGTTTACTTTCCCTTCCCATAATAATATCGACAGAATATTTATTGTCTCATTTATCTGTTTACGCTGCCGCGCTGGATGCAGAAAACTCACAACAGTACCAACATAATGGACCATCTCACTACCACCAACGGTAACCGAGCTTCTGCAGCTTCTCCAACAAACAAAGATGCTCTTATCGATCTGTACACTCAGAGCAACGCAACCGTCGCGAAACTAAACCTCGAGAACAACAACTCTCGTCTCTCTCCATTTAGCATTTCTCCAGTTCCCGAGTTAGCGAACGGAGTCGTCTCTTCAGCGCCTTGTTTCGGCGACATGACCAACGATGAAATTCAAAACTATTTAATTTCAAAGTTCCAAGACATGGGAGGCTTCTCCAATGAGACGTCACCAAAGAAGACCGCTTTCAATGCCAACCAGCAATTCTACCAAAATTCCAACGCGTTTCCGAATATACCACCTTTAACGAACCACTACAGCACGGCCGACCTGGCGAGTCTGCTCAACCACAATGTGTTCAATGAGCCCTGCGGCTCATCCGACCGACTGGCACCGGTAGCGCAGGCCATGAGTGTGGGTCAGTCCGAGAACTCTCTGTTTAGCAACAGCCAGGAATCCTCGTCGAAGGACTCAACACCCGACGGGTTCAGCTCGGACGAAGTCGGTATTCCGTTTATAATGCCTTTATCGCACAACGGCACGTTGACTGCGACCGGCGAGGACGGTCGTGTGAGACTGATCGTGCCGGTGAGTCCATCGGAGAGTACGACTGAAGTGGGTGAAGCTTGCAAGGAGCGCGAGCCGCCGGTCGCCAGCGGCCACACGCTGAAAGTGCCGGGCGCGCTGGCTCCCACGGCTCCTATCACACGGACCACCAGCGAGAAGGTCCCTAACCGAAGCGAGATGATGACGGCACTACGCTCACAGTGGACTCGCCACACCACCAAGTAGACTATTTCTACAACAATTCTAGTCCAAGTCTAGTTACATACCCTTGACTGTTATAATTGTTATCGTTATTTATTGATTTATATTTCATGTTATTTTAGTTATACGTGCGTGTCTGACGACGCGACGGTGTGTGTAATCTGTGCTCGTCCCCGACTCCCTGAATATCGGAGCACCGACATATCCTTTATCATATCGACATTAATAAATAGGGTTTAGTTTTATGATCACTGTAACGGTAATAAAGTATAAGCAACAGTAATATTTATGCTTTGGATGAGCTATAAAATATCTAATAATATCTCAATACTTTGTACGTATCGCGTTGAAAGAAAGATTATGCTTTTCTTAGTTGTACAAACTGTCTAATCTAGTCATTGTGATAACGGAATATTTCTCAGAGAAGACTATAAGAATTATTATATATTTATTGAAGTTGTAGAGAAAAGAGAAATATATATAAAATGGACTATTATCTAATACAATTGTAATAATATTACAATGCAAAATAATTTTTGACTTAATATTGTAGATAGGAACGTGTTATTAATATTCTTATTATATATTATTGTATAGATTTGATTGAGCTTTTAGATGATTTTAGACACTGTCTTTACATTTACCTTACTGATAGTTATCAGTAAAGTATCAGTTCCTTAAAGTTTTAAGGAATTATTTCATGCATTTACATTTGGTGCCAAAGATTTTTTTGTAAATATAAAATGTCTATCTATGGACCAAAGATAGAACCACTTTCTTAATAAATATATTTAAATACTGGCTGTTTCAAGTAAATGTAATAAAAAGTAGACACTAAATCCATATCTTCACTAAATTAAATGACATAAATTCATAATATAAAAATAGCTGATAGCTGATATGCATATTTTATAATCAAGAAATTATATTTATTAGAAACAAAAAAATAAATGTTATCAAATAAGATAAGTTTTATTTTGTATTCTACATCTTATGTATATGACAAACATCAAATTTTCTATGTGAATATGATTACATTTTTAGTATGGTTTAAACTATTGAAAATCTTTTTTATATTATGTTCATAGCCAAAATCCAAGTCTTAAACATTGTAAACCTTACAATTTCTTCAAAAATTAAATCAATCAATGTACCTGTTCTCTATACATTAAGGATTTTTTTTAATATTTTTCTAAAAAATCTATTATAATTATAATCTATGTGTGCCAAAATACGGACACCGATTTACAACTTTTATAAAAAACTGTATATTTTAGTTTTTTCAGTCGTTTTATTTTCAAAGGCATGTATCCGTTTTAAAGTATATTTATGTAATGAAGATATTTAATCTACAAGTATAACTGCTATGTAAGGTGTATACATCAATAAGTACCTTATGTGAAATCTTATTGAGAATAGGTACCTATGTATTTTAAATGAATTGTTAAAAAGTAGTTCTGCAGCCCAAAAAATTAAATGTTAATATTATACATTCATAATTATTCAATAGATTCATTATCTCAATGTCACAACTGAAATAGCAATTGAAAATTATCAAAATAAACGTGAATAGAGCGTTTGTGTTTTAAAATTATTTCATACCCATCCCTTTTAATAAATTATAACACAATATATCGCACCTCCGGAGCGTTACAGGCACTTTAAAAAAAATCTTCATATCGTAAACAGAGATCGTTTTATGACAGCTTTTAAATTAGCATAATTATAATAAAACCACCATCCATGAGAGTATTTTTATTTGTATTTATACGTATAAGTATAATAAAACCAACATTGAGCCAGAAATGCAACATTGAGCCCTCTCGTTGGGAAAAACAGGCAGAAGACCGGGTCTACCACCTGACTGTGCAAACATTACTAGGAGGTAGGAGGGCACTGTAGCTAGTGAAATTACTGGACTAAAGAATCTTAACATCTCATGACTCTCAAGTAAGAAGCGTTGGCGCAGTGGTCCCAGAACTTTACCTTTGTAAGATCCTGGGTAGCAATGCACTAATTATGGAGCGTTATCTCTTAACATCAGGAGAGAGTCTTGCTCGACTTATTACTTTGTTGTATAAAAAAAGTTGTATGAGTTTGGCTAAATAAATGAGTTGGGTTTTAGCTAATTTAGTCCATTGGTCCCTACGAAGAAACATTGATCCTGTAAAACCAAACTTACTCCACTTGAAGTCTTAGATTGGACACCTGACAGAACAACGTAATAATACGTAGACTTAGGCAAAGATTTGCATCTCTATTAATCTTATTAGCAATAATAAAAATACTTGTAAATCCCACCACCCAGATTTACCAGTTACTTGTGACTTTGCCTCTAGATTCTGTAATATGTGCTCTTTATTGAGCCTTCTTATAGATACGTTAATAATAATTATACCCTTAAACCACTTTCAGAATTTTTGGAATTATTTTCTTTAAAATGTTATAATCGTATGCATTGAAAAACTAAATAATAATATTGTACGAGTATATTGAACTTAACAGCCCTGAACACCCCCAAGCCTCAGGCAACGATGTGAAATAAAATTTAAAAGTAATAACTTCATATCGAAATGAAATATTTACCAAACCATTTTTACCAATTCTCTATAAGATCGTGTTACAATTTTAATTAATTGGCGAGAGTAGATTTGTTTTCCGACTACATTATTCAATATTATGAAACACGTAATTGTATTATAATCAACGAATTAGGGAAATAAATTATAATAGATTATATTTTGAAACATATAGGTAAGTAGATTGTGCGCTTATGGAAATATAAGACCTAACCCTACTATCAGAGTGAAAAAAACGTAGGTTGCGAAGGATATTTTAAATCCTTTTACCAAAAGCGGCGCATCAATTTGGTCTCGCCATCTTAATGTCAAGATTAAGGTGGCGAGTGAAGACTGTGCTGAGATGCCAAATTTTGAGCTTAGGTAGCAAACAGTACTGAAAGGGTATTAAATATTGGTATTGTATATAGGTTGCAAATCCCAGACTTGGTCTTGTAATCTTATATTTTGACGCTCACTTCCATAGCGACTGCTAACTGTGAACTATTTCTTAACGCAAAAGTATGGGAAGCACTAAGAGCACATGCGATTATTTGGAGTAATTCTTTTTTAAAATCGCAATTAATAAATATAAAATCGCACTGTCAAAGCGAATTGCAACAAGTAATCTCATGTACATCGCTCTATAAATAACTAAAGAAAACAATTCTAGTAGCACTTATATTATATGTGACAGTGAAACTAATTTCTTATAGAGGTAAAAAACTAACATTGGTGATTTGGTTGGTGGGTCTGTAGCGATAAGCATGCTTACGGTGGTGGTTCACAATATTTAATTACGGAGACTGAATGAGTATTTAATAACTGTGATTATCAAATTCTATCTTGAAATAAATTATGGAGAAAATGCTAAACAATACGTTTCTGAACGGTAAGCAAACTAAAAGTTTACTCTTCGTTTGCTCGCTATCGGTTATTTCACTATCTTTTTTTGCACAGATGACACCAGTTCTGATACAAAATCGTATGATGGTCGAACTGATTAAATTAAGTAATCTGCATTAAAGGCAAGCTCGAAATTACTAAGGTTTTACAATCTTCACATTACCAGATTACAAAATGAAACCAATATTAACCGCGTTTTAGAAAGTGATGCTCATTTTAGTCCATAACATCGAAACTGCACAACAGATTTCTATAAAATCTTAATGGGTATGCCGGCAGTGACCCAAATAAATATTTTTTTAAAGTTCAGACGTTTTTAAGTAATCGGTGAACGTACAAAACAAGAAAAGATTGTAAGGAATTATTGCCCTTTCTTCTTTTTAAAATTCTGCTAAAAGTACAAATCAGTCTCCGTTTAACATTTTATTGATCTTACATCGAATGGTTATTCATTAACAACATTTCTCCAGTTGTCCTCAAGTGCAAAGATAGACCGATGGTTCTCTCTCCTGCCGTCTGCGCCGGCTCTGTCAAGACCTGAGAGCGGCTTCATCTCCGGTGTGGAAGACGGAGACGCGGCCACTCTCGCCGAGGCGAGGAATCTCCTGCTACAACTGGGAGCGAAGAAGAAACGACGACTGATACCTTTACGTTTCACGAGAAGAAAAATTTTAGCAAATAAGCATACACTACTTTAATGTTTAGTTAGCTATGCGCGTTTTTCAGGATTTTCGTAAGTGAGATCTAAAGACTTGGCTTTTAGTCAAATGGAGTAGATATAGGTTCAGATAAAAGACTTGGCTAGTTAGATTAAATGGCTTCATAGAGAGTTAGGTTTAGTTGAACGAAGTGATTTGACTAAAATATTATGATGAAATGTAATTACATTTGTAGTAGGGCAAAATTTAGGGGTAGGTAGTGCACTCCGGATATTCCTACTGAAACTATTTAACTGATTTCAACAAAATAAGGAATTGTTTACAATTTGTAGTGAGACCTTTCTTTTTTCTCTCAAAATCGGTTCGAAAAAATGTACCTAATATATTAAATAAATATTAAATTAAATTATAAAGAACACTACCTACTAACCGTAGTAAACCTTTAGAATAATTCTTAGCATTTGTACTGGTAGACTACACAGTACCCAAAGTACTCAGAAGCAAAAGTATTTTTTATAAAAATTAGCGCAAAAACACTGGCGGAGAATTTACTCATAAGCCATAGGTATCAATACTGACTGATATTTAATAGGACCAAATGATATATTTGTCAATTTTGCTAAGAATTTAGGATCCTAAAAGCTGGTCAAGAATTTGTGATAGTCTGGAATGGGTGAGCGTTATCATTTATTATTTAAGGCAAGGGTCTACGAAGAGATGACAAAGCATATTAGATTCACAGACTAGAGAAATAAAGGCAAACACTGCGCACCTAAAACAAAAGTTAAGAGAAAAACAGTTCCCATAAAATAAAGAGTTTAATGGTTACTGTTTTTGCTACACAATATTGCAAAAAATATGTTTTTACGAAATAATGCGACGGCCTGCTGTAGGCCTGGTACAGTGCTCGGGATCTTGCGAAAGTTTCAAGTTAATATGTCATCCCAAACATTCTCAAGATATGGAAAGATAGTTTAACTTGGCAACAAGACAAAACTCCGCCCTCTGTGCTAGGCCCACTGATAAGTATGACTTAATGACTCTTTCTAGCTAAGTGCCAAACACAAAATATTATGGCTTTCCTTATTGCCATCAGGCATTTCATTATATTTTCGAGAGTAAGCTATTAACTAAACCTTGGCGTGCAGACTTCTAGACTCTAGACTATTGAGTTCGCACTGGTCGAGATAAATCTATTAATTATATGAACGAACCACTTCAGTTTTGTCATTGGAATTCGGTTTCTGCCTGGATTATTATATGTAGTATTTGATTAGATCATAAACTTACGCGTTAGGTTCGTCACTTATATAGGATTATAGTCTGCTCATCGCTCTTTACTGCCCATTCTGTATTGATTACATAAAATATAATGTACTTACGAATAATAATATCTAAACGACGTTACGAAATAATTATTATCAAGTAATAATAAATTAATAGTAAAAGTATTATTTCTAAATTCCGGAAAAATGTGTTTCCAAACTATTGAACCGGCGTCACTCAGAGACAACGGAAGACCGGTCCTTATCCGGAATGTAATTTTTTAAAATGTTCAAATTAGTACATAGTGCGTACCCTGACACATATAAAGCGCAGAATATCGGTCGCTTTCCCACGGCCCTGTGTGACGCTCGCGCTGGTATATGGATGTCAAAGTGATCATTTATTTTTATTCCCATATTTAAATTATAAAATTATCTTTTCCGGCTGCCGGCTGGTCATCCTAAATTTGAAATGTAGGTCCAGAATATTTCATTAGCACCCGACCTTCATTTTCATTCCTCTGCATAATTAATTAAATTAAAAACACCTCTTTCTAACATTCTTATTCTGAGTTTCAAAAATATTACGAGTTACATAACGCTCATGTTAAAGCAAGAATAAAACCAAGTAGATCCCATTATAATTAAAAAGAAATATTATACGGGGTCAATACCACGGGCTATATTTATTATTCTACCGAGGGCCACAGGTCATAACCCTGTGTCCCTGAATGTACCTATTTGGCTGCGAGAAGGGTCCTTAAATTCTAAATAAGGTGGCATCAATGTTGTAAGCGTGTGCTATATTTCAAGATTTATATTGGTTGTCAAAATCATAGGCTGCAAAGTGCGATTAGGTAGGTTCTTTAAGTCATAACTTCACATCGAATAATTAATTTATGTACAAGTGAATTAAATTAAAAATTTAAAAAACATATCGATGGGGTCGTGGAAGAAAAAAGTAATCCGCCATTTTGTAGCGGCGGCCATCTTGGATCGATTTCCACCAAACATGGCTAAGAACACTCTCGACTAACTCTACTTTCAAACAAAAAAAACTAAATCAAAATCCGTTCATCCGTTTGGGAGCTAAGATGCCACAGACAGACACACACACACACAGACAGACAGTCAGACAGACACTTCAAACTTATAACACCCCGTCGTTTTTGCGTCGGGGGTTAAAAAGGTCAGGTCAAAACTGAACTAAGAGCATATTGGCTATTGCGCACTGGTGACTACCACTAGTATTTACCGATCAAAATGATATGTCTTCGAGACATGGAGCGGTAAAGATAAAATCGCATATTTCAACTTTATCGTGTAATCCACTAGGACGTTACACGCCAAATTTATAAAACGTCTTCTAACTCAAGCGCTCTATGATTCTTAAGAAATTAGGAATTAATATTCTTGTTAGTTAATAGTGTGATAGTCATCAGTGCGTGATAGCCAATACGATTCAGAATATAATGAAACTTGCTGAAAAACGAATAAAAAGGTTTTGCATCCTACTTATAATTAAATTACTCGTAAAAATAAAGACGCTATCCCAATAGGTAATATAATATATATCGTAAAAAAATATTGTTATACTCGTATCTATTAGGATTTTGTTTCAAAAGGCCAATGATGAAATGACTTATATATAAGAGTAATGATAGAGTTAGAGTAGAGTGGGGTGGGATTTCTTCTTGAAAAACGCGCACATTATGTTAGTGCAATTTAAAATAGTTAAAAGTATTATAGATTTAAAGTAGTTATGATTAACATACTATACCTAATTATTTTACACTGTATTGTCATTTTAGCTTTGTTGTGATGATTAATGATTTACTATACACTTAATTGCTTGTAGAAGGAACATACATACTATACTTTGACAACACCTTATTTCAAAGAAATATGGAGTTTATTATATCAGTGTCGTATATGAAAACGAGTTACGAGACAGTGTTTGAAAGTTTCATACATAATACAAGAGCACGGATACACCTGTGTTCTGTATCGCTTTGAATCTTTCTATTCCGTACATATTATGGTAAGCTTATCCTGGTTTTGTAGTTTCCTTCTACATTACGGTCAAAAGTGACTTTGCCCTTATCACTGGCAAGAATCTGACGAAGATAAACACATATTTACATAGTCTATCTAGGGTATTCAAGCAGCGCTGGTGTCTACATACTGGGGCGATTTGACAATGGTTTTATAAAGCGAAAGATTAGTTCCAATTTTCTCCGCAGTCTATATTATCAAAGACAGCGTACATTCCGTGGTTTTCTTCACTTCCTCGCTACCCTTGTTACGTTGTTGTGTAAGTCAGGGAGGTATCCAATTAGCACACTTGGAGGAAACGATTTCTCCTTCAGATCGAAACTTTCTGAAGTTATTGTCACTGCTAACAATATGGAGTTCTCTAACTTGTTGACACCCCTTAGCAAAGTTTCAAGTAACGGGACTAATTTACATAACTGTAGATTTAAGACGAGAATGTTTCTGGAATGTGAAATGCCTTACTTTTTCTGATAGCAATATTGAAAAAAAAAACGATTCGAATAGTCACAATGTCACAAACATTATTCTACTAATAAATTGATTATTATTTATTAGTGTTGTGATGAGAGAATTGCTTTAGTAGAAATGTGCACTTTTTAGAAAGTCATAATTTGACACAGATATAGGTCTGTAATGTAATATATATTTTAATAAATCCATTTTTACGTTTTAATGAATGAATGTTTCTGCGACTACTGCTGCTAAGCGTTCTCTTCTAAGTCGACCATTTAAACATTGCTAGAAGCTATTCACAGACTTAACACCGCTTCATATTCAAGCAGTGCGCTCTTCTTAGATCCACGGAACATAAACCTTTATTTATACTGCTTTCTCTTCAGTGATAGCACCTCATAGCTATGAAATGTTTAATTGGGTAAATAAAACAACCAAGCCTCGTCCATGACACTTTCTCCTCTGAATTTCGCTGCGAGGAATTGTAAGAATGTCATAAGGACACATTTATGTCCCGATTCTTTTTAGGGGTTAAATATTTTACTTATATGTATATGTACCTACGAGTAGAGGCCCGCAAGAAGATGGAAAACACCGAAAAGAAGTGAAAAAACTTAATATTCTATCTTATATTTCTGGAGTTATCACCTTCAGAATAATGTATCAATGGGATATAAATTTTCTAATAAATTAATAAGTTTTACTGTACTTTTAGGTAAGGAGTTAATTCCTCTGATACATTATTATGAGGGCTAAGAATGGACGTGATTTATTCTGAATGTTGGAAGATATAATAGGTTTTAATGTAGTGCTTATTTATAGGTGCTCTTATAATTAATATTATGTATGCTCTAGAATTTTATGTGCATTTTCGTGATCTCAGATGCCGATCGACAGAACTTATGTTTAACTATAGTTAGAATTAAAATAGCGCAGTACTTTTTAGCAGCAGATAGAAATTTCTACATATTTTTGTACAGCCCTCGTTCACATGACAGGTGCTTGATGAAGTGAACTTTGAGAACAAAACATTAATTTCTTGTAAATTGTTTTACTTTTGACACTTGTTATGTTAACTAAACTTATTTAATATAAATTACAATTAGCCTACAATATGTTGCGACTAAAGCCCTAAGTGCGGCTACACCTATGTTAGCCGGCTAATTTTCAGTTGGCCGGTCACTGTTACAATTATTTTGTTTATTACCCGGCTCACCCTCGGTGTAGACGCACTTCGGAGTTTAACCGTGACTTAGGTATACATTTATTTCTAGATTCTAGAAGTTTCTTATTACCTATACATTATTTTATGATAATGGACATGATGTCATTTTACAATAACTACATATCAATATATTCATACAAACAGTATTAATTATTCATTTTGCATTTTATTATAACGCATTAAAATTTAACGTAAATAGTGGAAGTTTTTAGCAAATGTTTGTATAGGAATATTATGTTAGGTACCTATTAATTTCCGATAAAATTAAATACTGCAATTGATAAATATAATAATATTTAGTATGTACATATTCTAATCTATACTATATACCATAAGTATCTAAATAAAATTTCAACAACTGCTGCGTAGGGCGTTGAAATAAAATTATAATATTATTATACATTTGTATAAAACTTCTTTACTTATAAATGCATCGTTCAGCTCATATCTAACAATGTTTAAATACTAATTAGATATATTATATAAACTATACTAATTTAGGTAATTATAACTTACGCAGGCATTTCTAAGGTTGCTACTTTAATAGGCCAGCCCCTCTTGGAGCGAATGACCCGAATTGTCAAATTCTGAAAACAAACATAAAGTCAAAAAGATCAATATGTCAAAAGCAGTTTTTATTTGATAATGTCGTGTGAACATTCGCCCCAAGTGGAGCGCCGGCTTTAGAGCTAGTGTAAGAGCCTACGCACACAACGCGTATAGCGTATGGTAAGCGTAGCGTAAAAACGTGATTGTGTATTGTATTGTTAGCGTAATTACCTGATTCGTAAACATCATTGGATACATAAATTATATGTATATTAAATAATCAAATTTCAATAGGTGGCGGAAAACATTGCAAATCGTGTTTTTATAGAAGGATAGTAATACTTCAAACAAATATTATAATTATGTGGTACGTATTTGAATTCTAAATTGGTTTTAACCGTCACTCCTTGGAATAAATAAGAAATAGAAACGTTCGCTAGAAGTTTCCAAACACGCCTGAAGATTCAGATGACCTTAACCTAAACGCTCATACAGTCGCTAGCTCGATTGACCGAAGAAAATCTTTCTTCTATCTATTATAAAACAATCGGTGGTTATAACATCTTCTAGTATTTTACTGGTGTGCGAAAGTAACAATCTCCAAATCCGATATTAGCCGATTTTCTACTTGCTACCTCTTGAGCACGTTGCAATCTTTTTCTCTGTCTATTCGAAAGCTACGTCTGCACTATGCATCGTGGCTTAAAATAAAGTAGAGACCTAGCTTATTAAGATAGTATTAAGATATTATACAGCAACCAAATATTTAATAGTGGGTAGTAACCGAACAGGGGTGTTGACTCAAAAATTTTGTCTATTAAGTAAATATTGGACCGATATTTTTTATTTGTAGATTTGATCAAAAATGAGTGAGATACAATACACTAAAGTTGCTTGGTAGTTAAGTCACCGGTCGAACTCGCGTACATTTTGTATCTAAGCGTTGGCCCACGTTGAACGCGCGCGCGCAGGCGCGAAATATCAAACATACGACGTGCTATGAAAGTGTTCACGTACAAACGCACGTGCGGTGTAAGCAAAGTCTGTCGCGCCCGCGCCCGCGCCCGCGCGTTCAACGTGAACAAGCACTAACTTATAGTGACGTAGCGCGTCCAAAAACGTATAAACCGTTTTTTCTCAGATATTTTACATTTTATTCGAAAACCTAAAAATATACACGTACCTAATATTTTTTTATTATATTTAAATTTGGAAATAATTTTATTAGTTTTTTTTTTATGTAGTCAACATCCCTACTGATAGCTAAAATAGCTAAAAAAGCAATCGTAATGCAGCGAGAGATGGGACGTAATGATACGAGACACCGCTTGATTGACACGGATTGATGAGTTTCACTGCCCTCCGCACACTATGCGAAGCGTTTTAAATCAAATCGTAATGTGATGATCCAAATCGTAACACAAAAATATCTTTTATTTATTTTTTGACCAATATCACTTTAAAAAAATTGCGGTACCTTGGATTGGAGATAAAAACATTTTATTGACAGTAAAAATAATTCAGAAAAATACATTTAAAATAAAATACGCAGTTTAAATAACTTTACTAGTAATTGGGATAAACTCAACTGTGTGCTACACAGAAATCACTGTGCAGCTCAGATATTATCAAAGTATTAAGTATTCGGTTTAAAATTACCTATTTACAGGTAACGTAATGTGCAAGGTAGATATTCAATAAACAGATCATAATATTAGGTTCGTTACGATTACGCTTCTACTCGTGTGCTATGGGCTTTACTCATACAGTCTTTTAGCATTATAAGCTACTAGCAGATTAGCTGGACATCTTCGAGCACAGAAGCTCACACCCTTTCAAGTGTGTGTAACTTTGACAAAGATGCTCTACAATAATTTACCTTGCACAGGAAACAGGAAAAGATAATCATAATGTGGTCTAATAATTCTAATGTATTACTTGCATAAACTGCTCGACAGAAAATAAGAGAAAGTATCCTTTTTATTTTGTGTATGAACACTAAAGAATGTGTTTGAAATCAAGCATTTTCGAGTAATCGGTGAAAATCATAACAAATCCTACGAATAATGAAACTCGTTTTAATTATGAGAACACTCATATTGTGAGTGTCAACGCCACGAGCAAAGGTGTCATCAATTACTAGAATAGGTCAAATAATTTCATTCAATAATAAATGGCGCAACTTATAAGCAATAAAAGCATTAAAATATTAAAGCGATGAAATCATAGTCAGAAGTCTGAGGGGCTTATAATTATGTGATTCAGAACAGTTGTATTTATTTGTATTTTTTTCCTCAGCTCAGAAGAATGATTATACATTTATTTAGTGGTAGAGCAAACTGAACAATAATTTAGTACTTGAATTTTATTATAGATTTTTTGTAAAGCATCACTCTTACCCCTTTAGGGTTCCGTTCTTACAAGTAAAAAAAACTAGGAATTGTTAAATCATACGTATATAAAATAAAAACCCATCAATCACCAGGTAATAAATTAATTATTTGTCACTTTTATAGTTCATCTATTTATCTCCATTTCATGTGAATTATTGACAGCTATTTTTAAAACTTATTTTATGACCTTTAGAAGGCCTAATTATGTTAGAGGCGGCTCACAAAAATATGACATTAGACATTTATTATTAAACAACTTAAATATTTAAAATGGTATCCAGTGCCATAAATTCTTGTTGGATACGTATTTATAAATTGATATTTTTTTATAGCGTAACGTTGCAGACTCATATGGATTGCTTATTATAAGTACTTAGCATAATTATAATAAGTAGTATTGTCTTACATAATCTCAATAGCTATAGGCACGTATATTATGTATACCCTTGCATGATAGAGAATACGATAGTACCTATCTATAAATATATAATCTATACCTAGTAGATACGTACATAAACAATGCACATAATACTATACACTATACAGGGTTACTGGTATATCAATTTACAATATAAAGGTATACTTTAAGCTATCCTTTAGAATAGAAAGCTTTCACAATTGAGCTTACTTTATATTCGCAAAAATATCGCATCCCACCATAAAATAGGCCAGACTTGGGATCACCCACTGTCATTCAAATTCAGATTGACCTTATAATAAATTTTATTACTAAATTATTATATCTTTGTTATAATACACCTAATTCATGATTTTCATAGAATATTAATTATAATCATAACTCAATTTCACAATAATTGTCACACTAATATTATCAAATCTATAATGACTAATGGCCTTTTATGACATAAACAGATCAATCAATAACCCTGTATAAATATTATTGTAATACGATTTCGGAGTGATTGTAAACTGACTGAAACATAGGCTAAATAGGCTTAATAATGTTTTGTGTTCTGAATTAGAATTTAATTTGATTTTGTAAGTTATCTATAGTTGGCAGTAATACATATTTTTAATCTATTTGTGTTTTATCTAAATAACCCTGACCTTAAAATGGTGACCGGAACGGTTTACACGTATATCATGAAACCTCGAATGTGAAAAAAATGTTACAAAGAGCTGATATACTTATACATGTTGCGGCTAAGAGGTTTAGCTAGCTAATCTTAGGTTTAGCCCACCTGACCAGTGGTTTTTTTTTCCTATGCTTGGTCCCCCGTGTGGTAACATGGGACATCTGTGGTTTAGCCGATCACTGTTGGTTAATCTTAGGTGTTTCCATTTTATTTTCAGCTATAACTAGTAGTTGACCTTATTAATACATTATAACTAATTCTATAGTAAGTACCGACTATCCTGCTACTGCAGATCAATTTCCTCTCTCATCTGCTTTTATTACCTTATATAGAGCTGCATAATAAGTATAAATGCTTGCAAATTCCAATTATTCTTACTTCACGACTTAATGATGCGAAGAAAGGGTGCTAGTATCTATGTATGTGATTCGGCGTTTTGATAATATTCCAACATGGGGTAATTTATAGTTCAAATTTTGGCCACGTTAATAAATATCCTAGATGGTTTGTGCTGTCAACGTAGGGGAACTAATATAGACTGTGAATATAGATAATGAAATTCCTTCCCATTCTCCATGGCGCCTCATATTCTTTACCACTTTGTAAATGAACGCACCGAGCACCTAAGGCGTTTCTTTACTGCGAACATAATAATGGAAAATTCTATACGTATAGATAGAGTTCTAGGTAAAGTTCGATCACACTTAATTTCCATATCGAGCCCATACTTGTCAGGAAAATTTCGCTGTTAACGTACTTTATGAATTGAGCTCGTATATTAGACTTTTCAGCCTTATAAAATGTTTTTGAAGCTTAACGGAGCGGTGTCCAATTTAAGGCTGGTCGACTATGCTATTATGTAGTCAGTTACCAATAAGTGGCAGTTAAATTAATGAGCGTAATGAGAACTAATCTGAGTTGTCATTGTGTCGACCAGGTAGTGTGATGCAGCAGTCAGAACCGTATGAAATTCAAGGTTCTTTTGATTACCGGTTACCTAAATACCGGTTGCCGATATACTATATACACATAAAACTGTATTTGAACCTACCTATCCTGTGTACCTTCGTACTGTGCAATTAAATAAAGTAGAATTAGGACTAATACTACAAATATTACGTAGTATGGAAGTCATATCCACTTCTAAAATACCTTAGTAACTTGAAACTTTTGTGAAACCACCATATCCTTCCGGTATTGTATATATCCGCTCTCTGCACGGTTGTTTGGAACAGACCGACATGAGCGTTAAGACCACCCATTGCTAAACAGCTTTTTTGTGGATGTAAGATTGACTTACCATGTGGGATCAATGTAGAGTTATTTATCTTACCTGTAAGTATCATTTTGTTTTAGCAGGTGTGCATATCATTTTGTTTTAGCAGGTGTGTATTTTAAAAAATGCTCATAATTTTAACCACCTAAGTCTCAGGATGACGAGCGCTGTGCTGTGTTACGTAGGTATAACTTTCAACTCCTTCGGATACCTATAATATAGGTAACATTGCGTCTGTAATGGGCAGTCGCTTTAACATCAGGCGAAAGCCAAACATCGTATCTACATATAGAATAGAATAAAAAACTCTTTATTGTTCACACAAATACAACAATATACCTTAACAATATAACTTAGAACTAAGATTACAAAGAAAGAAGTGTTACAATTGGCGGTCTTATCGCTAATAGCGATCTCTTCCAGACAACCAAGCAGGGAAAGGAAATACATAAAATAGAGCGACGGTGGTTATAAAGATATATAAGGAGACATAAGTACATATTTTTTATCATAGCTATATAAATATACCAATACATACTATTAAAACCAATAGAATAAATAATACATACTTAATGATATAATAATAAACATACATATTATTATACTACATATATACTATACGATATATAAATAATATATATAGTATATAGATATCATAATGAAAGGAAGTGAGCTTTGACGCGATTTTTGAAGGAAGCAAGGGAAGGAGCGCGTCTTATCTCCACAGGGAGATTGTTCCACAGGCGGACAGATTCCACGGTGAATGATCCACCATAGAAGCCGGTGCTATGCGCTGGGCATTTAAGTGTTAGGTTCTCCGACGATCTGAGCGAGCGTGAATGGGTCGCATGAAGGAACTCAAAACGTTCCCGAAGATAGCGCGGGGAAGAGGGAACAGAACACTGTAAAGAAGAGATCGAATATGTGCATTCCGGCGATGGCGAATAGGAAGCCACTTGAGCTTAGAGCGAAATTCGGAGACATGGTCATATTTGCGCAGACCAAATATGAACCTAATACAGAAATTTTGAAGGCGCTCAAGTTTATTCAGCTGATCTTCCTTAAGGTCAAGATAGCAGACGTCAGCATAATCGAGTACAGGGAGTAGAAGAGATTGTGCTAGTGCAATTTTGGTGGCGGTGGGCAGGAAGTTTCGCAGCCTACGAAGTGCGCCAGCCGAAGAAAATAGCTTTCGACTAGTTGTAGCTAGCTGTGGGTCCCATGACAGACATTTATCAAATGTTACACCCAGATTTTTCACAGTGCTGCTAAACGGTATGTACACCCCATTGAACATCACTTGAGGGAGACGGTCCCAATCAACTCTGCAAATTGTTCGTGAACTTCCCATGACAATGACTTGGGTTTTGGACGGGTTGACTTTAAGGCCGTGCGCCCTACTCCAATCGGAGATTTGGCGCAAGTCACGATTCACCGTAGCTATTGCCTCAGGTAACTCATCAAGAGGTGCTTGACAATACACCTGCACTCCGCAGGCCACAGGCCTCCGACCACAAAAACGGAGGTAGGACGAATTAAAAAAAAAAAAAAAAAAAAAATACACCTGCAAGTCGTCCGCATAGAGGTGGTAGCATGAAGTTAGATTTAAGGAAATAGAATTTATAAAGGTAGCGAAAAGAAGAGGAGAGAGGACACCACCCTGAGGAACACCGGCGTCGATGTTACACCATGAAGAAAAGGAATCTCCAAGGCGAACTCGCTGCCGGCGACCGAACAGGTAATTATAAAGCCAGCCAGTTGCCGCAGGAGATATGTGAAGAGAGCGAAGAATAGCAAGAAGGATATCAAAGTCGACAGTGTTAAAGGCGTTACTGAAGTCCAGGAGCGTCAACACAGTTAACTGTCCAGTCTCCATCCCAAGACGAATATCATCCGTGATTTTGACTAATGCAGTAACCGTGCTGTGCCCTGGACGAAAACCGGATTGGAAAGGGTTGAGAAGGTTTCTAGAGGTTAGGTAAGAGTGAATCTGATTATAGATGAGACGTTCGAGAACTTTAGATAGAAATGGAAGAATAGAGATAGGCCTGTAGTCACTGAAAGATTTTGGATTATTTTTTTTGGGAAGGGGAATAATTTGCGCTTGTTTCCACAATAATGGAAACACACAGTTTGAAATTGAGAAATTAAAAATATGGCATAAGACGGGAAGGATGAAGTCTAGAATTGGAATGAGCATATTGCGACTAATGTTGTCGACACCCACAGCATTAGAAGTGATGGAGAGTAAGCTCTTCTGAACATCAGCAGCGGCAACTGGGTTGAAGGTGAAAGATGGGACAGTAGAAGAACTTAGAGAAGAGAGATAGTTTAGCGTGTTGGATTTAGTGGCGTCATCGATGTTACTAGGTGATGCGAAGTGAGTATTAAGGGCATCAATATCCAAGTTATTAGAAATAGTGTCTTGGCGGGTTTTTCCGACTCCTATAGTCCGGAGGAATTTCCATACCTTTGCTGGGTCCTCGTCTTGAACAGAATCGTATATATGTCGCCTTTGAGCGTCTCTACATACCACATTGCAACGATTCCGCGCCTTGACATATCGAGACTTATTCGCATCACTGGGACACATCTTATACCTAGTCTTTGCAGCAGCTTTTTTATGCTTTAACAACTTTATATCATCTGTAAGCCAAGGTGCGGGCACATGTTTTATTTTTATAGATCTGAACGGTGCATGGACGTCATAAAGTTGTGTGACAATAGAGTTAAATATTGCTATTAGGTCATCAATAGTCGAAGCATTCGTGACTGGAGACCAGTCAATGCTCTCGCATCACTCATAAAGGCCTCTTGATTCATACCACCAAAATTGCGCTGCAGAATGACGGTAGGTTTTGGTTTGGGAGGACGAATCTTATAGGACAGAAAAATCAAGTCATGATAGGAAAAGGCATCAGCAGAGCACTGGCCATGCTTCGCAACATGTTGTAAGGAAGATACTAACATTAAATCAAGAAGAGACGGCAATGAGTTAGGAAAATGGTGGGTGGCACCTAGTGGGAGGATAGACATGTTGCATGAATTTATTAAGTTTTGCAAAGAGAAAGAGCGGTGATCTTGTTTTAGTAGACATGTGTTGAAGTCACCCATAATTATGGTGTGACTATAAGAAGGCGTAAGATTTTCAAGAATAGTTTCCAAGGAAGAGAAGAAATTAATGCTAGAAGAAGGGCTATAATATACTCCGAGTAGAATTTTATATCTGCTCACAAAAAAACTATTCCTATCCTACGTGCGGAGTGCGGATAGAACTGTGCTAAAGACGATCTTACAATAATGTTCTTATTCGTTGCTCGACATAATAAGATAATGAATAAAAACTTGTGTTGATGTTTTTATTAGGCACCTATTAAATTACCAGAAATATCTGTGGACGTCCTTATAACAAGTTTCAAATTTAATAACTAGACAAAAAATATTATTATATTATTCATCAGCTTGTCTTTGAAATGTGATGATTCATTCAACGGCTGAATCAACTACATACTCGTATTATGTTCAAACTTCTACGTACGTATACTATTATGTAGTAGGTAGGTACTAACTATTTATTTTTAATGAAGATAGATAGCTCGCAAACAAAAGCCAAACTGATGCCAATAATAGCATCCACAACTAAAGCGTACTATTTTAATACAAACAGGTTCGTCAAAAAGTTAACCTTTACATGAGCATTGTAGGAAATTTATGTTTTTCCACATTGTGCTTTTTGTTTTCCTTCTCCATATAACAGCAGTCCCTACTCTATAGTCTATGGTACAAACATCACGGAGTCAGAAGGGTCAGCAGTTTTGTCTAACCGCGTTTTGTTGCTGCGGTATCTGCGTTTTCTTGAATAGTCTGACCCTCTTCCCAAGATGGAAGGATCATTCAAAATATGAGGAAAAAACCTTACGCTGAAAAAGAACAAGTATTAGATACTAAAATAGTTTATTTATCGAAGTCAGAACAAAGAGAAAAATAGTTAAGTTCGACCACTGTATAATTGCACTTCGCTTCATAAGACTAGTGACTAGACGT
Organism: Hemithea aestivaria; assembly: GCA_947507615.1. Lineage (NCBI taxonomy): Eukaryota > Metazoa > Arthropoda > Insecta > Lepidoptera > Geometridae > Hemithea > Hemithea aestivaria. The sequence continues at coordinate 8,734,465 of OX382323.1, forward strand.
CAGGAACATTGTGTGAGGTTAAGAGGTTCAATATTAAAGTGGTTGAACTCTGCCTACGAAGCTATTTACAATGTTGCATTCCTTTGAATGACGTAATCGAAAATAACAGCAATTTATTACGATCGTCCATGTCTCTGAAGTCCTTCGTTACCAATTACACGACAATACATGTTTTGTTAGTGACATTGATTTATAACAATCCCAGGATGATGCAACAACTATAGAAAACGTCGGATAAAGAAGAGGAGTAAGCATAGTATAAGGCAAACTCAAATAAATGGATGTTATTAGACCTAAATCTTGTTTAAATTGACTACAGAAAATCAAATCAAAGGATCTATGTATTTATAAAAAAATCTAGCAAATCCAAACACTTTCAATCACTGTATCTGGGTCATTTTCAAAAAAATTGTACATTCATTTTTGTGGTTGTCCCATTACTTGAGCTGTAATTATAATTAATATTTGTAAAGTCTAAGTAGAATTAGTACAAAAAATATAATTTTCGGTATTTTTTAAAGTATTTTATGTATTATTTTCATAAAAAACACAGGTACCAAAAAAGATATTAAAATATTTTAGTAGCAAAGCATTAAAAATTACAATGTCCCACCCTACAAGTTACGCAATAAAACTTTAAAATCTCAGATTTTATCAAATATATGTTTATTATGTTTATTTTTTCGGAAAATACAGATATTATTGCTTTAGTTTAAAATAACGCTATATTTTTAAGTTCATTATTATTATATTTAATAAATACATTTAATCGAGGACGTAATTCATGAAATGTGGAAAATTCCATTCCGAAACCACCTTTTTAGATATATATATTTATAAGTTTACCAAATTTAATGCTTATATATCAAGAACAACATTAAGTCTATCACTCAAACAGCGGCAATATTCGATTAGTTCATTTGGATGGCGATTGCAACAGCAAAACAGTGAAAGTGACCAATGGTCCATTTTTGATTTTCCGAGACCGAAACCAAAAAGAAAGCTAAGGAAAATAGTAAATTTTCTACAAAATGTATTGATGAATTCTATAAATATCATGGAATCGTGTATAATATTCAATTTTTAATATATACTACATTAATATATTTTTAACGAATTAATGTTGTTGAGATCTCGGTATCCGTTACTTCTTTTCCGAAACCAAAACACAGGTAACGTAGAAGTGGAAGTAAAAAAATTCGGAATGGAATCATAAAGCTTAATGCATACTGTACATTTTGGCAAAAGTGAGTGACATAAAGATGGCACCACTCGAATGTTCAACAAATCATAACAAATGAGTTTTTTGACAAAATTACATTTTGATAATTTTATACTTACTTTCAGTTTCCCCATGAACGCGTAGAGGTATTAAATTGAAATTCATATCAATAACTCGAGTCTATAATATCCTTAAACTGGAATAAAATCAAATTTCTATGTCCACAAAATAAATTTTTAGCCACACATTTTCATACTCGCAACTACTTGCAAGGGAATTAAAACCTACAGGGTACACTCCGTTGAGCTTAGAATTTTGAAATTTGGTAATTTGGTACCGACTCGTACTTGAATGGTTTTTATTATTTAATTCGAGACTGCCATTCCGACCAACTGAACCAATCAACTAGTTGGTCAGAATGGACTCGATTAATCAATTTGTTCCAATCGGACCAACCAGTTGATCGGATATTTTATTTATAACAAAAAAATTCCGTTCGGACCAACTAAAATTGTTAATCAAAACGGATCAACTGTATTCTTTCTCAACTAAACAACTATTTAGTTGGTCCATAAGATATATTTTTAAACACATAATATATCAAACTTGAAATACCAATATCGCGGAAAGTACTCGTCCTAGGCTAAGCATTTCAGATGACAGCTGTCGAACTTGATATGTCAATATCTCGGAAATTACTCGTCCTAGAGTGACACTGTCATGGAAGAAATTAAAGATCTTGAGGAAATCTACATTTCAGATGACAGCTGTCAAACTTAAAATGTCAATAACTCGAAAAGTAATCGTCCTGGAGTGACGCTGTCGTGAAAGAAATGAAAGGTCTTAAGGAAATCTTCAAATCAGATGACAGGTGTCAAACTTAAAATGTCAATATCTCGGAATGTACTCGTCCTAGAGTGACACTGTCATGGAAGAAATTAAAGATCTTGAGGAAATCTACATTTCAGATGACAGCTGTCAAACTTAAAATGTCAATATCTCGGAATGTTCTCGTCCTAGAGTGACGCTGTCGTGGAAGAAATGAAAGGTCTTGAGGAGATCTTCTTTTCAGATGACAGCTGTCAAACTTAAAATGTCAATAACTCGAAAAGTAATCGTCCTGGAGTGACGCTGTCATGGAAGAAATGAAAGGTCTTAAGGAAATCTTCAAATCAGATGACAGCTGTCAAACTTAAAATGTCAATATCTCGGAATGTTCTCGTCCTAGAGTGACGCTGTCATGGAAGAAATGAAAGGTCTTGAGGAGATCTTCATTTCAAATGACAGCTGTCATCGGGACCGAGAACAGCCTAAGACCAGCGCTTTCCGAAATTGACAGCTGTCATCTGAAAAGAAGATCTCCTCAAGACCTTTCATTTCTTCCATGACAGCGTCACTCTAGGACGAGAACATTCCGAGATATTGACATTTTAAGTTTGACAGCTGTCATCTGATTTGAAGATTTCCTTAAGACCTTTCATTTCTTCCATGACAGCGTCACTCCAGGACAATTACTTTTCGAGATATTGACATTTTAAGTCTGACAGCTGTCATCTGAAAAAAAGATCTCCTCAAGACCTTTCATTTCTTCCATGACAGCGTCACTCTAGGATGATAACTTTTCGAGATATTGACATTTTAAAGTTGACAGCTGTCTTCTGTCATGTATGTACGCTTTGGTTTTATTTAGTCATTTTAAATGGTTTTTAACACCGTTGCCTACAAAAAATCCAATTGAAGTTAAGCATAGTTTTAAAATGTTGTATTACCGACATAAACCGAAACAGCCATCAAAATAAAAACCCTTCTATTAGGTCGGCAATATATCAAAATATTCTATGTTTTGCATGTAAGAAAAATATAGCTTTCAGATCTGTTTATTTAGCAAAATGGTTTTTGTTACATTAAATTGGTTTTTGTTACATACGTGCAATGAAGGCAATAATAATTATGATTTGAATTTTTTTTTTATTTTGAAAATGTTTTGGTGAAGATATTATTGATTGTAATAATTAAATTCATTGCTTGATGATTTTTACTATCAGTATGTCTTAGGCTTAAGAAATCTTTTCCATTACCAATGCACTCCGTTCCGTAACTGTCCCATTTATAATTTTGTCTAAGTTTTAATAATTAACGAAGTGCTATGTGATTTTTATGGTGCGTTTATTTTTATGGTTTAATATTTTTGGTCTCTCAATAATAATTGAGTTATATAGCTCTTAAGTGCTGCAATAATAAAAAAAAAGTAAATTTATTCCTCATTTTTATCCAAAGAGTAACGTAATGGAAACTTAATATACGATTCCTTGAGTTTGTTAAGTTGATTTTATTTTCCTATTTATTATTTATGAACTTTAAGGTACATTACACCGATTGAACAACTTTTTATTGCAAAACTTGCTTTATTTATATTATTTATCAACATTAGTAAAAAGTTTCGGAGTGGAATATATTGTGATACTTGAGTGTAGTAAAATCTTAATATTTCAGTAAATGAATTAAATTTATTCATTTTAATACCAATTTCTAAAATTAAATGACTAATTAATATATATTGGCCACAATAAAAGCTTTGCCACGATCTTACATATTTTCATCAATTTTTCCGCAGTGTACAGTTTTTTTGAAAATGACCCATCTACGAGCATAGTACTAGTTCTAATAGTTAATAGGTACGAGTACCTACATATATCATGACAGGCACTTTTACAGAGTTTTCCAAACTCGAAGTCCACCAATACAATATCAACCACTAGAGGTAATTGTGCCTCACAAAATATACTAAGAATACTTTGTTTAAATAAACTTTGTAAAACTAAACGATGCAATTAGAGCTTGTATGATGTCTGTAGACGCTATGAAAGGCTCTTTGTTATTCGCTCATTTGTAGAAGAAATAAAAAGATCAGTAACATAACAAAATATTCTTAGATATACAAGCCTAGGTAGCGCAAATCATTTTAACCGACGAAATAGAGGAGGTTTCTCAATTCGACAGTTTTTTTTAATCGATCAGAAGTAGCTTACTTCAAATTAAACAGCTATACAGCAGTAGCCAATCAAATATGGTGCTGGTGCGCAGTCAATCAGCTAACTTCCAATCGTTCAAAAAAATTTGCGCTACCTACATGTAAATTATCTCTGATGGACAGGACAGACAAACAGTATAAGTGAACCAGCAGCTAGATGGATGAACCACATATTATTGAATTGCTCAGATCAATTGACGCAGGATAAAGTTGAGTGGCATAACATAAAGAACTCTGCAGCCCTCTGCCATCTACTATAGACAAGACGATAAAGCGATAAAGCCCTCTACGTCCCCAGCTGGACTTCAAAACAAATCCTTAATACCTATGTGTCTTCGAAAAAGGAGGAGTTTAGAAGTCAACTGTATTCTTTTATATTTTTTACCTCGTAACTGCATTGGTTATGAACCTAAACGGAAAATGATACTAAGTGAATAATAGTAAATGATACTATAACACACATATAATTAAAGAAACTGAGTAGGGGCATTTTAGGTCATATTATCTATCAGGCGGAACTGCAACACATAGGTTGGCTATAAAACCTATAATTGTGATAGTGATTTGATTGACAGTGTGTTTATTATGATAACCTGTTCTATTGTAGTATAAACCCCAATTACATGAGTAATTATAACGGTGCTGCAGAACTTGTCCATGGCAACAGTTTTTTATTCATTATATTGTTGGTTGCCTTTGACTACGGTCTCGCGTGATGTTAATCGATGATACGGCCGTAGATAATAGCAGACTAAACCTAGAAAGCGGGATAGGTCCCACCCTGGTTACATGAGTTCTATCCCCACTGAACATCATGACGGAACATGATCATAATGGCCGCTTGGCGACACGGTTTTGTTTTTTTCATATACCTTTGTGCATTTACGATATTATGTATGGACAGGTTTATTTTAGCGATAAATACCTATGGACTTAACGATTCTATGACCATAATATGAAGTCAACTTCTCCAATGAGCTCCGAGGCCAAGTTGAGCAATATTATAATAATGTCAAAGGGTCACGGTTCGCAGTTCGTAGGTCCCTTTAACTATCTCATTATCATGAGCTTGTATTGTGCACACTTTTATTCATTTACCGTGACAACAATAGCTATTGCTGTTTTGTGTTCTATGATAAGTGGAACTTCTAATGCTTTACAGATTTTACAAAAAGGACCTCTTTGATGCCAATGAAAAGGCAAGATCTGTACGCATACACATGCATATACCTAATATGTATATGCATCCTACAAGGAAGTTCTACAAACCTAATTATAGAAGTCACGAATCAAGGTGTTGTCCTCCGAAAACGTTCGACAGATTTTAATGTTTTTTTTTTTATTTGGTAAGTATTAGAAGAGGCAATAAAAGTATTTTTCAAAGCAGACAAAGTTGCACGGATCAGCGGCAGCTGGTATATTAACATTTTCTATATATGCTATATAAAATGATAGCTTATAAATTAATTCTTAGCTGATGTTTACGTCATAAAAGCTGCCAAATTTCAACCCAATAGGTTCAGGGTTTGATCTAAGCGTCAACAGATCAGTTAATAAATCCATTTTATTTAGACCCTAAAATCAAACCTAGTTACATCCCTGGTCTCGCAAAAATAAGTATCACATTACAGCTGAAATCGAGATGTACAGAAGTTAGAAGTAATAGGTCCATAAACACAATGTAGAATCTACATAATGGCACACAATGGCTCTGTATTCAAGTCGGACACAACCAGTCACGTTCGAATTGCCCACTGTCCACGAATCCTGTTGCAAGAACATCACTGAATTACTAAACAGCTATAGTAGCCCGTAACTAGGGAGTGTGAGGGAATTTTAAGGTAAAATAATACACCAGTACCTACTAAACACCTGTTACAATACTCTTTTCGAATCTTAACGCCATCGTTTATTCATAATAATATCATAACTTGATGAACTTTATTGATAACATGAAAAACAATACCGACAATTGTTTTGTGTTTTGTCTTTTAGGTACCTCTACCTCTATATATTATGTAGCGGTAGTGTTTCAATACAGAGTTTTCTATTCTATTCTTTTCTAAAATATATTTAGTTAAAAGTACATATTAAATAATTATTATATGTCGTTATGGGAACTTATTAATGATCATATTAAAATTTCAGCTAACAGCATTCTAAATTGTTGATAAAGTTTTAGTTGAAAGCAGCTCAAAGATCGTGCCGGAATATGAAATGTTTTTGACGTTAAGTAGAACGGTTTGCACTTACAGGCTGGACGATTTATGTTTATATTAGAATATTATTTTGGAATAAAGCTTCTAGTAAGTACTTCTAGTAGGTTAGTAATATCTGGGGGCACGGCAGTGCCCCCGCCAAGTCGAGCAAAAAAAGCGGCACGGCCGTACATACATCCTTTTCTGGAAGCAGTTCAGACCATTTTCGACCCCCTATAACTTCGTTGTGGAAAAAACTAGAAGCTTCAATTTTTAACAACCGAGTATGCATTGTATAAACACGATTTATTCCAAATTTCATTCAATTTGAACTAGTCGTTTAAAAATTATAACTAGTCAAAGTTTTGTAATTTTGTCACTCAGTCACTCAGTCACTCACTCACTCACTCACTCACTCACTGACCGATCATCAAATGTCTAAGGCACTTCTAACAAACATAGAAGGTTCAAACTTGGTACATACTTAGAGTTTATTGTATAAACCATAGGAAAACTAAAAAAACATGCAATTTCGGTCTAGTTTTCGAGAAACATAAACTGCATAAATAACTTTGTAATCCCGTATAAATGTATAGGATTACAAAGTTACATTTGCAGTCAACGGTAAAAATTGCATAAAATCCCAATAATAATGCCATAATATATATGCCGTAATAATGTATAAAGCCAGGGAGGGATTATCCCGCCTTCTAGGTTTAGTCTGCTCCCATCTACGGGCGTCGTCACTTAAGATCAGGCGATATCGTGGGCAAAGGCTAACCTATAACGAATAAAAAAAAAACAAAAAGTAGTGAGATGCCACCAAAAACATAACTTGTAAAAAATACCAAGTCTCGCAACTCGCAGTTCTTCTACCGTAAAAAGTTGTGAGATCCATGTACTACCAAGTCGGTAAAATCTTTTGTGTTTTAAATTAATAGATTGATTTGGCAATCGCACTATTATGTCGGTATATTACTCGAGAGATACATTGTTGTGTTTTCATGCGATGGCCAAGTCGATCTATTGATTTAAAACACAAAAGATTTTACCGACTTGGTAGTACATGGATCTCACAACTTTTTACGGTAGAAGAACTGCGAGTTGCGAGACTTGGTATTTTTTACATACGTATTACAGGTTACAGTTCAACCATTTTTAAATCACATGCCGGTTCCATATCCTCAGGAAAATGTAGTTACAAACAGGTGCAATTTAAAACTGGTATACCTAGTATTATTTACTTAATACCTCGGTATTATTTTTGACACACTCGACCGTAGGTAATGGAGTCACGAGCAGTCGTGACCCGCTAATAAACGTCGATTACCACTTAATAACCATGACTGGAGGACGTTAAGTGGGGGACAATTGTTGTTGCTAACGAGTGGAACATCAGATTCTCGTGAGTTTTAAAATGACAGCTAATATTAAAAAGTCTATTTTTAGTATTTTTGTAGCGTCCATGGGCATATGTCTGGCTTGTAATCCGGAGGTCCAGGGTTCAAATCTGTGAGGCAAATATTTTCGCCTGGACGCCGTGTACCGTGTTTCCGAAGGCACGTAAAACTGTGGGTCTTGGCGACCTGAAACTGCATCATATAGGTTGGCCACACAACCTATAATTGTGATTGGACTCTGACAGTGTAAGTAGGGCAACCGGTTCGGTTAGAATGTAAACCCCAATTAGGTAATACGGCAGAAAGAGACACAGGACATTTAGGGGAGGCTCGTACAACTAATATAACTATACATATATCCAAAGCCCACACTACTCAGTTTGGATTTACGCGACAACCTAGATAGTAATATTAATGAGTTTAAGTTGGTTGTATTTTAACGGCAGCAATAGAAATTTGTATAAAGTGCTGTTGTGCGAGTAGTAAGATTAAACCTTAATTACCTCTTAAAATGATATTGGAGTCAAATACTCAATCTGTTCACGCGCCAACTTAAATTTGTAGTTATTTTGATGAGAGTAGTTTAACAAATGTTAGCAATAGATATTAGCAAAGTGCTGTAGTTAGTTTTAACTTTTAAACTTAAATAAATATAAAATTAACTCGAGTGTTTCGATGTGGTTATTAGAAGAAAACTTAGAAAGTCTAGCAGTGTGTGAATGATTGAAAGGATAGAAATCATAATAACTGAGCTACTCACTGTACCTTGTAGGTACCAGCCTAAAATGGACTGTAATGTTTTCCTTTGTATGGAATACAATAAAATATTCATCTATAATCTGGTTAGGTAAACATTTAGTTAGCTTGAACATCATGTTTTTCTATCCCACTGGGTAATTTACTTCGTTATTTAGGTTTTACTATCAAATTCAACTTTATATCACACACCATTTTGGTTAATAAATGTGACCAACGCTGAGCTATACATAGCTCTATCCACTTACTCGTCCAAGCAGCTATTATAGAACTATAGATATTAAAAAAACCATAATAATAATTTTGGCTCGAAAAGAAGAAGCTTAATAAATCGAAATCTGTGGTTTTGACTGGACAGCGCTTTATTGCGAATGTGGCAGCGTCGAATGTGGAGCTTTATTGCCCGGAGTGTTAATCGATATGTGCGGTCTGCCTGATTTTAAATTCAGGTAACCAAGGGAATGCTTAATATGTAGTTGGTCATCGACGATTAAAAATTACTGACCTGAGGGGCCATAGCCAAAATTGCGTACATTACTTGCTTAAACCTCATCATTAATATGAGTAAAATAACGAACGCAGCAATCCTCGTACACTGAAGTTGTCATCATTCGTAGTGGGTGAGAGGCCCTCTGACTGATCCTCTGAAAACGGATTAATTATTATTATAAATATTTTGGCATATACGAGTACAAAAGGATGGGTGAGCACAATTACGACTACAACATACCTGTTGGTAACCTCAATGAAGAGCTTTTACCTTTAATTAAGTTTTTTTTTGTATTTGTTCGATAAAAACTGGAGTGGACTTGTACTTACTGGATCACCATAGGTTTAAAAATCCATTGGTAGCTATATAATCATTTAAGGCGATATAACTTAAATCAAGTAAATTTCTTTATAACATCCAGCGCTTGCTTCGCCCATATAATATAGATATAATAATGTGGTATAATACATAAATAAAATAATATTATTTAATGTATAATAACGGACTTATCAGTCTATCTCGTATCTATTTAAAGGCCTTTAACATGACCTAACGTCAGCCCCTGTCTTATAACATTAGATAACAGAATCGCCAATTCACTGGCCTTTTTTAAAGTAATAGAATCTTTAGAGTTGCACTGTTGTCCCCTGCAATAAAACGGTATACCTTTATGTATCTAGTAAGTACTCTACTACGGTAGCGACTAGCAGGGAAGTTGCTCAATCGCAATCAATCAAGAACGGAGGAACGAGCTAGAGCTAGACGGCTTGACTGCCGGCGCTATATTATGGACTTCTGAACCGTGATATTGCTGTGTGCATCGACTTATCGTCCTCTAAGATTGTATACTACTAGCTGCGTCCAGCGGTTTAACCCGCTGTACAGTATTAGCCTATATATTATTCCAGGGCCTAAGCTCTCTATATCAAATTTCAGCCTAATCGGTCCACCTGTTTAGCCGTGAAAGAGTAACAAACATACAACCAGACATCCATACATTCTCACCAACTTTCACGTTTATAATATTAGTAGGATTCGATGATATGAGCTAAAGTTTTATCTTATATTATTTCTCAAAAAAGTGATATTTACTTGCGCGGCAGAGCTAAGACTCTATTCTGTTGTTATAACCGACTGTGGTCGGCTACACCTAGTTTTAACCGGCTAAACCAAGATGTAACCACACTTCGGACTTTAGTCGTAACATATATATATATATATATATATATATATATATATATATATATATATATATATATATATATATATATATATATATATATATTTACATCCCAGTTCCATTTCAGCGTCCCCCCAATTTACATCAGTTTTGCGTCCATGTGTTTCAGTGACATTTGTCTTTATATCTTTGCATATACTGCTTTATAATCCTATAATGGCGGCTCCAGATTAGTGGCGTGAAGCCCCGTGAACAGGCGTGAACGTGAATGTGGACGGTTTTCGCGGGGTTCACGCGCATTCACGCCTGTTCCCCGATCAGTGTCGGTATTTTGTCCCGCAACAAAGGGTTCGCGCCCCCTTCGCGCGGCGTTCACGTGTACACATCCACATTCACGGCCCCGTGCCAGTTTCGTTTTTCAGAATTTTGAAATCGTCTGCAGGTACAGTTTCTGATATAAGCTGTGGTGAAACTTTAAATATGAAGTGCAGGCTCTCATAGCTGTCTCCTGAAGCCAGAAACCGTAGTGTAATGGCTAAACGAATTCTTGCTGGTATTGCCGGTCTAAAATGGGTATCTGTTTTGGAAATAATTGGAGAAACTTTCTGAAGCAAATATTCAAAGTCCACTGTTGACATACGAGTAAATTTCTTAAATTCGCCACTGGGTTCGGAATGTAATTCTGATAACTGCTTCTCCATAGAAAGTCTGAAATGAATTTTATATAATTAATAAAGACAGTTCTAATCATTTACCTACTAAGTAAATTCATTAATTCACTAGGTACACCAGCAAACATACCTGGATCGGTTACGATGTATTTCAGTCATCCACCATCTTCTTTTTTTCCAACGCTTTCTTGTAAGTTTCTTGTTTTGGACGTCTAAATAGTTATATATTGCCACAGCAAACAAAGTTATTGCAGCAGCAGCTTCTACGTCCATTTCGCGGCAGGTTTCAGGAACGATTGAGAGCATCCCGTGAATGTGGAGGGCACGACTTGTGCCGTGAATTCACAGCGAGAATTCGCGCGTGAATTCACGGCACTAATCTGGAGCCGCCATAAAATATTATGTGATGAATTTTAAATTACAAGATTATAGTTATACATCAATATTCAATTTCTGTTCATTCTGGTACCTATTGAGACCCACATTTATATCTACGCCTATATGGCGTCATCGTATATTTCGACTATTCCCTCTTCTTTTATGTACAATTGACGTCCTTGCTGTGCATACTTTGTTGCGTGCTGTTATGAAACGTTGTATTTTTAACCAAATTAAAAACAAGTGTAGATTCTCAATTCGTCAGTAATTTTATTGTTTAACTAGCATCCGCCCGCGGCTTCGCTCACGCCACATTTGATTCCCGCCTTCAATTTAAAATAAGGGTTCTATTTGATTTATGTGGAACCCTATTTTCCGGGAATTAAGCCTATATTACGCGCAAAGTTATCAGCTGTCTGCCAGTGAAAGTCGCGTCAAAATCGGCCTAGCCGTTTCAGAGATTACCCGGATCAAACAAACAGACAGACAAAAAATCTAAAAAAGGTTATTTAGGTATATGTATCGTGTACCTATGTACTTAGTAAAAACGATTATATTAATATTACAAACAGACACTCCAATTTTATTTATCTGTATAGCACATGTATGTTACCTCTAAACTTTTGATTGGGTGGACCTATTTTGTTAATTCTTTTTAACCCCCGACGCAAAAACGACGGGGTGTTATATAAGTTTTACGTGTCTGTCTGTCTGTGTGTGTGTGTCTGTCTGTGACATCGTACCTCCCAAACGAATGAACGGATTTTGATTTAGTTTTTTTTGTTTGGAAGTAAAGTTAGTCGAGAGTGTTCTTAGCTATGTTTGGTGGAAATCGGTCCTAGATGGCCGCCGCTACAATATGGCGAATTACTTTTTTCCTCCACGACCACCCTCAATATTATGGGTATCAAATGAAATGGCTTAACGAGTAGAATACAGCCCTCTATATAAAATTTAAAATCCAAGATGTCCGCCATCACAAATTGTGAATAACGTATTGCGTTGGGGTTTTTTTTAATTTTTAATTTAATTCACTTGTTTTACTTGAATGTTGGTGCTAGTGCCCGTGTGGTCTCATTTCAATTTGGTCTAATTTTGAAAATGGTATCCGTGACAAAACCATATTATAAGTCTTAAATTTGAATAAGCGATAAATGGAAAAATAATTCAATATCTCGCGAACCAATTTTAATTATTATTTTTTTATTGGAAATGATGTACCTACTATAAGGATATCTCTATACTATAGGCAACTCTTGATGGAGTGTGAGTCAATTTTACGCCAACAAAACAGATTTGCGCTTTCAGAGCATATCCTTCCCTATTATATTCTATTCTATTCCTTCCCTTGCCCTCTTTTCAGAGCACTCCGCTACCACTACAGGATAGCCAGGGAATCCTGGGCATTTAGCATTGCATGAATATGGTCATATGTTACTCAGGGTTAATGTAGCTCTCTGATGGTGAAAGAATGTTTAAAATCGTTTCGGAACCTATCAAATATTTCCTGTTTATAATAATAGTTTAAACAATAACATTTTAATACACTCGTTGCTAAAATACTTTGTAATGATATTCGTTTGGAATGTGGAGAGTGACCCATCCTAACATTAGTTATCTTATAAGCCTTGGTGAGACAACACCCAAAGTATTCACCATAAGTTAAAAGTAATTATTGCTTCATTATTTTTTAAATATGGCGTGTAAAGAAGAAGTATGTTGGGCTCCTCCTAATTCACCGAATCTCTCGGACAAAACGGAGCAATTAGGTGAGTAAACTAATTTTAATACAATAATTTTATTTAAAGAATAGAATAGAAAAAAAATGCAGTTTAACTACAGATAAACTTATTCCTTTAAAATGATTTTGGAATTAATACTATTGAAAAAAATGGACAATGTCAATTAGTAAATCTTTACTAGCTCTAGAAGCGTGCCCTAATTAACAGCTATTAACTTTGTTTCACAGACACAAGTAGCGTAAGCATTGATTGCCACCGGTCGCCATCATACGTGGAAATGATGCCAGAGCCCGAACCGAAGCCCCTGACGATTCAAACCCAGCATCTACCGCCCAGCAGCACAGTGGTGACGCAGGAGGGCGGTGGGCCAGAGCCAGCTAATGCAGTCATAAACACAGTGACTATAGGACTCCAGCGTATTGAATTATTATTCATTATTTCTACTTTGACAATTTCATTATTACTATTTGGATTAATATGTTTGATGATAATAATCAATATAAACAAGTGAAATTTAAAAAAAACCTTTTTAAAAACAAGCTTTTATTATTATTACCATAAAGTACTCGTCAAGACGAATCAAATAAACTCCGTAATTAAACTCGATGGGGTCACGTCGTTTAATTACGGAGTTCCTATAGCCACCTTCCCGCTCCATCATCAGATCAGCTCCATGTCATAATAATATTCCATTGTCATCCGATTTATGCATGCATGCAAAATTTCAGCTCAATCGGACACCGGGAAGTGGGTCAAATTTAACTTGCAAGATTTGATTACAGACAGACAGACAACAGACAAGTGAAAGTAAATAAAAGCTTGTAAAATTAGCAAATTTTATGAATACTTTGAACCTAAATTGCAAAATTTCAAAAAAAAATCATAGAATAAAATTTCAGGCAGATTTTTCGAAAAATATTGTCGTATTATTAGCTTTTATCTGAGATATCAAAATTAAGAATCGGATAAGAACTTACTGAAATTTTGAGGCCACAAGTTACAAAAGGAAGCTCTAAATACTCAAATTGTCCTTGAAAATGCTTCATACAAATTGTCTCAAAATACTGAAATAAGGTAATTATATGAAATCTTATGTTCTAATAATCTCACTTATTGCTTCATTTTGACGGCTACAGATAATATTTTACCAACGATTTAAATTTTCATACATTTTGTATGAACTAGTTTCTAGGAAAATTTCAGTATTTAGAGCTCCCTTAGTGACTTGTCACTTTAAGATTTCTGTAATTCCTTATCCGATTCTTAATTTTGATAACTTTGATGAAAGCCACTGAAATGTAAATGTTTTTAAAAAAATCTGCCTAAAATTTTATTCTATGATATTTTTGAGAAATTTGCAATTTAGGTTCAAGGTATTCATAAAAGTTGCCCGAATTGGTTACTTATCCTCTTATATTCCTTTAATGAGAAATATTAGATTTAATTTGTGTAATTAAAATAATACTCTGATATTTTGTCCACGTAATGAAATGATTAAAAATGAATAATTAAACAGGGTTATTTTTTTTATGTTTTTTGAAATTGTCACCTCGATTTTTCAAAAAAATTTAAATATCTCAAAAACCGTAAATTTTTGCGGAACATATATTGCGCTCAAAACATGGCCAAAGACCTCCCCAATAAGGCCCTATACACCAATGTACTGAATAACCAAAAACCCTGTATACGTTAAAATGAACGGAAACCTGCTCTATTATTATGGTCGTATGAAAATGTAATAAAAAAAAATCGCTGTTGGTTTTTTAATAAATAAATCAATAAATAAGTTTGTTTTATTATAATAGCAAGTAAAATGTAATAGTTATAAGAAAATACTTTCAAAACACTAAATAAAAGACGTTTTCCACCGGGGTGGTAAAAGCTTGTTTTTTATAAGTATTAAAAATACTTACAAAAAACAAGCTTTTATTATTATTACCATCTAGCATCATAAAGTACTCGTCAAGACGAATCAAATGAGCCCAAACTCGATGGGGTTACGTCGTTTAATTACGGAGTTCCTATGGCCACCTTCCAGCTCCATCATCAGATCAGCTCCATGTCATAATAATATTGCATTGTCATCCGATTTATACATATATGCAAAATTTCAGCTCAATCGGAAACCGGGAAGTGGGTCAAATTTACCTAGCAAGATTTGATTACAGACAGACAACTGACAAGTGAAAGTAAATAAAAGCTTGTAATAAGTTAAATCAATGTGAGGTTTATTTTTGCACAAGCCATAGGTTAAACGCGCCAGGCGGCCAGGAAGTAGATAAGCCGAATTCTTAGTAATAAACAATGTCAAGGTCGCAAGACGCATTCATTCGTTACATTGTTGTCAAACGTATATTTTGCTACAGCAGCGCTACACGTTACAAACGAAATTGCCAAGAACTAATCGAAATACAATTTCTTATATTGTGGCTGTAAAGTGAAGTCCAATTTTTTTTTTTTTTACATAGTTCACATAGTACTTTAGACCAAGACGCGTGGTTTGGCAATGTCAACCAAAATGACGTCCGTATATGGGACGCCAAAAGCAGGTGGACGCCATTTTAAATGCAATTAACTCCATATTGGACGCCGAAACGGTTCTAGGATATAAATATATATATATATATATATATATATATATATATATATATATATATATATATATATATATATATATATATATATATATTCATATCAATTCTTTTTAAATATACATTTTTACATATATATTGTAGTAGTATATTATATTTATAATAATATGTAAGTAGGTATGTAATATGTAAACCATCTTATAGGTATATATATTTTTTTGTAACTAGTCTATGTATACAGATACTGCGCACCACCGTCTAGTATTGTAATATAAGTCCTGTTCCATTCCTAGGTTGTCTGTAAGAAATTGCCTAGTGTGATAAGACCGCCGATTGTTTACCTAACATTTAGATATTTAGCTCAGTAAGTTTATTTGTAATTATTTGGTACGCAATAAAGTATTATTCTATTCTATTCTATTCTATATATAAGAGAAAAATAATAAAATTATTATGCACGCACTCAAACTGCTGAAGGGATTGATAGAAACTGAACTGTTGATTATAATATGTGTGTCAATAAATGAGCCAGCAGCTTTTCTTATGGTAGAGTTAATTTTTTTTTTTTTGAAACATGTTATATTTGTATACGAATAGGTATGTACTTTATTTCTGAACGAGTTTTGTTAATTCGTGAAGCAAATAGAATAAAAATACATGAAAAATAAAATATGCCCAAGCTTAGATAAAAGAAAATGTTAACAATTTAAAAAGAATTCTTTGTACAAAAACACAGCCTAATAAATATTTAGGACCGTCTGTGTTATATCACCCACGCAAAACGAAGGTCAACGATCTCACTGCAACAACCTGAATATTTTTGTTATGACGCTGTGTCATAGTAAGTTAATTTAATTTTCCGACAATGTCCCTTACAAATTACTTTAAATTTTAATCTTCAAAATAGTAATATTATATGAAGAGACTAGAGACTAGGTGATTTGCGCGAATTAGAAAAAAGCTTTTGACCTATACTTACACAAAATTCCATCAAAACCGGACGTTTAGAAGCAGTGCAAAAAGACACACTGTGAAACGAGTTTTTTTTATATTGTATTAGGTTGTTTATCTACCTCCAAAGCTACTTATTATGTACCTACATTGGATAACAAATAGAAAACTTTTCAACGTCAACAGCAAGCAATGTAGCGGGTATTTGCTAGTGTAATAGGAAAAGTTGACGTTACTTAGACCATCCTAAAGGTATACATTTTACAAGGCATATGATGATTATGATAAATAGGAAAAGTTAAAGTAACCTGGTGTAAGGTGTAATACTTAAATAATATTCTACGGCAATCCATGGAATCTCTAGTTTACCTAACTAGGTACCCTTTAAAAGGCCTGAATGAGAATGCCAGACGAACGCGTATCTTATAAACGATTAGGGTCATTTATGAATGACGTAAGTAAAATACTGGTTGATTATTCATTTATTGCGAAAGTGCCGACGAACAATATTGTTGTAGATGTATGATATTTGCGCGTGTGTGGCTTGGCCAGTGATACCACACTACGAAACTTGGATAAATTTTAGGGAAACTTTTCCTTTGATCTAAAAGGTATAATGATAACAAATGTTAAGTACATAGTATGTAGGTTTATTTTGATATAATTCATATTAGGCTGTGAGTTAGTTTAAAATCTAAGTTTTACCCTAAATAAAAAAAATGAATTATGAATTATTAATGAACTCATTTACTCGTACTATGGGTATGTACCGATGGGCTATAAAACATTAGTTACAATAATTATAATATAGAAATAATACCTAATTAATTTTCATTTTCAGAAAAATATAATTTAGGAACGTCGGTGGTGGTTTTGGTGCGTGCTACGATAGGGATATAGGAAGGTTCTTATGGTACATATAATTATAGTTGCAGTGGGTTTAAGTGGGCAATGTTTTTCCAGTGTCATAAAAGGGTAGATAGGATAGATACATAAGTATAAGAGTATGAAACCAAAACCGAGTGTACCTGTGTCCCAAGTTCCACACCTCCACTCCTACATACCAAAGCTTTATAACTTTATAAAGCTTCCATGCTATACATATACTCGTATATGGTAAATAAATGCAATATTGAATCATCGAGACCGGTCGTCGCAGGTATGTGGCAAGAGGCGAGTGGCAAGCTGGCAGCTGGCAACTCAGTCGTACGTATGCCGCTACACAACCACATACGGCTGAACGAACACAGAGAGAGTCCGTGCGAGCCCGCTTACCGTTAACAATGTCATAAATACATCTATTAAAACACGTGTTCTGACTTTCGGACCGAGCCTTGGACTCATCTATCAAGTAAGTACTTTTAACTTATGATAGCCTCTACGTCTATATCGCGCCCTAATGAAACTAAATAATTTTAAATAATTGGCGCGTGGCTAAAACCGTAACTTCTTATTTTGTATGTAGTGTTTTGCAACACTAACGCCACCCTTTCAAAGATAAGCACGATCTACAAGATCGTTGTTTCTTAAGATTTTATGATCAATGCATTTCTGTGTACGGTCAAGATGCAATTATACGTGGTGTGTATTATGTATTGTTTTTATAATAGATATTGCTCTTAGAGTGATAAGGCAAAGTCACCTAAGGACGTGTAAGGTCTAAGATGCTTATTGCGCAAGTATTGTAAAATAAAATATAGTAAGTATTAGCTCAGTGTACGCTCGTATAGAGTTACCAATGCAGATGTACTTATAATAATTGTTTAAACAGCTGCTGGTTGAAAACTTTGCGAAATAAAAATTGTGCTAAATGAATTTGAGTTGCTACGAGTAAATACGAATGCTATTTTTTAATCATAACGTATTTAATTAGGTATAATATTTAATATACAAGGACATACACAATATGTTATAAATTAATTAATTACTAATAAATAAATTACTTGCTACTTGCTCTACAAAACACAAGCTCTACAAATTTTATAATTTAAAGTCTGATTATAATAATAATGGTATGTGATCGACCTGAAGATTAAACAAAAGTGTTCTTAAAATGTTTTTGAGGTGTTAGATACTAGTGGTTGATGGATATAAGATAAGGAGGGGATGGAACTCTGGTTATATTATTACCTGTAAATTGTAAGACATACTTAATATTTAAAAGTAGCTGCAGTGTTATTTCTTTTTGGTCCATAATTTCATATCCAAAAAAATGTTATAAAAACGTTTATAAACTTTGTTTGCTTTATTTCCAGGTTTATTAATCTGGCTCCAATAACAAAATCTTCGGCTGGCTCCACTGGCAAGAGTGGAGTCAGCCCGTTGGGCAAAAATATCGGAGTCAAATCTGGTGGCACTGGCAGCAAACTTTCATCTATGGGATCCACCAGTAATAAGTCAAAGACAAGCAATTTTGGTTCCACCGCAAGCAAAACAAGCAATTTTGGTTCATCCCCGAGCAAGGCAAGCAATTTCGGTTCTACTGCAAGCAAAACAAGCACATTCGGTTCTACAGCTAGCAAAGCTGGCGATTTTGGTTCGAGTAAAACTAGCCACTTGAGTCCAATGGCGAGCAAATCAGGAAATTTTAGTTCTACAGCAAGCACTGTGAGCAAAACAAGCAGTTTTAGTTCCACAGCGAGCAAAACAAACACTTTTGGCTCTACACCAAGTAAGCCTAGTTCCTTTGGATCCTTTGGACATGGAAAAGATAACTCGAGTAGCAGAACTCCGTCATTCTTTGGGGGAGAAGGCGCAAAGGCTACTGGGCACACGCCAAGCACGTCTAGGATGGCATACGACACTTTACCTTTTACAAATCCTAAGGAAAAATCCAGAGGTTTCGGAATAATATGGATACCTGGAAGGAAGCGGAATAAGAAGAAGGATCAAGTTTTCAGCACTCTCAACAATGACAAAGGTGAAAGAAAACCGACTATGTATAACATGTAAGTAAATAGATACCTCCATAATCCATAATCGGTGTTCTTACCCAGTGGCGGCGCTAGACCACGCGTGGGCGTCGGCGAAATTAGGTTCGCGAGGCCCCCCCCTTTTTCGGCAAGCATTTTTTACAAACTGAGGAGAGAGGGACATATTTAAGCGAATTCATAAAATATTGAATACTTTACACCTTTTTTACACTAAACGACTCGTAAGATTCATCTTTGTAAATTAACGGCATAAACTCACTTGTATTTACTTAATCTTCGTGCCTTACGCCTCGATGATAGGTATATTTTTTAAATTCTGTCTAAGTGAGTATGAAAGGTATGCGTTTATCTCGCTCCGAGTGGTAATAAAAGCATTATTATCTGTAGGAGCGCGAGCAGCTCGCTGCGAGCGCCGAGAAAATTTTGAATTTTTCAGCACGAGTAATGTGCGTTTAGCTTGCTCCAAGTGGCTAGGAAACTAAATATTCTTATCTATAAAAGTGCGAGCAGCTCGTTGCTAGCCTCGAGAAAATTTTGAATTTTTCAGTACGAATAATGTACGCTTAGCTTGCTCCGAGTGGCTAGGAAACTAAATATTCTTATCTATAAAAGCGC
Source organism: Hemithea aestivaria (assembly GCA_947507615.1). NCBI lineage: Eukaryota > Metazoa > Arthropoda > Insecta > Lepidoptera > Geometridae > Hemithea > Hemithea aestivaria. The sequence continues at coordinate 8,754,623 of OX382323.1, forward strand.
GAGCAGCTCGCTGCGAGCGCCGAGAAAACTTTGAATTTTTCAGTACGAATAATGTACGCTTAGCTTGCTCCGAGTGGCTAGGAAACTAAATATTCTTACCTATAAAAGCGCGAGCAGCTCGCTGCGAGCGCAGCGCCGAGAAAATTTTGTATTTTTCAGCACAAGTAATGTACGATTAGCTTGCTCCAAGTGGCTAGGAAACTTAATATTCTTATCTATAAAAGCGCGAGCAGCTCGCTGTGAGCGCCGAGAAAATTTTGAATTTTTCAGTACAAATAATGTACGCTTAACTTGCTCCGAGTGACTAGGAAACTAAACATCCTTACCTATAAAAGCGCGAGCAGCTCGCTGCGAGCGCAGCACCGAGAAAATTTTGGATTTTTCAGTACGAATAATGTACGCTTAGCTTGCTCCGAGTGGCTAGGAATCTAAATATTCTTATCTATAAAAGCGCGAGCAGCTCGCTGCGAGCGCCGAAAAAATTTTGAATTTTTCAGTACGAATAATGTACGCTTAGCTTGCTCCGAGTGGCTAGAAATCTAAATATTATATTCTCATGTATAAAAACGCGAGCAGCTCGCTGCGAGCGCCGAGAAAATTTTGAATTTTTCAGTACGAATAATGTACGCTTAGATTGCTTCGAGTTGCTAGGTAAATATTATATTCTTATGTATAAAAGAGAATATAATCATATATCTTATGTATTAAGAGAATATTTTGAAATTTTTCTTCACGAATTATGTGCATTTGCTTGCTTCGAGTGGCAAGGAAACTGAATTAAAATTAAATATTTTATCTAGTAAGAGCGCAACCAGAGAAAATTTTGTATTTTAACTCGTTCTAAGAGTCACGAGATTACAATAATTTTGCTAATTAGAGAGCGAGCAGTTAGCTGCGAGCGCCGAGAAAATTTTAAAAAGAGTTTGCTAGCCGCTGATTTTGACAAGAAAAAAAATTAAGCCACATTAAATTACTTAATTTTCATGGCTCCCATGGCCGCGAGGCCCTGGATCAGCGCCTGATATTAACATGGAGTTAGTAGTACCTTTATATAGTTCGAAAGGCTAGACATAAATATAGATGGAAGTCTTGCGCTGTATCGTCTGTAGCTCTACGGTAAGGGGTGCGGGGGGATGCGTCACATTATTTGGCAATTTTTTTTTTTTTTAAATAAATTGTAAGCGCCGTGCGGCCTTACTTTATCCAATAACCTTTTGCCCTTACTTTATCTAATTACCTTATTATAAAATAAAAACATACTATTTATACAACACATATATAATTCAAACCAAGTACACAATTGTCTCATACGCGTTATGAATGAGATTAATAATCACATTAGTTACAACAATATATAATTACATATTTACAAAATAATTACCAAACATAATTATTAACAACTGTATACAGAAATTCAGTAGTAATAAAGAAGTATTGCAGACTTCTCATGATTAACGACTTTAAATGTTTCACAAAATATGTACTTTAAATTGAACTATTACAGAAATCACATAATTAATCATTGTACACAAGTGAATTAAAAATATAAAAGTAAAATAAAAAAATTAAAAATATAACAAGCAGTTCACCATTTTGTGGCGGCGGGTGTCTTGGATTTTATATATATACCATCTTCTTCTTCTTCTTAGCGTATATCCCAGCTAATAGCCAGGGTCCGCTTTCCGACTTCTTTTTCTCCACTTTGCTCAGTCTTCAGCATCTTCCACGTTGAGTTCATTGGCTCTCATGTCGTCCCTTACGAGGTCAAGCCAGCGCCGTTTCGGCCTACCGCGAGGTCTTGCTCCTGTGACATTAAGGTCAAAGCACCTGTTTCCCACATTCTCCGCTGGTCTACATAAGACATGACCGTACCATCTCAGGCGACTCTCCTGGAGCTTATCCGCAACGTCACGTACGTGAAGGCATTTTATATATATATACCATATAGTATTCTAATAGTCGAGCCGCGAGCCCATACATTTGATACCCATAATGACGAAGTTGTGGAAAACAAGTATTCCGCCATTATGTAGCGGCGGCCATCTCGGATCTATTTCCACCAAACATGATAAAAAACACTATCGATTAACTCTACTTTCAAACAAAAAGAACTAGATCAAAATCAGTTCATCTGTTCAGGAGCTATGATACCACATAGACACACACAGCCATAGACAATCACGTCAAACTTAGCACATCGTAATTTTATGTCAGGGGCTCAAAACTAAATATTACATAATATAAAAATTGTGATCATTGATGATGGTAAACGGCTGGTTTTCATTTCTCGTGATATCCCCAGCAGACCTAATCCATGTGCTTGGTAACTGAAACAATAAAATTATAATGAAATGAAAGAGCAGAATTAACACTTAATATTAAATAATAACTAATAATTGAATAACATTTTTTTTATTTTATTTTAAACATAATATGTATATAACATTTTATAGTGTTTTATAGAGACAAAAAAGTTTTATGGATTTTAAATAACATATATAATATGACTTCCATGTGCTACTGTAACCACTAATTATGCAGAGCTAGCCACGTGGTCATACCAAGTTTCATTGGAGTCAAATTGGCTTTGTGAGTGTGTGAATGAACCACAATCATCAACATACGCAAATACGCACACAATCAAATATACATATTTAATAATATTTTTTGTGGACTTATGTATTATTTTCTGTTATGAATGTAATCATTGTTAATGCTCGAATAAACATGTTTCTTTCTTTCTTTACATATCAGGCCATGCTTTAGAAGCATGGCCGTACATGCTTGTTCATAAATTGTATTAAAAATAATATGGGCAAATGGTATTTAAATTTAAACAAGTGAAATTTTAAAAATACTTTTTAAAAACAAGCTTTAATTATTATTACCATCTTGCATCATAAAGTACTCGTCAAGACGAATCAAATGAGCCATAACTCAATGGGGTTGGGATGTTTTATGACGGAGTTCCTATGGCCACCTTCCAGCTCCATCATCAGATCAGCTCGATGTCATAAAAATATTGCGTTGTCATCCGATTTACACACGCATGCAAATTTTCAGCTCAATTGGAAATCGGGAAGTGGGTCAAATTAAACTTGCAAGATTTGATTACAGACAGACAGACAGACCGACAGACAGACAGACAGACAACAGATAGGTGAAAGTAATTAAAAGCTTGTAAAAAATGTCAGCTAATTATACAAATTTATAAAATTGACAACATACCTTTAGGAGTAGGTAATTGATTTTTTTCTCAGTCCTCTTTTTTTAATCTTCTTTCACGGCATCATGAGCAACTTTTATATATATTATTAAAATACAAACTTTAAATAATATGTGCAGATTGAACTGGTTTGGTTTTATGACAGAACTCCCGCTGTTCTGAATGGATTTGTACTATAATCTGCTCTGTAGCATCTGAAACATAAAATTTTTACATTTTAAATTTATTTTGTAAGAATATAAGTGACTTAAGACCACAGAATAACTAAAAGTACTAACACACTATGGTCTAGGAACTATTTTTTATTGCATTAATTTTTTGAGTGCCAAAATTTCAAAGCAATCTTGTTACATTTAGACAATCCTCCTCTGTTATAAGAGACACCAATTATTGTATATTTCTAATGAGCAGACTAAATAAATGAAAACATGTAAAGCCCCGGACATTGTTGTTTGTCCTTTAACAATTTATTTGCACATAGATTATGGATATAGAAAACTTACAGTCTGAATGTAATTTGGCAATGTCTATCCTTGGAAGAAGATTTAGGAATCGGTAAACTGTTTTCCTCCGGTGATGCTCTTAAAAACTGAAATAGAACAAATAAGGTTACAGATATTTTGTTTTCATTTTTGCTTTTTAATGATGATTGTTAATGAGATCACAAACAAATATATTACATTATAAACTATTTGTATAATTAAGAACTACAGCATTATAGACAAAATTTTGTTTTTTTTATTTGGTCTAGTTGAAAATATCTATTAGGTACATCTAGAAATATAAAATAAGGTAAAAAAATTTAGTCGAGAATAATAAAGGAACATAACCTCTAAAAGTTTGTTTTCGAAAATCATGAGGAACTTCTTAAGTGGTTTTAGTATTATTCAAGTTAAATTACAAAAAATGATTGCGCATCATGTGCTAATTAAGGTTATAATTATAAAAAACTTACTTTTTCATGATTATTATTGTTTTTTTTTTCATTCTGAAAATATCCATAATTTTCCTGCTTTCAATCGATATCCACATTTTCATTTTGTAGTTTTAGTTTACCTATTTTAAAACCACACAACAATACAAACTACATAATACTAAATAAAAACATATTTTTCGTCGATATTTTTCGTTGATATGTAAACAATATGGCCGAATAGTTTTGTGTTGCCAGCTGTCGCAAAAATAGTCCCATAATTCCGATTTTTTTAGAAAAAAATCCGGGGCAGGCAAATCCTTTTTTAACCCCCGACGCAAAAACGACGGGGTGTTATAAGTTAAACATGTCTGTCTGTCTGTGTATGTGTGTGTGTATGTGTCTGTCTGTGGGTTCGTACCTCCCAAACGGATAAACGGATTATGATTTAGTTTTTTTTGTTTAAAAGTAGAGTCAGTCGAGAGTGTTTTTAGCTATGTTTGGTAGAAATCGGTCTAAGATGGCGGCCGCTACAAAATAGCGGATTACTTTTTTTTCCACGACCCCTTCAATATGAAAATCAAATGAAAGGGCTTATCAAGTAAAATACAGCCCACTATATAAATTTAAAATCCGAGATGGCCGCCATCAAAAAAATGGTGAATTAAATAGGTACGTATTGCGTTGGGGGTATTTAAATTTTTTAATTTAATTTACTTGTTATTAATTTATATAAAAGTATTTAAATTTCCGATTTATAGAATACGTGCAATTCTCGATGCGTGGGATAGTATGACGTCATCATACATAACTTTCTTAGTTCGTTCGCGCACTTAGCACGGTGTCGTCTTAAGTTTCATCAGAAATAGTAAATAGGTACCTTAATGTCTAATTTAATTACCAGGAAATTATGTGCTATGCCGAAATGTACTTAAACAACCATTAATACTACTAAGCGGAGCGATGTTAATTGACATCAAATGTCACGTGGTTGTTAGCGAGCTTGACGTGGTTGAACTTGTTTTTTATTACGAATTCTGGACAGACCGACATCAGTTGATGAGGTTAGGTATGAACAATGATTACAAATTTCGATCCGAGCGAGCGTAGCAAGCGTGCTGCCGTAGCAGACGGCGAAGCACCAGATCCGACTTGTGCGACTTATTCCAGAGTTCTCAATCATGCTAATTTTGTAGCGAGCACAATATAATAACATTTAAACATGTTGATAACAACATCTATCACGTTTTAAAGGATTGAGGCAGAAAAAGAGCAGGTTTCTAGGATTCCGTAGCCAAATGGCAAAAAAGGGAACCCTTATAGAATCGGCATTTCTGTCCATCCGTATGTCCGTATGTTTTTACCGAAACTATACTCTTGAACCTTGGTAAGTAGATGTTTTCAGTAAACCGCATTAAGATTTAAACACAAAAATAGAAAAAAACAATTAATTTTTGGGGTTTTCCATACTTTTTAATGAAACTCATTTTTTTTCTTCAAATTCAGACTTGTGGAGTATATATGGACAGGTCTTAAAAATAAAATTGAGGTTTCTAATATCATTACGCTTCAAAGTGGAAAAATGTGTCCCTGTAAATTCTAAAATGAAGCAATGAATCTATGTGCAAATGAAATGTAAAAATAATATAAGATGTACTTTACCATGCAAACTTCCTCCGAAAACTGTTTTGAACAAGATCTAATAATTCATTTTTTTAACGCGTTATGAATCATTAACCGCATTTTACCTTTCATTCAGTCAACTCAAAAGCTACAACGAGCTACAAGAACTTTTATATTATGTAACTTGCTGCTACGGAACTATTCATGGGCGGGTCCGACTCGCACTTGACTGCTTTCTTTAAAGTATGACCCCGCATAGATTTTTACAGGGTAGTTAGATTTTAAATATTCAGAGAATGAAAAAGAGGTAGAAAAATAGAGGATCATAGTTTGTTCTCTTATATCACGAGTATCAAATATTGTAAAATAAAGCTTTTAAGCAAAAACATAAACTCTTCAATAATAATTATATCCCTCAAAAAGATTTGCTCGAAAAAAATTTCACACATGTTAATAAATCCTCAACTTTTGTGGAGTTACCTTCAGTCTGGCATCACTGAAATATACGGAAATAGTAAATCCACAGACTAAATAGGAAAACTCATACCGGAAGTCGGATTTTGTAGTGTTACCATTATATATTTTTAAATTATCTGTGATGATCATTCCTTTATTCTGACGCAGCGCGCCGCTGACGTTTTTTTTTTTTCATGGGAGATTTTTATCTATGTGGGCTGTATGTCGCTATTTTCGCCTTCCTAAAATATTTTAAGTCCTACCTAAATCATTATAATACTTGAAAAGGTCTTCTTTTGATGCATTTTGATCTTTTTCTTTTTGAAGCCCTTAAGCACTTCACAATTACTTAACTCGCGAATATGTTTAAAAAAAATGAATGAATAAATTTTAAATAATTAAAAATTTTGCGAGGCCCCCTCAAGCGCGAGGCCGTCGGCGGTCGCCGACGTCGCTGACGCCTAGCGCCGCTACTGTTCTTACCTAATATTATACAATAACTCTTTATTGCAAACCTGGTTACAAGAAATTGTTTCTTAAGTAGACAATAGGTTACACATAAAGTTATTGGGTATAATATTTACATCGGCGGCCTTATCGCATAGCCATATCGTACAGACAACCAGATTATAATAATTTTAAGATTAACGAAATAGAAGTACCTTCGTTAGGTTGTACTTTGTTAAAAAAAAACGTGTAACGCCATCTATTGAGAAATATAACAGCCTATTGAAACATAATGGCAAATGTAATTGTGGTACGGCTCTTACAAAAAAACCAAAATCAGCAGCCAGTTTTGCTGTCAGTGTCAAAAAATCAAAAACCATAGACTATGTGTACCATAGACAGATTAGAAATGACATTTTTTTATCAACAATCAACGAAGACCCTCAGAGTATGATTCTTACTCTTAGACGAAGACCAAACAAAGAGGCCACTGTAAAATGGTTGGATTACGGTTTTAACTTTTTTGCTGTTCTATCAGCCTGTAGTTGATTTATTTAGATTTTTATGAATTACACATATATTGTTGTTTACTTGTGGTGATTTTTAATTCATAACATTTCCATCAAACGAATAGATTGAACTCAATTTCGTATTACAAATTATTGAAACCGGACTTCTTGGTGTTTGTTTACATTTGTCATCCACGGGACCAACATCAATCAAAATGCAACAGAACAATAATTTCGATACAATCATCAGCACCTGGCGTCGTATGTCTGGAGAACAAGCGGATTCTGTTACAGTGAGGTGAATTATCCAATTTGCTAAAGTTCGCTGTAATTTGAAGCCGTGGCCGAAGTACCTATTGTTCGATTATTGAGTTTGCTGCAAACGGTGTCATGAAATTCAATCTTCGTTCGTCATTGTGCTGAGTGAAGTGATGCTTATTAGTTGGTTTCTTTTACAGTATGTCTGGAGACTCTCCTGATTTCCAAGTTCACAAGAGAAGGGATGAAGAGTCCACGTTATTAGTGCCTGACAAGTTGAAGGGGCCTATAGCTACTGTAGCGAGTGCAGGCGCGGCGTCGGCAATTGGCGAGCTTCCTTCCATCACACCTGTCTCTGAGTTGGAGGAGAAACTTTTAAATCATGATAAGGAGGACACTAAGGTATTCCATTTACCTATTTTTAACATTCTTATTTATTTATTTAGTCAACAACACATGTAGGTACCTACAAAATTAGGTCAATTTAGTCCTCCACATACCCTGTAAGGCGCTTGTTGTGTGCGAGCATGCAATCTTTCCAAATATGCTTAGTTTAGAGTACCTATTCTAGTGAAAACAAAAATATGATGTTCCTGTGGAAAATATATGTACCTTTAGGTACCTAAAATAATGAAAAGATTTTTGAATACAAAAATTTATAATAGGTAACTTATATCCACGTAAATAAATAAAAATTGCCAAAATTTATAGAAATATTCTATCCCTTCAAGAATATTTAACTTTACCATTTTAATTATTTATAAATGTCTTTGAAGATAGGTTTTTCAATATAGGTGCAAAACATAAATGTCTACGTTCTTATTTCCAGGAGGCTGCCGGTGATGCCACAAACAAAGAAGAGTCTGACTACTTGGAGAATGACAAATTACCAGAGAGCAAACCAGATAAAACTGCAGACAAAGTAGACAGTGTGTTTGTCAGTCCACCCGTACCTATGAAGCCACCACCCGAGCAAACCAGTGGCAACACAAATGAGGATGACTGCATCATCACTTGCCTATATTACACATTACAGTGCTGTGATTGTGTTCTTATGTAAGATATATCATGATATTTGCACAAGTCTTGAGCACTGGGTCTATCTATTTCTATGACTGAGTACACATTGGGTGCTTTCAAATAAATGGGCTTTACCTATGTGCGTCTTAAGAACCAGGAGTTCTTGCATGTGTAAACTCAAACTTAAAATTCATTTATTCAAATAGGCTACAATGGAGCACTTTTGCAAGTCAATTTTACATTTCAATTGTACACTTCAATAGCACTAGACTCTAGACTAGATATTTCTCTAGACGCATGTTAGCAAAGCGCATGTTTGAAAGCGTCCAATGTGTACTCACTCTAAATTTGTGCCTTTCTAAATTCAACTTTTACCTCAACTTTTTGACTAGTGCTGTGCTGTAAGATCTACGAGTTTTAGTGTAGGCGATATGGGATGATTTGGAGTAAAGTTATAGAATACATGTAGAATGAACATGAGCGTCTCGAATTGGTTTAAAGGTGTCTTTAAAAATTTGATCTCAATACATTTTTGTCCTGCAACTTTATCAGTTTTGATATGATCTATATGGCATTTTATGGGCGTCTTTAAAAACAATGTACAAAAATTTAAGGATAGAAATGAAACCAAAACATATTTCAAGATCTAAGATTCTACTACTTTTATAGTTGGATAACTGAAAATAACTTTAAAATGTCTTCAGAAGTGAGCCCAGATCTGATAAAAGATTAGTAGGCATTGCAGTTAAGAATATGTATTTTCAGTCACATTGAGTTCCTTTGAACATTTTTCTTTGGCTTTGGCATGATAGTACAGCTACTTTTATTTGGGTGTATCTAGCCCAATTTTAAATGTTTAATTCTCATGTTCACGCTCGATCCAAACAGACTTCTCCATTCTTGCTAATGCTCACAATGTACTTTCTTCCGAATGTGCTCTAACTTGTGCCTCTTTAAATGCCATGTTTTAACCAGAACTTTATACATTTGCCTGTTTCATTTAGCTACTTTCCACGTTTTTATGCAATGAATTTTAGGAATTGTATTTTAAAAGCTCAAAATGAAAGCTCAATTTTACATAGATACTAAGATTTTAATGCAAATGTATACAGATCTGGTATAACTTTTTATGATTGCCAAACTAACATAATATTCATACTCATTTATGTCTCAATTGATAAGCAATATATAAGTATTATTTGGCAGCTACCTATTATTATGCCAATACTATTTAGGATCTGTTTAGGATTGTAATCTCATATTGAATTTTAAGTAAATTTAGGTCATAGTTTATTTCTCTCACTCATTTCTTTTTGTGATTTTTATGAGTGCTGTGTGCATGATATTCCATAATGCCGGGATGACGGGAAGTTCTGACTTCTATGATTATTCTGCGCCGATTCATTGCTTCACATCAGGCAAGTGTGAACATAGACTATTCTTTTAAAAAATGTAAATTTTTGAATATTGTTTAGTTTTACTTTATTAAGTCTCGGTAATGGAAGATGAGATTCTTTATTATAAATTTAAGTTAGTTATATAAAAATAAATTTAAAGTCAAGTTTACATTTATTATGTATCGGTACATTTATTTATAAGGATTGGTTCTTACTGAAAAAATATGAAAAGTTTTGGCTCATCTTGTAAAATACAGTTTTGTTAGTGTGTGGTGTGATCTTGAATTGATAGCGCACAATTATCGCCCACGTTTGAGTCAAGAGTTACTTCACTGCTCCAATTGGATCAATTCATTAATTGCAAAAACACTTGAATAGCCCGAGCTCAATTATTGAGATCAGAGCTCAAATTGAAACTGAACTAGTAATTATACCCAATTCCAGTAGATACTAATTCTTATATTAATTGTATCATTCTTCCTAAAATAAATATAAGATGAAAAAGACTATTATTAGAGTAGGAATCAATACATTCCTTTGTATTCCATTCATGTTAGTCCCATGTGATAGAGAGTATAATATTAATATATTTTTATATTCATTTTTAGAGATGGACATTTTTAAAACTTTACATACATTTTGAGATGTAACATAGTCATAAGGACTGGATAAAATTATAATGAAATTTCTTAGCTTATTTGCAAATGTATTTGATAATGTTAAAAGCGAAATTTGACGAATGGTGCTCTGCAAAATAAAATTATACATAATATATTATGCATAAGTGAATATACATGAAGTACTTTAAGGTTGACTCCTAATGTTTCTATAGTTTACTTTGATCATTATAAAGCAACTGAATGTCTTTCTAAAAAATGAATTTGTAAGGTATTATAAAGTAGTGATTTTTATGAGTATTTACATTTCAAACTGTACTCAGTTCTTAGAATTTAATATTAGTAATCAATAAAGATATGAAATTAATAGTGATTTTACTTAGAAACATGTACCTGATACCTTTTTTTACCCAGGAAAAATGCGTTACGCTTCATCACCGCACGCCGGGGGACGTGAGGCATGTACCTGGTTAATTTCAGACTCAAACCTGAGACTTATAGGTAGGCCATATCCATGTCGCTCAGTAGGTATCAACTTCACTATCAAAAAAATGACAAAAACTTGTAAGAGAATTTGATACTATTTGCGAAGTGAAGAGCCAGCTTTATCCGAAGTGTCATGAAAATGAAATTATATGGTGTAACTTTCAAGACTGAACGACGAATGTGTGTAGGTAGTAACTAAAACTAGAAAATAATATTATGAGCACGCCATTTATTGGAATATTGCATACGACTGCAACATTATAGAAAAAATGGTCACAAAATCTTCGAAAAAAAATTACATTTTCAGGGGGTATCAATTATTTTGAACCATCTTACATAGGTACATAAATTCATATAGAGACTATAATATAAATACTGAGAAACTACTTTTTGTACATGTTGACATACACATTAAAATATTTTTTTAAATACAATTATATTACGCCGATGCGATGGTTTGCAAAAACAATTTCTATTTTCACAATAGTGGATTATAGGTAGGTATAGTTTAAGCATTGGACTACTAAGAGCCGTAGGGTGTGCATATTATATTTTTGTCGTAATATGGCGATTATTCCACTGCACCGCGATGCGCGATGCGATCGTCGCATAGAGTGTGGGTAGTCTCAGAATTTTACAATTAAAAAAAAACGCGCGGCGATTGCGATGTTAGGCGTGTTTGCTTCACAAATAGGAATACTTGAATACAATATTAAAATCTGAGATCCCCCGTATTACGACAGAGTACGGTGCAGTAGGAGATTCGTCAAAAAATATTTTGCATACAAAGATACAAAAATTTTAATAGCAGGTGTTATAAAAAGACAATAATATTTATGATTGGAATTGTACCTACTGTCCTACTGTATGATCCTCTTTACACGGAAAATATCTTTTTTATTTTCACAATAAATAGTTATTCTTGAATTAAAAGTTCAATTATAATTTCAATGTAGTATCTGACAAAAACGTTGATCTCAAAACATTAATGTATCTTTTTATAGCACCTTTTTTAATAAATCTGGGGAATCACATTACTTACTAGGCATTCAAACTAGTTGCATGGTAACTATTTAGTTACAAATTTCAAATAACTAAGCTCATAAAACATCTTAATTATTTACTAAACAAATTGTGCTATAAGTTGCGATTTAAAGTTCCTTAATAAATCTATACTACTCAGATTGTTTTTTGTATAGTAAAGATGATTATCCTAATAAACTGTTGAAATCATTTTTTTATGTTAATAGGATCCTAAATTAAATTTTGCTAAAATACATTATTTGACTGTTAGTGGCGTCAAATAACTTGAGATTGAAAATCATGATGAAATTTGAAATGATTTCATTGACTCTGCTCAGAGACAATTAAAATCAATTTCGGGTTTCAATAATAATTTTGACATGCGCATGCTTCGCTTCTGCCTACCTGCACAGAACGCAGTCATTTTGGGGCAAATTGTTTGAATAGTCTTTACAATAAATATTAAAAATATATTATTAAATAAATATTAATATTTACTGTTAAATCCGCTCTAATACTACAGTAAAGTAGAATTAACAATAAATATTAATAATTCTCATTGATTTTCACAATGTAACGCCTAATTCCACCAATTAATAAAAAAATATTAAGTAAATAATAAATTAAAAATCAATTTCAACATTTAATTTTTTGGCATTTTTAATTACAATAATAATGCAAATATTTTTTTTCTATTCATTAAGCACGCTTTTAAACGTACTGAAACACACTAAGATTCCCGCACATATACAGAAAAGCTATTCACTGAGTTCTATACACTAATAGTAGGTACATTTTATACTGGGAGGAGACTCTAATATCTGCAGTACAAATGAAAACGAGCTTTATAAGAATATGACGAGTTTTTAAGGGTTAAATGACTAACACACCCTGTACTTGCAGTCCATAGTTGCAAATATCAAAAATGTCCTACTTAAACTAAGTAAAATTTATATTAAAATTAAGCACAATATTATGTAATTTTTATTTTATTATAATAAATATAGACTGCTCTTTGTATAGTGTGCAATGACATTGTGAACTTCATAAATAAATCAAAATATAAGAATATGAACTAAAACTGTTACATTTCGCTTGTCACAAGTCAAGCCAATTCAGACTAGGTGCTCTCCATGAAAATTTACATAAATATAACTGAAAATCATGTCTAATTTATTAAAATTGCTTGCTGGTGATTTACATACGGTATGTATATTAATATAAAAAATGAAAAAAAAAAAATATTTAAAGGATAACGGATAAAACAAAACATTTGAGCCATTTACTATAAATTTGTATATTATAGCTTTAATTAGCTTAAAACATTGTACGTACAAAATGGTATTAGTGCGCCTTTTATATTAGTCTTGTAAAGCTTTCGTAAACTTTTATTTCATAATATAATTCGGGTTTATACGCAAACAAAACAGGTAGCCCTAATTATACTGCTAGAGTCAAATCTCAAATTATAGGTAGTGTGGCCAGTCTATAAGTTAGACTTTCAGGTCACCAAGATTCCTTAGACCTAAAAACGGCCTCCTACATATTATATTAATGGATCCAGTCTTTCGGAACACAGTAGTGCCCAGATGAGAAAAATGCCACAGCGGGTTTTAAATCCAGGGTTCCCAAATTAAAAGCTGGACGATATTTGTGTACACTCACTTGTGTAAGGATTTTTAAAGTTTTTTTATTGTAGTGTTAGTCTATTAAACAATCAAGTACAAGCACAGTAACAGAACTATTCCCACATTCTGGGGCCGGAAAGGTTTTACGCTACATAAAAAAAACTATTAACAACATAAAATAAATGCAACATTTTTAAAGGAAATAATATGGTCACTAGTTCATCAGCAAGCTTGTCAGTATAATCAATTTTGTGATAAATTTGAATTACAATACCCACTAAGTTATGATTGTATTTGTTAAATAGGATTACTAGTGACCATAAATAATAAATATATAACTGGTAATATAAACTTAGTAAATACAAACGAGGTAATAAAAGAATAAGAGGAGGTATATTAAGAAATTTTGAGTTTTTCACGAACTAATTTTGTTATATGGTAAACCTCACATAGAGCCTGAAGGTGCGTTAATCTAAATATACTCGTATAAAATGAAAGAGTGACTGATTGACTGGTCTATCAACGCATACGCTATAGCCCAAACTACTTAACGGATTCGGTTGGAATTTGAAATACAGATATAGGTTTCATGACGTAGACCTTTGCTAAGAAAGGATTTTGCCACGCGGGCAAAGCCGCGAGCACAGGCTAGTATATTTATATAAGTAGATAATATTATAATACGTACCCAGAAGTGAATGGATAAGCTTAATAAGTAAATAAAATAAATACTATACAGTTCGTACGTACGTAGTATATAACACGGAATACACCATTAAATATCCTGGTGCATATAAAAACTCATTGAAAAATCTAATGGAATATGTTATTAACTATTGATAGTACGTATTATTGTAGGTTAACTTAATCTGCACAAGAAACACCCACATTGTGTTTTTGCGGTCAAGCACTAGACATGTAAAAACAAATAAATTCTGCAGCTAAGTATACAAAATGCTAAAATCAGGTAAGTTACAAAGGCCGCCGTGAAGACTTCTGACTTTGCTAGAAATTTGTACCAAAATTATAAAAGTATAATATGGAAATTACTAAAATAAACGAACGAACGAATCCGTGGTGGCAAAATTCTCAACAATATTAGACTTGAGTTTTACCTTTAGTTATTTAAAGTTATAGATAACGCTCATGGTAGTATTGAAACGGTTAAGTATTATATTTTGTATAAATTAAGAATAAATGTTCTTCAGCAAAGTTAAAATTCTTAACGACAGACCTAATATAATAATATGGCGCAATACTGATAAAAGCCTTTCTACAGGTTAATAACCAACCACGGGATCCTAGAGTTAAAAATCTATAAAAAAAAAAGAATAAAAAACGAACTGGCGCATTTATAGAATGCTCAAAGTGGAAAGTGCGTAAAAGGAATACCGAAGATCGGCGCAGTGGAATATAAAGTGAAAAAAAGCAGACCGGGATCTCGTCTAAACTAAAGCGACTATGCGGCTGAAGATGGCAGCAGACTAAACCAAAAAGGTGGGCTAAATGGGCTTCATTGAAAATCTTGCTGGGACACGGTCCTAATGAAGGTTATAACTAGCCACGGCCGAAGCCTACCACTAGTAAAGCGAATGGAATAACTGCACATAAAAATAATCATTGGCCGGGATTTGAACCCGGTGATCCAGAATGGGCAATCACATCTACACCATAACCCCGTGGCAGCCAACAATTTAAAATAATATATTTATGAATATATAATTTGTCCTTCTGATTGGCTTAAACTGTGTAGATTAGCTTTATTATTGTTAAAATAAGGACGGAATATAGCTGCTAAAGTATACAAATTATTAATTATACTCTTCATTCAATGAGGAAATTTAAAAGAACTATTACTATCTTCACATCAAGAGTTAAAATGTAATATTAAAAATTACATGTACACACAAAAATTTACTAATACAAATATATAGTAATTTGTATACATTTAAACATTGATTATTAAATATTCAAAATACATCTAAAGTGGTTCATTAAAATTGAGCTATCAGGTTTTTACACATTATCATAAAATATATACAGAAGTGAGAATTCTTTAAAAAAGAAAGTTTAATATCTAAGTACTTCAGAAAAATATACCTAATTATCATTATTTTGGGTTGCTCTTTTTTGATATACAGTCAAAATTTCTACATGTATTTATATATTTTTCTTTCTAACAACAATAATATAAAATAATTGAAATTTCTAATAACAATACATAATTACATTAATAATAATTTTATGTTACACTCAACACAATAAAAACAAAAATCACAAATTATTCTAAAACACTGGCAATGATTACCAATTTACTTGGCAAAAATATAAAGTTATACATGATTTTGTCTTATTTCAGTTTAATCCGGATAAAATATGTACAGACATTATAGCATTTGCATTGCGCATTGCGACATTGTTATTTTCCTGATTTTAAAATAAGAACAATGATACTTTTAAAAATAAATTTAAAACTCCACACATGATGTTATCAAAGGGATTATGAGAGCAATCTCGAAAAAATAAAATCATTGTAAATCGTCAAAAATGTTACCTATATAGTATGGTTAAGGCGTTTCTTAGTTTTGTCGCATAATATTATGCGACAAAGTTAAAACACCAATACTTTGTTTTGTACATTTATTATTTTATTTTTGGCAGGTTAAACATAGAGGATACCAGACAAAGTAGAGAAAAAGGGGCCAAATAGTACCTGGATATAGCCGGGAAATATTCTAGATAGAAAAGAAGTGATCTTAATATTCAAGTTATACCAGCGCAGCGTAACAGTTACATCAAATTTAATTTAAAAAAGTTCATTTTAAAATTTCAAACTTTCGATTGTCATTTCAAAACATCTAACATCAATTATAATTTAAAACACATCTATATAGGTAAACAAAATTAATACTAATTTTGGTGGATAGGTAAGGGATGTGCTTCCGTGTTAACAACGTATTTGTTAAGATCTATCAAATACCTATCGTCGCTGAACAGTAGAAAGAGATATTTCAAGGTCTCCGACATGAAGAATGAATCCATATGGTCACGGTGCACTGGTGTTTCCGATTTCACACTGGCTATTGATGAGTAACCGTGCTTCACTTTCGCGTATTTCTCGATTGCCTGTAATCATTTAAAAATACATTGTAATATAATATTTTTGGCCACGCGGCAGACCAAGGAAAAGATGGCGTGATGACCTTGACTCACGTGCGGAAGGATGGACGGATGGAGAGAGAGTAGGCGTAGGAGTAGGGGAGGGGAGGCTTTTGCAGTGGGATCCAACGGGGTCATAATAAAATATTGTACTAAGATCTATATATCCACGCCCATCGGTTTTACCCTCTGCCTGCCGGCAATAGCCTGTGTTAATCTAGGAACTATGCTATATCGGAGGAGTATAGGTTTCTTCCTCTGGAATCACCACAAACGGCAACGCAAGGAGTTAACACAATAGATCCCAAGGATTGAGAACCATAGATTTAGTAGGTATATTCGTCATCGTAGAACAACCGACATTCCAAAAGCGCGTGACCTATTTTAATTTGTCAAAAATACAAAATTGATAGTGAGGAGATAGATAGATAGATAGATAGATAATCCTTTATTGAAACACAAAAATGTACAAAAACAAACTTAGAACTACTATATAAAACTAAGTGTTACAATTGGCGGTCTTATCGCTAATAGCGATCTCTTCCAGACAACCGTGCAAGGAGAGGAGAGCAATTGTAATTCACATGGGTTAGGTGGTGTGTTTAAATTAAAAGATTCAAGGTGTTAAAATACTTATTATTTATATATTCAATACACATAATATAATACATACATATAGATAGTGACGACATGTGCCGACAATTCAACCAAAAACGGTCACAGCTGTCCATTTTTAACTTGTTTTATTGCCGTAAGAGATTATTTTCATTCTCGAGCTTTTGTTCGTCTTTAAGTATCAAAACTCTATGGATAGAACCGTGATTGGTAGCGGGGCTCAAAACATTTTTTTTTCGAGTTTTTCAAAATCCTAGGCCATAAAAACTCGTGAAGTCTTACCTGAAAGACTTGCCACCCCCAATCTTGATAGGTGGTGTTGCCAGTGATCTGGTACATATACCACAGGCTCTCGACGAATTCCGGCCTCAGCAACGAATGCGCGTCTGCAGCTTTCGTATACATGTCTTCAACAGCACTGACCTGAAATAAATATATAGTGTGCAATTCGTGTCTTGCCACTCTCTCTAATGTATGGATTTAGTGAGGGCCACAAAAAAAGGGATAAATGCCACTACAATAGGGATAAAAACCACGACCCTTAACCATATAGGAAAAGGTGATTTTCTCGAAGAAAACCACTAAAACATCACTTTTTTCCATAATATATGCCACAGTCACAAAACAGGCTACCCTTCTTAAAGCCAGTTCAAAACCTGAACGATATAAGTGCAAAAGTGCATAGAAACATCTATTCTGTTTTCGGAGAAAGACCATTTTCGATCCCTTCATCGATCATAATGAAATGAAATCATGAAAACATGAATTCCTTAAACTTGAGATTTTATCACTTGAGCAAAACAGTGGAGTCGATAGTAAAGTACAGGGGTACTTTCTGTTTACATTTATATTATAATCAAAATGAAACTACATAATATTTCACCAAATGAATCTGTAGAAAAATGTTTTTGAACATACAATTCTAACTTTCGATGTCATGTTCATTTCATAAAATGACTGCAATATCTTACCATATTAAAATGTGTGATCTCCGGTGCCAAAAACGTGGGATGAGCAGCATACGTCAAATAGCAGGTGTATATCAAATCCTCGGCCATCTTCATATGCCAATCAGGAAGGCCGTTCATATGACCCAAGGCCAAAGTTCCAGGGAAGAAACACGTCAAATGGTCCATCTTCGGGTTGAAGTTTTCTGAGCCAGCTGTCAATTCCCCAATGAAAAGACGTTTGTTTGGCGATGATTTCTTCGCGAGGTACTCCCTTACGCCCTCTATAGCAGTCAGATAGTCGTATAGCAAGCTGTGGAAAAAGAGACAGGAATTCTTCAAA
Source organism: Hemithea aestivaria (assembly GCA_947507615.1). Classification (NCBI taxonomy): domain Eukaryota; kingdom Metazoa; phylum Arthropoda; class Insecta; order Lepidoptera; family Geometridae; genus Hemithea; species Hemithea aestivaria. The sequence goes on from OX382323.1 coordinate 8,773,290, forward strand.
GCCTGCCAAAGGCAAAGCCTATATAGCTAAAATGGTTATCTTTTAGCACTTTCAAGCTACATACGACGAGCAAAATTATAAGAGTCGCCAGCTTCGCCCTTTTTAAGACTTTGTTCAGAAAATATTTCTTAACTTTTCTTGGATATCCCAATAAATCAGTGGAAAATTTTAGATCAATCCTTTCAGCAGATAGGCTATAGGCTATATGTATCGCCAGATTAAGTAAGCAATTTTTTTCTACACCAGCTTTTTATATGCATAGGCCATAACAATTCGCAATTCATAAGTTTGTTTTAAGAAATAATATTCGCATTGTAAAAACAATACTCGAATAATACAACTTAGGTCAAAATTCAATTTTAGCTCTCATACAAAACCTGTCAACCAGAAAATGGTCATGGTATATAATATTCGCTTTCCCTTCTATGTAGTTACTATATATCCGTAAGAGTTACTTTTTTCCTCTTTACATATCAAAACCCTATGGACCCCGCCCAGTCAGTGCAAGATAGTTAAAAAAAATACCCAGAATTTCACAGTGATGTAATATTTTGGGCGCACAGCACCAACGCCTCTCACTCAAGGGTCAAAAGATGTTAAGACTAGTCAGCCAAGTAAGTTCACTAGCAACAGTGCTCTCCTACCGAAACAGTAATGTGCACATACAATTGACCTGAAATTTGGTATAGAGACAGCGTAGACCCTGGAATAACACATAGGCTACAGTAAAGCGGGTAAAACCGCTGGGCGCAGCTAGTAACTTAATTTACTTACTAGTTAACTGTCTTCCCAGTTTGCAGCCACTGTTTGAGTAGATATTCGTAATAGCTGTCTCCTCTAGCACCGAGCGTAATAGTAGCGTGTGGTAGGAAATGTCCAGTGTTCGGGTTTATAAATATTGGTACAAGACCATGCTTCTTCGGGAGCTGATGAATCTTATCTGATACTAGCGCTGCTGCGTCCTGAAAAAAAAATTAAACATATTTTATCTTACTAATATTATAAACTTGAAAGTTTGTAAGAATGGATGTCTGGATGTCGGGATGTCTGGATGTTTGTTACTGTTTCACGCCTAAACGGGTGGACCGATTGAGCTGAATCTTATTTTGTATAGAGATAGCTTAGAACCTGGAATAACACATAGGCTACATAAGTACGGGTAACACCGCTGGGCGCAGCTAGTTTATTTATATTTAGCATTTACTGTCCCACTGCTGGGCAAAGGCCTTTACGAATTTAAATTTCAAAATACGTCATCATAATATGGTGAGAGCGAGAGCGATGCTCTAAATTCCTCCATTATATTTTTTTGTTACTACATATATTAAAGTTTTTTTACATACTGATATGGCAGAATTTTAAAGCTTAGGCTATCGGAATAGGTACCTATTTTAAAAAATATATAAAATTGCTTTAGATTAATATGCTTCAGAAAAGTTCAGGCATAAAACTTAAAGATTGTAAATTGTAATGCTTTACAATATTGCAACTATTAACAAAACTTTACTTTTAAAAAAAGTTAATGTTAGGTGGTTAACGTAATAGGTGGTCTACACCCAACAGTGGGAAGAATCTGAGATCCTGACAATGACGATAACTATAAGATCATCAACCAATCAGCACGTTAGAAATATATTTAAAACTAGCTTCTAATCGCGACTATGCCCAAGTGCAGAAATCCTTTCTTAGTGGAGGTCTACGTCATAAATCTTTGTTCTAAATTTCAACTCTATCCGTTCAGCGGTTCGAGCTGTACGTTGATACATCAGTCATGTAATCTATTATTTAACATGCTTTATTTCATCTAATATATAAAATTCTTCTGTCACGGGGTGCGTAATCGAACTCCTCCGAAACGGCTTGACCGATTTTGATGAAATGTTTTGTGCTTATCCGGTATCTATGAGAATCGGCCAACATCTATTTTTCATCCCCCTAAATGTTAGGGGTAGTCCACCCCTAAATTTTTTTTTTATTTTTTAGACAAAATTTTTAATTTCTATTTTTTTTTGATACAACATACAAAAATACATATAATACAATCCTCAATTTTCACCCTTCTACGATCAACCCTTATTTTTTAATAGCCATTTTAGTAATTTAATCATTTTTCCTCTCCGGTCGAAAACTGATCAATCGTCATTTAGTTAGTTATCCCCGCCAGATGTCTACAGGTGTCACTTCTGACCCAGTAAACAGCACGGAGTAGGGATGAGAACGAAGCCGGTCTCCTTTCTTTCTCACTCCCTACACAGTTGTCGGCCATCATTATTGTTTATGCATCAAGTGTAGTAGTAACGTTGACAATTATTATTTTGCTATCTCAGTGTAACTCTCATATTAACTTTTAATCATTCCTAATTATTTATATGACAAAACAACGTTTGCCGGGTCAGCTAGTAAAACTATATAAAATAACAATAACTAATTAAAATAATTTAAAGACTAAATCTAAAACTTACATAAATACTTACAAAAAAAACTTGAATCTATTATTGTGTATATTTAGACGACTTTCCCAAACATTCAACGGAAGGTAGAAACTTGTAAATGTCCCTAGTAAAATATTTAAGTACCATAATCGTAACACCTAGATGTAAGTTAAAATAGTAAAATAAAATAAATACCTCGTAGGTAGGATTGTTGCTGGCTCTAGAAAGTTCCCTAAACTCGAGCTGCACAGTAGTAACTTCAGCGGTGGTGCTGTAATGTGACCACTCAGGAGCATGGGCGGTCCTTGTTCCGAGGTTCACGTCCGAATATGGAATGCCCGATGGGGAGGAGAACGCTGACATTAGCCGGTCTCCTAGATCCAACTGTAAGGGAAAAACTATTATTAGTTATTTAATAATATTTTGTTGTTTAATAATTTTTAATATTTTATTAAAATTCCTTAAGAACAGCCCTCCATATTATTATTGTACACATTTTAAAAGTGTTTTCAGTTTGATATATTAAAAAATGGCAAGAGAATTTTTGAATTTTTTTTTTAAATATTGCTCCCCTTGCCATTTTTTTTATATATCAAACTGAAAACACTTAAAATGTGTGCAATAATAATATGGAGGGCTGTCCTTAAAGAATTTTCAATTAATTAATTCTATGAATTTATATTTCAAAATTTATTGTCAAATAGTGCGAGCGAGAGAGCGTCACTCGGAGTGTATACTCTTAATTCCGCTCTAAATTTGTGAGTCTAAGTTTTAAGAGAAGGCGAGGAATTCAAATGATACCACTGTATTCCATCTACCGGGGGTAGACTTCCTTTGCAGGAGGTCGACTAGGTGGGTACCCCAACAGTGCCAGTTATTCTACCGCCTGAGCAGTGATGTGCAAACATTACTGTGCATCGGTAGGAGGGCTACATTGCCCTCCTACCGAAGCTAGTGAAATTACTGGGCTGAAGAGTCTTAACATCTTATGACTCTTGAGTAAGAAGCGTTGGTGCAGTGCACCTAGAATTTCAGATCATTGTGAAATCTTAGGTAGCACTGCACTGATTATGGGCAGCGTTATCTATTAACATCAGGAAAGCGTCTTGCTCGTCTTCTTACTTCTAAACATAAAAAAAAATGTGTTAAGTCCGCTCTAAATTTGTAAGTCTAAGTTTTAAGAGATGGCGAGGAATTCAAATGATACCAATATTATAAACCATTTAGTACTAATTCCACCACCCACCCTCCTACATATATACAAAAATTATAATTGTAATAGATAACATTATTTCCAGGAGTATTGCACACCGCCTCTACACATGTTCTCAATATTCCTTCTAACAAGGTTGTCTGTAAGACATTGCTCTATGCCGATAAGACCGCCGATTGTATAGCTTTATGTGTATTGTCTACTTATGAAACAAGTTCTTGTAACCAGGTTTGCAATAAAGAGTTATTGTATTGTATCAAAGTCCTGATTACCTAGTTAGGACTTCAGTAACTTGGTAACATAAGGGTAACTGGTGATAACACTTGAAACTTTGTTTTTCATTAAAAGGTATCCTTCAACCACGACTTTGTCTGATCTTAATTGATGATGCGGTCGAAGATGATGCAGACTAAACCTAGAAGGCGGGAGAAACGGCTATCCCTATCCTCACTGAAGATTTCAATACTTACAGCTTTGTTGAGAAACATTTCGTCGACAGTAAAATGATACATGCTGAGCAGACCACCCAGAACTCTAATGCTGACTTCGAAGAAATTCACATCTTTGTTTTTTGTGAACACCAACTCGTTTTTAATCCATTCTCTTCCATCTTCATACTCTGGAAAGAAAAATTAGATAAATTAGCAGGATCGTGGAATTAAAGATCTTTGCCCAGCAGTGGGCAATTGCTGACTGATGATAAATGATAAAATAACACAGATATATTCTAATACTGGCTGCGTCCAGCGGTTTACCCGCTGTACAGTAGCCTAGGGGGGGGAGGGGGTCGATTCAAATCTCATCTAATCTTACGTTGGAGAGGGGGGGTCTCGGCAAATATCACGCAATTTTTTTTTTTGATTGAAACAAAAAAAAAATTATTTTGGTCCATTTAATTCAGGTTGTACATGCTTAAGATTTAATCTTAAGCGTTATCGTAATACGATTAAGATCATTCACTAATTCGTTCGAAAGAAAAAAAATTCATTCATACTTCGACGTTATACATCTACTGACTGTCAAACCACCATATTTGTTTTATACCAAATAGCTCAATTTAATATGAATTTACGGTACAGTGTAGCCCGTCTTTTGTTTTCGCGCCACTGTCAGCCGAACGCGCGACTCGATGAACGAGAGCGTACCATAGATATAAAAGTATAGATCTGTGGTTTCTTAAGTGATGGGAAATATCGAAAGTCCGTGATCATTCGAGAATCATGTTTTATCAGGTTGGTAATACCAATTCTATTGTAAAATTTTTATTACACTTATAATTAAACTTCTCAACAATATTGATTACTTGTCTTAACTAGTCGTAAATAAAACCACGAAGCAATTTTTTTTTTCTTTTTACAATAACAATCCAACGTGTTTACGTAAGAAACCCACATTTTGAAAAATCTCACGTGAGATTGGGGGATGGGGGAGGCGGTTGAATAAAATCTCACAACATCTCACCAGGGGGGGAGGGAGGGACAGAAAATTAAAAAAAACACCTCACGTAATTTATGGACGCCCCCCTATGTGTTTTAGTGGCTATAGATTAGATCATAATATATAAATATTTGATCCGAGCAGGAATCAAACCCACTAGCTTCTGCGTTGCAAGCGGAAAATAGCCCACCGCGCCACAGAGGTCATCATGAAATGTCAACCTATTTTTTTTATGCTAAGTAGTAAGAAGACTAGCAAGACGTTTTCCTGATGATAAAAGATAACGCTACCCATAATCAGTACAGTGCCACGCCGCCCACGCAGGATTTCACAATGATGAAGAATTCTAGGTGCACTGCACCAACGCTTCTTCCTCAAGAGTCATAAGATGTTAAGACTCTTCAGCCCAGTAATTTCACTAACTAGTGTGCCCTCCTACCGATACACAGTAATGTTTGCACATGTTACTAATCTTACTAATATTATAAACGTGAAAGTTTGTAAAAATGTATGGATGCCGGGATGAATGTTTGTTACACTTTCACGCCTAAACGGGTGGACCGATTGAGCTGAAATTTAGTATAGAGATAGCTTAGACCCAGAAATAAAATATAGGCTATATAGTAAAGCGGGCAAAACCGCTGGCGCAGCTAATATATTATAAATATTATGTTTATAAGATATAATTTTCTTTTCTGAAGAAACGTACCTTCCTTCAATCCCATAATATAAGCTGTATCCAATCCGTCGACAATGGTGAGGCCAAGTGAGAACCAATCGTACCACATGCCCGTCACAGGCTTCAAATGATCATGGCCCCATGCTTGTTCCTTGTAGCCTTTCCAGGCGAACTTGAAGCAATCCACCACTGCCTGCTGCTTTGGATTTGTTGGCCCTGGAAATTAAAATACGACAGAGGTAGTACTGGCATATCGTAGCTCCATTATCTCGCCTTTATTTCAGCTTAACGACCTTTGATTAAAATAAACAGGGAAGACACTGTACAGGCGTTTCGCAAATGGACTGCTCTAATTAGGTTCATGCAGACAATTTTACTTCGACGCGGCAACCGACACTTTCTAAGTTAAAGACTATCTTGAATTTCTTCCATTTTTTACAAGCTTTTATTTACTTTTACCTGTCTGTTGTCTGTCTGTCTGACGGTCTGTCTGTCTGTAATCAAATCTTGCAAGTTTAATTTGACCCACTTCCCGGTTTCCAATTGAGCTGTAATTTGCAACCATGTATAAATCGGATGACAATGCAATATTATTATGACATGGAGCTGATCTGATGATGGAGCTCGAAGGTGGCCATAGGAACTCCGTAATTAAACGGCGCAACCCCATCGAGTATGGGCTCATTTTATTCGTCTTGACGAGTACTTTATGATGCTAGATGGTAATAATAATATAAGTTTGTTTTTAAAAGTTTTTTTTTAATTTCCCTTTTTTACTATATCTAACTAATATTATGAAAGCCAAAATATGTATATGTGTGTACTTGTTACTTCTTTATGCCTATAAACTTAGCTGTAAGCTGGAATTATGCATAATGCATATTATATGGCTAAGACCCTAATATAACACCTAGGCTTAAGGCAGACGTTAACTACGCGATTTGGGTCACTTTGAGCTCAGTTACATTTCTTGATTTAACCCCTTGAACCAGGCAACACTTCCGGTTCAAATCAAAATTGACATCTTTTATTTCTAGCTTCTTTAAAATAAGGTTCAAATTCGCATGCCCGGGTGCGGTCCGATCGAGCCGCTCGGGGACTGACGGGTTAATATATTATTCGTACCATTAAACTATTACAGTGAGAAATATTTTAAGTGATCCAACTCAGAAATTAACATCGCTTCTACAAGTAACATCCGGCAGCGTAGGACGACAAATAATCATGAATTAACCCAGATTAACCTTGGCATGAGCAATGGTGCTTTACAAAAAATCTAGTGTACCTATTCAGTGACATGGTGTTTTGATGAGTCATTCATTCACTTATACTATCTTTTTATAGATATGATTGTTTTCATAAGCAAGGGGTACATTTGAGTAACATTTATATTTACTCATATTTATACTCAATTTATTGGTACAAAAATTAACATATCACAAATTCAATTTTCAATTAAATAAAAAATAGATCAAAAAATAGATTGAAATGTTCAATAAAATTAAATACAATGAAAAATTGTAAATCATATTAATTTTGTAATATCTTATTATTATAATAATTATTTCTTACATTCTATAAATTCATTATACAAGTACGACATCAACCAACATTTTAATTCGTAGACATATTGCCTTTTATACAAAATACTTATCTACTTATTGAAGTAGATAAGTATTTTCATAAAAGTATTTTTTGAAAAAGCCTATTATAGTGTATATCTATTTTTATTGAACGATTTTTAGGAAACATAAATGTGTAGTGTAGATCTGAGAATAGGCTGTAAAGTATTTTTTCAACAGATAAGTACAGACAAAGTTGTGCAGGACTGCTAGTGATATAATTATAATAATGAACCCGCTTAAAAACGAAATACTGGACAAATAAAAAAGGTGTTAGATACATAATATTATGTATGATATTACATATCATATTATGGATAGGTTACCTACTATACTGATTACAGAGTGAAGTTCTTATTACTTGAAATTAGTCACACAGTTAATAATATCTGTGTGACTAATTTCTGGACAAACTGTTCATTTGTATAAGCTAAGTAGGTATTATTATTAATAGAGCACCTGCAAATAACAAAGCGATTGAAAAGAAGACATAAAATATCTTTGACAACCTACTCTACCAGAAGGAAGAGGGACTAACTAATGAGTCCGAGCCGCAAACGACATAGCCACTCAACACATCTGCTTATAGTCAGCGACTGATCGCAGATAATACAAAAAAAAACATATATCAGAAGTGGGATCATCAGAAGTCGGTATATCAGCATAAGGTATAGCGAAATTGTACTTATCTTGTATGATAAAACTTGTCACTTATCACAATGACAACTACTCAAGGAATTTTGTCTTGATTTTATAGATAGCTAATTAACTATTAAGATAACGCCAAAACAAGGCAATAAATGTTAATGAGTTTTAACTGGAAAGCCATTATCACATGAAATTATGTGGCTCCGTTTCTTTTGGCCAAGTATTGGGTTTATATTTGAGTGTAACGAGGATATTGCGTTTTGTAATGTTTTTGAACGTGCACACACACATAATATGCAAGCAACATGGTGCTGAAAATATGAGGATCAAATCTTAGGAGATTCTAAGTCTTTTGGATCTTAGGGACTTTCTAGGGAAAGTTCTAGTAAACTTCCACCCATTTACCAAAGGTCTTAAGTGAGTATACAAGCTTGAAAGCTCATTCTGACTTTGAATTAATTAATTAATTATATTATTACCTAAAAAATCATATACTCTATACCAACTTGATACTAGCAAAAACACTGAATTGAGAACCCTTAATATTACATATTATGCTTTTAATTAGCAGCAATAGGTATACCTAAATAAAAAAAATATGAATATATAATGTTATTAACATTTATAAATTTACCTGGGAATATCTTAGGACTTCTCGGTTCTTCTTCCTTCTCAATATCATTTTCAGGTTTTTTGGGCTTATTATTAGGTACATCAGCTACTGGCTCATTGACTAGCGACACATTCTTCAATGCTTCCTGGAATTTATAAATTTTATTAGTAGCTATTTGTGGTACACAACAATTAATTACAGATGACTTCTGTAACGCAGTGGGCTAATACTCGCTTGTAACATAGAAAGTTGTGGGTCCATTCCTGCAAATGTTTGTGTGATCCACAGGTAATTGTTTACTTTATGGTCTGTGTTGTTTTCAATATCTTTTAAAAGTATGTATTTACAAAAGAAAACTATATAAGTACAAGCTTACCCGGCAAACGTTGTTTTGCCATATAAATAATTTCCTAGTAATTTCTTTTTGTTATTGGAAGCTCGTGTCACGTGTTGAGTACTTTTGAGGTTATAAAATCACTTGATTAACTAATCGTGCAAAATACACTCAAAATTGATAAATTAATTATTATTGATAAAATAGGAATGATTAAAAGTTAATATGAGAGTTACACTGAGATAGCAAAATAATAATTGTCAACGTTACTACTACACTTGATGCATAAACAATAATGATGGCCGACAACTGTGTAGGGAGTGAGAAAGAAAGGAGACCGGCTTCGTTCTCATCCCTACTCCGTGCTGTTTACTGGGTCAGAAGTGACACCTGTAGACATCTGGCGGGGATAACTAATTAAATGACGATTGATCGGTTTTGACCGGAGATGAAAAATGATTAAATTACTAAAATGGCTATTAAAAAATAAGGGTTGATCGTAGAAGGGTGAAAATTGAGGATTGTATGTATTTTTGTATGTTGTATCATAAAAAAATAGAAATTAAAAATTTTATCTAAAAAATAAAAAATAAAAATTTAGGGGTGGACTACCCCTAACATTTAGGGGGATGAAAAATAGATGTTGGTCGATTCTCATAGATACTGGATAAGCACAAAAAATTTCATCAAAATCGGTCAAGCCGTTTCGGAGGAGTATGGCAACGAAAACTGTGACACGTGAATTTTATATATTAGATTACATCCACCATAACACAAGTTTAAATTACTTAGCTTGGGGTTAGGTGGCGCTGTATGAAATGTCCTGAAATATTGATTATTTATAGGGAGGTGGCCTAGAATAGGTAGATCAATGATGTCCTTGAACATCCACTACATAATAATTGATTAAAGCCTTTCACCACAATCTCGCGTGCTGTTAATGCTGCCGTAGATAGTAGCAAACTAAACCTAGAAGGCGGGATAAATTCCTCACTTATATTAATAGAGGATTCCTACAAACTGTCACAAACATTCAAACAATAGTGCCGTTGTAATCTAATATGTAAATGTGCAGATAAGCTATCAACTAATTTGCTGAAATGCAGAGTTATCATTGGAACACAATACCACTACTATACAGAAGCCAAATGATGTCATTTGTTACAAATTACTTAATGTTTTGTGATGCATAAACTTTTGTTAGGTTTATCTGTTACATTGAATGTTTGGGTCTTTATAAAGGTGTTCTTTTTTTCAGAATCTATTCACTTTTGACTTTTATTATAATTACAATTTTGGAAACTATTGTAAGTGTTATCCATTATAAATACGACACAGCTTTTAATGGCACGGGTTTTTTTTAATTACAATTAATTAAATATTAATATATAGTGTTAATTCCACTCGCGCATTATAATGGGTGTCTGCAAAATAATGCCTAATTCCTTCAATTATCACTTTTGACTTAAACAAATCATTGTTGTTATTGGGAAAGACAGACATTGACAAAATATACCATTCCTTTGCAGTTAACTTTGGTTGCAGTGCCGTTTTTTAGTTAGTACTATCCCAGAGGGGCCGGAAAATGAATTGTATGGATAAATCAGTTGACAAAACATGCATTCCGACTTGAACACACAGCTGTTGTGATTTCTGCAGTCAATGTTTTAACACATTTAGCATTAGAAATGTAAACTTACCTGCACAGGCTCAACCTTTTGGAGAATAGTGCTCGGTTTTGGAGATGCCACACTTGATGCAAACAATAGGACTAATATAGTGGTAACTATTAGTAGCACTGCATACACAATTGACCTCTGCAGCCTTGATAGGCGATTCCATCTCTGCAACAAACATCATTCAATATTATTCCATAGTTAGGTTGTGGTGGTTTGTTCTTGAAGTGTCTATAGTAAGTAGATATTTATTGTGTTAATTTTATTATTTTTTTATGCCAGCAGAGACATTTATTATTATTGTACCAATATTTTTTTTAATTTATTATGAACCATGAGAGAATAAGCCTCTACACATATTCTACTCTTGGCAATGTCCTTCCTTCCAGCAGCAGAATATAATTTGTCTTGCATTTCCTGTTAACAGCAATATTAACCGATATTTTATCAGCACCATTCAGTTTTTAGTTTTGTCTACAGCCTGGCTGACATGCGGCAGAAGCAATCAGTCCAGTTCACTTTACATAAAAACACCTACTAATGGAAATAAGAAGACTGTGAATGAAAAGAATTTATATATATATACCTATATGAAAACAAGTTTTAAAATGTGTTTTTGTGTTCTTACACTATTTGAGCACATCTGAAGACCAACAATCATAATTTTGATATTGAAAAACAGTACATTTATTATGGCTATTGTAAAAGAGCGCACAAAATCGATAGTCGCGTCGCGTAGGCAGACCTTAGACGGGAGTGTCGAATATTACTTAAAATTTCATGAATGTAATTTTTATTAAAATTCTATTCTGAAAACGTAAGCACTCACCCTGATGATTTTTCTGTGCGAAATACTCTGATCAGCGAAATCGAGTGAACTATCACCCCTTCTATGCCACTTGTTCAAAATACTTTCAGGAACCGTAGTGTCACTCTCATCTTCGCTAAGCTCGATATGAGCCTCCAAATTAGTATTCATTTTGGTTAAATATCACGTTTAATTTAACTATTATTACTTTTAATGTTCACTTCCACGTCTACAAGCCGACAACTCGAGCATTTCGGTTTTCTTGAGCAATGTATTTGCTTTTGTAATTAGCATTTTTGTCCGAACTAATTTTCACAATCACTTCACATCAGTTAATTAGCTGTTTATTTAAATTACAACCCATTTTACAACCCGCGCGATGAAAAAGTTCACTGAAATCGTGGAAATCGGAATTGAAAATTGAAAATCGTAATTTTTTTGCAACCATAGCAATGCTGCCAGTACTAGAGTTAAAACTCCCATATTGTGATCAGCGGATAGCGAAATCACTTTGCTTTTTTTTTCAGGTTGTATAAACATGACTCATAATAGAATAGAATATAATATAATATCATACACTATAATAAACAATATATAAAACAAATACGTATAGTTTAATAAGCTCATATTATATTTTTATAGTTAGTCAGGCGCGGATCCAGGGGGGGGGTCAAGGGGGTCATGACCCCCCCCAAAATCCTAGTCGGAAAAAAAAATAGATCATATCAAGTGGTTTTACACTTCTTTCATGTTAGAATTAGAAAGTTTTCTCTAAGCAATAAGCTTTACGAACAAAAGTTCATAAATTTATTTCGCTGTTGATAGCGCATTGAGTAATTTGTGTATTATTTTTTTTTTCGATCCTCGCCCACAAATTATTAGTAAGTTTTCGTAGCAAGCTGCACAGCATCTTTCATAGTTAGGATTAATTGGTTTATATTAACTGCTGCAACCTTCGCGTTATGTTGTCTTTGCAGCTCAGCCTTTGCGCTTGCAGCGAGGTTCTTGAGCATGTATATAGTTCATTTTTTTGGCATAATTTTCAAAAGGCAAAGTTTTATCGGCATTCGCAGCGAGCTGCTCGCATTTTTATAAATAAGAATATTTAGTTTCCTTGCCACTCGGAACAAGCTAAACGCACATTGTTCTTGCTAAAAAATTCAAAATTTTCTCGGCGCTCGCAGCAAGCTGCTCGCGCGTTATAAATGACAATATGTATTTAGTTTCCTTGCCACTCGGAGCAAACTAAACGCACATCATTCGTACTGAAAAAACTAAAAATTTTCTCGGCGCTCGCAGCAAGCTGCTCGCGCTTTATAAATGATAATATTTTGTTTCCTTGCCACTCCAAGCTAGCTAAAGGCACATGATTCGTGCTGAAAAATTGAAAATTTTCTCGGCTCTCGCAGCGAGCTGCTCGCGCGTTTATAAATAAGAATATTTAGTTTTCTTCCAACTCGGAGCAAGCTAAACGCACATCATTCGTAGTGAAAAATTCAAAATTTTCTCGGCGCTCGCAGCAAGCTGCTCGCGCATTTATAAATAAGAATATTTAGTTTGCTTGCCACTCGGAGCAAGCTAAACGCACATTTTTCGAACTGAAAAATTCAAATTTTTCTCGACGCTCGCAGCGAGCTGCTCGCGCTTTATAAATGGAAATATTAAGTTTCCTTGCTACTCCGAGCTAGCTAAACGAACATCATTCGTTTTACTGAAAAATTAAAAATTTTCTCGACGCTCGCAGCGAGCTGCTCGCGTTTTATAAATGGAAATATTAAGTTTTCTTGCTACTCTGAGCTAGCTAAACGAACATCATTTGTAGTGAAAAATTGAAAATTTTCTCGGCGCTCGCAGCAAGCTGCTCGCGCATTTATGAATAAGAATATTTAGTTTGCTTGCCACTCCGAGCCAGCTAAACGAACATCATTCGTACTACTGAAAAATTCAAATTTTTCTTGCCGCTCGCAGCGAGCTGCTCGCGCTTTATAAATGGAAATATTAAGTTTCCTTGCTACTCCGAGCTAGCTAAACGAACATCATTCGTGCTGAAAAATTCAAAATTTTCTCGGCGCTCGAAGCGAGCTGCTCGCGCTTTACAAATGATTATATTTAGTTTCCTTGCCACTCGGAGTAAGCTAAACGCACATCATTCGTAGTGAGAAATTCAAAATTTTCTCGACGCTCGCAGCAAGCTGCTCGCGCATTTATGAATAAGAATATTTAGTTTCCTTGCCACTTGGAGCTAGCTAAACGAACATCATTCGTGCTGAAAAATTCAAAATTTTCTCTGTATGTACAAATGATAATATTTAGTTTCCTTGCCACTCGGAGCTAGCAAAATGCACATTTTTCGTACTGAAAAATCCAATTTTTTCTCGGCGCTCGCAGCGAGCTGCTCGCGCTTATAAATAAGAATATTATGTTTCCTTGCACTCGGAGCTAGCTAAACGCACATCATTCGTGCTGAAAAATTCAAAATTTTCTCGGCGCTCGCAGCGAGCTACTAAGAAATACTCACGAATTGTTTAGTGTAAAAAAGCTGTAAAGTGTACAAAATTGTAAGACTACGCTTAAATGTGTCCCAAAAAATTCTTAGTTTGAGAAAAATTCTAGCCGATGACCCCCCCCAAAATCAGGGTCTGGATCCGCGCCTGTTCACCTAGTTGCGAACGTGTGGAATAATATAATAATTATTCATAACATGGTAAAATTACATATTAATTTGCGTGACTATAAATAGGTATTACCTGCAACAATAAAAAAAGTTGCAAAATAAATGGTATATTTTCATGTAAGGCGTCTTTCCTTACAAAACAAAAAAATATTGATTGCTTTTATTATTGCCAATATATTAAATAATTGCACATAAAGTAGGGATTTTTTATAAGTTGGCAGCACTAAATCATGTTACCACAGAGTATAAAGAAGACCGAAGGAGAATATGCACAGGTAAAAAATAATATTAAGCCGGTTACACATCATCATGCCACGCAACGGAAGTTCCACTTACCTAATATTAATAATATAATAATAATTATGTAATTAAGAACAAAATATAAAACCTCTTTTGGATTTTGAGTTTTTATGAAATTGACACCCAATGGCAGTTTCTGTTTATATAAATTTGTTCGATAATTTGCAGTAATTCTCTTATATTTTGTAGGTTTCTCTAATAATTTACCTTGGATCAACTAAATCACGTAATGCCTCAGTCTGAATTTTGGCCATTTGCAAGAAATAAGCGAGTGGAAAACACCACAGTTGATTATGGTGGACAATCAATATTGGTAAAATTACCTACTTATTAATTATTAGATTTGGGTCAAAATCTAGATGTTTGTTTATTAGGAAGGTAGGTATGTAAGTACCTAAAGCAAACATTATTTTGGCCGGCTGGCGACTGATCTGAGGTGACGGAAAATAGAAACACATGAAAAGACTCTCCCAAGTCTTCTCCCGGCAATGGGTCAGCGTCAGCGAGGACTAAATAAAAAAAGGCTACTTACCTACTCCTACATAGAACAATAATATTGGGTACACGGTCCAATAGGAAAGATAACTAGCTTTTAATTATTTTTCAATATTATAAAAAAATATCTAGGTTTATACCTATATAGGCGCGATAGCCACAATTTATTTTCACGATTTTATTGTTTTTATATCAATCAAATGAATATAACAGTTGTTTATAAAATGCTATCTAAAGGTGACCATTCATCTCGTGAAATTACTGGGTTGTAGAGTTTAATCTGATGTCTATGTCTCTTGACTCTTGAGTACCTAAGCGTTGGGACTTGGTACAGTGCACCCTGAATTTTATATCTTTATAAAATCCTTGGTAGCACTGTACCTACTAATTATATGGACACTTACTTTTTTGTACCTACCTACATATATAAAAAAAAACTTAAGAGTTTTCTTGATTAATTTCTCTTTTTTTCATTTAGCAAAAACAACTGGGTGATATTGAAGGAGAAGTAAAAGAAATGAAGATGGAACTTGCTGCCATGAAACGAACTCATCACGATTTAAAAACTGACCAACTTGTGGATATGGTAGGTCATTATAAATAATATTGCTCTTTTCTCGCAGAGGAGTCTGATAAAAAGGAAGTATACCCATGTTCATAGGTAGGTAAGTGATTTAGGGGAAGGGGCAGGGGGCCAAGGCCTGTTTATTTGATAATGGAGATATTCTGAAATCCTCAAGCAGCCGTTACTTTCAAGATTGGCCTAAATCTGACAGCATAGCAGACCCCAGTAACTTGCTATGAATGGAACTTGTTAAGATGTTGCTTGCTTGTATCGAAGGTTACTACTACCTACTATGATGACGTATGGTTGGACGCCCTGTGATCAGGTGGAGCGTGACAGTCTACGAAAGATAGCTGGAAGAGACTGGATGAGGAGAGCCGAGAAAGATCTGCTCAGTTGTGCACATTGAGAGAGGCCTATGTCCAGCAGTGGACGAGTAGGTACAGACTAATGGTGATGATGATGATATTATGATTTCTAGGGCTCGGAAGATGTAGCAACATACGATCCTTACAGAAGTCATGACAGATATAAAGAGGATAACGAGGTACCTTGTAAAACTTTGTTGATTCAAGAAGTAAGTAGGTAGGTACATATTTTTAACTAATAGGTAGGTATATCTACCTAAAAACATTTTCCATTTAGATTGCATTTCTATATAGTCCAGTCTCCAGTTGTATTTTCCATTCACACAATTTTAATAGTCCTGTTACTGGCAGAGGCTGTCTTTGAGCCCATTTTCCATTTATTGATGGATTCAGCGACATATTCATGTTTGTGAGTAAAAGAGTCAATAATACCTACTTAAAAATGTAAAAGAAAAGAGAAATTATTTTAGATGTGAGTATAATATTTCCATTTAAAAAAGTATGCCTAGGATACTGAACATCTACTAACTTTATTAAGTTTCATGGTGTTCAGTATCCTAACTATAGAAAAGTCCAAATAGGTACCTACTTAATTTTGATAGATTGTCAAGCTGCGAGCAGATTTGATGCATGCAAAAAGTGTTGCTGAAGAAGAACGATTCCAAAGAATCAAGTATGAAGCAAAATTAATAGATTTAGAGGTGAAATTGACCGAAATCTGCGCCAAAGGAAAACCTAGCGAACTGAAGGTTACTATAATATGAATGTTCCATAGCTCAGCTTCGGACAATAGCATATTTTCCACGTCATGCTCCCCAGCAACCCCACCTTCTATTTTGCAATTTATAAGTACATGTAAATGTACGCAATTAGTACCTAATTAGTACTTACTTTAAATAATTAGTACCTTAACAGATTCAGAGGTACAGCCAATTGAATTTGGGGTTGCTGGAGAGCACCTCCCCAGCAACCCCCCCTTATATTTTGCAATTTATAGTGTACGTTGTAATTGTACGCAATTAGTACCTAATTAGTACTACCTTTAAATACTTAGTAGCTTAACAGATTCAGAGATACAGCCAATTGAATTTGGGGTTGCTGAAGAGCACCTCCCCAGCAACCCTACTTTCTATTTTGCAATTTATAAGTACATGTTGTAAATGTACGCAATTAGTACCTAATTAGTACTACCTTTAAATCATTAGTACCTTTACAGATTCAGAGGTACAGCCAATTGAATTTGGGGTTGCTGGAGAGCACCTCCCCAGCAACCCCACTTTCTATTTTGCAATTTATAAGTACATGTTGTAAATGTACGCAATTAGTACCTAATTAGTACTACCTTTAAATAATTAATACCTTTACAGATTCAGAGGTACAGCCAATTGAATTTGGGGTTGCTGGAGAGCACCTCCCCACCAACCCCACCTTCTATTTTGCAATTTATAAGTACATGTTGTAAATGTACGCAATTAGTACCTAATTAGTACTACCTTTAAATACTTAGTAGCTTAACAGATTCAGAGATACAGCCAATTCAATTTGGGGTTGCTGGAGAGCACCTCCCCAGCAACCCCACCTTCTATTTTGCAATTTATAAGTACATATTGTAATTGTACGCAATTAGTACCTAATTAGTACTACCTTTAAATAATTAGTACCTTAACAGGTTCAGAGGTACAGCCAATTGAATTTTCATGCACCTCAAATTCAACAACTAATTAGGTACTAATTGCGTACATTTACAACATGTACTTATAAATTGCAAAATAGAAGGTGGGGTTGCTGGAGAGGTGCTCTCCAGCAACCCCAAATTGAATTGGCTGTATCTCTGAAACTGTTAAGGTACTAATTATTTAAAGTTAGTACTAATTAGGTGGTACTAATTGCGTACATTTACAACATGTACTTATAAATTGCAAAATAGAAGGTGGGGTTGCTGGGGAGCATGACGTTATTTTCTCTCTAATTAAACATTTTTGCTGTGTTACATTGTTATATAATAATATTAATAGACTGATTGATTTATGGAATGTATTTTATTCTTATGTATTGTATATTATATGTTATTATTTAATGTATTATTATAATTATTAATATTTAAGAATTATTCCTGTTTATCTTATTTATCAGCTTCACCACCAACCCATGTGATTATAATTATTTCTCTCCATTCAAGGTTGTCTGGAAGAGATCGCTTTTAGCGATAAGACCGCCAATTGTTACACTTAAGTTACGAAATTATGTTTTAGTTTTAAGTTTGTCTGTATATTTGTGGTGTTACAATAAAGAGTATTCTATCTATCTATCTATCTATAGACCTCCTTAGAGCCCCAAATTTTTTTATTTTTTATATATAGGTAAGTACCTACCATTATATGACTTAGGTAGATACTAAAATATTTTCGACAACGCACAAACTTTACCAATCGTGATTCGTGATCATCAAATTTGAAAGGAATTAAGGAATATTCTGCCTTTTAATATAGGATTCCCCCAAATTATCACGATAACAATAAAATATCGTGCGGGTAAAACCTCTGGGTTTCCTCTTGTAATGTACCTACCAGTATATTCATAATGTTATTATAGACTAGCTGCGCCCAGCGGTTTTACCAGCTGTACAGTAGCATATGTGTTATTCCAAGGTCTAAGCTATCTCTATACCAAATTTCAGCTCAATCGGTCCACCCGCTTAGGCGTAAAAGAGTAACAAACATATAGACATTCTTACAAACTTTCACGTTTATAATATTAGTAAGATATACATACGTAGGTAGGTAGTGAAGCCAGGTAGGTACTTTTATATGTGAATGGAAAAATCGAACGTTACACAATCGGCTCAAGATAAAATTACTTAATAGCTGCAATTAAAGGCATGAATAAAAACGTCGGTGATGTGAAAATAGGAGGCGCGGAAAATCACCGAGGAAGAGGTCGTTGGCTTGAAGACTCACATCAGGGATCTGAAGGAACAGATTGAAGAGATGAAGATTACTGATGATGAGAAAACTGTACAGGTTCAGGAGTATCGTGTTAAGGTATGTAGATGAGCTTTTATTTTTTTTTATTCATAGGTTAACCTTTGACAAGCAACGATCGGCGATCTCGCGTGATGTTAAGCGAAGGTGCGGCCGCAGTTGGCAGCAGACTATACCTAGAAGGATAAATCCTTCCCTGGCTTCGCTGGACATCATGCCGGAACTAATAACCGCTTGGCGACACGGTTTTGTCCAGTGGGTGGTAACTAGCCACGGCCGAAGCGAGTGGAGAAACCGCACATAACTAATTACAGTCATTGCTGCGGGCTGCGGGGCCATATACTAGAGATAGCTTTATGATCTGTGTGCGGGGCCGAGATTCGTACTCAATCCAGAGTCAGATTAACATCGGTTGGTACTACATAACCACTTGGCCGCCACCGCACCGCTTCGAAATTTTAGTGAAACGACGTAAAATAAGTAAAAACCTACCTACCATATTTTCTGGATGTTGAATGAGATGAGATGTTCGCCTGAAATTAGGTAGATAAGCGACAAGCTAGTACAGTGACACAGCAAGACGCCTGAATTGTTTACAGTACCTCCAAGCTCAACAGCAAGTTGAAGAGCTAAAACGACAAGTGGACGTAATGGACTTCGAAAATAAGCAGGCGTCTGATCAAATTCAACTAGAGCTACATAAGATGAAGGTGGTATCCCAACTGTTATTATTACCTACTCGTACAATAGACATCTAGTTATCTTTTAAATAACTTGAAGTAGCAGTCTGGCAGCATAATCCCATAAGTACCTATATTTATTAGGCCAAAGAGATCGAAAACGACCCAAGCTTAAATTTTGTAAAATAAAGATCTATAAATAAAACTATAATACAACATTTAATTAAAATGGGTAATTTAAATCTTTCTGTGCATTATAGCAGTTGCGCATATTTAATTGGTTTAATTTGTAAATTTACTAAATTTACTTTCCCTGTAGTAGGTAATCACGGTGACCTGAAACTGCAACTTGTAATAAATAAAAAAGTTATGCATCTTGAGAAAGTTCTGGTTTCTGGAACAAATGTTCTAACAAAAAATAGGTTTTTTATTTTTTCTGTGAAGTTGAGTTTTTGTAGTTACCCGTTTATTCGCCGGGGACGGCTATATGTTATTAAATATGTAGGTTAGCCACACAATTTATAATTGTGATTTGACACTGAAAGTGTAAGTAGAAAACAGTGCATGGTAACCTGTTCTGTTGGACCCTAATTATAATTAGTTCCAAATCTATTTTTTATAAATACTTTCAATGCAAATATGTCTTGCGAAAATGTCGCACACTATGAAAGTTTTGACCTATGAGTTGTGTACGTAGTACGTGCAGGTGACTAAAAATCCGTTAAAACAAACCTGTGCCCTTTGCTAATATAATAAAAATTAAATTAGTCATTGCTTTTTTAGACAAAGTGCCATTGAACACACACTTTTTTAAAGGAAAACCACATAACAGTCATCATGGAATCTCCCAAAACTAGAAGTGCATTTTGTTTTTGTCTATTTTTAACTCTAGTGGATCTACGTGCATAAGAGCCAAATTTAGTACCTAGGTATGACCAGGCGCGGATCCAGGGGGGGGGTCAAGGGGGTCATGACCCCCCCCAAAATCCTAGTTGGAAAAAAAAATAGATCATATCAAGTGGTTTTACGCTTCTTTCATGTTAGAATTAGAAAGTTTTCTCTAAGCAATAAGCTTTACGAACAAAAGTTCATAAATTGATTTCGCTGTTGATAGCGCATTGAGTAATTTGTGTATTATTTTTTTTTTCGATCCTCGCCCACAAATTATTAGTAAGTTTTCGTAGCAAGCTGCACAGCATCTTTCATAGTTAGGATTAATTGGTTTATATTAACTGCTGCAACCTTCGCGTTATGTTGTCTTTGCAGCTCAGCCTTTGCGCTTGCAGCGAGGTTCTTGTGCATGTATATAGTCCATTTTTTTGGCATAATTTTCAAAAGGCAAAGTTTTATCGGCATTCGCAGCGAGCTGCTCGCATTTTTATAAATAAGAATATTTAGTTTCCTTGCCACTCGGAACAAGCTAAACGCACATTGTTCTTGCTAAAAAATTCAAAATTATCTCGGCGCTCGCAGCGAGCTGCTCGCGCGTTATAAATGACAATATGTATTTAGTTTCCTTGCCATTCGGAGCAAACTAAACGCACATCATTCGTACTGAAAAAACTAAAAATTTTCTCGGTGCTCGCAGCAAGCTGCTCGCGCTTTATAAATGATAATATTTTGTTTCCTTGCCACTCCAAGCTAGCTAAAGGCACATGATTCGTGCTGAAAAATTTAAAATTTTCTCGGCTCTCGCAGCGAGCTGCTCGCGCGTTTATAAATAAGAATATTTAGTTTTCTTCCAACTCGGAGCAAGCTAAACGCACATCATTCGTAGTGAAAAATTCAAAATTTTCTCGGCGCTCGCAGGAAGCTGCTCGCGCATTTATAAATAAGAATATTTAGTTTCCTTGCCATTCGGAGCAAGCTAAACGCATATTTTTCGTACTGAAAAATTCAAATTTTCTCGACGCTCGCAGCAAGCTGCTCGCGCTTTATAAATGAAAATATTAAGCTTCCTCGCTACTCCGAGCTAGCTAAACGAACATCATTCGTAGTGAAAAATTCAAATTTTTCTCGACGCTCGCAGCGAGCTGCTCGCGCTTTATAAATGGAAATATTAAGTTTCCTTGCTACTCCGAGCTAGCTAAACGAACATCATTCGTTTTACTGAAAAATTAAAAATTTTCTCGACGCTCGCAGCGAGCTGCTCGCGTTTTATAAATGGAAATATTAAGTTTTCTTGCTACTCTGAGCTAGCTAAACGAACATCATTTGTAGTGAAAAATTGTAAATTTTCTCGGCGCTCGCAGCAAGCTGCTCGCGCATTTATGAATAAGAATATTTAGTTTGCTTGCCACTCCGAGCTAGCTAAACGAACATCATTCGTACTACTGAAAAATTCAAATTTTTCTTGCCGCTCGCAGCGAGCTGCTCGCGCTTTATAAATAGAAATATTAAGTTTCCTTGCTACTCCGAGCTAGCTAAACGAACATCATTCGTGCTGAAAAATTCAAAATTTTCTCGGCGCTCGAAGCGAGCTGCTCGCGCTTTACAAATGATTATATTTAGTTTCCTTGCCACTCGGAGTAAGCTAAACGCACATCATTCGTAGTGAGAAATTCAAAATTTTCTCGACGCTCGCATCAAGCTGCTCGCGCATTTATGAATAAGAATATTTAGTTTCCTTGCCACTTGGAGCTAGCTAAACGAACATCATTCGTGCTGAAAAATTCAAAATTTTCTCTATATGTACAAATGATAATATTTAGTTTCCTTGCCACTCGGAGCTAGCAAAATGCACATTTTCGTACTGAAAAATCCAATTTTTTCTCGGCGCTCGCAGCGAGCTGCTCGCGCTTAATAAATAAGAATATTATGTTTCCTTGCACTCGGAGCTAGCTAAACGCACATCATTCGTGCTGAAAAATTCAAAATTTTCTCGGCGCTCGCAGCGAGCTACTAAGAAATACTCACGAATTGTTTAGTGTAAAAAAGCTGTAAAGTATACAAAATTGTAAGACTACGCTTAAATGTGTCCCAAAAAAATTCTTAGTTTGAGAAAAATTCTAGCCGATGACCCCCCCCAAAATCAGGGTCTGGATCCGCGCCTGGGTATGACACAATATTGACTCACTTTGTAAAAGAACAAACGTGTAATATTCTATTGTGTAATATATTTTTGTGCTTTATTATTAAATAGTATTATCTAATCGGTCTATCCAGGAAAATTCCTCTCAAAATTTTGCTTCTTTGTCTGTATAATATGACCTTTTAATCCACACATTATCACATTACGTATTTAATAGTATACGATTTCTTTTTGTTTTTATAAGAGGAATAAAAACAAAGAGATAATATTAAATTTTATAGTCTTTAAGATTATATTAAACTATTTATAGATACAGTTCCAAGAGAAGTTGCTAGAACTGGCTCCACTACCAGATCTGTTAAAAAGTGCGCAAATCCAACTGCAAGAGGCTAACCAGATGCAAAAACTAGCTGAGGATAACACCGCTCAAATATGTAATGAGCTACATAGAGTCAAAGAAAAAGTAAGTTCCGATTTTGTAATTTTTACCACCCTTTTAGGTATATTGCCTTACGTATATAATTTTCTTTAGCACATATCTAACAACGATAATAGTAAGTATTAAGTATACATGCAAATAAAATATATATAAAAAAAAAGTTGGCATATGTGCCGTACTCATATTTTCATGATTTTATTCCCTACCAGGACCAGTTAATTATAATTTCCCGATTAATTTGAGTTTTTCATGATATTTGATTATGTTATTTTTTGGAACAATTTAATTTATTTTTCAGCTCGTTTTAGCAGTAAATAGTCTAAATCAAGAAAAAGTAGAAAAAAGTAGGTGTGTTGAAGAAAATATTGCTTACAAAACAGAACTAGAAGAAAAGCAAAGAGAATTGGACGAGTTATTGAAAGAACTTGATGACTACAAGTAGGTCGGCTTCTCTTATTATGTGATATTTTGACTTCATTCTGTACTTAAGTGATGACAAAGATCCATACTGTTGGCTTGCCTTTGGGCATATTATAATATATATATATAGGGATATATAGGAATTAAAGTTAATATTAAAAGAATACAGCAATATGGAGCGCAGGGGGAATTCACGATTGAATTCATCTCAAAACGATTTTCGAGCGTTCTCGCTTGGTTTCACAGAAATTAAAAAAAAAGGTAGCATCACGACAGCGACGCGACGTCAAAGCAACATAATATGGCTTTATTCTTTTAAGGGGTTTGTGTCGAAACCCTTATAAGATCAATTGTGCGTCCGTCTATGAAAAGACTTGTTTATTTATATGACGAAAGGCAAATACGCATATAGCCTGATGATGTCTGATTATGGAGAGCGGTTACTGTAGCCTCTTAACCAACACCTGGGGAACTACTAACTACGTCGCCAGTCCTTGAAAAATTTGTTAATATCTTATAATAATAATAAGTGTTTATTGTTCATTCTATATATAATACTGTGGTAAGACCCAAAGTGGAAGACTGGTCCAAAACTTGGCGGTATTTTGGAGGTGGATGTAGGAGCAACTAAAACTTCTAAAAGCGGGGAAAAGTCTTGAAAAGTCAGCAACGTCTGGTAATTCCCCTGGTATTGCAGGTATCCACGTACAGACGACAGTTATAATCAGTCAAACATATTTTTGAGAAATCTTTACGATGACAATGTTAATGACTATAATTACAAAAAATATATTAAAAAGGAGGTGAAAAGAAAGTTAAATAGTAATAATTATACTTACGTAAATGCAAAATTTATTAATGCATTCCATTTTATTGGATATTGCGTCTTTGCACAAAGTATCTTCTGTTCACTTAAACACATAAAACATTAAATTATATATACTAAATAACTACACACAGAGTTACTTGTGACTGTGTTGAGGAAATAACAAAACTTTTATTTGGAGCGTGGGTCAAAGGTACCGATAAAAAATATGCGTTTTATTTTTAATCTTTACTGCTGCTGACATACCCAATGTGCCTAAACTTTGACGTGCGTATTTGATAGTACGAGTGTAAATTGCATAGATAATAAGTAGGAATTTTACCGTAATGAATATAAATATTTTTTTGTATGTTATGTTGTAGTCAAATTGTATGATTTTGCATTTCACAAATAGCCTACGCCCTTTTACAAGCGCGAGGCAAATTCGTTCAACTGTTATTGTTGGGTATTATAAGTTATTTTGTAGGTCAACATCGCATCGCATTGCTGTGCGATTTTGTTTTTGCGATACGACGCCGCAACGCAGTGTTGTGGCCTGGCCCTTACATGATCTAATTATTAAAACAAGTGAAATTTTAAAAATACTTTTTAAAAACAAGCTTTATTATCATTACCATCTTGCATCATATAGTACTCGTCAAGACGAATCAAATGAGCCCAAACTCGATGGGGTTGCGTTGTTTAAAGACAGAGTTCCTATAGCCACCTTCCAGCTCCATCATCAGATCAGCTTCATGTCATAATAATATTGCATTGTCATCCGATTTACACACGTATGCAAATTTTCAGCTCAATTGGAAACCGGGAAGTGGGTCAAATCAAACTTGCAAGATTTGATTACAGACAGACAGACAACAGACAGGTGAAAGTAATATAAAGCTTGTAAAAATAAAACAGTTATGATAGTAGGTTAGCGCGCACTACACTACCCACGACTAATTCTCAATTTCCCAACCCAGGTGTAGAGTAGTCCGCCTGGAAGAAAAGCTTAAGCAACTGGAAGCCCGATACGAAGAGAAGGCCGCAGAATACATCCAACTATCTAAGGATCTTGATGAACTTAAAGAAGAAAGTTCCAGATCTTTGAATAGAGCTAAAGAGAGGGCGGATTCTACGAAGCACTATCTGCAGACTCAGATTTCGGGGCTTGAGAGACAAATGATGACTTGCCGTGCTCAGTGCAAAATGTTTCAAAGAGAAAGAGATCAGGTTAGTTCCGTAGACCTAGAGACATCAAAACATCGTTAATCGTTGATAGCTCTCAATTTAATTATTGGTACTGATATGATCCGTTTCCAAACGCGGTAAAAAGATGAGCGGGTTAGATAATACCAATCACAATATTCATTTCTGTCTCACCTCCGTCAAGAAATTTTCAAACATTGTGATTTATTGTACTCCGCTATTCTCCGATCTGTAAACGCACCCTTATATTTGTACTGTGTACTGACCACCTTTTAAGTTTGTTCGGGCACAATCTACGGAAACATTTAAGCTGAATATCAGCATAGATCGTGGTTAAATGTGGCCCAATAAAAAAACTCACAAGTAGAACTCTGTGTAAAGCGACTTAATGTTACGAGACATAAGACAGATCTTGGAGAGTGACTTACCTACTCCAGATTCCAACGGACTAAACCTTAACGCCTGACAGAAAAAGTGCTTAGTAACATTTCCTACATTATACTTAAGTATATACATTTATTATTGGCAAAAATATTCGGACAATATCTTGTCTGTGCCTATTAATATTTTTGTGGTATCTGCTAAACAGGGCAAAAAAAAATTGCAATAAAACTATTCAGATTGCACAATACGAGATTGTATCTGAATTTCCTCATTTCCATAGATCCGTCAAAGGATGCAAATTCAGGTTCAGAGCCTCCAAGAAAACTTGGAAATGGTGGAATCTCGCATGAGAAACTTACTAGGCCAAGTTAGCCTTTTGAAGCAATGCTACTCAATCTCTTTGCCCGATGACGTTGAAGTACCACAATCGGAACAGGAGCCTTTCAGTTACGTCCAAATGCCATAGTTTACCCAAAATTCAATGAGATTTGGTTTTTTATGAATTCGCTTCAGTAAAATAAAGGCATAAGTGTAAAAGAGAAAACTATAAAAAGTTATGAACTAACTGTGCTCGTAAAATTTGCGAAAATGCACTTATGAATTTGTGTTACTGATGTGAACGATGATTAGATATTATCTATGTAGTTATTATAAAGAAGTCTTAATAATATTTTTATGTTTCGTTTGACTACTGGAAAGTAGATCAATGGCTGGAAGCACACTTAAAAAAACGAAGAACGAATCTCTTCGTATTTTCATCTCTTCGTTTTTTCGTTTCTCTCTCTTTGTATTTTGTTAAACTTATACTGCTTCAAGCAATATTTTATAGAATTTTTAATTTTAGTTTTGTAAAATTGTACTTACCTACTTATTAAGTTATTCAAAAATTCCTAAAAAGAAAATTAATTATGAAATCGAGTAGAATTTCATAAATCCTAAATTATATACCTATACAAAAAGGACTCACTCAATTAACTTGCTATTTCAGTTTTACCTAATTTCACAAAATCAAAAGAAACAGTACAAAGTCTAAATGGAAATTTTGAATAGCTCTTATCACTAATATGTTTAAATGATCAAGTACATTCTGAAGACGGATACAATTAGAATTACCGAGAACGTACTAATCGATTATATTGTTGATTTACTTGCTCTACGAAATTAACCACTTTTTGTGACAATAAATTTACTTTTTGCACTTCATTGTTTTTGTTGATTTAAACCGTGGACGCCCTCGATGAGTCATGACTTATTTAGTCACAATTATTTCATAGTTACATTCGTCTAGAACTTTCGTACATTCACAGTCCCCAAACAAAAGGATGTCCTCGTATCAGACCCGCATATTTCTTCAGTAGCTTTTATATTCATTTTGATATTATTTTTTCGGTGTATTTTTCCTTCAGTTCACCCTTAGTGCTTAAAGGCTTATTACACTTGGCTGAATTTAGTTACTAAATTCAGAACCTAAATTCAGATTAAGTCAGTCAAAAACGATACTTGCTTCTGAATTTAGGATGCTAACTTGCTAAATGTGATTACACTTGACTAAATTTAGTAACGACTGAATTTAGGCTTCTGAATTCAGCCAAGTGTAATAATTTCTTTACCAGGTTGTTTCATAGTGACCCATTTATGGGGCATGGACATGTGAAGCTAGTTTGTCGTGATCTATGTTAGGGGCACTGGACTTGACTGTACTGTCATTAATGATGTTTCGGTAAATTACCTTTACCATTTAGGCAAAAACCAATGTGTAATAGGAAAATTAATGTTTAATACGTATATTGGAAAAGTTTAGACAAGATGAGTGAGTAATAAGAGTTACCTATGTATCCAAAAAAAATACAAAAGTATGTATGTGAGTGTTAGTGTTTATCACTTCTTCGTGCATTAACGACTTATACGATTGGGCTGAAATTTGGCATTATGTATATCTGAGAAATAGGTCAAAATAATATTTTAAAAAGGTCGCTCTTTCACGGCCCAAGCCCGGGCTTTTAATAGGCGTACACGGAGCCAAAAAAGTCCAACGCGCATAGGTCCTTTGGAGCTTTTAATTTTTATAAAACTCTAAGAAATCTTCAAGTGAGAGTACATTAATGGAAACTACATATAAACGGCTATGGGTGTGCATTTTAAATAGATGGTAAACTAAGTTATTTCTAGAGACTACGGCACCAGCCCTTCCATCCCATATTTTTAATCTGGGGACACGGCAGTCCCGCCAACTCAAGCAAAAAGTGATATAAGAATCGGATATCAATACTATTATTACACGTAGTTATATTATTTCAAATAATAATGGAACAATAATGTAAAAGGTATAATAGATTATGTTATTCAACACACAGAGTTCAGGTAGTTTTCAATAAAAAAAAAACAGTCGCAATATTATAGTTGCATAGGTAAATAGTAAGTATTAGCAACTAAATAGTGCATACCAATATTAAAGGTGCAGATACAATACCAGGTCACGGCCCACGGCCAACAAAACAAAACGGTAACTGATGCGTAGAGGAAAACCTTTATTTACTTATCTAGCTTGTTCAAATTTATTTAAACTTATCCGTTTTAGCGGAGGAAGTTAAAATCTATTGTCGCGTCGATTAGTTATTGGCAAAAGTTGATCCACTATAATAATGTACAAAGACCACGATCCACTTGCCACATTTTACGTCCGCACAAAGTAAATTTTTTTTTTGACGTTTTGTTTTGAGAATTTGACATTTTGCGCGATCATTTGTGCCAAGAGTGGCTGGCCTATTAGATGCGTGTGCGTCAATTTGTATGAAAACTAAAAATACGCGCATCACTTTTTGCTTTAATCAATACAGCTGTTAAATAAGGTTTTTTTTATGCTTTGACTGTAATAAAATTATGAATCGTAATATAAAGGTTAGCTGTAACACTTTTTTAATTTTTGTATGTTAAAAGGTTATCATGTTTTGTTGGAATGTAATGGGATAGACAGTCTAAAGGCGGGATCTCTTTTGGACAAAGTGGGACTGTTCCGCCCAATTTGTAGAAGTACATGTACATCGTGAGCACAATGCATCGTGGCTTATATCCTTTTTAACCCCCGACGCAAAAACGACGGGGTGTTATAAGTTTGACGTGTCTGTCTGTCTGTGTGTGTGTATGTCTGTGGCATCGTAGCTCCCGAACGGATGAACGGATTTTGATTTAGTTTTTTTTGTTTGAAAGTAGAGTTAGTCGAGAGTATTTTTAGCCATGTTTGGTGGAAATCAGTCTAAGATGGCCGCCGCTACAAAATGGCGGACTACTTTTTTTCTCCACGACCCCCCCAATATGGGTATCAAATGAAAGGGCTTTTAACGAGTAGAATACAACCCACTATATAAAATTTAAAATCCAAGATGGCCGTCATCACAAAATGGTGAATTACATATTGCGTTGGGGGTTTTTTAAATTTTTATTTTAATGCACTTGTATACATATTATTATGTATTAACGTATCTGTAAAAAGTATCTGCAACGTTATTCTATAAGTTTCCCATAAATCTTATAATGTACCGAAGAAAAGAACTGAGATTAAGGGTAGGTATAGTGAGCATGGATTTCATATAACCCCGGTACAAGAGTCTTTGTGACAGGGAGACGTGGGTTTTGAGGTCATAAAGGTTTAGTTATGGGCTTAAGGCGATAAGTTCAAGAATTATGACTTACTAGCTTTGTTCTTTGACTTTACGTGGATCAATAGAATACAGTTTTTCTTTTCAGGGTGAAATATATAGGTACTTATCCTGTTTTTGTTTATATTTCTGCCGATATATATAGCTTTATAATTTACTAGCTGTGTCCAGCAGTTTTTCCCACTGTACTATAATCTATTTGTTAATCCAGGGTCTAATCTATCTCTATACAAAATTTTAGCTCAATCAGTCCACCAGTTTAGGCGTGAAAGAGTAACAAACATACATCTAGACATCTAGACATCGATACATTTATAATATTAAGTAAGATCAGTTAAAGCTGACTTTGATCAGTCATTACTGTGCATCGGTAGGAGGGCACTGTATCAAGTGAAATTACTGGGCTGAAAATGCTTAACATCATATATTATGACTCTTTAGTAAGAAGCGTTGGTGCAGTGCATCTAATTTTCCTAATCATTGTGAAATCCTGTACCGATTATCTCTTTCCATCAGTAGAGCGTCTTGTTTGTCTTCTTTTTTGTATAAAATAAGACATGAAAGCGCTGCAAAGAATCAAACTTACTTTCCCACAAATAATGTAAAAATATCAATAGAAGTTAAAAATGCACACGCAGTAGAAAGTTCAGTATGTTTTTTTGTATGCTGATCGTGAATGCGATCTGCGTAGAATAAGTAGATATAATAAAACGGTACAAAAGGAAGGAGGCCGATGTCTAGAAGTGGGCTGATTTAATTAATAAGTGCTAGGGAATGATAATTTTAGTGGCAACGCGCTGTCTTGTTGCAAATTAAATCGTTTTTTTTTTTCAGGGCCTAACTTTAACATACATTTTTAAATATCTCGACCATTACACACATCCGTTTTTAGTTATAACATTAGTTGGAGATGAATATTAAACAAATTTTATTAGACGTAGGCATGCTACGATAGGAACCAGCGTAGCGTTTTGTGCAGGCGTCTAACAATAATTTTCGTAGAAAATATGCATTCCTAATACAATACAATGATTCTTTATTACATACCAGGTAACAGGAAATAGTTATAAGTAGACAATACACACAAAAGGTAAATGTAAACAAACGGCGGACTTATCGCATGGAACAATCTCTTACAAACAACCTGGTTGGAAGGAATATTGTGAATATGTATAGAGGCGGTATGCACTACTTCTAAAAATAGTGTCTCTTGGAACAAATAGATAGATATTATGAAAACAATGTACTTATATAATATATACTAGCTTATGCTCGCGGCTTTGCCGGCGTGGCCTTTCTTAACAGAGGTCTAAATCATAAAATCTATATTATATATTCCAAATTTCAAGCGAATCCGTTCAGCGGTTTGAACTGTGCGTTGATAGATCAGTCGGTCACTCTTTCCTTTTTTATATTTAGATTATATTAATATAATATAAACAATAATAAAATTATCAATATAAAATCGTTCGTAACTAATATCAGCTGTTTTAGGTAAATCGAATTCCACTAAAGTATTTCTGTTCTTTTTAACCCCCGACGCAAAATCGACGGGGTGTTATAAGTTTGACGTGTCTGTCTGTCTGTCTGTGTGTGTGTCTGTCTGTGGCATCGTAGCTCCCGAACGGATGAACGGATTTTGATTTAGTTTTTTTAGTTTGAAAGTAGAGTTAGTCGAGAGTGTTCTTAGCTATGTTTGGTGAAAATCGGTCTAAGATGGCCGCCGCTACAAAATGGCGGATTACTTTTTTGTTCCACAACCCCCTCAATATGGGTATCAAATGAAAGGGCTTGACTAATAGAATACAACCACGGTAAAGAGATATACAGTAGTTTGACTGAGCGTGATTTTTGAACATAAATACCTACAGTCTCGCGGTACATGCGCTAGTCATAGGGCTGCCGGGCAGCGGCTGCCCGCATACGGTAGGTACCTACCTATTTCATATCATCTACTTACTTAAGGTACTATCTAGACAAGACAAGAGACAAGACAAGAGACAAGACAAGAGACAAGACAAGAGACAAGACAAGGGACAAGACAAGGGACAAGACAAGGGACAAGACAAGGGACAAGACAAGGGACAAGACAAGGGACAAGACAAGGGACAAGACAAGAGACAAGACAAGAGACAAGACAAGACAAGAGACAAGAGACAAGACAAGACAAGAGACAAGACAAGAGACAAGACAAGGGACAAGACAAGGGACAAGACAAGGGACAAGACAAGAGACAAGACAAGAGACAAGACAAGGGACAAGACAAGACAAGAGACAAGACAAGAGACAAGACAAGAGACAAGACAAGAGACAAGACAAGAGACAAGACAAGAGACAAGACAAGAGACAAGACAAGAGACAAGACAAGAGACAAGACAAGAGACAAGACAAGAGACAAGACAAGAGACAAGACAAGAGACAAGACAAGAGACAAGACAAGAGACAAGACAAGAGACAAGACAAGAGACAAGACAAGAGACAAGACAAGAGACAAGACAAGAGACAAGACAAGAGACAAGACAAGAGACAAGACAAGAGACAAGACAAGAGACAAGACAAGAGACAAGACAAGAGACAAGACAAGAGACAAGACAAGAGACAAGACAAGAGACAAGACAAGAGACAAGACAAGAGACAAGACAAGAGACAAGACAAGAGACAAGACAAGAGACAAGACAAGAGACAAGACAAGAGACAAGACAAGAGACAAGACAAGAGACAAGACAAGAGACAAGACAAGAGACAAGACAAGAGACAAGACAAGAGACAAGACAAGAGACAAGACTTGGACTCTTACTCGCACTCTTACTCGAACTCTTACTCGCACTCTTACTCGAACTCTTACTCGGACTCTTACTCGGACTTTTACTCAAACTCTTACTCGAACTCTTACTCAGAATCTTACTCTTATTCGCACTCTTACTCGGAATCTTAATCGCACTCTTACTCGGACTATTACTCACACCCTTACTCGGACACTTACACGCATCCTTACTCAGTTTCTTACTTGCACTCTTATCGGACTCTTACTCGCACTCTTACTCGGTCTCTTACTCGCACTCTTACTTCAGCAGAATACTTTTAAAAATAAAAAATAAATATTATAATAACTTCATACTAACTTACCTCAAAAACAGCATAATATCGAATGCTATTTTTTGGCATTTTATATAATTTATTATATTATATATACATACGTCCAAAGTAAATAACGTAAATTACACTAAATACTTGCAAAAAACTATCGCGACGTCCGCCCGTCGCTGCGTGGCACCCGCTTCTGGATTATATACCCACTTCTACCCACATCTGCCCACATCTACTCACTCCCAAATTCCGGCCGTTTCTATGGAGTCAAACTACTGTATATCTCTTTACCGTGATACAACGCACTATAATAAATTTAAATTCCAAGATGGCCGCCACCACAAAATGGTATGGATACACAAAACACCTACCCATGTAAATATCATTATTTCTCTCCCTGCAAGGTTGTCAGGAAGAGATCGCTTTTAGCGATAAGACCGCCAATTGTTACACTTATGTCGTGATTTTGTGTTATAGTTTTAATTGTTCTGTATGTTTGTAGTGTTTCAATAAAGTGTTTTCTATTCTATTCTATTTTCTTTCCATTTACAGTGC
Organism: Hemithea aestivaria; assembly: GCA_947507615.1. Classification (NCBI taxonomy): domain Eukaryota; kingdom Metazoa; phylum Arthropoda; class Insecta; order Lepidoptera; family Geometridae; genus Hemithea; species Hemithea aestivaria. The sequence continues at coordinate 8,806,398 of OX382323.1, forward strand.
CCTTTTACGTTTTATGGGTAAATCATCCTTGTCATCGTAGTACCTTCATGAAGCATGCATCATGTCTGCCATGAAACTGAACAGTGATGGACACTGAATGAAATTAACGAAGTAAGGTCTTTTAGATTATAAAGGTACCTAATTATAGTCAGTAGGCTATAATGACCAGCAATCTAGATTATGGCCGCAATTTTTTAATGATTGATGTTACCTATATATAAATTTTCAGCCCATTTACGCGTTTAAGGGATGATTATGATAAATAAAAAGTATATTAGGTATAGGTAGGGATTATGTTTATCCAAGCTCTAACCATCAATTAAAATTGGTTCATCGTTATGATGAACCAATTGAATGCAAGAAATGATTTCCTGTTATAATCACTAATATTATAAACGTGAGAATTTGTAAGAATGTATGGATGTCTAGATGTCTAAATGTCTGGATCTACGCTTGTTACTCTTTCACGACTAAACGTGTGGACCAATTGAGCTGAAATTTGGTATAGAGATAGCTTAGACCCTCGAATAACATAAAGGCTAAACTGCAGCGGGTAAAACCACTGGGCGCAGCTAGTAGGTTTTGATTTTAAAATAGGTATACCTATATAATTTAATCAATGAACGTAGGCAAAGAATGTCCTCGTTTACTACGAAGTAAACACGATGTTAATCCTTAGACAACGTAAACCGTTTGAAACAAAGACATAGATTTATTTGTAGACAGACATAAGGCAAACAGTTATAATTAACTATCACTGACTATTAATTATTACAATAAGAAGAATATGAATGCTACAAAACGGTAGTGACCAGCAACCGCGTTTTTATCGAACGTGGACTTACGATAATACTGGGATCAACTCATGTCAATTGTTCGCTTAGGATATTATATTGGTCTTGGTACAATCGTAAATCCGCGTTTTGTAATAATATAGCAAGTTGTTGTTTCTATCTGGAGGTCTGCATACGTCCGTCAATTGCAGGTATTACGTGCAAAGTGCGTATGTAATATTAAGTGACCAACGCTCTAGGCTTTGTCTGATCGCCCTTGCCCGACTTGAGGCCGAGCCTCTCGATTCTCGGCTTGTAGGTATCGCTTAATGTCAAACGACCTTTTTATTAACTCGGTGTTAACGTTTTTTACCCTTTGCTGGTAATAACAGGTTCGGATCCTAAGAGCTGCACAACCTGTTACATAGTTTTAACTTTGTCTTTTGTCTGTAAGTATACAGTAGCAGAAAGGAGATAATTGAAGATTGGGGAGGAGCCGCGTAAATCTATTCGTAGAAAACATCGACCAAGATTAAAAGTCGGGAACTATATTAAACCCCTGTTCCTTGATATATTTACATGTGTGGTGAGAAAATCATCAAACATTTAAAATAAAAAATTAAAATATCGTTTATTGTCCAGATTACATGCAAAACATCAAAATAAAATAGAGAGTAGAGTGTAATAAACAAAAAAAATACATGATAAGAAAAAAAAAATTGGTACTCAAAAAACAATGAGAAAAATGGGGGGCATTAAGCGTATGCTGGGTGCACAGGGATTTCCCTGGCTTCAATGTTCAGTGAAGGGATTTATCCCGCTTTCTAGATATTAGTCTGCTACCACTTACGGCCGTACACACGACCCACACGAGATCGTGGTCAAAGGCTAACCAATATAATGAACAAAAACAACTTTAAACTTAGATATTTATACTAATTATTTTCCACTTTCGATTCAAGGTAAATTTTAATCAACAATACATGGCTATGTCGTCAAAAAGTCGTCACAAAAACTTAGAAGAAACCATAGAGAATAAATTAAAAGAGATTAGTGATTGATTAGACAAATTAGACAAAAAATACTAAATTTTCTAAGAATTTCTCATTGTAATTTAACAGGTGTCCAGTTCGAAGCAATAAAGATCGCATGCAACAGTACGAATCACCTTTTATAAACGGCTGTCCTCGGTTACGGATTTGTAATTAGGCTGATATTTATTCACGGCGGCTATAACATAGTAACGAGGTAGAAAATTTGTCTTAAGTCATCGCGAGATTATATTATCATCACGAACGACGATATTGTGTCGCTGGACTTAGCGTGCATTTATCAAATAAACTGGATTATGATCAACGATCACTATGATTGAATGCTCTACATGAATATGTAAACCTTAACAATCAGCCTTAATTCACAGTAAAAGTGTCCCAGCGACCTGCTTATTTTTATAGAATGTTCAATTTTGTAAATATAATATCTATAATAATTAATTTTGTAGATTTAGAACTTAAAATTGTAAAAAAAAATGGGTACCTATAACAGCTAAAAAAAATAATCTTTACCGCTAGTATTCTTTCTACTAAACATTTTTCTTTATTTAATTAGTGGAATTCAACGTACAATCATTATACCTAAATGAACGTTTAAAAATTAAGTTTATGTCTCATTTATTTAATAACTCAAACGACAAAACTCACGTCTTATTGCTGAGAATATCAAACCACAGTTTCGGACAATTATTGCGATGTCCTTCATCACGAGTTCACACCTGCAGTAGGCACCCTGTAGTAGTCTTTAATTTCAGACGTTTAGAGCACTGCCCCGACATCTTGGGTTTAAGTAGATTAAAGATTAATCGATTAGTGGTTTAATGATATTACTGACTGTTGAAGACACGCCATTGAATTAAAATCACAAAAAGATTGTTCTAATCTATATGCAACAGGGTAACCGATTATGAACAATCACGGTTAAACTTAATCATTGTAATTAGAGTTTACGCTTCAACATCTTCATTCCCCAATAACATTAATTGTGTTAATCGACTGTAGGTACTTTTTAATACTGTTAGATATTCTGCAATATAGATTGTATGACCAATTCATAATATGTCACATGGTATTGCTATACAAACACATGGTATGGCATGGTATTACATTTTCAGGTCCACATCAGAATCCGCAAATAACTTAAAACCTGTTCCCTAACACAAATTACAGCTGCGTCGATACCATCTATTAGTTTTAACAGAATTACTCCCCTACTGCCCACTAAAAGGAACTGGACCTTTACTGAACACCGTAACTATGTTAAATTCAATATTCACCGGCTAACACCGGCACTCGAGTATGGGATAGACTGAAAAGCAGCGCGGCGCAGTGGTTCCTCCCTGTGCCGCACAAAGCTGAGTCTATCCCATTTGACAATAGAATTGTTAAAATTGTATGCTTTTTTTTGTTCATGTGTATCTTTTTTCTGTTTTTCTAATGTCAATAAATTACTTTTTCATTTCATTTCATTCAATCTGAAATGAGCTTTAGATGGACAGTTCGAGCCTGAAGACTCTAGATAAAGCAATTTTCACAATCGGATTACGGTGTGGAGTCGATCGCATACCCTTGAGACCTGAGCAATATGATTACAGGTGCTCAATATGGCAGCCGACATTTTCTGCAGATTGGATATTTAAAAATGTTACCGCTTGGCTTTTTAATTTATTGGTTCAGGGGAAATCATAAATCCGGTACTCGGATGTTGGAACTTTGATTCTAATCATAATTAAAGTAGGTACAAATATTTTTTTTGTCGATAGTATTGATTTGCCTATATCTATACTTCTTAAATTCTAAAGTTCATCTTCATCTTCTGTTTTATTAATGTATAGCAATTAATTTTTTTAAAAGTTTTAATGCAAAAAAACTGTCTAGCGTAAAAGCCTTGTACTCCAAACAGGTTTTATATAGACGGCTCATAGTTACCCAACCAAGTTTTTTATATCCTATGCTAATATCGGATTAGATGTAAATATGAATGACCTATACAGTCATATGACTCAGGAAGTAGCAATAAAACACCGAAATCCACTCAAACACATTTATTTTCTGTTTGATTTTTATATTTTTGGTGCTCCATTTTTAAAGTGTATTTATAAATTAATACTAATAGTAGGACTCGCGAACCGCGCACAGCCTCCGTAAATGGGCAATCGGGAGCTCCGTGCGCTTTCCGAGGCCCGGGCAATGAGCTCGGCATAATAAATAATACAGTAAGGTACAAAAAGGAATTCAACGAAGTACCATCCGATGGTTTCACACTCTCACACACGTTCCACACACGCGAACAACAGTCTTACGTCTATAATATCACTAGCTATACAGATTGCGGCGCGGTACCGCCGCGTGCACTGAACCATAGCTGGCTCTCATATCGGTAGGGTGTTCACTCGAAGTGAGAGCCCTTAAGCTTCTTGACGGCGTTGGTGAGGTGCAGCATCTCCGTGTTCAGCTGCCAGATGAGAGTCTCGAGCTTCTCCACAGAGTCGAGCACCTCCACGCGCTCCGTGTGGGGGTTGAAACGTACTTCGAAGGGTCGGGACATGGTGGATACCCAACGTCTGTCGAAAGAACCAATATTATAGCAAACTACCAACGTTGTAACGACTGAATTCAAATTCAATCAGTAATTTCTATTGAAGGCTGAGAATGACGAGTTAAGCTTTTTACCTGAACTTTTCTTTGGCATCTTCGAAGCTTTCAGCTACGTAATAGATAGGTTGGTATTCTTGATCTTGGTAGGGTTGTACGGATGTGGATGCCGGCTCGAAAGGTCTGAGTTCGGGCTTGTCACTGAGGGCATGTAGAAGTTCTCCGATGGAGGAGAGAAGGGCGGCACCATAGGCTTTCAACTGTTGGTTTTCCTTGCAGAGTCCAAACTCAACGGTGAACCAGTATACCTGAACAATGACAAAATTCACAATACAGTGTCGCCCATCGGCTGACTAAAACCAAAAACTATTCGCAAAAGCTTGGGCCCAACTAAGACAAAATAACATAATGTAATAATTTCGCACGAGCTTATAAGATGTCAGTTTAATAATAATAAGTAGTTTTTTTGATTAGTTGTGAAACTTACAGTGGAAAGCTTTTCGATTTCCGGGTCAGACGCGCCAAGAGATGCAAGACCGATCTCTTGAGAGAACTGTGCAAAGCTGGGGTCTGCCAGGAGGGGGATGTGGCCAAGGAGCTCGTGGATGCAGTCACTGTTAAATAAAAAAAAAATGTCAAGAATCACTTAAAATATAAGTAAAGATCTATTAAACTTTCGAATAGGTCAATGTAGCAACATCTAAAATAGATTGATAAAAGTTTAAAACTTTGTCAGGAATAGAGGAGCAGTATAAGTGAATTAGAAGAGCGAGGGGTTAACAATGTTAGAGTTCCATCAGGCGTACGCCAGCCAACTAACTCCGCCTCTCTAAAACCGGGAAATCGTTTTATTCTGAGGCATTATGTTCAAGGATCGGCATCATCATTTAGTTCCTGAACAAGAACTCACATTCAAAACACTCGCTTTTAACTTCCTTGTCCGGTCTACAGTATGTATATTATTCGGTCCAATTTACATTACGGTAACAAGGACTAATTACGTAACATTTTATTTCCGTAAAAATATTCGTCAAGGTGAATTAAAACTTTTTTGTTGAATTAGATTTGGTTATTTTTGGAAAGTATTCGTTTGCTAACTTGTTTTAGACAAAACATTACTGTAAATAATAGTATAAAATTAATAATGAATGAATGTAGGTACTTACGGTTCAGGTGTGTGGAAGGGTGAGTTTGCGTGACGAACATATTGGGTAGATTGGAAGACACGGAAGGCGAGCGAGGCGAGGAAGTCACGAGCGGTGAGGAGACCGGCGGCCGGACGCAGAGTGAATCCGGTGTGCTGGCGGAGGAAGTTGCTCACATCCTCTAGCTGAGGAATACGGTGAGGAACGAAGATATCCGCAGCTTGCAGCTTCTCAAAGGCGGCCTTGTACTCGCGGCACGCGTGCTTGGGCATAAGGTCCAGCACGGTGTTGAATACTCGCATCCAGGTAGAGTTCTCACTCTCAGTGTAAGCGGTGGACGGGATCGGGTCTCCGTATTTGTACGCGAAAGCGATCTCCGCAATTTGCTTCCTGCGCTCTCTGTAATCCTTGTCCGCGAAACCTGGATGGTTCATGTCCAATTCCGGTTCATACTTGGTCATCAGATGGTTGCAGCTGTCGAGATCAGAGGCGTGGCGAGGGAACCACGGGGTCTTGCTGGAGATGTTCTCGGTCACCAGGTTGACTCCAGCGAAGGAGGAAGTCTGGCGGAGAGCTCTGATCAGCTGGAGCAGGTTGACGCGAGACATGCTCACTTTCACAAGGGCGTCGAAATGCATGCCTTCAACTTGAGAACGACGAGTTTCGAGATGTTGTACACAGCCCTTGTAATTGTCGACGGTCTTGAGGATACGGGCGAGAGAGCCCATGCCGTCGCGCATACGCAGCAGGAGCGCAGCTTCCTGCAGAGCTTGTTCCGCTTCCGGGGACTCGGCGGCTGCGTTCTGCAGAATCACCTCCTCCTCGGTCAACGTATAATCTGTAATAAATTATAAAAATTACATGCCGGTCGACAGTTGATACAATTTAATGCAAATCGACTGTTATTAGACAGGTACAAGTATTTCGCTTGTTCCTGGTGGCATTGAAAAATACTGACCGTCATCTGCTGTTCTTCCGGCGTCGTCCCCTATATCTGCGTCGGCTAAAATAAAATAAAATAAATCATAAGAACAAAAAATAAATAAAAATTCAAAAAATTAAAAGAGAAAGAAAATGATTTACCAAGGTGACCATTCTTGGTCTCGTCTTGCTGAGTTCCATCTTCAACAGTAGGAGATTTGTCGCCGTTGCCCTTATGAATTTCATCTTGGATGTAATCGGAGTCCAAGCCAGAGTCTAATTAAAATAAATAAAAAATAAAATAAATAAAAAGAAACAACAAAAAAAAAACAGTAATGTTTTCCACGTAACATAAATAATGTAACTAAGCATCTTAATATAAAGGTACTAAGTTTCATAAAATTCAAAACGATTCCATAACCATAAAAGCAATGTACTGAAGTAAAATTACACCGAACTGCCGACCCTTTTAATACCGAAATTCTGTTTTTAAAGGGCAGCCAACAAGCAGACTCTCGATGTTAAGCGGTCACCGTCACTTATTAACCTCTCCAACACTCGTACTCAGAGCGAAAATGCTGGTCCCAAATTGTGTGTAAATTAAAAAAAAAAGTACAAACCATTGGCGCGGGCGCGAGCCTCTTCTAGTACACTTTGTTTGGTCTGTTTGACGACGAGTGTTTCGAATCGAGCGTCGTCTACGAGAGAGCGACGGCGTGATGGGTAGCCATTCTGTAACAAAGATAACTTGATTACTTCACTGATTTAAGGAAATGTCTATTAAATAGGTGTGTAACTAGTTAACTATCATTAACTCGTCTTCTTTATACTCTTCTAGATAGAATATCCCATATCTTAGGATGTCTTCTAGAGGTATATATCACAAGTGAAAAGATTTATACGAGCATAGTGAAAAGTCTAGGAATTCTGTAATTATAATTTAATAGATTTTATTAAGGCAACCTATTTTAATATTGCATGATTTTCTGCATTATTAAGAGACCCTGGATACAAGTAGGTCTTGCAGTTAAGTACGGATTTTCGTGATTCATTATTATAAAAAAATGCATTAAGTAGGTAAAGCCATATCTTATAAAAATGTACGACTCTTAGTCTTAATCATATAGACTAATTACAGAGGTACAACGCTGTTTATTTTTATTATAGTATTGATTTATTTCCTTATGAGCAACAATGAATATTTTACTGATTAACTGCTGCAAACTAAACCAATCAGAACATAAATTTCTTTACAAACTTCCGTACAATTTATGTATCTACATACAAAGAAAAGCCGCCGCACAAAGGGAGGGTCTCTTAAAACGATTTTCAGCTTTGAAATCCATATAAAGCGGTCACATCGCATTATATTTCATGTGAGAGTAGGAATTGCTTTTACGAAAGTTCCTAAGCTTATTTCCTGCGCGTGTCCGGGCGTAAAGTGGTGCCATTACTCCCACCCGAGAGTCGGCTCCGTACTCCGGATGCGACGCTCGACGATTGAAATCTCTCTCAAAAGAAGAACTTTCTGGACCATTGAGCTCGAATGGAGCCAATTATCGTCGCGTACTAAGTGCAACTTGACTTTACGTCCTTCGCACTTGTAGTTCACACTACTTAGCCCCTTTACCGCGACCACTTATATTCAACTTTGAACAATAATCATTTGCGAAATTCGTGCCAAAATATTATTAAGTATATTGCTGGGCTGTTAAGTCTCATTTTAGACCTATACATACAGCTCGTTACTTTTTGTAACACGGTCAGCACTCACTTACCTTGGTTACGGTCAAACTGCGGATACGTGAGTGTCAATGTTAAGTTTACTTCATTATTCTTTGTTTCGATTAAAACTGCTGAGTAGTTGGAAAATGCAATAATGAGATTTACTAACTGTTTGCTATTAAAACACCGAAGTACTGTAGGGTTTTCCTAAAATGGAAACCGCTTTATTTATTTATTAAAATGCGGGTATTAGCGGCGGCGTAATTTCCATCGAGTAACGTAAAGGAGCGGTGACGCGGTGCTCAGTCGTCGAGACCTAGCATTTTCCACTAGAGTGGCTGTGCGGGCCTAACTATGTATGTCAAGGGGCACGCTAATCATACTCTATTGTTACTTGAGCCCCTGAAATACAAGTTGATAATTACTAGACCTATTACTTCAATTTCTTCAACGTCTTAGTACCAAAAGGCCTACGTGATGTGAAACAAAGAGATTTAATTTCCTAGTGCGTTAATTCTCGTGAGTCGTATTACTTTTGTTTACATAGTGCACGTAAGACAAGATTGCGGAAACTCCAATTGAAGTTAAAGGTCCGCCTAACTGGAGCGGGCAGGATTTGGAATCCGGTTAGCATAGCCTTGGTGTGGCCGACTGGCCAAGTGCCCACTTCACCATTCCAATCGTTTGGCGTTAATTAAGCCAGCCGGAGCGACGGCTAACCTGTGTACGCCCTCCGTCAACGCTCTACATAGCTTTCGCAAATTTGATGGGATTTCGATGTTAGCCGCGTCACGTGTCATTGTGTCTCGCGAAACACGTATGAAACCACAACTCTTCTAAAAATTGATTTGATGTTTTATGTACCCACAATACATCGTTTATCTACTCGCAGTTTAACGACAATAAATTGCACCTACACAACAAGTATCTTAGTTTTAGTAGGAAGTTATACCGACAATGTAAATTAACGCGGAATGAGAGCAAATAGCGGAGATTTATGCTATTCTTCTAACATACAAATTTTAATTACTGAATTTAATTCGATCACAACGATGACTATTGGTCAAGGGCGCACCGGAACGGCCTTCACTTTGTTCTTAGATAACTCATAATACCCAATTTATTGGTTTGCGTGTCGTTGCTTCATTACCCTGAACTGAAATCAACTGGAATCTGTATCTAGACTAACAAAAGAACAAACTGATATAATATCTGTAATGCACTATTATCGTTACCTCTTGGATTGATTTTAGTGACGTTTTATCAACTTTGAATGGACCAGTGAACATCGGAGCCCCGACCTTCGATGGTCAGGGTAATACATTGCTAGGTACCAATTACAAAACGACAGTCTTTGCAACTGAACCTAGTTATCGCACAGCACACAATTGAATCGTCAAAAAACAGTATCGCATCGCTTGTTAATTGTTAGTGTACATGGAATGTTAATAAATATATAAATACAAATAAATCCATGTATCGCTAACAATTAACAAAGAAAAAATCGCATAAGCTCCGACGTACACCGGTCTCTGCTAATTGCTTTATGGAATTTTCTTCAGTTAAGTAAACATGCCACTGAATTGAAACCATGAGGTAACGATTACGAGTCAACGCCGCCTTGAATATTGACAATGGTAATTAATCTCGTAGACAATGATGAAACCCATTATGTCTCGCTATTTTTTCTGACACTAAAGCATGCAACGAAATTAGGTTCGAAACGACGAGAACTGTGTTGATTTCTTATTCGTCTGTTGACGTATGTTTGTCAACAATAGCATATTAAAGTTATTATTTCAATGCGACTTATGTAATTGATCACACGATAATAATATGATGTGATTTCCTCGAGAAAGCTCACCTACTTTTGCAGGTTTAATATGGCTTAATTGTCCGGTGGAATACTTAAAATGTCGCTTCCCTACCGAAAGACGTAACGCAACATATTATGTACTCGTAAGCTTTTGCTCAATTACACAATTTGCGGAATTTTACATTTTACAAGTGAGAATACGCGTATTTCTTTATTTTTATTGCCTTCACACGATTTCTTTGACACGCTCCTTTTTTTCGTCTTTCAAATGTTTTGTTTAACGTTTTAATAAAATGCGCGATTTGTGATCATGGCTTCTTTTTTAAATTTAGGAATGTAATTTTTCTTCTGACATTCTTTTGTTTTAATTATGTACAAAATGTTGCAGTTAAAATAATATTAAATGGTATTTTGTATGGACTCGCTTTTCTTAGTGAGATCGTTATATCTCTGATTGGAGATGAAAATAATAACTAACGCTTCTAAAAATGTCTCTAAAAGGTATGTGGAGCAAGTTAATAATTATTATTAATATTAATAGTCCATTCATGATAATGTTATTTACATGATGGGCAAACTGCATTGTTTTGTTGAACTAGTGAAATAGTGCAATATCTGTTATGCTTGCTTACTAGCATAACAAACTAATATCCTAAATTTTGCAATACAATCCTTTTGATAATGGAAAAATAGATAAGTTTATAATAAGACTTTTAGTAAAAAGAGTTTTAGATTTGGATAAAACTCTGACCTGTGGATCTTAAATTGGAAAATTATTCTATCATGATCAGATGATCATCTGCAAAATATAAATGATATTTTTTGTTATTATGGCTGGTCACTTCGATTCAATTGTTGACAAAACAACAAAATACTTGCACAAATATCACGTAAATATTAAATTTAAACTTTTCAATCACTGAATTTACGATCCAAAATGACAAGCCACAATAACTATGAATGATCCTTAGGGAATGAATGAGAGGCAGGCGGCCGGGCCGGTGAAAGCCTCCGCCTGCGCTGATGATGGTGAGCTCCTCACCTCGATGCTGTAGGATTTCTTGATGGCGAACATCTCACGGTTCTTCTGTGCAGCTGCGACGGCCATGGCTTCTTCTCACGACACTCAACCGGGAACAATAATAAGGCCTGAATGGGAGTTCACTGCGCGTTTAGCTAGCGTATGTCTGCGAGAGCTTTCTGTCTCGACCACGGGCTTGTGCCTGTCTGTCTGCGACTACAGCTGTCGTATTACTTTAGCTAACTAAACTTTGGATTGCAAACAGACCAATGCATGATGACCGTTCGCAAGAACAGTTTAAATAGTGTTAGGCGCTCGCCTCCCACCCCGCAGTGCCTTTCGTCGCGCATGCGTCATAATCCTCGCCTCCCGCACTTCGCGCGCCCTCTGGCAGCGCTCGTCGCACCCGAACCAGCGTGCTACCCTCGTCTCGGCCCTTGACCACCGACCATCCGACCACTATACTCTTTCGAGTACCCTCCATCTTCATTCACATGTCGATGGTACCTGTATTCCATTCAATCCGTATTTTCAGCTGTAATTTCATTAAATATTTTAGAGGTAAATAGTTATAGGTCTATGTCTACGTGCATAACTGCAATTTTAAGTGAACAAAGTCTTTACAATTTTTTACATAGTTTAAACGGCCTTTATCAATATCGTGACAAATATCTAATAATGCGCTTGTCAATATAAGGTAGGTATAATTAAACAAAATAATTTTCTGCTTAAATGTGAAATTATTTAGATTTACCTAATTAAACCTAGAATGAATCCACAAAATCTTGTAACATCTTACATACTATTGTACTTGTTGTAATAATTTTAATATTCGCGGGAAAAATCTGTTATCTGAAAAATTTATGAGTTTTTTTGTAAATTAAATATTGACTGCTACGTAAATCCTTAGTAAGTTTAGATATTTTTGTTAGAGGTACCCACTACAATGAATAATGTATATCACGTAAAATATAACAGTATCTGTACAGTTATGTATAAACACATAATATATAAGGGACGGAGGAGTCCAGCATTACTTAAGTACCCTGCAAGTTATAGCACATAAGGGACAAAAGGGACCCTCTGATTTTATATATCTTAAACGCATAAACTATCATCAGCAGAGAATTATTTTCTACGGTATATGGACTGCATCTCTTGTTTACATAGCATTTAAATAGGTTTCTAGATTATGTTTTCAGATAATAATTTAATAGGTATTTTCGCACGTTGTAATAGCTTCTACACCTACTTAAACAACTGCTTTTATAATTAAATTTAGATCCTTCGTTGATAATCAAACTCGGTTATTATGGCGGATATATAGGCGGATATATGTCCGGAGTATTTTAAATCTAGAGCGTTGAATGGATCTCGTTACTCACCTGGGCGTTGTATTGCTATATTTCGGGAGGCATAAGCAACTTAATAAGATCTTTAGATTAGATAACTTTTTATTGAACACCATAAGTACAATAGAATAAGCTCGAAATTACACATTTGCGATAAAAGTGTAACAATTTGGCGGTCTTATCGCTAACCCCTAACAGTGTCACCCGGTAGAAGGGCGCTGTAGCTAGTGAAATTACTGGGCTAAAGAATCTTAACATCTTACGACTCTTAACTGAGATGCGTTGGTGCAGTGCACCTAGAATTTTTAATTATTGTAAAATCCTGGGTGGCACTGATTTTGGGCAGTGTTATCTCTTAAGATCAGGAGAGCGGCTTTCTCGTCTTCTTACTTCTATACAAAAAAGCGGTATCATTCAGGCACCCACGTAATACGGTTTTTATGTAATCCGTATAAAATGTTCATTTGTTCATAGTACGAGTATATGTTACGGCATCTATGACAAATTATTTGATGGGGATATTATAATTGATGATAATGAGGAAAGAACCTAAATTACCTAAGAATCTAAGAAACCCAATTAAATGATCTGTTCGAGGAAGTTTACGGTGTGTGACGGGTCCATGTGACCGCATGAATCGTTTAACCATCTGTAGGGTAATAACAAATAGTAGAAAACAACATAATTGTACTCTTATTAGGCATAAATGGTGACACATCTCACTTCTCCGTCACCATTCTCATTCACCGGGGGTAGACTTCCTTTGCAGGAGGTCGACTAGGTGGGACCCCAACAGTGCCAGTTATTCTACCGCCTGAGCAGTAGTGTGCAAACATTGCTGTGCTTCGGTAGGAGGGAACTGTAGCTAGTGAAATTACTGGGCTGAAGAGTCTTAACATCTTAGAACTCTCAAGTAAGAAGCGTTGGCGCAGTGCACTGCGTAGCACTGTACTAATTATGGGCAGCGTTATGTCTTACTATCAGGAGAGCGTCTTGCTCGTCTGCTTACTTCGTTGTGTAAAAAAAATAAAACATCATAACAGTTCTTTTTCAATAGATAATGATCCATTGGTTCATATCCCTGTGTGGCACTTATCATATCTTTGTACCGTGTTTCGGAAAGCATGTTAAACTGTGGGTCCCGGTTGGCGCCTATAAGATATGAATTGGGCAGTCATTAGGTCATATTAGAGGCCTTATGTAAGTAACCTTGGTGTCCTGAAATTCCAGCATATATTATGTAGGTTTGCCATACAATCTATATGACATAATTATTATGATTTCACACTGAAAATGTAATAAAGGCGACCTGTCTTGTTGGCATATAAAACCTTAGTTTTTATAACATCGGTGAAAATGGGGAAACATTCGTTTTGTTTCGATCATTTTTATATTGCACTTTTAGCAAATTATCTCAGTGCGAAAAACAAGCTATGACAGACAGATTTTAGAATAAAATTACCGATATTAAAGTTCGATAAAGTATAAACTAGACATTCAACTAAGACGTTTTAATTCTCTTTTATTTTGGACATTTTAGACTGACAAACTGGGATTTGTAGATAAATTAATGAATAATAAAAACATAATGAAACATGTTAATTACGTATTACAAACAGGTGATTTTGTTGTGATGGCGGGGCATTTCTCATCATAGGCTTTGACGTCACGCGGGGTTTTACCATTTGAATTGGGCTGTGTCAAATTATTACGAAACTCTTAGAAGGCTCAATTTACGTATTCTGTGGATTCCTATTTTGTTATATAAAAAAATATATTTCATATTAAATTAAAGCTAAAAACGGTATTTTATCATAAAACCAGAATTGTTTTGGCATAGACAAAGATGAGATTAAGAACTAACCGCAAACAATCTTAGTGCAAAATCATTCGACGATTATTGAAAAATTCCACTTAGTATGGAAGTTAACCTAAGAATATATTTTAAACATATAAATAAAATATATTTTGACTACGTAAATTTATAAAATAGCAGTAAATTAATATAAACAAGAGAATTGCAATTTTAATGAATGAAATAATATTAAAAATAATCTAGATGAGTCGATTATTTTAATTATTATGAGTTATATTAAATAATTTAATTTAATAAGCTTGACTAAATTATTAATTAATATAAACATTGACCTAGGTCAGGTTTATATTTAATGATAAATTTTAAGCAAAAAATATAGAAAGGTGAATAAAAATGTTTGTTTATGGTCTATTCGGAGTTGAGAGATAATATTATACCTACATATTTTTTTTTTATACTGTTGATAGGCTGTGTTCCGACACGATGTTCAATAAAGACAGAAGGGGATTTTTCCCCGACTACTGCAACGATAATATTATCTTTATGTGACAGAACCAATTGTCACCAAGCTAGCCATCTGCTTGTGAGTCTGGAAAATATACCGACTTATCCATAGAATAGTGTTCCATCTGTAAAATCTCTAAAGAAGATTAACTTGAATGTTACACCAGTGACAGAGAAATTAAAGAGTAGAAGGTAGACCTGGTATGGAGATATATGCGGAAGGATGTAAATCATGTGACCCAAAAGTCTATGAATATTAATATGGTGATAGGTAGAAATCCGGGAAGGGGGCGGAAAAAGGTTTGGTGTGTGAAAGAGGATATGCGTGCTAGGGGAGTGGATGCAGATATGACGGATGATAGAGCAGAATGGAGGAGAAAAACGTGATGTGCTGTATCTAGTGTGGGATAAGGACAGGAAGATGATGAATTGCAAACATTTGCCCTAACTTTTTCGATTCTGGAATATATAGTAAATATGTAATAATATTATGTTTTACTTAAATGTATGCAAGTCATACTTTAAATTGCTCTTCTTAAAGTCATAAAAAAGTACGAAATAATTGTAAAATTGACTTGCCAAAGTGCACTGGAGCCTATTTAAATTTAAATAAATGAATTTAGATTTTAATATAAAATTTAAAAATTACCAACTACATTTATTTAAGTTTTTTTATACAAAAAAGTAAGAATACGAGCAAGACGCTATTCTGATATGATGGTAAGAGACCACACTACCCTTAATCAATTCAGTGCGAGTTCAGTGTCATTATGTATTACTAGCTGCGCCCAACGGTTTTGCCCGCTGTACAATAGCCTATGTGTTATTCCAGGGTTTAAGCTATCTCTATACCAAATTTCAGCGCAATCGGTCCACCCGTTTAGGCGCTAAACATTCATACATTCTTGCAAACTTTCGCGTTTATAATATTAGTAAAATTCTAGGTGCACTGCACCAATGCTTCTTACTCAAGTGTCGTAAGATGTTAAAAGACTTTTCACCCCAGTAATTTACCAAAAATGATCACCAAAGTAGGTATCTAAACGTAAATATGTAAATCATTAAGATAAACACTTAAATGGTTATTAGTAATATACTGAAAAACTAATAGGAAAATAGGTAAGTATGCCAGAAAAACTGGTTTTTCTTGAATGCAGAAATGCAATTCAAGTATGAAACAGAAATAATTTCCTTCAACGCTCTGGGGAGTTACCCATCGGTTTTCCTCTGCATCCAGTAATATGATGTATTGCCTTATTCAGAATTATACGTCATATACCTGTATTTTAGGATGACGAATTTTATAGTGATACATTATGACAAAAATCGGTAAATTTTTGTTTTGATTTGTGGCTGAAATTTTGCTTGGAAAATTATTACCGACGTATATACCTATATAATAACGTCAGTAATATAATAACGTAGGTATTATATAACCCACCAGTGTCAAATTTCCGAATTCCGAAAATACATAACGTCAAAAACGTTTTTTAATGAGATTGACAATGCGTGAATAAATTGGTATGCTCGAAGTAGAGCTGGGCTCTAGCAAATATTAATATATATTTTATTTTTTTTTATGTGGAGAAGTAAGAAGACGAGCAAGACGCTCTCCTGATGTTAAGAGATAACGCTGCCCATAATCAGTACAGTGCTACCCAGAATTTCACAATGATGTGCAATTCTAGGTGCACTGCACCAACGCTTCTTACTCAAGAGTCATAAGATGTTAAGACTCTTTAGCCCAGTAATTTCACTAGCTACAGTGCCCTCCTACCGAAGCACAGCATTTAGAATAGAATATAATAGAAATACTCTTTATTGTGTCCAATGTAACAAAAGGTACTTAAAATTACTATGACAATATTATAATAACACATTGGCCCACAAGGGGCGGCCTTATCGCTCAAAGCGATCTCTTCCAGGCAACCAACTATGTACATATAACATCATATCGATGAAAATTTGTGTGTCCGTGTTTGCTACTTCTACATGGCAATTTTAATTGGACTGGAGTTAATTACTCTTTACATAACTAAAAACCTTATATACCTCTAAAGTAGTTATTTTTCACGTGGTAAAAAATGTTATGTTTAGCTAGCTTGGTATATTAATATATGTACAATTAACTAATAGGAAGGGGACATAACCATTCTCTTTGTATTACGCTGTACGCTAAGAGCGCTTCTACACTACAATCAGCAGGGCTATTCACTTATAGGTTAGGGAACCGAACCGAATACCGAATTGTCAAAAATGTATGAAATGACGTGACATGACATGTCAAGTTGTATCTACGTAATATGTCATTTCATACATTTTTGACAATTCGGTATTCGGTTCGGTTCTTTCACGGATAAGTGAATAACCCTGCTGATCCGAGTCCGATCCGAATTCGTGAAATGACCGTTGGCGTTTATTTGTATGTTAGCTTACGCACTACAGTCAAGCGATTTGAGTTCGGTTGGCAGACCGAAGTAGCCATAGTAGTTTGCATGAAAACCGTCATGATTCGGAATTCGGACATGAGCCGGAGGGAGTACGAAAATATTTTTTTGAATACGTTCCATTTTATGATGGACTCGGATCAAGTTCAGATCACACGTAGTGCAGAAACGCTCCTATTGTAGGTGTTGTTGTCCACAGTCGTGGTTGCGACATTTCTCAACAAATAACAATGTGAGTGTAGCCGTGTCGCATTTATAATGGTATTGTTTAATTCACTAACATCAGGTTTACGTGCACTGACATTTAAGAAAAAAAACTACAAATAAAAGCTAATTTTGTGAATGTAAAATACTCGTTTATTTTTATATAACTATATGCTTAGCGTAATTTATTTTTAGAATATAGTAATTAACATACGATTTACGAGTATATAGGTATCCTTAAGGAAATTTAATGTAAGTTTTAAAATTGCACGTAATGAGCGAAACCGCAAGGAAACTCGTGATGACTGTTTCATTCATATTATGATTAATTAATTAATTATAATAATAAAAACAATATTTACAATAAAGGTTTCCTGAATCGTCGCTGATCCTAATACAGTAACTATAAGTATACCTACTAATCTGACTAATTTTTGCGGGTTTCCCAGTCCTCCATCTAAAAGACGATTTAAAAATTTTGAAGGTATAGACGTCCTGCACGGGAAGTCCTACATAAGCCTTGTATATCCCTCATGAGAATTCTTCCTTTCACTCAGTCTTGGCATCCTCTATATTGTTATAGGTCATTGTAATATCCGATTATGTTTGTCAACTATTCACGTCTAAGCGGTTGAACGGATTACGTTGAAATTTGGTATAAAATATTTATATTTATTTATTCTATAAAATCACATAGGCTCCCTTTAAATTCATTTAGTAGTTTAACGATGTCTCTACAATTTTTATACATGGTCAATGGTCATTGGGGATCTGCTTTTTGAGTCCAGTAGCATGGGTAAATTAAACTTCATAATAAATACAGATATTACTTATTACATACACCTAGACATATTGTCTAGATACATAGCTATACTAGCTGTGCCAAGAGGTTTTACCCGCTTAACAGTAGCCTATGTGCAATTCCAGAGCTTTTTTTTTTTTTATCCCAGGAAAAATGCGTTACGCATCATCACCCCACGCCGGGGGGCGCGGGGCGGTATGTGGGACTCCCCCGCCAAAGATGGGAGCGGCGGGGATACCCACTTAAAAACCTGGGGGTGTCCTGCGGGACGCCATAATGCCGGGGCCACGGGTACGCCGAAGCATTCATCCGCGGCCCAACAAAAAAAGCTATCTCTATACCAAATTTCAGCTTGTTCGTGCAAGAGTACAAACATGCATCTAGACATCCATACATTCTTACAAACTTTCACGTTTACAATTTTAGTAAGAAGTAAGATATCAAATAATAAAAAAAATCCTGCATTTAAATGTTGACCTGATCGCGAATTGTACCCAGGGCTTTTGTTAGTTCACAATGCCACACCAAACGCAGAAATCAAAAGGCACGCAACAGATCATTCCTCTATCATAAAATTTATAAACAAGATGACTAAATCGCATCGATAACGCAAATTAATGTGTGCTCATCAACTTTAAATACCAAATATATCCAGTTATTTAAATGAATTAAGGTGAATGACGGTCGATCGATATTTCCGCATCGCATCGCCTATCTCGTCTGCATTGGAAAAGTAAACAAAAAGAGAGAACAGCTGGGGATTTCCTCAGTACGGGTAATATAAGTGAGTTAAGCTAAATACGTCACATATTGAGAAATGCATACGTCACACGGCTGTCAATGTTTGTATATTATAATTTATCATATACGATGGTTGGCCTAGAAACTCAAAATGTTTAGGATGACCTGGATATTAATTTTATTTATATTTCGACCTTGATTAAAATCTAGATAGTAGATGTATCACCATAATTATTGTCCCGTTCGATTCATAGATTAATTGTTAAGATTTTTTTTGTGTAAGATTGATTGCTTTGTATTTTGGAGTTCAGTGTGTTTAGTTTTTTAGGCAATATATTACCTATATGTTGATTAAATGTTTAAGGTATCAGTTGGTAAGCATATCGAACTTTGTTTACTAATATTAATACGGCCACCATAGTCCCCTGAGTATTTTAGTAGCACTAATGTATGTACATCAAATAAATATTATTAATGTGGAAGTATGCGTGTGTACAATTATGTGTGTATTTGTTACCTCTTTGTGTCTAAACAAATGAACCGATTTCTCTGAAATATGGTATACTAGCTGCGTCCAGCTTTACCCGTTGTACTGTAGCCTATGTGTGATTCCAGGGTCTAAACTATCTCTTTACCAATTTCAGCTCAATCGGTCCACCCGTTTAGGCGTGAAGAAGTAACAAACATACACACTCACAAACCTTCGCATTTATAATATTTGTGTGATACCTAAGCAGCTTAGACACTTTAACACGGAGGCTTTCAACGAGAAAAACCGCTGTGCACCAGATATGTTATATATTGAAAGTTAAAGTAATGTTCTCCGCTCAACTAAATAGGTTAGTCATATAAGTTGGCCTTGACAGTTTTAAGGTTCTTGCGGTTAGAAGGCTGCACCCCTAACTTTTACTCTCCGTAAGTTGACTGTACTTGTGTAATCGGATTTTATATACATTACTAGCTTTTGCTTGCGGCTTTTAAAATACTATTGAGAATTCCTTTTTTAGTGGAATTCAAGGTCACTATATCCATCTCAGCACCAAATTACAATTCAATCCGTTAAGCTGTTTGGGCTGTATTATTTTTATGTGATGAAGTAGAAGACGAGCAAGACGCTCTCCTGATGTTAAGAGATAACGCTGCCCATAATCAGTACAGTGCTACTTAGGATTTCACAATGATGTGAAATTCTAGGAGCACTGCACCAACGCTTCTTACTCAAGAGTCATAAGATGTTAAGACTCTTTAGCCCAGTAATTTCACTAGCTACACTCCTACCGGAGCACAGTAATGTTTGCACATCACTGCTCAGGCGGTAGAATAACTGGCACTGTTGGGGTACCCACCTAGACGACCTCCTGCAAAGGATGTCTACCCCCGGTGAAATTATTAAAGTTTTACCTATAGATCAGTAAATCAGTCACGCTTTCCTCTTATATATTTATGATGTACTATTAACTCATGACAGAAATCCCATAAGGTATTGTTAAACCATTTTAAAATTGCACGCAAAATTCAAACGAAACGTTACCTAATGTCTGAAAGAACGGTCCGCAATTAAGGCTTGGTCAAACCAAATTCACCGTGGAATTGTTGTTTTTATATTATCTTGTAGCTGCAAATATACAAGTTGCTCATTGTAATACGCTCGTCGCTCGTTGAATCTCCCATAACAGCTGTCGTTGACTCACCGATCTCCGAACCGTCCCTAAACGGGACTTCCATGATACCAAAACTTTATTAAGGTAAGGTCTAAAAGGGTCATTGTAGTAAACTAAAATTTCGCTTAGTTAACGTTAAATGTGAGTAAATAACGTATTCTTTTTATGCGTTAATTATTATTAATTATTATAGCCTGGAGGAGCTATTGGTCCATGAAAGACCTTTTGAAGGGAGTTCCCTTTAAAAGGTTCCCATTTCTCTAAAAAGAAAACTCATGGACATGTGCATCCTCCCTATTCTCACATATGGAGCACAAACATGGTCTTTGACATGCCAGCAGAGGTCAGCACTCGAAATTTGCCAAAGAGCGATGGAACGCAGCATTCTTGGCGTCAAACTAATAGACCATATCAGAAACACCACGCTGCGCTCCAATACCAAAATAGCTGACGTCACCCAAAAAACGGCATTTCTTACATGGGACTGGGCAGGACATGTCTGTCGCATGCCAGAGAAACATTGGGGCAAAATAACAACCGAATGGGCCCCTACTACCAAACGGCCACGCGGCAGACCAAGGAAGAGATGGCGGGATGACCTCGACTCGTATGCGGAAGGATGGAAATCTATAGCTCTTGACCGAGACAGTTGGAGGGAGGGTAGGGAGGCCTTTGCCCTGCAGTGGGATCCAGTTGGCTGATAATAATAATAATTTTTATTATATTATTATTATTAAGAGCCTGTCGCGTCCCACTGCATGGCAAAGGCCTCCCTCCCCTCTCTCCACTTTCTTCTATCTTTAGCTATTGTTGACCATTCCTTCAGGTGTTTGTCAAGGTCGTCTCGCCTTGATAAACCTGATGCGTTAATATATTTTTTAACGAAAAATGAAACTTATGTCACGTTTTAGATAATAATAATTATAATAATTGGGGTTTATACTCCAACAGAACAGGTTACCCTACTTACACTGTCAGAGTCAAATCACAATTTATAGGTTGTGTCGCGAACCTATATGTTGCAGTTTTAAGTCGCCGAGATTACTACAGGGCCTGCAACATGACTTAACGACTGTCTCCTACATATCTTATAGGAAACAGCCGGGACCCACAGTTTTGCGTGCCTTCCGAAACACGGTAGCGTCCAGGCGAACTTTTTGCCACACACTGAGATTTGAACCCAGGGTCTCCGGATTAAAAGCCGGACGTATGACCACTGGGCCACGGACGCTACAGATTAGATTTTAGATATTAGATTTTTCTATATTTCAGTATATTTGACACTATATTTGCTCAGCGATTTTAGCCGCTGAAAAGTAGCATATATATTCCTGGGTCTAAGCTACCTATATACCAAATTCTAGCTCAACCGGATCAGCCGTAGATGTAACAAATATACACACGTACAATCCATACCTTTTTTTTTCATGGCAAATGCCTTTATTTCCATACCTTTGCATTTACACTATTAATAGGATATTATTAAACACCTCTAGGTTTTCGTCCTGGTATAATTTTATTAAATAAATAAGTTTTTGTGCTACTGCTAGCACAATTAAGGCCCGAGAAAAATATGTCTGGTTAATCTTTATCTCTGAGACCTTTAACGGCTTTTAAACTACTCTGCATAATGCATTAAAAATCAAAACATTAAGAAGATTCGTTAATAAATTGTCATTGCATAATCACTATTCATCGACGAATTATTAATTTTTTAATTTGACATTTATTTTAATTCAATAATTGAGTGTGATTAATGAAGTCACCAAAATATCAAACATATAATAATATGTAACTAAGTATGATATTGCAAGTTACGAGAAGTTTCGTAGAACTTGAACAGTTCTTAATTGCAGTGATAGAGTGGAGATATGTGTTTTGCTGCTATCAAAATATTGCGTCGATTCGTAGTTGTCAGGCTACAAGTATTACAAGTGAATTAAATTAAAAATTAAAAAAAAACCCCCCAACGCAATACGTAATTCACCATTTTTTGATGGCGGCCATCTTGGATTTTAAATTTTATTTAGTGGGCTGTATTTTACTCGTTAAGCCCTTTCATTTGATACCCATATTGAGGGGGTCGTGGAAGAAAAAAGTAATCCGCCATTTTGTAGCGGCGGCCATCTTGGACCGATTTTCACCAAACATGGCTAAGAACACTCTCGACTAACTCTACTTTCAAACAAAAAAAACTAAATCAAAATCCGTTCATCCGTTTGGGCGCTACGATGTCACAGACAGACACATACACACACACACACACACACACACACACACACACACACACACACACACACACACACACACACACACACACACAAACACACACACACACACACACACAGACAGACAGACAGACAGACACGTCAAACTTATAACACCCCGTCGTTTTTGCGTCGGGGGTTAAAAATAAGAGTCTATGTAAATTCTACAACTATTTTTTTGTACTTTTACACTTGTAATATGGGTTTTTTGTCTGAAATAAATAATTTTAATTTATTTATTTAAAATACTCCAACGACGCAATTTTGTAAGCGTTTTTTTTGTGCTGAATGAACAATACCTTAAATTTTGCAGCTTTACTCGCAACTTACGCGAACATTTTTCGGCTTTATCGGCGTCCAAAGGGGAAGCTTAGACCGAAGTAGCCATAGGATAAGAAGATAATAATACTCTTTATTGAGACCAAAAGAAACATAACATTAAACTTATTATTAACTAATACTAAGATACAGTTTGGTCCTCAATAGGCGGCCATAGTTAACTAATGTTGATCTCATACAAAAAAGTGTAACCCAAAGTTACAAGAGAGAGGTGTTGTAAGATTACGCATATTGTCATCACCCCCATAAAGATCTTAACGGAAAACGTGTTACCTACCTAGAGGGCATTGACTGAACAAACAGGTACGAGTATTATCATATACGTATAAGGAAAACATTTTGCAAAGACACTTTCATCTTCACTATATTAGGTAGTTGTTTATTTTTTACAAGCGGGCTTCCCTGGCTTTGCACAGCTGGCTTTGATGGAAATACACAGACGGTTACTGGAACTCAAGTTAATTTTATAAGTGGGAACTTATTGCGTAGGTTTTTTTATACTAAATAGGCCTTCGTTTGACCATATCCCACCTGATGGAAAGTGCAGATGCGGTCGACGATGAATCAAGTAAGATGCCTAGAAAGGTCTATTCACTCGTGTTTTGAAGATAATAATAATAATAATAATTGGGGTTTATACTCCAACAGAACAGGTTACCCTACTTACACCGTCAGAGTCAAAGCACAATTTATAGGTTGTGTGGCCAACCTTTATGTTGGTTGTTGAAGATGCCCAGGTTGTAACGCTCGGGAAACACGAATGACGGCAATGTGTTCCAAATGCGACCAGTTCTTCTTATGTAGGTATTTTAATGTTACTGCGATAATTTCCCAGTTATAAATTTAACATGAGTTTAAATCGCTATAGTTAAATTAGTAAAAAAATTAACTTGTGTGGGGTTAATAGCGTTGTGCAGTGTTCTTAGAACTTTGTGTAGATCTGGATGAAACTATGAGAATATTGGAGTCTGTGCTCGTCTTAAAGTTAATTGTTGTTTACCGACTATACTTTTATTGTTATGTAACTTTCGTGTGAAACTATTCATTGTAGGTCATTGTAGTCTTAAGTTTCTTAAATAAAAATAGACAATTGTGAAAAATGATTGTTTTTAATATTGTTAAGAGTCAACAGAGCCTTTTTAATTTAAGTACTATAGAGGTGTTGTGAAACTTGTTCATGATGATAACTACATATTATAATAAATGATCCCAGTACCTAATATTATCTACCCTTTATACATATGTGGGTTCTATCCCATGAAAGTTTACGTTGGTTATATTTTGTAACTATATTTTTTGTTTTTATATTTTAGCTTAGAAATGCGAAAAGCCACAAAATTAAGCGATTCCTTAAAATACTATAAAGTGACTTTTACATGTTATTTACTAGTAATAACATTTTTTTATTTAAACTTTTTCATTGAATTCTTACAGATAATCTATGAGGAAGTCAGATTTATGTTCTTAACATTGAAAATCCATTTATTTTAATGTATTTTATTACACAATCAAAAGTGACGTTTCTCAAGTAATGTTTATATATTGCTACTTATTCTTCTTATTATCATTTTCAACGTTAATGTTCAAATAATAAAAAAAAAACATAACGTGCCGTTAATTCGAGTATTATAATAAAAACCTTCAAGAAATCCTGTAATCCCATTTTTCAAAAATAATAGCAGAATAATAAATAATGGTAGAAAAAACAGCTGAAGAGTTGAGAAGCTCCAAGAAGAACTTAAAAGTAGAGAAAATACTCGAAATACGTAGAAACACTAAACAAAAACACAAACTTCGCAATCTTGATATACATAATATCTAACTTAACCCGTGTTGGTAAATCCTTTCTTTCCGCTACGTCTTAAAACCCTGTGTTAAAATTTCAATCCAATTACCCATAT
The DNA here is from genome assembly GCA_947507615.1 of Hemithea aestivaria. Taxonomy (NCBI): domain Eukaryota; kingdom Metazoa; phylum Arthropoda; class Insecta; order Lepidoptera; family Geometridae; genus Hemithea; species Hemithea aestivaria. The sequence continues at coordinate 8,831,480 of OX382323.1, forward strand.
TATTTATTTATTATTTGTATTTGCCTTTTGGGTTGTGTATTGAAAAATCAGTCAACCAGACAAGCTTTCTTTTTATATATTTGAAACATTTCTTACGTATAAGAAAATTTAGGATTTTTTAAATACAATTGGAACTGATAAATGGTCTAGCTTATTAAGCATGCCAGTATAATAAAAAAAATATTTTTGATATACATAATTCTTATTAAAACTCTCTCACAAACTCTCTTTCTCTCTCTCTCACTCTCTCAAAAGAAAAGTTTCATTAAAAAAATGGTTTTCCTTTTATACGTTACCATTTACTGTACATAGACTAAGACTTCGTTACCTTTATATTATGATCTAGAATAAATCGTCTTTGTGTGAACGAACAATAAAATGTGGATGTGGTATGACTAGCCAAGGCTAATTTAATTGACTTTATTCAATATTCATGAATACAGAAATATGCGTCTTATAAATAATTGTGAGTACGTACATATTTTATGAGGAATTCTCTTTTTTTTATGAAATCTGCATGACAGACTTGGATTTTCCATAAAATACGTGAAGCTGTTAAATATTTACTTGCATTGAATCTTAAATCTCATCTGACTCATCTCTTCTTATTTTAATCTTTAGTTTACTTTCTATGTGGTATAAATTAAGTATTATATTTATCTTATCTTAATAATTTGTCTCAACTCTTTACTTCCTATGCTGGGCATAGGCTTCTCTAATCTCTAATGCTATGTGCTAATATCGCCCATGTGCAACCTGCGAAGATTATAATTAGATCGCGGCTTATTCTATTTAGAAACAAACAAATTATAATTATAAGATCTTCAATTTTCTTACTTAGACACTTACAGCTTTTCGATGTCTCGTAAAGTTATAATATTTTGAGTACGAATGAAAACAAAATGCAACCAGATCAAGTATTGCAAGTCCGTAGCACCTGCACGTCCATGGATGATACACACCACACCGACCATACTCCGAGATAGACTCGATTTGAGTTCATTATAAACTGTTTTGATTTTACCTGGTAGGTAATACTTATAAGATTCAGATCAGATTATCGTCAGATTGTGAGATATAGATCTTAGATACTTACCTATATTTCGTATCTGCAAATGCACATCAATAAATGTACATAATATACACACAAATTTATATTATGTACATTTGTGTATATAGTTTTTGCGCTTACACGATTAGACCGATGACATAATTAGGCAGTTTGTTGTATTAGCGGCATATTAGACAATACAGTTAAATCATCACACTGCTCTTTGCTTTACAATTATGTAACAACTAAAAACACTGTTAAGTAAATTAACCTATCATGTAAGATAGGTTAACTTACTTAACATCTTGATAACAATAATGCGGTACTGACCCTCAGTCCACCTGTTTTGTTCACCTAGGTGTACAACGGGTAAGAAAAATTACCCATGGTTCAACTGTCAGAATATTTATTTTTGTACAACTTATTGTTATGACCTGATCCTTAACCTAAATATAAACAAAATCCAAAGGTCCTTTACTATGCCGCATAAGCTCTAAAAGACAGATACAATCAACGTAGCCCCCAACGCAACAAGCCACAAGTAAGCGATGTGGGTCAACAACCCGCTGAGAGCTCACCCGGCGTGAGTAGGAAGTGCATTCAATGGCCGAAAGCGTGAGTAAGTCTGTACTGAGTACTGACAATATGCGCGCTTACTTTCAAACAATGACTGAACTATATTTCATATGCACTCACATGATCTTATCGGAGTAATTACTTGGTATTAAGGTGCAAAGGATTCACACTCTTTTTAACCGACTTGTAAAGGAAGAGGTTCTCCAGTGGTTTGTATTTGTTAGATGACTTCCAGAAAATAAGTTACTTAATAAGGCTGTATTTTATGTGCATGTGTGTGTGTTTACTAGTACCTACATACTCGTATTGTTATGTTTTAGTCTCGTGTTTTTTCGGCCGCGCTTTCCTTTATCAGTCGTTTACGAACCGATTTGAAAAATGTGAAATTTTCCGATTGCTATTTGTTTCTAAGTTGATTTTACGTTTATTTTGAAAATATAATTATTACTGGGTTTCAATTCTGTGTTTTTAACTCTTCCGAAACAGCTTCACTTTTTTTTTTTGGTAAATTCAGTTAGAAAACGTCGAGAAACCTTAATAAAAAAGCCATTAGGAATTCTATTTACGGAAGTCTTTGAAGACTAAGTTGATATAAAATCTGTCCACGTCGCGGAGAGGAAAATGTCCCAGAGCACTTCTAGGATATAAATCAAATTATGATGGATTGTAGAGCATAAAGTTCTTGGTAATTCAGTTGACCGTAGAGTTCGTCCGGTTTTAGACTAGTTGTCGAGTACTCCCGTCTGCCATACAAATTGTTTCTTACGTTTAGCAGTACGGCGTGTAGTTTAAGATTGGACGTCTTCGTCAATGCCACAGCTGACGAATGTCTTGAAGGTGTCTATGTCTATTATCTGAACATTTACCAGAAGCTGTAAAATTACGTACATAACTAGCAATGACTAATTTTGCTCGATCATTTTTTAATTGCAGATCATTTCAATAGGAGCTAGAAAGATTTTATTAAGCTGGGACATGCAGTTTTATAATGAACTTATTTTATATTAAATTGATTAATGTTGAGGAAAGGTAGATTGTAATTAAGTTTTGTAACATTGATATTATAAGTACCTACCTAGTTACCTATAAAATTGAAGAATGGTGAGCTGATGATTTTAATACGCAAGAATCGCTTAAAATGTTTTATTACGAGTAATAGCTATTCTCTTTTTCCTTGCAATTATCTTAGCTATAGCTAGAATTAGATTTCCCTCGATCTGTAAATTTCCGGTTATTCTTCTTTACATTTTATTGATTAGGAAAGACTACAGTTAGAAAAATAAAAATGTTTAGAACCTAATATTGAATATTGCCTAGAGCCTAGAGGTATAAATCAACGGATCTATTTTGCAACAGAAGTGGTATGTATTTTTAACGATAAATTTTAACATTTGTCTGACATAATGTCCTTATTTCCTTAAATTAATGATCCTTAATTCCTAGTAGGTAATGGGGTATAGGGTATTCCCACTCTGCCTCAATTAATCACTACATAGTTCAGTAAGGTCACGTCAAAGATGCTCGGGTCGCGTTGCGCGTGACCTAAAATTTTACAGACAAAAAAATAATTTCGAAAAAGTAGAAACATTACAAGTATTAAACACATTACTGAAGAGGGTTTAACTAATACAGAAATTAAACCAGTTAAAATTAAATATTATAATTGTAGCATGTAATGAAGGCATATAATTATGATAATTCAATCTAATTTTAATAATAATTTGTGTATGTACTTGTGCTTATGGCGAATTAACGCATGTACACCGTGTACTGATTAAATGCCGGACATTAAAATTTGGCTTCAATGTTTTGTGAATTTAGGTGAGGACGCTTGTGTCTTCACGTTAAGGCATTCTGACTGAAGCTGTCTGTAGTGAAATATAAGTTCCACTTTTGGCCATTTTCAATAAGATCGTAGCCAAAGTATTTTAAGTGTTGTATGTAAGTATATTAAGTGTTAATTAACTAGTATTGAGTAGTATCTGTAATAATAACCGTAGGTACAATGACGTATTCTTTTTTTGTAACGAAATATTTTGGTTTGTTTTGCTCCGATTAGCAGCATGGGGGTAGAAGGCCGCCAGGAAGTAGAGCCAAGGAAATTTCTTCAAGAGCTGATTCATTTTAGTTGAACACCACCTTTGTTCTGGTTATTAATTTCATTGCGGTTTGTCGAGTTTCAACTGTTTATGTAGACTGTTGACGCATGCTTTTAGCGGAAAATACATAGGAAGAGTTTTGAAACTTTACAGTCGCTGGGATCTGCAGAGTCGCGTGACGTATCACATAAAAATTACTGTTTGTATTCGTTATTTAAAATTCATGTTGGGTTTTCTATTAACTATTTTTTTATGCTGATTTAAACTGATAATTAATTCTAGTGGCCTATACATCCTTTAGTGTGGGCAACATTTATTGGTAATTTTGTATATTTTTTTACAAAGAAGTAAGAAGACGAGCAAGACGCTCTCTTGATGGTTAGAGATAACGCTGCCTATAATTAGTACTGCGCTACCTAGGATTTTAAAATGATGTAAAATTCTAGATGCACTGCGCCAACGCTTCCTACCAAAGAGTCATAAGACTCTTTAGCCCAGTAATTTCACTTTTTGGTAAAGGAGACATTAGAGACACAAATTACGTCCAGCAGTGGATGAGTACGGGCCGATGATGATGATGATGAAACGGGACATTCCATAACTTGGTGATAAGTTAGATTATAGGGTGCAGCATCCATTCCTGGAACAGAAAAAATAGTAAACTTCATAAAAGTGGTTCTTCATTATATTGGAAATATAGTATATAGATAATTTAAAGAATATGTATAGTTCAATAAAGCCTAAGGCAAGACCTTTTTATAAGACATATTGTATATTAACATATTATAATGTTAATATACAATTAATCCTACTATTAATAATAACTATCAGTTCAGTAGCTACTTCTACTTGTAGGTTTAGTTTAATTCCTCGGTCGTTCACCGGAAAACCTCAGATGAAAAAAGAGTGGTGACAAAATGCATCAAAAAGAAATTAGGAACTTCCAGACGCAAGCTAGGCCTTGCATAGAGGCTCTGACGTAGGTAATCCGGTTTTTGTGCGTAAATGCAAATCAGGATTTCATCCCGATGTACCTCTACACCTTACGAGTATTGAGGTACAAGTTACAATAGTAGTCCAGTGCACTTTGCGCCGGTTTCAAAGAGCTTTCCGGTTCAACGACTTGAAGTTACAAGGAGACCATGGGACCTGTGCGAGGGAATTCCCATCGAACACTCTCCGCAGTGACGCAAGTAAGTGAATACGATAATTAACCCAGATTAGGATGCAACTTTCTGACTGAGAATTTATTGCTAGTTTTTGTATTACTTTTACTCATTTATTTAGGTTTTTATTTCAGTGGGACTGGTTTCTCAGTATCTGTACACGCACGACTAAATTTTATAGGTTTTCAGGTCACCAACTAAAAGTACCTATGTTTTATAATGCTAACGTCGTTTTCAGGTTACCAAAGTAATGCGCGAAGTCCTTAAGAATTTTCTTAGCCTATATATTATTTAATTAATTTAAAGAAGACAATCGTGCCTATCAAAACACGGCATATTTTAGCTATTCTCTAGACAATGTCCCACTTATATTATAATCGTTATCTGTGCACTACGCGTATTCTACTGGTTAAATGCTGTAAACAAAGATTTTATTATTTTAGGAAATGTATTTCATTATACCGTATTTTACAAGTAGGTACATAATATGATTAATACACATTACCACGAAAATCTATATTATTGTCAATAATTGAAGTTTAAAAGCTAATGACAACACCATAGCCGAATAACTCTAAGATCCCAGACACACCGGGCTTTATCTACCTTTTGATTAATTATATAATACTAACTGCACCCAGCAGCTTTACCCGCAGTACTGTAGCCTATGTGTTATTCCAGGGTCTAAGCTATCTCTTTTTCAAATTTCAGCTCAATCGGTCCACACGTTTAGACGTGACAGAGTAACAAACATTCATCCAGACATCCGTACATTCTAACAAATTTTTATGTTAGTAATATTAGTAAGATATTATGTGCCAAAGGCCAAAGGTTGATCGTAGTCTATAATACGGGAACGCTGCGTGACACTTCTATAAAATGAAAAATAAAAAATATTCTCAAAAAAATGTCTCGCAAAGTCATAAGCAATGACTTTATAACCCCTTCATCAAGCAACTTGAGTATGTTGTATCTTAGTTCTTTAAAAAACGTGTTAGAAAAAAAAGTGTTATTTTTATTAATTCTACTTGATGAACTATTTTTTTAAACGCCCATTTGGGAGTCGACCGACGCTAGTGGTAATTTTCATAAGTATTAATATGCTTACTAATTTTACCTGACCCGTATTGCATGTACCTAGAAAATAAGTAATGTCTTTCGGATTTGTGATCCGACACTAAGTTGATTCACGAGAAACATAATGTTCGTATTTACCTTGCTTCTGACTTCGTACTTGACAGTAATTTGTTATAATGCATCCATTATAAAGATAATCATTATAAGTAGCATAATAATCATAGTAATAATCATGTCAAAGAATATTTTAAAAATAGTTTTAAAAATCTGGTCAGTACCGGATTTATTTTTATGACATAATGGCACGCCCAAAGCTTCGTTGGATTTAAATAAAAAGTATATAAGTCATCTTTAAAAAGAGTTTCCCATGTTTTATTTACATGTATTTCTGATATAAAGAATATTTATTTATTTATTTACCATATCCTGGTCTGCATTACAGTTTTACCCAATTCGCAGACCCAGGACCAAATATGTGTGAAAGTATAGTTTAATATCAGACGCGGGATAGTCTTCGTTCATCTTCTTAAATAAAAACATAAATAACATACCACATAAATAAGATATACTATTACTTATACTCAATTTAGTCTTTTGTTAAACTTATTATATTATCACATCCTATTATGATATATTCAAAAGCTTAAAATTAATAAAAACTCTAAGTCATAATTAAATTAAAAGAATCAGTTTATTAAATTAATGCAGCTAATTAGATTAATATCGCACAGCTGGCACATGACGTTATAACCTGCGCTAAAAGAGAAGGAGCGTACAAATGGACAACACTAGTGGGCAAAGTTACTATTTTTATTAAAAAAAATAAGGTATATCAACATAGTATTCACAAAAAAAAACCTTTTTCAGGGTCTTCAAAGTATTAAAACTAAAATAAAGATGTGAAATGATGATGTATGTATGTGTTAGTGTGAGGATGTTTGTTATCTCTTCCCGCCCTAACAGCTGAATCGATTGAGTTGAAATTTGGAATGCCAAGTAAACCATAATAAGTTAATTAGTTTAGACCCCGGAATAGTTACAAGGGTTATATTAGAGGTATTATATATTATTGGTCACAAAAGTTACCAAACAAAAGCAAACGAAAGAACCGGACATTTTTTTTATTCTTTTAAATTCCACGATCCATTTCTTTTTGCACTAGTCTACCGGTTCTGAATACTTTCGTCATAGACCTTAACGTCTAGTTAACATTGATAGTGAAAGAGAAAAGCAAATTTGCGAATGTCAGCAGTCAAGGTGGACTTCTACGGTTCAACTGGTCTGTCGGCAGTCTAAACTGCTTATCTATGATCAATCTATCTTACGAGTCTGTAACTAACTGCACCCAGTTGTTTAAAATGTCTTTTTGTGTTGTTCTAGTTAGTCTGTGGTCAGAGTTATACTTGGCGTGGATGAGTGCTTCGGCGTGCCCGCTGCCCCGGAATTATAGCGTCCCGCAAGGACACCCCCAAGTATTTTAGTGGGTATCCCCGCTGCGCCTATCTTCGGCGATGGAGTCCCACATACCGTCCTGAGGTTGAGGATGCGTGACGCATTTTTCTGGGTCAAAAAAAGGCAGAGTTACCTACTTGGCGCGGGATGAGTTCTTCGGGGTACCAGCAGCACCGACTGTATTGTGCGATATGTGTTGAAAGGTACTTTAAATTGATAATTCTGGATTAGGGGGTTAGATAAGCACTAATTATAATTTGTGGCTAACCAACGAACTAGGGATGTAATAACCCTAAAAAATCGTACTGAGATGACAATCGTTATCACAACCACTGTCATCCCCATGAATGTTTTTTTAAGTGTTAGTCACAGGATTATAAAAGATCCTTGGTCACAGGCGATAGGAGCTTGTTTAAGCCTACTGAGCAACAAAGGAGTTTTACAAGTACATATAACAGCTTGTTTTGTTTTATACACCTCTAGAGTAATCATTTACATCAAGTACTTGCAAATTATTGCAATCGTTCAGGCTGCACGCCTTCAGAAGTGATATCAAAATGCAATAAAATAATATACTGACTTATTACAGAATTAATTATGGGTTTGCCGTTCAGTCCATACTGGTCCAACTATATTTGGGGAAACCCAGCTCTATGTATAAAGTCAATTATTATTTATTAAGTTCCGGTGTCCGGTCACTGTGGATCATAAATTAAAAACCATAAAATTGATTGGTCCGGTGTACTAATTATTGCCGCTGGCAAGGCTTGAAGTACATACATCTAAATTATCGACAACTACATATAGATCACCGTTTGAACTTTAACACTTTTTAAGATAAATAAATGTACTTAGCATACATAATATATAGTATAAAGATTTTAACGTATGTATATTTGGGGCTTTTATTTATTTTCCTCTCAATTACGGACTATGCCCAGGCTTTTGTTGTTCACGGAGTTTTCAAATTGGAATAAGTAAAGTCCAAAAAAAGAAGCTTCTTTATGTATAGATACATTTTATCTATTTTTTTTACTCAGGCCATATCCACCTACTGCTGGGTAGGTCTCCTCATGGTCACGTCACACCTTCCGATCCTGTGCAAGTCTCATCCAGTTCCCACCGAGATGACATATTATTTGACAATATCGTCTGACCATTTGTGGTATGCCTCGTGATCTTTATTAATTATACAAGTATATTATACTAGCTTTTGCGCACGGCTTTGCCCGCGTGACTAAATCCTTTCTTAGCGGAGGTCTACGTAATAAAACCTATCACTATTCCAAACTTCAAGCGAATCCGTTCAGCGGTTTGAGCTGTAGGTTGATAGACAGTCACTCTTTTTAGATATTTAGATATCCATACAAAAAATAAAATTCTTTAATGTACCCCATTAATTTGTAGCTATGTTCTTCTTACATAATGCGTCTGCGATATTATGTCCTCACATTACCGTCACAGTATAATGAAAACCTTTGATAGACATTGGACATAACAATGCGCTTAGCTCGTTACCCTGAGACATAAATTGTTACAGACTCATATGCCGTAATTTATGTACAGGTAATTAGCTTCACCAGGTATATGTATATGCAATCAAATGTACAAGACAGGCCTAACGTATTTTATAAATATATTTCACTAATCTTAAAGGATACGACATAATATTAAGAGAATCATATTACGTTTAAAACAATCAAACAAAGAAAATGGTTATAAATTAAAATCTTATTTGAACTAATGCGCCACGTCTCAAAAAGTATGTTCAACTTACGCCTAGCGAACAGCTGACGCTCCAGGTAAATAAAACTACATACAGTTTTTTTACCGTGCCGCTGGACTAAATAGTTTGGTCAATAAGAGTAGGTACCTATTTTTATTATTTGTTTCGAACGAGAATAGTACCCTGTTCGAAGATTCTAAGTGATTTACCAGTCATCCTGTATATTGGCGATTTAATTTGGCATTACATCCTTAATGTTTGTAACTTATTTGCTTATTAAAATCATTTTTTTTTTAAAGCTGTTATGATAAATTTTTGAAAAAAAATATTGTAATCGAAGGTCAAGTTGTGCAATAAAAAATATTTATTATTGAATTTTTAATTCTAAATGACGGAAGTCAAAATATTTTGGATAAACTAGTATTACATTAGTGTTTATAATGAGCTGATACATTATTCATGTACTAGTTTAAGATCATGGGCGCACACGGTAATTTAACTTGACAAAATTATTAAAGCCTAAAACGTAAAAAATTATACCTCAAAAAACAATCACAAAATCCGTTAAAAAGCCGATTTCAACAGTATTATAATGTTTCAACATTATCACTAAATTAATAACATGTATTCATAATTTTCTAGCATCTCTTTCTTTTCTTTTATTAAGAACGAAGTAAGACGATGATTCTGACGCTCCCCTGATGGTAAGAAATAACATAATTAGTACAGTGCTACCCAGGATTGTACAAAGATAAAATTCTGGTGCACTGCGCCAACGCTTCTTTCTTGAGAGTTATAAGATTTTAAGACTCTTCAGCCCAGTAATTTCACTAGCTACAGTGCCCACCTATCGATGCGATGCACAGTAATGTTTGCAAATCACTGCTCAGGCGGTAGAAAAACTGGCACTGTTGGGGCACCCACCTAGTCGACCTCCTGCAAAGGAGTCTGCCTCCGGTAAATTTTCTCTGTTCTTGTCAGGTCATCCCTGGGAGGAGTGAAAAAATGGGAAAGAGATTCTTGTTTTGTAAAGTAAGTAAGTGCTTGAATTTTAAGTTTAATAGAGTAGGTTAATTTTATATTATGCAAGTTTGAGTTTTTGGCTCACTATAATATATTTAGGTACATTTACAAGTAGGTATAAACAACCTAGGTCTGAAATTCACAGCTCAAAATATTAAACAAATCTATTACGAGTCAGGGTCAAGGTTACCTATTATACCTACCTATATTATAACTGTTAACTACAATTGAATTAATATTGTGCTTTGTAATGTGTTACACGAATTACAATAGCATGGACCGTGACGAAGATCATGCTCAAAAATTTGTACTTTAAACAAAAAACGTGGCTAGATTATTCACACACATAATCTTAGCACGCTCAAAACAAGCCGGCGAAGAAAAATTTTAGTTTTTCTAAATAATATTATGTAGATCAATCAAATGGTCCTGATTTTAAATTCGGCTTCCTTATTGTTATTATATTTATTACTATCGATATCGATGTTAATATGCCTACATTAGTAAAATAATTTATTTTTGAATACAATAATTGTGATATTGTTTCTTGTATTAGAGTTCAACGCGCACGGAGTAATAATGTAAATTTAATTAAAAAATATTATAATTAATTAACCAAATGTGATTTTTTTATTTGTTGTCTGAACTATCTGCATATTATCTGCCCAATCAGCATAGTAGTATTGGTGTCAAATAACAACAAAATATACCTACTAAAACTTTTCCATTTATATCTATTTCCATTTATGACGATAATTAAGCATCATGCTATCGTTTTGTCTCAATACAAAGGCTAGATTTTATAGAATTTTAAGTATGTTCGGGGTTCTAGCGCTTATAATTGAAGGGAATTGGAGCGAAGTGCCTGTAGCTTCCCAAATTGCATTACGACCGAGTTCCGTTTGAAGTGGCCGGTTAGGGGCGCTATACACCATATCGGTAGCTGCGACGAAAAACTCGTAGAATATTTTTGATGTTTGAGAAAAAGATGCTTGGCCGTGCATAATTTATTGTTAAATATTCGTACGTAAATACTTATAAGCGTAAGCTCTAACTAATAATATCTGTAATATTACGAATAAAACTTTTAGCTCTAACTAAGCTCATCCGTGGTTCCTGAAAACACAAATCCCTTGACCTCTATTTACTTACATGAACATGTAATTTATGCCGAATAGTAACACCCTTATCTTTAGTCTTGTCCTGAAATAAGAAGTTACTTACAGTCTTGTTCATGTTATCAACTCTGCTCTACGCAACCGTTTTCAAGGAAAAGAGTATTCTAAGTTTAAAGATGGGCTTATATCTGCAAGTCCAGCATTTTTTTGAATATTTGATAGTATTTGAAATTAAGATCTAATTAGTCCGCCAGTTATTAAAATATACATAAACTACCTATTGTATTTATTACTTTATACTTAATAGGTTCCTGGGTACGGATGCGCGGTACATCACATTTCAACATAAAATTTTCAAGCCAAGTTGTAAGCAGTGACGTCATGATCCTCCAACCAAGCAACTTTAGTGTGCCTCATCCAATATTTATTAAATTTACAAAGATCATAGGATTTTTTTTTTATATAATATGTACAAAATGAGGTCGTTCTGTCGTACATTTTTTTATACTTACTTACAGCATTGCTATCGCCGATCGCGTTAGTATGTAGCACCCCTTACATCTTACAGCTGCGCGAACTAACTTTACTATAAATCACTTGTAATGTAGGTCTGTATTCAACTCATGTATAACGAACGTGATAAATATTACTTATTATTTATTAGACAGAACATGTATTGGCTTGTAACATTGATTTTCTGAAGTGCCTTGAGGTAGGTTAATGATTGGTGTTTTCAAATTCAATTTCGATAAATTATATTTGTTTTGTTACAATTCTACAAGTTCTTACCATGATAACTATTCAGATTTTGAGTAAATTTGGCTGTTTGCTAATAGGTATTAGATAAATTAATCATGAATACGATAACTATTTTTATAATAATTTATTTATGTAATATCTTTGGTATGATAAAGCTAAAAGAAAAAATGAATAAAGGAATTCTATGTTTCATTTATTATGGACATTATTTCTTCCTAGTATAGGGCAGTAATCGAAAGTCTTTAGTAATAGTCTGTAAGATTCGAGTTTATTTTGATTGTCTCGATTGATTTTTAGTGGCATAATGATATGTAGTAAATAACAAGTCATCAACGCAGATTAAACAATATAAATATTTTTACATAGTAATGTGTTATAATATTATTATTATTGTAATAAATAATTGCATACAGATGAACATCGACCTCGCTTGTCAGTTTATCGGTAGATTTAAAATCTAGGCTTAATATAATGATGATTGTTATTTAATATACTTGACAATTATTTATAGCATTGTATTTGTACATGGTCAATATTTATATCTATGTATTGTTGGTAATTTTGCAAATTCGGAAGTTTTATATCTCTATTATATAAAAGATATAGGTAGGTTCGTATCCTACAATTGATATGAATGCAAAAGCATATATGTGTGAGTGTGTGTGTATTTGTTCACTAAACGACTGAATCGATTAAGCTAAAATTTTATATATAAGTAGCTTAAAACCTGGAATAAAAGCGCGCGGCGTAGCTAAATACTCGTAGTTCTATAACTACTTGTGTCCAAAATAGGCGTGAAGAGTAAAGATGGATTTAAATGATAATAGAAGAAATAACATTATTGCGATTATATAAATAACAATTTGCCGCTTTTTCCTTATTATTTATTTTAACCCTACTGACTTATCTTGAACTTAGGTAACGTTATTATATTTTCAAGTTTGAGAGGTGCCGATCATATTAGAAGATTTGTTGTACCCTGTATATTCGACATATATTTTATTTTTAAATTTCAGTAAGTGCAGGTCTCTAGGGGATGAATCTCGGCATAGTCATCTAGGGTGTAATATAACTAGATATGTTCATTAAACATGAGTGGAAAACTTTTACCAGTTTTGCACCGCTGTGGTTTGGAAAGAAACATTTGATTTTTACGAGCGGAGGCTGTGGAGGCGGAGCATTGACGTCAGCGGACAGGTTTCAAACGTTTCTAAACCGATTATAAATTAAGTGTGTTGATATAACGTTTACGCAGAAACCGGGGATGTTTTGAGTTCTGACTAACATATTTTAATTCTACTGGGACACCATTCGTTTCGAAGAAATGAAACATATTGGTTCCTTAGAATTAGCTTTACGTTATCACGTCAATCAGGGCAAAAAGCTCGAATTAGGTTTGTTATGGAAAAATCTTTAATTACTTGTTTTATGCTATACAAAACAACAATTTTTTATATTGTGAACTAACTTATTACGTGTATCCGTTTTAATTCTGATTATGAATATATTATATCGATCTAGATCATCTTTATTTAACTAGTGTTTAGTTTTTACTCGACTATATGGTTTTGTTTATTTTGGATTCTTTAGTTTTCAGTCTTACGCTTGGATTTTTCTTGCTGCGCTCAATAAGCAAATCGCACTTTAAGGGTTCTGAGTACTGAACGTGACGAAAGTTCTTGTCATGAAAATGAAGGTAAAATTTTTGGATGATTATAATACATAATGTCAGGTGTGTTAAATTTTTTCATATAAAATTAAATCCCAAAAGCGTAAAAGAAATTAATCCACCTTCGTATTTAAAATCAAGTAATTGGTATGGAATACACACAGAAAATATGTTTACCCACTATTATTACTCGATTCATCGAAGGCGCAGAAGCCGCGGCTCGCTATCTCATTGAAAAAATATTTTAAACTTTCATAATTTTATAAGTATATTATGAAAGGGCATTTGTTACTATATTATGTTGAAAAAGTTATTAATACGTTCAGAACTCATAAAGGTGGACATAAACTGGTTAAATTAGTTGTAAAATTTTATAATCTCAGTATCTGGTTAATTACAATTGAATTAAGTGTTGTTGAAAGATTTAATGTTATCTAAAACTCATCAAACGTTTGTATGTGTAGCCTCTTAGCAGCCTTGTAGCATTTTAATGATACAGTTAATATTTTATTGTGATTACCTGACGAAACTAATTGTTTATAAATGAGTTTTTGTATCTGCTCTGAATCTTGAAAATTGATTGTATAATTTAATTTGATTAGCACCTTTGATCGGACCCACAAAATATGCATGGTTTTTGACCTATTCACAGTAGTCTTACCACGTAGTCTTACCAGTTGGACTACTGAGAATTTCCTTCCCAATAGCCTTACTGGTAAGTCCATTGGGAATTTTGTGCCCTTCTGTTCTCCTAGTACTTATTAGCTAAGATCTTGTTTCTACCTTCAATTTTAAGGAGGCAAATAAACTATGAGTATTGAACAGTATTTTTTTGAAAGCTTCAATTTTCAACTGCACCCTTTGCGGCATAGGTCAGCATTTTTGAATTCAGGGCCAATCCAATTGTTAATCCCCAAAATTTTTTTTGTGATTGTCTTTATTTCAGCTGACAGCTGTCAAACTTGAAGTAGCAATATTATACTCGTCTTAGTCTGCCAGTGTCATGGAAGAAATCAAAGGTTGAGGAGATCTTCATTTCAGATGACAGCTTTCAAACTTGAAATGTCAATATCTCGGAAAGTGCTCGTCCTAGAGTGACGCTCTAATGGAAGAAATGAAAGGCCTTGAGGAGATCTTCATTTCAAATGACAGATGTCAAAATTAAAATGATAATATCTCGGAAGGTACTCGTCCTAGAGTGACGCTGTCATGGAGGAAATGAAAGGTATTGAGGAGATCTTCATTTCAAATGACAGCTGTCATCGAGACCGAGATCAGCCTAGGACGAGTGATTTCCGAGATTGACAGCTGTCATCTGAAATGTAGATCTCCTCAAGATCTTTTATTTCTTCAATGACAGCGTCACTCTGTGACGATTATTTTCCGAGATATTGACATTTTAAGTTTGACAGCTGTCATTTGAAATCAAGATATCCTCAAGGCCTTTCATTTCTTCCATGACAGCGTCACTCTAGGACGAGTACTTTCCAAGATATTAATATTTAAAGTTTGACAGCTGTCATTTGAAAATTAATGGAACAAATCCATTAATCGAGTCCATTCTGACAAACTAGTTGATCTATACAGTTGGTCGGAATGGCAGTCCCGTTCAGTTATTATATTTTTTGTACGATTTTTTTTTATTACTGTGCAATGAAATTAGAAACAAAGAAACAAAAGGAGCGACATATCTTAAACCTCTTCATGGATTCTAGTCTCCTAGTACTTATGGCCAACTGCATCTGAGGAAGTAGGTCGATAGATCAGAAAACAAAAAACAGAGGTACAAGAATTTTGCACTCAATTGGATTTTCAGCATGAACACCAAACTGAAGCAAGAAAAATGACGTCATTTTTGTCATCTCACTAACCTTATACAAATTAAAATCAAAATACTATCGTCAGCCTACGTATTCAGTATGAGTAAGTGAGATGGCAAACAACTGTGACGTCATTTTTCTTGCTTAAGTTTAGTGTTGACGTTGCAAACTCCATTGTTCCAACCTTCTTGGGTAGGTACATTTTTTTTTTTATTAATACAATTATATATTATTTTAGATATTTTTGTTACTGATTATACCTTTTTCATTTTGACAGATAAGTAGGACGAGTTGTGCAATGAAAATAGAATTAATTTTGATTTTCTTTAACTCGTCCCATTTGGGCCGTAGGCTTGTAGAACGAGCTGGGAATCACTCCGTCATTTCATACATTTTTGATAATTCGGTATTCGGTTCGGTTCCCTAACCGATAAGTGAATAGCCCTGCTGAGCTTTTAGTTGACAAAAAAAAAGCTTAGCAGGTGGCTTTATCCCGGTAAGGTTGGTTAAGGCATCTTAAATCTTAAATCTAGAAAAACTGAAGGAAGTTAATGCTCGTTAGCTTCACCTGGTGTACCGTTAATGAGTATGAGATCACTGTAGATTTATATATATGCCACAGAAAATATATCAAAGTAGATCATGTCACTCTACTTTTCAGTCAGCACACGGAGGTCAAGTCAGCTCGACCTTGCTGCTTGCAATTCGGATTTATGTCTCCTTTTGTTAAATTACGTAATGCCTGTCCACCTTACGCTAGTTAGCCACACATGGCCTCAGACATGTAATTAAACACATAAAACTGTACCTACACGTCCTGTGGTTACATTTATAATGCAAACTTTAAAAAACTGCTTTACTAGCCCCCGAGGGGTATGGCGGTAAAGGTGTTAATTTTGTATTATTCTACTAATTGAAGGATACATAATAATATTAAATCTGGCTGTAGCTAAGTTTAAATTGCATTTGTGTAGAGTATCATAAAAAACAGTAGTGGAGATTTTTTTACGGCAGTGAGTGACGAGCATCAAGAGCTAAGTGGTAAGCATCATGATTGCCGAGTGCCCATAGTGTTTTCAAATTTAAAATCCTACGCGACACTGTGCCCGTCGCCCTGAGATTATATTAGCTATTGAATCTCGTCATTTAATCATGTCAGGAGTACGTAACTTTTATTTTATGTTGTAGCCACACACCACACCGCAGATAAACAAATCCAAAAGCCAACATATCTTTCATTGAATCAATGTAGACATTAAAAAGTGTCGTTTAAAACCTAAAAATTGTATCAGACGGAAAACCCTTGACCGTAGATTGACTGTGAATTAACATTCATAATTTCGCAACGTTTATCGTCAAGATAAACGGTCAACCGTCAACGAGGCCTACTTACCAGCAGCTGCTAGCTTTAATAATTTATCTTTATTTTGACTGCAATTTGTGCATTTAACTTAGTCATATTTACTTTATTATCAAATCTCTTTGTTCTTAAGCCTTTGCGTATTTTATAGCTAATGCAATAAAGGTTTGCACTACTTCGATTTTATCACTTAAACTTTGGGCCTAGAGCTGATTTATGTCTTATTTTAGAAGTTGAGTTTCCTTAAATGAAACCGTTGCAAAGATACATAATGAATAGATCATACAATTAGCAAAGTTAAGGAAACCTGCTTTTAAAATTTGATTAGTTGATTATTTTGTAGGTTTTGAAGGACGATAATATGATACGAGGGCGGGATGATAAGTAACTAGCCTATGCCATTTAAAAATTCAAAATTTAAAAAAAAAAAATGTCATTTTTAAATTGGACACCTCTGTTCTAAATTTGAATTTGGTGGCGTGAAAATTTTGTTGTTTTTTTGTCGTTTAAAAATATATTGCATCAATAACTGTTTTCAAAATGGATAAAATTGAACAAAGAGCAGCGATAAAATATCTTCATATATGAAGGGCATGAAGGGGAAAGATATGTATGACGAGTTAAAGAATGTTTTGGGTGAATGTGCTCCTTCTTTTGCCACAGTAAAAAACTGGGTGGCTGAGTTTAAAAGTGGTCGTACATGTGTCCAAGTTAAAGCCCGCCCGAACATCAAAAAAGCGTTACGACTCGGGAACTGGTCGTGAAAGTACAAGATATGGATTTAGCAGATCGACGATTGAAGTTATCTGAAATAGCTGATACTACAGGTATCTCAAAAGAACGGGTACATGATAAGTGAGGAATTAAATATGAAAAAGTAATCGGCCCGTTGGGTGCCGCGATTGCTTAAGCACGATCAAAAAAGGATTCGGGTCAATCAACGAATTGAAGTGTGATTTGCTGCCCCACCCACCTTATTCGCCTGATCTAGCGCTATCAAACTTCCACTTATTCCCTAAGCTCAAAACATTTTTTGGGCGAAAAGAAATTTGCCTTAAATTATGGCGTCATAGCCGCTGTAGACGAGTATTTTGAAGGCCTCGAAAGAAATCATTTTATGGAAGGCATAGCCGCTTTAGAACTAAGATGGAATACGTGCATAGAGGTTCACGGAGACTATGTCGAAAAATAAAATTAATTTTATGACGGAAAGTTCAGTGTTTCCTTATTAGGCTAATTACTTATCATCCCGCTCTCGTATAACCATACGAGTATATGTATAGGCGATCTCGAAGAACGGGTAGTTACCAAACGGGAGAGAAAGGATCTAGAAGGCAGACCCTGACAATAACAGCCTGGAAAAATGTTAGAACGAAAACAAAATAAATAAATTAGAACCTAAGAACATTTTAAAAGTATATTCTTCTTTGCCACCGAGCCGTGGAATGTAGTATACTGGGAGTCAGACTTTCATCTCGTTAGAAATACAGTGCTGCATTCCAAAACAAAAGTTAAAGACGTTGAAGTTGCCAGTTTCTACTGGAATCAGGCTGAACACATTTGCCGCATGTCTGACGAACAATGGGCCCAAATCACCACGCTGTGAGCACCATGGGGGGGATAGACATCGCGGCAGGCTTAAAAGATGGTCTTTAGATGGCGGCACGACCTGAATTCCTTCTGCAATAGCTAACCAATGAATAAAAGAATAAATGAGCAAATAATAAAAAAACTAGAAATTATTCTTTATTGTAACATCATAACATATCCAGAACTTAAAACTTTGACATGATAATTAATGGCACATGACACTAACAATTAGTTATAACCCTTAATGTATGCATATGCGGGAGGGTGGCTCTTGCACTCGGTGGTGGAATCAATACTAAATACTACTCGTATTTTGGTATCGTTTGAATTCCTCGCCATCTCTTAAAACTTAGACTCACATACTTAGAGCGGAATTAACACTAAATATTAAATAAAAGCAAATAAATAATAAATAGAAGGATTACAATCTGACACAGAAGAATGGAGAGCGGGAAGCATTTGCCCGGCAGTTGGACAACCAAGCTGAAAATAATACAATAATAATTATCTTCTTCACCTGGAAGCAAAAAATACCAGTGAGATAACTGAGACTAAATTTTTATTCTGTGGTTTTCTGGGTCCTTAAAAGCTACAGTTATAAAACCTAATTACCTTGATCATTGCAATAATTAAGCATGTTTAATGTTTATGACAATGAATGATTTGCACCTTGTTCACGTATAAAATTACACCTATATTTCACAAGTTTAAATTTTATTGCATAAGAAATGTCAATAAGTTATTTCAATTTTGAATAATATATAGGTCACAATACTCGTGGGCCTTCGTATTATTTTAAACTCTAATTTAAGAATGACCTTACCAATGATTTCACTGATGCATCAATTAGGAAGTAGGAAACTGATATCTCTCTAAAATTTAAATTTGAATACAGTTTATAAAAATGTAAACGCGTGTAGAATATTCTTGACTTGTATGTTCTTAATATTAAATGTTCATTATATCAATAATAATTTATTGCTTAAAATGTCCTATAGTAACGACCCCGTCATACTAATAGTATCTATGTGTTTGTTACTCTTTCGCTCCCTTTGCAGGAGGTCGACTAGGTGGGTACCCCAACAGTGCCAGTTATTCTACCGCCTGAGCAGTGATGTGCAAACATTACTGTGCTCCGGTAGGAGGGCACTGTAGCTAGTGAAATTACTGGGCTAAAGAGTCTTAACATCTTATGACTCTTGAGTAAGAAGCGCACCTAGAATTGCACATAATGTGAAATTCTGGGTAGCACTGTACTGATTATGGGCAGCGTTATCTCTTAACATCAGGAGAGCGTCTTGCTCGTCTTCTTACTTCTCCACATAAAAAAAAGCTGAAATTTGGTATAGAGATAGCTTAGACACTAGAATTACACAGGCTACTGTAAAGCGGGTAAAACCGCTGGGCGCAGCTAGTTATATGTATGTAATATCTACCTATTGAAACACCATAACTGCATATTATACCGTATTTGTACGTATACGAGTACATCTTTGTTTAGGGAAACACGTATCAAATATTGAACTGAGTGCGTTACTCTTTGGCCTTAGGCTTCTTTTTGTTCCTTTTTTAGTTAGGTCAATTGAATTTGTATGGGACTTTTCAATCTCGCTAACGCTTTAAACAGGAAAGTTTATTTGTTATCCTTTCATAACTCAACAGAAATGTTGACGTACCTAATACAATTTCATAGGGATATACATATACCTATACATCAGGTAAATCTTTGATTACAATAAAATTAAGCTTGTCTTTATTGCTATAATTATTGTAATTAGTTTGACTTATCAAAGCATAACATTAAGGTAGGAGGTGTTAAAAATCTAGATTCTCGCTATTATACTATTGAAACAGTGGGGCAAAGCCGCTAGGATTCTGGCCATTTATCCCTCCACCATAAGATTTTTAGGTTTAATATTTTAGTATTTGCATGTTTCAAATGATAGCTATTTCATTAACTATTAGTCCAGTTAAAGAAGAAATGTGGATCGAAAAGTCGAAAGCAGGAAAACTAACTTAGTAACTTTGTTTGGACTAGTTAGGAGATAAACATACTAAAAGTCCCCACCCCTCCGAGGTAAGCCCGAGGGGGGTAGGCCGAAGAAGGTCCCATTTTTAGGTTTTTAGTTTTTAATTTTCTATAACTTTGACCTTGACACTTTTTATCTATCTCCAATCGTTGTCCAGCTATGAGCTTCCAAACATGGTCTATTTTGAAGACGCTTAAATTAGTTTTCCATACAAAGTCTGTAAAAAAATCTTGCAAATAAAATTTGACCAACTTCTGGTTGTCGTATCATAATGAAACTTTGCAAATGTCTAGAAATCTGATGACAGTTCAATAATCTGGTACCACTGAGCTGATCTGATGATGGAGCCAAGAAGTGTCTACTGAAACTCTTCAATGGCTATTAGTAAAACCGGCGAGTTTAGGCTCATTACATTCGGATTGATGAGCACCACCTGGTCCATTATCAGACCCTCGACAGCAAGGGTTATGAAAAAGTCTCATCGATTCTAATGTCATCATCATCATCTCAGCCATTGGACGTCCACTGCTGAACATAGGCCTCCCCTTTGGACTTCCATATGTACCGGTTGGAAGCGATCTGCATCCAGCGTCTTCCGGCGACCTTTATAAGGTCGTCTGTCCACCTTGTGGGTGGACGTCCTACGCTTCGTTTGCTAGTCCGTGGTCTCCACTCGAGCACTTTTCGACCCCATCGGCCATCCGCTCTGCGCGCTATGTGGCCTGCTCATTGCCACTTCAGCTTGCTAATCCACCGGGCTATGTCGGTGACTTTAGTTCGTCTACGGATCATCATTTCTGATTCGATCTCGTAGAGAAACCCCGAGCATAGCCCTTTCCATAGCACGCTGGGCGACTTTGAGCTTCGAGATGAGGCCAATGGTGAAGGACCACGTTTCGGTGCCGTAAGTCATCACTGGTAACACACATTGATCAAAGACTTTCGTCTTGAGGCACTGAGGTATATCGGACGAAAAGACATTGCGTAATTTCCCGAACGCTGCCCAACCGAGTTGGATTCGGCGGTTGACCTCTTTCTCGAAGTTGTACCTACCTAATTGGACTACTTGTCCTAGATAGATATATGAGTCCACAACTTCGAGTACCGATCCTTCAACAGATATTGGGGTGGGTACAACATTGGCATTCGACATAAGCTTCGTCTTGTCCATGTTCATTCTTAAGCCCACCCGTTGTGAAGCTCGGTTGAGGTCATCGAGCATCATGCTGAGTTCCTCCATCGACTTTGCCATGACTACGATGTCGTCGGCAAACCGAAGGTGAGTGATGTATTCGCCGTTGATATTGATGCCAAGTCCTTGCCATTCCAGGAGCTTGAAGGTCTTCCATTACGGCAGTAAACAGTTTCGGAGAGATAACGTCTCCCTGTCTTACGCCTCTTCTCAATGGAATCGCCTTCGTGCTCTGCTTCTGTACTCGGACTGACATAGTGGCGTTCTTATACAAGCACTTCAACACTTCAATGTACCGATAGTCAATATGGCATCGCTGAAGTGACTAGAGCACCGCCCATGTTTCCACCGAATCAAAGGCTTTTTCATAGTCCACAAACGCTAAGCATAGTGGCATATTATACTCCTCGGTCTTCTGTATAACTTGCCGCAGCGTATGAATGTGGTCTATGGTACTAAAGCCTCTTCGGAAACCGGCTTGTTCGGGAGGCTGGAAGTCATCAAGTCTGTGTTCGAGACGGTTCGTGATGACCCTTGAAAACAGCTTGAAATTAGATTCTAATGTAATGTGCCCAAACTCGACGGGTTTATCAATAGCCATTGAAGAGTTCCAGTAGACACCTCCCGACGTCATCATCAGATCAGTTCAGTGGTACCAGATTGAACTGTCATCATATTTCTAGACATTTGCAAAATTTCATTATGGTACGACAACCAGAAGTTGGTCAAATTTTACTTTTTAGATTTTTTTACCAACTTTGTATGGAAAACTAAAATAAGCGTTTTAAAAATAGACCATGTTTCGAAGCTCATAGCTGGACAACGATTGGAGATAGATAAAAAGTCCAAAGTTGTAGAAAATTTTATGAGGTTTCATAATGTAGTACAACAAAATATCGTACAATGCACAGTTTTTGACATATTAGCAAAAAACCTAAAAACGGGACCTTCTTCGGCCTCCCCCCCCCTCGGGCTCACCTCGGAGGGGTGGGGACTTTTAGTATGTTTATCTCCTAACTAGTCCAAACAAAGTTACTAAGTTGGTTTTTCTTCTTTCGACTTTTCGATCCACATACCCTTTTTGGGCACTCATTGACTGGACTATATTTAATATTAAAGTTAATTTACTTTTACATAGTTGTAAACATTTCTGTCAGTTCAATAACTATTTATATAGGCATAAATGCATTACTATCACTGTCGAGTTTTGACTGTTAACTAACCTACTTCTAGAGGCCTATTCGAATTACTAAATGTTATTTTGAATTTGAATAAAAATTGCATTTTGTATTATAAATCTGTATAAATAACGACTCAGTTTTTTCTGCCGGAATTTGCTTAGCATATACTATAAACTTAGTGGTCGTATATCATTTTAATACATAAGTAGGTGACCGGAATCTTAATAACAAATATAATATACCATAAAGTAAGAATTTGCGAATAATAAAATACTGTTCTAGGAAGTAAAAATGTCTCAAGGCCTATGTCAGGCGTTAACAATTAATACACGTGGATTTAAAGTATAAACACTTATAGAAAAACTAGCTGCGCCCAGCGGTTTTACCCGCTGTACTGAAGCCTATGTGTTATTCCAGAGTCGAAGCTATATCTATACCAAATTTCAGCTCAATCGGTCCACCCGTTTAGGGGTGAAGAAGTAACAAACATACACACTCACTCACAAACTTTCGCTTTTATAATATAAGTGTGATGATATGTGAATGGATCAAATTGCGGCTGTAAAGCTTACCATGTGAACCAAGCTTTAAAATTATTATTAGACTTACCCACATTCCACATACTCGTATTATCCTATTTTCCATTGATATTGAAATACACAGGTACGTATAATCACACTTTCAGCTATTATTAAAAAGCGAAAGTTAGAAAGTTGGTGGTGAGTAAATTAATGTTTTGTGAAGCCATGGAGGGATTTATCTCGCCTTCTAGGTTTTGTCCGCTACCATCTACGGCCGCATCGTTAAAATTACGCGAGATCGTGGTCTAATAATATGTTTTATCCTTTGTCCTTTAGGACATTTGACACAGGGTCACCTAACCCCAAGCTAAGCAACATAATACTTGTGTTATGGTGGTTAGGATAACAGATATAATATAATACTTATATACTTTTCAACATCTATCATAAGTATGCATTTAATACTTATGATAGATATTGAAAACCACCTAGACAAGAAACAAATGTCTGTGGATCACACAAACATTTGTTCCATGCGGGAATCGAACCCGCAACCTTCTGCGTTGCAAGCGGGTATTAGCATTAGCCCACCGCACCACAGAGGTCGTCTTATATATATTAAAGGCTATACTAAACTAATGAAAATAATAAAATAAAGATTGGTAGGTAGGTATATAATAAAAGCTTGTAAAAAGGGGTTTTCCTCAATGTTTGTCTGAAAGGGATCGCTTTTAGTGACAAGACCACTAATAAAAAATTATGTATAGATATTTTCTGATGCAAGCGTACCAAACAAGTATGTTGGAAATAAACCAGTTTTTAAAATAAATATAACATACAGGGTGTGCAATAACTGGGTAATTCCCAATGTACGTGAAGTCTATGTAATTCCAATATCCGGTTCCAAATTACTTACCAAAATAATTAAACTTGATATCACCGTTTATTTTTACTCTACATTGCAATGTTCTGCATCATCAGAAACATTTCTAAAAATACAGTTGTTAATAGCGCCTAAGGTTTATAGTTATATTCGAGCAATGACCCTTTAAACCTTGAAAACTGTTTTTTTTTACCAATTTAAACTTTTAAACTGTTTAAAATAGTTTTTGAAACTAGAGTCTTTAAAGAAATTTTGGACTAGCAAAAGGAAAGAACAGCTGAATCTCTGTATTTAATTTACTTTGTGTGGCTTTTCATGATATCACTGCGGCCATAGTTGGCCTATTGTGATCGAAAAGTCTCTGTATCTCATAAGTATAATTTACCACAATGCTAATAAAATGTAGAATAAACGATTATCCTACATATTATAACGTAAATGGATATTTGAGTGTTTGTTATTTTCTACGTTCAAACTACTGTACACTTTGCCATCATTCGTTGTCATTAGAATAAAGAAGAAGAAGAATAAAAATCATTTATTGCCACACAAAAAAAAGATACAATAATGACAAAAAGTACAATTATTACATTAAAAAAATACATCGTAGGCAAAAGGAGCAGACTCAGCTGATAACCATATTAACACCAGGTTAACACGGTTGCTGATTTTCACTCTGCCCCCTACGTTCGAACTTAGATGTTAGTCGAATTATTGCGAATTCGGGTACCGTTCACGTTTTATCTATTCCATAATATAATATAGGATAGATTAAAAGCCGGAATAGTATGACATACTTTGAGTGCGTAAAGGCGAAGGATTCACCAAATTTACCTTATATGTACCTATAGGTGTACAGTTTTTATGAAGATAGCAAAAACAATAATTTTATCAATTAGATACCTACTAAATTATGGAAAACACATAAGAACACCAGTCTAAACAATTATGGTTAAAATTTCTGTACTTCCCGTGTTTTAATTAAATAAATT
Source organism: Hemithea aestivaria (assembly GCA_947507615.1). Classification (NCBI taxonomy): domain Eukaryota; kingdom Metazoa; phylum Arthropoda; class Insecta; order Lepidoptera; family Geometridae; genus Hemithea; species Hemithea aestivaria. Next base: position 8,856,765 of record OX382323.1, read on the forward strand.
ATGGTTGTTTTAAAATAGCTACAACTATTTGTGATGCCGCCTATTCGCAGAACCCGCCTGTTATTTATCAGTTTACGATATGGTCCTGAAATGTGTTCCTTCTCCAGCTCCATAATATGGGTCTAGGGGCCGAATACAGGGGATTTGTCGGCTCACAATAAATATACTAAAGAAGGGGCGCGCGCTGTCCCGCACGCTTCTTGAGAGGGTGGGGTGAAACTTCTCCTCACCCCAGCACGGAGGAGTCCTCTTGTCAGTGAGGACCTAACGCCGTCGGGGTCGAGGACGAATGCTTTGGTGTACCTGCTGCCCCGGATCTATGGTGTCCCGCAGGAACACGCCCTGTCCCCAGGGTATTACGTGGGTATTCACACCGCATCCATCTACTGCGAGGACGTTTCACATTCCGCCCTGCGCATGACGATACGTAACTCATTTTTCCTGAAAAGTCCTGAGTAGTGCAAGTTTTGGGGGCGGTTAGGGCGAGATATGACATTGTTTATTAAATCAATTTACTGGTATCTACATTACTTTCAGTCTTACAACAAGCTTTTTATGGTCGAATACGGAACTATTCAAGTTAATGTAATCGTACAGGATGCATTTGTTAAGTATTAATTCATCTGATTGCTAGTTACGTGTGTCCAGTCACGCCCAGCGTGCCCATATGCTGCGGGCTGCGATTGTTTCCATGCTTAATATAAACATTGATATACTCGTAGTTTATTCCTTTATAATAGTGCCACGCGTTTGATCTCAGTTCAGATAAAATATGACTAGGTAGGATATTTAGCATGATTTATTAAGAATCAAGGTATTGTTGCTCTTGAACAACGGCTAGGGTTTTAGATGTACAGTGTACACGAATACTAAAACGTTCAACGCGCAGATGCCCCTTTAAGCTTTTTAATTGAAAAATATAACAATGGATGGCAGTTAATATAATAATAATTATTATTATGGTTAGGTATATAATTGTTATTAGTTACCACAGGGCAGCTTATAGCGAGCTGTTGGGGAGTAGCGACCACACAGACCAGCATGCTCCCGGGAGAGGACCTTGTTCCTCATCTTCGGCTTGCCTTAACCGGGTGTTAACACTGACGAGGAACAGTCCCCCACCTCTGTGTGCCTTTTTGGGGGCCCGTTTTAGTGAGTGGCGAGTCATCACCTACATAAATATATTTCCTAATGGGACGGAAGTTGCAGGTATCGTAGTATCTAGAAATAACCTCATTTACCATCCATTTAGAATGCACATCCATGACATAGTTTAAGTAGTTTCCATTTATTTAAAATAGTCAGGACTATTGTAAATAAATGGAAACTACTTAAAAAAAAAACAAAATGGGCTCAAAAATGGGCTCAAAGAAGTCTTTGAGCTTGAGTTGAAATTGGTTTATAGAAAGCTTAGACCCTGGAATAACATATTATATTCCTACCACCTTCCAACAGGTAAACCGGGCACAGCTAGTAATATAATAATTCTTTAAAGTACGGAACCTTTACACAAATCAATTCAAACCATATTTTTATGAGCAAATTACATAATTATTTTAATTATATCGTATCAATAAAGCCCGGTTCTAGAATGTAAATAAATAATTTATTAAACCAGTTTATAATATTAACATCTCAGATTATTATAGTAAAGGCAGATTCCGCTTAAATAATAACTCAAAGTGAAGCCAAGATTAACATTGTGTTGAAAAACAACTACCTAAAGCTAATTAGCTAGTACGAGATCTTCTGTTCTTTATTGCTGTGTTTTTATTTGGTATTCATATAAGGCATCATTGTTTACTCAACTATACTACTACATAAAAGGTATATATATATGTATATATTCATAAATTGCTCGACGTTTTTCTTTTTTATGTACCTATACGAGTATGTTTGATATAGAAGACGCCAGAACCGATTTAGGTAAACTTCCCCGATGATGTTATTTAAATTTTATTATATCCGGTCAAACGGATTTCAAGTAATTAATTTAAAACATGCGTTCTTCTGCAAGCTTAAAGTTGAATTAATCTCTGTTTTGTTTTAATTTACTTGTATCCTCATAAATTGACTATTCACAAAAAAGACTTTGTAGAACACGCTTCAGTATTTCGTTCACAGAGACCGAGAAAACGTATTTTTTACTGCTGCAACGGCATCGCATGAGTTTTGTTTCAGGGGCGGTATCTGCCTCACATTAGTCTACGATTAAAATATTATTCAAATGCTGTATACAAGTAGGCTTTTAATTTTTATACAAGATCACGCAGCCTCATATGATAACCTTTAAATTATTGCATAAGAATTTATATGCAATAAAAAATTAAAGCATGCATTTTAAGAACTATAAATCGCAACAATACGATAATTCTGTTGTGATTACAAAGTAATTAAAATATTTTTTAAGATAATGGACAAGTGTATGAAGTGACGCATTTCTGATAGCGCCTTTTTTATGCAACGAAGTAAGAAGCCGAGCTAGACCCTCTCCTGATAGTGAGAGATAACTCTACCCATAATCAGTACAGGGCCACCCAGTAATTTCAAAATGATATTAAAATTTTAGGAGCACTGTATCAACGCTTTTTACTCAAGAGTCATAAGATGTAGTTAAATTAAAAAGTCTTCGGCGATTAAAACTAACCCCAGAATTTTAGTCGTATCTTCACCTACTAACTCAACTTGATTTTTTTAAAAAGATTTTCCTCAAAAGATGTATAGTAGAGTAAGGATCCAACAAAAGTTACGGATTTGCGTATTAGTTAAATTTTTTTGTATATTCTCAATAGTTCATCCTTTCAGCACGGGTGCATTCTTTAACTCACTATAGTTTAACATTTATCACGATCTTGCCTGATTTTAAGCTACTCTACGGCCGAAAATAGCAGCAGACTAAAGCTAGAAGATAAGGTAAATATAATATAATTATTGTATGATTTCATTCGTTATGAAAAATTTAATTCGAATTCTACATAAACTATAGGTACATACTTCGTTATCTAGTGGTTGTATATATCCCTTTTTATGATTGCACATTTTTTTAAGTACGAAAATATTGTGTTGACTAACAATGTGTTAGAGTGCGTTTCCGATTTCCACTGAAGCGGAGCGGATCAGAGTGGACTAATATTGATTAATTACAGTGCTGGAATTTGGAATGGAGGACTAAAAATAACATTTCATTGGTCAATAGCCCTGCTTTAAATTGGCGATACGTTAGCAAAAACGCACCTTATTCTATAATGCAAATCACGTTCAGATCAACTCAAAATAGTTAGACATTATTTATCCTGTCAAAGGTTTTTGTTTAACAACAGTATCTCAGTTATGCATGTTCTATTTACTTACTATAATACAAATAGCGTGTGATGTTTATGCGAACGCCCACGACACGTTAACAAAACCTTCGCACACACCTGTTGAAGAAAAATATGTATATACCTACTGATATAAGCTATGTACGAGTATATATACAGAAAAACGTACACATTGATCTCAAGGGAATCTACCCAAAAATTGACTAATATGCATACCATCAAATTCCCGATCCGAAGACCTATCGACCAATAAAAAGATTTTAAAATATTTTGTTTGCTAAAAATATATCAAACAATTTTCTATTCCGAACACAGTGCACAAGAACGCAAATATCATTTTTTCGCCTTTTTTAATGAAGTGATTTTTTGACTCCCTGTAGAAAGATGATGTTAAATATGCGATATATGGAAAAAGGCCGCAAGTTCACAAACTTTGACTTAACCAACTGTGTGAATGAAATAAGTGGAGCAATGCTCTCAATAGCACATTTTATTTGGGAGGTATTCGCAAGCAGATAAAATAAATCTTGTTACGATTACAAATTATGTGTGTATCGATTTGGCTAATTTATTTAATACATATTACCTTAGATACTAAATAGTTAACGGGCGCAGCTTGTATAAAATAAGCTTAATTGTGCGTATTCAGCAGTACAAAAGACAAAATAAATAAAACAACTCATCAGTAAATCGCGTAAGGTACAACAACAAAAAACAAGAAATAGACACGTTTCTGGTCATTCAAAATGACGAGCTAGCACCGTTTATGTAATGGCCTTAGCATAGAATGTCCAGGGAGTTATCTTGTCAAGAAAAAATATAATCTCATACGGTATGTATGGAACCCATGGACTACCCATGGAAGGGGTAGTACAGTTCAGAATGTGTGACAGTTTAACCTTACACACACGCAAGGCAGTGGGCCTAGCATGGACAATGTGTAGACGTGTCTTGCTGTCAAGTCAAACCGTCATTCCATACATTCACAAAAGTATAATGTATGAGATGACAGTTCTACTTTTGACATTTCTGCGGGATCCCATACGCTATGCTACAGCCACAGGAGTGTGCGGGGGAACTCCGTGCTAGGCCCATCGTTTTATATCTGTGGTACACACAATCAATGTACACCTATGTATCAATAGTCAATAAAACCAATAATAATTCCAACTACAAGTCTCGTGCCTTTGTCGTCCGCTACCAGTCTAAGTAATTACTTTAAAAAACGCGGAAGTAGATATTTATAACAACTTATTAGTACATAGCGATATGAAAAATTAATTCGTTGTTATGTGCTACCGAGTCTGCAAAAAAATGTTTGATCCAATGGAGTATACAGGTTATAGAGCTGACCAATTTTAATACCTACATTGTGTTTAAAAAAAGATGTTCAGTTTACCCATTAACGTGAACCGGTGAACCTGTAGTATACGAAAACAAACAAAAAATCTAAAGTTAATAATTAACATGATAGCAAAACTGAAAGATCTTGCATTAAAGACAAATTTGGCTACGTAAACCGTAAAAGGTAAGAAGAAACCCTCAAAAAGTAGTAGAAACAATGATGCAATTTTTAAACAAATTTCAAAAAAACTAATCAACGGAAATATTTTGTATGGAAAATCAAATATTAGTAACAGAGCTGGAGATTTAAACTACAGCTTGTGTAAGCGCCTACGTCTGCCCTTGGGTCTTGTGGCCATGTCAAGATTACACCTGTCATCCCATAGATAATTATTATACTTATTTAGTTCGGGATACAATGAATGGGAGGAGAGTTACTGTTGTAGTCATGATATTCCATTATGTGGGCTTAGCCCGGAATGTACTAAGTGTTACTGTCAAGTTGAATTATAATTCTATATACATTCTACTGCCGATTATAAATTATATGGGTTAAGATGTCAGTTTAACTTGACAATCCCGCAAGATCCCTTACTCTTTAGCTAGGTCAACAAAACTCTTCACTCTACGAGACAAGAACTCTACGCTCTTATGGAAGCATAAAAATGATTTTTGAACATAAGTTCAAAGATAACTTTAAAAAGCAACCAGTTCTGTATCAACAGTTTTTTGTTTAACGTGTAACACACCTTGTACGAGCGCGGTTATAATATTATAACGTATATTTATATAGGAAATATTGGTTCACGTGTGACAAGCAGGGCTTGTCGGATATAAAACAAGGACCGAGTACCTTCCGGTCACGACTCACGAAGCTAGCGAATTTATTTCCGCCGTGGCCCACAAGCGATTTATTACAAATCGACTACACTCCCAAGTCGACGATGGTAGTTTCTAGAACTAATCTTAGTTACTTATGAAGTGCATACGCAGTGGCGCCAAGTTTACCAATTTGTAGTCGTTTCTTGCACTACTCCGATCACTTCGCCGGTTTAGCGATAACCTTACTTAATTGTTATTATTTACTTAGAAAGGAAATGTCATGCCTTTACCGAGCTCGCTTCCTAGAGCTGCTATCAAAAGGAATTCCTGTTTATATAAAGATAGCCATCTATAACTACATCGGGGTTCCTATTATTTTTGAGGAAGCGAGTAATTATTACAGAAAGAAATATATGTTTTAAGACATATAATATAATTCAACAGTATATAATAAAATTTTCTCCTTCCCGGCTTCCCACTTCCCAGATACGTCTCTTTTCGGCTACCTTTAAAATGTTTAGTAGGTAAATGCGGATAAATCTACGCTAGGAAGAAGTTCGTGCTATACACAGAATTTGATTAATTCTTCCTATTATAATATACTCTATATATGAGACAGTGACTACACCTTCCTGCATTTACCTCACCTCAATCATATTCTCTAAATGAATATTTAAATTCCTAAATTTTTTATACATAAATATATTAATATTTAGTGCTAATAGCAACAAGCTACGTGACTCTACGCACGTATCGCTGTTCAGCCGTCTAGGTGATTTTGTCGCAATAAACTAGTCTAAGAATACGGAACAATGGTCTTAAAATTAACAATAAAATCGCTATAAAAATATTAAGTGAAGTTGCGATTGTAGGTGCAACTGTTCAGCAGGGTTAAGATGCACAAGACGACAGACGACTTTATTTCGAGTTTTTACATCAAATTAATTTCACTCGCATGTAAATCTCGACTTTAAAGCAGCGACATATAGTATAAATATTTATTTTATTTTTATTTTACAATTTTAGGAAAACTTACATCTAGGCCCTAATTCGTTGCATCTAGGTCTTATGATTATGGTACTTAAATATTTAACTAAGGAACATTTACAAGTTTCCACGTATATGCGACAGAATATTGGCTACATGTGGACGGAGAACATAAAACATGCAAGATCAAAACAATATTAAATTAATAATACCTATACACTAATAACTACTAATAACAATTTTTTTAAAATAATTATAATATGACTAGATCTTATTGTCTAGCGCATCTGAGCCCTGAGGTAGATTCTAAAGGTGTAGGTTGTTCTTTATTGTGATTTAATATTTATTATCGGAAAAACGGCGTAGCGTGAAAGGTCACAGGAAAACCCCGTTATTAACCTCTGAATAAGCTGCTGTAAGAGGAAGGAATTACATGCATATTGGTAATATGTTACCGACAGTAACTTGATAACGGTAATCTTTGGCTATATTATCACCCAAGCCTGAGCATACAGCTCATCGAAAGGAGATTGAATAAAACTTGAAGGGTCGGCAACGTTCAACATATGTTGCTGCAGTCTTTGCAATCTGAAAGTATTTGTTTTTCTTTATTTATCTTTGTTCTCAAATTACGAAATTTGCATGTCTTAATATGGCAGATTATAGCTGAACATATTTTAAATTTATTTTACTATACAGATTTCACCTATTTTCGCAAATAAAGATTTTTGTATTTGTATTATACGTACGAGCCTTGTAATAGTAGTAGTAAAAATATTATTTTGGCTTTTCCTACATCATCATAAATCTAATTTTCTTTTTTGTCCAGTTGTTGCCATACTCTCTCCCCGTCGCTATTTAACTTGCTACTATTTAGTTAAAATGTAACTAATTACGTTGTCCTGATTAAATCGAAGGATCTAGCAGCTAGCCGGTAAGGCTGTAGTTTCCTGGCTGCCGCTCACGCTTGTCCATAGCACGGGTCAAGGCAAAGCGTTCGACTTTATTGTTAAATTACTGCAATTTATCTCATTGGCTTTTTAGATTGACGATTATGAACTTATTACATTTGTGTATGCATTTTAAGTCTGGACGTCGTTTCCAAAGATTTTATCATTGATATTATAAATAAGAAAGTATGTATGTGTATTTGTTACCTCTTCACGCTTAAACTGCTGAACCTATCGAGCTGATATTTGGTAAATAGATGGCTTATACCCTAGAATAACACATACACCAGGACCGTGTGCCCAGGAGCTTCATGATCTGATCCCACCATCTCCTTTTTACCACCGAACATCTAGAGGAACAGCGCTGCGTCATCGCTACATGGTTGATATTCCATTTGCCCGTACGAAGCGATTTAGTTCAACCTTCATTATCCGGACGGCGAAGGTTTGGAACTCTCTGCCAGCATCAGTGTTTCCTGTTAATTACAACTTAGGAGTCTTCAAATCGAGGGTTAATAGGTATTTACTAGGTCTGTGTGTAACATCTTCGACCGCGTCATCACTTACCAACAGGTGAGACTGTGGTCAAACGCAGCCCTATTCTCTATAAAAAAAAAAAAAAAAAAAAAAAAACAACACTATTCAGCGGGTAACACTGCTGGGCGCAGCTAGTTGTAACATAAGTAAAAGCTTTAACCACTGCACTTAACTTTTTAATGTTACAAATGACTCGTTTATTGTCGTTCGTGTTCCGTGTAAGTGTAATAGACATAGGTTTAAGTATTGTACGTTCATTTTTACATAATTAATTTCACGACCGTTGGAAATAAGCTATATCTTTTTCTCTCTTTGGTATATTTTTCTACCATGATAGATACGAGTATTAACTTAACTGATGAGGTCGTTCTTTCAGTAAATTTAATGATAAAAAAATCAGGAAATATCAAGTTCTATGTTACAATAAAAAGAAAGATCAATAAAATAATTATTAGCTGTAATAATACGACTATATTGTACCGCCGTTCAATGGAAAATATTGTTAACAAAAGTAAAGTTTAGAGCACAAAGGTAATTAATTACTATTCGCCTCGACCTAATCACGAAGAGAGTTCGTAGAAATCATTATTTTGTGATTATTCTTTAACCCTGCCCTGTATTCTATGGGACAATGATTATCTTATTGTTTCGCGATAGGGAAATCCTCTTTTATTAATTAATTCTATAATCTAAACGTCTCATTAAAAATATTTTCCTTGAAAATCTTTCTTATTATATGAATTCGCGATAGAAATCTGTTCACGGCCGAAAACTACTTCTGGTTCGCTATTTGACTTTGCAAATTGTTAGCAGAATGATGCACTTGATTAAATTAATATTATAATATAGGTATATTATGTACGTATAATAGGTATCTAATATAGGTAATATTATAATATAGGTATATTATGTGCGTATAATAGGTATAATGTTAACAATACCGGCAGGTCATAAATTCTGTCACATGTTTAATATGAAATTATTGGAACAAGTTTATTTATTATGTAACCATTTATATACCAAAATGAACTTAACAAAACATAGATTCTTATGACAATAAAGTTTATTCAAAATGACCTCCGTGATTTTGAATACAGGCCTTCAATCTGCGCGGCCAGTCGTCTATCGCAGCACGAACGAGGTCCATGTCAATATCGGCTGCTGCCTTAATCAAGGATGTCTTGAGTGACTCCAAATTGGGATGAGGCTTTGAGCACGCCTTTTCCTCCAAGTGTTGCCATATCTTGTAATCTAACGGACTCAAATCTGGACTGGAGGAGGGCCAGTCTTCGTGCCGGATGAAGTCGATTTCACGCGCCGCCAGCCAGTCTTGTGTGCTCTTCGCTCTATGAGCTGGCGCCGAATCTTGTTCGAATACCCAGTGCCTGTTATTGAACATGGTATGAGAAACAGGTTCCACAAGGTTCGTCAGGACTGTATTTTGATACACAACTGCATTCGTTTTTACACCTTTCTCACAAAAATGTACCTCTGTTAAGCCCCAATAAGAAACTCCCAACCATACCATGAGCGAGGATGGAAAATGACCTCGTTGGACACGCGGAATACGGTTGCTCGCTTCTTCACTACTGTGTGCGTACACCTTATCATTTTGTTTGTTGTAGCTCTCTTTTACGGTAAAATTTTTTACATCCGAAAAAAGAATTTCTCGATATTTTTTTCTCGCGTACCGCTTCAACAAAGCGCGGCATCTCTTCAGTCTCAGGTCCATTAGACGAGCATTTAAACGATGTCCTGTTTTTCTTCGATATGCCCGAAGCCCTAAGTCTTCATTTAACACCCTTTTCACCGTGGTTCTGCTTAACCCCATCTGAAGGGCCAACAGTTTCTGCTTATGTTTGGGATTTCTTTGAATTCGCGCCTTCACAGCTTTTATCACTGCTGGAGTCCTAACAGACCGAGGGCGACCACTTCTTGACCTGTCATCTACACTAGAGTCTTCATTGTATCGTTTGATGGTACGATAAACGAATCTTTTAGTTATATTCAAATTTTTCAGTATGTCAAAAATTTGAATTGGCGCGTAACCGCAACGATGCAACGCAATAACTGCAACACGGTCTTCTTTAAGCGTCCACTTCATATTTAAAAATGAGTAAAATTCTAAAAAGTATACATTTTTATTTTCATGAACAATTCGAAATTCGAATTCAATAAACTTTTTTGTGGCCAGCATTCTAAAAGAAAAGTTTTTACTGTGTGACAATACTTATGACCTGACTAGGTATAATGTTCGTTACCTCATTACACCTGAAAATATTAAGCTAAAATTATGAAATTTATTTCTGCATATAAACCCTGAAATACTAGGTAGATACATAATATTATGCTACATTTCAGCGTGTAACAAAATGTCTTGATTACTAAATAAATGATTTATTCTTGAAGCCAATATTTAACGCAAAGCCTTAAATTATTCATAATAATTCATATTCAGGTGTTTTAATTTTCTTAACTAAGTGATAAATAAACACAGAATTTATTTCATTCGCTGTGTTATTTATGTAAAACCAGTAAAGTGAGTTAGAGTTTAAACTTTAAACCAGTTTTATATTTCATCTGTCTGCCAAATAAAACATTCCTGACGTAGAATGGTGTTTAACGTTTAATTTAAGAGTGGTTAAACTCCTCCAGCCGCGCAGTCTCGCCTTATCATTCTAGATACCTACCCCTTGAGAAAATCAATTCCTGTTTTTACATGCTCATAGTTTTCCTGCCAGATCTTAATACAATTAAAGGTGCTCGATTGTAGCATACTAAATCTAAGAAGGTATCCCTTCGGATTAATTGAACATCGAAGCAGGACACGGTAGTAAGACATTGCCATAGTCTACCACTTGTATCGATAGTTGTATAAAGCTTCACAGAGCATAGTCATTTGGGTTTAAACTAAGTAGTTCAGAATACAAAACCAAATGTTCCACATAACACTGCCACTTCGAAATATTTGTATTCTTTCGTATTTTTACGTCGTGTCCTCGTCAACAACTCAATCTCGAAGTCGAAAAAGGGCATTATCTCATATCTCAACCATTTTTATTTTAATTCAACATACTCATTTCCTCGAAAAAGTTTTAGGGGGGTTGTATAAGATTTCCTCGGAGGGGTCCTCCTGTCAGTGCGGCCATCTGGGCTTCGGACGAATTCTTCGCCGTACCCGCAGCTTCAGCATTATGACGTCCCGCCGGAACGCCCCCAGGTTTTCTGGTGGGTATCCCCGCCGCGCCAAACTTTACGAGGGTGTCCCACATACCGCCCTATCCACTCTGGCGCTAAATGACATGCGTAACACATTTTTCCTTGATCAAAAAAGGGTTAGATTAGATTTAGTTTATCTTACAAAATGCATGTGTAATGGTGTAAGAAATGTAATAAGAGGTTAATTGATTAATTATGCATGCGTGCAGGCGAGGCGTCGAGGGCGACGTCGACGCCCCTACTGGTGTTGAACCGAAGGTCAAGGTTCAGACCTCTGGCTGGTAGCACGTCGTGTGGTCACTACAGACCACGCGAAGGTGAAAGTCAAGGTCGCACGTAACTCTTGTCTAATCACCGCTGACCACCATACGTTATGTAACTGAGTGTAACTTTAAATTTTGTAACAGGCGTTTTGAAACTGCTTTGGAAAAGAGGTTAGTATTTCTTAATGAATGGCTACGTATCATTATGAGGAGAACTACAATATAATTGTTTTAGAGTGTGACAAATAAAGAAATTTCAGGTGTGTGTACCTATAATATTTACTGTCTACATATTTCTCCAAGTAGGTATAAATGAGGCAATCGTTTATTGTAACAGCTTTTATTTATAACCTTGAATATAATCCAAACTCTTGATTATATTGTGATCATTTTTCTCTTAATCGCTTACAATTTTTTCTCAACTTTGGGAATCGGAAGTTTTATAAAAACAGATTAAAAAAATTACAATAAATTAATTATATATCTATTGGAACAAATAGGTAAGCTAAAATTCCTTCACGAGCTCGAAGTCAGTTAATTTTTTTTCCTAGTTTGACTTGTGCTTAATGACCATACATTATGTAACCTTAAAATTTTAACACACATTTTAATAGGTTATTTTTCTAGAACAAACATTACTCGCACGAGTATATTCAGTTGGAATTCAAGTTGTTCTTGTGTTTTGCGATATTGCTCTTAATATGGCAATGGAATTTAAAGGTCGGGTATGTATCATAGTAACTATACCTACAGTTTAAAGTAACGTTGTCGATCGATCATCGGTCGGCAGGCCATGTTATTATCGGTATTTTATTAATCTACATAACAATTTTCCTTTTATCCAACATTTTCTAACAATTAAAAAAGAAGTTAAAGTAAGGCTGTATCTGAATCGGAGCTGTATCGCGCCACTCGTAGCGCGCCGCGCTTCGCCTCCGCGGGCTCACCGCGTCTCCCAGGGAGGTAGAGAGGTGGAAGGAGGAAGCCAAGGAGGCACTGCTCGAGAGGTGGAGTACGCGTCTGGCCCACCCTCGAGCAGGCAGCTGGACAGTGGTGGCAGTCCGCCCACTACTCCAGCAGTGAACGGACAGGGAGCACGGGTCCTTGACCTTCCGGCTCGTGCAGGTGCTTTCCGGGCACGGATGCTTCGGAAAGTACTTGCACCACGTAGCCGGCAGGGAACCGACCCCTGCTTGCCACCACTGTGGTAGCGACGTGGATACGGTCCAGCACACACTGGAGGAGTGCCCAGCTTGGGTCAGTGAGCGCCGTACCCTCGTCGCTGTTATGGGGGGCGAACTCTCGCTGGCAACCATGGTAAGAGCCATGATTGCAAGCGAGAAGTCGTGGCAGGCTGCGGTTTCGTTCTGCGAGAGTGTCATCTCGCAGAAGGAGATCGCGGAACGCGAACGGGAGGTCACCATCGACCTCCCGATGCGTGCCCGGAGAAGGGGGCGTCGGAGGCGTATCTTCCACGCCCTTCTCCAGCCCCCATAACCTGGGTCTAGGCGGCGAGTACGGGGGTATTCGTCGCCACAAGAACAGACCCACGAGGTGGCGCGCGCGGTGTTTCCGCGCGCCCCTTGAGAGGGTGGGGTGAAACTCCGCTTCACCTCACCGCGGAGGGGTCCTCCTGTAAGTGAGGACCAAACGCCGTCGGGGCAGCGGATGAATGCTTCGGCGTACCCGTTGCCCCGGCATTATGGCGTCCCGCAGGACACCCCCAGGTTTTTTAGTGGGTATCCCCGCCACTCCCATCTTTGGCGGGGGAGTCCCACATACCGCCCCGCGCCCCCAGCGTGGGGTGATGATGCGTAACGCATTATTCCTGGGTAAAAAAAAAGGCTATATTTGAATAAAAGAAAATTGTTTCTGACTGACTGACTAATCTATCAACGGCGAGCTCAAATCGCTGAACAAAATTGAGTTGAAATTGGTCGATGAGAAACACAGATAGATATTGTTACATAGACATTTACTAAAAACATTTCTTTATAAAAAAAGCAAAGCCGGATAAGCTAGTGCTTATACATATATTTCGAATAACCTGGATATAATCGGTCTAAGACAGATATGTAGCATAAAATAGCGGAAGTTTATACTTACATATATATAATATTTATAAAGAGATCATACTGAAAAACAACCAGACCGATTTCAAGCGTTTAATAATGGTACACAATCCCTGAGTAACAGGAGACTTCATCATCATCAGCGAGTGAAGCTACAGGCAAAAAAAAAATCATGCCTACTCAAAGTACCGCTTAAATTATGTTATCTGATAACTCCACCGCTTATTTGGGTAATTCTTTTTTTAGAGTCCAAAACTATATGTACTATAACAATATACTTCCCGTTAAATTCCATAACTTTTGTTAACAACCTTTAATTCGTTTACATACATTAAAATTGTTTTATAATTAGGTACATGTAAGAAAAAATTACGTAAAACACAAATATGTGGTCAGTTAAAATTATCTGCACAATTTATTTAACTTTTCTGGAAATACTGTGCTCGGTAGATAAGGGAAGGTTTTGTGGGGTTTCCCACTGGTAAGGCCGCAAAGTACCCACTCACTAAAAACCCCAGGGTCATCTCAATTCTCATCCTTCCAGTTTTCGAAACATCGACGACTTTTTACCGGGGGTAGACTTCCTTTGCAGGAGGTCGTCTAGGTGGGTACCCCAACAGTGCCAGTTATTCTACCGCCTGAGCAGTGATGTGCAAATGTCACTGTGCTCCGGTAGGAGGGCACTGTAGCTAGTGAAATTACTGGGCTAAAGAGTCTTAACATCTCATGACTCTTGAGTAAGAAGCGTTGGTGCAGTGCTCCTAGAATTTCACATAATTGTGAAATCCTAGGTAACACTGTACTGATTATGGGCAGCCGTTATCTCTTAACATCAGGAGAGCGTCTTGCTCGTCTTCTACTTCATCACATAAAAAAAAAAAAAAAAGACTTGCTACGCATTATTTCCGATCAAAAGTATATCTATGTATAGTAGAGCCGGTCATTCACAAGTCAAATTTTCATTTCAAAAGTGCTTTTGCCTTTTAGTTTATTTTCAATTTGACACTTTGTGCGAAACTTTGCGCTAAGTGGGGCTGCAGCTCGAGCACATAAAAACATTGACATAAGACTAGTAACTCCCATACCACTGTCAAGAGTAATTGACGTTTGTAAGAGCACAATGCTATTGGGAGTAGCTGCAAATTGTATGCAATACAGTGCGAGTAGCAAGAGAAGCGTCTTGATACATATATTATGTCAGTTTAGTCTTGACAATGGGACGGGAGTATCAATTTCCTACTAAGCTAAAGGGGCTGACCTATATATAATTAGATAGATAGATAACTCTTTATTGCAACAAAGAAACCATTAACACTAAATAAGTACATTTCAGTTAAGCAATGTTACAATTGGCGGTATAATTAGTTATTTTATTTATACATATTCTGGAAGCTTACAGCTACATATATAGGTGCATAGCAACATAAATAGTTAAGGTATTTAAGTAGGTATGCTCGTAGGTTATAAACGACCGGAAATTATCCTTTATAATATTTGCTATATTATTTTATAATTTATTAGTATTAATTAATAAAAATAATGGTAATTAAACAAGCAAAGCTGGATTCACACACATTTTGAGCCCTTATCCTGAGTATAAATGTTTACCAGGCAGTTTAGATCATAAGTCACAAGGTTCTAAACGGTTTCATTTTCAGATAATAGATAGATAACACTTTATTGAAACTTAAAACAAAAGAAAATATACAAAACAGCTTAAAACTATAATATAAAACTAAGTGTCACAATTGGCGGTCTAATCGCTAATAGCGATTTCTTCCAAAAACCGTGAAGGGAGAGGAGAACAATAATTGATATTCACATGGGAATGATATGTTCCTAAGTTTCATCTTGATTAAGAGTATCATTATTAAGAGTGAACAGATCCTTTTAAATCTACTTTGCTACGGAACTATTGTTCCTACAATTTTACAAACTACTTGATAAACCTTTCCTGGTATACCTTTTCATTTTTTTTATAGCAGACTATACAAGCGTTTGACCGCAATCTCACCTGTTTGTATAATTGACGATGCAGTCGAAGTTGTAGCGCGCTTGTTCAGTAAGAACCTATTCACTCTTGATTTGAACCAACCCACGTTATAGCATTCGGGAAACACCGAGAGTGGTAGTTCCATAACTTAGCCGAACTCATAATGAAAGACGAAGCAAATCGCTTCGTCCGAGCTGTTGGTATACTCTCCAGATATTGAATATTCATCTTATAAAACAGTGTCAGGCCATGTACTGATATTCTTCTTGTTGAGTCGATTGATCATAACTTATAGCCTATTAGATACATGCACATTTTCTGCTACTTATAGCCTATAGGTAATATGAACACTCTGCATTTAGACCATCCATCGCAACTGTTATCACGTTGTCATTGCCCTTGAAGAGGTTTTGCATTGTGCAAGCTGTAGGGCAGCTGGGACATTGTAGGTGGAGCATTAAATGGTGATGATGGGTTATACATTTTTCCTGAGTTAATAAAAAAGATAGTAACGTACAAAAGGACACATAAGGATCACATGTTTAGTGGCAGTTACTCTGTGTTATACATTTAAAATTTACATGGTCAAACCCGACTTTAATTAACTTACAATAGATTAAATTACTATAGATAATATTTACGATAAAATTACTCACCTTTATGGCAGAGAATGAGCAAATTACTTAGAGATTAGATTGATTAATAGGTGTTATTAGTATGCTGTAAGTACACCTCAGACAGATTGACGCGGTGAGTCCATGAGTTCGATTATAATAATAATCATTAAAAAAATGAAATACAACCTGTATAATAATATACATATTATATAATTATTACATATAATTTAATACATGACATAATATAAATTACGTATTGATGCATAAATAATACGAATATTATTTCGATCTATCTGTAGAACAAAGTTACAAATGAAAAACCTCTTCGTTACAAGTGAGCAATATGAAGTTTGACTTGATTATTTGAACCTGGAGTAAGAAATATATAATACTAGTTGCGCCCAGCGGTTTTACCCGCAGTACTTATCTAGGTCATGTGTTATTCCAGGGTCTAAGCTATACAAAATTTCAGCTCGATCGGTCTACCCGTTAGGCGTGAAAGAGTAACAAACATCCTGACATCCAGACATCAATTCTAACAAACTTTCACGTTTATAATATTAGTAAGATTATGTGTACTTATACCAAGGTCTAAGTCAATTTGTTCTAAGTCAAACTTTAATCTCTTACCTGAAAGTTGGGATTTTTCAGATGTAATTTTTTTTAATAACTAAGTCGATTTAAAATACATATTTATACATTAATTCCATATGTTACAGTTACACAGCTAAAAATTTACCTCAGAGTTCACACGATTAATAATAATAGGACGAGACAACTTTTAAGATTCCAAGGTTTTTTTAGGTTACCAGTGTTTTAAAATTGTACAAAAAACTATTTGCATAACGGAACACTTAGTTTTAGAACACCCGGAAAATAAATAATAGCCTAGTGCAGCAAACATTATGTTTCTTTGTCATATTATGCGCAAATAAATTATTAACAACTAAGATATTTATTGCTTTGTTTTTACGCTAAAAAATAAACCAAAGATTAGAAGTATTGCCATTGATTTTGATAATGTAATTCTTACAAGATTAGTGCATTTTGTGTGTTCAGCGCGTATACATATTTGATACAAGTGTAATCCGGCTGTTTCATTTGTGTGCTCGAACGCTACAATACCTCTATAAAAATAAATAAATACTGATAGCATTAGACATAAATATCAACAAAAGTATACGAGTAAAAACTTAGCAAAAATGTCTAAACTGTTATGAAATTTAAACCTATTTTAATTCCATTATAACATTTTCATTTACCATAGTCACTCAGATTAGACAATAGCGGTCTGAGTATGGTCATTATATTTGTATGGTCCAGTATTTAAAAGTACAGAATTTTGTGTACACTTTGGATTTATTATGAGCTTTTTCTTCCTGCCCTTATCCCACTAAATGGAGTAAGCACAACACATCTTTCTTCTCCATTCGACTCTATCATCTGTTATACTATCCTCGTTTACTTCCCTTTCATGGAAACAAATTGTTCCATTAAAGTTTTTTGCCATATACATATACATCATCATCTCAGCCATAGGACGTCCACTGCTGAACATAGGCCTCCCCTATAGACATACCGGTTGGAAGCGACCTGCATCCAGCGTCTTCCGGCGACCTTTATAAGGTCGTCTGTCCACACTTGTGGGTGGACGACCCACGCTGCGTTTGCTAGTCCGTGGTCTCCACTCGAGCACTCTTCGACCCCATCAGCCATCCGTTCTACGTGCTATGTGGCCTGCCATAAACATAGGTGTGAACTTTTAAGTAATAATTCTTTAACGCACATTATGCGCCAAACCCAGTGCCCAGTACGTATAATGACTTAGGCTGTAGGTTGTCAATCAGTCAGGACAAAGCCAATAGATAGATATAGATGGTATTTATTAATTAACTTAGTCTTTAAGTTTGTCTGCTTAGTCACGACTTTAGCGTACCTACACATTATACACCTATGTAGATAAAACACAGATTCCCTAGAGGCATAACGCATGCATAATACATTATTATTACAGTAATATAATGGGTCTATTACGTTAGTTTACTTAACCTACCGACAAGGTCGGTTGCAACGACAATGTATAAATAGACTTCGAGCTTAAATTGGTCATTGATCATACATTTAACTAGAGGTATAATAAAATCACACAATGAGCACATATTATGACAGTATTTTATTTTGTGTTTTTTTTAAATAAATATATACCTATTGTTTCCAGATTTTTTTAAGTATAGGTAGGTACGTAGAAACAATCAAAACATATCGCACGAACTTACATATTACGGGTGATAAATTATTACCTATTATTATGTTTTTTCTAATTAATTGATCTCCGGGACTCAATCCTACAACTCTCTACATGCTCGACCTTTTCAATCGTTGCTGTAAGTTTCGCTCATCAATCAAAACCAGAACCGCACACAAACTGACGTCATCTTAAATAGATAGAGGTTTTTAGGATGATGAATACGCCAAAATATAAGACTCTACTCAGCTGGTGTAATTAAAATGCAACTACTAGGCATTTTTTGCAGCTAGATAATTATATCATAAATTTTTTTGACGATCTAAAATATTGTGACATGTAAATTATCTTTTCCGACAAGCTATAAATTTAAATGTTTATATAATATGTATTGTTGTACTCTTCTTTAAGTTCAGACATTTTGAAGTGCAGTTGTAACATCTCAAGGTTTTTGTTAATCAATGTTCACTAGGCATCTTTTTTACAACTTAGTCGCTACCATATCAAGTCGGGTTAATTTTATTATAATAGACGGGATCTAATTAAAATTACTCTAGAAAATTGGTCTAGTTTTTCAGCCTGTTCTTGATTACTGACCCTGATTTCAAATGAGACGTGTGTCCGAATGAGTTAGTTATTGTTAACACCTTGTTTATTTTATAATATTTATTCGTGTTGCTTGTGAAATCACGAATCTTACTCATATTATAAACGTGAATGTTTGTAAGAATGTAATAAAAAAGATTTGTAAGAATGGATGTCTGGATGTATGTTTGTTCATCTTTCACGCCTAAACCGGTGGACCGATTGAGCTGAAATTTAGTATAGAGAAAGCTTTGACCCTGGAATAACACATAGGCTACAGTTCAGTGGGTAAAACCACTGGGCGCAGCTAGTAATGTCTATAAATTTCTTTAGGATAAATCTGAGTTCCTCGATTTTCTCGATAAAAAAAACTGTGACATTCTCTAAATCCATTTTCTATGTCGACCTACTGAATGATTCCAATAAGTAGCATCCACAGATAAGAAGAATGGTGGTAACCATTAATTTAGGAATAAAAAAATCTTTATAAAAGTATCAACGTCCTTTTATGTCTCACGTCAAAACCGCGGGTAAAGCCTCTTAGAGGACAAATTAAAATAATATAGATTAGATTTGATAACTCTTTGTGGAACACCATAAAGGTTAAAAAAATAGACGTACATTAAATAGGTACATCAACTGTTACAATTGGCGGTCTTATCGCTTACAGCTATATCTTCCAGACAACCAAGCAGAAAAGGGAAAAATGTAATAACGATACAAGTCTGACAAAATACTTGACAACAAAATACAATTGATTAGTTTTAATTGAATTACATGACAGCTACATAAATCAGATAGTGATCGTAGTGGAGCTGAAAACAGTAACCTTGTCCTCTTTATAAGAAGTCAGGGCAAACGGATCAAGGCGAATGTGTGTAGGTCCAATCCTACCATCACGCAGTGTTAGTCTGTGGGAAATGAGATGGCTCGTAGGCATGGAGGGCGCTGCGTACAAGCCAGTACAAACACAAAGAATAGAATAATACTTTATCGCAAACCAAAAATTTGCAATAGTAACTTATTACTAGATTTTGATATAGGTAATAGCAATCTTATATCACTATGCAATTTCTTACAGACAACCTGGGAGAGGAAAATGACAAAACATACTTTAATAGACGGTGGTGCGCAATTCTTGCTGTTACCAACAAATTAGGGAAATAAGCTGTTACTTATAAAAGTTACTCTATAATATATATTTTGTAGATCGGCTTGTGGCCGATCTGTGGTTAATAAAAGTGTTCTTTACTGCTGTAGTAGCTGTAGTATTGTTAGTTTGTTTTTCTCAATAAAGGCATTTGCCACAAATATTTTTTTATACAATTCGATCCTCAAGAACCACTTCATTTTTGAAATCCTTTAATCAAATAATACATAATAAATAATATTACATTGAAAAAGGCGAAGAAATACTTGAAGAGTTAAATCTAAAAGAACAGGAGTTTCTTGCACATTCTTCTCACAGAGGTACTTTCCAAATACCCATACCCAAGGCCTTATAATAATTACTTTGTAAAAAAAACTCAACTGTAGCCTTTGTGAATAAATGCTTTTTGATTTGCAATTATTAATGTTGTGTCGCAGTTACAAGCACTTTAAAATAAAGTCATTTAAATATCAAGATGAACAAAATCCATCTATAAGTTCACCATATCGCCACGATGCTTCTCTTTACGCACACTCTATCAGCAATTTTCTATTGTCTATTATTAAACACATTATCAACCACGGCAGAAGCACGAAAACTGGCCATTTACATTGTTAAGATGATTGGTGCTCATGCAAATTGCCTTGTGGCATGTAGCTGATTAAAATATAGGTATAAGTTGTATTATTGCATTGTTTATAATCCCAGGCTGTTTCCATTTAGGCGTCAAACTACAAAAGAATAAATATATGGGTGGTATATAGCTAGAGACATTATTGGCAACCTTGGACCACAGATCAGAAGAAAAGACGAATCTACGGAAATATATCATAATTTTTTTCAGAAATTAAGAACACTTGTGTACAGTCCACAAGTCGGCTGCATGAGAAAAAACAAATTATGCTTTTGTCAACTTACATAATATGTACCCGTACACCAATAAATTATGTAACCTTATATTTACTAATGATTAGTCATTACAATAGCTTTGTTCTAGTACTTGTGACCAGTTTTTTCATGAGTAAGTGACACAGAGGTCACGTTGTAACCGAGCAAATATTCGACAAGAACCATTTATTGATTGCAGTGGGTTTTCCAAAATGTCACAGCTCTTGATGAATGACTAGGACCAATCCATAGGCTAATGAAAATGCAGATACAACCAATAACTTAAGTGAAGCCAAACATTGGGTAATTATAAAATTACCCAATATTTGAGCAATACTATCAAGGGGTGACTTACAAGTAAAACGACTCGTCGTCTACGAATTACCTGCAAGTCGCTTACTATCAAATTTCAATTGAAAATCATCAACCTAGATTTCTCTTGCGACATGAATAAATGATCGTATCTAACAGTAACCCCCAAATATGGTTTTTGATTTATAAAATTATAACCTATAGAGGTAATTTGCCAGTTGTCGGTACAAAATCAAGATGCTGTATAATTACTTTTAACTGTTGCTTGAAAAACTATTTCCGTAAATGAACAAAGAATTTCAATAGACTACCTAGTCTACCTACTCTTAGTTACCTACCCCTACCCTAGAGTACCTACTCTTAGTTGGAATTTGTTTTTGCTACGAATTATGTAGTGTCAAATCTAGATGTGGTTACGTCAAAGAACTTGGGATACACCAATATATACTAATCGGGAAAA
Organism: Hemithea aestivaria; assembly: GCA_947507615.1. Classification (NCBI taxonomy): domain Eukaryota; kingdom Metazoa; phylum Arthropoda; class Insecta; order Lepidoptera; family Geometridae; genus Hemithea; species Hemithea aestivaria. Next base: position 8,878,529 of record OX382323.1, read on the forward strand.
GTTATTACTATAGTACTGAGTACTGAGTAGACAGAGTCAGCTTAGTTTTATGGAGCGCAGTATCTGCTTTATTACATTAGTCTGTGGACTAAGTCTATACCTCTATATTTTATAGACAGGTACCTATAGGGTACAGTTCACAGCCGGATATTAGACGGTATTGGATCGATTGTAATTACCTCTAGAGCAGGAATTGCAATGGATATCGTGGGCTGGGTGAGGCCGACCGACCGTTATTGCATCAACGTAATCTTCTGAATAAATTCAATGTCAAGTCCGCGAGTCGTGCCGAGAACCGTACAGTTCGACCAATGTTAAATCGCTGATCGATCCCATAGACATCATTAACACTTTGCTCTATAAACAGATCTAATTTTAATTTGGTTTATTACGTCTATGGCGGCGGATTGTCCACTTTCTGGGCCGAGGTTCTATCACATAAAAAATCGAGTCATGCCTGTACATTGTGATGCACATCCAGGCTAAGGTCTTTAGACAGACGAGCACTGCCCCGCGGTCAAGATCGCGTCATCTCGACACTCCGGATAATTCTCGTTCATTTCATAAAAACATTGTTCTTTCGAACTAGCTCATTATAAAATAGTTAACGGTGAAGCAAGAAATGCAGTATTTTTTTAATTGTCTTCAGTTTTGTCCTTGTGGTATTTAATTAATTATAAACGAGCGTATTGAACTTTAAGATGTTTTATTGGCTGATTTACTGCCAGTTATTGGGTTCAGATAGATACACACATTCCTACATAGATTAACACACTATTATAATTATTGTATACTATGCAAATGGAAACATAAAATAATTACCTATAGTAATTTAATTAGGTATACTCTAAGAAAACTAGTTACCCTACTTATCAGAGTCAAATCACAATAACAAATCTTAGTGGTGCGATCTTAGTGGTGGTCTTAGTGGTGGTCTTAGTGGTGGTTCAAGTTCGCCAAAATTCCTGCAACTTAATCTACGACGATCTTTGATTGCCATTTCCATTTAATATAGGAAACAGCCGGGAGGGACTCAAAGATTTACGTAGCGTAATAAAAATAATATATAATAAAAACATACCTACCTATTATTACATTATAGTGTGTTGTATAACATTATTTTACTAATTGATATGCGCGAGGCTTCGCCAGCATTAAGACAGCGGAATACATACGAGTACATTACAAATTTATCTCTGAGCCAATTTAAACTCGACCCTTTTAACGGTTTAAGCTATGCTTATAGATCAATCAATCGGTCACGCTATTCATTAAAATATATTATATTATATACAGATGCTAAAGTAACGTATTTTAATACTGGACAAACTTAACAATAGATCATTTAACCTTGAAGTTGTCTATAACAATATGATCTCGGTCTAAAAGTTCAAAAGATCGTAGCGCGTCTACGCATACCGGCGATGCACAATGCATACATGAGTAGCGTAGGCGCAGTGTAACTCCATGCATATTTTCACACGATTACCAAAGGATTTATATAAATACAAGCTGACCGGCGCATGCGCGGGGCGGTGTGTGAGACTCCCCCGCCGAAGATGGGCGCGGCGGGGATACCACTAAAAACATCCCAGGTTCCTGTGGAACGCCATAATGTCGGGGCAGCGGGTTCGCCGAAGCACTCGTCCGCGGGGTTGGGCAAAGGCCTCCCCCAAGTCTCTTCACATAACACAATCAAGCGCCGCCTCTTACTAATAATAATTATAGATAGAATAATTAAACTTTGTAGTTTTCCAAAGATATAATAATACATTTGCAGATTAATCTATGACATATAATATAGAGGCTAATTGTTTTGCAAACAAATTGTTGATAGAACAATTACCGACAATTACTTCGGTAGCTGTATTGTATGCATGCTGCATCCTTGTTGATAACGTAATGAATAGGTTGCCACTGTGTTGCCAGATCAGTGCTTTGGAGATAAACTTGTTTTATTTAAATTTTAACAATTTTATTTAAATTATCATTTTTATTAAACTACGCGAGTTTGTCTATAACTAAATCAACAAAACGGCAAAACTCACGTTTATTACTATTTTTTCCCACCTATCACCACATTCATGGACTTTCTGGTTAGATTGTTATAATGTCAATACCAGACCCTCTAGCATGGACAATGCGTAGACTTGACAGCAAGACAAGTCTTCGAAACGTTTGTGCTTGGCCCACTGGACCACATTCATTTTTTTAATTTCTCTGTCACTGGTGCTACTTCCAGGCTTCCCCTCATATTGTCAAACATGTTAGTCATTAATCAAAAACATAATTGGTTTTATGTTTACTGATGAATTTCCAACGAGTCACACTCCAACGAGTAACAATGTGACTTAATAGCATATTTCCATCGTGTCACAGTGTTACACTTTGAGAACCCACCAAAGTACTAGGATACCACTCCTAAACTTTACATGGAAAGTCCACTAGTTCTTTTTTTTGTTCTTCAATATTCTCCTTTATTCCTTCGTGGTGGTCTTGAAGATATCGGTATTAGCGCTAAGACTGTCAATTATGTTAAACTTATATTTTAGTAACTGTTGTTTTATATAATTTTTTTATAGCAGAAACAAGCGTTTGACTACAATCTCACCTGTTGGTAAGTGACGATGCAGTGTAAGTTGTAGCACGCTTGTTCAGTAAGAACCTATTTACTTTTGATTTAACCAAACCACGTTATAGCATTCGGGAAAAATTAATTATATTATAAGTTTTTCAGTATTGTGGTGTTTCAAAATAGAGTTAGTTCGCTTTCTAATTACTCCAAGAAAAAAAAATGCCTTAAATATTTTTTATTTAGATTTATTTTTTGTTTCAGTTGCAGAAGTGGCGTTGACAACACATCATGCAGACTCAGACATAAATTACAGCATTTATTACATCACCAACAATTGTTTGACCTACGGAGGCATTACTATAATAATGTATTATAATATTTGTTGCGTAATATTATCCAATAACCGGCTCTATTATGTGCAAGGCCCGACGCATGTATTTCTTCTTTTTTGGCCTTCCTGGTTAAAGTAATTTGATATACTGGATACGTATTTGAAAACCAAATTGCTGTTTATCGAAATACCTAAATTGATAAAGGTATGTATATTTATTTACTTGTGCCTTTAATGCTTCCTAATTTTGGGACGTTTGACTACATAATACAATGTATTGTAAATGGGTTTTAGTTACACTTGTATCTATCTTTTTTTTATACAAAATAGGCCTACGTTTGACCACATCCCACCTAATGGAAAGTGAAAATGCGGTCGACGATGGATCACGTATGATGCCAAAAAAGGTACCTATTCACTCGTGCCTTGAAGATACCCAAGTTGTACCGCTCGGGAAACACGGAAACGGCAAAGTGTTCCAAATGCGACCAGTTCTCATTAGAAACGACGAAGCAAAACGCTTGGTGCGGGCTGTTGGTAGCGCCACTAAGTAGGGATGCCGCATCTATTCGTTAGTATACAAAATTTACTATAAAAACAATGTCAAAATGCCTTTCTGCATTAATTGGTACAAGTGCCTATGTATGGTAAAAGAGCCATTGTAGCCTATTTGTGTTTTTTGATGAAGGACAAGAACATAATGTCTTCGAACAAAATCTAAAACAAATCCTGCCATTTCTTTTTAAATTAAATTATATAAATAAGCTTGACCTTCCATTTTAATTAACATAATCGCATTTTATACAATAGTTAATTTTCACAAATATAAATAGCACCACACTAAAAGGTAAATTGGAAACGTTGAAATTAATTAAAAATAGTACTTAATCTTTTATTAAGTTTAGCACAATATATTTTATTAACAATTAAGTTTGAGTGAATTGAGAACTCAAGGTTTGTACTAAGGTTGGTTGTTCAGGGTACAGATGATTATAATAAAGGTAGATCCCGTGCCCTGAAAAAAATGAAAAAAACACAGGTTACTAAAATCGCTAACTTTTAAAATGTTAAAATGAAACGGTTTAAAAACCAAACTGATGTAAAATTCAGTACGAACTGGTACGAAAAACACTCGAACACTCGATCTAAAATCCAAAATTGCACGGAAACTTATTTTACTACGTAATATTTTAAGCTGGGCTGAAAAGGCTTAATAACATCCTAAGATTCTTGAGTAAGAAGCGTTGCGTTGGTGCGGTGCACCTAGAATTTTACATCATTGTGAAATCCTAGGTGGCATTGTACTGATTATGGGCAGAGTTATATTATCTTTTACCATCAGGACACCGTCTTGCTCGTAGTCTTACTATCCTGTCCCACTGCTGGGAAAAGCTCTTCCTCAAATGTGGGTCTTAAAGTCAGGGGTCCATTCAGACTGTTAAAATATTGAAGTGTTGTAAAATTATCGAATTTGGATTCAGTTTTGTTTTGGGAGCGCGCTGTGTGGTTTTATTTCATATGTCTGTGATTCGGGGTTACTTTAAAACTGGTTAGTTTGCCATCCTGTTCTCTAGGTTCATAGATGGAGCGATTTAATGATCATAATTATAACTTGGATAAGACGGGGTGCGCCGGAGCATGAAGTGTGCCCTAATTTCCATTGTTTCGCTTCTGCATTTTGCATGCAGCCGTGATAAAAGACTATTTAGTTACCATTGATTGACTTAAGATAAGCCGATAGTATATCTATAAACACATACACATACATACAGATAAATTTGAAGTGACGAGCATATCTGATATTTGGGCTTCAAATAAATTTTTACTCTAGTTCAAATTTGGTTATTTTGTTCTCTAAAAACATAAACGCAGGGACACGATGCGTAACGCATTTTCCTGGGTCAAAATAAAGGTTATTGATTACGTTAAATCCTTCCCTGGCTTTGCTGAACATTGTGCCGAAACACGGTCAATGTTACCACTGTTCGGCAGTACCTAATTTATTCAAAGAGAGATAACTAGAAACCTGTCTAAAAAAAAGTGTGTATTTATGCCATTTTTTTTGACCCAGGAAAAATGCGTTATGCATCATCACCCCACGCCGGGAGGCGCGGTGTGGGACTCCTCCGCCGAAGATGGACGCGGCGGGGATACCCACTAAAAACCTGAGGGGGTTCCTGCGGGACGCCATAATGCCGGTGCAGCGGGTACTCCGAAGCACTCATTCGCGGCCCCGACTAGCCTGGACCAACGCTAACTATACCTACCATTTTGCTCTTTTTTTTAAAAGTAAAGTCAAAACTTTTTTTTTGAAGGTGAATTTAGTAGGAACTTTAATTATTATTTTTTTTAATTATCTTTTATAAAAATAAGTTTTACGTTTAAAAATACAAAGCCAATATTTAGTATTCGCAAATTGCCTTTAATAACAGTGTATTAGCTTTACCAATATTATGCCTTTGCTTCGATATAGTCCCTAATTTAAGTCATGTTAATAAAAAACCTATCTAGAGGTACTCTTATATAACGGAAATACTTGTAAAAGAAAAGTCTTAGATTTGCACATTTCTTTCTGTGATAGGTAAAGCAAAATTTCAGAAAACGTCTTCACACTATCCAAATAATATTATCAATTAAAAAGCACCGAACAGACAAGTGCTACAACTAATTTTTATTTATAATTGCGCAAAAAAGGTATCGTGCTGATTGCTACTGTATTATCGTAATTCTAATAATAGACTTCTTAAATAAATGTACTTAACCTTTCATCGGTTTGCGGCTTATTTAATCAATTTAGTTGTTACAGGTCATTATTTATTATTAAATTATTGTGGATTATAATTGATGTAATTACGACGGTTCGAGGCCATTCACTGAATTATAAACTATAAACTCATTAACTACGTTTTATAGACTAGATTCCCTAAAGGTACTGACCGTACACAAAGGGTGCTTCTAAAATTTACTTATAGGTACACGATTCACTAGTAGTTTAGATTTTCCTGTAAAATTAACCTGCAAAAGTGCTCAATTGTAGCCCGAATCAAAGAATTTTGTGAATAAGATCAAAAGGTTTTTATATTTTAATTGACTTGCAAAAGTACCTACTACACTGTGTAGCCTATTTGAAAAATGCATTTTAGTTTGGGCTGTGAGGTGTCAGAGTTAACTCGGTAATCAAACAACACGATTTACTCTAAAGCGTAGCTACGAGTAGGTACTCAACGTTTAGTGTAGCAGCATGTATAAAATGATTGTCCTAATAGAGATATTACTCGTTATTTTATACGAAAAAGTTGGTCTGAATATACATATACCTACTTAGCATTATGTTATGACTAATCCATAAAAAGTGGTGTAAACATTCCAGTAGTGCGAGAATAATGTGTAAACAACTTAAGCTGCGTCTTCCTGAAATTTGTAATCACCGTTACATTGTTTAATAGATTTTTATTGATGTCATAAAGAAAATTTTACTGTCAACTTGTTATTATTAATTATATTGTAGACTAGTTGTGTGCTTCTAATTTACCTGATTAAAGAGTATGATGTATTATTCTAGGGTCTAAGATTGCCAAATTAATGTTAATTGTGTTTGTTACGTTTTTCCACCCAAACGGCTGAACGGATTCAGATGAAATTTGGTAAACAGGTCACATAGACCCTAGAACAACATATTCAGGCTACTTTTCATCGTGTAAAACTACTAGGGACAGTTTGTGTCAAATGTACACTCATGATGGGTGGTATAAATCACCATGAGATTGAGTCACGAAATTTCAACATACGTACCTATTATACTCGTAAATGCAAGTCGCTCTACAATAATAATGAGTAATAAAATAAGCAATGTAATTACTACAGGCAATTTGATGTGGGTCTGAGAGGGTTTCTAGATATGAGGACACATCCATCAAGTTCTGCGGTCGACGCCGACGCGTGGTATTTCCTCTACCTATCATAATTTCTAGTTATGTCTATGACGATTCTACGATCTCATTGTATTTTGATTTGCAATTCATTGGAGCTCATGCAAACCTACTTATAAACCCAAAGAAAATGGAAAGGGATTTAATTGTTGAGCACTTGGATTGTCTGTAGACTGGCGTGGGCCGATGTGTGGTTTACAAGTCTTATTTACTGCTGTCTGCTGTAGTAGCTGTAGTATAGTTTACTTGCTATTTTTTTTTTATAAAAGCTGTAGCCACTAACAACTTCTTAACTAAATTGCAGTATAATTGTCCGCAGTCGACAATTCCGTCAGCGTGCATTAGATCCGCTGCTCGATTTTCGACTCGACCTTATTATGCGTGAACATAGGGTAGGTACCAGGTACCTAAGTACTTCCTATCTAATATTGGAGTTCTCGGATCGCAAACTTTTTTCTTTGAAGGTTAAATATAAATGTTTCCTGATCTGTCGAAACCAATGCCGCGTATTGCGCCAGAATGCAAACAGTGGAACCGGCCGGCATCTTCGCGGCGAAGCGAAGGCACGGTAAAGAGATACTTAACCGTAGCGAAGGTCTTAGAGGCCGTCACACTCAAGCACCTCGCTCCTGGAAATCATCGCTTTTTGTTTGGCGTAACAAATAGCCTAGTCATTCAGCTCACCGACAAATTGGATTAATTAAACGCTAATGAACAATCTGAACTATTTAGACAAATAGTGGTTAACTTTAAAAAATAAGCGGCGTATTGTTTAAATTATATGGCTAAGTAACTTAAAAAAACAAGTCGGCGTATCCTTATTACCTATAATTTATTGTGCTGTCACTAAAAAGATACGAGATCTTTTTCTCATACATTATAGGTTACCATTGACCACTATCTCGCGTGATGTCAAGCTACGATGCAGCCGAGGATGGTAGCATCTACGAACAGTCATTCCTTGTTCGTAGGGTAGAATAATAAACCTTGAAGGTGTGATAAATCCCTCCCTGGCTTCCACTTCAGCTAAAATTATACTTCTTTGTAAAATGGTAGATAAAGTTAACATTTTTTTTCAAATTATATTTAGAACGATTTTGTTGGTATTTAAGACAGCAAACTGGTTATTAGTTACTTACTTTCAAAAATAATAAAAAAAAACCTAAATCTTTGTCTGAAAACATTCTCAGAAAGTGAATTGTGCGCTATTTCGAAATTCGTCATATAGTACGAGCGAGACAGCCGTACAGCGTGTGTTAAGCTCTTAAAATGGAGGAGCTTTAAATCCTCCACTTGGAAAATACCAGTAAACCCATAATCAGGCTTGGCTTGTTGCCACCTTCGCCTGAGACAAAAAGCTGGAGTAATTTACTCGCACGTTAATGATGTGAGTAACCAGTATGAGTTCCGTTTCAACGTCATATCATCGCTCGTTCAATGTTGCAGAGTTCAAAATGTTCATGGTCAGATTAGGTCGGAATATACTTACCTAACTAGTATTTGAATGCTGCTTCGTTCCCAGACTATGATCATGAAAGTACTGAATAAATTTCATTGTTATTTGTTATCTACAGACGTAAATTAAAATATGTTTCAATAAGTAAGCCAGGTTTGAAAACATACATATTTTAAAAACCGTTGGTCCGATTTCAATATAATTTTAATGGGAACACCCGGTTTTTTTTTTATACAAAGAAGTAAAAAGACGAGCAAGATGCTCTCCTATTGGTAAAAGGCAACGCTGCCCATATATTTATTAGTACAGTGCTACCCAGGATTTTACAATGATGTAAAATTCCAGGTGCACTGCGCCAACGCTTCTTAAGAGTCATAAGATGTTATTACTCTTAAGCCTAGTGATTTCATTAGCTACAGTGCCCTAGGAGCTCCTACCAAAGACCAGTAATTTTTGCACATCACTTCTAGCTAGCTCGCACTTTGTATCTAAAAATAATTGACCACATGTTTAGAATAGAATAGAACAGAAAACTCTTTGTTGTTCACACAAATACAACAATATAAACTTAGAACTAAGATTACACAGAAAGAAGTGTTACAATTAAGTGTTTAGGTAGGTGTCTTCGATTAGGTAATATCAGTGAACATTCTTAATTCATATGTTTCCGACGAATTAAGAACCTCCTTTTTTAAATTGGCGATCATGGTAAAACATGGATGTGTGCTGTGTATACATTACCACAGATAAAAGAATAATTACTAAATTTGTCGCGATCATTGACTAATTAGGTAGGTACTTACTAGAAGGTTTAGTGTATCGCTGGCTTCTAAAATTACCCATAAGACAAAAAGTAAAGAGAACAACTCGGAGCAATGACTCATGCAATTCTAATTTTAGTTCCTGTTAGTTATAACTTTATAATTAGTTGTAAATGTATATTTTAATTAACAAGTTCCGTAAACCATATCCTATACACCTACTTGCAAAAAGTTCGATTCGATTGCCTTTGATTAAAGGATAAGAGATTATTAGCAAACGAGAGCACGTGACTTAACGTTGTGGTCTCTAATACCTAAAGGTGCTATTAGACATATCCAACTTAAGTAGGTACAAAATATTATAGTAAACCATCATTGCTTGTCGAACCAAACTTTGAGTCTTGCTGGAAAATGAAGAATCCACTCCTGCCTATCCTATATATACCTACGCTCCTAAGAAAATAAATTAATTAATTTACCAGTGCCAAGTAGTAATAGAGAGCGAAAAATGACTTGAGCTAATGAGACGGGACTGACAACGAAAAGGAAATCAGGGATAGAATGCTGTGCCGAGGAATGATGACGTCGTGGTCGTCCGTTAGGTACTGAGTGAGTTACTGATTGGAGTTCTTCAAGAGGAGGAGTAATTAGGTGTAGCTACTTAACTTCAGGCGAGCCATATGCTTGTTAACTACTAATAGCTTTAAAAAGCTAGCCAGATATGGTAACAGCGACTCTAGAAATGCTGAAAGTCGTCGAAGGATCGTGATGACGAAGTCACGAGTCACGATGCGGTGTATATTGAAACCCTACCTCTATTCAGCACCGCGACCGATCTGAGATGCGGGAACCTTATTTCCATACATGAATTCTTAATATGCGACTTTAATCCCACGATGCGATGTCGCGGCGACTACTCGGCGACACACGCCGGTCCGGCCTGTCATTCAATGTGGAGGCGGTCATCTGTAGTGTTGTTCTAGGCACTAAAACCCTCTGCAGTGCTATTTCAGGTCTCAATTGAAGATTACTAATCTCACATTAGCGCTTCATGACTACCCACCTACATTTAGACTCGCGAATTTACAGTAACACTCTCAACATGTAGCTTTTGAAAAGCTTTTATTTTTGTTTATTAGAGGTATACAGATGGAGAAATCGCCTGGACTCATACTAGGTATACTTCGTCTTCGTAAGTAAACGTGAAAGAATTAGGGAAATTTTTATAATACCTCTACCATGTTAATAAAATCTATTTTTAAATTTTAATGCATTATAAAACTTATATTAAGTGGGTACTTACTCATAAGTCGTAGGGGCTTATTCATAATGTACACATTGTATTGTTTTTTTTATTATAACTTGGGTAATCATAACATAATAAAATGCTTTGTTTTGATTAAGTACCTATAAAATTATATTCCCAGAGCATCCCGTTCCCCGAGGCACCCGTTCCGGAGGACCCCGGTTACTTTTTAATGATATTAAGCAATTAAACTTTTTTTATTAAAAACTATTGATTACAATGTACAAATTTTATTCCATTAACAAAACACCCAAATAATTAAAACATACTCCTTCTATGACATTTTACATCCTGGGGTCTCTCACACCCCACCTAGTACAGGACATGCTTTTTAGTCACCTGGTACACGAAGGGTTAAAAGCTGGATTTTTATATGTATTAAGTATGTAAAATACTTAATATTTGTTGTTATTCTTCTTCTTCTAAAAATACTATTTTTTTGTATTGCTTAAGAATATGGCACTAAGTAGGTATGCTAGGTGTTAACCACTACGAGTTAAATTGAAACTAGTGATACTTAATTAAAATTTTAAATATATTCAAAGAAAGACATAATATTATAACTTGATATGACATAATATTATTATGTATATTTATTATAATATTAAAATTATTTAACTACTCGTCGCTCTTCTCGTACAATTTAATTATTTTTATATCCGCAATACCCAATATAAATTAATTAATTTAAGCGACATCTGATCAATTTCTAATAAATAACGCCATCTAACAGAATTGTTAAGAACCAACTGCGCGTTTCGGGTCGAGCTAACTGCTAACAGCTAAGAGCAAGTTTTATCGTAGTTCGTTGAAACACCAACAGATGGCGCAAAAATAAATCTTCACTTTTTGGCCTAGTTTACAAAAATAAGTAGTGCAACTGTTGCTTCCGTAAATATTGAAAAATATAAATATAAAAAAACATTCATTAAAAATAGAATCATGTGAAAAGTCAATGTTAAAATTATGAAACGACAATGGTTTTACAAAAATGTAAGCAAAAATGAATTGAAAACCCCTGGAATTTCGGTGAGTATTTTTATGCTGCAAATTATCCATTCATTGAACAATACCAAATTTATATATACACCCAGGTGTATAAAATACGGTATAAATTGTAACAAATGATATTTACACAAATTAAAAATGCTTTATAAAACTAGAAAATGATGAATAGAAAAAGTAGAGTGCATCAAAGGTGAATGACCCCTGCGTATCAGCGGCTCGGCTTATGTTTAGATTCGGTAGGGCCGTAGGGCGCGTAGTGCACTCGGTACCGTTGCCATGGATACGGGTCGCTTCGCTGGGAGGATGAGAATGAGCGACTCAACGTGAACTCAATCTTCTCGTAAGATAGGTATACCTAGATATACTGATAAAAAACCTTTAGAACCTAAATCTCTAGCTAAAGGTCTACTTGTTCACACATTCAGTCGAGATTGTGGTCATAGGCTGAACCATACTAATATTAAAAAAAATGAAATAGGTATCCACTTTATAAAGTACCTAGCAAACGTGTGGTCCTTTCTTGGTATAAATACCGACCTTATCAATTAAAATTTGCTGAGGGCTGCTTTAGTAAGCATTTTAGGTTTAGGAATATGACACTCAACAATTAAAGCCCACGCAGAGAACAGGAAATCACAGGAATCTGAGACGTATTTTTGTAGGTAGGTAAGTAATGTTCGAATTTGTTCGCACCGTGACATAGAAAACGGGTACGAGCCGGCAGGGTCAGGAATCATAGGAACAACACATGAGGTCGCCTATCCCGGCTCTATGTCTCGATGGCTTCCTTCTTTATTATAAACTTTTATTTACTTTCACCTGGCTGTTGTCTGTCTATCTGTAATCAAATCTTGGAAGTTTAATTTGATCAACACTGGATTTCTGATTGAGCTGAAATTTGGCATGCATGGATAAATCGGATGACAATGCAATATTATTATGACGTGGAGCTGATCTGATGATGGAGCAGGAAGATGGCCATAAGAACTTCGTAATTAAACGACGCAACCCCATCGAGTTTGGGCTCATTTGATTCGTCTTGACGAGTACTTTGGTGCTAGATGGAAATAAAAATAAAAGCTTGTTTTTAAAAAGTTTTTTTTTTAAATTTTACTTGTTATAATATACTCTTAATGACAGTCTCATCAACATTCATGTGACCCTTTTTTTTAGACCGAGGAAAAATGCATTACGCATCGACACCCCACGATGGGGGGCGAGGGGTGGTATGTGGACTCCCCCGCCGAAGATGGGCGTGGCGGGGATACCCACTAAAAAACCTGGGGGTGTTCCTGCGGGACGCCATTATGCCGGGGCAGCGGGTACGCCGAAGCACTCATCCGCGGTTCATACATTAGACTTATCATTTTTCTGTGATTATTTTGTCATAAGATCTACACAAAAAGTTTGAGAGCAAAATTGCTGAGTTGTGTCAGGAATGTTATTATTCTTTGGTGGTCCCCGAGACCACGTAAGTGATAAATTTAATTTCACCAATGAGATTGATTGACGTATAACTGCAAAATTGTATAGAGGTAAAATAAATACTTTAAAAAATAACAACACACTTACATAATATAATCACGCGCCTGGTTCCCGTTGGGGTAGGCAGAGACTATTTACCTCAATTTGGTACGATCCTGACAAATCTCTTTAAAATAACACCTTATTATGTATAATAAACTGCATTTATCCTAACTAGAGGTACTTTTTATTACAGTTTCCTCACAATCAGCGGGATGAAAACGGCGGAGGCTCAGTGTCGGACACCCGGCGTGATCCGGAGCACCCGGGAGTACATCCGGGCCATGACGTCTCCGTCCCCGGCCGATGATGACCCGCTGCCTTCACCGGTCTCCACTGTCTCCGGGGATGATGAACATTCTGCTGTTATAAGGTAAGCTTTAGCATTATACTGGTGGCTTCGGCCGTAGCTAGTTACCCACTGGACAATACTGTGTCCAAGCGGTCATTACTGACTGTTTTCCGACAAGATGATGATGAGGAAGGGGTTTAGCCTACGAACAAGAATTGAACTAATATTATAAACGTGAAAGTATGTAAGAATGTATGTGAATGGATGTCAGGATGTATGTTTGTTACTCTTTCACGCCTAAACGGGTGGTCTGATTAAGCTGAAATTTGGTATAGAGATAGCTTATACCCTGGAATAACACATAGGCTACAGCCGGTAAAACCGCTAGGCACAGCTAGTTATTTATTAGCTTCGTATGGGAAAGGTTTTGTGCGAGAGCTAGTCTGATACATAAATCCTAGCTCGTGGCTCGTCGTACTTTGTAACCTGAAAAGCTAAAAGTAACTGTGTTAGAAAATTTTAATACACATAGACCGACGTCACATAGAACCGCAACCGCGCCGAATCGCCGGATTGATTGATGCAGGTCCAGCTGTGTGTAACGTCGGCTTTACATATATTGAAGCGTGCCAGGACAGCTCTACAAACATACTCACTTTCGCATTCAAAATATTAGTTCAGATATGCACCTATCAGAAATAGCTATTCTAATCGAAGATTTCATATAATATCTATAATGCCTAATGGCTAAGATTAATGGTAAACAAGACGTGTTTTGATTTCGCAACATTGTTACCTGCAACAAAGTCGTGTGCAGTGTAAAATATTTGTTTACCTAGTTTAAAGTGGCGAGTAGAATCGTGATGTGGCTGCTATACGGGTAATAAAGCGGTAGGAGTAATATTAAAGGCGCTATAACATATTATTCCACATAACCCATAGATTTAAAAAAATAGGAAGATGCGGTACTGTTCCTGACATGGGCCGCTTCAATTAGGCCCAGGGCACAATTTTAGTTCGGCGCGAGGGCGCGAGTCGGCGCGGCAACCGATACTTTCCTATTCAACAGGCCCAAGTTTGGCATAGCAACGATAGTGCTTTGCCGCATCTTCCTATTTTCTTTTAATTACCCCTACAGATTTTTTAAATTTCCTCTCCGAGAGCTTACTGGCCCGGCCTGCGAACTGCCTACGTCCAACAGTATAAGAGCCTATTTTGTATCTTTAGTAATAATAGATACAAAATAGGGGGTATTGAATCAAGTTATTTAAACCCAATCCCCACCCATACTTTTCTAAGAAGAGAAGTATGAAATATTGTACGAAAAGACTGTACGAAAAATGAAAAACGATAGAAAGATAAAGTATGCAGCAAGAAAGAAAAAAGTATGAATGGGTAATGACAAAATTCTTACGATACCAGTTCAATATCAATTGCAACTTCAATTTTTTTTTAATTAGCATCTTTTGGTCGCCTCAAAGTAGCGTTTTTGAAAATAAAAATGTGTTTTATAGGTTATTTTTTTATTTTCTGCACCGTCGTCTCTTTTTTGTGCAGAATTTAGGCCCTGATTCTTTAACAAAAAGAGAGATATCGCCAATGAGTCGCGTATTGACAAAGTTTGATAGAAAGTGGAAAAATCATTTAAAACATTATTTAATCAAATGCAACTTTTTTTTTTTAATAATGCGTATTTTAATACACTGTGTTTTCAAAATAAAAACTGTGATTTATAAAACTAAAAGTAAAAAGTCATATTGCTAACGCCTGGCCCTCAAGTGACTTTGTTCAGAATTAACCACTACTATGCTGTGTAATGATACCAGTGTCAATATTTTCTTACTACCAAATATTTCTATATCTTTTTATAATTAAGTAAACAAACCTGTGATAACAGACCTGTGTGCTAAATACTATATGATAAATATAATTTTGATAGTTTTATTCTTTGAATATTAAAAAATATATACCCTAGGTAATTTATTTTTTGAAATCCTTTTCATTTTAGAAATCTTCTATAAGTTAATTTTTTTTTTGTACGGGAACACATTTATTTACAAATAAGGATATTCGTTGTTCAATATAGAATGGCAGTCGTTGCGGAAATACAAACGATATAAAAAGATGTCTCTGGCTCTATAGGAGGACAAAAATAAAATATTCTTAGAAAAACATTGAACCGTAAAATAAGGAGGCGTTTCTTAACTCTTCATAATACACGATTGGGCCATACAACAAGTTAAGAAAGGCTTTTTCCCAGTACCTTATTTCTTAATAACTGTTCTATTTTTATAAAATTTTATTTTTGTCAGCTCATTATGATTGCTTTCGGTGTAAATTAGCCAATAAGTGATTTTTATTATCGCTGGCAAAACTTATTTTCGGTTCACTTGCCCAAACTATGTAGTTTTATTTATTTAGAGGTAATTAAGAGTCGCCGCCTAAAAACACCTTAATCTAAATAGTTTTAGTTATGAAACAAGTGAAATTTTAAAAAAACTTTTTAAAAACAACCTTTTTTTATTACTAGCATCATAAAGTACGCGTCAAGACGAATAAAATGAGCCCAAACTCGATGGGGTTGCATCGTTTGATTACGGAGTTCCTATGGCCAACTTTCAGCTCCATCATCAGATCAAATAATATTGCATTGTCGTCCGATTTATACATGCATGCAAAATTTCAGCTCAATCGGAAACCAGGAAGTGGATCAAATTAAACTTTTTGCAAGAGATTTGAGCAAGATTTGATTACAGACAGACAGACAGATAGACAGACAGACAGACAACATACAGGTGCAAGTAAATAAAAGCTTGTAATAAAAGGAAAGAGTGACTGATTGACTGATCTATCAACAGCCTAAACCGCTGAACCGATTAGGCTAAAATTTTTAACACAGATAGATTTTATATCACAAGTCTCTGTTAAACAAGTGAACTTAAAAAAAAAACTTTTTAAAAACAAGCTTTTATTGCATTGTCATCCGATTTATACATGTATGCAAAATCTCAGCTCAATCGGACACCGGGAAGTGGGTCAAATTAAACTTTCAAGATTTGATTACAGACAGACAGACAGACAGGTGAAAGTAAATAAAAGCTTGTAAAAAGGATTTCTCTACGTGGGCATTTTTATTATTATATTTTACTAGCTGCGCCCAGCGGTTTTACCCGCTGTACAGTAGCCTAAACGGTTGAACCATTTAGGCGTGAAAGCGTAACAAACATACATCCAGACATCCTTACAAACTTTCATGTTTATAATATTCGTAAGATAAGATTATACAGACTCTCTATACAAATGAATAATAAATAATAATACGGAGTGAACACTGACGAGGAACAGTCCCCCACCTCTGTGCTTGCCTTCATTGGCCGGCCAGAGTGGAGTCGCGAGAGCTTCGTGCTCGATGGCAGGATGTGAAGCGTAAGTGGCGAGTTGGCCACTGGATGCGGGCACCCACTGGGTGTTCGACATCCTCGTTTAAAGTCCAGCGACACCTCTCCTGCCTTCAGCCGCTCTACCAAATGTTGCCCCCTTGTCAGGGCAGGGGTTAATCATCAGCTATTGTCACACTACAATTTAGAGCAAATTGTCAAAGGGGCCTCTACGTGTTGGCTTCGGCCCCACGCACGCCTACCAAAGGACCAGGACACTATTGGCCCGAGATACCTAAAGGTTGACAAACAGATAATAATAATAATAAATTCCTTCTTACCTGAAATGAAATTGCACTCGCAACGCACTAGCGTACAACAAGCTATTATTTTTATAACACACGAGTAGATCTTAAAGACACATTTAGTTCGAATGAGCCAGAAAAATGAACATTTTATAACATAAGGAGCTTTTTTATGTTTGAAATGCACAAACAAATTAGTATAAAATAATTATTCTAAGGTTAATATTTAAATATTGTACCTCTAGAGTTAGGTTATGAAAGCCAAATATAGAGATGCGAATGATAAGACTAAAATAAAGATCATAGCATTTATTAAAGTACTTTCTATTGAAAGAAGGTAGCAGATGTCTATGAAAATCTTTCAGAAATACCGCTAGTTTATATTATAAAGCTAGTTTATATCTTACTGGTGGTAGGGTTCGGCCGTGGCTAGTTACCGCCCACTCACCCCCTGGACAAAACCGTGTCACCAAGCGGCCATTGTGTTCAGTGAATCCAGGGAGAGATTTATCCCGCCTTCTAGGTATAATCTGCTGCCATCTACCGCCGCATCGTCGCCTAACATCATGCGAAGTCGTAGTCAAAGGCCTATAATGAATAAAAAAAACGATTTTTCTGTAATAAACGAATGTAGAGCTAGGAGTCATATAAAACTACCTCTGAATAAGGTATTTTGGGCGCCTAAATCTATTATTGGTTTTGTGATATTATGTCTTATAGGTGCGCAGGACTGTAGGCTTAATATCAAAAGATTCTTGAAGCTTATAATTATAGAAAATGAGGAAAAACTCCGCGCCGTATCGTCGCGTCAGTTGTATTTTATCAGTCAGAAAAGGCACTTTAGCGTACTGCCTGTGCTGATACAATTGCCGCTATAGAATCGCTCGTGAAAAAACGTCTCTTTAATACATTACCTCTAAAATATTTAAATTGATTTAATACATAAATTAACTCTACAATTTTTATATTGATATACCTTAAATTAGGTATTGTAAGAAAAATATTTGTTTTGTTATTTGTTGGTAGAAATACTTTATCCAATTTCCTGTTTCTGTTACATTTTATTTAGTGGAAAGGCTTATTAAATAGTGAATAAACACAATCTAGGTTTTTTCCTGATAATAAATACTGAACTTCTTTTTAAATCTCACTTTTATCAAACCTAAATGCGAAAGTGTGTATGTTATGCTTCATAATTGGCGCGAATGGTAATTTTTCTTTTTTAAACATAATTTAGACCCACACATAGGCTGCTATTGAGGCGGAAAATCCGCCGGGTGCAGCTGGTATGATTATAATTATCGACTTAAGTAATATAAATCTTTCATCTCAAACATTATTGGCAGCAATCGTATTAAGTGAGTATATAATCAGCTAAGTGTGAACGGCTCGGTGGGACGTCTCCGTCCTCCGTTTATCAGCTAACTACGTAGATGCATCGTCTAGCGTTCGAGATAGAGGATTTGCAGTGTTTATGCGTTGCACCGGTAATATGCGAGCGAGAGGCGCGGGGCGAGTCAGATCGCGCGCGATGCGTACGCCAATGCACGCGTCCTACCCGACCGCTGCGCAGTAGTCACGCGAACACCATGACCGAGTGGTCGCTGGTCGAGCACGAGTGGCCGGCGCCGCCGCCGATACCTTACCACCCTTACTACCCGGACTACACATATAACAAGAAGGACCAAATGGAGCGCATCCCGCCGCAAGCGCACCACTTCCTCACGCCACCAGCGCCGGTCCCCGTACCTGTCTATATACCACCCACGCCAAAAGTGTGAGTACTTTTTTGTTTAGCGAATTTATTAGCAAATGCAATCTCCACGTCACGGTGAACTGCAACAAATAGTGCAACTTGATCCGTACCTAGGCAATAATAATAAACGTAATTTCTAGTTAGTGCTCGCGATATTGTGACCCGTGTTTTGCTGTGTTCGAGGCTTCTATGCGAACGTTATAACTAAACTAGTGATATACTAGGTATATGTTATGAGTATGCGAACTACGATAATATATTTATATAGTATCAAAGTGTTATCGGATTTGCAACATAAATGCATCCCGCTAGTTTTATAGACTAGCTGTTTTTTGAGGTTTCAGTTGCTGAAAAGTGAGGCCACAGCTACCAAACAGCTGATTTGGTTCAGTAATTTTGGCATAATCGGATGACTAACTTTTTTTATTATATCACAGCGTTATTATTTTTAACAGACTAGCTACGCTTCGCGTTTTTCTATGCTGAAAAATAGCCTTTCTATTATTCCGTATTAATTTCAGCTCAATCGGCTCTGCCATTAAAAAGTATTAAAAGGTAATAATAGTCCGGTCAATTTAGACCAAAAAATGAGAGTGAAGTTACATAAAGTCCCAACAAGCTGAATTTTTGTGAAGTTGTTCAAAACATAATTATAAACAATGTCTAGAAGTTCCCCATCATTCCCCTGTAAGGAAAAAAAATTATTCAAGGTCAAAGGTAAAAAAATGAGTATTTCGCGATTTTCAGCAAAACGGTAAGTTTTATCATAAAAATATCTTAGACAAAATTGTAGATCATAAAATTGTCTACAAAAAATTAGGCTCGAACTATGTCTAAACCAAATTGTAGCTTAATGGGGTCATTAGTTACTGATTTCGTATTCAAACATTGACCTCCTTTATCCCACCTTAGAGGTTGATTTTTGGAATAAAAAGTATCCCATATCATTTTCTAGGACTTGGTCTACCTTTGTACCAAATTTCAGCTCAATAGGGCCAGCGGTTCTAAATTTACCATACAAACTTTGACCCCCCCCTTACCCCCTCTTTAAAGTTAAATTGTGTCATAAAAACTATTCAATGTTCCTCAACACAATCCCAACAATCGTTTTACAAAATTTCAGCTCAATCGGGTAAACGGTTACGGATTTGCATACAAACGTTTTTCGGGAATAATTCCTTTTCCTGAGGGAATTTCAAAAAATCGCTTCTTATTGCACGATGAAATCTTCCAAGGAATACGCTGTCCAAATTTCAGCTCAATCCGTCCGGCCGTTTGGGCTGTGCGTTGATAGCACGAAAGTGTACGAACGATTTTATATAAGAGATTACAACTTTTTGAATCGTTATATCTCAAAAACGGTGGCTCGTAGAAAAAAAAGTATTAAATATTTTTTTGTAGACAATTTTATGATCTACAATTTTGTCTCAGATATTTTTATGATAAAACTTACCGTTTTGCTGAAAATTGCGAAAAACTCATTGTTTTGACCTTTGACCTTGAATTAAATTTTTTCCTTACAGGGGAATGATGGGGAACTTCTAGACATTGTTTATAATTATGTTTTGAACAACTTCACAGAAATTCAGCTTGTTGGGACTTTATGTAACTTCGAATGTCTAAATTGACTGGACTATAAACAAACACACACATATACAAATTCTTACATTGAAGACTAGCTCATTCTCTTGGCTTTGCTCGCGTATGAAGTGTTTTTTTCTTTTATCGAAGGTCCATATGTAATAAAATCTTAAGCGGTTTGGGCTGTGCGTTAATAAATCAGTCACTCCTTCCATATGTATATTTAGATTATCTTGCAGGAGGTACATCTCGTTAGGTTATGTAGGTAGTTTAGATCTCGGGACAATATTTTATAATATAGGAAGTATAATATTTTAAGTAACATTCAATATCCATTACCATCTTCTAATATATAAAATTTTTAATTTCTATTTTTTTATGATACAACATACAAAAATACATACAATCCTCAATTTTCACCCTTCTACGATCAACCCTTATTTTTTAATAGCCATTTTAGTAATTTAATCATTTTTCCTCTCCGGTCGAAAACTGATCAATCGTCATTTAATTAGTTATCCCCGCCAGATGTCTACAGGTGTCACTTCTGACCCAGTAAACAGCACGGAGTAGGGATGAGAACGAAGCCGGTCTCCTTTCTTTCTCACTCCCTACACAGTTGTCGGCCATCATTATTGTTTATGCATCAAGTGTAGTAGTAACGTTGACAATTATTATTTTGCTATCTTAGTGTAACTCTCATATTAACTTTTAATCATTCTTATTTTATCAATAATAATTAAATTATCAATTTTGAGTGTATTTTGCACGATTAGTTAATCAAGTGATTTTATAACCTCAAAAGTACTCAACACGTGACACGATCTTTCAATAACAACGGATTTTGTGTTGTAAGTATACTTTTTTTATTTATATCGAAAATGTTGTTGATCTTATAAAAATGTAATTTTAATTTAATTTTATTAAAAAAAATGTAATTGAACAATTAAGATTTTCATAGTTTCCAAAAAATCAATCATTATGAATCTTTATTTTGAAATGTCAATGGAAATATTGGTTGTATGAAAAAATTATAAGAGACAATGTTTTCATAAAATTTAATTTTTTACTTTTGTTTGAAAAATTTTTCCACAAAATAATGCTTATTTCACGCATATACCACATTCTTACATATATACAATATACACATTCTAAAATACATACATACTTCCAATAAGTAAGCTATTTTTTGTCTACACTAGAAATTACTAGGAAATTATTTATATGGCAAAACAACGTTTGCCGGGTAAGCTAGTAAGTTATAACATTTCATGCTTTACTGTACTACTTACATAGTATAGCTAATCAAAATTAAATACATATTATTCACTGCTATCATCGTATTACCTATATACGAGTATGTACATACGTACATACTATATTTCACCTAACGCTATATCACAAATCACACTAATACATATTATAAAGGCGAAAGTTTGTGAGTGTGTATGTTTGTTGCTTCTTCACACCTAAACGGCTGGATCGATTGAGCTGAAATTTTGTATAGAGATAGCTTAGACCCTGAAATAACACATAGGCAGCGGGTACAGCGGGTAAAACCGCTTGTTATATATAATTTGATGCAGTCCACAAAGTTTCTAAGTTCATCCAAAGAAAACATAATGAGGTAGGGAATAGAAATTCGTTCGCAACAATATTTACGTAATGGCTTCGCAGCTGGGTGTTTAAATGATTTTCAAGAACTTCGGTTGAGTCTAAAAATGATAAAAATTAGACAATCCAAAAATTTACTCAATTCGGGATTTTTATGTTTTTTGGGAGGGTAGGGAGGGAAAATTTAATGGGGGTATCTACGGGGTGGCAGAAGATTATGAAACAGGGTATTTTTCAGCCGCCTTAAATATGGCACTAAAATATCCTGCTGCTATTGCTGTTGCAGCACCCTTATAACTAAGTTTGCAACTTAAATTAGTTATATACAATCATCATCATCATCATCATCTCTCCCGTAAGACGTCCACTGCTGAATATAGGCCTCCCCTTTGGACTTCCATATGTACCGGTTGGAAGCGACCTGCATCCAGCGTCTTCCGGCAACCTTTATAAGGTCGTCTGTCCACCTTGTGGGTGGACGTCCTACGCGGTGTTGGCTAGTTCGTGGTCTCCACTCGAGCACTTTTCGACCCCATCGGCCATCCGCTCTCCGCGCTATGTGGCCTGCCCATTGCCACTTCAGCTTGCTAATCCGCTGGGCTATGTCGGTGAATTTAGTTCGCCTTCGGATCTCTTCATTCCTGATTCGATCGCGTAGAGAAACCCCGATCATAGCCCTTTCCATAGCTCGCTGTGCGACTTGAGCTTCGAGAAGAGGCCAATAGTGAAGGACCACGTTTCAATGCCGAAGTCATCACCGGTAACACACATTGATTAAAGACTTTCGTCTTTCTGTCTTTCGTTGGTTATATACAATATATTTTTATTATTACTACTTTTTTTATTCATTTTTATTGTCGAACAGTGTTGGGGGTTCATTTTTATGATAATTAATTAATTAGTGATAAGACAAGAAAATCAGGTGCATCATGTTATATATTATTGCCTTTACCACACACTATATGGCACTCAGTGTTTCAATTTCAAAATTCTGCTCGTTACAATCTTCACTGTGCCTGTCACCCTGAGATATTAAAATTGCAATTAATTAATTGCAATTTTTTTTAATATCTATGCAACAATTAATTTTTTTAAAAATTATAAAAAAACTTCTGGCATTCAAACACTGAAAAAAAAATCACGATTTCTGGAAAATTCATGGTTGAAACTATATTTTCAACCATGAATTTTCCAGAAAAACTGTAGCGGTTTAGATATCTTTATTAGGGTCAACGCTCATTACACCCACCCGGGACCCACTCAGCACCGCCTCGCCTCGCGCGGTTAGTATTCTTTATATGGATTTGTATGAGCTAACGCTCACTACATCAACTCCGGAACGCCGCCGCATCGCCTCGGCCGCGAGGCGTCCGCGCGCGGACGGCGGGTGGGCCACCCGTTAACAACTCGCGGCTCGCATGCTTGCCTTGCGTCGGTCCCGAGTTGATGAGCAGGGTCGGATTGAGAGCATCACAAAATTATTGTCTTGGAAATGAAAATTATACAAATTTTCCAATATTATACTACGATTTCTTTTTTTTGCATTTTTTAGAATAGAAAAAAATGCGTGGAATATTTCTATGATTTTATTAAATTATACGTACAAAAACAAGCCTACGAAACAAAACACAACAAAATGATTTTTTTTGCCATGAGAAAAAGCAGGATAAAGGTAAACTAAATTATAATTTACTTCATCTTACTATAAAAGCGAAAGTTTGTGTGTATGTGTGTGAGTGTGTGAGTGTGTGAGTGTGTGTGTGTGTTTGTGTGTGTGTGTGTGTGTGTGTGTGTGTGTGTGTATGTTTGTTACTTTTTCACGCTTAAACGGATGAACCGATTGACTTAAAATTTGGTATGAAGATAGCTGAGACTCTGGAATAACACATAGGCTACTTTTTATCCTGATAAATGAAACAGTTTCTGTAAAAAAATCAAATATATATTTAAAAAATGACAGTTCTGAAATTTGACAATTAATTGTCATTTTGACATTTGCGATTTTCCATTGTTTTTGAAAAAATTGACAATTGTCATTTTGACGTATTCGATTGTCTTTTTTTTTTGAAAAATTTGACATATTCGTTTTTCAATATTTTTTTGAGAAATTTGACATTTGAGATTTTTAATTTTTTTTCGCGAAATTTGACATATGTATTCGATTTTCATTTTTTTTTTGAGAAATTCGACATTAGATTTTTAATTTTTTTTAGAGTAATTTGACATATTCGATTTTTAATTTTAGAAAAATGCTGGAAATTTTAATGATAGTTTATGGTAGATTTTTTTTAATGAGTGCTTCATTTGTAGTTTATCCAATGGGCTTACTATGAGTGCTTCAATTGCGGATTATCAAATGGGCTTACTATGGGTCCTTCATTTGAAAACTAAATGGGCTTACTATGAGTGCTTCATTTGTGGTTTCTCAAATGGGCTTACTATGGGTGCTTCATTTGTGGTTTCTCGAATGGGCTTACTATGGGTGCTTCATTTGTGGTTTATCAAATGGGCTTACTATGGGTGCTTCATTTGAATACTAAATGGGCTTACTATGAGTGCTTCATTTGTGGTTTATCGAATGGGCTAACTATGGGTGCTTCATTTAAAAAACTAAATAGGCTTACTATGAGTGCTTCATTTGTGGTTTCTCTAATGGGCTTACTATGAGTGCTTTATTTGTGGTTTCTGAAATGGGCTAACTATGGGTGCCTCATTTAAAAAACTAAATGGGCTTACTATAAGTGCTTCATTTGTGGTTTCTCAAATGGGCTTACTATCGGTGCTTCATTTGAATACTAAATGGGCTTACTATGAGTGCTTCATTTGTGGTTTATCAAATGGGCTTACTATAAGTGTTTTATTTGTGGTTTATCAAATGGGCTAACTATGGGTGCTTCATTTAAAAAACTAATTGGGCTTACTATGAGTGCTTCATTTGTGGTTTCTCAAATGGGCTATGGGTGCTTTATTTAAAAAACTAAATGGGCTTACTATAAGTGCTTCATTTGTGGTTTCTCAAATAGGCTTACTATGGGTGCTTCATTTGTGGTTTATCAAATGGGATTACTATGGGTGCTTCTTTTGAAAACTAATTGGGCTTACTATGGGTGCTTCATTTGTAGTTTATCAAATGGGCTTACTATGGGTGCTTCATTTGAAAACTAAATGGGCTTACTATGAGTGCTTCATTTGTGGTTTATAAAATAGGTTTACTATGGCTGCTTCATTTGTGGTTTATCAAATGGGCTTACTAAGAGTGCTTCATTTGTGGTTTATCAAATGGGCTTACTATGAGTGATTCATTTGTGGTTTATCAAAAGGGCTTACTATGGGTGCTTCTTTTGAAAACTAAATGGGCTTACTATGGGTGCTTCATTTGAAAACTAAATGGGCTTACTATGGGTGCTTCTTTTGAAAACTAAATGGGCTTACTATGAGTGCTTTTTTTGTGGTTTATCAAATGGGCTTACTATGGGTGCTTCATTTAAAAAACTATATGGGCTTACTATGAGTGCTTCATTTGTGGTTTATCAAATGGGCTTACTATGAGTGCATTATTTGAAAACTAAATGGACTTACTATGAGTGCTTTATTTGTGGTTTATCAAATGGGCTTACTATGGGTGCTTCATTTGAATACTTAATGGGCTTACTATGAGTGCTTCATTTGTGGTTTATCTAATGGGCTAACTATGGGTGCTTCATTTAAAAAACTAAATAGGCTTACTATGAGTGCTTCATTTGTGGTTTCTCAAATGGGCTTACTATGAGTGCTTAATTTGTGGTTTATCAAATGGGCTTACTATGAGTCCTTCATTTGAAAACTAAATGGGCTTACTATGAGTGCTTCATTTGTAGTTTATCAAATGGGCTTACTATGGGTGCTTCTTTTGAAAACTAAATGGGCTTTCTATGGGTGCCTTATTTGAAAAATAAATGGTTTCATGGTTGAAAAATAAATGTCAAATTTCAGAACTGTCATTTTTTAAATATATTTTTGATTTTTACAGAAACTGTTTCATTTATCAGGATAAAATGTAGCCTATGTGTTATTCCAGAGTCTCAGCTATCTTCATACCAAATTTTAAGTCAATCGGTTCATCCGTTTAAGCGTGAAAAGTAACAAACATACACACACACACACACACACATACACACAAACTTTCGCTTTTATAATATTAGTAAGATTATGTACTTAGTAATAGTTTTTTATACGAAATATTAAATTTAATTACGATTTTTTTCTTATAACGAAAGTTTTATTTAAATTACGCAATTTGCCATGAAAAAAAGCAGGATAAAGGTAAATTAAATTGATAAATTATTATTTACTTCATGACTAATATTATTTTCAATAGTTAGATTCACTCACTCATACGCTCACTGGGCGTCGTACGAAGCAGTCGTGTTACAAATTTTTACCATGTGATTAAAACAAAGTCAACTTTAAAACCATCATAATTAGACTCAAAATTACTTTGTGCCGGTTACACCATTTAATCTCGCAAAACAAGTCAAACGAAGGAGACGACAAGTATACATCGTGCCTGCTCTACTGTCAAAATGAGTGACCACGGATCAACAAATCAACTTATTGGATGCGGTATGTCGCGCAGTGACTCGCAAAGTTCTCTAAGCCCAGATATCAGAGACATGCGCACCTATTTATCACAGATGATGAAGATGATGGAAGTAATGATCGCTGGTCAGAAGGAATTCGCAGAAAATCTAAGAATGGATGTTGCTTCGATTAAAGATCAAGTGAGTGAAATAAAAGCTTTAACACATCACCTAACTCAAGAGCAAATTACTATAAAATCAGAAATACAAGACCTAAAAATAAAGAACGAAAATACAGAAAAACAAATACAATCTCTCAAGACAGAAATGGTGAAGCTTAAACTCAATGACTCGAAACGGACTCCTTCATCCATTACCCTAGAATCCGTTGTAAATGAAGTGAAGGAGCGAGAAGATAGAAGCAAAAATATTATAGTGACCGGCGTTCCAGAATTATTCTCACGAAATAAGTTTGATAAAAAAACTAATGACACCAATGAAGTTTTAAAAATCACAAGAATGGCGAACAAACAGTGCCCAGAACCAAAAAAAATCATGCGTATCGGAAAATATGATCCGAACAAAAATCGTCCTATCAAAGTATATTATAAAACCCAGGGCACTGTTATTAATCTTTTACGTAACAGAAATAACATAAATTTGACAAATGTTAAAACATATTCTGATCAAACGCCTCAACAACAGTCTTACATTAAAACTCTGCAGAATGAAATGTTACGTCGGTGTGATGATGGAGAGAAAGACCTTATCATACGTTACAGAAAAGGCGTACCTGAGATTATAAAGTTGCGAAATGTAACACAAATAACCGAAACATTTAACAAATAAGTAATATTAACACCCCTTACTAAATACCTTCAAAATTTACTTCAATTTTCATATATAAAAAATATTACATACATATTATGTATTATACAAAAAGGTAGAAGAAAGGAACTACAGAATATAAAAACACATATAACAGAAACATTTACAAATAAAAGAAATACACCAACAACCTTCAAAACTTGCTTCAATATTCTTACATATATAAAAGTATTACATACATATTATGTATTATACAAAAAGGCAGAAGAAAGGAACTAAAGAATATATAAAAACACAAATAATATTATAGAAATACACCAGAACCTTCAAAACTTACTTCAATATTCATATAAAAATACTATATACATATACATATTATAGAAAAAAGGCAGAAGAAATGAATTAAAGATGAATAAAAAAATAAATATTATCAAAGAAGATAAATTAAACAAAGAGAAAAAATAAAGGAATACAATGATGTAATAACAATAAATTACATTGAAATTGAATATTTTGCCATATCCAGATTTGATGCGCTTACTTTATGACTCCGTGGTTTACTGCATGTCAACAAAACAATGCAATCGACGCGATGCGGCGTTGGACCTGTTTAACGGGATGATAACACACAATACGTAAGTTTTGTAGGCCTTATTGTATTCGATACAATGCAACATAGTGAATAAAAAAAAAATATGTATATCTACAGGATATACTTTATTTTTGGTTAGTGCTCAAAACACAATTCCATTATTTTCGCTCGATAGAAAAAAATAATGAAAATACCTCTTAAAAATGTTTTCATGGTTAAATAATGTATGAAGATGTTACTAAATCGATCAGATTTTTTGTCAAATGATACTTTATGTAATTAACTATATTTGATTTGTGCCATTTTTTAAATAAAATAAGACAATTTTGCATAAACTCCATTTTTGTTATTTGCGGAAAAAATTGTTTGCATGTGTGCGTGAAGCCCGTGTACAGACACACCCGGCTGAGGCCTCTTGCTGAATAGACGTGTCGCGCTTTTATTTTCAATTCTCTCGTCGACATTTTTCCATATTTCAATGCTTATATCTTGTGTTTCTGATAGGTCATAGTTTAGTTTTACGTTTGCATATTTTTAACATATTTTCACTATAAAATAATCGTGTAAATAATACTTCTGTAATATCTATAAAAAATTGGTATAACTGTATGCTTGGCAATAACAGATTAGTTTATTTAGACGCTTAGTAAGATGTTATGATAGCCACATTGGTTTACTGGTGGAAACGCAAACTGTATGTCTGGGTTCAAATCTCGTCATGAGATGTAATTTTTGCTTTATTTATTTTTATTATAAGTTTGTATTTTTAACCAAGAACAAAATGTAGAGTTGAGTTTGAGTTTAGAATACTCTCGTCGACATTTTTCCATATTTCAATGCTTATATCTTGTGTTTCTGATAGGTCATAGTTTAGTTTTACGTTTGCATATTTTTAATAATTTTTTACTATTAAATAATCGTGTAAATAATACTTCTGTAATATCTATAAAAAATTGGTATAACTGTATGCTTGGCAATAACAGATTAGTTTATTTAGACGCTTAGTAAGATGTTATGATAGCCACATTGGTTTACTGGTGGGAACGCAAACTGTATGTCTGGGTTCAAATCTCGTCATGAGATGTAATTTTTGCTTTATTTATTTTTATTATAAGTTTGTATTTTTAACCAAGAACAAAATGTAGAGTTGAGATTGAGTTTAGAATACTCTCGTCGACATTTTTCCATATTTCAATGCTTATATCTTGTGTTTCTGATAGGTCATAGTTTAGTTTTACGTTTGCATATTTTTAATAATTTTTCACTATTAAATAATCGTGTAAATAATACTTCTGTAATATCTATAAAAAATTGATATAACTGTATGCTTGGCAATAACAGATTAGTTTATTTAGACACTCGGTTAGGTGCTATGATAGCCACATTGGTATACTGGTGGAAACGCAAGTTGTATGTCTGGGTTCAAATTTCGTAAAGAGATGTAATTTTTGCTTTATTTGTTTTTATTATAAGTTTGTATTTTTAACCAAGTAGTACAAAATGTAGGGCGTTTACAAGTCGATGCGTAGACCTGTTTTTTACAGAGCACATAGTCCGAATTTGGTTTTTTTTTTGGAAAGGGTACGGGACGTATACTCTATTTTTGTTATTTGGGAAAAAATTGTATACCGCTGAACGCAGCTAGTATTATTATATTATGGCCGCGTCGGTATAGGTAGGTTACCTACCTACTGATGGAAGCAGATGATGCGAGACCCTAGTTAAAAAATAAATTCGTACCTACCTATTATAATATTTACATTTTTGTTTTATCCGTTACTATGATTATATCGTGTAAATTATATTTGCAGAAAAAAGAAACTAGAAAACGTCGAAATAGCCAAAAAAAATGTGTCAAATATTTTAGTGCGGCTCCTTAGCTCGATTTTGTATGGAAGTATGGCCCCGAGCGGCAGAAAGCATGAAACTTGGCATGCGTATAGCTTTACCGTTCATTAGAAGAAATTTTAATAGAAACACCCCTCACGACAATGTTTTCGCCTCTCCCCCCACTTTTATGTCCCTATTTTTAAGTATTTGAGTTTTTCTTGAAAACTATGAGAGCTAGAATAAAGATATACATATTATTGTCTTACAATATTGTATATACAATATTGTCCTTTATAGTATATTGCCAGGACTTATAGTTTCAAAAATATGATTTATTTCTTTTTGGATTCTTACTATGAGTGCTTAATTGTAGTTTATCAAATTGGCTTACTATGAGTGCTTCATTTGCAGTTTATCAAATGGGCTTACTGTGGGTGCTTCATTTGAAAACTAAATGGGCTTACTATGGGTGCTTCATTTAAAAACTTAATGGGCTTACTATGAGTGCTTCATTTGTGGTTTATCAAAAAGGCTTACTATGGGTGCTCCATTTGAAAACTAAATGGGCTGACTATGAGTGCTTTATTTGTGGTTTATCAAATGGGCTTACTATGAGTGCTTCATTTGTAGTTTATCAAATGGGCTTACTATGGGTGCTTCTTTTGAAAACTAAATGGGATTACTATGAGTGCTTCGTTTGTGTTTTATCAAATGGGCTTATTATGGGTAGAAATTAGACTTATTACTTATTCGACCAGAAACATGTAGAAGATGTTCGGCTCATTTCGTGAAATTCCGGTGAAGTTCGGATTTGACAAATGATAAATTTGACGTGTTCAATTTACAATTTTTTTTTTAATTCGATTTCATTTAATGACGCAATTGTCAAATCCGAACTTAACTGGAATCTCACGAAATGAGCCGAACATCTCCTACATGTTTCTGGTCTCCTGGTACTTCGTAAAAGTTTCAATAGTCATAACTCATGAACTGCTGTACTGATTTTGATAATCTATGATTTGAAATGATTTCTTCGATTGGTCGCCTTCTCTACTATATACATGTTAAAAATATCAACCAAATTATTTACAATTTTTTTTTTATCAAAATAAATTTGTCATATCCTTACTTTACCGAAAACCGAGCCGAAACGAATCCGCATTCAAATTAAAAAATATTAACCAAATTAACTACGAAAAAAATGTTTAAATCGAAATAAATTTGTCAAATACTGACTTCACCGAAAACCGAACCGAATAAGAAACCGTTTCACAAAATGAGCCGAACATCTCCTACATGTTTCTGGTGTTAGGGTACCTAATACAGTCAGCTTAAATATATAAGTGAATTTAGTTTTTAAAAGTTAGTTAAAATTAGAGCAATTATTATAAACAAGTTTTATCGGTAATAACTGTGCCGCGGGTGACACCGCGGGTCGCAGCTAGTCTATTATATAAAATCGTTCGTACACTTTCGTGCTATCAACGCACAGCCCAAACGGCCGGACGGATTGAGCTGAAATTTGGACAGCGTATTCCTTGGAAGATTTCATCGTGCAATAAGAAGCGATTTTTTTAAATTCCCTCAGGAAAAGGAATTATTCCCGAAAAACGTTTGTGTGCAAATCCGTAACCGTTTACCCGATTGAGCTGAAATTTTGTAAAACGATTGTTGGGATTGTGTTGAGGAACATTGAATAGTTTTTATGACACAATTTAACTTTAAAGAGGGGGTAAGGGGGGGTCAAAGTTTGTATGGTAAATTTAGAACCGCTGGCCCTATTGAGCTGAAATTTGGTACAAAGGTAGACCAAGTCCTAAAAAATGATATGGGATACTTTTTATTCCAAAAATCAACCTCTAAGGCGGGATAAAGGAGGTCAATGTTTGAATACGAAATCAGTAACTAATGACCCCATTAAGCTACAATTTGGTTTAGACATAGTTTGAGCCTAATTTTTTGTAGACAATTTTATGATCTACAATTTTGTCTAAGATGTTTTTATGATAAAACTTACCGTTTTACTGAAAATCGCGAAAAACTCATTGTTTTGACCTTTGACCTTGAATTAAATTTTTTCCTTACAGGGGAATGATGGGGAACTTCTAGACATTGTTTATAATTATGTTTTGAACAACTTCACAGAAATTCAGCTTGTTGGGACTTTATGTAACTTCGAATGTCTAAATTGACTGGACTACTATTTCTAGTAGGAATTGGTTGTTTATCTTGTCTTTTCCGTAGTTGATCCTTCTGGGAATGTACTTCAAGAAGTGAGTTGTAAATAAAGAGGGACACAACTGTCATAATTCTACACATTTTAAAGTACTCCTTGGCCGACTGACGCCTGTGTAATCTATTTAAAATTCTAATAGAATAGATATTATGAAAACTTTTAAAATGAGCAATAGTGGGCCCCGCATAATGTACGTTTTTCGTGAAAAGCGCTCTAATAGTCATACGTTGAGGTATAAATATTATAGGTATACTATACACCTCAGTGGTAGAGTCCTTCTCACGAAAGAAGTCCCAGGGAGTTTTGCGGAACTAAATTAAATTTTTTCGATAAATACTGGACTTCATGCCATAAATAATTTTATTTGTTAGATAAAATAGATACATATACAATAATAAAGAAATTACACATGAGAAATTATGAGGCGTTAAAAAGTTATTAACTATGCTAACTTTTAAAATTTTCGATAGTGGCGCCCCGCAAAAAGAACTCCTTTCGTGAAAAGCACTCTACCTAGCAGTCACGGTTTCCGATTGAGCTGAAATTTCTTATACCAGCAATCGGATGACAATGCAATAATTTTATGACATGGAGGTGATCTGAAGTCTGATTATGGAGCTGAAAGGTGGTCATAGGAACCGCGTAAACAAAAGACAAAACTTCATCGAGTTTGGGCTCATTTGATTCGTCTTTACGAGTACTTTGATACCATATAGTAACCAGGATCTGATGATGGAGCTGGAAGGTGGCCACAGGAATTCCGTGATTAAAAAGCAAAACCCCATCTAATTTGGGCTCATTTATTCGTCTTGACGAGTACTTTGATACTATACATATAGTAACCAGGGTCTGATGATGGAGCTGGAAGGTGGCCATAGGAAATCCGTGATTAAAAGACAAAACCCCATCGAGTTTGGGCTCATTCGATTCGTCGTAATAGAGGGGGAGTTTCGATCTTAATCAACTTATTTGGAGCCAAGTTTTAAATCTCTGCATAAAATGACGTTTTGCGCCCAGAGTCTGTTTTATATGGTATTTTAGAAAATATAAAAGAAAGAAATGGATTATTTTTTGAAGTTAATAAATAAATTTTATGTAGAATAATTGACATTTTATTTTAGCTCTCATAGTTTTAAGTAGTAGTAGATTTTATATAGATATAAAAGGGGGGGGGGGGAATTGTCGTAGAGGTGTTTCTACTAAAATATCTTCTTAGGAACGGTAAAGCTAAACGTATGCCAAGTTTCATGATTTCTGCCGGACGGGGTCATACTTGAAGCTTTATATAAAATATTTTTTTTTTACAATGAAGTAAGAAAATGAGCAAGACGCTGTCCTAATGGTAAAAGATAACGATGTCCATAATTAGTAAAGTGTTACCTTCGATTTAACAAAGGAAAAAAACTGGGTGCACTGCGCCAACACTTCTTACTTGAGAGTCATAAGATTTTTAGACTCTTCAGCGAAGTAAAATATGGTTTCTATCACAATCGTAAAAAATAAAATTACTAATTACTAAACGCCGTTCCACCTTTTCTCATTGTTAAATATTTGTTTATAAAACAAGTGAGTATAAATAGAGCATTTTATTATTATTACCATTCAGCATCAAAGTACTCGCCAAAACGATTCAAATGAGCCCAAACTTGATAGGGTTGCATCATTTAATTACGGAGTTCTGTGGCCACCTTCCAGCTTCATCATCAGATCAGTTCGATGTCATAATAATATTGCGTTGTCATCCAATTTATGCATGCAATATTTCACCTCAATCGGATTTCGCGAAGTGGGTAAAATTAAACATGCAAAATTTGATTAAAAGAAGACAGACAGACAGGTGAAAATAATAAAAGCTTGTGAAAGTATTGTGTTAATTAAATGAATAAAATAATCTTACCAACCAACAAGAATAAAAAAACTTATTTTAGTTATCAGATTCATTTATTTAAATAAGCGACATCTATTGAGTTTTTTGTGGAAATTACAACACGATGCGATATAAAGTCGCTTGCGTACTAATAGTGCGCGCAAGTAGTTTTGTGTGCCGCCGTCCGATGCTCTAGCGCCATTCGCGCCGCGGTGTGACTGTGTGAGTACGCATTTCTGAATTCGAATTAGGTGTTATCCGGCCGTTAAGTGTTTTTTGCAATATTTGCCTATAACACACACACACACACACACACACAAACACACACACACATACTCACACACACATTTGTACAAATTCAGCAAACAAAAGACATCCAAGTAGAAACACCCATTACATATTTCTACAGGACTCAATTTAGATTTTACTTATTTTTCTTTTTATTAACAAAAATAAATACATATAATATCGTTCACTTTTTCTCGCGATTATACTCTTGTAATGACTTATAGTCTAGATTATTCTCTGCAAACCAAATCGTTCTGGTCAAATTGTAAGGTTTCCCGCGATACAGGCGAGCCCTAGTGCGGGAACCACTGGAAATCTTGTATACTTATTTATCTATTGGCAAATAAATGTTTTTGATTTTTTTTTTTTTTTTTTTAACTTTTTCTTAGACTACCTACATTTTATATTTTATAAGTTCATTGCAAAGATGCATCTACAAGTGTATGAATAGCTTATTAGTACGCAATGTCAGTGTAAGATTTCCTTCATACCTATGATTTAAATAGAATTATATTAGATTAACATCTTGTTTTAAAAGTTTTTTTAAAGGCGCTGTCAGCCTAAAAAACCATTAATGTTGTGATTGATACAAACTAGTTTTAAGCGCTGGCTTGTATTAGCTTTAGATGATTTATTAAATAAAGAAATTCAAAAATCAAAATCAATCAATATTAAAAGTTAAGTTAATTATAAATTCAACTATTTATTAAACATTTAAAAGGTTTTATTGTGGAATTAAATTCGTGGATAAGTGGCGTCCACTCGTTGGTCACGCGGCGTTCACGGGTTGACCGCGCGGCGTCCAGCCGGCGTCAACGCGGCGTCCACCCGTGGACGCCGCGTTGACGCCGGGTGGACGCCGGGTGGACGCCGAGGCGAGGCGGTGCTGAGTGGGTCCCGGGTGGGTGTAATGAGCGTTGACCCTTAGTTTTAAAGATATCGTTGATGAAAGTTAAGGCAGTCAGTATTCGATTTACGGAAGCCCTTATTGCGCGTAGTCTGAATAGCGCTTGGCCTATTTATTTAAGACAAGATTTTTTCTGGGCATGTAACTTTTGAAACGATCTTTTAACAACCAAATATTGGGTGAGGTCGTGGCTGACCTAGACTGATCCTCGCATTACGAGGCCCGCCCATTTAAAAGTATAACTTAATATTAAATAATAAAATAATACTTCGGACATATAGTTCTTTAAAGTCATCATTTATGTCGGTTTCTAAATTTTACACTAGTGTGCATATAATCACAGTTATAGCAAAAATAATTTTAATAGCACTCTAGAGCAAAATTTATAAAAACGACATTAACGAATTTAAAGTTTATAGAACTAGATGTGCGACTTGTAACGACTTGTCGTATAACTGAATCCTGCACTGTACATAGTAAGAAATCGGGGAAAACTTCCTAGATTTTATCCTACATTAATTTATTTTAACTGATTCTTAAGAACATGAATGATAATTATTATACTTGCTTGTTTATTCCTCGCAGAAATTAGTTACTTAAGAACAGCAAAAGACATTTACTTTTTGTGTGGCTTAGAAACTAGTTTTCTCATTTTCTAAGTTAAGATTGAAAATTATTTTATAAGCTTTTCCTTGCAATATAATAATTAAAACTTGAGTCCCCACTCAAGTTTTAATTGTTATATTGCATACAACGCTTTATGAATAAATGAAATTCGAGACGAGTAGTTTTAGTCGTGAGGTCACCACAACAGGGTACCAGCGGAAGACCAGCGTAGATCAAACCAGATCTACACATGCTGAAGTGGTACCTTTTTGCGGCGAGGCTTTTTTTTTTCTTCCTATCTTTTCTATATAGCACTTGTCAAGGTTTCTGTGTGTTCTGTGTATGTAATTCGCGGTTTTGTGGTGGTGGCCATCTTGAATTTTAAATTTGTCATAGTGCGTTGTATTTTACTAGTCAAGCCCTTTAATTTGATACCCATATCGATGGGGTCGTGGAGAAAAAAAGTAATCCAATGTGTGTGTGTGTGTGTGTGTCATCGTAGCTCCCGAACGGATGAACGGATTTTGATTTAGTTTTTTTTTGTTTGAAAGTAGAGTTAGTTGAGAGTGTTCTTAGCTATGTTTTGTGGATATCGGTCCAAGATGGACGCCGCTACTAAATGGCAAATTAAATATTGCGTTAGGGGTTTTTTGAATTTTCAATTTAATTCACTTGTTATTGATGATGTAGTATTTTGAGGTATTTGAGATGATGATTCTAATAGTATATTTAAATAGGTATAAGTCCATGAACTGCAATGAAAAGACATATAATAAAGTTTTAAAGGCCAAAAATGTTTCGTTTTAAATAAAATATCTTTTCTATAATTTGGCCCACATTTACCATAATATATACTTAATATTTATTTAAAAATAGAATTGGTACTTTTTGTAAAGTTTTATTATTTAAATCGTGGTGCTCTATTAACTATATCTATATTAATGCACTATGCACTTGTATACTAACGCGTAAGTACTATTGGTACTATTGTAATATATTCATATTTATTCACTCACAGAATGATTCAATTCACAACCATTTGTAGTACGTCGGAAAGAGTAATAAATGACGACTTACGAGTAGTTTTCATTCTGAAATGCCATCGAAAATTCTAGTAAACAAAACATCGAGTGATCTATGGACGCATGTTGATTGATACGTTTTTACCTCACCACGCCTGAAAAAGAGAACTTGATGGACTATTGTTGTTCTTCAACGTAAACCAAATTGTGCTCGGGTGACAATTGGTAGGGGCACAGACTATGGTGGTAAGGACAGACACCTCGCTTTAAAAACTTTATAAATCTTCTTCTTATCGAGTGATATTATGGCTACATGATTTTATAATTATACATAGTAGTTATTTTGTTGAGAGAGTTAAAGCTGCTTAAGCCAGTATTGAGCCAGTTCTACAGCCCGTTCGTTAGCTTCAAAAGGTCCTCAACTGTGCAAGTTATGGGGCAATTAGGACAGAATTAAAATTAAAAAAAGAATGTTAATTTATTAAACCTACTTCAACAGACAAATTTGTTTGCAATAAACGAGGTCGAAACGCACTTTTAATTATGTATTAATAACTTGAAAATCGCTCGACCGATTTCAATATAACTTAAATGGGACCTGAGATGTAGACATATTGAAACAAACAAGAATACCCCAAAATATAAATAGTACGAGTACTACTCTAATAATATGTTTTGATTATATATTTGTATGTTTAATGTATACGATATAATGTAGCGGCTAAACCTCGAAGTACAAGAAATATATAAGTTATGCAAGAAATACGAGTATAATTATAATTATTGTGCATTAACCAATCCAGGCATCACCCAG
Organism: Hemithea aestivaria; assembly: GCA_947507615.1. Lineage (NCBI taxonomy): Eukaryota > Metazoa > Arthropoda > Insecta > Lepidoptera > Geometridae > Hemithea > Hemithea aestivaria. Next base: position 8,915,893 of record OX382323.1, read on the forward strand.
GTGTGCGGTGTTTGCCCATATTGCTATAGTTTGTAGACACATGTTGCAAAATATGGCTGTTACATTTTTTATGAAGTTTTCAATGCATTCCGCAAATACGCATTGACTGGCGTCATATTTATTGGATGTAAACAACTGGTCATAGTAGTGAGTAAAGATACTTTTAATAGTTTTTATCGGTGTCTTTATTCAAGTAATAAATAAAAAGCTACTTAATGACGAAGTGATTACTTACAAGAGGGGGAGGAGGAGAAGGAATAAATAAATAATAAAAAATCTCTTTCGAATCGACCATATAATTACATGGATAAATGACATCAAGAGAGTGGCAGGAGCTGGACAGACGGGAGCGGCAAGGGACAGACAAGAAATGCAATAAACGCTGATGATGATATAATTATTTATATTAGATCGTAACAACGGCATTTGTTGTATCATGAATAAGCCAATATTACATTTTTCATGATCAGAACGTTTTTGCCTAGAGTTTTGTTTCGTGATCAAGGGCTTACCTTTAATAATAAAAAAAACCTAATAAACGAGCGCAGAGCGTTGTTGCGTAGGACTTCGTAACGATTTGAACACCTATAACTATAGAATAAAGGTAACTTTGCTGCTATAATGGGCTGGCGTTAGCGCCGAGCGCCGAGCACGTCAGCGCATTGTTTATCTGCCAACATAAAAAATCGTAAGGACATCGTAGTAGTCCGAAGTCATGGCTATGAAAAATCTCCACAAAATTATTCACGGTAGTTTCCAAAACCGTATGAATATGTGACAGTTTCCATTATTTGGCAACGCCTTCCTTTGTAATCACTTAACCATTAGAGATTTTTATTCTTCTAAATTTCAAAAGGTCTTAGGAATGTTGCTTCGTCTCTAAGTCGCCTAGATTTTCCCTCTTGTAGCAATATTTAATCTCCACGACGAGACGTCTCTAGAGATACCTTTATATGAAACCAATGCGCTCGAATCGAATTGCATGTCATAGTCTCTGCAAAGCCTCTATGATAAGAGCTTTTCCTATACACTTTACTAGTCTCTTGTTCGCTTTCTGGTCTAACCAACATGTATTTACTCGGGTGTCGTGACTTTAATTTTTCCAATACTATTCGGTAAAGAAAAAACCTTGACATTATTAATTTAAAGCATTATCTAAAAATCTGTTTTAATAATTTTTTCTTCAGTGCTAGAAGCATGTTGTTTTTTTTAACCTCACTGTAATGGTACTTACTTATGAATGAATATATTATAATTATTTTGCTCGAGGCTTCACTCCTGTCGCTAAATACTTTCTCAGCGGATGTCTACGTCACAAGTCACAATACCTAGCAATACCTCTATTACATCTGCACCAAACTTTAACTCAATTCGACCAATGCAATGGTTTGAGCTGTGCATTGAGCAGTCAGCTGTGCCGTACTGTCAGCCAGTCAATCAGTCACGGTTTTGTTGTATATATTTTTAGATTATTTTTCATCGTCATATTATATTGTTGAACTTGTGGTTGATTCGAACCTGAAAATTTAATCTCCGTCCATAAATAACTAAAAATCTACAATCATTCCTACAGATCTTATACATCTACGTTGGCCGAGGGTAAATAAATGTTTTTGGTCACCCGTATTATTATTATTAACAAATAAAAATACTATCAATATGGAAATATGCTTGTCTTATTTGAATAAAATGCTTCTAAATTTAATTTTTTAATGTTTTTTTTATTTATCTTTGACCACGATCTCGCGTGATGTTTTGAGCGATGATGTGGCCGCAGATGTTAGCAGATTATACCTAGAAGGCTAAAAGGAGAAAGATTAATCCCCACCCTTGTAACAATTTATTTGCTAACTGTTCCAATTATTACAGTGTTGCCAGTGCCCTATCTTCAAAAGTAACGCAGACAGGTTCGAAAAGTAACGCATTTACAATAAAAGTAACGCATTTAAAAAAAAAAACTTTTTTTAATTACAGAAGTAATACACAACTAGAAGTAGCCATTTTATGTGTGAGTGTGATGGCAATAGGGAAAATTCTGTGTGAAGAAAAAGGAGAACCTATTTTTTTCCGTCCCTTTCAGCGTGGCCGGTTTATGTTGTTTGTCAAACTGCTTCACTTTGACAATAATATTTATGCGTTTCGTTTTTTTCCAAAATTTTAAAGCAATTTGAGACAATAAAATGTTATTCATCTAGTTTAAATATCAATATATCGCGTATTTTCATAAAATAATGAAAATCTGTAAGCTGTTTTTTATCTCACAGGTGGCCACGATGATGTGACCCCTGTTTTTAATACAATTTATATAAAATGTAATATACTTATCTAAAAAAATATATATATCTTTAGTCTTATGGCTCGTCCACATATACCGGCCAATGACTCGGCGAGTCGTTGGTCCTATGGCTCGTCCACATATACCGGCCAATGATTTGCCGAGTGTGTGTTTTGTCTATGGATGAACAGTTTTTGTCTATAAACGAATGTCTTCAGATATTTACGGTTTTTTCCGGTAAATTTCTGGTATACATTTTGGGCTCCATAGCTGACGACTTTAATTATATTTTGAATATTAATCAATCATGGACCATTTGAAGCCATTTTGTGTGAATAATTACTTTAAACTAGTTAAATTTTCTTCCCAAGTGCATATATATATAATCTGTGCGCTCGGGGAACGTTGGGCCAACGACTCGCAGAGTCATTGACCGGCATATGTGGACGAGCCATGACATTGACATATTATTTTCTTTTTTTAAATTTTTGTTTTCCGTTTCGATTGCGTTCCGATTCACTAATTTATTATTTTATATTCTTCCATTGTTAGTTCATTTTAAAAAATCATTACCCCAAAAAGTAACGCAAAAGTAACATTTTAGGACAAGTAACGTAAAAGTAACGCAAAGGGTCAAAAAGTAACGCAAAATGTTACAAAAGTAACGCACTGGCAACGCTGAATTATTAACTCATATCAGTGAATTAAGCGCTTAATTCCCCTTATTATCTCGAATCTTTATAAAAACGTTAACAATTATAGCACTTATTAACAACAATTACACGATTATAAGTGGTCGTATTATTGTTGTCAGTGATCAACAACTTTATTCATTGTTTACAAATTTATTTAATTGATCTATATAGTCTTAACAATGGCTAAAACATTAAATCTCTATTTTTTCTAGTACTAACAACCAATTTAGTATAGGTATAGTTGAAAGACGGAGGACCGAGTTGAGTGGCGTGCCATGGGAGAGGCCTATGTCGAGCAGTGGACGAACATAGGCTGATGATGATGATGATTATAGTTGAATAATAATATTATTATAGGATAACTAAGGGACAAACGAAGTCACGAAGTCACTGTCAACCATTTATTGTCCCGTCTCTCTTATAGATAGATAGATAACCCTTTATTTTACACTAAAGTTATGAAACAAACAATATCTAACAATACATCAATTAATACATTTGAAAAATGGTACAATTGGCGGTCTTATCTTAAACAAATAACTTTATAAAATAAACACAAATAGCATGGGAAGGTTTAAACGATCATATAGCGCAACAAAACATAATGTGATTCTTTAAAGGGTATAAAAGTGCTTCATTTTAGCCTATTTAAATAATTGCATTTTGCAATGCACCTGGTTTCGCTGGTATGACAATCAGGTGAGCCAGCTCCTCGTCTGCAATATTGCCATTTAAATACGTATAAAAGGTTTTCTTTTTTTCCATGTGACTTGGCGATGAGATATGCTACTATGTACAGAGTAATGGCAGGCCAGAGCAGCTCTATATTTAAAACTTGGCATTGCTTGTACGATGCACTACATAATAATATTAACGCAAGAATGTACTTGCACTTTTACTCGTAAACGATGGAAAAGTACCTTTTTTGTAGAACTATGACTTTTTTATGTCGCTAGAAAACGAGCGCAGAGCAATAAGTGTTGCCTAGGACTTAGTGTACTTATAAAATACCTAGGTAAAATTAAAGTTATTATGGGCAGGCGTTTTCGCTTCAATGTCAGACGAGCATCAGGTTTGTCTCTTCATCATCTGGTATAAAAAAACTTTAAGAAAATATGCAATAGTTTATTTAACTTATCCTTTATTGGTTAATTTTGATATGGTTTTCTAATTAACATATTATTTATTGCATGTTGTAAAGCAGATTATGGCGTTGTATAATCCAAAATAGTTCCATCTTACAACTATTCTTTTTTCTTCTTGTTAACAGCTTATGACTCTCAAGTAAGAAACGTTGGCGTAGAGCTCGCAGGATTTTACCTTTGTAATATCCTGGGTAGCGCTGTACTAATTATGGGCAGCGTTATCTTTTACCATCAGGAGAGCGTCTAGCTCGTCTTTTTACTTCGTTGTATAAATCTTATTGTACTTACCCATTATAGCAATCAATAAATGAATTATGAATAAATTAGAGACCGTTCGACAGATAATGATAACATAACTTTTGTTTCAACTATGTTTTCAGTCATCACTCAGTGTTCATCCACACTACTCGTAAAAGTCGTAAATGTGCATTTAAATTGTCTGCCAAAGTGTAAGCACGCGTTCACACGTGATCGTGCACGTGTGACTCTTACTCGTACACAGTAGTCTATGGTTTTCCGCGGCTTGCCCGACCTATGTTTTTAGTGTAAAGTGTCTGACTTCACGCTATGCTTTATTTATAGGTCATGTCGACTCATTACACTTTATGAGAAACTATTTTCTAGCGATTTTCACAAATATTGAAATGGTTAAATTGTAACAGTTAAGATTTTTTATTGATTTTGCTATGTTTGCGCGTATTACGTACGGCGCGTGGCCGTACGTGTAAAAGCGCAATTCTTATCATGAAATTTTACCTTTATTAGGTCAGGTAATAAAATTAATTATTATTAAAATGAAATTAGTGAGCTGTGTAAAACTAATATTTCTTTATGCACAGAAGAAAATATCGTGACGTACTTCTTATGTAGGTACCTAATATGATTATTTACAGTATTATTCTTATATAAAGTTACGTGATGCCCATACCTAATTATTACGGTTGAAAAAAAAACAACGATTAAACAGACTTTGGGCCCTTAATCGTCTTTAACCCTGAGGGCCAACATTCTTCGTGACATTAACCCCTTAAAATATCATATTTGATACATAGTATATTAAAAAAAAAACTACTTCACGATCAAACCTGGCACCTGCAATCATAAAACTTACAAACCAACCGAGCCAAATCAGTCAATAAGTACTTCAGTACTTACCTACATAATTATATTGTATAGTAGTCATAATAAAGTGGCCGGAATTAAAAGTTGGCAGCCGTAGTAGGAGCTAATTAGCGTCATTACGATGAGTGGTTACACCTTTACATCGTGATACATTTTATCGAGAAAGTGCTACGAACAAAACAAGGCCGCGTGGAGGAAAATGACGCGAAACTTTAACGCGTATTCATACGCATATTATGATCCGATCTACGAATCGTAGGATCCGATATGATATATTGTTTTTTTTTTTTTTTAATGCAAATGCCTTTACTGAGAAAAACAAACTAACAACACTACAGCTACTACAGCAGTTGAGAACACATATATTGTTTCGTCCTTATGTGCGACCTTCGCACTCGCAATATATTATGACAAATTTTTGAAATATTATAAAATATTCGTAGAATTTTCTATTAGAAAATGTTCCTCGAAAAAGCTCTAGATTATTATAAAGTATTTCCAGTTTGCTATCAATAAATATCAACAAATTTATTTTTAAAATAGTAAATACATTAGTATTATGAAAAACTTTTGCCATAATATACTATGAATGCAATGCACTTCATGAAATTGTCATTGTGGGCCTAGGGTACGAGAAATATAGTATGGATAGGTCACTTTACACTGTTACACACACGCATATATGGATAAACTTCAGTGTTATTTAATTACCTGATAAAAATATAAACACATAATGTTATAAAAAAAACATGGTGTTTGATTTAATGGCCCTACTAGCTAATAGGTATTGTGACACGTTATACAACATTCTTTTTTCATTTGTCTGGAAGAGATCGCTTTTAGCGATAAGACCGCCGATTGCAACATCGTTGTTTTGTTTGTTAACTACTGTTGTAAATTGTTAATTTTCATGTGGTTTTACAATAAAGTATTAATAAATAAATAACATTAAACTAAAAAAAAAACATTATACGAGTAGGCATGTACATTTTTGACCATTTCCATATTATCCTACGCTACTGTATATAAATGTACTTTGTTCTGTGTCCAGTGGTTTTTTATACTGAAAATTATTATTATTACTCTTTCTGTTATTAGGGGTTCATCTGGGTCTTAGCTACCTATGTACCTACGAAATATCGCTCAATCCGTTCAACCGTCAAGGCATGAAGGGAACAAACACACTCATCAATACTTTCGCACTTATAATATTTATTAACAGTAATTTAAGATAATACATTAAATTTGGCTAATGCTCTCAACACCCTTGTATCTCCTAAATGACTAACGCCCACGACGATATAATACGAATTATTGGAATGCACACAGATGTGCATCAGATATCTGCTATGACACATATCACAGACCTTGGTGCGGTTGTCGGCTAGCAACTGCAGCCGTAACTTATATTATTATATTCTGCATAAGTCTGCCACACAATGGGCCCTGTATAATAACATTACAGGTGACAATAACAAGCTGTACACCTGGCTAGCAAGAATTGATAAGAACACTCAGTTTATAGGCAATCTACCTCAAGACGAGTAATTCAGGTGCTCGATGGTCATCACGATTGCCTACAGACAGAAAAAATTCTATGCTTGTCTTCCTGAAATTTTTTGTTTCGAATTTTCGTCAATGCTTCATTTCCAATATTAAGTCTGCCAGAACCAATAAAATAGTATTGTAAAATTTTCTGAGGATCTATTAAAACGAAAATAATTTTTATCGAAGAGGCATCCATAGAAAAATCTTGAAATTCGCTTGAACAGAATTTAATAACCGACGTTATTGAGTGCATTTTTTGTCATGTTCTTTCATGGTTGGTGGTCATCTTTCTTGGAATTCCCTTTTTTATATATTTATCGTTTATAAACGGTATAGGTACTGTTTATATATGACCGAATGGCTTAAATAATTTCCTTATGAATTAAAAATTCACATATCAATAATTATCTATTATAATATAATCCTATAAACAACAAAAACATATTTCTTTAAATATCATATTCAAATTACAATATATTTTAAAATCAAAACAAGGTTTTACATCTCTTTTTACAATTCAGTTGTTCAGAACAATGAAAAAATCTTATCATCTTTTAAGATTAAATCAGGAAGATTTACGCAGTTCATATAATTATTAGGTACAGATTACAGATGAATGTGCTTATTGCCCAAACTTCCCATCGCAATCATCAAGTGCATTCTCTAGCAGTTTTGATAAAAGTTAATGTATATAAAATTGGAGTTATACAACTCAGTTATACAACTCTTGATTTGTCCGAATCTTTTAATGCTGAAGCAAGACTTACTCCCCAAGTTAATCATAGAATTGCGCACTCCGTTACGTTTATAAAGTTTACCGGATTTCCAGAAATATTTATTTGTATTCTCGACGACTAGTTAAGAAATTTCTTTTTTAGCGGAAAATCTTTTTTTAGCATACAGATTGGCAATCTTGTTTGTCCAAAAACAAGCGTAAGTTTTATATAATTTTGTTTCGTTTGGGTTTCCAAATCGTTTGGGATTCCCGGTTACATGGGACTTCTCGTACGACTGCACGAGTATACCCACTAAAACAACTCGGTGGCACTCAGGCATCGTCTTTGTGACGGAGGACTAGAAATCGGCAGAGCCTTACCAGTCCCCCATCGACGCGAGTATGGTTAAATCTATCGATACTTGGAAGGCCCAGTAGTGTACAGATAGCTTGTTTTAAATACACCCTTTTCATTTTCTTTCCAAACTCTACATCAAAACAATCATTCAAAACCAATATCCCGAAATTCCCACGAAAATGACGCTGTGGACGTTGAAACTGGGTTACATTGTAAATTGATTCGTGAACAGGATGTTTGAAGGCTTGATTAGTAAACGATCAGATTGCTATTCCTGGTATTGCGCCTAACACTGATAGGTAAATTGTAATTGGAGTTTGAAATGAGTAGAAATATTAATAGTAGAGTATTTAAACTAGGTTATGCACACTTTTCCCGTGTGGAAATCCTGTCTTAGTGGAGATCTAAATAAAATCTATCCATGTTCCAAATTTTAACCTAATCTGTTTAGCAGTTGGAGCTGTACGTTGATAGATCAGTCAGTCCGTTATTCAGTCACTCTTTTCTTTTCTATATTGAGATTGACCCAGTGATATAGGCCTACAATAAACATAATTTGTTAAGAAATGTTTCAATAGTGTTATATACATATAAACTCTTACAAGCAGTTTTTTTTATTAGTCAACTGGTTTCTTCTTAGACTCATAAACATATAAAAGCATAATAACTCAAAACACTATTTACTCGTTTTACGATTGTAGCAATTGCTTTATTCGACAAGTAACAGAACATACCCTAAAGTTCAACTTTCCCATCACTTTCATTGTCCAATGCCTCCGTGCGAATGTGGTCATATAAGTCTCACTTGCCCACAGAGACAATCCCCGTGAGATCAGGAATAAGGCAGAGAAGCAGCGCCGCGACAAGATGAACCGATCCATCGCCGAGCTCGCGGCGATCGTGCCGCAAGTCGTCGCAGCTAGTCGCAAGATTGACAAGACCAGCGTGTTGAGACTGACTGCGCACTTCTTTCGCACTGATTACGGTAAGTGCATTATAATATATATTTTTAAGTAAGATAACACACAAGGCGATTCGCCTGATGGTAAGCGATTAGCGTTGCCTATATGCGTCTATGAAACTAGTAGTAGTGGTAAGTAGTGTACTCACATGGCGCAAAGACCCAAACTGAGTCTTGGCCTCCAACCAACTCCCTATAACTCCTTTACTTTTTCCGCAAAAACGTGGTCTTGGGACCACGCGCGAGTATTATAATTTAGTGGTGTGAGTTTGGACTCACACCACTAAATTATAATACTCACGCGACACGCGGATATACATAAGGCATAACCATGCTAAATTTATTTTCTGTACATGAATCGCCCTGACATTCATTCATTTGGAGTGTCATTTTACTTAGTCGGATAGTGTTGAGTGAAACAGAAATATTCAATCAACATGTGCAAACGGGATGGACAAAACGAAGGAGTACAAATTTAATGAGAAAAAACTAAAATAAAAATGGCAACATTCTACCTATTTCTTTCAAACTACTTCTATCAAATTTGACAAAAAAATGTAAACAATAACAGTTCAACAACAGCAGTTCGTATTTTTAGTGATTAATAAGTTATTTCGAAGTTTTTTCACAATAATGTTGATGAAAATGTGTAAAATAATCCGTGGCGGTGCTTGCCAAATAAATTACACAATGTATATATATGGCGTATGCAGCAGTTGCAAATAGAAAAGTGGTTGCTGCTTTGGCTAAGTGTTTTTAAGAGAACAGCGTATATATCAGGTATGTTTAAGTTGGATTAACAGTACACCATCAAGCTCATTGAATCTCATCATTGAAAACGTAATATAATCGTTATTTTGTCCATAAATAACTATTTTGTGTTATCTATTTGTTTACAACTAAAGTCATAAAATACATTATAGTTTGACTGACAATTTTTGATACTTTTCATGTTGTCCACGTTTAATAAGGAGCAGGAATGTATATATTATATGTATGAAAAATTGTGTTTTAGGGTTCCGTACCCATAGGGAGAAAACGAGACCATATAACTAAGATTTCGCTGTCCGTTCGTCTGTCTGTCTGTCATCTCACGAACCGTTATAGTTATAAGGTTGAAATTTTCACGGATGTATTTTTGTTGCAATACTAAAAATAGAATAAAATAAAACAGGGGCTACCAAACAACAAAGTGCTTTTTTTCCGTTTTTGTTGTATATATGAGATGTTTCATAGAAAGAGTTCAATTCAAAAGAGTCCGACCTGCACTTAGCATTTTTATTTTGTTTTAATGTATTAGGTAGATGTCCCTACGTACAAGTATAAATACAATTGCTTTATTTGGGAATTTCTTTTAACATTATATTCATGGCAACTATTTTACTGTTACCACACTGGTACGTCTATTTTACTTTTAAAAGATGATATTAATCTTATTTATTTTGTATTTTCTAGGCGAATCGAAATCATCAGTCAGAAAATTTGTTTTGGAAAGTATTAAATATAAAGGAAAATGCCCGCCTACGAGTTACGAGACATCGAAAAGACCACCCCACCGCAAAAAATAAAGAATTGGATTACCCTAAAATTTACGATTTATCATTTTATTTTATGTACAGTATTTTTAATATTATATTTGTGTCATATAACACATCGTCTTTTATTATCATTTTATAAAAGTATCATTATTAGACGCATGTCTGGTTTATGTGAAGTATGTGTGTAACTTTTTCGCGCCAGAGCTACTTATCTGATTAAACAGAGGTCAGTGACCAAGTACCGTAGCAATTTTTTTTTTGTGTGGGCATTTTTATGATTGGACGTCTATAATATTTGTCATTTTTCATAATTGGACATTAGTCGTATAAACCTGGGCTTTCGATCGGTGTCGGCTCGTGCGGTGATAAAAGCGCGATGCCAGAATCAGGTCGAATCAGGCCGAGCGGGGGGTCGGGTCAGGTGGATTCTTCACTTTAGAGGTTCTTTCTTTCTTTCTTCAGACTTTTATTAAAAGTCATTATTGATTTAATTCAAAAACAAATGCTTTTATTTATTGTACAAAAATAACATTTTTGTAGCGGGGGTGAAGCCATGGGTTTAGCAAGTATACAAAATAAATATAACGTTACCTAATCGAATGCGAATGCAATAAACGACCAAAACAACATTCTTTCAGCCATGCCTAGTTTACCCTGTATTTTTATGTATTTAATGTCAACTAAAATCGAAATTAAATAATTTGGTTTAAAATAATATTAGTTAGCTGTGATAAGTTTTTCCTGCTTTTTACTGCCTTCTTTCCATTTTTACACCAATTTAGCACACAAAAGGTCATTTTTGTCCGTTAACTATATTATTTTGGATATTTTTAAAAATCAAACGATGCGTGCATCTGTCGCTGAGCGCGTTGTGTGACTGAGCGGCGGGTGAGTTGTACTTTTAACGCCCCGCCCATGTAGTTGTACTTTGCATTGAATCACTTTTTGAGTTGTGTTCGACTTCTATTATTTCCCTAATTCGTTGCCTCCAACGTAATAAGACGCCACGTGTTGTGGGATTTTATCTCGACGTTCTTCTCTTTATATTCTGCTAAACACACCCCATCTGGGTTCAGTAGTTATAACTTTGGGATTTCGTAAAAAACTGAAAGTATTAATGAGGAATAAGGAATAAGCTTATTTCATAGTATGCGGTCATCATAGGGCTTGTTCACGTGTACCCGCGGGCGCGGGCGCGGGCGCGCGGGCGCGAAATATCAAATATATGACGTGCTATGAAAGTGTTCACGTACAACGCACGTGCGGTGTAAGCAAAGTCTGCCGCGCCCGCGCCCGCGCCCGCGCCCGCGTGTTATAGCGTGAACAAGCACATAGTCTGAATGCCTTCGTCAGCAGCACCGTACCTACTCTGCTCAACGAAAGCGTATAATAAAATGAAATGAAATGCTTTATTTGCAAGAATGTTGTACAATTTGGTCTTATTTTTGCTCTAGGTTCTAGACATTCTGCCTCTTTGAAAATTTTCAAATAAACGTACGTGTTGACATTGATAAAACCTGTTTAAGTGTAAAGAAATAGTTTAAAAAGTTGTACCTTTTTTTTAATTATAAATTAACTTTTCATAAAATTCGGTGCCGTTGACGTCTCCTTTATGTGGTTCATGAAGGTACAACTGCATTTGCACCCATAAATGGATAACTTCTTTATTTAAAATATAAACTTCATTTTAATTAATATTAAACTAACGAATGCTAACTACGTGCAATACCTACCCGTATAACTCTCGGTCTAGGTTTTGGACAAATACGATGTCCTTTCTCGGGAGTTCTCATTAAAATTTCAACTCTGGCAAACTAGCGAGCGTAGCGGATGTCACTTTGCCGTTTGAGTTATGATATTACTGGAAAACTATACGGGAGTGAATATGACAAAAACAGCGAGTGCAGCGCTTTATTTGTTGTTTAGTTTCGGGGAAATCGTAGACCTTGCTACGAAGCTACGCGCCTACGAACATTTTAAATAATGTTAACTTTCAACCAAGTTCTTAATAAACTTTCCAAATTCTTTGTATTATTAAAAGTTTTGTTTGTTTATATAAGAAAATTATGAGGTACATAAATAAATTTTCTTGTAGATTTTCCTTTCAGTTTCTTGAGCTAGTAGTTTATTTGTGTTGCAGCATTTTTATACTTGACTCAAACTTCACTAGACTAAAAACTACGTACATATGACGTAATTTTACTTTAAATATACATCCCACTTCTTTTATAACCCCATTGTTTATTTTATACCTTAATTAAAAGATTATATTGAATTGCCATCGACACATTATAGCTAATAATATTGTGAGAAGCCTTGGCTTTATTCAAGCCAATCCTTATAAAAAAATATTCTATGCAAAATTAGTGGGTAAAAAAAAACAAAAATCATACATTAGCATACTCATGAACCATCAGGAACAATTATTTTGAAACTCAAAACCGACCTAGCTCACATACTGGTTCCGATTCTCATCTAGTTTATAAGCTTTCAAAACAACACATGCATTAATGGCGCAGTTGATACTACGATCTAGATCACCGTTTGTATTAATTTGCTAATATTTTCTAGTTTCACCACATTCCTGGCGGTTATTGTTATACTACGTCGGAATGCGAACTCCGCCCATAACGATTAGTATAACGCTACAGATTTGATATGTGCTTAGGGTCGCACACACGGTCAATAAATTGAGTCGATGTCGATGTAAACTAAATGGTCCATTAAATAACACTGCCAGAGTCAAATCACCTACAACATACAGCTTATTAATTACCGAGATATTGTAGCACTATTGTATTCTACATTACGTCGATGTCAACGCAAGTACCTAATATTATAACTTTTTTTCTACTTTATTATTCGATTTCCTTTTTCAAGAGCTTTAGGATTACATCAATGGTCTTACCTTCATACTTCGTATCCGTGATATTCTTGTAAATTATGCGCTATCAATTGGAAGTACGAACATGAAATTGTGATTTTTTTAAATATTCGTAACTTATTTTTGTAAAAAAACAAGTTACGAGGAGTCAACCTATGACCTTCGTCATCTCGAATTGACTGTTCAGATAGGAATATTGTTTGATGTTTGTCTCTATAGACCATATTTTTCTTCTGATCTGTAGTATAGACTATAGATATTAGTATTAGTGTGATTAGAAACTTACTTAATAAACAAATGATCATCTGTCGAGTGTTAAGCTCGTCTTCTTCATCCACTTATATAAGTTGATGAAGGAAAATCGCATCAAAATTAAACTCAATCCGTCGACCGTGTGTAGAAGTCTTAACAAGTCATTAAGAGGCTTACACCTGCATACTACTCTACTGAGATAGTTATCACACAATGTTATTAAAAACCACATTCACCACACGATGGGGAGACTTTACAGAGTTTTGAGGCTTTGCTTGTTTTTATTATTTGTATGTTATGCAATTTTCAAAACTAACGTTATTCTTGTGCATATTAATATTATGATTTATAACGACTAAACTTAGGGTTTAAAGTTAAAAGCGAGGCCACCTTCTGATGATTTCATTCGTAAAGCAGAGCTCACGCCTCGAGGTGCATGTTAAATTCGTCCATTTTTATACTACACCTGTCTGTCATTATTTTATACCTATATCTGACACATAGAGCACTCAAAGAGATAGAAGAGCTTTTATTTCTACACTAGCTGCGCCCAGCGGTTTTATATCTATATGAATTAAATAAAACCGAATAAACAGTATCAAAACTTGCACATTTGAAGACCTTATGGCTTTTCACGATAAACCAGTGGAACGATACTTCAACGAATTATTATTAGAAACATAAACTATTTAATTAATATATAGCCAATTCAACTCAAAAAAAGAAGAACTTATCAAATCGCACACCTAGTACAATACAGGGTCAACTCAAAAAGTATTTTTACAGCAATTGCAATTTTATTTATACTAGTTTAAGTTTGAAATTATAAAAAAATATTTTTTGAGTTGGTGCTGTATTGATGAAATGATCACTGAATAATGTACACTGTACACAATGTAACCTAGAAGATGGTGACCCTATAATTGCGCGCTATAGGTGTCTAAACAATTTGCATTAAAGGTAGAATACAATGAGTCACACAAGCAGAATATTAATAACATTTTATAGTAAACACTAGTCACTGGTCATGGCACTTGTAAAAGCTACTTGATTAATTGTACATACATTTATAATTAATCTTTTTTTAAACTTTTGATTAAAAATCTAATAGGCAACTATCGTAGTAACTAACACCTGCAATTTCGTGTCAAATAGCGGTTTCATATATCTTAATCCAATAGCAACACAACAACAAAATAGGCCTCAAATTGGCAAGCTGCACCAATTAAAGTTCGCCAACGGACATATGAAACAGCTAGTTGCTTGAAAGTTGCGAAATTTGCCAGTACCAGTTCCTGCAATATTTGCTTAGTCTGCAATTTGCAAAAATAAAGTAGAAAGGGTTATTTGTTTATATAAATACCTACATAAAACCATACTCACAATTCAAAATATATTTTCTCGTGGTATTATAATAGGTAATATGTGAATTATATATTATCATAAATTATAATTAGGTATGTTATTTTCTTTAAAAAAAGAAACGACCTGTAAATCTGAGTCCTTTTTATGTCTTTATGCCTAAGGAGCCCAGAAGAAGCCTAGGGAGGGCACAACGAATACAAAATTCCATTGTTTTAAAAAGTCCTTGAACAACGTCTACTTGAAAGTGCACACCGGTTTATTAACAGGATCATTTTATTGATAAGATCAGGTCGAGAAATGCAATT
Source organism: Hemithea aestivaria (assembly GCA_947507615.1). Lineage (NCBI taxonomy): Eukaryota > Metazoa > Arthropoda > Insecta > Lepidoptera > Geometridae > Hemithea > Hemithea aestivaria. The sequence goes on from OX382323.1 coordinate 8,931,056, forward strand.
CAAGACTGGATCAACAACACGTCCGCATCCCTAGAGTAACAATTTCTATTTTTGACTATGAAGTTGGAATTAGATTCATACCGTTTATCCACTAGAATGCTGCGGCTCAAACTAAGAACTAGTGCAAAGTGCAAATCTAATTTTAACTGCGGTTAGAGCATGTCTTACTTAGTATTGAAATGGACCAATCACTCGTTTAATGGCGAATTAGAAATTTCTAAACGGCAACGTACAGTGCCATAGTAAAATTATAGTCTTAATAAAGTTATAGTAAATAGTTGGCCGACACCAAACAAAGGTATATTATATTACGATGTGTGACATTGCTGGGACAATTTTTATACTCTAACGTGATATCTTCGAGGAAAAAAGCGTAACTTTTGTTCATAAAACAAGTGTAATTTAAAAAACTTTAGACAAAAAGCAAACAAGCTTTTATTATTATTACCATCTAGCACCAATGTACTCTTTAAGACGAATTAAATGAGCCCAAACTCGACGGGGTTTCGTTGTTTTATTACTGAGTTCCTATGGCCACCTTCCTGCTCGATGTCATAATAATATTGCATTGTCATCCTATTTATATATGCATGATAAATTTCAGCTCAATCGGAAAGAGAATCAAATTAAAATTTACATGATTTGATTATAGACAGACAACAGACAGGTGAGAGTAAATAAAAGCTTGTAACAATATATAATATTTTCTTTTTCCATGGTTCATCGTTACCGCGAGATTGAACCTCCTATCAACCACCATGAAATCATGATGTTGATTCGTCCACTTATATACGTATTTTATGCATTCCTCTCATTTTGATTAGGTAACAGGAACAGGTACAATTTAAATACGGTTATTCTGAATATGTAATACAATACAAGTCATCACGAAGGTCATTAGCTTGAATTGGAATTGATTTCGCTTTCATCATCATTTCTAATCAGCATTTTACATCCTAAAGCTGAGAATGCAGAACTGCTGTTTATTTAACTACTCGTATAATACGAGTATGTGCAGTATATGGTGAAAATGTCAGATACCTACTGATACTGCTTTCATAGAAACTGACGTCGCGAAGTTAATACCTCAAGAGTACGTTCTCTTTATCAATGTGATCGTACATAATTGTCGATTTTGAACGTCTTTTATGTACGATAGTTTTTGTTATTATAAAACAAAGTACATTAAACCTGATTGTTGACTGAATGATGATTCTGTGCTTATGCTACGGAATTAATCAAAATGTGCGTAAATACATATATATGTCATATGTATTGTTTTAGTTTTTATTAGTTTTTAGACATCGCGCTTTAAAATTGCGCGATGTCTACCGTTTTAACATAGTCGTTTTTATGATTATAAGTAAGTAAAAATGCAACGCAGTCAAACACATAGTGTGATATAACAGCTTGCGTGTTTAGTAACGTGAGTATAATACCGGCGCGGCGCCTGCGCACGTGGTCTGACATGCTTAGACGCAGAACACAGTCAAAGGTTTCCCGGACTACTTTAACATTAAACTGGCGAAAAAACAGAGAAGGTACAAGTGGACTGCATCATCATCATCATGTCAGCCGTAAGACGTCCACTGCTGAACATAGGACTTCCATATGTACCGGTTGAAAGCGTCAGTGGTATCAGTGGTGGTACCAGTGGACCGCATAGCTGATGGTAAAAACCCTGCAGACCCTTCAACATTATAGCTGTTATTGTGGAATTGGCAGCTCTACTGGGCTATTCACTTGTCCATCAGGGAACCGAAACGAAAACCGATTCGATTTGATATCTCAAAATGTATGAAATGACGTATTAAGTCGTATCGATTGAGTGTGATCGATTGACTGGTAGACTTTAAAGATAACTGTTTTTTTTAAGTTTTTTCTTTTTATAATTGCATTTTATATGCTAAAGCAAAATGGCCAGCATTTTAACCACTATATTTTAGTGCAAAAACCTTAAGAGAATAATGAGTGGCAATGTGCAGTTACTCATAAAGGTCGGTAATCGTGGGCTATCCAACTTCTATAATCACAAATCACAAACCAGTTCAATTTACAACTTGGCAACACTGAATTCGTACGAGAGTTTTAGTTAAAGACATTAAAATGGCGCTCACGAGTTAAGGACACTTACATACACTCGTACTATATATCAACTACAAAATTTTTAGTACAAATCAACTGCATGTAAACATAGCCACAGAGTACATAGCAATAGAGGTAACACGGCTGAAATATTTAATTGCATTATGTATAGTGTACATTCTCCACATGATTTGCCAGTTGTGGTAGGCCGCGCGCCGTTTACAGAAAATGTGACGCGCTCAGCCGATCTTATTTTAGCGGCAAATTAGTCACCCAACTCATCATGATCGTAACTCGTAAACTTTATTGCCTAGGTGCATATAATATGCATATTGCTACTTTATGCACTAGCTGGATACAGATAAACCTTGATGAGCCAGATGACCTTGATTTTTCACTTTTACAAATTGAATGGACTGGATGCAAGGCTCTGCCGATTCCCAGTCCTCCGTCACAAAGGCGATGCGGGGTTGCCGCCGGGTTGTTTTAGTGAGTGTACCCGTGCAGTCGCTCTTCAAGGGGATTCCCACATAACCCTCCCATAGCCCCGAATGGCAGGGTATGCGTAATGCACTTTTTCTCGGCGAAAACAAAAAAAAATACAAATTTTGAACCCACTTTCATCCTTCACATAGGTGTCGAAATGTCTAAAATCCTTTGCTAGGGCAAGACTTCGTCATAAGAACTACTTTTTTATTGAATAATAATAAAATAATATTTAATAATAATAATATTTTTCTAATTGTTTCAATAAAGTGCCATTCTATTCTGTCTATGTGGATATCACTACATAGTATAAAACAAAGTCGCCTCCCCGTCTGTCTGTCTTAGATCTTTAAAACTACGCTACAGATTTTAATGTAATTTTCTTTAATAGATAGATTCAAGAGGAAGGTTTATATGTATAATACATGCATGTTATAGTAGAGAAACACTGATAATTTTCAGTATGTAATAAATTAACAAGCCTTTAATCATCAACATCTAGCCTTTAACTGTGCTTTGATAGCGCTGTCATTCATGATGACTTTAATATACTGTTGAAACCATAGATCTACACGTAGATCAACAGTCATTCCAAAAACGAGTGACCAATTTTTATTTGTCAAAAATCAAAATTCTGAGGCGCTAGTTAGGACTTTTACAGGGTCAGACAAACCTTTTTGTGTTTCAAGTCATTGTATATTTTAAACTGGTAGTATTTATTTTAATTAAATAAAAAATAATTTTAAATAATTAAATTTTAAAAAAAAATGTTATAATATAGCATATATTATGTAGATTAAATAGAATATAACTTTTAATTAAACTTTTTAATATTTAACAAAAACTTTAAGGCTTCCGTGTTGACTACGGAAGCCTTAAAACGGTCACAATAAGTAACAATAGAATCGCTTTTCTTTTCTATCTTACCATACTCGATATATAAGAGATTATTTTGGTCTTGTTTGGCCTTGTTTCTCTATGCGTCTAGGCTTTGTACTCTATGCTTGAGACCTGGTAGGCAACATGCTAGGTGGTTTATGAAAGTAAATATCCTGGCGTTACGCCAGCCATATGTTTATCCAGTTTATCTGATGCACTATGAAGTGCATCTTTTGATTGCATCCTGATTTGTTTTGAATGCGTACGAGATATGCTTATTAATTTGTAATGGTGGCATTTCGAAGCTATAAAGCTTATCTTCTAATGAGTTTGTGTTGCATGAAAGTTATCTATCAAAATATTATTATTTCTATCCATCAATTCTAAAGAGGCACATATCACTAACTGACTCACCAAACTTGCTGAAAAATACGACCAATTATTGTCACACTTACCAAGGTTTGTTATTTTATTAAAATCGGTCGAATCGATGACTTTGGGTCCCGGTGGTTTCCAAAAAGATATGTACCTTTAGAATAATGTCGTGTTGTAGGCCTTGTAACCCAAAAATGCAATATAGAGGTAGCCACACAACCTTATTTTTCTCACGGTGTCAAAAGGGTACCTAATGTTCTGTTATACCTACTCGTGGTATAAACCCTAACTATATTTTATTAAGTTTTTATTTTAAAATAGTATTATTTTAAATTTTATTATTTATGTTTCTCGAGTCTTGGTAATTGTTACCTGACACCTGGCTTACTCATAACATCTCGAGCCTTTATCCTAAACTGTTCCACAAATTCCTATCGATATAACCACCGGATATTTTTTTTTTTTGAAGTGAAAACTTCTTTAGCGGCGCTGAGCACTTTTTTGTATGGGTAAAAACTTTCAAACTCGCGTCAGGGTCACGTGATGCTGATCGAAAAAGCGTAAGATCGAGGGGAAGGGAGAGGAACTAGTATCTCCCACTCTTTCTACCGTGCCTGAGTGTGCTGCTCTGTTTAGGCGGCACAGGGGGCTTAGACAAGCGCGCGCCCGATATTTTTTTTTATATTTTATATTTATATTTTATATATTTTTTATTAGACACTTAAATAGGTTCGAATCAAAACTGTTTGTTTCTTACTTAAGTTATCATAAACCAATTGTATCAGTTGTAAAAATTTGCGATGATGATTCTGATAATAACGATGGTGCGATGGTGGTGGCGTCGAAATTATGGATGGAAGTTGATTTTTTTATTTAACTGTAACCGAACATATTAACGTGTGCCGTGTGACACAGAAAGACACAGAAAAATTAATTCTTTGACTGGTGATATTTTTTTATTTATAGCGAAAATAAATTTATAATAATAATATGGAAATCAAGGAAAATAATGTTAATTCTTTTTAAAGTATTTTTGTAGAATGTCATAACAATTTCATATTATAGTTTACGAGTCCTTTTCACGAAAGAGGTCCCGCGGAATTTTGCGGAACTAAATTGAATTATTTCGATAATTACCGGACTTTATGTCCTAAATATTTTTTATTAGTTATACAAATTTAATAATAAATACATATTTAATTAAGAAATTAAATTTGAGATATTATGAGGCGTTAAAAAGTTATAAATAAACTAACTTTTAAAATTTGCGATAGTGGCGCCCCGCAAAAAGGACTCCTTTCGTGAAAAGCACTCTACTTAATTTATTATAATAGGTACGTGTGCAAAAAACGCAAGAAAATTAGAAACAGCGCCACCTACATTACGAGACAACTATTTTGAACTAAGTGAACAGTGCTTGTGTGCCAGTCTCAACGTAGTACAAAAGAATTTCCGCCAGGGTAACGCCGATAATTATTGAATTTTGTTAAATTATCGAAATTTAAACTTAAAACAAATTATTTTCATTTATCTATGCTAAGGGGATTTTTTAAAAGTAGTAAATACATTATATATTAGTCTGTTCAAATTTTTTCTCAATCGTTATTAATAAATCGATATATGTAACGCCATCTAGCGAAATTATTTTAAACTAAACTGCAACTGTTCCTTTTGGGTCCCCATGCTTCGGTGAATAAAAAAAAATACTTTTTCTAAACAAGAAATTTGTATGGGATGGCCGGTGTAGTCTTGACATTACTGCGGGATCCTCTTAAACCATGCTTCAAGGGATAGATACGAGTATTATAATAATCTAGACTTTGTATCGTAGGTATCACTAAAATCTACGAGTCATCATCCTCAGTCTATGTTCGTCCACTGCTGGACATAGGTTTCCCCCATGGCACGCCACTCTACTCAGTCCTCCGTCATTCTCCTCCAACCGCTCCCAGCGACCCTTCGGATATCATCGCCCCATCTCGCCCAAGGACGCCCTAACTAAGTTTGTCGAGACGCGGTCTCCACTCTAGAACACGTTTACCCCATCGATAATTATTATCGGTTCTGCGGCAAATTTGACCAGCCCATTGCCACTTCAGCTTGCTTAACTTTTCGGCTACGAGTACATAATACTATGTATTCCAGGAGTTTCCTAGATAAGTACTTGTACAGAAATATCTGCGTTACAATAATTTATCTCTTGTCAAGATGTCTATCTATATTAATAAACCTTTATCTAGTATCTGCAGGGATAAATAACAGTGACAATTATTATATTTTAGGCGTTAATGGTGCCTAACTGAAGTAGGTAGTGTAAGTGAAACACTAAATCAGAAGGTAAAATATGGAATGTTTATTTACAAAAATGAGCCTACCTATATACAAAATAAATACCTTACAACTAGCGTATACAAAAGAAAGTTTTATGAGAAATTAGAAAGAGAAGAAATATTTACATGAAAGAGATAGAAACAGTGATATAAAATTGATGCGCAGATCGATGTGCGCAGGGTATATATATTGCGGCTCGCGTAAATACAGCGCGCGGGAGTTGGCCTCTTCATTCGCCCGGACGTCGCCTCGCCGCTCACACGTGTTCACGTGTGCGCCCCAGCTCATCGAAGTGTTGTGAAGAAGTCTAGATTCTAGACTGTAGTGACAAGTGTGAAGTCTAGACTGGAGCGACGTGTGTGAAGTCTGGACTGCAGCGACGTGTGTGAAGTCTGGACTGCAGCGACGCGTGTGACTTGTTTCTTCATTGAACAAACAACAAAACCGCCCTTTTCAAGGCGTCTTGTTTCTAGTTTGAACAGCAGAAAAACCGCCCTTTTCAAGGCGATGGTTTTCTATTGTTTCTTGAAGATCTGCATACACGAACGTTGTGAAATAAATGAAGTGAAGTGCTTGAGTGTTGTGTTTTCTTTCTTCCCTGGTAACTTGTAGGTATTTGTGCTGTGTTGTAAGGTATGTTGTAGCCATGTCCGGGTATATTGTGGACATGGTGAGGTACATCGCAGGTATTGATCTTGAGGTACGTGGTAAGGTAAGGTACTTGTAGGTATGTAGTGTAGTGCACCTACAGTACTCCCCCTCAAGCGAAGCGTACCGGCAGTTTTATATTGCGGCCGGATCTTGATTGCTTCGTAGCAGGTACGGATGCTGTAGGTATATGTAGATCACTCGATGACGGAGTAGCTGCGCTGTCTGTGGTATTAGCGGGTGCATCGACGTCAGTGTCGAGGTTGATCGTGTAGGCAGGTTTCAGGCGATCGATCGATATAGTGGGCGATCGATTGTCAGGAACTTTTAGTAGGAACGTTTTATCGTTCCGCTCGACGACTTTGTACGGCCCTTCGTACGCAGGTTGCAGCGGCTTCTTGACTGCGTCCGTGCGCACGAAAACGTACTCGCAGGTCTTGAGATCTTGGTTGACGAATATGGGTCGGCTGTTGCTATGCGGCGTTGTAGGTTGCGCAGGCTTCACGGCGGCGATGGAGTTGCGCAGGCGATCAACGAAGTCGTAGTCCATGTCGCAGGATGATGTGACGGACGGCGCGGCCAAAAAATCGCTCGGTAGGCGTAGGTTTTGGCCGTAGGTAACCTCGGCGGCGCTTACGCCCGTATCGCTTCGAGCGGCGGCGCGTAGACCCATAAGGACTGTAGGTAGCTCGTCGATCCACGTAGAGTTTTGAAGTCGTGTCTTGAGCGCAGTCTTGAGTGTGCGATGCCAGCGTTCGACCATGCCGTTTGATTGTGGGTGATACGGCGTCGTGCGGTTGCGTTTGATCCCCATAGCGGCGAGTAGTTTGGTGAACAGCTGACTCTCGAACTGGCGGCCTTGGTCACTCGTTAGGTACATTGGGCACCCAAAACGAGTAATCCAATTTTCGTAGACTATTTTTGCGACGGATTCGGCTGAGATGTCTTCGGTAGGTATAGCTTCGGCCCATCTAGTCACTCGATCGATCATAGTGACTAAATATCGATGTCCGTGTGAAGATGTAGGCAGTGGTCCGACTATATCGACGTGTATGTGTTGGAAGCGGTCAGTTGGCGGGAATTTTGAAATTTCGCTCCAAGTATGTCGTGTGATCTTGCATTGTTGACATCGAATACATTGTCTCGCCCAGGAAGCGACGTCGGCGTTGATTGAAGGCCAGAAGAATTTTTCAGTGATCAGCTTGCGTGTGGTGCGTATGCCAGGGTGACTGATGTTGTGGACGGCGTCGAATGCGTCGCGGCGAAATTCTTCTGGTAGGTATGGTCGGATGGACGGTGTAGATGTCTCGCAGTACACAGGCTTTGACGTTCCAGGCAAAGTAATTGGTTTGAGCGCCAAATTACTTTGTTGGCTGAGCTTGTGTATTGTAGTGATGTCTCGTTCTTGCGCGGCTGCGATCTTGTTGTAGTCGAGTGTTGTTGGGCACGTAATTGTTTCGACTCTGCTGAGTGCGTCGGCTACGATATTGTCTTTGCCGCTGATGTGGCGAATATCAGTGGTAAATTCGCTAATGAAAATCAGCTGTCTTGCACGGCGTGGTGTCTCAGATGGTGATGGCGGCTTCTGCAGTACGTAGGTTAGAGGCTTGTGATCGGTGAAAATGATGATGTTTCGGCCTTCGAACATTTTGCGGAAGTGTTTTACTGACATGTAGATAGCCAGTAACTCTCTGTCGAATGTACTGTACTGTCGTTGTGCGTCGCTGAATTTCTTCGAAAAATAGCCGAGAGGTTGCCATTTTTCATCGATGTACTGTTGTAGTACTGCTCCGGCGGATTTGTCTGAGGCGTCGGTGAAAATAGCGATCGGTGCGGTGTGCGATGGATGAGCGAGCAAAGCTGCGTTTTTAATCGCATTTTTGCAGGCTTCAAATGCAGATGTCGCTTCGTCGGTCCATTGTATTTCAGTCTTGTCTCGCTTTTTCACGGAGTGCAGATAGGCATTGAGTGGTGCTTGAATTGTAGCGGCGTTCGGAAGGTGATCTCGATAGAAATTCATCATTCCGAGAAAGCGCCTTAGTTCTTCAATAGTGTTCGGCTTGGTGTAGTTCGTGATTGCTGTTACTTTTTCGGCAGGCGGTAAGATTCCTTCTCTTGAAACTGTGTATCCTAGGAATTTTACTTGCGGCTGGCCTAGGACACATTTGGCGGGATTAATAGTGATGCCGTTGTCTTCAAGTCTTCGTAGTACAGTGCGAAGGTGTTGTTGATGCGTAGTTTCGTCTGTAGAAGCGATCATGACATCGTCGACGAACGGGAATACGTAGTCGAGTCCGCGCAGTACTTCGTGAATGAAACGTTGAAACGTTTGGCCGGCGTTCTTGAGTCCGGGTACCATTCGCGGGAACTCGAATAGACCCATCGGTGTGATGATTGCTGTCTTCTCGATGTCTTGTTCGCGCGTTCGCAGTTGTGAGTATGCGCGGTTTAAGTCGATCACGCTGAATATCTTCTTGTCGGTGAGTTGAAAAGTGAAATCTTTCACTCGTGGAATCGGGTAGCGATCAGGTTTCGTGCAGGCGTTAAGTCTTCTGTAGTCGCCACATACACGAATGCTTCCGTCTTTTTTAGGAACGATGTGTAGCGGTGATGCCCAGGGACTTTTGCTTGGACGGCATATTCCCTGTTCGATCATATGCTGGAACTCTTTGCGAACGGCTTCGTAACGATGCGGTGCGATCGGACGTGCGCGACAATGTACAGGCGGTCCGCTCGTTTCAATGTAGTGTTCGACGTTCGGCTCGATTGCGTTCGGTGTGGGAGTGAGACGGGTGATACCGGGAAACTCGGCGAGTATCGCGTGGTAGCTCTGTGTGTCGTCGATCGTCTTGATTGTAGGCATGTTGCAGGCTTGAATAGTGGAGATCGCAGTGAGGCTGGTTTTACCGTCGATTAATCGTCGTTTAGGTAGATCAACGATTAACTGATGGTGTCGCAGGAAATCAGCGCCGATTATTGGCTTTCCCACGTCAGCGACGATGAAGGTCCACTGGAACGGTCTTCGTAAATTGAGGTCGAGCGTGATTGTCTTCTCCCCGTATGTAGGTATGACGGTGTTATTTGCAGCGTACAGTTGAAAATCGAGCGGTTTAGGTTGCGCTCCTTTTGGTCGCGGTAAAACGGAGATATTGGCGCCGGTGTCGATGAGGAATTTATGTTGAGAATTCTTGTCAACGACGAATAGGCGGTAAGAATTTTCTTCTATGCTGGGTTGAGCTTCTGGTGATATTTGTTTAGGTTTTCCGACTTCGCATTTTGTGTAGCTACACGGTGTAGTGCAGTGGCGTGCTTGTGCGCCGTACCGACGATGATAATAACAGTGCGGTGAAACTGTGTTACTGGAGCTTCTTCTTGTCTTGTTATTGTTGTTGAGACTCGTCGGCGTTGCATTGTGGCAGTAATTGAAGATTCGTTGTTGCTCCGATTTGATGGCGGCAACTTCGAATTTTAGCGTGCGGATTACTTCAATGAGGTATTTGTTGAAGTCGGAGTCTTCTTGTGACGACAGTGGCGGTGGCGTGATGTAGGTGGTGGTGGACTTCGCTGTGTTCGAAGCGGCGGCGGCAGCTGCAGTGGGGTCCATGGTGGATTTTCTGCGTGGTCGTCGTGCAGAGCTTCGTCTTGATAATATGGTGTCGGTCACCACTGTAGGTACCAGTGAACGGCAGCGACAGCGGTGATGAGACTTCGAGCGATGTGTCACCACATTAGGCGGTAGCGACGGTGAACAGTCTTCGGGCCATGGTGTACAGTCTTTGGACGACGGTGAACAGTCTTCGGGCCACGGTGAACAGTCTTCGGGGTCACCACTTTAGGCGTTAATGGTGCCTAACTGAAGTAGGTAGTGTAAGTGAAACACTAAATCAGAAGGTAAAATATGGAATGTTTATTTACAAAAATGAGCCTACCTATATACAAAATAAATACCTTACAACTAGCGTATACAAAAGAAAGTTTTATGAGAAATTAGAAAGAGAAGAAATATTTACATGAAAGAGATAGAAACAGTGATATAAAATTGATGCGCAGATCGATGTGCGCAGGGTATATATATTGCGGCTCGCGTAAATACAGCGCGCGGGAGTTGGCCTCTTCATTCGCCCGGACGTCGCCTCGCCGCTCACACGTGTTCACGTGTGCGCCCCAGCTCATCGAAGTGTTGTGAAGAAGTCTAGATTCTAGACTGTAGTGACAAGTGTGAAGTCTAGACTGGAGCGACGTGTGTGAAGTCTGGACTGCAGCGACGTGTGTGAAGTCTGGACTGCAGCGACGCGTGTGACTTGTTTCTTCATTGAACAAACAACAAAACCGCCCTTTTCAAGGCGTCTTGTTTCTAGTTTGAACAGCAGAAAAACCGCCCTTTTCAAGGCGATGGTTTTCTATTGTTTCTTGAAGATCTGCATACACGAACGTTGTGAAATAAATGAAGTGAAGTGCTTGAGTGTTGTGTTTTCTTTCTTCCCTGGTAACTTGTAGGTATTTGTGCTGTGTTGTAAGGTATGTTGTAGCCATGTCCGGGTATATTGTGGACATGGTGAGGTACATCGCAGGTATTGATCTTGAGGTACGTGGTAAGGTAAGGTACTTGTAGGTATGTAGTGTAGTGCACCTACAATATAATAGAAATTGGAAGAACAATAATATTATTGTCAAAGGCCTGTCTGCGATGTTGACGCAGAGTTCTAAAATGTTGAGCATTGTCTTTGCTAACTGAAGGACCCGGAATTTACCCTGGGGCGACATAACCGGATACATTACAGGGATAGAATATTATCTAATGTTATAAATTCCGAAATTTAGATATCTTTTATATTATATTGTAACAGAAACGGATATTTTTGCCAACTTTTTAGCACGTTACATGACAAATTTAAGAAACATCTTCGATTAGGAACATCTTCATTACTTCATACATTATTTTGCGATTAAAACATTTTTAGAGGTATTTTCATGTTTTTTTTTCTATTGAGCGAAAATAATGGAATTGTGTGTACAGTGTACAACCCAAAAATAAAGTATATCCTGTAGAAATACATTTTTTTTGAAGTGAAAACTTCTTTAGTGGCGCTGAGCACTTTTTTTTGTATGGGTAAAAACTTTCAAACTCGCGTCAGGGTCACGTGATGCTGATCGAAAAAGCGTAAGATCGAGGGGAAGGGAGAGGAACTAGTATCTCCCACTCTTTCTACCGTGCCTGAGTGTGCTGCTCTGTTTAGGCGGCACAGGGGGCTTAGACAAGCGCGAGCCCGATATTTTTTTTATTCACTATGTTGCATTGGATCGAATACAATAAGGCCTACAATACTCACGTATTCAGTCTACTATGGCTGTTAATTCTAGCATTTTACGACTCTAAAATAACATTATTTTTGTTGGTTACTAGTGATAGACACCAGTACGAAAATAGCCAATAAGCAATTGTAAGGAGTACGAGTATAAGAACATTTATTATTATAATACAACTAGCTGGGCCCAGCGGTTTTACCTAGTGTATTGTAGCCTATCTGTTATTCCAGGGTCTAAGCTATATTTGCCGCGGATGAGTGCTTCGGCGTACCCGCGGCCCCGGCATTATGGCGTCCCGCAGGAACACCCCAAGGTTTTTTAGTGGGTATCCCCGCCGCGCCCATCTGCGGCGGGGGAGTCTCACATACCGCCCCGCGCCCCCCGGCGTGGGGTGATGACGCGTAACGCATTTTTCCTGGGACAAAAAAAAAAAAAAAGGTAGTGGTCAAAAGGCTATTTCATCCGCTGCCCCGACGGCGTTTGGTCCTCACTTACAGGAGGACCCCTCCGCGGTGGGGTGAAGAGGAGTTTCACCCCACCCTCTCAAGGGGCGCGCGGAAACACCGCGCGCGCCACCTCGTGGGTCTGTGCTTGCGGCGACGAGTACCCCCGTACTCGCCGCCTAGACCCAGGTTATGGGGGCTGGAGAAGGGCGTGGAAGATACGCCTCCGACGCCCCCTTCTCCGGGCACGCATCGGGAGGTCGGTGGTGACCTCCCGTTCGCGTTCCGCGATCTCCTTCTGCGAGATGACACTCTCGCAGAACGAAACCGCGGCCTGCCACGACTCCTCGCTCGCAACCATGGCTCTTACCATGGTTGCCAGCGAGAGTTCGCCCCCCATAACAGCGACGAGGGTACGACGCTCACTGACCCAAGCTGGGCACTCCTCCAGTGTGTGCTGCGCCGTATCCACGTCGCTACCACAGTGGTGGCAAGCAGGGGTCGGTTCCCTGCCGGCTACGTGGTGCAAGTACTTTCCGAAGCATCCGTGCCCGGAAAGCACCTGCACGAGCCGGAAGGTCAAGGACCCGTGCTCTCTGTCCGTCCACTGCTGGAGTAGTGGACGGACTGCCACCACTGTCCAGCTGCCTGCTCGAGGGTGGGCCAAACGCGTACTCCACCTCTCGAGCAGTGCCTCCTTGGCTTCCTCCTTCCACCTCTCTACCTCCCTGGGAGACGCGGTGAGCCCGCGGAGGCGGAGCGCGGCACGCCACTCGTAGCGCGCCGCATACAGCTCCGCCTCCAGGTCCCAGGGGGGAGATCCTGCGAAGAGGCACGCCGCCTCGTAGGAGACCGTGCGGTAACCCCGTATTACCCCGACGGCCATCACCCTCTGAGGACGTCTCAGATGGGCGATGGTTTGCTCCGTCAGGGCATCCACCCATACGGGGGCTCCATACAGAGCCATGGACCGCACGACTCCCTTTTGACCACTACCTCGCTTGATGTTAAGCCAAGCGGTCATTATGACTGTTCCGGCATGATGTTCAGTGAAGCCAGGGAGCCATTCATCCCACCTTTTAGGTTTAGTCTGCTACCATCTATGGCCGCATCGTCGCTTACAAATAATTAATTACTTATTATTAGAATTATATATTATTTTAGATATTTTTGTTACTGATTGTACCTTTTTCATTTTGACAAAATAAGTAGGACGAGTTGTGCAATGAAAATAGAATTAATTTTGATTTTCTTTAACTCGTCCCATTTGGGCTGTAGGCTTGTAGGACGAGCTGGGAATCACTCATTTATTCTTATTTGTATACCTACATGAATTTATTTTATTGACATTTTTAAATTTATTTTCTACACTAATTACCTATTATTATTGGCATGTTTAAATAATGAGTTAAATTATGTACTAATATTTATTGTAAATGATGTATTGTGTAATGTGGGTTATTAGTTACCAAAATAAAGAAAATTTTAATTTAATTTAAAATCACATGAGATGGTGGTCAATATTGAATTTAAAAAAAAAACTCAATGTGCTACCAGATCTCTATATCATATGTAAAGATATTCTTACCCTTCCTATGTTCTCGTAGTAGATTTGTGATGTAAGCATTCACCTAGTTTCGATATAACATGCCACAATAAGCTTGCTCGCCATCTTTTATTCCGATTGGGTTTAGAGAGCTACTTTATGATTTGGCGGGATGTATTGTTAACCTAGAAAACTTAATAATGATTAGCAAGACTGAAAAATGCTCTATAATGTGTCATATTCATATTCATTTATTGCGTTCCATACATAAGTATAATGTAAGATGTTAAACAATTTAAAATAGGTATGGACCCTGTCGGGGATTGCATAAGTTTAGGAGAGAGGGAGAATAATTTGTAATAATTGTGTCCGTATATGTAGCGTCCGTGGCCCAGTGGTCGTATGTCCGGATTATGATCCGGAGAGGCCCTAGGCTTGAGTACAAATCTCATTGTGGTAAAAACTTTTCGCCGGGACGCTACTGTGTTTCGAAAGGCACGTAAAACTGTTTCCTAAGATACATCGTAGGAGACAGTAAAGTCATATTGCAGGCCTTGTAATCTTGGTGACCTGAAACTGCATCATAACATAATATTATGTTAGCCCCTCAACATATATTTATGATTTGACTCTGACAGTGTAAGCAGGATAACCTGTTCTGTTGAAATATAAAGTATATTATGTTACTTGATAAAATATTAGAATAGAATAGAACTTTATTCACGGCTATAAAACACAGAAAACAAAAAAAAAATACAAATAAAAGAAACAGTATATCTAACTAGGAACAAACTAAATAAAGGTATAAACAAACTAAACAAAATACAAAATAATAATTATATTAGAAATAACAATATCTTTTTTAACCTTTGGCCACGCTCTCGCCTGATCTTAAGCGACGATGTGGCCGCAGATGGTAGCAGGTTTAACCTAGAAGGCGGGATAAATCCCTCCCTGGCTTCACTGAACATCATGCCGGAACACAGACGTAATGTCCGCTTGACGACACGGTTTTGTCCAGTGGGTGGTAACTAGCCACGGCCGAAGCCTACCACCAGTATCTTGTTAAAGTTAAGCGAACAAGTATACCTCCAGTTAATAATGAAGGTAAAACCACGCGCCACAACTTGTTCAGAAATACAAAACATTCTTTTAAAATAGTTTCTAACTTTATAATAGGAGCTCGTAAAGTAAAATGTCTTGAACTAACTAAAATGAAGGAGGAATTTTAACTTCGATTAGATATGCAACTGGATACGTCACTAGGTGACCCCTGTTGCCAAAATTTTGACCAATTTTTAGGATCATAGTTTATTTTTCAGAATTTTGGGTATACAATGAGATCTTAAAACTAGTAGGTTCCATAAAAATTCTGCCTTTAAAGGCGTACAGATATTGAGTAAATTGCTATTTATAATAATTCTAGTTACTATAATAATTAATCGAAAATATTTCACGAGTTGTGCCGTTTTGTTGTTATTGTTAAAAAAAGACCGCCATGCATAAAACTATATTATAACAATGCTGGTTATTCCTGTGTATGCATGTAATTGTGTGAGTATTTTTGAAGTGAAAACTTCTTTAGCGGCGCTGAGCACTTTTTTGTATGGGTAAAAACTTTCAAACTCGCGTCAGGGTCACGTGATGCTGATCGAAAAAGCGTAAGATCGAGGGGAAGGGAGAGGAACTAGTATCTCCCACTCTTTCTACCGTGCCTGAGTGTGCTGCTCTGTTTAGGCGGCACAGGGGGCTTAGACAAGCGCGCGCCCGATATTTTTTTTTATATTTTATATTTTTTTTATTACACTTAAATAGGTTCGAATCAAAACTGTTTCTTACTTAAGTTATCATAAACCAATTGTATCAGTTGTAAAAATTTGCGATGATGATTCTGATAATAACGATGGTGTAAAAGTCGTCGAAATTATGGATGGAAGGTGATTTTTCTGAGAGATAAAATTTAATGTTATATATAAATAACGATATAATATTATAAATAACAACATATAAATTGTCATATTTGTGTACGATAGCGCAATAAATAAACATTGTATTCTACCTCATAAATGATAGTATTTTTATACTTATAATTAAACACAACGTTAATATTGAAGTTTTCACTTCTGCCGGCACTCCCGGAGTGCTATTTTTTTTTTTTTTATTTGCTTGTTGTGGCTTTTCATATCACTGCGGCCAGAAATGACCTATTGTGATCTCCACATTAAGGGTGAGAAGGCCCCATTTGCGCGGCGTTAAAGTTCGCCACTGACCCTTGCAGCTTCGAGGAACTGAAGGATTTTCCTGGGGTTACTCTCTCTAAGCTCGTCCGGGCTAAGCTGGTGCTGACCCAAAACGATGCTACGTATGCGCATCAGAGCTTCACACTCTCCTAGTAGGTGGAGAGGCGTTTCATCCGCCTCCTCACAGAATCTACAGGTTTGTGTGTCGCATAGCCCTAATTTGAACATGTGCTTGTTAAGGCGACAGTGTCCAGTTAGGGCTCTGGTTATGATGCGTAGGTTGTTTCTGCTTAGCGCTATGACTTGGTTATTAAACCGTTTGTCATAGGCTTTCACAAGAGACTTTGAATGACTCATGCCTGGACAGCCTTTCCATAGCTTGGTTGACTCCCCAATGCATGAGTTTATTAGGGTTCTGAGTGCCAGACTTTTGGGAATGCCACAAAAGGGCTCAGGTCCAAACTGCGTGCCCCCTGCCCCAGAGCGCGCGAGCTCATCAGCACACTCATTACCGTAGACGCCCTCGTGTCCCGGGACCCATCGGAGGACAACGCTGTTTCTAGTGCCCAAAGCATTCAAGTGCAACATACAATCCTCGACTAACCTGGACGTGACAACTGTCGAGTCCAGCGCTAGGAGGGCAGCCTGGCTGTCAGAATTTATATAGATGGTATGGTTGATGTAGTGCCTTTGTAGGTTAATATGTGCACATTCAAGAATGGCATATATCTCCGCTTGGAATATGGAGGCGAGGGTACCCAGGCTAGCACTCTTGCCAACCCTGGGACGCTCGCCATACACTCCATAGCCTACATCAGCCCCCATCTTTGAGCCATCCGTGAACCAGTTAAGGCTCCCGTTTTTAAAGAAAAGTTGGTTATTAAGCCAGTCTTCTCTAGTAGGAATTTCCACGCTGTATCTTTTTTCAAATACATAGCGCGGAAGCATGACATCGGATGTCATGCTCAGAGTTGGAAACTCCAGAGTTGAGTCTTCGAGAGATCTCAATTTTTGGGAAAGCCAGTTCCTTCCTCCCTGAATTATGGCCCTGTACATGCTGGCCCTTGCCTCCTTGCATACATATATATGCAAAGGTGGCAGCCCCAGCATTGCATCTAGTGCCACACTAGGAGTAGTGGACATTGCTCCCGTGGCCATGAGGCAGGCAGTCCTTTGTAGACTGCTAAGTTTAGTGATGGCAGTTGATTGTGTGACTTTAGAGTACCATACCATGGAGGCGTATGTTATAATCGGCCTCACGATGGCAGTGTACAGCCACAGGGCTACTCGGGGATTTACTCCCCAGTTGTTCCCTACCAATCTGCCACTCACACCTAGCGCCATCTTAGCTTTTTGCAGGACATTGGCTAGGTGAGTATTCCACGTTAGCCTTTGGTCGATGGTTACGCCCAAATATTTGACTTCCGTGGAAAAAGGTATGACTGTACCGCTAAGTTTGGCCTGCACAAGTTTGTCGAGCCTTCGCTTATTTGTAAAAGGTACGATCATAGTTTTAGCAGCGTTAACTGCTAATCCGCTCTCTGAACACCAGTCGCTGACTGTGCTTAGAGCTCTCTGCATCAAGTTGGAGATAGTTGATTGACAAAAACCCCTTACGACGATCACAAGGTCATCAGCGTAGCCTTGCGCATCGATATTGAGGTTTGCCAATCTGCAGAGCAGCTGATCCACGGCTAGTGTCCACAAGATAGGCGACAAAACACCTCCTTGTGGACAGCCCCTAGCCGTTGATATTTCAATAGTTGATTGGTGAAGGGCTAATATCGCTCCTCTATCGGTGAGCATACTCTCAATCCATCTGGTGGTAGTAGGGTCGACGTTTTTCTTCATCAGCCCATTTACCAGCAGAGCAGTAGGGGAGTTGTCGAAAGCACCTTCAATGTCAAGGAATGCACAAAGTGCAATTTCCTTGTCCTCCAAGGCCTTCTCTACCTTGTCGATGAGGCAGCTCAGCGCAGTTACTGTGGATTTACCTCTACGATAAGCGTGTTGACTTTGGTGGATAGGAGAGATGACTAGTGCCACGTCTCTGATGTATCTGTCTATTACCTTTTCCATAGTCTTAAGAAGAAAGGAAGAAAGGCTTATGGGCCTGAAGGACTTTGGCTGGCTATAATCCTTCTTCCCAGCTTTTGGTATAAAGACAACTTTGACATGAGTCCATGGTTCTGGTATTGATCCCCAGGCGAGACTCGCTCTGAAGATTTTGACCAGATATGGGGTAAGGACATCAATTCCTTGCTTTAGGAATATAGGGATAATCCCATCCTCACCACATGCTTTGTTTATCTTGAATGAGTTAATGGCCCACCTAACTTGATTGGGTCTGATGATTCTGGCCGCCCTGTTCCAGTCCTCATTCTGAGGTCTGCGTGCCCTAATCCTTGCCGGACCATTCTGGCCTCTTTCTTGCGAACCAGGAAAGTGGGCCATCGCCAGCAACTCAAGGGTTTCCTTCTCATTGGTTGTGAAGGAACCGTCCTCCTTCTTGAGGAGACCGATTTGATTAGTTCTGGTTTTCGAGAGCAGTTTATGGAGTCTTGCCCCTTGAGGCATACTTCTTATTTCCTCGCAGAGCTTCCTCCATGATGCTCTTTTAGCCTTCCTAATCTCTTTGTTGTATTCTGTTAAGGCTTTTTGGTAGGCCCCCCATGCGCGGGTCCTCCTAGCCTTATTGAATAATTTTCTGGTTTTCCTCCGCAGCTTGCTTAGCGAGGAATTCCACCATGCGACTTTTCTTTTTGTGATTTTTGTCTTGAGCGGGCAGCTTTCTTCATAGGCCGTACGAATACCTTTTGAAAGAATATCCACCGCTAGCTCAAGACTGTCGCAAGTCCTAATACTTTTGGGACATCCTTCGAGAGTTTGCCTTAGTTTGTCATTAAAGACATCCCAGGCAGTTGCCCTAGGGTCCCTATAAGTAATGGTTTGAGAATCCAGGGCGGACTTTATCTCAAAATTGATGTGTCTATGATCGGACATTGAAATTTCGTTGCTAACCTGCCAGTTACTTATGTGCCTGGCCAGGTTTTTTGAGGCAAACGTGATGTCCAATACTTCTTGTCTAACTCTAGTGACAAAAGTTGGCTCTGAGCCTACGTTCAGTAGAGTTAGGTTGTTTGAGAGAAGAAAGTCATTGAGTAACTCACCCCTCGCATTGACGTTGGTGCTGCCCCACGCGCTATGATGAGAGTTAGCGTCGCACCCGACGAGGAGTTCGGCGTTATGCTGGGCGGCGAAGTCAACCACCCTCGCCAAGTCTTCCGCCGGGTTGCCTCTCTCGCCAGGTAGGTAGGCAGAGCAAACAATTACTCTCGCCCCACACCACCCTTTGAGGTCGACAAAAGCAGCCACGATGTCGTCACTGGTTACTTCTGCAATAGGTAAAAAATTAATATGATTATTAAAAATAATGCAGGCTCTGGGCCTGGAGCCGTTAGTGTTAACAAGCAACTTACCGGCTGCATCTAGTCCCAGAACCTGAGCATTGGCTACCCAAGGCTCCTGGATCAAGGCGAGGCTGAATTGTCCTTCCAGAAAGCAGCTCTCCATTACCGCGGTTGCAGCCACAGCATGGTGGAGGTTGCCCTGGATGACCCTCGCCGTCCCCTCCTGGGTAGCCTCTACAGGTTTCCCCGCCGGTAACGAGGCTTTGTCCTTACCAGGTTTGGACGCGCACCGCGTCCTCGGCTGGGTTCGGACTGCCTGCCACCGTTTGATCTTCCACGGGGACCTCCTGCACCTCGTCTCGCTCGGCCAGGCGTTCTCGGGGACGCTACACCTGCCGTCCTAGCCACAACTGGTTGCGGCTGTGGACGACCCGTGCCTCGTCCCGAAGGACCTGCGCCTGCGGACGTGGAAGCCTGCGGCACTTGAGCCACAGCAGACGTGGAGGCCTGCGGCACCGGAGCCACAGCGGATGAGGATGCCTGCGGCACTTGAACCACTGGCATGGGCCTCGGATCAGAGCCACCTTTGATCTTGAAAACAATCTGACGAAAGCTCAAGAACACTTTGAAATTGATGGCTCTAAGGGTCCCTACAGACTGGTCGTCGATGGAAAGGGTTACAACGAGCCCATTTCCTTCTGGCCTGCTCTGCAGTACCCTCCAAAGCTCTGTGTGAAGACCAGAGTTCTGCAACTTGAGTAGCTCAAAGGCTTCGTCAACGGTTGACACCTCGTCGCTTGGCAGAAACGTAATCGCGACCGTGGGTTTGGGCAGTTCGCTCTCAGGAATAACCGAGAGTTTTGCCCCCTCCCATGGCTCGATTTTTGGAACTTCAGTTTCAAGCCAGGATAGGCTCTCCTGGTTCTGGCACGTAACCAGGACCCACCCAGGTTTGTGGACGAAGCCAGTAAACCTGGGACCTTTCCCAATTTTGGCTGTTCTGAGGATTGCCAAGGTCAAGGCTCTGTGGACCTGCTTCATCTGGTCGTCGCTAAGTGGGGCTATGTTGCGAATACCAACTCGCCTCGACTCAACAACTTCCCTGAAGCTGGTCCCAGCCTCCGGCTCCTGGACAACCTCCAGCCTTGGGGCCTTTTTCGGCTGCTCCTTGGGAGATTCCTCCTCCGACCTCTGCCTTTTGTTAGGCTTGGGGTCAGGAGGTAAGTTTTGCACCGGAATTTGGCTCCACGGCTTAACCGCCAGTGCTCGTGCCTCTTGGACACTAACATTGCCAGCTATTAGCCGTCGGAACCTTTTCCGGGCAGCACCATTAAGGCTCTTCCGCTGCTTGTTGGAAGGCGCTTCCACAGTAGGGGCCGCAACACTGAGGGAGCTGCCGGCTTCTACCGGGACATCTGTAACAGAGCAGTCAGACGTTGTTAGAGGCTGTGGAGAGGCCAGAATTACCTCCTCCAAGCTTCTAATGGTTTCTCCTAGGGGAGAAAGAGGTTCTCCCGAAGGAGAAGATGGAGGGTTTTGTGTGTTTTTGTTACTACAATACATTCAAATCCCACGAGTGCGGGTAAACTAAAAAGTACTATGGGCATTGGCCCGTCTACCCATAGTACTAGGCTAAAATACTGCTCCGATTCGCCCTATTCTCGGAGAGGCACCGTTTGCGACTGAATACCCTTCAGCCATCCATCCATCAGCACGGTCGCTCACACCTTAGATTGGGTCCCTACGCACAAACCTAACCCCGCCACTGTGGCCCCCGTGCCACCGTGACCGCCTGGTGATCTTTAGTTATGTCTATTTCAGAGGGAATTAGACCAATAACAGGGAGCACCACGGGAAGGTAATCACCACACTTGCCTTGGGGATCTACACGACTGTGCGCTCTCCCCCAAGACCGTGCAGCCTTTCCCATTCCCCTTGAGGAATGAGATAGACTGCGCTCCCCAACAACAACAACCACCGGATAGGTTTAGTTTATTATTTACATTTAAAAGTTTTTAATAATATAATTACGATGACAGTGTTCCAGCCACCACACCGATCGGATTTCACCGCTGCGTCAATGCTGGCTCTGCTGCGTCTCTTCAAAGGATTTCTACTTACCGTCACCTATAGGGGCCTAATTGTGGTCGTCTCACAAAACGTCAACGAATACCTTGGTTACACTGAGGTAAGAGTTAATTTCTTTAGTCTGTACTATACTATTGCTGGCGAAGACCTTTCTGAGTGAAATATAAGTATAATTATAGGCATATGCACAATGAAACGACAAAAATACAATGTTCATAGAGCACTATAGTTAAAAAGGCATGTTCAACTATTCGCGTAATTCACTAGTAGGTAACACGGTGAAGTTAAAGAAACGTCTTATAACCTTAGTGCTCTATGACTCTAAGTACATTTTATGTTTGTCAGTTAATAGTGATAGATTTATAGTCCAATAGGCTCTCTGGTGTTTCCCTTTAAAATTGCTACCACAACCTAGCTGGTTAAATTATTTTTCTTCTAATTTCATGTCAATCGTCTTATAGAAAACCTTTTTATCAGCGCCTCTACATCACTACGGCTCTACGTCTTTTGCGAAACGATAACGTAAAATGCGATAGATATGCTCCATTACGATTACAACCAAACTACCTTGTAATTGCCAATTTTCAAACCTAGGTCCTTTGCTATTGTGTAAATATGTAGAATACTCAGCTTGGGTTTTAACCAGTAACTCAGTGATGATAATATACCTATACATATGTTAACGGGTATTTATTTGATTTAAATTAATCTTGAGTTCTTCAATTCATTGGGAGGGATTTATTCCGCCTTCTAGGTTTAGTCTGCTACCATATTGGACCACGGAACAGGTGAGAAAGTGGTCAAAGGCTGACCTATCAATAAAAAATAATAATTACTGGGTATATTTCTGTTATTTGTTTAAGACCATTGACATAACATTTAGAAAAAGGTGCAAAAAAAGTAAACTTGAGTCCTAACTAAAAATTTGAATTATTATTTCTAGTTGGAGCTTCTCGGTCAAAACGTGTTCAACATAATTCACGAAGACGATCGGCAAATCCTTCGCGATCAGTTGATGCCCAAGACTCAAACGTTGGGTCAACATGGGGAACTTTTGTTGCCTGACGATGAAAATGAGAGATGCAAGATGGCTCAGGCTTTGGTCAGCGAACAACGCAGCTTTTTTGTGAGGTATGTATGTTTGGTATTACCTTTGAACACATCGTCGTTGAACATCAAGTAAGCTAGTCAAGAAAGTGTTTGAAAATTTACTCCCTATCTTAGATTAAAAGAATATGGGAAGATGCGGTATAGCGCTATCGTTGCTATGCCAAACCTGTTCCTGTTTGATCGGGAAGTATGGTTGCATCACCGACTTGCGCCGAAGTAAAATTGTGCCCAATGGGGCTAATTGAAGCGGACCATGTCAAACACGACAGTAGCGCATGTTCCTATTTTTTTAAATCTATGCGTAGAACGTAGTTGTTACTTTTACCATTAACTTTACTGCAAAAATACCGTAATATACTTTGTTCCCCCAGGTTCAAGAAACTCGGGCAGCGTTCAGAGCCGAGCAAATATGTCACGTGTCACATCCAGGGCTCGTTCAAGATGTCGGACCGCGCCTTCCGCGGCAAGAAGCGCGGATGTCATATCATACGCCGCGCACGCGCTCGCGGTGACAACCCTTGCTCCAGCGGTAACGATGTCGTAAGTTTACACCTATGTTACTTCATACTTCTAACTGGCATAACTTTATGGACTCCTTACCTCCTTTTTCTTCCTCTTCCTTCCTTTTTAGGCTTCCGCAGTCAACAAGGAAGCCTTATAGTTTCGCTTTGCCCGTCTATCTGACCGTCTGTCCGACCGCGGCTTTGCGGAGAAACGAAAGTCTTTTAAAGCTGTAATTTTGCACATATAAAGGCAATATTAGGGGTAAGAGAACGGTACAAAAAAATAATTTAAAATGTATTAATTTTCTTCCCAAACATGTAAGATGGGAATTAAATTTATTGACTGCCTGATCCCGTCATGTGGAGTATCGTTGAATAGATATTTTAAAATGAGGGACGGGTTCCTAAGCAAACTTTTTCGATTTAGTAATCCATTTAAAAAAATATTCAAGATTATAACTTTTTTGGACGTCCATTCTATTCTTAACAAGAGGTCGACTAGGTGGGTACCCCAACAGTGTCAGTTATTCTACCGCCTTAACAGTGATGTGCAAACGTTACTGTGCTTCGGTAGGAGTGCACAATAGCCACTGAAATTACTGGGCTGAAGACTGCACCTAGTATTTTACATCATTGTGAAATCATTGTGTATTAAAAGCATTAGAAATAGTGGAAAAAAAATGTAGTAATCAAAGAGCTTACGATATCGACTCATTGATAGTAATAGAAAAACCATTTTCCCATTCAAACTGTCCCTATACACATTATACATAATATATCCACTTTTCCAAAAATAGAATAGAATAGATTATATAACTTTATTTGTATCAAACATGGTAATAACAATTATTGTAAAAATTACAAATAATCTCGCATGTTTGACCAGCTCCGTGCAAAATTTATTATTTAAAAAACAAATGTCACTTTAGTCACATACCTACATAATAATATTTACTTATTTACTCTACCACGGCAGCTTTCTTCTACCACTAATTTAATTAGTGTTCCTTCAATGTAGTCTTTCAAATCCCCCCAGTGTCAATATGTTCGCCCTTCCGGATCTAGTTCACTTTAATGTTTACAAAGTGTAAAGTTTATATCGTGCTGCGGTGCAACAATATATGAGGTAAGCCGTGGCCTGAGGGACCACTCGCACGGTAAAGAAATATACAGTATACAGTATTCTGACTCCCTAGAAGCGGTCGAACTCAAGGTCGCGCGAGTTTGCGTCGCTATCGACAGGTATCGGCAACCAGCGAGGTGCCGAATAGACGTTTTTATGCAGTAACCTTCTGAATAATGGTTGTTTGATTTTGAGTAATTCACAATAATAATGTCTATTCAGCACCTCGCTGCTAACCAATCCCTGTTGACCTCGGCGCGAATCCGCACGACCTTAGTTCGACCGCTTCTGGGGAGTCAAAAGACTGTATTATCACTTTACCGTGCCTCACGTCTCACTGCTCTCATATGCTTTTACGTTCACTTTGAGATACTACAATGAGATTTATGCAGTTCTAGTTAATGTAGGAAACTCACAACACTACTTGAATTTTGGTGAAAGGAATAAATTAATAAAATAATAGTACCTAGCTATATAAACGTGTGTAATGATTGTGTAAAGCGAAATTAAAATAGAAACGCTATAGAAATGCTGTTAATCAGCGGTTATGCATTATACAGCTTTATTTGGAAAGTTATAGTTTCTATTCTTTGACTTGGGTTTGAGCTTCTTTGGTTGGGTTCTTGGTATTGGGTTTTGTATCTCGATATATAGATAGTGTACATCACATTTAAGAATTTAAAACGAAGACTAGCTCTAGCTATGTATCTCGAGGTTTTACTCGCTGTAAAGTGGCCTATGTATTGTTCCAGTGTCTAAATGTTACCTATATACTCAATTTCAGCTCTAAATCGATGAATAAACTAGCTGGACCAAGCGATTTTACTTGCTGACTACTGTCTTGTAACCCATGTGCAATATTATTATTGTAATGTCTACCTATCAAATTTCGACCAAAATCGTTTCAGCCGTGAAAAAGTAGGTAAGCATCCAAACGCACACGCACACACTGTAACTTCCTTTATATTACGATTACTTCTTCATACCATCACTGTCTAGAGTCATTATGAAAGTAGTAAAATATGGAACTAGTCTACCATCACACTGAGTAGCTTACAAAACGTTTTAGTACTTGGAGACTAGCGCCATCGCTTACCATAATTGAGATCGTAAACAAGCTGCATTTCGTATCAAAATAAACACATTTGTGGGCGACTTGTTGCAACATTGCAATCATCACACTATCACGTTCATAATATAAAGACGAGTGTATGGGTTAGTATCCATAGGTCTAATAGGCAACCTCACGACTTACGCTTTATCGCAGTGTTCTTAACAAAACAATGGCAAAGCACTTTTTATTACGGAAATTTGACACGTCGCACAAACATTTGCACTGGCACTACTATAAGAATATTATGACTAGGTAGATCGGTAGGTAGGTTGGTTGCTAGGTAGTGATGGGTGTTAAAATGTTTTTAGTTGGTATTGATGCCTACTAGCCTAGCATTAGCCTAGCCTTGGTATCCCTAGCTTCTATACTATATATATCTACACTACGTATCTACATCATAAAATTTTCACTTATTCCATTGAATGATTTGAGCTGTGCGTTAATCAATAAATGATTTTAATAAATTAAGATTAACTTAACTTGCGGCTTCGCTGGTTGAAAAAAGCTTACCTTTCTCAGCCAATGCCTACGTCATTATATACTTAAATATGAAATTTTTACATACATACCTATATCACTATGTATTTAGTAGGTTATATACACGTAGTACTTAAACTTTAGTAGGTAGTGGTCATATGACATAAAACGTGACTAACCTCCATTGTCTCTTAAACAGTAGGTATTTATATACTTCTATTCTACATAATATAGTAAACTAATTGCGGTAAACAGTTACTTTTTGCCTTGTTTATTTTCTATTTCAATTAACTTTCTCGATTAGTGCTATGGCCTTTTTATTGATTGGTCTCCTACCGGGAGACCAAAGGGCACCCAAATAGGTGCCGAATCTACTACTTTATTCTGGGAGACGAATTTTGGGGAATGAGTGGGTTCTCTCCTGACTATACAGAGGATACCACGCTTTATAAAACAAAATCAAATTGTGCGTCTGTTGTCCACCTATTATAACACTTTTCTTATACGATACTATGCTTGTAATTTCAAAATTGGGAAGAGACTAGGCCTCACAACACAGGGAATCCTAGTGTGGGGCCTAGTGGACCCAGAAAATAAGCTTAAAGCTTTATATAATAACTATATCTACTAGTAACCAAAGGGTAATAAATATGAAATAGGTAATTTTTGGTACAAAAATAATTTTAGCGATTTTTTTCTTTCCACTAATCCAATAAGGTAGCATTCCTAACCATTTGTTGTACCATACTTTAAAACAGCAGTGTCAATCTTGGTCCCCGAGGAATTTAAAAACTATTTTATAAAATTTGCTAAACTTAGCTTAGTTACTTAATTCTTATTAGTATACTTACCTACCTACTCGGAGTTAAATTGTAAAACATCAATAAGAAGTTCCTCGATTTATTAAATCCATCTTTGTCTAGATGTAAGTTAGTTTTAAGCTTAAAACCACTGTATTTTTGGAAATAAACAAATTTATTATTTAAATTTATTATCTTTAATAATAATATTCTAACTAAATACAGTCAAAGGCTGCCCAGACCTACATAAAAAAAATAATGCTTATAAATTCCTAGTTCACGTGTGTATGTAGGTACCTCTAATTATATTCTGATGTTCCTTGTTGCTATAAAAATAGGTAAAAACAATTAGTCTTACCATCAGAAAGGCACAGTAATTCTAATTCAAATTTTATCCTAATCAGTCGTGCCGTTTTTGCTAGAGTAGGTATTCATACATAGCTTGTGCGAAATATATGAAGCATTATTTATTTCAAGTAGGTAAGTGAAAATTTAAAATCTTACATTTCCCAGGCCACTTTGCCTATTTCTCACCGGGACTAATCGCAGCGTAAATTGGACATAACCGCGTGTCTCATTACTTTATGTATGACGAATTCTTCACAAACTTTTTACCAATTTACACATAATTGTAATTAATTAAAAAACACTGCCAGTCATTATAGTGCATTACTTCGTACCTACATACGTGGATACATTAATATCATTCTGTAACTCATCCCAATCAATCCGTTCAGCTGCTGCTGTTTGGGCTGTGCCGTGATAGATCAGTCACTCAGTTTTTCTTTTCATATATTAAGACTAGCTGTGCCCAGCGGTTTTACTCGCTCTACAGTAGACAATATGTTATTCCCATAGACCAGAAGAATGTTATTCCAGAGTTTAAGCTTTCTCTCTACACCAAATTTCAGCTCAATTGGTCCACCCGTTTAGGCGTGAAAGAGTAACAAACACACATTATATACTTTCTTTTTAGGATTCGCAGGCTTACACAAAGACAATACCGGATCATCCTTTGAAGCGTGCTATTGCATGCTATACATATATCTCACTGAAATCTAACTACAGCTTCTCCCACAGGTGTTTATCGGCGTGGTGCGTCCAACGACGGACTCTTTCATCAACGAGAGTGCTCTCGAATCATACAAGATGGAGTACAGGACGCGGCACTCGATAGACGGTGAAATCATTCAGTGCGAGCAGAGGATTGCGCTAGTCACCGGGTATATGACGAGTGAGGTCAGCGGAGTCAACGCTATGAACTTTATACACCGTGACGAGGTGCGCTGGGTCATCATTGCGCTTAAAGAGAGTAAGTTACTAACTTTATTTTATACGAGTACTAGCTGTGCCAGCGGTAGTTTACCGCTGTACTGAAGCCTATGTGCTATTCCAGAGCCTAAGCTTCACCAAATTTCTCTCTCAACCAAAGTAGGTATGAAAGTTATTTTTACAATAAAATTGCGCACTTATGAACTGGTGAAATTTGGTATGTAAATAGTTCACACCCTAGAATATCAAAAAGGCTTTTACGTCTTCTATATACTTTTCAACCAGTAAAATAACTGTATACATGTAGTAAATATATTTTAATATATGTATGTTAGAGTAAAATAACGAACTCTCGCATCTAAAACATCAGATACATGAATCTTACATTCAATTCATTCATAATATATTTGTTCAAACATAATAAAAATATGCTTTACGTATTACTATACCTATAGTTACTGGTATAATAATATGTATGTATAATACTTAAGACCGAATGACCTGTATCTTTATATACTGGTACTTGTTTGTATTCTAAGTACATACTCGTTAGTACATATAATATAACTAGCTTATGCTCGCGGCTTTACCCGCGTGGAGAAATCCTTTCTTAGCGGAGGTTTACGTCGTTAAACCTATCTTTGTTCAAAATTTCAACCCAATCCGTTCATAGGTTTGGGATGTGCGTTGATAGATCAGTCAATCAGTCACTCTTTCCTTATATATATTTAGATATACCTAGCTATCTCCATAATCTAGTTTCCCGATGTCAATACGTCTAACATATATGATTTTACTTACGTATACCATGTATCTCATATTAAATGACATACGTACATCATACATTTCTACAGCTAACTCGCCTAACGACAATCCATATGCTGATAAAACGTTATCAGCTGACATTATTAGTATCTCATGAGGAGGTATACGAGTATATCTATAATTAACATGTACCTAGGTCATATAATATATTTCAACATAGAATGTGCCTAGATAATTTCGCCATTTAATTATTTTATTCTTTTTTCATTGTATATAAAATAAATGTAATAATATAAACATAATATTATGTAAAACTATGAATATCACACACTAATATTATAAAGGCGAAAGTTTGTGAGTGAGTTGTTGGTTTCTTCTACACGTATAAACCAGTGGACCGATTTAGCTGAAATTTGATATAGCTTAGACCTTGGAATAACATATAGGCTACAGTACAGCGGGTAAAACTGGGCGCAGCTAGTATGACAATAATAATAGGTGGCAAAAGGTACAAACAAAATTTGGTCCGTCATTAAAATAATAAAATAAAATAGTTTTATACTTCAAAGTTTGAGAATAAATTACAAAAAGTAATATAAGGGTAGGAACGTGCTACGTGACACTCCTCTGCTGGGCACTCATTAGAAGCCTTCTCCATTTTTGCTGTCGGTTAAATTACCTTATATAAAATCAATTAATTATATTATTATTATTTGTGAAGATTGTCAACAAATCTAATCAGTCAGGAGGTTAAATGAAAGCAATTAATATAATTTGTTATGATTTGAATATCACCGCCAGTGCATTTCTCATATTCATAACTAACGGCTCGTCCTGGCTTCGCGTAGGTCTGTATCAACAAAAAACAAATAGATAGATAACCCTATATTGAAACAAAAGAAAAAGTACAAAAATCGAAAACTAAAATAATATAAAAAAATGGTATCTAATTTTAATACACTCTTGGCTGACTTTCCATTCTTATTTTATGTGTTTTTATGTAATTAAAAAAAACTTTTTTATAAAAAAGGAACGTTAAGAGGTACTGGAGGTCAGAGGTACTAAAGTAAAGAACACTTGATTAATTACACATCGGTCACATGCCAATCTGTAGAAAATCTAAGTACTCCTCTAACCACTGTTAAATTTAATAGCAGCGTGCACAGAATGCTGGCTGCATTGGAATAGCAAATAGCAATAATTTTGTACGTTGTGCTAGATACTCGAATTCATCAGCATTTTGGTCAGAAACGCTTCAATATATTATTGAAAACGTCTGTGTTTATGTCCCGGCCCCAAGGAACCAATGGCTGCCAATATCTTTTAAAATCGAACCAGTAATTTTGGAACATATTCATTCCAAACAAACAATCAATAAATATTTTCTCTCTATAGTAGTAGTGTAGATGTTTATTTCTATACCTCGTTCGATATTATCGTTTATGTCCAATTGTAAAATGGATATTATAATTATAAATATCCTTAAATGATAACCTTTAGGCTAGTATTCTTTTATCTGTGCTTTAGGTGAATTTGACACATACAGAGAATATAGGAATTCGCCGCGAATAGCGCAATCCAATTTAACAAACATGCTATTCTTGCCTTGCTTTCTAAAACTAATCGCGTTTTTAAAGGTATTTCATATAATCGCAATTTTGGGAATTGATCTGACAATGCCTCGTCTTTCCTTTAAAACCTGCTGTAGGTCGTGGTTGTGGTCCATAAAATAAGAACATATACACCAAAACGAGGAGACCAAAAGAAAATAAACACTAAAATTATGACGGCATGACTTCCGATTCTTTTTCTGATCAGTACCTTTGTTTTTTTATGAATGTGAGTCTTTATAGACTTCCATTTTCCGTTCCTACTCCACCTCCTATCACCACGCCTAACATTGCCCTGCCCAAGTTTGCTGCTTCAACATTAATATTATATTCAACACCATGTGTTATAATTCCAGTGTACAGCAAAAACCATCTGTTCGGCGAGTCGTGCTACCGCCTCATGATGCGCAACGGTCAGTTCGTGTACATGCGTACTCGAGGCCGCCTCGACGTAGACCCTGACTCCCGAGCAGTCACCAGCTTCGTTTGCACCAACACTGTGGTCGACGAACGCGAAGGAAAACATCTCATTAAAATTATGAAGGAACGGTACACTCTGAAGGTTAACATTAACGAGGAGACGCTCCATGATGATCGGAATGTAAGTTTTGATACTTTTTTTTAAGAAGTAAGAAGACGAGCAAGATGCTCTCCTGTTGGTAAGAAATAACGCTGCCCATTGTTATCAGTATAGTACTACCCAGGATTTCACAAATGTGTAAAATTCTAGGCGCACAGCACCAACACTTCTTACTCAAGAGTCATAATAAGATTCTTTAGCCCAGTAACATTTTAAGAAAATTCACGTTGAAGAATATTCTGTAATCCGTGCATAAAACTTTCATAAAATCGGCAGAAATGGTGTAAGAGGAGACAGCTTAAATTGTGCAGTGTGGTTATTTCCAGTTATAACTAACTCAGAAACCTGCCAGAGTACCTAAGTGGTTTACTTCTTATAAAAGAAAAGTTGTTCCTTATCGTACTCATTATCGATTGCGGTTGATAGGTACGAGTATAATATATAACACGGTCAAAAATAAATAACATAAAGAGTATTTAAAATCTGAACCATTACTCCCATATTACCTTTACAACGAATTTCATTATGAATATGAAATACTGTTTATTTTTGTCTTTCTCACTCGTACCAGAATAAAAATGGATTATTTCAACAAAACCCTTTTATTTAGTGTATTTTCTTTTATATAGGTAACTAAACTCATAGTAAACCATAGTAGCCAGTAGCCTGCCAATCTACAATGGTACAACCCTGTTCTGATTCTCCTCATACTAATCTTAGCAGTACTTTTTGTATTGAAAAGATTGTATGAGAAACAATATAAAATAAACTAAGACTATAAACTATATTGAGATTTTTCCGTCGTGTCGCCGTAGGTAGGATTAGAAACGCGAAAGTTTTTATATTATACCTATGTATATGTTTTGGCATATTATACATATATTGGCTTTCTTAAGTTCAATTATACTTTCTATGGCCGTTATATTGATTTGGAATCGACCTTACAAAATTATCAAATATAATTTCAGACAAACGTCAACCCAAGCGTACCGGTTGAAGACCCGCGTTTGCTCGAAAAGGTGATACTCAACTTAGTCACAAATCTACCGTCCCCCGAAGCAAACACCGAAATGTTTCCAAATGAAAGTCTTCGCCACCAAAAGTCGCCGTCGCAACGACTCGCGTTAATCGCGCCTAAGAAAGAACGCATCGTCAGCGCCATAGAGAAGATATACACAGTCATCAAGAGCATTCCCAAACAGCCGAGCTTCCATGAAGCGTTCACCTCATCTTACACGCAAGTGGACCTAACTGATCTCACTTCATACAACACTCAGTACTCTGACACAGATGGAAACAATGAAGCCAGTCCCACTTCATCCGATGTTGAATATGTACCACATTCAATTTACCACGAGATTAACCCTTTGAAGGCTGGAGAAGTAGGCAATCTCGTTGAACCTGATATGGATTTCCAAAGTTTGCTTCCTGGTATAGACATCACTCCCCCTGAGGTTTTTGAGCTACCCGGTCCCAGCACGGCAGGAATCAAACGCTCGAGGAGTCGATATGATGAAGTGTCTATCAAAAAGAAAATCATCGACACCAATGATTGTAGTTCAGATTTGCAGCCAACTGGGAGAGAGTCGCCGGCACTTGAGACGCTTTTTGATGACAAAGGTAAAAATTAAATACGGTGTGTTATATTTCTAGCAATAATTGAATACTTGATAATAAAATCAAAATGCATTTATGCATACAAATTGGCTAAATTGGAGAACTTTTGCTAGTTAGTTTTACTATTATTTAATTATATTTCAAAACTCTACCGCCCGTTCGCAAAAAGTACCTCTATGAGAACCAGTGGCGTAGCTAGCATAGGTGGCACCCGGGGCGGATTTTATAGGTGTCACCCTAAAACTCAATCGAAACTGTTAAAATAAAAAAAAGTTATAATCATTTACGTTTTATTAAAATATGAGTACCTATTACAAATATTTGTTTATTATGTAAAACAAATTTAGTTTGTTAAAAATTAAAATTTCTTCCTTCTAGCTTTGACACTAGCGAACTCCGAAATCACGTCTTCAAAATTTATATTTTGTGTTGCTTCATGTTCTATCGTTAAAATACCAAGATTGTTTAATCTGGTTTCGGTCATTGTAGACCGCAAATAATTTTTAATTAATTTTAATTTGCTGAAACTTCTCTCACATGAAGCTACTGATGCACATATTGTTATAAATAACTTTAGTGCTATCGTTAGATTCGGAAGAGATTCTGTAAAATCCCATTCCACAATAAATTTCAAAAAGTCCAGTATCACCCAATTAGAGACAGTAATATTAGCCGCTTTTAAATGTCTTCTCAATCTTGGTATTTCTAAAAGGAGTTCTGTTTCTGATACTTCATCGTAAAGGTTAGTAAATTTTGATATAGCTAATTTTAACTGTTCAGTGTTTGCCGAAAGCAAGGTCTTTGACTGCACAACCTCAAACAATGAAGCTACGTCTTTAATGGACTTTACTCTTGTTTCGAGTTCAATATTGAATCTGTCAATGCATTCTAACATGTCCTTTTGAAGTTCCGCTCTAAGTGTAAGTCCAGCATCGGTGGACGACGCTAACTCACCGGGCATGCGTTTCTTGCGACGAATTCGTCGTTCCATCGAAATGTTGTATTTTTCCGATTTTTGTACAGCAAAATCTATTGCCTCTTCTGCTAGATGCAACCGTTTCTCTCCAATGAATAGACGAAGTGCTTCTAGTTTTATGATTATTTCATCAACACATAAACCTTTACTTTGTAATGCAATCTGAGCATTGTTCACTTCCCTTAGCACATCATTCCAAAAGAAAAGAAAACAAAGAAATGAGAAATTGCACACAGCAGGCATAAGATTTTGTGCAGCACCTCTAGTTTCTAAATTTACGTCTTGGTCACATAGTTCCTCAATTGCAAATATTATCCCATCAAAATTTTCAGCCAATACTTTTACTGCACCGTAATGAGCACTCCATCGCGTTGTCGAAAGTCTTTTAACAGATGCTTTGCTGTGATTGAGGAGCACTTCCCAACGGCTTGTGGAAGTTGAAAAAAAGTTAAATATTGTTTCCACTGCTCCGAAAAATGTAACACAAGTCACATTTTGTGCGAACGAATGTTGGCCGCATAAATTAATTGAATGATCTATACAACCAATAAAAATTGCTTTATTGTTTTTTTCTTTTATAATAGCTTGTACTCCTCCGTGTATACCACTCATAACTGCAGCATTATCATAACCTTGAGAACGACACATCATAATATCTAAGCCATCGTTTTCAAGCTTCTTTAGTATTTCAGCGCTTAAGTCAGCTGCTTTTTTTCCATGTAAAGGAAAGAATCCTAAGAATACTTCTTTGACTTCTACTTTTCTATTATTAATTTTTACATAACGAATCACTTCAGACATTTGATCAACATGTGAAACGTCAGGTGTGCTATCAAACATGATACCGAAATATTTGGCCGATTTAATTTCGTTTACAAGCTGACATTTTACATGATTAGCTAAAACATTTATGAACTCATTTTGTATTTCTGGCGATAAATATGTTACTTTAGGTGATTTTTCCTGCTCCAAATATAGTATATGTTCTTTGAGTACTGCATCATACTTTGACAGCAGTTTAACTAGTTCTAAGAAATTACCTTTATTAGACGACCCTTTGGTTTCATCATGTCCACGAAATGCTAGGTTTTGTTTAGCCAAAAACAATGTTATATCTAATAATCGAGATAAAAGATTTTTCCACTTCTGTTTTTCCGTATTCATTAATTGCAAGGCTGCATCATCTATTGTGGTGTGAGATTTTAATCTCATTTCCAAAGTTTTCCACTTTTCGAAATTTTCTAAATGTTCACATGAAGTTTCATGGTCCAATACTTTAGGATTTAGTTTCCACCACTTCTGAAATCCAGTTGTAAATGTTGTTTGTATGTTACTGACAGCAAATAAACGACAGCAAAAACAGTACAGGTTATTTGATATAGGAGAAAATACCATCCATGATCGTAGAATTTTTTCACCACTAGGCATCGGTTTATAAAACCATTCCTGTGAAAGATGACGAGAATCACCTTTAATCTTTGAACCATGACGAGATACAGTAGGAAACGGTCCTTCTTTGTTCTGGAAATGTTCACTGCCCTTTTTTATTATGTCAATGCGAACATTATCAGGTACCGGTAAACTCCAATGTGAAACATCTCTCAAGTGTTGAACTGATTCTTCAAAGCTAATGCTATCTCCGAAAGTAGCATTAACGGCGTCATTTTCATTATTTATTTTGATTCCGTCAAGGTCCTGGGTCGTCTTCATTGATTCTGTATTGTCGATGTTGTTATCTGAATGTGAGTCTCCAAGATGTGAATCATTACTTTCGTCAGCAGGAGACTCGGGTATTTTACTTGAACTTTGGCCGCTATCTGCTTTTGTGACATATTTGAAAAGAGAACCGGACATGCTCTGAATTTCATCCATTTTAGCCTTTTTGGCTTTTCTCTGTTGAAACCCGCTTTGTCTTTTCGAAGTATGAATTCCCCGAGGCATATTTCGTTCTGGGTATTCTAAAAAATATTTTTAGTTAGTAAGTGAAACGTTGATTTTATAAACTAATTATAACAGTAAATAAACACCTACACGTTACGTAACTAGCTTTGTGAAATATATTTTTCCCAGACGCAGGATTGTTAATTTATATTACCTAACAATCCTGCGTCTGGGTGTAAATATGTTTTTAAGTATTATTAGAAAAATATTAGTTAAAAACTCCACCGTTAATTGTGATATCCGTGCCACGAGTGCTCGAGCTGCTCATCTCGGAGCAAAATCAACGTACGCGAAGTTGTATGATATGATTATGATAACTTTCAATCAAAAATCTAAACTTAATGTATTCCGTTTTTGTAAACAAATCCCATTGCTATTAGATAGAAAAATATTAAGTAAGTTAATAATAGATAAGAATATTATTTACAATTAAACATTATTACCTAAAGTAATATCGTAAAACGTGTAGAAATATAAGTAAAATCTTTTTACACCAGCAAAGTCTTTAAAACCTATTTTAATAAATAAATACCTTTAGTAGATAAGTAATACTTGCCCAGGCTAAACAAAAAAATATTATTGCAATCCGTCTGAAATACCTTCTTACTTCTTTAGGTACCTATTTATCATTTAGGACGTCTCAATAATATAGTTTAAAATACACAGTAATTAAAAGAGAATAAAATTGAAGGGTTTTTCAAAATAATCTGAGATACTGCTATTAGAAACTAAATGGATAAAAAATGTAAGTATTACCTGTAATAACAAAAATAATTCACTTACCTTGTTTATTTTCTTCAAGAATCGACTTTTATACAAAAAATGTTGTTTATAATATCTAATAATTAACAAACACTTTGCACTAGACTTTCACACGTTCACGTAAGCGAATATTGAAATGAATGCGGTCGGAAACAAAAGAAGCCCAATCCACAATACAAGTGACGAGCGCTATATCGAGGGAATCCCCTGACTAGTAGCGTTGGTTATGCGCGAACGGGGTATTAAATTTTGGGGGAATCCCTGATCGATTGACAATGTGCACATTGTTTTTTTTTAATATCAATTATTATGTTCGTGGTACGATATTATAGTTACCTAGATAATTTTATTAGTGGCGGTTATGCTCTCTGCCGCAGATTTACGATTTTTTATAAATAGAAAGAACTATAACTGATGGTCATAGTCGGGCTCGGGTGTCACCCCTAAACGGGTGACACCTGGGGCGGGCCGCCCCCGCCGCCCCCCCTTAGCTACGCCACTGATGAGAACGAGTAAAATTAATTAATTTCTCTTTGATTTTCAGATTTAAATGCTGAAATCGAATCTGCAATGAAGCTGATGGACAACATTGACCCGAATTTCCTTGAAATGCTGGTAAGACATTTGTAGTTACGAAGCAAAAATTGTATCTATCTTTTTGTTGCTAGTTTGCTTTAACAATTCAATCAATTTAGCTGAAATAAGGCACATAGGATGATTAGATCCTTGACACGTTGCGTTTCAGAGAGTAAATTCACAAGACGTGTATATTAAAATATTTTTTCAGATCTCAAACGGAGTTCAAGCTTTAGACAAGGTGGAAGGCGAGCCAGGTGAAACTCAGTCTGATATCAATACTTAATTTTACTTTGCTCTAAATTCATATCAATTCGAAAATCATTAATTAGGATGAAAATATTTTAATCTTCTCAAAAAATATCAATTAATTTATGGATTATCACTTACGGTATTATACGTGCCATTTATTTACAATTTAAACAAAAAGACAAAATAAAAAGATATTTGCCATTATTTTATATTCAATACGGTATTGTCTCTTTTTTTTAACATACATAGTATAATACATTGATAAATCACGGAAGTCAAGTAATTTTACTTTGGCCATGTACCTTATAATCGAAGCGATAATGGAAATATATCGTAAATAGTATAGAGGTAGAGATCGTCCTGCAGTAAATGTACTCTATATAACTAAACAACTTTACAACATAATAAATTTGAACTAAACCAAAAAAAAATGGAGTCTAGATCGTCCCTTCACTCACTCTACGGTCACCAGAAACCTCGACAATGCACACACTAAAGTTATAAATTAATTGGTTATTACTAAATACTTATAAGGAACTGTGATCCTGTACTACCACTTGGTGGGACCCTTTTTTTACCTTATCTGGACACGACGACGCGGCAGGATTAGAATCTGGTAGAGAGACGAACTTAACTTCTACGTATGGGCCCCTTACCACTTCTCAGTAAAAGAAGTGGAAAGAGATTAGGCGTTTGTCCCACAGTGAGACGATAGAGGCTGAATAAAAATAAAAAAAACTTAAAGCGTTTAGTTTCGCATTTCAGGACATTTCTAGCTCTACCTGCATTGTCGTGCCATAGCTCGCTTCGATTATATTTTCAAAATAATACTATTTTTATTGAAAACACACTTTTCATATTATTATAATTATGAAATCCAGTCATTTGATTTAATTTTGCCGTAAAAGTAGCTTAAAATACTAAAAATATGTCTAAAATAATGATTAAGAACTCTAAAGCTTTCTTTATAAGCTATTTTGCTAGTTTTAGGTCAAAGGTCTGACAATTTGATTTTTTATTCAGCTTCTTTATTCATGTGTTAGGTAGAAATTATGTAACTTAACATAATATTCATTATTTTATTATTATCAAACATAATTTCTTGCATAAAAGATTTAATATTTACTCAAAACAATGTTATTGTTAAGTTTAAATATATTGTAACTTTTTATAATAGGGATGTGTCCAAAAAATATAAAATTGTCCGTCATTTCGATTATATAATTAAAAAATATATGTTAGACACGTACATATGATTTGTTAATTTAATGAAAACAGAAGCGGTATAACACACTAAAGTTACTTGGTGGGGAACATGACGTTACATTTCAGAGCAAGGTGTGTGGTGAGCATTATGTATATCTCAGTAATTTTTTTTAATTCATGAATCAAAAAATACGTATCTAATATTTTTATTATTCTAATGACAATTTATTTGACCATCCCTATTTATTTTACTTAGGTTAAGTAACTTTGTCCAAAAAGTCCACAGAATTTGGTGATCTCTTAAAATTTGACTTAAGTTGAAAAACACACAGTGGACTGCGCCTTTTTGATAAATTTCATATTATACAAAGTGTTACAAATAGACAAAATACAAATTATTATTGTGTCTATACTCATTATTAAGTTTTTTTACAGTTTATTTGAGAAAAGTTCACACGAGTCAATTGTGTGATGTAAATCTTAAACAGCTTTCTAAGGAAATATATATTTTTTTAAATATCAAAATGTACTTTTTGTAGCACGTTGTATAATATTTTTTGTAAATAAATCTGCTTGATCGCTGATCTTCTGTGTGATTTGTTGAAAGATCTCTAAATTTAAATATTATAAATGTTAAGTATATTTTATTAATATGCTACCCTCATATATTTTCATTATAATATAATCATCAATAAATAGTAGGAGTGTAGAGGTATTCAACATACTCTTCTAAATTTGAATCCGTAGTACCCATATTTTTCATGTACAATTTCCAACAATAATACCCCTCTTTTATCATGTACGTAATTACAATAAATAGTAGATTTGGTGTTTTATGCCATTATAATGTTAAATACCTTATCATCGACGCTACTTAGCCTTGCAAATACATATTCCATATATGTATTATAATATTAAATTAATAAATGGTCCTCATTACTATATATTATAATAATATTAAGTTAGTAAATATCCTCATGTTAACGTTAGTATTTTCGCTCTAGGTCAATATCTACGGCCTGCCGACATTTCGAACACTTTGTCCGCAAGTGATTAATTATAATCAATGAAGTTCAAAATTTTTGCAGGACCTGCTGATTGCTCTTAAAAATACTAAGAAGCTTTTCATACGCTTTTTAATAATTTTTGTTAATAAGTTGTGCTAAGTGCGTCGAACCTTTAACAAAACATAACTAAATTACATTCTGATTTCCCCAGCTAAAAAGTTAAAATTTATTCAATATAGGGTATACGTTATTTTATAAATATAAACCTAGTCAAACAAACCGTTACTTTTATATAAAAAAACAAAACCAAACAAAAACAAGTCTTTCATGTTACGAGTACTTTTTATTATAATGACTAAAAAGTTTATAATTTTATTCAAGTACAGCAAGACTGAGTATTTTTATTGTTGGAGTTATACCATACACATATTTAAGAGGTTAGAGTATCCGTTGCAGCATTTCGTAGGAGATCGTGTTTTTAATTTAATTAGATGTTTTTTTTACCCACAGATTATTTGCTTCAAAAACGACATAATATTCTAAATTCTAAAATTACCCTAATTTAAACTGGCATGTTTCTTGTTTCGGTAGTACATTTGAGTAAGCTTACTTTTGAGTGTGCTTCACAGCCAAAGTTCTTATAAGAGATCTACAACGTATTCAAAAGCATTGTACAGATCAATAAGCAGACGTGGGGGATATAAAGATCGCGCAATTGCATTAATTTTTTTTGTGCTTACTTATTTCTATAGAGAGAAAGAGTACTGGCTCTGGCAATGAAAAGTGTACTGCGCTTCGTTTGCTCAAATGTACACTTACCTTTTAAATCAAGTTTTTCTAAAGATAGTCGTGGGTATATGTCATTGTTGTAGCTAATAAGGGATTTATTCATAGTCTTTTATCATATCTTAACATTGTGTAAATGAGATATACTAACTCATTTTTCGAAATATGATCTATAATATTCGCACACCTAGTAAACACTAGCTAAACTCAAAAGTAAATTTTGTATTCACAAATTTTATCTCTAATTATTATAAAAAGATCGTTTTTGAGTTATGACAGTATTTTACTAGGTATGCGAATTTTCGTAATGTAAAATTGTACATTACTTCAAGATAATATTGGGCAATAGAAAAACAATAGATACAGCATTGTATTTAGGATGTTGCAAAAAATATAAAAACCTGTCTGTAAAACAAAGTTACATCTGAAAAATCCTTACTTTACATGAGAACAATGAGAGCATTTTTGAGCCGTTTGGGGTAGAGACTTTGGGTCCTTGGGGTCCGGGAGCTCACCGCTTTTTCCAAAATTTATCGAGCGCTTGGTCGAGGCGACGTGTGACCGAAATGCTGGGGTATATTTGGCCCAACGTATAAGTATTGCCATTCAACGTGGCAATGCTGCCAGCATTCTGGGCACTCTGCCAACTGACAGTGGTTTGGAGCACTTGGATTTTCTGTAGATCGGCTTGTGGCCGATCTGTGGTTTATAAAAGTGTTCTTTACTGCTGTAGTAGCTGTAGTATTGTTAGTTTGTTTTTTTTTTGCAATAAAGGCATTTGCCACGATTAAAAAAATGAGAGCAATTTGACGTTAAATAAAATTTTGCCCTTACTTTTTGACCATATGTCATGTTTTCCTGGATTAAAAAAGTTAAGTCAAAAATATGCCAAGTCTAACTTTAAATAGTTATCATGTAAAGTAGGATTTTTTCTGTTACTTTGTTTTACGAATAGGATAATAAATCGTTTTATTACAATCCGGGTACAGAGCCTAATTTATTTTGAAGTATTGTATATTCAACATACAGTTTAATGTTTTTATCTTATAAATCTATAGCTTCTTTAAGAAAAGTTTTTTAGTTATTTAATGAAAGTCTGAAGTAAATGTAATTGTTTGGACTGATTTATCGATTATTATAATTTGAACATAACATACTCAAGAAGTTTGTTCAACGTTTCGATTGTATGGTGCCAATGATATTTTATTATTGAATAAGCTACTTGTATATTAGAGTACCAGTTACGTTGTGTATTCTTATATAGGCACACCGAGCCACCAGAGCCATTTGTTTATATTTGATTGGATTCATAACAATTGCATACAAAACTGAAGTATTATCTTATTTTTGTCAACATTTTGTTTAAAGCCTTATTACACTTGGCTGAATTTAGTCACTAAATTCAGAATCTAAATTAGGATGAACGATACTTTCTTCTAAATTTAGGATGCTAAATGTGATTACACTTGACTTAATTCAGTGGCGACTGAATTTAGGCTTCTAAATTTAGCCAAGTGTAATAAGCCTTTTAGTCACAATTAATTCTAAAGGACACCTACGAGTACAGGAGTAAACGACGACGACGACAACGTTTACACGAGTATATTTCGATCACAACCGTTAATGAACGCTTGACTTAACTTTCAAGCAGAACTTTTTTTTTCACAATATTACCTGACGTGAGGAACATTTATTCAAAAATTTCCGTTGCTGGGTTTGCATTTTTTTTATTTATGCTGCTCGTTCATAGCTTAAGGATTCTTGGATAGCATCTTTGTTCTATCGTATATATGTATTATAAACTCATTGCGATTTAGTGAGATCTGGTGAGCTCATTTGTGGCCCCTATAGCTAAAAATCCAAAAAAATCGTAGAAAGACATACGATACATTCAAAATGAAAAATTATTTTTATATTATTATATGAGGTTTTTCAAGTCTCTTAATGTATTTAGTCTTCATAACCGATTTCGAGACAGGAGGAAAAGTTCAAAATTCATCAGAAACTTTTTGATGTTTGTTCACCGATTACTCGAAGAAGCCTGAACTGATTTCGGAATTTCTTTTTTGCTTCAAAGGGTATTTACTTCTCAGGTGGCCCATTAAAATTGTATAGAAATCGGTCAAGGGGTTTTCAAGTTATGAAATGAAACGTTCATCTTACCCTCGCG
Source organism: Hemithea aestivaria (assembly GCA_947507615.1). NCBI lineage: Eukaryota > Metazoa > Arthropoda > Insecta > Lepidoptera > Geometridae > Hemithea > Hemithea aestivaria. Next base: position 8,973,541 of record OX382323.1, read on the forward strand.
TAATTATAGAAAACAAGCTTGAAATCGGTTTCATATTTTTAAAATACACTTATTGTTAGTAAAATGTAAGCCAGTGTGTAGTGATTGAACTTTTAAGATCTAGAAATTGCTATATAAATGTAACTGTGTAATTATATATACTCGTACATATTAATATTACAAATAATTTGTTATTTCTTGTAAAGTTTTTTAAGTTGATTTAATTTTTGTACTTTGTTGATTTTATTACACATTATACTGATTTTAATCATCGTTAATAATTTTAGCTGCAGCCAATTAAATTGCTTACTCACACGCCTTTAAAAACAATGTTTTTTTTTTAAAACATTTTTGATGATTTTACGAACTTTGCAACAGCAATGCAGAAAACTAAGAAAAGCTGCGCAACGAACAATAGTTTCTACCTAGTCAATCTACTGTTGGAAAGTTCATAATAACTTCGCGTGTTTCAAAAGCCGGGAACACAAGATTAAACGCGACGTGTTGCCACGCGACATCACCCGTCCGGATTGGGTGGCGTGTGGTTACATGACGCCACGGACCAATCCGGACGGGTGTCGTCACGCCACAGACCAATCCGAACGAGTGTCGTCGAGTGGCGTCGCGTCGCGTTTTAATAATGTGTTTCCGGCTTCAATCTATTTTTAATTTCTTATCATTGGTTTTATATTAATTAGGGACATAAAGATTTTCTGTATTTTTGTAACTGTCAATGAATATAATTCTTTAAAAAAATAATTGTTATTACGACTACTATGTATGGGCTGATGTAGCATAAATAAATAAAATAAAAGTACACAAATGTTTTATTTTCAAATGAATTTATTTTCCTTTTTAGACGAGCATAATATAATATGTTACACAAGTATTATTCGGTATTCCACAGATATCTTAATCATAATTAGCCTGACACTTTAAAGATTGAAGTAGGCAAATGTGACCACTCATTACTCTTGAATTGAACTTGAAACATTCAGTTAGAAAGGTTCGTAGAAAGGGAGTAGTGGTCCTTTAGGAATTGGAAAAAAATCTTTACCACACGTTTTAAGATGATCCCTTAAACTTTTTGTAAGCAACGAAAATTTCCCGAAAAAATTCGAATTTTCCGAATTTTCCCGAATTCCCAAAACTCTTAAAGATCTGTTAAAGTTGTGTTAGTGAGGTTCAGATTGTGAGAGCGTCCAAGCGTAATCAATTATTCAAATTGAATTTAGGCTTCCCTAAAACATAATAGTCTCAGGTAAAGGTAAGGTATTTTAATATATCTGTGGAACATACAAATAAAATGCCCCTCTGAAATCACTAAACATCTATACACTGTCAGAGTAACAACATTGAATACAGAGATAAAATTATTATTACCATGGTTATTGTGGATTATATATAATTGCCAAAATGCCAGAGACATTTTTAATTACGTAGACATATTTTCGAGAACATTTTTGGCAAGATAACGTTGTGCAATTTATCTCCAAATTTAAGTCACATGATATTTTTGTACGAGTTATCAACACAACGCCTTTTCTGAATCCTTCGCGCTCCTTCTAGTACAAAAGTATTGTCAAATTCTCACTCAATAATACTTTGGAAGTGTTGTATTGTTTGATTTAACGTGGCTGCGTAGTTAAAAATGTCTCTACTTAGCTTACTGTAATAACTTGTCATAGTAGAGTGTACTAATTTATTTGATTTTTTTATTGATGTTTTTTTTAGAAATTATTTTTATCTCGTATACTTTCTAGTGACTACATGTTACACCACATAAAGTCTTATTAAATATAATATTATGCATTATAAACTCTAAGTACGAAAGAGTAGCGATTAATAATAAAAGAAGTAGTTATTTGCAACACAGTCGAAATCATTTTATTAGTTGAGTGTTGCAATTAACACAATTTTTTTACATATAGAGAAACTCCGCTATAGTTCCGTTCCTCAGAAATTCAAAAATTCTCTTAGTACTCGTCTCGATGGCCCATAGTAATATGTAAGAAATTTTCATCACATATCGACCGCTATTTCATCAATCGAGACATGATGAAATAATATTATTTTATTTACTTATAAAAATAAAACTATACAATAACAATTAAAATATTAGCATTTAATGCTAATTAACACAAATATCTACCAATTTATTAAATAAGAACGTTAAGTACGTACCTACATGTTATATATAAAAATGTTAGAACTTGAAAAAGTCACCAGCGACTACTTTTAGCAGAGATTCGGTATATAATAATATTAACTAGAATACATAATACAACAAATGGATGTTAGTCATGTTGAGAAAATAAAATATCTTATTTTCTCAACGTGACTATATAGGTACAGGGTCTTTGGTTATTCAGCACATTGGTGTATATGGCCTTATTGGCCATGTTTTGAGCGCAATATATGTTCAGTCTCTGAAACGAAAATGTTTTTCGAAAAATCTGCCTGAAATTTTATTCTATGATTTTTTTGAGAAATTTTGCAATTTAGGTTCAAGGTATTCATAAAAGTTTCTAAATTTTGTTACTTCTCCTCTTCTATTCTTTTAATGTGATAAATTAGATTAATTAAAATAATATTCTGATATTTTTTCCACGTAATGAGATAATAAAAAATAAATAATTATACAGGGTTATATTTTATGATTTTTTTTTAAATTGTCACCTCGTGATTTTTCGAAAAAATTTAAATATCTCGAATACCGTAAATTTTCGCGGAAAATATATTGCGCTCAAAACATGGCCAATGACCTCCCCAATAAGGCCCTATACACCAATGTACTAAATAACCAAAGACCCTGTATATATATTATATAATCCGAATATTCTCCATTATATTCATCATCTAAAGAGCTTTTCTATGTGTCCAATCAACAGTGCCCGAATCAAAGCAAAAAGTTTCGCAGAAAATCTGTGAAAACTTAACCTGACTTAAAATTATACAATAAGAGATCAGCCAATTGTTTAGAAATATAGGTACATAGTAGAGCATAGTACGGTAATCGGAACTTTTAATTGACATAATGTTTCAAGACCAAGTCTGAGGTTAATCTTCGTGTATAAATAAATAGTGTTGGCCCTGCAGCTCACCGGTGCACTAAAACTTGAAATTTTCGAATTTCGAATTGAATAGCCGTAGAATCTGTTTACCTCGGATCAGTCAGTGGGTTCAAAACGGATACGAGGTGTTATTCGCTCGTATTGACATTAAATAATAGCTCATGTGAACTTGTAGAACAAAAAATACTGCAATGGAGTAAACCGTCTTAATTCTGATTCAAAAAGTATAAAAAGTACCTTAGATAGAAATAGTAAAAGAAATACTTAAAAAACTCCATAAGTTTCTTCGAGAAGTTTTCGATTTATCTATGAAGAATTAGAGAAACTTATTCTATATTTGGATATGATGTGACGAAGGTTCTACTAAATACCGCTTCTGGCCCACGCCATGGGGTGACTTGCCGCTTACAATCGTCGTCTTTTGTAGTTTGCACCACTGGTAGAGGGGCCGGCCTGAAATTAAACATATCACTCTATCAGAACTTGGCCGAACATTTCATTTCATCAGAACTTTGCGAGATCAGGATGTGCACTGCCTTCTTTCAAACATTTATTGCAAAAATCAGGTAAGTACATTGTACATTAGTTATATCAAGGCTAAACAGTTCTAAATAATATTTTATGTAGGTAAACCTATATAAAAAAAGCAACTGGTCTTGTATGTTCCTGTTCCTGGGTTTCGTATGTTCCTTTAGAGGTGTAAACCCGTAAAAAAATATGTAAGAACACTTTCTCAAGTTACTTTTGTACAGTTTGAATTAGCATCGATAAACATACAAGATTTAGATTTAGACAACTTTTAGATCATTGCAGAGTTGAGCTCGTACGATGCAGGATCTCATTGAGGCCAATGACAGAGCTATAACTCTGTTCACATACTGGTCCAAACAGCTATTGATCTAAAAAAAAACATTACGACTCGAAAAGAAGAAGTGGAGTACTCTGAGATATATCGGTATCGGCGACACGGTTGTCGCCAAGCGGTCATTTTGAAGCGGCATGATGTTCAGTGGAATCAGGAAGGGATCTATCCCGCCTTAAAGGTTTAGTCTGCTACCATCAACAACCGCATCGTCGCTTAACTTCACGCGAGATCGTGGTCAAAAGCTAACCTATGACAAATAAAAAAAAGGATTCATAGATAATGATGTAATGTTTCAATAGCTACCTCTGTTCATGACCACCGCTGCTGCAGACGGTCCCGCTCCTGCATCAGCAGCTCAGCTTCCTGCTTGAGTCGGTCGGACTCGTGGCTGAGCCACTCCCGGTCCTTGCCCTCGCGCTCGCCGCGTAGCTTTGTTATTGCGTACACCATCTCTGAAATAACACAAAATTATACATATAAGTTTCAGAATTAGATTAAAATTTGTATCGATGAAATAGAATTACCTATGGTGATGCATACCAAATAATTAAAATTAAAGTTGTGCTAGATATCTTAAGAGGTAATTAAACAATCAGCGCAGTGTATAAGTATGCCTTTAAAACTTTTAAAGTTTCAATTTGGAAGCTTTTGATTATGGCGAGTTAGTAGACCAACCAACCGCAGGGCAGGAATCAGGCGAGATCGTACACCTTTAGGGGCTGCGCAGACGACAGACTATCCATGACGCACTTTTTAGTCTGTGAAAATAGAACCTTTGCAATTATATGCAGTAACGCACACGACGCGCAAAAAGTCCGGCGCACAAATAATATAATTGCATAGGTTCTATTTTCACAGACTAAAAGTGCGTCATGGATAGTCTGTCGTCTGCGTAGCCCCTTAGTGATTAAAATGCAAATTTTTCTACCGGAATCATGTCGTTTATAATGTTTACATTGCTGCTGTCTGTTTAGTTTGGCGGAAGGGTTGGAAAATAATTTTTGGATAAGTATAAAACGTGTCAAAACGTTTTAAACTACCTAAAACCCCCATGTAGGAAACATAGTTTTAATAAAATAAAATGTTTTTCGTTATCTACTTATTTTGTTGTCCAAGTAGAGTAGATTTATAGCGATCGGGAAACAATTGGTGCTCAGATTTAGTGTAAAATTCAATGTTATTTATATAAAGCTTCTAAATACATTCCAGATTTTTGAATAAATTATTAAAACTTACAACGCGCACCAACGCACTACGCTGAAATTTACCCCACAAAGTCCACCAGCACATTTGTAAGCGTGTCCAATAAAGTGGTATCTATCCACTAACGTCACCGCTGCAGGGTTGATTCCGCTGACGGCTGGAGTGGACGCAACGAGGCGCAAACCCGTTCTAATTAACTTCACATGCAAACACGCCAACTCTCGTAGTTTCGACACGCGCCGCGCCGATACTCCAATCAGGCGAGCTTATACCCAATTATTTTGAATCTGTTTATAGTGGAATCCTTGATAATCCTGGCTAGATCTGTTAGTATGTAATCACATCGTTCCCTTGATTTTACATGTGCTAATATTAATTATTAAGCAAGCATTGCTAGTGATTTCTTGTTACGAGTAGGAACCTTAGTAATAGGAAGTCATACATAAAACAGACTACAGACTCTCACTCGTCTCTTTTTGAATCAAAATTATTATAATAATACCTCTTGACGAATAAGCATTGTTTAGTTTGCTCAGATAGATACACTTGAAACTGTAACATCACCAAAATATAGACTAGTTGCGCTCAGCAGTTTTACCCACTGTACAGTTGTTAGTAGCCAATATGTTATTACAGTGTCTAAGCTTTCTCTATACCAAATTTCAGCTCAATCGGTCCACCCGTTTAGTCGTAAAATAGTAACAAATATAAAAATTCTAACAAACTTTCCGGTTAATAATATAAGTCGGATTAATAATATTTTACCGTAAATTTATATGAAAGAATAGAAACACATATCTAGGTAAAGCATCCATTTCATACTTCAGACGATCGATTCGTAGTTATGCTGGTGTTATTTTAGTTTGCAAACAATTGTAATGTTTTTGTCAGTTCTGATAGAGTTTCTTCTGGCATAGCCTTCAGGGTATCAATAGTTTACTAGTGACTAAACGAACCAACAATATTGCACATCTCTATTTGGTTGAGATATAAGTTACTTATATCAGTACATAATGATTGAGGTTTATGCTCTAACAGAACCGGTTATCGTAATTACAATGTTGGAGTCAAATCACAAGTTGTATGGTAGGCCAATATGCTGAAGTTTCAGGTCGCCAGGATTCCAACAAGGCCTCATGACGACTGGCAACAACCCACAACCAAAGTATAAATTGTTTTATGAAACACGGTAGCGCCCAGAAGTGACAAGTGTCACAGAGATTTGAACCCAGCTCCGAAATATATGTCTGTATATGGTATATTAATATTATGGTCTCCGAAAATAGCACATCGGTCATTAGTACTTCTGTTCAACTGGTATTTTAACAAATTCGCCTGATTATTATTTTTGTCCAGATGAAATGGATTATTATAAGTGTAATTGCTACTGTTTCCCAAGATACGTACTTATGTCTTTTTACGCAGTAAGTATAACTAAATAGAAGTAAAGTGTAAGAACACATTATATTACTCGTACACCTTTTCTATACTTTTTGAAAGCAAACTTATCATTATCTTCGACTGTCAACCATGTACCTGTTTTAAATGGCTAGTTGCGTCAAGTCACAAGCTTGTGACATAATTAAAATTTCCAAGTTAATGATGGTTTGTACACCTGCTTGCTGTCCATGTTATTATTTAGGGCGTAGGAGAAAAGAACACTTTTCACGGACCTTTTTGTCAGAAACTAGCTGCACTCAGCGGTTTTACCCGCTGTATTGTAGCCTATGTGTTATACTAGGGTCTAGGCTATCTCTATACCAAATTTCAGATCAATCGGTCCACCCGTTTAGGCGTGAAGAAGTAACAAACATATACAGACACTCACAAACTTTCCCATTTATAATATTAGTGTGATTAATAGTATTTAATTTAGTGATGATAGCGTAAACACGGTTTTAAAACAACCGATTATTTTATTCTGGTTATACTCGTAGCAAACAAGCAAGGTTGCTTTGAAGCTTGTCAAGAGCGTAATATATCGAGTGACGCTCTCTCGCTCGCACTATTTGACAAATTTTGAAATATAAATTCATTGAATTAATTTATTGAAAATTCCTTAAGAACAGCTCTCCATCATATTATTGCACACATTTTAAAAGTGTTTCCAGTATGATTTATTTAAAAATGGCATGAAAAGAATTTTTGAAAGAATTTTTTTTCAAAAATCCTTTTTATTTATACGCTCTTAATGGAGCCGAAATTTAATATGCGCGATGATAAGACCGAAGATTAACACAGTTTCCGTTCACACAACATGACTGAACATGATAATATTCTCCGGCCGATTTCGATACGAAAAGCCTCACGCTCTGGCAACTATGAAGCTGTTTCATATTATTATCTTAATACAATAGTACATACATCGAACAGGCGCTACAAGCTGCACTGATTAAAATTTAGCAGAGGTCATAGATTTTTGGAAAAAAGGTTGCGTAATAGTTGCTAGTTTCATTTGCAGCAATCGTTACTCAGTCTACAAAGCGCCTAAACGTCTCTATATCTATTGTATGCTCCCATGAAGCTGGTGGAGCCAACTTTATTTAAGAAGAACCACGTATTGTGGGCATAAATAGGAGCGCGGACATCGTAAAAAAAAAATTAAATTAGTCCGTAAATAATAAAAAAAATATTCGATACGTATTTTTTGTATGAGAATAAAATAATAAATGGCTGAAGATACGAGTATATCGCTTATAAGTTTTTCGGTGAGGACGCGTGACGTCACTTATGAATGCATTTTATATCGACTCGAGCATCCACAAGTGACGTCACTACCCCTTCCACGTAACTTTAATGCATTGTAAATCACACGTTTTTTTATTAAAATTATAAATAAAAAATACGTATCCAATAGTTTTAAATATTCTACATTATGGGCAAAAAAATTTCTTGTTCGATCCCCTATTGCGATTGTCTAAAATATTATAAGGAAGTGTAACTCACGGGTTAATTCAAAGTAGTGTGCCTCATGCATCAGCAGTTCAAAGTATGGAAAGTCAGTGGGGAGCAGCAGTTGTTTGTTGCGCAGATAGTTCAAGATGTGCCTAAACATGGCTCCGTCACGATCAATGAAGTAGTGCTGCTTAAGAGTATCCAGGACAATTGGGATCGTGCCGTTGAACATCTTGCAGAGTTTCGAGTCCGGAAACCTGGAAAATGAAAAAAGGGAATGTCTTGACTCTGACACAAAAAAAAACAAAATAAAAAAAAGACAATGTTTATACTGATGGTAAGCTTGGGCCGTGGCTATTTGCAGCGGATGAGTGCTTCGGCGTACCCACTGCCCCGGCACTATGGCGTCCCGCAGGAACACTTATAATAGTATAGTTGCATTTTTTAAATAACCTACTACTGCACCCTAAAGAAAAACTAAAAAACAATACTAAAAAACTTTTTAATATGTTTCAAAAATTATATGTGCAAACATTAAAATCGTTTACTTAGCCGAAAGCCGTCGGGCATTATTGCAACCGTTCAAAATTTCGCTGGAATTGAATTTTTTACCGTATGAAAAATCCACATCCGGCCTGTAGCTTTCCGCTCTTCGTAGACCGTATTAAAAATATAGTAATATTTAAGCGAGTGTAAATATTATAATCATTATAAAACGAAGAACTAAATATTATGTTATTTTTTAATTACTATGAGTTGCCTAACACAAAAGGAAAAAAAAACTACATTACATTACTCTTAATATTCTTTATCATTATTTTTTTCGTGTGTTCATTTAACTAGAAAAGTTTTTAAAGCAAAATAAAGCTAGTTTTGCAGGAAGACCTTTAAATTCATGAAACCGTAATCTTCACAATTTTTTTTTTTAGTCTATGCTGTCCCACTGCTGGGCAAAGACCTCCCCCAAATCTTTCCATGTATCTCTTTCTAGCGCCACCTCAGCCCAGCCGGTCTGATATGAGTCCAGGTCGTCTCTCCATCTTTTACAACTTTTTATGGTAAATATTTTTTTATTGATTAAAGGTCAGCCTTTGACCAACGGTCTCGCCTGTTTCGAAGGGATAAAGCAGTCGCAGATGGTGGCAGGCTAATCCTTAGAAGGCGGGCTTACCTATTATTACAAAAATAAACAGAACTGGCACATAGACTTCCTACTTTATAACATCAACTCAACTATGTTAGGTACAAAAAAAATAAAAAAATCCGGATATCTAAAGAGCGTATGTATCGAGTGACGCTCTCTAAGAATAAGAATAAAAATCATTTATTGCCACACATAAAAGAAACAATACCATTATTACACAAAAAAAAATACATCGTAGGCAATAGGAGCAGACTCAGCTGGTAACCATATTAACATAGGGTTAACACGGTTGCTCTCGCTCGCACTATTTGACAAATTTTGAAATATAAATTCATAGAATTATTTTATTGAAAATTCCTTAAGACCAGCCCTGCATAATATTATTGCACATATCTTAAAAGTGTATTCCGTTCAAAATATTAAAAAATGGCAAGGAGAGCAATATTTCAAAACAAAAATTCCTGATATTCTCATCATGCAATTGTTTAATATATCAAACTGAAAACACTTTTAAAATGTGTGCAATAATATTATGGGGGGCTGGTCTTAAGGAATTTTCAAAAAAAATCATCTATGAATTTTTATTTCAAAATTTGTCAAATAGTGCGAGCGAGAGAGCGTCACTCGATATATACTCTTAATAAACGATAAAATATTTATTCTGTAGCGTCGCAAGTTGATCTTGCGAGCACGCTGGCGGCGAGGGAGGCAAGAGCCGAGGCGCCCGGAGCCCCGCCGGCGGCAAGCAGGCCTCCGCAGTGAAATAACACGAACAGATAACACAAGCTTATTTACAATGGGGTAGTACATAACGGTGCTATATAACGCTTTAATAATCTACTATATACCAGTGGTTTTTACGTGAACTGTACTAGTTGAAAATTACAGAAATAAAATGTCAAACTTATAACACCCCGTCGTTTTTGCGTTAGGAGTTAAAATAGTGATAAAGATTATGCAAAGAGAAACAAAACCTTACGAAAAAAATAATATCTTTTACGTTACGTAGGTATATTAAAACGAGATTGAAAAGAAAAGCGAAATATATTGTTACTATATAATCGTTTTTGGTTGACAGTAGACAGGTTTGTATAAAAATTGCATGGAAAAGTTTGACGAATCATAATTATTATTAGTTACGTTTTTTTAATGTCAGTTGATACGAGTATACGCATACATATACTAGATCTATGGAAATAGTACATTCATTATTCTGTATCGTAGATAAAAGTAATAATAAAACCATACAGTCAAGGCACCCCAGGCACTCGCTGCAGGCGACCAGCTCACAATGTAAGTAATGTAGAATGTAGCTCTAGGGGAATTGCCACGAGTTCTCTACTCCCACTGGTTTTTATCTCTGTTTGTTGGACATAGAAAACATTTCGCTTTTAATGTGAGAAAAAATGGTTAAGAACTCTTAATCTTCCTACTAATATTGTAAATGCAAAAGGGGTCATGTGTGTGAGCGTGTGTTTTTGTAACCTCATCATACCAAAACGTCTTAACTGATTGAACTGAAATTTAGTAGCTTAGACCCTGGAATTACACATAGGCTAGTTTTCTACAGATAAAACCGCTGGACAACATTTAGAGGACAACACAAACACAACTCAACGCTGGATACAATTATAATTAAAGTTTGCCATCGTATTGCAAAAACAATAAATCTTAGGACGCCTTTCTTTTATTATGTAATTATTATAATCAAATAGATCGGACACTAAACTTCACACCTACTATATTCATAGATTATTATGTTCATCTGCTGCTAGAAGTCTTTTGTTTTCTAGTAATTTATTTATTTATTTAACAACACATGTAGGTACAAAACATCGAGGACATATCCAATAGAGGGGCAATAGACAAAGTTTTCCTTGAAATAAATTTTTTCACAATTTGACGACTCCGCCCACTTTTCCTATTGGCTACGCTGGTTTTAGTGATGGGCAACGAAAAAGTTTCAATTTAAAACTCGATTATGCCAAGTAATCGATTACAAAGCGATTAATATAATATTTTTGACTAAGAGGCAGAACATACGCACGGTTGCAAATCTGATTTTTTGTTTTAAATGGTGTTAATGTCGGAAATCATAAAGGAAGACTTTTGCTTTTCAAAGACATTGTTAGTTCCGATTTCATCTTATAGCAAAAATAGCGTTTTAGTTTTAAACAAGTCAAATATAAAATACTAGCTTGTGCTCGCGGCTTTGCCCGCATGGCAAAATCCTTTCTTAGTGGAGGTCTACGTCATTAACCCTATTAATATTCCAAATTTGAACCAAATCCGTCCATCGGTTTAGGCTGTGCGTTGATAGATCAGTCAGTCAATAAGTCAGTCACTCTTTCCAAATATAAATTTAGATTCTTAAAGACATCCGATTTAATGCAAAGTTTAAGCTAAATTGAAAAATGGGAAGTAGATTAAATTTTACTTGCAACAGGACAGACGAATGTAAAAAAAAGCTTGTGAATTAAATTTAAAAAAAATTGCCCCCTACGCAACGTTTTCAAAATTACCTATTTTGTGGAAGGTGGCCATCTTTGATTTTAAATTTATCATAATAATATATACTACATACTACTACTAGTCAAGCCCTTTCAACTTTCATTTGATGCGCACATTGACGGGATTATGGAGAAAATAATTAATCAGCTATTTTTAGCGGCGGCCATCTTGGATTTTAAATGTATTAAATGTAATGCATATATTTTACTAGTCAAGTCCTTTCATTTCATACATTTGACGAGGTTGTGAAGAAAAAAAATAATCCGCCAAATTGTAGCGGCGGCCATCTTAGATCGATTTCCACCAAACACGGCTAAGAAAACTCTCGACTACCTTTCGACTCTACTTTCAAACAAAAAAACAAGATCAAAATCCGTTCATCTGTACGGGACCCAGAAGTAAGACAAAGTACATGAGCAACGATACCACAGACAGACAGACAGACACGTCAAACTTATAACACCCCGTCGTTTTTGCTTCGGGGTTAAAAAGAAGTCAGGTTTTTATGTTTTTGGTGAATAACTTTTAAAAAGAGTTTTCATTTCTTGTTCGGAACTTATTTTAGTCTATAACAAAAAATGACGTTTTCATGATATGGATGGTATATTCTCATCCGCTCATAAAAAAGAAAATATTAAATTTGTAGGTATCTCGATTGAAAAAAAAAAAAACAGGGGAATGGCATCGGATGAATGGTGTTATTAATGCAAAATATTTGCATTAATAACACCGTTCATCATTTAGTCGTGCCCAATAAAATATATTTTTGCATGAGTTACAGCGCCCTGATGGGGCGCGTGAAGTGTACTTTTTTTAATATTATCACCCGCCACACTAAAACGCAATCAGTGGGGCGCGTGAGAAGCAAAAAATATTTGACAGTTCCACCTGCCCCACTAGTGGGACGAATAGTGGGGAACACGGGAATTACTCAATTTTTACAACACAAGTGAATTAAATTAAAAATTAAAAAAACCCCCAACGCATTCAAAATATGTAATTTTGTGGTTGCAACCATCTTTTAGTTTTTCAGATGTTAGTTTATTAAAATCTGTTTATTATAGTTTGTAGTTTTCTACTAATCAAACTTTTTCGTTTAATTCCCATGTTGAGGGAGTTGTGGAAAAAAATGTAAGCACCATTTCATGGCGGCTAAGAACACTAGACTATTTCTACCTAAAAAAAAAACAATCTCAAAAAATAAAAAAATAAAATCCGTAATACTGAGACAGACAGACACGTCATACTTATAACACCCCGTATTTTTCCGTGGGGGGTTAAAAAATAAATTGTGACGACACTGCCACGATAAAATTTTATGAGAATAACCCACTATAAAAAATCATCTGCTCTAGTTGTCAACTTATAAATGACATGGACTTCAAGGCGACTGTCCATTATACCGTATCATACAATAATAATAATTGTCTTAGGAACATGCCAAACCGAAAAATAACATCAGGCCCTTTTTACACTAAACGATTCGTGAGTATTCACCTTTGTAAATAAACGGCATAAACTCACTTGTATTTACTTCGGCTTCGTGCCGACTGCAGCTACTCCTTAAAGAAGATCCTCGTACAGGATCGAACCGGTCGGCACAAAGCCGAAATAAATACAAGTGAGTTTATGCCGTTTATTTACAAAGATAAACATCTGGCCCATGCCATTATGAACCTTATTTTCATTTATTTATTGCTCATAGCTTAAAATTAGGTTTTGGTAGATAACCGCATTATATATTATATATATACCACGGCAGTATTGTATGTAGATCTTATATTATATATGTATATTATTATATATGTATATTATTATAAATTGTATGCTTTTATTATTTATTAAGTATTTAATATTCTATAATTCTTAGTTTGTATATCTAAGTTACCACCAACTACCAACCAAGTGTGATTTTTTGTTACTCCTTTCCCTGCACGGTTGTCTGGAAGAGATCGCTTTTAGCGATAAAACCGCCAATTGTAACACCCTTGTATACTATGTAACAATATTTTTTAAGTTTTTTGTTTTGTGGAGTTTCAATAAAGAGTTGTGTATTGTGTATTGTTTTGTATGTATTAAAAAGTAAGAGAACATCGTTGCGAGCCTTGCACGGAGCGTTAACAATAAATATCGCTGAGAATATGTTGCTGATACTGACAGCTCTATCCATGGCATGCGATGTTGCCAAACAACTGCGTGTGGGGACCAGAATGCAGTGAGTGTACGGGTTTATAGCCACGAATGATAACCGATAAAAAGATAATAATATAAACTTATTTTCATTATTAATAAAGAAAACTCATCTAAGTTCATCTGTTGCCAGTTCAACGAAAAAGGTTAACACGTAAAGATGCTTGAACATGTAAGCAACATATTATATTGATAGGCATGCAAAAATGAAATTGGTACTGCATTCTCGTGATTAGATTCTGTTTTGAACACGGGCAAAATACGAGAGAAAGAAGAAATGCAAACGAGCATATGGTACGGTATAGTGGGCAAACCCCTTAAAACTCATTTCTTGCAATGTTATTTTGGAATATTTCTAATGAACATTCACATTACACATTAGCTATTTTTAACATATTTACATCTGAACTAATCAAATTTGGTAAAATAGGTAGCTTAGGCTCTATAAGTCTCTCTAGGCTCTTGACAATAGGTAACAGTAGGTACTTTTCAATGGGTAAAACTGGATAGGAATAAATGAATTTCCGTAGTAGTCGTACTGAACTATGAGTCGTCAACATGGGCCTACAGAACATATTATGCGCTAGTTGTACCTAAAGATAGCATGCAATTAGACCTGGTCGAAGATGTGGTACGCATTTGTCCTCTAATCGATTATCATGCATCGATTCAATCGTTAAAATATTCACAACACTGGCTAAATACGAGTCAATAGACAAGGATAGCTATTTGGAGAAAATGCTTTATTAGAAAGAGAGGCAATTTGCCTGACCAGTATAACTTGATCCCTCGCTAGAACAAAAAATAATCATAATTTTGAGGATTACTTTACATTTCTGGGGATATTAAAATCGATTTAATAAATTTAGATATTTTATATGTATACTTTATTATATAATAATACGGTAAACAGTTTTATAAAAAAATAAGAAGTTGTGATTTTTTTGTTAAAAAGAATATTCCGTGAGGCCCGCGTAGTTCCTTAAACTGGCCGCTACTAAACGGCGCGTCACGTGGCGCTACGAGTGGGGTAGCAAATACAACCAGTGTTGATATACAAAAAATCCGCCGATGCCCTCCCCCTGGTACAAAATGAGGTCTTAATTAGGTCACTTAGTCCTCCACATACCCTGTTAGGGCGCTTGTTGTGTGCGAGCATGCAATTTTATCTACATTAAATATTAATATTTATTCAACATTAAACATTATTTCAGTAATCCTATAGAATATAATAATAAGTCAATATTACGGGAGTAAATGAAATGAATAAATAATATAGAGAAAAAAAAAAAAAAATAATTTGCAATAATTTCATGTCATATGAATTAAAATTATAATTGAATTAAATTAAATTAAATAATAATAATATTTAAATAATAATAATACTTGATAATGTCAGTCTTATTCATTTCAATTATTTCAATATTTTATTCAATTTTACAGACTGTATAGTTGTATAAGCAGGTATTTGACTTACAATAATTATAGTGTGGTAATTTGCGAAGGTGAAACATTTTTATCTGTCATGTATTGTTCCACTGAATAGTAGCATTAATTGATGACGATGAAATCGGCTGCATTTGACCCCAGTCTCACCCGTAGTTAAATAATGATGTGGTGGAAGATATTATACCCGGGCGTATTAAAAACCTATTTACTTCAATTTAAAGATGACCCAATTATAATTTTCTGGGAACCCAGGTAATTTTAAAGGTGTTTTAAACCTTAGCCGTAAGGATAAGTTAAATTCATAACAAATATTTTTTTAGGAACTCTTAAATATCTATGGGATAGTAACAAATAATATTGGTTAGTGATAGTAGGTAACAAAATAGGGGAATTAAAATAAAATTATCTCGTCAACCATCGTCTGCACGAAGAGTCTTCAGAGAAGACCACGTTGCTCATCAGCCAATTACTTCAGGATGATGTTGTCACTTCCTCGCAACCTCATTAGAAAATAATGAACTTTAAATATCTTTTTTTTAGGCAAAGAAGTAAGAAGACGAGCAATACGCTCTCCTCATTGTAACAGATAACGCTCCCCATAGTCAGTACAGTGCCACCCGGGATTTTACAACAATGTAAAATTTTAGGTGCACTGCACCAACGTTTTTTTTCTTACTCAAGAGATTGTAATTTGTTTTGTACTTACATTAAATAAATAAATAAGATGTTAAGACTTTTCAGCCCAGTAATTTCACTAGAGCTACAATGCCCTTTGCACTACACTGCTTAGGCGGTAGAATAACTAACAGTGTTGGAGTACCCACCTAGTCAACCTCTTACAAACGAAGACTTCCCCCGGTTTATCTTGGAAAATCCTTACAAATTATGATGAAGTATAGTCATTACTTACGCGGTAAGCGTCTCCAGTGAAGAAGTGTAGATAGTTCCTCCAACATCTATGTGAACGGGCGCGTTGTACTTGGTAGTAGCGGCGACACGAGGGATGCCAGGAATGTGTTCCTTCTTCGGGACCATACTCCCGTCCGGCTGGGGACTGCCTGACTTTACTGGTAACATCGTCTGGGAAGGCAGTAATTATTTTTAACTTAGAGAGATATGAGTTAATCAAGGAATAATTATAATGACGTGGCTAATGCTGTAAGTATGAAGAGACAACGAAAGCCACGTTTTCAGAAGAGAACAAACAACATAAACTCTGGTTATGAATAAAGTCATCATCTACTAAGATGTAAGTATCATCATTCTGAAAATAATATTATGAATATCTAAATTATTTGAACCATGTTAAATAATAATATAATCTAAATTATACAATGTGGCGCAACATTAATCATCCGATATGCTCTTTGACCAAAACAAAATTGGATGATTAATTTTGCACCACGCTATATTAAATGGAAATAACATAATTTTGTTCCAAGTATAATTACATTTTGCAACAAAATATACAAATTAATTGGCTGGTGCCCCTGGAATTTTGTTTTAGTAGGTTCAATGTAATACCTAAATGTAGAGTAATTATTATCGCCTTATTAATCTTTAAGTGGTGAATTTTCTTTATTTTATTTATTTTTTTACTAAGGAACTCGTCATAATTTATAACGATCCAATTTGGAACATTATATTAGCTTTTCGTTTGCGATATTTAAATTAGAAGTCGTTTTTTTTTCTTCAGATACTAGTTTTTCAACGTACAGTGAAAACACTATCTCTCTTAATGTTGCTCTCCATAATAAGTAATTATTTATTTACCTACATTTACAAAAACATTAAGGTATTGTAATTGTGTTAAAGCGTGCAGATAAAGTTATAACTTATAACTGAAAAATTGGAACGAATTTCCAAATGCACGCACTAATGACGAAGTTGGTAGCAACAAAAATTGCTACCTAAGTATCTATGCCAGCGCCCGCATGCGGCCTATTTGAATAAATGAATTCTAAATTTGCACCTCGCTGAAAATTTCAAAGGTATTGCATCAATCGGCGTGGTATGCGCACCATTACGTTAATGCATCGAAACGTAAGTGCAACGCAGACGTGAGGTATCCGCAGGCTGCCGCGTGGGAGCGGCGACCCAATACCGACGCTCTCACGGCACGAGACATCCATGCCACAGATAAAAGTCCATGCGATCCCATGTGATAGACCTTTTCTTTCTAAATATACCTAGCAACAAAAAATTACACCTTTCATCTATAGCTTCTTTTGCACACCTCCGCGTTACAATGTACATTGAGAACATTTAGACTGTACAGTCTAAATGTTCTCAAATTTCCTTCCAAGTTGTCTGCAAGAGATTGCTTTATGCTATAAGACCGCCGATTGTTTAACTCTAATTTTAAGTTTGTATTGAAGTTATAACTGTTTAGCTTGGTATGCAATGAAATAAAAATAAAGTACCTATTCTATTCTATCTAACTTTAGAGCTCACGATTCATTGATTTTACGGATCGGATTATGGATTTATAATCGGAGCTCACAGAAAGTAAATTCAAAAGCCCTGTTGAAGCTATACTATTGAAGAAAGCTAAGTATAAAGTTAGTCAATACGACCTAGGAGATGAAGATGCCTGATAACTTCTGCGTAATAACTGGTCCCTCTCTAACAAAAAAAATCCTAAGTGATAATCCATGTGAGTTTCTTGCCCGTTCTTCTCATAGAAGTATGCACTTACAAATGGGTAGTAGAGTCTTAAAATAAATAACTTCGTAAAGATCCTGACACCACTGTAAAATAAAAATGATGTAACCAAGATAAACACTTTAAACACATATTTAAAAAAAGCAAAACCTTGCGAACGAGCAGTAGAGTATTAAAATAGAAAAAATGTAAAAATGACTTGCAAAAGCGTATTGGGTATTTGAATTAACGAATTTTGAGTTTGCTGTAGCCAGATTTCTGCTTTAATACCTCTAGAGTACACCCTCGTTTTCAAGAAATGTTATTGATCAGACGAATTTACTTGAAATATTATGTGAAAATATTACCTTAATATTTTCCTACCATTCATTAGTAGATTACGTAACCATTACTGCTACCTCACAAACCCCTACGACTTTTTGTATAATATTATTTTTATATTTAGTAAATACTTTCTGAAGGGTGTTACAATGATGGCAGATGAAAATAGAATAATGACTTACTCGTGTCCTTTATGGGTGAATCCTGAGAGACAAAATTTTACGTGTCTTTGGGAATAAACTACCCGTAACATAAAAATTCTACCCAAAGGTATTTTTTTTCTGTTAGTTTAAGGTTTAATCTACTTAATGCAAGATAAACATCAACTTAAATTTAGCTGAAAGTACCTGAAAAAAAATGTAAAAGCCCTAAAATTTGATTACTGTGGGGTGTCCCTTACACATTTTTGGAACAAAATATATTTTTTACACTAACTTATAATAGGAATTTAATTAATTGCTGTGATCTAAGCTGTGAAGGGTGAACTGTTATATGATTAAAAAAATACGCGAAGGCTGTACTCAGCGAAGTTTTAGAAAAAATAACAAATTTAGGTTTGTCCCCGGACAAAAAGTGATTCCCATGGCGCGCGACATAACTATCCACATTTCACAAACCAAAAGACTTAGAAGCTTGTACGCCCGCTGTTGGCTAAGTTCAATTGCGCTCTAAACATCGTGAAGAGGGGTTGCTCCTCTCGTTGTTATAAACTGGATTTACGAAGGTAAGAAACTGATTACCGTGGTTTTGGTTCACTAGGTCATTGATTACCATTTCCATGTTTAAAAATATTAATTTATCTTTTACGGTTTTTTGACTAGGGTGTGTAGTTAGGAAAAGGGTATTGTTTATCATATATTTTATTATTATTGGTCTATAATTATGGTATTTAAAAATATTGACCAAAAACTATACAATTTTGATTTCCATGGTATTGATTCTCATGGCGTTTTACCACGGTAATCAATTTTCCCCTGAGTTTTCTTGCGCATTCTTTCACTTTTTATACTTTTTACTCGACTACAGCGAAGCCAGACAAGAAAGTGATTTTGTATTTATATGTATATTTCATTTGAACCAGATGGTTTTTTTTTATTATTGTACTATAGTAGACTGCCGCTCTGGCTTATGCGGCACCATTACGACCCACCATAAAAATAATCAGAAAAATCAAACTGAACTGAATAACCAAACTGATTTGAATCAGATGGTACATTCATATCAGTTTGGTTATTCTAAACTGAAGTTCAAGCCAGCCTGTAGTCTAGTTCTTCAATAGGAATACCTCATAGGTGAGCCTTCATCCCAGAAACTGTCACGTGATTGAATTTTAACATCAGTTTGGTTAATCTGGACTGAAGTTGCCAGCCAGCCCATAGTTTCGTTTTAAATAAGCATATTTTTTATCTGATGCGCCTTTACCCCGGAAGATATCATAATCAGATTGTATATTCATAACAGTTTGGTTATTCTAAACTGAAGTTCCAACCAGCCCATAAATTCGTTTTGAATTAGCAGCTTTTGTTTGATGGGCTAAAAATAGCTACATAATATGTCATCATAATGTGCCTTAATCTATGGGATCAAATAGGAGCTCTATAAAACATGAAAAGCTTGGCGGGAACCTCAGTCCAGAATAACCAAACTTATACTATTAATATATAGGTATATTCTAATGACATCTTCTGGAGAAAGGCTCACCTGTGAGGTATGCTGCATAGACATAGCGAAACTATGGGCTGGCTGGAACTTCAGTCCAGGTTAAACATACTGATATTAATATACCATATGATGGTGAAATTTTCCCGAGTAAAGGCGCATCAGTAAAGAAATTTTCTAATTCAAAACGAAACTATAGGCTGGCTACAACTTCGGTCCAGATTAACCAAACTGATGTTAAAATTCAATCTCATGACAGTTTCTGGGATGAAGGCTCACCTATGAGGTATTCCTATTGAAGAACTACAGACCCATTACGCTTCTGAGCCATGTTCATAAGCTGCTGTTTCAAGAGCTATCACGAGTCGTCTGGAACACAGACTTGATGACTTTCAGCCCCCCGAACAAGCCGGATTCCGAAAAGGCTTTAGTACAACACACACATGCGCTGCGGCAAGTTAGTCAAGAGAATATATAACTTGCCATTAAGCTTAGCGTTTCTGGACTTTGAGAAAGCTTTGATTCAGTGAAAACACGGACTGTGCGCGAGTTATTTCAGCGATGCCATATTGACTATCGGTTCATTAAAGTGTTGAAGTGTTTGTTTTCTAACGCCACTATGTTGGTCTGAGTACAGGAGCAGAGCACGAAGTTGATTCCTTTGAGAAGAGGAGTATTTCAGACAGAGAGATGTTATATCTCCGAAACTGTTTACTGCGGTAATGGGAGACGCGTTCAAGCTCTTGGAATGGCAAGGACTTCGTATCAATATCAACGGCGACCACATTGCTCATCTTCGGTTTACTCACGACATCGTAGTCATGGCGAAGTCGATAGAGGCACTCAGCATGATGCTCTATGACCTCGAACAAGTTTCACAACGGGTGAGCTTAAAATGAACATGGACAAGATCAAACTTAAGTCAAATGCCAATATTGTGCCTTCCCCAGTATCTGTTAGAGGTCCGGTACTCGAATTTGTTAACTCCATACAGCTACCTAGAATAAGTAGTCCAATTCGGTAGGACCCAACTTCGAGAAAGAGGTCGACCGCCGAATTTAGCTCGGTTGGGCAGCTTCTTTGAGTTGGCCTTGTCTCGAAGCTTAAAGTCGCTCAGCGAGCTATGGAGAGAGCTATACTCGGGGTTTCTCTACGTGATCGAATCAGGAAAAAGAAGATCTGAAGACGAACCAAAGTCACTGACATATCTCAGCGGATTAAGAAGCTGAAGTGGTAATGGGCAGGTTACATAGCACGCAGCGTGGATGGCTGATGGAGTCGAAAAGTGTTCGACTGGATATCACGGACAAGCAAACGCAGCGTAGAACGTCCACCCACAAGTGTGGCAGACGACCTTATAAAGGTCGCTGAAAGACGCTGGAAGCAGGTCGCTTCCAACCGATATACCTAGTCAGGTCATAAGTATTGTCACACAGTAAAAACTTTTCTTTTAGAATGCTGGCCACAAAAAAGTTTATTGAATTCGAATTTCGAATTGTTCATGAAAATAAAAATGTATACTTTTTAGAATTTTACTCATTTTTAAATATGGAGTGGACGCTTAAAGAAGAACGTGTTGCAGTTATTGCGTTGCATCGTTGCGGTTACGCGCCAATTAAAATTTTTGACATACTGAAAAATTTGAATATAACCAAAAGATTCGTTTATCGTACCATCAAACGATACAATGAAGACTCTAGTGTAGATGACAGGTCAAGAAGTGGTCGCCCTCGGTCTGTTAGGACTCCAGCAGTGATAAAAGCTGTGAAGGCGCGAATTCAAAGAAATCCCAAACGTAAGCAGAAACTGTTGGCCCTTCAGATGGGGTTAAGCAGAACCACGGTGAAAAGGGTGTTAAATGAAGACTTAGGGCTTCGGGCATATCGAAGAAAAACAGGACATCGTTTAAATGCTCGTCTAATGGACCTGAGACTGAAGAGATGCCGCGCTTTGTTGAAGCGGTACGCGAGAAAAAAATATCGAGAAATTCTTTTTTCGGATGAAAAAATTTTTACCGTAGAAGAGAGCTACAACAAACAAAATGATAAGGTACGCACACAGTAGTGAAGAAGCGAGCAACCGTATTCCGCGTGTCCAACGAGGTCATTTTCCATCCTCGCTCATGGTATGGTTGGGAGTTTCTTATTGGGGCTTAACAGAGGTACATTTTTGTGAGAAAGGTGTAAAAACGAATGCAGTTGTGTATCAAAATACAGTCCTGACGAACCTTGTGGAACCTGTTTCTCATACCATGTTCAATAACAGGCACTGGGTATTCCAACAAGATTCGGCGCCAGCTCATAGAGCGAAGAGCACACAAGACTGGCTGGCGGCGCGTGAAATCGACTTCATCCGGCACGAAGACTGGCCCTCCTCCAGTCCAGATTTGAGTCAGTTAGATTACAAGATATGGCAACACTTGGAGGAAAAGGCGTGCTCAAAGCCTCATCCCAATTTGGAGTCACTCAAGACATCCTTGATTAAGGCAGCAGCCGATATTGACATGGACCTCGTTCGTGCTGCGATAGACGACTGGCCGCGCAGATTGAAGGCCTGTATTCAAAATCACGGAGGTCATTTTGAATAAACTTTATTGTCATAAGAATCTATGTTTTGTTAAGTTCATTTTGGTATATAAATGGTTACATAATAAATAAACTTGTTCCAATAATTTTATATTAAACATGTGACAAAATTTATGACCTGACTAGGTATATGGAGGTCTAAAGGGGAGGTCTATGTTCAGCAGTAGACGTCCTATGGCTAAGATGATATGAGGTATACTGCAAAAATAAAACAAAACTATGGGCTGACTGCAACTTCAGTCCAGATTAACCTAACTAATGATAAATATACAATCGGAGAGCTTCTGGAGTGAATCTTGTCAGTGATTGTGACTGAGAAAAAAAATCTCATATTCTAGGACTATTTATTTAATAATTTTACATTGTTTAAGACAGCAATACGTTGATTTTATTTAGTTTACATGATTATTATATAGACTGCCAATATATACCTTTTTTATACGTTATATTTGGTGTTTATTCATTTGGATTACCGTTTTTAATCATTTCTATTTTATATGATTAGTATGTAGAGGTCAATATTTAGATAATAACTTAGAATTCAAACAAAACTGTTTTAATTTTGATTCCCATGGCACACTTTATTGATTCCCGTGGCACCAAAAATTGAAATTGAAATATCTTCTGAACAAAACAAGTTATAATGATGCCTATTTGATGGATGTACTTATATTTATGTGATATTTGATGTTTTACAATTAAAATTCAATAATACTAAGATTTAAAATCTGCCACGGAAATCACTTAAATACGCCCGATCTCAGGATTTACCCTTATTCGGTGTAAGATAAATCACGGTAAAGAATCTCTTTACTGTGGTTATATGAAAGCGTTTTGTAAGGCTTATAATTTGTAAGCTGGTACCTATACTTACAAATATTATATTTCCTACTAAATCCATAAATATATGGTCTTACTTCAAGAATACCTACTAAATCCATTCACCTAAATGTAGTGAGAATAACGGCAGTGCGGCTGTTAAATACAAGTTTCATGTTACCGATATTTAACCCGTCAACAAAATTTTCGGGTATAATCAATGCCCACCGCATTATTAGCATATTAGCCTGTTAACATTACGAGCCTTCAATTTATAAGTATGAACAAAATTGCAATGATATGTCGTACAGCTCAGCTGGAAAGCGACACGACAGAAGAAACGCCTGCGGCTTGCGCCGGACTCAGTCCAACTCCAATTATTTTTTATCTCTTGAATGTATCTCTACACAGACACCTATCTCGGACGTTTCGCACTTAACGCCCTATTCATGTGGTTATTTACACTTTTGTGAGGTAGAATGTCATTCCGTTGGGAAGGATTTGTAGAGTTGTGGGTGTTTTGAGGTATGACCAAAACTGGAAGTTTATAGTGTAGCACATCTCCAATCTAATTATTAAGAGAGTGATGGTTGTTTATTGGTCCACAAATGAGCTTGTATAGCATTTTCACCTAAATTGAAGCAAAAAAATGATTTTTAAATTATTACTTGCTTCTGAAAATTAGATAGAATGACAAAATTAATCAGAATGTAAAAAAAGTATAATTTGTCTAGTATATACTATGCGAATGTGCGTTAACTTTACATATCATAGGTATATCCTCTACATACTTTGGGCGGATATCTGAAATGCAGTTAGGAACATGTACGAGTATGAAGGTAGGTAGGTACAATGACAGGATACAGATGGTACAGAATACTACTTCCTCTCTATTAGAGTAAGGTATCTAGACGCTGTAAGACAGCGTAAGAGAGCAAATAGTTTTATCTCCCCATAAAACATGGTAAAGGCAGGGCTAGAGCCAATTAGCTACTTCATTGTCTAGTTAACTTCGAAATTTTTATTTTGAAAGGCAAAGCAGTAAAAAGTTCTCATGCAGCCTTAAGGCGAAGACTGACTGCTTAAGACGAGCTTGCTGGAACCATGCTAGAATAGGGTCCTTACCACTTGTATCTACTAGTTTTAAGATCTTCTACACTGAGCCTAACTATGGATTAGGGATGCAATAAATAATATTGATTTGAATTGAATATTTCCCTATGCGATGTTAGAAAATAATGATAAGTACTTAAGAACAACACAAAACCAAAGTAAGCTCTTAACACGAAGCTCCCCATATTATTTGAAGAAATCTGTACTGATTTTTCAAAAAAAGAAATAATTTTAAGTAGGTACTTAACAAAATAATCGTAATGTCGTATCTCATGAGCGCTTGGCGTCGTTCGTCTGTTAGCATAAAAGAAGTTGGCCTAATATTATTTATACCTAATATCAAGACCATATTTTTATGGTAAATGCTTATATTATAAATTAAAATAATTTGTTAACCATGATTAGCAATTTCGAAGGTTTTTTATTCTAAATAGGTCTACTTTTGACTACATCCCCGATGGAAAGTGCAGGTGCAGTCGGATGAATCACATTGCACTAAGTATCGCATGTAATATTGCAGTTACATTATTTACGTGGTTGGCGGTAGGTTTCGACCGTGGCTAGTTACAACTACAACCCACTGGACAAAACCGTGTCGCCAAGCGGTCATTACGACTGTGTTCCGGCATGATGTTCTGTGAACCCAGGGAGGGATTTGTCCCGCCTTCTAGGTTTAGTCTGCTAACATCTACGGCCGCATCATCTCTTAAGATCAGGCGAGATCGTGGTCAAAGGCTAAGTTATAACCGATAAAAAAAAAATTAAAAAGTCTTTTGGAGTCGTTTTAAAAATATTACAAGTGAGTTTCCTTTAAAGATAGGTAGTTAGTTGATACAGTAGCGCTGGCCCGGAGGCGTACGCGACTCGAGACACCCTCACCTGTCTGGTTTCATTACGCGCGAGCCGCGGGCTGATTGCCACAGAGCTACGACCAAATAACTAATCACTGCACAACTACTACTTTTTGTACTAGAATTAAACTGAAATAACGCTGAATCTGACCTAATAATTGAATATGGAATAAAACCGAGAATTAATATATAATATTGATAAAATATATATTGATAAAGTTGAGGACCGCAAGCATTTTATAGTTCCAATATTGGCCACGGGTGGCAGTGTCTGTCTATGGCTTTGTCATATATATCCACTTTCTTCCCGCCTTTTTCCTTCTTGCCTGTCAACTGTTAAACTTGCCGGTCGTAGAACATTTATTAAAATATATTTTTATTACAAACCACGAGAATTCCTAGAAATATAATATAAGCGATTTTTTTTGTGGCAAATGCCTTTATTGAACAAACAAGCAAACAATACTACAGTTACTACAGCAGTCAAGAACACTTGTTTTGACCACATATCAGCAGTCGGCAACATGCCAATCTACAGAAAATCCAGGTGCTCCAAACTACTGTCAGATAGTAGCGTGTTCAGAATGCTGGCAGCATTGCGAATAAGCGAATGGGTACTGTAAGAACACAACGTGAGATCGCAACAATTTTTGAAAAACGCCACCATATGGGTACCAATCATTCAACGCTCTACTTCTCATCTAAATCGAAAAAATGGCGTCTTCTCGCCATTTTTTCCTCGAAAAAGGCAGAGTCGAGGTCGAAACATACGATTAAAAATACAGGGGTAAATACCCCCATAGACAAAATAGTCGAAGGAAAAGTTATCTTCCTTTGTTTACAATTGTAACGATCTAAGGAAACATCTGATACTAATTTGTTTCGTCTAGGATAGAAAGGGTTGTGTTATGTCTACATTTTCATAAGTTTCTAGAC
Organism: Hemithea aestivaria; assembly: GCA_947507615.1. Taxonomy (NCBI): domain Eukaryota; kingdom Metazoa; phylum Arthropoda; class Insecta; order Lepidoptera; family Geometridae; genus Hemithea; species Hemithea aestivaria. The sequence goes on from OX382323.1 coordinate 8,999,799, forward strand.
GAGTTAGTAATTAGCACGGTAAAAACATTCCTGTTACTTTGTCCGTTATAACGCGTAGTATTTTAGTCGAGAGAGGTTTACGACCTGTTTTGTATGCAAAGAAGCCTGAGGGCAACCAATCGGATACGCACGAAAAATCATAAAAGTATTTTATACCTATGTAAAATTATGAGAGCTCATACCAGGTGGCACCGCGGGGAAAACTTATGGTTATTTTTTATGCTACGACATCAATGGCCAATAAATTCAATATCAAATACCTCTTTCAAAAATAAATTTGCATCATATGTGCAATTTTTTATACTATAAAACCACGTATAATACGTAAATTTATCTCAAAACTCAAAACTTTATACTCATAATGATCAAATCTGAAATTAACATTCAGATTTATAATAACATCTATTAAAAATGAAAAGTAGGTACGTGTCTTCTAAATATATATATAAAGAAAGTGTGACTTATTGACTGACTGATCTATCAACGCACAGTCCTGATTGATTTGAAATTTGGAACACCTATCTGTGTCTTATGACGTAGACCTCCTCTACGAAATGATTTCTCCACGCGGGCAAAGCCGCGATCATAAGCTAGTCTAATATATAAAATAATTTTCAGTACATTTTAATATCGCCTATTTTAGATATCCTTGCCCAAAATAAAAGTTTTCAGTAAAAGTCTTTTTGATGGTAGATAATATACAAAATTAATTACGTGTACCAGTCCTTCATGAAAATGCTCTAAGTTTTATGAGAACATTTTTTGTTTGGAAGGGAGATTGTACAAAGAACAGCAGAAAACGCCTGCGGAGTCGCCGACGGCCACGTTGTGCCTTCCATTCCCATTGTAATTACTACCTCCAGGCTTCCAACCTCTAGACAGGCTCTCAGGCTGCGCACTCAACCCTAACCAGGATGTATCGTACATTATGTACCTATGAAAATTTTATACCTAAGACCTAAGGTTACGTACATATATTGTATTTACTGGTACTTTATGTATTAACTAGCTTATGCTCGCGGCTTTGCCCGCGTGTAGAAATCCTTTCTTACTGGAGGTCTACGAAATAAAATCTACCCATGTTTTAAATTTCAACCCGATCCGATCAGCTGTTTGGGCTGTGCGTTGATAGATCGGTCAGTCAAATAATCACTCTTTTCTTTTATATAATTCGATATAACTTGTATTCTGATGGTAGGCTTCGGCCGCAGCTAGTTACCGCCCACTGGACCACACCGTGTCGCCAAGCGGTCATTATGTCCGGGAAGATGTTCAGTAAATCCAGTTAGGAAGAGCTTTTATCCTGCAACGTCCGATACTACTGGTATCGTAATGGAGAACAAAGGTATGGTATGGTATGGTATATACTCGTAGAAGAGAAAGATGCATTAAATTTCACCTGTAGTGGCTACTCAAACGAAAAATAATTTACATATGTTAAATACATTTTTAAAAAATCCTATGAGATTCTTGTCCGCTGTACTCGTAAAAGTATTAAATCCGAATGAATAATTAGTTTTAAAAGGTTTTAAGTATAGCTTATTAATTGTAAAATTGATTTGCAAGATTGCTCCGTCATAGCCTTCGTGCAATTTAGAGTACCTATATTAGAATTTGAAGGGTATTTTACTTTTACTTCTACTGCGGTTAATATCGCGGGTAATGATTGGTCACTAGTCTATTCACTACTACTTAATAGATAAAGTATAACATTACAGACACTGCTTATATTAGTGCAGTACAACCGACTTCAAAGCTCACTTCCCTTAGCTCAGAACACTTCGCCTCTCGAAGTTGACGGTACATCCGCCACGGCAGCTTAGATATAAAGAGGTATACCTCTATAATATATAGATAGCTCCTTCCTTTACTTCCTATCAAACGGAACTTTGATAAACTATTTACTTCGTTCCTTTTAACTTTAATTGAATTAACTGACGTACACAAGGCATGGTAAAGTTAAGCTCTGAAACAGAAATAGGCGTTGCAGCGCCGCGCTTTATAAATGTACGAATACCTACTTTATCAAAGTGCCTTAAATTAGTGAGATTGGGACTATCTTTGAAATCTATTCCATATTTACCATGTTATGTACAAGTTTGGTGTTTACTTATTTTTGTACTTTTATATAGGTAGGTACTCGAAAATTATTTATTTCATTTTTTATATCTGCTTATAGAATGTTACTTATTATTGCTTTGGTATTCTATTAAGTACCAAGGATTTCAAGGGGTAGGATTTCAAATTTACACGACTAGTACCTTCTTAATTATAAAATGGTAGATAATATAAATTATAATTAAATCAAATTGAAAAGTGAATTGATGTATTTATTAAAAGGATGCAAATCCCAAACTTGGCCCCGTCATCTTAACGCTCACGAGTGGAATATTATGGAACCAGTGGTATTCATTCTAAATATCACTACCTAGTATAAAACAAAGTTGTATGTTTGTCCTTATTTATGTTTAGATCTTTAAAACTACCCAACGGATTTTGATATGTTTTTTTAAATAGATAAAGTGATTCAAGAGGAAGTTTTATATGCATAATATAGTAGAGAAACGCTGTCAATTTTACGTTAGCTACAAAGTGGCGCAGGTCCTCTGGTTCTTACATAAATTTAATATTATTACTGCTACATAATATGTATAGTAACATTTTGTTCTAAAACAGTGCAGCGTCCTAAAGGCCAGAGTACACGACGTAAGCAGCAAAGAATTTATTGGTGTAGCGCACAATGCGACGACGGTAACACAATGACGGGGCTTCAGGCGTCGCCGCGGGCGTCGCACTCGCCCTTCCCTCTTTATCAATAGTTTATGTACTGAGTGCCGCGGGGACCGTCCGCTCCATAAATGTGGTATCGGGATTGATGCCGCGACTGGAACCGTATCAAAAACGTTAAATACAAATACAAAGCGTTTATTCATATTTTTAATTTAATTGACATTAAATAAAAGAGTTAACGAATTTGTTATGAAATATTATTGAAACTGTAAGATATTATAAAGATATGAAGATATGATAATATACAAAATTTCACAAAATTTTATGTTTGAGTTCGAAGTTTTTTAAAATTTCTATCAAAAATATGACTATTTCTTTTTATTGGCTTACATTTACGGTACTGCGCAAAAATGGCTTCATCAAAATTAGGTTTATACCTAGTTATGCAAGATATGAATTAAAACGCTCATTCACCCGCACTTATTAAAGGTGAGCTTGCCGTCGGTTTAATTTTTCTAAATTTCTCATATTTTTGTATTCTTAAGGTTGAAATATATAACCGAACGCTGATTGGTCAATTCTAGCCTTATCTCGGCCGATGTTCGGCGGGCAAGCCAAGAATCTGGATGAGAGACGAACTTGACTCCTACCTCAAGGATTGGCCCCGAATTGCTGCCACAAAAAGGAGTGCAAAGAGAGAAGGGAGGCCTGTGCCCTGCAGTGGGACATTATACGCTGTATAATAATAATAACAATGGACTATTTGACTTTCAATGGACTATATGAATCATTGTTCCACTTGTGAGGATACGTTAATTGGAACTCGTGGCATATTTGCTGTTATATTATCTGAAGTCTGATCCACGCCAGCTTTGGAGCCAGCGCGAGCGCCCTGGGGAAAGCTCGCCAACCGCGACTTTAAAGCTAAACGCAAACGAAGTAGAGCCGCAACGCATCGCAATACATAACAAATATCCGCCTGCGTACATTTTATATGAACCAACGTACATTGGAAGCGGCCCGCTCTAGTGTGCGTTGGTTCATATGAAATGTTCGAAAGTGATTTTTGTTACGCGTTGCGTTGAGATGCCGTCTGCTCTCGTTTACGCGCGCTTAGCTTAAGTTGTATACACACCGCAGTTAGATATTAGGATGTTTTTCTTTGTGTAAAGCTTATAGAAAACAGGGAAGATCGCAATGTGCAATCAACGTAGCACGTCGTTACTACAGCCATTTCCATAAAATGATGTAATTTAAATACGAACCGTACAGATTTAGAAATTTGTCTCTGTGGACCGTACCTGCTCGAATAGGATGTATGATGTAGAGCGGAAGCTCTCAGAAAAAAATTGTTAGGCTGTACTATTCCATTGTAGGGCAAACACCTCCCCTAAATCCTTCCAAGTACCTTCCTAAGCGACCTCAGTTCAGGGTTCGCTGCTCTAAGAATACGGCATAATTCATTCTAGCTTTAGTTTTTATACTGTTAATGGAAATTTTAATAGAATACACTAACTAAACTACTTAGGCACTTTTACATTTTCCTTTTCCATATTTAGCTTTTAAATAAGTGTGTCTACTTAATGAAAACAGGGTAATAAACAGATTGTAAGTACAAGTACAGTAATTGAGTGTCGGTTTGGACCCGGTTTTGCCTGCGTTAAGCATGTCGTAAGTTAAGTATTCAGACTAAGTACCGATGTAACTTAACCTGATCACTTAGTCTGAGGGTAACACTGTCAATGTCCGAGTGACAGTATATACCTAGTCAGGCTTTTAGCGCTTACCAGCTCAAGCGGACGCAATGATGTGACTTGTTCTTGTTACATTTGCATATTAACTAACTCATTATTATTACTCCTTCACAGATACTTCCTTACAAAAATACCTATATAAAAAATATCGATACCCTCCCTCTCCTTTGTTCATAATAAAGGCCTCAACAACCCTTTAGCCATAATATTCGTATTATCTTCGAATTAAAGTAATTCAACCTCTGAACAATTTTACCCGATGTAAAGTAATTCTGCAAAAAAAAAACTAAGCGAAATAGATACCAAATTCCAGCCCAAATTTAAGCAAGTTGTTGGTCAAGAGCAAGGTGTTATGTGTCGTGAATGTGTTTGTCATCTATCTAGAAACGAACGGCGCACATCTCTTTCTTTTTCGCGCAAACACATGCAATATGATAATATAATTTAATAGTTATTATTACCAATCTCCTTCTCTGTATTTTATTTCTGATATTCTCATTTTTGTACCCGTCAAAATCTCAGATGGTAAGTAGCATAAATAAATGGAACCGCACCAAAGACAGAATTGTCAAAAATGTATGAAATGACGTATTAAGTCGTTACAACTTAATACGTCATTTCACGTTATACATTTTTGACAACTCGGTCTTCGCTTCGGTTCCCTGACGGATAAGTGACTAGCCCTGCAGGTCTATTTTAGTATATTATCGATGACTTGTTCTTAATCCCTTGCTACCGGTCATTACGGTTAACTATATAGTTAATTATATGGCATAATATACATAACATAATGTTAATACTGTATAATTTGTACCATGACATGTGAATCTATATAAATACTTGGGTAAAAAGTTAATGTAGGTACGTTTTAAAGTGTTTCAATTCATTTCAATTCAATTCAATTTCAATTCAAATATATAAAAATATATAAAATACAAATCAAATATTAAAAAAATACAAAAATGTAGATAACAGTTTTGACCGCGTTAACAGATTTCACTATAGACTATCTCTATCTATGTTCCAAATTTCTAGTTCTTTTTTAGTGGCTTGAGTTACTGTTGAAAGATCAGTAAATCAGTCACGTTTTTCTTTTGTCTATTGTATAAGTATTTAGATTTTAGAAATAGGTAAGTAAAGGAAATTTAACAAGTGTAAGACCATGTGAAGCGAGAACCTACAAAAGTAGATTTCTCGAAACAGTTTATGGATCCATACGGTACGTCACGATTCGACCATAGCTCGCGGCTGTTTGCATGAAACCTACCGAGGTCATCATCAATAATTATTATTATGTAGGCACCAAAATATACTCGTACATGCAAAAATTTCATAGTAAAAATTTAGTTTTTGGGTCAATATTGGGTAACTCTTTATTGTTTACTAAATAACAAGATAGTTTCTTAATAGGGCTATGTTTTGTATAGTTATGATTTGTTGTAAAAAAAATTATGATAAAAGACTGCTTTTAGTAGCCTTCAAATAAAAACAAAATTTTGCTATATTTCCAGGAAGCACACGTAATTTTATTAACTATTAGGTATAATCAGGTGACCACGATATCTCCTCTTACGAGCGATATTATAATATTTCTGTTTTTCAGAACATCCTACTTAACACTCGTCACACATTATATTATTTTGGTTTAAAAAATATAAGCTTTATGGAGGTTCCGCGAGGCAAAGGCGCGAGGCCTGAGGCGCGGCGGTCGGGCTCGAGGCGACGCGGCCTAAGCCCGTCGATATAAAGGAGCACATAACGCTTTTGATACCTCCAGGGCATTCAGCTCGAGGGATTCATCTACAGAACAATCATTTGGAAAATTATTTCGAAACTGCCTGAAGCGATCGGGTCTTAGTCACGGTGACGCTTCACTCGGCAGCGCCGCGGGCGAACTACGAGTTGGACCGCTCTGTCAAATGGGTGCCGTTAAATATAAGACCGAACTAAATATCTGCTGATGAATTTGACATATGAAATCTTGAGTTAAATCTAGGAGGTAGAAGATTTAATACTGTTAATTAAACAAAATAGCAAGTATTTTATAAAGTGTAGTGCTAAAAAAGTTAAAAATCGCAGCACGTCATCATCATCGTGGTCATTTTCACAATTTCAAAACAAAATTTAGTAAATCTTTGAGTTGTATGTAAATCAGGGATACTCGTACTTTAGTTTTGGAAGGATTCAGGGCCGGAAGATATGAATTATCTCTTTCATGGCTATTTAATTTATTATATGTAAAATGACTGGCGCTCTTTTGCTACAAAGTACTAAGTATAAAACATACTATAAAGTAAGTATTTTGCTGTTATTCACACATTTATTTCTTCAATTTTTATAACGCAAAAGTATAAATGATGCATTGTTATTGGTACCTACTTATTTTCCGTATGCACAGTTATACAAGGTGAAGGCCGTTTTATTTCAGCAATAACAGCTATGGACTGTGGGAGTATTTTCATTACCTAGTGTAACAATTACCTTAATGAAAAAAACATCAACATCTATTCAAAGTACGCGTAATGGTGTTTACAGCAAGCTCTTTGTGGTGTATTTACTTATATCGCACCCCAAACGTATAGGTACACATGGCTAATGGCAATCACTTAATATTTTTCCTTTGAAAGGGTGTTGGAGCCAATTCTCGTCAATAGAGCTGTTCAGAACAAATTTTGCAAAAAAACAGATAACATATATGTATTTCATTATTAGTTAAAGTTTCAATATTCAAGTGTTTTACCAAATCTCATTTTTACCAAATCACACTAATACAAATTCGAAAGTTTATGAGTGAGTATGTATGTTTGTTACTTCTTCACGCCCAAATGGATGGACCGATTGAGCTGAATTGGTATAGAGATAGCTTAGATCTTGAAATAACACATAGGAGTACAGCGGATCAAACCGCTAGGCACAGCTAGTTATCTATAATGTAAACGGGTTGTAGAAAATAATACCTATAGGTTTAAATTCGATAAATAATATATCTAAGAGAGATACAATATATAGAAACAATTTCGTGGATCGCTTTTAAATTTATTTTTAGTAATTCATTCAAAAGGCCGAAGGCGTCGCCTTTGGTTACAATCACAAACGCTCCAATCAAACCATTTGCGATAAAATATAATCAAATATAGATAAAATAGAATATTGCATGAGTATTTTTTGTATAGGTATCTCGTATATATATATATATATATCTACCCATTAAAATCGCTTCGCTTGAAGCGCCCCTTGAGGCTATGAACAAGCACAACTCATAATATTGGAACAGGGGGATGACATGGCTAACAACTGGTAACTAAAGTCTTTGCTGTCTTTTAGCGCCTACTATTCAATATAAAAAAAAAGAAATCCGTTTTCAGGTAAAATTTTTAATGACACCGGAGACGAATTGTATATTTAATTCTTGATTAAAAAATTAAAATTTGGCTCAATTTGTTAATATCGGATGTAAGGTAATTATTTATTATATAAATTTTAATTGTATAGTCAAACTATAGTAAACAATTTTTCGAATCGCCTTCTGACTTTCCCACTTATTCCGCATTATGAAGCTTCTCTTATTGCGACTTCGCTTTCATAGTTTAAAATTTGCGCACCAATTTCGATAAAATTTGAACTTTTAGTAAACTTTTGCCTTTCAGACATAAATGATTTTCCAAATTGGTTTAGACGGCTTCGAGAAATGAGAGCTTTGAGAAAGTCATGGGTTGAAGTCATCACGGTTCATGAGATAGAACCTGGTGCCAGACAGACGGACGGACGGACAGTGAAATCTTAGTAATAGGGTCCCGTTTTGACCCTTTGGGTACGGAGCCCTAAGGGAAAAAAATATCCAACGAATTGTGAACACTTCCTTCTTTTTGTAAATTAGGTGTAAAAATTGTTAAAAACACGGACATCGGCTTCCAGTACATCATTATTTTAAAGTTAGAAAAGAGTTTTAGGTCTATTGAGTATGTGGCCGTTGAATTACAGTACATAAACTACATAGTACAGATCTCCCAGTAAATAACTCCATATTTTAGCTTTAAACATGTATAACCCAAACATGAATATTCTATTACGAGTTACGAGTAATATATTATACACGTAAAATTTGCTATTAATTAACACTTAATTAATTGTTTGCCTCTTTGTTACTAATTTAGCTGTAGTTCAGCCTAATGGAATTAACATAATATTTCTAATGAAGATTATATCACTACTTAGGTACTCGTAGTATGAAATTAATTTGCTTCCCCTTGTCTGTCCCTATGTATGCTTATATCTTTAAAACTACGTAAGAAATTTCGATACGATTTTCATTAATAGATATAGTGATTCAAGAGAAAGGTTTATATGTATAATACATGCGTAATACAGTAGAGAAACCCTGATAATTTTCTATTAAGCGCGACGAAGTGCGCGCGGGTGCACTAGTAAACACAGAGGTGTGACTGAATATTTTTTTGTCTTGTGATTATGACATTTTCGCCAGGAAAAATGTAGATTTATAATAATATTATACTAGCTTATGCTCGCGGCTTTGCCCGCGTGACGAAATCCTTTCTTAGCAGAGGTCTACGTCATACAACCCATCTGTATTCCAAATTTGAACCCAATCTGTTCAGTGGTTTGAGATGTGCGTTGATAGATCAGTCAGTCAGTCAATCAGTCACTCTTTCCATTTGAAGTTTTATAGTGAAGATACGGAGCTTAGGTCATAAAAAAGTAACCTTAGATTATGTAGAGGTATATAGACATTAGGAATATAATCACTAGCTATTAACTTAGTTGTGAACAATCAAACATTTTAGATAATGAAACAATCCAACCACAAAAATAAACTTAACGTTTCATTATGAACTAAAATAATATATTGTTTGTAGATGATACACATAGGTCATAGGTACATTTTAGTACGATAAGAACTTTATATAACTTCCTATATTACGTATTTTTAAAATTAGCCAAATATTAAAAAAAAGAAAATAGTTTCACTAACAACAGATACATTAAAAATACTTACTTAATAATCTATTCCTTCGGGATACTCGTCGGAAGTTGTAAACAAAGTGATAACGATGTACAAAGTGGATTGAACAGTCGAGCTCAGAAACGTCCGCGCGCGATGGAGCTTGGACCGAAACTAAAGCACCGATAAAGCCTTGCACCCTTTGCGCAGCTCAGCTCTTGTGTATTCGTTCAAGGGGCTGTTTCACAATGAATCTCTTATTGAAACTCGATGTAAAGCACCTGCTTGGCGATATTCGCGGTTAGCGTTGATGCGTTAATACAGCGACCGTCTTTTGTCTTTTTTAACTTAACACGTTCTACCCTTCATGTTGATTCGGTACAATGCCGCTTGAGCGCGCAGAACCCTCAAAACAAAAGGCAAAATTTGTATGTATTTGTACAAGTAGGTTGTACACTTGTATATTAATAAAGATTTATTTTATTTTGATCACGTCACATTGACGCCCATCGTGGAGTCAGCCTTAGTAGACATAAGAGCGCAAACGCACCATGATTATTGCAATCGCTTTGACAGTGCGATTTCTAAAGGAATCGCGACAAATACATTATAATATTATTATGCGCAACACGTCGCCGGCGCTACGTGCTGCCTAGTTTTTAAGTTTATAATATTTTATGTATGTTAGTCTGTAAGGTATATTATATTGATATGGGCCTCTGGTACTTTGTATTTGTTGGCTTACTACAATTACCTAAAACAAATGAGTTTTCAGGGCGCTGAGACTTCCAGTTTTTCTAGCATGATCTATGGACTGCTTCCTACGTGAATATCTTGCGGAAAACCAAATCGACTCAAAACCACTCTCCTATTGAACATCTTGAATCGTGCCCTTATCGTCGGCAACATTTTTTTCGACTGGTACATGAAATTTAAAAATGGTCTAGGTATTCTGTAAAGTAACAAGTGCTCGTATGGTATACGAATTCTTTTTCAGTACAGGTAAAATATTGTAGTTACCTTATATTAAATGTGGTCATTACAACTGTGTTCCGACTTATTTCCCTAATTCGTTGATTCCGACATAATGTTCGTTGAAGCCAAGGAGGAATTTATCCCACCTTTTAGGTTTAGTCTGGTACTATTTTCGGCTGCATCATCACTTAAGATCATGCGAGATCGTGGTCAAATAATAAAAATATCCCCATAATAATAAAAAAATAAGCGTTGTGCAGAAATAATAAGCAATGCTGTGTAAATTAAGCATTGTTGCAGGTAGATTTTAAATAATAATATATGAATTGTTCGTAACGAAATTTATTTTCTATAATTTATAACAATTTTATAACTATGGCCCTAGAACGAAATATGGCTTCGAAGTACAGTGCTAAATGTTTGCGGTGGCTCTATATTACATACTCCAAAAAAACAAGAATATGTAATAATATAAGTTTATATATAGTAAACAGTAAAGAGTTGGTGTTGAAATGTACTTAATTATTAAAAACATATTTCTAAGTACTTTAATAAAAATATGTACTATACATAAGATACGAGTAAAGTGGCGCTATTCAGGCCACAAAATATTGGATAAGTATATACTAGAATACATAGGCGGATTTAGGGGGGGGGGGGGGCGGCAGGGAGCCAAGCCCCCCCCCCCCCCCCCATTGAACAGAAGCATTGTGGAGTTACGAATTTTTAACATATTTCATGGCTAAGATGATTTTTTTATTCTCAGCGCTCGCAGCAAGCTGCTCGCGCACTTATTATTAAGGGTATTTGAACTTTCTAACTGTTCAGAGCGAGCTAAACACACACTTTTTGGAGTAAAAATTATAATATTTTTGCCCGTCTGCATCTTGGCTCCCTCCAGAACCAAATCCTGGATCCGCCAGTGCTAGAATATAAGTATTATAAAAGTCGTGTAAAATACAATGTATTTAAAACTCGCAGGTCGTGACGTCACTGGCTGAGCTCGGGTCGGTGTACATTTTGTACTGGATGGTGAAGTAGCGCGTCTCTACCCAAAAACTTATTACGTGTGTTACATCTCAGCCATTTTTATCTTATTCATAAACCGAAAAATAGATACCACTATATAAAAACAAAAAATATACAAAAATGAACTTAAAAGCTAAAACACAATATAATAGTCTAGGTGATACAATTGGCGGTCTTATCGCTAAAAGCGATCTCTTCCAGACAATAAGTATACTATAATATTATTTTTATTATTGAACTGACACACTCGATAGTTTTTAACTTCTTGTGAAGATGCGCCATAGCGCTAATCGTTGCTATGCCAAACTTGGGCCTGTTGGATCAGAAAGTGTCGGACGCCGCGCACACTCGCGCCGAAGTTAAATTGAATTGTGCCAGGCACAATTTTCTGCTATTAAATTAGGCCCATGGGCCTAATTAAAGCGGTCCATGTAAGAAACGTCAATACCGCATCTTCCTATTTTTTAAGCTATGGTTTTTACGTATTTAAACTTTAAACTTTGTCATAATTCCAATTATCAAGAGGTACGATAGCGATGAGCTCGCTTTCACCGCTGACTGTTTTGTTGAAGTCTGTTAGTTGCTGTGAATTTGTGTTGTCAATATAAATGTACGTCTAAAACGCCCTGAAGCTTACATTTCTTTTAACATATTTTTGCCGGGTAGGAGCAGTGTTGTATAAAAATGCGCCACAACTTTTAAAGTTACAAAATTAACTTCACTAACATATTAAATCTGATATCATTAAAATCAAATCAAAACTTTAAGCATGTTTTACGAGTAATCGAGCAATACAAAAGTTTCAACTGAATGTTTAGTGCTAGGCCATCTAATCATACTCAAAACGTCTTACGTCAACATAATAATTATTTATATGAAATTTAATCTTACCCGAGCTTAAACTTACTTAACCCTAATTAAGTGTAGCTTACATACAAGTGTAATATAGTAAGTACGGAGTCACCGCGTTCCTGTGAACTGCTCAACCCTGGAAGCAGACAGATATTGTATTACTCGTTGATATCTTGGAAACTCATTACCACTATCTTGCGATTAATATCTCTATTTTTTTTAGTCATAAAATTATTTCCAATCTACAAAGATTCTTGTGTCTATTTATTGCTAAATAATATATTCTATAGAAGGACATTAATATACCTCTAGTAGGTACTTTAATACAAATTTAAGTTAATTCAACATCATCATCGGCTTTTGCGTCTATTGCAGACGATTTAAGCACTGTATGTTGGGTTGCGTTAATTACAATATATACCTAGTATTATAATAGAGGTATATTATATTTATGTTTCGGCTGAGTACGAAGTGCGGCTACACGTTTAGCCGGTTAAACCTAGGATAAGCCGATCTCCTCTACGCAGCGTCTGTGCTTGAGGGGCTGTACCCTCAAACACAGACGCTGCGTAGAGTTGTCTTGCTGTCAAGTCAACTGTCATTCCATACATTCACAAAAGTACAATGTATGGGACGACATTTCTACTCTTGAAGTTTCGTCGGAATCCCATGTGTCATGGTACGGCCACAGTGATATAATCAAGGACTTACATCAAAAATAGCAGCAAACATAGCCGTCGCGACTGTACATCGGACAGAGCATGGTGTTGGGAACTGCTGACGGTATGTTCTCAGGTGCGCATTTCGTCTCGGGTAAGCATATGCCACCTTGCCTCACACACGCTTCTTCTAGGTAACCTGAAACGTAGTCGTTTATTTTGTTACTTCTACACGATGAAAGATTTTCAAATTCGAATACAGAGTACCTTGTAGAGATCCCACAAGGCACCAGAGGAAACAACTCTGCACATACTATGCGACTGCGGCCCACTCATATTCACCTGGGGCAACATATTATGCTCCCAGAAGAGATACAACAAGTCACTCCCCGAAACATCTGGAACTTCCTAGAGGCAACGGGTTTAAGCAGTGAATTGTAACTTCAGTAACATTTCCTTATTTTCTTGAATGTTAACGGATCGACAATTTTAGTAGCCCAAAAATTATTATCTAATAAAATGACATCTCTATCCCTAGAAAATTGATATTTAAAATGTTTGGTGTTAATTCTTCTGATGATCGGAACTATGAATTAAAAACAAAAAATCAAACATACAATAAATATGTAAACAAAATTGCAACCCCTAAACTTTTACTAAGTTTCGTGGCAATAACTGCATAATATTAATACAGAAGAGCTACCCTCATGCGTGTTTTCGATGTAAATCTTTGTGTAAATAAAGCTAACCCTGATGATTTCCCGTAAAATTAACTTTTTTGTATCGTAACTTCTTCATCAAACTCAATTTCAGAACTTGATTCATAATCCTCAGCCTACCCAATTTTATCAACCAAATCAGGTTCCACTTTACTGAAATCCTAGTTTGGCATTTGTTCCTCATTTGATATTTCTTGCTCTTTCATCCCTCAAAAGTTTCATCGTCTTTATTAATTTTCACGTTAAAACAAAAAAAATCACATAACCACCTACGTGCGGTCACCGAGACCGCTAGTGATGTATTTTTACACACCTTGGCTAAACATGCGCACGTACATACTCGCCAATCGCAGATGCAGTACTTATTGATATGTAGAAAAGGCATATGGACGCACGTTATTGCACAACATGCATACACCGAAATATTTGAATTCAAAACTTCGTTGCGGTCTGTGAGACCGCTGGTAGGTGGTTAAGGTCCTTTTACCAATAATAATAATATCTCAACCTTGCGGTAGCGAAACAAAACTACATAGAAAAACCTATCGCGATTTTCCGCTGCCCAGAGCGGTAGCGAATATAACCCAGGATTGAAAATGTTGAACATCCCACGAAGTATAATAAGGGTTGATTATGAACTTATTTTTAACTAAAGTAATGTTTTCTCGTGGTCATCTGCAAGTTGCAAGGGCAAAAGAGCAGCGACGCGGTTAATCCTTGGATGACGGATACCGAGTGAGATTGAAATTTCGTGTGTGAAACGTATGTACTCGTCACTCGTATATACGCCACGCACACATACACATCACGAATTTACCTTTGCTTGTCTTGGCTAACTTGCTATAATTTTACTATGCCACGACTGCCAATTTTCCGCGATTTACAATTTTTTATTCCTAGTCGAATACAATAGAGAAATTACTGGGCACCTGAGGATGATGATAGGTGTGCAGTGTTGCGTAAAGCCTAGTATTGAAGAACTTGGAAGCACTGACTAAAACGTATACACACGTTAGCTACATATTAGAAAATCACGAGGCCCTTACATGGGCGCTTTTAAAATCTATATACATAGATAATAGATATTGTGAAATTAACTAAATAAGCTTCAAAGATCAAATTTTGTAGCGACGCAGGTACCTAATTGTTTTTATAAGTATTTCAGCGAGATAACCCTAAAGTAGGGCTAGCGCTTGACTGTTATTTATAGAATTTAAATGTAAACATAAAAAAATATTACTAAATCGGTTCAGCTTCTTCGATTAATGCAACTCTTTCAATATACATGCGTACATAAAAAAAGTTTCAGACAAATGGGATGGGAAACCTTTCCTCTTTTTTAGGGTTCCTTGCCAAATGGAAAAAAACGGAACCCTTACGGATTCGTCATGTCTGTCCGTCCGTATGTCACAGCCACTCCGAAACTGTAAGAACTATACTGTTGAAACTTGGTAAGTAGATGTATTTGGTGAACCGCGTTACGATTTTCACACAAAAATAGAAAAAAGAACCACATATTTTGGGACTCTCCATACTTAAAACTGAAAGTCAACATTTTTTTTTCATCAAACCCATACGTGTGGAGTATCTATGGATATGTCTTCAAAATAAATGATATTGAGGTTTCTAATATCATTTTTTTCTAAACTGAATAGTTTACGCGAGAGACGCTTCCAAAGTGGAACTTCTAAAATAAGGGTGATAAATATAAAAATAATATTATATAATGAACATTACTATGCAAACTTCCACCGAAAATTGGTTTGAACGAGATCTAATAATTAGTTTTTTTTTAATCCGTTATAAATCGTAAACCGCATTTTACCTTTAATTCAATCAACTCAAAAGTTACAACGAGCTACAAGAACTTTTATATTATGTAACTTGCTGCTACGGAACCCTTCATGGGTGAGTCCGACTCGCACTTGGCCGCTTTTATTTTGAAGTCGCTTCTATTACGAGTATATAATTATGAGTTGGTTTGTTACAAAGAGCTGTATCTCTGCTCCTTGAGTTATTTTGGTATGTAAATATTTTGGTTAGAATGCGCTAATCAGGCCAATGTCGGGTCAGCAGTCAGCATAGAAGCTGACGTGCAGATTTATTTATTTACTATGACCCCTTTACCGAAATTAACGTAGAGTATACGACCACGGTAATATTATTAGATTTCTTATATTACCGTGGTATAAGAGAATGTAGTTAGCATAAATAATAATAAAATTATGTTAGAATAATTAGTATGTTAGTGTTTTAACCGTCTTAATAAAAAAATTTACGCTTTATTTTTTAACATTTTTCCTAAACTAATTAGACGATTCGAACACTGTTACAAAAATGTCTCGTCAGGACCATTTTGTTTCGTAAACATTTTATTATGCAATTTATCTCACCCATGTTCTATCGTTTACCACATATACCTAATGGGTTACTAAAATATAATTTTGTTAAACATCGCAAAAAAAAAACGTTTAAAAGTACCACAATTTGCAGTTATGTTATTTAGGCAAACATCGTCTGTGAATAAATAAATTACTATTAAATTTTGACACGTAGGTATGCATTTAATAAAATCCACCAAAATTTATTTTCTTAGTCACTTTTGTTTTTAAAGCGATTTAATTCCTAAAACCGTGATAATGTGGTCGCAAACTAGTCAATTAAATGTTGTTAATTGTTGTTGATACGAATGCGTAAGTGATATCAGTGTATTTGAGAATACTCACGTGACCGGCCACCCTCATTATTCATCGGAAGTCATGTGCTTCCTTTGCATGTGTTGTAGCGGTATCAATAACTCCAATCAAATAAAATGTGTGTGTGCGTTGGACTTTTTTATGCAAGTTAATACGACGTTCGCGATACGCAGGTACAATCGCAGTGTAAATTTATTTACATTACGGCTAACCGCAGTGCGGTTGACCGGATTAAAAACCGGAACCAAACCGAATGGGCTGCTGGACGTGCTATTCGCAGCATGCGGATAGAACCGTACGGCTAGCCGCAAAACATCCGTGTTCTGCGGCCAGCCGTACGTAGCCGTCAAGTGTTCAGCTTGCAAAATAATGCGTACGTAACATTACACAACACTTTGCTGAGAAAAGTCATACGATACACTGCGTTCGTCATCCTAACACTATTAGCTAAGCTCTATGTTTAGGAATAGGACATTAAATGAGCGAGCTGAAAGCTTAATCATAATAATATATAGGTAGATACCTACCCACAAATCAGAAAACCCGTCAGGGATTCAAGTAGTGAGTTGAGAGTATAACTGGAGAAACCCATTCTGAAAAACATTAATACCCAAAATATTGTATTTTCCTTACGCCCACGAATAACAATCATTATTCGCTCGAATTTTACGCGTAAATTATGAATAAGGCGCAGAAAATTACAAGATGCTTAACACCCCCTCACTACGTTTTCTTTGATAAAATGAGTACAACGTAACGTCCATGGCCTAGTTGTCCGTATGTCCGGCATAAAACGGAAGGCCCTAGGTTCAAATATTTTAGTGTGCCGAACACAACTTATAAATAATTTTGATTTTACTCTGACAGTGTAACTGCAAAACTTAGATAATCACTGACGCTTAAAACGACAAGGACTATCATCTCATCTCTGTACTTTTTTTAGAGTTAGCCACAAGCGATTGGTGCTTGTCTAGAGCCTCTGTTGAAGTATTATATAAACACCAATTTGAATATACTAACGTCGGTAGGTAACAAGCTTTCCTTTTAAGCTGCATTATGTGCTTTTATCCCTATCCAGATACATTCGAATCATTATCTAGATTGGCTATATAATGAGCATATCAGCTTACATGATTCAAACAGATTATGGAAACACACAGTGCATAAAGCTCTCCATAACCTCTGACCTATTAAACATTGATTGAGAAACCATTTTATTAATTGATTAATCAATTTGAAACTGCACCTATCAGCCAAACAAAAATTTCCCGATAGCTTTGGAAACGATCTGCATTTTAAAAGTGGTCGAAATGCTTATTACTTGCAATGCGATTATTGATAATCTCGTTACCTCTCGTCGTCTCATCTGATTAGGTAAATAAATGATAAGGCTTTATATGTGATCGCCACTATACCTCTTAATAGTAAGATGGACCTCTACGTTTCTTTATATGTGATCGCCACTATACCTCTTAATAGTAAGATGGACCTCTACGTTTCTTTATAACTGCTGAAACATTTACAATTTACTACAAACAATTTTTATTAATTGTGAATAGCTTTGTTTTTTACTTAGAGGTAGATATACATTTAAGCCTAGGTAATCGCGATTTCAAGTAGGTACGTAGGGCAACGCGAAAGCTTTTCTACTAGTATAGAAGCTCGTATTTTTATCAATAAAATAAAGGTCCGTAATCATTTCGGGACAATTAAGACAAATAACATACACATAAAGAAATAGATGTGTATTTTATGTACTTACGTAATTTTTTTTATTTTTTTTTTATTTTCATATCCCGCTCATAGCTTGAATTATTATTTAGAACAGAGATTATTATTTTTTCTTTCGCTTTGCACATATATGTATTTCATAAGATGTTTGGAGCACTATTTCTGTTAGTGCAAAAACTCGCATTCAAATAGCATTAGAACTGATGTAAATTGTGATCAGTAAAATTTCGCGAGCTTTACATAACGAAGTCATTTCATCATCATCATCTCCAGTTATTAGATGTCAATTTTGATATGATTTTCTAAGATTGTGGTTAATATTATATTATGTTTGGAGGAAGTCTAAAAACCTACATTATAAAACATTGTTACATTGTTGTTATATCGATATAATTCGACGACCTCTGCTGTGGCGCGGTGGGCTAATACCCGCTTGCAATGCAGAAGGTTGCGGGTTCAATTCCCGCATGGGACAAATTTTTGTGTGATCCACAGGTATTTGTTTCTGGTCAGGGTGGTTTTCAATATTTATTATACTCGTAAGTATGTATTTACAAAAGAACAGTATATAAATAAGTATTATATCCGTTACCTTAACCACCATAATACAAGCATTAAGTTGCTTAGTATGGGGTTAGGTGGCGCGGTGTGAAATGTCCAGAAATATTTATAAAAAAAATGGCGTGTTTCAAAAAAAAGTTATACACAGTACCATTAAAGTTTTAGGCAGAATTTTGAAGACAAGCTTTATTGACTGTGGATTTCAAAAGAATTAAAAATAATAAATGAAATATATAATAAAATATATAAAATTAATAATTGAATTTACTTGTGAACATAGAATTAAAAAATAACATAAAGATAAATAGATAACTCTTTATTGACACCACATAAAAAAAGTAAATTTAACAACCACAAAACTCCCATCGGTTCCCTTTAATTAAATTTACACCTATTTTTTAAAAATAATTTTTAAAATTTATTTTTTTGATAAGATTTAAGATAGGTATACCTGAAACATTATTTTATAGTTTTTTAAAACCTACCTTCTTCATACATTGGCACCGTTGACTGCACGGGATTCGCCAAAACATTCGCAACCAACAACAGGCAAAAAATTAACACTGCTTTGAACATTTTATTCAATATACTAAATATTGGAATAGAAAAAATAAATGTTTGCTTTCAATCGATGTGCCGGCGCAGAGCTACTTGAACGGCTGATTGCGGTAATGTGCCCGAACGATACGCGGCGCACACGCATTTATATAGAAGCGAAAAGATAAACATCCACCAGATGCGATAAACTCACTTGAAACATAACCATAACATATGACAATTTGATTGACCTACAAGTTTTGCCAAACAATACCTACATTAGAACTAACAACTTCTAAAGCCTCAATTAGGCCTCAATGAACTTGTTTCTCGAATATTTGCAGCATCACGTGAAATTTATTATCATTTTTAATTGGTTCAATGATAGTGAATATAAACTTATGTATTATGTACAATGATTATCCTCGTGCTTAGTGTTGTAAATTTTAATTGCTAATATTTATAATAGCCGGCCTAGGAAGCGATGGCGAGACGATTTAGACACATACCAGATCGGCTGGCCCGAGGTGGCGCAAGAAAGGGACAAGTGGAGGGATTTGGGGGAGGTCTTTGCCCAGCAGTGGGACAGTACAGACTAGAAAAAAAAAATTTATTATAAAATCTGCAGCGAAAAAAATTCACTTAAAAATTACCAAACTCATGAAACTTCCATGATTAGGTAGGTAGGTATACCTAGATTTTAGATTAGGAGATACCTAATTTAGTAATCGTTAAAGTCGTGCTATATTATACGAATTGACAGAGGGGAATATCACAGGGAGGAGGCCTAAACCAGGCAGTGGGTTGAAAAGGCTTGATTATAATAAGGTTCGAGGCGTAAACAAAAACTAATTTGACAATTTTAGGAAAACAAACACGATATTAGCATAAAAATGTTTCGAATTAGAATTAATCATTACCTACCCACTGTGTAATACGGAGTACGAGAAAGATTATATTATGAATGCTATGAGCTGCGCCTAGGGCCTTTACCCGCTGTTTACTATAGCTATGTGTTATTTCAGGTCTAAGCTAGCTCTATACTAAATTTCAGCTCAATTGGTCCACCCGTTTGGGTCTGAAAAAGTATCAAACATACACACTCGCACAGTCACACACTGATAACTTCGCATTTATAATACTAGCTGCGCCCAGTTTTTCCCGCTATACATAAGCCTATGTGTTATCCTGACTCTAAGCTAGCTCTATACCAAATTTCAGCTCAATCGGTCCACCCGTTTAGGCGTGAAGAAGTAACAAACATACACACTCAAAAACTTTCGCATTTATAATATTAGGTCTTTACATATGAAATTGGCGTTTTGTATAAGAGGAACACAAAGTCGTTTTTTTTTATTAAATTTATATTTATTCAATCAAAGTATGTAGTACATACGATAGATAGCAATGGTACATCATGTACCATTGCTATCTATGCACTTTTGCCATCTTATAGGTAATTCATTAAGCCCTTTCCTAAAAAAACCATTCGGACGGGAATCAATAAAATTTTTGAAGGCGGTTTGGACTGCCTCTTCGGAGTTGAATTTTTTTCCTCGCAAGAAGTTATCCAAATTACGGAAAAAATGGTAATCTGTTGGAGCTAGGTCTGGCGAATATGTAGGATGTCTTAGACATTCTAACTGAAGCTCCTCTAATTAGTTAACCGTCGGTTGGAGTGTACGAAAGGGGGCACTGAGGAAAAAGAGTTTATTTTTCGATGTCAGAGGTGTTCTATTGACACCCCTTTTTTGTGTTGGAAATAGGTAGAGGGGCGGCTCAGGACCAAGGTTGCTATAGACCATTTTTCATGAAAATGATTTTCCACGAAAATATTCAGGAAAATGTGACTGACCATGTTGCCGGCTATTAGTCAGTTATGATAGCGTTTTAGCACAGAATTCAGAGCAAACCGAAATCAGTTGGTTAGGTTAGGTTTGAACAGTGACCACAACGCGCGAGCCGAGCGAGCGAAGCGAGCGTGCCGCGGCAGCGGCCGGCGAAGCGCCAGATACGAGTTGTTTTTGATAGCTTGTTGCTTTTGTTTTTGTTGTTTTTGTTTTTGATTTTGATTTTTATCTGTAGATGTGCAGACAGCTTATTATGCCGCGATTCAATGATGAT
Organism: Hemithea aestivaria; assembly: GCA_947507615.1. Classification (NCBI taxonomy): domain Eukaryota; kingdom Metazoa; phylum Arthropoda; class Insecta; order Lepidoptera; family Geometridae; genus Hemithea; species Hemithea aestivaria. Next base: position 9,021,126 of record OX382323.1, read on the forward strand.
GACGAAAAAAAACAAAAAAAAAATTTTTTGTACATGATTTTTTTTATTTTTTCCTAAATAATTTCAAAGTGTTTAGAAACTATTATAAAGTCCATGATTTTATAAAAAAAAAAATTTTTTTTAACCCTTATTTTTTTTTAATTTTTCCAAAATATTTTCAAAGTGTTTTGAAACTACTATAAATTTGATAATACATAAAAAAAAAAAAAAAACCCTCAGTGCCCCCTTTGGTATCCTCTGACCGCTTTTTCACCTTTCCTTTTTGCTTCAAGTGGACCAAAACAGTTTTATCGCTTACACCGCAGCCTTCAGCTAATTCTGACGTCGTTTGCGACGGATCCGCTTCCACAATAGCCTTCATTATCAACCTTGGTCTCCGGCCGCCCACGGGGCTTGTTCTGTAGGTCGAAATTTCCAGAACGAAAACGTTGGAACCAGAAACGCACTGTGTTTTCTTTTGCAACACCGTCGCCATACACATCATTAATCCTTCGAGCCGTTTCTGTAGCACTAGTGCCACGGTGGAACTCATATTATTCGTAAATAATGCGATATTTCAAATTTTCTATTTTGTATAATGACAGACGCGGGAAAAGCAAAAAAAAAGGTAGCACTCCGGGAGTGCCGGCAGAAGTGAAAACTTCAATATTAACGTTGTGTTTAATTATAAGTATAAAAATACTATCATTTATCAGGTAGAATACAATGTTTATTTATTGCGCTATCGTACACAAATATGACAATTTATATTTTGTTATTTATAATATTATATCGTTATTTATATATTACATTAAATTTTATCTCTCAGAAAAATCAACTTCCATCCATAATTTCGACGACTTTTACACCATCGTTATTATCAGAAGTATCATCCCAAATTTTTACAACTGATACAATTGGTTTATGATAACTGAAGTAAGAAACAAACAGTTTTGATTCGAACCTATTTAAGTGTCTAATAAAGACCGCATCAATAGTAGTTTTGTATTTCGTTGTGCTAAAATTGCGATCATTTGACATAGTTAAACCAAATTCACAGAGCAGCACACTCAAGCACGGTAGAAAAAGTGGGAGATACTAGTTCCTCTCCCTTCCCCTCGATCTTACGCTTTTTCGATCAGCATCACGTGACCCTGACGCGAGTTTGAAAGTTTTTACCCATACAAAAAAGTGCTCAGCGCCGCTAAAGAAGTTTTCACTTCAAAAAGTGTCATTCGAAACAAATCCATGAATAAATAGCTGTATAAATTTGAAATTGGAACTCCTAGCCATAGAGATGTTTGAGATAAAGTGGCCAGTACGACAAAACACCAATTTCATATTACTGTTATTATGTATCGGAAGGAAAGCAGAATGCTATCATAGGTAATAAATGGCGCATTACGTAACGTGTAATGATCGTAAATTGCGAATCTCTTGACCACAGAAATATATTATGATGCATGCCGCGAGTGCATCATTTTTGTAAAAAATAGTGTTTATTTCGTGGATTTTCCCACCTTATAAGTATTTGAACTATCTAAGAACCTAACCTACCCACCTACCCTACCTACCTACCTTATAAACGATTAATACGTACCTACTTAGTATATATCTTTACCGTGGTAGTATCCTTGGAAATGATTCCGAATGATTCAAAAGTAAAGCCTCTCGACGCTTTCAGTCAAATTTCTACTAAAAGTTGAAACCCCTTTCTATTACGAAATCAAATTAAACTTTCATTTATTTTAACTGACGAAAAAACGGAGGCGGTTAAAAAGTCGACGCGTATATTTTTTGTTGTTGTCTTGCTACAGAATCAATATCCTGTTTTTGGGTTTTACCATATTTAGGTACTATAGGACTATAATCATTATTATCAGTCTTCAGTGTTTCACTGCTAGGAATTATAAGATCCCTCCTCTCCCTTCTCCCTTTGATTTGCCATTCCTTCTAAAATTTTGCTGTCCTCACCACTCGCACAGTAGTGCTTTTTTTATCCATTTTGTTATAGGCTACTGCAAAACGGCTGACACTAGATAATAATAATTATAATTGTACCGCAGGGCAGCTTATGGCGAGCTGTTGGGGAGTAGCGACCCCACGGACCCGAGTGCTCCCGGGGGAGGATTCTGTTCCTCATCTCCGGCTTGCCTTCACCGGCCGGAGTGAAAACTGACGAGGAACAGTCCCCAACCTCTGTGCTTGCCTTGATTGGCCGGCCAGAGTGGAGTCGCGAGAGTTTTGCTCGGAGGGAGGATGTGAAGCATAAGTGGCGAGTGGGCCTTTTACGTGTTTAAAGTCCAGGGACACCTCTCCCCCTCCAGCCACTTGCACCAACGTTGCCCTTCTCATCGACTATGTAATGCCGGCCTTTATGGGGGCCCGTTTAGTGAGTGGCAAGTCATCACCTGCCCATATATTTCCTAATGGGACGGAAGTGGCAGGTGCCGTAGTCCTAGCAATAGCCTCATTAACCATCCATTTAGAATGCAAGTTCAAGTAGTTTCCATTAATTAGCAATAGTCCTGTCACTTGGCGGAGACTGTCTTTGAGCCCATTTTGTATAGATGGACTCACAGATAGACTCCGATAAGTGTCACCCATCACATCGGCGCACGTTGGACTTTTTTAGTCTCCGTGTACGCCTATAAAAATGCCCGGGTTTGACCCGTGTTAATGAGCGACATAATTATAATTGAACGTGGAATTTTCCACTTATTCAGGACTCGCAAAATAATTCGTGGCATCTATCGTGATATTTTTCAGCGCTCTTGACCTTGACAAGATTTGTTTGTCGCAGTCGCAATACTGACCTGTGAACTTACTCGCTCGTTTAGACATTTGTGATTGTGTGTTTGCGCCTTATTCCGGGAACTGTTTGTGTCCAATTACTTTACCTAGAGTTGATACTTGAGCCGAATGATGCGATAGCAGCACACCGGTAAGTATAATATTAGATCAATGAATTCTAGAGGTATTAGGTACCTATATTATTATAATGCTCAACTTTCGCATCTAGCGCTTAACGGGGTTGAGTTCTATACGGAACACTAGGTCAGCAAGTACATTTCTTCAACCAACTGATTATAATAGAAGATAGCGCCACCTCGGGCCAGCCGATCTGGTATGTGTCTAAATCGTCTCGCCATCGCTTCCTAGGCCGGCTATTATAAATATTAGCAATTAAAATTTACAACACTAAGCACGAGGATAATCATTGTATATAATACATAAGTTTATATTCACTATCATTGAACCAATTAAAAATGATAATAAATTTCACGTGATGCTGCAAATATTCGAGAAACAAGTTCATTGAGGCCTAATTGAGGCTTTAGAAGTTGTTAGTTCTAATGTAGGTATTGTTTGGCAAAACTTGTAGGTCAATCAAATTGTCATATGTTATGGTTATGTTTCAAGTGAGTTTATCGCATCTGGTGGATGTTTATCTTTTCGCTTCTATATAAATGCGTGTGCGCCGCGTATCGTTCGGGCACATTACCGCAATCAGCCGTTCAAGTAGCTCTGCGCCGGCACATCGATTGAAAGCAAACATTTATTTTTTCTATTCCAATATTTAGTATATTGAATAAAATGTTCAAAGCAGTGTTAATTTTTTGCCTGTTGTTGGTTGCGAATGTTTTGGCGAATCCCGTGCAGTCAACGGTGCCAATGTATGAAGAAGGTAGGTTTTAAAAAACTATAAAATAATGTTTCAGGTATACCTATCTTAAATCTTATCAAAAAAATAAATTTTAAAAATTATTTTTAAAAAATAGGTGTAAATTTAATTAAAGGGAACCGATGGGAGTTTTGTGGTTGTTAAATTTACTTTTTTTATGTGGTGTCAATAAAGAGTTATCTATTTATCTTTATGTTATTTTTTAATTTTCCACGAAAATATTCAGGAAAATGTGACTGACCATGTTGCCGGCTATTAGTCAGTTATGATAGCGTTTTAGCACAGAATTCAGAGCAAACCGAAATCAGTTGGTTAGGTTAGGTTTGAACAGTGACCACAACGCGCGAGCCGAGCGAGCGAAGCGAGCGTGCCGCGGCAGCGGCCGGCGAAGCGCCAGATACGAGTTGTTTTTGATAGCTGAATGATTTTTATCTGTAGATGTGCAGACAGCTTATTATGCCGCGATTCAATGATGATGACGAAAAAAAACAAAAAAAAAATTTTTTGTACATGATTTTTTTTATTTTTTCCTAAATAATTTCAAAGTGTTTAGAAACTATTATAAAGTCCATGATTTTATAAAAAAAAAAATTTTTTTTAACCCTTATTTTTTTTTAATTTTTCCAAAATATTTTCAAAGTGTTTTGAAACTACTATAAATTTGATAATACATAAAAAAAAAAAAAAAACCCTCAGTGCCCCCTTTGGTATCCTCTGACCGCTTTTTCACCTTTCCTTTTTGCTTCAAGTGGACCAAAACAGTTTTATCGCTTACACCGCAGCCTTCAGCTAATTCTGACGTCGTTTGCGACGGATCCGCTTCCACAATAGCCTTCATTATCAACCTTGGTCTCCGGCCGCCCACGGGGCTTGTTCTGTAGGTCGAAATTTCCAGAACGAAAACGTTGGAACCAGAAACGCACTGTGTTTTCTTTTGCAACACCGTCGCCATACACATCATTAATCCTTCGAGCCGTTTCTGTAGCACTAGTGCCACGGTGGAACTCATATTATTCGTAAATAATGCGATATTTCAAATTTTCTATTTTGTATAATGACAGACGCGGGAAAAGCAAAAAAAAAGGTAGCACTCCGGGAGTGCCGGCAGAAGTGAAAACTTCAATATTAACGTTGTGTTTAATTATAAGTATAAAAATACTATCATTTATCAGGTAGAATACAATGTTTATTTATTGCGCTATCGTACACAAATATGACAATTTATATTTTGTTATTTATAATATTATATCGTTATTTATATATTACATTAAATTTTATCTCTCAGAAAAATCAACTTCCATCCATAATTTCGACGACTTTTACACCATCGTTATTATCAGAAGTATCATCCCAAATTTTTACAACTGATACAATTGGTTTATGATAACTGAAGTAAGAAACAAACAGTTTTGATTCGAACCTATTTAAGTGTCTAATAAAGACCGCATCAATAGTAGTTTTGTATTTCGTTGTGCTAAAATTGCGATCATTTGACATAGTTAAACCAAATTCACAGAGCAGCACACTCAAGCACGGTAGAAAAAGTGGGAGATACTAGTTCCTCTCCCTTCCCCTCGATCTTACGCTTTTTCGATCAGCATCACGTGACCCTGACGCGAGTTTGAAAGTTTTTACCCATACAAAAAAGTGCTCAGCGCCGCTAAAGAAGTTTTCACTTCAAAAAGTGTCATTCGAAACAAATCCATGAATAAATAGCTGTATAAATTTGAAATTGGAACTCCTAGCCATAGAGATGTTTGAGATAAAGTGGCCAGTACGACAAAACACCAATTTCATATTACTGTTATTATGTATCGGAAGGAAAGCAGAATGCTATCATAGGTAATAAATGGCGCATTACGTAACGTGTAATGATCGTAAATTGCGAATCTCTTGACCACAGAAATATATTATGATGCATGCCGCGAGTGCATCATTTTTGTAAAAAATAGTGTTTATTTCGTGGATTTTCCCACCTTATAAGTATTTGAACTATCTACGAACCTAACCTACCCACCTACCCTACCTACCTACCTTATAAACGATTAATACGTACCTACTTAGTATATATCTTTACCGTGGTAGTATCCTTGGAAATGATTCCGAATGATTCAAAAGTAAAGCCTCTCGACGCTTTCAGTCAAATTTCTACTAAAAGTTGAAACCCCTTTCTATTACGAAATCAAATTAAACTTTCATTTATTTTAACTGACGAAAAAACGGAGGCGGTTAAAAAGTCGACGCGTATATTTTTTGTTGTTGTCTTGCTACAGAATCAATATCCTGTTTTTGGGTTTTACCATATTTAGGTACTATAGGACTATAATCATTATTATCAGTCTTCAGTGTTTCACTGCTAGGAATTATAAGATCCCTCCTCTCCCTTCTCCCTTTGATTTGCCATTCCTTCTAAAATTTTGCTGTCCTCACCACTCGCACAGTAGTGCTTTTTTTATCCATTTTGTTATAGGCTACTGCAAAACGGCTGACACTAGATAATAATAATTATAATTGTACCGCAGGGCAGCTTATGGCGAGCTGTTGGGGAGTAGCGACCCCACGGACCCGAGTGCTCCCGGGGGAGGATTCTGTTCCTCATCTCCGGCTTGCCTTCACCGGCCGGAGTGAAAACTGACGAGGAACAGTCCCCAACCTCTGTGCTTGCCTTGATTGGCCGGCCAGAGTGGAGTCGCGAGAGTTTTGCTCGGAGGGAGGATGTGAAGCATAAGTGGCGAGTGGGCCTTTTACGTGTTTAAAGTCCAGGGACACCTCTCCCCCTCCAGCCACTTGCACCAACGTTGCCCTTCTCATCGACTATGTAATGCCGGCCTTTATGGGGGCCCGTTTAGTGAGTGGCAAGTCATCACCTGCCCATATATTTCCTAATGGGACGGAAGTGGCAGGTGCCGTAGTCCTAGCAATAGCCTCATTAACCATCCATTTAGAATGCAAGTTCAAGTAGTTTCCATTAATTAGCAATAGTCCTGTCACTTGGCGGAGACTGTCTTTGAGCCCATTTTGTATAGATGGACTCACAGATAGACTCCGATAAGTGTCACCCATCACATCGGCGCACGTTGGACTTTTTTAGTCTCCGTGTACGCCTATAAAAATGCCCGGGTTTGACCCGTGTTAATGAGCGACATAATTATAATTGAACGTGGAATTTTCCACTTATTCAGGACTCGCAAAATAATTCGTGGCATCTATCGTGATATTTTTCAGCGCTCTTGACCTTGACAAGATTTGTTTGTCGCAGTCGCAATACTGACCTGTGAACTTACTCGCTCGTTTAGACATTTGTGATTGTGTGTTTGCGCCTTATTCCGGGAACTGTTTGTGTCCAATTACTTTACCTAGAGTTGATACTTGAGCCGAATGATGCGATAGCAGCACACCGGTAAGTATAATATTAGATCAATGAATTCTAGAGGTATTAGGTACCTATATTATTATAATGCTCAACTTTCGCATCTAGCGCTTAACGGGGTTGAGTTCTATACGGAACACTAGGTCAGCAAGTACATTTCTTCAACCAACTGATTATAATAGAAGATAGCATGAACAAAACAACAGGCGATAGGTACTCACTGGTACTCGCTACAAAAAACCTCTTGATTACCTAAAATATAATCAAGGAGCGAATTGACCTCTTAGCCAAAGAAAATATTCCAGTCGTCAACAAGAATAGCCTGCAATTTGAGTGTTAAGTATGTTCGTAGTTTAGAATAAACAAGATGAGTACAAGTAGGTAGGTACGTACATCGTTTTAACGTATCAGTACTCGTTTGGAAGAATGTGGAAGCATTACTTCGCACATGAACTTAGTACATGATCCGCGATCGATATTTAGATAAGGTAATAAATATAAAATTGGGTCATGATTTATTTTGGAATATTGCGTTGTAAGAATTCGGGAATGTTCAAGGACAAACTACAGATATTTTATTTAAAGAACCACGTAATCGTAATTGGCATGAAATAGGTAGGTACCTATGTACATATGGTAAGAAACTCCATCCAGTGTGATGTTCAACGGTAGCTGATTAAAATAAAAACAACGTGAAATAATTTGCTCAATCTTTATTCTCTTATCAAATTCGGACATTTCAATCTTCTAGATATCTATTGTTACCAGATCATTACACTTAAATCGACACTGCTCAAATAAATAAAATTAGGAACAATCGAACTATTGGCTGGAGAGAATATTTCGCGCATGGGCGAGTGGCGAGGCAATTCTTATAATATATCACGTGTTACATAAAGCAATACTTAAAGGGTTACGTGTGCCTGTAAAACTGAAGCGCAATATATAATATAAAAAAGGCAAAAAAAGTTTTTAAGTTAAACGGTTTTATTGTAAACATGTACTTAAAGCTAAAAAATAAAATCGTGAGGCACGTCAAATATCTACAATTTTCAGTTAAAATGTTCATTAGAGATTTAGATATTTAACGTGCCTCACGATTTTATTTTTTAGCTTTTAGTACATGTTTACAATAAATAATAAAACCGTTTAACTTAAAAACTTTTTTGCCTTTTTTATTTTCAAGCTTTTTAGTACACTGTATTCTACTTGTCAAGCCCTTTCATTTGATTCCCATATTGATAGCATTGAAAAAAAAGAAGGTTATCCGCCATTTTGTAGCGGCGGCCATCTTGGATTTTGATTTTGTATAGTGCACTGTATTTTACTTATCAAGCCCTTTCATTTGATACCCATATTGATTGGATTAAAAAAATATATGTTATCCGCCATTTTGTAGCGTCGGCCATCTTGGATTTACAATAATATTAAATATACATAATTGTATTGTCACCAGAACCAAAGGCGCATACCAAATTTCAGATCAATCGGTTGACAGGAAGAGGGTGAAATTTCAATTACTAAATTTGACCCAAGAATAGAATGAAACAAACAGAGTGAGCTAAATAAAACCGTTTAATAATAAATAAAAAACCGTTTAAAAACCGTTTAATAAATGACACCATGGTTAAAATTTTAAAAACTTAATTTGTCCGAAATTTAAGTACCTAATAAAAAAGTATTCCATACGTATTTTTTTTTGTTTGTCAATTTCATTGAATTTTACTGAGATATAACAAATATAAAATTTTGGAGGAGACTCGCTACGTTATATTAAGGTCACGGGTAAGGACGTCATGACCTCCTCCTCCGCAACTTTAGGGCGCTGTAACTTACTCATTTTTCATGAAATTTACAAGAAAAAAAATACGTGTCCAATAAATAAATAATTAACCCAACCTAAGCAACTTCGACGGAGGACTCGGCCCAGTACACCCTCGAGGTGTGCCCGTCGTGGGCCGAGCTTCGCCTGGCTCTGACCTCAGTGGTCGGACCGGACCTCTCGCTCCCCAGCGTGATCTCAGCCATGCTGGGGAGTGAGGAGGCCTGGGCCGCGGTTGCCTCCTTTTGCGAGGATGTGATGTTGCAAAAGGAGACTCTACGTGAGCCAACGCCTGCTCCCCGGTGGTGAATAGCGGATGATTGGCGTGAGGGCGCCTTCATCCGCATTGCACAATTCACCACCACCGTCGGTGGGAACGGCCGAGCACTCGGGACCGTTCCCGGGCCCCTCTTCGTTGAGAGGGGCGTGAAGGGCCCGTCTTTATAAAGACGGGCGGTCGTCGACGGGGGACTGGATGCCAAGGCTCTGCCGATTCCCAGTCCTCCGTCACTTAGACGATGCGGGAGTGCCGCCGGGTCGTTTTAGTGGGTAAACCGTTCAGGTGTCCTGCACGGGAGTCCCACATAACCCTCCCATTCCCTCGATGGGAGGGTATGCGTAATGCATTTTTTCCCGGCGTTAACAAAAAAAAACCTAAGCAACTTAATGCTTGTGTTATGGTGGTTAGGATAACGGATATAATACTTATATACTTTTTCTTTTGTAAATACATACTTATAATAGATACAGAAAGCCAACCAGACCAGAAACAAATAGTATGTGGATCACACAAAAATATTTTTTAACCTCCGACGCAAAAACGACGGGGTGTTATAAGTTTGACGTGTCTGTCTGTCTGTCTGTCTGTGTGTGTGTGTGTGTGTGTGTGTGTCTGTCTGTGGCATCGTAGCTCCCGAACGGATTTTGATTTAGTTTTTTTTTGTTTGAAAGTAGTTAGTCAAAAGTGTTCTTAGCCATGTTTGGTGAAAATCGGTCCAAGATGGCCGCCGCTGCAAAATTGCGGATTACTTTTTTCTTCCACGACCCCATCAATATGGGTATCAAATGAAAGGGCTTGACTAGTAGAATACAACGCACTATAACAAATTTAGAATCCAAGATGGCCGCCACCACAAAACCGCGAATTACATATTTTGAAAGCGTTGCGTTGGGGGTTTTTTAAATTTTTAATTTAATTCACTTGTTAATAATCTACATTATGGACAAAAAATATGTCGTCATGCCTATTTTAAATGCGCGCCAGGACTTTATAGTTAGTGTAATTAGTAATTACCATGTCAGTTAAGAGTTAAAATATAATTATGGCATACGCTATGGTAAAACTAAAGATGGGGATTACCCGCGTGACTAAACTTCAATTGCTACTCATTTTGCAGATTATCAAGTATAAACTCTTGGCATGGCCTTGCCTTGACCCCTAATCAGAAACTCGAGCACGCGGCTACGATGCTAATTAATGTGAATAATGGCGCTTAGTTATATGAGCTGAGGAATTTAAATAGTAGCTAATTTATTTTATTTTCAGCTGGGTGTCCCACTGCAAAAGTCTCAGATATTCTTTCAAATATAGTGCTTTGCCTGTCACATCGTTTAGATGGTGATCTAGTTCGTCAAATAGAAAAAAATAAAGACCTGTGAAGAAGCGGCGTTACTCTTAAAAAATAGGCAAATATTTGTTGGGATTATCTCAACAGTTTCGTACAATAGAGATGTGTAAAAAGAAAAGGATTGCCCGTTACGCAGATATATAAAAAATACACGTATTTTTTGCTTTGTGTGTTTAATTAAATCAAGGCTGAAATAACGCCACATATATTGGTTATTTTGGGGTTGTGAGTTGTGACATACACACGTCACACGACCTCACCCAAAAACTTGTTAGCGTTAGGTATACCTCAGCAATTTTGTATTAGATATATTCACAAACCCAAAAAATATTTTATTATATAATTGATAGACTAAAAAGATCTAACCTCTCTCATTTCTTTAGATAATCCTTCATGAAGAGGTGAACTCTTGCTTGAAATTTACTCACTTTATCTGAGTAATAGATAACGCTCACGGTAGTTCGGTAAAATCGTAGACTAGATCTAGGTGTAATTTTTGATCACTTAATAATAGCATTTTTTTTATTCATGCTTTCATTTTATCTAAAGTGCGATATATATGTTTCACCTATTAGTTTTAAAATTATGTATGTGTTCTGTGACTCTTTCGTGCTAATACAACTTATGGTGAAAGCACATCTATCGGCATCGACCGCGCCGAACGAATCGAATTTTCAATTCTTTATATGAAATCTCATGAAACCTCGCACACTTGCCGGAGTCGAATCGTCCGAACCGGAAGATTTCCTATACTAAAATTCTTTCGGCGCGGTCGATGCGGATAAATGTGCGACCTCCATTAGGCTAATATTTATCACAAAGCCACGATTTTAGAAGTGATCTAAAGTTGATGTTAATGCGTAGCTTAAATTTTTTAGCGAGTTATATTATTTTTTGTACTCTATGGTAAAAAATGTGTCATATTATAGTATCTTAGTATTTTGAAGTTAAAATAATACTTAAAAACATACTTTTACGATATGAAAATCGTACATACAGCCTAATTGTTTTATAATAGAATTGATTGATTTTGGTTAAAAGGTGTAGAAATGACATTATAATTATGCTGAGAGATAGAGATTAGAATTTATTGACGCGACAGCGAGAAATAAATTTTGGTTATAATTCCCCTAGTTTTCCTGAGCAGTTGTAAGTGCGGAGTGCAGTTGTTTTACGGACTATTACACTTATTTTTTTTTTAATTTATTACAAATTGAATTATATCAATCACATTATTATCCTAACAGTGAGATTTGGGTACGCATATTAGTTCTTCACATTTACATTACTGAATCATTTGAACTAAAATTTGGGATGTAGGTATGTTTCATATTATCTAGAGTTACAAAGATTCAGTTGCTTAATTCAAATGGTAACGCAAAAGTGAAATGTGGTGTAATGTAGTATGTACTTTTTAGCATAATTACTATTTCATAGGAATATTTCATGAATTATTTAAAGTATTTTTTACGTATCTACAAACACAAGGTTTGACCTGATATTTTACAACTTCACTCAATCAGCAATTACACATACATTACATACTTTATAACTAGTGTACATCAGTGTTAAACAACTCTGGTTGTTTCAATGTCACCATCTACTAAAAGTATCTCATTCTCTAGTAGATAACATATTTCAACGTCATTTTAAAACGGGACCTGAGCAGGTCCTACATTTTGGTCCTTCGAGCCGGAATAAAATTAACCAAAATCCATAAAGTTGAAAAATATAGGTCAAATCTTATAAAAGTAAGTACTTATATAGATCGTACAGTATTTATTTTATTTAACACTAGCGATATCGATATAGCGGGTACAAAAGTAGCGAAAATATTTATTCCATAAGACACTAACTTAGCCGATGGATATCCATTACTACCGACTACCTAATTGATTTATCGAGGCCAGCCCTTAGTATATAAATAATAATAATCATAATGGAACGTATTACATAAAGCTGTAGCAATAGTTAAGAAAATGCACCCGTAATGTCATAAATCACATGCTCGTCGCCATGATTGCGGTCAGACTTGACTGTCACTATATTCGACATTGCTGCGACAAACAAGTATATAAGTAACTAGCTTACCCGGCAAACGTTGTTTTGCCATATAAATAATTTCCTAGTAATTTCTAGTGTAGACAAAAAATAGCTTACTTTTTGGAAGTATGTATGTATTTTAGAATGTGTATATTGTATGTATGTAAGAATGTGGTATATGCGTGGAAAAAGCATTATTTTATGGAAAATTTTTTCAAACAAAACTAAAAAATTAAATTTTATGAAAACATTGTCTCTTATAATTTTTTCATACAACCAATATTTCCATTGACATTTCAAAATAAAGGTTCATAATGATTGATTTTTTGGAAACTATGAAAATACACTCAAAATTGATAATTTAATTATTATTGATAAAATAGGAATGATTAAAAGTTAATATGAGAGTTACACTGAGATAGCAAAATAATAATTGTCAACGTTACTACTACACTTGATGCATAAACAATAATGATGGCCGACAACTGTGTAGGGAGTGAGAAAGAAAGGAGACCGGCTTCGTTCTCATCCCTACTCCGTGCTGTTTACTGGGTCAGAAGTGACACCTGTAGACATCTGGCGGGGATAACTAATTAAATGACGATTGATCAGTTTTCGACCGGAGAGGAAAAATGATTAAATTACTAAAATGGCTATTAAAAAATAAGGGTTGATCGTAGAAGGGTGAAAATTGAGGATTGTATGTATTTTTGTATGTTGTATCATAAAAAAATAGAAATTAAAAATTTTGTTTAAAAAATAAAATAAAAATTTAGGGGTGGACTACCCCTAACATTTAGGGGGATGAAAAATAGATGTTGGCCGATTCTCATAGATACCGGATAAGCACAAAAAATTTCATCAAAATCGGTCAAGCCGTTTCGGAGGAGTATGGCAACGAAAACTGTGACACGAGAATTTTATATATTAGATTATATTATCCGTTATCCTAACCACCATAACACAAGCATTAAGTTGCTTACCTCGGGGTTGGGTGGCGCTGTGTGAAATGTCCTGAAATAATAATTTAAACATGTTTATTGCAGTGGCCGTAGCATGGAGTGTGGGATCCCGCAGAAATGTCAAGAGTAGAACTATCATCCCATACATTTTACTTTTGTGAATACATGGGATGACAGTTTACTTGACAGCAAGACAAGACTACGCAATGTCCATGTGGAATATGGTGACAGTCGCAATTTTTGAAACGTGACTGCAATTTTTATATTATTTTGTTATTTAAATTTTTCTTCCTTTTATGTATGGTTATTTTCAAGTATTTTGTGACTTAAAACAAAAAGGATATTTTGAAATCGGTTCAGGCGTCTTCAAGTATTCGGTGAACATACACAAAAAGCTTTCTAATCGTGTTTTCCTTTTTTGAGGAGGGTTAAATATCTAAACAATAGTGAAACCTCGTCATCAAAATCTTTTAATTGGTTTATTAAGAGTCATTTGTCGGACAAATACACAGCCTTAAATAAAACTACATCTTTTTGTAGTACGCTCAAGCATAGACCAGCTTAATAATACAGATTAGATGAAAACGATACAATCAAAATAATATCATAAATACTAAACCTATTAAGTATTTTGTAAAAAATATTATAAATATATTGCCGACGATAATTATTATTACGATTATAATCAAATTAACATCACACTTGGTAAGATGTACCTACATAACCAATTTTAAAATATTATAGATATATAATGGAAATATTAGTATCTACTCAATGATCTAAGACTTTCCTTGATATTTGATATGTACTGTGGTAGTCTATACGATCACTAAAATGATATAATCATCCAAAGCATATCTTTTGAGTTGAATTTTCACAAATATCTGATAGTCATCGTTGATTTCTAAAACCTACCGTTCCATTGACCCTTGCCCATTTTAATCCATGTCTTACCAAATGCGTTATAGTTAAATTAATTGATTTTATAAATTAAAATAGGTGGTACACAAAAAGGAAACCCGTGTATAGTAAAATTTAATTTAATTGAATCAATAACAGTGCACAAACATAAATTATAATTGATATAGTAAAAGAATAAATATTGATAAAACATTTTTTTAATATGGCAACATTTTAATTGCACTTTAACAGTGTCTTGCATAAATAGGGCGCGACCTCAAAGAATAGGCCATATTATTATAATTTGGTGAGCATATTATGTACTTGAACATACCTAATCAGAAGGGGACATGAGGCTTTGAAAAGATTAGATGGGAACACAGAAAGCAAACGAGCCTAAGTTACGCTCGCGGCTTTGCCCCAGTGAAGAAATTCTTTCTTAGCGTCTACGTCATAAAACCTATAATTTGTGATCCAAATTTCAACCATCATTTCATCATATATAGATTAGTGTGTCACTCTTTCCTTCTATATATTTAGATTAAAAATGTGCGTAGATAATGATGATTTCGTAGGTTAAGGCCTTTGGAAAAACTATATAATAGTCAAAAACTTCTCGAGTATTAATATTGTTAGAAATTAGCATTCCTGCTTTAAGATCGCGCACTAAAATAATATTATGCTTGTACACTCCTATCAGATCTCATTGCACTAATAAAAAAACCCTGTATAATAAATGGAAAACAAATAATACTTGAATATTAATATTATAAATTCATACATCTACTATAATATAATCGTTGGTTAACATACAATTGACTAAGTTTTTAAGTCCCTTACTCATTCAATACTTATGTTAAGTTTTGACTACAATAACTTGGAACTAAATTGCAGAGAAGTTGCAGGAACCATCATTAAGGTTTAGTGTAAGATTGGAGTTAAATATTAAAAATATTACAAAGAATAGTTTGCTGGTTTTTTTTTGCTCTGTCTGTCGTATAATCTGTTTAGTCTAGTGGTAATATTTATAGACAAAATGTCACTTAACTGACTTCCTAGTTCAATATAAGTTTAAAAGTATGGACATGCATGTGTGTGTGATTGTAACCTTGAACACCCCTGAACCAATTTCACTGAAACTTCGTTTAAAGACCTATTTTATATAGTAGTAGTAGTAGTAGTAGATAGTATAGAAAGTTCTATACTATCAATGAGATAGCACGCCATTTTTCTTGAAAGAACCAAAGAACTGTAGCTATCAAAATTAATATCACTTGTTTGACTAAAATTTAATGAAAATTCCTGCAACAAGTTTAAGGTAATTAGTAATTACAAATAATAAGTTCCTATTTATATCATAATATAGTTACATATTATAACTAAAACTAATACAATTTGAATAAGATTTAATGAGGAAAGATAATATATTATGATTGGAGTGGTGACTTTCGTACTAAATTAAATTTTGCAATTATTTCATACTAAAGTAATTTTTTTTTCGTTAACAAGAAAAAGGAAAATCAATTCGGATTTCTTCCACAAATATGCTTAATGCAAATAAAGACCAGATCAGCTGCAAATAATTTTATAAACATTTTTCTAATAGTTTTATGAAAATTTATTTAGTATGAAAGTATCACCTTATCAACAATTTTATCCAATCAATTATATTGACAAATATTTATTATCCTCTTGTAAAACATGGCTATATTCCCAGTCGCCCCCACAAGGACCATCCTTAGGTAGCATTTGGGTATCAATTCTCAATTGCTTCCGTGCGAGTTAGTGGATTGGCAATCTACACAGCGGTTTGAAGTCTACAAAGCAATTTGTAGTGGGAACAATATCTTTCCAGTCGCCATTCGGTGGTAATTTCCACCTAGGGCAATCGACGTGGGTGCGACTGGAAATATACCTAAAAATGCTGCTCTTTGGTTAACTCGTAACTATTCAGTGGGTATGACACATTACAATTATAATAGTATGTCCGTGATATTATAAATACCTGGATAAGGTTATACTAATAAAATAGAAATATTAAATTCAGCATTTTTAAGGTGCTTATTCAATGAAGTTTAGGATATAACTTTTGCACTATACAACACAATGTTTTCAATGAATTAACGATTTTTGCTTTTCTAAAAATTCTGCATGTATGAAAAAATGATGTCCATTCATGATCTTCCCTTTAAAAAAGAAGACAATATGGACGATGCAGGTTGATTTTCAAGAGACTAATTTTCTTTGGTTGAGAAACAAACCAATGTATATGCAAAAGCACGCCTTACGTCTATGTACTAGAAATCACTAAATTACAATCCGATCGCTTTCTAGATTTTTCCATAAGCATACAAATAGTCTTGGTACTTAGCACCATACATTTACATAATGTTATTTAGAATATCGTAATTTCAGTACAAACACATACTTTACAGAGTAAAATTACATTCAAATCCTTGTATTTCTTTAATCCATTATAGATATTTGAGCGAATCCGATGAGTGTTTTATCATCAAATGTCTCGTTAGGCCCGGTAGAGTTCTGAAATGTGAAATATTATCATGAGAAACATTATAAGAAATTTGGTCCTATGTGAGTTTTATACAGCTCTTTAATTGTACATAGGAACGTCATCTCTTGTTTCATACAACTCCATCTTCAAGGTTATTTAACTTTTGCATCAGTATTATGTAGTTCTATTTATAAATACGAAGGTATAATATGTATGTATGTGTGTGTTTGTTATCTCCCCAAGCCTTAAAAGCTGAACCTTTTGAGCTGAGACTTGAAGTATAATTAGCTTAGACCCTGGAATAACACATAGATAGATAGATATATAGATAACTCTTTATTGGAACACAGAAAAATATACAGAAATAAACTTAAAAATAAAACACAATATCATAATCTATGTGTTACAATTGGCGGTCTTATCGCTAAAAGCGATCTCTTCCAGACAACCGTGCAGGGAGAGGAGAATATTGCTACACAAAAACAAAGGCAAAGACACATAGGCAAAGACAATGCTACGATGAGTACTTTTTTAATAAAAAATCAAATTATATCATATAAGTCGATTTTATAAGGAGATTAAAATAATTATAAACACATTAATTCAACAAGTAAGACTCTGCTACACAGCATATAATAAATAAGCTCACCAAATGGAATGTAATAGCTTTAGGTGCGGCTTCGGAGAACTGTGCGTCGAGTAGTTTGGACAAGTTGACGGCGATCGGGACCGAGTCGTGAGGGTCTACGAGACCAGCGCCGACCAGCTCTGCAGCAATCCCTTCCGCTGTGTCGTTGCCTCGAACGAACTTGAATCTTATGTCGTTTAACTCGCGACGCGCGTTCCTGGAAATAAAAATATATAAGATAAATAACTCTTTTTTTTTAAAGTGGCAAATGCCTTTATTTAGTTAAAACAAGCAAACAATACTACAGCCAATACAACAATAAATAACTCTGTATTAACCACAGATTTGCCACCCGCCAATCTATTGAAAATTCAAGCGCTCCAAACCACTGTCAGATGGCAGCATAGATTAACCAAAATAGATCTTGAATGAGAAGGCTGATGAGCTTGCTAGAAGGGGATCAGCAAATGCTATGCATGGACCTGAACCTAGTATGGGCTTGCCTGCATGCACCATCAACATGGCCATAAAGGAATATGCTGATTTAAAACACACGCAAGAGTGGGAAAACAGTCAAGGGCTGAGACATTCGAAGAAATTCCTAGGTAACAGCTATAAAGATGCTTCTAAATTCATTCTGAATAATGGAAGAAACAAAGGAAGAGCAATCATTGGTGCCTTAACTGGGCATTATGAAACCAACGACATGCTGTTCAAAATGAGGCTCACTACAACAAACGATTGTAGAGCATGTGGCGAGGGTACAGAAACCATGGAGCATATTTTATGCGAATGCGACGTACTGGCTACGAAACGCATGAGCCTCCTTGGGACAGCGTACCCCAAACCGGAGGAGTACAGGTTTCTTTCTCTTAGTGGGATCACCACTTTAATAAACCACTTCTTTGAGGAGTAAGAAACGGTAGGCAAGGGGTGAATACAATAGATCCCAATGGGTCGATGTGTTGCTGACTTTTTCAGCCCCCTATATAAGATAAGATAAAATAGATCTTATATTTTAGTTATTGACTTTATTTTTGGCTCATCCAACCAACTAAAGGCACAGTATAAGTTGCATCAAAATTGGTTCAGTGGTTTTTAAGTTATGAATAATTTAAATGTGTCGAAATCAGGAACTCAGAAATGAAATTTCATATATTTTTGCATAAAAATATGATATTCGTGTATGAAATGGGTCTATCTATCATACAAAAATTCCAAAAATCCAAAAATTAGTCAACATCCCTATTTTTGTAATATTCGAATTAATGCGCACCCTGACACATAAAGCGGGGGCATAAGGATAACACAAACATCGTTACCGATGTGTAAATACGAAATATCAGTCTCAATATAAGTCAAAGTAATCATGTAACAGTAATATAATTGTCAATAAGTAACTGAAATTGTAAATCGATGAATCTAAGAAACAAAAATATGGCTCGGCTCTTATTTAGTTTCCGATAAAATGATTACAGTTTTATGAACCGCAGAGTTTCTTAGATGCTAGAAGAACATAATTATTAATATCATAGCAATTTCACTAGCTAAACATTTTGCAATCTGTATGGTATTTTCTGACTAACTTTAGAAGCATTTTACATACCTTAGTCTTAAAACTAGATTGATATCAGGTTTTGGTGGCTCAGGCTTATGTGAAATTTGCAGTTTCGCGACCATTTTGTCAGTTGTTGCCTTGACATCAGTTTGTTTTTCTACTTTATTGATTACTTTAGATTCCACCGGCTTATCTCCTGGTTTCGGCAAATCAGGCTTTACTTCCTCTTTCGAAGGACCCTCCTAAAACAAAAGTGAGAAATATTACAAAAGAATATGTTTAATTAATCTGATTTATACGCAGATGTGCGTAGAACTGAGGGCCTATTGGCTATCGCCAAACGACATGTAAAACACAAATCCATAGACAATTTTCCGTACATTACTTGCTTTAACCTCTTTATTAACATGAGTAAAGTAACAAAAGCAGCAATGTACATTGAAGTTGGCATCAATCGTAGTGGGTGAGAATTAGCCAATAGCCGCTCTGGTCGCATTTGGAACACATTGCCGTCATCTGTTTTTCCCGATACAACTAGAGGGGAAAATTTCAAGGCACAAGTGAATGTTCCGTGATTCATCGTCGAACGCATCTGACTTTCTGTCTGGTGGGATTTGGTCAAATGTAGGCCTATTTAGTATAAAAAATAATGTCAAAATTTTAAATGAGCCACCGGACAGTCGCGAATACAACGCTGAGGCTTCGCGACGAGGTGGAAGCGGCCGTACATTATGGATGGTCATACTATCTTTGAATATTATGTTCTCCGACATAGGCAGTGGACGGCCAGTTTTGATAACAAAAATCCTATGAAATGATATACATTTATTTGCCAAAGCATGGTTACACTAGGTGCAGGTGTTAGCGTTTTATATATGAGTGTCTGCATGTGTGAGTATTAGGCTATTGTCAACCTCTGTGGCGCGGTGGGCTAATACCCGCCTGCAACGCAGAAGGTTGCGGGTTCGATTCCCGCATGGGACAAATGTTTGTGTAATCCACAGATATTTGTTTCTGGTCTGGGTGGCTTTCTGTATCTATTATAAGTATGTATTTACAAAAGAAAAGTATATAAGTATTATATCCGTTATCCTAACCACCATAACACAAGCATTAAGTTGCTTAGCTTGGGGTTAGGTGGCGCTGTGTGAAACGTCTTGAAAAAAAAAACTATGATGGTTAGCTATATTTTAAGTAATCTAGTAAGTCTGGTAAGTATACCTCATCATCTTCACTGCCGCTCGTGTCGGCCTTCTGCAGTTGGTTCACGGGTCTATTGTCAGAGGGCACCGCCTCGTCCTCGGAGTCGTCTTCGGTGGCTGGTGTGGCGTCTTCCTCCTCCTCACTCCAAACCCATTCGCCTGTTACGGTGCGGTGTAACCGACCCGATGTGCCCGCTTGACGTTTACTTGCCTGCAAAACAATTAACAAGTGAATTAAATTAAAAATTAAAAAAAAACCCCAACGCAACACATTCTAAATATGTCATTCGCCAATTTGTGGTGGCGGCCATCTTGGATTTTAAATTTATCATAGTGCGTTGTGTTGTAGAAGTTAAGCCCTTTCATTTGACACCCATATTGAGGGGGTTGTAGAAGAAAAAAATAATCCGCCATTTTGTAGCTCTCGACTAACTCTACTTTCAAATAAAAAAAACTAAATCAAAATCCGTTCATCCATTTGGGATCTACGATGCCACAGACACACACACACACACACACAGACAGACAGACACGTCAAACTTATAACACCCCGTCGTTCTTGCGTCGGGGGTTAGAAAGTTAACAAGTGACATTTAAACAAGCCTTTGTTATCATTACCATCCAGTATCAAAGTACTTGACAAGACGAATCAAATGAGCCCAAACTCGATGGGGTTCCGTCGTTTAATAACGGAGTCCCTTCTCTCTCTATGGCTACCTTCCAACTCCATCATCAGATCCGCTTGATGTCATAATAATATTGCATTGTCATGCGATTTATACAGGCTTGTATCCGTTTAGGCATAATAATAGTAACAGATTTTTACACAAGTGAATATTATAATCAGCAATAGTATTATAGATTTTGTTATATTAGTTGCTAGCTGACTTAACTACACTAATTTTTATTTTATTTTTCGGGCAATCTCAGCCTACAAAGACAGACATCAAGACTAATTTCATAAAGAAGAAATGTGTCCTTTGTTTATATTATATTTATGGTACCTTACCAATACTATAAATTTGAAAGTTATTAGGATGGATCTATACTATATCCATGCGAAAACGGCTAAACCTATTAAGCTGTACATTGGTTAGTGAAGTAAGTGCTAGCAAAAAGTAAAACTAAATATGAAACTTACTTTATGAACCCTAGTCTCCATGCTAGGCCCAATGGCGACCAGGGTCTGCGTCAGGTACCTGCGATCTTTGGCTTTCTTAAAGAATGGATGCTTGAGGAGTTCCGTAGCAGTTGGCCTCTTTGATGGATCTTTATGAAGGCAATCTGTGACCATTTTTCGGAATGTCTTCCCATAAGCTTTGTATTGATCTTTTTCATCGGCTCCTGGGAAAAAAAATCTATTTAATTACTTTGTTCACCGATTTAACCAAAAAGGAGGAGAGTTTTGCAATATTGTAGAAATATTTATTAAGTAACATTATTCGAAAATGCCTGATATATAATCTTATTAAAGGGCGCATTTCACAGATCCTTTTTAAATAATATTGATATTATATAACGAGCAATTTTCAATTTATGAATTTAAATGTGCGTCACCCAGGTTTACTTGAAGTCTGCGTTTAGAATATTATTTAATTCAAATTTACTTGTCAAGTTACGAATAGTGATAATATTACAAATTAAAAGTAGCTTTTCCTCGACTGACTCTCTCTCTTTGTTACATAGTAATGTACTAAACAATATCTATCTAGTGCATTGAAGCCAAATAGTCATTCAAACTTAATTTCACAGTTAATTACTAGTTGCGACGCGACATAACCTACCTAGATATCGAGCGACCGAGCCTTTCGTATCCTGGAAATTAATTATTCATCTAAGTCAATATTACATGGGGCTAGACTTGTTAATGCCGACTCCTAATCCATTACTGAAACGAAGCGCGAGTGCCCCCGAATTGTTTTACTAGGTACACTCGTGCAATCCTGCATGGGAGTCCCACATAGCCCCATAGCATTTTTTTGCATACATACACATACATATAATCACGCCTGGTTCCCGTTGGGGTAGGCAGAGACTGTTTCCCTCCATTTGGTACGATCCTGACACACCTCTTTCGCTTCATTGACTTTTTTTCCTTTTTTTGGCCTAGGAAAAATGCCTTACGCATCGTCATCCTGCGCCAGGGGGCGCAGGGCGATATGTCGATTCCCCCCGCCGAAGAGGGGCGCGGAGGGGATACCTACTAAAAACCTGGGGGTGTACCTGCGAGACGCCATAATGCCGGGGCAGCGGGTACGCCGCAGCACTCGTCCACGGCGTCCCTAATATCCTCCGATACGCGTTTTTTCGCTTACTCAAAAAAAAATTAATACATACCAGTGTCCAAACTAGGAGGATCATTCTGTAATGTTAACATGAGCACTTTCATTGGTGGGTATTTGTGGTACGGCGCTGTGCCCGTCGCCATTTCTATTGCTGTTATGCCGAAAGACCATATGTCAGCTTTGAAATCATAGCCGTGATCCTGAAAAGTAAAATATGAGTTTTATGAATGTGAATTTATATCTTTTATATGACTAGGCAATTTTCGAAAGGCGATCACTTTTAATATACCTCTAGAATAGCTTTAAGAACCCTATCTTTACCTTCCTTGTTTACCTTGGCGACTTGAAAACTTCAACAAATTTTCCACACTAGCACACTTTTAAGAGTGATTATGGAAACCCATTTTGTTTGCATATGAATTTTAATTCTTATAATATGCAACATAGGTATTATATTGCCCAAACTAAGGTGTGCTAGCATTGTAAATATTACAAATTGGAGCGACATTTTTGTAGATGCCAATTGTGATTGAAGATGCAAGGGTAGGAGACCTTTGCCCAGTAGTGGGACGAAATACATAGGTTGACATCATTTCTAAAATAAATGAAAATACATAATATAAGTCTCTTACCTGATCCATAACTTCTGGCGCCATCCAACACGGCGTCCCAACGAACGTATGCCTAACTTTTTGTCGCGAAATGTCGCGGCCGGTTGCCAACCACGCGGATACACCGAAATCTGCTATTTGTACTGTCCCATCTTCACCCAGCAATATATTACCAGCCTTTATATCCCTGAAAAGTCATTCTTAAGGTAATGTTCTGCATTTTTATAGATAACTTGCAGATGCGCGTTAGTTGTTTATATTTCATATATGTACTTTTAATATTAGTATATTTATATAATACTGCTGCGCCCAGCGGTCGGTCAGCAGTCGGTCGTCAGTCAAAAACAATAAAGTTCGCTAAATAGCAAATCTTACTTTAGTCTTTAAACCGTAAAACTAATTAAAGTATCTAACTAATATAATATGTGGATAATGAAGTAGGCTACGCATTTATATTAGTTATATTATTATGTTGTTTTTGTAAGCTGTAGTGTGTAGTTGTTAATTGTCCCAAATAAACTAAATAAAAATAAATAACTTCCTTATGCATTTATCCTCCTATGTGTTATTCCAGGGTCTAAGCTATCAATATACTCAATTTCAGCACAATCGGTACACCCGTTTAGGCGTGAAAGAGTAACAAACATACACACTCATACACAAACTTTCGCCTTTATAATATTAGTGTTAGCTAGTATTAGTGTTAATAATATTAGATTAGCTTAATTCCAATAGGAAATTCTCAAAACTACGAGGCTATTAAGCATAAGATTTAATAGGGTGAGTTGCAGTAAGTTTTTTCTTATAAAAATGCAACTGAAACTAATATACGATTGTCGGTACAATGGTGTTTATATTGAAGTTTCCGCAAATTTAACAATATAAGATCTACCCTCTGATCGTCTCTGGTCTGATTGTTTTTGACTAAAGAGTCAATAACAATAAAATTCGCTAAATAGCAAATCTTACTTTAGTCTTCAAGCCGTAAAACTAATAAAAGTATTTAACTTCCTTATGCATTTGCAAACAATAAAATTAAAAGATTAGCATAATAATTGGGAAAAACATGATTCGCACTGAGCAAATAAAATTTAAGCTTATGTCTGCTTAAAAATGATGAGCTGCATTCCATTAAGAACATGATAACTGCCAATGCTTTGTAAGCAATATCTACGAATATAATATTTTGTTTGTATTATACAAGAACTGCGTCCAGCTGTTTTACCCTGTAGCCTATATGTTATTCCGGGGTCTAAGCTAATCTCAATACCAAATTTCAGCTCAATCGGTCCACTCGTTTAGGCGTGAAAGAGTAACAAACATACGTACATCTAGACACTTTCGCATTTATAATATACTAAGCTTATACACGCGGCTTTGCCCGCGTGACCAAATCCTTTCTTAGCGGAGGTCTACGTCGTAAAACCTACCTGTATGCCAAATTTCAACTTAATCCGCCCAGCGGTTTGGGCTGTGCGTTGATAGATCGGTCAGTTACTCTTTCCTTTTACATATATATTTTAGAAGTAATTGCGCCCAGCAATTTTACCCACTGTTAAGTGGTGTAATTCTAGGTCTCTTCTAATTTCTGCATCAAATTTCAGCTTAACCGACTTAGCCATTAAAGCGCGAGGTACAATGACAAACATACATATACACATTCATACTTTAACATTTATAATTAGCGAGATTTTAAAGGCTTCAGCTATAATTCAACCACATTTTAATTGCAGGTCGATTTCGTAGTCTTTGTGTTAATTTGGGTCTAACGAGATCTGCACAATTGTTACTTTACTTATCTTTACGCTAAAAGTAAAGAAGCGATTGGGCTGTTTTATTGTTGACAGCTAAAATCTAGTAATAATACTTGGGCTAAAAGGAAATCGTAGCGCTCAGCTACTGTAAATGCAAAAGTTCATGTGGAATTTTAAACATCTTACTAATATTATAAACGTGAAAGTTTGTAAGAATGGATGTCTGGATGGATGTTTGTTACTCTTTCAGGCCTAAACGGGTGGACCAATTGAGCTGAAATTTGGTATAGATATAGTTTAGACCCTGGAATAACACATAGGCTACATAAGTATTGCGGGTAAAACCGCTGGGCGCAGCTAGTAATATTATATTCATGTCACCTATTCAAAACGACTGAATCGATTAGAGATTCAAAGGAACAGCTAAAAAAATGGTTAACAGTCAAGCTTTAATGTTGTCAATTTTTTCTAGATGTTACATCTATTAAAGCGCAAATTTGATATGTAAACTGCGTCGCCAAGCGGTCATCATGACCGTATTGCACCATAATGTTCAGTGAAACCAGGGAGGGATTTATCCCGCCTTCTAGGTTTAGTCTGCTACTATCTACGGCCGCATCGACGCTTAACATCACGCGAGATCGTAGTCAAAAGCTAACCCACCAGGAATAGTAAAATTGAAAGCTTAATTTTGATATCTTACTTCCACTATGGAATAAGGCATACTTTTAAGCAGACAAAGCAGCTGGACTTTGCTAGTAATATTAATAACTTAAAATAAACGCAAGCAAAACTAGAGCAGCAAACAAAATTTAAAGCGGCAAACAACAAAGTAAATCAAATCAAATTGCAGTGTCAAATAACATTATAATAGCAGTAAATTAGAACACATAGGTTTTGCTAAATATGGTAGAGCTAAATCCACATTTGCAAATTGCATGACACGGTTTTACATTGCATAATATAATTTTATTTGTCCTTGACGAGGTATAAATCAATATTAGAATGTATTAAGGCCCATGTAAAACAAACTATGCAAAAAATCTTTTCTTACTTATATTATAAACGCGAAAGTTTGAAAGAATATATGGATGTCTGGATGTATGTTTGTTACTCTTTCACACCTAAACGGGTGGACCGATTGAGCTAAAATTTGGTAAAGAGTTAGCTTAGACCCTGGAATAACACATAGGCTACAGTACAGCGGGTAAAACCGCTGGGCGCAGCTAGTTCATAATATATTAACCGACTTTTAGCTCGCCTTCAATAGCGAGGCGTGAAGCTCGTTTTATCTTGAAAATTATGAGCTGATATGGATGAAAGATATCCTATGCCCTTAGTTTGACAAAATGTAAGCTAATAAAAAAAGAATGATAAAAATATGACCAGCAGCAGTTTCAGAGAAACGCGAGCGAGAACAAACATGCACACATAAATATATATTACTTACAATGTAGCACATTTCTAAAATTTTATATATGTATTTGTTTGAAAGCTATCATATAATTTAAATATCTTACAGTTCTAATATTACATATGTGCATATAGAATTGATAAGGTACCTACTATTTTAAAGTTGGTTATTAACATTTGCATAGAAAGTAGCGCTAAGCCTATGAACACTTTTATGTGTAACTTATCCTACAAATAATAGATAGATAAGACTTTATTGAAACACAGAAATATGTACAAAAATAAACTTAAAAATAAAAATACAATATTATAATCTATGTGAGAGAGAAATGTTGATGAGTTGTTGTTGATGTTACAATCTATGCATGTGTGAGTAGTTGTGGAAATAATGTGAAAATGTAGACATTTATTTTTAACCTCATCAAAATTCAGCAAGTGAACAACAACCAATTGATAATATTAAATAAACATTTGGAATAACAAAGAGGGTGGCGTGCGTCAAATGTGAGCCTGAATAAAAAGTGTAGTGTACATTAAAACTGGATGATCTCAACAAAACAATTTGAACATTTACCTGTGAATCTGCCCATTGCTATGAAAATATTCCAATCCTTTGAGGACCTCTTTCAGTACTGTAGCAATGGTCGCCTCATCGAATACACCATTTTTGCAATTTGACACTTTCATCTTGTGTTTAATGACATCCAATAGACTACCGCCTAAAATCAAAGTTCTGTGTGACTTGATAACCTAAGGTAATAAATGGAAATTATGTGATTAGCATTATTCTAATTAGATATATAAATCTAATGAAAATAAAAGTGTCACAATCATAGTTAAATATGACGGTTAAGTTAATTTACATAGCCTTTTAAATTGATATATTATTGAAGCAAATCAACACAAGTTTTTTACTACAGCCATTAATATATTTTTAGTTGATTTGCTTGTTCTTAAGCAACTTCATCCTAAATCTGCTGAACTAAATTGCCATTAAGTGAATGTGTGTTCAATAATGGATAGAGTTTAAATCTACGTAGGATATTTTTTTAGATGTAAAAATAATCCGAGACTGGCTTATTATATTATGCATTCAGGATCGCTGATGTCATTTCAGCAAGAGAACCAGAGCAACAAAATCACAACCTCCCATATTACCTACACGGACATGAAGCAAAATGAAAATGAATATAAATTTATACTTTAATATGAACAAAGGGGCATGAAAGCAAATAAGATACACAGTAGATTAATCATTTTACCTTCGAGAAGCTTTAAAACAAGCCAAAGCTCATCCTCCACCACAAAACTAGTGTAGTATGTTACCACATTCTCATGATTGCAACTGGACATTGCCTGAAAATAATATATTGCACTTATATATTTGAATAAATGCCTAATAAGCAGCTCCTCTAGCCAAATGCTTGTGGATAAACTAAACAAAGTGTTCCTATAAGGGTTCCGTTTTTTCCTTTAGAGGTACGGAACCCTAAAAATGTACTTACTGAGTTGACAATGGTTATCATACAATACAACACTATTTATTGGGACATAAATTAACAAAATATGTAGACTTAAAACTAAATAAAAATACATACATTAAGGTCCTATATAGGCGGCCATTGCCGGCAGAATCATGCATTTTTCCACAAGTTTGTTGTCTCAGTCATAGGCGGATTTAGGGGGGGGGGGGGGGGGGGGCAGGGGGCCAAGGCCCCCCTCAGAAGCATTGTAGAGTTACGAATTTTGAACATATTTCATGGTCAAGATTATAATTTTTTTCTCAGCGCTTGCAGCAAGCCGCTCGCGTACTTATTATTTAGGATATTTGATCTTTCTAACTGTTCAGAGCGAGCTAAACATACACTTTTCGTAGTAAAAATTATAATTTTTTTGCCCGTCCCCAGGACCAAATCCTGGATCCGCCCTTGGTCTCAGTCACACTTAAAAAATGTACTGTGATGACAGTAGTTGTGGAACAACAAACAATACACACTTTTCATGCGTTATTCACAAGCGATTGTCACTTGTCATACATTACTTGCAGTACATTTTATAGCGTTAGCCACACTTGTCTAGGGGAGCTGTTTGTTTACTCTACAGAAAAGTTACTCACAAAACGTTATTTTGTTGAAAATAATGCTTTTGGGTTATTAGAGAGATAAAGTACCTGGATCTCCTTCAATAGTTCGTCCATAGATGTGTTCCATTTTTCCAAATTGATTCTCTTTATTGCACATTTTTCATCTCTCGGCTTGCAAAAAGCACTAAACACAACAGCCGTAGCTCCAACCCCTGAAACAACATTTAGTAGTACAGATTACTATAATATACTAGTGGTACATAAGTGTTAACTGTGAACGCTTTAGGTTATTATTTACAAACACGTCACACTCCAACATTAAGAGTTCAATTCATTACATACCAATTGAAATGGTTAGAAAACTAAAGAATCCTCTTATAAACGTTACAAAAATCACAGCTTTCATATAGTTTTCATAAGCAAAAACGAAAATAAATTAGATGAAGTTGTGACCACTGTCAGTAAGTCAGTCGATAAACATGACACGGTTTTTACGAAAACATATTATTACTCAAGAAATAAGTAACACAAAAAATAGATAGTTTATCAGTCGTCTTCAATACATACCGATAACATCGAGTAATGTATAATCCGATTCACTATTAGGCCACGGACCAAACGCAGTCGCAACGGCCGCCATTTTGCGAGTGAAAATTTTTCCAATACTGGCTCTAGCCGTTCCAATCGACGCGCGTGCTGACCTTGCAGCTGACGACAATGCGCATATTTGCCGGTCGTATGCACCAAAAGACTTCTGAAATCCCAAAAATATTGATTTTGTGTTTTAGGTCAATCTTGAATTGTTAAGTAAACAATTTGCTTACTCATGAACATATTAACTAAATATATTATAGAAATTCATATATATTTAAGATTTTAAGATCAATGATAAATGAAACGTAAAATATTTTTGGCGGGAAAGAGTGAAAGAGGTCAATAAAGAAAATATAATTTTAGGATAGAATAGAAGTGAATTAGCCAAAGAACTAAGAATAATAATATAAAAGTATTTAAAATAAATATTAGGTCTACCTCACAGAAAAATTAAATTCGTATTACAGCTGTCCATAGCATATATATAGCTAGATCTATAAATAGTGATATCCTTATCACTATTTTAAATTTTAAACACATCTAAATATGACCTAAAATTATTAAAAAATACAAATAACTTTTTCGTCCATGTTTTAAATAAAATTATAATAAGGTAGGTACAGTACCTACCTGTCTAAAAACGCCGGCAACTCCAGACATCATGATATCGCCCTTGAAATCACTAAAATTACAAAAATATTATTTAAGTATAAATTCGACACTGTCCCGCTCCTGATTAATGGCTTCCTTCAAATCCCTACACATGGACACAAATCTCTATACGACACGATGTCAAAAATATCTTAATTCTCTTTTACGGATAACGCCTCAGGATATAAAATAAAGAATATTTGTATATAATATAATCTGGGTAACTCTTACCTGTGCCACCACTGACTAATAATAGAGGGAATACCTACTCACATAAACATTCGCCTGTCAGGTGTAGGTACCTACACATGGGCGGATCCAGGTTTTTTTTTTCTGAGGGGGGCAAGGCCTTTTTTTCAGGACGGGCAAAAATATTATATTTTTTACTAAGAAAAGTGTGTTTATCTCGTTTCTAACGATAAGAAAATTCAAATATTCTTACTAATAAGTGCGCCAGCGCCGAGAAAAAAGTTTAATTTTGACCATGAAATATGTGCGATCGGCTTATTCCGAGCGTCAAAAATTCGAAACTCTACAATGCTTCTTGGGGGCTTAGCCCCCTGGCTCCCCCCTGTAACCGCCTTTGTAGGTCTGTACGACCTAGTAACTAAAAAGTGAAAATCTTTGATCTATCTTGTTTACGTAGGTTTTAATTATAGAACCTAAATGGACATGACACAGAATACCTAATAACTAATGGGAATTACATCGAATAGTCATATTACATGTTTGCATTGTGCACGACTTACAAGAAAGTTGATCTCATGTCCATATAATTAATCAAGAAAATTACATTTACCTATTTACGTTCTAATCTCACTAATATTATAAATGCGAAAGTTTGTGAGTGACTGTGTATTATGTTTGTTATTTCTTCACGCCTAAACGGATGGACCGATTGAGCTGACATTTGGTACAGAAATAGCTTAGACTCTGGAATAACTCATAGGCTACAGGCTACAAGTACAGCGGGTAAAACCCCTGGGCTTAGCTAGTAATATCATATTTATTATAAAAAGTTTTTATCCCTTTTATTCCAAATTTCATCTAAATCAGTTCAGTGGTTTAGGCGTGATGAGGTAACAGACATACACACATAATCATTCGCCCTTATAATCAGGCGCGGATCCAGGGGGGGGGTCAAGGGGGTCATGACCCCCCCCAAAATCCTAGTTGGAAAAAAATCCGATCAAATCAACTGGTTTTACGCTACTTTCATAGTTAGAATTAGGAAATTTTCTCTGAGCTGCTCTTAGCTTTACGTACAAGTTCATAAAATTGTTTCGCTGTTTTAATTATTTTATTAATAAGCTACTTTTTTTTCGGTCCTCGCCTATGAATTTTTCGTAGGTTCTC
The DNA here is from genome assembly GCA_947507615.1 of Hemithea aestivaria. Lineage (NCBI taxonomy): Eukaryota > Metazoa > Arthropoda > Insecta > Lepidoptera > Geometridae > Hemithea > Hemithea aestivaria. The sequence goes on from OX382323.1 coordinate 9,052,162, forward strand.
GTAGCAAACTGCACAGTATCTTTCATATTTAGGATTAATTGGATTATGTTAACTGCTGCAAGCTATTCGCACTTTATGTTGTCTTTGGAGCTAAGTCTTTGCGCTTGCAGCAAGCTGCTTGCATATATAATAGTATTTTTTTTGGCTCGCAGCAAGCTGCTCCCGCTCTATAAATAAGAATTTTTAATTTTCATACTGCTCAGAGCGAGCGAAACTCAGATCATTCGTCCTGAAAGATTCAAAATATTCTCGAGCTGTTCGCGGATCATTAGTGCTAAAAATTTAAAATTTTCTCGGCGCTCGCAGCTAGCTGCTCGCGCTTTGATATAAATAAAAATATTTAGTTTCCTTGCCTCTCGGAGCACGCTAAATGCACGTCATATGTGCTGAAAAATTCAAAATTTTCTCAACGCTCGCAGCGAGCTTATCGCGCTCTATAATAAATAAGAATATTTAGTTTCCTTGCTACTCGGAGCAAGCTAAAAGCACATCATTCGTGCTGTAAAATTCAAAATTTTCTCGCCGCTCGCAGCAAGCTACTCGCGCTTTAATATAAATAAGAATATTAAGTTTCCTTGCCTCTCAGAGCAAGCTAAATGCAAGTCATACGTGCTAAAAAATCAAAATTTTCTCGGCGCTCGCAGCCAGCTGCTCGCGCTCTATAAATAAGAATATTTAGTTTCCTTGCCGCTCGGAGCAAGCTAAATGCACGTAATATGTGCTGAAAACTTTCAAAATTTTCTCAACGCTCGCAGCGAGCTTATCGCGCTCTATAAATAAGAATATTTAGTTTCCTTGCTACTCGGAGCAAGCTAAATGCACGTCATACGTGCTGAAAAATTCAAAATTTTCTCGGCGCTCGCAGCGAGCTGCTCGCGCTTTAATATAGATATGAATATTTAGTTTCCTTGCCACTCGGAGCAAGCTAAACGCACATCATAAGTGCTGAAAAATGCAAAATTTTCTCGCAGCGAGCTGCTCGCGCTTTTATAAGTAAGAATATTTAGTTTCCTTGCTACTTGGAGCAAGCAAAACGCGCATTGTTCGTACTGAAAAATGTAAGATTTTCAAGACTACCCTGAAACGAGTCTTCGAAAAAATTCTTAGTTTGAAAAAAATTCTAGCCGATGACCCCCCCCCCCCCCCAATTATGATCTGGATCCGCGCCTGCTTATAATATTAGTATGGATTATATTTTGCCAAAAGTGGTCATCACGACTATGTTCCGGTATGCGGCATGCGGCATGATGTATAGTGAAGCCAGGGAGGGATTTATCGCGCCTTCTAGGTTTAGTCTACTACCATCTTCGACCAGCACCATCATTTAAGATCAGGCGAAATCGTGGTCAAAGGCTAACCTAGGTATAATGAATAAAAAAGCGGCCAAGTGCGAGTCGGACTCAGCCATGAAGGGTTCCGTAGCAGCAAGTGCCATAATATAAAAGTTCTTATAAGTCGTTGTAACTTAAATTGGGGTTAACGATTTATGACGTATTAAAAATAAGTAGGCCAAGCGCTAGTCTGACTACGTGCAATGTTGGCTTCCGTAGTACTGGCAAATCGAATTAAAGCCTTAATTTTTATCAACGATATCTTTAAAACTAGTTAAGATATCTTGACCGCTAAGTATAGTTTTCCTGAGAAGATCATGGATTGAAACCATATTTTAGATTTTTTTCATTTTTTAAAGTCACATTTTAGAGGGAGGGCGTCGCGCAAGATAATATTAAACTTAAATATCTTTCAATCAGAACGCTAAATCGAAAAAGTTTCTTAGCAACCTATACCTCATTTTAAAATACCTATTCAACGATCATGATGGGATCCGCCAGAAAAAAAAAATCATTCCCATCTTACGGATATGGGAGGTACCCTAAATTAATTAATTTAAAATTATTTTTTGTTACCGTTCTCTTACCCTAATCATTACCCTCCTCTGTGCAAAATTTCAGCTTGCTAGGACTTATAGTTTCTCCGCAAAGCCGCCACACATTTTACCACTTTGGAAGTGTCTCTCGCGCAAACTATTCAGTTTAGAAAAAAATGATATTAGAAACCTCGATATCATTTTTAAAGACCCATCCATAAATACGCCACACGTATGGGTTCGATGGAAAAAATGTAGAGTTTCGGTTTTAGTTCTAAGTATGGGGAACCCCCAAAATTTATTGTTGTTTTTTTCTGTGAAAATCTTAATGCGGTTCACAGAATACATCTACTTCCCAAGTTTCAACAGTACAGTTCCTATAGTTTCGGAAAAAAGTGGCTGTGGCTGTGACTTGTGACATACGGACGGACAGACAAACATGACGAATCTATAAGGGTTCCGTTTTTTGTCATTTGGCTACGGAACCCTTCATCCCCTTCATATTTCGCAATGTTAGAGGTATTATAATTCTATCTTATGTGCAACATGGGTAATATTATATATGTAGGTTACACCTACCTGCTACCTATACCGTTTGCTTTTCTTTACCTCGAATAAATATCTAATAATATTATGTCGAATAATGAATAAATGGCCAGGGGTAGACTTCCTTTGCAGGAGGTCGTCTAGGTGGGTACCCCAACAGTGCCAGTTATTCTACCGCCTGAGCAGTGATGTGCAAACATTACTGTGCTCCGGTAGGAGGGCACTGTAGCTAGTGTAATTACTGGGCTAAAGAGACTTAACATCTTATGACTCTTGAGTAAGAAGCGTTGGTGCAGTGCTCCTAGAATTTCACATAATTGTGAAATCCTAGGTAACACTGTACTGATTATGGGCAGCCGTTATCTCTTAACATCAGCAGAGCGTCTTGCTCGTCTTCTACTTAATCACATAAAAAAAAAAAAAAAAAAAAAAAAATGGTCGGGTTTCTCCAAGATTTTCGTATTCTCCCTGATCCTAAGCCACCTTTTACATAATATCAATCCACAAGCTGTGGTTAAACTTTTAACAAACCTTAGTTTTAGGGTTCTTTTAATCTACCTTGCCCATTCCATCCTTGGTTAATATTGGGGCCAGCTCTAACTATTCATGTAGCGAAGTTCAAACGGCAAATAGCATTCTGCCTTAGATATTAGGATGATTCTTCGGAGGCAAAATTTTCGATGTCTGAAGGTTTATCTCCTAGACCAATAGACAAAACAGCATATTATATTTTTTTATATATAGTTTAGTGTTGTCGCTAACTGGTGCAAGTAGTATTTTTAAAATAATTGCAGTCTAGATACAAGAAATATTTTTTTGAAGTTCGTTCTCCTGATTAATATAGGGCGTCCGTTTGTCGTTTATCGGAACAAAGTGGTCGATATTTCATTTTCACTTTGACATATCAATATGAATTATAATCTAAACGAAAGGGATTGAATTGAACTCTTCTATAAAAAATATGTTTTAGTTATAACTACATTAGCGTATTTATAAATAAATAAATAAGAAGTGTCCGGCGTATAGTACTGATTAATGTGGCGCGACCTACGCTTGACCGTACTTGGTGAAGTAATTATAATGGGAGTATGGCACCCCGCGCGGGGGGCAGCCAATCGTGCAACGGACGTGCTAGAAGGCGGACGTGCGGCTGGTACCTAAAATCCCGGTGTTACAAAGGTAAATATCTGATTCATCTGTGTTTGGTTCAGCTAGAAAACTGATTACAATGCCTTGTGTGAAAAAAAAAAAAACTGTTTTGGGACTTTAATCTGAGTTTCGAGTCATGCTTTTGGATAGTAGATTCATGAAGAAAAATACAAATACTGAAGTCTATACGTATGATGAGTTATGATTGATTTTAGGCAAAATACTGATTCATCTGTGCCTGATTTATATGGTTAAACCCCTATATTAATCAGAAAATAAATTCGTTTTGTCCCCTTCAGCAGGAAAGGAGCGCTGTTGATGCGTATTTTTCCTATTATTGACCATGTTAACAGGTTTAGTATTGCTAATGACATATATTTTCCTCATCATATTATGCTTTTGAATAAGTATGCAAAAGTAACTGGAGTAAAATTTTATTTAACTTAATGTACGAGTAACTTTTGATATGTTTTAGATAAAAAGTAGGAATCATTATATAGATACATAATAATAAATAATAACTTTATAGAAATATTGTAAAAAATGTAATCTAAGATGTCAATTAATAAAGAAAAATAAATATACAAACGTAATAATAATAAATATTCGGCACATCTGATGCAATATTTTCCTTGTCGATTTTTTTTCTTGTCTTGTAACTATCATAAAAAAATATTTATTCATAAGTAAAATTCTTTATGATATATCTAATTTATATTAAATGTTGCAGCTCACAAAAATGCCACGCAGTAAAGATGAAATAAAGGTGAAAAAGAAACTCGCAGAACGTAAAAGCACTTGATTTCATAACTTAACCATAATTAATAATTTTATTTTACTAAGGCAGCATAATGTTGAAAGTGCCATTTAATTAAAGTTGATCTCAATTCTCATACTTTATTATTAGTGTATTATAAATACACTAATGCAATGTGATTGTTTTTTTAATTAGAATTAAAATTGTTTAAAATTGAGACTGATGTCAATAGTGTCATTATTGGAATAAGTTTTTACTTCTGTGATTTTCAAATAAAGATAGTTAATAGTTATGTGAGTTAATAAGTAAACAGGACTGATTAGACGGTTAAAAAAAATTAACAGAGTAAAATATTACGTAACAATTATCCTAACTTTGTAGCTCCTTACATACCTATATTTTGTATTATTATGTTAGAATAAGTTTGTACTTCTGTGATTTTTAATCATTATGAAAGGTTATATTATATAATAATAGCTCTATCAATAAGTATATTAAATAGGAACCATTAATTAAAATAAGCAACATAATGAAACAATATTAGTAACTTTTTTGTACTCAGAAAAATTATAATATGCACAATAGTTACACTTTTTGTTAAATAATAATATTCTCGTATCTTCATATTATTAAATAAACATATTATTGTTTGATATTAAATGATTGGGTATGGGCAACGGAACCCTAGGGGACAGAGGCTGGCTAATTTCCTGGAGAGAGAGGAACTCTTCATGATAAACTCTTTCTTCCAGAAGCCGCCTCACAGGAAATGGACCTGGATGAGCCCCGATGGTTCCACGAGAAATGAGATAGACTTCATCATGACCGACAAGAAACGGATATTTAGTGATGTCTCTGTGATCAACAGGGTTAAAACCGGCAGTGATCACCGACTTGTACGAGGCTCACTAAATATAAACGTTAAGCTAGAAAGGTCCAGTCTGATGAAGTCTACGCTCCGACCTACCAGTGCCCATATTCAAAACCCCGAAAGCTTCCAACTCGAGCTCACAAACCGCTTTGCTTGCCTTGAGAACTTAGCATCAGTGGACGAGATCAACGACGGGCTAGTGGAAGCTGTAGGCACGGTAGGGTCCAAGTTTTTTAGACCCCGTCGTAAAGATAGACCTCAGAAATTGGCTGATCAAACCTTAAACCTCATGGCTGAACGACGCTCGTTACAGTTGCAATCTTCCGATGACGCCGAGTCTTATAGGCAGCTCAATAGACGTATATCTAAGTCCTTGCGTCATGATCTGCGTCTCTTTAACACTAACCGTGTCAAAGAGACAATTGAGCGAAACCAAGGCTCCAAAGTGTTCGCGAAGGACAAGTCTATTGGGCAAAGCCAGCTGACGAAGCTGAAACGGGAAGATGGCAGCATAGCGTCGACCAAAGCAGAGGTTTTAGGGGACATCGAGAGGTTCTATGGACAGCTTTACACTTCGGTCGCAAAGCCCGTTGACAGCTTGATAGGAGATCCAAGAGCCAAACTGTCCCGACACTATACCGAAGATATCCCGGACATCAGTCTTTACGAGATTAGGATGGCCCTGAAGCAGCTTAAGAACAACAAGGCGCCGGGCGAAGACGGAATCACTTCAGAGCTTCTGAGAGCGGGTGGAACACCGGTACTTAAAGTCCTCCAGAAACTTTTTAATTCCGTCTTGTCCGAGGGCAAAACGCCTGAGACGTGGAGCAGAGGCGAGGTGGTGCTGTTCTTCAAAAAAGGTGATAACAGCCTATTGAAGAACTATAGGCCCATTACGCTTCTGAGCCATGTTTATAAGCTGTTTTCAAGGGTCATCACGAACCGTCTCGAACACAGACTTGATGACTTCCAGCCTCCCGAACAAGCCGGTTTCCGAAGAGGCTTTAGTACCATAGACCACATTCATACGCTGCGGCAAGTTATACAGAAGACCGAGGAGTATAATTTGCCATTATGCTTAGCGTTTGTGGACTATGAAAAAGCCTTTGATTCGGTGGAAACATGGGCGGTGCTCGAGTCACTTCAGCGATGCCATATTGACTATCGGTACATTGAAGTGTTGAAGTGCTTGTATAAGAACGCCACTATGTCAGTCCGAGTACAGGAGCAGAGCACGAAGGCGATTCCATTAAGAAGAGGCGTAAGACAGGGAAACGTTATCTATCCGAAACTGTTTACTGCCGTAATGGAAGACACCTTCAAGCTCCTGGAATGGCAAGGACTTGGCATCAATATCAACGGCGAATACATCACTCACCTTCGGTTTGCCGACGACATCGTAGTCATGGCAAAGTCGATGAAGGAACTCAGCATGATGCTCGATGACCTCAACCGAGCTTCACAACGGGTGGGCTTAAAAATGAACATGGACAAGACGAAGGTTATGTCAAATGCCAATGTTGTGCCCACCCCAATATCTGTTGAAGGATCGGTACTCGAAGTTGTGGACTCGTATATTTATCTAGGACAAGTAGTCCAATTAGGTAGGTCCAACTTCGAGAAAGAGGTCAACCGCCGAATCCAACTCGGTTGGGCAGCGTTCGGGAAACTACGCAATGTCTTTTCGTCCGATATACCTCAGTGCCTCAAGACGAAAGTCTTTGATCAATGTGTGTTACCAGTGATGACTTACGGCACCGAAACGTGGTCCTTCACCATTGGCCTCATCTCGAAGCTATGGAAAGGGCTATGCTCGGGGTTTCTCTACGAGATCGAATCAGAAATGAAGAAATCCGTAGACGAACTAAAGTCACCGACATAGCCCGACGGATTAGCAAGCTGAAGTGGCAATGGGCAGGCCATATAGCACGCAGAGCGGATGGCCGATGGGGTCGAAAAGTGCTCGAGTGGAGACCACGGACTAGCAAACGAAGCGTAGGACGTCCACCCACAAGGTGGACAGACGACCTTATAAAGGTCGCCGGAAGACGCTGGATGCAGGTCGCTTCCAACCGGTACATATGGAAGTCCAAAGGGGAGGCCTATGTTCAGCAGTGGACGTCCAATGGCTGAGATGATGATGATGATGATGATTAAATGATTAATTCACATAAAACATTTAGTTTTTAATTTTTATTCCTGTTTCTGATTCATCTGTAACAAATTCTGATTCATATGGGCACAAAATATTTGAACGATCATATCTCGAAAACTACTTTATAGAAATGAGTCCCTCATTCACATATATGTTTTTTAGGATACCTATTTTCATATAAACATGTGTTACAGGGCTAAAAGTGAAATTAAATTTTGACCATAGGAATCAGCCGAAGAACGCAATTTCGAAGAAATGTCCATTAATGAATGTGACCCAAAAATTACCATACATCGCTCGTCGTTTCATATACAATTGGAGACAGAGAGGTGCATTTTAAGACCGACAAATAAGGATTTAACGAAAATCTAGGTTTTTCCAGGGGTTTTTTCTGCAACTACTTATTTTAAAACAGTACTTTCACTAACAACTTTTAAAAAATCTTTTAATCTAGTTAATCCCTTGAGGAAAACTTTTTAGTTTAGACCGTTTTTTAAATACGTCTAGGAATGAAGGTTTTATGGATTTCACTTATGGAGCTATGTTTTGGATGAACTCCCCATCTTATGTTTTTTTTTTTTATGTGGAGAAGTAAGAAGACGAGCAAGACACTCTCCTGATGTTAAGAGATAACGCTGCCCATAATCTGTACAGTGCTACCCAGAATATCACAATGATGTGCAATTCTAGGTGCACTGTACCAACGCTTCTTACTCAAGAGACATAAGATGTTAAGACTCTTTAGCCAAGTAATTTCACTAGCTACAGTGCCCTCCTACCGGAGCACAGTAATGTTTGCACAATACTGCTCAGGCGGTAGAATAACTGGCACTGTTGGGGTACCCACCTAGACGACCTCCTGAAAAGGAAGTCTACCCCCGGTAATGTTACCCATCCCATAAGAATTATTTTCATTAATCTTTTGTATACTACAAACTCACCACCTACCCATGTAAATATCATTATTTCTCTCCCTGCAAGGTTGTCTGGAAGAGATCCACCACCAATTGTTACACTTATGTCGTGATTTTGTGTTATAGTTTTAAGTTTTCTGTATGTTTGTAGTGTTTCAATAAAGAGTTTTCTATTCTATTCTATCCCCATGATCCGTCTTCTTCGCTATGACAAATTATAAATAATAAAATAATAGCTTAGCACTATCATAGCCACTTGAAGGTATCATAATTTATCGTAGAAAATACGTATAATACCAGGATATTATGTTACCTAAAATTAATATTGTGATATCAATAAATCTCGACTCTACCGTGCATTGGAAACACGTAAAGTTGTTGGCCGACTGCCATTCGCGTCATAGCTCGGACCTTGAGGCTTCCTGAAAACTCTCTGACACTGACCTGACCGTAATCAATCTAAATATACAAAAGGCAAGAATGACTGATTGATTGACTGAGGGACTGATCTCAAAGCACAGCCCAAACTGCTAAATCGAAATTTAGAATGCAAATACCTACCCAGGTTTTATGATGTAGACCTCCGATTTAAGAGGATCCACGCGGGCATAGTTGCGATCATAAGCTAGTCCAAATAGGTACGAATATACAGGGTAATTGGTTATTCAGAGGTTGGCCATGGTTTGAGCGCTATATATGTTCAGCGAAAACGTTACAGAAATCTCGAGGTCACAAGTAACCAAGGAAGCACTAAACAGTAAACTTTTCATTTTATCATGTCCAATGACCTCCCCAATAAGGCCCTGTACACCAATGTACTGAATAACCAATAACCCTGTAAAGGAAAGCTAGACTTACATAGACCAAACTGCCGAAAGGATTGGGCTATATTTGGGAAAAGAATGAAATTCTTTATATTTGTGCCTCTTGACCTGAATAACCAAACTGATATTTAATAATTTTGCTTCATAAAAGTAGGCATGACAACAATAAAAAATTCATTCATCTCAATTTCAATTTCGGGAAGTGGTGGATTTTCTTAATTTTTATTATAACCTTTACTTTTTCCTTTAGATGCCTTGTTGAGCCTTAGTTAAGGATTACTATCAATTTAATTGAGGAATGGATTGAAATATTTTTTCAGGCCCAATTTCTGTTATTGCCAAATAGGTAATCACAGTGAGAGGCGGTGTTAAAGTGCCTGATAAGGTTGTAATCTGGGTGCCACGATTAATATAGACAAATTAAACTCTGTAGGTTTGGGTACCTATTTGATGAAAAAGGATACAATTTGAATGGTTTTCGTTATGTGGATGTTACAATGCCAATTACTACGAAATAAAAAAGTTGCCGACCCCACATCAGAGGACTCATATCACTCTCGACGACATCGCCGCGACTTTCGCCACCCAGTGTCGGCCAAAAATAGGAAGGGTTAGAAAGTTGTTAGGAGGGTTTTAGTCAAAGGTATATTGTAATTATAATGGGTCCATATTGGCTCGCATAAAAAATTTAGTCCTAATTTAATGTGGCATAACGTTTTTCAGCCTAAACTTCAAAACGCCTAAAGTTTTTGGGCATAACATTTTTGGCCTAAATTTTTCTACCATAATATTTTAAAGCATAATAATATGTACGCCTAAAATTGTTACGCATATTGTTTCAACGCATAATATTACTTCCCATAACATTTTTCGGCATAATTATATTCAGGCCTAATATTTTCCGACATAATAATATTCAGCCCTAATAATTTTCAGTATAATGATAATATAGCCCTAATTTTTAAGCAAAGTGATATCTACCAGCATAATATTATTAAATCTAAAAGAAACGAATTATTAATTTCAATGTTCTAACCTAAAACCTAACCTATCCTTCTCGCGGTTGTTTGATTTTAATCTCCTCTATATTCTCTCTCTAAATAAGAAAGTGAGGGGCTATTTTTGGCACTTTGCTGCCCGCTACCGTGGCACTGTGGATATTGTTAAAACCTTTTTTTTTATCCCAGGAAAAATGCGTTACGCATCATCACCCCACGCCGGGGGGCGCGGGGCGGTATGTGGGACTCCCCCGCCAAAGATGGGAGCGGCGGGGATACCCACTAAAAAACCTGGGGGTGTTCCTGCGGGACGCCATAATGCCGGGGCAACGGGTACGCCGAAGCATTCATCCGCGGCCCCGATGGCGTTTGGTCCTCACTGACAGGAGGACCCCTCCGCGGTGGGGTGAAGAGGAGTTTCACCCCACCCTCTCAAGGGGCGCGCGGAAACACCGCGCGCGCCACCTCGTGGGTCTGTGCTTGCGGCGACGAGTACCCCCGTACTCGCCGCCTAGACCCAGGTTATGGGGGCTGGAGAAGGGCGTGGAAGATACGCCTCCGACGCCCCCTTCTCCGGGCACGCATCGGGAGGTCGGTGGTGACCTCCCGTTCGCGTTCCGCAATCTCCCTCTGCGAGATGACACTCTCGCAGAACGAAACCGCGGCCTGCCACGACTCCTCGCTCGCAACCATGGCTCTTACCATAGTTACCATAGTACCAGCGAGAGTTCGCCCCCCATAACAGCGACGAGGGTACGACACTCACTGACCCAAGCTGGACACTCCTCCAGTGATATTGTTAAAACCTAACCTAACCTAAATTATTCGAGTCGGTTTTGTGACAGTCAGTTTCTCTGAGTGCATTAAACTGCTTTCCTAAATAATTAAATTTACTTACTAATATTAGTTTCATCCCTTAATATAATTATGTAATATTATGTTTATGTCCGAAAAAGTTATGCGAAACATTTTCGGCCAAACTAAATTAGGACTAACAAAATTATGCGTACATGTATTATGACATACAAATTTATGCTTTACAAATATATGCTAAAAAACGTTAGGGCAACTGACAGTTATGGCAAAACATAAGTATGTCTAAATATAATTATGCCGAATTATGATTAGGCTAGAAAAAGTTATGCGAAACATTTTCTGCCAAACAAAATTAGGACAAAAAAAATTATGTGTACGAATACGCGCCCAATTATAATACCAAACACTTTTTTAAAGGTTGGGGCGTACCTACTTTTATACGTTAAAAATATTATAGGTAAACATGGGTTATGTAGATAGATTGTGTACCATTGTGGTGGTGATTTTTCTGTATAAGTAGGTATTTGTAGTGTTTCAATAAAGAGTTTTCTATTCTATATAACATAAAAAATGAAGAGCTCTATAAAAAATAGCCAGTCCTATCCCCTCAATTCTTTTAACAGAGATTAACTGGAACATTTTTAATAAAACACTCACAATTATTGTAACGGCTCAAGATAAACCCCGTTGGTATAAAAGGGTCACCGAAATGGGAATTGATTCATAAGTTTCCGCGACAGGCTCGGTTAGTGTTAAAAATATATAAATAGATCACGGGAAAGGCACTTCAGTAATGTATTTTGTGGAAATTATTGTGAAGGTAGGTCCTTCGAAGTTCTAAGAGGAACTACTTCATCCAGGTATACATATTTTACTACCTGAAAACTTTATAGGTACTTTATAGGCACAAATACCGACCTACTTATGATTATAAAATAACAATACAGCAATACTCCCGTCTAATATTGTTGAGAATGTCTCAACCACGGATTTGGTAATTCTCAACAATATTAGTAGTGTCCGACCGAAATTTCGGTTTCGGTTTCGGTTTCGGCTGACTTTCGGCCAAAAATCGAGTTTCGGCAAAAGTTTCGGTTTCGGCCAAAATTGGCCGAAACTTTTGCCGAAACCGAAACTCCCTTCGGAAGTTATCGTGCACGCTCGCCTAGCTTCGTTTCTCGCGACAACGCTTTGGCGGACGACTAATAATTGTAATATAGGTTTATTAATTTTAAATGTGTGATTTGATATTATCTTTGTTGAGACTGGAACTAAGCGTGTAATAGCAATTTTAGGAATTATTATTTTTAAATAGAGGTACCTTAAAGAGATTGATGATTCTTCTAAGTACAAATAGGTACAAACCAAAGTATTAATTAGTAAGATTTCAAAATACTAATACTTAGTATTTTACCCGTATGTCACCGAGCGGATCAATCGAGCCGCACCTGCGCATGCGAATTTGAACCTTATTTTAAAGAAGCTAGAAATAGATGTCAATTTTAATTTGAACTGGAAGTTTTTCCTGAATCAAGGGGTTAATATAACAGTAACAATTAGTGTTGTGTATAATCAAAATTGATAACTGATAAACATTTTGCTATAAGAACTTAATTTAAATAAATAGGCCGAGCGCTATTCAGACTACGCGCAATGTAGGCTTCCGTAGAACTGGCAAATCTTATACATATCTACTGCCGGAATTTTCATCAACGATATCTTTAAAACTTATAAAACTATCTTAACCGCTATGGTTTTCCTGGAAACTTCATGGTTGAAACTATATTCGTGATTTTTAACAGTGTTTGAAAGCCAGTAGTTTAGATTTTAGAGGGCGGGGACGCCCAAAAAAAATTAAACTTGAATATCTTTCAAATGGATCATTAAAATCGAAAAATTTCCTTAGAAATATGTCCTTCATTAAAATACCTATTCAACAATACCCTAAATGATGGGATCAGCCAGAAAAAATATCATCCCTATTTTACAAGTATGGGAGCTACCCTAAATTAATTGATTTAAATTTATTTATTTTTGTAACCGTTCTCTTACCCTAATCATTGCCCTCCTCTGTCCAAAATTACAGTTTTCTAGGACTTATAGTTTCTCCGTAAAGCCGCGGACAGACGGACGGACAGACAAAGCGAAACTATAAGGCTTCCTTGTTGACCACGGAAGCCTAAAAAAATTAATAATATTATTGATATATTTTTTTATATTACAACTGATACAACAAACTTAATATTACGCTGTGCTTCTATTTTATGTCCTAATAATTAATGCAGAATAATCGATAAAATGCACCAAATTTCAGTATTTTAAAGATTTTTTTACTTGACCACGTGAGTTTCGGTTTCGGTTTCGGTTTCGGCCGAAACTAAAGCGCCGGCCGAACATTCGGTTTCGGTTTCGGTTTCGGCCGTAAAACCAGTTTCGGTCGGACTCTAAATATTAGACCTGAGTTTGCCGTTTTTGACCAAGCCTTATAAAAGACCCAAACAAACTAGATACATAGTTTTTTTTTAATAGACATTGTTAACCCTTACCACTCTACATTTTCACTAAAAAACATAATTTCTTCGAAATTAAAGCGCATCCACTGGTGTTAGTGTAAGAAAACCCTTAGAACTTTACACCAAAAAATTTCCGTGTCCAAAAAAAACTTTATGTATAGGTATGTATAAAACGAAAACGTGACTTTTCTCTTGGGCGGGTTAAGTTGAAATTTGGCACTAATGTAGATTTTGTGAAGCGAAGCCCCGTTTATAGGCTAGTAGATAAATTTATATTTAGCTACTGTGTTTATTCAGATCTTAACAAAAAAATACATACTCCTTCATGCCACAAACATTTTCATCTGCATTCCAACCACCACCCTCAACGCTCGGTTTAAATGAAATTTGCTTTCGCTTCATTTTCATTTTGTTCCCCAACTGTAAATACAAAGTAGGTATCTGATTAATATTATATTTTAATGTTTTAAATAGATGTATTTTTACCTACGAATTTAATTATACGATTTTAATTATTCGTAGATTTTTATGTATAGTAGAAAAACTCATGTATGTCCAGAGGCTGTATTTGGCTTATTTGCACTTCATTATAAACTGTCCAAACTAAAATGTCATAAAACATTCAACAATATTCAACAGGTAATATTGTAATAGGTGTTTCTCATCTTTGTCGCATAACCCAACTGTGCACTGTGCACCTATTACACGAATCGGGGGAAGATACGTCTTTTAACTTTACAGTTCCACATTACTCAAAGAACGTTTGTTTTATTCGGCTTATAGTGATTGTCACCAGAGTAAATAAGCGAATACGGTCTCTGTACTGCAATATACGAATACGAAGTGGTCAGCTAAGCTGCTCTACATTGTACTCTTCAATCTGAATTAACTACTTACTAAAGCCTTCGCACCACTTATTGACGTTTTGTTTTGTTTGAAAATTTGTCACTGCGACGCAGAGTGTGTCGCAAGTATAGCCTGTCTAAAGGTGGGCGTACATCTATTCGCATCGAACGCGCCGAACGAATCTAATTTTGAAATCTCATAAAACCTTGGACACTTGCCGGAGTCGATTCGTCAGAATCGGAAGAAGATTTCCTATACAAAATCCAAAATTCGATTAGTTCGGCGCGTTCGATATGAATTTATGTGCGTCCACCTTTATAGTCATATTTTCTAGTAGACAGATACGCGGAAGAGTATTAGAAATGATGTGATATCAAATCAAGACGGGTTTGTATCATTAAGAAATGCTATCACCATTAAAGTATTTAGCTATTGTTCTCCTTTGACACACTCAAACAATAAATAATATTTTGTACTGACCTTCTGAGGCCTGAGGCTTCCTGGAATTTCTATCCTAAGACAGAACTAGCACTTGCTCATCTCCTTTGGAATTGTTGCAACGGCATCCAGCTATAGTAACAGTCCATTTTTCCCATTCTGTAACGCAAAACACTGCACTCAAACCCATCCTAATATAACAAAAACATTTTGTTTTATTTTATAAATATAAATAAGTAAAATAATGCTCTCTTCTAGAGCTGAGTCACAAATCACATCTTATTTTAAATTAACGTAAATCTGCATATCGTGCGTCGCAAGGACTGTATGCAAATCGATTTTTATACATAACTATACCTATGTACATACGTACTTATACATACGTAATATATCATTTTAAAGTATATACTAGAACAAACTGGATACATTGGCATAAGCTAAATTGATTTCATAACTTTGTATTTACCTATTAAAAATATACAAAAATTTAAGATTATTTTTTCATTTTAATAAGGATATTGTTATGTGTGCACTATATGCTAGTGTTCCCGCGCGCACTTCGTAGCGCCTAACAGTCCATTGATATTTTTTTTACTTATTACCCATTGTCATTGTCACATTGTCCCAAACTAAGCAGTTAAAAAATAATTTGACTAAGTCAGAAAAATCAGCTTAGATCTGAATTCTGAATCATCAATGTTATTTCTATAGTGTGCACGTCCGTACAATTTCCAGAATTTTTGAACTAAATTACTTCTAATCAGAAAATACGATTATAACATCACTTGGCATATAGGTATCTATTTCAAGTTTTTCAGTTACCAAATCATTTCTTAACACGCTGTTGTTATGAACACCACTTAAATTCTAGCAAACCTCTGCCAGTATCACATCGCACTAAAACTTTCACACTTCCAATATTCTCAAATTTGCGCAATAGTGTGTCTATTAGTAACAAATTAACGTCTTAGTTAAAAATCACTAAGATTGCACATCGAAATAGTGTTATACAAGTGTAGTACACGAGATGTGTGCAGCCCAATGCAGTGTAACTTGTAACCCACAGGCCAAAGTCGTGACCGCAGGGATTGGCAATCACAGTTAGTTAGCGTCAATTGAAATAATGTTTTTATCCTTTGCGCCCAATAAAAAAGGAAGTGAACCCCTCGGATTTGTTTTAGACTTATTATTTTAATTTAAGTCTTGAAGCGTCGCGACAGCGCTAATTAATATTTTATACGATTTTTAAAACTACCGTTTTTATCCATAACATTCCGTATATACTACACAGATCAGGTGGTATACTACGATACGCGGCGCGGTCAGTGAGAGTTGGTAGAGGTACTGCAGGCGTAAACGCCTGATGAAGGACATCCTAATTGTCCGAAACCGTCGTTGAGACATAACAAAAGGGCAAAACTCACAACAAGATTAGATGTGTTTTGCCGTTTTGTTGTTTCATAATATTGTTTTTGGTAACAAAACGATAACATTGATACAGGCCAGTACAGCATCTCCCTCTTCGAAATGTCGGATTCATTTAAAATTATTAGTAGGTTTACCTACGAGTGTAAAAATCAACATAACATTATTATCATTTAAAATTACTCAATATTACTCAACTCAAATATAACTTAACTTAGGTATAACTAACCTTAAAAACGGAAGGGGTTAGATTAGAATATAAAAAAAAAACAAAATCATACATTTCTGAGTCAAAATTCTGCTGAAATAACCCAATGTTTAGGAAACTAGGTTCGCAACCTCTGCATTGTGATTGTGAGCCAGCATCACTATTGTAGCAAGTCGTCACTAATCAAGTGGCTACCGGCTACCAAATGAACGAGCACGCTTTCATTCCTACTGTGACGTGTCGCGTTTCTTCCGCTTGTTTTGCTGTTTCCTTACATTGCTGGTTGGGCATTGTGGTGCCTTAGGCACCACGATGCCCGAAAGGAAACATTTAAATTAGTACAATGAATGGAATCTAATAAATGTTAAAAAAAGAAATTGATCAGGGAATGAGCTTCCCTTTCTTCTTAAGGGGTACCTTAAAATTTGTGAAGCTCGCATGGGTTCAGGGTACGAATTCTCCTTCCCGGCTTATCCGACTTACTAACTTCTTATATCCTAACTACTAGTATATGGTGGATTGAAAGTCTTTATCTTGTTATCTCGATCTATCCTCGCGTCACTTGTCTTCTTTTGTACGAAGCAAGAGAAAGATATGGTAGCGGTGGATTTTTGACACTGAAAACGTAGCGCCGTCACTATCAGTGCGCGGCGGTTAAGATCTGTACATCACCGTACGTATAAAACGTGCACTAAACCAATCAGCTTCAACCTTGCCTTACAGGACACGTCACCTTACGTGCAACAACAGCACGGCACCTGCCGGTTAAACGATAAAAATTATCCAATTACGCACACCGCTTGTAGAGACGATCCTGACTGAGAACTTGAAGTCAGGGATCACGAGTTCTAGATACTCGTGTTTTTGTAAACAGGAGACGGTTCAGATAGTAAATAGTGGAAGTAGGTCTGGGCTAAAGAGTCCTAACATCTTATGACTCTTTAGTAAGAAGAGTTGGTGCAGTACACCTAGAATTTCACAGCATTTTGAAATCCTTGGTGACACCGTACCGATCTTGGGCAGCGTTAACTCTTAACATCAGGAAAGCGTCTTGCTCGTCTTGTTACTTCGTCGCATGAAAAAAGCAATTGGGCCTGAACGACTACGATCATTCAGGAATTGTATTATACATAATATGTCTAGTACTAGTGTCCGACCGAAATTTCGGTTTCGGTTTCGGTTTCGGCCGAGTTTCGGCCAAAAAACAAGTTTCGGCGAAAGTTTCGGTTTCGGCCAAAATTGGCCGAAACTTTTGCCGAAACCGAAACTCCTTTCGGAAGTTGTCGTGCACGCTCGCCTAGCTTCGTTTCCAAGAAGCTAGAAATAATAGATGTCAATTTTGATTTAAAATTGGAAGTTTTTCCTGGATCAAGGGGTAAATGAAACAGTAACAATTAATATTATATTATAATTATAATAATATTTTTATTAGTGATTTAATTATGATAATTGATAAACATTTTGCTATAAGAAGTTAATTTAAATAAATAGGCCAAGCGCTATTCAGACTACGCGCAATGTAGGTTTCCGTAGAACTGGCAAATTGTATATGTACTGCCTTAATTTTCATCAACGATATCTTTAAAACTTATAAAACTATCTTAACCGCAATGGTTTTCCTGGAAAGTTCATGGTTGAAACTATATCCGTGATTTTTAAGTGTTTGAAAGCCAGTGGGCGGGGGACGCCCAAAAAAATAAAAATAAAATTGAATATATTTCAAATGGAACATTAAATCGAAAAATTTCCTTAGAAATATGTCCTTTATGAAAATACCTATTCAATAATACCCCAAATGATGGGATCAGCCAGAAAAAATATCACCCCCATTTTACAAGTTTGGGAGGTACCCCTAAATTAATTGGTTTAAATTTATTTTTTGTAACCGTTCTCTTACCCTAATCATTGCCCTCCTTTGTACAAAATTACAGTTTTCTAGGACTTATAGTTTCTCCGTAAAGTCGCGGACAGACAGACGGACAGACAAAGTGAAACTATAAGGCTTCCTTGTTGACCACGGAAGCCTAAAAATAATAAAAAAAAATTGATATATTTTATTATATTACAATTGATACGTACAACAAACTTAATGATAACTTAATTATTCTCTGGGGAAACTCAACTGACATTGATAGAGCCTTCATTGCTCAAAAGAAATGCGTAAGCAATTGCTGGGATACACCCTGGGGAATCATGTAAAATCCCTATTTAAAAAATATAGTTTGCTAACTTTACCATGCATGTATATACTAGAAGCAGCAAAATTCGTTAAAA
The DNA here is from genome assembly GCA_947507615.1 of Hemithea aestivaria. NCBI lineage: Eukaryota > Metazoa > Arthropoda > Insecta > Lepidoptera > Geometridae > Hemithea > Hemithea aestivaria. The sequence goes on from OX382323.1 coordinate 9,070,763, forward strand.
CTCATCCCGAGTTATTTAAGACTGCCAAGGAAATATATGTCAGAAATACTAGGAATCCTGACAGAATTGTTTTGCCTAGAGTACCTAAAACGGCATTATATAATAGAAATTGTTACGTAATGTGTGGACGAATATATAATGCCGTCCCACGCGAAATCAGGGTGCTAACACAACAAAAGTTTGTTAAAAAACTGAAAGTCTGGCTAATAGATAAATGCTTTTATTCTATAACAGAATTCAATAATAATATAAAGGGCATATTGTAAACTAGATAATATTATTTACTAATGTTGTTATACCTTATTACTGTGTTGTTTTGTTTTTTTATAACATGATTTATTGTATGCTATATTACAAAAAGTAATTCGCGCCATCAAATTATTACCTACTGTGAAAATATTTTAAAATTTGTATGCCAGTTGATTCTGGCCAAATATGCATGTCCTTTTTTAAAATATGTTTTAAGATCTTTATATGTACCATGTTTGTTGCAAATAAATTAATAAATAACAACAAACTTTATATTATGCTGTGCTTCCATTTCATGTCCTAATTAATGCAGAATAATGGGTAAAATGCACCAAATTTCAGTATTTTAAAGATTTTTTTACTTGACCACGTGAGTTTCGGTTTCGGTTTCGGTTTCGGCCGAAACTAAAGCCTCGGCCGAACATTCGGTTTCGGTTTCGGTTTCGGCCGTAAAACCAGTTTCGGTCGGACTCTATCTAGTACATATTGAATAGAAATTATTATGACAAATAGGTCCGGCGCCTCGACTAATAGTAGTAATCATCTTCCTAGTCCTGTCCTAGCGTCGCCGTCCCGTCGCTCCTGGTATTTGAGGGCCTATTGGCTATCCCGCTCTGGTTACTTTCATTTAGATATTAGTCGACGAAATAAAATGTAGTTAGAGTCATTGTTAAAAAATGTTTTTTTTTTCTTAAGCGACGATGCGGCCGTAGATCTGATCGGTATGCTGTGTGTTACGTAGGACTCGTCATACTTTTCCCACTGTTACAGTTTCGGTGTATCGATTACGCTCGTTGCTTGGTTCGTTTTCTTGCTTTAAAATAAAATATGAAAGCAGACACCACATGTAATATTAAGCACATCTTTCCACGCACTATCAGAAAACTAAATATGTAAAAGGATAGAGTGACTGACTAATCTTGATACGATCAACGCAACGTACCTACAACGCAAACAGCTGAATGGAATGCTTGAAATTTTTAGAATAAGTACAGATAGGTTTTATGACGTAGATCTTTTTTTTTTTTTTCCGCTAACAAAGGATTAGTCCACGCAGGCAAAGCCGCGAGCATAAGCTAGTATTTTATAAGATGCGTAGTGCGTATTGTATTCGATAATGTACCTTTTTAAAACCACTTTAACTTTTTTGTATTCTTATTCTTATTCATACGTTTGGGAATAACTAGGTTTTCTTTATTTCAGGCGTTATGCGTGACGACCTTCCTGGCATCTGCGACCCAAAGCTCCAGCGAGGATATGGCACGGGATCTAATAGAACACGTGCTGAGGATACCTAATCCTGATAAGGTGCTAAACTCGGTGCTTGGAAGGCTGGAGAGAAACAGGCAACGAGCTCTAAGCAGACAAGTCAGTGATGATTCAGACTGTAATGATCCAGAGGTATGCGAAGAATACTTCGTCAAAAATACTACGTCTTCTATTTACACCTCTTTATGGAATACTGATTTATATGATGCATTTCAGACCTTGCCAGAATATACAGAAACACTCCAAGCGTCACAAGAGCGAGACATTAGACATTTGGGCACACAGGTGAGAAAGGCGTGACTAAGACCTTTTTTTTTAATTTAAATGGAGTGGCAAACAAATTTCTATTGTATAACATCTCTAAATCATTTGTAAAACTTACATTATAAGAGTCCAGTAGACTCGTAGCAGCCTCATAATATTATGTAAAATGACTATTTTCGTTAATCTTGGAATTGGAAACAAACCATTTCTGTAGTAACGATTTATGATTGTTAACAGAAGCACTACCCAATCTGCCACTTGGAGCGGAAGATTCGGAAATTGAACACAAACGAGTTCGAATATCGACCAGCCTACTATGAAGAAGTCCGCTGTACCATGCTCCCCAATGAGGATTTCGGAGTCACTAATGAAGTAAGATATACTTAATGGAATAATGCAAAGAAGACGAGCAATACGCTCACCTGATGTTAAGAGATAACGCTGCCCATATACCTATATAATCAGTACAGCCCCACCCTGGGCCACCCAGGATTTCACACCATTATGAAATTCTAGGTGCACTGCAATAACGCTTCTTACTCAATAGTCATAAGATGTTAAGACTCTTTAGCCCAGTAATTAGGCGTTACTAAAAAGAAATGCATAGTGATAGTGATAGTTATTAATTCGTCGTCATTATAGTATAGTCGTCGTGGTTGCATCATTTTAGGAGACTAGTCCAAGTTTCAAGTAACCACTTATATTATGGTATCATCATATCCATGAACGAAAATGTCGTTGATGACTATTTAATGGCTTTATGTACCAATTACCAAAGTGTGCGTCGACTTGTCTATTAGGTTTCCACAGTTAGTGTAGGTCGTAGGTGTCCGCTATGAGACGCTATGTATTATTATGATAATGATGGGTTTTCTTTCAGATTTGTTCGAGTCTTGGTTTCTCGTGCGTGCAGTGGAATAAAACTATTCATTTGACTAGAAGACGATACTCCAGGTAATATGGATAATTTGGCCGATCTGTAGTTTAAAAAAGCCATCTTTACTGCTTTAGTAGGTAGCTGTAGCACCTATTATTAGTTTTTTTGCTCAATTTAGTACCTAGTATTTTGTAATTCGTAATTCGCGGCGGATTCACCCCTTCTGAATAAGATAAAAGAAAAAGACGTTATGCCAGTATTTCTTATATAATTTTAATATTTCAGTGATTGCTGGGAAACGCGTACAATGGTGATACCAGCCGGGTGTGAATGCATGTGGCCAGTTCACAGACTGGGAGATATAAAGCATCACGTTTAACGTACTAAATCCGTCCACAAAATACAATATTAGGCTATTGGCTCCCCGATCTGTTAGTTTGTTATTAGGTTATATTAAGTGTACTATAGTACCTAGTACCGAATGTGGTCAGAATTAATATTATAAAAATTCTACTTTAAATTATTGTATGATGTAGCTTTTAGGTTTTATTAGATCCCTAAATGTATAATGTATGTTACCAAGAATATGTACATTACTATATAGGTAGGTACATTAATTTAATATTAGAGATTTATGAAAAAAATGTATTAAAGACAAAATAAAAGCTTGTAACGACAGACATCATCGTAATTTGATATAATCCTTTGAAACCACAGAGTTCCCAAGACAAATTCCTAAATCTATGTTTAAAACGCGAATTGGTTCTATCCCTGACATATCTATTAACGTACAGCTTAAACTGCTAAATAGATAGAGTTGAAATTTGGGCACAGAGAAAGATATTCTGACATTGAAATTCGTTAGGAAAGGATTTTATCACGATAGCGAAGCCGCCAGTAAAACTACTTAGTTATTTTATAAATCCAAAGCGTTTTTAACTACTATTAAATTACACCCATAAAGGCAGTTTGTGAGTGTGTATGTTTGTTACCTCTTCACGCCTAAACGGGTGGGCCGATCGAGCTGAAATTTAGTATAGAGATAGCTTCTTCTTCTTCTTTTAGTGCCTCTCCACTACTGAAGGTCGGCAGTCCTCTTCTTAAATTTCTCCTTGTCCAGGGCAAGCCTGAACAGATAGTCCACCTTCTTGGTCCCGGTCCATTGCCTGATATTGCGGAGCCACGACAGTTTCCGCCTTCCTACGCATCGTTTCCCTGGGATTTTACCCATCATAATCGTTTGCAGCAGTTGATAACGGTCATGTCTCAAAACATGACCTAGATATGCAACTTTTCTCTGCTTCACAATTCTGACCAGCCCGGGCTAGACCAGCCCAGCAGACCCTGGAATAACTCGAATAACACATAGGCTACAGAACAGCGGCTACAGTACAGTTAGTGGGTCAATAAGAACGATTGCAATATCACTGTAGTCCTTTCAAACATCTCCAGAAGTATGCATAGAACAGTAAGTATAAACGCTGTATTTTATTTGCAAGGTCCAAAGTTCGCCCTTTGTATAACATCACCTCACGATCGTTATTGCATTTCGTCAGTATGACTTGCATTTTATTTTTACACTTTGTACCCAATCATGAATCAGTGGAGTGAAAGGCGAAGTGAAATGTAATAGATTTAGACTCTCGAAAAAACAATTTAAAAACATTAACACTAACTCGTTATTTTCTGTTTCGGCTCTACATAGAAGTCCATCACTCACAAATAATTTCTAAACAATAGATGTTATAATAACCAACATTTTATTTAACTAATATTTTGGAATTTAGGTTGGTGCGTGAACCCAAAATGAGTTGGGGCCTAGTTGGGGATTCTTAGACTAAAATTATCGAATTTTACCAATTTCTATAATAAATAAATAAATATTTCAGGACATTACACACAGCGTCACCTAACCCCAAACTAAGCAACTTAATGCTTGTGTTATGGTGGTTAGGATAACGGATATAATACTTATATACTTTTCTTTTGTAAATACATACTTATAATAGATACAGAAAGCCACCCAGACCAGAAACAAATAAGTATCTGTGGATCACACAAACATTTGTCCCATGCGGGAATCGAACCCACAACCTTCTGCGTTGCAGGCGGGTATTAGCCCACCGCGCCACAGAGGTCGTCAAATAATATGAGATAGTGATGTAAGAGTATGATGTGTGTGTGTGATGTTTTTTTTTCTGATTTATCCCATCATGTGGGGTATCGTTGTCGTTGAACAGATAGGTACCTATGTTTAAAATGAGGGACAGGTTTCTAAGAAACATTTTCACTTTATCGATTTAGTGATCCATTTTGAAAGATATTCAAGTTTAAATCATTTTTGGGCGTCCGAAACCTATAAAATCTGAACTACTGGCTTTAAAACACTGAAAAAAAACCACGAATATTGTTTCAACCATTATGAAAGTTAAGGCAGTTAATGTTTGTTTTACCAGCACTACGGCAGCCTATATTGTGCGTAGCCTGAATAGCGCTTGGCCTATAAATTATCCCTTTTTATATCTATACTCGTATGTCTTTTTTTTTTCTTTTTTATCCATATTTGTTTTAAATTAGTTATACCGTTAAGTTACCGTGACCAATGAGAGCGAAGCTGGAGATAAAGCTTTTGTGCACCTTCTTTCAAACCCAGGAAAACTGTATTTTTCTTTTGACCCAGGAAAAATTCGTTACGCACGATCACCCAACGCCGGGGGGCGCGGGCCGGTATGTGGGACTCCCCCGCCGAAGATGGGCGCGGCGGGGATACCCACTAAAAACCTGGGGGTGTTCCTGCGGGACGCCATAATGCCGGGGCAGCGGGTACGCCTAAGCATTCATCCGCGCTGGAAAAATGCCTTACTTTATCTTTTCTTCAACTGGAAACTAGAAACGCATAAATTTCAGGTCGTTTCCGTAGACGACAGAAAATAGAACTATTAAATATTTAATCTGTACTATTATCGACCGAGCGAAGCGAGGTCTTAGAGTCGAGAGCCGCGAAAAGCCTGCGTTTTGACCAGTTTAACGGTTGACCTCTGGTGATTAAGTTTGATAGACTTTTACTTAAAAACGGTTAATCCATTTTAAATGAAATTTTTCACACAAGTTAAGTAGGCCAATCGGATAATTTTAGTGAAAAAAATTAGCCAAAAAGGCTCTAGGGTTGCAGAGTATAGGTAACATAAAGTTTTTACGATAGGTCTGCCGATAATTTCAAAACTGGTGGGCTGATAATTTTTTTTCTAATATATACGCATTTTTTATAACCGACATAAATATATTATCAAAAGTGTATGTTTGTATGTATGTTTGTTACGCGATAACTTGAAAACGGATAGTCTAATCTTTATGAAACTTTGCAACCACGTAGTATACAACAATAGAATTTTTAAGTTCGAACATGAGCCAAATCGGTCAAAGGGTTCTAGAGTTATAGAGATTGCTTTATTACAATGAAACTGATGATCCAGTCTTGATAAAACTTTGTAAACAAGTAGTACAAACTATAAGAATTCTCACGTTCAAAAATGAGCCAAATCGATGCAAGGGAGTTATAGGGAATACTAAATTACAATATTTATCGATTATAATAATATGAGAAATGAAGGGATATTCACTTATCCGTCAGGAAACCGAAACGAAGACCGAATTATCAAAAATCGATATGACGTAATACGTCATTTCATACATTTTGGACAATTCGGTCCTCGGTTCGGTTCCGTAACGGATAAGTGAATAGCCCTGCTGACTAACTCAAAATATTATGAATTTTAATGATCGTGCGGGTGCAGAATATGTTTATAGTATTTTTATTCGATACGTCAAGTTTGAATATTATCCTCGTATAGATCCCACGGTTGGAAGTTGGTACATTATTTACTTATTTTCAAGTTTACATAATACGAGTAGTACATAATATAATTATTTGCCCTAAATTTAGGCATTCTTTTTAGTATTTTTCATAAATAAATGATTAGTAGTAATAATATACTTACTACATTTAATCAAACTCAACCCCATTTTTTATTCAAATAGGCTACAGTGCTCCACTTTTGAAAGTAAATTTAACTTTTATTTAGATCTATTTTAAGACTCTACCGCTCGTTCGAAAAGCATATCTATGAGAAGAACGACCCAGAAACTTATTGGGATTATTTTTAATATGTGTTTAATGGTTATCTTGGTTACATGATTTAATGTTCGTTTGAATGGCAAATATTATTTATTATGACATTAAAACCATCATTCACTTTAGCATCTGCAAACATCCCTGATGCTCTACAGTAACGAGGCATCGCCAAAAGCATGCTGAAGGCATTGTTGTACTGGACCCGCAGCGTCTTGAGATCCCTGTTTGTACAGTTCATCCACAAGTTTTTTTTAAACACTAATATATAGGCCTACGTTTGATCACATCCCTCCTGATGGAAAGTGCAAATGTGGTCGACGAGCTGCTCGTATAAAAAGTCAGACAATGCCTTGAACAAGGACTCTTTGACTTGCTCAGTAGCTGTAGTTAGGTACTTCTTGAAAACCTGCGAGCTAACATGTTACACCTGACTGTCAAAGCTCTGCGTTGTCACTCCAAGTCTAAATCATCATCGGCTGCTACGAGTACGACAAAAATGTTAGAATTTGCTAGAATATCAATATAATAGTTGTCGTAAAGTCGCTGCATTTGTTTGTTGTAAAACACAAGTATAGCCAGATACTTTTCGCCAATTCCAATTCTTCTAATGCCCATTCACAGAGATGAAGATTTTTTTTTAAATATCCGTTACGTACTTTGAGTTTTAAAATTATTTTCAATTTTGGCATATTTTCCTTTTCTTTTACGAATATTATAGGTTAAAGTTTCCATACATTTATACTTCGTAGTAACTTATAATTTTTAACTATCTATGTATATACTTACCTAAAACCCAAGGTTTTAACATTTTCAGGGAAATTGGGTCTGCGAGGTCCCAGTTCGAGGCGAACTACTAGTTCACAATGATACCCATATAATAAGTGGTAAGCTAATGGTACTAAACAATAAAAAAATGCTGCAGAATAACTATTAAAAGTAATCAAGCAATCTAGTTAACATATAAGTGACATAATTACCTGCAAAGTCTAATCTAGATTGTGACACTTCATGATAAATAATGGGCATCTGCCAACATTATTATAAGACTAGGTAGGTACAGGTAGGTATATAATAAATAATACTAAGTAAATACAATATACATACATAAAAAATATATATAATATACTTAACGTAATACAATAAGTATCTCAAACAGGTAGCATATCTTCTTTCGCTCAGCATAGGTCACTCTTTTTGTAAAAAAGGCGACCGCAGCAGTCAACTTTTTATTATGTACCATCAGAAGCGCAGTCTGATTGTCACCTTTAGCATAAAACAGTAGTTACACTACTTTCAAACAACTCAAAGGTACAAAATACGGACGATCTGGGCCTTATTGGTCCTGAACTTCGTTGCTTTGGTATAAAGGCCTTAGACTAAATAGTATAGGTAATAATTTTAATTAACTGTGATAATAGGGTTTTCACTCTAACAGAACAGTTTACCCTAATTACACGATAAAAGTCAAATTCACAAATCACAAGTACAGGTTGTGTGGCCAACCTATATTTTGCAGTTTCAGGTTCACGAGATTATTACAGGCCTGTAATTAGCAACACCACCTTAGCAACACCGCTCATTATTCCGAGACATAATTTTGCTAGTAAAGCGAGTAATTTCTATAATGTTTGCATACAATACCGAAGATGGGTTCACGGTACAAGTGCAAATACCATTTTTGGTAGTCTGGAGGCTGCGGCTGAGCGTCAGATTAGTTCGCCGCGGGAGGCGCTGCGCGAAGGCTGTGTACAAGTCACTTGCTTGCAAAACATCGCGATATTTTAACTTGAAATTCATCACTATCTAAGTAAGTACCGTCATTAGTTTTTATATTACAATTGTACATATTATATGGACTTTGGTTATAGTAACTACCTCTAGAGTATACGATGAAGAATAAAATAAATATAACTAACGTGATTTACAGTGTTATATAAAGACAATAGTGGCGGAAAATATCTCATAATAATTGAAGTATCATAATATACATTTTTTGTTTACTATAATTTGTTTCTATAACGAGTATTCGTATAGTAGAGTTCGATTGTAAAAACACGGCAAACTCTTTAACTTTACCGTAACACATAATTTTATGGTTGATTTTTTTGTAAAATATTTATACTAGCCGGTAGCCCGCCTTAAAAAATCACCGGTTGCGAATATAATATCTAAGTCATTTTATATATGATGTAGGTACCTACATATAGATTATGTATTATAAGTGCACAATTTAAACCCAATCCGTTTAGTGATTAACGAGCTTTGCTTTGACAGATCAGTCAGTTACACATTAATTTGAATATATATTATTCAAATTAAACATTATATGCCCTATTTATTTTTAATGCCTAGTTACTAGGGCCTACTGTATGATAAATCTGAGCTGTATGATATAGCTATATTTTGTTTACCTTTCCCATAACTATCTGCCTACTGACGATAGTTGCAAAAGCGCTAATTAAATTATTAAACTTTTGAGCAAAGAAAATTTTACTCATAGAGACTGCACCGCTCTTACCTACTAGTTTTGTACGCGCTAGCGTGACATTTAAAAATTACCGAACGTAATAATTGCAGAGTTCCATAGAGGGCCTGAGCAGACGGGACAAAAAATAGCCACTTAAGAAAATCTAACAAGAGAGAAAAGTAAAGCGAAATAAAACTATTGTTGATGGTCAGATGTACCCACAGACTTTAATAGAGAGACAAATATCCTAAATCATTAAGTAATTCCAAAGTCCTGTGCTACAATGCTACGCACAGCAACAATAGATATGAAGTCCGCGAATAAGTAACAAATATTCTTCTCTCCACACTTCTAGTCAAACTCTTTCTCGCATTTTATTCCTTCTTTTAGCATAATACCTAATTATTGCCGGATTAGTGGAATGGTATGAACAAACCTTTATGTTCAAAAAGCAGCATTATATACATACATATTTGTTATGTGCCGCGTTAATATATTTAATTAACTGATTATATATCTAATTATTTACCAATTTACTCATCTTTACCAAAGTATTGACTCCACTTTTTAGCCACTGTCGATCACGTATGTAGGTACCAGGTAGGTACGCACACAAAGTTAAGGCCATAGTGATAAGTGATATTTGGATATAGATTTTAGCTCTATATGACGATAATATAACGGCATAGCTTAGAACCTTCTCACTAGGCGCGTAGAGTAATTGTAGCGTAAACGTAGCTAATTGGTTTACTCACTTTTGTCATTTTTGTACCGTCCCGTTACATGATAACTAGGACGGAAGGGAAACAGTTCCAGCGAAACAGAAAAACTGTGAGTACAAAGATATTAGGTAAATTATAAGCTACTAGTAACGTTCCGCGGTGTTACTCGCGATAAAATAATTTTAATCTTATGGGATTAAAAAAGGGGAATACTATCTTATGTCCTTTCCCGAGACTTGATCTCTATTCCAAATTTCATCTAAATCTGTTCTGTGATTTACGCGTGAAGAGGTAACAGACAGACACACATTCGCATTTATAATATTAGTATGGATATGAGATTTAACAATTTGTTTCAGAGTAACAAGTGCAGTTCAGGGTTGCGTAGGACTTTTATTAAAGACCTAGGTAATGAATAATGAAAGGCAGCAGCTAGCATATTGCTTAACCTTAGGTGAACGTAATTGCTCATCTTTTGTAATGAACAAAACAATAAAAAATTAACGAGTTAATCTCGTTTCTATTATGGGAATGTCAGACGCACGTTTTCATTCATAGCCTAAAACGTGCCCTATTTTGATAAAATTTAAACAGGACCGCCTGAAAAGTATATGAGTACACTTTGACACAAAAAAAATCAAATAGGTTTCATAAAATACTCCGAATAAGTAATTATTGTAAATCTTCTTCTGGCTTTACTAGAATAACAATACCATGTCAAATTAAGTAGTACTTTAGTGCAGACCAATACTTATTTCTAGTTTGTTCTAGTATGTCTAGGTTCTAGAGTTCTATTCTATCATTTAACTTATTACTGAAATAGTCACCTCAGCCACGTTACTTCGTAAACTGGTAATAAGAACTTACTTATAAATGCGCAAATGAGTGTTTTAAACTAGACAGGCACTTACAAAGATGTCAAAATATGTAAAATAGTTTAGTTGAGTTTAGTATTTATGTAAGGAAACCTTGGAAATACCGCGGAGTATACGTTTCTATAATAAATATAACGATTGGGGCTTGGGGTCTATTTTTATAGGTACCAAAAGAACAGGTTACCCTACTTATGCTGTCAGAGTCAAATCACAATTCTTTCTAAATAAATAGGTAGGTATAAGGTATACATGCTCATATTAATATGTTCCTACTATTACTTTTTTTTTTTTTGGGGGGGTTTATACTCCAACAGAACAGGTTTCCCTAATTACACTGTCAGAGTCAAATCACAATTTATATAGGTTGTGTGGCTAACCTATATGTTGCAGTTTCAGGTCGCCGAGATTACTACAGGGCCTGCAACATGACCTAACGACTGCCTCCTACATATCTTATAGGAAACAGCCGGGACCCACAGTTTTACGTGCCTTCCGAAACATGGCAGCGTCCAGGCGAAAATCTTTGCCACACTGAGATTTGAACCCAGGACCTCCGGCTTACAAGCCGGGCGTATGACCACTGGGCACGGACGCTTTTATTTTAATTATGACCAAATCCATATTTAATTGATCTAAAGTTTGCTAAGAAGAGAAGTCCTTGGCTTAAGCGATAAGTTGCCGCAAAAAATCCTATATTACACCTAGTATCTATGAAATAGGATTTCACCGGACACACCATATAACTGTATTTAAAATGCCTTCAAATAGATATAGGTATTTCAGGTTTGGGTAAAATTGTGGAATTGACTCTACCTCTATTCACTCTACTTTTAAATTTTCTGCATATCATTACATAATTCTGCCAATGCGAAAGTGCCCTTGCGATTTTTTTCAAATCCTAATAAAAACGTGAAAGTTTGTAAGAATGGATGTCTGGATGTATGTCTGTTACTCTTTCACGCCTGAACGGGTGGACCGCTTGAGCTGAAATTTTGTATAGAGATAGCTTAGACCCTGGAATAACACATAGGCTACAGTACAGCGGGGCGTAGCTAGTTTTATATATATTTTTCTCCACCAATAAAAAAGAAGTGTGGTGTGTTAAAAACACACAAATCACAAATTGAGACATATTTTGAACTAAACATAAAATAAAGATATTTTAACAAATCTTTTATCTGAGCGTATAAGAATTGCCATCCACCAAGACAATGCCGCCAGCATTTTCGAAGCGAAAACAAAAAAATGCTGCCAGCATTCCGGACATGCATTTCGGACCATCTGACAGTGGTTTGGAGCACTTTTATTTTGTGTAGATTAAAATGTTTTGGCCGATCTATAATAATATAGCTAATACACGTATTCTTTATTGTTGAATTACATTATAAGTAACTGAAGAATTGTCCCTTTTTACAAGCTTTTATTTACTTTCACCTGTCTGTTGTCTGTCTGTCTTTAATCAAATCTTGCAAGTTTAATTTGACCCACTTCCCGGTTTCTGATAGAGCTGAAATTTTGCATGCATGTATAAATCGGATGACAATGCAATATTATTATGAACTCGAGGTGATCGGATGATGGAACTGGAAGGTGGCCATAGGAACTCCTTAATTAAACGACGCAACCCCATCGAGTTTGGGCTCATTTGATTCGTCTTCACGAGTACCTACTTTATGATGCTAATATGGTAATGATAATAAAAGCTTGTTTTTAAAAAGTATTTTTAAAATTTCACATACGTAGGTATATTTTGGCAAAAAGTCTGGTAATTAAACCATTCATAATTTTCACAGTCAACGCAATTAAAATAACAATGAAGTTGTAAATACGTGTATAAACGTTGGTATAGTATACCTATAGGTATTATAATATAGTCGCGTGCTTAAAACGATTAATAAAACCTAGACCGAGCTGTGGAGATAAATACAATAGTTATGTATAAGTACGTGACTTTTTACAGTCTGCAAATTAGTCTTGCGTTGGATATTTCGGCTTCGTTTCGTCTTATTTCATTTCACTTCTGGTTTGATTCCGATGTAATAACAGACTTTCGATAGTAAGTTTTACTACAGACATCTAGCACTTAAGGCACATAATAACAACCTGTCAATAAATAGATTGTTAATGCTCGTCACTTGGCACTTGGCGGAGACTGTCTTTGAGCTGATTTTCTAAAGAGATGAACTCAGAGAGAGACTCGTAAGTATCATCCATTATATCTTAAGATTAAAAGCTCAAATAAAATAAACATTAAATTAAAGTTCATTGAGTGGAATCACAATTTTATGTTTCAACTTTAACCCTCGTATTTTAGTTGTGTCCTCGTTCTCGACACCACCTTTTTAAAGAAAAATTAAACTTTTTGTTTTCGTTTTCGAGGTAGAGCCTGCACACCTATTTTAATGGCACTAATGACGGTATATTAATTAAAATTATTTTGCCTCTCCTTACAGAACGGATAAGCTTTAGATTCGCCAGTCATTGAAATTCTTAATTCTTCTTTAGTTTTAGTGTTGCTAATAAATTGTACATATATTACGTCCCAAGTCCTATTGAACATGTTTCATGCCAAACATAATATCGCCTAGAGAGATTCAAGAGTCAGTAGCCAGTATTAATTTACACCCTGTCAAACAAAATATTCGAATAGCGTGTGAGTTGTGAGTCAATAATACTAATCGATCACTAGCTCTTTCCCAAAAACAAGTTATATCGCATAATCGCTTTGCATCAAGCGAGACGGTGGTCAAATAATATGAATCCTACTAACAACAAATGCGAAAGTTTTTGAATAAGTGTTTGTTAACTTTTGAAAACAAACCCAGACAGTAAGTACATAATACTTAAATTGAAGAAAATATATAGGTCAAAATGACTAAAATATCTACATTGAGTAGTTTTTTGTGTAAAAATGAACGAGCATAATAATAATATTTAATGATGTTCATTCAGCTTTTACATCACACTAATATTATTAATGCGAAAGTTTGTGAGTGAATGTGTATGTTTTTTACTTCTTTACGCCCAAATTGCCGCTGGGCGAAGCTAGTGTGTGTAGGTATAATATGTTTATAACCATTTCATGTCTAAACGGCTGAATCGATTGAGCTGAAATTTATTAGGTATATGAGTTAGATAGGTCGCAGGCTAATCGTATGCTATTCTATTTCACTAACCGCCTTATTACAGAGTTCAGAATTCGTCCAGCGAAAAACTAAATCCAAACTTTTTTATAATGGTCACACTACAATAACGTTTGAACCAATTTGGTTCGCGATTATGAACGGGCGTAGGCCGTTTGTGAAATGGAAAATCATACCATTTGCCTGCGGCCTGCGACATATAGATTGCTTAGACTCTAGACAACACACAAATTCTAGGTAATATTCAGCGGGTAAACCTTATAAGCAAATTTCATTAAAAACTCCAAAGTAACTTTAAAAATTCAACCTAGTAGATACCTATCTTTTCGAGGTCGGTTAAAGAAGTAATTTATCATCGGTACGTAGTAAGTTCACTATACATCATTTTGACTTGCGAAATCACCTAAATCACCGTTCTACGAGTGTCGACATGACTTCCGCACTCATTTAAGTCCCATCACAAGGTAGTCACATAGAAATGCATCATATTATCTTTGAAATAAACGCAGATAGCGCGCACAGATACAAAAGTGACACTAAGTTCTAACAAGATAAGATTTTTTGATATACTCAATACTCGTAAAATTTAAACCTAGAGGTGTTTTTCTGTTTTATTTAGTTTTGTTTAATTTTATTCAAGAAAAGCGTAAATTAGTTTTGTTTTGAATTTTATTTTAGTTTTACAATATTTTTTATACATATCTATAACATGCCTCTTAAATATCGAGGTATTAAATCATTCTAATGTAAAAGTCCAATCAGTGCGAAAGTTTGTTGGTGTGTGTGTAATCTCTTTATTCTTAAATGCCTGAACCGATTGAGCTGAAATTATATAATTTAGTTAGGAAAATTGAATTTTCAATTTGTGAAACGTATTCTTTAACTGCATGGCGTCAGTATTGTTTTGTGAAGCACAGTATCTGACTTTATTACTGTAAATTATAATATAGTTGATATAGAGGTACTGTCTAGTCGCCTACTTTCAAATTATAGATTTTTACATTATGTCATCACTACTCGTATTTTAATGAGAAAGGCGCTGGGTAATATTATTTAATAAGTTTTAGGGTGCATTTCAAATGATATCTACGTAGCGTAGTTGAGAAGAGCGGGTTAGTTTGAATTGATCCACTTAATATTCTTCTGATCTGTGAATTGAGCTATTAAAATTCCCTAAATTGACTTGTAAAAGTGCTCTATTATAGTAGTCAATTTGAGTTTTTAAAAAATATCCTATATTTTTAAGATGATAATTACTCGTATATACAGTTATACAGCTACCTATAGTACAGTTATACCTAGTTCGTACTTCGTTAGAAACTGAATTGACCTCAAAACATTGAAATCATTACTGCACTAAGTACCTATCTACAAGAATAAAGCGGTTTTTTTTTATTGTTTACCACTTTTTGCATGGTAGCTGACTATGATAAATAGTCAAAGGTAAATAGCTTAAAAGCATTGCAAAACTCTCAAGGCTGGACTAATAGATGTCGAGTATTTTTATCTAAGTTACTTCACCTCCAAAAAGCCATTAAGCCAGTGTCAGTACACGAGTACGGAGCAAGTAAGTAGGCAAGGACCTAAAACGAGTGAACTGCATTGCTTTGAGCACGGTAAAGAGATATACAGTAATGTGACTGCCTAGAAGCGGTTGAACTCAAGGTCGCGCGAGTTTGCAACGACTTGGGTAGGGTTCGGTAGGCAGCGCGGTGCCTCTAGTCTCGCATGCATCTAGTCCCACAGGCTACGCCGTAAGCCTATTGGTTATTAGTTAACTAATAAAAAGTAGTTAGAGTTAGTATTAAACCACTTCACAGCAAAATGAAAATAAATGCTACATGCTATACGGTTATAAATTAAGTTTAAGTGTTATTTGTTGTTATGCTAAAACAAATTTATTTTCATATTTTTATTTATTAGTATGCAAAGAGTTCATAAGATTTTGCAAATCTGAAACTGCATATAAGTTAGCCACGCAACCTATTATAATTATTATGATCGTGATTTGTCTCTGGCCCTCTGGCAGTGTAATTAGGGTAACTGGAGTGTAAACCCCAATTATATATTACTAGCTTATGCTCGCGGCTTTGCCCGCATGTCAAAATCCTTTCTTAGCGGAGGTCTAAGTCATAAAACCTATCTATGTTCCAAATTTCAACCTACCCCGCCCAGCTGTTTAGGCTGTGCGTTGATAGATCAGTCAGTCAATCAGTCACTCTTTCCTTTTATATATTTAGATTATTATCAGTGGTCAAAAGCATATCGACATATTATTTTATAGTAAAAAGAAAAAAAATTGAAAGTAATTGCCATGTCAGTTCGCTCGTTTTAGGCACCCAAATCACTTGATCACAAATCACAATACACAGCACCGTTACGAGGTCAATAATCGGACCCTCTAACTACTCGCACGCGTTTTTATTGTTCGTATCTGCTCCAGATTTGATATAATATTATAATGTTACTTGCACTTTCAACGTAACATTATTATGTGTCGACAATAAACTCAAAGTCGAAACGAATACAATAATTACTTACAATAAATATGAATGAATTTTATCTCTCTAATATATAAAATTCTCGTGTCACAGTTTTTGTTGCCATACTCCTCCGAAACGGCTTGACCGATTTTGATGAAATTTTTTGTGCTTTTCCGGTATCTATGAGAATCGGCCAACATCTATTTTTCATCCCCCTAAATGTAAGGGGTAGTCCACCCCTAAATATATTTTTTTTATTTTTTAGACAAAATTTTTAATTTCTATTTTTTTATGATACAACATACAAAAATACATACAATCCTCAATTTTCACCCTTCTACGATCAACCCTTATTTTTTAAATAGCCATTTTAGTAATTTAATCATTTTTCCTCTCCGGTCGAAAACTGATCAATCGTCATTTAATTAGTTATCCCCGCCAGATGTCTACAGGTGTCACTTCTGACCCAGTAAACAGCACGGAGTAGGGATTAGAACGAAGCCGGTCTCCTTTCTTTCTCACTCCCTACACAGTTGTCGGCCATCATTATTGTTTATGCATCAAGTGTAGTAGTAACGTTGACAATTATTATTTTGCTATCTCAGTGTAACTCTCATAATATTAACTTTTAATCATTCCTATTTTATCAATAATAATTAAATTATCAATTTCGAGTGTATTTTGCACGATTAGTTAATCAAGTGATTTTATAACCTCAAAAGTACTCAACACGTGACACGAGCTTACAATAACAACGGATTTTGTGTTGTAAGTATACTTTTTTTTATTTATATCGAAAATGTTGTTGATCTTATAAAAATGTAATTTTAATTTAATTTTATTAAAAAAATGTAATTGAACAATTAAGATTTTCATAGTTTCCAAAAAATCAATCATTATGAATCTTTATTTTGAAATGTAAATGGAAATATTGGTTGTATGAAAAAATTATAAGAGACAATGTTTTCATAAAATTTAATTTTTTACTTTTGTTTGAAAATTTTTTCCATAAAATAATGCTTATTTCACGCATATACCACATTCTTACATACATACAATATACACATTCTAACATACATACGTACTTCCAATAAGTAAGCTATTTTTTGTCTACACTAGAAATTACTAGGAAATTATTTATATGGCAAAACAACGTTTGCCGGGTAAGCTAGTTGATATAATATAATATTAGGTACCTATTATATTATACTTAAATTACATGCTGTGCTAAGGCGCTATAATTTTGACATAAAAAAATAAATTCCTTATGACTTTTGGTATCCTAGTATTTTGGTGGGTTCCCAACTTGTAACACTGTGACTCGATGGCACTTTTTTCCCACCCAGTCACAGTGTGACTCGTTGCAACCTTATTTATTTCAGAATGTTTTCTCAACGAGTCGAGTCGCACCTACTGTAAAGTGTGACTGTTTGGGGAAAAAAGTGCCATCGAGTCAGTGTTACACCTTGGAGTATGACGTTGGGAACCCACCCTAAACTGTAGTATGAGATAAATAATTAAAATTGAATATTTATAATATTTACTCCAAAAAGTTTGATTCTAGTGTGGGTTGAGTTATGGGACTGTTCAAAAAACTCTTCTTCGAACTACCCTACGCCCTACACATTACAGGCGCGTTGATGTTCTGTAAAGCCAAGGACCCTCCCCCCCCTCCCTCTTACTTGCGGGTACTTGGCCTTACTTGGTTGTTACTTGTTACGTGGTTCGTAAAACTGCACTACGTTACAGCTCGCTTCTGAGTTCCGGGTTGAAGTAACTATTTACCTATATATTTTACGACCAAAGCCTTTATTTTAAAGCTGCACTACACAAATATCAACCTTTATGTGTTGTGTGTTTAAGTCTTGCACATAAGCTTTACTTACGAGTACTAGACCAGGCAATTATGTGCATACCTAGTTGTATTATGGTTTATGCCTAGTTGAGACAACCAAACATATAACTCTTGGAGATGTTATCTTTATTTTGTTAGTTTCTAAATAAAACAAACTCTTGAGAAACGGAACTCTGAGAATCCTCTTGTTTCATAAATTCTGACTAATATCACTCGACAAGTTTGGCTCGAGTACATTTACAAAGACTTTTATAACTAAATAAGGTGTCTTCTTTTGACCACAAATCCCACCTGAACGCCTTTTGGCTATCACACACTTGTATATATAAAACTATTTACCGTCAAAAATTGAATGTTCTCAGAGTCATAGAGCGTTGAAGTGAAAAAGGCATTTCTCAACTTTATCACGTTATCACTAATACGCAACACGACAACGGGCATAGCCGGATTAATATGGGAATTCTGCCCCCATGGCTTTTTTGACTCATACTTAGGGGATCGATTTGGTGTCGAATGAAAATAATTTACACCAATTTTTAGCTCTTTAACTCAAACGGTATTCGAGAATTTAAAAAAAACCTGTTTTTTCAAAATTATTTTTATAGTACAATTCGGAATTGATTAATGATGATTTTTTTTCCTAATTCTTACGAGTCCAAAACATGAAAAAATCATATGATCATGATTCTCAAATAGAAAACCGATTTTTAACAGAGAAAAGAAAAAAAAAATTTTTTCAGCCTTTTTGAAATATGTCACTCACCAAAATTCGTCAGAAAATGTCTTTTATACTCCTCTATACTCAGGATTTTTTTTTAATTTTTAGAAATGGTGGAACAATTAAAAAAAAATTAAAAACTCATTTTTTTTTTCAAAATCTTGCGTTTTAACAAACTTACATTTTTTTAGTACATTTTTTTTGTAGTAAAAATTTTCTACGTATTTATGTGTACCTACTAAAAAAAAATGTAAGTTCGTTAAAACGCAAGATTTTCAACACTATTCTAATGGTATTTTAATTCGAAAAAAAATGTTGAATTTTCCTAAGATTGTATCACAAAATGTACTTATATTATATAATAGCCAGTCATTTCTATTGTTCGATTGCAATTTACTTTTCGGTACAATAATTACACAATGCCTTATTCTTAGGTCTAAAACAGTAGCTGCCTACATATAAAATGTACGATTAGTACAGCCGTTTAGACATGGCCAAGAAGTACGAAAATGGGGGTGGAGGTTTGTCTGGGATGAAAGTTACTGATTGTACACGGACGAAGTCGATGGCAAAATCTAGTGTAAGTTAGGTTAGCTTATTATAATTTTAGTAAGTGTTAAGTTTTATTTAATAAAAACTGCTGACGTTAACTTAAAAATTAAACAGGTTCCTCCGGGAGAGGGAAAGAGATCCAAGATAGAGGTAAGTCTGGGACCATTAGTACAGGCGATGATCTTATCTCTCAAACGATCTAAAAAGTACGAAAGACAATGTTTGTAAAATAATGGATTAGATAATATGTCACTTTATAGGTGCGGTACCAGGTCAAGTAGTCAAGTAAGACGTTAAGCATTTGTTAAATATTTAAACAATTTTTGAAAAGCTCGCCTCTTACCAAATTGAAATGTCCGAAGCCGTGAAGATCGATCTATTTCGTAAACGAGATAATGATGATACTAACCGAGGTCTATGAACGCAATACGTGTTTCGAGACTTTTCTTTTGTAGCTTTTGTTTTATTATAACACGGCCTTGAAGATAGAACGTTATTATCTCAGACGAGATGTTACAAAAAACTTACTTGTTTGTCCTATCCGTTAGACCTTGCCGAAGTAGGTACTTAGAAAATTATAAAGTAGCACTTTATTTGGTTATGCCCTTGTCATGTACCTAAATTGTCATTATAACTAGAGGGCAGGGTAATTGTAGATGCGTAGGTATTGTAACATAAATCATGCCTATCTCTTCAACCTTCCACTAAATTCAAACCCAAATCCGAATAGCGAATAGCGAATGGGAGCGAGAACTATTATGCTGCGGATGAGTGCTTAGGTTTACCGCGTGTACCCGCAGCCCCGGAATTATGGCGTCCCGCAGGAACATCCCCAGGTTAAGTGGGTCGCCGCGCCCATCTTCGATGCAGGGTCCCACATACCGCCCTGCGTATGGTGACGATGCTAAATTAAGTAAAGCTAATATATAAACTACCAAAGAAGACATAAATTTAGTAGGTAATTAGTAATTAAGTTAACGTGTCAATTGTTCCATAAAAATTTGAATTCTGAGGTTTCATTTTACAAAAACTTTTCACGCAATCAAGCATTAGTTAGGTTTTTCCTAATATTCTAAGCATAAAAATAACTTCATTATTATTCGGATTTCATTCAGTAGAAATACAAATACCTAATTGGTTATACAAAATTTGTCAAGTCACAAGTCGCGTCAGTCCCTTATTAAACGGCAGTTAGTTACCGATATAGGTAATATTTCTTGCTCTTAACCAATGACATATATAATCGTTAACATCGCGATTACCATTCTTTGGTAACATACCTACCATTACCATTCGTTGCTCTGCAACTCATCATCATCATCAACCTACGTTCATCCACTGCTAGACATAGGCCTCCCATGGGAGGCCCCATGGGGCACGCCACTCAACTCGGTCCTCCATCTGTTTCCTCTAACCACTCACAGCGACCGGCGACCGGACCCTCCGAATATCGTCATCTCATCTCGCACAAGGACGCCCAACGCGCCAATCCCTTGTAGAATCTACTGAGATGACATTTTAGAGGTAGTACATATTTGTCGTTCGTTTTTTTACATTTTTATAGTGTTAGCTACAAGAGATTGTCTAAGCCTTTTTTCCCCCGGGGAAATGCATAACGCATACCACCCGGAGCAATTGTCGCAGAGTAATGTGGGATTCCCCGCCGAAAAAACCGGTGGATATATCCACTAAAACCCCGGGGTCCTTCCAGCCGCTGTTTAGCGGGGACGACGGCGGTACACTCGCATTCTCCATACGCTTTGTCTAAGCCTGCATACGGGTAGCTCTTTATTTTCAAAGCGATCTTTCAAAAACGCCCAATATTAGGTATCTACGCGGGGTTAATAACGGCCTTATAGTTTCAAACTATTCTTTTTAATTGACGTATGTCACACAGTCACACAGACTAAGGCACACGCGTCTTATTACCGCATACCGTGACCTAATCGTAAGGTCATAAAGTAAGAAGTCGTATCACACCTTCAGCTTGCTGTCAAATTATGCAGATTTCTTGAGTAGCTTCAAGTTCAAGCCTATAACAATGACATACTTTGTATATAATTAGCACCAATTAACACTTATTCTGTGTGTTGGCATTTAATATAAGTTGTTAATAGATGTCTATTGCTATATAAAAATAAAATTATTTTATAATGCGAAAATTGTATTTTAAGTAGTTTATAAACAGTTATCTTGACTTTAAAGATGTTTATATTCTCTTTAAAAAACCACACACCGGGCTCCATTGACTTTTCTTCTCCATACTAATGTCATGCCGTTAATTCAGATTTCTGGCCATCTACATCGCATCGGATAGGTACCGAATACCGAACCGTGGTGTTTAGAATGGTGCGGACATGACCGATCTATTGTTGATAATAACAGATACTAATTGCACTATCGGTAGTTAATAGTTCAATTACCTCCTGAGAATAAGAGACAAAGTAAATGACGTACCTATGTGCCTGCAAGGGCAACAGGCTAGTTAATCACTGAGGTATTTGTAGGTACAATAATATATTATGTAGCCACAAAGTTATAGAGTCAGATACCTATAAGTGTAATAGTTATAGTTGATTGGTACTTACAACATTCTAACAATGTAAATTTTAGAAGTTGTAAAATATTTATTGGAGCGCTTGGTCGAGACGACGTATGTGATCAAAATGCTGGTAAATATTTGGTCAAATGTAAAAGTATTGCCCTCCAACGTGGCAATGCTGCCAGCATTCTGGGCACGCTGCCATCTAGGTGACAGTGTTATAGAGCACTTACTTGGATTTTCTGTGGATTGGCGTGTGGTCGATCCGCGGTTTATACAAGTGTTCTTTACTGCTGAAGTATTGCGTGCTAATTTTTAACAATGTATACCACTAAATAAGTGTCTAATGTTTTCAGAAATGTCGAAAACATCCGTCAGAGATTTCTACAAGGGGAGAAGCGTCCTCGTGACTGGGGGTACTGGCTTGATGGGCAAGGTCCTGGTGGAGAAGCTTCTGTACACAGTACCTGATGTGAGGAATGTTTATATTCTCATGAGGCCGAAGAGAGGCAAACCTGTCACTCAACGGCTGGAGGATATGCAACGACTACCTGTAAGTATTAAGTATCCAAGTTCATAAGGAATTTAATATGAGAACATCCAATACCATCAGCCATCAGCATATTACAGATTTGCAAGAAATTCGAATTTGCATACACAGAACAGTAAATTCCCCTATTGACCTGCAAAGCTTATTTGCAAGAAATTCGAATTTGCATACACAGAACAGTAAATTCCCCAATTGACCTGCAAAGCTTATTTACGCCCTGCAGGGCTGTAAGATTTGGAATTGACTGGATGAGCAATTGCTTTTCAACTGTTTTATATAGGTTACCTACATCTTTTTTGTTTTTTTTCAATTCTCATCCTTCTCCTTGTAACCTGATAGCTGAAATATTGTTACCAAGGATCAAGACTTTATCCTTGCTTTTAGATTGAGTACCTATATAATCTGCTAGGGAATTGTGTTTCTTATTCCAATCTTAATTTATTTTTTAGCTTTTCGATCGCATAAGAAACGAATGCCCTAAAGTTCTGAAAAAAATCAAAGCGATACAAGGAGACGTGCTTTTTGAAGATTTCGGACTATCCAGTTCTGAAATAGAAAACCTTGCCAAAGAAGTGTCTGTAGTTTTCCATTTTGCCGCAACACTGCGCCTTGAGGCTCCTCTGAAGGATAACGTCAATATGAACACGTCTGGTACGCAGAGGACCATCAACATCGCGAAGAGATTTAAGAATTTAGCTATATTCATCCATTTGTCTACTGCATTTTGTTACCCTGACTACGAAGTTTTAGGAGAAAAGGTAAGCTATTTGGAAATCTGGTTTTTCTTATTAATTAATCAATGTACGTATGCAGCCCTTCAACCTTCTAAAACTTGCTTATTATAGTTGTACGCGCCACCAGTGAAACCCGAGAATGTTATGAAGCTGATTGAATGGCTGGACGACAAGCAGCTGGCTATGTTAACACCGTCCATGCTCGGTCCTCACCCTAATTGTTACACCTTCTCGAAACGTCTGGCTGAGAGCGTCGTGGAACAAGCTTATGCTGACCTACCTATTGTCATCGCACGACCTAGCATAGGTACGTATAACATTTCTAGGACCCTTATAAGTAATTGTCTACTGCAATATTGAAAGAGCTACATTTATATTTCCTAAAGTACTTACCTAGGCTATGACGCACCATAGCCGAGTACCTAAGTTAATAATAATAAATGTAATCAAACCATTGTAAAAGAAACAAAGAACCCTAATGAAGCTTCTGCGTCTCTTGTGTATCCTTCTCTTCATAATTTTTTCTGAATGGATGGTGAATAATTAACTTGCAAAAATACTTCTAAAGGCTGGACATTTTCTTTAAATTTTAAGTGTGAATTTGCGGCTAGAGGCAGTTTTAAACCTCTAGGTAAAGATCTGTTAAGTACCTATATTATACACCTTAGAAGCAGAGTATTATTTAATCATCATCAGCCTACGTTCGTCTACTGCTGGACAAAGGTCCCCCCTATTAAACACACCACTCAACTCGGTCCTCCAGTCTTCCGTCTTTATTTAATCGGTATAATATTTATACTGCACAGTTTGCCCATCATACAAGGATCCACTGCCAGGCTGGGTAGACAACCTCAACGGTCCTGTTGGAGTGATGCTTGGCGCAGGGAAAGGCGTCATCAGATCCATGCTCTGCGATGGAACCCTGTTCGCTCAGGTCATTCCTGTTGATACAGCCATCAACGCAATCCTGGCTATTGGCATGATTGAAGGAACGAAGACTGAAAAGTTAGTATTGTTAACATAATTTTATTCTTCTATTTTCTTTTCTATATGACATGCGTATCTAGTCTATAGATACAAAATAGAGTCGAAGAGATATAAAATAGGTAAGGTAGGTAGGTAGTTAGGGATAAGGACATGAATATTCACTCTAAAATGTCTGTTCAGCTTCAGCTGTTAGCTTAATTTTTTTTAATTTGAACTAGTAAGAGCTGTGGAACAACCAGCGCAGAAGAAGTCGTTATAATCAAAACATTCAATACAGATCACTACTTACTTACGTAAGGATTACATTATTTAATACCACATCTTACCTTTCAGATCCGAAGTAATACCAGTATACAATGTAAACATTGGGCATCAGAAGCCCACCACTTGGGGCGACGTGCTCACCGTAGCCAAAGATTACGGGCGCAAGTACCCTCTGGCTTGGCCGCTTTGGTACCCCAATGGAGACATCACTACCAATGTGACCTTACACGAGTTTCGACGCATTTTCTTCCATTTGGTGCCCGCGTACTGTATCGATTTCTTACTCATGTTGTTGGGGCAAAAGAGATTGTGAGTATTTTTTTTACATTCACGATGAGTCTTTTTAGTAGAGCTAGTGAAATTGCAAAGGTAGAATTCATACATGAATGTTAAATTATACGAATTCGTATGTTTTATAGAAGAAAGATTTATACCCTTTTCTTCTGGATATTAACACTATCATTTTCCGTAGTTGCCAATTCATACACTTCCCACGTCTACTTTCTTATAGGCAACGGCAACCATAAGAAACATTTGCATTACAATCCTGAAGTTTATCACTAAGTAGGTATCCACTAGGTACATACGAGTATATCTGCGACGATCTAATATAAACCTGTTTTCTCCAGCATGGTCCGAATTCAAGAAAGGATCAGCCAAGGTCTAGAAGTTCTGCAATACTTCACCATGCGTCCATGGAACTTTCCCTGCCCGAACTTTGATAGTATTCAATCGAAACTGGACAAGGAGGAGCAGGAGATCTTCAGAGTAGACATTACTGATGTGGATCGCGACAAATATATGGAGTCATGTGTGGAAGGTGGTCGGATCTTTTGCTTGAAAGAAGATCCTACTAAGATCAATGTCAACAGGTCTTATCACAACTTGTAAGTTTCCTTTTTAAATTCAGTAAAAAATGCTCAGCCAGCTTTTGGTTATTATCATCTCTGATGAAGCTATATATAACGTAAATGTAATAGTATAAAAGTTAGGCGATGCGTGTGTCCATGGAACTGAAACTGCACAAGATTTTTAAAGCTAACGTAAAACCTTAAAATTCTAAGAAGTACTTATACACACAGAGAGAGGTACTATAATATATGTTTACAAAATGGATCAGTTTATTGATCAATTTCTTGAAAAGAAGAAAATAGCGTGGCTTTCTTTTGCCAGTTGCAGTGCTTAGTTAGACAGATGGATCCACGACTGCCTTCAAATGTCTACTACATTTTTGTGACACGCTGTATAAAGGGAACTTGAAGGCCCCTGCAGAACAGGTACATTCTGCATTAGACGACCTATTTACTCTGTCATATAAATTGGTTTTGCAGTTATAGAATCGATCACCTTTAACTTTAATAACTAGATACTGCTTATTCTGTTTTCAGCCTCTACGTGCTAGACTGGGTGATGAAAATACTATTCTGGCTGTTTATACTGTCATTCTTCGCTTCGTGGTTCAAGCCAGTAAGAGATGTGCTGTCTTATGGCGAGCCAATCGTTAGATATGTTCCATTCTTGGGAGCCGCCGTTTTCAAAAACATCTAGTTCTGCACTAGATAACTTGGTACTTGGTTATTGAGGTCGGTTTTGGATTTGTTACCATTATTATAGTGGGTACTAATTATATTGGGTTTGCCTAGATTCTAGAACAATTATTATATAAGGATGAGGCCAAACTAGCGCAGATTTTCGAGTCAACCTAGAGCGAGATGTCAGCCCCGTAGTTTTTCATTCGTTTTTACCCAAAATGGGACAACTCATCTTGCGACTCCGTGTGTACCGTACAGTCAACTACAAAGAGATGTATCCATGTTAGGCTTACAAAATGAAGTAAATTTTCATTTGCCACAATGACCTACCCATGGTTCGTGACATTTCTAGTAGCAATCAAACTTTATATTATCATCGACTCGTTTTAATAGCAACAATGATGTATCCCACTACTATTCCTTAGGTGATACATAATAATAGCATTTAAAATGAATCGAATATAGTATAAGATTTGGTGGATACTGAAAATGTCACGAAGTAAGGGTAAATAAATAATTTTTGCATACTAAAAGTTCCTTCATTTTGTAAGACTAACATATCTCTGGATACATCTCTTTGTAGTTGACTGTACAGGACTTTTCAATGAAATTAAATATATCTCTTTACCGTGCTAAAATAATAAAAAAAATAGGTACACTCGTTTGGCCTCACCATAATTGATTTTATGGACAAATTTTAGAAAAGCTTGTTAAATTTAATTTTTATATTTATGTGGATAAAAGATCATTATGAAAAAGTGGAAAATATTTAAAACGAAACGCGACTAAATACTAGTCAATAAAAAATATTTAAGGCGCAGACACCTTGCAATGTTATAAATGATATTAAAAGATTCAAATAATTGCGATAACTAATAATTTAGCTTTGAAAAAACTCATTATTATTGCAGTGGAAATTATGTATACGTATATTATCGTAGACAGATAAAATTATAGACTAATTATAGAGGTGATAATTATTGATAGCGTCGCATCGTTACCTTAATAAACACACTTTAGTCTGGTTTGTCGTTACGCGTCAGAATCATAATATTCATAATACATTATTATTAGTATGGCAAGAAAACTCATTTTATGGTCTCTCTTATTGGTTAGCGATGACGTGGTAGATGAGGTATGTTCTCATCGAGTCACACCAAATCCTGTAACACTGACTGGTTGAGAAAAAAAATCGCAACGAGTCACCACACCTTTGTAACAGTGACTCGATAAGAATTTTTATTCTCATCTAGTAACACGAAGTTTAGGTAGTGTTACTCGTTCGGAAAAATAAATCTCAACGAGTAACGATGTGACTCGATGCGAATATTTATTCTCAGCTAGTAACACAGGCTTGAAATAGTATTGTAATTTTGTGATGATTCAGTTAGAATTTAGTTGTGAATTGTGAATAATGCCTCTACACCATGGCCGTAGCTCGGGGGGTGGGATTCAACTCCCCCTCCCTTCCCCGAAAAGTTGAAATCTAAAAATTCCTTAGAATTGTAAACCAAGTTGTCAACTTATCGTCATCGCGTATTGTCAAATTATACCACAATTTTGAAATCAAAACACTTGAAAGTTATAAGTTTCCAGTACTTACGAACTAAAATGCGATAAGAATAAAACGTAAAAAGGTCTAAATTGGCATCTTTTTAAAAGTCTGTGTTAGTTGAGAATAAATATTCGTATCGAGTCACACCGTTACTCGTTGAGATTTATTTTTCCGAACGAGTAACATTACCTAAACTCCGTGTTACTAGATGAGAATGAAAATTCTTATCGAGTCGCACTGTTACTCGATAGGATTTTTTTCTAAACCAGTAACAGTGTTACAGGATTTGGTGTGACTCGATGAGAACATACCGTAGATGACGTTGCGCACAGGCCTTAAAATCTAACGTCACTTCATTAGTCTATAATTTTATCTTCCTACACATTTGATGTTATTTCCGTAATAGGTCAGCTCCACTTCGCAGAAATGCTCACGCGAAGTGTCAAATTGTCACACAAAACTAACATCTCAAAAACAATATTAAAAATGTCAAAAACATTTTTTAAATAAGAAAATGACACTTCGCCCGAACTTTTGCGTGCGCTAAGTAGTGTGTCAGCTTTATATTATTTTTATACATTGTTATTTTTTCAAAGGTTAATGTTATAAATAAAACAAATGAATAAACTAATGTATGATTTATTAAATGACGTAATAATGCGTAAATATTTGCTCTAATACACAACATCTATAAATTGCAGTAACAAAGTAACAAGTAATCCTGTTATTAAATAAATTTGTATGTATATTATTGCTCTCTGTTAAACACTAATCTATATTTAAAATATAGAAGCTATAATATAGGAATATTGATTTATATTGCTTATTATATTATATATTGAACTGTAGTGTATGAGGCACCTAATTGGTATGTTTGTGGTAAACATTTACATATAACCCAAATCAATGAATAAATTAACAATTAACAACGCAACGTTGGCACATAATCTCAATAAATTGCACTTGTCCAAAACTTCCGAATTCTTTTTTTTTTAAATAACGAAGTAAGAAGACGAGCAAGACGCTTTCCTGATGGTAAGAGATAACGCTGTCCATTATTAGTACAGTGCACATCTGAAAGTGCTCGGAAATATGGTAATAAATGACATTTATAATATTTTTTTTAGTTTTGTACAAGTGCAGTAAAAACACAAGTAGGTATACATATTTAACAACGTAGAAAAAATCAACAAGTAAATTGTGATTTATAAGATTGAACGTTTGGATCTTATATACTAAAATAGAAAAAAAAAAAAGAAATTGTAGCATAAGACACGATAAGCGTTATTTAGTTTCCTTCTGTTAAAGCTATGTATTCATGTGCCTACATTTTGTAACGGCTATATTGCTTTTTTTAATCTAAAAAATTAAGGTGGTTACCGTCAATATTACGAGTTACGAGTACTTCCTAACAAGCGTATATTTATTGCAATTAGTACAGGAATTCAGGAATACGAGCAGAAACAAGCAAGTGACGACGTTAGATGACCTGACATTTCAAAAAACGCACGACCAATTTTGACGAAAATTTATGACGAAACGTAACATGCTCGTGAACGTTACATTATAACTCGTAACACTACAGAATCCACCTTAAATAATTTTTAATTCCCTAAGGGTGTACCTTTGACCACAATCTTGCCTGGGGGCAAGATTGTGGTCAAAGTTCACGAATTTCTGTTAAAGCGCTACATCGCCTTCGAATTGCTTGTCAAATTTCATAGAAATTTCTAAAAAACAACGAATCAAAGCAACTCAGATATTATATATCTACACGGTTATGTCAAGCGACGATGCTGATGGTAGGACTAAACCTAATAAGCGAAATCCCTGGCTTTGAACCACAAATTTCTACGAATAAACAGTAACAAAAGGAAATAAAAGCTTACATAAGTGTAGTAACACTACCAGACAGCATTGATGATGTCAACAAACTCAGGTTTAAGGCTAGCCCCCCCGACGAGGAAGCCGTCGATGTCTGGGCAGCCGGCGAGTTCCTTAGCGTTGCTGGCCGTTACCGAGCCACCGTATTGAATGCGGACTGATTCTGCCACTGCGGGGGAAGCGTTGGCTGACAGCCATTGGCGAAGGGCTGCGTGGACGTCTTGAGCCTGCAAATTATTAATAAATTTATAATACATCTAACATTTTTATTAGCTTCTAGATGGCAACCAAAGAAGGAAGCAGTTTTTACAAGCTTTTATTTACTTTCACCTGTCGGTTGTCTGTCTGTCTGTAATCAAATCTTGGAAGTTTAATTTGATCCACATCCCGATTTCTGATTGGGCTGAAATATTGGCATGCATGTATAAATCGGATGACAATGCAATATTATTATGACATGGAGCTGATCTGATGATGGAGCTCCTGCTAGGTAGCCATTAGAACTTCGTAATTAAACGACACAACCCCATCGAGTTTGGGCTCATTTGATTCCTCTCGAGTACTTTGGTGCTAGATGGTAAAAATAATAAGAGCATGGTATTAAAAAGTTATTTTTTAATTTTACCTGTTGAGGCGTAGCAGTTTTGCCTGTGCCGATGGCCCAGACTGGTTCATAGGCCAGCACAACGTTGTTCCAACGGTCACCAATGGCCGCGATCAAAGCCTTGGTCTGTCTGAATACAACCTCTTCGGTCTTGCCCGCTTCCCTCTCTTCTAGAGTCTCGCCGATGCAAGCGATCACTTTTAGCCCATTGTCTAGAGCGTGGGCAACCTAAGAATAAGCACTAATGTTACAATTGCACAACTTTATAAACAGGTTTATTTAAAAAATGTTAAACTATTTTTATTTTATTCTAATAAAAGAATCAAATGTAGTGTAAAATTTAATTTAATTCTACATAATATGTCGAGAAACAAAATTGAATGTGAATTCAAGCTCACATAACTTGAACATTGTTCGACCGATTTGGATAAAATTTAAATGAGATCATCTGTAAAATATGCCCTTCCCATCCTCAGAGAACCCATATAAAAAAAATTACGACGAGAACCTTTGGAAGGGTAACATAATATTACCTTTTTATAAAATTATATTATGTACCTACAATATCTATAGTTGGACGTAAGTTGCAATTATTATACAATTAACATCAACTTATTATTTAAAGTGACTTGATAATAACTACTTTATCTCAACAAAAATATTGACACCAAGTTATCATACAGATTATAATGTAGCTACTTCATAGTGAATAAGGTTGCTTAAATCTCCATTTGAGTTATACTTGAACTTAAGAGTGCTTATACAATTGGACGCTCTCAAGCTCGCACTATTTGAGGAATTTTCAAAAAAGTAATTCTATGAATTTACTCGTAAATAGAAATATGTATCAAATAGTGCGAGCGGGAGAGCGTCCAATATTATTGCGCTCTTAAGATATATTCAATTTTATTGGCTACTATGATATTTCAGAATGAAGCTCTTAATTACTTTTTAATTAATACTATGTGGGTTCAAAGCCTAATTTACATTGACTTTATGACCTTACAATATTCTTTAACTAGCTGCGCCCAGCGGCTTTACCTGTACTGTAGCCTATGTTTTATTCCAGGGTCTAAGTTATCTCTTTACTAAATTTCTGCTCAACGGTTCACTCGTTTAGGTGTGAATGAGTAACAAACATACATCCAGACATACATTCTTACAAACATTCACGTTTATAATATTAGTAAGATAGGTACTTACTTTTTCAGCGACCAGTGTGTCGGATTCACCAAAAATGGTTCTGCGCTCAGAATGTCCAAGAATCACCCAACTGATGCTATTGTCTAAGAGCATGGCTGGCGAGATTTCACCTAAAAATAACAAGTGAATTAATAAAATTAAAAATTTCACGCTTGCTTCCAATAAAG
This sequence comes from Hemithea aestivaria, assembly GCA_947507615.1. NCBI lineage: Eukaryota > Metazoa > Arthropoda > Insecta > Lepidoptera > Geometridae > Hemithea > Hemithea aestivaria. The sequence goes on from OX382323.1 coordinate 9,102,391, forward strand.
GTGCAATCGCACTAAGCGGCAACTGAAAACCAGCGGCGCGGCGCGGCACCAAGTAATTTGTATGAAAATGCCGCGCCGCGCTGCTGACGCATAGTGCTGTATGTCCAATACATTTTCATCCAAAGATACTTGGCCAGGCCGTGGCCTGCAGCATGCAAGCAGTTGGCCTACAGTGCAGTTTTCACTTATCTTATCTTATATAGGGGGCTGACCAAGTCACACATCGACCCATTGGGATCTATTGTGCTAACCCCTTGCCTACCGTTTCATACTCTTCGAAAAGTGGTTAATTAAAAAGGTGGCAGTTGTCACTTAGTGTGATTGCACCTTAACTGAGACATTTTTAATTCATAACATGAAAACTGCTCGACTTATGTTGATCATTTAAACGGGACCTATTAAGTTTATTATGCAAAGAAGTAGACACTCTCCTGATGGTAGGAGATAACGCTGCCCATATAATCAGTACAGTGCCACTCAGGATTTTACAATGATTTAACCATTTGAACGCCACGGCACAAACGCATTTTCGTGCCCTGTGCGCCAAGGCACAATTTAAAAAAAAAATCCTACGAAAGAACTAGTGTTGCCAAGAGTCGATAAATATTTTTATATCACTTTATTAAGACTGGGTTTTTTGTCGTCTATAGACGTCGTTGGCGTACAGGACCCGCAAGTGCTTGTCAAGTATAGGTGACTTTGGCGGTCAAAAGGTTATGATGTAAAATTCAAGGTCCATTACACCAACGCTTCTTACTCAAGAGTCATAAGATGTTAAGACTTCAGCCCAGTAATTTCCAACAGAAAAATTTTCCTAATGGGTCCAGGTGTCTTGAAGTACAAATTACATTCCAAAAATAAAAAGATTCTGAAGAAATGTAAACCATTCCTCCTATTGCGTCAGAAAAAAATGATGATTAAATAAAAAAATAAAAAATATTTCACACACAGCGCCACCTAACCCCAAGCTAAGCAACTTAATGGTTGTGTTAAAGTGGTTAGGATAATGGATATAATACTTATATAACTTTTCTTTTGTAAATACATACTTATGTATATAATTATAGATATTGATAACCACCCAGACCAGAAACAAATACCTGAAAAGCCTAATAAAAAGAATACCTGAATGGAAAGTTGGGTAAGTAGAAAAGAAATATAAAATCTTACCAGTGAAAGCTCCTTTGGCAGCCTTCCAGCAGTTCTGGGCAGCCACTTGTATATTATCAGGTGCAATTGCTTTGACAACGTTTAGGTAGATGGAAGGTACGCCAACTACAATCTGCGAAACAATAATATAACAAATCAATTAGCTTTGTCTTTCATTATGAGAACGGTGAAGCTATGGAACTCGCTGCCGTCGTCAGTGTTTTCCGAATGCTATAAGATGGGTTTGTTCCAATCAAGAGTGAATAAGTTCTTACTGAACAAGCGTGCTACAACTTAGACTGCATCGTCACTTACCAACAGGTGAGATTGTGGAAAAATGATTGATAGTCTGCTATAAAAAACTGTTTTAAAGACTTTTCAAAAGACCACAAAGATGATTTCAGGGTTTTTGTTGTAAAATTTACAGTATCACTAAATAGTATAAAACAAAGTCGTTTCCCACGTCTGTTGGTCCTTATGTATGCTAAGATCTTTAACACTATGCAACAGATTTTGATGCAGTTTTTTTAAATAGATATAGTGATTAACCTTTTGACCGCCAAAGTCACCTCTACTTGACAAGTACTTGCGGATCCTGTACGCCAACGACGTCTATAGACGACAAAAAACCCAGTCTTAATAAAGTGAAATAAAAATATTTATCGACTCTTGGCAACACTAGTTCTTACGTAGGATTTTTTTTTTAATTGTGCCTTGGCGCACAGGGCACGAAAATGCGTTTGTGCCGTGGCGTTCAAAAGGTTAAGAGGAAGGTTTATATGTATAATGCATGCATAATATAGTAGAGTAACACTGACAATTTTCTGTTAGGCGCTACGAAGTGTGGGGTCCACTAGTAAGTATTATATTGGAGGTAAAGAGAGTATGAGGTTGGGAGAATTTTTTACCCAGGAAAAATGCAAATGTAGTCACCCTATACTGAAGGTGAAGGGTGGTATTCCCTCTACCTATCGGCTTATGGACCGAATCCAGGGGCACACAAAGACCAAAAGATTCTCTTAAGGGCAAGGAGATACTTTTTGGTTATTCTCACCTCAACATTGGGGTCCAGCTTAGCCGATGCCAACCTGTTGATGATTTCCTTTGACTCCTTAGAGTCTCCATTCATCTTCCAGTTTCCACCGACAACGAATTTGCGTGGCATTTTGATTGATTAGACTATAAAATAAAAACAAATATTTTATTTTACTGGTTTACAATGAACTTTCAATGTCATTCCCATTATTGTTGGGAACACATTGTTTGACTGAGACATGCAATAAAAAAATGTTTATAATGCATAAAATGAAATGAGAGTAGAGTTTTATATTTATTTATAAACCTACTAGCTGTGCCAACAGTACCCATTACTAATTTGCCAATTGGTTATTCTAGCGCCTAGGCTACCTACATACTAAATTACAGCCCAATAATTGATCCAGCCATTTAGACATGAAATAGTAAGAAACATCCATATAACTTTCCAATTTATAACAACTAAGTAACCAATGTAAGTAATTTTGTATTTTGAAATTTTACTAAGAATCTTTAACCAATGCTGTATGTGTGTCAGTCACGTCCCATAGTGACAAGCAGTTTGCAGTGGTGGCCAGTTGGCCAGGACTCACAAGACCGAGAGTCGAAGTCCAGATAACAAATCAGATAGTAATTAGCCGGTACGTCAAATCGTGGTCAAATAAAACTGGTGAGTATAGGTAGGTCACGTTCGCTTCGTCAAATCTTTAGAATAAAAAAATTAATAAGTCGTATAGTGCAATATTACAGTATTCTTATATTGCAGTGATAAGAAGAAAGTAGTCTTAAAAATACGATGCGGTCAGGTTATATTATTTGAATAACTTTTAAAACACTAATTACCTAAAGTTTAGACACGCCCAGGGGACTATTTACTTTTTAATAATAATTAGTTATATGGCTGATTTTAGTTAAATTTTAAACTATTCGAAGAAATTAATCTTTACTTGCCTGATAATTGCGAACAGAAATACTTGGCTGCCTGAATTATGACTGATTCGGAAATTCGGAATGATTTTAAGAGTATAACTATTTCCACGTTCTTCTTGTTGAAAAAAAAAATCGCGAGTTTTAACTTGCGTTACTATTGGTGAATGGTCGGCGTTTTGTACCAATCATTTAAATTTGCCAATCAGATTGCACGAAAATGTTGCAATTTTGTTAAAAGCTCCAAAGAGAACACACTTATTACGTTGACCTTTCTGACATTGAAGAATATTCTTTGGGGCGATGCTGATATTTTATTAATTAGCAACGTCGGAAAACGGCTCCAAGAGTTTATTTACATATTTAGTATTATTTGGTTTATTTTAGAGAAGATCAGTCGGTCAAATACGCACTCAAGAACAACTTTGTTTTCGGAAATGATTATGCCGTGCTACGAGTATTAGAGAAAAAATTAAAAAAGTATAACTCTCAAATGTCACTGTCAAATGTCAAATTATTGGTTGTCAAAACTGTGATAAAAAAAACTGCGGGGCGCCGTGCGGTGTCGTGTGCGGATTTTATAAAAGAATAATTATTATTGAAATAACTTCGTTGCTGAGGGAATATAATTTAAATAACATTAGATTTCCTCCTAACGCTTCTCTATTTCCTTAGCTTTTATTAGACGACGCTGGAAAGCGGCACTAATAGAAGTGTAAGAGACGAGGCTACGTGCTTTTAAATAATAAAATTGTATTTATTACAAAATCGTGAATAATATATTTTTATGTGTGTACAAAACGCCCTCATTTAACCATGTATTGTAAATTTTACCGGCAGGTAAGTTATAAAAATCATACAACTTAGTGTAACAGTTTGAAAGGAAACTGCAGAGGTCGGCGGTGCGTGGGTTTTGACACGTATTCAACCCTCGGTACTAGAAATGGATGGTCCAAGGCTAACCTGTTGTAAATACAAAAAGGTGAATTCGCCCCTTACTGTCATGAAATATTTTCAAAACAAGTATATCTGTCCTAATTTCCAGATGATTGTATCACACAGATCATGTCAGGTTTGTGTAGCTTGACATAATGTTTAGATAGAAACAAGAAACCCAAAATGAAAATGGCTTTTTCCCTAGGCCTTGAAATATTTTTTACCACCATTGTCCTACATAGTTGTGTAATGTACATAGGGTTGAGTAAAGGTAGCCCAAATATCTGCTATAATATAATATGGTAGATTTTATATTATTATGAAAAACATCTGTTTGAAGTAGATACAATCATTATTGTTAGGTAATTTAGGTTGGAGTGGTATAAAAAAGGAGAGACTTTTGTGCCATTCTCTTTTAAATCAAAGTGTCTTCTTAAGGCACTATTTGTACCCAGCAAAGGTTGCCTAGACCCAACAACTAGGTCAAAAATAGTACCTAATAGTATGGTAAAAATAGTATTTATAAATGATCAATTTTTTCAGATTTTGCTCCTAACACTAATGATATTTATCCAAATATCAACACAAGCAAAAAAGCAGAAAACATCTGTCTTAACAGATATTAATGATGTAAAAGAATTTAAGAAATTAATGAAGACTAAAACAAATGTCTTAATATTGTTTGTCAACGAAGGGAAGAAATCACAGAATGTTGTGGATGTGTTTAAGAATACAGCAGATCTGATGAAGGGACAAGCCACACTTGTTATTATTGACTGCAATAATAGGTGAGATATCATTTAGTTACTTAACACATTGGCTCCAGTGGCGATTTTTAGTCCTGTCCATTGGGCTGGTAAAATTAATTTCATATTGAAAAATCCTTTAACAAAACACAATGTTTGTCAGTCCTCAAAAACACAGCTGTTTTGTTTCCCACAGTCAATGTGTTAAATAAAGATTTATTTATCATTCTAGATTGTGTGCTGCTTTTACCTAGTTTTCATTTAGATTATAGAGGAACACAACATTTAAATCTAAGTATAAAAGTAAAACAAGTGACATAAAAAAACTTTTAAAAACAAGCTTTTGTTATTATTACCATCTCACATCAAAGTACTCGTCAAGACGAATCAAATGAGTCCAAACTCGATGGGGTTGCGTTGTTTAACTACGGAGTTCCTATGTCCACCTTCCAGCTACATCATCAGATCAGCTCAATATCATAATAATATTGCATTGTCATCTGATTTATACATGCGTGCAAAGTTTCAGCTCAATTGGAAACTGACAAGTGGATCAGAACAGTGGAAGAGAACAGACGGGTAGACAGAACGTAAATAAAAGCTTGTAAAAAATGTAAAAAGTGTGATAGCATCATGGTGAAATGCCAAAATATCTATTTGATGAGTTTGTACGTTTTCTATGAGCAATGTGCCATCTACAATAAAATTTAATTACTTTCAGTGAAAGCAAGAAGTTATGTAAGAAGTTAAAAGTATCAACGGACAAACCATACAACATAAAACATTTCAAGGATGGCGACTTTCACAAAGATTATGAGAGAGGCATAACTGTTAGTTCTATGGCTAACTTTTTAAGGGATCCCACAGGTGATCTTCCATGGGAGGAAGATCCTACTGCTACTGATATCTTCCATTTAGCTGATGGTGATGTGAGTTTTATTCATAATTTTCTGTTTTCGTTCTTTTACAATTATAATTTTATTATATAATACTAGCTTATGCTCGCGGCTTTGCCCGCATGGCAAAATCCTTTCTTACCGGAGGTCTATGTCATAAAACCAATCTATATTCAAAATTTCAACCCAATCTGTCCAGCGGTTTAAGCTATGTGTTTATAGATCAGTCTGTCAATCAGTCACTCTTGCCTTTTATATATTTAGACTAGCTGCGCCCAGCGGTTTCACCCGCGGTACTATAGCCTATGAGTTATTCCAGGGTCTAAGCTATCTCTATCCCAAATTTCAGCTCAATCGGTCCACCTGTTTAGGCGTGAAAGAGTAACAAACACACATCAAGACATCCATACATTCTTACAAACTTTCACGTTTATAATATTAGTAAGATTTAGTGTTAACTCCACTCTAATTTGTGAGTCTAACTAAGTTTTTAGAGGTACCTAGTTTAAATATTAATAACTATCATGGATTTCCACAAAGTCACACCTAGCCATGTACATAAATTTTCGTATAATTACTACTATGGCTACTTGTATCCGTTATCAGTGTGTTAACATGATTTTGATGATGGTTAGAAATCAAATGGCCGCAACCTGTTAAGCTTCCATTCAAAATATTATATGGCTACGGAAGACCGTTGGATTTAGTTCAGATAGAGTGCAAAATGATAATGTAGTCTTTACTTTATCACATGGACATCTTGTTATTCTATCTATCTACTCAGCCCGTATCCACCCATTGCTGGGTGTAGGCCTCCTCATGTTCACGCCATACCTTCCGATCCTGTGCGAGTCTCATCCAGTTCCCTCCGACATAATATCTTGTTATTGGGCACAAACATATTATTTATGCAGTAAATCAAATTCTCCCTACTTTGAAGATGTAACAATAGAAATTTAGATCTTCTAGAATATATTTTCTTAATATGTTGATTTATACGTTCCAAGATGACAAGGATAACATTTCGAATATATTATGTTGTAGCTACGCCCAGCGGTTTTACCCGCTGTACACAGCCTGTGTTATTCCAGGGTCTAAGCTATCTCTATACCAAATTTTAGTTCAATCGGTCCACCCATTTAGGCGTAAAGAAGTAACAAACATACACACTCACACAGACACACATACACTCACAAACTTTCGCATTTACTATATTAGTGTGATACCTAGTAGTTTTTTCTTGAGAATTTTAGATGGTTACATAACCCCTTTATTTAATTTTAGTGGATTTAGAAATCAAAGTTGTTTTACTATTTTTATATTGTATTTTTAGGCTCTAACAAAATTCCTAAAGAAAGGAGTTGGAACACAAAAGAACTCAATGGTAATGTTTTACGCCCCATGGTGTGGTTTTTGCAAGACTTTGAAACCGGAATATGTGCAGGCCGCTGCTGATTTAAAGGTATCCACTATCTCTAAGTTTATAGATTTTTTAACCTATTCCATATTACATAAATCTTGTTATAAGAAAATATATTATGTTAAACAAATGAATTTTAAAATAAAGTGACCATAAGCTGCTTTCAATACATAAGGACAAGACGGAAGATGCACATTTATTAACTGCTTGGTCGATTTCAGTAAAATTTAAATTGGTAATGGGACCACATGCAAAATGTCCCTACTTTCTTTAGTGCTGAAAGAAAATTTCGTTTAATTTATCATCTTGTTTAGTGCTAGTATCACCTTTTTTAATAAAAGACTAAGACCAATCCTCCCCTAGGTATTCATAGTATTATCAAATACAAGCTGCGCCCAGCGGTTTTACCCGCTGTACTACAGCCTGTGTTATTTTAAGGGTCTAAGCTATCTCTATACCAAATTTCAGCTTAATCGGTCCACCCGTTTAGGCGTGAAAGAATAACAAACATACATCTATACATTCTTATAAAATTTCACGTTTATAAATATAATTAAGATTAGTAGATTGCTGTTCTTTATCGTTACTTGAAAAAGGGAGATCATACCTTGTAATCAATTTTTTTTTTAATTCTTAAAATTATTATTATTTTAAGGGTGAAGCTATGCTCGCGGCGATAGATGTAGCTAAACCTGGCAATTCCAAACTAAGACAAATATACAACATCACAGGGTTCCCAACAATGTTCTATTATGAGTAAGTATTAACAATATACCTTTTTCTTGATAAAGTTATTTTCGTAAGGGGCGTACCTTTAACATGCACGCTGCTTCAATCATTTGGCGACTGTACATCTAGGCTAGCTTTTCAGGAGACACTGAGATAGAAATTTGCAATGCACAAGTTTCTGTCTTGGCCATGTCATAAAAAACGTGTCAAATAGTCTATCTCTAATATTTATTTCAGAAAAGGCCAATTCAAATTCCCATACAACAGTGACAATAAGAGGCAAGCGATTGTAGACTTCATGAGGGATCCGATGGCTCAACAAAGGAAGAAAAAAGAAGTGGTCGATGAAAGTTGGTCAGAGGACAGTGACGTGGTTCATTTGTCTGGTGAGAATTATAATACAATACAAATACTCTTTATTGAGACCTATAAAATAATACTAATTACAAAAAACACTAATAACAACAAAACTAAAACGAATACTACGAACACTACAAATTCGAATACTTAGAACCTACCTGAACCCGAACCTAAACCTAAACGAATACTTTAGTTTTATAGCAAAATATGAACATTTCTATGAAGTGCTGCAACTTTACTAAATGTGATCCAAAGATATAAATAAAGTAAGATATATATAAAGATACCTCTTATGGTTAAGCCAGGATTCATTTACTTGGCCGCGGATGAGTGCTTCGGCGTACCCGTTGCCCCGGCATTATGGCGTCCCGCAGGAACACCCCCAGGTTTTTTAGTGGATATCCCCGCCGCGCCATCTTTGGCGGGGGAGTCCCACAAACCGCCCCGCGCCCCCCGGCGTGGGGTGATGATGCGTAACGCATTTTTCCTGGGTTAAAAAAAAAGGATTCATTTACTTAAAATTTTTGAAAGCCACCGAATGATAAATTATTATAACGTTCGCTCATTAGGCTCAATAGCCATTATTATAGCGCTTCGCTAAGTCGTCCACATAGCACCAAGGAATGCTCAAAAACCCTTTTCGTCTGTTTGGTGTGGGTGTGTACCTCTGGCCTTAAGTTATTTGGAAAAAAGTTTTGTTCCTTTTGTAAAAAGGAAGGATTCAAATCTTCTTTGAAGTTTTCGTCAATTCTCTTTGTTTTCGTATTGCCATCGAGACAACGTCAATTTAGAAAGAATATACCAAAAAATAACATAATATTTGCTTATAATATGAAAAAATATTGGTTTCGAAATCATTATGCAATTTTGTAGGTATATAATCCGCATTTTAGGTAAGAGCTCTTGATAATATATAGGTTCTTTTGAAAACAGAATTCCAGAATTATAAAAGTCAGTATTTATTTTACAGGAGAAAATTTCGACAGTGTTCTTTCAAAAGCTGATCACGCTTTGGTTGTATTCTACGCTCCTTGGTGCGGTCACTGCAAACGTATCAAGCCTGAATTTGAGAAGGCTGCATCGAGAATTAAATCTGAAAAGGTAAATATCGATATTCAAACCTAAAGTCTCAGGGAACTGAGTGTACATAAAACTTTCTATTAGACCTGGGGAGTGATTAATTGCCTATGAAATATACGCTTCACGGGAAAGAGCAGCATTAACTGCTAAAAGACTTAAATAAACAAGTTTATTATCTCTTCTTCATATAAAAATAATAAAGAGGCCAAGCGCTACTCGGGCTACGCGCAATGTAGGCTTTCGTAATACTAGCAAATCGAATATCAACTGCCTTAACTTTCAGTGATAATATCTCTGAAACTAATAAATATATCTTAACCGTTATAGTTTTCCTGGAAAGTTTATTCTTTTGAAATACCTATGCAACGACACTCCATATGATGCGATAAGCCAGAAAAAATAAATTTCATCCCCGTCTTACATTTACCCTAAATTAATTAATTTACAATATTTTTTTGTTGACTTCGGAAGCCTAAAAAGGGTTAAAGAACTTATTATACCTCTCTTATCACCTAATTATATTGCTAATTGATTTTTCAAGTAAAAACACAGATAATGACTTGTTTTCCTTAATTTAGTTCCAATCATGCGCCCCTTAATTACTTTACAAAGGTATTAAAGAACAAGTTTTACATCATGTTGTAAAACAAAGCTATAAAAATTAAGTTAAATTACCGTGACAATCGCAGTATTACATATTACGTATGTTGTAATAATAATTGTTTTATAACTCAATAAAATGAAGTTTGTTGTCAAGGTAAAGAACATATAGTTCATATAATAATTATAATTACTGTTATCTATTACCATACACAAACAATAAAATTCCCATTTTGGAAAAAGTATCTTTCGGTCTAGTGTTAAGTATTAGTCAAAGGGCTTGTTCACGTGTACCCGCAGGCGCGGGCGCGGGCGCGAAATATCAAACATATGACGTGCTATGAAGGTGTTCACGTACAAAGGCACGTGCGGTGTAAGGAAAGTCTGCCGCGCCCGCGCGTTGCCCGCGGTGTATAGCGTGAACAAGCACTAAGAGTTAACATACACACTTTCACAAATTAATGCTCTTGGCTTCGTAGCCGTTAAGAGCATTTATACAATTTGACGCTCTCTTGATCGCACAATGACTTTTTTTAAATTCCTCAAGAGGAACTGCACAATATTATTGCACACATTTTAAAAGTGTTTTCAGTTTGATGTATTAAAAAATGGAATGATGAGATTTATTGAAAAAAAAAAATGTGTGCGTGTACTAGTGTACACACGTAAGAAGTGAAACTTCTTTAAGGCCTTATTTTTCGCAAAATGATCTACATGCAAGTGAAAGTACTCTTCGTCTGAACCAACCGTGGTAGGGGCAAGAAAAAGATGGCGCGTAACGGAAAAATGTGACGCGTAACCGAAAAATGTGACGGTATTTTTTTTTCCAACGCCGATAAAGAAGTTTCACTTCAAAAAAAAATAATATTGCTCCCCGTGCCATGGGGCGGGTGCGTTATGTTAGTAGGTGTGTAATACATGCATAATATAGTAGAGAAACACTGATATATCATTTTCTGTTGGCGCTACGAAGTGCGCGCGGGTCCCCTAGTTTCACAATAACACTTATAATATAAGACTTATCTTTCTTTGCAGGTGAACGGTATTTTAGGAGCAGTGGACGCAACGAAACACCCCGAGCTCGGTTCACGGTTCGGTGTGAAAGGATACCCGACTCTCAAATACTTTAGCAAGGGGGAGTTTCAGTACGACGCGGGACATGCCAGGCAAGAAGAGCAGATTGTTAGTTTTATTAAGGTAAGTTTGAAATAAATTAGTATGTAGTAGATCTAATTTACGCATAATTTCTCACTGTAGGACTTAGTCCTCCCCATGGCACACCTCTGTCTTCCTCCTTAATTGAAATATCTTAATTATTATTTATTTTCTGGTTTGCCCCACTGTTGTGCAAAGGCCTCTATCACTCCATTCTCCACTCTCATTTCTGTCAGATGTCATGATGTCAGGTACCATATGGTTGTCCAGCTTACGCAAATAATACGGCCCGCCATCTCCGTTTGAATCTATCGTGACGTCTTATTTTCTGTGTAGTGATCATAAGATTGTTTCTCTGATATGCGAAAGATTAAATCCAAACTAAATTTACGTTTCAAAATACTTGTTTCAAAATGATGACATTTTTTGTTTTTTAATATTGCTCCCCATGCCATTTTTAGGGTTCCGTAGACAAATGGCAAAAAACGGAACCCTTATAGATTCGTCATGTCTGTCCGTCCGTCCGTCCGTATGTCACTGCCACTTTTTTCCGAAACTATAAGAACTATAATGTTGAAACTTGGTAAGTAGATGTATTCGGTGAACCGCATTAAGATTTTCACATAAAAATAGAAAAAAAAAACAATAAATTTTTGGGGATAAACTCTTACCATCAGGAGAGCGTCTTCTTACTTCGTTGTATATAAAAAAGATGAATAATAATAATAATCTACCTAGCCGTTTTCGGCTACAGTGACTTGGTTTGTCTATAAGTATTGTAGGTACAAATCACCCATCAGGAACGGCTCGGAGCGGTCTTTTGGACAATTTATAATTTTAAATTTACGATATTATATATTTTTATTATTTCATCATAAAAAAAAAGATGAATAAATAGTTAATGTAACAGGAGCCACAGGAGCCTCCGCCACCGCCGCCGGCCGAGAAGCCCTGGGCTGAGGAGGAGTCGGCCGTGCGCCACCTCAACTCCGCGGCCTTCAGGACCGCGCTGCGAAAGATCAAACACGCCCTCGTCATCTTCTACGCGCCTTGTAAGTATCTTTTTATAGAGAATAGGGCTGCGTTTAACCACAGTCTCACCTGTTGGTAAGTGATGACGCGGTCGAAGATGTTACACACAGACCTAGTAAATACCTATTAACCCTCGATTTAAAGACTCCTAAGTTGTAATTTACAGGAAACACTGATACTGGCAGAGAGTTAAGTTTATTATTAAGATATGCCTTTAACCACTATCTCGCGTGATGTTAAGCGACGATGTGGCCGTAGATGGTAGCAGACTGTACCTAGAAGGCGGGATAAATCCCTCCCTGGCTTCACTGAACATTATGCCGGAACAAGGCCACAATGAATACAAGTCTTACATAATTAAACTGTGTGGAAACAGCCCGGTTACCTATTATAATACATGTATAGGAGGCAGGTAATCTTACATTTACTGGCTTTGACTCGGTTTGATTTTTTAAATTAATTTGTTACCTTTGTAACCCCCGACACAAAAACGATGGGGTGTTATAAGTTTGACGTGTCTGTCTGTGTGTGTGTGTGTGTGTCTCTGTGGCATCGTAGTTCCCGATCGGATGAACGAATTATGATTTAGTTTTTGTTCGTTTGAAAGAAGAGTTAGTCGAGAGTGTTCTTAGCCATGTTTGGTGGAAATCGATCCAAGATGGCCGCCGCTACAAAATGACGGATTACTTTTTTGTTGATGACCATGACCCCCTCAATATGGGTAACAAATAAAAGGGCTTAACTAGTAGAATACAACGCACTATGATAAATTTAAAATCCAAGATGGCCGCACCACAAAATGGTGAATTACATATTGCGTTGGGGTTTTTTTAATTTTTAGTTTTATTCACTTGTTTTACAAGCTTTTATTTACTTTCACCTGTCTCTTGTCTGTCTGTAATCAAATCTTCCAAGTTTAATTTGATCCACTTCCCGGTTTCTGATAGAGCTGAAATTTTGCATCCATGTATAAATCGGATGACAATGCAATATTATTATGAAAGAATCTGATCTGATGATGGAGCTAGAATGTAGCCATAGGAACTCCGTAATTAAAAGACGCAACCCCATCGAGTTTGGGCTCATTTCATTCGTCTTTTTTTTTATTAACTTGTTTATTATTAAAGCTGTGCCCGGTCGTTTTACGCACTGAAAAGGTATGTGTTATTGGTCTAAGCCAGGGGATTCACATCAACGTGCCCACCGATCAGACAAAAAATCAGTTCACGGATTTTCATTATTTTATGAAAATACGCGATATATATTGATATTTTAGGTCATAAACTAGTTGAATATCATTGTATTTTCTCCAACTGCTTTAAAATTTTGGAAAAAAAATAAGCACATAGGTATAATTATATATCAAAGTGAAGCAGTTTGACAAAAATCTATACCGGCCGCCGGCCACGCTGAAAGTGACGGAAGAAAAATAGGTTCTCCTTTTTCTTCACACAGAATTTTCACTATTGCCATCACACTCACACATAATATGGCTACTTCTAGTTGTATTACTTCTGTGGTCTAAGCTAATTTTAGCTCAACCGGTCCAGACGTTTAGGAAGAGATAACACACATACGCATATATACAAAAAACCCACACCCAGCCCGGTTTCCGATACATGTATATTATACAGGAGGCAGGTAATCAAAGGAGGGTGGCGAGAAATGAATGGATGAGGGTGGCAAGGGACAGGGGAGAATGGCATAATCAAAGGGAGGCCTATGCCCAGCAGTGCGCTATTGAAGGCTGATGATGATGATGATGTAATCAAAAAGCTTGAACTCGGTTTGATTTTTTAAATTTCACTAACCCCCGACGCAAAAACGACGGGGTGTTTGTGAGTGTGTGAGTGTGTGAGTGTGTGTGTGAGTGTGTGAGTGTGAGTGTGTGTGGGTCTGTCTGTGGCATCGTAGCTCCCAAACGGATGAACGGATTTTTATTGAGTTTTTTTTTATTTATTTATTTATTTATTAAGGACTCCCAACGTAGGATACACACAAATACATCGTTCTTAAGGCAACAGTATTATGATATTGTGTTCCCGCAATTAGAGGGAGCCACAGCATGCACATACAACTAAACAAAATATAAAATCTAAATAAGTTTTACATTTCAGGGTATTAGTATAGTTAAATTATAAGTAAATTCTATATGCTTTATATATCCTACAAAATTCTAATACAAATTGAGAGTATTATAATAATATGTAAATTTTATATGAAAAAGTAATTAACAAAATTAAAATTTTAAAATTAACGTTAAATTAAATTTAAACAAATTCAAAGTGTTTATTCTATTAAAATAATAAACAAAAAATAATCTTAAAAGTACAAATTAGTGTAATATTATTTGTTTTAAATATCTTTTAAATTTTGGAGCAGGATCCGTTATATCTATGCTATTGTGATGAGTCTTAGACAAGGTGTTGTAGTTTCTGCAGAGACGTGAAATAGGAGAGTTAAAGCCCAGATTTGTTTTTGAAAAGGGTATATTAAACAAGTTGAAGACTTGTTTTCTAGGAAGTCGAGATGGAGAATTTATTTGAAGGAGATTAGTTAACTCATTGCAGTTTACTATTCCATTAAATATTTTATGCAAATACAGCATATCCATATAGTTTCTACGTTCAGCAAGAGATGTCATGCGATAATGTTTCAGTCGAGTTTTGTAGCGAGGGACTTTTTTTGCTAAGTTGTCGGCGTAAATTATATGGTAGAGAAAGCGTTTTTGAATGCTCTCTATGCGTTTGGAGTAAACCTCATAAAAAGGGTTCCATATAGTGCTGCAATATTCTGTAATTGGCCGGACTAATGATTCAAATAATAATATTTTTGTTCTTGGAGACTTGAAATCTTTGCTGTTTCTAATGACAAATCCTAGAATTTTGAAGCTTTTAGAGACAGTTTTCAGTATATGAGTGTCAAATTTCAGATTTTCATCAAATAAGACTCCTAAATCTCTTATTTCATGCACACAATTTAATTCTTGACCACGTATCGAATATTTATTCTTATGTACAGTTTTGTTTCGAGAAAATTGGATATAATGACATTTGGAGACGTTAAGTGTCATTTTATTTATTTCACACCAGTCATCTAATCTTTTTAAATCATCTTGAAGCAGTGAATGGTCAGTTTGGGTCAGGATGGGTTTCATTAATTTTAAATCGTCAGCAAATAGATAAACTTTTGAATGGTGAAAGCAGGTGGAAATGTCATTAATAAACGCATTAAATAATATTGGACCTAAATGTGAACCTTGCGGAACTCCTGAGGTAGCTATGTACGGATTTGAGAAATAGCCACTAACGGCTACTTTAGATGGTCTATTTGTTAGATATGAAGAGAACCACTGCAATAGCGTTCCAGAGATACCTAGGTGTGAGAGTTTGTTTAGTAATATATTGTGATCAACTTTGTCGAAGGCTTTGCTAAAGTCTGTGTAAATGGAATCTACAGGTATTCGTTTGTCTACAGAATCAGCTAAGTCTGACGTGTAACAAAGTAGATTTGTGGTTGTAGATCTACTTTTAATAAAGCCGTGTTGGTAGTCAGATATGTATGGTTTTAGGTGCCAAGAGAGATATTTCACTACCAACTTTTCTAGAATTTTTCCAAATATTATTAGTATGGAAATAGGACGATAATTATTAACTAGACATTTGTCTCCTGATTTAAATATTGGAACAACCAAACCTTCTTTCCACAACTCAGGAAAAATGCCTTCTTTAAGAGATTGGTTATAGATATGTGTAAGTGGTTTTGCTAAGACAGTTGCACATTTTTTAATAAACACTGGAGGTATACCATCGCTGCCTGCACCTTTGTTTTCATCTAAAGATTTTAAAATTGATGTTATTTCGTTATTATTGAAAGTTAAATTACAAAGGGAAGTGGAAGTAATCGATTCTGTAGTGTTGTTTGGCGTGACTGTGTTGGGGTTCGCGTTGTAGGCTTGTATAAAATTTTCAGCAAATAAATTACAAATTTCATTACCTGTTGATGCAATTTTATCAGAAAACTGCATTTGCGCAGGATAGTTACTGCCATTTTTTCTTTTGCTTTTAATGAAGGACCAAAATATTTTCGGATTCTTTATGACAGCTCCTTCTATCAGTTTTAAGTAATTATTATAACATATTGTTTGGACTCTTTCGCAACTATCGCGCAAATCTTCGAAAATCGCGGAATCGAGTGGATTATTGTACTTTTTAATTCTTACGTGATATTTGTACTTCTCTTTAAGCATTCTTATAAGTTCTTTAGTGTACCAAACAGGGTAACTATTTCTATTGTTTTTTTTCTTGAATGGGATCTGTTTCTGTATTATTGTATTGAGGGTTGTGTAAAAGAAATTCACCATATTATTAACAGAAGATTGTTTTTGAAGTTCCGTTTCCCAGTCTATAGATTGTATTGACGCTTTAATTTGTTCATAATCTGCCTTGTGGAAATTAGGTTTAGCTACTATGTTAGACAGTAAGTATGATATTTCAATTTTTGATGGTACATTGAATACTAAGGCGGGATGAAAGTTATCTTCTGTTGTCAGAGGCTCACTATGCTGGAGGTTAATTATTGATTTATTACTTAGCACTAAGTCTAATATTTTATTGGTCCCATTTGGAATAATATTGAGTTGATTCAAGTCATTAAATGTTATAAAGTCTAAAAAAGTAGAGTTTACTTCTGAGTTAGTATTACATATTGGTATTAATGAATCATTTTGGTCCGTGATCCACTGTATGTTACTTAAATTAAAATCGCCGATAATTAACGTTTCTTCACTTTGAACCAGTAGATTCTGCGCGCTAGAAATGAAAGAGTCCAAAATATTAACGTTTACTGGCGGAGGAAGATATACTGCACCTATATACAATTTATTTTTATTATTACCTCTTGAATCTATACAGACCCATAGGTCTTCACAATCACTTTCGAATTCTGTTAATCTGTGTGAGTTGTATTGTTTTGAAACTGCAATGAGCACACCTCCTCCATCTTTTCGTTTATTAAACATGCTGGTTTCACGGTCTCGTCTATAAACTTCATATCTACTATCAAATAATTCTGAGTTATACACTCCATCGTTAAGCCATGTCTCTGTCAAAATAATTACATCGTAATTTTCTAGTGTCATATTTTTATAGAATGTCGTCGTTTTAGTTTTCAGTCCACGAACATTCTGGTAATATATATTTAATTGAGAGTAAGTCATATCTGTCTATATAATATATATAATTTGTTAACAAATATAAGATAGTATCTACGATACTACCTATTAAAATCTAAATATTACAGAGATCTTTGGTTGTATAGTGTTAAACTTGTAATAATAAAAAAGAAACTATTAGGAACTACTCAAGCTTTGACAGTTTTTCAATGCAATTCACAGTAATACGCTCAGATTCTTCATTCTTCTTTAAAAATACTCTTCCATCCCTAACCCACACGAATTTATATCCCAGTTCTTTGGCACGAGCCCGAGTTGCTGCATGGATAGATTTGTTTTCAGCAGACAGGTGCTCCATGACGTAGATAGGCTGCTTCTTCTCAGCTGCAATACCTAGGTGGCTGCTGTTTAAGCGCTCCTTCGGGTGTGCCTTGTTATACTTCATCGTGGCGGCCAAAAAGTTGTCGCGTAGGCGAGGATTGGCAAATTTTACTAAAATCGACCTTGGACGTTTAGTTTCCGGGTTTATCTTGGCAATTCTCGTGCATTGTGATATGTCACCATCCTTAAGATTGCAACTGATAACCTGCGCGAGTTGCATTACGGTGTTGACTGTATTTTCTGCTCTATTTTCAGGTACGCACTGAATTTCGATGTTGTTTGCTCTAGCATATTGCTCCATACTGTTCATACGCTTATTAATATTTTGAATGGAGTCTTTCAATAGGGCATTCTCTTTTTGTAGGTTAAGGATATCTGAGTCTTTCTTTTTCATGGCTGCCTTCATGTCGTTGATCTCTTCGTTAAGAAATGTAAAAGTCTGCTGGAAGTTGCTTACCATGTCCATCACATTCTTCTGTTGGGCTATAATGTTGTTTAGGGTCCTGCCTACCTCTTCCTTCATAATTTGCCTGAGTACTTTTCTCGTGAGTGGCTGGCTATCGTCATCATCTTCGTC
Source organism: Hemithea aestivaria (assembly GCA_947507615.1). Classification (NCBI taxonomy): domain Eukaryota; kingdom Metazoa; phylum Arthropoda; class Insecta; order Lepidoptera; family Geometridae; genus Hemithea; species Hemithea aestivaria. The sequence continues at coordinate 9,120,587 of OX382323.1, forward strand.
GTCGAGTGGTAGAATTTGCACTCGTTTAGGACGCTGTGTTATGTTGTCCTGTTCGCCGTCGGAGAAATTGTAATATTCATTGTCCGGACGTGCTGGTGCATTTGTATTGTCACGCTTTGGTTGTCTATTGCGACATTCTTGACATTTCCATTTTTTTTTGTGGTCATTTTTCATATCTTGGAACTGGTTTTGTGACACATTTGTACATTCCAAATCATACCAATGGCCACAATCAGAGCAAAGTAAGCACTCATGGTTTGGAATGATGCTTAAACAGCCAGCGCAGTTTTTAGTTGACGACATTTTGCAATAAATTGCGAAATTATAATGCGTTTTAATTATAGGCAAGAGAGCTTCAAAATTCGTGGAATTATGGGGTCACGAGAGTTCATTAATGTTGGCACTAGCGTAAGTAGTGCGGCTGAAAGGGCGTAAGCGCCGTGCAGAACGCGTCGCTTACGCGTTTTAGTCAAACACTGCAGTTTTTTGAACACGAAAGTTTTTTCAAAATGTCGGAATCAAAACAATTGTTTATTTTTCTTAAATTACACTAATACAACTCACGTTATTGTTAAATTGTTATTTCACTGTGTTTTTATGCACTTTAACTAGTTAAATCACTGTTCTATTTTGTAATTTGTATACTTTTTACCACTGAAATAATTTATTTATTGCGGAGCAAGTAAAAACATGTTGTTTAGCTGAGCGTGCGCGGGGGGAAAAAAAAAAAAAAAAAAAAAAAAAAAAAAAAAAAAAAAAAATTTTGTTTGAAAGTAGAGTTAGTCGAGAGTGTTCTTAGCCATGTTTGGTGGAAATCGATCCAAGATGGCCGCCGCTACAAAATGGCGGATTACTTTTTTCTTCCACGACCCCATCGATATGGGTATCAAATGAAAGGGCTTAACGAGTAGAATATATATATAATATAAAATTTAAAATCCAAGATGGCCGCCATAAAAAAAAATGAATTAGGTACGTATTGCGTTGGGGGTTTTTTAAATTTTTAATTTAATTCACTTGTTTGTTACCTATTTTTCAGGGTGCGGACACTGCAAGACAACTAAGCCAGAGTTTGTGAGAGCCGCCGAGAAGTTTGCTGATGAACTGATGGTGGCTTTCGCTGCCGTGGATTGTACCACTGAAGTGGAGCTATGTGGGAACTATGGAGTTAGAGGATACCCTACCATCAAGTACTTTAGCTACTTCGACAAACAAGTCAGCGATTATACTGGAGGGAGGAAGGTAACTCACTCAAACTCAAAATTCATTTATTCAAATAGGCTACATTGGAGCACTTTTGCAAGCCAATTTAACATTTTTTCTTTTTTTTTAAATCTACCGCTCGCTCGCAAATCATCTCTATGAGACGAACGAGTAAACTCATCCATACTAATATAAATATGTGAATCTGTGTCTATCTGTCTGTCTGTTACCTATTCGCGCTTTAACCGCTGAACCGATTTAAAGTTGGAATTTGGTGGAGAGATAGTTCAAGATCTTTTATCGCGGGGCGTTTCTAGTTATCTGAACGAATATAAGTACTAGCTTTCGCTACCGTGGATTGTACTACTGAAGTGGAGCTATGTGGAAACTATGGTGTTAGGGGATACCCTACCATCAAGTACTTTAGCTACAAACAAGTCAACGATTATACTGGAGGGAGGAAGGTATGTCCCGCTGAACCAATTTAGATTAAACTAACTGCTCCCAGCGGTTTTAACCGCTGTACTGTAGCCTATGTGTTGTGTTATTCCAGGGTCTAAGCTATCTCTGTACCAAATTTCAGCTAAATCGGTCCACCCGTTAAGGCGTCAAAGAGTAACAATACATCCACATATCTATACATCCATTCATTTTTACAAGTTTTAAAATATTTGTAAGATAAGATTTGGTAAAGAGATAGTTTAAGTCTCGAGAAAGGACCCTTTGAGTGAAAATTATGAAGAGTAACCAACATACAAAGATACATTTTTCCTGCTCAACCCGGATGAGCTTAGAGAGATGACCCCAAGGAAAAAAAAACATACATTCTCACAAACTTTCGCGTTAATAACGGTAGTAGGATGGATATAGATATAGGTTCTTACTGAACAAGCGTGCTACAACTTCGACTGCATCGTCACTTACCAACAGGTGAGATTGCGGTCAAACGCTTGTTTAGTCTGCTATAAAAAAAAGATATTGTAGTTTTTTTTTAATTTAGAATAGGACTGCGTTTGACCACAGTCTCACCTGATGGTAAGTGAAGACGTGGTCGAAGCTGTTACACACAGGCCTAGCAAATACCTATTAACCCTCGACTTGAAGACACCCAAGTTGTAATTCTCGGGAAACACTGAAGCGGGTTGGGAGTTCCAAATCATCGTAGTTGACTTATATTCATTTTTATTTGTAGGAGTTGGACTTCGTGTCATTCATCCACAGTCAGATGGGCACCCACGAGGCCCTACGAGCGGCTGCAACCACCCCTCAAGATGCAGGCTTCGGAGGCAACGTTAAACTGACCTTCGACGGAGACTATGAACAAACTATATCGGCTGCCACGCCCACTTTCATCATGTTTTACGCATCATGTGAGTTCATTAAGGCTTATAATTTGTTCTAATAGACGAAAAACACCAGCTGAAAAAAAACGCTGCTTAAGCTCGCTTAGTCCTTAATGACATGAGAAGCAATTAGAAAAAACATTTTTTTTTTTCAAAAACTCATCTTGCTGTATTTTACGGCATCGACGCTTCTCTTGGCTCGTTGCTATAGTGCCTACGCCGAGATGATGCCAGCTCTTGCCAGTCCTGAATGAAAAATAACAAAAATATATATATACCACTATTAATTCCTTTTATTCATAATTCTCTGTCTTTAATTCACAGGGTGCGGTCACTGCGTAACAGTAAAACCAGCGTTTAGTAAACTAGCGACCCAAATAAAAACCGAAAACGTTCCCATAAACATATACGCTTGCGACGCGGCGGAAAACCCCAAAGTGGCCGACTTAGCCGGCATACAAACATTACCCACCCTCAAAATATTCGCTGGGGGCAAAGAACTGGCCACTTATGAAGGAGACCGATCTATGGAAGACATGTTAAAGTTCTGCAAATCTCATGCCAAGGTCAGGGAGGAACTTTAATTTTCAATTTTAGTTAACATTTTTCTGGTAAACTCTCACCTACGTGATGATACTTAGTACATTTCCAGTTTTAGTACATTTTCAGAAATAAATATTTTTAGATAATTTCATACGTAATATTTTATAGCATTTACAATATATTAGCATTTATTAGTTGTTTGTAATATTTTTATGTATATTTTAGTCATATATAGATAAACTATATGTTTTAACAAATACATGTTTAAAGATTAAGCTTACAATTAAACGACAATAATGAATTTAAATACATAATATTTGCGATGTCAACTAAGTCATCTCATTACTACTAATATTATAAATGCATAATATGTTTGGATGTACGGGAATGGTTATAAAACCGATTTTGAAATTGATGTCCTGAAACGCTGCATTAATATTATTCTATTTTAAAGGTATACTCCCAATTTTCTGTCTTAAATGACAACCAAAGTTATTTGGAAAAAATTAAAAGGCATTATTTTGACAACCCTTTGCCATTGTTTATAGTAATCAACTAAGAATACTGTTAAAGATAATAAAAAAAAAAAACAGAGAAAAAAATCAAAAAGTCCATCTGTCTATTATTTTATTACGAATTATATTTCGTGCAAGCGAGAAAGTTGTACGCAAATACAAGGCCCTTAAGGTGTCTTGATCTTTGATCCTTGTAGACCAGACGAGAAAGTTGCACGTAATGACAAGGCCCTTAAGGCAAGGTGTCTTGGTTTTTGGTCGCTGTAGACAGAAAGTAATACACATCCTAACATTCGCCTTTATAATATTAGACTATGTGTAATTTGTACTTTACATTAAATCATATTTTATTACGAATATGTACAAGTATAGCTTTTACATTTTATTTTTAATAATTCAGTAATATTAACATTTAGACTATTACAATGTCGTATGTGATTACAAGAACAATAAATCTGTTACTGTATTACAGAGATTTATTATTACAAATTGTTATTTTATTATTATAATTAGCGAAACTGTAATTCCTATGTACGTATTATCTAGTTATATACAAATGTACTTATAAATTTATATGTATACAAACATGTATTTTGTGTGTTTAGATTTTATATTATAAAGTTAAGAGTACTCTAAAGGCATAAAGGAGGTAATTTAAAGCTCGTAGAAAAAATATTCCACATCATTTTTTTTGCTTAGTTTTATAATATTTGCCTTTAAGTAACAGAGGCGGATCTAGGGAAGAGGGGGGCACAAGTTCTATTCCTTAAATCATGTCAAAATTATATGAATGTCTATTGTCTATAAATAAAATAGCTTTTGCATTTAAAGGAGCTTTTCACTCCGTTAAAACAGAAAAAAACTCAATATTTTAGGCTTTAAGGGTGCGTTTCTTTAGTCGTGTCGCGGAGCAAATCGCGCCAGAATGCACAAATAACTGCTTAAAATCGCCATCCGAAAAAATCCGAGCACTATGATGTATGTACAATGCAGGATCTCATTGAGCCAATGACATAATAACTATACCTCTGTCTACTTACTGGTTCAAGCAGCTAAATATATTTAAAAACAAAGTCATTTCGACTCGAAAAGAAGAAGTCAATTCTACACAGAAACTACGTCAATAGAAACGTACCCTTACTTACTATCAGCAAAATTATTAAGCTCAAGCGAATTCCTGGATCCGCCACTGCATAAATGTATCCGTTTAAAATCTGCATTTCATAGTTATTATTCAATGTGCTAGAAACTAATAACTTACCAATATTCTATTTTTATAAGTATTTTATTATTGGTTTTTAGATCTTCGATATTATACACGTATTTATAGTGTTATTTTGTGGCGGAGAATTTACGCAAAGTAACTTCTTGAGCCCCTTTAGCCCCATGGTTCTTTGGGCCAATTTATTTATGTACAATATATTATATTACGTAATTCTCATTGTATATTCATAATTTTGATTGATAGTTGGTAATTCCTAACTTTTATGTACTTACTCGTATAGCTATTTTATAGTTTTAAACGCAGAAATCTCATTAATATAGCCATAAAATAATGAGTAAATTTCGTTTTTAATACTTCTATAAAAAAAATTAAAACAAAAATCTTGCTATGTTCTGTAAAAGTCGAAATTTTATTCATCCCTCATTTAGGGACTACATTAAAGAGTACATTAAGGTTGTTATAAAATTTGCAAAACGAAGTAAAATTTTGATCATAACAATTCTGGCAAATCTTGATCCGCATTCCTTACGGATTCGGATATGAATGTGTGAATTACAAATGTATTTATAGTTTACTAATTATATTTATAATATATTTTTATTCCAGTGATAGGATAAAATTGTTCGCAATGTGGCGTTAAGTGTCTATACAATGTACGAGTGGAAATAAAACATGCTTTATGTGTAAAATCTGTAAGTTGTAATGAGTATTACATTATCTATTTTGTAATGTAACTGTTCAGTTTTGGGTAAATAGTAAAATCCTATAAAAGTTAATACCATTCTGAATAAACGTAAAACCACATTAAATTACATTTTTACTTTATATTTCCAATATTTTTTTTTAGATGGAGTAAGTAAATCTGCATAATAATTTTACGATTAATTTTATGTATGCCCAAACCCAATGTTTTAGATTAATAACAATAAAATTTTGTTACGAACTTTCTAGTTTTATTTCTTTGACAGCAAATGTATAGGCGCCGTTTCCACGAGAAAGATTATTGCGAGTTAAGTACCTATTAAATATATCCATTATACAAGATTTTATTTCACCTGTCTGTGTCTGTCTGTAATCAAAGTTTAATTTGATCAACTTCTCGGTTAAACGACGCAACCCCATCAAGTTTAGGCTCATTTGATCTGTCTTGACGAGTACTTCGGTGCTAGATGGTAACCATTATAAAAGCTTGTTTAAAAGAAAAATATTTTCACTTGCTAAGTTTATTATGTTCACACGTTAATAGCGACAATAATAATACCGCAATATGCTCGCTCGTGGAAATGATTTCTCAGTTAAGATTAAACGCTTAGTATTCATTGAAAACTTTCACGAACTTCTATTACCTATAATAGATAGGACTACGCGGTAAGACTACTGGGAATAGGCCTAATATTGCGCGTATCCAGAGGCGGTTACAGACCAAAGATTTTGGGGGAATCAATTTGAGAAAATTTCTTTCATTGTAAAAATGCCGATATTGTTTTTATTGCGACTATAAAAGGCATACAATCAGTTTGTTTATTGCCAGTGTTGAGATAATTGTAACATTGCGTTTGAAAAGATGCATGAAGATCTCGATATTCATATGACTTTTACCTCTAGAAAAATTTAACACCTTAATATACCTATGCGTCAGTAGAGTTTTTATATAAACGAAGCCTAATAAATAAAATACGTGGATGTGGAGCTGTTTGCAATCGTAAGGATTTTTTTATTCTCATAATAAAAAGGTAACAAAGACTCAAATTATGTAAGTAGGTACTTAATTGTGTAATTATGTACAGAAAGCGTAGTAGAGACGTAGGATTTTAGGGGTCATGACATGACCTAATTGACATAATATTATAAGGAATAGAAAATAGAAGGTGGGGTTGCTGGGGAGCATGACGTGGTATACCTACAATAAAAAAGTTTTTTTTTTAATTTTATTAGTTCTCATCTGAGTTTATTATTCATCATACATTCGATTGCAGACCTTTTGTCGCTAGTACAACCCGCTTGTTCAGATGATGAATACAGTTTTCTTTCGGAGATAAATGCGTATGGCTTCCCAGCATGTTCAGAGTTGAGGGGATAATAATATTGCCGGTAGCAGAAATAGGTGGTCGTGTAACCGATGATGGAGCCAACGAACACGTCCTCCCAGTGGTGATGGTTCTCACAGTAGCGGCTCACGGCCACCTCGCTCGCCGTCATCAACGGCAGCAAGCACGCTAACACTCTCAAGCCGTGCCCACGACTTCTAGAAAGCACTCCCAACTTCCCACACATCCAAACACTGAGGAATCCCAACGAACTAAAAGATAAACTACTGTGACCGCTCGGGAAAGACTTCCTTCCTTCGTTGACGTCTTTCAAGTTCCCCGTACAACGCAGATCCCTCTGCAGCTTACCATTCGGGAAGCATCGGTAGAAAAAGTCCGGACGCGGTCTGCCGACGGCCAACTTCCCTGTTTCCGTTATAAAGACGGTAATGCAACACGCCAGACTCCAAGCTAGCAACGCTTGTATCGTGTCATCGTTTCTTGCGAGAATGCATGGGGATAATAAAACGAACAACGGCATGAAGAATATTAACAGAATCATGAGCCAGAGCGGTGTCAATGAGTCTCTGCGAGTTCTTTTTAACTCTTGTAGTTCTTTCTTCGTAATGAACTGATTGTAAGGGGGAAGCATTACATGCATCAGCAAAACTATGAGCATTATGGCGATTCTTACAGAAATTTCGGTCCAGAGATTTGGTGTATCGCTTTTGAGAGCTTCGAGACATCGCCACATAAAAGATTTCAAATGGCTTTGAGAAGTAGGTATGTAAAAAACTTAAAAAACTACTTTATAAAACATGCCAAATTGATACCAAAGACAGGGACGTATGATAAGAAATAATAGAGCACAGACTTGGTCATAGAGTTCCAAGTAAATTCATAAAACTCCTTGCAGGTGCGTATAAATATTTGCAAGTAAGTACCTACCCACGCGTCTCGAGTCTCGAGCCTTGTCGCTCCAACTTCCTGGCTATGTGAGTTGTGAGTGGCAAACGTGGTTACTTTCTACTGGTGTTTATCTCGCATAAACTGACATAATATAGGACATTAATGGTGTATTAATGGGCCTGAGTCGAGCACCTTCAAGACAACGGTAATAGTTAGGTACGTAGAAAGGGTTAAGGGTACTTTAGTACCTAGATAATTAGCCGTTATCGAAACGTTAGGACTAACTAGTAATATGCGCAGTTTTTCCCACTCGTAATGTAGCTATTAAAGATCTGTTAAAAATATTTATTTTTACGAACTTTTCATTCTGCCATTAAAAAATTAAAAGCTTTTTCAAATTGGTAATGGAAAACGAAGACAAATTAGACCAGCGCTTTTGGTGTACCCCTTACTTACATTAAGGGGCCCAATTTATGCTTCTTGTTTTGATATGGATGGATGTTTTTCTATAGGTATCTACTTAAAGATAAGCTTCAAGCTTTTGATGATAAGGACAATCCTCTAATATACATAACAGGAAAGTGATAGGCGGTAGACGTTACGAATCTTGAATCTTGGGTATTTTAGATGGTTATCTCCTTATATATTTTAATAAACGTAAGCTCACGGTTTTGCCCGCTTGGCGAAATCGTTTCTTATCAGAAGTCTACATCATAAAAAAAGGTGCATCTATTTCAAAACAATCCGTTTAGCTATTTGAGCTGTGCGTTGATTTATAAGTCAATCAGTCAGACGCGCTTTCTTCATTATAATATTGTGTTTTGATAAGCCTGGCGCCTACGAATAAATAATAAGTCCCTGGCGCACATTATTATTAGTTCAATTTTGCATGCCTAAAGACATCTAACGTCATGCCTAAAGACGCCTAAAAAGCTTAAGGATACCGTACCTACTTATAAAATAGAATAAAAAAACACTATTGCATACTAAGATACATAGGAAAGACTACCAATATAAACTTCAAATAAAAGGTAAACAATTGGCGGTCTTATCGCATAAAGCAATGATCTCTTACATACAACCTGGCTGGAAGGAAATTTAAGAACCATGTATAATACATACATATCTAGTATTGAGCTTAACAGTGTAAGTATACCTAATAGCCGTAACTCTTGTGCCTACCAAGTCTTAAGTAACTAGTTGCAAAGGTTATACCCGAAACTAACATAATAATTGGTGGGTATCCGATATTATTGGAAGAAACCTGATATTTACGGTCACTAGAATAAAAAATATATGTATGTGGGTCGGTAGGTATGTGTGATGGATCATTGAACTGTTATGCAATTTAATTTATTTTGTCTGACATTTAGATTCAAGTTGCGGTAAAATGTTTGGTCAGAGAATACACAGGAAAATTGATAAGTAGGTACCTACCTACAATAAATTACAAGTCTACAATCTACAAGTAAGAAGGGATTTTGATGCTTTGTACGTCGATATTTTATTTTGATTTGTAGGTCATTTCCAAAAACGCCACGTACATTTTTAAATAATGATTTCTAAAAAAAAAAACAAACTATTATTTAAAATTATACAACTAGGTGCGTATACAATATACCTACATGTTATACAATACAATGTTATTATATTAATGTAGTAATTAGAGGTCACACGTCGGCGCAAGCGCAGGGCGTTGTTACGCAACCATTGCACCGGAAACTTCCACTCTAAAAAATAAAAGTGAGCGTCTGATGTAATCAGTATGATTATTTTGATATAATCGCCGGTGAAGATCACACGTCCACGGTTCTGTGAACCGGCAGTATGAATGAAACAAGCTTGCTCTTTTTTCCTGAACTCAATACAAGTTTAATGTCACTTATTTCGTCTTCAAGCTAAAAAACAAATTAAGCGATAGAATGCGGTGAGCGGTTTATTTGTGCGGACACGTGCTGCACCCAAATAAACAGACATTATGTTCGCTTTTTAGAAACAATACAAAAAGTTCCATTCATGCGCCAAACTGCGAAATCGCGTGATTAATATAATAGGATTTGAAGAACTATGATAAAAGCTCAACAATTTTCTACAAGTTCAAAATGGATCTCATTTATTAAAACATTCCAGGTACCTACATAGGTAGTGTTTTGTTACAACACTAGAACGACTGTTAAAAGTTGATTTCTCAATAGTAATGGGGTTTTTAAACATAAGCTCTAGGCGATTTAGCTTCACTTTGGTATAAACATCGCTCTTTATTCAGCACATGTGATCTTGCATGATTGTGGCTCAAACAATCGTGCGTATGGTCGCATGACCGCTTTAAATTCACGAAATAATAATATTATAATGTACTTAGCGCCCTTATATAGACGTAAAGCGATGGGTTAAGTAATGGCCAACCGGTAACTACATGGGTGACTAACTATGTGTGTCGTACTCAAATTACATCTGCCTTGGTTCTAGTTGCTACAAATCATGTTACATGTTAAGGCTTAACTCATGACATAGCCGATAGCCGTGTACGTTGTATATCAAAGGCACAGCGTGACCTAAAATACTAATCTTTGATTACATCAATTTTAAGAAAAAGATACCTTTTTCTGCCTCACTTTATCAGGTGCCTATCACAGGTGACGGCAGATTTATGTATCGAATGACTATTATTTCTACATACTAAATCATTCCCTTTTTGCGAAGTTCACCCTAAACTTTTGGGCGAATCTATAAAACCCTTTTCCATAAATGTTTATCATCCTAGCCATAATACTTAATTATAATAGGAGCAACTTCGAAGGCATTTTTTTACCTACAAACTACCAAATTAATACTTATACAATAAATGTCATAAAAATAGGTCTATCCGTCCGGTCTATCGTCTATCCGTTTCAGAAAAGTTCTAAAACAAACACCACGAGATTTTTTTTATATAAGAATATCTATTCTTTAAGTTTTAGGTGTGCTACTAGTAGGCCTTTCCAAAGTTGTGAAATTTTACACTACCTGAAGAGGAATGCCTATTACATCTTATTAAGTTCTTCATTAACATTAAACATAAAATATTTTTACACTTTCCTCTATTCTGAATGAGCAGCAAAACGTGGAGCTTACCCACTGGAAAATTGAACTAAGAATTTGCATATCATTAAAGTAAATTGTTTCGCGTGAAGTTCTAGTAAGCGGAAACGTACAAGTAGTAAAATTACGTATTATTATTTTAACAAAACATTCTTTTGGACTGATTAAGGGCTTCGTGTTTTTTAAACACACAGTTTTTACCGTATTGGCAGTTTATTTTGATATAGGAAAACATTGTTAAATCCCCTTGTAAATCAAATTTAGTGCTTTAATAAAACAATATTAAAAAGTATTCAATGTTTTTCATAATAGAAAATATCATATTTCTACACCTCATAAAATATGTAGGTAAAATATGTATTTTTACATACTATTATATAGGTACATACCTAATAGGTATGTAGTATGTAAAAAATATTAGAATGTGCATTGCATCTATATTGATTTTCATAGGATATTGATGATGAGATGTTCCAGCCTATGATCCAGATTTCTTATAATCTATGTACTAGCCGGTTTTTCTTACTATATTCCCAATGGTGGTGTGGAATGCAGTGGATGCAGATATGACGGATGATAGAGCAGAATGGAGGAGAAAAACGTGTTGTGCCGACCTTACCTAGTGTGGGATAAGGGCAGGAAGAAGAAGATTCCCAATTTTCATTACGAATAGGGTAGACATTAAAACATTTAACAAAATATATAAAATTTATAGCTAACCGTAAGGGCAATAACTTACCTGAACTAAAAACTCCATTCATGACATACTCGTACTTATCTAACTTAGATTTATGGCTTGGCTTCGTCGCCTTTATTATGAGTGTGAATGCTCCGGCCAATGACCAACAGGTTTTGCGGGAAGTTCCGTACTGTCTAGAGTCTAGAGCCTATATCAATTTGAAATTATAACAGTAAAGGATCTTTTACAACTACATATTTACTTATCTGTCTCGAAATTTTAATTAATTTCTTTGATTCTACGTAGGTAACTAAAAATAAAATAGTAAAATTAGGACTGTGGTCTATTTGTTTTTATTAAGTACACATACTACCTCTATGTATAGACCATGAAGCCCTTGAGCTTTAGAAATTGGGTCGAGCGCCCTCTGCGCTTACTAGCTGTCGGTTAAAACTGTTGAGAGTAGAGGTCGCAATGAAGACCAACAAACTAGGGCTATTAAAATAATGTCTTTAAAGAAGTCCAATGCGTTCCAATAACCACGACGCGACGCAACGAGACGTAGGTACAGCAGTATCTTTTGTGGGAAACGTAAATTTTAAAATACTGGAAACTGGAAGAACTGCTTTAGATTGGTAGGGCCTACTTGTAGGTAGGTACTACAGAAGTAATCTTTATAATACGAGAGTATTACCATCCTCCCTAGTGGGCTCCCTTCCGAATTTAGAGCTCTCGAGTTCTATATGTATAAGGTATATATTTTGTGGAATTTCTATTAGATATAATTCTATATTTATTTATGTCTGTTAGCGAGACACAAAGGCAGCAGCAGGGTAGCAGTTTCGACCCTCAACATTGAGACCCAAACTCATACTCAAAATTCATTTATTCAAATAGGCTACATTGGTGCACTTTTGCAAGTCAATTTTACATTTTTCTATTTTAACACTCTACCGCTCGTTCGCAAGGCATCTCTATGAGAAGAACGAGCAAGAAATTCACGAGGATTGCATTTTTTAAATATGTGTTTACAATGTTTATCTTGGTTACATAATTTATTGTGCGTTTGAGGGGCACCAGCTGGTTTATCATGCAGAGGTTTCCAGGCATCTTTGTCGTCTATGTATTGACTTTATAATAGACCAAATTAAGAGATAGTATGAAATAATTTATATTTAGGTAGGTACCCTGTCTTCGTAGAAAATTTGAACTATGGATCAGGGTTTCAATTATTGTTTCTCATACAACTTATAGAGGGCAGTCATTACGTCATAATGCGAAACTTTTACCATGGTGAGCTTAATTCGTCTTTATATTAAGTTGACCTCAAAACCCTAATGGATATAGACTCTCCCAAATAAGAGCAGGTAATTGAGGAAATACATTGTTATATTATAGGTTTCTTTTCTATTGTCATAAATAATATCTAAGTTAAGTACAAATATCATCGTAGGTAAGTGAGTCCTAGCGTTGTATTATACTCGTAAATAGTAAAATGAATATAATTAATCCTATAAGATTGCCTGTATTAAGCCTGTGAATTGTTACCTGAAGTTTTTAAGATTAATTTAATGATTATAACTTTTCTTTACTTAAGATGTACAATCTATACATAACTTCCCACAAAACAAAATTTGTTTACCAAAGAACTCTAGTTTCCCTTACGTAACTTACGAGTAACAACTAAAAAGCGCGGAATAGTTAACATTTTAAGCACACAACTTACGAGTACATTAGAGTGATACTGTACTTTTGTAGAACTGTTTAAAACTTCGATACTTATCTACTGCGAGTACATTGGACTTCGTGCTTTTGCTTATATAATTCGGAGATATGAAGTGTGTAGGTACCTATAGGTAGTTACATACTTCTGTACCACAATAAATGAACTCATAATGACTATGATTTTTTTTCTGGGTCATACCTACTTACCGAGTAAAGTTTGATGGCACGTTTCAATTATGCTTTTAAGTACCTGTAAATTCATTATTTTTATAGATATTGTAAAAACAAGGTTGATGAAATTCTTTTTTCATACTTAATTATTATTTGTAGATTGGAGACTAATATTTCGAGTATATTTTTGACATTAGAATGTCTATATATATATATATATTATGTATGTACTCGTAATAATTATTACATAAGTGATGCATACGATTTATATACTTACCTACATTTAATACACGGAGCTTAAAAAAAATTATCATAGAAACGACAATTTTTACGAAAGCCCATTAGTTCACGCGCGTAGCTCGAAAGTAGGTAGGTACTATAAGTATCTTACTAATATTATAAACGTGAAAGTTTGTAAGAATGTATGGATGTCTGGATGTCTGCATGTCGGGATTTATGTTTCTTACTCTTTCACGCCTAAACGGGTGGACCGATTGAGCTGAAATTTGGTATAGAGATAGCTTAGACCCTGGAATAACACATAGGCTAGTACAGCGGGTAAAACCGCTGGGCGCAGCTAGTAATATTATTTTCGTTACCTTTTTACGGTACAATAAACGAATCGTGCTGAAATTTGGCTACTACGAGTATCTTAGAATAACATAATATGTATTATTCATAGAAGTTCGTAATATAATTAGTCTAAGAAATTGTTTAATTACGAGTAGGTACATGAATAATTAAAAATGAAACTATTCGCATTATGTGTTCACTGCTCTAGTTTATTAAAAACTGGTTAAATAATACTTAAGTCTAATGCTGCAGCCACAGTTAGAAGCCACATGACAGTCTTTCATAATAAGTTTCTACCCAAACTACATCTCCCGTGTTTTTAGTCGTGACCTAGTCCTAGAATTAGCTATATACCTACTACCTTTATCGAGGAAAAGGGCAAAAAAACATGTTCTCAAGATTCCGTCCAACCAGGTTATCTGTAAGATATTGCTCTATGCGATAAGACGACGTAAACAATTTACCTTTAGCTTTGTGAATATTGTCTACTTATGAAACAATTTCTTGTAACTTACTGGTTTGCAATAAAGATTTATTGTTAGTTACCAGAGGATTTTTTGTATTGTAAGTATATCCCTTTAAAATCTGGCGTGCACAATTGTAGACATAAAATACAATGAAAAAAATTGCATACCTAAATCTTAATACTAAGTAGAACAGGAGTCCGCATTTATGCATATTAAGAAAAACTAGATTTTCAGAAAAGTTGATGACTAAATTTTATTTTATTTATTTTTTTAATAATCTCCTTACTATACTTTAGACACACGGAATTTACCAATTCCACAGGATGAAAAAAATAATTCAGGTCTGAAAGGGATAATATGATACTCCACAGTAGTGTGGCTATAGCTTTACATTATTGTTTCTTAGGCGTAGGAATGAGCACGATTTCGGACTATAGTGCAGACAAAGATATATTATGAATGTCCAGTGACTACGTAGATACTTTTATCAATCGCATCACATCTTTCAAACATAACAAAAACAGGATTTTTTGAATAAGCTTCTACTAGAATTCAGTAAAAATATTTTGTAAATCCTAATCCTACTAATATTATAAAGCCGAAAGTTTGTAAGAATGTATGGTTGTATGCATGTCTGGATGTATGTTTGATACTCTTTCATGCCTAAACGTGTGGGCCGATTGAGCTGAAATTCGGTATAGAGGTAGCTTAGACCCTGGAATAGCACATAGGCACAGCTAGTATTATTATAAATGCGAAAGAATGGGTGTTTGTTACTCGTTGTTGGACGCCTAAACAGCTGAATCGATTGGGCTGAAATCCTGAATTTAGTATGTAGGAATCGACTCCAGAATAACATAGGGTACTTTTCAGCAGGTAAATCTCCTAGAGCTGCTTCGCTTTAGAGTTTTATAGTATTACTAGCTTACCCGGCAAACGTTGTTTTGCCATATAAATAATTTCCTAGTAATTTCTAGTGTAGACAAAAAATAGCTTACTTATTGGAAGTATGTATGTATTTTAGAATGTGTGTATATTGTATGTATGTAAGAATGTGGTATATGCGTGAAATAAGCATTATTTTATGAAAGAAATTTTCAAACAAAAGTAAAAAATTAAATTTTATGAAAACATTGTCTCTTATATTTTTTTCATACAACCAATATTTCCATTGACATTTCAAAATAAAGACTCATAATGATTGATTTTTTTGAAACTATGAAAATCTTAATTGTTCAATTACATTTTTTTTATAAAATTAAATTAAAATTACATTTTTATAAGATCAACAACATTTTCAATATAAATAAAAAAAAGTATACTTACAACACAAAATCCGTTGTTATTGGAAGCTCGTGTCACGTGTTGAGTACTTTTGAGGTTATAAAATCACTTGATTAACTAATCGTGCAAAATACACTCAAAATTGATAATTTAATTATTATTGATAAAATAGGAATGATTAAAAGTTAATATGAGAGATACACTGAGATAGCAAAATAATAATTGTCAACGTTACTACTACACTTGATGCATAAACAATAATGATGGCCGACAACTGTGTAGGGAGTGAGAAAGAAAGGAGACCGGCTTCGTTCTCATTCCTACTCCGTGCTGTTTACTGGGTCAGAAGTGACACCTGTAGACATCTGGCGGGGATAACTAATTAAATGACGATTGATCAGTTTTCGACCGGAGAGGAAAAATGATTAAATTACTAAAATGGCCATTAAAAAATAAGGGTTGATCGTAGAAGGGTGAAAATTAAGGATTGTATGTATTTTTGTATGTTGTATCATAAAAAAATAGAAATTAAAAATTTTGTCTAAAAAATAAAAAAAAAATTTTAGGGGTAGACTACCCCTAACATTTAGGGGGATGAAAAATAGATGTTGGTCGATTCTCATAGATACCGGATAAGCACAAAAAATTTCATCAAAATCGGTCAAGCTGTTTCGGAGGAGTATGGCAACGAAAACTGTGACACGAGAATTTTATATATTAGATTTTCCTTCTTGTTAAATTTATGCGCAAATTTTATTCAAAACAAGATTGGCATATTAAAGTGTTTGTTAAGGCATTATGCTTCATTGCTCTGAATTCGAGTTATTGACCAGTGCGTATGTGACAACTTCACCGTTTATGTAACGAACCGGACTATTTTATACAACTGCTCACAAAAAGGAGTAGTAACAATTAATGTCATGTTACAAACGCTTTTGAATTTCGTTGAGACTAAGATAATTGGGAATGATTTGTGACAAGGCATATCATTTATAATGTTAGTAGGGTTTGCTACTTGATCGATTTTGCTGAAATTCTGAACGTACCTACCACCATCATCACCGTTAGCCTATATCATCCCACTGATAAGGATAGCCCTCTAGTGCCAAGGATTCGGGATACCCTCGACCTATATAGAACTTACTTGTACCTTAATAACACCGGATTCTGGATTTCCACGAATGAAACAGTAAGCCTCAAAATTTTAAGTAATCATCATCATCCACAGCACGTCGTCTGCTGGGCATAAGCCTTCTTCATGTTATGCCACTCGACCCAGTTCTGTGCCAATCTGGTCCAGGTGCGACCCGTGACTTTTACAATATGTACGAATCATCCATCTAACTGCGACCCTTGACCACCATTCAGTATATATATTTTTAAATAAAAAGGCAGTTATGAACCATCGATATGAGCTTATTTACTCGTATTACTAAGCTTTTTGGTTACTTACCTAACTGATCTTATTTGGAATGGCATGGTTCGCGATTTCTGTTTGTGCATTTAAAAGCCTATGTTCATGGGCCTATGTTTTGGGTCCAATTTATTCCATCTTTTTAATAATTTAATCGGTTTTGTAGTTTGCTAGTAAATAGGTTACAAATAGTATTTATTGTATTCAGCTAGCCTTACATAGAACAATTATACCTATGTGCAAAAAGTTTCACGGTCTAAGCTGCCTACATGCAAAATTTAGGACAGTTGTTACCTCAAGAATAACAACAAATATCTATTACACTACATATAACGTTTTGGGTATTTTTAATGCGAATATACAAATTCAACGCAAATAACATAATCAATATAATTTCCCCGAATTTAACTTACCTAACTAACCCTATTTATTAACGAATATGATTATTTAATTATTTGTTATTAAAAAGATCTTCGCGATCAGAGTAAAATCCCCGACTGTGTGGACATTCACCGTCATATAAAAGCGGTGGGCTAGGAAGCTGAGGCATATCTTAGTTGGCGTTCGATTGAACAAGAGTTACCGGGTGTAGAGGTCTTAGCGAAGGCCTTACTTACGCATCATGGCTTCCCTATTAACAGTGAGTACTTCATGTGCGAGAAAGTGATTGATTGATTTATATCAAGACATTAAGTATCGACATAAAGATGCATTCACGCAATAAATTCTCTTGAGGATCATTTCTAAGTGCATAGAAGCATTAATTTAAGACACTTAATTTAATCGCCATGCATTTTGTTTATAATAGTTTGTCCAATGCACTTTTAATTGCACATTTCATATGCAATTCTCGAAAATATACCTACTGTTGGAATCGTATTATTGTTTACGATTCGGCTTTATGTAATATACTCGTAAAAGCAGTGTTATCACAATTACAATGTAATTGTACTTATTACGAGTACACAATGTGTTGTTTTTATGAGATCATTAAAAGTTTAGGTCTGTGTGGCGTAATTTTTCTTTAATAATTATTTTACTCCATAGAATAAATGAAATAAACCTATTTAATCATGTACAAAGTTAATTGTTTTATTGCTGCTAAATTCATTCTTAGCTAATAGGTGCATATTTTGAACAGCGACAAAATAAACTAAATCAATTTAGTAAACGCCTAAGATCTAAATACAGATACGAATGTTATGATCGGATCTATTATTATATAGTTTAGCATCGCTTTAAAAACAAATAAACACTTTGTAAACAACGCGCCAATATAATAAGAGCTTATAAAAGCTCTACCGTTGTGAAGTACGGTAAAGCTGTTATGTTGGTAAAGTTACATAATTGCGTTACGTTGATTGCGAACCCCTGCGCGCCGGACGCTCGCGTTGCCTCATTCGGAACTAGAGATTCCATCTTACACTAGACAGTACTTTCAATTTCATGCATAAACATGAGCCGTAATAAGATTACATGATACGTGCATTATGCATCACTTAATGATACCATTCCTCGCTGCGACTAAACTAACCCACTGTTATTATTTCAGCTGTGCTGCTTTCTCCTGGGTACGATTGGTTTCTCCCTGGCGACTTTTGGACATGGACATAAACAGTTAGTATTCACGTTTTCACTATTATCTTAATTTTATGCGTATTTTTTACTCTAACACTAAGTCTTTTATTTAATGTCTTAACACCATAAGATTAGTTACGCTACATGACGCCAATAACCGCAAAAAATGATGCAATTTGGTTGAGATTTCTATAAAAGATTCTCACGCATCTCTTCATTGCGGTAAATGGTGAAAATCAAGCTATTGTATTATAATGATAGATCTTCCCTTATACCTTGTTTTCACTCGCACCGCGTTTGACCTGAGCTGGCGTAGCGATCTATTGTTGTTATTGGAACACCATTGTATGATTGTACCTTTTGTAACGATGCGAAGTTGTAATAAACGTAATGATGTTATGATGTGTGACGAAACTGTGAGTTGAACTTCACATTTGCTTGTTGCAGCGTACACATCCGGGTTCACATCCCGGAGCATCGTCCGACTAAGGAAGTGATCGTCATCGGGGACAGCCACGGAGAATACGGCGGCGGTGGCGGCTTCGAGTTCGGTGGAGGGCACGGGGGTGGCCACGGGGGCGGTCACGGAGGAAGCAGCTTCGGCGGGGGCCATGGAGGAAGTGATTTCGGAGGCGGACACGGAGGATATGACTTAGGAGGCGGCCACGGTGGTGGCGGTGGACACGATTTCGGCGGCGGTGGTTACGAGATCATTGAACATAGCAGTCACGGCGACAGCGGATTCGGAGGCGGCCACGGAGACAGCCACGATCATGGCATTATTGAACATAGCAGTCACGGTTCAGGTGGATTCGGAGGCGGCTTCGGAGGCGGATTCGGCGGCGGATTCGGCGGAGGACACGGAGGCGGCCATGTGTCGTTTGGCGGACACGACAACAGCATCGGAGGAGGATTCGGTGGCCACGAACATCACGGAAGCGGCGGAGGTTTCTCTGGTTATTCTTCTGGAGGACACGACAGCTACAGCGGCGGTGGAGGATTTTCTGGAGGTCACGACAGCTACAGCATCGGACACAGCAGCCACGGATCGAGCTTCGGTGGTTTTGGAGGAGGATCCGGAGGTCACGGTGGACTGGAGAGCTACAGCGTGGGAGGGCACGGTGGGAGCGGCGGTCACGACAGTTACTCAGGGTTGAGCAGCTACGACACTATTGGCGGAGGTCATGGTGGAGACAGCTACAGCCTGGGTGGGGGAGGACATGGCGGTGATAGTTACAGTCTAGGAGGAGGTGGTCATGGTGGTGACAGCTATAGTCTAGGAGGTGGCAGTCATGGTGGTGACAGCTACAGCCTGGGAGGAGGTGGTCATGGTGGTGACAGCTACAGCCTGGGCGGTGGAGGACATGGAGGTAGTCACGGGAGCAGTTTCGGTGGGCACGGCGGTGGACTAGGGGGTCACGGTGGAGCCAGTTACAGACTTGTAGTCAGCGATCATGGATCAGAAGGTGGACACGGTCATGGTGGATTCGGAGACAGCGGCGGCTTTGGCGGTGGCCACGGAAGCTTCGGAGGAGACAGCTACTTAAACGCCATCGGTGCAGGCCACGGTGGTGGCCCCTACAGAAAATGAAAATCCTAAAGAATAAGAGGGATGTTTGGAAGCAAAATGTCGCCTACTAAGTCATTTCGTTTATGATAAAATAGTACAAGTTGTTTTTGTTATGTACATACCTAGGCTTAAGGTTTATCTAAGTTATTGTTGATTTTTAGTAAAAATATTTAATACTTTTTTGTTATTTGTTTTATTGCTATGAAGCTGGGCTAACATAGGAATATACGAGTTCCGAGAGATATTATTATGTAGGCGTATAAATAGCTAGGTAAAATGACGTTGTTGCAAAAAGCTATAATTTCTACGAGTGAATGTATTGCTGCGATACTCTCACTCGACAAGATTGTCTTTACATAGATTATAATTTATAATGTGTAGACTAGTCACCTCGCAGGTTTTATATCCTTTCGACCATTCACTCATTTATAAACACAGAACTTATATTTTTGTATGGTCAAAGAACCACACAGTCCCGATATTGTTATGTTATGTTAGTAGAAAGACATATTTCGTTTTTCCTATAAAACAAGGTCTCAAATTTATGTAGGTACTTACTCGTACTCTATTTTATATTCTTACTTGTACTTAAGTACTTACCTGCTATGTGGTATTTGTTATTTTCCATTATTTGTCAGCAATCTTTGTATTGCTCCGAATCCGATTTGGTAGGTACCTAATGAATAATAAAGTAGAATTTCACCTGTAGGTATATTGAACTGCTCCTCTTAACGTTAGGATTTGGGCTTAGCGGATATATTTAGGTGATAGATATTATTATACCTAATATAAGTTTCAGAGTTCCATCATCAAAAATGCCACATGTAGGTAGATCACACACAATGACAGCTTGTATTTTCATCCCCATTGACATCTACGTAAATGAGCGAATGTTTGCATGAATAAAGAACAAAGTAGGCTAAAAATTTAATATTATGAGCCAGGAATATATAAAAACGGAATACAAAAAGCAAGTAAAACACCGCGCCGCACCTACTCGTAGTGGTATACACTAGAAAACTTACAAATTATTGCCAGTCTACGAAGCTCCTAGGGTTTTATTCTACGCAAAGTGCGCAGCTAAGATTTATTGGTAAATAATCTATAGGCAGTTTGTAACTATATAAATAAAATATTGTTCTAACGTTTTTATTTTTATTACTACTAGATCTTCTCTGTTCGTGTAAAATGCATGAATATCATTTTCGTTCGCACAATAAATACAGCTCTTATCGAGATGATTATGTGGGCTAATGGGCTACACATTTTAAATAGAATTTCGTAATTTACAACAGAAATGTTAAATAATTTAATATTATTATTCATGTACCACACGATTCACACAATAACGGCTCTCCTCAGATCTAGAGATCACGAACATTCGAATCTATCAACTATTCCCTAATCAACTTTTTACAATGTTCATTTCGTAAAGGCATTTATATTTTGTCACCATATTTCCGACTCCCCGAAGCTCCAGGCGACTCAGTACTGTGATAGCGCAAGTGTCTGGAGCCGCGGTGTGGAGAAGCCACCTGCACCGGCCGTTCTACGTTGTAATTATCAGCCTCCAAGTCTAACACTGAATACCTCTGTCTGGTATCCTTGAGAACACTTGACGCGTTCGATTTTACATCTTTATTTCGGTGCTTTTGCCTCGTTTCGAATATCAACTCGGTGGTCTCTATGGGAATAACATCCGTGCTTTGCTGATCTTGATAGTCGGTTGAAGGTGACACATTTGTCGTGGCCACAGGCACAGTTTCCGTTGTCGAAACATTGGGAGGTTCGACGAACTGGAAATTGTCATTGGAAGCTTCACCTATCTGCATATCGTCCCCGTGTAAAGCTTTCGTTGCCATAGCTGAGTAATAGGGGTACGCTAAAGATGTCTCTCTTATCGTGAAGGCGGTAGAGCTCGATGAATCCAGAGATTTTGTCGGATCGAAGTCCAGAGCGGAAGGGAGTCCATCATTCATCGCCATTGAAATACCAGAGTCTCTCATGTGGTCCACGGTAGTTTGATGATCTAAGCCACCGATTCTTATGTTTTGTGTCGATACTGACTTCTTTTTTCCTCTTTTGTTTTGAAAATTGGAATAGCCTGGGTTGTCATATAAGTTTGATGCTGAGGCATACGAATCCATTTCAAAATTATTCGTATAACTGCTGTCTTTGAAATTTTGTAACGGGTCTCTATGATTATATCCAATATTACCAGAGATTTGACTGGCGTAATTTTTAGGTTTGTAGTCGTGGACGATCGTTGATGATACGGCGAAAGGAGCCGGATCGTTTGTCTGGGTTCGGTAAGGATCGGAGCTTTGCTTATTGTTTCCGAAATATAATGCAGGCAGTATATTATTACGGGGCTTAGCACCCTTATCTCTTAATTTAAAGGATGGTATGGATCTGTAGTCCTCCTCTAATGACTCTGAAGAAGGGCTAAAAAGAGACGTGGGGCTCGGTTTTGGAGCAACTCGAGGTCTGCTATAAGGCGTATACATGTTTTCATAGTAAGAGTAATCATTTAAAGGTTCGGGTCTAGTTAGCTTGGGGAACGCAGGAGCTGGAAATTTATTAGTTGTTCCTTTGTAGAGGCCACCAATACGTACTCCTTGATTGTTATAAGTTACTCTCGGTGGAAAAGGCAAACTTTCTTTCGTAATATCCGTATCGGGTGGAACTTCTCCATGATCATGAAACACGTGATCGTGGGTTACGTCACGAGGATTGTATGAAGCAAATTCTAAATGGGATGGTGTGCCCATAGAGCCCATAGTTGCAAATGCGGTCAAAGTTTCTGGTGACATGGCTACTAGTGAATTTTTCAGAGGAAAAATAGGATGCGATGCGCTCAGGGCGGACATGCTTCCGACAGGGTCGACGCCCATCAGCTTCGACGAACCGTCGTCATAAACTAATTTATGGATATGCTCCTCGCTAAATGTATGGATGTGCTCGTTTTCACCGTCAATAATTTTTTCTACTCTGTGCGGTTTCTTCACTTTTCTAATAGTCGCTGATCCATCTAAATCTGAATAAAATTGTTCGTGGTACGGCGATACTGGAATTTCTTCGTCCAGTTGAGGTTTCCCACGCACCGGACCTCGTTTGGGTTTACCTTTCCTGGGTCCTTTCTTTCGTTGTTGGTCGTTTACTTTTATAACTTTGACCTTTTTATGAGGTACGGCGGATGCGGGTGCAGACGGTGCCGAGAAGGCCGACGGTACGTACGAGTGGTCGATAGTCTCCGCAGGAGGAGCGACGTCGTAGTCCTGGTCCTCCCAGTCGGAGGGGTTGGGTCCGTAGTAGCCGCGCGCTCTGTACAGAGGCAGGATCTTGGTGCCGGCCGCGGCTAGAGCGGGCATGCGCGCCGGCGCGGGCGCCTCGTCGTACATCTCCACGGAGCTGACGGGCACCAGGCCGCGCGCCGGAGCGGGCACCGCCACACCCGGGGCCATCGCCGCCTCGCCCATGGGCACGTACCCCGGCGCGTACTGGTTTGGAGCTGCATGGTTTGTGATGTATATTTTCTTGTGATGATGAATGTGCTTCACCTTCTGTGGTAAATGTATGCGGATCTTTTTCCTGTAACAATTAATAATGAAAATGGCGGTATTCCGTTGTAGGCGGGTGGATCGCGTGAGCTCGTTTTTATGGTGGAAGCGGTTTTCCGCCTGGTGCGGTGTCAATGGCTGAACGCGTGACGCGGTAGCGGCTTTCGCTATCGGAGGAGTCGCGACGTCGCCACCGCATCGCGTCGCAAGTGCTCGTCCGTTACACTTAATAATTGTATGAGTCGTGATTGCACATTGAATCATAATTTGTTTTATGACTGACGATATGTAAGGATTTGCACTTTCTAATTGACAGTGTTAAATACGATATGTGATCGGCTTACAATAAACGCGTAGCATGGACCATTCGCACAGCGGCCGACACACTGACATTGACAACACTTACAGTTTCCATCGCAAGGCTGTAATGTGACATAATGAGGGAAAGTACTTTCGCACATTTGTAAAGGTTGAATGACGCCACTCATTACACCTATTAACGAGGTTACTGATTAGTTAGTGCGGTTCAAAGACACTGAAAACATTAACACCAGGTACCGATTTGATTGAATGGTTAATTATTCTTGACGCTCTAATCATCAAGCTCAAAGCTTCAGTTCAACCTTCACAGATGAATGTCATTATCGCCAGCAGAACAGGTACAACAAACATGACGTTATGTGACGATAAATGTCTTTTATATTATATTCTTGGTCTCTAATTTAAGTGAATGATTAACATTAAGAGGAGTACTTACTTAGGTCCCTCTGCCGAGACCAGGCAGGTAACAGCAACCAGAAGAGCGAACTGTTGACAAAGAAAACTTCCGTCAATTTATTGTGTTTATAATATTTGAAATTAATAATACTAAGTCTACTGTCCCTTTAGGGGTGTCTAATTTTAAGATAACATTAATAAAAGTTGGGGTCAACCTGTTCACTCCACTCCTATTTACACTGGTAGAGTCAAATCGTAAACAATCGTAGTGTGCTAGATTTTATTATACAATTCGAAAGTGTTTTATTTTACACCTTTAGAATGTTATAATAATCATAGCTATAAAAAAATTAATTTGGTAGTTTACACTCCAAGCCGACGAAACCATAATCACAAAAATAATTTATATAATTATTCTAACAATTAGATAGTAGGTTGTGTGACCAAATTATATGTTTTAGATCGCGAAGTTTACTACAAAGTCTGCAATCCGATAAGATAATGTGTAGGAGGTTGCCCGCATGGAGAAATCCTGTATTGGCGGAGTAGAGGTCTACGTCGTAAAACCTATCTGTGTTTCAAATTCCTTCAGCGGTTTATATTGTGCGTTTAAAGATCAGTCAGCTAATTTAGACCTTTTAGAGGATAACTTTTTTAAATTAAAAAATCTATGAATATAATAATAATCTATGATATACCTAGTCAGGTCATAAATTCTGTCACATGTTTAATATAAAATTATTGGAATAAGTTTATTTATTATGTAACCATTTATATACCAAAATGAACTTAACAAAACATAGATTCTTATGACAATAAAGTTTATTCAAAATGACCTCCGTGATTTTGAATACAGGCCTTCAATCTGCGCGGCCAGTCGTCTATCGCAGCACGAACGAGGTCCATGTCAATATCGGCTGCTGCCTTAATCAAGGATGTCTTGAGTGACTCCAAATTGGGATGAGGCTTTGAGCACGCCTTTTCCTCCAAGTGTTGCCATATCTTGTAATCTAACGGACTCAAATCTGGACTGGAGGAGGGCCAGTCTTCGTGCCGGATGAAGTCGATTTCACGCGCCGCCAGCCAGTCTTGTGTGCTCTTCGCTCTATGAGCTGGCGCCGAATCTTGTTGGAATACCCAGTGCCTGTTATTGAACATGGTATGAGAAACAGGTTCCACAAGGTTCGTCAGGACTGTATTTTGATACACAACTGCATTCGTTTTTACACCTTTCTCACAAAAATGTACCTCTGTTAAGCCCCAATAAGAAACTCCCAACCATACCATGAGCGAGGATGGAAAATGACCTCGTTGGACACGCGGAATACGGTTGCTCGCTTCTTCAC
The DNA here is from genome assembly GCA_947507615.1 of Hemithea aestivaria. NCBI lineage: Eukaryota > Metazoa > Arthropoda > Insecta > Lepidoptera > Geometridae > Hemithea > Hemithea aestivaria. The sequence continues at coordinate 9,146,517 of OX382323.1, forward strand.
TACTGTGTGCGTACACCTTATCATTTTGTTTGTTGTAGCTCTCTTCTACGGTAAAAATTTTTTCATCCGAAAAAAGAATTTCTCGATATTTTTTTCTCGCGTACCGCTTCAACAAAGCGCGGCATCTCTTCAGTCTCAGGTCCATTAGACGAGCATTTAAACGATGTCCTGTTTTTCTTCGATATGCCCGAAGCCCTAAGTCTTCATTTAACACCCTTTTCACCGTGGTTCTGCTTAACCCCATCTGAAGGGCCAACAGTTTCTGCTTACGTTTGGGATTTCTTTGAATTCGCGCCTTCACAGCTTTTATCACTGCTGGAGTCCTAACAGACCGAGGGCGACCACTTCTTGACCTGTCATCTACACTAGAGTCTTCATTGTATCGTTTGATGGTACGATAAACGAATCTTTTGGTTATATTCAAATTTTTCAGTATTTAAAAAATTTGAATTGGCGCGTAACCGCAACGATGCAACGCAATAACTGCAACACGGTCTTCTTTAAGCGTCCACTCCATATTTAAAAATGAGTAAAATTCTAAAAAGTATACATTTTTATTTTCATGAACAATTCGAAATTCGAATTCAATAAACTTTTTTGTGGCTAGCATTCTAAAAGAAAAGTTTTTACTGTGTGACAATACTTATGACCTGACTAGGTATATATATATATATATATATATATATATAAATAGTTCATAGCATCCCTATTAGCCAGTCCTACTTTATGTAAATGTTATCACGAAACTCTCAGACAAAATGCCAAAAGCTCATTTTTAGGTTTAAATTGAATAAGATTTAGAAAATACGAATACAATTTAAAAATGCCTTTGAGTTTGTTTTTGTGGACAAGGTTTTTAAAATTGCCTAAGTAGTGAAATGTAATGTATCATTTATTACCTCTAGAATAGGTAGAGTTGGCTTTAAAATTATATTAAACAAAAACTGGTTAATGATATTATTAAATTATACATATAATACTTTTACTACTTTGTTCTTACACCAAATTGCAATAAGAGAAAATAAATTCTTGACTTAATAATTACTTCATATAAGCTTCTTGCTTCATTTTGTAACGATCTCTTCTATTAACTAATTCATGCACCAAAAACTTAATTGTAGAACCAATATTTATTGTCTCAATTTTCCCATAGTACTTTTATTAGATTGTAAATATTTATTATCTGTTAAAACTTGGCACAAGTATTTATCTTTACATACAATATTTTAGTTAATATTTTAGATCAGCTAAAGATTTTTTATTAACTTTTGAGAATGACCTAGGCGTTATTGCAATATTTCATTTAGATAAGTATTTAATTTATTTTTTCTATAATAACTTCACTAATTGAGAAAAAAATATATTGAAACAAAAATAATAATATAAAGGGAAGCTCAGTTGATATTATATATTATTATTGTTATAGTTAGGGGCTAAACAAGAGCAAACATGTTTTGTGAAATAAAATAGTTTTCAAAATATTATGACAGCATTTCCTTTAAACTTTTTGCCTTAAATAAAGTAGGTAGAAAGTGAAATAGCATTTTTTTTTTAGTTTTTAGTACTTTTATAGTGTAGTAGGTAGTAGTAGTTTTTATCCAAAATGGCGAAAGCGTTACTTGTATCCGTCACATCCAAAGCTTTGTCCTCACAACAATCACTATAACACTAATTGCACTATAACAGTCCATTGGTTCACTTTAACACTATCACTATTTTAACACTTAATAATATTCGTTGATACCGACCAATTTCAACCAATCCATTGTCGCCTCCTGCTGTTAACGGTGATGGGATAAAAAACTTTTTTAAATTTCTGTTCCAATATAGCACAAGTGGAAACCGCAATGGCCTTCAGCTCATATGGTAATCGCTGGAGTGCGCGTGATCATTTATAACATTCATTTTCACGCCTGAAAGACTTGCATCGGGCTTCGTTCAGAGCTCGGCGTGAGCCGACGTGCGCGCCGCGATCTAATGTAACAGTAAAAAAAATTATATAAAAAAAATATAACAATTTTATTCCTTTATCAAGCCTTTATAGCCCAATTTGGCCACAGAATTTGGTCGAAACCATCTCTTGTATGCTCTTGTTGTTCTTGTGTATGTTTTTTAGTCATGCGAATTTAAATACAATACAATATACTCGTAATAACTCTTTATTGGAAACCAGGATACAAGAAATTGTTTCATAAGTAGACAATAAACTTAAAGCTAAAGGTAAACAATCGGCGGTCTTATCGCATAGAGGAATCTCTTACAGACAACCTGGTTGGAAGGAATATTGAGACCATGTATAGAGGCGGTATGCAATACTTCTGGAAAGAATGCTATAATATATTGTTACATTAATTAGATAATTTACACAATTAATATTATGTTTACAATATATCTAAAATAAATCTCGGTTATAGGTAATTTGGTCTAGTCATCAGACAATTCACGTAATTATTTATGCAGATGGTCTGACAATAGTTTTTATACCTAGGTCACGCTTACTTTTAAGATGATTTAATTATTTAATTTATTTAAAATCTATTTCATTTTCTCTCATTCTTATGCTATATAATTATTACGTATAATTTGATTCCATATTTATATCATCGCTTTCACCAAGTAAAAATCAAGGTCAACGGAGAATTCACTTCTTTCATTCACACTCAGAACATGGTCAAAATGTCTAAAAAAATGCACATTTATCGTATCAGTTCCAATAATGCCGAACTGAGTGCCAAAATATGTAGGTTGTTTTGGTTCTTATTGACGTGCAAGTGTGCAAATGTGCCGATTATAAGGTGAACATGGAGCTTTGTTCTACTATTTGCGAGCAACAAAATAGATTATGCTGTTATAAAAATCTAACTTCACAAAAAAAAAGTCGACGAACTCGGTCACCATGGTCTCTCATGTTCTCGGAGCGCTGGCCGAATCTCCCGCCACTCCAGTCTCAACGACATCATTCGCCGGGCTTTTACCAGCGCCAATGTAGCAGCCATTCTCGAACCGAATGGTCTGATGCGTGACGATGGTAAAAGACAGGTCTTTTGACGGTATGACTTTGATTCCCTGGAAGTTAGGTCGGCCGTTAGTGTGGGACGCGACTTGCGTTGATACACTGGCACCCTCACATCTTCCAGAGACTCAAATTGCGGCTGGTGCGGCGGCAGTTTCTGCTGAGCGGCTCATGCGGCGTAAATATGCTAACCTCGATAGCGGTTACATTTTTGAGCCGTTTGGGGTAGAGACTTTGGGTCCTTGGGGTCCGGGAGTTCACCGCATTTTCCAAAATTTATCTGAGCGCTTGGTCGAGGCGACGTGTGACCAAAATGCTGGGGTGTATTTGGCCCAACGTATAAGTATTGCCATTCAACGTGGCAATGCTGCCAGCATTCTGGGCACTCTGCCAACTGACAGTGAGTGGTTTGGAACACTTGGATTTTCTGTAGATCGGCTTGTGGCCGATCTGTGGTTAATAAAAGTGTTCTTTACTGCTGTAGTAGCTGTAGTATTGTTAGTTTGTTTTTCTCAATAAAGGAATTTGCCACTTAAAAAATTAAAAAAAAAAAACCACAAAATGTGTAATGAAACGCCTCCTATAATTAAGTTTTTTTGTGTATTTAGAACTTATGACTATAGTCACTAATAAGTTTTTTCAACGTACGAAGACGAAGTTAGTTACGTTAGATAAGTATTAAGTCAAATGTCTCAAGCTGAGCTTTCAAATATCCGAGCCAATGTAGTAGACGTCAAACTTCATAGTTTTTTAGTGTAAAGTCGGTAAGGTATGAAATTACTAAGCCATAATATAACTAGTAGTTCGCCTCGAACTGGGACCTCGCAGACCCAATTTCCCTAAAAATGTTAAAACCTTGGGTTTTAGGTATATATACATGGGTAAAAGTTATAATTATCGACGAAGTATAAATGTATGGAAACTTTAACCAATAATATTCGTAAAAGGAAAAAAAATATTCGTAAAAGGAAAGGAAAATGCCGAAATTGAAAGTAATTTTAAAACTCAAAATACGTAACGGATATATTTAAAAAAATGTTTATCTCTGTGACTATTCTATTTTTGTGATCAAAGTTTCAATAATAATAAAATATTAAAGGATATGTGTGTATTCACTTGCAGAAATTATAGAATAAAATAATAAATAATACTATAGTTTTTACAAAAAATCTTACAAAATCTTCATAGTTTGTAGCACTTGTTTACGAAAAAGTTGCCGATGCAGTGGACATTAGAAGAATTGGAATTGGAAAAAATATCTAGCTTCACTTGTGTTATTCAGCAAACTTACGACAACAATTATATTGATATTGTAGCAGCTAATTCTAACATTTTTGTCGTAGCAGCCGACGATGCTTTAGACTTGGAGCGAGAACGCAGATCTTTGACAGTCACACGTAACATGTTGGCTCCAACGAATTAGGGAAATAAGTTAGCTCGCAGGTTTTCAAGATGTATCTCAAGGCATTATCAGACTTTATATACGTGCAGCTCGTCGATCACATTTGCACTTTCCATCAGGTGGGATGTGATCAAGTGTAGGCCTAATTAGTATTTAAAAAAACTTGTGGATGAACTTTACAAACGGGGATCTCAAGGCGCTGCGGATCCAGTACAACAATGCTTTCAGGATGCTTTTGGCGCTGTCTCGATACTACAGAGCGTCAGGAATGTTTGCAGATGTTAGAGTGGATGATAGTTTTAATGTCATAATAATAGTTGATAAACACATACATAAATAACAATCCCAATAAGTTTCTTGCTCGTTCTTCTCATAGATATGCTTTTCGAACGAGCAGTGGCGTCTTAAAATAGATCTAAATAATTGTAAAATTCACTTTCAAAAGTGAAGCACTGTAGCCTATTTGAATAAAAAATGGGTTGGAGTTTGATTAATAAGTTTAGAAAATATATTATATTGATACTAAAAAGAATACCTAAACGATTTTGGAAACTACCGTGAGTGTTATCCATATTATAAATACGACACGGCTGTACTCACGTTGACTTTTTGTTAAGATATGTCTCAACCACGGTTTCAGACAATTACGATGTCCTTCATCAGGAGTTCACGCCTGCAGTAATTGTCCGAAACCGTGGTTGAGACATATCTCAACAAAAAGTCAACGTGAGTACAGCCGTGTCGTATTTATAATAAGAAGACCTAAATTTAGGGCAATTAATAATTATACCTATATACTACCCGTATTTTGCAAACTTGAAAATCAGTAAATTAAGTACCTACTTCCACTGGTAGGATCTATACGAGGATAATATTATTATCAAACTTGACGTATAAAATAAAAACTATGAACATATCCTGCACCCGCACGATCATTTAAATTCATAATAGGTATATTGAATAAGTCAACATGTAACATGGCTATTTACTTATCCGTTAGAGAACCGAACCTAGGACCGAATTATCAAAAATGTATGAAATGACGTATTACGTCGTATCGATTTTTGACAATTCGGTCTTTGGTTCGGTTCTCTGACGGATAAGTGAATATCCCTGCAGTTCTCATAATATTACAATCGATAAACATTGTAATTTTGTATTCTCTATAACTCTTCTTTTGTCAAGCCTGGATCATCGGTTTCATTGTAATAAAGCAATCTCTTTAACTCTAGAACCCTTCGACCGATTTGGCTCATGTTCGAACTTAAAAATTCTATGGGTTTATATTACGCGTTTGCAAAGTTTCATAAAGATTGGACCATTAGTTTTCCAGTTATCGCGTAACAAACATACATAACATACACTTTTGATAATATATTTATGTCGTTTATAAAAAATGTATATATGTTAGAAAAAAAATTATCAGCGCTTCAGTTTTGTAATAATCGTAAGACCTATCGTAAAGACTTTAAGTCACCTATGTCTCTACAACCCTAAATTCTATTTGGCTATTTTTTTACTATAATTATTATATTAATCTACTTAACCTGTGTGCAAAGTTTCATTTAATTTGGATTAATCGTTTTCGAGTAAATGCCGATCAAATTTAAGCGCCAGAGGTCAACCGTTAAACTGGTCAAAACGCAGGCTTTTCGCGGCTCTCGACTCTAAGACCTCGCTTCGCTCGGTCGATAAATTGTGGTTTTTCAACATATGCATTAAGAGTTATTTAGAGGTGGTTAAAAATGGTTGTAATACAGTTTTATTTCTAGTACGGCCACCATATTTCCCTGAGTAATTAAGTGGCATTACTATATGTACATCAAATAAATAAATAAAATAAATTATTATGTAAAAATAAATATAGACATTATTTATTATTATTATTAAAATTAGATCAAGGGGTTTTTGTCGCTTCGACCATTGCTGATCTATTGTGACGCCCTCTAAGTAATATAGACATTAAAAATAAATGTGTTCGTGTAGGCCATCTTACCGGCATATTTTAAAACAGACTACTCGAACCTAACTACAAGCCAGTGGGCCGTCTTTTAGTAAAAATTTTAAGTCGTCGTTTAGTAAAAGTATTATTTTTATTAACAACTCGAGCTATGCCTGCTATGCGATAGAAACTGCAATAAACTTCATTAAATTAATAATAATGATCTTCTAACGAAGCGTTTTTATAATACATCAAACTACGAGTACTTATATTGTCACTCTTACTGATCATAACATAAATAAAAAACAATATAAAACTACTCTAGTTGTATTTACAAATAAAAATATTCGGACTGGTATGAAAGCGAAACACTTTGTTTTTGGAGAAAGAAATTTGTATTATGGTAAAATAGTGGTTATTTTGGCTGTGGGCCACAACATACAACTTAGGCTCAAAAAACTCTATTAAACTTCCTGCCGCTTTGCAGCAATTTTATCGATTAATTTAGTTTTGTTCGTAAAACGAAGTGTTAAGGTAAATGAAACCGACTAATTTGTATATGCAAGATCGCTCGGATTTTCGAAAATATGTGTTATAACTTACAATGTCATCTTGCTACGCTCTCAAGCTGTCTTGGTACGGAATATGCTATTCACTATTCTGGTTATCGTATTAAAAAAACCCCAATTTTTCTGCTAAACAAACTTTACAACTTTGTTCAAGTTTATCAAAATGCATTAACTCAAACAAGTGAGCCTCTTTCGCAAGTAGATTTTGAAAAAGAAATTTTATTTTAAGACGCTACCACCCAATTCTATGCTACATGTGTGAGAAGAACAACAAAGTTCACACTCTCATCTGCGTCGTTTCGATGCGTTTGAAAATATTACATAGTACATTGCATGCAAATATTTCAGTGTCTTTATTAAGGAAACGGTTGCGTCAGTTAATGGATACGCAGAGTCAATAACGTACGAGTATGTGTATCAAAACGATACCGTCATATCCGACAACTTTACTGATGCTCTACTTATTGTAGATATAAAGGAAGGTACCGCGCACTCAAAACAAAAGTAAATCCAAATTCAGTACGGGCCCCCTACTTACGTACGGATTTAAATGTCAAAATTTGTTATATTGTCCGAACGATAGGGTTGACAACATCAGAAATGCCATGATATCAGGAGAAAGATCGCAGTGATGTAATATTTAAAGAGTTATCGATTTGTCTAATAAGAGCTTCAGGTGGCAAAAAACACGCCCTCACTTCGGCCACTGTAAAAGTTCGACCACTCATATAAATAGAAATAGAGTGTAGCCAGTCTTTCATGTGTTGGCAGCAATACGTAAGTCGTAATCGTCAACATTGTTGCTTATTAGATAGATGCTTAAGCTACATAAGAATGTTAAATAATAATGACCTATACAATGTTGAACGCGGATATAATTGATATTTAGTTGTTCTAGTCAGCTTGACCATTGAATCTGCACTGATTAAAAAAACGTATTCTTTAGTGCTAACTGCGGCAATTATATGTTTATTTGGATAGAGTGCGGTACACGGTTTTTATTATAGTGTGTGGGTAGCACAGTTTAATGTAACTGTTTTATAGCTTAGATATTAATGCATTTTGAGACATATTTGCACGACGATCAATGCAGTTACTTTTCAATTTAGTAAGGAATGTATACCTATAAGATACTTGTAATAACGACCTTAAACTGAAACTAATAGTTTAGCCATACAACCTATAATATAATTGTGGTTGTTATTTTGACTCTTACAATGTAAGTAGAATAATCTGTTCTGCTGGAGTAATCAAATTATTATTATTAAATTTCATGAATTTATATAACACCTTTATCGTGAATTTATACGAGTAAAACAATTTACCATTTCAGGTGAAATCGATTCTTAAAAGTTTGTAAGAAGACATTTCTGCAAATAGCTGGATTGCGGATGAGTGTTAGGCTAAGATAACCATAACAAGTGGGTCCTACAAAATTGGCTAAACTAAGACGTGGTGGAAGTCCAGGAAAAGATTGCAGGAAGATCTCGACAAATACAATGACATAATATCTTATTTTGTATAAGAACACAATACAAAAGCATTTCTAATGGACCCCACACTAGGTCGAACCTGATAACTACCTCAAGTCAAAAAAGTTGTTTGTAAGAAATTATTATTATTGAAATAAATCATTTTACTTTTTTTTCATTTTCAATCATTTTACGTAAAAGCGAACTGCTTTGAGTGAGCTTTGTCGAACGCGTTGAAGTCTTTGTGAGTAGATTTTAACCTTCCAAAATTAAATTTGCACCTCGAAGTTTTACCCACTACCAAGCTACTCGTATCATAACGTTATTCTGAGGTCTTAGTTACCTTTAAAAATTCAGGTCAATCGATATAACCATTTAGAGGTGTAAACAACAAACATAGGTACTTTCGGCTCCATAGTATCCGACTGATATCTAAAATTTTAGATCCAACTAGAATGGTAAACAAAAAAAATACTTTGCCCTAGTTCATCATTACTATTGTCTGTATATAATTGACTGAAATCGAGGACTATCCTTTATCTGCCTTCTCAAGAACTTCTTTGTACCGTTTTCATAACCATAAAATAATAATTGTTCTAAAACTTTTCCTATCTGAAGCATTAACGCACTCCATCCAACAATGTAGTCCAATAAAAATACCAATTTAACGTAATAATGAGTTACGGAACCCTTCAAGATTTCCCGATGCATTTAAAAGTGAAGATAGAAGTGGGGTGATTACGATGCATTAGTCGAATTAACTTCACCAACTATCCATGACCGCTCGCCTTGCACTTGCTCTAATAAAAACTGCCTCTACGAGCGGGAAAATCGCGGTGATACTCATATTATTTATCACGGGGATAATAAAAAAATGAAATGAAATGAAAATGAAATGAAAATAATTTATTGGCTATATCTTACAGCTTAAGTTTACAGAGTGTGTTAATATTTGGATATGTCCTAATAATGTTATAAAAGCGATAGTATGGAAAAGAGTATGTTTTTTGTTTCTTTGCACCTAAATAGCTAAACTGATAGGTTTTATATAATAATATTTTGCTCTAAGACCACATACGCTACGTTTTAGTGGCAAAACCGATGGAATTAGCCAGTTAATAAATAAATTAATCTACATTCTCCATTTAATGTGTAAAGATAGGGGCTTCCATAAAAAAACAACGACATCTACATTTGTATTTATTTGCTTGGCTGTTTTGTAAGCAAAACATAAAAAAAAAATATTATAAGGAAAACTGGGTTGATAAAAGTACACTGAGAGCAATATTTGGCTTGGTTGTTGGCAATAAAACACTGACATGTGATTTTAAGGTGCATTGCCAAATTATATCCAACGGTGCTTTCTTTGACTAAATCAATTTTGGATAACCACAAGTATCTTATTTAATATCAAATAGGTACATATTTAATAAACGCAAAGCTAAAAACAAAAAGGTGCTATAATATTGTGGTATTTTTCCCGTGGAATACGATATTTTAACTTTTTTTAAGCATCGCTTGGAATATTAAAGGCATTAAAATATGATATCTGGGATAAATGCGTAAGTCTAAGTAACATGTTATAGGAGATTAAAGCGAGGGTTCCGCCCGTAGAGAGAAGGCCTAAGCTGAACCGCACAGGGAGTGGATCGTTCGTAGCAATGCTCGACTAAGCACGCCCACCAATGCTCTTGAACCTTAGATTGACATATAAAAATAAACATCCTCGTTAACAGTAAAAGCTAAAATAAATATCTAGCGGTTAAATACATTTTCCACTTAAATCATCATCATCATCAGCCCACGTTCGTCCACTGCTGGACATTCCATTTAAATATTCATCTACTCGTAACTGTTTATTCAAATAGGCCTTTGTTGTCGAGTATGAAATGTATGAGTGTGTGTTTGGAGGTAGTCGTAGCTTCTCTTGCAGAAAACTCGTAGTGGAGCTATAGAGATGTTGACAAAAAAAATGTTGTTGGTAGATAAACATAATAGTAGCTTAGATTAAATAAATAATAATAATAAATAAATATTTCAGGACAATACACACAGCGCCACCTAACCCCATACTAAGCAACTTAATGCTTGTGTTATGGTGGTTAGGATAACGGATATAATACTTATATACTTTTCTTTTGTAAATACATACTTATAATACATATTGAAAGCCACCCAGACCAGAAACAAATACCTGTGGATCACACAAATATTTGCCTCATGCGGGAATCGAACCCGCAACCTTCTGCGTTGCAGGCGGGTATTAGCCCACCGCGCCACAGAGGTCGTCAGATTAGAACGGAGTTTTTTTTAAAAAATAACAGGCATAACAATGCTACTACTTACATCACACAACTTGGTATAAATTCAGATCACTGAAAATTAGCACACGATTCCTGTATCAAAAGATGCGCGAGCACGTCGTATATTTAATCTCACCTATTCGTACAGGATTTATAGAATATATAAGATACTAGCTGCGGCCTGCGGTTTTACCCGCTGTACACGCCGCTGTTACGCCTATGTGTTATTCCAGGGTCTAAGCTATCTCTATACCAAATTTCAGCTCAATCGGTCCACCCGTTTAGGCGTGAAAGAGTAACAAACATACATCCAGACATCCATACATTCTTACAAATTTTCACGTTTATAATATTAGTAAGATTATTGAAACACAATGATTCTATACCAAACTTAGAATCAAATAGATACAATGTACATTTCTTGAGTGCAGTCACATATTTCCTGGCTCATTATTTATTCGCTGTTTACCTCTTAGTGTGTGAAATACAAACTTTACCCACATTACTTGTTATTATAACCTGAGAGTAAACATAAGTGGTCAAACGAAGTGGGCGCGTTCTATTTAGCAAAACAATAGGTAATTATCTCGAAAGCAAGTGACATGCAACATGGATTGCATAACATGTTAACCGATTAACTACCGGCTTCTGGTTACAATGCATTTAGGTTAACTGTGGCTTTTCTTTACTGAAATTTATAGTAGTACCTACATAATATATTATAGGTAATATACACTCTTTAGGTACGAGTAGTTGTCAACACAACCAAAAAGAACAAATTAAGCCGCAGCATAGTAGCTTACGTGTTATTGGATTAAAATAGTTATTTGTTATACAAGAGTGCAAAGTTGCTTTTTTACCACGTGCTCAGTTTGTATGACCGAGCTAGCGAAGGATTCTAAAATTAAATCACGAGCGTAGCGAGTGATTTATTAATTAGAATCCTGAGCGTTAGCGAGGGAATCAAAAGAGCACAAGGTCAAAAATCTTTGCACTCGAGTGTGACACATAATTTTTCATCCCCCCTCAGCGAGGAAATAATTCAATGCTAAAAGTTTTTTTTTAAATTATTCTCACCATGGATGCGCACAGTGTTGCCAGTGCACTATCTTCAAAAATAACCAGTATTCAATTTTAATTTACGTAGGTACGCTTACTTAAGAGTCCTTTTCACGAAAGAGGTCCCACGGAATTTAGCGGAACTAATTTTTTATTCTATTATTATTGACTTCATATTTTAAATCATTTTTATTTGTTACATAAAATAAATACCTTTTTGATTAAGAAATTAAATATGAGAAATTATGAGGCGTTAAAAAGTTAAAGGTATTTAAACTTTTAAAACGTGCAATAGTGGCGTCCCGCAAAAAGGTCTCCTTTCGTGAAAAGCACTCTACCTATTCGTTTTAGTGATTATTTTCTCATTTTCAGTTTATTACAGTGAGAAATCGTTAATAAAAAAGTTACTAAAAAGTAATACTTAGAAAAAATATTGCTACTAACTAGATAAAGTTATAAAAAATTGGCTTATTCTATTAACTCTGCTAAATTAACTCAACTATTATTTGCTATTACAGTACTACATATTATAATTCATTAAAAACATTATTGCCTCGAAATGTAAATTATATCTAAACAACTAACGTAAATATAGTTCAAAAGAAACGTAATATGTTACAAAAGTAACTAACTTGCAAGGTTGATGGTGCGCCCAAAGCAAATTAAAAAAAAAAGTTTACTAAAGAGGTTCTTACTCCGAGTTTTTAACAAATTTAAAAAAGTTGTACGCTTATTTCGGTACCATAGAGGTGGAAGTAAATAGGTTTAATTATGTTTTTGTCTCTAGAGGGTAAAGTAAATTTGAATTTCTCTAGAGGATAATATGGACTTTTCCAGTCAGATATCGAAGCGCAAAAATACACTTTCCGAGGTGGGGGGATGAAAAACTCTTTATTCAACACTATAATTACAAATTATAATAGAATACGCAAAATACACTATATTCTAGAGTTTAAACTATGTATACGAAAAAAATAGATATTCCAAAATTCAGCTCAATCTTATTAACCTTTTAGGTGTTAAGAGGTAACCAACAATCACATACACACACTTCTGCATTTATTAAATTTAATCTTTTTTCAGTTTATTTTTTTCGAACTCCACAGGTTTTCTCTCTTGAATATTGTAAGTCAAGATATTATACAAAATTACTAGTTTTGTTACACTATAACCGACGGAATAAACAGATTTTCATTTTATGATCTTGTCAACATCCTCATTGTTAAAAATTTATTGAAAATACATAGTTACAGTAATTATTGATCCGTTTAACCTACATACATATTTTGCATGTAAGTATTATAATTTATACTCTCATGTAACAGAGAAATGCGTTGTTTTTTTACGAGTGTTGTGTAGTGTAGAGCTTCCCACTTCCTATAGTCACGAGTCTTGCTGACCATAATATTTGTTACTCGTATGTTATTGTATGATGTTATATTTCATAAGTCTTGATAATACCTATATATATCTACTACTAACAAGTCAAATTTAAAAAACTTTTTAATAACAAACTTTTATTATTATTACTTTATTTCATTAGTCCTGACAAATACTTTGGTGCTAGACGATCAAAGTACTCGTCAAGACGAATCCAATGGGCCCAAACTTGATGGCGTTGCGTCGTTTAATCACGGAGTTCCTAATGCCACCTTCCAGATCCATCATCAGATCAGCTCGATGTCATTCGCTCGATTATAATAATTGCATTGTCATCTGATTTATAGATACATGCATGACAGACAGACAACAGACAAGTAAAAGTAAATAAAACCTTGAAAAAATCAATGATATAATAATGATAGTAGCAACCAATGACCGATAAACTGGCTCTTACCTCGGCCAACGTATATGTTTGGCCTTTGGCCATTCAGAGAGGTAATGTAGCCAGCTTTTTAGGTACCCTTCCTGCAGGTCACGACCTCAACGACGTTTTTATTTATAAATAAAATGAATAATTGAGGTTTATACTCCAACCGAACTGGTTACCCTTAAAAAATGATGATAATGTACTTAGAAATATTTCGCATTTATTAATATTAATTGCGACACAAAGTACTCAATTGTAACATATAATAGACATTATAATGACATTTCAGTCGTCTAAAGTCGGTGTAATTATTTTCACTTGTTTTGACAAAAAACTTTTATAATAATATATCAACTTCAAACTAATGAACCGTTAACTTAAATAAACTTATTTATAATAGGCATAGACTTAATTTACACGCAACATTTAGCAAGTACTTAACACTATATAAATTAGTATTATGATACTAATAAAACATATTAAATTATATGGCGCCTTAAAAACGTATATATAAATGATCTGTGTCTGATAACATGCATAATATCTTATCTTAGTTCTTACTAATATTATAAACGTGAAAGTTTGTAAGTATGCATGGATGTCTGGATGTACATTATGTTTGTTACTCTTTCACGCCTTGACAGGGTGGACCGATTCAGCTGAAATTTGGTATAGCTTAAAGACCTTGGAATAACACATCGGCTAAAGCGGGCTACAGCGGGTAAAACCGCTGGTTGCAGCTAGCTAATTATAATTATAGAATAAAACTATTACAGTAATGGGTTAAGGCTTAACATAAGGTGATCCATTTACTGGTCTTATACTCCTTCACTCTAAAGCAATTCCGTGGCTAAAAAAACAATGACTTGATATGCAGACTATAAATACCAACCTGTGTTCTGAAAGAGCAATGTTACCAGTAAATTACTGGGAGATGGATTAATTAGTGAGATTTAGCAACTAATTTATAACTCAGGGTGACAGGCGCAGAATTTTGCATTTTAAAACACTAGGTGGCACTGCCTGGTAATAGGCAATCATGATTCTTACCATCAGGCTCCTGGTTTCTCGTCTTGTCATTCATTATCATAACAAAAGAAACTTCCGAGGCCGCAGGTTACAGTGCAGTCGAGTGTATGTTACACCCCAAACAAGGCGGCTCGTTCCCACAACAAATGGGAGGTAGCTATTAAAATGTTACGAGGCTGTAACCAGGGTAATTGTGACCAATTTCTGAACGTTTTTATTACCCATGCAACTAACAAATTGTTATCTTGGACGGTTAAGATCCGTGCCACGCTCCAGTGATGCCACTTTAGCCTCCATAAAAAGGGCCGGCCTCTAAGGCAGGTTTAATGCACCCATCAAAAAGCCTTTACAGAACATGCTCATTACTGACGTACGGACGTGGAAACAAATGTTTATTGTTAACATTATTTTTCATTTAACGATTTCTCAGTTTAAACTTTTTTTTGGGCCGCATTAAAACAAACGTGTAGGTTTAGGTGTTTGCGTAACCTCATTACGAAGTTAGTTAAAATTATTAATTAAATAGAAAAGGGAAATATTTCCGACGTATTCACGTCGTGTGATCGTATATTTTATACGGGCACACTTCCTTGATTCTGTAATAAATTATATTAAAAGCAAATAAAGGTTTTCTTGAAAAAAAAAACAGTAATAAATTACAAC
The DNA here is from genome assembly GCA_947507615.1 of Hemithea aestivaria. Taxonomy (NCBI): domain Eukaryota; kingdom Metazoa; phylum Arthropoda; class Insecta; order Lepidoptera; family Geometridae; genus Hemithea; species Hemithea aestivaria. Next base: position 9,161,779 of record OX382323.1, read on the forward strand.
TTAAATGGTAACATTGTATGAATACTACCTCTATGAAATCAAATAGTAGTACTTAGGTAGTAATCGTGTAGTAATAATTACATTTTTAAAATATATTTGTTTAATAAGTATAAGTTTATTTGTAAAAAAAAAAGAAAAAAAAATTAAGAAAACAAACTAAGAATAAATTATCCAGGAGTAAAAACCGCTAAATAACCTAACCGAATAAAGTTAATTATAAAGCAAAACATACGATATTACAATTATTCGGTACTAATAATTTATATGTAAATTTACTAAAATAAACTCAGTAACAAGAGAATCGATTTAACTTCTCACTGCAAACACAGATTTTTAAAGTCGTATTGGTTGTTCACTAGTAAATATATTAAGTATATAAGGTAGGTATATACAAAACACAAGGGCCAATCGTATTAACATTGTGTCAGTGTAAATAAAAAATAATTGCTGTATTCTTTATAAATTAATTGCCCAATTGAATTTTCGGTTGAATTAATAAATCACTTTCTCAACAACATTTTCCTGATAGGTGCATTTTCATGAGTTTCACCGACGGCAGTCGTAAGTGTAGGAAATACGATGTGCTAGCACGCAACTCTGCTGTTATAGTTACTACTGAACTCATGTAGGCACAATACGATGCGTAACTACACGCGTTTATTGTACATTTCTTCTTTCTTTTTAGCAAGAAAGAAAGAAAGTTATAAACCTCCAAATAACATAACAATTGACTCTTTAAACTTATGCTACTTAAAGTCATATTAATTTTTACACAAGTTCCGATTAATAAAATTATAATTTAAAAAAAATTAATTGGGTTAATTCTCTCACAGAAATGGTTACCCTACTTACATTCATCATCATCATCCTCAGCCAAGCTATTTCGGATTATCTCGCTAACACTGTGACATATATACCATATCATTTTCATCCACGAAAAAGCTATAAAACCGAAGTGATGTATGAGATAGCGTAGTTTTATTGTGTACGTAAGTCACTTTTAATTTTAGTGTAACTAAGAGTTATTTTTCTTCATTCTTTTCACTGACTGTAACGTTTGAAGTCAGCTGAAATCTGTAATAAAGAAAATGTAAATAAATGACTGATTTACCTTCATATTAAAAATTCGCTTAGCACGGAGTGTGCGGGGCTTTATCTTTGATGTGAGGGCTTACGAGATGGTCAAATTAAACTGTCATACTATACATTCTCAAGAATTTCATGAGGGAGGGGACAGTTCAGCAAGACGAGACCGCACACACTCTGTGATTGGTCTCCTTTTGTTATGTGTTGTATCAATGATTCAGTTTTAACACTTTTATTTTTCCATATAAGCTTAATCATTGAAAAAATAAAAACCAAAAATAGCTCTCACATATAGATATAGACACCTTTAATCTGAAGTTTGGCACACAGGTAAGTCGCAGACATCCTAATAAAAGATCAGAAAATTATTCTAGAGGGTAACAATAAGCGAGTGGGAAGGAATGGGGAAGCAGAAGTTTGTATAAAAAAATAAAAATTACAAACCAAAGCAAGTGAAGTTTGTTACCGTAATAAATACGTTTCAATTAATACGTGCAGTTATTAATAGAGTACGGACGCTTGGTGCTGAATTCCTTCATTATATTCGTAGTGTTAATAGGCTTCACCACGGACCATCTAATTACGCTGAATTGATAGCTTCATGCGGATACTGCACTTTCACGCATTCATTTTCTTTTACAAAGTTGAATATGTAAGTAGCTGGGTTATTGGATTAGTATATAACGCAGCACAATACAATTATTAATGGAATTAGGCATTACTTAGCGGAAACGTATGGTAATTAATTAAATATTAATATTTTTGTTGTTAATTCTAATAATCTTACATAGGCTTTATAATACAGACTTATTTTGTAATTACAATAGTTATTATAGTTTTAAGCAATTTATTTTCTTGGACTCAATAAAGCCTATTTTCGTTGTAATTTGTAAGTCCAACTAAGTTTGAGATGTTGCCAGGAATTCAAACGATTCGAATACAATGGTTCGGAGGCGGAATCAATACTAATTATTCTAGAATAATATATCCAACATAGCTAATATTAAATTCAAGAAGCAATATGAATCCAATATTTTATTTTCCGCTTTCTCGCAAAATAGTGAAACGTGACAAAAGCGCGAGCGCATTCGACAAAGAAACAAACGTTAAAAAAGAGGGAAGTATCGTCGAACCACGTGGATATGGGAGTTCATTCACATGATCGCGCATTCTCTATTTAATATGCTACCTTTACTACTTACGACATGACATTTTCTTAAAAGATAGTCATATACATTAAAATTATTGGCGCAACGTCGTCAGAGTCTGTTGAAAAATGCTTTAAGACTAACGGAGTCATGATATTTATTTCCAGATTAACCAAATACAAAAAAAAAAAACAAAAATCGTTAAAATAATTTGGGAGGTTCGATAAAAAACTTTTACCTATGCAAGGTACATAGCTTTATTTTACCTTTTTATTTCATAAAATATAAAACTATCATAATTTGGAAGTGGTTACACAATAAATAGTAGAAACATCTCAATAAATAAATAAATATACCATAACACTTCCTAACTCTTACTCACAGTTTATAAATAAAACTCTATCAACTTTTTATTTGTAGTTTTGAAAAATATTTGTTCGAGTAGGATATACGTTCTGTACTATTTTTACGAAATTAAAAATCTGCAATGAGTTTAAAGGCAGACATACTAATGCAGGCACAAATCAAATGCTCTTTCTGTAAAAATCAACAGCTGAATGAAATCGTATAGCATGATGTAAACAGCACCTATATGGTCCAACAGCCTTATTACGAGCGGCAATATTCAAACTAAAGATAAAAAGGTAAAAAAGGTCTCGATAAGAGCGCCCTACACGGCTGTCCCATCCAGAGAAGCATCAATCTAGAGCCTGCTAAAGCCCACCGGTACACTCGAGATTTTTTATTCCCATTCTGATTATTAGGCCACATTAAAATGTCAGACAGTGGTTGTAAAACTTTGGAATCCTGTTTATTTAGCGTGGCCATAAATATTATGTTCGTTTTATTGAGTGGTAAATTTATTTGATGCCTTCGTAAATCAATCGACACGTTTTAAGATGTGAAATTGTACTTGATAAAATTTAATATGGGTTAAAATTATCTGGGGATCATTAAGGGTTGTTGATATCGTATCTATTTTATGTTTATAGGATTACATTTATCTTCGTGTACGAGTGTTAAATGTATTTTTAAATATTTAAGTATCATACGATGTTATCTTTGGAAAAAGTTTGAGAAAAAGTGTTTCGTGTAGAGGACTCCTTAAGATTTATTATGTACAAGGAAGAGAGGCCGGACGTCTGGCGGGTGTATTAGAAAGTCGGCTTATCTGTACATTTTACATTTTTTGTGTTACGGTAAATCGTCTGGGAAGCCATGGGCTCAACCAACCTTCCATCATCTCACCATAACAACCCAGCTTTCTACTCGATATTATAATTTCTGCTATAATTTAAACATGGATCCAAAACATTTTAAAGGCATTATGTAGGCTTGAGGGGATAATAAATTGATTAGTCTGTAATAGATTGCTTGTTTTAATAAATTTCGTGTGAGACTAACACTAGGAATTCAATATGTAGATAAAATTTCTAATTTTTTTTTTTTTTTTAAAATATTCATTTACCTATATTTTATTTTAAACAGTACTAGCTTATGCTCGAGGCTTTGTTAACGTGGAAATCCTTTTTTGGCGGATGTCTACGTTATAATAGACCATACTTGATAGATCGGACACTAAATTATTCTTTTACTGACTGATTTGAGAATCATAGCATACAGTTTGGTGACGTTTAACTGCAACTTACTAGAAGAAAATTGCTGACACTGTCTACGAAGGCGCTTGATTTTTTACTATTACAATTTTATTCATTGTCAATCATCAAAAAGCATATCGCCATCTGTTATAATTTTTATCAACTATCTGATTTACTCTAGCCTCTTTAGTTAGCAAAGTGAAAGGATAGAGCTGCACTATGGACTTAGTTAAATTGATGCGTTTTGCAGTCGCTTGCGCAGCTGCTACCGTTTCTTTCACTTTTTGCAACATTCTGTTTCACTTAATTTAAGATAGGTGGAGCTATATTCAATAGATATCGAGATTTTAAATATATTAAAAGGAAAATTTAGTTTTTTTTCCTCATGAAATTTATTTATCAATTTTATTAGACGAGCTTAATTATTGCCCGTATTTAACTCCAAATTAGTAATTTCATGGTAAACGTAGGTAATATTAATAAGGCATCGCCCTTGTTAATACTGACTATATTTCTTACATCTACACGTAACGGTACGGCTACCAAGTTTCAGTTAAGTGCCGTACGTCAAAAAATAAAGGTTACATTTCGATCTCACTCTAAATCCCAGTTTTCAAGAAAGTATTTAAACGAACTAAGAAAACAATTCCATGAACGCAACGTCTCCCATCGTATCCAATATTAAGGAACACACCCCATGAGGTCCCGTTACCAAAAGACATTCCTTATGAAGTAATATAACTGTCATTCTCATTCAACAAATGACTACCGTCCATCGAAGCTGAGCTTCGGGGCCTTAATTAATTGATATTGTTAAAAGGGATGGAAGAAAAGATGGGATATCATAGCGACCGTAAATGCTCGAGAGCCGTGCCCTGCCCCGGCCTACCGCTGTGTCTATATAATTATGGCAGTTATTAATCTCCCTACTTAAGATCCACACACGTACTTTGATAAAACGTCTATTTTATTCCTGAGAAAATACTTATAATCGATTTCGATTTATTTTTATTTATTGTTGGAAATTTAACTATATACTCGTATTCTTTATGTATATTTAAAAACATAGGTTCAGTAACTTTTGATCTAGGAACAAGTTTTTCAAAATATTTTATTCAAAAATATTACAATGATCCTTAGCTACTAAATTCTGAGTTAAAAGCGTGATTATAAACTTAATAAAAATATGTATTTTGTATATGAGTTTAATATTATATTTGATCGTATATAAAAGTTACGTCCTTTTAATGATGGCACTTCATATCGCTTTTATGTTCGTGTATTCGCAAAATACAGCGATGTTATACGTAACCCTATTCGTATAGTGGCCAAATCTCAAAGTTATTCCCACTTCTAGTACGAATAAAGCGAACAAAGCCGATCAAAAATGCGAACACCGAAAAGCGAAGTGCCACTATTAAAGTTTTGATACTGTATAGATAAATGTTCACTTATTGGAAGTAAGATGCCACCCACATGGTCAAGGAATGATATAAAAAAACCTTAAACCGTAATCCGAGTGAGTTAATGATTTGGTTATGTTTAATTTAAATATTTAAATACTAGCGACCTGTTCCTTCCTCGCACGTGTTGTACCTACATTCTACATATAAACCTTCGTTTTAAACAACGAGTAAGAAATAGTAGGTACTTTTGTATAACTCTATCTATTACTGAAAACTGCATAAAACCCACCGACTGTCTTTTATATAAGTATCTTTTAAATTATAAAAGGTATGAGTGACTGACTGATCTATCAACGCACAGCCTAAACCGCTTGACGGATTGGGTTGAAATTTGGAACACAGATGGGTTCTATGACGTAGGCCTCCGCTAAGAAAGGATTTCTCGACGCAGGCAAAGCCGCGAGCTTAAGCTGGTATTTTATAAATCAACAAATATTAGAACTTATTAGATGTCAGGAACGGGAGCGTATTCGCACGCATAATTTTTTTTGTCCTAATTTTGTTTCGCCGAAAATGTTTCGCATAACTTTTTTTAGCCTAATCATAATTGGGCATAATTATATCTAGACATACTTATGTCTTGCCATAACTGTCAGTTGCCCTAACGTTTTTTAGCATATATTTGTAAAGCATAAATTTGTATGTCATAATATAAGTACGCATAATTTTGTTAGTCCTAATTTAATTTGTCCGAAAATGTTTCGCATAACTTTCTCGGGCATAATCATAATTTTACATAACTATATTAAGGCATACAACTAATATTGTAAGTTAATAAAATTATTTAGGAAAGTAGTTTATACAAAGTAGTTTGCACCCAGTAAGACTGACTGTCACAAAACCGACTCGGATAATTTAGGTTAGAACAATGTCCACAGTGCCACGGCAGCGGTCAACAAAGTGCCAAAAAGGACCATCCACTTTCTAATTCAGAGAGAGGGTAGGGTATAGAGGAGATTAAAATGAAACAACCGCACAGTAGCTAGTGAAGTTACTGGGCTGAAAAGTCTTAACATCTTATTACTCTCAAGTAAGAAGCGATGACGCAGTGCACCCAGAATTTTACTTTGTAAAATACTGGGTAGCACTGTACTAATTATGAGCAGCGTTATCTCTTACCATCGGGAGAGCGTCTTGCCCGAATTCTTACTTCGTTCTATAAAAAAAAACCGCGAGAAGGCTAGGTTAGGTTTTAAGTTAGAACATTGAAATTAATAATTCGTTTCTTTTAGTATTAATAATATTTTGCCGATTACAATCCTGGTGATAGTATTATGACAAGATATCACTTTGCTAAAATATTAGGGCTGGATATATCATTATACTGAAAATTATTAGGGCTGGATATTATTATGTCGAAAAATATTAGGGCTGAATATAATTATGCCAAAAAAATTTATGGTAAGATATTTTAGGCGTCAAAACAATATGCGTAACAATTTTATGCGTAAATATTATTATGCTTAAAAATATTATGGGAGAAAAATTTAGGCCAAAAAAGTTATGCCTAAAAACTTTAGGCGTTTTGATGTTTAGGCTGAAAAACGTTATGCCACATTAAATTAGGACTAAAAATTTTATGCGAGCCAATATGGACCCGTCAGGAACATTTTAATTGGCGGAAGGGATAAACCGAGTAATGGGACTCAAAATAAGTTGGGCAGGACACGAGGCTAGGCACGGTGAAGATGGAGCAAAAAGCTGACTGAATGGTGGCCAAGGATAGGCAAACGGAATGTCGGTCGTCCAGCAGCTAGATGGGTGGACGATATAGTCAAAGTAGCGGGTTGCATGAGATTGAACACAATACAAAGCATAACATGAAGGAGGCCTATGTTTTGCAGTGGGATTTCTTGGAGAAGGCTGTGAATGATGATGAGTGCTAACATCATTTAAGTTGTAAATGCCAAATAAGAAAGCTACATTATATTATTGTGTTATATTATTTTAATTATGCTACATTATAGTATTGTTGTGTTATTTTTGTTTACCCCTAATTTTAAGCCTCTTTTGTAGTTATTTCTTGTAACTTAGTATGCAATAAAGTCTTATTCTATTCTATTCTACATTCATTCCACACAATAGGTACATATTCATCTTGATTATAAATATCTACTTCACAATTGACCTAGTTTCTCAAAGTATGCCACTCATTCAATAAAAGAATAAAAACTTTACCTACGTGAAAGGTAAGGTAGCTCATGTAATAATATTATGTTCGTAATTAAATCTGGGATCTAATTTTAAAGACATATCCGGCATTGTGAATATATTTTTTGGTATGCTTTTAACTCTAAATAATGCATTGTAATGTCACAGCCAGAAAATTATTCAACAATTTGTATTATTATATACGAGTATGGTATTATAATAATCAACCTCTAAATTTAAGTTTTTATATTTGTACGTTTTTATGGTTACAATATGTTTTTATGCAATAAATAAATTAAATTAAGTTATCGAATCTTATGTTTTAATATTAGTAGGAATAAAGCTTCATAATTTAAATATATGGGTAATTAAAAGGTTTTAGCCTTAGGCTAAGAAACTTATGATATGCGCTCCATAACACTTTACAAGCAAAGCAGAACGTGTCGTAGAGCTTCGTAGCGTTGCGAGCGCGTTTATGTCTCTTTCATAGCTCCACGGAAACCTCGTACTTACTACAAAATAAAATAACAAAACTGCGAATGTATGGATGTGTGTATTTATTACCTCATCAAACGAAAACGCCTTAATATATAGATGAAATTTGATATGTCAATAACTTAAGAACTCGTAGAACCTTGAACAACACATAGGGAATTTTTTTGAGGGTGAAATCGCTAAGCGCGTCTAGTACCTACTCTTATAATGCCAATGCTAAATATTTATTATCACAATAGGCCAACTTTGGCCGCGGTGATATGTCAATAGCCACATCAAGCAATTAAAAATAGAACTATTATAAAGTAAGGAAGGGATAAGGCCTGCCAAAAATGAGATATGTTCGTTGTCACCTGCGGTAGCGAAACTAAAACTGCATAGAACTACTCATCGTAATATTTTTCTACTCGCGCAGATTTTGAACAGGCTAAAGGCCTAATTAGACAAAAAACAAGTGAAACCATTTGTTTTTCTCTAGTTGCGTAGTAATATAGTTTATTTCTTCACATGACCTTCTGAGTAACACAGGAAACTCTCTGTTTCGAGTCGACCGACCGCCACGGATGGGTGAGCGGAAGTTGACCGTAGGCTATTGATATCGCCGTAAAATAATTAACTTTTATTATTAAGAAACCTTTATTTATTTAATTGGTGTAACGGGATAGGGTGATGACCCAAAAACGGGCCGCGTCTGGACCATATACCGCGTGTGTTTATAGCTTAACTATGTATGTTAAAGTTTAAAATCTGTGTTTCTTTTTCAAAGGGAGTATCTAGAGGTATGTACTGTAGTAGGTATTTGTTTTTGCATTAGCATTGAACCGAATTTTTCTCAAACAGTTTAATAAAAAGCTTCAAAATCCGTGATCAAAAGCACATTATTACAGATCACTTTCAGAGAAGACTTTGGAATGCGAAACCTATATTTCATTTAATACCTACCTATTAATAATATAAAGTCTGTACCTATCTTATGCTAAAATTAAGATAATTATAATTCACACCCATAAAATGTAAATGTACTTAATTAATAACTCTTCACTGGCTATGTAAACTTCTACTCTCTTTTTCAATCATTATTCGTGGAATAACTTACAGGTATTGTTGGTTAATTGCGTGATTTGGATCGTTAAGGCCTGTTATTTATTATGTTATGATGGTTATTGTATAGACATTCGTTTCAGGTTAGGTTTTATTGGGCGGCGCGGCGCCTGCATTCAAGACAGCTTTTATTGAACCTGTGACTATTGTTCTTCGTCACAGATTAATTGTGATTTGGGTATGTAGCTCATGCTTTGAAAACTATGTATGTTTTTCTTTTTGCTATATTAGTGAAAAGCTTCAGTTAGTTCATAGTTTGTATGATAAAATCGTATCAGTCGCTTAACATCACGCGCGATCCTGGTCAAAGGTTAACATAAAACAAATATCAATGACAATACATATATATACCGTTATTTCCGTGAGTTTTAGTCGTTTGTTTACATATGACAATACAAACAAATTAGGTGCCCAACGGTAGCATGATAGCCCATAGTGCTACGCAGTGTTTTGTAGTATAAATTTCTGTGAAGAACTGCACTGCACTCCTGGCACTTAGTAATATCGGTGGTTACATATTGCCCTTCAGTCTGAAATACAGTAATATCGGTACATTACTACTTGGCGGAATAATAAATGGCAAAGGTTTGGTACTTCCCCACGTAACCTCTGCAGAAAAGATTTCTTAAAGAATATCCTATATATATAATATCTTGCGTTACAGTGTTTATTTCTCCTCTATGGAAACGGTTCGATCGAATATTATTTTTCGTGTATATTTGGTTGTTATGAGAATAGGTCGTAAGGTATATTTCAATAGATGCTGATGGAGTTGCGCTAGTCAGCCAGTTTCCATAGATTTAATATTTATGCCTTTATTGAGAAAAAATAATCAAACAATAAATACTACAGCTGTTACAGCAGTAAAGAACACTTGTATTAACCACAGAGCAAATTTTTAAACACAATACATCCCAATGGGTCGACGTGTTGCTGGTTCATTTGCCAGTCCCCGTTATAGAACCACAGATGGCCACTAGCCAATCTAGAGAAACTCCAAGTCAGATCAAACCACTGTCAGATGGTAGGGGGCCCAGAATGCTGGCAGCATTGCCACGTTGGATGGCAATACTTATACGTTGGCCAAGTTTTCATATAAGTAATGATTATTATTGCAGCATTAAATAGATACGCAGTGAGTAGAGTGGTTGCGATATTCATATCTATAGTTATAATCTCATCAGATTCCCTTTCAACGGCAGCAAAAGTGAGAGCACTTCCGTTTGCAGTTGCGTTTCTGCAACACCATGTTTCCTACACACGCATTTACATCAATTGCTCAGTTTTCATATATATTTTAGTGCAAAAAAATTTTATTCAATTGTTCATACAAATATTATGAAATAAAGGTCGATTGACTGATCTGTTAACGTACATATCAAATTATTAAACCTATGGACGGATGGGACTGAAATTTGGCACAGAGAAAGTTTCAATATTCAATACTTTATTTGCTAGGTAGAGATATTATCACGTAGTTATCTAGGAGTCGATACTTGCTATTATAATAAAGTTCTTCATCAGAGAGAAGTCGTGTGCGTAAGTTAGTATTGTTTAAATACCAAATTTAGTACAAAATACCTACATCTTTTATGAAGTTCGTTTTTAGTTTCTTGCCCATTTTTCTCGTACTTTCCAAAAGCAGATACGAGGAAAGAGAGACTATCTTTAAATTTTATATTATCTTGTAAAATTTACTGGTTATAGTGGATACGGAGTTTGAGTTCATTGTTCTTCTGCAAAAAGTAAACAAATTTCAAAATAAGACTTCTAATGACGGCTGACGCAGCATTATCTCGTGCCCGCACACAATCGCATCTTTTCCATAATTTCCCACAGATAACGATCGCAAACATTGTCATTTCACTCATCCTATCAAATTTCCACTCTACGCCGTTTATGTAGATTACATTTTCACTTTAATAGTACACTTCGTGCTTGCGGCGACTTTATGAAAAATCAGCTTTGTTTTGCTAGTGCTCAGGTTGAAAATTCCCGAATATGAAGTTAGTGCTAGCATCTTTCCGCATTGATTTCTTAAATTGAGTTTTATTATAAAGTGATAGAGTGGTTAGTGGCTTGTTTTTGTTGATGGTTGATTGAATAGTTGTAGCTGAGATGCAGTGTCGCGAAACACGACCACGTTGCGATATAAAAGGAAGTTTTGTGTAATTTCTTTATCACACACCCGCCGACTGTCCCTGCGTTCGGTCATTTTGTTTCATCATCTGTTATTTGCTCACACAATGTCTGCGCGACTTTTGGTGAGTACATCACTATTCATTTAGCTGATTAACTATTTTTAATTCTTCGGGATGACATAAAATATTATCAACTGGTGGCGCAAGGATTAAAGCACAAGGATTTAGAAAATATATATCTATTTTAAATCTAATTAATTTATATGTTGGGTTTTTAATAATAATAATTAATTCTTCAATAGCAATTTCAGTTTCAGTCTTACTGTTAATTAAGTTAAGATGGAGTAAAACACAAGCTAAAAGTTTTTGTTAAAAATAATGTGTAAGAAAACATAGGAGTACACAACAACCATTTTATCAAATACGAGTACGTATCGCAAAAGTGGTGCAATTTAGGGATTATAGAAAAACAGGCTTTTCTGTATATCACTTTAAACGAATTTGGAATTTGTGTGCAACATTAAAGATAAAAAATGGAAAACTGTTAATTAAATCTCAGTATCTTATTTTTAATTATAAGCTCCTTAAAATATAATCTGCAATCTGCAGATTTTGAGGGATAACAATGAGCAGACTTTGACAAAATAGACTGGGTATACTATTTTCGTGTACCAAAGTCAGCAAGTATTATTTTCACTAAAATGTAAAAAAAGTAATGATTAAAAGTGTTGAGGGGCCTTAGTGGGTACGGCTATAACTGAACGTGTCATTTTCTTTTCTTTTTATATCAGTTACGTAAAGATGCAGACTTAGAAAGTTACCTTACGTTTTTCTTTATTTGTAAACAGTCCGTTCTTACAATTGTCGAAGCCAGTAAATTCGACTTTCAGTGGTAATTTTTAGGTAAATGCTTTGCGATAAAATATCTGTATTATAACCGTCGACGATGAGTGTAAAATATCATAAATTCACAAAGCTTTTTAGAAAAAACAGCCCTCAGTAAAAAGTTCAAAGCTTCGTTTTGAAAAATTACGCTTATTGAGATGTCATAAGATTATTGTCATCGCGTAAATGGATGATTCTTACCTACAACTATATATCATTCTAAATATGAAAGCTTTCCTAATAATATGTGAGATTTAGACTCATCGCTGACGCTATTTGAAACTAAGCGAACTAACAATTTTCTGTTCTTAGCGAATTGCTTGTGCTATGTACAGGCTGAGTTCAGTTAGTGACCCATGGCTTCACTAGCAGAACAGTAGCCTATTTCTATGAGTGTTTAATATATTTACCGTAATGGGCACGCCCACTGCACGCAGTTTAGACAAACGTCATGTTAAATTCTTCCCTTCCTTAATTTCCAGTTGGCGTTAGCCTGTGTAGCTGTCTTAGCATCAGTGATCTCAGCGGGAGGTCACGGCGGCGGACACAAGAAGGTCATCATCCACGTCCCGGTGCTAGTGAAACATCATCATCACAAACACACTATAGTGAAACACGTCCATCACAAGAGCGGAGGCGGCGGTGGTGATGATCACTACGAGGTGTTAGGATACACTTACGGAGAACCTAAGGCTGCGCCACATGGTGGAGGTAAATATGTGTTATAAATACTATCTGATAGCCATCCATAGTCTAGTTTAAGTAGTTTCCGTTAAGTAGCAATAGTCCGGTCTCTTGAAGGAGTATATCTTTGAGTCCATTTTCTCTAGATGGACGCACAAACGGACTCCGATAAGTGTCACCCATTTAATTTATAAGCTCTAAAGGCCTCTACACGTTGGACTTTTATGTCCCCGTGTAGGCACATAAAAAAAGCCCGGGTTTAGCCCGTATTTAAAAACGACTAGCTGACTCGCGCAGCTTCGTCTGCGTCTGTTGAAAAGTACTTTACGTGACATTCTCACACCTACCAAAAACACTGTGACACTAGATTTTTATATGTGAGTGTTATAAAATTTGATTTTAATGTACTACGAGTATTAATAGGTGCATAGTCTTATTATTTTTAATAGTCCTGTATCTAGACGGATATTGTCTGAGGTCATAGGCGTACCCAGGGGGGGGGGCAGGGGGGGGCAGCTGCCCCCCCCTGGAAATCGATTGTCTTGAATAAAAAATAAAATTTTCTAGCAATAAGTCGACCACTCACGTTTCATAATCAGGATTATATATTTTTTTGCTTTTAAGTAAGAATATTTCTTTTTTTTTTTCGCTCGAAATAAGCCGTTCGTACACTCTTCATAATCAAGATTTTGAAATTTTCTTGGCTCGCAGTAAACTGCTCGCGCTCTTATTAGTAAGAACATTTAGTAAGAACAGCTCACCATTCGTAGTCAGAAATGTAAAAAATACTTGGCGCTCGCAGCAATTTGTACGTGCTCTTATAAATGAGAATATTTACATATCTAACCGCTCAGGGAAAGATTCGTAGTTCAAAATATATAATTTTCTCGGCACTCGCGCTATTTTTAATAATAATATTTTAATTTTCCTACCGCTTGGAGCAAATTAACTGCACTTTTTTCATTGTCAAAAATATAAAATTTTCTCGACGCTCGCAGCGAGCTGCTCGCGCTATTTTAAGGAAGTATATTTTAATTTTCCTACCGCTCGAAACAAACTAACCGCACTCTTTTCGTTGTCAAAAATATAAAATTTTCTCGGCGGCGCTCGCAGGAAGCTGCTCGCGCTATTTTATATAAGAATATTTTAATTTTCCTACGGCTCGGAGCGAGATAACCGCACTCTTTTCGTTGTCAAAAATATAAAATTTTCTCGTCGCTCGCAGCAAGCTGCTCGCGCTATTTTAAGGAAGTATATTTTAATTTTCCTACCGCTCGAAACAAACTAACCGCACTCTTTTCGTTGTCAAAAATATAAAATTTTCTCGGCGCTCGCAGCCAGCTGATCGCACTATTTTAAGGAAGTATATTTTAATTTTCCTACCGCTCGAAACAAACTAACCGCACTCTTTTCGTTGTCAAAAATATAACATTTTCTCGGCGCTCGTAGCCAGCTGCTTTTTTAAGGAAGAATATTTTAATTTTCTTACCGCTCGCTCTGTGCGAGCTGAAAGCAAAGTATAGCGCACCTTTTAAATATGGCAACGCTCAACGTTTAAAATACAGGCATAAAGTTCAAGCTCAGTCAAAAATATCTGAATCCGCCCTTGCTTGCCCCCCCCTAGGCCAGAAGCTGGGTACGCCTATGTCTGAGGTTATTTTCTGTGGATGTTCAGCCATCAGAGAAAGACTCACAAAAAGTATCAACCATTACATAATTTATATTAGCAACTCAACGAGTCCATAAAATCTGCACGCGGGACGTTTAAGTCAGCGAGTGTATTAAAAGCCCGGGAGACAAAAAATATATAAGAGATATTTTTTTTAAACTATTTTTGACTATCATGTGTTAGCCCTAAAATGGCGTCATTTAACTTCCAAAAGTTACGCATACATTTATATGCACATGGGGCTTTAAGTACTCCTAGCATCAAATAATAAAAAGATGACATTAACTTAATGCTTACGTTAGCTTTTCCACTCAGAACAACGGAGATCTCTAGGCCTCGAGTAAAATGCTCCATTTGACATGATATCAAAGCTTTATTAATCCTACTAATAATAGTAATAAATGCAAAGAAATGGATGTCTGTATGGATAGTCTGCTGCCCCTAAGGGGCTGCGCAGACGACAGACTATCCATGACGCACTTTTAGTCTGTGAAAATAGAACCTATGCAATTATATTATTTGTGCGCCGGACTTTTTGCGCGTCGTGTGCGTTACTGCATATAATTGCATAGGTTCTATTTTCACAGACTAAAAAGTGCGTCATGGATAGTCTGTCGTCTGCGCAGCCCCTAATCGTTTACACCGATTAAGATAATATATTCAGTATAGCTTAGGGCGTGGAATTTGTAACACATAGACACAAAACACACATATCTGCGGGTAGCACCGCTGGACACCGCTATAAGCTTTGTTTAGATCCCTGAAAAGAGATAACTTTCATTGTTTTCATTTAAAGTTAACAATAGTGTCAAGGTTTTCATCACAAGGTTAGTAGTGGACGTAATTTGATGGAGTTTGCTAACAACTTCGATGATTTTACAGTTATTCAATAAATAGGAAATCGCATTAGCGCCGGCGCTTTTTGCGTAGAACGTCAAATATTATTTTTAAAAAATGATTCTATTTTTTTTTACTTTTTTTACTTGTTATATAAATAATAATTTTGTTATGACCTCTTAAAATAAGATCAGAGTTTCCTATGATCATTACCATCGTCAGCACACGTTGGCCTATTACTGGCAATAATAGACATCCTTTTTTGCCACGGATCTCTGTTTTTGCAAAAGTAAAACGTTTCTGGGTCTCCCTTTACTTCACTACGATGAAACCAATCCATCTTGCAGGTGGTCTACCGTCTAGTCTTCCTTTTCGAATTTCCTATACCTAACGTTAATTTAAAGAAATTACTTTATAAGACAAATTGATACAACATAATTTGGGCACGTAGTCGGAACTGACAGTCTTCCTGCCTTTCTAAATAACTCAGTTGACGTAACGATGAAAATAACATATCTACGATTATTTATTTGTACCATTGAGTAACATGTATCAAATAATAATACAAAACAACTCGTCATAGTCCTTACCCATAATAATGATTGTTTTGTGAATGGACAATGTGTCATTATATTGCATGTCTTTTATGGTTAAATGTGAAGCTAAACGAGGCTGCTTAATGGTGTGTTTAGTGGTAGCATATAATTATGTGAACACAGACGTACTTATATGACATTTTAGTTAAATCCTCATATTTAAAATTTGTTTGTTTATTTATTTGATACAGTTTCGTCTTAACTTTTTAATGAACTGTTCGAACACATTAAGATAGAGTAAAGATTAAACATTTTCTTCAAACACAAACATATCTGTTTCCAAGGATTAGTTTGACAAATTATTTAGTCCTCTATGTTTTCTAAACATAATATCTACTCGTCTTTTGATTACACCCACATAACATGCATTAGGTAAATAATTGACATGAATATTTGAAACTCTGTAGTCTTCTCGTAGTCGTTTAAGCTGAAAGAGTGATAGATATCGGATGACGAGGTCAATGATAGAGCGAAGTAGAGGCGTATATTAAGGACCCCACTACGATGAAGATATTATTCTCAGATGTTATTGTATAGTCAGAAAAAGTAATAATAAGGGTAGGTACTTTATATATATACATAGTCTATACGTGTATGACGGTGTATGACTTAAACAGCTTGTTTTCTATCAATTGACGTTGGGTAAATACACCCTTGCCACGTAAGAAGGGTTCGATTCCCGCACGGTACACATATTCGTGTGATTCACAGATATTTCTTACTGTATATATTATAAGTATGTATTTTCAAAAACAAAACTAGTATATAAGTATTATATCCATAACGGATATACCTTATACTTATATTCTTTATCTACTGATTACTGTATACTAGCCACAGTAACACGAGCATTGAGCTGCTTAGCTTGGAATTAGATGGCGATATGAAATGTACTAAAATATGTATTTATTAATTCCAGGCCACAGTTGGGGAGCAGCAGATGAAGGCCACGAGAGTTACGATGATTCTCCAGTGAGCTTCGACGGCGGCGATCACGGCTCCTACTCGCTATCTGGAGATGAATATGGACACGAAGGATATTAGAAACATAGTGTTTTTTAGCTATCTGTTTGAATATGGAATCTGTTTTGAACCTATCGGTCCACAAATTCGTGAGCTTGAAATTGATGCTCTTTTTGCGAGATAATCTTGTTAAGAGGATTTCTTAATATGTAGAAAAGAAGTCTTCAAGAAATTTATAGCAGTTATTTGTCTCAATATTCTAGCTTGGATTATTTGTCGTATTTTCCAGATTTATTTGCCTATCATATTTTCTGTTCAGAATGTATTACAATAGTTATGTTACCAAATCATTTAAACAACGAAAGTTTGCGTGTAATAAGTCTTCAAGCAATACTTTATAATAGGTTTCATAATTCTGTTGATTTTTGTTTATAAGTATGTCCTGTGATCACATAATACTCGTAATATAAACGGAAGGTTAATTAAGTATTAAATGTGCATATTGCACATTATTTAAGTATTATCATAAAATATATCATATTTAAATTTTTAGATTGCTCAGTATTAAATAAAAGTATTTTTTATTACACATAGATGAGATTTTAAAGGTTGAACGGAAATGATGACAATATTGAATATTCTATAAATAAAATATGATTATAATTTTAAAATTATCAATATTGTGTATCTTCGGTAATAGACTAAATCTAAACTACAAAATTGCAAGAAAAAGTTTTTTTTTAATATTCCGTTACTGTTTGTTTCTGGAAACAATATGTAAATGGAATGGTAGGACTAAAGTGTCAAAAGGGATCAACACAGAATGTGTCGAATGCGACAATAAAATAAGAAATTATGTCATCATTTAACATTGTTATCAACAATCACAAAGTTATTTTTATAAGTATAAGTACAAACCAGAATACATAATGTGTAGAAATAAGTAGAATAATAAATATCTAAGTACATGGTGCATTAGATATAATAATATTATTATATATAGTTCGTTGTTATTTTGTGTGTAATTGTTATAATTAGATGTAATACACAATGCCAGTTGATATCTATGTAACATTGAGAAGGGTTCTAAGCTCTCAATGTTAGTTATGTTTGCTCAATATAGCTAAATCTAGAGATTCGCACCGCTTCGATGAATAGAGTGGCTAGAGAAATTACTGGGAATATGAGACTACATGTATCTCAAAGTGAGTAATAGTATAGTGTTCTGCAGTATTGAGTCTGGCTTCAGTTGACCTCACATTGAACGTGATACTCGACGATTGACTTTTCGAATCGTAGACGTACTTCTTTGTAAGGGCGAAGTTATAGTGTTACTCAGGATTTCCGATCGAAATAAAAGCTGGATCAGCCTTACTAGGCGTGTGCAACTCTTGAGCGTGTGATCAACGACATCGTCGTGATTCACACCTACTGCGCGTGTCGCTATGTGGTCGCCGCGACTCACAAGCGATTTACTTTCGTACGAACGCACACGCTTAGTAAGGCTGATCCAGCCTTTATTTCGATCGGAAATCCTGAGTATCACTATAACTTTGCCTTAACAAAGGGGAAGTAGTACGTCTACGATTCATTCTCATATTTTTCTTGATAATTTTATTTCGTATCTTGATAAGAATTTGTTGCGACTTTATATAAGCCTTTATACTGTTATTTTTACTCTTGTTGATTAGTTGTAATAAGTATATCATAATACAATAGTTATATTTATATAATATGTTATATTATTGGAGTTTAATTTTTGCTTTGAATAACCTTGTTCTTCCTTTTCTCCTTTTTCTGCTTCTATTTCATAAAAAACTCGAAATCATGTTGTACCTAATTTGATATGTATTTCGGAAGTTTCCTGTAGATTTCCAATAACGCAGCGTTCATATTGATGCTAATTTAAGTCAAAATATAACTTTTAAATAGTATACCCAGTCGAACTCTTGCGAACGAGCGGTAGAGTTTTAAAATAGTAGATAGTAAAAAAATGTAATATTTACTTGGAAAAGTCCTCCATTGTAGTCCATATGAATAAATGAATTTTGAGTTTGAGTTCGATTCAGCATAAACCTATTATGAGTACACCTTTTACAGTATATTAGGGTACGCACTTTGCGGGAAGACCCGTGTGGTTAGTCGTCGAGCTGCGGCACAACCGCACGCCAACGGATCACCTGGACGATTAAGGTGAACACACCCTTATCCGAGCCGAAAGCGTCGAATAGGAAGCGTGCATCTCATGAGATTTCATGTACAGAATTCTAAAATTCATTTTGTGCGACTGACGCCTTCGGCTCGGATAAGAGTGCGATCACCTTTAGCCGGATGTTTGATTCATAATACGCGATCCGTACGGCTAGCCGCAATTACAACTGCCTTCTGTGGCACATAGTGCGTACAATGTAAACTAATACACTGTAAGTAAAGAAAGTTCCATTGACTTTATATTATGTATACGACGGGTACCTCAAAAGCATACTTTCAAAGTAGTACATTAACTGCGCAAGTTTATGAGGTATTATTTAGAAAATCACTAGATAGAAATTATAAAAGACCTATAATAATTATGATATTTTATTTCTGTGTTCAATAAAGTTTCAAATGATAACACTACTCACTACCTACCCTCACCTCTTATAAACCTATTATACCAGTTTAAGATAAAGAGCGCTTCTATAAGCAGGACACTCTCTCGCTCGCACTATTTAAAACATTTTGAAATATAAATTCATAGAACAAACTTTTTGAAAAATCCTCCAATAGTATTGTACAGGGCTTCTCTTGAGAAATTTTTAAAAAGTTAATTTTATGAATTTATATTGCAAAATGTATAAAATAGTGCGAGATAGTGGTGGGTCGTTAACGATTTTTGGGTTAACGCAACGAAGCCGTTAAATTCAACATGTTAACCTGTTAAAAAAGCCGTTAACATTATTAACAGGTTTTCATTAATGTAACAGATTTGTACCAACGGCAACGTAGCAGTTAATAGATGAAACTTTGTTCAAATTGAAAAAAGAGCTGACGTTACGTTACCAAATAGATAATTTTAGCTGGTTTTGCGTTAGCATCTTCAGATTACGTTAGCGACTTTTGAATACCTTTTCGTTGAGATAATAAAAAAAGCGCATTGCCAAAATTGTTGAATGACACAGTTGATAGATTTAGCGGGTTTTGCAGTAAACAAAAAGCTCTTAATTCGTTAACATTAGATTAACAGTTAAAAAAGCCGTTCGTTGAATTAACGCCCACTCCTAGTGCGAGAACGAGAGCGTCCTGCTGTATAAGCGCTCTTAAGTAGTCATTTTGTTGGTGTCTTATTCTCGGCTCAACAATAAATTGTTTGTTTACCTATAAAAGTTGCATCATCCTAAAACAAATTATAAAAGACTAGCGACTTTCTAAACAGTCTCATTCCTTTGTTCTTTTTATATTTTATGCATTTACAGTCACTGTAATCGTGCCTAGGTAATGCTTAGAAATCGATCGTTAGAAAACTTAATAACGTTCATCCAATTTTATAACGCATCTCTACACTACGTAAAATGTTCCTGGCTGTTAGTAGAACAGCGTGTAATTTAGAACTGAACGATTTCTGTATCAAGCTTTATTCCTGCTTAATGTTGTTTGTGGAATAAATATTCACTACGGTGTGTATATTATTTATTCCACATTCGAATTCAAAGATTATGATAGTATATATATAGACCTATAGATATAGAATAGACCTTATTTAAGTACCTAGTAGATTTAGAGAACTTTCACACTATATCCGAATCCGAATCGAATTCGCCAAATCACAGTTGGGTGTAGCTGTAGAACCCACATTCCTTCTTCGTAGTGTAGAACATTTTGTATTGATGTAGAGATGTTTAGTACCTATTGACACACCTCTGGTCGAAATCCGTCATGACGGATTTAGACCGGAGGTGTGTCAATAATCATTATCAAAATTCGTCCACAGTCCATTTGACTCGGATTGGATTCTAATTCGACGTAGTGTGATGCCACACAGCCACGGGATCGCGTGAGAAAGCGGAACGGAATTTTAGTAATGTTCGAATGCACCCTGTCTCATAAGCGATCAGGAACAAAACTAAGATCGCCACCGCTTTTCCGCGCGATCACGCGTCTATGTAGCGTCAGCTTTAATACTGCAGTGTGACTTGCGACGGGGCGCTTCACCAACAGCTCAAACACTTATAAAAGCATTATATCTCAGAATTAACCTTGTTTATAATAAAAAGTACCCTATGTAGCATTTTGTATGATGACGAACTAAAAAGATTTTCATTAACCCCCGGCACAAAAACGACGGGGTGTTATAAGTTTGACGTGTCTGTCTGTCTGTCTGTGTGTGTGTGTGTGTGTCTGTCTGTGGCATCGTAGCTCCTGAACGGATGAAAGGATTTTGATTTAATTATTTTTGTTTGAAAGTAGAGTTAGTCGAGAGTGTTCTAAGTTATGTTTGGTGGAAATCGGTCCAAGATGGCCGCCGCTACAAAATGGCGGATAACTTTTTTTTTCCACGACCCCTTCAATATCGGTATCAAATGAAAGGGCTTGACTAGTAGAATACAACGCACTATGACAAATTTAAAATCCAAGATGGCCGCCGCTATAAAACCGCGAATTACATTTTTTGAAAGCGTTGCGTTGGGGGTTTTTTAAGTTTTTATTTTAATTCACTTGTTTTTTTAACCTTGTCAACATATGTTGACCAGTAAAATGTTATAAAAATCATATTATTATATTATAACTTCCCACCACTCCAAAACCAATTTCTTCTTGTTAAGTTCCTCTGAATACAATAACAAAACCAGCTCGCTGCATACTACAAATTCTCGAAAAGCATTGTAGAAAACACGCCTTTTTGTCATCATTTCTCCGTCGACAGTTTTCCGTTTCCAATTAATCAATAGTGGGAAACATCTCCACATTTGTTTTGAAGAATGCACAAGAAACTTGCGCCTCGTCTCTTTATTTGTAGATATCGATTCAATTGCGTAAATGTATGCGATGTTTTAGCTTTTTGTCTTATTTCGGAAAGACAATGTAGGTACAAGCTTTTCCGGATGATTGCTATGAAGAGGTATACTAGAATTGAAAAACGCATGCATTTTTTAAAGTTAATTACGCAATATACGAGTATAATCCAAACTGTTATTGTAATATTGAATAAGACAGAACTTTATCACCCGTATTTAAAAAAACCCCTTGAGTTTCTCAAAAACTATTTTACTAAATAATGGATCCCATAAAAGTCGTGTCTTTCATTGCATTCGACTCTGATATACTCAACCATTTTCGGGAAAAAATTGAAAAAGGCATCCTCTCAACCCTTTTTTTGAAATTAGAATACCCTTTACCTTGAAGGTTAAGGGTGGGTTGCACCAGGCAGCAGAGCGTGCGCGGGAGGACGATCCCCTCGCGGCACCGCTCCGTCGGCGAAGAAGGGGTGGGAGAAGGCGACAATACGATCGTCGCCTCCAGCCCCATGGTGGTGAATAGCAGATGAAAGGTGCGGGGGCGCCTTCATCTGCATTGCACAACTTTACCACCACCGCCTGCGGGAATGGCTCAGCACGACGCCATTTCCGGGCCCCTCCTTGATGGGAGGGGCGTGAAGGCCCCGCTGTAAAGGCGGGCCGTCGTCGGTGGGGGACTGGATGTAAAGGCTCTGCCGGTTTCCCAGTCCTCCACCATAAAGACGAAGCGGGAAGTGCCGCTGGGTTTTTTAGTGGGTATCCCTGCCGCGCCCATCTTCGGTAGGGGAGTCCCACATACCATTCTTCGCCCCCCGACGTAGGGTGACGATGCGTAAAGCATTTTTCCCAGCGCAAAAAAAAAAAAAAAAGGCTGTTAGTTAAAGCTAAGGTCAAATGTCAAAATTTTACGTAACATGTTGCAACGCGTAATTGGCTTAACTAGAGATTTGACAAATTGGTTATAGTTAAAATCAGCCGGTGCAACCCACCCTTAGTAGAGCAGCGTCAAAGGTCACGACTAAAAATACAGGTGTTTTGGAACGTCGCAAATAATAATATCAAGCTCAATTACTAGAGAGTCTTAAAATACAACTAAATAATTGTAAAGATTACTTACAAAAGTGCTCCATAGTAGCCTTTTTCATAAATGCACTGAATTTCAATTACTTGTATACGTTAGAAATCATATTTTTGTTTAAAAACTGACTTTCTATAACGAATATATAAAATATACCGACGATACAATTTAACATAATAATAATTAAATAATCTGTGGTTAATAAAAGTGTTCTTTACTGCTGTAGTAGCTGTAGTATTGTTAGTTTGTTTTTCTCAATAAAGGCATTTGCCAAGAAAAAAAAAAAAATTAACATTATTTATTATAATATTAGGTAACACACTAAAACAAAAAACTGAAATCTATAAAAACCTATTTCAAATTGTACAGGTTTCAAATTCTATCAAGTGATTGTATAACACCTATTTCGGGGACGAATCTTTTTACTATTTTGGTATTACGCGATTTCAGGCCTTTTTATGTTACTTTAGTTTGCGTAACTGCGAATTTAGGGCGAATTGAATCACGAAGTCGCTTGAACTCTTTTTACTCGCTGAAAAGTGGGTGACATAAGACACTTTCGAACTACATTAAAATAATTTGTCGCCTACTTCTTCAATAACATTGATTAATAAAACAAATGGTACTACGTAATAAAATCTATTAACATAAAATAGAAATAGTAAAAAAGGAACAATATACGCCACTATTAACATTTACTGATATTAGTTTTACTAAAACTAGATAACAATGAAATTATTTGGCTTACAGAAACTTAGCTTTAATAAAAGTAGTACTTGAAAACTAAAATAACAATAATTTATCAAAGTCCCAAAACTTTCTTTCCTAGTCAGAAACCTAATAATACCTAATATACAACTGTTTCGACTCCTCCAGTTTTAACAGTTTGTTGTATACCTGCCTCCCTGTGGAACGAGACAGGAATATCACCTTCTACAGCTCCTTCTTCACTAGCGAGGAAAGTATTCCCTCCGTCATTACCAACGAATGAATTTGACGGGTCATCGAAACCTGTCTGTCCTTGGAATGTTACCGGGAAGTCGGGTGAAGGTTGGATACTGGGTAAACCAGAGCTCAGGGACGGGGCTGAAGAAGCGAAGGGATCGCTCTGAGTCGTTCCTGGAAAACTGTTTCCACCAGCTAGGGAGATAGTAGGCTGGACGACTGCGCCGGCAAACGGATCGTGATTGTTTGTCTGTAGTGCGCCCTGAGGCGCTAGCTCAGCAAATGGATCGTGCGATGGTTGCTCTCCAGCTCCTCGCAAGTACCCATACGTTGCTGGGAAAGCTTGCTGCACATTGTTTACTGACGTGAATATGTCTTCGTCGCCTTCCTCACCTTGCTCCGTCACCTCGTAGCCGTGACCGCCCGTACTACCACCAGGGATCACTCCAGGCAACGAGTCGAATACTTTAACTTGCTTCACAGTATGTGTGACGCCGTGCACTTGCGGTATTTGAGGCACATGGGATGCGATGCCGTAGGAAGGCACTGACGGTGTGAATGATCCGAAATGTTCGTCAAACGAGGGCGTCGGAGGCTCGTAGCTGTAGGACGGGGAGTCGTGGTGATGATGACCGTGGCCGTGTCCGTGGTGCTCGTGACCATGGCTCTTGTGACCATGATGTCCATGATGACCGTGGTGCCCATGGTGGCCATGGTGACCGTGATGACCTTTGGAGACTGTATGTGTCGTAACATGAGATTTCTTATGGTGGTGGTGATGGTGATGAGGGATGTGTGGCTTCGGGTGATGGTGATGATGGTGGTGGTGTTCTTTCTTTGGCTTGTGGTGATGATGATGTATCGTTATCACTTTCGTGTGATGATCGTGGTGGATGAACTCCGGCACATACACCTTCACGTGGTCACTGCAACATAAAAATATAGGCTTATAGAATCGTTATATTAATTTATCTCTTATATATTTTATATAAGTATAATTCGCATAAATTTATAACGATGCACAGCTTAATTTATATACTTAGGTGTTTCAATAAGCACACAAGCTCTATTTAAGCTATCTATCTATTATTTTTATTTATTCGCAAAGTAGCCAGGGTTTTCCAGAGAATTTAAAAAACTAGTAGAGAAGAAGACCAGTTCACTAAGGTGCGCCAGCTACTCTCATACTGCAAATTATTCGAACCATAGCGACAGCCCTCCGTGCTTTAAATTGTACAAAAAGCAAAAGTAAATAAAAGTTCTTACTGATGTTTTTCTCCATGTCCCCCGGTCTCCCCGTCTTCCAGACAGAGAATCACCAGAAGCAGCAGATATTTCTCCCAATCCATATTTGGTAATACAAGAGCACTTCAGTGTCCACAAAAGCTCTATTGATAAACAGAACAAACACAACTAGACCGAAACTATGTTCACATTTTGTTCACAAGTTAAAATTTTCTTGCTCAGAGTGGAGCGGTCATCACGAGCACCGCACCGACGCCACGCCGCAACGGATTGAACAGCGAAACATCGTGAGATGACCATTTATCCAATTTCACTTAAATAAACCCGTAATATCAACAAAAAGACAACAATTGCTATTGTCGGCGAAGCATGCCAAGAACCTTTTCGTCGATAACGCCGACACGATTGTCGATCTAATTCCCACCGTTGCAGAGTTCGATTCGTGAATAAGGAAATGATCTTGCAGACTATTTTTTGTGGTGACTGTGTGTAACAAGTATTTCACTACGCGGCGCCGTTCCAAAACGACGCATTTGATCGGACTGTAGTGCTGCGGGCGGTAAAGGCGGGCGGATGGCGTAACACAAGTAACCGTATGTGACTTGCACGATATAATATGTAGGTACTAGATACATATATAATTATTGGCACAAGTTTTTCCTTAGTTGTATTATCCATCCATTACATAACATTGTAAATTGTAATAGTATGTTCAATTCCGATAACGTAGATGAAAACTAGTATTATGTGCCACAAACACTATCGTTTTCGTTATTAAACAACCAAACATCTTTCTTTTAAACGTACAATTGAAACTTATAAAAAATAATATTCTCTCTGTATGAATAAACTACATCTATCATAATTAAAATAACTTTCCACGCGAGCTTTTGATTAATGCTACCACTATATCAGGATAAGGCTTTGTGATATGAGCAGTGTTTAGTCACAATACTTTTATTTGTGTGTGGCCCGAACGTGATGACAAATGAATATCTCTCAATGGCCCTTTGTAGAGACGAGGGACATAAACAAATATAAGAAGAGGTGGGCCAAATTTACTGTACACGTCGCTCGACTCGATTCAAGTATATTTTGAAAGGTGGGGAAGTGTATTTTAAAACTGGTCGTGTTGTACGTGCACGCATAAGTCCTGGCGTCCCATAAATAACAGCCGTGGGCGTTGGATTGCGTCCGTAAATACTTTGATCGAGTGTAAACGCGCCTATTAAAATTCAATTATCCCTTCCATTCCGATTTATTGGTTTCCCGAGGGAAACGTTCCGAGCCCATTATATATTTTATATTTATTGTTCCACTTAAATTATATAAGATAGGAATATAAATACTAATTTATATTAAATTTTATTGGAAGAAGTTGATTAAAAGAGAAGCCATTACAGTCCGTTCAACCTTCGAATATTTTTCTAGAACAATCACTAGAAGTAAGCTTAAAATCTGTTAAGCTGTTCGGAGGACTGTTTCAGTTACCACGAGTTTTTAAAATTACCTCTATATACATTAAAATGGATATAAAATCGTACCTAGTAATATCTAATTTATCTATAAACAATTTATGTAGAAGAATTAAAAGCCTGTATACTTATAACAATGATTTTATTTAAAAATATTTAACATATAAATACGAGTATATAACATTAGGTTTCTGCCTTAAGTATTCGGGATTATTTTAAATCGAAGTACATTTTAACAAAAATCACAATTCGCTTTGCAAATATATAAAAATAAACCTTTTACTGCGGCTTTAAGTACAAAAATTAAATATCTTTACAACTACTGATATATAAGTTATTGTAGATAAGCAACGTAATTCCTAGTCTAAATAACTTAATTTTGTACAGTCGATCGTATCGTTACATATGCAATTATTTCAGAATTAATTATTATTCTTTAATTAAAAGTAAAACATTTTTTGATGATGAATTGAAAATAAGTTGGTGTTTCATTTATCCGCGAATTACAAGCATTTTATAAAATTCACTTCTGTGTTGACATAATTATAGGGATTCTAGAATATTACTAGATCTTTAGTGGTCCTTAAAACATTAACTAGGAGTTTTATTCACAATAATTTACACCTCTATATTACCATGTCAGAGCGACTCATCGCTCTTCGAGTCGTTTGCTGTCAAATATTAAAAAAATCAAATGCAACCTCCTTTTTTTATTATTGCATATTTTACACGTAGTAACTCTTATGTGCGGGTTTTTTTAAATTTAAATATGGTCTATAGCCTACATATCGCTATTGTCTTGCTACGCTCTCAAGTAGTCCTGAGTTTTGCTACAGAAGCGACATAAAGTCCAGATTATTTTTAAATCAGATCGTTGATACAATGTTTCACTTTACAATACGAATATCTCGTTTCTTATCCTTAAAAAAATAAATTATTATATTAAAATATCTCCTTCATCTTGGTTAACTAATCGTTAGTCCGTACTTTAATAACATTAGAAAGTAATGATTAAGTATTAAGCACATGTACTTTAGCCACTCACCAATTCGTATACAATAACAAAAAAATGTCCTACTTGTATTGTTTTAATTTAGAATACTTTATGGCGTGGAATACTCGCTTTCTTCATCCATCTTGCTATACCTGCAATGGAGTAAAATATGTCGTAATACATCTGTACTTTCGGGTCTAAGTTCTAAAAACAAATCTTTATCCATTAACGAATATTTCTGATAAATTACATTGACTAGACAATGGTCACCCGACCATTCCATACCAACATCCATCCATTCCATGTCCATTCTTGGTACTAACTTTTAATACCCTTCAGTCACTGTACTCCCTTGGCATTCTAAGTTAGTATCATATACTTTTGCATACCCGTGTGTAACTCTTTATAATCCTTACTTGAGTCATGTCTCTATGCGTCGTAAGAAATACATTAGAAAAACTGTTAAAACCCACCTTGTTTCGTCTGTAAAGCGGTATCGGATGTCTCGTCGGTAGGACCGGTTCGTCACGCGGCACGTCGGGCATATGGAGAGGTAAATCAACCGGTACATCTGGGAGGAAGTCTGGGATAGCCAGCCCTGGGACTGGATGGCTGAAGGCCGGCTGCTCGTCCCTCACGTGCAGGTGGTGGAAATGCTCGTGGTCATCACTTGGTGCCGCGCCGAAGTCTATATGCCCGTCTAGCAATGGGTGGCGGTGGTGCACCATCTTGTACACCGTGTGCGTGTGCTTTATCTTCTTCACTTTGTATGGAACGTGGATCACCACTTTCTTTGTACGCCTGTGGATAAGGTATCATATTTAATCGTACACCATATACTGAATAGATAAATCATGTAGCAGGACATTTCACACATTCTTCATGTGCAGATATCAGTTTGTGTCTTCAAAAATATGGCAGCTTAGGTAGAATTACACATAGCCTAAAAAAGATAAATTGTAATATAAAGTTACTGACAAACTGTCAAGAAAATACGAGTACAAGTATTTCATAAGCCATAAAAAATACTATACATTATTGATAGAGTCGCTCTTAATCAAAGGTACAAAGTATGATGAAGACAGAATAGGTAATAAACATGTACTTTATTTTTATGGTCAAAGGATTTCCTAGCTTTTTAAGCATCGCAACATAGTTTTGGTCAAAAATTAGCTAACACTAGGCTACTGGCTACTTGGCTAATGGGTACATTTAAAAATAAATGCAAGTGATACAATATGTTATGGCATGGGTAGAAAATCGTGTATTTCCGTTATAGGCTAGTCATTTCAAGAGCTCCTCGCTTCGTTGGTCACAGATGTTATGTTGCTTCCTATAGAGGGGCTGATTGTTTGTAACCAAGAACAATATAATTTAAAGGAAAAAACCCATTAATATAGGCCTATTTACTTTTGCTTGTTGACGCGGTTACGGAACGATAAACTGAGGATTGTTAGTGTTCGTTAGAGAAATAATGGTGGTATCTTCTAACATATTGTTATGGCATGTGTATTATATTTGTTATATTTAGTCATTATCGTCCAGTTGTACGGTAAAGGGTTCTAGTCTCTCATTCTATTGCTCACTGAGTTGGTTCCTATAAATCGTACACTTTTGTCGTAATGGTCGTGGTTGGTCTTCTGCTTGGACTTTTCTAAAGGTTTTAGCGATTATGTGAAGACATTTTTGTCTTTTTATTGTTGCTAAAGCAGTTAATAAGGTAAGTCCAGCGAGTTAAGAGGACGGCCTCGGGCACTCTTCCTTCCACACGACCCTGCTCTACGAGTCTCTATAGACTGTTTTTCCTAGATACTGAGTTGGCTATATAGTTTGGCATCCAGAGCATAAAAAAACTAATTGTTTTGTATTGTGTTTAAACGAGTACTATAAAACAATATCGCTTACAAAGGTTTAGTTATAACCGGCCTATTAAGAAATAACCACCACATCAAAACGGCTTATAAAAACTTAAGTGTTGTTCTACTGTCTTAATTAAAAACGAATAATATTTTAAAATTAAACTAATTACAAATGAATCACTTATAAATAAATCATAATTATTGTCGTTTATAATCAATAAATTTCTCGAAAGTGTAGAAAGTCTACACGACGAGCTAGTGTTTTAATATATGTTTGAAGACTTACAGCACTAATTTTTAAGTATTTTTTGTATTTCCTGGGGCTTAACGAGGTTCTTAACAATGTGAAAAGTTACAGGTTTTGCCTTATATGAGTTCATATCACTAACTATAGGTACACGAGTCCTAATGCATAATACGACTAGTTAGTCTATCCAGAAAAAATAATTAAAAATAAACATAACGAGAGAACTGTAGTGTAGATTTTTTTTATATCTGGTTTAATGTACCTATATGTATTTTATTAAGACTATCCTTGTTTTAATAATACCATACGAACTATATTATTTATGAAGGCTCGAATGTTGTGTGCTGAACCCAGGTTTCTCCTGAGATCGCCAAGAAGTGGAATGCATGCTATATTAAAAATAGTGTTTAATAGCGTTTTAGTTTCCTAAAGCATCAAAAAAAATCCAGAACCAACTGTTTTACCCTTATACGCAAACAAAAAAATTTCATTAGATAACTCGTTATTAAACACCATAATTAATAACCATTGTAAAAGCTTCACACCCTAAAAATCAAATGTAAAGAAACAATATAGGTACTTTATTTATACAAGTCAATAACAAGTAGGAGGTTCTACTCATATTAAATAAACAATAAATAAATAAAATTGATTTATTTCGGGTAATAATAACCCATAGTACACAAGTTTACAAATAATAGTAAAATAGAAATAAAATATACATTTTGCAGAGATCATCTGCGACGTTTATATCTGATGATATATGTACTAATTTATTTACTACTACCTATTTCTTATTACCGCCCATGTGAACGGCAATCCATTTAGAATATATGCCATTCGACATATCGTCATAAACATTTTAATTAACTACGTCAGTTGCATGATGCGTGTTTCGTCATCAATGTAGGTATTTAGTTTCAGTTCACGAATGACTGAGCTTCCAATTATATGTACGTAATTAGTGATTTATGAGGGCATTAGTTAGGTCATAGTGCTATAAGATCTTTGATAGGCTTGTTCCGGATAGCTGTTGATTTGAGGCACATTAAGGGTGTATAAGGGCGCATAAGGGCGTAAATAGGAAGACTGAGTTGAGTGGCGTGCCATGGGGGAGGCCTATGCCCAGCAGTGGAGGAACGTGGGCGGATGATGGTGATTAAGGGCGTATAATACTCAAAGGGTGCATAAGATGACATATTTCATGCTTTTTTTTAGTTTTTTTTATCTATGTAGGTATATTGACAAAGTATTGGTTAAATTCATAATATTGATTAGAGATATGATTCTTTAAATTCTTTAAAAAAATATTTAAAAATACATTACCATCATCATCATCATCATCATGCAATCGCAATTAGTCGTAAAGTTATAAATAAGTAGTAATTATTTAACTTTATATAAGAAAGGTATTGAATGATTTCGTTTTAAAAAATAAATACCTAGATTGCCATTATTACTATAATCAGAAAAAAAGATAATTCTCGCGAGCTATGTGTGCATTGGAATGAGAGTAGAATGAAATTTGGAATATAGATATAAACTTTATGACGTAGATATATCCGCTGAGAAAGTATATCTTTACGAGGGCAAACCCGCGAGCATAAGCTAGTAACTGATATTACTACTTGAAAGTGAAAAAAACTATTAGGTGAACTAAGGACTATGCTAAGTAAAGATACCTATACTGAAATTTTACCTTAAAATACAATAATATAAAGCCCATAATATACAACGATAAAATTGAATAATAAATAAATATACTCGCACTTATATTACCTACATATATCTACTAAATAAATATTATCAACTGTAAACTTTTTTAAAGTTTAACTTTATAATGACTCAAACGAAATATAATTCAAAGATCAAATAAAAGGGAATGATGGTACTGACATGCCCTGTGCCCTTAAGGGTAAAAGCCCCCAAAAATAAATTAAATAAAAAACTTACCCATCAGTGTATGCGACAAAAACAACCAGGATTGCCGTGCACAGTAACAACTGAAAAACAAACATCCACTTAATAAAGTTGTTCTATACATATTAATATAATCTTACTTATCTTACTAATATTATAAACGTGAAAGTTTGTAAGAATGTATGGATGTCTGGATGAATGTTTGTTACTCTTTCACGCCTAAACGAGTGGACCGATTGAGCTGAAATTTGGTATAGATAGCTTAGATCCTGGAATAATCATGGACTACAGTACAGCGGGTAAAACCGCTGGGCGCAGCTAGTATAAAATAAAGACCAAAGACAGATTTTGTTAATAAAAAAAAAAATTACCGATTCGGTTCAACACTTTAGAAATCAGTAATAGCACACTTACATCTCAATACTAAAATAAACACTACGAAAAAAATCTGAGAAAAGTTATTGTTTTTCACATTCTACAGGATGATGACCTTTCCTAATATTATGATGACTACAAAAAACGTCGTAAATAAAACTTTTATTCGTAATGGAAAATAATATGTATTTGAACACTTTGTTCATACATACGAATATTTTCCGAGTTCATAGTTCATACATCTTAAGAAGTAGCGTAGATATAAAGATAACCACAATAATACTACCTCAGAAACGGAGCTAGAGATAGCAATTAAAATAATGTAATAAAGCCAGCATTTAACAACATACAGCGTAGATGAAGATCAAACTTAAGATCGCATTGTTCTATCAATAACACTAATAATTTCAACAATTAACCCTCTACTAATTATACGACTCGAGACAGACAAGCGAATGAACCAAGTTCATAATTGATCACTCTCGACTATTTGTACACCATAAAAACTCACCAAGGCCCGACAATCCATGATCGCTTTACAATGTAGTGGAAAGCACTGAATACGTCGATAAAAAGCGAAAAAGCGCTGAGAGAATGTGCGAAGATGCAGCGGTCGGCGAAAAATCGTTTTCCCACACTTGCGCGAAAATGATGCGCTCCAACGCAGCCGTACACTAACAATGAAAGCAAATGCACTAAGTCAATACTTATATATGCCATACATGAGTGCAACCTGTAAACTTCCAGAAACATGTGTGCGCGCGCTCCATCCTCCTTATTCGAGCGATTACTGAGCATCTGCCGTGGTAACTGTTATCTAGAACATTCTACGAGTACGCTTCAAATACCTATAAATAATATTTGTTTCTAAATAGAACATTGAGTCAAGTTGCATGAGCTTGATGCAACTCATATGCAGGTGCAGTACCTAAATTTTCGTAGCAGTAAATTTCTATGCAACACTGGACCGAAGTTTTCTCTCACGTGATGTTTAATCTAAAAAGCCCACTAATATCCTAGCTACTCTACCTTTCCAACCAGATGCATAGCAGAATTTTATATTTCAAGATTATCATTTTATATCAATTTTTGTATTAGGTTTATATTTGGTCTTCGCAAATATGACCACGTCTCCGAATTTCGCTCCAAGCTCAAGTGGCTTCCTATTCGCCTTCGCCGGAATACTCATATATTAGCTCTGCTTTACAGTATTCTGTTCAATCCCTCTTCCCCGCGCTATCTTCGGGAACGTTTTGAGTTCCTTCACGCGACGCATTCACGTCTACTGAGATCATCGGAGAACCTAATTCTGAAATGTCCAGTACACAGCTCCGGTTTCTACGGTGGATCCTTCACTGTGGAAGCTGTTCGCTTATGGAACAATCTCCCTGTGGAGATAAGACGTGCACCTTCACTTGCTACTTTTAAACTTCGTGTCAAGGCTCATTTTCTTTCACTATAATAACATTATCTATAGTATGTGTATTATATATATATTATGTTTATATTTTCATTATATAAAGGTAAATTATATATTATAATGTTATTGTATATATTTAATTTTATATTTACTATATGTATTGCTGTTTTTATATTAATATTTATGTAGTGACTATGTATATTAGTAGTTAGGTAACTATATATAATGTATTTCCATCACTTAATATCTATGCAACCACCGTCGTACGTAATTTATTTCCTTTCCCTGTTTGGTTGTCTGGAAGAGATCGCTATTAGCGATAAGGCCGCCAATTGTTACACTGTCTACATTACAAATTGTATCTAGTTCTAAGTTCTTTCATGTTGTATCAATAAAGCGTTATCTATCTATCTATCTATCTATCTATCTTTTACGTCGTACGTTTGGCTGACCGCCAAACAAAATCCTCCAGGAGGCCTGTGTTTAAGAATGATCGAACTACTACAACCACCACGCAACCTTGATGGATCATCCTATACAAAACCTTGAGTTTCCTAATTCCCAGGTACGTGTTATGGTCACGCTGCAATGTTTACCCTTATTGCATTGTTTCATAAATACTGTAAAGCCAAAAATTTCCAAATAATCGCTATTATCCGTGTCTGAAACGGTTACCTTAATAAAACCATTACACGCTCCGTAACTTAAGTTTCAACGTCCACGATATTATGGTGGCGAAAGAAAACCATAAAATTGATTAACGTTTACTGTTTGAAATCATAATATTATTTAACATCAGATAGGTGTAAGAAATAAGTTAATTGTTACGCTAATGGACAGCTCAATGGAGGTAACGTCTTTAAATTTTCCCTGGTTACGACTTCTTAGTACAGAAGTAAATGGTAGAACAGGTCGAAGGGCCCAGCAGTGGACGATTAATAGACTTATACTGGCTGACGTGACGACAGATAGACCCCGCACAAACCACAGAAAACTAATTGGTATAAGGAGTTGTTACTTCGAAGTTCAGGCGGAACGACGGCCTACCAAGGAGTTTTAGTGGGTATTCTTGCCGGTCTTGCACTTCCGCCGGCAAGCTAAGTCCTACATAACCCATGCCTCTCCCCCGAGGTACGGATATGCATAAACGTATTACCCCTTGTAAAAGAAAAGGCAAGTTAACAATAACAACAATATTGCTACCTAAAAAGATACCCACCTAGCTAAAAAAGTCCATGCACCTATGCTTATTATAGAATTTAACAGCAGAATTTCTGAGCTCATATTAGAATAAAATTACGTAAGCTTACATACATAACAAATTCTTCTTTCATCAACATATTAAATTCATATAAGATGTATTATAAAAAAGCTGAATGAGAACGAACTCATACAAAGTCATTTCAGATTTGATATCAAAGTCGCAATTTGAAGTTTTTGTCTCATCTGCATAGTAATTTAAATCTCGGGAGAAAAACCTATGTTATCTGTGCATCTCGATTGCTATCACTAAGTACGATCATTAGCGTCATTGTGATGATTGCCACCGCGTTGCATTGTAGCGACACAATTTGCCACACTCTCATCATTTTCACCTCACTAATTAGAAAAGATGGATACAAGTGCAAGTTTTATTTTAATTATTCTTTATTACAGGAACGAACTTTTGCATAATTACAAGGTCCAGAGAGCTCCATACTCTCCTGGCTAAAACGCCACAGAAACCACAAACTCTTCACTTAAAGGAGAAAAGCAGAGTTTGTGTAGTCTTAACGCAGTCTTACTATATCTCGGGAACATTATGAGAGCTATATGTATAAGGGCTGTAGCTCATTTGTACAATACCGCTCCAACCCCGCTCTAATACCGCACCGCATCTGTATCAAGCGAGTCATCAATTACTTAAAAATATGATGGCGCAGAAAGCTCGCTTATGATCAGTGTGCTACCTGTAAATTTGTTGTCTATGTTAACAATGTCTAATGGAGGTCAGCTCCACAAAAAACAGTATTTGGATGAGAATATGACACTGCGTGAGGAGATTTGTGCGAAGTGGAGCGCAAGGTTATAGATTACGCCCTGAGGTACTGAAGCTTCACATTTTTATAAAAAAAAAATATCGAGCGTTATTGTATAAATGAGCTACGATCTTAAGACTGATATCTCAAAGACTAGGTACCGGGATAGAAAAAATGTAATACCCAAGTATTATAATTTATTAGTCTATTTATTTAAGACAAGTTATTCTACTTTCTACAACATTTATGTTCATCTAAAATCTAGATAATACGAGTACAAGCGTAAGTTAAAAAGAGGCGTTTTCATTGGTTACATTTTAATTAACTTTACATAAACAAACAATGATTGAGGCAGAGCCACGCGAACTGCATAATAACATTTCCAATGCTAATTGTAACAAATTTACTAAGTTTAATGTGAAGCATCACCGATCATAACACTGGTAAACAGTGGTTTTGTTTTATGAAGTTTTGTAACGGATCTTGTATGATTCCAAATCTGTAGTCAGTTTTTGTCTAGCAGCTCTAGTTTTTGAAATATGAGAATATTTCATTTTTAGCCAAAAATACCACAATTTTAGAATTAAAGTATACCTATATATTGCTTTTACTTAACATGAAAAAAACATTATTTTATGAGCTTTTATTGCATAAGTAGAAACATCAGTCTTATTACGAATGCTCCAGCAGTATTCTGTCATCATATTTGCATTCCAACGACCCAGGGAACGCTCTTCCATAGTGCGAATATCCTGATAAACGGATTGTCCTTGTTTTTCGCTTAAATCGCCAAATTTTTCTGGGAAGTGGTCTAAATGGCTAAAGAAGAAGTGTATCTAGATGCTCATGTTACATTCTAGCATCTGGAATTGCAACATGAGCTGCTCTATGTGTTGAATGTAGTCTGGAGACTTTATATTTCATAAATAATTTTGTACAACCCAAATAAATTAAATCCATGCAAATTTCTCCTCATCTGTCATAAAGTCAGTAAAAAAATGGTCCTTTATTAGTTTACTGATTTGTAAACCATCAAAAAGACCAGCTTTAATTTTTTCTGTGCTTTCAATTTCGGAAACATTTAAAACTGGGGAAAGCTTAGCATAGAACTTTTACAAACTGTTTTATCAGACCTAAATTTATATGAAGAGGGGGTAATGATATTTAGGATTGGCCTAATAACCGATTTTAAATTAGGGTAAGTCCATTTGGAACGATTTTTGCGGTTTATTCCGGTAATAATCACAACAACAAAAATTACGATCATCGTGATGATTAGTCGGTTTTTGCCTGATCCCAGGACTTTTGAACTTTAAGGTGAATCTTTTTTTATTAGGCCATGAACGTAATGATGTTACGTAACTACTACATACAAAATTCGGCATCCAAGGCGTACTGAACACTTGTAATGGCTTCCCAAAGTTGTCCAAATAGGCCTTTTTCACAGAATGAAACGCATTTAAACGCATTTCCTTAACATATAAGCACACCAAACAGCATAAAAACTATCCGGATCATTTAAACAAGTTCTTCTTTACGTAGACATAACGGTTTATCTAAGAATTTTTGCATTTTTTTGCACTATAAATTAATTCAAGTAAGCAGAGGAACGATATTTCAAGAAGTAGCTGTATCACTAAAACTAGAGCTGCTAGAAAGAAACTAAGGGTAGATTTGAAATCAGCAATGTTAAATTAGTAAGAAACAGTTAAGAAACTTCATAAAACAAAAAAAAAGTATGATTTTGTTGACCAGTGTAATCGTTCGTGAGTTATTCATACAATTTTGAATAGTTTTTATCATGTATACTAGGAGTAGCTGCTTAGTTAAGCGGTTTAACGAAAAGACGGAAAAAAAACAAAAAATAATATTTAATACTTACTAGCTACTATAGCTTTAATGTATTTAAAATGCTTTTGCTATGCTTATTTAGGTTAAATATTGATTTAAGGGTTGCTGCATGAGGTGAGGGTAATAACTATTTAATATAATTATTATAGTTGTTGTTAATTGCCAACATCCATGCTTGGTACCTTATTAGACAGCCGATCCACATTTTCAGATATTGATGGCTGTAAGAAAAAAGTGACTGTGACATACGAACAGACAGACAGACATGACGAATCTATAAGGGTTCCGTTTTTTGCCATTTGGCTACGGAACCCTAAAAACTAAAAAAGCACTTGAAGGTTATAGTTATGTTTCCTTTTAACGAGAAAAGAGTTAAATTTGACTGGGCGCAGCTAGTAAAGTCATAAACACATTATAATATGACATTTCATGCGAGATCGCATGATGGGTAATACCTACATCTTGCGAATCCTGTTGATTACCATTATATTACTCGTAACAGATATCTTCAATATTATGAGACCTACGCAACATTGCGCTGCGATCATCACGAACATAAATCCGCGAATCGTCATATCACGTGAAAGTAAATATCATTAAATTCAAGTCATAATATACCTGACGTTTAACGTCCTGAAAATGTTTCCACAATCCATATCGCAGCTCCCAATCCTCAAAAAACAGAGTCGGTTTGTTCCACGTGACGTGATGTCGACCGATGTTATAGCACTGCATCAGTGGTGGGTTCAGTTGGGGAGCCTCCTTCGCCCGACGCGATATTATCTGGTTCACGTACCGGTAAAGCACAGGAGCCTTGTGGACCCAACATATCAATGACATCACCGATATTACTATAGCGTGCATCCAATATCTACTCGTAGCAGATAAGTTCTCCGCGTTCAGCGCAAAGTCCTGGATCGACATGACCAAGCAAGCGGCCGCCGCAGCTGTCAACCCACACGGCACCTCCAGAACCAAACAACATAGCACCGCAAAAAGAGACTTCAAATTAGAAGTATTCTTACAGTGAAGTTTTACTGCATGAACCAAATATCCATGTAGAGCCTCTCTGTGGTGCCGAATGAAAGCATTATCGTTTTTTTCGTAGCGTCCTACCTTCAAACGCACTTGAGAAAATTCATAATAAATAGTAGGAATCATTAGATACGGTGCATTGTTCTGACGATCCAAGAAACTCTCCAAAAGCTTACAGCCCACAAGGCTATATAGAGGGTTAGAGGAACCGACCAAGTTGCGGAGCACGTGGTCAAACACTCCTCCGCGGAAACACTCCGTGTATGACTCCACCTTGTACAGTTTCGCAGCGTGATCGAGAAGTGCCGAAAACTCTAAAACATCATCATCGCTCATATCTACCATAGAGAACCAGTTTAGCATGGTCCCTATAATGAAGTATCGATGAGAATTCTCCACTCTCTCGAATATTCGCCGAAGACATACTTCAAACCCTTTTTTTAAATACGCGTACACAGGTAACCTGTTATCGTCTTTTGCGATGCTATAAGCGAAGAAATCCAACAGCCTCGTAACGAAAGGGAGTAATTTTTGTTTACAGATTATCCAATTGCTGCTTTTGAGGAGTTCGTACAATATTCTCATGCGATGTCGAGCGGACTTCACGTTATGGAACAATACATAATGTATATCGGTGAGCATGATGTTGAAGAGAGTTGTATTCCCCCTGTTAAAATATAACATTACTTCTAATATCTGGCTGACGAAGCTTTCGTAAGGCCATAAATCTACGTCGGAGAAAAATTTTAGAGTGATCTTGATGGTGATTTCACTCCTCTCTGGATGCAACTGGTTCATGGTTC
Organism: Hemithea aestivaria; assembly: GCA_947507615.1. Lineage (NCBI taxonomy): Eukaryota > Metazoa > Arthropoda > Insecta > Lepidoptera > Geometridae > Hemithea > Hemithea aestivaria. The sequence goes on from OX382323.1 coordinate 9,200,858, forward strand.
TCTGGAAAACTGCCTCCGTTTTTTGGAACTGTCGTTTGCCCCACCAGTACCAGTACCTGGAGGTTAACCTACTCAATTTCAGCCGCATCCCGAAGTAGTAAACCAGAGTTAGTGAACATAATAGTAGCTCTTCAAAGTCGGAGTCCTGCAGATTCCTTCTATTAGCATGTTTTAGTATGAAGTCTAGTTCCTTGATGGCGTTGACTTTGCTCTCATGATACGCGGAGTTCAAGTCCATGGGCATGTACGCAAGATGTAGTTTGTTTATTTTCTCCTGAAGATCAACACCGACAAGAGAATTGTGCTTCCTTGAAGACCCGAACATAATTATTGTAAGGATCAAAGATGGAATAATTTTAGGGTTTTATAACTTAAGCACTAGGTAAATTATTTATGTTAGTATACAGTTGATTAACGCTTATAAAGAAAACCTAAATATACTCGTATATATTTGTCTTTTTATATTCTAAGAGTTTTTATGATATTTTTATGAGAAAAATACTATATTGTGCAATGTTGATAAACAACACCGTGACATGCCATAAAATCTCATTTGCCAAAATCTAAAAAATAACTTGACACATTTTATAAAGTCTCTTTGATAAACAGGTTAGTAGGCACTGAGGCACACAACAAAAAGTTAACAAATGAATTTAATACCAGGTTCAAATTATAATTGTATAGTTAAAGACACACTTTGGACCCTTATTTTGTTCTTTATATCGTCTCAAGTCTAAATCAATATAATTGCTTATGTGCTGTAGGGACCCGTTTTTTTTTTATGTGATCAAGTAGAAGACGAGCAAGACGCTCTCCTGATGTTAAGAGTTAAGAGATAACGGCTTTTTATAAATTCCTATTATAATGCCTTTAAGATTTCATATTCTTAAAATATCATGGGATTGTATTAAATTATATTAGGTACCTAACAAGATCAACTAGCCCACTGATTACAAACTATCCACTATGTTAAAGAAAATAACCATCGTAACATTTCATAATGACTGCCCTCTGGCACCCAACGAATGGGAACACCATCGGACGAAATGAGTTTACAATATCTTACCATCAGAGCGTGAAAATTGAGTTGGTTCTCATTTGGAATGATTGAATGAATAGCACCATTCTAGTAATATCGAGAACACAATGAAAGTGTCTTACGTAATGTTACTTCCCGACCGCTTCCGAGCGCCGGCAGCGGCCTGTGGCCGATACTCGGTGAGGGAGCGCTCATGCAAAAAGAGGAGCACGCTACCACTAAACAATAAACCACAGAAGGAAGGTTCTGTCAGAAGGCCGACTTGTCTGTGTCTCCCGCTCATGCGCGGGAGACACACATCCGGATGTGTGGTGATCCGGTAAAGCTGTAGAGTATCTCAATCGGAGACCAACAGCGAAGGTCATTAAAAAAAAGGTTTTGACAGATAATTATTAGACACCGATCTGATAAATATATACCATTTGGACTAAAGAAATCAAGATTCTGTTATCGATTTCGATAAGCAGCAGCAGTGCAGCCAGCACAGCAGAGCAGAGCAGTGCAGTGCTTCCGTGTTCCGCATCAGTTGCATTAAACTAAGCGCAAACGAGAGCGAGCTGCACCGCAACGCAACGCTTAACAAAATCCTCCTGTGTACATTTTTTATGAACCAAGGCACACTGCAGACCCATAATGTGCGCTTTAGTTGGTGTTGGTTCATATAAATGTTCAAAAACGATCCAGACGGAATTTTGTTGCGTTGAGGTTGTTTGGGGTGCAGCTCGCCCTCGTTTGCGCTTTTTACATTAATTTTAGTATCTGCGTTTCGCCTAATTATTCGTTTAAAAAATAAGGACTGACGATTTTCATTTTAAAATTTGCTCTTTGTAGAGTCAAGAGTGCACTGGTTTCTATAGTTTTTGAGTTGTGAGATTACCGTCAAAGTGTGTAAAACACTTTCACTAGTTGCTCGTGGTCTTCTGTACCTATTTATTTAGTAACACTATCTACGCAGCACGTTCGATTATTCAAATCTAAGCCCAACAAACGCAAACATCGCATAGCTTATTTTCTATTACGGCATCACTCATTACACGCTGTTACAATTCATTTTATAATCATACGCACAAATGATACGCCTCAATGAAAAGCCGACTATTACTGTAATTTATTTATTTATATAATTAAAATGAACACACTCCTAAACTATCAGTCTTCATAGTCTAAATTATTAAATGTAATTGAATTTTAAATTAAATAGAGAATAAATTATGAGAATTCATTGGTGATACATTAGCCTCTAGCGTTATTGTTTGTTGGTGGGTTTATTTGAGTCCGCTGCGACGGTCAGTTGTTGCGGGACGGAGTAGGAAGGTTGGGAGTAGGTTTGGGCGACGTATGGTCCGGGGCCGACTTGTTCCTGCAACTTATCGGCTTCTTCTGGAGCTACAGGGCACATACAAGGGACGAGCTGGACGTGTTGGAGTGACACGGGAGTTAAGGCCGCGCCAGCGGGGACGCTGATGGGTATCGGTGCAATGCTCTGCTGCAAGACCTCAGGGGCGTACTGGTTGCTCTGCAGCTGGTATATCTTGCGGGCGTCGTACGGGGAGTAGTACTGGTATTGGTACGCCGGGGACAGGTTCGGTCCCAGTGGTTGCACCCATGATTTCTGCGGTGAAGTCTGTCTGCTGTAACAATAATTCTGCTTTGAACAAAATGTTACGAAATCACACTGGATAGGGTCCACAAATGTACTAAAATGTCTGAAAGATCTTTAAAAAAATTATGTAGAAAGTAAATCTGAAACATGTAGTAGGTATAGTTGCGAAATAGATCATATTATTACTAGCATTATTTATTTATTATTTATTTATTTTTATTTTTACATATTTGGGAGGCTTACAGCTATAATATGTTCTAATAGTAACAAAAAATAGAAGCGAAGAGCCAATAACAAGCTTCCACATATAGAAACAAAGTGATAACATATATGCAAAAAGAAATATGAAATATAGGTAAAAATTTATGATATGTTATCATTTTAAAAAGGTATACAAAATTTTTTGTCGTACGTACAAACATAATCAAACATTTAAGTGCTACAAGGTTTGTTTTAGAGTACACAGTTTTTTAGCAAGTAATTTACCAACTACTGGTAAACTACTAGTAAAAAGATCAATATCACTAGAAAGGTCTGTTTTCATAATGTTATTAAATAGTTCTGAAGCGCGAATAATAAAGGAATTTTTTCGATAATTCGTATTCAAGGCTGGAATCCGGAGTAAGTTTCTAATACGGGAGTGTCTGGGCGGGACATATAAGCGTAGTTTTGAAACTAGTGCTGGACAATCGATTTTCGATTGTGCTATTCTCATTAAAAATTTTATATCTAATAATTTTCTTCGACCAACTAGAGGAAGTAGATGGAATCGGGAACAATGCTGCTCGTAATTTACGTAAGGAATTTTGAATTTATAACCTAAATATCTTATGAATTTCTTTTGAATTTTTTCTAAGCGCGCTGAATGTACTGCATAGCAGGGGTTCCAAATTTGGCTTGCATATTCGAGGTGACTGCGGACATAACTACAATACAGTATTTTAAAGGTTTTCATATTTTTAAAAGAGGCGGAATTTCGAATAATGAAACCTAAAGAACTTGCGGCTTTTTTAGCGACATGATCAATATGATGATCGTAAGAAAGCTTGTTATCAATGAAGACTCCAAGGTCTCTCACTACATCTGTACGAGATAAGTGTTGGTTAGCTATTGAGTAATTAAAAATTGTAGCATGCTTTTTACGAGAAAAACTGATTACCTGACATTTAGATATATTAAGGTCAAGGTTGTTGATTGTACAATAATCAACCAATCGTGTTAGGTCCTCTTGTAAAAGTTTGGCGTCTGCCATATTGAGCACCGGTTTAAAGATCTTCATGTCGTCTGCAAAGAGAAGATATCTCGAGTGCTTAAAGCATTTGCTGATATCATTGAGGAATGCCACAAAAAGAAGAGGGCCAAGTAACGATCCCTGAGGGACTCCAGATGGGATAATCGTCCAAGCTGACGTGAAGCCATTGAGTACTACCGCTTGCGTTCTATTAAAAACATACGATGAAAACCAACGGTACAAGTCACCTCTTATACCCAGACCAAAAAGCTTTTTCAAGAGGATCACATGGTCAATTCTGTCAAATGCTTTACTGTAATCAGTGTATATTGCATCTATCTGTGCACCTTTGTCCATGTGATCTGAGATGAAATCAGTGAAAAGAACCAGGTTAGATACTGTTGACCTACCTTTTATAAAGCCGTGCTGTTCGGGAATGAGAACGGGTAATAAATAATTATAAACTTGATTATATACTATTCGCTCAAACACCTAAGCCAATAGACAAAGTTTCGATATAGGCCTATAATTATCAATCTGATCTTTGGCACCTTTTTTGTGAATCGGTGAAATGAATGCAGATTTCCACATGGAGGGAACCTCACCTTCTATAAGTGATTTCTTAAAGAGCAGTACAACTGGGTCAGTTAACTCTTTCGCGCAATTAACCAAAAAAATGGCAGGTACCGTATCCGGCCCTGCTGATTTATTTAAATCGAGAGATTTTAATAATTTGAAGACTACCGGCGGATTAATTTCAATTGCACTCATAATATCTATAGAGGTGGTATCAGCGATGTTTGGACAGTGTGAGGTCGTAGTATTAAGAAATGTCGATTGAAAATAAGTTGAAAAAAGTTCACATATTCCACGACCAGAATCAGAAGAAGTGCCATTATAAGACATGCTAGACGGAAAGTTATTATTCATGCGTCTATTTTTAATATATGACCAGAATAATTTGGGGGTAGTACCTATTGAGGATTCAATATTGTGTATTAGATAACCCTAGGATACGAATATACCAATCAAACTGAATGGGACATCCTATCTAATATTATAAAGGTGAAAGTTCGTATATGATTATGTGAGTTTATTGCTCTTTCATGCAAAAACCCCTGAACTGATTGCGATTAAACTTAGTATGTAGATAGCTGGAAACCTGTACCTATGTATATCATATAGGCTACTTTGTATCCCGATTTTATCACAAAGATCGGGATTTACGCAAATGAAACTGCAGGACGCAGCTAGTGTCAAATATGATTTCATAAGTGAGCGGAAATTTATGTTGAAAAACTTTATGTATATTTTTTAGATTTTTAGTTCGGTGTTATATTTTAACCCTAGTTTAATTATACTGTCTTCAAGTTTACATACATAGATAACCTCATAGTAATATTGTAAAATCACGATATTAAATGTTTGATCTAAAAATAGAAGACACTGTTTACAATTCCAACAAATACCTCGCAAGAAATTTAGATAAAGAAATATTCGTATCGTGTCACACTTCACACGCTTCCGCTATAGACTTACTAACATCGAAAGCAAGAGTAAAAACTAAGTAAATACATAAATACTGTTAACATAAGAAAGTGATGCTTTTTGTTATCGTACGTTTTATCATAATTGTGCGAGTACTTGCTTATGCTCGCGGCATTGCCCGCGTGGCCAAATTCTTTCTTAGCGGAGGTCTACGTCATAAAACCTGTCTGTATTCCAAATTTCAACCCAATCGGTTCAGCGGTTTAGGCTGTGCGTTGATAGATCAGTCAGTCAGTCTTTCCTTTATATACTCGTATTTAGACTATGACAAAACATGATGAATTCAAATTAAATCATTACGTTAAGAACGTTGAAAACTCTAGAGCAGAGTCTAGAGCTTTAGTCAAGCTACTGGTTCCCAAAACACAGTTTTTGCTAGTTTGGGGACCTATGGATTATATTACAAGCTTTTATTTACATTCACCTTTCTGTTCTCTGTCTGTCAATCATTCTGTAATCAAATCTTGCAAGTTTAATTTGGTCCACTTCCCGATTTCCGATTGCGCTGAAATTTTGAATGCATGTATAAATCGGATAACAATGCAATATTATTGTGTTTTAGAGCTGATCTGTTGATGGAGCTGGAAGGTGGCCATAGGAACTCCATAATTAAATGACGCAACCCCGTCGAATTTGGGCTCATTTAATTCCTCTTGACGAGTACTTTGGTGCTAGATGGTAATAATAATTTAAGATTTTTTTTAATTTCACTTGTGTTATCTTAATACGAGTATCTATTTGTTTTGATGTGTATGCAAGCTGCAGCTCAACAATCGAATCGTATACACAAGGCTAGGATACTCAGATGTTGCCTCGCCAAGTCAGTTTAATACTGCCGGTCTACGGCCATGGCCAATGACCCGCTGGACAAAACCGTGTCGCCAAGCGGTCATTATGACCGTGTTCCGGCATGATGTTAAAGGAAGCCAGGGAGGGATTTATCCCGCCTACTAGGTTTAGTCTGCTACCATCAATTCATACTACATCTGCTACCACAGCCGCATCGTCGTTTAACATCACGCGAGATCGTGGTAAAAGGTTAACCTATAATATAAAAAAGTACGCGGCTATTGCAACACGTAATGAAATCCGTGTGCCTCCAGTCTTCGTGTTATTTTTTGCTTTTACCTATAGTTCTGTGAGTAAAATTAGAACTTATGATTTGGTTCGTAAATCATGAAGACAATTAAACGAAGTAAGTATCATTAAGTCGTGAAAATTCCGGAAATAAGTAATAAAAGTTTAGGTACAAGGAAATTTTTATAGCTGTTATAGATATGTAACTTTTACATCTTTCAATGCAGCGCAGTCTTTCAATTAGTGATTACGTGATAAAGCTTTTTCTCCAACATTACTTACAATAGAAAAAAATTCTGAGGCCAATAAAAAGGTATAACTATACATAATATTAATGTGCGTATAATACGTAAAAATATTAGTAAGAGACTGTTCCGAGTTCTGAAGTCGTATTAATTAATTTGCACTGGTGGCAACTACTATAAGCCGACAAAAATAATACGTAGGTAGTTATAGAAGTTCTAAGAGACAAAGAAACGTAAATTTAAAAATTGTTTCTTAACTCTGGCGTATATTACCGGAGTAATGAGACACAATTCTGAAACACCTATGAATTTAACATTCTATGTCTAAAACATTTTATTTTTGTCGGGTTATAGTGATCGGGTTATATTGAGCACCAACAGTGAACATTAACCAATACCTGGCTTGTATTTTACCCAAAAATTAAGTATTTGCATTCATGCAAGCATTCTGGCCACCTATTCCTCCACCATAGGTTTATCAGATTTAAATTTAGATATCTAATACAGATTATAAGTTTAGATTGTAAGTTTTTTTCCACATTATTTTGTATTGTGAACTTTAGTTGTTAACCATTTAAAAGGGTAACATACAGCCAAAACCTATTACATAAAATATTATACAAGAAAACATCGATTAATATCAGTGCGCATAATATACTTCGCTATGAACATCGCAAATGCACATCACAATTAACTTACAATAAGGAAATAAATAAAATAATAATCTAGATACTTACGAAGTTTCAGAGCCCCATTTGAGAAAGAATGCTTCAGAAGACGCTGCTAATGCCAATACTAGGAACACACCCATCTGTGGGAGAACAATACGAATTATTAATGTGAAGTTTTATCAAAACTTGCTCCTAAAAACTTGCTGCCGGCCAAGTACAGACATTGGGTAGACTTGTCTTGCTGTCAAGTGAAACTGTAATCCCATACATTCACAAAAGTACAATGTATGGGGTGACAGTCTGACTTGACAGCAAGACAAGTCTACGCAATGTCTGTACTTGGTCGGCGGGTTAAAAGTAAAAATAGTTCAATTAGACGCCTAGACAGTTCATTGAGTGCCGGCATCCAATCAATTACCTAGGCCGATAGTTAATTGAACCAGAATCACCTTTAACAACCTAGCTTATTGAAAGCAAGCCCTTTGAATATAACTGATAAAGATTCAGACAAGGCTATACAAGTTGGCTAAGGTAATATTCAAAAAGATTCGGAGTGGTAGAGTCTTAAAATAAAATATATTTCTTTTTAAAATGTTACTTCCATAAATTCATAGTAGCTTATTTGAATACATGTTTTTGATTTTGTTTTTTGAGCCATCTCACACCACCTGTAGGCAGATTGCAGTTTACGAATATAGTTTGCATTTTATACATACCTCTATCTACAAACATTAAGTTAGGCTGCTAGGTAGGGGGGAGTCTTGAACATCTTATGACTCTCAAGTAAGAAGCGTTGGCGCAGTGCACCCAGAATTGTACCTTTGTAAAATACTGGGTAGCACTGTACTAATAATGGGCAGCGTTATCTCTTACCATCAGGAGAGCGTCTAGCTCGTCTTCTTACTTCGTTGTATAAAAAAAAGGTGCAATTATAAAATATTTCCATATATTTTCATAAAAAATTAAAGCTTGAGTAGAATGTGATTTAAGAGCACTAGTTCTACACTGTCACAAATCAAAATCGTCATTAGTTCTAAAAAAATTGTGAATGGTCAATGGTCAGTAACTCCCTTTCATTTTCATTGAGCTCCGAAAGCTAACCACTCTACAATCTACGATACAATCTGGTTACGTTGTGTTGAAAAAAGAAAACGAAATGGGAACATACCGAGTTACATCAAGCACACGTAACTGGATGTTATTGCTAAAATAAAATTAAAACAAATGTATAAGAAAAATTGAAAGTGAAAAAAACAAAATTGTTGGAGAATGGGAGCACCGAGCACAGTTACTCTATAGTGCTTCTCTACACTATATTAATCTTTGAAATTATGGTCCGGTGTAACCACAGAGTTCCACAAACAAATATTCTAAATCAATGGGTGTAGCCGTAAATATTTTGTATTGTAGAATACGCGCTACAGCCATCTAATATAATATAATCTTGAACGTAAACTATGATGGATTCAGCACTACGAAAATCAGTATTCAGTTCGTCAAGCGTCATGACGGACTCTATCCGGATTCAAATATGTAGGATGTATTGTGGAAGCGCTCTTACAAGTATTTGCCACATTATTAAGGAAGCATTTTTTCCGAAAACACTGTTGATGCTGATTTTAAATAAATACTAAGATGCGAGTAAATTATGGAATAATTTTTTTTAGTGGCTTTTCGTATCACTGCGGCCAGAAATGTCCTATTGGATAATATATATGGAATAATTAATAAATAGGTAAATATAGATCAAAAGGTGACAAATAGCTATAGCAAATAATTGCTATAGTTCTAATGGCTATTTCTCTTTAGAATAAGTTTCAGATAGTTTCAGCACTACATGCGATCCAAGTTCGACTTTATTTCTTAAAATGACTATGTAGCTAAATAATCTGTTTATGTAAAAACATAAAAATGTTCCGATATTTACAAGAATTATACTCGTAGCAGGTGAACCGATTTGCTAGATAGAAACATTACAAAGTGATTTGACCGCGTCCGTGGATAATCCGTAAATGGACCATGCGTCCCAAACTCATAAATATTTATTTTATTTTTTAATCTCGTAGCATACCGGGAAGGTCACTGACACACATATTTTTCTATGGAAATTAAAGATAACGAATGTATAAATATAAAGTTAGAAATAACTTAAAAGGATAAGACCGCTTTCTGCTATCCTAACGTGAATTTTATTTTACCTATTTTGTTTGATTTATAATGATAGATATGTTTGGTATTATTAGACTTATGGAAAATATACATATTATATGAAATAAATTTTCTATGCACTTTGATGCTAAATAAAAATTTTCAGTATTGTGGTAAATAAAATATCTAAAATCTATGACCTGAATATATCTCTATTGAATAGAATACTAAGATTCTACCAAAATTAAACAAAAATGTGCATAAATATTTAAATTACAAATAATAAAAGCTCAATTTCCAATACAAATGTGACAAAACTTAAAACTTTAATTCAAACGTAAAAAATTACTAGACAATTCTAAAACGATTAAATTAAAATCTTACTAAAATGCATACACAAATAAACGTAATTAAATAGTATTATCGTTATTTAATACACAAGTAAAACGGAAGGGCGCAGCTAGGTATGAAATAATTAATATTGAAAGCTCAGTAACAAATAAAATGTGGACAGGTGTCATAATAGTTATTCAATAAATGTAAACCAAAGGCGCCGGCATGACTTGCTCCTATTGGGCTCCATTCACTCCTATAATGCCTTAAAGCCGCTATAGAAATTGATCTATTATAATCGATATCATCGCACATTGATCTTAAACCAATAAATGTTAACACTGGGTACCACTTCCGATATTTTTTTCTTTAGTTCAAACATAATATCTAAATATTTAGTTTTTGTAACATTTGTCTAACCTTTTAATGAGTTATGGTTTTAAAATGTTAATAGCATAAATACAAAATAAAATTAATAAAACAAATGCAATTTGTCACAATAAATTATTATAAAAATCGCATAAACAGAAATAGAAAAATGTCACTCACCGCTCGATTAGTATCCGGATACATAGCACTGGACAATGAATGCAACGTAACGACCAACAAACGTTCACCCCCAGCGAACCCTGTCCAGGAACTGTTCCCAGTCGAAGAATTAAGGCCCTTTACACAAAAAAAGCTGCGTTATTCGGGAACGAAGATGCGTGCGCCCACTCCGGCGACCGAATGACCCATCCCTGGACTCCAGCCGTTTTTTATACACCGTTTCAGAAACATTCCGTCCTTAAAAGCCGGTCCCCGACCTCAACATGACGTATAATAATAATCTTATTAACTTATCTACACTTCTATCTTTACTTAGAACGTACCGTTATATTAGCTTGATTTTAAAAAGGAGTTTCATAGACACAGCCCACTTAAGATAATTTCACACTTTTTCCTCGGAGCGGCTTAAGTGTTTTGACATGGATTTTTTGGGAGGAAGGTGTATCGGTTCGTCAATCGAGCCATCGAACCTCTTCTTATATTGTTTTATACAGTACATCAGGTTGGGCATAACGTTTTTAAAAACAAACTAACTGATAGATACGTAAATGTCTAATTTCACCCCTATAAATAATACGTAAGAGAGTAAGATCTTACTATATAGGTATTTATCTACTCAGCCAAAAGCATTCTTTAATTCGTGCATCTTTACTGCCTTTCAGGGCTTTGTTCAATAATTATTCATATTTTACTACTTCAGAAAGTCTGCACAAATCCTAATAGAAAGCGCACTTCTAGATAGCACATAAGTACATAGATACCCCCAGAGAGAGATGTTACCTACTCCCCAGTTACCTATAAAGATAAGTAAATTATAATAATTAGCTACCATAAGTGGCCCTTATACTTACCTACAAGGTGACGCAAAATTATCAACCGAATCTCTCGTGTTTAGAACAAAATTGGATGATTAATAATTTTACGCCACCCTATATAAAGACATGATATACTGCATTAGAACTTCGATCCTGAACGACGACGCTTGCGGTCCGATGCACCTTAATACCAGGGGAAGGATGCGACCGACACTCGTGTCGAATCGAGACGTATTCATTACCTCCTTCCTCTAGGAGTTGCGATCGTCATGCTCCTTCATGCATAAAGAGAATCAATAGACCCGTCTGTTTTAACTGAGGGGTGACTTATTAAACAATTGACGGTGGCCCGGACTGAGGTAAGCAACTTTTTTTTTTGCATTTATCTTTTCGTAACATAGTCTTCTAGGGCAGTGAGCTCTACTTGCAAAACTTCGCTTGCATCGCTTTGCCAAATTTGAACTATACCTACAACTATTCAAACTAAACGCCAACAAAAACACTTTTTGACTCTGCGCGACCATTTGCACGAAGTGAAGCACGGGCTAATACTCGTGTTATTAGAGTGACCTCATCATCGTCGATTACATTTAGGACTTACCCCATTATAGTCGCATCTTCGCCCTCTACTGAACCTCGTAGTCGAAAAAAATGGAGTCCTCTCAACCAAATTGTTTCGAAAAATGTGGAGAGTTAATATACGGAGGTAAAAATTAACTGTTAAGGGTTACCTAATGGTAAAATTAAACCTTAAAGTCTTTAGGTAGGTACCTGGTGCCTACACGTAAGATTTAAAAAAAACATAAAATTAATGTTCGAAGTATAGGTTAGATAACAGTGTCAAGTATTTATTATTGTCTCAGAGCTCCATAAAAGGCCTTTCTGCTGGTTTTCTATCACCATCTCTCACTTCCAACCATAATGCTCTAAAATTGATCGTAAAAGTAAAGAAATGACAAGAAATATATTTCGGAGTTAAGTATTTTATATAATTCAAGTACATATACATATACATAATAAGGATAACATACGACATTACTAATAGGTACCTATCTATATAAAAAAATAAAACAAGAACATGCTTTGAACTTTAATAAAAAATAATAAATTAAAATAATATTTAGAGGTATTATCAATTATAATCAATTAGTAGAATTATTTAATTACCCAAAAAAGTTATTTTATATTATGTTTTATAAAAAAGATTGACAAAGTCTTACTAAGTATAAATCGATGTGCTTGCTCTACATCTACATAATATAAAAATGAATCTACAGAAATAGCATTATTTATTGTCAATCGCAGATATTTTACATTTTAAAAGAAAACTGTGATAGGTACATATAAAATTATAATAATATAGATATGTACTTAGGGTTATACTGTAATGTTATTTAATTAGAAATTTTTAAAAGTTAACGGGGCAGACTGATACAAACTATTAGGTATTACTTTTTTTAACTTTCCGCACAAGTTTCATTCCTCCTCAACAGTCTCGTCGAAGTTGAACCTCCTCTTGCCGCCGAACGCAAACCCGTACGCAGCAGAGTTCTTAACATCCACTAGCGCCGGGTTGCGGTACTTGAAGAAACTACCATGGCCATGCGCAGGCCGAGACGAACCGTTCGGAACTCCGTGCGCCTCTTGCGCATAGAACGCTTCGAACTTTCCATCAGATGGCAGCACACTCTTCAGCCCATCATCCTCCGGATCGTACGGACGGCACAGAGATGGCGCCACAACAAACAGCACCAGTAACGCGCGGAACACCCACCGCATCTACAAACAACCGCGAATTACAAGCACAGCACACGAACAAAAGCATCGCAAGAGAAACTGTTACGTACGGTGATGGGTCGAGTGAATCTCGAAGACTCCGCTTACGTAATGTGGAGGCGAGTGGTGGGCAGTCGATCACCTTGAGCGCGGACTCTTGCTAAAAGGCGCGCGACGCGTTGGCCGATTCCGCGACAACACTTTCCCTTCGCGGCGTCTAACGATACTAACACCTTTGTTGCCGCCTGTTTACACACTGACGCCGGAATATTACGCACCTATACTAATACGATTTCCTTTGCGACATGCAACTGCTCACGATGATTAGACTCCATATCGATATTAAATGTTTAGATCGGATCCACCTACTTGCCAATAGTTTTGTATTCACCAAACGATTTTAGAACTTACTTTTCTCACCCTCGAAATAGGAAGGAACATAAGAGATTATGAGAAGTAAAAGCACTATAAATTGCACAAGGTCTAGTCTTCTGACTTCTACTCGTATATTATATTTATGTCAAGCACTGTTTTGCAGTTATGTAAAGTGTTTGTCAAACAGCCTCCTTATCATAATATGAGAATCCTAGTTAAATTTTATTCAGTATCCTGAATCCGCTTTTGGGTACTGTTTGTTACCTACACCCAAGGTCATGTTGTCTTAGCTAATCATCGGATCATAATTTCCAATCACCTTCAAAATAAGTTCTTTTACATGAAAATATATTTATGTGATGAAGTAGAGGACGAGCAAGACGCTCTCCTGATGTTAAGAGATAACGGCTGCCCATAATCAGTACAGTGTCACCTAGGATTTCACAATTATGTGAATTCTAGGAGCACTGCACCAACGCTTCTTACTCAAGAGTCATAAGATGTTAAGACTCTTTAGCCCAGTAATTTCACTAGCTACAGTGCTCTCCTACCGGAGCACAGTAATGTTTGCACATCACTGCTCAGGCGGTAGAATAACTGGCACTGTTGGGGTACCCACCTAGACGACCTCCTGCAAAGGAAGTCTACCCCCGGTAACATGAAAATATTGATCGTAAATTAAACGAAAATATCTCACATAATTATCATCTTTATTGAAAATATTTTCCCTTATAATCTTATTTTAGAGAGAAAAGAATATAGTATAATATAATAACTGCCAAGGTATTCTACAATATAAAATAGATATTACATGATCAAATTCCGTCTATTATTTATATATTGCAATGTACAAATTTATTTTTTTAATATTAAAATACAATAGATACATAAACTCAAATATACATATAATTAGTTATTTGTATAAATAAGTAATATATTACACCAGAAGGTAAAAATCTTCGCTGTATATAACACATACAAGGGTTCAGGTGTAAATTCACTAAGAATACGCTACTGGACAAAAAACAAGTGAAATATTAAAAGCACTTTAAAAACAAGCTTTTATTATTACCATCTAGCGCCAAAGTACTCGTTAAGGCGAAACAAATGAGCCCAAACTCGTTGGGGTTGCGTAGTTTACTTACGAAGTTCCAATGGCCACTTTCCAGCTCCATCATCAGATCAGCTCCATGTCATAATAATATTGCATTGTCATCTGATTTACACATGCATGCAAAATTTCAGTTCAATCGAAATCCGGGAAGTGGATCAAATTTAACTTGCATGATCTGATTACAGACAGACAGACAACGGGACAGCTGAAAGTAAATAAATGCTTTTAATAACACAATAATTTTTCACATAAAATATAACACATGTTCAAAACAAAAATACACCTAACAGAGACTACTAATATTTAATGCTACAAAAACTAGAGCGCATGATACGAGTATTTTGGCGTGCTACAAAATGGGCATGTAAAGTTTTTTGTTAATTTGGTGCACGAAATGAAGCAAAACATAAGATCGCGTGATAGAGATTATTGTAGAGAAGTATAGTAATATTAATTTATCATAACCTGCTCATACCGCTAGAATTCCGAAATGAGATCGACGAATCGAGAGATGGTAGATTTATAGGCGACCTCTGTGGCGCGGTGGGCTAATACCCGCCTGCAACGCAGAAGGTTGCGGGTTCGATTCCCGCATGGGACAAATGTTTGTGTGATCCACAGGTATTTGTTTCTGGTCTGGGTGGTTTTTCAATATCTATTATAAGTATGTATTTACAAAAAAGAAAAGTATATAAGTATTATATCCGTTACCCTAACCACCATATTACAAGCATTAAGTTGCTTAGTTTGGGGTTAGGTGGCGCTATGTGAAACGTCCTGAAATATTTATTTATTTATTCATAGATTTAGGAAATTTGTGTCTGTGGATTTATTAGATTAATAATAGTGTCAATAATAATAGATTAGATAGATAAAATAACTCTTTCTGATTAACAGGGATAATAGGGATGTTGAGAAATTATTTGTCCATCAAAAATATTAGGTACGTATTTTTTGATAATAACGTGTGAGATACAACACACTAAAGTTATTTGGTGGGAGGTAGTGACGTCACTGGCCGAACTTGGATCGGTACATTTTGTATCAGACAGTGAACCAAAAACGTATATAAGCGTTGTATAGATTATAGGTATCTCAGTTATTTTATCCACAAACTAAAAAATACGATCTAATATTTTTTAAATATTTAAATTACGGACTAATGATATACGTATAATTATACAATTATTATTTTTTGACCTCGTTCCCTGTTATTGTCCGGTAGCGTATTAACTTAGCTGTTAAAACTTTCCGCGGAAAATAAATAAAATAATTAGGTAAACAATTGGGCATAATACACCTTAACACCCTGTTTATTAAACATTAGAATAAATCTGAAAATGCATTACAAAGTTTTTAACATTAGATTTTACAGCGACTTAAACAAGAAATATTTTAACCCTTCACGTCCCACATTATTATAGGTATAACGATACGTAATACAGAAATGCCTAAATTTCACATAGAATAATATGTCGTCCTAGTTTTAGTTTTTTATAATTTATTCGTCTTTCACCTGATGTTCGTTTAAAGCCTTATTACACTTGGCTGAATTTAGTCACTAAATTCAGAATCTAAATTAGGATGAACGATACTTTCTTCTAAATTTAGGATGCTAAATGTGATTACACTTGACTTAATTCAGTGGCGACTGAATTTAGGCTTCTAAATTTAGCCAGGTGTAATAAGCCTTTTAAGAAGCCTAAGCTGAAATCGAGCTAAATTAACTTTAATGAATTCTGAACATAAGAGAACATAAGAGGCGCTTGCAGAAATGCAAAGTACCTATTGCCGCAACTGGCGCACTGGCAACTACTGTCTAATAATATGGGAATTAAATGTAATAACTACATCGAATTTATGAAAAATATAGTTGCGAAAGAGTTGCCAATACCAGTTGCTGCAATAGTTGCTCAGTGCTTAGTATGTTAAGTGATTTAACTACAATGAAGCGACAAATTCTATGCTACAACAACCTTCTCAAGGCAAATTGTTTTCGAATAAATCAATGAATATACACAATAGTGTACATTATAATTATAGTTGAATATTATGAGGGACGTCGTATAGAGTTAAAATTGTTTTCGTAAATTTAATATTGCAAAAATCACATAAACAGCCATTAGGTTGAGTTAACGTTAACGTGAGGATTATGTGCATATAATACGTTAACCCTTTGACGACCACGGGTCACGGGACCAAACATGTCAAAAACTGGAATATTTTGACTACGTGTAGTAGTAAGAGAGATTTGAAAATTTCAAAAAAATATGCAAAAAAGTTTATAGGCAGTCTGCATAAAATACAGAAAAAAAAGGTTAGGTTGTTGGTGTCTAATAGAGATTTTAAATAATTAAAATTTTAATAAACACCATTAAGGTGTGAGTGATCCTTAAAGGGTTAATATATTTAAAAAAATCTATCAACGTTAATTTAACTCTCTAGCGATACTCGCTGATGCAAATAATCTTAAATTTACCGTTAATAATAATTTAGACTTTTGTTACATTTAAAGAATTTCAAAAAATATAATTAATTATAAAATTTATTGCTTTTAAATTATTTAAGAACTGTTAAATCATAGACCGACTTGCACCTTATTAAAATTTCTGATTGGTGTTTTAAGTTATGTTGCAATCACTTTAAGCCAACAAACCAAAATGGTGTTACAGATATAGAACAGTTACGATAAATATCTTAGGACTAATTATCTATTAAAATAGGCGTCCCTCAATTTCGTCGCATAACACAACCGAGTATTATACGGATAAGTTAAGAAACCCCTTATATGTTTAAGGTTCTATGTATCTGAGACCATTTTATTTTTGTAGGCTTATAGTAATTACCACAAGTGTAAATTAGCCAATACAATTACAAGTATTACAAAAAGGTGTAGTAATATATAAAGGGACCATTTACCTGTCAAACTGTACTTTATTGTTCAGTCTGATAGCTACGAGTACCTAAATAATATTATGTTTTACCTATTCAATTCAGTTTATAAATTTTGTTAAATATTCGTGGAATTGGAGTCGACATTTCTAATTTTTGGTGATTACTCTTTAAGTCTTACTACACACTTTCATTACACCTTAAATTATATAAGCCAATATAAAATACTTCATATTGTCTTATTTAAAATAGCACATATTTGTAAATATAGACTTGTAATTTAAAATTTGTAATCAATCCCATGTGGTAGTATACCAGTTATTGTATTTATATATTACTATATAGTCCAGTCAATTTAGACATTCGAAGTTACATAAAGTCCCAACAAGCTGAATTTCTGTGAAGTTGTTCAAAACATAATTATAAACAATGTCTAGAAGTTCCCCATCATTCCCCTGTAAGGAAAAAATTTAATTCAAGATCAAAGGTCAAAACAATGAGTTTTTCGCGATTTTCAGCAAAACGGTAAGTTTTATCATAAAAACAGCTTAGACAAAATTGTAGATCATAAAATTGTCTACAAAAAATTAGGCTCAAACTATGTCTAAACCAAATTGTAGCTTAATGGGGTCATTAGTTACTGATTTCGCATTCAAACATTGACCTCCTTTATCCCGCCTTAGAGGTTGATTTTTGGAATAAAAAGTATCCCATATCATTTTTTAGGACTTGGTCTACCTTTGTACCAAATTTCAGCTCAATAGGGCCAGCGGTTCTAAATTTACCACACAAACTTTGACCCCCCCTTACCCCCTAAAAAGTTAAATTGTGTCATAAAAACTATTCAATGTTCCTCAACACAATCCCAACAATCGTTTTACAAAATTTCAGCTCAATCGGGTAAACGGTTACGGATTTGCATACAAACGTTTTTCGGGAATAATTCCATTTCCTGAGGGAATTTCAAAAAATCGCTTCTTATTGCACGATGAAATCTTCCAAGGAATACGCTGTCCAAATTTCAGCTCAATCCGTCCGGCCGTTTGGGCTGTGCGTTGATAGCACGAAAGTGTACGAACGATTTTATATAAGAGATTACAACTTTTTGAATCGTTATATCTCAAAAACGGTGGCTCGTAGAAAAAAAAGTATTAAATATTTTTTTGTAGACAATTTTATGATCTACAATTTTATCTCAGATATTTTTATGATAAAACTTACCGTTTTGCTGAAAATCGCGAAAAACTTATTTTTTTACCTTTGACCTTGAATTAATTTTTTTCCTTACAGGGGAATGATGGGGAACTTCTAGACATTGTTTATAATTATGTTTTGAACAACTTTACAAAAATTCAGCTTGTTGGGACTTTATGTAACTTCACTCTCATTTTTTGGTCTAAATTGACCGGGCTAATAATATTATACTATCTTGACACGGCACCGAAACGTGGTCCTTCACCAATGGCCACATCTCGAAGCTCAAAGTCGCCCAGCGTGCTATGGAAAGGGCTATGCTCGGGGTTTCTCTACGAGATCGAATCAGAAATGAAGAAATCCGTAGACGAACTAAAGTCACCGACATAGCCCGGCGGATTAGCAAGCTGAAGTGGCAATGGGCAGGCCACATAGCGCGCAGAGCGGATGGCCGATGGGGTCGAAAAGTGCTCGAGTGGAGACCACGGACTAGCAAACGAAGCGTAGGACGTCCACCCACAAGGTGGACAGACGACCTTATAAAGGTCGCCGGAAGACGCTGGATGCAGGTCGCTTCCAACCGGTACATATGGAAGTCCAAAGGGGAGGCCTATGTTCAGCAGTGGACGTCCAATGGCTGAGATGATGATGATGATGATGATACTATCTTGCACTCGCGGCTTACTTCGCGAAATTCTATCTTAGCGGTTGTCTATGTCAATGTCTAACTCCGTTTTTTAGTCGTGTCCATGCCCTCGATTTTGCTCTACTCAACCTAAATCGGAAAGGATGGCGACTCGCCAAATTTATTTTTTTTATTTGGAGTACATTTTTTCTCGAAAAAGGTTGGGTCGATGGTGAGGATAAGACTTAAGTAGGGGGGCAACTCTGTGCTAAATTTCAACACAATCCCTTCAGAGGTTTGTGGTGCGCGTTAATATATCAGTCAAACAGTTACGCTTTCCATTAATACGTTTATATTACAAGAACACGGTGCAAGGGCCTAATCGTCTAATTAAAAAACACCAAAATTATTGCACATCAAAACGAGGCTACTTAATTCCACATTGCCTATAATATATGAAATGTATAGGATAATAACTATCGGGTGTTATTGTCTAACAAAAATATAGATTATACAAACTTTAGAATATCTTAGGCACGTAATAATGTTAAGGCTGATAATAAGTGTTTCTGTGAGATTTCAATTCGTCCCTTATGGTGTATAAAGCCTAGCTACTAACTTCATTGCACTATTGTTAGATGATTCACGTATGTCATTTTGATACCCAAGTGATGGAAAGATTTTTGCTAAAGTTTAGTGGAGTTCCCGCCAAAATGTGCTAAGCGAGGCAAGACTTCACACAATTGCCTTATATCGGGATACCAACATAAATTTAAAAAAAAACACCACATAGGTACGCGACACGCGATGAGAACATTCAAACGTGATAATAAATTTATATTAAAGCATATTTCACAGATCGCCACCTAAACCCACGCTAAGTCACTCAATGCTTGTGTAAATTACTACACTTTAAGCATTGGTTTGTAACCAAACATTTAAGTGTTAAACAAAAATATTTTAATAGGTCAAGTAGATTATTAAAAAACTGGACACACATTTTAAATCTTAAATTTAATAATAAATAATGAGAGAGAGAGTATGTTATACTAAAGTTGCTTGTGAAGTCATGACGTCAATGCTTACAATTTTGTTGGAACATTTTTTATGTAGAACGCGCCACTCTAAAACTTATAAGCGTTATATATTACACTAGTCATTCGTAATTAACAAAAAATAGTTGAAAACTAAAAAAAGTATTTGTTATTATAAAACATACGAACTAAATAGATTTTTAATAATTTAACCTTGTCAACACCCGATTGGTAGAGGCAGCCTTGCTTTAAACTCTTGCTTCGCTTGGTCACAACAAATTCCGTGAATGTTACAAATCTGGAGCGTTAGGCCTCTAAAAAACTACTCGATCTAAACACTATGTGAACTAAAACTCGTCTTATTCTTTATTATTTTGTTCAATGTCATATCACTAGCCAGTAGGCGTTGGGTGATGTATTTTATACAATGCCATTTTAATTTATAAAAACATGTGATAACATCGGTGTATTAACAACTATTGCATCTCATGTGTTAACAGGTAACTATATCGCAATACTCTTAAATTATGCTAAGTAAAATGTCTTATGAATAAATGTAACTCGTCTAAATTAATTAAAATGACATTGTTTCAATATTTGTACCAATTACTACTGTACACTTAAAACAATAATAATTTTATACCCAGTTTAAAGGAGATTAGTAAAGCATATTTAACATACAAAATGTAAAGAATTGTATAATATAATATTAATGAGACAAAAAAGATACTAGCGTATTTTGTTCCAAATAATTTTATTTTTATTACCGCGTAACCTTATTTTTATTGTTTTATTAAAATTTGCCCCAAATTTAATCATTTTCTCTCTACATTGTTTGACTTAATTTTTAAATCGTTCATTTGCTACTAAATCGACAAATCTCAAAAATCATGTATTTCATTAAACTCATATTTTTATTTGATTTCAAACTAGCATTTATTTTTTTAGGATTTGTTATTCAAGCAGCAAATAAGCGAAATATTGTGTAACAAGAAAAAACGCAATGAAAACAAAATTAATACAAATTCATCACATATTTAACTTATAACCTAATACTAATATTATAATTTATGATTATGAAACTTGTATTTTTAATTTACTGTGATTATATTAATTATGGAACTGTATGGAATCAAAATCTACAAAGCTAGAACCACATTACTGTGGTATGACCTGTCACGACGGGTCAGAATCATAACGGTTACCTGCATACATTTGGTATGACTAGAAACACATTTTTATAGTGTGTCGTGTCAACAAGACACACTTTTATAACAAAGTAAAATTAAAGCAGTACATATAGGCCGACTGAAGTTGTTTAGAAAAATAAATAAATGAACATCGCTTGGAGCATAGGATTGACATGAACTTATTTTTTACTGAATTATTTTTTCTTGCGGCAATCTGCAAGGACAAAAGCTCGGCAACGCGGGGCATCTTTGAATTTTAGGATAGAAGATGGAGGAGAAGAAAGGAAGCGATTGAAATTTTATATGTGTACGCGTATGTATTCGTATGCGCCCCGCACACATCCACATCGCGTTTGTACCTTTGTACGGTGTCTGCCTACTTGCAATTATATTACTATGGTAATCGTATTTCTAGACATAATGTATGAAACTGCTACGATTTTGTCGCGCTACACCACAGTAATGTGACTCCAGATTAACATTGGAAGATTAAGGGAAACATATTTTTTTACAAATTCAAATATTTGAAAATATATTCACTCTATTCGTTCATTTTATAAATTAAATTTTGTGTCATACCAAGAGATCTTCGAAATTGGTCCTATGACCCTAGATTAAGGAGAGGTAATAGCTTAGCATAAAGTATATTTAGTAGACAGCCTTGATGTTGATTCGGAATTATTTAGCGAGGGCGGTGGTGTACAGTGACGGATCTAGGACGGGGGCTTAAGGGCTCAAAAAATAAATATATCATCAAAGCTAAAATATATTAATCTAAGATTAATTCCAAATTAATGTGTTCAATAGCTTTATGTCAATACATCTTTAAGATATTGTCAACAAATTTTAAGGCCTTCCAAAAATAACTTTTAGTATACAATCGGGAGCAAATAAGTCTTTCACTGAGTAGATGTGTTTCAACTTAGACCCAATCGACAATTCCTATCAGTTAAGATTGTTGTTATACTCTTTAATTTGAAGTATTAATTGATGGAGTTACCACGGCTTTAAATAATTTGATTTTTTTTTCATAAATTGCTCAGGCAATTAAATGTTTACTAACTCTTGCCAAATGAGTCTACAAAGCTGTTTTTAGTTTAGCCCCTATTTTCTTACCCCCATCCTGGATTCACCACTGTAGTAATAAATATTATGTCATGTGTATTCATAACTTTATTTTATTGAGTTTTAATTAGGATATGTTCTTCGGCAATACCACTGAGGTTGCAGACTTATAGGCGACGGTAACCATTCACCATATTAGACAGTCATACAGGCAAGCCATTTGTCTGCGTGACTGTCTAACATAAAATAAGTTGAATATTTCACCTACCTGTATTAAGAAACAATACAAAAATGTTTTATTTATTTGATTATTAATCACGTCCACCATTACCTCTCCATTATTAGCTACATAGTGTAATTATTATTATAATTAATATCATTAATTATCAATTCACAAAACATGGAATTATAAAAACCACAAGCAAAATTTACATCCATAATTTATAATATAATACAACATTCTTATGTGATATTTTGTGTGATAATTTGCACTTTTATCATAGCACGAAATAATAGTCTAAGAGCCGGCTGCAATATGTCTTTTATTCTCAATAACTACTAGACTATCTAGCAGTAATTAAATGTAAGGTACTTATTAGCCTTAGTCAAGGCTATACAGTATTTTAAATAGAATGCAACAAAAATGATATAATTTAGGTTAATAAAAAATATAATCTATGACATTTTCTCTATATGTACAGTCAACTCACGAACCAAGGGTAGTTAGTTCATTGTGGCAAATGAAAATTTACTTCATTTTGTAAGCCTAACATGGATACATCTCTTTGTAGTTGACTGTACTAGAAATTAGATGACGTAGTGTAGGCCATGGGCGAGATAGGGCGATGATATCCGGAGGGTCGCTGGGAGTGGGTAGAGGAGAAAGGCGGACGACCGAGTTGGGTGGCGTGCCATGGAGGTCTATTGTCCAGCAACGGACAAATATAGGTTGATTATGATGAAGATGATGACTTGATATAAAGTTATCTTATAAAAGGGCCGATGAATGAAAATGTTGATATACCAAAATCTGGATAGCTGAAAATATTATGTCATCATTATTTTAAACTTACTTTAATATTGAAAATATTATTGCCTTTCCAAACTTACTGTTATAGTTAAGATTAATTAAATTTTAAGCAATTGCTGACCAAAACACTGGCTTACCTCGGCCAAAGTATAAGCTTGGCCATTGAGAGAGGTAATTTAGCCAGCTCTTTAGTCACTTGACCCGCAGGAGTCGATTTTAACTATAATTTTATAATGTAATATTCGCATTAAATTTTGTTATTTGAATGATATTGAACTTTAAATTTTTTGTTATAAATAATATCAACGTGTTGGTTTGACAATGAGCATAACAAGCATCTGCTTATAAATAAATAAAATAATTCATACTTTTGATTTATTTATACACATTTAAAAAAAGTTCAAGGTTACAGACGTAGTAAATAAGATCAGTGTTAACATTTAACAGCCGGCTCTCAAACTACAATAAATAAAAATCATTTAAAATTAATGTTCAAAAATGCGCCGACGACGCATTAGTAACGACAAAATATTTCATAAATTATCATGCAATGGACCGAAATTTAATACACCTAATTAAAAAGTTAAATTTTAAGGCGAGAATGTGTTTATAAATTCATTTTAATCAGTATAGTTTCTAAACACGCGTAGATTCAGATATATCGATATAAAAGGTATAAGTTGATTACCAAAGAGCATTTTTGTATAACGTTGAACCTTGTTATGCAATATGAAACACGCACATTTGTGACTATAGGAAATAAAACTACTAATTTAATCGATGTTACAATTCTCGTGTACTGCATAACATGGCCCCAAAAAAATCTGTGATCTACGTAACATTTAAAATAGTAAATGCAGATACTTATTTCCTTAACCTAACAGCGCCTGCGCACTACATACAATCTGAGTCCGATTTGAATCCGCCGAACGACCGGCGTGAAGAACATTTTATTCTGTAGCTTACGCACTACAAGTATCTGATTTTTGTGCGTCAACGGATTTTTAACGACGGCCCGAAATACTAAAATGACTTAGCAGTATTTGTACGAAAACCATCATGACAGATTCGGACAAGGCTCGAAGGACCATAATGTAGGGGGGGTTGTTACTGATAATAATGATAAGACCGTGATTTGGAGAATCTTGGTATATTAGAGATTTACGTTAGTCTATGATGAATGCACGGATTATATAATGATATTGATAAATGATAAATGAGTGTTTAGGCCGACGGAACCGATCGCACTGATGTTAAATATATTGTGGCCGCGTAAAGTGCAGCGCCCGCAATAGTCGGCTTTTGCACTAGAATGCTGTGTCAGGTGTTCGGTACACCGAACATAGTGCGAAAAGCAACATCCGAGTTTTCAAATCCGAAATTGGGCCGTCATGCGTCATAACTATTAGGCCAGCCCCACTTGAAGCAAATGTTCGAGCGAAGTGTCAAACTATCAAAAATAACAAAATGTCAAGAGCATTTTTGTTTGAGAATTTGATATGGATATTTTAAGTGGGGCTGGATTTTTTTCTCGGATCGGATTCGGATCGAATGTAGTGTGGGACCGAACTAACTCAAGACTCCAACACAAAGCATACCAGAGGGCCTTTTGGCTATAGCACATTAGTTTCTAGATATTATTACTATTAACCGAGAAAATAATGTTGTTCTTAGAGACGTAGAGCGTTTAAGTCAAAAAGGCATTTTTCAACTTTGTCGTCTACTAACACGTTACACGGCAAATGTAACAAGCGTCTTTTAACTTTAGCGCTCTATGACTCTAAGAAAATTTTATTTTTTGTCGGTTTATAGTGACCAGTGCGCGATAGCCAAAAGGCCCTGCACTCAGTGGAATCTTATAACATTGTAAAGCGCATATAAACATTACAAATAAATTATATTGCTTAAAATGATAACATTCTATCGTGCCTACAAGGTCGCAATGTTAACCTACGTGGAAATACTTATATGTAACTAGGAAAACAGTAAAGACAGTCAGAACTTGCACCAAAACTAGTTAAATTATATGTCATATGTCTAAATATTGCCTTGCGTTCGCGTACGATGATAAAGCGCGTGTTGTATTATTTACTCCATACATATTATTTACTCCATACATGTCGGTTAGATAACAAAAGTATATAAGTCGAGAATAATTTATATTACAAAATGTCGAGAATGGTCCATAGATAAAAGAACAGACAGAAAGCGAGAGAAAAATGAAAAGTTTACTACAATTAAATTTAATTGCGATATTGTGCATATTTTCCTTAATTTCCATTCATTAACGCTCTTATTACAAGTTTTCCTAAGCACTCATAGTTATATTTTCAATGGAATGTTTTTAAATTTTTCAATGTCCAAAACACAAATAGAAATGTATATTATAATTTTACGTATAGTAAAATTGTTTTAGATATTTTATAGTGCTTTATTAGGGAAGAGACTTACGTTTACATAACACTTTAAAATTTCGCGATTTAAGCTCATATTAATTCGTGACCACGGCTCAAGTTACTGAGCCGAAACGTCGAGATTAGTTTTATAATACGTTTTAGAAGAACTACCATTAAAATAATGTCCCGACTAATGCAATTAACACAAGCTATACGTCTGTTATCTAACCGACAGAATCCTTACCGTTACATCACACATAGAAATTTGTAGTGATTGAATACGTACATTCAATACACCATTTGTTAATACCAACATGAAAAGAACCAGCTTTCCTAATACCTTTGTCGAGCCTTAGTCATATATTTTAAACGCTGTACAAATAGCTTTCTAGTTTAGTCTTGGGCGAGGGTTGTGTGAATGGAGAGAACCATAGAATAGAGAAACGGCCGAACACTGATTGTATGCTCTTCCATCGAGATTTGCGCACCCATCGGGCTTGCTCTTTCTTCAATTGTTCGATACCCTGAGGAAAAAAAATACGTTATAAACAGGCGAATATGTACGTGTGATAATTTGGACTTTTATCATAGCACGAAATAATAGTCTACGAGCCGGCTGCAATATGTAAATTTTTCTTAAAATCTGTGACATTTTTTTCTCAATATTAGAAATAAGGTGACATAGTGTAGCCCATGGCGATGGAGCGTTAATATCTGGTGGATCAGAGTGGACGGAGAAAGAAAAAATCAAGAAGATCGACCGGTGAATCAAGAAGGATTAGCAAGCTGAAGTGACAATGGGCTGCCTAAGTAACACAAATTTACTGAGAGCTTTAGGCAAACCCTATTATGCCTTTTAATGCTAAGACTCAAGGTTTAGAGCGTGCTCTGCCACCCTAATGAAGCAACTATAGCGCCATTTGGGCACAATTTTATGCAGCCTTCAACTATAGTTGCATAACAGTGGCATAAGGGTGCTTCAGAGCTGCAAAGAATTATTAACTCCACTATAACGCTCTTATTGACGTGACGACGTGTTGAGAAAGTGACCACGGTTACAATTGCCGCAGAACTAATAAGAATTTAGAAGTGAAAACCGCGTTTCGAAAAACGTAGTGAATTGGGCGAGATAGGACCACGAAATTTCCTCTGAATTTCTCCTTTACAGTGGGTGATTTAGCGACTCTCTTCCTTTTTATAAAATCAAGCATCATTCATTGACTTCTTTCATGCGTGATAACAAAATTGAATAACCCTTAACTATCTCCAACTACATGGAAAAAAGAATATTAAAAAATATTTTCAGTACATATATTACGTGTGAACATGTTTTCTACCTTTTTATTAATATTATTAGTTATCTAGTTCAGATAGTGAATGTAATCGATTGCTTATCGACGGCCGTGATTTAGTTACTCATGATTACTTTGCAGTTTCTATTCTTAAAAACTTCTGTTTGCTCTAGCGAGATTGGTCGAAGGATTAGTAGTTTTCGATTCTTGTTATCAATATCTTACATTAAAAACATAATATTATGCTACATAATTACTTCGATATTTTAATTTAAAATAGATTTTCAGTATTATAGGAAAAGTGCATAATTATCCACTATATTGTTTGTTGTTTTCTTGGTTGACGACTGATATAGCCTACTTTTTCGCAAAGTCGTTAATAAATCGCAGTTTCTTTTCATATTTCGATATAAACTTAGAAAACGAGCCATTTTCAAATCGGTTTAGGCGTCTTCGCTTAATCGATGATAAACATGACATATTCAATATTCATTAAAAAAAGATTCTGACAAATTGAAAATCTTTCTATAAGCCAACGTCACACAGAACCAGTTCATTTTTATTCCAAATTGTACACACCCTGATACATAAACAACGCTATTGCTGCACACTACTTCTGTATATGTTCTCAAAATTTCTTTCAATCAGGTTGTCTGTAAGTGATTGCGATAGACCGCCAATTGTATGCCTTTAGTTTTTAAGATTGTTTTAAGAACTAGTTTTTGTAACTCGGTATGCAATAAAGTGTTATTATTATTATTTATATATGTCAGGGCGCGTACAAATTTGAAAATGACAAAAATGGTGTACCAGATAGCGACCGCTTTCCTGGCTCTGTGTGAAGTGTGACAGCTTAAGAGCGTATATATCGAGTGACGCTCTCTCACTCGCACTTTTGACAAATTTTGAAATATAAATTCATAGAATATTTTTTTGAAAATTCCTTCCAGCCCTCCATAATATTATTGCACACATTTTAAAAGTATTTTCAGTTTGATATATTAAAAAAATGGCAATGGGAGCAATATTAATTTTTTTTTTTTCAAAAATTCTCATCATGGCTTGTCTTAAGAAATTTTCAATAAATTAATTCTATGAATTTATATTTCAAAATTTGTCAAAAAGTGCGAGCGAGAGTGCGTCACTCGATATATACGCTCATAAACATCGGTAAAAATGAGTACTCACGGTCTCATCGTTCCATATAGCGTGCAGTTGCGTCCCAAGCATGACCGCCGTAAATATAGCGAACAGCAACGCCTCGGCTATGAGGAACAAAAGTAAGACGACGGTGGCCGGCGGCGAGTAAGTGCTGCATTCACGCCACTCGTGTCTAATGCACGTCACAAACTGGTACACCGCCAAACACACCGCGTGGATCGATATCGCCGCTATGTAGAACTGAAATATAGAATACCAAACAATAATAATAATATTTGCCGTAGTTTCTAGCAATAGCCTCATTAACCATCCATTTAGAATACACATCCAAGTTCAAGTAGTTTCCATTAATTAGTCCTGTCACTTGGCGGAGACTGTCTTTGAGCCCATTTTGTAGAGATGGGCTCACAGTTAGACTCCAATAAGTGTCACCCATTACTTTTATATTAAAAGCTCAAAAGGGCCTCAGCGCGTTGGACTGTTTTTGTCTCCGTGTAACCTATAAAAAGGCCCGGGATCAAGCCCGTGTTTAAGAGCAAAGAATATTAATAGATATCGAGTCCCGCTAACAGTCACGTGACATATGACGTCAATTTTCAACGCTCCGCTTAAAGGAGTAAAGTAAAGTAGTAGGAGGAAAGTAAGGGTAGACTTCCTTTGCAGGAGGTCGGCTAGGTGGGTACCCTAACAGTGCCAGTTATTCTACCGTCTGAGCAGTGTTGTGCAAACATTACTGTGCTTCGGTAGAAGGGCACTGTAGCTAGTGAAATTACTGGACTAAATAATGCACGTCAGAAACTGGTACAGCGGTAAATACACCGAGTGTATCGATATCGCCGCTATGTAGAACTGCAGGGCTATTCACTTATCGGTTAGGGAACCGAACCGAATACCGAATTGTCAAAAATGTATGAAATGACGTGATATGACATGTCAAGATTTATCTACATAATACGTCATTTCATACATTTTTGACAATTCGGTATTCGGTTCGGTTTTTTCACGGATAAGTGAATAACCCTGCTGAAATGTAGACAACTTGATGAACAATTTGTCTAACGTGTTATTAGATAGATAACACCTTATTGAAACACAAAAAATATTCAAAAAAGATCTTGACAGACGGACAAGCGAGTGATGACTATATCTATTATAGGAGTTTATTTCTTTAGAGGTACGAAACCCTAAAAAGAACTTGGAACTAAACCAATACAAAATCTTAGTTTTATTTATTATATAAAAGGTAAGCCTTTGACCACGTTCTCGCGTGATATTTAGCGACGATGCGCCCGTAGATGGTTGCAAACTAAACCTAGAAGGCGGTATAAATCCCTCCCTGGTTTCACTGAAGATCATCCCGGGACACGGTCCGGTCATAATGACCGCTTGGCGACACCGTTTTGTCCAGTGGGTGGTAACTAGCCACGGCCGAAGCTTACCACCAGTATAGCAAGTGGAAAAGAGAAGACAGAACCGACTATATAGAGGTACTAGCTGCGCCCAGCGGTTATTCCAGGGTCTGAGCTATCTCTATACCAAATTTCAGCTCAATCGGTCCACCCGTTTAGGCGTGAAAGAGTAACAAACATACATTCTTACAAACTTTCACGTTTATAATATAAGTAAGATATAGCGCATAACTAATTATAGTCATTCTTTGACTCACCGTAAAAAGAACGAAGTACTTCTGATTGTTTTCACCAACGCAATTATTAACCCACGGGCAATGGTGGTCCATTTTCCTAATGCACCGTTGGCAAACGGAGCAATGATGCGCCCTTTCCGGCTTGATGCTGCAGCATTTGGTGCATTTGAATATGACCTGACCTTCACGGAAACTCATTTGCTTTATCATCTCCTTGGTTGCGTTGCCTTTTGGCACGGCGCCCTGAAATAGCCAAATAGCTCATTGTTTCTACAACATACAGCTTTAACATATGTTTTGTAGTAGTCCGTTTTAAAGTGTAGTCCAAATTCTAGGTATACTTACTTCGGACTATATTATAGTACTTAGTGTAGTCACAAGAAATTGAAAATTTAATTTCAATTATTGGATATTGCGTCTTTTTTTCTATGTCCTATTGGCTTTTTATCAAATACCTACAGTTTAGTAAATTTGCCCAAAAAGTAGGGGATAAAGCAAAACAGTAAGTTTTGTCATGAAAAACGATTGAATACGCGAAAATCCTACTTTTATTAGCTTTGACATTTAATTAAAAATGCACAGAACGCCATGTGCATTTTGATGAGGAATTTACACGATCTCTTATGATTTTGAACAAAATGCGACTTTTTGTAGTTTTAAATGATTACTTTGACTGGACTACTTACTATAAAAACGCGTTGGTTCAAGATTCATATAGAATAATACATAACAAACAAATTTGCGCAAGCTCGCCTGGTTACTTTCGTCAAGTGCTTATACAAAACAGATTACAAAAGCAGTTCATAAACACTATTCATAACGCTTAGCACCTATGTATGTCCTAGAGTCTAAGCTACCTACATACCAAAATTGCCCTTTGCAGTTTAACCGTTTATTGTCCATTAGCTGCGCCCGCGGTTTTTCGCGCTGTTCAGTAGCCTATGTGCTATTCCAGGGTCAAAGCTATCTCTAAACCAAATTTCAGCTCAATCGGTCCACCCGTTTAGACGTGAAAAAGTAACAAACATACATCCAGACATCCATACATTCTTACAAACTATCGCGTATAAAATATTAGTAAGATTAGGGCCAACTTATTTGATTAAAATCTTGTACGTTAAATACGAATGAACGTTAGTACTCGACATTTATATATTTCAACTATAAGCTTATAGCTATAGCTTAAGATCTCGGCTTTGCCCTCCTCTCTTAACGGAGTTCTACGTCATAAAACCCATCTTTATTCCGAACTTCAACTTATCCGTACAGCGATGTGGGCTGTGCGTTGATGAATCCTTCACTCTTTCTTTTTATATATTTTTATATAAGTATTTTTTGTCTCAAAGACCTAGCTTTGGTCAGCCAATAACTTCTTTGAAATAACTATTACTATTATATCTTAAATCGGCCCCATTTAAAATGTGTGACGGTTTCATAAGACAGTAGCGCAATATACGGTCGCTTTAACGATTTGACACGCGTTAAATTTTAACTCAATATGAATTGCTTATAGTCTAAATAGATATCTCATAACCAGCGCACGATTTATACTAGCTGCCCCAGCTGTTTTATCCACTTAATGGTAGCCTGTTTGTTATTGTGGGATCTATAAACTATATAGCAAATTTCAGATCAGGTTCAGCCGTCCATATATTATGTACATTCATACTTTCACATTAATAATATTAGTAGGACTTGCTGCCCTGTCTGTTGATCTAGTATATAAGCTACCTATATGCCAAATTTCAGCTTAATTAGTTCAGCAGTTTAAACGGGAAATAACAAACATATGTTTTTGTTATCTATTCACACAACAAACTTTACCACACCGCTAGCATTATTTTCTTACTTTTTACAGTAAATAAGCTATCGCCCAGCGGTTTTACCCGCTGTACTGTGCCTATGTGTTATTTCAGGCTATCTCCACACCAAATTTCAGCTCAATCGGTCCTCCTGTTTAGGCGTGAAAGAGTTACTAACATACATCCAGACATCCATCTAATGTTATAAACGTGAAAGTTTGAAGGATGTTTGGATGTCCATACATTCTTACAAACTTTCACGTTTATAACATTAGTAAGATACGCCTACGTTTGAACTGAACACATCCCACCTGATGGAAAGTCCAGATGCGGTCGACGTGAACCACAAAAGACGTCCTGCCTATTTAACACAGCCAACTCAGAACCTCCTTCTTTACGAAGCGGTTTGAAAAATAAACACAATGTTTTATATTCTTTATTAATATAAAAAGTTTGTAAGGGCATATGAAAGTCGCAAATGCAATTTTCTTTTAATAAAACTGCCACGGGATCAAAAACGCGCTAAGCTTAATAGTAGGTATGTGTAAGTTGAATATGGATGACAAGCTAAAAAAATATAAAATAAAAAAATATGTTCTTAATGGGTGAAAGCACATCTATCCGCGCCGAACGAATCGAATTTTAAATTCTTTATAATATGAAATTTCATAAAACCTCGCACACATGCACGAGTCGAATCGTCCGAATCTGAAGAAGATCCTATACAAAAATTCTTTCGGCACGGTCGATGCGGATAGATGTGCGAGCACCATTATACATATTTAAAAACTATAAGGCTTCCTTGTTGAATAAAGAAGTCTAAAAATTTACTTGATGCACATTTTTTTACGCCAATTCCAATTACGTATGTAATTCATCCATTTTAATTCACTAAAGCCGCGTCTCCAGCTACTTTTTTGGTCTACACTCTCAACAAAAACACGCGAACACACAACAAAATTCCCATACACAAAAAAAAAGTTCATACCGTGCGTGTTTTGTGTGCGTGCTTTCCATCGGGCATGGAAAGTAAAAACATTTGTTGAAGCTTAAGGTATAGACATTTTTTTTTTTTGTGTATGGGAATTTCGTTGTGTGTTGTCGTGTTTTTGTTGATTGTGTAGACTAAAATAAGAGCTGGAGACGCGGCTTTACGAGCCAAAGATATAATCAGTTATCACTTACCGGATCAGTGAACATGGTCCTCAAATGTGAAGCGAAAGCAAGGAAAGCGAGGCTCTGAAACACGATGATGTTCGCGTAACTGTATATAGGATATGTGGAGATTCCAGGCAGCAACATCACCATCATCACCACAAACTCTGCGTAGAGTATGAGAAGCCATGTCAGCACTGCGCATATTATACCGCAAATATCCTGAAATACAAACAAGTTAAATTTTAAAAATACTTTTTAATGATCCTATAAGGGTTCCGTTTTTTCCTTTTGAGGTACGGAACCCTAAAAACAAGCTTTTATTATTATTACCATGTAGCATCAAAGTACTCGTCAAGACGAATCAAATGAGCCCAAACTCGATAGGGTTGCGTTCAATTACGGAGTTCCTATGGCTACCTTAAAGCTCCATCATCAGATCAGCTCTATGTCATAATAATATAGCATTGTCATCCCATTTACTATTACTTATATACTACAGGCAGACAAACAACAGACAAGTGAAAGTAAATAAAAGCTTGTAAAAAGAGACCATTTAGACTCAATCAATCAAATAAAAGTTCATTTATTTAAATAGGCTACAATGGAGCACTTATGCAAGTCAATTACTTGGTTCTTTTTTAAGACCGTCTAGAAAGCACCTATGTAAGAAGATCAAGCAAGAAACTCACAAGGATTGTTTTTTTAAATACCTATATGTATTTACAATGTTTGACTAGAATAATACTTTATTGTTATTCAACAAAATACATAAAATAGAACTATAATAAATATACTAGGTGGGTAGCATAGGTAGGTGTTTAGGCTATTTTAGTAAGTTATGTATTTCGGTACATATATCCCTAATTGTTTTAAATGCCTTAATAAATACAACAAAACATCTAAAAAATTAAATCATTTTGACCATTCTATAGCATAAGTTTTGGTATAGAGATAGCTTAGACACTCAAATAACACATACAGCGGGTAAAACCGCTGGGCGCAGGTAGTTTATTATAACTATTATGTTATGAAAGTAGATAATCACCTTAATACACCATGCCTTGCCGCCGCAGCATCTATTATGCATATCTTTATCAGGCCGTGTGAGTACCTGACACTCAGGATCTACTTGGTACTGGTTGTCCATGTCATCATCGTCTGAGCTCTCGTAGAATTCCCGTATCATTGATGAATCGTTACTTGCACCTGGAAGTTATCATTACATGAGAGTTGGTATTACTTAAGTTGACACACAGTTCGGGAGCCAATGGATTCCTTAATGAAAATGTAACGAATTTATGTCCAACAAATGGACCCGCGCGCACTACGTCGCGTTTAATAGAAAATTATCAGTGTTCTTCTATTATTTTATGCATGTATTATACATAGAAACCTTCTCTTGAATTACTCTTTCTATTAATGAAAACCGCATCAAAATACGGTGCGTAGTTTTAAAGATATAAGCATACAAAGGGACAGACAGATGCAGGAAGCAACTTTATTTTATACCATTTCTATATACATTAGGTATATAATATATGTAGTGATTTATTAACCTGGTCATTATACTAATGTTGGCCATTTCCATAGACACAAATAATTTGAAATGGTTTACACCTTTGTAACAATCTGTAAATCTAATGACTTAACTGTATCACCTAACTCCTATTCTTTAAATGTCTATTTCGTTAATAGATGTCTAATAAACATTTTATCATTATTTCAGTGTTTTAAGCCTCAAAGTAGTTGTAATTACAAATACCACGATATTGATTTTCATCGATAAATAGAAATGAAATGTGGGTCACTTCATAATGAACCGCTTAATAATTATGAATTCAAGAAATGAAACTCTATATTAGTTTAGAAATAGAAAAGCTGGGTAGATATCATTGCACAAAATACTAAATTTATGCAAAAGCATTGGCTGTAAACAAAAAATAAGATTGCAGACCAACTGTAAAGACAACACAAATAATAAATAGGGATGTTGACAAAAAAAATGTGTCCATCAAAATTATTATAAAATATTAGACACATATATTTTTTTATAAAAATTAATAAAAAGCGTGAGAGATACAACACACTAAAGTTTCTTGGTTGTGACATCACTAACCAAACTCAACAACATTTTGGTATGGTTGATAGTGCCATAACACATCACTACCAAAAATCTTATTATTATATTTAGCCTAGACTGCCCCACTGCTGGGCAAAGGCCTCCCCCAAATTCCTCCATTTTTTTTTTAAACTTATAAGCATTATGTATGTCAGCCATTTTTATATTTTGTTCCCAAACAAAAAAATATGCATCTAATATTTTTTATTGTTTATATTATTACAGACAAATTATATTTGAAATTTTTTGGCCTTGTCAACATCCCATTTGCCAAAGCTTACCCCTGGAGGGGCCAGGAACTTGCAAGTCTTGTAAACAAAGCTCTCTCTGTATAGGCAGCTGTAATGTTAAATGTTTTTTGCTCGGAGGCCCCATAGGAATATCATCCAACCCGGATGGATAATTCCCAATCATTTCCTTGCTCTCTTTAAATACTGACTGTGGTCTTAACATTGGATTTACAGACTACGATTCCATTCTGTAATAATACAGATAATTAAGAACCTGATTTAGAAACAGTAGCCTTTGGTTAGTTGTTTTGTTTTAAACCCCAGCCAATTATAAAAGGCGTATTGAGATGTGTATACATGCATATTGTTTTTATATCTAAAGATAACAATTCATCATGCAGTGCACCACATTCCAAGATACATAAACAATAATGCAACAAACTGAAATCTATGTGAGCTACTGAAAATTGATCTAAGTGCGTAATTTCATCGAAACAAAGCCGAGCAAGACAAAAAATTATCTCTTAAGGATATTATAACAAAATAGAAAAGAAAAGGGAATCTATTGTTATTGTGATCTTAGGAGCAACAGGTTTTATGAAAAGTCCTAACTAAATACCCAGATTTTTTTATTTTTTTTCAAATCAAAATTATTCTTGTAATATCAGTTTATTTATGCATATGCTATTAATACTCAATCTTATGGGAAATTAGGTTAAAAATAATATTTGTGTTCCACCTATCTATATAACCTACTAAGTTTCATCACAAAAGGTTCAGTGGATTTTTCATGCAAACTCACATGGTTACAAACTTTAAATTTTATAATATAAGTAGGATAATAATTTTATTGGAGGAAAAATCATGTATCAATGCACAGTTCAAACAACATAATATAATACCTTATAAGGGAGAAGGATAAAAGTTGTGCACATAAGCTAAAAAATACTTTCGAGGGGTCTGAGGCGAATTGACTCAAGCACCATTTTTAGGCGATATTGAGTTATATATATCGTTATAATCAGCGGTTTTTTCTCCGTACAACGATATATATAACTCAATATCGCCTAAAAATGGCGCTAGAGTCAATTCGCCTCAGACCCCTCGTTATTCTCTTTTATTTCTAATAATATTTATCATACAGGACGCACCTATCTAACACTTGTATTTTTAGGTGTCTTCTCTGCTTTTCTCAACTTTTTTCACAGAAAAAACCAGATAATGGTGAAAAAGATTAAGTATTCATAATGTCCATCCATCCACTATATACAGGTGCATCATTGCTTAGCACCATGTGTGATAGTGGTCGCTTAAGAATTTGGATTACACTGTATTTTATAAACATTAAATTCTAATTTCTAGCAAGGGTGAGGACTTCGTCTGAGAAATCATGCATGTAGACTTAAGGGTCACTAAAAACATGCTAAGTGTTTTTCATCCTCCATGCATCCATATCATTCACTGCATAAGGTTAAGCATAAGGAGTACATTTTCTACAAAAAGTTGCAATTCATGCCAGTAACTACACAATCTACTGTAAGGTTAGAAGTCAATAATGCAAGTCTCCATTGTGTTCTGATCCTTATCAAAATATTTATTCTATTTTCCTGTTATTTAACAGGCAAATGAAATATATTTAAGTGCATAGGCCACATAGATAGACATAAGAATATTTTAAAAACATCCTTTTACCATTTATCGGGAAATATTATTATGTATTTACATAAAAAATTACATATACAGGATTTTTCTTTTAAAAGTATGTAGGTACCAATACAATAAGCATCAATGACTACTTAGCTCCGTAAATGCATGATAGTACATTTTAAATAACGTTTTAACAAATTTTAAAGTTAGTACAGTTATTTTATCCAAAATTTCTCTCTAAACTGGAAATCATATTATTCAATAAATTAGAATGATATTAGAAAATCTGTAGGTAGACTCTAATTGTACTTCCTCCTATTGTTTACATAGCAAGCATGTGCGTGCCTATAGCATTTTATAAGATGTGACGAACGAGAAAACTTACCTAGTTTAGTGATCGTTTCCCAAAATCAGTAGTTTCATCACCAGCGGCGCCCGAATAAACGGGAACCGACGATGATCAGATTCGGTTAGATACTATCTCATGTAATTAAAATGTGGAAGTAATAACAAATATAACAGTATCCTGATGCAACGGTACAGCGGCCAGGCTTTGATTCAAAATCAATAAAACAGAAATGAAATCTCTTTCAGCGCAGTTGAGTGAGCGCAACCAATGGCGAGAAAAACTGACTTTGACTTTGACAGCAAAATAAATTGACAGCGAGGAATTATGTAACTATTTATGAAATTGCATGCAGATTGCGTTTATAGCTAACAGTGTGCCGAGGTTGACTGAGTGACTGATCCTTTTTTATCTGTGATCTTATGTTTCTGAACGAAATTCCACATGGAAGTAAGTGACAACTGACAGCTGTGACATGTCAATTGACGTCACATTTTTCAATGGCGCTTACGTTAACTATTTTTGAGTAGTTTCGCGATTATATACTTGTATTTTAAACGACTGAAAGTTTTCCATTTTTACTAGGATCCCAGAAATTCATTAGCGTCTTAATTCGTGTAAACATATATAAATCTCCACTTAGATATAAAATTTCATTCAAGAAATATTAAACATCGATCATGCCACCAGTAAGTGTAATTCAGTTTTCGCTTTATTTTATGTATTCTGCATAGTTTCTCATTTTACGGAATGTAGCTATATTAATTAAGAGGCTCGCGAGTAACCCACCGTTCGAATAAACTGTAACTTATGGTTACATAGTCAGATTTTTCGGCTCTTTTATCCCATGTCTGTTTACTTCTTATCTTTAATATTTTACTCTTAGCAGTGGTAAACTCGAATTATTATAATATACTTAGCCTATCATGTCACAGAGGTTAATGTACTAATATTACTTTAATAATCATACTAAGTATACCATAATTAAGGACCATTTATTTAAGACACAGAACGCACATAGATTTACACACTTAAGGCTATGAGATCACAACATTTGTGCTCCCGCATTTATAGGGTGCCATTGACGTGCAAGTCATATCTCAAACTCAAACTCTAAATTCATTTATTCAAATAGGCTACAATGGAGCAATTTTGCAAGTCAATTTCACTTTTTATTTTCTCCACCACTCATATCTTGACTTATGATAATTTACTATTCACTGCTTCAATAGAATAAACAGGCAAAAAGTCTACTTTACAGGAAAAATTAAAAACATATTTTTCGTTCCTATTTTTTTACTAATGTTTGTTACATGAAAAATACCAAAAAAATTAAGGAGATGTACTTGAACCTTTAGAACTCAAATTTGAAATAAAAGCAAAAACAAGACAATGTTGACTATCTGTTTATTCGCCGGGGACGACGAATTATATTTAGTTTAAGATAGAAGTACCTCCATTACATTATAAACTTCTTTATTTCAGTGCAATATTCTTGGCTTTAAAGAATATTGCACTGAAAGACACTCTTAGAACTTCTGACAAAATGGCTTAATGTGTGGTAAATTTTTCATTCTAGCCACAGAAAGGAAAAGCGCCTACAAAAGGTGCAAAGCAGATATTAATGGAAAATGCGTCAACTGTTACATTCTACCGCAATATGTCAGTGGGCTCTACACTATTTTACGCCATTCTCATGAATATATTGTATCCTGAAGAAATTACTACATGGATTATTGTAAGTACCTATAAATTCAACCTAGCTTACTCTGTATCATCTTTTAAGCTATAAAACCCACAAAATGGTGAATGCAATGGTGTGTTTTCTGAGTTATTTGAATTTATATATTTAAATACATGCAAACTTCATACACAATTCCATGTGCTGTCTTTTAAAGATTGTCATACTTTTGCCTATATGTGATAGCTTTCAAGATTTGTTGTGGAAACGAGCAAGCATGATCTTAAAATTATTTATATACTAGCTGAGTTTAACCCCCTGTACTGTATTCCAGGATCCAAGCTATCGGTATACCAAAAATATACCAAATTTCAGCTCATACGGTCCACCTGTTTAGGTGTGAAGAAATAACAAACACACTCAAAAACTTTCACCTTTATAATATTAGTGTGATTAGTAACGTCTTTGTAGCGACTGATTACATCAGTAATCAGTCTCTACAAAGATGTTACTAATACTATACTACAATTTCTACAATTTCTTCAAACTAATACTACAATTTCTTTTTCTAACAAACTTTTGAATTCATAGTGGTTATTTTCTAGTTGAATTAAATCAGAGGACATTACTTTTTTATTATTCCTTCTTGATAGAAGTTCAAAGTTTGTTAGAAAAAGAAATTGGGAGGTACTAACAAGCAGTTCTTAGTGAAGTCATATTCTCATGATAGATTCAATAAAATCACACCAGACTATCTGGGCCTAGTTTCAACATATTCTGCTCAGCAGTTTTAGCTGTGCATTGACAGGCACTTATTTCTTTACTATACACCTATTATAGGTATTGATTTTTTAATAAAGAATCATCTATTATCACAAACATAATCATTCTTGGATCCTGTTGGCGTCGCATGTCTATTGCTTCGTCAACTTTCATCACATTTATCACACATGCTCACCAGTTCACTCATCATCACCTTTTATTTCAGCTAATAAATGTGGTAACGGTGGGCATCCATATAGGTTGCTATCAAATGATGAGATACATCAGCAAACCAAAGTACTCTGATAACTCACAGCTCCTTGATCCTGGCTTGGACCTCAATATGGAAGGAGGAATGGGCGAGTGAGTATCTTACTTCTACACAAACATATATTATGATGATGGGGCATCCAAAATACTTCTGGAAGTATGAATTGTCGAAGGGCCTGAGAGTGCTCCAAGCTGAGTCTTGGGAAGTGACAGTGTAGGACAGGCAGTGGTCGCGTCTTCTTGTGTGGGAGTCCAAGACTCAGTTTGCGTCACTGCACCATCTTAGTTATACATAATGTATTATTAAGAGGTCATGCATTGCATTTAAATAGTTATCTCCTAAACTACTGATCAGATTTTTTAATTTCATTTACCAAGAGTTCTACATTATTACTGATTGTCATATAACTATAATATAACTAAACAGATGTCATATAACTAAACAGATGTAGTTAAGGTCTAAATTCCTGCATGATCTGGGTGTGTAACTGCCCGCTCTTTACCTTATAGTCATCAATGGGACCCACAGTTTTATGTGCCTCGCCGAATCATGGTAGCGTCCAGGAAAATTTTACTATATATACCAAGATTTACCCAAGGTCTCAGGATTTTATGGCGGACATACAGAGCTCCAAGCCAAGGACGCTTCTGGTGCTTTTTCGTTGGCTTTCAAAAACACTACATAGTATAAAACAAAGTCGCTTCCCGCTGTCTTAGATCTTTAAAACTACGCAACGTATTTTAATGCGTATTTTTTTAATAGTGTGATTCAAAATAAGGTTTATATTATTATTATTATTATGTCGCTCATAAACACGGGTCAAACCCGGGCCTTTTTATAGGCATACACGGAGACTAAAAAAGTCCAACGCGCAGAGGCCCTTTTGAGCTTTTAATATAAATGTGATGGGTGACACTTATTATTATTAGCCCATTCTGTCCCCTGCAGGGCAAAGGCCTCCCTTCTCTCTTTCCACTCCTTTCTCTGGGTGGCGGTTAGGGTCCATTCCTTGAGGTAGGAGTCAAGTTCGTCTCTCCAACGGGTTTATATTATGTATAATAAAACATGCGTATATAACGCACTGATAATTTTCTGTTAGATTCGCTACGAAATGCGCGCGGCTCCACTGGTTCAATATAATATATTAACAATTATATTATAATTGTTTTTCAGGCACATCAAAGACATAGTCATTCTTGTCTCTATCACTTATGTGTTA
Source organism: Hemithea aestivaria (assembly GCA_947507615.1). Lineage (NCBI taxonomy): Eukaryota > Metazoa > Arthropoda > Insecta > Lepidoptera > Geometridae > Hemithea > Hemithea aestivaria. Next base: position 9,242,141 of record OX382323.1, read on the forward strand.
GCAGTTATATCGAACTACTTCTGGTTCCTGCTACTTCTCCTGCCATTGAGAGCATTCTGGTTGATCTGGACCAACTTCCTCGGGCCGTGGTTCTTCCAAGAAGCACCCGAGGACACCGAACAAGACGAGAAGAAAAGGAAAAAAATGGAACGGAAAATGAAACGCTACCAAAACTAGATTTTATACATTTTTATAATAAATATCCAACTGTTTTTTCTACCTTATTCTGTTTAGTGATGAACAAATGTGTTGTTATTATAAATCAATTTATAGTTTTTTCACAGATTATATTATGATTAAGATTCACTATCAATTAACCGTTTTTGTTATCTTAAGAACTTTGAAAAGGTGACATGGTTTAACACTAAGTAGTTATTATTTAATATTGTGTTAATTCTGCTCTAAATTATATTATTAGAGTGATTATTTTATTATTAGAGCGGAATTAACACTAAATATTAAATAATAACTAATAATTGTTATATCACTTAGATTAAATATTGATCTATGTATATCCACCTAAAAAAATATACCTATAACCACAGATAAGAAGATGCCTATAATGTTAATATGTACAATATTAAATCTTGTTCCTGCGTAAGTACAATTTTAAATTATTTTCCTACTTATTACTTATTTTTCCCATACATATTCCTGAATATGACTGAGTACTTATTTTATGTTTTTTTCCTAAGTTTTTCTTGGGCACTGGCCATAAATCACACTAATATTATAAATGCGAAAGTTTGTGTGTACGTTTATTTCTTCTTCACGCCTAAATGGGTGGACCGATTGAGCTGAAATTTGGTACAGAGATAGCTTAGGGAATAACTCATAGCTTACACACACAGCGGGTACAACCGTTGGGCGCAGCTAGTAATATTATATTATCTTCCAATCCAAACAGTTTGTGCCATGATAGCAGTCAAAATCGAAGACTTTGGATCATGGATCATAATATGTATATAACTTTTTTCACAAAGTTTAGCTCTCGAAATCTTGATGATTTTCTTTGTCCTTCTTGGGCGGATTGTTTTTTTGAAAACTTGTTTTACTATGGTCTCTAGGTAATATAAGAAAGTGTTTTATATTTATAGTTCTGATAAGAGAAACCTGATTTAAAAATATATGTGTATGTTGTGGGTAAAGAATTGTGTTATATTTTTTGTCAAATACAGTTTTGTTATCAAAATCTCGTTTTCTTTATAGTGTGGGTGATTTTATTAGGTTAGGTTTAACGATTTTTTTTTGGCCGCGGATGAGAGCTTCGGCGTACGCGCTGCCCCGGCATTATGGCGTCCCGCAGGAACACCCCCAGGTTTTTTTAGTGGGTATCCCCGCCGCGCCCATCTTCGGCGAAGGAGTCGCACATACCGCCCCGCGACCCCCGGCGTTGGGTGATGACGCGTAACACATTTTTCCTGGATCAAAAAAAAGGCTTAACGACTTTAAACGGTTACGTATCATAATACCTACGGTCATTTCAACTACGGTCGAATGACCTATTGTTCAAAATGACTATTGGACGTTTCGCCTACGTTCAAAATAACTATTGGTCGAAATCCCTAATGGACGATTCGCCTACGGTTAACTCAACTACGGGCGATTGAACTATAGTTGATTAAACTAACGGACGATTTGCCTATTTTTGACTGAACTAACGGACGATTCACTTTTTTATTTTTAAATCATGTTTCAGGCTATTATTCAGGTATGATATCTAAAAATTACTTGTTTTTAGTACAGAATTATGGGCAAACCGAAATCAGTTGGTTAGGTTAGGTTTGAACAGTGACCACAATGCGCGAGCCGAGAGAGCGAAGCGAGCGTGCCGCGGCAGCGGCCGGCGAAGGCGAACCCACAGGAGACGCTGTACCTATAATATACTTACCTACCTATTGCTATCGGTTAATTGTAATAAATTGTGGTTTGTCGTTAATTACTGTAGTACCTACCTATATAATGTTCCTACATGGTCGGTCAAGGGATTTTATATTAAACTATATACTCGCGGCTCGCGTGGAGAAATATATCACATTTTGCTTGCCTATGTGGAAAGTTTTCGAACCAATCGTTTTTTTTAGCCGTCATAATCATTCACCGCATACCACCCTGAGCAATTGTAACGCTAGCCGCAAAGTCGCAGAGTGGTTATGTGGGGTTATCCTCGCCGAAAAAACCGGCAGATATAATACATACCTTAATAAATATTATTAATTGTACACAAATCAGGTCCCCGCTGCGGCCGCAACGTGCCTTTGTGGTGGTGACCTTTGACGGGCTCAACATAGCGGGCGCCCTAAAGTAATAAGTACCTACCTATATACCTACTTATTATTGCGTCTTCGATGAACTTTAGCTGTTATCATGACGCACAGCCATTTGAGTAGAATATAAATAGCGGACTCAATTATGGGGAACAATCGGTTAATTATACCATCATAAAATAATTAAAAGGAACTTATTACTGAGAATGCCATAAACCAATCAAATGATAGATGGGAACATACATATAATAAGCAAAAAAAATTAAAATGTATACAGGGTTATTGGTTATTCAGTACATTGGTGTACAGAGTACAGGGCCTTATATAGGAAAGGTCATTTAAAAAAAAATAACGATAACCGTAAATATTCGCGGAATATATTATGTATATTTATTGTGCTCAAATCATGGCCAATAATAAAATAAATATTTCAGGACATTTCACACAGCGCCACCTAACCCCAAACTAAGCAACTTAATGCTTTTAATATGGTGGTTAGGGTAACGGGATATAATACTTATATACTTTTCTTTTGTAAATACATACTTATAATAGATAATTTAAACCACCCAGACCAGAAACAAATACCTGTGGATCACACAAACATTTGTCCCATGCGGGAATCGAACCCGCAACCTTCTGCGTTGCAAGCGGGTATTAGCCCACCGCGCCACAGAGGTCGTCATGGCCAATGACTTCCCCAATAAGACCCTATACACTATACACCAATGTACCTACTGAATAATCTATAACCCTGTATAATAATACACTAAGTAGTATTTTCTATCAATTATTATACCCCAGAACTTATAGATATTGCATTGGTTTTAAATTAAGGGAACAAGTGAAATTAAAAAAAAAGTTTTAAAAACAAGCTTTTATTATTATTACCATCCAGAACTAAAGTAGGTACCTACTCGTCAAGACGAATCAAATGAGCCCAAACTCGATGGGGTTGCGTCCTTAAATTACGGAGTTCCTATGATCACCTTCTAGCTCCATCATTAGATCAGCTCGATGTCATAATACTTAATATTGCATTGTCATCTGATTTAAACATGCATGCAAAATTTCAGCTCAATCGGATACCTTGTAATAAAAAAGTCAGTGCCCAGGGCGGCATTGCCCAAGACTAGGAAGATGCATTGCAAGTCTCCATTCTCTGGTATCTACTAAAAATCTATTGAACGATTTTCAAGAAATGGCATGTGATTAATATAGTAAACAATATTATAATAATATTATTATGCGGAATTAAGTGAGGGTCACGCATTTCAAGTCCGAGGTCAGAGTATGTTTATTTTTAAGTTTTGCTCTCTTCACGGAAAATTCTAGTCTCTTGAAGGTCTTTAAGGTTTTGTTTTTTACAGTAGATTATTATGTAATTGATTAAATTTACCTACATAAAAACTAAAAATAGACTGTTAACTTTTTGTTATACCTAAGTTATTGGTTTTTTTACGCCAATTTTAAGTTTAGATATTCTTTAAAGGCACACTTATCGCATACCTACTAGCTGCGCCCAGCGGTTTTACCCGCTGTACAGTAGCCTATATTATTTTAATTCAGTGTCTAAGCTATCTCTAGTTTCAGCTCAATCGGTCCACCCGTTTAGACATGAAGAAGTAACAAACATACACACTCACAAATTTACTTCTTTATTCTTTTAGTGTGGTAAGTGGTAATAAACAAAATAAATGTTCCTGACGTTTAGAGGACTGACCAGAGTGGCCGTAGTATGCCACACGGAATCCCGACAAAACTTCAAGAGTAGAACTGTCATCCCATACATTCATAAAAGTACAATGTATGGGATGACAGTTCTACTCTTGACATTTCAGCGGGATCCCGTCCCGTATGGCATGCTACGGGCCCAGCGCCCATAGGTAGGTACATCAACTGTCAACTATTAATGAAATCACATCACTCTAATATTATAAAGGCGAAGGTTTGTGAGTGTGTGTATATGTTTGTTACTTCTTCCGGGTGGACTGATTGAGCCGAAATTTATAATTTAATGAGAGTCATGGGACTCTTCAAAAGGCAAGGGAATAGTCTTGAAAGGTAGGCAACGTACCAGCGGTACCCCTGGTATTGCAGGTATCCATTGGCGACGGTAGCCACTCACCATCAGGTGGACCGTCTGCTTGTTTGGAACCTATTACATAAAAAAAAGATATAGCTTAGACACTGGAATAACACATAGGCTTACAGTATGGCGGGTAAAACCGCTGGGCGCAACTGGTCAGTTCATTTAAGGGAACGTTAAGTGATGCTAGAAAGGGGGGAGGGTTTTGGATAAAATCACGATCACAAGGGGGGAAGGCGTGTAATGAGGTACCTACTTATCACGTTTATTTATTTATAGTTAAAAACAACGTGTAACCGTCGGTCCGGTCATTTTTATCATTTTAATTTTCCTTGTTCAGATTATGTCTACTTACCTGAATTTAAAGATATTATTCTGAAAATTTCCACTCTTGTTTCATAAACTACACATAGGTATCTAATTTTGGTTCCCTCCTCCCATCTGTAAAGTAGGTAGTATAGGTATTATGAATACCTACATAGGGATTAGGGATAGTCTAAAACCTCACCTCAAATCACCAGGGGTAGAGGGTTAAAAAGTTACAAAAACTCGCTAAAATACCTATCGTGTAAATTGCATAATCAGTAAAATAAATGCGCTTAAAATTTTATATTTTTTTATTAGAATATTTTTTTTTATAACTACCTAGGATAGGTAGGTACCGACCGAAATATATAAATTATATTTTTCGCGAGGAATTTAACCACTGCACATAGGTACTTGGTGCTAATTAGAAATTCTTTACCTTGAACGTCCAACGTGAAACTCACGAAAAGATCTTAATTATTAACTTCAGTTAACAAAATACTCGTAATAAAGGCGTATAAAATAGGACCCTTCAGCGCAATGATTCAGGCCAGTTAAGTTCCCAAAGATATGTTTGTTATTGCAAAAAAAAAATAAGTTACGGGGAAGCAGTGATGCAAGGCCTAGTTCAGAGTTGGATGGACATTCTGAGTCTGCGCGCCGTCGAGCACGCCGCCTGCTGCCTGCTCGCAAATAGGTACACGCCTGCGCAGACACCCCCACGTGAGTTTATTTATTAAAAAATATATTATTTTGACAGTTAATTTTTTTATATAGGTCAACTTTTTATTGGAGTTTAAATCTAATAAATTACAAGTTCCAAATTAATTGTTTGTATAATTAATTATCAATAATATTATTTGACATAAAAATATAATGTAATTAAAGATGTATTTTATCCATAGGCTTCCTGAAACTAGTGAGAACCGTTTTTCAGGAGCCAGTGGAGGCGTATTCCAAATTTAGTTCTATTTTTAAAATTATTAAAAAAAAAACTTCTACTTTATTTTATAAAAATTGTTGTTGATGTGTTTTTTTTTTCACTGCATGGTTTAAATCGTTTTACAACAGGATAATTTGCGTGACTTCGATTCGACTTGAGTAATTTCTATTTCAAAGGCAAATAGTGTTTCAGTAACGGCTATTTTTTAGTGTTGAAGTAATAATTTATTACGTTGGATGTGTGAACAAATCGTTCATTTGTGGTAGAGGTTCAATATGGGACAAATTGTGCGATATTACCTATGTCTACGATGTGGAGCGAGGTGTCGCAAATTCAACCGCTTTTCATTTAGGCGTCGCTCTAATTAACACCTGAAACTTTTGTCTAGGCTGACAAGCTCAATTTAAAATTAATTCATATTTTATATCCATTATTTTTGTAGCTTAAAGTAGAGTGTTTTTAAATATTCATTGCATAGACGCAACCGCAACAATGACAGTTGTAGTACTCGTATTAATATAACATGTAAAAATATTACGCTTGGCATATCGCCGACAATGTAATTCAACACCTACACTTAGAATTAACTCTAGGTCGAAGGTAGCTCTACACTCTAGAGCTCTGCAAATTAATTAGTTCACTCTTTTTTAAAAATTAACAAGTAGATTAGATTATTTTTAAATTTCGAATAAAACTAGCAATTTGCGTAAGAAAAAAGTTTATTAATAATAAGAAGGCTATTAATAATTTCAAGCCTAAAACATTAACCTAAAATTATCATAAATAAAAAAAAGCGGCCAACAAGTGCGAGTCGGACTCGCCCATGAAGGGTTCCGTAGCAGCAAGTTACATAATATATAAAAAAAGGTAAAAAAATGTTTTTAAGTTAAACGGTTTTATTGTAAAAATGTACTAAAAGCTACAAAATAAAATCGTGAGGTACGTCAAATATCTACAATTGTCAGTGAAAATGTTCATTAAAGATTTAGATATTTTATTTCATTTTGTAGCGGCGGCCATCTTGAAATTTTGATTATGTATAGTAGACTGTGTAATCTACTTATCAAGCCCTTTCATTTGATACCCACATTGATGGGATTTTAAAAAAATGCGTTATCCGCCATTTTGTAGCGGCGGCCATCTTGAATTTACAATAATATTGAATATAAATAATTGTATTGTCACCAGAACCAAAGGCGTATACCAAATTTCAGGTCAATCGGTTGACAGGAAGAGGGTGAAATTTCAATTACTAAATTTGACCCAAGAAAGAAAAAAGAATAAAACAAACACAGTAAGCTAAATAAAACCGTTTAAAAAATGCGGTTTACGATTTATAACGTATTTAAAAAAAACTAATTATTAGATCTCGTTCAAACCAATTTTCGGCGGAAGTTTGCATGGTAATGCACATGATATATTTTTTTACATCTATCATTCCCTTATTTTAGAAGTTACAGGGCGGGGGGGGGGCACACATTTTTCCACTTTGGAAGCGTCTCTCGCGCAAACTACCGGGGGTAGACTTCCTTTGCAGGAGGTCGTCTAGATGGGTACCCCAACAGTGCCAGTTATTCTACCGCCTGAGCAGTGATGTGCAAACATTACTGTGCTCCGGTAGGAGGGCACTGTAGCTAGGGAAATTACTGGGCTAAAGAGTCTTAAAATCTTATGACTCTTGAGTAAGAAGCGTTGGTGAAGTGCTCCTAGAATTTCACATAATTGTGAAATCCTAAGTAGCACTGTACTGATTATGGGCAGCGTTATCTCTTAGGGGCTGCGCAGACGACAGACTATCCATGACGCACTTTTTAGTCTGTGAAAATAGAACCTATGCAATTATATGCAGTAACGCACACGACGCGCAAAAAGTCCGGCGCACAAATAATATAATTGCATAGGTTCTATTTTCACAGACTAAAAGTGCGTCATGGAAAGTCTGTCGTCTGCGCAGCCCCTCAACATCAGGAGAGCGTCTTGCTCGTCTTCTTCACACTTCATCACATAAAAAAAAAACTATTCAGTTTAGAAAAAAATTATATTAGAAACCTCAATATCATTTTAAAGACCTATCCATAGGTACCCTAAACGTATGGGTTTGATGAAAAAAAATTTCAGTTCTAAGTATGGGGAGTGGGGAGCCCCAAAAATTTATTGCTTTTTTTCTATGTTTGTGTGAAAATCTCACCGAATACATCTACTTTTACCAAGTTTCAAGAGTATATAATTTCGGAAAAAAGTGGCTGTGACATACGGACGGACGGACAGACAAAACGAATCCATAAGGGTTCCGTTTTTTGCCATTTGGCTACGGAACCCTAAAACAGTCATAGAGATCGTCTTCTGCAGTGTTTTCAAATATGTAGGAGTGTAATGAGAAATGCTACCTCCACAAATTATAAAATACATATTCAAATTCCAAATCAAAGCCCAATCCAATGAACGGATTGAGTTGAAATTTGGAACACTGATAAGTTTTATGAAAAAGTCCTCCGCCAAGAAAGGTTACTCGCGGGTAAAACCGCGAGCATAAGCGAGTATTTAATAAAATTATTAGATTCGTTACTTCAAATGTGCAATTGTATTCTCATAAAAATAATGCAATCACAAAGATTTGTGAGAAATTGTGCAAATACTTAATTTTACGTGATAGGTAGTTAATTATTATAATAATACCTTCGTGATATTGTTATTTATATTATGAACACATAAACACAGCTTTGTTAACCTTTTTAACCTTCTCATTCCTATTGTGAATCGACTGAGTCACTTGCCCAACCGCATATAATATCGGCTAACATTGAAAATTCGCGTGTAGGTAGTTGAAAACGGTTCTTATTAAGTAAATCAGCTATTTGTGACCACAAACGTGTGTCCCAAATGTTGCAATTTAGAAACATATACCCATATTACGAAAAAAGCGTTTATGGGTCCGTTACGTAATTATAATGAAGTTCTGTCTGTCAGGGGCTTCACTAGGGCCTGTCTCAGAGTAATTTATTAGGATAGATGCCGTCAGCGTCAATTTATATTAAAACTGATAATTACAACTTTTTTTTTTCAATAACTGCTTAAAGTCGTTAGGTACAGATGTTAGGGTACATTTTAAAGCATGACATTTAAATTAATGTTGATTGACATTTAATTTAAATTAATTTCTTTGCCTTTACCTACTGGCGTGAAGAAAAGGAGGCCTTTGGAATAGTGGGACAAAAACAGCTTTTATAATAATAATAAAAAAATATCAGCGATAAAATCTATAAGTAGGTACATTTGTTTTATAACGAGGTTATATTGTTTATTTGTTTTAACCGTTTTTACACGTAAACACGGCCACAAACAGTATTTTTTAATGACTTCCTCTCCTACTGTATAAGATTACAATCAGTTCGATATATTATTATAACGATTGCATAATTGGAACTGTATGATATTTGAATTTGATAACCCTTTAGGAATTCCAAGCAGTAATACAAAATTTTAGAATTACGTACATGTTTGTCCTAGAATTTCTTCGAAAATTTTAATCTGATTGTGAGCATATACGTTTATATATATGCATCACATTAGCTCCAACTTTAGAATCAAAAGTAGTTTTATTAAAATCTATTTAGTGGCTGCTAAGTCTAAGTAATGAATTAAATTGTAAGTGTAAAATTTAACCTGTTAACGTTTGAAGTGCCACTACAAAGACGCGCTAGGTGACGCTAGAGCATTGCTCCAAATTCGGACATGTATAATATTATGTGAACTCGCGGCTTCTAACTTTACACTTCACATATCTGTGTGTTTAATAGTTATCATTAAAATAAATAAAATAAATAAAATAAAAATAGCCTTTATTTCACTGACCATTATTGAAATTATTAACTTATAAAATTATTATTATTCATAACTATAATATATATCTATTACAATATATTTTATATTTCTTATAATTTTTATTTACTATTATATATTCAACATTTATATTTTTATTACATTACTTATCATTTAATTCAAAAATTTCTTAATCAGTAACTTGGTCAGGTTGTCGACTAACGACATAGGCCTCCTCTAGTCCTCTCCAGGTTTCCCTATCACGAGCTGATCTTCTCCATCCTTCCGGTAAATCATCTTCCCACCTTTTTATCTGCCTTCCTCTTTGTCTTTTTCCACTTCGGGGATACCATTCCGTTATGTCTTTTGTCCATCTGTTGTTTGTCCTCATCATGTGTCCCGTCCATTTCCATTTTAATTTCTTTATTTTTCTATTAGCGTCTTCTACTTTTGTATATTTTCTTATTTTAGTGGCTCTCCATTTATCTTTTAATTTGATATTTAACATACTCCTTTCCATCGCTCGCTGGCATGTCTGAATGGTATTGTGTATTTTTAATGTAGAAGGCCAAGTTTGGTTATCATTACTAATGATTAACTGTATATTTATGCGCCCATTCTTTCCTAACATCTCATTAACATAACAAGGTATTAATCTGATATTGGTTGCAATGATCTACACCGTCTACACGTACTTAATATTTATATTAGCATTTTACTTGACAAGGAAATCATTGGGAATATAAAATATGTATTGCTATGTTTCTTGTTTGTAACTCTCGGTAGTATTATCATTTTATTATAAAAGCACATACCATACTTCTTCTTAGTCGTTTTCATCACGAAGTTGAAGGTCGTGTCTAGTCTGCAGGATTTGGCATCATTCTTCGAATTACACTTTGCCAGGTTGATCTATCCGTCGCTGATCTCATGGCCTTAGCCATTGGCATGCCGGTAAGGGATTTGATTATGCGGAGACATTCTTATGCCATATTTAAATTATCTTATATCTTAGGCCTAAGGGTGAAAAGCGCAGTGCATTGTTGCGTGGAACATAGCTTTACTTTTTTATTAAACGGTTTTTATTATTATTTATTAGCTTACTCCATTTGTTTTTTTTCTTGGGTCAAATTTAGTAATTGAAATTTGACCCTCTTCCTGTCAACCGATTGATCTGAAATTTAGTATACGCCTTTGGTTCTGGTGACAATACAATTATGTGTATTCAAAATTATTGTAAATCCAATATGGCCGCCGCTACAAAATGGCGGATAACCATTTTTTAAATGTCATCAATATGGGTATCAAATAAAATGGCTTGACAAGTAGAATACAGTGTACTAAAAAGCTTAAAAATAAAAAAGGTAAAAAAGTTTTTAAGTTAAACGGTTTTATTAGCGTTAGCTATAAACGATTGTCTAAGGCTGCAGATATAGGGCAGAATCACTCATTTAAGGTTTTCGAAGTCTAAGATATGTTGATGTTTTTTGAAGTAGGTACACCTTTGCTAGTGATTCTTCCAGCAGTAATGTGCAGGAATTACTGAACATGGCGAGATAATATAACAATTAATATCTCGGGATGACAGTTGTTTGTTGAGAAATAATTCTACAGTGCTCCCTTTGGAACGTAATTTATTATAACCCCACCACATTTCATTAAAAGCCGTCATCCTATCAAATAATGAAGATGATCTAGCCCTGTAACAAAATACCAATTAATTAAAGGCTTAAAATGATAATAACTTATATATAAATACCTATGTAGGAAGGCAGATATATATATTTTTTTAATGAAATCGAAGGGCCAAAGGCAGCTGTAGGTCATTCGTTCAACTAACTTGCATCCGGCATTGGGCGGCCTCGCGATATTTTTAACAATAAGGACATATTTTCGTTACAAAGTTGCAATTAATTGAGGTAACTTTGAATTAGGCATATCCGTATCCTTACCTAATTGTAAATGTAATTTGAAGTATTTCCCTACTGTAATAATAGGTCTAAAACTCCTTCCTATAACAAGCCTTAATTATCCCTTTCTCAAGTTTGGAATCTAGAGACAGCCACGCCACATAAGAATTTTAAGATAATATTTCATTTGATTTAGAAAAGACAAGCCGCTTGCTGCGAAATGTGAACAGCATAATTAGTAGCATTATTGGATTGGTAACACCCAAAGCCACCTGTCAAGACTGTTATAGGTACCTACCTAATCAACTCTTATCTTGCTTCACCACAATGATAAGAGTAGGAGTCTGACGTTTAGCAAGAGGCTACTTTTGATATTCCCACTGTTATTGCAAAGAGATTTGCAGCTTTTTCCAATGACATTGGAAAAAGCAATTCTTACAAAAAGGGTGACAATAGAAAGAAGACTCTTAAGAATCCGCTTTTGCAAAGTATGCTCGCCGTGTAGGAAAGAGGAGAGCTAAAGCCTTGTAGTTCGCCCCCTCCCCCTCCCCAAGTTTTAAGCATCCTGATTAATTCATTCATTCAAACACCCTGAACATGATCCTATTTAAACGAAAATATTTTAATCCAAACTTGTAAAAGTTTTTGAAACCTTTAACACAAAATAAAGATATTTACAGTCCAGGAAGAAAGATGTCCAAGATAATTAAATATGCAGGATGTGACCTATCACGCAAGCACTGGTCGAATTCATGTCAATCGATCGAAAAATAGGAGTAAGTACCTCTTTAGTTCATAATAATATAATTACAAGTTGTACCGAGCGGTTTTAAGTTTTAACCGCTGAAAAGTAGCCTATGCGTTATTCTGGAATACCGCCGCGCTATGATTGACCGTTGACCGTAATTTAATAGGTAGCTTAGAGTCTGGGTTCTAGACATATCTAACGAAATAACAAATTTTAGCACAATCAGTTCAGCCGTTGAGGCGTGAAGAGGTAACATACACACATCCATACTTTCTCATTTTCATTATTAGTAGATTAGTAGGATATTATATTATAGCGGCTAGACTCACAGGTAAGTGCGCTGGCAGTTTAAGACTCGCTAACAAATCATGACCAGCTAATGTGTGTAAACTAAAGTGTTAATCAAAAGTAAAAAAATATACGATAACCTACCTATGTACCTACTTTACGTCATAAATCATCGTAAATGGTGCTAAGCACATATCATAGTAGGGACATACAAATATGTGTCTAAGAGAGTATATCAAAAAATCATTGAAATTAAGTATATAAAAATGAATTAGTACCTAGCTAAAAGTATTATAAAAATCGGGCAAGCCATTTCGGAGGAGTTCGTGAAAAAACACTGTGACACGAGATTTTTATATTGAAACAGCGGTTTTACAAATTTCAGCTCAATCGGTCCACCCGTTTAGGCGTGAAAGAGTATCTACCAAATATAAATCCAGACATCCATACATTCTTACAAACTTTCACGTTTATAATATTAGTAGGATAATTCGTTAGTACTTTGTGTTCTTCTAAAATTAAGCTATTTGAACTCTCTATATATATCTAAATGTCAAACTGTTTGATATATTTCATACAATCAGACGAACGTAAGAAAATAGAGTTGATGTAAATTAGGAATGATCCCTAATTTAAGCGTAACAATAAATATTCGCTTTTCACATCTCGTAGCGATATCCAAACATTCATTAAATTTTTCACACTTCTTTAAGTATCTTATGTATTTGCATTTTAGCCGTATGTAAATAATTAACATTGTACCCGGAGAACCTACATGCATGACCTTTGTTCAGGCAGTTATTAGCTTTGTGTGCCACTATAGTTGCTTACCTACCTACTTTCCGATTAAACGAAGGAACAGGTACCTTTAATAATCGCGTTTCCAACTTATACATAAAATCGTTATCATTTTCATGATACTTTAGTTAAAAATTACCTCGGTAGGAAATAAAAATAGTAGCAAGAATAAATATAAATTACTTATTTTTCATAAAGTTTTTGAACAAATGATTGCACCTAGTTCTTTTAATACAAATATAATACTACAGCTCTACATCATTTTCATGTTGTTTTGGTGGTAAATGAAAATGTATATTAATAAATATTAGAGGTATAATTAGGTACATACCTATTACGTTTTTGGACAATATATAATTTTTAGTTTTAAGTAACGAAATATCCGTAGAACAAAATTACATCTAAAAAGTCCCTTCTTTTACAGAATAGCGACTTTAGGTTTGACTTGATACCATTTTTGCCCTAACTTTTTGATCTTGGTCCTGGAATACACATAATATTATGTACTTACTCCAGGGTTAAAAAATTAGGACAGAATATATTATAATTAGGCAGAATGGGAGTCAAATTGGATATTGCTCTCCTGTAAAGGAGAGATATTTCAGATGTAACTTTTTTCTACGGATAGGTCGATTTAGGTTAATAAACATAATATTAATCTATGCTTTACTATTTCTTAAAAAAATCTTTAAAATTCCTCATGATCAGTGTAAACTTTATGTTATATTTGCACATGAGCAGTTACCGGCTCTTCAAACATTATGTCAAAGCAAACAAGTTCGAGACGACGACCGAGTGAAGATCTCGTGTCTCCGAAATGGCCCCATTCTCAATTTCATGAAGTGACACCGCAACGCGGAAGGTTCCCTCGACATCGATCTGTTGCAATACCAAGGTCTAGGAGAAATCAAATTACCCCCTTTGTTGTATACTTAGTACCCCATAGAACAATAGAATGGATGTTATTATTTAATTATAGCTTTTATGGTTTTACGGACTTTTAAATTACCTATATATTTTATGTCTAGCATGTCATGCTCCAATTTGTTTGTTTCCAATTTAGGTTCTACACGATTGCGTAACAGAACAATGTAACAAATTAATTTTCCAAAATTACCGTTGTTATGTTGCTTCACCTTTTGTTTACCTACATCTGGGTACATGTTCCTATGTAATAAAGGTTTCATGATATAACTTTCTTCGCGTAATTTTGAAATAATCCTGGCAAATTGCTATAATGCCTACGTGGTTAGTGGTTACATCATTTCAGAGTAGATTATCTAAGGTAATGTTGTTTATGTACCTACTTGATATGTATCACGATCATGAATCATGACCAGAAGTCAAACTGGTATTTGTTTTGCAAAAGTTATGTCGTTGGATACTTCAACTTGGTTGGCAATGCACTTAGGATTAATTTGACTAGAAAGAGTTAAGCCGTGAGCCAGTTAATTAAACTGGAATAAATACGTAACTAATATTTTTTAAATATTAAAATTAAGGACTAATACGAGTAGCTACTAGCTACCTACATCTTTTTATAAGTATTTTTTTTATCTTGGCATCATTTCTATGCGCGGTGACATAATAATTACATTGGAATGTCGAATTGTCCTAACAAGAAAACAAATGAAGTTGTTGGAAAATAAATACGCGCAATATAGGCTTTGTAGTACTGGTAAATCGAATATGTATTAAGCCTTAACTTGTCTATGCTTTAACTTTCATCAAGGATATCTTTATAACTAAATAAAGCTATTTTAACCGCTATAGTTTTTCTGGAATATTCACGGTTGTACCTAACTATATTCGTGATTTTTTTCAGTGTTATGATCAGTAAAAAAAAATCATCTCCATATTACATGTATGGGAGGTAAACTTAATTAACTAGTAGTTCGCCTCGAACTGTGACCTCGCAGCCCAATTTCCGTGATAAACCTTAGACTTTAGGTCTCGACTAAATATATCCTAATACAAGAACTTTAACATTAATATTAAAACTCAAAATATAAAAATTCTGAGAAATTAAAACTCAATAAACCTACGTACCGAGATTTTTTGAATATAATCCTTTTTAGAATTTCGTTCCTCTGAAGGAAAAAACGAAACCCTAATAAATAGGATCACTTGGTCATCCGTATGTCTGTCAAGACCAATTTATACTCTACATCCCGTAGAATTGTATATTTTTACCATAATACAGGTCTATAGCCGCTTGGTGCCCGTTAAATTAAACTTCTGAGTTAACGTAGAAAAAAATACACCCGTTTATCCTTCAAAAACGTACCTACATTTTTTTGACCTTCTGAATAAATCAATATTCATAGGGAACTTGCCGTTACCATATATTTATGAAATTTGGCAGACTATAAGTACACGGCCCGCGATGCATTATGGTGTGCTCGTGCACCTTTATTGTTGAATGTGCCGGCACAAACAATTACTTTAGGTTTTAAAAAGTTATGCAGACTACTCAAATAACCTTACTGCCACCGAGAGATCTCTCAACTCTAAGAGTTCGCTTTGCTCGGTCGATGATATTTGTATGTATTCATATACATTATGTATTTAAATTATATTTTATCATAAAACGATTCAGCGAGTTTTTTTATTCTATCACCACTTCCACAGACATTGTTACCTGCTTATTATTGTTTATAGTCTCCACTTTCGTGTTTTGCCAGTGGCCGTAGCATGCCACACAGAATCCCGACCAAACTTCAAGAGTAGAACTGTCATCACATACATTCACAAAACTACAATGTATGGTATGACAGTTCTACGCATGACATTTCAGCGGGATCTCGTTTGGCATGCTACGACCACTGTAAAATATTATTTTACTTGACAGCGAGTTATAGTCCGGTACATTGTGTTCGGGATAATTTATACAAAATTTTAGGCAATGTGACGTAGTTATGTCGTCATAATTATATTATATAATATTATATTATAATTATGCCTATACTACTAAGTCCAACTTTGGTTGCTTGCCATTAGCGATGGGCGTAAAATAACGCTATTAATAAGGTTTTTTTTTAAAATAACTATTTTACTTTAATTTCATACTACTTAAATTAAATATAACATTATATTTTATCGATCGAGCGAAATGAGGTTTATAAAAAGATTTAAAAAACAGCACAAAACGTGTACTTACCTACATGTATGTGACACCTATTTCAATAGCAAACTTTAGGCGGCCGGACTATAATTGACGCAATTATTGGTATTACGCAATGTACTAAAAAATTATATGAAAATAATTAAAAATAAGATATATTGAAAATATGATAAATTGCTTGAAATTCTCGAATTATTGGACTTTATCGCTATTAATTCTTTAACTTTATCAACTTGCTTGCTCTTTTTTGCCTATAGGATCTTTCTCAAACTTAATGTACCTAACAAATTGTGCAAAACATTATAATTTAATCATCTTCATAACTCTACAACCCTTGGATCGATTTGGCTCATTTTCGAACATGAGAATTCTTTTAGCTTATACTACCTGATCGCAAAGTTTCATTAAGATTGGAACTATGGTAACGTTGAAATTAAGCATTTTCTAAAACTCTAGAACCCTACGACCGATTTGGCTCATGTTCGAACTTAAAAATTCTATGGATTTATATTACGCGTTTGCAAAGTTTCATGCAGATTGGACCATTGGTTTTCCAGTTATCGCGTAACAAACATACATACAAACATACACTTTGGCTAATATATTTGTGTCGCTTATAAAAAATGTGTATATGTTAGAAAAAAAATTATCAGCGCTCCAGTTTTGAAATAATCGTCAGACCTATCGTAAAGACTTTAAGTCACCTATATCTCTGCAACCCTGTAACCTATTTAGCTAATTTTTTCACTACAATTATTCAATTAACCTTCTTAACTTGTGTGTAAAATTTCATTTAATTTGGATTAACCGTTTTCAAGTAAACGTCAAACAAACTTAAGCACCAGAGGTCAAGCGTTAAACTGGTCCATACGCAGGCATTTCGCGGCTTTCGACTCTAAGACCTCGCTTCGCTCGGTCGATTAATTTTGAATTATTCTTTGTACAGTTAGCCTTACTATTGCCCTTATCTATACAAAATTACAACTTTCTAGAACATATAGTTCCTCTGTAAAGCCGCGGTCCTCTTTATGTACTCAGATCCTTGATCTAAATTCAAGATTAATAATTAGGTACCTACATTATAACTACGGGTAATTACTCGTAAGTACATATATCTAATTAGCTTTAAAATATATTATAATATGAACATAATAATTGCACTATTTCATGAAGAATAATTGTTCATGAATAAGTTAAATACCTAGTGCACTCGCTTTTTTTTATCAAAGACTTTTTTACGTTTTTCCATATTTAATGATGAGACATGATAGACACGTTTTTTTGGAGACTTATGAGTTCTATTCAGTGAACAAGAGCATATTAAATATTCGTATTGCGTATATTAGATACCTTACCTTACCATATTGGGGATTTTCCTATTTATTAAACTTTGTTATTCTGTATCATCATTTATCATTTTTTAGTTTTTATATATCATCAAATTTACATTATATGTAAATTATGAAATTAGCGAACGTAACGAACCATGAGTTAGTAAACTTACAATATTATTATGAAATGTAACACAAAAATTAAAGGCCAACCCTTAATTACCAACGAAAGTGAAACATGCATAAAATAGTAGAAGGCATTTCACAGAAATAGGTAACAGTGGAGGTCACCAGGCATTATTGCTGTGTCTTCATTACCGACAACACGACTTGGCTTCGAAATGAGAAATAACATACTTTTCATTGCCTTAACAAATCTATATATCATCACAATCAGTTACTGTCTAACATGCCCAGACATTGTAGAATTTCCTCCCGACAAGAAGTTAAGTCTATCAGAACTTCAAAGTCTGCAACCCAAAGATGTAGTCGAATGTCTAGCCCACCTCGGAAAGGAACAACTTCCAATGGACGAAGCTGACTTCATTTGGAAATCAATCATTCTCCATTACGAGGGCATAGAAAATATACCTGATAGTGCGTTGATGATTCTGCATTGGGTAACCACCGCTATCACTCCAGAAGATTACGGAAATTTAACCTTAAGTAACATAGATGTCGTCGACAATTTTGGACTGAATTACAATCTCAGCCCCGAGCAGCTTGCGGCCATAGCGAATCGAGTTCGTGAAGACTTTGCTGGAAAAGATTTTGACGATTATACTTATTACGACCTCATGGCTTTGAGGCAGATCTTATGCGCTTTCAACAGAAGTGAAATAGAGAGGATCCATCCATCTGCTTTCAGGGAAGCTGCGTTAATGATCGGGAAGTTGGAAAACTGTGGAACAGAGCTTATGTCAGCATTCGCATCACTTGCAATGAACGCCACCGCTTTTGGATCGCCGGATAGGTGGACTGAAGCTACTATGAAAACTTTGGGAAAAGTCGCCGAATACTTGCCTCAAGATGTTGTCGCTCGGTTTAAAGTCAAAGTTGGACAAACTTAATATATATCTTCTGTAGTAATCATATACATCTATTAATATTTTAGGCGATCCTGATGTTTATTGATGATAAGCGAGACTCCATTTACCCTTTTACTGTTGTAGTAACATACAAGAACTCGATGCAAGTCCCTTCAAGCACTTTTCACCCAAAGACTTAGATATTAGATTCCTTTCCACTTGTAGTAACTAGACTCTTATAGTTCTTGTAGTAAGTGGTGGAAAGATGACCTTCGGCAAATAAAAAAGTCGTGGTAGAAAGTTCGTTTTCAGTTAATACAATCTACCGATTGATAATTGCCCTAACCATCATTAACGATAATAAATTATTGTCGATGTGTAGTTAATCTTTTTTACTAATGCTCGGTGAACCGCAGTTCCAATAAATACCATTAAGTGTTTGGTCATGTATACTTAATAAACGATATAGTTGCGGTGGCGAACTTGACGTCCTTGTACCAGAACAAGAATGGAAAGCAATTTAATGTAACATTAGATTACGAAGGTCCTCGGCCCTAACGTCCGAACCTAAAATACGATTTAAGTGTTATCTTGACCTTTGACAATATAAACCTTATTGTTGTTTAGGACCAAAATAAGCTTTTATGGTCACATTATAAGGTGGGTGTAAAACATTTTGCTAATTAAGAATATAGAGTTTTAATGCGGATCACACTTATATTATAAAGTTTGTAAGTGTGTATTTATTTATTATTCAGCACATAGCTAGGACTAACTTAATGCTACATTTTCTAACAGTTGCCCTGAGGCAGGATGTATGTTTGTTACTGAAATTTAGTACCTATAGAGATAGCTTAGACCACTGAACACATAGGCGAGCAAAACAGCAGGGCGCAGCCAGTATACTAATATTTTGTTAAAAGCCTTCTTATGCAGCGATGCGCAATATCCGATATGCCTTATGTTCGGGTTAAATATATTATTAATTACCTTTATATCGTCTAGTGAATCTACCACGAGATATACATATCTAGTGAATATCCTTGAGGATAATGATAACGTGTGTCATCTTTATGCATGCTTTAAGTATTATACATTACATTATGTAGGTCCTTTAATAAATTGACTTATATTTATATAAATAGATCTGTCAAATTATATTTAATATATTAAGGAAATTAAGTAACCCAATATAATCAGGGTCACATAATAACTATTTGGTGTTTGTAAATAACGGTTAATATTTTAGTTTAGCGCTTTTAGAATAAATACATATCATTATTTCACAGTATTATAATTTTCTAACTAGAGGTATAAATACAGTTATTATTAATATGAAGGTCTATAGCAAGACCAAGGCTAATTGTGGATGTTTTGTTTTTGTTTTTATTACGAAAAATGTAACGTTACTTTGAAACTTGTAAGTGCAAAATTAAAAAAGACTAAACTATAAGGCTATAAAAATAAAAATAATGTGCATTTTCAAATTCTCATAGTTTTTCACTTTCTCATACAAAATTTACTTTTGACACATGAATAAAAATTTGACACAAATATTCTTTCGAGAAATACAATAGGCCTTTCTATAATCTAGGTACCTACAAAACAGATACTAACAATAATAATCATAAATTTATAATACGAATTAAACTTTCTTTTGTTTTCGTTAGGTATTCAAAATGAACACCTGGTTTTCCAAGATTTGGATATTATAGGTAAATTTAGTCGTATAAACCAAATAACATTATTTATTTAAAGCTAAAAGAGTTTTTTCCTTGTAATAAAAGCTCCCAATTTTACATCCTACTCTTAAATTCCTCAGCAATCAAACACAAGGACTCTATTAGGTACCTAGGATAAGCATAAGTAGGATATCTATTCTCTTTCAGCTCAATAAAAAGTGGTTTAAAATCTACCTATGTCTAGAAGCATAGACCATGAAGGGTACCAATAAATATAGTACAAAGAATAAATACAGCACTTAGTCGACGTAATCGGACGAGTGTAGAAGGAACCTTCTGCGGTGACCGAGTCACGCGAGAAACCTGATCCGCACCACGGTCGTGGCCTTGTGCAAGATGCATGGATGCCTTAACGTTTTAATAATCATAATGGCTATTCCTGGTGGGATGTTGACAAGTTAAAGAAAATTTAATTCTTCCGTAATTTAAATACTTAGTAAAAAATATTAGATACTTATGTATTTTAGTAGTTCGTGAATAAAATACGCGCTACGTCACTATCGACTATTCGGTAGCTATCCGGTACAAAATGTATCAGAGTTCGGCCAGTGAAGTCACAACCGAACAACTACACATACTACGTAGTTGTTCGGTCATATTTTTAACCCCCGACGCAAAAACGACGGGGTGTTATAAGTTTGACGTGTCTGTCTGTGTGTGTATGTGTCTGTCTGTGGCAACGTAGCTCCCGAACGGATGAACGGATTTTGATTTAGTTTTTTTTGTTTGAAAGTAGAGTTAGTCGACAGTGTTCTTAGCCATGTTTGGTGGAAATCGGTCCAAAATGGCCGCCGCTACTAAATGGCGGATTACTTTTTTTCTCCACGACCCCGACAATATGGGTATCAAATAAAAGAGCTTAACTAGTAAACTACAACGCACTATAATAAAATTAAAATCCAAGATGGCCGCCACCACAAAAAGAGAATTACATATTGCGTTGGGGGTTTTTTAAGTTTTTAATTTAAATCAGGTATGTAGATATTTAATCTATTTGATGGCCAGAAATAGAGGTAGTGTAGGTTAAATAGTCCACTCAGTAGTATTTTGATACACTTTCATAGTACATAATACATATTATAATATACAACATTTCATTTATGTATGTCATATGTTTTGTTCTTATAAAAATCTGCGTCCAGCGGTTAATATCCTAAAAACAGGCTTATGGATTCTTGCGGTTATGTTGCAGGCCCTGTAGTAATCTCGGCGACCTGAAACTGCAACATATAGGTTGGCCACACAGCCTATAATTGTGATTTGACTCTGACAGTGTAAGACGGGTAACCTGTTCTGTTGGAGTATAAACACCAATTATTATTATTATTGCTTCAGGGACTTTATATCCTTATAATCTAATAATAGGTACATAGATACCAAATTTTAGCGCCGGTCAATCGGTCCAGCCGTTAAGACCTAATAGAGTACCTAACAAACGTCTATATACCTACTAGAGGTATACAAATAGACTGCGCATATTTTAGATAGAAAAAACATTCCACAGTAATTTTCCGATTAGCCATTCTCAGATTGTAAATAGATGGGTCAATAACATATTTTCCCATTAAAATATTGCTTTTGAACTTTTGGTTTTTAATTGATCAATTTGATGTCTATTAATAACTGCTAGATATACCTACATAAAAAAATTTTGTGTTTTAATTTTTATACTGAATGTGTTCATCACAGTTCATCCCACCTTCTAGGTTTTGTCTACTACTATCTATCGTCGCTTAACATTACGCGAGGTTGTGGTCAAAGGATAGCCTATAATGAATTTTTAAAAAATGCCATCCGACTCCGCAATGTTCAACGTACGAAACGCCGGAATGGTTCTGTTTTAACAGAACATGTGCAATAGATTTATGCAAAATAGTGCCAAAATTGATATTAGTCAATAAGTTAACCTGTACTGACACTGGTTAGACAACACGCGCCATGCGTTAGTTTGTGGGTCAACTGTTTCACAAACATACACGTAATTATACTTGGTACCTTCCATTAATTGTAAAATAGCTCAATTAATCATAAATCCAAGGGAAGCCATTTTGTTTAATTATAATATTATACTTAGTTGTATTGCAACACGTGGGCGATCGAATAAAAATTATACAGGATGTTTCGAAAAACGTGACTTAAAGGGTTCCTCGAAATTATGACCTCTGCAAAAACACCTCCAGGTTTTTAGGACAAAGTCTAAACTACTTTATCGACTACTAGCTGCGCCCAGAGTTTTACCCGCTGTTCTGTAGCCGATGTGTTATTCCAGGGTCTAAGATATCTCTATACCAAATTTCAGCTCAATCGGTCCACCCGTTTAGACGTGAAAGAGTAACAAATATACATCCAGACATCCATAAATTCTTACAAACTTTCACGTTTATTATATTAGTAAGATGTAAAAATACCGTGGGTGGGTTGGTACCCCAACATTGCCAGTTATTCTACCATCTGCGCAGTGATGTGCAAACATTACTGTGACTTCAGTAAGAGGGCACTGTAGCAAGCGATAAATTACTGGGCTGGAGAATCTTAACATCTTATATATTACTTGAGTAAGAAGTGTTGGTGCAGTTTACCTAGAATGCTTGTAGTGTTGGTGCAGTGCATCATAGTGAAATCCTGGGTAGCACTGTACTGATTATGGGCAACATTATCTCTTATCATCAGGAGAAGGCCTTGCTCGTCTTCTTACTTCTTTGCATAAAAGACTACTACTGTTTCTTTAAAGTTATTTTCCTTTCAGTTTCGAGATGACGACTGCAAGCGTATTGATGACTGTAACAACGAGCTGGAACGTCTCCGAGAAGCTCGATGAAGGATGTCTAGCCAAAGCAACCACCAACTACGTGGCCGAAGCGGCTCAAGAGATCAGGGAGACTCCGGCCATCAGAGACCAAGCTGTGAAAATCATGCGGGAGTGGATTCATCAGAATAATGACATCGAGAATGTTAGAGATGGTAAGATGCTTGTTATAAAAAGCAGATAAATAAAATAGTTATAAATCCATCTCTTACTATAAGAAGAGCGTCTTACTCGTCTTCTTACTTGTTTGTATAAAAGTGTGAGTTTAGGCCGCCCTCACATTGAGCGACTCTCGGCGACAATGCCTCAATACCTCGGCGTTGTCGTTGCGATTCCGACGACTTTCGTCACCCACTCGAGAATTCCTGCCGCCCAATGTAGAGTGGACCTTATACTGTGGGAAGCTAAGCTTTACAGCAACTTACGAGTAAAAATAATATAATAGAGATGGAGTAGTATAGACATATTATAGTATTTTATCTTTATTTCTTACAGATGATGCGTTCATACTCCGGTTTCTAAGACAAACAAAGTATAGCATCCCGATGGCCCAGCAAACTCTACTCAAATTTCTGAGTCTGAGAAAATATTATCCACATGTATTTAAGAACCTCGACTGCGAAGACGAAAAGTTGAAAGACATCATCAACAGCGGGTATGTATTACATGAATATGTTATTTTTAACCCCCGACGCAAAAACGACGGGGTGTTATAAGTTTGACGTGTCTGTCTGTCTGTCTGTCTGTCTGTGTGTGTGTGTGTGTGTGTGTGTGTGTGTGTGTGTATGTGTCTGTCTGTGGCATCGTAGCGCCCAAACGGATGAACGGATTTTGATTTAGTTTTTTTTGTTTGAAAGTAGAGTTAGTCGAGAGTGTTCTTAGCCATGTTTGGTGAAAATCGGTCCAAGATGGCCGCCGCTACAAAATGGCGGATTACTTTTTTCTTCCACGACCCCCTCAATATGGGTATCAAATGAAAGGGCTTAACGAGTAGATTACAGCCCACTATATAAAATTTTAAATCCAAGATGGCCGCCATCAAAAAATGGTGAATTACGTATTGCGTTGGGGGTTTTTTTAAATTTTTAATTTAATTCACTTGTTTTATTATTTAGAGTGAAATTTTATAACATCTCCAACACACATTGTGAATAATTGTGTGTGTATAGAAACAATATCCATATTTTGGAGCCTGGTGATATAGATACTATCCATATTTTGAAGTTTGGTCGGAAATCTGGTCTGGTCGGGATCCATATTTTCGCTGTTTGAGCATTTTCAATAGGTAATAAAAGTTTTACTTTCATAGATATGCTTGTCCCTGTGGAACATTTTATAACATATGTAGTTCTGTTCGTGGTCCAACAAATCTACTGTACAAGAATCTCTTAACAAGTTTGTCATATTAATCACGAATTTTTAATAAAATTACAACAAACGTACAAATACTTTATGCCCACCAATCAACGCTTGCCTCACATTTAATACATTTTTATTGCAATAATATCACGGACCTTTAAATTCAAATTATTATCATCACATCAATTTAGAAGTATTGAGCATAATGTCCTACATTGCAATATTATTGCGTCTAAGATTATATTGTTAATCATATCAATAAAAATCCAAAGCCAAATCTGTATATTTCACCTGTCATAAATATTTATAACTTATTTTTTATTGCTCGTAAAATATTGCAAGGTTTGGGTAGCGCACACGCATAAAGCGAGGTACGTTATGGTCTGGGATCGCTATCATATTATATGTATAATTCATCTTCAAATATTATATATAAGGGAAGTACATCATTAATCTTTTAATTAAAAAACTGGGTTTATAGACCTATAACAGGCCCTTAATCTAATATTTCTAAAGCCATAATATATCTACTTTGCATTGAAATGGTTCAAATTTATGAATCAGAAAATAAGTTATACCAAGAGAGTCAGAGCTCTTACATGACTATAATAGATTCGAAATTGTATCATTCCAAGTGTTTGAATGGCAATTTGTCTCAGCATTCATAAACCCTAGTAATTATTACAGATCTATTGATGTAATTGCATGTAATTCGTGTGAGAACCGTAATAAAACGATCATGATAACATCTTACCATTGTATACTACATTCATGCCTTATGTAATTGCTCCCGGTGCGTGACTGGCCAACCTTGGGTGTGATACATGTTCAAATTCATTCAGCTATATTATCAAATTTTAACATTAAAAAAACCATTTTTTTTCTATTCGTTTAACCTATACTTTCAAATGTAAGCCTATAATTAATTTATATTAGTTGGATTTAGTTACTCAACAGCATATTATGGCACTCATCGGCATATTATGCCGGCAGGTGCATATTTCATCTTTTGGAAAGTTCCCACGTGCCAGCCTTGAACTTTATAGCGACCGGTTGTTTCTAGACTCGACCCTTTATTACATAATGTGTCTACGACTAACTAGTACAAGTAGTACTACTAATAGTTTACTTTGATTTCATTATGGTTTTGTAATTACAAGGTACATTGCTGTCTCCCCGGTGCGTGATTTCAAGGGTCGCAGAGTCGTCGTGTATAATATGAGTAAGTTACTAACTATATGCGATTTTTTTTATTAGTTGACCCAGATAAAGAAAATTTTAAGAAAAAGTGCGGGTACTTTTTTATTTTTTGACTATTTCGTAGTCTATACAGACTGACTGACTGGCGAGCAAATTGTCTGAGCAGCCTCGCTAGCCCGCTGATCGGTCCTCATATAATATTCTCAGCCTTTCTGAGACTGCTCTGATCTGATTGCCTAGCCGGTTAATACCGCGTACTAACTGGCGACGCCATTGACGTGGGGTTAAGCATTTCCCTCGTAAAAAAAAGGTAGATGTCAGTTTGTCATATATTATTTCGTATCGTCGCGGGATGTTACATGTTTACTATATTTGCCAGTGCCTATTTGTATTAAGGGTGAGACAGCGGTTGGGTCAGCTAGTTTTAAATACCTACTTAATTACATATTGTTTTGCATTACCGTAATGCTTGCGTGCTAAGCGAATTGTGACATGCATGGTCAATAAATGGTGTTGAAAATGTAATTAGGCACGGCTATCGCGAATTCATTTTGCTGCGAAACACATATTATCTACATTGAACAAGAAATGTTCATGCTTGTGCGTTTATTCGAACGATTAGTTGCAATAACATTGAAAAGGCATAATTTAAATAGCATGATTTAAATATTCATCTATTGTTTACTTGTAGCATACAAGATGATTTCAATTTAGTATAACGAGTGTGTGATTTTGTGTGATACGTATTTGTGCATAAGTAAAGGAGAACTGCTGGACGGATTTGGTTTAAATGATTTGGCACAAAGATAGGTCTTTTATATTATTACATAGGTATTTTGTATCAACAAAACTCATGTCTAATATTTTTAAGAATGACTTAACCGCTGTTTCAGACGATTATGATGTTCTTCATCAGAAATTTACGCCTGGAGTAGGTAACCGATGCTCCAGCCGTTCTGTTGTTCACTCACGGTATAGTTTTTAAATCGTATATATTATAGATATTTTGAAGTGGAAATCCCCAAACAATTTGTAAGCGAGAGTAAAGCCCCGAGCACGATCTAGTTTCAAATATTATGTGAGCTGTTTTGATGTGCCAGAAGTCAGGAGACAATTTACTCGTAAATATGAAAAAGGCTTGAATAAGGTTTCCTATAATACATACAATAACAGTGGTAGGGTTTCGAAATGCGAGATTTCGTTAGTTTCCACGATACTTACTCAATATTTTGCCGCGATTAGCTCTGGTTGAAAGGTGGCCATGGAGATTACTGCTTAGGAGACTTTACATCTTTTATCTTTGGATGACGAGTGCAGTGCAGCAGGCCCTTTGGCTATCCCCCACCATGTAAAACACTAGAATCCATAGACAAACATGCGTCCATTACTTGTTTAAACCTCTTAATTATATGAGTAAAATAACAAACGCAGTAATGTACATTGAAGTGGACATCGATCTTAGTGTGTTTGAATTAGCCAATAATAGCCTTGCTACCACCATACTGCGACTAATGGACAGGAGTTAACGCTTACCGAGGCTTTTACCGGAGGTAGACTTCCTTTGCAGGAGGTCGTCTAGGTGGGTACCCCAACAGTGCCATTTATTCTACCGCCTAAGCAGTGATGTGCATACATTACTGTGCTTCGGTTGGAGGGCACTGTATCTAGTGAAATTACTGGGCTAAAGAGTCTTAACATCATGACTCTTGAGTAAGAAACGTTGGTGCAGTGTTCCTAAAATTTCACATCATTGTGAAATCCTAAGTAGCACTGTACTGATTATGGGCAGCGTTATCTCTTAACATCAGGAGAGCGCCTTGCTCGTCTTCTACTTCATCACATTTAAAAAATACCTATGATGAGCGTTGAGCTCGTCTTGTTCGTCTGAGCGCATAAAATATCAAATAGAGTACCTATAATACGTATAATGAAAATAGTTTGGTAGGTACATTCCTCAAAAGCCAGTCTTATTATGAAATAACCTTTACCTGTTGACATACTAATAGAACGTAAGTACGTAGGTATAATTAGATCGGAAGGGGTTACAATTATGGCAATATAAATACTTCAGTAATTGGAACATAAACTCTTATTATAAATAAGATGGAGGAATTAGTAATTACGGCCATTAGGATGATGATTTTGAAT
This sequence comes from Hemithea aestivaria, assembly GCA_947507615.1. Taxonomy (NCBI): domain Eukaryota; kingdom Metazoa; phylum Arthropoda; class Insecta; order Lepidoptera; family Geometridae; genus Hemithea; species Hemithea aestivaria. The sequence goes on from OX382323.1 coordinate 9,270,047, forward strand.
TTAAAATACAATAATAGTATAATAGAGACCGTTAGTGTTAGAATTCCACAATTTAGAGAAATTAAATAGTCAAGTGTCACACGCCTAAATTCTCGTTTTATTTTTAAATATTTACCATAGTAATTCAACCATTCTAAAACTGCATTTGTCAGTTAAACAAAGATTCCTGACATCTTTGGATCGGCCTGCAATTTAAGATTGTCCGATGTCTACTTATTGGTATATAGAATAGAATAACACTTTATTGCGAATCTAAAATGTACAAATATACGAGTAACTTACAAAGCTATATTTTATAACCAAACGCTAGGTTTTGTTAACCTAGCTCGACGGTCTTAGCACACTAGGCTAATCTAAATATATAAAAGGAAAGAGTGACTGATTGACTGACTGATCTATCAACGCACAGCCTAAACCGCTGGACGGATTGGGTTGAAATTTGGAACATAGACAGGTTTTATTCCGCTAAGAAGGATTTTGCCATGCGGGCAAAGCCGCGAGCATAAGCTAGTATTTTATATAATACGTATGTTATATATCCAATATGTCTATATGATTGTATATTCATTGGCTTTGCGAGCTTTTACATTTCCATACCTGAGTGACCTCCACTTAACTATTTTCCATTCTTTAGGTAAATTCAACGCAAGTAAATACGTATGCTGGGACATGTGCCGTGCCCACATCCTAGTGTACGAGAGTCTAATGGGAGACTCGTTAGACCAGCTGTGCGGGTTCAACCACGTCGGTGATGGAACCGGAGTTACCAGCTCTATCATCACTTCTTGGAATCCTACCGACTTCGCCAGGCTTCTGAAGTGGGGAGAGGTAAGAATTATAACCGCACAATACTTTTATTTAAATTCTAAATGGAATTTTTCAAATAGGCTACAACAATTTTTGAGTTATTTTTGAGACTCTACCGCCCATTCGTAAGTCACCTCTATTAGAAAAACGGGCAAGAAAATAATAGAAATTGTTTTTTTGTGTGTTTACAATGTTTATCTTGGCTATATGGTAAAATAAAATCCAATGATCATATATATTAATCATATATGAATTCTATAAGTTTAAAGGAAATTCTTGCGACTTACTTCAATGACGATGCAAGGGTGGAAGGTTTTTTTTTGAACGACTGAGGCAGTATACAGAATACACACGAAATTCTCATTTGTAAAATTACATTAGATCCATTTATAATTACATATAATGAGCAAGTTCTAAATCTTCACTCAAAAATCAAACGGAGCAGAGTAAGTAACCACTTATTATTGTAAAACGCTATATTCGCTAATGAATTATGTAGTTAGGCAGCATTATGAATCCGCCCCATTACAGTTGGTTACATCCGTCTCTAGTATACAATGTAGCACCACTTTTCTGATTATACGATATATCCTACGAGTATGTTTCCTTCAGACTTTACTTTGTAAGCTGAATTCTTAGAGTAACCGTATTAAAGTGAAAATATAGGTCAAGTCTACCGGATATTCTGTGAATTATATTATGAGTGCACTAGAATTTATACCTTTTTGTTAACGCCGAGAAAAAAACGCGTGATGTGTACCCTACCGTCGCGTCGCATCGAGGAGATTGTAAGTAGGTACCTATATATTATCATCTTCTAACGTTTCCCTGAGACAACATGTTGTCCTCCTCTTTTCATCTCAATCAGCCGTCAGCTCAACATGCAGCTTACAATGCATTTTAATTTTTAGCTCGACCAAGTGAGTTGCAATTTCTATGAGAAGTCTTTTTTCTTGAATTTTGAAATTCTATCCACCGTCTCAATGACTACATTAACCCCCTTTAAAATGCTGTTTTGTAACTTTATAAATGGTTTGTTCTTTAGACATGGGAGAAAAATATCTACCTAATATACAATGAAAACCTTGCATAATATTCATGGCGCTCTATTTCATAACTAAACTGTATCATGTTTTATTGCACAATCAAGTTCAACTCGTAAGCTATTTTGCTGACAATGCAAAAATAGACATTTGACATGAGAATGATTGAACTGATCTGATAAGAATTGCGTGGACTGCTGGTGACCGGGATTACCAAAGTCGTTACAAAGTAAAATTAATTGATTTTGTTATGTAGGAGCTATAATCATAATATGTACCTATAAACTTGCATTCTTACAATTCAGCCAGTTACAAACATAGCAAGTAGGCGTATATTATAATACACTAAGCATACTTGAAAGTAGCTCCTAAAAACTAGGCCTGAAGTCTGGGACTGGATGTTAAGGCTCTGCCGATTCCCAGTCCTCTATCACAAATACGATGTGGGAGTGCCGCCCAGGTGTTTTAGTGGACAGCCTCACAGGCTTTCTGCAGGCAGTCCCACATAACCCTCTCGTACCCCCGACGCGATCAGTTGATCCATATTGTACTGGACGTAGTCGTCCTTGAATATCTACATGGCACATTTTAGCGAATGATATCCTCATAGAACACATAAAATCAAAATAGGTAGTACGTAAAATGCAGACGAGACAGACAACTGGCTGATTGACAGTTGACTACCTAACTAAAAGAGTAAAGCCGCCAACGCAACGTTAGCGAATGCTTTATAAGACTGTTTCTTATCTTATAGGTTTTGACAAATGGTTTTGTTTCAGCAATCCATTCCCATGAGGCACAAGGAGATCCACCTGGTCAATGTGCCCGCAGCCGTCAAGTTCATTGTTGACTTTGCGACCAGCAAAGTCTCTCAGAAGATGGCGGAGCGACTCAATGTAAGAAATCTTTCATTGTTAAGAAACCATAAAAAATATCGTCGAATGTTGGAGAACTCTTTTGAACAACATATATACGCCTACATAATCCCAAAAGTACACATTTGGATAAAAGTGTTACAATTGGAGGTCTTAGCAGCTAATAGCAATTTCTTCCAGGCAAATAAATCATAGAGATTTTCATAAACTTAAATATTATTTTTTAACATTTCACTGTATTATTTAACAATAAAAGAAAAACTCTGCGCCTTTTTAAAAAAAAATAATATCTTATATTATGATTGCGGAAAATTTTACTTTTTCTGGGGCCGTAAAATAACCTTGTTCTACTGAACTTGGCACAAATACCTTTGCAGATCTAAACTCCGTAGGTTTCATGTTTTTAGATTTGTTATGTCATAGTAATTTATATTCCAAACAGTTATATTTGCACAAAAAGTTAACCAATTGGGAAAATAGTATGTGATAATTAAATTATGTTGTTTCACCACGCACTTTGCTCAAATATCATTCGCAACATAGGTACCTCGTACAGCGGAACTCCAAGTCTGTCGAAAAAAATACTAATACACATAAATCAACGGGCTAAAGGTACTAATCATCATCATCATCAGCCTATGTTCGTCCACTGCTGGACTTAGGCCTCCCCCATGGCACGCTACTCAACTCTTTCCTCCGTCTTTCTACTATACTAATGATTCGTTTTTTTTTCAACCGACTCCACAACAGAAGAAAAGGTTTTACAATTCGTCGGAATTTTTTGTTCACTGAAAACTCGAAGACCGAACAGATTTGGATTTTTTTAAACAATATACCTTACCAACCAATTTATCACACGTTGTCCCATTTTTTTTATAACCATTTAGATTTTATCGAAATCGGTGCAGCAGTTTATAACTTATGAATTAAACCGAGTGTGTAGAGCGCGATTGAAATCGGTTTGATTTTGAATTCACTTGTGATCGCGATCTCGTAAGTAGGTACCTACTTAACTGACTGGGAAAGGGTCTCAAAAAGAAAGAGAAATTAGTTTCCTATATATAGATTATAGATACTCATTATTTCTTTTTTAATATATTTCAGATCCATTGCAACAATAAAAGTCTACACAAAAAGTTTGACATCAAATGCTTGCCTGAAGAATTTGGGGGACCGCTGAAATACAGTGACATGGTACAATTCACTAAGAAACTACTCAGTGAGAAACGACAGGAGTTACTAGACTTGGACAAAATGGAACTGCTTTCCGCAAGAGGAATCATTTCATCACGAAGATCCACAGGAACGAAGCTCGGGGAAGGATCGGTCGAAGGAAGCTTCAGAAAACTGGAGATAGATTAATGAACTTTATTTTTACTGAGCGGTATTTGTGATATTTTTTTTCGTACTGAATTTTTAAGGTAATCAGTTTTTTAAGATAATTTAGGAAGTTTATGTAGGTAAAGAAACGGTGCCCGCAAACTTAACGGTGCCCGTTTCTTGAAGCTTATGTACCATTAGGTGTTTGGTAACATGAAAAATAAGCATTGATTTTCATTACGGTAGAAACTATTTCTTAATAAGTAGGTAGTTTGTGCAATGGAAGCTTGACATATTTTACAGAGATCTAATATTCCCTCGAATTGATTAGACTTTTGTGTTATCGATTTTTTTCAGATTCACTTATTATATTAGCACGTTTCCTCTCGTCTGCGTCTGTTGAAAAATACTTTATGACTTTATTCGCAGACCTAGTTATTCACAATTTTATAAAAATCGGTCAAGTCGTTTTAAAGTTCGATAACAAGCACTGTGACACGAGATTTTATATATTAAGTATATTAAGACATTCTAAATATTAAGTGCTTATTTAACTGGGTTAGTGCGTAAAACAGCTTAGGATAATAATTTAGTAAGTATAGATACGGTAATACTTGCGATCTGCTTCTGTAACGACCTACCTCCGTAGGTATAATAAATTGTAAGTGTATCATCAAATAAGTGTCGCTTTTTATCTCATAAAAAGGAATTCCATCTATAAAAGGTTTACTTATATTTTAACCTAGCTGCGCCTAGGTTTTCTCGCTGAATGTCTATGTATATTGCGTATAACCATTATTATGAGTTTGAACTCATAATAATGGACTCATAATTGGTTGACCAAGGACTAATAAAAAATACCAATTTTAAGTTCAATCGGTTTAAACGTGAAGAGGTAACATACTTTTGCATTTATTATATAAGAAGGACATGGCGACGACGTTGCACGCATTTGTCTTCTCTGTTGACATCATATTGCGATAGTTGTGGATAGCTACCATGAATAAATCTTACTAAATATAATATACACGAATAAGTTTGTAAGAATGGATGTCTGGATGTTTGTTACTCTTTCATGCCTAAACGGCTGGACCGATTGAGCTGAAATTTGGTATAGAGATAGCTTAGACCCTGAAATAACACATAGGCTATAGTACAGCGGGTAAAACTGCTGGGCGCAGCTAGTACATAATAAGTCAGAAAATATAACTGCACTCAAATTACCCAAAAAAATCCTGTACAAATAGGCGATGTAAAAAATGTGTTTGCTAAGTATTTTTGGATTATTTTGAGTGTAATACATACATTCATATATGTGATTTATGACAAGGTATGAAATGAAACTATAAAATATTTTTTATCATATTATATTGGTGTATTTTTAAACTATGGTAACAACTGCACTTTATACAATATTGTTGAAAAGATAAATAACTGGCATTGATGTTTTAATAAACGATATAAACAATCTTATCTTTCATTACATAAGGCCTTGCGCAAGATGTTGACGAGGTTGAAAAAAAAATCTATTTAGTCCATAAATTTTAAAAATAGGAAGATGCGGTACTGCCTTTTCTGACATGGTCCGCTTCAATTAGGCCCAGGACACAATTTTACTTCGGCGCAACAACCGACACTTTCCGATCAAATAGGCCCAATAGCAACGATAGCACTATGCGGCATCTTCCCATTTTCTTTTAATCTAAGATTTAGTCCATCAGCTATCATAAAAAACTAGATAGTACATCATATTTTCTGGTTTGTCAATATAATTACAAATGGCTGAGATATAACGCTTATAACTTTTTGGGTGGGTGCTACATCATACTTCAGTAGGTATCAAATTAAATGTTTCCGAAAAAATACTTAAAAATTACGTTTTCAGTTTTATCATTGTATCTCACCCGTGTTTTGTTATATTTACAATGTTAAATTATGTTTCTAATATTCCTAATAATCTACACTACTTCTTTATCTTGACGCATAAAAAAAATGTTAACATCCCTGCTGTGATAATACCTATAACTATTATTATATTTATGTTGTAATGTTTTTAAATATTATGTAATTTAACATTGTACATAAATATGATTTTATATTAACAAAATACAATATACCTACATAATATGAAATATAGAGTGCAACGGGAAATATGAGTTTAAGGCTTTTCTAAAACTAACTTTGGTAAGTAATATTTATGTATGTACCTATATAATTACTCTAAGTATGTACCTATATAAAATATTATCATAAAATTTTATTTATTGCGTTTTTGATATAAAATTTAAATTTATACTATCACTTTTTTAAAACTCTTCTACATTATTATTATTTGCCATTAATTTTAATTCTAATCTAATGTAATTCCTTAGAAATAAATGAATAACATAATATCACAGACGAAACTAACAAAGTACTACTGTGATTAAAAAAATAAGACTAAATTATTTAGGCAGTTGTCCCACAGGCAACGAAGAACGAGTAACGAATAGAGCTAGAATGTAGAAACGAGTTGGCGAGCGGGGAGGAGCGAGTGCGTAGTTTCGATAGTTGTGTAGCTCGGGTGTAAGCGAGTGTGCGAATGAGACGAGCGATTACTCGCACTGTAGACAAATGATCGCTGGTTGCTCGCTCAGCGTGAGTTCTAATTAAGCACGAGTATCGCTGAGCGGGTGTTATCTTTCATAGCTTTTGTCGCTCAGCGATAAACCAGTGAAGCGAGTCCTCACCGGCAGTGAGACCAGTCAGCGACCAACTATTTGTATATATGCATCTCTTTTGTTTACACAGAATGTATATCTTTTGTATGTTTCTTGAGCGAGAAATAGCCGATTAGTTAGTCGTTTTCTCGCCGGCGGTGGGACATATGCCTTAAACATAAACATTACTTAAAGTTGGTTACTCAGATGCTTTGCAGACAAAGCAACTATTGCAGCAACTATATAATATGACCTTGTTGCATGATATTCAGTGAAGCCAGTCAGGGATCACGCTTTCTAGGTTCAGTCTGCAACCATCTACGGCCGCATCGTCACATAACATCACGCGAGATCGTGGTCAAAGGGTAACCTATAATGTATTAAAAAATTGCACTGGAAACTTTCTGCCAACTGTTTCATATTATATTATCTTTATAGCTATGTACAGTCAACTACAAAGAGATGTATCCATGTTAGTCTTACAAAATGAAGGAACTTTTAGTATGCAAAAATTATTTACCCTTCGTGACATTTTCAGTATCCACCAAATCTTATACTATACGATTCATTTTAAATGCTATTATTATGTATCACCTACGGCAAAGTAGTGGGATACATCATTGTTGCATATTAAACGAGTCGATGATAATATAAAGTTTGATTGCTACTAGAAATGTCACGAACCAAGGGTAGTTCATTGTGGCAAATGAAAATTTGCTTCATTTTGTAAGCCTAACAAGCATAGGCGGATTTAGGGGGGGGGGGGGGGGGCAGGGGGCCAAGGCCCCCCCCAGAATCATTGTAGAGTTACGAATTTTGAACATATTTCATGGTAAAGATTATAATTTTTTTCTCGGCGCTCGCAGCAAGCTTCTCGCGCACGCAGAATATTTAAACATTTTAACTGCTCAGAGCGAGCTAAACACACACTTTCCATAGTAAAAATTATAATTTTTTTGCCCGTCTGCACCCCCCCCCCAGAACCAAATCCTGGATCCGCCTATGCTAACAAGGATACATCTCTTTGTAGTTGACTGTACATCAAACAGTGGGCCTAGCATGGACTTGCTGTCAAGTCCCATACATACACAAAAGTACAATGTATGGGATAACAGCTCTCTTGACATTACTGCGGGATCCACGGGTCTTAACTTGGCAAGCTGTACCAATTGAAAGTTTGACAGCAGTAGACAGTAGATTTATGAAACGAAAGAAGAAGAAAGCGCAGTAGAAAGTTACGAACACGTTGCCAGTCCATTGCAATAGTCGTCTGCAAAGCGCGTTAGTCTGCGAGTTACTTAGTTTCAAATTTTTTTAAATCAACGATAAAAAAGTATTCGGGAAATGATATAGTTACGTTTAAATTGCGTTAAGAATAGCTTTAATGTACCAGTTTAAACTACCTTAACAGGTACCTATTTGGGACTAAGTTACTAGCAAAGTGAGTAACCTTTCACAGGATCAAGAAATAATAATGAGATTGACTAAACTTAGCCTAATTGAAGTATAAATCAATTAAAAGTAGTAATAACTATTCGCGTGTTTACCACGTCCAAATGCGTGTTGGTTTTACAAAACATACATATCTTACAATATTGAACCAAACCAACAAAAGTATTTTTTTTAAACAGCAGTAGTAAAATCTTGGTAAAGGCTTGTGTTTTTGGCCGTTTTCTAGTGTTCAAGTGCATAAGACGGATGGGCCGTATTTACAAAATATACTTTGATATAAGTAACCAGAAAATGCATAAAGAATTAAATAAAGATTATTGAAGAGATTGACCACTAATAATAAAAGTAGAGAAGGAAAAAGTTAGATAAAATTAACTGAGACATGCTTGTTGAAATACCAAGTTAGTGACTAAATAAAGTAGTTCTTAAGTAGTAAAGACACATTGGCAATACATAAAATCTCTCAATTGTAATATGATGCGACGTGAAAAACGCCTCAACCTAACCACTACTACTAACATTTCATTTAGAGCGTGTGAATGCCATTATATTAAGCCTAAAGTTGCTTAACCTAACGGCTTACCATACGATAAGCGGTTACTGCCCCCAATAGATTAATGTTTTTGTGATTTCCATCCAAAAATATTAACTAATGATACCCTGATTAAAATGTGCGTCAGCAAATTCTAGAAATAGCATTTATTTATAATATCAATGGACTATGGACCTTGATTCGAGGTCTCTGGCAAAGAATCTTTCGTAAGATCCATATTTGGCGGTCGAGCATTAATATTACAATCAGTTTCCTTAAATGTACCTATATTAATTCAATCTATTAATTGGCCTTTCCATTGCGGTAGTCTCCTCATCGCATTGAACAAGCGCGTGGGTTCATATATTGTGCTTTTACCGGAGATAACGTAGTCTGAGTCTAAATGCTGATCACTTACGGCCGTTGACAAGAAGTTTTTTGCTTCGTCCATTTGCACTTTAGGCGGTGCGATATCTGTGAAGTTTCCTGAAAAAGAAAACAACTCATTTAGTTATTTAATCAATAATATGTATCTCGTTAATAACTTGATCTTGCTTTTGAATATGTATTTCTTAAACCAAATTTGTAAGATTAGAGTGGCTCAATCAGCTATGGAGCGCGCCATGTAAGGAATCTGTGTACCAAACGTAGAAATTCGCAGTCGAGCCAAGGTCGAATACATAGATATACGAGTGACCAGATTATAGTGGAGATGGGCAGGACACTTGGCAAGACGCGATGAAAACATGTGGACCAAGGCTGTGACAATATGGCACTCAAGGCTAGGGCAATGATCTCGAGGCAGACCACCAGCACATAAGTTCAGAAGATATTGTCAAGTATGTCGGAAGGAACTGGATGGGACTCGCACACGATCGGAAGTGTGACGTGATTATGAGGAATCCTATAGCTTGCCTGCATTGGATGTGTATACGACTTGAGTAAATAGATGCTAAAAATTGGTTGCATACTTCAAGTAACCGCTCGAAATGGCGTTCTAAGCCACTTTAATCTGCCATAGTTATGATAATATGTAAAGAGGATCAAAACCTCGGGACAAAAAATCTCTTACGGATATACATATAACAAGATAGAAAAGGAAAGCGAATAAATTGTTACTGTGACCGTTTTTGGCTGACAGGTTTGTACGAATAGTCAGCACAAGTCCTAACTAGCGCCTCAGAATTTAGATTTTAGACAAGTCAAAATTGGTCACGCGTTTTTGGAATGTCAGTTGATCTACGTATAATATGCTAAGGATCTATGGTCTAAGGGAGCCATCGTCAACTGGACGTCCAGTGACGTATCTAGCACATTGGCTACGGCGGCGTTTTATAGAACTATCCCAGGGGCCTGAAAATAATTTTGTATGGAAAAATCCTTTCACAAAAAACAAATTTTGTGTTTTTCAGTACTCACAAGACCTCAAAAACACAGCAATTGTGTTTTCCGCAGTCAATATGCTAGCCGACGTCATCTAGCTGATGATGATGAAAACGGAACTGCAATATCAGAAGCTTAGTGATCCCATTTCTCCGATAGCGTCACTCGTCTCGCAAAAAACCCCGACTTTATTCAGAGGTTATCGGGATGTAATCGAATTTTATCGCGTATCAGAAACGTGACGGCTCTGGCGTGTTTGGAAATCTCGTTTATTGTTCAACGAGTGTGATTAATTGCTCGATCTTATCGCTAGCACAGTTTAACGTACATAAATAAACTGGTTGCAAAATAAACACAAGTCGTGATTGTTTCAAGACTAAATTATCCCATAACATAATATTATGAACCTAGTATGTAATTACTCTGATAAAATCTTTCGTTTTCACGTCACTATAAGTATGGTACTGACCACCTACCCTACTCATCATTATCAGTTGCCTTTTGCATCTATAAAAGACTAGCTGCACCCAGCGGTTTTACCCGCTGTACTGCCTATGTGTTATTCCAGGGTCTAAGCTATCTCTATCCAAATATCAGCTCAATCGGTCAATCCGTTTAGGCGTGAAGAAATAAACAGGCACACTCACAAACTTTCGCATTTATAATATTAGTGTAATAATTAAAGCAGCGTTTATGTTAAGAGGGTATATATCGAGTGACGACTCTCTCGCTCGCACAATTTGACAAATTTTGAAATATAAATTCAAGGAATTAATTTATTGAAAATTCCTCTATACATTTCCTGCATTATATTATTGCACACATTTAAAAAGTGTTTTCAGTGAGATATATAAAAAATGGGATGAGGAGCGATGTCGAAAAAAAAAAACATTTTCGACTACTGTCAAAAAAAAAGTCAAATTGTGTGAGCGAGAGAGTCGTCACTCGATATATACCCTCTTAATGGTATCTACGGCACTAACAAGGGCGGATTTAGAAGGATTGTGGAGTTTCGAATTAAAAAATATTTTGGCGATTGGATAAAGCCGATCGAACATTCTTCATCTTCTTAGTCATGATAGTATTTTTTTCTTCATAGTCAGTTTTTGTTTTTGGGAGATAAGAGAACGGCATGAGTGTATCAAAGTTCAATGTTAGTTACCTTTTGTAGAGATTTAAACACGCGTTTCTTCTATTCGTGGGCATAAAAGGATTATAGATAGATAGATAGATAGATAACTCTTTATTGGAACACAGAAAATATACAGAAATAAACCTTAAAAAAAACACAATATTATAATCTATGTGTTACAATTGGCGGTCTTATCGCTAAAAGCGATCTCTTCCAAACAACCGGATTATAATAGATAGTGTAATAATAACTAACATACAGTCACTAGGAATAACCTTATTTACCATCCATTTAGAATGCACATCCATAACCTAGTTGAAGTTGTTTCCTTAACCCTTAAATGCATGATTTTTTATTTAATTATGAAATAAATATTTCCTCTTAGGTTTTGAGTCACAGATAAAGGGGAAAATAATTAAAAAAATCTAAAAACTATATTATTAATTAATTAAAAGCTAATTTTATTTTATTTTCTGAAGACCCTCTTACACGTTTTTTTTCATTATGATATTAGCTATGATATAAAAATTAAAAATACGTTCTGAAACACTTGTCACAGCTGTCACTTTTAAAAATGACAAAAATTGGTTTGTAGACTTTTGGCAACAATATGCATTTAAGGGATAAATTAGCAATAGTCCTGGCCCTTGGCGGAGTCTTTTAGTCCATCTTCTATAGATAGATTCATAGACATACTCCGATAATATCCATTACATTTAAATTAAAAGTTCAGAAGGGTCTCTGTGTTGGACATTTATGTATCCGTGTATGCCTTTATAAGGGTTTCCGTGGGGCCAATGGGTCAGTGATTAGGAGCGACTAACATAATATTCTATTTTCAAACTATATTCAAGCGAGTTAGTACTAACAAGTAAGTTAACTTACCAATAAAGGCTAAGACCAAAGAGTTAGGGTACTGTGGGAACAGCAAAGAAGGCCGATTCCATCCCAGAGCTTCATACGTGCGTCCACTCGACGATACTAAGAAGTTGTATCGTAGCGTTTTATTTTCCAAACTGCCAGTCTGCAAGTAAATAATTCGATATTTAAATAGGTTACTTTTAAACAAGTGAATTAAATTAAAAATTAAAAAAAACCCCCAACGCAATACGTAATTCACCATTTTTTGATGGCGGCCATCTTGGATTTTATATAGTGGGCTGTAATCTACTCGTTAAGCCCTTTCATTTGATACCCATATTGAGGGGGTCGTGGAAGAAAACAGTAATCCGCCATTTTGTAGCGGCGGCCATCTTGGACCGATTTTCACCAAACATGGCTAAGAACACTCTCGACTAACTCTACTTTCAAACAAAAAAAACTAAATCAAAATCCGTTCATCCGTTTGGGCGCTACGATGCCACAGACAGACACATACACACACACACACACAGACAGACAGACAGACAGACAGACAGACAGACACGTCAAACTTATAACACCCCGTCGTTTTTGCGTCGGGGGTTAAAAAAGAGAATAAGGACAAAAAAATAGTCCAAAGGGTTTTAACCCTTCAGCGTTCATACAATCTCTGCTAATTTCAGCTCCATCATCAGATATTGTGCTCTAATGTCCTTATAACCACTCTTTAAGAAACGCAATTTTTCCCCGATCAATAGTGTTGACGATAGGATGTTACAGAGCGGAAAGTACCCACGTTCTATACGTTATTTTTCCTCTCTTTATTTATTTCCGTATATTTTCAAACAAAACAACTTGTAAAAATTGCATGCAAAATTTCAGCTCAATCTGAAACTAGGAAGTGGATCAAATTAAACTTGCAAGATTGATTCCAGACAGACAGGTGAAAGTAAATAAAAGCTTGTAAAAGTAGATAGGTACTTTTAGAATAGGAATTTGACAAATCGCGCGAAGTGGAGCGCTGGCTGAAAGTTAACGCCAATAAATTATACCAGTAATTAGTAATATCACGCCCCTTATAGATTCTATTGTTGACATGCAATATAGCACAACCACAACGATCTGGGTCGCCGTAACATTATCTGATAGTCTAACTGGACCGGCGCAACTAGGTTAAGGTATGAACTCGTATTAACTGCGGGTATGTTATATAACACCTTTAGGATTGTGCCTAAGGGCCTTAACACACTATTGAGTTGAAAGAGGGGCGGGAAAAGAGCGAGTTTCGCAACTTTTGAAAAGAAGTAACACCATATGGCTGAAAAAGTTTTTCAGCGTGATGTTTCAGTAAGATTAATACTATACTAGAATTTTTACCACTTCTCTATTACATTCCTAGGCAAACATATTTTTGTATTCGAATTACCTTTATAAAGCCTACCTCATACCCGCTGCGCCCATCGGGTTTAAAAGTAGTATACCTATGTGTTATTGCAAATTCACTAAGTCTATACAAATTTCGCCTCAATCCGTTCAGTCATTTAGTCATGAAGAGGTAACAAACACACGTGCACACACACCATACTTTTATAATATTAGAGAGATAATAGGATAGCTGTATGCATTGATTTAGGGTAGTATACATTATATCGATGCTCCGTATGCAAAATCTGGATACTCACTAGCGAAAAAAAAGGTTTACGAACCAGAACCATACCAGAACCGTTGCAGTACATGCTATTGAGTATATTAAGCTTAATAAAATAAAAGGATAGATACCTTCATTTTAAGTAGCAGCTCATCACAGGATGGTTCATCCAAGCACTGCCGAGTGTCAGTTTGTACCACAATCAACTGTTTTGTCTTGTTCAAAGAGATTTCTGGATGAGTGTTAATGTGATTCCACTGCTTTCTACTTATTAACTGTAGAGGTGTCTCCACTGGAGGTAGGATGTTTTCTGCAAAGTGAGGAAAATTATATTTTATTCAATATACTAGGCTATACACAGAGACATAAAAGTCCAACGGCCCGTTTTGGTTTTTTATTTAAAGGTAATCAATGGTAAAAGTGTTTTACATAATATAAGCAATAACCAAGATTGAAATCCCATGGCAAAGCTAGGCAGACTATAATAAAATCTAATAACATTTTAAATCATGTCATTTGAACTGTATAATGCTTGTAAAAAGGGGGTGGATCATGTGATAATCCATCAGATCAAATATGAAAGTACTTCATCAATTATTATTTATAATGTCTATAAATCAATTAAAAAATACTGAAACAATATAAAATAAATCATGCAATATATCTTCAGACACAAAACAAATAAAGACACTTTTACATTACACAGCGATAAGACTTTATCAAAGGGCAAAATACTTAACAATAAATATATCTCATCGGAGCAATAAATTATATGCTTACCGGCGTTGTTTTGCAGGACAAGTAAATATATTCCAATGATAACTCCTGTAACTAGGATGATGATGAGTAGACTAACTGACACGGTCATGAAAGTGCTTCTTTCTGTGTGTTCGACAGGAGGGAAACGGTGCAAAAGAGGGGTGTCTTCTTGAGGCGCCGGTGAAGGCTCCTCCACTCTGTTAGAATTCTGTCTCGTTTCATGATCTGCAATACGATTCAACTTAAACAATTGCACTTTAAACGCCTTACACACAAAAGTTACCGACATAGTTAAGTACAAATGACATTATGACACAAATTTGTCACAAATTAATATTGATAATGGGAACCCCATTGTGTAGGCGTTTGATAAGAGTGTATTTACTATTCATATTGCTCAGCTGTATGTCCACCATGTTCAACAATAGAATGATTTATGAAATAAAATTTTCCTTAACTCATTTTTTAATTGGATCGAAGCAGTGTGTCTGGTTGAGAATAGGTACTGTAACTAATACATTTGTTTGTATTTTCATTTGTGTTAGATGTGTGATATGAGTATCAGATTACACAGAAATATAGCTACATATTGTATAGGTGGGTTAGTTATGTTCCAGTCTATTAAATACTATGTATGTTAATGATTAATTCAGATAAATTGTTTTATGAGATTATTTAGTCTTCTTATTTAACAAGTACCTAAATTTGTTGACATTAACGATGAATTTAAACTCAACTTCAATTAGGGAGATTTAGAGACTTGTATTAAAACATTTGTTATATTAATTGTCTCTACTATTTTCAACAAATATAAGTTACCTCAATCATGTTCAATATTTCTCTTTATTTAATTCATTCTTGTGCTTGACAGTCGACAACTGAATTAATTTTGATGAAATGGCATTAAAAGTTCTTTGTACTTAACGCACACAATAGAATTAATTTTAAAAAATGAACTAGTCAAGCTATTATAAAGCTCAAAATATGTGTTTTCCAAAGAACAAGTTAAAAACCTAAAAGGAAAACTACTGCACCTTCATAGATGTAACATGGGCTAGTACATCTTAATAATTAGGTACCTATAATTAAAGTCTATTGTGATTTGTTACTCCATTTTCCTTGTTCGAACACCCAAATTTTCATTGCAGTTCTATTATTATTATACAATGTTTATTCAGTTTTAAAGGTGCATTTTAAGATTGGACAATATCAATTCATACTTTTTATTTTGCATTTGATATATTACCTATTAGCCAGTCATAGGCTAGATTGTAATATAAATAGCTAACAACGAAAATAAGTTTTGTTGTGCTCTAATAATAGGAAAAAAAAACTTTAAGAAGTAGGTAGTAGAAGTGCCCTCTGCAACTAATTCTTTTAAAAGTGGCTTATAATTTGCCAATATCGCTCTGATTAAAGAGACCAATAAAGAATGGAGTTTTTCTTTATGACAGGATGAGCAATGGAAGTGCCAACGCAACCCAACAGACAGTGCTTCAATTGTCTGCAATAGATGCAAAGGCCGGTGATGATTATAGAGGTGGCATTTAACCACCCTCTCACTATAAACACACATAACCAGATTGATTGAACTCAATCTCCTTAGATTCCTCCTAATAAACAGGTTTCTTAAAAGTTATAATAAATAGGTACTCATAGGTAGGTGTATAATAAAAGTTTACACCCTTGGTCTAAGGCCAAAGTGCACTTTATTTTAATACTAACTGCTCTGAGTTTCCCCACTGAAAAGTATCCTATGTGCTATTAATAGAATAGAAAAAATTAATAGAATGATCAAAAAAATATCTCCATCTTCACCAAAGAACTCATATTATTGAAAGGAACATGAAAAAGGTGCATTCATTTCTATTTATTGATTATAGCATTACCTTGTTCTCTCAAGGGCCTTGTTTTTATACATAATTAAATGGTTAGTCACAGTTAACTTTGTACCTACCAACTTGTAAGAATGATACTGTAAAAAATGTTTTAATAAAATATTAAAAGTAGACTTACCCACGGAATACAGAGGCTGCATAGTGATACTTTATTATTAATGTGATTATTTAATTAATATATTTTTCACTAGGTTAAACACAAGTACTGGAAAAGCCTTAACATAAATGGATAATAGTGGCCTATTTTACTTTTTTATAAGCCCACATTCTTCTGAGCTTTATAAAAGTAAAATTGGTAATTATTTTAGTATTGTGATATTTACTGCAGCCATAAAATTCTATAATAAATTTATTTTAACGAAGTAAGAAATCTACCAACAAAACTAAAAATCACACAGACTGACAGCGAATCTATTATGACAGTCCGTGACAGCGACTAATGATTGACAATGACAATGACATTTTATCTATTTGACAATTACATATAACAATGTTTGACTTTGACAGCTAATATAAATTAGGCAAGTACAGAAATCGTAGAGCGCCTAAAAAAAACAAATGTCTTTTTTTATACAATTGTCAATGTCAGTGATAAGTGTCAAAATAAAATCAGCTGATTTTGACAGATTTGGACATTTCAAATTTGCATAATTTTTATTATTATTTCAAAAAATGTGTTCGAATAAAGGTCTAAAAGTTGCCGAATTATTCACCAAAGCTATTGCTACAACGAAATGTTTCGATCAGAATCTGCAGAAGGTATAAATCTCACAAAAAAAATATAACCTATAGGATCCCTTTTTTCTGCAATTTGTTATGTTTTTCTTACTTCTTGTGGTTTTCAGCTAAAGGTAGTATGTTGTGGGGATGGTAAAATGAGTGCAGAGTTCCAAGTAGGGCCAGAACACTTAAATCAGCGCGGGACGCTTCATGGTGGGTTTGTGGCTCACCTTGTCGACGCAATATCAACTTATGCCCTTACCACCAACGAAAAAGTCGAAACAAGAGGAGTTTCTATTGATCTTAGTGTTAGGTAAATAGTTACTGACCTATATTTATTAACCATACAACCAATAGTAAACCTATGTCATATTTTCATCGAGCCATTGCCCATTGAAGATTCATAGAACAGGTCATCCAGAAACCTTTGAACTTACAATTTGACTACCCAGGTATGTCTAACAAGTTGAGATGCAAGTAGTTTTATAACATACACATAGTATACTATGTGTAGGTATGTTATAAAACTTAGTTTACAATAAATTGTGCAAAAAACTAAGATCACATTATTATAACTTTACAAACTAGATTCAGCAGTTGATTTTCTTTCAGTTTCATGAGTGCCGCTAGAGAAGGTCAATATGTAATAGTAGAAGCTATAACAAGGAAAACTGGTAAGAAAATAGCTTTCCTTGATGTGGAGGTGAGGAATAAAGAAACAAATGAAGTCCTAGCTACAGGAAAACATACAAAATATATAGGAATTTAATTATTATTATGTATAGATAATATAAGTAGGTAGTAAAAAAGTAGTGTAATTTTGAATTTAAATCAATTTTTAATTTTATAGTAGTGTAAAATAACAATTCTCCATAAATAATGCCATAGCATAATGATGATAGTGTTTTTTTATTCCTGCTACAAATACCTACTTAAAAAGTAGTAGTGTATGGATATGGATACGCGGGCAATTTTCCGTAATTAGGCCTCTTGGCCCATTTTGCATGTGAGTGGGGGTGCTGTATCACTCGAGTCACCCAATCTCTCTGAAGAATCTCCGAAGTAGTAGTGTAACATTGAATTTAAATAATTTTTTACTTGAGTAAAATAACAATTTGCCATAATATACTCATTTGAATTGACGCTTTGAACATTGTAAATTAAATTTCTGTATATAACATGGTATTTGTCTATTCCTTAAATATAATTTCATAGAGATGTGTCATAAAAAGAATTCTACCTGCATTCAGGATCACTGTCCTCTCCCCCAAACTAGGTAGATTCAAAAATGGAATTTTAATTCATTTCTTTCATTCTGTATTAGGTATATATATAGAAATGCTGTTTAATATTGTATTTAGTATAGGATATAATATTTTCTTTCTGATGTTCTCATTATTTTAAATTTGTTTAAATTACCTACATAATAATATTATAAATTATACAACCCTTTAATTTTTAATCCTAAAATCCTGAAGATCTGAAATCTGAAGCAATAAGATAGAGAGGTAGAAAGGAATAAAATAAAACAACATATGTAACGCGGCAACACAGTTTCGAACGCATCTCATCCTCGACCAATGGCGTCTCGCCTTTTCGCCCAATCGCGGCAAAGGACGCTATCGCGGCAAAGGACGCTACCTAACAGTCATTTTATTATTAGTTTGTACGGACTTGAACGGTGAACGGTGACAGTGTGGCATTTTTGTAGTTTTATTTTTTACGTTAAAAATCTTCTATCTCCGAATTGTAATAGTGTGTAATACCTATTTTATTGTCACGGTTATATCTTTTCTGTGTTAAATATATAAAACTTTAAACAGTTTTACAGTGGCTGCCCAACTCGTGGCTCGGACATATTTGTATAAATACGTAACATACATACAATGAATACGCGGAGTAAAAGAAACATTAATGAAGAAAGGAGCAATATTTCAAGCGACGACGCTTATGTTGATGTGTGTAACGACGACAACGAGGCAGAGGAGCAGCGCGCCCGAGGCCGCGGCGCCCCCGCTGCCGTCGATGCCGCCGCCGCCGCGCCGTCCGGCATCACCGGGGCGTCGGCCAACATCAACACAGAGGCCTTTTTGGTCGGCGTCATGGAGTCCTTCGCCAGGATGCAGGTCGAGACGAACCGGACCTTGGTGGAGACCCTTCGCTCGCTCCCCTTCAACAACGGCTCGTGGATGCCGTCGCCGTCGAGTCCCGAAACAACGTCTACAACCGCACGGCCGCCGTCGACGCTCTCGTCTGCGGTCGTCGCGCGCAACTTCTCCAAGTGCACCGCCCGTTTCGACGGAAAGTCGCAGGACGCGGAGGTGCTGGAGGCGTTTATAGACGCGGTGCAGGTGTACAAGGAGTGCGCCGGCGTCAGCATCGAGCACGCGCTGCGCGGCCTGCCGCTGCTGCTGGAGGGGGACGCCGCCGTGTGGTGGCGCGGCGCGCGCGCCTCCGCCCTCACCTGGACCGAAGCCCTAGCGCGCATGCGCGCCATGTACGGAGTGCAAAAACCGGCTCATAAAGTGTTACGGGAAATATTTGCTACGGACCAAAATGAGTCGGAAAGGGCCGAAGTGTTTGCGTGTAAAGTGCGTGCGTTAATAGTTAAGTTGCCGTACGCAGTACCTGTGCCTATGCAAGTTGACATTATTTACGGTTTGCTACACCGTCGTGTTAGAAAAAGATTAAGAAAAGATAATATTGTTGATGTCGATAGTTTGGTCGTGAAGGTGAGAGTCATCGAGGATGAGATTTGCGACGTAAGTAAAGTTCCCAACTCAAATTCATGCGCGTCTAAAGTGAATATAAATATACCACGCGCGAGCGCGGCGCCCGCGGCTACCGCGCAGCCGATCGAGTCAAACGATCGGGGGGCTACCATCGGTTCGCGCGCTACCACTGTCTCGAAACTCGACTCAAACTCGAACGAAAATACGAAACGCGATAAGCGCGCTCGTTGCTCTTTTTGTAAGACGTATGGACACGTCGTAGCCGACTGTCGTAATTTACAAGATAAGAATAATAAACAGAAGTCGAACGCGAACACGCCCGAAGTTGCAAGTAGTAGTGCGGGGTCTACTAACCCTATACGTTGTTACGGATGCGGCCAACCCGGGGTAGTCCGATCGAAATGTAATGTTTGCTCGGGAAAAACGTTCCCCCGAAATCTTACGATTTTAATACGGTTTCGACTTCGGATACCTCTTACGCGACTCAACCTATAATACCCATCACTATTGCGGATAAGGAAGGCGTCGCTATTCTCGATACGGGCGCCACTTGTAGTGTCGCCAGCGCGACGCTACATAATATTTTACTAACCGAAGGCATACAGTTTTTAGAAACCGAGCGCACCATAGGGCTTGCGGATGGTTCTCGCCGACAAAAGTTAGTTCTTACTGCGACTGTACCGGTGATTGTTAAGGGTAGGCAGGTAGATACTGAGTTTATGGTGTTCCCTGGTGAAAACACTCGTACCTTACTAGGCCGCGATTTTATTAAAAATGGTAAGATTACTATGGACATAGCGCAGGAGTCATGGCACTTCTCAGATAAGCCTGATGAGATATTTTGCTTCGTACGACCTTTTGTTCCTAAAGAAAAAGACCTTATGCGAGCCGACGTATCAAGTGTTACGTTGCGCGACGACGAAGCGACGGAGTTACCACCGGAGCACAAGGACGCGCTCAACGAGTTTTTACGTAGCAGAGCGTCCCAGTTTGCCACCGAAGGCCCTCCTACGGACTTCGCCGTCCACAAGATCAAGGTAAGTGAACATCAGGAGCCCCTCTCTTCACCGCCTTATAGGTTGTCACCGCCGAAGAGGGATGCATTAGAACAAGAGCTGCAGAAGTTACTCGCTGCTGACGTCATAAAGGAATGCGAATCACCGTGGGCTTCTAATGTCGTCCTGGTGAAGAAGAAAGATGGGAGTCAGGCTGATGAGACGAAGCCGTTCGTCCTCAAAACTGACATTAGTGGATACGCTCTTGGGGCGGCTTTGCTTCAGGGGGAGGGGAGTGACGAGCGACCAGTTGAGTATGTGTCAATCGTACTGCTCGAAGCGCGCGATGTGCACGAGAAGGCTCAGGCGACACAGAAGACGTATGCTGACGAGGGTCGCCGTCCTGCACCAGATTATGAGGTAGGAGACCTTGTTCTTCCAAAGACCCAAGGGTCTAATGACACTTCCAAGGGACAAACAACTAAATTTATTCCCAGACGTGACGGACCGTACAGAGTCAAAGGGGTTGTTGGGAGTAGCACGTATGCCGAACGCATTAGTGATGGTGTCGCTCTAGGAAAATATCACGCCTCGTGTATTACTCCGTTTGTTGGCCCCGTCCAAGCTCCTATCCAGGAGAAGCGTAAGAGGGGTAGACCTCGTAGGGCTAACCCAGTCTCCGGGACACAACGTCTGGGTTAGAGGGGGAGAATGTAACGCGGCAACACAGTTTCGAACGCATCTCATCCTCGACCAATGGCGTCTCGCCTTTTCGCCCAATCGCGGCAAAGGACGCTACCTAACAGTCATTTTATTATTAGTTTGTACGGACTTGAACGGTGAACGGTGACAGTGTGGCATTTTTGTAGTTTTATTTTTTACGTTAAAAATCTTCTATCTCCGAATTGTAATAGTGTGTAATACCTATTTTATTGTCACGGTTATATCTTTTCTGTGTTAAATATATAAAACTTTAAACAGTTTTACACATATTATTTTTTTATGTTTTTTTTTGCATGCTAACATCAACTGATTGGTATTTGATTAAATATTTGAAAATAGATCACAAAGTGTATTTAGAAATCGTTAATCAGTTGTTACAAAAAGGTGAAGTGACACTAGAGGCAACATTGTCTAATTAACCTTTAAGTGACGTGGTTTAGTCATAAAAAGGGTCTTGACAGACAGACGGACGGGTTCCGTTTTTTCCTTTCGAGGTACGGAACCCTAAAAACATGATGACGTAAATGGTCAAACTCCTCAGCTACTAGCGCTTCAATTGTTTTTTAGCGGGGGTGGATTGAATTAGTTTGTAAGCCTAAATTTAAATGGGGTGGTTGCAGCCCGATCGAGCCGCTCGGCAGTTTAAGGGTTAAAATAAGGTTCATATTTTGCTAACGTGCCGTCTGTGAGACACCCACGTTAGTACTTAAAGGTTAACTAGTGACAATCAATATAAACCGATCAAAATAAAATAGACCAAAATGTTATAGACATACATACATAGATGCGTTCTCCGTTCTTACTAAGCATTGAAGATAACTGTGCCATAGGCCATGAATAGAAAATAGCTTTTACGGTCAGTTCTCGTCAAAAAAACATTGGTTGGTAGTACGTATTTATTATTTATTAGGTCACTTCCATCCGTGATCGTCCTCTGGAGAAGCATAAAATGTGGTCTGAGGATTGCTCCTCAGCAGTGAAGGAACGACGAAGAAAAGAAGGTAGAACGCTTAAGATAATAGAAGTTTAGTAACTTTGTCAAGTAGGTAAAGGAGCGCCTTTTTACTTTACGGTTCTATGTGTCTCAGACCTTTTCATTTTTGTCGGGTTACAATGATTGCCACCGGTGTAAATTAGCCAATTCGGCATCAGGGAGATACCCTCACCTTGAATTAGATGGTTTCAATTATATGAATGCCTGATAACTGATATAGGTACTCGTATTTGCAGCGTTGGCCAGAAGTAGGGTAGGTAAATAAATACCTACTTTCTCAAAACAAAAAAAATATAGATTATAATCATATATTCATCATCATAATAGATAAAAATCAAATATTCGTAAAATTGACCATAATATTGTTTTTTTTAGAACAACTGAAATCAGGGCTAACTTTAATTCAATATGGTTTGTCATGTGGCATAACACTTTTGGCCACAGCTGTTACAATAAATTATAGTAATATTTAAAGGTCAGTACTGAACAGTAATGAACGATGTACAAGAAATTATTTCATGATTAGCAGAAAACCTCGTTTTTTTACCACTTTCTATTTGACGGTTCGTGTATAATAATCCCTTAAGTATTACTACAAGTTTTTGTTTTAGAAACTCTGGAAGTAGCTTGTTTTATTATATTATGTGATTATGTTGAATCAATGCAACTATTTTCTATAACATTTCGATTATTATAGTATAAGATCCCAGATCTTCCAGACATCAATCCGCCGTCGGTCCAAATCAGCACAAATATCACGTGCTTACGTAATCACGTGATATTTGTGCTGATCATTTGTGCGTCATTACGTAATTTACGAATATAAGGCATAGGTGTATACGAATACAATGCGTTACAACTTACAACCATCAGAAATAAGTTAAGTCTCGCCGATCTGGGATCTTATTCCTTGTTTAGACATTTAATATTGTTCACAATTCTAACATCCAGAATCCAGAGATTAAAATGTGTTAATAATTTAATAGTAAACGACACATATTAATATTATTAACTGCTATAATGTGTATAAGTAGATATTAATTATTATTATTTATTTTAAATCGCAATCCACTACATAGTCACGGGTAGATATCAAATCATTCGATAATTAGTTTAGTGTCATTGTTATCATCTGAAACTGATTCATTATAAGTCGTCCTTTGTCCTCTTAAGAGCGCTTATACCGCGGGACGCTCTCTCGCTCGCAAAAGGTGTTTTCAGTTTTATATAATAGGTGTTTAAAAAAATACCAAGATGATATTGAAAAAAAAAAAGTTTTCAAAATTGCACCCCTGCACAATGAAAACACTTTTAAAATGTGTACAATAATATTGCAGAGGGTTCCTCTCGAGGAAAGTTTAAAAGTTAATTTAAATGAATTTATGTTTCAAAATGTATCAAGTTGTGTGAGCGAAAGAGCGCGGCATAAGCGCTCTTAAGGTTGTGGCTCATTGATAAAACTCCGTTTCTATCACTAGACACGACAATAATCGAGTGCTCGTACGATGGCGGAAAGTAAAAAAGAAAGGAGTAAAAATTTTCCTGGGATAAGTGGCACTAAAGGGCACAATTAATATGATGAATTTGTGCCAAAACAGAAACTGCGTTACCTACCTATTATTTGTCGTGGTCGGGCCAGGAATCCGTAATCACACACAAGCTCGCTCACAGTGAACTGTCTGCCAATATGTGTTGTTAATGTAAAGAGGTGTCTCAAGAGAGATCCTTGAAGCTCACATTATTTTGCCGGGCTATTATTAAGCGAACTGTCGACTGTGTCTTTCTATAGTTTAATATAGGTGTTTCTGCACTAAGTCGCCGGTCGCACGCTCTGTTTTGGTCCCAGTGGACTGAGATGCCGGCGGCTAGTTGACAGTGCATAATAGCCCTAAATAGCGCTACAAGCCTCATAAAATTATGGGCAGCATTTATTAATAATCTGTTCCTGCCGGGCGGTAAAATCAAATATAATATGTAGGTACTTATGTAAGTGTAGAACCTACGAGTATGTTCGGGTAAAATGACCGACATGAATGAGCCGAGCCGACCTCATTGTTTAGCCCGAATGGATTGTCCATTCGGCATTGGTGGGATAAAATCGAACATATAATAGGGGCATGTAGATTTTCATCCGGCGTGGCGTTCCATTCTATTCGAATACCTACTGCGGAACCGAACCGTCGAATCTTCAGATGATGACGATGAAACATTAACATATTAATAGGTACATACAATAATTGCAAAACAACAGTCAGTTTTCTTAAATATTTCACGTACCTAATTCGAATATAGGTTCTAGGATGAATATTAGACACATTTAACCTTATCTTTAAAACCTTGCTTACAAACCGCACTTTAATTAAACCATATAGGTTCTACAAGCTCATGACTTCAATCTTCACCTTAATCCTAATAAGTATAATATACCATGTAGTTATTTTAATAAAACAACTACACGAATTAAGCACACAACCAGAAAAGTAGCCTTTATTTTGAAGGGTCATTATAAGGCCCACATCTACGATCTCTCATAATACAGACCAAAACTTACCAATTAGGATTTTTTGTGCTTTTAGCGACTTTTTTCTGTGTTATAATATTACGAGTAAATAGGCGCCTACTATAGAACTTGATTACATAAATTTAATATACTACACAGACTTTCGACTCTTTTCATAGACATGTACCTAATCATTTTACCTACTTACAATAAGGGCTGACTCACACTGTAAACGTATTATAGCAACTATTAGTGCCCCAGGGTATCAAGCGGCCTTGTCGCCGTGGTTATTTCTTTCATGGCATACTACTTCGACACACTTTTATGGCGGCCAGCGCAGCGACTACGGTAGTCGCTCCTAGTCGTGTGGCCAAAACGTAGTCCGCGATCTTTCAAGCACATTGCATGTGCATAGGCAACTAGCCCCTCAAGCCAAGCGTCTAAAGAAATGTGGTTTAAAAATGTCTTTAGAGATTTCAGTGGATATCGTTTGTTTCTGAAAATCTAAACCTATCAAATTGGTACATCCCAGCTTGTACGAAACCCACTTATAGCGTCGCAACACTATGCTTTTATATTTTCAAGAAAAGTAGCGTAGCTTTGCGTTACCGCGCTTCCAGTGTGAGTCAGGCCTAGGCTTCAACCCCAAACAATTTTCATTATGACTAAACCTAAGTTACTACTAATTCTACAACAATTTTTAATAGATAGTAAAGTACCTAAAGTAAATTTATTGAAATAAAACAGTGGCTTCTCCCGTACAGTGCTTCTTAATGAATTATGCTATTAACAAGATAGTACATATTTGCCTCGATTATATATAATTTAACAATATTTAGTCTGGGTATTTCTAGATAAATGAATATCTTTATTGTATCTTGTAAATTAATAACATAGTAAAAAGTATATATTATTACCTATTATCGTGCTCTTCCAATGCAATTTGTGAAAATGCGCAGTAATGCGAGAAATTTCATTACACAGGTACTTATGTTACAAGATTTAGCTCCAATATGAGCTACAAGTGAGAACAACGATCTCTCTAAGAAGGTATGTCTTATAAAGATGTAGTACGACCGGCACAATTTGCACACTTGCTGCGTGCCAAAGTCTTGACGAAACTTTATATCTGGTAAAAATCTTAGCATGTAATTTTTTTTTCCTTTTCCATTTTTTATTGGGCGTGAAATAGATTATAATCATGCTTTTAATACATAATACAGACTAGTTTCTATTAGTCATTAAACATTTATTTAAGTAATTGCTAAGGTTTCGATTACAATGAATATATTCGAACATGGATCCTATTCATAAATTATTTATGTTAAGTCCAGAATCCTGAGTAAATGCATCACTGTGTAAGTAAAATCCTTAAACACCTACAACAATCTAACGTGAATATGAAGCTCACAATAATGTAATAACACCATCGAAAAATAGACAGTGGGTTATATATTATATAAGTTGGATAAAGGTTGTAAAAAGACGTAAGATTTGAGATCGTCAGATAAAGAATGAAAATCTATTCATTAGGTATATAGTTGGACCACATATTGAAGACACGAGGAAATAAAATTAATTGAAATTGCGAATTTATGGATGCTCAGGTTCTACTTTGCAGCTTTCTTCCAGATATTCAATGCGCTCCTTCAACATCTGCACCGTCTTGTGAAGATCATATTGAGAGTTCTCTAAGGTCACCAAACGTTCGTCTTCTTTGTCAGCGAGTAGGGCGTGACGTCGCACTCGGCTTCCTTCCTCTTCGAATCCGTTATCTTCGTCGCAAGTCGTGCAGTCAGCCCAATAACGGAAGTCAATAGAAGGAAGATCGTCGCAAGAAATAAGTCCATCTTGCAACTCCGGAAGGATAAACACGTTCTCACCAATGGTATCCATATTGTCGCCGTTATCGCAAAGGACGCGAGCCAGACTTGTCTCTTTGATTTGCCGCAACTGCTCGGGCTTGAACACGGACGGGTTTTCATACCAGAAACGATCGCCATCTCTCAAACGCACGAACTGTTCCAATAGCAAACATCTAAACAAGGGACCGATTTTGCCGCCTTCTACTTGATCTTCCAAAATACCACCGACCCAAACATCGATATTATGAACTGAACCATATAATTCTCTCAGTTTATCTCGGATTTCCTTGTTAGATATTTCTCCAGCCAAGTCATCGAAATCATTCACTTCACTCATGTTGCAGAACTGGCGGAATTTCGTGTACGGTGGGATACCATGATCGCGGCTTCGTTGGATGTTAATAGCAGCTAAATCGAGAGCTACGGCGTGCGTGCTGTAAAACAGCTTCTCGGTAAGTTCGGAGTTGAGGTTTTGGGTAGGAGTCTTAAGCTTTGCTGGTGTTGTGAACATGCCTCTTATTAAAGGATCAACTCCACCTTCATCTACTAGCCTCCAGGGTGAGAAAAATGCATGTCGAAGAAGCAAATGTCCTTGAGGAATAGGTTCGAAATTTTCGTCGTAACGATGCAATATAGGATTGATCATTGAGTGTCCGAATCTTAAAGCTGCAGTTGCGAAAACGTTTGAAACGGAAGGGTTAATATTTGGATTGTATTCCTTGAACTTTCCAAGTTGTTTATATCCCTCGGGACCAAGAACTATTGGTAGCCAATGTTCGTACGTTATGTGTTGAATTTGGGCTCCAACTATTTTCCTTGACTCTTGGTAAACTTTGTCTCCATTCCAAATTGGATTAATAGTCTTTAAACGAAGTGCAATGCGGTTGTGTTCCCTCATCCAAATCGTGTGGAAGGCAGCTAATCCTATCTGTTCATTCGCCCTAATATCACCTGCCATGAAACAGTTACGTGTACTTTCGTCCAGATTTCGCCTGCAGTCCATACCGTTTATGCCAGTTGTAGGCAACAAAGGTTTTTTTCCTGGGAAAGTAGCACCAACCCTGAGTAATCCGTTGTCATTTGTTAAATCTCTTAAATCCTGGGCAACGTCATCTTGAAATCCGTATACTTGTGATGCATCAATGAAAGATGTAAGTTGGTTTATTTGTTCTCTTGGTTGTAAAGTACCGAACAGCACGGAAGTCATGCCTGAGCCGCAAACAGCGCTTGTTCTAATAAAATCGATGCACCTACGGTTTGTAACGCGAGAGTCGTTTTGAGGAACTTCAATAGGAAAACATGGAGGTGCGTAATCACAAGTTTTCTTACAATCCACGCCGTCCCATGTTTGAGAGCTGACGGATGGTAATGAATGGTCTAAGTCATGGTCCAACCATTGGCCCCACTGCATTGCCATATGGGTGATTTGTACGTCTTCGGAAATTTCGGTTGTAGTTATTATCCTTGTCGAAACTAATCTCGCGCTTGGTAAATGGTACCCGTTATACTTCATCTCTTTATTCCAACCCACGGGCTGACTGAAACCATTCTCGTATATAGGGAAGAGAACACGTCTGAATCCGGTCAAAGACGATCCCCAAGTAGGGTTGGCGAAATTATTGCAAGTTCCATCTATGCTGCGGTATTTAGAATGAAAGCACATATCTAAACAGTTGCGATATTCCCTATGAGCTACGCATCCAGAAAGTCGAGCAATAACATCGAGATGTTTATTTGTCAGAATATTTTGATAGTTAAAAGGTTCAGCAGAAGTGACTGTTCTTCCAGCCTGCACGTACTCCTTGACTTTGTCTAAAGTTCTCTCATATATCTCAGCAGCACGCGCTACCTCTCTTGCAGGTGCATTGGGAAAGCGTATTATTCTATACAAATCGTGGATGTTATTCTTGGCACTCTTGTTACTGAATAGATCGTCCATAGTTCTTTCAATAGCTTGATCGACATCACGCATAGCTTGAGTTATAGCGATATTGACATATGCGTCGCCAGGTAGAGTGTGGTCTTTTACTGTTAAAAACACTGAAGCAGTATCTCGTCCGTAGTCATTGAAAACTGTACATTCGTAGCGTCCCATATCTAGGAGTGAAACATTTCTAATAACAAGACTGCCAATCACAGTAATCGCGTATTTGTCATCGAGCTCTACCCGTGATCCATCTTTTCTCCACTCTACAACAGCAGGAGGCTCGCTCTCTACCTCACAGGGCATTTGAACAGTAGTCTCTTTAAATGCATCCGTATCCTCAGGCTTCAGTATGATTTTAGGAGGTATAATAATTTCATCAGCAATACTTAAGCGAACCGAAACTTCGATTTGTCCTTCGCTGTTTTCAGCCCTGCAATGATATAACGCGTCGTCCTCATCGGATACTTCAATGATTGTTAAATTTTGGTTCTCGTTGCTAAGTACAATATTTATTTCATCAATTGGCAATGTATTTTTAAACCATGTAATAGTTGGCTTCGGAACTCCTTTAGCTTTGCAAATGAAAACAGCGTTATCTCCCAGTGATGCTGTTTGAGTTTTCGGAACTACTACGAAAGACGGTTTAACTGTAACAAGAAAAGGCTTATTAAATGAAAATGAACCTATTTAGTATATAACTAGGTACCTATACAATTGAACAATTTAATATTACCGTTGACTTCAAGTGTCGCAGCAGCATTTATTTTTCCATAAATATTTTCAGCTTGGCACGTGTATTCACCCGCATCGGTTTCCTCCACATTCTCTACGAAGATAGATCCATTTCTATGAATTGACATGCGTTCTGTGAGAAGAATCCTTTCTCCGTTGAATAGCCAGACTATATGAGGCCTCGGGTTTCCTTTAGCAACACAATCAAAATGGACGGACGATTGATTGTGTCTAGCCGACTGATTGATGGGAGTAAATGCGAATATAGGTGCTCCTAGAAATAAATAAAGGTAAAATTAGCAATGGGGATCATCCACAATAAGTGATCAGCCCTTATGCACCCATGCAGGGTAGAGGCCTCCTTATGATTACGCCACACCACACACCTTCCGGTCCCGTGCGAATCGCATCCAGAAATAGATACAAGTAAAAATAACTTACCAATCTCCTCTGTTTTGTTGATGATCATCCTTGCTGGTTTGGAGTGAGCTTCACCGGCCGGATTTTTAGCCATGCATTCAAACACTCCGACGTCCGTTTCATCTGCGTCATGCACCATAAGTGTTCCATTATTTAGAACTTCATACCGATTCGTATCTATCGGGATTTCTGCCGAGTCTCGGAGCCAAACTATTTCGGGTGCTGGTTCTCCGGTGGCTACGCAAGTGAACATTGCATCTTCACCAAAGTTAACGACAACATCTACAGGCTCGGAGGCAAATTCAGGATGTTCTGAAAAAAATCAATATTAAGTTAGAAACATCTATAGAGAATGGAGGTATACAACCCTTATTTGGTTATTCTGCCATTTTAAACTTAGTTCTTTGATGGTCGACAACTGTGGTCGCAGAGTATGTAATCCTATACTTTTAACTATAATAATATCTGTTTTGTAGGTTTTTTCCAATTATTTGTTTTCTAGCTATGTCCAGCGATTTACGCGTTGAAGTGGCCTACGTACTGTTCTAGAGTCTAAGCGTATTACATTCTACCTCTAGAGGTTATACATACCACTCCATCCAGTCCAAACATTCGTACAAATTTTTCTGTTTAGCTTTTTTATATTTTTGGTATATATTTTATTATATGTTGTCCTGACCTATTAAAACTAATATATTGTGGATTGTGAAGTATATCAATACGGAATAATTAATTGAGCTTGTGCTTACGACAATCAAAGTCTTCCTCGGACATGGCAGAAAGAGAGACGCCGGTGAGTGATGGTGGTTCGTAGCATGAAGCCGCTACGTTCATGCTGCTGTGATTAGCTAGCATCTTCACCATCCAGAGCAAGGAACAGTCGCAGACCAGCGCGTTGCTGTCCAACCGCAGCTTGCGCAGGACCGGCATGCGAGAGAACGTTCCCGACGGGATCTTCTGTATGTTGTTGTTATGAAGATACCTGCAGGAACCACCAATCAGCATGTGTTTTTCGAACTTCACACCTTTGGTGGAACAAGGGTACATCTAAGCAATTTTACAAAAATGACCTGAGTATGCAGAAATGCCTTACAATGTCCTTCAATCTCAAATCTTTAAAATGGCTTTCCTGGGAAGTTGCAAAAATTTCAATTGTGCCCTTGTTCCACCAAAAGTGCCTTATATAATTTTAACATTAAAATGGTTTATCTAGAAGGTATTGCAATTAGCCGTTGCAATAGAAATGAATAGGAGTACTTTCCCGTTTAATTGAACTGACCTATATGTTGGCGAACTTTAAAAAGATTTCAAGATATGCCAAACATTTCGCTGAACAATTTTTATTTTAACTTCTCTTTAAATAATGGCTCTTTTACAACCCTTTATATCACGAGTAGGTATACAAAGAAGTCTCTTTAGAAACTTTTATAACCTAATTGACTTGAAGTACTTTAGATAACAAGCAGTTCTGTGAAATAGGTAATTCGGGGCAGTCGTTAGAAGTAAGTGGCTTAAGTGTTTAGTCTAAGCTTCCTAATTAATATCTAAACTCTTAAACACACGAGGGAACTAGCCGTGGAAAGTTATCAAGGTACTTACAGTCTCTCCAGCCGGGGCATGTCTGAAAACATGTTTGGTGTGATGTGATAGATTTCGTTCACGTGTAAATACCTGAAAATTATAATAAATAATTACTACCCCATACGAATTGAGGCTTTAATTTAAAAATGCTAGAAACTAATTCAATCCACCCCTGTTAAAGAACAATTGAAGCTAAGGAGTTAAACCAAAAATTTCATAAAAATCAGTCAAGATGTCTCGGAGTTCAATATAAACACTGTGCGTGTCACAGTAAACTGTTTTTTTTATATTATATTAACCGACCTTTAAAAAAGGAGTAAAGACTTACAATTTTATTAAATTATTTTTAGAAATAAGAATCTAAGTATTTCTGTATTTTTTAGGCTTCCGTAGTCAACAAGGAACTTACTTAATTATAGTTTCGCTTTGCCCGTCGTCCGTCCGCGGTTTTGCGCAGAGAATAAAAGTCTGCTAAAGCATTAATTTTGCACAGCGGAGGTTAATGATTAGGGTAAAAGAACGGTAACTAAAAATAAATTTAATTAACTTAGGGTACACGTAAGATTGAGATGTTTTTTTCTGGTTTATCCCATCACGTGGGGTATAGCTATAGACACCACTTCAGACCCCGAGAGCTGTCGAGATTTTCAAGCGTAATGTACTTGGTTACTGGACTTTTCAAGCACATGTGTGATGCATGTGTGTTATTGATTCGAGTAAAATTAAATATATTGCACACTGAAAATCCGCTGCGTTTTTGTACCTACTATGTCTAGAGGTATAGTCGATCTATGACATCATAACGAATAACGATACCACCTATCAACAAGTACAAGCAAAATAAAGAAAAAAATTGGACGACAATCACGTTTTCATTCTTAAACGTTACTGAATAGAATATGATGAAACTTACACTGAGTTGGAATGTAAGCCACAATAGAAAGGCGAAGACAAACTTACGTTTCTGAAATCTTAAATTTGACATATTTTTTCGGAAGCCTCTAAAGATTATCTCATCTAGATTTATCGCAGTTCCAACAATATTATAATAATATTATACATTTATTCAACCTCATTTGTAAAAATTGGTTGAAAAAGGGCATACATCTAAACTTATATTTTACGAAAAAACGCATGTTGTTAAACTGAAATTCCAGTTAGCACGTACCTAATACCCACTACCTATAGAACAAAGGCGGTCTCTCCATACGACTTGGCGTTCTACTCTAGACTTCCATGTAAAATTAATTTAACAAAGTGCTGTAGAAGAGAACAGCATAGATGAAAATCGATTGTTCTCATACGTCGTTAACATCTGTTATTTAAGACTCATAAATGATAGAATACGATTCTTTGGAATAAAAGTGGCAGCATTACCTTTGAGACTAGTGTCTCTCGACTTTCCCAATCTACGCGAGCTCGATCGAAAGCTATCTCGGTCATTTGATAGAAAATTGTGTAAATGTATCATCTTTTTTTTTCATTATGGGCCGAAACACATAACCGCGTTGCGGCGCCGCGCCGCTGAAATCGGCAGTTTGCGTTGCGGCGTCGCGAAAAAGATTAACCACGATCTCGGGTGATGTAAAGCGACGATGCGGCCGTAGATCATAGATGACTAAACTTAGAACACGGTCATAATGACCGCTTGGCGATATGGTTTTGTACAGTGGGTGGTAACTTTAGCCACGATCTCATCGATCTAGAGATATTAAATAATGTACCTACTTAAGAGGGCTTATTCATCTGGACGCGCTCTCGCTCGCACTATTTGATATATTTTGCAATATAAATTCATAGAATTATCTTTTTGCAAATTCCGCAAGAAAATCCCTGCATAATATTAATGCACACATTTGGGTATTTTTAATTTTAGTACTGGGTAGCCCTGTACTAATTATGGGCAGCGTTATCTCTTACCATCAGCAGAGCGTCTTGCTCGTCTTCTTACTTCGTTGTATAAAAAAAAATGAAGGTAGTCATTTTGTCAACGTTAAATACTTACAGTTGCTCCAAATGTATTAGCTCCTTAAAGACGTCAGTGTCGATATAGTTGATCCGGTTGCGATAGAGGTAGAGGTACTTCAGCCGTCTCAGACCTCGGAACACGTCGGTCTGGAGAGCATGGAGATGGTTGTCGTTGAGGAGCAGCGATCGGAGCTGCGTCAGGTGTTCCATGCCCCCCGGGACGAGCTCGCGGATCGTGTTGAAACGGAGATCACTGGGGACAAATGATTTATGTTAATTGAGGTATCATAAATCTTCTTCTTAGCGTATATCCCGGCTAAGACAGGTCCGCGCTCCTACTTTTTAGGGTTCCGTACCTCAAAAGGAAAAAACGGAACCCTTATAGGATCACTTTGTTGTCCGTCCGTCCGTCCGTCCGTCCGTCCGTCCGTCCGTCCGTCTGTCTGTCAAGACCCTTTTTCTCAGGAACGCGTGGAGGTAACAAGCTGAAATTTATAGGAAATACTAAGGTCCATTGCCTCTTAGAGCTGTGAAAAATTCAAACTTCTAGGCCAACGCAATCAAAAGATATAGTCGAATATGTCGCAAATTTTCGACATTACCAAATAAATCAAAACCTACGGGGCACTTCCCGTGAACTCAGAATCTTGAAATTTGGCACGAAGCAACTCCTTAGAGCACAAATAAAGGAAAAATTGCAAAAACCATAAATTTTTAATTTCATCATATGAAAAATATTTTTTGAATAATTTTATACTTACCACCCCTTTTCTCATGAACGCGTGCAGGTATTAAACTGAAATTCATATCAAATACTAAGGCCTATAATACCTTTAAACTGTAATAAAATCAAACCTCTATGTTAACGCATTCAAAAGAAACAGTAATTTTAGCCGAAATTTTAAACACGCAACTACTCTCAAAAAACCAAAACCTACAGGGTACTTGCCGTGAACGTAGAATCTTGAAATTCGGTAAAAAGCAATTTCTTAGAGCACAGATAAAGGAAAAATTGCGAAAATAGTACATTTTTAGTTACATCATATAAAAAAATATTTTTAATAATTTCATACTTACTACCTTATTTCTCATGAACGCGTGCAGGTATTAAACTGAAATTCATATCAAATACTAAGGTCTATAATACCTTTAAACTGTAATAAAATCAAACCTCTATCTCAACGCATTCAAAAGAAACAGCAATTTTAGCCGAAATTTTAAAAACGCAACTTCTCTCAAAAAACCAAAACCTACAGGGTACTTGCCGTGAACGTAGAATCTTGAAATTTAGTAAAAAGCAATTCCTTAGAGCACAAATAAAGGAAAAATTGCGAAAATTGTACATTTTTAGTTACATCATATAAAAAAATATTTTTAATAATTTCATACTTACTACCTTATTTCTCATGAACGCGTGCAGGTATTAAACTGAAATTCATATCAAATACTAAGGTCTATGATACCTTTAAACTGTGATAAAATCAAACCTCTATCTCAACGCATTCAAAAGAAACAGCAATTTTAGCCGTATTTTTTAACTCGCGACTACTCTCAAGGGAATCAAAACCTACAGAGTACTTGCCGTTAACTCAGAATCTTGAAATTTGGTTCGCAGCAACGTCTTAAATCACAGGCACAGGAAAAATTGCGAAAACTGTAAATTTTTAGTTACATCATATATTTTTAATAATTTTGTGTTATAATATTTTTAATAATTTTGTATTTACTATCCCTTTCCTCAAGAACGCGTACAGCTATTAAATTGAAATTCATACCAAATACTCAGCTTTATAATATCTTTAAGCTTTTAAAAAATTAAACATCTATGTCAACGCAATCAAAAGAAACAGCAATTTTAGCCGCATATTTTCAAACTCGCAAGTACTCGCAAGGGAATCAAAACCTACAGTATATAAAATTATACCCACTTTTCCTTAGGGTTCCGTAGAAACCCGTAGGTTTATACGGAACCCTCGGTGCTCGAGTCCAACTCGTACTTGACCGGTTTTTTTCTCTCCAAAAGCACGAGAGGTATCATAATATTATTATGAATAAATAAAATGATGTCTGGACTCATACCAAACCGGCAGGGTCGAGGTGGCGCAAGAAAGCTACATATGGGGGATTTGGTATGGGGTCTTTAAAAAGTTTACCTAGGCTTTCTACGGAAATGATAGTGCTATGATTTTCTGATCTTTATATATGTCTATATCAATTTTATTTCACATAAAGGTATCAGGTAGCTATCAACTTATCTGAGTAGGTACAGAATTCCTACAA
This sequence comes from Hemithea aestivaria, assembly GCA_947507615.1. Lineage (NCBI taxonomy): Eukaryota > Metazoa > Arthropoda > Insecta > Lepidoptera > Geometridae > Hemithea > Hemithea aestivaria. The sequence goes on from OX382323.1 coordinate 9,305,893, forward strand.
AATTAATAGGGTAGTTAAAATTCACTGAAAATATGTAGACAAGAGACAAGAGTAAATACATATTAATAAATATTGATTGGTAGGCAAATAACTTTTATTTCCCTCACAGAAAATAAAATGAAATCGTCGAGCACCACTAACAAGAACTGCTGCGGAAGTGTAGCAATTTATTTTTATTCGGAAATATAAATCGAATTCAGAGCCATTACTGCTAAAATTTTATCCCTTTCATTTTGTTGAACGCAGCTTTTATTCTATGTTATAACAAAAATACAAAACCTACAAATACAAGTATATTTGAAAATATTCTATTTTATGGAATAGAACAGCTGCATCAGCTTTACCTCTCTTTAATATTACAGCGATTTAGTCTACAATATTCAACTTTATTATGCCTTTATCCCGTGAGCTGTGTTTACCTAGCTTTCTAGGAATCTTCAAGGCACGAATGTAGAGGTAAATAACCAACGTTACTGTGTATATCACGTTAACTTTCTACTAGGCATCTAACGTGGTTCATCGTCGACCGAATCTGTACTTTCCAACAGGTGGGATGTGGTCTAACCTAGGCCTAGTAGGTAACCTAAAATAATAATTATGTCGCTCTTTAACACGGGCTAAACCCGGGCCTTTTTATAGGCGTACACGGAGACAAAAAGTCCAACGCGCAGAGGCCCTTTTGAGCTTTTAATATAAATGTAATGGGTGACACTTATTGGAGTCTGTCTGTGAGTCCATCCATAGAAAATGGGCTCAAAGACAGTCTCCGCCAAGTGACGGGACTATTGCTAATTAATGGAAACTACTTGAACTAGGTTATGGATGTGTATTCTAAATGGATGGTTAATGAGGCTATTGCTAGGACTACGGCACCTGCCACTTCCGTCCCATAAGGAAATATATAGGCAGGTGATGACTCGCCACTCACTAAACGGGCCCCCATAAAGGCCGGCATTACATAGCCGACGAGAAGGGCAACGTTGGTGCAAGTGGCTGGAGGGGGAGAGGTGTCCCTGGACTTTAAACACGTAGGCCAACTCGCCACTTATGCTTCACATCCTCCCTCCGAGCGTGCAGCTCTCGCGACTCCACTCTGGCCGGCCAATGAAGGCAAGCACAGAGGCGGGGGACTGTTCCTCGTCAGTGTTCACTCCGACCGGCCAGTGAAGGCAAGCCGGAGATGAGGAACAGAATCCTCCCCCGGGAGCACTCGGGTCCGTGGGGTCGCTACTCCCCAACAGCTCGCCATAAGCTGCCCTGCGGTGCTCGGGTCCGTGGGGTCGCTACTCCCCAACAGCTCGCCATGAGCTGCCCTGCGGTAGACAATAATAATTATTATTATTATTGTCTCTGTGCTCGCCTATAAAAAGGCCCGGGCTTAGCCCGTGTTTAAGAGCGACATAATAATAATTATTATTTGGCCCATATTGTTCCACTGCAGGGCAAAGGCCCCACCCTTCTCTCCCTCCACTCATGTCTGTCTATTGCGATTCGAGACCAATCCGGTAAATATGAGTCAAGCTCATCTCTCCATCGCATTCTGGGTATTGAAATATAATATCTATAATTAAACTTGTCTCCTACTAACCCATTTTAATGCTTTAATAGATTCATAAATAGGCCAAGCGCTAGTCGGGCTACGCGCAATGTAGGCTTCCGTAGTACAGGCAATTCGAATATTAACGGCCTTAACTTTCATCAACGATATGTATCAAATTAAAAAACTAATTAAGATATAAACTATAGCGGTTAGCTATAGTTTTCCTGGAAAGTTCATCGTTGAAACCATTTTCTTGATTTTTTTTTCAGATTTTTAAAGTCAATAGTAGTTCAGATGCACTGCACTGTATTGCACCCTCATTTTAAAATAACTTATATTCAATGGTAAAACACACGATGGGATCAGCCAGAAAAAAAAAACATCCAATCTTACGTATCCCATCTTAGGTACCCTAAATTAATTAATTTAAAATTAGTTTTTGTTACCGTTATTACCCACCTGTGTGCAAAATTACAGCTTTCTAAGTCTTAACTTATAGTTTCTCCGTAAAGCCGCGGACAGGCGGACGGGTTTTCAATAAGTAATTCAATTATAATCGCTCTCAAAGATGATACGGAGCTTTATAATAGTTTTTTTTTTTTTTTATACAAGAGTGCAATGATGCTTTTATACCGTGTGAAAGGTCTTTGAGTGCAATACGCAATTTTTCATCCCGCCTCCCACTTCCTCCCTCCCCAGTAAGAATATGACAAATAATTATAAAAAAATAAACTTTTGTCCTAAATACGTAAATATAGATAGTACTGTAATCGGCGTTGAAGGATGAAATGTGAATGATGAACTATGATGATGAATGATGATGATTGTTGAAATGTGTAGGTACGTCATATTTGTATAAAATAATTTATTATGACGATCACTATTACATTACATGCATTAATTATAAAATAAACGCATAAATCCATTTAAACAATAATAATTAACACTCAAATTTTGTATGTAACTGAAACTGCAATACAAGTATTAAGTAAATACACCCTACCTATGAACTATTTGACGATCAAAATCTGAAATGCTCAAATAATTACTCTCGGGCGGCTTTGATGGTGCAACAGCACAGGATTTACACTAGGGGTATTCGGGGCGAGTGCCCAGGGCGGCAAATTTTCAGTGGGCGGCCAATTTTCATGGATTTTCATTCAACTTTGTTTTTGAATAAATTTACAAGAAAAAAATACGTGTACAATATTTTTTAATAATCATTATGGACAAATAAATTTATGTCATGCCTACTATTATACTTACTTTAAAATTTGATATTGATACGAGTAATTAGTTGCCTACGCAATTATCCTGTGATGTCATATCATTAGTTACCTATTATGCACTACCGCATGTAATTATCTATGTGTAATTACCTTCTCTGCACAATAAGTATGTTGTCTACGTAAACATTATTAATCTATTGTAAACTAAAGTTCACAAAGGAAACCTCAGGACATCAGGGCCAGGCTTAGGATTTAGACTCAGTGGTTTTCCATATAAACGTGGCTTATACGTCTAACTAGGGTCTTAAGTCCAAATGTGTACCTCAGCTCAATAGGTTCAGCCGTTTAAGCGCAAAGAGGTAACAAAGACACACACCCACGTCTACTCTTGCATTTTATGTAAGAGAGTAAGAGGTATTACATAAGAAGTAGGATGCACAAAATAATATTATGAAAAAAGAAAATCTAATTTTCTAAATGTAGTGAAACATATTTTTAGTGTAGAAAATAAAATAAGTTTTATTCAACAAGATCTCACAAGTCAGTGCGATCAAAGGATCAGCTTCTGCATTCATTGAATCAAGTCGCAAGTAGGTGGTGGAGAGCAGCTCTTACACTACTTTAATTAAGAAATAGATAGGTACCTATCTACGAAGAATTAGTTTTATTTTCAACTACGAGTACGTTCGTAATAAAACGCGAGACGGATATCAAATAATTCCTGGAACCTATGCTTTGTCACGAAATCTCTTTGATGCAGTTTCAATACCAGATGATATTTGATGGTAAAAGCAAAAGCGAGGTAAATCCAAAGAGCTTTCTTCTGGAGCCGAGCATTGTAATAAGCGAGCGCAAAGAAGCCTCTATCTATAATCTCTACTTTCTGAAAATTAAAATATCTACTCATCGTTGAAGATAGAAGCTATAGTTTTACTATGATTCTATCATAATATGATCATCAGAATATAATATGTAAATATTCGTTCGTCAATGATCCACATCGGAAGCTGAGTTTACGGAATTGTATTCCGCTAAAACATGACAATAAAAGAAATAAGAATGATAATTATAAATGCTTATTTTAATATTAGTGTTTATAGAAATAAGAAAATACTGTTATAAAAATCTTCTGATTCCGGCAGAGGACATGCTTTAAACAATAAAAAAAATATTCCGCTGCTAGACTGTTGAACATTTTGAAAGATCTTTGCCCTTGATTGTACTTTTCTACGGCACCGTATCTGGATGTAAGACTGCCGATTCCCAGTCCTCCGTCACAAAGACGATGAGGGAGTGCCGCCGGGTTGTTTTAGTGGGTTTACCCGTGCAGTCGCTCTGCACGGGGAGTTCCACATAATCCTCCCATACCCCCGTATGGGAGGGTATGCGTATAATGCATTTTTTCCCGGCGAAAACAAAAAACGGCGCCGTATACAGTATATCTACTACTTGTACAAAAATTGATAGACAATAGACTGTCATATTAAAGCTGCCAATCACACCGTAATGTACCGATGCCGTAATGCAATTTGTGGAGCGCACTGTATTTATCTGTACATTGAAGAGAGGAGGTATATTATACAACGTATTTGTGCCTGTGCTACACGATTTAATATTACATTTAGACATAGGTAGTTTTGCAAACAAGACGCAAAAGAGAAATGGAGTTACATATTTAGTGAGACTCCTTATCGTATGTTTCTCCATATCGTCAGCATCAGTACACTTAGCACTGTAAAGATGTTCATATCAATTAAAACTTACCTAGCTATTACACTTTCAAAATAGACACATAATAAGGGATACATAGAGTAGGTATACACTAATAAAATTATCTAAAAAAATAACTTATTTTGGATTGGTTTCCGTTTGCAAAACTATGTCCATTTTATTTACGAGTTATAAAAGATCCAATTCCACATTGTAAAAAACCAATACAACATCTTACTGGCACCTTCTAAAGGAGAAATCATATTGTATTTAGTGAGCGGATTTCCAGAAGCAGCAAATAGAATTTCTAGGTACCCGTGTGCAATATCAGAAGGCCAAATGTTCAGGTTCAATAAATATCGTACAGAAATCTAAGAACATACCACGAGACGTCAATATAGAGTAGGATCCTAGACCCGCGGACATCGCTTATTTTACAGACGTGATTGAGTGATTAACATATTTCAATATGGACAAAATAAATACGGACTACGGCATTTTATAAAATAAAATATGTATCTTGAATGCTTTCAGCAGATATGTACGAAGTATAAATTACGAAAACCTCAAACTTTCTCAACTATTCTAAGAACATCGTCAAAGTAAAATGTCACGTGGACTGTGGACACAGTTCAGGATTTAAATTATATATCAAAAATATTATCCCGAAAATAGATGCACATTAAACTTGCAGATGTAAATCCATATCATGAAGTATTGTATTACGCTTTCCCGCATGAAGAAATCTTTTCTACTATATATAACATATCTGTATCACAGATAAAAGAATACTAGTATGTATGTATGTGTGCAAATTACATCCTAATCCGTTCTGCGGATTGAGCGGGGTATACCTATAGATTAGCCAGTCACGTTTTAATTTTGTACATTTAGATTCTGATATTTATATCAGAATTATTACCTTTGACCACAATCTCGATTGATCTTATGCGTCGATGCGGCCGAAGATTGCGGCAGACTAAAACCTTGAAGGCGGGATAAATCCCTCATTGGCTAAATGATCTAATTATGAAATTACCTTATAACCTATTAATAACCCCGAAACCATTTTATAGCCCCAAAAATATATTATAATCAATGTCTGGTGGAAAGGGGATCTGCGACTATCACTGTGGCACATTGTACATTGCGTCGCGCGACATCCGATGTAGGTAGTTGGCGTAACATATTCCTTTACATTTTATACCTACTTGCATTCGCATTGTGCATCGACGATCTGTATCAGAATTCTATTTCCAATTCTATCTATAGGTAGGTACCTGGTACCTACCTATTCCATGTACAAAAAGTACGAATAACCAACCCTTTTCGTGTACTGTTTGCTACTCATTTTGCACGAATAATGTAAAGCTTAAAACTGTGAAAAAAAAAAAAACGTTATTTAATTTATTATCACATACGAGTTACGACGGTCTTACTCTCGTTAAGAAACCCTGTGATACTTTGATGTGATATGACTTATGACAGACTAGCGCCCTTATTTATACCCGCTTGGCGCCGCTAGTTACCCGCCTATGTGTTATTCCAGGGTCTTAGCTATCTCTATACCAAATTTTAGATCAATCGGTCCACCCGTTTAGTCGTGAAAGAGTAACAAAGATTCATCCAGACATCCATGCATTCTTACAAACTTTCACGATTATAATAAGTATTAGTAAGAAGTAAGATATCACACCACATCATAATAATGTGTTGACGCATATAATAAATAATAATAATATATAGAGGAAGTGTAGTGTGTTATAAAGACGGAATAGAGAGACCTTAAGATTACCTTTAAATATGCGAGTACAACGTTAAAGGAATGCTTCTTCAACCCTACTTTTTAGCCGAACGCAGTAGACAGATTAATTCATAATATCACGGGTCCACCCAAGCATCAACCATCCTCTCATCAAAAACTTTGCCTCCATATTCCATATTCCACACGGGAACAACAAACGAGTGAATATCGCTGCGCTGCGGTCTGTATTCCACAATAGCATTGGTATGTTCAAAGCAAGAATGAATAAGTTCCTAGTTTTATTAAACGGGCGTGTTCTAACTTCAACCGCATTGTCGCTCACCATCAGACGATATCACGGTAAATAAAACTTTATAAACTGAGCGAATACTCTATAAAGTCAAATAAAAGGGTTTACTTTCCATTACATCTAGATACTAAGTAGTCGTAGATTTGTTATAGAAACTTTAGGACGCTATTATGCCGTATGCCTAATATGACCTCTATGAATATGACTAAAATTGTTAGTATTGTTTGACATTTTGTCTGTAGCTCAGCCAATTAAAGCATAGATATACTTAATTAAAGAGATAAAAATTTGGGTCATAGACCACAAGATCGAGAAAAATATCTCTATCTCGAGTAAAAATGCGATTTTGCAAAAATGTGGCTTAGCGGTCTTTTCTACATCGGACTCGGCATTCGTGCTTTCGTGCTTTGGGTAAGTAGGTACTTACTTCTTATTGTTTTTCATAACATTCTGCCCAGTATATTACTTCGTCCATTATTGAAAATTAAAAAGCTTACTACATAATTGTATAATATCTCCTCTGCAATAATATATTAGATCTTAGTAACGAGGCCATCCCATACCTTGCTTACTGCCCACAGACAAAAACTCGGGCACACACGAACCTCTTATTGTAAACTGTGAGGCAGACGCTTTGTCACATGTTTTCATCACTTAGGATAGCCGGGCCTTTGACGTGCCCCTTTGACTATTTGACATTATAATCTCTCACTATTATGTTACTATACTCTACATGGTATATTGAAGCCTTAGATTTATCTATTTGTCTATTTAAGGCCTTATGGTGATGAATTTCCTGTACCTTTGTGTATAAAAATAATATTAATTACTAACAGCCATATCCCTATTTAACATTTAATATATTTAACAGCCTCTACAAAAATATATAGAAGCACACGTTAAGATTTTTATTACATGTGGGGCTAGTGATACCTAGTTTTTAAAAATACAATTACATATAAAATATATCATACAACTCATGGTAAACTGATCGAAGTAGGTAATAGTTATCCCATAGTTGGGATCCTATCTACATATATAGAGGTATACCTTGTAATATAACCGGGAATTATTGAATTGAAATTTTACTCGCTACCACAATATATTATCTACTTAATATCGATGCAATTTACTTTCTATATTCACTACGCCTCGAGTTGCGAGTCCTCTACTTTAAAAAGTTCAAAGTTCAGTATTGAAATTCCTGCAGCATGAATATCGACTAATGCGCTCAAAGCTCAAGAATTTATCATTTACTAGAAATCTTAAAGGATGAGCTCCTAGCTCTCGAACTTCTGTAGTCAATTTATCAGAAAGCTTCACTTATACCTATTAGGTATAATCTCTACCTCTACATTTCTATCTTTGGTGTGATAGATGATGTTGTTTAAATTTTTTTTTCTTATTTTTTGTTTAAAGTTCAAAGTTACACTTATAATTAAAAAATAAATAATTGGGGTTTATACTCCAACAGAACAGGTTACCCTACTTACACTGTCAGAGTCAAATCACAATTTATAGGCTGTGTGGCGAACCTATATGTTGCAGTTTCAGGTCGCCGAGATTACTACAGGGCCTGCAACATGACCTAACGACTGCCTTCTACATATTTTATAGGAAACAGCCGGGACCCACAGTTTTGCGTGCCTTCCGAAACACGGTAGCGTCCAGGCGAACTTTTTGCCACACACTGGGATTTGATCCCAGGGTCTCCGGATTAAAAGCCGGATGTATGACCACTGGGCCACGGACGCTACTAATTTTTATATACCTACTAAACCAGCTGCGCCCAGCGGTTTTGCCCGCTGTACTCTACTATGTGTTATTCCAGGTTCTAAGCTATCTCTATACCAAATTTCAACCGATCCACCCGTTTAGGCGTAAAGAAGTAAAAACATACCCACTCACAAACTTTAGCACCTATATTACTAGCTTATGCTCGCGGCTTTACCCGCGTGGCCAAATCCTTTCTTAGCGAAGGGTATTCCTTTATCTGTGGTGGAGGTCTTCGTCATAAGACCTATCCGTGTTCCAAATTTCAAACCAATCCGTTCAGTGGTTTGGGCTGTACGTTAATAGATCAGTCAGTCAATCAGTCACTCTTTCCTTTTATATATTTAGATTAGTGCGATATTCAAATTTGGTTAACTCTTAAAAAAATATTTTTGTCGAACTAACTCTCTTTTAAAAATGTGACATAGTAAATATTGTGGGAGCCTTTCACGTTTTTTTTCCAATCGCAACCGTATCGAATTCGGTTATCTGGTGTCAAAAAATGAAAATATGAAAACTGTAAAAATTCGTTCTAGGTCCGATGGAAGAAAAAAATATAGTTCATTGCCCACTGCAGGAATGTACTCGTATATCTTACTAACATTATAAATGTGAAAGTTTGTAAGAATTTATGGACGTCTGGATGTATGTTTGTTACTCTTTTACTCCTAAACGAGTGGACCGATTAAGCTGAAATTTGGTATAGAGATAGCTTAGATAGCCGTGGAATAACACATAGCGGGTAAAACCTCTGTTCGCAGCTAGTTAACAATATACGTATTTATATATCCTAATAACTAGATATAGAGGACTAGCTGAGCCCAGCGGTTTTACCCGCTGTACTGTAGCTTATGTGTTATTCCAGGGTATAAGCTATCTCTATACCAAATTTCAGCTATATCGGTCCACCCGTTTTGGCGTGAAGAAGTAACAAACACACACTCACTCACTAACTTTCACATTTATAATATTTGTGTGACAAGGATGCCTGAAAACTTTTGCATGATAAACCAGCTGGTGCCTCTAGCAAATAGATTGTGTAACAAAGATAAACGTAGTAAAACATTTTTGAAAAATCGCTATAAGCTTCTTGCCCGTTCTTCGGATTCAGATTCAAATACTTTATTCACTTCCCACATAGTTATCTTAATAAGGGATCCTTCTCATATACGTAGGTATTATATTCCACTCTATCACCCTTCATATCCTCATTCACTTCCATAGCACGCATATTGGGTCAATACCTATCCTATGTCCTATACTTATTGATACCGTTAACGTGGTCTCAAGCAATCACTTAACCGCTTTGTTTTCTTATGCGAACTCATAAGACGACAAGTAGAGGGGGGTTAGACAAGCGCAAATCGTTTGTCGCTATCGCTAAAAAAATGTACTGAGATGACAGTCGTTTTCGTTTGCTTTTCCATAGCGACTGTCATTCCTGGGGCCCTAGACAAGCGCAAATCGTTTATCGCTATCGCTAAAAAAATATACTGAGATGTGAGAAGTGACGCTATGGAAAAGCAAATGAAAACGGACAGTCGTTTTCGTTTGCTTTTCCATAGCGTCTGTCATTCCAGTACATCATCATTCATCATTTTTTTTTTGTGTCATTTTTTTATCGACAGCGACAAACGACTGGCGCTTGTCTAGGGCCCCAGGTGCGTACGAGTACACAGGGTGACTGGTAAATTACTTAGAAACTTGAAACAAGTACTCAGTACACTATTCTCATTCGAAATAAATAATAAAATTGGTACGCATATTTTGACAAATCTCCTATTTAAATGTAAAGTACCTATTCGTAACGTACTCGTATGACCTCTCAGACTCAACCAGACTCCGCAAGTAGTACGGTAAAAACTATTTCTTGTTTTATTTATCTGCAACGTCAGTTGTTCAGCAGAAGAAGGTTTACAGTACTTGAGACGTCGCGCATTAGTTCATATTCATATAAGATTTTCTGTAACATTTATAACAATTTTTTTTTGTTTGTTAAATTTAAACGTACCTAATGTGATTCTTTTATTATATATCGTATCCTTGAAGCTTCTAAGTTATTTACCAGTCACCCTGTATACAGATACCTACACCTACTGAGTGTATAAATATAAAACCTATTAGTGTAATAAACGAAGTCAATGTAGCAAAGGTTCCCAAAAGCAAGACAAAAGATGGAGATTGGCTTGTGGCCGATCTGTGGTTAATAAAAGTGTTCTCAACTGCTGTAGTAGCTGTAGTATTGTTATTTTGTTTTTCTCAATAAAGGAATTTGCCATTAAAAAAAAAGTCAATTTTGCAATCGCGTTTTAGGCAAATCCCGTGGGCAAAACAAACTGTCCTCAGGCACCGAACACTGAATTGCCAGGTTTATCGGACAACGATTGCCGAAATGTATTTCAAATCTATTCACGCAATGTTCGATAAAAACAGTGTTGACGGACAGAATGTTGAATTTAGATTGTAAAGTCGTTTTCCGCAAATCGTAAATGGATTTTACTTTTAAATATCATTAGGTAATTTTACACTGTTTATTTTACAGAATATTAGTAACTAACTGCGCCCGGCGGTTTTACCCGCAGTTTAATAGCCTATGTACCTATTATTCCATGGTCTAAGCTCTCACCTCTCAGCATCTCTATAGGTACCAAATTTCTGCTCAATCGGTCCACCCGTTTAGGCCTGAATGAGTAACAAACATACATCCAGACATCCATACATTCTTACAAACTTTCACGTTTTTAATATTAAAAAGATAATTAATAGTCCAGTCACTTTAGCATAAACAAGTGAAATTTTAAAAAATACTTTTTGAAATCAAGCTTTTTTACTCTCACCTGTCTGTCTGTCTGTAATCAAATCAAAGTAAAATTTGATCCACTTCCCGGTGTCCGATTGAACTGAAATTTTGCATGCATATGTATAAATCGGATGACAATCCAATATTATTATGACATGGAGCTGATCTGATGATGGAGCTGGAAGGTGGCCATAGGAACTCCGTCATAAGCCGATGCAACCCCATCGAGTTTGGGCTCATTTGATTCGTCTTGACGACTACTTTGGTGCTAGATTGCAATAATAATAATAAAAGCTTGTTTTTGAATAGATCATTTTAAATTTACTAGTTCAATCAGAGGACAGTTTTTCATTATTTCTCGGGCGATAAAAGATAGTATAAAACTCCGGGTATGATTAGTTTATAAACTTATCTACTAAAATTTGAGCGATATATATTGTCAATTTTATATTAAAAACCGTTAAATCTAACGATAGTTAATAATTTCACTAGATTAATCATAAACAAAAGGTTCTTACAATTTTATAATGATATTTATAAATATATAATATTAATATTGCTCACTTTGTTATCAAAATTAGCTTAACCAATAAAAAAAAAGTCATATTGCATATTTATTTACTTCAGTTTGTAGCCTCAGGCGCTGCGCCGTGAATTGCTTCATCTTTTATTTTGAACTGTCTCATAAATAAGTAAATGTGAGAGAAATAATCTTAAATCCGAATATTTTTAAAAGGAAAGCATGACTGATTGACTGATCTATCAACGTAGGTACAGATCAACAAGTGAATTTTAAAAATACTTTTTAAAAACAAGCTTTAATTATTATTATTATCTTGCATCATAAAGTACTCGTCAAGACGAATCAAATGAGCCCAAACTCGATGGGGTTGCGTTGTTTTATGACAGAGTTTCTTTGGCCACCTTCCAGCTCCATCATCAGATCAGCTCGATGTCATAAAAATATTGCATTGTCATCCGATTTACACACGCATGCAAATTTTCAGCTCAATTGGAAACCGGGAAGTGGGTCAAATTAAACTTGCAAGATTTGATTACAGACAGACAGACAGACAGACAGACAGACAGACAGACAGACAACAGACAGGTGAAAGTAATATAAAGCTTGTAAAAACCGGTGAAACCGGTTGGGCTTTGGCATAAATATAGATTATATGAAGAAATCCGCTTTTACCTTGCTTGGATGTCGGATGCTTGGATGTTGCTCGGATACGTCACAACGTAGACATCCGTACGTAAAGGATTTATCTACACATGCACAGCGAGCTTAAGGATTTTCAAGGAATTTTCAATAAATTAATTCTATGAATTTATATTTCAAAATTTGTCAAGTAGTGCGAGCGAGAGAGTGTCACTCGATATATACGCTCTTAATTTGAATAAAGAAAAAAAACTAATAAACCTTTATAATATAAATACTATAGTTTAAGTTTGATTAAATTTCAATTTTTTTATTTTTTGTTATTTTTGTTTCTGCACCTTGGGCAAAGAATTAACTGGATCCTTGTGTGCGAGTAGTGCGAGTAGCACCCTTGCTTGTATAACATAAGATGAAATATTTAAAACGTTCAAAAAGCATACAGGTTTCTAAATTCGCAACTTTTCACCCCACAAAGAAGTTACCTACCTACTTGGTGAACGTTTTCTTTAAAGTTCAGCTTCACGTTTAGTCGACCGAGCGAAGCGAGGTCTTAGAGTCGAAAGCCGCGAAATGCCTGCGTATGGACCAGTTTAACGCTTGACCTCTGGTGCTTAAGTTTGGTTGACGTTTACTTGAAAACGGTTAATCCAAATTAAATGAAATTTTACACACAAGTTAAGAAGGTTAATTGAATAATTGTAGTGAAAAAATTAGCTAAATAGGTTACAGGGTTGCAGAGATATAGGTGACTTAAAGTCTTTACGATAGGTCTGACGATTATTTCAAAACTGGAGCGCTGATAATTTTTTTTCTAACATATACACATTTTTTATAAGCGACACAAATATATTAGCCAAAGTGTATGTTTGTATGTATGTTTGTTACGCGATAACTGGAAAACCAATGGTCCAATCTGCATGAAACTTTGCAAACGCGTAATATAAATCCATAGAATTTTTAAGTTCGAACATGAGCCAAATCGGTCGTAGGGTTCTAGAGTTTTAGAAAATGCTTAATTTCAACGTTACCATAGTTCCAATCTTAATGAAACTTTGCGATCAGGTAGTATAAGCTAAAAGAATTCTCATGTTCGAAAATGAGCCAAATCGATCCAAGGGTTGTAGAGTTATGAAGATGATTAAATTATAATGTTTTGCACAATTTGTTAGGTACATTAAGTTTGAGAAAGATCCTATAGGCAAAAAAGAGCAAGCAAGTTGATAAAGTTAAAGAATTAATAGCGATAAAGTCCAATAATTCGAGAATTTCAAGCAATTTATCATATTTTCAATATATCTTATTTTTAATTATTTTCATATAATTTTTTAGTACATTGCGTAATACCAATAATTGCGTCAATTATAGTCCGGCCGCCTAAAGTTTGCTATTGAAATAGGTGTCACATACATGTAGGTAAGTACACGTTTTGTGCTGTTTTTTAAATCTTTTTATAAACCTCATTTCGCTCGATCGATAAAATATAATGTTATATTTAATTTAAGTAGTATGAAATTAAAGTAAAATAGTTATTTTAAAAAAAAACCTTATTAATAGCGTTATTTTACGCCCATCGCTAATGGCAAGCAACCAAAGTTGGACTTAGTAGTATAGGCATAATTATAATATAATATTATATAATATAATTATGACGACATAACTACGTCACATTGCCTAAAATTTTGTATAAATTATCCCGAACACAATGTACCGGACTATAACTCGCTGTCAAGTAAAATAATATTTTACAGTGGTCGTAGCATGCCAAACGAGATCCCGCTGAAATGTCATGCGTAGAACTGTCATACCATACATTGTAGTTTTGTGAATGTATGTGATGACAGTTCTACTCTTGAAGTTTGGTCGGGATTCTGTGTGGCATGCTACGGCCACTGGCAAAACACGAAAGTGGAGACTATAAACAATAATAAGCAGGTAACAATGTCTGTGGAAGTGGTGATAGAATAAAAAAACTCGCTGAATCGTTTTATGATAAAATATAATTTAAATACATAATGTATATGAATACATACAAATATCATCGACCGAGCAAAGCGAACTCTTAGAGTTGAGAGATCTCTCGGTGGCAGTAAGGTTATTTGAGTAGTCTGCATAACTTTTTAAAACCTAAAGTAATTGTTTGTGCCGGCACATTCAACAATAAAGGTGCACGAGCACACCATAATGCATCGCGGGCCGTGTACTTATAGTCTGCCAAATTTCATAAATATATGGTAACGGCAAGTTCCCTATGAATATTGATTTATTCAGAAGGTCAAAAAAATGTAGGTACGTTTTTGAAGGATAAACGGGTGTATTTTTTTCTACGTTAACTCAGAAGTTTAATTTAACGGGCACCAAGCGGCTATAGACCTGTATTATGGTAAAAATATACAATTCTACGGGATGTAGAGTATAAATTGGTCTTGACAGACATACGGATGACCAAGTGATCCTATTTATTAGGGTTTCGTTTTTTCCTTCAGAGGAACGAAATTCTAAAAAGGATTATATTCAAAAAATCTCGGTACGTAGGTTTATTGAGTTTTAATTTCTCAGAATTTTTATATTTTGAGTTTTAATATTAATGTTAAAGTTCTTGTATTAGGATATATTTAGTCGAGACCTAAAGTCTAAGGTTTATCACGGAAATTGGGCTGCGAGGTCACAGTTCGAGGCGAACTACTAGTTAATCTAAAACTCGTTACATGGCCTTACGTAAAGTTACTTTGGAAAGCCTTTAAAATTATGTAACGGTTTTCTTACTTATTTTATATTACTTTGATAAAGGAAACAGGAGAACTTCGTTCTTATTTCATTAGTAGCTACTCTTAGTTCACGTAAAATGTAGTTCTACGTAACTGGAAATCATGAACATATAAGGGCACTCACCTAAATAAAATACTGAATAAATATTTCAAACAAAATTATGAAGAATGGCGTAGTTTGACCCTTTTAAAATTGCACATCGTTTCCATTGACGCCATTGGTAGCTGACTGACATTTTGTTTTGTTGACAAGTGTATAAAACTGGATCCCTACAATCTTTTGCACGTAATTTTTACAGAATATTGAGCTAAAAGATGTGAAGAATTAAGCCTCCCATTAAGAGGAGCAATAAGTAGGTGTATTCTGATCAGAATTATTGGAGTGTTTTTGTGGATTTTCATATGAGTTCTACAGACTAACAGAAAGCATAAAAGTAAATAAAAATAATATATTGTTCCAACTCCAAGCTGGCTTTCCATTAGCGAGGGCGAAACGCACTGACCGATTTCGTTAAAATTTTAATAGGGAAAATCTGAAAAATTTACTCATTTAAACAAAAAAGAATTTTCCAAATTGGTTCAGGCGACTTCGAGTTATCGGTGAACACAAGAACAAGAATTACAAGAAAAGAAGAGAGAGAAGAAGAAAATACAAGAATTGTCCTTTCTTCCTTTTACGAGTATACAGTTAAAAAAATTATTATTATTTTTTTTTTATGTGATGAAGTAGAAGACGAGCAAGACGCTCTCCTGATGTTAAGAGATAACGGCTACCCATAATCAGTACAGTGTTACCTAGGATTTCACAATTCTAGGAGCACTGCACCAACGCTTCTTACTCAAGAGTCATAAGATGTTAAGACTCTTTAGCCCAGTAATTTTACTAGCTACAGTGCCCTCCTACCGGAGCACAGTAATGTTTGCACATCACTGCTTAGGCGGTAGAATAACTGGCACTGTTGGGGTACCCACCTAGACGACCTCCTGCAAAGGAAGTCTACCCCCGGTGAAAAATGGAGAAAATACGTTAAACTGAAAAGTTTTCTAACCTTCAAAAACCGTAATGAGACAGTCAACCAGCCCCCGTAGCACATTGCAACATTAACATAAGAGTAGCATCTGCCGTCCCACTGTCATGAGTAATTGACGTTTGTAAGAACACGATGAAATTGGGAGTAGCTACAAATTGTATGCAATGACAGTGCGAGTAGCAAGAGTAGCGTCTTGATATACGAGTATGTCAGATTATAGTGGGGGACTTTAGTGCAAAACCTGTTTTTTTCTTGCAGAAGCATGAAACTTGGCACATTGATTCCTTATGTCAAAATAAGCTGATTTCGATCGGTAGCCTAATGGAAGGGGCCCTCTGGTAGCGGGGAGGGGGGGTGGAGGGTGCGCTCCACCCGGCTTTGTTTTAAAAATTCTGGAAGACCACGCATAGCTAATACGTCAAGTTTGGTATCAATTTCGGATAATTCGAGGACGTAGATTTCATTTCTAGTATAAAAAAATGACATTTGTGATGATTTGTTTCACAAAAAAATTAAAAATTAGAATTACGTAACTTCGTTTTTATTGTTCAAATTACTGTAAATTCAAAAATACTAGTTTTTTTAATTAACAAAAAATATGTTAATAAAGTCTAGTTTATGTAGATTAAAAAATATATAATTTTATATTACTTTTCTTAATAACAAACCGCATAAAAAAATCTTTTGCTGTCCCGGGCCGCAATTTTCTTTTAACCGCCATGAAAAGGGTATGTTAGTAAAAAACTTACTATTTCATGCTGAAGTTTAAAACTTGCCACAATTACAATTCCTTACGTTAAAATAAGCCGTTTAGAATCAGTAGCCGTCGGTAACCAGCCTTCTGACAGCGGGAAGGGGGGGTGAAAGGGGCGCACCACCCAGCTTCACTTAAAAAAATCTGGAAGACCACGTATAGCTAATACGTCATGTTTGGTATCGATTTCGAATAAATCAAAGACGTAGATTTCATTTCTGATAATAAAAAACGCATTTTATGGGTTTTTAACCAAATTATAACACAAAATTAGTTCTCAGTTTTTTTTATTTAGAGGCACTTTAATTCTAAATTATAGTAATATTTTGTGATAAACATAAATATTTTTTAAAAGTTTATTTCAAGTAGATTAAATAAAATAGAACTTTTATATTATTTTTATAAACATTTACTCGTACAATTTTTTTTAAGACACTAGAGTCGCTATTTTCTTCTCACCGCTGCGCTGCGTTGTAAACCCCCATAAACTGTAAAATACGACTATGTACATTCATTTAACATGTTATTGATATAAGAACTTGATATTGTCAAACATAAAATTCAGAAAAATCCTATGGCACATCATAATTTACTCTCCCTGAGACAAACTTTTAAAAAATAGGTGCGATAAAACGCGATCAAATCGCGGAACGGAAACTGCTAAACATTGTTATGAATGAAACTGTTTCAACAAAATGTAATCTAGCAAAATTATAAATACTCCAGGCTTAAAGTTTTTTTATATCAGTATGTTACATTCCAAGACTGATTATTCCAAAGATAATATTGTTATTATAGCTCATTACATTTTAAGACCGTCTTCATGCAGTTTTGCATCAATCTCAGCAATCCGCCCTTTATATATAAATTAAATCAGTTTCGTGCATAATATACTGGCCACCAAAACGGTGTTAGATGAATAAGGTGTCCCTTTGTTTGCTTATTGCTTCTAAAACCAAGCAGGAGGCTGGAAAATAGCAAGACTCGTATCCTTCGACTAGCATAAAAGTACCGCACACAAACTTAACTCTACCTATATGGTTTTGATATGATGTTTTTCGGTCAACGAAACTGCAGATCAAGCAGTAATTACTACTCGACAATCAATAACTATGTAGGAAACACCTTATCACAAAAAAAACACTATTTGGAAAATATACTTCTACTTCCATGATATGTCTCTATACCAGCATTTGTTACACGCATTTTACAAGGAACTTTGTTTGAGAGAGGCTAGGCATAATTTCTTGGTTAAGTCTAACCCATCCTCTCTTTTGGTTTAGGAAGCAAGAAGCAGACCATTCCTTTGTCTGAAAACCTTTCAGTTGTCAGAATATTGTGCATGGGACTGATTAAATAAATAAATGCAAGGCTTATCATAATTCGTCATAAAATGTTTTGAACTATATTATTATTATATTATATATGGAGCATCCGTCTTGGAAAACAATATAACGATATAAATAAGCTGTAGGTAGGTGCCAGTAGTATTTATAATTTTGCCACATTACATTTAATTGAAAAATAGATGCATAACTTTGGTTAGCCGTTTATTATTAAAGAGATACGACTTTCGGGCCTATTTTTTAAAAGTTTGTCTCAGGGAGAGTAAATTATGATGTGCCATAGGATTTTTCTGAATTTTATGTTTGACAATATCAAGTTCTTATATCAATAACATGTTAAATGAATGTACATAGTCGTATTTTACAGTTTATGGGGGTTTACAACGCAGCGCAGCGGTGAGAAGAAAATAGCGACTCTAGTGTCTTTAAAAAAATGGTACGAGTAAATGTTTATAAAAATAATATAAAAGTTCTATTTTATTTAATCTACTTGAAATAAACTTTTAAAAAATATTTATGTTTATCACAAAATATTACTATAATTTATAATTAAAGTGCCTCTAAATAAAAAAAACTAAGAACTAATTTTGTGTTATAATTTGGTTAAAAACCCATAAAATGCGTTTTTTATTATCAGAAATGAAATCTACGTCTTTGATTTATTCGAAATCGATACCAAACATGACGTATTAGCTATACGTGGTCTTCCATATTTTTTTAAGTGAAGCTGGGTGGTGCGCCCCTTTCACCCCCCCTCCCCGCTGTCAGAAGGCTGGTTACCGACGGCTACTGATTCTAAACGGCTTATTTTAACGTAAGGAATTGCAATTGTGACAAGTTTTAAACTTCAGCATGAAATAGTAAGTTTTTTACTAACAACCCTTTTCATGGCGGTTAAAAGAAAATTGCGGCCCGGGACAGCAAAAGATTTTTTTATGCGGTTTGTTATTAAGAAAAGTAATATAAAATTATATATTTTCTAATCTACATAAACTAGACTTTATTAACATATTTTTTGTTAATTAAAAAAACTAGTATTTTTGAATTTACAGTAATTTGAACAATAAAAACGAAATTACGTAATTCTAATTTTTAATTTTTTTGTGAAACAAATCATCACAAATGTCATTTTTTTATTCCAGAAATGAAATCTACGTCCTCGATTTATCCGAAATTGATACCAAACTTGACCTATTAGCTATGTGTGGTCTCCCAGAATTTTTAAAATGAAGCCGGGTGGAGCGCCCCTTCCAACCCCCCTCCTCGCTGCCAGAGGGGGTGCTACCGAGGGCTACCGATCGAAATCAGCCTATTTTTACATTAGAAATCAATGTGCCAAGTTTCATGCTTCTGCATGAAAAAAACAGGTTTGACCCATTTTTGTCGCTTAGTGACTCCACTATTACTCTTGACAGTGGGACGGGAGTTGCCAGTTGCTACTCTTTTATGTCAATGTCAAAGTGTGCTCGAGCCGCTGGTATATGTAGTTATGTATCCCATCAAAAACATAAATGTGAAAATAGAGCCAAGTTCAATATTACGATGTATGTACTCATAGTTACATATAATTTAGTAGTTGACTTCAACGACAAAAGAAGTGAGATCTAAATGGGTGCCAAGTTCAATGGTCAGTCCTGAAAAATATTTACAACAACATAAAGTATTTTATTACAACTTAAAAGATTATTTCTTCTTATTACTTAGAATTAATATTATTTTGAAGCCTAAAGACTGACTTGGCCAGTTCTCATAATATACTAGGTAGGTACTTTCTTAACTTTAGCTTGATCACTATTAAACGCACTTAATGCTAATTAGTGCGCCACCGTTTTTTATCGTGTAAATTAGTCCCCTCCATCCATTGGTTGTCTGGAAGAAATCGCTCTTTAACGATAAGACCGCCACTTGTACATTGTAATTTTTAATTTTAATTATGTACCTATGTATTTTCTGTAACATTATGTGGTGTACAATAAAGTATCTATTGTCCTATCTTAATGATACTTCGTCGTATGTTACCCATGAGAACTAGCCAAGTCAAACTTTGGGCTTCAAAATAATATTAATTCTAAGTAATAAGAAGAAATAATCTTTTAAGTTGTAATAAAATACTTTATGTTGTTGTAAATATTTTTCAGGACTGACCATTGAACTTGGCACCCATTTAGATCTCACTTCTTTTGTCGTTGAAGTCAACTACTAAATCATATGTAACTATGAGTACATACATCGTAATATTGAACTTGGCTCTATTTTCACATTTATGTTTTTGATGGGATATCATTGCTTTTTGTACAGTACTTTTTAGTATGTAATAGGTTTAAGACACCCATTCATAATAAGATTAATACCAAATGATTATTTTATTGCACCTCCCCCCACCCCACTGCTCCATGGCACGGCCGTCGCACCGCGCACCGCGCCCCGTGAGCCTCGCCGTGCTTCGATATACCTATACCTATAATTAATTTAGTACTTATTTATATATAGCATTTATGTGCACTATTGATTTGAATATTGTACCTAATCAATTGATTTTTAAACAATACTAGTTACTGATAAATTTATCTATATTCACCCAGCTATCTTATACCTACTGCCTACCTGGATGGAAATTTAACTTTTTAGATCATCTGGAACTGGATTAGAATTTCGATCAAAAGAAACCTAAGCCGACAAGACTTGTAATGACGACGACTTGGCGAGGGCACTGCCGTGCCCCCAGATACCGCCACATACCTATAATATTATGACTATACGTTACAGGTACGTAGGTATCTAAAATGTTTACACCAACTAGCACCTAAGGCGATTTACATACATTATTTTTATTGTAAACAATGTTAATTTTTTTTTTTTTTTATGTTTTGAAGTAGAAGACGAGCAAGACGCTCTCCTGATGTTAAGAGATAACGGCTGCCCATAATCAGTACAGTGTTACCTAGGATTTCACAATTATGTGAAATTCTAGGAGCACTGCACCAACGCTTCTTACTCAAGAGTCATGAGATGTTAAGACTCTTTAGCCCAGTAATTTCACTAGCTACAGTGCCCTCCTACCGGAGCACAGTGATATTTGCACATCACTGCTCAGGCGGTAGAATAACTGGCACTGTTGGGGTACCCACCTAGACGACCTCCTGCAAAGGAAGTCTACCCCCGGTAAAATTAATATTATTACCTCTATGTTACTGAGCCGCCTTGTGCTGGTGAGTCGATATATTGATAGGTATTTACATAGGATATACAATATACAGTTGTTACGTAGGTACCAGGAACCTATTTTTTATTAGTGACTAGCTGTGCCTAGCTGTTTTACCCG
Source organism: Hemithea aestivaria (assembly GCA_947507615.1). Classification (NCBI taxonomy): domain Eukaryota; kingdom Metazoa; phylum Arthropoda; class Insecta; order Lepidoptera; family Geometridae; genus Hemithea; species Hemithea aestivaria. The sequence continues at coordinate 9,327,379 of OX382323.1, forward strand.
CTATACAGTTTGGTACAGTAGTGTATATTATGTTATTCCAGGGGTCTAAGCTATATTTTTTATTATACCAAATTTAAAGTCAATCGGCCCACCCGTTTAGGCGTGAAAAAGTAAAAAACATATATCCATACGTACAGTAGGTATAAAGTTTGTATTTATATTTATAATTATATTAGTAGGAATAGTGGACTCGCGCGCACTTCGTAGTATCTAACAGAAAATAGCCGCCTACACAAAAATTATAGCAACATGCAACATGTATTGCTTTATGCGTTCCTAGGCGTCCCAAACTTTAATATCATACATTTTTTTAAAAATTAATAATAATTTAAAATGATAAAAAAATACTAGTTTCTGATTTTTCCCTTTGTTACTACGACATCACCTATCGGGATGCCAAATTTCAGCTTTCTAGGTCATCTGGAACTGGGATATTACTTTTGATCTATCCCTCAGTATGTATTAACTTCACCGGTTACTGGATGTTTATATCTAAATAACCGTTTGATCTGTGTTATTGGAATTTGGAACAGAGATATAGTTCGTATATTTAAGTATATGTGCCAAATTTGAATTGTCTATGTGTAATAGTTTTTGTATAACGAGGGTATAAAAAGTCGTCAAAACGCGCTTTGGACGGTTCGTGTAATATAACACACGGCGCGGTCGCCAGTTCCTTTGCTTGAACTTGGCTTGACTCGCTGCCGCGTGTCTAGATAACGGAGCCATTAGAGGAAGCTCCATATTTTACACCACAAAAGTTGTGTTCTATCACATTTAACGAGTAGTTTGCCGGAACTGTTGAGCAAGTGCCTGAGTACTAAGTGCCCTAATAATTATATAATGAAACAAAACTATACTATATGAATAGGAAACCATTTAAAATTTATATTTCACTAATGGATCCGCGCGCATTTCGTAACGCCTAACAGAAAGTTATCAGAGTTTCTCTAAAATAGCGCATCAAAATCCGTTGCGTAATTTTTAAGATCTAACATAAGTACATAGAGACAGACAGACAGCAGGAAGCGACTTTGTTTCATACTATCTAATGACTACCTATATGCCTAGAGCTTTTAAAACCAGTAGAAAGTAGTCTTTGTGTTACCAGGTTTTACCAGAAAGCCTTTGTGTTAACTCCAGGGTCTTAGCTCTATATTTGTCGCAGGCGAATCGTATGATTTTGCACTTTGCATACGGCTTCGCCAGTTTAGAAACACAAGTACATCGTCACATCCATCGAAGTAAAAAGAAAATTCATTTGTAAGAAAAAAAAGGCTTGTCCCTGGTCCATATTAGGTACAGCGTTCAATACTATATTTTATGTATGATTAACAAAATATCAAACTATTCTAAATTATAAACAATCGTTATAATAGGTATATTATTACCGTCAGTTGTCAGTTTCAGAGAGCGTGTGTTTCACAAGCACTGTAAAACCCAACAGGGCTTAAGAGCCTGTAACGGACCCAAGAGCAAATATGTGATTTTCAAACATGGATTATTTTGAAAATACTTATTTAAGAACGGTACTTTTACTCACAACTTTTAAAAGAACTTGTAATCTAATCAATTTATTCAGAAAAACCTTTTTAGTTTTGACCGTTTTTAAATTACGTCAAGGTAAATGGATAAAGGTTTTATAGATTTACTTCTGAAGCAATGTTTGGACATGGGTATATCCAAATATACATGTCTTTATTAGAATCTAAAAAATTACTATTACTGAAAAGATCCTAAACTAGTATATTTGTTAAGGAAAAGTTTGAATTATAGGTATTTCTTATTAAAATAAAATCATAAAGATGTGAAATTATCACGAAATTACTGTTTACAAAACATTTTTTTTATACATGACTCTTTTATATTTACTCAAAATAATTACTTACCATTAAATAATAACATTTTTTTGATCCAATCGTATTTTTAAATTTACTTAAAATGTAATATTTATATTTTTGCCGAATTTTTCAAAATCACTATAAAACGAGGCCCGCGTCGGTTCTCGCTTCACTCGGGCCAGAGCCCTCTCAGAGAGTGGACGTATCGCTCCGCGCTCCAAATTATTCTCGTCGCTAACCCACACATATAGTGCGATTATAGTTGGACCGCAAAAATTGATACTCTATATAATAATAACGGAATTTTTTTTGGTCACATAATGTTATAGTACTATTTTGCTGATATTAAAGTCCGTTTTATTACAAGCTTTTATTTACTTTCACCTGTCTGTTGTCTGTCTGTCCGTCTGTCTGTCTGTAATCAAATTTTGCAACTTTAATTTGACCCACTTCCCGGTGTCCGATTAAGCTGAAATTTTGTATGCATGTATAAATCAAATGACAATGCAATATTTTGACATGGAGCTGATCTGATGATGGAACTGGAAGATGGCCATAGGATCTCCGTAATTAATGACGCAACCCCATCGAGTTTGGGCTCAAACGATTCGCCTTGACAAGTACTTTATGATGCTGGGTAGTAATAATAATAAAAGCTTGTTTTTAAAAAGTTTTATTTAAATTTCACTTGTTTTACTTACATCTGTCTGTTGTCTGTCTGTCTATAATCAAATCTTGCAAGTTCAATTTGATCCACTTCCCGGATTCTGATTGAGCTGAAATTTTGCATGCATATTTGAATCGGATGACAATGCAATATTATTATGATATGGAGCTGATCTGATGATGGAGCTGAAAGGTGGACATAGGAATTCCGTAATTAAACGACGCAATTACATCGAGTTTGGGCTCATTTGATTCGTATTGACGAGTACTTTGATACTATATAATAACCTAGACACAGAGACAGACAAACAGACACGTCAAACTTATAACACCTTGTCGTTTTTGCGTCGGGGGTTAAAAACTTATAACACCCCGTCGTTTTTGCGTCGGGGGTTAAAAACTTATAACCCCCCGTCATTTTTGCGTCGGGGGTTAAACACTTATAACACCCCGTCGTTTTTGCGTCGGGGGTTAAACACTTATAACACCCCGTCGTTTGGATCATTCCCACTAGTTCCCCTTTTAGTTCCCTAGTGGATCTAGTAGGAACTTTTTTCTCAGTAGTTCCCCTATTTTGAAAAGGGGATCTAGTGGGAATGATCACTTCTCAGTAGTTCCCCCTTTTTGGAACGAAGTTCCTTATCGCGCGTTATGAGGGGGAGAAGGGAGGGGGAGGGGAAGGGTGAAGGGGAGAGGAAGGGTGAAGGGGAGGGGAAGGGGGAGAAAGGAGGTTAGGGGGAGAAGGGAGGGGGAAAGTGGAGGGGGAAGGGGTAAGGGAAGGGAAGGGGGGAAGGGGAGGGGGAAAGGGAGGGGGAGGGGCGAAGGGGGAAGTGGAGGGGGAAGGGTAGGGGCGAAGGGGGAAGTGGAGGGGGAAGGGAGAGGGAGGGGTGGGTATAGGGGGAGAAGGGGGGAAGGGGAGGGGGGAGGGGGAGAAGGGAGGGGTGGGAGGGAGAAGGGAGGGGGAGGGGGAAAGTGGAGGGGGAAGGGGTAAGGGAAGGGAAGGGGGAAGGGGAGAATGGGGAAAGGGAGGGGGAGGGGCGAAGGGGGAAGGGGAGGGGTGAAGGGGGAAGGGAGGAATGGAGAGGGTAGAGGGTAGGGGGAGAAGGGAGGGGTGGGAGGGAGAAGGGAGGGGTGGGGGAGAAGGGAGGGGGAAGGGAAGGGGAGGGGGTAGGGGAAGAAGGGAGGGGTGGGAGGGAGAAGGGAGGGGTGGGAGGGAGAAGGGAGGGGTGGGAGGGAGAAGGGAGGGGTGGGAGGGAGAAGGGAGGGGTGGGAGGGAGAAGGGAGGGGTGGGGGGAGAAGGGGGCGGGGAGGGGGCGGGGAGGGGCGGGGAGAGTGGGAAGGGGAGGGGGAGGGGGAAGGTGGTAGGGGGAAGGGGAGGGGTGAGGGGGAGGAGAAGGGTTAAGGGGAGAAGGGACGGTGGGTGGAGGAAGGGAGAAGTGAGGGGGAAGGGGAGGAGGGAAGGGGAGGGGGAAGGGGGAGAAGGGAGGGGTGGGGGAGAAGGGAGGGGTGGGGGAGAAGGGAGGGGGAAGGGGTAGAAGAGAGGGGGAGGGATGAGGGGGGAGGAGAAGGGAGGGGGTTACATATTTTGAAAGCGCTGCGTTGAGGTTTTTTTTTTAATTTTTAATTTAATACACTTGTTGCTATAGTAAGCTAGCTGTGCGGCGTGCGCATGTTTCTCTGTTTGTCTCTCTCTCTCTCTCTTATAGAAAGCAAGCCAGATATTTTCATTTCTATTTCGCATTGAACAGTGTGGTGTCGCGACGATTATTTTTGTTGAGTGTATACAGGTTTTTTGTAAATAATAAATCGTGTAAATCGTGGGAACCTCGTTCCATCCGGGTGTCCCTTGACACCTCTCAAGTTTTTTAAAAATGTATGTGTTCTCCTATCTACTACAATATGTATCAGACGCACTGTTACCCGCGGCACAGTTATTGCCGATAAAACTTGATTATAATAATTTTGGCCAAGTGGGGTAACGGCGAAGATTTTTGCCAAGTGGGATCGATGGCGAAGATAAGTACATGATAAGTACGCTGTCATGGAAGAGTCTTTCTGAGATATTGACATATCAAGTTTGACAGCTGTCATCTGAAATGTAGATTTCCTCAAGATCTTTCATTTCTTCCATGACAGCGTACTTATCATGTACTTATCTTCGCCATCGACCCCACTTGGCAAAAATCTTCGCCGTTATCACACTTGGCCAAAATCTACGCCGTAACCCCACTTGGCCAAAATTATTATAATCAAGTTTTATCGGCAATAACTGTGCCGCGGGTAACAGCGCGGGTCGCAGCTAGTATAATAATAAAAAACTTGAGAGGTGTCAAGAGACACCCAGATGGAACGAAGTTCCCACGATTTACATGATTTATTATTTACAAAAAACCTGTATACACTCAAAATAATCGTCGCGACACCACACTGTTCAATGCGAAATAGAAATGAAAATATCTGGCTTGCTTTCTATAAGAGATAGAGAGAGAGAGAGAGAGAGACAGAGAAACATGCGCACGCCGCACAGCTAGCTTACTATAGCAACAAGTGAATTAAATTAAAAATTTAAAAACAACCCCCAACGCAGCGCTTTCAAAATATGTAATTAGCGGTTTTTTGGTGGCGGCCATCTTAAATTTTAAATTTATCATAGTGCGTTGTATTCTACTAGTTAAGCCCCCCATCCCCCTCCCCATCCCTCATTCCCCTCCCCCTCACATCCCCCCATCATCCCCCATCCGCCCTCATCCCTCCTATTCCCCCCTTCATCCCCATCCCCTTCCCTCACCCCTCCCCATTTCCCTCACCCCTCCCCTTTCCCTCCCCTCCCCTCCCCCTTCTCCCCTCCCCTCCCATTCCCTCCCCTTCACCCTCCAATTCCCCCTCTCCCTTCCCCCTCACCATCCCTCCTCCCCTCTCCCTTTCCCCTTCCCCCTCCCACTTTACCCCTCCCCACCCTTCCCCCTGCCCCCCTCACTCCCCCCTTCCCCCTCACCTCCCTCCCTCCCCCTACCCCTTCACCCCTCCGCCTCTCTTCCCCCTGCCCCCTCCCCTCCCCCTCCCCCCTTTTCAAAAAAAGGGGAACTACTGAGAAAAGAAGTTCCCACTAGATCCACTAGGGAACTAAAAGGGAATGATCCGTCGTTTTTGCGTCGGGGGTTAAAAACTTATAACACCCCGTCGTTTTTGCTTCGGGGGTTAAACACTTATAACACCCCGTCGTTTTTGCGTCGGGGGTTAAAACTTTAATACCTACATATTGACTTAATGATTTCAACAAATAACTTGCATTGCATAGGATCAAGACATTTTATTCCAAGCGACTACATGTTGTATTACTCGGCCGCGTAAGTGATGCATTGGTGTGCGTCGCGCTCAGCTAATATACTTAAACTTGACCGGGCTTCCCTCACTATAAATCCTCTTAATTTTCACGGACTGTGATGCTCTAGCATTAAATACCAGTATTTCAACGACGGGATAAATGTTATTGTTCCGAGCTTTTGATACCTGAAGCGAAACATTTGCACTGTCAAAATAGTTCTACTTAGGGACGTGCAATATCGAATTGAAATACGAAATGAAGTGGTGTTGCAAAGAATGGGAAAAAAGGTTGAGGTTCTTAACACCATAAAGAGACGTAAGCTGGAATACCTAGGCCACATAATGCGTAGTCCCAAATATGAGCTATTACAGCTCATAATACAGGGAAAGATACAGGGAAAAAGAAGTCCAGGAAGAAGGAGAACATCTTGGCTTAAAAATCTGCGCCAATGGTACTGCGAGAGCACGCGTTCCCTATTTAGAGCTGCTGTGTCGAGGATTCAAATTGCCAGGATGATCGCCAACCTTCGTTAGAAGATGGCACCCAAAGAAGAAGAATATCGAATTATCGAACCTGCCGTCGTAGCACATTTCAACATTGACATAAGACTAGCAACTCCCGTCCCACTGTCAAGAGTAATTGACGTTTGTAAGAGCTCAATGACATTGGGAGTAGCTACAAATTGTATGCAATGACAGCGCGAGTAGCGTCTTGATATATTATGTCAGTTTAGTCTTGACAGTGGGACGGGAGTTGCTAATCTTATAAATAATAAATATTTCAGGACATTTCACACAGCGCCACCTAACCCCAAACTAAGCAACTTAATGCTTGTAATATGGTGGTTAGGATAACGGATATAATACTACTACACTACTACTACTACTTATATACTTTTCTTTTGTAAATACATACTTATAATAGATCAATGATCTTATATCAATGTCGAAATGTGCTACGACGCGACGGCTGGTTAAACATCCATACCTGTACATCTACGAACCAGGCATGTATAGCATTGATTTAGAATATTTGTCTATGACAAAATGTACTATGTGCTTTGAACATAGATTTATTTTTGTCTGGTGGATACGTCAATGGTATAGAAACATAATTCTCGGACGACCCATCTTTGGTAGGCGAGTCCCACATACCACCCTTCGCCCCCTGACGTAGGGTGACGATACATAAAGCATTTTTCCAGCGCAAAAAAAAAGGTTTGAAAGTGATTACAATGCGCGAGTGCCGCGGCAGCGGCTGACGAAGCGCCAGGTATGACTTGTTCGTATTACATGGTTCACAATTCATCATAATATAGGAACACCTATTCCGGTAGTAGTCGCACTACGGACTTTAGCTGCAACCATATTACTAAGTTCCGTCTTATAATTATACCCCTAGTAACATACTTATGGTACGGCTATTTCTATCTTACTGCGACACTGCATATACAAACATTTAATATTTTTCAATCGGTGTTGGGGGTCTAGCGGGCTCACGTCCCGCTAAAATCCTATTCATGTCACGAAGCAATCGGCTCGCGCGCGCTTGCTCAAGTTAAAATTCAATGTTATAATATTTTTTCTAATTCTTAGGCTAGAACAGCACCTGTCAGTAGTTCAGCACCTCTAGAACAAATTTACTCGAACTATATAACGAGGCTCAGCCCCCAAAACGAATATCCTAGAATCGCTACTGTTATCAATTTATGTAAAACAGATTTATGCTCAGATCATTAAATAACATTTGTAACATTAATAAATAGGAATCAAATAACCCCGCCTATCTAATGAGGCAATAATAATAAACATGCTGAAGCGTGTAACTAACGATGAAGACTTATTGTGGACTCCTGACAATAGGCGGGAGCGGCGACCGTTGGACCGTGTCGTATTGCTTATTTTATGGGCTGTAAACGATTGTCAAAATTGACACTAGTTGAGTTCCCAAGGATGATAATGTGATGTCCATGCCAAAATAGTTCTGAACAAAGCTCTTTGCTGACTGGGATTCTGGTCTAGGATAATCGGGCAGTGACCCGAGGAACTTTTCGAAGTCTAAAAATAAGTTAAGAGAAAAGAAATCTCACGATATCAACTACAACTACACGATCATACATTAATAACATCTACCTACATTATTTTCTGTTAGCATACGCATTCTCATTTTTTTTTTTTTTATTCTCATAGGTTTACTATATGTGCTTTGAACTTTGAAACTCATGCTGAAACTTGTAAGATTTTTCTGTGATCAGATGAGCTTGATTTTTGCCTAATGTTTAGCAATAAAGCCTGTCCATTTCAGTGTTACTTACCTATGTAGGCAGTAAATAGGTTCGATGTTTCAAAGTCCTACGCGATCGCTACGCTAATAGCGTGGCGTCTCGCCTCTCTCTGCGCTTAGACATGAGATGTCCAATGTCCAGTAATTAAATAATGTTACATAGCGACTTATTCTGTCATTAACATATTTATTATTCGAGTAGAAATCATTGTGATGCAGAGCAATTAAGCTTCCCCTCTTCTCTTTTATTTCCCATCACAGATGTTAACATAAAGGCATCTAGAATCTCGACAAAAATGTGCGTTAGTATATATTCGCGGATTCGTGGTTTTTCTATCTGGCAGTTTAAAAGTTGGTTTGTTGGACTCTACGCAGTGCTACGACAATAAATAAACAACGCTCTTACCTCGCGTATCAAAATAAACAGAGCTACATTAGAGTGAGGTAAATAGTAAACCAAGTCAAAACAATCAGTTTGGACGTGGCTTGTGGCGTCGTCGTTGTATCTGTTTCCGAGAAATACCCCGCGATTTTCCTAAAATAGCCGCATAAGTCTTAACTTATTGAAAACCCGAGTAGGTAAACCTCGAAGGTGGAAAATAAGAAACGTTATTTTCTTACCGGGAAAGATGTTTTAATTTTATTCGTCCCAGTGAATTCCAAGATTTAATAAACCTTTGATTTAACTTTGCGTCGGATTTATAATGTGATACTCCGTTTAGTGATGGGTCAGGTGGTACGGCCTTTCTCATTAGTCAGCTGTTTTTGCTCTGATTAGAAGGGTGAAAGGTTGAATTTCGTTTCTGACACTAGGTAGGTGTGTACCTATGTACTAAATATGTTGTATGTTACTGTAATTTTTGGGCAGCTCGTCATTTTCATCATTGAGTATTACAAAGCATATTTATACGATTTCAGTAATATTTACATACAAACAAGCTCTGTTATTATGTATGCCCAGAACATACGACAGTCCAGTACGCAAATCCCACTTTGACAAAGAGATCGAACGACGAATCCAACTGGGTAGAGCAGCGCTCAGGATACTCCGAGATCTTGTTCAAATAAGTATGCCGATGACCATGGCTACGGAATAAAGAATAGTAGGTACAACTATTAACTGGATCATGCAGGCAGAACACCTACGTAGTGTCGCAGGCTGGGTCATGCTGTAGTTCTAAGAAAGAAGGCTTAGGATCGGTGGCCTTTCGCTAATGATAGTGAGAATATGTAATTTTTATCTGATACATCCGTTTTATTTGACCAAAGATCTCAAGTAGCAGGTGGTAAGCTCAGGCGATTTTTATTATCACAGTTTTCGAAATTACGCGCTGCGCTTGCAAAAAGCTACGCGCGCAACTTTATCCTATAGTCTTGATTTTTTGTAAGACTAGCTCGCGCATTGCCCGCGTGGCAAAATCCTTTCTTAGCTGAGGTCTACATCATAAAACCTATCTTTATTCCAAATTTCAAGGGAATTCGTTTAGCGGTTTGGCCTGTGCGTTGATAGATCAGTCAGTCAATCAGTCACTCTTTCCTTTTATATATTTAGACTACTCAATCAAGGCTAGTGTTTAGGTGAAACAACACCTTAAAGAGCTTCTAGCACCAATGATACCCAAAAATCTTAGTCTGATATTTCAGAATCCTGCTAATATTCCCACGGGTCCTCGCAAAATGTATCTTGCCCCGCCGCGCCCCTATAATATACATAGGTATAGTACCAAGGAAATCGGTTTCCCGTCTTCAAGAAATAGCGTTCAAGAATTGGCAAACACAGTGAGAACTTGAGAACCAATAAGCTAATGTGTGCTTGCATCAGAATTTAATTCACTATCTAGGTTTCTCTTTGGCTATTACTTATATTTTACTCCTTGTCATCGATTCTGTGAAAACTGAAAAATTACAGTATCACAATAAAAGAAATATGGATAAAGATACAATAACAATCATGGCTCTCAGAAGCTGTCATGTTCTATTAAACTATGATATTATATTGATTTCTCGTAAGAACTCGTCCCATGACACTGCAAACATTTTTGAATGTAGCGCGTGATTTTGGGGAATATTTTTATTTTTTATCATATCGGTCTCCTTTACCGATATTTGTTTTATTAGCTTGTGCTTTCAGTCGATAATAAACCCACGGGACTTAATTAAGTTTTTATTTTTATTATTATGTTAAAAGCTCTATCCAATATTTCGCCGTGATTTCCTGCGCTGCGCTTGAAAAAGATGAGTGGCAATGAAATTATTGGATGTCTGAATACTGAAAATTAAAGACTTAACTGTGTTTTATTGGTTTTTAGCTTTTTATATGGGTAAATCCTGAGATCGGGCGTATTTAAGTGATTTCCGTGGCAGATTTTAAATCAAAGTATTATTGCATTTTACATGTAAAACATCAAATTTCCCATAATTATAATTACATCAATCAAATAGGCATCATTATAACTTGTTTTGTTCAGAAGATATTTAAATTTAAATTTTTGGTGCCACGGGAATCAATAAAACGTGGCATGGGAATCAAAATTAAAACTATTTTGTTTGAATTCTATGTTATTATTTAAATATTGACCTCTACATACTAATCATATAAAATAGAAATGATTAAAAACGGTGATCCAAACAGATATACACCAAACATAAATAAATAATAAATAATAATAAATAAAACTTTATTGACCTTTTTAACAATGTTTACAATATTGAACTTAAAAGTTAGCATGCAATTATAAGACTATAACATTCTTTAATCCACTTACAGGTAAAGAATTCAAATTAAGTACATTTTAACTTTAATTAGTGACGTACCAATAAATTGATTATGTAGGAGAGATAGGACTGTTGATGGCCATACTAGTATCAAAACTGTGTTACAGCCATCAACGCCCCCCGTTTGGATAACAATCCATTATGAATAAGGTACATTATTATAATATTAGTCTTAATTATCATAGTAGTACATAAAGTATTAGAAAGGTCTATATTGACTCTCTATATAATAATCATGTAAACTAAATAAAATCAACGTATTGCAGTCTTAAACAATGTAAAAATATTGAATATATAGTCCTAGAATATGAGATTAAGTTCTCAGTCACAGTCACTGACAGGATTCACTCCAGAAGCTGTCATCAGATTGTACATTTATCATTAGTTAGGTTAATCTGGACTGAAAGTTGCAGTCAGCCCATAGTTTCGTTTTATTTTTTCATCATACATCATCTCAGCCATAAGACGTCTACTGCTGAACATAAACCTCCCCTTTAGACCTCCATATATAACACTGGTGTTGAAAGCGACCTGCTTCAAGCGTCTTTCAGCGACCTAAATAAGGTCGTCTGCCACACTTGTGGGTAGACGTTCTACGCTGCGTTTGCTTGCCTGTAGTAGCCACTTGAACACTTTTCGACCCCATCAGCCATTCGCTCTACGTGCTATGTGGCCTGCCCATTACCACTTCAGCTTCCTGATCACGTAGAGAAACCCCGAGTATAGCCCTCTCCATAGCTCGCTGAGCGACTTTTTAATGTGGTCTGTCTACTATAGTACAATATAAAAAAATCTGATATATACAATATAAAAAAAATATCTGAAATAACGAAATATACAAATATAAACTGTCAAAATCACTTCCATACCTGCGGCTTCGCTGTAGTTGGGTAAAAAGTGAAAGAATGCGCAAGAAAACTCAGGGGAAAATTGATCACCGTGGTAAAATACCATGAGAATCAATACCATTTAAATAAAAATTGTATAGTTTTTTGTCAATATTTTTAAATACCATAATTATAGACCAAAATTAATAAAATATATGATAAACAATACCCTTTTACTAACTGCACACCCTAGTCAAAAAACCGTAATGGATAAAAAAATATTTTTAAACATGGAAAAGGTAATCAATGATCTAGTGAACCAAAACCACGGTAATCAATTTCTCACCTTCGTAAATCCAGTTTATAACAACGAGAGGAGGAGCCTCTCTTCACTATGTTTAGAGCGCAATCGAAGTTAGCCAATAGCGTGCGTACAAGCTTCTAAGTATTGTGGTTTGTGAAATGTGGGTAGTTATGTCGCGCGCCATGGGAATCACTTTTTGTCCGGGGACAAACCTAAATTTGTTATTTTTTCTAACACTACGCTGAGTACAGCCTTCGCGTATTTTTTTAATCATATAACAGTTCACCCTTTACAGCTTTGATCACAGGAATTAATTAAATTCCTTTTATAAATTAGTGTAAAAAATATATTTTGTTCCGAAAATGTGTAAGGGACAGCCCACGGTAATCAAATTTCAGGGCTTTTACATTTTTTTTTAGATACTTGCAGCTAAATATAACCTGATTTCTATCATGCATTAAGTAGATTGAACCTTAGACTAACAGGAAAAAAATACCTTTGGGTAGAATTTTTATGTTACGGGTAGTTTATTCCCCCAGACACGTAAAATTTTGACTCTCAGGAATCACCCATATACAACATATTAGAAAATATTCAAATAATACATTCGTTATTATTTTACCCATCGTGTTGTTTCAAAAGAACTTCATAGGACGGCGTAAAAAATGCGAGACTCGAGACAGAAGAATTTGCCTACTTCTAATATTGTGAGGACAAATGTTTTTTTCGTTTTGTAATGTTTTTCGTCGCTAATGTTTAATATTCAAGTTGTAACAAGGGAGTTTACATAATATAATAATAATGAAATATGTATATGAATGTAATTCTATCTCCTGAATAAGCTAAATACTCAGGTGGATAATCGCAAGGAAGCAGCCAATAATGTACTATATTTAATTAGTACGTAAGTACTCTCCAATCATAATAATATGTTACACACGGAAGCTAATGCTACATTCTGTACCAAATTGCGTCTTAGTACCTATACAAAGGCGGATCCAGGATTTGGTCCTGGGGGAGGCCAAGGTGCAGACGGGCAACAATATTATAATTTTTACTAGGTACGAAAAGTGTGTGTTTAGCTCGCTCTGAACAGTTAGAAAGTACAATAAATATAGTTAATAATAAGTGCGCGAGCACCTTGCACCGAGCGCCGAAAATTATAATCTTGACCATGAAATAGGTGCAAAATTCGTAACTCTACAATGCTTCTTGGCTGCCCCCCTTGGGTCCCTGCCCTGCCCCCCCCCCCCCCCCCTAAATCCGCCTATGTTGGTATATCTATCGATAAAGTGGTGGTAGATTGTCAATCACACTAATATTATAAATGCGAAAGTTTGTGAGTGAGTGTGTATGTTTGTTACTTCTTCACGCCTAAACGGGTGGACCGATTGCGCTGGAATTTGGTATAGAGATAGCTTAGACCCTAGAATAACAGATAGGCCACAGTACAGCGGGTAAAACCGCTGGGCGCAGCTAGTTTTCAATAAAATTTGAAGAGGTACACCGAATACTTTTAGCAGAGCTGCATTGTCAAAATGTGTATGAAGAGTAGTAAGTGTGACATATAAATAAAATCACCGACCCTTATCAACACTCTATTGCAATACAATTTTAATATACCTGACATAGTTTTTAAATTTGATATATTAACATCTTTTCTATCGTTTATTTTTAATATAGAATATACCTGTAAGCATTCTAGTTTGCAATTGTCTAATCCAATATAATCGAGAATCAAATGAAACAGAAAATAGATCCCTAGACAGTTACAAAAATATCCTCGTATAGGCAATAGGCACATCAATATCAGCTCAGGTTGAATGGCAGAATAGTATATTATTGAGCATTCTAGTGGAGTGTACAGGTAGCTTGGCAGCTCCCTCCTGACATGTTAAATCTGGTTCGAAATGAAGCGAAATTCTGTGCAAATATCAATAACTGATATTTGATGCCCGAGGATATTTCAAACCAATGTTACCAACCCTACTCACAACTCTCTACTACTCTCTACTTTCAATAAAACACATTTTAAAAAATGTTTTCTCATTCACAATATAAGTAGTTAATTATGGTTTTATTTTTCTATTTTACAATATCGTTGAATCTAATAAAATGGTAAAAAACTATTTTGTACGAGAAACCCACGCTGCGCTAGAAAATATTTTTTAGTAATTTTAGCGACAACAGAGATGGGATCTCATTTAACTTTGAGATGTGAATATTATTATTTGTTTTATAAAAAGGAACTTCAATTACGGGGACTCTTTGAGTTTTCAAGTACTTTTTTACAATAGGTTACTTACCTATTCACAGTTTTGTGTCTTCACGTAGGTCAAAGACCCTTGATCACAACTTTCGTTCGCATGATATTATTTGCTGCTCGTAATTAGGTAGGTAGGTATACAGCCTTGATACAGTCTTGCAATTGCAATCAAGCTTGACAATAGGCTGGATAAATCCATTACTTTTACTAGCTTTATAATCACTCGACTTCCTACCGGCTAGTTAGGTATTTCAAATAGGCGACCAACCAATAATATTGACAAGTTTGTTAACCTATATTTATAAAAAAAAACCTATAAATTATCCTATCAATCGAAATTGAAGACTAACTTTATAAAATTTCTTGGTCTTCATCATGAGATCACGGTTTTCTACTGGTTCAAACAAAATGTTATCTACATAGGTACTACACAGCTCATATTTATCCCCCCTAAAAACTTATAAGCGCTATATATATCTCAGCCATTTTTATATTCACAAACCAAATAAATAGATATTTTAACATTTGTCAACATATTTTCATCCTCATAAAATAACCGATTGACAAAATAGGTAGGTATTATCTTAAAATAGTTGTGCATAAAATACTATGTGTGCCTTTTATATGTTGCAACACCGTATGTAGGCAGAACCCGAGGAAGTAGGTACTGCGGTGTTTGACATGGTCTGCCAACTATTCCTAACTTAGAGCTGAGAACTTAATGTTTCCTAATAGCGGGGGAGTAATATGTGAAATTTACTCGGAATTAGATATAGCTTGACAACTAATCAGGAATAGAGATATTTCGCTATACACCCTTAAAACTATGTGATTCAAATTATTATGTGAAGTACACTTATGTTAGTAGTAAAGCACTGGCAGATCACCAGAGGGTCTCTTGACTATCATATAAGTATCATAGAGTGCTAAAGACGTTTTATTAAATTTGTCGTGTAACCGATTACGCGATAATACATATATGTATGTAGTTGTTGTTGCGATTTAGTTCAACCTTCATTAACCGGACGGCGAAGGTTTGGAACTCCATACCTGCTTCAGCAAGACATCATGATGATCCTGGGCCCACCCGTTTAGGCGTGAAAGAGTAACAAACATACATCCTGATATCCAGACATCCATTCTTACAAACTTTCACGTTTATTATATTAGTAAGATTAATCGGCAAAAGTGTAGAAGGTGGCCTTCCACTACTCAAGTTAAATTTTTCAGTCACAAAAAATATCTGACATCAAATATCAAACGGTTAAATCTCATCGGTCATTTTGTGAGGAAAGTCGAATGTGTTTACGTCGTTTAGTTTCACGGGCGCATGTATCAATGCATCCTATGTCCTATTCGATATTCTTTTATCTCTTTTACCTGTCTATAGCTTTAAAATGAATTAGGTTGATTAAAAACATATTAAATTGCACCAGTCAACTAAAACTAAATACCTCTAGTTCCTAATTCCTGACTATAGAGAGAAATGGCGTGTTAGCGCAAACAAACTCTTATCTCTCTAATCATAATGTTTTAAAGTTCCTAGTAACCGGACGTCGCGTCGCAAGGGGTTGGCCTACCAAGACGCTAACATAATATCGTCATTGTCTCGGTTAATTCCAATGCTTTTTCACTACAAAGAATAAAACAAAGTCGGTTTCCGCGTCTGTCTGTCTGATGTACGCTTGGATCTTTAAAACTTGGATCCGATTTTGATACGGTTTCTTTTAGTAGATAGAGTGATTCAAGAGGAAGGTTTATTATCGGTGTTGCTCTACTATAATATACCTATATTATAGTAGAGCAACACCGATAATAGCGCTACAAAGTGCGCGCGGGTCCATTACATATGCCATTACTTTCATCAAGCTTTGTATCGATCAAGCACTTATTTATATAAAATAAACCAGGAAGGACAAGCATCTCCTAAACACTTGAGTACCTAATGACGTAAGGCTTTGTAGGTGACCTGTATTTGGAGCAAACTGTGGTTAGTAATTTAGACGCTTGAATCTCTAGGAACACGTATACAATCACAGTTCTATTCATCCGCTGCACGTCCGATGAGAGCAGCCTTGTCTATCAGCCCATAGTCGTAATAATTGAATACACTTTAATTGCATACAGATAGTCGGCAGCTCATTCCATGAACTTAACATTTAGGAGTAAGGTGTTAGTTTTAAATGATGACCTAAAACTTCTAGTTTTAAAACAAAATTTGCGATAAAAGCTGTACTAAAAGCGTTTAGGGATGAATTATATTAGACCGGTTCGAGTCCGGGGCGTACCGTGTACGTGGCCCGGACGGGGCACGGATTTGAAACGTTACATACATTTTATATGAACCAGTTTATATTACACCAGCGTCGTCCGGGCCCGGACGGGACACGGATCATGCACTGTGTAATATAAACTGGTTCATATAAAATGTATGTAACGTTTCAAATCCGTGCCCAGTCCGGGCCACGTATCTACACGGTACGCCCCGGACACGGACCGGTCTAATATAATTCATCCCTTAATTGACATGCGAGTACTTATATGTAGAGGTGTAGGAGTATATTCTTTTTGAGTCTACACTAGGTACCTAGTACCTACATACTCGTACGATCGCTATCGTTCGTATCGTTTTGTAAAAATAAAATGAAGGCTAAAACCGCCTTATTCTTTTTTTATTTTAGACGTGTTTAAGCTCTATTAAGACATCTTACGGTTTTTATTATGTCAATATGGTATTGGAGACATCTTCAGTACACTTGACTCTGAATTACGAACTTCGAGGAAGATAAATCTCAGAAGAAGCGTACTTATGTATATGAAAAATAATCAAACAATATTGCTTACTCTTCAGTGACTGAACGACATAAGAGATTATCGGATCTATTCATTATTTCTTCGTAGCTATTATAATAAAATTTGTAAGGGTAGGACATAAATTGTACTCATTATATAAATTCCAAACACAATAAATATGTCAATGAAAGGTACGTAGGTATATTCCTGAAAAAAAAATGTTTTCACAGACATAATATTAATTAATTAGGTTACTCGTAGCCGAGTATAAAGATACAAAAATAATATCTTAGCTCAAGTTTTCTTAAAGAAATACATAGGTACTTTCATTGGCTTTAATATTAAACCAAGCTTTTGTTGTAACAATATGAAAAGACTCGGCACAATGTTGACTAGAACGGGGTTTTTCCGATGGAATAAATAAAATAGTCGCACGGACATGTAAGATAATAACCGCAGGGAAGCTTATAGCGAGCAGTTGGGGAGTAGCGACCCCACGGACCCGAGTGCTCCCGGGGGAGGATCCTGTTCCTCATCTCCGGCTTGGCTTGACCGGCCGGCCGGAGTGAACACTGACCAGGAACAGTCCTCCATCTCTGTGCTTGTGCTTGCCTACATTGGCCGGCCAGGGTGCGGTGGAGTCGCGAGAGCTTTTTTTCACGGAGGGAGGATGAGCATAAGTGGCGAGTTAGCCTTTTACGCGTTTAAAGTCCAGAGTCCAGGGACACCCCTCCCCCTCTAGCCACTTGCACCAAAGTTGCCCTTCTCGTCGGCTATGTAATGCCGGCCATTATGGGGGCCCGTTTCGTGAGTGGCGAGTCTTCACCTGCCTATATATTTCCTAATGGGACGGAAGTGGCATGTGCCGTAGTCCTAGCAATAGCCCCATTTACCATCCATTTAGAATACACATCCATAGCCTAGTTAAAGAGATAGTATCCATTAATAATAATCAATAGCCCTGTCACTTGGCGGAGACTGTCTTTGAGCTCATTTTCTATAAATGGACTCACAGATAGACTCCGCGTCACCCATCACATTTATATTAAAAGCTCAAAGGGGCCCAGGTTCAGCCCGTGTTTAAGAGCGATATAATAATAATTGGGGTTTATACTCCAACAGAACAGGTTAACCCCACTTACACTATCAGAGTCAAATCACAATTTATAGGTTGTGTGGCTAACCTATACGTCGCAGTTTCACGTCGCCGAGATTACTACAGGGCCTGCAACATGACCCAACGACTGCCTCCTACATATCTTATAGGAAACAGCCGGGACCCACAGTTTTATGTGCCTTCCGAAACACAGTAGCGTCCAGGCGAAAAACCTTTGCCACACTGAGATTTGAACGCAGGACCTCCGCTCCGGCTTACAAGCCGGATCAACGACTACTGGGCCACGGACGCTACTAGTACTGAAATCTTTTACAATAATTAATTTCGTTACAATTAGGTCCTGTACCTAATTACAGTAATGTATTTTATTCGTAAACACAAAATACATATGTTATGTAGGTACCGACGCAATTTGAATATGAAATATTTTTAGAGAACTCAATATTACAGTACCTACAAAATTGTTTTGATGAATTGTTAGAAAATTAAAAAATCTGGGGGCACGGTAGTGCCCCCGCCAAGTCGAGCGCGAAGCAAGCACTGCCGTACCATCTTTACAGGAACCATTTCGTCGCATTTTCAGGCCCCTATTTGAGAACCTCTGGATAAGACCAGAACATAGAAATTTTCGTCATCTAGTAAGCTATAATTACATACTTAAAATCCAAAATTTCAAGTCTGTAGGTCATTAAGTTCCGAAGTTAAGCGAAAGCAAAGTTTCGCATTTTCGACACTCACTCACTCATGATCATCAAAATAGAACTAGTACTTTCCATAAACTCAGAGAGCTGAAATTTGGTACATACTTAGAATTTATTGTATAAGCCATAGGAAAACTAAAAAAACATGCAATTTCGGTCTCGTTTTCGAGATAATTTATCTGCATAAATAACTTTGTAATCTCATATAAATGCATAGGATTACAAAGTTACATTTGCAGTCAATGGTTAAAATTGTGTAATATCCAACTTATTAATTCAAAATATATTTAAGGCATAGTATATGTATATGTGAGTGTGTATATGTGTCGTAAATCGTCAGTTATGATCAGGCGATATCTAGCGTGGCCAACTAAAATAAGAGCCCAACCAAACTATTAGAAGAGATCGACATACCGCCTTTACTACAAGCTTTTATTTACTTTCACCTGTCGGTCTGTCTGTCTGTAATTAAATCTTGCAAGTTTAATTAGGCCCACTTCCCGGTATAATATTATGATGCATTGGACTAAGAGTGAACGCACACGTATCTAGATGGCGCTGACTGTATTTTAAAACGCGCTTACGGTTTGTATTTCTGATAACCTTATAATATAGCGTTTCTACAAAAATAAGTGAAATCCCACCAAAAACATTCTGTAAAAAACTAGCCAAGTCTCGATGGAGCTGCTTGTTTATCTCTAAAAAGTAATGAAATCTAGACAAAGTCGTGCCAAGTATTCCTTACTGCGATTTCTTTATTATTATAGTTAATGTTGTGTGACTTGGCCGTTGAAGGGTACACAAGGGTATAATACCAGGTGCTCCATAACACTATTGCACCAATCTATCCGCTACCCATTCACAATAGAAAATTTCCACTTGGAAAACGTTGATTGGATAACCAGTCAATTGTAGGCTTGATAAAGCTGCGTATTTCAATAATACTTATGTTTAGGCGATCCAAGTGTCATGGAGCATCTGGTTTTGTACCCTTGTGTACCCTTCAACGGCCAAGTCACACAACATTAACTATAATAATAAAGAAATCGCAGTAAGGAATACTTGGCACGACTTTGTCTAGATTTCATTACTTTTTAGAGATAAACAAGCAGCTCCATCGAGACTTGGCTAGTTTTTTACAGAATGTTTTTGGTGGGATATTTATTTACAAAAGCGGGAAAATATTTACCTTGTTAGTGTTGAAAACTAACATAAACCTAACAATTACGATCACAACATTATAATGGCTTTTCTATTAGGGTTTCGTACCTCTAAAGGAAAAAAGAAACGAATCTTTTTCATAAGATCACTGGTGCGTCCGTCTGTTTGTCTGTCTGTCAAGATTTTCTGTCGTCTTATGCAACGCAGAAACGCAACTAGGGCAATGATGGGCACCTTTACACCAAGAAAAAAAATTTTTTTTTAATTTTTTTAATGTCTAACTAATATTATAAAAACGTGAAAGTTTGTAAGAATGTATGAATGTCTAGATGTATTGTTTGTAACTCTTTAACGCCTAAACGGGTGGACCGATTGAGCTGAAATTTGGTATAGAGATAGCTTAGGCTTAGACCCGAGAATAACACAATAGTGAATGGCGGGTAAAACGGCTAGGCGCAGCTAGTAACTATATACTTTTTTCGTTTAAATTATTTAGGTATTACCTAATTACCTTTGATACTAAGGTAAAATGTTAAAGTTTGGATATACATAATATAAGTACCTACATATTTTGTTTTTCTATGTAAAAAAAACAAGTTTTGACATTTATTAAAATAATTATTTGTTATTTTCATATATCCCATACAATTAATATACCTATTAATCAAAGCTTCACTCAAAACTTACAACATTAAATCCACAGTCCTGGTATTAAGAGCTGGTACTAAATAGGTATTAAATATTGGTATAGGTTTCATGCGAATCCAAGACTTGGTCCCGCCATCTTGACGCTCGCAAATATTCTATGAATTTATATTTCAAAATTTATCAAATAGTGCGAGCGAGAGAGCGTCACTCGATATATACGCTCTTAAGTACATCAAACTAACAGAATGACGCTATTAACAAAATTGGCATAACCAAAATGTGAGTGAACTCACGACTACGAAAGTGCCCAAAGTCTGAATAAAAAGTCACATAAGTAGAGGTAATTATTTTACAATTCTGCAAAGTCGAGTTCATGGAAGTGTCTCTTCGGCTAAATTTAATATTAGGTAATGTAAGAGTATATTATGTGTCTAACTAGGCGTAAGAAGTTCACGGAAGACATAATATTTATCCTTCAAATGTAATGTGTTACGAGATAAATCCCACCCTGGCTTGCACGGCATGTAATTGACATGTTAACATTTTCTGGCACTTTTGCCTAATTAAAACTGCAGGGGGACAAAAAGCTCTTTTCTACAGCAGCCAATGTTCTGACCTATTCTGAATTAATCTGACCTCGTAGAGAGGCGATGAAGCTTTTAGTCTGTACGAGACTTCTGCGTTAATTACAAAATTTACATTTTGGTTTTTTTATGTGGTGAAGTAAGAAGACGAGCAAGACGCTCTCCTGATGTTAAGAGCCCATAATTAATCAGTACAGTGTTACCCAGAATTTCACAATGATGTGCAATTCTAGGTGCACTGCACCAACGCTTCTTACTCAAGATATTAAGACTCCTCTACTCGACTGTGTTTCCTCTATTAAAAGTATATTTTTATTTTGTGTGTGCCATTAAAGCTTAATATGCAAGCAAAATATTTATTGAGCAAATTGCTTTCTAAAAATTGTTATCATAGCTTATAGCACTCATACAAAAACGACTTGGGACTTGGGAAGCTACAAGCATTATTTTTATGCTCAATAATGTATTTATTAGTGTATGTTATAGTTATTTTTATTATAAGCACAGCTGGCCGATGATATCACGCTTGCATACTAAACTTGCAAAACTCATTGACATGTCATGACATAATTATAAGCTATCTGCAACCAACTTCATTATTATGTTATAGGCTATAGGTACCTACTCACACATGTTGGGTAGATAAGTAAGTCGACTTCGAACGTGCCCTTTTTAACTTAACTTATATATATAAGAAGTAAAATGAGTATAAATAAACAGTGCTTATTACAAAATAAGTGCATGCTTGTATTCATAATGTTTTATTCTATGAATAATAATTTTGTCTTAAAAATAGACCATGTTTCGTAGCGTAGCTCATAGCTAGACAACGATTGGAGATGGATAAAAAGTGTGAAGGCCAAAGTTGTAGAAAATTTTATGAGGTTTCATAATGTAGTACAAAGCAAAATACCTAAAAATGGGACCTTCTTCGACCTCCCCCCCTCGGGCTCACCTCGGAGGGGTGGGGACTTTTAGTATGCTTATCTCCTAACTAGTCCAAACAAAGTTCCTAAGTTAGTTTTTCTGCTTTCGACTTTTCGATCCACATGCCCCTTTTGGGCACTCATTGACTGGACCAGTATACCTATATATACACATGTTATATGGAAAAACATTCAACTTTCAACGTATCAAAGTTATTCCTATTGATACTTTGATACTTACCTTACAGATTCACACGACGAGCTCAAAAGGCCAAACCAAAACCTATTACAAGGGGCTGCTCCTTTATGTGACCTGGATGAGTATAATCAGTGATAATGCCAGATAGGAACCGAGGAATTTGGAATGTTTAACTAACACACTGCTTCCTCGCCTCAGGGCTTGACAACAGATACGAGATAGACGTATCATATACTCGTATATAATGTTAATTATGTCCCTAGGAATATGATAGCGTTATAAAGACAACGCGCGATAATAAGTTCGACACAGTTAGGTAATAATTAATAACTGTAAGATGAAATATACTTAACAGACATAATATATGAAAATTAACGATTACTACGCGTCACGCGGCTTATGCGATATTCAAATCTACAAATATAAAATTGTCCCCGGTACTCGGTACGGTGGACTGCCCAATTATTTAGTTTCGGCGCTTCCAAAGTTTTGAACAAAGTCAAATCGTTAAATAGTTTGCAACAAATAAATAACAAAAAGTAGGAACAGAATCTCGCTATCGTCGGCAAGCTCGCGCGACTCATAAACACATATTTTATTTTTAAACTTATGGCTACATTATATTGTTCCTCGAACTCATTCTGGCAGCTGGCTGGCAAACCTGTACAATAACATTTTATCCTTATTTTAAAACAAGCTGCACTCCGTGATATCATGCGCTGAAATTTTGTTTGGAAGTCTGAATAATATCAGGATTTCGGATGTAATAAATATACGAAATTTCAACCAAAAGGCTTATAAGTCAGCTTAACAAGGTAACAAAAGTCCGCGTCTTACTACTTTCTTTTACAAACTTTCGCATATGGATAAAAAGTTAGAAACAATTAAGAAAAAACAGTTATAAAACTCACAGGGTGTAAGTATCCACCGGCGTGGAAGGCACCGTCAACAGGTTCTGATGGAGGCACCCAACTTTGTTTCGGACGCACGTACATTTTGGCGGACAAAATTTTACGGAAACCGAAAGAAATATGAAGTTGAAAAGAAACAAAAGTTTAAGGAAGCCTTGCGGCTTCATTTTCGCGACGGGACTAGAGGTCACTCTGAGAACATCTAAAGTGGCGGTGTTCTTCAGCGGGCGCCTGGATGCGAGTGGCTGCCGAGAGCCGGGCGGAGTGAAGCGCGGCGCCGCGGCCGCCTGCCGCCATCCCCGTGACCCGCGCGCTGCTCCCGACTCCCGACCACCGATAATATGCCTCGACACTCGACAATACCGCACCGATACCACTCCACACTATAACCACTCTAATCACAACTTAATACAATCTACATTTTAATAACCTCACAAACTTCTCTGTCCGGAGTCATTAAACTTTTTCAATTCGCTGGAGATTTTTGAAATGCAATGACTTAGAAAATTTATAAGTTGCGACAGTGTTTACCGTCGTTAGCTTAATAAGCGTCTTCAACTTAAATCCAAGCTTTACTAGCTAAAGCTTCTTTAACGGTTAGTGGTTAGCTTAGTTGCAGTAGTTAATTTATCGCTATATTAGTGCTTTGCCTTTAGTATCGTTAGCTTAGTTTGTTTAGCTTTATAAGCGCTGTGAGTTTTGATAATGTCTCAGCTTTCTAAGCTAACACAAGTTAGCGTTCTGAGAAGTAAGTAGGTAGGTACCTGGTACCTACCTCTATTTAGCTTAGTGATCTTAGATTAGTAACTGTTGTTTAAGTTCTATCACCACGTAACTCATTATTTGGCGGTTTTGACGCGTCTTTTCGGAATTAAGCTACGACCCATAGCCCATACAACCCTTTAAAATTACGGAAAGTAATGGCCCGGCCCGATTTGACAAAAAGACATGAGCAGGGGGTACATCATGATAATATACGTATTAAGATTAATACAAAATTTGTTTTAAAAATGACATGGTTTTATTATTGAAAAAAACTATTTTGGAATATATACCTACTCAAAGTACAAACAAATTATGTACCTTCAGTTTTTTTCATTTTCAATCAATCGGTTTTTCTGGCTCTCCTGAAAAGTTCCCAAAAATGACTTACGTGGTGATAGAACTTAAACGACGTAACGTTAATCAGTAGTTTTGTTAGCGTCTGTACTCTGTATCGACGTTTAGTTTTAATTAATGAACTTATAGCTTACATCGAACATAGTTGGGTTAGTTTTACCACGTTAAAGAGATATACAGTAGTTTGACTGAGCGTGATTTTTGAACATAAATACCTACAGTCGCGCGGTACATGCGAAAGTCATAGGGCTGCCGGGCAGCCGCTGCCCGCATACAGTAGGTACCTGTTTCATATCATCTACTTACTTGAGCTACCTACCTACTACCTACTTACCTATCATGTCGTGGCGGCGTATATTAAAACCCAAGACAAGAGAAAAGACAAGACAAGAGACAAGACAAGAGATAAGACAAGAGACAAGACAACCTCCTCCCATTCCCCTCCTCCCCTCCCCTTCCCCTCCACCCCTCCCCCTCATACCCTTCCCCTCCCGTCCTTCCCCCTCCTCCCCTTCCCCCTACCCTTCCCCCTCCTCCCCATCCTCCTCCCCTCCTCCCCTTCCCCCTCCCCTTCTTCCCCATCCTCCCCTTCCCCTCCTTCCCCATCCTCCCCTTCCCCTCCCTTCCTTCCCCCCTCCTCCCCTTCCCCCTCCTCCCCTTCCCCCTCCTCCTCCCCTTTTTAACTAACTGACCTTTTTAATTTTATTACCTTTGCATGTTGCTTGATAAACAAGTGAATTAAATTAAAAATTTAAAAAACCCCCAACGCAATACGTAATTCTTCATTTTGTGGTGGCGGCCATCTTGGATTTTTAATTTTATAAAATGGGTTGTATTCTACTAGTTAAGCCTTTTCATTTGATACCTATATTGAGGGGGTCGCGAAAGAAAAAAGTAATACGCCATTTTGTAGCGGCGGCCATCTTGGACCGATTTCCACCAAACATGTCTGAGAACACTCTCGACTAACCTTACTTTCAAACAAAAAAAATAAATCAAAATCCGTTCGGGAGCTACGGTGCCACAGACAGACACACACACGGAGACAGACAGACAGACACGTCAAACTTATAACACCCCGTCGATTTTGCGTCGGGGGTTAATAATGTTATTTCTGGATTTCCTGATAAGTTCAATGATAAGTTCAAGCTACCAAAAACAGCATAATATAGTATGCTATTTTTTTTGCCATTTTTATATAATTTATTATATTATGTATACATACGTCAAAAGTAAATAACGTAAATAACACTAAATACTTGCAAAAAACTACCGCGACGTCCGCCCGTCGCTGCGTGGCACCCGCTTCTGGATTATATACCCACTTCTACCCACATCTACCGACATCTATTCACTTCCATTTTCCGCCCGTTTCTATGGAGTCAAACTACTGTATATCTCTTTACCGTGGTTTTACTAGCTTTGTAAGCACTTCACGAGTACGGGCCGTTAGCTTATAAAAGCTTAATCAAAACATATAAGTAACTTATTCGTGAGTAATACACAGGAATAACAAAGCCTTTGTGGCTTTAAATTTAAGAGCTAAATTGAATTTCCTGGCGTTTCTATCTTCCATGATATTTTTTATCGTGCAAAAATAAATATATCCAATCTTTCCTGGGAAACCAATCCAGGGTCAATTGTATTAAAATTATTGTTATTCTACAAGTTACGTTTTTCAGGATAAAAATAAAAGGGAAGATAGGAAATTACGAGAAAATCCGAAATAACCCTTTTCAATGATATTTTGGACGACTAGTTCCCGTTTTTAAACGGTTTTATTTAGCTTGCCCCGTTTGTTTTATTTCGTGGAGTTCAAATTTAGAAATTGATGTTTCACCCTCTTCCTGTCAACTGATTGATATGAAATTTGGTATACGCCTTTGGTTTTGGTCTTTGGTGACATTACAATATGTATTATATATTCAATATTATTGTAAATCCAAGATGACTGCCGCTACAAAATGGTGCATAACCTATTTTTTTCTATCCCATGAATCATCAATATCGGTATCAAATGAAAGGACTTGACAAATAGAGACTTGACAAATAATGCACTATACAAAATCAAAATCCAAGATGGCCGCCGCTACGAAATGGAGAATAACCAATTTTTTTTCAATCCCATCCATATGGGTATCAAATGAAAGGACTTCTTGAAAAGTAGAATTCAGTGTACTAAAAAGCTTAAACATAAAAATGTAAAAACATGTTTTTAAGTTAACGGTTTTTTTAAAACATTTTAATACTCGTACTTACATGTTTACAATAAAACCGATTAACTTAAAAACATTTTATACCTTTTTTACTATGCACAATTTTTGTGCGTGTTTGTTACCTCTTCCTCTTACAAAGAGTAAAATCGCTAGCCTCGGCTAATAATGTACATAATATTATGAACTTGGCTTGACACGCTACCGCGTGTCTTGATTATGCGTATCTAGATTAATGTATGTAGGTGGTAGATATTATACAAAGATCTCGGCGACCTGAAATTGCAACATATAGGTTGGCCACACAACCTATAAAATTGTGATTGTGCTTTGACTCTGACAGTGTAAGTAGGGTAACCTGTTCTGTTGGAATATAACCCCCAATTAAAATTTAAAATTAATATTTTCTTCCTAGTCCCACGTTCCTTATCCCACGAGTCGGCACTCGGCACAACACGTCTACCTCCTCCATTCCATTCAAACATCCGCCATATCATCATGCTCTTCCTTGGCACGCATATCTTTTTAGGGCGTCCCCTTCCCACATTTCCACTAACCACAATATTCATTGCTACATGACCTTACTCCATTCGCCTGACATGCCCGTACCAAGCTCAGGGCTGGAAAAAAACGGTATTTTTTAAAAAGAACAAAACATTGTGTTATTTCTATCAAAAAAAAAAAACAATTCTTTAATATTTTTTTTAATGTTATAATTGGCGTGTTTTAAACTTAATTTTAAACACTTATAAATAAAAATGAAGTACGGTGAAGGTACGGTATGTAAAAACACGAAAGAAAAAAAGTATGCATTTTTTAAACGAGTTTAAAATGTTTTAAAACACGTTTTAAAGGGGCTTGTTTTTTTCAGGGTTTTAAACTGTGTTTTAAACACTTGTTTTAATCAATTGTTTAACACATTGCCAACCCTGACCAAGATACAAACTACTCATTGAGTACTCATACTCAATTAATTGGTGCAAAATTACATGTCACAAATTAATTAAATAAAAATAAATCAGATATATTATAATAAAAATAAATTAAAATATCAGAATAAAAATTAAATACAATAAGAATAGTAAATCATATTAAATTAAAATTATATAAAATAAATTACTTAGATAGTTGTAGATATATAGTAGATAGATATTATAAAGATTAGTCTATGTACCTACTTAAAATAGCTGAGGACATAATTTATCTTATCCAGTATAATATGTATTAATTTATACGCATAAAGTAACTACTTATTTAAATTGAAAAGTTATAGGTCAAATTATTATCATCTCCGCTGCGAGATAACAGTCCGTTATCGCTTGCTACTAAAATACCTACTGAGTAATTTAATATTGTTTTAAATAAGGGACTTAAATATTTTTTAAATTTTTATATCGTTGCTATGACGGAGCGATTTATATTCAATACAAATCATCAACTAGCTATCAAGTGCTTAAAATACAATTGGACGCGCTCTCGCGTGCGCTATTTGATACATTTTTATATATAAATTCATAGAACTAACTTAAAAAAGAAAGAAAGAAAATAAATTTATTGCCAAATTTTACAACATAACTCATAATGAAATTAAAAGAAAAAAAATACATTCGTTGGCAATAGACATAGCCTCAGCGTGTAACGACGTCAACGCAGAGTTAGCGTAGTTGCTGGTTTTCAGGCTGCCCCTTTGCTCGAACTAAGATGGTACGTCGAGAGGTTTGTCATTATTGTTATGAAAATTCCACTAAAAAAGCC
The DNA here is from genome assembly GCA_947507615.1 of Hemithea aestivaria. Taxonomy (NCBI): domain Eukaryota; kingdom Metazoa; phylum Arthropoda; class Insecta; order Lepidoptera; family Geometridae; genus Hemithea; species Hemithea aestivaria. The sequence goes on from OX382323.1 coordinate 9,355,793, forward strand.
CTGCACAAAAATATTGCACACATTTTAAAAGTATTTCCAGTTTGAGATATTAAAAGATGGCATGGGGTGATTTTTTTTTATAAGGTTTATCATAATAGTGCGGGCTGCACCGCAACGCAGCCTAGCTTAATCAGCCGTTCAGCCTATAGGCTCTTTACTAAACGGCGCCGTTCAACAAACTTCCTCAATGATGTAAAGCCATTTGATCAAACAGCTAGGCAAAGACATTGTGACCGTCCCAGCAATATCTATTTTAATTAGAAATGTCAGAATTAGAAAAATGAAGAGCCCAAATTTTTTTAGGCAGCGTCATAGCCTTCTAACACTGGTTTACTTCAGAGCTAAAGTGAAGATCGTTGTCACAGCTCGCAGTTCATTCGATCACTCTTCATCGGCCATCGCATGTTACCGCGGTGCACTCTTATATTTCCTGTCCGTATTCCGTAAAATATTTTCCGCGAGAATATGTCGAAATGTGTCAACGTACCCAACTACTTTAAAAAATCATTCTTAAAGGTACTTGTATGTTATATTATGTTCCGTGTAATATTTCATTATTTAATTGAAACATATTTCATAACACACAGGGTTCTTTTAATATCTAAACAAATATTTTAATAAACTTGCAATTAACGTATAAAACCCCAATTATTTTAATACAGGGACTCTCTTAACACCTTGGATCTCCTGGTCATTGTCAACGCCCCGCCCGTGAAACCGGCGGATACACCCAATCTGGCCACTAAAACCACATAGAGTACTATGAATAGGTATACTGACTAAAACCCCGGGGTGGGTCCTTCCAGCGGCTGTTCAGCAGGGACGACGAAGGTACGCTCTCGCATTCTTCTCCGTATCACATTAACCACGTATAGTATGTGAAGATATGCGTGCTTTGGGAGTGAATTAAGATAATAATATGACGGATAGAGTGGAATAAAGGAGAAATACCTGTTGTGTCGACCTCACCTATACTTCGTTTCAAAAACAAAGATAATTTTTGCAGGGTTTGAAGATTATATTATATCAACTAGCTGACCCGCGCGCACTTCGTTGCGCGTGAGAGTCAATTAATAAAGCGAATTTGGTGCTGCTATGTTCACTATGATAGTATTTCCATCCCCGTGACTTTGTAAGCGTAAAATAAGGCATGGCTATATATTATTTGCTCCCGCTGTGGGTAGCGAAGAATATCGGGTTGGGTATTTCTATGCAGTTTTGTTCGCTACCGTAGAAACCAATCCTATGTCCTTTCCCAGAGGTCAAATTATCTCAGTTGAGCGGTAGTTTATCGCCTTCATAAATTTTCACGCCTCTTTTCAGGAATTAAAACTATTTGTGGTCCTTTCCCGGTAACTCTTTAACTTATCTCTACTGTAATGTACCTCAGCTAAATTATTATTCGTTACTAATTTCTCACACCATCCTTCCCGCGACTCAAATCAATTCCATGGTTCCTGAATTCCCATTAAATCTCTGATCCTCCTTCCCCCTCCTTTAATACTTAGTCTCCTTAAAGTAAATTTCTGACATAAAAAAACTATTCATTAACAGAACTTAACAAAATATCAGCTCATTTTCGGTTCAGCGGTTACTAATTTCCATGCAAACGTTTTTGTGAAAAAATTCCTGTTCTGGTGAGAATTTCACAAAATCCCTTCTTATCGGTCGCCTACGTTACATAAAGAATACGTTGTCCAAATTTTAGCTAAAACGAAGAAGCGGTTACCTTTCCTACACAAACTGGATCCCTCTTTCCTCCCCTCAAAGGTTGATTTCTGGGATAAAAAGTATCCCATATCTTTTTTTAAGACTTAATCTACCTTTGTATCAAATTTAAGCGCAATAGGGTCAGCGGTTCTAAATTTCCCATTAATTTCTGTCAAAATAAATATTTAATGTTCCTAAACACAACTCAAACCATGATTTTACAAAATTTCGATTCAATCGGTTTAGTTGTTACGGATTTGCATACAATTGTTTTTAGGGTTCCGTACCTCAAAAGGAAAAAACGGAACCCTTATAGGATCACTTTGTTGTCCGTCCGTCTGTCTGTCTGTCTGTCTGTCTGTCAAGACCCTTTTTCTCAGGAACGCGTGGAGGTAACAAACTGAAATTAATAGGAAATACTAAGGTCCATTGCCTCTTAGAGCTGTGAAAATTTCAAACTTCTAGGCCAACGCAATCAAAAGATATAGTCGAATATGTCACAAATTTCAGCAAATTTTCGACATTACCAAATAAATCAAAACCTACGGGGCACTTCCCATGAACTCAGAATCTTGAAATTTGGCACGAAGTAACTCCTTAGAGCACAGATAAAGGAAAAATTGCGAAAACCATAAATTTTTATTTGCATCATATGAAAAAAATATTTTGAATAATTTTATACCTACTACCCCTTTTCTCATGAACGCGTAAACGTATTAAATTGAAATTCATATCAAATACTTAAGTCTATAATACCTTTAAACTGTAATAAAATCAAACCTCTATGTCAACGCATTCAAAAGAAACAGCAATTTTAGTCGCAATTTTAAACTCGCAACTACTCTCAATAAATCAAAACCTACAGGGTACTTGCCGTGAACTTAGAATCTTGAAAATTGGCACGAAGCAACTCCTTAGAGCACAGATAAAGGAAAAATTACGAAATCTGTACATTTTTAGTTACATCATATAAAAAAATATTTTTAATAATTTCATACTTACTACCTTATTTCTCATGAACGCGTAAACGTATTAAATTAAAATTCATATCAAATACTCAAAACTATAATACCTTTAAACTGTAATAAAATCAAACCTCTATCTCAACGCATTCAAAAGAAACAGTAATTTTAGCCGTATTTTTTAACTCGCGACTACTCTCAAGGGAATCAAAACCTACAGGGTACTTGCCGTTAACTCAGAATCTTGAAATTTGGTTCGCAGCAACGTCTTAAATTATAGGCACAGGAAAAATTGCGAAAACTGTAAATATTTAGTAACATCATATAAAAATTATTTTTAATAATTTTGTATTTACTACCCCTTTCCTCAAGAACGCGTACAGGTATTAAATTTAAATTCATACCAAATACTCAGCTTTATAATAACTTTAAGTTGTAAAAAAATCAAACGTCTATTTCAACGCAATCAAAAGAAACAGAAATTTTAGCCGCATATTTTCAAACTCACAAGTACTCGCAAGGGAATCAAAACCTTCAGTACATAATATTATACCCACTTTTCCTTAGGGTTCCGTAGAAACTCTAGCAAAAGCCCTTCTCGTGAGTCGCCAAAACCACCTAAAAACACGCTATCCAAATTTCAGCTCAAATAAAGAAGCGGTTAACGATTTCTTACGCAAACTTGCACCCCCCCCCCCCCCCGTTTCCTCCTCTTTAATGTAGATTTCTGGGATAAAAAGTATCCCATTTTTTAGGACTCAATCAACCTCTGCACTAAATTAATTTAAGCTGAATAGGGTCAGCGCAGCGGTTCTAAATTTCCCATACAAACTTTGACCCCCCCTTATAAGTTAATTTCTGATATAAAAACTATTAAAAATTTCCTTAACAAAACTCAAACCGTCATTTTACAAAATTTCAGCTTAATTGGTTTAGCGGTTACGGATTTGCACACAAAAGTTTTTTGGGAATAATTCCCGTTCCTGTAAGAATTTCACAAAATCCCTTTTTATCGGTCGTCTTAGTTTATGTAACTAAGAACACGCTGTCCAAATTTCAGCAAAAACAAAGAAGCGGCTAACGATTTTTTACACAAACTTGCACCCCCCTTTTTTCCCTTAAAAGTTGATTTCTGGGAAAAAAGTATTGCATATCATTTTTTAGGATTAGATCTACCGCTGTACCAAATTTAAGCTCAATAGGGTCAGCGGTTCTAAATTTCCCATACAAACTTTGACCCCCCCTTTACCCCCCTTAAAAGTTAATTTCTGACATAAAAACTATTCAATGTTCCTAAACACACTTCAGACAATCGTTTTACAAAATATCAGCTCAATCAGTTCAGCGGTTACAGATTTGGATACAAACGTTTTTTAGAATTAATTCCCGTTCCCGTGGAAATTTTGCAAAATCCCTTTTTATCGGTCATCTACGTTACATAAAAAATACGCTGTTCAAATTTGAGCTTTAAAAGATGGCCGGTTACTGATTTTCTACTCAAACTTCTACCCCCCCCCCCCCCCCTCTTCCCCCTTCAAGGTTGATTTCTGGGATAAAAAGTATCCCATATCATTTTTTAGGACTCAATCTCCCACTGTACCAAATTTCAGCTCAATGGGGTCAGCGGTTTTAAATTTTCCATACAAATTTCGACCCCCCTTTACCCCCCCTTAAAAGTTAATTTTCGTCAAAAAAAATTAATGTTCCTAAACACGATCTAAACAAACGTTTTACAAAATTTCAGCTCAATCGGTTCAGCGGTTACGGATTTGCATACAAACATTTTTCGGGAATAATTCCCGTTCCCGGAGGAATTTTGCAAAAATCCCTTTTTATAGGTCGCCTTCGTTACCTAAAGAACACGCTGGTTTAAATTTCAGCTTAAACAAAGAAGCGGTTACCGATTTCCTATTCTAACTTTGACCTCCTTTATCCCGCCTTAGAGGTTGATTTTTGGAATAAAAAGTATACCATACAATTTTTTAGGACTCAATCTACCTCTGTACCAAATTTCAGCTCAATAGGGTCAGCGGTTTTAAATTTTCCATACAAATTTCGACCCCCCTTTACCCCCCCTTAAATGTTAATTTTCGTCAAAAAAAAAATTAATGTTCCTAAACACAATCTAAACAATCGTTTTACAAAATTTCAGCTTAATCGGTTCAGCGGTTACGGATTTGCATACAAACGTTTTTCGGGAATAATTCCCGTTCCCGGAAGAATTTTGCAAAAATCCCTTTTTATACGTCGCCTTCGTTACCTAAAGAACACGCTGGTTTAAATTTCAGCTTAAACAAAGAAGCGGTTACCGATTTCCTATTCTAACTTTGACCTCCTTTATCCCGCCTTAGAGGTTGATTTTTGGAATAAAAAGTATACCATTCAATTTTTTAGGACTCAATCTATCTCTGTACCAAATTTCAGCTCAATAGGGTTAGCGGTTCTAAATTTTCCATACAAACTTCGACCCCCCTCTACCCCCCTTAAAAGTAAATTTCTGACAAAAAAACTATTTGATGTTTCTAATCACAATCCCAACTATCGTTTTACAAAATTTCGGCTTAATCGGTTCAGCGGTTACGGATTTGCATACATTCGTTTTTCGGGAATAATTCCTGTTCCTGAGGGAATTTTAAAAAATCGCTTCTTATTGCACGATGAAATCTTCTTACGAATACGCTGTCCAAATTTCAGCTCAATCCGTCCAGCCGTTTGGGCTGTGCGTTGATAGAACAAAAGTGTACGAACGATTTTATATAATAGATAAGTAAATCTTTAGATAGATATAACTCTTTTATTTAAAAACCGATTTAAATAAAACCAATACTATTTACAAATTAGAGAAATTTGCAACGTTTTAGCGAAAACTGCATACAATTCGGTTGTGCCGTTTTATCACACATAAGTAATAACCTTTTTACAAATTAAGCCTAATAAAACTACTCTGGTAAATTTTCGTTTATGGCCACATCGATAGATGGCGTATTTTTAGTTTGTCGCACTTTTTGCTTTTTGATTTTTTTGAATTGAATTTACTTTATATTCTATTACTTTTACTTCGAAATTTTGATGTAAATTAGGGGCGATGTGTCCGATATAAATGATTATTATTTATTTTATTATTTTATTTTACGTTTCCCTAGGAAAAATTGACAAAATGTTTTACGATCTAGATCGCGCAAGCGACTTTTTCGCGTCGTTTTGTTCATATGCGTATTTTCACAGTTCACCTTAGTAAAGGATCACAATGAATGGGGAGAAATTTCCATTCTTATTATATGTATGGATATGGATATGGATATGGATATGGATATGGATGAAAATATCATTGATATATTCACAAAAACTGTTATATTCGATATAGGTATCTTATGATATATATCTGATATATTATTATTTATTAAATAATAAATAAATAAATCCTTTATTTGCAAGAATATTGGTACAATAGATCTTAAAATTAATTTAGCGCCTAAACACCTCTTTGAGCGCCTCTTTGAGGCGTGCAAAATACAATTTTAAGTACCTATACAGTAGATTAGTCAATTACAATATCAATTTTATGATAAATATCCGATATTTATCCAATTTATTAAGATATTGATCTTTTGAACCCTGAAAAAATTATCTTTGTTTTTGATACGAAGTACAGTTAAATAAGGGCAGGAAGAAAAAGATAGGTTTAAGTAGGTGCCCAGTACCTACATAGTTTCAATACTGTGTACCTATAGGATTACCAATATTTTATCATAGTACCTACCTACTTGAATTCACTAATTAGTAAAACAGTTCAACACTTATGTGAAAATCATTTGTTCATATTTTTAGCGGCAATCCAGCGTGACTCAATGCATTCATCATTGCCAATTAACGATTCAAATAATTATTTGTTTACATTTTACATCGTTATTAATTATGAACTTAAATTAAGTAAGTATTGCGGCTTTACAATAATGAATTTCATTAAAGTAATTACCCACATAACATCATTAATATAATACGAGTAAAACGCTAAAATATAACTATTAAATTCAAAAAGAACTAATTATTAAAATTGTCTTTATCATTGAAATAGGTTAATATTTAATAGGTTAATATTTAGTAGGTCATTCATCATTAGGTACCTTCATTTCGGCACCGAAATCCCTTATCGTTTTTAGGCTTCCGTAGTCAAACAAGGAAGTCTTAAAATAGTTTCGCTTTGTCCTGTCCGTCCGCGGCTTTGCGGAGAGAAAACCCTTGTTTTTTTATTGGCGATGATAGAATAGAATAGAAAACTCTTTATTGAAACACTACAAACATACAGAAAACATAAAACTATAACACAAAATCACGACATAAGTGTAACAATTGGCGGTCTTATCGCTAAAAGCGATCTCTTCCAGACAACCTTACAGGGAGAGAAATAATGATATAATATACGAGTAGATAGGATGTTTAGGGTTTTCTATTTACATTAAGTAAGTACCCATTATCTTCCAGACTATTTCCAAAAAAATATTATTTTAGGATAAACATGCTAAGAGACCAAAAACTAGGCTTTTACCTTTGGTAACGTATAAGTTTAGCCATATAGAGAAGTAATGTAACCTGGTTTTAGGCATCTTAGGTGCTGGTTTTAGACAGGAAGCGAACACCAAGATGATTTTTTTATCTAGGATATTATGGTTAGGTTACCTAATTAAATTTGATAGTAACTATCAAAGATTTCTAGCGTGTAGCTATCGTCGGTAACTATAATTAAATTTTATAGTAACTAATTGTGTAAGTAAGTAGGTAAGTACCTAATTATTTATATAAAAACTCTTTTCAATAAGTTAAGTAGCGTCGTGTCGGAATATATCCCACAGAGTTATTACATACTTTATATTCCACTTTACAGTCATTGAAATCTGCCTAGTTTTAATAAACAAAATGCTTTCAAACTCAAATGGAAGCGAGATTTATGCAAACGTTCTCAATTACCCGCATTTGCTTTGTTAATGTCCTATGCAGAACTGGCGACCTGCGCCGAGCATTGGCATGCTAATGCTCACCAGCTCGCCTATAATACCACGAACCTTTGGCTTTAGCTTAGCATAGAATTTAGCGGACGTTCTGTCTACTTCAATTACTTGTTTTTAGCATGACAAGTCTGGCCGTACGTTGGCGTTATGTTCTCAAAAGCGTTTTAAGAGCTAAGAGCATTACGTTTATGCACCAGGCAAATCTGTCTCTCCCAGCTTCCCTGTAGATTGGGTAAATACTCGTATATGGTTTGTGCTAAGGCTCACAAAGTTATTAGATAAACGTAGTGGTAAGTATAGTTGCCATGATGGAGAGATCCTCTCCATCCTATACTACTTAAATTTATGGGACGTGTTTTGTACAGTTCTAGGCTTTTTTAGTATTACCTACTTATATCAAATTTTTATTTAATTTAAGAAAATTCGCAAGCTGCAAAATATCAGTTTACGATACGACGCACTAAAGTTTCTTATTAAGAAAACATTAAAGCCGGGGGCAAATTACAAAGAAACGACTACTCAGGCAGATTCAAAAAATAGCTAGGTACCGCAATTAGTAGATAGGAAGTGGAATTGGATATTTTAGGAAGTTCACTTCTAACGCCATCTATTTCACCTATCAACATTACTGTGGATTCAGATAACATAGAAATTCAGGTTTATCGTAGGATAGCATCGTAGCCGATTTTAAGAAGCCCTAGAGTCCTAGAGTGAAACCTAAAGTCTGAAGAAACAGTTGTAGTTACCAGCAGAAGAGATGTCGCTGCATGCATAGATATAAAAAAAATTGTCTATGACAAAGCTGCATGCATAATTAATAGACAAATTTCCTATATATCTATCGATGAGGCGGCATTTTTGAATACTATCCACGGGGCCGGACATGGAAAAATCAGTACACAAAACACAACGTTTGTGTTTGCGTCAGCACACGCGTTCCGACCTCTGTTGTATTTTCCGCAGTCAATGTGTTAAACGGTAAAGTGCGCCAATTATGGACCACCATAAGGATTTTGTGAAATAAAATTCAGAATTATAAAGATTAACCAGCCTTATATATTTTGAACAGTTCTACATTTATTAGGTAACAAAAACAATTATTAAAATTCTTTAAAAATATGAACATCTTAGAAATAATCAACATTTTCTAAAAAATTGCATTTTTATGCTTTTGAAAAAAGTGTACAAAATATGGACCACATGGTTTCAAATATGGACCATATAGCAAATTAGGTTTTAAATTATTTAAAGACAATGAATATCTTGCCTAAAATTAAATCAGTCAAATATCAAGATAATGATGAGATTAAATTAGCCGCTGGTGCACAATTCGCACACATAGAAATCAACCATATCTTCTATGCCAGCACAGTCTTCATGAGCCCACTACCTGATGCACAATGGATCCATTTCTCTCCATGAACTTTACAATTCACTCGGCAAAGTCGATTTTCTTCCAAGTTTTTGGTTTGTAACGTCGCTAAGTGATTGGTCTTCCATTTCTGATAAGTGTAGTTTTGGATGCTCCGTATGTTTTGGATGCTTTCAAAAACCCATTTGTATCTCGTACAGCTTTAATTGCATTTTCCATCGCCACCATTGCATCTTTATCCAATGCTTGTCTGGTCTTTTCTTTGATTGTACCTACAATTTGTAGATACCATCAGCCATCCTAAAATAATCAAATTAAAATAGAAGTGACTGTTTGTAATATGGACCACTGGTCCATATTCAAAACATGCCGGTGGTCCATATTGTAATACACATACTTTTCTAGGTTAATATTGTTGCTAAGAAAATTACAAAAACTATTGGATATTGCAACCTAATATAATTAATTGTAAAATAACTCACCTTTCCCCTTGTTCAATCCACTTTCCCAAACAGTAACATTTGCTGAAATGATAAGCTTACGAAGTTAGGTAAAAAAATGCATCGCGCGTTGTAAAAACCGAAAAATGGTTGCCGTGAATACATCATCACTCTCTTCCGACCTGCAAATGACTAGCGAGCTGCGGAAGGTGTAGAGATTAGCGTGCGGTGACTGATAGCTCAATACGAAGGACGGTATTTGAGAAATGAAGGTAGTCCATATTACGAACCCAGTCCATAATTGGCGCACTTACTCTACCTATAGGTATATTATAAGCCGACTGCTCCAGGCGCCTGCTCTCTGTATCTCGCGTCTAGAATAATATCATCGGTATGTTCTCATCGAGTCACACCAAATCCTGTAACAGTGTGACTGGTTGAGAAAAAAAGTCCTATCGAGTAAGTGTGACTCGATTGTGCGTTTTTTTTTTAAGAGCCCGTGTTACTAGCTGAGAAATATTCGCATCAAGTCACACCGTTACTCGTTGAGATTTATTTTTCCGAACGAGTAACACTACCTAAACTCCGTGTTACTAGCTGATAATGAAAATTCTTATCGAGTCTCACTGTTACAAAGGTGTGACTCGATGCGATTTTTTTTCTCGACCAGTCACAGTGTTTCAGGATTTGGTGTGACTGGATGAGAACACACCGTTAGACCCCACATCAATTGCCACCGAATAGCGACTGGGAAGATATGGTTCTCACTTCAAACTGTGTAGCTGTTTACATCGCCAGCCTTCGGCAACTGGGAATTGATTCCTAAATGCCACCTGTGGGAATAAACAAAATACTCCCGTTTCAGTTCCCCATCTTATGACGTCTTATTTGTAGGTAGATAGGTACCATTCGGAACTTTTGATCCCAAATCTCAAGGCTTTCTTACAAACAGCTGTTTTTTTTGTGTAACAACTTTGATAATTAGACTGAGCACTGATGAAAACACAACAGTTGTGTTTTTTAAGGTCAGAACGTGAGTGCTGAAAAACACAACGTTTGTGTTTTTCAGCACTCACGTTCTGACGTTTCGACCGCAATCAATGTGTTAAACTAGAGCTACGCCAAACGCATATGCTCCTAAATATAGCAGTATGTGTTATTCTAAGGACTAGGTAAGCCTCCATATCAAATTACAGCCCAAACGTGCATACAAACTCTCTTCTTCTTTAAAGTTGTACACTCTTGTCAGAGCGGTCGTGGTTACTCTGATGCTCGGTCTTCTGCTACAAACTATCAACCAAACATACAAACTATCGCGTTTAATATTAGTAGGATGCCCTTGAACTTGCCTTGTTAATGGAAGTGTTAAAGGATGAAGGGTACGAGGGGATGCTAGCTATGAAATAAATTAACATTCCTGTTCAGAGTTTCAATAGGAAGACACGCCAATAACCGTGTACAGAGTGGACGAGGCAAAGTGTGATCACTGATCATTCTCGCTAGGCGTGGTTATAAGCTAGCTTAGCATGGGGCAAGATGCTCAAAGGTTGCCTCGACCACTCAGTAGGTGGCTAATACAATTTTGTGCTTTCTTCTTAAAGAACCTCATCCCAGCTTCAAGTTTTGTAGATTATATACTTTAATGACGACAGAATATTACACTGAAATCCTTATAAACATTACAATTCAAACTGAACTATCAGTTGGTATGACATTTATGGCGACTTAACTACATCTGATTAATATACTAACACGGATATATTGACACAATAATTGAAAAACCACATTTACTTTAGTAGTATTTGAATGTAAAAAATCAATTAAATCATTATAAAGAATAACTCATATTCACTTAACATAAGGTTTACATTAGATACTATAATAATATAAACTGACAAAAATGTTTAACTACATTACTGTACGTAGGTAAGTAAAATTTACGCTTAAATTTTGTTAAATACTCTAGCTAACAACAACAGAGGTCGATTTAAAATGTCATCACGCCGAAGTATACATAATATTTCATATACCTAGGTACTTATATTTTAATTAATTCATATAGAGACCAAATAATTTTAGTATAACGTATTCAATACCATCGCTATGTTATTATTCCTAAAGTTTTGTTGTTAACCCTACCTAGTTAGCCGCGAGAGATGTTTTTTGGCAAATTTCATTGAGGGCCCATTCTGACGCACCACACACTTTACTCACACATCGATCAAGTATTCGTTTGTGCTAATACAAGATAAAATAATATGAAACTTCGTACATTACCTACTCTAAAAATCGAAACCATAAGTTGGTTATTTCCTCTTGTCACTTTTTTCAGTGATGTTAGTAAGTGAGAATCAAGTTTCGATTACGCTACTCGAAATGTGTGATAATGTGTTTAATTTCACGTAATATATAACGTATTTCAAGACAGTAAAAGATAATACACAAATAAGTATATTTAGTACTCGTAAATCAATGCAAATGTAAAACTCCTATCTAAAGAGCGTGACTGAAAATATCAGTTAACCGAATAAAGCTAAGTGTAAAAATTACCTAATGTGGGTGGTTCAGACTTAGACCTGATGTAAAATGTAAACTTTAGTTCGATTTAAAACTAAGCCAAGTGGCGTTACGTATAACATACTCTATCGTAATATATGTGTTCCCGCACATTGCAACACTGTCATGTAAACATGGCAACACTGAAACAGGCTTCACAATATGAGATGGTCGGTTTTGATAGCCTTTGTTCAAGCATGAGATGTTACGCCGATGCAAACCCGCGTCTTGATACCTTACATCCAATGAGTGATGTGGGAATTACGTACACAATATTTCTTAACATATTAACATTTTCCTTATACTTAATTCTTATCTGGCAGTGCTTCTGCGGTTGTCGCTAGCGACATTTGGATCGCGTCATTCATACTTTGGAACTGTACCTCATTTGTTTATAACCCATCCGTAAACGTTAGTTTAAAAACTATCCACTTGATGTTTATTACACTTGTTTTCGGTATATTCCCTTCCGCACCCGCATCGATTGCCTCCAGGTAGCAATAACCACTGGCAATGGCCAATGGCAAGTGGAAAGTTATTGTTCCCACTACAAAACGCTTTATACTGCCAATTTCCCTCCTCATCCGGCGGCAACAGGGCATTTATTCCACCTGTTAACAATCCAAGTGAGGGCAAATGGGATTACACCGCGTTCTTTCCCCGTACAGTTTCAAAGTGCTAATTGGGCGTCCGTCGTCTAGCAAAAAACGAGAAATAATAATATACTTCAACTCAAACTCTGTTCTACTCTTATCATGTCAATTTAAATATATTTTATCAACTAGGAGCGTAGCTTGTCCAGCTGCTCTAACTATTCTACTCTACGGTCTCTTCCTGATCATAACTTTATATTAAAATTCACACGTACCTGTCGTAATAGACGCTTAATCTAAAAATATCATACCAAAGTCGAAACTCTACATCGAGATTGGGAGAATCGGTGTAGCTTCTTACGGCCGAGCCTCCTATTGAGAAAACTATAATATACGATAAGCAGAATATGCAAGTACTGGAATGTAACATTAAGCCTGTTTCAGTGACGAACGCCGTAAATCCGCCCTAAACGTTGACAATCCGAACCCTAGAATGGGTTAGGTTGTCACAGATATAGTTGAAACTGCAATTCCCGTGGGAATGTATGAAGTATGTCATGAAATGTTTACGAGTCTAAATATAATAGTGAGGGAATGATGAATGTAATATATAGTCTGTAGTAAAAGCTCGAGAGTGACCGCCGCAGTGGTCCGTAACTAACTCGTAGCGCACCCTAGCCACGAGTCACGAGGCGCGGGTACCAGGACAGACATTATAATTAAATGGACACAACGTATTTAATCAATTTCGAGTAATTTTGAGTATTCCTTTTCCTAACCTTAACAACAATACGATATCAAAATTTTATGGACTATGAATTATCAATAACATGAAAAAACAGTCTTCCAGGCTTTTTGACTATCAAAAATTTGTAAAATGTAAATTTTCTTTATTAAAACCAATAAAGTACAAGAATCTCAAAACAGTCTAATCATTTCGTCAGTTCTATTCACTTAGATTGCGAATGAGCCGACTTTTGAGTTGCAATAAATCTAATTGAAATCAGCCAATTTTTTGGTATAGTTTTATCAATAAACAACTAACGGGTGGGTATAATTGAGTCACGTCGCTTAATAAAACTTACTAGGACGAATATATATCGCATAGAGTGATGATAATATTAAAATCGATTGTTTCTTGGCGCGATATTGCCTATGCGGTAAAATTCGCGAGGAATTCGACGTAACTGGACTAGCCATAAACTGAGAGAATTGGAGCCAAATTACACATTAAATTGTACTAAGTTAAACTTAAAATTTATCAACAATATAACTTCCGCTACGAACAAATTATAAGAGATGAATAATGGACAAATCGATTACTTTGAAAACTGTTATAAAAAATTAAATGAAAATAGAAGGAGAGCCAGAAGTGCGAATTCATCGCGTATCTTCACGCACAATCCCCGACGCGACTTATAGACGCCTTATTTGACCTAATTCGACGATTGCTAACGTTATCATATAAAATCTAATCCAGAAGATACAATTCGTAGCGTATAAACCGTCCACGGTTTTGTCCTTCCTGGAAAAGATCTGAGATTGAGATTTTTAGAAGTTATTTTTTTTTATAAAAATTAAAGCTAATAAATATAGAGCGTTGTCTCCGGAACAGTAGGGAATGTTACAAACTTTGAACGCGACTAATCTATATATTTAGAGAGAATCGTACCACTACATACTTCACGTTACGATTTTATTCCTCTACTATATAATGTAATATGTTATGTGAGTAAATCATTAGGTATACACTAAAACAGCGAACATCTAAAAATATTTCTAAAATTCACATACATATTTCTAATGCAAATACATTGAAAATGTAAAACCAATGGTGTTACAGAAGGGTTTAGAAATACTAAAGGGTGAAGAAAAAAAATCATAATGGGATTTACAAGATCAAACTAACACAAGACTAAACTAGAAATGTTATTACAAAATTAGTTTTATAGAGCCATCCCTGAAGTATTACTAAACTTATTCGAAACGTTTTCTTAAACATTTTAAACCTTCGATAAGCTGTTTCAGATGAATACAGTATGTACTCAGATCTGTCACTATTGTGTGCAATCCAATTTCCATCCACGAGACGACACCAAGCGAAATTAGGGCCTCCGTACACAGCAATAAACGTCTAACACATTACTTATTTTCTTTATAGGTAAAATACGTGTGTTATAGGTCTGAAAATAGCAATCATACTTCAAATAAGGTATGTTGCTTATTTGGTTTTTATCTCAAACCTGAAATAGCAATTGTATGAAATACTCCGCCATCCAATCCTTCAGAAAATAAGTGATGCCCGTCGTAACTGGGATCTTACTCTAGTAATTTTTACATTACATTTAATATTAAACTGTAGTCGAAGACCCAATCTAAATAAGTCAAAATACCTACATAAAAACTAAGAGGACGCATTGGTCACAAACTGAAATAAAGGGGAAAGACAAATGGATTTACAAGTTATATTATGATACAGTTAATATGAGAGCGACCGGCAGAGTCGTAGCTACGTTATATATGTTTACTTGTCGTCCTTTTCCTTTTTGTCCTCGGGTTCTTTCTCCTGCTCCTTTTCTTTTTCGTCGCCCTGAATATAAATATTAACATGTCAATTAAGTCAAATAAAACCTAGAAAAAGATGGCGAGACGACCTTATAAACACCTTAAGGAGTGGTCTTCAATAGCTGAATACAGAAGAAATTGGAGAGGGCAGGGAGGTCTTTGCTCTTAATAATAATATAAAGACAAGGCAAAAATGTTATAAATTGACTAATGCAATACTAAATCCATGTTTTCTGTAAAGAAACTTGATTTGAAAGGGACTTTATACTGAAGTCTTCAGTTTTATGAACTTAAAAAGGCAACACATTAATAAGACAAATTTAATATGGTACTAGTAAAAAAATATTGAAATTACCTTGCCCTTCTCGGGTTCTTCAGGCAGCGGCTGTTTCTCAGCGGGTCCGGTGCCCTCCTGGAATCAAATTATACATTTCTAAGATTAGAAAACTTTGATGTATATATGTGTGAATGTTTGATACTTCTTCAAGTGTAACTGGTGTACCCCAACATTGCCATTTATTCAGTGATTACTGTGCTTCGGCAGGAGAGCACTGTAGCTAGCATCTTAACATCTTATGACTCTTGGGTAAGAAGCGTTGATGTTGCTGGTACTGATTATAGGCGGCGTTATCTCTTACCATCAGTAAAGCAATTTGCTCGTCTTCTTACTTACTTCAAAACATAAGACTACTTTTGGCAGGTAAAACCGCTAGGAATAGCGCTTAGTCAAGAGTACAAACTAGCACTGCGTGTAACTAGTGAATCGATTGACCTGAAAGTTGGTAATCAAGTAAGTAGCTTAACCCTGGAAAAGCAGACTATTTTGATCGAGTAATACTAAGTAGCTACTTACCATCAGCAGTACTATTCAGTTATTTGTCAGGGAACCGAACCGAAAATCGAATTGTCAAACATGTATGAAATGACGTATCACGTCGTATCGATATAATACGTCATTTCGTACATTTTTGACAATTCGGTTTTCGGTTCGGTTCCTTAACGAATAAGTGAATAACCCTGCAGGTGCATGTTTGTCACCAATGATGAAGGAATAGTATGTATGGGCCTCTTTTCGTTTTTAGTATATATAAAATGATTCTCTCAAGCGTGGCAATTTTTCATTTGTTTTCTTGTTGTTCATTGTTGCATTGGCTGTAAATCTTTGACCCGAGTTGACCGGAAAACTTACACGCAAAAGTAGCACTCAAGGCGGCACTGTCACCTATTACTCAAAAAAAATGGTAAGTCACCTTGTCCTTCTCCTTGTCCTTGGCGGTCTTGTTGTCGGCCGGCGGCTCGGTGGCGGCGCAGAGCTCGTCCCAGTCGGGGAAGGCGAGCTCCTTGACGCGGGTCACCAGCCCCACCAGGTTCGGGAACGACTCGTTCATAGCGTCTCGCAGCGGGTGCTCCACTTCCTTCTCCAGGAAGTGCAGCTGAGCGAGATTCGCGAACGCGACTATGTCCAGCTGGAATACCATGTTGTCTTACTAATATTATAAGCGCATGGATGGATGTCTGGATGCGTCCAATGCAACCAGACGTATGAAAAACTGGCTCAACTATGCGAGCTAAGCTTGGTTGGCGGTGGATGATCGGCTTTATATTAGCTATGGGCCCCATCATCTTACTAATATTATAAACGTGAAAGTTTGTAAGTATGTATGGATGTATGTTTGTTACTCTGTCACGCCTACACGGGAGGACCGATTGAGCTGAAATTTGGTATAGAGATAGCTTAGACCCTGGAATAGCACATAGGCTATAGTACAGCGGGTAAAACCGCTGGGTGCAGCTAGTAATAATGTATTTGCCACACCTTCCAATTCTGGGCGGATAACATCCAGCACCTACTTGCTACCACTAGCAGTTAAAAGGAACTGGAACTTTGTCATTTTGTTGATTTCTGGTTCCCATCCTTTCCGCCACTTAGATTCAGTCTGATCCCAGGTCCCCCAGGTAGGTATCAAGTATGCGGGGTCAGGTCAGGTTATCTCTTTAAATTAGAAGAGATTTGGGCGTTATCTAGCGAGTATCGGGTCGTCTGCTTCATCTAATTTCATAAAAAAATGTCTTCGCTTTGTAATCCCATTTGGATGCCTTCCAAATACAAACCTAACAATTTGTTAAAATATCTTGGAAAATAATGATCATATAAGAGTTCACATTCCTAGTTCCACGATAATAATCTTCTAATATATAAAATTCTCGTGTCACAGTTTTTGTTGCCATACTTCTCCGAAACGGCTTGACCGATTTTGATGAAAATTTTTGTGCTTATCCGGTATCTATGAGAATCGGCCAACATCTATTTTTCATCCCCCTAAATGTTAGGGGTAGTCCACCCCTAAATTTTTTTTTTTTATTTTTTAGACAAAATTTTTAATTTCTATTTTTTTATGATACAACATACAAAAATACATACAATCCTCAATTTTCACCCTTCTACGATCAACCCTTATTTTTTAATAGCCATTTTAGTAATTTAATCATTTTTCCTCTCCGGTCGAAAACTGATCAATCGTCATTTAATTAGTTATCCCCGCCAGATGTCTACAGGTGTCACTTCTGACCCAGTAAACAGCACGGAGTAGGGATGAGAACGAAGCCGGTCTCCTTTCTTTCTCACTCCCTACACAGTTGTCGGCCAACATTATTGTTTATGCATCAAGTGTAGTAGTAACGTTGACAATTATTATTTTGCTATCTCAGTGTAACTCTCATATTAACTTTTAATCATTCCTATTTTATCAATAATAATTAAATTATCAATTTTGCGTGTATTTTGCACGATTAGTTAATCAAGTTATTTTATAACCTCAAAAGTACTCAACACGTGACACGAGCTTCCAATAACAACGGATTTTGTGTTGTAAGTATACTTTTATTTATTTATATCGAAAATGTTGTTGATCTTATAAAAATGTAATTTTAATTTAATTTTATTAAAAAAATGTAATTGAACAATTAAGATTTTCATAGTTTCCAAAAAATCAATCATTATGAATCTTTATTTTGAAATGTCAATGGAAATATTGGTTGTATGAAAAAATTATAAGAGACAATGTTTTCATAAAATTTAATTTTTTACTTTTGTTTGAAAAAAAATTCCATAAAATAATGCTTATTTCACGCATATACCACATTCTTACATGCATACAATATACACATTCTAACATACGTACATACTTCCAATAAGTAAGCTATTTTTTGTCTACACTAGAAATTACTAGGAAATTATTTATATGGCAAAACAACGTTTGCCGGGTAAGCTAGTTAAGTTATAAAATTTGATATTGCTATACCTAAACAAATTCGTAAAAGTAAACTTACCACAGAAGGCTCATTGCCGAAGATGAACGGCTTGTCGCTCAACAAGTCGGAGAGAACCTGCAGATCACCCTTGCCCAGCTCGATGATCTCATCCTGCGAGTGGACTCCGATGCCATGAGCGCGCGCCTTCTTCATGCCCTGGAATTACATACATCACACTTGAATATCGTTCAACTTCCAGCGGGGCTATTGGCTATTCACACCACTAAGATTGATGTCCACATCAATGTACATTACTGCATTTGTTATTCTACTCATATTAATAAGGACGTTTAAGCAAGTTATGTACGCAATTTTGTCTAAGGATCCTAGTGTTTTACATGTGGGTGGGCGATAGCCAGTAGCCCTTCAGTTTTTATTAATTAAGTCACTCACTTCACTTATTAAGGTCGTAAAAAAAATGTGACCGTGTTCCGGCATGATGTTCAGTGAAGCCAGGGAGGGATTTATCCCGCCTTCTAGGTATAGTCTGCTGCCATCTACGGCCGCATCGTCGATTATCATCACGCGATATCGTGGTCAAAGGCTTCCCTATACTGAATATAAAAAAAATAAAATGGCTGCGTATACTTGGACAGTAAGTCCAAAGTTTGATTAGTAAGCCACAATGAGTAAAAACCATACTAAACCAAATTATTGTTTGAAATTTAATCTATAACCATTTTGAGGCGCGAGAGTGAGTATATAGTGACACGAGTTAGAATAGCGCCACCTCAGATCAGAAGAATTACTCCGTGAGTGCAACCATTTCCTTCTATCAACATCTCTATAATAGCGCCAGTCATCCTATGACTAAGTATCTTGGCACTACATTTTAGTCCTGAGTAAGACGAATTTAAATAAATATTATTTTTTGGTATCCGCTCCTGACATAAATAAACGATATATTCTTTGAAACAATTATTGTCGTTGGTCATTCATTGTTTGTAATATAATAAACCACTCTAAGACGGATGTTAATGTTAAAAAGATAACGTCGATGATGAATAATGATATCTAACGTAAGAGTACGTACCTTTCGTCCAGTAGTGATCTTGTAACAGAAGTTCAGGATCGGGTTAGGCACGCGGGAATTGAGCACGTTCTGCAGATTCATCTGGTAGCCCTTGATCACGCTGTCGGGGTACTTGGCGCGCCACCACAACAACACCCAAGAGAGATGATTCTCGATCATGGATGTCATCGCGTGGGAGATCACGCGCTGTTCTGCCCTCAGAGCTAGAACAAACGACCCGGCTATTAAATCAGGTCGCCAGGATTTGTGCTCATGCACATGCGCCGTGCCCTACCTAGATTTATATTAGAGCATCTAGGGGCTGAACTGGGCAAGGCAGCTATGGTCGATGACTCGCCTTGTCCTGTACGATCGAAGTAGCTCAAATACCGGGGGTACGTACGCCAAATATAGAGCTACAGGTAGTTTACCTACCTACTTTACAGTAATATAGTTTAAAACTAAATATTTTCTCTTCATTTATAAAATATATAAATTCATTTACAAATCTATAATTTAATACATAGCCATATCATATTCGATAAGCAGAAAATAAATTAAATAAGACTAGCTCCTTTTCCCAGAACTCCATCTTTACTTATTCTAAATTAACAGTTTCTTTTCCGATTCCGTGGAACGGCAAAACATTAATAAATCATAATATTTTATCATTACGACATAAAGCTTGGAGATATAAAATTACAGTGTAATGAGAGCCAGGCGAATTGTGACATGATTGCAAATGAGTCCGAGTATGAATACAGGCTAACGAGATGATCTTGAGTCGAGTACAATATCTATTCATTATACCTAAATCAACCTAAAAATAAACTTTTGGTCTGGATAAAATGTTGTCCTCGATAAAATAATTATATTATGTGGGTAGGTTTTTCAAATGATTGATTTCTTCCTTCGTCAATGTAATAAGTACCTAATTATATTTGAGATTTTAGCCAAATACTTTATCATAAATTGTTTAACTGCCTTCAAAAAATGAGGAAAGATTCACAATTTGTCAAAATGTTTTCTTTTATAAATGTTCGTTCACCGATTACTCAAAGACTAGACGCCTGAAAATATGTCTATTATGTATTAGGAAATCCTTTCTTTGTTTCAAAGGTTTAATTTCCAGGCTATTTTCCATTTAAATTGAATCTAAATCGATCGAGCTGCTCAATATTTTGTACATTTTACGTTGACTAGACTAGTAGTCAACGTAACTGCGAAAACGGTGCCCTTTTTTTTGGTAACAAAAATCCTGAGGTATCAAAATAAACTTACAAGCATCAAGGTCCTTGTCGTACTTTTCGGACAGCTCCTTTATAATGAAGGTACTGTCTGCGATCTCTTCTCCATTCAACTCCACAAATGGAAGTTGCCCTTTCTTGGAACGGAACTTGGCCTTGTGGTCTACGTTCTGAAACAATGGAGTAACTCGTGTTATTGAATACTTCATCAGCGCCCTGACTAGTTTAGAGTTCATATTTCCATTTCTGAAGTATCACAATCACTTTGATAAGCACGCATAGCCGCTCAGCGTTTTGACCGCGACAGCAGTATAAACTATCGCAATTCGCAAGATTTTGTGTCGCGGAGCTCTTAACTCATAAACGCAAAATAACAACAAAACAGAATTTCAGAAAAAATAATACTTATAAATATAGACAGCTTCATTTCTATAATATATTTTATGTGAAATAATACCAGCTCGCTCAGCGCAGAGGTTTTATAAAAGGTAATAACAAACCTATATCAAATTTAATTCAAATTGGTGTAGCCTTAAAAATGTACTCGCATAGATACAAAATTTTGACGATTTTTTATTAACGACAAAATACCAGCAGCGCACAGCGGTTTTTCAAACTGAAAAACCGCTTCCTGGCCTTTGTGTTATTCTAGGGTGAAAACTAACTTGTAATATCAATTTTCAGCTCAATCGGTTCTGCCGTTTAGGTGTGAAGAGTTAACAAACACTCACACACACCACACACATCCATACTTTCGCATTTATAATAATATTAGCAGCGCCCAGCGGTTTTACCCGCTGTACTTGTAGCCTATGTGTTATTCCGGGGTCTGAGCTATGCCTATACCAAATTTCAGCTGAATCGGTCCACCCATTTAGGCATGAAGAACTAACAAACATACACACTCACAAACTTTCGCATTTATAATATTATTGTGATTAAATTAAATAGTGTGACTTCGATTCAGATGTGATTTAGTAGGAGGAGTAGTTTAGTGTGAGGTATGTAAGAAGATTTGGATATCTTTGAACTAAATTTAAATCAAGCATCACGTGTAGTGTTGGTTTTAATTTTTAAATAGTTATTGAGGCGATTTTAACAACTAAGTAAATATATTTTTCTTTATTTCGAGAAAAAACATTCCGTAATTCATATAACCTACCATTTTACGGGTTTAGAGACAAGTTTTAGCCACAGAACAGGTTGGCGGCAATATCAATGTTAGTAGTAACAAAGAAAGTGCTGTTCTGTCAGTGGGGGATGGGAGAGCAACGAGCTGCGAGCTGTTCCCAATATCGAGGACGGGTCGAGGCGAGGTGCGGGGGAGGCGGGTCACGCGAGCGTCCCGGCTCGGGACACCTACTTGCGTTGCCATAGCGACGGGATCCAGACGAGCGCAGGCTCACAGACTCACAGCCGGGATAGCACAGCAGCTGTATTGATTTCGTCGGCCGGCGAAGTTCACCGGCCGGCCACGCGTCCCCCACCCTACCTCTACAGCCGCGCTCTGGCCCTACGAACGGTGCTAGTTGCTTCTATAAATGCTCATTGGCGCGATAATAACTTTAGCAATAATAATAAGCTACTGACATACCTATCTTTGTTTTATTTATAAACCGGCATACGCTCAAGCGCAAAACTTAACGAATATGAGATTTATATTGAGCTTTCTAATTACATGTTTGGGAAAAGACTAAGATGAGTCTAAAAACATACGAAACTTTGGCCGATTAAGTGAGTCATCATAATAACAAATGAATATCAAATTCTTACACGTTAACAACCCCAGCTCGCATCGTAATCGGTACCCACGTTTGCCCGCATCAACTTTCCTATTGAGAATGATTTTTATTGATAAAAGGGTCCGAAATAACGGAGGGTCAAAGTTTTAAACTGGGTTAGCTTAACAAGGTCATCATGAGTCCCTGTACCTACAATATTATGTCTGCTGCTATTCTTGCGATGTGTATTCTTAGTTAATAGGCAAAGGGCAAGTTAGCTTTATTACTAGAGTTTCAAATGTGTCATGCGGTTACATCCACTGAAATGTTCCATGAGGTATTCTATTTATTCCGAGCAAGTAGGTACATTTTCACAAAACCACTAACTTCACCTATTCAGTACTTTTTTACCTTATAATATTTTATACATAACAAACTGTTTGTTATAACAAACTACAAACGCAAACATAAGCCAAACAAAAGCGGTTCGCACTTTTAATTTAACTTACGAAACCACTAACTTTACCTATTCATTACTTTTTCCTTAATTTATATAATAACTGTTTGTTATAACAAACAAACAAAAGCTATACAAAAGCGTTCGCATTTTAAAAACAAAATATATTACACGTAACATAGGTAAAGGTACGCCCTGCGATTTCACTAGTTGAAAAATAGCTCACATGTTATTCTCTAAATTCTATAGTTTCAGTAGCTTTGCCGAGGAATGGTAATAAACATGCACAAATACATATTACGTATCTATAAACCTTCGCTATAATAATATTAGTGGAATCTTTTTAAATTAAACTAACTTTGGTTATACATTTATTAGTAAAGAAAGTGTCTTAGTTATCTGTTACTACACAGTTCTTCAAACTTATGCTCTATCTAACTTAAGTTAGGAATCAAAATACGCTTCATTGCCTATGTCCTAAGTCCTAATGTCCTAAGTCCTAACCCTTAGAGGGACGGCGTGCTCTTAGAAACATTAAAGTGAGCTGTAACAATATACAATTTAGCTATTTATATTTATTTTGTTTCCTTATTATGGGTCTTAAGCCGGTTCGACAATTTCTGATCCATTGTTGCCGTATGGGTTTTTTTAATTATTTTTGTCTCCGAAACCTCATTGTGGGGTGAACGAGTTGGGTATCTGTCTTTCCTTTCTTATCACGTGGTGTTTGTTGGCCGTATGGGTAAGAATTTGCTACATAAACGGTTCACATATGTATTTGTGTCGACTTGGTGTCTCAGAAGTATTCTGTTGGGTTTTTGATAAGTACTTTTGCATTAGGATTCATTATAAAGTATCAATATGGTAATATATTCCGTGGTGCCTATTACAATAATCGTGTTAACGAGACGCGAGGGTGGCCAGGGGGCGGTGGTAGCGGCGCACCCCCACAGTCCCGAGGGGAGCGCGGGGCTGGTCGATGTCGGGCGAGGCCGCGCAGGCGCTCCCATGACGCGGGTCGAAGTCCTTGCGGTTGCCGACCCTCGTTACCAATGCCTTGTTCCCAATAATAGATCAGGATCACGAAAATAAATCAATATCTAATGATTTTTTCAGGAATGTTGATTTGCTCTTCCGGAATTGAATATTTACAGTATTTTCATAGCCCCCGACTTGTCAAATCAACGGTATATATTAATGTATCTTAATCAAATTTTAATATATCTTAAACCTTCGAAATTCCTATTTAAAATCAAATAAATATCTCATACTTTAAGTCTTACATTTAAGTATACCAACAAAAACACATTATTATTTGAATAAATAAATTTTAAGATTCGTTACGTTTCCTTTGAATACGAGTTAGTTATTGGGGTGCAATTACCCAATTCTATACTATTGTATTTTTTTATTCATTATATAGGTTAGACTTTGACCACGATCTTGCGTGTTGTTAGGCGACGATGACAGACTATACCTAGAAGGCGGGATAAATCCCTCCTAATTACAAAAAAATCCAAGAAACATTAAATACTGACAAGGTTAATAATAGGATACACTTCTCGAACTGAAATGAATCATAAGCCTCTTTATGGGACACGTTATTGGGTACAGCTTGCTTGTTTTATGAAATAATTTCCTTAGTTCACCGAATTGAGTCTAATTTTAATTTTAACATTGTATGGTTGCAGTTAAATCGTGTGTTAAGTGTAAACAACGTAGCAACACACAATGTGCTGCCGTTAGTTAAACAGTAACATTCGTAGAATCTTTGGTATTGTGTTGGATTTCAGAGTTTGAGCTTATTGACGCAATCGTGTCATCCAAGACGCATTGTTTATTCACAGAATACTTTGCCAGATAAGATCAGACTTCATAAGATTTGCATTAGAAGCGATGTCGCCTGTTCAGGTACAGACTAAGATTTAAGATCACTGAGACAGCGTCTACGAAATGTGTACGACTCCGAATTCTAAAAAGTATTATGTTGGCACAGACAGGTGATATATACATATTACATATAGGATATTTACATAGGAAACATCTCCACGATAGTTTCGAAAAAATCTGGAAGTTACGAAGATCACTGGCGGTTTCTCTTGCTTATTTATTCATTGGTTTTAATACAAGCTTCTGAGCTATAAATATAGTTGTCACCGATACTTTACGAGGTTACATTACAAAGGTAGCGTTATCACGCGATGATGAAGCGCCACTCCATCAATATTATAATTACTTTATTATTTGTAATAAAGTGGGTAGGGATGCACAGAAGTGTGTAAAAAATAGGCAATACGAAATAATAAAAGAGGTGAGTCATATTAATTATTCATTCATTTGAACTTTTTAGAGAGAATTACAGAGTTAAGAATGAATTACTTTCGAAATCCTAGCAGTGCAGTATAAATGTATATTTCGTAAATTTTAAGTATGCGCTTTACAAGAATTACTTAAAAGAATGAAAAATTTCTTTCATCTGGTGAATCTACATCAATCCTCCTGTTCACGTGTGTGTTGTGTGTGTTGTGTGTAACTCAAGATTTCCTGTAAATATTGAAGTTGTCTTCTTATTATAATGAAAATTGTAAAATAATATTATGATATTGAATAACCAATCGAAGCGAAACGTCGAATGGCTCGAAGGGCAGGTGTTGTGACATTGGTATAGTCTAGGCAAAGCTATAAAACTGGTTCAACGATTGAATGTAATCATTATGCAGTAAATGCAGACGCTCGAGAACCTAACCGTATACAGCAATTTGTGTAAATTTATAGAGGATGTTGAGTAAAAGTTATACACATAAAAAGTCCTCCAGAGTCTACGTTTGTATTATTACTTCAATGTATTGACGTTGGACCATTTACATAAAAACCATGATAAACTAATAAGTATTAGGTAGGTAGGTACCTATATTCTCAGTGGCGTGATGAAAAGAAATTTAGTTTGTTATAGTTTAAATTTTTGCGACATAATGAGTACTCATATTTCTGAATGTATTGGTTCGTGGTAACTGAGACAAAACAAGAATCCATATAGGAATGGCTGAGACCGGCTCCTTGTGAAGTAGTGCCAAGTTGGCCGGAACTTGAGAAAGTGCAGTCGGCATACCGTGGCCGCATGATTTCATAGCTCAGTGGCTAACTCGCTGCTGCGGTTTCTCGTTCAGATTGCAACATATGTATTACAAAAGTTAATTAGGTACTCTGCGTTAATTCAAAAACATTCACTACCCTTTCTCAAAAGGAAACTATTATTATATAGAAAGGAATGTATGGCACATTCTTGGATTAATTAGTTGCAGTTTCTCTAATGGCACGTCACTGCATACTAATGTATCATAATCGCGACGCAACAACAAAAATGGCAATGCAGTGTCGCGATAGCCAATAGTGGCAATCAAGTAACATTTACAACAGATAAGAATACGAATCAATAATAGCGAAGGAAAGTGTGGAACAGTGGCACTTCCGTTGCAGTGGTGGTGTGGAAGGGGCAGGACTGGTGTCTGTAGTCTGTTAAATAACGCACACAACCAGCTGTGTCCGAGTGCTGGACTCGACCCGCATTCCACCACCAAATATGTCGTGCGAAACACGCTCCCAGACTGAATAATAAACGCATTGTTGCTGATGCCTGATGCTCGCTGACAAAGCGAAATCGATTATATTATATTTACGTTATACAATATATAATTAATTTAAAAAAATATATTACAACTACTTGAGATCCGGCACAGGCCTAAGGCGTCCTATGTTTTCACGGAATGTTACTTTTAAAAGATTGACTTTTAAATCGTTTTAATATTATATTTTATGAATTATAATCTACTTCGCCAAAATATTATAATAATACATAATTGTAAATTCTGTCTCCGTGGCGTTGGCTTTTTTCGATTAATCTCCGGGTCGATTTCGACGAGACTTACAATGGTAGTTTAGCTTATTTTATAAGATTTCGAGCAAAAATAAAATAATGCATTCAACGCGGAATGTGTGAAACGGGCGACGCCATACGAGACACATAATGATGAATATTATGCGTTCAAGCACTAGGTACCTATACGAGTAGATACCTAACTATTTGTAACACAAGGCATGCTGGTCACTGCTCATCGTAGAAAAGCCAAGTACCTACTTATCGCATGTTTACTGGTTACTCCGACCAGGAATATAAATTAACTAATGCATGAACAACGCGTAATTGAATTGCATGCGCACGGGCATTATAAAGATTGTATACGTACATCACTAGGCTTACGATGTGTTGTTTAGAAAATCTTGTTATATTTATTGTAGCTTATCGTAATAAGTCTGTCTAAGCAACGTATTGTCCAGTCTTAAAGTGCACACTATTTCAATAAACGTTAGGAATTTTTTATATTGGCAGGGGTGATTTTAATCTATTTTCGTTTACAGAATAGAAAAAGCAACAAAATACTACGCTTTAGGTAGCTACTTGTAGGTAATACATTTCAAGACAAGTTGTTTAGTTGTGTTTTGTTCCAAGGTATATTCTGGGCAACTTTGCCCCTAAAATTGGACAAATAATACGAGAAAGAAAAGTTCTCGTATTCTGCTTATAAGTGACTCATGTTACATCCGCTAATTTAAGCTTACAATGGTATTCACATATTCAAAATATGTGAATATCATTGTATTTAGTAATTATCTACAAAGTACCTACACAGTTCAACAGATATTTAGTACAATGACTACCTGTTCACTCACAAAGTTGCTCATGACTCATCGCGATAACCGCTCGTACATAATTTAAGCTAACTAGCGGAAAGTAGAGCACAAAGGGACCATTGGCACAGAGCACGAAAGGGCACTAAGCTACTAAATATCCGAAATTACAAAGTAGGTACCGACTATTCACCAGACTGGCTATAGATAGTGTAGAATACCACTCATAATAATATTATGTAACTCTACTATGTGAACAATTATCGTGTCATTCATTAACTAGATTAAAAAACAAAAGAATTTTAATTTGGTGGTCTGGAGAGATTGCCTTATCTTAAATGCTAAATGGTCATATACCATCGTTAGGACCAAGGCAGGACGTGTTATGAATAATAGCATCTACTATCTTGTGCGTTAAAGATTCGAAGCCGCGAGCTTAATATTTGTTAAATTGCCGCCTATCGGAGCTTTGAGGTCGATGACCGCAGTGATCCTACCCAAGTGCGGGCACAGTACATCGCAACTGATCCACTATCTCACAGGGCCTCGAACAAGAGGCGATTATTATAGCCAGTAGCCCGTCAAGTACCACCTACGTCGCGTCCCAGCTTAAACGGAGGCGCGACGAATGCATGCTCTAGTGGGGATCCAGGCACCAATTGATTAGAGATCCAGACATGAGATTAAGTAGGCAAGTAAACTCGCGTATGCTGTGCGCCAACAGGAGTTCAATAAACTTCCTCCTCATAACAGAATACTTTCTAGATATAGGTATGTCTTGTGAGTACTTTCTAGCAGGTGTTATTGTCAATTAGGTACATAGAGAAATATGTTTTATGACTGCAAATGAAAAAGTATCTTCAGTGCCAGAGTCAAGTTTCATGACCTAACGACTGTCCCCTAGATACATTTTCTAATAGGGTACAACAGGGACCCGCATAAAATGTTACTTAGCTGCCTCATGTTTGCAATGTACGTTCAATTACAACTTCCGCAGCGCAAAATCACGGGCATAACAGGTTCATGGGGACTGTACTCGTACTGATTTGAATAGGCAATCTAATTATATTCGGTATACCTATTCTGTTGGAATTCCGCGGACAGATTTCATGTGACTAGTTTTTCCACTTCCCTAACCATTATTTAAGATTTAAGGAGGGGGTGACTAGGACATAGCAGGTGCGGTATCCGTCAGGGACGCGGCCATTGCCCTTCGGTACCTACAAATGTAGGCTATAATTTGCCTAATTAAGTTTTTAATTTTCAATTAGTTAAAATAGTTGTTTCGAGTGTATACTTCATTAAATGGACTAGGAGTCCATGAGTCATCAGAGCGTTAATAATTAATAAAGGCATTCGGTACGTTATGAGGATTATTCTCGCACCTGTTCGCGTTCATAACACTCATTACATAAGTATGCCTCTATCAAACAGTGGGTAGGCAATACGTACTTATATATTACTAAGTTAAGGTCCGATGTAGAACCTTGTTGTTTAAACATAGCGCAGATATTTGCACTTGGTACACGTGCATCAAATGTATAATAATGACGAAGCCATTGACGGCGCAATTAGTCTGTCTGCTCGAGAATACATGATAAAAGTTAGCATTAGGCCTGGTTTACATGACAAGTGACAGACGTTAAAAAACGCGCTTTGTTACTTTCACATCTGTGACTATTATAATTAGGCCAAGCGCTAGTCGGGCTACGCGCAATATAGGCTTCCGTAGTACCTACCTACTGGCAAATCGAATATTAACTGCGTTATCTTTCGATGACCATAACCTATCTCCAAAACTATTAAAGTTATCTTTACCGTTATAGTTTTCCTGGAAAATTCATGGTTGAAACTATGTATATCCCTTGATTTTTTTTAGTGTTTGAAAACCAGTAGGTAGATTTTAGTTGCGGCGCCCAAAAAATGTTAAATTTGAATATCTTTCAAATAGAACTTATATCGAAAAAGTTTATCAGCTATCCATTAATCATTTTAAAATAATCTATTCAACGATACCCCACATGATGGGATTAAACAGAAAAAAAACTCATATTCAACTTACGTGTACAGGAGGTACCCTAAGTTAATTAATTTTGTATTTATTTTCTACCGTTCTCCTGCCCCGATTATATTATTTTTATCCATGCAAAATTGCAGCTTTCAAGGACTTGTAGTTTCTCCGCAAAGCCGCAAACGGAAGGACGAACGAACAAACAAAACGAAACTTTAACGCTTCCTTGTTGACTACGGAAGCCTAAAAATTACATGTACGAGTGCCCATAATATGTATAGGGTCAAAGTGGGTAAATGTAAACAGAGGTAAATGGTAACGCTGGCCATAATTTCTTCATTTTTACTTTTATAGGATTCTGAGTGCAACAGAATACATTAATAGTCTTTTATCTAAGATATGCATTTCAATATTTAAGTGTTAGATGTCAAAAAATATTATTTTGATGTGTTTATTATTTTTCGGCAAAATCCATTGAAATACAGTTTTTTAGTGGTGGACAGTACTTACTTTAGTACGAAAACTTTTGGGGTAACCTATAATGTTTATTAGCTAGAGAGATGAAATTGAATTAAGTGGCACGTTTTAGGTGTTATTTTCTCTCTATATGATATCTGCAATTTTTTAAATCTGCGTTTACAATTACCCCAATATTTAGTGCCTTGGGTAAAATGTAAACATAATTTGGGGTAAATGTAAACGAGTGAGGTAATTGGAAACACAATAATTTTTGCTTTCAATATGTTTAGTGATAATGAGGGGGTGATTGTAAACATTTCATTTCAAGGCCAAAGTCATATGCGGAGGGCAAATGTATGAAAGAAAAAACTACTATGTTACTCTCCGGAAGATATAGATGATATGATTCATAAAAAAATGCATTTCAAGAAGCCTGCGAGTTTTATGTATTTCCTACTACGGTTATATTAAATTCTGAGTAGGAAAAAATATTTCAAGAGAAAATAAAATCTCTAACTTGCATCAGGATGAAAAAAGGGAAAATGCTTCAAAGAATAAATGATAAAACTGATAAGGATTGTGAAGAAATTATGAATAACAAAGGAAATTCATGCAACTAAGACCAGGTTTAGGTTAGCATGAGATAAAATTAAGAGTTTATGTACTTATTTATGTCCAGTAGTAGTATAATTTGTTTATAATTTGTTCAGTAGTAGTATATTTTAATGTTTTCAAAAGTTATTGAGTTATTGATGTACTTACAGAGACTGTTTACATTTACCTCCTTTTATTAGTTTTAATTATGTAAGGAAATATCACTATGTTTACATTTCCCCCAAAATAAATAATTTACCTCCTGTTATAGATAAGGACTTTTTACCATAATATACTCATTAGAGAGATCAAACCTTGCACTAAATAATCTTTTCTTCTGTGCTATGTAGTAACAGTTAAGAATTGCGCGTTTACAATTACCCCAAAATGGTAGTTTTTGAAATTTTGCGTTGGGGTAAATGTAAACTTAAAATAAAAAACAAAATAAATGTGCTAGAAGGTTATGTTATATATTACTTCGCATGTTACTTCACTCTGAGTCCCTAAAAAAAAAAGAAATAGTGTAATAAGTCGTCACAATTTTTTTACACGATGATGAAAGTACTGCTACCTCCAAATTTTTTCAAAAGTGTTTACATTTACCCACTTTGACCCTAAATGTATTGTGTGCGAAAAAATTCGTATTCACGGAAATAGAACCTTTCATGGTAACCGGACTGTAATCAGTAAAGAGAACTATATAATATGATTTCTATTAAACGGAATAAAGTAGATATCTAATACGGAAAAGATTTGAAACTCACAGAAGGTAAATTCAAAAGCCATGTTAAAGCCATATTACAAAAGAAAGCATATTATAAAATAAGCCAATACATCGACGACAAAGATGCCTGGAAACCTCTGCATAATAAACCAGCTGGTGCCCCTCAAACGCTCAATAAATTATGTAACCAAGATAAACATTGTAAACACATATTTAAAAAATGCAATCCTCATGAGTTTCTTGCTCGTTCTTCTCATAGAGGTGCCTTGCGAACGAGCAGTAGAGTGTTAAAATAGAAAAATGTAAAATTGACTTGCAAAAGTGCTCCGATGTAGCCTATTTGAATAAATGAATTTTGAGTTTGAGTTTTGAAAAGCCCTCGTGAAAAAACTTGATGAAGCGTAATCTTCACGAAATTATATTCAAAAAATGAAATGAAATGAAAAAATAGGCCAGGTGCTAACCGGGCTACGCGCAATGTAGGGTTCCGTAGTACTGGCAAATCGAATACATATTTACTGCCTTATCTTTCAGTGACAATATCTCCCGAACTAACAAAATTATAATATGATACCATGATAGGTTTAAATTAAAAAAAATCATCCCCATCTTACGTGTATGGGAGTTGGGAGGCACCCTAAATTAATTATTTTTTTTTTACCATTCTATTACCCTGAATATCTGTGCAAAATTTCAGCTTTCTAGTACTTACAGTTTCTCCGTAAAGCGGACGGACTGAACAAAGCGAAACTATAAGGCTTTCTCGTTGATTACGAAAGCCTTAAAATTAAAAATGAATAAATAAGTTTGAAAAGACCGTGAAGCCATACTGTAGTTTTAAAAGTTTCGAAAACAACGGTAATTGCGTCGAGGGAAAGAATAGAACAAAAAATCCATTATAATTAAAAATGAATAAAAAGGGTTGTAAAGACCGCGAAGCCTTAGTTTAGTTTTACAAGTTGCAAAAACAGTGGTAACTGCGTCAAAGGAAAGCAATAGAATAAAAATCATTCAAAATTGAAAATAAATAAAAAGGCTTGAAAAGACCGTGCGCTGTTTTCGTAACTTGTAAAACTACAGTAAAGTTTTAAAAGTTGCGAAAACAGCGCAGCAGCGGTTACTGCTTCAAGGGAAAGAATAAATAATTCCATTTACAAAAGTACCTACCACGTATTGTGTTTAAAAACTCCCAATACGTTCCGAAAATATGTATCCTTTCATGTTAATACGACTTAAAGCAGTAAGGAGAATTATCTACATATATGATTTCTATTAAAGGGAATCTTTATTCCCTTTAATAGATTTTTTTTCTGGTACTTTTACCTAATACGAAGGAGATTTGGAAAGCTCTCGTCAAAAATCTCGATGAAGCGTAATCTTCACGAAAATATATTGAAATGAAATGAAAAAATAGAATTCCGTAGTTCTGGCAAATCGAATATAAACTACCTTATCTTTCAGCGACAATATCTCCGAAACTAATAGGTAAAGTAATTTTAATGTTATAGTTTTCCTAGAAAGTTCATATTTTAAACCATATACCATATCCTTGATGTTTTTCACAGCTTGAAAGCCGGAAACGGAACACAAAATCGAAAATAAAAATTCTTGGCTAGAGTAGCCAAGAATTTTCAATAATACACTTTTCCACGATACCACACAATAGGTACCTAAAATGGATAAAAAACTCATCCCCATCTTACGTGTATGAAAGGTTGAGTTTATTTTTTTACCGTTCTCTTCCTAATTATACCCATATCTGTGCAAAGTAACAGCTTTCTAGGACTTATAGCGTCAAGTCGCAGACAGACAGACGGACGGACAAAGCGAAACTATAAGGGTTCCTTATTGACTATGGAACCCTGAAAATGAAATGAATAAATTTTATTGGGGTACATATTATGCAGATCCAGTACAAAAATACTAGGACTTTTTTTTTTCTATAATAAATAGGCCAAGCGCTATTCGGGCTACGCGCAATATAGGCTTCCGTAGTACTGGCAAATCGAATATAAACTGCCTTAACTTTTATCAACGATATCTTTAAAACTAATAAAGAGTTACCCTAAATTAATGAATTTTTAATGATTTTTTTGTAACGTTCTCTTACCCTTACTAGAGGTATATTGTGCCCTCATCTGTGACAAAATACAGCTTTCTAGGACTTATAGTTTCTCCGTAAAGTCGCGGACGGACAGACGGACGAAATCGGACGGATGAAAGCCTAAAAAAGCAGCAGCCAATGGGAGCAGACTCAGTGTCACGTCAAGCGTCAAGGTAACCTATTAATTGTTTTGCTTTTAATAATAAAGTGACATACTTCGTTCCTGAAATACGGGGAAGGAAAATATGGAAGTATTTCGGGAATTCCTTTCTAACAGCTCTGACCTAAACAATATACAAACACACCCTCCTTTCATCTTTTATTATATTTATTTACCGCGGCACTTCAAGGGGATTACCTGTTCGTATATCTATACTTCTTTACTTCTATTATTATACTTATCTATACTATTATATATAAAGAGGTAATCTGACTGACTGACTCATCATCGTACAGACAAAACAGCTGAATTGATTGAGCTGAAATTTGGCCAGCGTGTTCTTTAGGTGACGTAGATGACCGATAAGAAGCGATTTTGGAAAATTCCCCCGGGAACAGGAATTATTCCCAAAAAACGTTTGTTTGCAAATCCGTAACCGCTAAACCAATTTCGCTTTTGCAAAATGATTGTTTGGGCTATGTTTAGGAACTTTGAATAGTTTTTATGTCAAAAAATAACTTTTAGGGGGGAAAGGGGGTCCAACTTTGTATGGGAAATTTGGAACCGCTGACTCTATTGAGCTAAAATTTGGTATAGAGGTAGTTTGAGTCTTGGAAAAGGATATGGGATGGTATTTATTCCCACAATTAACGTTTAAAGGGGGCGAAAGAGGGAATCATGTTTTCATGGGAAATCAGTAACAGCCGACTTTATTTAGCTTATTTTTCGTATAGATATAGGTTGAGCCTCGAGAAAGGATATAGAATAGTTGAATAGCTTGAGTCACGAGAAGGGTATGGAATTATTTATATCCCAGCAGATCAACATAAGAAGGTAAGGGGAGGGGGGCTGTGGATACAGGTTTGTAAAGATAACTAACCGCTGACTTTTTTTAGCTAATTCTTGGATAAATACAGCTTGACGCCCACCAAAAAGTATATGGGATATACTATTTTATCCCAGAAATCTACAAGGGGGCTAATTTGGGGGCATCAAGTTTTTGTATAAAAATAGTAAATAAAAATATAACCTAAGAAATGGTTTTAGGCTTGAGAAAAGACGGAGGATAAGAGAACCTTAAAGGGAAAAGAGGGTGAAAGTTTTGTAAAGGAGGTGGTTATCGATTACTTCTGGCCACTGACCCTTTTTGGCTACAACCTGGCACAGAGATAGATTAAGTCTCGGGGTATATCAATTGACTGTTACGCGCTACGAAGAGCGCGCAGGTCCGCTAGTGTAATATAATTTAATGTAAACTCGGGCCCTGGGGCGCTTAGCGAAATTGCATCTGGTACTAGGTCCTAGAGTGCCAGGCTATAAGCGTATGTAAACTCAATATTATAGTTAGGTAAACACAGTTTGGGCCTCAATCTGCACGTTCCAACTCCTACCACTTAACCACCCGCCTCCTGTCTGTGGCCGCTTTTACAGGGATAAATCCTATCCAAGGGAGGAGGGGCCTTCATATAAGTACCAAAAACTCCCCAGTCATGATGACAGATACGAATAAAGTAAAAATAGAATACCTAGGAATAGAATAGCGGAAAATTACTGATGGAAAGCAACCTACCACTTACCGCTACCTTTTATATTATTTACCAATGAGTTACTACCAACTCTTTGTTATTTACACAATATGAAATCAACCACGGGCATTGCCAATAT
This sequence comes from Hemithea aestivaria, assembly GCA_947507615.1. Classification (NCBI taxonomy): domain Eukaryota; kingdom Metazoa; phylum Arthropoda; class Insecta; order Lepidoptera; family Geometridae; genus Hemithea; species Hemithea aestivaria. The sequence continues at coordinate 9,391,149 of OX382323.1, forward strand.
GACGCCAACACTTGTCGAATCATAATTCTTTTAGAGATTAATTTAATATCTATGATTAAAAAAATATGTATACTATTAACTTTTGTCGCGAATTTAGACTACGATCTCCATGATATATTTTTACACTAAACGATTCGTGAGTATTTAGATTCATCTTTGTATATAAACCATGATATAATGGTCACAACACAACCCCCCTACCGTTTATACTCGTTGTGCCTAAGCTAATAGCAGCTAGGTTTGCAGACAAAGCTTTAAATACTAGAGTTAATAGAACATTATAACAGGAACTCAAATATCTAGTAAAAAATCGAGCGATTTACCATCATCGGCACTCTTTGCCGCTCAGCATAATTTTACGATTCCGACTCCCAGAGGGTGCTTGCTATTCTTTGGAAAATTATAGGAAGAAAAATGTTCTAGGTAGTAGAAGAAAAAAAATGTTATTACCACTGGTGACTGGGATTTATTTCTAAATGCTAAAGAGCCGGAAACGAGTACTACGTGTATTATGTGTACCTACTGTACACCTAATCCCGCGGTTTACAATACACATTAAATAAATAAAATATTTTATTTGGAATTTACATTTGGACAACTTTTGAATCATGATAATGGCTGCTATAGTAATAAAAATGTGTCACAGAAACTAAAGCCCCTTCAAGGATAATTTATGACTATAATATTACTTATTACTACTACTATAATAGGTTAACCTTATGTGTCTACCGGTTTTACTGTAATGTAGTTTTTGTGTAAGCTACCTATGTAGGTACAAAATTTTTGGTTGAACCGCATATTTGTGAAGAAGTTACAAACATCCATACTTTCGCATTTCTAATATAATTAGTAGATAGTATGTTAAGAATTATAATAAGTCTGATTTTGTCTCATTTTCATGTAAAATTAAACTTTTATAGGTAAAATGTGTGAATTTATTGTTTTAAATATTATATTAATTAAGAAGATCATTAGCCTATTACCAAATTGTATAAATGGTAGTTATTAATGTAGGTACCTACCTACTACCAGGAATTATTATGTATTTATTATTTCAAATTTCCAAAAATAAAACTTAAAAATGGGCCTGTTGAGTTGGTGAAATATTCAAATTAGAGTAGGTAAATACTTTGGTGTTGAAGTTGTGTGTATTAGAGTGTACAGTGAACCTATTATGTAAAATTTTCAGGTAAACAAAACAACATACATTTGCCAGGCAAAACAATATTCGCAAAAACAAAAACACATCGAAAGTATTAATTAACATTACTAAAAACAAGATGTTTAAAACAAAAGTGACAAAAAACAATAAACTATCTCTAAACACCGACCTAATTTATTCCCAGAAATCAAAATTGTGAATGTGAAAACTTAGTTTTGTCACTTGTTTCAATATCATCAAAATTTTCTTTTGCCACTTTTATTTTTAACATTTCATGCAATGAAAACTTATATGGAATTTACCTACAAGGGCCAACTTTAAGTGAACAACTACCTACTTGATACAGCTTCTTTAAACATTAAATTTGACTTTATAAATAGGAATGTCATACGATTTTGGTAACTACCGTGAGTGTTATCCATTACTAATACGACGGCTGTAAACACGTATATTTATTTTGTTGAGAATTGTCTCAACCTGATGAAGAACATCGTAACTGTCCGAAACCGTGGTTGAGACCATTTTCAACAAAATAAATATGCGAGTAACAGCCGTGTCATATTTGTAATAGGTATGTCATGTAAATTTCCCATCTAAATCTCATATTAGCAAAGGGTAAATTGCACCATGTTATGTTTATTATTGCAGGTCTAAAAATAGCATTTTGCGATTAGCAAGATTGCCATAATATGTCAGCTAGTCTAAAACAGATATTCTACTTGTCAAAAATGTTCTGATATGTGTTTTAAAAAAAGGGGTTTTTTATATTATATAATGATACTTTTGTCAAATGGGGCTGGTTTAAAATACAGTTGACTCTCGTTAATTCGAAACTCGAGGGACTCTTAAAATATTACGAATTATCGAGTGTTCGAAATATCAAATGGTTCGAAATTTGTGAGAGAAAATAAATAAAACTTCGAATTATTAACTGTTGAGTGTTGATCAATCATTATAATATTTATTAACTGCTATTCTATTACAATGACAAAAGTTTAGAGGTACATTCGTGTACGGACACATGTATTCACAATGTAAATTAATTAATCTTTCGAAAGAACTCTGTTATACTGGTTTGCTTCAAAGCAGAAATAGTGCCTGAAATGCTTTTTCATCACTTTCGTTTTGTAGACAGAAGCTTTGTAAGGTATCGAACGACACAGACTTTTCTCCTCACCTTCCTCTACTTTTTCGATTAACTTCTTCTTTTCAGCAATCGTCAACGCAAACTTTTAATCTGTGTATAACCTACCAACGAAAGAGTAACAGTGACTAAACAAACCAATTCGTGAGAAGTGTGTGTGTCAAATAGTCAAACTAATCATAAAAAACACAAAGGAACGTGTACATTCATACAATTTTGAACTTGTCGCAAAATGTACACACACACAATCTTTCCGCCTCCTTCTCTCTGCAACTTTGAATTGTCGAGTGTTGGACGCCGATGAGTTCGAATTAACGCGTCATTTCGTTATATAGCAATGTTTTTTTCGTTCGAATTACCAAGTGCATAAAAATGTATTGATTTAGTTCGAAATATAAAGAGATTTTGTAGGGAACTCGTGATAGCTTTGAATTATAGAGAGGTTCGAATTATCGCAGGTTTGAATTAACGAGAGTCTACTGTAGTAGGTAATTGGGTCATTATTTGTATTCTGCTAGGTTTATGTTGCTAGTTAAGTTTCCAAAGGGCAACTGTATTTGTAAGAAGAGGTAATTTTTTTATTTTGTAAACTTTCTCTTTTTTTCTAGTAAGTAGGCTTTTATACTATATATTTTTTTAAATATTTGTCACTAATTGTGTTTTAGGTACTGAATGTGTAATGAATTATTACTACAAGGCCTGCAACATACCGTAACTACCGACTCCTAAATATCTTATAGGAAACAGCCAGGTCCTATTGTTTTATGTGTCTTTTTAAACACTGTCCTGGCGAAAAACCTAAAGCAAGCTTCGGTTAACAATCCAAAAGTACGAGCTCTAGACCATGGGGAAATAACAATAGGTAGTATATCAATTTATCTTTTAAGACTGCCAGTCTTATAACATTGATTGAGTTATAAAAATGCTACAATTTCTTACTGCCTTTAAAACTGCATTAATTAGAATTTAGCTGAGCACTTGTTTTAGAAAGTTATAATATTGCTAAAGGCAATATTGCTGCTTTTAAAAGTGCTCAATTTTGGAGAACACTTGTTTTACAAAGGATTTTAGAATTTTAGTACAGCATAGTATTTTTAGCAGTAGGGTTTTATAGACCCATATTACAATTAAATAACATGTAAGATATGGTGGAACTGTCTTAAGAATCAACTGCCTAAGAACTAAGATGTAATAGGTACTATCTCAGTGTAGAGATCAGGATTTGAATTTTCAATCTTTTTCACATTTTTTGCAGTGAGAGGTGTGTATAGGCAGTAGGTAGTGCTAATTAGGGCTTGCAGTATCAATATTTTTTACTGGGAATTACTGGTACTGGCAATGGAAATGGTATAGATACTGCAAGCCCTAGTGCTAATATTTTTGATCAATCGGTAGATAACTGAGTGGCCAAACTGCTTACTTCAGTTCGGCCAAACAGGTTAATGTTACAGCAGGCTTAGACAAGCTCCAATCCCTAAGCCTTACGTCTCCATTAGGCCTAAGATGTCCCTTAGGCTTGCTAGTTTTAATTTATTACAGTGCATTCACACTGAATCTGATTTTAATAAAGAAAAAATTATATAATGGTGAAGCTACCAATAATCTGCGGTGTATTATATTATGGAAATCTAAAATAAAGAATCTATAATAATACTATGGTAGTATATACTACGAGTTGAAACCCCTAAATCTAGAATGATGAAATTCAGAGTATATAATATACTAGCTTATGCTCGCGGCTTTACCCACATGATGAAATCCTTTCTTAGCGGAGGTCTACATCATAAAACCTACCTGTGTACCAAATTTCAACTCTATCCATTCAGCTGTTTGAGCTGTAGGTTGATAGATCAGGCAGTCAATCAGTCACCCTTTCCTTTTACCTATATATTTAGATAGGTTCCTTGGATCAAGTAATAGGAAAGGATTTTGTGAAATTTCAACAGGAATAATAATATGATATTTCAGTTTCAATTAAACATGTCATTTTATACAGTAATGAGGAACTATAATGTTTGATTTTTATTAAATCAACAAAAGGTACCTACCTATATCTTTTTGTGCCACAATTAAGATATTTTTAAACCACCAAAATCAATCTATCTATATTACAAAGTTATTGTTATCAATTTATATCAACTGATTTTATTAAATTGGCTACAAGAATATCAGAATTTATCTAGAAATCATAATTTTACCATAAAATGAGATTATTCTTGTACAAAGTACCTACTATCTATAAAATAATGAAGCATTTATTTGTATTATGTCTCTACTCCATTTTTAGGCTTCCGTAGTATATAGGTAGGTATGTCAAGTGTGAATGCACCATAATAACGTTAAAAAGAACTTTCACACATACGATGACACACTGGAGAAATCTAACCCTCACCTAGTATATATATACTTCTTAGCTGAGACAAAATAGTTTTTTTACTAAATGTTTAATCAAATTGTGTTTCTCATGAGTTTAACTTGATTTGTTAAAATAATTTCGTGATTAGTGCAAAGAAAAAATGGCGCGGATTCCGAGCATAAATCGTGCGCATCCCAAACGCAAGATTTTTACGGCGCGTCCTCGTACGTGTGAATAATATGTTAAGTTACTTGCATATTAATCAATTAAATTGTTATTATATTGAAATTATCTTGATAAAAGCCGCCTTAATCTTATAAACGGACGTCGACGAGCAGTAAAAAAAACAATAAAATGTCACCGGTAAATCATTCGTTATTTGAAATTTTCAATTAAAGCCCTTACCTAATTAATTAAACGTGTATACACATATTATATTATGTACACAACACGCAAGCAATTATTCATAAAGTCAGAACAAATTTATAGTTGGTAAATGAATTACTTACTCCTTTTTTTTCAAAATAGAAGAGAAAATAAAAGATTACGACTTACCTCGTACTTGATGCCGGCGAGACGAAGCCATGTTTCAACTTTCAAGCAGTAAGGAGATGTCGACGGCAGGACAGGCGATAATCGCGAGAACTGGTACAAGTATACCACATCTTTTTCGAAGTTAACTTTATGAACAGTTGGTTTCGGCGGCGCTGGTTCGGATTTTTTCTCCTCCGTTTTCTCCTCAACTTTCTCGGCAGCGGCCGGAGCTTCCTCTTTAGTTTGGCCGTTGTCAGCCGGCGGCTCCTCTTTCAACTCTTTCTCCTTTTCCGCGTTATCAGGCACGGTAATCTTCACTTCGGTCGTCATCTTAGAAAGTCTTCTTCGGCTTTAGATTTATTACACGCACAACAAACCACAACAGCCTCCCGAACTTAGCGATTTAATACGACGCTTTGAAAATCGTGTTCGAACGCCGATCACCGAACAAGGAATAGCCGAGCCAACTACCGCGCTGCCTGCCGCGTTCGATACTAGCGCCACCAGTTTCACACGACTCTCGGCATCTGCAACTCTGCGACATTACAATTTTAAGCTTTTTACTAACGATACGGGAATCGTCGATAACAGCATCATAAGAAAAACTTATATTATTGAGTCCGATTTTTTTGAGACTAAGAAATAAAATATCAGCAATAATAATTTATTTATTTTATTATTCAGCACAACGCTAGAACTAACTTAATGCTAAAGTAGCATTTTCTACCAGTTGACCTGTAAATTTTATTTACCTAATATTATACCTACTTAACGTAACAATATATAGAGGAAATGTTGATAAATATATTTATGTTTAAAACAATGTTATAGCTTCAAGTATAACCCCAACCGGCAGAAAGCATGAAACTTGGCATGCGTATAGCTTTACCACTTATAAGAAGAAATTTTAGTAGAAACACCCACCCCATGACCAGGGCCGGATTTAGCCAAAATGCCGCCCTGGGCAGTGAGAAAATGCCGCCCCCTTTCACCGAAATCTTATTTATTGGCGGCCATCGGCTAGACATTTTACTAAGAAATTTGTTGTCGAGTACATACATAGGTACGTAGTACGTAATTAAGAATATTTATAAACAAAATTTTATACATCTAACTAGCTATCTAGCTCGCTTTGGCTGTCAAAACCACTTTGATCAAAAAGAGCGCGAGCAGCTTGCTGCGAGCGAGAAAATTTTGTGTTTTTGACTACAAACAGTAGGCGCATACTTCAATCTGAGTGCCAAAATAAAAATATTCTGATTATTAAGAGCACGAGCAGCTCGCTGTGAGCGCTGAGAAAATTGTGTATTTCTGACTGCGAAAAGTGGGTGCATAGTTTGCTCTGAGTGCAAAATAAAAAAAATTAACAAGAGCGCGAGCACCTTGCTGCGAGCGCCGAGAAAATTGTGTATTTCTGACTGCAAAAAGTGGGTGCATAGTTCGCTCTGAGTGCAAAATAATAAAAAAATATTAAGAGCGCGAGCAGCTCGCTGCGAGCGCTGAGATAATATTGTATTTCTGACTGCAAAAAGTGGGTGCATAGTTCGCTCTGAGTCCAAAATAATAAAAAAATATTAAGAGCCGAGATAATTATAGTATTTCTGACTGCAAAAAGTGGGTGCATAGTTCGTTTTGATTGCCAAAATAAAATAAAAGAGCGAGAGTAACTTGCGCGAGAAGCACGCAGCAAACACCGAGAAAATTTTAAAATTCAGATTGCTAAAGGAGCATGAAATGTACATTTTTAAGTTGAAGATGATTCCAAAACAATTTTTAATTCAAAATCGGATATTTTATGGACAGATATATTTTTTCTCGTTTCGAAATTTGCCGCCCCTTGTTAATTTGCCGCCCCCTGTAAATTTGCCGCCCTGGGCACTCGCCCCGAATGCCCCTAGTGTAAATCCAGGGCTGCCCATGACAATGTTTCCACCTCCCCCCTCCCCACTTTTATGTCCCTATTTTTAGTTTTTTTTGAGTTTTTCTTGAAAACTATGAAAGCTAGAATAAAAATGTCAAGGGGAAGTTTATTCTCCGTAAAATTCTCTACAATATTGGCCTTGATAGTATATTGCCAGGGTTTATAGTTTCAAAAATATGATTTATTTCTTTTTTGAATATTTTCCAAAATTCCATATAAGACGATGATGATGAAGATTTTAGAAAAACGATCTCTGTTTATTTGTTTAATTATTACAATAATCCCTTAACCTTAAATTTTTATAATAATAGGTATAAGTAATTATTATTACAACGTGTTTTTGAAAATATCATTTCAGATTAATTTTTTTTTAATGAAAGCTCTCTATAATATTATTCTTTTATCCTACTTATATTAAAAACGTGAAAGTTTGTGAGTGTTGTTGTCTAGATGTATAATTGTTACCCTTTACACCAAAACGTGTGGACCGAGCTGCACCCAGCAGTTTTGTGTGTACCGTAGCCTATGTTTATTCCAGGGTCTAAGCTATCTCTTTATTAAATTTCAGCTCAATTGGTTCACCCGTTAAGGTGTGAAAGGGTAATAAACATACATCTAGACATCCATCATACATTCTTACAAACTTTCGGGTTTATAATATTAGTAAGATTTATGACAAAGCCAAATCGTGCCGTCTGTAAAGGCCCTAAGCTTAACTGGTTGCCAAGCAACGATGCTCACAAAATGGCGTCTCGACTCCAGGCGGCAATCACAGTCAATACAAATACAGTAATATGGCATAAATGAAAAAAAATATAACTAAGTTCTATTGATTATTGTTTGTTTATTTAGACTACATATTTTAATTAGGTACTAAGCTAATAATATTTTTCGTTATGGACAAAGTGCTAAAACATTATAAAAATTTTAAAAAATGCCAATGGGGGCGCTAGCGTCCTTGGGTTGAAAGCGCGGGTGTCTTCTACATGTAACTAGTTCCATTTTCATCCACATTCCCCGTGATCATTGTTATAGACTGCTGGTTAGGCTTCCGTAGTCATTTTTTAATTATTTTCAACAAGTCACACTGGATCCTGTCATTATCCTGTCACACTGTAACTAGTTAAGAAAAAAAGCTCTCATTGTATATCAGTGTTACTCGGTAATGGATATATTATTAGATGAGAATAAATGTTATTCTCATATAGAGTTAGTAGCATAGACTGCAAATAGTGTTTGGTATTCTGAAAAATATATCGCAATGCGTAAGAATGTGACTCGATGTAACTATATATTCTCATGTAATAACACAAGTGTGAACAGTATATTATTACCTACTTTTAGTAACTCCAAAGTGACGTTTTCGAAAATAAATATATGATTTACCTGGTGTATTACCTGGTATTGTACAGTAGACTATATATGTGTTAATCCAGGGTGTAAGCTATATCTGTATCAAATTTCAGCTCAATTGCTCCACCCGTTTAGGCGTGAAAGAGTAACAAACATTCATCCAGACATCCATTCTTACAAACTATGACGTTTATAATATTAGTAACACAGGTTACTGTGTACCTATCTTTTTCTTACAGAACCTACCTGCAGTTTGCAGTTATACGATCCACACTCCAGCGTTATTATAAATACATATTCCCATAGGCGTACCCAGCTTCTGGTCTAGGGGGGGGCAGGCAAGGGCAGATTCAGATTTTTTTACTGAACTTGAACTTTGTGACTGCGTTATGTGCCTATATGTTTTAACGTTGAGCAGGTAGGACCTATTTAAAGGTACACCATACTTTGATTTCGGCTCGCACATAGCGTAAGAAAATTAAAATATTCTTCCTTTAAATAGCTCGAGCAGATTGCTGCGAGCCCCGAGAAAATTATATATTTTTGGTAACAAAAATACTGCAGTAAATTTGCTGCGAGCGGTAGGAAATTAAAATATACTTTCTTTAAAAAGCGCGAGCAGCTTGCTGCGAGCGCCAAGAAAATTTTATATTTTTGGCAAGGAAAAAAGTGCAGTTAACTTGCTCCGAGCGGTAGAAAAATTATAATATTCTTCCTTAAAATAGCGCGAGCAGCTTGCTGTGAGCGCCGAGAAAATTTTATATTTTTGGCAACGAAAACAGTGCGGTTAACTTGCTCCGAGCGGTTGGAAAATTAAATTATTCTTATTTAAAACAGCGCGAGCAGCTTACTGCGCGCGCCGAGAAATTTTTATATTTTGGACTACGAAAAGAGTGAAGTTATCTTTCCCTGAGGGGTTAGAAATTTAAATATTCTGACATACGAGTACTTATAGGAACGCACACAGCTTGCTGCGAGCGGCGAGAAAATTTAATATATTGGACAACGAAAAACGTGCAGTTATCTTTTTCTGAGCGGTTAGAAATTTATATATTTTCACTGATAAATGTGCGTACAGCTTACAAGCGCCGAGTAGTTTTTATATTTCTGACTACGAAAGGTGAGCTTAGTTTGTTCCGAGCTGCAAAAAACTTGAATGTTCTTACTAATAGAGTTTACTGCGAGCCGAGAAAATTTCAAATCTTGATTATGAAGAATGTGCGAACGGCTTATTTCGAGCCCCAAGAAAATATCCTATTTCTGACCACGAAAGTTACATGAATGAGATATACTACTATAGCTACCTACGAACTTGGTGCAAGTGCCAAGAAATTTTATAAATGTGATGACAAAAAGTGTGCATTTAGTAAGCTCCAAGTGGTGAAAATTGAAATATTGTTACTAAAAAGCTAATAAAATATATAATTCTGACTACGAAACGTGTGTGATCGCCTTATTGCGAGCGCCAAGAAAATTTTATTCCTTGTTCTACAGATATAATATAAGACATTCGATTTCCAGGGGGGGGCAGCTGCCCCCCCCTGCCCCCCCCTGGGTACGCCTATGCATATTCCGTATTCGCATCGAGTCACACTGTTATTCGTAGAGATTTATTTTTTAGAACGAGTATCACTATTTACACTTCGTTTTACTAGATGAGACTAAAACATTGCATTACTTATTACAGTGTGACTCGATGCGAATATATTTCTCAACCAGTCATAGTGTGACAGGATCCAGTGTGACTCATTGAGAATAAACCGTTTTTTTAGACACTATATAGATATTAGAGATACCTATACCATATTTCAGCTCAATCGGTCCACCCGTTAATATTAATATTCCGTTCCCGGTTAATATTCCGTTAGTCCGCACGAAGCGATTTGCTTCGACCTTCATATTCCGGACGGCGAAGATTTGGAACTCCCAACCCGCTTCAGTGTTTCCTGAGAATTACAACTTGGGTGTCTTCAAGTTGAGGGTTAATAGGTATTTGCTAGGCCTGTGTGTAACAGCTTCGACCACGTCTTCACTTACCAACAGGTGAGACTGTGGTCAAACGCAGTCCTATTCTATATAAAAAAAAAACCCGTTTAGGCGTGAAGAAGTAACAAACATGCATAGTCACACAGTCACACTCACAAACAAACTTTCGCATTTATAAGTGTGATTATATTCCGTCTTTAATCAGGCATTAAAGGGCGGCAAAATTGAAATTGTGTTGGAGAATAGTTGGAGAAAATTCTGAAATAAGTAGGTAAAAAATAACTCAGCACGAGCGTAGATGACTTTTATTTTAACCTTTTGACTGCCAAAGTCACCTATACTTGACAAGTACTTGCGGGTCCTGTACGCCAACGACGTCTATAGACGACAAAAAACCCAGTCTTAATAAAGTGAAATAAATATATTTATCGACTCTTGGCAACACTAGTTCTTTCGTAGGATTTTTTTTTTAAATTGTGCCTTGGCGCACAGGGCACGACAATGCGTTTGTGCCGTGGCGTTCAAAAGGTTAAATGTGCTCATTTTTGGTAAATCATAATATATACTTAGCCTAAAACCGCTTGTGAGAGCAAATGTGCCTTTCTAACTTAAAATAAATAGGTAGGTATACTTAGGTTTTCATAATAACAAAAACACAAAGATTTCATATTATTCTTATTTATTGTTATAACGCAATTCATTATTATTTATTCGAAATTCCTAATTAAAACTTACATTGACCTAATTAGGTCTTTAAAATGATTATTATTATTATTTATAACATTTAAAGAGTTATTATTAATCAATAACAAGAAGGCAGTAGGATAATAATTACAACTACTGTCTGTCCAACCATTTAATTTAGACAGCATATTAAAATATTTATGTGTCATTATTAATAATATATTATACTTAGTCATTAGATATAAGTAGGTTTTAAAAGTAAATTTAAACAGTCGTCATGTTAAGGATAATAAATTATGGGAATGTAAACTTAGATTTTATAACAAAGGCAGGTAGGTACTTACTATAACCATACAAAATGAAAATTCTTTTTTGGCCGTAATTTAATGTAACCCATTTATTTTTATTATTACTCAACTTTGTTAATTAAAGGTAATTTTGAAAATAAAATTTATATATTTTTTATTCTATCTATCTACAATTGGTTGTCTGGAAGAGATCGCTATTAGCGATAAGACCGCCAGTTGTAGCACTTCTAAAATGTATTTTATGTTATATGTAATTATTGTGTGCAATAAAGAGTTGTCTAATCTAATCTACTCACATGCCAGAGAAACATTGGGCCAAAATAACAACCGGCCACGCGGCAGACCAAGGAAGAGATGGCGGGATGACCTTGACTCACATGCGGAAGGATGGAAATTCATAGCCCTAGAACGAGACAGTTGGAGGAAGGGTAGGGAGGCCTTTGCCCTGCAGTGGGATCCAGTAGACTCATAATAATAATGAACTCAGCCCGTATCCACCCACTGCCGAGTATAGGTCTCCTCATGATCACGCCACACCTTCCGATTCTGTGCGAGTCTCATCCAGTTCCCTCCGCCTATTTCACAATATCGTCTGACCATCGGGCTGGTGGCTTGCCTATCTATGCCTCGATATATTTATATATTAACTTATAAAAAATGTAACATTTTTGTTTGATACTTGTTATAATAAAAAAGCATCAGTTATATAAACTAAAGTAAATAGTCAGACAGACAATATTGACTGAATCACTTACTACTTCACCCCTACAAATAAAAAAGTCGAATATGTAATTATAATAAATAGGTACCTTACAAATAATGTTAAAAATGATAATCACATAATGGTTAAACATTGTTGATCAAATTTATATAAATTATTAAATCCATTACTAATTAATATCTTAGTTTTTAGTCATTGTGTATTAAATATAATTAATTGAAATATAATTTATTGTGATTGCTCATTAAGGATTTAGAGCCAAATAGGATTTTGATCACATATTTAGGTGGTACAATAAAAAATTTAAAAGGTAGGTACCTATGGAGGCCACTTTAGCTTATTCGAAAACACCATTCACTTGTATTCGTATTGGCAAACCTAAGAGCGTATGCCCCGCTTGACGCTGTCTAGCTTGCACATATGTATACATATATATAAATAATACATTTTTATATATAAATAATATAAATATATATTATATTTTTTTAATTCTTCAAGAGAAGCCCTGCACGATAATATGGCACACATTTTAAAAGTATTAAGTATTTAAATTAAAAATGGCATAGGGATGTTACAAATAAGTATTTAGGTACTATTTGCTACGCTAATTTATTCGTAGACTATTTGTACAATTATTTTGTTATCATTTACTGTAGCAAACTGAATATACTTTTAAAATGTGTGCTATAATAATATACAGGGCTTCCCTTGATGAAATTTCATAAAGTTTAAATTACGAATTTATATTTCAAAATTTATCTGATAGTGTGAGCGAGAAAGCGTCAAGCGTAGCCAAAGTTACAATGACAGATCTTTATTATCATCAGAATGCTCTGAATAAATATTTTTGTATGAAACTAAAATGTAACAAATTATAAAAAGTCACATAATATCACATGTTGTTGTTTATGATGTTGGGCGCCTGGACCTGCGCGGTTGCAGATGTTTAAAAAATAACCCTGTATAATTAGTAACAAATATAAAACGTTCTTACAAACATAGAACAATAAAGTTAAAAGGCGTTTCCTAACTCTATCGTATAATACACGGCAGAGCTATACGACAAAGTTAAGAATAACTTATTAAATAAAGGCTAACGCAAACTACGGCACGACTAAATCATATAAACGTATGAAGGTTGTATACGTTTTTGTTACATTTTGAGGTACGGTTTGTTTTGCTTGCGCTAGACTTAACTCTAAAATAGGGGAATTGACAAGGTCATTTAAAAAATACGTAATCCGTAATTTAAATAATAAAAATATTAGATACGTATTTTGTGAGTAAAATACAAAATGGCTGAGATACGCTTAAAGTTTTGGATAGATACGCGCCACTATTCGAAACAAACTGTATCAACCAGAGTCCGGTCACTAACGTCACAAACTCACACCAAGCCACTTTAGTGCGTCCTTCGTCACATTTTTTAACAAATTTACAAAGGAAAACATACGTATCCAATATTATTTAAATAATAATTTACTTGATGGACAAAAATAAATGTTTAGTCAACATCCCTATTATTCTATGTCTTTTGGAACATTTTATTTTTGTCGGCTTGTAGGGATTGCCACCCATAGATTAAAAAAAAATAGGAAGATGCGGTACTGACGTTTCTGACATGGTCCGCTTCAATTAGGCCCAGGACACAATTTTCTTCGGCGCGACAACCGACAATTTCCGATCCAACAGGCCCAAGTTTGGCATAGCAACGGCCGCAACTTCCCATTTTGTTTTAATCTAAGTTGCCACCAGTGTAAATAAGCCAATACGGCCTCCTAGATTTCAAAAACAGAGAGATTAAAGTTATTTGCTTTTCATACAATTTATACATTACACCATCTATATCACTGTTATGTTATTGCTTTTTTATTAAGTCTCGTTATTATCATATTTATAATAAAACATCTATTGGAGTACCATTTTTATCGAGGAACTTTATACGGCAGGTAGGCCCTGGTACTTAAAGAGCGCTTATACAATTGGAAGCTCTCTCGCTCGCACAATATGGATACATTTTGAAATAGAAATTTCTAAAATAAACTTTTTGAAAATTCCTCAAGGCAGGGTTCCTGCACAATATTATTGCACACATTTTTAAAGTATTTCCAGTTTGCTAAATTAAAAAATATCAAACTTAAAACACTTTTAAAATGTGTGCAATAATATTGTGCAGGGTTATTTTTAAAATGTTAATTCTATGAATTTATATTGCAAAATGGTTCAAATAGTGCGTCCAATTGTATAAGCACTCATAACACAAGTAGGTATTCCATAAGCTGATTACAATGATAATAATGTAGAAATATGAAGATATTAAATCTTATATAAAAATATTGTTTCCATTACGCTTAGTCATAAAATTAAAATAGGTAATCCCTTCAACAAACTTCAAAAACTTGTTCTTATGTGTTATCTTATTCACTACATTGCATTTAAGGTACATTTTGTGATTACTTAGATTGCATTGCTTAACATACTATTGCATATTATGATTATGTATATCTACCAATATAATTAGTAAAATATTTCATTTGCATTGTCATCTTAAACAATATTCACCTTATTAAATAATTATACGATTTTGAAACACGCTAGTTTTCAAAATCGGTATCCATATTGATGATTTTTGTTTCATATTTTCAGTGCAATTTTTCTGACTTATTATTTATTCATAGGTTCCAAAGCAATTAAACTAAGAAGAAATTGTATTTGTTCTAATTCGTGATGCAGATTGTTTTTATGTAATAAATTATTATAAATATGTACATATAAGAATACCATATCTAGTATCCGGAATAAACTTATTTCGGCACTGATTTTAGCATTCTTGTCACATTACAATTATTAATTATTCATCTGCTGAATTATATAGCTTGTTATTTAGTATGTAGTATAATGGCGGTTGCTCACTATAATTCTTGAGCAGTCGGCAGACCAACACTTAAGCTATCTAAGCCAAATATTGGTGTCGCATTTAATTACACTATAAACATCAATTAAAAAAAGAACATATATTTTAATGTATACTACGAGTTTTTGTGGACGATTGCGAACTAATCTCAAAACATCGAACAATTTTTTTTTCAAGTCTGCCATATACGCTACCCTATGTATCGCAGTGTCAAATTGTTCTTCAAGTGCTTTAGACACTGAAAATTTGACACAGCGACACACAGTGACGAGAAAAGATGACACATTTTAACACTGTAATTTAGTCGTATGCTCGCCCTTTGCACAACCTTTGAATTGAAAAAAAATGGGCGTCTTGTCGATCATTTTTTTTTTATTTAGAAAAACGACTTTTCTTTTTCCTCGAAAATGGAAAAGTCGACGGCGAGTATACGACTAAAGATACGTGGTAGTCTTTCAATGGCATGTACCTACACAATTATGTACACCCTCCTAAAACACGTTTTAATTTCATCACGTAATGTAGTAGGTTCAGTCTAATTTGGTTATCCTTGGTGACATATTGAGCACGTATCGTCAACATTTATAGCATCAAAGAGTCTCTGTCCATACTAGACATAATTTGAGTACAATGAATTCGATGTACTTACCGACTTATAGTAGCCGGCACTAGATTTGAGCACAGGTATAATATAGAGTGCTTTTTACAAAAGGAGTCCCATAGACGGGACCCGCGTTTTAATGTTAAAATATTTATAGATTTTTGTATATTTACTTTATCTAACAAATAAAAATAATTTTGGACTAGTACAGTAATTATCGATTGGATTTAATTTTGTTTGCGCTAGGTTCCGCGGGACTTCTTTTGTGTAGGGAATGCAATCCCGATCCCGGCTCATATCTCGGGATCAATCCCGTGGCATAAAATGACGAGATCCCGGCCGGGATTGAAGGGCAGTAGTGTGGGACGCATCGCTCGCAATTTATGCATCTGTGCACACGCACGGGCGGCGACGCTGACAGATAGAAAACTAAGACGAATTGCCTTTTTTACAAGATTTTATTTACTTTCACTTGTCTGTTGTCTGTCTGTCTGTCTGTAATCAAATCTTGCAAGTTTAATTTGACCCACTTCCCGGTGTCCTATTAACCTGAAATTTGGCATGCATGTATAAATCGGATGACAATGCAATTTTTATGACATCGAGCTGATCTGATGATGGAGCTGGAAGGTGGCCATAGGAACTCCGTTATTAAACGACGTAACCCCATCGAGTTTGGCCTCTTTTGATTCGTCTTGACGAGTACTTTATGATGCTAGATGGTAATAATAATAATGGCCTGCATTTAAAAAGTTTTTATTAAATTTCACTTGTCTATGAGTGCAGAGGATATAAGTGCTGCTACTGCTTCAGCAAAGACTAACACGAAACTTCAAGAGGAATAATTAGAAAAAACTCTGAGTGCCTGTTAGGATCCTTACGTATACGTACGAGTATACGCGTTTCTACGAATATAGAAAAGATAGTCACATATTGAAAAATAAATGGATCTTTATGAGTGTGGCGAACAAGGAATAAATTTTTACAGTTCATTTGTAACAGCTTACTCATGCTAGTTCCAACCAGCGTTGAGTCAGAGAAGGCATTTTCAGCAGCTGGTCACATACTGACATTAGATGCCGGTTGTCAGATTCTACTTTGCTCATTGTTTTTTGAGGGTTATTTTCAAAATCACTTATAATAAATTATAATGATCTGAAAAAAATCAACAAGGTGTGCTTGAAGTATTATTACACTTAATGTGTTTTGATTAATTATAATACATACATTAAATAAATTAAAATAGTAAATTCCAATAAATATAATGTTCCATTTTAAATTATATAGTGTAGTACTTTACTTGCATCATATTTATAACTAACTTTTTCCGTCGCTTTTGTTTATAAGTTGAGTTTTTTTTATTCACACGAGATCCCGAAAATCCCGAAAATTCCGGGATTGAAATTTCTAATCCCGGCGGGATCCCGATTTACCGATCCCGCCTCGGGATTGCATTCCCTACTTTTGTGACAAGCCCTCTAAGTTTTACATTCACAAACAAAACAAAATGTCAACATCATTAAAGGCAAAGTTTTGAGCTAGATGAAGTGTCGTTTTAACTTATATAGGTACATACCAAGTGGATACTTTTATAGGTAGCAAGAAGGGAGCTTCAAATGAAAGTGCGACAAAAATGTTTGATCAAAGAAGTCGTACCTAATTATTTCGCGACACTACTGTAGACGAGTATCTATACGAGTATATTTAAACTTAAATATATAAACTTGTGAAGTAATTCTTTTCTATTCTTGTGTATTTTTAAAAGTGTGCACATCACTAGTGCCGGCATTTTTTCAAATAGGTATTTTATAATTTAAAGTTGTAAGTGAACAAAACCTAATAATTATATTTTTCAACAATATTGATACAAAAGTGAATATTTGTATAACATCTGAGAAAACTAATATTAAGACTAATGACTTCTTAACACTTATTTGGACAGCTAAGTGTTAAAGACATTGTTCATTCCGAGTTAGGGTGATCGCACATTGGACGTGTGCGACTCTCAAGTGCGTAATTAAACCGCTGTTAAGTCATGATATCGCGGCAACCACTCAGCGACACAGGCCGCAAACTACTTCTTTTTTCTACGGGCCGCATGCTGGTAAATCGCGTCGATGTTGTCAGTTACATGCTTGAGAGTCGCGCACTCCCAATGTAGGGTCAGCCTAAAGTCTATCCACCTATTAGATCAACTTAACCCCGATGCCACTCTAACTCTTCCATAACGAGTCGACCAGACATGCTCCAAGCATCGTACACTTCCAAGAATTTTTAGAAATTTCACCGTCACACAACATAGCTCAAAATTCATTATCTTACTGCGAGTCGAGTCGGAGTGGTATCAGCGTTGAGTTAGTGTAATAGGCTTAGACCGTAACATTCCTCTTGAGTATAATGAATAGACTAGTCAAATATGTGATTTGTCGTAATTTAAAAATGTCATTGTTTTACTAACCTTGAGATATTACCATTGCATAAAGAATTACTGACTAGTTATAATATTAAAATACTTCACTTATTGCATTGTAAGGCTGAACATTACTCTATGAACAAAGGCAGAAAATAGGCAATAGGCCATTTCACTTTGCATTAGAGTTAAATTCACAAACAAAATGTCAAAAGCACTTTTTAAGAGAATTTGACACCAACATGTGTGAGTGAGATTTTACCACGTGACAGGACGCTAAAATACGTTTTATTAATTTTCAGTCAATGCCTTTGATTTACACTACTCGGGGCGCCTAGGGCGCCAAAATTTCACAGGGCAGCGGAGCAAGGAAAAACTTATTGTTAACACATCCGATAATGCTTTAAAAAATATTACGTTAGAATCATCTTCAAATTAACGATCAACATGATCGTGCACCATTTGTAGTCTAAATATTTAATTAGCCCTTGTCAAAGGAAGCTTATTTTAAACAATTACTTCGTGGATATAATAATGTTAAAATAATCTACCTTTATGTTTGTACACATTGTTACATTGTACAATGATGATTCTCGGGATTTTAAGTTTATAATCGCAGCTTGAAAGTAAATATTTAGCAACGAAATAAGATATTGTATTACTATTAGTGTTACTAAAATCCGTTGAAGACGCAGTTTGACAAGTGTCGAAAAAATTCAACCCCATAGGGGATGAATTAAATAGAGGGTGCATTTATTCTACACGCATTAACACAACCAAACAACCCTTTTAGGGGATGATCTAAATAGAGGGTGCATTTATTCAACTTGTATTTACATATTATGTATAAATAGAACCCCCAAAGATGGACTCCGAAATAGGGGTTGCATTTATTCTACGACATGTATAAACCCAAACCCTATAGGGTGCATTTATTCTACGCGTATAAAGACAACCCCTATAGGGGATGAATTAAATAGAGGATGCATTTATTCTATATGTATAAATAGAACCCCCTCCCGGGGATGGACTAATAATTAGGGATGGCATTTGTTCCACACGTATTAACACAACCAAACAACCCTTGTAGGGGATGAACTAGATAGTGTGCATTTATTCTACTTCTACAATATATAAATAGAACCCCCCGTGATGGACCAATAAATATGGATTGCATTTATTCTACATGTATAAATACAACCCCTATAGGGGACCAAATGGGGGTTATATTTTGACATGAGTCGAGCTGTAGTCATATGACTACAACAACTAATTATTTTAGATTTGTCATATAAATACTACAGCTATAGTTTATTCCGAGCTCGAGAGGATATAGCTGTAGTAGTTGATTTGTTCCACGTTGAGGTGCGTTATGAAACGCAATCGCAATTAGAACTATATAAGTATAAATACAACACTTATAAATAGGGGACCAAATGGGGGTTAAATTTTGACATGAGTCGAGCTGTAGTCATATGACTACAACAACTATTATTTTAGATTTGTCATATAAATACTACAGCTATAGTTTATTCCGAGCTCGAGCTAGAACTCGAAGGGGTATAGCTGTAGTAGTCGTGCTGCTAGGCAGTGTTGATTTGTTCCACGTTCAGGTGCGTTATGAAACGCAATCGCATTTGGATCGCCGGACGAAGCTTCCGGATCACAAGCTCCACTTCGTTCTTCATCGTGTCGCCGACGAACATGTATTTTATGTGGTAGCTGTTGTAATGGTCAAGGAAATAAAAGATAACTGATGAGAGTTCAATCATTTTTAAATTACACTTATCAGCCAAACACAATGTTCTAATTATCTATGAGATCATCCATCTGCACTCATAGACCAACCCGGAAATTGACGGCCATTCAAACGAATAGAAGAATCGAAAGTTTCGACGAAGATACGACTAAAATATGGGTGTTTTACACGATTTTCAGTGATACCAGGGAGGGATTCATCCCACCTTTTTTTTTTTGGCCCAGGAAAAATGCGTTACGCATCATCACCCCACGCCGGGGGGCGCGGGCCGGTATGTGGGACTCCCCCGCCGAAGATGGGCGCGACGGGGATACCCACTAAAAACCTGGGGGTGTTCCTGCGGGACGCCATAATGTTGGGGCAGCGCGTACGCCGAAGCACTCATCCGCGGCTTACCCTAGGCGCTTAACCTAGGTGGGATTCATCCCACCTAGGTTAAGCGCTACTTTCAACCGCATCATCGCTTAAGATCAGGCGAGATCGTAGTCAAAGACTAACCTATATAAGAGAATTAAAAAAGTCCAATGGCCGATTGCCGCAAATTAAATAAGGCAAAGGCCCTACCCTTTGAATTTTGATTTAATTAGAGGGTCAAAACATACGTTTTTAGCTGTTTTTTTTCTAGGTTGACTTAAAAATTTTATGACAGCTTTAAGGGACCATAGACCTGAGTATATGTTATTAATTTCAACTCTATAACTCCACGTGTTCTCGTGTAAAAGACAGACGGACAGACAGACGGACGGACGAACGAGTGATCTTATAAAGGTTTCGTTTTTTTCCTTTAGAGGTACGAAACCTTAAAAGTAGTATATTATTAAAAAGGATACAGTAAGTCGCAAATCGGGTCAATATAATGCAAGTGCGGCTGCGACTTGTCTATATGCGCCAACAGTTCGTACAAAGTGAGTGTTATATCCGTGACGGCTCTGGATATGTCCGAATTGAACCGCTGAAGGAACGGCCCGACCATGTGGCATAGGAACAATAGCTGTGTCTCGGTGTGAATCTCTGGGGAGAGCTTCTCTTTGACAAATCTGAAACATCAATAAAATAGAGCAATTATGTCTGTCAACAAACCAAACTCTAAAGGTTACGTCAGTTTGAGCTGGGACGGAACGGTAAAGCGGTCGCGATCTTCATTTTGTACCTGCCCGCGTTCGCTTTATGTGTGACAGGTTACGTACAATCTAGAACATTACAAAAATTCCGTCCCGGATCGCGTTCGCTTTACCGGCTCAGTGTGACGTAGGCTTAAATCTAACTCAATATTTGAATTCAAAGAACCAAAAAACCTACATAAAAAGTTAAATGTAGCCATTTTTTGAGTCCGTTTTTTGCCAGATTCGGAAAATGCGGAAGCGACCTATTTACATATTATAATTTGTGTGTGCTGGCGGTTTTACCCCCTAAAAATTAACCTTTGTGTTATGGTACCAGAATATTACATTGTCACCGTATGGTTACACAAGTAGGTATGCATTATTTTAGCAAAATCAATCGACTCTAACTGCTTTAAATTTAGTTGCAAGATACCGGACATACATAAATTGCAAGTTAAATAAAAACTTGTACAGAGTAACCCATGTCTTATTCCAGGGTCTTACCTATATACATTCCAACTTCATCTCAATCTGTTTAGGCGTGAAAACGTAACAAAAAGCCCCCCCCGAAGCATTGTGGAGTTACGAATTTATCCGCCAGTGCACACACATCTATACTTTCGCGTTCATCAGAGGTCAAAAAACAAACACACACACGTACATTAATAGACGCACGCGCACGTATACTCACACACACACACACACACACATCCATACGCGTTCAATATTAGAAGGATGTACTTACACTGGAACTTGCATAATCTGTCCCGCCCCCGCATGATACCAGACCGCATGAGCCAAGGCCAAAGTCAGGCTATATTTGTTCTCCAACATCGCCTCATTCGTTATGTTCAAGTTGAACAACTGGAAAGGTGTGTACGGGTACTGCCATTCGCTCATCTCGCTGCTCGTCACCAATTCTAAGATCCTGTCGTGGATTACTGTCCAATAAGAGTCGGGTAGGGCCGCCATTATCAAACCTGTGGAAAGGAAAACGTTTTATTTTAAACTAGCTTATGCGCACAGCTTTGCCCGCATGGCGAAATCCTTTCTTAGCGGAGGTCTACGTCATAAAACCTATCTGTGTTTAAAATTTCAACCCAATCCGTCCAGCGGTTTGGGCTGTGCGTTGATGTATCAATCAGTCATTCTTTCCTTTTTACAAGCTTTATATTACTTTCACCTGTCTGTTGTCTGTCTGTCTGTCTGTCTGTAATCAAATCTTGCAAGTTTAATTTGACCCACTTCCCGGTTCCCAATTGAGCTGAAAATTTGCATGCGTGTGTAAATCGGATGACAATGCAATATTTTTATGACATCGAGCTGATCTGATGATGGACCTGGAAGGTGGCCAAAGGAACTCTGTCATAAAACAACGCAACCCCATCGAGTTTGGGCTCATTTGATTCGTCTTGACGAGTACTTTATGATGCAAGATGATAACAATAATTAAAGCTTGTTTTTAAAAAGTATCTTTTAAATTTCACTTGTATATATTTAGACTACTAGCAGTTAAGAGCGTTGAAAAAGTATCCTATGTGTTCCCAGATCTTCAGCTATCCACATTCCTAATTTCATGGTAATTGTTTGAGTATTAAAAGGACAACCAACGTTGGCACGCATACAAATCTTCACCCTTAAAGCCGACGTCACACAAAAACCGGAACGCGCGGAAAAACGGTCACGATCTGTGTTGTTTCTGACTGCGCCCACTTTATATGCGCTTTATAAGGTTTACGACTACTTTTCCGCACATTTCAGCTTCCGTGAGACGGTTGCTTGACATTATTTCCTTCTTGCCGTACACCTGCAAAATGTGGAATGAGCTTCCGCCCGCGGTATTTCCGATGAGCTTTAACATGGGACTCTTCAAAAGGAAAGTGAATAGAGTCTTGAAAGGTAGGCAACGTACCAGCGGTACCCCTGGTATTGCAGGTATCCATAGGCGACGGTAGCCACTCACCATCAGGTGGACGTCTGCTTGTTTGTCACCTATTACATTAAAAAAAATTATTAGTAGGATAAAGTGTAATAAAAACCAAAATATTACCTATAGCGTTGATCCAGAGTTGTATTTTCGTCACAGGTATGACTACAAAGCCTTTGGTGACGACATCCAAGAGACTGTTGCCCACTGAATTAGGTCCCATCGGTAGGGCCATCAATTCCACACAAGTTATGTAGAGGCAATGGGCTGAAGGGTTTGGGTATTCGTTGAAACGCCAATCTGTGTTAGGGAACTGAGAGGTTCCTGTCATAGCTGGGGTTTTGCTAAGGAAATTATCATGAATTCAATACAATAGGACATATAGGTATAGGAATAAACTTATTTTATAGAATCACAGACTAAAGTCCGCAGTAAAAAAGTATTTTATTGCGAATTTTAGGTTAACCTGTATACCTATGCCCAGAGAGATTTAAATGACAGATTTAAATAAGTTTTCAGAGTAAGAAACAGGAAGGTTAGGGTTAAACACAATAGATCCCAATGGGTCGACGTGTTGCTGATTTTGCCAGCCCCCGTTACAAGATTAAAATTAAATAATTTGATAGTGTGTGTGCAATGGCGACGCATTGGTCAAAGCAGCTGTAGGGTTCACATAATATTATAACTTATAGCCGATCAACTCGAAAAGAAGAAGCAGATTTGATATAATATTTATTTTCATTTATAGACCTTTATTATCCGAAATTTAAGCTTGGGTAGTCCCCCTGGGCATATATGACCTGTTATTTTTTAAAGAAATTGCATTTTAAAATTAATTGTAAAAGGATACTGTCCACCATTCTGTTAACCAGACTCAAGTAATAGTTAAGGTCTGGGGTCCATGGCGCCTCTGAGTCGGTTTTGTTCAGATATGTGGTATATATTTCTGTAGTGGCCCATCCGGTTGGCCTGACGTCTTTCAGTGAACCGAGGACTGCGTTCACTAATTTCTTCTTCAAAAGAGGTTTGTCTCGCAATTTCGCTTCGTAGTAATGTAGAGTGTTGTATAGGAATGTTACTGGCCGGTCTGAAAAAGAAATATTGGTTACATTACTTTAGAAAAAATACTGGCCACATAACAACTATTAGTTATTTCTTTTCGTGGAGTTATATGTAACGGTAGCGAATCTTATCTCTTCCAGCGGTTTTACCCGCTGTTCTGTAGCCTTTTTTTTGTATCCCAGGAAAAATGCGTTACGCATCATCACCCCACGCCGGGGGGCGCGGGGCGGTATGTGGGACTCCCCCGCCAAAGATGGGAGCAGCGGGGCTACCCACTAAAAAACCTGGGGGTGTCTTGCTCACAAACCTCCTTTATAATATCACTGAGATAAAAATTCACTTACCATGAAATTTATACAAATACCCCAGATGTTCCAACAGCTGTTCAAGATTCTTGCTGACTTGAGGTATCTCCAAGTACCTGTGTACGACGATGTCCAGAACGGGAATGAACCTGAGACACACGTTGCTGAGGTACACCGGTATCGGACTACCGTAGGCTGTGCTTGCCTCTTCCGGAGCGAACTTCTCCGGGTACTTGCGGTGAAATGCCAAATGTTTGTCGTACCTGGAGTGAACGAACTCAGAAATAAGTACCATCATAATCGAAGAACCAAGAACAGCTTAATGTTTTTTTTGCAATAGAAGAAATATAAGAAGCATTTATTGTCACCTAAAAAAATATAAAAAAGTACAATCACAAGAAAAATACATCGTAGGCAATAGGAGCTGACTCAGCTGGTAACCATATTAACACAGGGTTAACAGTTAACATGGTTGCTGATTTTCAGTCTGCATTCACGTTCAAACTTAGATGTTAGTCGAATTATTGCAAATTCGGCGTATTTGTTATTTGATGAACGGGACGAGCGGTTCGACGCTCGCCTAACATAGATCAGCAGACGGCCCGCCCGATGATAGTATGATAGAACTATTACCGCCACTTTACCGATGCGATGTCGGTCATTGTTCATACACATTGTCGGTCAATTAGATGGGATAAAACCTTCCCTTGCTTCACTGAATATCGTGCTGGCACAATCATCATCTTCCTGCTATTATCCCACATTATGTAGGGTCGGCACAAAACGTCTTCCTCCTCCATTCTGCTTTGACATCCGTCATATTATCATCATTCACTCCCCTAGCACGCATATCCTCTTTCACACAGTTCATGCAAACTTTTAGGGACGTCCCCTTCCCGAATCACCAATCACCACCTATGATAATAGTAATTAATGCGGACCGGGATTCAAATTCGGTGTATCAGAATGGGAAATCACATCCACATCACATCACCCTTTGGCCACCTCGTTCAATGTGATGATAATGAATGACTTACCAATTGTTTTGTTTCCAATGCTCGGGCGAGTTTTCCTTGACGAAGTCCTGAGCCCTGTTCCTCAATTCTGATCCTTTTAGGAGTAACAGCTGTATTATGTAGAGGCACACTTGGCTTTCGTTGCCGTCTGGGTTCGGACGGAGTACCTGCAAACATACACATTACGTTACTGATCTTTTATTGCAGTCGAAACACCTGTACTTAAATCTGTTAGGGGAGTGTGGAGCACTGTAGAGAATTTTATGGAGAATAAACTTGTCCTGGACCTTTTAATTCTAGCTCTCATAGTTTTCAAGAAAAACACAAAAAACTAAAAATAGGGACAAAAAAGTGGGGGGGAGAGGTGGAAACATTGTCGTTGGGGGGGGTTTCTACTAAAATTTCTTCTTATGAACGGTAAAGCTATACGCATGCCAAGTTTCATGCTTTCTGCCGCTCGGGGTCATACATGGGGCTAAGGAGCCGGACTGATAGTTCTTAGAAGCTGCAAGAGCGGCAGTGGTAAACAGCCCAGTGGTCATACGTATGTCCGGCTTAAGATCCGTAGGCTCTGGGTTCAAATCTCAATGTGGCTAAGTTTTTTGCGTTTATAATACTAGCTGAGCCCAGTGGTATTACCGGCTGTACAGAATATGTCTATATGTATTATTCCAGGTTCTGAGGAATCTTGTACCAAATTTCAGATCAATCTCTCCACCCGTTAAGGCGTAGAAGAGTAACAAACATACATCCAGACATCTATAAATTCTTACAAACTTTCACAACTACTAATATTCGCAATAATATAAGTAGGACAGTAGGAAGTAGGATTAAGATAAATTATATTTTTTCGAATAACAGATGTTGGTTATAACTACGCAAAAAACTAAGCAAAAAAAAATACATTACTCACTAAACACAAGACTAGCTTGTCGATGGTGACGATATTGTACTTCCAGATGATGTCGTTGATCGCGTCCACGCATTTGTTGATGTGTGGACCGCCCGCCGGGTTTGTCACTTCCAGGACTAAATAGTCGCAGAACTTGCGCAGGTGGGCTGACAGTGCGCGTGCGCCTATGCGTTCTAATATTCTGTCAACAATTATTATTATTGTTATCTATGTTAGTAGGTACATCTTCGATGTTTGCAATGATCAAGCACAGCCTTACACCCGTATTTTCAGTCGGATTACTCAACCTTTTTCGCCGAAAGGTTATTCTAAGTTTAAAAACATAGTCGGTAGGACGCCATTTTTTGAAAGAAAAAAGGTTTTTTTCAATAACTTAGCAGAATTTTTCGATTTGGAATATACCCTTTTCCTCGAAAAGCTTGACTAGAGCAGAGTGGAGGGCTAGACCACGATTTAAAACGTGTTGTGTAAAACATTTATTCAACCCATAGAAGATTCAACCATAGAGTGTTCATTAACGGAGGTATGTTGTAGCCGACGATACGCTTTGACGCCGGATAACACACGCCAAATGTATTTTAAATAATGTTTTTATTAAATTTGTTTGTATGAACACTTACTTGAACGCAATAGGGTTGATCCTATTAGTCTCAAAGATCATCTTCCACAGAAGGCAGAGGAAGAGCGGCGTCCCCGGCACAGAGAAGTGGGATATGATATCGTTATCGTTGGCCATCGAAGTCCACTTGCGGTACTCCTCCTCGACAGACTTCTTCAGGACTTGTTTGTTTTCCTGCGGTGCTGTGTTCTGCAAGTTGGCGTACTGAATCTTTGATATTAGGACGAGTCGGTTCGCGGTTGATTGGTTGTTGATCATTTTAACTGACTTCAATTTTGGAGGAACGTTTTAACAATAATAGGTTATATTATTATGTAATTGGAACGAAGATCCTTATCGCGCGTTGTGAAAGGGGGCTAGACGGAAAAAAATCTTACGAAAAGTTGTCACGACACTTTTTGCTATAGTAAGCTATTGTAAGCTGTGCGGCGTGCGCATGTTTCTCTGTCTGTCTCTCTCTCTCTCTCTTATAGAAAGCAAGCCAGATATTTTCATTAATCGAACTTCGTTCCATCCGGGTGTCCCTTGACACCTCTCAAGTTTTTTATTTATATGAATAAGTTTCGTTGCAATCTTTTTTGCATACTTTTTATGTAGGTATGTTCACTTATTTTATTGATTACTCGAAGATACTTGAACCGCTTTGGTTTCTCTTTTCTTTTCCATTTATTGTTAAACAGACTTCAAGTTCTCTTCAAACAGGCGAGGGCGTGACGCAAGTATAAATTTGTAACTTGCAAAACCGATCGATCGATTATGATAAAATTAAATGGGACCACGCCACATGCGCAGATAATTATACCCATACATTTTCAAATCGTTTCCAACGTCTCAAAGTAAGTAACCGATGAGCATACCTACATAAAAACTAATAACAAGCAAAAAAAGATTCCGCCGAATAGTAAACCTCTTGTGAAGTCAGTTAAAACGAGCCGTTAAACCAGAACTGTAGAACCTGTGAGAAGAACTCGACGAGCACCGGCGGGAAACACTGCAGCGTGTGCTGCGACCACATGTGGGGGGTGTTCGTCATTATTGTTGTTAACAACTCTTTCACTGCCGCGCCGTCGTTACCTGGATACATTACTCCTTTTAATAGGGATGTTGACAAAGACAAAATTTTTAAAATACAATTCCGTAATTTTAATAATAACAAAATATTCGATACGTATTTTTTTGTTTGAGAATAAAATAATAATTTGGCTGAGAAATAGCGCTTATAAGTTTTTCGGTGATGACGCGTGACGTCATATGTGCGTTAATTTTGTATCGACTCAAGCATATTATGTGCGTTCATTTTGTATCGACTCAAGCATATTATGTGCGTTCATTTTGTATCGACTCAAGCATATTATGTGCGTTTATTTTGTATCGACTCCAGCATATTATGTGCGTTCATTTTGTATCGACTTAAGCATATTATGTGCGTTCATTTTGTATCGACTCAAGCATATTATGTGCGTTCATTTTGTATCGACTCCAGCATATTATGTGCGTTCATTTTGTATTGACGTCACGACGTTCCATTTAACTTTAGTGAGTTGTAAATCACACGCTTTTTTATTAAAATTACAAATAAGAAAATACGTGTCCAATATTTTTTAATAATTTCCATTAGGGGCTGCGCAGACGACAGACTATCCATGACGCACTTTTTAGTCTGTGAAAATAGAACCTATGCAATTATATGCAGTAACGCACACGACGCGCAAAAAGTCCGGCACACAAATAATCCGTGTAATTCGGGCAGACCGGATCGCGCCGCGTCGCGCCGCTCCGCACAAAAAGTGTGTGAAAAAAATAGAACGTTTGCTTCAACGCGCGCTAACGCAGACGGCACACACTTTAGTCTGCAATCTGCATTTGCTAGTGGTGGACGTAACGCTTCTTTCTTCTTCTTTTTCTGTACTTCATGTACAAAATAATACTTCGCGATCTCTGCACGATTTCCATAGCGTCTACGTCCAGCCCTGGATTTACACTAGGGGCATTCGGGGCGAGTGCCCAGGGCGGCAAATTTTCAGGAGGCGGCAAATTTACTGAGGGCGGCAAATTTCGAAACGAGAAAAAAATATTCAATCCATAAACATCCGATGTTGAATTAAAATTTGTATTCTCAATCACGCTGGTTATTATTATAATTTTTTTTTGCGCTCATAATAAGAAGTCTGGAATACTGGCCACACAAACTCAAGATTTTTGCTCCAAACGAGCTATCCGTCCACTTTTCGTAGCAAGACTTTTCTCGGCATTTGCAGCTAGTTGCTCGCCTTCTTTTTTTTATTTTTGGCACTCAAAACGAACTACGCACTCACTTTTTTCAGTCAGATATACAAAATTTTCTTGGTGCTCGCAGCTAGCTTCTCGCGCTTTGAATAATATTTTTTATTTTATTTTAACACTCGGAGCAAACTATGCATCCATTGTTTATATAGTCACAAAAACAAAATTTTCTCGGTGCTCACAGCGATTTTGGCACTCAGGGTGAAGTATGCGCCCACTGTTGTGTAGTCAAATATACAAAATTTTCTCGCTCGCAGCAAGCTGCTCGCAGTCTTTTTAGTCAACATAATATTATAATTTTCTTGCCACTCCAAGCGAGTCTTACGCACACCTGTCGTAGACAGATAGATAGGTATATAAAACACTTTATTGAAACATTGAAAAATAAACTTAAACATAAAAACCCGGTATTATAATCTATGTGTCACAATTCACAATCAGCGGTCTTATTGTAGTTAGCATTATAAAATTTCTCAATTATAATTTCTCTTTTTCAAAGCAAGCTAACACAGCTTTCGTAGTTAGATGTATATTTTTTTTATAAATATTCATAATTACGTATAATATGAAAGAACTCGACAACAAATTTCTTAGCAAAATGTCTAGCCGATGAGCGTTTATAAATAATATTTCGGCAGAGGGGGGCGGCATTTTCTCACTGCCCAGGGCGGCATTTTGGCTAAATCCGGGCCTGTCTACGTCCCTACAGCTCTGCCGACAAAATGATCGAAGATGTGCGTCGTGTGCGTTGAGTGTGTGAAAAATCCGCAACAGACTTTTTGCGCGCCATGCAGACTTTTTGTACGCCGCAGACTCGATCGCACAAAAAGTGTGCCGTCTGCGCAGTCCCTTATGGACAAAAAAATATTTTTTTGTTCGATCCCCTATTACGGAGTTTCCATGCAAACTTCATTAGGGGACTTTGCTTGCACTATATTATGATTGCCATTTACAAATATCAAACTAGAAATACTTTAAGAAGAGAAAACAGAAAGTGAATTCTACAAATATAAATCTATTTTAAAATTCGTCATGATATTGTTTGAGAGAGAAGACGGCGTAAGGCCCTTTACAGTCACATAATAAACTTCCCCGAGACATGATAAACTTCCAATTGAAATGTACAAAATAATTTTTACTAAGTTCCTGCCCTTTGATAGTTGCAACCATAGTTCGTAGTATATATTAGCTCAAGAGTCCATTGTCACTGGTTTTTCAAATTAAAATAAATCCTGGATCATTTGTTTAATGAATAAGACACTTACCAGCACCAGTCATATAAATGCCCCTCGCCAAAGTGAGAACTAACACACGGTTGAGCTCTTCACTCTCCGACGAGACGAGCGATTTGGGCTCGGAAACGACGCGCGACATTTGCAACTGTACACCCGACGAACCGAGGCTCGTGATCAAACGTAGCGCTGTGCTTTCGAAACTGAAACAAAATTCATTTAATTAACAAGCGAGCAAAGTCAGGTTGTGGCGAGTGACTTTAAATCAAGAACTGGCGAAGTGGTCTAAGAATTGAATCACGAGTAATCCTACTAATATTATAAACGTGAAAGTTTGTAAGAATGTTTGGATGTCTAGATGTATTTGTTACTCTTTCACGCCTCAACGGGTGGACCGATTGAGCTAAAATTTAATATGGAGATAGCTAGTGAGTACCTCTTCACGCCTACAATACTGACCTGATTGGCTTTCTACATATTTGCCAAGTAAGTAGCTTATTGACTTTAAATCACGCATTAGCTACTTTTCAGCGGATACAACGTTGGGCGCTAGTAAATAAAAAAGTGGCGGGATATAAATGGATGAGAGCGTCAAGGGACAGGGGAGAAAGGCGTAGGGATGCCTATATATGCCCATATATGTATATGCCCAGTAGTGGGCAATGAAGGTTTTCTCGAAAATTTACGCCACCAATTGGCACCACTTTGATAGGAGGTCCATCCATTAAGCACAGTTCCAGTTTATCTATGATTTCAGTAGATGCCTGGACCTGACGTCACAGTGCTGCCTCCTGGTGGCTGTTATTTCAGAAAACCCTCATTGTAGGCTGATGGTGATGATGATGAAATAAAAAAATCTCACCAAAGTTGCAGCTGCGTTTGATTGGCCTGCGGATACGCGGCCAGCGAGTGAATGTTAGAGAGCAACGTCACTCTGTAGTGCGGTTGTATGTGATGAATGCGGTACGAAAACATGTCCAACAAGTTGTGGAGAATGCCCCACGCGTGGGACTTGAATACGTTTGGTAGCAGTTGATCTGAAACAAGGAATTGCCTTTTTTGTCTATGTCCTGAAAGAACGAACCTGTAAAGTGTACTTATAGCAGTTGATCTGAAACAAAATACTTTCTTTTTTGTCTATACCTTGAAAGAACGAGTGTAAAGTGTACTTATAACATAAGGATAATATCTTTACTGAGACCATAAATACAATACTACTTTGAAACAATAATTAAAACTAAACAAATTTGGTCTATAAAGGCTTTATCGCAGAAACAAAAATGACGAAAAGAAACAAATTTCTTACGTAAAATAAAAAATAATTATTCAATCGGTTCTTCAGGCGTGTTTGAGTATTTAGTGCAGATACATAAAAACATTTTTCAAAATTCGACGAATTGTAAACCTTTACATATTTCAAAAGTTAAGTTCATATTTAAGAACTTACTGTAAGATATAAAAATATTATACTCACTGATAAATCCTTTAATTCCCAGCGACTCGATCTCAGTGTAAACCAGTAACCGACTATATGTTTCCACTAAAGCCGGTGCCATCATGCTACTTCCTGGTATACTCGTCTTATTCTGCGCCAACTTAGCAACGTGCGTCACTATCGAATGTATCAGAGACATTTTACAATGCAACGTCAAACTGTCAAGTATACACATTGACAACGGAGCCGTGGGTAAAGGAGTCCCAGGATTTCCATTAGGCAAAGCCTTCTGGCTACCGAACAATGTCTCTATAATTATCCCCATTGGACGAGCGTAGTATTCCTGGTTTGTCGAATAGGCATTGCATAATAGTGCTATACGGAAGTCTGTGCCTATCAAAGTAGGGGTGTTGTTCGTTGTCATTAGGTGCTGAAGGTATCTGTAAAAGTAATATTCATTGTCACATTGACATTACAGAATGCCTTCTAGCCTCATGTTGAGTAGCTCAATGTTTGTGTTATAGTGACTAGATAACGGATATAATTCTTATACACTTGTTTAAATAATTACTTATAATAAATACAGAAAGCCACCCAGACCAGAAACATATCTGTAGATCATACAAATATTCGTCCCAGGCGGTAATCGAACAATGTTCTGAGTTGCAAGTGGGTCAGCTGCAAACTGTATTTTCATGTACTCAATTATAATTAGTGCTTCTGCGATCATTTCTCGCGATGCGTGAAATACCAAGAAAAATGTTATGAAAGTAAAACAGAATGGGGTTTATTGAAAAGAACTTACTCATACTGCACTTTCAAATTTTGAGGCATTGTCATAGTTTTATGTTCAGACTCAGCTTTCTTCAGCAGATGCATCCAGATGCAAACAACAGCCATCTGATGAGTGCTGTGCGCTTTCGTACAATCCGGCACTGGTAATGGTTCCTTCTCCGGGTAAAGCAATTCATGCAGTTTAATTATAGGCAGAAAATTCGACAAGGGATTCCTCTGAATGCTTCCCGAGATAAACTGAAGCAGCACCCACATCAAATGGTCCCGACCCTTCTTCATATCATATCCTATCAGTTTATTGTGTAAACCCATCACAATGTTAGGGAATGACGCGAACCCAATCAGTATCAAATATATGACTTGTGATGATAAATGCAGCCAGCACCAATGTGTCGAAGACATTTCATCTTCATCTGCTTCTTGTTCACTTCTTTCCATCGGCAGTATCATCAATTCAACTAGTTGATCTTCTAGTGCTATGCATCTCTGTTTGTGCTGTTTTTGTAACCCAAGCATTGAGCACATCATATCCCTTGAGTAAGGTTGTTGTAAGACATGTCGTAATAAGGCTATTTGTGGTTTCAACAAATCGTCATGATAAGGTAAGTTTCCCTTAAGGGAGAACTTCAGTGTAGTTGGATCTAATCTCCATGGATTCACAAGATGGTCGGCGTATCCAGAAAATTCGACAACAGGTAACATCTGTGAATGCCCTATTATGGACACCATTTGGGCGCATGGTTTGAAACTTTCGACGAAAGACGTCAACAGTTTTGCTAATTGCTGGAAAATAAATACAGTATGTGACTACAATGATTATTATTTAGCATGATGAAGAGTTTCTGCTATTAGACTTTCTGCATATTCAAATGTAGCAAGGAATACTCTAGTTCGTTTTGTGACATACACATAATGTATAACATAGACCAATCAAAGTAAATACAAGTTAAAAACTCACCCAATGTGGCCAATGATTATTGTCAGGGTAATCCTTTTGTATTTCAGTAACAATAAAATATGCAGGCAACAATGAAGCATTACGGTCAAAGATATATTCTATAACATTGTAAAGCGCCTTCAGTTGAGGCATTGTACTTGAGTTCAGTTTTATAGGCAGCGTGTGAGCTTTTTCTCTGCAACCCTAAAAATATAATGATATTTCTTAGTGGTATAAGTTGCAAAACATAAGATACACATCAGAAGCAGTACAGCGAGTGGAAAAACCGCTCGGCGCGTCACCAATCGGCAGGCTTAGACAAGCGTCAATCATTTGTGGCTAAAGCTAAAAAATGCATTTACTCAGATGTCAGTTGTTCTGGAAAAACATACGACAATGATTGTCATCTCAGTAATTTTTTAGCTTTAGCCACAAGCGATTGGCACTTATCTAACCCCCCAGGTCCCATAGTCAAGCAATAATTACTCTAATAATAAAAAAATACACTAGTATTGGACTGTTATCTTTTGGTTTTCGACAACTCTTCATCTCAGAGCACTTTTTTATCATCAGCCACAACCTATAATAGTGTTTGGCTACACAAGCACATCCTCTCTAGCCAAGCGCCAATTTCTTGTGGCTAACACTAAGTGAATGTGGATGCAAGTGAAACTGGGATGACAGTCATTGTGTGTTTTTCCACGAAACTGTCATCCCAGATTTTTTTAGCGTAAGCCACAAGCTTGGTGCTTGACTAGGGGTACAGGTTTTTAATTAGATGTTTAAATAATATCACCTTCATTATCTCTCTGACTCCTTTGTAATCTACTCCGCCAATAACTCTCCTTATTAAGTTGAAGCATTCTATCCAGAAATCTGCATTTTGGTGTGTTAATTTCTCATTTGTTAATATGGAGTCACATAGCATCCTGTTGACAAAACTCCATCATAAAAGGGCAGACACTTCAGTTAAGATCTTAAAGTACTTAAAAAAATCTTAAACTTTTACAGCAGGTATATATTTTTTAATGTTAGTTTGGGTTATTGATTTTCTTTAAAAAGAACCTAGCTATTTGTGAGTACCTATATGTGTATTACTCCATCACATTTTAACAGATTGGGCTAAAATTGTTATGTAGTAAATTACTACTATACTAGTAATATTGGTAGCTTAGATCTTTGAATAACACAAAGGCTAATTGGACTTTTAAACAGACAAAATTCCTCATCTATAGTTTTATATATTATTCTGGCAAGTGTGAAGTTTAAGATACCTTGCTTGTAAAATGTTTGTATTAACTAAATTCTCTAATAACGTAAGCAGCTGTCGCATCTTGTAGCGGTTGGTTAAAACAGCAGTCAATGTGAGATATTGGCGAATCGCCGTCTCTTGAAGGTCCACACTCAATGTTCCCATGATTCCACATAGTTTCTTCTGATACATTGACAGTCTCTCGTTTTCTTGTTCTGGTTTGTATACAAGGAAACAGCTGAATGCTTCCTCTACTGTCTCCACCCTCTGTAACATAAACATTGCCAGTATTTTTTAGATATTTGCAGCTGTAAGAATTCACTATAGGTCAGCCTGCAATCACAATTAGTTTTTTTTTATACAAAGTAAGATGACAAGCAAGACACTCTCCTGATGGTAAGAGATAACACTGCCCATAATTAGTACTACCCAGAATTTTACAAAGATGTAAAATTCTAGGTACACTGTGCCACTGGCATGGATGTGTTCAGTGGAGACTGCATATTGGCAAACTGGTGGTAGGCATCGGCCATGCCTAGTTATCAGCTGGACAAAACCATGTGGTCAAACGGTCATTATGATTGTGTACCGGCAAAAACATAGTGTAGGGCACCCTAGGGTAAGAAATGGTGACAATTTCCAAATGATTGCTGGGTTGGAGGAAGACAGTGGGTCTCCACTCACTTGATAGCATACCTACTACTCTACCCTCTGGTAGAGTAGCACGCTATGAGGGAGGCCTACATCCAGCAGTGGACCGGCGTAGTCTGATGGTGATGAAACAGGGATTATACTATTCAGCGAAAGACTCCACGGGTAGCAGCTGGTGTTCCCAACATTAGATAAAATGTTACAATGTTCATAGATACAATAATTAAACAAGTTGTGTGGTTATTTAGTAACCACATATTGTTTTTTCTGCACATAGTACACTAAATACTTTACGTTACTCACCAATATTTCGTGAACAATGCTGGCGACTTGAGTATCCCCCATTTTCAGGGACTTTTTTGAGATATTCACAGAACAAAGATCACTTGAATTCTTCTATTATTTAAAGGCACTGAAATATTTGCTCTCCGCAATATACATCGTTGTATTATTATTTGTATTTTGAACTTTACATCGTTGAGTAATTAAATAAAATAATTAATTATTGCAAGTCGTGTAAACACGAGAATACATTTTGATAATTATTAGCGATTTCATCAACACTATGCTTATGTACTTTTATAATAACCTAAACTACTTTTTAATTATAGTTAATAACTTGAAATTGCTTTTTAAAGTTGTAACTGAGTTTTTTTTTGTATAAAATAATCCGCCGTGTAGCTTTCGTTTTTGGTTTTGCCTCAAAATCAGACTCAAAAACGCAATCTGTCAAAAAACATTAAGCAGCATGTTGATTCTGTAAGACGTCAAGGCGAATTCGTAGCAAAACGATAGGGACAGTTACTCTATATATATTATGTATATTATCTATGGGGACTAGGGATTTGACAGTTAAGATTACACAAGTAAACGCTTCAAAAGTGACCAAACTAAACAGTGCTTAAATAAGCACTGTTTCGGCGTCAATCTCGCGCCGACCGCCAAGTGTAAACGTAATTCCTAAGAATTGCAAAATACAATACACTTAAATAATATGGGATTTCATGTTTTAGGTGTAAGTTATTTTACTACTACTTTTAGTGATTAACTTTCAAAATAAGGTATTTATGATTAAAAAGTCAGTATTTAATTTTATTGTGAAAAAAAAAACAACTACGTAATTGTCTCTTTCACTCCTTTACGCGGTAGAGCAGGACAAATTGGACCGACAAATTAGAGGCATATGCTATAAGTGAGCATTAGCACAGTGAAAATAAAGTTGAAATTTACTAGACGCCATAAATTCCATCAATGCCACGGAGTGAAAACGTCATAAGATCGTTATAACTACTGTATAAACGTCATAGGATATTATAAACTGTTTATTTAGATTTAAGATATTAATTGTGGTGAAACAATAAAGAGTTTTCTTATCTTATCTTATGTTAAATGTTATTATTGCAAACTAAACCTTAACTATTTGCATTAAGATCGATTATTTCAATGACAGTGTGATTTTTTTTATCTGTGTGTATGTAAATCTCAATAGGTAAGCAGTTCGTTCACACTGTTACCCAACGGGAAAAAAACGTTCCGCTCGGTCACAGTGTTGATGAACGCTTCTTTTATTTTTCGATCTGTTCACGATCAGTAATACCCAGTCATCATCACTGTTGATGATTTATAGCATCTTTACGAAATACCACAGCTAAAAATCTAGTCTGTTTGAGATATAAGTATAAAAGTGGAAATAAAAAGTAGCGTCCGTCCACACTGTGACCAAGTGAAAAAAGGTAGCACTCCGGGAGTGCCGGCAGAAGTGAAAACTTCAATATTAACGTTGTGTTTAATTATAAGTATAAAAGTACTATCATTTATGAGGTAGAATACAATGTTTATTTATTGCGCTATCGTACACAAATATGACAATTTATATGTTGTTATTTATAATATTATATCGTTATTTATATATTACATTAAATTTTATCTCTCAGAAAAATCAACTTCCATCATCCATCCATAATTTCGACGACTTTTACACCATCAACAGAGCAGCACACTTAGGCACGGTAGAAAGAGTGGGAGATACTAGTTCCTCTCCCTTCCCCTCGATCTTACGCTTTTTCGATCAGCATCACGTGACCCTGACGCGAGTTTTAAAGTTTTTACCCATACAAAAAAGTGCTCAGCGCCGCTAAAGAAGTTTTCACTTCAAAAAAATCCCGTTCAGTAACAGTGTGAACGACGGGGTGTGAATGATCGGGAACTACAAGGCTATTTGAGTTACCAAAAGATGCAATATTAAAAAAAATATATAAGTTGCACTTGATTTTTTAGAGTGACATTGACATGAGAGTAGCAGCTCCCATCCCGCTGTCAAGAGTAATTGACTTGTATGAGCACAATGCCATTGTGAGTAGCTGCAAAATGTATGCAATGACAGTGCGAGTAGCAAGAGAGCGTCTTGATATAATAGGTATGTCGTTTTAGTCTTGACAGTAGGATGGGAGTTGCTACTCTTATGTCAATGTTTTACTATGCTAAAGGGGCAGAGCTCCTCACCAAGGGTTATTCATGATTGAATTTGTTGTCTAGAGGTAATTCAACAACCGAATTTCTTGCTCATGCAACTAGACTACTAGACGATATTCCAGTAAAAGTTACAGGATTCATTTGTATGCCACTGAAAATGTAAAAAACACTATAAATTACGACAAGTGGTGGTATTTTGTATTTTGGACATAATATAATAATTATATTTATCAGCAGCAACAGACTTAGGTACTGACTTTCCCAGCTTCTGGTGGATTCTATAAGATGACAAGACGAATTCGTAGCGAAAAGGTTGCTTTTTTTAGTTTATAAAACATTAAGAGGATTTATAGTGAGGGAAGCCCGCTCAAGTTTAGGTATATTAGCTGAGCGCGACGCACACCAATGCATCACTTACGCGGCCGAGTAATATAACATGTAGTCGCTTGGAATAAAATGTCTTGATCCTATGCAATGCAAGTTATTTGTTGAAATCATTAAGTCAATATGTAGGTATTAAAGTTTTAACCCCCGACGCAAAAACGACGGAGTGTTATAAGTTTTTAACCCCCGACGCAAAAATTACGGGAAGTTATAAGTTTTTAACCCCCGACGCAAAAACGACGGGGTGTTATAAGTGTTTAACCCCCGACGCAAAAACGACGGGGTGTTATAAGTGTTTAACCCCCGACGCAAAAACGACGGGGTGTTATAAGTTTTTAACCCCCGACGCAAAAACGACGGATCATTCCCTTTTAGTTCCCTAGTGGATCTAGTGGGAACTTCTTTTCTCAGTAGTTCCCCTTTTTTGAAAAGAGGGGAGGGGAGGGGGCAGGGGGAAGAGAGGGGGAGGGGTGAGGGGGTAGGGGGGAGGGAGGTGAGGGGGAAGGGGGGAGTGAGGGGGGCAGGGGGAAGGTTGGGGAGGGGGAAAGTGGGAGGGGGAAGGGGGGAAGAGGGAGGGGGAAGGGGGAAGTGGGAGGGGGAAGAGGAAAGGGGAGTGGAAAGGGAGAGGGGAGGAGGGATGGTGAGGGGGAAGGGGAGGGGGAAGGGAGAGGGGGAATTGGAGGGTGAAGGGGAGGGGATGGGAGGGAATGGGAGGGGAGAAGGGGGAGGGGAGGGTAAGGGGATGGGAAAAGGGAGGGGTGAGGGAAGGGGAGGGGGATGGGGATGAAGGGGGGAATAGGAGGGATGAGGCCGGATGGGGGATGATGGGGGGGATGTGAGGGGCAGGGGAATGAGGGATGGGGGGGCTTAACTAGTAGAATACAACGCACTATGATAAATTTAAAATTTAAGATGGCCGCCACCAAAAAACCGCTAATTACATATTTTGAAAGCGCTGCGTTGGGGGTTGTTTTTAAATTTTTAATTTAATTCACTTGTTGCTATAGTAAGCTAGCTGTGCGGCGTGCGCATGTTTCAGCAACACACACACAGCGTACTCACATCACACTTATCATGTACTTATCTTCGCCATCGACCCCACTTGGCAAAAATCTTCGCCGTTATCACACTTGGCCAAAATCTACGCCGTAACCCCACTTGGCCAAAATTATTATAATCAAGTTTTATCGGCAATAACTGTGCCGCGGGTAACAGTGCGGGTCGCAGCTAGTATAATAATAAATAGATCTCCATGTTCATGGTGTCCTGGTACTCGATGTACAAATACGAGTATTTATTTATCTGATACATATTGTAGTAGATAGGAGAACACATTATACATTTTTAAAAAACTTGAGAGGTGTCAAGGGACACCCGGATGGAACGAAGTTCCAACGATTTACACGATTTATTATTTACAAAAAACCTGTATACACTCAACAAAAATAATCGTCGCGACACCACACTGTTCAATGCGAAATAGAAATGAAAATATCTGGCTTGCTTTCTATAAGAGAGAGAGAGAGAGAGACAGACAGAGAAACATGCGCACGCCGCACAGCTAGCTTACTATAGCAACAAGTGTATTAAATTAAAACTTAAAAAAAAACCTCAACGCAGCGCTTTCAAAATATGTAACCCCCTCCCTTCTCCTCCTCCCCCCTCATCCCTCCCCCTGCCTTCTCCCCCCTTCCCCCTTCCCCCCTTCTCCCCCTCCCTTCTCCCCCTTCCACCTTTCCCCTCCCCTCCACATCCCCCTCCCCTTCCCCCTCCCCCTCCCTCCTTCCCCACCCCTCCCTTCTCCCCCTCCCCTTTCCTCCTCCCCTTCCCCCTCCCTTCTCCCTTCCTCCACCCACCGTCCCTTCTCCCCCTTCACCGACCCTTCTCCCCCTCCCCCTCACCCCTCCCCTTCTCCCCTTCCACCTTCCCCCTCCCCTTCCACCTTCACCCTCCCCTCCCCCCTTCCCCCTCCCCTCCCCCCTCCCCCTCCCCCCTTCCCCCTCCCTTCCCCCTTCCCCCTCCCTTCTCCCTCCCGCCCGTCCCTTCTCCCCCTACCCCCCTCCCCTACCCCCTCCCCTTCCCCCTCCCCTTCCCCCTCCCCTTCCCTCTTCCCTTCTCCCCCTCCACCCACCCCTCCCTCTCCCTTCCCCCACCCCTTCCCCCTCCACTTCCCCCTTCGCCCCTCCCCTTCCCCCACCCCTTCCCCCACCCCTTCCCCCTCCACTTCCCTCTTCGCCCCCCCCTCCCTTTCCCCCTTCCCCCTCCCCTTCCCTTCCTTTACCCCTTCCTCCTCCACTTTCCCCTTCCCCCTCCCTTCTCCCCCTCCCCCTCCCTTCTCCCCCTAACCTCCTTTCTCCCCCTTCCCCTCCCCTTCACCCTTCCCCTTCCCCTCCCCTTCACCCTTCCCCTCCCCCTCCCTTCTCCCCCTCATAACGCGCGATAAGGAACATCGTTCCAAAAAGGGGGAACTACTGAGAAGTGATCATTCCCACTAGATCCCCTTTTCAAAAAAGGGGAGCTACTGAGAAAAAAAGTTCCTACTAGATCCACTAGGGAACTAAAAGGGAAACTAGTGGGAATGATCCAAACGAAGGGGTGTTATAAGTTTTTAGCCCCCGACGCAAAAACGACGGGTGTTATAAGTGTTTAACCCCCGACGCAAAAACGACGGGGGGTTATAAGTTTTTAACCCCCGACGCAAAAACGATGGGGTGTTATAAGTGTTTAACCCCCGACGCAAAAACGACGGGGTGTTATAAGTTTGACGTGTCTGTCTGTCTGTCTCTGTGTCTAGGTTATTATATAGTATCAAAGTACTCGTCAATACGAATCAAATGAGCCCAAACTCGATGTAATTGCGTCGTTTAATTACGGAATTCCTATGTCCACCTTTCAGCTCCATCATCAGATCAGCTCCATATCATAATAATATTGCATTGCCATCCGATTCAAATATGCATGCAAAATTTCAGCTCAATCAGAATCCGGGAAGTGGATCAAATTGAACTTGCAAGATTTGATTATAGACAGACAGACAACAGACAGATGTAAGTAAAACAAGTGAAATTTTAAATAAAACTTTTTAAAAACAAGCTTTTATTATTATTACTACCCAGCATCATAAAGTACTTGTCAAGGCGAATCGTTTGAGCCCAAACTCGATGGGGTTGCGTC
Source organism: Hemithea aestivaria (assembly GCA_947507615.1). Taxonomy (NCBI): domain Eukaryota; kingdom Metazoa; phylum Arthropoda; class Insecta; order Lepidoptera; family Geometridae; genus Hemithea; species Hemithea aestivaria. The sequence goes on from OX382323.1 coordinate 9,432,562, forward strand.
ATTAATTACGGAGATCCTATGGCCATCTTCCAGTTCCATCATCAGATCAGCTCCATGTCAAAATATTGCATTGTCATTCGATTTATACATGCATACAAAATTTCAGCTTAATCGGACACCGGGAAGTGGGTCAAATTAAAGTTGCAAAATTTGATTACAGACAGACAGACAACAGACAGGTGAAAGTAAATAAAAGCTTGTAATAAAACGGACTTTAATATCAACAAACACTAAAGTACTATAACATTATGTGACCAAAAAAAAAATTCCGTTATTATTATAATATAGAGTATCAATTTTTGCGGTCCAACTATAATCGCACTATATGTGTGGGTTAGCGACGAGAATAATTTGGAGCGCGGAGCGATACGTCCACTCTCTGAGAGGGCTCTGGCCCGAGTGAAGCGAGAACCGACGCGGGCCTCGTTTTATAGTGATTTTGAAAAATTCGGCAAAAATATAAATATTACATTTTAAGTAAATTTAAAAATACGATTGGATCAAAAAAATGTTATTATTTAATGGTAAGTAATTATTTTGAGTAAATATAAAAGAGTCATGCATAAAAAAAAATGTTTTGTAAACAGTAATTTCGTGATAATTTCACATTTTTATGATTTTATTTTAATAAGAAATACCTATAATTCAAACTTTTCTTTAATAAATATACTAGTTTAGGATCTTTCCAGTAATAGTAATTTTTTAGATTCTAATAAAGACATGTATATTTGGATATACTCATGTCCAAACATTGCTTCAGAAGTAAATCTATAAAACCTTTATCCATTAACCTTGACGTAATTTAAAAACGGTCAAAACTAAAAAGGTTTTTCTGTATAAATTGATTAGATTACAGGTTCTTTTAAAAGTTGTGAGTAAAAGTACCGTTCTAAAATAAGTATTTTCAAAATAATTCATGTTTGAACATCACAGATTTGCGCTTGGGTCAACTACATGCTCTTAATTTTATTTTGAAAAACGCCACTTCGGTGGAACTAAAGATGTGAAATATAATAAAATAGAGCAGAATTTGATTTTGTAACGGAATGGTAGGGTTATCCAATTTTTTTTTTAAAGTTTTGTATTGTAATATTTGAAAGGAAGTGTGGAGTCGCTTTGGAATGCATTGAGCGTGGTGGAGCTCCGCCGTTATGGCCCTGCAGGAGACTAGCTCAGGTAGCGGCTAAGCGGCTCCTTTTTGGAGGTGATTCACGATAAAATTCACGCCAAAGTAACTTGTCGTGAAATTTTAACATTTTATTACATGTCGCTGTCGTCATGCTTTGCTCTCACGTTGTCTTATTACAGAATTAGCCTGCTTTATAATCTGTACAACGAATGGTTTTATAATCTGTAATGACCGAGATCGTACATTGACGTAATTTTTTTTACTCTGGGAGGTGAAAACAGAAAATCACAATGTTCTCGATACTTGGTTTTTGGTGGATTTATAATTAAAATTACTTTCTTTCTATGGTGTTAAAGGATAATAATATAACATTGTCGTCGCTGGGGTAATGGAGTCTCCGCCTTTCTCGACACACTCGGAAGCGCCTCCGTTAAGTGAAGATAGTGGTTTACTGATCACAAGTGGCTCTTTCTCGAGTGATTCTGCGAGTGGATGGCATCACGTCGCATCAGAGGTAATCATAATTTATTGCACAATGTCTTAGAGTGGCGTCAGATGATATATTGTTCAACATTCTAGTAAACAAAATGCAATGTTCTGCACGAAATTGGCTTCATACTTAAGACTTAAATTTGCTTCTTTTTTATTAATATATCATGAGACAAAGCTGTTATATTCACAACACTGTTATTATAATTAATAAACCAATGCGTTCATTATGTTTATTTACCAAAACAACTGAACAATTTGAGCCAAATTTTGCTTTTTCAAATCTTAAATTATGACATAAAAAAACATAAATAAGGTCTTAATTATGTTATTTAAGATCTTAGCTACGAAAATGTCAAATTTGGTTTAAATTGTTCAGTCTATTTGGTTTGAAAGCTAAAATGCATTCACACCAGTACTCAGGTCTTGGCATGTATTTGGCTAGTTCTGTACGGGCAGACTACAGAACCACACACACACACCACAGGAACCACAGGGTTAACACTTTTAAATTTTCTGTAATATCCCAGGTTTTAAACAGTCTACAAAATATCATTATCATAGGCCTTTGTGTCTATTACAGACAATTTAACACATTGACTGCAGAAAAGCAACGCTCTAGCTCTTAGTGCGATTTGGTTATTAACTGTTAGCACTTTAAGCATTTGTGTAATAAATAAATAAATAATAAAACACAACAACTATTGAGATTGGAACGTGTGTGCTGCACACAAACATTGTGTTTTGTCAACTGATTTTTCCAAACATTATAATTAACTTCCAGTTCTGTAGATAGTACTTAAAAATGTCACCACAGCCAAATTGTTAAGCACTGTCTTTTGGATTTCCGTGGCTCTTCTGAGGAAATAAAAATATTATACCTAACATGCTTAGCCAATATTTAGAGAACATATTAGCTTATAGTCTGGCGACTGATTGCTGATGGAAATATTAAAAAAAAACATGCTTAGCCATTTGCAGTCAAATTGGTTTAAATTGATGAACTCGCTAGTCTGATAATGATAAAACTGTATCCTATGTCCTACTGGCTGTGCCCAGCGATTTTCCCTCAGTACTGTAGCCTATGTGTTATTCCAGGGTCTGAGCAATCTCCATACCAAATTTCATCTATATCAATCCATCCAATATATATACTAGGATTCCATGAAGACCTAGTTCTTATACTTACATACAAAATTTTACCACAATAAGTTTAGCTGTTAAGTCAATCTTATCTTATAGTAGAGCCAGCAAAACTTACACATACATACACACATACACACACACAAACTTTTACCTCAATAATATTAGTTTACATTTGACCATGTCCTACTTGATGGTGACTGGTGGTTTTAGTGGTGACAGGACGTTATACTTGTCTTAAAGATGCCTATTCAATGTCTTCTCAAGTTTCCTAATTTACAAGAGGATACCACCCTTTTAAACACATTTTTTTATTTACATTGTCAGAATCAGAATCAGAAAATATTTTATTGTAAAAACTGTGTATGTGGATGTTACATCATAGGTATATTAGTATCAACAGTTGACCTTTTTTGTGTGGCTTTACATAATATTACTTGGCCATAGTTGGTCAGAATATATGACATAGAGGGTGAGAAGACCCCATAAGCGCGGCACTATAGTTCACCACTGATCCTTGCATCTTCTAGGAACTGCAGGATTTTACTTGGGGTGATCTCTTTTACACATGTGCTGAATAGTATGTGTTATTGTGTACTAAATTATAACATTCATGCAATGTTTAAATAGGGTGACATTTTGTTACCACAATGCTTGCTATTGCTACTATAACATTTTTCTACTTTGACAATTTGCTTCTATGGCAATCTCCATGAGTGATGCTTGTGTTGAAATTTGAAATGTTATTTTGCGAATGTGATAAATGCGCCCAATCCCTCAAAGGTCAAAGTTACCTACATACCAAATTTCAATTTGTTTAGCAATGAAGGAAAAAAATATTTATTTTTTCGCCTTGTTAATATTATTACTGTGACAGTGTAAAGACAGCTTAGCCCTTGCCAATTCCACACCCACATTACTGTGTGGGTGTTTAACAAAGATGCTAGCGATATTGCTGTATTGTAGACATAAAAAACTGTATAATATAGGTACTCACTAATCCGGCATTTTTATAGACAGACACGTTTAATAATTCGGCACACTTCGCCCGCGACTTTTGCCAAAAAATAGACCTTAATAAGACCGTCCATTAATCACGTGATTTTATTAGCAACTATTTATCCCCTTCCCCACCCTCTGGTCACTCTGGTGATATGAGGTGTGGTTTACACTAAACCCCCTCTTACCCAAAATCATGTGTATTTTGTACAAATATTTTATTACTAGCTGCGCCCAGATGTTTTTTCCCGTTGTACAGTAGTCTATGTGTAGTTCCACGGTCTAAGCTATTTATTTCCAAGGTTCAGCTTAATTCGGTCCACCCGTTTAGGCGTGAAAGAGTAACAAACATACATCCAGACATCCTAACATCCATTCTTACAAACTTTCACGTTTATAATATTAGTATATATACTAGCAGGATAGGTTGTGCCGTTGCCGTGTTAACACAAAAAAATACACGTGATTATACTCACTACACCCCTTGTGATAATTCGAGATTTTTTCCGAAGCTACCGACATACAACATTTCAGCTCAAAAATTCATGCGTCCTACTGTTTAGGCATAAAAGAGAAACAAATATCTACAAACTTTTGCATTTATTAGTAGAATTTTCCTTAACGTTATTTTACCTAGTTAGCTTATTGGAACGATATTTATAAATACTCTGATTGTAGTTAGGGAATTCATGTACGAACACGAACACGCCTTCATTAAATATTATATTTTGCGAATTTGTTTGTGTAAATATAATATATATTATACCTACTGTTGTTTACAAATTGATATGAAGCATCAAGCGATTGGCTAATAGGTATGTTTAATTAGGTAATATTATGTGCGCAAATGGATTTTCTAAGACCTTGTCCAGAAAGGGTGAGTTCGCCACTAATTCACTCGCGTGTAGTTCGGCATGCAAGGCGCCCATACATTGAGTCCTCAAGCATCATGCGAATGACGTAATGAGAGAGAGAGAGAGGTTGAGATCGCACGTTCCTTGTGAATGCAGTGTATGGGCGCTTACAAGCGAGATACATCTCAACCAACGCGCGAGTTAATTTGCTTCGCATTCGCTCTTTCTGTACATAAGACCTTATTGACACATATCCCACTTATCATTGCTTGAGTCTCACAATGCACCTATTTTGTTTGTACAGTTACAAGAAAGCGACTTCGATGAAAGGTCTCTCTCATTGTGCGAGTCGACGGAGACTTCAGAACGCATGTGCGGCGACTTCTTCAATACAGTGAAGAAAGGCCCCGGAAAAATAATTTTAACGACTATCGAACCTCCACCAGAGTTTCAAGTAAGCCTGCTGTTCAAGGTATTACAGTATTAGAATTTATATTATAGATTCAGTCAGAATTACTTTTGAAATTAATATTTCAGGATAATCCTGCCCAATCGAATTTAGTCCAGTGTGCAGACCCACTGCCCATAGTACTGCCGTCGGTGGTTCTCACTAACGAATCACCACTAATTAAAATAAATCAAGTCGCATCGAGCTTAGATGTAGCGGAGACCCATAAGCTACACGTATCTCCTATTTATCCAAGAAAATTAAAGCCTGAAACGCTCTACGAACGTCGGCAGTGTTTGAACCACCGATTCGCGAGTCCGAGGTTGTTACACTTGAGTCCGGGCCGCACGAACCGACCTTCCTCGCGGAATTCCCTCTCGTCCCGACTGTCCAGCAGTCATAACTCGCTGGTGACGCAGTTCCAGGCGGATGATTCTAATTTTATCACACAAGCGATATCGCATGACACACTAACCGCAAAAACGTCCGACATCACGGACATGTACAATGTCCCCTTCGACAGCGACATATATGCGGTGCCCGTTGACATGGTACGACCTTCTAATATAATCAGAAACAAAGGAAAGAAACCCCCGAGGAGCAAGAAGCGCGCCAAGAGCACGCAGCAGAGCTCCTGTTCGAACGTTGCGCCCTTCGACAAAAGTCACAAACCAAAGGAAAACAATAAGTATAAAGACGTCAAAACCAAGAGAAACAGTTTGCCGGGCTCGTCGACTGTGAAAAAAGGCGATTCCGACACGGACTCTCTGCATTTGACGTTAAGGGAAATGCGAAAATATTTGCACACACTTTACTCTAGTTCTAGCGATTCCGAGTGCAAAGCTACCGTTAAGAAAAATAATATAGTGACCGGCGTAGGTATCACCGCTCGCCAGATGAGTCAGGAGTCGAACACGGCCGTGTTTTTGAAAGAGAGCAATGAGAATAAGTCCGTCGAAACGAATAATAATCATAAGAAGTCGAGTAAGAACTCGTTCGGTATGAATGCCAAGAATAAGAAGCACAAAGAGAATATACCGAAGGATGCGGACGGGGCGGGGGAGAAGGGTAAGAAGGGTTCGAGTCAGAAGGTGAAGATGTCGCCTGTGCGGATATTGTCAATGAACTTGAAGCAGAGTTTTTGTAACTTGTTCCGTTGGAAGCGTCCCCCGGAGGGTGCGGAGACGGAGCGAGTGTCTGGCGCGGAGGGTCCCCCGGCGGCGGTGAGGCGAGCCTTGCCTCCGCTGCCGCACGCCGTGCACACCTCGCATGCCTCGCACGCCACCAGAAGGGACGCCGATGACAACGTTACTGACTTCGCCACCTCCATACAGAAAGTCAAAGATGTAAGTTCTTTATCAACCTTACTTATATAGTTTGAAGTTATTCGACCGTGAATTGGGTGATTGAGAAGTAAGCAATTATTGAAGCACCACAGAGTGTTCAATAAGTCCGTAATATGTTGCTGTTCAGTTCAAAACAGACTGGTCAGGAAAGATACACGTTACGTAACTATTGAATATGTACTCTACTTATTGTTGTAATTAACCAAATAGCTACATTTATGTTAACATGTTAAATTTACCCTTAAGGACAATTCATTGTTTTCCTTAATTTAAAATAGTTACTAATTAAAATACGCTTTAATAAAGGATACAGAATACAGGGGGTAGACTTCCTTTGCAGGAGGTCGTCTAGGTGGGTACTCCAACAGTGCCAGTTATGTGCAAACATTACTGTGCTTCGGTAGGAGGGCACTGTAGCCAGTGAAATTGAGTCTTAAGATCTAATGACTCTTGAGTAGGAAACGTTCTAGAACTTCACATCGTTGTGAAATCCTAGGTGGCACTGTACTCTGTACTGATTATGAGCAGCGTTATCTCTTAACACCAGGAGAGCGTCTTGCTCGTCTTTTTACATCTATGCTTAAAAATAATTCAGTGGTTGTCGGTATGTGAATGGTGAATAGATTTGATATATTCATCTTTGTAAACAAATTGCATAAACTCACTTGTATTTACTTCGGCTTCGTGTCGACCGTTTCGATCCTGTACGAGGATCTTCTGCAGGGAGTAATAACGGTTGGCACAAAGCCGAAGTAAATACAAGTGAGTCCATGCCCTTTGTTTACAAAGATGTATCTAAATACTCACGAATCGTTTAGTGTAAAAATTTGATAGATTGACCTCAATATTTTGTTTATTGTTTTAGTATGGCTGGTACTGGGGTCCCTTATCGGTGGAGGCGGCAGAAAAGATCCTCTCTAACGAACCAGATGGTTCCTTCATAGTCCGGGATAGCAGCGACGATCATTATATTTTTACACTTACATTTAAATTGAATGGACTTAGACATGTTAGGATAGAGCATGATCAGGGTAAGTTGGACAATCTTTTTAAATGACTGCACAAAAAGAGGTTTTCGATTTGTCAGAACATTTTTATGTGTTCAAAGCTACGAATAAATAATAAGTCGGGAAAAGTAACTGCGATATAAGACATATAAGAAATGTTGCCGGAGAAGGTGGTAGCTTAAAATGTTATAATTTCGGGCTTCAGTCTGTTATTTACCTTTCAAGTGAAAACGTCAAATCTATGTGAAAATATTTTCGTTTTATGTCTTATTGATCATACCAGGATGTGTTATGATATGGTGCAGGAGCCACACATAACTGAAGTGTGTTAAAGGATCACTTTTTGCTGTTAAATAAGCGCAAAAATATAAAAAATATAATATTGTTACATAAATGTTCAAAAACGTCATTAACCCTTAAAACTTGTCAAAATGGATAATTGTCAAAATCTAAATGGAGTGTTGACAAATGCAGAGCATGCGTACTACAGTTCCCAATAAAAATGCCGCACAATTTATTTTTTAACCAATCAAGACCATATTTTGATAAGATTCGTTTTTTAAATTTTAGTCACGTGATTTCTCGATGAGCCACTTTTTCGGCGGAATTTGTTGGCAATTACGTACACCTGGTTCAAAGGTTCCAATTCGCCATTCGAAAATGCCTGAACCGATAAGGAAATCCTTTTTTTGGTTCAATGGGTGGTCCCTTTAAATATTAATATGGTTAAGTGCTTGTCAGGTTTTAACGTGTCTCCCCTTCGCATTTTCAAAGACAGCTCGTAGTTTTATAAATAAATAAATTTTAACCTAATTTAATTTAATTTATTTATTAAAGAAAAGATGCGGTGGTACATGGTAACATATAAAATAAAAACTAATTTCTTATGAACTAATACAAGATTACCTATGGAGTCCACTAGCCCCACACTAGGATCCCCTGTGTTGTGGTAGCTAGTCTCTTCCCTAAATAATTTTCTATTATCTACAGTAAAAAATATGGCCAGAATATAAATCATAAATGGAGAATGAGAATTTTTTCTTTTTTTTTTTTTTTAGTAGTTGAAGGTAGTGAGAAAAAACAATTTTGTTAATTACAAATATAAAATTAAAATTACAGTGTGTTGTGAAATACACCTAATATAAAACTATCAACTTATCATCTAGAAATCGAAAAGTGTCCTAAGATTAGTATTAAAATTTATATAATGGTTTTAGGGTATTTATGAGAAATCTCACCAAAGATTACATAATGGTAACATAATCTATGAATTGTACAGTATTTAAAGGTAGTATTTAAAGAACAATAAATGTATTATAACAAATATTTATAAATAAAATAGGCTTGTTTTATTTCCTGACTTATTAACAATCTAATAATATTATGATGGCAGATAAGATAAGAAACTCTTTGTTGATCCAAAAATAAAGTAAATTTTACAAACAATAAATTAAAACTAAAGGTTCAATACAAATTCAATACAGGTATCAATTGTCGGTCTTATCGCTCAAACGATCTCTTCCAGACAACTAATAGATTCAGAGGTTTAGCTGTGCGTGAATAGACAAATAAATTAGTCTCTTTTTACTTTATTTCTTCATTTTATAAAAGTAGCTGCTTCCTGTGGTTTACTTGTATATCCCTATGCGAGTTTTTATTTTTAAGTTTATTTTTGTATATTTTCTATGTTTCGATAAAAGTTATCTATCTATCCCCACCTTCCCCGTATCCTGTTATTCTTAAGTCTTAGCTACCTACAAACATATTTCAGCTCAATCGATTCAGCTGTTTAGATCTGAATAATTCACAAATTTAAACACCCATACTAACAGTTAAAACTGAGGATTTGGTTACTATACGAGTACAGCTTAATTTGGGTCGATTTTTTTACTTATTACTTTATTATTATTATTGGGGGAACCTCAAAAAGACGTTGAGCCGCTTCGACCATTACTGATCTATTATCCAGATGAGGTACAATTCACTGCTTAAACCTGTGGCCTCTAGGAAATTCCAGATATTTCGGGAAGTGACTTGTATCTCTTCTGGGAACATAATGTGTGGTTTTATCATTAATAGTTGTGACAGGGATCTGTAGTTTCTGATTTTTGTATTTTATTTGTATTAACAAAAACCGATTCTATTCTTTTGGTTTTGCGCATTACAACACTATTGTTTGGCATAATATGCAAATGTGTTTGGCCTCGCGAACTAAAAAGTTATTTAAATATTTATGTCGTATATTCGTTCCCATTTAAAGTATTTATTGTTAGCTATGTCGCAAAACATTCCGAGAGTCCTTGATCGGATGATAACCTTTAAAGCAGATAGCCTACTAACCCGACTGCGCCAGAAGGAGGGGTTATGTTACAAGCTTTTATTTACTTTCACCTGACCGTTGTCTGTCTGTAATCAAATCTTGCATGTTTAATTTTATCCACGTCACGGTTTATGATTGAGCTGAAATTTTGTGAAATTTGAATGTTTTATTTATTTATTTAGATAGATAGATAACACTTTATTGGAACACAAAAATATGCAAAAAGAACTTAAGAAATAAAACAATACAAAAAACTAAGTGTTACAATTGGCGGTCTTATCGCTAATAGCGATCTCTTCCAGACAACCATGCAGGGAGAGGAGAAAATAAATTTATATTCAATATTTAATACTTCTTAAAACTAAAACATTGATTTAGTTCACAACTTCCTCTTTCTTACGTGATCCATCGTCGCGTCGACCGCATGTTCACTTTGGTAGATGTGGTCAAACGTAGGCTTATGTAGTACTAGCTGCGCCCAGCGGTTTTACCCGCTTTTCTATATAGCCTATGTGTTATTCTAGGGTCTAAGCTATCTGTATACCAAATTTCAGCTCAATCGGTGCACCCGTTTAGGCGTGAAAGAGTAACAAACACACATCCAAACATTTACACATTACAGTAAGATAAAACAAGTGAATTAAATTTAAAAAACCCCCAACGCATTATGTAATTTGCCATTTTGTGGTGGCGGCCATCTTGGATTTTAAATTTATCATAATGCGTTGTATTCTACTAGTTAAGCCCTTTCATTTGATACCCATATTGAGGGGGTCGAGGCAGAAAAAAATAATCCGGCATTTTGTAGCGGCGGCCATCTATGACCGATTTTCACCAAACATGGCTAAGAACGATTAACTTTACTTTCAAACAAAAAAAACTAGATCAAAATCCGTTCACCCTTTCGGGAGCTACGATGCCACAGACAGACACACACACAGACAGACACGTCAAACTTAAAATCGTCGTTTTCGCGTCGGGGGTTAAAAAAAAAACTTGAGAGGTGTCAAGGGACACCCGGATGGAACGAAGTTCCTTTCGATTAATGAAAATATCTGGCTTGCTTTCTATAAGAGAGAGAGAGAGACAGACAGAGAAACATGCGCACGCCGCACAGCTTACAATAGCTTACTATAGCAAAAAGGGTCGTGACAACTTTTCGTAAGAATTTTTTCCGTCTAGCCCCCTTTCACAACGCGCGATAAGGAACTTCGTTCCAAAAACTGTCCTAACGTAAAGTACTAATTTACAGGTAACTTTTGCTTCGGTGGATGCACGATGTTCAAAGCGCAAACGATAGTGGAGTTTATAGAGAACGCGGTGGAGACGTCGCGCAGCGGCCGGTACTTGTTCTTCCTGAACCTGCGGCCGGTGTTGGGGCCTGTTAGGGTCCAACTCCTCTACCCGGTGTCCAGGTTCAAACGGGTGCAGAGCTTGCAGCATATGTGCAGGTATTTTTACAAGCTTTTATTTACTTTCACTTGTCTGCTGTCTCTGTCTGTCTGTAATTTTATATCATAAATAAAAAAATGTAATACAAAAGTGTAAATCTACTAGTAATTATGTAGATCTAACTTACGCATATTAATTCTGTCTTTATTTAATAATCACAAATGTATTTTTTACCTCTCTGGAGGGGGGCGTTGGCCCCTGCGACACAGTTGTTTAAAACTAAAACAGGTGCCATCGTTTTTCCAATGCTTTCAGTGATTGTATATTTGGTTGATAAATAAAGATTTTATTTTTATTATTGTAATCAAATCTTGCAAGTTAAATTTGATCCACTTCCCGGTGTCCGATTGAGTTGAAATTTTACATGCATGTATAAATCGGATGACAATGCAATATTATTATGACATGGAGCTGATCTGATGATGGAGCTCGAAGGAGGCAATAAGAACCTCGTAATTAAACGACGCAACCTCATCGAGTTTGGGCTCATTTGATTCGCGTGACGAGTTCTTTGATGCTAGATGGTAATAATAATAAAAGCTTGTTTTTAAAAAGTATTTTTGTAATTTAACTGGTTTAAAGCCGCGCTTGCTCAATCACCCAAATCATCTGGCTACACAGTTGACATCCATAAGCTATCTGAAGAGGCTAAAGAGACAGCACATCTTGGAGCTCGACAAGTGATTGAAATCTAGAGACTAGAGACATCAGAAATCTCTAGAATCAGTCTAGGGAATGATTGCAGATATGAACGCAACACAAAAAAAATTAAAACTAGCTGTGCCCGTTTTCTGGTCTGTTTGGACTGGTCCCGTATAGCAAAACACATACATGTATGTTGTCAGCACCCGTGTTACAACTGAAACAAGTGAAATTTAAAAAAAACTTAAAAACAAGCTTTTATTATTATTACCATCTAGCACCATAAAGTACTCGTAAAGACGAATAAAATGAGCCCAAACTCGATGGGGTTACGACGTTTCATAACGGAGTTATGCCATAGGAACTCCAGCATCAGATCAGCTCGATGTCATAAAAATATTGCATTGTGATATGATTAAATACAGGCATGCAAAATTTCAGCTTAATCGGACACCGGGAAGGAGGTCAAATTAAACTTGCAAGATTTGATTACAGACAGACAGACAACAGACAGGTGAAAGTAAATAAAAGCTTGTAAAAAGAAAGAACACTAAAGGTCGCCGGAAGACGCTGGATGCAGATCGCTTCCAACCGGTATATGAAAGTCCAAAGTGAAGGCCTATGTTCAGCAGTAGAGGCAATATGTCTGAGATGATGATGATGATGAACCTGTACATTATTTGATAACAAAACTACATAATATAATGTTGTTTCCAGATTTGTGATATTAAAGTACGTGCGCCGTGATCTCATCGGCAGTCTACCCCTTCCGCGACGGTTGCTCGACTATCTCAGCGCGACGCATTATTATTCTGAACTACTTGCCGATATATAAACACCCACCACCACTTGCCCGGTTAGCTTATATTTATATTCATTTTATTTATTTTGTGTCGGGGCACATTGACTTAAAGTTGAAGGGGTCATCTTAAAATCAACCACCTATGCTTAGGACAACAACGCAGTAACCGCATAGATTCGCTTTCCTTGTTTATCTTGTTATACAGGGTGAATGGTAAATCACTTAGAACCTTGAAACAACAATTATTAGCTATTATTTGATATTTAGTGTTAACACTAAATATTAAATAATAGCTAATAATTGTTGTGGTGGATTTCCGCAAAGTAACGCCTAGTTCCATTAATAACCTTGAAACAGGGTTATCAGTACATCCTACACTATTCTCGTTCGAAACAAATTATAAAAATAGGTAAGGCTTACTAATATTTTGACAAAAAAATCTATGCAAATGTAAAGTATTCGTAATAATGTGCTCGTATGAACGCTCACACTCTACCAGACTCTGCAGTCCGACGGTACGGTAAAAACTTGATCCAGTTATATTTACCTGGAGCGTCAGCTGTTCGCCAGGCGTAAGTTGACCAAGCGTTTTCAGACGCGGCGCATGAGATCAATAAAGATTGTCTTTAATTTATTTTTTCTTTGTTTGTTAATTTTAAACAATATGTAATTTTCTAATATATCATAATATCCTTGAGGCTGCTAAGTGACTTACCAGTCACCCAGTATAACCGTAAGACATTATTTATTTGTCTTGCTCGGCTTTGTTTATCTATATGTAACTCAATGGTCAAATCTAACACCTATGTATACATTATTTTATAAGGTATGTGTATGTAAATCAGGTTGTTTCTTCGACTTTGCGAAAATGTGCCTCGACGTTTAAGCACATTGTTTTTTTTTAATAAAAGCTTATCAATTGTAACAAAGGCTGTGAAGCTTAATCTAGCGACATTGCTTAAGATGAAATGTATGCGTGACAGAAAATAGGCGCAAAAGCACGCATTCATACAATTTTTGTTTCATATATCAATTTTTATGTGCTTCTTTATACATTTATATATAAATTTAATTTCTCGTGATATTGTACATATATTATACATTATTTATTCTGTGAATATCTCTCATCTATTCTATTAATGTCTTTGAGTTTGACACGTTTTGATGTATTTTTTTCATCGTAACAATTTTAATGAGTTTTCAAAATGTACTATACTTTTCACTGACACGTTTTGATGTATTTTTTTTCATCGTAACAATTTTAATGAGTTTTCAAAATGTACTTTACTTTTCACTTTAACTATCAGACTCTAACGTTTTTATAGTGATAGAGTCTTAATACAGAAATCTTAATAATAAAACAATATAAGTTATGAACTTTGAGTCAAAAAATGGAGTCTTCGCGACCATTTTTTAGAACCTAGAATACCCTTTTGCTCGAAAAAAAGTGCAGTAGAACACGAGTAAAAATAATGCAAGTGCAAGAGATGTGAAATGTGGGTACCTCGCTAACTCGTATGTCTTTTTTAAATCGCTCGTCAGAAAGCTGGCAGCATTGTCTAGCAATACACCTTGGATTACATATACAAAAACATTTTGATCATGTTATGACGCATCCACCAAGCGCTGAGTGAGGTTTTGAAAATGCGGTGAGCTCTCGGCCTACTAAGACCCAATGTCTCAAGTCTCTACCACAAACGGCTCAAATATCTAACCGCTATCGAGATTTTTATAAGTTAATAGTTGGAAATAAACTGAATGTTGTTAGTAATTAATTTTATAAAAATACAGTTTACCGCGGAAATTTGCCCTCAAGCAAGGCGACTTGATACTGCGTTTTTAAAGTTCATGTGCATTTGTATTGTTTTATTATTAAGATTACTGTGAATTTATTGATGTTAAAATTCTTAAGATTGCAATATTGAATTCTAAAGAAACGCGCTGTTAATGTATTAGTAAATTGTTTTGTATATACATAATATCTAATGTATAGAAGTTAGTATTTTTTTTGTAGTTGTTGCAATTCATTAACGCGCGTGAAGTCGGTGCTCCTCGTCGCATAAATGTGTCGCAGGAAATGTCTAAATCATAAATGAAAATGAAAAAGTCATTCAAGCGCGAATGTTTGTGCTAAGTTGGGCTATTTTTGTTCACCCCGAATAAAAACGCAGTACGCGTACTCTCCCATCGAGGGTATAGGAAGGTTATGTGGGACTCCCCGTGCAGGACGACTGCACGGTATACCCACTAAAACAACACGGCGGCACTCCCGCATCGTCTCTGTGACGGAGGGCTGGGAATCGGCAGAGCTTTAGCATCCAGTCCCCCCATAGATATACTACTCGTAGAGTAGTATATCTATGAGTCCCCCATCGACTATTGCCCTTTACTGCGGCGAGTTCTTCACACCGGGCTAAGAAAGGGCTGGGCAATGAGACTTTAAGTACACGGCCGTGGCTATTTACCGCCCACTGGGCAAAACCGTGTCGCCAAGCGGTCAATTGTGACCGTGTTCCGGCATGATGTTCAGTGAAGCCAGGGAGGGATTTATCCCGCCTTCTAGGTATAATCTGTTACCATATACGGCCGCATTGTCGCTTAAAGTCACGCGAGATCGTGGTTACTTATAAAGAATTTTAAAAAATGCATAAGTGTATTCACGCGATTACATGTAAACATAGTAAAAACACACGTGCAATAGTGAATTGTAACAACCATACCAAGCAATATTGCGTTTTGTGCATAATATCTGTGATCTGAGGATAATTAAGGCCTGACTTTTTTCTTCCAGGTTATTTATTATGTATCATATTTATGATTTTTTGTGATTATTGTGATGTGGTTCTATTTATTTTTATTTTATTTCAATATTGTCAATCGACGTTTGCTACGTTCAGTCTTTATGTAGAATATACCGTGTATCTTATATCGCGGTTATTGAGTTAAATTTGTTAAAAATTTAAATGTTATAATATATGGTACTTCAGAATAAATATTGGGATACAGAAACAAACGAAAAATAGTGTTACCAATACTTTTTCTGTGGTATTTTGAGATTGTAATATTAATGTTTTTGTCCGTTGCGCGGTCTACGTAGCAATAATACGACATATGAAAATATTAATAAGCAATGGTATACAAAACTGTAACTTTGTTGTGAATACGAACAGCGATAATGAATGAATTTGTACAAAATATTTTGCTTACGTTTTATATTGGACGTGTTTTTGATGTTTTACATATTTTTCTCGTATATTTGTCGGTGTTTTAAGCTAGTTTTCGCCAAGTTTAAACGCTTTATAAATTGTTGATTGGATTATATCGAATGGCTGTTTAAACTCGAATTCTAACTTTTGTCTATTTTACGTACGAGTGAATTATTAGGGTATTTGAAATTTTGTCATTTTCGTGTATAATTCTTTAATAACTTCATAAGACATTGTTACGTCTTGCCTTTTTGTTCTGTCAAGTAATTTTATTAATTAAAAATAATCTAAGTAGGTACATAATTCTGGAAATCTACAAAATTGTTGTACTCACTCCCGTAATGTATATTTGAAAATGAGAGTTCCACAAGAAAATATAATTGCCAATGACGGCGTCAAGGCTTCGTAGAGACACTTTTGTCGGTATATAACAATCTGCTCCATATTTCCCCTTAGCATGACACACCTTGAAACCATCTGACTGATTCCCTTTGCGAGAACAAGTTAGCCACGGTCATTGGGTGACTTGCCAGTATACTTTGGTTAAATGAAGGAGAGCTTATAGAGCTCCCGTCTGCCAAAGACTAAAGATCAAAGGGCTTAGTTACGAAAGTCAAATGAGATGATTTTTAATTGCAAAGTTATGAGGCTGGCCGAAAAGCTCGTTATCTCCATTATGGTGTAACTATTAGACCAAGAGCCCGCTGACGCCAATGAAAATTGGTCAAACGCAGAAGTGCCTTGCCATTAAAATAGAATAGAACGCACGTATATTGTAGCTTCAATATAATATAGCGCAGGAGGTTTTTAGGAGGGGCGTCGGGGAAGAAATAGTGAGAGTATTGCAACATCGGCTTGCTTGCTTGGTGCTACCTAATTCATTGACCTATCAATTTCTATTATTGGTCCACAAAGCCCCTAATACCCCTGGTGTTGTAAGATAACAACTTAACATGTCATATTATTATATCTACCGACGGGAGTCTCACCGAATGATTCTTGTGGAAACAGTTTGTTAATGCATTACGTGGGGTACTTTCGATTTTACAATAGTTTTCCTGAGTTTGGCTTGCAGTGGAAGCGTAGTATATCGTGACTTTTAATAGCATGCAATAGGGATGTTGACTAAAAAAACTGTTTTTCTGAAAATTTAAACACGAAGTTGTGATGACTCACATTGTAGGCAACCTAGTAGTAGCGTGTAGTTACGCATACGATATGAGACGTCAATGCTATTTTCATAGGTTTCAATACATCAGCAATGACTGACACCGCGCCGGCAACACCTTTGGACTCCGATCCGAGGATGTCATGATAGTTTTCGCCCAAACAAAATATTACCTATATATTATGGTTTCTATCGAATTGTTCATGACAGACCCATAACGAATATCGGACTGACATTAAAAATCAGGTACCAAATAGAAATCGGATGACTGTAGTGCGTAAGGTCATCATACAAAAATGTTCAGATGAATTCGAATGGGATGTAGTTCGGAATCGCTCTAAAAGTCGCGTTACTACGCTTCAGTGTGAGTCTGCCCTCAATAATAAATGCATGGCAAGAAAGTGTTTTTGATAACATTATCATCTCTCAGTTTCTCCAGTGCTACTTTTTTCATATAGTTTAGTGAATTATATAAGATGTTACTTAATATTAAGTTATTCCTTCAATAATAATGCATAATAACACTTAATATTTACTAAAAAAATAATCATTTAAACATCACCAAAGATAAATAAGCAAGCAATATTTTATGATATAATATTATTTTAAGTGTCAACGCGGTTCATTGTTAACATGCGTGTGATTAATAACGTTTAATTTAATAATATAAATACAATAATACAACGGTCACGTCAGCCTTTACTTAGAATAGTTTACACCAAATGAAAATCCTCTCAGGATTAAAAGAAACATTATATTTGATACGAATAAATGTTACAGCTCAATAATTGTTGTCACGGATATTTCCGAATCTGTATTGAAAATGTAGTTTGGTCATTTTTCGATGGTGCATAATATAGAACGCTAACTGTACTAATATATTACATTTGACGTGCGTTTGTAACGAAATAACCAAAACATACATAAACCCTAGAAATAGGAATAGTGTACCACTTTTATATAACAAGTGGTTCCCATATACGTCAGCAACATGTTTGTCTAACAGGTGCAATTTAAAGACGACTATTATTAATAATTACTAAAGGTGGCTTTAGTCATTTGGAGTTGGCATGTCTGCCGCACTATCCTAGAATGATCAAACCATAATTATACCAGTTGATATAGAATTGTTAGTTCATGCCTTAATCGGAAGCATGTAATGTAACAGTCCTGAATAGAACATTACACGAGAAAAACCGAGCATTACACACTTTACTATAAGCCGACAAATATGAAATGTTCTTTGAGAATTAGAACGGTAAAGTTAAAAGGCTTTCTCAATTTTGACGTATAATATTATACGACAAAGAAAGTGTTCGGCCTCCAGTTATTCGACTCAATAGTAGAGCTCATATCGTATTGGGATTGTTATAATACATGCTTGTTATTATGTTCACATGAGTGTAGACAACGCATATCCCAGCAATTTCCACAATGCTTGAATTAAAAAAGTAAATTATAAAAATAAAATACCAATACGTGCCGATATTTTGATAACTTGAAAACCGCCCGACCGATTTCTATAAAATTTAAATGGGACCACTTGGAAAATACACCTTTTGAATCCAAAAAATGACTTCGGTTGAGGCTTCTTTTAAAAATCGGTGAACATATAAAAAGATTCCTACAAAATGTAAACCTTTATCATCTTTAAATCGGTTAAATATGGAATGACAAAAGACGAGCGATTACGTTCCAGTAACAAGCCTAAAAAGGTGTTTAACGTATCTCGTGTTCGTCATGACGTTTGGTCATCTTAGTTGGGTAATGGGGGTTTTCTGAATTATCAGCCACCAGGAAGCAGCACTGTGACGTCAGGTCCAGATACCTACTGAAATCATAGATAAACTAGAACTGTGCAGAGCTAAAGCCGCGTCTCCAGCTCCTTTTTTGGTCTACGCTCTCAACAAAAACACGTCAACCCATAGCAATATTCCCCTACACAAAAAAAAATGTCTATGCTTCAAGCGTCAACAAATGTTTTTGCTTTCCATCGGCTATGGAAAGCAAAACATTTGTTGAAGCTTACCGCCGGGCTCAGCTAGTAAATAAATAAATGAATAAACAAACCAAAAACATTTGTTGAAGCTTGAAGCATAGACATTATTATCTTTTTTGTGTAGGGGAATTTTGCTGTGTGTTGACGTGTTTTTGTTGAGAGTGTAGACCAAAAAAGGAGCTGGAGACGCGGCTTTATGAAGGTTTTGACAGCGCGCATATAGGGATGGACCTCCTGTCAAAGTGGCGCCAACTGGTGGCGTAAATTTTTAAGAAAACTCTCATTGAAGCATATATAGGTATATTATGCATTTGTCTACACTCGCAGGGAAAATCATACGTACTCGTATGTACGAGTAGGTAATATATATAGTTATAGTTGTACCACATGGCCGGGGCAATGGCCCCACACTTTGTTTGCCTTCAAAGACCACCGCGTTTATATTTATTGAGAGTTAACGTAAGAATTAAACAAATAAAATAACATATCAACAATATCTAAATAATGTTGAGGTATTTTCATGGAAATTGTAAAATATTTATGTAATGTATATTGTTCGTAAATTATATGATTTAGCAAGTTTATTTTGCATTTTTCATTTTATTTTATTCCTTGTGTTGAGCGCTTAAAATTACGTAATTAAATTCTTAAGAATAACAATAATTAGAAATTATAGAAATGGGACGGGAAAACCGTAGTTTGGTCACGTGTCTATGCACCTTTTGTAGGATAACTACTGAAAATTTACAGGGGAGGCATTTTAGATTTTAGTACCTACCTATTGCATGTTCTTTCAATAACAGTCTTGTCCTATCAAAGGTGCAAATATTATTTTATGAGCTAACATGGGCAAATATACAGAGTCCACATTGCTATGCTTCTGCGCTTATCATTAATTTTGAATTATTTTTCGTTATGAATATTATTTGAATCTTTAACTTTAAGCACAGTACAAAGTAATAAGTAATCTTGCCAATAGTGATATAATATTAATTTATCATAGTTATACTGAATAGTTAGGCTTTATACGTTCTTCCCATATTCTAAATAGTGGTTAATATTGTAGGACATGGTGCATTTGCGTATTTATATGTACAAAATAAGTTAATAGATACCCAATAGTGTAATTTACACGATCTAGTTGCCAACTTAACATTTTATAGTGCAATGTGATGTTTTTAATGTTTGAAGCTTGCTCAGACGGTGGGGAATCCTTGAAAATATTAAAAATACTTTTTAATTTCATACGCCCCTGTCACATTTTTGCGTTTTATTCAAGGAAAGTCACAACACCTAAATCGGTTGCGTCATTGTATGCAGTTATAGGCAATGATATATCGTTATAGATATTTAATACCTATATTACTGAATTCTATTTAGTTAGGTATAATAATATATTCGTGTGACGTACCTAATGGGTTTTTGGAGACTCCGACATCGGACATCAATATAATAATAATAACTGAACTCTATAAAAATACTTTAACGCGCTTTTGCTGACACCGAGATCGGATAACAATAATAATAATAAACGAACTCTATAAAAAATTCTTAAAGTTAGATAGAGGCGACATTCGATGGACTCAAAATGACTGACGAGCTGTAGGATTTGAGGCCGACATGCCATTCTCCTCATTTCACATGTAAAGGATTATAAGGATCTTACGAAAAAAACTTAAATTCACTAATAAAAAAAGACACAAAAATCGCATAAAAACAACAGCTCGTCCATACATTCTGTCAAGACTTGTAGTATTATTTGTACGTAACAGCAGATTTTACGTGAATTCAGTCTTTCTTGAACCCAAGTCGACGTGAGATGGCTGTATTCTTCAGATGAATGGAACCCTATTTCCGACGCAGATTTTTCATCGTCTGAGTAAACTTTCAAAATCAATAAAGCGGCTGTGGACTTATGCAATATAATATGAATTAAATATAGGGAATACTGCTACATAATTATATTATGACAATTTTGCCGCTGAAATCAAATACAGCACAGATATTTGATTTATTTTGCTACCGTGGATAATATTACATAATAAATAAGCGTAAAATTTATACATAATCAGTAATAATCTCCTCTAATGTTAGTGAATATTCTGAATACGAACACCAATGATTTTCTTGCAATATGTGACACTAAATGAATTATTATACTTAATACATATGTTATAAAATATTGGTATATTTATTATTATATGTACTCGTATACAACCCTCTTATTTATGTAAGTTTGTGACGTCCAAAAACGTTTTTAAACTTGAATATCTTTGAAACAGAATTCTTAGTCAAAAAAGTTTCTTAACAAACCATCCCTTATTTTAAAATACCTATTCAACGATATCCCACATGATGGGATTAAACACAAAAAAAAATCACCCCCCACACATAAGTGCACGGGAAGCATCCAAAATTAATTAATTTGGAATTATTTTTTTCTACCCTTCTCTTGCCCTGATTATAACCCTCATCTGTGCAAAATTTCAGCTTTCTAAGTCTTATAGTTTCTCCGTAAAGCCGCTGACAGACGGACGGACAGACAAAGCGAAACTTTAATTCTCTACGGAAGCCTGAAAAGGATGGTATCACTTCGGTATGTGCCAGTAAGTATATTATTTTATAACATTTAATATTCGAACTGAAAATAGGGATTTCTAAACAAATATACAAAATTTCAAAAGTTTATGTTTGTATGTACCTACTTGAAACTACTGATCGGGTTTTGATTTTATTTTATAGGCTTACTGGAGTACCATCTCTAGCTTAGGGCAGAGTGCAAGATTCACTAAGATCGGTTTAGTTTTTAAGATAAATAATTAATACGTGAATTTAGACTTCGGTAATTGATGCCTCGAAGACTAATATTATCATACCTAGGCCTATATATTTACTGAACCAAGAAGAATCATATTAGGTAGGTACCTGTATTATACTCGTAACTCGTTTATAAATATCCCTAGTAAACACCCAAATTATAGTGTGTTATAAATGTTAAAATTACATATGTACATTGTACATACATTTCAAAGTTGAGTATGTAAAATCAATTTTTATTCTACATTTTTCCACACATACGACATACAGTTAATCTTGGTCAGTCTTTAAGTTTATTAACAATCTGCCTAGGCAAGTAATTAGGTGCCGGCACTTAATAAACGGTCTAGGCGTCCAATTAACTGGCTATGGTAGGTACATACTGCAATCTAAACTAAACTGAATACAAAAAGTACAATGGTTCAATGGTTTTAGTAAAAGTCGATAGAGCTATTATACTGTGCTATTATGCTATGAGAGGCATGCTACGAAAGCAGTCATTTCGATCGTATATATATCCTTAGATAATGATAACCTTGTCGCTCCCTCCACTGTGGCGTGACTTAAAGTGTCGTTTATGGTAGAGTTAAAATATAGCTCGTTATTATAGAGGTACGTTGCTCCCCGGCGGTTTTACCCACTGACAAAAAAAAAGTGTTTCCATAAGCTAAGTAAATAGGTATAGAACGGACGGTTCAAGAAGAAACTGCAGTACAAGTAACACACAGCTGCTTACAGCACACAAGCACAGGTGCTTACAGTATAAGTTCAAGTAAAACTTCAGAATAAGTTCGCAAAATTATATTTTTTTTCATCATTCTTTTAAAATAGTATCGAGTCTTACAGAGACACTTTTATACGTAACAACCATGTTGTTATGTTACAGTTATGGTGGGCCACAGTGAATTCTGTATGTTGTAGCTGTGGGCATAGGCGGATTTAGGGGGGGGGGCAGGGGGCCAAGGCCCCCCCAGAATCATTGTAGAGTTACGAATTTTGCACATATTTCATGGTAAAGATTATAATTTTTTCTCCGCGTCCACATATTATTAAGGATGTTTAAGCTTTCTAACTGCTCGGAGCGAGCTAAACACACACTTTTCGTAGTAAAAATTATAATATTTTTGCCCGTCTGCACCTTGGCCCCCCCAGAACCAAATCCTGGATCCTATGGCTGTGGGTGCATCCAATCTCTAAGCAAAAAAAACCGTATCTTAAGATTCTTCAATCTATTCATTAGACGCACGTATTGTCCAAATCTTTCTACCTCTAGAGCTTTACCGAGAAACATTTTCAAAAAGTTCATTCTACGAATTTATATTTTGAAATTAGTGCGAGTTAGAGTCGCATGCAAAGATGAAGCTCTTGCGGTAACAAACATCCAAAAATCCAAAATATTTGTATGCGATAGATATGTGTATAAAACTAAACCATTTTAAAGTAAGCCATTCAGCAAACGGCGGTAACATTTGTGGCTGACAGTTTATGAACGGTTGAACAACTTGAAACTTGAAGCTCTTGTGGAAAGAGCAAATAGGTGGTATATTGTAAGGAATCAACACAAAGCCTTATAAATAATGAAGTAGGAGTATAGCAGAGCCCGCCTACAGTGAGTCGTCCAATGAACGAGCGAGGAAAGGGGCGAGTGCTCCGCCTGACGCCCTCCTAAACGACCCAGCTACCCTGGCTCGACAGAAGGCATTGCTGATAGTGGCGTGTGATCTACTGGTGGAGTTAAGGTTAGTGTTCCTATTTTCTAATTGTGATTATAAGTAAGACAAGTGAATCTGTTGATCTGCCCGATAGTAAGCGTAATTATTTGTCAATTATTTTTTGTGTAAATATACCTCTAATATGTAGAGCTTACCCATTTTGATGTTATGTTTACCAAATATAATATTTTGCCACAAATGTGTGAATTCCAGGATTTTTTTAACACTAAATAGGTCTACGTTTGGCCATATCCCACCTGATGGAAAGCGTAAATATGCGATTGACGATGAATCACCTAAGTTGCCTAGACAGACAATTATAATATAGTTATCCTATACCAAGCTGGCGCAAAAATCTATTCCTATATTGCTATTTTTTTTATTTTAGTTTAGTCCTCCGATTTTTGGTACTACGGTCTATCAGATGCCACCTCCTGCTAGATATTTATAATTCCTGTTCAATTTGAGATTATTTTTATATTATACGATAACTATCCTATAAAATATTGTTTATATTCATTAAATAGACTTCCTCATTCGGTTTGTAGTTAGAACTCATGTCTACCGCAGTCTTGCATAAACACGTTATGGGATCGAAAAATCATTAGTGCTCAAGAGTACGAGTATGTGTAGAGAAAGTTATATTTCAAGCTTTTTTACTTAGGTATTCGGTGTTATTGTAAACCAGCTGTGTTTAGTGGTTATATCCCCTGAAGTAGCCCATTTACTATTCCCGTCTAACCAGTGGCGGATTTGCCCTAAGGCCCAGTAGGCCCGGGCCTAGGGCGGCCAGATATTAGGGGCGGCCAATCGTGACAAAAAAATCACTGATGACAAGAAATAACTAAAAGTACGTAAATATTTTAAAGGCTTCAAGGGGCCATGGGTTTTTCTCGGCGGCTCTGGTTTATAATAAGAATATTTATTTTCTCACCGCTCAGAACACATCTTTTGTAGCCTGAAATATAAAATTTTCTCGGCACTCGCAGCTAGCTGCTCGCGCAATTATTAATAGAATATTATGTCTTTTGCTCACCACTCAGAACGAGCTCATTGCACACAGTACCGGCGTTAGGGTGGGGCGCGGTTGGGCGACCGCCCAGGGCGCCGGATAAAAGGGCGCCACAGGCGCTATAATGGGGCGCCCGTGGCGCCCCATTCGTTCTGAAAAATTCAATATTCTCGGTGCTCGTAGCAAGCTGCTCGCGCTTTTATAAGAACATTTAGTTTCTTTGCCACTCGAATGAAGATAAACGCACATCATTCGTGCTGAAAAATTCAAAATTTTCTCGGCGCTCGCAGCGAGCTGCTCGCGCTTTTATAAATGAGAAAATTTACTTTCTTTGCCATTCGAAGCAAGATAAACGTACATCATTCGTGCTGAAAAATTCAAAATTTTTTGGCGCTCGCAGCGAGTTACTTGCGCTTTTATAAATAAAGACATTTAGTTTCTTTGCCACTCGAAGCTAGCTAAAGGCACATCATTCGTGCTGTAAAATAACTAAATTTTCTCGGCGCTCGCAGCGAGCTGCTCGCGCTTTTATAAATAACAATACTTATTTATTAAGCGGAAGACCAGCGTAGGCTAAACCTAGCCTACATTAAGCTGAGCTGATACCCTTTTGTGTCAAACTATATTATATGTAAGTTAAGTTTATGATGTTTTTAATCTGGTCTGTTTTTGGCACAAATAAATATTTTTCTTTCTTCTTCTTTCTATTTAGTTTCTTTGCCGCTCGGAGCAAGCTAAACGCACAACATTCGTGCTGAAAAATTCAAAATTTTCTCGGCGCTCGCAGCGAGCTGCTCGCGCTTTTATAAATAAGAATACTTATTTAGTTTTTTTGCCGCTCGGAGCAAGCTAAACGCACATCATTCGTGGTGAAAATTTCAAAATTTTCTCGGAACTCGCAGCAAGCTGGAAAGGTGGATTTTTTTCTAGATACGCCCATGATTTTGCCCATCGGAATCGGCCCAGAAAAAAATCCTGGAATTTTTTCCTTTTTAGTATGGGTTTGAATTGCTTTTTAGGGGGCGCCGTAGAAATCTCGCCCAGGGCGCTGGTAATGTTAAAACCGGCTCTGATTGCACATCTTTTGTAGTCTGAAACGTAAAATTTTCTAGGCGCTCGCAGCAAGCTGCTCGCGCACGCATTACAAGGTTTTTAAAATTTTATTCTATTCGGAACGAGTTTAACGCACACGTTCTTGTCAGAGATATAACATTTCCTATTTTAGAGATTCAAATTGTAGGTAAACGTTGAAATGTACAAACCTACCTTGTTCACAAGAAAAAAAATTCTGGATCCGCCACTGTTTAACACATTCGGTGCCACCGACTCGCCATGCGAGTTCACGTTCATTTTGTTCGCGTGTTAAGGAGTAAGTAGGAGTAGACATGTTATATACGACGTAGGTGCAGGTATTACATGGACTGGGGCCTAGGGCGGCCTAGACTGTAAATCCGCCACTGCGTCTAACTACAAATTTACCAAATAATTTCAGCTCAATATTCCTTCAGCCGTTGAGGCATGACAAGTAACAAAAATACACCTGTACCACGATAAAGAGATATTATATCTCACACACATCCAAGCTTTCGCGTTTATAATATTTTATTAGGTTTAGTATGTAGACAATGGTTTCACATAATTTACACAAAATATTTATTATTTTTAAATTTCGCATAATAATCTCCACATCCAAAAAATACAATCTCCAAATCCATCTCTAAATCCTTATTATATCACAATAATATTATAAATGCGAAAGTTTATGAGTGTGTGTTTGTTACTTCTTCACGCCTAAACGGGTGGACCGATTGAGCTGAAATTTGGTATAGAGATAGCTTAGGCCCTGGAATACCACATAGGCTACTGTACAGTTACAGCTGAGCGCAGCTAGTTTTATAAATAATTACCTACAGAACCTACTTCATACCGTCGGCACCGTAAAAATAAACGTAAGACCTATCAGTGACCATACAAGTGAGGCTGACCTATAATGCTACGTTTAGATTCATAAGCTTCGTTTTCAAGAAAGTCTTCAATAAATGATGACTTTAATCGCGAGTTATTTTTTAAAATAAATTTTGCTCAAATCGACCTGTGACGTCGGCTTAAGTAAGAACAGAGGATAGTCGGGACTCGCAGGAAAACGGTCGCAGTTAAGGATAGATTAGATGCATTTTATTAACCCCCGACGCAAAAACGACGGGGTGTTATAAGTTTGACGTGTCTGTCTGTCTGTCTGTCTCTGTGTGTGTGTGTGTGTATGTGTCTGTCTGTGGCATCGTAGCTCCCGAACGGATGAACGGATTTTGATTTAGTTTTTTTTGTTTGAAAGTAGAGTTAGTCGAGAGTGTTCTTAGCCATGTTTGGTGGAAATCGGTCCAAGATGGCCGCCGCTACAAAATGGCGGATTATTTTTTTCTTCCACGACCCCCTCAATATGAGTATCAAATAAAAGGGCTTAACGAGTAGAATACAGCCCACTATATAAAATGTAAAATCCAAGATGGCCGCCATAAAAAAAATGGTGAATTATGTATTGCGTTGGGGGTTTTTTAAATTTTTTATTTAATTCACTTGTTTTAATAAATGCATTTTGAGTTGACTAGATTGAATCTAAAGTGGACCGGGCTCTACGACTCGTAGCACAGGGCTACGAGTGCTACGAACAAAGAATGAGACGAAAAGACGCGTAGCTACTCCGTAGGTCTACGAGCTACGGAATTTGTAGACCATTTTCTTAATTTGAAAAGTTGCTAAAATCATCCACCGTTCAGAATACAATTTGATTTAATTTTCTCTATAATGTTCAGACGAATCTTTTCGGGAAAATGGAATTTAATAAAAATATAAAATTAACTGCTAGCTGGCTTTCAGTAAGCGAGAAGTTTTAATTCATAACTTTTAGCAGCTTTTAACAGATCGTGGGAAAAAAATCACGTTTATTTTAAGTGAAGGACAAATGCGTAGTTTTATCTTAATAGGCACAATAATATGTACAATATACAGTACAGCGGGTAAAACCGCTGGGCGCAGCTAGTAGTGAATAATAATAATTAGTGAATAATAAGTATCGATATCGATAAATCGTGAATCGTGACATGCTGATAAATTTACCTGATGGTGCAAGATACCCCAAACCGCATATCGTATGAGCAAGTTAGAGTTGAGGGGTCGCGACTCAAATGCCACACAAGGGCCCTGCGACACGGCGCACGCAACAAATCAAAACCATTGTAATTACGTCGTTTAATAACACGACAATATGTTAGTGGCTGGCACGCGCCATACAACCCTAACTGTTATCACATAGGAAATTCCTACAATACGTCTTACATAATATTACTGTGAATTTTAGATAGGAAAGACTACTAAGTTTTTTTATTAAATACTCATCACAGGCCTTTATTATCTACTGGTTGTGCCGTTACCTACTGAAAAGAAGCCTGTGTTATTTTATTAAAGACAAGAAGTAATAACGTGTAAGACGATCTCCTGATGGTTAATATTTTTTATTATGCGAAGAAGTAAGATGACGAGCAAGACGCTCTCCTCGGATAACGCTGCTCATAATCGGTACAATGCCACCTAGGATTTCAGAATGATGTGAAATTCTAGGTGCACTGCACCTCTCTTTAGCCCAGTAATTTCACCAGCTACAGTGCCCTCTTACCGAAGCACAGTAGTTAATGTTTGCACATCACTGCACAGGCGATAGAATAACTGGCACTGTTGGGCACGACCTCCTGCAAAGGAAGTTTACCCCCGGCATATGATTGTTTCTACTAGTATGTTTTGTATTTTTGTTGATGATTCTTTACATAAATTAAATCCTCTGTCTACTTACTGGGCCTAGCAGTTAATTTTATAACCAAAAAACCATTTCGACTCGAAAGAAGAGGAAGAATCCTTACATCTTGTACTAACAGATACTTAGGTATAATCTAAATATATAAAAGGAAAGAGTGACTGATTGACTGACTGATCTATCAACGCATAGCCCAAAACACTGAACGGATTCGGTTCAAATTTAGAATACAGATAGGTTTTATGACGTAGACCTCCGCTAACAAAGGATTTAACCATGCGGGCAAAGCTGCGAGCATAAGCTTGTCTAAATATATAAAAGGGAAGACTGTCTGATTGATCTTTCAACGCACAGCTCAAACTGCTTAACAGATTTCTTTGAAATTTGGAACTAGGATAGATCACGTAGTTAATTGCTAAGAAAGGATTTTTTCCACGCTGGCGAAGCCGCAAGCATTAGCCAGTTATTACCTATATATAATAGCTTTAAATAAAAAGCCTACGTTCGTTGGAAGTCAATCGTTTTGACTTCAACACAGCAATTACACCGAACAGGCCACAATCGGAGCTGTAACGTTTATCATTAATAGATAATTGCCGTCGGGCCGCACATACGGTGTAATTGTGGCCGTAACACGCCACGGTTACGGCAACATGTCGGTGTTTCCACTGTAATTAGCGCTCACAAATTGTTTTCGATATCTTGATGTCGATCGTTCGATTTGAATTTCGATTGAAGACTGTGAAGGTTTTAAAAACAAGCTTTTATTAATATTACCATCCAGCAGCTAAGTACTCGTCCAGACGAATCAAATGAGCTCAAACTCGATTGCGTCGTTTAATTACGAAGTTCCTATGGTCACAATTTCAGTTCAATCGGATATCGGAAAGTGGGTCAAATTAAACTTGCAAGATTTGATTACAGACAGACAGACAACGGACAGGTGAAAGTAAATAAAAGCTTGTAATAATAGGCTTAAGATTGACAACATCCCACTTGATCCCACCTGATGGAAAGTACAGAAACTTTCGACGATGAAGTCAGATGCCTAGAAAGGTACCTATTATCTATAGGCTAGTGCCTTGAAGATTCCCAAGTTGTGTCGCATGAGACAGAAAAATATCGCTTACGGATATAATATAACAAGATAGAAAAGGAAAGCGAATCTATTGTTACTGAGACCATTTTTGGTTGATAACCTATCAACAGTCAGTATGAATTGCCTGCAAAAGTCCTAACTAGCACCCCCGAATTCAGAATATTTATAAATTATTTTTAACCCCCGACGCAAAAACGACGGGGTGTTATAAGTTTGACGTGTCTGTCTGTCTGTCTGTGTGTGTGTGTCTGTCTGTGGCATCGTAGCTCCCAAACGGATAAACGGATTTTGATTTAGTTTTTTTTGTTTGAAAGTAGAGTTAGTTGAGAGTGTTCTTAGCCATGTTTGGTGGAAATCGGTCCAAGATGGCCGCCGCTACAAAATGGCGGATTACTTTTTTCTTCCACGACTCCCTCAATATGGGTATCAAATGACGAGTAGAATACAGCCCACTATATAAAATTTAAAATCCAAGAAGGCCGCCACCACAAAATGGTGAATTACGTATTGCGTTGGGGGTTTTTTAAATTTTTAATTTAATTCACTTGTTGTATTTAGGTACTATAGCCCTAACTAGCTTTTCAGGATTTAGATTTTTAACTTTTTAATCAAAATTGGTCACGCGTTTTTTTAATGAATGTTTACTTACACAACTAGATCTATGGATAAGTGTTAATTTATTCTACATCTAATACCTGTTCAAAAATGAAGATAGTAGGTATTCCTACATCTATGGTAGGTATAGTGAATTGTCGACTCGGCTCGGTTATGCGGGAAAGTCACCCCGAGCTTCGTGGGAACTCCGCCAGCAGTCACCAGCAATTATCGACCTCCCATTAGACCATTATGTCGAAGCCAACACATAACTATACAAATAACGAGGTCTTTTATTTTGAATCGCCAGTACGGCAAAGTCATGTGGTTTACCGCACCTTCGGTGGAACAGGGTAATAAGTTATAATTGACGTTTTTGCAACTTTTTTATCTTCTTATAACTTTTAGGTAAATATTGAAGAGACATTTTAAGGCATTTCTGCCTAAGTTTTTCTTACTACTTTTCTTTCTGTCTTTCTTCAAAGTCGTCTTTGCAAATTTGGTTCGATGTGCCCTGGTTTCTTACCGAGGTGAATACCGTGTTTGAATCTCAACTCTGGACCCCGGACATACATATACCTAACTATAGTTAGTTATATACGGCTTTTCCACTCGCTATACTATATACCTACTAGTGGCAGGTTTTTGGCAGTGGCAGTTGCCTAGAATTCTTCTGATCTGAGCAGTTGCCACTAGACAAAGCCGTGTGCTTGGTATTGACACCGATTTCGTTTTTTTTATCTTGTTATAGATTTACAACATTTGGCAAAACCTAATTTCTTTCCTCATTTCTGTTTGAATAACTAGACTGTAACGTAACTCGTAAGTGTATGTAAAATAGCCGCCGACAATGATGTCTTAACTCTACTTCTCGTATCGATAAGATAAAACAGCTCACGTGCCACTTCTCCGATAGGGTGTTATGTAAATGATGAAACTATTAAACTATCGTTCGGTTCTCTCCTATTTTTATTACATCAGCCGGGGCCCCATTTCAATAATCAATCGTTTTTTAATGCGACCATGTCAATGACGCGGCAATATTTTTGAAGCGACAATCCTAAATCTCCTAGCTTTAGTGACAATTTGATTGCCCTTTGTTACAAACCTTTATAACGATATCACATATGCTTTACATCTCCATAGGTAGGTAATTGATATGATAATGCTGCCGAGCAAATTCCACAATTTAAATTTATTGACAGGGAATGATATTACGAAAATAAGTAGGTACATACATATCTACATCATTTTGAAATAAACGTTTTCTTACTCCATGATGCTGTAAAGGTTTTGAGTCTTTTGAGAATTATTAGAAAGAATACGCCCACAGGACTAGTCTGCTGAAGAGTTATGATAAGCCTATAATAGCTATTATTCTAGGATTTCAGCTATCTACTCACTAATGAGTTCAGTCGTTTAGGCGTTAAGAAGTAACAAACACATACATACTTTCGCATATAATATTAGGATTATGTCATACTACGTGATCGAAGAAGGATATTTCCTTCATATAGGTACTATAGGCAATACGTATTGGCAACGTGTTTTTTGTAATATTAAACAAATAGACGGCCTAGCTTGTGGTTACCGTCGCATACGAATAAAAATTAAATCATTTATTCCTAGACCTATCGATGCACCATTAAATGCATTATTTTAAAAATCACTTTTGCATTTGGTCAGAGAAGGATTTTTACGATCAAGCAATACTTATTTTTACCAGTACATCGCTGATCCTTCAACAGTGTATTTAGCTTGCCTATTGAAGAGCCAATAGTCAATTTATGTGATAGTTGGTAAATGCCTGCAGTCAGGTGACGATGGAATGTAAGCCGGAGAGCCTGTGCCGAGTGTGCGGCGACAAAGCCTCTGGCAAACACTACGGGGTGCCTTCCTGCGACGGCTGCCGAGGGTTCTTCAAGCGGAGCATCAGACGGTATAACTTTATTTTACAAACATAGAAAATATACGTTTACACGCGGTTTGAGCTGGCGTTGATAGATCAGTCAATCAACGGACAGCTTTTAAATCAGCCTATCAGGGAGCAATTACGAGTAGATGTGATTTGATTAATTATAATAACATCTGATTATGTCTAAATAACAGAGGAGT
Organism: Hemithea aestivaria; assembly: GCA_947507615.1. Lineage (NCBI taxonomy): Eukaryota > Metazoa > Arthropoda > Insecta > Lepidoptera > Geometridae > Hemithea > Hemithea aestivaria. Next base: position 9,464,720 of record OX382323.1, read on the forward strand.
AAAAAAAAATATTTAAAATTTTGAAACTCAAACCTCAATAGGTGAATTTTTTTTATGTGATGAAGTAGAAGACGAGCAAGACGCTGTCCTGATGTTAAGAGATAACGGCTGCCCATAATCAGTACAGTGTTACCTAGGATTTCACAATTATGTGAAATTCTAGGAGCACTGCACCAACGCTTCTTACTCAAGAGTCATGTCATGAGTATTTTATAATATCGTATCATGAAGATCGCATCGTGCCAAGGGGGAGGTCTATGTCCAGCAGAGAACGAACGTGGGCTGATGATGATGATGAAGATGAATAAAGAGTTAAAATTAACTTTGTGTGGTTTTGATAGTGAGTAGTGAGGTTTATATTTGACTTTTTAAAATGGTTTAAGGCTGATTAATATGGGCCTGCCACATGTTTTATATTTATAATACGAATAATGATGTGTCATTTTATGATTCAGCAATTTAGATTACGTGTGCAAGGAGAATGGGAGGTGCGTGGTGGATGTAACGAGAAGAAACCAGTGCCAAGCTTGTCGCTTCTCCAAATGCCTCAGGGTTAATATGAAGAAAGACGGTGAGTTTACATCAATAAGAATGTTGACAGGGATAACAAATTGGTTTAAAGTATACCTATAGGTGTATATTAAGAAATATGGTTTAAGAATACAAATCAAAATGGCTAACATATAGCGTTTATAAGTTTTTGGGTAGAGGACGTGCTACATCTCGTATAATATGTATCAAGTATAAAATACTCCAGCCAAGTCCTTAAATCGATGAGTTTTAATAAAATAAAATATCCACTCATTCATAATACTTTCGATATTATACTTTTAGTGGGATTATAATTGATAGATAAGTAGATATGGATTAAATTTTTGTACAGGTGTGGCCCACACCACAGCGTGTGGGAATTCTTCAGAGTCATTTATCTGAATATTATGTATATCTAAAAGGAAAGCGTGACTGACTGACTGACTCTTTGACTGAACTATAAACGCACAACTCAACCAACTGAAAGAAATTTGGGAAACAGGCAGGTTTTATGACATAGACCACTATGAAAGTATTTAGCCATGTGGATCAAGCCGCTAACATGTAAGCTTAGGAAGTAAATATTTATGGGTACTCCTAACTTTCAACAGAACTAAATCTAAAAAGTTATAAACCGTCCTAAACGGCAATCAATATTGAACACGTCGAGGCCCTTGTATCAATAAAGTATTTATACAGCTCCTCTCAGCATGTCTTTTCCATTAGGAGACACTGGAGTGTTTGCGGTGAACAACTGACACTAAGTGGCGACAGATAAAAACGCAGGGGACGGTCTCGAGGAACCTTGGTGACATGTTCAAGTTCTCACAACGATTATAATAGAATTGCTGCGAATATTGAAGATCGGTGTATCGACGTACCTACCTACTAGTGCTTTTAAACCACAAGCATTCTCCATGTGATTTGAAATGTACTATTGTTTAGTAAGGTAAAAGGTTACAGGGTAATTTGGCGACGACGCTACGTTTGTACAGTTTTTACTAATTAAACAAAAGTAATCTAGTCAGGTCATAAGTATTGTCACACAGTAAAAACTTTTCTTTTAGAATGCTGGCCACAAAAAAGTTTATTGAATTCGAATTTCGAATTGTTCATGAAAATAAAAATGTATACTTTTCAGAATTTTACTCATTTTTAAATATGGAGTGGACGCTTAAAGAAGACCGTGTTGCAGTTATTGCGTTGCATCGTTGCGGTTACGCGCCAATTCAAATTTTTGACATACTGAAAAATTTGAATATAACCAAAAGATTCGTTTATCGTACCATCAAACGATACAATGAAGACTCTAGTGTAGATGACAGGTCAAGAAGTGGTCGCCCTCGGTCTGTTAGGACTCCAGCAGTGATAAAAGCTGTGAAGGCGCGAATTCAAAGAAATCCCAAACGTAAGCAGAAACTGTTGGCCCTTCAGATGGGGTTAAGCAGTGTAGTGGATAAGTAGTAAATATGTATGTATCTATGTATGATGTAAGCCTTAATATAATCTATTGAATAACAATATAGCAGTCAGTGTTTAAACAGCATTCACTAGTTTCATTTCCCTCCACGCCGATCCCTATATGGCGACCCTGCCTAAAAAGGATCGCGCGCGCGCGCCGCGACGCAGCGTTCGCGTTCATCTAATATTACAATAGATAAAGTTGGACTTTAAAATAAAATATTTAATTTAACTGAAATAAATTCAAAAAAATGTGTAACTCGCGTGTGCTTAAAGAGGACGTTTTCATAAACCAAAATGCCGCAGGAGGCAGCAATTCGGCGTCTACTGAACAGTTGCAAATTCATTTATCAACAATAAGCATAATTCTCATCGAGATGTGCACAATTATGTTTCTCGGAGTGTGCTATATCATGAATCATGTACAAGCAGTACAAGAAATGCCACCAATCGTGGATTCGACAACAAATCACCGGTAACATTCTGCGACGTTCATTAATCCGGAACAGAGCCCGAGACGATGTCTACGAGATTAACTACCGAGCTAATGGTGCTGGTGCTGGTGCTGGCGGTGATGACCATCCCAAATGAGACTGGTCCTGATCTTCTGTCCTGAGTGTTGGCGACAAAGCGTGACTTAAAAGTGATAGTGTTGTGCGGTAACTAAAGTGTGTTAACTAATAAAAATTGCGAACTATTGCGGATTTAATACAGTAATTAAATATAGAACTATGAGCTGAACTAAAATTATTTAAAGTAAATATATTATAAACTTAGAATTAATTGTATGTGCCTAACGTAGTGTTTTGTAATATGATATGAGTGTAGAGGATTTATGCCAATTATGTAATGAACTTTTGAACATACGAGCATATCTTATAAAAATAGGCCCTAGTAGAAGAAAAGGTGATGTCATAATTAAGAAAATTAAAGAGGCTGATACGATAGTTGCTAAGTTTAATAGAATTTTTGAAGGAATAAGTAAATTGTCTGATAAAATAGAGAGCGAGGAAAGTTTAAGATTAGACAGAAAGAGGCAAGAATTTATTAATTTGTACGATAGTATTTTAGATTTGTGTAGTAGTAACCCTCTCTCTCTGATATAAAGATTGCCATGAATTTATTACCAGTTTCATCTGATGATGAGGTAAGCATTAAACAATTAATTGACGGTATAGATTACTATCGATTAGAGTTAGACGGAGAATCCCAAAAGAAATTGATAAATTTTGTGCTTAAAAACAGACTTTCACAGAACTCGAAATTAAAATTAGAGACGAAATATGATAGTGTTGATGACTTGATCGCGGCTATGAAATTGCATTTATTGCCAAAGAAATCTTCCCCCGCAATTCAGGCTAAGCTAAATAATTTTAGGCAAAACAGTCTTTCATTAGAGGACTACTGTAGACAAATTACTAACATGTTTGTCGACCTGACGATATCCCAGTCCGAAGGAAACGAGTCAAATTATAAAGTTTTAAAACAAATCAATGAGAAACAGGCGATTAAAGTATTTTCGGACGGACTGAGAAATCGTCGCCTCGGCACAATTATAACAGCCAGAAACTATTCGTCCTTGAACGATGCAGTGCAGGCGGCCCTAGACGAGGACTCTCCACCGCCTCACGCTGGTAACATCATGACTATGCGTTATAATAACAACTATAATAACCGATATAACAATTACAGAGGTCGTTATAATTGGCAGCCAAGAGGTAACCGCGGATCAAATTGGCGAGGAGGAGGACAAAAACATCATAACACGAACCAAGGTCGTGCGACGGTAAGAGGTGCGAGACGTGGTAATCTCAAGGATCTTCCACAAAACGCGGATATCGAGGTAGGTCATACTATAATAATAATTACAGCTATGGATACCAACAAGGAACGAGTCAACAGCAGCAGCAGCAGTCAATGCATGTTATGACCAACTTAGAGAACCCTGAAACATCCAACAACGCAGCAGAGTTTTTTCGAGGCTAAAGAGATAATTATGTCTTGTAATAATACTTGCCATATAACTATAGGTACCTTAGATAATAGACAACATGACATGTTAGTTGACACGGGCGCATCAATATCTGCCATAAAGTACCAACACGTGAGCGACCAGAACATTCCTATCCATAACGAGAATCTTGTAGTCAGCGGTTTAGGAGGTAAAATCAATGCAATCGGATATGTTTATCTAGATCTCGTTATAGAAAATCAGATAGTGCCATAAGTTCTATGTTTTTAATTCTTTGCCTTGTAAAGCTAGTGACATACTGGGACATGACTTTTTAAGCAAACATGATGCAGTTTTGAACTTTGATGAAAGGTAAAGAGAATGCATCTGCAGATGCGTTGTCTCGAGTGATAGTGACTTCGAAAGATTTAAAAGAGATGAATGAATGTGTACTAGTGATGACGCGTGCTCAAAGAAGAAGAATGAATGATAATGACTTACAGAGTGATACGAATCATAACGACGACATTAGGCCTGATCAACCGAATGTAGTGGAAATTCAAACTAAACCCAAGAAAGGAGTAGAATTGAGATTTACGGATAGACAGACATTAGATTTATTACGGAGTAAAAATGAAATAAAATGTGAAAATAATAATTTCTCGTATGATAGTGTTAACTCTAATTTGTTTATAAACCCAGCTTCTCAATCACAAATGACGCGAGCCGAATTTGCGAGAGAGCTGAGTAAATTTTGTAAAGAAATATCGATCGATGAAGTGTTCATATTAAAAAATAAAGATACAAAAGTATTTGTAGAGAAATTAGTGAACGAGATAAAAAATAATAATAATTGGGAGGGCCCTCGGTTATGTATTTTAAAATATGTAGAGCGAATAGATAATATTGACGACAGAAAGGTTATATTGAACGACTTTCATCTGTTGCCCACTAGTGGCCACGCGGGAAGCAGACGAATGTTAAATAACATCAAGAAGTATTATTTTTGCCCTAATCTAGCGAATGATGTCAATAATTTTGTTAGTAAATGTCCTAAATGTCAAAAGCAGAAGTATACTATTATAGTTAAGGAGCCAATGGAAATTACGTCAACGGCAAATACAGCTTTTGAAAAAATATATTTAGATTTAGTAGGTCCACTTGATAGAGATAACAACAATTACACATATGCCCTTACGTTGCAATGCGAACTCACCAAATATGTATGTGCGATACCCCTTACTACAAAATCATCAAGTGAAGTAGCGCGAGCCTTTGTCACAGAGTTTATATTGCGATATGGTATTCCAAAACAGGTAGCAACAGACAGAGGTGCAGAGTTCATGGCAGACACATTTAAAGAGGTATGTAAACTTTTAAATATTACTAAATTAAATTCCACAGCATACCACCATGAAAGCATCGGAGCGTTAGAAAACTCACACAAAAACCTAAATTCTTTCTTGAGGATTCATGTAAGTGAAAGACCTGAAACGTGGAGTGATTGGCTACCCTTCTGGAGTTTTGCGTACAATACATCTGTACACACATCAACGAAGTTCACACCTTACGAACTAGTATTCGGTAAGAAATGTAGTTTACCCAGTAATCTCACTAAACCAGTAGAACCATTATACAATCATGATAGTTATCCCCTTGAACTCAAATATAGACTACAAGTATCGCAAGCAGAGGCGCGTGACAACCTTATAGCGAGTAAGCATAAACGTAAAGATAAATACGATACCTATACAAAGTCAGTCAAATATAAACCTAATGACAAAATTCTCATTAAAAATGAGTCTGGTAATAAATTGAACAATCTCTATACTGGTCCTTATATTGTAATTAGGGACTTATCGCCAAATGTAGAGGTAGATATTACTGGAAAGGTAGATTTAATTCATAAGAATAGAACTAAGCCTTATTATGAATAACAAACTAATTAAGATATAGATTATAGATATAAATTGTATAACAGTTTAGATTGTAACAACACTTATTGTGTTCTTTGTTATGATTTGAGCGAAACTTGAGAACATGTTATGCATTGTTTAATTATAATTTCATACGTAATGTAGCTATTATTAAGATATATATTTTATAAACACGTAGTTATGGTTATGTTTAATTATTACTTTATAACTATTGTAATCGAAAAATAATTAAACAAAATATGTAATTGAAATTGTAATTAAGTTGCTTTATGTACAATATATTTAGAAAATTGTTTTTTGTTTGTTTATTGGATATTATGCAAAAAAAAAATGTACTTTGTAATTTTTTTTTCTTTCTCTCGGTAGGAGATGTAGTGGATAAGTAGTAAATATGTATGTATCTATGTATGATGTAAGCCTTAATATAATCTATTGAATAACAATATAGCAGTCAGTGTTTAAACAGCATTCACTAGTTTCATTTCCCTCCACGCCGATCCCTATAGCAGAACCACGGTGAAAAGGGTGTTAAATGAAGACTTAGGGCTTCGGGCATATCGAAGAAAAACAGGACATCGTTTAAATGCTCGTCTAATGGACCTGAGACTGAAGAGATGCCGCGCTTTGTTGAAGCGGTACGCGAGAAAAAAATATCGAGAAATTCTTTTTTCGGATGAAAAAATTTTTACCGTAGAAGAGAGCTACAACAAACAAAATGATAAGGTGTACGCACACAGTAGTGAAGAAGCGAGCAACCGTATTCCGCGTGTCCAACGAGGTCATTTTCCATCCTCGCTCATGGTATGGTTGGGAGTTTCTTATTGGGGCTTAACAGAGGTACATTTTTGTGAGAAAGGTGTAAAAACGAATGCAGTTGTGTATCAAAATACAGTCCTGACGAACCTTGTGGAACCTGTTTCTCATACCATGTTCAATAACAGGCACTGGGTATTCCAACAAGATTCGGCGCCAGCTCATAGAGCGAAGAGCACACAAGACTGGCTGGCGGCGCGTGAAATCGACTTCATCCGGCACGAAGACTGGCCCTCCTCCAGTCCAGATTTGAGTCCGTTAGATTACAAGATATGGCAACACTTGGAGGAAAAGGCGTGCTCAAAGCCTCATCCCAATTTGGAGTCACTCAAGACATCCTTGATTAAGGCAGCAGCCGATATTGACATGGACCTCGTTCGTGCTGCGATAGACGACTGGCCGCGCAGATTGAAGGCCTGTATTCAAAATCACGGAGGTCATTTTGAATAAACTTTATGGTCATAAGAATCTATGTTTTGTTAAGTTCATTTTGGTATATAAATGGTTACATAATAAATAAACTTGTTCCAATAATTTTATATTAAACATGTGACAGAATTTATGACCTGACTAGGTATATAAGTAGATAAAACAGTTATATCAAAAAAGCTCGCAAGCAGTTAATATCGTTTTATGGGCGTCACGTACTTTAACATATTTATATTTTTTTAAATTCCTAAACACTGATCCTATGAGGGTGGATGTCAGAATTTATATTGTGGGTGTTGATATCAGCTCTATAAACTTGTAGGTATGTTTAGCCGCTGGTCACGATTTTGAAAATCTAATGACTGATCAGTGTGCCACAAATTCTCAAAATGCCGTTTACCTCAGTTGTTAATCATCCGATAAGTAAGCAGCTTAAGCTTGCGTCGATCGTTCAGTTATTTAAGCTTTCCTTTTATACATATTATCGATGTATGTTTGTATAGAGTATAAAATAATAATAATAATAGGGTTTATACTCCAACGAACAGGTTACCCTCCTTACACTGTCAGAGTCAAAGCATAATCACAATTATAGGTTGTGTGGCCAAATGCAGTTTCAGGTCGCCAAGATGATGATTTATACTTAGGTATGAAAAATCACTCCCGAGTCAAATACAAAACCAACATTGACTTAACACGAACCCTTCTTGACCCATTAAAGCGTGTTGTAAAGATAACAAGGGCTTCCCTCAAGTTCCGCCGGCTGCCGTCGACAGCGAGTTTCGCACAGATATTTACTTACATTGTAAAATTGATTCCTCTTGCGGCGACACCTCCAGGCTCGAGTCATTACACAATATGACGCGTTCATGTTCCCTAATGTGAAGGTCCCTTGTTTGCTAACACTTGTCTAATAAAATGTTTCGTAAATATTAGTGGTAGCAAGATATGAATCCTTTCTTATGTCTCAGTCATGAAAGGAACCCGTTTCAAATTTCGGAAGGCGTTTCAAATTTCATCATTCTAGGTTCTGGAGTCTCTACGATGATAAGTCAGTCAGATAATAGATAGACTACGAGACACAACTAACTAATTAAGACTATTTAATAACTGACTGACTGACTAATTCATGAGTTCAGTTGTTTTCAAATGTGGTTAAACTAGCAAGATGAGTTTAGTTTTTAAAATAGTGCTTTGACGAAAACATTAAGATTCGCATATTTAATTAATCGAGTCAAATTGTCCAAGAACGAAATAATAAAATTATGATTTTTTATATCTGTCTAGTGAAGTATCAATAACGAACCGTAGCGTACGTAGCTGAAATAAATGACGTTGTGTCTAATTGATCCGTTTTTTCCAGCTGTACAACACGAGCGTGCGGCCCGCCCCTCAGTCTCCGCCCAACATCAATTAGCGCTACAAAAGCTCGGCTACAACTTCTCGAGACAACAGGCTTTTATACCATCTCCCACACCACTCACATTCTCCACATTCCCCCCTCTTCATCCGTACAGCGGGCTCGTACCGGCACTCTCCGATACTTTGCCGAACACACACAATTCTTACTTAGACAGGACATTTCAAGATTTCTCTCCTTCGAGAATATCTGAAACCCCAGACGTCGTTCAATTGAACCCGCTCTCGGGCGCGGCCGGTGCGCTTAGCTCCTTGAGTTCATTCAAGATCCCGCTATTCTCGCCGTCACTGCACTATCCCGTACCGCATCCCGGATATTTCCCTACAAACATATTTTACCCTCCGGTGATATCGAGCGGCACTCCCTCCTCGACTATAGAAAGTGAGTACAGAATTATTTATTCGCTACCACATTTTTGAAATATTTTACATATAAAATACATTAGAACGACGATTTTCAGATTCAAGCGATAGTGGATTATGTGCACCTTTACTAACACCGACGCAAAATTCTCCAGAAAAACCAGACTCGCAATTATCTGATAAATTGAAGGAAGACGAAGTATCGAGTTCAGAAGAAGCATTTAAAGCCAACTGCCCCCTAGAAAGTACGTCCATAGAAGGTAAGCAGGTTTCTTTTGACGTAGTTAAGTTTGTATTAAGCTATCGGATATTCTTATCCTACAAATATTATAAAGGTGAAATGTTGTATGCGAGTGTGTATGGTTTTTTGCCTTTTTACGCAAAATCTACAAAACCGATTGTGATGAAACTTCGTATGAAAATAGCTAGTAAACTGAAAGAATAAACAGGCTACTTTTTTTCCCGATTTTTTCGTGGGATCGGCACTTACGCGGATGAAGTCGCGGAGCTCAGCTATAATAGGTTTTAATTTTAAATTGGTTTTATGATGAAATTATATACTTTTATCAATAGATTCAAGAAGTGGTCAACTGCATTCTCCTGTAAGCTTCGAGCCTCCTGCACACGTCGTCTCAAGATCTTCACAGTCTTCACATTACGAACAGAAGGAGTTCATACAAATCGACAACAAGGAACGACATAGAAGCAATCGAATAGAAAAGAATGATGAAATAACGTCAAAATTTACGAAATATTACGAGCATTGTAAGATCTTGGGTGATGGGATCTACGACCCTGTGGCTAAGCTTCTAGTGGCCTCTGTGAGGTGGTTGCACGGAGTGAGGGCTTTTACTCAAATGAAAGCATCAGATCAAACTGCTCTTCTTCATCGCAACTGGAAGGAACTATTTGTTCTTACTGCTGCTCAGTACTCTTACTTCTTTGATGAAGGTAATTATAATGTCAGAAATAAACGCTGTCTGCTTGTTTGTCTGGTAACTGTACCTTTACTTATATAAACATTTGCAACACCGATGAGGAGTCGTTCAAGTAGGCGTGGTAAACCCCTCTCTACCTGGCTTAGCTGAACATCTGCCAAAACATGGTTACTATGACTTGATGATTGATACTCAGTGATCGAGAATCTCTTTGCCACATAAACCCGTAGCTACTACAAGTTTAAAATAAGATTGTGGAAACCCAAATGAACTCAATAATCTAGATTCTACACAGGTGAATTAAAAATGTATAATAAAGCCAATAGACACAATTTCTTGCTGTGATGTATTATGATTCGATTTGATTGCATTTCACGCAGGTGGTATTTAATATAATGCACGTATACACGTACATACACGTATTATCAAGTCATCTAGATGACTTTTTGTTATTTGCAGATCACGTAACATCAGTTATATTTGCGAAACAGCCGAGCTACAAGGAAGAGTTGAAAAAGATAACATATCTCTTGAAGAGGATATCTCAGTGCAAACTAGATAAACCTGAGTATGATTGGATCAAGACTGCTTTGTTGTTTCGTTCTGGTGAGTCATACACTTATTTTATTGGACTTTGGAGGTAGGTACTTTGCACGTGAAGGTAAATTTCAAACCAGAGGGCCAATTCGCTATTGCGCACTAGTGACTCTTTGGCATTTTCCAACTTTATCGCGCAATCCACTACCAAGTTTACGTCAAATTTAAGAAACGTCGTTTAAGTTAAGCTCTCTATAACTCTAAGGGCATTTTATTTTTGTCAGTTATAGTGATAGTCACCAGTGCATTAAAGCCAATACGGTTAATAGTGATAGACACCACCGGTGTCTATACGCCATAGGCCCTCTGGCTCAGACAAAACTGTCGTGAAGCTTGAGCGTGTGGTAGAGAATGTTCCGAGTGAAGGACCACCTCAGAGCAAAGATTAATATTTCTTCTGGAAGGACCCATAAAACAAAGTTAAACTCATTGCAGATACTCCCGCATCTTCACACATAGAAATGCTGCTAGATCAAACGATAGCATCGATGACCGAGCAATGTTTTGCCGAAGACCTGCCACGTTTCGGTCGAGTGATGCTCCTTATAGCTAACGTCTGTTGTCTGGCTAACCAAGGTGTTTTAGAGCAACTGCTATTCCCTAATTTTAGTAAAGGCGATCTCAATCATGCGTTGACTCGTATACTTATGTTTTCGTCTACTTTGTAAAGTAGCTTTTTATTCAGTTTAAAAATATGTGAATGTAAGTGATGTAACAAATACTCAAATTTTCGGATTAGATGTTTTGTTAAGAGGCCTTTTACAGCTGGACGCTCTCTCGCTCGGACTATTTCATACATTTTGCAATATAAATTAATTGAATTAACTTTTTGAAAATTCCTCTATGAATTTATATTTCAAAATGTATCTTATAGTGCAAGCGAGAGAGCGTCCAGTTGTATATATAAGGTATCACTAACTAACGCTTGCTGTTCTACCTCTATAACTCTTCTACGTCTTTTTAAAACAAGAGAATACACTCAATCACACATAATTCTATGTAAAAGGAGCTATAAAAATGCCAAAAATTTTTCTGAAAGGCGACTATTCAATATCGAAAAGAAATTATCAATAGTTAATGCGAATATTCGTTAAATCACTAGTGAATATTTCTCTCTGCTCTCTCCTTTATTATATGTACTTACTTATCTAGTTTTAAAGATGTAACTGGATAGATAAAGCTAGATTTTAAAATGTTAGCTCATGAGTGCGAGTATTACACGAGGTTCATGTAAGTAGATTTGGTAGAGCTAAGAGCGCTCTCACACTACGCCCGAATCAGATCAAAATCAGTCATGACGGATCGAATTCGGATAATGCTGTTGAATCACTACTTCCGGTTCGAATCCACAATGAGAGAGGAGATTGGCAGAGCAGACAAACGGGTGACTCTTATCTCTAATGTCTATAGGTACTCTAAACTACAGGAAGTAGGTTTAATTAGATCTACGCGGCTGTAGATATATCATATCGGCATTTAACGGATTCGAATAAGACGTAGTGTGTGCGCTCTTACAATGCAGCTCTCGGTTATAATAATAATGTTACTAATATTTAAAGTTGACGCAAACTAGGGCCGGCCGCGCCCCAATACATCGCATAACAAAAAGCCAACTTTATATACGACCCGCAGGCAGATACGGCTCCTGTGTGTTGGTTTATTCATAGACAAATTCCTAAATCTATAGGTTCATACTTATAAAATGTTAGAGTGATGCAGGCGGATTTATGTTATTGGTATGCGTTGTGTTGCGGTGCGGCTCCCTCTAGTTTGCGCTTAGCTTTAGTAAAACGTCGTGTATTTTGAGGCTGGACGATGATGATACTATTATGTATGATTCTATTTTTATTATATTATTATAGGTATGTACCTAGTCAGGTCATAAGTATTGTCACACAGTAAAAACTTTTCTTTTAGAATGCTGGCCACAAAAAAGTTTATTGAATTCGAATTTCGAATTGTTCATGAAAATAAAAACGTATACTTTTTAGAATTTTACTCATTACAAGCTTTATATTACTTTCACCTGTCTGTTGTCTGTCTGTCTGTCTGTCTGTAGTCAAATCTTGCAAGTTTGATTTGACCCACTTCCCGGTTTCCAATTGAGCTGAAAATTTGCATGCGTGTGTAAATCGGATGACAATGCAATATTATTATGACATGGAGCTGATCTGATGATGGAGCTGGAAGGTGGCTATAGGAACTCTGTCATTAAACAACGCAACCCCATCGAGTTTGGGCTCATTTGATTCGTCTTGACGAGTATTATATGATGCAAGATGGTAATGATAATTAAAGCTTGTTTTTAAAAAGTATTTTTAAAATTTCACTTGTTTTTAAATATGGAGTGGACGCTTAAAGAAGACCGTGTTGCAGTTATTGCGTTGCATCGTTGCGGTTACGCGCCAATTCAAATTTTTGACATACTGAAAAATTTGAATATAACCAAAAGATTCGTTTATCGTACCATCAAACGATACAATGAAGACTCTAGTGTAGATGACAGGTCAAGAAGTGGTCGCCCTCGGTCTGTTAGGACTCCAGCAGTGATAAAAGCTGTGAAGGCGCGAATTCAAAGAAATCCCAAACGTAAGCAGAAACTGTTGGCCCTTCAGATGGGGTTAAGCAGAACCACGGTGAAAAGGGTGTTAAATGAAGACTTAGGCTAGGCTTCGGGCATATCGAAGAAAAACAGGACATCGTTTAAATGCTCGTCTAATGGACCTGAGACTGAAGAGATGCCGCGCTTTGTTGAAGCGGTACGCGAGAAAAAATATCGAGAAATTCTTTTTTCGGATGAAAAAATTTTTACCGTAGAAGAGAGCTACAACAAACAAAATGATAAGGTGTACGCACACAGTAGTGAAGAAGCGAGCAACCGTATTCCGCGTATCCAACGAGGTCATTTTCCATCCTCGCTCATGGTATGGTTGGGAGTTTCTTATTGGGGCTTAACAGAGGTACATTTTTGTGAGAAAGGTGTAACAAGTGAATTTTTAAAAATACTTTTTAAAAACAAGCTTTATTTATTATTATTATCTTGCATCATAAAGTACTCGTCAAGACGAATCAAATGAGCCCAAACTCGATGGGGTTGCGTTGTTTAATGACAGAGTTCCTATGGCCACCTTCCAGCTCCATCATCAGATCAGCTCGATGTCATAAAAATATTGCATTGTCATCCGATTTACACACGCATGCAAATTTTCAGCTCAATTGGAAACCGGGAAGTGGGTCAAATTAAACTCGCAAGATTTGATTACAGACAGACAGACAACAGACAGGTGAAAGTAATATAATGCTTGTAAAAACGAATGCAGTTGTGTATCAAAATACAGTCCTGACGAACCTTGTGGAACCTGTTTCTCATACCATGTTCAATAACAGGCACTGGGTATTCCAACAAGATTCGGCGCCAGCTCATAGAGCGAAGAGCACACAAGACTGGCTGGCGGCGCGTGAAATCGACTTCATCCGGCACGAAGACTGGCCCTCCTCCAGTCCAGATTTGAGTCCGTTAGATTACAAGACATGGCAACACTTGGAGGAAAAGGCGTGCTCAAAGCCTCATCCCAATTTGGAGTCACTCAAGACATCCTTGATTAAGGCAGCAGCCGATATTGATATGGACCTCGTTCGTGCTGCGATAGACGACTGGCCGCGCAGATTGAAGGCCTGTATTCAAAATCACGGAGGTCATTTTGAATAAACTTTATTGTCATAAGAATCTATGTTTTGTTAAGTTCATTTTGGTATATAAATGGTTACATAATAAATAAACTTGTTCCAATAATTTTATATTAAACATGTGACAGAATTTATGACCTGTAGGTATATATAATTTATATTAAAAATCAGATATAATTTAAATATTAGTGCCATTCGTTACCTGTTATTAGGTGTACTTACTTTTACTCGTAGGTGTTTTTCCCGTTTACACCTACCTACTAACAATAAATATTTATCTTATTATCTTTATCATTAAGTACTATAATTTCTTTATCTAGTCAAGATTCTAGTCCTTGAATGTAATAATTAGAGGTATATAATAAGCTTTAGCTATGATATTTGATAGTTCCTGATTTTATTGTGCTATGAATAAAATAATATCTTTAAGTATATTGGCTGTAGGTACTTACTTTTTATTCTTACGATATAATAATATGTACCTAGGGCTCGAGGCTTTATGCCCACATTGAAAAATCAATACTTAGCGGACGACTTACAACATCTACGGGTACTTATCTCTGTCTCTGTGCCAATGCGCTGTGCGATGATAGATTAGTCAACTATTTCCTACTCCAAATATCATCTCCACGCCAGTTCTATATAGCCTCATTCACATTCAGCCGAAACGGGTAGTGCAGTGAGCAGGGCAGTGCACACATGCCTTGCTCAATGTCCTGTTCACTGCCTTATCCGTTTCGGCTTAATATAAAATGGGGTACCTATATATTGTGTTTGTTACCTACTCATACCAAATCGACTCTTTTTCTACCGATAGAACAGGAATAAAAGAACAAAAGATCAAAATATTCTTCAAGATAATAAATTGTATTGTGAAGTTCAAATATATTACTCCTATAACCGTTTAAAGGTGGTATAACGAATAACCATATAATAAACCAAAATGCAACGTGGCACCCCAACATGATGATGGTAAAGTCTTCGAAACCAGCTAAAAACGCTGGCACACATGTCACTGTTACCACTAGAATGTCGACACAGATGAATATGATGAGTGCCCATTCGTATATAATGATGAATTGTTCATTGTATGTAATATAACCAACTATTAGTATGACGTGGAAGCCACATGATATGACTCCTGCCATAACATAGACGTGGACAATAGCGGCTGTGACGCTCTCAGAAACGCCGTGTTCAATGTAAACTGGGCTCAAATACCCTGATGCTAGTATCAGCGTAGCGCTCACCAATAACCCGAGTGTAGCGATCCCTTTAATGCCGCCCTTCAAACATAAGCAAAAGCAACATTTCCTCCAGACGCAACAACGGTTCAATACCGTAAGGGTCATTACGCGAACTCAGCGAATCTAAAAACAAATAACTTATATCAATAGATATCATCATCATCATCATTATTTTAAATTTTAGATAACAGTCATTAGTGTAGAAGGGATTCCGTTCTAATTATCAATATGCAAAAGCAAAGTTTCCATCAATAGATATTATCGTCATAATAATAATCCTCAGCCTCTTTCCACAGCTGGGCAAAAGCCTGCCATCTTCCTCTGTCTTGTGACTTGTGCAGATCGCATCCTGGTATTTCCTGCTATCTTGATGATGTCGTCATTCGACGAAAATCATAATGGAAAATTACAGGTATCATTGCATAAGAGAGTATATATTATATTGTTTCATACGTAGAATGTAGGTTTTCCCCGTATACTTATGGGTACAATATCTACTATTTATTACTTATTTGCTGATTAATAAGTAACATATTAAACAAACATTATCACGACTGTATGCACATTGCTTCTAAAGCCATTCGTCACAGGTAAAATTGCGAACAACAGGAACCCCCAGAATAATATTTGACACGACGCAAAAACCACACTAAATTCGAATTGGTTCGCTATAACTGCTGACGTTGTGACGAATGTGGTTAATATAACGTTGATGCAGATGTAGGAGATGATGGCCCATTGGTAGGCGAGGATGAGGAGGCCATTGTATGTGGTTACTGCCATGAATAACATCACGTGGACGCAGCAGGACAAAAGTCCTAACGCCGCGTAAACCTCGACTAATACATCAGCGACTAGGGATGGCACTCCATAGTTTACCAGGTAAGGGCTCAAAAATCCATAGCTCAGTACCAAAATAATGCTTGGCACCAGCCCTACTAAAGCTATTATCATCGTACCAACTTTCAAGGAAATGCAATAGCAACAACTTCTTGATACAGGGTATTTGTTTAATAAAGATCGAGTCATTTTTCGGGACTTCTACGAATCTGAAAATAACGAAATTACTGTCTTAAATTAAGGTAGTTGCATAAATAAGGTAGTTTAAGGTTTAAGGTAGTTGCATAAATTAAGGTATTTGCATAAATAAGGTAGTTGTGTATAACAATAATACATAGGTACTTAGTTGTAGAAAAAATCCAAAACACCCAATATTGATTATTAGGAATAGACTTAAAATAAACCTTTGTAAGTATGTTTCTATTACAATATAGGTACTGAATAGCCTTTTCCTGATGAGAACTTTCGTAGATTTGCCCACTGAGGGTTTGCCCATTTTCCTTAGGATTTTCTAAAGGCGCGTTCAGACGACACGCATCCGTCAATCCGTCACAGCGCCACGGCACGCGGCACATTACGCGCATGCTTCGTGTTCTAAATCCATATTATTGCACTTAGCCCAGTCAATGAGTGCCCAAAAAGGGTATGTGGATCGAAAAGTCGAAAGCAGAAAAACTAACTTAGTAACTTTGTTTGGACTAGTTAGGAGATAAAAATACTAAAAGTCCCCACCCCTCCGAGGTGAGCCCGATGGGGGGGAGGCCAAAGAAGGTCCCATTTTTAGGTTTTTTGCTTATATGTCAAAAACTGTGCGTTGTACCATATTTTGTAGTACTACATTATTAAACCTCATAAAATTTTCTACAACATCGGCCTTGACACTTTTTATCTATCTCCAATCGTTGTCCAGCTATGAGCTTCCAAACATGGTCTATTTTGAAAACGCTTAAATTAGTTTTCCATACAAAGTCAATAAAAAAATCTTAAAAATAAAATTTGACCAACTTATGGTTGTCGTATCATAATGAAACTTTGTAAATGTCTAGAAATCTGATGACAGTTTAATAATCTGGTACCACTGAGCTGATCTGATGATGGAGCCAATGAAACTCTTCAATGACGATTAGTAAACCCGTTGAGTTTGGGCACATTACAAAAATTTTATGAGGTTTAATAATGTAGTACTACAAAATATGGTACAACGCACAGTTTTTGACATATAAGCAAAAAACCTAATTTCGATCCACATTTCTTCTTTTACTGGACTAACTGACATATTTGATTTATATTAAAACATTTTAGATTCAGATTGTCCAAAACGAGCCATAAATCATTTTTAGGGAATTGTGTACGTTTACATAATAAAATCCCTGAGGAAATAACGGGGCTCACAGAAGGTAAATTCAAAAGCCGTGTTAAAGACATATTTCAAAAGAAAGCCTATTATAAAATTAGCCAATACATAAGACAAAGATACCTGGAAACCTCTGCAACCACCTGTAAATAAATTATGTAACAAAGATAAACATTGTAAACACATATTTAAAACAAGCAATCCCTACGAGTTTCTTGCTCGTTCTTCTCATGAAGGTGCCTTGCGAATGAGCGGTAGAATATTAAAATAAAATGTAACTTGCAAAAGTGCTCCATTGTAGCCTATTTGAATAAATGAATTTTGAGTTAGAGTTTGAAAAATTTAATTTGAGTCTGATGACTTTTATGAATCATAAGTCATCAGACAATAAATAAAATTAATTGCGAGTGGACCGCATTCGCCATCTTGCTCCACTTTATTATCGCCGGATACAGACGAATACACGCGGATACGATAATGAAGAGGGCATATTCGGCTCTATCCGCCGGGATTCGTCTATGTCCGCCTGAGTCCGCATCTGATCCGTGAATTGTCGGTTTTTCGAACACGTATCAAAGGGAATCGACGGATGGTTGCGTTCAGGTGCCCACACTATCGCCGATCATTCATTCGCCGTCGGACAGTGCAGCGTTGCACTCGTGTGTATTTTATAATTTTATTTAAATATAGCTATTCAGCACGTACTTTAAATGGCTAATGCTAGTGGGTGGTCAAATGAAGAGATTTTCTATAGATTATAGATACCTACATCATAAATAGGTTATGTATTTAAGTTACACTAATCGCTAAACTTATTTTCTATAGATCTTTTTCTCCATTTCTTTTTACAACTTTTCGTTAAACCACATTTACATAGTGGTTATATACCGCTATTAAATAAATTGTCGCAGCAGCAACACACTCCACGTCCATCTTGTACGGTGGACGATCAACAAAGTGATACCCTCACGTTTACCGCCGATAATGTGGATGCTTGCACGATGTACGTGCCGTATATAGACAAACACACGGATAACGAGCATCGGCGCTAGTGTAGTGGCTGCATTAAAGCATACCTACTCGTACCTCGCGTAGGTACGCTCTGTTAATTGCAATTCGAGATTTATTTATGTGTAAAAGTAACTGTTATCAGTTATCATCTAATTCAAATTCAACAAATTTCAAAGCGCGCGGGTTATAGGTACACGGGCCGGGGCGCGCGATTGGCGGGCGCGTGACTCGTGACGCGTGCGTGTCGTAGGGTGGTCGTAGGTCGTAGGCCGTAGGAACACGCCCTTACTGGTGACGGTGGGTGCCATATTATGACATAAGGTAATTTGTTACACTAATCACTATCAATGAAAATCTCTATCCTTCTTCATTGGATGAAATCGCAGTCCTTTTAATTATTCGTTAAAGTGCAAGTATGTCGGAGTCAAACATTACGGGTAACAATAAAAAATCCAACCAATCTGTGTTGCAATTATAAATAATTTAAAAAACAAAACGTAGAGAAACATCGAAGAATGTTGTGGCATGTGACGCTCTAAAAAAATACTATACGTCACTTGCTGATGATTATGTCAATGTCAAAAGCAAGTTTACGATTTTCGGAATTTCGAACCGAGGCCGAGTCCGAGGCAAGTAGAATAGAACTTAATAGAAGGCAGAAGGCTGCCTATGGCGGCAAATAGGAAGACTTGTGAATTGGCACAGTAGTTTTTAAAAAAATGATTTTAATGTTGATTTATTTCACACTGTGAATATTTATTTTAGTTATAGAAAATAGTAGTTTTTAAAAGTGATCAGTGAACAGATGCTTTAAAAAATATGGATAATACGGTCAAAGAAGATGAGGTAAGAAAATATTTGTTCATTTTTTAAACTTTTGGTAAGTACAATTTGTTTATTTTTACGTTTATTTTATTAGTCTTATCACCCACAATTTATTGTTCAACTGGTTATTGCCTCATTTATTCTGCTATTCAAATTAATCAAAGGAAAATTAATGTTTTACACTTTAATAACAAGTTAACTTCAAAGTTATTTCTCTGTTAATCCCACTAAAAATATTTTAAAAATTGAGACCTTAGTAATTAAAGCTGAACCATTCTAATAATATTAAATAACGGAAAGTTTGTATGTTACCTAAGCCTATCAAATTACAAATCATTTATTCAAACAGGTTACATTGGACCACTTTTGCTCTAGTAAAAGAAACTAAACTTTTGCAAGATTTATGTGATGATCATAATTATTCATGTAGGTAAAATTATTTACAGAAGAAGACACCATGGTACAAGAAAATAACCATAGAGCCTACAATGTTCTTCTACATGATGGCATTTATGATAACCAATGTGATAGAACAAACTTTCTATGTGTTCCAAACATGTCACATTAACCATGGCTACAGTACGGATATCTGCTACAATATTAGTGATTACGAAGACATTAACAAGGAAGTTCAGGTATGATTAGTCACAAATTTACTTACTGGTACTGATAAGCGGGCTGGTTTTCCGCAACTGGGCCACTCGGCCCATTTTGCGTGCATGTCACTAATAATTATTATATTATAGAATAGAATAAGTTATTTGAACAACACAAATACAATAGAAAATCTTTAAAAAAAAATCTTAATCTTACTAATGTTATTTTTTTTTATGTGATGAAGTAGAAGACGAGCAAGACGCTCTCCTGATGTTAAGAGATAACGGCTGCCCATAATCAGTACAGTGTTACCTAGGATTTCACAATTATGTGAAATTCTAGGAGCACTGCACCAACGCTTCTTACTCAAGAGTCATGAGATGTTAAGACTCTTTAGCCCAGTAATTTCACTAGCTACAGTGCCCTCCTACCGGAGCACAGTGATGTTTGCACATCACTGCTCAGGCGGTAGAATAACTGGCACTGTTGGGGTACCCACCTAGACGACCTCCTGCAAAGGAAGTCTACCCCCGGTTATAAACCTAAAATGTTGTAATGGATGTTTGTTACTCTTTTACGCCTAAACGGGTGGACATATTGAGACTGAAATTTTGTATAGGGATAGCTTAGACCCTGGAGTAACACATAGGCTACAGCGTACAGTGTGTAAACCTCTGGGCTCAGCTAGTCTTATATTATCAGAATTGAGGCTAGAAAAAAATTAAATATGTGTAAATAAATAATGTAAAAGAATGATCCTAAACTAAACATTGCCAACCATTGTTCATACTATCAGGCAGTTAAATTATTATTTAATGCTTTACTAGTGGTTTAAAGACCACAAACATTGACAAACTAAACATTTTTCACTGAAACTAAAGAGAACTTTACTGGAAGGGTGTTTCTTCTCCATTGCTGAATTTATTAATTTAGGAAATGATAATATTGTTATTTAATAAATTCATGCCAGGGTGGCAGGCGCCAGAAAAATGCTGCTTTCTGGCTATACCTCTTCCATTTGACCACCACCACCTTTTGAACATCTTCCTTAGTAAAATTATTGGCTCTGAAGTCATCCCTTAACTTACTTTCTATCTATCTATTCACCCTGTATCCACCCACTGCAAGGTATAGGCCTCCACATGGTCACACCACACCTTCCAATCCTGCGCGATTCTCATCCAGTACCTTCCGACATACATGACCATAATATCATCTGACCATCAGGCTGGTGGTAGTGGCAATGATCCCTTAACATTACTAAAAAAAAAATCATAGGAAATACTAAGGTGCTTTAACTATTACTTGTACAATGGATTGTAATTTGTAGGTAACCGTATCAACATTTCACCAATGGAATGGGATAGCCAGCCACATTGTGCCTTTAGCCCTTGCTTTCTTCCTTGGCTCGTTCAGTGACAAAAGGGGCAGAAAGTTCATCATATTAGCCGGCTTAGTAGGAAAGCTCTACTTTTCTTTCATGATAACCATTATAACTATGACTTGTAAGTAAATCCTACTAATTTTATAAAGGTTAAAGTTTGTTTGTGAGTGTGTATGTTTGTTGCGCTTTCCCGCAAAAACAATTAAACCGATTGCGATGAAACTCGGTATGTACATAGCTGGAAACCTAGAAGAACTACTTTGTATCCCGATTTCCTCACGGGATCCTTATTTACGCGGGTTAAACTCTCGACGCAACTAATACCTATAGTCTATTAACTTAGAACCAATATCTGCTGGAGTAGACAAGTTCTAGAGTGGAGACCACGGCTTGGCAAACGTAGTGTAGGGCGCCCTTAGGAGAGATGGGGTGACGATGTCCTGGAAGTCGCTGGGAGTGATTCGAGGAAAACAGAGAACCGAATCGAGTATCGTGCCATGGATAAGGCCTATGTCCAACAGTAGACGAATTTGGGCTGATGATGCAAGTCATGATAATTCGGATGTTATCTAAATATAAATGGAAAAGGGTGACTGATTGAGTGTCTGATCTAGCAACACACAGTCCAAATAGCTGACCATATATAGGTAGGGTTAAGATTTGGAAATAGAATACATTTTATGATGTAGACCTTCGCTAAGAAAGGACTTCCGCACGCGGTCAAAGCAGCGAGCGTAAGCTGGTTTCCTAAATACTTTTATTATATAAACTATGTAAACAACTAAACTCACGGATATAAAAGTCGAAGCTGGCTCAGCGTCGCGACCTCGAGACGTGAGCTCCTGATGAAGGGCATCGTAATTGTCCAAAACCCAGGGTAGCCTAGCTTCGACTTTTATATCCGTGAGTTGTCGTTTGTTTGGATAACGCTCACGTTAGTCGTACTTTTATAATGTTTTTTTTAGCATGGCCCATAGAATATGTGATATATTTCGCTGCATTTCCAAGCGCTTTAACGGGGGCAGACTTGGCTATCTTTGCTGGTTGCTTTGCATACATAGCTGATGTATCCTCTGTCAGTAGCCGGACCTTGCGAGTGGGCATATTGGACGTTGTCTACTTGAGTGCTATGCCTTCGGGTATTGCTATAGGTAAGTTACTAAAAGTAAGATACAGATAGAATTTAGGTAATAAATGCTAGCTGGTCAAATAAGGCATTTGCAACAAAAAATGTGATTCAGAGAAGGCTTGCTGCGAGATATGAATAGGATTTTAAAGAGGCTGGAGCATTATTTTAGGATCAAATCTATTGGTATTATACTACATTTCAGCTCATTCAGTTTTGTTTAATATACATAGAAGTAAGAAGACGAGTAAGATGCTCGCCTGATGGTAAGAGATAACACTGTCCTTAATCAGTAAGTACAGAGTGGCACCCAAGATTTCACACTGATGTAAAATTGTAGGTTCATTACACCAATGCTTCCCACTCAAGAGGCATAAAATGTTAAGACTCTTCAGCCCAGTAATTTTACTAGATACAGTGGGGGGGGGCCCAAACAGTGCGCCTAACTTTTGCCTATATAATATTATTAGTAGACTTTCATCGCTGAGCGTCTGTCTCATCTCGTTTATTAAAAAATAGTACTATACTGTGTGATTTAGACAAGAAAATAACCATAATAACATTATTTTTTGTCTTGTCTAAATCACAATAAACATAATATTTAACTGTATTTATTGTAAGGCAAAACCGCTGAGCACTGCTAGTAAATAATAAACTATTTAAGCGTGTCTGGGCTTTAGATATTAAATTGATAAATGAGATGCCCTGACGTACCTTATCATTTGTTCGGATAAGATCTAAGATCTGCTACTTATCATTATTTAGCACGATGTATTATGTACTTAGGTATTGAAATATAACCGAGTCATATAATACGCCTAATCCCGCCTCATGTTTTGTAAACCAGGCCTAACGCAAAACGAAGACAAAAGAAAACAGAAACGAAACGTCAGACAACTAATTTTATAAAAGCGAAAGTATGGATGTGTGTGTTTGTTAATTCTTCATAACCAAACTGCTGAACTGATTAATTTGACCCTGCCTGAAATAAAATAATATTATAATGCTTTTCGTTGAAAATGTTCATTTCTTAATTTTATTGCACGTTTTATTTTTGCCGTTTTTTATCTCAGAACGAACATTTTCTTGAACAGTGTCTTGTTTCTATTAGGTAGTATTAAGACCCTTTTTTAAGTTCTTAAGTATAAATATACTCCTATTAATTTATTTCTAAGTTTTTGTACATAACTATTATGGCATTTTAATAAAGAGTTGTCTCTACCTATCTATTATAATTAATGTTCTAAGTACTTTTACTAGTACTTAGAGTAGTCACAATCAAGAAAGTGTACATATTTCTCGTTTACAAAACTCAATACACCCATTGTTTTCAGGAAATCTTCTTTACACAAAGGTGGTTAACCGGTCTTTTACTGCGATGTTCGCTATAAACACATGCCTAATGGTCGTAGCAACCGCATACTCTTTCATCTTCCTCAAATACCAGACTAGGCCAGAACAGAAATCATTGAAGGATGCTGGAGTTAAAAACCCCATCACCGACTTCCTAGATGTCAATAATATTGTAACCACATTACGCACGTTAACTAAGAAAAGACCAAACAATCGAAGACTGTTTTTGTGGTTGCTACTCATTTCCATGGCCTTCTACACGTTTCAAAGAGGTAAGATGTTTTCTGCAGATTTATTAAATAATCCATTTATATAAAGTTTTACGATATTGTCTACTTCTTGAGATAAGAACTACTTGTTTTGTTTGTTGTGTAATCTCCTTATCAAGTACTCGTACGTACTTGTGAAACCGACGTCTAGTTGCGCTGGGCGCTATAATAAGATGGTGACAAAAAAATAGCGCACTATGTTGCTTGGAGGATCATGACGTCACTCATGACGTCATTTTCAAGTAGGTACTTGTAGTAGTATTTGTAACGAAAGCGACTTAAAAGCGCTTATACAATTTGACGCTTTCTCGCTTGTACTATTTGACACATTTTTTAATATAAATTCATAGAATTAACTTTTTGAAAATTCTATAATTGAAGCCCAGCATAATATTGTTGCACACATTTGTTTGTAATTAAATGCCATGGGGAGAAAAAAAATTAGAATCTCCCCATGTAATTTTTAGTAGGTAGGTATATCAAACTGGAAATACTTCAAAAAAATTATAAGCGCTCTTAATGCAAT
Source organism: Hemithea aestivaria (assembly GCA_947507615.1). NCBI lineage: Eukaryota > Metazoa > Arthropoda > Insecta > Lepidoptera > Geometridae > Hemithea > Hemithea aestivaria. The sequence goes on from OX382323.1 coordinate 9,489,378, forward strand.
AGCTACAAAGAACAGGCTCTAAGTTCGTCAGCGATCATAGATATACCTGTATGTAACAACTGAGTACTTATTTATTAAAAACTTGCCAATCCCAGTTGCTTAGTCTTTAAAGCACCTCCCTGATTTTTTTAAAAGTATTAACATAAATGGTAATAATTTTCAGACGAGCGTCCAGTAATGTACCTGTACACGTCGACGGTGTTCAAGTGGGACGCGACGACGTTCAGTCACTTCCGCACGTACCTGAGCGTGCTGTACGTATTGGCGATGCTCTTCGGTATACCTCTCATGACCAAATTACTGCGTTGGAGGGACACTGTTAGTAAAGTCTGCAGTTCGGTGGCGGGGTCTATTTTATTAAGGTTTTAACTTATTAGCTTTAACTTTAACCCTTTAACCGCCACCGTCGGATATATCCGACAAGCCTGTTCTGTTACGTAACCGCCAGAGTCGTATATTTCCGACGAGCCGTATATTTCCGACTGCACTTTAAATCTACATTTTTTAAGTCATAACACTGTATTTTATAAAACTATACTCGTAATTAGATAAATAGTGAATAAAGTTATGATTTACAGTTGGTTTTATGCTTCTCTCCCAAATAGAATAAATATTAGACATCACTTTTATTGTAGGTATTTATAATTCATAAAACTTGCCTGGCGCTAGGGGCACGACAAGTGATTTTAAGTCTGGCGGTTAAAGGGTTACTGTTGCTGTGCAACTGCAACATATAGGTCGGCCACACAACCTATAAATTGTGATGTGACTTTGACAAGTAGGGTAATCTGTTCTGTTGGAGTATAAACTATAAACCCCAATAATTATTAGAGGTTGAAAGAATGAAATAAAGATATATTTGCGTACAAGATATACCTCCAACGTCAACCAACTCCTCCAATCGTCAAATTTTATCTATCTAAGCCTTCCCCCTCCCTCTGTCTATACTTAATCTCCTAATTAATTATTAAATCAACTAATTTCCATCCAAATTATCTCAGCACGAGGGGGGTAAGAAGTATATCATTAGCCTCGAGCCCTCTTCACAAAAAGCCTTTTCCATTAGCTTCAATAAAAGAAAACTCCGTGGTACAAACACTTTACACACAAAGAAAACATATTTTTTGGATTTATCCAATTTTAAATTGATCGATTATTAGGTGTATAAATCTGGTCCACTATCGTAGTGGGTACAGTAGGAATCGAGAAGTCCGGGTCCACCCACCAGTGGATAAGTCCAGTAAGTGGTCGGGTAGTGGCCTATACAAACATTACATCAAATTAAATATGTCGGCATAGGTAGGAAGGTCTGCCCTTAAAAAGATAAAGATAAGATGCCGGTCTTCCGCTGGAAAGTGGCTGCTGCGGGTTCGATTCCCAACTAGGACAATTTTTGTATGATCTACAGATGTTTATTCAGGTTTTAGTAACTCTTTGAGTCTATAATTATAAGAATGTATTTACAAAAAAAAGTATTAAGTATTGTATTATCTTATAGCCACCATAACACAAGTAGCTTAGTCAATATCCCAATTGTCTTTTGAATTTGGTAACGCGAGAAATCTGCAAGAAAAGGATGCCATTAGGTAAATTACTCTTAGTGAGAAAGATATATAATACTCAAACAATTAAATCATACTTATATTATAAACGAGAAAGTCTGTAAGAATTTATGGATGTATGTTTGTTACTCTTTCACGCCTAAACGGGTGGACCGATTATGCTGAAATTTGGTATAGAGATAGCTTAGACTCTGGAATAACACATAGGCTACTGTACAGCGGGCAAAACCGCTGGGCGCAGCTAGTAATAAATAAAATATTATGTCCCCAGCTAATAGTAATGTTGGGAGCGACGGCCCATATGAGCGGTCACATGATCTACGCACAAGCGACGGTGGATAAACTGATGTACGTCGGAGCGACGGCCGCCTCCCTCGGCCCGTGTGTTGCGCCCCTCATACGGTCCATGACTTCTAAGGTGCTGCCACCTAGTGAAAGAGGTAGGTAATCGTATATTTTCTCAGAAGAATAATAAGTATTTTTAGCCTTTAAACTCCTATGCGGCTCGATCGGGCCGCAACCACCCCATTCGAATTTAAGCTTTAATTTAAGAATGCTAGAAACTAATTCTATCGACCCCCGCTTCAAAACAGTTGAAGCGCTATTGGCTAAAAAGTTCAAGCGCGATGCTCTCTCGCTCGCACTATTATATATATTTATTATTTTATTTTGTAATAACTCAGAATTAACTTTTTGAAAATTCCTCTAGGGCCTTCTCTTGTTGTTATTGCACACATTTTAAAAGTATTTCCTTTTTTTATATCTCCCCAGCCATTTTTTAACATATCAATCGAACTGAAAACACTTTAAATGTATGCAATAATATTGTGCAGGGTTCCTCTTGAGGAATTTTTAAAAAGTTAATTAAATTTTTTTTATTGCAAAATGTATCAAATAGTGCGAGCGAGAGAGCATCCGAGCTCTCAAATAGGATATTTTTGTGAAAATATAAGTACATATAGGTACCTATTTTTATTATTTGTTTTGAACGGGAATAGTGTACTGAGTATCCTGTTTCAAGGTTCTAATTGATTTACCAGTTACCCCACAGAAGTAATACAACTAGAAGTACCCATTTTATGTGTGAGTGTGATGGCAATAGGAAAAATTCTGTGTGAAGAAAAAGGAGAACCTATTTTTTTCCGTCCCTTTCAGCGTGGCCGGTTTATGTTGTTTGTCAAACTGCTTCACTGTGACAATAATACCTATGTATTTCGTTTTTTACAAAATTTTAAAGCAATTTGAGGCAATACAATGTTATTCGACTAGTTTATATACCTAAAATATCAATATATCGCGTATTTTCATAAAATAATGAAAATCCGTAAGCTGTTTTTTGTCTCACAGGTGGCCACGATGATGTGACCCCCCTGAGTTACCTTGTATATCTTAATAAATAAATAATTAATATTTCAGGACATGGGAATTGTCCAGCGCCACCTAACCCCATACTAAGCAACTTAATGCTTGTATTATGGTGATTAGGATAACGGATATAATACTTATATACTTTTCTTTTGTAAATACATACTTATAATAGATATTGAAAACCACCCAGACCAGAAACAAATACCTGTGGATCACACAAATATTTGCCTCTCATGCATCTTAGTGTCATTACCCCCTTGTTAACCATACGTAGGTAGATATAGATAGATGGTAGATATAGATGTATATAGTATAGTTCAGTGTTGTTAACCTATTTATTTTTGTTTCAGGAGTAGCGTACGCATTTCTATCAGTAATGGAGAACGCAGTAGCAATGTTCGCATCAGTGATATACTCTCAGCTGTATAAAGCAACTTTGAACACTGACTACATCAACGCTATATTTTACTTGACTATTTTAACTCAAGTCGTCGTCTTCCTTTCGGCTTTGTAAGTATAAAACCGGTGCTCCATCGCGCTAAGTAAAATTCTTCTTTTACAAGTGAATTAAATTAAAAATTTTAAAAACCCCCAACGCAATGTGTAATTCACCATTTTGTGATTGCGGCCATCTTGGATTTTGAATTTATTATAGTGCGTTGTATTCTACTCGTTAAGCCCTTTCATTTGATACCCATATTGATGGGGTCGTGGAGAAAAAAGGGATCCGCCATTTTGTAGCGGCGGCCATCTTGGACCGATTTCCACCAAACATAGCTAAGAACACTCTCGACTAACTATACTTTCAAGCAAAAAAACTAAATCAAAATCCGTTCACCCGTTCGGGAGCTACGATGCCACAGACAGACACACACACAGACAAACAGACACGTCAAACTTATAACACCCCGTCGTTTTTGCGTCGGGGGTTAAAAAGTGCTTTTGACATTTATTCAGAACTAGCTGCGCCCACCGGTTTTACCCGCTGTATTGGAAAGATAGTTTAGAGAATAACACATAGGCTATAGTACAGCGGGTAAAACCTGTGGGAGCAGCTAGTATTTTATATTAAAAAAATCAGACTGTCAGTCCGTGCGTAGTGACGTTAACGAAAATTCCATAGTGTTGTAACAGTAATGGTGTAATGGTGTTTTCCGCATAGGAATTAGTTCTGGCGCCTCTTCCCGTTGCTTTTATTTTCAAAGCTAATTTTTTTTTTTTTTTCTAGGACGATGGAAATTTTGCTCAAAGGAAAGAAAATAGAAGCCATTGGCGATGAAGACAAGAAAATTGTAACATCGTGATATTTATTGATATTTTTATAATATACGTATTCACGTGCCTACTTATTATCGAATATTAACGTCACTAATAGGTTAAAAAATTTAAAATATTTTATTTGTCCGTAATTTAAATACTAAAAAATTCTCGATACGTATTTTTTTGTTTGTCAATATCACAGATCACATAACAGACAATTTTTGAAATATTGATTCATTTATTAATTTATTGAAAATTCCTCAAGATCAGCTCTGCATAATATTATTGCACACGTTTTAGGTGATTTCAGTTTGATATATTAAAAAATGGCAAGCCAATCCCCATGCCATTTACTTCCGTAGTGAATAAGGAAGCCTTATAGTTTCGCTTTGTCCGTCTGTCCGTCCGCGGCTTCACGGTTAAACTATAAGTCCTATAAAGCTGTAATTTTGCACAGATAAGGGCAATAAGACAGGGTAAGAGAATGGTACAAAAATATAATGCAAAATTAATGAATTTAGGGTACCTCCCAAACATGTAAAACGGAAATGAATATTTTTTTGGTTGATCCCATCACGTGGGGTATTTATTGTTGAATATACTTAATTTAAAAATAAAATAAAAATTTGAATATTTAAATTCGTTTTATTTAAGACCCATTATTCTTATAATATCTAATATAAAACATAGACATTGATTATTAAAACTTAAAAACACTAACAATAATATTATAAATTCGTTTAAAGATCTATTTTTACTAATATATCATAAGTAACGTAATAGAGATACATAGTCATGGTATTTAGAGATTCAGTCTATCCCACAAAAGATTTCCTGAAATTAGGTACAAACTTCGTGTATTAAAATTGAACATAACATGAGAAAGGCTGCATATTTAAATGTAAGAGATCAATGTCAGTTAGCAAAATCCAAGTCGGATAGGTATAACAAGCTAGTTTCAAGGGCTTCAATAATCACAGTTTTAGCTCAATAATAACAGTGCTCAAGGGCGGATCTAGGATTTGGTTCTGGGGGGGGCCAAGGTACAGAAAAGGCAAAAATATTATAATTTTTACTACGAAAAGTGTGTGTTTAGCTCGCTTTGACCAGTTAGATAGTTCAAATATCCTTAATAACAAGTGCGCGAGCAGGTTGCTGCGAGCGCCGAGAAAAAAATTATAATCTTGACCATGAAATATGTGCAAAATTCGTAACTCTACACTGCTTCTGGGGGGGGCCTTGGCCCCCTGGCTCCCCCCCCCCTAAATCCGCCTATGACAGTGCTTAACCCAATAAAAATGATAGCTCTCTAGGGCTAGTGCCCTGGTTATGTTAAGTCTAAAATCTTTTTAAACTGTAACAATATGCGACTAGAAAATCAAAGCTATTAGCCAAAGAGACTAGATATTTGCCAAATGAAACAAGACACATTTTCATTGCATGAATGACTTAGCCTGATAAAACTTAAATATAAGACTTTGTGGGATAGACTTATTGTGTAATGGAACATTATTGAAGCCACTTCTTTAGTAAGCCCGCTATAGTAATGCGAGCGGACACTAGGTCATACGAGTCTTTGCCGCTTGGTGGATACATGTTGGCGCAGTGGGCTGTACCTGTAAATATATAAATCATATTATTATATTTCACTAGCTGCGCCTAGTGGTTTTACCCGCTGTACTGTAGCCTATTTGTTATTCCACGGTCTAAGCTCTCTCTATACCAAATTTCAGCTCAATCGGTCCAGCCGTTTAGTCATGAAAGAGTTACAAACATATGTACATCCAGACATCAATACATTATTTAAAACTTTTACGTTTATAATATAAGCTATCTCTATACCAATTTTCAGCTCAATCGGTCCACCCGTTTAGTCGTGAAAGAGTTACAAACATACATACAGACATCCATACATTCTTACAAACTTTCACGTTTATAATATTAGTGAGATTGCAGAATGTATCAAATTGTGCGAGCGAGATAGCGTCCAATTATAAAAGCGCTGTTAACATGCGTGTTTGCGCCACATGTGTGTGTGTGTGCGCGTGTGTGTGCCGATGTACTTGCGTACAGACAGTAATCATACAGACGTTGTGTTGCAATGCATCGTTAACACATAGACTGCTGAAAACACAACAGCTGTGATTTGAGGTCGGTACGCGAGTGCTGAAAAACACAAACGTTGTTTTTTTTTTTATGTGATGAAGTACTTCTACTTCATCACATAAAATAAAAATAAAAAACGTTTGTGTTTTTCAGCACTCGTCTTCACGAGCAAGACGCTCTCCTGATGTTAAGAGATAACGGCTGCCCATAATCAGTACAGTGTTACCTAGGATTTCACAATTATGTGAAATTCTAGGAGCACTGCACCAACGCTTCTTACTCAAAGAGTCATAAGATGTTAAGACTCTTTAGCCCAGTAATTTCACTAGCTACAGCGCCCTCCTACCGGAGCACAGTAATGTTTGCACATCACTGCTCAGGCGGTAGAATAACTGGCACTGTTGGGGTACCCACCTAGACGACCTCCTGCAAAGGAAGTCTACCCCCGGTAAAAACCCGGTGTGTTTTGTCAAAGGATTTTTCCATACAAAATTCATTCCAAGCCCCTTAGGATATAGTTCTATAAAACGCCGCCGAAACCAATGTCTATATTACAAGAACCTTACCTTTAATGTATATCGCAGGCATATTCTGGTCATTTGAATTGGTGATACCGAGAGCATGCCACGGGTCTACGGAGCCGTGCACGAAGACCACCCGACTTGTGCTTATGTTCTTAGCACCGTAGTTTAAGTTAGTGTAACGAATGCCATCCTCTATGAATTGCCTTTTGAACCTTGAATCAGAAATAAAGGACATTTAGCTAACAAAATGATATCTAAATAATAATAATAATTGGGGGTTATACTCCAACAGAACAGGTTACCCTACTTACACTGTCACAGTCAAATCACACATTTTAATTTATAGGTCGTGTGGCCAACCTATATGTTGCAGTTTCAGGTCGCCGAGATTCCTACAAGGCCTGCAACATGACCTGACGATTGCCTCCTACATATCTTATAGGAAACAAGAAATCTCTACTTTAGATAGTGAATTATACGTAGGAATTATAAGATTGATTTGGCGCAGATTTTGACCCTGGAACCTTACTAATATTATAAACGTGAAAGTTTGTAAAAATGTATGGATGTCACGATGTATGTTTGTTACTCTATCACGCCTAAACGGGTGGACCGATTGAGCTGAAATTTGGTAGAGATAGCTTAGACCCTGGAATAACACATAGGTTACAGTACAGCGGGTAACACCGCTGGGTGCAACTAGTACATAATGTCTTATCCTAGGATCACAAAAGTCCCAATGTATTTCTATCAAAAGGCCATGTTTATCCCGAGTTTGAGAGCAAAATAAATCTACTCACTTGCTTCCAAAGACATCTTGACACTGCTTCACAAAGAAATCAACGGGGAATGTGTTGCCAAACACATCCATTTCAGCCGTAGATGTTTGGTAGAATCCAAATTCTGTGCACGTTTGATACATCCATTGACGAGCTGAAAATAATTAAATTGAATCAACAAGACGCCAAATAGATTAAACTGACTTGCAGTTAGGACTTTGAATGGAATATATATGTGGATAAGGCTAACATAGCCTTATCCACATAGCTCCTTATCCATTGATGCAAGCTAACAGAGGGGTGAGCTATTGGTGGATTTTTAAATTTTTTTATACAACATTCTGCGCGGGACTGCACTGTGCTTTTTAGCCTTTTTTTTGACCCAGGAAAAATGCTTTACGCATCATCACCCCGCCGGGGGGCGCGGGGCGGTTTGTGGGACTCCCCCGCCGAAGATGGGCGCGACGGGGATACCCACTAAAAAACCTGGGGGTGTTCCTGCGGGACGCCATAATGCCGGGGCAGCGGGTACGCCGAAGCACTTATCCGCGGCCTGCGCTTTTTACCCTGAGATTAGTTTTGTTGACTCTTGTGATGCCTTGTAATTTCGCTGAGTAACATTCGCCCTTCAGTCCAGAACACTGTAATGCGTGTACTTTACTGCTTGGCAGATGAATAAAAGGTGTGGTACTTCCCCTGGCGACCTCGGCAAAAGAGGGCAAAAAATTTTGATAAAAATATATGGGTACTTACCACCACTCAAAGACAAGGTGATATTTCTCAAATCTTTAATCATGTTGCGATAGCTGTAGTCTAAACAAGTCTGGTTGGCTTGATCAAGTATTATCGAGTTGATACGGCCTAGTTTCTTATATGCCGGTTCGGAATCATTTCCAGTAAGTAAGGAGCAGATCTGAAACAATATTTATTTATTAATATATTAAATATACGCTGGAAGACTGTCTCGCTTGCACGATAATGACGAATTTCGAATTATACATTCGTAGACTTTTTGCCAACTTGATACAAGTGAAATTAAAAAAAATACTTTTTATAAACAAGCTTTTACTATTATTACTATCTAACATACTCGTCAAGACGAATCAAATGAGCCCAAACTCGATAGAGTTGCGCTGGTTTATTACGGAGTTCTTATGGCCAATTTCCAGCTCCACCATCACATCAGCTCGATGGCATAATAATATAGCATTGACATCCAATTTATACATGCATGCAAAATTTCAGCTTAATCGGTAACCGGTAAGTGGATCAAATTAAACTTGCAAGATTTGATTACAGACTGACAGGCAACAGACAGGTAGGTAAATAAAAGCTTGTAAAAAGATCAAATGTGGGAAGGGGAGATTCACTGGGACCCTCTAAATGGTTTGGATGAACATTGTGAAAGAGGGTATGCGTGCTGGTCGAGTGAATAAAGATATATGACGGATAATAGAGTGGGGTAGAGGGGGATGACGTGTTGTGCCGACGCTACCTAGTGATAAAATTCGTTGAATTTATCAAATAAAATTGTTTATTTGCAAGAAATATATTATGTTTTGGGACAGTTCTTAATTATACCTATGTTTTTTTTATACAACGAAGTAAGAAGACGAGCAAGACGTAAAATTCGCCATGCGCCAACGCTTACTTACTTGCGAGTCATAAGATGTTTAGACTCTTCAGCCCAGTAAAGCTACAGTGCCCTCCTACCGAAGCACAGTAATGTTTGCACATCACTGCTCAGGTACTTACATACTCGTACCTATGTCTCGACATTGACATAATAAATAAATATTTCAGGACATTTCAGACAGTGCCACCTAACCCCAAGCTAAGCAACTTAATGCTTGTGTTATGGTGGTTAGGATAACGGATATAATACTTATATACTTTTCTTTTGTAAATACATACTTATAATATGTACCTATGTATATTTCGTCTGCAAGCAGATGTGCAAAATGTGCTGTGTATAAAAATACTCGTCAATGCTAAAGGCATATCGTTTTAAAGTTCAAGAGGTGGGTAAGCTACTTAGTTAGGCATTGAATATGTAACGAGGTGAAATTGCCTACTTCAAGACTAAAATAAGCATAAAATTCGATACAAGGGAAACTTAATTTAAATAATTACATCTTTAGATAACGTAATAGGCACATACGAATACGATACAGTTACGTAGGTACTTTTAGGATATCCCAACCAAATTAACATACTTTTGTATAATTTTATTTTGAATTCTAATTTACTAGCTGCTGTATTGTAAGCATATGTGTTATTCCAGGGTCTAAGCTATCTCTATACCAAATTTCAGCTCGGTCCACCCGTTTAGGCCTGAATGAGTAACAAGTACACATACACACTAACAAACATTAGTGTGATTAAACATTTGGTCTGACAAATAAAAGCTCTTAAAGAATGATAATATAAAAAATAAACATTTAATTAATAAAACTGAACCATATTTCAGGTTTCGGACAGCTTAGACTAAAGTCGAGTAAACCATCAAAAAATATTAAAATCCCAGTTTTAAAGCGCATTCTCTGGAAGCATTATTACGTATATATTCAAATAGACTTTTAATAATTATCCTCGTGTTTTGCAGGCGTGAACTCCTGATGAAGGACATCGTAATTGTCCGAAACCGTGGTCGAGATATTCTCGACAATATTAGACGTGAGTTGTGCCGTTTTTGTTTTAAGTTATGGAGAACATTCGCAATAGTTTTAAAAATCGATTAATTATCCTGTATGTCGACGACAACTAGTAGGTAAATAATGTACGTTATCTTTACTTACAGTATTTATAGTGACATTCAAGGTCTTTGCATTGGCACTGATACGGTTATCCTCGTTGTACTGGACGACTCCTGCGAAATCATCCGCTATTGAGTTGTAGAAATTCTTCATATCATCTGGTGATGCTGCGGAAAATGGCTGGCAAACTCTGAAAAATAATAATTGTATAGTCGCTATTTTTCGCTGTATTTTTTTGTTTGTCAATAAATTAATTTTTACTTTACTTTAATTATGGCTTTGTTTTTCATAATAACTTACTAGCTGCGCCCAGCGGTTTTACTCGCTGTACGCCTATACATTATTACACGATCTAAGCTATCTATATACCAAATTTCTGCTCAATCGGTCCACCCGTTTAGGCGTGAAGAAGTAACAAACATATTTTCGCATTTATAATATACATATATGTGTGATTTAAAAGACCTTCTTTTTAAAAGTTTTAATTAAGTACAATAACAATGGACCAATACAAACTGTTTAAAATCCTACATTAAGAATACTTACTTGAATTCAGTCTCGATAACCTTAGGGTTTGTCTTGATCAAGTTCACTATCTCACGGTGAGCCTGAATGACTTGTCTCACGCAACTGTCACTACCTGTTTTCTCTGTTAAAGCATTCACTACTACTTGAAAGTATCCTGAAATTAAAAAAAAAAACAATGATTCAACTGTCCCTAGTAACTAGTAGAACAATTTGAGGATTTTTGTCAAGTAATTGGACAATACAAACAAATATTATCATGGGCTATGCATGATAATGTAGAAAGAGGCCTGAACTTTTAATTTAGAAATAAAATAGATTATAATCTCACTAATCCGGCACTTCAATATACCGGCACATCCAATAATCCGGCAACCTACGCCAAAGTCCTCCCTCACTCCTCTACGTGCAAATTGGCTAAAGAATATGTTGTTATTGGACGTGCAGATCTTTAAAATAATAAACAATAGCAAAATTTTGCCTAATTTTCTTTGTACCACGTAAACACGATGGAATCTGGGTCAGGAAGGCGTAAAACACAAAACATTACTATGATTTTGTTCATTATCCAGTAATCCGAACATTTCTATAACCTGGCACCCTCTGGTTTTAAATAGTACCGGATTAGTGAGAATATACTGTAATAATTACTTGTAAAGTCAAGTTGAGCAAGCAATGGCCCGCTAGAAGACACGGCAGCATGGATGAGATGTGGATACTTGAGCCTCGACCAAGCAGCCAGAGACCCAGGGTACGAGCCACCAAATGCAATCCATTTAACATCTTTCAGTTTGTATTTGTCGTTCATTGCTCCAATAAAATTAGCCAGATCAGCGAGTGCCTGCTCTGATGATAAGTATTGCAGGTTCTTCACTGACAGGTCACTGAAAATAATTGGAAGTAGAAGTCATGTATGTTATAACCCCACGATCTATGCTCAACGCTGAAAACTGATCTATGTTCACCTTTTCCAGGATTTAAGGTACCTATGTACCAAATTTCAGCTCAATCAGTTTAGGCGTGGAAGCAAACACACATGTTACGCTTCGCATTTTTAATATTATATACAAAGTCAGTCAGTGGAGACCAACTTGACTCCTACCTTAAGGATTGGCCCCTACTCACTACCCAGAGAAAGGAGTGAAAAGAGAAAAGGGAGGCCTTTGCCCTGAAGGAGGATGATGTAGGCTGAATAATAATAATACAGTCACTGAATACTAACAAAAAAAACCTTGTATGTTAGGTATTTTGATCAGATAGAGGATGGCACTAGTAAGTTACAAAAATCACCTATACTTGACAAGTACTTGCGGGTCCTGTACGCCAACGACGTCTATAGACGACAAAAAATAAAGTGAAATAAAAATATTTATCGACTCTTGGCAACACTAGTTCTTTCGTAGGTATTTTTTTTTAATTGTGCCTTGGGGCACAGGGCACGAAAATGCGTTTGTGCCGTGGCGTTCAAAAGGTTAATGTTTTTTGATTACCAGTAGTCTATTAGTTGTTTTACCTGGTTGGATAACTTTTCCCATAGTATCTGTGTTCTAAATTGATGCACAGTGCCTTGAACATCTTTGCATATTCTATCCAAGCTCCTTTGACCATCCATCGTGCATCAGCTGGCCCTTCCCCTCCTATCATCAAGAATACAGGCCCGGGGTTTTTGAAATCATAGAATGAGTCGTTGACATAGTATCTCTGTAACAAAAAATATGTGGGTGTTGGTGTCTGTAACTCAGTATCATGAATATGGCATGCCCATCATTCCTTGAATTTGTTTTATTGTACCCTTATCACAAAATAAAGATTTTTTATTTGTATTGTATTGTTCATTTACATACTACAGACTATCTACAATAGTCTTATTAGGGCAAAACATTTCTAAATTTAGAGATAAAACACAAAATAACACATAGGCTACATACAGCAGGACCAAGTTAATGGAGCCAAAAATGACTAGACTTGCTAGATATTATCTTACTAACATAGATGTACCCAGCGGTTTTACCTGCTGTATGTAGCTTATGTGTTATTCCAGGGTCTAAGCTATCATCAATACTAAGCTACGATCAATCGGTCCACCCATAGGCGTACCCAGGGGGGGCAGGGGGGGGCAGCTGCCCCCCCCTGGAAAACGAATGTCTTATATTATATCTGTAGTAAATTTTCTTGGCGCTCGCAATAAGACGATCACACACGTTTCGTAATCAGAATTATATATTTTTTTAGCTTTTTAGTACCTAACAATATTTCATTTTTTTCACCACTCGTACTAAATGCACCCTTTTTGACATCATACAGTTTTATAAAATTTCTTGGCACTTGCACCAAGTTCGTTGGTATCTATGGAGGTAGTAGTAGTATATTATCATGCAACTTTAATGTAACAACATGTAACTTTCGTGGTCAGAAATAGGATATTTTCTTGGGGCTCGAAATAAGCCGTTCACACATTCTTCATAATCAAGATTTGAAATTTTCAAATATATACAATTTTCTTGGCAATAGCAGCAAGCTGCTTGCGCTATTTTACGGAAGAATATTTTAATTTTCCTGCTGCTCGAAGCAAATTAACTACACTTTTTCGTTGTCCAAAATATAAATTTTTTCGCCGCTCGCAGCAAGCTGATTGCGCTCCTATATAAAAATATTTAAATTTCTAACCCCTCAGCGAAAGATAACTTCACTCTTTTCGTAGTCCAAAATAATCCACACTCTTTTCGATGCCAAAAATATAAAATTTTCTCGGCGCTCGCAGCAAGCTGCTCGCGCTTCTTTATGGAATTATATTTTAATTTTTCTACCACTCGCAGCAAATTAACTGCAGTATTTTCGATGCCAAAAATATAAAATTTTCTCGGCGCTCACAGAAAGCTGCTCGCGCTTCTTTATGGAATTATATTTTAATTTTTCTACCACACGCAGCAAATTAACTGCAGTATTTTCGATGCCAAAAATATAAAATTTTCTCGGCGCTCACAGAAAGCTGCTCGCGCTTCTTTATGGAATTATATTTTAATTTTTCTACCACACGCAGCAAATTAACTGCAGTATTTTCCTTGCCAAAAATATAAAATTTTCTTGGCGCTCGCAGCAAGCAGCTCGCGCTTCTTTATGGAATTATATTTTAATTTTTCTACCACACGCAGCAAATTAACTGCAGTATTTTCGATGCCAAAAATATAAAATTTTCTCGGCGCTCAGAGAAAGCTGCTCGCGCTATTTAAAGGAAGAATATTTAAATTTTTCTACCGCTCGGAGCAAGTTAACCGCACTTTTTTCCTTGCCAAAAATATAAAATTTTCTTGGCGCCCGCGCTTTTTTATGGAATTATATTTTAATTTTTCTACCACTCGCAGCAAATTAACTGCAGTATTTTCGCCACCAAAAATATAAAATTTTCTCGGGCTCGCAGCAAGCTGCTCGCGCTATTTAAAGGAAGAATATTTTAATTTTCTTACCGCTTAGTGCGAGCCAAAATCAAAGTATGGCGTACCTTTAAACAGGTCCTACCCGCTCAACGTTAAAACATATAGATAGGCACATAACACAAGCATAAAGTTCAAGTTCAGTAAAAAAAATCTGAATCCACCCTTGCCTGCCCCCCCCTAGGCCAGAAGCTGGGTACGCCTATGGGTCCACCCGTTTAGGTGTGAAGAAGTAACAAACACACACACACTCACAAACTTTCGCCTTTATAATATTAGTGTAAATTGTTTTATCTTATTAGAAAAAATAATTGTGTATTTTGAAGTGGCTTTCATATTTTTCCTTCCTGGTGAAATGTGCATACTTAGACATTTCAATAATGTACAAGCTTTAAATACATATATTTGATGGCCTCTGTTTGAGCCTTGTGCTCATTTCTTTCAACCCTCAATTTATTGCTCTCATTTATATAATATAGTTTTTTGTAATATAACGTGAGTATTCGTTTAGATATCTTAATAATGTGTCCTCATGTAAGTTGTTAATTTTTTTATAAGTGAAATTTTTATAAGTGAAATAAAGGTATTAGTAATATTATTTACTGGATTACATTCCCAAGTTTTTAATATAATACTAATTACTAATACTATATTTTTTTAATACTGTAACTAACAAACCACATATTATAATATATAAAAATCTGGTGTGTGTTTGTCTTGTATAGTTCAATGACCTCTTCTGAAATGACTACTGATTTTTCATATGATTTTATTTAGTGTGTACCTATATTTCGTAAAACTGAGAGTAATTCGTGAAGTATTTTTCAGCAGGTATACAATATTATAGTAAATATAATATCTGCGCAGCTGTTTAGTGTGTAAAAATGTAACAAACACATAATCTAAACTAGAGCATCTAAGCCAGTGGGTTACTCTACCTGCTTCCAAGTTCTCAGATCAGTTTTGCTGCTATGGTCCAAGTTTTGATGGAACCATTGCGCTGGCGGTAGTTTTTCACCTTCGCATCCCGCTGGAGCGCCTAAATTGCCGCCCGATCCGCGGCCGTGATGAAAACGTCTCGCACAATGAACGTATACAACTAGGCTCAATAATAAAAGATAAAATTTTAATTTAAACATTTCTTTAGCTGTCTGATTGCACGATTATAAAATAAATCTTATAATTATTTAACACAGGAATTAGAAATTTTAATTTATTAAGTGCTGAAAAATAATTATGAATTGCTGAAACTCGTAAAATCCGTTGCCGATTTTGTGGCCGATTGAAATTTTTATCTTTTACCTACACAGACTAAAAATACTAACAAATAATGCTGTCAAATCATCTGTCAAATTATTATTTTTTGGTTTTACTTACCGCACGCTTTATTAATTTGCTAGTGATCCACTTTCTACACGGTCAATATATTAATCGATACAATTAAACATAATAATATATTAAAATCAACGCTTAAAATAGATGAAAATTCAAATATCATTGAAATTTATTAGGTAGAGAAGATAGAACAATATTCATATGTTGCCTTTCAATCTCATTAATATTATTACCGTGAAAGTTTGTAAGAATGGATGTCTGAATCTGAATGAATGTTTGTTACTCCTTCACGCCTAAACGGGTGGACCAATAATTTAGCTAGAGTGCGATTATAATACTTTGAAATTATATATTACTAGCTGCGCCCAGCGCTTTTACCCACAGTACTTATGTAGCCTATGTGTTATTCCAGAGTCTAAGCTATCTCTATACAAAATTTCAGCTCAATCGGTCTACCCGTTTAGGCGTGAAAGAGTAACAAATATCCAGACATCCATTCTTACAAACTTTCAAGTTGATTTTGTGGTTTGACTTGGGTTTGACCGTGTGCATAAACCTCTGTGCTTACGGCAGTCACTGGAATAGCTATTGTCACTGTCAAAGTCACATGTCAACTGTCAAGATGACAAAAGTTGGCAAAAGGCCAAGTCCACGAACCCTACCATTGGTTGCCCATTTGCCATTTGCATTTGCTACTTGCGAATGCGATCGATCGCAAGCGAGGTGTAGTGTGTGGTAGTTAGCGCTCGGTGGGATAAAAAAATGGCTCTTTTCAGGATTACATCAACCAAATTGGTGGAGGTGCAGGTAACTATATAGATTCTAAGTTAATTTGCTTCTTGTTTTTATTTAAGAAAGGCTGCCCCGCTGGTTTCTTTAACCGCTCCTTATAACCTACTTGCCCACATTTTGAATTCGAAGTTATGTAATGCAAAAAGCTATTTCGGGGAGAAATGCACTTACGTTGCATTCACTCTATTGCTTAACTAATAATAATCCATAAATATGAATGCATAATACCTATTGAATATTATTACTCCCGCTCAAAATTCGCAGGCGGCAAGCAAGCGTGCTTTCAATCGAATTGCACTAACAGCGTTGTCCGTCTTCGAAAAAATATGAATTATAACTCAATAAGATTTTAAATTATCTATACAACATTAAAATTCTATCACCCGTGCATCAAAATTGCAGAAAAAACTTAATCTTAAATTATATCTTAACTATTTAAAAAGTATTTTACGTAAATTAATTAATTAAGTTACTTATAATGTTAAAAAAATAATCTTTTCTACCTTATGCATTACATTCATGAGGGATAATCTTTATGAAATGTTGATAAAATTTCTACCTATCTGATAATTAAATTTTAATAATATATTGGGGAAAACTCATTTAATGTAGGTATGTACCTACACTTCATAGCTACCTAGATTGGCTATTGGCCGATCTGTGTTTAATATAAATGTTCTTTTATTGCCGTAGTACCTGTAGTATCTAATTTCTATTTATAAGGCATCGGTAACAAAAAAACTTACACTTAATGTATAATATGACTTTGTCTTGGCAAATAACCTAACATGCTATAGACTATAGATATGCCTAACTGATTTTGATTTGTATGTTTGTCTCTTTTCTCTGCTTTTTTATCTTTAATTGACTTGAAATATCACATGATCATTGTCTTTTCTTTATAAAGACATTATTACTAATTATTATCCAGTTTTCAATCTTTTAAAAGAAGTGTTTTATTAAGATATAGTTAAATTCCATTGCTTTTCCATGAGTTGGCTCAATACTTATGAAAAAAGCAAAATTTACCTATAATTGGATTTAAAAGTGTCTTAAGTGTTAATAAGATTTAAATAAAAAAGGTCATAAATCTAAAAACAGAAACAATTTAATAAATTATGGTTGATCTGGGACTTTATTTAAAGCAAAAGTACCTACATATTAAAATATCCTATTCATTTTATATTATGCATCGCTGCTCAACAGAACATGTGTTAGCACCAACACCATCCTGGCCACAATATGCAGCAAATGGGATGGTCCCCTATTTAAGCATTGTAGCAGAGTCTTGTTAAAATAGCAGACATTGTAGTTTTGTTTTAATTTTATGCATGTTACTAACAATAATTTTTAAGTAGTACTACTAACAGAATATGGGCTTGAGGCCTGAAATAAAACAATTTTTTTTTTATAATCAATTTTTTAGTAAAAAATAATTACAACTTTGCACCATTAAGAGGGCTTATATACAATTGGACACTCTCTCGCTCACACTATTTGATACATTTTGCAAATTCATAGAATTAACTTATTGAAAATTCCTCAAAAGGAAGCCCTGCTCAATATTACTGCACACATTTTAAGTGTTTTCAGTTAGGTATTTAATTTTATACATGTTTATTGGTTAAAAATAGATATTTTCCAGCCCTTCTTCTACATAATAAGGGGGATATTTGATAGGGGTATCATCAGCAATGCCTTATTTTCATGCAATTCATATTCTTAAAGGCAGAATTATATAATGTAATTCTAATTTCACTAGTTTTATATTCTGTTACTTTACTATCTTTGTCATTTTAGCCTGTCTCTGTGCACAGGTTTTCTCCCTATTGTGCCATTCTTTTTATCCTGTAGATTGTAGATCAACGGCTTATCCATCTTAACTATGTTGTCAACTCTTAACAACTTCCTTCTTGAGGTGCCTCTATTTAACCTTATTTTCACTTATTCAAGTTGCAGTATCTCGTCTTAAGACATGTCTTTTACTTGCATTACATTGAGACCAACTTGTATCAAATAGCAAGGAAGCGAACAAAATTTACTTCTCAAACTAAAATACAATAAATCACTTTGATGTACAAAACATTTTTGGCTGATACATTTTTAAAAAATTACTGTGTTGTAACAACCCTTCTAGCCAAGTGCTAAACACTTTAGGCTGACATTTAAAAACTTGATGATATTTGCTTAGGCACAATAATTGTCATCCCAGTACATTTTTAGCATTAGCATAAGTGTTCGGCCTATGGCTACGGGCACAACAATATCGAAACATTTTCGAAACATAACCAAATGGGTCTTTCAGGCTTTTAATTCGCTATATATTACTGTCATATAATCATGTAACGAGACTGCAATCTATCATTATGGTATTTTATCAAGTCATGTGAGATTCAGCCAGCATGTAACAGTTTAGAGTGGCCTTCAGAAAGTATGTCATTGTCACGCACAGTGGCGCTCCACAATCGCGTGCATGATAAACAATAACCAGAGTTTACCTATAGCCGCACCATCCTTATCAATGTCACTCGGGGCTCACGCGAAATCTGCGATAATCTCGCTTTGACCCTCGTAAACTTTGCAATCACACTTCCCACTATTACGTGGAGTGTTAAATGTAATCTTCTAAACTGATTGTTGCCAGGTTCTCCCTTTTGATTATTCTTATCTCAGTTCGATCTCTTATTCATTTTCTGTTATAGTGTATGTGGAGTGGAAACATCTACCTATCTTCTATTTCTGCTTAGCAATCCGTCTAGTAATCTCTAGATGTATTTTTATAATAAATAGCAGCACCTGGTGCTTCTCCTGCATTCCCATTAAGTTTCCATCATACTAGACCTCAATTTTATCGTAGTTAACCAAGAGTTTTACCTTTTTTAACCAATTCTAAACAAAGTGATCCTATAAGGTTCCGTTTTTTCCTTTTGAGGTACGGAACCCTAAAAATCGAGTATTTTGCCAGCTCTCAATATCAAACTGTACCGTGGAAGTCCTTTTATATGTCGATGATTGATTTTGTTACCAAGCGCCGGACTCGGTCTGTTGCCAATAGTTTCACGTGATTTAAAATAGCAGTCGCTAGAGGCGTGCATAGTGGCAACACGGAATGATTTCGTTATCAGTCGACTATGTTACGCAGAAACCCTCGCGGTGACATTCACGAGAGTGTCCTCTACTACGCCCCCACGCTAAAGATAACCACTGACTACAGGTCAAACTCGCGGTGCGATGGTGCCATCGGAACCGGGCACACGCCCAAATATGCGATAATGTTATTATACGTTTACATAGATTCATTAACCTTAGCCCACCATGGAACATGACGTAGTAGAGCAAGTTTCGATTGATGCGTAGTGTTTTCGATTTTTTTTTTCGAGATTCGAATAAGTCTGATTCGGGTTCCGCTATAGGTACTAAGAATCATAATCATTACACCATATTTCGCAACTGTTCATGTAGCGAGGACGCTTAAAAAGTAAAACGATATGAACCGCTTTTTGTAACTGTCCTAAGCCCTAATCAGTGGCTACTATGTTTTGTTTATAGATGTTTGATATATGTGTATCTAATATTATATGAGTTACACTTGATTGTTACTATGACTCTATGACGCATTCACGGCGCGTCGCTCAGGGTCTTTGTCGCTTACGGCTTCTTTTGGTAGTTAAGTAGGTAGGTACCTAACTTATACAAGTGAATTAAATTAAAAATTTAAAAAAACCCCCAACGCAATACGTAATTCACCATTTTTTGATGGCGGCCATCTTGAATTTTAAATTTTACCTAGTCAGGTCATAAGTATTGTCACACAGTAAAAACTTTTCTTTTAGAATGCTGGCCACAAAAAAGTTTATTGAATTCGAATTTCGAATTGTTCATGAAAATAAAAATGTATACTTTTTAGAATTTTACTCATTTTTAAATATGGAGTGGACGCTTAAAGAAGACCGTGTTGCAGTTATTGCGTTGCATCGTTGCGGTTACGCGCCAATTCAAATTTTTGACATACTGAAAAATTTGAATATAACCAAAAGATTCGTTTATCGTAGCATCAAACGATACAATGAAGACTCTAGTGTAGATGACAGGTCAAGAAGTGGTCGCCCTCGGTCTGTTAGGACTCCAGCAGTGATAAAAGCTGTGCAGGCGCGAATTCAAAGAAATCCCAAACGTAAGCAGAAACTGTTGGCCCTTCAGATGGGGTTAAGCAGAACCACGGTGAAAAGGGTGTTAAATGAAGACTTAGGGCTTCGGGCATATCGAAGAAAAACAGGACATCGTTTAAATGCTCGTCTAATGGACCTGAGACTGAAGAGATGCCGCGCTTTGTTAAAGCGGTACGCGAGAAAAAAATATCGAGAAATTCTTTTTTCGGATGAAAAATTTTTTTTCCGTAGAAGAGAGCTACAACAAACAAAATGATAAAGTGTACGCACACAGTAGTGAAGAAGCGAGCAACCGTATTCCGCGTGTCCAACGAGGTCATTTTCCATCCTCGCTCATGGTATGGTTGGGAGTTTCTTATTGGGGCTTAACAGAGGTACATTTTTGTGAGAAAGGTGTAAAAACGAATGCAGTTGTGTATCAAAATACAGTCCTGACGAACCTTGTGGAACCTGTTTCTCATACCATGTTCAATAACAGGCACTGGATATTCCAACAAGATTCGGCGCCAGCTCATAGAGCGAAGAGCACACAAGACTGGCTGGCGGCGCGTGAAATCGACTTCATCCGGCACGAAGACTGGCCCTCCTCCAGTCCAGATTTGAGTCCGTTAGATTACAAGATATGGCAACACTTGGAGGAAAAGGCGTGCTCAAAGCCTCATCCCAATTTGGAGTCACTCAAGACATCCTTGATTAAGGCAGCAGCCGATATTGACATGGACCTCGTTCGTGCTGCGATAGACGACTGGCCGCGCAGATTGAAGGCCTGTATTCAAAATCACGGAGGTCATTTTGAATAAACTTTATTGTCATAAGAATCTATGTTTTGTTAAGTTCATTTTGGTATATAAATGGTTACATAATAAATAAACTTGTTCCAATAATTTTATATTAAACATGTGACAGAATTTATGACCTGACTAGGTATATAGTGGGCTGTAATCTACTCGTTAAGCCCTTTCATTTGATACCCATATTGAGGGGGTCGTGGAAGAAAAAAGTAATCCGCCATTTTGTAGCGGCGGCCATCTTGGACCGATTTTCACCAAACATGGCTAAGAACACTCTCGACTAACTCTACTTTCAAACAAAAAAAACTAAATCAAAATCCGTTCATCCGTTTGGGCGCTACGATGCCACAGACAGACACATACACACACACACACACAGACAGACAGACAGACAGACAGACAGACAGACAGACAGACAGACACGTCAAACTTATAACACCCCGTCGTTTTTGCGTCGGGGGTTAAAAAACAAAAGGCAAATGATAATTATATTATGTGTTTTACGGCTCATATTTAATTAAAAGCTATAGGTATATAAATGGTATACGTGATAATATGAGTTTTGGCAACACATGCACTGTTCTTGTATTGTTACGTAAGACACGGTGACGTTCGAAAGGCCACACCTACACATTTATTTTAGCGCCGAATTTTCCCTTGTTTCTATAACCGCTGAGAACTGGTAGAGAAAACCATTCATATCCAGTTCTTGACATAAAAATAAAGGCAAAAATACACCAAGTATACGTTACCATTTTTATTGAATTGATGCTACCTAAGGGACTGCATGGTTTTTTAACAAGGAAATATCAAGGACTTAATTATTGTACGAATGTTCTAGAAACGATGCGATGTACCTAAATCAAACAAGTTTGCTTAAAGAGATGTTCTTAAAAGATAAAAAAAAGATAGCTTCGTCGAGCTATATTTGATTTTTGTAGGTATACATGTTTTAGATGAGTAGAATTATTTTTAGCACGGATTAATCATCCATATAATCATTATTGGTATAGGATTCTTATTCCATAGTAATTACATATTACCGTTAAAGTAGTAGGCCTTAGAAATGCTTCCTCAACATGTCTATTTATAAGACATAATAAGTAACATGGAGCTAGTTGCACTTGCAACGTACCCGGGCTTCGTCTTGATATAGTGTGTTGTATTTAGCTCCCACTCTACTCCACTGAAAAGGATATGAGTGTTACCGTCCGGCGCAGCAAATTGACTTCCCTAAGCAAAACTGGACTGAGAACTGAGGTACGAGAGATTACAATCTTAACATTCATCTCGGCTAACAAGTAAAATAAAAAAAATACCAACTTCAACCTCACTTCCTGTAACTGAGGACGAGGCGATTGTTTTGCTTCATATCTCGTAAACTACTGAAACAATAATTTCAAATGAATTGGTTTCACACGGTGTCCTAGGTTGGGCTTAATGTAAGCTAAGCTAATAAAAAATTAATGGTAAATTCTGACCAATTTCAAGTACAAAAATACACTTTTGATTTTTTTTATACTTTAGAAGCCATAAAGATTGTCGTATGTTAATATCTCCTAGTTCCAATAATATGAACCAACATATCGAACTGATAACTTTCTTTTGAACGTAATACTCGGTTTATATCTGATTTCTGATACTATCGTGGCTAAGCAAAACGTCTTATTTATAGTAAAATTATAGTAATTATTGTTAATGAAACAGAATTTAACCTCGATAAAACATCGACATTGAACAAGTTTTCCTCATTTATAAACGTTTTGTCTAAGATACTGCCTTTCAAGGAAAACTTTGAACACTGGGTTTTTTACGTAATGAGTCAACCTCATTTTCTACGGCCCTACTGAGCGTGCGCCATGTCCTCATTCTGGGAACATAATATTAGAATATACCTTAATATACTACAGACCCGACAAAGGTAAATCCCCTGGTTGGAACAACGTTGCGTTACAAGAGAAATTCCCCCTCGTACACAGAAACATTTACAAAATATTCGCATAATATTTCTGTAAACATTTACCGCAATGGTTTACGTTGTTCCTGTTTTTTTTTCAAAGAATTGTGGTCGCTTATTGAGACATTAATCATTATTTAATTAAAGACTACGTTCTATTGACTAGATTGCATGGATCGTCTCAATTACAGAGCTGATCTTTACGGGACCAATTGATTAAAACGGTGTAGGAACTGATTTCATTACTTAATGGTGATTGTTCAAAACTTTTTTAAATATGTTTATTAGAGTCTACTTACTTACTGTACTTTGTATATGAATACATTTTTTTAAATGTGTACCAATATCGATTGCATTTTATTAACATTACGTGTAGTTCGTAATATAAAGTGATTGATCATGAGCCACTTTTTAACAGAGTTCCCAAACAGCGGGAAAGGCTTATAATATTTTTTTTTTTTTTCAAATTTTTATGGTATATTCAATGTTCATATATGTATATATGAAAACGCCTGAATCGCTTTGGAAATTCTATTAAATTTTATCGAAAACGGTCGATCGGTTTACAATTGAAGTTGGTGTTGTAATTTTTTAAATTCTCTCGTTAATAGGATGCAGCTGCTATTACGTAAACGAAATAGCAATCTCACATTAGGTACATATCTTATCTTTCTTAATATTATAAACGTGAAAATTGTAAGAATGGATGTCTAGATGTCTGGATGTTTGTTACTCTTTCACGCCTAAACCGGTGGACCAATTGAGCTGAAATTTTGTATAGAGATAGCTTAGACCCTGGAATTACACATAGACTACATAATTACTGCGGGTAAAACCGTTGGGCGCAGCTAGTATATAATATATTATATCTTACTCATTCATCACACAATCTTACCGTAAAATATTTCATATACGGATGTTAACATAATTCGTTTTCAGACTGTTACCATGAACCTGCCAAATGTCGTGTACGATAAAGAAGTACATTATTAAATTGGCGCGTGATCGATCACACTAAAATATAGAGATCTGTTAGTAAAACATTACATTTTCGTATCTGTGGGTAATTTAATCAAAGTAGTTCACCTTGAACGCTCAAGGTCTCAGACGATAGCTCTAATAATGATGCCGTAGGCCGTTACACTATTTGAACAAAGTCTAGAAGTATCCAGGTTTTCAGGAAATAAAAATGATTATCTTTTTACGTGACTGATAGAGTACCAGGGTTATCAGCCTTAAGAATAAGAATATATTTATTCATAGATTTCAGGTACATAATATCAGATCTTAATGTAATGCATTGTTCTGCCGAAATCTGTCTTTTCCAGACGTATGAATAATACATAATTACAATAATGACTTATAGCTAAGAATAATGCCTTTAGTTATGTTTTATGGAGTGTGCATGACTATTTATGTTTTGTATTCGAAAAAATAATTTATAATATAAAAACAACTACTTTCTCCGCCAACTATTGCGTCAATTTAAATTTAAACACATTGAGTGTTAAATTCGATTCGCGAAATAATTTGGAATTTTGTTATTTAACTTTTATACACATAATTTATACTTTCATAACTTCGATGTAAATCTTACACAATACAACACCCACCCTTAATTGTTTGTTGCAGAAAGCATGCCCCACAGCATCTATACTGCTCAGGAATCTGAGCGCGGAGCAGACCAACCTGAAGAGTGTCCTCCAGGAGAAGATCCCAAAGGAACAGGAAAAAGTCCGTGATTTCCGCAAGAAATATGGCGCTACCAAAGTCGGTGAAGTCACCGTTGACATGGTAAGAAACTCATAAAGATATAGGCACACATATATATATATTTTCACCGTGCTCCTACTCACCATACCGGTCTTTATTTCTAGTCTATTTTTCATAATGACATCTTAGCCTTTTGTAGTTGTATTCCCGACATTTTTGGCAGATTTTTTCAAACGAAATCAAGTTGATGTCGTGTTTTGCGTATCAAATCTGCCAGTTTAGCTATGTCGCTACATACTCACAACTCACAATATTTATACTTCGGAGACAAAATGAGTAGGCACATATTATATATTTACTACATTCTGCAGTTACAAGTGAAAACTAAAACTGCTGAACCAATGCTAATTATGTAAAAGCCACCGCTACCGCCAAAGGCCAGCGGATAATTTCACTAATTTACTTAGCTACGTCAAGCGGTCTTAAACTTTTTAAAAGACTGTTGCTATATAAACTTGACGAGCGAAACGAAAACGACAGCGTAAAATGAGGATGTTATTGATGATGAAAAATACTTTAAGTGCCACTCGTTAAATATAATTCGCGCTGCAACATTTTAAACTCAATCAGTTACATTGAAAGCAAAGAATACAATAGAATAGCAAGTGGTGTCGCAAGGACCGGCGGGTCATTGTACGCAACCTCAATGGACCCTGTCCCAGGTCAAGAACGACCGAGCGCAGCAATCATTGATTCAATGTCTAGGTTACATATTCAAGAATGATTGCTTCTTTATACAATTGCGCACGCGACGTTTCCGCTGGGATTCAAGGTTGTTTTTTATTTAATGAAGATTTGATTTTGACCATTATGTTGCTGGGTGTCAAGCGATATATTCATTTGATACATGTAGCTGGATGTGATCCATACTGAACAAAGAAGCATGTCGTCGACTACTCCTTCTTATTTTTCTTCCTGCCCTTATCCCATTAGGTAGGGTCAGCACAAAACGTCTTCATTCTACTCTGTAATCATCCGTCATATCTTCATTCACTCCCCTAGCACGCATATCCTCTTTCACACAGTTTATCCAAACCTTTTTAGGGCGTCCCCTTCCCGCGACTCCGCGTTCTTCTTACCTCTCTCTCTCTCGATTAATGTCCTTATCGATTGAAAGCTGTCAACCCAAGAAAGATTGTACGCCAAAATAGGGGAAACAAAATATAGTTCCCAGACTTGGTGTACATAAGATATGTTTGACAGATGTACAGCGGTATGCGCGGCATCAAGGGTCTGGTTTGGGAGACGTCGGTTCTGGACCCCGATGAGGGCATCAGGTTCCGCGGCCTCTCCATCCCCGAGTGCCAAGCTCAGCTCCCCAAAGCCAAGGGTGGTCAGGAACCTCTTCCCGAAGGTCTCTTCTGGCTTCTCGTCACTGGAGAAGTACCCACCCAAGCTCAAGCCGAGGCTCTGTCCAAGGAGTGGGCACAGCGGTAAGTTTACATAAATATAATATTTTATTATACTAAATAGGCCTACGTTTGACCACGCGGGCGTCGTTTAATCAAGAAAGATGCCTAGAAATTAGAAACTATTCCCTCTTGCCTTGAAGATTCCCAAGTGCTATCGGACTGGTAACACGGAAGACGGCAATATGTGTGTAACATAAATATTGTTGAAATTCAACTGAAACGATCATGGTACGGCCGAAATCTGAATCGACTCGAATAATCCTTGGGTTTTTCTACCAGTTTACCTTTGGGTGCACAAAAAGTTCTATAAAACCGCTGCTTCAATTAAAACCAAATGGCGAATTCGTCACTGACAATTCGTTGCAGTTCCTTTTAACTGTTATCACAGTTTGGTAAAATTGTATGGATTTTATACATTCCGTGACTTAGAATGGAGACAACGTCCTAGTCTTGGCAAAACGTGATCTAGGAATTACGCTTAAGTACCTTTGAATCCGGTACACCTACTTTTGTGTGATCATATTATTAGTGCCAAATTTAAAGCAGGTAGATTATATTTTAGTTTTATTTTTTTATTTCTATAGTACGTCTAACCTTGTCCAACAAGAAGGGAATGACGTAGACGATTTAGCTTTTTTGTTCTGATACGCAAGATTCGACCCCGAGAGATGGCAGAAGCATAATAAATTACTTGTTCTAATGACTTAACAAACAGTAATAAATTGTTATTTTGTTAATAAATAAGTTGCTCTGAGAGCTATTGACAATATTTTAGTATTGTTTTTGTTAAATCGTACGGGCCTCTTTCCGTGATTCGTATTAAGAGGGATTATGCAGCTGGACGCTCTCTCGCTCGTACTATTTGATACAATATTGTGCAGGGATTCACTTGAGGAGTTTTCAAAAAGTTAATTCTATGTATTTATATTTAAAAATGTATTAAATAGTGCGAGCGAAAGAGCGTCCAGCTATATAAGCCCTCTCAAGCCGCTTCACTTTGCATTAAGTTCGCCCACAGTAAGAAAATTTCATTCAAAAAGTTTTTTTGACACTTTGTATTGTTTGAAAATAGGACATTGCGCGAACTTAACTGTGTTTGACTCAGGCACTATAAGTGAGTGACTGACTAACTGATGTATCAACGCACAGTCCAAACCGCTGAACGGATTTGGTTGGAATGTGGAACACAGCAGATAGATTTTATGACGTAGTAACGTTGTTGGATTATGACGTAGAGACCAGAGACCTCCGCTCCGCTAAGAAGATTAAGACTAGTATGTGTATATAAAAATAAATAAAAAATGTTTAATTGTACATAGAGCGGAGCTGCCAGCACACGTGGTGACCATGCTCAACAACATGCCGAGCAAGCTCCACCCCATGTCACAGTTCTCTGCCGCCGTGACCGCACTCAACAGCGAGTCCAAATTCGTACAGGCTTACACCGAGGGAGTGCACAAGTCCAAGTACTGGGAGGTAAGTTACTCCTAGAGTTATTATTGTAATATGTAAAGAGGAAGAAAGCCTCCAGACAGCAAAATCTCTCAGATATATTAACAAGATAAATAAGAAAGCGAATCTTTTGTTACTGTGAACGTTTTGCTTGACAGCGCCTCAGAATTTCGATGTTTGACAAATAAAAATTGGTCACCCATTTTTGGAATGTCAGTTGATCTACATAAGTATGTTAGATCTATGTCTTACCTATTTTATTGTCTAATTGCTCAGCAGTTTTGAATTTTTGGCTACTTTTCAGAGGTTATAATAGCAATACCGCTGGGCAAATCTTTACATAATGATACAGTTTCTCTTACGAAATGTACAAATAGAGTAAAAAAGAATACAAGTTATTCTCTTCATTGCTAACCGTTCATATGCAAGCAATAAAACATTTAAATGAGAACGAGCCAATTACAGCGCCACATATTGATCACTTAGACTGCACTTGTCAAGCGTCGGGGTATAGCTTACCATCGGGCGAACGAACTTCGACTTTTGTTCTTTTATTATTCTTCATCAAGTACCCACCCACATCTGGCAATCTTGTATGAAATATGTGATAAAAGCGAAAGTAAGTGTGTCAGGATCGTACCAAGTGGAGGGAAATAATCTCTGCCTTAGCGGGAATCAGCCTTGATTAATATGTATGTAAGCATTAAGTGCAAGTCGTACAATGTATTAAAAAAAATCTTCACAATATTCTCAAGTATGTTGGAACGCACTGGATGAGTTTCGTAGAGCACCGGAAGGTGTGCCGTAACCATGAGGAGGCCTGTTCTCAGCAGTGGGTGCATAGTGCATATGGGCTGAGTAGATATTAGAGTTTTTTAACCCTTTTTTCTCATAGAAGTAATTTCCGAATGCGCAGTAGTCATAGTATAGAACTTTACCTATTAAAAATTGATTTGTTCTATTATAGTTAGCCCATTATAAATGCATTTTGAGTTTCTCGTGAATGGTTGAACTGAAATTTGATACACCCTGAATAACACATAGGCTACTTTTCAGCGGGAAAATTTTCTAGGCACGGCTAGTTACATATTCCCAGCGGTTTTACCCGCTGTACTGTAGCCTATGTGTTATTCCAGGGTGTTAGCTATCTCTATACCGAATTTTAGCTCAATCAGTCCACCCGTTTAGGCGTGAAGAAGTAATAAACATACACACTCACACAGTCACACACAATTTCACACTTTCGCATTTACAATATTAGTGTGATCATCATCTATATACCAAGCAGTTGGGAGCAGGCAGTTGTTTTAAGTAGCATACTTTCCACAGTACATCTACGAGGATTCAATGAACCTGATCGCGAAGCTGCCAGTGATTGCAGCGACGATCTACCGTAACACGTACCGTGACGGTAAGGGCATCGGCGCCATCGATGAGAACAAGGACTGGTCCGCCAACTACGCTTCCATGCTGGGCTTCGACGACCCACAGTTCACTGAGCTCATGAGGCTGTACCTCACCATCCACAGGTAAATATTTTAATACAGTTTCAGATGAACTTCCACTTCTATGCTTTGTTCCTTCTTCTAGATTATGTTTTTATCATCGATGATGATCTGCGAAACACTGTTTAGTGTTATCTTTAACGGGGGCTGGAAAAACAAGCGACATGTCGAGACCCCATGGGGATCTATTGTGTTTACGATAAGCTAGGGGGGATCTTGTCGTTTCCTACTCTTGGAAGAAGTGGGTTATTAAAGCGGTGGTCCCACTTAGAGTAAGAAACCTATACTCCTCCGGTTTGGGATATTATGCAGTCCCAAGAAGGCTCATGCGCTTCGTAGCCAGGACGTCGCATTCACACAAAATTTGCTCCATTGTTTGTGTTCTGTTTAGTGTTAGCATTGTTTAGTGTTAAAAAGTGAGCGTCAGGTACTAGGTACAGGCGTAAACTTCTGAAGAAGGACATCGTAATTGTCCGAAACCGTGGTTGAGATATTCTCAAAAAACACGTAAGTTTTGCCGTTTTAGTTACGAATAACACTCACGCATGCGTTATCGTTTAATATCAGGCGAGCTTCAGGTTCTACTCATTCAACTGATATCACAAAAACATTACTCTGTGAGTAAAACAGCATTTTAGTTGTTTATTTAAACTAAATTAGAATATAATTACAATTAGATTCAACAATGGCAATTAAGTGAACAAGGTTAAGGTCCAATGATGTACTAGTGTTGCCAGCTTGACATTTTGACTTGTGACCATCCGGACGTCGACCTGTTATTATTACGAATAAATAAAACCAATATGTATAAATGTAGGTAAATGGGTGCTCACAGCTGGTTCTCCTTGAGTTAAGGACGCCTTGTTTACTAATGTAGGTAATATTAAGGGCGTACGCTAAGTGAAGCGGGCGAACGCGGCGTGCACACGGTGCAAGTGCCTTAAGGCGCCTAGAAATATGTATATAAGCTATGCTACGAAGATGTGAAAGCTACGCTACGAAACTATGTAACCGATTCCACCAATGCTAAATAGATGTGCGAGAAAGCTGCGCTATATAGATGCGCGCGCACAACTCGCGACGATCCATCCGTATCCGTAGCACGCATCCGTAGCACGCATCCATAGCTCATATCCGTAGCACGCATCCGTAACACGCATCCATAGCTCATATCCGTAGCACGCATCCATAGCTCATATCCGAAGCACGAATTCGTAGCACGCATCCATAGCGCAAATCCGTAGCACGCATCCGTAGCACGCATCCGTAGCACGCATCCGTAGCACGCATCCGTAGCACGCATCCGTAGCTCGCATCCTTCCATACAAAATACGTAGCTTAGCTGAAACCGTTTCCACCAGTGCTAAGCTATGTGCACCAATGAATACGTATGATTGTAGGATATTAAACGCATCCATAGCAACGTAGCATAGCACAACTCTGGTCGAAAGGCACCATTACACTGGTCTACCGCTGCGCCGGCAAAAAATCGTCGCGTGCTGCCGCACACTGTAGAACTGTTCATTGTACATAGTATATTTAACTATAAACACTCGATGCGTGCACCCGCCGCATTTGCATGCTCATCGTAGCGTCACCCTTATAAGTATATAAAATTTATACCCGTATATAAACGTACTAAACGTTTAAAAGATACTAATCTAAATTCATTTACATATTGTGTTTAACAATAACAACGATTTATGTTAAATGGGTAATGAAATATAAGTTGTGTAGATATTCATCAAATTAATATAATGCACTTGCCACAAAAAATGCTGTAAGTGTATGCGTGAATGTTTGTTGGAGTTTTAAGTCGAAAAACAATTGAAATGATAATTATGCTTTTTCTTTAGAGAGAAACAATTAGTGATAGAGATCCTGAGAAGATAGATACCGAAATAACTTATGTAAAGTTAATAATTAAATTATCCATTAGCGACGGAAAACCGAAAAATATTTCATGAAATAATGCTGATAGGTATCATCTCAATATTGCTTCACAAAACTAGTTTCTTATCTTGAGCAAATAATATTCGTTCATTCATTCGTAATACCCAGTCGGTTAAACAAATGTGGTATGGCATAGTCGAGTTATAAAATTATATTGCGGAAGGCGTAAACTATGCGACGTCAAGATTGAAAAACAACTAATACGAGATTACTTTAGATTACCTTGTAATAATTGGATAATGTTACTCAAATAGCGTGCTTAGTTTCCTCTAAACAATTAAATTAACGGATGATATGCGTAAAATTTTAAATGTAACAATAGATTTTAACTGTGAATTTTCGCACGCATGTGGCGGATAAGGAAAAATGTTATGGAACTAGTTTAAAATAATTATCATTATTGAGACCTATATTCTACCAACATTCCAGCACATAAAAATTGGTTTAGATAAATAACTCTTCATCTTTCCAAGACGACAGTGACGAAAGGTACACAAAGAAAATGATATTAATAAGTTTTATATTAATATAGAACGTCGAGTCTAGTATTGTTGATAATCAAAAGCTTTAAACGACTAGGTATAGATTTTCAATGTACAACATGCTGACCATGATGGTATAAAAATATATGTCGTTTTTTTTTTATAATGAGGACGAAATGTTATATTGTGGTAGAGATTTTCTTCTAACAAAATCATCGTTACAAGTCGTACATATATTATAGTCAAAGACTAATTTATACTTGTATGAACGAATAAGGTGGATATTTTTCTTCGTAGAGTACAAAACAGGAAAATTTTACAAATTATCACAGATTTTGTCGTCAACGATAGATAAATTTACGGCTCAGTCATCCTTGTTTAATAGTTACACGAAGTTTAAAGTTATATACCCGTATCTCGCGGTATTGTTATCTGTAATTTCAGGACACGATTTCGGTGTAACAAAGTAAAATGTGCTTTAGTTTTTTTTTGCTTTACAAATACTAGCTGCGCCCAGCTGTTTTACCCGCTGTACAGTAGCCTATGTGTTATTCCAGTGTCTAAGCTGTATCTCTATACCAATTTTCAGCTCCATTGGTCCACGCGTTTAGGCGTGAAAGAGTAACAAACATACACCCAGACATCCATACATTCTTACAAACTTTCACGTTTATAATATTAGTAAGATAATAAAGGCTATGTCTCAACTCTCAACCACAACGGTATGGTCACAGAAAAGTGAGCATTAGGCGTTCTCTTCAGACATACGCCAAATTGGACAACACAAATATTAGACTATTAGACTATTACTTATTATCCATGCCAAGGCGCACTGTCATTATTTATGTGTGTTTGAATAAAATACGCAATTTGAATGCTCATTTTGTTCCCAAAATGTCTTTAGCATGTTTTACCTGTCCTTATAACTTTTGGCATTCATCATTATTCACGTCGTGATGTCTTGCACTTGCAGAATGCACATTTTCTTAATCGTATTACCATTGCATGAAAATGACGATTTGTTTTTTTGTGCCAAAACCATGTAGTCAGGTCATAAGTATTGTCACACAGTAAAAACTTTTCTTTTAGAATGCTGGCCACAAAAAAGTTTATTGAATTCGAATTTCGAATTGTTCATGAAAATAAAAATGTATACTTTTTAGAATTTTACTCATTTTTAAATATGGAGTGGACGCTTAAAGAAGACCGTGTTGCAGTTATTGCGTTGCATCGTTGCGGTTACGCGCCAATTCAAATTTTTGACATACTGAAAAATTTGAATATAACCAAAAGATTCGTTTATCGTACCATCAAACGATACAATGAAGACTCTAGTGTAGATGACAGGTCAAGAAGTGGTCGCCCTCGGTCTGTTAGGACTCCAGCAGTGATAAAAGCTGTGAAGGCGCGAATTCAAAGAAATCCCAAACGTAAGCAGAAACTGTTGGCCCTTCAGATGGGGTTAAGCAGAACCACGGTGAAAAGGGTGTTAAATGAAGACTTAGGGCTTCGGGCATATCGAAGAAAAACAGGACATCGTTTAAATGCTCGTCTAATGGACCTGAGACTGAAGAGATGCCGCGCTTTGTTGAAGCGGTACGCGAGAAAAAAATATCGAGAAATTCTTTTTTCGGATGAAAAAATTTTTACCGTAGAAGAGAGCTACAACAAACAAAATGATAAGGTGTACGCACACAGTAGTGAAGAAGCGAGCAACCGTATTCCGCGTATCCAACGAGGTCATTTTCCATCCTCGCTCATGGTATGGTTGGGAGTTTCTTATTGGGGCTTAACAGAGGTACATTTTTGTGAGAAAGGTGTAAAAACGAATGCAGTTGTGTATCAAAATACAGTCCTGACGAACCTTGTGGAACCTGTTTCTCATACCATGTTCAATAACAGGCACTGGGTATTCCAACAAGATTCGGCGCCAGCTCATAGAGCGAAGAGCACACAAGACTGGCTGGCGGCGCGTGAAATCGACTTCATCCGGCACGAAGACTGGCCCTCCTCCAGTCCAGATTTGAGTCCGTTAGATTACAAGATATGGCAACACTTGGAGGAAAAGGCGTGCTCAAAGCCTCATCCCAATTTGGAGTCACTCAAGACATCCTTGATTAAGGCAGCAGCCGATATTGACATGGACCTCGTTCGTGCTGCGATAGACGACTGGCCGCGCAGATTGAAGGCCTGTATTCAAAATCACGGAGGTCATTTTGAATAAACTTTATTGTCATAAGAATCTATGTTTTGTTAAGTTTATTTTGGTATATAAATGGTTACATAATAAATAAACTTGTTCCAATAATTTTATATTAAACATGTGACAGAATTTATGACCTGACTAGGTATATTTACGTTGTTCTGACTTCTAAGATTAAACTTATTCTCGTGAGAATAAATTAAACATTATAGAATTTCTTTGCCTGGTCTTTGACATTTTTTCATATTTTTGTAACTAGAAATCGGTAGTAATAACACCTAGATAACATTTTTACAAGCTTTATATTACTTTCACCTGTCTGTTGTCTGTCGGTCTGTCTGTCTGTCTGTCTGTCTGTCTGTCTGTAATCAAATCTTGCAAGTTTGATTTGACCCACTTCCCGGTTTCCAATTGAGCTGAAAATTTGCATGCGTGTGTAAATCGGATGACAATGCAATATTATTATGACATGGAGCTGATCTGATGATGGAGCTGGAAGGTGGCTATAGGAATTCTGTCATTAAACAACGCAACCCCATCGAGTTTGGGCTCATTTGATTCGTCTTGACGAGTACTATATGATGCAAGATGGTAATGATAATTAAAGCTTGTTTTTAAAAGGTTTTTTTAAAATTTCACTTGTTAATTATACGACTTACTGCGTATATTATTCGGGAACGATCTTAAATCAAGCATGGATGCATGTCTTCATAACTGCAATTTGAAATATTTAATATGTCATTAATTCATACCTCGAGAAGTACCTACTACCTACCTACTAGTGTTTTTGTATGTTCTGAAGTTAAGTCGCTTCACTGTAGCCAATTTATTGAGGGCTAGCACTTGCTCAGCCAAATGGATAACATGAAATATGTATTATTTAACTCTTCAAATCACATGTCTAATCTAATGCACTTTTTCATATTTACGATAATTACGTAATAAATAGACGTTTGTTGAAGAGGTAAAAAGAAGGATTGCCCCCCTGTAGGGAGTGTCACATACAGGTTATGAGTGTTGCCAGACAAAAAAAGAAAGTAATAATCAGTAGCTTCACTTCTATAGTGGTAGAATTAGAAATATAACTTATGGCAGCTAGGGGTGACACTGGTAATTGAAGAGTTAAAAAAATTGCGCGACTTATACCTAGTACTACTTGTATATGTATGTATTCCTAAGCATGATTATTGATTATGCGAATAAGTACCAAGATTGTGAGGCTAGTGCATTGCTGGTTGCGATTGTTATCACATAACTCATTGTATTATATATGAATGCTCGTGGTTTAAAGTGTTTCTATTTCTGAATACGTTAAATTGTTATAAAACTCAAGGATTACACAAAATAATATTTTTAAAACAGATATTATAATATTATTAAATTGACAATTTTAAGGATTATCGTGTCGACACGATATTGATCAGACTTGAGACTCTCTCAAATTAATGTTACTATAGTCTATCCGAAAAATGTAAATGTAAAATATTTGAAAACTTTAAATCACGAACATTGAATGTGTGTGTGTAAAAAATAGAAGTTTTGTGTTGTAGTTTGACTAAAACTAGAATCTGCATGTTGTTGTTTTGCATATTTTGTGTTTGGTGGTTGTAGTAGAGGTGTAGTTTTGCTGTGCGCATACCCAAAAAATAAAGGTTAAGCTAAATACTCCACCTAAGAGTATAAATTTGAAAAAAGCTCGCGAGAATAAGTCAGCACTTATTCTATGCTATTTTTAGCTGCCATAAGGCCATAGGAACCCAATACCTATTATTATTATTTTACTAATATCGACATATTGAGAGATACTGTAATGAGTGGCACAAGAGGTCTATGCAGAGCAGTGGAAAGTCGAAACTAAGTAAAATGATGATGATTTCAAACGGTTCACAAAAGTTACTGTGAAAAGAAACATCCACACCGTTTCGCATTAAAAAGATTACTAGCTGCGCCCAGCGGTTTTACCCATTGTACTATATATAGCCTATGTATTATTCCAGAGTCTAAGCTATCTCTATACCAAATTTCAGCGTAATCGGTCCACCCGTTTAGGCGTGAAGAAGTAACAAACATACACACTCACAAACTTTCGCATTTACATATAACATTAGTGTGATTATAGGATGTTTTGTAGGAAGAAAATTGTCTTGCTGGCAGTCTGAAGACATTACAAAAATAATGTATTTTTATTTTACTCTTATAATGACGAAAACAGCTGTTGTTAACCGCGCTTTAGTTGACTTATTAGCATTTAAATTATTCTATGAACAAAGGTACCTACTTCCGCTTAGACAGTGTCGAATTACATTGTAATGTATTTAGATATACTATAATCTTAGATACAAATTGAGACGCCATTTCTAAGCTACCTATATACCAAATTTCAGCTAAATCGGTTCAAGAATAAAGACGTAACAAACACACAAAGAGCAAGCCTTCGCATTGATAATATCAGTAGGATCTAGTTTAGGGAGATTATAAACGGCAGTCAAATGGTAAACATAAAAAAAATTACAATGTATAAATGTCAATGAATTACTATATTACGTAAAGTTTTGCTTACATATCTACTAAATTTAGATTTAGGCGGTGAAAACCTGTGAATATTTGCACATAACATAATTGTACATACACGTACACGGTACACACCTCGCGTAGTTGGCCGCTTGGCGTACTATTCAAGGTTGTTTTTTTGCTACGTAACGAGTATCGTGCGATTACGTTCAGATTGATGGTTACATGGTTAGCACGGTTACAGTTTCATCCACTGTAAAATAAGTAATGTATAATCAAATCAAGACATTTATTCGCTTAAATACACACAAAATTGTAATGTTCAAACGGTCTTTAAATTATATGCGTAATGCCAATGTTATTCATCCTGCAAGCAGAAGTGCGAATTTTTAGATTTAAATTAAAACTGTGGGTCCCGGCTGTTTTCTATAAGATATGTAGGAGGCAGTCGTTAGGTCATGTTGCAGGCCCTGTAGTAATCTCGGCGACCTGAAACTGCAACATATAGGTTCGCCGCACAACCTATAAATTGTGATTTGACTCTGACAGTGTAAGTAGGGTAACCTGTTCTGTTGGAGTATAAACCCCAATTATTAATTATTATTATTATTAAACAGTATATCAAACAAAATAAACAGTAACAAATAATAATATCTACGTTATCCGTGGGTCTGAATTATTAGGCTACAAAATAACATACTCTGTATAATTCTAGAATCTAAGCTTCATAATTCAGTTAATCGGTTCCCAGTTTCAGGCGTGAAAAGATTACAGATATCCAAACATTAAACATACAATAAATACTATATGCCATAAAGTTATGCTACAAAATACTTCGTGATATGACATTACTAGCCGCGCTCAGTTTTACTTCTTGAAATGCCTATGTATTATTCTAGGCTACCTAGGTACATAACAAATTTTAGCTCAATCAGTTCACTCGTATTTAGTAAGAAAAACACCTTATCAATCTGTTAATTTGACGTGAATAGGTAATAGCAAAACAGCAAATTTGCTAATTGCAACATCGATTTTCTTTTAGTTTATTGTATGATAAGTCAGACTACTGCGATTTCTGCTATTGCCATTGTCTAAGGTCTAAGAGGAGAGGGTTCGCACATCATCCGATTCGAATTTGTTAAACAAGGGTCCGGTGTAGACGTAGATCATTTTGTATGGTAGTTTACGCACTACACTCGTCATATTTCACTCCGTCATCGGTCTGGTAATGAAGAACCGAAGTAGCCACAGTAGTTTTTTTTATACATCGAAGTAAGAAGACCAGCAAGACGCTCTCCTGATGGTAAGAGGTAACGCTGCACTGCGCTAACGCTTCTTACTTGAGAGTCATAAGATGTTATGCGATGTTATGCAGCTCAGTAATTTCACTAGCTACAGTGCCCTCCTACCGAAGCACAGTAATGTTTGCACATCATTGCTCAGGCGGTAGAATAACTGGCATTGTTGGGGTACCTAGTCGACCTCCTGCAGAGGAAGTCCACCCCCGGTAATATTTGTACGAGCGTTCATGAAATATTCGGTCTGGAGGTAGTGCGATAAGGAATATCGTATCGGATTCGGGTATGCAGTGCGGGAGCACTCTGGCTATTCACAAGCTGCTGACATTTCCACTGATCTTACATACCCTGCTTAATCATAATATTGGGTTTAAGAAACCTGTAATTTTTAGTTGTAGTCTTACCTCTATAATAAATAATATTTACATATGCCATGCACATATGGCATTGTACATAACATTATATACTCGTATAATATAAGTAAATATAGTTCTACGTAATAGCTACGTACGGCCAAAACCACAGATTGCTTTTCATATTAGATCGGCCATCATAATTTTTGTAACAAAACCGCCGTTAGGTACATTATAGTGACGTTATCCTACGAATATTATAATTTAATAAATGCGAAAGTTTGCATCGATTTTTGTTACTCTGTCACTCCTAAACGGCAATTACACATAATATTACTGGGTAAAAATGCTGGGCGCATCTAGTTATGACTATAAATCAACAAGCGGATGCATACAGTCAACACTCATGAAATGAAGTTTGAAGGATTAGACTGGTCCACTTTAACATTTTTTTCTAGTCTATACTGTTCCACTGCTGAGCAAAACCCTCCCCAAAATCTTTAACATACAAAAAATATTATTATCATGTTCCTTACGTCTTAACGACATTCTTGTCATATAACCATTTTACTAAAGGGCGGTAGTTTTTAAATATAATTACTTTGAAACAAATCACATGCTTGGCTTGCAAAATGCTCTATTGGGAGCACTTAAACATAATTCGAGTTTACTTGCGCATTTGGAAGCTTGTCAGGGCTGTTCTATTTCCTATTTATTCCGTGGCCAAACCATTATGGCACGAGTGGTGCGTGTTTGCACGTACTCATGACTTACTGTAGAGGACGGTGTTACGTAACCATAGCCTGTAAATGAACTAAATCATTAGGTTTTTTACTGCTAAAGATAAACTCTTATTAAGGAACGTCTTTTAGAATGATTACAAATATATTATGATTGTTATGTCTTTACTAGCTGCGCCCAGCGGTTTTTTCCGCTTTACTATGTACGAGTATATAGCCTATGTGTTATTCCAGGGTCTAAGCTAGCTCTATACCAAATTTCAGCTCAATCGGTTCTACCGTTTAGGCGTGAAAGAGTAACAAACATCCAGACATCCATTCTTACAAACTTTCACGTTTATAATATTAGTGCGATGAGATCTTTCTGGATTATTAGATCTAAAGTTAAGTAATGACGCTTTTTAGGGTTTTGTACATGTGAAGGAAAAAACGAAACCCGTGTGTAATTCGATTCTTTTAAATCGACTTCATTATAAAGAGGATTTGTGTCAAATTAAAATTCAATCCGGTTTAGTTGATAGATCAGTCAATGAGTCAGTCACGCTTTCTTTTTGTATATATTTTGATTTGAATTGTTGTATTTGTTGGCTTGATATTTAGACCAAACACTCATGACCTAAAAGTATAATGTTACTAATCTAATTAAATACGTTACCAAATAAACATACAGTAGTCCTGTTAGTTGTATTAATATAATATTTAATATCGATAGTACAAGACTTGTTTTATCAGGCCATGTTATGAATTTATGAACCGTACTTTGTGCTACACTTATCTTGAATAAGCGCAACTAGATAGCTAATCTAAGCGATAACGTTAGCGCTGTTTAATATAATTATTAATTAATAGGCGTTTGACGTCATCAAACTAGACTTTATACTAAATTTATAATATTTTACATAGGTATTACCTTAAAAAGGATTTCGCTTATTAATTCTTCCAAACTTCCGAAATATTGTTTTATGACCGCGTCCATTTTGGAAGGCTTCTTCTTGTCTAATTAATGGACACAAAAACATAGAGATTTTTTTAAATAAATTTTTCTTATGACTTCGCCTTTCATTCACGGCTATGATATATTTCATGCCTTTAATTCATGGCTATCACATTTCAACAAATTTAATAGAAAAAAAACCTTTATAATCCCTACACGTGATTTGCTTTTGATATTTTGTAGCTTTATTAACTCCTGGTGTTTTTATCAAAATAAGAGTTATGATTTATGACCGGTATCCATAGTCTTGCTACACTTTCAAGCAGTCTTCATACAGACATGCGGGGCATTATGTAAATTGTGATTTGACTCTGACAGTGTAAGTAGGATAACCTGTTCTGTTGGAGTATAAACCCCAATTATTATTATTTTGAGACCATTATTATAAATCTTAGGGTGATGCAGGACTTATGGAGGACGTACTAGATATTACGATTTACGATTATAATGCATATACATAGCTGTGACTTGTAACACTGAGTCTGTAATGAGCAGAGGGACTATTGGCTAATTCTCATCCACAACTATTGATGTCAAGTTCAATGTACATTGCTGCGTTTGTTACTTTACCTATATTAATGAAGAGGTTTAATTAAGTAATGTACGCAATTTTGCCTATGGATTCTAGTGTTTTATATGTTCGGCGATAGCCAATATGTCTTTAGGTATCGCTTATGGGGCGAAACTTTGCATATAACCTTGAATCTCTCAAATTAAGTGATTACTACCCAAATCTTTCTTATATAGAGTTTTGTTATCTAATCTTTCATAATCATAGTATAATAGTGCTCTCTTTCTGTCAAGCGGTTATGTCGTTGCTTGGACGGGTTTTTTACTTTCTACCAAATAGTAATACGAGATTAATTAATTATCCTGTTGTTGACATAAAATTGTTACATAATAACAATTTTAATATTGTTTTGATCATAATATATGTATCTTGTAATAATTTATGCACTACCTACTTTATAAATATATTTCTGTAATATAATTTAGCATCGTTTCTAAAAATTACAATAAAATAAACACGTAATATATTTTAATAAATTGTCTTATTCAAAGAGCAATACAGTCTTGCATTTGTATAATTATAATACATTTTAAGAAAATAATTTAAATCAATATGTACGAGTATAAATTTGTTTCACTATGATTTTGATGACCGATGACGATGACCACTATAGTCGGGCCGGCCTAAAAGGCCACATTTGACACATCATCAATATTCCCTTACAGGGTGATCTAAAAATTTTACTTATTTTTTCTGTAAATAATATATGTCAACACTTAGCTGAACAATAAATAATATGACAACACTTAGCTGAACACTGAACACTATACTCGAATTTACAATTAACAATTTACGCATTACCATTAAAATTTCTACCATTTGGTAGATTTTTTGCCTACCATTTAACTTATTACCAAATTCTTATATCATAATTTCTGCCAAAACTACCATTAAATTTTTCTACCAAAAACTACCATTGAAATTTCTAGCAAAATCTACCATTCTTTTTTTATCATTTAGTTGATTTTTTACCATAAAAAATCTATCAAAAACTACTATTAATTTTCTACCATTTGGTAGATTTTTCTATCATTAAAAATTCTACCAAAAACTACTAAGTAGATTTTTCTACTGTGCATTTTTGAAAACTAACGTGAGAGTTATCCATATTACTATGTAAACAAAACGACTAAAAACTCACGGAAATAATGGTTGGAGCTAGGCTCGATCCTGAGTTTCGGACAATTACGATGTCCTTCATCAGGAGCTCACGCATTTTTCTACCATAAAAAAGTCTACCAACACACACACACACACACACACACACACACACACACACACACACACACACATTATTAAAAAAAATTAAAGTCCTCAACGGTGTCGGAATTTCGGATAAGCCGATGGTATAGATTTTATTTCTAATATAAAACAACGGTTTTTGTGGCATTATGTTTAACCAAAAAAAACTAAAAATAAAAAATACTCAATTTTTGTTTCAAGTCATTGTTGTGTTTATTTTTAAACTATAAAGAATATGTTATACACATAGCTAAGAACATTGCCGAGTAATATTATTAATCTTATAAACGAAAAAATAAACAAACTTCATTAATCCGTTCGGCTACGATGGCACAGACAGATACACAAACAGACAGACAAACAAACACGTCAAACTTATAACACCCCACCTTTCTTCCGTTGGGGGTTAAAAACATTAGATGAATAAATAGGACACCCTATACAAGGTCACGTCAATCAGTTTTTGTTTTTAAAACAATAAGGATGCTACCCAATAAAATCGCGAAATCGAAATTTGAAATGTAGAATCGAATGCAATTATAACTTGGATTGAAAATTTGATCATAAATAAATAACTATATTGCGATTAAAATAAAATATGTTGTTAATATTGTGATTATATTATAGTAAAATATAATGTAATTAAAATAAAATTGTGTAATGTATAGAGAATAAACATATTTTTTTATTACAGGTTTTTTTATAACTCGTGAGATGTTTCTGGCAAAACTAGCCCATGACGCCATTACATGTTTACCAAAAAAACCTATTAGAATTAAAATTAATTAGACTTTATGAATGTTTTCATAAAACTGTATTCGATTCCAACGTGTTTGAAGATCGTATCGATTCATATCCTGTAATCGAAATAAACAATGTCCCAACACTTGTTTGCTATGACTGACATCTGTCAAATGTGGCCTTTTAGGCCGGCCCGACTATAGTACATAATATTTTAAATAAAGAAACAGTTCTGTCATCATTTCATAGAGAAAAACTTCTATCACTAAAATCCTGGCTAATTTACGTAATATTTTACAGTTATGTTACGATCTCGTTCGATACTAAACCAAGTCCTGTGTCAGAAGCCTATTTTTTGTTCATTATAGGTTAGCCTCACGGAGGTTAGCTTTTGACCACGATCTCGCGTGATGTTAAGCGACGATACGACCGTAGATGGTAGCAAACTCAACCTAGGAGGCGGGATTAATCCCCCTGGCTTCACTGAACATTATTTCGGAACACGGTCATAACCGCTTGGCGACACGTTGTGATACTGCAACATATAGGTTGGCCACACAACATTGTTATTTGACTCTGACAGTGTAAGTAGGGCGTAGGGTAACCTATTGTAGTATAAAGCCCGATTATTACTTTTTTTGTTCAGTGGATGGTAACTATACTTCGTTCCAAAAACAAAGATAATTTTTGCAGGGTTCAAAGGATCAATATCTTAATAAATTGGATATATATCGGATATTTATCATAATATGTCAGGTAGATATCATAACATAAATATATCGGATATAACAGTTTTTGTGAATATATCAATGATATTTTTGATTTAATATAACCCTCGAACCCTGCAAAAATTATCTTTGTTTTTGAAACGAAGTATAGCTACGGCCGAAGCCTACCACCAGTACAGTTAAGTTGATCAATAAAGTGAAATATTCCCCATGATTAAACGTAAATGTCTCCATTGCGCAGTGACCACGAGGGCGGCAACGTATCAGCGCATACCTCTCACTTGGTGGGCTCAGCTCTCAGCGATCCCTATCTGTCCTTCGCCGCCGGTCTCAACGGTCTCGCTGGACCTCTGCACGGACTCGCCAACCAGGAGGTAAGTTTTTTTTTAATATACAACGAAGTAAGAAGACAAGCAAGACGCTCTACTGATGGTAAGAGATAACGCTGCCTATAGTTAGCACATTGCTAATTGCTACCCAGTGCACTGCGCCAACGCTTCTTACTCAAGAGTCATAAGATGTTAAGACTCTTCAGCCCAGTAATTTCACTAGCTACAGTGCCCTCCTACCGAAGCACAGTAATGTTTGCACATTACTGCTCAGGCGGTAGAATTACTGGCACTGTTGGGGTACCCACCTAGTCGACCTCCTGCAAAGGAAGTCTACCCCCAAGTTTCGTATTACTTCTATTGAGAACTAGCTGCGCCCAGCGGTTTTACCTGCTGTATTCCCCGCTGTATTCCAGGGTCTAAACTATCTCTATACTAAATTTCAGCTCAATCGGTCCACCCGCTTAGGCGTGAAGAAGTAACAAACTTACACACACTTACAAACTTTCGCCTTTATAATATAAGTGTGACTAGCTGCGCCCAGCGGTTTTACCCGCTGTACTATGCACATGTGTTATTACAGGGGCTAAGCTATCTCTA
This sequence comes from Hemithea aestivaria, assembly GCA_947507615.1. NCBI lineage: Eukaryota > Metazoa > Arthropoda > Insecta > Lepidoptera > Geometridae > Hemithea > Hemithea aestivaria. Next base: position 9,533,620 of record OX382323.1, read on the forward strand.
TACCAAATTTCAGCTCAATCGGTCCACCCGTTTAGGCTTGAAGAAGTAACAAAGATACACTCTTAAACTCGCCTTTATAATATAAGAGTGATAGTACTTAGAGCGGAGTAATAGGGGAAATATCTGGAATGCAGGCACTGGCTGGGGTAATATAGGAAAAAGAATTAATAGTGTCCTACACTCTCAAACACTGGTTAAACCCAAGCAGGCCAGAAGACATTAATTAAAGTCCAATGTGCAGATGCCCAAAGGTGGTCAAGATGACAGTGTCCTAATGACTATTATTATTGCATGAAAATAAGTACGCACTCATAACTAGGTAAAAGTAAACCGTGAAAAGTGATCTTTGGGTTGATTATAATTTAGCAGTTTTCCCTGATAAGTAGGCTGTTTTATTCTATGGTCCACAATTTTTTCCATCATCAATGGACATTTGAGGTTAATCGAATTTTTTTCTTTATAAAGAATCGGGAGGTAGATTTAGCTGGTTTGGGCTGAATTTCAATGGGTTCGTTCTGCTTACTGCATACCTGAGCTGAAAAGACTTCATAGGTTTTTCCTTTGCCGATAGTAGTGGAAAAGTTTTAATAATATGATTATAAATCTTATTTATCTGTGACAGTATCGCGGTGTCACCAGTCACTGATATTTATAAATACCGTTCTCTGGTGATCCGATATGATATGATAAAAGGCTTTAATCTGAAAACTATGGATACAAAATGTGCACTTCTGTGAGCTACTTGTATGATATACATAATTCGCTCTGCATAATAATATGTTTATCATAAAAAGTATAAGAATTTAATTAAAAAGATACCATTGAAATGTGGAAACACATTTTGTGGAATTTTTAGTAGTTAGATATACCTATAAACTTATATTGCCTACCCAGTAATTTTAAGCATTAAAATCATAATGGTGTCAGGAGTTGTTTGGATGAGGGATCACGTTTTGTAATAATATCTGTGTTCCTCTTAATGTTAATTACTGCTTAACGTCGGGGGGACCAGAAATAGTGTGAACAGAGATATAACATGTAGGTACAAGACAGATACTCGCACAGTAAGGTTTTTTTAGTTCGTAACACAAAGGCTTTGAATCGACACTTGCAATGGAAAACACTGGAACAAATTTTTAACAAAATTGAGTTGCAATCGTATAGTATGAATAATAATATTATTCACACTATGAATACGATTGATGTATGAATATGATTGTAACTTATTTTAACTAATGTGGTTTGGAGCACTTGGATTTTCTGTAGATTGGCTTGTAGCCGATATGTGGTTAATAAAAGAGTTTTTACTGATGTTGTATTGTTAGTTTATTTTTCGCAATACAGTTGCCACAAAAAAAAACTAACAAACAGTTATAATATTTTTCATTGTGGGTGTCGAAATGAGCTAATGTGTCGTTTAACATCTCGCAAATATCTTGGTCATCTCTTACTTATAATAAAGTTAAAGTACAGAATGGACTCACAGCGTCTGACTCACAAACGATTACTCAGAGGTCAGAAATATTAAATAACGACTTTATATATTTGAAAGGCCTTACAATGATTCCTTGCAATTTGAAGTAGGTACAATTCAATACATTGTCAGTAACCGAGTAGGTAGGAGATCGAGTGACTTCATCGGAATTCTCTCTGGAATCGTGCCAAAACAGATTCGTCTGCAAAAAAAGTTTCATCGATGTGCTGCAAACGTTATTACATTGTATGATGCACTTTAATGGTTCAAATGATCATTACGTGTGTTTTAGTAATGCACATATGTTTTTAAGTCAATAACGTGTACCTACGAAAATTGCTTATTGCTAGGCACAGGCTATAAATGGGGTCTTATTTGTGACCGAGCCTGATTTTTTATTTATTTTATTGCTGGATGTTCCAGTAGTTAGAAACAATAATAATATATGTACAATTTTTCGAGTACAATCCGCGATTTCAACCACTCAATTTGTTTATACCAGCTTTAAACCAAGCACTTTTAAATTTAGATGGAACTACATAACAAGTTGTATAAACGATACGCCGTGTGCGAAGGGCATTACTCTTATATATAAAGATACACCTTTTTATAATATATTCCTAGTATATTTTAAGACGAAAGGTCAGCACAGCGTGTTTTCATTCAAATGTATTCCCCTGTTTCCTCTTTTGATAAAGTTGCTTCAGATCCAATTTTTAAAATTTAATTGAAAGCTACTAAAAACCCTTTTATTATTTTTTTTAACAAATAATTACTGTATGAAAATATAACCCTCGAAGACGTGGATTGGATTGCAAAAAACAAGACATTCTCATGTATTCGCATTTGTTATTAGAAAAAGTATAATTTCCGAGCAAAAAGTATGCATAAAGAGACATCAAATAAAGATTAACGAAACACCTTTTTAATTTTTAAAATTAATATACATTTGTAAGACACAATTTTATTATATAATTGCTAATTTAAATGTATAATGAAGTGAAACTTATTATCAATTCAAACCAAATAAAAGTGGGCCGGTGCAGAGTACAGATGCATATTTAATTGAAGTAAATACAGGAAAATACCTTGGTTATTAAGGTTATCTCATTTTCCCTACTAACCTGGTTGTTAATGTAGTATTCGTCAATATTTGTTTTGAAGGCAAATAAAATGTTTGTACGTCACGTGCTTACATTCGCAAACTTTGTGCATCAATAGGCCTGTATTTATTATTATTATTATTGGGGGACCTCAAAAGGACTTTGAGCCGCTTCGACCATTTCTGATCTTTTGTGGCAGTCCAGTTGAGTTACAATTCACTGCTTAGACCCGTGGCCTCTAGAAATTTCCAGATGTTTCGGGGAGTGACTCGTTGTATCTCTTCCGGGGGCATGATGTGTCGCCCCAGGTGGATACTTCTGTTGAACATGAGTGGGCCGCAGTCGCATAGTATGTGCAGAGCTGTTTCCTCTGATTCGTGGCAAAACCTACATACCGTTTCGTTTCCCAATCCCATGTTCTTTAAATGTTTGTTTAGTTTGCAGTGTCCAGTGAGTATTCTGGTTACTGCACATGTTTTGTATCTTTTGAGCTGTAAGAGTTCATTAGATAGTTTGGGGTTGTAGCCTTTTATGAGGGCTTTAGATTGTGTATGTCCCGGTAAAGACTTCCACAGGTCTTTTGCCTCATGGTTACTCCTTTGGTTTAGCAGGTTGTATACTTGCCCTTTTGTGATTCCACAAAATGGTTCGGGTCCAATCTGAGGGTTATCGGCACCCTTTCTTGCAAGTCCATCCGCTAATTCATTCCCATCTATATTGCTGTGGCCAGGAACCCATTGCAGGGTCACTTTATTATTTTCGCCTAGAGCATTAAGATTGGTTTTACATTGTTGTACTAGTTTCGAGTTACACTCAAAAGATTCTAGTGCCATAAGTGCCGCTTGGCTATCAGAGTTGATGTAGATCCGTTGATTCCGGAGCTTCCTATCGAGATTGATCTCCACACATTTATTAATGGCAAAGACCTCCGCTTGAAAGATGGTGGCCATAGACCCCAGGTTTATACTGGATTTATGTCTAGGCCTTTCTCCGTAAATTCCACAGCCTACATCATTCCCTTTTTTTGAGCCGTCAGTATACCAGACATGACTTCCACTCGGAAAGCTAACATGACCTGATAACCATGAGTCTCTTTTGGGAATGTTTACAGAAAATAGCTTTGTAAGCGTAAGTTCTGTGATTAATTCATCAGATGGCATTGCTGGTAAGTTTTCCTTGAACACAGAGTCCTTAAGGTCTCTTAGCGTTCGGGAACTCCATCTGATGTTAGATTGGATGCTGAGCCTGTAGATGCATTGTTTCGCCTCTTTCTGTATGTGAATATGTAGAGGTGTTAGGTTTAGCAACGCATTTAGGCTAGCTCCTGATGTGGATGATAGTGCGCCTGTGGCCGTAATGCATGCCATTCGCTGTAGACTATCTAATTTTAGCTGTGTTGTCTTCTGGTTAGTTTTATCGCACCATACTACAGAGGCGTACGTTATGATGGGTCGCACCACCGCTGTGTATAGCCACAGTGCGATATTGGGTTTGAGACCCCATCTGTCCCCTGCCATTCGACAACTTGTCCATAGAGCTATTTTGGATTTTTGAATAATGTTTTCAAGGTGCGGGTTCCAAGTAAGTCTTCGGTCCAATGTGACGCCTAGATACTTAGTTTCCGTTGAGAAGTCTAGTGTTTTACCGTTAAGCTTGGGATTAATAAGCTTTTCCAGTTTTCTCTTCCTTGTGAATGGTACTATCACGGTTTTATCCGCGTTTATTGATAGTTCATTTTCCCTACACCATCTATTAATGGTGTTGAGAGCTCCTTGCAATAGATTAGAAATGGTGTGAAGGCATGGACCTCTGACAATTACCACAAGATCATCTGCATAACCTTGTGCATCGTAGTCTTTGTCTGCCAATCTAGCAAGCAGCTGGTCCACTGCAAGTGTCCACAGGAGTGGTGACAGTACGCCTCCTTGCGGACAACCTCTTGTGGTCTAATAGGCCTGTAAAAAGACCTCTAGACTCTAGAGACATCCATCCAAGTCATCTTGACTTTGCTCCTCGTCATTTATCTGTTGGATTGATTTCTCAGCTTCTATAATTACATATTATACTACCTGCGCCCAGCGGTTTTTCCCGCTGTACTGTAGCCTACGTGTTATTCCAGGGACTAAGCTATCTCTACACCAAATTTCAGCACAATCGGTGCACACGTTTAGGCGTGAAAGAAAAACAAACATACATCCATACATTCTTACAAACTTTCACGTATATAATATGAGTAAGAGAGGTGGAAATCTTTTGGAAAACGTTTTATTATAATATAATACTCAGCCTTAACTATCCTAATGCTGGATAAATAGCCCCCGAAATCCTCTATTGCTGTGGAAATATTACACAGTTTAAATTCCTATCAAGTTATTGATTAAAAAATAATATTTCTTGTTAATTCCGCTCTAATTTCTATATAGTAAATTGCGCCTAATTCCCTCGTTTTTCCTTCCAGGTGTTAGTATGGCTAGAGAAACTGCGCAAACAGGTCGGGGATAACTTCACCGAGGACCAGCTGAAGGAGTTCATCTGGAAGACGCTTAAGTCCGGCCAGGTCGTGCCCGGATACGGACACGCTGTACTCAGGAAGACTGACCCCAGGTACGGTCTTTGATAAAAGTTTTGTTTCTTTGGACAATGATTTAAGCTTGAACTGTACATTAGCAGTTTACTAATGCTATCAAAGGGGTCTGGTGACCTGCACCACAGGTTTATTCTTTAAACTTATTGTGGGCATCAGTCCTCCACAAGATACAACATTTATACTTTTAAGATCTTATAGATGAACTAAACATTTTATTATTTATGACTAAATTCATCTCAAAGCGACTCGTCGCCTTAGAATCGCACGAAAATTACATAGAAATAAAAAAAGACAGAAACGCTAAAGCAATTTGGGTACAGAATCTACATGTAGTTTAAAAAAATGTATACAAAGTTCATCCGTAATTGGACATAAGTATCTATGTAAAACCGCTGGGCGCATCTAGTAAACAAATAAAAACCTCAAAATAATCACGATTGTTGTGTAGCAAGCCCCTCTTTATTATTTACTAGCTGCACCCAGCGGTTTTACTCACTGTACTGTATGTGCTATTCCTGGGTATAAGCTATCTCTACACCAAATTTCAGCTCAAACTGTCCACCCGTTTAGGCGTGCAGAAGAAACAAACATACACACTTAGTCACAAACTTTTTTTTTTATGTGATGAAGTAGAAGACGAGCAAGACGCTCTCCTGGTGTTAAGAGATAACGGCTGCCCATAATCAGTACAGTGTTACCTAGGATTTCACAATTATGTGAAATTCTAGGAGCACTGCACCAACGCTTCTTACTCAAGAGTCATAAGATGTTAAGACTCTTTAGCCCAGTAATTACACTAGCTACAGTGCCCTCCTACCGAAGCACAGTAATGTTTGCACATCACTGCTCAGGCGGTAGAATAACTGGCACTGTTGGGGTACCCACCTAGACGACCTCCTGCAAAGGAAGTCTACCCCCGGTAAAACTATCGCATTTATAATATTAATCCTTAGTAGCACTCAGTACGATTATGGGCTGCGTTATCTCTTAACATCAGGAGAGCGTCTTGCTCGTCTTTTACTTCATCACATAAAAAAAATAAAAAAAAATAAAATTAGTGTGATTAATAACGGCAACATGTAGACGCTTGAAATATTCACGTAATATGATTGTAAAATATGATTGCTTTCGGTGATGGATGGACGATTTGATAAAAGTGGCGGGTCGCACATGGACCAGATTGGCACAGGACAGGGTTGAGTGGCATAACATGAGGGAGGCCTATGCCCAGCAGTGGGATGTAGAGGGCTGTGGATGATGATGATGATTGTTTTTAGATACACATGCCAGCGCGAGTTCGCCCTGAAGCACTTGCCCAACGATCCCCTGTTCAAGCTGGTGGCGTCCATCTACAAGGTGGTGCCCCCGATCCTCACCGAGCTCGGCAAGGTCAAGAACCCCTGGCCCAACGTAGACTCGCACTCTGGTGTCCTATTACAGGTAAATCATGGTTTTGAATGTGTAATGTAGGCCTTATTAGTATAAAAACTAATTAGGCCTACATTTGACCACATCCCACCTGATGGAATATGCGGTCGACGATGAGTGACTTAAGATGCCTAGAAAGGTACCTATTTACTCGTGCCTTGACACGACACGAATCTTCTTCTTCTTAAATAATCTTTTTAAATATATAAAAGGATAGTGTGACTGACTGACTGAATGATCTATCAACGCATAGCCCAAACCGCTGAACGGATTGGATTGAAATTTTGGAACACATATATAGGTAGGTTTTATGATGTAGACCCTTGCTAAGAAAGGATTTAGCCATGCGAGCAAAGCTGTAAAGCTCGCTCTCTATAAACTCGTTCTAACAAAATAACTGCAAACTTTATTGACCGTGGAATCGCCACGAGCTTTCGTGTCCCTAGCGCAGAAGACATAATATGACAAGGTTTAAAAGTAGTATGTTTCGAAATTTGAAAAGGTTTTTATGTTGTAACAGAATCTACGAGTACCAACGAATGATTTTGTACTATTTCTTTTAAAATAACACTATAAATTTCGCTAGGGACACATTTTTTCGAAAAAACTCCTGGTGGTTAATCATGAATGTTTGTTTGGCAGTATTACGGGCTGAAGGAGATGAACTACTACACGGTAATGTTCGGTGTGTCCCGCGCTCTCGGCTGCCTCTCGCAGATGATCTGGTCGCGAGCTCTCGGCTTGCCCATCGAGCGGCCCAAGTCTCTTAGCACCGAACTCCTTATCAAGCAGATCGGCAAGTAGACACACACACAAACACACAACACACACACTGCTCGCTCGCATCGGTCACACCCAAAACTTTCGTGCAACTAACGAATGAAACGGTTTTCTGAACTGCCTGAAGCTGTAAAATCCATCTGCCAGAAGAATTATCTCTTCAAGGGACGTAATCTTTTGCAGTCGTGTTAGCATTTACAAACTTCTTTCTCTTATTGTCGCTACCAATGTTGGCATGAGATTTGCACCCGTTTCAGGTTCTTCTTATTTGTATCGAAGTCCCACCTCGCGCGTTAGTTTTATATTCTTCCTGGGTCACACCCGCCATCTTCCGGACCACGTCCATTATAAATCGTTCATTAATTTATATTTCTTTAGTATTAGATTTAAGTGAAACTTTTTGATTATTTTTAATATTGTTGACTTTACTCGTGTCTATAGACGAGTACGTATCTCTGTGATCGAAAATATTATACATATAATTTCGTATACTATTTATGTGATCTTTTATGAGTTATCCTTATACAATTTTTTTATGTATTATAATTGATCATGTTGAATAAAAGCAGTCATATTGTACCAGTGGTGTGATTCGATCGCGACGCTCGCAAGCGCCCACTATAAGAATACCAACGAAACGTGCATACTTAGAACAATAAATATTTGTAGGACTTTTGTAGTAATATTTTAATTAGACAGCGAGTATGCTGTGCATACTATTGTCTTAGTCAATGGCCAACTTTTGTGTAAACGTATTTCTCTATAGAGTATACAGTATACAGCTGTTCAGTATTCAAGATTGTAATATTGCGATATTGAATAGTTTCGGAAACGTAATGTCTAGAGCCATTAGTAACAACACAGCGAGAGGCCACAATCACTACAATATAATGTAGGAGACGAGGACTATCGTCGTTTGCAGCACCTTATTTATTTGTAAATCAAAGCCTTAGATGTACTGTAGGTAATTTAATTTCAAGTTACCAAAGTGTTATGGTGAGGATAGACTTTAGAAACACATCTGTATTTGTGAGCAGTTATAGTAGGTTGAGCGTATTTATTGTAATGTTTGCTCAGCTTTATTTAATGTCATCGTATTCATTTATTTATTTCACACGTATCGTTGTTCATGCAAGAATGAGACATAAGATTGTAAGTCGTAACTGGCGACTCCACGTCGCTGGTCACTCGGAAATGTAAGCGATTCGAACTTGACAATACTAAAAATAAAATGGTATGGTGTAGTGATTATTTGTTTTATTTACCCTTACAAAATGTCCTATTTAACCTATCCCTTCAGACTAATTGAAATTTTATGGGAAAACTACTAAAAAATTTCAATACTATCCATTCTTGAAACGCTGGGTTTACTCCCATAAACCCCCAAGTGGCATTTGGGAAAAAATCCCAGTTGCCTCCTGGTGAGAAGAGGGCCTTTCACAACAGGTTTATAGCGATTGTGGTGAGAACAATAACTTCTCAGTCGTCACTCTGTGGTAATTGCCACCTTAGGACAATCGATGTGCTATTCACATATATTTTATTTCGAACAGATGCAGACAAAACAGAAAGTTGCTCATACGAAGAATCAAGAAAATAAGTGCATTCAAATAAATAAAATAACACATTTGAGCACTTCAGGTCTTTTATTTATAAATAGATATTATACAACCCCGAAATACCAACATGATAATATCATAATTCTAGTCTTATTAAAACATTTTTATATTTCAGAAGTGAACACACATTCGATATTATATTATATTTCTAAATACTTATTAAATCTTACTAATAAAATCATGGAATGTCAATTAAACAATATTACCTATCTACAATTTAATTACTCTAAGCCGCTTTGCAGGCGGAGCAACTGGTAGTGGCTTTGAAATATATCAACAGCTTAATATATTCCCAGATGGCAATTGTGAATTGCGATTTTACATCTTTTGGTATAACTCCAAAGTGGCGTTTTGGAAAATAAATATATGTTTTCTAAGTTAAAAAAGGCGTTTCGTTTTGCGTCGTCGTCTAGAATCTACATGCAGTGTTAGTAGATGAAAATAAATATTCGCATCGAGTCACCACTTATTCGTTGCGAATATTTATCTCAAGCTTTCACAGTGTGACGTCAACATACTTGACATCTCTCATCTTCTAATGAATATTATTCAAGCTAGCTCTTGCAATAGTTACGTCTGCAAAACGCCTAAGGGCTTGTTCACGTTGAACGCGCGGGCGCGAAATATCAAACATACGACGTGCTATGAAAGTGTTCACGTACAAACGCACGTGCGGTGTAAGCAAAGTCTGTCGCGCCCGCGCGTTCCAACGTGAACAAGCCCTAAGGATGTGTAAGCTATAAACAATAATAATTACAATAATAGATAATAACATTATAATATTTCAGTGATAACTGATAACCTTGAAAAATAACTGTCTTATCTGTACTTTCGTTTTGAATTTGGTCACGTAATATTTATTCGTTGTTACAATAATAGTTTCTAATACATTATATTGCTAAGGAATATTATTAATTACCTACTGAACACAATAATCTATGATTACATACAACCACAAGAGATTTTGCGCACATAATTTTGTCTTAATTTGTACTCATTATGACATTATCGCTTTAAAATTGCTTTTGGATTAAAATAACACAGAATATTAAGCTTTGTTAGTTATTTTCAATTTGATGCGTCTGCGCAGCAAAGTACTTATCCTATGTCTCATTATAAGGTGCGTTTCAACTGACGCGAATCGGAGCGGAGTGCGTAACAATTGACCAATTACAGTGCTTAATTTTTTAATATCTCCATCCTAACACTGTGATTGGCCAATTCTAGTCCACTCTGCGTCAGTGGAAACGCACCGTTTATAGCTCAAAGTATGCTCAATGGCGTAAACAAGAAACAAACATAACAAATTTCGCTTCATAATATCAGTAGGTATGATCTAGAATCGGTTCACAATACGTGATTTTGTTTTGATTGATTGAATTCAACGAGAATCTTACTACTGGTAATAATTAGTTACAGAAATTTCTTACAAAATTTTATGACCTATATATTCAGTTTAAATCTGCCTATAACTCCGTACTATCTTCTATTTCTAGTCTGCCATCCCCTTTGTAGCTAAGACTACTTGATATAAAAATGTTAAGTACGTTCTAAATCTTCAGGAACTTTAGTTAACGACTCTCTTATTGCGTTAATAGTTATGGTATCATGTGAAGCCACATCGTCGTCGTGTGTAAGATCGTTTAGGACACCATCAAATGGATATTGTTGGGATTTTATATCTTCTATGCCAGAATCTTCTGCAATATTGTCTGTAGAAATAGGTTTGGTGTTTGTAACGGAACTACAACCGATCAGCCACTGGTGAGTAACTAGATGATGCTTTGACAAATCCCAGCCTGAAAATGTAAAAGTATATTGTAGAACTTTTAAATTCATTGAAAGTGAATTTGAAATTTACATTAAAGATTACAGATCTAGATCTAGACTTTGAGATAAAATTTTTGTGCTTAATAAGCTACAAACCGGCTGTTTCCTATAAGATATGTAGGAGGCAGTCGTTAGGTCATGTTGCAGCCCCTATAGTAATCTCGGCGACCTGAAACTGCAACATATAGGTTGGCCACACAACCTATAAATTGTGATTTGACTCTGACAGTGTAAGTACGGTAACCTGTTCTGTTGGAAAGCTGCGCACTAGCAGTTGAACATATTTTAATGAGGGGCAGCCATACGGTTAACTTCAAATCATTCGCAAGGGTTTTCGGGACTTACACTTAGCTCACCTTGAGCTAGCATCTATGTATTCACTTAGCTCAAAAAGTGGTGACTGTCTTTGTTTCTTAGCTTATTTTTTAAATGTTATTTTTGGCTAACACTGATATCTCGCTCAAAAAACTTTTTCGCAAACAGTACCAACTTGATATCGTATACGATTATTTTGAATTGTTTTATCTATGGATGTCCAGAATCGGGAAGAATGGCGTGATCTTGTATCGGAGGCCAAGACTCAGTTTGGGTCGCTGCGCCGTAGTAAGTAGTGAGTATCTATGGATGTACCCATACCTGTGTGTTGAAGCCCAGTGCTGATTCTCGGCCATTCCTTCTGCACGACTTTGTCCAGATATTTGAGGAGATCTTCTGAGGCGTTGTATGTGAACCTGCCTACCGGCGCCTGCGCCTCTTCTCTGCTCCATTCCACTGACTGCAGAGTCTGACATATCTGGGCGAACGGACGAGGGTCTTGATTCTTGTACAAGGGCTGTAAGTTAATTATTAATTTTACTAGCTGTGCCCCAGTTTTACGCGCTGAATAGTCTGCTGAAGAACTCGTCGCGTTTGGAACACATTGCCGACATCAGTATTTCCTGCAGGGTTATTCAGTTATCCGTGAAAGAATCGAACCGAATACCGATTTGTCAAATATGTATGAAATGACGTATTATGTTGATACAACTTGACATGTTACGTCATTTAATACATTTTTGACAATCGGTATTCGGTTCGGTTTCCTAACCGATAAGTGAATAGCCCTGCTGGGCGATACAACTTGGGAATCTTCAAGGTAAAATTCATAAAGGGTATTTACAAACTCTACCAGTGCTGTCAACGCTCCATTTACGCCTCTGGTGTTGAAGGGGTCCTTAGGCATTGGTAATCACTTAACATGGGGTGGGCCGACTACTTGTTTGCCGCTCTTTACATAAAAAAAAAACCGGTCAAGTACGAGTAGGACTCGAGCACCGAGGGTTCCGTACAAACCTACGGGTTTCTACGGAACCCTAAGGAAAAGTGGGTATAATATTATATACTGTAGGTTTTGATTCCCTTGCGAGTACTTGCGAGTTTGAAAATATGCGGCTAAAATTGCTGTTTCTTTTGATTGCGTTGACATAGATGTTTGATTTTTTTACAGCTTAAAGTTATTATAAAGCTGAGTATTTGGTATGAATTTCAATTTAATACCTGTACGCGTTCTTGAGGAAAGGGGTAGTTAATATACAAAATTATTAAAAATATTTTTTTATATGATGTAACTAAAAATTTACAGTTTTCGCAATTTTTCCTGTGCCTATGATTTAAGACGTTGCTGCGTACCAAATTTCAAGATTCTGAGTTAACGGCAAGTACCCTGTAGGTTTTGATTCCCTTGAGAGTAGTCGCGAGTTAAAATATACGGCTATAATTGCTGTTTCTTTTGAATGCGTTGAGATAGAGATTTGATTTTATTACAGTTTAAAGGTATTATAGACCTTAGTATTTGATATGAATTTCAGTTTAATACCTGCACGCGTTCATGAGAAATAAGGTAGTAAGTATGAAATTATTAAAAATATTTTTTTATATGATGTAACTAAAAATGTACAGTTTTCGCAATTTTTCCTTTATCTGTGCTCTAAGAAGTTGCTTTGTGCCAATTTTCAAGATTCTAAGTTCACGGGAAGTACCCTGTAGGTTTTGATTTTTTGAGAGTAGTTGCGAGTTTAAAATTACGACTAAAATTGCTGTTTCTTTTGAATGCGTTGACATAGAGGTTTGATTTTATTACAGTTTAAAGGTATTATAGACTTGAGTATTTGATATGAATTTCAATTTAATACGTCCACGCGTTCATGAGAAAAGGGGTAGTAGGTATAAAATTATTCAAAATATTTTTTTCATATGATGCAAATAAAAATTTATGGTTTTCGCAATTTTTCCTTTATCTGTGCTCTAAGGAGTTACTTCGTGCCAAATTTCAAGATTCTGAGTTTACGGGAAGTGCCCCGTAGGTTTTGATTTATTTGGTAATGTCGAAAATTTGCTGCAATTTGCGACATATTCGACTATATCTTTTGATTGCGTTGACCTAGTAGTTTGAAATTTTCACAGCTCTAAGAGGCAATAGACCTTAGTATTTCCTATAAATTTCAGCTTGTTACCTCCACTCGTTCCTGAGAAAAAGGGTCTTGACAGACAGACAGACAGACAGACAGACAGACAGACAGACAGACAGACGGACGGACAACAAAGTGATCCTATAAGGGTTCCGTTTTTTCCTTTTGAGGTACGGAACCCTAAAAAGGCACAAATAGGTACCTTTCTAGGCATCTTAAGAGATTCATTGTCAACCACGTCTGCACTTTCCATCAGGTGGAAGGTGTCAAACGTAAACCTATTTAGAATAACAAATAAGTGTAGAGGTAGAGTTAAATCCTTAAAGTAATAATAACTCCAAAACAGGACACTACGAGGGTGGGTGTCAGAATATGTATTGTTGGTATTGATGTCGGCTATCAAATTAAAGTTTCAAAAAAAAAACTAAATTGCGGGTCAGTAGGTTGCCACAGATCAGAACATACACAGTCACACTCACAAACTATCGCATTTATAATAAGAAATATATTTACCAAGGGTTCGTCGTTCAAAGCACACGTTATAATCGCCAATAGAACCGCATGAAAGTAACCGCATAGTATATCATCGACAGTAGCTTCCTCCCTTATAAGTACGTGCATATGTCTATTGTTTATTAACGGTATCAACATATAATTCTTGTCCTTGTATATATGATTGAGCTTGTTCAATAACTCGGAATTAACTTCTTTAAATATGAGCTTTAATGAGCTGCCCAATTCGATTTTAAATCCGCATAACTTCATATCTGAAAAGAGAGGGTAATGTTGAGTAAAACTGAATGGTTTATTCCCATTCGCCCTCACATCAATTGCCGCCAAGTGGCATTTGTGAATAAATTCAAAGTTGTCTCAGGGTGATAAGGGGGTTTGGCGACCTACACAGCATTACAAAGCAATTTAAAAGCGGGAACAATAATTTCCGAGTCGCCATTCAGTGGTAATTGCCTGGGGAAAATCAATGTGAGGCGACTAGGTAGGTAAAATTATTAATAATAAATATTTTATTAGGTATGGTAAAATCTGTGAAGTAGTTTAAAAGATCTAAATGAATAGACAGTGGAAGCGACTTATTTAATACTACTGCTACTAGAAACATCCTGCGAGCGAGACAAAAAGCGAGACATAAAGCGTTTTTATCCCGTGCATTCAAAAGAAAGGAATAAAAACAATCCTGTCTTTTCTCGAGACTTGAAGTATCTCGTATTTCTACACCAAATTTCATCTAAATCGGTTCAGCGGTTTGGCCGTGAATAGGTAACAGCTGGAAAATTCCGTAGAAAATAGGTTGGACAAATCAGGATGAATCACGATCCTCATTGAGGGACCGACTGAGGAGGAGCAAGTAACAGACAGACACAAATTCGTATTAGGTATAACATTATAGTTTGGCTATAAAGAAGTAGAATTTATACCACCTATGTATATATCACTACATAGTATAAAATAAAGTTACTGCCCGTGTCTGTCTGTCCATATGTATGCTTCATCATCATCATCATCTCAGCCGTAAGACGTCCACTGCTGAACATAGGCCTCCCCTTTAGACTTCCATATGTACCGGTTGGAAGCGACCTGCATCCAGCGTCTTCCGGCGACCTTTATAAGGTCGTCTGTCCACCTTGTGGGTGGACGTCCTACGCTGCGTTTGCTAGTCCGTGGTCTCCACTCGAGCACTTTTCGAACCCATCGGCCATCTGCTCTCCGCGCTATGTGGCCTGCCCATTGCCACTTCAGCTTGCTAATCCGCTGGGCTATGTCGGTGACTTTAGTTCGCCTACGGATCTCTTCATTCCTGATTCGATCACGTAGAGAAACCCCGAGCATAGCCCTTTCCATAGCTCGCTGTGCGACTTTGAGCTTCGAGATGAGGCCAATAGTGAAGGACCACGTATGTATGCTTATATCTTTAAAACTACGCAACGGATTTTGATGCGTTTTCATTAATAGATAGAGTGATTCAAGAGGAAGGTTTATATGTATGTATAAAACATGTCTAATATAGGTAGTAGCGAAACTATGATAATTCTCTATTAGGCGGGACGAGGTGCGAAGTCTATTAGTGATACATAAATTAAACATTCTAAAATCAATTTCTCACCTAATATGCATGGTCCCATTTGGTAAAACACGATAGGTTCAATCTTGTTGATTTCACAGGGCGCTGCGATGATCTCTTGGCGTAGATATCGATCTATGACGAGCAGGAACCGAGGCTCGTTCAGAGTTCTCAGGCAAACGGCGCGAACAGCCAAATAATTAAACATTACGTGGAATATCATCAACCCCATGAATAATGTTAAAGAGTTACTGAAAATAATGAAAATATTATGCGGAATTTTCCAGAATATATCTAAATAAATATGTATATACAAAAGGAAAGATTGACTGACTAATCTGCCAACACTACACTTCTGACAGGATTTTGTTGAAGTTTAGAACACATGTAAGTTTATGACGTAGACCTCCGCTTCGAAAGGAATTTCCTCTCCTAGCCGCGAGTTTAAGTTAGTAAAATATATATGGGGACTTTCCGCAGACATAGTTATTTTGTGGAGTGTCCATCTACGAATAAATAAGGTGTCCATGGCCCAGTTAGCGGTGAAACAGGTGGGCTAAAATTTGATATATATGTAAATACAAAAAAATAATATATAATAATTATTATTTTTCAACAGGGCTATTCACTTATCGGTTAGGGAACCGAACCGAATACCCAATTGTCAAAAATGTATGAAATGACGTGACATGACATGTCAAGTTGTATCTACATAATACGTCATTTCATACATTTTTGACAATTCGGTATTCGGTTCGGTTCCCTAACCGATAAGTGAATAGCCCTGCAGATCTTGAAATAACACATTTAAACTTGTCAGAGGTAACCACTAGTTAGTAGTATGATAAATAAAGATAAAGTACCCAAAAGTAGTGAGAATAAGTAATGCAGTGCACGAGGCTATAAGATTAACAGCCGTCTCTTGCGCGGAATCCTTTGCGGACACATCAGCTATATTGCCCCTGATCGCGTGGTGTTGTGTCATTGCTATTCTTGTTGCACCACCTGTTACAAAAAATAATAATTATCATTGAACCTTATTGACAGGTAAGACTTAAGCGGCTAATAGTCGCTGAACCTCTGTCTCGCTCGCACGATATAACAAATTGTCAAATAACAATTGATAAAATTTACTTTTTAGAAATGTGTTAAATTGAAAATTTTGCTCATATTTTTATACAATTTTTAAAAGTATAACCAGTTTGATACTCTTTAATATGGTTGAGGCATGTTTAAAGATAGATATTTTTCATATATTTGAGAATGCCATTGTTGTTATTTAGGGTAGCAAACTGGGAATACTTATAAAAATCGTATAAAAATATGAGCAACATTTTCAATTTAACACATTTCCAAAAAGTAAATTTTATCAATTGTTATTTGACATTTGACAATAAGTTATATCGTGCGAGCGAGACAGAGGCCCAGCGACTATTAACCCCTTAAACCAATGATTTAAAAAAATATATACAAATTGTGCTGCATGCATAATCGTAGTTCTACACGTTGTTATCAGAATGTTTCCGATCGAGTCCATGACCGCGACGCATGACGGACTGAATTCGGATTACATTATAAATTCAATTAAAAACTTTGGAGTTTTTGGCGGCAAGCCTTGATCATATCATTAGCTCCACGTCTTTTGCTTAATAATCGTGTAGAATTTGATTGTTAGCGTGTAATAATGGTGGAATATTGCGTGTTAAGTGTTTTTGAATGTGCACAGATGTAGGCAAGTGATATGGTGCTGAAATATGAATTTTGGTGCCCCCTCCAAAACTCCTCCGAACTTTCAGTAAAATTCCACCCATTTTACTGGAAGACTCACGTGACTAGACGAGCTATTAAGCTCACTCTGACTCTGACCTGACTAACTTATTTAAAAAATAACATTTAACTTGACACTGGCAAAACACGAAAGTGGAGACCATAATTTAATATCCCGTGAACATTCACGAATTTTACTCGACACTGGCAAAATGCACATGTTGCCATATTATTAAAAAAAAAAAAAATAATAATAATTAAAAACTAGTCTGCAACGTAATAAAAGTTACAAACCGTTAGAACACAAAATTAAAATTCAATAATAATATTTCATTATGATACGAATGGTTAATAAATGATCTACGTAAATATAGAAATATTTAAATACATTTTATTGTTTCGAAATATTCGAATAGTTCGAATCCTACGCTACGTAGGTTTTCGCACTTGTCTGTTTAACTGCTCTATCAATAAGTTTGATGACAAAAAAATATATATAAACTAGCTGCGTCCAGCGGTTTTACCCGCTTTTCTATAGCCTATGTGTTATTCTATGGTCTAAGCTATCTCTATACCGAATTTCATCTTAATCGGTCCACCAGTTTAGGCGTGAAGAAGTAACAAACATACACACTCGCAAATTCATTCGGCGACTTAGTGGCGCACTTTTGTTATTTTTAGGGTTCCGTACCTCCAAAGGAAAAAACGGAACCCTTATAGGATCATTTTTTTATGCCTTCATTGGTGTTTCATCTAAAACCGTCGAATTTTTTATTTTACCTGCAACTCCAACAATAGATTTCATAACAGTGCTGGTACAGAGAGCAAATATTGCATAGGACTTGAACATTGGTAGAGCTATTTCAATGCACATTGCTGCGTTGTTTAAGATGTCTGCATACATTCGCCATTTCTTGCTATATGCGTCTAGGTGTGATCTGGAAAAAAAATGATAAAAATACTCTGTTACATTGTTAGACTATAGAATGACCAAGATGATATTGATTAGTAGATAGATAATATTTTTATTAATTTTTTGCAAGTTTAATTTAAAATTTTGCAGATTAATAATATCAAACGGTTTAATAAATCTTAGTAATATTATAAACGTGAAAGTTTGTAAGAATGTATGGATGTATGTTACTATTTCACACCTAAAAGGGTGGACAGATTGAGCTGAAATTTGGTATAGAGATAGCTTAGACCCTGGAATAACACATAGGCTACAGTACAGCGGGTAAAACAGCTGGGCCCAGCTAGTATTATATAAAGGGAAAGTGTGACTGACTGATTAACTGATCAACACAGCTGAAACCAATCAACAGATTGAGTTAAAATTTGGCACAAAGATATTGCTACATAGACAAACACTAAGAAATATTTTTTCAATGCTAGCTAAGCCGTGATAATTATAAACTCAAACTCAAAACTCAAAATTCATTTATTCAAATAGGCTACAATGGAGCACTTTTGCAAGTCAATTTTACATTTTATTTTAATATTCAACCGCACGTTCGCAAGGCATCTCTATGAGAAAGACGAGCAATAAACTCATAGGGATTGTTTTTTTTAAATATGTGTTTACAATTTTATCTTGGTTACATAATTTCTTTACAAGTGGTTGCAGAGGTTTCCAGGCATCTTTGTCTTCAATGTATTGGCTAATTTTATAATAGGCTTTCTTTTGTAATATGTCTTTAACCCAGATACTCCTAAGGGGTGTTAAAACGCCCCAAAAACTACCCACAATCATTATAATTTTTATTCTAAGAAATGTGCATGGTAATTGATATTTCTTATCCTATTTGATTCATAACGAATGGAACTTCGATTTCGTGCAGTAATTATGACTGTTTTGTTTGAAAATTGAATCTTTTTCGTATTTAAAAGTTACAAAGTGTTTTTATTGGATGATGTCGTCAAAAAGGTATGTTTATATTATATTATCAAGTATAAAATATAGCGGTTTGACATAAATCTTGTAAGTACATAGTACTATCAATAATTTGATGCGATGTCCGTTACTAATATCGTACAATTATAGGTTCTTTCATATCAAAATATTTCATGGGTGTTATAACGCCCCGTAGGAGAAAGGACGTCTATAATAATTTACATTGGTTTTCAGATTGCAGGAAAGAAATTGTTTAAAGTTGCATGAAATAATAGATGAATTGGAGGCGGCTGATGACGATGTTCCTTTCCCGAAGGCAGTTGCAAATTTACCACCAGAAAATGCAAACACCGAGGTGACTGATGAGGATTTTGGTAATGAAGATTACGTTAACATATAAATTTTACCAGGTTGGCTTGGCAAATTTTGTATAACTCACGAATCTCTCAGAATTTTGTCGCATGTTCAAGTGTGTACCATCAACTGGTAACAACCGTTTTATCTTTCTTTTACAGGGACTCAACTGAGAGCAGAAGCTGAAGTTACGCCGATTTTTCGTCTGACGATGAAGACGACATTCCCTTATCTCATCAAAAGAATACGTTCTGTAGAATTTCCTACACAAAGCCCTGTTGACTATCTGAAAGATGTGCTAAGTTCATATCCCATACCAAGTACATTGTCGTCAAGTGGTAATATACTAGTTGCCCCTACTGTGTCGAAAAACCAAACTTATAAGTGGCGTAATCGTCATAACCCTATAATTGATATCCAGAGTGGAAAGATGTTCAGGTCCCCAATAATAAACAGTCGCCGATTTATTATTTTAATTCTATGTTTTACGATGGTGTAATCTAGCTGCTGGTAGTCTACTACACCACTATACAAACTTATACGCACGCTAGCCAAAAAATAACCGAGCACTGTTACCGTTAGCGAAATGAAGTGCTTCTTGGGTATTCTCTTACAAAGTGGTTATGTTGTGGTCCATCTGAGGTCCCTGTACTGAAAAATCGGCTGATACTTAATTTCGACAAACTCGATACGACAAAATCGATCATTTTATTGAATCCAAAGAAAATCAGCTTTGGTGCACTTCTTGCAAAAAGTAAAACCAATTTCTTTTGTATAAAATGTAATGTTCAATTGCATCTTAAATCTTATTTAGTTTCATGCAATACAAACTGAAAAAAATACTAATGTCATACGTGAAGCCTACATTTTTCTACACTCTCAATATAAAATAAGTACTTTGTAACAGTTATATAAAATACTTACATGTAATAAAATGTAACTAATATGGTTAAACTATGTTGAAATATATATAAACATAATATAAAATAATATATAAATCCGAAAATAAATATACCTTTTGTTTTTATTATACTTCCTCGTACATACAAGTGATAGCAGTGCATTCTCCTACCGGGCGTTATAACACCCATAGTTTTCCGACTTTTCCAGATGAGTAGGATTTTTTTCAGTATTTTTCCAAGATAGTTGGTGACTTAAATATCAACATATCAAAAACTTAGGATAATCTAAGGTACAAAATAGTTTCAGGAGTATCTGGGTTAACACAGCTTTTGAATTTATAGATACAAATATACCACTTACCCATGGGTAAAAGCAAATAATATCCTGCCGATATGACCACAACCATCTTTGAGGACCCAAGTGATTGTAGCAGCCAATGGTGTGGCATCTTTGTCACCTACTCCAACACCTCTCAACACTTCTTGTGTTGCTAAAATACCTGAATAAGTAAAACTGTATGTATGGCAATAAGTAGGTATTAGTAGTTGAAACTCTGAAACAGCTTAATCAAATTTAGAAAATTTCTTGTGTATTTAAAAGTTGGTAGATTTAAGGTGTTTCTCAACAGAGACGAAGTTATAATGGATAAATAAATAATATATTCTCATCATAACCATGAATATGTAGTATAATAGACGTCACAATAGATCAGCAATGGTCAAAGCGACAAAAACCCCTTGAAGTAATTCTAATAATAACCATGAGTATAAGCTAATTCAGCAGTGCTATTCACTTATCCATCAGGGAACTGAACTGAAGACCCAATCGTCAAAAATGAAATGATGTATTGAATCATATTGACAACAATTCAGTCTTCAATTCGGTTCCATGACAGATAAGTGAATAGCCCTGCTGATAAGCCATTGTAATGTTAATTTATAATGATTATTCAAATTCAAACTCAAAATTCATTTATTCAAATAGGCTAAAATGGAGCACTTTTGCAAGTCAATTTTACATTTTATTTTAATATTCTACCGCTCATTCGCAAGGCACCTCTATGAGAAGAATGAGCAAGAAACTCATAGGGATTGCTTTTTTTTAAATATGTGTTTACAATTATTATCTTGGTAACATAATTTATTTACAGGTGGTTGCAGAGGTTTCCAGGCATCTTTGTCTTCTATGTATTGGCTAATTTTATAATAGGCTTTCTTTTGTAATATGTCTTTAACACAGCTTTTGAATTTACCTTCTGTGAGCCCCGTTATTTCATCAGGGATTTTATTATAAAAACGTACACAATTCCCTAAAAATGATTTATGGCTCGTTTTGGACAATCTGAATCGAGGTACAGCTATCTTATTCTTATTTCTAGTATTAAAGCTATGAGTGTCACTATTTAACTTGAATTTATCTAAATTTTTATTATTTACCTGTTATAGTGCTACAAAATGCCTGAGCCGTATCCCATGTCTGATATGCCAAGTAGTCTTTGCTGACACTGTCTGGGAAACCTTGCGGCAGGAATATCCTGGTGATCCAACTGTAGATATCATTCTGATTGCCAATATTTAAAAGCACCACTTTGCTTTGATCTACAAAGAATTACTACAATTAATAATTTGTTTTAAAATTAAATTATAGAAGAACTACATATACTATGCCTTTATGGCAAATGGATTGGCCACAAGCCAATCTACAGAAAATCCAAGTGCTCCAAAACAGTCAGATGGCAGCATGCCCAGAATACTGGCAGCGTGCCCAGGGCCCAGAATGCTGACAGCATTGGCTCATTGGATGGCAATACTGCAATGCTTTTATGAGTTGGGTTAGATATACCCTAGCATTTAGATCACACGTCGCCTCGCCATTATTGTTGTCACATAGTGATTATTAAGAATTACTTACCAGCTGGTCTAACGTACAGTCTTTCTCGGGTCGTGGATTCAAACTTCTCCCTTAGTAGGACCTCACCTTCATGAGATAAGGACATTGTAATAAAGTTTAAACTTAAATTAAAACTAGAGAATATTGCGATGTATGTAATAGAAAACTTAAATCTTTAAGCTACATAGATAAATATTATAAAAAGATAATTATTTTAAATTATACAAAACGATCGGCCGATATGTGTTGGCAAAATAGTAAACAGCGCTCCACAATGTTGCCAGATGGTTGTCTTTGTTGCCCCCCAATTTATCTTGAAAATAATTCCCCCCAAAAATTCTGCATTTAGAGAAAGAAGCCACAGAAAGCAGATTTTTTTAAAACGTATATTCTCCTATGTTAATATTATACACCAGAACCATGGTGGACTGATTGTACGTGGATTCTGCAATTTCTGCAACACGTCAGCGCCACAATAGCAAGGCTAGCGATAAACGACACGTAATATGGTATTCCGTAAGCCGCAATGCGTGGCTATAGTTCGACGGTTCCACCTCACTGGCACCTTTATTTCGGTTCAAACCCAAGTCGGGGCAAATGCCCCGGGTCCCGGATGGCAAATTTAAGGGACGGTGAAATCAACGACTTCGTAGGGCAGCAAATTCAAATTTGATAGACAAATACAGAATAGTCAATAGCAAGGGCGGATCCAGGATTTTTTTCTGGGGTGGGCCAAGGTGCAGACGGGCAAAAATATCATTATTTTTACTACGAAAAATGTGTTTTTAGCTCGCTCTGAACAGTTAGAAAATTCCATCCATGGCCCCCTGCCATTTTAATAATATTTTCGACCACTGCTTTAGCGCGGTAAAGCAATGTTTCAAAAAAATTTGTGCGTGTACTAGTTTACACATGTAAGAAGTGAAACTTCTTTAATTAAATTAAATTTAAATTTTAAATTTATAAATTTTTTAAATTCATGTTCATTGGAGAAAGTGAAAGTACTCTTCGTCTGAACCAACCGTGGTAGGGGCAAGAAACAAAAGATGGCGCGTAACTGAAAAATGTGACGCGTAACCGTGACGCGTAACCGAAAAAATGTGACAGTAAATTTTTTCCAACGCCGATAAAGAAGTTTCAATAATACTTGTTATTCTGTTTGTCGATTTAAGGACACAGTCCCTAAATCGAGCAATGCGATGCGAATTAAATATTACAACTTTGATATTTTGACCCAAATTGAATTTTTCCCCTCAACTATTCCTCCAAACTTACTTTTCCACCCAGAAATCCCCCATAGCTTTAAAAAAAACCATATTTGGGGGTTTCTCCCCAATCTTGCATCAATGGCACAGAGAAAGCAAAATCAGCCGTTACTGTCACTGTCATGTTGACGTTATGTAATTTTTTTTACTTAGACGTTTGTCTATCCGCACCTTAGTGTATTTGCCAATGTTAACTTTTAGAAATCTATGGTAATAATTTTATTGACATTTCCACTTTCCATAGATTAGGCAAAGTTTATAATTTTTCCTTTTGTATGGATTTTATTTTTGTACAAATGCCTACGTATTAATTATTATTTAAAATATCATAAATTCTGGAAACTAGTTCTGAAGTGAATATTTTACGTATCTACATTAAATCTTTAAACACATAGCAAGTAGGTACTTCAAAAGGTAAAAGATTGAGTCTTTATAGTAGGCAATAAAGTGTGCATAAAAATACAAATTATTTAAGTATTGTCTTGAAACTTCCCGTATTGTGATCGGATGATCAGTGTAAGTTCAGTGTTTAGTGGCGTTTGTAATCAAGACCGTTAGATAGCTGTGAAGGGATAGATGAGAGTAAGTTTTAATCATTCATGTTGTATGTAAAATGCTGTGCTGATGCTATTGCTGTTTGTCTAGAGGCGCGGATACTTTTGTGCTACTTTGAATAGTTGAGAATATAACTTCTAAGTGTTTCTATTTATTCTCAGATGATAAGTTGAAAACGACCATGTAAGTGGCCACCAAAATGGCTATGACCTCGAGTCCTCGTATTGAGGAAAACCAACTGGGGATTAAAGTGCAGGGTGATCTAGGTGATTTCCGGATAGAGGAGGACAGTGAAAGTGAGGAGGATGACAAGGATGTACAGCCAAGTACAGGAAACGCTTTGTCAACATTTCCCCAAGAGTTGATGAAACCGACGGCACCGGTGTTCGGGAATGTACAAGTCACTAAGTCAGAGAATGTCCATTTTGGTAACAATACATACTTCAATGGTCCCGTTACTATCAAGCAGGTAGTGCATAGTAAGGAGCATGATAACTGTGGTTATGAACATAATGTTGACGATCCTGACAGCAGGAAGCCTGCATCTGAGTGGAAGGAAGAGGCACAGCCCACACAACCCACTTTTGCACGTAAGTTACACTTATGAAAAGCATTTTTTATTATTAACACATTGACTGTGGAGAACGCTACAGCTATGTTCTTGAGGTGGGAGTGTGCATACAAACATTGTGTTTTGTCAACTGATTCTACCACAATAAGATAAGATAAGATAATCATTTATTAAATAAAGTGCGTTTACAGTCTTAACATAAAAATACATTAAGTCGTGCGCTGCACAAAATTTTCGTCAATATTTTTCCTGAGAAAAATAAAACATACATTAATAATTATAATATGAATCATACTTATAGCTGTAAAGGGGCTAGTATATAGTACATAATATTAGTTTCTTGTAGGTAGGTATAGACACTAGGTATCTGGTATAAATGTCTGATTGTAATCAAAGTCTAAATATTCTTTAATGCGCTTTAATAATAAGCGGACACTATGATGTCAATCATATTGAAAAACTTTATTCAATGAACTCGAACACAAAACTACAAGGACACTCTAAGAAACTTATGAGGACCACACACACGAGCAACCCTGGCAAACACTTTTTACCAAACCGTGTCACTAAACAGTGGAACAATTTGCCCGAAACAGTTATTAATGCAACATCAGTGAATAATTTTAAAAATAGACTTGACAAACATTTAAAAAAACAATAAACACAAGTGCACTGATATGCACGCATCAGTTCACAGAGCTGCTTGTCCATTATTAAATAATAATAATAATTTCCGGTCCTGTGGATTAAACGCAGCCGCATCAAAAGTGTTAAGCAGGCGTTTGACTGCAATCTCACTCGTTTTTCTGAGAGTAATCAGCATACTCTTAACAAATACCTACTAGGCTCATACCTCATTCTCTTATTTCCAGAGTTGAAGCCTCTTCAACTTCAGTTATGGCTAAAGTTGACATTCTCAGTGGTGAGTGTGATCTTAGTTGGAGGCATATGCGCTGTAGTGTATGTCACCCTTTTATACTCCAATCAGGAAGATCCAACCCTGACCACTTATTATAATGAAGAAAACTCAACAGGTTAGTTTATTTTTAGTCAATATGTATATTTAAGTCATGCATGTTTCATCCTACAATGATTTAATTAACCTTTTTTCTAAACATTTATTATAGGTTAGCCTTTAACTACTACCTTGGCTGCTATGAGCATCAGCTTTCATGTTGTATTTTGGCACCATCTTATATTTTCTTTGTAGGCATTCGAAGACTGGTATGCATAATATAAACTATGCAACATAATAGTTACCTATACAGTAATAATAATCTTTAACTTACTAATATTATAAATGTGAAAGTTTGTAAGAATGGATGTCTGGATGTGTGTTTGTTACTTTTTCACGCCTAAACGGGTGAAATTTTGTATAGGGATAGCTTAGACCCTGGAATAACACATAGGCTACATAAGTACTGTGGGTAAAACCGCTGGGCGCAGCTAGTATTATAATAAAGCTATATAGTAACCTAAAAGGGACTACCAGATTTTCTACAGGTCCTCATTGCATATAACCCCAGTGACCCCACCTTTATTATTATAATTATTTCTACATAACTAACATTATTTAATTTCATCATCCTCCAAGCAGTAATGTGCAGGCAATACTTAGTTTCAGAGTGAAGGACAGTGTTACCAGCGAAATTACTGGGCATGACAATAGTCAATAACTTAGTATCAAAATATCTTAGTAGTAAAATATCTTAGAGTGACAGACGCAGTATGCAGAAAATGCAGAAAGATTAAATAACACTTTATTGGTACAACTTAAAAAAATGTGGCTGTGACATACGGACGGACAGACAGACATGACGAATCTATTAGGGTTCTGTTTTTTGCCATTTGGCTACGGAACCTTAAAAAGAAAGAATATTGTATTTCAAAACACTGAGTGGCACTGTGTCTGATATGGGCACTTATGATGCTTACCATCACGCATCTGATTTGCTCATCTTGTCACTCATTGTCATAAAAATAAACAAATTATAAAGGGGCTTCACCAATAAGGAAATAATAATACTTATAATTTAATATTCCCCCTTATCAACTTCATTAAAAATAGGTCAGACATGATTTATTTCTAAAAGTCTACATAATGTTGTAAATAAAATTAATACCATGTGAATACTTTACCTACTTCTTTTCCTGATTGTGGAAATATGAGGGGGTGCTAGGGGGCTCGAACCCCCTTTAAATATAAGATTTACAGGGGCTCGAGCCCCCTTAGTCATTTCTAAGCCAAAATTCAGAATTTTGTATATTTAGTTTTAAAAACCCCAGGGTAAGTCCGGGCCTACCAGCGAGGCTCAATTGTTATCATTGTAACAAAGGCTCTTTTTGGAAGATATTATGACTTCGACTTATACTTTATGATTATTAAGCTATGAGTCATTTTAAACCAGGATGTTTTCTTATCGTTGCAATGATACACAGAGTTTCATTCACAGTGTCGAAACAATGTTTCCTTTAATGAAACAAGCGATAATAATATAATACATTATAATGAAATAAAGTAATCAAGCTTCCACATTTCTATGTAATCCCTTAGTTGATATGCTGGTGTATACCAGGCCCAACATATTAGTATTGCTATGTAACATAGATTCCGATTGTTGCTGTTGTTTTCCAATTTGTTTTTTTTTTAGATTAGACCTCTAGTTTTATTTTGTATTTATAACTATTTCTTGCAGTTAAATGGTATGCAATAAAGAGTTATTCTATTCTAAATAAATAAATGGAGTTGAAATTTTACACAAAGACAGATTATTTTAACATTCACTAAGAAAGGATTTTTTTCAATGAGTGGAAAAGCCACGACCGTAATAAGTATAGTATACTTAAAGTTACGCGTCACTTGTTGCTCAGTGGTTTGGCTGAAATAATATTTTTATATCACCTTAAATTCTCACCTCACACTTTTGTCTCATACATTTCAGAATGCGTACACGATTTACTTTTGGTGATGGTGGTCAAGTTACTGAATCATAGAAACCTAACAATAATATTCTTGGGGGTGATTTTGGTGCTGTTTTCATGCTCCATAATACATTTTTACAAGTTACTAACAACGGCAACATGTTCTATCAGCAATGACGTGACTAAGCCTCAGAAGAATAACAATATCACGAAGGAAAATAATAAATATAATATAAAAGGTATCTAACTCACATTTTACATTTCAGTCTCATTTGCTTGATTAAAATATAGAGATTACTTTTATTGGTGAAGGGGTCTTCACAATACATTGCATACTTGTTATTAACATAGGTGTACGATTTAATAGGGATGTAGACAAGGTAAAAAACGTTAAATCTTTGCAACTTTAGTGCTTTGTATCTCAACAGTTTTTATTAAATTTACAAAATAAAAAATATGTTCAATATTTTTTATTAATTTACTATAACAATATTGATAGACAAAATAGTTTTTGGTCATCATCCCTATTCAAAGAGTTTTGTGACTATGTGTTCCTATGTTATATAACTTTTAAGAACTATATATCTATACTCAGCCTGTTTTGTCCTGTGGTTATGGCCTGCTTATATTCTTGCCACCTTTTAGCCTGTGAGAGTTCTGCATTAAGATGCGATAGACAACATAAATGTAAATATCACACGAAATATTATAGATATACAATATCAAGGGCGGATCCAGGATTTGGTTCTGGGGGGGGCCAAGGTGCAGAAAAGCAAGAATATCATAATTTTTACTGCGAAAAAAGTGTGTTTAGCTCGCTCTGAACAGTTAGAAAGTTCAAATATCGTTAATAATAAGCGCGCGAGCAGCTTGCTGCGAGCGCCGAGAAAAAAATTATAATCTTGACAATGAAATATATGTGCAAAATTCGTAACTCTACAATGCTTCTTGGGGGGGCCTTGGCCCTCTGCCCCCCCCCCCCCCCCCCTAAATCCGCCAATGTACAATATTATATGCATATCTTAATGTCTATATTATGATTTCATGTTGCTGTTTACACTAGTAAACATGCAAGTAAGATTGTTTTGACTTGTTATTTCCGCATTATCTTGTTGTTTTCGCATTTTAACCCTGTTCACCAGTTTATAAAAGAAAATGCTGCTTTTTAAATGAAAATATAATAATATATTAATTAATATTTCAGCTGATCCATTGTTAATAGCGCCGACACACTTGCGCATCGTGTCCAGGACGGATTGGTTGGCACAGCCCGTGGAGAAACCCTTGGATAAGATCAGGCTGCCGGTGCCCTGGGTCATTATACAACATACTGCCACGGAAGACTGTCATACACAGGTATATTTAAT
Source organism: Hemithea aestivaria (assembly GCA_947507615.1). Classification (NCBI taxonomy): domain Eukaryota; kingdom Metazoa; phylum Arthropoda; class Insecta; order Lepidoptera; family Geometridae; genus Hemithea; species Hemithea aestivaria. The sequence goes on from OX382323.1 coordinate 9,562,453, forward strand.
CATTGACTTTATTTCATCTTATTAATGTTATAAATGATGTCAGGATGTATGGATGTATGTTTGTTACTCTTGCACGCCTGAACGGGTGGACCGATTGAGCTGAAATTTGGTATAGAGATAGCTGAGACCCTAGATTAACACATAGGCTATAGTACAGCGGGTAAAACCGCTGGGCGAAGCTAGTAGATTATAATTATTTATGTAGTCTGTATCCATACTTAGATGAGTTAGTAATCTATAGTGTTCAAGTTCTCCTTCAAATAGGTCTCTCAGTAGGAGTCAATAACCAGAGACACCTTTAAGCTTTTGATGTGTTCCGATATTTTGATCGTGTTCAGGCACGATATTCAGGGAAGCCAGGGTGGGAGTTATCTCACCTTGAAAACTATAGAAAATGCATTCAAAGATAGTTACTATTCACAAATGTAATTTTATAAATTGATTATAATCGTTATTTTTTAACCCCCGACACAAAAACGACGTGTTATAAGTTTGACGTCAGTCTGTGTGTGTGTGTGTGTGTGTATGTAATTTGTCCAAGATGGTCGCCGTTACAAAATGGCGGATTACTTTTTTTCTCCACGACCCCGTCAATATGGGTATCAAATGATAGGCTTTACTAGTAGAATACAACGCACAATGATAAATTTATATTACGTTGGGGTTTTTTTTAATTTTTTTATTTAATTCACTTGTTATTAGATGCTGTCACGTCTAGTAAATCAATATTAACATTTGTTTTCAGAGTGAATGCGTCCTTAAAGTGCGTTTGATTCAAATGTTCCACGTGGAGTCACGCGGTTGGTACGACATTGGATACAATTTCCTAGTGGCGGGGGACGGAAGCGCATACATGGGACGAGGCTGGGAGTTCCAAGGAGCTCATACTCTAGGCTACAACAAATATAGCATGGGTATCGCCTTCATAGGCACTTTCAACAACGATCCACCGCCCAAAAAACAACTAGACGCATGCAAAAAACTCATCCAGAGAGGCGTAGAGCTCGGCAAAATCGCCAAAGACTACAAACTCTTCGCCCATAGACAATTAGCGTCTACCCTCAGTCCCGGTGACAAATTATTTGATATATTAAAAGAATGGCCGCATTTTGTTAACAACGTTACGAACATCGAGAAGTTGTTAACCGGTTATTGATTGTCGGATTAATAGGTTGTTAAGCTTTAAAACTTGCCTGTATTTTGAGTAAGTTATTTTTTGTACAGTGATCGGCCAACCCAGATGATTTAAACTGTACCATTCGACTAACAATACAAATACTCTTTATTGTTACCAGAAAAATAATTTTACAATAAATGACTTAAAATTAATAAATAAAACTATAATAAAATCATCTTAAATACCTGTAAGATTCTCTCCCTTGAGCTACGAGTATTTGAAATTTTTTATGGGGACATTGAAAAGAAAGGTTTACAATAATGTAGATTTTTTTTGTTTTTATGAAATATACCTAAATACTTCAACAACCAATCAAGCCTGAGCCGATTTGGATTTTTTTGTTTCAAAGGGATCCAAGTCGTCCCTAACTTTTATTGAAATCGATAAGGTTTCATTTCAAGTATGAATAATTAAAACCTGGCTCTCTCGAAATCGGTTAAATTTTTTTATTAATTTATGGACAAATCTCATCTGGGTTGACTTTTGTGACCTACGTGAATCTCATAAATAGAACATATCTTCAAAATGAATATCATTACATCCAAAGAGTCGTCAATGAGCACAGCTACATGTAATCTCTACAAAATGGAATTAATGGTTGTGTTCAAACAGACTATTAAATATATAATAAGTCAGGAAGTCTAACTAGGAACTAATTCACCAGAAAAAAGTAAGTCAACATGAAATCAAAACGACGTATACACAAAAACGAGTCAATTGGCAGGTTTCTACTGGACATGATCAGTGGGCCCTGCATGGACATTGCGTAAACTTGTCTTGCTGTCAAGTAAAACTGTCATCCCATACCACAGTGCGGCCCTAAGTGGTACTTATGCGTGTAAGTTTTGCGGTCAACCGCGGTCAATCAAATGTATGAAAAAGTCAAGATTGACAGCCGATGCACCAATGAACAACATGAAAACAAATGAAAAATTGCCACGCTTATATTATATACTAAAAACGAAAAGAGACCGATCCATACTATTCCTTCATCATTGTCCCATACAGTCACAAAAGTACAATGTATGGGATGACAGCTCTATTCTTGACATTTCTGCGGGATCCCATACGCCATGCTACAGTCACAGTGATTGGTTTAAATACAAAGCAGAGAGTAGCAATTGGTTCGCGAGCGTAGAATAGAAAACTCAATATTAAAACACCACCAATAATATAGAAAACTTAAGAGGATTTATAGTGACGGAAGCCCGTTCAAGTTTAGGTATATTAGCTGAGCGCGACGCACACCAATGCATCACTTACGCGGCCGAGTAATATAACATGTAGTCGCTTGGAATAAAATGTCTTGATCCTATGCAATGCAAGTTATTTGTTGAAATCATTAAGTCAATATGTAGGTATTAAAGTTTTAACCCCCGACGCAAAAACGACGGAGTGTTATAAGTTTTTAACCCTCGACGCAAAAACGACGGGATCTAGTGGGAACTTCTTTTCTCAGTAGTTCCCCTTTTTTGAAAAGGGGGGAGGGGGAGGGGAGGGGGCAGGGGGAAGAGAGGGGAGGGGTGAAGGGGTAGGGGGAGGGAGGGAGGTGAGGGGGAAGGGGGGAGTGAGGGGGGCAGGGGGAAGGGTGGGGAGGGGTAAAGTGGGAGGGGGAAGGGGGAAGAGGGAGGGGGAAGTGGGAGGGGGAAGAGGAAAGGGGAGTGGAAAGGGAGAGGGGAGGAGGGATGGTGAGGGGGAAGGGGAGGGGGAAGGGAGAGGGGGAATTGGAGGGTGAAGGGGAGGGGATGGGAGGGAATGGGAGGGGAGGGGAGAAGGGGGAGGGGAGGGTAAGGGGATGGGAAAGGGGAGGGGTGAGGGGTGAGGGAAGAGGAGGGGAATGGGGATGAAGGGGGAATAGGAGGGATGAGGGTGGATGGGGGATGATGGGGGGGATGTGAGGGGGAGGGGAATGAGGGATGGGGGAGGGGGATGGGGGGGCTTAACTAGTAGAATACAACGCACTATGATAAATTTAAAATTTAAGATGGCCGCCACCAAAAAACCGCTAATTACATATTTTGAAAGCGCTGCGTTGGGGGTTGTTTTTAAATTTTTTATTTAATTCACTTGTTGCTATAGTAAGCTAGCTGTGCGGCGTGCGCATGTTTCTCTCTCTCTCTCTCTCTCTCTCTTATAGAAAGCAAGCCAGATATTTTCATTTCTATTTCGCATTGGACAGTGTGGTGTCGCGACGATTATTTTGAGTGTATACAGGTTTTTTGTAAATAATAAATCGTGTAAATCGTGGGAACTTCGTTCCATCCGGGTGTCTCTTGACACCTCTCAAGTTTTTTATTATTATACTAGCTGCGACCCGCGCTGTTACCCGCGGCACAGTTATTGCCGATAAAACTTGATTATAATGAAAGATCTGAAAGAGGAAGAAATGAAAGATCTTGAGGAAATCTACTTCTAACTTCAGATGACAGCTGTCAAACTTGATATGTCAATATCTCAGAAAGACTCTTCCATGACAGCGTACTTATCATGTACTTATCTTCACCATCGACCCCACTTGGCAAAAATCTTCGCCGTTATCACACTTGGCCAAAATCTACGCCGTAACCCCACTTGGCCAAAATTATTATAATCAAGTTTTATCGGCAATAACTGTGCCGCGGGTAACAGTGCGGGTCGCAGCTAGTATAATAATAAATAGATCTCCATGTTCATGGTGTCCTGGTACTCGATGTACAAATACGAGTATTTATTTATCTGATACATATTGTAGTAGATAGGAGAACACATACATTTTTAAAAAACTTGAGAGGTGTCAAGGGACACCCGGATGGAACGAAGTTCCCACGATTTATACGATTTATTATTTACAAAAAACCTGTATACACTCAACAAAAATAATCGGCGCGACACCACACTGTTCAATGCGAAATAGAAATGAAAATATCTGGCTTGCTTTCTATAAGAGAGAGAGAGACAGACAGAGAAACATGCGCACGACGCACAGCTAGCTTACTATAGCAACAAGTGTGTTGAAATGAAATGAAATGGTTTATTTGCGAGAATGTGTACAATTTGGTCTTAATGTTAGATTGGTATAGTTCTAGACATTCTGCTACCATATGGCATGCAAATTTTTAAGTACCTAGGTATAATAATGTTAATATTTATCGACTTACAATACAAGACATGCAATTGTATATGTATATAAAAAACATTATAAATTTAGATTCAACATACACTCAAATTCACATTTAAATTCAATTAATTCATTAGAGGCTCATTAGACCCGACAATATTAAATTAAATGATAATCACAGATCAGAATTAAATAAATATAAAAATTATAGCCCAAAAGCATAATAACAAAATATACCCTAAAAATAAATTATGTCAACGAAAATTATAAAGTGTCAGATTCAAAATTATTCGTTCAAAAATTAATAAATGTCACAACATAAATGATTAATCTATATGATGATTGTCAATTATTACAATGGTAATTATTAAATAATAGTTAAGATAATAAAATACACAATTACGAAACAATTATATAAGATAAAATAAAAAATTTAATTAATTAATTAATTACGAGATTATGTTTCATTTATGGTTCCAATATTCATTGATGTCATAAAAACAATTATTAATTAACCATGTCCGGAGTTTGAATTTAAATTTTTCAAGTGACAATTCTTTGATATCTCGTGGAAGATGATTATATATTTTGATGGTCATAATCTCGCAATTTTAACTACATAAAGCTGACCTATGCATAGGCATTAAATTAAAAATTAAAAAAAAAACCTAAACGCAGCGCTTTCAAAATATGTAACCCCCTCCCTTCTCCTCCCCCCTCATCCCTGACATGTATATTTGGATATACCCATGTCCAAACATTGCTTCAGAAGTAAATCTATAAAACCTTTATCCATTTACCTTGACGTAATTTAAAAACGGTCAAAACTAAAAAGGTTTTTCTGTAGAAAATGATTAGAATACAAGTTCTTTTAAAAGTTGTGAGTAATAGTACCGTTCTTAAATAAGTATTTTCAAAATAATCCATGTTTGAACATCACATATTTGCTCTTGGGTCCGTTACAGGCTCTTAACATTCCGTTAGCAAAAAGTTCGTATAAATCTATACCACCTACAGGATGTTACGATACCACAATTATGGTAATAATATCCTTCAACTTTCCTCGTTCAATTACAGAATTACAGCTCATTCCCACGTTATTTCGTCATCTGCTCTCGTAATGGACCGTTAAGAGAAGTGGTTACGTAGACAAAACCAGATTTAACATATGTTTCTTTTCCAAAAAAGAACTTTTGACATTTCATTTAAAGTATACTTACTCACGTTTTTGTTTCATTTAGTACGATAATACACACAGATTAAAAATACGTAAAAGGAGAGTAATTAGCTCTATATACCTATAAGTAGACGAACAAGCTGTATTAAGCCGCTAAAAAACTAGTCTACATAATCAAAGTAGGTAGGTAGTACGTATATTATAATAATATACCTAACACAAAATCCTTGATATATACTTTGTACTAAGTTGTAAGCAAAAGTTACTTCGAACTTCGACGCCGTTTCGTTGCGAAAGCTAACTGAAACCTTAGAAGCAACGTGTTCTAACTAAAACTTTACAATCGCGATATTGATTTCATGAAACACCTAAATTCCCTCATACCCACGCTTGTGGTTGAGAGAAGCAATAAACATTATTTGCAGAAGCCACAAAACCGAACTCCTGGAGGCACGCGTCGATCGCAGCTGCCTCGTGCCACTTCCACGCCAATGTTTGTTAATTGCTCACAATGCTGCTAATTATCCACCTTGAACTGCAAATTGCGGTTGATGTCAATTCATTTATTCTGTTCCTTTATCGAAGCCGACCACAATTTCGTTACTTAAATGTAACAATTGGCTGTCTTATCGCTAAAAGCGATCTCTTTCAGATAACCTTACAGGGAGAGAAATAATTATAATTAATAATTTACACGACTTTAATACGATTTTTAATTCTCGATTTTGTTTTTGTAATATTTAAGAATAGTTATGTTTCCTGACTTATTTATTTGTAGCTAACAGTAACCTTACTTAAAATAAATATGTAAAAATAATATAGAAATAATATATTTCACGATTTTAATACGTTTTATATTGTTAAATTTTTGACGGTTTTCATAAGCAAACTTTAATAAGTTTGCTGGTTTTTATATGATTATTTTCCAGTCAGACTAGAAAATACAAGACAATGTCGTTCGAGTCAGCTAGTATAATATTATTAATCGTGTTTTTTTAAATATTTGTTTAAGAGCTTATATATAGTGACGCTCTCTCGCTCGCACACAAAATTTTTTAAATTAATTTTCTTTCAGAAATTCTTTTCATGACATTTTTAAATATTATATCAAACTGCAAACACTTTTAAAATGTGTGCAATACTATTATGGAGGGTTGTTCTTAAGGAATTTTCAAAAAATTAATTCTATGAATTTATATTTCAAAATTTGTCAAATAGTGCGAGCGAGAGAGCGGCACTCGATATATACGCTCGCTATCCGATTGGGTATGTATATAGACTTAAGCTTAGAACAACACATAATTTTATGTGTGAATAATACAAAAATTATATTATTTAGTATCTAATATATTATAATATATAATTGGTGTTTTTCATAATGCAGTTACCTTTAAGATTATAGTATAAATTGTATACCTATATAAAGTAAGAGTGACTGAGCTATAAACGCACATCCCAAACCGCTGAGCGGATTGGGTTGAAATTTGAAAGACAGATAGGATTTACGATGTAAACGTCCGCTAAGAAAGGGTTTCTCAAGCCAAGAGCATAAGCTAGTTATATGATGAATAAATATTATGTAACTTACGAAATAAATGTACCGTAATTACTAAAATCCGAATTATATAAAGATTGTGTATATTACTCTATCATAATACTATGTATATATGTACAGTCAACTACAAAGAGATGTATCCATGTTAGGCTTACAAAATGAAGTAAATTTTCATTTGCCACAATGAACTACCCTTGGTTCGTGACATTTCTAGTAGCAATCAAACTTTATATTATCATCTACTCGTTTAATATGCAACAATGATGTATTCCACTACTTTTCCTTAGGTGATACATAATAATAGCATTTAAAATGAATCGAATATAGTATAAGATTTGGTGGATACTGACAATGTCACGATGTAAGGGTAAATAATTTTTGCATACTAAAAGTTCCTTCATTTTGTAAGACTAACATGGATTCATCTCTTTGTAGTTGACTGTACATAACTAAAATTAACACATTCCATTTTTGTAATGTCAAGGTTACGATTGTTCTAGCGTTTTAATAGTTATAGTATTAAATTTAGAACTAAATTTTAAGAAAATGAATCTACGTGTACGTAAAATATAATTCTATGTAGTTTTAACTCTAAATTTACCCTTGTCAGCTCTCAAGTTCGATTCTTAACACATTGGTTGCGGCGGCGTTTTATAGAACTATCCCAAAAAACCCCGAAATTAATTATGTATGGAAAAATCATTTGACACAAGTAAATTAAATTAAAAATTTAAAAAACCCCCAACGCAATATGTTATTCACCATTTTGTGATGGCGGCCATCTTGGATTTTAAATTTATTATAGTGCATTGTATTCTACTCGTTGAGCCTTTTCATTTGATACCCATATTGATGGGGTCGTGGAGAAAAAAGTAATGCGCCATTTTGTAGCGGCGGCCATCTTGGACCGATTTCCACCAAACATGGCTAAGAACACTCTCGACTAACTACTTTCAAACAAAAAAAACTAAATCAAAATCCGTTCATCCGTTCTGGAGCTACGATGCCACAGACACACACACAGACAGACACGTCAAATATATAACACCCTGTCGTTTTTGCGTCGGGGGTTAAAAACACAACGTTTGTATTTTTCAGTACTCGCGTTCCGACCTCAAAAACAGCTGTTTTGTTTTCAGCAGTCAATGTGTTAACCTTCCTACTCCTGCAGGGTATTCACTTATCCGTGAAAGAACCAAACCGAATACCGAATTGTCAAAAATGTATGAAATGACGTATAATGTAGATACAACTTGACATGTCATGTCACGTCATTTCATACATTTTTGACAATTCGGTATTCGGTTCGGTTCCCTAACCGATAAGTGAATCGCCGTGCTGATATTATAATGTAAATTACATTCGTGACAAAGATTTCATGTATCAAACATGCTTTTGGTTATAATAAGAAGGATTTATTAATCCGCCTTCTAGGTTAAGTCTGCTACCATTCATAGCTGCATCTACGCTTAACATTACGCTAGATCGTGCTCAAAGGGTAACCTATAATATAATGAATAAATAGAATGCGAAAGTATGGATATAGGTACGTATTATGTGTGCAGATGTGTTTGTTGCCTCATCACGTCTAAGCAGCTTAACCGATAGAGTTTAAGTTACATCCAAATTTCTGCTTGATTGGTCCACCGGCTTAGGCGTGAAAGAGTAACAAACATATAATTACTATTCTACCTATATATTATATACATCTATCCATACATATTTTCACATGTATAATATTAGTAAGATGATTGATCGATATCTGATTCGTTTGGAAATACTGTTAATGTACTTATATTATGTACTATTACTATAATATTTAAATATAAGTGTGTATTACCTACTATAATATGATATGTGTTAATATTAAAGGCTGTTAATAGAGTTGTTCTAACGCATTTACAAGTATACCGTATGTAATTTTAATGGTACACAATTTAAACGTGCTCCTTCATTTGTAACACTCGTCTGTAATGTAACGTTACAGTCAACTCAATCAGTGAGGAGAACCGAGCATTAAAATACGCCACCTTTTTTTATGTTAGAAACCGACAAACAAGCAAACGGCCCGCCTGATGTTGAGCGGTTACCGTCGCCTATGGACGTCTGCAACACCAGTGGTATTAGAGACGCGTTGTTGGTCCATTAACACCTTCTTTATCCTCCTCTTGAAGAGCCTATTCCACAACCTGCAAGTGTGTGGGAGAAACGATCTCGTAAAGCGAGTTGTACCTGTAATGTAACATACGAATTAATTATAAGGCAATTTATTCGTAGAATGTTACAGATTCGAGTATTACGTAGTTGAGGAAATAAAATAGTGCATTAGAAACATTATTATGACCGTGTAACATTTTGTATCCAATATATAAATAAATTTGATGATAAAATGTATAAAATTTTAATACCTTCTACTCGTACAATGAATTTATAGAATGTAAGAATTTATAATGAAATATTACTTATATTATATCAATTTAAAAATATGATTTACAACTTTCATTGTACTTAACTTTATTTGACATATTATATTTTTTGTATTTGATTTATTTTTTATTGAATTTGTGACATGAGATATGTAATTTTTTTTAGATTTTTCCTATTCGACCATTCATCGTGCTGCAGCACGGTCGTGTCTGTGTTGCGAATATCGATAAGATGGACAAAATTGTTCGCTCATCGTAGTGAAGTCAGACGTGTTAGTTGTTGCAAGTGTCGATAAAACATATCGATAAGATGGAGAAATTTGTGGTGGCAAAACGACTTCGTGACGAAGCTCCCGGTGAAACAACAGGTGAACGGTGGAGGCCTCCGAAGAAGTTTGCTGTCTCCAAGGGCTCCCCCAGAAGTGAAACCACAGAAACCTCAAATAGCTTTAGTGGCTTACCTGTGGACGATGAAACCACGGAGTCATTTAAGAAAGCATCTACAAAAAAACCCGTCGCTCAAATACCCCCTATTCTGATTGAGCTCCTGGGAGACTGGAGTCACCAGACCATTAAAGGAGTCATTGAGAAATATGAGAAAGGGTTTCATTTGGAATATAGAGGACGCAACAGAGTTAAAGTGCAATGTTACTCTGTGAGTGGACACCAAGCTGTCAAAGATGGTTTACTGAAAGAAAATGTAGTGTTCCATACATTTTCAAGAAAAGACCAAAAACTACCGAAAGCTGTTATAAGAGGGTTGCCCAGTTTCCTTCAAGAATCAATACCCTCAGAGTTAGCATCTTTGGGCTTTCCCGGAATTACTGCAACTCAAATCAAGACGCTGCATGAGACTGAATGTCCTCCACTACTTATCCAGCTACCAAGCGGAACTGACATGCGGAAATTTAAACAAATAAAGTACCTGTTGAACTGCGTAGTAGACATTCAGAAGTTCAGGCCTAGTACCAAACAGGGCACCCAATGCTTCCGGTGTCAGACTTTTGGGCATGCGTCTAAAAACTGCAACAGACCACCAAGATGCGTTAAATGTGCCGCAGCTCATCCAACCTGGGAGTGTCCTAAGAAAGATAGGATAGAAGCCGCTGTTTGTTGCAACTGTAAACAAGATCATCCTGCGAACTACTCACGCTGCCCAGCAAGGCTCAACTACCTAGAGCGCATCCAATCCCGGCGTGAAAAACTACGCAATAGCCTTACTTCCCCTTCCGGGAACATAGGTAACGCTACAGTTGCAATAAAACCCACCCCTTCAACATCAACGTGGGCCCATGTGACCGCTGGCAACAGAAGTCAAGCTAACGTACCTGAGTCAAGAAATAAAACGGAAACAGATCCCAACATCGCTGCTTTAGCCAAGCCCAATAATCCTGTCCAACTTGCGTCAACACCTGGTCAGGAAATGCCAAAACAGATACTCACTGGGAAGACGACGACTACTCAAGACTCAACCACAAACGAAATATTAGAAATATTTAACACTATTAAGTCCCTGAAACAAGAATTTTCCAGATGTGAAACTTTTATAGATAAAGTTATTCTTATATTGACTTATATGGGCCATTATGTCTAGTAAAACTGCTGGGCTTCGAGTTCTCTACTGGAACGCTGATGGCGTACGCACCAAACAACAGGAACTTAACCTTTTGGTAAGTGAGCAAAGCATTGATATTCTCGCAGTCTCGGAAACTAAACTGTCTGAACATATTAACTTTAATATTGCGGGTTTTACATGCTATCGTAAGGATAAACGTCCTAATGGCACAGGCCAAGGTGTAGCTATACTAGTTAGATCTGACATAGTTCACAGTTTAATTCCTTCCCCAATCACCACTCACCTGGAAACTGTTGGGGTATCAATCAAACTCCATAATAGACATATCCAAATCTTTTCTATATATCAATCTCCAAATTTACCCCTAGTTAAAAGTGATTTAAATCATGTGATGGCTTCAGGAACTTCTGTACTGGCGATGGGTGATCTCAATGCCAAACATCCTTATTGGTCACCTGGCCCCGCTAACGCGCATGGAATTAGTCTTTATGATCATATGTTAGGTGGGGAATACTTTATTCATAGTCCCGAAGATGCTACTTTGATTCACTACTGTCCTAACTTCAGACCTTCAACCCCCGATCTTTTGCTAACCAAAAACATACATAACCTTAACAACATAGTAACATTAAAAGCACTGTCATCCAATCACCTACCTGTTTTCGCACATTTTGACGCGCCTATCGAACGTAAACCCATCACTATGTTTAATTACTCTAAAGCCGACTGGAATAAATACCGAGAATTATTGAACAGAAATATTTACTTATCGACCCATACTTACAAAACCACGGATGAAATTGACACTGCTATTGCCGAATTTCAAACTACCATCATTGAAAGCAGAAACGCATCCATACCTACTACTACATTAAAACCTTGGATTACAGTTCTCCCCCGTCGCATTAAAAGGTTGATTCGGTTAAAGAATCGTTTCCGCCGCCTAGCCGCTTCGGAGCCCAATATCATAATTCGAAAACATTTGAACCATATTGTTCATCAACTTCAAGTAGACATTAGTGCTACGATTAAAAGCCATAATGATAAATTATGGGAGTCTAAACTGAGTAAAGTTGACAAACCTGGACCTGATTTATGGCGTATAGTCAAAGGGCTCAAAGCTAATTCTTCCTTGATCCCTCCTCTCCAACACTCCGCGGGAACTCTCACAAGTACTGTACAAGAGCAATGCGATGCCCTAGCTGATGCTTTTCATGATAATATGTTACTCACCCATAGCTGGACTAGTGCCGTAGAACAAGAACAAGTTTCCAAATCTCTTAGTAAATTAGGTAATATCATGCCGGAAGACAAAAACTGCTTACTAGTTCGCCCTAATCAAGTGAAAAGAATAATCCAAAAACTAAAATCTCGTAAAGCTCCTGGCCCTGATCTTATAAATAATAAACTTATTAAAAATGTACCGCAAAAGGGTATTGTATTCCTGACCAAAATATTCAATGCCTGCTTTGCATTCAATCACTTCCCTACCATCTGGAAAACTGCAAAAGTGATCGCCATTCACAAACCAGGTAAGGACACTGTTAATCCTACATCCTATCGACCTATCAGCTTACTCCCTTGCTTGGGCAAGTTATTTGAAAAGATAATTTATCTGCAGTTATCGCAAGCTTCGAGCGATCGACTGATCAACGAACAGTTCGGCTTTAGGGCAGGACATTCTACAGTTCAACAACTGGCTAGAGTTGCCGAAATAGTCACACACAACCTAAACTCAAAACAGTCAACTGGTATGTTCCTGCTCGATATAGAGAAAGCATTTGACACAGTTTGGCACGATGCACTGATACACAAATTAATTAACTTAGACATTCCATTAAATCTAGTCAAAATTATAAAAGCCTATCTCACTAACCGCAAATTTCAAGTCCACATTGGTGATCTGCACTCCTCTCTCAGGTCCATACCAGCCGGTGTCCCTCAAGGGTCTATTTTAGGCCCTTATTTATTTCTGATATACCTGAACGACATACCCGTGCAACCACGCACTAGCATTGCTTGTTATGCAGATGATACCGCGTCTCTCACGTCCTCCAGTGATATCGACTTAATAATCAGTAGATTACAACTTTCTATTGACCTTCTTTTGTCATATTTCCTGAAATGGAAACTGAAAATCAACTCTGCTAAAACAGAAGCTATACTTTTCACCAGGCAGCGATCTCTACCAGTACGTAGATTATCGATTGACGGCTACCAGATCCCCTGGAGTCGCTCTGTCAGATATTTGGGTCTAACACTAGACAACAAACTGAACTGGTCTGCTAACACGGAAAAGCTTCGACAAAACGGCCTTAAAGCTCTTAATGCTCTCAGTCCCGTCCTCAACAGAGGCTCTCCTCTTAGCAGTCAAACAAAAATAAACATTTACTGTACCTTAGTTCGCCCCTGCATCACATACGCGTGCCCAGTCTGGAACAGTACCTGTATTACTAATGTAAATAAACTTCAAGTCATTCAAAACAAAGCCATAAAATATTCTTATAATACCCCGATGTACACTAACCTCAAAAAACTTCATCTAAAAATTAAACTCCCCAGTCTATTAGAATTTGTTCTTAAATTATCTAAATCATTTTATTTACATAAAAATCCCACTAATAAAAACAAACTAATCAGGAACATTTGCAAAACCCGCAAAAAAGATCTCAATTTTATCGATAAATACAATCGGTACAAGCTCCCCCATCACTATTTCCTCGACTGCGATGAATAGCTACAGTGTCATACACGGGCTCGAGCCTGCGCCGGCGGCCGCCGTGCGCGCGATTCTGACCCGAATTACATCGGTATACGGGTGGCTTCGCGTGGCGCGTGCGGCGGCCGGCTCAGGCTGCGCGTGCATGTGTGATACTCGAACAATGCGCTCACTCTGTGTGTAACCTGGCAAAATTGTCACCGCGCGTGCGCGGGCGGTGTGTGCGTGCGCGCCGCGCGTTCCATTCTCGCCCGTATCTCCAGTGGATACGGACGGGAGGCGCGCGCGGCTGCCGTGCACTCCTGCTCGCATACGCTTGTATGCGTGGCCGGCTCACGTCGTGCTTTGTAGTTGTTGGCTGAGTGCGGCTCAGCTCAGTAACTACTCACTTTATTGTTATCATAGATAATCCCTATTGATTATTATAATAAAGGTAATAGCCATATTCCAGAAACTAACGTAGCGGTATAGCTCTAAATCCTATGTGTAAATGTTCTCAGGATATTATGTACATAATTGATAGTATTAATATTAAATAATTTAAGTATCCTTATGTCAAAAATTTTAAAAAAGCTGTGAGCTTTAAAATGTTCATTTTAATATTTGTAAGTACCACTAGGATTTTAATGTACACTAGTGTTGTATTTATTTGTTTGGAATTTATTAATAAAGACTTTTGAAAATGAAAATGAAAATGTACTTAACTTTATTTGACATATTATATTTTTTGTATTTGATTTATTTTTTATTGAATTTGTGACATGAGATATGTAATTTTTTTTAGAAGTTTGTTAATAAAAAAAAACAGTTTTTGGGTCAATTTGTCAGGACTACTAGTTCAAATATTTAAAGCCATTCCACAAAAGTTTATTTTGTGTTCAGAATCTGATTTAGGTATAGGTAAGGGTGCCTTTTCACCAGAGATGTGCTATGCTACGTTGCTATGGATACGTTTGATATCCACCAATCATATTCATTAGTGCACATAGCTTAGCACTGGTGGAAACGGTTTTCAGCTAAGCTACCTATGTTTTTGTATGGAAGTATGCGAACTACGGATGTGTGCTACGGATACGTGCTACGGATGCGTGCTACGGATGTGTGCTACGGATGTGTGCTACGGATATGAGCTACGGATGTGAGCTATGGATGCGTGCTACGGATGTGAGCTATGGATGCGTGCTACGGATGCGTTCTACGGATGTGAGCTATGGATGCGTGCTACGGATGTGAGCTACGGATGCGTGCTACGGATATGAGCTATGGATGCGTGCTACGATGCGTGCTACGGATGTGAGCTATGGATGCGTGCTACGGATGTGAGCTATGAATGCGTGCTACGGATGTGAGCTATGGATGCGTGCTACGGATGTGAGCTACGGATGCGTGCTACGGATGCGTGCTATGAATGCGTGCTACGGATGTGAGCTATGGATGCGTGCTACGGATGTGAGCTATGGATGCGTTCTACGATGCGTGCTACGGATGTGAGCTATGGATGCGTGCTACGGATGTGAGCTATGGATGCGTGCTACGGATGTGAGCTATGGATGCGTGCTACGATGCGTGCTATGGATGTGAGCTATGGATGCGTGCTACGGATGCGTGCTACGGATGTGAGCTATGGATGCGTGCTACGGATGCGTGTACGGATGCGTGCTACGAATGTGAGCTATAGATCGTCGCGAGTGGTGCGCGTGTATTACCACTTAGCGCATCTGCCTCGTATAGCTACATAGCTTAGCATTGGTAGAAAGGGTCACATAGTTTCGTAGCGTAGCTTCACATCTTCTATCTTCATCTATTTCGTAGCCTAGCTGCATAGCACATCTCTGGTGGAAAGGCACTTAAGAAATTAATATAATAGATATTGTTTATTGTATGTGCTAAGGGTTTTATTAATAGGTGTAAAAGTAATATTAAGGGCCTACATTGTTATACTATTGTTGACAATGCTAGTAATAGTATGTAGTATATAAATATGCATTATTTAGTATTAAGTGTTGTAGATAAGTTTAAAAACCACTTGTTTATATCAGGTGTCACAAAAAGGTGTGGTCATACCAACGAGAACCATGTTATTGCTTTTAGGCGGAATTAGGCGTTACTTTGCAGAAATATATTTGCATAATGTTAGGTTGAACCATGATAATTATTAACATTTTTGAGTTTGTTAATGGTCGACGGTTGAACAGTTTATAAAATTAATAATTGTTTTTAGTTTTGCCAAATTTATACATTTGACTAACATTGTGTTTTTTTTTAATGTATTATTTTGATCAATATTTACAATTGGCGAAGCCTTATAAGCGTTTATACAATTGGACGCTCTCACGCTTCTATAAATATTATTTCTAAATGTATCAAATAACGCGAGCGAGAGAGCGTCGTTGTATAAGCGCTCTTTTTGTGCTTGTTCACGTGAGCGCGCGTGCGTGGGCGCGGGCGCGGGCGCGGGCGCGGGCGCGACAGACTTTGCTTACACCGCACGTGCGTTTGTACGTGAACACTTTCATAGCACGTCATATGTTTGATATTTCACGCCTGCGCCCGCGCCCGCGCCCGCGCCCGCGCCCGCGCCCGCGCCCGCGCCCGCGCCCGCGCCCGCGCCCGCGCCCGCGCCCGCGCCCGCGCCCGCGCCCGCGCCCGCGCCCGCGCCCGCGCCCGCGCCCGCGCGTCAACGTGGGCCAACGCTTAAGAGCGTATATATCGAGTGACGCTCTCTCGCTAACACTATTTGACAAGTAACAATACAATAAATTAGCATTAATTCCACCACCGGATGCATCAGCCGTCCTCCCGCATATGCAAAATTAAATTGTGAAAAAGAAGCACTTGTTAATTACCACACTATAATTACAGCACAAAAGAGAATGATTAAATTTGCGCAACTTTTTAATTTTTTTACTAAATGATTAACAGATCGGCCAATTTGTTTCGGTAATTTATGTGCGAATATTTTTTTTTATTTACAAGCGGTCAGTAGTGAATTTGTATTTAATCTGACATTAAAAAAATAACGTTCTAATAAGTATATTTGCCACCTTTTTGTAACATTCTGTACATTTTTATATATATTATTAATATTCATAATGTATTTCTATTTATATTGTAAAAGCGAAAGTATGGATGTGTATGCGTATCGATGTATGAGTATGTTTGTTATCTCTTCACGTTTAAACGGCTGAACCGACAGAGCTGAAATTTGTTATGTAAGTAGCTTCTTATAATAGAACACATCTTGAACATTCTTGATTTGGAAATTTAAAAAAAACCTTTTTCAAAACAAGCTTTTATTATTATTACCATTTAGCACCAAAGTACTCGTCAAGACGAATCAAATTAGCCCAAACTCGATGGGCTTGCATTATTTAATTGCGGTGTTCCTATGGCCACCTTCCAGCTCCATCATCGGATCAGCTCGATGTCATAATAATATTGCATTGTCATCCGATTTATACATGCATGCAAAATTTCAGCTCAATCGCGAACCGGACTGGTGAAAGTAAATAAAAACTTGTAAAAAACACTGAATTTAAAAGCAGTTCACAAGTGAATACGGCAGTGCGTCAATATTAGGTAACTAAAGCTTTTATGTGACATTCTTCGCTAATACGTGTTACCACGGTAAAGAGATATAAAGTAATTTGACTCCCTAGAAGCGGTTGAACTTAAGGTCGCGCGAGATTGCAACGCGGCCGACAGGGATCGGCAAGAAGCGAGGTGCCAAAATAGACATTTTTATGCAGTAGGTAAGCTTCCGAATAATGGTTGTGAATTGGTAAAAATATCACAAATTATTTAATTCTTTTTGATATTTTGAGTAATTCACAATAATAACGCCTATTTGGTACCTCGCTGCCTACCAAACCATACCCACTTCGTTGCAAATTTGCGCGACCTTGAGTTCAACCGCTTCTAGGGAGTCAAATTACTGTATATCTCTTTACCGTGGTATTACCACGTGCCTACCCACGTGGGTAGGTAATGTATAGGTAAAGTCTGGTACCCGTGACGCACGTAGACATCCTTGCCCTTTGTCTTTTTTGAGCTAAACGTGTCATATTGACGCCGACATAAGAGGCATTATCTTAATATTGTGTTACAAGCCAAGAGCTAGTTAAAAGCTAGTTATAAAAAGTTAGGACACACTTAGCTTAGCTTTTTTTTTATTTTATTTTTTTAGCGGTAGTCCGGTTGCTCGGATTTAAAATTTGTAGTAAAACGTTTCAGGACGTAATATGGTTTCCGTAAAAGGAAAGTGAATCTATTACAATTTTTTGGGTGACAAGTTTATATGAATTGTGGGCACAAGGCCGTACTGGCGCCTCAGAAACTCAGAATTTTAATTTTAGAAACATCTAAATTGGCCTCTCTTTTTTGGAATGCCTGTTGATCTACGTATATATCAGATCTATGAACCCCACAATGCGTACGTAATCTAAGATTTAAAATTCCGGACAAGTAGAAGTTTCGTCCAAAAAAGCTAGTAAGTAAAACCGCTGAGCAAAGCTAGTTATAAGTGCGAAAGTATGAATACTGAATACCTCCTAATTTGTTGCCTCTTAACGGCGATTGAGCTCAAACTTGGCTTTGACTCTAAAGTGACCCATTGTCTACTTTTCGCGGGTAAAACCGCCGGGCACAGCTAGTTCTATATATTTTTGAGTAGAATTCATTCAGTCTTCAATGCACCTCAGCTCGTTATAGTTTGCGCCAGCCATGCAAGCAAAATGTTCCTGTCTCTAACATGTCAATATGGGGTGGTTTAAGATTGGACGGCTTCTACCTAAAGTCCAATAACATCTGGATTTTTATATCGTGAAAAAAAATTACTCCCGTCTAATTCTGAACGGTCAATTACATAGTTATAAGTATAAATATAAGTATGTAAAAATGTGAATATAGTAGAAAAAATATATATAGGTACCTACCTTTTGTAAATAATGCTGTTTTTTATTTACTGACCCTTTTTATCAACCAATAGCAAAATTTTATTAGTAATTTGATTTATAATAAAAAAACTTTTTGAGGCTTAATGTATGTACCTATTAATTATTATTATGTATAATAACGACTAAACTTACTCTCACACGCTCACTCTCACTCTCTTTTATATTAATGAGTTCAGAACGCTCACGTTAGTTTACAAAATCGTATAATAAAAATATTTAAGGAAGATAACTACACTTAACACCTACATTTAAATTTAAAAATGGCAAATAGACGCTACAGAAGATCCAGTCTCCCAAGCGAAATTACGCTTCCATAGACGCTATAGAGGGTCAGTAATTACTTATTTTATACAAAGAAGAACGAAGAATAGCAAGACGCTCTCCTGAGAAATGGTAAGAGGTGACGCTGCTATAATTATAATATATTAGTATACGTAAATTCCTACCCAGGATTTTACAAAGATGTATAATTCACTGCGCCAACGCTTCTTACTCAAGAGCCAAGAGTCATAAGATGTTAAGCCTCTTCCGCCCAGTAATTTCACTAGCTACAGTGCCCTCCTACTGAAGCACTTAATGTTTGCATATCACTGCTCAGGCATTAGAATAACTGCTGGCACTGTTGGGGTACCCACCTATCACCTAGTCCACCATGCAAAGGAAGACAACCCTTTTTTTTATCCCAGGAAAAATGCTTTACGCATCATCACCCCACGCCGAGGGGCGCGGGGCGGTATGTGGGACTCCCCCGCCAAAGATGGAAGCGGCGGGGATACCCACTAAAAACCTGGGGGTGTTCCTGCGGGACGCCATAATTCCGGGGCAACGCGTACGCCGAAGCACTCATCCGCGGCCCCGACGGCAAGGAAGACAACCCCCGGTGTTACTTGATGAGAATAAATATTCGCATCGAGTCACCACTGTTATTCAATGCGAATATTTTTCTCAACCAGTTAGTGTTACAGGATTTGGTGTGACTCGATGAGAACATACCGGTAAAACTACCTCTTGCCTTGTGCCGTGGAGGCCTGCGAAATAGAAACGATCCGTAGGCTGTTATTACTAAGCTTAGTACCCAAAATATAGGTTTTACATTTTAGATTTTAGTCATAAAATGTTCTTAGCGTTTAGTAGAAAGCCACACATTTTTAAAAAGGTTGTAGCTACTTATATTTTACAAAAACAATTTAAGAAATAAAGCTTTTAAAGTTATTTAAAGTTTACGTAGCGTACTAAGTACCTACTCTAGGTCCTAGGTATACCAACATTTTCTTTAGATTATGATATATTTTACGTCCATACGTAAATAAGTAGGAATGACGATCTGATAAGTGAATATCGACCATTACTATATTGCTGGTCGTTATTGTAGAAATCGGTAATGTTTAGTATGATAGTCGGGTGCAATTTTAAAATGGTTGTAATGTAAATATTTTATCAGGTACATTATACAAAATATCGTGATTGTAGGATATTTAAGATCGCAGATAATGTCAATTAATGTGCCGTTTGACGCACTAACCTACGAGCGTGACAATGAAACAGTAAACAGATAGGATAAGTCGATAAGAATTGTTCTAACTTTGAAAGGTCATGTTAGCTTTATATACTTAAATATTCTTTATTAATATTTAGGTCATGAACCCAATTTCAGATTGACTAAATAAAAAAATTAAAAATAGAAAATACTTCAACGGTCCGTTTTACGCATTTTTAGGCTTCCGTAGTCAACAAGGAAGCCCTATAGTTTTGCTTTGTCTGTCCGTCCGTCTGTCCGTGGCTTTGCGGAGAAACTATAAGTCCTAGATAGCTGAAATTTTGCACAGATGAAGGTCTCAGGGTGAGAGAATTGTAACAAAAAAATATTTAGAGTATCTCTCAAACATGTAAGATGGGGATGATTTTTTTTGTGGCCGATCCCATCATGTGTATTCCTAATGAATTAGTAAATCATTTTCACAACTTTGTTTAAAGTTAAACAACAATTTAAAGTCATCCAAAACTGTACCTACGTTTTATAATAAAATCCCTTAATGGAAATAATGGGGCTCACAGCTCACAACAGGTAAATTCTAAAGTCGTGTTGGAGCCATGTTTTAAGAAAGTTTATTATTAAGCTAGCGAACACCAAGAAGACAAAGACTCCTGGAAACTTATATGCATGATGAACTCCGCAAACAATAAAATGTTACCAAGCCTCTTAAACAAACAAATGTAGCCATAAACAAAAATTGTAAACACAATCTTATAAATGTGAAGGATGTCTGGATGTATGTTTGTTACTCTTTCACGCCTAAACGGGTGGAGCGATTGATCTGAAATTTGGTATAGAGATAGCTTAGACCCTGGATCAAGAGCGGATCCAGGATTTGGTTCTGGGGGGGGCAAGGTGCAGAAAGGCAAGAATATTATAATTTTTACTAGGAAAAAAGTGTTTTTAGCTTGTTCTGAACAGTTAGAAAGTTCAAATATCCTTAATAATATGTGCGCGAGCAGCTTGCTGCGAGCGCCGAGAAAAAAAATATAATCTTGACCATGAAATATGTGCAAAATTCGTAACTCTACAATGCTTCTGGGGGGGGGGGGGCCTTGGCCCCTGCCCCCCCCCTAAATCCGCCTATGCCTGGAATAACACTTAGGCTAGCGCATAGAACAGCATAGACATAGAATAGCGGGTAAAACCGCTGGGCGCAGCTAGTATCTAATATAAAAAAACTCTGTCATGTGCTTTTCAACCTTCCGAATAAGTGGTGGAGTCCTAGAATAAATTGCTTTGTAAAAAAATATTTTCTTCTCTAGCAATCTAGAATGAATACATTTTTAAAAATATATTAATTCCAAAGTAGGAAGGTACCTTATATCTGACCGAATTATGACGATCCGTATCCAAAGCCGTAGAACTGTGCCCACTGATTTTACCCGCTGCGCTGCACTGAAAAGTTGCCTGTATGTAGTACTAGCTGCGCCCAGCGGTTTTACCCGCTGTACTATTATGCCTATGTATTATTCCAGGGTTTAAGCTATATCCGTGGATGAGTGCTTCGGCGTACCCGCTGCCCCGGCATTATGGCGTCCCGCAGGAACACCCGCAGGTTTTTTAGTGTGACAAATTTTGGATTTAACCATATTCGTGCAACCCTGCTAACTGTTATTCTATGCTATGTTTACCTATATAATCAGTAATAAGCTACCTCTTACATACATGCAAATCAAGTATTTCAGGCGTAGAGAAAATAAACCGACGCATATCTAATGATACTTCAGCATTTTAATAACCTAATTAACTGTGACCAGCGGTTTAATCTAATACTTAGTCTAAGTATGTATGTTATTTTAAGTTCTATACCTCTTCGTTCGTACCTCTCGTTCTAGAAGTATAACAAGTTTTGAGATATGGCGTTATAATATGGGGAAATTCGACGGACCTACAAAGAGCTTTCGTAGCACAAAAAAAGTGCATTAGATCTATATTTAGCCTTAAATGGACTGACTCATGCAGACCAATTTTCAAAAAACATGCTCTACTCCCTTTACCATGTCTCTATATTTTTGAAATGTTAAAATTCGTGCGAAACAATCCAAATTTATTTATAAAATACCACTTAGCAAGTACCAAAAAAAAAGCAGTTCAGAAAACGTTGATAGAGCCTAGGTACAGGTTAGGAATGTGCAACAGAAATTGTTACAAAATGGCGACAAAAATTTATAATAAACTTCCTTTGGAATATAATCAATTAAACAAAAATGAATTTTATAATAAAATATATCAATGGCTATGTGACAGATGTTTTTACTCATTAGATGAATATTTTAAATGTGAATTTGAATAAATAGACTTTGTTTTAATTATTTATGAATTTAAATGTAATGGAAAATTATTCAAATGCATGCCAAGAACAATGTTATTATTAAAAATATTTGCACAACATTACATCATGTCAAATACGGAATGAACTATGTTATACTATATTTTTAAGACCTTATTAATACCTGTATTTATACAAATAAACGATTCATTCACTCAACATAATTTTTAGTATATTTATTTATATCAAACTCATAAAGTGAAGCGGAATCAAAAACACATGGAATCGCTTTTATATCCATATTTGCATTTTAAATAGCGGAACTGAAACTAAAATGGTCTATCTAGGAATTATAACCTTGACCGATTATTCCATGGTGCTATTATTTGCATAGCCCCATGGAAAAGTGTATAGGCGGAAGGCAGAAGTGGTAATAACGGTTGAAATAGTAATAAAATTTCTGCGTAATAGTTATTAGTCTGTCTACGAACTTTGTGAATGGGGATTTAGGCGTCAAGCGTCCGATAACTTGGGTATCTTAACCTATACCTACCTAGTAATGCGGGCTTGCTTTTCTCAAAAGGCGACTTTAAAACCTTCCGCTATTCAGCACCGCAACCGATCTGAGATGCGGGAGCCTATACGTGCATTCATTCTCTAAAAGCGACTTTAATCTCTGGTAGAAAGGCACCTTCTATGGCAACATCGCATAGCTACGCATCTTCCTCACACAGCTGCCTCGCGGCTACGCATCTACGAGTACATAGCGCATCTTCCTCGTACAGCTCCATGGCTTATCATTGGTGGAAACGGTCACATATTTTCGTATCACCCTATACTACACTCAACGGTTAGCGCTTTCGGTCTTCTCGGATAAAATTGGCGATTGGGAGAAAGATAAAATGAAACTTTACACCATTTTTCAAGCCGGTCAGTGCATAAGGTGCTTTTAATTCAGTAAATACTAGATACTAACATGTTTTATTGAAATCAAGGTTTATTGCCTCCACAATCATGCAGAGCTTAATGGGTGTCCACTTAAATATGTATGAGTTGTGGTATCGGGTTAGATCTGACTTGTAATTAGAGTCTCGTGTCATGACAAATGATGATCGTTATAATATATTATCCGGGCAGCTGGTATTCACGTGCACTCTGTCGAATAGGTCGCACGATTCATTCCGAAATGCTTCATTACGGACACAATAAATCTTCGAATGTCAAATTCCACGGAGACTTACCGAAAAAGCTTAAATGGGAAAAACAAAGCAAAAAGGGATTCTGGGCGAGTAGATTTGTTGAATTTTGTAAGAGGACTGATTTGCATGGATACAAGTATATCGTAATGGAAGATCTCAGCGTTTTCGAGAGGTTTGTTTTGTGTTTACTATCAATAATGCGACATTTTCATACTGTTAAGCTCAGAGAGGAATAAATTCAATACCTCCTGTTCAGTTGTAGTTTTGTGATAACATAATGACAATATTTATAGTTTTCTTATGGTTTTATTGTTTTTCGTATAGCGTCGTATAATCCCCCTGGTAAAAGCCAAGGTCCGCTTTCTGACTTCCCTTTCTCCGTTTCAGCCGGTATTCAGCATCCGGCACTTAGTAGAAGGTACACCAGGTACACTCACTTTCATTAATTTTCAGATGCTGCTGGGCAGTAGCTGTGGTTCTGAGTATAGGGTGTGCCATATATTTTGTGGTGACCGCGTATAAATGGTACGCCAGGAATCCAATAGTGACGGTGAGTGTTGACTCACTAAACATGAGTTACCTAAATACTACAGATTAATAATCTTAACAAATCTGGGAATAACAATCGATTATGATATCTCTTATCAGTTATCGGAAACATCTTAAAATTAATTTCCGTAGATAAAAGTTAATTAACCCTTGAGTTTGAGCGCTTTATGAATTATTTTTTGAGATTTGAGGATTTTTACATGTGGATTGTGTCCACATTGGACAAAAAGTACTTATATGTAAAACGTATAGTACTCGTACCAAGGGCCCGTTTATTAATTACGTGAGATGTGAAAGGGTTCGTAAAAATCACGAATCATCAAAAGTGAGAATATTCGCATGTATTTATTTTTTCCGATTTCGAAGATAATATATTATATAGAGATATTTTGTACTTAAAAAATAAACGTGGCTTTGGGGAGGGTATTTAAGTTTTAGCCGCGGACGTACAGGGGACTGGAGCGACCGACCCGGGAAGCCGTATGCCTGTAAAAAACCAGGCATTTGGCGTCCCCCAGGAAAACCTGCAGCCCCACCTGCTTCCACCTGCTGCTGCCCTCGCG
This sequence comes from Hemithea aestivaria, assembly GCA_947507615.1. Classification (NCBI taxonomy): domain Eukaryota; kingdom Metazoa; phylum Arthropoda; class Insecta; order Lepidoptera; family Geometridae; genus Hemithea; species Hemithea aestivaria. The sequence goes on from OX382323.1 coordinate 9,587,252, forward strand.
GAGGGTGACAATGCGTAACGTATTTTTCCTGGGTCAACTGACGATAATGAAAATAACGTTGTTTTTAGGTTATAGAGAGCACTCAAGGTGCAATCTGGGACGTTCCGTTCCCAGCTGTGACAATATGCGACTTGAACATTATATCGAAGAGAGCTGCTCGCGCTTTCGCTGATAATGTGTAAGATAATAAACAACTAATTAACAAAGCAACTGTGATCGTGCTTGTGTTGTTTTTGGTTGCGGTGATGTAACTTCTATATAATAGTAGCTTATATATTATTATGTTGTTTTAGTGAAATTACTGGGCTAAAGAGTCTTAACATCTTATGACTCTTGAGTAAGAAGCGTTGGTGCAGTGTACCTAGAATTGCACATAATTGTGAAATTCTGGGTAGCACTGTACTGATTATGGGCAGCGTTATCTCTTAACATCAGGAGAGCGTCTTGCTCGTCTTCTTACTTCTCCACATAAAAAAAAAAAATTATAATCCATCAAGTACCTACCAAAAATTGGACACGTATTTTTTCTTTGTAAATTTAATGAAATAACGAGTGAGATAGAACTAACACACTACTAATACACAAAGTACTAATTTCTCTTTGGCAATAAAAAATCTCAATAGATAGACTATCTTTCTCATTGTTCATGTGATTTTACTACGAGTAGCGTTTATCATCCTCACATATTCCTCTGATTACGAGTCCTTTTTCTTAACTATACTAAACATATTATTAGCCTGAAATTGGTTTGTGTATTTATTGCCTATTTTCTAAGCTTACGTCACACTGAGGCGGGGCGGAACGGTAAAGCGGTCGCGATTCGCGTTCTTCATTTTGTTCCTGTCCTGCTCGCTTTATATGTGACAGGTTACATACAAACTAGAACACATTACAAACATTCCGTCCTGGATCGCGTCCGTTTTACCGGCTTAGTGTGACGTAAGATTTATTTTGTTTTAAGGACACTACCCGTGAATGTGACATCAGACTTCGTGTTTGAAGCGTTGCGGGTGGCGCCACTGCTGCATTCCAGTCATAACACCAGCGCAATTATGAAGAAAAAGCTTTACGTTTTGCAAGATGTCCTCGATCTTAACAAGATTTCTATAGAAAAGCTCTTTACTGTGGTGAGTAGTATCTTTGCCCCAGAATACTCCACCTATGCTATCTCAGTGTATAGCTAGTCCGGTACGTGTCCAGTGCCTCCAACCCAGAGCCAAACTCTTGTGGCTAACGTTAAAAAAAATGTACCCATTGGGACAGTCGTAGGCGAATAACAGAAAATTAAAAAAAATATATATTTAACCTACTTAAGATACTTGTCCTACCGAAGGAAAGAAAACAAGTAACTATCGGCTATTTTCTCGCTCCAGAAACGTACAAAGTAACACTCTGTGTAAACAAAAGAGATGCATATACAAATTGTTGATCGCTGACTGTTCACACTGCCGGCGAGGACTCGCTTCACTAGCTTGTCGCTGAGCGACAAAAGTTGGACAAAAGCTATGAAAGATAACACTCACTCAGCGATACTCGCGCTTAATCTGAACTCACGCCGAGCGAGCAACCAGCGGTCATTTCTCTACAGTACGAGTAGTCGCTCGTCTTACTCGCACACTCGCTTATAGCCGAGCTACACAACTATCGGAACTAAGCACTTTTTTTTTATATTTTTTTTATAGAAGACTAATCAAGCGTTTGACTGCAATATCACCTGTTGGTAAGTGACGATGCATGTTCCCTCAAGGGAAGACTGGAAGCAGCAACTACGCACACAAGACGCAGAATGCTGCATATGGTACACGGATGGTTCAAAAACCGGATCCGGTACAGGGGCAGGTATATACTCGGAAACTATCCAACTCTGGAACAGTCTGGGTCAATACACTACCGTCTTTCAGACAGAGATGTATGCTATTATAGCATGCGCTAAAGAAAACATACGGAGTAATGTAAAAGATAAGATCATCTACATTCTCAGTGACAGTCAAGCGTCACTAAAGGCCCTAAATTCCTGCAGAGTCAGCTCGAAGCTGGTCCTGGATGCTGTGAAGGCCCTTAATAAATTAGGCCGCAGCAACACAGTACGACTAGTTTGGGTACCTGGCCATGTAGGTATAGAAGGGAATGAGAAGGCTGATGAGCTTACTAGAAGGGGATCAGCAAATGCTATGCATGGACCTGAACCTAGTATGGGCTTGCCTACATGCACCATCAATATGGCCATAAAGGAATATGCTGATTTAAGACACACGCAAGAGTGGGAAAACAGTCAAGGGCTGAGACATTCGAAGAAATTCCTAGGTAACAGCTACAAAGGTGCTTCTAAATTCATTCTGAATAATGGAAGAAACAAAGGAAGAGCAATCATTGGTGCCTTAACTGGGCATTATGAAACCAACGACATGCTGTTCAAAATGAGGCTCACTACAACAAACGATTGTAGAGCCTGTGGCGAGGGTACAGAAACCATGGAGCATATTTTATGCGAATGCGACGTACTAGCTACGAAACGCATGAGCCTCCTTGGGACAGCGTACCCCAAACCGGAGGAGTACAGGTTTCTTTCCCTTAGTGGGATCACCACTCTAATAAACCGCTTCTTCGAGGAGTAAGAAACGGTAGGCAAGGGGTGAACACAATAGATCCCAATGGGTCGATGTGTTGCTGACTTCGTCAGCCCCCTATATAACATAAGATAAGATAAGAAGTGACGATGCAGTCGAAGTTGTAGCACGCTTGTTTAGTAAGAACCTATTCACTCTTGATTTGAACAATCCCACGTTATAGCATTCGAGAAACACTGAGAGTTCCATAACTTCGCCGTTCTCATAATGAAAGACGAAGCGAATCGCTTAGTCCGAGCTGCTGGTATACTCACCAGATATTGGTGGCGCAGTGCCGTTTGCCTGGAAGTTCGGTAGTAAAAGGGTGATGGTGGAACTAACCCGTGGAGTTCTGAGGAGCACTCTCCATGATGGCACTTGATCCTCGCCGCTCGCCAACTCGTTTCTACATTCTAGCTCTACTCGTTACTCGCTCATTATATAGTCGGTGGGACATCTGCCTAAGGTAGGTCCCAACAGATGTCCCAATCAGCTCGATTTCAGTTTGACGCTTGGGTAGAGGGGTTGGTCATTTGTGAGCAAATTATTAAGATGAATCGAAAAAAAACTGCTCATACAAGACTCTTGTACTTATTCTGGGGTAAACTTTGCCCAGCGATCGCGGCATAAAACCGATGTGAGCCTCCCATTTTAGTTTTGCCAACATTAAGTTGGTTATTTGTGCTGTTAGATATAATCAAATTTAAGATTTACTTCAGATAAGTTTGATGTGTGTATATTGTTTCAAGTCATAATCAATTAGGAACGTAATCAGCGATTGCGCTACATCGTAATTTCAACAGCCGCGGACATAATTTATTATAATTATTGGACTGTTAGATACTATTTTTAAGGCTACTTCGTCTGTGGCTATTGAAAAAAAGATTGACGATCTATTTTTAGGTTTATTAAATTAACAGACACTGCAATTACTTTTTTCTTTAGCGTTATGTAAATATTATTTGTGACGATATGAATTTTACCTTATACTTAGAAAAAAATATTTTAATCTAAGACATCTTGCAAATAGCGTTCAATATAATTTTTTTTTCATAAAGTAATAATATATAGAAATAACATTACTTACCATTCTGTGCATGTTTTTCGGCATTTTCTATTGTTACAATACAAGTTTTAAAAAGATTCCGGAAAACTTGCGTGTAGAAATATAGGTAGGTATTGCTGAAAAGTTGTGTATCTGTTTTCCACCGGTTTCCAAACAAATATTGTATGGAACCAGACATTGTATGAGTTATGCTTGAATTATTACGCTCCACAAGTTGCTTTCTCGTTTCTCTTTAGAATAGCTAAAGTTCGTACTGGAGATAGGTACACTTCAGCTCAAACAATCCTGTTGTTTTGTGGACTGTATGATATAAACAACTTTATTTGTTTATTTTATTAGTTCATCTCATTGTTTAACCTCAAAATATTTGAAAATCTCAACTTTTTTCATAAAACATTATTGTACTGAATAGGTATGTCGTTTTATTTGGCCCTAACTGTGCTCAGCGGTTTGCAAACCGGGCAACCTAAGTGTTATTCAGGGGTAACATACAAAAGTTATTTACATACCAAACTTCTACTGAATCAGTTCAGCCGTTTAGGCGTGGAGAGGTAAACACACGTTTGTTATTTTTTTAATACTAGGTAGGAATTAGGACTACACATGTACAGAGACAGACTGTTTGTTACTCTTTCACGCCTAAACGGGTGGACCGATTGAGCTGAAATTAGGTATACAGATAGCTTAGACCCTAGAATAACACATAAGCTATAGAAAAGCGGGTAAAACCGCTGGGCGCAGCAAGTAATATTATAAACGTGAAAGTTTGTAAGAATGTATGGATGTCTGGATGTATGTTTGTTACTCTTTCACGCATAAACGGGTGGATTGAGCTGAAATTTGGTATAGAGAAAGCTTAGACCCTGGAATAGCACATAGGCTACCGAACAGCGGGTAAAACCGTTAGGCGCAGCTGATTGATATGGGTCTCTGGTGCATTGCCATTGTTGGCAGTTGGCAGCCTCAAATAAATATATAATAGAGGGTGAAATAAGTTTATTTATATATATATATATATTTCCAGCTCTCTCCAGCGGTATTGTGCAGTAATCTGGTTGAGCGATGTATGTGGAAGAACACGATCTACCGCTGCGACCAGCTGTTCCAACAAGTCTTCAACACTCACAACCTTTGCTGCACTTTTAACTACTACGCCTTACAAGCATCGAGCATGACGCTTACGTAAGATCTTATCCTTCTTCCTAAACACTTCATAGTAGAGGTATATTAACATAGTCATAGTATACCTAAAACAAAGGCTAAGGGCGTAAAGAGCTTTACATAACACTTTGTGATTGCAGAATAAATTCACTAGTACCACTACCTTATAGTTTAAAATTATATTCTAAGCTTATATATTAGATACTACCTCTTCGTGTTGATTACAAATATAATAGCTGAGGTTCCGGTAAACAAAAGATTTTCGAGCGAACTCGCAGTTTTCAGAAACTCCTTTATTTATTGTTACTCAAACTGTATTATAAATAAAAAATACAGCAAATATTTGAGGTGTGAAGATTGTTGACCAAGTATAAGGTATGAAAAATTAATAAGAAAATTCACAGAAACCGGAAAACCCCTTTGAGTTAAGTATTCGGTCCTGTAATTCCATTAAATTCCGGAGAACGTCCACAATTCGGAGAATGCTTCAAATCTTAATGCCAATTTAATAGAGTCGCGTCGTCTTAATTAAGTTACGGAATCGTTAGGATGGAAGTTTGGGGTTCTGTACTGATTGTTTGCTATTAAAAAGATCAGAGCCGAGGGCGACAGCGTCTTCGTGTAAGGCTGATTTCATTGCTGCTTAGTATGGCGGAACGTTAGTTCCATTTTTTGCCACCATGATCTGGTCGTGGCCATAGTGCAACGCTATTGATGTTTGGATGTATTTGATCGATTTCGTAACAACAAAGGTGCTAAATGATTTGAGTTTCGCAATATTACCTAGAAGTACATAGGTACTAAGTTAGCACAAATATTTTTGAAACACTTATTGTAATTTGGAACGAATGTTCGTTTTACTCATATAATATACCTTATTGCCTCGTATAATATTATGTGAGTAGATACCGTCCAGTATATGAATGTGAGTCGCTTTAATAAATGTAAGGAACATTTTATGTCGCGGAGAGGTGCATTTTATCTAGACAGGCGAGTGCGCTTGGGTACACAATATCTACGGGGTCTCTTATACAGACATTATTCACGGTGCTTCTTGCCTCCGAGCCCTGAAGCTACTATTATTCAGTATTCCGTACACAACGGGCACAATAAATGTTGCTTACATTAATCTCATGCAAGAGGAAGCCTGCGTTGACACTGTAAATCAGTTACAAATAGGACGTAAGCCGGGATACTTTGCAGTGCCGGATTAAGGCAGTACGGAGCCAATGTTTATCACGGGCCCACTTGTACTGCCATAAAAATAAAAGGGATGAAGGAGATTTCTTCAACAATTTCAAACATGTGTATTATAATAAATTATTCCATTTTCTATATATAGAAAATGGAAGTATTTCTGTTATCATCATCATCATCATCTCAGCCATAGGACGTCCACTGCTAATCATAGGCCTCCCCTTTGGACCTCCATACATACCGGTTTTGAGCGACCTGCATCCAGCGTCTTCCAGCGACCTAGTCCGGGTCTAGTAGTTCTGTAATCCATGTATAATAATTACCCCCGCGCTCCACCTGTAAGTGCACCTGTAAGCACACATACTACTAATATTATAAACGCGAAAGTTTGTAAGAACGTATGGTTGTCTTGATGTAGAGGTACGAGTATGTTTGTTACTCTTTCACGCCTAAACGGGTGGACCGATTGGGCTGAAATTTAGTATAGAGATAGCTTAGACTCCGGTTTAACACATAGGCTACACATAGTACATCGGATTAAGCCGCTGGGCGGAGCTACCACTCGTAGTTGTCAAAATGCTTTTGAAATGTTGTATTGATGGAGAATTTGGCACTGCGCGCGAACAAGTGTCCAGAGTGAAGCGCGGGGGTATATACGCTAAAGTGGAGCTGACATTGATCCTTATCGCTCTGTTTTTAATTAATATATTATTAAATTGTATTGCAATAATAATTAATTGGCGAAAATATCTCATATTAATAAATCATTTATATCGTCCACGCTACGTTGATGCTACTTTGACAAATTATGCAACGATTTTTTAATTAATGTAGTGTACATACGACATACAAATTGATATTATTTTTAATTTTATTTATAGCGACTCGTCAACAACTTTTTACTCTCAAAATTTGTCCAGAGAGGGTGTTTTCACCCCATATTGATTCACGCGAAGTCACGCGCGTTGCTTCATAAGACATTAAGGCACATCCACAAGTATCGCGCAATGCATACGCAATGTATGGGCAGCTTGTATCTAACTATATGTGCGAATGAATTCGTGTGAATTAAATGCGGCGGATACGCCCTTTGTGGACGATGTGTTACATAACACTTATTTTTAATATATTTGTTTATTTTATGCAGGAAAACAGATTACGACGAGGACAAACCGAAGGAGCCGCGTCGAGTAGCATCTTGCGGTTACCAGACCGCCCTCTCCGTCATTCTCAACACTAACACCGATGACTATTATAGCTCCATGGTCGCCTCTCAGGGCGCCTTGGTAAGTTTGTTTAATGTATTATATCATAATGATGAAAACTGCGAAGCGATTTGTTTCTATTGTTTAGAAATATACGTTTCTATTTTTATGAAATTTGAAGTTTTCCACTTGTTTGGAGTATTCTCACATGAAGTTTAGTGTTGCGTTTATATTTTTCTATCTCTAGAGTTTTCTTTGTTAAAATTTATTAAAAAGTAACTAACTTGTGAACGATAATTTATTTGATAAATTTTTTATAAGTGTTGAGACTGGTGATCGTGTATAATATGGAGGAATATAGCGATAGACATAGTGACATAGTTGCCAAAATGTAATCGAACATTAAAATTACATTAAGCAACAATCTATGTATGGAATGGAGTGTCTTTCATTAGCAAATTTTTATTGGAACGAAGTTCCTTATCGCGCGTTGTGAAAGGGGGCTAGACGGAAAAAATTCTTACGAAAAGTTGTCACGACACTTTTTGCTATAGTAAGCTATTGTAAGCTGTCCGGCGTGCGCATGTTTCTCTCTCTCTCTCTCTCTCTTATAGAAAGCAAGCCAGATATTTTCATTAATCGAACTTCGTTCCATCCGGGTGTCCCTTGACACCTCTCAAGTTTTTATTCAAACAGAAAAACTTTTGGTCAAACAAGATTATTATTAAAACGGCATTAGAACGGTTGCATGGGTCTATTTATCATATCACTATCAAATTAAAGCCTTTTAACATTCCTGAAAGTAGACATAAACGCGGATCCAGCCATTGCTTTAGTAAATAATTATAATATTTGAGTTTATAAATGCATAGCCAAACTGCGACTTCTGTAAAATAAAATAACACATTATTGCAAATTAAAATAGGTACTTATACACTTCCTACTGGTTGACTTTGACCGTATTTAATTACCTGCTACTCACTGACAATACTGTGTCGACAAGCGGTCATTATGGCCGTGATCTACGCGATGTTAAGTGAAGCCAGGGAGGGATTTACTTCGCCTCGACCGACAACGCATCGTTATCACCACAGTTGTTGTAAACAGTTGGTGAAGCGCCGGTAACCGGTCACCATCAGGCGACCCATCCGCCGTCCATACATCTTTTCTCTACATCTGGCCGCAGAGTGCCCTACGCTACGTGTGCCTAAACGTGATCTTAACTCCTCTACTCCAATGGTCCTGCGCATGTATCATAAAAGAGAAATATATAGAAAATTGCTTGTGTCATCTACCTATTACTTTTCTGTAATTTCGTGACGGTAGCTTAGAACCTTAAATAGCACATGGGCAGTTTTTTAATAATACTTACACCATAAGAATATTTTCAGGTTACATAAAAACATGAGCAAAAACATAGTGAAAATTACTATTACATTCGTTGGATCAAAAATCTCGTTTCAAATGGCACGTGATGGATAAGGAAAGAAGCGATTAACGACCACGATTAGGTATTAATATTAAGTCATGCTCTTTCAAATGATAACGATAATGCAACTTCACTAAGACGCACTATCCAAACTGGAGATTAGTTAGATATCGACTGAATTAATTTTATATTTGATAACAGTGGGGGATTCGCCGTATCGTCTACGGTCTGTATTATAATATGAAAATCTTATTATCGGTGAAGCCAGGGAGGGATTTATCTTAGCCCGACAACGCATGACTGAAACCACGTTGTCACAGGAGGCGATGGTAACCGCTCATCGTCAGGCGAGCTGTCGCTCGTAATTTTTTATATTTACATTGAAAAAATCCACTGATCTAGATAATAACTTCTACTAAAATAACTACTTTGGTTTCTTGAGAGAGCTGTAACATGGTTCGCCATACCCAATTTGATCTGAAGTACTCTAAACATCACAATATCAGTTCAATATCCGATGCTTTTACACTCATATACTCCCATCATGTCGGGAACCGATAACTCGAAATGTATAATACATTTATTTTTGAGTGGCACAATATAGCTACAGGAATGAGTATTATGATATTCTTAGTATTTACGCTAAATCTGAAAAGGACTGCGATTATTCGAGTATACCTCTAGATTGTATTACAATATTCTTATGAAAACATATTATTGATTAATAACTTTAATTATGTTTTCGTAATTGGAAAATAATAAGGGTTCCGGAAAATCTATTGGCTGATCGATTTTTTATCTAAGTATAATACACCATTACATCATTTTATATACCCTAGTAGGTACCTAGCACCTGCATATTAATCTAATAAATCCGTTTGTGCTTAAGGCACATTTATTGGGCTAGATAATGCGTCACATCCTGCGTTTATATTAAACTTTCTTTACACACTTCTTCCTTAAATAAAATTAATTATAGATTATATTTTTAAGGACTACATTCCAAATTATGATCGGTGAGTATGTACCTAGTACTATTACGAGTAATTTGCACCTTTAATAAATTTAGGCCCTGTTCAGATGCGCCACGTGGCACCGTGCGGTTCGACGTGGAACGACTCGGTAACATCTGAACTCGTTGATACTAACTTGTTAAACTTTACCGCGCGGCGTGGCGCGTTTTGCAAGGTACGACGCATAAGAAATGTACATAACAATATAATAGTCCTTGCCATTTTCGGCTATGGTGACTCTTCTGGTTATCGTGCCGATAGAGCTTCGGTGTTTTGCTCTTAAGTGACTTACGTAGCCAATTTTATTTTTGTAAATTCGTCCACAGTGATAACGTTAAATTGCCGTTTTTGTAATTATAGGTAATGTTAGGAGGCAGCCTATAAGAAATACTGTTTAGTTGGATTTTGTATCGCGGGCCGGTCGTTACGCGACGACCGCGCTGTTCGCGCGGCGCATCTGAACTTAGCCTAACCGACGCTAAGCTCTGCAAGTCAGCTTTATTAAGGCTACCTGTGCACTGCAGCGGATAAGAGAGGCCAACATTTACCAATAGAATTGCATAAAATCTCCGCACAATGGTACAAATCTATAGGTGAATGTTGGCATAACTCTTCCTCGCTTTAGTGGACGAGCAGTGAGCAGCCTAATTAGGCTACAACATAGCTTTTTATGTTACGTGGTCATTATTTTGAGACTACATAACTTTTCATAAAATTAAAATTACTCATGTATCATATTATGTATGTTGTATGTGTTATTTTTTATTTAAGCTTGTGCGCGCTTGATGTCGTAAATACAATAGTAATTCAAGCAGACTGCCAGCAAGATGACTCTTTTCACGATCAATGTATAATATTAGGTTATGTTTTTTCCGGATTCGGGATGATCTTGGATAGAGGAAAATTGTGCGCCCGGTAGAAACTTTGCTATCATTGCATCGCAAATACCTTGATGCATTCAATTGACCCAAGTGGAAACTTGACTAGTTTTTTTTATGATTCTGGCAACTTGAATAATTTACATAAACCTGTGTATGTAGGATTTATATCAACCTACTCGTACTCGTATGTACCATAAAATAGTTACCAGTGACTCCCTTTCACTATTGAAATCTGGTTTAGGTTTTTTTCTTTCTAGTCGAAGTTTAGGGAAAATGAGATGGTTTTGGCCCTTTTCAACTACGGAAATCTTTTTACATTTAATACAGAAGAAATTGCTACATTGTTTTAGACATTTATCAATTTACTTTACATACATACATAAAACTGATTCGGCGAATTTTACTCGTATTTCTCGTGTTATTAAGAGCATTTCTGTACAAAATTTCTTTGTAAAGCAAATAATTTATATACTATTATACCTACTTACTTCTGAACTATGAAGTCGGGAAAATATGTAACGTAACGTAATTAACGAAGAGTCGATTTGTTCGCATCTCTCAATAAATAACAATAAAAATTAATTGAGATTTGATATAATATTTACTTACGCTCTTGTGTTACCGGTAAACAAAAGATAGATGCTATGCGAATAACGGTGCCTTCCACTAGAGATGTGCTATGCTACGTTGCTATGGATGCGTTTGAAATCCACCAATCATGTTCATTGGTGCACTTAGCTTAGCACTGGTGGAAACGGTTTCAGCTAAACTATATTTTTTGTATGCGAGCTACGGATGCGTGCTACGGATGCGTGCTATGGATGCGAGCTATAGATGCATGCTATGTTTCGCCGCTGCCGCTGCGCCGGTACTATGGCAACTGCGATGTTAGCTACGCATCTTCCTCGCACAGCTACATAGCTTAGCATTGGTGGAAACGGTCACATAGTTTCGTAGCGTAGCTTCACATCTTCTTAGCATAGCTCATCTCTGGTGGAAAAGCACCTTCAATGTGCGATGCGCGAAAAACTCGAGCCAAACGCAAATGAGAGCGGGCCGCACCGTAACGCAACGTGTAACTAAAATCAACTTGCAATACTTTCGTAACAACTCGTATTATACAATAAAACTCTCAATAAAGCGGGCCGCATTATGTACCTGCACCTGTATGATTTGGTTCATATAAAATATATACAGACGGATTTATGTTGTTTACAATCTCCCTGTGGAGATAAGACGTGCACCTTCACTTGCTACTTTTAAACTTCGTGTCAAGGCTCATTTTCTTTCACTATAATAATATTATCTATAGTATGTGTATTATATATATATATGTTTATATTTTCATTATATAAAGGAAAATTATATATTATAATGTTATTATATATATTTAATTTTATATTTACTATATGTATTGGTGTTTTTATATTAATATTTATGTAGTGACTATGTATTTTAGTAGTTAGGTAACTATATATAATGTATTTCCATCACTTAATATCTATGCAACCACCGTCGTACGTAATTTATATCCTTTCCCTGTTTGGTTGTCTGGAAGAGATCGCTATTAGCGATAAGACCGCCAATTGTTACACTGTCTACATTACAAATTGTATCTAGTTCTAAGTTCTTTCATGTTGTATCAATAAAGCGTTATCTATCTATCTATCTATGTTATACGTTGCGTTTCGGTGCGGCCCTTTCTCGTTTGCGCTTAGCTTTATATACAGAAGCTGTTTGGCGCCACGTATGGTCTGGTGAGCTTGGACGTATGTTGATGCGAATAACTAATTTTCGGGTCTCAAAAGATGCGAAACGCGGTGAGGGCTGCTACAGACGGCAGCTATCATAGCTAACATAGTTCAGCTTACGCGCCGCTTATTTAGACAAGCGTTACGGTGTCACATTCTCAAACAAAATGTCAAAAGCACTTTCAAGAGCGTTATACAGCTGGACGCTCTCTCGTTTATTTTGCAATATAAATTCATAAATTAACTTTTGGAAAATTCCTTAAGAGAAGTTGTATAAGAGCTCTTAAATGGGAATTTGACAGTGCACGAAGTGGTGCCGTCATTTAGGTTTCTTTAGATAAGTGTTTGTACAGGTGTACATAGACAGTGCCTACAATGTGCCTAATGAAGATTCGCCCGTAAGGATGGTGAACCCTTACACAGAGGTGCTAATCGCTTTGTCCCCGGCGAGGACGTACACAACGAAAGGTGTCAAGTCATTTAAGCCTGAGGAGCGGCAGTGTTACTATGACGATGAGGTAAATCTATTTTTTATTCAAGAGACGAGAAAAATAATGTTGATAAAAATTTACTTAGCGCAATATATTGTAACATGGTTAAAATGTTAGAGCCATAGGGTCAAATGTCTGATTTTTATGGCTTGAAGGAATCGGACATACTCTATGGCTCTAACATCCAGTATTTGGATGTCTATAAAGATGTAAAAGTAATTTCAATATCAAGATATAAGTTACAGACATGCCTATTGGTTATTAAGTGAAGTTATCGAATATCGACACGTAATTTTGCATTTTTATAATATAAGGGGATTAGTGGAATCCTAATTGATTTCTATTTTACCTCTATGGCTGAATATGACTAAGCTTATGATAGACTTTATCTTGTGGTTAGCATTAAATATCTAAAGAAATATATATTTTTATTTCATATAATAGGGATGTTGACAAGGTCAAATTTTTAACAATACAATTCGTCCGTTTTTAATAATATATAAATATTCGATACGTATTTTTTTGCTTGCAAATAAAATAAAAAATGGCTGAGATATAACGCTTATAAGATTCAGTGTTGGGACGCGTGACGTCACACCACTAAACAAAAATGTACTAGATTGAGTGGTGTGACGTCACGATCAAGCAACTTTAATGCGTTGTATCTCTCACGTTTTTATTAGATTTACAAATAAAAAATACGTGTCCAATATTTTTTAATAATCTACATTATGGACTATGTTTTTTTTTGTCAACATGCCAATTTTGACCATACGTGCATATAACTAGCCATTACCTCTACAGCAAGTTCTACTCAACCCCATAGTATACCCCATAAATTGTCGAGTAGCGAATGTCCATACCTTCGGGTACTTTACCCTTCAAACCGGATCAAGTTATAGCAGGAAATATAGGTCAAAGAATTAACTTGAGAGTGGGAAACTTTAACATTTTGCAAAGTTAAAGTATTACCTTTAGGGACCTTTTTTCTTCACCTCTTTTGATATTAAATTTGGGCAAATCCAGCCTTTGTAATCGATCTGGCTCTAAGATTAGTTTATACTTAATATTTTTATTTCGCTAAATCTAAATCACTTAATAAGCCATAATGTTTATTATCCACAAATATAATCTCTATACCTCATTATTATATAAGTATTAAGCAAGTACATAATGTAAAGATCGAGTCCTGATAACATTGATAAAGTCATAAGTCTAAAGAGTAAAAGCCTAACTACTTATCGAAGCCTTGGTAATGGCAAATATTAAGGAACAGAAGGCCGGCTCAAGCTGATTTTCGAACATGCGTTACGATAATGAATTGAAGTTACACCTTTACTCATTCTCGTTCTCGATTCCAAAAATGAGGGATAAAATCAATCATAATATCGATGTTTCCAGTACGTTTAATACTGTGAGAAAAATTACGTTAAAGAAATGAATCTAGTCGCGTCGACTGGTTTAGCAGTGAGATTTTATGCAAAATAGAGCGTCTGTGTGTGCACGTGTTTCGCACGTTTTAACAAGCCAATTTTCTGTACATATTTATTTCGTGACGATAAGTACACGAAATATGAAAATGGTCATATTAACGATATGATTGTACATACACTTTAATACACACAGTACCTACTATAAGCCTTAGATAAAAAATAACGAATTAGTATTATTAGCATATCAACGGTCTACGAAATACGTGTAAAAAAATTACTTGAATATCTAAATCTTTTTTTCCTGTTTACCCACGACACGGGGGACTTTATAATTGGGTAAATTGTAAATACGGGAGGTCCATTATTTACGATAACCCGAGAGGTACATAGTAAAAATAGCACCTGGCAACCGCCGAGGATTTCGTATAAGGACCCATCTGACCTCAATAAACTAAACTGAGTGTTTTTTTCGTCCCTATTTTATACGATGAAGACGTGAAATGAGCGAATAGTAAATGGTGGTGTCTCCCAAATCCAGTCCAAATCTGTCTGAGGAGAATATCTTCGCCGTCTTACACACTTGGTCAGCAATTAAAAATAATTAAAATTCTATTTAGGTCTAGTCAATCTATAAGAACTTACTTATCACTTTCTCTTATCTACCGTCAGTTTATGTACCAACCGTATCGTATTTTTTAAGATATTCAGAAAAGTCTACTTGTCCAACTTTATTAAACCAAAGTACTATCTTGCAGATTAAATTAGGAGAGTTCTCCAAATATTCACTTCATAACTGCGCAGCGTATAAGAAAATGGAAATCGTCAGGAATAATTGTGATTGTGTGCCGTTTTTCTTCCCAATGAAAGGTAAAAAATTACATGAATCTTACATGAAAATATAGGGTGGCGCAAAAGTAATGACACAATGAAAATTCACTATAACATGAATTTAAGTGTTCATACAGCAAAATCAAACATCATCATCATCATCAGCCCGTACTCGTCCACTGCTGGACATAAGCCTCTCCTAATACGCGCCACAGCCCGGTCCTCAGCTCTGCTCATCCAGTCTTTGCCAGCCCTTTTCTTCAGGTCGTCACTCCACCTGGTCGCAGGGCGTCCTACACTACGTTTACTTAAGTGTGGTCTCCACTCCAAAACTCGTCTGCTCCAGCGGTTGTCGGGAAATCAAACATATTTTTTAAAATAAAGAAAGACCTACTTTTACCTTTTACCGGGGGTAGACTTCCTTTGCAGGAGGTCGTCTAGGTGGGTACCCCAACAGTGCCAGTTATTCTACCGCCTGAGCAGTGATGTGCAAACATTACTGTGCTCCGGTAGGAGGGCACTGTAGCTAGCGAAATTACTGGGCTAAAGAGTCTTAACATCTTATGACTCTTGAGTAAGAAGCGTTGGTGCAGTGCTCCTAGAATTTCACATCATTGTGAAATCCTAAATTACACTGTACTGATTATGGGCAGCCGTTATCTCTTAACATCAGGAGAGCGTCTTGCTCGTCTTCTACTTCATCACATAAAAAAAAAAAGATACACACTTGGAAAACCCTGGAATTATTGTTAGTACTTAATAATTTTTTCACCAATTTTCTAGCCATGTTTAAGATTTTACTGTAAGGATGCCACATTTAAATTATATTGGACGCTATTTGCAAAGGGTCTACAGCAAATTCCCACTGTTACATTACTTTTGCGACACTCTAAACAACATTGGCTTTTTATTTATTTATTCATCTAACTATGCTAGGACTAACTTAATTAGTCAGTTTCTTAATTAGTTAGTTTGTTAGTCTGTAAGGTATATATGATATGGGCCTCTGGTACACTGCGTCTGTGGCAGTGTACTATTGCCTGAAATAAATGATTTATTATTATTATTATTATTAATTATAGAGTAATAGTTATATGTATATTATCTACCAGTTTACTTGTCTTAGCTGTTGATGTGTGGTCAAGTTTTGTTTATTTTTTCTATTATAAAGCACCAACCAGTTTACCCTGAAATGATTTTACTACTTCTATTCATTACTAGTGCAGGTACGGCTTAACATAATAGGAGGCAGTTTAACATCTACATGAAAATTTTAATACTTCTTGTAGGTAATATATTTCATACTTCTTATGCAAATTATAACAATCTGCGTAATATGGCCCTTCACTAACTCCCGTATTTTTGTCGTAACCTAGCCCTCGATTCTGCTCTACTTAACCTTTTTCGAGGAAAAGGGTATTCTAAGCTCAAAGAAATGGTCTAGAGAACGTAATTTTTTTCTTTTTTTTTTCGAAAATCGTTGGTTAAAGCTGAGTCGAGGGCGGGGACATGGTTAAAACAGAGATCAGAGATACTTTTTACCGTGGCACCGTGTCGCACGGTACAAGTTCTTTAAGCTTATATCGAACTGTTCAGATGATACCGTGTCATCCCGCCTCCAGGCGCGCTTTGTCGCGCGCCACTTCTGAACCGAGACTAAAAGATATTTTTATGTTACGTATAACGTTTAATAATACCATAAAAAAATTACGACAGCTGCATCTACCTAAATCAGTGGCAAAATCTACTACATTCCAACATTGACGCGATTTCACGATAAGTGATGATTATTATATATTATTATGATACAAGGGGTTGTCAGTATGGTCTTTCCTAATCAATTTGCGTCAATAGCTCGTTGACTATCATTATCAGTCGAATGTTTATCATTATTAATTTATTTTTAACGTCTTTGGAGGAAGGTCCTTGATTGATAATTATCGTTTAATGGAATATTCGTATGCAAATAAACTTCGCGAATTTTTTGAAGCGTTCCGCTCGTGTAAGTGTGTGTTCACCTTAATATTATAGGTATCTACCAACGTTCTACTAAGAAATTTGCATCTATGTCGCTGCAATCCGTCAGACTCTTTTTTGTCACCGTCCATAGCCCCCTAGGATGTGAAAATATAGTGTTGTGAACAATAAGCGTTCTATTGACAACGAGAAACAGAGCGCAAACATTCATGTTAGAAGGTCAAAGCTGACCTTCTATATAATTTATTTTACGTGTAAAACATGAAAGCTAACTATGAAATAAAATCAATTAACAAAAAACACATACCTCTATACCAAGTATTAATATAAATCTGCTCACGCTTGTTCTAAATCGTATACAAATATTCCACCGTCGGCTCACTTAGGGCTTGTTCACGTTGAACGCGCGGGCGCGGGCGCGGGCGCGAAATATCAAACATACGACGTGCTATGAAGGTGTTCACGTACAAACTCACGTACGGTGCAAGCGAAGTCTGTCGCGCCCGCGCCCGCGCCCGCGCCCGCGCGTTCACGTGAACAAGAACTTACACTTAAAAGGCCAGCCCTATTTGGCGTGAATGTTGACACTAATGTCAAATACCCAAACATTTTTTTCCATTTTTTACTTCGCACAAACACTTCCGCAAGTAAACTGGCGGCGAATTACAAAACAGAATTAAAGCGACATAATAAATATCTGAATCTGAGTACCCAGGGGGAAGACTCCCGTACTCCCATATGTTTAGTTGCGAGTTGCGTCCTCGCCTTTGAATCAACTATTTGGCGAAAAAAAGTGCTGTTTTAAATAAAAAAAAATGGTTCAGACAACGTTATATTTTCGATTTCGAGGTTGAGTAGAAGGCAAGGACAACTACGAAAAAAGAGGGGTAAAATACGGGAGCAAGTTTTTGTAAAGTGTGCGAAAGCCCTTAGAAGAGTTGGACAAATTAGCTCTTTGTATATGTATGTCTATTGGTCGGGCGAAAACTTGAGAACCGTCGTTCCGATCCTCGGGAAATTGTAGGCAAGTCGTTTAAGCTGATAGAATTTTCCTGTTCGAATATGAGCCAAATCGATCTGAGGTTTGCGGAGATATATAGGGGTGGCTACGGGTACGTCTCATTTGTGAAAAGAGTAGTTTTTGCAGTAGTAGTGTATATGTTTACATAAATTTGATACAGCTATACCTATAAAATCTATCAAAGTGAAATAATGTTTGGTATGGAAGGTCATAGGGTTTTATTTATATGTTCGTTAATTCTTCAATTCATCTTTTAGAATATATTATAACGACCAAATCATTTGTGTCATAAAACTGCAACATTTTTATATATTTTTAATACCTGCCTTTTATAATTTTCAGAAGTAAAGCCGACGCCCTACTATAATGCTTTTGTCGTTTAGTTTTTAACTTTCGGTCTTTTCGGTCCGTTAGCGGTCTGTCATCTGACAATCGGATTTAATGAAGAAGTTGTTAACATTGGTATTCTTATTTCAGAACATCCTCGAGTATGTAATTTCCTTGATATGGAGTGTTTGGAGTTTACGCTAAGTATACCTACATTTTTCCATTTATTAATATACTAAGTCTACAAGGTATTTTATTAAAACCTACTTGAGAGTGTAATAAGCTGAAAGAATATTACATTTTTTTCTTAAAATTTAATTTGTTTAAGAGTTTGCTCAGCAATTTTACCCGTGCTGCCCAACAGCGAATATTACGCTGTATTAGAGTTTGTATAGTTGAATCTTTCACCATATTACAAAACTAGCTGCGCCCAGCGGTTTAACCCGCTGTACAGTAGCCTATGTGTTGTTCCAGTGTCCAAATTTCAGCACAATTGGTCTACCTGTTTAGGCGTGAAGAAGTAACAAACATACACACTCACAAACTTTCGCATTGACCTCTATATTTATAAAAATAACACTTTAATTTTGACAATTTCCTTTTTTTGGGGCTACCTATATGGCAGCGTGGAAAAGTAGCCTATGCGTTAATTGAAGATCTAAGCTGCCTTTATACCAAATTTCGACTCAATCAGTTCATTCATTTAGGCGTTAAGAAACTCTCAGACACATCCATACATTCGCATTTATAAGTACTATTATTTTAAATTGTAATTTTGTTCCTCATTACCTCTATATTACGTATGAACTCGTATATTGAATTTGATATCAAAATGAGATATTGATTTGACTTTATCAATATTTAATATAACTTTTTATCGAATTGGCTAATACTAATTATATTGTAAAAGATATGGGCACTGTTTGACATAAACCTATAGCGGCCCGAGCACATAAAAATATTGACATAAGACTAGCAACTTCCGTCTCACTGTCAAGAGTAATTGACTTTTGTAAGAGCACAATGACATTGGGAGTAGCTACAAATTGTATGCAATGACAGTGCGAGTAGCAAGAGTAGCGTCTTGATATATACATATGTCAGATTATTCTTGACAGTGGGACGTGGGACGGGAGTTGCTAGTCTTAAGTCAATGTCAGTGGCTGCAGACGTAAAATACTTGCCTGCGAAATTCAATCTGGCATTATCAACATAGTTTTGTCCACTCTGCACATACCTATTTATTTATATATACGAGCTTCATTCGTAATTGCGACTCTCCCGCACACACGATATGATGAAAAATTGAAATATGAATTCGTAGAATTGATGAAAATATTTCACAGCAGCTATTAAGTTCCAGTTAATATTTTTTTATTGTGATAAAAAGTATTTCCATTTAATATACGAGTATTGTTTATATTAGAAATTGGAAATACGTATTCTATTTATTTAAGATTTTTTTTCGTACCTGGTGCAAAGAATGTCCATCGCCATACAACGCGGAAACGCAGCAAGTGTTATGGGCACCTTTCCAGCAGGAACGGCCCGGAGCGGTCTTTTTGACAACTTATAATTTTAAATTTACTATATATATTATGTTTTAAATCTTAGATTAATCTACCTTTTTAACCTTTTCTATATATATTTAATATAACAAATAGAGATTTATTTATAGTTGTAACCACTTTTTTAAATTACATGTTACAGAACCGAAGAACGAAAGCCAAGAGATGACCATGAATAGCAAGAAAACGGTGAACTGTTTACCAGAGTGTGAGCATTTCGACTATCCTGTAGAGGTTGCTATGGGAAAACTGGCCAAGAACATCAGATTGGCTGGATTACCATTTTTGTTAGTTTATTTATTATATACTAGCTGCGCCCAGCGGTTTTACCCGCAGTACTTATGTAGCCTATGTGTTATTATAGAGTCTAAGCTATCTCTATACAAAATTTCAGCTCAATCGGTCCGCCCGTTTAGCCGTGAAAGAGTAACAAGCATCCTGACATCCAGACATCCGTTCTTACAAACTTTCACGTTTATAATATTAGTAAGATTTTTCTTATTCGTTATAGGTTAGCCTTTGACCAGGATCTCGCCTGATCTTAAGCGACGATGCGGCCGTAAATGGAAGTAGACTAAACCTAGAAGGCGGGATAAATCCTCCCCTGGCTTCACTGAACATCATGCCGGAACATGGCATATGTAAGTTTATAAGGTTTTATTATGTCTGTAAGTCCAGGTATATTTCTCGGGCAATAATAATGGAGTTGCTGTATCTATATCTCCTAAGATGGAGCATTCTGTCCTGGGGTATACCAACGCGATGGTCGGACCAGATACAGCAAGGCTCTGGAATGTCATTCAATAATGCTCTCAGACATGCTCAAGATAGGGATGCATGGCGGACAGTGATTAACACCTTTACAGATAGATGACCATAAGGACATGACCCTCAGCGATGAGGATAACGACCAAGAATAAGAATGTCTGTAAGACGAACGATACGAGTTCGAAGTTTATATCAAACTGCCCAAATTTATATTATTAGGGTGACCAATAACGCTGGCTTGTATTTTGCGTAAAAAAATAACAATTGTACTCAGGAGGACAATGCCGTCTAAAATTCTTCGCCCATAGGGAAGAGATCAAGGAGGAGGAGGTAGGGGGGGGGGGTTTGTAGATGGGGGATTAGATCTATTCTTTTAGTATTTGTTCTGGTATGATTTGTTTTAGTTTTGGATGGTACCTATTTAGTTTTTAAGATATTGTGATATATTATGATACTTATACGAAATTATAATACAGCTATTATTTTACGATATTTATTACAAAGTGATATTACTCAATTAAATTCATTTACGTACAGCTGTTGCGGTCAGACCATTACAGGCGCAGCCGTTAATATTATACAGAGTCTTCGAACTTCGTTTACAAGTGTTTTAAAGTTTCTAAATGTGTATCTTCCTAAATTTACGCCCACGATTTTGCGTCGCCTTGTCTAGAGACAAGAGGTATATTAGCGCCTATCTCACCTACGAACCTACGACCTACGATTGTGAATACAACTAGCTGCGCCCATCGGTTTTACCCGCTGTACTGTATGTAGCCTATATGTTATACAGGGTCAGGTATAGGTTATGCAGGGTCTTAGGTATCTCTATGCCAAATTTCAGCTCAATCGGTCCGCCCGTTTAGGCGTGAAGAAGTGACATACATACACACTTACACAGTCACACACATGCAAACTTTCGCATTCATAAAATATTAGAGTGATTTTAATGATTTGCATGTTATGTAGGTATATGTTTGCTTACGTCCACAGGTTCATAACCCTTGATCACCCCCACCCTCGAGAATGTGACTTGTTGTTGCCTGGAAGAGATCGCTCTAAGCGATAAGGTCGCCCATTGTGGACATTAATATTAGTACTTTAATTTAGTTCTAAGACTATTTTTTTATTTTCTGTCCCAATAAAGAGTATTGTATTGTAACTGTAACAGGTGTCATGCACTGGCATGCTGAAGCCGTAGCATGATACATGGGATCCCGACGAAACTTCAAGAGTAGAACTGTCATCGCATATATTGTATATATGGCTCTAGCATGCCATACGGGATCCCGATAAAACTTCAAGAGTAGAACTGTTATCTCATACATTCACAAAAGTACAATGTATGGGGTGACAGTTCTACTCTTGACATTTCAGCGGGATCCCGTATGGCATGCTACGGGCCTTGTTGATTAGGTAAAAATTCTTTGATTGTACTTTTGTGAATGTATGGGATGACAGTTGATTTGACAGCAAGACAAGTCTACGCAGCGTTTGTGCTAGCAGCGGCCCGAGCACACTTTGACATTGACATAAGACTAGCAACTCCCGTCCCACTGTCAAGAGTAATCTGACTGTAGCTAGTGAAATTACTGGGCTAGAGTCTTAACATCGTATGATTTTTGATTAGGAAGAGTTGGTGCAGTGCAACTAGAATTTCACATCATTGTGTAATCTTAGGTAGCACTGTACTGATTATGGGCAGCGTTATCTCAACATCAGGAGAGCGTCTTGCACGTCTTCGTACTTCTTCACATAAAAAAAAGATAAAAAAAGACGTGTGGCACTCGGAGACTGCCGCGGTAAAGCTATTGCATAGCATTTTTATCCATAGATGGAAAACTAAAAAGTATCACCGCAGTGCCGGTCGGAGTGGGGGGTGTTAGGTTTTTTTCGTTACGGAATTTCTGGATTCGGTCCCCACGCTCAAGGCCTGCGATAGAAGCTATGCAATAGCTTAAAAACTTATTTCAAGTCGCGTTACGTTACAGCCTCCATTGGTTTCCATCTTCATGATGGGGACGGACAATGTAGGCGTTTAACACTTATAAAAAAAAACTAAACTTCTTGGTCCCCACGGGCCACGGTACTATGATCGCCACTGAATGTTTTTCAAATTAGTTTTTATGTTTCAGTAACAACCTGGACCTAACAAACCGGTCGCTGTTGAACGTGTTCTTCAACGACCTGGTTTCCACCAGATTTAGACGCGATGTTTATTTGAACTGGGAAAACATTTTGGGTGTGTATGTTTATAGGTGTGATGATGGATTTATATCTCGGTTACTATAATGCGAGATAGATCGCCGGCTTTATTGTGTGCAAATTGTTTCTATGTAATACTTACTATGGAGTGTATTACATTTTTTTTTGTTTACTACGAGAGACCTGCCATGGCTTTGCACGTGTTATGCATATAAACATTTTTCTTGAATCACTCTGTCTATTGAAGAAAACTGCGTTAGAATCCGTAGAAGTAGTGTAAAAGATCTACTATACGGTATATACTATACGGAGGTTTTACTAGTCAAAACGGCCTTATATCTACCGTGCCTAAGCTATCTACATGCTTAATTTAAACCCAATCATCCTAGCCCTGCAGGTGTGAAGAGGTTAAAAACACACATACATTAGTTAATTTAGACTTAACAGTCAATTAGTTTGTATTGTAAAAAATCCTCCACTCAATATAACCAAAGTTAGCTTTCCAATATGCGTGAATATCCTAGTTTTACTGTATTATTAAGAACTAAACGGTCAAAGTCGGTAGAATTAACTCAAATGTAGGACGAGATATTCGCTGCCCATACATTGGCAACTCGCACGTACCATGCTTGTGTACGCAATGTAAGGGCGCCTTTTATCTCGTAATAGTACCAGTAAATTCGAAACAATTGGCGACGAATTTGCCAGCAATGGACTATACCTCTACATATTAATACTAGGATAATAGAGGAAAATTTTAAACCTGTGACTCACTCACCAAGCCAGGGCCTGTGCCGAGGAAGCCTACAATTTAACAGTGAAATTTATATATGTATTTTGTAGGTTCATCGAGTCAATTTGTTTATTGAGATCACCAATAATATCATCGATACAACACACATGTTTAATATACTTGTTATCTTTGAAAAACAACATGACTAATCAGTACTGTGTCTTCCTTTTAGATATCTACTGTTTTTAAATATCTATGACATTTAAAATTATAATATACGTGCCTAGGCATGTGCTATACTTCGCATAAATGTTCGTACTAAGTGTCAAATGACAATCACATTCAAAATGTGCTTTTGACATATTGTTTGAGAATTTGACACTGCGATAGGTTCATAGTACATAGTACATAGTATATTATCGCAAGTGGAGATGCCCTTTATACCCAGTGAGCGGAGACGGTGATGGATGTGGGGTTGGCCTATTAGGTCTTGTCTAATAAGAGCAAATACGCCGCGAATCGATTCACGTGAATATACTGGAAGATTGGTTGATAATGAGGTCAAGTGAATTTGATAATACTGGATAAGGTGTTAGTTCAGCCATAGTAGTGTGATGTTTATTAAATGCATTATTGTAGCTGTAAAAATGTGTTTCTAAAAATCTGTATTAATGTGTTTTATCCCTACAGAAGGTATGAAACCGATATGATTTTGACACGTCGCCTCGTTACACATCACATCACAGTAGCAGTGCGAGGCTTTAGTTACTGTTTCGAAAAGTTAATTCAGTCTTAAAATTTACCTTACTGTCATATAAAATAAATGATCTTTAATATCTCTGGGAATAGCATAGTAGTTAAAAGAATCTGCCTTAGTATTTATACGAGTATTAGTGGCAATTTCAGTTTAACCTTATTATTCATTGTCAACATAATTAAAGATGTGTTTTTCTCGACACGGACTTAAGTCATAATTTTGTCAACAAAGGTGACATTGGCACAAAAATATTTTACGACTAAAAACTGAAATTTTCTTTGTTCACAATTCGTATCTCGATCTAATAAATCCACTATTATTACTGCACTAAAAATAGTTAATAGTTAAGCTGTCATACCTTATCAGACATCTCACAGCGATGTCGTCTTTAATTGTGCGTGACCGACTACCAGATAATTTACCCGAAGATAACATTGCCAAATTATAGTCCGGTTAAACAAGTCTAATTTAAATTTTAATATGTCATTGTATGTTATCGAACAAATCAATGTTATGTTCATTATTATTGTCGTCATACTAATTCTAGATTTAATAAAATGCTTCTTTAGCAATAGTCTGTCAACTTTAAATTACAACATTTATTCATATCGATTGCAGTTTACTCTTCGTATTATATGTGCTGCTGAAGAAAGTTTATCTTTTTTGCGGGGGCTTAACCGATAAGCGGGCTTAGATTTCGATCATCCGGTTCTGAGTTATCCGTGTAACATTGCAATTATTATAATATACCTACGCCTTACAACTAAGGCGCTTTGCAGACATGACAACATTGAAAGAAGCTGGGTGTAAGAACTTTCTAGAAACGGATTTTTATACATTAAAAGTGGCGGAAATAGACGAAACGCTTTGTCTCGATTGTTTCGTGAAAAAGGCAGTTTCCTAAAAGTTACGCCACTGGAAGCAACTGCAGCAACTGGCTCAGAAACTCTGAGCTGCTCTTATATATATATGCTCCGTCATAAGCGGCTCTGTCTGCAGATCGCCTAAACCACTGACGTGATAGAACCAGCACATTCCCAAGTTTCAAGTTTCCCTCACTAAATGTAAGGCGCTTGTCAGATGTTTATGTTTTTCTGACACTTTTAACAGTAGTGTTTACAGTATTCAATCATTAAAAAAATTTATCATTGATCAGCCCTTTTAGGCTCATGCCCATATGCTTCATGGCATTATATTTATCAGAGCAAGCGGAAAGCATCGCGCGGTTTGATCCCGATAAATGAATTTGAAATTAATTGATGTGTCATAAGACTTAAATTACATGCAAACAAATAGTATTACCCAAACCTTAAGGTGCCTTACCACCAGAGATGTGCTATGCAGCTATGCTACGAAGATGTAAATGCTACGAAACTATGTGACCGTTTCCACCAATACTAAGCTATGTAGCTGTTCGAGGAATATGCGCTATGTACCGCTAGATGCGCAGCCGCGAGGTAGTTGTGAGAGAAAGATGCGCAGCTAGAGCAATGCGATGCGATGCTCGCATCCTTCCTTCCAAAAACATAGTTTAGTTGAAACAGTTTCCACCAGTGCTATGCTATGTGCACCAATAAACGTGATTGGTGGATATTAAATGCATCTATAGCAACGTAGCGTAGCACATCTCTGGTCGAAAGCCTACCTTATTATTTCGGAGCTGGCCGCACTGCAACGCAACGCAAAAAAAACAGCCTGCGTCTCTTTTAAACATTTTGTATTGGTTCCATATAATGCACGCTGAGCGGGCGGCATTATCCGCCTGAAGTGGGATCATATAAAAACAACCCAAGGACTTTTGTTATGCGTTACGTTACGGTGGGGCTCTTTGCGCTCAACTTTATTAAAATCAAACGAATAAACAAATATTCAAATAATATCAACATTGGGCTCACGAATTTTAATAGGTACTCTATTTTTCAGCTGCATTTGGTGGTCTTCTCAGTCTTATGCTCGGATTCACCGTCATCTCTGGCTTCGACGTCATCCTATTCTTCTCTCTTCAAGTGCTGAACGAATCTCTACCAGAAATTATTAGTCAAAATAAGTTGATGACAAACAAATTAACGAAATTCGATGATAAAAAAATCGATACCTGGATAGATAACACACAGTTCCCAGTTGAAAAAAACCGTAGAATTTGGAGTCCAGGCAAAATACGATCAAGATATTAGTATAATATAAGTTTATAATAGTATTATATACATATTGTTATTATAAAAGTCCGTACATCACAGCTTCTGGAATAGCGACGACTCATTCACGTGAAGAAGAATGTCTTCGAGTTAGAGCGTCGCGAAGTCCTTGACCGCAAGGGCTATGAGATTACCTTGACTCGATCAATTGGCTCGATCACCTGCAGCTATTATATTGTATATGAAAATAGGATATTTTAATTCTCCAAATGTGCACGTACCTTCATCAACAATTTGGGGTATATCTACAGTCACCAACGAGCATATCAAAGTGTAGACCACCAGCCAACACCCTTAACATACATCTCAATTAAAGCTATCCAGCCCTAACCGAGGCAGAAAACGATCAGTACGACATCATCATCATATTATATATGTACACTAAACGATTAATATACGATTAAAATGTCGTCGGAAAAATAATTTGAGACGAAAAATAGCACAACCTCTGCGTACCTCCGTGCAGAGAGGAGGGTGATGAATTTATGGCTTAAAAAGACATTTTTTATATTGGTACTATAGAGATTGATAGAGTACAGTTTCAATAAAATATTATGTCATGGTATCAACCGTTCTATACTCGTACAAGTGTTTTATATTATTATAGCAGTTTTATTAGTTTTTATGTAGCTATAACCTCTACTGTCCTTTTTTCCTCAATATCCTTTGTTACCTTTGTTATAAAATCGTATGCTACAAATAGAACATATAATATTCTATGAAAGAATCATATTTTATACAATACTAATTGACCCGCGAGCACTTCGTAGCGCCTAACAGATGTGTTTTTCTAGTGTTTTTCTACTATACCTTTTATGCATGTATTATAAACCTACGTATAAACCTTCCTTTTGAATCACTAAAATATCTCTAAAGACAGCATCTAAATCCGTTGCGTAACTTTAAAAATCTCAGCATACATACGGACGAACATATACACGGAAAATCGACTTTGTTTTATACTATGTAAAGATATATGATGTGAAATGCAAAAGAAAACTATTATGTTACAGCGGATTACTCAATGAAAATTTTATGTAAATCAGTCGAGCGTCTTTTAAAAGTTATAACATACTTCTAATTAAAAACGTCGCCGCCCTTGCGAAGTTGCTCGTGTATTATTTTAATTCACGTGTGACATGACGAAGTAGACATAAATTAGGAAAGGATTTTTTGAACCGTAGGCATAATCTTAACTAATATTGTATAAGGAAAACGTGACTGATTAATTGACTGACTGATCTATCAACGCACAACGAACTGCTGAAAGTATTGAGTTGAGATTTTGTGCAGAGGTAGATATTTTAACGTAGACGTAAGAACTACTTTTCCGGGGATATACTTCCTGTGCAGGAGGTCGACTAGGTGGGTACCCCAACAGTGCCATTTGTTTTACCGCCTGAGCAGTGATCGGTAGGAGGGTACCGGGTACTGTAGCTAGTGAAATTACTGGGCTGAAGAGTCTTAATAAGTTGTAACTCTTGAGTAAGAAGAGTTGGTGCATTACACATAATATTATACTTTAACATCATTGTGAAATCCTGTACTGATTATGGCATTTTCCATGAAAAACAAGATTTTGCCGCAAGCTAGTAATAATATAATATTACAAAACGAAATCATAGATCGCAATAACATGTAGCATGTTTTGATAGTAATTTGATCCTAAATGAGAGTTGTTTATTTATTAGATTTATTATGGTAAAAATACCTCGAAAAAATATTTTCTCGTTTAATCTCCCCGAAACTTCGTAAAAAGATACCAATCTACCTAAAAAGAAATACTTAGAATTGTTAAAAATAGTAATTGTGTTAAAACAATAATAAAATTGTTATCTTTGATAACGTCTAGTGTTTTATTTACCCTTAAAATAAGTCTAGTGGAAATGATGGCGAGATTACTCATCGGCTGTAAGTATCTGTATATAAATGTCATTAGAAAGGTATGTGTGAGATAACAAATAAAAACACTATGCACACAACTTCATAATACATTAAAATAACTATATTACATACACTAACGAGCATCAAGATGGCGGGACCAAGTCTTGGATTTGCATGAAACATATACCAAGATTTAGTACCTATTTAGTACTATTTAGTACCTCCGATCAAAAAATTATTACCTCAACAGAAAAGCTGCAGCACAGCAAAAACCTTGGTCTCGCCATCTTGACGTCAGGATGGCGGGGCTAAATTGAACCGCTGCGCTATAATTTTTTGATCGAAGGTACTAAATAGTACTAAATATTGGTATATGTTTCATGCAAATCCAAGACTTGGTCCCGCTATCTTGATGCTCGTCATACACTAACTCCATATAAATAACTCGTGGACCCACGCGCACTTCGTCGCGCTTTATAGATATTTATCACGGTTTCTATACTATAATATGCATGTATTATACATATAAACCTTTCTCTTGAATTATTATTCTATTTATTAGTGAAAACCGCATCAAAATCCGTTGCGTAGTTTCAAAGATATATGCATACATAGGGA
This sequence comes from Hemithea aestivaria, assembly GCA_947507615.1. NCBI lineage: Eukaryota > Metazoa > Arthropoda > Insecta > Lepidoptera > Geometridae > Hemithea > Hemithea aestivaria. Next base: position 9,616,366 of record OX382323.1, read on the forward strand.
CTAACAACGGGCAGTAACTTTATTTTATACAGAGTTCTTTTTGAATAAAACTAAATGGGATTATTAATATTGCGCTACAATTTATAACTGTGGTCAGCGGTATATAACCTATGTATTATTCCAAAACTTAACCTACCAAAGTTCAGCTCACACACCTACACAAATCCATACTTTCACAGTTGTATAATATTAGGAAGACTACCTATCTCCCCAATAATATTTACCTCTATATTATTATGGAGGTAAGTGATCGAGCACGTGTAAATAAATAACCTATTCTCACCGTGAATTTTTAATTGAGCATTTATTTTTTCTACTTTAGCTTTAGTCTTAGCCTTTTACACCATCAGCATCTTATGACTCTTGAGTAAGAAGCGTTGGTGCAGTGCACCTAGAATTGCACATAATTGTGAAATTCTGGGTAGCACTGTACTGATTATGGGCAGCGTTATCTCTTAACATCAGGAGAGCGTCTTGCTCGTCTTCTTACTTCTCCACATAAAAAAAAGTCTTAGCCTTTTTTAGCCTTTGAGTAACATCCATCCATCTTGCCTGATGTAAGGCGATGAAAATGTCAAAAATGAATTCCGCGCTTTTTAGGCGCGAATGAATTAACAAATAAAAAGAAAGGAACAATATATATATATATATATATATATATATATATCATGTTATTAGATTTAAGTTAGCATAGTGTTGATTAAAGTTGCAAGAGTCAACGCGGAGGGGTCGTCCTATCGGTGAGTATCAAAGTAGTGTAGTGAGGATCAAACGTTTTCGGGGCCGCGGACGAGTGCTTCGGAGTACCCGCGGACGCCGTCGCGTCGTGCCGGGGATTATAGCGTCCCGCAGGAATACCCCCAGGTTTTAGTGTATATACCCCGCCTTGCCTATCTTAGACAGAGAGTCCCACATACGCCTTGATCCCCCGCGTACGGTGACGATGCGTAACGAATTTTTCCTAGGTAAAAAAGGAAGGAACGAATTTTTCCTAGGTAAAAAAGGAAGGAACGAATTTTTCCTAGGTAAGGAAAGAATAACAATGCCGCATTTATTTAGCTTATGCTTATAACGTTTGCCCACTACAGTTGCAGTGTTAACTAGGTATTCCTGTAATGAACGATACTGAACTGATAAATACTAAACGAGTGCTGACCATTTCTAATTGTACCTTTATACTTTGTTTTTTTTCCGTTTTTTCCTTTCTACTTGTTAAGGTCAATTCAAAAGACAAACAATCGTCCGGACAATTATTTAGCTTTTTTGCCATAATAATTATGAAAATAAATTTTGTAAATAATTCGAGGTTAGATCAATAAAGACGTTGATTGTCAATAGAATTGTAATTATTCATTATTCTAACGGCGTAACGCAATATAGGTACAAGTACTTATAAAATATTATTTGTTATCACGCGATAGTGAATTATTACCTATTTTTAGACTATGACGAATGGCAGAAGCATTAATTGTATTCTTATTACCTATTAAGTAGGTACCACGTGTTACTTGAAAATTTGTAATTGTTTTTAGGGGTGGTTCATGAGACCGAATCTTTCTTTTCTTCCTAACGTATGTAAATAACGTATGTAACGTGTGTCCTTTGTTATTATGATAGATAATTCGTATTTGTTCGTGTATTTATACCCAGGTACTTATTTAAGCAGCTTAGACCCTTGAATAACACGTATGCTACAGGGCTGTATGCTACGTATGTACGGGTAATAGTGCCGTAGACAAAAAAAATTGTGCATCAAATATAAATCATTTTTTCCTTTGTAAATTTGATTAAAATGTTGAGTGATATAACGCTCTATATATTTAATTCAAAATAAATACATATAAGTAATATAACTTTTTTTAAAAATTTAATTAAAATAAATATTTTTTGCCTCTGTCTCCATTCCTATTCTCCATTAGAGATGTTGTTGATGTAGACTATTTTTGTTTTGAATTGTGAATAACCTTATAGAGAATTAGGGATGTTTAGGAATGACAACGGTGGGTAGCATATAAGATTGCTTTCAATTTATAATTTTGTTATCACAAAATAATTTCACTAAATGTAGCGCCCAGTTCAGTACGCGCCACAATATGATTTTCCTCGCAGTTAGCAAACTTGTTCTCAATTTCTTAGATAACGACGGCTTATACGCTCCTATTAAATTTATGGCTATATGTGTTTTGTTTGTGTTTCTTAGTACGAGTATATCCGTAGACATCTCAATAAAACCATAAATGGTAAAAGGCGCGTAAAGTCACTGCACTTGTGACCTGTGGCACAATTTAATAAAAAAACATTAACAGGTTTCTTTAAAAAGATTTTATTATTTCACACTATCTTATTGTTATATTTCCTGTAACTAGAGAAAGTGTAGTGAACGTGAAAGTGTGTGGTTATCTCACAGTTGCTGCTTATATCGTCTTTTAGTAGAAAATTAGAAAAGAGAGCGGTTTAGATTACCTATCTTCTATAAACTGTGCTCACTGTTGGCGCATGTAAGATATTGTCTGATGGAGGCCTTGAAGGTCGTTGAAGGCCTATCTTGGCGACCTGAAACTCTAGCATATAGGTTGGCCTTACATTCATAAGTGTGATATTGACTCTATCTGTGACCGGCACAACACACATCGACTCTCGCTCCTACCAAATTAACCTATAAAAAAATCATAAAAATTGTTCAAGCCGTTTCGTAGGAATTCGATATCAAACAATGTGATACGAGATTTTTTAATAATATAATATTGGAATTTAATACATTTTATTTAGTTTAATATTTTTTTTTTTAATTAAACTATAAAAATAATGTCACAGTCTGCTTTGAGCTTTAGCTACATTCATCATGTCTAACATCAGCCAATTCGGTGTTTTAAGGCTATCCAACAAAAATAAATATAATTTATTATAATTTATTTTTTTTGTATAAATTTCATAAAGTCTCGGCGTGTTATATTTAATTGCCAATACATTATCCATCCCAAGGTCCCGATAGACGATAAAACCGTTTTTTAATTTATGTGAAGATCAACTGGCATTTTTTACTATTATTTATATTGCAATGTGTATAATAGATTACTGTTTATAATGAACAGTCAATTTCTAATGTAGTGCTAATCTTATCAGTGATAAACATATAATTTAATCTTGCAACGCTTTGAAGTATTACTAGTTGAAAACACAGACCCAACAAGTATGTGATAAATTAATAACTTTATGCTTAAAATCAAAGCATATACATTCAAAATAATCTATTATTTTATAAATTAATCAACACAAGTGCGGTGTGTTAATTGAATTCTTTTAATCTCAATAAAAGTCTTATCATTATAGATTATCTCCTTTAAAACCTCTGACAATGATATGTTTCTTCCAGTGCCTTGAATAAGATTGTAAGAGATTGCGGCGCGGTGGTGCTAAATTGAAAATTTTCTTAATTAATTATAACTTTATAAGTAAAATGTTCAAGTCGCAAATTAACGCCAAGTTTTGTTTGTGATCGCACTACGTGTCGAATGTAAGTTATCAAAGCGTTTATTACTTCCATTTGAATAGATATTGATATTGTTAATTTTAATAATTACTTCGGTGATATCATTTTTTCCGATGGATTTATGATATTTTATCATCAGGAAATGTCATTATTAAATTCCACTTATAATATGAACATGCGAAATCTGTATTTATACCTATGTGATAAATTTACCATATAATTTTAAAATACTAATAATAATATTATATGTGTTGTTTTAAATTTTTAATATATTTTTCCAATTAAAGGCCAAGCTACAAAGCGCTTTGGTAATATAATAATATTTTTGTTGCGTACGGTCTAGGTTTATGACGAGTTATTTTTTTTTATTATTTGTTGATATATTGAGTTAATTCAGGGCCTATCTTTACTCGTAGATGCTATATTTCCTATTTTATAAATATCATTGTTAATATTAAAATTGTCGTGGAGCAAAGAATGTGCATCGCTATACAATGTGGAAACGCAGCTAGTGTTATGGCCACCTTTTTAGCCGGGAACGACCTGGAGCGAACATTTGTCTATTTTTAAAATTATGTTTTAATTTACTTATAACAACATTAAATTTATAAAATTAATAGTTTCGCCATATTAAAATGTTATCACCACGATATTAGCACGTTCTTAGCTCGTGAAGACGATCTTTACCATTTCATGTACCTACTGTTAAAATCATTATGAAAATGTCATTTTCGCTTAAGTGCTATTAATAAGGTAACATAATCATCTATCGTTACTAGTCCATTGAAAAGTTACATTTGGGGTTGCGTTTTTTAGAGGACGCAATTTTATTTTTTTTATGTGTAGGGGGGGGTCAGTGTAAAGCTAAAACCAAGTTTGTGGGGTCGCCACTTGAAAATAGGGGTTGAAATGGTTTTTACGATATACGGGTGGCGACCCCACAAACTTGGTTTTAGCTTTACACTGACCCCCCCTACACATCAAAAAAATAAAATTGCGTCCTCTAAAAAACGCAAGGTAAGGCCTAAAAAATGTAACATTTCAATGGACTATACCTATGTCCAGGAAAAGGGAAAATCAAATACGCTGGTAAAGTCACAAGCGGACTAATATTATTGAATTACACTCGATCTATGTAAACCCTAAGGGCATTTTCCTGTTGTAAAATGAGGAAGGTGAAGGTAGTTAGTGGGTAGGAAAACCGAGATGTGTCGCAATTGGTAATCACATTTTGTGTGGTTGTCGTTCCTAGACGAGAATTTATGAGTAATTCATCAAGCCATTTAGGACTAGTTTGAGAAAATTAAAAATTATATTTTCATTCTGCAATTCGTCCCACATTACTTTCAAAATATTTGTTTTTACCTGATGTGACAAAAATTATATAATTTCCCTTCCTACAAATATTAATGAACCAAACCCTTAAATTAGACGCAGTGTTTCGTATTTGAATAGCTTAAAAAATAAAATATTAGGTTATATTATTTTATGAAAGTTAAGTTTCTAATTTGCATGTCGTTCCCATAGGCGTCAAGAACATTTTGTTTAACTGACAGGTGCAATTTAAAAGTGGTTTACCTACATTTATATTTTAGTGGGAGACGGCATAGGGCGTAGCGTCGCTGCTAATAATTAATTGATGCAGAAAATTCTAAAAAAGGGAAACAATCTGTGATCATTGATCGTAATCACAGGATATACACTCTAAAGACATGTATGTTTTCATGATTTTTCCGAACAAATATTTCAATTATATTTCCGACAATAACATTGAATTTCTATTAGCTGACGATACCAAGTTACGCGTAGTTTGAGAAAAGGATTTGAAAAGCGCGGGCTATTCAATACAACACTTGATATATTTTTATTCGACCAAAGTGCATTTTAATGCAGGTTTTCTTTGTGAAAATATGTAGAGTTCAATGAAAAATTACTGAATAGCAGACGAGTCATTTGTAGGAGCTGAAAGACTTATTAGTAATAAACCTTAGAAGCCCGATGTCATCCCCTAATTGGCAGGGTGCCATTAAGTATACTGAACTCCTTTTGTCTTGAAACAAACAAGATTGTTCTTATTTTAGTTAATGTAAAGGGTCAGGACAAGAATTCGGGTAATAATAGGTGCTGAATTACCGAGCGAAAAAGGTTATTGATGAGGTGTCGATGCCAGAAACCTAACATGAACATGAGGTCATCGGATCTAAGACGAGTACACTTATAGAGTGCAGTTTATCTTCACTTTTAACATTATATGAAAAGACGTTTTAATTTTGGCCTGATGTTTAGTTATAGGTCAGTTGCATCATCCAATCACCTTTAGTGTGTTTCTCACGCGTTTTTAATCAAATTACCAGAGAAAAAAAACGTGTCCAATATTTAATAGGTAATCTAATTAATGGACAAAAATAATTTTAGTGATCATCCCTATTCTTTCGGCAGTAGATATTTTTGGTTACAGAACATTTAATGATCAAATATTTATTTCCACGTGTGGCCCTTAAATCATCAGAAATAGATACGGAGGCTAATAATGATAACACGAGTACTGCAATAACGCTTTCCTCGGAAATGTTCCCATTTTAACTCCTTAGATTATTTTGTTTTCTTTCGCAGAATACTTATTATTAATGGCTTCAAGGCGTCTTTCGACGACCACGCTTATTAGCATACTTACTGGTAACTGGTAAGCCTAAACGCACGCCATACGCACGTCTCGCTTATAAAAACCCTATATTCGTAGTAAAAACCATTCAAATTTGTTGAATGTTTGTCTTATGCACAATAAATTTTGGATTGCATATTCGCACATCTAGATCTAAAGGAAGTCAACTCTAAATCACTTTTTCAGATCAAGCACAAAATTAATTAGGTACTGCGTCAATGTGCACTGCAGAAGTGTTCTTAATAGAAATATGCTTTTATGTAGCAAACATATTGTTTATTGCTCCTTCGGCTCGGGAATTCGATGGTGCCCATAACTCAAACTCCCTTTAGATCTAGATAATTTGCGATATATATCGATGCGGCGTTCATGAATTGCGCGTGAAATAATTGTGCATATGAGATTGATTGATGTGTCTTAAGAAAAAAATTACATACAACAAATTTCAGAAGGCGGGCGCGCATCTTCTCGTCGTATCTTTAGTTTCTTGTACGAGCTAAACTTTACTGTCTATAGTTCTAACGACCTTTACAGCATAAACGTTCACAATAAAATGATACACATTTTGTTCCACCTCTACATGTGTTACAAAAAGGTCACACACTCAGGGGGGTTCAACTTTCCGCAAAATGATTGATTAGTTGAGCAAGGTGATCGGTACTCGTAGGTAGAAACCGACCAGTCTTCAAGATCACCCCTTTCCATTGGGTTTTGCTAAACATTATTAAAATAATTACATGATTAGGGTTCTTATACTCCAACAGAAATAGGTAATAGCTTCGCAAATTACCTATAGGTTGTTAGGCCAATCTATACAATATGATTTGATGACAGAACTTCAGGTTGCTAAAACACCGCAACAAGGTCTAGACGAGGTCTTCAACGCACACACACACACATACACATCCACATTTTCGCATTTATAATATTATTTATATGAGTACGGCAAGGATTCCCATTGGTCCCCTAGTACGACAATATTACGAAAAATGTAATAAAATTAAAAGGGAAAGTAATTTTACACATATACGAGTACATAGGTACTAGTGTACCTCTCGGTAAGTAAGTAAAACTACATTTTTGTGTCACATATTATATCAACGTGATCTTAACTGAAATAAGAACAACCTAAAGAGGGCACACTGAAGCCAAGTTTCATGAGGAACATAAACAAACTTTTTTACTACGCACTACGAAGGCAATGGTATGGAGGCTTTTCTTTTACGTTTCACACCCAGTTGCTCTATCTGAACAAAAATTCCTTGAAATTTAAATGCACAAAAAGGAGGAAGCTTATTATATTATGATGTACGAGTTATGTAAAGAGGAACAAAGCCACGAAACAGAAAAAAATCTCATGCGAATTTAAAAAAGATAGAATAGGAAAGCGACTCTATTGTTACTGTTCCTATTTTTGGTTGATAGGATTGGTTTTAAGTTTTAATTGTCGGTACAAGTCCTAACTAGCGCCTCAATTTTTTTTATTAATATGCAGACATTCGTTGCTTGTCATCATCACGGAATAATAATATGTTTGGTATCACAGATTTGTGTGTATTTGCCAGTTTTTTTTTATAGAACAAAGTAAGAAGACGAACAAGATCCTCTCCTGATGGTAAGAGATAACGCTCTCCATAACTAGTACAGTGATACCCAGGATTTACGAAGGTAAAAAAATCTGGGTGCACTGCGCCAACGCTTCTTTCTTGAGAGTCATAAGATGTTAAGACTCCTCAGACCACTAATTTCATTAGCTACAGTGCCCTCCTACCGATGCACAGTAATGTTTACACATCACTGCTCAGGCGATAGAATAACTGGCACTGTTGGGGTATCCAGTACCCACCTAATCTACCTCCTGCAAAGGAAGTCTACCCCCGGTGTCACGTTATATAAAGTTTTAATAAGTTGAGTCATAGTCAGAGTGAGTCAACATGTCTTATACTAATATCTTAAAGACGATGGAAATGCTTGAATAAAAGTGTCCTGGGATTCCCGCGATAATCTTAAAGATAACTTTAACAAAAACTCTTTATATAACTTGTCTTCATTTGTACATTTCAAAGAACCATTTTAATAGATACGTATAATAATGCTCCATCATTATCAGAATTCATTAAAAGAAATTTAGCTCAGCCATCTTGACACACGGTTTGCGTGGGTTGTCCCCAGAATTATGTATTTTTGACACACAAAATAGCACGTGTAGTACTACTAATTATTTTCTATTAATATTTTTTACTACTATTTAATGGGTATAATAACAGGATGTTGTAGGCCGCCAATTGTTACGAAATTGTGTTTTAATAAGTTTTCATTTTAATAGAGAAACTTCTAAATCGATGCTTTTCTGTACATTTTTGGTGTTTCAATAAAGAGTTTCCTTTTTCATTATTTATATTACTAGGCATAAGGTTCCTTATTTACCTATAAAAATCCGAAGAAAGTATGGATACATATCCATACCTTCATGTGTGTCTCCATGAGTTTGTCCTATTTACGTCTAAACAGCTGAACCGATTAAGCAGAAATTTTATTAGATAGATCCGGAATAAGCTTCTTCGGTAGGTAACACGGCTGGGCGCAGTTGATTTCGAAAAAATATGATAACAGGAAAATACTGACTAGGGAAAATATTAAATTATATATATTATCTTCGGGCTAATTTCATTAAGAAAGATCGGTTCATTAGAGATGGAATCCTATCATCCTGTCATCAAAGCAATATTATAAAAATGCGAAAATGCAAATGTGAGCATTTGTTAGGTTTTCAAACCTAAACAGACGATCCGATTGAGCTGAAATTGGTTATTTCGGTTGCTTAAACCCCGTAATAGCACATTGACTCCTTTCACCGAGCAAATCCGCTTAGCGCAGCTATTATGCATCTATCTATAATATTATTATGTTAGAAACTAGTAATTCGCTGCACAAAAGCCATAATTACTTATAATTACTATCTTTATCGCATTAACTTATTTACCAAACACTTCAGGGAACTCAAGTGTTGATATTATCATAAGTATTGCAAACTAGATTACTTCCAACATATTGGATCTACATTAAAATAACAATGCAAAAACAATAACAATTGAAAAAATAAAGCAAATAAAATAAATTATGTAGGTAAGTGTATTGATTTCTATGAGGAACTGGTAATATTCAACATAATCTGTAGATACTTTTATAATCTTACTGGCCTAAGTTTTGGGCGTATTCAGTGCCAGTTATTGTAAGCATTACTGTGCTTCGGTAGAAGGGCACTGTAGCTAGTGAAATTACTGGGTTGAAGAGTCTTAACATCTTATGACTCTCAAGTAAGAAGCGTTGGCGCAGTGCACCCAGAATTTTACCTTTGTTAAATCCTGGGTTGCACTGTACTAATTATGGATAGCGTTATCGCTTACCATCAGGAGTGCGTCTTGCTAGTCTTCTTACTTCGTTGTATAAAAAAAAACTGTTCACTAATAGGTGGGCCTTCTTCTTGTATGTGTTTCTAACATACAAATGTCTTCTTTCTTCCTGTCCTTATCCCAGAGTAGGTAGGGTCGGCACAACCCATTTTTCTCCTCCATTTTGCCCTATCATCCGTCATATTTTAATGATAAGTTGGGTGCATTCAAAGTCGTATTGTTAACGCATCTTACCCATAACCTAGCCATGTAAAGTTTTGATATATCTGTAAGTTACATGTGTGAATAAATGAAATAAATATCTTCATCCACTCCCTTAGCACGCATATCCTCTTTCAACGAAACAAAGTTCAACCCAAACCTTTTTCAACACAAACAAGTGAAATGTATATAAAGTAAGCCGACTTCAAGCGAGCCTGAACGCAAGCACGAAGCGCGCGCTCGTTTTAATTAATATCTTAAAGACTACTGAACCGATTTTGATGTAACTTACACTGTACCCTAAGTTGGACTGGTATTATATTGTAGTTTTGATAGCAACAAACCATTGTCCCATGTAAATTTCTCGTAGTTCTAACAATGTTACAGATTTATGATAACCTCCTTTTTCAAAGTCATAACAAAGTAATGACGAAGCTTTTCTCAGATTAGTGAGGTTAATCCGTTTATGAACTGGCCGCGAAAATAACGAACGATAGGAGTAAGAGCACCTAACATTTCTACTGAACAAAATAGACATAGTGAACTGTCATTAAGAAAACAATCAGTTTATGATGTCTGACACAAATCCTTCTAATGCGACTAATCCACCTGCGCCTTATAACAGCAGTTGTATTAAAGGCACAACAGATGAGTTCTTAATGGCATAAAGTCCATACGTGTTATTGTTAGTACTTACTCGTATAATTGCTATTCTTAGAATTTTTTTCATTACTGCGTAAAAATTTGTAATATAGGCCTTCAATCTTTATTTCTTTCTTTCACCTTATACGTTCTTATAGTAAGTATGTTCGTATTAATATAGACGAAGTGGACGAGGCTAATATTAAATATGAAAGGACATGAATATTAATATTAAAGATTAATCTAATATTATATTAAAAATCCTGTCAAAGTGTTCATTGTTATCGAACTCCTCCAAAAATGCCTTCAAAATTTGTATACAGGCAATAATAAAGTAAAAATAGATATAATATGATATAATGGAACCTTCAGAGGGTAAAATCGTTGAGAACCGCGAATATTAAAAATTAAAAAATAATATAAACATCTAAATAAAAATATTTTTAGAGTGTATGTGGGCATAAGAATAGATACCTGTTTCTAATCATCAGCAATGCCAAATCTTTTCCGAAATGCACTAGGAAGGGTAGGAGTATTTGGCACCAAATCGCTTCAGCAGCTCAGCACACGTAGGTCCTATATTAGAACAGGCTAGGAATTTCAGACGATATAAAACTAAGGACTTTTGAACTTTGGTCGCATCGTAACTTACCAGCAAGTGATAATGCCGTCGAACCCCAGTTAGTCCAATGTAAAAAAAGTGCATATACCTGAGTTGGTAGTTGTGAAAAATACTAATAACTACGTCTGTATTCCGGCACGATGTTAAGTGAAGCGAGAGGAAATTTATACTGCCTTCAAGGTTTAGCCATCTTCGGCCGTTTCATCGATTAACATCGCGCGAGATCAAGGTCAACGGCTAACCTTTAATAAATTAAAATAATATAGGTCGCAAATTTTCCGTAATTCTGTAATGGGCTTTTACTTATACCTCGTAGGTAATTTTAATGTTTTTAATTGAGTAGTAACAAGAAATATTGTTCTTTGAACTCTATCAATTAATCCTGAAACGTATATTAATAGAGGCTTACGGTATTTTTCGATGACAATAACGTGCATTAAGTAGATAATTGTTCAGATGATATCGATAAATCGAATCAGCGGAATACGTCAAAGAAATTAAAAACGAACGTGCGTCAAAATAATCATAATTATCATTTAATACTCGCGTTGTCTTATCCGTCTGTTCAAATTGGTTACCAGTTGTGGGTCTTTTTCTGAAACATGTGACGACCCACGTGCCATCTTGCCAAGGGGATTTTTTGATTGTATTAAGTAAATACAAACTCTATCCTTAATATTATTATTTCTAAAAATATTAAAGACAACTGCGTAAAAGAGCATTTCATATTACAATGTATAAAAGCAATATGTAGTAGGTATATATAGACTAGAATGGATACCAGATCTCATGAAATAAAGCCAGCAAAACCGAACTACTATACTATATAATAGCAAAAGACTTTCAGGAAAAACAATTTGAATTCCATACATTCCATGGGCTTCGTACTCCGATCCATTATAATCTACATACATTCTCGTATTATACGAATCTCGTATAGGTATTTATCGTATAGGGGCGAATGTTATGAAAATTTTAGGATTCTAAAGCGTAAAAATAATAAAAAAAACATAAATACGTAGGTACCTTATCTAATGTTCTGTAATTATTTATTATAATAATTACTATCATTTCATTATGATATATGTACATATTTTATAATACTATATACTTAGATCTTATCATAAGAAAAATTAACCAAATATACCAATTGAATTGCCCAAGGTGATTTTCGAAGATATATCCTTGAGAATGCCAATTTCGAGGCTAGCATAATATTTCGCAAATTTGCGAATTTGTGAGTATTTGTGTGTATATGTGAATTTTTCCGAGACGTAACATAATATATGCTTTTTATTTGTTTCAGCTCCATAATCTATTCAAGGCACTAAATTAATTCAAGATGAAGGGATTCGGGGGCATAAATGGGGTACTACTGGTGACCTTATGCGTCGGCTATGTCTACGCTCTTGAAGATTTCAGTGAGTTTAATATAATATTATGTACAGGCATGTAGACGACCTTGTAAAGGTCGCCGGAAGACGCTGGATGCAGGTCGCTTCCAACTGGTATATATATGAAGGTCCAAAAGGGGAGGCCTATGTTCAGCATTGGACGTCCTATGGCTGAGATGATGATGATGATGTAGATATCTTATGATACTCGAGGCAGTTTGTCTTATAACAAACTGCCTCGAGTTCCAATAGGCATTTTAGAAAATTATCTCATTGCTTCCAACTTAAATAAGTTCAACTGAGACATTGACGGATAATAACACGCGATAAAACCACTCGTAGATTTAGTAATTTACCTTAGACTGGAATAATACACAGAACTTATCTACCCACGAAACAGCGTGATTAGTCTTTTTGTATTGCCCCAATAGAAATCTAAATCACGACTATTGATCAGACTGTATACACTACACTATTATCACAAGGTACTTCTAATCGATACCCCGCGGAGGGCATTATATGAACACTGATAACACATAAAATGTCGCTCGTTTCAGATGTAACTGAAAACTCAGATTATAACCTACTAACTGTCAATAGAAATGGCAGAACTTTGTATATGAGAGAGGATCTGTTGAAGAAGTTAGAAGAAGAACAAGAGACGTGGCATTGGACGCCGTGGCTTCGAACTAGGTTGGAGTACGTAGACAATATCGCGAGGGAGCGCGATGTTAGTAGGGACACAATTGAAAGTTTTCCTGACAGTCTCCTTACTGGTGAGTTGAAGCCACATATTTCTATTAATTTAATTACAATAGGCTACTTATTTTTTTTACTGGTCCGTACATTTATTAACGTGGCTATAAAATTACACAATGGCAAAAACACACTCACCCATGCCATAAATTAAATCTTCATTCAATCATAAATTTAAGTAGACGTTTATTGACCCTTCACAATTATGTAACCGCATTTTTTAAATTAAACGTTGACTACGTTATGTACCATATTTTAAGACACAATATTCCATAACTTTAACAAGTCAAAATATTAGCGTTTAAATCTTCTGTAGTTTCAATGGTTAAATCTTTACAGATGAACAATTACGAAAAGGGGGTTTCGTATTATATTTGATGTTTGCGATCTACGCCTTCTCCTTGCTGGCTGTCGTCTGCAATGATTATTTCATCCCTTGTGTGGAATTGATTTGCGAAGACTTGAAAATACCGCAGGTATTAATTTTGGAATTAATTTTGAACGGACAGAGAAGTCTACTCTTACGTTGAATTATAATTAATATACGATATAATCATAATGGTTAGGGACGCAACACAGCGTGTGCGTGTTTGACTGAACAAAGTGACATGTACGGGCTTGTACCTATTGATGAAATAAATATTCATATTTACATAGAGTACCTAGGTATCTATAGGTATTTATATTGACATCGTTAAGTCTCAAAACGTAGGTGTACAACGTTCCACTAAACGTCCTCAAAATGTTATAGGCGTTTTACATGCTTAGAAATCTTTACGAAACATAATTTTTCAAGTTCTTTTTATTGACAGAATGTTGCAGCAGCCACCTTCATGTCTGTCGCCACGTCATGTCCAGAGTTCTTCGTGAACATGATATCAACGTTCCTCACTGAATCTGACATGGGTATTGGCACTATAGTTGGCTCTGCCATTTTCAATGCATTGGGAGTAGCTGCGATTGGAGGTTTAGCAGCTATAAGGGTTGGTATATCTTTTATTTTGTTTTCTAAAAACGATTAGTGTACCATAAGCTATCTATAGAATATCTATCTATAGGACAGTTCCTATAATATATTAATTAATTATATTAATCATTTGTCTACTTTGTACCGCTGGGCACGCACAGATCAATGTCTTATCTTTGCCTAATTTTATCAATTACTTAATTTAACTGTCTAGACATTATCTTCTGAAATAGCAGAATTAAACCTAATGTTATTTGTTTAATTGTACTACTTCCTACAATCTTGGTTCTTATTTTCAATTACATAAGATCTAATATAGGATGTATTTGTTTCCAGCCTATAGCCATAGGCGTGCGACCAGTAACCCGCGACGTGATCATCTACATGGTGAATGTGAGCGTGCTGGTGGCGCTGGTATGGGATGGCCAGATCGACTGGTACGAGGCAGTTATACTGTTCGTACTTTACATCTGCTACTTCATACTGATGTTCAACAGCATGAGGCTCTTCGCCCTTTATGACAGACTTGTGGCTCGATGTTGCAGTAAAGATACTAGCAGTGACACAGGTATGTGCATATATTATGTCCATTCTATACAATACTCTTAGTATTGAATAGGTAATGAATACCCTCCCTAATAACCTACCCGTAAGTCCATTAGCAATTTGTAAAGAAAATAGTTTTACGTCATAGTATGTGCGAAACGAGCAGATAAAATAGCTAGATATTGATTGTGTTGAGTGTAGGAATACATATCACGAATCACAGGCCGATGTTTTCAAAATAATTTAATTGAACCAAATTTTGTTATAGTAAAAATATATTATATTTATTCATACACAAGACACAGCTTTAAGTTTCAGTAATTTTTTTTTGCTTTACATTTAAGACTGTAGCTATTATTGCGGTCAAATTAGCCCTATGTTTGTGAAGAATGTTTACTGCTGAATACTTAAAACATCTTTATTTTTAAGTTCCTCGTCCTAAAGGAAGCTTTTCACGTATTTCCACACTGAGGTTTCATAAAACAACCGCGCGGTCGAGAATGTTTTGTGACAACAGAGCAATGAACCTCGTTTTAATGTTTTATAGAGCGTACATACGTCTAAAACATTCAAATATTTTGTTTGTTCTAAACATTTTCGTGAAATTATTCTAATACTTGTTCCTAATATTTGTTCTCAAATTAATACTTTTGTACGCCGAGGTATAAATATATCTCTTTGGAATAATATAAGGATGATATACTTATATAGTTTGGTTACGAATTTCAGTTCTGCTGTTTATGTTTTCCTATTAAATAAATTTCTTTTAACTCGTACCTATATGGAATGTGATTTTATTTGTTAATCGATGTAGAACATAGACGAGAAGTACTCGTATGTAATCAGTTCTACCATTTATTGAAATACCAACACAGTTCTTACAATTTTACAAATTCAAAGACCTCATCAATTTCAATTTTGTTTCAGATATAGTAGTGGTAGCGAACGGCGTAGAAGAAGGGATAGACAATAAAGGATTCAATGAAAGTGCCATTATTGTAAGCGCTATTGCCACCGAGAATGGGTCCAAAGTGCCGGACAAAGGTAATTGTAGAATAAGTGCGATTTAGAGAGGAAATTCCCGAAGTTCCTCTAATACCATACTTGGAGGGGTTCCTTGGAATTCCGCAAAGGAAAGCGGTGATAATATGAACAGAACGAATTTGTGGGCGAATATTAGCTGTCAGAGATCTGTACTAGTATATTTTTCTCTAAATTTAGAGATAAAATATATTGGTAAAAATGTTATTTGGCCTTTACTGGAAATATACATATAATAATTAACTACCTAATAGTAGAATATGGATTATAGAGGTAATTATAGTTCAAAGCTCACATAATCCGGGTCGTGGTCAAGAGATCTCTGTTTTATAAAATTCATCTTGTGCGTAAAATATAAGGAGCGACTGAAAAAATAAGAATAACTCGAAAATTTTAAAATTTTCGAGTTATTCGGATTTTTTCAGTCAAATTTACCCCCTCTTTTGCCCTCAAGTAACTGTTAAGGCCTTATACACCAATGTACTGAATTACCAATAACCTTGTATATAAATACAATTACTAAATAGAAACATTTTCATTCTGTGTGCGTAAAAATCAACGAGAACGCTACTTGTGAGGGGCCGCCTTTAGCAAACTTTCCTAGGTGTCTCAAAGGACTGCTATTGAGTTACGAAAAGATTTGTAAAATTCTCTTGAGATAGAAAGTTGAGAAGAAAAGTGGATGAAGCATTGAAAGTTGCAAGACCACTGTCTATTGAATATACTCTGTTACTCAGTTTTATTCGAAAAATAAATATTTTTTCTACTTCAGATTGCATTTTCGTTTAAAGAAATGTATTGGTGTAATAAAAATGTGATGGCTAAATTGGTGTAATAAATATAAAATGAGATGGTGTTATAAAGAGAGATTCCCTCGTGAAAATATTATTGGAACGATTGGGTTAAAGAGGTTTGGCATAAAGTTTTGTTTTTTTTGTAATGTGTATCAGCTGATCCTCTAAGTGATATCTGAAATTCTCTCTTTTATAAGTTCTTGGGTTTAGCGACTCTTTAGATCATCATATGTATAACTGCATCGTTTCTATGTAACTTCACAAATAGGTGGGAAGGCTTACAGTACAACGGTATCGTTTTTCGAATTTTAATTTATGTTCATTGCTCATCGATTACTGGAAGGCATCGTAAAATACTAAAAACCATGGACGAAATTGCAGACATAACTTGCTTAAACCTCCTCATTAATATGACTAAAATAACAAACGCAGTACACCATTGAAGTTGTCATCGAAGTAGTGAGTGTGAATTAGATCCAATAGGCCCTCAGTCTTATTTAAATTTTATCGAAATCAGTTCAATGATTTTGCAGTTTATGAGTTCGCGCGAATTTCGCTTCGCTTAATCGAAGCGAGCTTAAAGTTGGTTAATGTTTTTTTTACTTACCTATGTACTTATAAGCTAACCCTTTTTCCAGTAGAAGAGGACCTAGAAGACAAACCAGTGAAGAGCATCTTCTCGTATCCGATCCACAAGTCGATATGGCACCAGATAGGATGGCTGTACCTGTGGCCGTTGCGACTCGTCCTGACCTTCACGATCCCGTCTCCAGTGACCAGGAGGAAGTGGTACCCGCTGGCTTTCTGCATGTGCATTGCATGGATCGGTGTTAACAGCTACTTCGTGTCTTGGAGCATGACTGTCATAGGTAAGGCTGCTGTAGATGTTATTGCAACCCTTAGTTTACCATATAAAGAGAAGATACGGTATAGCCAAACTAGGGCCTGGTTGGTCGGAAAGTGTCGGTTGCCGCGCCGATTGTGACAGAAGTATATTTGTGTGCATAAAACGGAGGGAATGGTCCATTTCCGAGACATCTGTACTGTATCGTACACATACTTTTTATTTTAATCTAAGTTGCAACGAGTTATCTTAGAGAGCTATGATTCCGAATTCCCCCGTACTGGAGGAACCCGATTGATTTTGTAGTTATGTTACTCGTAGTACCGTCAGCAGATATAATATTATTGATTAAATTTAGCTAAGTAGGTACTAAGTAAAATTATAATACTAGCTCTCATATCTATAATTAGCTTTTGTGGACTACTTTGTACGAGTGGAATTAGTAACTTTTATTCCCATACAAACCTCCACCCCTTTTCGAACCTTTAAAAGATGAATTGATCCAATAATTGGCCCGGGACTCAAACTATTTCTATATCAAAGTTTAACTAAACACTCGGAGAGTGTTATAATTTTGTAGAAATAAAATTTAATTTAAAAATGTTTCATCTACTTACGGTATTTAAAAATCAATCTGATTCCTCTGGGATGGTTAATTTCATACACAGCCAGCTAGCCATGGTGTCCTTCATAAAGAAGTAAAATTTATCCTGTTAAAATTTGTAACAGTCAGATAATAAATGTACATCATACATTTTAACATCATGTTGACCTTAAGTCTCATAGAACACTTCATATTTAAAGTTTTATTAACATGTCAGTTCAGTGTGTACATTCATTTGTTTGCTTGTCGAATACAATTTTACAAGCTTAACCCACTTTCTTGTTAAACATATTCATTTCTTTTTTTTTTTTACAAATGGCTTTATTGAGAAAAAACTTACAATACTGCAGCTACTACAGCAGTAAAGAACACTTTTATTAACCTCAGATCGGCCACAAGCCGATCTACAGAAAATCCAAGTGCTCCAAACCACTGTCAGATGGCAGAGTGGTCAGAATGCTGGCAGCATTGCCACGTTGAATGGCAATACGTTGGGCCTAATATACCCCAGCATTTTGGTCACACGTGTCCTCGTCGTTTCGTTTAATTAAATAATATCTCTTCCATTTAACGTTATATAAGTGACTAAGCTACGACTGTGGCTAGTTAACACCGACTGGACAAAACCGTGTCGCCATGCAGTCATTACGACCGTGTTCCGGCATGATGTTAATTGATATATCCCACCTTCTAGGTTAAGCCTGCTACCATATTCAGCCGCATCGACGCTTAACATAGCGTGATCGTGGTCAAGAGTTTGTAAGTGTGTGACTGTGTGAGTCTGTATGTTTGTAACTGCTTCACACCTAAACGGGTGGACTGATTGAGCTGAAATTTTGTATAGCTTAGGCCCTGGAATGACACATAGGCTACAGTACAGCGCTCGCTACAGTTAAATCGCTGGAAAAAGTGTCTAGTCTCATTCGATGTGATATCGCCTAACATGATGCCAGATTTTGATCAAAAACTAACCTATTGTTTTATTTCAGGTCACGTATTTTTAATTCCCGACTCTGTGATGGGAATGACGTTCTTGGCTTTCGGTGGTTGTTTACCTGAAGCATTCTCTATATACATCATGTCGAGACGAGGTATGTAATAGATTTATCTCCCCTACATAAACTGGTTGATGGCTGTTGCGGCTATGTTACGAGCTTTTATTCTTGAATTTTGATTCTTAGTTCCACGATACCTACTGCTCTGCTAGATGAGATAAGCGCCATTGTTTTAAAATTATATTTTTCAATAAATCGCATCAGACTTAAAATAGTTGTTTAATAATTTTGTAGTGACGACATAATGCCTCAAAAGCATTGAATTGAAGACATGGAAAATGATGTTCATATTCAGTTATTCTGGTTTTAGTTTGATAATACTCAAAATGCAGTATAATATTCGTATTGTAGACCGATTGAGCTGAAATTTGGTATAGAGATAGCTTAGACCATGGAATAGCACATATAGGCTATACTACTGGGAGTAAAACCGCTGGGTGCAGCTAGTTGACCATAAATAGAGCAATTGCGATTTGAAATATTGTTTTTAATGTTCATTTTGCGCTTTTCCTTCAAAATTTAATAAAAGCCATAAAATATCTGTGTTTTGGTTTTAGGTGAAGGCGGGATAGGCGTGTCGAATGCTTTGGGAGCCAACTCTCTGGCTATACTGTTCGCACTGGGCGTGCCGTGGCTTATCAAGACACTGGCCAACATAGCCCAGGGGGTAGAAGACACCGCCGTCCTTATAAACTCTTCCGGGATAGACTTCGTGGTGGGCTCCCTCCTAGTCGCCGTCAGTTGTCTCTGGATCACGCTCTGCATAGCTAAATTCACTCTACGTAAAAGCGTCGGTTTTGTACTCGGTTCGCTCTACTTTATCTTCATCACGTTCGCCATTCTTGTCGAGATGGGGGTGATACTAGACAGGTGCATTGTTGAAGGTTGCTGAACTTAAGAGATTACGACTCGATTACGAGTCTTGTGTAGTGAATATGACTGAGAATTTTATAAGCAAACGATAAATTTATTAGGCCAAACAGTCCGTACATACTGGGCGGATCACGACGCGTTTTGAGACAAAAGAACTTTAGACAGAAGCACAGTTTAGCGTGCGCTTTTTGACTAACGCCGTGCTGAGCGTGCTATACCTACATAATATGTATATGTGTACGTGCGCTCAACGTGCATTGAAAGTAACGCCCAGTGTGTACCGGCTCTTAGTATGGCCCAATATTGACGAGGATGTGCGAATGAGACAGCAGATACAATCTGTTTATGAATGAAAAGATTACCGATAAGTGTCTCGACCATGAGATGCACGTCCTAGGCCTAGTCAGCATAAATAAACATGTTTGCGTTACATAAACGGAACAGATGAAAGGAGGTTGATAAATAATGAGAAAATGTATTTCGAGTGGAGCTTATTCGCGGATCTGAATAGAGAAACTCGTACCGATTTTGAAAGGCATATTGTAGAAGCTACATAATAGAGACTACGAACTTTTTGGCGAGACGCGGCTTATGACTGACTTCATTCACAAAATCCACCTATACACTGTCCATAGGTTATATAAGTAGAGATTTGAAAAGAGGGGTCTATAAAGATGCATTATCAAAGGATTTTCTTTATACTAGAACGAAATCGTGGTCGAGTCACAAGTCCGCCAGTGTGATATATAATTTTATTAAGGAAATACTCGCTAATACATAGGTGCTTACTTTATTTTACATTTTGCTGAATAATGCAAAATATGTTA
The DNA here is from genome assembly GCA_947507615.1 of Hemithea aestivaria. NCBI lineage: Eukaryota > Metazoa > Arthropoda > Insecta > Lepidoptera > Geometridae > Hemithea > Hemithea aestivaria. Next base: position 9,637,097 of record OX382323.1, read on the forward strand.
ATATTATTTGTTTGATAGAAAATTTTGATAGGATCAGTCTTTGTTGTTTGGATCTGATATGTAAAAGATACCTTCATAAAGTACGTATAAATGTGCATGTAATAAGAAATAGCTAGGTGTTTACCTAGCTGGGATTAATTTAAGAGAAGGTCGCTATGTCATCATTGGCTGGCTGAATGTATTAATTTTAAAGCTAGAGAAAGGTCCCTAATGCAAACTGAAACAGAGCCAAACTGTATTTTTGCAGTTGAAAATGTTTAACTGAAATGTCGTATGAAATAACCAAAATTGTTATCGTTAATTTATTTTCAAGAAATAGCATATAAGTAGACAGCACATGATAGTTATCCACAACAAAAATGGTTATTAATTCTATTTTTAAGAAATCCAATCTTTTACTAAAATAACAAAAAGACAGAATGAAAGTCTGAGGGAACAAACTGAGCAACTATTGGAACAGCGAGCACTGACAACTTTGTGGCAACTAGCTGTTTTTTATATGCTTCATGCAATAGCTACATGTACATGAATTGCCAAGCTTCACTATTTTAAGTTCGGTAGCTGTTACAGACTTATGAAATAGCTCGTTGCGAGAAAGTTATCAAATCTATTTGCAATAGTTGATCAGTTTGAAAAGCGCCGATTAATAAATAAAAGCGCCATTTCGGATAATTACGATGTCCTTCATCAGTAGGCGTGGGTAGGTAGTTAGGTACTGCCATTTTGTTATTTACCTTTGAAAAGTTGTTATTGTAATTATATCCGTAAATAGATTATTTATTTTCTATTGACGCACTAAAGAAAATAAGTAATCTACCTAAAAAAAACGTAATGTAAATAAGGATTATTATTATAAATGTTCTTGCTGAAAAGATAGGATAAAAATAGTGGTATTAGAGTAAAATGTTTTTGTATACAGTGTAAAATAAAACATTGCTAGTCCTGATTTATTTTTATTTAATAAATCATGTACATGTACGAGAAAAAAAGGTATATTTAAACCTTGTAAAGAGATAGGCGCCCATACATTGCATATAGAGTCCAGTAGCATCATTTGTGGTCGAAATACGCGATTTTGTATGCGAACGATACTTAGGACGCAATGTAAGGAACCTTACTCGGAGTCTTAATCTTAATATAGTAAATAAAATACAGTCGTTTCCGTTGTCTGTTCACTTAGATTTAAAACTACTTTTTAACCACATCAATTTAAAAACATTTACCTTGCATTTTGAGTTTAGATAGTATTCATTTACGTAGGTATATAATAATATTATGCTAATATAATATACTAATCCAAGTTCGGGCCAATTTACATTTTGGCTTTTCAAGTCTTTGATTTATTTACACATAATAATAGGGGCTGCGCAGACGACAGACTGTCCATGACGCACTTTTAGTCTGTGAAAATAGAACCTATGCAATTATATTATTTGTGCGCCGGACTTTTCGCGCGTCGTGTGCGTTACTGCATATAATTGCATAGGTTCTATTTTCACAGACTAAAAAGTGCGTCATGGATAGTCTGTCGTCTGCGCAGCCCCATAATATACCAAAAAAAAAAGGTAGCACTCCGGGAGTGCCGGCAGAAGTGAAAACTTCAATATTAACGTTGTGTTTAATTATAAGTATAAAAATACTATCATTTATGAGGTAGAATACAATGTTTATTTATTGCGCTATCGTACACAAATATGACAATTTATATGTTGTTATTTATAATATTATATCGTTATTTATATATTACATTAAATTTTATCTCTCAGAAAAATCAACTTCCATCCATAATTTCGACGACTTTTACACCATCGTTATTATCAGAATCATCATCGCAAATTTTTACAACTGATACAATTGGTTTATGATAACTGAAGTAAGAAACAAACAGTTTTGATTCGAACCTATTTAAGTGTCTAATAAAAAAATATAAAAATATAAAATATTAAAAAAAAATATCGGGCGCGCGCTTGTCTAAGCCCCTTGTGCCGCCTAAACAGCGCAGCACACTCAGGCACGATAGAAAGAGTGGGAGATACTAGTTCCTCTCCCTTCCCCTCGATCTTACGCTTTTTCGATCAGCATCACGTGACCCTGACGCGAGTTTGAAAGTTTTTACCCATACAAAAAAGTGCTCAGCGCCGCTAAAGAAGTTTTCACTTCAAAAAATCTTAAAAGGTAAAAACTTAAAAACTAAACACTTAAAAACTAATACTTAACTACAAAACTTAATCTAATAAACAGGTGGAGGAGGGAAAGGTGGCAAGAATGCTGGCGGCATTGCCCCGCTGAATACATAAACTTATTTTTTGAGCAAAATATAAGCCAGCATTCTTGTCACCTGAAGCCTCCACCAAACGTTTAGCGAGGTCTTTGTACAGCTCCCAAGCAGCCGGCCCCCATGGACCCAAGGTTTCAACCCCAAACGGCAAAAATATGTAAGCCCTATCTAGGTTCACATACTTACGCCGTTACATACTTACCATAATATATACCAAAATATATATTATATAAAGACAGTGCGTTTAATATGCATATTTAGAGGTATAACTCTTAATATGTTTTTGGGGTGGTAACTATAAGCCACGGTCGAAGCCGACCACCCGTATAGCGATTAGAAAAACCGCACATAACTAATAATAGTCATTGGTGCGGGGCTGGGATTCGATGTTAGTGATCCAGAATTATATCTGCACCACAAAACCCCTTGGACACCACCGCTTCAAATATTTAAGTTAAAACTAACAACATTCACAACGAGTAGGTTTAACCTCACTAAATTTTGTGATTCATTTATTATTTAATAAATAAACTTAAAGCTAAGTACGATACATTTGAGTAACTTAGTTAAACTTAAGCTGGATGACTAAGTACATAATACATAATACTCGTATGGGTGCAATTAGAAATATTTTTTCCTAGAGGTAGTTTGTGAACTTAAAATAACGTATTAATGGTAAATTTTCTAGTTGGAATCATATAAAATTCTAGTTTACATAAAATTAATAACACAAGTGAAAGTGTTTTCAGTTTGATATATTAAAAAATATGATGGGGAGCAATATTTTAAAAAAAAAACAAAAAAATCTCATTATGCCATTTTTTATATAGCTCACTGAAAACACTTTTAAAATGTGTGCAATAATATTATGCAGGGCTGGTCTAGATGAATTTTCAATAAATTAATTCCATGAATTTATATTTCAAAATTCGTCAAATTGTGCGAGCGAGAGAGCGTCACTTGATATATACGCTCTTAAATAAAAAAATTAAAAAACCACCAACGCAACGCTTGCAAAATATCTAAATCGCGGTTTTTTGGTGGTGCCATCTTGGATTTTAAATTTATCATAGTGAGTCGTATTCTACTAGTTAAGCCCTTTCATTTGATACCCATATTGAGGGGAGTGTAGAAGAAAAAAATAATCCGCCATTTTGTATCGGCGGCCATCTTGGACCGATTTTCACCAAACATAGCTAAGAATACTCTTAACTAACTCTACTTTCAAACAAAAAAAACTAGATCAAAATCCGTTTATCCGTTCGGTAACTACGATGCCACAGACACACACACACACACACACACACACACACAGACAGACACGTCAACCTTATAAGACCCGTACGTTGGAGGTTATTAATATTAAAATGTAATATTTCGTCAACCAATGTCATTTTGTAGTATGAAACTCTCAAAGTCTGTAAAATTTGTGCATTTTTCGTTTTACCTACTCTGCTCTTTTATTACTGCCCCTAAAAGACTCTTTTTATCTCTTTTTCTCATATTCAACGTAAAAAAGTGTATATTAAATAAATTAAAGCTATATCTACACTTTTTCTTTCTTCATAATTTAGTTTTTTCATATACCTACTTACTTTCTTCTTTTAAAAGTTACGTATTTAAATTTAATATCTAGACAAATAGGAGTATAACATAAGTTTTACATTGTTCCAAAACGGATATTGAGGTAGAGGGCGTTTATTTTACAATTACGCCCAAACATATTGTATCTACGAAATGGACGTTTACCATCTTAGGTCATGTCATGGGTATTTAAAGTATTTAAGGCCTACGTCAGAACGGAGAACTACGGAGAATAAGGGCCCTATCACACAAGGTTGTTAGGTCATGCGATTTGACCTCTCTGCCCAACATTCGTTGTTAAAAAATGAACGGCAACGACTCTCAGTAGGTACATCTTTTACCACAATGACTATGGCGTCTACCCGTTACTATGTTGAAAACAGGTACAAATGGGCAGACGGTGACTCGCCAACTCATTTAAATGGGCCCCCCAAACGGTCGCACGCTCTGAGCGACAAGGGGGCAACATTTGGTAAAGCGGCTAAAGGCAGGAGAGGCGTTGCTGGACTTTAAACGAGGATGTCGAACACCCAAAGGGTGTCCACATCCAGTGGCCAATTTGCCGCTTACGCTCCACATCCTGCCATCGAGCACGAAGCTCTCGCGACTTCACTCTGGCCGGCCAATCAAGGCAAGCACAGAGGTGGGGGACTGTTTCTCGTCAGTGTTCACTCCGGCCGGCCGGTCAAGGCAAGCCGGAGATGAGGAACAGGATCCTCCCCCGGGAGCACTCGGATCCGTGGGGTCGCTACTCCCCAACAGCTGCCCTGCGGGGTTATTATTATTAGGGTAAATCCTGAGATCGGGCGTATTTAAGTGATTTCCGTGGCAGATTTTAAATCAAAGTATTATTGCATTTTACATGTGAAACATCAAATTGCCCATAATTATAAGCACATCAATCAAATAGGCATCATTATAACTTGTTTTGTTCAGAAGATATTTAAATTCAAATTTTTGGTGCCACGGGAATCAATAAAGTGTGGCATGGGAATCAAAATAAAAACTATTTTGTTTGAATTCTATGTTATTATTTAAATAATGACCTCTACATACTAATCATATAAAATAGAAATGATTAAAAACGGTGATCCAAACAGATATACACCAAACATAAAGTATTAAAAAGGTCTATATTGGCTCTTTATATAATAATCATGTAAACTAAATAAAATCAACGTATTGCAGTCTTAAACAATGTAAAAATATTGAATATATAGTCCTACAATATGAGATTAAGTTCTGTCACAGTCACTGACAGGATTCACTCCAGAAGCTGTCATCAGATTGTACATTTATCATTAGTTAGGTTAATCTGGACTGAAAGTTGCAGTCAGCCCATAGTTTCGTTTTATTTTTTCATCATACATCATCTCAGCCATAAGACGTCTACTGCTGAACATAAACCTCCCCTTTAGACCTTCATATATAACACCGGTGTTGGAAGCGACCTGCTTCAAGCGTCTTTCAGCGACCTAAATAAGGTCGTCTGCCACACTTGTGGGTAGACGTTCTACGCTGCGTTTGCTTGCCTGTAGTAGCCACTTGAACACTTTTCGACCCCATCAGCCATTCGCTCTACGTGCTATGTGGCCTGCCCATTACCACTTCAGCTTCCTGATCCGCGGAGATATGTCAGTGACTTTGGTTCATCTCCTCATTCTTGATTCGATCAAGTAGAGAAACCCCGAGTAAAGCCCTCTCCATAGCTCGCTGAGCGACTTTTTAATGTGGGGATATAATGGTGCCGCATAAGCCAGAGCGGCTGTCTACTATAGTACAATATAAAAAAATCTGATGTATACAATATAAAAAAAATATCTGAAATAATTAAATATACAAATATAAACTGTCAAAATCACTTCCATACCTGCGGCTTTGCTATAGTTGGGTAAAAAGTGAAAGAATGCGCAAGAAAACTTAGGGGAAAATTGATCACCGTGGTAAAATGCCATGAGAATCAATACCATGGAAATCAAAATTGTATAGTTTTTTGTCAATATTTTTAAATACCATAATAATAGACCAAAATTAATAAAATATATGATAAACAATACCCTTTTCCTAACTGCACACCCTAGTCAAAAAACCGTAATGGATGAAAAAATATTTTTAAACATGGAAAAGGTAATCAATGATCTAGTGAACCAAAACCACGGTAATCAATTTCTCACCTTCGTAAATCCAGTTTATAACAACGAGAGGAGGAGCCTCTCTTCACTATGTTTAGAGCGCAATCGAAGTTAGCCAATAGCGTGCGTACAAGCTTCTAAGTATTGTGGTTTGTGAAATGTGGGTAGTTATGTCGCGCGCCATGGGAATCACTTTTTGTCCGGGGACAAACCTAAATATGTTATTTTTTCTAAAACTACGCTGAGTACAGCCTTCGCGTATTTTTTTGATCATATAACAGTTCACCCTTTACAGCTTTGATCACAGCAATTAATTAAATTCCTTTTATAAATTAGTGTAAAAAATATATTTTGTTCCGAAAATGTGTAAGGGACAGCCCACGGTAATCAAATTTCAGGGCTTTTACATTTTTTTTTAGATACTTGCAGATAAATATAACCTGATGTCTATCATGCATTAAGTAGATTGAACCTTAGACTTACAGGAAAAAAATACCTTTGGGTAGAATTTTTATGTTACGGGTAGTTTATTCCCCCAGACACGTAAAATTTTGACTCTCAGGAATCACCCATTACAGGTCAAAAAAGAAAAATAAAAAGCTTTATTCACTGCAAAATACTGACAATAAACACGATTCCTGACCTATATCTAAAGAACTAAAAGGTGGTAATGACAGTTTAATGTGCCAGTAGAGCCCAGATGTAAAATGGTAGGTACCTATTAATCCTGTCACAAAATGTCTATCAGTCATTTCAAATGTTACGTTTACTAGAGGATCTTTACGACTTGTAAAGATTGAGATTTAGTCCTAGTACCCTGGTAGTAAAACGTAAGAGAGAGCTTTCTTCACTACATTATTCCATAAAATTATTTAAACCATTCGGCGATTAGAAGCAAAGCGTGAGCCGTAATATGAATTTACAAAAATAACAGTTGCGAGTTATTACCAACAGAGTGAAAAATAGTTGAATGAAGATTTTGTTGTTACAGTAGGTATAGTATATTACTCCATAATGATTCTTTTAAACATAATATCCGCTCTGCTGTTCCGTAATAAATCAGAACATTCTCGAACTAGACTAATATTGTGTATAACCGTTTCATGAAATTACAAAAAATTCAAGGAATCTATGATACAAAGTCATTAAACAAACAATATTATATATGAAAAATATTTTCGTGTTTTATATATGAGTACAGTATTTTCTTTTGAAGAAGTATAGTATATTATTATGATATCTTATAAATTCTAGAGATAAACATTTTTTTATATAGGTACATTTTTTATACAGCTACATAGAGCTGAATAAAATATGACATCAAAGTATTTTTTTTTAAGTTTGCCTAGAATTTAGACAACGTTATCCCTTGTATTCATTAAGCTCTCGCCCGCTGTTATACCTGTAAATAATGTACACAAAGAAATTTAGCTAAACCAAAGAAAATACAGAGACAATTCTAGAATGGGAACCATACATATAGTATTAGAAAATATAATCTTACTAAAATTATAAACGTGAAAGTTTGTAAGAATGGATGTCTGGATGTCAAGATGTCTGGACGTGTGTTTGTTACTCTTTCACGCCTGAACGGGTGGACCGATTGAGTTGAAATTTGGTATACTGATAGCTTAGACCCTATAATAACACTTAGGCAAGCGGGTAAAACCGCTGGGCGCAGCTAGTTTAATAATAAATGTAATTTCATGACTTGTGTAATGAATGATATTACATATATCATTTCATCGTGTATGATCGCGGGACACAGATAGCTTAGCTGTTACTTAACTTTCGGGAAACTTAGCTTTTTCGTACATAAAAATTTGCGGCCATCGAAAACTAACTTTTTATGAATGAAAAAGCCAGTTTTCAGAAAATTTCGACACGCAGTTTCAAATGCCATTTGCTCGAAAAGTTGCTCTGTCTGGAGAGCGGCTAAGAGTAAGCGTATTCTAAGCGTAGGCTAAGACTAGAAAAAAAATGATGATTATAAATTAAAATTACCAGTCATAGGGATGGCTTCAGGGGTCGTTAGGGTCTTCACCAAATAGGTCCTGATTGCCGTTAACACATCTTGATTGGTGAAACAAAACAGCACCGCCAGGCAGAGTCCCTGTATAAATAATACAATTTTACAGGGCTTATCTATTGAGCCTATCCCTTTAAGTTTAAAGGGGATAGAATGGGTCATGGGTAGGTATAATTTATTGAATTTTCACTCTCACTTCTTAAGCTTAGTTCACATGTACGGCGCGCAGTCGTTAATCTTTATATTATGTGTCAAGTATGCATTGTCGTGTAAAATGCCTCGGACAAAATGCCCTTCCAATGAGAGAAAGAATTTAATTTCATGCTGGAATAGCAGGATGCTTTCAAAAGCATCGCAGATGGAACTAGTTCTGATTCAATAAAATTGCAGAGAGATAACGAAGTAATATAGGTATATGAATTTTATTTTATTTATTCAAGAAAACGATTCACAAAATAAGTCGCGATTTAAACTAAATATGTACTGTGTGTAAACTTTTTTTTGTGCTAAGGGAGACGCCTACCGAGCTATCCCCCCTGTTCGGGGAAGAGAGGGCGGGAGTGTGGGGCTCGCACACACTAAAACCCCCAGCAACGTGCCCTCTTGCTGTGTATTGCTACCACTTCCTAACACCACTGTTCCCGGTCTAAGTTCACACTGTTGTACCTACGTTTTTTTTTTTTTAATATTATGGCAACAATTGCATTTTGCCAGTGTCGAGTTAAAAAAAAAAAAAATTATTCTGACCATGGATACAAATCCTTCAGTCGAAAACTTTATTATAATTTTAAGTTCCTTGTTTATTGGAGGATATTCCCTCCAAAATTCGATAAAGAGTGGGCGTTTATCGAATCACATTGATTCATTTTGTGACGATTCTTGAAAATAGCAGACTGTTGAACTTTTTTCCATTCTTCGACAGTAAATCACATTCACAAACACTCAACGTTTATTAAACCCACTATTAATACGCGTTTAGCACTTATTGCAAAATTATTATCCAAGAACACAAAACATTTCATCCGCTTTCCAAAAGCGCGGCAAAATGAATCCCTTGTACCTACTTGTGTCTCGGGATCTGACAGCACTTTTTTGTTGACGCCGAGGAATGCATTAGACATACCCTCCCAAGGTACGATTATATTATAGTATATTGTAAAACGCGCGTTAAAAAACGTGCGCTTTCTACACGTCACGTGACTGGCTGACGGGCTTTAGATTAAATTGGGCACAGAAATTGGGTATTGGGTAGTCCCTCGACTTAAATGATTTTAATCAGCTACCTATTATTCCAACCTGATTAGCACAAGTTAAGATTCTGATTAGATTAAATGACTTCAATAAATCAAAATTAGAATCTTAGATTCTGTCAGCGATTAATGCTTTATTATAATGGATGAGCAAAGTGATAAGATTTTGAAATAATTGTTTGGGACAATGGTTGTTTTTATTATTTTAATCCCTGATAACAATACCATGATACTTATTGTTATGTAATAAGGGCTATTTTACTAAAACCGACGAAATTTTTAAGCCATACATGCGTAAATTAGAACGTAGTACTTTTATGTAGGATATTTTATTTATATATATTAATTTGATACCATATTTAAAAATTTCCATGTTATAAATGTAGTGTTCAATTAGTAGTTATCTGCTATTCTATTCTATAAACACTTGCACAAAATGATGTTGACATCTGCTAAGGTTGTACAAAAATAAAATATCGCCACGTCTTCAAAATCTAAGATATGTGAGACGCAACTGACGATATCGAAAAGGTCAGCAAACACGTTATGGGCAGCCTTTTTTCACGAGTATGGAACTGAATAGCGCCTATTTCATACACTATTCACTCCGCAGCGTTTTTAGATAGAACAAAAGATCACATAGATGCGTGTAAAGTTTTTGGCGCAGTCGTAAATGGATTCTGGAAGACAAATGACTGTGCGTGAAAGGGGAAGAAGATTGACATTCTAACATTGAATGCGCGAAATATTGCCCTCGTACGTTTTAACTCTGGTTTTAAATTTTATTAGAGTGGCTGAATTTTAGATGATTCGTCTTTACAATTTAGTAGTGTACTTCTGTTTGGATTTTTTAATAACATCTCAAATACGACGTTTCGTCTATTGACGATCAGTGTTCAATCTTCCAGTACCACAGGATACAGCGTGCACTTTAATATTGGATTATCTAGTTAAATTACCTGGAAACTCGTCAGCAGTGCAGAAAACACCTGGTAGAACTTCTCCCATGGTGCGTCCGGCGATGGATGGAACGGGATCAATATAAAATGTAGCCCAAACAGCGGAATCTACGACAAAACAGATGTTAAAAAAAAACCATTTTAAATATTATTAAATTAAATATATTTGACACATATTGTGAATTTTAATTAAAGTAAAACAGGCATACATCACACAAAAGTTGGTTGCCGGGAATCAAGACGTTATTTTTTAAAATTTCGCCGGAACATTTATTGCTGAAGTGTGACGTAGCGCCAAACCCAAAACTTTTTTGCTTTTTTAACTTTAAAATGTAAGTTTAATTTTACAAATAATAAAAAAAAAAACTAAATATTCACACAAATAATTATAAACTTAAACTAAACAATCTTATAAATATTATAATATATAAATAAAACTAAATTAAATCTAGAGCTAGGAATGATTAAGGGCCCCCGCGCCATTGTTCCCAAAATGCGGGCAGCCTCTCTGGATGGCAATACCATAGAGTTGGCTATTTTATCTGAGGGCAATACTGATGCGTTGCAGGTAGCTTGCCTGCCCTTTGGTCATCGATAACTCAGTAATTTCATGTTTGTTATCTTCATTCATGTTTGTTACCTTTTCGCGATTAAACGGCTAAATCAATTGTGATAAATAGCCTATGTACTTGCCAAATGTCACCTCATTTGGTATGTAGATAGGCTGCTTATCAGCGGATGGAGCGGAGCCAGGCTTAGCTAAAAGGCTTTATAAAAGTCTTCGCCGTGATTGATGACAGACAAGCCTACACATCGCAAATCGACTAGGAAAACTTGTTTCTAGTTCTTTTCCATTCCATTCATGGTATAAATGGATTCCTCGAAATTTCCAAACGGTCACGGAGCTTTTATTTGTATTAAGTGGTAATTTATTTTCCTTTTTGGTTGTCTGGTAGCGATCGCTATTAGCAGTAAGACTGGAAATCATTACACTTTTTATATTATACATTGTGTTTATATCTAAGTTCTTGAATATTATTGTGGTGTATCAATAAAGTTTAATCTAATCTAAATTACAAAAATGGTTAACATCAGACCAATTGATTTCACTACCATTTATTGTTTTAAATTATCACGCTTTTAACGGTCATTATTTGTAATATCAAGTTTCAATATACCTACTGAGTTCAATTAAAATGAAAACTAACGAACTAATCACTGTTTAACGGCATAATAATATAATAATAGGTAAAACTAGCCCGTTTTCATTTTATCAACCTTTCCTCTATGTGACCACAATCCAGTCAGGCGACCGCATGGTACCCATGTAATCGCTTTAAAGGTTGGTGATCACATTATTCAAACCCAAAGTGAAACACTGGCGCGTAGGTTATATTAGCAAACCAATTTTCACCCCAAGGTTTATATTATCTAGTTGCGTTACCTAATAATTTTAACATTTTATGTATATTATTTAACCCTTTAACCGCCGCAGTCGGATATATTCGACTAAAAACTTTCGTGCCCCAAAAAAAAGAATGCTACAAGGTCTAAAAGCCGTATGTTTCGTAATTGGAAAAGGTTTTAATTAAAACAAATATCGCAGAATCTACGTACGTATAATTTTTAGGCTTCCGTAGTCAATAAGGAAGCCTTATAGATTTGCTTTGTCCGTCTGTCGTTTACAAAGAAACTATAAGCCCTAGAAAACTGTAATTTTGCACAGATAAGGGCAATAGGAAAGGTAAGAAAACGGCACAAAAAAATAATTCAAAATTATTTAATTAATAGTACCTCCCCACCCCCGTAAAATGTATACTACTGGCTGTCAAACACTTAAAAAAATAGTGAAAATAGTTTAAATCATGAACTTTCCAGAAAAACTATAGCAGATAAGATAGCTTTATTAGGTTAAAAGATATCGTTAATAAAATTTGTATTTGTTGTCAATGTACTAAATATTGCTTCAAATAAATGAGTTGTTGTTGTTAAATTGTTACTTAACTTAAATTGTGGGGTTTATAACTACATAATAAATTATTATAGATTTACAAAATTCTGTAAAGCTCTTTTAAGAACATTAAGCTAAATATTTTCGACAGTATCAGAGATGATAAAATTTACCCCTTTTTGACAAATCATTAGCAATCTTATATTTTCCAGCTCTTGATGCTGAAGTGTCCCAAGGACACTGGCGTTTTAGTCGTAAATAAACCCAGCGTCACACGAACCCATTTACAACCCATATATACATATGTCAGGTCAGGTCACAAAATTGAACAAAAAATTCCGCTCCGGATCGCAACCGATTGCCTGCGCTCGATTTGACGCTGGCTTCATAGTTAAATATATCTGGACTTCCATTCCGATCAACTAAACTGACCAACTGAAACTGATCCACTATTTCTTATATTTACTATTTTCTATTATTCTTTTCCAACGAATCAACTTTTAGTTGGTTAGAATGGAATACTTTAATAAGAAATTAAATTTGTTCCTATCTAGGTACACAACCCAAAACTGACCAACTATTTTTCTTTCCCAACCGAACAACCGAATAATGTTTTTAAACCTCTTCAACGTGAACTATTAATTTCCTAAATACACAGAATGTCAAATTAAACGTGTACATCACAGAAGTAATACAACTAGAAGTACCCATTTTATATGTGAGTGTGATGGCAATAGGGAAAATTCTGTGTGAAGAAAAAGGAGAACCTATTTTTTTTCCGTCCCTTTCAGCGTGGCCGGTTTATATTGTTTGTCAAACTCTGTCAAAGTGCTTCACCGTGACAATAATACCTATGTGTTTCATTTTTTTCCAAAATTTTAAAGCAATTTGAGACAATACAATGTTATTCAACTAGTGTATGACCTAAAATATCAATATATCGCGTATTTTCATAAAATAATGTAAATCCGTAAGCTGTTTTTTGTCTTACAGGTGGCCACGATGATGTGACCCCCCTGGTGTACATACATGACAGATGACAGCTGTCAAACTTAGATATATTTAAAGTAGTAAAAGAAACTTACCAGTATGAGAGCGGCACGGGTAGCTTTCTTAGCAGCGTCGGAGCCGTCATTATTCAGTGTAGGGTGCAACTTGGTGCAGAGCACTCTCAATACGTTTATCAGAAACACTGCAAGTAACATAATATTTTAATATAACATTATACAAACAAAAGCCAAATTTCCAAATAAGTTGCTACACAATCCATACTACTCGTAATATTATTATACCTCTACCGACCCGATTTTGACGAAATTTGGAATAGAGATTTTTCAAGTACAGGGAAAGGGCATTGAATGGTTCTGTCCCACGGGGAAAAAACTAAAAACTTTTTTGTCGAGGGTGGTGTCCTTGCACCCCGTGGGACGTAACTATCATACGTAATATAAAACTATATTTGGTACAAGATAAACTACAATACTATAAAAAAGACTTCAATTTTATATATTAAAAAATGGATTGTGGAGATTTTTAATTTCTTTTAAAATTGCTCCCCATGCTATTTTTCAACTATTAAACAAAAAACACACACACACACTTTGCCGTCATCTGTGTTTCCCGAGCGGTACAACTTGGGTATCTTCAAGGCACGAGTGAATAGGTACCTTTCTAGGCGTCATACGTGATCCATCGTCGACCGCATTTTCACTTTCCATCAGGTGGGGTGTGGTCAAACGTAGGCCTATTTAGTATAAAAAAAAAAACACATTTAAAATGTGTGCAGCAATATTGTGCAGGGCTTCTCTTGAGGTATTTCTAAGAAGTCAATTGTATGAATTTATATTGCAAAATGTAATTAATGGAACTAGGCGTTACTTTGCGGAAATCCATCACAACAATTATTAGACAATTACTTTTAGAGCGGAATTAACACTAAATAATAACTAATAATTATTGCAAAATGTATCAAATAATGCGAGCGCGACAGCGTCAAATTTAATAAACGCGTGTAATTACTTATGTCACAAAACTCATCTACTTAATATAAATTGAAAATAACCAGCAATCATTTTGTTGATTACCTATCCAAACTTAGAGCGGGTCTTAACTTTAAATCTTTGTTGGCATAATGAAAAGAAGATTACCTTTGTAACCCTTTCCTAAAATACCTCGTTATTTGGTACCATAATGGAGATTTTTGTTGAGATATTTTTTCTTTCTTGCCTTCATTAAACACCACCTTGCCTCGAGATTATTACAACAAAGACGATGCTAAAGTAAAAAAAATATAAATCACACTAATACTATTAATGCGAAAGTTTGTGAGTCAGTGTGTATGTTTGTTACTTCTTATGCCTAAACGGGTGGACCGATTGAGTAGAAATGGTATAGAGATAGCTTAGACCCTGGAATAACACATAGGCAGTTCGGGTAAAACCGCTGGGCGCAGACTAGTCTAAATATATATTAAGTAAAGAGTGACTAACTGAGTGATCTATCAACCCACAGCCCAAACCGCTGAACGGAGTAGAAATTTGGAACACAAATAGGTTTCATGACGTAGACCTACGCTAAGAAAGGATTTCTGCACGCGGGCAAAGGCGCGAGCACAAGCTAGTATAATTATAAATCTGCGCTAATATTTGATTTACTTTTTGTGACAAGTGATTAAATGTTTCTTTTTTGTTTAAACTTTAACCTTTGACTACGATATCGCCTTCTTTAACAATAAGGAGATCCAAGATGGTAGCAGACTAAACTTGGAAGGCAGAATAAATTAATCCCTGGCTTCACTAAACATCGTACCGGAAAAAAATAATAATTGGGGTTTATACTCCAACAGAACAGGTTACCCTACTTACACTGTCAGAGTCAAATCACAATTTATAGGTTGTGTGGCTAACCTATATGTCGCAGTTTCAGGTCGCCGAGATTACTACAGGGCCTGCAACATGACCCAACGACTGCCTCCTACATATCTTATAGGAAACAGCCGGGACCCACAGTTTTACGTGCCTTCCGAAACACGGTAGCGTCCAGGCCAAAATCTTTGCCACACTGAGATTTGCACCCAGGACCTCCGGCATACAAACCGGTCGTATGACCACTGGGCCACGGACGCTACAATAAAGTTGTAATGAGTGCTTGGCGACACGTTTATGTCCAGTGGGTAGTAACTAGCCATGGCCGAAGCCTACTAGTATGCAAAAAATGCAAGGAGAACGGCACATTTTTAAACTTATATGCTTTAGCATCTTATGGGCCAGCATAGCAGTGCGAATGTAATAAGCTGGAGTATCGAAAACATCGTGATCGTCTCGTACATCTCAGACTATATTTTTTAGACCATAAAAAATCATTATAGCTCCACTGAAGGGTCAACTGTTTAAATATATAATTAACCTTCACCATTTTGTAACACCTTTGTATTATCCATTCGCCTTTGTAATTCTAATACACCTGTATCAAATGCCACTTACTCGTTTTAATAAGCCTAATTTAACGGTGAGAGCGTCTCTCAATTCGAGAGATCCATCTGGATAATTTTACACAACTTTGTTCATTATTTTGACGGTACGCGGTTCTGTTGGAAAGGTAAAGGCCTCAACCCTGAGTGCCGACTCCGGTAGCAAAACAAAACTGTCTAAAAATTTCAAACTCAATTAAAATTATTAATTGCAAAGACATTGATTTAATAAATGGATTTTTACGATTAAATAATAATATTTAAAGCGTTAAAAGCTAGAATGTGAATATCTTGGTGTAAGATGTTTATAGTTTTATTAGTTCTTTTATGAAATAAAGACGAAATTCCAAATAACAATCAAAACCACAACTTATAAAACCAAACTTCACACCTTTTCTTATTAAACACTGATCTTGAGTTGTTGCTGAAGCTAACCTACAAAGACATAGGTAAGGGCGATAAAACAGGTTATGCAATACAAAATTTACATTTTCGATACCTACATGAAAAGCTGTCAAAACAAAATGAAGTGACAAACAAGCTACGTGGCCGATACGAAACTAGCTGTTAGACGCAGGTTTGTCTGTGGATTTAGGTTTTTTACATATGGGTGGGCCCTCAGGTTTGAACTTGCCCTAAAACGGGTGAAGACTGTGCATATGATATATAACAAACTAGCTGTGTCCCGCGGTTTTATTCGTGTAAGGACTTACACGAAGAATCTGGACAGATTCTTTGAAAAATCTGCATAAAACCTATTTGTTCTTCTAGGTTTCTAGCTATATACCTACGTAATAAGTTATCGGTTCAGTGGTTTTTACATACAAATATGAATGTGTATTGACATTCCCTCATATGTGTATAGGTAGCTACTCACATAGTCACTTACAAACTATATTTTCGAGTGATACCGGCAGAATCGTTTGAAAATACCGGAGTTTTATATTCAAACTCGGAATTTCCAATTTTAATCACAATAAAAACAAAAAAAGTGAAAAACCCGACCGCGTTTCAGTATAAAAATCCGCCTTTTTAATTTTTACATACTCAGTGTCTTACAGAAATATTACGTATTAACTGTAACGACACCTCTCAATCTAAAATCCATCGAGCCGTTCAGGCTACAGAGCGTGCTAAACAATTGTACATCATAGACGACCTCTGTGGCGCGGTGGGCTAATACCCGCCTGCAACGCAGAAGGTTGCGGGTTCGATTCCCGCATGGGACAAATGTTTGTGTGATCCACAGGTATTTGTTTCTGGTCTGGGTGGTTTTTCAATATCTATTATATGTATGTATTTACAAAAGAAAAGTATATAAGTATTATATCCGTTATTCTAACCACCATATTACAAGCATTAAATTGCTTAGTTTGGTGTTAGGTGGCGCTGTGTGAAACGTCCTGAAATATTTATTTATTTATAATAATATGTACATACATACACATACTCTCAAAAAACATAACCCTCCTGGTGCAGTCGGGTAAAAAATAAAGTCAAAAGGCTTGTCTAGAGTATAGTAAATTAGGTTTTGATAACTTATCAAATAGTCTTTTTAGTTTTAAACGCTTACCCAAGGAAGCCAGCAATGAAATGACCACAGGCGTTACGATGATCCAGAAAGCATCGCTGTCATCCGTCCAGCATCTAAACAAAAGAAGTATGATGTTAACACTCTCTTTATAAGCGAATATCGAGAGTCGAGATACAGTTAGAATGTACGCACCACAGAACAGATTTAATTACGCTTTGAAATGCTACTGTAACGTATTTATCTTTGCCGGAGTGCAATCCATGCAGCGAGGCGAGCGTCGGGCTTGTCTTCAGCCGCTCGCATAAATAAAGCTTGTAATACCAGTTTTCAAGTTGAATATAATACCTACTATATTAGTACTTTTATTTATCAAACACGATTCGCTTTTAGGTAAGAAGGTAACCATTTTATCTACATGTTATTACATCTTTAAAAAATCTTCCGCATGCAGTAGCGACACAAAACTGCATAGAAATACCCAGCGCGGTATTTATCGACACCGTGGAAGCGAATATTGATTTTCAACAGGTAAGTAAGTTTTTATTATATATCTGATGATTTAAGAACGTGCTAAAATTGTTAGAATACGCTACTGACCCCTAGTACACCTGTAATGAGCCGTGATACACTTAAGTGTCCGTAGTCTACCCCCAGCTATAAAAAAGGTAGTTAAAGAGAAAGTCTTTTAAAATTTCTGATCTGTGTTAAACGCTGAGTCAATAGTGCCTCAATATTTGCCGGCCTTACGACTCAGTTTGTTCATGAGTGCGCATAATAAGAACTAACCGCAGAGCATAGTGCTTGTTGAGAGTTGACCCTTATATAATATAATAATATGTAGGCAAACATCTAACCATATCGGCTTTCCTATTATGTTCAAAGAACTTTCGAGGCTTCTGAATTAATATACACGTTTTATATGAAAAAAGTAGACTCCCTCAAATAATTAAAACTGAGTCCTAGTTAAATTAATACTATTGTTTATAAGAATTAGATATTCATGTATAAAATATAATAATGACCTTTTTTTTTAATTATGTAGGTACATACTAAAATTATAATATGATGTTAAACAATTGTTTTTATCATATTTTCCTCAGAAGTGAACTTGCAATAATAATAATATTATTATTATTAATAATAATATTATTGCAAGTTCACTTCTGAGGAAAATATGATAAAAACAATTGTTTAACATCATATTATAATTTTAGTATGTACCTACATAATTAAAAAAAAAGGTCATTATTATATTTTATACATGAATATCTAATTCTTATAAACAATAGTATTAATTTAACTAGGACTCAGTTTTAATTATAATAATATTATTGCAAGTTCACTTCTGAGGAAAATATGATAAAAACAATTGTTTAACATCATATTATATTATGCATCACATAGTTGACAGTCATAAATATCTTTATTTAAAAAAAAAAAATTGTGCGTGTACTAGTTTACACACGTAAGAAGTGAAACTTCTTTAATTAAATTAAATTTAAATTTTAAATTTATAAATTTTTTAAATTCATGTTCATTGGAGAAAGTGAAAGTACTCTTCGTCTGAACCAACCGTGGTAGGGGCAAGAAACCGTGACCGTGACGCGTAACCGAAAAAATGTGACGGTAAATTTTTTCCAACGCCGATAAAGAAGTTTCACTCCAAAAAATCTGTTAAATAAACCATCAACAAACCATTGTAAAAAACGTGTGGTTAGCTTTTGTTAGTTAATCTCAGATAACTATGATCCAGAAAGAGCTTAGAGGCCTCCAAGCTGAGTTATGGTAGATAGCAGCCCTGTACAAGCGTCTTTTTATGTTATAGAAGGAGAGGATTGTGCACTGCGCTGTTTGGATTCAGTACTTACTTCACAGTAATCTGCACCAGTTCTAGAGGTACACTTAGATCGCGGTATCTGTCTTTATTACTGTCTGTTTCAAGCAAGTTTAACGTTATTGTTTGTGAAATGTTTACATACCTCGTTAGACTTAACCTGGGTTAGATACTTGAATATTCGTAAGTGTACTTTAATATCCGTTCTGGGGTGAAGCTAAAGAACTTGTTATTTCGATAAGTCTACATTTAGGCGCCACATTGTTTTTGAACGCTAAACTTTGGGTCCCGGATGTCTGTAAGATATGTATCTAACGAGACCCTAATTTACATAATATTGCATGCACCCAACTGGCTCTTTAGTATTCATGACGTCATCAACATATTTGCATCTACTTAATATGCCTTTAACATGCACAAGTAGGATATCTAATATAAAAAAATCTGGTGCTTTTTATCGAACTCTTCCCAAAACAGATTGCCAGTATTTTTTGACAAACGCAGACGAAAATGCATTTGTTAGTTAGTATCTACCTATATGTATACGAGTATATAGTATACATATATCTACCTACAAAATAAAAGTGGGACTCATCTATCAACATGTGTGTTGCGTTAACGAATAGAGTTGAAATTTGTCACACGAAAATTGTATATTGTAACGTAGAAAAGGTACTATGCTAAGAAACGATCACTAATCTAAAACGAAATCTAATAAGCTCGTGGTGGAGGAAAAGAGTATACACATATCCCTAGTGAATTATTCTATACTTCGTTTCAAAAACAAAGATAATTTTTGCGGGGTTCGAAGGTTGTATATCTATGAAAATATCATAGATATATTCACAAAAACTGTTATATCCGATATATCTTATGATATATATCAGATATATTATGAAAAATATCCGATATATATCCAATTTATTAAGATATTGATCCTTTAAACCCTGCAAATTAGCTAAAAAAATATCTTTGTTTTTGAAACGTAGTATAAGTAAATTCATTTGGCAATAATTCTAATTACGAACCTTTCCGTAGTCCCAGCTATGTACCGTGACACCGCGTAAATGAGCGCCACGACCAGAGATAGCCCCCACCCGATGGCCATAAAACACTTCATCGCCACCTCATCTTTTACGAACACCTGTGCAACATCAACAAAAATACACGGCTAAAGAAAACAAGCTTTACACTACTAGCAAATATAACACACAAAGACGCCCAGCTGTGTAGGAATCTCACTGTAATTCAATATACGCGTAGTCGCGAGCTCAATTTATAAATGGCATTCGCACATTTTCGCAAGGCGCTCAGTCCATCCTAGCGATGCTTCTCTATTATTCTTTAGTTTCTGATTCTTCTTTTTCCACGTCGCTCGGTCTTCAATATCCTCTGTTTTTTTATTAGTTTTTTTATACAATTATTTTAATTTAATTTTAATTGTACCTATAGGTATATAGCGGTTTTATTTTAAATTTTAGTATGGACAACGGACATAAATTTGATATAAACGAATTGAATTTCATATTTCAGGGAAATCCAATAGAAATGCCTTTTGTAAGCCGGCCTGAAGAGCATTGCGCCTCGATTAATTAGTTGTAACGCAAATTGCATTAGACTTGAAAACATTACGTCATCCAGAGATGCACCTATGAACTTGGAACCTGATTTTGGTCACATGTATGTATGTATTTATTTTAGGGTGGAAACCTTCTGGAGGTATTTATGTTGTGACATTAGCACAAAATAGTGAATGGAATTGCCCAATAAAGCACTCAGTGGCCTCTACCTCTACAATTAGAATTATAGGACTGAGATTAAGAGCACCTGATCCAATACCCTTACAATTTAGAAGGTATTCGAGTATTTATAGAATGTATTTTATTCTATTGAGTACTGAGAGATCTATTGACCGGAGAAGGCACAAAAATACTTAGAGCACGCCATTTTATGCGATTACCAACTAGACTAGAAAAAAAACGGCTCAAATGGAACATATACTATGTCCAAACCGGAATTAAATGTAAGCCAATAAAAATAGGCTAAATTCAGCTAATATTTTGGAATAGTTTAAGACTGAATGCATTGCACACATTTATGATATTTTTAAATTTCTTAGTACGCCATAAAGGATTACCCTGTATAAATATCACAGTTCCAATAAGATATCCTCATTTAACCTCCTTTTTAAAATTTCAGTTAAAAATATATTCAAAATCAAACCACGTTCCAAAGCTGCGTTCCCAAATACGGTCTGATATTATGTTATCCCTGTCCTCACAACTCATACACCCATACATAAGTACACTTTCGAAGTCCCATAGGTATCACCGCGGCGAACGTGACTATTCCAAACAACTTTGAAATACGAAATTTAGTTCACATATGTGAGTAAACAGGGTGATATTAAACGGGTATTTCCTCTCGTTATAAACGTGGAGCATGGTTATGAATATAAATTTTGATCTGTGTTTAAGCCATTTGTTAGTTGAGTAATCAAAGTTTTGATTGTTTTGTATCAATTAATGACTTATTTAATCCCGACGAGATTTTAATTTGTAGACACGTGTAGCGCTTTTGAATCGCTGAAACAAGGGCTCTCTGCAAATTATTTTAAGTAGGTATGTAGCAAGCATACATTTTTCAATTTTGGTAGGTTTTTCTATTGCTTTGTGACACAGATCGTCTGTGCTTTGTGTATCTTTTTTCCCCACAGCTGGGCAAAGACCTCCCCCAAATCCTTCCATGTGTCCCTGTCGACCGCCACCTCAGACCAGCTGGTATAATACGAGTTCAGGTCGTTGTGTATCTTATAATATAACATTGTTTACATACCAGTACCTACCCGTGCGCATCACCAATAACCAATTATTAACTTCCAATTTGTCTACATAGTATCAAGTGTAAAGCTTCCACCTTTCAAATGTAGGTACAACTAATAACCCAAAATATATAATTTAAATACGTGATATTTGTGTAGGGACAAATCGGATTCAAATAATAACTTTTTGTTTGGTAATGTCGTCGCAATCGAGCATACTCGTATCTATAGGTACAAGCGTTCATATCAAAAATATTTACTTGCCACGATACAGTATAATTCGCTATGCTTTAAACACCCAGCAATTAGCGATAAGACCGTCGCTTGTAAATATAACTATTATCATCGCCCCATCTTGCCCAAGGGCGCCCTACACTACGTTTACCAAGACTATGGTCTCCACTCGAGAACTCGTCTACCTCAACGGTTGTCGGTTCTCCGTTCTTCTCGGTCAGTTTAACGGCAAATGTGACCAGCCCATTGCCACTTCACCTTGCTAATCCTTTCGGCTATATCGGTAAATCTGGTTCTCTGCCTGATCACCTCATTTCTAATGCGATCCTTCAGAGAGACACCGAACATAGCCCGCTCCATAGCTCGCTGAGCAATTTTGAACTTATGGACTAGTCTTATCGTAAGTGTCCACGTTTCTGCGAACTGAAACCTGAAAACTTTAGTCTTCAAACACTGCGGTGTGGGTATTTACTCGCGTGTTATATATTTTCTTTAATTTATGGTGTACAATAAAGTATTTTCTTATCTTAACTGAAACTTACCACCACAAGTGCAATATGAAGATGCAAGCCCTCACAGAACATCCAGAAGTAACTCGTCACCATAAAGTAGTTCGTAATTACGTGCAAAAGCTGGCACCAAATCTGTTCAAAGTTGAAATTGTTTTTATACAAAAAATACGAATAAAAATCGTACATCTATTTCTTTAAAGTCTTTAAAGAAATATTTCTAGCATTGCGTGTGGGCTAAATTACGGAATGTCAAGGCTATAAATTTCAACCCTTTCAACCCATACATTCTCAAAAGCCTCAAAAGTAATATTATGTATGGGATGCAATGACAGTTGTAGCCTTGACATTGCTGCAAGATACCGCTGCATATACCTATATTATGTCCTTAAAACTCTTTTAGTGAATTGCTTTACCTTTGAGTGAAAACCGTATTTGCTTTTTTTGGGCAATCTGTAATAGAAATTTCTTGAAAAGGATCTAATGCTAATTAAGATTCCGAGGTGTAGTTCTAACAGAAGCCAATATTGTTCAGTGAGACACGCAATAAAACAATAATAGTGGAGAGTTAAGTCCAACTTTCAACCAATTGTATTAGAGTCCAGAACCAATTGTAACTTGCGGGATGTACTAAGTTTGCGCTGCTGACTGACCCTCGAGCATTTATTTGAGTAATTGCTTCATAAACTCGGCAAATAGGTAACACGATAAACTTTGGAATTACTGTTTCTTCTGTCCTGTACTTTATTAGGTTCCTAGTGTAAAATTTTATATTCGTTTTAGGCATTATTTTAGTATACAGACATAAATATTTTATAATTTGGATTACATAAGATAATATAATATATTAATATAATAAATTAAATCCTTAGAAGACCGCCCGGGTCGTTCCCTTGGAAAAGGGCCATGGCTGCGTTATCGTGTTGAATAGCAATGATATTTTTTGCACCCAAAATCCAGAGAGACCCAAGAGAGAGTCTCCGTTATTTTTGGTGCATTTGGCCTAAATCTCCTATGAATATGAAAGTGAGTAGTATAATACATTATCTATAAAATATATTATATACCTATAAAACTATAATACATAAATATAACTTAGTTAAATTGTAATATAAATCACAGTAAAAACCACATCCAATGTCTGTTGCATGGTTTAGCACGACATAAAGTAGGAGTTTGCGAATAAATAGAGATAGTTGCGTAAAGCAACTTTGTTTTGTGCTCTCCAAAGTAGATATATCTATTTGCTGTTTTTGTTACCAATTATTATTATTATTTTTACCTTGTTTTCTTGTAAGACAGTCACGGTGTTCACGACTGTCTTGAACCAAACAATCCACAGGATGTTGTTCAAAGCAAACGCAGCAAAAAGATGTATGTGGATACGAATACGCGTACATTGTAATGATCTGTGAAGAGATAATAAAACTTTTGGGATTTATACGCTTACATACATAAAAGTTGATCCTATACTCTGTCTATGTCAAATCATAATCATTATTATTTTGAATAGGTTGTGTGGCCAAACTAACACATATTATTATATTGCAATTAAAGTCGCCAATATTACTACGCGACCTGCAACATAATCTAACGACTGCCTTCAAAATATGTTTTACGTGCCTTCCAAAACACGTACAGCCAGAACTAGAGTACCTAGCATTTGTTATTAGGTGAAGCGTAGATTTTAATGATCTTTAATTTCGCCAATATCCGGACAATTGAAATTGATTTAAATGAGTGATACCAAAAAGGTTGTCAAGTGTTCATTGGTATAACATTATGTAGAGGTAGGTGGGACCTATATCCTACTCGTTCTTCGCTTACCGAAAAAATAAGAAAATCGCGATGGAAAGTAGAAGAGCTGCCACTGACACTGAGTAGCCGGTGACATAAATGTCGTTCACAGCTTTTCTGAACTGCAACAATTATTACACGTTAAAATAATGACACGGTAAAGAGATATACAGTAATGTGACTCCCTAGAAGCGGTTGAACTCAAGGTTGCGCAAGTTTGCAACGATTTGGGTAGGGTTCGGTAGGCAGCGAGGTGCCGAATGCCGAATAGACGTTTTTTTGCAGAAAGCTTCCGAATAATGGTTGTGAATTAGTAAAAATAACACAAAGTATTTAATTCTTTTTGATATTTTGAGTAATTCACAATAATAACGCCTATTCGGCACCTCGCTGCCTACCGAACCCTACCCAAATCGTTGCAAACTCACGCGATCTCGAGTTTAACCGCTTCTAGGGAGTCACATTACTGTATATCTCTTTACCGTGATTATGATGTTGTCATCATCTGCCATCATTTTTTTTCCTGGATATTATCCCCTACCTATTTGACTCTACCATTCTTCCCTTTTCTACAGTTTTTATTCTATCGTACCAACAACGATCTGCATTTTTACAACATTACAAAACGACCAACGAATATTCTTCTGCTCAACTTTATTCTGACATATTTGACATCTTTAAAATAATTCACTAACAGAAAGGCGAGCTTTAACTGTTTTGTATATTGTACGTAGGGTAGTGTAAATTGGAATGAAACATTCCTTGGAATCTCACGGGAATGGAATCGACATGGCTACTACGGTCACTCTGTAATAAATAAAACGCTAAACAATAAAATTGGTTGACAATAATGTGTTTTATTGTCCCCTATTTTATTGTCTGCCTACGAAAAGGTAGTGCTTGGCAATTTTTTTCTTCAATTGTACGCCTTTTGTAGAATTGATATACAAATACATATATAATATATAGCTAACTGTATTATCAGTTTGTAGGTCAACAAAAGGCTTCTTAATAACAATAAAGCCATAAGGGGCTATAATATGATGCATCTTTTAGCATGAGCAGTCTAGTTCGTCATTCAAAAACTGCTATTGGCGATTTGTATAGTTTGTGAATTTAACACTGCGACACATCATATGTCATGAGTGGACCTGGCCTTTATACCCAGCGGTGGGCAGTAAGTGGAAACGAAGCAAGTAGATAAATAAAGGAATCTATTTTATTCGTTTGAAACCTCTGCAGTCGCAAGGTAAATGGACATCCTTTCACGAGCTGATGCGACCACGTATAGCAGGAGACTTAAATGTCTCCATGAACGCCTACGTAGGTCACACGGAAAGTTTTTAGAACGGGCCAGTTAAAAGCAATTTGGGGAAAATTCTAGTGCTTCATTTTAAAATATAGTTCTTTTATTATACAAAAATGTCACTTAAATCTATCTGCCATTCATTTTATTAATTTGGTGCCAATTTTAAATTAAGTGCTCAGTGTGTTTTTATATTAAGTGCTCAGTGCTTCTTTTTAAAAGTCATACATTCACGTCGTTAGCAGAATAAAAAGGGTGAGGGACTACTCAGATGTATATGTCACGGCTAATGTCCGAACTGCGGCTACACCTAGGTTTAGCCGGTTAAACCTAGGTGTAGCCGACCGCAGTCGGTTAAAGTTAGGTGTACCTAGAAGATTTATTTTCGGCCTCACGCGTTTAAAACGGATTTTAGCCGTAGCATATATACTATATATAATATTATGTAGGTAGCGTCTAGCGGTATACAAATCGTAATTGTAAGAAAAAAAATATTGCTTAACATTTATCTAATGCCTTAGTAATTTTATGCCATTTTTTTTACTTCAGGAGAGTTTACTTTTGTTAACAGCGGCAATTTAAATTATTTCTCTTTTATGATATAAACAAGACGGCGTGGCAATGATAAATTGGAATAATTATGGTACGAGTAAATAGAGTAAAGAAGGGGTGGTGGCACCTATGCCTTCTTTACTCTATTTACTTTAGTTTATGTGTCAACGCCACGGTCGTCCAGAACGAGAAATCATATTTTATAACCCCTGAGTTATAGAAAACATACTGTAACCCCTAGTTTATAATATGGTTTCTCGTTCTGGACGACCGTGGCGCTGACACATAAACTAGAGATACGCTTAAATTTCAAAAATATTATCTTATCACATTATAATCTAATTCACAACCATTATTTATTAAGTTGGTTAATAATGAGAGACACTTACGAGCAGATCGGCCATGTTAACGCATGTTGTGTAGTTGGTCCGCGGGTGCAGCGGTTGCTCATGCTGGTTGTCCCAAAAACCATCTAAATTACACCTGTGAAAATAGATAATAATTGAGTCTGTTTGTATTAGTATTGAGAGGTAGCCGGGGTAGTTAAAATGTTCTAAATTCCCTAGTAGGATTGTGCAGAAAAATTTTTTTCATCCCCCATCATGGAAAGTGTATTTTTACTTTTTTACTCTTTGATATCTGAGCGTTATAAGCAGTTTTTATTTTCTAGAGGATAAAGTAACATCTTTATATCTCAAATTCTAAAAATCGCACTATTCTTTTTTTAACACCCATAAAAAGTACGTTTCACGGTCTTCGACTTCGGTGAAGAGTGGTCGTGGAAAGTGCAGATATTTTGGTGGCGTAATTTGGGTGGTATTTGACCATCGAAATGATGATTTTTTCATACAAATTTTCGATGAAAGTGCTAGAGCTTCATTTTCTACAATGATGCATATTATAGCCCAGTCAATGAGTGCCCAAAAAGGGTATGTGGATCAAAAAGTCGAAAGCAGAAAAACTAACTTAGTAACTTTGTTTGGACTACTTAGGAGATAAACATACTAAAAGTCCCCACCCCTCCGAGGTGAGCCCTAGGGGGGGAGGCCGAAGAAGGTCCCATTTTTAGGTTTTTTGCTTATATGTCAAAAACGGTGCGTTGTACGATATTTTGTTGTACTACATTATTAAACCTCATAAAATTTTCTACAACTTCGGCCTTGACATTTTTCATCTATCTCCAATCGTTGTCCAGCTATGAGCTTCCAAACATGGTTTATTTTGAAGACGCTTAAATTAGTTTTCCAAACAAAGTCGGTAAAAAATCTTACAAATTAAATTTGACCAACTTCTGGTTGTCGTATCATAATGAAACTTTGCAAATGTCTAGAAATCTGATGACAGTTTAATAATCTGGTACCACTGAGCTGATCTGATGATGGAGCCAGGAGGTGTCTAATGAAACTCTTCAACGGCTATTAATAAACCCGTCGAGTTTGGGCACATTACATTCGAATCGATGTGACTTTTTCATAACACTTGCTGTCGAGGGTCTGATAATGGACCAGGAGGTGCCTACGTCTCATCAATCCGAATGTAATGAGCCTAAACCCGCCGGTTTTACTAATAGCCGTTGAAGAGTTTCAGTAGACACCTCCTGGCTCCATCATCAGATCAGCTCAGTGGTACCAGATTATTAAACTGTCATCAGATTTCTAGACATTTGCAAAGTTTCATTATGATACGACAACCAGAAGTTGGTTAAATTTTATTTGTAAGATTTTTACCGACTTTGTATAGAAAACTAATTTAAGCGTCTTCAAATTAGACCATGTTTGGAAGCTCATAGCTGGACAACGATTGGAGATAGATAAAAAGTGGCAAGGTCGAAGTTGTAGAAAATTTTATGAGGTTTAATAATGTAGTACAATAAAATATCGTACAACGCACAGTTTTTGACATATAAGCAAAAAACCTAAAAATGGGACCTTCTTCGGCTTCCCCCCCCTAGGGCTCACCTCGGAGGGGTGGGGACTTTTAGTATGTATATCTCCTAAGTAGTCCAAACAAAGTTACTAAGTTAGTTTTTCTGCTTTCGATTTTTCGATCCACATTTCTTCTTTTACTGGACTATTAGTTTATGTAGGTATATTAAAATAAAAAAAACCCACCGAAATAACGAAAAGACGCCCTGGCCGAAGATCCCTACAATTCATATGTTCTGGAAAATTAATTATTTGGTATGATCAGGTTACCCTACCGGTAACCTGATAATTATACTAATTACTAATCCTATCGTGATACTAATTTCACTAAGAAGTCAATCATCACTATCAAGATATGTGACCTGCCAAGGCTCTTACAAAACCTCCATAACGACCTCAAAACCGACCCTTCCTTCTACTAATAATATATTATAGGCAACAACCGAACCCCACACTCTAACTTGAGTTCCGAAATACGGTAAAATTTTGTAAGAAGTGCTTATGTTCTTTATATTAGAGATCTCGAGACTAGTACAGATTGATTGCGGTTATGATTTATTTTCGCTCCTTTCACCTATATATAGAAATTTGGCCATTGAAAGCGGAACAAAAGGCGCCTCCTTTGTTTATCAGAACAACGGATTTTTTCTACCTAAACATGTAGGTACCACGATTTATTTTTTAAGCTTTCTTTTCACTTTAACGTAGGAATCGGTATTCGATCACTCTTAAATTGCAGGTCGAATCCAATAGAGGTTAGGGACACTTCGTTTTGTAGCACCCGAAACCCATAAGTCTCTATTTCAGGCATACCTACACCCTGAGACACTGCTGGTTCTAATCTGGCAAAAAAAATAGTATGAACGCTATTTACTGTGTGTTCGGAAAGCACGTGGAACCTTAGGTTTTTACAGTTTCCTATAAGATATGTCGTAAGACTCTTGGCGACCTGAAACTGCAACATATAATCGAGGTTTTTACATCATAATTACCTATGATATCATAATACGAGATTATAATATTATGTTAGCTCAGGTAAAGCTGTCAGCAAAACAAAACAAAAAACGAAACCATAAGGGGCTGCGCAGACGACAGACTATCCATGACGCACTTTTTAGTCTGTGAAAATAGAACCTATGCAATTATATGCAGTAACGCACACGACGCGCAAAAAGTCCGACGCACAAATAATCCGTGTAATTCGGGCAGACCGCACCGCGCCGCTCCGCACAAAAGTGTGTGAAAAAATTGAACGTTTGCTTCAACGCGCGCTAACGCAGACGGCACACACTTTAGTCGGCAATCTGCATTTGCTAGGGGTGGACGTAACGCTTCTTTCTTCTTCTTTTTCTGTACTTCATGTACAAAATAATACTTCGCGATCTCTGCACGATTTCCATAGCGTCTACGTCCCTACAGCTCTGCCGACAGAATGATCGAAGATGTGCGTCGTGTGCGTTGAGTCTGTGAAAAATCCGCAACCGACTTTTTGCGCGCCATGCAGACTTTTTGTGCGCCGCAGACTCGATCGCACAAAAAGTGTGCCTAAGGGACTGCGCAGACGGCACACTTTTTGTACGATCGAGTCTGCGGCGCACAAAAAATCTGCATGGCGCGCAAAAAGTCGGTTGCGGATTTTTCACAGACTCAACGCAAACGACGCACATCTTCGATCATTCTGTCGGCAGAGCTGTAGGGACGTAGACAAGCCCGGATTTAGCCAAAATGCCGCCCTGGGCAGTGAGAAAATGTCGCCCCCCTCCGCCGAAATATTATTATTTATAAACGCTCATCGGCTAGACATTTTGCTAAGAAATTTGTTGTCGAGTTCTTTCATATTATACGTAATTATGAATATTTATAAAAAAAAAATATACATCTAACTACGAAAGCTGTGTGTATAGCTTGCTTTGAAAAAGAGAAATTATAATTGAGAAATTTTATAATGCTAACTACAATAAGACCGCTGATTGTGAATTGTGACACATAGATTATAATACCGGGTTTTTATGTTTAAGTTTATTTTTCAATGTTTCAATAAAGTTTTATCTACCTATCTATCTGTCTACGACAGGTGTGCGTAAGACTCGCTTGGAGTGGCAAGAAAATTATAATATTATGTTGACTAAAAAGACTGCGAGCAGCTTGCTGCGAGCGAGAAAATTTTGACTACACAACAGTGGGCGCATACTTCACCCTGAGTGCCAAAATCGCTGTGAGCACCGAGAAAATTTTGTTTTTCTGACTATATAAACAATGGATGCATAGTTAGCTCCGAGTGTTAAAATAAAAAAAAATATTATTCAAAGCGCGAGAAGCTAGCTGCGAGCACCAAGAAAATTTTGTATATCTGACTGCAAAAAGTGAGTGCGTAGTTCGTTTTGAGTGCCAAAAATAAAAAAAAGAAGACGAGCAACTAGCTGCAAGTGCCGAGAAAAGTCTTGCTACGAAAAGTGGACGGATAGCTCGTTTGGAGCAAAAATCTTGAGTTTGTGTGGCCAGTATTCCAGACTTCTTATTATGAGCGCAAAAAAAAATTATAATAATAACCAGCGTGATTGAGAATACAAATTTTAATTCAACATCGGATGTTTATGGATTGAATTTTTTTTTTCTCGTTTCGAAATTTGCCGCCCTCAGTAAATTTGCCGCCCCCTGAAAATTTGCCGCCCTGGGCACTCGCTCCGAATGCCTCTAGTGTAAATCCAGGGCTGGACGTAGACGCTATGGAAATCGTGCAGAGAACGCGAAGTATTATTTTGTACATGAAGTACAGAAAAAGAAGAAGAAAGAAGCGTTACGTCCACCACTAGCAAATGCAGATTGCAGACTAAAGTGTGTGCCGTCTGCGTTAGCGCGTGTTGAAGCAAACGTTCAATTTTTTTCACACACTTTTTGTGCGGAGCGGCGCGGCGCGGCGCGGTGCGGTCTGCCCGAATTACACGGATTATTTGTGCGCCGGACTTTTTGCGCGTCGTGTGCGTTACTGCATATAATTGCATAGGTTCTATTTTCACAGACTAAAAAGTGCGTCATGGATAGTCTGTCGTCTGCGCAGCCCCTAAGTGTGAAGGGTTACCAACGAAAAGTCAATATTCCGGCCAGACACTCGTAGGTAGAGACTGTCAATACTAATCACCCTTTAATTCGTTGTCCTTTTCACACATTCTTTCATTTAACGCGACACCGAAGTCGTCCTATGTGATTACCCAATTAAGGCAAGATTTTTCCTCAAGGAACCTGAATACTCTCTTCAAACACGATTATTTTCTTAGGACTTATTGTCTTTTATCATTATTAAGTGAGATAAGCTCTCGAATCTCGTGATGATTTATTTGAGTTTTGAGTCGGGCTTTATCAACAGATTCCATAAAAAGAAGGTTTTCTCTCAAGTGTGTTTTACTTTTATTTAACTAAAAAAGTTGTCTGTTTCTAACCTATCTTCGTCCTTGGCCCAGTGATTCATATGTCAGGCATATTTTGGAAGAAGAAAAGTAAGAGTACCCAGTACTCAAATATCAATGTGTCCTAATTTGTCTAAAGTGCCTATTAATTGTGATTTGACTCTTACAGTGTAAATAGAGTTACCTGTGTTATTTTATACGAAGATGTAAGAAGACGAGCAAGACGATGAAATATAATCGCTAACCGTTTGGGTGTAAAAACATCCACACATCCATACAAACTTTCGCATTTATAATATTAGGATCATTTCAGGCAGCTATCTTCGACATACAATAAGCCCTAGGGCTATTCACTTATCGGTTAGGGAACCGAACCGAATACCGAATTGTCAAAAATGTATGAAATGACGTGTCATGACATGTCAAGTTGTATCTACACAATATGTCATTTCATACATTTTTGACAATTCGGTTCGGTTCTTTCACGGATAAGTGAATAACCCTGCTGATCTCTACATTCATAAAACTTCATTAAAAGTTCCACTCTCATTTTTTGATTAGCTTTATTAATATTTCAACATAGACCCAAAGGGTGAAGCTTTAAATCATGTTTTAATTTGAAGGACTGGTTGAACTCTTCTCGAAAAATGGATTATATGTAGGGGAAGCTGGGTAACAATGAATAACGTTTTTTCTAACGCTAAAAATTACTATACTCTTTATATCTAGGAAATTATTTTTACACTAATACTATAGATACATTATCGAAGCACAAGGGGAGCATATAATTTGGACGCTAACTTCAATAATTACGACTCAGTGAGGCATTTAACAAAAAATGGGAAATTATTCATAGTTCCCCAGGACTGGGTCACTATGAATAACTGCTCGGGTAACAATGAACCAATGGGGTACAATGAATTTTAATGGAAATATGAGGCACAAAAAGTGAAAAAAACTTGAGTTTGTCTTGGAAAATAACTTTCTTTGAATAATTGAAAATCAAATTGTATTTAACTCTTAAGGCTGTAACATAAAAACTGCATTTATTCATCAAAAATATATTTAAAAAACAATCTCTTCTCAATTGTAATTTAAATCGTAATTAAAAGTATAAAAATCACGTTTTTACAAGCTTTTAGCTACTTTCACCTATCTGTTGTCTGTCTGCCTGTAATCAAATCTTTCAAGTTAAATAATACCCACTTCCCGCTTTCGATTGAGCTGAAATTTGCGTGCAAATCGGATGACAATGCAATATTATTATGACATGGAGCTGATCTGATGATGGAGCTAGAAGGCTGGATCTGATGATGGCTATACGAACTCCGTAATTAATCGACGTAACCCCATCGAGTTTGGGCTCATTTGATTCGTACGACAATTTCTTGAAGAAAGTACATAGCATGGTTCTAGAATTATAAAACCTTGTTTTTTAAGTTTTTTTATTTTTATTTCACTTGTATACACAACCTATGTCTAATAAATATATGGAAGGAATGCCTGACAGAGTATTGATTGACTGATCTATTAAATCAAAGCCCAAACCGCGGAACTGATTGGGTTGAAATTTGAAGATGTTGAACATATCGACATTGTGTCGATATATGCCGTTGTCCGGCATCCCGAGGCTCAAACTTCATTTATTCAAATAGGCTACAATAGGGTACATTTGCAAGTCAATTTTATATTTTTTTTCAAATTTCAATGAATCCATTTCCAATTCATCTATTTGGCTACATTTTAAAATTTTATCAGAGATAGAGCGTTGCGCAGCTTTAAATGTCTTCCGAATGTAGTTACGTGCCATTTTATATACCTAAATAATAAAGGATAAGATTCAAAAGTAAATAAGAACGAGGTAATTTTCATTGTACCCCATGCTTGTTTGGTATGGGGAACAATGAATAACCTATTCATTGTTACCCAGCGGCCGATTATTCATTGTTGCCCAACGACCGTTTGACCAAACTAATTAAAAAAAATAATATTCTATCACGAGTATCAAAGTTGTAAAACAGAAAACACAAAATTAAAACATTACCGATCCCAAATTATCTATCAGAAAAATAAAAATTGAATCCAGAACTACGTGAAACACTTTTCAAAAAGTAGTGAAAATTTACTTTTGTTAATCATTGTTCCCCAATTTTCGGCAGCGGGTCTCTCTCCAACCACAGCTCAGTGTGGACTGGATTGAACGATTGGTATCACCCACGGCTCATTTCAGTTCATTCGGTGTGAGTGAATAACTAAAGCACAGATACTTATTGGAATTTATTCACTGTTCCCCATTATCCATTGTTACCCAGTTTCCCCTATCATACACCCAGACTATAAACTTTACTTACTCGTATGTATTTTGTTTGCGTCATCTGCCTTTATTCAACCTACTTAATACGTATATTGTAAAAGCGAAGGGTTGTATGGATGTTTATAATTACTCTTTCACGTCTGTTAGTTGGACTCATTGTATAGGTTGAAATAGGATCTCTAGGAAGCGTAGAGCTTTGACAAATAGGCTACTTTTTAACGGGTAATACATAAAATAGCTGCTTAATTAAAGTCATCGGGGAATTTATTGGCTAACGGGGGTGATAATGTGACAAAAATAGAATGCCTGAGAGACATAGAACTGTAAAGTAAAAAGGTTTTTCTAAAATTTATTGCATATTTCAATTTCGTATACAACGTAATTTACTTGAAATAAGTTGATAAACCCCTCCTCAAATAATATCAATAAAATATGTCATCATGAATTAAAAAACCCATCTAGTGACCTACATATAAAAACATTGTTAGATGTAATGTGTTGTGACTAGGCTAGGCACTAAATATATAAAGCTTTTATAATAATGTAAATATACATCATGATATAGACTTTATATAAAAACACTAAAAACATACTTACGTGATAAAATAATACTAATCTTTTTCACAGTAAAGAGTTTGTAAAGCTAACTCACAGTTTTATTTAAGAGACAGACATATAAGTAGATCAGCCTGATGATTGTTAGCAGGCACCGTCATCTAGGTATATACTACATTTACCATAATCTACACTAGCGATTTTAGGGTCCACGAATTACCCTTCAAATCAAAGCCATGCAGCTAGAATGATTATTTCCCCTTTACATTTGCCTTATGGATATACCAATATACCCCCGACATTGCTGTATGCCTTATTTAATTAATAAGATAGTTCATATTACATGAGCGATAAACTCGCTAATGTTGATAAATACTTAAAATACCTTCTAAATAGAATACCATTATTAATAACCACGATCATAACATCAGAATATATTTTTTTAGATTGAAGCCAGGACCTTGTTAAAACAAACTCTCAGCAAATGACCTTTTAAAGCAAACGGAGCCACCATTCTAGTGGATTATCTAGTTTTTCTCAGCGTATATATCTTTTTAATAGCTAATGAAGATACAAAAACGAATTATACGGAGGAAGTCGTTCAGTTTTCTGGTGTTTTTATAAAGTTGGTAGTTGACCTACAGTTCTATTTTTGTGGTCATCTCTAAAATAGCTATTATATGGAATAGATTAGTTAAAGGAGCGGCCTTCACATGTTTCAACTTCAACAATGGCGTAGCAAAACGAAACTCTATTAATAACCTATAAAACATATACAAGGTATTTATTATTCTCAAAACGCCACTTCGGAGTTATCAAAAGATGCAAAAAAAACACTAATTTTAGTTGCATTTGATTTTGTACTGGAACGGTAGGGTTTTACAAGGTTCATTAGGTGATGGCGAAAAGAGAGACGAATTTGGGGTTCAGATTACTCTTTTGCAGTTGGACGGGAGTTGCTAGGTACTCTTATGTCAATGTCAAAGTGTGCTCGGGCCGTTGAGCGATATCCGATACCGTCGCGTCGCATCGGCGGTAGCGAAACAAAAGTGCATAGATATATGCATAGAGATACGTATATGCTAGACCTACATATATATGGATATATCTCTATGCAGTTTCAATTCGTTCCCGCCCGCGCGTCTGTAACGAATATCGATCTAGTCGGAACAGGTTCAGGTCGGCTTTAGTAATCAACAAGATTTTAACCAATGTTGAGTAAAGTTTTGCCTATGAAAATGCAATTTTCTTTTATGTTTGGAATCGGATTCGGGGTAGGGTTCGTTTGGACTTTTATCAAAACAATAGCAGTGGTTGAAGGATACGGTCCCTTTCAAGTTATTGGGCAAGGTTATACAAATCAAGGATCTATGTATAGAGGGCACTGTAGCTAGTGAAATTTAATAAATAAATCCATTTATTTCAGGCAATATAGTAAATAGTACACTGCCAATACAGGAAATGTACCTGAGACCCATATTAATATATAATATCTACCGATATAGACTTACACACAAAGAAAATTCAATATAAATTACTGGGCTGAAGAGTCTTAACATCTCATGCCTCTTGAGTGAAAGGCTTTGGTGCAGAACACCTAGAATTTTACATCATTGTGAAATCCTGGGTGGCATTGTACTGATTATGGGCAGCGTTATCTCTTACCACCAGGACAGCGTCTTGCACGTCTTCTTACTTCTCGAGAAGCCCAAAGAACTTTCAGAATGAATTTCTCAATTACTACTCTTTTTTCAGCACTGTCACTCTTTATATTTTCTCTAATTAACATAGAATAGTTACGTTTCTATTACACAATAATAATATTAGAAATACGGTGCGGTGAGGTGTGGAGTGTGGGATAGTTTAAATGTCTAATGACTCAAATGACTTGGCAAAATATTGTACATTGGAGTTACACATGCGTCATAAAACACTTTCCCTCGCAAATTGGTCATGTTTCTTTGTTAAAGAGATTGACTGACTGACCGCTGGATGTATTTATTTTAGTATTACATGTGAAGTTATGTGTTTAAGTCTGTTTGTTACCTTTTCCCGGCTAATCAACTGGTCCTTATTGGTCCAGCCGTTCAGAGTTGGTGTTGACAGTTTGGGGTAGGTAGTAGGTGTAGGTATAGGCCTATGAATAACATATAATATGTAGTCAAGGTGTACTTTTCAGTGGACGAGCCCCCAGAGCACAGCTAGTAAGTATGTATATAACTTGATATAATGATAGATATCAGGAAAAATCTTCGATTATAATAGAAGATTTATTGAGACGAGTAAAACCGCGAGCAAACGCTACAATAAAGAAATATTAGCTGCCCCCAACGACTTTACCACCTGGAAAATCCTATGTGTTATTGCAAGGTCGAAGCTACTTGTATATACTAAATTTCAGCTCAATCGGTTCAGTCGTTTAGGACACACACATATTATTATGTACCTCTACATACCTTCGCATTTATAATATTAGTTGGAAGAAGGCATATACCTTTAAAATGCATAAGCTATTTACCCGACTGCGCCAGAAGAAAAGTGACACAGGGTATAATATCAAAAGAGAAATGAAACAAATGACAATTCTAATGTTTGGCACGCTCTGTAGCATAAAAGGCTGATGATATTATGCCCGATCCACATTCTTCACGAGGAGCGTCGGGAAGACGAGATCCCATTCTCGTTCGCCACGCCTCGTAGCGAGTATCTTTACGAGGCACCTGAGGAGATACACCTTTTTACTTTGTGTGAGAGTGACTCTAAGTGTATCAACATAATAAAAAAAAACAAAATGGGGAATTTTTTTTATTTAATCTTCCAAATTAAAGATGCCTACATAGAGAAACGCAGTCGGTTTTTTTTTCAATTACAGTTTTCTTCTTTTACATAAAAACTTATAGCAGGCTTCCTGCGAACCTATACAATTTATAATACTTTATCACGCCACTGACAATTCCATTTGTTACAATTTCTGTTACTAAATCAGTAATCCATTTGTTGTAATATACGCTATTTATATCATGAATTTATTAGTTTTCTTATCAGTTGATTGTCTTTTTGCATTAGGAGACACATAAATCGTATATAACGCAAGATGTGTAGCCAACTCGCTTTTTGGGAAACACGATCATAAACTTTTTTATTCATGGGCAAGCGGCATGTCTATTATGTAGCGTGTACGGACCAAGCGACCTTGTACTTGTGTGGGAAATGAAAGGACCTCGGTACCTAATATGTTGGATAACGTATAGAGATATTGCATGGAGCTCAGTAGAGGATCCCGATTTACGCTATTTTTGGGATTCCTTGAATCTCACTAACTCGTACGTATTTAACCAAAGGTTCTGAAAGGCTTGAGAATATAATGTCCTATTACATTATTATGCGCTATTTCTAGAAGTGTTTACTTTTTTAAATTTTACTTAGCAAGGCATGCGAGCCGTTTCGGGCGTTTCGTTATGGATAAGATTTGGTGGGTTGAGCGGACTAGCCTCAATTCCTCTATATATCTATATTTTTAATCGACGATAAAAGGAGGAGGTTTCTCTATTCTACCGTAATGTTTATTGGTCGATAATAGTGAAGACTCGAGCGTTAACTATTAGTGTACAAATAATAGGTATTATAATCGACACGTAGTCAAAAGCAACAAAGCATAAAATAATGCTTTGTTGCTTTTGCCAACGTGTCGATTTAATTAAAATTGTTATATCTACTTCTATATCAAAAGGGTTCATACTCGTAGTCACAGAACAATGTAAAACAGATTTTGCAAATCATTTCACCATGTAAATGGTGTGGAAAATATGTACTGGAAAGACATTTAATGACACTGAACCAGCTATAACGTTTTTAGTGTTAGCTTACAAACGAAAAATTAATCAGTATTTTTGGTTTGGACTTGTTTGTAATAGTCCGGCTCCTTAGCCTCATGTACGACGCCGTCCGGCAGAAAGCACGAAACTTAGCATGCGTATAGCTTTACTGATTATAAGAAAAAAAATTAGTAGAAACACCCCCACGACAATGTTTCCACCCCTCCCCCCACGTTTATGTCCGTATTTTTAGATTTTTAAGATTTTATGATTTTATTGAAAAACTATGTGTTGAAAAAATGTCAAGGAGAAGTTTATTCTCCATAAAATTCTCTACAATATTGTTCTTCAAAATATATTGTTACGAATTATAGTTTTCAAAATGTGATTTATTTCTTTTTATAGTATTTTTCAAAATGACGTACTTTGGGCGCAAAGTTCCAAAAAGTTCATGTAGTCAACTTTGACGCTTAATAACTCCGAAAGCTGACACTTTAAGAGGGTGGATATTATTGTCAGCTGTTAATTTATATAGGTTTTGTTATCGGTCGCGAGAAAAGCCCCCCCCCCCTATTTTAGCCTCTCTATTTCATCTTCTTGTTAACTTAAACACATTGTAGCTCCTAAAGTATTGATCGTAGAGCAATATAAACATTTTTTTTAAACGGTATCAAATGCCTTTATTGAGAAAAACAAACTAACAATACTACAGTTACTACAGCATTAAAGAACACTTTTATTAACCACAAATCGGCCACACAAGCCAATCTACAAAAAATCCAAGTGCTCCAAACGAATTTTTTTTGTTTTATCTGCAATAATTTATTGGACTTTTAGCGGATGCGTTGTGCGTTCTTTGCTTTCCAGAGGGCCTCCCACTGGAGGCGCTCGCTCTTTATTTTTATTTTTCCCATTTCTAAATTTTTTTTTATTGCCATTAATTTTTATCATGCTTTCTGCCGAACTGGGTAATATCGAGCTAAGGAGCCGCAATATAAATGTACCTATTTTTTGTGTATGCAATATTACTTGTACATGTTATGTTATAAGTTTAAAACACATGCTAAAAATGTGATAAATCTGTCTTACTTTTTATAGCTGTATAGATGTTTATCAAATCCGACAATGAAATGTGGACAAGGCTGGTATGCGATGGCTCCAGCTGGTGTTCTATCCCAACATGAGAAACCGTCGAAGGTTTCACGGCACCAAAGACCATTCTCTGGAAACAAAATAGATTTACTCCTATCTATTGCAATTTCGAGTTCATCTTACGTTGGACAAGCATTTATCGCTTGGCTAACGCTAAAAAATGTATTGAGATGACAGCCGATATCGTTTGTAGCTTTTGTTTGTAGTTTATTTGTCCACAACAACTGTCATACCAGTACATTTTTTCAGCGTAAACCGCTTCCCTAATTCGTTGGTTAACCGCAAGCGATTTGTCTAAGCCTGCTTGTACCACTAGATAGGGTCGGCACAACAGATCTTCCTTCTCCATTCCTCATTATTGTCTCTCAAATATGTTTTTTCACTCCCCTAGCCGCATATCCTCTTCCACATAG
Source organism: Hemithea aestivaria (assembly GCA_947507615.1). NCBI lineage: Eukaryota > Metazoa > Arthropoda > Insecta > Lepidoptera > Geometridae > Hemithea > Hemithea aestivaria. The sequence continues at coordinate 9,676,914 of OX382323.1, forward strand.
TTCATCCAAAACATTTTAGGGCATCCGTTTCTCGTATGGGTACGTAAAAAGAGAAACGAGGAATGAGGGAAGGCCCAGTGAACGCTGTCAAGTAGACCGTTATAGATGATGCTGGTGCATAACGGAGCAAAAGGGTCTTATCAATCTCCACTTTGTTGAACACTGTTGAAATTGGCGGGAAAAGTCACTAGACAGCAGAATAAAAAAAAAGAATCCGGTTACCGGAGGTCAAAACCACTGTTTTTTCAGTTTAGTTCAGTATATAAGAAAGTACTAAAATTTAATACGCCTATATTAAACAGGGATGAAGTTAAGATTAGGGATATACCACTGTGATGAAACTTGTTCAGTCTGCCATTGTATTCTTATTTTATTTGCGAGCAATGTTCTTGGCTCTCTGTGAGATCTTAAAATATTCATAAGCTGACGTTGCAGACTTGCGACACTGTTCATTGGATGGAGCTTAGCTTCTTACAAATTACATTCCTAGGCACAGAATACAAATCTAGAAGTAGTTTCATTACAGCAGAAATGAGGCATTCATAGTAAGCCCACTCGTTTGCATATACGTTATGATACACGCTACTTTATTACCTACTAATAAATATGAAGGCTTTTGTTTATTTTAATCTTAAAGACAGACCTCTTTATAAACAAAGGTAACTATACCTACAGACGTCTGCAATACGAAAGGTGATGGTTGCCGACGAGTGATCGTTTAAGTAGACGGGGTAACCCCCTCCCTAGGTTAGACCTAGCTCTAGTGAACATGCGGGAACACAATTATAATAACCACTCGGCGACACGGTTTTGTCCATGGTTGGTAACTAATAGCCACGGCCGAAGCTTACCACCAGTATAGCGTGTGGAAACCGCACATCCACAATCACATCTGCATAACTTAGCCCTTTGGCCACCACCTTCAAAACGTAATGACTGCGTAGGCACTAGCCGTTTTGTTTACGTAAAAGCAAATACACAAGCCAGTAGACTTATTATGAGTATTTCTTTAATCAGGAAACTCACGCTAGTAGTCTAGGTATTATAATATACAGGGTCTTTGGTTATTCAGTACAGCATTGGTGTATGGGGCCTTATTGGGGAGGTCATTGGCCATGTTTTGAGCGCAATATATGTTCCGGGAAAATTTACGGTTTTTGAGTAATTCTTTTTTCGATAAATCAAACCATTTTAAAAATTTATAAAAAAATAACCCTGTATAATTATTTATTTTTTATTATCTCATTACGTGGAAAAAATATCAGAACAATATTTTAATTAAACAAATTAAATCTAATTGGTCACGATAAAAGAATAAAAGAGGAGAAGTAACAAATTTTGGCAATTTTATGAATCCGTTGAAACTAAATTGCAAAATTTCGCAATAAAATCTTATCTTAACCACAATTTTATTTTTTTTAAAACATAATATATATTTTAGTGGCTTTATTTGGAGATATAAAAATTAAGAATAGGATAAGGGATTACAGAAATGTTGAGGTCACAAGTGACCAAGGAGAGCTTCCTTTAAAAATAATTATACAGGTTTATTTTTTATGAAAGTTAAAGGTGGTCACCTCGATTTAAAAAAAAAATCCCATAAACCGTAAAATTTTTGCGGAACATATGAGTATATTGCGCTCAAATCATGGCCAATGACCTCCCCAATAAGGCCCTATACACCAATGTACTGAATAATCAACGCTCCTGTATAATTGTGGCAAAACATCGCATCTTACCATCGTAGTCTTTTGTAAGAAATTTGCTGTGCGTTGCATTTTTTAAATAGTAGCAGACTCGCATAATCTTTTCCAACATTTCAAATTTTGACTTCTTAGTTGCGTCAAACATACGAATTATTTCTCCCACGGCGGGCTCCGTCATATTATGTATCTTTAGTTTACCACAATCTGTAACAAAAATATTATTATTCAGGGACGGATCTAGAATTTTTTTTCTGGGGAGGTCAACAATCGCCTTGATTTTAGAGCTTGCTGCGAGTGCCAAGAATATTTTGAAGCACTGACCGTGAAGAGTGTGCGAAATTTTTTATAATTCGGACCAAAAGTTACGCGAGAAGCTTATCCGAACACCATGAAAGATATACCTAATCAAATAGGTCTTTCAAACAGGTGTGCGAGCAGAGTGGTGTGAGCGTCGAAAAAAAAATATAATCCTAACTATGAACTATGTATGTGGCGAACAGTTTTATTCCTAGCATCAAAAAAAATATATAATTTGAAACCACACACAAATCCACACAAACCACAATCCTTCTGGGAGCGCCCCCTGCCCTCTCCTTAAATTCGCTCTTGTTATTTTTTACCAAAGGGTGCGTATTCGCTCGCATTTTTTGTCTTAATTTATTAACATGACCCCTGATTGATGATTAACATGATGACATGTCCCCTAGTGAAAACGTGGCTTAAAGCCACGTTTTCACTAGGGGACATGTCGCGGAGACAAGTCGTCCGACATTCACGTAGTTTGTCTTCTGCAACTTTGTCCCTCAACATATGACTTGTTCACACTAGCCACGAAGATCGAGGGACACGAAGGTCGCGCGTGTCGACGCTCTGCGAGCGTCGACACGCGCGACAAGTCCTGCAACCCGTAAATGTCGCAAGTGACGTCGGGCGACATGTCGCGGGACACGTACATTTCGTGTCGGGCGACAAGGTCGCGAGACAAATGTCCCCTAGTGAAAACGTGGCTTTAGTTTCGCCAAAAATGTTCCGTATAACTTTTTTTGGGCTAATCATAATTTGGCATAGGTAAATATTTAAAGGTATAGGTGGGTGAATCATCGGGCGCGCCGTCCTTTCGTCATATCGGTGGGTTTTTTATTTATCTTTTTTTTTCTTTTTTTTTTATACGAGTTAGGCCTACGTTTGACCACATCCCACCTGATGGAAAGTAAAAATGCGGTCGACGATGGATCACGTAAGATGCCTAGAAAGGTACCTATTCACTCGTGCCTTGAAGATACCCAAGTTGTACCGCTCGGGAAACACGGATGACGGCAAAGTGTTCCAAACGCGACCAGTTCTCATTAAGAACGAAGAAGCAAAACGCTTGGTGCGGGCAGTAGGTAACGCCACTAAGTAAGGATGCCGCTTTGCCGTCTGCCGCGACGTCCGTCGGTAGAATGGGCATGGAGGAATTAGTTCGTGTAGTTCCTGCGCACACTCTCCAAAATGAATCCTATAGAAGACCGATAACGAGGCGACCATTCAACGGTGTTCAAGGCTCTGCAGCCGAGATTACGTGAGCTTTTGGTCACCTACGAGCTTTTTGGCACGTCTCTCAAGTCTCTGAAGTCTCCAGTGTCTGAAGCTGGTATTTGGCAGTACCATCCCAAAGATGAGAACAGTACTCCATACACGACCGGACTTGTGCTTGGTACAGCGTTAGCAGCTGTCCCGGTGTGAAGTATTGCCTCACCTTTGCCAAAATACCCAGCTTCCTGGCAGCCAATTGAGCCTTAGATTCGATGTAACTTCCAAAAGTAAGGTCAGACGTGAGAGTAACTCCTAGTAACTCAAGCTGGTTAGTTATCGGTAAAGAAACATTTTGGAAAGAAGGAGTTTCGTTGAATAGACTCCTTTTAGCGGTAAATAGACACGCCTGGGTTTTTGTAGCATTAAACTTAACCAAATTAGCTACTCCCCAATCGGAAACAGCTGTCTGTATCTGTTTTTTCTTCAATTTTTAACAACCCAGTATGTATTGTATAAAAACACGATTTATTCCAAATTTCATTCAATTTGAACCAGTAGTTTAAGAATTATAACTAGTCAAAGTTTTGTAATTTTGTCACTCACTCACTCACTGACCGATCATCAAAAGTCTAAGGCACTTCTAGCAAACGTAGAAGCTTCAAACTTGGTACATACTTAGAGTTTATTGTATTAACCATAGGAAAACTAAAAAGATATGCAATTTCAGTCTAGTTTTCGATATATATAAACTGCATACATTACTTTGTAATCCCATATAAATGTATAGGATTACAAAGTTACATTTGCAGTCAACGGTAAAAATTGTATAAAATCCAAATAATAATGCCATAATATGTACCGTAATAATGTATAAAGTCAGGGAAGGATTATCCCGCCTTCTAGGTTTAGTCTGCTCCCATTTAGGGGCGCATCGTCACTTAAGATCAGGCGATATCGTGGACAAAGGCTTACCTATACGAATATAACGAATAAAAAAAAAACAAAAAGTAGTGAGATACCTCCAAAAACATAACTTGTAAAAAATACCAAGTCTCGCAACTCGCAGTTCTTCTACCGTAAAAAGTTGTGAGATCCATGTATTACCAAGTCGGTAAAATCTTTTGTGTTTTAAATTAATATATTGACTTGGCAATCGCACTATTATGTCGGAATATTATTTGATTGAGAGATACATTGTGTTTTCATGCGATGGCCAAGTCGATCTATTAATTTAAAACACAAAAGCTTTTACCGACTTGGTAATACATGGATCTCACAACTTTTTACGGTAGAAGAACTGCGAGTTGCGAGACTTGGTATTTTTTACAAGTTATGTTTTTGGAGATATATATATTTACATACTGATATGCAGCATTGTAGACAACGATCTTACGAACACATTGATACATGAGGCACATCTCTAGCAATACCATCGAATTTTTGTATGGAAAATCATCACAAAGGATCAGTTTTTTATAAATCAATGAAATATTAAAAATAGAAGAAGCACATATTCTGCATTGTATTCTCAATCATACTATCACAACTGATTTCAATTCATTGACTCCAAGTATTTACCACCGAAATTACGCAATGACGATGACAAAATAGGTAGTATGAATAACTTTGGTTGCGACCACCCTACACCGAAGTCGAAGACCGTGAAACGTACTTTACTCGTATATCGGTGTTAAAAAAAGAACAGTGTGATAGTTAGAATTTGAGATAAAGATGTGTTTTCGTACATTTAAAAGTATAGTTTTTATTAAAATAATGTGGATTAGTGATTCGTAAGTGAAATTTAATATTTATTTTTGGTCAGTGCTGTGAATAAATAAAATAATTAATGTTACAAAAAAAGGAGCGCGCCGCCATGTGTTACATACAAGCCTCAGAACCCATGTTTAGCAGGAATTTATATTATTGAAATAATTATTATTAATGGAATTATTTTTATTTTAATACGTATATTAAATCATTATGACCCTATGTAAAAAAAGCTATATGTTTTATACAATTACTTGCCACAATCACTGTGTGACACCTAAAGAACCTCGAAATAATTTTCACGCAGGTCCTGATGTTTAGCCATAACTGTTGGTTGCCCTAAAACTAATGGCCGTTTATCACTATACCATAAAAGATTAGAGTCCAGATATTATTATGCCAAAAAAAATAGATATCATTATGCATACAAATATTCTGAGTATAATTACAGCGAAAAATATTGGGGCTGGATATAATTATGCCAAAAACTTTTATGGAAAGATATTTTATGCGCTAAAACATTATGGGTAACAATTTTAGGCTTACACCTTAGTTTAACACATATCCTGTGCTCAATTACACTAAAACTAACATGGAGTGCACGTTAATGTCTACTTAATTAAATAAAACTTATGTTTGTCTTTGCTTTTCTTCATAAATACTAGATTTGGTTATTTATAGGACTACTTACATGTCTGTCCAATTCGGAAATGTGTAAATTTAATCAAAATCGGTTCAGTACTTTTAATGTTATTAATTCAACATGTCGTCGGCGCTACGTGTGACCTTGATTTTAAGTCATAATAATATGTATGTTTAGTCTATAAGGTATATATATATGATATGTGTCTGGTACATTGCCATTGTTGGCAGTGTACTATTGCATGAAATAAATGGATTTATTATTATTATTATTTATTTATTAAAAGGACTCGTCTTGTTGTATTTTAATAAGGTTGTCCGAGAGTGAACGTGCGGGCTCTATATGCTCGCCTCAGGCTCGCTTAAAGTCGTTTTAATTCAACTACAACTTACAACAGTCATTGTACACGACAGTGATATTTTGTACAATGACTGTTTGGATAATAATTTAAAAATATTCTTCCAAACAATTCTGACTAAAAAACTGAATTCTTAAAAGATAAATACTAATATTTAACTTTCTGTCAACAACTATGATCAAAGCCCCTGTAACTGAAATAAACTGATTAATATATAATACAGGGATGACATAAAAGTCATAAATCTTAGAAACTGAACTAGGTATTCACTATGTCCGAATGTTCACATCTATCCCTATCCGAGCCGAACGCGCCGAACGAATCAAATTTTAAATTCTGTATAATATGTAATCTCATGAAACCTCTCACACTTCTCCGCGTCGAATCGGAAGAAGATTTCCTATACAAAATCTTACATTCGATTCGTTTGGCGCGTTCGGCTCGGATAGATGTGCGTTCATCTTAAGACTTATATTTCTTTCTGCCGCGCTTACTTTGGGCAACAGCGACTTTCCATAACTTCGCCGCACACATATTGCAAAGAAATTTTTGAGACTTTCCGAAGACTTTCGTCGCCCGCTGAGGAGTCGTTGTTGTCCAATGTGAGGTGGGCGTAATATGGTTGGACTCCGCATATTCTCCAACATAACTTCCTTGTCTTTTATTCTCACTACTTATGTATCAAAATCAGCTCATTGACACTTCTTTTGAAAATAAATGCATGAAAACTAAACTAAACATGTTTATAATGTTCAATTCAATAGCAATGTTATGTCAGTTTAAAACAGATGCCAGGTACCAGGTACATGCTTATCTACGTTGAAATAGCTTGGTTTGTTTGATTAGTTCCCAAACATTGGTATAACAATAAATCATGCCAAAATGGTATACGAATAAGTGAGTGAACTGATTGGTAGTAAATTGTGGGGTATATTTTTATCTACTACTAAACTAGATACTAAAGAAAAGAGTACTTTATTATTTTCACACTAAAATATTCTGTTTCTTTTTCTGGTCTCAAAAAATTTCAGTTTAAGCGGCTCAGCGGTTAAAGATTTTCATACAAACTTGTTTAAGAAATTATTCCCGTTCCCATGGGAATTTCTGTAAATCCTCACTTATTACTTGTGTATGTACTAGAAAGAACCTATATTTCAAATTTCATTATTCTAAGTTCCGGGGTTTTGTCTCTATGATGATGAGTCAGTCAGAGGCTTTATTAATATACTAGATGAAAACCCGGCTTCGCTCGGGTGAAATTTGACTCATAACATACATCCAGGTGCAAAATGTAGGTAGATATTTCTGTTGTCATCGGTTCTCAAAGAATATTAAAGGTATAAGCAAGCATAGATTCGCATGGCTTCGTTCGTTGTGTTTAATAAATATAGTAAATAAAAACTGCAAAAATGTTTACACCAATAATTTTTATTTCAAATCAACAATCAAAATAATAGTAGAGTCCCCGAGCCAAATAAAATAAACTTCCGTGGGACATCTCTCCGTCATACGAATTATTGGTATGTGCTTATTCGGCATATTTTTCTGAACATGAAAAGTGCGGTAGTCACTTCCTAAGTGTATGGGACAAAGATGGCCGCCAGGTCTATTCTATTGTACGGGTTGTATTAATATCTACTGAACCGATTTACTTATTTAGTTTAGTTCAACAGCGTTCTAAAAAAACTTTATTCATTACGATAAAGCTATAAACAACGGAACTGCAGCCGTTTGAATGAGCCTCGGTAGCGCTGAACTCATAGCGGTAGCTAAGCCATTAGGCTACCAAGGCTCATTCAAACGGCTGCAGTTCCGTTGTTTATAGCTTTATTGTAATGAATAAAGTTTTTTTAGAATGCTGTTGAATTAAGCTAAATATTATAATTGTCAGCTCTGAGCTGTTTTTGATTCATTCGAAGAAACAATAATCGTTGAGATTCAATCCTAACATAGGCCAAGATACAATATTCATGAAAAAGTTTTTCGGCGTAAAATAATGGGCTAAAATTTTTACGAACAGCAAGTCTATACTGATAAAATTGTAACATTGTAAGACGGCTTCGAGCAGTTCGTCTCTCTTCTCTGTGTTGAAGATTTTCATGCCATCCGAGTTCTCCATTAGGAAAAAGTAAAGGAAAGGCTAAAGGGTCAATATTGGGACTGGTTGATTTGAGTGTAGTTAAGTGTTGAGAATATTCTTGTACAGAGAAGTCTATATTTAATGGAGGTTCGCCGTTTTCTCCTACAAAAATGACCGCTACCTCATTATTTGATGGTGTGTTATACCGACGCAAATCAAGAGATTTATGTTTATAAAACTGCATTGATACCGAATATTTGGGTCGATTTTCTGAGGCTGCTTTTAATTCCTCTTCAGCTAAAATTGCACCCACCCTTTTGTATATTTTGACAAAAGGATTAGATTCATTTAGCATTGTTTGTAAGGACCTCAATATATTGCTTCTACAACTGTTATTTCTAGAATCAGATAAACGTTCATTTAATGCTGCTTCATTTTCAATTATGTACAATTGGTTGTATTGTGGTTTATGACCTTGCAACGGAATCAAAGATCCAGTTTTTATGTAAATTTGCCCTTGTACCCTATAAGTGAAAAATCCTGGAGGGAGTGTGTTCAAGTTTGAATTTATAGATGCCATTGCAAATGCTGAATTATATTGTCGTATATTAGCCTTAAAATGATTAGCATCAGACGTATTGCTTTTGTATAAATCTAATAATATATCAGGAATTGGCTTTAATGCTCTATCTGGGTCTATGTATACCTTCCCATTATGACAACAATTTTTAAAATGATTTTTAATTTTTTCACCAAAAAAATGAAGTGCTTGACATTGAACACATTCATTCATAGACCCAACTGAATGTACTGATACTTGAATGGTGTTATTTGAAAGTGCTAAATATACATAGTTAGTCCTGGGGGGCTGATGTTCTGTACTAAACCTGCTTGAATATTTACGTTTCTTCGGGGGTCTGCCCGCCATTTGGTATGTTTTCTTTCTCCTCTTCTTCTAAATAAATAAAATCACTGCTGACTGACAGCATTGATTCTAGTGTTTTCTCGTTGTCCGAAGAAACATCATCAGTCACCAGTGACTCTTCGATTACCGTCAACTCTTCGTTATCGACCTTAAAGGGGAAAATATATTCAAATAATAATAATTATTGTGAATGTATGTAGGTATATTAGTAGAGTCCCCGAGCGAAATAAAATAAGCTTCCGTGGGACATATCTCCGTCATACGAATTATTGGTATGTGCTTATTCGGCATATTTTTCTGAAAACGAAAAGTGCGGTAGTCACTTCCTAAGTGTATGGGACAAAGATGGCCGCCGGGTCAATTCTATTGTGCGGGTTATATAAATGTCTACTGAACCGATTTACTCAGTAGTGAGGGAACTCATAGCGATAGCTAAGCCATTAGGCTACCGAGGCTCATTCAAACGGCTGCAGTTTCGTTGTTTATAGCTTTATTGGAGACATAACCCACGAAAATCGTTATTTGAAGACTTTTTTGTAAATGGGTCTTACACTATATTCTCACACCTCCATCTGGTAATAAGTATTATTTTTCATTACACTGTACGCAGTGACCTACACCATTAACTTACCTGAAAGTCATCAAATAAATCTTGGGATTTGTCAGGTTGTGTAAATGTAACAGGAGCAGTTTTATTTTTTGGAAAATGGTTTGATAGTTCCCGAGCCTTGGTTATTCTTAACTGCCTCATTGTTTCTAGGCCACAACACTCGCAATAATTGAAATTGTCTGCAAAAATATATACAATTAATAATGTCAGTAACGTAAAGTCAGCAGTAAAGCCAAGTTCAAGTTGAACTTGCACATAGGGGTCCATTCCATTATCAAGAAAAACGGTAAAATTTCGTGTCTGTTTCTGTTCATAATACCTCAACACAGGCTAGGTATGCATGTGGTCATTGATATTATTTATCATTTGTCGGGTTATAGAGAAAAAATATTGCGCCGCTTACCGAGTATAATGTTGTCGCATTCCACACATCGACTGCACATTTGCATTTCCTTGCAGTTTCTTGCAAATATTTTGGCTTTACAAAAATTGCATGTCACTGGAAGTAAATAAGTACTTATTTTATTTAAATGCAGAATGTCTTACAATCTTATTTCATCTTATTTCATCTTAATTCACTTAAAAACACAACCTGCCTACATACCTACTAAAATACTACTCACCATCTTTGCGGAGAGCCCTTCGCTGCATCCATTTTGCCAGTGTCGAGTAAAATATGGGTTATGGTTAGTATTCTTTTTTCTATGGTTGTTAATCTCAGGTTCATGGTTCATGGTATCAGGTTTCAATCTCAGGTTTCAAGAAAAATCACATAACAAAGAATATATATATATATATATATATTCTTTGTTATGTGATTTTTCTTGAAACCTGAGATTGAAACCTGATACCATGAACCATGAACCTGAGATTAACAACCATAGAAAAAAGAATACTAACCATAACCCATATTTTACTCGACACTGGCAAAATGGATGCATATATATATATATATATATATATATATATATATATATATATATATATATATATATATATATATATATATATATATATATATATATATATATATATATATACATAGTCAGGTCATAAGTATTGTCACACAGTAAAAACTTTTCTTTTAGAATGCTGGCTACAAAAAAGTTTATTGAATTCGAATTTCGAATTGTTCATGAAAATAAAAATGTATACTTTTTAGAATTTTACTCATTTTTAAATATGGAGTGGACGCTTAAAGAAGACCGTGTTGCAGTTATTGCGTTGCATCGTTGCGGTTACGCGCCAATTCAAATTTTTGACATACTGAAATTTGAATATAACCAAAAGATTCGTTTATCGTACCATAAAACGATACAATGAAGACTCTAGTGTAGATGACAGGTCAAGAAGTGGTCGCCCTCGGTCTGTTAGGACTCCAGCAGTGATAAAAGCTGTGAAGGCGCGAATTCAAAGAAATCCCAAACGTAAGCAGAAACTGTTGGCCCTTCAGATGGGGTTAAGCAGAACCACGGTGAAAAGGGTGTTAAATGAAGACTTAGGGCTTCGGGCATATCGAAGAAAAACAGGATATTGTTTAAATGCTCGTCTAATGGACCTGAGACTAAAGAGATGCCGCGCTTTGTTGAAGCGGTACGCGAGAAAAAAATATCGAGAAATTCTTTTTTCGGATGAAAAAATTTTTACCGTAGAAGAGAGCTACATCAAACAAAATGATAAGGTGTACGCACACAGTAGTGAAGAAGCGAGCAACCGTATTCCGCGTGTCCAACGAGGTCATTTTCCATCCTCGCTCATGGTATGGTTGGGAGTTTCTTATTGGGGCTTAACAGAGGTACATTTTTGTGAGAAAGGTGTAAAAACGAATGCAGTTGTGTATCAAAATACAGTCCTGACGAACCTTGTGGAACCTGTTTCTCATACCATGTTCAATAACAGGCACTGGGTATTCCAACAAGATTCGGCGCCAGCTCATAGAGCGAAGAGCACACAAGACTGGCTGGCGGCGCGTGAAATCGACTTCATCCGGCACGAAGACTGGCCCTCCTCCAGTCCAGATTTGAGTCCGTTACATTACAAGATATGGCAACACTTGGAGGAAAAGGCGTGCTCAAAGCCTCATCCCAATTTGGAGTCACTCAAGACATCCTTGATTAAGGCAGCAGCCGATATTGACATGGACCTCGTTCGTGCTGCGATAGACGACTGGCCGCGCAGATTGAAGGCCTGTATTCAAAATCACGGAGGTCATTTTGAATAAACATTATTGTCATAAGAATCTATGTTTTGTTAAGTTCATTTTGGTATATAAATGGTTACATAATAAATAAACTTGTTCCAATAATTTTATATTAAACATGTGACAGAATTTATGACCTGACTAGGTATATATATATATGATAAAAATAGTGTCAAAAACAATATTTTCGCGAAACGTCAACGATTGACGCCACCGCAAAAATCAATATTTTTTTATGTTTTGTTATTCATATAAGGTTTTGATCGAGTCTACCGTACTCCTTGACGAAATTATATCATTAAAAACAAAAGTGCCAAAAACAATATTTTCGCGAAACGTCAACGATTGACACCAAATGAAAATAGCGATAGCGGTTTGTTTGTCAGTGCCGTCGGAATTTAACGAAATTCTCCATAATCCGAATTTTGCGGATATATGTTGTCGAATCAAAATCAATATTTTTTTATGTTTTGTTATTCATATAAGGTTTTGATCGAGTCTACCGTACCCCTTGACGAAATTATTAATATAGATAGTTATAGATTAAATAGAGGATAGCAAAAAAAATTTTTTAATGTTATGACATAAGCGGCAGCTTATCACTATACCCAAACTACAAAACCTATAAGGCTGTAATTTAGCATTAAGGTAGATCAGACCCTAGAGCGATGACTTTTCTGCAGGTTAAACCGCTGCGATGGGTCCTTAATCCTTTCGTGTTTCTTGCTCGTTCTTCTCATAGAGGTGCTTTACGAAAGAACAGAAGAGTATTAAAATAGAAAAATTGTAAAATTGACTTGCAAAAGTGCTCTATTGTAGATTATTTGAATAAATAAATTTTGAGTTTGAGTTTAGGTACCTACGGCTAGTACCTATAATAATTTATGAGAGTAAATGTACATTTTCTAGAAACTTCTTGTATGGGATGAAACTGGCATTAACATCAATGGGGTCTTCCTGTCGCATCTCAGGTTTGCAGACGACTTAATATTGTTCGCTGAAACTTCTACTGACCTCCAGAGTAAGATACAAGACCTTAATAATGCTTCTCTAAACGTTGGCCTAAAGATGAACATGTCTAAGACGAAAGTGATGTCAAATGTCTCTGGCTCCTCGAATTCACCTATAATGGTAGGAGACGAGGAATTAGAGGTAGTTGACCATTACATATATCTTGGACATGTTCTATCTTTTGGCAGAGAACATCAAAATAAGGAGATCAGTAGAAGAATACAGCTTGGATGGGCTGCCTTCGGAAAATTAGAAGACATCTTCCGCTCAAAAAAGATTCCACAGTGTCTGAAGACTCGTCTCTATAACCAATGTGTTCTGCCCACAATGACATACGGTGCCGAGACATGGACGCTTACGCAGGAGACTGTGTACAGAATAAGAGTCGCACAAAGAGCCATGGAGCGCGCCATGCTCGGCATCAAACTGCAAGACCGAGTACGCAATTCCGAAATCCGACGCCGAACAAAGGTGAAAGACATCGGAAGCAAGGTGATGGAGCTTAAATGGAGTTGGGCAGGACACGTGGCCAGACGTGGTGATGGCAGGTGGAGTCGGGCCTTAACCGAATGGTGGCCTAGATTAGGGCGGAGAAATCCGGGTCGTCCGATGGCGCGATGGACTGACGACATTAAGAAGCAGGCTGGAGGCAGCTGGATGAGGACTGCAAGAGATAGGGGAGAGTGGCAAAATCAAAGGGAGGCCTATGCCCAGCAGTGGGCAATTGAAGGCTGATGATGATGAATGTACATTTTGCATTTTGTTAATATGTACTGAATATTTTTACAAGCATTTATTTACTTTCACCTGACCCGTTGTCTGTCTGTCTGTCGGCCTATCTGTCTGTCTGTCTGTAATCAATTCTTGCAAGTTAAATTTGATCCACTTCCCGGTTTCCGATTGACCTGAAATATTGGATTCATGTATAAATCGGACGACAATGCAAAATTATTAAGTCATCGAGCTGATCTGGCGATGGAACTGGAAGGTGGCCATAGGAACTCCGTAATTAAACGGCGTAACCCCATCGATTCATCTTGACGAGTACTTTGGTGCTAGATGGTAATAATAATAAAAGTTTGTCTTTAAAAAGTTTTTTGAAGTGAAAACTTCTTTAGCGGCGCTGAGCACTTTTTTGTATGGGTAAAAACTTTAAAACTCGCGTCAGGGTCACGTGATGCTGATCGAAAAAGCGTAAGATCGAGGGGAAGGGAGAGGAACTAGTATCTCCCACTCTTTCTACCGTGCCTGAGTGTGCTGCTCTGTTGATGGTGTAAAAGTCGTCGAAATTATGGATGGAAGTTGATTTTTCTGAGAGATAAAATTTAATGTAATATATAAATAACGATATAATATTATAAATAACAACATATAAATTGTCATATTTGTGTACGATAGCGCAATAAATAAACATTGTATTCTACCTCATAAATGATAGTACTTTTATACTTATAATTAAACACAACGTTAATATTGAAGTTTTCACTTCTGCCGGCACTCCCGGAGTGCTACCTTTTTTTTTTTTATTTTCCACTTGTTTATAATAAAACATGTTTATTTAAATAATGGCTGCAAGCTTTAAGTAGGTAACTGATATATCTCACAGAGTCGTCGATGTCATAAACATTTCCAAGAGTTCCATTGAAGGCGGATGAAAGGTTTTGAATATTTGATGGGTGTTTCAAACTTGTTTTTACAGCGGAATTGACTGATGAAAAATTTTAGAAAATCATTTACGTTTTTCGACAGATTATGGTGATTCTCATAAAAAGTAAAGCCCATTATAATATTTATATTTTATAATTAGTCTAATATTAAAATAAGCTTACGATCTATTCTCAGACCAAATTTTATACTTTATTAATAATACCAACCTATACATACATAAACCTAACCACCCAAACCTTTACCTATACAACAAATACATCGAAATCGGTTAAGCCAAATATAAATAAAAATTCTCGAAAAAAAGTCTTGAAACCTCAAGATTCGATTCATATTGCATTCTAAACCATTAATTAGTGCCTAGCCTAGTGCGATTAGACCGCCGATTGTTTACCTAGCATTAAGATGTCTCTATCATTAAGCTTTTTTGTAATCGTTTGGTATGCAATAAAGTATTATTCTATTCTATTCTAATTTGAATGTAATAATATTTTATATAAATAGGCCAAGCTCTAGTCGGGCTACGCGCAATGTAGCTTCCGTAGTACTGGCAATTCGTATATTAGGTAACAGCCATAACTTTATCAACGATATCTTTAAAAGTAATGAAGATATATTAACCGTTATAGTTTTCCTGGAAAGTTCATGGTTGAAACCATATTCTTGATATTTCAGATTTTTAAAGCTAGTAGTTTAGATATATAATTTAGATAGTTAGATATATTAGTTAGATATATAATTTAGATAAAAAGTTTTTAACTTGAATATCTTTTAAACGGATCACTAAATCGAAAAAGTTACTTGGCAACCCGTCCCTCATTTCGAAATACCTATTCAACGATACGCTACATGATGGGATCAGCCTGAAAAAAAATCATCCCTATCTTACATGTTTGGGAGGTAGAATTAATTAAATTTTTAATTAAGTAGGTTTTAAAATTGTATGATTGTTTAATATTATTATAATCGTAATTGAATATTTAATAAATATAAAGTTGTAATATTATGGAAATAAAGGAAAAATTAAATTTGTATTATTTTTTGTACCATTTTCTTACCCTTACTATTGTGCTTATTTGTACGAAGTTACAGCTTTAAAGGACTTATAGTTTCTCCGTTAAGCCTCGGACAGACAGACGGACAGACGGACAAAGCGAAACTACAAGGCTTCCTTGTTGACTACGGAAGCCTAAAAAGTGTGTGCTTTGCACACTTGTAAGACCAAACACCAAGTATTAGGTACTTACTATTAATATAACAATAAGTATGCGTATACAAGGTTATATTTAAAACACCTGCAACTTTTGATAATTTGTTACATTTTTCTTTCATACAAAAATCAATATCAATTTAATATTGTATATATACGTGGACAGCATAGACTAAATAAAAAAACCATCTGGATGATCTTTTTTTTTATATTTTTTTTATACTAAACTAGCTTACCCGGCAAACGTTGTTTTGCCTTATAAATAATTTCCTAGTAATTTCTAGTGTAGACAAAAAATAGCTTACTTATTGGAAGTATGTATGTATTTTAAAATGTATATATTGTATGTATGTAAGAATGTGGTAATAAGCATTATTTTATAGAAAAAATTTTCAAACAAAAGTAAAAAATTAAATTTTATGAAATCATTGTCTCTTATAATTTTTTCATACAACCAATATTTCCATTGACATTTCAAAATAAAGATTCATAATGATTGATTTTTTGGAAACTATGAAAATCTTAATTGTTCAATTACATTTTTTTAATAAAATTAAATTAAAATTACATTTTTATAAGATCAACAACATTTTCGATATAAATAAAAAAAGTATACTTACAACACAAAATCCGTTGTTATTGAAAGCTCGTGTCACGTGTTGAGTACTTTTGAGGTTATAAAATCACTTGATTAACTAATCTTGCAAAATACACTCAAAATTGATAATTTAATAATTATTATTGATAAAATAGGAATGATTAAAAGTTAATATGAGAGTTACACTGAGATAGCAAAATAATAATTGTCAACGTTACTACTACACTTGATGCATAAACAATAATGATGGCCGACAACTGTGTAGGGAGTGAGAAAGAAAGGAGACCGGCTTCGTTCTCATCCCTACTCCGTGCTGTTTACTGGGTCAGAAGTGACACCTGTAGACATCTGGCGGGGATAACTAATTAAATGACGATTGATCAGTTTTCGACCGGAGAGGAAAAATGATTAAATTACTAAAATGGCTATTAAAAAATAATGGTTGATCGTAGAAGGGTGAAAATTGAGGATTGTATGTATTTTTGTATGTTGTATCATAAAAAAATAGAAATTAAAAATTTTTTCTAAAAAATAAAAAATAAAAATTTGAGGTGGATTACCCCTAACATTTAGGGGGATGAAAAATAGATGTTGGTCGATTCTCATAGATACCGGATAAGCACAAAAAATTTCATCAAAATCTGTCAAGCCGTTTCGGAGGAGTATGGCAACGAAAACTGTGACACGAGAATTTTATATATTAGATAGGCCTACGTTTGACCACATCCCACCTGATGGAAAGTGAAAATGCGGTCGACGATGGATCACGTATGATGCCTAGAAAGGTACCTATTCACTCGTGCCTTGAAGATACCCAAGTTGTACCGCTCGGGAAACACAGATGACGGCAAAGTGTTCCAAATGCGACCAGTTCTCATTAGAAACGACGAAGCAAAACGCTTGGTGCGGGCTGTTGGTAGCGCCACTAAGTAGGGATGCCGCATTGCCGTCTGCCGTGAAGTCCGTCGATAGAATGGGCATGGAGGAATTAGTTCGATCTGAATAATTATTTTTGTATGAAAGCAAATGTAACAAATTATCAAAATACACATACCTATCACATGTTATTGTTTATGGTGTTGGCGGCTTGGTCCTGCGAGGATGCAAAAATAACCGTGTATTTAACTTTTCCATAGATACGAGTATTGATATTACTATGTTAACAAACGACTAAAACTTCACGCATATAATGGTCGAAGCTAGGCTCGACCCTGGGATATTGATATTCTCGATAATTTAAGCCGAGCACACCGATTTAGAGTAACAATTTAGATGAATAGTGCAACATCTGTCTTGAAGAACGTTGGAAAACTTTCAACATGAACACTTTTAACGTAATTATATGGCGTGGCAAGTGGTTTAAAACTGTTTAAAATAAACAGCTGTTTTATAGCAAATACACTCTTTATTATTTGTTTGTCTAGTGATGGTACAAAATAATTTACAAGTTACTATTGCCGTTAAAAAGTTTTAGCTCGTGGGATCTTGTTTGTGGGACAAAAACCAAAGCGCTATTTAAGGGTCTTATTATACTTAAGGTATATTATGTACTCTTAAAGTATAATTTTTATTAATAATATATTATGTAAGTATTTATTTACTTTTACAGTCTCTGATAAGTATGCAATAGAATATTTAAATAGTTCGTAGTTCGTTAATAGTTAGTAGTTCGTTATTCTATGCTTAAAAAATAAAATATTTTATATATAAAAGCTCACTCGCGCCACTTCGTCTGCTCCTATATGAGAGGAATACTATAGACACCAGATAATACACAAAACAATTGTTCGACGAGATTTTATGTAGGTACATTCTATTCTACATTAGATTGGTTCAATTGTCAGTTTCGTCTCCCAAGTAATTTTTTGCTGACAATCTAAGAATGGAACAGGATAATACGTATTCATTCATAAAGAGTTGGTGGTGTGCAAAAACTAGTGATACTTTTTTTTATCCCAGGAAGAATGCGTTACGCATCGTAACCCTACGTTGGGGAGCGCAGGGCGGTATTTGGTACTCCCCTGCCGAAGATGGGCGCGGCGGGGATATCCACTAAAACCCTGGGGGTGTTCCTGCGGAACGCCATATTGCCTGGGCTAAGGGTATGATGCGCTCTTCCGCGAATAACTAGTGATACCTACTCTATCCCAGAGTTACTCAAAGTGGGGTTCGTAAACCTAAAGGTTCATTTGCAACGGTAGGACGTTCGCGACAACATTTACATACATAATAGAGGGTGGGCGGCTGGACTGGGTGCTGAGTCAGAATTAAGGCTTAAATTGTTCAAAATACTCAATCACTCAATACTTGCGATGAATTTGCGCCTTTTGTGCCATTTAGTCATCTGAAAACTTTAATGGGAGTATGAGGAATCAAAAGATTGAGAAATCCTGCTTTATACCAATATTCGTAAGTACTATATCCATTACATTTAGATTAAAGGCTCAAGGATCTTCTGGACGCTGTCCCTTTTATATCTCTGTGTATGCCTATCTCAAGCCGGGGCACTTGCCTGGGCCTTTGAGAGTGACGTACTAAAATAGGTTCTATCATAGCATAAAATAAAGTTGCTTCCCGTGTCTGTCTGTCCCTATGTATGGTTATATCTTTTAAACTACGTTACGGATTTTGATAGGGTTTTCATTAATAGATAGAGTGATTCAAAACGAAGGTTTATATGAATAATTCATGCATACTATAGTAGAGCAACACTGCTAATTTTCTATTAAGCGCTACGAAGTGTGCACGGGTCCACTAGTTAATAATAAAATTGACCAAAATTATGTGACCTCATTGTCATTGTATAGTTGGTACACAAACTACAGCGATAAATGCATACACCGCTCTCCACAAAACAACACCGTACAATTAGGGAATACGATTTGTCGATCAATGCAAATCCACAGTCGAACTAGATATAGTCGCTTCTCTATGTTAACATAATATAGTGCAAGTTATACACTTTACAATGATCGTGTCAAAATAGTATCTCTGTTAAAAAGTTAAAGAACTGTAATAACGTAGTCACTAAAATATACAATAAAATTCCAAAGAGCGTAAGAGAGCTCCCATACAAATTATTTAAAACCAAATTATATAAGTGGTTTAATGAAAATTGTTTTTATGACATTAATGAATTTTTCAATTTTAAATAACGTTGATATAATTTAAATCGAAGGTTTTATTTTGTTTATATTATTTCATTGACATTAGAATCATTATATATTATTCATACCAATTTCATTATTTGACATCTTTTGTATTTTATTTTTTGTAACCATATCAGTTTTTGTATGCCAGCTGAGCTGGTCAAACATGCGTGCTTATTTGTAATTATTCTTATCATAAAATTGTTAATACCATGTTTGATGCAAATAAAGTTATTCTATTCTATTCTTAAGTAAATTATAAAGTTAATAAATAAGAATTATAAGTGCTGTGTGTGCTGTATTTACACAATGGTTTAAATAATGGTAATTGATTCTAGCAATACCTAATGGTTGTCAAAGTTTAGTATGTCTGTCCAGCCCAAGTTCGAGCCCCTCTCTTCTGTGGGATCCCATGGGTCATGCTACGGTCACAGCAGTGGCCACACACGAGATCCCGACGAAACTTCAAGGGTAGAACTGTCATCCCATACATTGTACTTTTGTAAATGTATGGGATGACAGTTGAATTAACAGCAAGACAAGTCTACAAAACGTCTGTGCTAGGGGGGCTGGTATGTTTAAATATGACAATCACCGAGGGATGGAGATGTCAACAATTTTAAGCACTTGGTCAAAGATAGCTTTTCTCTGCTCCTGCATAAATTGAAATACATCCCGACATCGAAAACGGTCTGGATGACGTCATTAGTATTAATTGAAAGTAGCTTCACGTTTGCTACTGGTGTACAGAATCTGCCTTAATAGTACAGTTTGTGTGTGTAGTCCACGCCCAAGTCCACCACAAAGAATGTGTTTTTATTAAGTTCACGCATTCGGACGGTCGACTTAGTAATCCACGCTCACTAACGTTACACGTTACTAATAAAGAGTAATAGTTTATTTGTCCAAGTAAAGCCGAATTAGGTTTTTTAGCCAGAATAATTAAGTGAACGCACAACATTGATTAATTAATTTGTCCACAAATACTGCTTAAATCTATCGATTTATTTATCTTTAGATTATAATCATATATCTCTTTTGTATATTAAATTTGAAAATCTAAAATATATAAAAAAAGATTCTGGAATGGTCATTATAACTTAAATATATGCACTAAAAGGACATCATATGGCTCGTAGAGATTAACCATTATTAAAGTGCACGCCGTATGGCTAAACGTCAGAAGCATTTTATTAGGCGGCGAGGTAAATTTTATTTCCGGCATGAATTTTTCAGTTCAACCTGACCTCAATAGTCCGCCTTAGTTCGGACTTCGGATTAGATAATACGAGTAGGTAGGTGGTACCTATGGTTTGCTTACTATTATCTGAGTAGGTACTAAAGTATGTGTTTTACGGAAATACGGAACCTTATGTATGCAGAAACTAGGACATTGTCCGTGTTAGGCATGTATTTATATCCTAGGGACCACAAGAATATATCGAGAATCGAGATAGATACGTGCGTCGAATTAAATGCAAATAAATGTGTCAATTTCATGTTTTCCTCGTGGTCAAATTTTAGGCTTCCGTAGTCAATATATTGGTAATATAGTTTCGTTTTGTCCTTCTGTCCGTCTGTCCAACCGCGGCTTTTACGGATAATTTTTTTTTCTGGTTGATTCTATCATGTGGGCTATCGTTATTGTAGGCGTTTTTGCGAACAAAATAAACATGAAGTCACGATTGTTGACGCTTAATTCACGGGCTAAGATTTTTACGACACAGGAAGCATTTTTCTTACTTATTGCAGACTCGGAAAACAGGTATATACTTGCGGCATCTCTTCTAACATATTAATGTACTTCGAAGGCATAATATAATATGCAAGTAAAGTCGTGTATTTAAGGAATAAGTGATTGTTACGCAGTAAAACGCCTTGGAAATTCTCCTTCTTTGATATATTATTCACCGTAAGCCATTAGGCCTCGTAATGTCTAAATAAAATAGATAAACTGAATATAATACTCCGTAATAGATTATGATTGTCATATATACGAGTACGTACAGCGACGAGCGAAGCTTGGAGGAGTGTTAGATTTGGTTTTCTCAAACAACAACGCAGCGGTAGTGGCCAAGGGGTTATGTGGTCCAGATGCAAATCTGGACCCCGCACCTTTACTTACTTTAATTAGTTATGTGCGATTGTTCCACTCGCTAAACTGGCGGTGGGCTTCAGTCGTGGCTAGTTACCACCTACTGGACAAAACCGTGTCGCCAAGCGGTCAATTGTGACCGGGTTCCGGCATTATGTAAAGTCTGCTGCCATCTATGGCTGCATTGTCGCTTAACATCATGCGAAATCGTGGTCAAATTCTTAGCTATAATGAATAAAAAAAAAGGCGCAAGCGAAGCGAGCATGCCGCAGTAGTGGCAGGCGAAGCTCCAGAAAAAAAGTGTCGGAGTATTTTATTTGTCATCAAAAATGAACAGTCTACAACAATACTCGTATGTGAGATGACTAGGTACTTCATTCAGTTTATCTATCTATTTTGACTTTCTAGTTTATCCTACATCGTTCTTATTCATATTAGGACCAACTAATTTGGCCTAGCCTGAACTGGTTTATCCTATCGGGGTAGTTCCCGATCGTACACACCCCCATCGTTCACACTGTTACCGAACGGGAAAAGGTCAAAAAAGATGTTTCGCTCGGTCACAGTGTGTACGATCGCTATTTTTTTTCCCAGTCGTTCACACCGTCGTTAACAGTGTTAACGATCGGGAAAAAAAAGTTTCGATTGTTCGCAGTGTGGATGAACGCTACTATTTATTCCCACTCGTACCTAAATCACACCTGAACTAACTTTTATAATATTTAGTAAGTGGAATCGCGCGCACTTCGTGGCGCATAAAACAGTCAAATAATACCTACATTTATTGTTTCATTTATTTTGTTAGTTATACCACGTATTACCACGTACCACGTATTGGTTTTGTTACTAATTTGGTACCACTGCATTTCAAATCTGTAATATCTTCGAAAGTATTCATTCAAATTACATGCTGTAAAAGGGTCATATTTTTCTATATCAAAAGAATTTATACTACATACATAATATAAAATCGCTAGCAAGCGTATCAATCTTTAAGAGAGAAAAGGGTGCACCAAATTCATCACTTTATGAATTGACTGTCACGCGTTACGATGTGCGCGCGGGTCAGCAAGTATAATAATATATATTATGTATTAAGAAGCAATGTTATTCAGATTATTGTATTAAAATTGGTTGCTTGTGTTGCCTTTACGGCAAGTAAGTACGGCGATACCGCGCCAGTAATAATAAGGCATAGTTTCGCATACCACCCCAACCGCATATCCTAGTGCATATACTATCAAATATCAAATAGAGAGAGCTATATACTATCAAACTATATAGTATCAAAATACTCGCCAAGACAAATCAAATAAGCCCAAACTCGATGGGGTTGCGTCGATTAATTACGGAGCTGTTTACTATAATAGAATATCAAAGTACCCACTTAGGAACAAACTACCGTTAAAAATATCAATAATATCTCTCATTGGTACCTTTATTTTTTTGCATCTTGACTATTATTATTATTATTATGAGCCTGTGGTGTCCCACTGCAGGGCAAAGGCCTCCCTCCCCTCTTTCCACCTTTCTCTGTCTTGAGCTATAATATACCATTCCTCCAGGTGTTTGTCCAGGTCATCCCGCCATCGTTTTTTGGGTCTACCGCGGCGCCGTTTGCGATTAAGTGGTAACCAGTCAGATGTTATTTTGGCCCAGCATTCATCTCTCATCCGACATATATGTCCAGCCCAGTCCCATTTTAAGCGAGCGGCTTTTGTTGCAGCGTCTGTAATTTTTGTTTGGGAGCGTAGTTCGGTGTTTGGGATATGGTCTGTTAACTTTACTCCTAGAATACTACGCTCCATAGCACGCTGACAAACTTGGAGGGCGAACCTCTGCTGATCTGTCAAAGACCACGTCTGCGCTCCGTATGTGAGAATGGGGAGAATGCACATGTCCATGAGTTTTCTTTTTAGGGATAGTGGGAGAGTGCCCTTCATTGTGTCTTTCATGGACCAAAAGCTCCTCCAGGCGTTTTCGATGCGGCGTGCAACTTCTTTATCTTGCCGCGCCTGGAAGGAGACAATTTGGCCCAAGTATATATACTCATGGACATATTCAAACTCTACACTCCCAACACGTATTTTGCGTTTTATGTGGTTGGTCATAATTTTGGTCTTTGAAAAGTTCATGTGAAGTCCGACCTCCAAGCTTGCCTCGCTGAGGTCTTCTAGCATGTTGCGCAGTTCCGACGCTGAGGAGGAGAATAGGACAATGTCGTCTGCGAAACGAAGGTTTGTTAACCTTTTCTCACCGACGACAATGCCTCTAGTTTCCCAGCCGCTTGCTAATTTCCTAAAGATCTCCTCAAGAGTTGCAGTAAACAATTTGGGAGAGAGTGGATCACCTTGTTTTACACCTTTCTTAATGTGGAAGGCAGGCCCTTTTTGGTTTAGTTTTATTGCTGCTGTACTATTATTGTAAATGTTTTGTAAAAGTTCAATGTAAGTGTCCTCTATTTCCTGTTTCTTAAGTGCATCGAATATTGATTTGTGTGTGATACTATCGAAGGCTTTAGAGTAGTCGACAAAAGCTAGGTACAAAGGAAGGTCGTATTCTACGTATTTTTCTATGATCTGGTTGATGGCTTGTAGGTGGTCTGTGGTAGACAGGCCGCGGCGGAAACCTGCCTGCTCTGCAGGTTGATGTTGGTCGAGTTTTCCGGATATGCGAAGTTCAATAATTTTAATGAAAGCCTTGTATAAGTGAGACACCAAACTAATAGGTCGATAGTTCCCGAGATCTGATTTGTTACCTTTTTTATGCAATAAAATTATATTTGAATGGCAGAATTGTGAGGGTAGTTTTCCTGTTTTGAGAATATTATTAAAAAGGTCTGTAATAAATTGATTGAGAGTAGGCTCGCCAAGTCGCAGGTGCTCTGTAGTGATTCCATCATCACCAGATGTTCTGTTATATTTCATAGTGAGCAGTGCTCGATGCACTTCTTCATTAGTAATGAGTGGAATACTATCAGAGAACTGGTATGAAAAAGATTGAGGAGAAGAGTCGTCATGGTAGAGCTTTTCATAGAAATCCGTACATATGTGTAGGATCCTGTCTTTGTCACCTTGCTTTTTTCCGGAGGCATCTTTCAAGCAAATTATAGATGATCGTCCAGTCTGTATACCTTGTTTGGCTTTTTTAAGTGATATCTTATTCTCTAGAGCTGCTTTTATCATACTGTTATTGTGTTCTCTTATATCTTTGCGGATACTGCGTTTAACAGCCCTATCTTTCATTGCGTATTCAGGTGTGTAGTGGGTAAGAGTTTGTCTCTCCTCGATCAAATGCTTGGTATGGCTACTTAGTTTCCGTGTGTTTCCTTTTACGGATTTAATTTTGGTGCTTGCGTTTTTTATGCATGTTTTGATATTGTTATATTGTAGATCGACGTCTTCTAAATCTTCACTATTTAGGAGGCTAAAACTGTTACTCAATTCTAAGTTAAATGTATCTTGATGTGCAATTAAGGTATTTTTATTCAATTTCCTTATTGAGTTTTTGAGCATTGTATAACGCTGTATTTTTTGATCGAGTTTGACTTTTATACGTAATGGTCTGTGGTCTGAGCTAAATCGTATGTTTCTAACAGTTTCTTCATTCTTTATAATATATTTGTTTGAAGCGAGACAGTAATCTATTTCATTTTTAGTGGTATGATCTGGCGATTCCCATGTCCACCGATGATGTAGCCTTTTGAAAAAATAACTATTGGTAATGTGAAAATTTTGACCAAATGCAAACTCGAGTACTCGTCTACCCCTGTCGTTTCTGTCGCCCAATCCGTGGGGTCCCATTATGTTGCTATTGTCTAAGTTTTGTCCTTTTCCGATCTTTGCATTATAATCTCCTATGATAAGTGTCCATGTTCCTCGGTGTTCCTCACATGCTTTGTTTAAAAGATCGTAAAATTCTTCAACCTCGACATCGGGATGGGATGATGTGGGGGCGTAGACTTGCACGATTGTTATAGTTTTTTCTCTATCAGTACGAAACTTAAGTAAGGCTATTCTATCTGAGTATGCAACAAACTCTATGATGTTATTAATCCAACGCTTTGCTACAAGAAATCCTACACCATAACGGCTTAAATTTCCTCCTACATAGTAAAATTTGTTGTTTCTTCTCTCGAGAGTGTCTTCTCCATCTCTTCTCACTTCCGATAAACCAATGATATCCCATCGTAAACTTTCCAAAGCGTTCTCTAACTCTACAAGACGTTCTTCCGTTCTGAGTGTCCTCACGTTATAGGTAAGTATTGTTAGTTTCTCGGAGTCCTTTGTACCATAAGCTTTAGTCGTTTGACAGTTAGGGTCCGTCGCCCGGAGATTATCTTGCCTCAAGAAACCGTGAAAAGCCTGCCTACTGTCATCGGTCGACCTTCCAACGGAATCGCCGGGCACTCGAGGCATGGTATTTGTTGTGTCTGTCATGAGGGGAAGGGTTTGGACGTAAAACTCTCCACGCTTGTCCAGTGCTAGTTGGAGAGTGTGCAGTAGGTCTACTAACTCGACCTGTGGTTGCCAGCTTTGGTATTCCTCAGCTGCCAATCTTAAGCGAAACACCCTGCGCTAGTGTTCGCCTACTATCTTGGCCTCTTGTTTAACTGAATAGCTATTATGAGCCCTAGATAGCGTTTAGTGAATATACCGTCACCGTTCGGTTGCCATGTCCTCGTTTGCTTGTTGGCAGGGTGCACCGCGTGCAGGTGAGGTTGGCTTGGGTCCTTAAGATGTAGTTTGGACCCCTTACACCCCTTACATCTTGACTAGATACAAAAAATTAGGGACGAGTGGGAATAAAAAGTAGCACTCGTCAACACTGTGACCGAGCGAAACATCTTTTTTGATCTTTTCCCGATCGTCAACAGTGTTTACGAACGGGTATAACTGATCGGGAACGTTTCGAAAAAAAGTAGCGACCGTACACACTGTGACCGAGCGGAACATATTTTATGATCTCTTCCCGTTCGGTAACAGTGTGAACGATGGGGGTGTGTACGAACGGGAACTACCCTCCTATCGTATCCCTTATTAGCTTGTCCCATTTCTGTCAATTAAGGCATTTTCCACAAAAAGCTATGTCTACCAATAGAACTAATAAAAAAGAATATCTATTAAATAAATATTTCTTTTAGAACATTTTTTAGACACCATATTATCTATCAATTTTGATTATAATTATAACAAAATTTATCGCTGTTTAAAACATGTCACCATTGCGAAAGGAGACGAGTTCCTTCCGCTTTGGTGGAGTTTGGGCCTTATAAAAGGAAGTTTAATGTTCTTTGTACCCAAGTTTATAATTTATGTATATTTATTGAGTCTTTTTTATCGTTTTAATAGGATATGGTTTTATATTACCTTCATGCAGTAATTTAGTAACTAGTGAGATGCTTAATTAGTACCTACAATTTATTATATTATATATCTAATGAGTGTTTAACATAATATTAGTATTTTACCTATAATATTGTTTGATGTAATATTTTTTGCTCTTTTCTCGTTTTTTTTTTGTTTTTTTTTCTATGTGCCTGTGTCTCTTTGCTTACTTAAATATTTTTTCTTATTTATTTTCTTTCTATTTATACCGCTATTGTTGGTACCGCGCGCACGGACCAACCTGGAGCATTTCGCACCGCTCACGCGTACGCTGCGCGTCCTCAACATGATCGCTGAAAAGGTAGACCTATTTTCTTCTACAATGAGAGAAGTTTGTGAAGTAGGTTATAACGTGTGTACATATTACTAGTGATATAGTAGTAAGAATTTTGTTTGTAAGAACGCTATCGAATTAGGTTAAACCTGTTATGTTAGTATTTAGTGGAAATAAATAAATAATATTTTGTTGTATTTTCATTTCAAAGACAGATGATGCTCGCCTGATGTAGCAGTCGCCGTCGCCTATAGACCAGATGGAGTTACGTCGTTTAATTACGAAGTTCCTTTGTCCACCTTCCAGCTCCATCATCAGATCAGCTCGACGTCATAATAATATTGCATTGTTATCTGTTATGCATGCAAAACTTCAGCTCAATCGGAAACCGGGAAGTGGATCAAATTAAACGTGCAAGATTTGATTACAGACAGACAGATACATAGATAGACAACAGACAGGTGAAAGTAAATAAAAGCTTGTAAAATACGAGAAGCTGAATATAATAGTGGCAGTTTACAGATGTACCTATTTATTGTCAGAACGATTTTAAATATGAAGATAAAAATACCGTAAAATATTTATGGGGTTAAAATAGACTATAAAGATACGAGAAGAGGTAACTGTAAGTTTTAGATGATAGAATATAGTTTTATGAGTGTTATTCCAGTCGGGTCAACGGATACGAGTCATCATCAGGTCACTACTGGGTATTAAAGTCGCAGCTCTTTTATAAAACACCTTTTGGTTCAGGCTTTATTTCCCGTCTTTGCGTTTTCTCCGCTGCGCTCGTTATTATCATTCACTTCTTTCCGCATTTTATCTACAGTCATCTCTGGTAACTTTGAATATTGGTCTAATTTTGAACGATGTTGTAAAAAGTTTATTAATTTTTTGCATGGACGTATCGTTAAATTATTTAGAAAATATGTAAAAGATCCGTTATTTATACACAGATTTTTTTATTGAAAAAACTATTTTATTTTCATTTAAAAAATTTGAAAACCACAGTAACAATTATTTCACAGTTAGACCAAAAAGTTACCCAAGACTGTATGTATATGCTTAGATTAAAATGAAAACTTGAAGATACAGCACGCTCTGTAGTTGCTACCTCTATAATAGCCAAACTTGGCCCTACTGGGTCGGAAAGTGTCAGTTACCGCTCCGAATCGCACCGAAGTAAAATTGTGTACACGAACCTAAAAGGAGCGGTCCGTTTGCGTAACACCTGTATCGTATCTTTCCTTTATGTTTTAACCTTAGACGTAATGTTCATCCTAATGGCAATAATTAATAAATTTAAATGACTACTTTATCAATTCGACTTGCTTATATTATTTTGTACTACGAGTATAATTTATTTAGTATAATATGATCTAGTATTTTAATTTGTGTATTCTTTTATAATTTGTGTATATTATGTATTAGTTTGTCAGTTAATCTTAAGTACTTATGTTAAGATTTTCATAATTATTGTCCATATTTGTCTGCACTCCTCCCATTAGATAGATAGATAGATAGATAATCCTTTATTGAAACACAAAAATGTACAACAACTTAAAACTTTAATATAAAACGAAGTGTTACAATTGGCGGTCTTATCGCTAATAGCGATCTTTTCAAGACAACAGTGCAAGGAGAGGAGAGCAATTGTAATCCATGTCCTTGTGTCCCATTATCATGTAAATTCTTTCCAGTTACAGGTCAACTGGTAGAAAATGTTATTTTAGCATAAGTTGGGCCTAGCGTTGTGCTGAGTAATAAAATAAATAAATAAATCTGGATACGTCTAAAGGTTTATTGTACAGTCAACTACAAAGAGATGTATCCATGTTAGGCTTACAAAATGAAGTAAATTTTCATTTGCCACAATGAACTTGGTTCGTGACATTTCTAGTAGCAATCAAACTTTATATTATCATAGACTCGATTAATATGCAAAAATGATGTATCCCACTACTTTTCCTTAGGTGATACATAATAATAGCATTTAAAATGAATCGAATATAGTATAAGATTTGGTGGATACTGAAAATGTCACGAAGTAAGGGTAAATAATTTTTGCATACTAAAAGTTCTTTCATTTTGTAAGATTAACATGGATACATCTCTTTGTAGTTGACTGTACCTATGTAACATTCACGATCTTTAGCTAAATATGTACAAAATCTCAGGTTATTTCGTTAATCCTGTTTAGACGTGAAGAAGTATTATGTAAGCACACAATCTAACCTTCGCCTTTATCTAAAAGGCCAGCTATACTTGTGACACACTCTGTGTTACAGTGTCAAATTCTTAAACAAAACAAAATATCTAAACCTCTTTTTAACCCCCGACGCAAAAACGACGGGGTGTTATAAGTTTTACGTGTCTGTGTGTGTGTGTCTGTCTGTGGCATCGTAGCTCCCGAACGGATAAACGGATTTTGATTTTTTTTTGTTTGAAAGTAGAGTTAGTCGAGAGTGTTATTAGCCATGTTTAGTGGAAATCGGTCCAAGATGGCCGTCGCTACAAAATGGCGGATTACTTTTTTCTTCCACGACCCCCTCAATATGGGTATCAAATGAAAGGTCTTAACTAGCAGAATACAACCCACTATATAAAATTTAAAATTCATGATGGCCGCCACCACAAAATGGTGAATTACGTATTGCGTTAGGGGTTTTTTAATTTATTTATTTAATTCACTTGTTGAATGTGCGAACATTGCACGAAGTGGTGCGCGGGCTTTATAATACGTCAAGACGTAAACAAATTTATTATATTACGTACTAGCGGACCTGCACGCACTTCGTAGCGCGTAACAGTTTATTGATATTCCTAGAAATTTACACAATTCTAACATTTCCCGGGACTCAAGCCATCTCTGCACCAGATTTTAGCTAAATAGGGTCAGCTGTTAATGACTTCCCCTTACAAACTTCCCCCTTTAAATGTTGATTTCGGGAATAAAAACTGTCCTTTGTCTTTCACAGAGCTATTTATAAATGTAATTACAGCTAAATTCGTTTAATGGTAACCGATTTCCTCCATTAATTTCGCCCACCCCCTCCCCTCCCTTCCCTTTCTCCCATTAAATACACTGATATCTGGGACAAAAACTGCTTCATGTCTTGTCCCGGGACCATAGATAACTAATTTTTAGCTAAATTTTAGTTAAATATAGGGTCAGCAGTTATTGGTTTTCCATAAAACCCCCCACCCCCTCCAATTAAAAGGCTAACTTCTGATTTCTGAGATATAAACTATATATCATATCCTTTCTCGGAACTCATACTATAGCTATACTAAGTTTTAGCTAAATGGGAGCAGTGGTTACTGATTTTCCACACAAACTTAGACCCCTCCTTTTCCCCCCTTAAAGGCAGATTTCTGGAATAAAATCAATCCCATGTCTTTTCTCGAGACTCAAGCTACCTCTGTAGCAAAATTTAGCTCAATATAGTCAGCGGTTCCAAATTTCCAATACAGACTTTTAACCCCTTCATCGCCACTTAAAAGTTATTTTGTGGTACGACAAAAGGAAAAAAACGGAACCCTTATAGGATCACTTTGTTGTCCGTCCGTCCGTCCGTCCGTCCGTCTGTCTGTCTGTCAAGACCCTTTTTCTCAGGAACGCGTGAACAAGCTGAAATTTATAGGAAATACTAAAGTTCATTGCCTCTTGGAGTTGTGAAAAATTCAAACTTCAAGCCAACGCAATCAAAAGATATGGATGAATATGTCACAAATTTCAGCAAATTTTCGACATTCCCAAATAAATCAAAACCTACGGGGTACTTCTCGTAATTTCAGAATATTGAAATTTGGCACGAAGCAACACCTTAAAGCACAAATAAAGGAAAAATTGCGAAAACTATAAATTTTTATTTGCGTCATATGAAAAAAATATTTTGAATAATTTTATATCTACTACCCCTTTTCTCATGAACGCGTAAACGTATTGAATTGAAATTCATATCAAATACTTAAATCTATCATACCTTTAAACTGTAATAAAATCAAACCTCTATGTTAACGCATTCAAAAGAAACAGCAATTTTAGCCGCAATTTTAAACTCGCAACTACTCTCAAAAAACCAAAACCTACAGGGTACTTGCCGTGAACGTAGAATCTTGAAATTTGGTAAAAAGTAATTCCTTAGAGCACAAATTAAGGAAAAATTGCGAAAACTATAAATTATTATTTGCGTCATATGAAAAAAATATTTTGAATAATTTTATATCTACTACCCCTTTTCTCATGAACGCGTAAACGTATTGAATTGAAATTCATATCAAATACTTAAGTCTATCATACCTTTAAACTGTAATAAAATCAAACCTCTATGTCAATGCATTCAAAAGAAACAGCAATTTTAGCCGCATTATTAAACTCGCGACTACTCTCAAGGGAATCAAAACCTACAGGGTACTTGTCGCTAACTCAGAATCTTGAAATTTGGTACGCAGCAACGTCTTAGATCATAGGCACAGGAAAAATTGCAAAAACTGTAAATTTTTAGTAACAGCATGTAAAAAAATATTTTTTAATAATTTTGTATTTACTACCCCTTTCCTCAAAAACGCGTACAGGTATTAAATTGAAATTCATTTCAAATACTCAGCTTTATAATAACTTTAAGCTGTAAAAAAATCAAACATCTATGTCAACGCAATCAAAAGAAACAGCAATTTTAGCCCCATATTTTCAAACTCGCAAGTACTCGCAAGGGAATCAAAACCTACAATATATAATATTATACCCACTTTTCCTTAGGGTAAACCTACGGGTTTGTACGGAACCCTCGGTGCTCGAGTCCAACTCGTACTTGACCGGTTTTTTTACACAAATCCTATTCAATGTTCATAAACGGAACTCAAACTATCGTTTTACAGAATTTCAGCTCAATCGGTTGAGCGGGTACGGATTTCCATATAAACGTTTTTTTGGGAATAATTCCAGTTCCCGTGGGAATTTCGTAAAATCCCTCTTACCACTCCACTCTTACCCCTCTTATTGGTTGCCTGCGCCACCTAAAGAACACGCTCTCCAATTTTCAGCTCAATCAGTCCAGCGGTTTCGTCTCTACGATGATGAGCCAGTCAGTCAGATTACCTCTTTATTTTTTTTTAGAGGTAGCATAGAATATACATATATTTATTGTGATCAGTCCGCTTGAAAATTTCGTAATTCTTTTATAGCCTACATTATCATTTCTTTGAAAAAGTGCGACAGTGATAATTTTATTGGGTGAAATGGGGTAGATAAGATAAGTTAATTTATTATTATTAATTAAACCACGTATTTCCAATGTTATCTTGTTTCTTTTTTAGGCTTTCATAGTTATCAACACACAAGGAAGCCCTATAGTTTCGCTTTGTTTGTCTGTCCGTCCGTCCGTCCGCGGGTTTGCGGAGAAATTGTAAGTCCTAGAAAGCTGTAATTTTGCACAGAGGAGGGCAATGATCAGGGTAAGAGAACATTAAAAATAATTTTAAAATAATTAATTTAGGGTACCTACCATATACATAAGATAGGGATGAAATTCGACCCCAGACTCCATCATGTTGGGTATCGTTGAATAGGTATTTTAAAATAGGGGGTGGGTTGCTAAGATTTTTTTTCGATTTAGTCTTCCGTTTGAAAGCTATTCAAGTTTAAAACTCTTTTTGCGCGTCCCCCCCGCATCTAAAATCTGAACTTATTGCTATAAAAATCTAAAAAAATCAAAAATATGGTTTCAACCATGAACTTACATGAAAACTATAGCGGTTAAGATATCTTTATTAGTTGTAAAGATATCGTTGATGAAAGTAAAGGCTGTTAATATTCGATTTGCCAGTACTACGGAAGCCTACATAGCGCGACTAGAACTTGGCCTATTTATTTCAATTACGAAAAGCACCTTTAAAATACATTTATTAACTTGGTGCTGAATTTTAATGTTTAATTATAATAATGGCTCAAATATATAATTTAGAATTTTGCTCTGATAGATACCAAAGTTTAGCGTTATGAATAATATAATCTGATCTCAATTTATTTTATTTGGGATTTCGTGAGCACTGATTGGGGTCGGATTTTGACTTTGAGATAAAATCTATATCCTAAATTTGAGTTTATAACGTGCTACAAAAATTATAGTTACACTTAACGGTTGAATTTACAAATCACATTAATAAATAATAATAATAATTAGTAATTACAAGCTTTTTATTTACTTTCACCTGTCTGTTGTCTGCCTGTTTGTAATCAAATCTTGCAATTTAAATTTGATCCACTTCATGGTTTCCGATTGAGCTGAAATTTTACATGCATGTATAAATCGGATGACAATGCAATATTATTATGACATGGAGCTGATCTGATGATGGAGCTGGAAAGTGGCCATAGGAACTCCGTAATTAAATGACATAACACCATCGAGTTTGGGCTCCTTTGATTTGTCTTGATAAGTACTAGACGGTTATAACAATAAAAGCTTGTTTTTAAAAAGTATTTTTTAAAATTTCACTTGTAGAATATGGGAGTTGAAATTGCATTCAATGCATATAAATAGTTTAAAAAAACACACACATGTCTAGAGTAAGTATCTTCATCATCATCGGCCTATGTTCGTCCACTGCTGGACATAGGCCTCCCCATGGCACGCCACTCAACTCGGTCCTCCGTCTTTCTTCTCCACCCACCCCCAGTGACCCTCCGGATATCATCGCCCCATCTCGCCCATGGGCGCCCTACACTACGTTTACCGAGACGTGGTCTCCACTCGAGAACTCGTCTACCCCAACGGTTATCGGTTCTACGGCAAATGAGAAAAGCCCATTGCCACTTCAGCTTGCTAATCCTTTCTGCTATGTCGGTAACTCTGGTTCTCTGTCGGATCACCTCATTTAGTAAGTAGCTTATAGTAAGTTTATACAGAAAATATGTAGACGTAAGTTATACTAGATGTTGTGTAGGTATCTCATAGTTCCTGGCTAAAGTTCTGAGATTGGAAACATCTCCGTACAACGTGGCAAAGTAATTTAATTAACATGCTAATTGCGTACCGTTGTGAAGTTAATTGCTGAATCTAAGATGTTAACTGTAAACACAAGCGGTAATGAAAGACCAGAGACGGGTTTGGCCAAAATGTGCAGGGCTGCTCTTCTATCCTCCTAATAATATAAATGTGAAAGTTTGAATGAATGTATTTTTGTTACTCTTTCACGCCTAAACAGCTGTACCGATTGAGCTGAAATGTGACATAATATATTTCGCTGAATATTAATACTATGTTTTTTTTTCTCTTATGCTTTGTATATTATTATCATCTTGTGTGCAAATAAATTTATTTCTATTCTATTCTTTCTATTCTACATATAGATAGCTTATAGACCCATCGAATCGAACTCAAAAACTACCGGACGGATTTCGGTAATATTCTTTCCCCATTAGAATGTATAATAGACATACAGCAATAATAGGCTATATCAAATCTGGGTGAAGTCGGGACAGGCCGTTAGTGAGCATGTGAATATATAGAGGTGTCCATTGTTAGTTTTAGCTTACCTAGCGGTTAAATGTGTAAATTGTCCTTTTAACATAAGACTTAAGGTCTTAGTCATAGGCTAGATTGTAGTAAGTTGTTTAAAGTGTAAAAGAAATTTGAAAAACCGTGTTTATACAATGACTGCTTGGTTACTGAAGCTCAAGCTCCCAGAGAAGGGAGGCTGAGCGCTGAGGCTTTCCCCTCCCTAAACCCCTATTTGTCCACTGTAGACAGTGGCGGATACAGAATAACGGGGGCTGAGCGATCAAGCTCCCCTCTCTCTAAACCCCTATTTGTCAACTGTAGACAGTAGTGAATACAGGAGAAGGGGGGGCTGATCGCTCAAGCTCCTTCCTCCATAAACTCCTATTCGTCAACTGTAGATAGTGATGGATATAGAAGGAAGAGAGGCTGAGCGCTCAACCTCCCCCCTTCCAAGACCCCTATTTGTCCACTGTAGATAGTGGCGGATACAGCAGAAGCCCAAACCCGACGCATAATCTTTGATTTTCCCGCCAATACTCTCCAAGTTTGAGACTATAATATATATCCCGTGCTGATAGCAGGCAATGAATATCTGTTTTAGCGATCACATTAAAAAAAAAAGTAGTTCTTAAAATGATGAAATAGTGAATATTTCAGTATATCTGATTAAGTATTTTACAAATTATAAAGAAGTACCTACTTAAAGAGATATTTATGTTCACGTTTCTATGTACCGCTCAAAGACCTAATATATCTTGATCGAAGGCGCTAAAATCCTTTTTTCTATCAAAGAAACTTGCCACCATCAAGGTAGGTATCAATCTTTTGGTCTAAACCCCTAATTAAATCTTTTGGTTTGTAACAACTACAGTCCTTTAATCATTCCCGTCTTTATTATCATAAATTATTATGAATGTATAATTTGAAAATATTCCCATATTAATTGTAATTGAGCGTCTATATTAGGTACCGGTTAATTTTTACATTGTATAAAATGAAGTCCCTTCTGCTGTTTATTTGCTTAGATGGTAATAAAATATTTAACATATTGTTCAGCAATGGAACGCGTGATTCAACAGGTAGGTTTATATAAATAACACGTCAAGCCAGAACGGGTCGCGAGTTGGTTATAAATTGTATAATTGGTGATATTATTACACCTTAAACTATAACAAGTTCCGTCATCCGTGATTCCCGAGCGGTACAACTTGGGTATCTTAGGCACGAGTGGATAGGTACCTTTCTAGGCATCTTACGTGATCCATCGTCGACCGCATTTTCACTTTCCATCAGGTGGGATGTGGTCAAACGTAGGCATATTTAGTATAAAAACAAAAAAATTACAGTTTGGTGCAGATTTTGGTCCGGCGGCGTCATTGATCCGTATTTCCTCGAAATTAACGTATTCACGTAGTAGGTAGGAATATTTAATTTTTCATGAAGTTCAGACCTTAAAGTAATCTTCTTGGATAGCTTGTGTGATAAGAATTTTGAAATTAATAATCATTTATAAATAACGATATTAACTCTGTCTGAAAATGAGCTTCTTGTATAACTTTCGTGGTCAGTATTATAAAAAAAATCTTGGCCCTCGGAATAAGTCGAACGCACACTCTTTACAATCAGGAACCACAATTGTACATGAATTTGTATCATGTGTCAACATTCCTATTTTGGATGTGCGTAATAAGGCTTCCTTTTAGCTCATAAATGTTACCACAGGATGAGAACTAAACTTTTAGCGAGTACAAAATAATGTTGTGAACTTTGATTAGAACAAATTATATACAAGCACTTGGAAAGCTTTATAGAACTTATTTATCTTTTAGATCCTAAAAATATAACTCACTTATTATGTTATCTATTTTTTTTCTTCCATTTATTATTCTAGCACCTGAGCTGTATGTAGCCTGTGTGGGCTGAAGAATCTTAAAGTCTTAACAGCATATGACTCTACATTAAGAAACGTTGGCGCAGTGCACCTAGAATTTTACATCATTATGAAAACGGTTGACATTCTACTCATTATTATTATAGGCTGCGTTATCTTTTACCATAAGGAGAGCGTATAGCTAATCTTTTCCTTTTTTTCAATATTATGGCAAAACTTGGCTAAAAACAACACAACAAAAAAACTATAAACCAAGTCACTAAAGCCGAAAATGGCTAGATACACTATTTCTAATAAGATATATTTCTCAAAAAAGTTTATATTTAAAACGACCATAATATGAATCAAAAGTAAAACTCCTTGAATTAAATTTAAAAATTTCCGAAAAAATAGCGACTCAGCAAAATATTTCCTATTTCAAGAAAAGAAAATCATCACACGTATGCTGTGTACGTGTCGGAGTCTAATTAATTCACAAAGGATATATGTATAAGGAAATTAACTTACTGGCACAGCTTAAACACAAGGGATGTTCAGTGAAACAACTGAAAACAACGTTCTCTTCACAAACGTTCTATATAATTTTCAATTAAATGTTATCACTGTAATGATATTATATTAATCAAGTGGAGTTCGCGTCGTAAAGTTCCCCGGATGGACGAGTAACGTAAATTACGTCCAGTCGCAAGGGCGGCTGGACTCGAACTGCGAAAATGTAACAATTTCGAGATATCCCGCCGCGCTGAATTCCACCGTATACTGTGGGGTTTGCTTGATAGGCACCCGACAGATTTATCTGGAACTAAATTATTGGCGTGTAAATGTTTTTATACTGTGTTTTTTTATTCATTATGGGGAAAGCTTTGATCACGATCTCGCGTGATGTTAAGCGACGATGTGGCCGTAGATGGCAGCAAACTATACCTAGAAAGCGGGATAAATCCCTCCGTGGCTTCACTGAACAT
Source organism: Hemithea aestivaria (assembly GCA_947507615.1). Taxonomy (NCBI): domain Eukaryota; kingdom Metazoa; phylum Arthropoda; class Insecta; order Lepidoptera; family Geometridae; genus Hemithea; species Hemithea aestivaria. Next base: position 9,714,468 of record OX382323.1, read on the forward strand.
AATGCCGGAACTCATTCACACACTTCACTGTGATCACATCATTTGTAAAGATATCTTACGATTTTGAAAGCTAATGTGCGCTTGTGCTTATTAAGATATCTTTTAGTGATAAGACCGTCAATTGTGTGTAATTATTATTATGTGGTGTGGTAATATTTCTGGGTTCAGAGCTTCTTCGGATATATCCATATCCAACTGTTTCCTATAAGATATGTAGGAGGCAGTCGTTAGGTCATGTTATGCAGGCCCTGTAGTAATCTCGGCGACCTGAAACTGCAGCATATGAGTTTGCTACACAACCTTTAAATTGTGATTTGACTCTGACAGTGTAAGTAGGGTAACCTGTTCTGTTGGAGTATAAACCCCAATTATTATATTATGCAATCTACTAAGCATAGTTTGGAGAGACTCTTAATTCTAGGTCGCATTGAAGGCAGCCGTGCCATGGGAAGATCACCGGCTCGATGGTCAGACCTCGTCAAAAATCAGGGGGTGGCAGCATCTATCAAGCGGTCCAATCCACCCGTGACCGTGCTCTCTGGAGGAGAATATCGTTTGGTCGCGATCCTCAGCAGTGAGGGAACGACGAAGAAGATGAAGTAATAATATTAATGCGGCGGTGGCCAAGGGGTTAGGGTTTAATATAAAAAAAATGTATTTGATTATAAGTTCTATATACGAGGTTTTGTTTATAATTAAGTACATGGATAAATTATAATTTATATATAATATTGGGTAGGTCTAAAATTGTTCTGATTTTTTGAATTTGCCCTGAATATTTGACGCTACTAAGCTCTGCTTTCTTCGACCGGTGTCCTTTATTGCTAACAAAGCTCGTAACAAATAGGAGCGGTTATTTACTATAGTAAAAAAGTCTAGAAATTAAATACATAATATCACTTAGCACTACATACAATTATAAGACATAGCTATAATCAATAATCAATAATAATAATCAATAATCATTTTATTGGTATAATAAATTATACAGGTCATAAACAAAATAATAGCAATTATTCCTCTGACAATGTCAAATACATTCTTGAAATATAGGATACATCTATATTATTATTGTAAATTATATTTATTTTTAATAAACACTTTTATTGCTCTCAATAAATTCATTAAAGCTATAGAAAGACTGGCTGATAAGCCAGCGCTTCAGTCTCCCTTTGAATATCTGCTCTGAAGGTGCTGTTCTAACATCATCAGGTAGTCGGTTATAGACCTTGGGCCCCATGACATGGCATAACTTATCAGAGTGCGCGAGACGTCTCGACACTGGGGCAAGTCTGCCTCGGCTGCGGGTGATAATATGTGATCCTTTGTCTCCCAATTTAGGGAAGGCATCTAGGTTAGACCGAGTGACCCTGGCAACCTGATATATTACCATAGATGGTAAGGTAAGGATTCCCAGAGATTGAAAATATGGTCTCGCAGAGGTGTCTTGCGATATTCCCACAATTTTCCTAATTGCCCGCTTTTGTAGACGAAAGGCCCTTTCCCTTTCTGCGGCACGCCCCCACAATTCTACGCCATACTGCAGAACGGAATGTACAGTGGCAAAGTAGCAGGACCTCACCACTTCTTTTGGCATCACTCGTGACAGCCGTCCCAACGCGAAGCATGCACTGCCCAACTTACCGCACACTTTGTGGATCTGTGCTTCCCAGGTGAGACAGCTATCTATTTCGAAGCCTAGGAATGAGGTACTGGATACTTGTTCCACTTTCATATTCCGCTCCGCAAACACATTCAACTGTCTCGTGGAGTGACCGGCCAGGTTAAAATGAATAAGGTGGGTTTTGGTGAGGTTCAATACCAGCCCATTCTCACGAAACCACTTAGCCAGCTGTGCTGCGGTATCGTTCAGCCTTGTCTCTAGCAGATCTAAGGAGGCACCAGTTACCACAGCAGCGACATCGTCGGCATACATAAAGACCTCGGCACTTCTCACTGCAGGCGGTAAGTCGTTGAGCAGCAGGGAGAAAAGTATATTTGACACCGCTGACCCCTGCGGGACTCCTTTGTAGGTCGTTAGTGGGTCAGATCTCTCCCGGCCTCCGTCCCCAACTACCACCTGAGTTCTCTCCTTTAATAGGTCTTTTAGTATTGCGAGTGCTCTGTCACTAATGCCATAGTATTCCATCTTTAAGGCGAGGACAGAGTGATCCGCCACGTCAAACGCTTTCGATAAGTCGCAGCACAGTAGTGCTACGTGCTGCTTACTCTCTCTGGCGTGTACCACGCGACGGACCACCTCGCGCGTCAGGCTCGTAGTGGATCGGCCCTCGCGATATGCATACTGGCGCTCTGATAATGCTTCTGTAGAAAGTAGGTATCTCGTTAATCGAGCACTGATCCCATTTTCAAACACTTTAGCCAGCGCCGGTATGATAGATACTGGGCGATATCCATCTATGACGTCTCGTATGCCCTTTCCTTTAAATATCGGAGCCACTTTGCTGAGCTTCAGTGGAGCCGGGAACGTTCCGTCTCTTAAGCAACGATTAAATACATTTGCCAGAACTGGCGCTAGAGGACCAGCAGCCGTGTTCAAAAGTTGCATGGATATTCCATATGCATCCTTGGATGGTTTCGACGGAATTCGCGAGGTGATGATTTTGTACACCTCATCCGGTGTGAATGGAAGTAGTCTAAGGGAACAGTTAGCGGGCTTACGTGCGTTGCTCAGAGTGGTCTATAGCTAGGAACAATAGGTACGTATTTTTAATAATAATTTCCAAGATTATCTCTAGGAACATTATCTCTCCTCCCTACTATATTATTACTTGCAGCTCAGTTTATTTATGTAATGAAATATTTATTTATTATATTTATTTATACATATATATTATTTTATCTGTTAAATATTGTTAATATATATATTCATATCAATTCTTTTTAAATATACATTTTTACATATATATTGTAGTAGTATATTATATTTATAATAATATGTAAGTAGGTATGTACCTATAATATGTAAACCATCTTATAGGTATATATATTTTTTTGTAACTAGTCTATGTATACAGATACTGCGCACCACCGTCTAGTATTGTAATATAAGTCCTGTTCCATTCCTAGGTTGTCTGTAAGAAATTGCCTAGTGCGATAAGACCGCCGATTGTTAACCTAGCATTTAGATATTTAGCTCAGTAAGTTTATTTGTAATTATTTGGTACGCAATAAAGTATTATTCTATTCTATTCTATTCTATTATCCTCGACTAGAGAGAGAGAGAGTTTAGAGATTTTTTTTTCTAGATTATTGTTTTTAGTTCTAAGTTTTTTTTTTTTTTATGTGATGAAGTAGAAGACGAGTAAGACGCTCTCCTGATGTTAAAAGATAACGGCTGCCCATAATCAGTACAGTGTTACCTAGGATTTCACAATTATGTGAAATTCTAGGAGCACTGCACCAACGCTTCTTACTCAAGAGTCATAAGATGTTAAGACTCTTATATAAGTATAGCTGTTGTGGTGTTACAATAAAGAGTTTTCTTTTCTATTCTAAGTATTCTATTATCCGAAAACTACAATGAGGGTTTGTTCAGAGAGCCTATTGGCTAAATCATACCCACTACGATTGATGACAACTTCAGTGTACATTGCTGCGTTTGTTATTTTACTCATGTTAATGAGAAGGTTTAAGCGAGTAATGTACTCAATTTGTCTAAAGATTCTAGCGCTTTACATGTCGTTTGGCGATAGCCAATAGGGTCTCAGGTCAAAAGTGAATAAGTTCTTACTGAACAGGCGTTTTGCAACATCTTAGACCACATCATTATACTTGCCAACAGGTAAAATTACGGTCAAACGCCTACTATGGGGCTGCGCAGACGACAGACTATCCATGACGCACTTTTTAGTCTGTGAAAATAAAACCTATGCAATTATATGCAGTAACGCACACGACGCGCAAAAAGTCCGGCGCACAAATAATATAATTGCATAGGTTCTATTTTCACAGACTAAAAGTGCGTCATGGATAGTCTGTCGTCTGCGCAGCCCCTAAGTCCGATAAAAAAATGTATGTATGTACTCGTATAATATTTATTATTTAATAGGTCTAAATCGGGCATACGAGCGGGCGTATTAATAAAAGATAAAATACCTTTTATCTTTTTTAATATGCCCGCTACAGTTTAGGTACAAATTCACGAGATATAATAATAATAGGTAATATGGTCTCGCACTTTCGTGTATTTGCCAATGTCACATTACATTACGTTCAAATTAAGTCGCATCTCCAACTCGTGTTTTGGTCTAAGTCTACACAATCACCAAAAATTTGACAACATTTGATAAAATTCTAGGCGATTTTGGTGAATGTCGATAATATGTTTTTGTTTTACGTGTTTTCCGTCGGGTATGGAAAGCAAAAACATTGTTGGTGCAAACAAAAATTACTATGAAGTATGAAGATCACTACAACCACACAACAACTACTCTAAATCTCTTGTCTTCATTTGCACATCTCAAAGAACACTTTTATGGTGCTCGCACATCTATCCGCATTGATCGTGCCGAAATAATTTTTGCATAGGAAATCTTATCCCAATTCGGACGATTCGACTCCGGGAAGTGTACGAGGTTTCATGACATTTCATACAAAGAATTTAAAAATTCTATTTGTTCGGGGAGGTCTGTGTAGATGGATGTGCGTTTACCATTAACACGAAATCACCATTATCATGAAATAATATTTTTTTAATGCTCAAAATGAATAAGTAAATGTAGAGTTCAGCCATCTTGACGGCCGGTTTGCGCGGGAATCCTATTTTTATCTTTATCAGTTAAATCAGTTATCTGATGACGCAATAACAAATAACATTGTTTTATGTTGAACGGAAATCATGGGTTAAATTATATTATGCAGTGGAATTTAGATAAAAACGTCTTAAGCCGGTAATGTACTATAAAGTAGCGTTTTATATTAAACTAGCTGCGCCCAGCGGTTTTACCCGCTGTACAGTAGCCCATATATAATGTATGTTATTCCAGGGTCTAAGCTATCTAGAACTTCAGCTCAATTGGTCCACCCGTTTAGGCGTGAAAGAGTGAGAAACATACATCTTCGCAGCTTGTCACCGAAAAATGTCTAAATAAAAAAAAAATCGAGTGCTAAATTCCTAATAGTTTAATTAAATAATGAGTTGGCATTCAACGGTTTGAGATAATATTTAATATGTGCTGTTTGCAGATCAATAACTTCAAGGGAGGTTCACACTTGGCAGGCCACACCGCAAAGCATGGCATAACAAAAATCCGCCTGCGCACATTAATATTATGTACTAACTAACGCATATTACAGGTGCACCACATCCTTCGATTGTGTGCGTACGTTCATATAATTACGAGTATGTACACTCCGGCGGATTTTTGATAAGTGATGCATAGCGGTACGCGGCGCGGTAGGGCCCGCTTAGTTTGCGCCTGCCTTTAGCCTATACCTATAGCCTATAGGTACAGAGTAATAGAGGTCAAATCGCACTAAGCGGCAACTGCACTGAAGGGGCGCGGCGCGGTACGGCGCGATCAAGTAATTTTTATGAAAATGCCGCGCCGCGGTGCTGCCGTGTAGTGCGGTATGTTCCATACATTTTCGTACAAAGATGGCCGCGCCGAACCGCGGCACGCCGCTGCGGTGCAGTTGCCACTTAGTGCGATTGCACCTTAAACTTTTTATTGTATAGAATTAACAAAACTTTTTTGCACGTTTCAAATCTATAAGTATCTATGCAAATGAACGACAGAAATTGTCACAATAATTATGCCAAAAAATTCAGAATGTAGAAAACGGCGGTTGAGTTCAATATTTTGTTACATTTTATTTTTATTTAGAGGAAATAGTTTAGTGAAAATACTCCAAAATGTCGACGTCCCTAGACTCAAATTTAGATCCTATGGAAGAGATTCGCTTCCGTAAAAAACACGGAGCGATTTGGGCAGAGATGTTAAAGGACACACATTTTAATTTCGACGAATTAGAGCGTAGGTGTTTTTACTCGTGCAGGTAGATTTATTAATTTGTGCCAAGGTAGCAATACTACTATTCTGGCCACTGGCAGCTATCGGGGAGTAGTTTGGAGTAGATTTTCTGTAGATTGGCATGAGGCCGATCTATGGATAACAAAAGTTTTCTCTATCATTGTTTATTTTTTTGTATATATGTAGAATTATTGTCCCTCTTTTTTCAATAATATTTTTTTTGAGGCCTAGTTCTTGTTCATATTCAATAACATTACACTAATATATTTATTATGAAGGCGAAAGTTTATGAGTGAGTGTGTATGTTTGTTACTTCATCGAGCCTAAACGGGTGGACCCATTGAATTTTGATATAGAGATAGCTTAGACCCTGGAATAACACATAGGCTACAGCATATGCTTTTATATGCTCAGTGGGCTACAGTACAGCGGGTAAACTCGCTGGGCGCAGCTAGTAATTTTAAAAGGAAAGCGTGACGGATTTAGTTTGAAATTTGACAAACATTTAGGTTTTATAACGTAGACATCCGCATAAAAAGGATTACTTCGGTAAAAAATAGTTATATAGAAATTCGGTATAAAAGAAGCCGGTTTGCTGTTCATAGTGGAAAAAGAGAATAAAAAATAGTGAAATAGATTGTCTTGATATAACGTAGTTGTGTGTTCCCAAGCCATGGACCCATAGGACTGCGCACCGCCGCGCCGACATTAATAAATAAATAGAACGATATGATGAGACCTAGCTATTTTCGATTAACCCTTTTCATTAATGGAGACGGTGGTAGACAGGCATTCCTACCTACTGCCAGCCTGATGAAAGCAACACTATGACCTCTTTTGTCACCTGCCTGTCGGTTCTTGTAAAGGGGAAAGCATGGCGTGGGGGCTCTCACGTCATATCTAGACTATGGTGCCTTGCCACCAGAGATGTACTATGCTTCGTTGCTATGGATGCGTTTGAAATCCACCAATCATATTCATTGGTGCCAAAGACTGGTGCACATAGCACTGGTGAAAACGGTTTCAGCTAAGCTATGATTTTTGTATGGAAGGATGCGAGCTACGGTGCGTGCTACGGATGCGTGCTATAGATGCGTGCTACAGATGCGTGCTACGAATGCGTGCTACGGATGTGCGCTACGAAGGCGTGCTACGGATGTGTGCTACGGACGCGTGCTACGGATGTGTGCTACGGATGCATGCTATGGATGCGTGCTACGGAGGCGTGCTACGGAGGCGTGCTACGGAGGCGTGCTATGGATGCATGCTATGTTTTACCGCCGCCGCCGCCGCGCCGTTACTATGGCAACTGCGATGTTAGCTACGCATCTTTCTCGCACAGCTGCCTCGCGGCTGCTCATCTACATAGCGCATCTTCCTCGTACGGCTACATAGCTTAGAATCGGAAACGGTCACATATTCATCTAAATGTTATATTATTACCATACAATATTGTGTAATAATAACATTTAGATTACTATAAGACTATTGTTTTAAATTTATATAATTATCATCTTTAATTATTGTAATTAGCCTCGTGCTGTTATAATTAAAGTAAAATAAATAAATAAATAAATAAATATTTTCGTAGCGTAGCTTCTACGTAGTATATCTGCATAGCACATATCTGGTGAAAAGGCACCTTAAAATAGTTATCCCATACATTCTCAAAATAGAATGTATGGTATGACAGTTCTAGAGGTACCTAGTCTTGACATTACTGCGCTGCGGGGTCACGCTAATTCCTGCACGGCATACTACAAGAGTAAGTTTTCTTTAAAAATAATTGTATAGTATTTAGCTGTAAATTAAAACTTGCCGTGAAAATTATTCCTTTATATTATGTTTTTACTAATAAGGAGATACCTTAACATACCTTACCTGCTCAGAATATAGAAAAAAATCTAGTATTCTACCAAAGATATTGAAATAGTAATATTTATGTTTCAGAGATAATGGTCATATTCTTTAAAATTCAAAAACGCGATGAAAAACCTGCCGCCTCGGATTTAATATCAAGGTATACTTTAATATTAAGCCTGTGCTTTTAATATAGATTAGTCGTAGGCAAATGGAATAATTACGCGTTTCACTTCAGGCTTCGCTTGTTTACAAACGCAACCTGAATATGGTTAATGAGACATCTCTGGATCGAGTGCAGCACATTGTTGTGTGAATGTTGTGCCTTTTAGCTAGGTTACACTGCAAGGGATGTTGACAAAACTTTTTTTGTCCGTCATGTAGAATGTACATAATTAAAGACATCCATACATTCTTACAAACTTTCGCATTTATAATATAAGTAGGGTTTACAAATAAAAAATACGTGTCTAATATTTTTTTATTATTTAATTATCTTAAGGAATTATATTTTTTAAAAATTGACCTTTTCACAACAACCCTATTTTAGACACCTACGTCGCTGAACACAAAGTGAGTGTCCGTCTTGTCTTATTCGTCTGCTAACATAAATCAAACAATAAAATACTCTTGAATCAGGGGGGTCACATCATCGTGGCCACCTGTGAGACAAAAAACAGCTTACGGATTTTCATTATTTTATGAAAATACGCGATATATTGATATTTTAGGTCATAAACTAGTTGAATAACATTGTATTGTCTCAAATTGCTTTAAAATTTTGGAAAAAACGAAACACATAGGTATTATTGTCACGGTGAAGTACTTTGACAGAGTTTGACAAACAACATAAACCAGCCACGCTGAAAGGGACGGAAAAAAATAGGTTCTCCTCTTTCTTCACACAGAATTTTTCTATTGCCATCACAGTCACACATAAAATGGGTACTTTTAGTTGTACTACTTCTGTGTCTTGAATTAAATACGGTTTCTTTTTCCAGGGCTCACTTCCGAGATGTGTTGCATACTGGTCTGGGTATGACAGATGCTTACATGATGGAGCGAGTGATGGTAGCTTTGGACAGAGGCACTTCACCGTTCGTCACCATGGCAACCTGGGCAAAGGCAATGTCCTTATACTTGAGGGGGGACTTGGAAGAACGTATATCTTATGCGTTTACAGTGAGTTAATTTGTAGAATTCAGCAAACATTTTCATTGATTGACAGATGCATTTTAAAAAATGTTTTTCTTCTAAAATAAAAAATAAAATAAAAAGCAATTTATTGACAGTAGAAAAACAGAAAAGATACACATGAAAAAAAGTAAACAATTTGATCAATTCTATTGTCAAATGGGATAGACTCAGCTTTGTGCGGCACAGGGAGGAACCACTGCGCAGCGCTGGTTTTCAGTCTATCCCATACTCGAGCGCCGGTGTTAGTCGAGTAGTTACAAAAGTAGTTTAAGCGGGGTTTCTCACACATCAAATAAAGACAAAAGTCAAGTCTAGTTTTTTAAAACATGTGCTGTGGTTATTATAAACATTTGAAAAATAATCTTACAAGCAAAAAGTTAAGATTATCTAGAACATATAGATGGAATAGTCTCTTGACTTTTGGACTTTTTGTTTACGTCCTCAAGGAGGACATTAAAATTGTTAAAAATTATAGTTGAAATAGTCTTACCAATGAATGTCAATAAATGTATGTGAGTGGGGTTTATTTTAGGTAAGGATAGTAACGGTAGTTTTCAAAAACAAAAACTTAGAAGTACAATATAAATGATTGGCACGAGAGAAACAGCAAAAATAACGTAATTTAATCTAGGATCAATGTGTACAACTTAATAAAATATATAATATAAGGGACCAATCAATTGCTATGGCAAGCAAAATTTTACTTTATTGCGTCTGCGTTAGAACTGATATTTCTCTGAACGCTGAGTGTATTTGCTGTACTTGCTGGTTTTCTGTAACTACAAGGAAAATTCGTATATTATATTTATTAAAATACCAACAGTGCTACGACCTCCTCGGCGAGAGTTATTTGAGAAGAGAAACGATGTACCAGCTTATGAAGAAGAGTTTATCAAAAGCCTCTCGGGATGACGACGTCGAAGAAGCTGTTAAGGCAAGTAACTTTTACAAATATTGTAAAAGATAGGTAAAGGTCTTTATCACAGTTCCTCTCCAATTTTATTCCTTGCTCCATATGTTGTTTATGAAGATATTATTGGATTGTTTATGGAGTTATTTATGGAGATATTAGTTGCATTATTTTTATGCATAAGATCTTAGGCAATAACTAAGAGTGTACTCAGCTTAGAAGCTTAAGGCTAAACAGCAACATATGGAGCAAGGAATAAAATTGGAGAGGTTGAGATTTGAGAGGTGATAAAGACCTTTACCTATCTTTTCTTTATCACAGTTCCTCTCCAATTTTATTTCTTGCTCCATATGTTGCTGTTTAGCCTTAAGCTTCTTAGATGGGTACACTCTTAGTTATTGCCTAAGATCTTATGTATAAAAATAATGCAACTAATATCTCCTCCTTACAAATTTAATTATTTAAGAAATTTTGAACAATAAGGAGAACGTTAGCGTACTGTAAAACGCCATCTGTGAATTCTCATATAAATTGCTACTCCCAGTTATAACAGCTGGAAAACGTCGAACCCAGCCAGGGTTCTTCAGGGTTCTCGTTTTGTAAACACTATACCACGATTTCCCTAGTTGTTGTACGAGCGATACTAGAGGGCGCCTCCTGGAAACGCTCACTGAGTACACGTAAGGTTGGACCAGTGTTAAATTGCATCTATCATCCAAATAAAATGTACGAGACGCTTAAGGGAACGGCATGTAATTCGAAAATGGTCGTACTATACGTTTTATTACTTGTAGAACGGTTAGGACCTAAACCACTAGTTGAATTCACCGGTTGCTTTTTAGGGTCCCGTGTGTCGAAAATCGGGTTTGCTTAATGCAAACACATGTAATCTGTAAACACATAGTATTTGTATTTTCACGCTACGTTCGAATTTTCACGATACTGGGCTACTTTATTGTAACCAAAGCTTTATAAGTCGATTGTACTTTTTATTTTATGTTTACCCCAGATCTTTGTTATTCAAGATCTGATTTGTATTTTTTTATTAGAATGGTTATCCGTTTTACTTGGTTTATCAGTAGTTTTTTTTTTTTTTTTTTTTTTTTATTCAAAGTTATTTTTCAGTTTATTCAAAGTTATTGAGGCTTTGAGCACACTTCAGTGGCTATGCCAGCCTCATAGGAGCTAACAAAAACCACAACTAAATATAATATAACTTATTCTAGGGATCTAGCTTTTAAACATTTCTCAAACAGATAATAAATTCTTATGGTATCATCTGCGGTCGGGTCGCTCAACATAATATTAATGCCTCCATTATGCAATGTATTAATAAATGGAACTTTAGTTCTTAAGTCATTATACCGGGTACACTCCAATAACACATGCATGAAATCTTCTGCCTTGCCACAAAAGTGACAACACGGATAGTTTTTATTTGTAAATCTTTTGATAGGTATTATTATAATGATGACGATATTTAATAAAAGATAACAAGTATGTTAGATTTCCTTTTTTGTTGTTTGTTTGATTTATGTATTTTCTTCTACCTCCATTTAGCAATATCAAATAATAAAATATATTAGTTTTGAAACTTTAGGAAGACTTACATAAATTCGCTTACGCAGGTTTCTGAAGTAATGGCAATAATAAATATGTATGGACGTAAAGTTTGTGAACCGCAAACCGACGACGGAAAGTTTCAGTTTCAGAATGTTGAATTTTCCAAAATGCTGAATAGTAATATCCTCAAAGATAATTTCCCGTTTCCTTTTAATACTCGTATTTGAGATATAATTAAATAATCTTAATCTTTAAATATCTACGTTGTTTTAAATATACGAGTGTATATAGTTTTAAATATACGAGTGTGATACAAAATAACATTAATATAAGTAATAGTTTTAAATATAAGTAATAAGTGTGCGATACCTAGAATATTCTCTGTACGATTTCGGCCTCGGTGTCTGTTTTTCTGGATAAATAGATTTTAGGGTGTTGATCTTCTACCCTTCAGTGTTCTTTTTGATAGCTTGAAGATATATGGCTGTTTGTCAGTAGGTAGCGGTATTTTTTTAATTTAGCCCCTTTATGCTATAATTTCCGATAAAGATTCCATTTCAAATAAAGTAAAGTCGTAAGTACAAATAATAAAGTTTTTTATTTAATTAGCTCTGCCCAGCGGTTATACCCGCTGTACTAGATACCGCTGTTGCTGTGTTTTAGACTATGTGTTTTTCCAGGGTCTAAGCTATCTCTATACCAAATTTCAGCTCAATCGGTCCACCCGTTAAGGCGTGAAGAAGTAACAAACATACACACTCACAAACTTTCGCATTTATGATATCAGTGTGATTCAAACAGCCATTCTTTGTCCTTTCATTACGTTAAAGTGCAGTATCAATTATACGAGTATAAAAGGTGTTTTCATTGAATGAACATCGATGTGTAAACTTACAATGAGTACAAAGACTTTGGACATAATCTAAGAGTATATCGTCACAATAGCGTGAAACGGTTCTGGCTTTCGATATTGTTTTGCCAATTTGAGCGAAAAATGATATTTTCTCTCTACTCGTATTTTGTGAAATAAAATAATACTTACACATTTTCAGGAACTTATTATGTCAGCGGGAAGCGGTATCACCTGCTAAAAGGTAGTCGTTGTGTTTTCTAGGAACTATTCTACTAAGCTACCTGAGAGAGAGTTCCTACAAAGCTACCTACGTACTAAAACTACGTACGTACGACTGCTATGTACCACGTACTGAAGGGTTGTGATGATTTTACTAATTATAATCAAAATTTAACTATATTTCGTATATTTGTCTTGTTTGCTTATATACATATATATTTCATTAACTTAGGCTACAGTAAAGGTTCACGAAAATAGATTCAGGAGTTTTAAAGACGTTAAATTTGTTTAAGCATAATTTCCATATTTTTTTATTTTTATTTATTTAATACACAAAATTACAAATTAAAAAAAATATAATTGTTATTGTATTACCTGTAGGTATTGATAGCTTTTAGATTAATAAATAATGAACGTACTCTTGCATATTTTATGGTAAGTTTTAACATAATCATATTTTTATTGAAGAGACTGACTTTGAATCAGACCGAATTTAATCATGACAAAAATAGACTTTCTTTTTTCTAAATATTATATAACTTGTTTCATATCATGCGTTGAGCGAAAGTAGGTATGTCACAGTGTAGGAGTATTGTTTCAATTTAGGTAAATGTTAACTGTCTTAAATAAATGTTCCGCCAACATGTCACGGCGCTGACATGATTTTCTTTTTCGTGGAAAAAATATGTGAAATAGGAAATTATATTCGCGTGTTGGGTGTCAAGAGCTCTTAAGGCTGCTTAGTCGGTAAGGGTGGCTGCACAATATTATTTCACACATTTTAAAAGTGTTTTCAATTTGATATACTCGTATTAAAAAATGGCATGAGAAGCAATTTTGAAAAAAAAATTGCCATATCTTAAAATGTCAATCTTTAAAATGTGTGCAATAATATTGTGCAGCGACCCTCTTGAGGCATTTTCAAAAAGTTAATTCTATGAATTTATATTTCAAAATGTGTCAAGGGTAAATCCTGAGATCGGGCGTATTTAAGTGATTCCCGTGGCAGATTTTAAATCAAAGTATTATTGAATTTTACATGTAAAACATCAAATTTACCATAATTATAAGCACATCCATCAAATAGGCATACATTATAACTTGTTTTGTTCAGAAGATATTTAAATTTAAATTTTTGGTGCCACGGGAATCAATAAAGTGTGGCATGGGAATCAAAATTAAAACTATTTTGTTTGAATTCTATGTTATTATTTAAATATTGACCTCTACACTCTACATACTAATCATATAAAATAGAAATGATTAAAAACGGTGATCCAAACAAATATACACCAAACATAAAATATTAAAAAGGTCTATATTGGCTTTCTATATAATAATCATGTAAACTAAATAAAATCAACGTATTGCTGTCTTAAACAATGTAAAAATATTGAATAAATAGTCCTAGAATATGAGATTAAGTTTTCAGTCACAGTCACTGACAGGATTCACTCCAGAAGCTGTCATCAGATTGTATATTTATCATTAGTTAGGTTAATCTGGACTGAAGTTGCAGTCAGCCCATAGTTTCGTTTTATTTTTTCATCATACATCATCTCAGCCATAAGGCGTCTACTGCTGAACATAAACCTCCCCTTTAGACCTCCATATATAAAACCGGTGTTGGAAGCGACCTGCTTCAAGCTTATTTTAGCGACCTTAATAAGGTCGTCTGCCACACTTGTGGGTAGACGTTCTACGCTGCGTTTGCTTGTCCGTGGTAGCCACTTGAACACTTTTCGACCCCATCAGCCATTCGCTCTACGTGCTATGTGGCCTGCCCATTACCACTTCAGCTTCCTGATCCGAGGACATATGTCAGTGACTTTGGTTCGTCTTCGGATCTCCTCATTCCTGATTTGATCACGTAGAGAAACCCCGAGTATAGCCCTCTCCATAGCTCGCTGAGCTAATTATTTTAATGTGGGGATATAATGGTGCCGCATAAGCCAGAGCGGCTGTCTACTATAGTACAATATAAAAAAAAACATCTGAAATATACAAATATAAACTGTCAAAATCACTTCCATACCTGTGGTTTCGCTGTAGTTGGGTAAAAAGTGAAAGAATGCGCAAGAAAACTCAGGGGAAAATTGATCACCGTGGTAAAACGCCATGCAAATCAATACCATGGAAATCAAAATTGTATAGTTTTTTGTCAATATTTTTAAATACCATAATTATAGACCAATAATAATAAAATATATGATAAACAATACCCTTTTCCTAACTGCACACCCTAGTCAAAAAACCGTAATGGATAAAAAAATATTTTTAAACATGGAATTGGTAATCAATGATCTAGTGAACCAAAACCACAGTAATCAATTTCTCACCTTCGTAAATCCAGTTTATTAACCACGAGAGGAGTAACATTTCTTTACGATGTTTAGAGCGCAATTGAAGTTAGCCAACAGCGTGCGTACAAGCTTCTAAGTCTTGTGGCTTGTGAAATGTGAGTAGTTATGTCGCGCGCCATGGGAATCACTTTTTGTCCGGGGACAAACCTAAATTTGTTATTTTTTCTAAAACTACACTGTGTACAGCCTTCGCGTATTTTTTGATCATACAACAGTTCACCCTTTACAGCTTAGATCACAGCAATTAATAAAATTCCGTTTATAAATTGGTGTAAAAAATATATTTTGTTCCTAAAAAGTGTAAGGGACACCCCATGGTAATCAAATTTCAGGGCTTTAACATTTTTTTTCAGATACTTGCAGCTAAATTTAACCTTATCATGCATTAAGTAGATTAGACCTTAAACTAACAGAAAAAAAATACCCTTGGGTAGAATTTTTATGTTACGGGTAGTTTATTCCCCCAGACACGTAAAATTATGTCTCTCAGGATTCACTCTCAAATAGTGCGAGCGAGAGAGCGTCCCGCGGACTAAGCAGTTCTAAGTAACATTCTATTATTATTTTGATGAGAATTAGAACAATAATAGAGGTATTATACAATACAAATAAATACTTATTGTGACCCAGAAAAATAATTTATTATTATTGATATTATATTATATTAATACTTGTGGATCGACAATTGTAATTATTATATTATTGGCTTGTGGGCTTGGATTACCACTCATCCGGACACGACGCGACGTCGCTGCAGGCCCAGAACTCGGTGGAGAGACGAGCTCGACTCCTACCTTAAGAATTGGCCCCAGACCGCTACCCAAAGGAAGGAGTGGAAAGAGAGAAGGGAAGCCTTTGCCCTGCAGTGGGACGATACAGGCTAAATAATAATAAATAAAAATATTATAATGGTTATTTTAAATGTTGTTTTGTAATATTCAGTTCAGGTTTAGAGTGCTTATTCTACACTATAAAATCCGATCAGAGTCTGATCCGAATTTGTCAAATGACGGGCCGGCGTAGCTGTAGAATTAAGTCCGTTAAGCGGATTAAGCTATTTGTAACTCAGTCAGTTAATCAATCAGTCACGTTAACGTTTTATCTGTACAGGAAATAAATAATTAAATATTTCTGGACATTTCACACAGCGCCACCTAACCCCAAGCTAAGCAACTTAATGCTTGTGTAAATCCATACTTATAATAGATATTGAACCATCCAGACTAGAAAAAAATATTTGTGGATCACACAAACATTTGTCCCATGCGGGAATCGAACCCGCAACCTTCTGCGTTGCAAGCGGGCCCACCGCGCCACAGAGGTCATACAAATAATAAGCAGCCTATTATTTATAGCTCTGCATTTATAGCACAGAGTGAACTGTTTTCAAAGCGTAAAACTTATCCTATTATAGTATTTGATGCAACGCTCTTTATTCACTGAACACCAAGAGCTATCTATTGTTTTACTTTTTTGCAAAATCCGTCCACTGTGACATTTTCATTTTTCTGGAATATGTCGATAGCTTTAACTAAAAAGGCAGATTTAGCTGTACAAAAAAATGTTTTTAAAATCTAGTTTTAAGAGGTAATTTTTTTATGTTTGTAGGTACATACAAAAGATCTAGAAAATAAACTTTCTTACGAATAAAATCATTGAATCAAAACTTTTATTATCCAGAATTATCTAAGAATTCGATAGGTATCAGTCCTATGCATGACTTATTATGGGGCATTTACGTTACTGTATTAAACTTTCCATTAGGTACTTTTTACTGAGGTATAATACTCCATGCATCCTATTTTAGGTGTTCAAATGACCGCAGTTTAGTGTTGTGTGGGACTTCATATTCATAAAGCGACTCACCACTTAACTAAAGCTTTAGTAGGTCTTTACGTTACCTTTCACCTTCAGGCTTTCACATTTTATTTCTAAATTTTGTAGCTCATTTGCTCGCAAAAAATTATTATTTTAAAACACAGCAGTAAGCCACAAGGACTTAGCGGTCGCAATGTTAGAAAGATAAAAAGTAATGTAGTTTTTTTACTTTCCCTCAATTGGGGTGTTTTGTTACTATTAAGGTATTCTGTGGCTGGGGAAGAAGAAATCCAGGATAATCTTTGCGCTTCATTTGGTATTGTAATCTGTCACGCTGATTTTAGTCATGCTGCTCGCGCACTGAATATCTGCACTGACTGCTGTGATAATAATAAATGAATTCCAAGAACCGTGGATAGTTATGTATATGCGTTATTATTGACAATCTCTGTGGCGCGGTGGGCTAATACCCGCTTGCAACGCAGAAGGTTGCGGGTTCGATTCCCGCATGGGACAAATGTTTGTGTCGATCCACAGGTATAATTTGTTTCTGGTCTGGGTGGTTTTCAATATATATTATAAGTATGTATTTATCAAAGAAAAGTATATAAGTATTATATCCGTTATCCTAACCACCATAACACAAGCATTAAGTTGCTTAGCTTGGGGTTATGTGGCGCTGTGTGAAATGTCCTAAAATATGTTACGGCTAATGTTCGAAGTGCGGCTACACCTAGGTTTAGCCGACCGCAGTTGGTTAAAGTTGGTGTAGAAGATTTATTTTCGGTCTCATTTATCATTTGGCTTTAAATATCCTAAATGATGATTTGTGAACTCTGGAATAAGAACAAGTAGCACCTGGTGCTTCGCCGACTGCTATCTCAGTACGCTCGCTTCGCTCGCTCGGCTAACCTAAGTTACTGATGTCGGTCTGCCCTGAACTTCGTAATAAAAGAAAAGTTCATATTATACATTTCGACTGTCACCACCGATGGTCAGTGAGCGGATAGCGTGACTCAAATCAGACTCAGATGCAGAAGCGTCAGTGATTGCTCTACTACATCCCTAACTAGACACATTATACAGATTCCTAATGTTTGAACTCCCCGATATAGAAACATGAGCCAACTGATTCAACAGGTCAGAAAATGTATGAATGAAAAATGTTTATTGACATTAAAAACTTTTACATTATTGAACAAGTACTGGATAAATATTATTTTGAAGTTGATAAAATATAGCAATGTTGTACCCTAGGGCTAGTTGCTTTCCTCTTAGTTGATTGAATCAGATATTTTGTTTTTTTTTCCTTTCTATTTTTATTTCATGTGTTCTCTGCTGGTTTTAGACTGCTTCCGCGTCGACTTGGGTTTGGTCATTACTTTTTGATATAGACTTAGGCTACATACTTACTCGTATATAAGTAAAAATAAATTCTTTTAGCTACGTACGCACTATGCGGTTTACTGATCAGCTGGCCGCAGGACATGGTTAGCTTCTAGTATCCGTCCGTGAAATGTATACACAATACGCAGTAACCGCAGTAAGGTTGATCGGAAGTGTTGTAGGAGACGGATGCCCCATGATTAGGAATAGCAACCAGTCCGGCTGATCGTCAGTACGGCAGAGCAATTAGTGGTTGGGCACATTACAACAACACCGTCGGGGCCGCGGATGAGTACTTCGGCGTACCTGCTGCCCTAGCATTATGGCGTCACGCAGGACCGCCCCCAGGTTTTATAGTGGGTATCCCTGCCGCACCCATCTTTGGCTGAAGAGTCCCGGCGTGGGGTGGTGATGTGTAAAGCATTTTTCCTGGGTCAAAAAATGGGCAAATTATGACAGCGCGTATAAAAACAATTTTTTTCGTACATCTTTTTTATTCCTTTCAACGGTGATCGATTTGCGGTTAAACTTGGAGTATTTTGTGCTTATTGATAAAATTTTGGTATAATGTTCAAATAATAATAATTTAACTAGATCCACACTATTCTGTCTGGTGACGTTAGGACTCACCACAATGTCGTGGCAGAATCATATCGGTTTCATACAATTAGAATGGCTATATTGAGGTATATGTGCACTTTGCACCACAACCAATTTCCGTCACGCCACAATACCACAGTAGTGAGACTCTCCTCATTGCAATATTCCTTAAAGGGGTGCGGACGAGGTCAAAAAAAAAATATAATTAGTCCATTATTTTAATTTAAAAAAAAATATCAATAAGACCTACCAAATGTACCATATTTTGTGCAAATAAATATATTTCATTTCATTTCGATACTTATTTTTTGGGTTAAGAATAAAATAAAAATGGCCGAGATATTGTGCTTATATACATTTTTTGGTGAGGACCCCTGACGTCACTTGTGTATGCATTTTATATCGACTTGAGCACACACAAGTGACGTCACTAAAATATTGTTTTTTGTCCGATTCCCTATTCTGACGGTCGTAACCTACATTCTCTCACTATCTTCTTTCTCATGACGTCACGCAATATATCCCGATCGTTTGTCACCTGCTTCACATCCATGGTGTCCAGTGGTGCGGATTTGGTCAGACCATCGTGTTGGGCTGCGTCCTCGTAGTCACTTTCCCTCTACTTTGCCGATGACCATAAGTTTCTCCAGTGTGGCTATAGCTTTACGTTTGTTCTCTTGCAGGAGTTCGTTGATATAATACTGAAGCGTATGGACGTAGACCTGGACGGTGTGATTAGCTTCAACGACTACCGCACGTCCGTACTAAGGACTCCTTCGTTGCTGGAGCTCCTCGGCTACTGTCTGCCTGAGAGGCCGGCGGTTTACTCATTCATTGCGACCTGGTGCCCGACGTGGGGGAGAATGTAGATATAGAATAGGCATAACCCCAAAAAAAATGTCCATAATTTAGATTAAATTGTAAATTTAATAAACGAGCAAGTTACAACGCCCTTAATTTGCGGAGGAGGAGGTAATTATGGCACTTCTAGGTAAGATTTGTACCCAGACATGACGTAGCGCGTCATCCCTCAAAATTTTATATACGTTATATATCTCAAGCAAATTAAATGATACTGACAAACAAAAAAATACGTATTAATTTATTTTTTTATTTATATTATGGACTAATTATTATGTTTTAAAAATGTTAGCCTTGTCGGCACGCCAAAGTCATTTTTCGAGGCGCTTCTTCCATTTGGCAGAAGCATCGCGGGAGTGTATTTGCTTAATTTGAAAGGGCTATTCTAGGATTGAACCTAATTTCTAATCTTCATAAAGTTTTTACACTAAACGATTCGTGAGTATTTTAGATTCATCTTTGTAGATAAACGGCATAAACTCACTTGTTTTTACTTCGGCTTCGTGCCGACCGTTTCGATCCTGTACGAGGATCTTCTTCAGGGAGTAGCTGCGGTACAAGTGAGTTTATTCCGTTTATTTACAAAGACTTCATTAAGTTTTTTAATAAAATGTTATAATAATTAAAATAAAAATACAATACAAATGAGTTAATCATGAACCGTGTAGTTAAGTTTGGTTGAATTTAGTCTTGATAAACGAAGAGTATTTTATTAATGCACTCTGTAAACGAATGTAAAATAAATAAATTAAAAATGATATTATGGAGTTTTATTTCCTCGTTTGGATGTTACTAGCGATAAAAAAAATTACGCGTATTTTTTTTCTGAATAGGGTCTTATGTATTACTAGCTGCGATCAGCGGTTTTACCCTCTGTACTGTATGTAGTCTACGTGTTATTCCAGGGTCTAAGCTTAAGCTATCTCTGTACCAAATGTCAGCTCAATCAGTTCACCCGTTTAGGCGTGAAAGAGTAACAAACATACATCCAGACATCACATACATTCTTACAAACTTACAGGTTTATAATAAGTAAGATTATTGATTCTAGGCTATCTAAAACATAATTTAAGCTCAATTGCTCCAGTGCTCCAGCTTTCAGGCGTGGTGAACTTAAATAAATTATATACAAATACTGTCGCTTAAATATGAGCGTTTTTAGCTTTTAATATATTTTTGATACTACAACCGAAAAGTTATTAACCATTTTAGTAATAGAGCAAAAACAATTACATACATCGCATCTTTAAGTTTTGAGAAATAAATTATATTCCTGTAACACATGGACGCATGATTTAATAATACACCATTTTTGATAATATTATTTTTAGTTTAAAAAATCCCAGGATCCATGTGGTATTTTTATCCCGCCTTCTAGGTATAGTGTGCTACCATCTACACATCGTCGCTTAAGAGCGTATATATCGAGTGACGCTCTCTCGCTCGCACTATTTGGCAAATTTTGAAATATAAATTCATAGAATTAATTTATTAAAAATTCCTTAGGAACAGCCCTCCATAATATTATTGCACACATTTTAAAAGTGTTTCCAGTTTGATATATTTAAAAATGGCATGAAAAGAATTTTTGAAAAAAAAAAATCTCTCTAATATTCTTTTCATGCCGTTTTTAAATATATCAAACTGGAAACACTTTTTAAATGTGTGCAATAATATTATGGAGGGCTGTTCTTAAGCTCTTAACGTCACGCGAGATCGTGGTCAAAGGCTGAAAAAGTATTGTCACCTTTCCTGCCAATTCCTGGTAGGAGAGCTGGGAACAACTCAGGCTAACCTATAACGAATAAAAAAATAAAAATAGTTATTTTGAGGTATATTAATCTATTTGCTTTACTTAATATGTTGGTGTTGCAAAAAAATTGTAAAAAAACAAGCTCTCATTTAAACTTGTTTGATTTTCCGCGGATCGTTCTGAAATATTTGTATTCAATGATTGTATTGCTTTGCATGAAATGTTTTCCTTAAACCAGTGCGTTTTTAATATTTCGTAACATGCAACATTATTGATATTTTATGAAAGATTATAAATTTATCTTGTTATGATTTTAATATTTATAGATGGTTCAGTTTACTTTTGCTTCTGTTTTTTATCTTTCGATTTCATTTTTTATTGCATTTTTTCATACAATTAGTTATAATTTCAAGTTCCTAATGACGTCACTGCATTAGTATCTACGGAAGATATTATATTAATGTTAACATTAATTTTACCTATTATATTAATTGTTATATTATAAAGTTATATTTTTTATTATAATTTAATTTTAATATGGAATTTGCAACTTATTCGATTTCTTATTCTTTAATAATTATTATTGAAGTGAAAACTTCTTTAGCGGCGCTGAGCACTTTTTTTTGTATGGGTAAAAACTTTCAAACTCGCGTCAGGGTCACGTGATGCTGATCGAAAAAGCGTAAGATCGAGGGGAAGGGAGAGGAACTAGTATCTCCCACTCTTTCTACCGTGCTTGAGTGTGCTGCTCTGTGAATTTGGTTTAACTATGTCAAATGATCGCAATTTTAGCACAACGAAATACAAAACTACTATTGATGCGGTCTTTATTAGACACTTAAATAGGTTCGAATCAAAACTGTTTGTTTCTTACTTCAGTTATCATAAACCAATTGTATCAGTTGTAAAAATTTGCGATGATGATTCTGATAATAACGATGGTGTAAAAGTCGTCGAAATTATGGATGGAAGTTGATTTTTCTGAGAGATAAAATTTAATGTAATATATAAATAACGATACAATATTATAAATAACAACATATAAATTGTCATATTTGTGTACGATAGCGCAATAAATAAACATTGTATTCTACCTCATAAATGATAGTATTTTTATACTTATAATTAAACACAACGTTAATATTGAAGTTTTCACTTCTGCCGGCACTCCCGGAGTGCTACCTTTTTTATCTTTTTTAATTTGATCAATCTTTAAAATATTATGTATGTACCTACTTAACTTTCCGTTTTATATTATTTTATTTTACAATTTTAGGAAAACTTACATCTAGGTCTATAACTAGGGTACTTCAATATAGTATAAATGGACATTTACAAGTTTCCACTTATAGGCAACAGAATATTACAAACATGTCATGTAGCCCAGTCAATGAGTGCCCAAAAAGGGTATGAGGATCGAAAAGTCGAAAGCAGAAAAACCAACTTAAGAACTTTGTTTGGACTAGTTAGGAGATAAACATACTAAAAGTCCAAGGTGAGCCCGAGGAGGGGGAGGCCGAAGAAGGTCCCATTTTTAGGTTTTTTGCTTATATATCAAAAACTGTGCGTTATACGATATTTTGTTGTAAAACATTATTAAACCTCATAAAATTTCCTACAACTTCGGCCTTGACATTTTTTATCTATTTCCAATCGTTGTCCAGCTATGAGCTTCCAAACATGATCTATTTTGAAGACGCTTAAATTAGTTTTCCATACAAAGTCGGTATAAAAATCTTACAAATAAAATTTGACCAACTTCTGGTTGTCGTATCATAATGAAACTTTGCAAATGTCTAGAGATCTGATGACAGTTTAATAATCTGGCACCACTAAGCTGATCTGATGATGGAGCCAGGAGGTGTCTAATGAAACTCTTCAATGGCTATTAGTAAACCCGTCGAGTTTGGGCACATTACATTCGAATCGATGCGCCGCCGGCTCTTTTTTGTGCAGAATTTAGGCCCAGCTTAATATATTATGTTGAGTAGTAGTAGATACCTTTTTATAATAGCATATAAGTACTTAATTTTTGTTGTATGCGGATTTTTTTCACTTTGTTATTCTAAATAAACCTTTTTTTCTTTCTGATCTAAAATTATTTTCGTTCCAAACATCAAAGGGGAAATCAACATGATGTTGGGTTATTTCACTTTGTTTCTATTTCGGTGAACATTTTTGATTTTCACTTCTTCGTCAATGAACGTGCTTCGTGAATGTTGTTGTGTGATGTTGTGATGATGGGTTTTTTTTGCTTTTTTCCTCTATTACATCTCCGTTTACGTCAGAGGAAATGGAATATTGCTGTATTTTTCAATATACTGCCTTGCTTATCGGTAAAGCATCGGTAGAGGTAAAGTCGAACATATTTTTAAAGCGAGTTTAAAATAGAGTAGTAATTAATATTTTTTATGTTCTGTGTATTGCTTTTTCGATTAAAAACTGCATTGGAAAATCCCCTTTTTAGAAGCTTTTATTTACTTTCACCTGTCTGTTGTCTGTCTGTCTGTCTGTCGGTCTGTCTGTCTGTAATCAAATCTTACAACTATAATTTGGCCCACTTCCCGGTATCCGATTGAACTGAAATTTTGCATGCCTGTATAAATCGGATGACAATGCAATATTTTTATGACATCGAGCTGATCTGATGATGGAGCTGGAAGGTGGGCATAGGAACTCCTTAATTTAACGATGCAACCCCATCGAGTTTGAGCTCATTTGATTCGTTTTGACGAGTACTTCATGGTAGTAATAATAAAAGCTTGTTTTTAAAAAGATTTTTTTAAAATTTCACTTTTTACTTCTGAAACAAATAGTAAAATATTTGTATTGGTTTATTTTATTATATTGGCAAAAGCGCTTTTAATACGCGCTGCAATACTGGCAATAATGAAACCAGTGTATTTTAGACTTGTTCTAAAATAAAATATTAAAAGTTAATCTGGCTTTGTCTGGAATGCTGTTCGACGAACGCAACTACGTTTATGTGAAATGAAATGAAATATATTTAAGAAAAATGTGATGGTACATAAACTTTTTAATGTTTTTCTTGTAATGAACTCAAATGTAAACGCACTGTTCAAGCGTAAATCATTAAAGTAAATTTAATTGGTTTAGTTTTGGAGTATTGGAAATCTCAACAAAAAAAGGCTTAAAAGTTGTTAAAATGTCTGCGCGACATATTTCTGAGAATAATGTTGAAAAGGATATATAAGCTGTAGTGTGTAGCTGTTAATTGTCCCAAATAAACTAAATAAAAATAAAAATAAATAAAGGAAAGTCAACTAAACGATCATGCATAACTATGCTACGAAATAGCTACGCCGTAGCTTATCGTAGCAATCTCGTAGAGGTGGCGTAGACATTTACTCATTGTAGCGACTTCGACATTCTGCTTTGTCACATAACACACGATTTTGCTTTGTATCTCTATTGGGGTCCCTAGATGGTCAAGCATTGCTTGACAAGCATTTACGTGCTTGTCAAGCATGCTTGACGGCAGGCCCGACGTCAAAAAACATGCTTGTCAAGCATTCGCATCATATTGTCTGAAGAAATGCTTCGTCGTTCTTAATGAGAACTGGTCGCGTTTGGAACACTTTGCCGTCATCCGTGTTTCCCGAGCGGTACAACTTGGGTATCTTCAAGGCACGAGTGAATAGGTACCTTTCTAGGCATCTTACGTGATCCATCGTCGACCGCATTTTCACTTTCCATCAGGTGGGATGTGGTCAAACGTAGGCCTATCTCGTATAAAAAAAAAAAAAAAAAGAAATATAATTTTTCATCAAGCTTCATCAAGCATCGAGTTTGCTTGTCAAGCACATCAAGCTTCATTCTAGACGGTCAAAATTGCTTGACAAGCACGTAAAATTTACGTGCTTGTCAAGCAATGCTTGACCGTCTAGGGACCCCATTAAACATTCACATTATTTGATGATTAAGCTTACTAATATTGTAAACGTGAAAGTTTGTAAGAATGGATGTCTGGATGTCAGGATGTTTGTTACTCTTTCACGCCTAAACGGATGGACCGATTGAGCTGAATTTTTTTATATATAGCTTAGACCCTGAAATAACACATAGGCTACAAAAGTACTGCGGGTAAAACCGCTGGGCGCAGCTAGTATACTATAATGTTTTTAAACAAATATTTTAAAATTGTAGTTCACGAAACTTATTTAATTAATAATATGATTACAGTTGAAGTTTGTCTTAAAAGTTACACGAGTAATAATTATAATTAGTCATAAATTAATTTTAATAGTGATATTCTTATTTAGTTCAATGTATTTCATTATTTAAGGTATATAAGTATGTAGATATTATATTTATAAAAACATTATGTATACATAAGTATTCGGGTTAAAGATCTTTATTTCTCATAAAAGAATTTACATTCACTTACTATGAGATATATACAAAATTAAGCAAAAGTTATACTAGGGCTAATCGTACAATATTTTGAAATGAACTTATAAAAAACAAAATATAGGTACTCTAAGAAAAAGTTATAAAAAACAAAATGTAGGTAGTCTAAGAAAAAGTTAGACGCAAATATAGCAAAAAACACTAGACTGGTCCAACGCCGCGATTAGTTTATTATATTATTAATTAATGTATGATATGTAATATTTTATTAAGATAGTTATTATATTTTATTTTGTGTATTATGTTGTAGGTTTATTATAATATGTATTTTTTATGTAATACGTAGGTAGTCTATTTATTGTTAAGTTTTGTAATAGTATGTTACCTTTTTCCTATGATTGTCAGCCCCCTATATTTTAGTACATTTTCTCCAGCCTTAGGGCAACTGGTAGAAAATGCTATTGTAGCATTAAGTTAGTCCTAGCTTTGTGCTGAATAATAAATAAATAAATATTTAGTGTAAATTCCGCTCTAAGTCAACACACTAAACACACAACACTAAATATTAATAAATGACTAATAATTATAATAATGGATATCAGCAAAGTAGCGCCTAATTCCATAAATGTCACCGGGGGTGGACTTCCTTTGCAGGAGGTCGTCTAGGTGGGTACCCCAACAGTGCCAGTTATTCTACCGCCTGAGCAGCTATGTGCAAACATTACTGTCCTTCGGTAGGAAGGAACTGTAGCTAATGAAATTACTGGGCTGAAGAGTCTTAAGATCTTATGACTCTTGAGTAAGAAGCGTTGGTGCAGTGCTCCTAGAATTTCACATCATTGTGAAATCCAAAGTAGCACTGTACTCATTATGGGCAGCGTTATCGCTTAACATAAGCGCTGTGCTACTCTACGGCCGATATTATTTTAAAATTTGAAGGCGTTCCTTATATAAGATTCATTATTAGTTTTAGATTATAGGTTTATTTTGTATTTTTTTCCCATATTATGTTAATAAATAATATTTAATTTGTAGTTCATTATTGATTTATTGACCTTTTAGTTTGATATAAACTTCAAATGATTTTTATTTCATTAAAGGGCCAGCTACACTTGCGACACACTCAGTGTGGAAGTGTTACAATTTTAATAAAAATCATACCTTTTAAATAATAATTCAATCGCGCGTGCACTAAGTTGAGTGTTTTAAATTTAAAATTAGTTTTAAGTTACCTATATGATTTGATTTTTTTGTTTTTGTTACAGGCTCTGCAGTAATCTCGGCGACCTGAAACTGCAAAATATAGCTTCACCACACAACCTATAAATTGTGATTTGACAGTGTAAGTAGGGTAACCTGTTCTGCTGGGGCATAAACCCCAATTATTATTATTATTACTTTAGAATTATATACACCGTAATTATTATTATTACTTTGAAATATACTTTAGAACTTAATACATGTAAACTTTATTATTTCATGTAGTTTAAAGTTTAATGGCGGCTCCAGATTAGTGCCGTGAATTCACGCGCGAATTCTCGCTGTGAATTCACGGCACAAGTCGTGCCCTCCACATTCACGGGATGCTCTCAATCGTTCCTGAAACCTGCCGCGAAATGGACGTAGAAGCTGCTGCTGCAATAACTTTGTTTGCTGTGGCAATATATAACTATTTAGACGTCCAAAACAAGAAACTTACAAGAAAGCGTTGGAAAAAAAGAAGATGGTGGATGACTGAAATACATCGTAACCGATCCAGGTATGTTTGCTGGTATGTACCTAGTGAATTAATGAATTTACTTAGTAGGTAAATGATTAAAATCTGAAAAACGAAACTGGCACGGGGCCGTGAATGTGGATGTGTACGCGTGAACGCCGCGCGAAGGGGGCGCGAACCCTTTGTCGCGGGACAAAATACCGACACTGATCGGGGAACAGGCGTGAATGCGCGTGAACCCCGCGAAAACCGTCCACATTCACGTTCACGCCTGTTCACGGGGCTTCACGGCACTAATCTGGAGCCGCCATAATGGGTATCTTTGTGGCGGGAATGGAAGAGAGCGTATAAAAAAAGTTTGAATGAACTGCGTGAAAGACATATGCATGCTAGGGGAATTAAGATATGACGGATAGAGTGGGATGGAAGAGGAAGACGTGTTATGCCGACCCTACATAATTTGGCATTTTAATGGCAGGAAGATGATGGATTATTAAGTAGCAAGTTCTATAAAAAATAATTGACTAGCACACGCTCGCGTCTTTGATCCCGATATGAAATGCTTTATTACCGGACGTGTATTTTATATGTGTTTTTTTTTCAACTGTGCGATGGTAGTCAGTCTTTCATTTTGACGACCTCTGTGGCGCGGTGAGCTAATACCCGCCTGCAACGCAGAAGGTTGCGTGTTCGATTCCCGCATGAGGCAAATATTTGTGTGATCCACAGGTATTTGTTTCTGGTCTGGGTGGCTTTCAATATGTATTATAAGTATGTATTTACAAAAGAAAAGTATATAAGTATTATATCCGTTATCCTAACCACCATAACACAAGCATTAAGTTGCTTAGTATGGGGTTAGGTGGCGCTGTGTGTATTGTCCTGAAATATTTTTTTATTTATTATTATTATTTATTTTATATACAAACTAACTCAAACTCGCGGTATATGTGTAGAAATACTTTCTTAGCGGAGGTGGGAAAATAAAAATCCATATCTGCCGTCGGGTTTCCGTTACGCTTGCTAAATATATAAAAATATATTTAGATACCTAATTTATCAAATTCGGAAAAATGAGATCGTTTTTAGGCTTTGTAGTATTTTTGTTTCTCAGAAACAATTACTCTGCATTGTATGCGCCCACGCAGCGCCGCGCCCTCGTGTCCTCGTGTTATAGTCGCTCGCCGTGAAGATATGTGTCACATGATCAAGGGAAATGTTAACGACGACAGCTGCCTAAAAACGATCTAAAGTTAGACTCGAATAATAGTAGGTATTATTCATTGTCTATTCACGTTCAAGTTGCCCTTTCAGTGGGAGTGAACCTACGAATCTAACCTGACGAGGCTATCACGTTCCGTTATTTATTTACGAGTTTATCCTTAACGCGATTTTCTGTTTCTGAATGAATCGGAATAATAGAGTTGTGGGCGAGTGTGTCCACGCCACGTTATGTACTTCGCGGAGTTTGTTCGCCGCTCTTTTTTGTTTTTACATGTAAATTGGAGGTGTAGGTATTTTGGAGGGCGTTCAGGTAAATTGTTTATCGATGTGTGAAAGCAATTGGAGGTGTCATCGGTGTATAGGTGCAAGAAAGTAAGGTGGCAAAGAGAGGTCGACGTGAGGACGATGGGAGCGCGCGGGCGTGCGCGGCGGGCCGGCGCGGCCGAGGCGCGAGCTCGGCCCTCCACTCGGCTCGGCTCACTGTGCCTCGGCCTGGCTGCTCCGCCACACGCTCCGACCGCACAACAACTTCTAGACTCGCGCGCGCCGACTCATCGACGTTACTTTGTGCCCCGCGGACTTTCGGCCTAAACTGTTCACAACTATACACAAACTTTTGAAACATTCCAAACTGGTCAGATCCTTCGTAACTGATTCTTCCGGTGAGTGTTGTACTTAATATTTAAACTTAAGGAGCCGGGCCGAACGTCAAGGGAGGCGCGCGTAAAAGTTTGTCGGTTCGACGGGCGGCGCCGGGCGCGGCAATAGGTAGGGGCGATATCGAGCGGACGATACGCTTACTTTTACTTTTCGTTTAAGCAGCCGTAATCCCGACTCCGTCCTGCCCCGCCATTTTATCTCGGGGACTCCGTCACCTTTAGGAGTGGGCGTTAATTCAACGAACGGCTTTTTTTAACTGTTAATCTAATGTTAACGAATTAACAGTTTTTTGTTTACTGCAAAACCCGTTAAATCTATCAACTGTTACATTCAACGATTTTGGCAATGCGTTTTTTTATTATATCAACGAAAAGGTATTCAAAAGTCGCTAACGTAATCTGAAGCTGTTAACGCAAAACCAGTTAAAATTATCTATTTCTTCTGCGTTGAAAGAACGAATAGAAACGGAATATGCCGAGTGGACGCGAGGGCGCCTATGTGAGCGAGCGAGACGCCGCTAGCTTAAAATTGTACGAGCGAGAGTGAGAGATATCTATGTTTCTAAGTTCGCTTGCTACTATTAACTGCTACGTTGCCGTTGGTACAAATCTGTTACATTAATGAAAACCTGTTAATAATGTTAACGGCTTTTTTAACAGGTTAACATAATGAATTTAACGGCTTCGTTGCGTTAACCCAAAAATCGTTAACGACCCACCACTAGTCACCTTACTCTACGAGATTACAACTACCCACCTTCAATGGCGCAACACCTCGTTATTTTTAGAACCGAAGATAAAATTGTTTCTTGGAGTAACACCAATAATAAACCGTTTTTATGAATTGACTGTCAACGCTCTGACTTATTAAAATATATCAATGAAACACATGTTCTTATTGTTTGGTTCCCTATATATTCACAGAAAATTATTATTAAATGTCCTAGCTTCGTTCTTAGAAGCGGGTAAAATTTAAGGGTTTAATTTTAGGTTTCTATCGAAAGATTTATCTTTTGTTCACGAATATTTTGGGAGGGTTTCGAGTAAATTGGAAGATATAATACTAAACATAGGTATCTTATTGTCATCAATTGCGTCAAAAAACTTCACTTTTGAATTTCTGATGGGCTCGTGAGAAAATCTTGCCCAAGTTTTCTTTTAACAATGTCCACAATGTCTTGGATTTAATATTTACATATGAAAACCAATATTAGGTGTAGTAAAAAAAGCTTTCGTAAAAACATGCACAAAAGGGCATTCAACATTGTATAACAATTAAAAAAAATAAAATAGTTTGTGGTAGTAAATTCTCTTAAAGTTCTAATTTATATAAATATTAAATTAAAAGTATGGGAATGCCAAGTTAAACGAAACTAGAAAAAAAAAACAGAACTATCACATTATTTTGTTACTATACGATTTTGGAAACTACCGTGAGTGTTATCCATATTATAAATACGACACGGCTGTACTCACGTTGTCTATTTGCTGAGATACGTCTCAACCACGGTTTCGGACAATTACGACACGTCGTCGTCGTCGTCGTTACGGGTCAGCGTCGGTTACTGCAGGCGTGAACTCCTGATGAAGGACATCGTAATTGTCCGAAACCGTGGTTGAGACGTATCTCAGCAAATAGACAACGTGAGTACAGCCGTGTCGTATTTATAATATTTTGTTACTGATATTTAAAAAAAAAAATTGATCATATGAGTGTGACCTAGGACTTATATTATTATTTATAGTCCCACAAAACAAAACACTAATCCCGACACCAAAATTTCATCAAAACATTTTCCTATTTCCTGATAATATTATACATGCAAATGCATGCGTTTTTGTTACCTCTTCATGTCTTAACGGGTGAACCAATTTAAATAAAATTTAGTATATATATTTATATATATAGCCGTTGAAATACCACATAGGATGTCAGTGGGTAAAACCACTATCTCGTGGAATAGGGACTTCCGATGTATTTTTTTAAAAATTTTAGGCTAATAATTTAGCAAATAAAACACACATAGGTACCTTCTATTACTTGCGTTTAATTCAGTTTAACATTTTGTAGACTTTAGAAATAAATATTCCATATTTGTGTGTGTGCGTGTGTGTGTGTGTGTGTGTGTGTGTGTGTGTGTGTGTGTATGTGCGTGCACGCGCGCGCGTGCATGCGTGTATGTGTGTGTGTGTGTGTGCGTGTGTGTGTGTGTGTGTGTGCGTGTGCGTGTACGTGAGCATGTATTTTGTATTTGTAGAAATGGAAGTGAAAGGCGGAATATTATAATTATCCGATATAAATTATATTAAATAAATCATCGATCCGACGGAAACATTACAAATATGTAATGTTAAAAACGAAATTTGAGTTACAAACATTCAAACATTTCCGAATTGAAAACCTTCCTAAAACTATTAATAAACCGAACTAGAACCTTTGATGGAACTCATTATTCTCTGATCTCTCATTAAATTTTAATTTCCCCGCAACGCGTAATCGTTTCGGCCTTGTTTAGGGCTGAAAACTAATTATATTGATGAAAATCAGTGGGTTTTTGGGTAGAACTTTTTTCATTAGATGTCCACAAAGTAGCCTGTGTGAGAGCAATCAACTGAATGGGTGGTATTCATTTTACGACTGACCATAAACTATAAACCGTTCAGAATATAGTTACGATGGCAGATACCGCGCTAAGGAAAACAAAACTGTCACCGTGTAATGGATAATACGTTTTCCCTATCAATACAAATCCAATTACAGAGCTGATTGTATATTCTCATGTGGCCAGGTGTACAGTCAACTACAAAGAGATGTATCCATGTTAGGCTTACAAAAGGAAGTAAATTTTCATTTGCCACAATGAACTACCCTTGGTTCGTGACATTTCTAGTAGCAATCAAACTTTATATTATCATCGACTCGTTTAATACGCAACAATGATGTATCCTACTACTTTTCCTTAAGTAATACATAATAATCGCAGTTAAAATGAATCGAATATAGTATAAGATTTGGTGGATACTGAAAATGGCACGAAGTAAGGGTAAATAATTTTTGCATACTAAAAGTTCCTTCATTTTGTAAGACTAACATGGATACATCTCTTTGTAGTTGACTGTACATTGTACATCGCTGGTTTTTGACATTATCATGTGCGTAGTTGTGTTTTCTAGATAGAACTGTTTTCTAGACGATAGATTCTCTCTTAATTGAACTAACATAATGTAAGAATTTAGTAGTATATATAAATTAATATTAACCAACGGTTACAATTAGCATTCTTATCGCTGATTCAATTTAATTTAAAATATCTAATTCAAACCAAGCTTATATTACCTCTATATTATAATAAAGATTTGTTTTAAAAACTGAACAATCTAAAAATAAAAGTTAAAATTATTAAATAAAAAATAATTTTAAATAAAAAGTATAAAGTAATATCTTTCAGATACCTACTACTATTTTTTTTAATTTAAATGTGGGTAATGCCATTTGAGAAAATAAGGGAACAATAGTACACTTATTACAGCAGTAAAGACCATTTTTATTAATCACAGATTGGCTACATGCAAATCTACATAAAATCTAAGTACCTCAAAACTACTGTTAGATAGCAGCGGGCCAGAAAGGTGGCAGCATTGCCTTTATATAGCAAAACTAAGATTCAAGTAAATTAAGATTATAAAAAAAATACGATAATATCGTATCGTATTCTGATAAATTTACCTTGTCAACATCCCTATTGGAATACGAATACATGTACAAAACAAAATAAGAGTATCGTATAGGTACTCTCTTAATATAATTAGTCCTTAATTTAAATTATAAAATATATTACATATCTACGTATTTTTTTGATTTGTGAAATATAAAATAAAATGAAAAAGCGGCCAAGTGCGAGTTTGACTCGCCCATGAAGGGTTCCGTAGCAGCAAGTAACCGTGTTTTTAAAAAAATAATTAAAAAAGGTTAAGTAAATTGCGGTTTACGAAATATGTCGTATTAAAAAAAACTACTTACTAGATCTCGTTCAATCCAATTTTTAGTGGAAGTTTGTATGGTAACGTACGTCATTTTTTTTAGTTAGGTATATCATTCTCTTATATTAGAAGTTATAGGAGGACACATATTTTACTACTTTTGCAGTGTCTCTCGTGCAAACTATACAGTTTAGATAAAAATGATTTTAGGAACCACGATTTCATTTTTGCGTGTGGGTTTGATGAAAAAGAATTGAGTTTCAGTTCTAAGTATGGGGACCCCCTAAATTTTTTGTTTTTTTTATTTCTATTTTTTGTGAGAAAGTCTTAATGCGGTTCACAGAATACATCTACTTACCAAGTTTCAACAGTATAGTTCTTAAAGTTTCGGAAAATAGTGGCTGTGACATACAGACGGACAGAACGAACCCGGACGTATGACAAATCTATAAGGGTTCCGTTTTTTGCCATTTGGATACGGAATCCTAAAAATGGCGCAGCTGGTAGCTTGTCATGTAAAAACGGAATTGGCTTCATGGTTAGTTTTGGTGTGTGGTATCTGCACTTATAACATAGTGTGGACGTTATTTACAAGCTTCCCGGTTTGGGCAAAGGATGTGGAATGCTTAAGCTTACGTCACACTGAGCGGACAAAGCGGACGCGAACCGGGACGGAATTTTTGTAATGTTCTAGTTTGTACGTGAGGCGTCACACATAAAGCGGACGCGAACAGGCGCGGTCCGGTCTGCCGCGCCGGGCAGATCGCGTTGATGACAACTGACAACTTGTCAATTGGACCGCTTTCCGCGGCGGAATGCGTTTGCGGACGCTGTATTGTAGGGAAGTCAATACAAGCCGTCACACAGAGCGAACCGGGCGCCGTCCGTGCCGCGACGGCACGCGGTGCGGTAGAACGAGTTGTATTTTATTACAACTTCAGTGCGATTTTAATCATGAATCTAATGGAAATTTCCAATGAAAAATTATGATAATTAAAGCTAAGCTTGTTCTCTCCCGCTGCTGGGCTTGAAAATCAAAGGTGCTACTCAATTAATATTATCTTACATATGTAAAAAAATCTTACAACTCAGTTATAACGCAGAATTAGCTAAATAATTGTAGCATAATGGTAATATATAATAAATCTGGTTTTTTCTTTGTGTTATCGAGCTGCACTGATGATGGAGCCGTGACACACCGACTGAGAACCCTATGGTTTATTCCACATGATGTAGAGAGGGTCTGATGACCCATAATATAGTTATCGAAACTACCTTACGAAAATTGAAGAGCTGGCAAATGAATATCTAGCGACATCTCATCAGTTAAAAAAGTATACTACTCAAACGACCTGTTTGTCACATTTTTAGTAAATTCAAATTCACATTGTTTTTCTTTTGTTCTCTTTGAAAAATTAAACCAACAGGAAACGAAGCCAGATCTAATTTTTATGTGAAAAAATTGCTAGTTTCTGCAGGGGGAAAGGAAACGCACACTAATACTTATAATGATATCACTACGCTATGTGATAATGATTACGCACTACGCACACGAGTACACATAAATATAAACGACACACATAAAGATAACCTGAATTGTGCCAACTAGTTTTATGTTCATCTTTGGAAATAAACAGCATATACTAACTTGAATTTACTTCGGCTTCGTGCTGTACGAGGAGCAGGGTGCGGACGCCGGCGAGTAACCGCAGCTACTCCCTGAAGAAGATCCTCGTACAGGATCGAAACGGTCGACAAGAAGCTCAAAAACTTACAAGCAACCACTCACGAATCGTTTAGTGTTAAACTAGTTTTATGCCCAGCACTTCTTGTTTTGGTGGCGGGAGATGCCTAACTGTTACGTATCCGGCTGGTATAATGATCTAAGAAAAATCTAGAAGCGCGAACTTTTGAAGTTTCAATGTCAGAATAATAATTTATTCACTGTCAAACCGCTGTAAACTGTCAACCGCTTTTTCTGTTGGATCAGGTGAACTTGGTCACATTCGCAAAATGCCATTTCGACGAAAAATGTAATTTTCGCACATTGTCATACGAGGCAAATACATTCGCCAAGAGCGGATTATTAAGAGTATTCTTTCTATTATCGCCCCTTTTTACATGCTTTTTTTTACTTTAACCTATCTGTTGTCTGTCTGTCCGTCTGTCTTAATCAAATCTTGCAAGTTAAATTTGACCCACTTCCCGATATCCGATTGAGCTGCAATATTGCGTGCCTGTATAAATCGTATGACAGTGCAATATTATTATAACATGGAGCTGATTTGATGACGGAGCTCGAAGGTGGCCATAGGAACTATGTTATTGAACGGCACAAACCCATCGAGTTTGAGCTCATTTTATTCACAACTTGACAAGTACTTTTATATTAGATTGTAATAATAATAAAAGCTTGTTTAAAAAAAAACGCTTGTTAACTACTCTGTTTATGCACAATGATATTGAGAAAAGCTACAAATCTCTTTGCAATGACAGCGGTAGTACTCTTGACGCAACGTAAGAGTTGATAAGTGTTGACATGTGTTTTCTTGCGCTACCAATAGTATTTACTTTTATTAAGTATTTTTATGAACTACGCAATGTCTTTTCGTCCGATATACCTCAGTGCCTCAAGACGAAAGTTTTTGATCAATGTGTGTTACCAGTGATGACTTACGGCACCGAAACGTGGTCCTTCACCAATGGCCTCATCTCGAAGCTCAAAGTCGCCCAGCGTGCTATGGAAAGGGCTATGCTCGGGGTTTCTCTACGAGATCGAATCAGAAATGAAGAAATCCGTAGACGAACGAAAGCTGAAGTGGCAATGGGCAGGCCACATAGCGCGCAGAGCGGATGGCCGATGGGGTCGAAAAGTGCTCGAGTGGAGACCACGGACTAGCAAACAAGCGTAGGACGTCCACCCACAAGGTGGACAGACGACCTTATAAAGGTCGCCGGAAGACGCTGGATGCAGGTCGCTTCCAACCAGTACATATGGAAGTCCAAAGGCCTATGTTCAGCAGTGGACGTCCAATGGCTGAGATGATGATGATGAAGTATTTTTATTACCAAAATGATAATATTTGCTACAATATCTTATTGCTACTTTGATAATATGCTGCTATGACAGTAATATTATAATGCAACTGCGACATTCTGCTAATATGACAATCCGCGTTTTTTATGTCCATTTGAGAATGTGACCAAACACGCCTGATCCATTCCCCGCCTGCCGCCGCGAACTGCGGACCGGTCCTGTGTGACGTGGTTCGGTTCGCGACCGTTCGCGTTCGGATCGCGGCCAGTTCGCTTTGCCGCCGTGCCGCCTCAGTGTGACGTATCCTTTAGGGCGAGGAATGAGGAATGAAATGTTTATTGATTTTAGAAATGTTACCTGTACCGTAAGTAGGTAAGTTATGTGCTTTCAGGGATTTAATGACAGGAGAATGGGGTATATTGTGAAACTAGCTAATGCTCGCGGCTTTGCCCGAATGAAGAAATTCTTTCTTAGCGAAGGTCTACGTCATAAAACAATATCTGTGTTCCGTGCAGCGGTTTAGGCTGTGTCTTGATAGATCAATTAGTCACTCTTTCCGTTAATATATTTACTAGGTGACCCGCGCGCACTTCGTAGTGCGTGACAGTCATTTCAAAAAGTGATGAACTTCGTGCACCTTTTATAGACTCATTTTGAATATAAAAACTATTGCATGCCCTTTTTGAAGACTTAAACCACCTTAGTATCAAGAGAGACGAGAGATATGAGCAGAAGTTACTGATTTCCCATATAAACTCTGACCCTCTTTTTTTCTCTTTAAGGACTGATTTCTGGGATAAGAACTAACTTATTAAGTTCTTTCTTGGTATTTGTATACTAATTTTAGCGTAATAGAATCAGCGGTTACTGATTTCCCATAAAATCTTTGACCCCCTCTTTTACCCCCCTTATATATTGATTACTAGAATAAAAAGTATTTCATATTTATCTGGACTCAAGCTTCATTTATGCCAAAATTTAGCTAATTAGCGTCAACGGTTCTAAATTTCCCATACAAACTTTGACCCCCCTTTACCTACCCCCCCTTAAAAGTTAATTTCTGACATAAAAACTATTTAATATTCCTGAACACAACTAAAACAATCGTTTTGCAAAATTTCAGCTTAATCGGTTCAGCGGTTAAAGATTTGGCATATAAACGTTTTTTGTGAATAATTCCCGTTCCCATGGGAATATCCCAAAATCGCTTCTTAATAATTAATTACTGGTCGCCTACGTCACCTAAAATACACGCTGTCCAAATTTCAGCTCAATCCTTTCACTAGCTTAGGTTATGCGTTGATTTTCCTTACTTGACGTTGGGCCCCCATAACGCACCCTTAGGAGTTGAATTATCAAAATTCCATTCTTAGCGGATGTCTACGCCCTAAAACCTGTATGCCAAATTTCAACTCAATCCGTCCAGCGGTTTGGGCTATGCGTTGATAGATCAGTCAGTCAATCAGTCACCCTTTCCTTTTATATATTTTGAATGATAGAGATAAGGAAAATTCTTGTTTATCGGGGATCTACGACTTAAAACCTGAGTTACAGAATTTTAAACCTATTCTATTAAGTGGTTTAGACAGTGCCACTCAATCAGTTAATTAGTCACTTTCCTTTTAAATATTTAGATATCAGTCTAAGTTTTGTGTTATTGTGCTTAGATCAATCCTGAAATCAGCGAAACACTCAAGACTGTAAAATTTATAACGAAGTAACTAAAATAGAAACTGGTTTGTTTTAACTATTCGTTTCACTAACAATCATTTCATTAAGTCTTAAAATTTAAATAATACATATTGCTATATACACCCATAATCGATAGATATATATGTGTATACTAGCTTACCCGGCAAACGTTGTTTTGCCATATAAATAATTTCCTAGTAATTTCTAGTGTAGACAAAAAATAGCTTACTTATTGGAAGTATGTATGTATTTTAGAATGTGTATATTGTATGTATGTAAGAATGTGGTATATGCGTGAAATAAGCATTATTTTATGGAAAAATTTTTCAAACAAAAGTAAAAAATTAAATTTTATGAAAACATTGTCTCTTATAATTTTTTCATACAACCAATATTTCCATTGACATTTCAAAATAAAGATTCATAATGATTGATTTTTTGGAAACTATGAAAATCTTAATTGTTCAATTACATTTTTTTTAATAAAATTAAATTAAAATTACATTTTTATAAGATCAACAACATTTTCGATATAAATAAAAAAAAGAATACTTACAACACAAAATCCGTTGTTATTGGAAGCTCGTGTCACGTGTTGAGTACTTTTGAGGTTATAAAATCACTTTATTAACTAATCGTGCAAAATACACTCAAAATTGATAATTTAATTATTATTGATAAAATAGGAATGATTAAAAGTTAATATGAGAGTTACACTGAGATAACAAAATAATAATTGTCAACGTTACTACTACACTTGATGCATAAACAATAATGATGGCCGAAAACTGTGTAGGGAGTGAGAAAGAAAGGAGACCGGCTTCGTTCTCATCCCTACTCCGTGCCGTTTACTGGGTCAGAAGTGACACCTGTAGACATCTGGCGGGGATAACTAATTAAATGACGATTGATCAGTTTTCGACCGGAGAGGAAAAATGATTAAATTACTAAAATGGCTATTAAAAAATAATGGTTGATCGTAGAAGGGTGAAAATTGAGGATTGTATGTATTTTTGTATGTTGTATCATAAAAATATAGAAATTAAAAATGTTGTCTAAAAAATAAAAATAAAAATTTAGGGGTGGACTACCCCTAACATTTAGGGGGATGAAAAATAGATGTTGGCCGATTCTCATAGATACCGGATAAGCACAAAAATTTTCATCAAAATCGGTCAAGCCGTTTCGGAGGAGTATGGCAACTAAAACTGTGACACGAGAATTTTATATATTAGATATATTTATTTTATTGAATAAAGTTTTTTTAAATATAAAAATGTAGGTAAGTTGTCTAGACCGGACAATATTTAATTAGGTCTTATAGGAATATGCGTAATGAAGGCATAAGCATAAGAAAATGCGTAGGCATTTAGATCCCAAATTATTAAAAAAAACACAGTTTTGCTTTTAAAAACTATAACTAGATTTTTTTAAGCTTTCCAATTAGTTCACCGGGGGTAGACTTCCTTTGCAGGAGGTCGTCTAGGTGGGTACCCCAACAGTGCCAGTTATTCTACCGCCTGAGCAGTGATGTGCAAACATCACTGTGCTCCGGTAGGAGGGCACTGTAGCTAGTGAAATTACTGGGCTAAAGAGTCTTAACATCTCATGACTCTTGAGTAAGAAGCGTTGGTGCAGTGCTCCTAGAATTTCACATAATTGTGAAATCCTAGGTAACACTGTACCTACTGATTATGGGCAGCCGTTATCTCTTAACATCAGGAGAGCGTCTTGCTCGTCTTCTACTTCATGACATAAAAAAAAAAAAAAAAAAAAAAAAAGTTGAAAATTTAAGAAAAGCCACCTTTTTTTACAAGCTTTCATTAAATGTGAGTTAGAATGCCAGTATATTAAGGCCTAATCCCATTTACGACACACGTTGTCGCAGTCTCCAATTCTCAAACAATTCAAATTGATAAACATAACACACACACACACACACACACACACACACACACACACACACACACACACATCGATAACATTTCTTTATGGTGTTCGCACTTCTATCCGCGTCGACCGCACCGAAAGAATTTTTGTATAGGAAATCTTCTTCCGATTCGGACGATTCGACTCCGGCAAGGGTACGAAGTTTCATGTCATTTCATATAAAGAATTCAAAATTCTTTCGGCGCGGTCGATGCGGATAGACGTGCTTTCACCTTAAATGAGAATTTGACAATGCGCTTGTACACGTTGACAATGAGTGACAGGACAAGCAAATCAGGTGCCTAAAATCAAAATTCTGAGGAGCTATAGTTAGGACTTTTGCAAGCAATTCATACAAAGCTGTCAACCAATAACGGTCACAGTAACAATACTTTCTTTGTACAGTAATAATGCTTTCCTTTTCTGTCTTATATTAGTAAAAGATTATTTTTTGTCTTGCTCAGCTTTGTTTCTCTAATACCTATATAAATCTAAGGTGCCACCCAGTGTTTTAAAATTCAAAATTCCGCGTTGTCCTGTACAAAAAACACGAGACGATAAATTGTCGATTCATCAAACTCGATCACTAACCGACATTGAAATTTAAAATCATAGAAAGTTGGTGCAAGTTTGTTCTATTCCAGTGGTAATATAAAAACCGTTGTCGAGTCGCAACCTGTAAAATGCAATTTATTGAAGGACTCGAAATCCGTCGCCAGAGCATTAGTGCGGTTCCAAGGTTACTATAGTTAAGTCCTGCAAATAAGTATTTAGTTTCTTATCGCCACAAAAAGTTTGAGTTTGTTTTATTTTCGTGTGGTTGGGTTTAATAGCCATACCTATATAAAGTAGCCTGTGTATTATTCTCTAAAAAGGGTCGAAACTATCACATATCAGCTCAATCGGTTTAGTAGTTTAGGTGTGAAGAGTTAACAAACATACACACACGTACGACGTATAATGCCTCTCCTCTAATTAATATATGTATTTCTCAGTCTCTCGTCACATAATGAAATTTAAAAGTAATCTATACTATTATAGAGGTAAAAATTGGTAATATGACTAGCTCATCCTACCTAGAATTATGAAATTTGGAACAAAGGTTTCTTTTACTACATAGACAAGTAATCACCCACTGCAGGGTATGGGCCTTCCATGGTCACAGAGTTCCATACTTGTCAATGTCGTCCGACCATCGGGATGGCAGTCTGTTCATAAATAAGGTTGAAAAAGAAATAAGCACAGAAAATTCAGCGTAAACTTTGTTATAGGTAAAGGAGAAGTACGTCCAGCGGCCAAAGATGGCCGGGATCATATCCAAGCTGAAGGCCGGCTGCAGCAACAGCAAGCCTCCACCGCCGATAGAGAACAATCCTATCATGCAGTATTTTGAAGTGGGCAAGGAGTGCACCACGGCCGGTCCGGGCTTGGTGTGGAGGGTTCACGACGCACACAGGAAAAGTGATGGCAAGGTGAGTTTTTGTGCCACCAGCTTGATATTTAGCAACGAAGCAGCTGTAGATTTAGCCGATGGTGAGCGCTACTGAATCATCAAGTTTTCGTGCGAATTTGATTTGTGCTGTCAAATTTGCACCCGTATCCCGTTCTTCATGGCAGCGCGGACACTGCATAAAACAGAGCTTCGATATATTCACTTTTACATGTTCCGGAATCGTTGCTGTTGTTGCGGATGCTACGGGAAAGTCGGAAAGACTGGGATTGTTATTTCTTTGTTAGGATAGCTTCCTTGATGACGAGATGTTCATTAATTTGTGTCCAAGTAACAGGTATATCAGATACCGATTTTTATAAAATATTGAACACGTATTTTTTGTAAATTGATAAAAAACGTGTACAACGCATTAATTGATTGAGTTGACCTAAGCTAAGCTCTTCGACTGAGACCTCTACTGATATCTTTACCGGGGGTATACTTCCTTTGCAGGAGGTCGTCTAGGTGGGTACCCCAACAGTGCCAGTTATTCTACCGCCTGAGCAGTGATGTGCAAACATTACTGTGCTCCGGTAGGAGGGCACTGTAGCTAGTGAAATTAATGGGCTAAAGAGTCTTAACATCATATGACACTTGAGTAAGAAGCGTTGGTGCAGTGCTCCTAGAATTTCACATAATTGTGAAATCCTAGGTAACACTGTACTGATTATGGGCAGCCGTTATCTCTTAACATCAGGAGAGCGTCTTGCTCGTCTTCTACTTCATCACATAAAAAAAAAAAACTGTGAGCACGGGAGGCACACCAACTGCAACCCAAAGGCTTTTAATTTAAAAATAAAAGACTTATTCAAAATATGCTTCGAATGTGCAGGAATTGTGGAATGCGCCATTGGAATAACCGATAACAATTATAATTGCGCGTATTGTTTACACGAGTCATTCTTATAAATAATTCTGCAGTTAACTTTCATCGTCAATATTTGCGCATCATATTTTTTTGCTCCATTGGAAAAACAATAATATTGATATTGCAGCATTTCAACGGAGGCGCCCTTCTGTATAACGACTAAATTTCCTTGCAAACGCTGTTCGATTAACTAGAATATTAAATTGAAATATCTCACTAGCTAGCTGGCTTCTTCTGTCGGAATCAACACGTACAGAACGGTTTGCAGTTGAATAATTATAACATTTCATGGGAATTTGTTTTACCTTTTTTACAAATGCTTAACTTTGATTAGATATTGCATTTTATAATAGGTAGGTACATTTAAAATAGGATAGATAACGGATTATCGTCTAGTATTTTTTGTTTAAAAGTAGAGTTATAGTCGGGCCGGCCTAAAAGGCCACATTTGACAGATGTCAGTCAAAGCTAACTAGTGTTGGGACATTGTTTGTTTATTTCGATTACAGGATATGAATCGATACGATCTTCAAACACGTTGGAATCGAATACAGTTTTATGAAAACATTCATAAAGTCTAATTAATTTTAATAGGTTTTGGTTGTAAACATGTAATGGCGTCATGGGCTAGTTTTGCCAGAAACATCTCACGAGTTATAAAAAAAAACCTGCAATAAAAATTATGTTTATTCTCTATACATTACTTAATTTTATTTTAATTACATTATATTTTACTATAATATAATCACAATTTTAACAATGTATTTTATTTTAATCGCAATATAGTTATTTATTTCAGATCAAATATTCAATCCAAGTTATGATTGCATTCGATTCTACATTTCAAATTTCGATTTCGCGATTTTATTGGGTAGCTTTATTGTTTTAAAAACAAAAACTGATTGACGTGACCTTGTATAGGTTGTCCTATTTATTCATCTAATGTTTTTAACCCCCAACGCAAAAACGGCGGGGTGTTATAAGTTTGACGTGCTTGTTTGTCTGTCTGTTTGTGTATCTGTCTGTGGCATCGTTGCCGAACGGATTAATGAAGCTTGTTTATTTTTTTCATTTTTAAGATTAATAATATTAGTCGGGAATGTTCTTAGCTATGTTTGAACCTAAAATCGCCACGCCGCCACGAAATGGTGTATAACATATTTTTTATAGTTTAAAAATAAACAATGACTTGAAACAAAAATTAAGTATTTTTTTTTATTTTTGGTTTTTTTGTTAAACATAATGCCACAAATACCGTTGTTTTATAAAATCAGAAATGAACTGCTACAAACCGTTCCCGCTTAATGTAGTTTTTGCAACTCAGTCTTTGCGCTTGCAGCGAGGACTTTGTGCATATGTATAATATTCAATTATTTTTGGCACAATCTTTAAAAGGCAAAATTTTCTCGGTGCTCGCATCGAGTTACTCGCGCTTTTATTAATAAGGGTATTTAATTTCTTTGCCACTTGGAACAAGCTAAACGCAGATTTTTTGGAACTGAAAAATTATTTTTTTTTCCCCGCTCGCAGCGAGGTGAAATGAGAATATTTAGTTTCCTTGCCACTCGGAGCTAGCTAAGCGCACATCATTCGTGCTGAAAAATTCAAATTTTTTTTGACGCTCGCACCGTGGTGCTCGCGCTTTTATAAATAATGTTTAGTTTCCTAGCCAATCGGAGCAAACTAAACGCAGATTTATGGTACTGAAAAATTCAATGTTTTCTCGGCGCTCGCAGCCAGCTGCTCGCGCTTTATAAGTAAGAATATTTTTTCCTTGCCCCTCGTAGCTAGCTATAGCTAGTACGTAAGTGAATAACAAGGGAATCCTTGTATGGACGTAAAGTGTTTTGGGTTAAAGTTCGTCTTTAATGATTTTAAGAGTTAAATTAAGTCTTAAAATTATTTCCTAAATTCATTACAACACTAATATATTTAAAAAATAAAAGCAATTTTCGAAAAATAGTAAATTTTTAAAACACCCTGTAAGGGAATTTTCATGAAATGTCAAATGTGGCCTTTTAGGTCGGCCCGACTATAGTCGAGAGTGTTCTTAGTTATGTTTGGTGGAAA
Organism: Hemithea aestivaria; assembly: GCA_947507615.1. Taxonomy (NCBI): domain Eukaryota; kingdom Metazoa; phylum Arthropoda; class Insecta; order Lepidoptera; family Geometridae; genus Hemithea; species Hemithea aestivaria. The sequence continues at coordinate 9,758,887 of OX382323.1, forward strand.
TCGATCCAAAATGGCCGCCGCTACAAAATAGCGGATTACTTTTTTTTTCTAAAATCTCCTCAATATGGGTATCAAATGAAAGGGCTTAACTTGGCAACACAAATCGGCGAATTACATATTTGCATGCATAGGGGTTTTTTAAATTTTTAATTTAATTCACTTTTTGAAATATGACATAGATACTTAAATAAAAAAAAAAATATAATTAATTTAAGCAATCTCTTCCAAATAACCATGTGTACGTTTCTTATACGAGAATCTATTTTAATAAAATCTCTTTAGCCTTACAAAATACAACTATATAATACTCGTATCTCTACCGGTATATTTATTCAGTATTTTATTCACAGTATAGGTTGTTAAGTGTTAAGCTTTTGATCACGATCTTACCTGAAGTTAAGTGACGACGTTACGGCAGATAGTAGACTTAACCTAGAAGGCGGCTTAAATCCCTCCCTGGCTTCACTGAACTTTCGTACGTGATCCCAAAATGAAAGAATGGATTATAAATGAAATTGCTGTGTCTAAAGAAAATCATTGGAATATTATATTTAACATGTACTATAAGAACTCAATTATCCCATTGAATAGATACTGTAGGCGCTCCGAAGGCCGAAACAGGGATTAAGAGATCATAATGCTATACGCAACCGAACAGCCTTACCTCGTACCTGAATTCATGATTCAACGTCCGGTCTTGTGATGGGATTAGTTTACAAGACCATAGATAATCTTATATTGTATTATAATTGTATTGTTACGCTGATGTAAATCAACTGATGAATAATAAAGCTTTACATGACTGGGATGTGTTGGATGCAGACTCATCACGGAACTAAGCAATTAGGCCTAGTACTCGGTACATACTTCATAATGCAGTGTGAGATTGCTCTAGAACGTTCGAGCCTCGGAGATAGCTCCGAGGAAATGATCGCCAAGTTCCTTCCCGGAACGAAGACTAATAAGTGATTTGATCTTGTTATATACCGGTTTTATTAGGTATACTGGCTTGTAAAACAGCGTCCTTCCTGTTTAACTACTCAAGACATTATTACAAATTAAGAAAATAATCAAATAAACAACATAAAAATAATAACGAAATGAGCTATGTAATGAGTGATGTATGTCGTGCCTGTAATTTATAAAATAAAATGAGACTACTTTAACATGTTACGTTTTTTCTGCATTGTCCCACTGCTGGGCTAAAAACTCCCGCAAATCATTTCACTTATCCTTTAATAGACATTTTAGACATTGCCAAATTGAACAAAAACATTGTATAGGTATTTATTTTCATTCAAGATTGGATCTCATAATTTTCGCATATAAATATGAGAGCACTCAAATACGACCTTCCGGCATGATTTTTGCTGCATTGCATACCAAATTCCAATAATGTGAATATTACGAGCGCTTCGAAATATATTGCAGCTTTCCGATCACTCTCGAGCATTTTCCGCAAGCGCATGAAGCCTTTCAATGTCAAAGGCAAAAGTGAACGTTGCTCTTTCTTATTCCTTTGACACCCTCTTGTCGTGTACGCCACTATCTTATTTACTATTTTCAAAGATAAAACGAAAATAATTTACAGTTTATTGAAAACACAACACCATGTTTACTTTAGGTTATTGGCTGCAGGGCCCTTTATTAGGCTTCCGTAGTCAACAAGGAACACTTTTAGTTTCGCTCTGTCCATCTGTCCATCCGCGGCTTTACGGAGAAACTGTAAGTCTGTAAAAAATAATTTATAAAATAATTAATGTAGGTTACTTGTCAAAGATGGCGATGTTTTTTTTCTGGCTGATCCCATCATAATGTGTGGTATCGTTGAATAGGTATTTTACTTGAGGGGCAGGTTGCTAGAAACTTTTTCGATTTCGTGTTCGATTTAAAAGATATTCAAGTTTAAAACTTTTTTTTTGAGCATCCACACCCCTCTAAAATCTAAACTACTGGCTTTGAAAGCCATGAAAAAAACCAAGGACATGGTTTCACTCATGAACTTTCAGGAAAACTATAACGGTTAAGATACCTTAATTAATTTCACAAATATTGTCTCTGAAAGTTAAGGCAATAAATATTCGATTTGCCAGTAGTATTCGGTACTACGGAAGCCTACACTGCGCGAAGTCTGACTAGCGCTTGGCCAATTTAATAAATATTAAAACATACATAATAAGTTAAATAAAAACTTGAAATATACTTCTAGTATGAAAATTACAGAGTTGGCTTCTTAAACAGTGTAACGAGTGAAGGTGTTTCTTGTTTTCTCGCGGTTCGGTAGTTTTTTGTTTTTCTTTAAAATACTTTTAAAACGAAATTAATAAGTTTTCTGAAACATCAGACGAGTTATCTCAATATAAAGTTTATAGTCCACTGGGTTCAAAATAAATACCGGCGGTAGACTTCCTTTGCAGGAGGTTGACTAGATGGGTACCCCAATAGTGCCAGTTATTCTACCGCCTGATCATAGATGTGCAAACATTACTGTGCTTCGGTAGGGGGCACTGTAGCTAGTGAAATTACTGGGCTGAAACATCTTAATATCTTGACTCTCAAGTAAAAAGCGTTGGCGCGCTGCACCCAGAATTCTACCTTTGTAAAATCCTGTTGTACTAATTATGGGCAGCGTTATCTCTTACCATCAGGAGAGCGTTTTTCTCGTCTTCTTACTTCGTTGTATAAAAAAAATGGAGCTGTTATATCATAAAAGTTAAAACAATTTCATCTACAATATTGTAATAATGAAATGACAAAGTAATATCGTTTTCCTCTAAACGTCCACTCATTTAATAAATCGTTGCCAGTTAATTTAAGCATCCATTGTCAATTAAAGCTTTTAATTAGAGTCAGTGTCTGTTTCACAAAGGCGAATATTTGCCGATCGACTACCGTGAATTCACTTACCCATTTTATGCTATACTAGCTGTGCCCAGCGGTTTTACCTGCTGTCTCTGTGTTATTTCTGCCTATGTATTATTCCAGAGTCTCAATTGGTCCACCCGTTTAGGTGTGAAAGAGTAACAAACACACATCCTGACATCCAGACATCCATTCTTACAAACTTTCACGTTTAAAATATTAAGTAAGTTTTCTGTCGTCGTTCGTTAGTTTTCTCCACTTACACTCGTATTACGGCAATGTTAAACGACTATTTCTGTTGAATTGCAATTGAGATTTATTCGCAATGATATCCGTTTTTTCTATACAGAAAATATCTATCTGATATATGAGCTATTATGTACTCTTGCTTCCTTCGCATAAATAAATCCATTTATAAAGGCCGTTCGTCATAATAGCTATTTGCGTTCCAAACTTCAACTCGAATTATTTAGCGGGTTGAGTACATCAGCCGTTGATAGATCAGCCACTTTTATATGCCTTTTTTACAAAAGATATTAACATACTATAAAATAAATAAGCCAAGCGCTAGTCAGCCTACGCGCAATATGTAGGCTTCCGTCGTACTGGAAAATTAAATATTAACGGCCTTAACTTTCGTCAACGATATCTTTAAAACTAATGAAGATATTTAAACCGCTGTAGTTTTTCTGGAAAGATCATGTTTGAAACCATATTCTTGACTTTTTGAGATTTTAAAGCCAGTAAGTGGCAGTTCAGATTTTAGAGGGGGGGGATGCTCAAACAAGTTTTAAACTTGAATATCTTTCAAACGGAATACTGAATCGAAAAAGTTTCTAAGCAATCCATCCCTCATTTTGTAATATCTATTCAACGATACCCTACATGATCAGTCGGAAAAAAAATCATCCCGATCTTGCATGTGTGGGAGGTGCCCTAAATTATTTTTGAGCTGTGTTCGACTTCTATTACTTCCCTAATTCGTTGATTAACTTAGACAAAAGTTGCCGTCGCGTTATCGGTAATTTTTAACGTTTTTTTTTTGTTAGACAAGTATACTCGTATAAGTAACAAATACATATACTTAATCTGTATAAAATCTAAGATTTACCTATTTACTGTACACTTTATGTTGGTTATATAACAACGCATAACGTATACAAATCTCGCCTTTTTTCAGTATTTTGTGATAACACTATTTAGACACATCATTATTCATTAAGTTATATGTGGAATACGTTATGAGTTTGCTTATCACTACAATCAGTATTAAGATATAGCTATAATACCTCTATAGTACCTACATATGCAAACTGTTTGTTTTCCCAAAAAAAAAGTGGCCGCTGTAAACTCCTCCATACCAAATAAATACTAAACTATTCTCTAAGCTTTAACCTTTGGTAGAATAGATCAGTTATTTTATGTGGGTCGTATATCTTGTGGGGAGTTCGATAGAAATAGTTGTTTTCGGAAACCTCCAGTTGTCTCAGATGTGGGTAGAGTTCACAATTTAATAGTAGCCCTTCTGAAGTCGCCTGTAATTTGTGGTCACGTCCGTCAAGCGGTTGATTCCAACTGCTCCATGCTATAATTGCTCGGATCGAGCGACCATTTACGTGAAGGTAGTATTCGACCGCTTCTATAATACTGGTCGTTTCATAGAAGTCAAGAACGTTTTGTTTAGCAAACACTTGTAATTTAAAAATGGCTCAGCTTTATCCATTGCCTTTCTTTATTAAGTTCTTTAGCTTCATAGAGCAATGGAACGGCTCAGCAATGAACCTTGCGATTCTCGACGTGTCGGTATTTGTTGAACCGCCTCGCGTCGCTTTTAACTCATGAAAACATTTTGACTCCACAAAACACTTATCTATATTTTATTAGGCTGTACGTGGGTTTTGTACGATTTCTGAAACTTTACGGAATGCGTAAATAAATAAAGCTCGTTTTAGCATTGCAATTTCAGCTCCATTATTTAATGTCAAGTCTAAATTGATACCTGACGCCACAGCCGAGTCATTTATTTTATTATTGCTTTTTAACAGAAAACAACGAATCACGAATACAAAAAAACTGGGTGGAGTTAGACTACTCTTCAATTACATGCTATTCCCGTAAATGCGAGAAACGTTTTATTTGGCAACAGGAGTAATTTAAAAATACGTGTGGTTTGCTATCCCTATCATTGCCAACAAATATGCTATAGAAATAAATGACGATACTTAACGATTTTAGATATAAATACAGCTTCGTAAAGAATTATAAAAACAGATATAAATACATAAGGAATGATAGCGTGGTTGGTATATTATGGTAAAATGACATTATAACTGGTCCTTATCAATGAGGTTTATGACCAATATATAGGTATGTATACTCAAATTAATGAGCAGTACCTACCAATTACTATGATTGTTTTTCTACGACGTAAAATTGGACATTTTGATCAAGAAACGTATTGTCCATTAAGTATATAACTTCGTAAAGGACTACTGCACACATTGCATTATGTACCTAATACTAGCTGATTCAAGCGGCTTTACCCGCTGAATAGTAGCATATGTGTTAATACACAAAAAAATATCAGCCTAATCGGTTCAGAGGTTAGACGTGAAGAGGTAACAAACAAATCCATACTCCATACATTTACATTTATAATACCCATTAGAAAGATTATCGACCGAGCGAAGCGAGGTCTTAGAGTCGAGAGCCGCGAAAAGCCTGCGTTTTGACCAGTTTAACGGTTGACCTCTGGTGATTAAGTTTGATAGACATTTACTCAAAAACGGTTAATCCATTTTAAATGAAAATTTTCACACAAGTTAAGTAGACCAATCGGATAATTTTAGTAAAAAAAATTACCCAAATAGGCTCCAGGGTTGCAGAGTATAGGTAACATAAAGTTTTTACGATAGGTCTGCCGATAATTTCAAAACTGATGCGCTGATAATTTTTTTCTAATATATACGCATTTTTTATAACCGATATAAATATATTATCAAAAGTGTATGTTTGTATGTATGTTTGTTACGCGATAACTTGAAAACGGATAGTCCAAACTTTATGAAACTTTGCAAGCACGTAGTATAAAACAATAGAATTTTTAAGTTCGAACATGAACCAAATCGGTCGAAGGGTTCTAGAGTTATAAAGATTGCTTTATTACAATGAAACTGATGATCCAGTCTTGATAAAACTTTGTAAACAAGTAGTTCAAACTATAAGGATTCTCAAGTTCAAAAATGAGCCAAATCGATGCAAGGGTTGTAGACTTATAGGGAATACAAAATTTCAATATTTATCGATTATAATAATATAAGAAATAATATAATCTATAGACCCTAGTCTCATTTTTCTTCTTGTGAAAATATTGTAAATATTTATTGACATTTGTCACAGCTTGCTGCTAATTTGACATTTTTATTTCCATGCCAACTGCGCGTCCCGGCTGCGCAACGACGAACGACACTTCTGTCAACGTCAGTTAAGGACTCTAAGATTTCAATTTCGTTTGTGATAATTTGTTGCACGCAGCGCAAAATGCAGCCTGCTCCAAATTCTAACAATGCAATGTCGCAGGGTATGCTCGTGCTGTGCCCAGAATGTCCCCAGGCTCGGTACTTTAAGGGCCAGAGGGGGCTAAAAATTCATAGGGCCAAATGTCATAACGCAAACCAAATTACACTTTCGGTCCCTGTACAAAATTGCACTGATCCTGGCTTGCCGAGCTCACAAGGTACTCCCCAACCGTTTTGGGGAGTAATAAGCTCCTTCAAAAATAACACACCAATTTTGAAACGCATCCCGCGTGGTGCTCGCCCCACAGTGGCCCAAACACTATCTTTGGCTATCAGACACGTTGTGTCTCAAAACTCAGTTCAAGCCTGGGAACATTTACTACTGTTTCCTTACCGCGTTCTTTGTGTACCTTTTGACCCCAACAACAAAAACTCGCTCACCTCTAGGGTGAAACAAAATTGCGTATTGTATAGAGATATGACCCACATCCAAAACCACAATATTGTTGCGCCTATCTTTAGACGAAACAATAAACAAAATTCCAATCAAATTTCCAACAATTCGGCTTCTTTAAAACTGGTTGAGAACAAAATTAGTGACGGAGACATAAGTGGCGCAGCACGAGTTTTATTTTCTAGCGACTTAGTAGCTCCAAACAGCCCTGAAACAGTACAGTCCCTGATAGAAAAGCATCCACTGGCAGCGGTCGACCTTACCATGCCCGATCCACCACAACCCGGTGACGTCACTGTTCAAGCGACCGTCAGCGAGGTTTCTAAAGCCGTTATGTCCTTTCAAAATGGTTCCGCCGGTGGCCTTGATGGCCTTACACCTCAACACTTAAAAGATCTTTTATGCGCTATTTCGGGAGAGGTTGGCGCAACCCTCTTGAAGGATTTAACTGATTTAGTTAACCTGATGTTGGCTGGTCGAGTTAACAGTGAAATCACTGACATTTTATATGGCGCCAACTTGTGCGCACTTGCAAAAAAAGATGGTGGCATTAGGCCAATTGCGGTCGGTATGACTTACCGTCGCCTGGCGGCCAAGGTTTGTTGCAAGAAAAAAGTCGCTCCTTTGAGCGATCTTTTTCAACCAACACAGCTTGGTTTCGGCTCGCCAGGTGGCTGTGAGGCAGCTGTTCATTCTCTTCGCACTTTTCTCGATCAAAATTGTGGTGAGGTTCTGCTAAAGGTGGATGTAAAGAACGCCTTTAATTCGGTGGACAGAGGGGCCCTGTTGACGCAAGTGAAAGATAAAGTCCCGGATATCTACAATTTTCTTTGGCAATGTTATGGAAATCCTTCGAAATTAGTTTACAAAAATAATCTTATTTTGTCTTCTGTTGGTTGTCAACAGGGTGATCCACTCGGACCGGCCATTTTCAGCCTGGCCATCCATCCGATTATTCAGCGTCTAAAGTCCAAACTTAATGTTTGGTACTTAGATGACGGAACTTTAGGAGGTGATGCGGGAACTGTACTTGACGATTTAAAAACTCTTATAGACGAATTTCGTCTCATTGGCCTAGAACTAAATTTATCAAAATGTGAAATTTTTATTTCAGATACATGTTTGGACAAAGATTTGGTACTTGATCAATTCCTTCGTTTGGCACCCAGCATAAAAATTGTCGATAAGTGCTCACTTCGCCTCCTTGGTTCGCCGATCCTAGACGAATCCTTCCCACCTTTTGTTGAGGAAAAAAAAGGTAGCACTCCGGGAGTGCCGGCAGAAGTGAAAACTTCAATATTAACGTTGTGTTTAATTATAAGTATAAAAATACTATCATTTATGAGGTAGAATACAATGTTTATTTATTGCGCTATCGTACACAAATATGACAATTTATATGTTGTTATTTATAATATTGTATCGTTATTTATATATTACATTAAATTTTATCTCTCAGAAAAATCAACTTCCATCCATAATTTCGACGACTAAACAGAGCAGCACACTCAGGCACGGTAGAAAGAGTGGGAGATACTAGTTCCTCTCCCTTCCCCTCGATCTTACGCTTTTTCGATCAGCATCACGTGACCCTGACGCGAGTTTGAAAGTTTTTACCCATACAAAAAAAGTGCTCAGCGCCGCTAAAGAAGTTTTCACTTCAAAAATTCAAAATTTTATGATGGCCTCGGACAGATTGATCAAAATTAATGCCCACATGGCATTTACTATTATCAGGTATTGTTTGTTTGTACCAAAATTTACATACGTTTTACGATGTTGTCCATTGTGGAAACACAATGAGCTTCTTGTAAGCTTAGACAACGTCATAAAAAATACCCTGATGTCGGTCCTGAATTTGAGCTTGGATGACAGGGCTTGGTCTCAAGCCTCCTTACCTATCAGGTTTGGGGGCCTGGGGGTCCGTAAAATTTCTAGTGTCGCTCTCCCGGCTTTTTTGTCCTCAGTGCATAGTTCGAACGATCTCATTCAAAAAATACTCGCTCCCTCGCGAGACCCCGCATTATCATCTTTGGCTATAGCTAATTCAGCTGAGGCAAAAAATGCTTGGGTTGCAGCTTGCCCCAATACCGATTTACCTAAAGTACCATCTTCACAGAGACTGTGGGATGGGCCTCTCTGCGAGTTGGCACGGAATAGTCTAATACAAACGTGTCCCAACTCGTCAGACCGTGCCCGACTTCTAGCAGTCTCTGTTAGGGAATCTGGTTTTTGGTTGCAAGCCATCCCTTCCATTAATACTGGTAATCTTTTAGATTCATCTGCTTTTCGTGTAGCTGTTTGTTTGCGCCTGGGTGCAGCATGTTATGTAGGTCACCGCTGTCAGTGTGGTAATGCAGTCGACGAACTCGGTCACCATGGTCTCTCATGTTCTCGGAGCGCTGGCCGAATCTCCCGCCACTCCAGTCTCAACGACATCATTCGCCGGGCTTTTACCAGCGCCAATGTAGCAGCCATTCTCGAACCGAATGGTCTGATGCGTGACGATGGTAAAAGACCTGACGGTATGACTTTGATTCCCTGGAAGTTAGGTCGGCCGTTAGTGTGGGACGCGACTTGCGTTGATACACTGGCGCCCTCACATCTTCCAGAGACTCAAATTGCGGCTGGTGCGGCGGCAGTTTCTGCTGAGCGGCTCAAGCGGCGTAAATATGCTAACCTCGATAGCGGTTACATTTTTGAGCCGTTTGGGGTAGAGACTTTGGGTCCTTGGGGTCCGGGAGCTCACCGCATTTTCCAAAATTTATCTGAGCGCTTGGTCGAGGCGACGTGTGACCAAAATGCTGGGGTATATTTGGCCCAACGTATAAGTATTGCCATTCAACGTGGCAATGCTGCCAGCATTCTGGGCACTCTGCCAACTGACAGTGGTTTGGAGCACTTGGATTTTCTGTAGATCGGCTTGTGGCCGATCTGTGGTTAATTTATCAAAAATCGATATGACGTAATACGTCATTTCATACATTTTTGACAATTCGGTCCTCGGTTCGGTTCCATAACGGATAAGCCTGCTGACTTACTCAAAATATTATGAATTTTAATGATCGTGCGGGCGCAGAATATGTTCATAGTATTTATTCGATACGTCAAGTTTGAATATTATCCTCGTATAGATCCTACCGTTGGAAGTTGTTACATTATTTACTTATTTTCAAGTTTACATAATACGAGTAGTATATGATATCATTATTTGCCCGTATTTGATAGTATTTTTCATAAATAAATTAGTAATAATAATATACTTACAACATTTAATCAAACTCAACCTCTTTTTTTTATTCAAATAGGCTACAGTGCTCCACTTTTGAAAGTAAATTTAGGAATTTAGGAAAATACTTAGTGGCGTAATATTCTCTCGGCGGATTCATTAAAACCTGTTGATGGAAATTGCTTTATAATTATACAACGGATAGCCTGATTTTAAACTAGCTAAAAAGATCCTTATTGTATCAAAATAGACATATAGGTATCATACCAAATTTATAAAAATAAACTATAATGATAACTACCTATAATAGGTTCCTATATAATATATGGTAGAGATCATTATAGTTTATTCCGAGTGTTAAAGGCGCGTATTATGTCAGATGGCTTTACATGATTGTATATAAAACCTGTTTTAATGAAAAACTGATTTTGAAATAAAAATGCTGAAAAGTTAACTAACTCTATTGACTATGTTACTCAAAAATAGGATTACAGAAAATTTGCTCAATAGAAAAAAAGGCGTTGTTGCCTCTAGTAGAAACGATAGACAGCTGGTATTCAAGTTATAGAGGTACATTAAATTAAAGGCTTGAAACATGTTAGTTAAATTCTAATATCGATAAAGCAGCAATTATCTTCCTTCTGACTTCTTTTCTTTTTTTTGTTTTTGATTGACTTCCTTTGCAGGAGGTCGACTATGTGGGTACCCCAACAGTGGCAGTTATTCTACCGCCGGAGCAGGGATGTGCAAACATTGCTGTGCTTCGGTAGGAGGGCACTGTAGCTAGTGAAATTTCTGGGCTGAAGAGTCTTTACATCTTATGACTGTCAAGTAAGAAGCGTGGGCGCAGTGCACCCAGAATTTTACCTTTGTAAAATACTGGGCAGCGCTGTACTAATTATGGGCAGCGTTATCTCTTACCATCAGGAAAGCGTCTTGGATTCTCGTTGGCCTAAAGCGGGCCCTTAATATCTTTTCTTGGTAAATAATTAGATAATCTGTAGTAGGTACCGTAATTTTGAGTGGAACAAAGATTTTATCATTCCAGAAAATTTGCTTTGTGTTAATGGAGCAATTAACACAAGCCAAATTCTGGAATTACAACATCGTTTTACTAGAAAATCGCCAGCATCAAGCTGGCGGGACCAAGTCTTGGATTTGCATGAAACCTATACCAATATTTAGTACCTATTTAGTAATATTTAGTACATCCGATCAAAAAATTAGTACCTCAACAGAAAAGCTGCGGCACAGGAAAAACCTAGGTCCCGCCATCCTGACATTTAGGTTTCACATCTTTCAAATCTAAACGCAAGGTTTTTCAAACGTTTCACATCTAAACGCAAGGTTTTTCTTTAATTATTTTTTGGTCAATATTTAGTACCTTTTTGGTACTAAATATTCGCCCTTCACAAGTTTCTACCTGTGGCTCCGTCTGCTTGGAATAAACGTTATCTTATTCCCCATACAAAACTTCAAAGCTTCTTCTGGAAGTTCTGATGAATTAAAATATTCAGTAGGTACCTATTTAGTACCTCTCAAATATCTTTTTAGATTTTTCATAACTTTTACAGTTTTCAAGATATTTAGCAAAAACCTTGGTCCTTGATTTTAAAAAAAACGTTTCACGCAAACGCAAGGTTTTTCTTAAATTATTTTCTGGTCAATATTTAGTACCTCTTTGGTAGGTACTAAATATTCGTCCTTTACAAGTTTGTGCCTGTGACTCCGTCTGCTTGGAATGAACATTTTCTTATTATTATATAAGAATTGTTTATATGGGGAATAAGAAAATGTTCATTCCAAGCAGACGGAGTCACAGGCACAAACTTGTGAAGGGCGAATATTTAGTACCAAAAAAGTACTAAATATACACCTGAAAATAACTTAAGAAAAACCTTTCGTTTAGATGTGAAACGTTTTTTTTAAAATCAAGGATCAAGGTTTTTGCTACATATCTTGAAAACCGTAAAAGTTATGAAAAATCTAAAAAGATATTTGAGAGGTACTAAATAGGTACCTACTGAATATTTTAATTCATCAGAACTTCCAGAAGAAGCTTTGAAGTTTTGTATGGGGAATAAGATAACGCTTATTTCAAGCAGACGGAGCCACAGGTAGAAACTTGTGAAGGGCGAATATTTAGCACCAAAAAGGTACTAAATATTGACCAAAAAATAATTAAAGAAAAACCTTGCGTTTAGATGTGAAACGTTTTTTTAAAAACGTCAGGATGGCGGGATCAAGGTTTTTCCTGTGCCGCAGCTTATCTGTTGAGGTACTAATTTTTTGATCGGAGATACTAAATAGTACTAAATAGGTACTAAATATTGGTATGGGTTTCATGCGAATCCAAGACTTGGTCCCGCCATCTTGACGCTCGCAGAAAATCGTATTGCCAATAGCATGGCGCGGCGTGCGGAAATTAATTATAATTGTAAATTGACTACGAAGTTCTGGTTACTCTATTATAGCTTTAGAAATAAATATTTATTCTAATATTCTTTAGACTTTTTGATGCACTTCAAGTTATCAGCTGTATTTTTTCTTTTATTAAAAGGGAGCAGAGACAAACTCTTTTTTAAATTTTTAGTGTAAAATTTTCATGTTTCGGGGGTCACGTAAAATTGTGGGTCTCGGCTGTTTCCTACAATATATGTAGGGAACAGTCATCAGGTCATGTTGCAGGCCTTGTTGTAATTTTGACGACATGGAACTACGACATATGGGTTAGCCACACAACCTATATTTGTTTTTTGTGATTGTGATTTGACACTGACAGTGTAAGTAGTGTAACCTGTTCTGTTGGAGTATAAACCCCAGTTATTATTATTATTATTATATTATTCCCTTTGTTTACGACGCTTGCTCGATGCTATGCGACATTGGTGGCTTACTTCAGACACAGACTTATCTAGGTACTCGAAGTAGTACTAAGCCTAACGCAACACTGCGCTGCGCTTTACCCTTCCAACTGGAGTGAATTGCGGCGAAATATTGGGTCAGGTCGTGGTTACTCACCCAGACGAGCTGTTTGGGAAACGCTACGTTAAATTCAGTTATCATCATATTTAATTCATATCCATTCATAGAGAAATATCGTATTTTTTTAGTCTATACTGAGCTAATGCTGAGCAAAGACCTGCCTCTCCATCTCATAAAGTATTAATTTCGAGTAAAACTATTGTATTTAACAATATCCTCTGTAGAGGGAAAAACAGCGATAACACGTCACGGCTGTTATAATGTATTATGTTAGATTATTTTATGAGTTTGCAATGAGTTATTTTTAGTTCCATTTTCAACGCGGCTACGTTTTAGAAACAAATCTCTGAGATGGCACCGACAACACACCCACGCGTGTCACTTCATGTGCCAGGTATTTGGCGATAATGTACTAAAATATGTCACCGTAAAATCGTTTCGCGAATAAATAAAGCTTATTCAAGTGGATTTAACCCATCGTAGGTATGTAATAGCGTTCACTGTGATGGAAGTGATGGAATATGACGTTAATTTAGTATTCACTAATATATCGTTTTATTACAAGGAACAACACATAATCAACTTGGCACGTGACGCCAAGATGATTATGCACACTCCAATTGCTAAATAATTTTATAGGGCGACAGTTAGGCGAGCTACCTTGTCGAATCATACCTAAAGGCTCGGTTAGCTTTTGAGATGTTTTGACGTTGTACCATCCGCCTTGGTGTCATAATAATTTCTATAGGTAAAATTTCGTTCAGCATTTAACATTTAAATTTGTTTTAATTGGTTGATGCGTTGGTTTCCAGGGAGGGATTTATCCCGCCTTCTAGGTTTAGTCTGCTGCCAACTACGGCCGCAACGTCGCTTAACGTCACGCGAGATCGTGGTCAAAGGCTATCCTGTAATGTTTAAAAAAAAGCTTTTCCGTTCTGTTATCATTTTCATACACATCAAATCATATTTAGTAACAAGTCACTCCTAGTATTCGCCGACCAACTCGGTTATAAATCTTTGATTAGGTAATTATGTTAAGATATCTTAAATGATTGATTACTATATTTTCAACATTTTTCCCTGTATCGTTTTTGTAGCGCATCGGTCATATATTTTGCCGCTTTGTTACATTTTTAGGTACTACGACTAGAACCTATACATATTTTCCCTCTCTCACATCCCTATCGTTTCAGTAATCAATATAAGAGTCGACGCTAGGGGCACATCCTTTGAGGTAAAGCTGGCGGTTAAAAGGCGAACGGATTTATACGTAAAATGATGGATTCACAGTTCATTCTCATAAATTGTGGTAAATTTATCGATATTTCTTCGAAGGTATTTCAGATATTTATATAGAAAACGTGCAGCCATTTGTCTAGTTACATTCCAATAAAACAAAAGCAATGCGGAGCGAAACGAGTCCATGTGGAAGTATTTCTCAATTACTTGCTTCATTCGAGCAGTTCAGGTGACCATCCGGCGTTGAAGGCAGCGGATACCAGTTATTAGTTATGTCATTTACACAGACTATATAAAAATATAAAGGCTGACACCGCGGACAGAAATGCAAGCCAAGTTCAATTAAAAGCGTAATATGGACATATCGACATACGAGTATATTTTGCTTTGTTGTCATAAACGAAAGACTAATGAAACTATTTTGGATATAAAATCAAAATGCATTTATATGAAGCAGCTACAATGAAACACTTTTGAAAGCCAATTTTTACGTAGTCATTTATTTTATTTTAAGATTCTAACGCGCAATCGAAAATTGAATAATTTAATTTCTTAATTTGGGGTACACCCTGTACACGAAAGATGGAGATGATTTTTTTTCTAGCTGATTCCATCATGTGTGGTATCGTTGAATAGGTATTTAAAATGAGATACCTTATGAGAAGAACGTTTACAATGTCTGTTTGCTCCAGCCTCTTTGTCTTCTTGGTATCGGCTAACTTTATAATAAGCTTTCGTTAACAGGGCTTTTCTCATATATTATATGTATCTTATTCACAAGAATGTCAATATATATATCTATGTATATTAGGTAGTATGTAGTATAGTAGCTGTAGTAGCTGTAGTATTGTTAGTTTGTTTTATCAATAAGGGCATTTAAAAACAAAAAGGTATTATCTATGTAAATTATGAAAGTAATGGGAATTTTACTATTTATTTTTCAATCAAGTAACAAAAAATAATTTTATATTAATTAATTTAGGGCACCTCCCACACATGCAAGATCGGGATGTTTTTTTTTTCCGACTGATCCTATCATGTAGGGTATCGTTGAATAGATATTACAAAATGAGGGATTGGTTGCTTAGAAACTTTTTCGATTCAGTATTCCGTTTGAAAGATATTCAAGTTTAAAACTTGTTTGAGCACCCCCCCCCCCCCCCCCTCTAAAATCTGAACTGCCACTTACTGGCTTTAAAAATCTCAAAAAGTCAAGAATATGGTTAAAAACATGATCTTTCCAGAGAAAACTACAGCGGTTTAAATATCTTCATTACTTTTAAAGATATCGTTGACGAAAGTTCAGGCTGTTAATATACGATTTGCCAGTACCTACTACGGAAGCCTACATTGCGCGTAGCCCCACTAGCGCTTGGCCTATTTATTTTATAGTAGTCATTGCATAGATTCAGTTTTAACTTTAGAATGCCGTGTCTGCCCTTATCGTAATAGTTAGTGGTAATGTGTTAATCCTCTTCATTTCACTAGGTTTTATTTTAACTTAGCGAAGATCTAAGCTATATTAGGTAGAATTTACTCCCACGTCCCACGAGTCTAATAATATTGCTTAATTACCAATTTATCAGGATAGAGCACGCTAGAGTAGGCTCGAAGGTTGACGTACCTCGTTTTACTAGTAGCAGAGCAAACAATATCAATAAATAGGCCAAGCGCTAGTCGGGCTACTCGCAATGTAGGCTACTGTAATACATACTAGCCAGTTAGGCTTATCTTTAAGTGACAATATCTCCAAAACTATTATACCTAGTTATCTTTGCCGTCATAGTTTTTCTGGAAAGTTAATGGTTCGGACTAAATATAGTAGATGTGTGAGAAAAGCTATGTATAAAGCTTTGTTTCGATGTTTAGCTTGCCGGCTGGTCTGTGATTTCCTTGGATATTTTGACATGGTTTTGTGACATGGTTCCGTTCCGTTAAGGTGCAAACGCACTATACGGCAACTGCACTGCAGCGGCGCGGAGCGGCACAACGCGGCCAAGTAATATTGTATGAAAATGTATGAGACATACCGCACTACACGGCAGAGGTGCGGCGCAGCACGGTGCGGCATTTTCATGCATAAATGACAAAGCCGCGCCGCGCCGCCCTGCTCAATGCTTGTTCACCCTTATTTTACGACATTGTATGATAAGGAAAACAACTTTCAAATGTTTCCCACAATATCAAGAGGTTTATAATTGGTTTATTATAACGACACTCCAGACGAAACTCTTTTAGTGAACAAAACATATCCACGAAGAACTTAATTATACAAAACTATTTGCGAAATATCAAGCGAAGTGCATAATACAAGAAATAACAACCAACTCGTAATCTGTTTGTGAAAAATACAGAACAAATTGCAGAGGTAAAATAAAGCGGTCTCGCGCACCTCAGCGGTTGTTATTTTATTTTCGTTTTCGTTTCACGTCTGAGTTTCAGTAACACGTTGTTTTTTTTTTTCTTTTGGGATGCCGTCCCGATATTTTTAATTCTCGTATTATTTGGCCAATTTGAGGTTACGTGTAACAATGGTTGGTAAATGGTAAATGTTTGGTAAACGGTAAAAATGGTTATATTCAGTGTTTCCAAACTTGCACAGGTTTATGAGTGATTCATTATAAAATAATCTTGTGAAAATGTTCTTTTGTGTAAACACTGAAAACTTGAAAGTTTTCGCCACTTTACCAGGGGTATAATATGATCGGATGATACGTACTAAAAATTGTGTGTTTCACATAACAAACAATAAAAAAAATATATGTCGTATAACATTTTTATTATGTACCTATATTTTTATTTCATTGTTAGCACATACTTTAGACGGAAGGGCATACTTATTTAAGTCAAGTTTGAATTGATCTATGACAAAAACTCTTAACTGCGCGTCCATCATTTCTCGATCCCTATAACCAATAGAGCAAGTAGCAGGTAGTGTAAGAACATCGATCATTCGAGTGTTGATTTAAGGTACCTATTGCATTTTTATTAGTTACCGGTCCACTGGCCAGGGCCTCGCCCGCATCATATCCCTTTCTCTACGCCCTGTTTAGGATTTACTACAATGTGGCGTATTTTTTAACCAGATTTTGTTATAAAAATCATTTATTTTATATTAGAGGAGTTTTGGTGACATTGAATATAGATTTGTTAAAATAGTGGAATCAACAGATTCTTCAGTAAAGTTTATAATCTCAATCTTATTATTCTTACTGTCGTCGAAGCTCAAAACGACTGGGACATAATTCACAAGTAGGTACATAATATTTATGAAGGTATCATTTCGGTCACTAAAAAACTTTAATAAAAGGTTGCGACTCTCTTTGCTACTCTCAGAATATTTTGATGATATCACAGTATGTGGCTGTCGCTACGTATGGGGTTTCAACCTATATTGTCCTTTCCAGAAAACGAGTCGGTATAGGAACACAATATTAACAGACCCTATGAAGATGACAGCTCGCTTCCGCATCGTGACACCGATATTCGTCTACACTAATACATTATATCAACGAACTTATATTGAAACCTTTATTCTTAAGTCTGTGATTATAAAGTCATAGCTTTTTGTTTCTATTCCGGCGCGCTCGCTGTCTGCATCTCTCATTATTAATGACTTTATTTTGATACAAAATCAATAATCAGTATGTTGATTCTATTCGGAGATGTAGTCTGTGATTAAAGGTTTAATGCCTAAATATAGAGTACAATGTTCATTGATTCGAAGATACACAGTAACTATCCGAGTGGGTCCGTTGTTTGTGGGATCAAAATGTTTGGTTACACTCGCCTATAGCGAGCCGCCAACCGCAGTCATTTACGCCTCACGTCAAAATAACCACATGCTCGACTTAGCGCACGCTTACAAAACTAATTCTGTATCTCTATTTGGGTCTGGTTAATTTTCTCATTTACGGTTTTCACAGGATATGGATATTAGATTCATTCGAAATTGAATTCCGCAAACCGAGAAACTTCTAGTTCAAAAAGTTCTTTTAGACCTTGATTTGATAGTAATATAATATATATCAGTCAATCTGCGTTACCGTTTTCGACATTTAATCGGGCTCTGGTTAATGGATCTCGCGAGAAAAATACTTTACAGATACTCGGGTACTCCACAGAATGACTGGAATAAACTTTCCTTGCAGATGGAGAAAACGGGACGTCACTCGGGTCGATACATTTTGTACTGGATAGTGACGTAGCGCGTCCCCACCCAAAAACTTATTAGCGGTGTCAGTTTTTTGAAGTGAAAACTACTTTAGCGGCGCTGAGCACTTTTTTGTATGGGTAAAAACTTTCAAACTCGCGTCAGGGTCACGTGATGCTGATCGAAAAAGCGTAAGATCGAGGGGAAGGGAGAGGAACTAGTATCTCCCACTCTTTCTACCGTGCCTGAATGTGCTGCTCTGTTTAGGCGGCACAGGGGGCTTAGACAAGCGCGCGCCCGATATTTTTTTTTTATATTTTATAATTTTATATTTTATATTTTTTTTATTAGACACTTAAATAGGTTCGAATCAAAACTGTTTGTTTCTTACTTCAGTTATCATAAACCAATTGTATCAGTTGTAAAAATTTGGGATGATGATTCTGATAATAACGATGGTGTAAAAGTCGTTGAAATTATGGATGGAAGTTGATTTTTCTGAGAGATAAAATTTAATGTAATATATAAATAACGATATAATTATAAATAACAACATATAAATTGTCATGTTTGTGTACGATAGCGCAATAAATAAACATTGTATTCTACCTCATAAATGATAGTATTTTTATACTTATAATTAAACACAACGTTAATATTGAAGTTTTCACTTCTGCCGGCACTCCCGGAGTGCTACCTTTTTTTTTTTCATTCATTTACTTACACTGTCAGATTCAAATCACAACCACAATTTTAGTTTGTGTCGCCAACCTATATGTTGCAGATATTACCACAGGGTCTGCAACATGACCAAAGGACTGCCGCCTGCATAACTTATAGGAAACAGCCGAGACCCACAGCTTTACGTGCCTTCCTAAACACGGTAGCGTCCAGGAGAAAATTTTACCACACTGAGATTTAAACACAGGCCCTCTGGAATACAAGCCGGTCGTACGATCACTGGGCCACGGACACTACAAATTAAAAACTTAAATATACTTTTAATACACACATACGTGAAAATCATAATATGGAAAACAAAAATCAATTTATGTTAAAAATTGAGTTTAATGCGCTTAACTACCAACTTCTCATGCATCGTTCATTTAGTTAACTACCTAAAACTGATGGAAACTTTACTTAGGTATGTAGGTCACCTCGTTAAGTCTATACTATACCTATTAGTTATAGAAAGCTTTATGAGACTTACGTTAAAACCCTATGTTTCTGCCAATCCAGATAGAACTAAATCTTCAGTTGGAGCAAAGCTTTTATGTTCTATTTTACTTTCGCTAGGGTTTCATTATCTTGATCCCAATAATCTCTATTTTATTATTCTGGTAATTTACCCGATCTGGGCGCTCTTAACCACGTTGTAGTTAGTGCGTATTCTGTGACCTCGATAGCCACCGCTTTATCGCTAATCTTTTCTCCCGATCTGAAGTTAGTTTGGCTACGTAGTATCCTTATTACTAATGATTGTTTATTTACCAATAGATAATTATTGCCTATATACCAATAGATTACCGGGAGTAGACTTCCTTTGCAGGAGGTCGTCTAGGTGGGTACCCCAACATTGCCAGTTATTCTACCGCCCAAGCAGTGATGTCCAAACATTACTGTGCTTCGGTTGGAGGGCACTGTAGCTAGTGAAATTACTGGGCTAAAGAGTCTTAATATATGACTCTTGAGTAAGAAGCGCTGGTGAGGTGTACCTAGAATTTTTTACATCATTGTGAAATCTTAGGTGGCATTGTACTGATTATAGGCAGCGTTATCTCGAGCGTCTTGCTCGTCTTTTTACTTCTTATTTTTTTTTATATAAGTCAACGTCACACACAGCAGATTGCTCGCCTGGTGGTGAGCGGTTACCGTCGCCTATCACTGCGTGAGTGGTATTACCAACACGGTGTCCGTTATTGCCGACGGATTATCGAAATATTAGGCAGGTGGTAAACCCCCTTCGTACCTGGCGTCACAGAACATCGTGCCGGAATATCAGTCTAAAACACGACACGTGTATCCACTAGTTCCTGTACCAAATCCCACTCTACACATTTAGTCGTCGTTGATAATGCCGCCAATTGTTGACCAAAATGTATGGTAGCACTAGTCTTACTAATATAAATACCTGTTATAAATGTGGAAGTTTGTAAGAATGTATGGATGTCTGGATGTATGTATGTTTGTTACTCTTTCACGCCTAAACGGGCGGACCGTTTAAGCTGAAATTTGATATAGGGATCTTAGACCCTTTTTTTTTTTTTTTTTTTTTTTTTTTTATCCCAGGAAAAATGCGTTACGCATCATCACCCCGCGCCGGGGGGCGCGGGGCGGTATGTGGGACTCCCCCGCCAAAGATGGGAGCGGCGGGGATACCCACTAAAAAACCTGGGGGTGTTCCTGCGGGACGCCATAATGCCGGGGCAACGGGTACGCCGAAGCATTCATCCGCGGCCCCGGCGGCGTTTGGTCCTCACTGACAGGAGGACCCCTCCGCGGTGGGTTGAAGAGGAGTTTCACCCCACCCTCTCAAGGGGCGCGCGGAAACACCGCGCGCGCCACCTCGTGGGTCTGTTCTTGCGGCGACGAATACCCCCGTATTCGCCGCCTAGACCCAGGTTATGGGGGCTGGAGAAGGGCGTGGAAGATACGCCTCCGACGCCCCCTTCTCCGGGCACGCATCGGGAGGTCGGTGGTGACCTCCCGTTCGCGTTCCGCGATCTCCTTCCGCGAGATGACACTCTCGCAGAACGAAACCGCGGCCTGCCACGACTCCTCGCTTGCAACCATGGCTCTTACCATGGTTGCCAGCGAGAGTTCGCCCCCCATAACAGCGACGAGGGTACGGCGCTCACTGACCCAAGCTGGGCACTCCTCCAGTGTGTGCTGCGCCGTATCCACGTCGCTACCACAGTGGTGGCAAGCAGGGGTCGGTTCCCTGCCGGCTACGTGGTGCAAGTACTTTCCGAAGCATCCGTGCCCGGAAAGCACCTGCACGAGTCGGAAGGTCAAGGACCCGTGCTCTCTGTCCGTCCACTGCTGGAGTTGTGGACGGACTGCCACCACTGTCCAGCTGCCTGCTCGAGGGTGGGCCAGACGCGTACTCCACCTCTCGAGCAGTGCCTCGTTGGCTTCCTCCTTCCACCTCTCTACCTCCCTGGGAGACGCGGTGAGCCCGCGGAGGCGGAGCGCGGCGCGCCACTCGTAGCGCGCCGCATACAGCTCCGCCTCCAGGTCCCAGGGGGGAGATCCTGCCAAGAGGCACGCCGCCTCGTAGGAGACCGTGCGGTAACCCCGTATTACCCCGACGGCCATCACCCTCTGAGGACGTCTCAGATGGGCGATGGTTTGCTCCGTCAGGGCATCCACCCATACGGGGGCTCCATACAGAGCCATGGACCGCACGACTCCCGCGTACAGGCGACGGCAGCTGGTCCGAGGTCCGCCTAGGTTCGGCAGCAGCCGCTTGAGAGCGGCCGCCGCACCCATCAGGCGGGGAGCCAACCGGGCAAAGTGCTCCCGGAAGTTCCACCGCCCGTCGAGGACGAGTCCAAGATATTTCATCGAGGGCTCGACCCCGATGCAGACCTCCCCGATAGGGATAGTGGAACCCCTACTCGGGGCCCTCCGAGGCCCGTGAAAACACAGGGCCTCGGTTTTATCGAGGGCCACCCGGAGTCCCAATCTCCCTATCCGTGCCACCACCTCCCCCACCGCCACGGTGGCAAGGCGGGCAGCCTCCTGGAATGTCCCCCCCGGGGCCATGACGAGCGTGTCGTCCGCGTAACACGTCACGCTGGCCCCCGGGGGAAGATCCCCGCGCAGCACCCAGTCGTATCCGATGTTCCACAGGAGCGGTCCTAAGACCGAGCCCTGTGGAACACCGCACGACATCTCTCTCCGCAGCGTCCGCCCATCGTCGCCCGGATAGGTGATGCACCTATCCGAGAGGTAGGCCCCGACAATCCGGCTCAGGTAGGGAGGCACATCATGATAATTCAGTGCCTCCCTAATGACAGCCCACGGCATGGTGTTGAACGCGTTGGCAATGTCCAGGGACACCGCCAACAGAACACCGCCGCGGGCGACCACCATGTCCGAGTGGGCCTTGACGCGCTTGATCGCGTCAATCGTCGACCGGCCCACCCGGAAGCCGAACTGTCGATCGGACAAATCCGGGCCTACCTCGGCGATATGCTTGACGAGGCGGCAAGCCACCACCCGTTCAAACAACTTGTCCGCCTCGTCAAGCAAGACGATGGGACGGTACGCTGCGGGAGAGTCTGCTGCGCGCCCCTCCTTTCGGAGGAGCACAAGGCTGCCCGCCTTCCACCGCGAGGGGAACCGCCCCGACTCCAGACAGGCATCCATGAGCCTTCGGAAGCGGTCCCCGAGGGCGTCCAACGCCAGGACCCAGGCGATGCCAGGAATGCCATCCGGCCCCGGAGCCTTGCGCTTACCGCGCATCCGGGACACGGCATATCCCAGCTCGCCCGCCGACACCGGTGGCACCGCAGTGTCCTCCTGGCGCGCCCTCTCGGGAGGCGCCATCTCCGGGGGCTCGTACTCCACCCCGGAGGGAAAGAGCGAGCTAACCACCTCCTCCAGAAGGCGGGTCTCCAGAGTCTCTGTCAGTGGGGGGGCCCATGGTCGGAGTTTCCCCCTGACCATTTTGTAGGGCCGCCCCCACGGATCGCGGTTCAGAGACTCTAGGAGCTCCGCCTTAGCCCGCTCTTTGGAGTCGCCAATCAGCCGCTGCAGAGCCTTCTTGCGCTCCGTGTACGCGTCATGCAGCTGCTGACTGGCGAGTCTGCGCCTCCCCCGAAAACGTCGTGTGGCCTGGCGTCTCGCTTCCACGCAGCGGGAGCGCTCGGCTGCGATCTCCTGAGACCACCAGTACACACACGTTTTCGGAGGATGAGGTCTGGCCCGGGACATGCCAGCGTCGCATATTTGCGACATTGCTTCCCGGAACCACTCGGCCTCATCCTCCACATCCACTGGCCCCTCTGGGGGGGCCAGCCACGCCTGGACAATGGAGGCCTCTATGATGGCCTCCCTGTCCAGGCTCCTTATGGCCCACCTCGGCGACGACGGCGTCGTCCTCGGGCGACGGGGACCGGAATTTGTGGAGACACTGAATCGGATATACAGATGATCCGACAGTGTCTCCACATCCTCCACCACCTTCCAGTCCCGAACACGGCGTGCGATGGCTGGGGCGGCAAATGAGAGGTCCACGATGGACCCCCCGTTCCGCCGCACGCACGTGTTCACCGACCCGCGGTTGAGTACCGACAGGCCGGCTATCGTCGCCCACTCCTCCAGAGTCTCGCCGCGCGCATCAGTCCTGGGGGATCCCCACGCCACGGACTTGGCGTTGAAATCCCCCATGACGAGCGCGGGACGAGGCAGGGTCTGCCCAATGAGGGTCCCTACCCCGTCCAGGAGGGACTCAAACTCGGCGAGACTCCTGTTGGGCGAGAAGTACACCCCGATGAGGAGGTACTCTCGCCAGAGGACCGCAGCGTACCCATTCCCCCTCGCAACAACCGAAGGGGATGGGGCGCCGGACGCCGTCGAGGCGACGATGGCCACCGAACCATCAACATCTCCTACCCAGTTATCCCGGGGAGGGATGAAGTATGGTTCGGAGACCACCGCGACCTCTATCGACCACTGTGCCATGCTCTGCAGGAGTAAATCCTGCGCTGCTGCACAGTGGTTGATATTCGCCTGCAGTACCTGGTGGGCCATACTAATCCCCCGCGGTTTCCATGTCCTCTACTAACCGTGGGGGAGACCGGGCGGCCGGGATGTGAGCGGCCGCTCCGGTGCTCCTCTTTGGTTTGGGAGGGTGGCATTGTTTGCCACCCATCCGATGCGCCGATGACTTGCCTGCCGCCGCGCACAGGGAGCACTTGGGCGCGGGGGCGGGGCACTTGGCCGCAATGTGGCCTTTCTGACCGCAGCGGTAACACTCGTCGCTGCGGTCGGCCGTGCAGGTGCACTGCACACGGACGTGCCCCGTGTGCAGACACTTGAAGCACCTCATCGGTCGGGACTCGAGCACAGTGACCTGTGCCGAGACCCAGCCGACGAGCAACCTTCCTCCAGCTGCCAGCTGCTTGGCGGCGACAACCGGGCAACGCACGAAGGCGGAGCCCTGGCCCCGGAAGCCCTGTCGCACCTCCCCGACCTGCACCGACTGCTCGGAGCAACCGGTGCGCTTCGCCACCGCAGCCTTGATATCTGCGGGGGCGACAGAGTCGTCCAGGCCCGACACTCGCAATTCTGCGGTTTTGACGGGCCTGGAGATCTTCACAACCTCCGGGTCCAGGACCTCCCGGAGTTTGGCGGCGAGGGTATCCGCCTTATCGCCGCTTGTGGTACCGGATACCTCAAGTATCCGAGCACCTGTTGCCGCCTTACGGCTACGGAGCCCTTGCTCTATGCCAATGCTGGCCAGGTCGACTGCTCTTCTCGCCTGGCCCAGCACATCGGCATATGTTACTCCGCTCTCCACGGCCGCCGGCTGCAGTGAAATTACCACAGCGGACGAGCGCGGAGCTTGCAGGCGCACCTGTGGCTTAACTGGCACCGCGGCGGCAGCACGTTTGCCGCCGCGCTTACCCACGACAGTCCAGCCGTCGGCCGCCGCCGTCATCTGTGCAGGCTGTGGGGCAGCTTTACGCGTTCCCCGTTCGGCAACCGCTTTCCACGACGTGGTCGTGTCCTGCGGGGCCGGCGGGAGGGGACGGGGCGCCGGCTTGGGAGGAGCGACAGGTGCCGCCTTCCCCTTACCTTTCCCCTTCCCCTTTCCTTTCCCCTTCTTCTGCGTCTGGACAGCCACTGGTGGGGCAGCAGAGGTAGAAGGCACCGGCTCCGGAGCAGCGGCAGCAGCCGCAGCCCTCTGCCGGGCCGCGAGCGGCGGCGCCAACCTCTTCTCCGGGAGGAGGCGGCTCTCCATCTCCCCGAGCCGGGCATTTACCATAGTCCCCACCTGGACCATGATGCCTCTAGCGAATTCCTCCTGCGACAAAGCAGAGGTTATCGCTACCTCTGGAAGCATCGGAGACGCCCTCCGCGGAGAAGGCGTCGGCGAGGGCGGCGACGGCGGCAACGGTGGCGTCCGCAGCGACGGCGGAACGGGTTCCGAGGGCTCTCGGGTCCGCGCCACCTCGACCCGGAGCATCTCCACCGCGCTCCTGAGCCCCGCCACCTCCGTGCGAAGGCGGACATTTTCCGCCTTCAGCACCGCCACCTCCGACGTGGAGCTCCGACTCGCAAGAGCCTCCACGATGTCCGCGACGACCCGGGTCGTCAAGTTGAGGCTTTTTACAAAGCCCCCCTTGAGACTGCCGGATCTCGCGGCCACCTCCCTGTTTATACGCAGGCACATTTGTGCCTGCCCCAACAGGACATCAGCAGGCTGCTCGCCCACCGCGCCCAGCGACGAGATCGAGGCGTCGAGCTCGCGAGCCATCTGCTCCACGGTCTGCTCGACCCTCTCTTTCCCCGCCTCCTTCTTCCGGAACTCCGCCCTGCGGTCTATGAAGACCTTGGGGGGCGGAGGTCCCATCAACTCGGCCTCGGCTGATGACACCGAGGGCGACGGCGACAAGTCGGCCCTCGACCGGCGTCGGTTCGTTGGCGCCCACATAGCGCCCACGAGTGGCTCAGCGAGCGCCTCCAAAACCTCCGGGGAGGGAATGGTCCGACCCGTACTGAACTCGGCCTCGGAGTCGGACATGGCATCCGACATCCTCGCCGACTTCCTGCCTTCCACGCTAGCCTCGCGGCTAGTTGACGCCGAAGCATCAACGAGGGGGTGGCCCTGAGAAGGGCCTTTTGGTTGGCCCTGAGAAGGGCCTTTGGGTTGGCCCTGAGAAGGGCCTTTTAGGAATCGCCCTGAGGCGTCCCTCTGGGGTTTCTTAGGCATGGCCTAAAAAACACACCAAAATCGCACAAGACACCACGAAAGTAACTGCGAATGCACAGCGCGCTTTAGCCGTTCCCCGGTCTGCCACTCCGTTACGGTGACACGTTACGGTCCGTGACGGTTACGGATCTTAGACCCTAGAATAACACATAGGCGTATAGCGGGTAAAAGTGCTGGGCGCATCTAGTTTGTAATAAGTTTAATGTAATTTTTCTATTGGACTCAATAAAGTGTATTCTATTCTAAATGACCGCTTGGCGCATCGGCTTTGCAGCAGGTGTAACTAGCCACAACCGATGCCTACCAACAGTATTTTTTTAACATAAACATCTCTCTGAAAATCTCATCTAAGAGATCATAAAGAACAACTTAAAAGTTAATAAATACTTAGTGTACATAGTGTGAAGATATTTCTTCTTAGATACGACGCAAATTTCGGCTGTCGTCCTTCTTATACATCCCCCTGAAGATTTAATAAAATCTCAATTTATCTAACGCCATTTTCAATTTAGAGTTTTCTCGTTTACGGTAGCTATCCATTTATTTATCACAGATTGTGTAACTTTTTGAAGTGAATGAATTTTTAATATTAACAATTTATTTGGTGTCGTCGAGTGTATGCGAGTACTTTGAGGCTAATAATTATCATCGTATTATGATATTACACCTCTATAGGAATGTTAAAACGGTTAACATTTAAGAATATTTAATTATTCTGTAATTTAATAATAAAAAAATATTATAATATAGGTATATACTTTTTTCTGGTTTGTGAATGAAATAACAAAATTGCTGAGATATAACGTTTAATGGTTTTTCTTTTAGATACGAGTAGATAGATATTCCTTTATTGTACGCTAAAGTTATGAAAGAAACAATATCTAACATTTTATTAATACATGTACACATGTAAACAATACATCTGTACATTGTAATAATTAATACGTGTATATTTTTTTTATTTCCCTAATTCGTTGATATTTTTTTATTTTAAAGTTTTTGGGTGGGGGGATGCGTGGCGTCACTAACCGGTACAAAATGCACCCGCGTGGCCCATGACGTCACGACCAACCAGCTTCAGTTCGTTGTATATCACCCAAATTCATGGCAGGAGATGGCCCAGAATCGGGAACAGTGGCGTATTTTTATATCCGAGCCCAAAACTCAGTTTGGGTCACTGTGCCGTAGTAATTAAATAGTACTTGATGGATAAAAAAACTATAACTACGGAAGCCAAAAAAATTGCACAGAAGTAGACGAGCAAAACGCTCCCCTGCTAGTAAGAGATAACGCTGCCCATAATGTAGAGGTATATAGGTATATCAGCACAGTGCTACCCAAGACTTGACAAAGTACATTTCTAAATGCACTGCACCCACGCTTCTTACTCAAGAGTCATAAGATGTTAAGACCGGTAATTTCACTAGTCAACATCGAGTGATGATATATAATGTTATAATTGAAATGACCAGTCTACTTTAATAATATTAAGCCGCAACCTCGCCCGTTAATGTGGACGCTGTGCTGTGGTTATGATAGCCGAAACAGTATTAAGTGAATTTAACCAGTATATACTCTACTGAATGCATGGAATTCATATGGTTGTTAGATTATTAAATTAATGCAAAATTTACCGTGGTTTTCAATATCAATGTGTTAATTGCGTATGTAATTTTAACTGTAACAATTTATAACATATATTTGATACCAACAATGTACATTATTATTTGCCGTGGTATTCAACATCAATGTTTTAATTGCCTATGTATTTTAACTGTAACAATTTATAACATATATTTGACGCCAACAATGTACAACAAATGTAGAGATTTTTTTTCTAAGTTAGATTCTCTAAGATACTCTTCTTTAGAAGAGTAAGCTTTTAAGCTTTAATAAAAATAAACTTAAGGCGCTTGCAGACGGAACATCTATTATATCGGGACTGGCAACAATCTCGCAACATTTATTGATACACTTAATGATCCTTATATCAATGACTGTTGTGAACTTTTAATGGTGTATCTTATAAATTTAACGCCTGTTCGATGTAGCTATTAGCTATTGCGTTAGGATATATGAAACAGACATCATAGTTGTAAGTGCTAGTTGCTGCAATAGTTGTTTTGTCTGCAAATTGCCATAGGACGTCCGGATCACGTGCTAATTTTTACCAAAATGCATTTTTTCAATTTTAATACCAACTTTTTGGGCTAATTTGACCAAATATAAAATTAAAGTAGTAGAAAATCCCAGCAAAAACATAAATGTGAAATGAGAGCCAAGTTCAATATTAGGATATATCTAATATATTATGTGCCTAAGTACCTACCTATGCCTTGGTGGTTGACTTCAACGACAAAAGAAGTGATATCTAAATGGGTGCCAAGTTCAATGGTCAGTCCAGAACTTTATTTTAAAAAAACATAAAATATTTTATAACAACTTGAAATAGTTATTTTTCTTATAACTCAAGATAGTATTGAAGCTTAAGGCTAACTTGGCTGTAATATAACACATTTGAGCTTGGCTTGACTGCTGCGTGTCTAGAAAATAGATGACGGTGGTTTCACCGGAAAGGATGTTCCGCAACCGTTTATGTTGAAACTAGTGAGCTAGTGATATACTCGTACATATATAATATATTTTACTATGACTAGATATTTATATCAAGATGCATAGATTTATTTGTTGTATTTACCTGTTCAAGCCTGCGTGGGTTTGCATGACGTCTTAATCATTATAATTTATCGTTAACAACGCTTTTCTATAAAACTGATATCATACGGTAAACAAAATAATAAGATCTTAGAAAATGGTACCAACAATAATATATAATATATCAATTACCTGCACGAGTGTTTAATAAAACTACTCCCACGCCTTATTTATTAGTAAGAAATATTATAAATAACTTTCCTATAGTGATAGTGTCCGCTGCTGGAGCGATCTTTTACTTATAAGATAAGACTCTGTCTCAAGATTGTGATATTTTATTAGAGTTTATCCAGAGTTGATGTGCCTTTCTCATAAACAAAAGCCTCATTGTATTATCTAAAAAATAATACAACAGTTAAAATAAACATGTGGTTATTGTCGCATATTTTCGCAATTTGCTGACGCTTTGTTTTCAAAACTTTTTAAGCAAACAATAAAGCAGGATTTTTGTTTGCGAGGAAGTTATGTGGGATTCCCTGTGCCAGCACGTGCCGAGTTATTAATGGCAGTTACTCTCAGGATCTGCCAGTGTTTCTCTCCACTTTGCCCGGTCTTCGCCAGCCTTTGTATTAGGTTCATTGGTTTTCATGTCGTGGACAACGTGTTTTTGCATTATATAAAGGGTTTTTCAAATAGGGCGGGTCGATGTTGACCGTTTGTGGCGGCCGTGTTGTTTTGGCGGCATCTATCAAATGCATTGATATTTCTTCAGTTACTGATGCCAAATCACCACGGCAAGTTTGAACACGATTGAACAACACGTCCAAATGATAAAACTTTATGATCAAAATGAGTGTTCGTTAGTGAAAACGTTGCACGCATTCCGTCCATTTTACGGCAAACGCGGTGGCCCTTTAAAGTCGACTCTCCTACCTTTGGTGACCAAATTTGAGACGACTGGTTCGGTAAACAACCAACAAACACCCTTACGTCAAAGGAACGCAGATCGGCCGAGAACATTGCTGCTGTCCGTGATAATGTGCAGGAGACTCCGAGGCAGTCAATTTCTCGCCGTGCAAAAGAACTCGGCCTTTCGCAGACTTCAACTTGGCGAATTTTGCGGAGGGATTTAGGCCTACACCCGTACAAAATCCAACTGACCCAAGAGCTCAAAGTGAATGACCATAGAAAACGCTGTTTGTTCGCTGACTGGGCTACAGAGCGAGCGACACAATGGACATTCTGCATGAACGGTTCGAAGGTAGGGTTATCTCTCGCAGAGGTGACGTGGATTGGCCACCAAGATCGCGTTATTTGACCCCGCTAGACTTTTTCTAGTGGGGTTTTCTCAAGTCGCAGGTCTATGCCAATAATCCGCAATCAACCGATGCCCTGAAAGTCAACATAACGCAGGCCATCGCTCAGATCCAGTCGGATCTATAGAGTAATTGAAAATTGGACCTCTCGGATCCGTGCCACCGTTCGAAGCCGCGGTGGACATTTACACGATGCCATATTTCATAAGTAATGGCATAAATGGGCCTTTCAAATAAAAAAATAATTTCTTTAGTATCTTACATACAGCTTGTTTTATTTAAATTCAACATCGACCCGCCCTTATTGAAAGATCCTTTATTAGACAGGAACACACAAACAGACGCCCCGCCTGGTGCTGAGCGGTTATAGAGACGTCTACTACACCAGTGGTGATGCTGACACGGTCATTATCAACGTTTGGTCAGATAAATAGACTGGTGAACCCTGGCATCACTGATCATAATGTTGGAATATAGTCGTGACGTGGATGGCTATTTGCTGACACCCACGGTTTTGTTCATAGGATGGTAGTTAACTTAATATAGCTAGTGGAAAAACCACACATAGCTAATTAAAGACATTTGTGTAGGGTCGGACTTGGTGATCCTGGATCACATATGCACCACATAACTTGCCACTCCCGCCTAAAACAACGATATGTTACGGAAATTTAATAAATTTAGCGTTATTGTGAAAGTGACTCACGAGTGGTGTCGCACATTAGTGTGGAGTAATGTTGAAACTTGCTCGCTTTGAGAGTGTGTCGTTCTTTTATATACTCTTTGGTGTCGTTGAGGAACGTGTTCCCTCGAGCATTCGTTTGTAAGGCACCGAGCAACAGGCGACAAAGATAACCTAGCAGTTTTACCCGCTGAAAATGAAATTACTTAACCATTCATATAACAAAGATAACGTAAAAAATGTAATATCTACAATAAATATAAATAATATGTTCTGCTATAATTATAGCAGAATATAATCTGCCATAGTGACGTCATGCAATTATTTAATTAGAAAAAATATGTCACTATAAGATAATACTACTTACAATAGATAATAAAAGTAGGTACGTAGGGTAAGTAGGTACTAAGAGCATAATAATATGTTATTTTAGCAGTCCGATGAGAACAAACAACTGCCTAATGGTGAGCTGTCACCCTAGCATATTGACACCTGCAACAAAAGGTGTAGGTAGCGCCATCGCGTCGGTGGTCTTCGAAGAATTAATTAACACCCTTATATACTTGAAAGAGTTTATTAAAAGAAATCGGGTATAAACTTCCTTAAATGAACACAGTGATAAAGTTACCTAACTGAAAAAACATACACATTTTTCATTTCTACGTCTCATAATATTTTTACACAGCTAGGTGTTCTACGAAAATATTATCTTTTAATCCAAGCGATGCTTCGCTCGATTTTCCGCAATAATCTTGATATTTATTTGCGAAGTTAAGCTATTGAGTGGTAGAGTAGGATACTCTGTTTAATATCTGAGTGAAGGCATTTTTAATTGTACTAATTTTACTGCGCAGCCAAGAATAATATTTAAATTGATGTCTTAATACCATAATTACAGCAATATGAGGAGTGATAACACGAGTTTGCGTACTCGGTGTATTTAAAATTTAAAGTAATCAAGTGAAGCTCCAAATGACATTTTTAATCTCGGCCGTCCTAAAAGAGGCACATCACAAATCAAGCTTGTGTGCAGAATTGACAAATTGTTTCACACCGAATCATAGGGAAAATATCCACCACCGAATCCTATTATTGTTATAACAGTCAAAGCACTATATCACCCCTTTAATTTGATATTTATTTCTTTACCTATTTTAAGAAAAAGCAAACAAACCTGATATATGCATCGTTTTTATACTATAAACTTATGCATTATCGGATATTATCTGACACATAATGTGTGTGACAAGAAAACTTGTGTAACAAGACCTGAATGCCCTAAGCGCTCGGCGGCAAAACTTTAAAAGGCTCCTAAATCCTTGTGGATAACGCGAACTGGGGCAGTTTGCTGACAGCGCATCGCTAACTTGCTTGCCTTTCCTGCGGCATTTGTTGCAAGAATAGTTGAAATCGTATTATAAGTATGCAATTAGGAGCAATACGTCAGTTGTCAGCTTTTTATATAGAAGCAAAAAAAATAGTGATTGACAGACGAATAAATCTAATAAGTACGCACTGTTTGAGCCGCTGAATAAAATACGTGAAATTTACCTCACAACAAGGTATTATGATCTAGAGTAGACACTCGTTAAAAGTGGTTTTCTTGCATAGATTATATAGAAAAAAATCTTAATGATGGTGATTATCGTATCCAAATCCGTTGCGTAATTGAAAGAATTAAGCGGTTAAACAGAGGCGATCAGTGTATGTATTTAGTACTAAGAAGGGATTTGATTATTTTCTAAACGTAAAAAAGTCACAATTGAAAATATGAGCTCAGTACAATTTGTGATCATTTATTGTATTTATTCGTACATAATACTAGGATCAAGGTTTGACATGCTCATTAGCAGAGAGAGCTTTGAGTGCTTATCTAGTATCTAGCATCTCAAGGTCGATTCTGACTACGGATTAATTAACTGACATGCTGCAATAACTACTCACTGAAGAATGAAGAGGTAGCTAATACTTAACTGATCACAAAATGATGCTTACTGACATTTGTTCCTAACGATGTCTATATAATAATATATAAATACAACAGTGCGCACTACCTATTATTAGGTATTATAGGCAATACATAATTTACTAGATCGGCCATCACACAAGTGGAGTTATCTATATCAGAACTAGCGATGCCGCCACAAGAAAATATGTGTAAATCAACGAGTGTGCAACTGTGACAGCGCTCACAAGGTGTGTCCATTTAAACTAGGACTAACTTCTGTATTTAAAGGTGACCGCCCCTATTCCTTATTTATTCTCTGATCCTATTATTGTATTTTCTGCAATAATATTGCCTATTGCAGAATGCGAAGGTAGATTTCAAGATCACATAATTTATTGGTCACTGAGCTGTAAATGCCTTAGGAGATCGTTATCGCATCTCCTTTTATACCTATATATAATTATAGAAAACATACGTACCTACATTCAATACAAAGTATAAATATAGACAAGTATCGCTTTAAATTTCCAGTTAAGAGATAAAATACAATAACCTAATTAATAATAAATTAATGAGTAAGTTTGTTGTGTAATCCCGAAGTTCGATAAGTTTCGGAATTGGGAGCGATAGGCGATACTTGTACTTTGATCCCTGATAAAATCTTCGTTGGGGAAGGGAAGGAAGGAAAAATAAATTTGGTTTTATAGATATATCTTTATAATTTCTTGGCGATTGGGATGCCATTATTAAAATGTTATTTCTAGGCTCTGAAATATACACTGAAAAAAATGAGAGCCAACTAAGTATTGATTTCTCTTAGTTGGCACCGTTATATTTGGAATAACGTTTATCATGTTAGTTATAAAAGAGATGGCTTAGTTGCAATAGCAAGCTAAATATGGTTGAAAAACAACCTATATTAATTGATAATCTAATAATGCATCATAATAAAAACGACTATAACTATATGCACTGAACAAGACAGTAATCAAACTAAATAACTACTCTTTATTACGGTGGTACAGTAGGTACTTAACCAACAAAACAAAGAGAAAATCAACAATTTTGTCTTAGTTGCAGCAATAATGATTTTTGTAGGCTCATGTGGAGCTAAGATGGTGATTACAGTAAACAACATCTTGTTTAAACCAATCACTTTTTTTTTCAGTGTAGGTAAATAAATACTTTATTTGGTTAGTTAGGTAGAGGGGGTAGTTACGTATGTTTACCTATGTATATGGAATAATATTATGTATTTTGTTATAATAAATATATCATTTTCCGAGGGAGAACGTTGATGTCCGCGACATAGTTTTATTACTACGATGTCAGCTATGACATCATCGTGTTCTAATATAATTAAGTCTTAAAGTGAAAATAAAATTCAATATTTATATTCACTTAAAGACTTTTTCGGACTGATAGATTAAAAATCAAATAAGAAACCAATTAGCTAAAAATACATAAAAATATTACTCGTATCTAATTCAGGTTCACGAGCTTTCATTGAGCTTAAAATAAAAAACCAAAAGTAATTTTATATGAAAAACAAAATTGCTTCAACTTTCACATGAGTAATGAAAATAAAACTGGCAGCATTTAAAAATAATTTGCGATAACCGAGGAAAATAAATTGTACGTGGCGCTTTCTGCCGCAAAATAAGGCATAATGAAATCACCTGTTGCGTATTAGCTTTTGTGTCGAGTGTATTTAGGCGGGTTTCTGTCACTCCGCGTAGGCATAGGATAAACAAACACCAACTGGGTCGGAAGGTCGGATCCTCAAAACTCAATAAGGGCGTGTGTAAGCAGTAGGCATGCGTCAGAAGCGTTAAAACGGTTTCAAAATATTCCATGTTAAGACACGAACTGTTTGATGGTTTTACTTAGCGTTACATGAATATTAGCTGAAATGAATTAAATACTATAGCTTATGCTAACGGCTTTGCCCGCGGGAAATTGTTTCTTAACGGAATTCTACGTTCTCAAACCTATTTGTGTGCCAAATTTCAACCCAATGTGTTCAGCGGTTTAAGATATATGTTGATAGATGGGTCGGTCGGTCTTTCCTTTTGTATATTTAGATGGATGATAGCACTTAACGTCTGTGTAGATTAGAGAATCATCTATTTACGACAAGTCCGCCAATCTCTGTCTATGCTTAATGCTTACTATGTTCTTTATAACTCTATATTTTTATAGGTGTATACAATATAAAGTTTATTATATATCCTATATCAGTAAAATCTATAAAACTTGATTGACAAACCAATAATAATAATAATTGGGGTTTATACTCCAACAGAACAGGTTTCCCTACTTACACTATCAGAGTCAAATCACAATTTATAGGTTGTGTGGCGAACCTATATATTGCAGTTTCAGGTCGCCGAGATTACTACAGGGCCTGCAACATGACCTAACGACTGCCTCCTATATATCTTATAGGAAACAGCCGGGACCCACAGTTGCACAATGCCGATCGTGGTCAAAGGCTTACCTATTACGAATAAATCAGTTCAATAAATCTAGTCAACCAACAAGATGTTTTTTAAAGAACCCGGCAAATATTGAGCAAATAACCGTCTAGAAAACTAATGCGGAGAAAAAAAGCTCTTTCAATAAGTAAATGGCGTACTTCGGAAGCCTTTATTGATCACCGATGCTTTGAAAGACCGAACGTTGATCCATATTATTTGTTTCAGTGGGTGTACTTTTATGGAGACTTCATAATTAAAAGTAAGGAAAGTCCCTTTCATAATAATTCTTGGATTTTTTTCAGGAGTAACTCGGTTTTTTTTTTTAAATGGAGCAAATATAAAATGGTTCCATCAAATTAATGAAACGACGGTTTTGTTTATATATTGAAATATATTAAGTAAAGATAACGTTAAACAGTTTCTTACTAGTCAAGACCTTTTTTGTGGTAGTAGAGTATTGAAAAAAATGTAAACCGCCATTTTGTAGAGGCG
This sequence comes from Hemithea aestivaria, assembly GCA_947507615.1. NCBI lineage: Eukaryota > Metazoa > Arthropoda > Insecta > Lepidoptera > Geometridae > Hemithea > Hemithea aestivaria. The sequence goes on from OX382323.1 coordinate 9,794,845, forward strand.
GCCATATTGGATTTACAATTATACCTAAAGCATGTATAAAACCGGAAACACATTATTAAAACGCGACGCGACGCCACGCGTCGAAACTCGTTCGGATTGGTCCGTGGCGTCACGACACCCGTCCGGATTGGTCCGTGGCGTCACGTGACCACACGCCACCCAATCCGAACAAGTGTCGTCGCGTAGCCTCACGTCGTGGAGTGTCAATAAGTTGAACATACTTTTTGAGACGTGGCGCATGAGTTCAAATAAGATTTTCTTTTAATTAATAACTATTTTCTTTGTTTTTTTAATTTTAACGTAATGTGATTCTCTTATAACTATATCGTACACTATATTATTATGCAAATTAATCTGTCGACTGCAAGGAGGTAAAATTTCAATATGGTTCTAAATTTGCCCCAAACAAATAAACAGGTCTAGCAAAATAAAACCGTTTAAATAAATAATCTTTAATCTCGAACTGAATATAGGAAGATACACAAATAAAGGCCAGGTAAAGCCAACAAACAATAAGAGCTAAATTATTAACTCTATCTCCGTAATTGTGAAATTCAATTTAGTTTAGAAGCCGCACCACTTTAAATGGATTCTCACGATGTAGGTATGACAATTTCATTTGAGAATCAAGTCACTCGCGCAGCCATTACTCTCGCACGATATAACAATATTTGAATTATAAATTCGTAAAACTTTATGAACTTTTATTTTTAGAGTTATTTAGAGCAATTTTTTAAAAGTATTTCCACTTTGATACTTTATAAAATTACAGAGGAGTAGTAAACATAATATTTATATTATATTATTTATTTTTTGACTGGTAAATCACTTAGAACCTTGAACAGGATACTCAGTACGCTATTCTCGTTTGAAATAATTTATAAAAATAGGTATGCTTATATTTTGACAAAAATATTATATTTAAATGTAAAGTATTCGTAATGCATCTACTCCGACCAGACTCTCCAGTCTGCCGGCATGGTAAAAACTTTATCTAATTTTATTTACCTCGAGCGTCAGTAAGTTGAACATATTTTTTTTCAAAACGTGGCGCAAGAGTTCAAATCAGATTTCCTGGATGCGAACTGCTCAGGACAGAGTTGCATGGCATAAAGGGGAGGAGGCTTTTGCCCAGCAGTGGGACGATATGGGCTGACAATGATGAGGATGATGATTATATTATTTATTTTAACGTTCGTGGCGGGAACATCGGAAGTGATAATTTCGTAGTTAATCGTGACCAAAAAGCGAGCACATCTCTACAATGTTTTACAGTTTATATTGAAAATTCTTACTTTTTATTGAACCGGATGTCACCCCAAAAAAGGGCAACGATTCACCCCCTGCCCTCCCTCGCTACGCCACTGACTACGAAACCAAGTAACATTATATAACCCAAAAGGTTTTAATTATTATTTATGTAGGCAGTATCGTATTCAAGAACTAATTTGGCTTCATTATACTTACTAATTATTTTATGAGTATACATACGTGAAGGATAAAATTAAGATATAATGTTGAAGGTTTAAAATGTTTTTTTTCCTAGACTAGAAATTATTACGTAATTTTTTTGATATCTGGGGGCACGGCAGTGCCCCCGCCAAGTTGAGCAAAAAAAGCGGCACGGCCGTACTAGGGATGAAAATTTCCGGAAATATTCCGAAAGTTTCCATTACTTCCATGAAACTTTCCAAATTTGACAGAAACAATGGGGAATAAACCCCAAATCAGAAATCTGATTTTATAAATGAAAATGCTAAGTAAAGTAAAATTACTGCTGATAGGATAGTAGGCTTAGTGCCTGTCTACAATACTCAATCAAGAATTTTGACTATAAAATTAAATTTCTAACTGATATACCAAGGAAAAGAAATACGCTGTTCATTGATGGAAAAATCATACCAATTACCAAAAAAACATTGTATTTTTGTTTTACTTTGTTAAATAGACTTATTCTTGTGCATATGAAAGTATATACACGTGTCTGTATGTAAAGGGTGAAACAGTGCAATGACTGATTCACAAGTAATAACCTGGCTGCTTGGTGAGCTAATGTTAAAACAGAATTATATGAATTATGTTTATATAAGTCGGTATCAATGCCCTCTTTGGTTGTTTATAATCTTTATAATTGTAAGTCAAAAAAAATTATGGGTTTAGCTTTCATAAGTTACCAGTATCATAGTTTTCACTTTTTCTTTGTATATTTCCATCGTCAATTAAATATTCATGGCAATTACCATCATTTATTATAGTTTTGAGATAGATAAGTATAATAACAAAACAAAAATAAATCCAGAAGGCCGTAGTAGTCAAAAAAACGCATTCAAAAATTCAGTGTTAATCTGGAAATTTTGGAAAGTTTCCTGCAATGTTTCCCTATATTTCCGGAAACATTGGAAGTATTCCTGGAAAGTTTCGGAAACATTCGGACATATTCATCCCTAGGCCGTACCATCCTTTTCTGGAAGCAGTTCAGACCATTTTCGACCCCCTATAACTTCGTTGTGGAAAAAACTAGAAGCTTCAATTAATTTAACAACCGAGTATGCATTGTATAAACACGATTTATTCCAAATTTCATTCAATTTGAACTAGTCGTTTAAAAATTATAACTAGTCAAAGTTTTGTAATTTTGTCACTCACTCACTCACTCACTATATCGTGGGCAAAGGCTAACCTATAACGAATAAAAAAAAAACAAAAAGTAGTGTGATGCCACCAAAAACATAACTTGTAAAAAATACAAAGTCTCGCAACTCGCAGTTCTTCTACCGTAAAAAGTTGTGAGATCCATGTACTACCAAGTCGGTAAAATCTTTTGTGTTTTAAATTAATAGATTGACTTGGCAATCGCACTATTATGTCGGTATATTACTTGAGAGATACATTGTTGTGTTTTTATGCGATGGCCAAGTCGATCTATTGATTTAAAACATAAAAGATTTTACCGACTTGGTAGTACATGGATCTCACAACTTTTTACGGTAGAAGAACTGCGAGTTGCGAGACTTGGTAATTTTTACAAGTTATGTTTTTGGTGGCATCACAATTTACTTAGATAATGATCATGATAATATGATGTTAACGTTTATTTTCAATAACTATTTAAATACCTACGTAACTTCACAATATGTAGGTAATTGGGATATCCAAACCCAGCGCAGCGGCGGCAGCGGCTAATTTCAAACTTACAATTTTTATTCGTAGAATATCAGTAGCATCTATAATTTATTTATTTATTTAATGTACAAGACAAAAACAATCAAAACTTATTTGATTAAAATTATGTTTAAAAGTTTAAAATCCGAATTTAAACTCAAAAATATGGAAACTCAGAAAGAACAAATTTTGAGTATCAAGCAGACATTGAAATTACAGTAAAAACACCCAATGTACATAAGAATACGACTTATAAATATAATCGACCGAGCGAAGCGAGGTCTTAGAGTCGAGAGCCGCGAAAAGCCTGCGTTTTGACCAGTTTAACGGTTGACCTCTGGTGATTAAGTTTGATAGACATTTACTCAAAAACGGTTAATCCATTTTAAATGAAAATTTTCACACAAGTTAAGTAGACCAATCGGATAATTTTAGTAAAAAAAATTACCCAAATAGGCTCCAGGGTTGCAGAGTATAGGTAACATAAAGTTTTTACGATAGGTCTGCCGATAATTTCAAAACTGGTGCGCTGATAATTTTTTTCTAATATATACGCATTTTTTATAACCGATATAAATATATTATCAAAAGTGTATGTTTGTATGTATGTTTGTTACGCGATAACTTGAAAACGGATAGTCCAAACTTTATGAAACTTTGCAAGCACGTAGTATAAAACAATAGAATTTTTAAGTTCGAACATGAGCCAAATCGGTCGAAGGGTTCTAGAGTTATAAAGATTGCTTTATTACAATGAAACTGATGATCCAGTCTTGATAAAACTTTGTAAACAAGTAGTTCAAACTATAAGGATTCTCAAGTTTAAAAATGAGCCAAATCGATGCAAGGGTTGTAGACTTATAGGGAATACAAAATTTCAATATTTATCGATTATAATAATATAAGAAATGAAGGGATATTCACTTATCCGTCAGGGAACCGAAAGAAGACCGAATTATCAAAAATCGATATGACGTAATACGTCATTTCATACATTTTTGACAATTCGGTCCTCGGTTCGGTTCCATAACGGATAAGCCTGCTGACTTACTCAAAATATTTTAATTTTAATGATCGTGCGGGCGCAGAATATGTTCATAGTATTTATTCGATACGTCAAGTTTGAATATTATCCTCGTATAGATCCTACCGTTGGAAGTTGGTACATTATTTACTTATTTTCAAGTTTACATAATACGAGTAGTATATGATATCATTATTTGCCCGTATTTGATAGTATTTTTCATAAATAAATTAGTAATAATAATATACTTACAACATTTAATCAAACTCAACCTCTTTTTTTTATTCAAATAGGCTACAGTGCTCCACTTTTGAAAGTAAATTTAACTTTTATATAGATCTATTTTAAGACTCTACCGCTCGTTCGAAAAGCATATCTATGAGAAGAACGACCCAGAAACTTATTGGGATTATTTTTAATATGTGTTTAATGGTTATCTTGGTTACATGATTTAATGTTCGTTTGAATGGCATATATTATTTATTATGACATTAAAACCATCATTCACTTTAGCATCTGCAAACATGCCTGAAGCTCTACAGTATCGAGGCAGCGCCAAAAGCATCCTGAAGGCATTGTTGTACTGGACCCGCAGCGTCTTGAGATCCCTGTTTGTACAGTTCATCCACAAGTTTTTTTTAAACACTAATATATAGGCCTACGTTTGATCACATCCCTCCTGATGGAAAGTGAAAATGTGGTCGAAGAGCTGCTCGTATAAAAAGTCAGACAATGCCTTGAACAAGGACTCTTTGACTTGCTTAGTAGCTGTAGTTAGGTACTTCTTGAAAACCTGCGAGCTTAACATGTTACACCTGACTGTCAAAGCTCTGCGTTGTCACTCCAAGTCTGAATCATCATCGGCTGCTACGAGTACGACAAAAATGTTAGAATTTGCTACAATATCGATATAATAGTTGTCGTAAAGTCGCTGCATTTATTTGTTGTAAAACACAAGTATAGCCAGATACTTTTCGCCAATTCCAATTCTTCTAATGCCCACTCACAGAGATGAAGATTTTTTAAAAAATATCCGTTACCTACTTTGAGTTTTAAAATTATTTTAATTTTTGGCATATTTTCCTTTTCTTTTACGAATATTATAGGTTAAAGTTTCCATACATTTATACTTCGTAGTTACTTATAATTTTTAACTATCTATGTATATACCTACCTAAAACCCAAGGTTTTAACATTTTCAGGGAAATTAGGTCTGCGAGGTCCCAGTTCGAGGCGAACTACTAGTTTACTATGTATGTATGTAATACTTTCTCCCTACGTTCTAAGTGAAAAACCTTCATACATTTATAAATATAACCTGCCACTACGTTGATTAATTATATTATCGCTATGAACACTAATAGTTCAAACTCCTTACTTCAAAACTTTGCGGGGTAACGAAGGGTACTATATCGAACTCAAGGTAAGAGCTACCAACCAAGTATAAATTGATAAAAGCTTGTAAGTTTAACAGTATGCGGAAGTTTTCTACGTTGCCCCTTTTACATTTTTTTAAATGTGAAGACAAGCAAGACGCTCTCCTGATGTTAGGAGATAACACTGCCCATAAATCAGTACAATGCCACTTAGGATTTTACAATGATGTGAAATTCTAGGTGCACTGCACCAACGATTCTTACTCAAGAGTCATAAAATGTTAAGACTCCTTAGCCCAGTAAATTCACTAGCACCAGAGTCCTCCTACCGAAGCACGGTAATGTGTGCACATTACTGCTCAAGCAGTAGAATAACTGGCACTGTTGTGGTACCCACCTAGACGACCTCCTGCAAAGGAAGTCTACCCCCGGTGTTATCTAAGATCAACTAGCTAAGATAAAGTGATATAGATGAAGCTTTAGAAAACCGAATATTTTCCCCGAGGACAAAGAGTCATGTTACTTTTATGAAACTGGCTACCAGTCCGTGAAATACTCCTTGAACCCAAAGCAACTATAACTATACGTACGAGTACCTATATTTTTATAGTGGAGAAGATGGATTTACACCCAAATTTGTTTATATATTATATTATCACAGCGGGTCTAGCTCTGTATACCAAAGATGCATTTATGAAAACAAGCACATAATATTATTGATTTGAAATACTTATATTTAATCTATTGGACTGTTTGGTATTGTTTAAAACGTATTAAAACATTGTATTTTTTATAACAAGTGAGTTCACATAAGAGCTATGCCGTGCTATGTATAATTAAAGGGTTTTGAAAATTTGTGGCCCCTGTTCCCCACTGGGCATGTGGCATACCCTGCCACGGATTGGGGCCCTCTAGTCCCAAATCCACTACCAAACGATAGCCAAATAGCTACTCTACTCTCGCCTGAAAATCAGGCTTTTATATAAGAAGTATGGTATAAAGGTGGCACAGATACAATAACATAATGATCTCTCACACACTTCGCCAGTAGTTTACACCGGCATGCAAATATAATTGAATGTTACATGCAATGTCACACGGTTTAATACAATTAAAGGTCAAATTCTTAATAATTATAAAAAATAAGCATCTGATAGTTCCAATAGCAATGAGAATAATAAATATTTGTGAGTAAATTTAATAAAATATGAAATTTAAATGTCAAATTTTACTTAAAATTAGCAGCACAATAAATTTAAAATAATAATTATTAATCATCAAATAAAATAAATAAATTATGTCTCTAAATATTCTTTAACACTGTAAAAGGAATTATTCAATAGCCACTGATACACAGGCTTTCGAGTAGATAACTATAACGAAATAAAAATAAATCTAAAACTTCGTTCTAACATCACGTAAAATCTACGTTTTTCGTAATATGTATTTAACAAAAAGGCACTTTATTATATTTTCATAGGGGCCCCATTATCTGTGCCCAGAGCCTTTAATAAGTGAAAGACGACCCTGTATCTACCTACTGGTCCATCATTTTGATTATTTTATTTACAAAATTGCTGCCAGCGACGAAGCACATAATATTATAGAGGCAGTATACTATCTCTATAATATTATGAATCGTTTTATCTGATTCTGAAGGACAGATCTTCCTTTATTGAGCAGCTCACCGTTAATTTAAAAAGTCTTATGCCCTAATATCTCCCAATTTAATTATTTTCTTATTACTTTTTATCAAAGTAAAAATGAGCGGTATTTTTGCGATAGAATTTATTTCTCAAATCCGAGACCGATAGTTCTAAAAATAGCCATGAGAAATAAAATCTTAAAATTTAGGACACCACAATTCAAATCCTCCTTTTTTGTTGTGTAAATGTTATCAGTCGGGTCTTTACGCGTATCATATTTAAACATCAACATAAGTTTGAATCGTGAAATTTTAGTGTTATGTTTTTGTTGTGCAGGAATGTTCCGTGTTCGTGATCGACAAGCGAGCTGCAGACAAAGTCTTGAAGCCCAAGAGGAAAGAGTGCATGCTGGAAAGGCTTCGACACACCGTCACCATCTTGGACAGGATTCGACATCCGAAGATGCTACAAGTCATACACTCGTTAGAAGAGGGTCAGAGCACCATAGCGTTTGCCACAGAACCAGTCCTCGCAAGCCTCCACAACATTTTAGCTTGGCATGTAAGTAATTTTATTAAGAGCTCTACACACCTGTGTCACTTTTTGCTTTTCCTGGTTTTCTATAATGCAGAGAAAAGGCGCTTTAATATTCTCGGTTGAGCGAATCTTGAGCGAGAGAGTAGCGAGATCGTACGCGCGAAAAGGAAGTATGTAAAATATTACGGATTATAGACTGGTTAGGAAGCAGACGTGAATCTAGAGCAGCGATGACACAATCTAAAGCTAGATAATAACTCTATCTTATATATAGAACGTAATAAGGGAAGTAGGTACATTATGGGATTGAAATTGAATAAGTTGTCGTTATTACTTTTCTTTTGATAAGGGTACAATTACTGTTAAACACCAAACAAGAAATTGCTAAGCAAAACAATTATAATGAATTGTACTTTTAACTTTATTCATTCTACGACGTATGATTAAGGAAGCCTTTGTAGATTCATTAGGGAATTTCTTGACTTTGACTTTGAAAAGCTATTTCGCAGTAAAGTTCCTCCAATGAGCTTAAGTCTGGAGACAACCGTTCCAACAAGACAACTCAATAATAATTCAACAAGTGAATTGACAAAGCGCTCCCCTAAACTGACGCATCTCTTGTCTGATTTATGGCGCGGAATATTTCCCTGTTAGTATTTGACGGTTTCGAGGTCGACACACGCCGAAAATACACGATTGAGGTAGACACAGTCTATCATAAATGTAGTGAAGGTAGATACGAGTACCATGCGACAAACAATTTCAGGTCTCAATGATAATTGTGAAGACAATGTCAGGTGATTACTACTAAAAAAATATATAATAAAAAATGCATAAAAGTGACAAATCCTTATTAATTTTAATCAATAACAATCTAAAACTTCGTTTCAATCTCTTGATGAATCCTTGACAAATTAAAAAAATATTAAAGATTTCAAGCTCGCTTTCAAAAAGCAATGGCGAGGTTCACGTTTTAAATCTATAGTTTTAATCCGCGAGACCTATATCGACAAAATGACCATGGGACCTGTGGACCCTGTGACCTGGGAATATACCCCTTAAAAAAAAATGAATCCTGCGTCTTCGAGTTATCGGTAAGCATGAATTATGAAACCGATATGACAAGGGACGCCCAAACTTTCTGATAAGCGTATTAATCCGAAAACATCATCGAGTTATGATAATATGTAAAGAGGATACAAAGTCACATATAACTCTTACGATTATAATATTATAAGTAACTAGATATAAAAGGAAAGCGAAATATAATGTTACTTCGACCGTTATTGGCCTAACAAATCAAAATTGGTCACCCGTATGTCAGATGGTAAAAAACTACAGCGCCGAAGGATTCGAATTTTGAATTCTTTATATTATGAAACCTCGCACACTTGCCGGAGTCGAATGGTCCGAATCAGAAAAAGATTTCCTACACAACTTATTTTGGACGGTCGATACGGATAGATGTGCGACCACCATTATTATAACACTGACTTCAATTGTTTAATAGAGGCGTAGTATCTGCTTTTATTAATACAGTCAGTGAGGTATGGTTATAGAATGCCGCAGTTTCTAGCATATTAAATGAACATTTCAGCGTTCGGACATCGCACTTCGCAAACACACATTTCAGACCAAACCAGAGTTCAGGTTAAATGTTGATCGTAATTGAATATCACTCAAACTGATACTTGATTGCTAGATTTGGGTCATACGTTGGTAGGAATATTCATATTATATTAGGTATAAGATTATTTTTATATATATTTCTGATTCAATAAAAGTCATTACATAGATACAGAAAAACTGAAGAGACCTGTAACCCAAACAAGGCTCCAGATCCTTATTTATTATTACTTATTATCTCCATTTTGATTTTTATTTTCATTAAAAATAAAATGGAGTCATATCTCAGGTTGTGTTGCCTACGCAACGACTTTTATTTTTCCAATACTTACGAATGTTCTGCATGTCACGACAACATAGCACTGACTTACAGGTTTAAGGTATAGATTATGCATATTATTATGTAGGTGTTTTATAATATTGTGTATTTCATAAATATTTTATTTAATTCTACGAATCCCCACTTGGCAAGTTACTAATACATACATACTCGTATTTATGCCAAATTTTAGAAAAAAATAAGTTGCATTTTGTAATAGAAAGGTGGGCCTCTTCAAGGTTTTTTTCTAAATTTTGTTGAAATTTGACTCTACAAGCGAAGCGAAGATGACGATGAACTAGTCGCTTTGACATGAATCCAATCGTTGAATAACTCTCCGAGCTGCGTTATCGTTTATCATAGATGAGCGTCGGGCTCGTCTCATTTTTACCTATCAATCTACTAAGGGCTTCATTTTTACGTCACACCTTCCGATCCTGCGCGAGTCTCATCTGAAACTTCTTTGCGACATATAATATATGACAATAATCATCTGACGATCTCATCGGGATGGTAGTCTCGTTCATTGACTTGCATTATAATAGGAATGGACAATATTAGAGCACATTTTACGAGAATTATTTCTCTCGACGGCGGCACAAACTTTTCGCTTTGTCTAACTCCAGTCTAAAGTTGATAAAGATCATCGGAGTTGTTTTATACCTATTGTGTAAGAGATTATAAAGAGTAAAGAGGCAATTATGGTTATTTAAGTGATAATTTTAGTCGCAAATGCTCTCAGTTGCTCTCTACTACATTAACTAACATTGGACAGTCTAAACTTTAAGAGCGTTGAAATCTTGTCAAGCGCCATTACTGAACTTAGTGTGGAGAGTGGAGAGTGTGCCAGGAAGATTGCGTTTGCCACTCCCACTTTATTAGTTAAGACATTCTGTTTACAGTAGACGGGCCTGTTAACATTAAACACAACTTCAAGGTCCTAGTTTGTAGAGCAACATAGGTTGCTCGTCTTTTCTATCAATCCGTTCTACAAAGTGCAAAAAGTTAGGTATAACTTAAAAAACGTGAACTAAATGAAAAAGTGTGAAAAATGTCCACTGGCTGAAATGCGTTTAAAAATCATTACACTTTATTCTTTCAAGGGTGACTATATCGCTCAAAGCTTTTCCGATAATAATTATAATTACATTGTGGAAGCTTTCACAAAGCGGTCGGTTCCGGCAGGAAACTGCGTTAAAATAGTATTGAATATTGGAAGTGCATATTTAACTTAAAGAATTTATTTATTCATATTGCAACATGTAACTGCGCTCACACAGTACGAATTTTAATTAAAAATCTTCGCGGATCACATCTCCAAGTAACATCCGTATTTGATTTTAAATCCATAATTTCAAAGTTTTGATTAATTTTTTAGGCTTCTACTGTTCCGTAGTGAACAAGGAAGCCTTATAGTTTGGCTTTGTTCGTCCGTCTGTGGCTTTGTAAAGAAACTATAAGTCATAGAGAGCTGTAATCTTGCACAGATGAGGATATATGATTGGGTAAGAGAACGGTAACAAAACATTATTTTAAAAATTAATTAATGTAGGGTACTTCCCGTACACGTAAGATGGGGATGAATTTCAACACCCCCCCCCCCCGCCCTAATCCCCCCACCCTTTTCTAAAATCTAAACTACTGGCAAAAATAAATCAGAAAAAAAAAGGATATGATTTCAGCCATGAACGTTCCAGTAAAACTATAGCGGTTAAAATACCTTTATTAGTTTTAAAGTTATCGTTTATGAAAGTTAAGGCTGTTAATATTCGAGTTGCCAGTACTACAGAAGCCTACGTTGCGCGTAGTCCGACTAGCGCTTTTACTATTTTTATTTGTGTGCTCATTATTTACTGCATTTGAATATTTTTTATCTCTCTCGTTATAAAATAATGAAATTTATACATATTCTTTTTTATCAGCTCATGTACTGCGAGATGGTTCAACCGTTAAATTGAATCAATTTTTCAGACCGTGGTGTAGGTGATGGTGGTGGTGTTGTCGTACTTTGTGGTTGACGACTTTCTTCTCTTCGTCACAACTCTGCACACAGCTTTGTGGTGTGGGGACCAATACGAGATTTTTTTGAAATATCCTGAATAGCACTTTAGCCTGACTATTCGTGTGCCTTTATTTTTTACTCTATAGTTCATATAAATTTGAAACTCAGAAAAAGTTATGTAAGTGTCGCGAAATTCTTTATTTTCATTAGGTTTCAATGAAAAATGCGTTTCCTTTGCAACACCTGCAACGGGCGACGTACAGTAGATTGATTAAAGCACACGCGACGGGATTGGCACCCGTCAATCCCCCTGACTCTGACTTATCGAAGCGGCCATTTTATTCACCATTCGATCAAAAACCGGTCTTTGTTTTCTATTTTTATTGTCAAAAAAATATTTGTCACGTTCAATGAGGACGCGACGAAAAGCGAGCATTTCGCTTCGATATAAAACCACTGTTTCTATTTTTTCATTTTAAGTCGAAGCTGAAAAGCTTTCAAAGTTATTAAAAATATATTTAAAAAATAAATAAATTGGATATTGATGATATCTGTGCGCGGTAGCATGCGGTAGGTAACACACGACGTAAAACATTGCGGCTTCGATTCCCGCCTGGGACAAATATAGGGTTATTAGTTATTCAGTACATTGGTGAATAGGGGTATTGGGTTAGTATTGTGGAGGTCATAAACCATGATTTGACCGCAATATATGTATATTCCGCAAGATATTAAGGTTTTCGATAAATTTTTATAATGCTAATAATGTAATATTATACATTATCTCTATAAGTCCAAATATCAAATTTATAGGTCGTAAAGGATTTTGAAGGTAGTCAGGTAAAGTTGTGCCATTTACTAGAATAAATATGATAATGACATATATGCATTAAACAACTCAATCGTTATAATTTTCATTGATTTTTAATCAGGGAAGAGTAAAGCCGAAATGACCTGCGTGATAAGCTCATCCAGTTCCAATTTCCATGATTTATTCATGGTTTTATAGGCTTTTGTATTTGTGATGTGGCGTGGCGGACAAAAAGATACTCGATGCAATTGCGGCTTTATCTGTAATACGATTTTCGTCCCGTTGAAAGGACGCGTCCATACGGAATATTTAATCAACCATTTTTGTTATTTAACAATGTTCTTTATTATAACACTTTAAACTTTCGCGTTTTATTCTCATCTTAATTTTATCAGTTGGGACTTATCTGGTAAATATTAAATATGTAGTTTGAGAGTGGCAAATGCCTTTATTAAAAAAAACAGGGAATCAATACTAGCAGCTATCGCTAATGTTTCAGCAGTAAAGAACACTTATATAGACCACAGATTGGCCATACGCTATACTATCAATGACCGACACTAAGGTAGGCTGCCATACCGAGAGTCATTCGCCGGGAAAGTTCAGCGAGCAAGATTATAATGTCTGATTATATTAAGTCGGACATCGGAGCGGATAATAGATACTCATGCTTTCGCTGACCCGCTCCAGCGCAGACGACGCGGCGGATAGATGAGGCAGAATATGGTTGCCTTCTTACTCCCTCGCCTTAGTTGGGCTCACTGGTCGGGAACCGGGGGGCTTCCAGCCGGCTTGCACGAGTCCAACAAGTCTGAGGATGGGCACCGCCGGTGTGGGAAGGTGAGTGCAATAGCGACCCCATCTCCGTGAAGACGGAATGACGGCCAACCAAGGGGTTTTAGTGGGTATTCTTACTGGTCGTGCACTCCCACCAGCAAGTGACTCCCACATAAATCGTGCATCTCCCCCGGGAGGTACGGGCATTAGGTATGCATAAACGCATTTCCTGATGTAAAAAAAGGTATCTACATTGTATTATGATTCTCGGCTTACGTTAAACTTTATAACTTCTGATGATTTAAGTAAATCTTGGGGATTATTTACGATTAATTTCATGTCAAAGCGAATTGTCGCCTTTTTATAAGCTCATCAAATTTGAACTTTTTGAAAAAATCTTTGTATAACGAAACGATCGAGTATGTGTGTGTGTTTTATAACTCAACTAATTTTCGCCTAATCGACTGCACTAGTTAAGTTGAAATTTGACATTAAGATAGCTTAGACCCGAGAATAAGCCTGGTTTAGTGGGAGTAAAACCGATGTGCGCAGCTAGTTTTACTAATAAATATTAAAATAGAAAACCTTTTATTAATGTTAACAATTGTGATGTCTGATAAAAATATAGGTATAAGGGAAGCGTCACTGATTGATTGACTGATCTATCAACGCACGATGCTCAGCTCAAACCGAAGAATGGATTAGGTTGAAATATGAAATACAAAAAGGTTTTATGATGGAAACCTCCGCTAAGAAAGAATTTTGCTATGGAGATAAAACCGCTACCATAAGTTTGTTTATAATATAAATTGCGAAGTTAAACAAGACAATATCAAAAAAACGTTTAGTGGTGGAATTGTTTTTACTTATTAAATAAGAAGTCAAGCCAACCACTACTTTACATAACGTATGATCAACAATCATAATATTAATTAAAGGACGAATCATTAGACATTGTTGGACATAATAATATAATATTATTTATTCTCCTTCGCCCGAGTGGCAACGAAGAGAATTTTACATAATACATAGAGGTAGATACAAGTAGATACGACATATTATAAACCTATTTCACATTTGCCGCTACATTCATCTCCATAAAAATTATTAACATTTCTGAGAAGCCTTTATCCTCAAGCCCCTTTATAAAGTAATAAACGTTTTGATCTATTTACAGCCTACTCTCTTAAGTAAACGAAGGTTTATTTTATTCGTAAAATTGTTATAGAAAAATAAATATTAAATATTGATGATTTCTTACAATATTTTTCGTATAATAAATATGAATCTTATTTTTATTGATAGAAGAAATTGAATAACTTTTTAGCAATGGTAAAAATACGAGTATAAACGCTGCTTAGTCTATACCCAGATCTTTAGGATTAAGTAAATTCAAAGGCCCATGTATCGTAAATATATTATAATAATATGTTAAATCTTTACCACAGATATCGTCTGCGAATAAATAATAAAATGTTGAGTAGCGTGAGTTCTTTATAAGCTTATTTCATCTACATAAAATACAAATATTGTTATGTTCTTTATCAATTATCGATAGGTCTGTACGAATAGGTACTTTAAGCGGTCTTAGGGCACCACAGAGACTATAGTATATTAAAAATAGAACTATTAGTAAAATGTGGAGCGTGAATGTGTGTGTGTGTGTTTACCTCATCAAGAAAAGCTTTATGTAACTTTCATGCTTCAGAATTTACTATATTACGTTAAATATATATACCAAGAAGCCGTTTCCTATTAATTATCGAAGCTTAAATTCACGAGACCACGGAGGCCATATATAATATTACGTCATCGTTCTACCAAAAGCTCTTATACATAGGCGGCACTTTGCTCTAATAATTACTGCCGTCAACACATGCCTATATTTGCTGTTGAATCGCCTAAACCTGGTTAACGGCACCCAATGGCGCTTCCTTTGTATCCGACGACTGCAATTACCAACGTGCCACTTGTGTATAAGATCATTTAGTAGTACAAAATTATATACCATGGCCTCTGTAGTCTCATGCATTTATGCGTCGCGTCTATAAAAGGAAACAGTGGTTGCTCAGGTTACAAATTGAACAAAATATGGCCTGAAGCATGAAAGTCACATAAAGCTTTTCTTGATGAAGTGATTAGTTTTCTGTTGTGGTAGGTCTTTATAGCATAAGACGTTATAAAGACATAATATATCCTTATAGCTCTTTATAGCGTCTTCACAGCGGATCAATGCTTCGGCGTAGCCGCTACCCCGGCATTATGATGTGCCGCAGAAACACCCCCAGGTTTTTTAGTGGGTACTTCGCCGCGCTCATCTACGGCGGGGAGTCCCACATACCGCTCCGCGCCCCCCGGCGTGGGGTGATGATGTGTAACGCATTTTTCCTGGGTCAAAGAAAAAGCTCTTTATTGTACAGCTCGAAGCACTACACCTTTGCGAGTTACATCCACCAATCAGTAATGTGCATTACTGTTGGGCAATGTCAGCGAAATTACTGGGCACGACGAGATTCTACAATTAATCTCAGGGTGACAGGTGCGGTGCATTGCCGCGCAGAATTCTGTATTTCAAAACACTGGCACAGTATCGGATATGGGCTAACATGATGCATCGGACTCCTGATTTTCTCGTCTTGTCACTCACTGTCATAAAAAAAGCACGCACATAATTTTGGCGACAGTATCATTGGAATACATAAATATCGTCTAATACATAAATATTGGAATATTTATTTATTTCTCGTATTAAGGGCCGCCGACAAAAAACACCTTAAACTCTAGTGACAATAACGTTTGAACAAAATACCTAGACTGCACGCGTTCATGAGAAATAAGGTAGTAAGTATGAAATTATTAAAAATATTTTTTTATATGATGTAACTAAAAATGTACAATTTTCGCAATTTTTCCTTTATCTGTGCTCTAAGGAGTTGCTTCGTGCTAAATTTCAAGATTTTAAGATCACGGGAAGTACCCTGTAGGTTTTGATTTTTTGAGAGTAGTTGCGAGTTTAAAATTGCGACTAAAATTGCTGTTTCTTTTGAATGCGTTGACATAGAGGTTTGATTTTATTACAGTTTAAAGGTATTATAGACTTGAGTATTTGATATGAATTTCAATTTAATACGTTTACGCGTTCATGAGAAAAGGGCTAGTAGGTATAAAATTATTCAAAATATTTTTTTCATATGATGCAAATAAAAATTTATGGTTTTCGCAATTTTTACTTTATCTGTGCTCTAAGGAGTTACTTCGTGCCAAATTTCAAGATTCTGAGTTCACAGAAAGTACCCCGTAGGTTTTGATTTATTTGGTAATGTCGAAAATTTGCTAATATTTGCGAAATATTCGACTATATCTTTTGATTGCGTTGGCCTAGAAGTTTGAAATTTTCACAGCTCTAAGAGGCAATGAACCTTAGTATTTCCTATAAATTTCAGCTTGTTACCTCTACGCGTTCCTGAGAAAAAGGATCTTGACAGACAGACAGACAGACAGACGGACGGACAACAAAGTGATCCTATAAGGGTTCCGTTTTTTCCTTTTGAGGTACGGAACCCTAAAAAAAGAAAATGAACATACAGAAATATTTTACGTTCTCATCTTCACATTATTCATAAATATGTTTCATTCATGGCAGATTCAGTCAATTAAGAGGAGTCAATGACAACGCGAAATAATTTTATAGTAAAATATGAGTACCTTGTAAATTCGAACTTGAACCCCGAATGATACGTGTAATTACGCAATATCTACATAGTTCAATTTCAGACAATATTTGGCGTCAATTGCAACGACATTTTCAATAAAAGCAAAGTGAAATTATATTCGAAATGCTCATTCACCGGGAAGCTGAGTGCCGAGTCGGGAATAATACATTTAAATGATTTTACCATCGCACAATAACTTAACGAACTGTGGGAAACTAATTGATTTCCTTTTATTTGATTTAATGGAATGTTTAACTTTAGACGACTTCTGCTTTATGAGTTTTTGCAATATTAATATGAAAAAGCTTGGATTTGACCTTGTAAATGGTAGAAAGAAAAGTTCCTTGCGATTCACGTTTGCTCTTATATAAAATCGTTTTCATAAGAGAGACCATTGCGGTGATATTAAAGGAGTTGGATACCAAGTTCTTTATTGACTCACAGCGCTTTCGAAATACATCCGATCCTAATATGGATGTTGACATTTTTTATTGTCCATCAATCATAATAATATTAATAAAATATTGGACACTTATTTTTTGGCTGTTCCTATCATGTGGGGTATCGTTGATAAGGCATTTTTTTTTTAAATGAGGGATGGGTTGCTAAGAAACTTTTTCGATTTAGCGTTTCGTTTAAAAGATATTCAAGTTTATATTTTAAGAGCGTCTCCCCCGTCTCCCCCGTCTCCCCCCCCGTCTCCGTCTAAAATCTGAACTACTTGCTTTAAAAATCTGGTATGTTATATAATATGGTTTCAACCATAAACTTTCCAGGAAAACTATAACGGTTAAGATATCCTTATTAGTTTTAAAGACATCGTTGATGAAAGTCAAGGCTGTTAATATTTGATTTATCAGTACGTACTACGGAAGCGTACATTGCGTAGGCCGACTAGCGCTTGGCCTATTTATTTCTTTGCAAATTTGATGGAAGACGTGAGACGCGGACATAAATAAAAAAGTTTCTTAGTCGTGACGACTCGAGCATCCACAAGTGACGTCACGACCCTTTCCATGTAACTTCAGTGCGTTGTAAATCACACGTTTTTTATTAATATTACAAATAAAAAATAAGTGTTGAATATATTTTAATAATCTACTTTATGGCCAATTTTTACCCACAAACATACATATACTCTCGAAAAAAATAGCCTTCCTTCCGGCGCATTTGGGTATATACAAGACCTAGATACATAATTGTATTGATTACAAACTAGCTTATGCTCTCGGCTTTACCCGCGTGGCAAATTCCTTTCTTAGCGGAGGTCTACATCATAAAACCAATCAGTGTTCCAAATCTCAACCCAATCTATTCAGTGGTTTGGGCTGTGCATTGATAGATCGGTCAGTCAGTCACTCTTTCCTTTTATATACTCGTATGTCACGGCTTAAGTGAGAAGTGCGGTTACACCTATGTTAAGCCGGTTAATCCTAGGTGTAGCCGACCGCAGTCGGTTAAAGTTAGGTGTGAACAAAATGTTTGCAAAAATTACTTGTTTTTTTAATAACGAAGTTCCGGGCAGACTGACATCATTTGGTTATTACAAAGTGCGAGCGTGCTGCGGTAGCAGCCGGTGAAGCACCAGATCCGACCTGTCCTTATTCCAAAGTTCTCAATTCATCATTGAGAAATACTTATTGCTAATTTTATGACGATCACCATACAACAACAATCAAACATGTTGATAAAAACTTGTCTCACGGTTTTATCGCGCAAGGTCGAAAATAAATCTACTACACCTAAGTTTAACCGACCGCGGTCGACTACACCTAGGTTTAACCGGCTAAACCTAGGTGTAGGCTCACTTCGGACTTTAGCCGTAACATATAACTAGTCAGGTCATAAGTATTGTCACACAGTAAAAACTTTTCTTTTAGAATACTGGCCACAAAAAAGTTTATTGAATTCGAATTTCGAATTGTTCATGAAAATAAAAATGTATACGTTTTAGAATTTTACTCATTTTTAAATATGGAGTGGACGCTTAAAGAAGACCGTGTTGCAGTTATTGCGTTGCATCGTTGCGGTTACGCGCCAATTCAAATTTTTGACATACTGAAAAATTTGAATATAACCAAAAGATTCGTTTATCGTACCATCAAACGATACAATGTAGACTCTAGTGTAGATGACAGGTCAAGAAGTGGTCGCCCTCGGTCTGTTAGGACTCCAGCAGTGATAAAAGCTGTGAAGGCGCGAATTCAAAGAAATCCCAAACGTAAGCAGAAACTGTTGGCCCTTCAGATGGGGTTAAGCAGAACCACGGTGAAAAGGGTGTTAAATGAAGACTTAGGGCTTCGGGCATATCGAAGAAAAACAGGACATCGTTTAAATGCTCGTCTAATGGACCTGAGACTGAAGAGATGCCGCGCTTTGTTGAAGCGGTACGCGAGAAAAAAATATCGAGAAATTCTTTTTTCGGATGAAAAAATTTTTACCGTAGAAGAGAGCTACAACAAACAAAATGATAAGGTGTACGCACACAGTAGTGAAGAAGCGAGCAACCGTATTCCGCGTGTCCAACGAGGTCATTTTCCATCCTCGCTCATGGTATGGTTGGGAGTTTCTTATTGGGGCTTAACAGAGGTACATTTTTGTAAGAAAGGTGTAAAAACGAATGCAGTTGTGTATCAAAATACAGTCCTGACGAACCTTGTGGAACCTGTTTCTCATACCATGTTCAATAACAGGCACTGGGTATTCCAACAAGATTCGGCGCCAGCTCATAGAGCGAAGAGCACACAAGACTGGCTGGCGGCGCGTGATATCGACTTCATCCGGCACGAAGACTGGCCCTCCTCCAGTCCAGATTTGAGTCCGTTAGATTACAAGATATGGCAACACTTGGAGGAAAAGGCGTGCTCAAAGCCTCATCCCAATTTGGAGTCACTCAAGACATCCTTGATTAAGGCAGCAGCCGATATTGACATGGACCTCGTTCGTGCTGCGATAGACGACTGGCCGCGCAGATTGAAGGCCTGTATTCAAAATCACGAAGGTCATTTTGAATAAACTTTATTGTCATAAGAATCTATGTTTTGTTAAGTTCATTTTGGTATATAAATGGTTACATAATAAATAAACTTGTTCCAATATTTTTATATTAAACATGTGACAGAATTTATGACCTGACTATTTAAATTAACATATTATATTATTATTGACTGTAGTATCTTTCACAGGAGGCGAATTCAGCAAGCGGTCCACCACGTAGCCAGTCGCCACCGTCGCAAGTCGACGACGGAACTCCCTTAGCGCGGCCCACACAAGCCAAGGAATACTACTTCCTGGATATTGAGATACGATACGGTCTACTTCAGGTACTGTATGGACCGATATAGGTTTATTCCTAACCTAAACCGAAAACAAAAATTATGATTATCTATTTTTATTTTTAACGTAACCCGATTGGAATGAAGGTAGATTTTCATACAGCTTACTTAGATTAAAATAAAAAGTATATTTTAAACGAAGCTTATTATGTACTAGGCGTCCAGAAACATAAAGAGGTCTTTTCAAATATAAAAGTGGGGAAAGAAAAATAATCATCAATCAATTATCTGGTAATAGAAATGTTAGAACTACAGATACTACTGTACTACAGGTGAATTCAACAGGAACATTCCAGGCAGACTTCGATCTCCACTCAATTAGTGGCCAGACGATCGTGATCGATTCACTTTTAACTTCGTAACGGTCGATCGTGTTCGCCCTCGAAATGTTGGTTTAAAAGTTGACTTAGAATTGAATTCTAAATTTTCTGCCCTTATTCACTCTGAGGGAGACGTTTACACGTGTATCTTTGTTACTAGCCTATTCATGTCATTCTCCTTTTTAGCCCCCGACACAAAACTCAAAAATGTGTTTTTAGCATTTTTTGGTGGAAATCGGTCCAAGATGGCCGCCGCTACAAAATGGCGGATTACTTATTTTTTTACAACTCCCTCAATATGGTTATCTATCAATGAAAGGTATTGACTAGTAGAACAACACATTATGATAAAATTCAAATCCAAGATGGCCGCCAACGCAAAATGGCGAATCATACATTTTTGAAGCGTTGGAGGTTTTTTAATTTAATTGTCTTGTTTATATAAACTTAAACTTTTTCTAACGCCGCGCCCGTGCTTTTTTTTTCGTGCACATAATGTACGCGCGCATTGTCTATTTCTCATTCGAAAAAAGCTTTTAACGTTTTATATTATTTTATTTTATTATATATATATAAAGCTAACAGCTAGGTTAAAGAATAGGAGGTTACAATATATTATAAAGGCCAATTAATAGCTTCCGCAGATATACAAGTGAAATAGGTATAAACATATTGTCAGTGCATTTAATTACTATAATTTTAAATAAAATGACCCATAGCCATATAACAAAAAAGTTATATTACACAAAAGTAAGGGAAAAACGTGCTTTTAGTACTAAGGCGCTGTCTCTACGAGCGAGAGAATCGCGACGAGTCCGCCCTTATATCGTCGGATAATCTCCACGAACGAGCGATAATTCCGCCGCGTATCGTCGCGAGTCGTAACGGAAGCGCAACGTTTCAGCGGCGACTCGTAACGGTATCGCCGCGTTTCCTTGACGACGCGTTGCGAAAGAAAGAACGAACTCTAAAATGACGCTGCGTTTGACAGCGCGACCGCTGCGCGCTCGTCGCGAGCGCGCGGCGGGCCCGCTACTAGTCGCGGCGGGCTAGCGACGATGTAATGACGTTTCACGCGCTCGTTGCCACTCGTCGCATTGCGGCGATAATATCGCCGTGTGGAGACGGTTCCCTAGAGAGTAGAGTCCGAGTAGAGTAGAGTCCCGAGAGAGAGAGAAATACGTGGAACGACGATAATATCGCCCCGATTCTCTCGCTCGTGGAGACAGCGCCTTAGGATGACAAAAAAAGTGTATTGTTTGACATTTTGACACTACGCACGCATATGTGCAAAAATAGAGTTAAGAGTCAGCCTTAAAATTTGTATAAAACCAACCGAATAATATTTATTTTAAAACCAGATAACTAAAACTTTGTATTTAAAGCACTAATAAGCTTACGTTCATTAACGTACAAATACATGTAACCTTTTAATTAAACGAACTTAATTATATTAAAAATACACAAACGCATTAAAACGTTAAATTCTGTTTCGAAAACTGTTTTAACCCGCTTACGGCATAATGAATCGGCATAATAAATGAATGAGTTTTAAATGAATGATTTATGTGGTGCGGATGCAAAGACCACCGAGTTCGAATCGCAGCCCCGCACCAATGACTTTAATTAGTTATGTGCGGTTTTTCCACTCGCTATACTGGTGATAGGCTTCGGCCATGGCTAGTTACCACCTACTGGACAAAACCGTGTCCGCCAAGCGCTCATTGTGGCCATGTTCCGGCATGATGCTCGGTGAAGCCAGTGAGGGATTTATCCCGCCTTCTAGGTATAGTCTGCTGCCATCTACGGCCACATCGTCGCTTAACATCACGCGAGATCGTGGTCAAAGGCTCACCTATAATAATAAATAACAAAAAAATATTCCTTATTTACCTATATATATTTATAAATACGAGTAAGATTTCCTAGTAATAAAGTTGTGAAGCGTCAGACGCTTTGAAAGTGACCTATTCATTCAAAGAGGTAAACCAACAGGGAACCGAACTGGGAAAGTCCTTTTAGTTCCAGTAAAGGGAATCATGTCCGCCCGTACTTGTAGCCTCGAACTCCAAGCCTTTTCTACAACTGGAAAAGTACTTTTGCTGACATGTTTTATTTATGGTCAATGTTGTTTTGAATAATAACAAGTTATCGTGAAAACAATAGTGATTTCTATTTTATCTAAGTTGTTACATATTGTTTGTTATGTGAATCAATTGCTATATTATTATTTGATTCAAAGAAGTTATTTTTATGTTGATACTCGAATGTAAATAATCATATTGAATTAAGCACACATTCATGTTTAACTTATCAGTCGTCTGGAAGAAATAACTCGTGATAAGACCGCCGCTTCTTCTTAAATTTACAAAATTAGTTGTGTTATTTACTCTACGATAGTTAACTATAGGTATCTTTGTTTATTATTAAGGTTCGTATGTTAAAAAACAATATTTACGTATAAAGTTTAAATTATAGAGGTAAATCGGTCTCTATAATATAGAAAGAAATGGCTAACTGGTCTTTCAATGCACACCCCAACTCAAACCTCTAGATGTTTTTTTTTTTAATTCTAAATAGGCCTTCCTTTGACCACATCCCACCAGATGGAAAGTGCAGCTGAGGTCGATCATTGATCACCTAATATGGCAAAGTTACCATAGAAAGGTTCCTACTTCCTCGTGTCTTGGAGATTCCTTAATTTATCAGGAAACACGGAAAACGGCAATGTATTCCAAATTCAACCAATTTAAAATAATGAAGATTTAATATTTGACGTAGACTTACGCTGAGAACGGAGGCTTATCGGGGAAGCTTCAAGCAAAAATATTGAACCACGAGAAAAATAGTAAATTACAAGAACTGCAATCCGTTAGGTGATCCATAAGGCTGGACTTTTTTCCGATAAAAAAAACCAATCATATCACGCTTGCTCGCACAAATAAAATAATTAAAAACAGCTGTCAAGTATCGATTAGCTCAATTCACCTCAGACCTCAAAATTAGTTTGAGGCGTCTCAACCTCAACTCCGAGTTAATTAAGGATCCAAGTGAAAGCCAACCGCAGATTTATTTTTAAGTACACCTTCTCGGTTCTCCGTTTTCAATTAGGCGTAGTAATAAAGACGCGGCTGTAATGAGTATTATGTTTTGTACGATAGCGAAATTAAAATACCATGTTTTTTTCAGCCTTGCCAGAATGTTATTTTTTAAACATTTTGCGTTATTTTTTGACCCTTTACGTTACTTTTGCGTTACTATGTTTGGATAAGTAACTTTCATGTTACTTTTCTGGACAACGGTTTTTACCTATATTTTAAAACGAACTGAAAATGAACGAATTTTCCTTGTAATAGTAATAGTAAAGTTGATTGAACAGAGATGTGGTTTAGTAGCAAGATTTTTTACAAGTTCTTATTGTATTTAACTAAAAAATAAGGAACCGAAGAAATAATTACTAAAATGTATGAATAAGTAAGCGTATGTTAAAATTGATTAAGTACCTACATTGTTATTAAATATCAAAATTTTAAAAATCTTTACTTTTGAACCCCCGACGCAAAAACGACGGGGTGTTATAAGTTTGACGTGTCTGTCTGTGTGTGTGTGTGTATGTGTGTGTGTGTGAAAGAAGGTGATATAATCGCTTAAAGTTGTTTCTTTCAGATAACAGGATAAAAAAAAGTTTAAGTTGAATTCAAAAAGTAAGGGAAAACAACGAAACTGAGTCTTAGCCCTCGTTTAAGAACACACTATTCTAATTATTTCCAGTAGGACGTGACTTCTTTTTAAGACTTAACTATCTCTATTACCAAATTTCTGCTCAATCGGTCTACCTGTTTAAGCGTGATAGAGTAACTAACATACATCCAGACATCCAAACATCCAGACATCAAAACATCCAGACATCCATACATTCTTATAAACTTTCACGTTTATAATATTAGTAAGATTAATAAAATATTAAATATTTTATTTTTAAAAAATTTGTTTTTAGGGTTCCGTATTTATTGTTATTGCAGATCATAGAAGCGCTGAATTACATGCATTATACAGCGAGACAGGTCCATCGTAACGTGTGCCCCCAGGTCATCATAGTCTGCAAGAGGGGCACGTGGAAACTTTTTGGGCTTGAATTTGTCGGTAAGAAACCTTGATGACAGCCACTAATAAATATGATTAGATTCACTTTCGCTAAGGTGCCGCCAAATTAATTATCCAATTTTGTAATAGACAAAAAGAAAATCGAATGATTAATTTGCGCCACCTTGTATAAAAGGTATATTAGTTTACGGCTGATCCCCGAAGTGCGTATACCTACAAAGCTGGTTTTGTCGCACTATTTTTATTGTTTTTTTTTTGCTAAGATGTAACTAAAATATTTGTAGGACGATTATAAATTTTATAAAGTATTTTGTGTTGAATGAAAGTTTGTCTTTGCGAACTTAATTTTACATTTCTAATTCGAATATTAGATACCAATGAGAGGATAATATTTTTAACGCAACAATTGGTACTATTACGAAGTATACAAACAAATACATACTATTTCAAATATTGTTAGCCATAACGTTTATTGATATTGTGCATTTTATATGTCGTCTAAATTGAACGACTAGGGCTTGATATAACGTTTTACCTCAGAGGTGAAAATTTATCAATGCACACCATACGCTCGGAAATTGAATTCAAACCGCATCACCTCGGCGTCGATCCGCTTAGTACACTCTACTCTATAGAGCGCCAATATACAGTATATTCTCGATATAGCCCTATTGTATAGCTATTGTATCAAAATTAGGTATCGGATCATTTCGGATTAACTACAACGTTTGTTGATTACGTGTCAGTACGTGGGATCAAACTGTGTGCGAAGCAAATAATTGTATTAATTCGAAATATTCGAATTGATCGCTGTTAATGACCCTGCTAATTGTTTTTTTTTTTTTTTACAAATGTGTTTCATATAAAGTTTTTTGTATTGTACCTACGATAGATAGATAGATAACTCTTTATTGCAACAAAGAAAACAATTAACACTAAATATAATGTACATTTCAGTTAAGCAATGTTACAATTGGCAATTGTAATGGGTGTTTAATGAAGAGTTGTCTATCCAAATTAAGGGTAATTATAAGTAGCTATATAACATTTTTATTGTAATAGTTGGATCTTTGTTATATAAGAAATAGTTTAATTTTCAACGGGTAAAACTGCTGAAACTAGCTAGTATTCATAATGTCGCCTGTTGCTCGGTGCCTTACAAACGAATGCTCGAGGGAACATGTTCCTCAACGACACGCTCTGAAAGCGAGGAAGTTTCAACATTACTCCATACGACACCACCACTCGCGAGTCATTTTCGTAATTTATTAAATTCCCGTAAAATGAAGTAGATTTTAAAGAATAGTGCCCAAGGGGTTATGTGGTGCAGATGTATTTCTTGATCACTGATTTCGAATCCTGGCACCTATATTAGTCTTTAGGGGATCGGATTTTTCTAGATTGTACATTTTTAAAAAATCTTGGACACGTATTTTTTTATTTGTAAATTTAATAAAATACTTGCGATTTACAACGCACTAAAGTTACATGGGGTAGTGACGTAACAATTTCGCACCGAACAACTTATAAGCGCTATATCTCAGCCATTATTTATTTTAATCTCAAATAAAAAATACGTATCAAATATTTTTTAATTATTAAAATTACGGACTAATATAATATTTTAAAAAAATTGACTTTGTCCGTTCCCCTATTAGTTACGTGTAGTTTATCGACTCTCTACACGGTAGGTTTCAGCCGTGGCGTCGATTAGTTACCACGTACTGGACAAATAAGTGTCGCCAAGCGGTCATTATGACCGAATTCCTGCATGATCTTCAATGAAGCATGGATGGTAGGATTTACCCGCTTACTTGACCGACAATAATAACACACCGTGTAACACTACCGATGTCACAGAAATGTATAGGCGATAGTAACCGCTCATCATCAGGCGGGCCGTCTTCTGCGGTCTTCTTGTGAGCCTATAAAAACTTCTCTTTACTTAGTACATTATACTTGTAAAATGGAATGATCTTAAAAGATCTAAGCGAGCAGACAGCGGTAGCGTCTTTAAAACTACCAAAAACTCTCTTTTGTCTTTAAAAGTACCTACTCAATGGATTTTAATGCAGTTTTCAGCAATAGATAGTGATTCAAGGAAGGTTTACCTATATGTAAAATGTACCTATCTACTATCTACCTATGTACCTTGGTTATTCCTTTTGAATCGCGAAGTCGAATTCGTGGCGGTAGTATTGAATAAATTATTTTAGACGAATAAGAGGGCAAAAGTGTATGTTGTATTTTATTTACACAGAAAATATCGTCAGTGAGGACCCGACGGAAATGATAGGCGTTCCGCCGTGGTCGGTTAAAGTGTCCAAAATATCACAGCCGCAACTGGATTTTATGGGTAAGTTAATCAATATTTCGCTCTTTAAATTCACCTCTCAGAAATATATAATACTTCTGACTTATAGGGGAACCACGAGCCCTATAAGATTGAATGACCTTTAAAGTATTTAAAAGTAAACAAGTGAACTAAAAATATTATAACTATTAAAAGAGTTTAAACTCAATAAGCCTTGTGCCTCACCCTCGTTCATAATCCGAAAAACAAACGCTTTCAATGAAATGGGACCACTAGTAAAGTCCGCTCTTTTTAAACTAATTTTACAAATCGGTTTAGGCGATCTCAGAGTAATCGGTGAACATAATAATTGCGCCGAGTTTTAAATATTTAATTTTCTTAAGTTGATTCACATATAATTAATAATTATTATTTATTTAATATAGGTATATTTTATGATAACTATCTAGAGATTTTGGTCGTCTAGGTGGGTAGGTACCTCAAAAGTGACCGGAGGGGACTTCTTTTGCAAAAGGTCGTCTTGGTAGGTACCCAAACAGTTATTCTACCGCCTGAGCAGTAATGTGCAAACATTACTGTGCTTCGGTAGGAGGGCACTGTAGCTAGTGAAATTACTGGGCTAAAGAGTCACATCTTATGACTCTTGAGTGAGAGGCGTTGGTGCAGTGCACCTAGAATTGCACATTATTGCGAAATTCTGGGTAGTACTGTACTGATTATGGGCAGCGTTATCTCTTAACATCAGGAGAGCGTCTTGCTCGTCTTTTTACTTCTCTACATAAAAAAACAACTATCAAAATTATTTCAATCAGTCTTAAAACTAACCTTTCCGCAATGCCTCCGACTTTTAGAGGAAACGCGTGTACTTTACTATTGGATGATGTTAATTATTGAAAGTAAACAGGTTGTTATTATAGTGTCCTTGTTCTAGCTCCGGAAGCGCAGTTGAACGGCCAATGCAACATCCTCTCGGATATGTTCTCACTGGGACTAGTGATAGCTGCCGTTTTCAACCACGGAAGGTCATTGGTACAGGCCCAGAGCAACCCTATGATCTACGTCAAACAAATTGAATTTGTGAGTACTTACACTATTAATAAAACACAATTTAGGACCTTCCAATATCATTTTTACGATATTCTACTCAATCACACCTCAATTTTCCTGTTGGAATCTATTCAAAACAATTTTCTTCGTAAAAAGGAAGCGCGGAAAGTCAGATGGAAACCATCCTTTAATAATAACCTAAACATGAACTCGAGAGCCACTCGAGGAGAAGGAAAATTGGTTTTATGATTTGAATGTAATACGAATAAATGACCCTTTTATTGTGTAAGACGACATATCATATGGATTCCGTCAAAGCATGAGTAATGAATACAAATGGAATATTATTTCGGTAGAGATTCAGGTCCTTGTACTATAAGGTATTAAATACTGAGAACTGTCTCAATTCATATCGACTGCCTTTGGTGTACATAAAGCCGGCACTAGATTTAGCTTCACCTGTTTGAAAATATAAAGTCTCGTGCCGCTCATAGCAATCAAACGAGCTGTAAAACAAGTGAAGCTAAATTTTGGCGACGGCTTTACTTATTACCTAAGAAACTATTAAGATAAGGTACTAGCATTTTCTCAGCAAAAGTATTTGCCACAAAAAAAGTATAATATCTAACTCCCGCTAACATAACAACAAATGCTAAAGGTTAGATACGCGAGCTCGCATGATACCTATTTATTACATCCTCGCAGGAAAAGTATTGAAACATTCTGGCCGAAATTTGATACAAAAGTATAAGAAGCTTAGATCCAAGAATAACACATAGGGTACTTCAAGCGTTTGAAACTCATAATGAATGAAAAGTTATACGAATTTACCGAACTCTGAATAATTAAATCACGCCGCTATTTATAATTTACGTATTATGTAAACTGAATTAGACCATTTATGTTCGCTTTAAAGCGTTCTTATAATAAAATATTGCCTGTGCTATTATGTCTCCTTCATATTGTGTCTAAGCTGCCTATGTTCTGAAGGACGACCAACTTACTTAACAATAGCGCCGTTATATGAAAATATTATCGAGGTAACACCTACACGACAAAATCTGTCCATTAAAATATGGGCATGTATCCAACTGTTTCGAAAAGTATAAATATAACATTGTTTAGATAAGTTGCTCTAAGTAAATTATACAAAATACGAACAAATATAAGCTCTTTACTTAGAGGACCGTAGGCGTTTCAATTCAACAATAATAAGTTTATTATGTTCAACGTACGTCGCTCAGAAATTCAATATCCTTAAAAAGAGAGGAAACATAACCTTAATAGGATGTAGCTTGCTTTCACCGTTGCTTTAGAAAGTGAAAGATGGTCTTGATCTTGAAAAGGGTTTAACACTGAGAGTAGTTTTATGAAGAGAAAATAAGTATATTAGCACACCAAGATATAATATGACTTTAGAGTTTTCAATACCAAAGAGAGCGAAATGGGAGAGAGTGCAAAGATTACGGATAAAATAGAATGGGGAACACGTGTTGCCCTTAACAAAACTACTATGGGATGATGGCAGAATGGAGACATTCATATAAATAAAAAAAATCATAAATCAATATTTATTGTGTTATTATATTATTTATTTAGACATGTTCTTATATATTTTAATTTACAAGATGCGTTAAGGGTTTTAATTGCAAAAAAATATTTTCAACGTAATAAATTTTTTGTATGTCTGTCTCTTGCATAAAAAAAACCAAGATCAAGTCAAATACGTTAAGGGAAAATTATTTTAGTCTCGTGGATTTTGAAACCAGCTACACGTTATTGTTCGATCTTCGAACGATTCTATCGAACTTGTGGAAATTGGTTTTTGTGTTTAACTAAATGGACTTAAATACTTTTCGACACTTGTTGAAAACTAAGTTTCTCAAAGCTGATTCTCTGTTATAGCAGTGGAGCTATTGATTGAATTTAATCGTGTTATGTGGTGTGTGAATTTCCTAGAACTGTGAGAGATATCCACTCGCAGAAGGTCGAACAATCGCAACCGCAAGAGCCTTGGTTGCAATGGCACATTTGTACATTGTGCATAACAGTACAATAGATATTGCTTTATTCCACATCGATAAAATGATTTGGATCACGATATGAACTGAATCTTCGCTAGGCTTACAAATTAGAGCGGAGCTAACAGTAAATAATTGTAATGGAGTTACACAGAGTAACACCAAATTCCATTAATTTTCACTATGTGCTTTTTTTAAATAGTATTAATATAGGACCATCTTTATAAAAGTGACAAACTCGACCTACGATGTTAAGCTATAACGCCGGCTTATAAGAGTCTTAACGATAAAAAGTATTTACTAAGTAAAGGTTAGTTCTTGACCACAATCTCGACAAATCCTAAGCCGTGCTGAGGTCGAAGATGGTACCAGAATAACCCTAAAAGGCATAATAGATCGACCTATCTATACCTCTAGAAATAAGTGACATATGTACATCTGAAAAAGCCCTACTTATATAGAGGTATATTTAATATTCTTACTTATACAAGAGTTATTTGAAGCTTACATAAATTATGCCCTAACTTTTTTGACCCTGAAGTAAAACATATTATATGTGTTCCAGGGTCAAAAAAGTTAAGGAAAAATTTGGGCCAAGTGTATACCTATATACAGTAATACAGTAAAGTATACATTTTTTTCATATTGTGCAACTTTGTCCTACGCTTAGGTCTCAATGAAGATCGCTTCACTAAAGTGGTTTTGTTTTTAGTTGGTGTTTTTCATTTTCGTAATAATTAATCTGCATCCCATCATCGTTTCCGTGTTCCTTCGCAGTGTGCGGAGATAGCGAGTCACGTTTCTGTGAACAAAATGCACACTTTAAGCTTTACGAATGATTGGTATAATACATGAATAAATAGACATTAGACATTCATGTCTTTAATAGGTTATAACTAGTTTTAAATAGCACATAACAAAGTGTCATAATTGTCATTGTAAATAAACGGCAAAAATTCACTTGTCTTTACTCCGGCTTCGTGCCGACCGTTCGTGCTTGTCAAAATTGTCTAATAGTAAGGGAAATGATGAACAATTTGGGCGGTAGAAATCTACATAGAAATTCATTATCCAGAGATGATTCACTCACGTACAAGAAAAGGTCACCTATAGGTAATCGCAGGCACTCAGTTACACGTGCCCTCACGTAGGAGGCAGATGCATCGGATTTCACTGTTTACATTAAAACAATGATTTAAGTAGACTAAACAGCATTATTGACAATTGAATGTTTAGACAACACATTGTCTGTCTGAATATCATGTTTTTACGTAAGTACAAATAAAACTTAGGCAATTAATAATTCTTCAAAGATGTAAAAATAAACTTTGTTTATTTAACGCATACAATAATACCCGAGCTTTTTTTAAAGTAAATAAAACATTAGCTAATTAATGGTATTTTTCTACACGCCTCCGCATAGATCCATTATTGTTAATCAAAACAAGATTGATAAAAAACAAAACAAGATCGCAGTGTTTTTTTCTTTGATTTGTTATTTTTGTCGATCGAAGGTCTTCGGGCGACTTGTAAAGTAGTTGTTAGGTTTCTAAGCAACATGGACTTATTTTCTTTTGTCACTTGTTTTCAGTATTATTGAGAAGTTAGAAAATAATAAGTTAGTATTTAGGTCTATAAATGAGGACAGAAAAATTAAAACATTTCACAATGTAAGGTGGCTTTTGAAGTGTAAGGTATAATTTATGTTCATTATAATCAATCTTAATAAAATAACATGAGTAAATTAAATAAAATAAACGAGTTTAACTCGTGAAAGTTTAAAGTGTTATATTAAACTTGGTCCCACAATTCCGCTTGATGTTACAGAATGATTTAACTATAAATAGGGTTCATTTAACTTAACTTTGGTATGCGGCCTTTGCGTTGCTACCTTTTAATAACAGTGATTTTATAAATACGAGATTTAAGATTTTTGTGATTTAATTAAATAATTTATTTTAAAAGATAGTCCATTACCCGTATTATTCATAATATCTTAATGGTTTAGAGAGAAGTAGAAGAATGCATCAGTTTTATAATAAATTAATAATTACAAGAACAATACAGAATTATAAGTAGGTTCAGTTTATATAATATTATGATTTGAAATTTTATTCGATTTTGCAGATACATGATACATATCTACTTATAGGTTCCGGTAACAATTAGGTGGACCGTCTGCTGGTTTTCTGGATTCTCTATCTATAATATATTCAAGCGGTTTACCCCCATTGCTACGTATAGGCCTATTTTTTTACAACTTCAACGCTACAATTTCGGTCCTATGCAAGTTTCATCGATATGTTTTCCAAATTAATGAGATAACGTTAACTAAAACAACAAAACGACTTAACTCACGTCTAGTGTCTAGTATTGTTCAAATCAATTCATTTATTTGTCACAAACATGGTACAGTATGGTGAAACAATGGTTATATTGAACAGCATGCTTGGTCAGCTCTACTGACATACAAAATTTATAAGAAATATCTAATATTAATTATTCAAATAATCATA
The DNA here is from genome assembly GCA_947507615.1 of Hemithea aestivaria. Taxonomy (NCBI): domain Eukaryota; kingdom Metazoa; phylum Arthropoda; class Insecta; order Lepidoptera; family Geometridae; genus Hemithea; species Hemithea aestivaria. Next base: position 9,827,495 of record OX382323.1, read on the forward strand.
ATAATTACAAAACATCAAAAATACAACTAAATAATTATGCGACATGTCAATATACAATAAAATTAGTCAAATAATAATAATGTAAATATACAATCTAATTAAATAGTATCAATAGGTACTTAATAAAATTGAGGAATAATCAAATCTTAACAATAACAAAATCTAAACAATATAATATTTAATTAAATGAGAGTATTTGAGAATATTTCGACCACGCGCACGGTTTGGGCGAATTACGGTGTCCTTCATCAGGAGTTCACGCAGTAACCGACACGATGCTCACTGGCCCAGAAGATTAACGTTGTTAACTTTTATGTAGTGTCCTTGGTGTGTCTTCCTACGTCCGGCTGGTAATCCAGAGACGGTTCAAATCTTAGTGAGGCAAAGATTTTCACCTGGATGCTACCATGTTTCAGAAGGCACCTAAAACTGTTTCCTTTGAGATATTTGTTTGATAGGAGACAGTCGTCAGGTCATGTTGAAGGCCTTGTAGTAATCTCGGTGATCTGAAAGTACAACATGTAGGTTGGCCACATAGTGTAACACTGACAGTGTGAGTAGGGTTCTGTTCTGTTGGAGTAAAAGCCCCAATTTAATTTATTATTATCTGTAGTTGGATGAACAAGTGAATGCAATGCTGCCTCGAGTGCCGGCCGCCCTGCAGGAGGCCATGCAACGGTTGCTCTCACGGGACCCTCATCCAAGGCCTACCACACAGTTGCTGCCACTCATTAAATATTTTAAGTGAGTTTACAATAGTTTTTTTATTAATGTATTAATAATTTTAAACAAAGTTTTAAACTTTTGTGACAAATTTGTTTTTCTCACAAAATTGTTTAAAAAAAATTGCTTATCTTATTCATAGCGAAAACATTTTTCACCTTTATCTATATGTTAGTATAATATTTTTCATCCCCCTATCTATAGTCGGGCCGGCCTAAAAGGCCACATTTGACATTTCATGAAAATTCCCTTACAGGGTGTTCTAAAAAATTTACTATTTTTCGAAAATTGCTTTTATTTTTTAAATATATTAGTGTTGTAATGAATTTAGGAAATAATTTTAAGACTTAATTTAACTCTTAAAATCATTAAAGACGAACTTTAACCTAAAACACTTTACGTCCATACAAGGATTCCCTTGTTATTCACTTACATACTAGCTATAGCTAGCTACGAGGGGCAAGGAAAAAATATTCTTACTTATACATAAAATATTCTTACTTATGCCGAGAAAACATTGAATTTTTCAGTACCATAAATCTGCGTTAGTTTGCTCCGATTAGCTAGGAAACTAAACATTATTTATAAAAGCGCGAGCATCTCGGTGCGAGCGTCAAAAAAAATTTGAATTTTTCAGCACGAATGATGTGCGCTTAGCTCCGAGTGGCAAGGAAATTAAATACCCTTATTAATAAAAGCGCGAGTAACTCGATGCGAGCACCGAGAAAATTTTGCCTTTTAAAAATTGTGCCAAAAATAATTGAATATTATACATATGCACAAAGTCCTCGCTGCAAGCGCAAAGATTGAGTTGCAAAAACAACATTAAGCGGGAACGGTTTGTAGCAGTTAATATAAACCAATACACAAACAGACAGACAAAAAAACACGTCAAACTTATAACACCCCACCGTTTTTGCGTTGGGGGTTAAAAACTTTAGATGAATAAATAGGACATCCTATACAAGGTCACGTCAATCAGTTTTTGTTTTTAAAACAATAAGGATGCTACCCAATAAAATCGCGAAATCGAAATTTGAAATGTAGAATCGAATGCAATTATAACTTGGATTGAATATTTGATCTGAAATAAATAACTATATTGCAATTAAAATAAAATACATTGTTAATATTGTGATTATATTATAGTAAAATATAATGTAATTAAAATAAAATTATGTAATGTATAGAGTATAAACATATTTTTTATTACAGGTTTTTTTTTATAACTCGTGAGATGTTTCTGGCAAAACTAGCCCATGACGCCATTACATGTTTACAACCAAAACCTACTAAAATTAAAATTAATTAGACTTTATGAATGTTTTCATAAAACTGTATTCGATTCCAACGTGTTTGAAGATCGTATCGATTCATATCCTGTAATCGAAATAAACAAACAATGTCCCAACACTAGTTAGCTATGACTGACATCTGTCAAATGTGGCCTTTTAGGCCGGCCCGACTATAGGAAAGTGTATTTTTACTCTTCGATATCTGACTGGAAAAGTCCATTTTATCCTCTAGAAGGTAAAGTAAATTGAAATCGTGTGCACCGAGTTTGTGTGTCAAAAACATAATTAAACCTATTTACTTCCACCTCTATGGTGCTGATTTTATCACACAACTTTTTAAAATTGGTTAAAAACTCGAAATCAGAACCTCTTTGGTGAACTTTTTTTTAATTTTATTTGTGCGCACCATATGCCTTGCCAGTAAGTTACTTTTGTAACATTTTACGTTTCTTTTAAACTATATACGTTAGTTGTTTAGATATAAGTTACAATTCGAGGCAATAGTGTTTTTTTAATGAATAATATAGTACTGTAATAGTAAATAATAGTTAAGTTAATTATTAGTCATTAGCAGAGTTAATAGAATAAGCCAATTTTTTTATAACATTATCTAGTTAGAAGCAAGATTTTTTATAATTATTACTTTTTAGTAACTTTTTTATTAACGATTTCTCAACTAAAAATGAGGAAATAATCACAAAAAAAAAATGGGTAAGTAAGCGTACCTCTGCTTACGTAAATACTGGTTACTTTTGAAGATAGGGCACTGGCAACACTGCGCGCATCTGCGGCTGAAGGACTTGTATCCATGGTCAGAAATAAATTAAAAAAAAAAAATACCATGGTGAGAATGGATTCATTTTGCCGCGCTTTTGGAAAGCGGATTAAATTTTTTGCGTTCTTGGATAATAATTTTGCAATAAGTGCTAAACGCGTATTAATAATGGGTTTAATAAACGTTGAGTGTTTGTGAATGTGATTTACTGTCGAAGAATGGAAAAAAGTTCAACAGTCTGCTATTTTCAAGAATCGTCACAAAATGAATCGATGTGATTCGATAAACGCCCACTCTTTATCGAATATTGGAGGGAATATCCTCTCCAATAAACAATGAACTTAAAATTATAATAAAGATTTCGGCTGAAGGACTTGTATCCATGGTCAGAATAAATTAATAAAAAAAACCATAGTGAGAATTTGCCAATAAATTCCATGGTGAGAATAAATTAAAAAAAAATCTTTCCTTGAGTTATTTCCTCGCTGAGGGGGATAAAAATTATGTGTCACACTCGAGTGCAAAGATTTTTGACCTTGTGCTCTTTAATTCCCTCGCTAACGCTCAGGATTCTAATTATTGAATCACGAGCGCAGCGAGTGAATTAGAATCCTTCGCTTGCTCGGTCATTAAAACTGAGCACGCCGTTAAAAAGCAACTTTGCACTCTTGTATAACAAATAACTATTATATGATCTTTGACTTGTCCACAGATGTCAAAGCGAGCAAGCCATTCAAGCTTTGCAATTCTTAGACATCATAACCATGAAGGAACACGGGCATAAAACCCATTTCTACACACACACGCTCATAGAAGCCTTGCCGTACATTCCGAAGGTAAGTGGAAAATACGAGGAATTCACGCGTAGGTATATTTAATATTGAAGTTCTCGCAAATTCGACGAAACGATCAGCTTTGAATTTTATATTATGATCTCTTGTAATTACTTTATTGGGATTTTGAGGAACTCATAACTTTTCAAATGTTTGTTTATAATAAAAGAAAACTGTGAAGAGTCACAGCCGGGAAACTTCTGAAATATTAGATGCTTGACTTTTAATTGAAAATTGTTTTAATTGATGAAAATATTTGTTTTAAATCTGAGACTTTTGTTAAGTGATACATGATAAAATTTCCCCTTGTATCACAATATCAATATTTACGTGTTGACAAACGAAATAACCGAAAAAATCTTTATCAATAAGTTTCCGAGAAGGGTCGCCGCGTCGGTTGCCTGAAGGAATTATTATGTCAAAACTTTTCACATTGTGCTTGGGCTCGTTCAAACCAAACAATGGTATACCTACACATACGAATACTCTTCTAACATAAACTGAAACACTCCATATGTTAATAACTCACATAATATTATTAATGTCATTTTATGTCATTTAACGTAAGATTTTGCAAAAGGTGAAGGTATGTATACTAAGATTTGTGCAGTAGGTATTCTGCGATTCGGGTCGGGTTGGAATGGTAGAAAGGAGACTAGGGAATTTACTCGGTATATTAGACTTAACGACTTCTGACTTCTGACTCAAAGCGACGAGTAAGTGCCGTGTTTCGTAGGACTTGCATTCAAGACTCTCCAATTTTAATGAGCTCGCGTAAAGATTATATTAGATAAACGTTATAAGTATTTTTATATATTTACATTTCAATAAAAATATATAAATACACCGCAACGATTTGAAAAATTAAATCAACCGGCGCCGATGCCGGCAAATGTACGTGAATAGAAATTCAAAAAGTAGAAAATAAATATTGATTTATTTCTGCAGGAACGAAATTATTGTTCAATTTTCATAATTTTTTACATAGATTAGGACTGCATTTGACCACAGTCTCACCTGTTGGTAAGTGTGGTCGAATTTGTAACACAGACCTAGCAGATACCTATTAACCCTCGACTTGAAGACACTCAAGTTGTAATTTTCAGGAAACACTGAAGCAGGTAGGGAGTTCCAAACCGTTCGGATAATGAGGGTCAAACTAAATCGCTTCACCACCACCATCGCTTCACTTTGAACTTGTAATATTGTCATTGTCATGTATTACCTATTTATTTTAAAATCTGGCAGGCATTTCATATTAACCGGATTTAGGTATTCAGGCAAAGTATACTATAAATGTATATAAAAATCTTGAGTCACTGATATTTTTACTAACTAAGATTAATAATATTCTTAGTTTTACTGTGACAAAAATATAAAATCTTTTTCAATAATTGAAGGTGAGACACCTTTTTATTCATAACTTTCGCTTTAGACGTCTGCGAGTAGTCGGTGAAAATATTAAATAAATAATATATTCCCAAGAGACCTTGCATCCTTTTTTAAAGAAAACTTAAGTCAACTGTAAACTTAGTGCAGTCTCAATTGCTACTCACATTTTCACATTAAGCAGATAAAATTTAATTTTCGGTAAAGGTTATTTGCGTTGCAAATCTGTAGGGTGGAAACGAGGAAGTTTACTTCATCGCCGTGGGCGCTAATTTAACTTAATGCATTAGTTTCAAACCGGGATCATGATCTCTTTGAAAATAAATTCAACAGAAGTCTACATTTTTACATTTTCTACATTAATGAGGAAATTTATACCTTGCTTTATTCTTTTTAGTTTGATGTTTAATCACGTTGTTTAATATTATAATAATAGTATTTCCATTATTTCAGTACTGAGATTTTAGCAGTAGGTACTAAAAATTCATAGAGTTCTCTCATTCCTATTGTATTAAATAAATAAAAAATATTTGAAACTTTAATTCTAACTTTTTCAAAAGAAAAATCAGAATTGTTTCTAGTTCTAGAATCCCTAAGTACTTAGTTTAATTAATAAGCAGCAACAAAAGGAATGCGTAAAAATCTTTCTTCTTGAAGTATTTAACTCTTTACAAAAAAATAAAACTTTTCCACCTAAAACACTGTATCTACACAGAGCCTTTATAGAAAAGGGTGAAGTTACTGGAAAAAAAAAAAAGTAAGCGTAATCGCGCCGTTTTCTCGCCCTCTGTGTCAAAGGAAACATAATTTGGTCGTACTTCGGAACAACTCATATATAATGGACCAACGTTTTACCTCCTATATATAAAGTTTCTTTGTGAATGGTGCGCATGTATGAACTACGCACGCAATACGACTTAACTTATAAGTTGAAGGGAGCTTATTGCAAAGTACACTCGTACATTGAAGCGCTAACAAGAGTAAAGCGGCTTATACATCATATATTTGTGTACCTTTATTGCAAGTGCAACAGTACTGAGCCGTGCACAATGTATACATTTGACAACTTGTTGCTTTCATTCAGAACATTCTTCAACCTGTCTAGAAATAACGTGCTTCAACGAGCTTGGAGCATGGGAACGATAATAGTCACAAAGATTGTAAAAAATAAACTTTATAAGGATTTTATAAGAATTTTTAAAACTAATTCTTATAGAGAATATAACTTCTTATTTCATGAATAAGATATGATATTATGTGTAATAATGATTTAAATAAATAATGTTATGCACCTGTACATAAAAATACAGATGACGAATCACTATCACTACATATAGTATAAAACAAGGTCCCTTTATATACATACGGTTAGATCTTTAAAACTACGCAACGGATTTTGATGCATTTTTAATAGATAGAGAGTGATTCAAGAGGAAGGAGGAAGATTTTTTTTAATATTTAAAAAAAAATCTAGTACCTAGTAGTAATTAATTAACAAAAATAAGGAGAGATAATAAGGAGAATAAGGAGGAATAAGGAGATCAGTGATTGGTTTAACTTTAGGAAGCATTTCCGAGCGATCTATTGGTTCACGAGCATGCCTATTTAAAAAAAAAACATTTTGCTAGCTATTTGTTTTAGGTTCATTTCCCGACTAAATTTATCCGTAGATTGGGGAAGGTAGGTTAAGGTGGGTAGGTAGGCTAGCACTTGAACTTTAAAATTACTTTGTAGGTAAGTTTTTAACTTCAGGCTCATCTTCTGCATATAAACTTGCAGTTGAGATGCATTCTAATTTTTTGAGATTTACAGGATCACAATTTAATCGTCAGGGAAATTTTTCAAAATAAAACACATTTCTTTTTTTTTAATAATTATAGGTTAGCCTTTGAACTATCTCGTGTCATATTAAGCGACGATGTGGGCGTAGATGGTAGCAGGCTAAACCTAGAAGGCGGGCTGAATCCCTTCCTGGCTTCACTGAACATAATCCCGGAACACGATCATAATGACAGCTTAGCGACATGGTTTCTTTGCATATTCCTCGGTTTTTCACACACCGACTCGACATGAAGGTGTTATTCTAGAAACTTCGATGGCAACACGTGTGGCCCGCTCTACAAATGGAGGTGAAGACAGCAGAGGTTCTGGCAGCGGCCTTGCAACCAATCATATGGATGACCAATGAGTGTACGAACGAAGAGTTTCAGACCTACGTTCTCGCCACACTTAAGTAAGTAACGAATGAAATATTCTCCTTTTAAAATCTGTCCTAGTTATTGTCAGGGTCTGCTTAACTGCACTTTAATGGTGCTCGCACATCTATCCGAATCGACCGCGCCGGAAAGAATTTTTGTATAGGAAATCTTCTTCCGATTCGGACGATTCGACCGACTCCGGCAAGTGTGCGAGGTTTCATGACATTTCATACAAATAATTCAAAATACGATTCCTTCGGCGCGGTCGATGCGGATAGATGTGCTTTCACCATTAAGATGCTTTTTCTCGTCCTCTGTTTTATCTTCTCTTTTCTACTTTCTTTTATTTATTAAAAAAAAATTAAAAACAGAAATAGCATCAAAAACATTTTCTTTCTTATTTTATTTTATGTCAAATATTGCTGCAAAGGAGACGTGTAATTGATTTCGGTGTACTCTTGGTAAACATAACTAACTTAATCCCAAAACTTTTTAATTTTCTTTAAAACATTCGTGTTTTTGACTGACATTACATAACTGGACTTGAATTTGTACAGTTAGTGTGGAGAACTTAGATTACAAGATCACTTAAGTATTTCAATTCAAAATGAATGTTTGACAATATTGGTAGATAATTTGGTATCTTGGTCTAGATAAAGCTTTTTCTAATATAATAAATAGTATCCTCATCTCAGTATCAACATCCTCTTATTTTTTATTCCTTGTCGAACTGGGCCGGCCTAGAACAAACTAACATGAAAATCGCCACTAGCCGCTCCTTGTTTATTTATTTATTCAGCACAACGCTAGGACTAATTTAATGCTATAGTAGCATTTTCTACCAGTCGGAGAAAAAAATACAAGAAAATGAAGGAGTGCAGACATGCGTGCTTACTTATTTAAACTCTGAAAAGTATTTATTATTAATATCCAACAGTTTAAACATCAAACTAAATTCAGCTGTTTCAAGAGCACCAAACGTATACCTTGACCTTTACATTAATTAGTGCAGTATTAGTATTATGAGATAATAATTACTAAGTAATATTAACTATATTGATTTCTAATCACAGACTTATTAGTTACCTGTGATGTGGCATCGATACCTGCACAATGGATATAGATTACACTGCAATCTGCATGTAAAATATAGTCCTGATAACAATGCTCTGTAACGGGAGTAAATCAATCAACGTCCAACCAATATTACCATATTGAAAACTGTATCGGTTACTTACATAATCAAAATTTCAAAGCTTTTTCAACAAAAATGGATATTGTAGTTTCGAATTCGTGATGTATAAAAGGTGAAGTGGTAATTAAAAGCCTGTAATTTAAACCTTAACTTTACATGCGAAATGAAATGGTTTGGATACTTCAAAAAGATTTTGGCTAAATAACTGATATACGAGGAGTTTGCTGTCTTACATTATAAATAGTTTGTAGAGCTAACGTACGATATTTTATGAGTTTATTATTGATTTTTTCCCTGCTAATAAGTTGTTGAGTTCGACATTTTAATTCGATCGTTTATATTTATTACTTTTATATTCTATATCTACCTGAATATTGGAAAATAAATATCATATAATATTTAGAAACTAAAAGATAATTTCTGATGCTCGCAGCTCCAGAAATTAATGAGAATTTTTTATTAGGTTTCCTAGAGGCATAACAAGGTGCGGCTTGTCGCTTCTAATCTTCTCCTCTAACCGGAAGTTGCGGACATTAACCTAGTTTCTTTAATAAAATTTTAGATTTAATTTAACAAGGACGGTGTAAATCACGGATTGCATATCTAAATATATAAAAAGAAAGAGTGACTGATTGACTGACTGACTGATTTATCATCGCACAGCCTAAATAAACCACTGAACGTATTGGGTTTAAATTTGGAATACAGATAGGTTTTATGACGTAGACCTCTGCTAAGAAAGAATTTCGTCACGCGGGCAATGCTGCGAGCATAAGCTAGTTAATTCATAGATCTAGCTTATAAGTAGATAAAAAACTGACCCGTAACCAATTTCGATTTGTCAAAAATCTTAATTCTGAGGAATCCATAGGAGATTATTTTTTTGTCTAGCTCGGCTTTATTTCTCTATACTCTATACGTAACTCTATGATATGAATGTAGACTAAACCAAGGTTCGAGGACTATGCTTATCAGAGGAATAGGTTTAAAAGGCAGTGTTATAAAAAAAAATTTATTATTGGCCATTTTTGTCTCACTGCTGGACAAGGGCCTCCCTTCCATCACGCTATTTCTTTTTTTTCAAAAGGCAGTGGATGATAGTAATTTACTAAATGCCAACATAATGTGTGGTCCAGGCAAATTTATTGCAGAAACCTCTTGACTACCCCCAAGAATGCCCAAGCTTCCATAATTTTCTTGGAGAACCTACACATCGTGCTCAAGAAGTGCCCTGACGCAGAAACTTATTCTGAGATAATTCCACTACTTTTGACCGGTTTGGAAAACAATAATCACCTTCAGGTTAGTAAAAATAAGGTTAGTATTAATTTTCTTGAATTGGACAGGATACTTTATTTACGTAGATATTAAGCTCATTGAAATCCTGGAATAAAACTCAATTTGATGTAAATTTTATTATCGTGCAAATCTTAGTCACTCGTATTATAAAGGTAGAAGAACGCTTAAATTAATCCAATAGTTTCAGGAACTTTATTACTTTACAGACTTGTTTGATTTATATCGCACTTATGCTTAGCTTTTTCCTATAAATACTCGTATTTTGTATAATTGAATTATAGGTATAGATTCTTTAATGAATCAGAATTGTGTAAATGAATTTTCTCCTCTTCCTGCACGGTTGTTGAAGAGATCGCTATTAGCGATAAGACCGCCAATTATTACACTAGTTTAGAAAATATTGTTTTAATTCTAAGTTTTTCTGAATTGTATTGTGGTGTTCCAATAAATTGTTATCAATCAAGAATATATTAGGAAATACTTATTAGAACGAGAAATAAAGTAGAACAGAATTGAAATCGAATATATACTGTTTGTAGCAAACTGCCGCGCTGATCGCCCTCCAGAACTGCGCCGACTACATCGATAACCACACTCTGCATACCGCCGTCCTCGGTAAAGTGAGGAATCTACTAGAGAGAAACTATTGTGACGTCAAAGTCATAAGCCTCATTCTCTGCTTCTACGAGAAAGTACTCTATAGACTCGAAAAACATCACCTTATGGAGCACGTAATCCCGACCATCCTGATCATGAGGCTCCATGACCCCGATATAGTTTCACGGGTTGTTAGTGAGTATCTTTCCTATCCCTGGCGATGAATAATCACTTTAAAGTTATCCACTAAAGATATCTTTTAACTATATGCATAATTTCAAGGTGCTTATTTATCGTATACAGTTTCCGCTGTGCCTATATGGTACCATATAAATGTTTTATTTTATATTTATTTCTTAGTTTTCTTTTTGTTCCGCCCGGCGACGTGGTTTGCTGGCTCGTTTCGGCGAATGTGAGAATGTAATTTGCATTTGCAATTGACAGCTATTAATATTTTAATTAATATCACAATGTATAACGCGTGTCATTACAGAGCTTTACAAAACTATGATCGTGGAGAAGAAATTTGGACTTTCGTCCAGCATAATGGCGCAAAAAATGTTGCCGTCACTGGCGCCGCACACAGTCAACCCGAGCTTGAATCTTGATCAATTCCAAAATTTGATGGAGGTAAGTTTAATTTTTTTTCCAACATTACACAGCTCGCACCATTAAATTGTATCGATTCTGCAGAATAATTTGAATTGTTATTTAACGCGTAGATACTTTACGACATGCTGGACAACATCGACCAGTACCAGCGTGAGATCATCAACGGACCGAAAGCTCCGATGAGCCCGGAGAAGAGCACGCGGTCTCTTCGTCATCAAATGAGCACAGACAACGTGGTCGCTCCACCGTTCAACATTCCTAATCTGCGTGTCGAACAACGCAAGACTTCTAGTGCCGAAGATATGGCACGCAAGAACTCCATCGGAGGACCATCCATACAACCAACTACCAGCCAATCAAGCGTTGGGACTGGAATTAAAAGTGAGTTTACCTTATGCGATAGTACCTCTAGTTTGTGACTTGCATTAATGAAATAATGGTAGAAATCAATATCACCAGATAATTCAATTTCGTGTCGATTTCCAGAAGTCACTCAAATGTTTTGTTTGGACCTTCTCACTGTTTTCGTATTCTCACAGAGCTCGGCCAGTGGTTCTTCGGGTCGAACAATTCGACCAATTCGAATAACAATAACGACAACAACTTCTTGCGCGTATCAAACGTGTTCCCTAATCGTCGTCTGTCGGACAACACACTGATGACTCCCAAGATCCGCGTAGCTCCATCGTGCGCGTCATCTCCGGGCGGGACCCCGGGCAGCACTGCGGGACTGCCAGCGCGGCGACACTCGAGCATCGGACCACAGGAGCGTCGTGGATCACACGTCAATCTCTCGCCCCCTACGGTGAGTCAATCAACGTGCACCGGCTTCTCTCTCCGCACTACACACACACACACACACACACAAACATACACACACACGGCCGGGCTAGACACAGTTACAGTTTTATTATTTTGGCAGGCCCACCAGTACAGGGGAAGAGGCGGTTCAGGCTCGAGCCTGTCCGTGCCGGCCGCGTCGCATCCCGTCGTAAGTGATCAAATGTCCGTCACGTTCGCGTGCCTGGCTGCCACTCCCGACCCTCCTGTTGAATGTCGCGTCGATCTGAACGGCTTCATTATAATTGATGTGGCCTGTCCTCTTCCGCGGTCGTGTCTTCTGCCGTCTGCCGTCTGCCCATACTGACTGGGAGTGACCGCGTCCATCCATCATACTCGTGTAACATCACCGCAGCACCTGTAACCACACCTTGCACGATCCCGGTTGGCGTTCACTTCACAATGCGAACTATCTATATCCAATCATAACGAGTAGACCTACCATCGCATTATGTTATAGCCACTCACGTACACTGTCACCTGCGCCGACTGAAGTGGATGAATGTCTCGCTGATGTAACCGAGAGATGCATGTTTGTCTCAAGTGCCATGAGAGCGCATGTTCGCCTAACTAGCCGTGAGTGTTCTACCGACCGACGCGACCGCCTGCTCATGCCGCCTCCTTACATCGCGGACATGTTTCCCTCATACCCATCTCTGACATACATCCGTATCTAGTCTGATCCAATCATTGTTGTATGTACTTATATAATATAGAAACTTCTATACAACCAGCTGAACATGGGTGCAACATATAGAAATAGATCATTTTGGGGAAAAGGCACATTACATTATAATCATGGGTTTCGAATTTCACCTCAAATCTGTCATTCTGTATCTTAAGGGCTGTGTAGTTGCTTCTCTAAAAGCAAATTGTTTGAGTGTTCTCGATCGCAGGAATAATTATATAGAACATACCTACACCATTACTTCATCCATTAAGAGGCTGAGAGCCTGCCGCTCTTTGACTACTAGTATACGTATCTATACTTACATTATGTAACTCTATCTCATTTACTGTTGCTGTTTGTTCTTCTACGCAGCTTGCACGGAGCATGATCGTGAGTATGGTTCCTCTCTATTGTGATTGCGACTCGCGAGATACTTCTGGTCTCTGTGTAAGCTGAACTCCATTCACACCGCTCACCGCTAAAGACACACCCACACACCGAGATGTTGGCCTAGCACGTGTACGAGTCATTACTGGCGTTGCTACAGCAACCATGTTATAATATTACAACGTATTACTAAACGTGCGACAACATCTCCGTGATTATTCAAATTGCTCACAAGATCGAGTAGAGTAGTGTAAACTGCATAATAATATAAACAAATTCACAGAATTTTCCACGAACCCAACACGCTTCACGCTAAAATTAGAAGTACACTTAACGTTAGTTTTATCTCATAAGCGGAGCATGATCATAACATAGTTTATATTAAATTAATAATAATGGCTCTTTACGTTATCACGTTTCACGATGATCTAAATAAAAATTCTAAGTACAATGTTTTCTTTTACACGTTTTTTTCTCATGTCACTATCATTTTTTCATTGGAAACTCGAGATCATCGTCAACGTGTCCCATTATAATCAATGATGCAATGGGTTGCTTTTTATAATTTTATATCAATGCTTTTAAACGTAGCGCTTTAAATTTGAGTATACACAGGTATACTTAATAATGCCAAGATGCAATAATATAATTATATCTACTGTGAAAGGAGAACAGAGGTCTGTAATGGGAACCCACGAGGTAATTTGATGTAGAATCATTTCAGTGATCGTGGAGAAGAAGAGTCCCGCGGTGGCGCGCGGTGCGCATGTGGAAGAGTAATATAACGTTATGTGTAGGGTGGTTCGATGCCGAACACGTCGGCGAGTGTGCCGTTTTTGCTGTCGTCGTCGATGTCGTCGATCCGGTCGCGGCGTCCGTCCGCGTGCCCGAGCGCGAGCTCTGCCGCCTCCGGCTCCCTTCTGCAACAGATCTCAAGCGGCGTGGTAAGGCACCTCCCGATGATCCCCCGCAGCGGCACAGACGCCGGCTCCACCGCCGCCGCCTCCTCCGGCTGGAGCCTCAGTCGCGCTACCACCGCCGGATACAACGTGCTGCAACAGACCGTGCGCAAGTGCCCCTCGCTCAATATCACCACGGCCCGCTAAATTTACTCCGGACAGCAACCATTTCGTTTACCGGAGCCACTACACTCTCCTCAAGCTTACCTTTTTCCGCTTTCACTAGTTATATCCACATTCCAGGCTCCGGTGGCTCTCTACGATACGTTGAGTAATGATGTAGCTTAAATGTATTATGAGTGTTGTATATTGTATTATATACTTGTTAATTTTTTTTGCAACTAAACACCTACTTTTCTAGACTTTCTAGTAGATTACCTAATATATTTATGTGTGTTAGCTACTGATCTGTTCTTGAAATCAGTTAAACGTTATATGGATCAATATTAAATAGATTTACTGTCAAGTATTTTAAAACGTTAAAGAACCATAGTCTTGGGTAACTCATCGTGTACTGTACCTGTTAAATAAGTGAGTAGGTACGACGAGGACCATACTATAAAATCGTATAATCAAGCTTTAATCGATGTAGCGGGGTCATTTATGGTCACCGACTGTGCTTTGTAGAGAGAAAGAAAAGTGTACGTTGTCCAAGTTAATTATATATTATGTAGAGAGGTAAGAAGTAAAGAATCGAGCAGCGCTCAGAGATTATAATTGTGTACTTCAGTATAAGTACGGCGAGAAGTGAGAGTATAGATTTCATTGGTGCTGTGATATGATGGAGTATTATAATATTAAAATATTTTTATTATAAAAAAAGGAAAAGATAACTCTCTCATGATAATTATGAATATATTATTAACCCATGACATTTAAATTGTTGTGGTGCAAAATGAACAAGCACGACATTGTGCCAAATATGTTATAATATTAGGTAGGAAAGTTTAAAACTTCCAGTCATTTAGTTAGGCAATTTATCTTCATGTACCTAAAAGCCTAATTTTAAAAAAACGCATTCAAAAAAAAATACTTTAAATCCCCGACATTTAGCCAGTGTGTTTACGACTTTACTAAAGTTCAAAGTCATTTATTGCGAGAGTAGGTATACAAAGGATAACAGATTATTTTAATATTATATTATATTATATAATAGGTAGATAAACCTAAAATTGTTACGTTTTTAGACTTTAATATTAAATCTGTTATACTTAATTATTATATCATTTATCATCTTAAAAATAGGTTTTTATATATTTTTAAAGATTAATATAGACTCTTTAATTCTATTAACACGTTAGCGCGAGCATGCCGTTTTTTCGAACTATGCATGGTGACACATAATTTGCCCACATAATTGAGAACGATAACTATGCGAAATGACGTATTATCTCAAAAACAAAAAATATAACTATTCACGACAGAACGTGAAATGCAGTCTAGCTTTATTAAACGTTCTGTCGTGTAGCATAGGTAAATATTAAATTAACTGATTTTTTTATAAAAATAAAAAGACGTGATAACAAGTTGTAACACTTCAAACAGCCATTCAAAAGACGAAGTGACGTTCTGTCAACGAACGTGTCTTTTAAAGTATTCTATGAATTACAGAAACGAAACCAATTTCGCATACTTTCTTCAACGATGAATAATAGGAGTAAAATATAAAATTCGACTGATATTTTAGTTTTGACATGATATTTCTGTTATAAATTAGATGATTTTCGTTATGTTAGCTTTCCTCTATTTATTGTATGCTTTCCGGCTTATTAGGTGCGTGGAGTCAGTAGTTAGTGATATACGAGCGGCGAGTGGCGAGATGACCGCACCGCGCCGTAGCTAACGCGAGTCGCAGTGTAGCCTAGCGTACGAGTAGCGTAGACGTAGCGCTTGGTGTGCGTAGAGCGGGACCCCAACTCGGCTCGCGATACATTTTAATAATGTTTTATATGGTTTATTACAGTCCCAGCTGTTTACCGGCCGTACGTAGATTCGATTAACATTTGTTATGAGGAGCCGCTGCTCGCCGCGCGTTCCCTGCTCCACTAACGGCCGCAGATCAACGCCCCGCAACATTACTTCTACATTTTTATCACTTAGCGAATTGGCTGTAAATTAAAAAAAAAATGTCAAAATTTTTTAATGAAAACATAATATCATTGAGTTATTTTGTCGAACTCAGTTTTTCTTTTTTGTGGTTGCTTATTAAGGGTTTTACCCATTTTATCATAATTGTTATTTTACTTTGAAGATTTAATGGCAACGAATGGAAGGTATATTTTTACTCATTAACCACTGATGCAAAAATTAGTATCTACTCAGTACATATTACGTTGAAATGGTGATCGGCGACTTAATAACATTAAAGCCGTTGTGAAACATCAAGGAACCTCATTTCAGGAAATCTTACCTCACTATTAATCTTGAGGTAATCCTTTTTTTATACACTACCTTTTTATCCGGCCCCAAAATAAGCCACACTAGCCGTTTTTAAAATGCCGAGCCCCAGTAAACATGGTCCATTATATAATATCATCTACATAGTTGGAATAGACTAACTAGTATAATAATATATACTTACATATCTAATTTACAAAGCACTTCTGTTTATTGATGTACTTTACTTTGAACATTACGACAAATCCATCAAGAAATCAGATATTAACACGATTGGATTAAGTCTTGTCGCTGTTACTTACATTACCTAATCGTGATCGTTGCTTATACGAATAATATTTACCGACCTACTTACATATTATTTACTAAAGGACCCGCGCACATTTCGTAGCGCCTTACAGAAAATTATATATCGGTGTTTCTCGACTATATTACGCATGTATTATACATATAAACCTTCCTTGAATCACTCTATCTATGTATTTAAAAAAAAACCGCAACTAAATCCGTTGCGTAGTTTTACAGATAATAACATAATATGTTTATTATGGATGAGGTATATAATTCGGTTTGTGTTTGAAAAAATACATTGTAAACCAGACTACACACCATGTCACACTGTGCATTGCGGTGTCAAATTTTTCTTCGACAAAGTTTTTGACACTTTGTTTTGTTTCGGTACTTTGTGTTGTGTTAATAATACGTACATTCACTTTAGAGCCAAATCACGAAAACTTACAATGACTGTTTGACACAAGCTAAGTTTGGTCCCTCGAGTTTTACAGACTGTGGGAAACATCCGGCTCTAACAACAAGTCGACTCTGTAACCTAATTAATTAAGTACTGATTCGTTGCATTGTCA
Organism: Hemithea aestivaria; assembly: GCA_947507615.1. Lineage (NCBI taxonomy): Eukaryota > Metazoa > Arthropoda > Insecta > Lepidoptera > Geometridae > Hemithea > Hemithea aestivaria. The sequence continues at coordinate 9,844,527 of OX382323.1, forward strand.
TCCGGCAAACGTGTGTGGCATACTAAACTCCGACTCAAACCATCACCGAAAGGTGGTTTTCTAACAGTGTAGGTAAGCTAAATTTTAACTACTGAGATTAATCCGGTTTAAAAAATGTTACCTACCTATAACATTGAAATATAAATACTTAATTTTGTACATTGGTTGTAATTCTTTATAAGTACCTCTAGTTTGTTTTATTACGACTTATTGCATTTTTCGTCAAGTCGACCAGAGATTATTTTGTTACTTAAGGCAACCACCCCTTATTTTTTATAGTATTGTTTATTGAAAACGATGTTCGGACTTTCCTGTATTATCATAAATGGATTTATAGCTTGACAATGGAGAAGGAAGAAATATTAATATAATTTATTTGTATCTACCTGTACCATTTGTAATATCTATGAAATATATATTATGGAGGACGAACCAACTTGGCAGTTGAGGAGAACGTGATGGAATGAATATAATCCTAAATTGTATGAATAAAATGTCTAATATTATATTATATAATTAGTGTTATTGAGATAAGAAACAGCATGAGAATTTATTCGAAGATAACTTCTGAGAAATGTGATAGATGATGATGGTGTTGTTGTGCTGACCAGCGCAATGACTAAGGTGCCAAAGTACTTTTAAGAGATGGCGGAAGAAATTATTAAGAATATTATTGTGTTAGTTTTAAAGAATACGTATCTACTCAGTAGTGAGCTCTCATAATGTATAATAAGTGTATAATTAAATTATGGACGAAGTACGATTTATGCACAGGTATATTCAGAGACATAAAATTTTGTAATAATACATAATAATATATCACCCAATATTTACTTTTAAACAACTTAAAATTTTGTTATTGACCCTATGACGAAAGACACCCTCAAATCTACAACAATTTCTGAATCACCTACCGATACATCAGCCTGATGCATTCGTCAAGAGTCAGCCTTTCACCTGACGTGCTGTTTTCCACAAGGGCCTGGAAAGCTTTAAAAAAATAAATGTTACTCTTATCTACCTAAAAAAATAATCCAATTAACACTATTGAAAACGAATGTACAACCTTGCACTAAAACGTAATGTCAACCACATTGCCGAATATGTCCTGCGTATCCACTAAAAGATTGGCTGGAGAATATGGTCGGATACGCAGATTATTTATCAACAAAATCGTCTCTAGATTCCTGAGGGATAATATGATAAACAAATTTCACTTGAAGGGTCAAGACTTCAGTGTTACTGACGCATGAAGTTCCCGCGTGTATATGAATTTATATGTATAAATATTGCACCTCGTATATCTACTTTTATATTACTATGTTATAATATTAGTGGAGAGCGACTACATAGGGTAATATTCATTAAGAATGTCCAGAAAGTGAGATATAGGAATAAGTTAATAATTATTATTAAATAGCTTCTTTATATACCTGCATCATACATTATATAAAAAGATGAATTATATATTATATTGTATCTTTAATATATTATAAAGATCATATCTAAATAAGTACCTATAACGGTTAGTCCTTATGTATTTTATAGTGTTGTGAACCTAATATTCTATTCTTGTACCTAAATCTTTGCCTTGTCTCTATAATATTGATCTATTTTACAAATTTTAAAGGTAGAAATCTACCAAATATATATAAGGAATTTTGAGAAAAGTATATAACTTATTATTTAACTTTCCGAATCGGAATAGTGGGTATACTTATAGCGAAATCAAAATTTTCGTTTGGGGGGCTAAGCCTCCCTCTGCCTGGTATTGTTTCAAACTAAGATTTTGAAGAAAAAATCTTGTAGAGGGGGCTAAACCTTACTGAGAGTTACCTTCACAGGTTCTAGCATTTAGAAAAGTTATGCGTACCTACTACCTACGCATGAGGTATTACATTTGGCAGCTTGAGCCCCCTTCCCTTACACTAGTCTTTTTATCTGCCACCGGACACACATTATAATACTGTAAGAAATATGAAGTAATTTAAAAAAAAAAAAAACTTTATTTATCAACCAAATATACAATCACTGAAAGCATTGGAAAAACGATGGCAACTGCTTTAGTTTTAAACAACTGTGTCGCAGGGGCCAACGCCCCCCTCCAGAAAGGTAAAAAATACATTTGTGGTTATTAAGTTTCCTTATGTTATATAAAATCACAAATCATGACATAAAGATTAGGTCCCTAATAGGTACCTACTTTCTGATGTAAGTTTTATTATAACAAAGAAGATGACCACTGAAATTGAAGATGACCCACCGATATTATTTATTAATCACTCCCTAGCCAAAATATCAAAGAACTTTTATAAACTTTCGTCTAAATTAACATCTGTTAAAAACTCATGCGATTATAATTAATTGTGTATTAAATTTCCTCACCCTCTATTTATCAGCTAATAATACGCGGGAGTAATGCCGCGGATAAATGATTCTTTCTTTCTTTCTTACTAGAAGAAAAAAAAATATCTGAGAAAAGCGACGAGTATATTACATTTTCTAACTACCCGTCGAATAAAAACATACCAGGGAGCGATACACGACACGATTGAATTCATGTCAAAGCGACTCGTCGACTTATAATCACTCTCTGTCACATTTCATAAAAATTAAAAAAACAAAGACAGCGACGTTATATCAACTTGGTTATGGAATACACATGCTGCAAATAAAACAGAATGGAAACACTCGAGGTTGTGCTATTTGCTCATTGTGCAGACAATGTGATAGACAGTGTCCTATTAAAACTTAAATTATTCTTCTAAACCCTATCCTTTCGATTGTGATTTCTAATATTAAAGTCACGTAGAATAAAATATATATCTATATATTACAATCTCACAAGACTTTTTAACTCCTTGTGACTATATTTTATGAAGATCTTGACAATACCTGGCTACTCGATAATTATTTAAAATCTTTTTATACATATCTATTATACATTTAGGAAATTAGAGTGATATATAATATCTAATAAATATTAGCTATTGTTAGGTAGGTACTTAATTCTTAAGTACCCACGTTTACTCGTCATATCCAAATAAATCTATACAAAATAGACAGCTACACGTATACAGGTAGGTACTAACATTTTTGGAAATTAAATACATAAAATAATAACGTTCCTGTTAGTCACCTAAACACGAACCTACGAAGTTAATAATAATATTAATATATGGGACGGAAGTGGCAGGTGCCGTAGTCCTAGCAATAGCCTCATTAACCATCCATTTAGAATACACATCCATAGCCTAGTTCAAGTAGTTTCCATTAATTAGCAATAGTCCTGTCACTTGGCGGAGACGGTCTTTGAGCCCATTTTCTATGGATGGACTCGCAGACAGACTCCAATAAGTGGCACCCATTACATTATATTAAAAGCTCAAAAGGGCCTCTGCGCGTTGGACTTTTTTGTCTCCGTGTACGCCTATAAAAAGGCCCGGGCTAAGCCCGTGTTTAAGAGCGACATAATAATAAATGTAGTTAGATTTGGATCGTGAATGCATTTAATGTAATAACTACATACTTATATAAAATAGTCAATGTTACTCAAGATTCACGTTAATATTACCTATATTCTACTCTACAATAAGTACCTACTTACCTACATAAAACAAATTTAACCTAGGCAACCTTCCCTTGTGCTCAACTGTATATTATTTATGATATCTATCAAATATAAAGGTATACCTACTTGATATTAAAACTTTTAAACGTATGTACCTACTTCACATAGAATTTATGTAAAATATACACTGTACCGAGTAGTAAATGTTGGATGAAATTTAAATATAAAAAAATAATAAATTATATTGGTGTTAAATCATAATTGTTAATCAAATTGATGTTTCAATAGAAAATTAACTACTTACTTCATATTATACCCAACACATAGGGCAATATAATAAAACGTTGTTATCTTGCACTTGGTGTATTAGAAAAAATAAATGCAGTGTGCCTATATGTAAAGACGAGTTATGAAGACGAAGATTTATTTGTTTATTTATTAATACTTTATTAAGATTCAGCTCATAAAGCCAGTTTCGCACTCGAATTAAACTAAGAGGACACCATTGCACGATATAAGTACTCTGAAATAAGCTTACATCAGTGTGAATCTGGCTTTACGTCCGTAACATACGTAGATAATTAAAAAATATAAAGGTAGCCATACAATCTATATTTTCTATACGAATACTGGACTCTATCTGTAACTATAAATTATATGTGTGTAGTCTTTACGTATGTTGTACATGCAATGTGTACTTATCTACCAAGTTATTTTGGTTTATTTTGTAGTAAGAGATGTGTTGAAGTTGTTTTGTTAATGTAATAAATGATTTTAGTGAGACACGTAGATATAAATAAAATCAAATAACTACTACGTTGTTTTATTGCTTAACCTGATAAATATGTCACAGTAAGATGGTAATAGCTTTAATATAATTATTATATCCCTAAGGATATAGTTATATGGCCAGGATATATCTAATAATATTATAATAGGTATAGAACTCATATGGCCTTTTGTCCGCGGAGTTTTAGAGATCGTTTACGATCGTTTGCGTTACTCGATACAGTTGTGTATCGAGTAACGCAAACGAGGAACTCTATATATCGAGTAAATTTACCGGAGGATCTGGCCCCACCAATCTCTGGTCAGAGGACTGTAGAGGCCATCCGCCCGGTCCTACAAAAGTGGGTTAGGCGGCGGTTCGGCTCCTTGAGTTTTCGTCTGGTGCTGATACTTTCCGGGCACGGGTGTTTCGGTAAGTATCTGTAGTCTGTAGGTACCAGATTGCGAGGTGAGAACAAACTCCAGTTTGCCATGAGTGCGGGGCTCTAGAGGACACCGCGTCCAATACTCTGGAAGAGTGTTCCGCTTTTGCATCGCAGAGGTACACACACTCAGCATGCATAGGTGATGATCTCGCTCTGTCAGGCCTTGTTAATGCAATGTCGATAGTGATATATCTTGGCAGGCTGTGGTCTCCTTCTGCGAAAATGTTATGACGCAGAAGGAGGCTGCGGAACGGATTAGGGAAGAGCACGCTCTTACTGATTACAGATCCTCTCCGACATAGACGAACGGAGGTGAGGAGGAGGAGATTTGCCACCTCCTCCCGCCTGTTTAAGTGGGTCTCTGGTCTCATTTCATTTCATTTCATTTCAGGTACTGAGGCCTTATAGTGTGGGCCTACTGCTGGGGTGAGATGGTGAATGCTATCGTAACCCCATCTTACCCTGTTCGGCGGAGGACTGTTCACGGAGGGTTTTAGTGGATGCAAGTCCCACTCCCACACTCCCCCTTCCGTCACCCCCGTAGCGGAAGGGTAAAGCGTAGGCATTTTCGCTCCTTGAAAAAAAGGATATGCAGGAAGCGGACCGGACTAAAGTACGGGGGAGTCCCTGAACAAATAGAACTCGTGTAACTAGGCGAAGCAACGCACTTGACGGTACTTAATGAGTCTTTTCCTGGCAACATAATAAGTATTATGATCGCACACCGAGTGCGTTGGGCGCGGCGGGGATACCCACTAAAAATCCTGAGGGTGTTCCTGCGGGACGCCATAATGCCGCGATATTTGGATAGGTTACGTGTTTTTTTTTTGGACAGGGATTTTATTATTCACCACTCTCGCTCGAAAAGGGTCTCTCTCGTCTTTGGACATCGACTTCAGGCAGCAAAAGCCATTTTTGCTCACATGTGAGGAAAAGTGATTTGAATTTAGAACACAATAATTTTCATAGAAAATAAAGGAGGATGGTATCTTCAGAAACCCATTTTAGCCTCGTGATTTGTCTAGGGGCCACTCAATTATCACATTGGCTGCGGCGGCGTTTTACGAGAGCGGGATGATAAGTATAACTAGCCTAATAACGAAACACTTAACATTCCGGGATAATAGTTATTTGTTATACAAGAGTGCATAGTTGCTTTTTAACCGCGTGCGCAGTTTGTATGACCGAGCAAGCGAAGGATTCTAAAATTAAATCACGAGCTAAGCGAGTGATTTAACAATTAGAATCCTGAGCGTTAAAGAGGGAATCAAAAGAGCACAAGGTCAAAAATCTTTGCACTCGAGTGTGACACATAATTTTTCATCCCCTCAGTGAGGAAATTACTCAATGCTAAGTTTTTTTTTTAATTTATTCTCACCATGGATGCGCGCAGTGTTGCCAGTGCACTATCTTCAAAAGTAACCAGTATTCAATTTTAATTTACGTAGGTACGCTTACTTACCTATTCGTTTTAGTGATTATTTCCTCATTTTCAGTTTATTACAGTGAGAAATCGTTAATAAAAAAGTTATTAAAAAGTAATAGAAAAAATCTTGCTACAGTCCACTCTCGTTAATTCGAAACTCGAGGTACTCTTAAAATATTACGAATTATCGAGTGTTTGAAATATCAAATGGTTCGAAATTTGTGAGAGAAAATAAATATAACTTCGAATTATTAAGTGTTGATTCGTGTACATACATGTATTCATAATGTAAATTAATTAATCGTTCGAAAAAACTCTGTTATACTGGTTTGCTTCAAAGCACACATTGCTGCTGCTCAATAACTTTTTTAAAGAGAAATATGTAGTGCCTGAAATGCTTTTTCACCGCTTTCGTTTTGTAGACGGAGGCTTTGCAAGGTATCGAATGAGAGAGAGACTATTCTTCTCATCTACTTTTTCGAATAACTTTTTCTTTTCAGCCATCGTCAAATATTTATACTTTATAGACCTCTTAACTAACACAAACTTTTAATCTGTATACCAACGAAAGAGTAACAGTAACTGAATGATGACTAAACAAACCAATTCATGAGAAGTGTGTGTCAAATAGTCAAACTAATCATAACAAAAGCCAAGGTTCGTGTTCACTGATACAAATTTTAACTTGCCTCAAAATGTAGGTACTTACTATACAAATTGTACGGCGGAAAGATTGTACCGTACAATCTTTCCGCCTCCTTCACTCTGCAACTTTGAATTGTCGAGTGTTGGATGCCGATGAGTTCGAATTAACGCGTCGTTTCGTTATAAAGCAATGATTTTTTCGTTCGAATTACCAAGTGCATAAAAATGTATTGATTTAGTTCGAAATATAAAGAGATTTTGTAGGGAACTCGTGATTGCTTTGAATTATAGAGAGGTTCGAATTATCGCAGGTTTGAATTAACGAGAGTCGACTGTACTAACTTTACTCGGATTGAACAAGGAGAATCCTTTTTGTAAACAAATGAGTTCCCACACCAAAAAAAAGATTAAGTAATGGAAGATCCGTAAAAAGAAAAAGATTTCAATAAATAAAATAGCTTGAGTTTATATTTTTCTCAAAATTCAAAGATTTAATATTATATAAATGATATTTTTTTTTTTGCGTACAGATATTACTATTTATTCATCATCATCATCATCTCAGCCGTAAGACGTCCACTGCTGAACATAGGCCTCCCCTTAGGACTTCCATATGTACCGGTTGGAAGCGACCTGCATCCAGCGTCTTCCGGCGACCTTTATAAGGTCGTCTGTCCACCTTGTGGGTGGACGTCCTACGCTGCGTTTGCTAGTCCGTGGTCTCCACTCGAGCACTCTTCGACCCCATCGGCCATCCGCTCTCCGCGCTATGTGGCCTGCCCATTGCCACTTCAGCTTGCTAATCCGCTGGGCTATGTCGGTGACTTTAGTTCGCCTACGGATCTCTTCATTCCTGATTCGATCACGTAGAGAAACCCCGAGAATAGCCCTTTCCATAGCTCGCTGTGCGACTTTGAGCTTCGAGATGAGGCCAATAGTGAAGGACCACGTTTCGGTGCCGTAAGTCATCACCGGTAACACACATTGATTAAAGACTTTCGTCTTGAGGCACTGAGGTATGTCGGACGAAAAGACGTTGCGTAGTTTCCCGAACGCTGCCCAACCGAGTTGGATTCGGTGGTTAACCTCTTTCTCGAAGTTGGACCTACCTAATTGGGCTACTTGTCCTAGATAGATATATGAATCCACAACTTCGAGTACCGAGCCTCCAACAGATACTGGGATGGGCACAACATTGGCATTTGACATAAGCTTCGTCTTGTCCATGTTCATTTTTAAGCCCACCCGTTGGGAAGCTCGGTTGAGGTCATCGAGCATCATGCTGAGTTCCTCCATCGACTTTGCCATGACTACGATGTCGTCGGCAAATCGAAGGTGAGTGATGTATTCGCCGTTGATATTGATGCCAAGTTTTTGCCATTCCGGGAGCTTGAAGGTGTCTTCCATTGCGGCCGTAAACAGTTTATTATTTATTAAATTAAAAAAAATGTAAAAAAAATTGTAGAAGAAAAAAAATTGTGGGAATGGCATCATCGGTGATTATGACAGTTGTTCAGAACATTTTGTGGATCGGAGTGAATTTTTGTTATTGAAAAAGTTGTTTTCGTTTGGTAAAAGGTTCTGTTAAGTTATTGTTGTGCTGTTATTTGTTACTTTTATCTTTTAATCATTAAATGTAAATAAATATTTAAAAATAACGTTTTGAGAAAATAAATTGTTTTGAAAATACAATCTAAAGTTTTGCTTGATGTTATTTTACGTAACCTTTGTCATGCTGTCTATACATCTAGGTATTTTCATGCTTAGCTTATATATTATTATAAATTTTTATATTTCATAATAATAGTTAGTGGTTAAGCAGTTTTATCCGATTAACAAATAGTAACCTAGTTATGTGTTATTCCAGGTCCTGAGGTACATAGGTACCAAAATTCATTTTGGCGTCAAGTGTCACCCGTAAACCGATAAATACACTCTTTATAAGGTCATTGTACGAAGAAGGAATGATCATAATCCACCGCCGAATATATCCACATCATGTCTTTTTAAAAAGTTATTCAATTATTATTATAAAAAAATAGACAACGATTTAATTTAAACAAAATTTTATAACAAAATTTTGCAAATTTTTAATTTCTGCCCTTTTGTTTTTATTTAGCTTAGGTATAAGTTTGGTCAATATCTATTATAATAATTATAAATACGGCACAAGCGAAACCGCGCGCTGTTATTATATATAACGATTCTTGCTTCAAAAAATGTTTATTTGCTCTGCCTCTCACTTTTGACACTAACATATAGTGACATTAAGGTGCTTTCAAAAAAGATCTAGGATTATGAAACAGAGTATAGATAATGTTATAAAAAATTGGCTTATTCTATTAACTCTGCTAAATTAACTATTATTCACTATTACAGTCCTATATAATTAATTTAAAAAAAAACAGTATTGCCTCGAAATGTAACTTATATATCTAAACAGCTAACGTAAATAGTTTAAAAGAAACGTAAAATGTTACAAAAGTGACTTACTGGCAAGGCTGATGGTGCGCACAAAGCAAATTAAAAAAAAGTTCACCAAAGAGGTTCTGCTTCCGCGTTTAAAACAAATTTTAAAAAGTTGTATGATAAAATCGGCACCATAGATGTGGAAGTAAATAGGTTTAATTATGGTTTTGACACACAAACTCAGTGCACACGATGTTCTAAATTCAAATTTAGAGTTTAGAGACTGGAAAAGTCCATTTTACCCTCTAGAGGATAAAATGGACTTTTCCAGTCAGATATCGAAGAGTAAAAATACACTTTCCGAGATAGGGGGATGAAAAATTAATTTTATTTTTCGACATAGTCTCCGTGAACCTCTATGCACGTATTCCATCTTAGTTCTAAAGCAGTAATGCCTTCCATAAAACGATTTCTTTCGAGGCCTGCAAAATACTCGGCTACAGCGGCTATGACTCCATAATTTGTGGCAAATTTCAGTCCGCCCAAAAAAGTTTTGAGCTTAGGGAATAAGTGGAAGTCTGATGGCGCTAGATCAGGCAAATCACACTTCAATTTGTTGATTGACCCGAATCCTTTTTTGATCATGCTTAAGCAATCGCGGCACCCAACGGGCCGATAACTTTTTCATATTTAATTCCTCACTTAGGATATGATGTACCCATAGGCGTACCCAGCTTATGGTCTAGGGGGGGCAGGCAAGGGCGGATTCAGATTTTTTTACTGAACTTGAACTTTGTGCTTGTGTTATGTGCCATATGTTTTAACGTTGAGCAGGTAGGACCTATTTAAAGGTACGCCATACTTTGATTTTGGCTCGCACATAGCTTCTGTCTTCCTTTAAATAGCGCGAGCAGCTTGCTGCGAGAAAATTTTAAATTTTTGGTAGCAAAAATAATGCAGTTAATTTACTGCGAGCGGAAGAAAAATTAAAATATACTTCCATTAAAAAGCGCGAGCAGTTTGCTGTGAGCGCCAAGGATATTTTATATTTATGACAAGGAAAAAAGTGCGGTTGACATGCTCCGAGCGGTAGAAAAATTATAATATTCTTCCTAAATAGCGCGAGCAGCTTGCTGTGAGCGCCGAGAGACATATATATTTTTGGCAACGAAAAGAGTGCGGGTAACTTGCTCCGAGCGGTTGGAAAATAAAATTATTCTTATTTAAAACAACGCGCGCAGTAGGCTGCGCGCGCTGTTAAAATTTTATATTTTACGAGATTATTAGACTACGAAAAGAGTGAAGTTATCTTTCCCTGAGGGGTTAGAAATTTAAATATTCTGACATACTTATAGCAGCGCACATAGCTTGCTGCGAGCGGCGAGAAAATTTAATAGATATATTGGACAACGAAAAAGTGCAGTTAATTTGCTTCGAGCAGTAGGAAAATTTTAATATTCTTCCGTAAAATAGCGCAACGAAAACCGTGCAGTTATCTTTTCACTTATAAGAGCGCGTACAGCTTACGAGCGCCGAGTACCTATTTTTTATATTTCTGACTACGAAAGGTGAGCTTAGTTTGTCCCGAGCTGCAAGAAACTTGAATGTTCTTACTAATAAAAGCGCAAGCAGTTTGCTGCGAGCCGAGAAAATTTCAAATCTTGATTATAAATAAAGAATGTGCTAACGGCTTATTTCGAGCCCCAAGAAAATATTAAATTTTTGACCACGAAAGTTACATGTAAGAGATATACTAATACTACCTACGAACTTGGTGCAAGTGCCAAGAAATTTTATAAATATGATGACAAAAAGTGTGCTTTTAATAAGCTCCGAGTGGTGAAACAATGAAATATTGTTACTAAAAAGCTAAAAAATATGTATATACATATATAATTCTGACTACGAAACGTGTGTGATCGCCTTATTGCCAGCGCCAAGAAAATTTTATTTCTTGTTCTACAGATATTATATAAGACATTCCTGCCCCCCCCCCCCCCCCCCCCCTCTGGGTACGCCTATGGATGTACCCGTTCTTTTGAGATACCTGTAGTATCAGCTATTTCAGATAACTTCAATCGTCGATCTGCTAAATGCATATTTTGTACTTTCACGACCATTTCCTGAGTCGTGACGCTTTTTGGACGTCCGGGCGGGCTTCATCTTGAACACATGTATGACCGCGTTTAAACTCTGCCATCCAGTTTTTTACTGTGGCATAAGAAGGAGCACATTCACCCAAAACATTCTTTAACTCGTCATAGATATCTTTCCCCTTCATGCTCTTCATATGAAGAAACTTTATCGCCACTCTTTGTTAAATTTTATCCATTTTGAAAACAGTTGATGAAATATATTTTCAAATGACAAATAATCAATAAAATTTTCACGCCACCAAATTAAAATTTAGGACAAAGGTGTCCAGATATACGAATTTAACAAGTGAAATTTAAAAAAAAAACTTTTTAAAAACAAGCTTTTATTATTATTACCATCTAGCACCATAAAGTACTCGTCAAGACAAATCAAATGAGCACAAACTCGATGAGGTTACGTCGTTTAATAACGGAGTTCCTATGACCACCTTCCAGCTCCATCATTAGATCAGCTCGATGTCATAAAAATATTGCATTGTCATCCAATTTATATAGGCATGCAAAATTTCAGCTTAATCGGACACCGGGAAGACTTGCAAGATTTGATTACAGACAGACAGACAACAGACAGGTGAAAGTAAATAAAAGCTTGTAAAAATGCCATATATTTTTTTTAAAGTTTTAAATGGCAGAGGCTAGTTACTTATCATCCCGCCCTCGTATATAACTATCACAGGTGCCTGAAATTAATTTTGTATGGGAAAAATCCTTTGACAAAACATAACGTTTGTTTTTCAGCACTCGCGTTCCGACCTCAAAAACACAGCATTTTTATACAACGAAGTAAGACGCGCAAGACGCTCTCCTGATGGTAAGAGATAACGCTGCTCATAACTAGTACAGTGCTACTCAGTATTTTACAAAGGTAACATTCTGGGTGCACTGCGCCAACGCTTCTTACTTGAGACTCTTCAGCCCAGTAATTACACTAGCTACAGTGCCCTCCTAACGAAGCACAGCAATGTTTGCATATCACTGCTCAGGCGGTAGAATAACTGGCACGAGTCGAACTCTACCGGGGGTAGATTTTCTTTGCAGGAGTTCACAGCTGTTGTGTTTTCAGCAGTCAATGTGTTAAGTACACAAACTAAAGTTTTTTTTTTTATGTTTCGTACCGTTAAGTCACTCACTGCACTCAGCAGTCATAATTTGAATCACTCGCTGCGTTCGTGATTCAATCTTAGACTGCTTCGCTAGCTTGTGACTTAAACTCAGTACTCACAGCAAAAAACAACTTTTCTCACATGTTGCACAAATACTTTATATATTCCGCCTCCGCCGTACACACGCACTGCACTCCTACAAATATTTCACTGAACTCTAATAACTAGTATATCCGTAAACATGAACCGTGATATAATTATATCCCCTAGAAAGATAGTACTAATGAATTACTTATAACTATGTTCCGGCATATAATCACATCACTAGTGATATAACTATATCACGGCTATTACTACCTTACTGCGACAAATATATTATAATGTCTTCTAAATAAGGATGGGTTTGGTTTGAGGTAAAATAAAACACAATTATATAGTATACGTAACATTTATGATTCCAAAAAAACATGTGTTAACCAATGTTAATCTTAACATAATATTATCTACAAAAATACACGTTCGTTATTTTTAACCCTTCGCCTATTTATTTTCCGTGTCAATATATAGAGATAAGAGTTCATAATAGATCAATACATTGCGATATACGAAGGGTTAAAAATGTTAACGGACAATGATCAACACAATAATAAGATGAAACCAAAAAAAAATAAGAGACAAAAAATATTTTAACAGGGCCCGACTTACAGCAGTAACTTCATAGAGATATACCTCAGAGATACCTATGCAAATATATCCAGATTAGTGATTTGTATAAGTTGGCGCTAAAGCTTCACTTATTTGATTCCTATGTTTGGCACGAGACATACGTGTTCAAAGTCACGTGTATCATTGCTATGCAATCACACAAGTGTTAATAAGTGAAGCTAAGTCTGTGGGCCTAGCATGGACAATGCATACACATGTCTTGCTATCTAGTCAAACTGTCAACCTATACATTCACAAAAATACAATGTATGGGATGACAGTTTGACTTGACAGCAAGACAAGTCGCAATGTTTGTGCTTGGCCCACTAGTGGCGGCTTAATGGTTTCCGATTGACACTTTTTACTCTGCAATTTCGCTGTATGAAACTGGTTTCTTATATAATTATATTCTAGCCTGCGTCCATCTCTATTTGTCCCAATTTTGGTATATAAGATAATTGATTTTTGATATAAGATAATTGATGAAGCGTCTTCGTATAAGGAAATTGTAGAATAAAAATAGTGATTTAAATAGTATGGCAAAAAAATAATCCCGGCCATTAATACACTGACTGGATATACAAACATTCTAACGTACTTCACATTAGTATCTTTAACCCATCGAATACATATAAATCTGGGTACGAAAAGACATTATTCAAACGTTCCATCTATTTGCCCTCGCTGTTAACAGTGTCGATATAACATAATGAATTATGAAAAATTAGTGTTTTAGTACATTATCTTATATGGAAACAAACTCTGGTCTGCCAAAATGTGGGAACGTTGTAGGATATGAGCTCGTGCATACCAAACAATAGGTAATGGGATACAACAAAACTATGAAAATTCGTTAGAGAATGAATAGGTACAAGTTTAAATATTGCAGAAAAAGCCGTTTTATTCCTCGCAAATTAAGGCTAATTTTTCTAAAAAGCAGTCAATGATATAAGAAAAATTTAAATATCTAAATGACACACAACTCAAAAAGTGTATAAGCGCTTACGCACTACATCCAACCCAATTAAAAATAATCGTCCGGCACATCCGTAGAACATTTTGTATGGTGTCTTACGCTCTATAGAATTCTGAAAGAAAACTGTAGTGCGTAAGCTTTAATACAAAATGTTCTACAGCTACGCCGCCCCGTTTGTCTTTTAAAAATTAGTATTTTTCTTCTATGGATAAGTAAATGCAAATTACAAAACAATGTTCAAAGTTCTGTGTGACCCTTATTGAAATAACGGACTTGTCATTAAATTCAAACTGACCTAAATGTGTGTAAAACCAAAATACACTTTCACTAAGGGCCGCCTTAACTTTCGACACACTCTGTGCCGCAGTGTCATTTCTCAAACAATACAAATCGTCAAAAACATTTTATAAATGAGAATTTCACAATGCACACATTTGCACGAAGTTGATTGCAGGAGTTATTTAAGAAAGAGAGAGATAAGACTACCATTTTAAAAAGTTGTTAGTGGGTATATTGGCAGAGAAAATATATAGAAAATGAGAAACTTGCATCATGCAGAGAGAAAGGGTAACCAACATATCAGGTATAAGAGGTGGCTAGATGTAGCTTGTTTCTTTCATGACTAAAAAACCATTTTCCATACAAATAATGAAACACAAATAAATATAATACTAAGTGATTATTACATACAACGTTCCATCATTATAGTGGTATTACATCTAAAGCTGACATGACTTAAGATATTAAAAGGTTAATCAAAGTACAAAAATAAAGTTTCATTTAGGTAACATAGAAATATTTCTTTAGTCTAAAATGAATTATAATAGTCCAAATTTGTAATAACTATGAAAAGAATACACGGGAAGAACAGTATTTGAAACAACACTCTTCTCCAGTACAATGAAAACAAATGCAATTCACAAATGTGCGTAGACTTGACATGCCCATTGCCCATAATGCAGGAGACTTAGTCCACAATGTCAACGCAATATCGTGAATTGCAAAAGTTACATAATGTTATTATGTTATGGATAAAATGTTAGAACCGTTAATTATTATCAATATCTAGTGTATTATAAACTGTCGTTACGATTGTAAACCGAAAATATAAGATATAAGAAAATAAAGATCGCCAGTTTTATTTATTTTATAAACTGACCATGCTTAGCCGATAAATCAGAATCGTACTATCTTTTACCGAAATTGTAGACTATCATCTGATTGGCCACTAGATTAATTAGCGATTCTTACAATTTTACGGTGGCATATACAGACCCAAAAGATAGATAGACCCAAAAGCAATTAAAGTAACATTGTATAAATGTAGCTCGCATTCGACTGACTACATTGTTATTTCTCGCAATACGTCACAACTCGCACGCTGCAAGTGAAATAGATAACAATTCACTACCAATAGCTCGACTTGCCTCGACACTTCATATGAGTGCGAAAGTACTTCCAAGACTTAGATTTTAAAAAATGGAAGAAACGGTACAGGCGCACTGTGTGTAATTTTGATGAAGTTGCGGCCATCCTATTTTATATTTTTATTCGATAGACGATGTCAAATTGAAGCTCCGAATCCAGCTCCGACGAAATTCTTTCCAATAGTTTAGAAGCTATGATTTTTTTTGAAAAAGGTTAATGACCTCACAAAAATGTTTATATTGTTATAAAATATAAATCGTAAACAAAATTAAAATTGTAGTAATATAGGATGATATAAACATATTTAATACATATTATATATTAAAATCAATGATGTACTTCATAAACCTACAGTTTAATTAAAGTTTTTCTGATTTTCAGTTTTCCTTAAATATTTTAGTTTTCCTTGTATATTAGCATTTTCTTTTTTTAGGTTTGGTAATTATTGTAATTACTTATGAGACATTAAAATTTCAAATGCGTTCATCAAAGGACGGCTGAGTAAATGTATTTCTAAGGAAACTAAAAATTTCTATGGAAATAGGGTTGTCAAAATTTAAAAATTATATTAGCGTATAAAATTTACATCTGCCCACATTATGTTTAAACATAAAGCGAATTAAATCGAAAAGTAGCTTGTTAGTATTTTTAACCAACTTCAAAAAGTAGGTCCATAGTTCGTAATATGTAAGTATGTTGCGATATATTTAGAAATGACTTTTAAAGTTTTCAAATAATTATAAAAGATTTTAGGTGTAATTGGGGAACAAATAATTGAATGGGGTTGTACGGAACGTGGCATACCTACTGGTCCGTATTATATATTTTCATGAAATTTATGAATGGTTGGTGTTTGTCGGAATATCTTTTGTTGTGGTATTTGGAGATTTGTGGTATACTTACCGCCATTTTTTTTGAAATCGCGGTCTGCGCCGAAACCTAATAAACCAGTAGGTATACCACAAATCTTGAAACTCCTTTACCTTTCTCTTGAATGTTTATTGTATACCTATTCTAACCATCCGTTTATTCTAGGATTTTACAGAATAGATATACTCTTTTTTGCCACCAATATAACAAAAAGTACTTAAATTTATTATGACAATATTATAACACATTGGTCCACAATGGGCGGCCTTATCATTATACTTTTTAAGTCCAAAGTTTGCAAATTAAAAAACGATATATAATTTAGAGTAATTATTTTTTTTCTTTATCAATCTGTAAACAAAAATAATTTTATCGATATATTTACTATTATTTGGCACCAATTAACAAAATATGATCAATAGAATATAATATTTCTGAAATATAATCTATTTTGTTAAAAAAGGTTTTCAATTTGACTGACCACTCACGCCATCTATTGTTCCTCGTCCTCAACTCTTGTTTTTTTTTTATCCGCTTATAGGTACTAATCTTGCAGTGCCACATGTCAACGTGTTAGTTAGTGGTCAATATTTATTTTATGTAAAAAAATGAAAAGGGACAGCCCTAACCAATATTTTTGAAAATCTGTAACTCAGCGGTCCTTTGATATTTTGATTTTATATTAGGTGGAGAGATAAAACATAACCTAACGATACTGTAGTTTTAAAAGAAAATGCTAAACAAACAGGATTTCTGAGAAAAAAAATATATTTGAAAAACCACAAAATGTATTTTTTTACGTACTTGTGATTCGAATTCTTGTAGTTATTTAATATCAAAAAATACGTTAGCATGCTCCTCAACATAATACATTAATTAATCAAAGAAATGCGAGAACACGAAAGCGCAAAAGCGTTTCTAATGTTTTTTCTATAGTTTCAAGAAAGACCTTGTATCTTCTAAACTACTGGAAAGAATTTCATTGGAGTTAGATTCCGAGCTGTTATTTGACATCGTGTATCGAATAAAAAAATAAATAGGATGGCCGCAACTTCATCAAAATTACACACAGTGAGGCGTCTCAAAAACGGACAGCTCCAATTAGATTCATGCACACAATTTTACTTCGGGGCAAGTCGGAACGACAAACGACACTTTCCGACCCAGCAGGCTCGAGTTTGGCTATAGCAACGATAGCACGTACCATATCTTCCCTTTTAATTAATTTTAATCTAAGTTTCAAGACGAGTGCAGGTTGCTAGTTGATTTGCAGACAACTGTTAAATCAAAATTGTAGCAAGTCGTAAACGAGCCACTTCATTTAGTCCGTCATGCCAGCTCGAAAACTTATTTGATTAACATTTAACACATACTATTTGATTATGTATACACTGAAGAATGAGTAATCTTAATATAACACACTGGCAACACTTTCACATTCGCTTATCAAATTATAAAATTAAAATGACACCTCTGTCTGTAACAAATGCAGCTTAAACTATACAAACATGCGCAAATAATAACAAGTAAAAGAAGTTGCCAGTGCACTGAACCTTAACTAAGTAATGGAATGGACAATACGGCACTTAATTCATAAATTATATACTGTGACGAAAAATCACGACTATAATATTTTTATTTCATTATTTTCAACTCGTCAAATATTGAAAGGAAAAAACGAACCTTACGCTTTTAAACTTCTAAACTTAATTTATACAAAAATGTATTAACAAATATACGAAAACGACTCCGTTTATAACATAGAGAACTAAACTTACATTAAAATGCCGTATTACCACGCCCGGGGTTGCATATCCTCAAGTAAATAAAACCTAGTGTATAAATGTTTAACTTATGATGTACATAAAATAAAATATGACATAATGATACAGAGAAATAAAATAACTAACACAATATACAAAAAAAGTTGCATTAGGTACTCACAAACGCCATTACGTGAACTGTGTAAAAATAAATCACTTTGAGGGTCAGCTACTAGAGAGAGAGAGCAGAGTGTTTTATTCGAAGAGTAATGGCAAATCCTAGACTAGGCACGACCTTCACTTTGTGAAGAAAACGACTAAGAAGAAGTCAGCTACTATTTCATTATAATGTTTTGAATTGACGACCTCTGTGGCGCGGTGGGCTGATACCCGCTTGCAACGCAGAAGGTTGCGAGTTCGATTCCCGCTTGGGACAAATGTTTGTGTGATCCACAGGTATTTGTTTCTGGTCTTTTATTATAAGTTTGTATTTACAAAAGAAAAGTATACAAGTATTATATCCGTTATCCTAACCACCAAAACACAAGCATTAAGTTGCTTAGCTTGGGGTTAGGTGGGACTGTGTGAAATATCCTGACATATTTATTATTATTATTTATTATGTAAATACATGATAGAGATGGTGCAATGTGTGACGAATTCAGCTTTATAAACAAAACAATCTAATGAATTTGAAATCATATGCATTGTAATAACTTACGCCAGGGAAAACGCAACCCCCTTTCAAAATGACCTAATCGTAACATTTAAAACTGTTAAATATAATGATTATATAAATGGACGTGAACGTGCACATTTTTTTTTAATCTATAAAAAGGAACAGTATACGTTCTACCGGACCGCTGACCACAGATACGAGTCACAATTAAACTTGAGATATGCTCGAGCTGTGTCGATCAGGACATGAAACATTGTATGTGGTAGTACTAGGTTATATATTTTGGTCCGGTAGACGTAGGCGTATGTTTTTAGACATGTTTATAGAGGAAACCCTTACCGTCTTATTGATATTCTTTGGCTTTATCCAAAAGTTTCATCAAAATGTATTCTGTCATTCTATTAATATTCCAAATATTTTAGGTACTCTTTGAGTTACGTCAGTTTGGCCAAATTAGAGATTACAAAATTTTCAAATTTATAGCAAGCCCATGCTTCGCATGTTGCCGAAATAAGAGTATAAATGTTCCTTTTTATAAATAACTACGATATTATAATTAATACTATGTACTTATCCTAAACTTTAGATAAAAACATTTAAACGTTACCCAGTTTTACTATTAGTTCTATATCACCCGCGTGTATGCGCATCCTTTAGTACAATAATATTTATTCCGCGCGAATTATATTAGCCATCTTCTTTTACCATCCATGGGTATTTAAATAGACTTAATACTAAACAACTACACATAGTTTCAATATTGTTGATATTACTACTAAACAGACAGAAAGCCTAATCTGGTTTAACACTAAGGATACTTTCCCGAAATCTTGGAAAGGTTAATTTAATGTGCTAGTTTCACGAGCGAAGGTATGATTGAACTCATGTATAAGAACATTGTCTACTGAAGTAAATTGAAGCTTCAGTCAAAATTTTGTAAAAATATTTCTCACTCGTGTTGCTACAAAATATTACACACATATTTTCCAAATGAATAATACGCAGACATTAAATGATCACAATTAATGGTCAAAATTATTGATATTAGAAAATAAATGACTATTTTAGAAGAGATGTCTTATTATAATAAATAAGTAGTATAATATCATACATTCGCATATGAAACTAGCTTTAAAATATAACTCCCAAATTAAATACTGTCACAATAAAATGCGTCCAAAGAAACACGGCAAATATGACCGCACCTACTTGGGTAGTTCCCATAATTTGTTCTATGGAACATGTCGACCTTGTACAAAACAACATTTTTTTTCTCTTTTTGTTTGGTAGAACTTACTAGCTCTTCACCCAAATCAACCACTGGACACTGGGAATCTATAAGTTTTTCCCAAGATCTTCCATTATCATACCTGTCTAGTCATATTGAGATGTAATCAAAAAGCTTTTTTTCTAATATCAACAGTCAAGAGACTTCTTAGAGTGACACTATCGATTATAATGTACCGTTTAGTTCAATATAAGACTTAATTTCGTTTTCCATAGATTTGAGAAATATAAGTATGACAAGATTTAAAATAAAGCAACTTAGAGCCTTCACAGACGATGGATAAGAGCATGCATAAACTTAATTGACTCTTGAGTGCTTACGCACTACACCCGCTCCGAATTCTTAAACCACGCTCCAGTATATAGTTGGGAACATTTTGTATGGTGGCTTACGCACTGGAGCTATTCAAAATCTTAAAATGACAATTCGGATGGCTGTAGTGCGTACTGCTACCATAAAAAATGTTCTACGGCAAAGCCAGCCTGTCATTTTAAAAATTCGGATCGGGTTTAACTCGAGAACTCAAGTAAAACTTTTAGTTCCTTAATTTGTTGTTTTCGTCATTTATTTCCCAGGTCATTTGCGAAGTATCGGAAGCACTTTAACAAATTTACTAAAGAATAAAATTCGATTGAAACTGTCCGCGTTAATTGACATAAAACAATTACTATTTGCGGAATTTCATCTGAGATTTCGGGAAAGTTCGTGCTAGAGAGCGCAAGCAATTACCTATTACGCCAGCTAGTATATTTATGTACAAGTAGTAATTGCATCGCCAGTAATAGCCCATCTACACAAGTCGGTATTCTTGCAATTGACTTAATTTGTAGAATTTGTATACACAACCTTTATTAGTACCAACGTATTATCAGATCGATCCACTTCACTTCCATGTTGCTTGGACACGGAAAATTGTATTTTACGCGGATTGTGCTCGTAGTCAATCGCCAAACGCAATCAACCCAAAACATTTTTTTAGAGTTATCCAGAACCTTGGTGCATGGCTACGGGCACATTCTATTCGACCTTACGTCATTCTTAAAACTTCGACGACATTGACTGTGTGTAGATGGGCTTTTTACTAAATTACTAAACATTCACCACCCACGCAAAGCGCAGTGATTTTATAGTTCGAAGTTGTGTTTCACTACCATAATACCACTTACACGGGCGTCGCCATAGCAACGAAGCTTGGGTTTCAAATAGACACCATTGTTACCGGCCTCATAGTGAAACACACATCCGCAACAGACAAATAAAACATGCAGCGTTTAAACCCCAAAAAATAAATATAATAAAACCACTAAGCCCGAGGGAACATAATTTACAGGCAAACTATGAGCAATACAATAACAGAAAATAAATTAATTGCTGTATCCGTTTTGAGCAGCCGTCTAAAGCTCTTGGTCCGCACTATGTTCCGGGTCCGGATCATTTGTGGTAGTAGGAGCCCTGAAAATGTAAAAATTAAGCATTTTATGATAGAAACTGATTTTTTTTTATTAGACACCTACACACAAACAGCTAGTTGTGTGTCGGTCGTCTGGAACAAGTGAAATAAAAAAAAAACAAGCTTTTATTATTATTACCATCTAGCACTAAAGTACTCGTCAAGACGTATCAAATGAGCCCAAAACTCGACTTGTAAGATTTGATTACAGACAGGCAGACAACGGAAATTTTCACGATACGATAAATTTCCATGCAATTATAATGTGTTGCAATAATATATGTATGCCGTGTAAATTGGCATTAAGTCGTCTTTCATTTTCGAAGATGTTGCAATTAAAATAGGAACAATTAAAAAATGCCTTACTTGGTCTCTTCTTTAGTTTCATTCGCATTACTCCGTGCAGAGGTGGTGGGCACGTTAGTGTTTATTTCCCGTATAAGTTCAGGCCTCTGCGGTCCGTCGCGCATCAACGTAGCGGTGTTAGTATACCGTTGGGGTGTGTAATCAACAGAGGTTTCAGCGCGAGTGCGCGCCATGTTGCGGACGGCGTCCCGCAGAGCGATGCGAACTTGTTCAGAGTCGAACCGCCGTGGACGACTTGTAGACGCGCGCATGCTTTCTGCAAATACACAAAAGGGTTGAAAAGATTCTAACCTGCTGACGCAGTAAGATAGTAATAGCCGTTATTTAATTATGTTACTAGGGATATGATTATATGCATTACGAGCAAGACGCTCTCCTGATGTTAAGAGATAACGCTGCCCATTATAATCAGTACAGTGCTACCCAGAATTTCACAATGATGTGCAATTCTAGGTGGACTGCACCAACGCTTCTTACTCAAGAGTCATAAGATGTTAAGACCCTTTAGCCCAGTAATTTCACTAGCTACAGTGCCCTCCTACCGAAGCACAGTAATGTTTGCACATTACTCATTACTGCTCACAAGGTAGCAATTCATTACTATCTTACTAGGGATATAGTTATATGTCACGGCTAAAGCCCGTAGTCACTAGTCAGTCACTGTTAGTTTTAACCAAGTTAGGTAGTAGTACTAAGCGCACTTCAGTCTTTAGCTGGGACCATATTACTAAATTCCGGAATATAATCATATCCTTAGTAACATAATTATATTACGGTTTTTTTTAGGGTTTTTTTTTATTACTATATTACCGCGACATATCTACTCAGCCCGTATTCACCCACTGCATGGTATAGGTATATGAACCTACACCCCACGCCGATCCTTTGCGAATGTTGAAAAGGTTAAAACGGTAAGATATATTTAGTCCGTCATCAGTTATATAATAAAAAATATTAGATACGCATTTTTTATTTGTGATAATATAAATTGGCTGAGATATAACGCTTATAAGGTTTCGGGTGAGGACGCGCTACGTCACTAACCAGTTCAAAATGTTCTCCGACTCGAGAGATACAACACACTAAAGTTGCTTGGGAGACCCCAAGCAACTTTAGTGTGTTGTATCTACTTAACTGTATTTTTTTTTTTCATAGCTGTCCTTGTCTTGTAGTTGTCACTGAAATTGAGCCCAATAAAATATTGGCAAATTTTGCAATAAGATGTCTAAAGATCATGTAAGATGTGTTTCATTGATTATGTCTATATTACAGGCAATTTCAAAAAATTGACTTAAATTTATTTATTTATTTATCGACAGACTAATATTCCCTACATAATGAAATATTCTATAATTCATTGACTTTTCGTACAGTAACACACGTCATCGTTTCAATGTCATTCAAACGTTTATTTTAAAAAAAAACTGGTTTTGTGAGTTTCGAGTTTCTACAAATAGACTATGATTAATTATAATACTTATTTAATAACCTTACTTGAACACTTTTACATATCGTTGATATATAACGATTTAAAATACAATGACAAAAATTCATAATATATTCCCCTAATAGCTTCTAAGCAAGTAAACTTCTAGGGCCAGCGCACATCCGACGAAGAAGTATGCGAGAGCGTACCTTCGTCGTCCCCGCTGAACAGCGGCCGGTAGGACCCCGGAGTTTTAGTGGGTATATCCCGCCGGTTTCTCCAGCGGGGAGTTCCACATAACCACCCTGTCACTAGCGTTACAACATAACTGCTCAGGGTGGTATGCGTAAAGCATTTCCCCGGGAAAAAAAAAAAAACAAAAAAAGGGCCGGCGTACATGGCGAAGCGCGGTGAAGGGCATTTTCACTGTCAATAGGTACATTATCGTTTTTGTAAGCTTTGAAAATCGATTATCATATTAATTATACACATTGTGATAATTAACTTTCGATCATATTTCAACGCTTACAATAACTAAATACTTCTATATAGCCCAGTAAAAGAAGGATTGTGGATCGAAAAGTCGAAAGCAAAAAAACTAACTTAGGAACTTTGTTTGGACTAGTTAGGAGATAAACATACTAAAAGTCCCCACCCCTCCAAGGTGAGCTCGAGGGGGGGGAGGCCGAAGAAGGTCCCATTTTTAGGTTTTTTGCTTATATGTCAAAAACTGTGCGTCATACGATATTTTGTTGTACTACATTATAAAACCTAATAAAATTCTCTACAACTTTGGCCTTAACACTTTTTATCTATCTCCAATCGTTCTCCAGCTATGAGCTTCCAAACATGGTCTTATTTTTAAGACGCTTAAATTAGTTTTCCAAACAAAGTCGGTAAAAGAATCTTGAAAATAAAATATGACTAACTTCTGGTTGTCGTACCATGATGAAACTTTGCAAATGTTTAGAAATCTAATGACAGTTCAATAATTTGGTACCACTGAGCTGATCTGATGATGGAGCCAGGAGGTGTCTACTGAAACTCTTCGGTGGCTATTAGTAAACCCGTCGAGTTTGGGCACATTACATTCGAATTCATGAGACCTTTTCATAACACTTGCTGACGAGGGTCTGATAATGGACCAGGAGGTGCCCACGTCTCATCAATTCGAATGTAAAGTGCCCAAACTCGACGGGTTTACTAATGGACATTGAAGCGTTTTAGTGGACACCTCCTGGCTCCATCATCAGATCACCTCGGTGGTGCCAGATTATTAAACTGGCATCAGATTTCTAAACATTTGCAAAGTTTCATTATGGTACGACAACCAGAAGTTGGTAAAATTTTATTTTCAAGATTTTTTTACCGACTTAGAATGGAAAACTAATATAAGCGTTTTAAAAATAGACCATGTTTGGAAGCTCATAGCTGGAGAACGATTGGAGATAGATAAAAAGTGTTCAGGCCAAAGTTGTAGAAAATTTTATGAGGTTTCATAATGTAGTACAACAAAATATCGTATGATGCACAGTTTTTGACACATAAGCAAAAAACCTAAAAATGGGACCTTCTTCGGCCTCCTCCCCCTCCAGCTCACCTCGGAGGGGTGGGGACTTTTAGTATGTTTATCTCCTAACTAGTCCAAACAAAGTTCCTAAGTTAGTTTTTCTGCTTTCGACTTTTCGATCCACATGCCCTTTTTGGACACTCATTGACTGGACTAATAATGTTTTCACAGTAAAAAAGCTCTTTACTGCGCCATATCATACCTCCATGGCAACAATGAATTTCTTTTAAAAAAACTACACCTTCTGTTGTACTAATTAACGTGAGAAAATTTCAAATATTTATCTCTAACAGTTATAGAAATCGAGTAGTTCGAATCTCCATTTTTGTAGATATGTTACTGAATTCTTAAGAAATACTATTTTTTTTTTATATATTAATAATTATTGTTCCTCTGACATTTCTATACGTGCCCTGTTAATGTTTTGACTAGCAGTGGGCCAAGCACAGACGATTCGTAGACTTGTCTTGCTGTCAAGTCAAACTGTCATCCCATACATTGTACAATGTATTTTTGCGAATGTATAGAATGATAGTTTGACTTAACAGCAAGACAAGTCTACGCATTGTCCATGCTAGAGGGGCTGTTCCGTAAGTTTACCATAAAGATGAAGTTATGTTGAACGTTTTTGTTTTGTCTTTATAGTGTTCTATAAAGTGTGAAACTTCTCTCTTCCAAGTAGTATACTATTGTCATGGTTCGTCTACATGCGGCGAATGACTCGCCGAGTAATTCGCCAGAGTTGGCCAGGGCCCACAGATATATGCACTTGGGGTACAGATTATTTAAATCGAAAAACAAAGAGTCAATAAGTCATTAGCCACGGAGGCCTAAATGTACCCATCCTTGAAACTATCTTTTTCTTGAACTCTGGCAGAAAAGCCGAAAAGTGAACCGGAGTCATTCGTCCACAGACAAAAGTTGTTCGTGCATAGACAAAAGCGAATCGCCTCGGCCGAACCATCAGAGACTTAGTCTTGTCTCTTATGCTTGGATATTTCCGGTGGATGCCACTTACCATCCATGAAGCTCTCGAGTGTGGATGGCGGTCTCCCGGCTTGGACGCAGCGGCGCTTGCGCGACGGCATCCCCGACAGGTAGGCATCGCTGTACGGCTCCTGCTCCGAATTGTCACGCTCCCGCTGCGAGCTGTGGTCCCCTGTGAACACGGGCACCCATTCCTTGCCCCAATGCTCCAGGATCATTATAGGGGGCACCTGCCGACAACATCAACACTAAATACCTCTAGAGCCATAGACAAGCGCCAATAGGCCGGTCCACATTTTCCTTCCGCGACAATTGCGATAATCGCTAGTGGCTAAAGCTAAAAAAATGTACTGAGATGTCAGTCGTTGTGGTTCGTTTTTCCACATCCCATTTTTTAGCGTTGTTCTATAAACGATTGGGGCTTGTCTAAGCCTGGAGAACAGTAACGCGTTTGGTTTCCGAAACGACTTAACTATTTCTTTTTTTTTTTATTTGAGAAATATTTTATTCAGGTTTGAGAATAGGTATTTTTAGCCGCAGACAAAGCTACGCGAGTCAATTAGAAACATGGCCTGTGCCCTGCTAACATGGGTAAAAGATCCTACAAGGGTAGGGGGACCCACTAACGCGAAGAAGAGCGGAGCAGAGCTGAGCGCTTCTTTATTGGTGAGTAAACACTCATAATCTAATAATAATAATATTTGGGGTTTATACTCCAACAGAACAGGTTACCCTACTTACACTGTCAGAGTCAAATCACAAATTATAGGTTGTGTGGCTAACCTATATGTTGCAGTTTCAGGTCGCCGAGATTCCTACAAGGCCTGCAACATGACCTGACGACTGCCTCCTACATATCTTATAGGAAACAGCCGGGACCCACAGTTTTACGTGCCTTCCGAAACACGGTAGCGTCCAGGCGAAAATGTTTGCCACACTGAGATTTGAACCCAGGACCTCCGGCTTACAAGTCGGAGGTATGACCACTGGGCCACGGACGCTACAATCTAATCAGAGCGGCGCCGAATGGAGGACTTTTATAGCGCGGATCAATTAGTTATCAATCTTTCCTCTGCTCTTTCTCCGCCAGTGTAAACTCTCCTTAACACCGCGTAACGGACCATTGTGTTTTGCTTAACAGCAAGCGAACGCCGCGTCGAATTAAAATAGTTAAGTCTAATTACAATACTTTTAAAAGATGCAAACATAATATATGTTACCTCTCAACACTAAAACGAATGAATAAACTATGTAGTTTTGTATCACATAAAGTATGTTTCACGGGTAAATCTCACAGGTGAATTCTACGTAAAGAACGCGCGTGACAATGTGAGGTGCGAGCGCCGTACCGTGGCAAACTAACGCTTCGATCATCGGCATAGTTGTTCAACCCGCTTACTAAAAGAAAACTTTCACTTTATACACCGACGCGACGCTGTCTCTATGTTAACTTCAGAACTTTCAACATTATATTCACGCGTTGTATTTATTTATTCATAAGCTAAAATTAGTAATGCGGTTTAGATCCAGCAATGTAAAGTACTTTTCGTTTACTTTGTATTTCTATAAATACAACTTCATCTCGACATCTCTTACGCTAAACGCTAACATAACCTATATGTCATAAATGTAAGTATTTTAGCGCCAAACAACATGACCCCCTTTCTTCTCTGATAAAGGAATGAAATGGATGTGTCGTAATGTCCTATACAATTCTAGCTATAGAAATTGTTTGAAGTGAAGTTAAAATGCATAGTGTCATCCTTGTCGAACGTAGGATTTTAGAGTGAGCTAAAGAGCGAGTTATCAATTTCTCTTTAGTGGCAACATTTTCGTGACGTCACTATCGTGGCCGGTCCGCCATTTTACTCGCTGGTTTGTTATTGTTGTGAAGTTGTGAAGAGTCGTTGTTTGTAATTGAAATTATTACTTTTTGTAACTAAACAAATGGTTTTTTAAAGTGAGAGTGTTAACCCTAGATCTAGGGTTAAAAAACAATTGTCTGATGCCTTCTAAGTGCAGTATATTAGGTTGTGGTGCTGCCAAAAACGAAAATCGGCCAAATTTAACGTTTCACAAGTGAGTAATATAAACTTGTGTTGGTTACCTGCTTACCTACGTAATAACCCTTTCTGTTTGTGGTATTATCTAATGGAAAATCATAGGTAATTGAGTCATATTACTAATATCATAATAAAATAGTGTTTGACTCTGTATTTTCATTCTAGTGTTGTACCTAACAATATCGATATGATATTATTAAGCTATGTTTAAGACTAAAAATTTAAAATATTTTGTTTTTAACACCAAAGGAAGTCCTCAGTACATATTTAACATAAATTTATTGTTCACAGATTGCCTAAAAATGAAAATAAAAAACGGATGTGGTTGGAAGCCATCGGAAAAGAAAATTTACGAATAAATAATAAGGACCACTATATTTGCTCGTTACATTTTGAAGAAAGTTCTTTCAACAGAACACTTGATCTTTTAAGACTTCGAGATGATGCAGTTCCATCGTTATTTTTAAAAGTAAGCCTTATTTATCTAAACATATTTATAAGGGGACTAGGATACCTATTCTATGATAGGCTACCTACATACAAATAAAGACAATAAAGCTCACCTAACTACATATACCTAACTTACGTGGGAAAATGACTATACATAGAATGCTGCACACTTGACCAACACTCCGATGCAAGCATCCCATGTTCCCAAATTATAATTAAAAA
The DNA here is from genome assembly GCA_947507615.1 of Hemithea aestivaria. NCBI lineage: Eukaryota > Metazoa > Arthropoda > Insecta > Lepidoptera > Geometridae > Hemithea > Hemithea aestivaria. The sequence continues at coordinate 9,873,294 of OX382323.1, forward strand.
AAGAATTATATTCCTAATTAAACACTACCACTTATTCTATTTAGAGTCCAAATTCGTTTATTTACTGTAGGTATATACCTAATTCATATTTCTGTACATTTTGTTTTCAGCACCGCTCTTCAGAGGAACAGCGTTCATTATCAAACTATGTTGATGTAACCAACCAACAAGATCCTCACTTGGTAAGTTAATAAAAACATATTGTAAAACATTTCAAGATTTTTTTATATAAAATACTAGCTGCACCCAGCGGTTTTACCCACTGAAAAGTAGCCTATGTGCTATTCTAGGGTCTAAGCTACCACACTAAATACCAAATTTCAGCCCAATCCATCTAGCCGTTTTGGCGTGATTGAGTAACAAACATCCATCCATACATCTAAAATTTCGCATTTATAATATTAGTAAGATTTTATGTTTATGAGTTTACCACTGTTAGCAGGTAGGTATAATAATCAGAGTAGATCTTGTTTCATGATATGTGAGCCTTAACACGGACATTTACTGCATATCACTAATATTTCTGTACATCCTTATTTCAGCACCAGTCTTCAGAAGCACATCCTTCAACTTCAAATTATACTGCTGCCACCAACCAACAAAATCTTCCCTTGGTAAGGAATCAACAAAAACATAATACTCATTAAATACTTCTCACAAATATTTTTGTTGGTTTATCATTCATTTACTACGGCTATTCAATAACTGCTGTACTAATCACAATGTTATAAACGGGTAAACTTACTAATAATAAGAAAAAGGGTTGCTGCCAGAGTAATGTGTGTGTTCTTGATTGATAAATGGCATAGTCTTCCATCATTATTGATTTTTAATTTTCTCTGTTTAAATGAATGTAGGTTAATTAAACATTAGTATTTATATCAATGGATAATGACAACTCAATATTTTCTCGTCATTTCAGAGAGACGCACTCAACGAATTTAATCAATTGAAGGAAAAAGTTGCTAGTCAGAAAAGAAAGATAAAATGTCTCAATGAGACCATCCGCAGACAGAAATTGAAAATAGCAAACTTTGAAGAAATTATAAAAGATTTGAGAGACTCTAACATGGTAACGCATGACAACTGCTTGATTTTGGAAGAATGTTCTGGACCAAAGGACTTCCTTTTGAGGCAAATATCCAAAGCCAAAGGGCTACCTTTGACAAGACAATATAGCGAAGAGTTGAGAAAATTTGCATTGACTCTACATTTTTTATCCCCAAGGGCATATGAGTTTGTTCGATCGACATATAATACATGTTTACCACATCCAAGGACATTATGCAAGTGGTACCAGAATGTTGATGCAGAGCCCGGTTTTTGCACAGAGGCGTTTGTTGCCCTCAAAGCTAAAGCAGAAAATACGGATTACCCATTATTATGTGCTTTAGTACTGGATGAAATGTCCATAAGGAAATCTCTGATTTGGGATTCTAAGTCCCAAAAATATTATGGCAGAGTCAATTTCGGAATAGAAAACGAAAGCGATTCATTAGAAATAGCAAGTCAATGTCTTGTGTTTCTGGTAAATTGCATAAATGGGAAATGGAAATTGCCCGTGGCGTACTTTTTAATAACTAGCCTAAGTGGAGAACAAAAAGCATCACTTCTAGAAATATGTTTGCAGAAATGCAAAGATGCGGGCATAAAAATTGTTAGTGTCACTTGTGACGGACCGGCTGCTAATTTCAGCATGTTCCAACATCTGGGATGTAACCTCCAAGATATCAAAAAAACATCATTTGAAAGTTTGGATGACACTATTTACTGTTTCATTGATCCATGCCACGCCATTAAACTCATACGCAATGCGTTTGGCGAACTGAAATTATTTTACGATATGTACGGCCGCCAAGTAAATTACGATTTTATGGAGAAACTTCTGAAAATACAAGAAATGGAAGGATTACATTTGGGGACTAAAATTACTAGAGCCCATCTATATTTTGAAAAACAAAAAATGAAGGTGCGTTTGGCGACACAGCTACTCAGTAGTTCAGTGGCAGATGCTCTTGAATACTGTGACAACGAGCTTGAACTTGAAGGCTTTCAAGACTGCGAGGGGACAGTGAATTTTATAAGAATAATGAACGACGTCTTTGATGTGCTGAATAGCTGCTCAATCAGACCCCCCGGATGGAAAAAAGCCGTGTGCAATGAGAACATCGGGCTAATAGAAGCTCTCTTCGAAAGTGCCATCGGCTATATTGAAAAGTTGAAGTTGCCTTCTGGAGAGTTATTGATTAAATCAAAAAGGAGAACGGGCTTTATAAGTCTAATCATAGATATGAGAAGTACTCTTAGAGTTTTCATGGATTTGGCTATGGAAAAGAAACTGATTAAATATTTTCCTGTTTACAAAGTCAGCCAAGACCATATTGAACTGTTCTTTTCAGCCATCAGAGCACGAGGAGGTTTCAATAATAACCCAAATGCTGTTCAATTTAGAGCTGCTTTTAAAAGGCTATTAATAAGGGCTGAGATTCGCGACGGTGGCCTTGGAAATTGTATCCCTTTGGAACAGGTACATATACTGTCAATTTCCAGCTCGATTGATCCTATTACTTCGATCAATGACTTGACAAATAAAAAGGCTTTGGTTGAAATACCAGAGGATGATAGCAGTCTATATGAAGAATATATAGACTGCCTTAATCACTCTATGAGTAAGTACGCAAAAAGTGTGGTGACATACATTGCAGGATTCGTTGCAAGAAAGGTATCAAGAAACCTGAAATGCGCAAGTTGCGCATCGCTTTTATTTGGTCAACCTAGCACGCACCGTCACTCACTAATTAAACAGAAAACCCGAGGTGGGCTGGTATACCCATCCAAAGACGTGGAAGATCTCTGTAAAAAGGCTGAAAAACTGCTCAAAAGCAATTTTGAAAAAACGAAGTCGGAGAAGTACTACATGTACATTTTTTCATTTATAATGGAAAATTATGGCGAAAGCGAAAATACCTTTGCCACCAGCTCCAGCGATCATGACGCGAGCCATAAATATCTCCTGATGAAGAGTATTTTAAAAACGTATATCAACATTCGTTTTAGGTATTTCGGAAAAAAAAGTACGGAAAAATTGTCAGTACGAAATTATTTAAATAAAATCGTTTTATTTCGTAATGAATAAGCTTTTGTAAATATATTTTTTTATTCTTACCCTATTTTGTTTTTCATTATATTTTGGTGGTTGGTAGGTATTGTAAAGTGTTTTTCAGTATGATCCCTGTGACAGTTGACGCCATTTTACTGAAAACTAAAGCTGTGTCACAACAAAGTCAACCTTATTCTTTGTGCGATTAAGTTCAGCTATCATGAGGACCGTCCTGAAAAAAAAGTTATAATCTAAATTGTCCAAAGGCGCTATTAGAGCTTACTTTTTAAGTGAAAGTCTACTACTCCCAGCCAATCACGGGTCGGTGAGCCGTGACGTGAACATTTGAGCAGCAGTCTTTCACTAAAGGAAAGCAAGCGGTCTTATTGCTCCCTAACGGCCGGTTCCTATATTCGATCTATCCCTCGTTTTGATATCATAGATAGAAATTTGACACATTTACTATAGAAAATGTGTAAAATTTCTAAAATGAGGAGGTTCTACAACGTGTTCAAATAATCATTAGAATAGGAAAACCATTTTTTTGGTGGTAATTTTTTTTTCTTTAGGTTCATAACGATACAATATTTATTTTTATTATGGTAGTCAACCAGACGAGTCGATATTCCAAGTAGGTCGGCACCACTGGTAGCGAACTATGTAATAATAATATTTAAGTATGTATTTTGAAGTCTACGTTGGTATTATATAATTTAAATCATGATTACTATTTTAAGGTATATAGTACTTTTCCTATTTTGTTTATTTGGCGATTCTGCATAAAAACTTAGTAAAAACCCAACATGTCAGATAACTTATCGATATCGGGTTGTCGTAGGGTACAACACTAGTTTAAGGAGTCCGCCATTTTAGTGTCTGTAGGTATGCACGTTTTTTTCGTAGGTATGGCAGTTCCATATGTTTCCTTGTTCTGAGCCTTTCTTACTTATCTCAAATATTATCTTCGTACCTGTTCTAACAGTCTCAGCCAATGACAGGTTATAAATCACTATTTATTTGAACGAATGAACACAATGACAAAGATATTTGTGAGAATATAACCTAACTTTCTCGAGCACAATGTTATCTGTATACAGTATGACGCAATCAAACTTCCATAGTGTATATTAGATCACTAAATTTATTTTAATATATTTTTGATTGATTAGGAATGCTTCTTTTGTAGTTACGATGTTTTAAAACGCGATGTGATGTTATCTTAAGCAAATGGATTTGAGCATTGACGGTTTGACGTTACTAGTACAATGTTGCCATAATCACTGGGTAAATTTCTACCAATATACTAAACTATACGTTTAGTTATGTGGCAACTTTTTGATAGTGTGTCAAATCAAGGACTCAGAATTTGAGGTCATGTAGAAGTTCGCGAAGGTTATTCCTAATACAGTAATACCCCGGCTTACGCTATCCCGTTTTACGCGAATTCGGAGATACGAGGTTTTTGTTTTTGACCATGCGCATTGTGTGCTCGATTTACTGTTTGTTCTATTTTCTGTTGTTGTTTATTCATTTTTCTCGTGGAATATCATTTGCGCATCTAAATGAAGCTATGAGACAAAATAACAGATAACAGATTACGCAAACTGTTTGTTTATTTATATGCAAAATGAACCCCGATTTACGCGAATTCGACTTACGAGGATTTCCCTTGGTACCACCTATCGCTTTAAGTCTGGGGTATCACTGTATTATACAATACAATACAATAATACTTTATTGCAAACCTGGTTACAAGAAAATATAATAATTGATCAATTTCAGAAGGCTGAGCTAAATATTTATTTGTTTAATCGATTATTATACATCGATAATATTTATTATTCATGTTATATTTATTAGGCTAAAATATCGAAGTGTGGAATTGAATAACTGTAGATATATACCTAAATTAATAAATATTTAACTTGAAAAGAAATCAAAAGAAATATGGCATTAAGAATTTATATTAATATTAAGAGATTGCTGTATGCGATAAGTCGGTAGGACTTTATAGAAAAACTAGAGGTAAATATCTAGTTTTTTTATAAAGTTAACCAGTATAAAAATAAAGGATTTTCTATGGTTTCCCGAATCTAAAATTATTCGCATTTCGAGTTAGTATAGTAGTTAGTTTAGAAAAAAAAATACTTCACTACAAATTAGTTTTTTTCCAAAAAAAAAATTAACTAGTTATTGTACATTTAAAAAAACTAGCAGTTTGAAAATAGTCCTTGATTTATTCCAGTGTTTAAGCTACCTACCTATACATATACCAAATTTCATCTCAATTGGTTAAGTCATTTCGGCATGAAGCGGTAACATTGGAAATTGGCATGCAACAGGCATCCACTGTAGCCTATTTAAATGTTTTTGAATTTGATTTTGACATACAATCAAACACACATAGACATTCCCATACTTTGGCAATAGCGGATCGGACAAGGTCAAAAAAATAAAAATAAAATAAATAATTAGTCCGCAATTTTAATAATAAAAAAATATTTGAGACATATTTTTTTGTTTGAGAATAAAATAAAAAATGGCTGAGATATAGCGCTTATAAGTTTTTTCGATAATTTTACGCGTGATGTCATAATTACCGAAAACTTGTCACACATTCACACACAAACAACTTGTGGATCCATTTTGCATCCACAAGTGACGTCACTACCCCCTCCATGTGACTTCTTCTTCTTCTTCTTGTGGTGCCATCTCCTATGACCATGTGTATCCTTCTCCATGTGACCTTAGTGTGTTGTAGATCACACGTTTTTTATTAAAATTACAAATTTAAAAATACGTATCCAATATTTTTTAATAATTGTTCTCGTGTGTTCATAAGATTTGAGACAAACTTTGTCCATAAAAAAATAACTAAAAGATTACTGGCTGCTTTTTTCATTTTCCAAATTTGAATTTAGAATGTTAACTTTAATTTATTCGATTTTCAAATTCATTTCTTTCAATTTTCTCGTGATGGAGGGAACCAAAGAATTACGTGCGACCGCTATTTAAGGCGGAAAAAAATGGAGATAATCCGTGAGGTGAAAACTTTGAAACTCGCTCTGCAGACATCTCTCTCTGATATGTCGCGAGTTTCAGTCAACAGAATACTGAAATATGATCTTAAGGTAAAGGCGTACAGCCGTAGGAAAATTCACTTTTTAAACGATAGCCTTCGTAAATTGCTACGTGAACGTTGTCCATTACTGCTTAGGACACACGATGCGAGGAAAATACTCTTCACCGTTGTGAAAATCTTAACGGTCGAAGAAAAGATCAACGGATAAAACAATAACGTGTATGCCAAAAGTAGCAAGAATGTCCCAGCTTTAGCACGGAATGTCTCGCGAGCTCATCATCCGGCTAGTTTAATGGGTAACGTATCATAATACCTACGGTCATTTCAACTACGGTCTATATAACTATGGTCGAATGGCCTACTGTTTAAAATATTGGTTTGACTATTGGACATTTCGCCTACGTTCATAATATTATGTAACTATTGGTCGAAATCACTAATGGACGACACGCCTACGGTTAACTCACCTACGGTCGATTGAGCTATGGTTGATTAAACTAACGGACGATTTGCCTATTTTTGACTGAACTAACGGACGATTCACGTTTAATTTTTAAATCATGTTTCCGGCTATTAGTCAGGTATGATAGCTAAAAACGACTTGTTTTTAGTACAGAATTCAGGGCAAACCGAAATTAGTTGGTTAGGTTAGGTTTTAACAGTGACCACAATGCGCTAACCGAGCGAGCGAAGCGAGCGTGCCGCGGCAGCGGCCGGCGTAGCGTCAGATACGAGTTATTTTTTGATACCTGAATGATTTCTATCTATAGATGTGCAAACAGCTTATTATGCCGCGATGCCATGAAGATGATGAAAGACGATGCCAAAATGCCAGAAGATGCCATGACACATTATAAATCATTCAGTAATGAGGAAAAACTCGTATCTGGCCCTTCGCCGACCGCTGCCGCGGCACGCTTGCTTCGCTCGCTCGCCTCACGCATTGTGGTCACTATTCAAACCTAACCAACTGATTTCGGTTTGCCTAAAAACTAAAAACGCATGTGACGCGCGTACGCGCGTACTAAAACACGCGGAACATAGAAATTATTAACCGTAGGTGAGTCGTTCATATATAGTTGAATTAACCAATATCTCAAATGAACATTAGACGATTCGTTCGTTACTGCACCTGAACATAGTTTAATCAACCGTAGGCGAGTTGAACTGTAGGCGAGTCGTCCAATATGTGTAGTGAACATAGGCGAATCGACCGTAGATATATCGACTGAAGTTGAAACGACCGTAGGTATTATGATACGTAACCGTTTAATGGTATGGAGTTTCGTGTGAAGGTGTCACTCTGCTCCATTTCTACCAACAAGGCGTCCTTATCCCGCTGGATTATTTTTTATGGACTGAATTAGAGCTCAGGACCTGCCGAAAATCCCACTCAAACTTTAAGTCACTAAAGCGAGCCTTTGTCCGAGAAGCATAGCGAATTCCACTGGAAAAGATTCGTGCCGTTATTGATGACCGGCCAAATCGTCTAGGGCCCTTTATACAAACAGCACCCCTGTTGTCATTTTGAATGATGATTATATTTTATTGATGATAATTATTATCAACTTAATGTTTATTAATTTTTTTGGAAATAAAAATATGCAACTTTTATTTCGTCTTTAAACTTATGAAAACACGGGGTACATTATAAAAAAAATTACATAAAAAGCATTTTTTGTCCGATCCCCTATTATAATATTAGTAGGATATTACTTACAAATCTAACAGAATCCGAGGAGCTCTGTGGTGATGAAGATTCCGATGGATTAGAAGTGAGCCTGCTAGCAGTACCATATGCGTTTCCAGCTCGGAACGAAGTTCCACTGCGGTATGTAGCATGACCCCCGTTCTGATACGCGGTTTCATTACGATACGAGTTTCCATTCTGGTGTGAGCTTCCATTCTGATGGACGCTTCCATTCTGTTGTGACATCGGATTTCTGGCCGACGTCGAAGGATATGACGTCGACGCCAAGCTGTGTAATCAATCATTTTAGATATTATACTTCTGTAATGTTATTAGATGTAAAGCGGTTTAATTTGTTTTTAGGGTTTCGTACCTCTTAAAGGAAAAAAACGAAACCCTTATATATAATCACTCGGTTGTCCGTCCCGTCTGTCATCCAATTGATTTTTTTGGTCTAGTCTTCACTCTTGACTTTTCAATCGTTAACTCAAAAATATGTTAAGAAAATCTGTTGTTTAAAAAGAGTCAATACTCAACCTGTTATGGGCCGTCGACGTAGTAGCCGGAGGCGTGTAATCACGAGCCTCTTCAAACGGCGGCATATCTTCGTCCGGAGTGTCTACCAGGCCGGGCGAGTCCGTGCTCGGCGGTGATTCCGGAGAAGGCGGAATATCTCCGGATTCGGACGAAACGAGGCTCTGCGGCGAGGCTGGTGACGGTGAGACCGTACTTTCTGGCGTCGCCGGCGAAGCGACATTCTGCGGCGGCGTCCCGTCCGGCGTGCGCGGTGCGAACGACTGATTTTCCTGTGAGGAAACCGATGCGTCTCAAATTGTTTTTGGGGATGAATTGAATTAGTTTCTAGCATTCTTAAATTAAAAGCCTAAATTCAAATGAGGTGGTTGCAGCCCGATCGAGCCGCTCGGGAGTTTAACGGTAAAAAACTGCTAATGACTTTTTTTAATCTCGACTAACTCTCCGATCGAGCATGGGATAATCTGAAAACCAGGATCCCCTCACGCAGCATTAAGCTGAGCCTATCCCAATTGACTGAAGGTGGCTATAAGAACTCCATAATTAAACGATGCAACCCCTTCGAGTTTGGGCCCATTTGAATCGTCTTGATGAGTACCTTATCATGCTAGATGGTTATAATAATAAAAGCTTGTTTTTTAAAAAGTTTGTTAAAATTGTTTCATGTCAATATCTTTTTACTTTTTTTACTTACATCCAGCCTAGCCTCGGTTGTGGCTCCCTGTGAAGTCTGCGTGCAGTTATGGCTCATCTGAGGGAAGGATGAGACGGAAGGAGTGCTGTAGACTCCGAACTCGGCGGCCGCGGACCCCGGCAGCGGTGCTGGGACGGGGGCAACTTGCGGCGGCATCACTTGCTGGTTGGACGGCTCGCAAGTGCGCGGCACTTCGAACTCCTCGTCGTCGTCGTCCTGGACATACATCATTCATTATAAAAACACCGTTTTATTAATTTAGGTCGCTCTTACACAGGCTTAACCGGGACTTTTAATAGGCGTACAGAGACATTCAACTCCAACGTGAATAGGCACCTTTGAGCTTTTTACAAGCTAATATTTACTTTCACCTGTCCGTTTTCATGCAATATTACCTCTATTAATGACATCGAGTTGATTTGATGATGGAGTTGGAAGGTGGACATAGGAACTCCATTATTTAAACGATGCAACCCCACGAGATTGGGCTCATTTGACTCGTCTTGAAGAGTACTTTGGTGCTAGATGGTAATAAAATCTTGTTTTGAAAGTGTTTTTAACTCCTCAGCTACTAGCGCTTCAATTGTTTTTAGCGGGGATGAAATGAATTAGAATTAGTTTCTAGCATTCTTAAATTAAAGAATTCAAACGGGGTGGTTGCGGCCCGATCAAGTCGCTTGGGAGTTTCAAGGGTTAAAATTTTACTTGTCATTCAGAAGTAACGGGTGACACTGAGTCTGTCTGAAAGTCCATCTATAGAATTAAATTATTATTAAAATAATAAGTAAAAGTGATAAGATAAATAAATGTCATATATAAGGATTATTACATTTACCGGGGGTAGACTTCCTTTGCAGGAGGTCGTCTAGGTGGGTACCCTAACAGTGCCAGTTATTCTACCGCCTGAGCAGTAATGAGTCGACATTACTGTGCTTCGGTAAGAGGGCACTGTAGCTAGGGAAATTACTGGGCTAAAGAGTCTTAACATCTTATGACTCTTGAGTAAAAAGCGTTGGTGCAGTGCACTTAGAATTTCACATCACTGTGAAATCCTAGGTGCCATTGTACTAATTATGGGCAGCGTTATCTCTTAACATCAGGAGAGCGTCTTGCTCGTCTTCTTACTTCTACGCATAAAAAAAAGGAATATGTGACCTCAAGTGGAGTGTCCTGAGGTCTGGGCTCCACGCGGCGCAGATATTGAGTAATGTCGGTCGGGCGCATATTGCGGTGCACGGCCGTAAGGGTCTCACGCGACAGCAAACGGAGCCATTCACGAGTCGCAGAGTCGGCGCTCGACGTCATACGGATCTGTTTGAAAAATATATAATATTATACTTCGTTTCAAAAACAAAGATAATTTTTGCGGTGTTCGAAGGTTGTATATCTATGAAAATGTCATAGATATATTAACAAAAACTGTTATATCCGATATATCTTAGGATATATATCAGATATATTATGAAAAATATCCGATATATATCCAATTTATTAAGATATTGATCCTTTAAACCCTGCAAATTAGCTAAAAAAAATTCTTTGTTTTTGAAACGTAGTATAGACATAGAGATAAACATATTACACACCCCGCTAAGACTATTTCTCGGCTATAACACCTGCACCAAGCACGAGAGCAGGCTGAAAATCAGTAGTCAGGTTAGCCCTAGGGTTAATCTGATGAAACGCTGAGCCTGTTCCCATTGGCGAGCACCTACATTAAATTTTTAACACACTATGTAAGCTTATGCTGTAAGACAGAGCCAATAAATTATTTTCATTTCATTTCATATATAATATATGAAATGAAATGAAAATAATTTATTGCTCAATAGTTTATAATATTGCTCAATGCTCAATAGTTTATTTGCCACTTTAATTAACCACTTCTTCAAAGAGAAGGAATTGGTACGGTAAGGAGTTAACACAATAGATCCTAATGGTTGTTGCTGGCTTTGTCAGTACCTGTTATAAGATAAAAACACCAATTCGAAACCACCGCATTATTCTACACTACCCAGCGGTAACGAATATCATCTAAGTTTAACAGGCCTAATGAAACTTATTGTTTCAACGGACATCATCACAAAAGTAACATACACATATCTTTACGGAATAATTTTTACAGAAAAGTGTGTTAAAGGGATTATGTAAGTGGCTTTATTATAATATTGTCTATATACATAATATGATTTAAGACTGCTCTGGACTCTGTTTAACGCATTGTTACTATGTTGCTGCTAGCCGCGAGGACCTATTATTGGCTTTTTGTTACTATTGTAAGTTTTTATAATTTTGTTTGTAAGCTGTTAGTCTTCCTAAGATGCATTAAATAAAAAAATCCAATCGGTCCTGATTGGTCGAGTTAACTTTTACGATTTATTTAAAAATGTATAGTTACCATGAATGTTTCATTGACAGTAAGCAATCCGTCAAATCCTTCGTGGCACAAGTGTAGAAACACCGAGCACAGATCTATGTACAGCTGGGTGCACAGATTGTAGAAACGCACCGCCAGCTGATCTGTATAAATAAATATAATAATTCATAAATATCGGACATATTATTGTACTAAAAAATTCAAATTAAATTATCATTTATTTCAGCCAAAAGCCATAATATATTCTCATAATACAATACGAATTGAAACTTAAAATTTATATCTAAATACACACATAGTAAAATATAGAAAATAATTAGTGGAAATAAAAAATTTAACAAATCAAATTAATTCAATTATTTAACCATTAAAAACAACACATTATAATAAATAACCATAAACATATATAATTTTTTTTTTTATAGAAAATCTAATATTAAAATAGTCAAATAGACCACCCCTGGCCGTTCCCGGTGAAAAGGTACCAATAACACAACAACAACTACGTTTCCGAGTTTTTATGGCGCCAGACATTATTTGCACCAGAAACGAAAGAAATTTTTTTTTATCAATTTTATTATAAACTAACATAACAATAGGGACCTAATAGTGAGCAAGGAATGTGAAACATTAGAGTGGTCAAACAGTACCTGAGTTAGCTTCGGACATAGAGCACGATAAAATCGCAGGCAAACGGGCACGCAACAACGCGCGCAGAGTTTCCCGCAAATTGTACGACGTGTCTATCGGTGTGTATTCATTCTGCGAACAAAAAACATGCTTTTAATATTTACTAGTGGACCCATGCGCACTTCGTGATTAAAAAAAATTGTCGTCATCCCCATTTTTACGATTCCGTGGTCAACAAGGAAGCCTTATAGTTTCGCTTTGTCCTAGAAAGTTGTAATTTTGCATAGAGGATTAGATTCGATTTTTCTACGGCAGACTTTACTGCGCGTAGCCCGACTAGCGCTTGGCTTATTTATTTGATCTACACATTAAAAACAATTAAACTTAGGTTATTCACAATGATCGAACTCATAAAAGCGACTCGATGTCTTCGAATCGATCGCTATCAAATATCATTGAAATTTTGAAAAAAAAAACGACAGCGACGCTATCGCCATAACATGTGGAAATCGAGTACAGAATCCATCCATGAACAATTTTTTTTATTAAAATTGCACTGTTTTTTTCAGTTGCATGCACACGCACATACACGCATGCGCACACAAAATCAAATCTTGTAGGTGTTTTATTAGCTATAAGTAGTCTAAGCTTTTTTGATGTGTGAGAAACTCCGCTAAAACGACTTTTTTGACTACTCGACTAACACCGGCGCTCGAGTATGGGATAGTATGGGACTGAAAACCAGCGCTGCGCAGTGGTTTCTCCCTGTGCCGCACAAAGCTGAGTCTATCCCATTTGACAAATTGTTCAAATTGTATGCTTTTTTCGTGTGTATCTTTTCTGTTTTTACCTTTTTATATTTTTTTACATGTATTGACGTGGTATTTTGGTGGTTTAATATAGAATTCTTACCAAATCCTGGATGTAATGGCGATGCCTGTTCAGCATACTCTCGATGACCGTGTTGAATGCGTTAAACGCCCCCCTGCGGAGCGCGTGGTCAAACAAACGGGTCAAAATGCCGCGCAGCTGTATCCTGACGAATGCAAACTCGCCGGGCATCAGTACGTCTGGCAGTTGTAGATTTGGCATGAACGACTGACGGGCCTGGTGACAAAAAAAAGGATTATTATTATTATTAGGTTAGGTGTACTATCATTCGTTCCTTATTTTTGCTTATCAGTTTAATTTTTTGCTAAAAATCTTTATCCTAGCCCGATATAAACTTACCACGAGAACGAGGAAAGCGTTGAGACCTCCATCTTGGCAGATGGGGCCGACAAGAAGCTGAATCATTGTGGTGATGTGACGCTGTAACAAAAGTACAATTATACATTATACTAGAGAAAACGCGCATTTCGTAACGTCTAACAGAAAATGATCAGTGTTTTCTATAATACTATATTATGCATGTAATTCTATCAGTTTCTTTTTTATTATGTATTCTTTAACTTATCTTTATCTTATCTATAATTATTATTGGCTTGCAATTATGTATGAAGATAGTAATATTTTTACTATATCAGCTATTGGTCTTCCTAAGATGATATATACCTAGTCAGGTCATAAATTCTGTCACATGTTTAATATAAAATTATTGGAACAAGTTTATTTATTATGTAACCATTTATATACCAAAATGAACTTAACAAAACATAGATTCTTATGACAATAAAGTTTATTCAAAATGACCTCCGTGATTTTGAATACAGGCCTTCAATCTGCGCGGCCAGTCGTCTATCGCAGCACGAACGAGGTCCATGTCAATATCGGCTGCTGCCTTAATCAAGGATGTCTTGAGTGACTCCAAATTGGGATGAGGCTTTGAGCACGCCTTTTCCTCCAAGTGTTGCCATATCTTGTAATCTAACGGACTCAAATCTGGACTGGAGGAGGGCCAGTCTTCGTGCCGGATGAAGTCGATTTCACGCGCCGCCAGCCAGTCTTGTGTGCTCTTCGCTCTATGAGCTGGCGCCGAATCTTGTTGGAATACCCAGTGCCTGTTATTGAACATGGTATGAGAAACAGGTTCCACAAGGTTCGTCAGGACTGTATTTTGATACACAACTGCATTCGTTTTTACACCTTTCTCACAAAAATGTACCTCTGTTAAGCCCCAATAAGAAACTCCCAACCATACCATGAGCGAGGATGGAAAATGACCTCGTTGGACACGCGGAATACGGTTGCTCGCTTCTTCACTACTGTGTGCGTACACCTTATCATTTTGTTTGTTGTAGCTCTCTTCTACGGTAAAAATTTTTTCATCCGAAAAAAGAATTTGTCGATATTTTTTTCTCGCGTACCGCTTCAACAAAGCGCGGCATCTCTTCAGTCTCAGGTCCATTAGACGAGCATTTAAACGATGTCCTGTTTTTCTTCGATATGCCCGAAGCCCTAAGTCTTCATTTAACACCCTTTTCACCGTGGTTCTGCTTAACCCCATCTGAAGGGCCAACAGTTTCTGCTTACGTTTGGGATTTCTTTGAATTCGCGCCTTCACAGCTTTTATCACTGCTGGAGTCCTAACAGACCGAGGGCGACCACTTCTTGACCTGTCATCTACACTAGAGTCTTCATTGTATCGTTTGATGGTACGATAAACGAATCTTTTGGTTATATTCAAATTTTTCAGTATGTCAAAAATTTGAATTGGCGCGTAACCGCAACGATGCAACGCAATAACTGCAACACGGTCTTCTTTAAGCGTCCACTCCATATTTAAAAATGAGTAAAATTCTAAAAAGTATACATTTTTATTTTCATGAATAATTCGAAATTCGAATTCAATAAACTTTTTTGTGGCCAGCATTCTAAAAGAAAAGTTTTTACTGTGTGACAATACTTATGACCTGACTAGGTATATTAATACTAGACATTTACCCTATTAATAAACGTAGACTAAATTATTTAACTCTGTAATATGTAATAACCTAAATGTGAGAAATTATAATACGAACAAATTATCGATAAAATATGTAGCCGGTGCAGGAACGACCGGACCCTACCACGTAAGCAATGTTGGCGGCATTGGCGTTGTTAATTGTCACTGTCATAATCGATAATCATGCCCGTAATGTTGGTATTGGATCTTCTTGCCCGTTTCATACATTTACATTGAACCATTTTTTTTGTTCTAAGTGCCGTCTCTTCTCTTATATGCTCTTTGAGAGTGGCCTTGAATACTATATAGAACATCTGTCCCGGCAATGAATAGAAAAGGGCATAGGGTAGGGACAAGTATTTCCAGGTATATAAGTATTGAGAAATTTACGCGTTTTAAAGAAAAGATATATAATGTGTTAACTTAAAATAGAACTAAAATATATAATCCAGAATTAATAATATTTTATACTTAAATAGTTAAATATGAATAATTATATATAAATAATCAAGTTACTTACTTTAATTAAATATAAATAATTAATAGTTAGTACATAAATAATAGGCATTGTTTAATAATTATAATTTCCAAGTAAATAATTGACTTTATAACGTACTGATAACCATAACTCACGCTTGACCTTGCATTAGGCCGTATATGACTGTACGATGTGCACTCTTCGCGCTCTACCTTCAAAACGGTTGGTTGTATGAAAAAAAAGTTTAAACAAAAGTTGTAGGGAATTTTATAGCCTACAACTTTTATAATAAATGCAAATCTCATTTAACCGATAGGAAGCCAGATATTCGCGAAAAACCGATTTTTGTGACCTTTGACCTTGAATATCTTGAGACGCGGACACGATAACGATTGTGACTTTTGAGACAACATTTAGAATGACAAAACAAAGGTTCATACCAATTTGCAGCTTATTATCTTTCATTCCGAGGTGAAAGCCCTAATATGACTGGGCTAAGAGTAGGTATACAAAGGATAACAGATTATTTTAATATTATATTATATTATATAATAGGTAGATAAACCTAAAATTGTTACGTTTTTAGACTTTAATATTAAATCTGTTATACTTAATTATTATATCATTTATCATCTTAAAAATAGGTTTTTATATATTTTTAAAGATTAATATAGACTCTTTAATTCTATTAACACGTTAGCGCGAGCATGCCGTTTTTTCGAACTATGCATGGTGACACATAATTTGCCCACATAATTGAGAACGATAACTATGCGAAATGACGTATTATCTCAAAAACAAAAAATATAACTATTCACGACAGAACGTGAAATGCAGTCTAGCTTTATTAAACGTTCTGTCGTGTAGCATAGGTAAATATTAAATTAACTGATTTTTTTATAAAAATAAAAAGACGTGATAACAAGTTGTAACACTTCAAACAGCCATTCAAAAGACGAAGTGACGTTCTGTCAACGAACGTGTCTTTTAAAGTATTCTATGAATTACAGAAACGAAACCAATTTCGCATACTTTCTTCAACGATGAATAATAGGAGTAAAATATAAAATTCGACTGATATTTTAGTTTTGACATGATATTTCTGTTATAAATTAGATGATTTTCGTTATGTTAGCTTTCCTCTATTTATTGTATGCTTTCCGGCTTATTAGGTGCGTGGAGTCAGTAGTTAGTGATATACGAGCGGCGAGTGGCGAGATGACCGCACCGCGCCGTAGCTAACGCGAGTCGCAGTGTAGCCTAGCGTACGAGTAGCGTAGACGTAGCGCTTGGTGTGCGTAGAGCGGGACCCCAACTCGGCTCGCGATACATTTTAATAATGTTTTATATGGTTTATTACAGTCCCAGCTGTTTACCGGCCGTACGTAGATTCGATTAACATTTGTTATGAGGAGCCGCTGCTCGCCGCGCGTTCCCTGCTCCACTAACGGCCGCAGATCAACGCCCCGCAACATTACTTCTACATTTTTATCACTTAGCGAATTGGCTGTAAATTAAAAAAAAAATGTCAAAATTTTTTAATGAAAACATAATATCATTGAGTTATTTTGTCGAACTCAGTTTTTCTTTTTTGTGGTTGCTTATTAAGGGTTTTACCCATTTTATCATAATTGTTATTTTACTTTGAAGATTTAATGGCAACGAATGGAAGGTATATTTTTACTCATTAACCACTGATGCAAAAATTAGTATCTACTCAGTACATATTACGTTGAAATGGTGATCGGCGACTTAATAACATTAAAGCCGTTGTGAAAAACCGTTGTGGAACCTCATTTCAGGAAATCTTACCTCACTATTAATCTTGAGGTAATCCTTTTTTTATACACTACCTTTTTATCCGGCCCCAAAATAAGCCACACTAGCCGTTTTTAAAATGCCGAGCCCCAGTAAACATGGTCCATTATATAATATCATCTACATAGTTGGAATAGACTAACTAGTATAATAATATATACTTACATATCTAATTTACAAAGCACTTCTGTTTATTGATGTACTTTACTTTGAACATTACGACAAATCCATCAAGAAATCAGATATTAACACGATTGGATTAAGTCTTGTCGCTGTTACTTACATTACCTAATCGTGATCGTTGCTTATACGAATAATATTTACCGACCTACTTACATATTATTTACTAAAGGACCCGCGCACATTTCGTAGCGCCTTACAGAAAATTATATATCGGTGTTTCTCGACTATATTACGCATGTATTATACATATAAACCTTCCTTGAATCACTCTATCTATGTATTTAAAAAAAAACCGCAACTAAATCCGTTGCGTAGTTTTACAGATAATAACATAATATGTTTATTATGGATGAGGTATATAATTCGGTTTGTGTTTGAAAAAATACATTGTAAACCAGACTACACACCATGTCACACTGTGCATTGCGGTGTCAAATTTTTCTTCGACAAAGTTTTTGACACTTTGTTTTGTTTCGGTACTTTGTGTTGTGTTAATAATACGTACATTCACTTTAGAGCCAAATCACGAAAACTTACAATGACTGTTTGACACAAGCTAAGTTTGGTCCCTCGAGTTTTACAGACTGTGGGAAACATCCGGCTCTAACAACAAGTCGACTCTGTAACCTAATTAATTAAGTACTGATTCGTTGCATTGTCATCCGGCAAACGTGTGTGGCATACTAAACTCCGACTCAAACCATCACCGAAAGGTGGTTTTCTAACAGTGTAGGTAAGCTAAATTTTAACTACTGAGATTAATCCGGTTTAAAAAATGTTACCTACCTATAACATTGAAATATAAATACTTAATTTTGTACATTGGTTGTAATTCTTTATAAGTACCTCTAGTTTGTTTTATTACGACTTATTGCATTTTTCGTCAAGTCGACCAGAGATTATTTTGTTACTTAAGGCAACCACCCCTTATTTTTTATAGTATTGTTTATTGAAAACGATGTTCGGACTTTCCTGTATTATCATAAATGGATTTATAGCTTGACAATGGAGAAGGAAGAAATATTAATATAATTTATTTGTATCTACCTGTACCATTTGTAATATCTATGAAATATATATTATGGAGGACGAACCAACTTGGCAGTTGAGGAGAACGTGATGGAATGAATATAATCCTAAATTGTATGAATAAAATGTCTAATATTATATTATATAATTAGTGTTATTGAGATAAGAAACAGCATGAGAATTTATTCGAAGATAACTTCTGAGAAATGTGATAGATGATGATGGTGTTGTTGTGCTGACCAGCGCAATGACTAAGGTGCCAAAGTACTTTTAAGAGATGGCGGAAGAAATTATTAAGAATATTATTGTGTTAGTTTTAAAGAATACGTATCTACTCAGTAGTGAGCTCTCATAATGTATAATAAGTGTATAATTAAATTATGGACGAAGTACGATTTATGCACAGGTATATTCAGAGACATAAAATTTTGTAATAATACATAATAATATATCACCCAATATTTACTTTTAAACAACTTAAAATTTTGTTATTGACCCTATGACGAAAGACACCCTCAAATCTACAACAATTTCTGAATCACCTACCGATACATCAGCCTGATGCATTCGTCAAGAGTCAGCCTTTCACCTGACGTGCTGTTTTCCACAAGGGCCTGGAAAGCTTTAAAAAAATAAATGTTACTCTTATCTACCTAAAAAAATAATCCAATTAACACTATTGAAAACGAATGTACAACCTTGCACTAAAACGTAATGTCAACCACATTGCCGAATATGTCCTGCGTATCCACTAAAAGATTGGCTGGAGAATATGGTCGGATACGCAGATTATTTATCAACAAAATCGTCTCTAGATTCCTGAGGGATAATATGATAAACAAATTTCACTTGAAGGGTCAAGACTTCAGTGTTACTGACGCATGAAGTTCCCGCGTGTATATGAATTTATATGTATAAATATTGCACCTCGTATATCTACTTTTATATTACTATGTTATAATATTAGTGGAGAGCGACTACATAGGGTAATATTCATTAAGAATGTCCAGAAAGTGAGATATAGGAATAAGTTAATAATTATTATTAAATAGCTTCTTTATATACCTGCATCATACATTATATAAAAAGATGAATTATATATTATATTGTATCTTTAATATATTATAAAGATCATATCTAAATAAGTACCTATAACGGTTAGTCCTTATGTATTTTATAGTGTTGTGAACCTAATATTCTATTCTTGTACCTAAATCTTTGCCTTGTCTCTATAATATTGATCTATTTTACAAATTTTAAAGGTAGAAATCTACCAAATATATATAAGGAATTTTGAGAAAAGTATATAACTTATTATTTAACTTTCCGAATCGGAATAGTGGGTATACTTATAGCGAAATCAAAATTTTCGTTTGGGGGGCTAAGCCTCCCTCTGCCTGGTATTGTTTCAAACTAAGATTTTGAAGAAAAAATCTTGTAGAGGGGGCTAAACCTTACTGAGAGTTACCTTCACAGGTTCTAGCATTTAGAAAAGTTATGCGTACCTACTACCTACGCATGAGGTATTACATTTGGCAGCTTGAGCCCCCTTCCCTTACACTAGTCTTTTTATCTGCCACCGGACACACATTATAATACTGTAAGAAATATGAAGTAATTTAAAAAAAAAAAAAACTTTATTTATCAACCAAATATACAATCACTGAAAGCATTGGAAAAACGATGGCAACTGCTTTAGTTTTAAACAACTGTGTCGCAGGGGCCAACGCCCCCCTCCAGAAAGGTAAAAAATACATTTGTGGTTATTAAGTTTCCTTATGTTATATAAAATCACAAATCATGACATAAAGATTAGGTCCCTAATAGGTACCTACTTTCTGATGTAAGTTTTATTATAACAAAGAAGATGACCACTGAAATTGAAGATGACCCACCGATATTATTTATTAATCACTCCCTAGCCAAAATATCAAAGAACTTTTATAAACTTTCGTCTAAATTAACATCTGTTAAAAACTCATGCGATTATAATTAATTGTGTATTAAATTTCCTCACCCTCTATTTATCAGCTAATAATACGCGGGAGTAATGCCGCGGATAAATGATTCTTTCTTTCTTTCTTACTAGAAGAAAAAAAAATATCTGAGAAAAGCGACGAGTATATTACATTTTCTAACTACCCGTCGAATAAAAACATACCAGGGAGCGATACACGACACGATTGAATTCATGTCAAAGCGACTCGTCGACTTATAATCACTCTCTGTCACATTTCATAAAAATTAAAAAAACAAAGACAGCGACGTTATATCAACTTGGTTATGGAATACACATGCTGCAAATAAAACAGAATGGAAACACTCGAGGTTGTGCTATTTGCTCATTGTGCAGACAATGTGATAGACAGTGTCCTATTAAAACTTAAATTATTCTTCTAAACCCTATCCTTTCGATTGTGATTTGTAATATTAAAGTCACGTAGAATAAAATATATATCTATATATTACAATCTCACAAGACTTTTTAACTCCTTGTGACTATATTTTATGAAGATCTTGACAATACCTGGCTACTCGATAATTATTTAAAATCTTTTTATACATATCTATTATACATTTAGGAAATTAGAGTGATATATAATATCTAATAAATATTAGCTATTGTTAGGTAGGTACTTAATTCTTAAGTACCCACGTTTACTCGTCATATCCAAATAAATCTATACAAAATAGACAGCTACACGTATACAGGTAGGTACTAACATTTTTGGAAATTAAATACATAAAATAATAACGTTCCTGTTAGTCACCTAAACACGAACCTACGAAGTTAATAATAATATTAATATATGGGACGGAAGTGGCAGGTGCCGTAGTCCTAGCAATAGCCTCATTAACCATCCATTTAGAATACACATCCATAGCCTAGTTCAAGTAGTTTCCATTAATTAGCAATAGTCCTGTCACTTGGCGGAGACGGTCTTTGAGCCCATTTTCTATGGATGGACTCGCAGACAGACTCCAATAAGTGGCACCCATTACATTATATTAAAAGCTCAAAAGGGCCTCTGCGCGTTGGACTTTTTTGTCTCCGTGTACGCCTATAAAAAGGCCCGGGCTAAGCCCGTGTTTAAGAGCGACATAATAATAAATGTAGTTAGATTTGGATCGTGAATGCATTTAATGTAATAACTACATACTTATATAAAATAGTCAATGTTACTCAAGATTCACGTTAATATTACCTATATTCTACTCTACAATAAGTACCTACTTACCTACATAAAACAAATTTAACCTAGGCAACCTTCCCTTGTGCTCAACTGTATATTATTTATGATATCTATCAAATATAAAGGTATACCTACTTGATATTAAAACTTTTAAACGTATGTACCTACTTCACATAGAATTTATGTAAAATATACACTGTACCGAGTAGTAAATGTTGGATGAAATTTAAATATAAAAAAATAATAAATTATATTGGTGTTAAATCATAATTGTTAATCAAATTGATGTTTCAATAGAAAATTAACTACTTACTTCATATTATACCCAACACATAGGGCAATATAATAAAACGTTGTTATCTTGCACTTGGTGTATTAGAAAAAATAAATGCAGTGTGCCTATATGTAAAGACGAGTTATGAAGACGAAGATTTATTTGTTTATTTATTAATACTTTATTAAGATTCAGCTCATAAAGCCAGTTTCGCACTCGAATTAAACTAAGAGGACACCATTGCACGATATAAGTACTCTGAAATAAGCTTACATCAGTGTGAATCTGGCTTTACGTCCGTAACATACGTAGATAATTAAAAAATATAAAGGTAGCCATACAATCTATATTTTCTATACGAATACTGGACTCTATCTGTAACTATATATTATATGTGTGTAGTCTTTACGTATGTTGTACATGCAATGTGTACTTATCTACCAAGTTATTTTGGTTTATTTTGTAGTAAGAGATGTGTTGAAGTTGTTTTGTTAATGTAATAAATGATTTTAGTGAGACACGTAGATATAAATAAAATCAAATAACTACTACGTTGTTTTATTGCTTAACCTGATAAATATGTCACAGTAAGATGGTAATAGCTTTAATATAATTATTATATCCCTAAGGATATAGTTATATGGCCAGGATATATCTAATAATATTATAATAGGTATAGAACTCATATGGCCTTTTGTCCGCGGAGTTTTAGAGATCGTTTACGATCGTTTGCGTTACTCGATACAGTTGTGTATCGAGTAACGCAAACGAGGAACTCTATATATCGAGTAAATTTACCGGAGGATCTGGCCCCACCAATCTCTGGTCAGAGGACTGTAGAGGCCATCCGCCCGGTCCTACAAAAGTGGGTTAGGCGGCGGTTCGGCTCCTTGAGTTTTCGTCTGGTGCTGATACTTTCCGGGCACGGGTGTTTCGGTAAGTATCTGTAGTCTGTAGGTACCAGATTGCGAGGTGAGAACAAACTCCAGTTTGCCATGAGTGCGGGGCTCTAGAGGACACCGCGTCCAATACTCTGGAAGAGTGTTCCGCTTTTGCATCGCAGAGGTACACACACTCAGCATGCATAGGTGATGATCTCGCTCTGTCAGGCCTTGTTAATGCAATGTCGATAGTGATATATCTTGGCAGGCTGTGGTCTCCTTCTGCGAAAATGTTATGACGCAGAAGGAGGCTGCGGAACGGATTAGGGAAGAGCACGCTCTTACTGATTACAGATCCTCTCCGACATAGACGAACGGAGGTGAGGAGGAGGAGATTTGCCACCTCCTCCCGCCTGTTTAAGTGGGTCTCTGGTCTCATTTCATTTCATTTCATTTCAGGTACTGAGGCCTTATAGTGTGGGCCTACTGCTGGGGTGAGATGGTGAATGCTATCGTAACCCCATCTTACCCTGTTCGGCGGAGGACTGTTCACGGAGGGTTTTAGTGGATGCAAGTCCCACTCCCACACTCCCCCTTCCGTCACCCCCGTAGCGGAAGGGTAAAGCGTAGGCATTTTCGCTCCTTGAAAAAAAGGATATGCAGGAAGCGGACCGGACTAAAGTACGGGGGAGTCCCTGAACAAATAGAACTCGTGTAACTAGGCGAAGCAACGCACTTGACGGTACTTAATGAGTCTTTTCCTGGCAACATAATAAGTATTATGATCGCACACCGAGTGCGTTGGGCGCGGCGGGGATACCCACTAAAAATCCTGAGGGTGTTCCTGCGGGACGCCATAATGCCGCGATATTTGGATAGGTTACGTGTTTTTTTTTTGGACAGGGATTTTATTATTCACCACTCTCGCTCGAAAAGGGTCTCTCTCGTCTTTGGACATCGACTTCAGGCAGCAAAAGCCATTTTTGCTCACATGTGAGGAAAAGTGATTTGAATTTAGAACACAATAATTTTCATAGAAAATAAAGGAGGATGGTATCTTCAGAAACCCATTTTAGCCTCGTGATTTGTCTAGGGGCCACTCAATTATCACATTGGCTGCGGCGGCGTTTTACGAGAGCGGGATGATAAGTATAACTAGCCTAATAACGAAACACTTAACATTCCGGGATAATAGTTATTTGTTATACAAGAGTGCATAGTTGCTTTTTAACCGCGTGCGCAGTTTGTATGACCGAGCAAGCGAAGGATTCTAAAATTAAATCACGAGCTAAGCGAGTGATTTAACAATTAGAATCCTGAGCGTTAAAGAGGGAATCAAAAGAGCACAAGGTCAAAAATCTTTGCACTCGAGTGTGACACATAATTTTTCATCCCCTCAGTGAGGAAATTACTCAATGCTAAGTTTTTTTTTTAATTTATTCTCACCATGGATGCGCGCAGTGTTGCCAGTGCACTATCTTCAAAAGTAACCAGTATTCAATTTTAATTTACGTAGGTACGCTTACTTACCTATTCGTTTTAGTGATTATTTCCTCATTTTCAGTTTATTACAGTGAGAAATCGTTAATAAAAAAGTTATTAAAAAGTAATAGAAAAAATCTTGCTACAGTCCACTCTCGTTAATTCGAAACTCGAGGTACTCTTAAAATATTACGAATTATCGAGTGTTTGAAATATCAAATGGTTCGAAATTTGTGAGAGAAAATAAATATAACTTCGAATTATTAAGTGTTGATTCGTGTACATACATGTATTCATAATGTAAATTAATTAATCGTTCGAAAAAACTCTGTTATACTGGTTTGCTTCAAAGCACACATTGCTGCTGCTCAATAACTTTTTTAAAGAGAAATATGTAGTGCCTGAAATGCTTTTTCACCGCTTTCGTTTTGTAGACGGAGGCTTTGCAAGGTATCGAATGAGAGAGAGACTATTCTTCTCATCTACTTTTTCGAATAACTTTTTCTTTTCAGCCATCGTCAAATATTTATACTTTATAGACCTCTTAACTAACACAAACTTTTAATCTGTATACCAACGAAAGAGTAACAGTAACTGAATGATGACTAAACAAACCAATTCATGAGAAGTGTGTGTCAAATAGTCAAACTAATCATAACAAAAGCCAAGGTTCGTGTTCACTGATACAAATTTTAACTTGCCTCAAAATGTAGGTACTTACTATACAAATTGTACGGCGGAAAGATTGTACCGTACAATCTTTCCGCCTCCTTCACTCTGCAACTTTGAATTGTCGAGTGTTGGATGCCGATGAGTTCGAATTAACGCGTCGTTTCGTTATAAAGCAATGATTTTTTCGTTCGAATTACCAAGTGCATAAAAATGTATTGATTTAGTTCGAAATATAAAGAGATTTTGTAGGGAACTCGTGATTGCTTTGAATTATAGAGAGGTTCGAATTATCGCAGGTTTGAATTAACGAGAGTCGACTGTACTAACTTTACTCGGATTGAACAAGGAGAATCCTTTTTGTAAACAAATGAGTTCCCACACCAAAAAAAAGATTAAGTAATGGAAGATCCGTAAAAAGAAAAAGATTTCAATAAATAAAATAGCTTGAGTTTATATTTTTCTCAAAATTCAAAGATTTAATATTATATAAATGATATTTTTTTTTTGCGTACAGATATTACTATTTATTCATCATCATCATCATCTCAGCCGTAAGACGTCCACTGCTGAACATAGGCCTCCCCTTAGGACTTCCATATGTACCGGTTGGAAGCGACCTGCATCCAGCGTCTTCCGGCGACCTTTATAAGGTCGTCTGTCCACCTTGTGGGTGGACGTCCTACGCTGCGTTTGCTAGTCCGTGGTCTCCACTCGAGCACTCTTCGACCCCATCGGCCATCCGCTCTCCGCGCTATGTGGCCTGCCCATTGCCACTTCAGCTTGCTAATCCGCTGGGCTATGTCGGTGACTTTAGTTCGCCTACGGATCTCTTCATTCCTGATTCGATCACGTAGAGAAACCCCGAGAATAGCCCTTTCCATAGCTCGCTGTGCGACTTTGAGCTTCGAGATGAGGCCAATAGTGAAGGACCACGTTTCGGTGCCGTAAGTCATCACCGGTAACACACATTGATTAAAGACTTTCGTCTTGAGGCACTGAGGTATGTCGGACGAAAAGACGTTGCGTAGTTTCCCGAACGCTGCCCAACCGAGTTGGATTCGGTGGTTAACCTCTTTCTCGAAGTTGGACCTACCTAATTGGGCTACTTGTCCTAGATAGATATATGAATCCACAACTTCGAGTACCGAGCCTCCAACAGATACTGGGATGGGCACAACATTGGCATTTGACATAAGCTTCGTCTTGTCCATGTTCATTTTTAAGCCCACCCGTTGGGAAGCTCGGTTGAGGTCATCGAGCATCATGCTGAGTTCCTCCATCGACTTTGCCATGACTACGATGTCGTCGGCAAATCGAAGGTGAGTGATGTATTCGCCGTTGATATTGATGCCAAGTTTTTGCCATTCCGGGAGCTTGAAGGTGTCTTCCATTGCGGCCGTAAACAGTTTATTATTTATTAAATTAAAAAAAATGTAAAAAAAATTGTAGAAGAAAAAAAATTGTGGGAATGGCATCATCGGTGATTATGACAGTTGTTCAGAACATTTTGTGGATCGGAGTGAATTTTTGTTATTGAAAAAGTTGTTTTCGTTTGGTAAAAGGTTCTGTTAAGTTATTGTTGTGCTGTTATTTGTTACTTTTATCTTTTAATCATTAAATGTAAATAAATATTTAAAAATAACGTTTTGAGAAAATAAATTGTTTTGAAAATACAATCTAAAGTTTTGCTTGATGTTATTTTACGTAACCTTTGTCATGCTGTCTATACATCTAGGTATTTTCATGCTTAGCTTATATATTATTATAAATTTTTATATTTCATAATAATAGTTAGTGGTTAAGCAGTTTTATCCGATTAACAAATAGTAACCTAGTTATGTGTTATTCCAGGTCCTGAGGTACATAGGTACCAAAATTCATTTTGGCGTCAAGTGTCACCCGTAAACCGATAAATACACTCTTTATAAGGTCATTGTACGAAGAAGGAATGATCATAATCCACCGCCGAATATATCCACATCATGTCTTTTTAAAAAGTTATTCAATTATTATTATAAAAAAATAGACAACGATTTAATTTAAACAAAATTTTATAACAAAATTTTGCAAATTTTTAATTTCTGCCCTTTTGTTTTTATTTAGCTTAGGTATAAGTTTGGTCAATATCTATTATAATAATTATAAATACGGCACAAGCGAAACCGCGCGCTGTTATTATATATAACGATTCTTGCTTCAAAAAATGTTTATTTGCTCTGCCTCTCACTTTTGACACTAACATATAGTGACATTAAGGTGCTTTCAAAAAAGATCTAGGATTATGAAACAGAGTATAGATAATGTTATAAAAAATTGGCTTATTCTATTAACTCTGCTAAATTAACTATTATTCACTATTACAGTCCTATATAATTAATTTAAAAAAAAACACTATTGCCTCGAAATGTAACTTATATCTAAACAGCTAACGTAAATAGTTTAAAAGAAACGTAAAATGTTACAAAAGTGACTTACTGGCAAGGCTGATGGTGCGCACAAAGCAAATTAAAAAAAAGTTCACCAAAGAGGTTCTGCTTCCGCGTTTAAAACAAATTTTAAAAAGTTGTATGATAAAATCGGCACCATAGATGTGGAAGTAAATAGGTTTAATTATGGTTTTGACACACAAACTCAGTGCACACGATGTTCTAAATTCAAATTTAGAGTTTAGAGACTGGAAAAGTCCATTTTACCCTCTAGAGGATAAAATGGACTTTTCCAGTCAGATATCGAAGAGTAAAAATACACTTTCCGAGATAGGGGGATGAAAAATTAATTTTATTTTTCGACATAGTCTCCGTGAACCTCTATGCACGTATTCCATCTTAGTTCTAAAGCAGTAATGCCTTCCATAAAACGATTTCTTTCGAGGCCTGCAAAATACTCGGCTACAGCGGCTATGACTCCATAATTTGTGGCAAATTTCAGTCCGCCCAAAAAAGTTTTGAGCTTAGGGAATAAGTGGAAGTCTGATGGCGCTAGATCAGGCAAATCACACTTCAATTTGTTGATTGACCCGAATCCTTTTTTGATCATGCTTAAGCAATCGCGGCACCCAACGGGCCGATAACTTTTTCATATTTAATTCCTCACTTAGGATATGATGTACCCATAGGCGTACCCAGCTTATGGTCTAGGGGGGGCAGGCAAGGGCGGATTCAGATTTTTTTACTGAACTTGAACTTTGTGCTTGTGTTATGTGCCATATGTTTTAACGTTGAGCAGGTAGGACCTATTTAAAGGTACGCCATACTTTGATTTTGGCTCGCACATAGCTTCTGTCTTCCTTTAAATAGCGCGAGCAGCTTGCTGCGAGAAAATTTTAAATTTTTGGTAGCAAAAATAATGCAGTTAATTTACTGCGAGCGGAAGAAAAATTAAAATATACTTCCATTAAAAAGCGCGAGCAGTTTGCTGTGAGCGCCAAGGATATTTTATATTTATGACAAGGAAAAAAGTGCGGTTGACATGCTCCGAGCGGTAGAAAAATTATAATATTCTTCCTAAATAGCGCGAGCAGCTTGCTGTGAGCGCCGAGAGACATATATATTTTTGGCAACGAAAAGAGTGCGGGTAACTTGCTCCGAGCGGTTGGAAAATAAAATTATTCTTATTTAAAACAACGCGCGCAGTAGGCTGCGCGCGCTGTTAAAATTTTATATTTTACGAGATTATTAGACTACGAAAAGAGTGAAGTTATCTTTCCCTGAGGGGTTAGAAATTTAAATATTCTGACATACTTATAGCAGCGCACATAGCTTGCTGCGAGCGGCGAGAAAATTTAATAGATATATTGGACAACGAAAAAGTGCAGTTAATTTGCTTCGAGCAGTAGGAAAATTTTAATATTCTTCCGTAAAATAGCGCAACGAAAACCGTGCAGTTATCTTTTCACTTATAAGAGCGCGTACAGCTTACGAGCGCCGAGTACCTATTTTTTATATTTCTGACTACGAAAGGTGAGCTTAGTTTGTCCCGAGCTGCAAGAAACTTGAATGTTCTTACTAATAAAAGCGCAAGCAGTTTGCTGCGAGCCGAGAAAATTTCAAATCTTGATTATAAATAAAGAATGTGCTAACGGCTTATTTCGAGCCCCAAGAAAATATTAAATTTTTGACCACGAAAGTTACATGTAAGAGATATACTAATACTACCTACGAACTTGGTGCAAGTGCCAAGAAATTTTATAAATATGATGACAAAAAGTGTGCTTTTAATAAGCTCCGAGTGGTGAAACAATGAAATATTGTTACTAAAAAGCTAAAAAATATGTATATACATATATAATTCTGACTACGAAACGTGTGTGATCGCCTTATTGCCAGCGCCAAGAAAATTTTATTTCTTGTTCTACAGATATTATATAAGACATTCCTGCCCCCCCCCCCCCCCCCCCCCCCTCTGGGTACGCCTATGGATGTACCCGTTCTTTTGAGATACCTGTAGTATCAGCTATTTCAGATAACTTCAATCGTCGATCTGCTAAATGCATATTTTGTACTTTCACGACCATTTCCTGAGTCGTGACGCTTTTTGGACGTCCGGGCGGGCTTCATCTTGAACACATGTATGACCGCGTTTAAACTCTGCCATCCAGTTTTTTACTGTGGCATAAGAAGGAGCACATTCACCCAAAACATTCTTTAACTCGTCATAGATATCTTTCCCCTTCATGCTCTTCATATGAAGAAACTTTATCGCCACTCTTTGTTAAATTTTATCCATTTTGAAAACAGTTGATGAAATATATTTTCAAATGACAAATAATCAATAAAATTTTCACGCCACCAAATTAAAATTTAGGACAAAGGTGTCCAGATATACGAATTTAACAAGTGAAATTTAAAAAAAAAACTTTTTAAAAACAAGCTTTTATTATTATTACCATCTAGCACCATAAAGTACTCGTCAAGACAAATCAAATGAGCACAAACTCGATGAGGTTACGTCGTTTAATAACGGAGTTCCTATGACCACCTTCCAGCTCCATCATTAGATCAGCTCGATGTCATAAAAATATTGCATTGTCATCCAATTTATATAGGCATGCAAAATTTCAGCTTAATCGGACACCGGGAAGACTTGCAAGATTTGATTACAGACAGACAGACAACAGACAGGTGAAAGTAAATAAAAGCTTGTAAAAATGCCATATATTTTTTTTAAAGTTTTAAATGGCAGAGGCTAGTTACTTATCATCCCGCCCTCGTATATAACTATCACAGGTGCCTGAAATTAATTTTGTATGGGAAAAATCCTTTGACAAAACATAACGTTTGTTTTTCAGCACTCGCGTTCCGACCTCAAAAACACAGCATTTTTATACAACGAAGTAAGACGCGCAAGACGCTCTCCTGATGGTAAGAGATAACGCTGCTCATAACTAGTACAGTGCTACTCAGTATTTTACAAAGGTAACATTCTGGGTGCACTGCGCCAACGCTTCTTACTTGAGACTCTTCAGCCCAGTAATTACACTAGCTACAGTGCCCTCCTAACGAAGCACAGCAATGTTTGCATATCACTGCTCAGGCGGTAGAATAACTGGCACGAGTCGAACTCTACCGGGGGTAGATTTTCTTTGCAGGAGTTCACAGCTGTTGTGTTTTCAGCAGTCAATGTGTTAAGTACACAAACTAAAGTTTTTTTTTTTATGTTTCGTACCGTTAAGTCACTCACTGCACTCAGCAGTCATAATTTGAATCACTCGCTGCGTTCGTGATTCAATCTTAGACTGCTTCGCTAGCTTGTGACTTAAACTCAGTACTCACAGCAAAAAACAACTTTTCTCACATGTTGCACAAATACTTTATATATTCCGCCTCCGCCGTACACACGCACTGCACTCCTACAAATATTTCACTGAACTCTAATAACTAGTATATCCGTAAACATGAACCGTGATATAATTATATCCCCTAGAAAGATAGTACTAATGAATTACTTATAACTATGTTCCGGCATATAATCACATCACTAGTGATATAACTATATCACGGCTATTACTACCTTACTGCGACAAATATATTATAATGTCTTCTAAATAAGGATGGGTTTGGTTTGAGGTAAAATAAAACACAATTATATAGTATACGTAACATTTATGATTCCAAAAAAACATGTGTTAACCAATGTTAATCTTAACATAATATTATCTACAAAAATACACGTTCGTTATTTTTAACCCTTCGCCTATTTATTTTCCGTGTCAATATATAGAGATAAGAGTTCATAATAGATCAATACATTGCGATATACGAAGGGTTAAAAATGTTAACGGACAATGATCAACACAATAATAAGATGAAACCAAAAAAAAATAAGAGACAAAAAATATTTTAACAGGGCCCGACTTACAGCAGTAACTTCATAGAGATATACCTCAGAGATACCTATGCAAATATATCCAGATTAGTGATTTGTATAAGTTGGCGCTAAAGCTTCACTTATTTGATTCCTATGTTTGGCACGAGACATACGTGTTCAAAGTCACGTGTATCATTGCTATGCAATCACACAAGTGTTAATAAGTGAAGCTAAGTCTGTGGGCCTAGCATGGACAATGCATACACATGTCTTGCTATCTAGTCAAACTGTCAACCTATACATTCACAAAAATACAATGTATGGGATGACAGTTTGACTTGACAGCAAGACAAGTCGCAATGTTTGTGCTTGGCCCACTAGTGGCGGCTTAATGGTTTCCGATTGACACTTTTTACTCTGCAATTTCGCTGTATGAAACTGGTTTCTTATATAATTATATTCTAGCCTGCGTCCATCTCTATTTGTCCCAATTTTGGTATATAAGATAATTGATTTTTGATATAAGATAATTGATGAAGCGTCTTCGTATAAGGAAATTGTAGAATAAAAATAGTGATTTAAATAGTATGGCAAAAAAATAATCCCGGCCATTAATACACTGACTGGATATACAAACATTCTAACGTACTTCACATTAGTATCTTTAACCCATCGAATACATATAAATCTGGGTACGAAAAGACATTATTCAAACGTTCCATCTATTTGCCCTCGCTGTTAACAGTGTCGATATAACATAATGAATTATGAAAAATTAGTGTTTTAGTACATTATCTTATATGGAAACAAACTCTGGTCTGCCAAAATGTGGGAACGTTGTAGGATATGAGCTCGTGCATACCAAACAATAGGTAATGGGATACAACAAAACTATGAAAATTCGTTAGAGAATGAATAGGTACAAGTTTAAATATTGCAGAAAAAGCCGTTTTATTCCTCGCAAATTAAGGCTAATTTTTCTAAAAAGCAGTCAATGATATAAGAAAAATTTAAATATCTAAATGACACACAACTCAAAAAGTGTATAAGCGCTTACGCACTACATCCAACCCAATTAAAAATAATCGTCCGGCACATCCGTAGAACATTTTGTATGGTGTCTTACGCTCTATAGAATTCTGAAAGAAAACTGTAGTGCGTAAGCTTTAATACAAAATGTTCTACAGCTACGCCGCCCCGTTTGTCTTTTAAAAATTAGTATTTTTCTTCTATGGATAAGTAAATGCAAATTACAAAACAATGTTCAAAGTTCTGTGTGACCCTTATTGAAATAACGGACTTGTCATTAAATTCAAACTGACCTAAATGTGTGTAAAACCAAAATACACTTTCACTAAGGGCCGCCTTAACTTTCGACACACTCTGTGCCGCAGTGTCATTTCTCAAACAATACAAATCGTCAAAAACATTTTATAAATGAGAATTTCACAATGCACACATTTGCACGAAGTTGATTGCAGGAGTTATTTAAGAAAGAGAGAGATAAGACTACCATTTTAAAAAGTTGTTAGTGGGTATATTGGCAGAGAAAATATATAGAAAATGAGAAACTTGCATCATGCAGAGAGAAAGGGTAACCAACATATCAGGTATAAGAGGTGGCTAGATGTAGCTTGTTTCTTTCATGACTAAAAAACCATTTTCCATACAAATAATGAAACACAAATAAATATAATACTAAGTGATTATTACATACAACGTTCCATCATTATAGTGGTATTACATCTAAAGCTGACATGACTTAAGATATTAAAAGGTTAATCAAAGTACAAAAATAAAGTTTCATTTAGGTAACATAGAAATATTTCTTTAGTCTAAAATGAATTATAATAGTCCAAATTTGTAATAACTATGAAAAGAATACACGGGAAGAACAGTATTTGAAACAACACTCTTCTCCAGTACAATGAAAACAAATGCAATTCACAAATGTGCGTAGACTTGACATGCCCATTGCCCATAATGCAGGAGACTTAGTCCACAATGTCAACGCAATATCGTGAATTGCAAAAGTTACATAATGTTATTATGTTATGGATAAAATGTTAGAACCGTTAATTATTATCAATATCTAGTGTATTATAAACTGTCGTTACGATTGTAAACCGAAAATATAAGATATAAGAAAATAAAGATCGCCAGTTTTATTTATTTTATAAACTGACCATGCTTAGCCGATAAATCAGAATCGTACTATCTTTTACCGAAATTGTAGACTATCATCTGATTGGCCACTAGATTAATTAGCGATTCTTACAATTTTACGGTGGCATATACAGACCCAAAAGATAGATAGACCCAAAAGCAATTAAAGTAACATTGTATAAATGTAGCTCGCATTCGACTGACTACATTGTTATTTCTCGCAATACGTCACAACTCGCACGCTGCAAGTGAAATAGATAACAATTCACTACCAATAGCTCGACTTGCCTCGACACTTCATATGAGTGCGAAAGTACTTCCAAGACTTAGATTTTAAAAAATGGAAGAAACGGTACAGGCGTCTCAAAAACGGACAGCTCCAATTAGATTCATGCACACAATTTTACTTCGGGGCAAGTCGGAACGACAAACGACACTTTCCGACCCAGCAGGCTCGAGTTTGGCTATAGCAACGATAGCACGTACCATATCTTCCCTTTTAATTAATTTTAATCTAAGTTTCAAGACGAGTGCAGGTTGCTAGTTGATTTGCAGACAACTGTTAAATCAAAATTGTAGCAAGTCGTAAACGAGCCACTTCATTTAGTCCGTCATGCCAGCTCGAAAACTTATTTGATTAACATTTAACACATACTATTTGATTATGTATACACTGAAGAATGAGTAATCTTAATATAACACACTGGCAACACTTTCACATTCGCTTATCAAATTATAAAATTAAAATGACACCTCTGTCTGTAACAAATGCAGCTTAAACTATACAAACATGCGCAAATAATAACAAGTAAAAGAAGTTGCCAGTGCACTGAACCTTAACTAAGTAATGGAATGGACAATACGGCACTTAATTCATAAATTATATACTGTGACGAAAAATCACGACTATAATATTTTTATTTCATTATTTTCAACTCGTCAAATATTGAAAGGAAAAAACGAACCTTACGCTTTTAAACTTCTAAACTTAATTTATACAAAAATGTATTAACAAATATACGAAAACGACTCCGTTTATAACATAGAGAACTAAACTTACATTAAAATGCCGTATTACCACGCCCGGGGTTGCATATCCTCAAGTAAATAAAACCTAGTGTATAAATGTTTAACTTATGATGTACATAAAATAAAATATGACATAATGATACAGAGAAATAAAATAACTAACACAATATACAAAAAAAGTTGCATTAGGTACTCACAAACGCCATTACGTGAACTGTGTAAAAATAAATCACTTTGAGGGTCAGCTACTAGAGAGAGAGAGCAGAGTGTTTTATTCGAAGAGTAATGGCAAATCCTAGACTAGGCACGACCTTCACTTTGTGAAGAAAACGACTAAGAAGAAGTCAGCTACTATTTTATTATAATGTTTTGAATTGACGACCTCTGTGGCGCGGTGGGCTGATACCCGCTTGCAACGCAGAAGGTTGCGAGTTCGATTCCCGCTTGGGACAAATGTTTGTGTGATCCACAGGTATTTGTTTCTGGTCTTTTATTATAAGTTTGTATTTACAAAAGAAAAGTATACAAGTATTATATCCGTTATCCTAACCACCAAAACACAAGCATTAAGTTGCTTAGCTTGGGGTTAGGTGGGACTGTGTGAAATATCCTGACATATTTATTATTATTATTTATTATGTAAATACATGATAGAGATGGTGCAATGTGTGACGAATTCAGCTTTATAAACAAAACAATCTAATGAATTTGAAATCATATGCATTGTAATAACTTACGCCAGGGAAAACGCAACCCCCTTTCAAAATGACCTAATCGTAACATTTAAAACTGTTAAATATAATGATTATATAAATGGACGTGAACGTGCACATTTTTTTTTAATCTATAAAAAGGAACAGTATACGTTCTACCGGACCGCTGACCACAGATACGAGTCACAATTAAACTTGAGATATGCTCGAGCTGTGTCGATCAGGACATGAAACATTGTATGTGGTAGTACTAGGTTATATATTTTGGTCCGGTAGACGTAGGCGTATGTTTTTAGACATGTTTATAGAGGAAACCCTTACCGTCTTATTGATATTCTTTGGCTTTATCCAAAAGTTTCATCAAAATGTATTCTGTCATTCTATTAATATTCCAAATATTTTAGGTACTCTTTGAGTTACGTCAGTTTGGCCAAATTAGAGATTACAAAATTTTCAAATTTATAGCAAGCCCATGCTTCGCATGTTGCCGAAATAAGAGTATAAATGTTCCTTTTTATAAATAACTACGATATTATAATTAATACTATGTACTTATCCTAAACTTTAGATAAAAACATTTAAACGTTACCCAGTTTTACTATTAGTTCTATATCACCCGCGTGTATGCGCATCCTTTAGTACAATAATATTTATTCCGCGCGAATTATATTAGCCATCTTCTTTTACCATCCATGGGTATTTAAATAGACTTAATACTAAACAACTACACATAGTTTCAATATTGTTGATATTACTACTAAACAGACAGAAAGCCTAATCTGGTTTAACACTAAGGATACTTTCCCGAAATCTTGGAAAGGTTAATTTAATGTGCTAGTTTCACGAGCGAAGGTATGATTGAACTCATGTATAAGAACATTGTCTACTGAAGTAAATTGAAGCTTCAGTCAAAATATAGTAAAAATATTTCTCACTTGTGTTGCTAGAAATAAATATTACACACATATTTTCCAAATGATACGCAGACATTAAATGATCACAATTAATGGTCAAAATTATTGATATTAGAAAATAAATGACTATTTTAGAAGAGATTTCTTATTATAATAAATAAGTCGTATAATATCATACATTCGCATATGAAACTAGCTTTAAAATATAACTCCCAAATTAAATACTGTCACAATAAAATGCGTCCAAAGAAACACGGCAAATATGACCGCACCTACTTGGGTAGTTCCCATAATTTGTTCTATGGAACATGTCGACCTTGTACAAAACAACATTTTTTTTCTCTTTTTGTTTGGTAGAACTTACTAGCTCTTCACCCAAATCAACCACTGGACACTGGGAATCTATAAGTTTTTCCCAAGATCTTCCATTATCATACCTGTCTAGTCATATTGAGATGTAATCAAAAAGCTTTTCTTCTAATATCAACAGTCAAGAGACTTCTTAGAGTGACACTATCAATTACAATGTAGTGTTTAATATGATCTTAATTTCATTTTCCATAGATTTGACAAATATAAGTATGACAAGATTTAAAATAAAGCAACTTAGAGCCTTCGCAGACGATGAGAACATGCATAAACTTAATTGACTCTTGAGTGCTTACGCACTACACCCGCTCCGAATTCTTAAAACCACGCTCCAGTATATAGTGGGGAACATTTTGTATGGTGGCTTACGCACTGAAGCTATTCAAAATCTTAAAAAGACAATTCGGATGGCTGTAGTGCGTACTGCTACCATAAAAAATGTTCTACGGCAAAGCCAGCCTGTCATTTTAAGAATTCGGATCGGGTTTAACTCGAGAACTCCTAACTTTTAGTTCCTTAATTTGTTGTTTTCGTCATTTATTTCCCAGGTCATTTGCGAAGTATCGGAAGCACTTTAACAAATTTACTAAAGAATAAAATTCGATTGAAACTATCCGCGTTAATTGACAAGAAACAATTACTATTTGCGGAATTTCATCTGAGATTTCGGGAAAGTTCGTGCTAGAGAGCGCAAGCAATTACCTATTACGCCAGCTAGTATATTTATGTACAAGTAGTAATTGCATCGCCAGTAATAGCCCATCTACACAAGTCGGTATTCTTGCAATTGACTTAATTTGTAGAATTTGTATACACAACCTTTATTAGTACCAACGTATTATCAGATCGATCCACTTCACTTCCATGTTGCTTGGACACGGAAAATTGTATTTTACGCGGATTGTGCTCGTAGTCAATCGCCAAACGCAATCAACCCAAAACATTTTTTTAGAGTTATCCAGAACCTTGGTGCATGGCTACGGGCACATTCTATTCGACCTTACGTCATTCTTAAAACTTCGACGACATTGACTGTGTGTAGATGGGCTTTTTACTAAATTACTAAACATTCACCACCCACGCAAAGCGCAGTGATTTTATAGTTCGAAGTTGTGTTTCACTACCATAATACCACTTACACGGGCGTCGCCATAGCAACGAAGCTTGGGTTTCAAATAGACACCATTGTTACCGGCCTCATAGTGAAACACACATCCGCAACAGACAAATAAAACATGCAGCGTTTAAACCCCAAAAAATAAATATAATAAAACCACTAAGCCCGAGGGAACATAATTTACAGGCAAACTATGAGCAATACAATAACAGAAAATAAATTAATTGCTGTATCCGTTTTGAGCAGCCGTCTAAAGCTCTTGGTCCGCACTATGTTCCGGGTCCGGATCATTTGTGGTAGTAGGAGCCCTGAAAATGTAAAAATTAAGCATTTTATGATAGAAACTGTTTTTTTTTTATTAGACACCTACACACAAACAGCTAGTTGTGTGTCGGTCGTCTGGAACAAGTGAAATAAAAAAAAAACAAGCTTTTATTATTATTACCATCTAGCACTAAAGTACTCGTCAAGACGTATCAAATGAGCCCAAAACTCGACTTGTAAGATTTGATTACAGACAGGCAGACAACGGAAATTTTCACGATACGATAAATTTCCATGCAATTATAATGTGTTGCAATAATATATGTATGCCGTGTAAATTGGCATTAAGTCGTCTTTCATTTTCGAAGATGTTGCAATTAAAATAGGAACAATTAAAAAATGCCTTACTTGGTCTCTTCTTTAGTTTCATTCGCATTACTCCGTGCAGAGGTGGTGGGCACGTTAGTGTTTATTTCCCGTATAAGTTCAGGCCTCTGCGGTCCGTCGCGCATCAACGTAGCGGTGTTAGTATACCGTTGGGGTGTGTAATCAACAGAGGTTTCAGCGCGAGTGCGCGCCATGTTGCGGACGGCGTCCCGCAGAGCGATGCGAACTTGTTCAGAGTCGAACCGCCGTGGACGACTTGTAGACGCGCGCATGCTTTCTGCAAATACACAAAAGGGTTGAAAAGATTCTAACCTGCTGACGCAGTAAGATAGTAATAGCCGTTATTTAATTATGTTACTAGGGATATGATTATATGCATTACGAGCAAGACGCTCTCCTGATGTTAAGAGATAACGCTGCCCATTATAATCAGTACAGTGCTACCCAGAATTTCACAATGATGTGCAATTCTAGGTGGACTGCACCAACGCTTCTTACTCAAGAGTCATAAGATGTTAAGACCCTTTAGCCCAGTAATTTCACTAGCTACAGTGCCCTCCTACCGAAGCACAGTAATGTTTGCACATTACTCATTACTGCTCACAAGGTAGCAATTCATTACTATCTTACTAGGGATATAGTTATATGTCACGGCTAAAGCCCGTAGTCACTAGTCAGTCACTGTTAGTTTTAACCAAGTTAGGTAGTAGTACTAAGCGCACTTCAGTCTTTAGCTGGGACCATATTACTAAATTCCGGAATATAATCATATCCTTAGTAACATAATTATATTACGGTTTTTTTTAGGGTTTTTTTTTATTACTATATTACCGCGACATATCTACTCAGCCCGTATTCACCCACTGCATGGTATAGGTATATGAACCTACACCCCACGCCGATCCTTTGCGAATGTTGAAAAGGTTAAAACGGTAAGATATATTTAGTCCGTCATCAGTTATATAATAAAAAATATTAGATACGCATTTTTTATTTGTGATAATATAAATTGGCTGAGATATAACGCTTATAAGGTTTCGGGTGAGGACGCGCTACGTCACTAACCAGTTCAAAATGTTCTCCGACTCGAGAGATACAACACACTAAAGTTGCTTGGGAGACCCCAAGCAACTTTAGTGTGTTGTATCTACTTAACTGTATTTTTTTTTTTCATAGCTGTCCTTGTCTTGTAGTTGTCACTGAAATTGAGCCCAATAAAATATTGGCAAATTTTGCAATAAGATGTCTAAAGATCATGTAAGATGTGTTTCATTGATTATGTCTATATTACAGGCAATTTCAAAAAATTGACTTAAATTTATTTATTTATTTATCGACAGACTAATATTCCCTACATAATGAAATATTCTATAATTCATTGACTTTTCGTACAGTAACACACGTCATCGTTTCAATGTCATTCAAACGTTTATTTTAAAAAAAAACTGGTTTTGTGAGTTTCGAGTTTCTACAAATAGACTATGATTAATTATAATACTTATTTAATAACCTTACTTGAACACTTTTACATATCGTTGATATATAACGATTTAAAATACAATGACAAAAATTCATAATATATTCCCCTAATAGCTTCTAAGCAAGTAAACTTCTAGGGCCAGCGCACATCCGACGAAGAAGTATGCGAGAGCGTACCTTCGTCGTCCCCGCTGAACAGCGGCCGGTAGGACCCCGGAGTTTTAGTGGGTATATCCCGCCGGTTTCTCCAGCGGGGAGTTCCACATAACCACCCTGTCACTAGCGTTACAACATAACTGCTCAGGGTGGTATGCGTAAAGCATTTCCCCGGGAAAAAAAAAAAAACAAAAAAAGGGCCGGCGTACATGGCGAAGCGCGGTGAAGGGCATTTTCACTGTCAATAGGTACATTATCGTTTTTGTAAGCTTTGAAAATCGATTATCATATTAATTATACACATTGTGATAATTAACTTTCGATCATATTTCAACGCTTACAATAACTAAATACTTCTATATAGCCCAGTAAAAGAAGGATTGTGGATCGAAAAGTCGAAAGCAAAAAAACTAACTTAGGAACTTTGTTTGGACTAGTTAGGAGATAAACATACTAAAAGTCCCCACCCCTCCAAGGTGAGCTCGAGGGGGGGGAGGCCGAAGAAGGTCCCATTTTTAGGTTTTTTGCTTATATGTCAAAAACTGTGCGTCATACGATATTTTGTTGTACTACATTATAAAACCTAATAAAATTCTCTACAACTTTGGCCTTAACACTTTTTATCTATCTCCAATCGTTCTCCAGCTATGAGCTTCCAAACATGGTCTTATTTTTAAGACGCTTAAATTAGTTTTCCAAACAAAGTCGGTAAAAGAATCTTGAAAATAAAATATGACTAACTTCTGGTTGTCGTACCATGATGAAACTTTGCAAATGTTTAGAAATCTAATGACAGTTCAATAATTTGGTACCACTGAGCTGATCTGATGATGGAGCCAGGAGGTGTCTACTGAAACTCTTCGGTGGCTATTAGTAAACCCGTCGAGTTTGGGCACATTACATTCGAATTCATGAGACCTTTTCATAACACTTGCTGACGAGGGTCTGATAATGGACCAGGAGGTGCCCACGTCTCATCAATTCGAATGTAAAGTGCCCAAACTCGACGGGTTTACTAATGGACATTGAAGCGTTTTAGTGGACACCTCCTGGCTCCATCATCAGATCACCTCGGTGGTGCCAGATTATTAAACTGGCATCAGATTTCTAAACATTTGCAAAGTTTCATTATGGTACGACAACCAGAAGTTGGTAAAATTTTATTTTCAAGATTTTTTTACCGACTTAGAATGGAAAACTAATATAAGCGTTTTAAAAATAGACCATGTTTGGAAGCTCATAGCTGGAGAACGATTGGAGATAGATAAAAAGTGTTCAGGCCAAAGTTGTAGAAAATTTTATGAGGTTTCATAATGTAGTACAACAAAATATCGTATGATGCACAGTTTTTGACAAATAAGCAAAAAACCTAAAAATGGGACCTTCTTCGGCCTCCTCCCCCTCCAGCTCACCTCGGAGGGGTGGGGACTTTTAGTATGTTTATCTCCTAACTAGTCCAAACAAAGTTCCTAAGTTAGTTTTTCTGCTTTCGACTTTTCGATCCACATGCCCTTTTTGGACACTCATTGACTGGACTACTACTGGCTTTTTTACTGTTTTCACAGTAAAAAAGCTCTTTACTGCGCCATATCATACCTCCATGGCAACAATGAATTTCTTTTAAAAAAACTACACCTTCTGTTGTACTAATTAACGTGAGAAAATTTCAAATATTTATCTCTAACAGTTATAGAAATCGAGTAGTTCGAATCTCCATTTTTGTAGATATGTTACTGAATTCTTAAGAAATACTATTTTTTTTTTATATATTAATAATTATTGTTCCTCTGACATTTCTATACGTGCCCTGTTAATGTTTTGACTAGCAGTGGGCCAAGCACAGACGATTCGTAGACTTGTCTTGCTGTCAAGTCAAACTGTCATCCCATACATTGTACAATGTATTTTTGCGAATGTA
The DNA here is from genome assembly GCA_947507615.1 of Hemithea aestivaria. Classification (NCBI taxonomy): domain Eukaryota; kingdom Metazoa; phylum Arthropoda; class Insecta; order Lepidoptera; family Geometridae; genus Hemithea; species Hemithea aestivaria. The sequence continues at coordinate 9,915,114 of OX382323.1, forward strand.
TAGAATGATAGTTTGACTTAACAGCAAGACAAGTCTACGCATTGTCCATGCTAGAGGGGCTGTTCCGTAAGTTTACCATAAAGATGAAGTTATGTTGAACGTTTTTGTTTTGTCTTTATAGTGTTCTATAAAGTGTGAAACTTCTCTCTTCCAAGTAGTATACTATTGTCATGGTTCGTCTACATGCGGCGAATGACTCGCCGAGTAATTCGCCAGAGTTGGCCAGGGCCCACAGATATATGCACTTGGGGTACAGATTATTTAAATCGAAAAACAAAGAGTCAATAAGTCATTAGCCACGGAGGCCTAAATGTACCCATCCTTGAAACTATCTTTTTCTTGAACTCTGGCAGAAAAGCCGAAAAGTGAACCGGAGTCATTCGTCCACAGACAAAAGTTGTTCGTGCATAGACAAAAGCGAATCGCCTCGGCCGAACCATCAGAGACTTAGTCTTGTCTCTTATGCTTGGATATTTCCGGTGGATGCCACTTACCATCCATGAAGCTCTCGAGTGTGGATGGCGGTCTCCCGGCTTGGACGCAGCGGCGCTTGCGCGACGGCATCCCCGACAGGTAGGCATCGCTGTACGGCTCCTGCTCCGAATTGTCACGCTCCCGCTGCGAGCTGTGGTCCCCTGTGAACACGGGCACCCATTCCTTGCCCCAATGCTCCAGGATCATTATAGGGGGCACCTGCCGACAACATCAACACTAAATACCTCTAGAGCCATAGACAAGCGCCAATAGGCCGGTCCACATTTTCCTTCCGCGACAATTGCGATAATCGCTAGTGGCTAAAGCTAAAAAAATGTACTGAGATGTCAGTCGTTGTGGTTCGTTTTTCCACATCCCATTTTTTAGCGTTGTTCTATAAACGATTGGGGCTTGTCTAAGCCTGGAGAACAGTAACGCGTTTGGTTTCCGAAACGACTTAACTATTTCTTTTTTTTTTTATTTGAGAAATATTTTATTCAGGTTTGAGAATAGGTATTTTTAGCCGCAGACAAAGCTACGCGAGTCAATTAGAAACATGGCCTGTGCCCTGCTAACATGGGTAAAAGATCCTACAAGGGTAGGGGGACCCACTAACGCGAAGAAGAGCGGAGCAGAGCTGAGCGCTTCTTTATTGGTGAGTAAACACTCATAATCTAATCAGAGCGGCGCCGAATGGAGGACTTTTATAGCGCGGATCAATTAGTTATCAATCTTTCCTCTGCTCTTTCTCCGCCAGTGTAAACTCTCCTTAACACCGCGTAACGGACCATTGTGTTTTGCTTAACAGCAAGCGAACGCCGCGTCGAATTAAAATAGTTAAGTCTAATTACAATACTTTTAAAAGATGCAAACATAATATATGTTACCTCTCAACACTAAAACGAATGAATAAACTATGTAGTTTTGTATCACATAAAGTATGTTTCACGGGTAAATCTCACAGGTGAATTCTACGTAAAGAACGCGCGTGACAATGTGAGGTGCGAGCGCCGTACCGTGGCAAACTAACGCTTCGATCATCGGCATAGTTGTTCAACCCGCTTACTAAAAGAAAACTTTCACTTTATACACCGACGCGACGCTGTCTCTATGTTAACTTCAGAACTTTCAACATTATATTCACGCGTTGTATTTATTTATTCATAAGCTAAAATTAGTAATGCGGTTTAGATCCAGCAATGTAAAGTACTTTTCGTTTACTTTGTATTTCTATAAATACAACTTCATCTCGACATCTCTTACGCTAAACGCTAACATAACCTATATGTCATAAATGTAAGTATTTTAGCGCCAAACAACATGACCCCCTTTCTTACTTATCTCAAATATTATCTTCGTACCTGTTCTAACAGTCTCAGCCAATGACAGGTTATAAATCACTATTTATTTGAACGAATGAACACAATGACAAAGATATTTGTGAGAATATAACCTAACTTTCTCGAGCACAATGTTATCTGTATACAGTATGACGCAATCAAACTTCCATAGTGTATATTAGATCACTAAATTTATTTTAATATATTTTTGATTGATTAGGAATGCTTCTTTTGTAGTTACGATGTTTTAAAACGCGATGTGATGTTATCTTAAGCAAATGGATTTGAGCATTGACGGTTTGACGTTACTAGTACAATGTTGCCATAATCACTGGGTAAATTTCTACCAATATACTAAACTATACGTTTAGTTATGTGGCAACTTTTTGATAGTGTGTCAAATCAAGGACTCAGAATTTGAGGTCATGTAGAAGTTCGCGAAGGTTATTCCTAATACAGTAATACCCCGGCTTACGCTATCCCGTTTTACGCGAATTCGGAGATACGAGGTTTTTGTTTTTGACCATGCGCATTGTGTGCTCGATTTACTGTTTGTTCTATTTTCTGTTGTTGTTTATTCATTTTTCTCGTGGAATATCATTTGCGCATCTAAATGAAGCTATGAGACAAAATAACAGATAACAGATTACGCAAACTGTTTGTTTATTTATATGCAAAATGAACCCCGATTTACGCGAATTCGACTTACGAGGATTTCCCTTGGTACCACCTATCGCTTTAAGTCTGGGGTATCACTGTATTATACAATACAATACAATAATACTTTATTGCAAACCTGGTTACAAGAAAATATAATAATTGATCAATTTCAGAAGGCTGAGCTAAATATTTATTTGTTTAATCGATTATTATACATCGATAATATTTATTATTCATGTTATATTTATTAGGCTAAAATATCGAAGTGTGGAATTGAATAACTGTAGATATATACCTAAATTAATAAATATTTAACTTGAAAAGAAATCAAAAGAAATATGGCATTAAGAATTTATATTAATATTAAGAGATTGCTGTATGCGATAAGTCGGTAGGACTTTATAGAAAAACTAGAGGTAAATATCTAGTTTTTTTATAAAGTTAACCAGTATAAAAATAAAGGATTTTCTATGGTTTCCCGAATCTAAAATTATTCGCATTTCGAGTTAGTATAGTAGTTAGTTTAGAAAAAAAAATACTTCACTACAAATTAGTTTTTTTCCAAAAAAAAAATTAACTAGTTATTGTACATTTAAAAAAACTAGCAGTTTGAAAATAGTCCTTGATTTATTCCAGTGTTTAAGCTACCTACCTATACATATACCAAATTTCATCTCAATTGGTTAAGTCATTTCGGCATGAAGCGGTAACATTGGAAATTGGCATGCAACAGGCATCCACTGTAGCCTATTTAAATGTTTTTGAATTTGATTTTGACATACAATCAAACACACATAGACATTCCCATACTTTGGCAATAGCGGATCGGACAAGGTCAAAAAAATAAAAATAAAATAAATAATTAGTCCGCAATTTTAATAATAAAAAAATATTTGAGACATATTTTTTTGTTTGAGAATAAAATAAAAAATGGCTGAGATATAGCGCTTATAAGTTTTTTCGATAATTTTACGCGTGATGTCATAATTACCGAAAACTTGTCACACATTCACACACAAACAACTTGTGGATCCATTTTGCATCCACAAGTGACGTCACTACCCCCTCCATGTGACTTCTTCTTCTTCTTCTTGTGGTGCCATCTCCTATGACCATGTGTATCCTTCTCCATGTGACCTTAGTGTGTTGTAGATCACACGTTTTTTATTAAAATTACAAATTTAAAAATACGTATCCAATATTTTTTAATAATTGTTCTCGTGTGTTCATAAGATTTGAGACAAACTTTGTCCATAAAAAAATAACTAAAAGATTACTGGCTGCTTTTTTCATTTTCCAAATTTGAATTTAGAATGTTAACTTTAATTTATTCGATTTTCAAATTCATTTCTTTCAATTTTCTCGTGATGGAGGGAACCAAAGAATTACGTGCGACCGCTATTTAAGGCGGAAAAAAATGGAGATAATCCGTGAGGTGAAAACTTTGAAACTCGCTCTGCAGACATCTCTCTCTGATATGTCGCGAGTTTCAGTCAACAGAATACTGAAATATGATCTTAAGGTAAAGGCGTACAGCCGTAGGAAAATTCACTTTTTAAACGATAGCCTTCGTAAATTGCTACGTGAACGTTGTCCATTACTGCTTAGGACACACGATGCGAGGAAAATACTCTTCACCGTTGTGAAAATCTTAACGGTCGAAGAAAAGATCAACGGATAAAACAATAACGTGTATGCCAAAAGTAGCAAGAATGTCCCAGCTTTAGCACGGAATGTCTCGCGAGCTCATCATCCGGCTAGTTTAATGGGTAACGTATCATAATACCTACGGTCATTTCAACTACGGTCTATATAACTATGGTCGAATGGCCTACTGTTTAAAATATTGGTTTGACTATTGGACATTTCGCCTACGTTCATAATATTATGTAACTATTGGTCGAAATCACTAATGGACGACACGCCTACGGTTAACTCACCTACGGTCGATTGAGCTATGGTTGATTAAACTAACGGACGATTTGCCTATTTTTGACTGAACTAACGGACGATTCACGTTTAATTTTTAAATCATGTTTCCGGCTATTAGTCAGGTATGATAGCTAAAAACGACTTGTTTTTAGTACAGAATTCAGGGCAAACCGAAATTAGTTGGTTAGGTTAGGTTTTAACAGTGACCACAATGCGCTAACCGAGCGAGCGAAGCGAGCGTGCCGCGGCAGCGGCCGGCGTAGCGTCAGATACGAGTTATTTTTTGATACCTGAATGATTTCTATCTATAGATGTGCAAACAGCTTATTATGCCGCGATGCCATGAAGATGATGAAAGACGATGCCAAAATGCCAGAAGATGCCATGACACATTATAAATCATTCAGTAATGAGGAAAAACTCGTATCTGGCCCTTCGCCGACCGCTGCCGCGGCACGCTTGCTTCGCTCGCTCGCCTCACGCATTGTGGTCACTATTCAAACCTAACCAACTGATTTCGGTTTGCCTAAAAACTAAAAACGCATGTGACGCGCGTACGCGCGTACTAAAACACGCGGAACATAGAAATTATTAACCGTAGGTGAGTCGTTCATATATAGTTGAATTAACCAATATCTCAAATGAACATTAGACGATTCGTTCGTTACTGCACCTGAACATAGTTTAATCAACCGTAGGCGAGTTGAACTGTAGGCGAGTCGTCCAATATGTGTAGTGAACATAGGCGAATCGACCGTAGATATATCGACTGAAGTTGAAACGACCGTAGGTATTATGATACGTAACCGTTTAATGGTATGGAGTTTCGTGTGAAGGTGTCACTCTGCTCCATTTCTACCAACAAGGCGTCCTTATCCCGCTGGATTATTTTTTATGGACTGAATTAGAGCTCAGGACCTGCCGAAAATCCCACTCAAACTTTAAGTCACTAAAGCGAGCCTTTGTCCGAGAAGCATAGCGAATTCCACTGGAAAAGATTCGTGCCGTTATTGATGACCGGCCAAATCGTCTAGGGCCCTTTATACAAACAGCACCCCTGTTGTCATTTTGAATGATGATTATATTTTATTGATGATAATTATTATCAACTTAATGTTTATTAATTTTTTTGGAAATAAAAATATGCAACTTTTATTTCGTCTTTAAACTTATGAAAACACGGGGTACATTATAAAAAAAATTACATAAAAAGCATTTTTTGTCCGATCCCCTATTATAATATTAGTAGGATATTACTTACAAATCTAACAGAATCCGAGGAGCTCTGTGGTGATGAAGATTCCGATGGATTAGAAGTGAGCCTGCTAGCAGTACCATATGCGTTTCCAGCTCGGAACGAAGTTCCACTGCGGTATGTAGCATGACCCCCGTTCTGATACGCGGTTTCATTACGATACGAGTTTCCATTCTGGTGTGAGCTTCCATTCTGATGGACGCTTCCATTCTGTTGTGACATCGGATTTCTGGCCGACGTCGAAGGATATGACGTCGACGCCAAGCTGTGTAATCAATCATTTTAGATATTATACTTCTGTAATGTTATTAGATGTAAAGCGGTTTAATTTGTTTTTAGGGTTTCGTACCTCTTAAAGGAAAAAAACGAAACCCTTATATATAATCACTCGGTTGTCCGTCCCGTCTGTCATCCAATTGATTTTTTTGGTCTAGTCTTCACTCTTGACTTTTCAATCGTTAACTCAAAAATATGTTAAGAAAATCTGTTGTTTAAAAAGAGTCAATACTCAACCTGTTATGGGCCGTCGACGTAGTAGCCGGAGGCGTGTAATCACGAGCCTCTTCAAACGGCGGCATATCTTCGTCCGGAGTGTCTACCAGGCCGGGCGAGTCCGTGCTCGGCGGTGATTCCGGAGAAGGCGGAATATCTCCGGATTCGGACGAAACGAGGCTCTGCGGCGAGGCTGGTGACGGTGAGACCGTACTTTCTGGCGTCGCCGGCGAAGCGACATTCTGCGGCGGCGTCCCGTCCGGCGTGCGCGGTGCGAACGACTGATTTTCCTGTGAGGAAACCGATGCGTCTCAAATTGTTTTTGGGGATGAATTGAATTAGTTTCTAGCATTCTTAAATTAAAAGCCTAAATTCAAATGAGGTGGTTGCAGCCCGATCGAGCCGCTCGGGAGTTTAACGGTAAAAAACTGCTAATGACTTTTTTTAATCTCGACTAACTCTCCGATCGAGCATGGGATAATCTGAAAACCAGGATCCCCTCACGCAGCATTAAGCTGAGCCTATCCCAATTGACTGAAGGTGGCTATAAGAACTCCATAATTAAACGATGCAACCCCTTCGAGTTTGGGCCCATTTGAATCGTCTTGATGAGTACCTTATCATGCTAGATGGTTATAATAATAAAAGCTTGTTTTTTAAAAAGTTTGTTAAAATTGTTTCATGTCAATATCTTTTTACTTTTTTTACTTACATCCAGCCTAGCCTCGGTTGTGGCTCCCTGTGAAGTCTGCGTGCAGTTATGGCTCATCTGAGGGAAGGATGAGACGGAAGGAGTGCTGTAGACTCCGAACTCGGCGGCCGCGGACCCCGGCAGCGGTGCTGGGACGGGGGCAACTTGCGGCGGCATCACTTGCTGGTTGGACGGCTCGCAAGTGCGCGGCACTTCGAACTCCTCGTCGTCGTCGTCCTGGACATACATCATTCATTATAAAAACACCGTTTTATTAATTTAGGTCGCTCTTACACAGGCTTAACCGGGACTTTTAATAGGCGTACAGAGACATTCAACTCCAACGTGAATAGGCACCTTTGAGCTTTTTACAAGCTAATATTTACTTTCACCTGTCCGTTTTCATGCAATATTACCTCTATTAATGACATCGAGTTGATTTGATGATGGAGTTGGAAGGTGGACATAGGAACTCCATTATTTAAACGATGCAACCCCACGAGATTGGGCTCATTTGACTCGTCTTGAAGAGTACTTTGGTGCTAGATGGTAATAAAATCTTGTTTTGAAAGTGTTTTTAACTCCTCAGCTACTAGCGCTTCAATTGTTTTTAGCGGGGATGAAATGAATTAGAATTAGTTTCTAGCATTCTTAAATTAAAGAATTCAAACGGGGTGGTTGCGGCCCGATCAAGTCGCTTGGGAGTTTCAAGGGTTAAAATTTTACTTGTCATTCAGAAGTAACGGGTGACACTGAGTCTGTCTGAAAGTCCATCTATAGAATTAAATTATTATTAAAATAATAAGTAAAAGTGATAAGATAAATAAATGTCATATATAAGGATTATTACATTTACCGGGGGTAGACTTCCTTTGCAGGAGGTCGTCTAGGTGGGTACCCTAACAGTGCCAGTTATTCTACCGCCTGAGCAGTAATGAGTCGACATTACTGTGCTTCGGTAAGAGGGCACTGTAGCTAGGGAAATTACTGGGCTAAAGAGTCTTAACATCTTATGACTCTTGAGTAAAAAGCGTTGGTGCAGTGCACTTAGAATTTCACATCACTGTGAAATCCTAGGTGCCATTGTACTAATTATGGGCAGCGTTATCTCTTAACATCAGGAGAGCGTCTTGCTCGTCTTCTTACTTCTACGCATAAAAAAAAGGAATATGTGACCTCAAGTGGAGTGTCCTGAGGTCTGGGCTCCACGCGGCGCAGATATTGAGTAATGTCGGTCGGGCGCATATTGCGGTGCACGGCCGTAAGGGTCTCACGCGACAGCAAACGGAGCCATTCACGAGTCGCAGAGTCGGCGCTCGACGTCATACGGATCTGTTTGAAAAATATATAATATTATACTTCGTTTCAAAAACAAAGATAATTTTTGCGGTGTTCGAAGGTTGTATATCTATGAAAATGTCATAGATATATTAACAAAAACTGTTATATCCGATATATCTTAGGATATATATCAGATATATTATGAAAAATATCCGATATATATCCAATTTATTAAGATATTGATCCTTTAAACCCTGCAAATTAGCTAAAAAAAATTCTTTGTTTTTGAAACGTAGTATAGACATAGAGATAAACATATTACACACCCCGCTAAGACTATTTCTCGGCTATAACACCTGCACCAAGCACGAGAGCAGGCTGAAAATCAGTAGTCAGGTTAGCCCTAGGGTTAATCTGATGAAACGCTGAGCCTGTTCCCATTGGCGAGCACCTACATTAAATTTTTAACACACTATGTAAGCTTATGCTGTAAGACAGAGCCAATAAATTATTTTCATTTCATTTCATATATAATATATGAAATGAAATGAAAATAATTTATTGCTCAATAGTTTATAATATTGCTCAATGCTCAATAGTTTATTTGCCACTTTAATTAACCACTTCTTCAAAGAGAAGGAATTGGTACGGTAAGGAGTTAACACAATAGATCCTAATGGTTGTTGCTGGCTTTGTCAGTACCTGTTATAAGATAAAAACACCAATTCGAAACCACCGCATTATTCTACACTACCCAGCGGTAACGAATATCATCTAAGTTTAACAGGCCTAAAGAAACTTATTGTTTCAACGGACATCATCACAAAAGTAACATACACATATCTTTACAGAATAATTTTTACAGAAAAGTGTGTTAAAGGGATTATGTAAGTGGCTTTATTATAATATTGTCTATTATACATAATATGATTTAAGACTGCTCTGGACTCTGTTTAACGCATTGTTACTATGTTGCTGCTAGCCGCGAGGACCTATTATTGGCTTTTTGTTACTATTGTAAGTTTTTATAATTTTGTTTGTAAGCTGTTGGTCTTCCTAAGATGCATTAAATAAATAAATCCAATCGGTCCTGATTGGTCGAGTTAACTTGTACGATTTATTTAAAAATGTATAGTTAATAGTTACCATGAATGTTTCGTTGACAGTAAGCAATCCGTCAAATCCTTCGTGGCACAAGTGTAGAAACACCGAGCACAGATCTATGTACAGCTGGGTGCACAGATTGTAGAAACGCACCGCCAGCTGATCTGTATAAATAAATATAATAATTCATAAATATCGGACATATTATTGTACTAAAAAATTCAAATTAAATTATCATTTATTTCAGCCAAAAGCCATAATATATTCTCATAATACAATACGAATTGAAACTTAAAATTTATATCTAAATACACACATAGTAAAATATAGAAAATAATTAGTGGAAATAAAAAATTTAACAAATCAAATTAATTCAATTATTTAACCATTAAAAACAACACATTATAATAAATAACCATAAACATATATAATTTTTTTTTTTATAGAAAATCTAATATTAAAATAGTCAAATAGACCACCCCTGGCCGTTCCCGGTGAAAAGGTACCAATAACACAACAACAACTACGTTTCCGAGTTTTTATGGCGCCAGACATTATTTGCACCAGAAACGAAAGAAATTTTTTTTTATCAATTTTATTATAAACTAACATAACAATAGGGACCTAATAGTGAGCAAGGAATGTGAAACATTAGAGTGGTCAAACAGTACCTGAGTTAGCTTCGGACATAGAGCACGATAAAATCGCAGGCAAACGGGCACGCAACAACGCGCGCAGAGTTTCCCGCAAATTGTACGACGTGTCTATCGGTGTGTATTCATTCTGCGAACAAAAAACATGCTTTTAATATTTACTAGTGGACCCATGCGCACTTCGTGATTAAAAAAAATTGTCGTCATCCCCATTTTTACGATTCCGTGGTCAACAAGGAAGCCTTATAGTTTCGCTTTGTCCTAGAAAGTTGTAATTTTGCATAGAGGATTAGATTCGATTTTTCTACGGCAGACTTTACTGCGCGTAGCCCGACTAGCGCTTGGCTTATTTATTTGATCTACACATTAAAAACAATTAAACTTAGGTTATTCACAATGATCGAACTCATAAAAGCGACTCGATGTCTTCGAATCGATCGCTATCAAATATCATTGAAATTTTGAAAAAAAAAACGACAGCGACGCTATCGCCATAACATGTGGAAATCGAGTACAGAATCCATCCATGAACAATTTTTTTTATTAAAATTGCACTGTTTTTTTCAGTTGCATGCACACGCACATACACGCATGCGCACACAAAATCAAATCTTGTAGGTGTTTTATTAGCTATAAGTAGTCTAAGCTTTTTTGATGTGTGAGAAACTCCGCTAAAACGACTTTTTTGACTACTCGACTAACACCGGCGCTCGAGTATGGGATAGTATGGGACTGAAAACCAGCGCTGCGCAGTGGTTTCTCCCTGTGCCGCACAAAGCTGAGTCTATCCCATTTGACAAATTGTTCAAATTGTATGCTTTTTTCGTGTGTATCTTTTCTGTTTTTACCTTTTTATATTTTTTTACATGTATTGACGTGGTATTTTGGTGGTTTAATATAGAATTCTTACCAAATCCTGGATGTAATGGCGATGCCTGTTCAGCATACTCTCGATGACCGTGTTGAATGCGTTAAACGCCCCCCTGCGGAGCGCGTGGTCAAACAAACGGGTCAAAATGCCGCGCAGCTGTATCCTGACGAATGCAAACTCGCCGGGCATCAGTACGTCTGGCAGTTGTAGATTTGGCATGAACGACTGACGGGCCTGGTGACAAAAAAAAGGATTATTATTATTATTAGGTTAGGTGTACTATCATTCGTTCCTTATTTTTGCTTATCAGTTTAATTTTTTGCTAAAAATCTTTATCCTAGCCCGATATAAACTTACCACGAGAACGAGGAAAGCGTTGAGACCTCCATCTTGGCAGATGGGGCCGACAAGAAGCTGAATCATTGTGGTGATGTGACGCTGTAACAAAAGTACAATTATACATTATACTAGAGAAAACGCGCATTTCGTAACGTCTAACAGAAAATGATCAGTGTTTTCTATAATACTATATTATGCATGTAATTCTATCAGTTTCTTTTTTATTATGTATTCTTTAACTTATCTTTATCTTATCTATAATTATTATTGGCTTGCAATTATGTATGAAGATAGTAATATTTTTACTATATCAGCTATTGGTCTTCCTAAGATGATATATACCTAGTCAGGTCATAAATTCTGTCACATGTTTAATATAAAATTATTGGAACAAGTTTATTTATTATGTAACCATTTATATACCAAAATGAACTTAACAAAACATAGATTCTTATGACAATAAAGTTTATTCAAAATGACCTCCGTGATTTTGAATACAGGCCTTCAATCTGCGCGGCCAGTCGTCTATCGCAGCACGAACGAGGTCCATGTCAATATCGGCTGCTGCCTTAATCAAGGATGTCTTGAGTGACTCCAAATTGGGATGAGGCTTTGAGCACGCCTTTTCCTCCAAGTGTTGCCATATCTTGTAATCTAACGGACTCAAATCTGGACTGGAGGAGGGCCAGTCTTCGTGCCGGATGAAGTCGATTTCACGCGCCGCCAGCCAGTCTTGTGTGCTCTTCGCTCTATGAGCTGGCGCCGAATCTTGTTGGAATACCCAGTGCCTGTTATTGAACATGGTATGAGAAACAGGTTCCACAAGGTTCGTCAGGACTGTATTTTGATACACAACTGCATTCGTTTTTACACCTTTCTCACAAAAATGTACCTCTGTTAAGCCCCAATAAGAAACTCCCAACCATACCATGAGCGAGGATGGAAAATGACCTCGTTGGACACGCGGAATACGGTTGCTCGCTTCTTCACTACTGTGTGCGTACACCTTATCATTTTGTTTGTTGTAGCTCTCTTCTACGGTAAAAATTTTTTCATCCGAAAAAAGAATTTCTCGATATTTTTTTCTCGCGTACCGCTTCAACAAAGCGCGGCATCTCTTCAGTCTCAGGTCCATTAGACGAGCATTTAAACGATGTCCTGTTTTTCTTCGATATGCCCGAAGCCCTAAGTCTTCATTTAACACCCTTTTCACCGTGGTTCTGCTTAACCCCATCTGAAGGGCCAACAGTTTCTGCTTACGTTTGGGATTTCTTTGAATTCGCGCCTTCACAGCTTTTATCACTGCTGGAGTCCTAACAGACCGAGGGCGACCACTTCTTGACCTGTCATCTACACTAGAGTCTTCATTGTATCGTTTGATGGTACGATAAACGAATCTTTTGGTTATATTCAAATTTTTCAGTATGTCAAAAATTTGAATTGGCGCGTAACCGCAACGATGCAACGCAATAACTGCAACACGGTCTTCTTTAAGCGTCCACTCCATATTTAAAAATGAGTAAAATTCTAAAAAGTATACATTTTTATTTTCATGAACAATTCGAAATTCGAATTCAATAAACTTTTTTGTGGCCAGCATTCTAAAAGAAAAGTTTTTACTGTGTGACAATACTTATGACCTGACTAGGTAAATATAAACCTTCCTCATGAATCAAGATCTAAGCAAACATAGGGACAGACAGACAAACGGGAAGCGACTTTGTTTTATACCATGTAGTAATACTTTCACTTTGATCAACTTACATTTTGAATATATGTATTATGTTCTAAGATTACATAAAGTATGTTTTGTTATCCAAAGAAGTAAGTAGACGAGCATGTCGATCTCATGGTGATAAGAATTACAATCAGTACAGTGCTCCAACGCTTCTTACTCAATCATAAAATGTTAAAACTCTTTAGCCCAGTCATTTCAATGTGTATTTTTTTTATAATAAAAATAACTAAATACTTTTTTCGAAGTGGAACAATAAACTAATTAAGTATCAAACATTTAAAAAACACAAGTTAACGTATTTTATAATAATTATTAAACAAGTTCAAAAATTTGTAGGTTCTGAGGCCATATTGGCTAATTTACACTGGTGGATATCACTAATCGCTATGTCATCATCCCTATTTTGTACTGGTGGTAGGCTTCGGCCGTGGCTAGTTACCACCCACTGGACAAAACCAGACACGGTTTTGTAAAGTGGGTGGTAACTAGCCAAGCGGTCATTGTGACCGTGCTGCGGCATGATGTTCAGCGAACCCAGGGAGGGATTTATCCCGCCTTCTAGGTACAGTCTGCTGCCATCTACGACCACATCGTCACTTAACATCACGCGAGAACGTGGCCAAAGGCTTACCAATAATTAATAAAATATGTATATATATTCCAAACGGAACTCACATCAGTAAAACGCGGGTTCCTCTGCATCAGAACATCGATATCCATTGGTGTCGCAAGCGTGTTGCGACGACGTTCATGTTCAGCGTAAAAGTCATCGTACTGGGCTCTAAAACATTTGTAAAAAATAAATTTCTTCGTTTCCTTGTAGTACTAAATAAGAGTGGATTCTGGCTTCGCCCACATGGCGCAATGCTTTCTTAGTTCTTAGAGGTCTACGTCTCAAAACCTAGCTGTGTTCCAAATTTCAACCCAATGGGTAACTGTTTAGACTGTGCGTTGATACTCGTAGCTCAGTCAATAAGTCACACATTATTTAGTACTATCCGCAGTGCCGAAAATATCGCACGGTATGGTAGCATCAGTTCACAAAACCAACGTCTTCACCTCTGCGTCAGCACGTTTAGACTTCAAAAACAGCGTTCGTGTTTTCCACAGTCAAAGTGTTAATATACCTATTAGGATTTTAGTTCACGGACCTCCGAATCGTTCAGCTGTTGATGCGTTAATATACCTATTTAGGATTTAAGTCCGGACCTCCGAACCGTTCGGTTGATGATGTGTTAATATACCTATTTAGGATTTATCCGAACCGTTCGGCAGTTGATGTGTTAATATACCTATTTAGGATTTAAGTCCCGACCTCCGAACCGTTCGGCTGTTGATGCGTTAATATACCTATTTAGATTAACAAACCTGCGCTCCATCAAGCGGACGCGAGCGGATTGTGAATTGCACGGCAAGTATCTGTCGTAAGCCATGCAATTCATTACGTACGCAGGGCCCTGATGGTTTTGTCCGCGCCTTATACGCTCCGTGAGGCCTGTCGAACAAATTCATCATTAGGAGAGCCCTTCGTGTCCAGTTTAATAATGCATTCAGGATGATGATGGGTCTTCTTCGATTCTGTAGTGCATGAGCAATGTTTGCAGAGGCTGGCTGTTGGTTTCTATACAATAATGCTAAAGAGAGAAAGAGAGGCACTTCATTTGTACGAAGAGTACGAGGAAGCTCCAACAGCATGCTGGCTGTGCTGGCGTGTAGGCTTGACTGTCCATACATTAACCATTGTTGTAAGCTGCACATTGAACATAATAATGTTGCCTAACTTGAGCTCATAAGTTTAATATACTATGTTGTTATAATAATAATAATAATATTTTGTGGGCTTCTCCCACGTCACACATTATGTTTATGTATGTTTACAATATTTATATGTTTTTCCATATTATTTATAATATCTAATAATACGTAGTTTACATACACATATACATACACACATACATACATACACACACAAAACATATATAATGTACATTTATCCCGCGCGTGAGGTTAAACGTGCGAGGACGATAGCGGCGGAGGTGCGCGGGCAGCGGGCGCCCAGCCGATCACGCCATACCGCTCCCGCGCCCCGGGCTCCTCCGGCAGCCACCGAGCGGCCGCCTGGCAACTGACTACGGCCGCCCGCCAGTGCGATTACGACTCCCGCGCATAGCCCACGTCGCTCGTGCTAACCACCGCTTCCGCTCTCGCTTACGTTCGTTCCGCCATTGTTTATGTTTCTCTGTGTTCTTCGTTTCTCTTGTAACTATCGTACTTATATGTGCCGTGACTTTCTATTCTTCTGTGCTGTGTAATAAACTATCTAACTGCTACCTGTGCCTTCTTTATTTAATTGTGTGGAAGAACTTTTTCACTCGCCATACCTACCGGTGAGCCTACACATCTTCCCCAAAATTTGTTAATTTAATCTGACAATTTCATATAATTTCTTCAGGGTTGACATTTATATATAACTATTAATTATAAATGTAATAATGTAAACATAATAATAATATAATTTGAAATAAGTGACTTCTATGTACATGTTCGAATATGAGTTATGTTACTTGAAATAAATGGATATTTATTGTATTGAGTACAACCAACACTTCTACCTTCTTAGCGTTAATTTGTAGAAAGTATATAGACTGCTTGCAGTAGTAGATACTTAATTAAAAACTATATGTTACGATTTAAGATTGCTTCATTTCCCTAACATTGTCTGCACTCCTCCCATTGTCCAGTACGTTCTTCTCCAGTTACTGGTAGAAAATGCTACTTTAGCATTAAGTTAGTCGTAGCGTTGTGCTGAATAATAACAATATCCCGGCTAATACTTTCTTTCTACTTTGCTCGGTCTTCGGCATGTTTCACGTTGATTTCATTGGCTCTCATATCGACCCTCACGACGCCAAGCTAGCGCCACTTCGGCCTACCTCGAGATCTTATATTAATAATCAGGCCAAGCTCTATTCGGGCTACGCGCAATATACGTTTCCGTAGTACTGGCAAATCGAAAATTAAATTAACTTTCATCGACGATATCTTTAAATTTCCTTTTTCCTGCAAATTTTATGGTTGAAACTATAATAGTGATTTTTGTAGTGTTTGAGAGTCAAAACAATTGGAACTCACTTTGACGTTCCTCGAAGCGCGGCGACTGGTTGTTCCTCTCGATGCGCGAGGCGATGGCGCGAGCGCGGGCCATGGCCGACAGTGTAGCCGCATTGACGTTAATTTGACCTATACATAGATAAATTCACTTAAAATCTCTTCTGTAGCGTCCGTGGCCCAGTGGTCATACCTCCGGCTTGTAAGCTGGAAGTCCTGGGTTCAAATCCCAGTGTGGCAAAGATTTTCGCCTGGACGCTACCGTGTTTCGGAAGGCACGTAAAACTGTGGGTCCCGGTTGTTTCCTATAAGATATGTAGGAGGCAGTCGTTAGGTCATGTTGCAGGCCTTGTAGGAATCTCGGCGACCTGAAACTGCAACATATAGGTTGGCCACACGACCTATAATTTGTGATTTGACTCTGACAGTGTAAGTAGGGTAACCTGTTCTGTTGGAGTATAAACCCCAATTATATTTTCTTAGCCATCCAACGCACTAGCGGTTAATGGTAAATGTAACCGCCTAGGCGGTTAAATAATCACAAGAAACACGCGGTTAGCCGCCCCCGCGGTTAACCGCTAGTGCGTTCTACGTTTACGTTAGTACATTGGCTGCGGCGGCCTTTTATAAAACTATATCCCAAAGGCCTGAAATTATTTTGTATGGAAAAATCTTTTGACAAAACACATTTGTGTTTTTCAGCACTCGTGTTTCGACCTCAAAAACACGGCTGTTGTGTTACCCGGATGTGTTAGAACTGTTTTCTACTTGTCAAGCCCTTACATTTGATACCTATATTAGAAAGATAACTGTTTATTGTAGTTACAAAACGAACAATATCGAACATATCCCATATTGTGGTATATATAGAGCCACTTTATCTCTAATCCGGATAAGGAAAAAACAAGAATATGTCATATGTGGTGTAGATACCTACAAATGTAAATGTTTGGTAAACCTTGCCTGTTTCTGCGCACAGTAACAAACTGGATGACGTTGATTTAAATGCCCGTGGGTTTTTTTACTTCTCCGACAACAAACAACTCAAGTTCATGGACTACAGACGCATTCTCAAACATTTATTCAAAAGGCTACAATGTAGCTCTTTTACAAGTCAATTTTTCTATTTTAATACTCAAACGCTCGTGCGCAAATCACCTCTATACCTACATGAAAAGAACGAAACGAAACTCATATTGTTTTTTTTTTTTGTGTTTACAATGTGTATCTTGGTTACATAATAATTTACTGTACGTTTGAGGGGCACCATTTTCACAAGGCACCGCCAGTCAGCGTGCACCGGAGTAATGAGCATAGGCGGATTTATCAAGCCCCCCAGAAGCATTGTAGAGTTACGAATTTTGCACATATATTTCATGGTCAAGATTAGATTTTTTCTCGGCGCTCGCAGCAAGCTGCTCATCATCATCTCAGCCATTGGACGTCCACTGCTGAACATAGGCCTCCCCTTTCGACTTCCATATGTACCGGTTGGAAGCGACCTGCATCCAGCGTCTTCCGGCGACCTTTATAAGGTCGTCTGTCCACCTTGTGGGTGGACGTCCTACGCTTCGTTTGCTAGAACGTGGTCTCCACTCGAGCACTTTTCGACCCCATCGGTCATCCGCAAGCTGCTCGCGCACTTATTATTATGGATATTTATATTTTCTAACTGTTCAGAGCGAGCTAAGCACAGTAATAAAATTATACATTTCGTAGTAAATATTATATTTTTGCCAGCTGCACCTTGGCCTCATCAGAAAAAAATCCTGGATCCGTCCTTCGTAATGAGGGACCGGATTAGAGACGTCCTAATGCAGTTGTGTAATATTTTTCCCAGCGTCGACCATTTTGTATTTTACAATGATACAGAATCTATTAAATGATACTTTAGTTCCTACGCCTTTAGGCGTGTACCTAAAAATTACGTCATAACCAAGCAACTTCAGGTCGTTGTTTCTAATATTTATGTATTTAATATACGTTTTTTGGTTATAATTTTTTTCTACGTTAACATAGATTTTTTTGATAGCTTCAAGGAAAGAAAACCTGACTATAATATGGCATTTATTTCAACTCGATAACTCCACGCATTCCAGAGTGAAACGACAGACGGACGAACGAGTGATCTCATAAGGGTTTCGCTTTTTTCCTTTAGACGTCCGAAACCCTAAAAAATGTTAAATTAAATTTTGTGGGAAATAAAGCGCTATTCTATTAACTTACGATTGCGTTGTGCTTCAGAGCGGGAATCGCGGCCCCTAGCCGTCGAAGCCTCAGCACTACCCGATGCTCCTGCACATATAAATTAGATAAAATGGATAATGACATCATGATGCGCGCGGCAGCGGCCGGCGAAGTGCCAGAAACAGCTTCGTAGATAGTTCCTAAATAATAGTCTTTTTTTTTCAATAAATAAATTCGTAAATTTATATTTCAAAACTCATCATATCCAGTAACCCAGTCTATACGAGTATAACGTCCTTAATTGTAGTCACGTCCTTAAAGTGTTACTATTATTGCAAAATGTATCAAAAACTGGGAAGTGGATCAAATTAAACTTGCAAGATTTGATTACAGACAGACAGACAACAGACAGGTGAGAGTAAATAAAAGCTTGTAATTAAGTCTAACTAAATGGTGTCATTAAAATGATCACTACATTCGGTGGCTGTTAAGCACAGATCATAGAACTATATGTCTAGTATATTGTGCTGTAACCTTTTAACCGCCAGACTTAAAATCACTTGTCGTGCCCCTAGCGCCAGGCAAGTTTTTTGAATTATTCACTATTTAGCTAATTACGAGTATAGTTTTATAAAATACAGTGTTATGACTTAAAATGTAGATTTAAAGTGCAGTCGGAAATATACGACTCTGGCGGTTACGTAACAGAACAGGTTTGTCGGATATATCCGACGGTGGCGGTTAAAGGGTTAATAAAATAAATAAATATATCATCAGGATTAGGATAACGGATATAATACTTATATACTTTTAAGACAGTAAGAATTCCGCGTATATAACGAGTGACGCTCTCTCCCTCGCACTATTTGACAAATTTTGAAATATGAATTCATAGAAAAATATTTTTTGAAAATTCCTTAAGACCAGCCCTCCATAATATTATTGCACACATTTCAAAAATGTTTTCAGTTTGATATATTAAAATATGGCATGATGAGAATTTTTGAAAAAAAAAATTCTAAATATTGCTCCCCTTGCCATTTTTTAATATATCAAACTGAAAACACTTTTAAAATGTGTGATTGTTTTGTGTGTTTTATTTTAAAGGGCTGTTCAAAGTTACACAGAAATTTTCACTCGATATAAACGTTCTTAAAATGTGAACGTACCAGGCCTTTGTGTCTGCGACGCACCCGGTCGAGGGGAAGGAGTGACCCCAGTGGAATCAATACGCACGACGCCCGGTGAGTCCAGGCGAACGAAGCCCGTAGTAGGGGTGCCCCAAGCCGCGTCACTGGTACGGCCAGTGGTAGTCTCCGGCGGTTGGAACACTGAAGATATCATGTTCATAATGTCCCCTGTCGCATCCGTACCCATCATTGGCATCGGCATCGGCGCAAGATATACTGTAACAAAAGTTGCTTCACCTCTCTTGCGCTCGAAAAGAGAGCGTTTGGTGTCGATTTCAGACACAAGCTTTTGCTCTCGTGTGAGGAAATGTGATTTGAATTTCGAACACAGAAAACAAAGGAGAATGGTATCTTTAGAAACGGTTTTTAGCCTCGTATTTTGTCTAATAGGCACTCCATTATGCATGTTATTTGTAGTAAATTGAATTACTAATATTTAGAATTTTTAAAGATCTTGTTTTTAAAATAAATTTAATTAAACATAAAAATTACTTAAATATCATATTTGAATTTTAGGAAATTATTTGGGAATTGCAGCTTAGCTTGTATTTACCAGATTTGCACCACCAAAAAAATTAACCTAATGGCGCCTGTTCCGAACAAAAATATTACTTTTAATTATCATGCAAAATATAAGTAATACTACTTTCAAGTTATTACAATAGTGTTATAAAATTATATTTTTATGTTTTATGAATCTTTCACGCTCTATAAGAAATGGAAAAAGGTAGGTATGTAATTTAAATAGGTCAATAATTTTTAATAGTAGACAAGTGAAATATAAAAAAAGACATTTTAAACACAAGCTTTTATTATTATGACCATCCAAAGTACTCGTTAAGACGAAAAAAAACGAGCTTCAAACGAGCCCAAACTCGATGGGATTGCGTCGTTTAATTACGTAGTTCCTATGGCCACCTTCCAGCTCCATCATCAAATCAGTTCGATGTCATAATAATATTGCATTGAAATCCAATTTATACGTGCATGCAAAATTTCAGCTCAATAGGATATCGGGAAGTGGGTCAAATTATACTTGCAGGATTTGATTACAGACAGACAGACAACAGACAAGTGAAAGTATATAAAAGCTTGTAAAAATGTTTTATTACAACATAACCTCTGAAGTTTTCGAGCGCTCGAGGTGGAAACATTATGTTTGTTGTAATGTCTGTTAGATGTAGTTTGTGCGAAAGTTTTATGATGGCTCATGATGCCGTTAAGTCACTCACTGCGCTCAGTAGTCTATAACTACTTCGCGAGCTTGTGACTTAAACTCTGTTCTCACAGAAAAAACAACTTTTCTCATTTGTAGAACAAATAGCTATTGTAATAAGATAATGATAGAAAGGTGGGGCTACAAAATTAAAATATTTTGGAGAGGAGAAGGAGTTAGATAAATAATGCGAGAAGGAGAAAGTGGATATTAAAACGAGGAAAGGAGGAAAAGACAAGGAGTTAAAGAGGCGAAAAGGAATAGGACAGGAAATACTAAATGGAGACGGAGGAAAGCAGGTGAAAATAGGAGAAAAGGAGTAGGAGGACAAAAGAGGGAAAGACGGGGGAGGAGGACAAGGAAAGGACAAGTAATGACGCTTACCACTACCATCATGGAAGCTGATAGTCGGTGCGCCGACGACGCTCACGTTCTCAGTAGAGCCGCCAGGTGGCGACAGTTCCTCCATACTCATCACAACCTCCACTCCGTTGCCACCCGTCAAACCGCGCAGGATGTTCTCTATTTCTAAAACGTTCAAAAAATATGTCTGTAGGTATATGTATACCTATCTTCAAGTCCAAAGTGTGTCACAATTGCGGGATATCATTGAATATGACTCTCAGGAACGATGATACAGCCAGACTGAAGTCATAGTTTCGGTTAGAATAAATTTTATAGCAACCATGATCATTTTATGGTAACATGATCCCCAGTTAAGTTTTATGATCAAATGGACAAATCTGGCTCTAACATTGTCATTTTAAATGCATTAGATGAACGAGAAGAGACCGACATCAGCCTGATGTAAAGCTAAACGCCGACTCAAGACAGTGTTACCAAGATATTCGGTACGAAGTCCTATGCAACACTGCACTGCGCTCGCCACCCTGAGATAAGATGTTAAATCTCAATGCAAATAATTTTCACAATAGTCGAGTTCAGAGAAAAGACCCGCTGCCTCCGGAAAAGTACTTGCAGGTCTTAGCAAGTGCAAAAGATAGGTGCATAGAATATTATTCACATAGTTCATTGCCGCCGACAGCGAGTCTTTGTCTGTAATTTAATGATTTTGTATGGATTGTATCACCGCATTGTGAAAATCAATAAAGAAATCTTACCCGCCGTTACACGAGCTCGGTGCTGCGAATTTCCGCTCGGGTTAGTGTCCTGCGGCTGGGCGGTATGAGCCTGCGCCTGTTGAGGCTGTGCTTGAGTTTGTTCCTGTTGAAGGTTTGTCGCGACGGCTGCCAGCCCGTTAAGGAGAGCGTTGTCTATGGGGAGCGCAAGCGGCACCCGAGCCTCTATTTCTACGTGGTAACTTATAGGGTCCGGTGCTGTGCCGAACTGAGGCGTACCCATTGAGGCGACGGGGGAGTCTTCATCGGATGAGCCCTGGGTTTGTGTGGACAAATAGCTGGTGGATGGCGCATCGGGGACGGCCGTCGGGGCGGTCGCGTTAGTGGGCCTCGAGGCCGGCGTGACTTGCCCGTGCCCCGGCGGTCGCACGCGGGCCGCCATTCGCGGCCGCCCTGACTGCACCACGTTAATATGAGCCTATTGAAAAATACAGTCATACGTACACATTGTTACATTATTTCATTTATTATTAACCCCTTGTTCCAGTAAACACTTCCGGTTCAAATCAAAATTGACATATATTGTTTCTAGCTTCATTGAAATAAGGTTCAAATTCGCATGAGAGGGTGCGGCCCGGTCGAGCCGCTCGGGGACTTACGGGTTAAATCCTTTTTAGTTTGTATTTTTTATTAATATTATGTTCATTTAGTTTGACATAAGTAACCTTTATTAAAAAAATACTAAAAATTTACATAAAAATTATAATCATTATACCACCTTTGTATCCAAATTTGGCGTCAATGTTTTTGTGTACAATTTTAACTTGCATGTGTAACATATATAATTTTTTATTTGTGTGGTTAAATAAAATATCTACATCGGAATCTACATGTGGAAAGAAGACATTGAAAGAATTAAAAATCATTTAATTAACTATCTGGGCCCGTAGCATGCCATACGGGATCCCGCTGAAATGTCAAGAGTAGAACTGTCATCCCATACATTGTACTTTTGTGAATGTATGGGATGACAGTTCTACTCTTGAAGTTTTGTCGGGATTGTGTGTGGCATGCTAGAGCCACTGCTATCATATATATTCGAATTATAAACGTCAAATAGTCTAAGGCCTCTCTTTCGTGTAATGATAACTTACTCTATACTAGAGTTGCCTAAACTCCTAATTAGACAAACTACTATTATTGTATTATTTCAAAACGGGGATTAAAGATTTAACCAAGACTAAACCATGTACTAAACAAGTGACATGAAATAATCCTAGTACTATCTTAAGTCCTTCGTAACAAGTGAAATGCAAAAAAAGCTTTTATTATTATTACCATCTAGCATCAAAGTACTCATCAAGAAGAATCAAATGAGCCCGAACTCAATGGGGTTACGTCGTTTAATAGGGATGTTGACTAATTTTTGGAATTGCTTTTATATGATAGATAGACCCATTTCATACACGAATATCATATTTTTATGCAAAATTATATGATATTTCAATATAAAAATACGTAAATAAAAATGATTTTTTGAATTCTGGCTAAAACGTTCCGAACAGTCATATGACAGCGCGTGACGTCACTCGTCACACCACTGGCCTGTACTTACGCTTCCTAAGCAATGTTCCTGATTTCGACACATTTTAATTATTCATAACTTAAAAACCACTGAACCGATTTTGATGTAACTTATACTGTGCCCTTAGTTGGTCAATATTTAAACCAAAAATAAACTCAAACTCAAACTCAAAATTCATTTATTCAAATAGGCTACAATGGAGCACTTTTGCAAGTCAACTTTACATTTTATTTTAATATTCTACCGCTCATTCGCAAGGCACCTCTATGAGAAGAATGAGCAAGAAACTCATCAAATAAAGTCAATAACTAAAATGTCTCTCTGAAAATATATGATCCATTTTGGTTATTGACTTTTTTTTGCTTAAATTTAGACCAACTTAGAGCACAGTATAAGTTGCATCAAAATCGGTTCAGTAGTTTTTAAGTTATGAATAATTAAAATGTGTCGAAATCAGGAACATTTCCTAAGCGTAAGCCAGCGGTGCGGTGCGTGCCAGTGGTGTGACGTCACGCGCTCTGATTGGCGTTCGCATTTGCGTAACAATAAGTAAAAAATATTGAAATTAAAATTGATTTTATTCAATTTTGGCTTGTATATAGATCCTTAAATGTGATTATAGGTTTTTAAATACTGTCTTTTATGTGAAAAACATAAGTTTATATGAATTCGTAACATTTGTCAACATCCCTATTATGGAGTTCCTATGGTCACCTACCTTCCAGCTCCATCGTCAGATCAGCTTGATGTCATAATAATATTGCATTGTCATCCGATTTATACATGCAGGCAAAATTTCAGCTTAATCGGAAACCAGAAAGTGGATCTTATTAAACTTGCAAGAATTGATTACAGACATACAGACAGACAACAGACAGGTGAAAGTAAATAAAAGCTTGTAATAAAGCAGTTAAAAGTCTAACCTGTACTGGCAGGGGAACAGTCGTCCTGGGATCAGGTTGAACCAAAGTGAGGGGCGGGTACCGCTGGCCAACGGGGAAGGAAATATCCCCTATAGCATGGTACGCGTGGGAGAAACTGTGATACGCGTCCGCGACCAAGTCCACCACAAACTGCCTCCTCGTAGTCTCCTCGTAGTCCAACTGTAACAATGTTAAAAAAACTAAAGTTTGTAACAATGGATGTATGGATGTGTTTGTTACTCTTTAACGCCTAAACGGGTGTACCGATTGAGCTGAAATTTGGTACCTATAGAGATAGCTAGACCCTGGAATACCTTCCTTACCACCGGGTAGCGAGCTACCCTGGCCGGTCTGGAAGTCTTTAAATAGACTCTAGGCCGGTGTCGGAAGAAGCCGCAAAAACCGAGTAAGGTGGGGTTTCTCTAAGGAGGACAGGTGTGATTGTGGTGCCGTCCAATCAATGACACACCTACAATGCCCCAATTGGCCCTACAGCTTGCACAATGCAAGACGTTTTCGAGGCCAATGATGACGCAATAACAGTTTTCACATAACTTATAGCCGATCGACTCGAAAAGAAGAAGACCCTGGAATAACACATAGGCTACAGTACAGCGGGTAAAACCGCTGGGCGCAGCTAGTATCCAATAAATCTATCTTTTTTACCGGGGGTAGACTTCCTTTGCAGGACCGGGGGTAGACTTCCTTTGCAGGAGGTCGTTTAGGTGGGTACCCCAACAGTGCCAGTTATTCTACCGCCTGAGCAGTGATGTGCAAACATTACTGTGCTCCGGTAGGAGGGCACTGTAGCTAGTGAAATTACTGGGCTAAAGAGTCTTTAACATCTCATGACTCTTATCAGTAAGAAGCGTTGGTGCAGTGCTCCTAGAATTTCACATAATTGTGAAATCCTAGGTAGCACTGTACTGATTATAGGCAGCCATTATCTCTTAACATCAGGAGAGCGTCTAGCTCGTCTTCTACTTCATCACATAAAAAATAAAAATCTATCTATTCAATAGAGATGAGCACAACACAATACTTGCCTCATTGGTATACAACTCCCGCATAATGTTGATCTGTTCGCGGCGATAAGGGGCGAACTGCTCGTACAATTGCTCGAGTTGCTCCAGCAACGTGGCCAGATCTCTTGGCTGCGTGAAACGAGGCCTCGACAGAAATTCGGGCGACCTGTCATATAATAAATCATGTAACACCCAATAGGCATGACAATGTTAACATTTTTAAAATATAATAGTCCGAAAATAATATAAAATAACCCGATCCGATCCAGTCCAGTCCGATAATAAAATATACCATATGTCGGAATATATTAGTCCGTAATTTAATTAATAAAAAAAAAATCATGCGTAATTTTTTGTCTATATTATCATTCTTATTCTGAATCCTTCAAATAACGGACCGAAGTCTCCACAGAAGTTTAGTTTTTATCAATATAATCCATTTGTATGAAATTATAATAGGGTTAACCTAACAAAATTCTTACAGATTTATTAAACGAAGGAGTTAATAGTTAAACCTATAATCATACCGATCTTAGTATAAAACATAAACGTACTAGTATTATAATTTCACAAACCTTTCATGTGGCAGGCTACTCCCTCTGTTGTCTCCGGATTGTTCAGGAACATTCCTTTCTTCCTGCATGTCGTCATCATTATCCTGAAATAAGTTTCACATTAATAATAATATTATGTAATAAAATTTTCTACTCACAAATATTTAATCCCAAAATACCTACCTACTATAAGCGTTTCTTGCAACCAGAAATATCGGGGATATTTCACACTTACGAATCGGACATAGTTTAAACCACTTAGTGTAATTGATGTGACCAGAATAAATATAAGTGTCCATCAAGAAGATTATGGAAAAAATATTAGACACGTTTTTTTTTTGTAACTAATGGAAGACGTGTAAGACACAACGGCCTGAAATTGCATGACGACATTTAAAAAAAGCGGCCAAGTCCGTGTCGGACTCGCCCATGAAGGGTTCTGTAGCAGCAAGTTACATAATATAAAATGCGGTTTACGATTTATAACGTATTAAAAAAAACTAATAATCAGATCTCGTTCAAACTTAAATTACATTGAAAAACCAAAAAATACTTGTCTAGGATATTTTTATGCCATAGTTGACGGACCTATTAAATCTATTATACCTACTATTATTTTGTGACACAGGCGCAAATAACAGTGGTTATAAAAGATTTAATATAATAACAATATTCAGTTAAAATGATAATATTATAAATAAAATAGCTATGGTGTGGTGAGTAGGTACTTGTTATTGTCATTAGGTAGCGGTTATTTTATCTATTAGTGGTTTTGTAGTGTGGCACGTAACATGGAGTGATATTATAAAATAAGAATAATAAAACTACATTTAATTTTTGGCAATGCTGCCGCCATTCTGGGCAGGCATCTGACAGTGGTTTGGACCACTTGGATTTTCTGAAAATTGACATGTGGCCGATCTGTGGATAGCAAGCGTCCTTAATCGCTCTATCATTAAGCTTGTAAGCGCAGCTGCCACAAAAGCCACAAAATGACTTATAATCTCTATTGTACTATGTGAGCAAGCAATTTATTAATCACTGATTTTAATCCGTGACAAATAAATTTTATACCATAAAATAACCAATATAACAAGCTGTTTTCGGCTTCAGCGGTTAATACACGCTGGGCCTCTGTCTCGGTCGCACGATATAACAGATTGTTAAAATATCAATTGATAAAATTTACTTTTTGAAAATGTGTTTAAACAAAGATTAAAATGATATTTTATTACTTTATATTATTAGAATTTATATTATTAGAACACTTATAAAAATAGTAAAAAAATAAGACATAAATCTCTGTCAAAAAACATTTTCAGAAAGTTAATTGACGTATTTTGCGTCACATAGTGCGAGCGAGACATCGCCTAGCGTATGTTAAACCCTTCAGTGATTTGGTTAATATGTTTTATGAATAAAACATGTCATGATTTGCTCTAATATGAAATGATGTTGGGAAAGCAAAAGTTACCTCAGCGTTGTTTCGTGCTTCAGAGGGTGGAGCTTCCACGTCCATGGGTTCAGACCTCGGCGCCGCCCTTTCGCCACTAGGGCCCTACGGTGGGCACAACAACGACATAAATATATAACTACATATATGTGCATGCTGTTTGCATGCTGCTGGGTTTGCAACTGTGATAAGGTACCATTCCATTCATAAGTATGCCTCAGAGACTCACCCGAAAAATTACCTTTCTTATTCTATTCTAATATCGAAGAATATAAATGTCGAAGCAATCCAGCTGCTGGACACCACTTTCTTAAAAAGAAGACTCAAACGAACGAAACCGTTCGAGCTAGTACAGTGTATTAGTGAATAGTGTAAAGTAGTGAAAGTGCTACATATGCATTGTGCATAAGAACACATGAACATAGTGTCTTCCCCTTAATAGAGACAATAAGAAAAGTATTAATGGACACATTCTTAGTTTTAGTCTACAAACAATTTAATTTAAATGTAAATTACCTATGAGCCCAAGTCATAGGCTAGATTGTAATATAAATAGAGAACAACAAAAATAATATTATATTATTTGTTGAGCTCTAATACATAAAAAAAAAATCTATTCTAAGACAAGGCGAATTAAGCCTCCGTACATTTTATATGAACTAAAGCACAAAAGGTGGATAACGCGTCGCGCCAAACCACCATAAATCACAAAGACTGTTTCTATTTCTCTTTTTTATACAAATTAACCTACTTGCAGCATCTTTCTATCCACATCTGTGCTTGTATCATAAAAGGTCAATAACCTTTTCTTAATCCAAAACAAAGACCTTAATATCGGCGAAGGTATGAATAAGATAGGTGATGTGAACTATACCTTATCACTGGGTCACAAAATTGTAGCAAAAACAATCATGCAATATAAACTAAAGCTACTGATTCCACAAAGAGCAAAAAAATAACCATGTATACGATAATTGATAGTTGACATTGTACTCTTGTTTGGTAAGAATCTAGAATTTTACACTCAAATGGATTTTGCGGCGTGAACACCAAACTGAAGCAAGAAAAATGAAGTCAGGGTTGTTTGCCATCTCACTTACCTCACACAAATTAAAATACTATCGTCAATCTACGTATTCAGTTCTAGCGGAAACGCGCGCACTTCTTCGCGCGTGACAGTCAAAATGCAGGCAAAAAGGTGCAGCTATTTAGACTAATCGCGAGTTTTCTGCAACTTTGTGGGCGTAGAAATAGTAAAGACCTGTTCAAGCCATGGTGATATACATGCCCGCTCTGGGTAGCGAAAAAAATAGGGCTGGGTATTTCTATGCGATTTCGTTTCGCTAGCGCAGGAAGCAATCCTACAAAACAGTCCTGTGTTCTTTTCCGGAATTCAAACTATACTAAATTACAGCTAAATCGGTTTAGCGGTTATTGATTGATTGCCTTGACAAATTCCACGCCCCTTTACAGGAATTAATACACACAATGACTCTCTCAGTGTGAGAAGTTAGTAACAACAACAACCTACCCCCCCCCCCCCCCTTTAAAGGCTGATTTGGAGATACCTAATATCTCATAGAGCAAGGACTCAGGTTTCAAGCAATGTCTACACCAAATTTCAGATAAACAGAAGCAGCGATTACTGACTTTCCATACAAACTTTGACCCCACCCCCCCCCCCACCTCTCTTCCCCCCCTTGCCTCTTTAAGACCGATTTCTGGGATTCTCTCTCGAGGCTCAAGCTATATTTATGCCAAAATTGAGTTAAATAGAGTCAGTGGAGTAGAGCAAACTTAACGTGTTGTATATTATTGTGACTACTAACTAATAACACAGAGCAATAAAAAAAATTATAGAGAAAATATTAAAAGTAAAATTGTTAAGGTACATACTGAATCATTATCATCGCGACGGGCCAGTGCTCTCAATAGATGCCTTATGTCTTCCATCATCCGCCAGATGAACTCTAAACGTCCGTTGGTCGGCGACATAGTTTGTTGGTAGTCTTGGACCTGTTCTAGCGGTGAATTTGACTGAAAATAAATTACATATTTGGAGGATTGGAACGAAAGGCCATACAAGATACGAAGGACAATAAAACACACCAAGTCTTTATCCATTTATTTATTTTAAAAAATACCACTCATTGTCTACAAGAGACAGATTGCCTTGGAAAAAGCAGAAAAAAACATAAACAGAATAGGGATGTTGACTAAAAAATTTCTTTATGTTTTTTTTTCTTTGTGTTGTTTTTCTTTATGTTTATTAAGTAAATTAATAAAACTAGCTGTGCCCAGCGGTTTTACCCGCTGAACAGTATCCTTTATCCCAGGGTTTCAGCTCTTACTATACCATATTTCAGCTCAATTGGTCCACCCGTTTAGGCGTGAAAGAGTAACAAACATAGATACAAAATTTAAAAAATCATCATCATCTCAGCCATATAACATAGGCCTCTATAATAGGCTTTAGACTTTCATATCTACAGATTGGAACCGACTTGCATCCAGCATCTTCCAGCAGCTTTTTCAAGGTTGTCTGACCACCTTGTGAATGGACGTCCTACATTGTATTTGCTAGTCTGTGGTCTCCACTCAAGCACTTTTCGACCCCATTGGCCATCCGCTCTGCGTGTTATGTGGGCTGCCCATTGCTACTTCAGCTTGCTAATCCACTGGGCTATGTTGGTGACTTTAGTTTGTCTACACATCTCTTCATTTCTGATTTAATCGTGTATAGAAACCCCAAGCATAGCCCCTTCCATAGCTCGCGTTAGACTTTAGAGTGAGTTTAGATCTTCGAGATGAAGCCAATAGTGAAGGACCATGATTTGGTGCCGTAAGTCATCACTAACACACACACTACTTGTAACACACTTTGATTGAATACATTCGTCTTGAGGCACTGAGGTGATATTGGATGAAAATAATTTAACTTACCCAAATTGGTCTAAGTTGGTGTCGTAACGGGGGGTTGGCTACTCTGTGAATAGCTCTAGTGGCGTCCCTGATGGCTTGACGCATCTCCGACCTGGGGGCATCTTGCGATGTCGTAGACGGTGGAGGAGCCCGCACGGACGGCGGTGGCCGCTTCACCAGATGTATAACCTTGCCGTGAACCTCTGAAATAAAAATCTTTATTAGCACTGACTACCGACATCACAAAAAAAATTGTAACTTCACTCAAACTATTGTGGTCGATGTTATGATTGGCAATAAATGTTTTTTTCTTTTCTTTTCACACAAATGAAATCTTATTTCAAAGCAAGGTAAGGTCATGGTGCCTAAAATGAAAAATGCTTATCTAAGTTTGAGGCTGCATAATCAATTTTATTCAATAACTTGACTATACTTCTTGTGACTTTATTATTATTATATCATTCTATATATATGCAAGTCAACACAAAGGTTAAGTTGCTTATAATTACCAAAGTTCTCACTTTTCAAATTAGAAACCTTAATTGGTGAATTGGTGGCATAGACCCAAAATAAGCTAGAAAAACAATGCTATAGGTAAGTAAAAACCATAAAAACGATAAGATTTTAAGTGTTAAGAAAACTTACGGCATTCTGATAAAGGGCGTTCGTCAGTGAGGACTCTGCCGCAAAATATTAGTCGCTGCTCATCAAGGTTTATTCCCATAGATTCAAGGATTCGCTCCTTGAGTTCGCCGACTGTGGTCTGTAAAAAACATAATATATTAAAGACAATCTCAGTAGAATAACAAAACAAAATAATTTTACCAAGTGACAATAAAAAAACGGTATGTTCTCATCGAGTCACACCAAATCCGGTAACACTGTGACTGGTTGAGAAAAAAAATCGCAACGAGTCACACCTTTGTAACAATGTGACTCTATAAGAATTTTTATTCTCATCTAGTAACACGGAGTTTAGGTAGTGTTACTCGTTCGGAAAAATAAATCTCAACGAGTAACGGTGTGACTCGATGCGAATATTTATTCTCAGCTAGTAACACAAGCTTGAAATAGTATTGTAATTTTGTGATGATTCAGTTAGAATTTGGTTGTGAATAATGCCTCTATACCATGACCGTAGCCCGTAGGGTAGGGTTCAACCCTCTCCCGAAAAGTTGAAATCTAAAAATTCTTTAGAATTGTAAACCAAGTTGTCAACTTATCGTCATCGCCTATTTTATTTATTAATACTTTATTGTATTATACTATTGTCAAATTATACCACAATTTTTAAATGAAAACACTTGAAACCATAAGTTTCCAGTACTTACGAACTAAAATGCGATAAGAATAAAACGTAATAGGCTCTAAATTGCCGTTTTGTTTTAAAGCCTGTATTACTAGCTGAGAATAAATATTCGTATCGAGTCACACCGTTACTCGTTGAGATTTATTTTTCCGAACGAGTAACACTACCTAAACTCCGTGTTACTAGATGAGAATGAAAATTCTTATCGAGTCACACTGTTACTCGATAGGATTTTTTTTCTCAACCAGGAACAGTGTTACAGGATTTGGTGTGACTCGATGAGAACATACCAAAAAAACTTAATAACTTCAAGTGATCCTGAAAGAAAGCACGAAGCGCACGCGGGTTTCCTTATTGAAATACAAGTACGAGACGTTTAATTCACATCCCAAAATCTATTGAAAGGATTTTAATGAACTAAGGTGGACTAATAGTCTGTGACTAAGTGCCTATGAAGAAGTAATAATTCAAATCCGATCCGTTTTGGTGAAATGCGGGGACAAACCTACATAATGTGTTGTAGTACACATAAACACAAGTTCCTGGAATTTGGTACCAATAATGTATTGATTTGGAGACTTCAAAGACTTCACCCACGTATATTTCTCGCAGTTGCGCAATAAATATCCTTCCAGAATATCCTTCTTTTATTACGTAATATGTACATAAGTATCAAATAGGGATGTTTACAAAAAATATTTCTTAGTCCGTCATGAAGAGGTCGATATTATTGAAAATATAGGACACGTGACACGTTTTTTTTTCTTTGTAGATTTGATAAAAATAACCTGGGATACCTCGCAACTCGGGTAAATTATATATAATTATACCGGCTAACTTAGGTTAGATAAGTAATTGGAGTGATTAGAAATATAAAGCCTAAACAAAACATCTAGCTACAACTTGTTAACAGCCAGCCAGAAGCAGCTAGTTCTTTCAAGACGGAGCTCGGGTATCAGATTCAGATTCACAAATTACTGCTATATTTAATGCAGTATTGCGTCGTAAATTCGTTCCCGAGCAATGGAAAGTTGCGGAGATCATTTAAATCCCTAAATCAGGAAAACACCCAGAAAGTGTAATATCCTACCGATCAATTAGTCTTCTGTCGGTGATATCAAAAGTCTCTGGAATTAAGTTCATGACAAGACACCTGAACTGGTCAAATCGAGCCTCATTCCTTCTCACCAATTTAGCGTCCGTGGAGCATATGGCACTTTTCAACTGGTAAAATGGTGATGAACCAAAGTGCATTTGAGATTAGTTTCAAGGTAGAGTTTTGCCTCTGCATGATGTTTTTGAGTCTGTGGCACAACCCCACAGCTGCAGACCATAGGTCCATGTTGGCTTAATTAAGTATATTAGGAGCTGGTTTTCTAAATTAACTTTGGATCTTCTTCCTTCTCTTCTTCTTCTCATAGCCAGCACAAGTCTCTGGATCGATGGTAAGCTTCATCTTTTTTGCATTTGATATTAGTTTTCCATGTCAGCTTTCAGTCCAAGTGCATTCCAAGATATCTGACTACATCTTTGTGTGGTAATTCTTGTGTCCCCAGCCTGACAGGAGGACAATTCTCTGTTCTCAGTGTGAATGTTACCTGCACTGATTTTGAAGCACTGGCAGTTATCCTCCATTTCTCCAACCAGTCCTTAATCTGGATTAATAGAATTTGGAGTATTTGTCGACCTGCTGCACTTGAAATAGTAGCTTTGTGGTAAATTAGTCTTGATCTTACATACGCCTTTGCGTCATACACGATCATGACTCAAAGTCCTGTCGTATTCTGTTACCATTCTGTTTCTGTTCTGTCGTTCTGTGCCGTGTCATGTTCTTTTTACCGGGGGTAGACTTCCTTTGCAGGAGATTATCTAGGTGGGTACCCCAACAGTGCCAGTTATTCAAACGCCTGAGCAGTGATGTGCAAACATTACTGTGCTCCGGTAGGAGGGCACTGTAGCTAGTGAAATTACTGGGCTAAAGA
Source organism: Hemithea aestivaria (assembly GCA_947507615.1). Lineage (NCBI taxonomy): Eukaryota > Metazoa > Arthropoda > Insecta > Lepidoptera > Geometridae > Hemithea > Hemithea aestivaria. The sequence goes on from OX382323.1 coordinate 9,948,477, forward strand.
GTCTTTACATCTTATGACTCTTGAGTAAGAAGCGTTGGTGCAGTGTTCCGGGTTCAGGAAATCCTGAGTAGCACTGTACTGATTATGGGCAGCGTTATCTCTTAACATCAGGAGAGCATCATGCTCGTCTTCTACTTCATCACATAAAAAAAACACCCTGTGAACTTGCTCTATTGTAGTGTTTCTCACAGAATCCAAAAAAGGATATTAAAAAAAATTGCATCAAGATTCAGACAAGAAATCCTTTGCTCTTGTTTAAAAATTTGTTAAGAATGAGCAACAAGTCAAAAGTGCTCAACTATAAGGTTCAGGGAACCTCAGTTTTTTCCAACTGGCTCCAGTCATTATATTTCCCTTATCTTTCTATAGGTCACTTGCTTTCTGAATAGCTTTCTGGCAGGACTTAGCTGTTTTGTTATAAGGTCTCTTCTTACTATGAATATGCTTCGTCTTGTGTTTCCAAGCTTCTACCCAAACTAGGTTAGTTTCATGTTTTTCACTTCAGCACATCCACCACAGGATTTGATAGACAAGGGTATAAGTATTCTATACCCTGTATACCATATCCAATAACAATCCAACCTTCAACTTGTGCAGACGCACAATTATTGTGTGAAGTAAAGCAGGTGGGCAACCAAGGGTAAGATGCAAAGTGAGATTTAGGCTTTAAATTGCATTCCAGAGAAAGCCCTGGATAGCAAAGATAAGACACGTCTGACAGCAGACCTATCTGCATTTACTTGAGGAACAAGAGCTCTCCAACACCTTCGAGCCCATACAGAATGTCCGAGCCAGCACAAAAATTTTTGGATGACCCAAAACAACTCATTAAATTTACATTTAAAGTTTACACCAATGCTCTTTAGGACCCAGAGGTAAGCATTTTTGTAGGCCCTCTGTAACCCGAGAGGTGGGAAGGAACAAGGGTTGGTGGATGCTTATTATTAGAAATCAGCAAGGTGAACAATCAAGTTGTCTTTCCCGACAACTACAATGTGGGTCTGTTCAAGTCAAAATTGAATAAGTTCTTACTGAACCTGTGCACTCTATCTTAGACCACATCATCACTTACTAATAGGTGAGATTGTAGTCAAATACCTGCTTAATCCAACGTAACTACCTAATCAAAAGAGAGAATGGCTTTCAAAGAAACATCATTGGTGTGAATGTCTGAGTGTCTAGTGTTAAGTAGGTAGGAGTTGTATCTCTTAAAAACCTAATGGGATCTTCCATATCCACATACTTCAACTGACCATAAAGCACTTTAGACAGAGTCTTGAGCAGATTGTCAGGTTGACCAGTGAAAACAAGCCAGAGATGAGGAACAGGATCCTCCTTAAAGTTCTGTGATAGTGATTCTATATTATAATAATTCTAATTAGAGAGTAATCAGTTATCAGCACAGTTTCTTGCAAGTTCGTCAGCTAAATCTTTATCTATATGTATGTTGCAGTGACTGAGCCTTTATCTTGTAACTCTCTGTTTCCAGTGCCTATAGACCTAATAGCTAAGATAGGTTTTGCTATTTTTACTGGTCTCAGCAAACAAAGGATTCCTGTGCTGTAAGCACTGTAAACACTTTATTTTTATTATGCTACTTGTATTGTTTAACAGGTAGATAAACGAAAGGAGCGCGATTCTAAGCTGATTATAAGCTTTGTCTCCAAAATACCGCCGTTTGATGCTGCCATTTTCTGCAGGCATTGTATTATGGATGTACTTACATTAATCCATCACAAAATGGCACCTGACCACGGGAATGTACCTTGTTGCTTGTTCAAACTACATCAATAACTAATAATTACGTACCACTACAGATTTAGAGACTTTTTTCACTGCTGACAATAATGTAGGCAGGTGGGCTGCTGAGATGTCGAATTTTATGACGAGGGTGTGTATGGATGAAACACATTTCACTATAAAATGGCATCTGACCCGGGCAAGCCCCCTGTTCCACAATCAGACTTGATCGATGACTAATAATGCGCGCGCAATCCAGATTGGTATCCATTTGCTACGCCGCTACTATATTTATATAGTAAGTACTTATAGACCATTTAGTAACAAAGAAATCTTACCCCATCTTCGACGGAGAAATGATGATTTTGCGAGTCCAACGTCTTGATTGTTAGGTCAATCATTGTTCACATGGCCTCATCTCCCCGTAGGAGAGATGACCAAACACCGAAAATCAATACTGCAACGTGAGGGGTCTATTGTCTGCACGTTTAACTAAAGATACACTACACAAACCACTTAAATAGTTAAAAATGAACGGATTTAAAGTCTCAATCACTAAATATAGTCATTTTGAAGAACATTAGCTCATTTTCAAGATAACTTCACAAGCACACGAATTCTTCAACCTTCACTCCGCTACACTCCGAATCGAAAAGACATGTTTTTTTTTTCTGAATGAAAAACTTCGCCTCTACCGGTGTTGCCAACAAGCATAATACAGAAACTACTATTGACTAACGGGGTTATTCCGGTCCAAAATCGCTTCTCGTTTTGCTAGCGCTTACTGTCAAATTTTAACAAAATTTTGAAAAAAATCTTAATAATTCTTACGATGTCAGTACAAACTCAAATCTCAAACGCAACTTCAATTTTTTTTATTTAGCATCTATGGTCGCCTCAAAGTGGCGTTTTTGAAAAAAAATGCACATGTTGCCATATTATTAAAAAAAAAAAAAGAAATTAGACAGACCATAGTATATGACATATACTTACAACCAATCAGAATTATTATTTTTAAATGGCGGAAACTACACAGACTAAAGTAAGCGTTACTTCCGTCAGAAAAAAAAAAGTAAGCGTTACTTCCGTCAGAAAAAAAATCTGAGTTACTCCCTAGTCGCGCCTAAAGAAGTTTTACTTCAAAAAAGTAAGCGTTACTTCCGTCAGAAAAAAAATCTGAGTTACTCCCTAGTCGCGCCTAAAGAAGTTTTACTTCAAAAATCTGAGTTACTCCCTAGTCGCGCCTAAAGAAGTTTTACTTCAAAATTACTCATTATAGTGCGTTCACAGTTATTTTACCTCTGACAGATGTGACAATTATTTTCTTTATGTTGACATTACCGTCAAGTCCCTGTTCAGACCTCCTGGAAGTTTTTTAAAGTTTTCAGGATTAAATTATCTAATATCGTACCGAAAATGATTTAAAGCAGTAGAAGAAATATTGTTTTATCAGTGCGTGCATTTTGTTAAAGAGAAAAGGACAACAATGCGCCGTAAATTCCATTTACAAATTATGTTCGTCAACCAACCAGGTATGTGAATTAGGGATACCATACAGTGAAACATAATTTACCTAAATTCCTAGTTATTATGCATAATATTATGACAAAAATGCTAAGTCTAGTGTGGGCTTCTTATTTGAATACATGTGTTTTGATTATCTCGTTGTTTTAATAATTATTATTATAATCCCAAGCTTTACCAATCCCCATAAACTCAATTTCCTATGAAGAAAATGAATTTGTCTATAACAATATCGGATGGCTAACACATGAACAAGTGGTAACTGCGAACTATCAATATGATATAAAATATTAGGTAGGTTGGAAACAGGAAATTCATGTAAGTACCTACCTACAGCGCTGTAAAATAATACTTAAAATGGGGAAGTCAATACTCACGTGACATGGCAGCATAATTCTTAGGCTAGCCAATGTAAAGGCAAGAGGTAAAATAACTGTGAACGGACTATAGTTATCATTATAAAATACGATATTAACATAATATAATATAATATAATCAATTCATCTATTTTTTAGCACAATAATTTTAACAAAATTGATAATATTTGTCTTTAAAATTTTATATTGGTCTACAAACAAGTAAAAGGACAAAAATTACAAAACGTAATGTCCATTTTTAGGTAAGTTAAAAAAATATGAATATTTTTTGTTTCTTAGTATTCAATATGTAATTATTTATTATAACATTTTTTGCATATTAATATGAAAATTATACCAAATTTCAAATCAAATTGTACATTGGCAACATTGAAAAGTACAGTGTTGCCACTTTTTTTTTTTTTTTTTTTTTAATAATATGGCAACATGTGCATTTTGCCAGTGTCGAGTAAAATTCGTGAATGTTCACGGGATATTAAATTATGGTCTCCACTTTCGTGTTTTGCCAGTGTCAAGTTAAATGTTATTTTTAAGTAATAAGTTAGTTAGTCAGGTCAGAGTCAGAGTGAGCTTAATAGCTCGTCTAGTCACGTGAGTCTTCCAGTAAAATGGGTGGAATTTTACTGAAAGTTCGGAGGAGTTTTGGAGGGGGCACCAAAATTCATATTTCAGCACCATATCACTTGCCTACATCTGTGCACATTCAAAAACACTTAACACGCAATATTCCACCATTATTACACGCTAACAATCAAATTCTACACGATTATTAAGCAAAAGACGTGGAGCTAATGATATGATCAAGGCTTGCCGCCAAAAAACCCTTGTTGCCACTTTATAATACACTAACTTATCCTGTTTGGCGACGAAAAATGGAACTAACTGCTGATACCTGCCGGTGACGTTTCCAAAGCGACAGTAGCGACGCCACAAGCGGACAATGAAGTTAATGTTTCTAGTTATCAGATGGAACAGATTATATTTCAAACACCACAAATAACTTATCTAATATTCAGAAAGAAGCGATGAATAATAATTTTAATTAAATATCGTCCTTTTTTACTTGCTTGGCTTAAAAAATATAGTTTTACATTTTACATAACTATATAATATTATGTACATGTTGTTCGTTTTACATTTTTATTTACATGCCAGGAACATAATATTTGTTTATCTCAAATGTTCGTAAAAGAGCGATGGAGCACATTAAAAAGTGCTGCGCCTTATCGAATGTTCATAGGTACGATTCCATGATACATTTACGCTATTGCTATAATAATTACCTTTATACACACATTAAATCTACCTTCCTAGTAACGTATTAGTAATTATTGTTCGTGTGATTCTAATAGTGGAGTCACTAAGCGACAAAAATGGGTCAAACCTGTTTTTTTCATGCAGAAGCATGAAACTTGGCACATTGATTTCTAATGTAAAAATAGGCTGATTTCGATCGGTAGCCCTCGGTAGCACCCCCTCTGGCAGCGAGGAGGGGGGTTGGAAGGGGCGCTCCACCCGGCTTCATTTTAAAAATTCTGGGAGACCACACATAGCTAATAGGTCAAGTTTGGTATCAATTTCGAATAAATCGAGGACGTAGATTTCATTTCTGGAATAAAAAAATGACATTTGTGATGATTTGTTTAACAAAAAAATTAAAAATTAGAATTACGTAACTTCGTTTTTATTGTTCAAATTACTGTAAATTCAAAAATACTAGTTTTTTTAATAAACAAAAAATATGTTAATAAAGTCTAGTTTATGTAGATTAAAAAATATATAATTTTATATTACTTTTCTTAATAACAAACCGCATAAAAAAATCTTTTGCTGTCCCGGGCCGCAATTTTCTTTTAACCGCCATGAAAAGGGTTGTTAGTAAAAAACTTACTATTTCATGCTGAAGTTTAAAACTTGCCACAATTACAATTCCTTACGTTAAAATAAGCCGTTTAGAATCAGTTGCTGTCGGTAACCAGCCTTCTGACAGCGGGGAGGGGGGGTGAAAGGGGCGCACCACCCAGCTTCACTTAAAAAAATCTGGAAGACCACGTATAGCTAATACGTCATGTTTGGTATCGATTTCGAATAAATCAAGAACGTAGATTTCATTTCTGATAATAAAAAACGCATTTTATGGGTTTTTAACCAAATTATAACACAAAATTAGTTCTTAGTTTTTTTTATTTAGAGGCACTTAAATTCTAAATTATAGTAATATTTTGTGATAAACATAAATATTTTTTAAAAGTTTATTTCAAGTAGATTAAATAAAATAGAACTGTTATATTATTTTTATAAACATTTACTCGTACAATTTTTTTTAAGACACTAGAGTCGCTATTTTCTTCTCACCGCTGCGCTGAGTTGTAAACCCCAATCAACTGTAAAATACGACTATGTACATTCATTTAACATGTTATTGATATATAAGAACTTGATATTGTCAAACATAAAATTCAGAAAAATCCTATGGCACATCATAATTTACTCTCCCTGAGACAAACTTTTAAAAAATAGGCCTGTGGCACCTACCTACAGCTTATTTATATCGTTATATTGTTTTCCAAGACGGATGCTCCATATATAATATAATAATAATATAGTTCAAAACATTTTATGACGAATTATGATAAGCCTTGCATTTATTTATTTAATCAGTCCCATGCACAATATTCTGACAACTGAAAGGTTTTCAGACGAAGGAATGGTCTGCTTCTTGCTTCCTAAACCAAAAGAGAGGATGGGTTAGACTTAACCAAGAAATTATGCCTAGCCTCTCTCAAACAAAGTTCCTTGTAAAATGAGTGTAACAAATGCTGGTATACAGACATATCATGGAAGTAGAAGTATATTTTCCAAATAGTGTTTTTTTTTTGTGATAAGGTGTTTCCTACATAGTTATTGATTGTCGAGTAGTAATTACTGCTTGATCTGCAGTTTCATTGACCGCAAAACATCATATCAAAACCATGTAGGTAGAGTTAAGTTTGTGTGCGGTACTTTTATGCTAGTCGAAGGATACGAGTCTTGCTATTTTCCAGCCTCCTGCTTGGTTTTAGAAGCAATAAGCAAACAAAGGGACACCTTATTCATCTAACACCGTTTTGGTGGCCAGTATATTATGCACGAAACTGATTTAATATATAAATAAAGGGCGGATTGCTGAGATTGATGCAAAACTGCATGAAGACGGTCTTAAAATGTAATGAGCTATAATAACAATATTATCTTTGGAAGAATCAGTCTTGGAATGTAACATACTGATATAAAAAAGCTTTAAGCCTGGAGTATTTATAATTTTGCTAGATAACAATTTGTTGAAACAGTTTGATTCTTAACAATGTTTAGCAGTTTCCGTTCCGCGATTTGATCGCGTTTTATCGCACCTATTTTTCAAAAGTTTGTCTCAGGGAGAGTAAATTATGATGTGCCATAGGATTTTTCTGAATTTTATGTTTGACAATATCAAGTTCTTATATATCAATAACATGTTAAATGAATGTACATAGTCGTATTTTACAGTTGATTGGGGTTTACAACTCAGCGCAGCGGTGAGAAGAAAATAGCGACTCTAGTGTCTTAAAAAAAATTGTACGAGTAAATGTTTATAAAAATAATATAACAGTTCTATTTTATTTAATCTACTTGAAATAAACTTTTAAAAAATATTTATGTTTATCACAAAATATTACTATAATTTAGAATTTAAGTGCCTCTAAATAAAAAAAACTAAGAACTAATTTTGTGTTATAATTTGGTTAAAAACCCATAAAATGCGTTTTTTATTATCAGAAATGAAATCTACGTTCTTGATTTATTCGAAATCGATACCAAACATGACGTATTAGCTATACGTGGTCTTCCAGATTTTTTTAAGTGAAGCTGGGTGGTGCGCCCCTTTCACCCCCCCTCCCCGCTGTCAGAAGGCTGGTTACCGACAGCAACTGATTCTAAACGGCTTATTTTAACGTAAGGAATTGTAATTGTGGCAAGTTTTAAACTTCAGCATGAAATAGTAAGTTTTTTACTAACAACCCTTTTCATGGCGGTTAAAAGAAAATTGCGACCCGGGACAGCAAAAGATTTTTTTATGCGGTTTGTTATTAAGAAAAGTAATATAAAATTATATATTTTTTAATCTACATAAACTAGACTTTATTAACATATTTTTTGTTTATTAAAAAAACTAGTATTTTTGAATTTACAGTAATTTGAACAATAAAAACGAAGTTACGTAATTCTAATTTTTTATTTTTTTGTTAAACAAATCATCACAAATGTCATTTTTTTATACTAGAAATGAAATCTACGTCCTCGATTTATCCGAAATTGATACCAAACTTGACGTATTAGCTATGCGTGGTCTTCCAGAATTTTTAAAACTAAGCCGGGTGGAGCGCACCCTCCACCCCCCCTCCCCGCTACCAGAGGGCCCTTCCATTAGGCTACCGATCGAAATCAGCTTATTTTGACATAAGGAATCAATGTGCCAAGTTTCATGCTTCTGCAAGAAAAAAACAGGTTTTGCACTAAAGTCCCCCACTATAATAAGTTTTCTTGCTTGCGTGGATTTAGTGAGTACATAAATGATGAATGTGTACCTATTGCTCGACTTGGCATATTCTATCATTGCTCATACTACGAGTATCGAACAGGTAGGTAGGTACTCTTTATTGACACCAAAAGCTTACAGAGTAAATCAACGACCTGGGTAAATTAAAAACTAAATTAACTACACTACAATATAGGTGGCCTAAAACGTTATAAGCGATATAGCTTATTTTAGCCATTATTAGGGTTCCGGACCTCGCAAGGAAAAATCGGAACCCTTATAGGATCACTTTGTTGTCCGTCCGTTCGTCCGTCCGTCTGTCATGACCCTTTTTCTCAGGAACCCGTGGAGGTATCAAGCTGAAATTTATAGGAAATACTTAGGTCTACTGCCTCTTTGTGCTGTGAAAAAATCCAACTTCTAGGACAACGCAAACAAAAGATGTAGTCGAATATGCCGCAAATTTCAGCAATTTTCGATATTCGCAATGGAATCAAAACCTACAGGGTACTTCCCGTGAACTCAGAATCTTGAAATTTGGTACGCATCAACGTCTAAGAGCACAGGATAAAGGAAAAATTGCGAAAACCGTAAATTTTTAGTTCCATCATATAAAAAATATATTATTAATTATTTTATACTTACTACCCTTTACTTCATGAACGCGTAGAGGTATTAAATTGAAATTCATATCAAATACTCAAGTCTATAATACCTTTAAACTGTAATAAAATCAAACCTCTATGTTAACGCAATCAAAAGAAACCGCAATTTTAGCCTCATATTTTCAAACTCGCAACTATTCGCAAGGGAATCAAAACCTACAGGGTACTTGTACCTGGGGTGTTATACGCATAATCACAACAGTTTCACACGATAATAATTATTACAGATACATACCTTAATTCTCATTGTTTACATTTATTATTATAATAAATCTAGTATTTCTATTATTATATTTCTACTTAATTTGTTTATTAAAATAAATTTATATAACATATTATCGGTATACAGTATACTTATAGATATGTACCTTCTTTAATCTGTTATGTTTGTAGTGGTTCGTAGCAATCTTATTATTTGTTTTCTTTATTCCCTATAATTAGTATATGTACAATAATGGCACACAATTAAGTAAATATTTACGTATATTTATTTTAAATAATATACCTATGTTTTATTTGACCTAGGTATTAGTGGTTTGTAAGTAGTAACTATTTTTATTCAAAATTGTAAATTTTAAGTTTCGTCATCATAGGGGGGGAGCTGAAAATCAGCGTTGTGAACAACTCTGTTTGCAACATTAAGCTGAGCTCTCTCCCAATTGAGCAGAGATGCACAATGGCACAAGATGAGTTTTCTCTAACACACCTACTTAATTAAGTTTGTATAATATGTACCTTCATGCAGCAATTTAGTAACTTAGAGTCTTTTTTCACTAAAGAGGTCCCGCGGAATTTAGCGGAACTAATTTTAAATTTTAACGATTATTGCTGAATTTCTTATCCTTTTTATATATTATTTTTTTATTTGTTAGATATACTCGTATATATATATATATATATATATATATATATATATATATATATATATTTTCTCTTTTTTCTTTTCTTTGTGCCTGTGTCTCTGTGCTTGATTAAATGATTTTTCTTTCTTTCTTTCTTTTCTTTTACTTCTCATGACCTTATTTACTTAGGTATACACACCTACGAGTTTGTACTGAACTCTCGGAGCTCGAGTCCGACTCGTACTTGACGGGTTTTTTATTCACAAACCAAAAGATATCTACATAAATTTAAGAATATATTTTTATTAAGTAAGTTACTGTACTAGGTAGGTACCTATTATATTCAAATTTTTTGATCTTGTCAACATCCCTATGATCAGCCTTGGAAATAGATGTATATTTATAGTAAGTAATCCACCTTCATTTTGGCGTTTTTGGCCCGACTATAGTTGCAAATAAAATTTGTAGCAAATTGTATGATTTACAAATCAACTTGAAACTATTTTTCGCTCAAACGTTTTATAGCGATAGAGGACAGAGGGATTGGAATAAATATACTTTTATAAGTTTCTTTAGTAAAGACCCTTGAATCAGTGGACCTGAATTTTACATCATTGTGAAATCCTGGGTAGCACTATACTTATTATAAAATCATCAAATCATCAGATATCTCTCATCAGATATCGAAGGGCAAAAATTTTTTTTTCTGTGATGATGTAAATTTTTGTGACCATTGTAACAAAAAGTATACCTACTTGAAATTACTATTTCTTAAAATTAATTAACATAATATTGGCCAACAATGGGCGGCCTTAAGCTAAGCTCTCTAAGGCATCTCTTCCAGGCAACTAACTAACTTTTGGACGAAAAGATTTTGTTACGAAGAGATAGATGATTTTGTTAAGGTTTTATATGGAATTTAAATAAAATAGAATAGGTACCTAGACATCCGCCTAGACTCTAGACACCGGAGGTAGACTTCCTTTGCAGGAGGTCGACTAGGTGGATACCCCAACAGTTCCAGTTATTGTACCGCCTTAGCAGTGATTTGCAAACATTGCTTTGCTTAGGTAGGGCACTGTAGCTAGTGAAATTACTGGGCTGAAGAGTCTTAACATCTTATGAGGCTCAAGTAAGAAGCGATGGCGCAGTTCACCCAGAATTTTACCTTTGTAAAATACTGGGTAGCATCTCTGTAGGTGTAGGTACTAAGTACTAGTTATCTCGTACCATCAGGAGAGCGTCTTGCTCGTCTTCTTACTTTGTTGTATAAAAGATAAACTCTTTATTGAAATACCGCAAATATACATTATTAATAAAACTAAAACACAATTTCATGGTTTAAGTGTAAGTTGGCGGAATTATCCCTACCAAATTATCGCGACCTAAAGCATTTAATAGGTAACCTTGAAATGTAACATTTTTTGAATTTGTATATTTTATGTTGAGCTGTGCACCCTATAATTGTGGGAACACAAGACCATTAATAATTCTTTTACCTTAAGAACGATATTTCTGTGTATCCTCCGTTGGGAGTCCTTAAAAAATAAATAAATAAAGCTAAAGTGATACATACATGTTGAACTAAGAACCATTTTGAAAGTCCGTTTAAAAGGTACGATTTTTAAAACTATCGCGAGTGTTCTCCATAACTACAACAACAAAAACGGCACAACTCACGTCAAATATTGCCGAGAATATCGGTCGTGAGCCTCGGTTACTGCAGGCGTGAACTCCTGATGAAGGACATCGTAATTGTCCGAAACCGTGGTCGATATATTCTCGGCAATATTTGACGTGAGTTGTGCCGTTTTTGTTGTTGTGGTTTAAAAGGTAGGTAGGTATATCTCTTTATATGCTCAGTGGGTACATCTACATTGTATCAATCACGGCGACATTTACTCGTACCTTTACATTGACGTCATGTAGGGGAGAAGTGGAAACTAGTGCAACTAGATAATTGTGCACCGAGGGGACCGGTGGCCTCGATCTCTCATCATGACCCCGGATGTTAAGAGTTACTGATCTATTATCTATTTTTATTATTTATACCTACCTGAAGACTGGGAACCAAGAGATTCAAGCCTTTCAAAGATGCAAAAACGTTTACTGCGACAAATATGTGCACAAACTACTTATAATGGCTTACAGTTGGTGATACGAACAAATGCAAGAGCAACGTGCCTTTCAAAATTAAAAAGAAAATTATACACTTTTATTTTTATCTACATTGATGTCTAAACTCAATCAGGTATAAACATACTGTAACGACTTTATAGTCGAATTCAAAGAACTTGAATCTTGCGCAGTCGCGCAGTAAAACTAATTTCGGGCAGTGGCGGATTTACCTGCAGGCTGAGTAGGCTGGAAAATCTGGCCTTAATCGGCAGGTTTTAGGGGGTGGCAATTTTGGCGCAATTATTTTTTTCTTACAGTAATAAAATAAACATGTATCTAAAGGGGATGATAGAACACAGATCATAAAGTTGCAATTTCATTAACAGAATAAATGCAATTAATATCATTGTTACCTAACCTAGGGTATTGAATTTCAGTGAGGAAAAATTGAATAGTCTGCTATGCGGCAAATTTGTAAATCCGCCACTGATTTCGGGTTTTATCCTCGGTGTTAGTGGGGGAGTGTGAGTGCATCAGAACCCCGCTCTCAATGAGGCTGATTGCAGATTCTACTACTTCAGCCAGAAGGCAGCGGAGACATCCTTGGCATCTGTGGACCACTCGTGTTCAGCAGAAGTATCCTTCTTGGACAAACAATGTTCTCAGATGAGATAGGTACATTTGTTGGGACTCACACCTTGAGTATATGGAAGTTCTTGGAAGCTACGGGGTTAGGAGGGAAATAAGTTTACGAGGGCGTCACAATAGATCAGTAATGGTCGAAGCGGCACTAAGTTCTATGAGCTAATGCAACAATACCATGTTTGACACAAATACTTAAATCATTTCTTTTCAATAAGAATCACATCCGCTAAAAAAGAATTTAAAAGAAGCTTGATAAAAATACGTATATAGGTAGGTAGTTTTATAATTATGAAGGAGAGCTTCACCAAAAAGTCTCTAAAAATGAATGATTACCATAGCCGCTAATTGAAGTGCCCGTAATAACGATTATTAAAACGAACCTATCCGTATACAGTATCCAAAATGTAAACATATCCGGATTATTTCCACGTCGTCAAAGCATGACACAGTCATTAGCTCGATTAGCGAAGTCATTAACATTAATTAGGCACACTTCTGTTAACTGGCATGCCGCTTACAATTACACCGCGCCGCTTCATTTGGTATTGTTATGGCATGTTTATTATTATATTGTTAGGTAACTCTGTTTATTTATGGTGCTGTCGTTGAATAACCTTGGATATAATATTGATATGACTTACTAATTGCACTCCGTGGTTTTATCCACTTAAAGGTGGCAGATCCTGGCAATACCTCTGGTGTTGCTGGTATCCCTACAGTGTTAACCGCATACAATCCATGGAACAAAATACTCTACGATACAATCAGTCGAGCCGTCTGCTTATTTGTCACCCTTGAAATAAAACGGTGATATCGAGGTAATCCGATGGCGCGATGGACTGATAATATTCTACTGGCAGAAGGCAGCTGAATGAGGACAGCAACAGACCGAAGAGAATGGTAAAACAAAATAGCTGTGGGGAATTTAAGGGTGATGTTGAAATAACAAGGTAACTAGACGTGTAATTTATACTGAAGTTGGTATACAGAGGAAGCTTCGTAAGAACCTTGTATATCAAATAATAATTTAAAAACCAGCTGAAAAGTAGCCCATATGCTTCAGGATCTAAGCCTGATGGCTTAGATCAAGCAGCAGAAGCATATAGGCTACTTATATTTACCAGAACAGGAACACCTGTGTGGGGATACCTATACACAAATATTATAAAACTATGATACACCTACAGCCTACAGCGTTTTTTTACTAATATAATACCCATTACCCATGTAATAAAAAGATTACAACATCAGACAATACCGATTTGGTATTATTTCACTAATAATTGTTTTGAATAAGATAAGATTGCGGCGCGCTATCACTTTATGCGGCAAACCGAAACTTGAGAGGAAAAACACTCAACAATATCAGTTTCTAGAATACACTATTGGGATCCCGTTTATATTATCATGTAAATATAAATAGCGTAGGAGTATAAAAACAAGTGAAATTTAAAAAATCTTTTTAAAAACCAGGTTTTATTATTACAAGCTTATATTTACTTTCACCTGAATGTTGTCTGTCTGTCTGTAATCAAATCTTGCAAGTTAAATTTGATCCAATTACCGGTTTCCGATTGAGCTGCTTTGAATGCATGTATATAAATCGGATGACAATGCAACATTATTATGGCATGGAGCTGATCTGATAATGGAGTACGAATGTGGCCATCGCAAAATCGCAACTCGCAACCCCCCCGAGTTTGGGCTCATTTGATTCGTCTTGACGAGTAGTTTGGTGCTAGATGGTGATAAAATAATAAAAGCTTGTTTTTAAGAAGTTTTTTTAAGTTTCACTTGTTACCGTCTTAACAAAAAAACATTTTCATATTATCATCCATATTATCCTCGGAAAGTGTATTTTTGCGCTTCGATATCTGACTGGAAAAGTCCATATTATCCTCTAGAGAAATTCAAATTTACTTTACCCTCTAGAGACAAAAACATAATTAAACCTATTTACTTCCACCTCTATGGTACCGAAATAAGCGTACAACTTTTTTAAATTTGTTAAAAACTCGGAGTAAGAACCTCTTTAGTAAACTTTTTTTTTAATTTGCTTTGGGCGCACCATCAGCCTTGCCAGTAAGTTACTTTTGTAACATATTACGTTTCTTTTGAACTATATTTACGTTAGTTGTTTAGATATAATTTACATTTCGAGGCAATAATGTTTTTAATGAATTATAATATATAGTACTGTAATAGTAAATAATAGTTGAGCTAATTTAGCAGAGTTAATAGAATAAGCCAATTTTTTATAACTTTATCTAGTTAGTAGCAATATTTTTTCTAAGTATTACTTTTTAGTAACTTTTTTATTAACGATTTCTCACTGTAATAAACTGAAAATGAGAAAATAATCACTAAAACGAATACGTAGAGTGCTTTTCACGAAAGGAGACCTTTTTGCGGGACGCCACTATTGCACATTTTAAAAGTTTAAATACCTTTAACTTTTTAACGCCTCATAATTTCTCATATTTAATTTCTTAATCAAAAAGGTATTTATTTTATGTAACAAATAAAAATGATTTAAAATATGAAGTCAATAATAATAGAATAAAAAATTAGTTCCGCTAAATTCCGTGGGACCTCTTTCGTGAAAAGGACTCTTAAGTAAGCGTACCTACGTAAATTAAAATTGAATACTGGTTATTTTTGAAGATAGTGCACTGGCAACACTGTGCATCCATGGTAAGAATAAGGGATTCATTTTGCCGCGCTTTTGGAAAGCGGATGAAATTTTTTGCTTTCTTGGATAATAATTTTGCAATAAGTGCTAAACGCGTATTAATAGTGGGTTTAATAAACGTTGAGTGTTTGTGAATGTGATTTACTGTCGAAGAATGGAAAAAAGTTCAACAGACTGCTATTTTCAAGAATCGTCACAAAATGAATCGATGTGATTTGATAAACGCCCACTCTTTATCGAATAAACAATGAACTTAAAATTATAAAGATTTCGACTGAAGGACTTGTATCCATGGTCAGAATAAATTATTAGAAAAAAAAAATGGTAATAATAATTTAAAAAAAAACTTTTAGCATTGAATTATTTCCTCGCTGAGGGGGGATGAAAAATTATGTGTCACACTCGAGTGCAAAGATTTTTGACCTTGTGCTCTTTTGATTCCCTCGCTAACGCTCAGAATTCTAATTAATAAATCACTCGCTACGCTCGTGATTTAATTTTAGAATCCTTCGCTAGCTCGGTCATACAAACTGAGCACGCGGTAAAAAAGCAACTTTGCACTCTTGTATAACAAATAACTATTTTCATCCCCCCACCTCGGAAAGTGTATTTTTGCGCTTCGATATCTGACTGGAAAAGTCCATATTATCCTCTAGAGAAATACAAATTTACTTTACCCTCTAGAGACAAAAACATAATTAAACCTATTTACTTCCACCTCTATGGTACCGAAATAAGCGTACAACTTTTTTAAATTTGTTAAAAACTCGGAGTAAGAACCTCTTTAGTAAACTTTTTTTTTTTAATTTGCTTTGGGCGCACCATCAGCCTTGCCAGAAGTTACTTTTGTAACATATTACGTTTCTTTTGAACTATATTTACGTTAGTTGTTTAGATATAATTTACATTTCGAGGCAATAATGTTTTTAATGAATTATTATATATAGTACTGTAATAGTAAATAATAGTTGAGTTAATTTAGCAGAGTTAATAGAATAAGCCAATTTTTTATAACTTTATCTAGTTAGTAGCAATATTTTTTCTAAGTATTACTTTTTAGTAACTTTTTTATTAACGATTTCTCACTGTAATAAACTGAAAATGAGAAAATAATCACTAAAACGAATAGGTAGAGTGCTTTTCACGAAAGGAGACCTTTTTGCGGGACGCCACTATTGCACATTTTAAAAGTTTATATACCTTTAACTTTTTAACGCCTCATAATTTCTCATATTTAATTTCTTAATCAAAAAGGTATTTATTTTATGTAACAAATAAAAATGATTTAAAATATGAAGTCAATAATAATAGAATAAAAAATTAGTTCCGCTAAATTCCATGGGACCTCTTTCGTGAAAAGGACTCTTAAGTAAGCGTACCTACGTAAATTAAAATTGAATATTGGTTATTTTTGAAGATAGTGCACTGGCAACACTGTGCGCATCCATGGTGAGAATAATTAAAAAAAAAACTTTTAGCATTGAATTATTTCCTCGCTGAGGGGGGATGAAAAATTATGTGTCACACTCGAGTGCAAAGATTTTTGACCTTTAGTCCAGTAAAAGAAGAAATGTGGATCGAAAAGTCGAAAGCAGAAAAACTAACTTAGGCACTTTGTTTGGACTAGTTAGGAGATAAACATACTAAAAGTCCCCACCCCTCCGAGGTGAGCCCGAGGGGGGGGAGGCCGAAGAAGGTCCCGTTTTTAGATTTTTTGCTTATATTTCAAAAACTGTGCGTTGTACGATATTTTGTTGTACTACATTATGAAACCTCATAAAATTTTCTACAACTTTGGCCTTGACACTTTTTATCTATCTCCAATTGTTGTCCAGCTATGAGCTTCCAAACATGGTCTATTTTGAAGACGCTTAAATTAGTTTTCCATACAAAGTCGGTAAAAAAATCTTGCAAATAAAATTTTACCAACTTCTGGTTGTCGTATCATAATAAAACTTTGCAAATGTCTAGAAATCTGATGACAGTTCAATAATCTGGTACCACTGAGCTGATCTGATGATGGAGCCAGGAAGTGTCTACTGAAACTCTTCAATAGCTATTAGTAAAACCGGCGAGTTTAGGCTCATTACATTCGGATTGATGAGACGTAGGCACCACCTGGTCCATTATCAGACCCTCGACAGCAAGTGTTATGAAAAGTCTCATCGATTCGAGTGTAATGTGCCCAAACTCGACGGGTTTACCAATAGCCATTGAAGAGTTCCAGTAGACACCTCCCGACTCCATCATCAGATCAGTTCAGTGGTACCAGATTATTGAACTGTCATCATATTTCTAGACATTTGGAAAATTTCATTATGGTACGACAACCAGAAGTTGGTCAAATTTTACTTTTTAGATTTTTTTACCAACTTTGTATGGAAAACTAAAACAAGCGTCTTGAAAATAGACCATGTTTCGAAACTCATAGCTGGACAACGATTGGAGATAGATAAAAAGTGTCAAGGCCAAAGTTGTAGAAAATTTTATGAGGTTTCATAATGTAGTATAACAAAATATCGTACAACGTACAGTTTTTAAAATATAAGCAAAAAACCTAAAAACAGGACCTTCTTCGGCCTCTCCCCTCTCGGGCTCACCTCGGAGGGGTGGGGACTTTTAGTATGTTTATCTCCTAACTAGTCCAAACAAAATGCCTAAGTTAGTTTTTCTGCTTTCGACTTTTCGATCCACATACCCTTTTTGGGCACTCATTGACTGGGCTACTTGTGCTCTTTTGATTCTCTCGCTAACGCTCAGGATTCTAATTAATAAATCACTCGCTACGCTCGTGATTTAATTTTAGAATCCTTCGCTAGCTCGGTCATACAAACTGAGCACGCGGTAAAAAAGCAACTTTGCACTCTTGTATAACAAATAACTATTAAACTCACTTGTGGGCTAGGGCATGGGTAAATCCTGAGATCGGGCGTATTTAAGTGATTCCCGTGGCAGATTTTAAATCTTAGTATTATTTTATTTTACATGTAAAACATCAAATTTCACATAAATATAAGCACATCCGTCAAATAGGCATCATTATAACTTGTTTTGTTCAGAAGATATTTCAATTTAAATTTTTGGTGCCACGGGAATCAATATAGTGTGCCATTGGAATCAAAATTAAAACAATTTTGTTTGAATTCTAAGTTCTTATCTAAATATTGACATCTACAAACTAATCATATAAAATAGAAATGATTAAAAACGGTAATCCAAGTAAAATAAATAAATAATATATAAATATTTCAGGGCGTTTCACACAGCGCCACCTAACCCCAAACTAAGTAACTTAATGTTTGTAATATGGTGGTTAGGATAACGGATATAATACTTATATACTTACAATATACACCAAACATAACGTATTAAAAAGCTATATATTGGCAGTCTATATTATAATAATCGTGTAAACTAAATAAAATCAACGTATTGCTGTCTTAAACAATGTAAAATTATTGAATAAATAGTCCTAGAATATGAGTTTTTTTTTCTCAGTCACAATCACTGACACGATTCACTTTAGAATCTGCTGTCGCTGTCATCAGATTGTATATTTATCATTGGTTAGGTTAATCTGGACTGAAATTGCAGTCAGCCCATAGTTTCGTTTTATTTTTGCAGCATACCTCATATCATCTTAGCCATAGGACGTCTACTGCTGAACTTAGACCTCCCTTTTAGACCTCCATATATATCGGTTGGAAGCGACCTGCTTCCAGCGTCTTTCAGCGACCTTTATAAGGTCGTCTGCCACACTTGTGGGTGGACGTTCTACGCTGCGTTTGCTTGTCCGTGGTATCCAGTCGAACACTTTTCGACTCCATCAGCCATCCGCGCTACGTGCTATGTAGCCTGCCCATTACTACTTCAGCTTCTTAATCCGCTGGGATATGTCAGTGACTTTGGTTCGTCTTCAGATCTTCTTTTTCCTGATTGAAACCCTGAGTATAGCTCTCTCCATTGCTCGCTGAGCGACTTTAAGCTTCAAGACGAGACCAACTCAAAGAAGCTGCCCAACTGAGCTAAATTCGGCGGTTGACCTCTTTCTTGAAGTTGGGTCCTACCGAATTGGACTACTTATTCTAGGTAGCTGTATGGAGTTAAGAAATTCGAGTACCGGACCTCTAACAGATACTGGGGAAGGCACAACATTGGCATTTGACTTAAGTTTGAACTTGTCCATGTTCATTTTAAGCTTACCCGTTGTGATACTTGTTCGAGGTCATAAAGCATCATGCTGAGTGCCCCTATCGACTTCGCCATGACTACGATGTCGTGAGTAAACCGAAGATGATCAATGTGGTCGTCGTTGATATTGATGCCAAGTCCTTGCCATTCCAAGAGCTTGAACGCGTCTCCCATTACCGCAGTAAACAGTTTTGGAGATATAACATCTCCCTGTCTTAAATACTCGTCTTCTCAAAGGAATCAACTTCGTGCTCTGCTCCTGTACTCAGACCAACATAGTGGCGTTAGAAAACAAACCCTTTAATGAACCAATAGTCAAAATGGCATCGCTGAAATAACTCGCGCACAGTCCGTGTTTTCACTGAATCAAAGCTTTCTCAAAGTCCAGAAACGCTAAGCTTAGTGGCAAGTTATATATTCTCTCGACTAACTTGCCGCAGCGCATGAATGTGGTCTATTGTACTAAAGCCTTTTCGGAATCCGGCTAGTTCGGGGGGCTGAAAGTCATCAAGTCTGTGTTCCAGACGACTCGTGATAACCCTTGAAAACAGCAGCTTATGAACATGGCTTAGAAGCGTAATGGGTCTGTAGTTCTTCAATAGGAATACCTCATAGTTGAGCCTTCATCCCAGAAACTGTCATGAGATTGAATTTTAACATTAGTTTGGTTAATTTGGACTGAAGTTGTAGCCAGCCCATAGTTTCGTTTTGAATTAGAAAATTTCTTTACTGATGCGCCTTTACTCTGGAAAATTTTACCATCATATGGTATATTAATATCAGTATGTTTAATCTAGACTGAAGTTCCAGCCAGCCCATAGTTTCGTTGTCTATGCAGCATACCTCACAGGTGAGCCTTTCTTCAGAAGATGTCATTAGAATATATATTAATAATATAAGTTTGGTTATTCTGGACTGAGGTTCCCGCCAAGCCTTTTATGTTTTATAGAGCTCCTATTTGATCTCATAGATTAAGGCACATTATGATGACATCTTATGTAGCTATTTTTAGCCCATCAAACAAAAGTTGCTAATTCAAAACGAATTTATGGGCTGGCTGGAACTTCAGTTTAGAATAACCAAACTGTTATGAATATACAATCTGATTATGATATCTTCCGGGGTAAAGGCGCATCAGTGAAGAAATTTGCTAATTTAAAACGAAACTATGGGCTGGCTGCAACTTCAGTCCAGATTAACCAAACTGATGTTAAAATTCAATCATATGACAGTTTCTGGGATGAAGGCTCACCTATGAGGTATTCTTATTGAAGAACTAGACTACAGGCTGACTGGAACTTCAGTTTAGAATAACCAAACTGATATGAATATACCATCTGATTCATATCGGTTTTGTTATTCAGTTCAG
Organism: Hemithea aestivaria; assembly: GCA_947507615.1. Taxonomy (NCBI): domain Eukaryota; kingdom Metazoa; phylum Arthropoda; class Insecta; order Lepidoptera; family Geometridae; genus Hemithea; species Hemithea aestivaria. The sequence continues at coordinate 9,969,195 of OX382323.1, forward strand.
TTTGGTTTTTCTGATTATTTTTATGGTGGCTCGTAATGGTGCCGCATTAGCCAGAGCGGCAGTCTACTATACAATACAAAAAAAACCATCTGGTTCAAATGAAATATTATAAAGACTCAAAATCACTTCCTTGCCTGGCTTCGCTGTAGTCGAGTAAAAAGTATAAAAAGTGAAAGAATGCGCAAGAAAACTCAGGGGAAAATTGATTACCGTGGTAAAACGCCATGAGAATCAATACCATGTAAATCAAAATTGTATAGTTTTTGGTCAATATTTTTAAATACCATAATTATAGACCAATAATAATAAAATATATAATAAATAATACCCCTTTCCTAACTGCACACCCTAGTCAAAAAACCGTAAAAGCTAAAAAAATATTTTTAAACATGGAAATGGTAATCAATGACCTAGTGAACCAAAACCACGGTAATCAGTTTCTCACCTTCGTAAATCCAGTTTATAACAACGAGAGGAGCAACCCCTCTTCACGATGTTTAGAGCGCAATTGAAGTTAGCCAACAGCGGGCTTACAAGCTTCTAAGTCTTGTGGTTTATGAAATGTGGGTAGTTATGTCGCGCGCCATGGGAATCACTTTTTGTCCGGGGACAAACCTAAATTTGTTATTTTTTCTAAAACTTCGGTGAGTACAGCCTTCGCGTATTTTTTTAATCATATAACAGTTCACCCTTTATAGCTTAGATCACAGCAATTAATTAAATTCCTATTATAAGTTAGTGTAAAAAATATATTTTGTTCCAAAAATGTGTAAGGGACACCCCACGGTAATCAAATTTCAGGGCTTTTACATTTTTTTTCAGGTACTTGCAGCTAAATTTAAGCTGATGTTTATCATGCATTAAGTAGATTAAACCTTAAACTAACAGAAAAAAAATACCGTTGGGTAGAATTTTTATGTTACGGGTAGTTTATTCCCAAAGACACGTAAAATTTTGTCTCTCAGGAATCACCCGCATACCAGATTACCCAACGATACGAGGATGAAAATCAATACAGCGTAGCATCCGGTCGTATGCGATTGACATAGCTACTCGTATATTATTGTATACTTAGTTATTATTGTCACAATTATTGTTCTATCGAGAGATTTCTTTAGCATTTAATAATACCTTTTTGTTGTATTTGTGTATGAAAGTTCATATTCGTTATTTCGTAGACTAAGGGTTTGCGAGCTGTCTACGAAATCGTAGAGAAATAGGTACTACGAGATACATATTATATGTATGTGGCGCGTCGCTTACCTATAATAATTATAATTTAGCGAAACGTGACTCGTACTTACTGTTTTCATTATTATTTGTGATTAGTAGCACCCACAGACAATAGGCAACTTAGATAATAATAATTATTCTTTAATGTTAGTACTAAGTACTATTTATATAGCAGTCGATATACCTACAGGATGTTGAATTAAAAAGTGAAGATTATGTGTCATTTTTTTACCGTGTGGCAAATGCCTTTATTGAGAAAAATAATATAACAATACTACAGCTACTACAGCAGTAAAGAACACTTTTATTAACCACAGATCGCCACAAGGCGATCTACAGACAATCCAAGTGCTCCAAACCACTGTTAGACCTAAGTCAGACGGCAGAGTGCCTAGAATGCTGGCATCATTGCCACGTTGAAAGGCAATACCTCTACGTGGGGCCAAATATACCCCACCATTTTGGTCACATTATAATAAATTAATCATCATCTAGCGACCATTGAAAATTGGTAAAATGGTCGCGTACATATTTAACTTCATAGTTCGTTCACGTAGATAATACATCACTCACGTTACAATGAGCATTCAAGCTGACAAGCTTAACTGCCAATCAGCCGAGACGGATGGCTCGAATATAAGGCTGTATTGTTTCTTTATCTTTACTAGTAGTTGCTTAGGGTCATTAGGTGTTAAAGAACGAAATACTTATAATATATATATTATAATCAATTTAAAAAATATATTACGCTATAGGCGCTTCGAGGAAAATAAGACGCGCAATAATATTTCTATGAAAGCCGGAAAGGATTTTCCTATGTACTTTTTTATTAGTAAACATATTATTATAATATTAGTCATTGTCTTCAATAAAAAATATATTAGATTCTGGTATGAATAGTGAATCAATGTACCTACTACTTGCATTGTCCTACTCGCGACACAATAAATTAACCTATAACACGGTAAAGAGATATACAGTAGTTTGACTGCATAGAAACGGGCGGAAAATGGAAGTGAATAGATGTCGGTAGATGTGGGTAGAAGTGGGTATATAATCCAGAAGCGGGTGCCACGCAGCGACGGGCGGACGTCGCGATAGTTTTTTGCAAGTATTTAGTGTTATTTACGTTATTTACTTTTGACGTATGTATACATAATATAATAAATTATATAAAATTATATAAAAGTGGCAAAAAAATAGCATACTATATTATGCTGTTTTTGGTAGCTTGAACTTATCATTGAACTTATCAGGAAATCCAGAAATAACATTATTAACCCCCGACGCAAAATCGACGGGGTGTTATAAGTTTGACGTGTCTGTCTGTCTGTCTGTCTGTCTGTCTCTCTGTGTGTGTGTCTGTCTGTGGCACCGTAGCTCCCGAACGGATGAACGGATTTTGATTTAGTTTTTTTTGTTTGAAAGTAAGGTTAGTCGAGAGTGTTCTCAGACATGTTTGGTGGAAATCGGTCCAAGATGGCCGCCGCTACAAAACGGCGGATTACTTTTTTCTTCCGCGACCCCCTCAATATGGGTATCAAATGAAAGGGCTTAACTAGTAGAATACAACCCATTATATAAAATTAAAAATCCAAGATGGCCGCCACCACAAAATGAAGAATTGTGTATTGCGTTGGGGGTTTTTTAAATTTTTAATTTAATTCACTTGTTTATCAAGCAACATGGAAAGGTAATAAAATTAAAAAGGTCAGTTAGTTAAAAAGGGGAGGAGGAATGGGAAGGGGAAGGGGAGTAGGGGAAGGGGGGGAGGGGAGGGGAGGGGGAGGAGGGGAGGGGAAGTGGAGGATGGGGAAGGAGGGGAGGGGGAAGGGGAGGATGGGGTAGGAGGGGAGGGGGAAGGAGGGGAGGGGGAAGGAGGGGAGGGGGAAGGAGAGGAGGGGGAGGGGGAAGGAGGGGAGGGGGAAGGGGAGGAGGGGAAGGGGAGGGGGAAGGGGAGGAGGGGGAAGGGGAGGAGGGGGAAGGGGAGGAGGGGGAAGAGAACGAGGGGAGGAGGGGGAAGGGTAGGGGGAAGGAGGGGAGGGGAAGGGTATGAGGGGGAGGGGGAGGGGAGGAGGGGAAGGGGGGAGGGGAGGAGGGGAAGGGGAGGAGGTTGTCTTGTCTTGTCTCTTGTCTTATCTCTTGTCTTGTCTCTTTTCTTGTCTCTTGTCTTGTCTCTTGTCTTGTCTTGTCTTGGGTTTTAATATACGCCGCCACGACATGATAGGTAAGTAGGTAGTAGGTAGGTAGCTCAAGTAAGTAGATGATATGAAACAGGTAGGTACGTACTGTATGCGGGCAGCGGCTGCCCGGCAGCCCTATGACTCGCGCATGTACCGCGCGACTGTAGGTATTTATGTTCAAAAATCACGCTCAGTCAAACTACTGTATATCTCTTTACCGTGCCTATAGTACGTACTGCTGTTTCTATAAAATATAGGTATACCTCTAAAAAGAAAGTGGTGACTGATTGACTGATCTATCAGTGCTTTAACCGCTAAACGAATTGAGTTGAATTTTGGCACAGAAGATATTGTGCCGCCGTTCACCTCTAAAAAGGATTTTTTCATAAGACTAAAGTCGCGGGCATAAGCCAGATATTCATAATATGGCATAGGTACCTAGATCAAAGTGCATGTAATTTGTAGAACAGGCCATTTATTGTTGTCTCATGAACTAAATTAGACTTATTGTCGACACACGCATGCATCATACAAAGCATGCTTTTAAGGTTTAAGAGCTAACTGTCCCTAAAAAATTGCATTTTTTTTACTAGCTATAGTGAAATAAATATTTAGTTAAGGTATTTTTAGCCATACATTATTTTAAAATCCTTCCTTCCTGATATTGAAAGCGAGATTGAACTCGGCTTTTTTATTTACTTGTAGTTAGGGTGATATGTAACTTAAGCCAGTAACTTCCGTCTTTGATCTTGCACACCAAATTTATTAAAAATACAAGGCTCGGGGTAGATACCTAGAGGAAAACTTTATTATGCACCTTACAAAGCAGATAAAATCAAAATAGTTTCTTCGGCTAGTAGAAGCGGCAGTATGAATGTGAATGTATCCTAACTCCCGACTATCGCCCGGGTCTGCATTCCTGCTCTTGTCACTCCACTTTTCTTGGTCTTCGGCATTCGCTGCGTTGAGTTAATTGGCTGCCATTTCACAGCACCGTTTCGGCATAGCTCGAGCTCTTGCTTCTGTGACAATTAGTTTTACATACTCCGCTTGTCTGCGCATGACAATATTACAATATCATCTCAGGTGATATCGCATGTAATTTATAAGTAAATATATTAACTTAACTTACACTACTACTTAACTTTTATTTACTTACAATGGTAGTATACTCGCTTATTTGCTAACAATGACTTAACAAAAAATAACCATTGATTAAAAACAACTTTACCTAATTTGACTTTCACTATTACACTAAAGTTGTTTTCCATAAATGTTTTTTTTTTTCTATTTTACGCCATTGTTGCTGCAAATAAGCGAATATAACAGTAAACATGTAAAAGCTAGATTAACCTCACTTAAAATTATAATTAAAACAACATCGTTAAAAACATCTCCTAATGGTTAAATTTAATATAATCGATACAAGTACCTACTAATATTTATTATATTTATTTATACGTAAGATTTCAGATTCAGTTTGTTTCGTAAATTTGGTGTACCTCTATAATAAAGTGTTATCACACTAATATTATAAATGTGAAAGTTTGTGAATGTGTGAGTGTGTATGTATTAGGGTGGAGCGCGGATGTATGGAAATTTTTTTTTTTTTAGATTTGGAGTTCTAATAGTGCGGGATTGGTGCCTTATATTATTGTTAAAATATATATAAACTAGCTGACCCGCGCGCACATCGTAGCGCGTGACAGTAAATCTAATATATAAAATTCTCGTGTCAAAGTTTTCGTTGCCATACTCCTCCGAAACGGCTTGACCGATTTTGATGAAATTTTTTGTGCTTATCCGGTATCTATGAGAATCGGCCAACATCTATTTTTCATCCCCCTAAATGTTAGGGGTAGTCCACCCCTAATTTTTTTTTTATTTATATGGCAAAACAACGTTTGCCGGGTCAGCTAGGAAATAAAAAATTAATTTCCGTACACTTACTCTTGACTCTTTTCCGCGTCATTTAATGGTGATCTCTTTACCGTGGGTAGACTTCGTCTGCAGGAGGTCGGCTAGTACCCCAACAGTGTCAGTTATTCTGCCGCCTGAACAGTGATGTGCAGACATTACTGTGCTTCGGTAGGAGGGCACTGTAGCTAGTGAAATTCCTGGGCTGAAGAATCTTAACATTTTATGACTCAGCAGTGCACCCAGAATTTAACCTTCGTTAAATCCCAGCGTTATCTCTTACCATCAGGAGAGCATCTTGCTCGTCTTCTTACATCGTTGTATAAAAAAAACGTACTCAAACTATTTATTATAATATATCTATCAAATTTCAGATATTATTCAGATATCTCATACCCGTCGAAATAACGTTAAATCCTTTCTTTTTTAATATTAGGCATTAAAAGTAGAATAATAATAATATAAAAGACCGTGTAACGACGAAATTCGACTAAAATACAAATTCGCCTTATTATAATTTTAGTTTTAGCAATATAAAATGATATCGTGTAATAATGCTAACTTTAAATTACGTGGTTCCTGTTACCACCTTTCAGCTCCATTATCAGACCCTGGTTACTAAATCGTATCAAAGTACTCCACGAGACGAATCAAAGGAGCACAAACTCGATGGGTTTTGTCTTTTAATCATGGAGTTCCTATGGCCACCTTCCAGCTTCATCAGACCCTGGTTACTATATAGTATCAAAGTACTCCTCAAGACGAATCAAATGAACCCAAATTCGAAGGGGTTTCGACTTTTAATCACGGAGTTCCTATGGCTGCCTTCCAGCTCCATCATCAGACCCTGGTTTCTATATAGTATCAAAGTACTCGTCAAGACGAATCAAATGAGCTCAAACTCGATGGATTTTGTCTTTTAATTACGCGTTTTCTGTTACCACCTTCCAGCTCCATGATCAGACCCTGGTTACTTTATCTTATCAAAGTACTCATCAAGACGAATCAAATGAGCCCAAACTCGATGGGGTTTTGTCTTTTTATCATGGAGTTCCTATGGCCACCTTCCAGCTCCATCATCAGACCCTGGTTACTATGTCGTATCAAAGTACTCGTCAAGACGAATCGAATGAGCCCAAACTCGATGGGGTTTTGTCTTATAATCACGGAGTTCCTATGGCCACCTTCCAGCTCCATCATCAGACCCTGGTTACTATATGCATAGTATCAAAGTACTCGTCAAGACGAATCAAATAAGCTCAAACTCGATGGGTTTTGTCTTTTAATTACGCGTTTCCTGTTACCACCTTCCAGCTCCATCATCAGACCCTGGTTACTATATCTTATCAAAGTACTCATCAAGACGAATCAAATGAGCCCAAACTCGATGGGGTTTTGTTTTTTTATCATGGAGTTCCTATAGCCACCTTTCAGCTCCATCATCAGTCCTGGTTACTATATCGTATCAAAGTACACGTCAAGACGAATCGAATGAGCCCAAACTCGATGGGGTTTTGTCTTTTAATCACGGAGTTCCTATGGCCACCTTCCAGCTCCATCATCAGACCCTGGTTACTATATGCATAGTATCAAAGTACTCGTCAAGAAAAATCAAATGAGCCCAAACTCGATGGGGTTTTGCCTTTTAATCACGGAATTCCTATGGCCACCTTCCAGCTCCATCATCAGATCCTGGTTACTATATAGTATCGAAGTACTCGTAAAGACGAATCAAATGGACCCAAACTCCATTAGGTTTTGTCTTTTGTTTACGCGGTTCCTATGACCACCTTTCAGCTCCATCATCAGACTTCAGATCACTTCCATGTCATAAAATTATTGCATTGTCATCCGATTGCCGGTATGCGAAATTTCAGCTCAATCGGAAACCGTGACTGCTAGGTAGAGTCTAGTATTCTTTTATCTGTGGTAGAGTGCTTTTCACGAAAGGAGTTCTTTTTGCGGGGCGCCACTATCGCAAATTTTAAAAGTTAGCATATTAAATAACTTTTTAACACCTCATAATTTCTCATGTGTAATTTCTTTATGAGACATTTTAGTTATTGACTTTATTTTTGGTTTAAGTATGGACCAACTAAGGGCACAGTATAAGTTGCATCAAAATCGGTTCAGTGGTTTTTATGTTATGAATAATTAAAATGTGTCGAAATCAGGAACATTTCATAGGAAGCGTAAGGTCCAGCCAATGGTGTGACGTCACGCGCTCTGATTGGCGTTCGCATTCGCGTAATAATAAGTAATTTTTTTTGAAATTAAAATTGATTTTATTCAATTTTAGCTTGTAAATAGATCCTTAAAATGTGATTTTAGGTTTTTAAATACTGTCTTTTATGTGAAAAACATAACTTTATATCAATTTGTAACATGTGTCAACATCCCTATTTAACCTCAAATTCACGATCCACATAATTTACTCAGTTCAACTTACCACCTTAAAGACAAATGCCTGCTGTTGAAATTTAATAAAAATTTGCCCAAGAACACGCTTTTTTTTGTATTCATCCAAGGAGAGCCATTGGCTACTACGTTGCCAGTATTAATTCGAAATAAGGTTGCAATAAAACTTATCAATATCCTCCTCGCCGACACGGCCATTACCACCTTAAAGACAAATGCCTGCTGTTGACATTTGCCCAATACGCGCGTGGTTTGCAATTGAATAACTTATTTTTTTTACTTTTTTTCATTTCTTTTGAAATTTTTCCTGAATTTTCTTTGCTATAAACCTCGCGGAGCCCGAGACCTTTCCAACGAATGCAAAACCGTGGAAATCGGTTCGTGCGTTCTGGAGTTATAGCGTCAGGGAGGAAAACCCGACTTATTTTTATATAGTAGATTTTTATTTAATTTGACGGACTTCTTCTACCTCCGCAGTGACATCAAAAATTTTAAAAAATTGTAAAATAGTTAACGAAATTGAGGTGAAAAAATTATGCTTAACATAATTATTATTATGTATTAAATAATAAAAAACTAAAGTTTTGACATTTATTTAAATTCTACAATATAAAAACCCGTGCAAAAATTAATAAATAAAATAAAATATATACTATTAGTTAGCACTAAAATCTCTTTTAGTTTTAAATTTAGGCATTGCGTGATTCCATCTTGGCTTTTATTGCACCCAATCTTGCTTTTTTTGTGCACTGTGAAATGGAAGCTTCTGTTGTAATAGTCACAGCTCTTTCAACCGCTTGAGTATGACATGAAAGCCTTAAAAATATCAATTCTCTGTTACTAATTAAATCTTTAGCCATTTCATATAATTCATAGCCATGGGAGCACTTGTCCTTCGATGGATGTAATTTTTTTAACAGGCAGCATTTCTCAGGTTTCTAGAGCTTTCCCTAATGGACCAGAATAAGATTTAGGTCCCGAAGTAGGTACATCCGTCGAGATTAAGAAACAGGTGTCCAATAGGAAATTAGTTCATGTGCAGTAAACAAATTATCCACATTTGTAATATTTTCTCAATCAGCCTTATGATCCCACCATACTTTCCAGTATTGACATTGGTACCATCACAACCCTTACCATCCATTTACCATCTTTTTTAACATTCTTCAAAGTTATATCTTTCCTGCCATCGAAGTATAAAGACGAAAGCTCTGTGACAGTTGCATTTTTCATTAATTTTTCTCTATTTTTGCTTCTCTCACTACATAGCTTGTATCTATCGATAACCTCCAAATCAGATCCAATGTCGAACAATACAGATGATGCTATTGCTGCTGCTACTCTATCTGATACCCCATACCTATCACAGGTCATCGATAACGTAGGGAAATCGACGGACATCATTTTCTTCTTTTTTTTTTTTCAGGACCGCTTTCGATTGTAGTATTTTTTGGTTTTTCTGATGCTGATGATGTCGTTGAAGATGTACTAATATCTAATTCCTCTAACGTTGAAGTGCTTAAGGATGTGGTTGGGCGATTTTCTCGTTCATGCTTAATTTTAAAAGTTTTTGCAACTTCCTTGTAGCAGTTACGTCGATGACGCTGATTACCAATATTCGCGACGTTCTTTGGTCGATTAAAAAAGGTTGCTCTTGTTTAGGTACCTTTTTATCTTAGGGCAAATACATCGAGCAAAGTCGATGCATTTGCATGCTGAAATATCGAAAAGTAGTTCACTGCTTTGTCGAAAACTTTGTAAATTTTCCGGGGAGAGCCTCTTAATAGATTTTTGTAGGTTTTTACATTTTAAATGATATGCTTTTAACATCTGTATGATTCTTGTTCTAGTCACTATTGGAATAGATGCAGTTTGCCATACATTTTCAATCCGGGATATCACTGTATATGCTATCTCTGCGAATGTTGGTTCATTTGCAGTTTCTAATTGTCATTTCAGTTGATGTCTCGTCCATTCATAGTACTTCATTACATCTTCGTAAGTAGGTAGAACATTTCCTTTTATCTCACATATATCACCAAAAAGAGAACATTTCAATGCACTCCGAGTTCTTTGCATAATTGCAGCGATACAAAATCGAGGGTTTGACTAATACGAGCTTAGAAAATAAGAGCACTGAAGCAACGCGCGAGCAATGTGACCCTTTGTTTGAGTGGTGATTTTCGCGACAAAAGTATGAACTTAAATGTCCATTCACGCCATTTATTTGAATCTAAAAACAACGTCAAGATTTTTTATCGAAAATTAACAATATCAGTTATCGTTTCTACGTTAAATAATGGACCATTTAATAAAAAAGCTTACGTTAACATAGCGTCCTAATAGGATCTAAAATTAACTATTTTCATAATTTCAATGACGTTGCGGAGGCAGTTACTCTAAACCAAACTGAATCATATTTTGCATAACTTAATTTGAGCCTAAAATGCATCGAATTTTAACTATTACATTACTGTTTCATAAAAAAAAAAATTTCGCTCCACCCTAGTATGTATGTTACTTCTTCACGCCTAAACGTGCACTGATTGAGCTTAAGAGCGTATAATATATCGAGTGACGCTCTCTCGCTCGCATAATTTGACGAATTTTGAAATATAAATTCATTGAATTAATATATTGAAAATTCCTCTGTACCAGCTCTCCATAATATTATTGCACACATTTTAAAAGTGTTTTCAGTTAGATATATTAAAAAAACGGCATAAATTAATTCCATTAATTTATATTGTATTTCAAAATTCGTCAAATTGTGCGAGCGAGAGTGCGTCACTCGATATGTACGCTGTTAAATTTGGTATAGAGGTTACAGAACAGCGGGTAAAACCGCTGGGCGCAGCTAGCTAGGCGGGCGGGGATACCCACTAAAAACCTGGGGGTGTAGAGCTTTACACCCTGGAATAACACATAGACTACAGTAAAGCGGATACCAATGAGCGCAGCTACTAATAAATAAAAACACGTCACTTTTATCCATATATAGAGCTTTTATTTTACTTAAATATTAACTTATATTTTATGTAAACGCTAAACGCTAGCTCCCTTCCATAGCACTGCAATCTGCCATAATAGCATTTTCCTCAGTTGCACGCGATGCATTCATCTCATAAAGCATGATTGGCACGAATACACGAGTTGACCCTTAAACAGGTATAGTTGGTATCATTATGATCCATTTATTTTTCTTGATCAATTAGTTTAATGTAACTAAATTTATGTTGAAACATTAGTATCTAGAGGTATTTGATAGATAACATTACGAAATTCTAAATCCCATCAAAAACATAAATGTGAAATGAGAGCCAAGTTCAATATTAGGATATATTTTTTTTTTTTTATACGAGATAGGCCTACGTTTGACCACATCCCACCTGATGGAAAGTGAAAATGCGGTCGACGATGGATCACGTAAGATGCCTAGAAAGGTACCTATTCACTCGTGCCTTGAAGATACCCAAGTTGTACCGCTCGGGAAACACGGATGACGGCAAAGTGTATATATTATTTTTTTATTATATAGATATATTATGTACATAAGTACCTACCTCTGCCTTGGTTGATGACTTCAACGACAAAAGAAGTGATAGAACTCCTCCGAAAAGGGCTTGTCCGATATTATTGGAACGAAGTTCCTTATCGCGCGTTGTGAAAGGGGGCTAGATGGAAAAAATTCTTACGAAAAGTTGTCACGACACTTTTTGCTATAGTAAGCTATTGTAAGCTGTGCGGCGTGCGCATGTTTCTCTGTCTGTCTCTCTCTCTCTCACTCTCTTATAAAAAGCAAGCCAGATATTTTCATTAATCGAAAGGAACTTCGTTCCATCCGGGTGTCCCTTGACACCTCTCAAGTTTTTTATTTTTTGTAGGTATATTTGGTAGGTCTGAGAAAAAGTCGTAGAGTATTTACTTAACACACAGGACACACACACTGGATGGAGCTGCATGTAAACCGAATGAAAGGCTGAGAGTGGTTCCGGTTATCGAACCGTTGCTCCTGTTACGTGATTTGTGTAATTATTGTTTTTGTACTATTTATATTGTATTGGATATGTTAACTTAGTTGTGATAGTATTAATTAATTTAATCTCTTAACATTTTTATTTTGATATCATTTTATTGTTTATAATTTATATTCTTTGACATTTTTAATTCTTAATTTTCTTTTTATTCGTTCAAACAACAGATTTAGACGGAGTTGCGTTGGTCAGCTAGTATTGATATTAAAATAAAGGTGAAAGTGTACTCGTAGGAATGTAAGTTAGGACTTACATTGCAGTTACAAGTCTTGAAATTGTAAATTAAACTAGAACTTACATTACAATTACTAGACTGGTAATTGGACATATACGAGTAACTTACATACGCTTTCGCCTTTATTTTTAAATCTATACTAGACCAACGCGACTTCGTATTTAATTGCAAAGTAAGTTTTATTTATTTATTTATTCCACTAAACACTAACATTACAGGTATAACCTAATTCGATAGTGTTCTTACAAAAGAAAATTCTTAATACTATTACCATATAATACGTACGTACCATATAACATGTAGGTCGTAGGTATGTCTCCTTCTTCTTCTTAGCGTATATCCCGGCTAATAGCCAGGGTCCGCTTTCCGACTTCTTTCTCTCCACTTTGCTCGGTCTTCAGCATCTTCCACGTTGAGTTCATTTATCGTATTTTTTTAACACGATTTATTTTGTAGCAAAATAAGCTACTAGGTCCTAGAAAAATAATGTTAATTTTACCTTCACACACATACCACATCATATTAGCATATTTTCACTGTAGATTTTCAATGTTTTAAAGTAAATAATTAAAAGTTTTTCATTCACCCTCCGTAATTGAAACAAACAAATAAAAATATCTTGAATTTCCTATAAAAAGGTGGGTGGATGAATAAGTTTGGTTGTCAGCTGTCAAAATGTCAGTTGTCAGTCCGACCTTTTGTTTGTCATTATGACATTTAGGGTTTTTTATGAATGTCACAAGCGCAAATCATGTGCCAAATAAAAATAAATGGTTGCCAGGGAGATAAAAATCCACTCAATGGTAGGAAATTTTTATCTCCCAAGACAAATAAATGATAATAAATTCTAAAATAATAAAATTGTTAAAAATAGTTAAATACCAGTTTATATCGGTTTCCTCTCCAATAAATAACAATTAAATAGTAGGCACTACCAACTACAGGTAGGGTTCATAGTGAGGGAATCGTCGTGGGTTATATGTGAGGCCGATTCGATGGATTTCACTGATCGGGTCGGATTCATATTTTGTAACAGGAGGGTAGTCGTGTCAAGTCTGTTGAGTAGTATTTGGATTTATGCGCTGGTAGCCCAGCCGTCCATGTTTTTTTCCCCTCCAGGCCATACGACGCCATGAAATCCTTTATAAGGCAAAACACGCCCATTGTTCTTTCTTTTACGCATCGAGAGTACAAGTAAGAAGTCGCGGTTAGGGCGGGGGAAAGCCTAGGCTCTGCCGAGGCGTCCCTCGCCCATGAGTGTTTTATTCTTTTATAGGGACAAGCTCCCCAGCTCCAGTAAAAGTTTTAATAGAAATATAGTAAAATCAGTGTTTTGTTGAATCACCGGTGAGTAACCTCGGTTAATTTTTCATCACCGACCGACCTCCCACGTCGGTATCCCTAGAGGTTTCTTGATGTTAATCTTGTTCTTTTCCTATAGCACTGTTTCGACACCCGAGCTGCGTGTGCCGGTCATCCCGCGCGTCCGCCGGAGCGAACACGTGTCTGCATACCCACTTTTAAGTGGTGAGTTTATTTTTTATCTGAGTGGGTAGGATTGTTCTACTCTGGAACGCCATGTTCCCGTAGGTTGATAGGAACGGGCCTAAGACCTGTGAATTGTTCACAGGGTCCCGGGTTAGGGCTCCGCCCTCTTCAAGCTTCGGCCGCCGCCCGTCACAGGCGAGGCTGCCGCCGAGCATATTCCAGCGGGTGGCGCTAGTGTAGCTGCCCAGCTGCGTTCTACGTGGTTAAATTCCCGATTTTCAAGCCGCGCCGTCGCCGCCATTTTGTGGTATAGCCACGTGCGTGCCGCAGGACCCTAGAGCTCCTGTTGTAGTATTCGTGTGAGGAATATAGTACTCCCCCCATATAATCTCTGCCGATAACGCAAGATTTTTAATAGATTTATTGTAACTTTTGTTCTGTCCACGTGGGTGATTCCTGGTCACGGTCGAAGGGCCATCAGCAGCTCCCTGTGACATCACCCCGTGTGATAAATAATACTGGACTTACTTAAATAACTTTTTTTATTTAACCTAATTTGCTAATTTAATTTCGATCGTAACGTACCTTTTATTTTGGGCCCTAAGCCATTCTTAGGTACCCTATTGTATATTAATCTCATGTAAATTTACCGTAAGTACATAAAACGGTCTTTGTCGTAAATTAGTTCCATTTTAGGCCACGCGCCATAAGAACCTAGTTTGTTTAAGCGGCTAGTAATAAGTCGGAATTGTATGTACTATAAATTAATTTCACCAGTACCTCAACTTGCTTATATATTTATTTTGATAATTTAATGCATGTTTTTTTTGTAACCAATGATGTGGAACCAAGGAATAAAATAACCTATATAACTTTGTTAATGATTTTTATTTTGTACCAACCCCGCTTCTCGTTTGTAGGAGGGAGATCAGTGGCGCCCTTACTCTAAATTCTTCTGATCTTTCTCCTCTCTAGGCTGAAACCATCCATGACCCTGGCTCTCATGCTGGTGTACAATTTTGCTAGTCGGAAATTTCAGTCAGTACACCCTAAATTGCTACAGTGGCGTACCCAACGTGAAGCCTAGAGAGAAGCGTTTGGTACAAAATTATTTTGTGTGTGAAATTGTAATAACTTTGTATTTTGTTAAATTGTTGTAAACTCACAACAATTTTATTTCAGTAAGTCCGTTTAATATTAAACGACATAACTTTAACTTCTCAAAACTTTAGATACTGTCTTACACTATATAACTCAAATAGTTTTGAAACTACCCTCATTTTAAATTTACTCGATATTTATCTTGTGTTGACTAGGTCATTTTTTATTCACAGGATCGTACATATCACCTTCGTAAATACTTTTTATGAATGTCTATTTTTAGATGACAAAATGTTTTTTTTTCAGCATACGGCTTAATGAGTTTAATTTAGGCTGATATATCTTATAGACGTAACTCGCACTGTTTTTGTGGTTTTGATTTATTAACCAAGGCATAATAATCTTGTTTTTCAGATTGTTGTTATTTAATATTGTCTTGTTGCATAACCTAATATTTTTTGTTCGTATGTATTAACCGGCATATAAGCCGTGAATTTCTTGTGGTGTGTAATTCACAGGAAGAACGAACGAGTCTTGTAGCAGTTACGCGTGAGTTAATAATTTTTGGTGACTTTTATTTGACCTTGATTGTTTTTGTTGGATTTGTGCAGTAGGATTCTTTGTAGTTCTTATCAGTTGTTTTATGTGTGCATTTATTAGGACTGTCATGTTTTTAAGAAATTATTTTGTTGTGGACTTTGATCTTTCTTTGTTTTTATGATCTTAGGATTTCAATAGCTCATGAATTTAGCTCTCATTTTATTATCATAACTTAACAAATATTACTTCTACCTACACTTATTGACACGTACATAAATTAAAATTACTCGATTAATTTGTTTTGAAAGTCTTTCGTTTATATTATTTTTTAATCTTAATATACGTAGGTATATCAATAAATTCCAGTTGGTTTTGTTTCTGATAAATAGTGAAATGGCACATTAATAATATTTTTAATTTAAATACGAGCGCGTAGACTGAACTGCGGGTGATCGAATAACTTTTTATAACATAATTTTTGGAACGTAAATTACATTCCCATTGTTTAGTTTTCTTTTACATAATATCGTTTGCCAATAGGTAACTTATTTACCAGTAGTATTTGGTTGGTTTTGTTTATATATTTTCTTTTATATTAGGTAACACCTGAGTAAATCACACGTAAATAATTATTTATCTTTTATTTTTACTTGTTTACTTTTATTATTTAAATGCAAGTAAACATTTAATTAACTTTTAATATTTAACTTAGATTCAAGAACTTATTATTCTTAACTTGTTTACCTTTCTTATTTAAATGTAATTTAATGCTTTTAATTCTGTAGAAACTCTAAATTTATTTTTGACATTCATGCTCATTTCAAAACCAGTAACGCCATCTAGTGTAAAATATTTGCACTAAATCGAAGCCAACCTCGGTATTTTATTATTGACTTGCATGGAGCTTCTATTGGATAATATTTAGTAAACACTTTGATTCAATAAACATCTTTTAAACGTTAACTTTTCAGTTTTAGTAAACTTAGATTTCTTTTAGTACTTTGTTTTAGAATCTAGATTTTTTTTAGACTTTGTCGTGTTTGAACTTTGATTTTATGAGTAGTTTGTTTTGAAACTTTGTTGAGTAGAACTTTGAATTTCTTTAAACTTTTAATTCCTTTTAAACTTATAGTTGTCATAAATTTACAAGCGGCGGTCTTATCGTTAATAAGCGATTTCTTCCAGACAACCAATGGAAGTAAACCAATGAATTTTTATAACTTAAATTTTTTTAATTCTTTCTAAACTTGCGATTTTTTTTACTTAGAGTTTTTGGAACTTTGAATTTTTTTTGAAACTGAATTTCTTTTGAACGTTGCTTCTTTAAATTTTAAATGCCGTTTGATTTTCAATTTTAGATTTTGTTAGTAAACATACTTTTATTTGGGAGATTTTATTATAGTAGGACATACCTACTCATAACTACCTAACTCACCTTAATTTTAAATTCTCAACTTAACATTCTTATCTTATTACGTAACTTACTTTGAATTTAATTTTACGATTTATACGTGTTAGTAGGCGTGTAGACATAGTTTTTGTTTTGAAATAATATCACTTCACTTACATACATACTTTAACTTTGATTTTAAATTTATTTTTTTTTGTTAGTAGGTACAGTGGGTACTTATTAGATAGGTACCTACCTAACTTATATATACCTATTTAAATATTCATAGGAATTTTAATTTAACT
The DNA here is from genome assembly GCA_947507615.1 of Hemithea aestivaria. Taxonomy (NCBI): domain Eukaryota; kingdom Metazoa; phylum Arthropoda; class Insecta; order Lepidoptera; family Geometridae; genus Hemithea; species Hemithea aestivaria. The sequence continues at coordinate 9,986,039 of OX382323.1, forward strand.
TTTCATTTTCCAAATTCAGTTTACTTCAATAATTTAATTTTGTAGTTCTTACATTTTTTAACATTTTGATTTGGAAACTTATTTTTATTTAACATGCCTGACTTTTCTTTGCTCTTTCTTGGTAAACTAGCTTATGTAGAAGGCAAGTAATGTTATTTTATTACTGAGCATGCCTCGCTTCAGTGGTTCTAAATTTAAAAATCCAACAGGCCACTTGAACCGATGGACATGTCGCTAAGGCAATTTGTTTTAGAACTGATACATAGGAAAGGTTAAGAACGTAATTATTATCCCTGACACTATTTCAACATAGAATAAAGATCTTTAAAAAAAAGTTTCGACTAGTCCAACACTTTATCTAAACTTGAAATTAAAAGTAATAAATATCTTACTGTAGGACCCAGTATTTATTTGTGTGCTCAGATTATTTCAATAAATATGTCACTTTGTCTCCATTGAAGATAGTAACTTCGAATACTATAATTAATGGTCTTTAGAAAAGTATATTCCTAGTACATGGAACCCCGAAGTATTTATATGTAGATAACGGACCCCCGTTCATTTCCAAAGAATTTTGGGGATTGTTTCTCAAATATAATTTACCTCATCTGTTCTATAATCCTCGAGTAAACAGGAAGGTTTTTAGAAGTACCAGTTATATAACTCAGACCATCCTGAGGATAGGAATGTTATAGAAGACATTGGTTTTAGCTTTACTGACTCACTGAGAGACTTAAAATTAATTTTTGACAAAGTTCGCAAACATTTATTAGATGCCAACTCAAGGAACGCTAAATACTATAATAACAGAAGGCGTCCCCTTGAGTTATAGGAAGGTCAATTTGTGTAAAGAAGAGTGCATCATTAATAGGAAGTTAGGTCCCCTGGTATATAACCTAAAATCCTTAACTGGGAAGGATCTAGGCAACTTCCATATAAAAGATATTGTACGACCTGGTGAAATACCTGGCTCTTAATTTATGATATTGCTTTAATATATGATATTAAATACTTACCAACTTATTATAACTACTTAAATTAATATACCAATACCTAGATTTGATTTAATAATAATTACAACCTGTAATAGTTATACATCCTTTGATTTAACTTGAACGTGATACCGTTCAGTTAAAATTTATTTAAGGAAGCTTTCCCTCTGTTTTAAATAACACTGTATATAGGTATGAGGTACTGACCCATTTGGAGGCAGTATCCTAGGAGAGGTGTTTTATATAGGGCTCTGTGAGGTGTTTGGTGTGTTCCCCGCCTCCGGTCCGCTGACTCCTAGCAGTCTCTAGGAAGTGTTAAAGGTATATACATCTATTACCCTCACTTTCGGCCTGTCAAAATATCTATATAACATAGCAGTGTACTTAGAAAGTTTTTCCATGAACTCACTTGGTGTTAGGTTTTGGGCTGTGTGAGTTCTATTGGATCGAACTCATCCCCATTTTGTATTGCCTACCCAGTGTTGTTTTATAGACTAATAGGTTTGCTAGTGTTTCCGGATTTTTACTATGATAATTCAGGTTAGCTCACAAACATAACACTCACACTCTCACACAATGCACACGTCTTTTGGAAACTGCCATGATTTCTAAATTATAAATATTGTATTATGTATGTATAGGTGTCTGCTAGAAGAATGAGTGAACAGATGATGAATGACTGAAGTGAAAGGATATAATTGAATTTTATTATTTGGTAATTATTCAGCGACCAACTGACCCCTTTTGTTGACCAGTTTTTGAGTAAGAAGCTTGGAGGAATGGCGTTGTAGGCCATTAATCAGAGGTCTAGACTTTGTTCCTCAAGTTCTTTTTAGGTTTTACTAGCTGCCACCAGTTTATTAGTAGGATTGTTCACTTTATTTAGGGTTGTAGGTTGTATTTTGTTATAGCCAAGGCATTACTTAGTTTTTTTTGTTTTAACTGACCTTTTGTGAACTAGGTTTTGAGTAAGCGGTTTAATTTGGACGGAGTTTTAGCCATTAATCTGAGGTTGTAAAACTTTGTTCTTTTATCATCGTTTGTTTGTACTTAGAATCCCTAAGGATATTAGAAATATTGGTAATTTTTATGGTTGCAGTTAGCATTTTGTGTTTTGGCTTAATTTACTTGTTTGTTCGACTGACTTTTTGTTAACTAGTCTCCCTATAGGCAGCCAAGTGTTTGGCGTTTTTGGCCACTAAACATAGGTCTAAACCTTGGGCACTTAGGATGTTTTAGGTTGTACGGGTTTCAAAGGTTGGTTAGTAACATTGTTTTATGAACTAGATGTTGGTGATAGGGTTGTTATCCTTCATTTGTTTTCCAGCCACTCCATTGTTCTTAATTTACACTTAGCAACCACCAATATTATGTAACATTTGTAGTTCTCTGAGATTCTTAATTTTTGTTTCAGGAGTCCTTGGCTATTGATTTGTTTTAGGTTGATAAAATCTATCATTCAGTAGTGTTGTATTAGGTATTGGAACCTTAGTAGTTGGTATAGGGAAAATAGTTTTTCATTTAGTAAGACGTAGTTTTTACTTTACGATTTTTTTTATTTTAAACTAGTTTAAAATAAAAAAAATCTACTCACCAAAAATTGTACTGTAGCAAAATAAGCTACTAGGTCCTAGAAAAATAATGTTAATTTTACCTTCACACACATACCACATCATATTAGCATATTTTCACTGTAGATTTTCAATGTTTTAAAGTAAATAATTAAAAGTTTTTCATTCACCCTCCGTAATTGAAACAAACAAATAAAAATATCTTGAATTTCCTATAAAAAGGTGGGTGGATGAATAAGTTTGGTTGTCAGCTGTCAAAATGTCAGTTGTCAGTCCGACCTTTTGTTTGTCATTATGACATTTAGGGTTTTTTATGAATGTCACAAGCGCAAATCATGTGCCAAATAAAAATAAATGGTTGCCAGGGAGATAAAAATCCACTCAATGGTAGGAAATTTTTATCTCCCAAGACAAATAAATGATAATAAATTCTAAAATAATAAAATTGTTAAAAATAGTTAAATACCAGTTTATATCGGTTTCCTCTCCAATAAATAACAATTAAATAGTAGGCACTACCAACTACAGGTAGGGTTCATAGTGAGGGAATCGTCGTGGGTTATATGTGAGGCCGATTCGATGGATTTCACTGATCGGGTCGGATTCATATTTTGTAACAGGAGGGTAGTCGTGTCAAGTCTGTTGAGTAGTATTTGGATTTATGCGCTGGTAGCCCAGCCGTCCATGTTTTTTTCCCCTCCAGGCCATACGACGCCATGAAATCCTTTATAAGGCAAAACACGCCCATTGTTCTTTCTTTTACGCATCGAGAGTACAAGTAAGAAGTCGCGGTTAGGGCGGGGGAAAGCCTAGGCTCTGCCGAGGCGTCCCTCGCCCATGAGTGTTTTATTCTTTTATAGGGACAAGCTCCCCAGCTCCAGTAAAAGTTTTAATAGAAATATAGTAAAATCAGTGTTTTGTTGAATCACCGGTGAGTAACCTCGGTTAATTTTTCATCACCGACCGACCTCCCACGTCGGTATCCCTAGAGGTTTCTTGATGTTAATCTTGTTCTTTTCCTATAGCACTGTTTCGACACCCGAGCTGCGTGTGCCGGTCATCCCGCGCGTCCGCCGGAGCGAACACGTGTCTGCATACCCACTTTTAAGTGGTGAGTTTATTTTTTATCTGAGTGGGTAGGATTGTTCTACTCTGGAACGCCATGTTCCCGTAGGTTGATAGGAACGGGCCTAAGACCTGTGAATTGTTCACAGGGTCCCGGGTTAGGGCTCCGCCCTCTTCAAGCTTCGGCCGCCGCCCGTCACAGGCGAGGCTGCCGCCGAGCATATTCCAGCGGGTGGCGCTAGTGTAGCTGCCCAGCTGCGTTCTACGTGGTTAAATTCCCGATTTTCAAGCCGCGCCGTCGCCGCCATTTTGTGGTATAGCCACGTGCGTGCCGCAGGACCCTAGAGCTCCTGTTGTAGTATTCGTGTGAGGAATATAGTACTCCCCCCATATAATCTCTGCCGATAACGCAAGATTTTTAATAGATTTATTGTAACTTTTGTTCTGTCCACGTGGGTGATTCCTGGTCACGGTCGAAGGGCCATCAGCAGCTCCCTGTGACATCACCCCGTGTGATAAATAATACTGGACTTACTTAAATAACTTTTTTTATTTAACCTAATTTGCTAATTTAATTTCGATCGTAACGTACCTTTTATTTTGGGCCCTAAGCCATTCTTAGGTACCCTATTGTATATTAATCTCATGTAAATTTACCGTAAGTACATAAAACGGTCTTTGTCGTAAATTAGTTCCATTTTAGGCCACGCGCCATAAGAACCTAGTTTGTTTAAGCGGCTAGTAATAAGTCGGAATTGTATGTACTATAAATTAATTTCACCAGTACCTCAACTTGCTTATATATTTATTTTGATAATTTAATGCATGTTTTTTTTGTAACCAATGATGTGGAACCAAGGAATAAAATAACCTATATAACTTTGTTAATGATTTTTATTTTGTACCAACCCCGCTTCTCGTTTGTAGGAGGGAGATCAGTGGCGCCCTTACTCTAAATTCTTCTGATCTTTCTCCTCTCTAGGCTGAAACCATCCATGACCCTGGCTCTCATGCTGGTGTACAATTTTGCTAGTCGGAAATTTCAGTCAGTACACCCTAAATTGCTACAATTTTTAATATTGTGTTCTATAATAGGTACAAGGCAAGATGAATATATAATTTGTTAGTCTTATTCTATTTTTATGGATAAAGAAAAAAACTAGTTGTTAATGTCTTTTTCATCCCCCCACCTCGGAAAGTGTATTTTTGCGCTTCGATATCTGACTGGAAAAGTCCATATTATCCTCTAGAGAAATTCAAATTTACTTTACCCTCTAGAGACAAAAACATAATTAAACCTATTTACTTCCACCTCTATGGTACCGAAATAAGCGTACAACTTTTTTAAATTTGTTAAAAACTCGGAGTAAGAACCTCTTTAGTAAACTTTTTTTTTTAATTTGCTTTGGGCGCCCCATCAGCCTTGCCAGTAAGTTACTTTTGTAACATATTACGTCTCTTTTGAACTATATTTACGTTAGTTGTTTAGATATCATTTACATTTCGAGGCAATAATGTTTTTAATGAATTATAATATATAGTACTGTAATAGTAAATAATAGTTGAGTTAATTTAGCAGAGTTAATAGAATAAGCCAATTTTTTATAACTTTAACTAGTTAGTAGCAATATTTTTTCTAAGTATTACTTTTTAGTAACTTTTTTATTAACGATTTCTCACTGTAATAAACTGAAAATGAGAAAATAATCACTAAAACGAATAGGTAGAGTGCTTTTCACGAAAGGAGACCTTTTTGCGGGACGCCACTATTGCACATTTTAAAAGTTTAAATACCTTTAACTTTTTAACGCCTCATAATTTCTCATATTTAATTTCTTAATCAAAAAGGTATTTATTTTATGTAACAAATAAAAATGATTTAAAATATGAAGTCAATAATAATAGAATAAAAAAATAGTTCCGCTAAATTCCGTGGGACCTCTTCCGTGAAAAGGACTCTTAAGTAAGCGTACCTACGTAAATTAAAATTGAATACTGGTTATTTTTGAAGATAGTGCACTGGCAACACTGTGCGCATACATGGTGAGAAGATTCATTTTGCCGCGCTTTTGGAAAGCGGATGAAATTTTTTATGTTCTTGGATAATAATTTTGCAATAAGTGCTAAACGCGTATTAATAGTGGGTTTAATAAACGTTGAGTGTTTGTGAATGTGATTTACTGTCGAAGAATGGAAAAAAGTTCAACAGTCTGCTATTTTCAAGAATCGTCACAAAATGAATCGATGTGATTCGATAAACGTCCACTTTTTATCGAATTTTGGAGGGAATATCCTCTCCAATAAACAATGAACTTAAAATTATAATAAAGATTTCGACTGAAGGACTTGTATCCATGGTCAGAATAAATTTATAAAAAAAAATACATGGTGAGAATAATTAAAAAAAAACTTTTAGCATTGAATTATTTCCTCGCTGAGGGGGGATGAAAAATTATGTGTCACACTCGAGTGCAAAGATTTTTGACCTTGTGCTCTTTTGATTCCCTCGCTAACGCTCAGGATTCTAATTAATAAATCACTCGCTACGCTCGTGATTTAATTTTAGAATCCTTCGCTAGCTCGGTCATACAAACTGAGCACGCGGTAAAAAAGCAACTTTGCACTCTTGTATAACAAATAACTATTTCGATCGTATGATGCCATATTTTAAAAAAACCAGTAAACTTGTTTATTTTCCTCTTGTCTTGTAATGCCTGAGATACATACTTAGATAATTTAAAATATATATAAGGCACCTAATACAAACAAAGTTTTTATAGGAGATCATTTTAACTTAGTCTATCAAACAAGTTTTAACCGTTTGGGTAATGTGTCGAAGTAATAATAAACAACAATGACTTAATGAGTATCCGTAATAAATATCGCGCTCGACATGGCGGGGGCACTACCGTGCCCTCAGATTATGTTATTTATATAAAAATACAAATGTGATCTTTCCAATTTAATTAGCAAAATATAATTATTTACTCGTACATTACCTAACTATTAAACATTCATTAAAATACTACTTTTAATCATATTATTAAGTATATAATTTAAACTTGAGTACGCTAATAATAATAAAAAGATTTTTTTATAAAAAAAATTAGTACTTACCATTTTTTTCTTACGATTAGACGTCTGTTACCTTTTTACGCCTGAACCGTTTGAGTTGATATTTGGTTTATGTTATTAGGTAGCTTAAACTGTGGAATAACACATAATGTAGGCTACTTTTCAGCGGCGTAGAATTTTGTGAAGTAAGGGAATGTTGGGTAATAGGCCAGTAAAAGAAGAAATGTGGATCGAAAAGTCGAAAGCAGAAAAACTAACTTAGTAACTTTGTTTGGACTAGTTAGGAGATAAACATACTAAAAGTCCCCACCCCTCCGAGGTGAGCCCGAGGGGGGGGGGGGGGGAGGCCGAAGAAGGTCCCATTTTTAGGTTTTTTGCTTATATGTCAAAAACTGTGCGTTGTACGATATTTTGTTGTACTACATTATTAAATCTCATAAAATTTTCTACAACTTTGGCTTTGCCACTTTTTATCTATCTCTAATCGTTGTCCAGCTATGAGCTACCAAACATGGTCTATTTTGAAGATGCTTAAATTAGTTTTCCATACAAAGCCGGTAAAAAAATCTTACAAATAAAATTTGACCAACTTCTGGTTGTCGTATCATAATGAAACTTTGCAAATGTCTAGAAATCTGATGACAGTTTAATAATCTGGTACCACTGAGCTGATCTGATGATGGAGCCAGGAGGTGTCTACTGAAACCCTTTAATGGCTATTAGTAAAACCGGCGAGTTTAGGCTCATTACATTATTACTCATTTTGTATGGAATAAGTCGTGATAACAATATGTCGGGAGGAGGGCGTTGATATCTGCGACACAGTTCTTTAACTCATGCGGATATCATCGATTCTTCTATGTACTCTGTATACCTGTTTTATTGTTCCTAATAAAGATTATTTTATTATTATTATATTTATTACTTGAGATCTGATAACTTTTTGACAGCGATGTGGTCTCGTCTTGGCAACATTTTACTTATAATTAATTTATTTTAGCGATAGGATTAGTCGTGGGACAGACGACTGGCGGAAGTTAGAGGGGGAAACTGGAAACTACACGTAACATACGAAATGGCAATCTAAATATATAAAAGGAAAGAGTGACTGACTGACTGACCTATCAACGCACAGCCTAAGCCGCTGGACGAATTGAGTTGAAATTTGACATACAGATAGGTTTCATGATATAGACCTCCGCTAAGAAAGGATTTAGCCACGCGGGCAAAGCTGCGAGCATAAGCTTGTACATACAAAATGGGAATTAAACAGGTTCTAATTCATGTTCTCTTATAACAAGTGAAATTTTAAAAATACTTTTTAAAAACAAGCTTTAATTATCATTACCATCTTGCATCATATAGTACTCGTCAAGACGAATCAAATGAGCCCAAACTCGATGAGGTTGCGTTGTTTAATGACAGAGTTCCTATAGCCACCTTCCAGCTCCATCATCAGATCAGCTCCATGTCATAATAATATTGCATTGTCATCCGATTTACATACGCATGCAAATTTTCAGCTCAATTGGAAACCGGGAAGTGGGTCAAATCAAACTTGCAAGATTTGATTACAGACAGACAGACAGACAACAGACAGGTGAAAGTAATATAAAGCTTGTAAAAAGATAAAAATTGGGACTAATATGTCAACTAATATACTCGTAATATAACATTAATACCATGCTATCCTACATCTTAATTTTGGTATACCGCCTTTATTCAAACAATAATACATGTGAATGTGGTAGAATTACTAATTACATAAAGGCCGACAAACTAAATTGTACCTGTAAAAGATATCAACGCACAACACCTTAAGATCCTTGAAAAATTCTTGACACAACCTTTTCGATTACACGTAAGTAGGAATATGACGAATTTTGAACTAAAATTTTGTTGCATTTACTTTAACATATTAATTAAATCCAATATTTAGGTAATATTTATAAAATTAATATAATACCAGTTTGTTATATACAGGTGTTTTGTTTTGTCTTATTTTTAGAGTGACTTTGTTGCTAGGTAAAACTACTAAATTAATATGCTATTAAAGATGCTATTTAAGATTAATATATTTATCTACTGATCATCATCATCATCAAAGGCCTTTGCGTCTATTACAGACGATTTAAGCATTGCCTATTGAATTTACTTGGCACTTCCGTTGGTGACTAATAAAACCAATCCTGGAGTCGCAGGGTGCGTAAGTTGGGCAAATGTATGTATGTATGAATCTACTGATATACTTATAACATTAAAAAAATGTGTTCCTAAATCTTCATTGGTAAACAAAATCCAATAACAGTACCCAAATTCTACGAATTCGTGCTTTAAAATTTCTTATCGCCCAAGCCTGAGATATCAAGGGGATACATATGCAATAAGAATAAACCTACTATTATTATAAACGTGCAAGTTTGTAAGAATGTATGGATGTCCGGATGTATGTTTGTTACTCTTTCACGCCTAAACGGGTGGACCAATTGAGCTGAAATTTGGAATAGAGATAGCTTATATAGCTTAAACCCTGAAATAACACATAGGCGGGTAAAACCGCTGGGCGCAGCTAGTAATGTCATAAATTGAAACGACGGCGGACTTAGTAATAAGTTGTTACAAGGAGTAACAAAACAACCTCAAAAAAAAAACATCGCTCAGACTTTTGGGTAGCAATAACTAAAGATATCTCTCGGCTGGGGACTGGGGAAATCAAGTAGGTAAGCAATAAGATATTATATTATTACTTGTTTATAAAAATATGGAAACCTACGGAACATTTTATCGTGAATCACGAACGTCTGAGCGCATGAGACAATAATAAGAGACATTTCGACAGAAGTAAAACATTTTCTGTTATTGTTTTTGTAACCTGAACATTTGAGCTACCGAGAGTAAGCGGACATATTCCGATATGACGTCAACGAGTACGTATCTTCTAGTCTCATCGATGTATTGTTATTTACTTGTATTATTTCGGCAAGTTGTGGAAAACTTTTTGATGATACGCACGGATGGGTCATTTTTTGAAAGGTCAAGTCGTTTCTATCAATTAAAATTTTGCACTCCGCCGATTTCTTTTTTTACGTTTTTATAGTTTGTGTACGGTACCTATTCGTATTTAACTCTCTATTTAAACTTAAATTATTATGTAGGTACTTTTTAACAAAACCTAAAAAATAAGAACATATGATCAGATACCTACATTTTGTAGGAGTCGAGAGTCAAATTATTATTTATGAAGACCTATTGCCAAGGGCGCTAAGTGTAGGTACTGTGTGTATGGTACCTGGTATATGTAATACATATGTAGGACATACTGGCATGAATACTCGGTTGTCTTGATCCTGCTGGATTTTAGCCATCCAATATTATGTTTGAAAGAAAGAATAAAGTTTTATTTATGGCAAATAACGGCATTGTTGTATAAGTAGGTACATAACCCCAGTAGGTATTACATTTGTTCCAAAAAGGCCCCAGCTCAGCATATGTAGCTTCAAAAAAAGGGCCTACGCTGGTTTTCCGCTGGCATCAACGGCAGTGACATGTGTGTGTGTATGTCTTTAGCCAATCTATAAAAACAGAATAACCCACCATCAATGTGGATGTTATTTTGACATTGAATACTACATTGAAGGCATTTTGTTAGGATAAGGAAAATAGAGATTTTAAAGTAGATGAAGTCATAATTACGCGGGTTCTTGTTGACAATGTTTATTTTATTATTCCGATAGACAATTTGCGTCACGCGGTAATCTTGTAACCAAGTGGAGTGAGTGTCATCATATTGTTAATAATTATTTTATTATTATCACATCGAGACAGTGTTAAGAGTCGATAGTGGTAGTGTTCGCGCACGCTTTATTTGCGTGTCGTTTCACACCGCTCACTTAATTATTCCAACCTATAAATAGCTACACATTTAATGATGTAACATATATATTTTATCTCCCAAAATAATACTTGTGTAATAAACGCTTTATTATTATTATATATTATTAATCAAAATTATCCGATAGTGATTAGGGTGCCATGCTTTAGTAACTAGGTATAATATATATTGTATATATATTGTACTTTAGACATGACTGGAGGGGGTAACCTTGAAGGGGAATAGACCTTGTCCAAGCTTTCTTATTTTTGTTTGGTATCCCTAGGTAATTTATTATACCTTCTTTGTGTCTTATTTTTATTTTTTTTTAACAACTTAGTACCTTTTTACCTACTAACTTATTCTTTGATGAATGAAACGTAACACCGACCCGTTAAATTCGCAGTGTTATCTAGGTATTCAAGTCCTACGCAATATTGCGCTGAGTTCGTCATCCAGAGACTTAATATTATGATGTTAAGTAGGTATCCTTTACTCGTAAATAAAAGCAACTAACTTTGGCTTAACTCGGATAGACGAGGACTAAGATTCGCATTCGCATTCGGCGCACCCGCTGTCCTGGCGTTCTGGCGTCCCGCAGGAACACCTCCAGATTTTTAAAGAAAGAAAGAATACACATTAATTCGACGGTTTAAAAATTGTAATGATAATGAATAATGATGAATACACAAGAATTAAACAATAGTGATGTACATGAATAATATGTAACTATCTAACAAAATTCGCCACTAAGCTCCCGAATAGGAACTGCCTCAGCTGCCTTTTAGTGGGTATCCCCGCCGTGCCCATCTTTAGTGGGGGACCCACATAACGCCCTGTGCCCCCGGCGTAGGTTGACTTTCCTGTGTAAAAAAGGACTAAAAAGATGAAGACAAACAAAACTGTTATTTTTTAGTCAGTTGTAAGTAATCTGAGATATCTATTAATGCATCAACTAATAAATATGTATACTTCGGTTTAACAACACTTATTATGTAATATATTTATTCTCGGCACTCAACTTACACTGACCTAATTTAATATTATTTATTTTACTTATCTATTCTACTTATTATTTATCAGTGCGCACTTATTTCTGTTCCAGTAAATAAACTGACTTCATAATTACAATTTATTATTCTTTCAGAAAATAACAATAAATAGGTTTAAGAAAATAAGGAAAAAAATATCTAAGGACTCATTTAAGATATCAGCACTACTCAGTCTTCAGAATATATCTAGTGCTTCCTAATTTTTGCTTGCAGAAAATCTTACAAGGTTACTGTAAAATTGAAAAAAAAACTTTGTCTCCGTATCCTATGCAATAAGACAAAGCGAGCAATGAGCGCACAAATAAATTATGCTCATAGGTATAATAACAAAAGGTGAACGGTAAGCTATAATTACTCCGATTAGACATCTAACACGAAACTGGTGACTTAATTTTATTTAAGTAATTACGGACGCACAGGTACACCGTACGGTGTCACTCGAAAGAATTGATTTTCGATCTTTTCGCGCGTTGTGAAATGGGGCTAGACGGAAAAAATTCTTACGAAAAGTTGTCACGACACTTTTTGCTATAGTAAGCTATTGTAAGCTGTGCGGCGTGCGCATGTTTCTCTGTCTCTCTCTCTCTCTCTCTTATAGAAAGCAAGCCAGATATTTTCATTAATCGAACTTCGTTCCATCCGGGTGTCCCTTGACACCTCTCAAGTTTTTTATTTTTTTTAATTTATTATAGGTAAGCCTTTGACCACGATCTCGTGATGTTAAGCGACGATGCGGCCGTAGATGGCAGCAGACTATACCTAGAAGGCGGGATAAATCCCTCCATGGCTTCACTGAACATCATGCCGGAACACGGTCACAATGACCGCTTGGCGGACATGGTTTTGTCCTGTGGGTGATAACTATAGCATAATAATTCATACAACCAAATATAATATTAATTTGTATTTTCGTATATTGACTGGCCAGGGACTGATTGAACCGCCGAAAGCAAAGTATCTTCACCTTCTTCGCTTAGTTAAGAATAGGTAAGTTTCATTAGGTAAACATATTATTATATGACTAGCTTATGCCCGCGGCTTTGCCCGCATGGCAAAATCCTTTCCTAGTGGAGGTCTATGTCATAAAACCTATTTATGTTCTAAATTTCAACCCAATCCGTCCAGCGGTTTAAGCTGTGCGTTGATAGATCAGTCAGTCAATCAGTCACTCTTTCCTTTTATATATTTAGATATATACATAATATGTATTCAGTATTCATATACGACGTGATATATACGTATACATGCAGATGTTTATTCTAAGTTACATTCAATGAACAATTGGCCCTCAGTTGCAGAAATGACTGATAGCTTATCAAGCACAATGCCAGAGAGTCATTGCCGTTTTCTATCTAAATTGCCATTAGTATATCCTTTCATAGTGCCTAGCAGTTGGTGGCAATCCGTCGTACCTACTGTTTATATTATGATACCAAACTGCATAATATAAAAGTATTATTAATATGTCAATTTAAGGCTAATGCCTTTATTGAGAAAAACAAACTAACAATACTACAGCTACTACAAACTACTGTACAGAACACTGTTATTAACCACAGATCGGCCACAAGCCAATCTACAGAAAATCCAAGTGCTCCAAACCACTGTCAGATGACAGAGTGCCCAGAATGCTGGCATTTAAGGTATATTCGAACCTCAGAGATATTCTCTAGCACCTGCGGTAGCGAGACGAAACTAATATGTAATATGTATGTAGTTTAGTTTTTCTTTTAGGTTTAAAAAGGCCTTTTTTATTTGGTAGGTACGTTACTTAATAAATATATTGCTAATTCTATGAAAAGGACCAGCTATTTTTGAATAGTCGTGTAGTTGATTTTTAATGCCAAATTTTAATATCTCTCTAAGTGCTTCATGCAGCTTTTGTGATTGTTATAGCCCATAGACAAAGAAGAGAGTTATAGCCATGTTATAGCCTTATGACATTTTTTTATATCTATGGTTAAAGCGGTTAAATGGTTTATTGCACTTTTTGCATTATTTTAGCAAAAAGGTCGGACATGCACTTCGCATCCCACAGTTCGGGTTTTTATGTGAATGAGATCATGACTTCGTGTGTATTTTTGTTTTAATTACTGTATTTTACCTTGTAAGTAATTTATATTTTGGTAAAATACAATGTTTGTACTTAAATGTTCTTCGACATTATCTTTGTCTTCAGGAAGATTTCTCTACTGAACTTAGCCCTCACCCATAAAGCTCTATGAAATGAAAAGAAATTATTATTTATTAGTGATAAAAAGGAATTTACATTAATTAAAAGTATTACATTTATCACAGTCGAAAACAAAATGCGTACAATTTAAAATAATTACATTTAATTAAAAGAAAAATAATTATGCAAAAATAAAATGTCCAAAATGTGAAGAAAAGGGTTTCACCCCGTCCACTTATCCGACAATAATACATCGGCAACGACACGGCGTCGCGGTCGTCATCAACCACCAGTATTGTAGACGTCTATAGGCGACGGTAACCGCTCACCACCAGGCGGGACGTGTGCTTGTGCCCATTTCCTATAAATAGGCTTGAGGTCTGTTTTAATCAAAAAGTATATAATTTAGAAATTAAGTTTTTGAAATGCCGCGGCAGGCCCATAAAAAAGTGTTCTAGTTCTTACAGTTTCCACTGAACAAGAACTAACTAGCCCTTGACAGAACGGTATGGCGTGACGGAAAGAAGATTAGAAATTATTAATAGTAATAATAATGCCGTAAATCACGTCACATGTACCTTATTAATTATTATAATTTATAGATCTATACCACGATTAAAATATATTAATCTAATAACAGGAATGTTTAAATCTAATCAAGCAATCTAGTTTTAATTTAAAATTTAATTATTGTAGCGTCTGCAGCGTTGGCAGTGGTTCGTTGTACCTAATATTTTGCAGTAGCAAATCTCAATTTATTATTCTGAACTGTTTTTCTAGAGTCATTATGCAAAACTGTGGTTATGGTTGTCTCTTACGCGAAGCGTCTGTCGCCTATTGGTCGTATATCCGGCTTGTAATCTGGAGGTTCAAGATTATCACCTGGACACTACCGTGTTTCGGAAGGCACGTAAAACCGGCAGTTTCCTATATAGGATATGAAGAAGGCAGTCGTCAGGTTATGTTGCAGGCCTTGTAGTAATCTCGGCGACCTGAAACTGCAACATAGAAGTTGGCCACACAACCTATTAATTGTGATTAGACTCTGACAGTGCAAGTGGGGTACCTAACCTGTTTTGTTGGAGTATACAAATCAAAATTATTATTACAAGTTTAAGATTGACTGTAGGGGCCAGTAACGAACACTTATGTGACTAACTATTGGCGACCTAAAAGTTCAATATACATTACTTATATATTTACATACTAGCTGCGGCCAGCGGTTTTACCCATTGTACTGTAGCCTATGTGTTATTCCAGGGTCTAAGCTACCTCTATACTAAATTTCAGCTCAATCGGTCTACCCGTTTAGGCGTGATAGAGTAACGAACATAAATCCAGACATCCATACGTTCTTACAACTTTCACGTTTATAATATTAGTAAGAAGTAAGATTAATTTCAGTTGGCTACATATATTTTTAAACATTGACTGTCACACCTCTCTTAAACGAGACGAGCCCGATACTCATCTTATTTCTGTTGTAGTATAAAACCTGTCTGTTATAATTAAATTAAATTATAGGCAATAAACGAATATACTCGGAAAATAAATATGTATTTTATTGCGTTGAATTGGTATTATCTGGTAGTACTGTAGTCTGGTAGTAGTGTCTGGTAGTAGGTATAGCAAACATGACCAAAAACTCAGCGTTATAATAGCTAGTATAACGCTGAGTTTTTGGTCATGTTTGCTATACCTACTTAGATAAAACGAGTATAAAAGGGTCAACAGCAGTAGCTATTATTCTTCGTAGACAATGCATATTCTGTGAAATATACGTGTATAATATATATTTCACAGAATAATATACTTTGAAATAGATTTAATATTTACGCCAAATTTCCAGTAATTTGCGAGTTTCTTTTTATTATTTTTGTGGTTTCAAAACCTGCTCATAATATCTTAGGCATACGTGTATTCCTACAATTTGTTATGATCATAGCTTTTTGTTAAGAGCCATCTCCTCCTGTCAGTGTAATTTTTTTTAATGTTTCTTTAAAGAAGCTCGTAAACTAATAGTTTTGTATTCAAAATATGTTATAGATTTGGATGAAGAAATTCGTGGTAATCACCGAAAAACAAGTGAAATTTAAAAAATAACTTTTATTATTATAACCATCTATCAAATGAGCCCCAACTCGATGGGGTTGCGTCGTTTAATTACGTAGTTCCTATGGCCACCTTCTAGCTCCATCATCAGATCAGATCCATGTCATAATAATATTATGATGATAAAAACAAGTGAAATTTAAAAATTAACTTTTATTATTATAACCATCTATCAAATGAGCCCAAACTCGATGGGGTTGCGTCGTTTAATTGCGTAGTTCCTATGGCCTCCTTCCAGCTCCATCATCAGATCAGATCCATGTCATAATAATATTATAATGATATGATGAAAATTTCAGCTCAATCGGAAATTTGGAAGTGGATCAAATTAAACTTGCAAGATTTGATAACAGACAGTAGACAGACAACGGACAGGTGAAAGTAAATAAAGACTTGTAATAAGATGGGTGAATCGCACGGTCACAGGAAGTATCCCCGTAGGAAATCATATGAAATAGCTTGACATTTTTGTACGCTTGTATATATATAGGTACCTATACAAAAAAGAAAGTAATTTTGCTACAATCATTTGAGTGCTACTACCCCTTTCCCTGAATTAAAGAAACAATAGTAAAAAAGGTGGTGCATAAATAACTTAGCTATGGTTATATAGGTATATTATGCTGAATGAACGAGCGAGAAAAATTTACGATAGGACTAAAATTTGTTAGTAGGCATGAGTAGTTAGTACAATAAGGGTCTTATATACCTAAACGGAAAGCCCTGGTGGTTGTAATACAGTTTCATTACTAGTACAGCCTCCATCGCTCCACTATAGTAAGGACATTATGTACAATGTATTATTATTAAATAAATAAAATTAAACATAAATAAATTAAACCTACTCAGAGAAATATGCCAGAAAAACATATCCCCAGTAATAAGTAATAATGAATTTGCTCGAAAAGCAAAACAAAATTGATTAATTTTAGTTAATAACATCTTGAACCGAAGTGAGATAAAAGACTTCCAGACGCTCAGAAGACATTTTGTTACATAATATATGTACATAGGTAAGTACGAAGCGTGATATGAATTATCAGTAGATAGGTAGCAACAATTTAGATAGAGCAACCTCCGGCTGCGACATGCCGCGAACTGGTTATAAAATGATGATGATGTATTAGCCGGATATTTTACATATCACGACTAAAAATTGTTTGCATAAATAATTTTAGAGTGATCGGTAATATGTAGGTACGTCGGTATCATAGAGTACATGTAGAGAAACAAAGCCGAACAAGACAAAAAATAATCTCTTACGGATATAATATAACAAAACAGAAAAGGAAAGCGAATCTATTGTTACTGTGACCGTTTTTGGTAACAGAAACCACGAGTGGTCGTGCCAGGAAGGTATTTTCCTAGCACGACCACAATTTCTAGGACTAAATGATAGTAATTTTTTTTTAATTCAAAAGTACAAGAACGTAGCTCTACATATTTTTTACAAATATGCAAAAAAAAACATCAACATGTGTCGTGGTCGTGCTAGGAAGAATCACACTATTGAGTTTCCAGTGGCCGTAGCATGACACATGGGATCCCGACGAAACTTCAAGAGTAGAACTGTCATCCATTGTACTTTTGTGAATGTATGGGATGACAGTTAACTTGACACCAAGACAAGTCTACGCAGCGTCTGGGCTTGAGGGGCTGATAATGTCCTAAGAATTAAGATCCAGAATTAAGATTTTTGACAAATGAAAACTGGTCGCGCGTTTTTGGAATGTCAGATGATCTACGTTTATAAGCTAAATCTATGGTAGGTATACATAATGAACATGCGATCATTTTACGTGTTCTCGTGATACACTGGCTCACTGGTAAAACGAGATTATTCACACCCACTTAAATAGGTATAAGTGAGAATAAAAAAAACTTTAGAATATAGATATTATGTTAGCTATACATGTATTAATAAGTACGTATTAATAGGTTGAACATCACACAAATATTATAAAGGCGAAAGTTTGTGGGTGAGTATGTATGTTTGTTACTTCTCCACGCTTATGGGTGGACCGATTGAGCTGAAATTTGGTATAGATATAGCTTAGACCCTGGAATAACACATAGACTACAGTACAGCGGGTAAAACTGTTGGGCGCAGCTAGTTTCTATAATAATAAAAAGGTATTTCAAATAAACA
Organism: Hemithea aestivaria; assembly: GCA_947507615.1. Taxonomy (NCBI): domain Eukaryota; kingdom Metazoa; phylum Arthropoda; class Insecta; order Lepidoptera; family Geometridae; genus Hemithea; species Hemithea aestivaria. Next base: position 10,004,099 of record OX382323.1, read on the forward strand.
AGTTTTATTGTGATGACGCACAAAACAAAATTATCATTAACCAAGTGCAGTATTTTTTTTAGAACTGACAAACATACAAGGTTCAATCTACTGAGATGAGACAATCATGTTGTTATTATTTTCATGGAAGTGAATAATATTTTGGCGAGCATGGTTCGTGATAAATGTCCTTGTTAAAGTCAAAAAGTTGAACAACCTCGCGGCTACTGCAGTGTGTAAACTTCAACCGGGTGAAATCGAACATCTATGTACAGTCAACTACAAAGAGTATACATATATATGTATATATATATATATATATATATATATATATATATATATATATATATATATATATATATATATGTATCCATGTTAGGCTTACAAAATGAAGTAAATTTTCATTTGCCACAATGAACTACCCTTGGTTCGTGACATTTCTAGTAGCAATCAAACTTTATATTATCATCGACTCGTTTAATATGCAACAATGATGTATCCCACTACTTTTCCTTAGGTGATACATAATAATAGCAATTAAATTGAATCGAATATAGTATAAGATTTGGTGGATACTGAAAATGTCACGAAGTAAGGGTAAATAATTTTTGCATACTAAAAGTTCCTTCATTTTGTAAGACTAACATGGATACATCTCTTTGTAGTTGACTGTACATATATTGTATCTAGTTATGTACATATTATTACAGTTTCATACGGACACCACGACTTTATGCGTGTGCCAGGTACGTATAGTAGTGAGCACGAAAGTTGAGCAAATTACCAAATTTTCTTCCACCTGTTCGCATTCTAGAACCATCATACCTTATTCTAAAGAGGCAAGTAAACTATTGAGTATCATTTGAAAAAAATCGGATCGATCGTATCACTCTAAATAGGTCGATTAATTAATTTTAAACACCGGTATAAAGAATATCTACCTATATCAAAAACTTTATATCATTAATGTAGTAAATAAATAAATAATTGAGGGTTTATACCCCAATAACAGAACAGGTTACCCTACATACACTGTCAGAGTCTAATCACAATTATAGGCTGTGTGGCCAGCCTATAATATGTTTATATGTTGATAATAAGCGGCGCGCGGCCCCATTCTATACACAGGTTTTACCAAAAACAGGCTTCGTAACAGATTATTTTGGTTTTTGCTTTCTCCCGAGAACTCCTTGATTGGTGCGTTGTAATTCTTGTGACCCTTAAAGTCGAGTATTTCTTGTGCAGCAAGTTTTTATGCATTTCGTCTTGCAGGTGAAGGACCGAATAAACAATTTAACTGACTTCACAAAAAGGAGTAAAGGCTGACAATTCACCGGAAGCTTTTATATCATTTATTTTTCTAAATAGGTTAATATGTACGAGAGTACGAGTTTAATGTTCATTGATTAATCGAAGACGCCTGGACTGAATTGAAAAAAAAAAGTTTTTTGTTCATATATCATTTATTTGCTTCAACTATTACTTATACGTACTTCGGGCTACAAGTAGGCACTTCAGGTTTTAAATGTTCAAACATACGTACAATTATAAAAATATAATGTGAATATTGAAATATTCCTCGCATGATAATGCCTGGTTTGAGCTATTAAGCCCATTTCACACGTCGCTATATAGCGCTATATAGCTTCACATAGCGCGGCATAGCTTCAGTACAAATTGGCATCCGTCACACACGTAGCTATAAATGACATATAGCGCTATATCGCGCTATATTTTACAGTTGATGCGTAGAATCCGCCATTTTTCATTTTGACTAGGTGATAAAATGACTAAGCCGTTTTGTATTACGGAGACAAAAGAAAACAAACTCATATTACCTACGCGATATATTAAACTAAATAGTAGCAAATGCTTAACCGCTGTGTAACAAATTAGAAAACAATGTTTTTTATTTTTACTAAATATTTTGTTGTGTTTACAGTTCTTTGTGTTAGTATTTCGAAACAAATTAATTTAATTTGTATTTTAAATTTCACCTCCTATTTACTTGTAATAGATGCTCATATTATGCATAATGATTATTTGTCCGAATAACTGAAAGCTTTGAATACCTTGCAGTAGACTTTCGCTTAACCGGCTAAGTCATGCTACAAAATGGCTACGCATTTTTTTTTTATCTAGTTCAAATGGAATTTGCCAAATTGTATGGTTTTACAGCAACATGGCTGTTGACAATGTCAATTTTGAGTCTTATACAGGACGTGTGAAAAATTCATGATTTTTTTTTCACATTTTTAAAAAGTACGTACCAGGAGTTTTCCATGGTTTTTTTTTACAAAAGTGATTATCAGTTAAAACTGTAATAATGCAAACACATTGTTTCAAGGGTTTTGTAGGTACCTCTAAAGAAAAAAAAACAAATCATTATTTTTAGTTTTTTTCCGACATTTATGCTCGGAAATGGATCGTTTGGAGTTCTTCTCCTTGTCCTTGTCATATTCTCTATTACTGGGAGTCATGACCCCTCCTTTGTAGGATTCGATTTCTGATGATGGAGTGCTATCTGGGTTGGTTGGATGCAATTTTCATGGCCAGGAGCCACGAGATAACAGGACAACAGCAACAGTGTCATCTTAGTCGAGCACGGGGCAGGCTGAAAATCAGCGCTGTGCAGGACCTCCCTGCCCAGCATTATGCTGAGCCTATTCCATTTATCAGTGTAGGTACCTATTGTTTATGTTGTTTTATTATCTTCTGTTCGTATCTCATACTAACATGTCACTATATTTATGTGTATAATTTTTCATGTATGTACTTTTTGGAACTGATAATAAATATATTTTTATCTTATCTTATCTTAACAGGAACTTCGAGGGTGGTGCGGATCTGATCTGACCAGCACATCGGACCGCCTTGGGACCACTTTCCTTTGATTTTGCCCGAAACAATGACCATCTCTAGATTTCCATCCATGCCATTTGGCCAAAGTACTCGAGAATTCTCTGATAAAGTCGGTCAAATCTAACTCAAATCGATCTTATTCGATGAACTCTCATACTTTTAGTAAACGATGATAATTTCGAATAAAGTTTTCTGGATTTCTTGACGTAGTTTGAATCGTCATTTTTTTTTTAATTATACCAGGAGCAGACTGGAACGAAACCAAAATCAAGAAAAAAAGAAACATCCTTTTTTTTTTTTTTTTTTTTTTTTAATTATATGGCAACATGTGCATTTTGCCAGTGTCGAGTAAAATTCGTGAATGTTCACGGGATATTAAATTATGGTCTCCACTTTCGTGTTTTGCCAGTGTCAAGTTAAATGTTATTTTTTAAGTAATAAGTTAGTTAGTCAGGTCAGAGTCAGAGTGAGCTTAATAGCTCGTCTAGTCACGTGAGTCTTCCAGTAAAATGGGTGGAATTTTACTGAAAGTTCGGAGGAGTTTTGGAGGGGGCACCAAAATTCATATTTCAGCACCATATCACTTGCCTACATCTGTGCACATTCAAAAACACTTAACACGCAATATTCCACCATTATTACACGCTAACAAGCAAATTCTACACGATTATTAAGCAAAAGACGTGGAGCTAATGATATGATCAAGGCTTGCCGCCAAAAACTCAGAAACATCCTTTATGTAGAAAAAACTGTCAAATTCATTTGTTTAAGTAGTGTTGGGGAATCATTGTGGAACTAAATGCAATCAAGTGATTGAATCTCCGTTCCTACTTCTGGTACTCCTGGTACCTACTTCCTAAAAAATATTAACTAGCTTTTAACTGATGAAAAGTGGTCTGTTAAGCACAAACGTGCGTGCATATATGAAAGTGCGTAAAATAGACCCCGCATAGGAAAAAAAAACTGTTGTGCCCTTTTTGAAGACTGAACCACGTTAATATTAAGAGAAAAGAGAGATAGAGAGGAGCAGCGGTTACATATTTCCAATTTAAACGCCGTATTTTTTCCCTTAAGGGCAGATTTCTGGAATAATAATATTTTATACGTAATTTTATACGCAACATGTTGATAACATTTTTTCATACAAGTATGTGGCAAGTCCAACTTGCACTTGTTTGTTTTTATTTTGAAATAATATAAATTTTCTTTATTTTTGTATTAATAAACCTATTCTAAATGCACTCAAAGCATTCATTGACAAGTTATTCCAAATATTTGAGTGCGTTTGTAAAGAGGAAAAAAGTAGTCATTAATATCACTTGATTTGTGAAAAAAGGAATGTTAATGTCACTTGATTTTATTTCAAAGATCGACTCAAGATTCAATCACAAAGAATGAACTATTAAAAAATATAGTTCCGATCAGTAACCCGGCCATCACTAAAAATAATATAGCACGGCATAGCGAGGTATAGCAAGGCCTTGCGATACGATACTATATGGTACCAGGAGTCATATAGCAAGATATAGTATAGCGCCGTGTGTAATGGGCTTTAGCACAAATACATATGTGACAGGCACCACGAACGCCCGAAAATTCCTTCAGCTTCACCAGGAACACAATTTGTCTGTGCACTTAGTTGGTAAAGAGATTATTTTAACGGTCGACGTTGCCATTCCCGTGTCGTCCATACTAGCCATTATCGTAAGTGCCGAACTTAGTAGTCGTCTTAGTATTCCAAATATCTTACAAATATTATAAACATGAAAGTTTGTAAAATATGTATGTCTGGATGCAGTGGCTGCGCTACACCAAGCGTGGGCGTCGGCGAAATTAGGTTCGCGAGGCCCCCCTTTTTCGGCTAGCATTTTTTTCAAACTGAGAAGGGACACATTTAAGCGTAGTCATACAATTTTGAATACTTTACACCTTTTTTACACTAAACGACGCGTTAGATTCATCTTTGTAAATTAACGGCATAAACTCACTTGTATTTACTTCATCTTCGTGCCTTACGCCTCACTCCGAGCGATGATATATTTTTAAATTCTGTCTATGTGAGTATGAGAGGTATGCGTTTATCTCACTCCGAGTGGTAACAAAAGCATTATTATCTGTAGGAGCGCGAGCAGCTCGCTGCGAGCGCCGAGAAAATTTTGAATTTTTCAGCACGAATAATGTGCGTTTAGCTTGCTCCGAGTGGCTAGGAAACTAAATATTCTTATCTATAAAAGTGCGAGCAGCTCGTTGATAGCCCCGAGGAAATTTTGAATTTTTCAGTACGAATAATGTACTCTTAGCTTGCTCCGAGTGGCTAGGAATCTAAATATTATATTCTTATTATAAAGGGCGAGCAGCTCGCTGCGAGCGCCGAGAAAATTTTAAATTTTTCAGTACGAATAATGTACGCTTAGCTTGGTCCGAGTGGCTAGGAATCTTAATATATTCTTATGTATAAAAGCGCGAGCAGCTTGTTGCGAGCGCCAAGAATATTTTGAATTTTTCTGCACGAATTATGTGCATTTGCTTGCTTCGAGTGGCAAGGAAATTGAATTAAAATTAAATATTCTATCTAGTAAGAGCGCAAACAGAGAAAGGTTTGTATTTTTTAATGCGAAAGTTGTACGTTTAACTCGTTCTAAGAGTCACGAGATTACAATAATTTTGATAATTAGAGAGCAAGCAGTTAGCTGCGAGCGCCGAGAATATTTAAACAAGTGAAATTTAAAAAATACTTTTTAAAAACAAGCTTTAATTATTGTTATCATATTGCATCATAAAGTACTCGTCAAGACGAATCAAATGAGCCCAAACTCGATGGGGTTGCGTTGTTTTATGACAGTATTCCTTTGGCCACCTTCAAGCTCCATCATCAGATCAGCTCGATGTCATAAAAATATTGCATTGTCATCCGATTTACACACGCATGCAAATTTTCAGCTCAATTGGAAACCGGGAAGTGGGTCAAATTAAACTTGCAAGATTTGATTACAGACAGACAAACAGACAGACAGACAGACAACAGACAGGTGAAAGTAATATAAAGCTTGTAAAAAGAGTTTGCTAGCCGCTGATTTTGACAAGAAAAAAAAATTAAGCCACATTAAATTACTTAATTTTCATGGCCCCCATGCCCGCGGGGCCCTGGAGCAGCGCCTGATATTAACATGGAGTTAGTAGTACTTTTATATAGTTCGAAAGGCTGTATGTCGCTGTTTTCGCTTTCCTGAAATATAAGTCCTACCTAAATCATTATAATACTTGTAAAGGTCTTCTTTTGATGCATTTTGATGAATGCCCTTAAGTACTTCACAATCACTTAACTCGCGAATATGTTAAAAAAATAATAATAATAATTAAAAATTTTGCAAGGCTGACGCCTAGCGCCGCTACTGTCTGGATGTATGTTTGATACTCTTTCACGTCTAAACGGGTGGACCGATTTAGCTGAAATTTGGTATAGAGAGATAGCTTAGACCCTGGAATGACACATAACCGCTGGGTGCAACTAGTGTGGATATAAAGGTAAAAATTAAGCATATTTAAAAAATATATATATCGAGAAAAAAATCAATAATCATGTTTCATGTCATATGTACAACTAGTTAAAGGACTAAAGTTACCCATACTAACTACTAACATATGAAGAAGAAGATCTTCTTAGAGTCTACTAAATATTGCTTTGAAATAAGCACATTTTCACTTCTTACAGCACCTTAACATGGACGCTGCAACCACCTTTTATAGATGTAATACCTATACCTGTGATATTTCTGATATATTTTTTGAATTATATAACACAGTTGCTTCGAACTTTAAAACTTTTTATACGTGTGGGTACTTTATAGCTCGCATTTGAATAATATTTTATGCAAACAAAACAATGCTTCAGTATTTTTTTTATATTCTGAATAAACAAGTTGTTAAATATTATACATACACTGCACCTACCTGATGCACAAATAGGTACGTACCTTTTTATCTTTATTTGAAATACATTGCAGGTAAGTATTTTGTGGTCAAAGAACCTTCGATAAAACTTGAGATAACATTACATACATAAGATATGAAACTGGAGCCTTTATCAACCTAGATCGATTTTGGTACACATTGATTCATTGAAACATGTGCGTAATGTGATAACGATAATATAAAAAAGCCATTGCACTTTGTCAGGTTGGAGTTCAACATTCAATAGAGTCGTGATTAATAATTGTGATTCATGAAAATGCTTGTGTCTACTATATTATTTATCCTCTTCATAATATACGAGTACCTACCTATAACTAGAGTGGTAACCAAGTGGTTTAAACAAAACCGCACGATACCTTTTTACTAGGTATTCATTTTTACGCTTCCGCCTTACATGAATCCGAATCAAGTCCCGATTCGGACCCGTAAAAGGACCTAGAACGCTGTGTATAGCTTTCGCACCACAGCCATCCGATTTCTGGACTGATTAAGACGGACCTATCTAATAGACTGAAATAGCTATAGTCATCATCATCATCTCATCCATAGGACGTCCACTGCTGAACATAGGCCTCCCATTTGGAGTAAAACCGGCGAGTTTAGGCTCATTACATTCGGATTGATGAGACGTAGGCACCACCTGGTCCATTATCAGACCCTCGACAGCAAGGGTTATGAAAAAGTCTCATCGATTCTAATGTCATCATCATCATCTCAGCCATTGGACGTCCACTGCTGAACATAGGCCTCCCCTTTGGACTTCCTTTTGTACGAGTTGGAAGCGACCTGCATCCGGCGTCTTCCGGCGACCTTTATAAAGTCGTCTATCCACCTTGTGGGTGGACGTCTTACGCTGCGTTTGCTTGTCCGTGGTTTCCACACGAGCACTTTTCGACCCCATCGGCCATCCGCTCTACGTGCTATGTGGCCTGTCCATTGCCATTATTGTACGTAGTATTTACACAAATACTGCTACAATGGTTACCTCGGTCTGTTATCGATCCATCATTGCATGGATTCAAAGCAGATTTGAATCGATATTGTGCGCAAACGGTCTAACGCTATGATCAACTGATCCTACTATCGCTTGGCGACCGGCAATCATCTAAAAAGGGTTTACAGTATTTAAATATTTTTATGTCGCTATGTTAATAACGCTATCTGTATTATATCATAATATCTACATAATCACTATATCAACAAAACAAAAATCTACCTATTTATTTAACTTCCATAATAAAAAGTGTTACATGTACATATACCTAGTCAGGTCATAAGTATTGTCACACAGTAAAAACTTTTCTTTTAGAATGCTGGCCACAAAAAAGTTTATTGAATTCGAATTTCGAATTGTTCATGAAAATAAAAATGTATACTTTTTAGAATTTTACTCATTTTTAGGGTTGTTAAAAAACGGAACCCTTATAGGATCACTTTGTTGTCCGTCCGTCTGTCTGTCTGTCTGTCAGTCTGTCTGTCTGTCTGTCTGTCTGTCAAGACCCTTTTTCTCAGGATAGCGTGGAGGTAGCAAGCTGAAATTAACAGAAAATACTAAGGTCTATTGCCTCTTGGAGCTGTGAAAATTTCAAACTTCTAGGCCAACGCGATCAAAAGATATAGTCGAATATGTCGCAAATTTCAGCAAATTTTCGACATTCCCAAGTAAATCAAAACCTACGGGGTACTTCTCGTGAACTCAGAATCTTGAAATTTGGCACGAAGCAACTCCTTAGAGCACAAATAAAGGAAAAATTGCGAAAACCATAAATTTTTATTTGTATCATATGAAAAAAATATTTTGAATATTTTTATACCTACTACCACTTTTCTCATAAACGCTTATAAAAAAAAATTATAAAAAAAAAAAAAAAAAAATCAAGCCTCTATGTCAACGCATTCAAAAGAAACAGCAATTTTAGTCTCAATTTTAAACTCGCAACTACTCTCAAAAAATCAAAACCTAAAGGGTACTTCTCGTGAACTTAGAATCTTGAAATTTGGTAAAAAGCTATTTCTTAGAGCACAAATAAAGGAAAAATTGCGAAAACTGTAAATGTTTTGTTACATCATATAAAATTTTTTTTTTAATAATTTCATACTTACTACCTCATTTCTCATGAACGCGTGCAGATATTAAACTGAAATTCATATCGAATACTAAGATCTATAATACCTTTAAACTGTAATAAAATTAAACCTTTATCTCAACGCATTCAAAAGAAACAGCCATTTTAGCCGTATTTTTAAACTCGCGACTACTCTCATGGGAATCAAAACCTACAGGGTACTTGCCGTTAACTTAGAATCTTGAAATTTGGTACGCAGCAACGTCTTAAATCATAGACACAGGAAAAATTGTGAAAACTGTAAATTTTTAGTTTTATCATATAAAAAAATATTTTTAATAATTTTGTATTTACTACCCCTTTCCTCAAGAACGCGTACAGGTATTAAATTGAAATTCAAATCAAATACTCAGCTTTATAATAACTTTAAGTTTTAAAAAAATCAAACAGCTATGTCAACGCAATCAAGGGAAACAGCAATTTTAGCCGCATATTTTCAAACTCGAAAGTACTCGCAAGGGAATCAAAACCTACAGTATATAATATTATACCCACTTTTCCTTAGGGTTCCTACGGGTTTGTACGGAACCCTCGGTGCTCGAGTCCTACTCGTACTTGACCGGTTTTATTAAATATGGAGTGGACGCTTAAAGAAGACCGTGTTGCAGTTATTGCGTTGCATCGTTGCGGTTACGCGCCAATTCAAATTTTTGACATACTGAAAAATTTGAATATAACCAAAAGATTCGTTTATCGTACCATCAAACGATACAATGAAGACTCTAGTGTAGATGACAGGTCAAGAAGTGGTCGCCCTCGGTCTGTTAGGACTCCAGCAGTGATAAAAGCTGTGAAGGCGCGAATTCAAAGAAATCCCAAACGTAAGCAGAAACTGTTGGCCCTTCAGATGGGGTTAAGCAGAACCACGGTGAAAAGGGTGTTAAATGAAGACTTAGGGCTTCGGGCATATCGAAGAAAAACAGGACATCGTTTAAATGCTCGTCTAATGGACCTGAGACTGAAGAGATGCCGCGCTTTGTTGAAGCGGTACGCGAGAAAAAAATATCGAGAAATTCTTTTTTCGGATGAAAAAATTTTTACCGTAGAAGAGAGCTACAACAAACAAAATGATAAGGTGTACGCACACAGTAGTGAAGAAGCGAGCAACCGTATTCCGCGTGTCCAACGAGGTCATTTTCCATCCTCGCTCATGGTATGGTTGGGAGTTTCTTATTGGGGCTTAACAGAGGTACATTTTTGTGAGAAAGGTGTAAAAACGAATGCAGTTGTGTATCAAAATACAGTCCTGACGAACCTTGTAGAACTTGTTTCTCATACCATGTTCAATAACAGGCACTGGGTATTCCAACAAGATTCGGCGCCAGCTCATAGAGCGAAGAGCACACAAGACTGGCTGGCGGCGCGTGAAATCGACTTCATCCGGCATGAAGACTGGCCCTCCTCCAGTCCAGATTTGAGTCCGTTAGATTACAAGATATGGCAACACTTGGAGGAAAAGGCGTGCTCAAAGCCTCATCCCAATTTGGAGTCACTCAAGACATCCTTGATTAAGGCAGCAGCCGATATTGACATGGACCTCGTTCGTGCTGCGATAGACGACTGGCCGCGCAGATTGAAGGCCTGTATTCAAAATCACGGAGGTCATTTTGAATAAACTTTATTGTCATAAGAATCTATGTTTTGTTAAGTTCATTTTGGTATATAAATGGTTACATAATAAATAAACTTGTTCCAATAATTTTATATTAAACATGTGACAGAATTTATGACCTGACTATACTATGTATGAATTCACACTCTTTTCTTCTGAAAGTTCCTTGAAACGGAACATCTTTTGAAAACGGTCTTTAGATTGGTGAAAAAAATCCATATGTCGTACAAAAGTAATCTGCTGATCCATACCTATTGGGTAATATAATATACTGGACGTGGGAACGTCCATAATAATATTAGTAAATTAGAATATGTTATGTGGGTAATACCAGTTTTCTAGAGAGTAGATAAAACTGGAATATTTTTAAAATCTTTCACTTTACACCTAGGCTTAAATTGTTATAATAATTAGAGAGCCGTTGCGAGGTGAACTGAGTAGGGTACAGACATTATAGGTAATCGGCGAGTGATAACACCCACTTGCCAAACGCTGTATTTAGGCGATATCACGCATGTCCCTCGTGTCAACTTTGCAATCATTCTCGTATTTATTCAAAGGAATTTGCCGTTTCCAAAGTCACGCTTTGACTTTGTAGAATCTACCACAGTATTAGTGGCAATTAGATGATATGAGGCAAAGTAATGGTAAGTCGTGACCGATGTAAATTGAACTTGGTATGTAAATCTTGAAAACATATTTCATTGTAACGGATATCGGAGAAAATTTCTCTAACACTTTGGGTTTTTTTTACCCTGAGAAATAATTAAACTTTAATTAAAATAGGATATTTTTCATTTTTCATTTTTCAGTGGAGATGGGCAGGACGCTTGGCAAGACGGGATGAAAACAGGTGGACCAAGGCTACGACAATATGGTACCCTAGGCAAGGACAGAGATCTCGTGGCAGACCACCAGCCCGATGGTCAGACGATATTGTCAAGTATGTCGGAAGGAACTGGATGAGACTCGCACAGGATCGGAAGGTGTGGCGTGACCATGAGGAGGCCTATACCCTGCAGTGGGTGGATACAGGCTGAATAGAATAGATAGGATATTTTTCAAATTGTGGAAATTGCTTCTACAGAAAAAAGAAAATAATAATTACGACTATCTTGCTATCTATCTAAATTACATAATTACCTTTTTTTATCCCAGGAAAAATGCGTTACTACACTAACCTACATTCCTTTAATGAATAATATTATATTATATTTAGTTGTTAAGAATTGAAGCAAACATTTTTTATGAGATAAAACGTATAACAATCGTCCAGTAGTATTTTTTACGAGCAAGTAAGTAATATCGTGATACGCTTCTAATTAAATATCAGTAGGCGACAAGACGCGACCGAGCTGTTTATATGGGTTCACATTTACGAATTAATCTACTATTCTACACTCATATAACTAAACAGATTTAGATGATTGCCACGATTTTCTTTGTTATTGTTCATCAATGAATGTTGAGTCGTCGAGGTTATGGGAGGGTTATGTGGGACTCCCCGTGAAGGACGACTGCACGGTATATCCACTAAAACAACTCGGTGGCACTCCTGCATTGTCTTTGTGACGGAGGACTGAGAACCGGCAGAGCCTTGGCATCCAGTCCACGTAAAGGATGCATTACAGCTCGCTAAGTTAACTTCACTCGCTCTGCTAAACAAAGAAGAGGCTCTGACGACTCACTAAGACACACTGGCCAGTGAGGTGTTTGAAGATGAAACCCTGAAGACCCAAAGGTGTGGCGTGAGCATGGAGAGTCATAGGTATACCCTGCAGTGGGTGAATACGGGCTAAGACGATTGATTGTTGATCGATAGTGTACATCACAGGATATATAATCATAAGCTTTTCTTCACCTATTGTTTTCAAACTAGTCGAATTATAATTCATAATGCGTTACAATATTGTGTAATTACAATAATTGCGACTTAAAACACTAACTGCGCAGATGAGACTTCACTAGCCGCAACATTTCATATTATCAATACCGTATCCTATCTGGTTCATACCAGCAGAAGAACCATCTTATTAAAGTTCTTTGACCTGTTTAATTAACAGATTTTTCTTTAATGTTGCCACTAATTGGTCGACATTGATATGCGGACCAGACTGTGAACGTTTTGCTGTGAAGCGAGACATAACAATTCGTTAACAATTATAATTATAATTTTATTGTCACTTTGATTCCTACTGGTGTTATAAATTATAATCAATGTGTGTGTTTGTTACCTCTTCACGCTTAAAACAGTTGAGCTGATTGATATATGGTTCGGTTTTCGTGGATATTTTCTTTTTGGGTTTTTGTTATTTGGAAATTTAAGGTTCCGAATTCCGCTCGAGTCGCGCGACCCTCTTGATCGCACGATATCGGATGAACTTTGAAATATAAATTCGTAGAATGGCCTTAACTTTGTCTCTGAATGACGAACGCAGCACAGTGATATGTCGTACTTCGCGCCATTTGAATACCTAGGCAACACTGCGACCTGTAACTGCAATGAGCAGGGGTTATCGCTTAACATCAGGCAAGGGTCGCGCTCGTCTCGTTCTGATGACATAGTAAATACATGGATATAGCTTAAACAAGTAAAACCGCTAGATACAGCTATCACACTAATATTATAAAGGAGAAAGTTTGTAATGTTAGTGTGTATTTGTTATTTCTTCACGCCAAAACGGGTGTACAGATTGTGCTGAAAGTTGGTATAGAGATAACTTAGACCCTGGAATAACACATAGGCTACAGTAAAACCGCTGGGCGAAGCTAGTCGTTATATAAAACAGTTTGTTTACACTAAGTAATCTATGTCATAAATATCCACTATGATAATATGAAGTAGATAGGGAGATAGTTCAAAACTGTTTGCCAAAGGTAAAGCAAAACCGACGGAATGGTCATTTTTGATAACAAATCTAAAATCATCTTAAACTAGCTGCGTCCAGCCGTATTATCTGCAGTATAGCAGTGGTCTATGTGATATTCCAGGGTTTAAGCTATCAACTATTAGCATACAAAAATTCAGTACAGATGTTTAGGCGATGTAAATGAGTAAGGGGAAAAACACACACACACACACACACATCCACACTTTCGCTTTTATAATATTAGTAGGAAGTAGAGTTTCCTGTGTTTATATTCGACGGCGATAAGAAGGTTTAATATTATTCGTAAGCCCATATAGGTATTATTTTTTAAATACCTAATTAATTACACGTTACCTTTGACGGCTATTTATAGGAATAACTGATACTGATACTGAGATTCTCCTTGAAAATGCTTCATATAAATTGTCTCAAAAAACTGAAATGAGGTAATTAATATGAAATGTTATGGTTTGTTCATAACTTATCTCACTTATAGCTTCATTTGGACACATACAGATAATATTTACCATCGCTTTAAATTTTCATACATTCTGTATGAACTAGTTTCTAAGGAAAATTCAATGTTTAGGGCATCCTTGGTCACTTGTGACCTCAATATTTCTGTTATCCCATATTCGATTCTTAATTTTGATATATCCAAATAAAGCCACTGAAACGTAGATGTTTTTCAAAAAAAAATCCTGAAATTTTATTCTATAATTTTTTTGAGAAATTTTGCAATTTAGGTGCAACGGATTCATGAATTTGCCCAAATTTGGTACTTCTATTCTTTTATTGTGACAAATAAGATTTAATTTGATTAATTAAAATAATATTCTGATATTATGTCCACGTAATGAAATAATAAAAAATGAATTATACAGGGTTATTTTCTTATGAATTTTTAAAATGGACACCTCGATTTTTCGAAAAAATTAAAATAACTCAAAAACCGTAAATTTATTGCTCTCAAAACATGGCCAATGACCTTCCCAATAAGGCCTTATACACCAATGTACTAAATAACCAAAGACCCTGTATATAAGAGTGGTAACCTAATTTCTATAGACTGCGACCTTGCTGTTTGTGTTTACCACCAACTACCAACACATTTTATTCATATACAATTTAATGCCTCCTGTAGAAAATTTTAAAAGATTTTTACATACATTTAGTGATAAGTCGTTTAATAGGTTCAATTATTTATTTAATATTTAATTGGGTCCTTGAGGGCATGCCGCTTTTTCAAAAAATATCTACTGAGCACTTGGTCGAGGCGGCGCGACGTTGTCCAAAATTGGCCCAACGTATAAATATTGCCATCCAATGGCCAACGTGGCAATGCTGCCAGCATTCTGGGCACTCTGCTATCTGAAAGTGGTTTGGAGCACTTGGATTTTCTGTTAACTGCCGTGTAGCCGATCTGTGGTTAATTACAAATGTTCTTTATAGCTGTAGCACCTGTAGTATTGTTCCTTTTATTTTCACAATAAAGGTTATTGAAAAACACCACAAAAAATAAATAAGTATAACTGGTATTGCTATCCACCGAGGCAAGCATTCTGGGCACGCAGTTATCTGACAGTGGTTTGGAACACTTGAATTTTCTGTAGATTGGCGTGTGGCCGTTCTGTGGTTAAAACAAATATTCTTTAGAGCTGTAGCAGCTGAAGTATTATAATTGTTCCTTTATTTTCACACTAAAGGCTTTTGTCACAATAAAATAATAAGTATTGCTGGTATTGCTATCCAACGAGGCGATTTATTGCTAACCGCATTTTCCAAAATTTATCTGAGCGCTTGGTCGAGGCGACGTGTGACCGAAATGCTGGGGTATATTTGGCCCAACGTATAAGTATTGCCATACAACGTGGCAATGCTGCCAGCATTCTGGGCACTCTGCCAACTGACAGTGGTTTGGAGCACTTGGATTTTCTGTAGATCGGCTTGTGGCCGATATGTGGTTAATAAAAGTGTTCTTTACTGCTGTAGTAGCTGTAGTATTGTTAGTTTGTTTTTCTCAATAAAGGCATTTGCCACGAGGCGAGCATTCAGAGGGCCTATTGGCTAATTCTCACCCACTACGATTGATGACAACTTCAATGTACATTGCTGCGTTTGTAAATTTTACTCATATTATTGAGCAGGTTTAAGCGAGTAATGTACGAAATTTTGTCTATGGATTCTAGTGTTTTACATGTCGTTTGGTGATAGCTAATAGGCCCTCTGGGCACGCTGTTTATCTGACATTGTTTTGGAGCACTTTTATTTTCTGTTAACTGGCGTGTGGCCGATCTGTGGTTAGTTCAATAAATGTTCTTTAAGCTGTAGCCCCTGTAGTATTATAACTGTTCCTTTATTAATACAATAAAGGCTTTTGTCACAAAAAAAAAGTTTTGCTGGCATGTATTGCTATCCAACGAGGCAAGCATTCTGGGCACGCAGTTATCTGACAGTGGTTTGGAACACTTGGATTTTCTGTAGATTGGCGTGTGGCCGGTAATTTCCTTTATTGTTGAAGCAGCCAACATCCTGGGCATGCTGCCGTGGGTTTTAAAGCACTTGGATTTTCTGAAATTTGATCTGTGGATGGTACAAAAATGTTCTTAGATGTAATAACATTGTCTCTTTTATCACAATAATCGCCTACCACATAGAAAAATAGGCTAATAATTAAAAATATAACATGTTTTATTTGAACATTAATTGGGTTTTGTAATTTACCTTTTCTTTTCGTGTCTTCGTGTGGACAAGTTTATTGCAACGTATATATTTATCTTCTCTTTGAAAATATCATTTGTACTTGTAATTAATTCACGGAATTAACCTTCAATCTTAAAATACATCGAATTGTAATACTAACCTTTGGAAGGTTAGTGAATTTTCCTGTAGATACGCAGATAGGTAAGGTTTTATATAAAATGCACTTTAAATGTCAATGTTTGGTAGAATATGCACTTTAATAAAACTGTATTTTGTAAATCTTTACTTAAACTAATAGATACAAAGTGCATCAGTGTAAGGAGGTCAAAAGCTTTACAGTACGATTTCGGTATGTCTGCTGCATATAAATGATAAACTCTGCTTCTCTATACCACACTTTGCCACACAGAATTTCCAATATTTTCATCACTATCGCAAATGTGTCTTAGAAAATGTAATCAAAGCATTTCCATATGCACATCGCGACGTACTTACTCTTTTATCTTGTATATCAGATAGACTTTAGGATGTTAATAATAGGAAATAGATGTCAAGAGGCCAATACGATTTTTCCGGCTCTTTTGCAAATTGTAATTGTAAACATACATATGTAGTCTTTATCATGGAGGCATGACCCCGAGTCATTCACGTCAAATCGATAATATAAAATATAACAAGTACATCATTCAACATATAATTTTGCTGTACTCAGCAATGCTCTTTGCTTGTTTATTCTATATATTGAAGATGATATACTTACTGCACCTTCCTGATACTCCGCTCTTCTTCCATATATTCTAGGCTACACTGTAATATTCAGGTTCCTCGTTTTTTTTTTAACATTTATTGTGAAAGTCCAGTTCATAAAATCGTAGACTGTAGAAATGTATTTTTGCAGTGCTGAGTCGCAGGCGTCGGTGTGAAATGTGGTTTCACCAAGTCGTATATTATGGAAAGTTCCGAAGACCATAAGTGGTAGTAATCTTGTTGTGGAATAACAGGATCACTTCCATTAAACGGTATTTGCTTAACCCCTGCGCTCGCGGTGCGGGAAAATTGTCAACGGGGGCAGAGGAGGGTCGCGATCGTCCTCGGATCTCCTTCCTCTGGGGGATCACTGCAAGATTAGATGAATGAATTGGTTGCGACGTACGTTGACATGGGACGTACCGAGCACCGACGTCGCATCGGCGCGCTCCCACCACTGCTCCGACGCGGGGAGATGCGCACGCATAATATATTCGCCGGCGCTCCGCCCGACGACCAGTCGATCCGCAGGCCGCTCAGCGAGCCAACCGAGCCCGTACTTCGTTTTGACACATTTCACGCGAACTACATATCGCATCTTTTGGCGCAACTCCGCGCACACATCGAGGGACTGCGTCAAGGTACCGTACCTAAACTATACGTTGCTGTTAGGGAATATAGGGCACCTTAGGGATAGGAGGACGCGAGAGCGTTCGGTGTGTGAAATCATTTTTGTGGCGGGTGGCGGTGGCGGTGTGGAAATTGCCGTCGACCTTAGCCAGTGAGTGACCGCCTCCCCGTCGCCGTATTCCTGCATCGCGAATTGCATCAGAACCGAAATATTTATGAGACACCCAATGCGCTCGCGGACACTCTCTTACTTTGCTGTGCGAAATATTTTTAGCGAAATTTGAGTTTTTTATTTTTTTTTACTTAGTCTTAGGTTGTAACTCGAATGTAGGACGAAATAACAAAATGAAATAATTTTAGTAGAATTGAAACATTCACAGTCGCTTTCCAGGAAGGCTACAATAATAAATGTACATAGTTATTTTCCAGCGGGTAAACTTGTTTAGGAGTTGCTAAAGAGAAAAGTGATAGAATTTACTAACTTCTAAAACTATTACGAGGACGTAGGTATACAAGTTAGTATATTAAAGAACGAATAAATACTAGTTAATATAATAATATTATAGTATTATTATTTGTAAAGAGACCTTAATAGGGTCTGATTCTATATTATGCCTTTTAATAATAATTATAATATCTATGCTATATATAATGTTTATTTAAAGGTTATATGTGGGAATTAGGATTATATTTTGTACATTGTACATAGGTTTTAAATTGCATAAAAAATATTTAAAAGTTAAACCTTTATAAAACAATGAATAAAAGCTTGTAAGAAATAAAATGGTTTGAAATCACCTCCGCGTTCAATTATACTTATATAAAACTAAATGTAATATGATATCAGATTATTTATGACTAAAATTTTTTTTTTAATTTATTAGACTGATGTTATAAAATCAATACGCAATTTATGTAAATACGACTTAAACTTTGTTATGTTGACAAAAAATAAAATATATGACTTCATTAAAATATTGCGTAAACACTTTAGTTCTAGGAAAAATACGCAATACATAACAATCTATATAAGTACCTACGTAGTAAAAAAACTAAATAAAACAACAAAACGATACCAACAGAAAAAATAGTAAGAGTTATATTCGAACGATAATTTTATTAGATGTCTTCAAAAAGGGCTATTGAAGCCACTGATCCCAAAAATAAACTGGTTTTAAGTCGGATATTCGTTAAAAAGTTCTCATATACGAAAAAGATTAAACGTAAACTTAATTCTTTTTTTGGGTTTCGTGACTAAAGGAAAAAACAAATCTCCCTTATCACTCCGTTGTCTGTCTGTCAGAGTCAAGATCCATTTACTCGAGAACGCGTAGAGTTATCGAATTCATTTTTTTTTCTTTTATCAAATAAATTACTAAAAAGTTAGGAACAAGCATTTCGGCGATCACAATAGGCCAACCACGGCCGCAATGATACTATAGCCCCAAAACCTAAAAAAAGACAAGTATTATAGATACCTCATAAAATGGTATATTTTGAATGTATGGGGAAACAAACAAAGCTAAGATACAATAAAACGGTCTCAAGGTCCGAGGTGCGATAATTAACTTCAGATATTGTAAACAAACAGTGACTAATCGCTTACAGTGGAAGAACCCACCTAATAAATAAACAAAGGTAAATTTTTATTAGAAAAATTTGAACCTTGGCTAACTCACTATAGTTGTTTACGTTTCATTGGTATTTTACGACATACGAGTATGACACACTTTTTAACTCCGTTTCTCTTCGTCAAACTGGAACACTCATTTAAACAAGTTAATTAAATTAAAAATTTAAAAAACCTCCAACTCTCCAACGCAACGATTTCAAAATATGTAATTCGCGGTTTTTTGGTGGCGGCCATCTTGGATTTTAAATTTATCATAGTGCGTTGTATTTTACTAGTCAAGCCCTTTCATTTGATACCCATATTGGGGGGGGTCGTAGAAGAAAAAAGTAATCCGCCATTTTGTAGCGGCGGCCATTTTGGACCGATTTCCACCAAACATGGCTTAGAACTTTCAACTAGCTCTACTTTCAAACAAAAAAACTAAATCAAAATCCGTTCAATTCGTTCGGGAGCTACGATGCCGCAGACAGACACACGCACACACAGAAACTTATAACACCACGTCGTTTTTGCGTCGGGGGTTAAATATACACCACTCCATTCTGCTTGGAAATATCTATCTACAACAGTACCTTTATTGTTCCTACATTATATTACTATGTCGTATTATATTTACAGGCACATTTTTTATATTTCGTGACTTTATTGTAAGTGGGTCGTATGTGAACATGAGTACTAACATTATCTTGTTTTATATTAATCAATGTATATAATTAATTGATCAAAGTGACGCGATAAAACCAAGAAAACAATTATTTATATCCATCCATAATTTACACCTACTACATATTTAAATACAAAGTCAAGGTCCTTCTTTGTTTACCTTAGATCACCGTGAGCCTATAAATATCGTAAGGAAGGTAGGGCTCATTGAAGAACTTAATTCTCTTTAGACATATACGAGTACCTAGTTCAAATGACAAGTGTTCAAGAAACATGTTGCAGGATTCAGTTTGAGATGTAAATTTCCATTTGGTTTATACTCTTTTGCCATATTACTACCTACCTAGGACTTCCTACTATTTGTATCGAAAAAAAATAGTTAATATGTAAAAGAAACACCCTTTCAAGCATTAACCTACGAGTACGCAACCGTTTGTTAATACACCAATAGATACTATCTATTGGCGTATTAACAAACTTTGCATTTTGTTATAAATATTTTAATATTTCAATAGGATTAAATTCGCTTGAACATGGCGATTTCCGTCCATCCCATCCCATCACCCATCTATCCATAATATCTTAAATACGCCTTTTAAATAGGTTTCAATGTGATTTTAATTCAAATAAATATATTATTATCAAAACTATTTCGTAATTTTACTGCAAATGTTCATTTATTAATAGTCGATTACTTTACGAGGCCATCAGTTAATGAGACAATACAAAAACTTTATCAAAATGATGTAATCGATGTTATCTTTTGCCTTTGTTACACTGTGTCTACTATCAAGTTGTCTTTAACAAATAGGTTAATATAAATACCTAATTATCATTCAGAACGCTGATAATGAAAGAACAATTCAAAATAACTTACAGTAATAATTATTATGAGTTATGTTCAATTAATGAAAATGATAATTCATTTGCATTTAATAGAAACTACTCGCATTTACTACCTTGAAGTAACTCAATAACCTTCGGTGCATTTATTTTTAAATAAAATGAAATATATCGTGGACGAGTGCTTCGGCATACCCGCTGCCCCGGCATTTTGGCGTCCCGCAGGAACACCCCCAGGTTTTTTAGTGAGCCGCGCCCATTTTCGGTGGAGGGATCTCATATACCGCCTGAGTCCTAGGGGGACTATACGTTACGCATTTTTCTTAGGTTAAAGATGCATTTATTTACTTCATTATCAGGTCCGTCCACAAAAAATATCTATACATTAATAACATCATTTTTACACAACACGCAAGAGCATCTAGATTAGATGCTGACGTATGAAGCATTTTCAAGGGCAATTTCAGCATTTAGTGCATTTTTGGTCACTTGTGACTTGTGATCTCGATATTTCTGTAACATCTTATTCGATTCTTAATTTTGACATCTTCAAAGAACGCAATTGAAACGTAAATGTATTAACAAAATCTAGGATACTTATAATAGTATACTTACATCTTGTTTGCATGTCCCTCAAGGGTCTTAATGGCCGATATTTTTTGTCAATTGGTTTCCTTGACCAATCTAACATTTCAGTCCCTTTTGTGCATGGTCCTCGCTTGAACGGAATTCACACGTAATAAGACTAGAGGTAAATATACTATACCTATGTACGGTACAGAAATAACGTGCATATACTGCCAGAAACTAGGAATCTGCTATTACATTTTATAATGGGACTCTCATATCGGAAAACTCCCTAGCGTTAGTTGCCAAGAGAACAAAAATATACCAACGAACTTAGGTACATATACTCACATACAAATAATGATAGTAATAATCAGTTTATCAGTGAAAATACAACTGATTATTATCATTAAAAAATATATTTAGATTTCGATAATGGCGATGATACCGAGCGCACACCGTCGTCGCGTGTTATTTGTTTATAATAAAAACAAAGGCCATCGAGGGGAGGTCAGTCACATTCGCAGCGGCCGTTCCAGGGAACTCCACTAAAATAAAAACATCAAGGATGATTCACGGCGACGTAGCTGTAGGAAGGTGAATAGGTAAATAAACTTTTGACGGCTATTTTTAAGGTATTAAATCTTTAAAGCTTTCAAAATCAGAAGTACGAGAAAAACCTACGAGTATGTATTTATAGTCGCATTTCCAACTCATCACGTGCGTTCTGCATGCTCCTTTGGAAGAGCATGACTTACATTTCCTTGAATGTGATACAAAGAACATGATATTTAGCGGAAAATTTTGCCAGTTTATTTGCTATTTTCCGCATTTCATCCAAATTTCTACATCATAACCTTGGCTAGAATAATTCCCGTTCATGGAATAGTTATTTGGTATTTTTGAAATGGTTTTACTTATATTTAACTCAACAAAGTAACTGTTACAGGGCTAAAGCCAGGCTTTTGACAGGTGTACTGTGCGCCCTTCTGAGCTTTAAATTTAAATGTAATGAGTAGTATATCTATGGTGATGAATAAAACTTATATGAATCTGTTTCCGAGTCTGTCCACAGATGGACTCAAAATCAGCTTCCGTCAAGTGAAAAGACTATTTTATGACTATAATTCTATTATATTATGCTGTTTATAAGTCGTTATTTTTCTTTAATCTTTTTAAAAGAAAAAATCAAGACGCAATGACGATATAGCGCAGTTAAAAATTTATCCTCATCTTTTTTTGCAACCAGGATTTAATTACGACCTAATAGCCACTTAATGACTATTTTATTATATATACATTTTAATTATTATGCACTTTTAGTGCGCGTATATTTTACTGAAATGAAATGAATGTACAAGTAGGTACAAACATTTACATACCTTAGTAGTTGTTTTGTTGTCGTACTATACATTTTTATTCGTATACCGTAACTATAAATTCTGAGCTATAAGTAGTATATTTAATTTATTGTATAGGTCCTTAATAAAAGCTATAATATAAATATATTTAAAAAGTGGTATTTCGAAATACAATACAATGCAATTCTTTATTTGCATGAAAATGATTACGTGAAGGTACTAAATAAATATTTTAAAAGTCATTGGTCATAAAATTATGATCCATAACATTCTGCCTCATCGAGCGTGTAAAATTTAAATCAAAAACACAATATCGTTTTCATTTATTGTAGTCATGCAAGATTTAAACTATAGATAATATTGATAAAATCTATTTTTATCACAATATAATAATTTAATGCTAATAGTGTCTCATTTTTACAATATTATTTGAATATTCTGCACTAGCGGTATATAGTACAAATTAGTATGGATTCCTCTTGTAATGTTTTTATTTGAATATTATATTATAATATTAATACTAAAATGAATCATACTTTTAGCTTCCTTTCGTTTTTGTTATTATTTTAACTGTTTTTTCTGAGAGTCTAATTCCAACCCTGTCTTCTGTCACTTAACACTGACAGCTGCTAAAAGAAAAATTGGACTCATAGAAATACAAGTAGAATATCGTATATAGAATACACAGAATCAACCACAGGCACCAGAAAGTTATTATACGAATAAAAAATATAAATAAAATAAAAATAACGTATCACGCAGAGGACGCATGATTTGATGGACGTTAGAAGTGCATCTATAAATAAATACGTACCTACACTAATTGTAAAAGATTAATATATTATGTTTCTTTTTTGTATATTGCAAAGCCCGTTTCACACTATAGCCATGAACTCTTGCCAAAAAATCTTGCCTTGAACTTCGCGCAAAATTACCGTGAACTGTATCTGCACTCTCATTTCACAGCTTTTGCGTTAGCCATAGTGTGGAGCGAGCTTAAGAAGCTGTAATTAAATTTCTTTCAAAGGTTATTGACCCGAAAGAAAATTCGATTGAAAGACTATGTAATAATTTTTGTACTTCGAAACTTAAATGAACAATAAGTAGGTGTGTGTGTGTAGTGTTAGCACACATCAACATATAAATAAAATTGTCTTGATTTTTTTAAAAAGTGTAGGTAAAGTAGTTTATACTAGTACTTTATATCATGTTCGAACTAGGGTGGCAAAAAGATCTAATCTAGATATCTAGTTATAAAATCGTGCTAAAATTTAAAATTCAAATATTCTTTACCAGTTGGCGTAAATGAACATTGAAGTTTCCATTAATTATTTATCCTCAATCCACTAGTAACTAGTTAGTACAAAGTGCAAAACATTCCAAGGACATGTTTCTTTAATTAATCTATTAAGTGCATTGTATGATCGTTCAGGTAAACGTTTAGCTAGTCACTAGTCCATCTTCTTGTATGTACTTAGTTTTATTTACAGGTCGTTTGCGTGAACTGAAAATCGCAGAATGCTCTAACAATTAAATTAATTGTTAGTTCAGTAACAAGTGGTTAAGGATAAAAAATTGGAATAATGTCCAATATCTAAAAGAAAAACTTGTACAAAAGTTTAGTCCCTACCTCGGGAGTTATGATACACATAATTCCCTGTTGTAAATTTTCCAAGTTAAGTAATTTATTTTTTTACTACCGTTGCCTATTGACCATTCCAAAACAAGAGGTGTTGTCGAAACGTTGTCGACCCTTGAAGTGTTTCCTTCTTGAAAGAGGTTGAGCTAAAATACTCCGTAAAACCCCACAGAACCAACAATCATTTTCTTAGTCTCAAAGTTCAAAAGCACATTTATTTTCCTTTAAGTTCATGCCAGTGCTACAATAATCACACTTAGTAAGCTTTAAGCTATCAATAAATTGTGTGATGCAATATCAAATTAAATTTTAATTTAATTAGTGGCGCTGTGTGAAACGTCCTGAAATATTTATTATTATTATGTCGCTCTTAAACATGGGCTAAGCCCGGGCCTTTTTATAGGCGTACACGGAGACAAAAAAGTCCAACGCGCAGAGGCCCTTTTGAGCTTTTAATATAAATGTAATGGGTGACACTTATTGGAGTCTGTATGTGAGTCCATCCATAGAAAATGGGCTCAAAGACAGTCTCCGCCAAGTGACAGGACTATTGCTAATTAATGGAAACTACTTGAACTAGGCTATGGATGTGTATTCTAAATGCATGGTTAATGAGGCTATTGCTAGGACTACGGCACCTGCCACTTCCGTCCCATTAGGAAATATATAGGCAGGTGATGACTCGCCACTCACTAAACGGGCCCCCATAAAGGCCGGCATTAGCCGACGAGAAGGGCAACGTTGGTGCAAGTGGCTGGAGGGGGAGAGGTGTCCCTGGACTTTAAACACGTAGGCCAACTCGCCACTTATGCTTCACATCCTCCCTCCGAGCGAAAAGCTCTCGCGACTCCACTCTGGCCGGCCAATGAAGGCAAGCACAGAGGTGGGGGACTGTTCCTCGTCAGTGTTCATTCCGGCCGGCCGGTGAAGGCAAGCCGGAGATGAGGAACAGAATCCTCCCCCGGGAGCACTCGGGTCCGTGGGGTCGCTACTCCCCAACAGCTTGCCATAAGCTGCCCTACGGTATTATTATTATTAAATTAGTTATCTTCGGAAAGTTTTATAGTTCAAGAGTAGGTATCAAGATTAAAAAGAATAGGTAACATATTTTACAACTTGGTCTACAAGCAACCGCAAACCGCAGTAACACAAAATAAGGAAATACAGAAAGACGGTGATATCAGATTTTCTATTATGATATCAATCACATTATTGAGAAAAAAAAACTAACAATACGACAGCAGGAAAGAACACTTTTATTAACCACAGATCGGCCACAATCCGATCTACTGAAAATCTAAGTGTCTCACATTAGGTTGTATATTAGGTTGATATCAATGAGATCGGTTCAAAGAAACTTATAAAATTGTAAAAACCTTATTTGATCAATTTTAATTAATTGTTTTTAATTTTCTTGAGCATGGGCTCGGCATTTCACTTATAAGCTCATATTCCACCTGTTGACCTATTACAGATGTTTGCGTTTATAAAGTAGCGTGTCTATGTGCGCAAAAACTGTACGTATCGCTCTATGAACCGGTTTTCTGTATTATTATTTTCTATGGCATTGATCAATATTGAAATGTAATTTAATAAATGACACAAGAAGTTAACAACTGGCAGCTTATTAATTATAAGTGGATATGTAAGATAGGTACTAGATACATTTTATAACACGCACAATTATATTGACCCATTTAGTTTATCGAATTGTGATAATAACGTCAATAATAATTGTTATCTGCGTTCTGTGAACTGGTGGCGTATCTGAGTGATTGCGTAGAGGTACATAACCTATATAAATGTCAATTTGAAAAATGTTGTAGACACACAAAGAGATTATATTAAAATAATAAGCCACAAATTTTGAGCTAGTTACCGTTTTACAGATGCGTTGGGCGCTATAGACTACAGAAAAAATAACTTTCTTGGAAAATGTCTTAAAGAACTTTGCAGTCTGTATTGTAAGGCTTTTTGGACATACAACTCAAATATTACATGAATACTTTTTAAAACATTTTATTATGAAATATTGCATTCCGGTTTTAGGTGGAAGATCAGCGTTGACCTGATTGCACAATTTCCTAACAGCTCCAAATTCAAAGCTCAGTTCGCGGTCTAAATCCCGGTGCTCTATTTCAATCCAGTTAACGATCCAGTACTTATTTTAGTCCCACTTACAGTGCTATGGACTACCTATTCCAGTATCACTCAGTCACGTAAATAATTTAAGCTCCATTCGTTCTATCGATATAGTAACTTTGAATTAATCGAATAATAAATGAAATCTTTGAAAATGAGGAACACAAAGTAACATGTATATTGGGCCTTCGTCTTCTTATTTTCGAGTAGAAATGGCTATATTCCTTCCTTTATGTTGTTTTATTATAATAAACATATAAACTACATAATATATATATTATTCAGTTTCGTTTCCACGGCTTTCTCGTTAGCCTTCAAAAGATCCTTAAACGTGAAAGTTGTTAGGCATATCAGGAGTCAGGAGGTGTGCTATTGTTTGAACAGCACCGCAGTTGCACTTATCGGGTACTTTTACTTATTATACATTGGTATATGGAATCAATAAGCTGTCTTACCTCGGCAAACGTACAAGGTTGGCCATACAGAGAGGTAATGTAGCTTTTTAGGCACGCTATCCGCGGGAGGCGAACTCCATGACGTTTTTTATCTATCATATTTTAGTCAAGTTTATCAATTGTTACTGTAACTAACTAAATGTACTATATATACCTTTTAATATTAGGTTGTTATGATATTTTGCGTTTGTTAGGTGTCCTGAAAAAACCGCATCATTTATATCAGTTACCTACTGATAATTGGTACATGCAAGAATTTTCTTATCTTCAGATTCCATCTGCAGATTAGTACAAATATAGAATGGATGATTATATTATAAACTAAGTCATTGTCACAAAGGGCCATAAATTATTAAGAAAAAACTAAAACCATTAATGTCTCAAAGTTATTACTGAAGTATCTAATTAAGACGCTCCTGGTGTAATAAATGGTCAGATAAAAACATGTAGGTACCTGATTGTAACGATTCTTTTTCTGAGATTTATGTAATGTTCATTGATTTAGCTTAGTCATCTACATTAATATTATACGAGTAGATGGTACGTGGATCCAGCATACCTAACTAAGCACGTGGCACGATCGCGCACGTGATCTGGTCGTGCAAAATTAAATTAGTATAAATCTACGGGTGTAAAGGTCAACTTTTTTATACCATATATATGTATATTTATTAGGGAAAAACAATAATAATGCTACATACTTACTTTAAAAGGTATGGTCTTAAATAAATAATCATAAACTTTTATAGTACCTACAAAGGATACCACACTGTGTGTTAATAATTTTTATTTTGTAATAAAAAGTAATTCTTGTATTATTCTTAACATAATATTAAAACTTATTTTATCACAACTATTGAATCGTTTGTTTTACCATCATTCGGTATCGGTGGAATTACAATTATTAAAAAATATTTAATTTTAATTCGAAAATAAATAATATTACTATCAAACAGGACGCTCAGGACCGATCGGGACGCATTTTGCAGCTTTGTCCTATTTAGAGGACTCGAAAATAATAAATCAATTCCTTGGCTTTCTATTCATTCTTGTGTCAGGCTGGAATATAAAATTTATCAATAGTAGGTCTCTTCTTCTTAGTCGTTTTCTTCACAAAGTGAAGGTCGTGTCTAGTCTGCAGGATTTGCCATCACTCTTCGAATAACACTCTGCCAGGTTGTTCTATCTGTCGCTGATCTCATGGCCTGAGCCACTGGCATGCCGGTAAGGGATTTTATTTGGTCCGTCCATCGCATCGGAGACCGTCCGCGAGGTCTCTTTCCCTCAACCTTACCGACTACCAACAACTTTTCGAGGTTGTCTGGATCTCTCCGAGCAATATGGCCAAAGTAACTCAGGATACGCTGGGAACAGATACTAGAGAGCCTTGTGGTGATTTTAAGCTGGTTGAGAACAGATACGTTGGTCCTACGGGCTGTCCATGGTATACGCAACATACGCCGCCAACACCACATCTCAAACGCGTCAATCCTCTTCCTGTCACTTGTTCTAATCGTCCAGGACTCCACACCGTAGAAGAATATAGAGAAGACCAGTGCCCGCACCAGTCTCACCTTCGTTGTATTAGATATGTTTCGATCTTTCCATATGCGGGTGAGTTTTGTCATAGCTGCTTTGGACATTTGGATTCTTCTCCTGATTTCTTTATCACTTCCTCCTTCATTAGTGACAACTGAACCGAGATATTGGAACTGATCTACAAATTCCAGGTCCTTAAGTTCGTTTGAACGCGTGAGAGTGCCTGACCGGTCTATTATCATTATTTTTGTCTTAGCCTTGTTTATACTGAGGCCAACGGATTCACTCTCCTTCTCGACTCTAGAGAGCAGAGCAGCAAGTTCTTCCTCGGATGCCGCGAACAAGGTTGTGTCATCTGCGTATCGCAAGTTGCATATCATCTTGCCACCTATCGAGATGCCTCCTTCCCACCCTTCTAAAACAATAGTAGGTACCCAAGATAAAATTTATTGAAATCAAAACAGCCCAAATCCAACCCAAATCTCTATACATAGAAAGGATTTATTATTTATTCATAGATAGAAAGGCACTCCGAATTCTAAAGGGCATGTGTATAAGAGAAGAGTCACCAGTGTGGATTGTATCGAAGCACGTCAGAATCATATTGGTGTTATACACTTACTAGTGGACCTTACTAGTCGCGTTTAATAGAAAAGTATCAGTGTACTTCTACTATTGGGAAATACATATAAACCTTCCTCTTGAATCATTCTATCTATAAAAGAAAACCGCATCAAAATCCGTTGCGTAGTTTTAAAGATAAAAGCATACATAGGGACAAACATACGCGGGAGGCAACATTATTTTATACTATGTAATATGTATAGTGATTGGTTTGGCTGGAAACACATTTTTGCTATAGGTATGTTGTGTTGACACATTAAATTTATAAAACCAATTTGGTTATGACGAGCATCTTGTCACTACCATCTCTCACCAAACGTTAGTGTAAAGTTTTTCTTTGTCTACCTCTATAATATTATGTGTGAGTAGACTAAACGACCTAACAGGTAAATTATAATTAATGTGCATGAAGAACAAGTTAGTTTTTAGGTCAAGATGAGGAAAACTGTCTCTTTTTGTTCAATGTCACAGTTAAAGACATTTAAAATATTAGTAAGAAGAAGAAGGATAATCCACTCCAACTTTTTGGTTTCTTTTTTAGTAATTACATGAAGAAAGATTTTTATTTTGCATAAAAACATGGGTAACTTTAGTGGCCAACATGTTCTGCCTTTACAGACGCTAAAAATGCAGACATATGGGTGATTATCGTGAAAATATAAGTTTTCACGCACGTAATTGCACGCATTTAAAACCAACTATAGGTACTTGATTATTTATTAATATCTTAAAATAGAATGAAATTAAAATACAGTTACTGGATGCGACTAACCTAGGACGCGTACGCGATCCGTCTCGCCCACGCTAAGGGAGCGCGGGCGCACGAGGCCTTGAAGGCAAGGGTTGGGGTGCGGACATGTGGCAAGGGCAGGTAGCCGGTCCACCATGACCCAACACGCTTAAAATGCCACATTGGCACGTTACAAAGTACAATTAATAATATTGCTAAAGCACAGACGTGCGGCGCCAAACTCTGAACTGGAGTTAAAGAAAAAACGACATTATTTTGTTAATTTAATAAATAGAAGGCCTTTACCCACCAGTGGGACAGTATATAAGCTGCATTATATAATAATAGTACAAAAATAATAATTTAATAATGAGACGGAAGTGGCAGATGCCGAAGTGTCTAGCGATAGTATTATTTACCAGCCATTTAGTATGCACATCCATAAGTCTAGTTTAAGTAGTTTCCATTAATTATTGTGAATAGTCCTGTCACTTTGGGGAGACTGTCTTTGAGCCGAATTTCTATAAATGGGCTCACAGACAGACTCCGATTTGTGTCACCCATTACATTTAAAAGCTCAAAAGGGCCTCTGTGCGTTGGACTTTTGTCTCCGAGTACGCCTACAAAAAGGCCCGGGTTTAGGCTGTATTTAAGAGCGATTTAATATAAAACAAACCTACTTCATTCAAGCTATACGTCATATAAATACAATGTATTTATGTATCAACACGTTTTCCTCATTATCATGCATCCAACGCTACTCAGCACTGTCCACAAATACCAGAACAAACTGGATCAGTATCTTAAACAATAAATTAATCCTTAAACTTAAAATAGGTCGGTTGAAAGGAGTGTTTGATTTTTTAAATTAAAATCACTAACTAATGATCCCATTTATACTCCGGAGATATTAAAATGAATATTGAATAATTTTTAGACATTTATTAGAAAATTGTCGAATTTTTTTAAATATTTTTTCCACAAATTTAAAATAAATATACGTTTATTTAATGTAGAAACATTTTCAATATATAGCAATTAATGGGAATAGGGGTTACTTTTCGAAAATCTATTACAATTATTATTAATTAAACTTCCTCCTCACCTCATTCACTTAGTTGGAATCACAAATTAATATTCAATTAATAATTTTCATTCTAAACTAGGTTTCTAATAAGTTTGAGAAATCACGCATCGGTCATGCAGTCAACGAGTGCAAGCGTACTATCTACGTAATAATTATGATTTTGTTCCTAATATACTCCCTCTAACATAGTAGATATTGGCAGTTTCCATAGCACCTCTGACTAATTGATAAGATTACCAATATTATGTAGTTTGAATACGCACGAAGCTTTAAGTACATACAACATTTAATTTTAATGATTTTTTTAATTACACGTAGGATCTTAATATCCTACAGTTTAAAGATGTGTAATTTAATAAATTTATATATAACAAAAAAACCGTCGAAATTTAATCAAAAATTTTCACATTTAGTGTAAGATATTTTGAAATTTATATGCAATCACACCTGCTCTGTCAGGTAAATTTGTTTGGAAACCTACACTTTTGCAACATAATGTTATGTACCTGCAAAATTCAAATGCACAAGCAAACCTGTCAGGAACCAGGTACACCCTTACGTGTACAAGCTATAGCTTTATACAGATAGAATCGAAATGATGATGATCAAAGACAGTCAATTCAGGACATTCTTATTTTCAAGTGTATTTAAAATAAGAAAAAAAAAAATTTAAAATTGTTAAAACACACATTGTAAAAATAACAAGTCTATATAATGTTAGGTTAGTCTATACTTATTATTGCAATTTATCTGATTCAATTATGAAAGATTTATCGTTTAAGAACACAATAGAAATAACAATCTGATGCCAACATAGCACGCTAATTCAAATTCTTGTTTCTTTTGGCAATAATCTTGTAAGTACGTTTATCGTTACGCCAATTCGTTCGTGTTTATTATTCCTACAAGTAGGTGCTTAAACGAATAGCTTTGTAATAACATGGATTACTTCTATATAAGATTAGATTTTCATGGTTAAATACAGAAAGTTTTACCAGATTTGATTGGTCATCATAGGCTTTTGTTTGTACTTATCTGGATATTGGTACTTATTTATTGTTAGTTTTGTATCTGTATTATTAATGTTGCCGCATTACAACACAACAAAATAGGTATATGAACTTGCTACTGAATCTAAACATAGAAAAGCGTGACTTACCTTGAAACCAAACCGGTAAATAAAAAAAACATTGTAATAAAATAAGGATTGGAGAGACAGAATGACAGCATTGGACAGTTAGGAATTATATCTGTTAGAGTGACCCAAATGCAGGACACCCGGCTGAAAATAAAAACCAATTACTAAATCAGTGTAAGTAGGAAAATGTAAACCAATGACATTTTTGTTTCCATACGAATTGAATTCACGACACATGCTGATGTATAGCTGATAGCTACTCGTATATTTGTAGAATACTTTACAATATTTACGATGGTGATGTTGCAACACTCGACGAGAGCGTGCCGAGTGTCATGAACCTCGAGACTCCATTGTGGCCAGAAGAAACTGTGCGAAAACAGAAGGATTGTGGCATTACTGAACTGAAATATTTATTAATGTTTATTTTTTATTTATTTTTTTAAATTTATTTTGATCAGGACTTTGTCGCTGAGCGACCACATCGTCCCATAAGTCCGCAAAATCAAACAATATAATAATTATCTTTCATGTGGAAAATTATTTTGTTTGAGCTTTTCTTTAATCTTGTTTATTAACTCGACAACTATTTGTCATGACATTCTGGTTGTTAAAAAATAGTATTTAGGACAACAACAGTTAAACTAAATTATTATACCACCTAGCACCTTCTAGGTATTTCCACGACTGTTCTCATTTTTCCACAGACTAGTAGGAACCGTGACGCGTACCAATGAATTACAAACTATACATTGGGCACGATGCCAATCGATTTCGAGATGCTAACGTTGTGTGTCAAGGGTTCGACTTGACCTAATGACCAACGGCTAACGACATTAAGGAAACAAAGGAAAGCACCCTAAGGAGGCCCGTTATAATATAAGCTTAGTTGATGTCGAAGTTCATTTCAAGGCTGTAAGTGATACACAGTCGTGAACAAAAAGGTGAAAAAGGTTAAAGTCTGGGTCAATAACTGGTCGGATTCTAAACAAAACAAAATGTAGGTAGGTACGCAGAAGATTATGGCTTATGTACATACATACTCATGAAAGCCCTACTCATAACTGAAATACTCGCGCTATATTTCAATTATTGTCACCTCAAAATTTTTGCTCTAGCTCTTTTTCTGACCAGAAAATATGCGTTACGTTGCTCCTACTTTGATGAGACTAACCCTCGTATTTTCGTGTAACCGCCCTCGACTCAACCTTTTTTGAGGAAAAAAGTAGGTAATCTAAATTTTTAAAAATGGTACTAAAAATACGGGGTTTAAAAAGTAATACCCCCGAGGTATACATCAATTCTGACGATATAAAATTTTGTCTTTCATGTGTTTACATTAAGTTTTGTGACTTTAGTTGTGGTGCCATAATGGAAGGCTATAATAAAGAATGTATCGATTTTAGACGCACAAAGACATCGCGTATTCGTAGTAAACGGAGCTTTAGTCGTGTACAAACCGCATGTCAAATGAAATGTTCCTTACGGTTTGCTCATGGCTGGGTGACGCAAACTATAGCGAGCCGCACCGCAACGTATCGCATAACAAAAATCCTTTTACATTCTACATTTTATATGAACTTAACACACACACACACACACGCATACTATAGGCAGATAATGCGATCTGTTGTACCGCACAGGTTGTGTGCGCCAGTCCTAATATTATAAGGTTACGTATACGAAAAGTGCGTACGCAAATATCTTTAGGTACTAATAACTTATTCACGGTCGAATTTGTATCCAAGCATCAGTGGACTCCAAACATGTGTATACCCTATTTTAATTTTCATTAAATAAATAAATAAATAAAATAATCTAAAAGAAATATACCAATGAAATTGTATCTGCTAACAATTATTATTATTTATATACAAAAATATATAAAAAAAAGAATACACTCTTTGACCCCAATTCTAAAATAGAGGTAGGTAATAAGCAGAATAATATTATAAATTTTAAAATGTCAAGGAAAATATTAAATATGCAAATCTTATAATAAGGTCTGCCACGTGTTGTATCTATTTTCAAAATATGAAATAATTACATTAAAAATAGTAATACAGTTGCTGGTTGCTACACGATTATTTATAATATGTATATGGTTTAATATTTGTATTTAATTGTGGTGTTTGACAGACCAACACACATACTCACATACAAACTCTCACCTTATAATATTAATCCGATTAGTATTAATGTAAAATGTTTTTTTATTGTTTCAGGTCTAGTAAATAAACAGAGCCAACAATGGCGGATTCAGGACACCCTAAAGTTGAAGGTATGTTGAATATCTTAAATTTTTATCCGATTCGTGGGTTTTTTTTGTTTCTTTTTATGTAGGTATGTTAACTGATTGCGCCTCTTTTTAATCCCATACGAAATACGTAGGTAACTGGTAAACAGAAACATTTATTTTATGGGTGAATTTTGTTTAACGAATCCTGAAATGCCATTTTTTTAAAGTGTCTCAGCATAACGTGTACAATTTGTTTCTTAAGTACTTCTACAACTTTGTGAATGATATTTTTAGATTTTATAATAAGAGCTTTTTGCAAAGTACGAATGTAACTTAAAAAGTTCCGAACTTATTTTTAGTAAAATTACGTCAACCTTGTTGTCACTGCCATTCCCATTCCCTAATTTGAAACTTCAAAATTTCTTCGCAAACGTGCACATTTAATTTATTTCAATTGCAGTCATTAACATTCAAATGTTTTCTTATAAAAACAATTGAATTAATAACTCGCAAGTTCTGAGTCAAGCTACTGTGCAATCTAAACATGAAGTACACAATTACTTGATTAAAAATTCCAATTATTTTCTAACGGTGACACAACCTGACACATTCCTAAACGTTTATTGTCAAATGATCGGCGCAGGTCGAAATGTCAGAACCGGTTATTGATCGCAGGAATAGTTTGTAACTAATTAAACATATTCTAATATAGATTCTGATTGATTCATGATAAGTAAGATTAATGTTATCTTTTCCACAGACAACCCGAAGATATTGTCGGGGCCGGTGTTGACCAGTTCTCCCAATGCCGTGCTGTCAAAGACTCTGCTCAGCCGGTACAATGATCTGCCCCTGCCGGCTGACAAGATCCTCGCTACATACATCTGGATTGACGGCACCGGCGAGCACTTGAGGTGTAAAGACCGCACCTTGAATTTCATCCCCAAAGTACCCAAAGGTAATTTCTATTTGAATGCCTTCGATGTAAGCACAATACACCCACCTACTGATTTAATCTTCACGATATCGGCATTTATGCAAATGTTCACGCAAGAATAGCTACATCGCACCGTGTCAATGTCGCATGCTCATTATGTACACAAAGTGGGTAATATCTAGAGATAAAGCCCACAGACGTGTTTGTTTCTCATTTTCTCCGCCGATGAATTTGAATAATGGTTAGCCTTGGCAACTAATTTGAAAAAATAACGCAAAACATAAAACCATGAAACTTGATACGTCCATTGATGTTGACGTGTTTTTTTATTACATCCTCATTAACTATGTTAATTAGGACACTTTCCGTAAAATGTTTGACCTTCAGCGGAACAATTTTTGTGTGCCTAAAAATAGAAGCTAGGCGTATTTGTAATTTGTACCAAGGTATACCAGTTATATCTATTAATTAAATACGCATTCTCGTTTTGTAGTTTGTGCAACATACCTACAGATATTATTTGCAATAGTCAGATATTTTATTGTATTTCTCTTCACACTGTCAACCTCTAACTATTATAAAAACCACTTAGAATTAACTTATGTCCGGGGATCGTGGCTAGTAACAATATAATCCGTTTCGGACCGGTTGTTAATGAGCGTGCAACTTTACCTTGTAGATAAACTCGCACGTTTACTCGAAGATATAAGCAACAAGTATTTAACGCGAGTAACAAATAAATTGACATGGACGCACATGAACGAGTACATGCCTCCATACTTCGTCCCGAAGGATCTAGAGAACGTGTTCGAAGTACGATGCAAGATGCGAGACCGGGAAAACACGGATAGCTTTGATGAAAACTTAAAAGGTTTCAGAGCAATATTCTCCTCGCAGACGTAGAAATGTCATTGTAGATTTCATTCTGTATCAACTTTAATGGAAATGATATTCCTTTGTTCATTTAACGGTGTTGCTAGTAGAAATAACGTTTGTTTATTAGTCACAATAGTGTGATCGTAATGAAGAATAATTATGCGTACCTTATATGTTACAGTTACATGTAGAACGTAGATGTCATAAAAAGTAGATAGATAAAAGATATACAAAAAAGAGCTCTACAAGTATAGAGCTATAAATCTAATGTATGTACTTAGGATAAATTTATTGTATCGCTAAATCAATAGATAGGACATACCTACAGTTCGCGACACTATATGAGTGAGCAACATTACAATTGATTTGCTTCAAAAATGTTAGTCAACAAAGTTGAAATCACACGTCCGATATTTATACTGTTAAAAGATTTAAGGTTCGGCTCTGCTGCGTCATTAGGCATTCATGACCCGCGGGACCGGAGCCAGCTTTTTGTAATATGCATATTGAATGGTTTTCAGATTTGCCCGTGTGGAATTTCGACGGCAGCTCGACAGGACAAGCTTCAGGCCACAACTCTGATACATGGCTGATGCCTCGTGCCATTTATAAGGACCCGTTCCGTCGCGGCAACCATATCCTTGTCATGTGTGATACATACAAATACAACATGGAACCTACAGGTTGGTCATCAATGGTTATCTTTAAATGAGCAAGAGTAAGACGTCGACCACCGCACGTTAGGCGATAAGCCAGAACATTTAGGTCTCATTATAAACGAAGGTTCGTGCAAAAGTGAACTGAATTTGCCGTGCTATATTATGTGTTGTTAGGTACTTATCTGCTCAATATTTTTATACAAATTGTAGACCTTGAATTAATAGATCTTGTTGCAGGCCTTGTAGTAATCTTGGCAACCTGAAACTGCAACATAAATGTATCGATAATTGTGATTTGTCTCTAGCAAAGTAGAGCAACCTAAGGCCACATAGTGTTGTTAATACCTACTGGTGGCAATCACTATAAGTCGACAAAAATAAAATTTTTTATGGAAATGTAATAGGAATTTTTCAATTTTTTCGCATAACCCATCGTGTATTATACGAAATAGTTAGAAAACCTTTTAAATTTATGGTCCTATATCTGCAAGAACATTTTATTTTCGTCAGCTTATAGAGATTGCCACCAGTGTAAATTAGCTAAAACGGCCTTTGTTTTGTAGAGGTATAATATGTGTCTAAAAAAATAATATAAAGGTATTTTTTAATAGATATAAATTCCATTTCTAGAACTGTCCGATATAAAGTTATACCTACTATATTTTGCACTTCAACCTGTATTAAAATATGTGAGATAAGATTTTATAGATTAAAATAAATATATTTCTTGTTGCTGGCCAATAACAAATTAGTTATATAATCTGATTGAGTATCTTTGTCATACGATAAAATATTATGTTACAAAAACATTATATTTATAGAAGAGTTGATTAATAAGATACAATCATTATTGTACCTTCAGGCGTTTGGTTGTGTACTTTAGACTTGTAGGTACTCGTACCTTAACAATAGGTACATAAAGATAAAATCCAGACCTAATAAGACACTACGGACGATGAGTACGTCAAAACAACAAAAGAGAAATAAAACTTAGCAGAAAAATAACCTACCTACATAATTTGCCAGAGGTATAATTTTATAGGAACTAACTAATGTATAAAAAGAGAATCTGACTGACTCATCATTGTAGAACCGGTAATCATATAATAATTAAAAATATAATAATTTGTAGATACAATAGGTCTTTTATTAACTAGACAAGTAATTACTATTTTTTTTTGTCAAAAACACTAATAGAAAAATAATGAAACATGTGATTCAGGGTTAATCCAAAATCCAAAACCTATTATAATAACAACTGCAAATAAAAAGAAAACTCATTTACATTTGTCCTTGAGCTCGGCCCGTATATTGGTAACCAAAGAGCATCCTGTCTATAACATAATTTACGTAAACACATAAAATATTGGCTTGTTACAGAATCCAACAACAGATTGAAGTGTCAAGAGGCGCACGACAAGTGCAAGGATGAGGAGCCGTGGTTTGGCATCGAGCAGGAGTACATCTTGCTGGACGCTGACCTCCGACCCTTCGGCTGGCCCCCCGGCGGCTTCCCCGCCCCCCAGGGTCCTTATTACTGCGGTGTCGGCGCCAACAAAGTCTTCGCCAGAGATCTCGTTGAAGCTCATTACAGGTAAATTTAATTCTTCTACAAGGATTAAAATCCCAAAAAATGTTCAAGTAAATCCAGTTCGCAAAACAGTCTACCGAAATTCCGTAGGGCGCAACGTTAGCGACAACTAAAAGATGCCATTTTGAAAATTACACTTAGAGGAAAGGAGTAACTAAATACCTCTGACTCATCAACTTAATCTTGCTGATTTTCGATCGTTATGTTGTATTGTCCCCCTACTCTTTATATGCTTGCTTTTTATGCAATAAATATTAATCTAAATCGGCGTTGTAATTTTGGCTTGAAAAATACGCACGTCGCTATTTGTAGTATCTACTTGTATATAACTTTTTATTATGATTTTACGTGCTTACGTCGTGTCGTTCCAAATTTTTTGCATTACAATATTAGTGGGATGTAAAGATATCAATGAAACTAGGTCAAAGCTTTTATTGTGAGTTGTGACCCTCATAAATGACGCTCAACCTTATCGTAACGTTTTATTCACTTTTCCTCCTCGTTTAATCGGAAACAAGTATGTAAATGGAGGTCAGCATCTTAGGGGAACTGAGAGACTGATCCTAGGTACGCACTCAATCGTACAAAATAAGAATATGATTCTTTCGAAAATTCCCTCTTTATAAAGCGAAGTTAAGCTTGATATTGCATTACATGATACATAATATTATATATTTAGAAATCCATTGTCCATTCTCCCCGATACAGCTAAACTAAAAACAACGTAGGCAAACTCGGTCTGAGTAGATGCATAATTGCGTCCCGTTCGTTCCCAGGTGTTGTCTCTACGCCGGCGTGCCTATCTCAGGCACCAACGCCGAGGTGATGCCCTCTCAGTGGGAGTTCCAAGTAGGGCCGTCTGTTGGCGTCTCCGCGGGCGATGACCTCTGGGTAGCGCGTTACATCTTGCACCGCCTGGCCGAGGAGTATGGCGTTATCGTCACATTCGACCCCAAGCCGGTAGCTGGATGGAACGGCTCTGGAGCCCACACTAACTTCTCCACTAAGAAGATGCGTGAAGAGAATGGTATTATGTAAGTATCCATTTTTTTATGACAGATTTCTTAGATATATATCGGGGCCTGATAGAAGTGACAAAGACTTATAGAAATCAATTGCTATTCGAACACAACAAGAATATCAGCGTATTTCGTGTGCGGTATACGACGATACGACGACCAATTTATATTTACACGTAATCAGTCTCAGTGTGAATTATTGGCAATCACTAGTGCATCCAATACGAGAGTTATCCGTCAGGAATGTATGAAAATTTTAATATGACGGATGTTACTAAAACTGGCACACTACCTAACAAGAACAGCGCGACGTATCTAGGTACTATATAATATCAGGTTATTTTGAACATCGTAGGTGTTATGTAATACATTTAGCTAATGGTAAACCAGAAATTTTAATGAGTCCCCAACTTACCTAATGTATGTATTTTTAATGATCATGTGATAATAAAAACTTGTTGAAGAAAAAGATTTTATAAATATAATATGTGACCTACCTACTTTGATAATTTAGAGATGCTTAAAAGCGTTGTGTCATTCTGCAACCGGTAATATAAGTTCTACTAGAAAATATATTATTATTATGATCCGTTGATTTTTGTCGCCCGAAGCCAAGTGAATTAGTCAATGTATTTAAAAATGTCTATAGATCACGGTATTCGGTTTACTAACCATAAGAAATGATATTCAAGTAGATTTTAAACAACAAAATCTTAATTAAAGAAAGGGTAGACCTTAGTGATAATATTTAATGACAACGATATCAATAATTTAAACGTTGGATACGGTTTGCGTTCTTGGCAGGTGAATTAAATCTTAGAAGAGAATGTACCCAAACCACTGGCAGTGCTATTAACATAATAGGGGATGGGACAAGGTCAAAAATTTATATTTTAAGAATAAAAAAATCGCTTTAATATGTATTTTTTGTTTGCGAATAAAATAAAATAAATGCTCAGATATAGCGCTTATAACTTTTTCGGTACGGACGCGTGACGTCACTTGGGGATGCATTTTGTATCGACTCGAGCATCCACAAGTGACGTCACTACCTTATCCATGTAACTTTAGTGCATTGTAAATAACACGTTTTTATTAAAATAACAAACGAGAAAAATACGTGTCCAATATTTTTTAATAATCTACATTATGGACAGAAAAAAGTTTTTTTGTCCGATCCCCTATTGTAGCTTTAAGTTGACTTCGCTTCGTGGCGTATAAAGGTCGTTTCTTCTTCTTGAAAACCTTAATTATTGTAAAGTCCATGTGGATCGATAGACACGTAACTAACGATATCTTTGTTTCCAGTGAGATCGAGAAGGCCATCGACAAGTTGTCGAAGGTACACATGAAGCACATCAAGGTGTACGACCCGCGCGGAGGCAAGGACAACGAGCGCCGTCTCACAGGCCTTCACGAAACTGCCAGTATTAACGACTTCAGTGCTGGTGAGCATATCTTTTTAATACTACGAGTACTTATCACAACAAAAAGAAAAGAAAAAACAAATAGGGTACAATAGAACTCTTTTGCAAATAAATTTTACGATTATTAAGTTATATTGTAAGAGGTTCCAGCTGTTCCTATCCTGTGCCATTTAGATTGAAGTTTGTAGAGTGACTCTAGTATGCAGCGTCCCAGCTTAGGTTGCCCTCTACATGCGTCTAGCGTGTAGGAGAGCGTCCTCTTACTCTCTTTCCTTTGACACTGCCTAGCCTTTCCAGACACTCTCTTGATAGGGTTACATCTGACTGTTCGCCCGCAGAATTTAAGGATTTTCTGCATAACATTGATGCTAGCCGAAGTACTTATGAGTCTACGAGCAAACTTTTATGTATTACTTTTGTTTACAGGAGTCGCAAACCGCGGTAGCAGCATCAGGATACCACGAACAGTCGCCGAAGAGAAGAAGGGCTATCTAGAAGACCGCCGCCCGGCGTCCAACTGCGACCCCTACTCTGTGACCAGCGCTCTCATGCGTACCTGCGTCCTCAATGAATAACACCGCGCTTGCGCTAACGCTGCGCCCGCGCCTCCCGTCAGCTAACATTGCGCCCTCGCATCTTACCCTGAGAATGTGCACAGTATTCGGACTATTTATTCATAGCACCTCGACATTGAATCACATTATATGTATACGCGAGGGATTGAGGCCTTAGCATGAAATAATGAAAAAATGATGGAGTCATTTGTTTTACTGCAATATTTCCTGCTATAGTCTCCGGATGGTACACAGCGCTCAATAGTCCAGTGAAAGGCGCGTCTCGAAGTCGTCAATTCTAGCAGGTGCCTAAACGTCAAGCCTTTTGAAATATACATATTTCTATTGTGTAAGTGTCTAAGGTAATACAAGTCTAAGATAAAGCCGCGACTTGCTCGGTTATCTCTTTCGCTGCGAAAATGATAACAAGGGAGAATGTCCTATCTAGATTGATTTGTAGGACCCTTATAGCGGTAAAGCTTCACTTTATCGTGCGTAAAGTAGACGAACACCACCAATATTATTTTTATTTTGTAAAGATGTTTGAAATTATTATTTCTGACCACTTTTTGAATGTAGTGTTTTTATAGAGTTATCGAAAGTGGCCTAGATCGTTCATTAGTACCTAATTGAAATAGCCTTAAAACAAATATAGTTATTGTTATATACCTAGATAGAACGGGTACCTACGAGTTGAGACGAGTTGTGTTACAACACTGACATTAGGTACCGTGAAGTTTTACGGTAGCGCGTTAAAAGGACCATTTATAAGATTAAAATATTATGTATTGTAATTTTGTAATAGAAAATATAATACCAATGACATTTCAATCATTCAGACATGTTTAGTTTGACTAAAATATCTAAAAACATTCTACAATGATGCGAATTTTATGATCCAAAATATACTTTTTTAAGACGAACCAAGTTGCGACGTGTCTTTATAGTTTAAATGTCATTGATTACTACGAATATTATGTGATATTTTAAATTGTTATTTTGATGTTGAATAGTTTAATTGTACCTACAGATAATATTAACATATCATTATTTCTAACAAGTTCATTGTATGGTTATATGAGAGTCAGCATGTTTGGATAAATATATCCTATCACAAATAAGTACCTAAACAGAGTGCGATAATGGTTCATACTAACAAGAAACATGTCTTTTTTTTTCATTTAGAATCTACAAATCTTTTGTTGTATGTTAGAATAGTTTTAGTTAATATGATTACAAAATTATTAGCTCATTTGTATGACATATCCCAAAAATATTTTAAAAACACTTTTTATTGGAATATGTCGCTTTGAATGAGCGTGTTTAATCTTATATACCTAGTTTTATAATTATTTTAATTTATAAATAATAAGCAATTGGCGTTATATACAACACAATACAAAATATTATGTGGCACTTTTTAATATATTCGTGTATGAGCATGTTATGATTTAGAAATTATTTTGATCGGTTTTAATTTGTTATTTGCATGCCTCAAAATTTTATATATTGAGAAATTTAACGTAGGTAAGCCTTATAGAAATGTTATGAAAAAATAAATATAACTATGTACCTACTTTGTTACACCTATTATTTGGTTTAATTTAACGTTCCTTTTCTTTAAATATAAATTCGATAGATTTAGTGGCTCAACGTAGTATTGCCATTCAAAGTGGAAATGCTGCCAGTCTCGGCACTCTGCCATCTGACAGTGGTTTGGAGCACTTGGATTTTCTGTAGATTGGCTTGAGCCGATCTGTGGTTAATAAAAGTGTTCTTTACCGCTGTAGTATTTTTAGGTTGTTTTTTTTCTCAAAAAAGGCATTTGC
The DNA here is from genome assembly GCA_947507615.1 of Hemithea aestivaria. Classification (NCBI taxonomy): domain Eukaryota; kingdom Metazoa; phylum Arthropoda; class Insecta; order Lepidoptera; family Geometridae; genus Hemithea; species Hemithea aestivaria. The sequence continues at coordinate 10,047,152 of OX382323.1, forward strand.
CGCCTTTTAAAAAATAATAAATTGCAGGACATTTCACACAGAGCCATCTAACCCCAAGCTAAGAAACCTAAAACATAATAACATACGTAATTAGAAAAAAAGCTTTTTTTTATTTATTAGGTTAGCCTTAGACTGTACTTGACTTACTAAATAGGCCTAAATTTGACCACATCCCACCTGTGGGCCAAGCACAGAAATTGCGTAGACTTGTCTTGCTGTCAAGTCAAACTACACAAATTCACAAAAGTACAATGTATTGGATGACAGTTTGACTTGACAGCAAGACAAGTCTACGCAATGTCTGTGCTTTGCCCACTGATGGAAAGTGTTGATGCGGTCGACGAAAAAGGTTTTCACTCGTGCCTTGAAGATTCCCTAGTATAGCACGGGCAATACGGATTACAGCATGCAGGTTAGTCCCTCCAAACCAGTTTTGTATGTCCATGGTTTTTATCCCATCGGCCACCACCCCCTCAAACGGCCACCCGGTGGCCGATACAGGGAAGGATCCACCTGGCGTGTTAGTGACCACGCAACGATTATGAAATATATAAGTTTATTATAAGTTAATAATAAGTTAATAATAAGTTTATTAGGGGTATAGGGGTTTATTAGGGGGGGGGGGGTTATTATGGGGGGGGGGGGTTATTAGGGGTTTAGGTCTTTCAATAAGGACGGGTCGATGTTAAATTTAAATAAAACAAGTTGTATGTGAGATACTAAAGAAATTTTATTTTATTTGAAAGGCCCATTTATGCCATTAGGTACTTATAAAATATGACATCGTGTAAATGTCCACCGCGGCTTCAAACGGTGGCACGGATCCGAGAGGTCCAATTTTAAATTACTCTACTGCATAGATCCGGCTGAATCTGAGCGATGGCCTGTGTGATGTTGACTTTCAGGGCATCGGTTGATTGCGGATTATTGGCATAGACCTGCGACTTGAGAAAACCCCACAAGAAAAAGTATAGCGGGGTCAAATCGCGCGATCTTGGTGGCCAATTCACGTCACCTCTGCGAGAGATAACCCTACCTTAGAACCTTGGGTCATTCAATTTGAGCTCTTGGGTCAGTCGGATTTTGTGCGGGTGTAGGCCCAAATCCCCCGAAAAATTTGCCAAGTTGAAGTCTGGGAAAGGCGGAGTTCTCCTGCACACTATCACGGACAGCACCAATGTTCTCGGCCGATCTGGCCATACTTTGACGTAAGGGTGTTGGTTGGTTATTTACCGAACCAGTCGTCTCGAATTTGGTCACCAAACGTTGGAGAGTCAACTTTGAAGGGCCACCGCGTCTACCGTAAAATGGACGTAATGCGCGCAACGTGTTCACTAACGAACACTCATTTTGATAATAAAGTTTTATATCATTTGGACGTGCTGCTCAATCGTGTAACTTGTCATGGTGATTTGGCATCAGTAACTGAAGAAATATCAACGTATTTGATAGATGCCCCCAAAACAACACGGCCGCCACAAACGGTCAAAATCGACCCGCTCTATTTGAAAGACCCATTGTAATAGCATGTCTAAGATAAACAACATAATATAAATATTTATAGAAAACTAGCTGCGCCCAGCGGCTATACCGGCTGTTCTATAGCTTAGTGTTCAAGGGTCTAAGCTAACTCTATACCAAATTTCAGCTCAATCGGTCCACCCGTTTAGGCGTGAAACATACATCCAGACATGCATACATTCTTACCAACTTTCACGTTTATAATAGTAAGATTACATCCTGCCGCAAAAAGGTACCAGCTCAGCATGTGTAGATCTTAATTGTAGACCTTGACTTTATGATTACATCGAGCACACGCTCAATATAGGGTCGTCCAGGGGGGTTTATCCCGCCTTCTATGTTTAACATCACGCGAGATAGCGGTTAAAGGCTAACTTATAATGAATAAAAATCCAAAACTATGTTATTATTACCTAGCTATAGGTAAAATCAAATAACATTTTAGAACATAGAATTTATTTAATTTAAACTTACATTTATTTATACAACATTGATGAATAGTGTAGTCGTCTATATTTGCAAATTATAATAACAAAATTATAATTAATTCAAAGCCATTAAAGTTATTGAATATATTTAAGGACCCAGGTGTAGCTACCGAACCAAAATATATAACTAAATATTACACTAATTAAAATAGTTACAATTCCTTTTAGCTAAAAGCTACCTGTTGAAGTTAGTAGTTAGTTGGACACAAAAAGTTTATACGTTAAAGGTGTTACGTAAATGTGTATTAACACTTAAGAGAGGCTTCCTTAGATGTTGAAAAGTTTTATAGTTTGCTCATAATATATGTCAAGGAACTAGACGAGCGATAAGACCGCCTGTTTTTAAGCGATACGCTTCGATATCTCGTCCATATAGAAAGACCTCTCAAAAATACTCTCGTAACACCTATTAAATTCGATACACTATATCATATTTCAACATTAATCAGTTACTAATTCACAAATATTTGCAAAGTTAGTGCCGGCGTAACATAGAAACATTTTTATGATTCACATGAAAAAGCTCTAAATAGTTTGGACACACATTTTTACGTTAACTGTAGAACATCCACTTTATTATTATATTATATTTTTTTATCTACGGATTAACATGAAATATGACTAGTTGTTATTGAACGTCATTACGCCTCTATAACCATCTTTCTATAGTCCTCAAAAGGACGTGTCTCACGAAACCATATTCTATTTCCTGTGTTGCGAATTGCAGGCGTTTTTACATCAATTATAATTATACCTAGTCAGGTCATAAGTATTGTCACACAGTAAAAACTTTTCTTTCAGAATGCTGGCCACAAAAAAGTTTATTGAATTCGAATTTCGAATTGTTCATGAAAATAAAAATGTATACTTTTTAGAATTTTACTCATTTTTAAATATGGAGTGGACGCTTAAAGAAGACCGTGTTGCAGTTATTGCGTTGCATCGTTGCGGTTACGCGCCAATTAAAATTTTTGACATACTGAAAAATTTTAATATAACCAAAAGATTCGTTTATCGTACCATCAAACGATACAATGAAGACTCTAGTGTAGATGACAGGTCAAGAAGTGGTCGCCCTCGGTCTGTTAGGACTCCAGCAGTGATAAAAGCTGTGAAGGCGCGAATTCAAAGAAATCCCAAACGTAAGCAGAAACTGTTGGCCCTTCAGATGGGGTTAAGCAGAACCACGGTGAAAAGGGTGTTAAATGAAGACTTAGGGCTTCGGGCATATCGAAGAAAAACAGGACATCGTTTAAATGCTCGTCTAATGGACCTGAGACTGAAGAGATGCCGCGCTTTGTTGAAGCGGTACGCGAGAAAAAAATATCGAGAAATTCTTTTTTCGGATGAAAAAATTTTTACCGTAGAAGAGAGCTACAACAAACAAAATGATAAGGTGTACGCACACAGTAGTGAAGAAGCGAGCAACCGTATTCCGCGTGTCCAACGAGGTCATTTTCCATCCTCGCTCATGGTATGGTTGGGAGTTTCTTATTGGGGCTTAACAGAGGTACATTTTTGTGAGAAAGGTGTAAAAACGAATGCAGTTGTGTATCAAAATACAGTCCTGACGAACCTTGTGGAACCTGTTTCTCATACCATGTTCAATAACAGGCACTGGGTATTCCAACAAGATTCGGCGCCAGCTCATAGAGCGAAGAGCACACAAGACTGGCTGGCGGCGCGTGAAATCGACTTCATCCGGCACGAAGACTGGCCCTCCTCCAGTCCAGATTTGAGTCCGTTAGATTACAAGATATGGCAACACTTGGAGGAAAAGGCGTGCTCAAAGCCTCATCCCAATTTGGAGTCACTCAAGACATCCTTGATTAAGGCAGCAGCCGATATTGACATGGACCTCGTTCGTGCTGCGATAGACGACTGGCCGCGCAGATTGAAGGCCTGTATTCAAAATCACGGAGGTCATTTTGAATAAACTTTATTGTCATAAGAATCTATGTTTTGTTAAGTTCATTTTGGTATATAAATGGTTACATAATAAATAAACTTGTTCCAATAATTTTATAATAAACATGTGACAGAATTTATGACCTGACTAGGTATATATTTAATACAATTAACACAATATCGAATATTTTGCTAATTACAATATTACTTTTACATATTTTTTTTTCATTGCATCCAGTGACAAACTTTAAACGCGTAAGTTAGGTTAACCCAACGAAAATATCAATTGTCTTCAATCTTCACCCCTGGACTACAATGTAAGATTTTTAAAACTTGCTAAATTCCTTATAATATCAAAGTAATCCGTAGTTTATATTTATTAAATCTTTGAGAAATCAACGTCTTAGATGAGTAATCTATACCAAACAAGGCGCAGTTAACATCTCGCTCTTCTAACTAAAATAAATAAATTTTATAAAGTTTCTAACAATCAATGATTTCTTACAGATCAAACGTTAGTATGGACTAATAAAACATCATAATATATAATGTAACAATTATTAGCTACACTATTTAATACTAATTATATTTACTAGTGGTTAAAGTGAAGCTATCAAAATAATTCCAAAAAATGAAAATATTTATTTGCTGCTAAGGCTGCCTTTACAGTAGGAAAAATAACAATAATTTTATATAAAATCATACTTCTGATGAATGGAAATACATATTTGTAAACATTGCAGAAATCAACAATCGTTGCAACAGAATTATTTATACATAATTAGTTATATAATCGGATTTATAATTATTATATCATATTCTTAACATGAAACATCTGGCATATAATATAATACACTCTTCATTTTGTGGCGTTCAATGATATTTTTAAGCTCGACTCGCACCAATCAACCCGTGAAAAACATTTTTCTAATGCCGCAACATGTAGGAAAAACCATTAAAAAATATCATCAAATGCCATTTCTAAACGGGTCACACAAGTATTAATATGTCAATGAATTAACTATTATTTATCTATGTCAGTAAGGAGAAAGGTGTATGCAATAAAGTGCTATTTCAAGAGACAACTTCATTATCCCTCCGGCATTAAACTAGTTTACAACATTGAGAATTTTTCAGTTTAAAATACACAATAATGTCTAACAGCAACACATCGAACTACAATAACATTAATGTGATTAAAATATTTTTCAACCTTTCACACGCACCGACATTGTAACGTTACGTACACGGAACAGCAGAGCAAGTTACATAATACCATAGCAAGTTTTATATTCTAAGGGCGGCTTCATGTCAACCGCGCGACGTCAAATCGAACAAAAATATATTAATTATAATTATTGTATAAGTTGTCTGGAAAGCTGCCTAGTTATAATTATAATTGTGTAAGTTGTCTGGAATGCTGCCTAGTTAAACTGAAGCTACCTAAAAAAAGAATTAAAAGAACTCAAAATTATGTAAATAATGGGAAGATGAATCATTGAACATCCGATACATTACGTACTGGATGTCGTTTTTTTGTGAAGTTATTTATGTACTTTTCGATTAGTTCCTAGTAGCTGCACATATTTGTAAATTGCCATTACAATTTCTGCTCATTACGTATACGATACGCAATATTACTGTAGGTGTGAAAGTTGCAATCAGCACTTTAGCTGCAGTCAGCTTTACAGCCGAAATGAAACACGCGTGTAAATCAGATGTCACAAAACACACATGTGTTTTAGCATTTTGTCAGCTAAAGCGTAAAACCGGTTGTATTTTTAAAGCAGTCCCAACATTAGGTGTTATCAAACGTGACGACACGATCGAGTCGTTGCCTCGTCTTCACTTAGTGCTTTTGATGTAAATGTTTAGAAAGTCGTCCTTGCATATTCATGAGGAGTCGGGCGATTAAAAGTGAGTTATGATTGGCGAATGTATTGCTTACTCTTGTCGGCGTATTCAATGGGTGGCTGGGTGGGGGCATCGGCTCTCCGGTCAGACTTCTGACGAAGAAGTGGTAATAAAACAGCGGAAAGGACACGCACGCGCTGGTGATCAAAGCGTACTTGCAGATGCAACCGAATAGCTCTCTGAAATAGTTGAGGTCGGATTCGTATTGCGTGTCGATGTCCGAGCCGTAAAGTTCTAGCTATTGTTCGCCATCGGGGGCCCGTTGTTCAGCGGTCTCGGGTTGATCGCGTTCGCGTTGTGCGAAGTTGTTGCAGTTCTCGATGACGGTGCGTGCGAGCTCCTTGATGGTCTCGTACGGCGACGGATGGAGAAGCAGCGCTTCAAGCAGCTGGATGCCACCCTCGGACACCACCAACGCGCAGTACTTCTCCGCTGAAATCGTTAAATGATGATTATTGATGATGCCGTGAAGAAAAGCAGTTGGGACGCTGAAGCCTATTACAGATCAGAGTAATTATAAGGATCCTGTGCCGTAATGACTACGTATCCAAGACTACCGGTCCAAAATGGCCGCCGCCACAAAATGGCGGATTACATATTTTTCCACAAACTCCCTCAATATGGATATCAAATGACAGGGCTTGACTAGTAGAATACTACGCACTATGATAAATTTCAAATCCGGGGAGGGGAGGGGAAGGACGAGGGGGATGGGGAGGGGAAGGGGAGGGTGAGGGGTGAGGGAGAGGGAGGGATGAAGGGGGAATAGGAGGGATGAGGGGTGATGGGGGTGATGGGGGGATGTGAGGGGGGAGGGGGATAAGGGGGGGGGGGCTTAACTAGTAGATACAACGCACTATGATAAATTTAAAATTCAAGATGGCCGCCACCAAAAAACCGCTAATTACATATTTTGAAAGCGCTGCGTTGGGTTTTTTTTTTAATTTTTAATTTAATTCACTTGTTGCTTTAGTAGGCTAGCAGTGCGGCGTGCGCATGTTTCTCTGTCTGTCTCTCTCTCTCTCTCTCTCTCTTATAGAAAGCAAGCCAGATATTTTCATTTCTATTTCGCATTGAACAGTGTGGTGTCGTGACGATTATTTTTGTTAAGTGTATACAGGTTTTTTGTAAATAATAAATCGTGGGAACTTCGTTCCATCCGGTTGTCCCTTGACACCTCTCAAGTTTTTTCCATATTAAACAGGGTGACTGGTATATCACTTAGAACCTTGAAACCGGGGTAATCAGTACACGAAACAATAAAAATAGGTAGGTACTTGTATATTGCCAAAAGTGTTCGAAATGTGATCGTGGGACCTCTGCTTTGTTTGTTAATTTTATATGTAATAATGTGATTTTCTAATATACGAGGGTCATTTGAAAAGTTCTTAGCCTAACATAGTTATAGTCATTGTTTTTTTTTATAACTACTCTCATTTTGTAGCTACATTATTTAGTAACAAGTATGCAAAGTTTAGTTTATTTACAATAATTCATTGTTCGATTACACGTGATACAGTAAGTCAGATAAGAGCTATTTTTGAAAATGGATAAAAATGAACGTCGTGCTTGCTTGAATGAATTTAAAAGGTTTAACTTCAAAAGCTATACATGAATACGTCTGCTACTTTGGGTGAGTCCGTTCCGTCGTATACCACTGTTAAAAACTGGGTGGCAGAGTTTAAACGTGCGTGAGACCATTCAAGATGAGTCCCGTAGTGGCCGGCCTTTGATTGCTTCCACTGACGAAAACAAAGAAAAAATCTATGATTTAATTTTATCTAATCAAAGATTGACTAACGAGGAGATAGCTAAAACTATAGGCATTTTTTTTGAGTAAAAACATCATATAATTACTAGTAAATATGGGTTTTCTGAGGTGTCTGCGCGATGGGTACGGTGGCTGCTTTCAGTGAAACAAAAACGCAACCGACTCACAACTTCCCGCGACTGTTTTGAGTTTTATGAAGCTGTGTCACCGAATTTATTGAAATATTTTTAACCACGGATGAAACCTGGATTCACCATAATACACCAGAGACATAAAAACAGTTGAATTAATATAAAAGAATAGGATCACCCACCCTAAAGAAGGCAGGGGTGGTTTTATCGGTCGGCAAAGTCGTGGCATCGGTTTTCTGGGATGCAAAGTGTATAATTCTAGTGGATTATTAAAAAAAGGGTGAAATAATAAACTCCGATTACTATTGGAACTTGCTGCGTCGCTCAAGAGAAGAAATCAAAGAAAAACATCCAGGTTTATTAAAAAGAAAGGTCTTGTTTCATCAGATCAATGCGCACGTGCACACCTCTGTCATAAATCCATCAGTGTGGCTTCGAATTGTTACCTCATCCCCCATATTCACCGGAATTAGCATCGCCCGACTTTTATCTGTTCCCAAAGCTGAAAAAAATTATAGGTGGTAAAAATTTTTTTACAAAAGAGGAGGTCATAGCCGCCGTGGGTCCTTATTTTGAGGAGTCAGACGAAGATATTTTTAAAACGGGTATCGGAGTTTTACCGGGTCGATGTTAAAAGTGTTTTGAGCTCGGGGGAGAGTATATCTACTATATAAAAATAAGTCGGGTTTTCCTCCCTGACGCTATAACTCCAGAACGCACGAACCGATTTCCACGGTTTTGCATTCGTTGGAAAGGTCTCGGGCTCCGCGAGGTTTATAGCAAAGAAAATTCAGGAAAAATTTCAAAAGAAATGAAAAAAAGTAAAAAAAATAAGTTATTCAATTGCAAACCACGCGCGTATTGGGCAAATGTCAACAGCAGGCATTTGTCTTTAAGGTGGTAATGGCCGTGTCGGCGAGGAGGATATTGATAAGTTTTATTGCAACCTTATTTCGAATTAATACTGGCAACGTAGTAGCCAATGGCTCTCCTTGGATGAATACAAAAAAAAGCGTGTTCTTGGGCAAATTTTTATTAAATTTCAACAGCAGGCATTTGTCTTTAAGGTGGTAAGTTGAACTGAGTAAATTATGTGGATCGTGAATTTGAGGTTAAATAGGGATGTTGACACATGTTACAAATTGATATAAAGTTATGTTTTTCACATAAAAGACAGTATTTAAAAACCTAAAATCACATTTTAAGGATCTATTTACAAGCTAAAATTGAATAAAATCAATTTTAATTTCAAAAAAAATTACTTATTATTACGCGAATGCGAACGCCAATCAGAGCGCGTGACGTCACACCATTGGCTGGACCTTACGCTTCCTATGAAATGTTCCTGATTTCGACACATTTTAATTATTCATAACATAAAAACCACTGAACCGATTTTGATGCAACTTATACTGTGCCCTTAGTTGGTCCATACTTAAACCAAAAATAAAGTCAATAACTAAAATGTCTCATAAAGAAATTACACATGAGAAATTATGAGGTGTTAAAAAGTTATTTAATATGCTAACTTTTAAAATTTGCGATAGTGGCGCCCCGCAAAAAGAACTCCTTTCGTGAAAAGCACTCTACCACAGATAAAAGAATACTAGACTCTACCTAGCAGTCACGGTTTCCGATTGAGCTGAAATTTCGCATACCGGCAATCGGATGACAATGCAATAATTTTATGACATGGAAGTGATCTGAAGTCTGATGATGGAGCTGAAAGGTGGTCATAGGAACCGCGTAAACAAAAGACAAAACCTAATGGAGTTTGGGTCCATTTGATTCGTCTTTACGAGTACTTCGATACTATATAGTAACCAGGATCTGATGATGGAGCTGGAAGGTGGCCATAGGAATTCCGTGATTAAAAGGCAAAACCCCATCGAGTTTGGGCTCATTTGATTTTTCTTGACGAGTACTTTGATACTATGCATATAGTAACCAGGGTCTGATGATGGATCTGGAAGGTGGCCATAGGAACTCCGTGATTAAAAGACAAAACCCCATCGAGTTTGGGCTCATTCGATTCGTCTTGACGTGTACTTTGATACGATATAGTAACCAGGACTGATGATGGAGCTGAAAGGTGGCTATAGGAACTCCATGATAAAAAAACAAAACCCCATCGAGTTTGGGCTCATTTGATTCGTCTTGATGAGTACTTTGATAAGATATAGTAACCAGGGTCTGATGATGGAGCTGGAAGGTGGTAACAGGAAACGCGTAATTAAAAGACAAAACCCATCGAGTTTGAGCTTATTTGATTCGTCTTGACGAGTACTTTGATACTATGCATATAGTAACCAGGGTCTGATGATGGAGCTGGAAGGTGGCCATAGGAACTCCGTGATTATAAGACAAAACCCCATCGAGTTTGGGCTCATTCGATTCGTCTTGACGAGTACTTTGATACGACATAGTAACCAGGGTCTGATGATGGAGCTGGAAGGTGGCCATAGGAACTCCATGATAAAAAGACAAAACCCCATCGAGTTTGGGCTCATTTGATTCGTCTTGATGAGTACTTTGATAAGATAAAGTAACCAGGGTCTGATCATGGAGCTGGAAGGTGGTAACAGAAAACGCGTAATTAAAAGACAAAATCCATCGAGTTTGAGCTCATTTGATTCGTCTTGACGAGTACTTTGATACTATATAGAAACCAGGGTCTGATGATGGAGCTGGAAGGCAGCCATAGGAACTCCGTGATTAAAAGTCGAAACCCCTTCGAATTTGGGTTCATTTGATTCGTCTTGAGGAGTACTTTGATACTATATAGTAACCAGGGTCTGATGAAGCTGGAAGGTGGCCATAGGAACTCCATGATTAAAAGACAAAACCCATCGAGTTTGTGCTCCTTTGATTCGTCTCGTGGAGTACTTTGATACGATTTAGTAACCAGGGTCTGATAATGGAGCTGAAAGGTGGTAACAGGAACCACGTAATTTAAAGTTAGCATTATTACACGATATCATTTTATATTGCTAAAACTAAAATTATAATAAGGCGAATTTGTATTTTAGTCGAATTTCGTCGTTACACGGTCTTTTATATTATTATTATTCTACTTTTAATGCCTAATATTAAAAAAGAAAGGATTTAACGTTATTTCGACGGGTATGAGATATCTGAATAATATCTGAAATTTGATAGATATATTATAATAAATAGTTTGAGTACGTTTTTTTTATACAACGATGTAAGAAGACGAGCAAGATGCTCTCCTGATGGTAAGAGATAACGCTGGGATTTAACGAAGGTTAAATTCTGGGTGCACTGCTGAGTCATAAAATGTTAAGATTCTTCAGCCCAGGAATTTCACTAGCTACAGTGCCCTCCTACCGAAGCACAGTAATGTCTGCACATCACTGTTCAGGCGGCAGAATAACTGACACTGTTGGGGTACTAGCCGACCTCCTGCAGACGAAGTCTACCCACGGTAAAGAGATCACCATTAAATGACGCGGAAAAGAGTCAAGAGTAAGTGTACGGAAATTAATTTTTTATTTCCTAGCTGACCCGGCAAACGTTGTTTTGCCATATAAATAAAAAAAAAATTAGGGGTGGACTACCCCTAACATTTAGGGGGATGAAAAATAGATGTTGGCCGATTCTCATAGATACCGGATAAGCACAAAAAATTTCATCAAAATCGGTCAAGCCGTTTCGGAGGAGTATGGCAACGAAAACTTTGACACGAGAATTTTATATATTAGATTTACTGTCACGCGCTACGATGTGCGCGCGGGTCAGCTAGTTGAAAAATAAAAATAAAATCATAATCATGCGGTTTCATTAAATATGTTACGCTAAGAACTTTTCAAATGCCCCTCGTATATTCGAGTGAATGAATGATATTTACATGTCTCGGGTGCACGGGTAGTGGGGTCAACAGTCTTGTGCGAGTTGACGAGAGCGGACGTGTTGTCCCTAGCTGCTGGTGACGTAACGAGCTAAGTAGTAAACCACTATTTACCCCTGTGTTTGTACGAGTACTACAAATGGCCTCCTCTCCTACTAATGGCTCCTTGAGGCCTGAGCTTGAGGATCCTTGAGGCTTCTAAGTGACTTACCAGTCACCTTATATAGATTACTAGCTTGTCCTTTGACGTCGCGTCGTGGTCAAATTCTTTCTTAGCGAATGTCTACATCATTTTTTTAAAATTTTTTTATACAACGAAGTAAGAAGACGAGAAAGACGCTCTCCTGATGGTAAGAGATAACGCTGCCCATATTTAGTACAGTGCTACCCAGTGCACTGCGCTAACGCTTCTTACTTGAGAGTCATAAGATTTTAAGACTCTTCAGCCCAGTAATTTTACCAGCTAAAGTGCCCTCCTACCGAAGCACAGCAACGTTTGCACATCACTGCTCAGGCGGTAGAACAACTGGCATTGTTGTGCATAAAACGTATCTGTGTTCCAAATTTCAAGGAAGTCGGTTCAGCGGTTTGAGCTATGCATTGATAGATCAGTCAGTCAATCAGTTACTCTTTCCTTTTAGATGTGTGCGAAGTATACTCACGGTAGACAGTGGTAAGATTGGCCAGGGCCCACACAGCCCAGTGCTGGCATTGCGGGGTGTGGTGAGCGTTGAGCAGGCTCAGGATCGGTTCGAACGAGCGATAGTTGATGTTCCTCTCGGCGCGTATGTCCCAGCGTTCGACGGCGGCGGCCACACGAGCGAGGACGGCTTCGCGGCGCGGACGGTCGACCGTCCACGCCTCTTGGCCGTCGGACGCCATGTGAGCTAGGACGCCGGCCGCGTTGTAGCTCACCTGGAAACAACAACGAAAATTTTAATGAATAGGCCAAGCACTAGTAGAATAGAATATACTAGTAGAAAAAAAGAATAAAAACCTCTAAAATAAAATAGTAGTTCGGATTTTATAGGGACGTTCGAAATAATGTTATAAAACTTCAATATCTTTCAAACGTAACACTAAATCAAAAGTTTCTTGGCCACCCCTCAATAATTTTAAAATGCCAATTGAGCGATACGCCACGTGATGGGATTAACCAGAAAAAAGGTACTCTAAAATAGTAATTAATGCTGAATTATTTTTGTCTGATTTGCCCGATATCTGTGCAAAATTACAGCTTTCTAGGACTTAGTAGTATATAGTTTCTCCGTAAAGCCGCGGACGGACGGACGGACAAAGAAAAACTATAAGTGTTCTTTATCAACCACGGAACCCAAAAAACTAAAAAATACCGATTGCGTTCCTGTGTAATTTACCGCTATTTTTTATTTTGATATACGCAGTGAACCTCTAAAAAATATATACCTAGTCAGGTCATAAATTCTGTCACATGTTTAATATAAAATTATTGGAACAAGTTTATTTATTATGTAACCATTTATATACCAAAATGAACATAACAAAACATAGATTCTTATGACAATAAAGTTTATTCAAAATGACCTCCGTGATTTTGAATACAGGCCTTCAATCTGCGCGGCCAGTCGTCTATCGCAGCACGAACGAGGTCCATGTCAATATCGGCTGCTGCCTTAATCAAGGATGTCTTGAGTGACTCCAAATTGGGATGAGGCTTTGAGCACGCCTTTTCCTCCAAGTGTTGCCATATCTTGTAATCTAACGGACTCAAATCTGGACTGGAGGAGGGCCAGTCTTCGTGCCGGATGAAGTCGATTTCACGCGCCGCCAGCCAGTCTTGTGTGCTCTTCGCTCTATGAGCTGGCGCCGAATCTTGTTGGAATACCCAGTGCCTGTTTTTGAACATGGTATGAGAAACAGGTTCCACAAGGTTCGTCAGGACTGTATTTTGATACACAACTGCATTCGTTTTTACACCTTTCTCACAAAAATGTACCTCTGTTAAGCCCCAATAAGAAACTCCCAACCATACCATGAGCGAGGATGGAAAATTACCTCGTTGGACACGCGGAATACGGTTGCTCGCTTCTTCACTACTGTGTGCGTACACCTTATCATTTTGTTTGTTGTAGCTCTCTTCTACGGTAAAAATTTTTTCATCCGAAAAAAGAATTTCTCGATATTTTTTTCTCGCGTACCGCTTCAACAAAGCGCGGCATCTCTTCAGTCTCAGGTCCATTAGACGAGCATTTAAACGATGTCCTGTTTTTCTTCGATATGCCCGAATCCCTAAATCTTCATTTAATACCCTTTTCACCGTGGTTCTGCTTAACCTCATCTGAAGGGCCAACAGTTTCTGCTTACGTTTGGGATTTCTTTGAATTCGCGCCTTCACAGCTTTTATCACTGCTGGAGTCCTAACAGACCGAGGGCGACCACTTCTTGACCTGTCATCTACACTAGAGTCTTCATTGTATCGTTTGATGGTACGATAAACGAATCTTTTGGTTATATTCAAATTTTTCAGTATGTCAAAAATTTGAATTGGCGCGTAACCGCAACGATGCAACGCAATAACTGCAACACGGTCTTCTTTAAGCGTCCACTCCATATTTAAAAATGAGTAAAATTCTAAAAAGTATACATTTTTATTTTCATGAACAATTCGAAATTCGAATTCAATATACTTTTTTGTGGCCAGCATTCTAAAAGAAAAGTTTTTACTGTGTGACAATACTTATGACCTGACTAGGTATAATAAACGACCTCACTCAAGCTAAAATCCATCTAGCCGTTAAGGGTGCAGAGTGTGCCAAACAATAATGTTAACTATAGTCGGGCCGGCCTAAAAGGCCACATTTGACACATCATCAAAATTCCCTTACAGGGTGATCTAAATATTTTACTTATTTTTTCTGTAAATGATATATGTCAACACTTAGCTGAACAATAAATAATATGACAACACTTAGCTGAACACTGAACACTATACTCGAATTTACAATTAACAATTTACGCATTACCATTAAAATTTCTACCATTTGGTAGATTTTTTGCCTACCATTTAACTTATTACCAAATTCTTATATCATAATTTCCGCCATAACTACCATTAAATTTTTCTACCAAAAACTACCATTCAAATTTCTAGCAAAATCTACCATTCTTTTTTATCATTTAGTTGATTTTTTTACCATAAAAAATCATAAAAAATCATAAAAAATCTATCAAAAACTACTATTAATTTTCTACCATTTGGTAGATTTTTCTATCATTAAAAATTCTACCAAAAACTACAAAGTAGATTTTTCTACTGTGCATTTTTGAAAACTAACGTGAGAGTTATCCATATTACTATGTAAACAAAACGACTAAAAACTCACGGAAATAATGGTCGGAGCTAGGCTCGATCCTGAGTTTCGGACAATTACGATGTCCTTCATCAGGAGCTCACGCATTTTTCTACCATAAAAAAGACACGCACACGCACACGCACACGCACACGCACACGCACACACACACACACACACATTATTAAAAAAAATTAAAGTCCTCAACGGTGTCAAAATGTGTAATTAAAAAAGTAATCGGCCATTTTGTAGCAGCCGTAGCCGTCTTGGACGGATTTCCACCAAATGTGTGTTTGCTCAAAATAAGCTGATTAAGATCGGAAAACCCCCCTTGTACCCCTTCTGGCAGTAAGGAAGGGAGGTAAAAGGGGCCGCTCCACCCTGCTTCACTTAATCAACTCTGGGAGACCATGTAGAGCCACGAGGAAAATGTCGGTGTCAATTTCGGATAAGCCGATGGTATAGATTTTATTTCTAATATAAAACAACGGTTTTTGTGGCATTATGTTTAACCAAAAAAAACTAAAAATAAAAAATACTCAATTTTTGTTATAAGTCATTGTTGTGTTTATTTTTAAACTATAATAGCCCAGTCATATTAGGGCTTTCACCTCGGAATGAAAGATAATAAGCTGCAAATTGGTATGAACCTTTGTTTTGTCATTCTAAATGTTGTCTCAAAAGTCACAATCGTTATCGTGTCCGCGTCTCAAGATATTCAAGGTCAAAGGTCACAAAAATCGGTTTTTCGCGAATATCTGGCTTCCTATCGGTTAAATGAGATTTGCATTTATTATAAAAGTTGTAGGCTATAAAATTCCCTACAACTTTTGTTTAAACTTTTTTTTCATACAACCAACCGTTTTGAAGGTAGAGCGCGAAGAGTGCACATCGTACAGTCATATACGGCCTAATGCAAGGTCAAGCGTGAGTTATGGTTATCAGTACGTTATAAAGTCAATTATTTACTTGGAAATTATAATTATTAAACAATGCCTATTATTTATGTACTAACTATTAATTATTTATATTTAATTAAAGTAAGTAACTTGATTATTTATATATAATTATTCATATTTAACTATTTAAGTATAAAATATTATTAATTCTGGATTATATATTTTAGTTTTATTTTAAGTTAACACATTATATATCTTTTCTTTAAAACGCGTAAATTTCTCAATACTTATATACCTGGAAATACTTGTCCCTACCCTATGCCCTTTTCTATTCATTGCCGGGACAGATGTTCTATATAGTATTCAAGGCCACTCTCAAAGAGCATATAAGAGAAGAGACGGCACTTAGAACAAAAAAAATGGTTCAATGTAAATGTATGAAACGGGCAAGAAGATCCAATACCAACATTACGGGCATGATTATCGATTATGACAGTGACAATTAACAACGCCAATGCCGCCAATATTGCTTACGTGGTAGGGTCGCGGTCGTTCCTGCACCGGCTACATATTTTATCGATAATTTGTTCGTATTATAATTTCTCACATTTAGGTTATTACATATTACAGAGTTAAATAATTTAGTCTACGTTTATTAATAGGGTAAATGTCTAGTATTAATATATAATAGACTTTACCCACTTAATAAACGTAGACTAAATTATTTAACTCTATAATATGTAATAACCTAAATGTGAGAAATTATAATACGAACAAATTATCGATAAAATATGTAGCCGGTGCAGGAACGACCCTACCACGTAAGCAATGTTGGCAGCATTGGCGTTGTTAATTGTCACTGTCATAATCGATAATCATGCCCGTAATGTTGGTATTGGATCTTCTTGCCCGTTTCATACATTTACATTGAACCATTTTTTTTGTTCTAAGTGCCGTCTCTTCTCTTATATGCTCTTTGAGAGTGGCCTTGAATACTATATAGAACATCTGTCCCGGCAATGAATAGAAAAGGGCATAGGGTAGGGACAAGTATTTCCAGGTATATAAGTATTGAGAAATTTACGCGTTTTAAAGAAAAGATATATAATGTGTTAACTTAAAATAAAACTAAAATATATAATCCAGAATTAATAATATTTTATACTTAAATAGTTAAATATGAATAATTATATATAAATAATCAAGTTACTTACTTTAATTAAATATAAATAATTAATAGTTAGTACATAAATAATAGGCATTGTTTAATAATTATAATTTCCAAGTAAATAATTGACTTTATAACGTACTGATAACCATAACTCACGCTTGACCTTGCATTAGGCCGTATATGACTGTACGATGTGCACTTCTCGCGCTCTACCTTCAAAACGGTTGGTTGTATGAAAAAAAAGTTTAAACAAAAGTTGTAGGGAATTAAATAGCCTACAACTTTTATAATAAATGCAAATCTCATTTAACCGATAGGAAGCCAGATATTCGCGAAAAACCGATTTTTGTGACCTTTGACCTTGAATATCTTGAGACGCGGACACGATAACGATTGTGACTTTTGAGACAACATTTAGAATGACAAAACAAAGGTTCATACCAATTTGCAGCTTATTATCTTTCATTCCGAGGTTGACCCCTTTTTTTACCTAATATGACTGGGCTATAAAGAATATGTTATACACATAGCTAAGAACATTGCCGAGTAATATTATTAATCTTATAAACGAACAAGTGAATTAAATTAAAAATTTAAAAAAACCCCCAACGCAATACGTAATTCACCATTTTTTGATGGCGGCCATCTTGGATTTTAAATTTTATATAGTGGGCTGTAATCTACTCGTTAAGCCCTTTCATTTGATACCCATATTGAGGGGGTCGTGGAAGAAAAAAGTAATCCGCCATTTTGTAGCGGCGGCCATCTTGGACCGATTTTCACCAAACATGGCTAAGAACACTCTTGACTAACTCTACTTTCAAACAAAAAAAACTAAATCAAAATCCGTTCATCCGTTTGGGCGCTACGATGCCACAGACAGACACATACACACACACACACACACAGACAAACAGACAGACAGACAGACAGACAGACAGACAAACAGACAGACAGAGAGACAGACAGACAGACACGTCAAACTTATAACACCCCGTCGTTTTTGCGTCGGGGGTTAAAAAATAAACAAACTTCATTAATCCGTTCGGCTACGATGGCACAGACAGATACACAAACAGACAGACAAACAAACACGTCAAACTTATAACACCCCAGGTGGTTCTTGCGTTGGGGGTTAAAAAAATTAGATGAATAAATAGGACACCCTATACAAGGTCACGTCAATCAGTTTTTGTTTTTAAAACAATAAGGATGCTATCCAATAAAATCGCGAAATCGAAATTTGAAA
This sequence comes from Hemithea aestivaria, assembly GCA_947507615.1. Lineage (NCBI taxonomy): Eukaryota > Metazoa > Arthropoda > Insecta > Lepidoptera > Geometridae > Hemithea > Hemithea aestivaria. The sequence goes on from OX382323.1 coordinate 10,065,401, forward strand.
TGTAGAATCGAATGTAATTATAACTTGGATTGAATATTTGATCATAAATAAATAACTATATTGCGATTAAAATAAAATATGTTGTTAATATTGTGATTATATTATAGTAAAATATAATGTAATTAAAATAAAATTGTGTAATGTATAGAGAATAAACATATTTTTTTATAACAGGTTTTTTGATAACTCGTGAGATGTTTCTGGCAAAACTAGCCCATGACGCCATTACATGTTTACAAAAAAAACCTATTAGAATTAAAATTAATTAGTCTTTAGGAATGTTTTCATAAAACTGTATTCGATTCCAACGTGTTTGAAGATCGTATCGATTCATATCCTATAATCGAAATAAACAAACAATGTCCCAACACTTGTTTACTATGACTGACATCTGTCAAATGTGGCCTTTTAGGCCGGCCCGACTTGCGATTAAAATAAAATATGTTGTTAATATTGTGATTATATTATAGTAAAATATAATGTAATTAAAATAAAATTGTGTAATGTATAGAGAATAAACATATTTTTTTATTACAGGTTTTTTTATAACTCGTGAGATGTTTCTGGCAAAACTAGCCCATGACGCCATTACATGTTTACAAAAAAAACCTATTAGAATTAAAATTAATTAGACTTTATGAATGTTTTCATAAAACTGTATTTGATTCCAACGTGTTTGAAGATCGTATCGATTCTTATCCTGTAATCGAAATAAACAAACAATGTCCCAACACTTTTTGCTATGACTGACATCTGTCAAATGTGGCCTTTTAGGCCGGCCCGACTATAATTTTGAATTTTAGAATATTAACCATATTATCTGGTAGGTATTTTTGACTACAACAAAAACTAGTAAATTTGTATACATACAAGCTTTATTGTTACAAACTTTCAACCGATTTGGCATAACTATTAACATTCATTATAGGAGGTACTCGTACATACATACTCTCAAAAAACATAACCCTCCTTCTGACGCAGTCGGATAATAATACCTAGTCAGGTCATAAGTATTGTCACACAGTAAAAACTTTTCTTTTAGAATGCTGGCCACAAAAAAGTTTATTGAATTCGAATTTCGAATTGTTCATGAAAATAAAAATGTATACTTTTTAGAATTTTACTCATTTTTAAATATGGAGTGGACGCTTAAAGAAGACCGTGTTGCAGTTATTGCGTTGCATCGTTGCGGTTACGCGCCAATTCAAATTTTTGACATACTGAAAAATTTGAATATAACCAAAAGATTCGTTTATCGTACCATCAAACGATACAATGAAGACTCTAGTGTAGATGACAGGTCAAGAAGTGGTCGCCCTCGGTCTGTTAGGACTCCAGCAGTGATAAAAGCTGTGAAGGCGCGAATTCAAAGAAATCCCAAACGTAAGCAGAAACTGTTGGCCCTTCAGATGGGGTTAAGCAGAACCACGGTGAAAAGGGTGTTAAATGAAGACTTAGGGCTTCGGGCATATCGAAGAAAAACAGGACATCGTTTAAATGCTCGTCTAATGGACCTGAGACTGAAGAGATGCCGCGCTTTGTTGAAGCGGTACGCGAGAAAAAAATATCGAGAAATTCTTTTTTCGGATGAAAAAATTTTCACCGTAGAAGAGAGCTACAACAAACAAAATGATAAGGTGTACGCACACAGTAGTGAAGAAGCGAGCAACCGTATTCCGCGTGTCCAACGAGGTCATTTTCCATCCTCGCTCATGGTATGGTTGGGAGTTTCTTATTGGGGCTTAACAGAGGTACATTTTTGTGAGAAAGGTGTAAAAACGAATGCAGTTGTGTATCAAAATACAGTCCTGACGAACCTTGTGGAACCTGTTTCTCATACCATGTTCAATAACAGGCACTGGGTATTCCAACAAGATTTGGCGCCAGCTCATAGAGCGAAGAGCACACAAGACTGGCTGGCGGCGCGTGAAATCGACTTCATCCGGCACGAAGACTGGCCCTCCTCCAGTCCAGATTTGAGTCCGTTAGATTACAAGATATGGCAACACTTGGAGGAAAAGGCGTGCTCAAAGCCTCATCCCAATTTGGAGTCACTCAAGACATCCTTGATTAAGGCAGCAGCCGATATTGACATGGACCTCGTTCGTGCGGCGATAGACAACTGGCTGCGCAGATTGAAGGCCTGTATTCAAAATCACGGAGGTCATTTTGAATAAACTTTATTGTCATAAGAATCTATGTTTTGTTAAGTTCATTTTGGTATATAAATGGTTACATAATAAATAAACTTGTTCCAATAATTTTATATTAAACATGTGACAGAATTTATGACCTGACTAGGTACAATAAACAATTCATATCCCGTGTGTAAATCAACATTATCCTGAATAATTTCTGAATAATATTATGTTCCTCCATATCGATTTCGATTACGGCGATTCTAGCAATATTCTATTTATCATTTTGTTGTTATTATCTGTACTGTGTCAGATATTTCGATAAATATGTACATCAACGTGGTAGAGATCATTATAAGCGATAAGACTGCCGATTGTTACAATGACATAACAAATTATTCTTTTAATTTTTAGTGGTTTCTGTATAATTGTCCGAAACCTTAGATGTTTTGCTGTTTTGTTGTTTTAATTATGGAGAATACTCACGGTAGTTTTAAAGATCGTGTAATTGTGGTGTTTCAATAAGGAGTTATCAATCAATTAATCAGAACGTAAGAAGCGAGTCCAGGAGGAGAGGATGAGGTTCGCCACGTGGAACGTGGGAACCATGACAGGGCGTGGAAGTGAATTGGCGGAAGTTTTTAAAAGGCGAAGAATGAATGTGGCTTGTTTGCAAGAGACAAAATGGAAGGGAACAAGAGCTAGAGAGATTGGTGATGGATATAAATTTTACTATTGTGGGAGCGACGGAAAGAGGAATGGAGTGGGAATTGTGCTGGATAGTGAACTGAAAGAATGTGTGACTGAGGTTAAAAGAGTGAATGATAGGTTGATAGCTATATAAGTAATGAAAGGAGAGTTAGTACTAAATGTTGTATGCGCTTACGCACCACAGATTGGATGTGAGGATAGTGTAAAAGAAAAGTTTTGGGAGGATTTCGACAGGTTGATGATAGGTATACCAGATAGGGAAGAGTTGTACATTGGAGGGGACTTCAATGGTCACGTGGGAAAAACTAATGACAGATACGAAAGAGTGCACGGCGGTTGGGGATTTGGGAACCGTAATGTAGATGGTGAAGATTTATTGGAAGCTGCAAATGCTTTTCACTTGGCCGTCACCAACACATTCTTCAAAAAAGCAGATGAACACCTTATAACCTACAAAAGCGGAAACAACACTACACAAATAGACTATTTTTTGACCCGTAGAGATAAACTCAATAAAATCAAGGATTGCAAGATAATACCCGGAGAACTTGTTACAACACAATATACTGCTCATTTTAGAAACTAAAATAACTGCACAAATTAATAAACTTAAATCAAAGTCAATCCCCAAAACGAAATGGCATATGATAGAAAGACCAGAGTGTGCTGAGGAGTTCAGGAATCGAGTGGTAGATAAAATGATGGAGATGAATGATATGAATGAAATAAATGTGAATGAGTGTTGGATGGAGATGGCTGATTGTATGAGAAATGTGGCTAAGGAGGTTTTCGGACAATCTAAGGGAAAAGGAAAAATTGACAAGGAAACGTGGTGGTGGAATGAAGAAATTCAGGCAGCGTTAAAAGAAAAGAAGAATTATTTTAAGGAATGGTAGAGTGTGGATGAAAGCGATAAAGAACTGAAAGGGATGAAAAGAGCTAGGTATAAAGAGTGTAAAAAGAGTGAAAGCTAAGAAAGGATGTAGCTATTGCGAGGGCTTCTGTACAAAATACACTGTACGAATCACTGGAGCGTCCAGAAGGACAAAAACACCTATACCGAATAGCGAAGACCAGAGAGAAGAATGCTAGAGATGTTACACAAATAAAATGCATAAAAGATGACCTGGGAAAAGTGTTGACGAATGATGAGGAAATTAAAAAAGATGAAAAAACTATTTTGAACGGTTGATGAATGAAGAGAATGATTGAAGTGGTGAGTTTTTTTTGATTGAAGGAATGAAGCAGTTTATCTAGGTGTTGTGAAAGAGCACCCTGGACAGTCTGCTAGGACAGTTTAGTCGGTAACGCAGACTGACTGATCCTCTCACCACGAAATGGCTAAAAAAAACACCAAAAACGGCTCTTTTTAGAGCTAAACCAACAAAAAAGGCACTTTTCAGCGCCCACTAATATACAATTAAACAGGATCTCATTGAGGCCAATGACACAGCTAAAGCTCTGTCCACATACTGGTCCAAGCAGCTATAGATCTTCAAAAAAAAAAGCCATTTCGACTCGAAAAGAAGAAGTGACTGTGGAAGAAGTGAAAATAGCTGTGCAAAGTATGAAAAATGGGAAAGCTACAGGACCGGATAGTATACCGATAGAAGTGTGGAAGTTTTTAAAAGGTGACGGATGGAGCTGGCTGACTTTATTCTTCAATAAAATGCTACAAGAAGAGGCGATCCCTGAGGAATGGTGTAACAGTTTGCTAGTGCCCATTTTTAAAAACAAGGGTGATGTACAGGTCTGTAGCAATTATAGGGGAATAAAGCTCATGTCACACACAATGAAAGTTTGGGAGAACGTGATAGCGAGACGATTGAGAGTGGAAAGTGAGGTATTACAGAACCAGTTCGGGTTTATGCCGGGACGCAGTACAACGGACGCCATATTTGCATTGAGACAACTCTGCGAAAAGTACAAATGTGCACGAAAGAACTTGCATATGGTGTTCGTTGAGAAAGCGTATGATAGGGTTCCCCGGGAGGTTCTGTGGTGGGCTTTGAAAGTAAAAGGAGTGCCTGGGAAGTACCAGCAACTCATTCGGGCAATGTACTGTCGAGCTAGTACATACGTGCGGTCCACAGCTGGCGAAACCGACAAATTCAATGTGACTGTAGGCTTGCACCAGGGGTCGGCTCTAAGCCCTTATTTGTTCCTCCTGGTAATGGATGCTTTGACGTCAGACATACAGGAGGAGGCACCCTGGTGTATGCTGTTCGCCGACGACATTGTTCTTGTTGGTGACGAAGGGCCTAAGGTACAGAGGAGACTGGTAAAATGGCAGGAGAAACTGGAGAACGTGAGGCTGAAGATCAGCCGAACCAAAACCCGAAACGAATAAACGCTGGCTGGATGAAGTGGCGACAGGTCTCAGGAACAACTTGCGACCCGCGAATGCCCCTTAGGTTAAAGGGGAAAATATACAAGACGGTAATAACACCCGTCGTATTGTATGGATCGGAATGCTGGGCTACGAAAGTTGCGGATGAAAGGAGAGTGCATGCAGCGGAGATGAGAATGTTGAGATGGATGTGTGGAGTAACAAGAATGGATAAAATCAGAAATGAGTATGTGAGAGGAAGCCTGAAAGTTGCACCAGTGACAGAGAAATTAAAGAGTGGAAGATTGTCCTGGTATGGACATATTATGCGGAGGGATGAAATCATGTGACCAAAAAGTAAAAAGTCCATGAATATTGTAATAAGTGGTAAACCGGGAAGAGGACGCCTGTAAAAGGTTTGGATGAACTGTGTGAAAGGGGATATGCGTGCTAGGGGAGTGGATGAAGATATGACGGATGATAGAGCAGAATGGAGGAGAAAAACGTGTTGTGCCGACCCTACCTAGTGTGGGATAAGGGCAGGAAGAAGAAGAAGAATCAATTAATCAGAAACTCGATTTTTTACAGCAACTCGCTTGTGAGGGTGTGGCCAGAGGTTATATGAGCTATTGACACTAGAAAACATCTTGTCTCAGAATGAATAGCGCAGTGCAGTATTGCGTGGGACTTCTTGCCTATAGAATTCCTAATACTAGGTACTGTAATAGGTTGCGGTTTTGGATGAGACGGCGAGCGTCGAATTCTTAAAGCGGGTGATAAAAGTCTACGGACTTTAAGGTGCTCCATTGGCGGTTTAGACTGTTGGCTCGCAAATTTGTTTTGCTCGCCAATAGATCACCCGCTTTACATAATATAAACATTGTCATAAAATAAAATTCCGCTATCAGCCTGATAAAAGATGGAGGGTTTTTTTCTAATTTCTTCTGACTTTGTCCATTGGTATGAGAAACAGGTTCCACAAGGTTCGTCAGGACTGTATTTTGATACACAACTGCATTCGTTTTTACACCTTTCTCACAAAAATGTACCTCTGTTAAGCCCCAATAAGAAACTCCCAACCATACCATGAGCGAGGATGGAAAATGACCTCGTTGGACACGCGGAATACGGTTGCTCGCTTCTTCACTACTGTGTGCGTACACCTTATCATTTTGTTTGTTGTAGCTCTCTTCTACGGTAAAAATTTTTTCATCCGAAAAAAGAATTTCTCGATATTTTTTTCTCGCGTACCGCTTCAACAAAGCGCGGCATCTCTTCAGTCTCAGGTCCATTAGACGAGCATTTAAACGATGTCCTATTTTTCTTTGATATGCCCGAAGCCCTAAGTCTTCATTTAACACCCTTTTCACCGTGGTTCTGCTTAACCCCATCTGAAGGGCCAACAGTTTCTGCTTACGTTTGGGATTTCTTTGAATTCGCGCCTTCACAGCTTTTATCACTGCTGGAGTCCTATCAGACCGAGGGCGACCACTTCTTGACCTGTCATCTACACTAGAGTCTTCATTGTATCGTTTGATGGTACGATAAACGAATCTTTTGGTTATATTCAAATTTTTCAGTATGTCAAAAATTTGAATTGGCGCGTAACCGCAACGATGCAACGCAATAACTGCAACACGGTCTTCTTTAAGCGTCCACTCCATATTTAAAAATGAGTAAAATTCTAAAAAGTATACATTTTTATTTTCATGAACAATTCGAAATTCGAATTCAATAAACTTTTTTGTGGCCAGCATTCTAAAAGAAAAGTTTTTACTGTGTGACAATACTTATGACCTGACTAGGTATACTATGCCTTAAATATATTTTGAATTAATAAGTTGGATATTTTTTTGAAGTGAAAACTTCTTTAGCGGCGCTGAGCACTTTTTTGTATGGGTAAAAACTTTCAAACTCGCGTCAGGGTCACGTGATGCTGATCGAAAAAGCGTAAGATCGAGGGGAAGGGAGAGGAACTAGTATCTCCCACTCTTTCTACGTGCTACGTGCCTGAGTGTGCTGCTCTGTTTAGGCGGCACAGGGGGCTTAGACAAGCGCGCGCCCGATATTTTTTTTTAATATTTTATATTTATATTTTTATATTTTTTTTATTAGACAATTAAATAGGTTCGAATCAAAACTGTTTGTTTCTTACTTAAGTTATCATAAACCAATTGTATAAGTTGTAAAAATTTGCGATGATGATTCTGATAATAACGATGGTGTAAAAGTCGTCGAAATTATGGATGGAAGTTGATTTTTCTGAGAGATAAAATTTAATGTTATATATAAATAACGATATAATATTATAAATAATAACATATAAATTGTCATATTTGTGTACGATAGCGCAATAAATAAACATTGTATTCTACCTCATAAATGATAGTATTTTTATACTTATAATTAAACACAACGTTAATATTGAAGTATTCACTTCTGCCGGCACTCCCGGAGTGCTACCTTTTTTTTTTTTATGTGATGAAGTAGAAGACGAGCAAGACGCTCTCCTGATGTTAAGAGATAACGGCTGCCCATAATCAGTACAGTGTTACCTAGGATTTCACAATTATGTGAAATTCTAGGAGCACTGCACCAACGCTTCTTACTCAAGAGTCATGAGATGTTAAGACTCTTTAGCCCAGTAATTTCACTAGCTACAGTGCCCTCCTACCGGAGCACAGTGATATTTGCACATCACTGCTCAGGCGGTAGAATAACTGGCACTGTTGGGGTACCCACCTAGACGACCTCCTGCAAAGGAAGTCTACCCCCAGTGAAATAATATTACACAATTTTAACCATTGACTGCAAATGTAACTTTGTAATCCTATACATTTATATGAGATTACAAAGTTATTGATGCAGATGAATTATCTCGAAAACGAGACCGAAATTGCATGTTTTTTTAGTTTTCCTATGGCTTATACAATAAATTCTAAGTATGTACCAAATTTCAGCTCTCTGAGTTTATGGGAAGTACTACTTCTATTTTGATGATCATGAGTGAGTGAGTGTCGAAAATGCGAAGTTTTGCTTTCGCTTAACTTCGGAAATTAATGACCTACAGACTTGAAATTTTGGATTTTAAGTATGTAATTATAGCTTACTGGATGACGAAAATTTCTGTGTTCTGGTCTTATCCAGGGGTTCTCAAATAGGGGCCTGAAAATGCGACGAAATGGTTCCTGTAAAGATGGTACGGCAGTGCTTGCTTCGCGCTCGACTTGGCGGGGGCACTACCGTGCCCCCAGATAATTTAAAAAAATTCAAACCACATTTTATGCAATACGAAAATCAAATTGATTTAAAAATTACCTCTAATTTTTTTATAGTATATTGTTTAGCACAACGGAACTAATGCTAATAAAATATCATTTTCTATATTAATATTTAGTAAATAGAAAATATACTAATAAAAATAAGGGAAAAAATCTTATCTCTAGAAGAATTATGTCTAACACAAATAGACAAATATACCAAAGCGACAACATACATACAAATATACGAAGCGACTAAATACACAAACATCTAGACATCAAAACATAAATAAGAATACCAGTACAACCTGTAATACCTTGATTGTTAATATTAAAAGAACTAGTCGACAAGCGAGTTTTATTAAGAATTGTTTTTTTTTTTTTTTTCCTCGTTTTTACCAGCCGGTACATACCTCGATCCCGTCGCTAGATGATCCGAGTAAGTCGTTGAAAACTTGCAAGAACAATTTGTCCATAAGTTTGGGGCGCAATTCAGCCACTTCGGCCACATTGCCCAACAATCCCATCATGTTCCGAAGCAATTCCTCCTTGTTAGGAAACGTCTGAAATATAACCCATGTATTTATGTTTTATTGTATAGATATTTCTTATACGGTAATAGTAAAAGCAATAGACTATATGAAAGCTTTATAAAATTTAATTAAGAATATTTCTGATTTATCTCGCTAAGTCCATTATAAGATTTCACCTTCATTTTTCGACCCATTCCAACCCGGCCCCATACAAAGTTTATGACGCGCGTGTCGCGTCATTGGCCCTACTGAATGATGACGCACCTAGCACATCATTGGCCCCCGGCAATGTTATTACGCTATTTTAACCTTTTGAACGCCACGGCACAAACGCATTTTCGTGCCCTGTGCGCCAAGGCACAATTTAAAAAAAAATTCCTACGAAAGAACTAGTGTTGCCAAGAGTCGATAAATATATTTATTTCACTTTATTAAGACTGGGTTTTTTGTCGTCTATAGACGTCGTTGGCGTACAGGACCCGCAAGTACTTGTCAAGTATAGGTGACTTTGGCGGTCAAAAGGTTAAGAAAAGGATTTTTGGTTTAATTTAAATAAAAACTTAAATTTTAACAATTTCCTGATGACGCGGTTGTCGCGTCATTGGCCTCACTGAAGGTTTCTTCATGACGCGCTAGGTACGTCATGGACCAGGAATCGGTTAAGGAATCGTCTCCACAAACGAGTGTTGCGATCAGTAGGTATTTTAATCTGAGGATAAGTCTAAAACGGAAAACGTCTAAAAGAACTGCAGAACAATAATAATTTATGGCTACAGTAGACACCAGTCTCTCACAACAGTCAATAATGTCAGCTATTATTTTTAACTACTACTGCTTCAGTGAGAAATAAACGAATTTTTAAGTATTTTATTTATTTATAATTATAATTTATGAAAAGATCGTACTGTTACTCCCAAAAAATATAATAGCGACTATCGACAGCAAATTCGTTCGTGAAGACTTCCCTTTAGTTTGTCAATACCTTAAGACACGAGAGGAAAAACTCCATTCCCCTATGTTCTAAAAAGCGCTGGCAATTCTCAGGCGTTTCGTCGGTGACATTCCACATAGTAGACCAAGCCACTTCCAAGACATCGTCGCAAATGCCGCGCTCCAAACGATCGTATATCAACGTCAGCATTTTCTATAACAACAGTTGTCTTTCTCACATCTATTACCAATGATTTATAATGTTACGAAATCGGATAGTTCACGTATTAAACGCCATTAAACAGTGTTATACTCGTACATTAAAACCATTGCAATAGCACATTTACGCAGCATAATATAAAAGCAAAGGTTTTCCCATTATTCTTAGAAAATACAACCACAACTGTAAACTTTCCGGCTTTAAAGCTCTCGTGGTGAATTAAAGAACATGTTTATTTTTAGAAGTTTATTTGTACAAGTCTCAGTTAGCTAATTATTTATTTGTATGGTATCCTCCATTGTACCTCAAAAATATACGAGTAGATATTAATAGAAATAAAATACTTTACTGACAAATGTAGCAGGAGGGACAAACTCTGATCGCGGAGCTGGAAAATTTTCGTACAATGACCTTTGATCATCTGTCTTTGTTCGTAGCATAGACATACTCGTACCTATTGATGTCGCGCTTGTAAGCAATGTTTAGTTCTGTGTACAGATCGGCGATCATACGCACGTCCGAATAAATTTACATACGCGAAGGAAGACAGGTGATAACATTTTCGTTAATTCTGAACTTCAATCGCGATTTAGACTAATATTTTGTATGTTTAGATGCGATAGCGCAGAGGTATTGTTTTTGCGAGATTAGAATTAACTATAGAGTATATCTTAAATAAAATATACTTTAGTATAAGTAGGTATCATCTTGTAATATTGTCACCACGACGAAACTATGAGCATTTTAAGATTACAATATGATTGATTGAAATCAACTGGCTTTGTTTATTACGTACCTATAGACAATAAATATTATATTATATTCACTAAAATATGTACATACATTTCAAGAATTAATTATTATTTGTCTCGAGAGTGAGTGGCATGAACCAAAGGATGGCTCTACCGACTAATATTGTGAAACTCTATTACTGCCGATATGAATCCCGTATTGTTTTTTTAAAGATTGTTTCCATTTGTAACGATCGCCATAGGAAATCTAGTTTCAACATTTCTGATATTATCTCCTCTGGCTGTAGGCTCATTGAGTTTGTGGTTGATATATAAAAAGCCACCAAACCAAAACTTTAAATGTAAAACTTGTAATACTGTATTATAATATGTAAGATTGGTCGAGATTTTTAATAATTATAATTGAACTCAATATTTGTACGCCTTTAAATGTAGAATTTTGATGGAACCAATTAGTTTTTAAGACCGTATTGTACTTATATTATGACAAATACATGATTTTTGTCTTTATAATTATTTTAGAACATAAGTCACACACGCAAAATGTTAATGAACGGTCATGTAGATCGCATATGTACACGAAGAGTATAAAGTGTCATAATAATAGGGAAGGAAGTGAAATAAAACAACACCCTTTATTTTATTTAATCTTATACATAAGTAAAATATTTCTAAATGTTTTTTGAGCAATATTATAAACAGTAAATGGTTTGCATCAGTCTTGAGTGACACTGCAACTGTAAATAATTGTTGAGTATCTCTTAACATCAGACGTGTTCTGCCCGTCTTGATGTACTCGTATGCATCACTGGGTCACTATGACCGTGTGGCACAATGTTCAATGCAACCAAGGGGCCTATTGACTATCGCCACAGGTAAAACACTAGAATCTATAGACAGACTTGCGTACATTACTTGCTTAAACCTCCTCATTAATATGAGTAAAGTAACAAATGCAGTAATGTACACTGAAGTGGACATCAATCTTAGTGGATGTGAATTAGCCAATAGCCCTGCAGGTTGGAAATCACCCTAGTTGTCTGACACCGCGTCGGCAATACTTCTGTTAAAGATGTTAGGCGACGGTAACCGCTCATCATCAGGCAAGCATTCTGCTTGTATCTCTCTAATATAATAAATCTAATTTCATAAAAAGGTCTGCACCAGCCTGTTTAATTACGAGTACATATAGGCGTATATTTAACCGCAATACAGGTTGATGTAAATTACCAATTTAGCAATGTAGCACGCTTGCCTAGAAAGCACCTTTTCACTTTCGCCATATAGCATAATTATTGTAAATGATTTAAAAAATAATCTTTTCGCAAATGTAAATTTGCGCGACTTCAGTTATCTTCTGTATTTTGTTTTTATTGTTATAGTGAATCTTAACCAGCTGCCAGCTTATACTAAATGGAATTTACTCTTTAAAAAATCAAAGAGTAAATTCTATGAAAATATACTACTAAATTCGTCATATTATAGCGCGAGCTGAATGAGTCGCTAGCCTATATTAAAGCTTTTTCTGTAATTAAACCAGCCTTACCTAGCTTTTTATAATTAATATACAATTGCATATTGAAGCATATACAAGTATGTATTATAATATTATATATTGAAATCGCTATAATAACCTTAGACTAAATCTCGCTAATAATGTAAGAAAAAAATGTGTTTGTTACTTTTTCACGTCTAAACGATTAAACAGATTGAGCTGGGTGCTTATGCGTGGGATATGCCAAATGCGTATAAGTAGTTTAACACTGGAATATGCGTACAAGTACTTTAACCCTGGAATATGCACATTTTTAGCGCTTATTTAAAATTTATCGCCAGCTATGTCTTGAAACCATTAAGGAAACGTCTCTTCTTACAACTATAATGTACGTTTATTTGTCACCTTTTCACGCCCAAATGGCTGGACCGATAATACTGAAATTTACATGCGGGGAAGATAGGACCTAAGACCATGAATTACACATGAACTATGGATTGATATTAGAGATTTTTCAGTGGACCGCAAGCATTATATGTGCGAAAGTGTAGATAAATATTATGTATGTTAACTCTTTACGCATAATGGTTGAACCGATAGAACTGAAATTAGTAATACTTGTAACTTAAGACTGTGGAATAACAGAGGGATTTTTAACGGGTAAAACCACAGGCACAACTTGTCAAGTAAATGCTATTGGATGTGTATTCACGCATAAAAAGCTGAACCGATTTAGATGTTTCGCATGTAAGTGATTTTAATTCTTAAATAACGCATATTTAGTTGATATAACTACAGAGCATAGCCAGTCTTTTAAATACTAAAGTGTGGATGTTTGTTAGTTTTCACGCTTAAATGTCTGAACGGATTGAGCTGAAATTAAGTACCGCAGTAAGTTGGATTCTGGACAGGGATTTTTAGTTTTTACCTACTAAAGATGCAGCTAGCCTACCGCTAGATGCAGCCAGTTTCATAATATGAAAGCGTGGCTGTGTTAGTTATGTATCTCACGCCTAAATGGCTGACCTGATTAAACTGAAATTTAGTAAGAATGAAACTTATACCATAGAATTAGGTACAGCGTGATATTATTATGCGAAAGAATGTGAAACATTCACATACTTGTTACTTCTTAACGCTAAAAATAGTGAAACGATTGCTTGTTATGCGTTTGAAGTACTAGATAGTCTAGTAAAGAGCCTGGAATCATACTAAATTATAAATGCGAAACTATGGATAGGTTGATGTGTGTTTCGTCACCTCTTCACGCCTAAATGGGTTTTTTTTTTTTTTTATAGCAGATTAATCAAGCGTTTGACCGCAATCTCACCTGTTGGTAAGTGACGATGCAGTCGAAGTTGTAGCACGCTTGTTTAGTAAGAACCTATTCACTCTTGATTTGAACAAACCCACGTTGTAGCATTCGGGAAACACTGGGTGAACCGATTTAGCTGAAATTTGGTATATTGGTAGCTTAATCACTGGAATAACATATAGGGTACTTTTCCGCGGGCAAAACTACTGGTTATAGCTAGCTATAACAAAACATATCTAAATATATAAAAGGAAGGAATTTCTGAAACAGCTTACGTTCGCGCATCTTACGTGGATTGAAGTTAAATTACAATACATCTGCTTATACAATTGCTATCAATCAATTCTTATTTTGCTATTGTTATTTGATTCAGTCGCAAACATGTGTATCAATTTAAAAAACAAATTTTCATAGTAATTTATATACAAGTGCAATTAAAAAAAGCTTTAAAAACAAACCTTTATTATTATTACCATCTAGCACCAAAGTACTTAAGACGAATCAAATGAGCCCAAACTCCATGATTTAATTACGGAGTTCCTATGGCCACCTTCCAGCTCCATCATCAGGACAGCTCGGTGACATAATAATATTGCATTGTCATCCGATTTATACAGACATGCAAAATTTCAGCTCAATCGGAAACTGGGAAGTGGATCAAATTTAACTTGCAAGATTTGATTACAGACAGACAACAGACTAGTGAAAATAAATAAAAGCTTGTAAAAGCATGAATTTTTAGATCTTGATTCAAAAATAACCTATAGTTGTTTTATTCAATCGCAAACGCGTCATTGTTTTTATTATCATTTTCAAATTTAAATAACGTTTAAATTTAAATTTCAAAACACAGCATTGACGCGGAATTTAAATCTTGTTGCCGTATATAACAAAAAACAATATTATGCAGTTTCAAGCGCATATAAGATTTATGAATATTTTTTCAATTTAGTAGGTATGTACTTTAAAACACAGCTTTAAAGTAAACGTTCTAAATTCTAAACTACGTCTACATGCTACATAATATAAATCGGTTACCATAATACAATAGCACTCGCCAGAGATATAATATTAATACAGATATTGCTTAATAAAGGAAACAAAAACTTAAATTCTAACTATCTTTTTATTATTTGTATTTAGTGCCAGCAAATCATCATGTACTTGACCAACTTCTTTCACCAACGGCTATTCTAGGCTAACTCACATTCTCTATTTCGATCCATAATATCTTCTTTTACTCACCTAATTCAAGTCTTTTTAATTGTTATTCTACGCCATATTATGTGGCAAATAAGCAACCCATCTAAGTTTTTTTTTGGTAGGGCATTGCTAGTATGTTCTTAACCTTTCAAACTCTATCTTTTTTTTCTCATTATTCTTCTGACTTATAGGTTAGCCTTTGACTACGGTCTCACGTTAAACGACGATGTGACCGTAGATGGTAAGAGACTAAACCTAGAAGGCGGGATAAATCCCTCCCTGGCTTCACTGAACATGATGCCAGAACACGGTCATATATGAATGACCACTTGGTGACAAGGTACTTTGGGACTTGGTCTCTCCTTCTGAAGTACAGAGAGTACTTCACCTCTCCCTTTTGAAGCTCAACAGAATGCCTCAATGGAGTAATTTTTTTCATACTGTATTAAAGGTTTTTCACCCTACAATAATTTTATTGATTAAATGTTGATGACAATGTAAACTTACCCCAATCGCTCCATGATTTCCAAGAAACCGTTTCTGTTTGCCGTCTACTTGGCAAGCCAAGGAATTCAATAGATATATAGCTATACGCTGCACAAAACCTTCTTGGTTAACATCCGCTACTCCGTGCAGCAGTATTTTGACAACACGCTCATATTCAAAAAGCTAAAAGTGAATAAAATTCATATTTAAAAAACGTGTTTCGGATTTTCTTTATGCCATAATATACAGGGTGACTGGTAAATCACTAAAATCTTGAAACAGGGTATACTCTGTACAATATTCACGTTCGAAATAAATAATAAAAATATGTAGTAACTCATATTTTGACAAAAATATCCTATTTAAATGTAAAGTATTCGTAATGAACTTGTATGACTTCTCACATCCAACCAGACTCTGCAATCAAGCGGCACGTTATAAATTTTATCTAGTTTTATATGCCTGAAGCGTCAGCTGTTTGCCAGGCGTAAGTTGAACATACTTTTTGTGATGTGGCGCGTTGGTTCAAATAAGATTTTCTTTTCAATTTATAACAACTTTCTTTGTTTGTTAATTTTAAACGTAATGTGATTCTCTAATATATAATATCCTTTAAGATGATTTACCAGTCATCCTGTATTTCAATTTTAATTTTTAATATGGTTTTTTAATATACGTACAACATCCCCAGGTATCTTAAACTGGCACAGAGTAAGGCATCCATTCCTCATCATTGTATCATCCCCGAGATGGGCATCCATTCCATCGAGCAAGGCCGTTATGATCCGCTTTTTTAATTTAAAACCAATACGGTCCTTTTCTTTCCCTTTGACTATATAAAATAGGGTTGCGCTAAAAGAAAATTAAAAAGGAATAAGACTTTTTTAAAATTTAACAGATATTATTATATTGAATTGCAGGGAAGCTGCAATTATTTACTTATAAAAAAAATTATGAAGTTAAAGAATATATAAACTTGGATAGTAATGTAAATATATTATTTATATAAATATAATTAAAGCTATTCAGTAATTCATACTACTTCTATACTTAGATGTATCTAAGTATAGCTTCTTTTACCAATAGCAATTCATTTACCTAGTTCAGAACTAAAATATATGTATATATAATATGCTAAAGTGATTTACCTTCCTGAGATTTGAATATGTTTCTCAGTGACATGTTTAGCCATAGCATCAAGCACTACCCCCAATGCTCGGCCCACATACGCATTGTTTTCATAACGGAATAAATAATAGAGATCATTCAGTACACGAGTCAACATCGCCGGTCTCTTCATGTAAGTTGTAGCTGCAGTCAGAATTTGTTCTTCATTTGCATCACCAGTAATCTGGAATTATGTGAAGTACTTCTATAATACCTTCAAGACAATGTAATTGAACTGATGGAGTCTCCAATTCAATGAAACCTATCCCTTAGGTAGGTGGCCTACCTACCTAATAGTTTGACAACATTGTAAAGATTGTTGGATGGACTTATTGATCCACTCAAAACCATAGTAAATAAATATTGCTGGACATTTCACAGCGCCATCAAACTCCAAGCTAAGGTACTCAATGCTTAACATATGACAAGACAACCAAATCAAGTGGCCGATGGAAAGCATCTTGATCGCCCAATCAGACAAAGAACCACCCCACATTTTGAAATACAAAATTCTGCTGCCTGTCACTCTAAGATATATGTAGTTGTTGAATCTAGTAATACCCAGTAGGAAGAATTCACTTGTAACATTATGTTCAGTTCAGAACACAGTACCTAATGCCCTTACTACTTGACGGATGATTAACTTATCAAGGTGTAGTACCCAGGTACCTCTAAAAAAGAGGGCTACCACTACAAAATACATATTACGTAGAAAGAGAAAGTCTAACAGACTGAAAACAAATATCTGTAGTTCATATAAATATTAGCCACAGGTGGGAATCAAGGGGCAGGCCCCAAGTGCGTACAGATACTTCCTCGTAGTCTGCCCTGGACCCCATCTGACCACCGTAATGGAGTGGCAGACGGGTGACTAAATCTTGTGCGCCAAACTTGGTGGGAATCAAGCCCGCAATCGTCTACATCACAATTGGGTATTAGCTCATTGGGAAAAGGTCATCTAGAAACATAAATACCTAATTGACACAAGTGGAAAGAGGCTATTATACCCCCCAGTGTGCTCATAAGGCATGGTTTCATTATTGGTTACTTGAACAATTGATTTGTTAGAGCCTAAGCACACTGCTACTCTTAGATACAACCCTTTTCTACCTACAAGTGTGTTCATGTCGCAACAAGTACCTATAGGCTCTCAAGAGTTTTCAGTTTCTGAGGTAGGTAAATGGCTTTAACTGTATCTAGCACCTGCCATCCACATTTTCAGTAGAGAGACAACTACGGCCCACAGCTGTCACCAACAGAAACACAGTTTCATAAATATGTTAAATCTTAACAAACATGCACATAGAAATGTCTCCATACTCAATATATTTATGCCTCCATAAATATTATTCAAATCTGATATTCAGGATTCTAAGATTAACTTGTGTTGTTTGGGCTTGCATAAATATTTAATTTATACAATCGATCAATGACAATGTAACACCTCAGGCCTAAATTAACAACACTATTGTGAATGCATCAAGTGCTATAAGATCAGACCCATCAGACGTCCTGCCCTTTTATTGATGCATGATACTGGCAATGTTATGAGTCTATATTAACAACCACAATGGCTGTGTATGAATGGATATTAACAATTTATTCCGATTGATTTTAAACCTTAGAAACAAAACGAGATGTAATATTTTTACAGGATCAGAAGCAGCATGACTGTTCTAGAGAAATCTCAGATATAGAGATAACAAGCAAACTCTGAATACCACTTTTATTACCAACCAACCAAACTCCCTAATATATCTGATATGAGAGAAACTCATACTTACAATTTTAGCAGGTATGTCATGTCGTTTGCAAGCACCGTGATGTGTTACATACAGACCGAGGAACTCTAGAGGTCTATTGACTCGAGTGACCAGCCCGGGGATGTCACAACGTACTTCCACTTCCATGCAATCTGCAGATGCGTCATCAGGTAATGTAGAAACAGCAGCGGCTCCCGTCCCGGCTAGATTAGTACCGGATATGTCCAACGATTCCAAGTGTGGGAGGCTCGTCACAATCGTGCTCAATACTGTGTTCGGATCATAATACTTTCCATGTCTCTCATTAGCTTGCGATATGTCCAAGTGCACCAATGACCTCAGCCCAGATATCCATTCCGCAATATCCTTTGACCAGTAAACACTGTACAACACAAGTGACTTCAGGTTTTTCATTTGATGCAAAGCCCACACAGAACTAACAGCAGAGCTCTCAGACAAGTCGAGATGTGTGAGCTGAGTGAGCGGCCTCAGAAACATGGAGAATATGGCGTGCCCACGTCTGTGTACTGTGAGGCTCCTCAGTTTTGGGGCGTTAACAACATAACCACGACGAATGAAAAGATTTTCATTCTCCTGATCAAATATATAGATGATGGGGCCTAACTTCAAACTAACAAGATTCTCACTATTGGCGTTGATCGCATCCAAGGACTCGTGTGAAATGGTATCACATTTCACAAGCTCTAATTCAATGGGTTTGTGTTCTAGAAGATATCGCAAGCTTTCGTCTGAGATGCGCGAATCATTTATTTTGACTGTTTCTAGGCGGGTGCAACTTCGGTCCTGGAATATGTTTGCGACGTTGTCATTCAATCGATTGACCTTCTGATATGCTTCGAGAAATCTGTCGCAAATTTCTTTTGGCAAAATCACGTCGTCTCTGAGTTTCCGATGTCGAGTGTGTGGATCGACGGTGGTAATGGTGTCCAGATTGAGTACGATGTACTCCATGGACAGGTCGAACAGAGTAGGCGGAGAGTTGTCGGAGAAAGCGAACACGTCCTTCGGATCAGGCATCCTGGCCTGGGAGCTGTGCGCCCTCTCCATTATATCAAAATCAGATGCAAGATGTTACTAGTTTCGTGCTTTACGCATATCTTTATTTAATAATAGTACTCATGTTGAGTCCACTTATCACTCGCGTTACTTCTATTTCACGTTATATTAATGCATGGAATGGCTTGTTGATAAATTATGAAGAATTGTGTCCACACAAAAATGGTAAGTAACAATATTTTTTTCACTGAACAACGCAGAGAAAATTTTTTTTTTTTTTTTTTTTTTTTTTTTCTTTTTAATAATATGGCAACATGTGCATTTTGCCAGTGTCGAGTAAAATTCGTGAATGTTCACGGGATATTAAATTATGGTCTCCACTTTCGTGTTTTGCCAGTGTCACGTTAAATGTTATTTTTTAAGTAATAAGTTAGTTAGTCAGGTCAGAGTCAGAGTGAGCTTAATAGCTCGTCTAGTCACGTGAGTCTTCCAGTAAAATGGGTGGAATTTTACTGAAAGTTCGGAGGAGTTTTGGAGGGGGCACCAAAATTCATATTTCAGCACCATATCACTTGCCTACATCTGTGCACATTCAAAAACACTTAACACGCAATACTCCACCATTATTACACGCTAACAATCAAATTCTACACGATTATTAAGCAAAAGACGTGAAGCTAATGATATGATCAAGGCTTGCCGCCAAAAACTCCCAGAGAAAATTTAGACAATGACAACTGACAACTAATCGAATGACTTTTAATGACCGAATGAACTTCTTTAGCTCAGGCTCATACAGATATAATATTATTAGCTGCAAGAAGCTTTACCGTGAATAGGACCTCTTTTGACATGTATAATTTATAGTCTGTGGTCATTGTCTATGGAGAGAGAGAATTTGATTTGTATAATGGCGGGTTGTCGTTTTGTTAAATATTTTTGTTAAATAAATTTATAAATGTCTGCACGGTTTTTATCAGAAGTGGTATCTGAACTTCTGTTTTGCCCACAACTGTTTTATCTAATTATTGACAACAACCGCCGATAGAAATCAATTTCGTCAACTTGTGTTGTGGAACGACTGGTTTGGCCGTCCCGCGCTTTTTGTGAAAATTTTCATCGGCACTATTTATTGCCGATTTTGATGTTTTGTGTTGTGATCTTGAGTGATAATATCAAGAGAAGTGAGGGATGGAGGGATTCATCATGCAATGCATGTGGATCTTCACTATGAATGATTATCATTCATAGGGTGTAGTGAGGACGGGGGGACTGCATAGTGGGAGAAATGAGAAAACTATGTGTTATGTCTTACTCGTACCGGTCACTGTTGTTAACTTTATTCCTTCTCTCACGATTATGTTCCGGAGATCACACTCATCATCTACTTCAGCCACCATTACTAGGTCAGCGGTCAGTATGACCGAATCAGAAAGGGACGAAGACCTGACCAGCTGGGCTACATCATAAGTTGCATCCGAATCTTTTCGTAGTCTCTCTGTCTTGTGCCATATAAGCGCACGTGAATATGAAATTAATATGTGTGTCTCGTTTTGCATGTTCGTTGGAGCTGTTGGTGTGAGATAACAGGTGAGCGGCGCGCGAGCGCAGCGGACAGAACATGCAGCACATTGTCAA
Source organism: Hemithea aestivaria (assembly GCA_947507615.1). Taxonomy (NCBI): domain Eukaryota; kingdom Metazoa; phylum Arthropoda; class Insecta; order Lepidoptera; family Geometridae; genus Hemithea; species Hemithea aestivaria. Next base: position 10,086,358 of record OX382323.1, read on the forward strand.
ACAAGATCAGCACGTACCCGCGTGCTGACACGGCGTATACAGCGCGCGCCCTTCGCGCTGCACGCTGGCCAAAAAGATCGACATGTGCGAGCAGTCCCGGTGGTGCAGTCGCAGACGGGAGCTGTCGCAGTAGAAGCTATCCTGGATGAAGCCATGCAATGATGGATCTGGCTTTGTTGCACTTTTGAATTTGTTTATGGATGAGAATTATTATGCTTGAGGGCCTTGTACGAGTGATGCCTGACAGAGAAAAGACAATATTGTCGGTCGTCTAGATTATTAACATTTGGTTTCTCATGCAGATCATGAACCCTGGGGGTAATGATGCTGACGAACCCTCAGATTCTCCCACTGACCCAACGCAGTACGGCATCGCAACCACGAGTGCAGAGAAGACGTCGGTCGCGAGTCCTGTGAAGTTGCCGATGCTGCTGATGGAATAGAAGACAACAAATGTGCAGCCGAGGACGGCGTAATGTCAGGAGAAGCCGTATTAGCTGCAAGAAGCTTTACCGTGAATAGGACCTCTTTTGACATGTATAATTTATAGTCTGTGGTCATTGTCTATGGAGAGAGAGAATTTGATTTGTATAATGGCGGGTTGTCGTTTTGTTAAATATTTTTGTTAAATAAATTTATAAATGTCTGCACGGTATTTAATATTATTTATTAACAATATTTTAAAAAATTCAAAAACCTTTTGGGATAAATATCAAATAAAACGCTTATTACTCGTCCCCCATAATGATAATTATGGTATAGCGATTTATTTAACTGAAGAAGAGAAATGTTTGTGTTCATGTTTCTCAAAAAAATATCATATTGGCTAATGTTAGACCGTACTGACGTGGGAAAAAAACCACAGGTAAGTTATGGCTCGTCCATACCTAGTCAGGTCATAAGTATTGTCACACAGTAAAAACTTTTGTTTTAGAATGCTGGCCACAAAAAAGTTTATTGAATTCGAATTTCGAATTGTTCATGAAAATAAAAATGTATACTTTTTAGAATTTTACTCATTTTTAAATATGGAGTGGACGCTTAAAGAAGACCGTGTTGCAGTTATTGCGTTACATCGTTGCGGTTACGCGCCAATTCAAATTTTTGACATACTGAAAAATTTGAATATAACCAAAAGATTCGTTTATCGTACCATCAAACGATACAATGAAGACTCTAGTGTAGATGACAGGTCAAGAAGTGGTCGCCCTCGGTCTGTTAGGACTCCAGCAGTGATAAAAGCTGTGAAGGCGCGAATTCAAAGAAATCCCAAACGTAAGCAGAAACTGTTGGCCCTTCAGATGGGGTTAAGCAGAACCACGGTGAAAAGGGTGTTAAATGAAGACTTAGGGCTTCGGGCATATCGAAGAAAAACAGGACATCGTTTAAATGCTCGTCTAATGGACCTGAGACTGAAGAGATGCCGCGCTTTGTTGAAGCGGTACGCGAGAAAAAAATATCGAGAAATTCTTTTTTCGGATGAAAAAATTTTTACCGTAGAAGAGAGCTACAACAAACAAAATGATAAGGTGTACGCACACAGTAGTGAAGAAGCGAGCAACCGTATTCCGCGTGTCCAACGAGGTCATTTTCCATCCTCGCTCATGGTATGGTTGGGAGTTTCTTATTGGGGCTTAACAGAAGTACATTTTTGTGAGAAAGGTGTAAAAACGAATGCAGTTGTGTATCAAAATACAGTCCTGACGAACCTTGTGGAACCTGTTTCTCATACCATGTTCAATAACAGGCACTGGGTATTCCAACAAGATTCGGCGCCAGCTCATAGAGCGAAGAGCACACAAGACTGGCTGGCGGCGCGTGAAATCGACTTCATCCGGCACGAAGACTGGCCCTCCTCCAGTCCAGATTTGAGTCCGTTAGATTACAAGATATGGCAACACTTGGAGGAAAAGGCGTGCTCAAAGCCTCATCCCAATTTGGAGTCACTCAAGACATCCTTGATTAAGGCAGCAGCCGATATTGACATGGACCTCGTTCGTGCTGCGATAGACGACTGGCCGCGCAGATTGAAGGCCTGTATTCAAAATCACGGAGGTCATTTTGAATAAACTTTATTGTCATAAGAATCTATGTTTTGTTAAGTTCATTTTGGTATATAAATGGTTACATAATAAATAAACTTGTTCCAATAATTTTATATTAAACATGTGACAGAATTTATGACCTGACTAGGTATATATGCCGACCAATGATTCGCCGAGTGTGTGTTTTGTCTATGGACGAACAATTTTTGTCTAATAGACGAATGTGTTCGGATATTCACGGTTTTTTTCCCGGTAAATTTCTGTATACATTTTGGGCTCTATAGCTAACGACTTTAATAATATTTTGAATATTAATCAATCATGGATCATTTAAAGCCATTTTGTGAGAATAAGGACTAAACAAGTTAAATTTTCTTTACTTTTTGATCTACATAATCTGTGTCCCAAATGCATATATATAATCTGTGCACTTGGGCGAACGTTCGGCCAACAACTCGCCGAATCATTGGCCGGCATATATGGACGACCCAATAGATTTTTTTTAAACCACAGAGAATATTAATTTTTGTCACAGGCTTGAAGATGGAACCATAGACTAAGATGGAACCAATGGAGACTGCGACGTGAACACGAATCTGAAGCAAGAAAAATGACGTCACGATTGAGTGCCATCTCACTTACTCATACCAAATACTTAGATTGCCGATAATATTTTGCAATTTGTATCAGAGGGGCTATTGGCTAATTCTCACCCTCTACGATTGATGACAACGTCAATGTACATTGCTGCTTTTGTTACTTTACTCATATTAATGAGGAGGTATAAGCAAGTAATGTACGCAATTTTGTCTATGGATTTTAGTGTTTTACATGTCGTTTTACGATAGCCAATAGGTCAGGTAATAGAGATGGCACTCAACCATGACGTCATTATTTCTTCTGCTTCGGTTTGGTGTTTACGCTGTAGGATACATTGACTTTAAGATTCTTGGTCACAGGGGTTAGATAATAAGTTAATAAGATACTCTATGGTCGAAAGTGAAAGTCAAAGAACGAACCGAACGTTCAAAGAACAAAATTATTATTGTGTAATAAGTTTCGGTTTTCGGTTTGCGGGAAATTTAAAAGTTAAGTTTGTGCAGGGTCGAGTTTATTCGGGCTGTCTCTACGCCACAGGAGACACCACAGGACATCAAATCTGTAAAGATAACTTGAATATTATTGAGATATGTGCGTAGTGTTTGCCCTCCATTGATTGTTTCCATAAACTTAAAAGGCATATTGTTTAAGTTATAATTATAATACGAGTAGGTACCTATTATATAGTTTCACCCTTAGACATAATAATGATGAAGTAATATAGGTATTTATTATAATTTATTACATAATGATATTACGTATTAGGTACATATTATATGTGTACATAATCTGTACTCACCTATTTTTATTATTCTCTAAGTGGACCAGCGCGCACTTCGTTGCGCTTAATAGAGAAAGTTATCAGTGTTTCTCTACTATATTAAGCATGTATTTTACACATAGGTATAAACCAAGTACCTTTACCTTCCTCTTGAATCACTCTATCTATTAATGAAAACTACAAAATCCGTTGCGTAGTTTTAAAGATATACCTACCTACATAGGGACAGACAGACGCGGAAAGCAACTTTATTTTATACTATGTAGTGATTGCGCTTAAAAAAAACATTTTATTGTTACAAGTTACAGCGTAGCTACATATACTACAAACTTAAGTTACTCTTAAACACAGGCTAAACCCGGGCCTTTTTATAGGCATACACGGAGACAAAAAAGTTCAACGCGCAGAGCCCCATTTGAGCTTTTAATTTAAATGTAATGGGTGACACTAATTGGAGTCTGTCTGTGAGTAAATCTATAGAAAATGGGCTCATAGACAGTCTCCGCCAAGTGACAGGACTATTGATATATTTAATGAAAACTACTTAAACTAGGCTATGGATGTGCATTCTAAATGGTTGGTAAATGAAGCTATCACTAGAGACTACGGCACCTGCCACTTCCGTCCCATTAACAAATATAGAGGCAGGTGATGACTCTCAACAGACGGGCCCCCATAAAGGCCGGCATTACATAGTCGAAGAGAAGGGCAACGTTGGTGCAAGTGGCTAGAGGGGGAGAGGTGTCCCTGGGAGACTGTTCCTCGTCAGTGTTCACGTCGGCCGGCTGGTTGAGGCAAGCCGGAGATGAGGAACAGAATCCTCCCTCGGGAGCACTCGGGTCCGTGGGGTTATTATTATTATGTGGTTGGGTAGGTAGGTCACAACTATCTGCCAGCAGAGAATACTGACCTATTTCGGCCACATAGTCAGGAGGGGAGACGAGAGCCTTGAAAAGCTGATCGTTGTTGGGAATGCGGAAGGCAAACGAGCCCGTGGGCGTTCTCCCACCAGATGGACTGATCAAGTGAAAGGCACCCCTTCTACCAAGTTTTGCTCGGTCGTCAGGGATGCAATGGACAGGCACCGGTGGAGGCAGATCGTCAGACGAGTTACAACACCAACGTCCATAACCAATGATGACCACGATCCTCAGCCATGAGGGGACGACTCAAGAGAGAGGGTAGGTAGGTATACCAAGAATGTTTTTATCTTTATGTTTTAAAAAAAGTTTAAGAAGAAATCACGAACCTAACCTAGTTACCTTGAAAAAATACTCCAACTGCTCCCATTTAGCTGTTTTCGTACCCTATAGGCTTATATCTATGAGATATATTATGATGACCATAAGTTGCTATGAAATAAACAAAAATACTGCTGACAACTTGATGGTCCTTATTCCGAAATTCAATTCGATCGATCGCAATTTATTCGTTAACTGTTGAGGGGAACTGAGGGCTCAAGCTCCGCCCTCCCTAAAACCCCTAGTTGTCAACTGTAGACAGTGGCAGATACAGGAGAAAGGGAGCTCTGAGCTCAAGCTCCCTCCTCCCTAAACCCCTATTCGTTAACAATAGAAAGCGGCGGATACAGGAGAAGAGGGGCTAAGAGCTCAAGCTCCCCCCTCCCTAAACCCCTATTTGTTAACTTTAGACAGTGGCGGATACAGGAGAAAGGGTTCTGAGGGCTCAAGCTCCCCCTCCCTAAACCCCTATTTGTTAACTGTAGACAGTGGCGGATACAGGAGAAGGGGTTCTGAGGGCTCAAGCTCCCCCCTCCCTAAACCCCTATTTGTTAACTGTAGACAGTGGCGGATACAGGAGAAGGGGTTCTGAGGGCTCAAGCTCCCCCCTCCGTAAACCCCTATTCGTCAACTATAGAAAGCGGCGGATACAGGAGAAGAGGGGCTAAGAGCTCAAGCTCCCCCCTCCCTAAACCCCTATTTGTTAACTGTAGACAGTGGCGAATACAGGAGAAGGGGTTCTGCGGACTCAAGCTCCCCCCTCCCTTAACCCCTATTCGTCAACTGTAGACAGTGGCGGATACAGGAGAAGGGGGACTAAGAGGTCAAACTCCCCCCTCCCTGAACCCCTATTTGTTAACTATAGACAGTGCTGGATACAGGAGAAGAGGGGCTGAGGGCTCAAGCTCCCCCCTCCCTTAACCCCTATTTGCTAACTGTAGACAGTGGCGGATACAGGAGAAGGGGGACTAAGAGGCCAAACTCCCCCCTCCCTGAACCCCTATATGTTAACTATAGACAGTGCCGGATACAGGAGAAGAGGGGTTGAGGGCTCAAGCTCCCCCCTCCCTTAACCCCTATTTGTTAACTGTAGACAGTGGCGGATACAGGAGAAGGGGGCTGAGGGCTCGAGCTCTCCCTCCCCTTACCATCCTTCCAATTCGTTTACTGTAAATAGAAACAGAAATGGGACAAAGGCTTAAATCCTTCCACCACTCAACCCTACTTCCTCAACTATATAAACAATAGCGGATACATGAGCACTGGGACTCAGACCTGCAGCTCCCCTCCCATACTTCCACCCCAATACGTCAACTCTGTAAACAAAGGAAGAGGATGGCTAAACCCTCTACACCCCCCCCCCCCCCCCCCGATTCGTTAACTGTAAACAAAGGTGGATACAGAAGGGGGGCTGAGGAGGGCTCAAGCTCCTCCCCTTCTCAACCCCAATGCTTCAACTGTAAGCAATTGCGGATACAGGAGCAAGGGGGCTGAAGCCTCCCCCTTCCCCAAATTGTCAACTTTACACAATGTGGCGGAGGCTCAAATACCCCTGTAATTTGTTAAAACTGTAACCTTGACAGAGGTACAGCCCTTACCCCTTTCTCCCCCATAACGAAATTCCTGGATCCGCTTCTGCTAGTATTACGGAAGCCTACATTGCGCGTAGCCCGACTAGCGCTTGGCCTAATTATCATAATATTAGTTAATTCTATGAATTTATATTGCAAAATTTCATAGAATTTATTTATTGAAAATTCCTAAAGAATAGGCCTTCATATTATTTTACACATTTTCAAAAAAAAAATTGTGCCATTTTTAAATATATCAAACTGGAAACACTTTTAAAATGTGTGCAATAATATGATGGAGGGCTGTTCTTAAGGAATTTTTAATAAATTAATTCTATGAATTTATATTGCAAAATGTATCAAATAATGCAAGCGAGACCGCGCCCAAATGAATCAGCGCTCTTAAGAGCGTGATATTTTAAATCCCATCACGCACTGTGACCACATTGACATCCCTGTTATTGTATAGGTCATGAGGTGCCGTTGACCGCTAAATCTCAGGAATTACCTGGTACCTACGACTGTTCTTGTTTTCCATCCGTACCTAATACTAAATAATTATCTGTAAATTTTACTCATATGCTAGAACAATAAATATGATATGCATGCAGTGGCTGAGACCCATGGTATCAAGTACTACAAGGTTCGTGCATAAGTGTAGACAAGTGAAATTTTAAAAAATCTTTTGAAAATAAGCTTTTATTATATTATTACCATCTAGCACATGTACTCGTCAAGACGAATCAAATGAGCCCAAACTCGGGGTTGCGTTGTTTAGTTTCGGAGTTCCTATGGCCACCTCCCAGCTCCATCATCAGATCAGCTCAATGTCATAATAATATTGCATTGTCATCCGATTTATACATGCATGCAAAATTTCAGCTCAATCGGAAACCGGGATGTGGGTCAAATTAAACTTGTAAGATTTGATTACAGACAGACAGATAACAGACAGGTGAAAGTAAATAAAAGCTTGTAATAAAGAACTTGTTAAAAATTGTGGTTTTGACACTAAGCATTTATAGATTAAAATAAAAAAAAATGCTTGTTTAGTCCAGATTTGAGCTTATAATAAAACAATCATTAGCGAGTAAATCATGATATATTTTATAAATAAATATATAATATACTTATACACTAATAGAGGAGAATACAAAGACCAAATTGTTGTTTTTCAACCTTTTATTTATAGTTGTTAATCGACATTATAAATTACACTAATACAAGAACTAATCCTAAAATAATATTTCGTAGCTATAAAATATAGGTTTAAATTATAATTTAATTAGGTATGCCTATACCATACAATATTATAGTTAATAGGGTAATTTTTGTTTTGATTTTAAGGCTCCAATAGAAGCTCCAAAATGTTTGGTTAAAAATTCATTATTCTTTGGTACTTTTTATTCTAAATACATTATACAACTAAGTATATTATAGGTACATCTTAGATACTATTGCTGCGGTGTAGGTACGTCCATGATCTCGCTCTAAATATTGCAGTGGCCAAGAAAATTAAAATTAACATAAAAATATTATTTATTTAATTTCTTACTACAGTTTATTTATTACTTATTACTTAGGTAGCATTTCCTTTGAAAAGTGCAAACGTGTGGCTTCGTTTTGACTCCTTTGTTTTGCGATATCGCCAAAGACCACAATCAAAGTTAATTGACGTAATTTTCAACAAATAAAAGCAAAATTATTTCGTTTTCACAGAGACCGTTTCTCGGCCGACGGCAACTTGACAAAAAACTTAATTGTGTCCTGAATGTTTAAAAGCAAACTGAATGAAATCAGCCTTTAAAATCGATTATTTAGAAGTTTATTTAAAAAAAAACAATATTTGGAACAATGCAGATCTATAGAAATTGTATACAATTAATTTCACTTTTCTTCTAATAACTGTAGTAAAAAACAAATATTAGGTAATTATGTTATTTTTATTGGTTAAATTCATTAAATTATAACTTTAACTTCACTTCACAACAACAAAAAATAAAATCAATAAAAAGATTTACTGCAACAAACGGCCGTACTCTATTTTTCTTTTCAAAAGAGTTAAACGAGTTTAGCGATCGATTCGTAGAGTCCGGAGCATACGAAAAATTGTAACAAAGGAAGTTATCTTGTGAGTAGGAAACTGAAATTTCGTGAAATGCTGATCTGCTTTTAAAAAGTGAGACTGACTACCTCAATTATTTTTTAAAAAACGTAATTACCTAATATAAATGACCACTAAGTATTTTTAACATAATAATAACCTTTTATAGATGTTTTTTTTATAAACGCTTGTTTTTTAGGCAAAGGTATGAGAATAACAATCACATTTTATGTAATACTATTACAGTGAGCCACATACAGTCTGCCTGAAGTAAAGTGCTTTTGAATATATTATTATTTCTCGTTTTTTATATTAAACTAATCGAAATTTAAAAGAACCGTCTGCGCCTTTTAAGAATTAATTATTACGTCAAAAACCAAGTTAACTCCAGTTATTCATTATGAAAATAACTTTTTGAAGTGTTATCAATGCTCTCCAAAATATTTTTTGCCTACTTGAAACTAAACTGAAAATTAGTTCTTTGTGTTCTTTACTTCGGGCAAACTTTAAAAATTTAAGCCTTACATTTTTATATATACACACCAACAGGCAACAGAATTCTAGGCGTACAACTATTTTATAAAATATATTATATGCACTTACGCCAAATAAATCGTCGTAAATCGCCCGCAGTTCTTCCAGAGGCACTTCCATGATAAAATTTAAGGAAAGCGCGCGAAAAAAATATTACTCAGGTTGTATAACTCGCACGGAACTAATACTTATGTACAAAGTTTTAACGACGTTACTTCCTCGGCACTACGCAGGAGCGCAGGGGTAAGCGAGAGCGCGCCGCGAGCGGAAATCTGGAGGCTCACACCGCCGGGGCTGTATTTATATTACTGGAGCGAAAATCAGCGAGGGGATGCGCATGCTCGGCGACCCTTTCATCCGGCCACTTAACAACGACGTTGGTGTCTGCGGGTGGCAACGTGACCGGTGGCTCGACCAGGACAGGTAGACCGCCCTCCCTGTCGGACAGGACGTGAGCGACGAGCGCCCCCACGCGGCGGTAGAGCAGTTGGGGCACGGGGACGGGGTCCCGGTCGGCGGTGTGTATGGGAGGCCCGAGGTGCGCCACCACTACCACGGGAGCCATGTCGCGATCGCGGCCGACCCTCACGTCGTTGAGCGCCCGCATCAGCACCGGCGACGCTGTCTGTGTCGCCGGACAGCTCGCCACGCCACTGAGTCGCGCGTTCAAGCTCTCGAGCACTGTCACCAACTCGTACAGACGCTCGTCGCACAACACGGGGTTATCTGGAATACAAAACACATATCGTTATGCTCTATTCATGCACATTATGTAGAATTATTTTATAGATAAAAATACAATTTATATTCGATATATTTTCGCAATTGCAAGCAAATTATCATATTCATGTCAAATATGTTAGTGTGCAATACCACATATAGATTTCGCATTGCAATAACTTATGCGTAAAAAATAATAATTTGTAACACACCTTGAAGATAGATCTTCAGTATGCCGGGTATTCCATTGATGGTACATCTCGATTTGGAGACCAAGTCGTTGTTGACGGTGTGGATCTTATTAAAGGAGAGATCAGCCGTGCACAATGACGGCAGCCCGTGGAAGTCTTTGTCGAGCATTGTAATATTATTGTGGTGCGCGATCAGCTCTTCCAACGATGGTAAAAACGTCTGCGAAGAAGATAAACCGGTTTATTAATTAAATTATCGAACCCACGGAAAAGTTGCTTTTGCAATATCAGAAACTAAAATCGCTCAGCACGCGTGCAGACGCAGGCTTTTTCAACAAACCTTTGAAGTTTCTTCCAATGTGGTAATTTGATTATGCGACACGTCTAACATCCTCAGATCTTCTAATCCAATCAAGTCGTCAGGAGATATCTGCTGTAGTTGGTTGTTGCTGAGGTTAAGCCTGAGTAGTCCGTGTAACCCCATCAGTGCACCACCTAAACTTAGGATGAAATTGTGATCGAGACGTAACTCCAGCACGCGGGTCTCCACATTTACCAAATTCTGAAAAAAAAAAACTTGATATAGAAAAAAGCTTTACTTAATACCTTTTAAACTTTTACCGTTTCAAACTACAGTCAAGTTGTAGTGTTAACGATAATATTGCTTTTATGCAACGCTTATAAATTGGGCCAACACTTATTAAATTTTAAGCCCGAACATACCAATAACATTCTTCTGATGACTTGTTGTACTCACCTCCATATTTCCAGTGATGTGAATTAGTTTATTGTGTGAGAGGTCGATGACTGAAAGCCGTTTTAAGCCTTTGATCTCTTGTAAAGAAAACTCCGTCATTGAATTGTGAGTGAGATTTAAATATCGCAATGATTTGAGGCTTCTCAAAGAACCGTTCAAAGACTTCAGTTGGTTATAGGCTATATCTAAGTCTGCAAGTTTGTCCGCTTCCGTGAACTCATCTTCAGCTAACTGTAATATCAAAGAAATCTATGAATTTCAAATCTTTTATTTTAATAATAATATATTATTAAGAGTTTTTTTCCAGGTTTTAGTCACCTCGCTGCACCTGCAGGTGGCAATTTTCACAACGTTTTTTACTAATAATATTTTTATAAAAGATTGGTTGGAGAAAGGATCGATTTGACTGTCTTAGTATATTAAGTTAATCTGGTTTTTATATTTATATAAAACACATTTTTCTGGTTGGTGATCTATTCAATTATCAGTACACTTTAAGAATAACAACCCACACAACAGAACCCAGTGTTACTAAGGACTTCTAATTGAATTTTTATGTAGCATTGTAGGTACATAATATAATGTAGATGGAAGATAAGTAAGTAACATAACCACAGATATAACATTAAAGACAGACACACAGGTAGTGGTAATGACAGAGTCAAGGTTTTGTCCAGAGAGTGGTGGGTTGTCTAGATTGTAGGAAAGGTGTTCCTTAAATGTGATAATGTGTACTTGATAATATGTACTATTGGGCTAAAATTAAATCGTACTAGCTTATACTCACGGCTTTGCCCGCGTGAAGAACTCCTTTGCGGAGGTCTACGTCGTAAATCCTACCCTAATTGTAACCCAATCCGTTCAGCGGATTGCGCTGTCCATTGATTGATCAGTGAGTAAGTCATGCTCTTCCTCTTCAGGTATCACGAAAGTGTGTTCACGAGAAAAATACAGTCATTATACTAGGAGGACATAATAGTGAACTTACATATTCGATCTTATTGAACGAGAGGCCAATCCTCATTAACCTTCGCGACTTCTGGAGTGCTCCATCCAGCGACTTTATGTTGTTACCATAGAAATAAAGGGACTCCAAAGAAGGCATTTGTTTTAGGTCTTTTGGTAAATTGACAAACTCATTGTGGGCTGCGTGAATTAGAGTAATACTCTTGGCTTTCTGTAATTTAAGGAATTTATTATTTTCTTAGCTTTATTTTGACGGAATTTTACTTGGGCGTCTAAGTTTTTTAAATAAAAGGAGTTATCATTTTTTGTTCAATTGTTAACAAATAAAACGCCCTTACTATACAATACAATACAATACAATACAATAATACTTTATTGCAAACCTGGTTACAAGAAATTGTTTTATAAGTAGACAATACACTATATTTATTTAATTTACTTACACTAATTATTTTAAATCTAAGTTACTATTTGTTGGAAAAAATGCATCCGTAATTACATTTATAGTGATAATGTTTATCATCATAGATTTAAAAAAAAACTTTTGATCTAAGTTTGTCATAAAATATTACGAAGACAAATAACTTACAACGATCAACTTGTAAAACTCCTAAAAATCCAAGACCAAAAATCCACTATACATTTTTTGTTCTTGGCGTTGTCACAACAGCGTGCACTTTAGAAATGGATCTCATTAAAATATACTTACTATAGGAAGTTCATTATCAATGGATTTCAAATGATTAGCGTTGATGAAAATCCATACTAAATCATCCAATTCCCGGAGAGCTCCATTCAGTGAGTTCAACATATTTAAACCTAGATGAACGTGTTTTAGTGCTTTAGGCAGTGCATCCCTTTCTATCTTAGATATCTGGTTATCGGCCACTAACAAAGTCTCTACTTCTGGAATGTCCTGAAACAAATTATATTTTTATATGATAAGTATAAAAATAAAATACGCCAAAGTGTTCCTCCCGTAAATAACGTAAGAGCTTAATTAAACACCAATAAATAAGACATAAGACATAAGATTGTTTATTGCCATAAGTATTTTACAAGTTGAACAATAGTGCTTATAAACAGTTAGAAAATAATTAAAATGCTAAACAATTTGCCGTTGAGACCCAAACTAAGCTCTAGGCTTGTATCTTGAGCCTCGGGAGTGATGAACAAGGTCAGTTTAATATGATGGAGGTAGCACGAATGAAGTTGATGAACATGGCAAAAAAGTGTAATTACTTAGTTTAAACCTTATTATGGGTTACAAAATTACTAAATATGAGAATAAAAACATGCGTAGTAAAGAGCAATGCTAGCATAGAATACAAAATTTAATATAATGAATAAACTATTGGAAAGATAATAATATTAATTGCAACGACTATAATATGTATGTATACTCGTGTTTACTACACAGTTATAGGAGTAGACTCTAGAGTAGTTATAGTAGTGTGGAAGTAAAAGTGATGGGAGTGTTAGTGTGGCTGTGAGTGTACCTAAATGTGTGAGTGAGAGTGTGTGAAGTGTATGAGTGTGTATGTGTGTGTGCCGTAAGCTGGGAAGTGAGTTAAATTAGGTTTTCAGTTTCTGTATAAGATAATATAATTTGAAAATTTGTGAAGCAACGAATAGTGATCCCTAATCCCTAATTAAAAAGTTAATTATTTTTATGTAATCAGATAAGGACTGACTGTTCTTACAAAAACTATTGGAGCTCGTAACTTCGCACCCGTTAAGATATAATTTCTTAACAGATTTAGTACGCAATATCTAAAATATAGGCTATTAATCCGTTTGCTGGTAGAGCTGTACATTGACAATCACGTTTTCTTTTACACACATAGATGATGAGTTTGAACTGAAATATTATAGGACGGAATTGCACTTTAATGCATACTATCAATTAATTATAATCCTGTCAATAAAATCCTTTGTATGGCGATATGACAGTACGGTGATCAGTTCATTTAAGCCGAGAATAATCTGATTTGCAGGATTCATGGTTACAGACAATGCAAAACCTATTGTCGGGTATATCGGCAGACGACAAGGTATATACCGCTTTGGTATGCGCCGACATGATGCACGGATATCTCTGTAGATCGAATCACTGAAGGGAATCATGTCATTATGTGTGCAATGCCCTTTATAGTAGGGAGTAGTAGGGAGTCGGTCCCAATTAAAATTTCGTGCCAAATTGCAATTTGACGCATCAATCGTCACGTTCACTTATTGCCTTTTTGAGCAAATAGATACAATGTTCAATCATAAAAAAATAGTGGTGAATAAATGAGTTTTTTAGCCCATGGTGATTTCATAATAAAGCTTAAAATTGTTACGGTGTGTGCACTGTACCTAAGTACGTATATATGTGATAGTTCGAGTTTATTAATTACTTTTACAAACTCAATACTAAATAGGACATTTTGTGTGAGCGTAATAGATATAAAATATATTAGTCACCCCAAGTCGTACTAAGCCCAAAAAAGAATCAAACCAAGCCATTCATACCAAGCCTTTAAAGGCATTCCTAAAATTGTTTCAATCGGAATAAACTAGCTTTCTAGGCTTGATAATAATAGGAATGACGACAAAAAAATTTTTGTCCATAAAGCAAATATTAAAAAACATTGGACACATATTTTTTACATAATTAAATTTATTAAAAAACGATTGAGTTACAGCGGCCTAGTGTTGCGGAGGAGGAGGTCATGACGTCGTTTTAGGTACGATTTGTACTTAAAAGTGACGTAGCGCGTCTCCCTCCAAAAAAATTATATACGTTATATATCAGTCAAATTTAATGATATTGACAAACCAAAAAATACGCTATTTTGTATTTTTTATACTTTAGCTGACGGGTAAATATATTTTAAAAAAATTTAATCTTGTCGTCATCCCTATTGTATGCGTGAGGCGAACAATGTCTGGTGCTACATAATAGGGCGACCAAACAATAGTTTGTTGACATGTATGTAGACAGTAAACATTGATTGAACTCACTCGGAAATCGTCGACAGTGAGCTTGACAATCTTGTTCCTGCAGAGGTCCAGCGTCTTCACGTGAGGCAAATGCTGTAGGACGTGACGTGGCATCTCAGGCAGGGAGTTGTCTGCGAGACTGAAGTAGTCCACTAAGTCCAACTTGGCGAAAGCACTCTCTTTCAGATCACTGGAATATAAATAAATATTGTAAAAAAAAACCAAAACATTATTAGGCGACGAATACATTATTAAGGGTCATAACACAAGTATAAAGATCTCCAGGCAGATAACCACCCTGATATTGTCAATTATGTCGAAAAGAACTGGATGAGATTGGCATCATTATTATTATTATTATTTAATAATGAACAAACAGCTCTGTTAGCTGATACGTGCATAGCACTGCACTTGTGTTTATGATTTTTTAAATGTTTGAGTAGGTATATGTATTTTAAAACTATTCACAGATGTTGCACTAGTAAACTGATAACTGTGACGGGCAAATTGTTCCACTGGTTAGTGACACAGTTTGGTAAAAAGGTAAAGAGACCACACGGTCTTCATAAGTTTCTTTGAGTGTCCCCGTAGTTTTGTGTTCGAGTTCATTGCATAAAGGTTTTCAATATGATTGACAATTGACATCATAGTGTCCGCTTAAGATCTTGTAAGTTTCAATGGGGTACCCTTTGCGTTCTTCAAGTGATGTTAGTTTCAGTTCCACGAGACGTTCTCTCATTTAGTACTAAAAGGAGTGGAGCCCTATATCCAACATCAGACTTATACAGTAGAGTAGATCAGATGATAAGATGCTGAACAATGAACAAACTTATAATGATAATGACGATAAAGAAATTTACTTATTTTAAAGAAAGAGTGATTCTAATAATGTTTCCTTTTTACAATGTTCTGCAGAAAACGATAAATTACTTACTAGACGTACCTACCTAATCAGTTTATTAATACAAATCAGACAGCAGCCAAGTATTTGTTAAAAAAAAATTGCTTAAGTAAGTAGGTAAAAAATCCTAGTGAATACAAATTATTTCGAGTATTCTCAGAATCGATATCGGATCAGGCGTATTTTGTCACATTCGCAACGTGACATTTAGACGCAAAATGTCACAGTAGCAAATTGTCACAGTCGCAAATTTGCGAATGTGGCAAATTGCGACTGTGACATTTTGCTAATATGACAATCTGCGTTTTTTTTCGTGTCAATTTGAGAATGTGGGCTAACACACTTGATCCTCGATATCAAGTAAAATTTATTTTCTCAGCATAAAGTATAAAAGTAACAGTTGTTCGTTTTAAATAATATGGTATAACGAACTTAATCGCACAATAATATAATGCTCTATTGTGAAAGTTCTTGTAGCTGCTTCACACATAAGCGGCTTTTCTTCTCTGCTATATTTATATTTTTGAATTTACCATAATTGAAAATGTTTCATTGCAAACAATGCGTAATGTGGAATTACCTACCTAGTATTAGTGGTATATAATTGTGAGAGAAAATATATGTTAACATAATGGTAAGCAGCTTTTCATTAGGTACCAAAAATAAACATTCTACTTGTAAACAGATTTGATTTAATAATAGGACGCTAAGACTCTTAAATAATAGGGATATTAAGATTAAAATATAAATAAAACAGGACAAGCGCAAGTCGGAATCGCCCGTCGAGGGTTACATGCAAAAAAAAAAAACAGCTAAAAGTTGAGGAACCAAGTAGTCACTCTTCCAAAGACGTACGTGCATTGTGCATAACATTACTTAACCTTGATAATTGACTACAGATTACGTAGCGTAGGTGTAATTTAAATAACTGACACTTTTTAATTTTTACAAGCTTTTATTTACTTTCACTTGTCCATTGTCTGTCCGTCTGTCTGTCATCAAATCTTGCAACCGGGGGTAATCTTTACCGGGGGTAGACTTCCTGACTTTGCAGGAGGTCGACTAGGTGGGTACCCCAACAGTGCCAGTTATCCTACCGCCTGAGCAGTGATGTGCAAACATTACTGTGCTTCGGTAGGAGGGCACTGTAGCTAGTGAAATTACTGGGCTGAGGAGTCTTAACATCTTATGACTCTCAAGTAAGAAGCGTTGGGGCAGTGCACTGGGTAGCACTGTACTAATTATGGGCATCGTTATCTCTTACCATCAGGAGAGCGTCTTGCTCGTCTTCTTACTTTGTTGTATAAAAAAAAAAATTCACGAGTCATCCACTTCCGAGTTTCCGATTGAGCTGAAATTTAGCATAAAGGTATGTATAAATCGGATGACAGTGCAATATTATAATGACATCGAGCTGATCTGATGATGGAGCTAGAAGGTGGCCATAGGAACTCCGTAACTAAACGACGTGACGCAACCCCATCGAGTTCGTCGAACTCGTCGAATTTGATACGTCTTGACGAGTACTTTGGTGCTAGATGGTAAAAATAATTAATATAATAAAAGCTTCTTTTTAAAACGTTATTTTTTTAAAGCTTTCACTTGATTTGTATTAAGTGTAATAACTACTCTAGAGGTATAGTGCAGAGGTATAGTTAACATTTTTTCCTGTACTACTAAAAATACATTATGTTCCTACATTTGCGACCTTTGCAGTCGCTATATGCTATTTAGAACTTGTAGTACTCAGTACAGGTAGTTCCGAATAGGCTTATTCAGATATCAAAAAAAGTGCCACAAAAATTATCTAAATTAAATGTTTTAAGGTATATATGAAGCATTTGGTTACCTTTAACTTTAATAAATGAGTGAATAAAGATTTAATACAGTCCTTGGGTAACTTTAAACTTTTTTGTCTAACTTTGAACTTTTTTGTCTAACTTTGAACTTTTTTGTCTTACTTTGAACAGGGTTGTTTAATTTAGCTTACTAATTTATTGCATGGAGACGATATGTCTCCGTGCAATAAACTATATGTACATAGTTGTTCTAATAAAAAAAAGGTAGCACTCCGGGAGTGCCGGCAGAAGTGAAAACTTCAATATTAACGTTGTGTTTAATTATAAGTATAAAAATACTATCATTTATGAGGTAGAATACAATGTTTATTTATTGCGCTATCGTACACAAATATGACAATTTATATGTTGTTATTTATAATATTATATCGTTATTTATATATAACATTAAATTTTATCTCTCAGAAAAATCAACTTCCATCCATAATTTCGACGACTTTTACACCATCGTTATTATCAGAATCATCATCGCAAATTTTTACAACTGATACAATTGGTTTATGATAACTGAAGTAAGAGACAAACAGTTTTGATTCGAACCTATTTAAGTGTCTAATAAAAAAAATATAAAATATAAAAAAAAATATCGGGCGCGCGCTTGTCTAAGCCCCCTCTGCCGCCTAAACAGAGCAGCACACTCAGGCACGGTAGAAAGAGTGGGAGATACTAGTTCCTCTCCCTTCCCCTCGATCTTACGCTTTTTCGATCAGCATCACGTGACCCTGACGCGAGTTTGAAAGTTTTTACCCATACAAAAAAGTGCTCAGCGCCGCTAAAGAAGTTTTCACTTCAAAAATCTGCATATACATAAGGGATCCCTAAAATATTTTCTAAATATAGTATACCTATACTTTAACGACCCGTCCATGTAATAAATTACTAAACCATTTTTACACCCTTTCTCAAAGTTAGACCAAGATTCAAAGTTACCCAAGATGACTATAGCAATTAAAAGTTATAAGTTTAATTACCAATTTCATTGATACACACCGAATAACAATGATTACTTCATTACTCAACTCCGAGGTAGATAAACTACCTAAATAAACTCTCATATCAGTTGACACTTGTTGTTGGATAATATAATAATGGTGTAAAAATAAATTCAGACACAAATATAGCTTTTTATCTCGTACGACTGAACACGCTAGTGTAATAAATAAAATATGAGAATTTACAGGCCACTGATCAAGAAAGGATCGCTCGAGCTCAGGATTCTGCAACAAACATGTAGGGCGAGATAACTCTTTATTGCACATCAATTGAAGAAATACCTATAAAAATGCAAAAATTTGATTTTTAAAAGCAAAAAGGTAACTTTTTATAACGTTAATATAATATATAAAAGCTCGTGTCACAGTGTGTGTTATCGAAATGCTCCGAAACGGCTTAATCGATTTTGATGATTTTTACAAGCTTTATATTACTTTCACTTGTCTGTTCTCTGTCTGTCTGTCTGTAATCAAATCTTGCAAGTTTAATTTGACCCACTTCCCGGTTTCCAATTGAGCTGAAAATTTACATGCGTGTGTAAATCGGATGACAATGCAATATTTTTATGACATCGAGCTGATCTGATGATGGAGCTGGAAGGTGGCCAAAGGAACTCTGTCATAAAACAACGCAACCCCATCGAGTTTGGGCTCATTTGATTTGTCTTGACGAGTACTTTATGATGCATGCATGATGCATGATAACAATAATTAAAGCTTGTTTTTAAAAAGTATTTTTTAAATTTCACTTGTTAATGTATGTACTCGTATTTGGTAGATCTGAAATAGGTTGTCAAGTATGTTTAAGCATGTGTATCTAGTAGTTTAATAAATAAATTAAATTGAACCATGTTACTATGCAGAGCAGAACAAAAATAATTGCATCATCGCTAATTGTAGTTTATTATAATCAACCAAGGAAAAGGAGAAGTAGATTTAAGAATGGACTGTGATTTACAAAGATATAATTAATAGTTATTTATTATTTGTTATACAAGAGTGCAAAGTTGCTTTTTGACCGCGTGCTCGGTTTGTATGACCGAGCGATCTAAATTTAAATCACGAGCGCAGCGAGTGATTTAACAATTAGAATCCTGAGCGTTAGCGAGGGAATCAAAAGAGCACAAGGTCGAAAATCTTTGCACTCGAGTGTAACACGTAACTTTTCATTCCCCCTCAGCGAGGAAATGACTAAATTAAAAAAAACATTTACGATCACAAGATACTTTTATTAGGAGTGTTAGGCGGGCGTTTGGCTTGATATTTCTCAACAATTTTTACGTAATCCTTGCGAATGACGAAGTTGCGGTCTCTTTTTGTCTTTGTATTAGGTAAATGAATTAACAATACAATAAGAGGACCCATACACCTACAATAATATTGCACAATGTTGATGATTGCACAATATGATTGATGAGCTCCGAAACCCACACGGTACAATTAAATTGAGACAATAAAATTGAACAAGCATTCTCGTCATAACTTTCTTCAGTGCACCATGTCTGATAAAGATTTGGCTGCAGCTATCGTGTGTTTAATTGTAGCGAAACGGCAAAAACGAAAACGCCGAATCTGGACTAAGGGCTGGTTGATGAAAAGGCCAATCTACAATAACGAACGCCTGTTAAAGGATTTAGAATTAACTGAATTGAAAGATTTCAAGAATTATATGAGAATGGATCCTATCAAATTTAGGCAATTGATTCAGTTGGTAGAACCTTTAATAGAGAAAAAAAATACTGTAACATTAATTTTTTTTTTCAAGTCGTCTTTATTTGCTTTAGGAAACATCTCTTGGTACTTGCTAAGCAACAAATCATAAGCCATACTCTTTTTGTCCCGGTCATGGTACAATTTACTTTTAACATTCCACAAAGCAGGTAAATCACGATATAATTGAATGCACTCGATAATGAATTCTCGTTCCTTTTCTTTCGCTGAAATTTTTTGTGCCATTTTCGCTGCAAAAATACACGCGTGCGTGCGCGACCGCTCCGAACTGTAGACTAAAAAATATTGGGCAATATACCATACACAAGACACAATAAATAAATATTGTGCAATAAAATTTAAAAGTCCTCAATCTTTTGCTCAATGATTGCGCAATCTTCAATACTACCCCTATATGTTCAATAATATTGTGCAATTATCAACATTGCGCAATATTATTGAAGGTGTATGGGTCGCCTTAGTCATCTGAATGTTTCTCGATGTTTTTGACATTAAGTTGTGTTAGTTCCCTAATTCGACATGCTCCGTTCATACCAATAATAAGAACAACCTGTAACGTAAAGGGTATTATAGTAGATACATTGATACAATTGATTAACATGCATAATAAATTATGCCTATGAACATCAATAATTGACTTACTTTTGCCGCTAAATATACGGAATCAGGTGCTTCGGTAAGAAACTTTTCAATTTCAGATGCTGTGAAAACCTTAGATTTTTTTGGTTGATGACCAGATGAGTCTCTCATTTTACTTGTTTTTAGTTTCTTGTTTTAACCTATGAAGAAGGAGTAATATTATAGGTATACTCGTATTCTATAGTTTTCACAATTTGACGTGAAAAGAAAAAAGCGCGCGCACAGATAACAAAAAAATTAAGAGCGCGCAAAGCAAATTAAAAAAAAGTATACCAAGGAGGTTCCACGTTAGAGTTTTTAACAATTTAAAAAAAGTTGTACGCTTAATTCGGTGCCATAGAGGTGGAAGTAAATAGGTTTAATGATGTTTTTGACACACAAACTCGGTGCACACGATCTTCTAAATTCAAATTTACTTTACCCTCTAGAGGATAAAATGGACTTTACCAGTCAGATATCGAAGCAAAAATACATTTTCCGAGGTGGGGGGATGAAAAATTATTTTTCATCCCCCCACCTCGGAAAGTGTATTTTTGCGCTTCGATATCTGACTGGAAAAGTCCATATTATCCTCTAGAGAAATTCAAATTTACTTTACCCTCTAGAGACAAAAACATAATTAAACCTATTTACTTTCACCTCTATGGTACCGAAATAAGCGTACAAATTTTTTAAATTTGTTAAAAACTCGGAGTAAGAACCTCTTTAGTAAACTTTTTTTTTAATTTGCTTTGGGCGCACCATCAGCCTTGCCAGTAAGTTACTTTTGTAACATATTACGTTTCTTTTGAACTATATTTACGTTAGTTGTTTAGATATAATTTACATTTTGAGGCAATAATGTTTTTAATGAATTAATATTATATATAGTACTGTAATCCATACATATAATAAGAATGGAAATTTCTCCCCATTCATTGTGATCCTTTACTAAGGTGAACTGTGAAAATACGCATATGAACAAAACGACGCGAAAAAGTCGCTTGCGCGATCTAGATCGTAAAACATTTTGTCAATTTTTCCTAGGGAAACGTAAAATAAAATAATAAAATAAATAATAATCATTTATATCGGACACATCGCCCCTAATTTACATCAAAATTTTGAAGTAAAAGTAATAGAATATAAAGTAAATTCAATTCAAAAAAATCAAAAAGCAAAAAGTGCGACAAACTAAAAATACGCCATCTATCGATGTGCCTGTAAACGAAAGTAGACCTTTAGTTTAATTTGGGCTAAATTTGTAAATAGTTTGTGTCACTGGTGAGGTGAAACAACACCACCGATTTGAATAAAATTTTCACTAATACGTTGCAGTTTTCTCTACTTGAACCTTAGTGTTGGTTTTAGTCAAATCGGTTTTTAAATAAAAGAGTTATATCAATCTAAAGATTTACTTATCTTATTATATAAAATCGTTCGTACACTTTCGTGCTATCAACGCACAGCCCAAACGGCTGGACGGATCGAGCTGAAATTTGGACAGCGTATTTTTTGGAAAACTTCATCGTGCAATAAGAAGCGATTTTGCGAAATTCCCCCGGGAACGGGAATTATTCCCGAAAAACGTTTGTATGCAAATCCGTAACCGCTGAACCGATTGAGCTGAAATTTCGTGAAATGATTGTTGGGATTGTGATTAGAAACTTTGAATACTTTTTATGTCAGAAATTTACTTTTAAGGGGGGTAAAGGGGGGGTCGAAGTTTGTATGGGAAATTTAGAACCGCTGATCCTATTGAGCTAAAATTTGGCACAAAGGTAGTTTGAGTTGTAAAAAATGATATGGGATACTTTTTATTCCAGAAATCAACCTCTAAGGCGGGATAAAGGAGGTCAAAGTTTGAATGAAAAATCAGTAACTAATGACCCCATTAAGCTAAAATTTGGTTTAGATATAGCTTGAGCCTCTAAAAAGGATATGGGACAGTTTTTAACCCTGAAATTGGCCTTAGAGTGGAAGTCAAATTTTGTATAGGAAATCAGTAACCGCTAGCCCTATTTGATATGGATGTATGTAGTTAGACTCCAAAAAGGACATTTATTTATTGATTTTGAATAGTTTTTAACGCTCAAAAACATATTTTATAAAGAACACATACAAAATACAAACTCTTTTCCGATGTGCCACTATTTTACCCATTATGAAACTAGATGGCGCTGTTCGTCGTTAAAACTCGCAAGCGATTTGTTGGACATGAGTACCTTTTTAAACGACTTATGAAACCAAACCTTTTTGCTATTATGTAGTATTATTTATTAGTATTATGTTTAGTTGTGCATGCTGTGGCATCCTATAATTGTAGGATCACACAGACTAAAGACATAATAGCCTTAAGACTTTAATTGTAATGTGTTTCCTGCGTTGGATGTCCTTAAATAAATAAATTATGCCAAAGGGCGGTCAACAATCCATGTCGTTATTCCTGAATCCTAGAGTTTGACAGACTGCGAGTCAAAAATTTAACACTTAATAATTACTATAAAATTAATGTAACTTTAAAATACCTGATATTAATTATTTTATTACATACCATATACCATATTTGTTGAATAATTTTATAAATAACTAGCTGACCCGGCAAACGTTGTTTTGCCATATAAATAATTAATAGGAATGATTAAAAGTTAATATGAGAGTTACACTGAGATAGCAAAATAATAATTGTTTTATTATAAATATATAATTTTATTATAAATCCGATTCTCACAGATACCGGATAAGCACAAAAAATTTCATCAAAATCGGTCAAACCGTTTCGGAGGAGTATGGCAACGAAAACTGTGACACGAGAATTTTATATATTAGATATATTATTATATATATTCACTTTAAAGTTCCATCACATAATCAGAAAAATCATTGTCCTTAATTTTATGTTGAGTTTGTCTAATTGAATTATTATTATTTTATTAACTTTATGTGAGTAAATTCGTTTGCATGCCTTATTTAATAAAAGTCTTCGGAAGTTCTAAAGTTATTTTTTTTGTTGAGGTGGTTTTTAGGGTTCCGTAGCCAAATGGCAAAAACGGAACCCTTATGGATTCGTCATGTCTGTCCGTCCGTCCATCCGTCCATGTGTCACAGCCACTTTTTTCCGAAACTATTAGAACTATACGATTGAAACTTGGTAAGTAGATGTATTCGGTGAACCGCATTAAGTTTTTCACACAAAAATAGAAAAAAAATATTTTTTGGGCTCCCCATAGAACTAAAACTCATTTTATTCATCAAACCCATACGTTTTAGGTATCTACGGATTACGGATAGGTCTTCAATTATTGAGGTTTCTAATATCATTTTTTATTATTTTAAACGGTTTTATTTAGCTCACTCCGTTTGTTTTATTATTTTTTATTCTTGGGTCAAATTTAGTAAAAAAAAATCGCAAATTTGAAATTTCGCCCTCTTCCTGTCAACCGATTCAAATGAAATTTGGTGTACGCCTTTGGTTCTGGTGACAATATAATTACGTATATTTAAAATTATTTTAAATCCAAGATGGCCGCCGCTACAAAAAAGCGGATTACATTTTTTTTTCCAATCAATATGGGTATCAAATGAAAGGACTTGATAACTAGAATACAGTGCACTATACAAAATAAAAATCAAAGATGGCACTCGCTACAAAATGGCGGATAACCATTTTTTTTTAATCTCATCAATATGGGTATCAAATGAATGGGGTTGACATGTTGAATACAGTGTACTAAAAAGCTGAAAAATAAAATCGTGAGGCACGTTAAATATCTAAATTCTAAATCCCTAATATGAACATTTAAACTGAAAATTGTAGAAAATAAAATTGTTCTTTACTTTTTGTGATTTTGTTGTTAATTGGAGACTCTTAAAAGGCCTGGAATAGCTTTTATTACAGAAACCAAGCTTAAAGGGAGAAAGGGGGATCGGTGTTTTTATGGGAAATTAGTACCCGCAGCTCTAATTTTGCAGAAATTCGAAATAGATACAGCTTGAGCCAAAAGAAAGGACATAATTGAGATAGTCCCTTAGTCTTAGTTCCTTAAGTCAACAATGCATATAGGTGAGAGGGCCTTTCACCTTCCCTCACTTTTAAGGTCAGAGTTTTATGGGCATACCTACAGGAACCACGGAATCGATTTGAGTCTCGGGAATGATAGTATGAGGCATGAGGAACCGATTTAGCTTAAATTCCCAATATAGATAGTTAAAAGGAAAACAAATAGTTTTATGGAATAAGGAATTCTGGAAAAAGGAATCAATAGCCGCTAAATTGATTTAGCTGTAATTTTGTATTAAAATATTTTGAATTCCAGGAAAGTAACACAGGATTGTTTCCTGTGGTAGCGAAAAAAAACTGCATAGAAATACTTGGCTCGATTTTCTTCGCTATCCAGAGCGGGAGGAAATATAACTATGTATACTAATTCAACGCCGCGGGGATGGAAATCAAATCAATTTCGAAATAGCTGCAACAAAATGAAATTTAGAACCGTTGACTCTATCTATTACGCTAAAATTTGATACAACCTTTAGTTTGAGTCATAAAAAATGATACGAGACACTTTTTATCCCAGAAATCAACCTTTAAGGGGAGGAAAGGGGGGGATGCAGTTTGTGTAGGAAATCGGTAGCCGCTTCTTCGTTTTAGCTAAAATTTGGTCAACGTATTCTTAATATAACGTAGGCGACCAATAAGGAGGGATTTTGTGAAATTCCCAGGAGAACGGGAATTATTTCCGAAAAACGTTTGCATGGAAAGTTATTGAATAGTTTTTATGTCAGAAATTAACTATTAGGGAGAATCAGTATTACAGGCAGGAGGAAGGAGAGTCAGAGTTTTAATGGGAATTCAGGAATCACAGAATTGATTTGAGTCGTGAGAAAGATAGTGTGAGAAATTGGTAACCAATAATTATAATTTAACTTAGGTTTAGGTACATTACAGTAGAGATAAGTTTAAGGGTTACCGGGAAAGGACCACAAATAGTTCTAATTCCTGAAAAGAGGCGTGAAAATTTGTGAAGACAATCAACAACCGTTAAACCGAGATAGTTTGACCTCCGGGAAAGGACACAGGACTGGTTCCTGCAATAGCAAAACAAAACTTCATAGATATACCCAGTCCGATATTATTCACTACCCACTGGGTTAAAACTATTTTACGCTCACAAAATCGCGGAGATGGAAATACAATCCTAAATGGCAGCACCAAACTTTCGCTTTATTGACTGTCACGCGCAACGAAGTGCGCGCGGGTCAGCTAGTAGTAAATAATAGTTGAGTTAATTTAGCAGAGTTAATAGAATAAGCCAATTTTTTATAACTTTATCTAGTTAGTAGCAAGATTTTTTCTAAGTATTACTTTTTAGTACCTAACTTTTTTATTAACGATTTCTCACTGTAATAAACTGAAAATGAGAAAATAATCACTAAAACGAATAGGTAGAGTGCTTTTCACGAAAGGAGACCTTTTTGCGGGACGCCACTATTGCATATTTTAAAAGTTTAATTCCCTTAACTTTTTAACGCCTCATAATTTCTCATATTTAATTTCTTAATCAAAAAGGTATTTATTTTATGTAACAAATAAAAATGATTTAAAATATGAAGTCAATAATTATAGAATTAAAAAATTAGTTCCGCTAAATTCCGTGGGACCTCTTTCGTGAAAAGGACTCTTAAGTAAGCGTACCTACGTAAATTAAAATTGAATACTGGTTATTTTTGAAGATAGTGCACTGGCAACGCTGTGCGCATCCATGGTGAGAATAATTAAAAAAAAAACTTTTAGCATTGAGTTATTTCCTCGCTGAGGGGGGATGAAAAATTATGTGTCACACTCGAGTGCAAAGATTTTTGACCTTGTGCTCTTTTGATTCCCTCGCTAACGCTCAGGATTCTAATTAATAAATCACTCGCTACGCTCGTGATTTAATTTTAGAATCCTTCGCTCGCTCGGTCATACAAACTGAGCACGCGGTAAAAAAGCAACTTTGCACTCTTGTATAACAAATAACTATTGTAGCGCGTTTCTAGACAACTACGCGGTATTAATTTCTAATTTAATCTAATTCTGGGATCTGTGGACACAAACTCATTTCTAGTAATAAATAAGTACCTACATGAAAAGAAGAATGTTTGTAAGCGGCTTATAGCTTTTTCGTCGTCTCGTTTGGAAGAACAACTTTCTTTGAAATCGACAAGAATTACAGAAGTTTGCATTAAGAAGGTAAACAGTCATTTAAAAATGAGGAAAAAGTAGTTGGCAATGTTTGCAATGAACAACCCAACTCCCAGAAGTTTATAAGTCGGTGTAATACTTGT
This sequence comes from Hemithea aestivaria, assembly GCA_947507615.1. Taxonomy (NCBI): domain Eukaryota; kingdom Metazoa; phylum Arthropoda; class Insecta; order Lepidoptera; family Geometridae; genus Hemithea; species Hemithea aestivaria. Next base: position 10,113,281 of record OX382323.1, read on the forward strand.
TCATTTTATTGAGGAGGTGACAGTTTATACAATAGCCCTAGAGAGCTTTTAATATACGCATTAACTTAATAGCAGAGTAGAATAAGGTAAATCAGTGCTGCACATTATTATCAATGAAAGGTATAAGGTTGGTTACCTAATGCTTAGCTGTGTACAGGCGGTAGGTAAAGCTAGGTAGGTACACTATTCTAAAGCTGGATGCATACCAAAAACCTAGTGTGGCTGTACACACTTCCATATACACCTACCTAGGTATACTAGTCCAAAGGTTTTACCCGCTGTACAGTAGCTTATATGTGTATTGCAAGGTCTAAGCTATCTTCTATGTCAGCTCAATCGGCCCACCCGTTTAGGCTTGAAAGAGTAATAAATACATACATACATTCTTACAAACTTCGCGTTTATAATACTAGAAGAATTACATCAAAGTACATATTAATTATTATGTGCCAAGTTTGGCGCTTCTATCACAAACTGCACAATCCCCTTATATTAGCTTAGCTAACCGAAGGAGTAACTGCAAAGACGGTGGCGATTGAAAATTCAATTTGAGGCATTACTCCAAACACGCAAGGTAACTAGCTGCATGTAGCTGGCTGCATCCTAATCCAACGTGCCTACATAAACTAAACTGAATTAAACACTCATGAATTGAGTTCAAATTAATAGGAAGCTAATCAAATCTTACTAATATTATAAACGTGAAAGTTTGTAAGAAGATTGAGCAAAATTTTGTATAGAATATAACATAAATCCTGGATTAATATATGGGCTACTGTACAGCGAGTAAAACCGCTGGGCGCAGCTAGCGACATATAATGTAGCATGTAGGACGTGTATCGGTAGTTGTTACGACAAATTCTTGTTACTCGTAACATAATATTATTATAAAATGAATTGTACATTTTTGTATAGAAGGTACGTAAATACATATGTAAAGATATTACAAATACGTATTATATTGTGGCATATTTTCTTCGTCCACTGCATTGTATAATATATAGAGCATAGAGTATTCCAGTTCACTGATATAGAGGTAAATATAATATACATCTAAATTATATGATATAATCTAGGTACTTTAAAAATACCTCTAGATTACAAAAAAAATATCTGATATGAATAAAATTTCATCTTAAAATGTATATTATAAAATTTATATTTCACAAATTATTACAGTTACCCAAAACATCGAACAACAGTTTATAAAAGTAAACATTTAAAAATCCAGCTAAACACAAAATACCTTGTATTTGGAAATCTCTAAATAGTCACAGGTTTATATACCTACCATAAATAAACGTGGAGCTATTTTGAGACCAAACTGCAATTCGAGCTTTGACACACATGCGGAATTTCTCTCTACAAAGAGACTGTTTCTAAAACTTGATGTTTTGAGAGTAATTCATCCGCTTCAGGCTTGAGCGAGAGGCTTTACGTCGGCTCGTTGGCTTTACTCCTATGTACGAAGTGGAAGTCTCATCGCCATATCGATGTAGCCAGATTTAAGGTTATCACTCATTACATCAACCTATCGAACTCGACTCGACAAGCAAAGAATTTGGAGTTTGGTTTTTCACTATTTTTTATGAGTTTTTAATAATGAATATATCACCAAAATTATCAAAAAAAAATACTCAAAAAGGGAAAACAAAATTAAAGACTTACGACGCGTAGGCCACTCAAAACTCACTTTTTATTCATCAAAATTTTCCACAATGTATAGGACAAAAAGCTTAAATTTTAAGCTGCATGTCGAATCGTAGTTGAACCAGAGTAGAGTCGATGTAACGTGTGATCACCTTCACCCCCACATATTCTGTTTATATCCACTAGCACGTATTTGCTTGGGCGAGTTTAACAGCAAACAGTGTATATCCATGTAACTAGGAGTAGATTTTAGATGTAGCCGGAAGACTAAACATACTCGTGTAACTAAGGACTTAATGTGTATGACGTAGACAGAATTAAAGAATTACCTATTGGCAAATGTGTCCATAACAACCAATAACTATGTAGTTGGTACGTTGGTTACATTCTGGACAACAAGGAGATTGAGTTTTGTGGCAAGTGCTATTATTAAGTATATTTTATATTCCTCCTCATCAATTTCGATGATAGCAAGCCTATAAATTTGAATAGCAAACTGGATAGAATACTAAAATAGTTACAGAACATTTGCACAAACTACAAGTCAACCTAAACAAACAAAAAAAAAACAAAGTGCTCTAAATCCCTGTTATCTAGTTTTTGTTGCAGATAAATAAAATAAAAGTTGCAATCGTTTTAGTCCTCTTTCAGTCCGGTCACTTTGAAAGAATTTAAAATACCTTTTTAGGATTTGTTCTACCTGAATTAATAGGTGTATCTGATCGAATCGTAGGGCTATATTAGCGAATCGTAGAGGTAGGTGCATCAGACAGAATGTCACTCCGTCATAGTCACTGATATCTGAGTGATGGCCTCTATTGACCTGATTGCCATTACTGCTTGTTTACATATCTCCGCATTCACTGCCCCTTCGGTAAATAAACGTTTTATACAGTTACTCTTACACGCCGTTTTGGTACTTAGTCGAACAACATAGAGTCCTAGTCCATTCCAGTCCACTTATTTACACATCATCTACTTCAAAAGTCTGCATAGTTTTGTGTTTATATTCATCAGTGCGTTTTGTGCAAAAAGAGGTGACTAGAGAGAACTAAATAACTATTTATATTTAAATGTCTGAACATTCATTTAAATCTTGTTAACGTGCTAGAAAATAGTTGTTTATTAATTATATTTTTGGGAATGCCACGTCGAAAAAAGTTAAAATAAATATTTATTTAGCAGTCGGGAGCCCTCCATATCTACGTCCCTTCTGTATTCGTACAGACTTGTCACATCAGTAATATTTCTCTTATTGCATTGATTACACTCGTGCATGTTAAGAGATAACGAAATTATTGTTTCTCCGAAGAGCTACTCGTATACGTAAACGTACGATTGCCTGATGATTTTAGCTAAATAGCGCCTTATGAAAATACGGAAGTGTATTTACTAGCTTTGCCTCTGAGGTACTGCGCATTATTTATATGATAAAGGCACATTGCTGTGGAGAAAAAAAAAGATTTTAGCAATTTCATATTATTGGGATAAATTTAGGCTGCTAGTATTTAAGGGTGTTGCATCAAAATGGAGCAAATTTGTGATAAAAAAGAACTTGAACAAAACTTGACAACTAAATAAAAAAATATTAATACAATTAAGAAATGTGGTAGATAACATCATCTCCATTTACGCAAATAAAATACTTGCGTCTGCGCATTACACAAAACAATATACCTACTTGAATCGATAAAAATAGATTATAAAAGAAAGTTAAGCCTATAAATATTGTTATTGTTGCGTGTGTACATAATTATATTGTGATATTATATTTATATAAAATATTATTAATTTCTCATGTAATCAAATTTCGTTTTTGTATATATTTTAAACCCCCGACGCAAAAACGACGGGGTGTTATAAGTTTGACGTGTCTGTCTGTCTGTCTGTGTGTGTGTGTGTGTATGTGTGTGTTTGGTAGAAATCGGTCCTAGATGGCCGCCGCTACAAAATAGCGGATAACATTTTTCATCCACGACCCCATTAATATAGGTATCAAATGAAAGGGCTTGACTAGTAGAATACAACGCACTATAACAAATTTAAAATCCAAGATGGCCGCCACCACAAAACTGCGTATTACATATTTTAAAAGCGTTGCGTTGGGTTTTTTTTAAATTTTTAATTTAATTCACTTGTTCTTTATTTAAGGACTCTCAACATAGTATACACATAAGAATTGATATCGTGACTTCAATCAATTAAAGCCTGTGGTTTTTAGGGTTCAGTAGCCAAATGGAAAAAAAGGAACCCTTATGGATTCGTCATGTCTGTCCGTCCGTCCGTCCGTCCGTCCGTCTGTCCATCCGTATGTCACAGCCACTTTTTTCCGAAATTATAAGAACTATACCGTTGAAACTTGGTAAGTAGATGTATTCGGTGAACCGCATTAAGATTTTCACACAAAAAAAGAAAAAAAATCAATACATTTTTAGGGCTCCCCATACATAGAACGGAAACTCAAAACTTTTTTTTCATCAAACCCATACGTGTGGCTTATCTATAGATAGGTCTTCAAAAATGATATTGAGGTTTCCAGTATCATTTTTTTTCTAAACTGAATAGTTTGCGCGAGAGACGCTTCCAAAGTGGAAAAATATGTGCCCGCCCCCTGTAACTTCTAAAATGAGGGAATGATAAATTTACATTTACAATATATGATATACATTACCATGCAAACTTCCACCGAAAATTGGTTTAAACGAAGATCTAATCATTAGTTTTTTTTAATACGTCATAAATCGTAAACCGCAATTTACGTTACAACGAACTACAAAAACTTTTATATTATCATGTTACTTGCTGTTACGGAACCCTTCATGGGTGAGTTCGACTCGCACTTGGCCGCTTTTTCTATTACTCGTTTCTGCAATATGACATACGCGCTAATAAAATATTAGCTTAAAGCAGTATTCGCTAACGAATAAAACTGCATAGAAATCCCATCCCATCCCATCGCGGTATTTTCCTTTACCCAAAGCGAAAAGCGAATATTGCCTAGATTTGCACAAGCTTATAGGTATTAAAAGTACGTTTATGCAATCACCAATTTCTTTCGACTTATTTAAAAACTAAGATATAAAGTTGACTTTTAAGTTATAGCCAGTAAGTAAAATATAAACCGAGACGTTATTTACGGTCAAATCCATTTTTAACCTCGTCATCTTTTGCAATTAAATTTAAAAAAAATGTACAAAATCCAGAAAACCCATTCCAGTAGGAAATCAAATGCAACTTATAGATTTATTAATTTTGCATCTTTTGGTAACTTCAAAGAGGCATTTTACAAAATATAATGTTTGTTTTATAACCTACAAATCCCTACAATTTTGCTACGAATTCGTCTAGTCTTCTTACAGAATAAACTGTATTTTATTGGGCTATATTTGCCGTGCACAGAAAGAAAACAGGCTGAGCACGCGGCGAAGTGATGCACTCGCGTACCCTTGTAATGCACAGACCAGGCAGTACTGCGGTTGTAGTCTGTAGTGGCAGTTTAGTAAACACAAATGTAAGGGGTCAACGTTCTGGGGTTATCAGCGCAGGGCGACGCCAAACGGTCGCATGGTCGACGGAGGTGCCCTGAACACAACCATGTTGCATACAATTGTCGCACACATCTTTCACTCTTATCTATTCGGCCTCAACTTATCTAATCTGTCTTCTTTGTGATCTATTACTTTCACAAAAACTGTATTTGACGATTTATACACATTGTAGTACTCATAATATATTTTATAATAATGATGGCATAAAACTTTTATTTTGCTTTGTTAGTTGTGGGGAAATTTCCGGGAAATTACCTACAGTACATAAATCCAAAAGTGCCTACAGTTGCGTATACAGAATTGATTGACATCTCAAGAACGTAGTGCATTGCTAGGGGTAGCAGTTGGTATAGGAGTCCAGAGTAGTAAACTTTTAAATTAACGCACTTTTTTCTGCACTGTATTGATTAATGAATTTGCTATATCTATACTATTATATAAAGAGGTAATCTGACTGACTGACTCATCATCGTACAGACAAAACCGCTGGACCGATTGAAGTGAATTTTGGCCAGCGTGTTCTTTAGGTGACGTAGGCGACCGATAAGAAGCGATTTTGGAAAATTCCCACCGGAACGGGAATTATTACAACATGGAACATTGAATAGTTTTTAAGTCAAAATTAAATTTTAAGGGGGTGAAAAGGGGGGTCAAAATTTGTTAAAGAAAAATTAAAAACCGCTACCTTTATTGAGCTAAAATTTGGTATAGAAGTAGGTTGAGTGTCATGAAAGGACATCAAATAGTTTTTATCTCAGAAATTAGCCCTTTTATTAGGGGGAAAATGGGGGGGGGGGGGTCAGATTTTATATGGGAAATCAATGAACACTGCTCCTATTTAGCTGAAATTCGATATTGTAGGTGTATATCGAGTCTCCAAATAGGTCACGGAATAGTCATGGTTCGGGGTTTTATCCTAGAAGTCTGAGTGGGAAAAAGGGGGATCAGAATTTGTATTGGATCAGTTACCACTGAATAGATTTAGCTGTTTAGTACAATGATTGTTCGAGTCTTATGGATAGACACCATAAATTGAAGAAATCAATCTTTAAGATGGCAAAGGGAGGCGGTGGAAGTTTGTACGGGAAATCAGTAACCGCTGACTTTATTTACCTAAATTTTGGTGTGGTAAGCTTGAGACTCAAAAAGGATGTGGGATTCCCGGGAAATTATAAAATAATTTAAATAGGTATAATAATTAAATTTTACGCGCTACGAAGTGCGCGCAGGTCCGCTAGTATTATATAATAAAAATATTTGCGTGGATTTTCTGTAGATTGGCGTGTGGCCAATCAAGTGTTCTCTACAGCTTAATGGATGTATTATTGTTTGTTTTTTTTTCTCAATAAAGGCATTTGCCATGTAAAAAAATAGCAACTCTCCTACTCACCAGAAAACTAAAGACAAATTAAATAGTAGATATTCTCTAATTTATTTTAGGTATACAAGATTGCAATACGATAACGTTTTAGTCTGTGCACGATATATGTATTTTGAGCCGTAAGCCTTCAGAAATGGATACACTGAATTCTAGATAGTTTATGGTGATTCAAGCGTAGACGAGGCCTACGCCGTAGGCCGTAGACGCAATGCTATTTAATTTGAACCTTTTGGATATCATGTGTGCGGTTCGCCTCGTCTCGTCGACGCGAAATATCGATTGCGTCTACATCCGATGTGTTAATTACAAATGCACATGTACTACTGAATATTGTGTACTTCATATTGAGTACAGTATTTTATAAGATTTATTTCAGTTATTTTAATTCTCAAGCAAAACTACTATGAGTGACGACTGCAGTAGCCAAAAGCACTACTTTTTGACAAATTTTAACTGAAAGTTGATAAAAAAAGAAATACCCTACCTTACTGATTCGAAATCAAATGCGACTTCCCTTTTTTATATTTCACATATTTTAGTTATACTCGTACAATAGTATATTTTAAAAAATATTTTTAACCTACAAGCTACTTATCGTCTTGAATGGTCGTTTCAACGTCAACATGAAGATTTTGTTTTCGCTAGTTCGCTTAGACTGACCCCAATTTTGGCGTACGCGACTGTTTCGGGTGTAAAAGTGACATTTGTACAAACTTTTGGCGAGTTGGAAGTTAATCATGGCTATTTATATTGTTACACTTAAGCAACGAGTATGTACAGGAAGAAGAAGGGATCTTTTTAGCACTTAAGTTACAAAATTGTGTTTTAGTTTTAATTTTCCTGTATATTTGTAGTGTTTCAATAAAAAGTTTTCTATTCTAATTTATTTATTCCGCGGTAACAGCACCAATAGGTACATTATATCCATTATCCATGCTTCATGCCTTTCATGGTAAACTGTATATTTTCTTCCTCGATAATTAAGACAATAGATGTATTGGATCTATTATAATCAAAAATAGCTTTTGTTTATAGACAATATCTTTTACCCATAAACGACAACCCATGTGAAAGACTATCTAGTCACCGGTATCCATTAGTCCTGTACAATGTAAGTACAGGTACATTCTGCTTTGTTGAAGTTTATTTTTCCATTAGCTGTTATGTAAACAAAGCTGAGATCTACTTAAACAAAAACAAAGATTGGCGCCATCAGGACGTGAACTATGTTTTTAACCCCCGACGCAAAACGAAGAGGTGTCATAAGTTTGACGTGTCTATCTGTCTCTCTGTATGTGCGTATGTGTGAATGAGTATGTCTGTAGCATCGTAGCTCCCAAGCGGATTGACCGATATTGATTTTGTTTTTTTTTTGTATGGAAGCGCAAGCGGATTACATTATATTTTTCCACTAACTCCCTCAATATGAATATCAAACGAAAGGGCTTGTCTGTGATAGTAGAACACAACGAACTATGATAATATATTATTTTAATTCTATGATGGGCGCCGCGCCGCCACAATAATATTGTGAATTACATATTTTAATGCTCGCTCTTTAGCGTTGGGAGATGTTTAAATTTTACTTGTTAAATTTGCGACAGTAGAATAAGTATAGATTCGCTTTACGAACAGGACCATTGATAAATGGGAAACCATGCACCATACTCGTACGGCATAAAATATGAATGTGTTGGTTGTATCATCAAAGTCCAAGCTTGCATTAAAGGAATTAAGTGTCAGAAGTCAGGCCATTCCAGCCCGAGTGTGTAGAGGTACAAGGTTCGCGCTCGACGACTCGAACGATTCATAATAATTGACGTGCTCGTTTGGGCCAAAGGGTAATTAAATTACAAAACGGGACCAGCAAATAGAATTTAACGAAGAGCGCTAGCCGCGGCCAAGGACCGATGCCTGATTGCACACTATGCGCATAAACCACTACCATTATCGACCGAGCGAAGCGAGGTCTTAGAGTCGAAAGCCGCGAAATGCCTGCGTATGGACCAGTTTAACGCTTGACCTCTGGTGCTTAAGTTTGGTTGACGTTTACTTGAAAACGGTTAATCCAAATTAAATGAAATTTTACACACAAGTTAAGAAGGTTAATTGAATAATTGTAGTGAAAAAATTAGCTAAATAGGTTACAGGGTTGCAGAGATATAGGTGACTTAAAGTCTTTACGATAGGTCTGACGATTATTTCAAAACTGGAGCGCTGATAATTTTTTTTCTAACATATACACATTTTTTATAAGCGACACAAATATATTAGCCAAAGTGTATGTTTGTATGTATGTTTGTTACGCGATAACTGGAAAACCAATGGTCCAATCTGCATGAAACTTTGCAAACGCGTAATATAAATCCATAGAATTTTTAAGTTCGAACATGAGCCAAATCGGTCGTAGGGTTCTAGAGTTTTAGAAAATGCTTAATTTCAACGTTACCATAGTTCCAATCTTAATGAAACTTTGCGATCAGGTAGTATAAGCTAAAAGAATTCTCATGTTCGAAAATGAGCCAAATCGATCCAAGGGTTGTAGAGTTATGAAGATGATTAAATTATAATGTTTTGCACAATTTGTTAGGTACATTAAGTTTGAGAAAGATCCTATAGGCAAAAAAGAGCAAGCAAGTTGATAAAGTTAAAGAATTAATAGCGATAAAGTCCAATAATTCGAGAATTTCAAGCAATTTATCATATTTTCAATATATCTTATTTTTAATTATTTTCATATAATTTTTTAGTACATTGCGTAATACCAATAATTGCGTCAATTATAGTCCGGCCGCCTAAAGTTTGCTATTGAAATAGGTGTCACATACATGTAGGTAAGTACACGTTTTGTGCTGTTTTTTAAATCTTTTTATAAACCTCATTTCGCTCGATCGATAAAATATAATGTTATATTTAATTTAAGTAGTATGAAATTAAAGTAAAATAGTTATTTTAAAAAAAAACCTTATTAATAGCGTTATTTTACGCCCATCGCTAATGGCAAGCAACCAAAGTTGGACTTAGTAGTATAGGCATAATTATAATATAATATTATATAATATAATTATGACGACATAACTACGTCACATTGCCTAAAATTTTGTATAAATTATCCCGAACACAATGTACCGGACTATAACTCGCTGTCAAGTAAAATAATATTTTACAGTGGTCGTAGCATGCCAAACGAGATCCCGCTGAAATGTCATGCGTAGAACTGTCATACCATACATTGTAGTTTTGTGAATGTATGTGATGACAGTTCTACTCTTGAAGTTTGGTCGGGATTCTGTGTGGCATGCTACGGCCACTGGCAAAACACGAAAGTGGAGACTATAAACAATAATAAGCAGGTAACAATGTCTGTGGAAGTGGTGATAGAATAAAAAAACTCGCTGAATCGTTTTATGATAAAATATAATTTAAATACATAATGTATATGAATACATACAAATATCATCGACCGAGCAAAGCGAACTCTTAGAGTTGAGAGATCTCTCGGTGGCAGTAAGGTTATTTGAGTAGTCTGCATAACTTTTTAAAACCTAAAGTAATTGTTTGTGCCGGCACATTCAACAATAAAGGTGCACGAGCACACCATAATGCATCGCGGGCCGTGTACTTATAGTCTGCCAAATTTCATAAATATATGGTAACGGCAAGTTCCCTATGAATATTGATTTATTCAGAAGGTCAAAAAAATGTAGGTACGTTTTTGAAGGATAAACGGGTGTATTTTTTTCTACGTTAACTCAGAAGTTTAATTTAACGGGCACCAAGCGGCTATAGACCTGTATTATGGTAAAAATATACAATTCTACGGGATGTAGAGTATAAATTGGTCTTGACAGACATACGGATGACCAAGTGATCCTATTTATTAGGGTTTCGTTTTTTCCTTCAGAGGAACGAAATTCTAAAAAGGATTATATTCAAAAAATCTCGGTACGTAGGTTTATTGAGTTTTAATTTCTCAGAATTTTTATATTTTGAGTTTTAATATTAATGTTAAAGTTCTTGTATTAGGATATATTTAGTCGAGACCTAAAGTCTAAGGTTTATCACGGAAATTGGGCTGCGAGGTCACAGTTCGAGGCGAACTACTAGTTTCACATAGTCGGAAATAATACCAGGTCAATATTAATTTGAAAGGTAGGCAGTCAAAAGTACTTTACAAAAAATATATTTCGCTGAAAACACCATCCAAAACGTTCGCCGAAATGCTATCCGTTCATATTTTGTTGATTGAGCTGTTCTGTTTTTCCGACATGCATCAAAAGCAACGAGTTCTTAGCCTAGGGAGAAGATACGCGGACTTATTTCTATGTGAATAATGCTGGCATTCTGGCGGGGGGAGAGGCAACGCACACTAATACAACGATTCCACACTAATGAATTTTCAGTCATGTCGCTACGAACGCTTACGTCAAAATTATCCAACACTACCATAAATACACGCACACGAACATAATACACACACAGAAACCGCTTGCATGTGCACTAGATGACGCACATTTTACGTTAACAACGGTAGTGCTTGAAATTATCGATACTCACTATCGATACTTTGGTCAAAATATTATTGCATATTATGACGGAAGGTTATAAGAGGTAGGTATAATTAGGTATTTTTCGTAATCTTATATTAGGTTAAATCAGTTTAAAAAATATTTGGCTGAACTAGTGAACCAAATAAACGCGTATCTTGTTATTAAAATTTATGTTGTACTACCTGCGCCCAGCGGTTTTACCCGCAGTACTTATGTAGCCTATATGTTATTCCAGGGTCTAAGCTATCTCAATACAAAATTTCAGCTGCTTTTTACACATAAGGTCTAGGCGGCGAGTACGGGGGTACTCGTCGCCGCAAACACAGACCCACGAGGTGGCGCGCGCGGTGTCTCCGCGCGCCCCTTGAGAGGGTGGGGTGAAACTCCTCTTCACCCCACCGCGGAGGGGTCCTCCTGTCAGTGAGGACCAAACGCCGTCGGGGCAGCGGATGAATGCTTCGGCGTACCCGTTGCCCCGGCATTATGGCGTCCCGCAGGACACCCCCAGGTTTTTTAGTGGGTATCCCCGCCGCTCTCATCTTTGGCGGGGGAGTCCCACATACCGCCCCGCGCCCCCCGGCGTGGGGTGATGATGCGTAACGCATTTTTCCTGGGATAAAAAAAAAAAAAAAAGGGAGAAGATATGCGGACTAATTTCTATGTGAAAAATGCTGGCATCTCTGGCGGGGGGAGAGGCAACTCACACTAATATAACGTTTCCACACTAATGAATTTTCAATAATGTCGCTACGAACGCTTACGTCAAAATTATCCAACACTACCATAAATACACGCACACGAATATAATACACACACAGAAACAGCCTGCATGTGCACTAAAGATCATTCACAGTTATTTTACCTCTAGCCTTTACGTTGGCTAGCCTGAAAATTATGTTGCCATGTCACGTTAGTATTGACTTCCCCATTTTAACCCCCAACGCAAAAACGACGAGGTGTTATAAGTTTGACGTGTCTGTCTGTCTGTGTGTGTGTGTTTGGTGGAAATCGGTCCAAGATGGCCGCCGCTACAAAATGGCGGATTACTTTTTTCTTTCACAACTCCCTCAATATGGATACTAAATAAAAGGGCTTAATAAGTAAAATACAGCCTACTATATAAAATTTAAAATCCAAGATGGCCGCCATTAAAAATGGTGAATTGTGTATTACGTTTGGGGCGGGGGTTTTTTATTTTTTTTATTTTATTCACTTGTATTATTTTACAGTGCTGTAAGTAGGTACTTACATGAAATTCCTGTTTCGAACCTACCTAATATTTTATATCATATTGATAGTTCGCAGTTACCACTTGTTCATGTGTTAACCATCCGATATTTTTATAGATAAATTCATTCTCTTCATAGGTAATTGAGTTTATGGGCATTGATAAAGCTTGGGATTATAATAATAATTATTAAAACAACGAGTACAAGTGACCTTATCAAGTACAAAAAGTAACGTTTTAACAAAAAAAAGTGCAAGCATTTTTGAGCCTTTCATACCATACAATGTCCCTACGCTCTACACTTATTAACTTTAAGTTTTAGATTTTGATAAGATTTCTACTAAAAAGTCGATATCGATATTTTTTTTGTCTCGACATGTCCCAACTTGGTTTTTGTTCCAGTGTGGCCATTGTATAACTTTCTTTAAATTACCTTTTTTTGAGCGTAATAAATATTAATTTATAATAAAATATTCAATTAAAAAAAAAGTCTAAAGAAAATTAGAAAAAAATTTCAAGTAGGTATGTACCTAATAGAAAAACTTGTACCTAAGAAAAATGTAATGTATTTAATTTTTAATACTAAATTGAAGAATTTTGCAAAGGCAGTTTTTGAGAAAAATATATTATTGAACGTTTTTTAGTATCAGGCATCAGGGACCTACGCTACGATTGTTTTGAAATCATTTATGTGAAAATCGCTAGATTGGTTGTCTCTTTTCCTTTTTGAACATAGGGTGGATAGTGTTTGGGACTGGCCGACCCGCGGTTTCACTTTATGTTTTGATTTGTTATAATAACCTAGTACCTACTCTCAGATATGTTTATATAGATTTTGAGATATCCAGGCTGGTTATTTATACATGTTAATAATTAGGAATATGAGTGTTTTTGTTTAAATGTGTATAATAATATGAATACCTACTGGTTTTTAGTATTACAATAACGGACGTAAAATAGACGTTGATAATATTATATAACTACTCATACGTAAAATTTACCCCAAGTTAGGTCTTGCATGATTTAGTGGCAACACATAGTAATTTTTAGTATTTTGCTTATTTTTTGTATTTTTAGTTGATATTTCGACAAAATTATGGTTAAATATGGAAAGTAACATGATCCTCTTGTAAATTAAATGTTTTCTCATCGCGTTTTGCACCATAAAACCCTACAATTGGCCAATTTCTGCTCACGACTTTCCCTGTTGCGGTCGTTTGCTGAATGACGCGTTAGTGTCACAACTAGTTTTAATAAACAAGCCGGATTGGGAATGAGTGCTTTGTATGTGTGTGTTGGCAGCGGGGGTCGCCTAGTGGTTGCTCATCCTGTTTGGCTAATTCATCCGAGATCAAAAGAGTCAAAACTCGTGATTTTGTAATATAAATAAAATGAATTCACGTATTTCGGATACAATTTTGTTTATTTAAACCAAAAATGTGAATATTGCTACGTAAAATTGTACAAAGGTCATTCACCTCAATTTCCCCGGCCACATTGTTTTTCCACCTGATCGTAGAGCAACATAATAATGAGCCTTGTGTTATCGATGACCGCATTGTCGCTTAGCATCAAGCGATACCGTGGTCAAAAGGCCAACCTAAAACGAATAAAAATCGTATACGAGTGGAAGCGGGTTTCTAGCTCTAGATTCAATAAGGCCTATCGTTAACTACCCTAATACAAGATTTTATAAACTGGCAATGATCGTAGCAAGTAGGTTCACTTTTCAATAGACAACTTTTTATAAAAAAAAATGTTTTTTTTAAGTCAACTTATTAAAAGCGTTCTTAAAGCTTACGCACCTGACCTGTAGCTTTATTAAAACTAGTAGTTCGCCTCGAACTGTGACCTCGCAGCCCAATTTCCGTGATAAACCTTAGACTTTAGGTCTCGACTAAATATATCCTAATACAAGAACTTTAACATTAATATTAAAACTCAAAATATAAAAATTCTGAGAAATTAAAACTCAATAAACCTACGTACCGAGATTTTTTGAATATAATCCTTTTTAGAATTTCGTTCCTCTGAAGGAAAAAACGAAACCCTAATAAATAGGATCACTTGGTCATCCGTATGTCTGTCAAGACCAATTTATACTCTACATCCCGTAGAATTGTATATTTTTACCATAATACAGGTCTATAGCCGCTTGGTGCCCGTTAAATTAAACTTCTGAGTTAACGTAGAAAAAAATACACCCGTTTATCCTTCAAAAACGTACCTACATTTTTTTGACCTTCTGAATAAATCAATATTCATAGGGAACTTGCCGTTACCATATATTTATGAAATTTGGCAGACTATAAGTACACGGCCCGCGATGCATTATGGTGTGCTCGTGCACCTTTATTGTTGAATGTGCCGGCACAAACAATTACTTTAGGTTTTAAAAAGTTATGCAGACTACTCAAATAACCTTACTGCCACCGAGAGATCTCTCAACTCTAAGAGTTCGCTTTGCTCGGTCGATGATATTTGTATGTATTCATATACATTATGTATTTAAATTATATTTTATCATAAAACGATTCAGCGAGTTTTTTTATTCTATCACCACTTCCACAGACATTGTTACCTGCTTATTATTGTTTATAGTCTCCACTTTCGTGTTTTGCCAGTGGCCGTAGCATGCCACACAGAATCCCGACCAAACTTCAAGAGTAGAACTGTCATCACATACATTCACAAAACTACAATGTATGGTATGACAGTTCTACGCATGACATTTCAGCGGGATCTCGTTTGGCATGCTACGACCACTGTAAAATATTATTTTACTTGACAGCGAGTTATAGTCCGGTACATTGTGTTCGGGATAATTTATACAAAATTTTAGGCAATGTGACGTAGTTATGTCGTCATAATTATATTATATAATATTATATTATAATTATGCCTATACTACTAAGTCCAACTTTGGTTGCTTGCCATTAGCGATGGGCGTAAAATAACGCTATTAATAAGGTTTTTTTTTAAAATAACTATTTTACTTTAATTTCATACTACTTAAATTAAATATAACATTATATTTTATCGATCGAGCGAAATGAGGTTTATAAAAAGATTTAAAAAACAGCACAAAACGTGTACTTACCTACATGTATGTGACACCTATTTCAATAGCAAACTTTAGGCGGCCGGACTATAATTGACGCAATTATTGGTATTACGCAATGTACTAAAAAATTATATGAAAATAATTAAAAATAAGATATATTGAAAATATGATAAATTGCTTGAAATTCTCGAATTATTGGACTTTATCGCTATTAATTCTTTAACTTTATCAACTTGCTTGCTCTTTTTTGCCTATAGGATCTTTCTCAAACTTAATGTACCTAACAAATTGTGCAAAACATTATAATTTAATCATCTTCATAACTCTACAACCCTTGGATCGATTTGGCTCATTTTCGAACATGAGAATTCTTTTAGCTTATACTACCTGATCGCAAAGTTTCATTAAGATTGGAACTATGGTAACGTTGAAATTAAGCATTTTCTAAAACTCTAGAACCCTACGACCGATTTGGCTCATGTTCGAACTTAAAAATTCTATGGATTTATATTACGCGTTTGCAAAGTTTCATGCAGATTGGACCATTGGTTTTCCAGTTATCGCGTAACAAACATACATACAAACATACACTTTGGCTAATATATTTGTGTCGCTTATAAAAAATGTGTATATGTTAGAAAAAAAATTATCAGCGCTCCAGTTTTGAAATAATCGTCAGACCTATCGTAAAGACTTTAAGTCACCTATATCTCTGCAACCCTGTAACCTATTTAGCTAATTTTTTCACTACAATTATTCAATTAACCTTCTTAACTTGTGTGTAAAATTTCATTTAATTTGGATTAACCGTTTTCAAGTAAACGTCAACCAAACTTAAGCACCAGAGGTCAAGCGTTAAACTGGTCCATACGCAGGCATTTCGCGGCTTTCGACTCTAAGACCTCGCTTCGCTCGGTCGATTACTTTATTACGTTGCAAAATTTTAAAAATTTAATAATACTAACGTTATACAAGAAAAAGTTGGTTTGAACCAAAAAACAAGAATGTTGGATAGGTACTACAGTGACTAAAAAGATGTATCTTACTTCGGCTAACGTATAAATTTAGCTATAGGTATAGAGAAGAAACGCAGGCTACTTTTTAAGTACTTCACCTGCAGAAGATTTTTTTTATGACGTTTCACATTTATGATAATGATAAGGCTATTTAGGTGTTTAAAATGAGTGTAATTTAAAATGAGTGAGAGGGTACATAATATTTTTACATGAATAAATAAAATATGATAAAATAGAAAAAGTAAAATCACCGCAATAATAAATAAATAAATAAATAAAATAAGCCTTTATTTCTGATTTTTGTTTTTTACAAAGTATAGTTAGTTTTAAATTAGTTGTGTGTCAGTTTGCCCCTTGGCAAAGGCCTCCCCTTGACTTTTCCAACACTGCTTGTCCATGGCGCTCCTACACCACATAGCTCCCGCAGCCGCCTTTATTTCATCTTCCCATCTTTTCCTTTGTCTCCCTCGCCTCCTTTTTCCATCTCGAGGGTACCAGAGAGTGACATCTTTTGCCCATTTGTTTTTCCTACTCCGTATTGTATGTCCAGTCCATGTCCATTTAAGTCGTTTCACTGTGTATGTCACATCAGCTACACCAGTTGTTGCCCTTATGTCAGTCAGTTTTATTCTGTCTTTCAGTTTGACATTTAGCATGCTCCTCTCCATCCTGTTTTGGCACACTTGCAGAGCATTTCTTTGTTTGTCTGTTAATGCCCATGACTGGCACCCGTACGACATGCATGGCAGTACACAGGTATTAAATAATTTTCTTTTGTCTTTCATTGCAAACTGTGGATTCTTCATAATTTCTTTGAGTGACCAGTACCTTCTCCACGAGTTGCTTATTCTCGTTTCTATTTCTTTTTGCATTTGTTCTTCTGGTGAAATTATTTGTCCCAAGTATGTATATTGTTTTACATATTCTATAATACTGTTGTTTACCTTGATCACACTTTGGAACCCATTGGTCATTAATTTTGTTTTGTCAGTATTCATAGACAGGCCCACTTCTTCACTCACTTCCGCTAGCTGTTGTATCATAATTTGTAGATTTTCTGGTGTCTCTTCTATGATGATCAAATCGTCCGCGAATCTCAAGTGGTGTAGATTTAGCCCATTTATATTTATGCCATAGGCTTCCCAGTTCAGCTTTCTAAAAACGTGTTCTAGCACAGCTGAGAACAGTTTGGGTGAAAGTGGATCTCCCTGTCTAACACCTTTTTCTATATCAAATTCTTCCCCAACTTTTTCTGTTTGTATCTTAGCTGTGGGGTTTTTATATATTTCTCTGATGATTCTTATGTACTTTATTGGAACACCTTGGTCTCTCAGAGCTTCCCATATATACTTATGTTTTATGGAGTCGAATGCCTTGTTATAGTCGATGAAGGCTAAATAATATACCTTGCTATATTCATTATATTTCTGCGCTATCTGTCTTATTGTGTGTATATGGTCTAAAGTCGAGTAGTCACTTCTGAACCCCGCCTGTTCTCTCGGTTGATTCTCTTCTAAGTTGCTGCTTATTCTGTTTAGTATAACTTTGGAAAATATCTTGTATAGGTTAGGTATCAAACTTATCGGTCTGTAGTTATTTATTTCGTTTTTGTCACCTTTCTTGTGTAGTAAGACAATTGTAGATTTTGACCATTGTTCTGGCAATTTTTCCTTTTCTAATATTTCATTAAATAGGTTTGTAGTGTATTTAATTATATGTTCTGAACACCCTTTAATGATTTCATTCGATATTTGGTCATCGCCTGGTGCTTTACAGTTTTTTTGAGATTGAATTGCTTTTTGAACTTCACTAGCCAGTATTGTTGGGACTGTTTCCACCGCAATACCTACTTATTATTATGTAATATTATATACTACTTCGCCAAACGAAGACAACAGTAAAGAGTTCATAATATCTTCTTATATTATATATGCGAAAGTATGAATGTGTGTGTAAGTTACAAAAAATATGTAATATATTTTCTATTTACTCATAATGTTGTATGTAGGCTATCATAAGTTCAGTTTTTCTATGTCCAGGTCAAAAGTGATCTGGTAAATCATACTTGCTCGAAAAATCATAGCAATGTCAGAATAACAGTACTTATCGGAATCATGATGTTATGTTTTTGACGTGGTGGGATTTCCACAGGTCTGATTCCCCGGGAATCCCAATTAACTGGGAAAGTCATTTAGATGCAGACGGTTGAAACCCATTTTTTAAATAAAATAAAATTACATTATGTTTTTATGCTTTATTCCTAACCTATCGACTGCGGGCTAGGCCTAGGTTAGGAATGAGAAAAAATATATTTATTCCTAACGTATCCCATGTACCCTATGTATCGTTCCTAAGGTAAACCAATTGCGATAAAGGTAGGTTTTCTTATAGCTTATGAGGTACTTCGTAAGTACTAGGCGTTCAGACACTTTAAGAGCTGGGCACAACGGTTTCCCATTCAAACAAAAAATGTGTTTCATTACGATTCATCGAGACTTGCGCTATTTGGCGCTAACAAGGCAAGAAACAAACAAAAAC
Organism: Hemithea aestivaria; assembly: GCA_947507615.1. Taxonomy (NCBI): domain Eukaryota; kingdom Metazoa; phylum Arthropoda; class Insecta; order Lepidoptera; family Geometridae; genus Hemithea; species Hemithea aestivaria. The sequence continues at coordinate 10,132,256 of OX382323.1, forward strand.
AATCGAATAATTAATTAAGATCCATCTTCATTCTTAAGTCGCAGACAAAAAAAGCTTTTATAATTAATGGAATTGAAAGTAGTAAAAAATATTTAAGCTGCTAAAGAGTTATCCTTAACTGAATCAATACATAAGCTGTTTGGACAATCCATTACTGAATTTTATCATCATCATCATCATTTATTATTATATTGGTCATACCCCTAAACATCAGCTATCATGTTAGGCGTACAGATTCAACTAAAAAATGAAGTTCTTCTGAACTTCTGTCTACTTGAGGCACCAGAATATTTATTCGTGACATTGTTATATTCGAATAGATATTTATTAGATGTAGACACATTACAACGAATACATTCCAAATAATATTATTATGATAAACAACGAGCCCAGAAGGTAATTTGTTAGTTCACCATTAATGTGTAAATACGATGAACACGACACTACTGATATCATTCAATTTTACTGCTTTAGAAGCGACCTCTGATAACCCGAGCAAACTATCGAGCATCTAGGAGACGGTCTCCTTAATGACACTGACAGTCGTCATTTCACCAAATACACCAAAGTTCATTATTATTTTTTTATGTTGAGACAAAAAACTCCTCTTGAATGAAAAGCGCCTTTTATTAGAAAATACCACATTGACTCTATTTTGTTTTAAGCTGGACAAAATGATCTTTTGTGGGTGGCATGAAGGAAGAATGGACAATAATATTTTTCCATTCAACAACTTTGATAAAAAGAAACACGGAAAACTAGGTATGATGTAAAAACAGGAAACAGAGCGCATTTTTGTGGGACCTTTTTATCACTGGATCGCGTCAACACTGGTGAGATGCGACAACATAGAGCTCGATTCAGATGCACCAACGTGATGCCTCACTTTTAAGAGGACAAACGTTCATTATTTTAGATGAGTCACAGTTTAAAACAAGTGACGACTTCAATTCCCGATAAAAAAAGCATCGCGTAATTAAAGATACTCTTAAATCTCCGAAGATCAATTGAATGGTCAATAAGAAACGACTTAAGGGTCACGGGCAACCTAATTGTTGTCTTTTCAATATAAATCACTATAAGCCTCCAAAACTCGCACAATGTACAGCATTAAACTTGTGGTCACGCATCTCGTGATTGCGTTAATGTTATTAATTGTAGGAATGATACTGATAAGCGTTATTTCAATAATAATAAACCCAGTGTGAGGGGAAATTTACTGGATGTCGTTTGTCGTTGTCTTCTTTTGGCAAACAAACTGAGTGGAAATAACATATTACAATTTCGCGATCTCCATACAAAGGGGTCAGTCGGAAGTTTTGAACCCTCAGAAAGCAGTAGGTACAAGTACAGCAAAACAGTGGTCAGCCCTAGCCACGGCCAGGGTGCCGCCCACTCCACAGATAACGAGCCGATTCTCATCTGTGGAGCGCTCTCCTTATCACAGACATGTTGTTTTCTCATTCAACTTGCACATTATTTTTAAGTTAACTTTGAGTCCGTAACGGTCATTAATCAATTTGTTCGACGTACTCGACTAAGAGCTTACACGAATTTGCAGGGTGAGTTCGCGAAGGCACACGACAGAACTGCACAGCGTAGTGTCTACACGGGAAGATGTAAGAGTGACTGTTACTATCGACTTGCCTTAGATTGTCGAAGTTCAGTTTGAGTCTCGTGATAGAGAGACCGAGTTCGCGGAAGCTGTGGTCGGCGAAGTCAGGTAGCTGGGAGTAAGAGATGTCGAGGCCGATCTTGGTCTCCGGGCTGAATTTGTCAGTGAGGGCTCTGGCGATCTCCTCGTAGGCATTGATCCTCTGGCAGACGACTAGGATGGTTCCGGTGCCGGTATCCTCTCGTCGACAGGTGCACGGTGAGATCTCCCGTCGCATGGCGCAGTGCAGGCTGGCTCCGGCACCGATCTGGCCGGCCAGCGCACAGAGCAGCAGCGCGGCGGCTAGCGCGTGCTTGTGCGCGATCATCGTGTGTGCCGAGCGGGGCTGTTCGCGCTACTGCGGCCGGCGAGTGGTGTCGGCGCGCGCGCACTGTGCCCGCACCCGCGCCCGCGCCACCCCGTCGCTGCATCCATACACACATCACATCGCATCCCCCGGCTATATATATACGATAACTAAATCAACAAAACGGCGAGTCACGTCTAATATTGTTGAGAATATCTCAACTACGGCTTCGGACAATTACGATGTCTTTCATCAGGTGGTCAGGCCTCGACGCTTACGTTAAATATCGTATTATACAATGTTGAGCGCTACTTTTGCTTTGTTAGTAACCCAAAACGGAGTTGCACTTGCGAGCTTTCTGGCTGAAAGTTCATGTGGTACTTAAACTTTACAAAGTCCACCGATAATATTATATAAGTACCTAGGTACCCATAATATAACGATCTGGTAAACGTTTGGTTATAAAAATATTTTTAGTATTCTAGAGCGGATATAGATTTTTTTTTCAAATGTTTACCTAGTTTTACAAGAAGTGATAGAGATAGTTATGACTCATTTTCATTTCATATTAAATGGCCCTTTTATTTACTTTTTAAAATTACATTAATGTAAACTTCTACTTCTAGAAGTTTCTCTACTTTACCTTTCATTGACGTGAGCTATGAAAAAGCGACTATTTATTGGAAATAGCCATTTCTAGGAAAGTTTAATCGTGGTTTCCGCCGACTAAAAGTTCCCAGAATTGATCCTGTGAACCTGGCAGGTCGTGGAATACACAGTTCAAAGTAACTTTTTCCAATTCCCGCACGTTATATTCGCAGCAATTTGCAGTTACGGAAAATATTTTGATAAAATGTAGAAACATTTTTAAGTTTTCGAGAGTCCTTTGAACATTTTTTAATGTTGACGGTAGTACAACAACACTCAGAAGACTCTTCTAAAATGTTTACCTGAAAACTGGTATTGTAGCGAAAATATTCCATGGACCAAAATAGGTAGGTACAGGAAATGAAAGACAAACAAAAGAAACGAAGCACCTATAAGCCAGCCCACTTGCTTACAGACGGGGACATGTAAAAAGTACCTATATCGCGCGATTTCAAATCACGCGCGATCTTTTAATTCGCGCTAGTGCTAGTGCAGTAACTAATTTTGAATATTAGCTCTCCATATTATCTGTCAACAAAAAATAATACAAAAGTGAAAGAATTACTTCGATACGTCAATTAGTTTCCGATTACTACAACAAAAACTAGTATAGGTATTTGTATACATACAAGCTTAACTGTAACAAACTTTCAACCGATTTGGCATAACTATTAGTATTCTCCCTTATTGTATTTCGCGTGAATAAATTCAAGCAAATCAGTTCGCGGTGATTTCACCCTATCCGGACAAGGTTTAAGAGATCATAATAGAAAATATCCTAGTTTTATTCTGAGAGCAAGACAGTGTTAGTTTCGGATAGGTAGGTGCGCTATATATGACTATAATATAATCTTTGTATATGACCTTATCAACGGGCCAAGTTTGTATTGATAAAGATGAACTCAGTTATCTCAGATATTTCTTGTTCGTATTAGACTTTCATCCTATATATCGATAAATACATGAACATAACATTAATATAATGTACTATCTTGTGTACTCTATGCTTCGGTTTCTTTAAAGCCTGGCGTAAAACTAAGGCGTTCCGCACTGCAACGCATCGTATAACAAAAGTCCATCTACGTACAATTCATATCAAAATTAACGCAAACTACGAGTATGTACTGTATATATGTTACGGCTAAAGTCCGAAGTGCGGCTACACCTAGGTTTATCCGGTTAAACCTAGGTGTAGCCTCACTTCGGACTTTAGACGAAACATAATATATATGTAAGTGCGCCGCACAGAGCTGTTTTCCGCCTATATTGTGCATTAGTTTCAATAAATTGTACGAAAGCGGATTTTTTCATGCGATGTGTTGTGGTGCGTTCTGCTGTTGTTTGCAGACCTGTGACACACCGTGATGCATGGTCCAGAGCATACAAATTAAGCCAACGCCATAAAAACTGTGAACCAAATTCAACGCGACCGCTTTTTTTCTGGGATATTCGCATTCGAAATATTGGGCGAAAAACTCAATTCACACACAAATAAATTGGCTCTAGCAATGTAATCAAAAATACCTTTCACATGTTATAACATCGCTCATCTCGATTCAACTCAAAAATCGAATCGAACGTCAAAAAATCCTTTGAGTCATGCAACATCCAATTCCCAAACCGAATGTCCATCAAAAAATAAAAAATATGTTTGCTAAAATAAATATAAAAGCATATTTTTACTCAGAACACTTCTGCAGTGAAAAAAGGTTTTTCTGATAAAAGTGCTTTTTGAATATATAATATTATGCGATATATATTAGGTCTGACAGGACTAAGGGCGAATTAGTCACGAATCAATTCAACAAGTTTCTAAAAAAGATCTAATTTAGACTTTAACTTGGAAGATTTAAGCTATTTTAGTCGCGGCTTAGTTTATATGGTTCCAGCCAACTTACAAATATATACTTGGACTAGTACATCTTACTAATCTCACTTCTTACTAATAATATAAACTTGAAAGTTTGTAAGAATGTATGGATGTCTGGATGTATGTTTGTTACTCTTTTACGTTTAAGCGGGTGGATGGATTGAGCTGAATTTGGTATAGACGTAACTAAGACCCTAGAATAACACATAGGCTACTACAGAAGAGCGTGTAAAACCGCTACTGCACTGCTACTGTTTAAATGACAGGCACATACACAGTTCCAACGCAAAAACGGTAAAAACTCAGTTGTAACTTACGCTACGATGTCCAAACTGAAAATGGCGGTCAAAGGTAAAAAAACAATAATCAATTTGATGAAATTTTAATTGAAATATGAACAGACAAACATTGATGTAATTTGTCACCTCACTGCTGCTGAGCCTAAGCGGTAATCTCAACTGATCCTATTCGAATCGAGTGGTACAACCGGCAGAACCAGTATAAGCTATGATTGTGTGATTTGTAATAGTATACTCGTATGTTAGGCGCTCTACACATTTGTATGGCCGGTCGCGGCAGCATAGTCTAAACTTCTATATTCTATAAAGTTACCGGGGGTAGACTTCCTTTGCAGGAGGTCGTCTAGGTGGGTACCCAAACAGTGCCAGTTATTCTACCGCCTTGTGATGTGCAAACATTACTGTGCTCCGGTAGGAGGGTACTGTAGCTAGTGAAATTACTGGGCTAAAGAGTCTTAACATCTTATGACTCTTGAGTAAGAAGCGTTGGTGCAGTGCATCTAGAATTTCACATCATTGTGAAATCCTAAATAGCACTGTACTGATTATAGGCAGGGTTATCTCTTAACATCAGGAGAGCGTCTTGCTCGTCTTCTACTTCATCACATAAAAAAAAATGTTTGTTCTCATGTAGATAGATACTATGTAGCCGATAATCTCCAAAACAACTGTTTATTTATTTATTTATTTAATAAGTATTTCGACATCACATGTATTATAGAATTTTCAAGTGGCATATTAACATTGAGTATAGTATCTGATACATATGACAATTTAGAAATACATAACATTACCAAAAGATTTATAGGAAAATTAATTAAAACTAATTAAATCTAATTTTAAACAATAATGAAATTCTATTATAATATTAAAGATATTAAAACAAAAATTAAATTCTACACAAACAAAAATTAAATTCTCTCAGACAAAATAAGAAAAACAACTGATTGAGCTGAAATAGGTAGGTATGTAAATTTCTAGAATGACACATAAATATACACAGCGAGTAAAAATGGCAGCGGATGTCTTCTTCGGCGTACCCACTGCCCCAGCATTTTGGCGTCCCGCAGGAAAACCCCCAGGTTTTTTAGTGGGTATTCCCGCCGCGCCCATCTTCTGCGGGGGAGTCCCACATACCATCCCACACCCTCAGCGTGGGGTGATGACGCGTAACGCATTTTCAACAAAGAAAAGGCTATACTTAAAAGCAAACTCTTATTATCGAACCGAATCCGCCAACCCGATTAAGTGTGTAGCACCCCTTACAATTCTGACAAGCATGTGGCCAACCGGATATGAAACTAGTTTTTTTAAATCATCGGACAGTGCGCTACCGATATATGGAATTCGGAGAATCCTTGCGCCACATTCTAACTTTAATTAAAGCCATTTCAATTCAATTTAAACTATGATTGATATTTATTATATTATAACGCCGCATTATGCAATACAGTTTTAAAAAATGTAACAGCTAATGCTGAACCAGTTCTGCAACAAAGAATTTATTTTGAATAATTGCAACATATTATGAAGTATTCAAAATCACGGATACGTTGTATTTTTTACGTTACGTAATCACGTCGTATTTTTTATAACATATTTTTAATATATTTAATTTCTTCTGTTAAGTTTATATATTTAAGAATTAAAAATAAAGTGCACATTATGATATTATAAAACATATTTTAAAGTAGGTTAACATATTATGCTCAACATTTCATTTCTAGACCCTACGCATTTCTAGATAATACGCTTTTCATATTAGATCATATTAGGAACTATGAACAATTTTCTTGCCTCAAGAATTTTATGATCTGAATGTTCGGATACGGAGCCAGGTATTTCAAAGTTCAGTGTACGTTAAGCGTACGAAACTTGAACCTGGCAGGTCAAAGGGTTTGCTGGTACATTCAATAAATCAATCGCGCTTGAAAGCTTCGGCAATCTGCGCTGCGGTCGTAATCCAATGCATGGCGTACTTCTCTCTAATCAGCAAACCTTATGCTATAGAACTGCCAAATCTAGGTCCTATTGTACCAAATTAAAAGTCATCAAGGTTAAAAATCTTAGACACAGAATTATATCAATTAAGATGTCGCGGCTTAATATTTTCAACTTTAAATAAAAGCATGTCAATATCTTCATTTATCTCGTTTTATGTTTATTTCCTATAAAAATCTCATGTCACAGTGATTATTAACTACTCTGAAACGGCTTAAATTTTTTTATGATTTTTGTGTGTACTGTTTGTTGGTCTGAGAATTCGTCGTAAGTTGAACAGACAAAGACGAAGTTGTAGCTCAGTCAATAAGCTTATAATATGTATAAATATTGATTGCGACGGTGACCGCGTGCTGATTTAGGCCTTTACCACATTTAAGGGAAATGTAATCGAGGATCTCCCGCGTCGGAACGCCAATACCTGATATTGCATAAAAAATAAAAATACCACTAAAACGGACGAGATGAAAAGAACAGAAGAAATAATAAGAAAACTAACGAATTATGCCTGCTCGTAAAGTAGACTCATGGTTTTTGTAGTAATTAACGTTGTTTAGACTGAAACTGTATTTTTGTCTTTGTTTTTAATCTGAAAACCATGTTTTGACAAACGTCTAAACAACTAAAAGAACTTTAAGTTTATTTGTATTTACGTTAGATACCATTATACCTATTTTTATGGGTTATTCATTTATAGGCCAGCTCCACTTGTGGCTCTCTCACTATGTGTGGTAGTGTCAAATTCTCGAACAAAAAAAGTACCTTTTAAATGAGAATTTGACACTTCACACAAATAATTGCACGAAGTGGAGCGCGGGCTTTAGAAACACTTGTAACAAGTGTAAGTGGCTCGATATAATTCCCATTGGCCTTTACTTCCTAGCAACATGAAATGGGGGTAAAAGTGTCCAGTCGCCACCCGGAGGCAAAAGGGAATTTGATTACCGATTGCCACCCGGGGGCTAACAATGTGGGGTCGAATTAGAATATATCTGTGGCTCTAGCTTTTGTTTTTGTCACACGATATACAATAACAACGGATCTTTTAATATAATTACAGAGAAAAGAAATCATCAAAATAACATATTTTTTCTAAGCTAACGAACGCCTGAGGCATGAAATATAATATCTATTATTGATTTTGGCCAATTAATTATATCTAATTATTTACAAGAGGAAAATATTTCTATAGTGCGATTCATTACCAAAAATAGTTAACATTAAAAACACAAGTTTTAATGATACACGATATATTAGTATCGTCACATAAATTTTGTGCGAATGAAATAATTGTCGTAAAACTTATACTACGTTTTTATATTTATACGCATAATTTAACAAAGTACTTATTAGTGTTAAAGATTCGGATAGAAAAATCTTAGAAATAATTTTGGTATAAAAGAAGTCTAATCAAAAAATCTTAGAATAAGTACCTAATAATATATTAATAATATAATATATAGGTATATAAGATGTTAATAACTGCGCTCTCGTATTAAGGCGCTATGGTAAGTGAAATGTATGTTTTTCAAAGCCTAATATAGCAAACTTTTAAGAAGATCTACTACTTTATATTTTAGTATGTGTAACTTCAATCTTTGAACAAGAGATCTTTATTAACAGAAACATGATAATTGTTTTTTTTCTCGATAGTTTTTTTTTTTTTAAATATGCCTAATTTTCTTCCTTCCATTTAAATATTTGTAAAACTAGGACAAAAATAAACATTTAGAGTACTTTATTTGATACATAACATTCAAACGGATGGCTATATATAGGTATTTTATCGATAAGTTTATTTAATGATTTTTAATTGAATTTTAATTCCCACGGAGCATTACCGCACGCACTCAGAACGCCGGTGACCACTGTCAGCGTCGGACCTGTGCACTTCGATCTCACCTCCACTACGGTTATACACGCGCGTTTGAATTATTTAGGAGTACTTACATATATTGTGAATTTCCAAATCTCAGAAGCGTGTAGGGGGTTTAATTTATTTGTAATTAGATAATAAATATTATAATCTTTATTTTGTCCTTCTAGTCGATTATTAAAAAATATAACACACACGTACTATATAAAATAAATTAGATTAAATTAATTTAAATTAAATATTATTATAAGTTAATAATTTAATTAGATTAAATTAATTTAAATTAAATTTTAATATGAATTAATTATTAAATACGATTAAATTAATTTACATTAAATATTAATATAAACTAATTATTAAATTAGATTGAACTAATTTAAAATAAAATCAGATAAATTCGAAAAAAAATTAGATAAATTCTGAAAAATTCTGATAAATTCGAAAAAATCAGATAAATTCGAAAATTCATCAGATAAATTCTGATAAAATCAGATAAATTCGAAAAAATCAAATAAATAAAAAAAATCAGATAAATTCTGATAAAATCAGATAAATTAGAAAAAAAATCTGATAAATTCTGATAAATTCAGATAAAATCAGATAAATTCGAAAAAATCAGATAAATTCGAAAAAAAAATAGAAAAATTCTGATAAATTCAGATAAATTCGAAAAAATCAGATAAATTCGAAAAAAATTCAGATAAATTCTGAAAAATTCTGATTAATTCAGATAAATTAAAAAAATCAGATAAATTCAAAAAAAATTAGATAAATTCGAAAATAAATCAAATAAATTCTGAAAAAATCTGGTTAATTCTGATAAATTCAGATAAAATCAGATAAATTCGAAAAAATCAAATAAATTCTGAAAAATTCTGATAAATTCAGATAAATTGGAAAAAATCAGATAAATTCGATATATCTGAATTTATCTGAATTTATCAGAATTTATTTGATTTTATCTGAATTTTTCAGAATTTATCTAATTTTATCTGAATTAATCTGAGTTTATCTGAATTTATCAGAATTTACCAGATTTTTTCAGAATTTATTTGATATATTTTCGAATTTATCTGTTTTTTTTAATTTATCAGAATTTATCAGAATTTATCTAATTTTATCTGAATTTATCTGATTTTATCTGAATTTATCAGAATTAACCAGATTTTTTCAGAATTTAATTGATTTATTTTCGAATTTATCTGATTTTTTTTCGAATTTATCTGATTTTTTTTAATTTATCTGAATTTTTCAGAATTTATCTGTTTTTTTTTTCGAATTTATCTGTTTTTTTTTAATTTATCTGAATTTATCAGAATTTTTCTTTTTTTTTTTCCAATTTATCTGTTTTTTTTGTTTTTATCTGATTTTATTTGAATTTATCAGAATTTATCTGATTTTTTTTTTAATTTATCTGATTTATTCGAATTTATATGATTTTATCTGAATTTATCAGAATTAACCAGTTTTTTTCAGAATTTATTTGATTTATTTTAGAATTTATCTGATTTTTTTTCGAATTTATCTGATTTTTTTTAATTTATCAGAATTAACCAGATTTTTTCAGAATTTATCAGACTTTTTTTAGAATTTATTTGAATTTATCAGATTTTTCTCAATTTATCTGAATTTATTTGAATTTATCAGATTTTTTCTGAATTTATCTGAATTATTGTTTTAATTTAATTTAATTAATTGGTCCAATTTAATTAATCTAATCTAATCAATTAAATGTAATCTAATTTTGTTATTTTTTTTTCAACAAAAAATACGTGTATCTATAATATTTATCTCGTGTCTCATTTTTTCGATCTTGTCCAAAAATTTTAGCACATTGTAACCCCCGACGCAAAATCGACGGGGTTTTATAAGTTTGACGTGTTTGTGAATGTGTGTGTGCTAACATGTAGTTAGCACACACACATTCACAAAGAATCACCAAGGGTTAATGACCGCGCACGTTTTACGATAAGCGTACGCCACACGTTTCCAACGGGCGTTCTGAGCAACTTTTGCCCGCACTAAATACCTAATCTGCTCGTAAAGCCCCCCGCCTTAAAACGAACTAATCCACGTCTCCGCGAACTTAGAGTTTTACTAACCAACGAATAAATTGTAAGTCAGTAAATTTAACTGCACAAAAAATGAGCCAACAAAAATAATTAAAAATCGCGCGCGAACCAATCAATAGAGCGAAAATGCTCTGTTAATATGTACTAATCTTTACTACTAGTAACCTGCTTATTGATTCGTTGTTTTAAAACTCATTGTATACCTTCTTAGTACTACGTCGTTTTCACATTCTACAGATATTTATATATTATTTAGATATTTATATATTTGAAAATTTGCATGCCTTAAAGAGGCAGAAAATGTCTAGAACCTAGAGTAATAATAAAACCATATTTTGTACTACATTCTCGCAAATAAAGCATTTCATTTAATGCTTGTTAAGTTATAAATCAAGAAGTCTAATTTTAAAAATTAGACTTCTTTATTTAATACTTAAGAAATATTTTTTTTACGTGTAGTTACTATTATAAGTTGATAAATTTGCTTAATTAATTTACCATGACTTTTTAAAATAGACTATTCTTTATAAAGTCGTTTTCAATAACCATATGCAGTCAATTCACACTAAATGACCTATAGACTTGCTAAATTTGCCACACCTCAAAATTGGTGTCGATATCTGTACAACTCTTTTGTTCGGACGTTTTAAGTGTCGTCGCGACATCCTAGATATAAATCAACGATTAAAACACATCTGATACCTACCTACGTCATTAAAAGTAATAAAATCTATAATCTGTTGTGGTGTTGATTAAATTATCCATTAGGAACTTATTTAAGATACAAGAGAGTTCTCTGTCAAGATTATTCACTTCAGTTAACCAGTTTGTTAATTTTGGTAACAAGCATTACAAAAAAAGATAAAGCAAGCATTAAAATTAAAGATAAATTAACCTCGTGTTAAATTAATATTGTTATAAATTAATTTAATATTTTATATTGTGCAACATATTAATTTATTGGCAATCGTGATGTCGTGTCTAATTTTGCATTCGTTAACTTGTCAGCTCCTTTATTATGGCGTTAAAATATTGTTTTAGATCTGCTTACAACATAAATTATATCATTTAGCACTATAGTCATATTATATATAACCGTTATCATCAATACTATCAGCCTTTGTTCGTCCACTGCTGGACATAGGCTTCCCCCATGGCACGCCACTCAACTCGGTCCTCCGGCTTTCTCCTCCAACCGCTCCCAGGGACCCTCCGGATATCATCGCTTCATCTCGCGCTCGCGTAGACGTGTTCTAGAGTGGAGACGCGGTCTCCACTCTAGAACACGTCTGCCCCATCGGTTATCGGTATAAAACTGATATACATATTATTCTTTTAATCAAACCAAATAATATACCTAGTCAGGTCATAAATTCTGTCACATGTTTAATATAAAATTATTGGAACAAGTTTATTTATTATGTAACCATTTATATACCAAAATGAACTTAACAAAACATAGATTCTTATGACAATAAAGTTTATTCAAAATGACCTCCGTGATTTTGAATACAGGCCTTCAATCTGCGCGGCCAGTCGTCTATCGCAGCACGAACGAGGTCCATGTCAATATCGGCTGCTGCCTTAATCAAGGATGTCTTGAGTGACTCCAAATTGGGATGAGGCTTTGAGCACGCCTTTTCCTCCAAGTGTTGCCATATCTTGTAATCTAACGGACTCAAATCTGGACTGGAGGAGGGCCAGTCTTCGTGCCGGATGAAGTCGATTTCACGCGCCGCCAGCCAGTCTTGTGTGCTCTTCGCTCTATGAGCTGGCGCCGAATCTTGTTGGAATACCCAGTGCCTGTTATTGAACATGGTATGAGAAACAGGTTCCACAAGGTTCGTCAGGACTGTATTTTGATACACAACTGCATTCGTTTTTACACCTTTCTCACAAAAATGTACCTCTGTTAAGCCCCAATAAGAAACTCCCAACCATACCATGAGCGAGGATGGAAAATGACCTCGTTGGACACGCGGAATACGGTTGCTCGCTTCTTCACTACTGTGTGTGTACACCTTATCATTTTGTTTGTTGTAGCTCTCTTCTACGGTAAAAATTTTTTCATCCGAAAAAAGAATTTCTCGATATTTTTTTCTCGCGTACCGCTTCAACAAAGCGCGGCATCTCTTCAGTCTCAGGTCCATTAGACGAGCATTTAAACGATGTCCTGTTTTTCTTCGATATGCCCGAAGCCCTAAGTCTTCATTTAACACCCTTTTCACCGTGGTTCTGCTTAACCCCATCTGAAGGGCCAACAGTTTCTGCTTACGTTTGGGATTTCTTTGAATTCGCGCCTTCACAGCTTTTATCACTGCTGGAGTCCTAACAGACCGAGGGCGACCACTTCTTGACCTGTCATCTACACTAGAGTCTTCATTGTATCGTTTGATGGTACGATAAACGAATCTTTTGGTTATATTCAAATTTTTCAGTATGTCAAAAATTTGAATTGGCGCGTAACCGCAACGATGCAACGCAATAACTGCAACACGGTCTTCTTTAAGCGTCCACTCCATATTTAAAAATGAGTAAAATTCTAAAAAAGTATACATTTTTATTTTCATGAACAATTCGAAATTCGAATTCAATAAACTTTTTTGTGGCCAGCATTCTAAAAGAAAAGTTTTTACTGTGTGACAATACTTATGACCTGACTAGGTATAATATCTCCCTATACAAAAAATATATAATAAGTAAAAAAAACTTAATGGTATTTGTAATTTAAGCGTTATTTTTAATAAATAGTTTATAAAAGGGTGCTGCAATAGCCCATAGCGTTGTTGTAATTGTTGTCGTATATGGCGGTATTAAACAAAATGAAAATGGTCAAAATGCAGTCTTGTACATAATCTAACGACATTTTCCACGTACCTCATATGTGTACCTACTAACATCATGAGGCTCCACTTCATTTCTCTACATTTAAATTGCTCGCCGTTTTAAATTATACTTTCAAATGCTCGTCAGTCGTCAGGGACATTTCGTATGTATTCCAGTCGCAAACTGAGTGAACTATAGAGGTACATAAACTCTTCGATGGATGATCTATATATACCTAATATACCTCTACAAATGTATCATCATCATAGGCATTATTAACTAGGTATAATAGTACCTAAGTAGGTATATAACTCTCGTTAATTAAAACCTGCGACTACTAGTATTCTTTTATCTGTGCCTGCGATAATTCGAACCTCTCTATAATTCAAAGCTATCACGAGTTCCCTATAAAATCTCTTTATATTTCGAACTAAATCAATACATTTTTATGCACTTGGTAATTCGAAACGATGCGTTAATTCGAACTCATCGGCGTCCAACACTCGACACTTCAAAGTTGCAGAGAGAAGGAGGCGGAAAGATTGTATGTAAGTATATTTTGCGACAAATTCAAACTTGTAGCAATGTATACGAGCCTTTGTTATGATTAGTTTGACTATTTGACACTCACTTCTCACGAATTGGTTTGTTTAGTTATCATTCAGTGACTGTTACTCTTTCGTTGGTATACAGATTAATTTTAGTTTAGTTATGAGCCCTAAAATGTATAAATGTTTGACGATTGCTGAAAAGAAGAAGATAATCGAAAAAGTAGAGGAAGGTGAGAAGAAAAGTTTCTTTCATTCGACACCTAACAAAGCTTCTGTCTGCAAAACGAAAATGATGAAAAAGCATTTCAGGCACTATTTGTGTTAAAAAAAAGTTATTGAACAGTTTGAGCAGCAGCAACGTGCTTTGAAGCAAACCAGTATAACAGAGTTCCTTCGAAATATTAATTAATTTACATTATGAATACATGTACATATGTCGTATGTACCTCTAAACTTTTGACATTGTTATACAGAATGGCAGTTAATATATAATTATTGATCAACACTTAATAATTCGAAGTTTAATTTATTTTCTCTCACAAATTTCGAAGCATTTGATATTTCAAACACTCGATAATTCGTAATATTTTAAGAGTATCTCGAGTTTCGAATTAACGAGAGTCGACTGTATATCGTAAATTTAATAATTTTATATTATAAGTTGTCAAAAAGACCGCTCCGGGCCGTTCCCTATGGAAAGGTGCCCATAGCACTCGCTGCGTTTCCGCGTTGTATGGCGATGGACATTCTTTGCACCAGGAACCGCCCTTAGCGAGGCATTTGCGTTTATTGTGGACGATGTAAGCACTGTCTCTTGGATTTACTCGGGACTTCTAACTAATTAAACCTATTCTGGAGTGGCAGGATCAACCACAAATTGACCAAATGTGTATCGCAACAGATGGGTGGTTGTTGGTGTTGTGCCGTCTTGCCTGCCTTACCGACAAATGTATTTATAAATATATCTCTACAATAAATAATTATATCTAGAGATCACTCCGATATGAAAAAACACGATCATGAAAAACATGGAATAATAAAAATAATATTCTGTGTTGTTTGTTTCTATTTGTTTTCTATAGATGGCCTCACATACAGACTCTAATAAGTGCCACCCGTAGTATTTAGATTAAAATCTCAAAAAGGCCTCTGTGTGTTTGACTTTTTGTCTCCGTACACGCCTATATAAAGGCCCGGGTTTAGCTCGTGTTTAAGAGGGACATATTTATGTATAATGTTTGGCGAAAAGGTACATTTTTAACTCAAACTAAACCCCACTAAGTTTGTGATTCATGCTTGGACTGAGACTCTTCGATACCTACATTAGTAATACGCGATATATTAGTTTCCGCTATATTCTAGCTTTTGTCCTTGCTTTTGATCTTGTTTTTTCACGTAGATGGCTCTATATCTATTTCCTTATTAGCTTGTAATATTTATTATGTGAATTTTGAATTCATTAAAATTAAAGAAGCATTTAAAATATATAATTCAAATTTGCAACCTTCAGATCAGACAAGTCAGACAGATGCACTTAGAAACCAATATATTATTGAAATTCTTATCTTTTAATTAGTGGCGCACAATCTGATGTGTGAACATAAAAATTTACACTAATTAGCTATGTTTCAATATGGTTACAATATAATTTACATATTGCATATAATAATAATATAAATGGAAAAGTATGGATGTGCGTGTGTTTGTTACCTCTTCACGCCAAAACGACAGAACTGATTGAGCTGAAATTTCGTATGAAGATATCTTAGACTCTAGATTAACACACAGTTTACTGGCTTGTTCTCATTTGGACAGATTCTCATTTGGACAGATTCTCATATGGACAGATTCTCATATGGACAGATTCTCAAAATGACGGAAATGGTACAGGTACATACACAACACCTAATAAATTATCATTTGCAGTTACTTCAGATTCTGATCACGCGAGTGATTTTTTGAACAGATTTTTTCACACCAGGAACACACAACCACAAAAAGTACCAGGAGTTCATTACTATAAAGGAGGTCGATTAAATTAAATTTTGTACTAACAGCTTAATTTATAACCCCCGACGCAAAAACGACGGAGTGTTATAAGATTGACGTGTCTGTATGTCTGTGTGTATGAGCGTGCGTGCGTGCGTGTGTGGCATCTTAGCTCCCGAACGGATGAACGGATTTTGATCTAGCTTTTTTGTTTCATAGTTAGTCGAGAGTGTTCTTAACTATGTTTGGTAGAAATGGATTCAAGATGGCCGCCGCTACAAAATGGCGGATGATTTTTTTCTTCTACGACCCCCTCAATATGGGTATCAAATGAAAGGGCTTAGCTTCTAAAATACAACGCACTATAATAAATTTGAAATCCAGCATGGCCGCCACCACAAAAAACTCATAGTTTTATGAAAAACTCAAAAAACTAAAAATAGGGACATTTTAAGTTTGACAGCTGTCATCTGAAATGTAGATTTCCTCAAGATCTTTCATTTCTTCCATGACAGCGTCACTCTAGGACGAGTACTTTCCGAGATATTAACATTTTAAGTTTGACAGCTGTCATCTGAAATGTAGATTTCCTCAAGATCTTTCATTTCTTCCATGACAGCGTCACTCTAGGACGAGTACTTTCCGAGATATTAACATTTTAAGTTTGACAGCTGTCATCTGAAATGTAGATTTCCTCAAGATCTTTCATTTCTTCCATGACAGCGTCACTCTAGGACGAGTACTTTCCGCGATATTGGTATTTCAAGTTTGACATATTATTATGTGTTTAAAAATATATCTTATAGACCAACTAAATAGTTGGTTAGTTGAGAAAGAATACAGTTGATCCGTTTTGATTAAGAATTTCAGTTGATCCGAACAGAACATTTTTGTTATAAATAAAATACCCGATCAACTGGTTGATCCGATAAGAACAAATCGATTAATCGAGACCATTCTGACCAACTAGTTGATCGGTTCAATTGGTCGGAATGGCAGTCCCGATTCACATAAGTACAATGTATGGGATGACAGTTCTACTCTTGAAGTTTCGTCGGGATATCGTGTGTCATGGTAGGGCTACAGGAAGAACTATATGCAAGAAGTAGGACTTTCAAAAATTTAATATCTTCATGTAATCCAAGGATCCATGGAAACAAACCCCCAAAAAAGTACTAGGAGACCAGATACCAGAAGAGATTGAATTTTTTTGAAGTCACACTTGCGTTGCGCTCTTTCAGCTCCTTATGGTTTTGCTTAACCTCCTTCTAATTTCTGGTACCCTAGTACTTTATGTTGTACCATGTTGTAATAATATATGATGAACATTGAAGTCAGTATATGAAAAATACGTGAATGTAGTAAACTAGTCGCAATGGGAATTTCTAGACATTTTTGGTAAAAATACCCTTAAGACGAGGAGTAGTCCACAGGAAAATTTAAATTCTCATCGGCAGCCATAAGATGACGTAATAAAAAAAAAATATAACCTTTTTTGCATAAGTGTACTCCCGTCATTTTGAGAATCTGTCCATATGAGAATCTGTCCATATGAGAATCTGTCCAAATGAGAATCTGTCCAAATGAGAACAAGCCAGTTTACTTTTCAGAGGATAAAATTGCTGGATGTAATAATTATCTTACTTATATTTATAATATTAGTCTTACTAATATTAGTCTTACTAATATTATAAACGTGAAATTTTGTAAGAATTTATGGATGTCAGGATGTATGTTTGTTACTCTTTCACGCCTAAACGGGTGGACCGATTGAGCTGAATTGGTATAGAGATAGCTTAGACCTTGGAATAACACATAGGCTATAGCGGGTAAAATTGCTGGGCACAGCTTGTGAACTATAACGCTTGCACGATATCACAACTTATATCGTTCACCTGATCTTAATCCATAACCCTCTGCCCATTACAGTCACAGTTTTCTTGGCCACCTTACCCTTCCAACGGTAGCGAATCACAGCAGAAAACTGAGCGATGTCTTAGTAGCTAGCATATTATAGTGATCCCGCTTTGAAAAACTCTACCACCAGTACAATAAGTACGCTAGTACGCTGTATACCGTTAATTTTGTAATTGTATCAGAAAATAATGTTTTAATTAACGTTGTCCTAATAAAGTTTATAGTAAAAATATCATCTACCTATCCTTAATCTTTTTTATCGACCTAAATCAGGGGACTCCCACAAATAACGTAAAAGTAATAGTAGTTGTATAAATTCCATCACTGAGGGCGTAGCCGCGTAGCAAAGTTCGTAGCACCTTAGAAACTAATGTACCTAGTAGAGTCAACCACTATTTAATTACATGTCGTTTCCATACACGTTACTAAAAATTGGTTGCGGTAACAAGTACAATTTAAAAATGGTTCAAATAAACTTATCTCCGTATAAAGACCTCATTAAAAAAATTAATTAGCAAAAATCATATTATGATCCGGCTCTAATATCGAGTCAGTCTTAAAATATTTTTATAGAAGGAAAATAAATTTTAAGCGTCTCTTGAATGGATCGCTCAATCTTTAGATGTGACTTTTAACCTTTTTAACATCCTGTATTTTAATTTGTAATATAAATCTATAGATCAATAACATATTATACATCTAGCCAAGGATAATGGAACTCCCTCCCCTCTTTCCCCATTTAATGGTTATTAGTAATTAATTTTTATTAAACGAATAATAATAAATTTCATCGTCTTTAAAAAAAATTACAAGTATCAGTGAAATACATATAATACATAAAATCTAAAGTATACCTACTTCATACTTAATTAAAAATGTTAACCTTTTCTTAGATCAATAAATTTATACACACATAGTTAAGTAGATACATAAAATGTGGTTAATTAGTGACACGGTTTTAAGTCAAAATAAAATAATGATTTATATTTTTACCGATTCTTATGTCTCTACGATTATCATCGATACATATTAGTTTTATACCTACTTATATATTTTTGAAATATAATAAAAATACTAAATCAGGGCCGAATTCAACACGGATTTTGTGGTTGGGTTGTGCGATTAGGTCGCTAAACTAGTTTTTTAATACTCGCATAATTTCGACTTTAAGGAAATTCCCATCACAAATATGTCGCAATATACATCCTTCAGTGTGGTCTACTGGCCTGCTTACCTTTATATAGGACATAATTATGTAGCTTCTCTATTGCCTTTGTGAGCATGGAAGATGATGACAGATATAGGTCACTAAGTCAGCCCACGCTTAACCTTCTTGACATTATTATATCAAGTTCTGTAAAGCTTATGACCCTGGCGAGACAGATTGGTTGTATAGAAAAGATCAGCGGGTGATATTTAGGTAACCAATCACTGCTACACAAATATACCTAATTATGATTAATGAGTTTATTAGACGAAATTCATAGCGAATTATTATTGGTTATATCGAGTACTGAAGGTTATTTTTTTTCTGTTACTAGCTGCTAACCTGGCCCAGCGGTTTTTCTCGCTGATAAGGCGTATGTGTTACCTATTCTAGGGATTGATCTACCTTATAATATACTAAATGTCAGTATCAAAACGGTCGTTAAAAATCTTAGCCGCTTAGGCATGACAAGGTAACAAACACACATACATTTGCAATTATAATTTTAGTTGGAAGTCAAGATGTATCGATCCATGCTGGCTCTAAATACATCGTCTGGATATCCATCTGGTCGTTATTTTCCTATTAGTGTCATAAGGAATATAGCATACTAGCTTCGCCATGAGATTTTACCCGCGTGAGTAGGTACATATCCAGTGTCTCTAAGCTACATACCCAATTTTTTGCTTGATCAGTTTTTGCTAGAAAGACCAACAAACATACAGACTTGTGAGTGTGTGTGTGTGTGTTCATGTAAACTTTTACCTTTATAATATTAGTAGAATGTTCGACTGTTCATTCTACTATGGTACATTTGTCTAAGGATTACATTAAAATTTACGACCAAGTTAGTAGAATCCTCGCCACATCGATTTATTTTCGAACAAAAATAATTAGCTCAATCAAATCGAACGGTATGAATGGATGGCTTTCAATTAAACAATAACAGACCGTTGCATTTGCTGAAATTAATTATACGTATGAGTGACAGTTCTATCTGGGCTTCCATTTTATTTATTTTTTGCATTCGCGGGTTAAAATAAACTACATTAAAATAGTTTTTTTTCATTTGAGATGTACGAGACAAGCCCTATTTTCGCCTTATTGTTAAGTCGTGATATATTGTTAAGCGATGACGTCTTCCTATTACAGTCGCAATTAGTTTTTGCAACCCCTCAATCTGGTAGAGACTGGTAAAGAAAATAATAAAATTATCTACGAATAATTGAACTGAAATCTTAATCTCTTCATCACTTGTGAGAAATGTTAACTAGATGGTCTCAGGTCTCTGAGAGAAATAAATATTTGCTTTTAATTCTGCTCAAACTTCCGTTATATGATTTTTCAAACAAAAAATATTATAAGATCGAAGCTTTTTTGAGGTATAAATAAACGCGTCGACTTGTAGACCTCCTCCGTTGTTTTTCGTCGGTTAAAAAACAGATGTAGGTCTTCTGTCCATTTCTGCACTCTGCATACAACGTTCTGTGCCTGACCTACATAATACGGTATGAATTGAGACCGTTGAGAAGTGTTCCTGGAAACGTCTGGCATCCAATTGATATTCAACTTGCACCCTTCCGAATAACAAAGCCCACAATGCTAAACTTTAAGTCATAACTTCATTTTTTTACCCTTTTTCTCCACAACAGAAGAGAATGAAAAGAAACGAATCATCTCCGACAAACGATAAAATCACTAATTAAAGAAAAGAGCTTAAGCAAAAGCGCTTTTACGGCATTCTGAATAAATTTTGAATTTCAATAAAGCAAGGGGCAAAGGTGAAACTTTTTAGTAGGTATTAGGTATCTAATTTGTTTATTAATATAAAATTACTCGTATAAAAGTGAGTTTTAATTAACATGTTTTAAATTATATTCAACTGATATTGGAGCAGGAACCGGTCTAAAAACACGTTGTGACGAAGACGGATTTTGGCACATCGATTACCTCATCTATCACAATTTGTGTAGTGGTGGAATATGGATGCTCCGGCTAGACCAGGGATTCTCAAAGTGAGGTTCGTCATTCGACAATAATGGGGTTTGCGACAACATAATTATGCCAGCTATGTGACTAAACTGGACTTAACAGTGTATTATTGGCTTACTTCACTTTTCCCTACCAATAATCCCCAGCGCGGGGATTTCTTTACATATTTGTAAAAAAATCCCCACCGTCCACAAAATTTAAAAAGGGCGGAAAATTTATAAAAATATCCCCTTCGTAATTTAATATATTTTTCTTATATTATTATATTAGTGGAAGTATGATATAATAAAGGTGTAAAATCTGATAAAATCTCAAAAATCTGATATCAATATACCTAGTCAGGTCATAAGTATTGTCACACAGTAAAAACTTTTCTTTTAGAATGCTGGCCACAAAAAAGTTTATTGAATTCGAATTTCGAATTGTTCATGAAAATAAAAATGTATATTATTTAGAATTTTACTCATTTTTAAATATAGACTGGACGCTTAAAGAAGAGCGTGTTGCAGTTATAGATGACAGGTCAAGAAGTGGTCGCCCTCGGTCTGTTAGGACTCCAGCAGTGATAAAAGCTGTAAAGGCGCGAATTCAAAGAAATCCCAAACGTAAGCAGAAACTGTTGGCCCTTCAGATGGGGTTAAGCAGAACCACGGTGAAAAGGGTGTTAAATGAAGACTTAGGGCTTCGGGCATATCGAAGAAAAACAGGACATCGTTTAAATGCTCGTCTAATGGACCTGAGACTGAAGAGATGCCGCGCTTTGTTGAAGCGGTACGCGAGAAAAAAATATCGGGAAATTCTTTTTTCGGATGAAAAAATTTTTACCGTAGAAGAGAGCTACAACAAACAAAATGATAAGGTGTACGCACACAGTAGTGAAGAAGCGAGCAACCGTATTCCGCGTGTCCAACGAGGTCATTTTCCATCCTCGCTCATGGTATGGTTGGGAGTTTCTTATTGGGGCTTAACAGAGGTACATTTTTGTGAGAAAGGTGTAAAAACGAATGCAGTTGTGTATCAAAATACAGTCCTGACGAACCTTGTGGAACCTGTTTCTCATACCATGTTCAATAACAGGCACTGGGTATTCCAACAAGATTCGGCGCCAGCTCATAGAGCGAAGAGCACACAAGACTGGCTGGCGGCGCGTGAAATCGACTTCATCCGGCACGAAGACTGGCCCTCCTCCAGTCCAGATTGGAGTCCGTTAGATTACAAGATATGGCAACACTTGGAGGAAAAGGCGTGCTCAAAGCCTCATCCCAATTTGGAGTCACTCAAGACATCCTTGATTAAGGCAGCAGCCGATATTGACATGGACCTCGTTCGTGCTGCGATAGACGACTGGCCGCGCAGATTGAAGGCCTGTATTCAAAATCACGGAGGTCATTTTGAATAAACTTTATTGTCATAAGAATCTATGTTTTGTTAAGTTCATTTTGGTATATAAATGGTTACATAATAAATAAACTTGTTCCAATAATTTTATATTAAACATGTGACAGAATTTATGACCTGACTAATTATAATATTATATGATTATATTATTATAATAAAGTTATTACAAAAAGTTCGACTCAACATTTCAAAATGATTCGAAAATCCTTAGTACCAGTTTACCTAGGTTGCACCAATTAACCGTTACGCGCGTACGCATTGTAAGGTTACCCGGACGACTAACCGCGCTGTGTGTAAACTGTGGTCTACTAAATAATGTTTCCGATTAGGTACGGTCAGCCGGACAGGTAGGGTATTCAAACAGTTGAACCTCTAAACAGTTTTGAATATCCTCATCAGTCCGTAAACCGCTGAATATGTCTCCCGTGGCACGCTACTTCTGCTCCACCCCAAATTTGGTAGAGATATTTTCATATTTCACCTACAAACTGAACGTTCCGGGCGTCGGCAGACTAAAACTCGACCTAGTTTTGTGACCTAAAAAGATTTTTCTAAAAGTTGTTCCCCTAAAGCATGATTCATCATTTTGACAGCGAAAATTGAATTAAGCGCGAGCGCAGCTACGAAATAGAGGTAGTTTTATCCTATTTAGATTACAAGGTAAGTTGAAAAGACTTTTGTAGTTCGTGAATACGATATTGTCACGTATCAAATCCAAATACAATAAATTAACATTATGTTGCTCGCATAGATGAGCCACTTAACCGGTTGTTTTAGATCATTTAATTATAAATTAAAATTTTAATTGAATTATTGTTGAGTAACCATGATAATATATACCTATTATAATATAATAATTAACAAAGTCTCGAGGGGTGAAACGTGACCGAAGCAAGTATCTATTAGCATTAAGCTTTCATAAGAAATGACTTACCGTGGCCGTTGATCATGTCTCTTATATAGAGAGGCTTTATGGATCGTTTTGTTCTATGTATTAATTAATCTATAATCTAGACTTTAGGTACTTATAATATATTCATATAATACATAATTATATAACGCTTTATTTAACACTACAATTATAATCTTACTAATATTATAAACGCGAAAGCTTGTAAGAATGTATGGATGTCTGGATGTATGTTTGTTACTCTTTTACGCCTAAACGGGTGGATTGATTGAGCTGAAAATTGGTATAGAGATAACTTAGAATCTGGAATAACACATTATAGGCTATAGTACAGTTACTTCAGTTAAAAAATACTATTTCCAGACAAGTTTTTGCTATTACAATAACCAAAATTGTTTGTAGCAAATGCCTTTATTGAGGAATATAATATTATATTATCTAGTTGCATAGCGAAAATGTTGTAGTGCAGAAATTAAATTTTTAATTTTAGATATTGACAAATACTGTAAAATAACTACATTGATATGTACTTATTTTACGGTAAATATTTAATGTTGCATTAAGGGTCAATCTCCAATTAAATAATCTACGTTCTTTTGTTTGCTCTTTGAGTCTAATGACACCAAAATCAGAGTTGTATAAAAGAGAACTACTACGTGTTTTCGACTAAATTTTGACCGTTATTCTTAGGCGATGATAGCGAATACCGATATACAATGTAGGTATAGCGCTAGGTAAGTAGGTATACAGGTAGGTAAGTAGGTAGGTATAGCTGGAAGGTTGGCCATCAAAACTCCGTTCGACTGGCGACTTCCGATTGACTTAAGTGTATAATGACACCAAAATCAGAGTTGTATGAAAGAGAAATACTATGTGTTTTCGACATAATTTTGACCGTTATTCTTAGACGATGATACTGATGTAGGTATAGCGCTAGGTAAGTTGGTATACAGGTAGGTATAGCTCGAGGTTGGCCATCAAAACTCCGATCGACAGTCGTCATAACACAAAATTAATGTTTTACCAGTTTCTCCTTTTAAGGAGTGCGGGGGCTGGTCGAATGATATATTATAGAAACATTTGTTATAAAATGTATCATTTGTTAGAATTTTAAAAATATGCATAACAAAGTAAAGTTTTCAATGTTATGTGTTTTTTATCGTTTATTGGTTTCACAAACGAGTGGATTGTAAACTTAACATATGACTACATATACAGCTTTGATTCCTATAATAAATTTATCAATGAGATGGTGGAATATTTAAATTAACACAGTGGAACGTCATAGTATATTTTTTTCGTTGAATGTTAGTTGGTACGAAGCTTGCCTGGTCCACCTAGACTTTTAAAAATGTATAAATGAAAAGCAAAACGGTGGTATTAACTGATTAATAGATGGACAGCTTAAAACCGCTGAACAAATTGATTTTTAATTGAGATAGGTTTTGTGACGATGAAGAATCACTCATCTATAAGAAACATCATCTCATCTATAAGAAAGGTCAAGCATCTTGGGTTAAACTCTAGCATAAGCTTTTAAGGGTATAGAGCTGAATTTCAAAACAGTTTATTGGCCATTATTATGCAGTTACTTTAGTAGTTTGGCTTACCTCGTCAAAAATGTCGATGCTGGTTCTGACGGATGACCTAATCTTATTGAATAATCAAGCTGCACCTAGAATTATTCCAGCTCAAAGCACCGTAATAAGCAGTAGTAAGTATATTTTTAAATTAAATCAGAATTATATGCGTTATATGAACTGTACTCATATTATTCAAGAATACTCGTAATATAACAGTATTTCACCTCCTTCGAAATAGGCGGCGCAATTAAACATATTATATATTTTAATTTCATTTATTATTATTATCTATAGGTAACAAAAAACATTTAACCGTCAGTTTTAATTAAATCATAATTGGTATCATCGTCGAATCCTTGATTTCGTTATTTAAAACAAATTCAACAAGTACAGAATAGAGATCACATAAATTTTAACTTTAAAATATAATAAAATGTGTTATACTGTCCATATTGACTAATTTTAGTTAAATTATAATAGACGTCATAAAATTATCCTAATGCAATGATATTAAAATTTAAAAGGGCCACAAGTTTGATAATAAATTACTTAATTAATTTACGAAAATATAAAGTGTGGCGGTCGTCACTTTGTTTGTAAGCAAAATAAATATATAAGTGGTATTAAAATTTATTCAAAAGGGTAGTATCTATTCTAGTTTTATAGTGTAGTAGTAATATATTTTATAGGAGTCATATAAATTATAAAAATCATAAACATACAGCATAAATCTGAATATTGGACAAATAATCTCTTTTGTTTCACATTTTGACCTTTATATATTAAAATATTGACCTCCCTTTGATTTAAATTAAATGTTGGAAGTATGTAAAACATCCTTGGTTACATTTGTTCTAGGTTCTAAGTGCAATTTGTTTTGATAGAATGCAAATCAATTGCGCACAACCTTACAAATTCTTGCACTTAACGGAAATTATAAATTTTCCACGACTTATAACTTATAATTGCATCTGAAATGATGCATCTTTTATCTCTTTCTCGCTTATCTCTATAGAAAGGTAATCAGATAAGTGTATACGTTATATGTATAGAGCTCTATCCACTATCATTCAATGCAATATTCATTTCTGTCTGATTATATCGGGATTTCCAAATGGTACAACGTTTCAAATTTTACTGTCAATTTTTGTTATATTAATAAGTATTTTATGCATAGATGCCTAGGGAGTGCCAAACAGACTTATAACGAATATGTTATTATATTCAAACAAAATAAACGTCATGTCATAAGAAATAAAGGTCGTATCGAGTCATAGTTACGTACAATTTAGAATATTATTACACAAATGACGCTGACTCTCAAGTAAGAAGCGTTGGCGCCGTGCACCCAGAATTTTACCTTTGTAAAATACTGGGTAGCACTGTACTAATTATGGGCAGCGTTATCTCTTACCATCAGGAGAGCGTCTTGCTCGTCTTCTCACTTCGTTGTATAAAAAAAAAAACAAATACTCATCGCATTTTAAAATAACTATCTGAGCGCTTAGGAACGTGTGAATAAAAATTTTAGTGTATAAATCTGGCCTAACAAATAAGTACCTATTGTTATCCAATGTGGCAATGCTGCCAGCATTCTAGGCACACTGCCATCCGACAGAAGTTTGGAGCACTTGGATTTCTCTAGACTTGCATGTGGCCGATCTAAGGATTATAACAAACGTTTTTTTATAGCTAAATGATCATATTGTAAAAAAGCGGCCAAGTGCGAGTCGGACTCGCCCATGAAGGGTTCCGTAGCAGCAAGTTACATAATATTAAAGTTCTTGTAGCTCGTTGTAACTTTTAAGTTGATTGAATGAACGGTAAAAGTTACATGGACACATTTTTCCACTTTGGAAGCGTCTCTCGCGCAAACTATTCAGTTTCGAAAAAATGATATTATTAGAAACCTCAATATAATTTTCGACCACCAATATAATTTGAGACCTATATATAGATAACCCAATCGTATGGGTTTGATGAAAAAAAAATTGAGTTTCAGTTCTAAGTATGGGGAGCCCCAAAAATTTATTTATTTATTATTCAGCACAAAGCTAGGACTAACTTAATGCTACAATAGCATTTTCTACCAGTTGCCCTAAGGCTGGAGAAAATGTACTTCTTCTATAGGTAGTTCTTTACATGTTCAGAAAAAAGTGGCTGAGACATACGGACGGACAGACATGACGAATCCATAAGGGTTCCGTTTTTTGCCATTTGGCTACGGAACCCTAAAAACTGCAGTAGTCTTTCTTTCTATAAAGGCATTATAAATTCTATTAAGGCATTAAAATTATCATTCTATAAAGTAAATAAAAGGCAAAAAATTGAATAACTCTTTGACTACTTCAATACTTTTGTACAATATTACAGCGCACGAGTTAAAACCCATCGTGTTCATAACCGTTGTGTATCAAATATTTTTAATATATCAAACTGAAAACACTTTTAGAATGTGTGCAATAATATTATGGAGGGCTGGTGCAGAGGAATTTTCAATAAATTAATTCCATGAATTTATATTTTAAAATTCGTCAAAATGTGCGAGCGAGAGAGCGTCACTCGATATATACGCTCTTAAACCCTTGTGCAAACCATAGATCAGCGACAATATTTAGTTTAAATTCCGGTGTTGTATCTATTCTTACCTATATGAATATTTAAAAATCGAAAACAACATTAGTCAGGTACCGTTGGTTCCCAATAACTATACGGTACCCTAAAACACACCTACTCATCAACTTCCGGTTCTGTTTTACATAACCTTGACATCTGAATTTGATTCCCATCAAGTATAATTTACAGCTCTGTTACGAGGAACATTAGGCTTTATGATGATTAATTTTAAAATATTCTAAATATCAATAGATGCATAACGACGAATAAATAACATATAGATAAATCTACTTTGCTTTACTTATCGCGATCATTTTTATTGCTCTGCACACGTTTCAAAAATAAGTGTTTGGAAACGTGTCCAAGATTCAAGGCTATCCAAATATTTGTGTATATAAGTATGATATAGGGAAATTAGATCATACGTAAAATTTTTGTATATATGTATGTGTTTATAGTATGTATATAACGCGCAAAACTTTGCACAAAAACGGGTAATTGGGTAATTTATGTATAAGGTCTTTACAATATAAATAAATTAACTCACTATTCAGGCAATAGTACATTGATAATAAACTCAATGCACCAGAGACCCATAATATATGCGGATCAATATATGCGGATTTAGGGGGTTATTAGGCAGGGGCCCAAGGCCCCCCCCCCCCCAGAAGCATTGTAGAATTACGAAGTTTGCACATATTTCATGGTCAAGATTATAATTTTTTTCTCGGCGCTCGCAGCATGCTGCTAAATACACACTTTTCGTAGAACAGAGCGAGCTAAATACACACTATTCGTAGTAAAAATTATAATATTTTTGCCCGTCTGCTCCTTGCCCCCCTATCCACCCCCCCCCCTCCAGAAAAAAATCCTGGATCCGCCCTTGTGTAGAGGTATATTTTCTTTACAGTTTTATCCACAGAATTATTTCTCTATTTCACTAAGCTCAGCTAAGCCACGGTAAAGAGATATACAGTAGTTTGACTGAGCGTGATTTTTGAACATAAATACCTACAGTCGCGCGGTACATGCGCAAGTCATAGGGCTGCCGGGCAGCCGCTGCCCGCATACTGTAGGTACCTACCTGTTTCATATCATCTACTTACTTGAGCTACCTACCTACTACCTACTTACCTATCATGTCGTGGCGGCGTATATTAAAACCCAAGACAAGACAAAAGACAAGACAAGAGACAAGACAAGAGACAAGAAAAGAGACAAGACAAGAGACAAGACAAGAGATAAGACAAGAGACAAGACAAGACAAGACAACCTCCTCCCCTTCCCCTCCTCCCCTCCCCCTCCCCCTCCTCCCCTCCCCCTCCCCTCATACCCTTCCCCTCCCCTCCTTCCCCCTACCCTTCCCCCTCCTCCCCTCCTTCTCTTCCCCCTCCTGCCCTTCCCCCTCCCCTCCTTCCCCCTCCCCTCCTTCCCCCCTCCCCTCCTTCCCCATCCTCCCCTTCCCCTCCCCTCCTTCCCCCTCCTCCCCTTCCCCCTCCTCCCCTTCCCCTCCCCTCCTTCCCCCTCCTCCCCTTCCCCCTCCCCTCCCCCCCTTCCCCTCCTCCCCTTCCCCTTCCCATTCCTCCTCCCCTTTTTAACTAACTGACCTTTTTAATTTTATTACCTTTCCATGTTGCTTGATAAACAAGTGAATTAAATTAAAAATTTAAAAAACCCCCAACGCAATACACAATTCTTTATTTTGTGGTGGCGGCCATCTTGGATTTTTAATTTTATATAATGGGTTGTATTCTACTAGTTAAGCCCTTTCGTTTGATACCCATATTGAGGGGGTCGCGGAAGAAAAAAGTAATCCGCCATTTTGTAGCGGCGGCCATCTTGGACCGATTTCCACCAAACATGTCTGAGAACACTTTCGACTAACCTTACTTTCAAACAAAAAAAACTAAATCAAAATCCGTTCATCCGTTCGGGAGCTACGGTGCCACAGACAGACACACACACAGAGAGACAGACAGACAGACACGTCAAACTTATAACACCCCGTCGATTTTGCGTCGGGGGTTAATAATGTTATTTCTGGATTTCCTGATAAGTTCAATGATAAGTTCAAGCTACCAAAAACAGCATAATATAGTATGCTATTTTTTTGCCATTTTTATATAATTTTATATAATTTATTATATTATGTATACATACGTCAAAAGTAAATAACGTAAATAACACTAAATACTTGCAAAAAACTATCGCGACGTCCGCCCGTCACTGCGTGGCACCCGCTTCTGGATTATATACCCACTTCTACCCACATCTACCGACATCTATTCACTTCCATTTTCCGCCCGTTTCTATGGAGTCAAACTACTGTATATCTCTTTACCGTGGCTAAGCCTATGGTTTTACATACTCATTTGCAATTGTAGGTACAATCTGGATCGTAGGGCTAAAAGGACGCGGCGGAGGCACGGCGGGGATCCCACGCGGCTTTGCCGTTGAACAAATGCAATCCAGAATGTGTGGTAGCACATGCAGATTTTCATTCAGTAAAGAGTTTTTTTTTATTCATTATAAGTAAGCCTTTGATGTGATGTTAAGCGACGATGCGGCCGTAGATGGCAGCAGGCTATACCTAGAAGTCGGGATAAATCCCTCCCTGGCTTCACTGAACATCATACCGGAAGCCCCCATAGGTCTTTTAAGAATGGGAAAATTCCACCCCAATCCCAACCGCCACAGGAACAACGTAAGGGCAAGGCGGTGAAGACTCCATGAAAAACAAGTGAAATTAAAAAAAACTTTTTAAAAACAAGCTTTTTGAAATTATTACCATCTAGCACCAAAGTACTTGTCAAGACGAATCAAATGAGCCCAAACTCGACGGGGTTGCGTTGATTAGTTGCGGCGTTCCTATGGCCACCTTCCAGTTTCATCATCAGATCAGCTCCATGTCATAATAATATTGCATTGTCATCCGAGTTATAAATGCATGCAAAATTTCAGCTCAATCGGAAACCGGGAAGTGGATCAAATTAAACTTGCAAGATTTGATTAGGGCAAAAACAGAAAGTGCTATTCAGAGAGTTCAAAATGCCTGCGCACGCTTCTGTTTTAATATACCCAGAAGGGCGCATGTGACTCCGTATCTGGTAGAGAAGGGTGTGCTAAACATGAAGCTGCGTAGAGAGTTGCACTTGGCATGTACTACTCAAAAGGTATTGTGGAGTGGAAAGCCTGAGTATCTCTTTGAGAAGTTAAGATGGTCGAAGGATGTGCACAAATTTAATACACGCTCAAAACATAGGAATTGTTTAGCTATTCCCGAGAGTCGAACCGTAGGTTTCAATGGCTGTTTCAAATATCGCGCTTCAAAGATCTGGAACAATTTACCACCGCCGTTGAGAATAAAGGTAAGCTACGTCACATTTAAATTTAAGTTAAAGCAAATACTGCATCAGAGGCAGAAGCGCGAATTTGAAATAGCCTTTGGAATTGAAAGTAAATAAACTGTATTGCATCTAACATTAAAGGACGCACAAACACACACACACACACACACACACATACACACACACACATACACATATTTTAACAGTACAAAACCGTGGTTAGCTCTATTTATTATTTTGATGTTCTTTTTAATTAAATATTGGAGGATTAACTAATTTAATTAGCATACTTGTAATTTTTTTTTTTTAAATTTGTTACTACTCGCTGTCACTGTAAACTCGGCTTAACATCGCAGACCGAGCAGGGAGGTATTGAAAATCAGCGCTGGGTGAACATCCCTGTGCACCCAGCATACGCTGAATGCCCCCTTTTTGTCCATTTTTCTCATTGTTTTTTGTGTTCCAATTTTTTTTTTTTTCTCTTATGATGTATCTTGTTTCTCTCTTTTTTATTTCATGCTATTTATGTAATCTGGACAATAAATGATATTTTTATTTTATTTTTATTATTACAGACAGACAGACAACAGACAGGTGAAAGTAAATAAGAGCTTGTAATAACAACGTCGCGAAACAGTCTGTCGTCTGGGGGGTGAGATGGGGTCGCTATAAAATGCATCAACCCCCCTTAGGTCTCGATCTATTTCGTGTTCTGTAACACGTCATTACTTAAACAATTACTCACTTGACGTCATTACGGCACCAAAGGTAATCACCACTTATAATTGGGGTTTATACTCCAACAGAACAGACCTACTTACACTGTCAGAGTCAAATCACAATTTATAGGTTGTGTGGCCAACCTATATGTTGCAGTTTCAGGTCGCCGAGATACAACATGCTAACCTAGCCTGCAACATGACCTAACGACTGCCTCCTACATATCTTATAGGAAACAGCCGGGACCCACAGTTTTACGTGCCTTCCGAAGCATGCTCTGAAGTTGTGTGCTGTCCGAGGTTAGACAATTCTTTAAAATAAGACCTCTTTCTACATGAAATCTATGAATTAATGATTTGTATTTGTCTAGAGGTGTAAACAATTTTTGCATATAAGTATGTCACAAATCTTAGACCAACCTTATTATACATATGTATGTATATACCTAGTCAGGTCATAAGTATTGTCACACAGTAAAAACTTTTCTTTTAGAATGCTGGCCACAAAAAAGTTTATTGAATTCGAATTTCGAATTGTTCATGAAAATAAAAATGTATACTTTTTAGAATTTTACTCATTTTTAGGGTTCCGTACCTCAAAAGGAAAAAACGGAACCCTTATAGGATCACTTTGTTGTCCGTCCGTCTGTCTGTCTGTCTGTCTGTCAAGACCCTTTTTCTCTGAAACGCGTGGAGGTAATAAGCTGAAATTTATAGGAAATACTAAGGTCTATTGCCTATTAGAGCTGTGAAAATTTCAAACTTCTAGGCCAACGCAATCAAAAGATATAGTCGAATATGTCGCAAATTTCAGCAAATTTTCGACATTACCAAATAAATCAAAACCTACGGGGCACTTCCCGTGAACTCCGAATCTTGAAATTTGGCACGAAGTAATTCCTTAGAGCACAGATAAAGGAAAAATTGCGAAAACCAAAATTTTTTTTTTGCATCATATGAAAAAAATATTTTGAATAATTTTATACCTACTACCCTTTTTCTCATGAACGCGTAAACGTATTTAATTGAAATTCATATCAAATACTCAAATCTATAATACCTTTAAACTGTAATAAAATCAAACCTCTATCTCAACGCATTCAAAAGAAACAGCAATTTTAGCCCAAATTTTAAACACGTAACTACTCTCAAAAAACCAAAACCTACAGGGTACTTGCCGTGAACGTAGAATCTTGAAATTTGGTAAAAAGCAATTCCTTAGAGCACAGATAAAGGGAAAATTCCGAAAATTGTACATTTTTAGTTACATCATATAAAAAAATATTTTTAATAATTTCATACTTACTACCTTATTTCTCATGAACGCGTGCAGGTATTAAACTGAAATTCATATCAAATACTAAGGCTTATAATACCTTTAAACTGTAATAAAATCAAACCTCTATCTCAACGCATTCAAAAGAAACAGCAATTTTAGCTGTATTTTTTAACTCGCGACTACTCTCAAGGGAATCAAAACCTACAGGGTACTTGCCGTTAACTCAGAATCTTGAAATTTGGTTCGCAGCAACGTCTTAAATCACAGGCACAGGAAAAATTGCGAAAACTGTAAATTTTTAGTTACATCATATAAAAAAATATTTTTAATAATTTTGTATTAATTATCCCTTTCCTCAAGAACGCGTACAGGTATTAAATTGAAATTCATACCAAATACTCAGCTTTATAATAACTTTAAGCTGTAAAAAAATCAAACATCTATGTCAACGAAATCAAAAGAAACAGCGATTTTAGCGGCATATTTTCAAACTCGCAAGTACTCGCAAAGGAATCAAAACCTATAGTATATAATATTATACCCACTTTTCCTTAGGGTTCCGTAGAATGTCGTAGGTTTATACGGAACCCTCGGTGCTCGAGTCCTACTCGTACTTGACCGTTTTATTAAATATGGAGTGGACGCTTAAAGAAGACCGTGTTGCAGTTATTGCGTTGCATCGTTGCGGTTACGCGCCAATTCAAATTTTTGACATACTGAAAAATTTGAATATTACCAAAAGATTCGTTTATCGTACCATCAAACGATACAATGAAGACTCTAGTGTAGATGACAGGTCAAGAAGTGGTCGCCCTCGGTCTGTTAGGACTCCAGCAGTGATAAAAGCTGTGAAGGCGCGAATTCAAAGAAATCCCAAACGTAAGCAGAAACTGTTGGCCCTTCAGATGGGGTTAAGCAGAACCACGGTGAAAAGGTTGTTAAATGAAGACTTAGGGCTTCGGGCATATCGAAGAAAAACAGGACATCGTTTAAATGCTCGTCTAATGGACCTGAGACTGAAGAGATGCCGCGCTTTGTTGAAGCGGTACGCGAGAAAAAAATATCGAGAAATTCTTTTATCGGATGAAAAAAAATTTTACCGTAGAAGAGAGCTACAACAAACAAAATGATAAGGTGTACGCACACAGTAGTGAAGTATTCCGCGTGTCCAACGAGGTCATTTTCCATCCTCGCTCATGGTATGGTTGGGAGTTTCTTATTGGGGCTTAACAGAGGTACATTTTTGTGAGAAAGGTGTAAAAACGAATGCAGTTGTGTATCAAAATACAGTCCTGACGAACCTTGTGGAACCTGTTTCTCATACCATGTTCAATAACAGGCACTGGGTATTCCAACAAGATTCGGCGCCAGCTCATTGAGCGAAGAGCACACAAGACTGGCTGGCGGCGCGTGAAATCGACTTCATCCGGCACGAAGACTGGCCCTCCTCCAGTCCAGATTTGAGTCCGTTAGATTACAAGATATGGCAACACTTGGAGGAAAAGGCGTGCTCAAAGCCTCATCCCAATTTGGAGTCACTCAAGACATCCTTGATTAAGGCAGCAGCCGATATTGACATGGACCTCGTTCGTGCTGCGATAGACGACTGGCCGCGCAGATTGAAGGCCTGTATTCAAAATCACGGAGGTCACGTTTGAATAAACTTTATTGTCATAAGAATCTATGTTTTGTTAAGTTCATTTTGGTATATAAATGGTTACATAATAAATAAACTTGTTCCAATAATTTTATATTAAACATGTGACAGAATTTATGACCTGACTAGGTATATTGGCTGCCAGGAAGCTGGGTATTTTGGCAAAGGTGAGGCAATACTTCACACCGGGACAGCTGCTAACGCTGTACCAAGCACAAGTCCGGTCGTGTATGGAGTACTGTTCTCATCTTTGGGATGGTACTGCCAAATACCAGCTTCAGACACTGGAGTCGATTGAGAGACGTGCCAAAAAGCTCGTAGATGACCAAAAGCTCACGGAATCTCGGCTG
This sequence comes from Hemithea aestivaria, assembly GCA_947507615.1. Taxonomy (NCBI): domain Eukaryota; kingdom Metazoa; phylum Arthropoda; class Insecta; order Lepidoptera; family Geometridae; genus Hemithea; species Hemithea aestivaria. Next base: position 10,167,324 of record OX382323.1, read on the forward strand.
CAGAGCCTTGAACACCGTAGAATGGTCGCCTCGTTATCGGTCTTCTATAGGATTCATTTTGGTGAGTGTGCGCAGGAATTAAACGAACTAATTCCTCCAAGCCCATTCTACCGACGCGACGGACGTCGCGGCAGACGGCAAAGCGGCATCCTTACTTAGTGGCGTTACCTACTGCCCGCACCAAGCGTTTTGCTTCGTCGTTCTTAATGAGAACTGGTCGCGTTTGGAACACTTTGCCGTCATCTGTGTTTCCCGAGCGGTACAACTTGGGTATCTTCAAGGCACGAGTGAATAGGTACCTTTCTAGGCATCTTACGTGATCCATCGTCGACCGCATTTTCACTTTCCATCAGGTGGGATGTGGTCAAACGTAGGCCTATCTCGTATAAAAAAAAAAATATATATATATATATATATATATATATAAACAACAAATACAAATCGTTTATTCATAGATTTCAGATAGAAAGAGGTCTTAATTTAAAGCATTGTCTAACCGAAACCTGTCTTTTGCAGACATATGAATACATTCTTTAATTCAATTATTGTAACATAACAAAAATTATCAGAACGAAATTATGATGATGTTAATGATTAGAACTAGGACTTAAATACATTTAGTGTTAAGTTAGGTTCCCTAAATTTGTGAGGTTTTTGTTATAAATTTTAATACACATAATTAAACTCTCTACATAATCATTTCGTACCTAACTCCTCGTACGAATTTGCTAAATCGAGAAAATCGTTATTATATCAAGGTTAGTTAAATGAAGGTTGCACTATATAAAAAAGAAAGCTTGACTGACTGACTGATGTATTATCACAGTTATACCGCTGAACGGATTTAAATTTGGAAGATCATGATCATGTTTAGTGAAGACTAGTAGGAAATGGTTTTATCCGCCTACTTGTCCGACAATATGTAGACGTCTATAAGCGACGGTAACCGATCACCGAGCGACTGTCGGTGTCTGATAATATTATTTTTTTTTGTAATGAAGTAGAACGCGAGCAAGACGCTCTCCTGATGTTAAGAGATAACGCTGCCCATAATCAGTACAGTGCTACTGCACCAACGCTTCTTACTCAAGAGTCATAAGATGTTTAGACTCTTTAGCCTAGTAATTTAAAATACTAATAAAATAGAAAGATTGATACGTACACCTCAGAGAAAAGATCTTTTAATAGAGGCAAAGCCACGAGTATAAGCTAGTCGATATATTATAATTTCCCGTCCTCTTCATTACACAGATATGTAGATCACCGATTATTCGGTGACACCCAACGTTTCACGAGTGATTTCACTCCGTCACATCGCATAAGTGAGTTGTAGTGTCCGTGGCCCAGTGGTCGTTGGTCCGGTTTGTAAGCCGGAGGGGTTCAAATCTCAGTGTGGCAAAGTTTTTCGCATGGACGCTACCGTGTTTCGGAAGGCACGTAACACTGTGGGTCCCGGCTGTTTCCTATCAACTTGAAACAATCACACTAATATTATGGTAGTTTGTGAGTGTGTATGTTTGTTACTTCTTCACGCCTAGACGGGTGGACCGATTGAGCTGAAATTTGGTACAGAGATAGTTTTAAGGGTGATTCCTGAGAGACAAAATTTTACGTGTCTGGGGGAATAAACTACCCGTAACATAAAAATTCTACCCAAAGGTATTTTTTTCCTGTTAGTCTAAGGTTCAATCTACCTAATGCATGATAGACATCAGGTTATATTTAGCTGCAAGTATCTAAAAAAAAATGTAAAAGCCCTGAAATTTGATTACCGTGGGCTGTCCCTTACACATTTTCGGAACAAAATATATTTTTTACACTAATTTATAAAAGGAATTTAATTAATTCCTGTGATCTAAGCTGTAAAGGGTGAACTGTTATATGATCAAAAAAATACGCGAAGGCCGTACTCAGCGTAGTTTTAGAAAAAATAACAAATTTAGGTTTGTCCCCAGACAAAAAGTGATTCCCATGGCGCGCGACATAACTAACCACATTTCACAAACCACAATACTTAGAAGCTTGTACGCACGCTATTGGCTAACTTCGATTGCGCTCTAAACATAGTGAAGAGAAGCTCCTCCTCTCGTTGTTATAAACTGGATTTACGAAGGTGAGAAATTGATTACCGTGGTTTTGGTTCACTAGATCATTGATTACCTTTTCCATGTTTAAAAATATTTTTTTATCCATTACGGTTTTTTGACTAGGGTGTGCAGTTAGGAAAAGGGTATTGTCTATCATATATTTTATTATTTTTGGTCTATAATTATGGTATTTAAAAATATTGACAAAAAACTATACAATTTTGATTTTCATGGTATTGATTTTCATGGCATTTCACCACGGTGATCAATTTTCCTCTGAGTTTTTTTGCGCATTCTTTCACTTTTTACCCATATACAGCGAAGCCGCAGGTATGGAAGTGATTTTGATAGTTTATATTTGTATATTTCATTATTTCAGATATTTTTTTATATTGTATACATCAGATTTTTTATATTGTACTATAGTAGACAGCCGCTCTGGCTTATGCGGCACCATTATATCCCCACATTAAAAAGTCGCTCAGCGAGCTATGGAGAGGGCTATACTCGGGTTTCTCTACGTGATCGAATCAGGAATGAGGAGATCCGAAGATGAACCAAAGTCACTGACATATCTCCTCGGATCAGGAAGCTGGAGTGGTAATGGGCAGGCCACATAGCACTGATGGGGTCGAAAAGTGTTCAAGTGGCTACCACAGGCAAGCAAACCCAGTCCACCCACAAGTGTGGCAGACGACCTTATTTAGGTCGCTGAAAGACGCTTGAAGCAGGTCGCTTCCAACACCGGTGTTATATATGGAGGTCTAAAGGGGAGGTTTATGTTCAGCAGTAGACGTCTTATAGCTGAGATGATGTATGATGAAAAAATAAAACGAAACTATGGGCTGACTGCAACTTTCAGTCCAGATTAACCTAACTAATGATAAATGTATAATCTGATGACAGCTTCTGGAGTGAATCCTGTTAGTAACTGTGACTGAGAACTTGATTTCATATTCTAGGATATATATTCTTCTATATATTCAATATTTTTACATTGTTTAAGAACGTACGTTGATTACGATACGATACGTACGATACGTTACGATACGTTGATTTTATTTAGTTTACATGATTATTATGTAGAGAGCCAATATAGACCTTTTTTAATACTTTATGTTTGGTGTATATCTGTTTGGATCACCGTTTTAAATCATTTCTATTTTATATGATTAGTATGTAGATGTCAATATTTAAATAATAACATAGAATTCAAACAAAATAGTTTTAATTTTGATTACCATGCCACACTTTATTGATTCCCGTGGCACCAAAAATTTAAATTTAAATATCTTCTGAACAAAACAAGTTATAATGATGCCTATTTGATTGATGTGCTTATAATTATGGGAAATTTGATGTTTTACATGTAAAATGCAATAATACTTTGATTTAAAATCTGCCACGGAAATCACTTAAATACGCCCGATCTCAGGATTTACCCTTAAATCGCCGTCGGGACAGCGGATGAATGCTTCGGCGTACCCGTTGCCCCGGCACTATGGCGTCCCGCAGGACACCCCCAGGTTTTTTAGTGGGTATCCCCGCCGCTCCCATCTTTGGCGGGGGAGTCCCACATACCGCCCCGCGCCCCCCGGCGTGGGGTGATGATGCGTAACGCATTTTTCCTGGGATAAAAAAAAAAAATTAAAAAAAAGGCCCTGGAATAACACATAGACTACAGTACAGCGGTTAAAACCGCTGGGCGTAGCTAGTAATATTAAAACGAATATTTACTTGTTTCCTTCTGATTTATTATATCGAGGTTGCACATATTTAGATAATTAGTATTATAAGTACCTAATTAATCAGTATTATTACTAGTTAATTAACTAGGTCACCTGTATCAGATACCAGGATTATATTGTAATTGTACATAATATTAAGTTCATCCAATTATCTCAAATCAAAGTGCACATAGGACATAGGTAATTGCTCTATTAGAATCAGTGGCATCCCACTAATTTGAGTTAGCTTATTACCTCTTTACGCCTAAATGGCTATCAATTAAGCTGAAATTACATATAGGCACCATATAGCATATAGGAGCATATAGGGTTAGGGGGGGTTAGTGGTTGGGTAGGGGGGGGGGCATATGGGGTTAGGGGTTTGCATATAGGGTTGACTTTGAATATAAGCTAATTTCTGCACATAAAGCCACTGAATGCAGGTATATCATATTGTTGCACAAATTTACTATATTCAATTGACTTTAAAAAAAAACCGGTCAAGTACGAGTAGGACTCGAGCACCGAGAGTTCCGTACAAACCTACTGGTGACGGAATGCTAAGGAAAAGTGGGTATAATATTATATAATGTAGGTTTTGATTCCCATGCGAGTACTTCCGAGTTTGAAAATATGCGGCTAAAATTGCTGTTTCTTTTGATTGCGTTTACATAGATGCTTGATTTTTTTACAACTTAAAGTTATTATAAAGCTGAGTATTTGATATTAATTTCAATTTAATACCTGCACGCGTTCTTGAGGAAAGGGGCAGTAAATACAAAATTATAAAAATATTTTTTTATACGATGAAACTAAAAATTTATAGTTTTCGCAATTTTTTCTGTGCCTATGATCTAAGACGTTGCTGCGTACCAAATTTCATGACTCTAAGTTAACGGCAAGTACCCCGTAGGTTTTGATTCCCTTGAGAGTAGTCGGGAGTTTAAAAATGCGGCTAAAATTGCTGTTTCTTTTGAATGCGTTGACATAGAGGTTTGATTTTATTTCAGTTTAAAGGTATTATAAACCTTAGTATTTGATATGACTTTCAGTTTAATAACTGCACGCGTTAGTAAGTATGAAATTATTAAAAATATTTTTCCGTTCCGTTTTTTCCTTTTGAGGTACAGAACCCTAAAAATCTTTTATAAATTCAATTGAATTTCAAGCTCGCTTTAAATAAACGAGACAGGCACATTTTAACTCATAACTAAAAAGATTCAAATATAACATTTAAGGTAGACGCAAATCTATCCGCATAGACCGAGCCGAACGAATCGAATTTTGAATTTTTTATATGAAATCTCATGAAACCTCGCACACTTGCCGAAGTCGAATCGTCCAAATCGGAAGAAGATCCGTGTACAAAAATTCTTTCGCGTGTTCGATGCAGATAGATATGCGTCCACCTTTAAATAGAACCCAACTGCGGTTGTGAAAAAAGCGGTTCAACGGTTCAAGGCATAGATCAGAGGAATGGCGTTTTCGAGTAAAAATCATCTTCCCGCCTTTATCCCACTAGGTATGTTCGGTACATGACATTTTCCTCTTCCATTCTACTCTATCATCCATCATATTTTCGTTCACTTCTTCATTCCCCTAACATTAAAAAAAGATTCCAACGTACTGTGAACTTTTCCTCCAAGTCTCGCTCCGCTATGCAATTTCTACTAAAGCTTCGCCGAGCAAGCCCAGGTACCTAATTGAATGATTACATTGGTTCTTTACAAACGCATCCCAAGGTACCTATGCATAGTGGCTCATCTTTGATGCAACCTTTATTGGTAGTATCTTGTACATATAAAAATGCGTTATATCAATATTATTAAAATTAGTTAAATATAAAGAAAAATCAAATAATAATAAATAGGTATTGCAAAACATTTTACACAGCGCCTTCTAACCCAGTATATATAGTATTTGTATATGTAGACCATACAAATATATTATGTCCTAGGCGGGAATTGAACCTGCAAACTTCAACGTCGCAAGCGTTTATCTACCGTGCTACAGAGGTTGTTAAAAAAATAATAATAATCGTGTGTGGAAATACTCCCTAACATATTTAATATTAACTATTTTAAATTATAATTTTATGATTATAACCTTACCTTCTCAATTCAAGATCTATTTTTATTAAAGTTACGCGAACTTAATAATATAAGGCTTCGCACTTTATATATCAGGGTGACGAATGACGAGGACAGAGCAAAGTTTGTTTACTCCTAGAAATGCTAGAACATTGCGTACTGTTCCAAAATGAATGTGAACCTCTACCGCATGAAGTGTCAGTGAAACGGCGTGCACTTCTAGACTGGACAATATGTATCGTTCTGATAGTGGCTAGAAGGAAATATCATTAAAAATGCTGATTTTGGAACGAGATGACCTCGTCTTACTTATTTTTTTTAAAGAAAAATAAATTAAATGTCATTATTTAATAACAATCTGTCTCTTAGTCATGTTAAATGGTATGCCCTAAGCAATCCACGCCCTAAGTCTCTGATAATAGTATGGATACATATTATTATATATTAACTCACGCTACTTGTGCGTAGTTGAAATATATAAGACCAATAGGGATGTTGCTAAAAAAAATTATGTTCATCATGTAGATTGTAGATTATTAAAAAATATTGAATATCTACGTATTTTTACTTTGTAAATTTGTTAAGAAAAAGTATAAGAAACAACTTACGACGCACTAAAGTTGCTCGGTGGGAAGTGGTTACTGGTGACGTCTATAATTATATCTCTTTACCGTGACGTCACTAACCTAACTCGGGAACTTTTATGTAAGGTATATTAGATGATTGTGGAACTCAAAATCTTCCTTTAATTATAACATGTTAACCAACACGCACAGAATTTCAAGCTTACGCTATTTAGGTATAGATTTCTTGATAAACAACAAAGGTCTATACTTCGGTTAAAAAACAAAGATTATAATTTTTGCAGGGTTCGAAGGTTATATATCAATGAAAATATCATTCATATAATATTCACAAAAAACATTATATTCGATATATGTCATAATATATATATATCGAATATATTATGATAGATATTCGATATATGTATATCGAAATTATTAAGATATTGAGCCTTCGAACCCTGCAAAAATTATCTTTGTTTTTGAAACGTAGTATTATATATCATTACGTAAAGTTATTAAAACTCTATACAGCTACAAACAAACAAATAAGAACACATCGCTGCGTTTCACTTCAAATAGATTACTCTTTGAATTTCCACACACCCTCAATTTATTCACTATCACTACATAGTATATAAAATAAAGGCGCTTCCCGCTGTTTGTTCCTATGTATCACCTGTGTATATGTGCTTATATCTTTAAAATTGCGCGACGGATTTTTATGCGGTTTTCATTAATAGATAGAGTGATTTAAGAGGAAGATTTATACGTAAAATACATGCATAATATAGTGGATAAACACTGATAATTTTCTATTAAGCGCGCGGGTCCACTAGTTTATTATAAGTCTAAGATTTCTTGCCAGACATCATTTATTTTGTGAAAGATACAAGTACAAAAAAGATTGCATTCCTAATAGCCTGTATCGCGTCTAAAGACATCCTTTTCATAAAAATGCTTTTTTATATTTTCATTGCAGCTTGCAGCTTGCCTTTTGCGATTCGTCTGGCTTGTGGAAACTTCCGATTAATTTGAAAGAAAATTGAATTTCAGACTGGAAAATTAAATTTCCGCGCGACTTGTCGGTCATTACCTGTCGTCGGTGTCTGGGTTTATTGGTTATTTATTACTTGAACTATGTATGTATTTACATCTTAAAATTATATATTTTTAACATCGCTCAGCAGATTACTGTGCTTCGGTAGGAGGCGAGGGCACTGTAGCTAGTGAAATCACTGGACTGAATAGTGGCTAATATCTAATGACTCTGAAGTGAGAAGCGTTGGTGAACCTCCTAGAATTTTACATCTGTGTAAAATCTTGGTCAGCACCGTACTAATTATGGGCAGCGTTATCTCTTACCATCAGGAGATCGTCTTGCTCGTCTTCTATTTGTATAAAAAAAGCTTTTTAATATAGTTATGACAATCGAATCTAGTAGGTAGGCATAGGCGTACCCAGGGGGGGGGGCAGCTGCCCCCCCCCCCTGGAAATCGAATGTCTTATATTATATTTGTAGAATAAGCAATAAAATTTTCTTGGGGCTCGCAATAAGGCAATCACACACGTTTCGTAGTTAGAATAATATATTTTTTAGCTTTTTAGTAACAATATTTCATTTTTTCACCACTCGGAGCGTACTAAATACACACTTTTTGTCATCATATTTTATAAAATTTCTTGACACTTGCACCAAGTTCGTAAGTAGCTATAGAGGTAGTTCTAGTATATCTCTTACATGTTACTATCGTGGTCAGAAATAGGATATTTTCTTGGGGCTCAAGCCGTTCGCACATTTTCCATAATCAAGATTTGAAATTTTCTCGGCTCGCAGCAAACTGCTTGCGCTTTTATTAGTAAGAACATTCAAGTTTCTTGCAGCTCGGAACGAACTAAGCTCACCTTTTATAGTCAGAAATATAAAAAATACTCGGCGCTCGTTTCTAACTCGTAACTCGTAAATTTCTAACCGCAAAGAAAAAGATAACTGCACGTTTTTCGTTGCCTAATATATAAAATTTTCTTGGAAATGGCAACAAGCTGTTTGCACTATTTTACGAAAGAATATTTTAATTTTTCTACTGCTCGAAGCAAATTAACTGCACTTTTTCGTTGTCTAATATATTAAATTTTCTCGCCGCTCGCAGCAAGCTGTGTGCGCTCCTATATGTCAGAATATTTAAATTTCAAACCCCTCAGGGAAAGATAACTTCACACTCTTTTGGTAGTCCAAAATATAAATTTTTTTCGGCGCGCGCAGTAAGCTGTTTGCGCTGTTTTAAAAAAAAATAATTCAATTTTCCAACCGCTGCGCTGTGAGCAAGTTAACCGCACTCTTTTCGTTGCCAAAAATATAAAATTTTCTCGGCGCTCACTGCAAGCTGCTCGCGCTATTTTAAGGAAGAATATTATAATTTTTCTACCGCTCGGAGCAAGTTTACCGCACTTTTTTCCTTGACAAAAATATAAATATTTCTTGACGCTCGCAGCAAGCTGCTCGCGCTTTTTTATGTAAGTATATTTTAATTTTTCTACCGCTCGCAGCAAATTAACTGTAGTATTTTTGCTACCAAAAATATAAAATTTTCTCGGGGCTCACAGCAAGCTGCTCGCGCTATTTAAAGGAAGAATATCTTAATTTTCGTACTGCTCTGTGCGAGCCGAAATCAAAGTATGGGCTTACCTTTTAAATAGGTCCTACCTGCTCAACGTTAAAACATACGCATGACACAGGCATAAAGTTCAAGTTCAGTAAAAAAAATCTGAATCCTACCTTGCCTGCCCCCCCCTAGACCAGAAGCTGGGTACGCCTATGTAGGTATCTAAAAATCAAAATTTTGTCGGCAGAAACTTAGAAGCGATATATGGAAATAAATCTCATACAAAATTTTAACATAAGGTTCGCTCGTGCGAAATTAAATTGTTTGAAATTATGAGGGCATCGTGTGTATGAAAGTTAACCTTCAGTACTTAGTAAACAATGTCAACGTGTGAAAACATCTGTTCGGAACGAAGGACGAAGTTTTATTATACTTTGTGGTACCTTTAAGTAGTGGTGATAATGATGATTTTTTTTATAATTCGGCAGCGTTAGGACCGTTACCTTAATCGTTTACCAAACTGGGCCCTTACTGCCTTATTTACTTTCATTTACTTTCACCTGACCGTTGTCGGTCTGTAATCAAATGTTGCAAGTTTAATTTGAACCACTTCTCAGTTTCTCAGAGCTGGAAGGTGGCCTTAGGAACTCCGCAATTATACGACCCAACCGCAATGAGTTTGAGCTCATTTGATTCGTCTTGACGAGTTCTTTGGTGCTAGATGGTAATAATAATAACAAAACTTGTTTTTAAAGTTTTTTTAGTAGTAGATTTTTTTTTCACATGTAACATAACTAATGGGATTAACTAATTTCATTTATTGTTCGCTTAGTACCTTAGGTTAGGTTTAATGCTGGTACAATCGTTAGACGGTTTATAATAATGCAGGTAGAGTCTCAGTAGAGTCCATCGGCCCATAAAAATTCTAACCCATAAAATTTAGGGCACTCTCGTCACTCTACGCCCTGACATGATTCAGTTACGCCGAGTAATTTCATTGCAAAGCTCTACCCTAGGTGCATGGTGCATATGGGGTGAAAAATCTAGCTCATTAAATGCGAGGCCTGATTTTTAGGGTTCCGTACGCGAAGGGTAAAAACGGGACCCTTTTACAATAATTTACTGCCCGTCCATCTGTCACCAGCCTGAAACTCATAAACAATCAACAAGTCGAAATTGACCACGTATATTTAAAAAAATATATATAAATGAGAGCTACCATACAACAAACGTGGTTTTTGCCGTTTTATTATTGAATGGAACCCTTCGAGCGCGAGTTTGACTCGCACTTGGCCAGTTATTACGTTTAACATGAAAGTGTTAAAATTGACCCTCGGAATAAAAAACAAAAGAAAAAAAGATAGGTTAAAGGAATAATCATGGGGTGCCAAGGACCGACGTGGCGAGGCACTCTTTTACGCTTTAGGTTTTAGGTTTTAGCCCTGATCGAAACCTGATTAAGTGCTTGCACTTTTTCTGCATCATTTTACCCTCAAATTTTGGTCACTATTTTACATGGCAACGAGAGTATCTGGGTCAGTGTAATTTATTATTACACTACATAGTATAAAATAAAGTTGCTTCTTGCGTCTTTCTGTCCCTATTATATATGCTTATATCTTTAAAACTACACAACGAATTTTGATGCGAACGATGTTTTCAATAATATATAGAGTAATTCAAGAGGAAGGTATACATGTATAATACATGCATAATATAGTAGAAGGACACTGATAATTTACTATTCAGCGCGACGAAGTACGCGCGGGTCCACAGTAAATAAATTTTAGTTTTAAACATACTCGTACTTCTTAGGATAAAATAAAATATAAGGGTAAAAATAAGTACACCTACTTAAATTTCTCATAAAATATGTTTAGCCATTTGATCGAAATTCATTTAAGTATTTTGGATATATGATATAACTAGCTGCGCCCAGCGGTTTTACGCGCTGTACTTGTAGCCTATGTGTTATTCTAGGGTCTAAGGTATCTCTATACCAAATTTCAGCTCAATCGGTCCACCCGTTTAAGCGTGAAAGTGTAAGCGTTGGCCCACGTTGACGCGCGGGCGTGGGCGCGGCCGGGCGCGAAATATCAAACATATGACGTGCTATGAAAGTGTTCACGTACAACGCACGTGCGGTGTAAGCAAAGTCTGCCGCGCCCGCGTGTTATAGCGTGAACAAGCACTAACAAACATACATCCAGACATCCTGACATCCAGACATCCATTCTTACAAACTTTCACGTTTATAATATTAGTAAGTTAAAACAGTGAATTTGTGTATGGAATCGTAGTATGTCTGAGGAAATTTATGAAACGATTTTTTTTATTGTTCAGCTGAACGCAAACGGTCAGTTTATATGCTAAATTGAATATCTATTGTTTTATGTTTCTTTTTAACCCCCGACGCAAAAACGACGGGGTGTTATAAGTTTGACGTGTCTGTCTGTCTGTCTGTCTGTCTGTGTGTGTGTGTGTGTGTGTGTGTGTATGTGTCTGTCTGTGGCATCGTAGCTCCCAAACGGATGAACGGATTTTGATTTAGTTTTTTTTGTTTGAAAGTAGAGTTAGTCGAGAGTGTTCTTAGCTACGTTTGGTGGAAATCGGTCCAAGATGGCCGCCGCTACAAAATGGCGGATTATTTTTTTCTTCCACGACCCCCTCAATATGGGTATCAAATGAAAGGGTTTAACGAGTAGAATACAGCCCATTATATAAAATTTAATATCCAAGATGGCCGCCATCAGAAAAATGGTGAATTACGTATTGCGTTGGGGGTTTTTTAAATTTTTAATTTAATTCACTTGTTTGTACACGTGTTCAAGTTTTGTAAGGACTAATAATATTTTAGATTTTCTATATTTACCTCTATATTAGTAGTAATAAACATCTATATAAATGAGACATGATTCAAAACGAAAAATAAAAATTTTATGCATTTTTAAGAATATCGACAAAACTATCGTTTTGTTAAAATTTTATCTACAAATCAGAAGGATATTTTATCATTATTTAGATTTTTTAAACACTGGTCATAAACAATAACGATTAGTAATAAATAAAAGTTAGTAATATATAAAACGATAATTTTTGCATCATAAGCCACTCCTAAAATACAAAAATAGATGTACTCGTATGCTTGCCATTTATAACATAAATCATAAAAACATACAAAAAAAAATTACTACGATACTACCTTTCGAAGAATAATGATTTTTCCACTTAATCCTATCTTTTTTTCAGCTAGTTTAATTTTTTAAATCTCATTGTCTTGTCTTTTTGGCTTTACATTTTCTGTGATGCTGTTTTATAGCGCTTAAAAACATAGTGAAATTAGTGGGCTGAAGAGTCTTTTAACATCTTATGATCCTGAGAAAAAATCGTTGTAGAATTTTACATAATTATTGTGAAAAACTGGCTGGTATTAACCTGATTATATATATTATGGACAGCGTTATCTCTTACCATTAGGTGAGCGTCTTGATCGTCCTCTTACGTTTTGCATAAAAAACACTATATATTTTTATTTTACTTTATTAATAATCAGAAAACTTACTAGCTTATGGAATTAGTTAAGTATATAAATACGAAAGGCCAATTATAGGTACATAATATATACTCGTATACGAGTAGGATAGAGCGCTTTTCACGAAAGAAGTCCCGCGGAATTTAGCGAACTATATTTAATTTAATCGATGATGACTGTACTTCATGTTCAAAGTATTTTTATTTGTTATTATTAAAAAATAAATATGATATATTATGAGGAGACAACAATCAATAGATATTGAATCTTTAAAACGTGAGAATAAGGCGCCACGTCTAGGTCCCCTAGGGGGGCCTAGGCTCTTTCGTGAAAAGCACTCTACCTGTAATCATCATTCATCATATCATATAATTTATAGAATAAATGATAGCTTTTTGCGTCTTACAATCCTACTTAATTTTAAACGCGAAAGTTTGCAAGAATTTATGCATGCATGATTGTTACTTTTTCACGTCTAAACAGGTGGACCGATTGAGCTGAAAATTAGTATAGAGATAGCTTAGACCCTGGATTGACATTATATGCTCCTGTGCAACGGGTAAAACCGCTGGACGCATCTAGTACCTATAGGCATAGGCGGATTTAGGGGGGGGCAGGGGGTCAAGCCCCCCCCCCCCCCCCCAGAAGTATGGTACAGGTAGGAATTTAGCACATATTTCATGGTCAAGATTATAATTTTATTCTCGGCGCTCGCAGCAAGCTGCTTGCGCACTTATTATTAAGGATATTTGAACTGTTCAGAGCGAGCTAAACACAATTTTCGTAGTAAAAATTATAATATTTAAATACAAAACAATGAATTGTTACACTAATGTCGTGATTTTGTGTTATAGTTTTTAAGTTTTCTGTATGTTTGTAGTGTTTCAATAAAGAGTTTTCTATTCTATTCTATTCCGCCTGTGCCTATAGGAATAAGCATAAGGACATAGCTTAATCAGAAGTAGAAACGATTTTTACTATCATGATATTATAGGTAATTATAATGTGTGTAGAGAATTTAAAGTTTTATAGTGGGTTTATATCTACCTAGATCAATTATATATTTTTCTATAGATATTGGAGCGCGGATAATTATAATGAATAGCAGATAGTTACTTTAATTAATTCGTTCAAACTTAATTTAACAGGTGTATCAAAAAAACTAAGAATACATAAAACCTCAAATTGAACTTTTATTATAAAACAACGATTTTGGTACCTATGTGTATAATACATATATAGGTTATACATAATAAGTAGTCAATTTTATAAAAACATTCTATTTGTTATCCTTTTTCACGAATTGACATTTTGAATACATAGTAATAAGTTTTGCATGGAAATCACCAACAATTTAACAGCGCGCCATCCAGTCGATTCGTCGAATGCAGCCCCTCAAGCATGCCTTTCCGTCGTGTCAAGTGAACGACATAACGAAGACGCTTAAAAATAGCCTAAAAGGAATTTGGAACTAGAATTGTAGCAAGGTCTACGCATCTATAATGGGCACTGTGAAAAAGCATCTAAGTATTTCGATTTTCGTGAACCCGTTGACATAGCCTTGTGGGTTCAAGCGCCGGGTTCCTCGTCGGGTATTTAAACAAGCTGACCAGGTGAGAACACGACACTCGACTTACAACCGTCTGAGACGTACAAACTAGTCATGTACGGAGTCTTGGTACGTACAAATTATTATTTTTGTCATCTATCATAAATCATCAGTGAAATGGACGAAGAAAGGAGCAAATCAAAAGCGAGTGACTTGAAAGCTGTGCGAAATTATTTAAAAGTGTCAATCATTATTCCTTTTTTCAAAATATTAAATATTTGTGTGGGTAGTCTTTGTTTTCTCACTACAACTGTGCAGGATCATATTGTTTCATTCAGTGGTTACTACTTATAGTGAGAAGTGACTTTCTTATGAAAAGTTTTACAAGTCGGAAGTTGGAAGTTCACAATTTTTCATAAAGTGTTTTATTCATTCATGGTTTATGGACGACTATAATACATTAATCATTATTTAAATAAGTTAACATTAACCGTATAATATTGGTAATTAATATTATGGTGTAACATTACTAATCACTTAATTACGGAAATCCGTTAAAGAACCGGTTAAATTTAAAAATCTATTAGATATGATATATATTTATAATTATTATAAATTACTATAATTATAATCTGAAATATTATTCTTGTTTCAAAACGTGTCATTAGAAGAGTACTTAGGGGGTGCACGTCGCATGGTAGTGGTGGTCGTGGTACTGGTTAAACGAAATCACTTAAAAAGAAAAGTTTTCAGTTTTTTTAATGATTTAATTTTTCAATTCAGTGTAAGTTAGCACGCCTATTCAGTTAAAACTAAAAAAAAACTCGAGCCCAGATTTTAACAACCCCACGTTGAAGTTTTAAGTACAAGAAGCTATTCTATTTGAAATTTATTGTGTTTCATTTATATAATATGTTTTTCTTTGCTGCTCTATTTTACAATATCATGTTAATATAATTACGTTCAATCATAAAGATGGGCGATTGCAAAGGCAATACCTTTTTCGCTTTTTTAAAACAGTGAGTAGAATACAGTTTTCTGTAAGATAGGAAGACAAAAGAAACACGTGGAAACCTTTGAGTTTTTAATTAAAATTTCATAAACACTTTTCCATCGTTTAGCTCACATTACATAGAAAATTAGGCCAGAGACAGCCCGTATACATATATAACAAAAAGAATAAAAACTTATGCAATAATCAGCTATACGATATTATTTATTAATTGCTGCATCTTTATTTTATTGTCTTTACTTACTTTCTCCTATATAATATGTAGATAATATAAAACTTGTAATATATGTATATGGATATATAAGTATATGGATCTTTGTTACCTCTGACAAATAAAGATTTAAATATAAAATGATATAAATTAAATTTTACGTAGTTAAAGTTGTGTTTAAATATAAATCAGCGTTGTTCATTAAAAAAGTCTGTTCAAAATATTAAAAATTTTGGACACAAAATTTATCAAAATAAGCAGGTTTTTTTAGACAGTAATGTTTCAAGGCCCATTGTAAAAGCAACTTAAATTATTAATTTTATTCGTTTTTATATGAAAAGATAAAAAGCTTTCGTCTCTTTGCATTGGTCTGAGTGAGATAACTAAATTAGCTAATATCAAAAAAGTCAATAGCAAACAATGAACTATATTAGTTCAAGTTCTTATATTACGTTGCTTTAAAAGGAATTTTAAGTTAAAAAACTTACTGCTAAAAGCTACCTTAAATCATACACTTTACACTAGCATAACATTCAAAATCTGTTTACTACCTACCCACCTACCTACCTACGTGCATGCAATTTTGGCATATGACAAAATTGTGATAGCAACGTACTTATATCCCGGAAAAATGTAACAAACCGAATTCTGAGTAATTTGTAACGGCCAACTATATTAACAAAAAAAGCTAGCCAGGCCTATAAGTTTCACTCTGCAAAGAGAAATATTCGCGTGTATTTCAAAATAAAGCAAAGCTATCACGTTAAAATTTTAACTACAGTCATTTGTTTCATCATTTCAAATAATGTACAATTTAATTATATTTTATTACCTGCGCCCAGCGGTTTTCCTTACCTATATATTATTCCATGGTCTAAGCTATCTCTATACCAAATTTCAGCTTAATCGGTCCACCCGTTTGGTCGTTAAAGAGTAACAAACATATACATATACATACATACATTCATACAAACTTTCGCGTTTTGAGGTATAATATTAGTAGGAACTACATGTTCAGGAAAAATTATAGGCTCCTTAGCCTGTTTATCCTATAGCCTTTGGAGTTGAGTAGGGAATATCTGACTAGAGTTGACAAATCACTTTTTTTTAATCTCCAACTCCTTGATTAATCATTTCTTGACCGCTCATCCCCGCTCCGTGGAAACGCACCTTTATAATATATCGAATATCAAATTCTCTTATATACGGAACACTGATTAAAATGTAGATATTATTCATAGTAGGTAACCTATAATTCAAGCTTTATTCACATAATACACATTTTATGATTCAGGAAAATAAAAACTTAAATGAAATCGAAACTGGCAAGCAGCCTTCCTCACCTAGTTTTGAGATAAGTACCTAATAAATTTAAGAGGAGATGTATGCAAATTAGTGTTCTTCAGTTTGATCGTAAAAATTGTTAACATTCGATATGTCGTTGATGAATTATTCAAAGGTCGCTTTTCCACAGACCGTAACCTTCAACCCGACTCTTAGGATGACATAATTATTCAACTAAATGTATAGCATTTTGTTCTTTAAATATAAAAAATAAAAATATGTTTATATATTTAATCAATTTATATGCTAACTAACCTCGGTGATATTAGCTGCTGGTCAACTTTTGAAGAGCCTTGTAGTCATTAATATTATAATAAAAAATATTATCAGAGCCGTAAATTACTTTAACGCGGATTTTGCTAATCCATTAATATATTTAGACGTCATGTGATCTAATAATTTTAAGTTAATTATTTTTTATAATTAATATTATTAAAATATTGTTATAAACGTTTACCGACATAAATATTAACATATAGGTAACCCTATAAATACCAATTGTATATTATTAAAAGATAGATGCTTATTTACAATCGCACACAAACAACTGTTGCGAAACTATTGTTTCAGCCAGTCATTTATCTGCACTGAAAGCCTAATAAATTATACCTCTCCGAACTTTGAAACTTAAAAATATCAACTACTTTTAAAATATAAACCAAGAGCGGATCCATGCGGTCATAATATAAATTATTTTATCATTAATTTTATATATCTATCAACGTCAAAATTTAAAGATATAAAGTTTTCTACATTAACATAATTCAGGCAGTTTGCCTTAAATAATAACACCTTGAAGACATATTATTTTATATCGATTCGCCTACCTTCTGTAAATACCAGAGTTAAAGGTGACGATTTTGTATTTGAAATTATATATCAAAGTATATTTATGTGAATAGGTGTTTTTTTATTATAATAAGACAAGTTTTTCTGATATAATTTAGATATTATTACATTTGACATTCAATTGAGTGAAATTCTGCCATCTGCTAGGTAACTTGCATAATTAAGGAAAATAATAATGAAAACTAGTCCACTTATTTATTGATTAATCTTAAAATGCATAAATCTCAATAATTAGATGAGGCTCTCTTAGGGTTCTATTCTCATTTCAATTGACGCGGAGAACAATAACTGTCAGAATTTATCAATTAAGTACCTACATTTTATTGTTTTTTTTTTATATCTCCATTTCAGCACTGTGATCGGTTTATTTTAGTCTACTCAGCTAAAACCGCTGAACGGATAGGGTTGAAATTTGGAACACAGATATAGCTTTTACGACGTAGACGCTTGCTAAGCGTGGGCAAAGTCCTAAACTAGTACCTAACTCTGTAAACCTATTCGGAAATTATTTTTTGTTCCTGTTAGCTTTAAAAAACAAACGCAGTTTAATTATTTTATGCAAGTAAGTAAAGAAGACGGTTTTATTAAGCACTTTTTGTTTTAGCTCTGCACTACGCTCGTCATTCTAATGCTTGAGATGTCATATGTCGTCATAATTTGCTCGGAATTAAATTTTAATAACAAACTTCATACGCTGCTGAGTGCAGGGCAGGGAATTAAGTACGGCAAAATGTTAAAAGACTTTAGTCAGAGACTTACACAAATTACTTCCATTAATAAGTAAGGATACCTAAATTAAGATAATATTTTATCCATTCATGGGGACCAGCCAGAAGCTGGGTACCAGCTTCTGGCCCAGGGGGGGGCAAGCAAGGACGGATTATTTTTTTTTACTGAACTTGAGCATAGGTACCCTATTGAAAAAGTGCGCCATGCTTTGCTTTTAGCTTGCACAGATGTATACTTCGTAATAATAATAGCGCAAGCGCTGAGAAAGTTTTATATTTCTGACAACGAAAAAAGTGCGATTAACTTGCTCCGAGCGGTAGGAAAGTTAAAATATTCTTCCTTAAAATAGCGCGAGCAGCCTGCTGCGAGCGCCGAGAAAATTTTATATTTGACAACAAAAAGAGTGCCGCTAACTTGCTTCGAGCAGTAGTAAAAAAAATCTGACTTAAAATAGCGGGAGCAGCTTGCTGCAAGCGCCGAGAAAATTTTATATTTTGGACAACGAAAAGAGTGTGGTTAACTTTTCTGAGCGGTAGGAACTAAAATATTCTTATTTAAAATAGCGCAAGCAGCTTGCTGCGAGCGGCGAGAAAATTTTATGTTTTGGACAACGAAAAGAGTGCGGTAATCTTTCTTTGGGCGGTTAGAAATTTAAAAATTCTCTCTTGTAAGAGCGCGTTCAGCTTGCTGCAAGCGCCTAGTATTTTAATATTTCTGACTACGAAAGGTGAGCTTCTTCGATCCGAGCTGCAAGAAACTTGACCGTGCTTACTAATAAGACAACGAGTAATTTGCAGTAAGCCGAGAAAATTTTAAAAATCTTGATTATGAAGCGTGTGCGATCGGCTTATTGCGAGCGCAAAGAAAAATTTATTTTTTGTTCTCCATATATCATTCAAGAAAATCGATTTCCAGGGCAGCTGCCCCCCCCCCCCCTGCCCCCTTCTGGGTACGCCTATGTATCCATTGATATATTTTTTTGGATTTTAAGAAGCGAATGTAAAAATTTAAATAACTTGGTATTTCTGGGTTTTCACAAAATATCTAGGTTTTTACCAAGCTGACTTAGGTAATGTAGAGAAACGTTATGGAGAATTGAATGAAAAGATTTTACCCAAATAAACACATTATAGGTACCTACCTATATTATATTTTCCTTAAAATGTTTTAAATATATGGCTTATCACGAACATGAAACTTAAATAGGTACTTGTGTTTTAGTGGTATTGAGATGCTTTCACAATTTTATGAAGTAAATGCATCTATGGGTACTACATAAAACGGCCACGGACGTTGTTACCATTGATATTTTAGAGATGTTATTAGATAGGTACCTGCATGTACTCGTATTATGCAAGTTTCGTAATCTAGATGCATTCTAAATAATCCGGAAATGAAGTTCGAGTCAAGTTCATCGCACCTGTTGTGCCATCGCCAACCAAACAAGTCCCTGAATCTAACACGATCACGCTACTAGAATCAGAATTGCCTTGCGCCATCGAAACTTCATCGCGATTCATGACAAACAATATTATAATCAATACAATATCAAATAGATAATGTATATAATCCTATATAATGTCAGTTAGCAGTAGTATTTATGTTATCTCGTCCAGTAGGTAACGACAATTTACAAACTATACTCAAGAGACGTATCATATATATATTTATATATTATGATACGTCTCTTGAGTTAGAAATGAGTATAGTTTCTATTCTTTGAATGAGTAGTAGATCATTACCTAATGGAGGATAATAAAGTGTCAAAAAGTAAAATCTGTTTTGAAGCAGCAATTTTAAAAGATATCGTATAATTTTGCCAGATTTAAATTAAACTTTTCCAATAAAGATTGCTCATATACCTACTATTACCTAACCTACGAGTATATTTTTATGATCTTCACATTTTATCGCAGCTTTGGATTCTTGAAGAGTGCTCGCTCGCTTTAGACAGATGTGGTGATGGTTTTAGGATTGCGCAAGACCCGAAACACGAGAATTAGTGACCTTGGCAATGAACTTTCTTTTCTTACACATTTGAAATGCATGTTACTTGTTACACTAACAATTTTAGTATAGTCTTATATTTATATTAATCCAATTTTAACCTTTTATAAACCAACAATTTTTTTTTTTTTTGTAAAATAAATATATGTCCGAATTCTCATGTTCTCCATAAATCTTGAAAAGTAAGGACGGGTTTCTTTGGCCCTGGGTTTTAACTTTGGCACAATCAGTTTTTTTGAAGTATTTTGTGTTTTAAGCAATACCTCAAACTCTTTTTTACTTAACTTTTACCGAAATATGTAATATTATAATGTATGCATGTACCTACTAATAATATATCTCTACTAATCTAATGAGAACTGCGATGCTACGCGAACTAACTCGATCTAAGATAATAACCTATTACTAATTATACCTATATACACCTTTAACTTAAGTACATTAGTTATTACATTTAATCAAAGCAAAACAAAAGGTTTGGTAATAAATAAGCCTAATATATTGTTTGACATTGTTACAGATATTAGCGGCGACGCTCGCCATAGCGTCAGCTGATGTACCCTTCGGCTACCAGTACAAAGCCCCGCTGAAGACATTCAACAGCGGTCAATATTACCAAGGACAGTACCTGGCTCCCAAGGCTAGCTACAGCAGTCTCAGTTCGTCATACCCCTTCGGATACTCCACCCCCACTCCGTACCCCTTCCTGTCCTCTACCTACAGCTCCCTCAACAGTGACAAATATAACCCATTCGTTTTCGGCAGCAAATACTACCCTACTGCCTCTTCCACCATTAGCCCGCTTTCGTACGACAACAGCTTCTCAACTGCATCCTCTACCATCAGCCCCCTTTCCCTTTATGGAAGCAGCAGTTTCTTCCCCACTTCCACCGTCGCTCCTCTGGTGAGTGACATCGACAGCGACAAATTTATCTCCTCCACCACCGCCGCCCCCCTTCTGGCCGAAAGCATTGCCAGCAGCAGCCTGTTCCCTAGCTCCACCCCTGCCCCTCCGGCCGAGATCCTCGGCAGCAGCAGCCTGTTCCCCAGCCCTTCCCCCGGACCGGTTGTAGTCAGTGCCAGTGATATCGGTGCCTTCTCTGCCGTTACCCCCACCATTGCCCCTACTGTGGCTCCTCTGTCTCCTACCATTGCCCCCGTGTTCGCGTCTTCCAGCCCCGGCTTCTACAACTTCGGTGAAGTCTCCAGCACTTTCGCGCCATTCGTGGCTGACGATTCTTTATTGAATGTTGAAAAGAAAATCGAGTCGCAGTTCTACCAAGTGCAGCAACCCACTGAAATTTACAAACACTTCTACGTACACACCGCACCCGAAGAGCCAGAGCCTCCTAAACCTAAAACTCCTGTTGTCCTCCCTCCTGCCCAGAAGCACTACAACGTCATTTTCGTTAAGACCCCTAACGTATCCTCTCGCACTTCCGCAATTGTGCCCATCCAGCCTCAGAAGGAGGAGAAGACCATCGTATACGTTCTGACCAAAAAGCCCGAAGAACACAGTGAACTGATTGTACCTAAAGTAGAAGAGAAGCCCATAAGCAAACCTGAGGTCTTCTTTGTCAAGTACGAAAACAAGCAAGATTCTGACGCCGTTATTAAGAACATCGTCGATGACTACAACAACAAGCCTGGCCAGACTGTGAGCTTCTCCTCTGGACCTTCCCCTACGATCGCTCCTGTTTTGCCTACCATCGACCCTATCGTATCTTCTACGATCGCTCCTATTGCATCTTCCACCTTCTCGGCCCCATTTGTAGGCTCTTCATACGTGGCCCCTACATTCAGCTCGGCATTCTCTTTCCCCACTTTCCCTACGTACTCCACGCCTTACTTTGCGCCAACCACCATCAAGCCTTTTTCAAGCTTCTCCGGCTTCAACTCCCTCCCTAGTTACTCCAGCCTCTTCAATTTCCCGAAACAAACTGGATTCACCATTGGTACTGGCACCTCAAGTGGATTGCCAAGCTCCTTCTTCTCAAGTGGAATCTCGTCATCTGGCAGTGCTGGCTCTGCCAGTGGTTCTTCTCTGAGTGGTTTACCCAGCTCCGGCTCCTCCTCAAGCATCTTGAGTGACTCTAACACAGCTGGTTCTTCCAGCAGTAGTACCACTTACAACAGTGGATCCAGCATTGCTAGCTTTGGTTCCGAGCTCGCCTCTGAGCCTGTAGTAAACATTGGTGGTCAACAAAGCTTCACGTCAGTCAGTGACTCTGCTCCCGCCACCTCCGAGGTGGAAGCCAAAGAAGAGAGCAGCTCCGTGGTAGAGCCTGCACCTGAGACCGACGAGTCCATCCCTGCCGCACCTGAAGCTGCTCCCGAGGCCCCCGAAGCCTCTTCCTCCTCCGATAGTGACCTGAAGCTTTCATCCGACTCGAGTGCTCCTCAAGAATCTTACGGATCTTCCAGCAGCAGTGACGATGAATAGATTAGTAGATTTCTAAGTGTTTTACGAATCTTGGTTTTTAACCATGTTTTATTTGAGAATTTAAATAACTTCATGTAAATACATACACATTGACAAAAAAATACACAATATCCTTTTGTTGTTTTACTTGTGCCCAGCGGCTTTATCCTACCGAAAAGTAATCTATGTATGTGTTATTCCAAGATCTAAGCTAACTACATTACTAAAATTTCATCTAATCAGTTTAGCCATTTAGGCGTGAAAGAGTAACTTGAATTTGATTAATTTCATTTGTAATGCAACGTACAAAGATATAATATGATATTATGTACTTAGTACCAAAATCTATCATCACCTAAATCTGGTCACACCTTGAGCAACTGCGCCTAGCCTGCTAAATGAAAAGTATATTAGGATATAGGATCAATTTGGACGGATGATACATACTTATAATATTATAATTATTGAATTCACAGATCAACTTTGGCACGGCATCGAGTTTTTTTTTTTTATGTTATGAAGTAGAAGACGAGCAAGACGCTCTCCTGATGTTAAGAGATAACGGCTGCCCATAATCAGTACAGTGTTACCTAGGATTTCACAATGATGTGAAATTCTAGGAGCACTGCACCAACGCTTCTTACTCAAGAGTCATAAGATGTTAAGACTCTTTAGCCCAGTAATTTCACTAGCTACAGTGCCCTCCTACCGGAGCACAGTAATGTTTGCACATCACTGCTCAGGCGGTAGAATAACTGGCACTGTTGGGGTACCCACCTAGACGACCTCCTGCAAAGGAAGTCTACCCCAAGTTAAAGTGCTATAAAATAAATGAAAAAGTCATAATATGACCAGCAGTCGGAGGCAGTGATTAATCATGATTGATGACAATAAAAAAGCCCATAAATTAATAGTTATTGAATTAAAAGATAATTAATATATTATGTATTATAGGTATAGTGGAAATATCGGTTTTTAATTAATTGGTAAAATCTGAACACGTAAAGCTGCGCCAGGGGATTTCAATTTAAAATAAGTATCTATGTAGAGAAAGTACTTATAAGTAAGTACCTACATATCCAGAAATTAATAATTAAAGCTACCTCAATTAAATATAGTATATACATATACCTACGACCTACCTCTCTAATCTCTACCTTAGTTCCTACACAGTTATCATAAAGAGGCTAATCAATCGCAGGAAAATTAATAATAAATGTAAAAGTCTGCGGCATGCCTCGTTGTTTTGAAAGCTACATTTAGGTATACGAGTTCATAAACAAAACACTTATTAGATCAAAAATATGATCTACCCACTAACTAGCAAGATGCGGCCATAATAACAAACTCTGAGTACAATGTTGCCAGAGCATAGTCCAATTTAGAACAGTAGAAGTTCACCTTTGCACTTTACCATTAAAATGAAGGTATGTTACTACGTAAGAGATACTGATAATGAGTAATGAGGATGTGGTCCGTTGGGTGCTGTTAGAGCACTTTCAGCCTTAGATTCTGCACAACACGTCGTGGAAGATCCTAGAATGTAACTTTTTTTTATGTGGAGAAGTAAGAAGACGAGCAAGACGCTCTCCTGATGTTAAGAGATAACGCTGCCCATAATCAGTACAGTGCTACCCAGAATTTCACAATAATGTTTAAATTCTACTACTACTATACTATTGGCGTAAAGTGCATACCTAATCTCAGTCAACGTTTATGCCACAAAAAGTATAAGGGCATTTTCTCTGGCGAATTTTCCCAAACACTTAGGGTATCTGGCGATAATATTAGTAGAATATTAGTATCTAGCATATAATGCTCGCAACCAAATCCTTTCTTAGCAGAGGTCTACATCATAAAACCTGTCTGTGTTCTAAATTTTTACCCAATCCCTTCAGCGGTTTGGACTGTGCGTTGATATTTCAGTCAGTCTATTAGTCTGTCACTTTTTTCGTATACTTATTAGATATCTAAAGTATCGTTATTTTTCCAGCGTTTAAATTAAGCCCTTTTCACATGTGTATGCGCTCCAACTCCTACGCACGCCAGCTGATCGTTTAGTATCGGAACTAGTCTATTGCAATCGGAGTTGGCACATTATTGGCATTTTAATAGCAGGTCCATCCGCATAACTCCACGGCGTTATCTTGATTTATCGGCTGGAATGCTTTCATTCGCCAGAATACCGAGTCGGTTAATTTACCCGAAATAAATTCCACGATAGTAATTCATTGAAGATGAGCATTGGTTATGAATGAAGCTCTATTTCTGGTTAGTGGCGCGTGATGGGTTGTGATGGCGCATTGCGAAAGTTCTCTAATTGAATGCGGGTATTCGCGGACGGGACTCAGATGCTCGCGCGCATCGGCGCCACCCGCCGCTCCGACAGGCGCCTGCTAATTGCTTCGAGTCGTTCAATCAGCTGAGCTTAATAATGTCTCCTCACAGGCGCCACATGCACTCGCCTCAATATAAAATCTGGGGGCACGGTAGTGCCCCCGCCAAGTCGAGCGCGAAGCAAGCACTGCCGTACCATCCTTTACAGGAATCATTTCGCCGCATTTTCAGGCCCCTATTTGAGAACCTCTGGATTAGACCAGAACACAGAAATTTTCGTCATCCAGTAAGCTATAATTACATACTTAAAATCCAAAATTTCAAGTCTGTAGGTCATTAAGTTCCGAAGTTAAGCGAAAGCAAAGTTTCGCATTTTCGACACTCACTCACTCACTCACTCATGATCATCAAAATAGAACTAGTACTTCCCATAAACTCAGAGAGCTGAAATTTGGTAAATACTTAGAATTTATTGTATAAGCCATAGGAAAACTAAAAAAACATGCAATTTCGGTCTCGTTTTCGAGATAACTCATCTGCATAAATAACTTTGTAATCTCATATAAATGTATAGGATTACTAAGTTACATTTGCAGTCAATGGTTAAAATTGTGTAAAGCTTTTATTTAATTTCACCTGTCTGTCTGTCGGCCTTATAGTAACCTTATAATATAGCGTTTCTACAAAAAGAAGTGAAATCCCACCAAAAACATTCTGTAAAAAACTAGCCAAGTCTCAATGGAGCTGCTTGTTTATCTCTAAAAATTGAAACCACCGTCCTTCCAGTGTTGTATATTTCCTCTCCCTGCACGGTTGTCTGGAAGAGATCGCTCTGAGCGATAAGACCGCCAATTGATACACCTTTAGTTTAAGTTGTTGTATTTGTAAAATTTATACTTTATATGTGGATCAATAAAGTGTTTCTTATCTTATCTTAAATAATGAAATCTAGACAAAGTCGTGCCAAGTCTAAGATTTCTTACTGCGATTTCTTTATTATTATAGTTAATGTTGTGTGACTTGGCCGTTGAAGGGTACACAAGGGGACAAAACCAGATGCTCCATGATACTTGGATCGCCTAAACATAAGTATTATTGAAATACGCAGCTTTATCAAGCCTTCAATTGACTGGTTATTCAATCAACGTTTTCCAAGTGCCAATTTTCTATCATGAATGGTTAGCGGACAGATTGGTGCAATGGTGTCATGGAGCACCTGGTATAATACCCTTGTGTACCCTTCAACGGCCAAGTCACACAACATTAACTATAATAATAAAGAAATCGCAGTAAGAAATCTTAGACTTGGCACGACTTTGTCTAGATTTCATTATTTTTTAGAGATAAACAAGCAGCTCCATTGAGACTTGGCTAGTTTTTTACAGAATGTTTTTGGTGGGATACTTATTTACTGGAACACAATAATCCAACTTAAGGGAAGAACAAATAAGTAGACCCATTCTCTGGGTGATTTACGTCTTATTATTTGTGTTTGTGTACCAGATGAATATTTGATAATATGAAATAATTTATAACATTATCTACTAATTCATAGTTAGGCCACCAAAGCTGCCGTTGCTGGTAAAAGGATTACGAGATAACTATATGTAAGGGATTATAATAATATGTGATATGTGGTACCTATTCCATTTGGTACAACAGTCAATATAGCTGCATTTTTATGTAGCGACTATTTTTATTGCCAGTAATAAACTAGCTAGGGTATTGTTTTTTTTATATCCATAAAGTTTTGCGAAATGCGATAATCTCATGTTATGTATTGGATAAAGATTGTTTGTACGAGTATTATTCTTCTCTTACAAGGCAGTTATTACCTCAAATACATCATGCTAGATAGATACATCTTGAGTGTGAAAACGAGCATTTCAATAATCCTTGTGTTGGCATGGTGAATAAACAAACATCTGCATTTCTTCAGCGTTTTGTTACTAATATAACGTAATGAGAAAAGGAACTCGTTACAAAATACGTATTATATTCTTAAATATTGGCCCTCTCCGCATACGTAGTGTAGGGTCCCAAGTCCCATGGGCGAGATGGGGCGATGATATCCGTAAGATTGCTGGTCGCTGGGAGTGGGTGAAGGAGGATGACGGATAACCGAGTTAAGTGGCGTACCATGGGGGATGTCCAGCCGTGGACGAACGTAGGATGATAATGATGATCATGATGATTGGTCCTCTTCTTCCGTGGTCAATCTGGTCAATGAAAGGAGATCCGAAAAACCGTTTCATTTTCGTTTCAGTACCTCCTAATAATCCTTTATTCCAGTAGGTAAGAGTCCTCCTCCTTCAGAATCCACGATTTCAACAATAATAATACTTATTATGTGTAAAAGAATTTATGAAAGAAAAAAAAAAATCAAAAATTCTTTTCTTGCCATTTTTAAATACCTACCTATATCAAACTGGAAACACTTTTAAAATGTGTGCAATAATATTATGGAGGGCTATTCTTAAGGAATTTTCAATAAATTAATTCTATGAATTTATATTTCAAAATTTGTCAAATAGTGCGAGTGAGCGAGCGTCACTCGATATATACGCTCTTCAGGGCCTCGTTTTTGCGCGCGACTCTGTCGCTCCCACGTTCCTATTAGATACTAATTTTAAAATATATTCGTAAAAAATCTTAGAATTTCCTTTTTGAAAATGTGTCTTGGGAAAGCTTTAGATATTATTTTTGAAAGTATTTCCAATTTGTTACCTTATATAACGACAAAATAATATATTACGTACCTACTTAAAATAAAGACCTCGTATTTTGTAAACCCTTTGCCATTTTTTTAAGTATTAATCTGGGAATATAGGTATTATTAAAATATTTTATCTTTAAAGCTTGATTGACCAAGAAAAAAAATCTAAAACTCAATTCTATGAATTTAATTTAAAAATTAAAAATACATCATATCGTGCGAGCGAGAGATTCATATTATGCAAAGATGACGCACTTAAATAAAATATCGTCTGTTTCTCAAAAGCAAATTTTCTAGCAAATGTAGCCACAGTGTTTTTGATCCAGTATCTCCAACAGTTGAAACCATAGTTGAATCGACTGATCAAGAAGCAACGAACATTAACAACACTAATATTGATCCTGAAACATATGCGTCTACAACCACCATGGATGTAATGAAATGGTTCCATAATAAACGAAGAGAATTGAAAAATGTGACAAAGCATGATTTTATTATGACTACCTCGACCACCACTCAGCAACCAGGCGAATTTATTGATCTCACCTAGAAAACTCTGGTTGGATTGTTGATTCCTTTAAAAATTAAGTAGTAATACCGAAAAATAAACAAGTGAAATTTTTAAAAATACTTTTTGAAGACAAGCTTTTATTATTATTACCATCGAAAATCGAACATCATAAAGTAAGTAGGTACTCGTCAAGACGAATAAAATGAGCCCAAACTCCAAACTCGTTGGGGTTGCGTCGTTTAATTACGGAGTTCCTGTGGCCACCTTCCAGCTCCATCATCAGATCAGCTCCATGTCATAAGAATATTGCATTGTCATCCGTTTTAAAACATGTAGTAGCAAAATATCAGCTCAATCGGAAACCGGGAAGTAGATTAAATTAAACTTGCAAGATTTGATTACACACAGACAGACAACAGACAAGTGAAAGTAAATATAAAAGCTTGTAAAAATATTAAGACTGGGGAATTCTACAAACGCGCGAATCGATACTTACGCTTTTAGAAATTGTATGAATTGGCTTCATTGTACAACGTCACAATAAATATCACATATGCTTAATAGATGAGCCTATTAAAGTCCCGAGTTACTTTTCCAAAATTATTAATGGATTTTGAGAAAAAAATCGCCAATGTTGACAATTTTTCAATCGTCTCTTTGGAAATGTATGCCATATCGTAGTTTTATTTGCATACATTAATGGTTTGTTCGTGAGCCAAAAGTGTACTTAACACGTTTCCCAATCGATTTTTTTACTAGTTAGAGTTTATTTTACAAAAAAACTAGTTTTAAGCAAAATTCATAAAAAATAAATAACCAAAACGTACGTTTCGCATTACTAAGCAGCCATATCGTAAAAAAGACCAATTCTAATTTCATCCTTATAACACTGTGCTTTGGTTTTAAAAAACAATAAATGTAAGCTGCCTGTCAATACCTTTTGGAATTTTGATTCAGTACCCGTCAGGCCCTTGCCAGAGCGAGATCTATGTCACTTTGACATAGAATCCGCAAAAATATTCTAAAAATTACGTAAATAATAAAACATATGGCAACTGTCAGCTCGCATAATATTTTTTCATAATTTTCTCTAGTTTAAAATTAAGGATAAAAAAGTATTTTTTAAAGATTATTGTCATTGAAGTTTACGACAAATCTATTTTTTATAAGCTTTTATCTAATTTTATTTAATTAGTACGACACCATTCTTAAGTTTTTTGAGAGTTAAATGAGGCGTATTTAAAAAATATTTATAATAGTAAAAATACAACATATTTTTTAGGAGATAACATTTTTATTTGTTTGATAATTTAGATAATAATGAATTAAAGCTAGATGAGTATGCTATTATATAACATCATGTATGTAATTCCTAGGTATTATGTATCTTTACGTTCTAATTTTATACTACTTTACTAATTTTATTTTATTATGAGTATATTTTATGAGAAAAGAAAAATTATGTCAAATTATGCATTTTTATGTGATGTAACAGGACTCCTTGAAAAATATTTCTGTACCAAAAGTAATAGACTTGTGAGATTGATGGCGCCACTGTTGTGGTTTAACGCTTATATTACTTTATTCTCGGTCAAATATTCATTTTAACTGAAATAATAACACAAACAAGACCTATAAAATTATTTTTAAAAATCTTGACCCCTCTACTTTTAGTGAAACATATTTTGTTGTATTTTTAAAAATCCACGTTAGTTCACAATAATTCCACAAGGCTTCTAATATTGTGCTGATTTTCAAGTAACTAAAATAATTTGATGTTGTTAATTGGCGCCACTGTATTTGCAAATTTTCTAAAAAACTCAATAATTGTTCAAAATGAATTAAGTTCCTAAAAAATACACCAACAAAAACATGACCTTCATTTATTTCATTTTGACAAGTACTCATTCTTCTCTAAGAGCGTGTAAAACCAGGTTTATATAGGGTTCCGAAGCATATTATATTATTACAGAAACAATAGTTATTTGTTATACAAGAGTGCAAAGTTGCTTTTTTACCGCGTGCTCAGTTTGTATGACCGAGCATTCGAAGGATTCTAAAATTAAATCACGAGCGTAGCGAGTGATTTTATAATTAGAATCATGAGCGTAAGCGAGGGAATCAACAGAGCATAAGAGCACAAGGTCAAAAATCTTTGCACTCGAGTGTGACACATAATTTTTCATCCCTCCTCAACGAAGAAATAAAGAGAGCAAAGAGAAATTCTTTTTTTTTTATTGGCATCTGGAGCAAAAAGAATTTGGTGCGCAGTGCTGCCAGTGCCATATCGTCTAAAGTAACCTCATCAAGTTAAAAAAAAAACGATTAAAAAAGAAAAGTTATTTTTTAAATTTTTTTATATTAATATACATAATATACATATAACCTATTCAACCTATTTCTATTTATTTGTTTACCAATTCAATTTAAATAAAAAAAAAACGATTAAAAAAGAAAAGTTAGTTTCTAAATTTTTGTATAATATAATATACATAATATAGATATAACCTATTCAACCTATTTCTATTTATTTGTTTACCAATTCAATTTAAATATGTACAATTATTCAATTTTAGTTTATGTATACGCGCTTAGTTATTCATATCTACATTTCAGCAACTATTTCCTCATTTTCGGTTTATTATTATAATATAAAATAAAAAATTGGCATGTATTAGAAAAAAAATTTTAAGTCTTTCTACTTAATCAAATAAATTTATAAAAAAAGATTATTTTATTTACAGTGCTAAATCAACTAAACTATTATTTACTATTATAGGAAAAAAATACTAGCCCAGTCAATGAGTGCCCAAAAAGGGTATGTGGATCGAAAAGTCGAAAGCAGAAAAACTAACTTAGTAACTTTGTTTGGACTAGTTAGGAGATAAACATACTAAAAGTCCCCACCCCTCCGAGGTGAGCCCGAGGGAGGGGAGGCCGAAGAAGGTTCCGTTTTTAGGTTTTTTGCTTATATGTCAAAAACAGTACGTTGTACGATATTTTATTGTACTACATTATAAAACCTCATAAAATTTTCAACAACTTTGGTCTTGACACTTTTTATCTATCTCCAATCGTTGTCCAGCTATGAGCTTCGAAACATGGTCTATTTTCAAGACGCTTGTTTTAGTTTTCCATACAAAGTTGGT
Source organism: Hemithea aestivaria (assembly GCA_947507615.1). NCBI lineage: Eukaryota > Metazoa > Arthropoda > Insecta > Lepidoptera > Geometridae > Hemithea > Hemithea aestivaria. The sequence goes on from OX382323.1 coordinate 10,198,762, forward strand.
AAAAAAATCTAAAAAGTAAAATTTGACCAACTTCTGGTTGTTGTACCATAATAAAATTTTCCAAATGTCTAGAAATATGATGACAATTCAATAATCTGGTACCACTGAACTGATCTGATGATGGAGTCGGGAGGTGTCTACTGGAACTCTTCAATGGCTATTGGTAAACCCGTCGAGTTTGGGCACATTACATTCGAATCGATGAGACTTTTTTATAACACTTGCTGTCGAGGGTCTGATAATGGACCAGGTGGTGCCTACGTATCATCTATCCGAATGTAATGAGCCTAAACTCGCCGGTTTTAATAATAGCCATTGAAGAGTTTCATTAGACACTTCCTGGCTCCATCATCAGATCAGCTCAGTGGTACCAGATTATTGAACTGTCATCAGATTTCTAGACATTTGCAAAGTTTTATTATGATACGACAACCAGAAGTTGGTCAAATTTTATTTGCAAGATTTTTTTACCGACTTTGTATGGAAAACTAATTTAAGCGTCTTCAAAATAGACCATGTTTGGAAGCTCATAGCTGGACAACGATTGGAGATAGATAAAAAGTATTAAGGCTAAAGTTGTAGAAAATTTTATGAGGTTTCATAATGTAGTACAACAAAATATCGTACAACGCACAGTTTTTGACATTTAAGCAAAAAACCTAAAAACGGGACCTTCTTCGGCCTCCCCCCCCTCGGGCTCACCTCGGAGGGGTGGGGACTTTTAGTATGTTTATCTCCTAACTAGTCCAAACAAAGTTACTAAGTTAGTTTTTCTGCTTTCTACTTTTCGATCCACATTTCTTCTTTTACTGGACTATATCATATTTAGTTCATTTAGAAAAAGACTACTGGTCGGATAAGTACCTGCAAAAGTTACTTAATCTAAACAAGTAACATAAAGAGTCAAAAAGTAACCTAAAAAGTTACAAAAGTAACTTACTGGCAAGATACGTGGCGCGCGCAAATCAAATAAAAAAAAAGTTCACCAAAGAGGTTCTGATTCCGAGTATTTAACAAATTTAAAAAAGTTTTATGATAAAATCGGCACCATAGAGGTGGAAGTAAATAGGTTTAATTATGTTTTTGACCAACAAACTCGGTGCACACGATGTTCTAAATTCAATTTTACTTTACCCTCTGGAGGATAAAATGGACTTTTCCAGTCAGATATCGAAGAGCAAAAATACACTTTCCGAGATAGGGGGATGAAAAATACATTGTCACTTTGTATCTTTACCGCGCTTACTCCGTAAGGTATAATATCATACAATTTTCGAACAAAATAAAGAAGATTGAATGAGCCAATAAGCATAATATTAATATTCCCTGTGAAATAACAGTCAGCAGCAGAGATCTTTATAAAATTTTAATAAATGTTTAGAAGAGAAGTAAGGATAAGAAGACAATTAATACTCCTATTTAAAATACTAAATATATTTTAATTAAAAATCAAAACCAGTAAAAAACATCTTGCTAATATTATACTTAAACTGTCTGTATGACCACCCTCAATATGGGTATCGAATGAAAGGGCTTAACTAGTAGAATACAACCCACTATACAAAATTTTAAATCCAAGATGGCCGCCAAATAATTGTGATTTAAGTATTGCCTTGGGGGTTTTTAAATTTTTTAATTTCATTCACTTGTTCAAACTTTCGAAAAACTAACTAGATAGTGCTACCTTACCTGATTGAAAAAGGTTTCTTTCAGGATTCATTTGGATCCCTAAAATGCTTCAAAAATAAAATCAATATTTAAACATGCAATTGAAAGGTCTGTTTGTAATGACAAAATGGAATATCTAAGTTGGATCCAAATGGCACTTGAAATTTACAAATTATTATGTTCCTTTCGGATTCAATTGATTCCATTTATACATGCATCATCGTTTACTGCTAACCTAGATCTTGGTCAAGAGTTAAGGTCCTAAGAAAAGTTTGTATTTTATAGGGCCGAGTTCGCGGGCTCTGCTTGTATATAAAATATATTAATTTGACTTCAAAGATTATTACAGTACAGATAGTTATATACAATTATTGCGTATTATACCCAGTTTTATTGAGATACACTTACGAGTTTGAACTCTTACACAAGTGATGCGATGCATTCGTACGAGCTGGTAGATATCTTATTGGCGAAGCGATGTGAATTCAGTTGTGTGTGAGAAGATCTATAAGGTTGAAATGTGCACTTTTGTAGATATAACTAGCTCTCTTTGGTCATTTTTAAAATAATGAATATATAATTTGAATCGTAATAAATTTGAATAGTAATTAATTGTAAATTAAATGATTTATATTTGTTTAAATAAAATTCTTGGTGCTTTATGCATATATATTTTTTTATTAATGTGTTTGTCAGTTCTGGAGTAATTTTAATTTTGTGAGTATAGACAACTGAGTAACTGAGTGTTTCGCCAGATTCAAACGGGTATCTACTCGTATAATAATATAATAAAGTAAAGAGTATCTTTCTGGTTTGTACTTTTAGTATACTTATTCTGTGAAATAGCTGAAATTTGCCAACAATTCAAAAAATATCATGCAGCGCGTAAAACTTTTGCGGTATTTAAGTGACAAATATATGACATTTACGAAAACGTTTTGACAACCAACTCCAGCCTTAAAGAGAAACACGGAGTAAAAGCTTCTCTATAAGTTAAAACGAGAAGAAAGGTTTTTGCTTTTGGCGCGCTTTTCCTAATGCTGTCATTGTAAATTTTTTTATTATCATTGATTTTACTCGACACTGGCAAAATGCAACTGTTGCCACATTATTAAAAAAAAAAATTATTATTGTCATTGATTAGCTCCTATCAAATGTCAATGTCAAGTTTTTTGACATCTGTGAGGAATGGATTGTGAAATTTATTTACTGTGAAGTGTTTTTATCGAAAATAATATACCTAATTAAATTCGAAAGATAGTAAAGTAGTTTTAAATCATTAAGCGATTTGTTAATAATTTGTAACGTTAAAGTTCATAACAAAGTGTTTATATTTTATGAATAAATAATTACGTTGATGTACACGAAAGTTAATTTTTTAGAGAACTTGTATTACATATTTAATTTGTCCATCGATTGAGCGCTTGGTTGGTAATATTTCAAGGTTCTCGATATTTCTGTTACAATGACGGCCGCGGCGGGAGGTGCTCATAATTTTAAAGTGGTGTTGTTAGGAGAGGGATGCGTTGGGAAGACCTCTTTGTTACTTCGTTACATCGAAGATAAATTCAATGATAAACATCTTACAACGCTCCAAGTAAGTAATATGCGTCACATTGTATGTTTACAGCATAAAATACATTTTCAAATCTATTTTAATAGGTACAGGTTTTCTATGTTATTTACTCCCTATAAACTATAAAGTAGGTATATATTGTACTCTAATTACCTTAAAGTTTTTATTAGGTATGTAATATTAGAGGTTGAGGTTAAATAAACAAATATTTTAAATTCTTTCATAATTATTAGGTAATAGTAATTAGGGTTTCTACTCCAACAGAACAGGTTACCCAAACTACATTGATAAAGTCAAATTACACAACCTATATTATGTATGTTGCTGATTCTGTTTGCTAAGACTCCTAGCTCTATCCACGGCGACATTGGCTTAATCAATTGCAACCCCAAGCCAAGCCATTAAATTAAAAAGTGAAGTGAAAATTCCTACAAGGCCTGAAACTTGACCTAACCACTGCCCTCATATACTTTTTTTATACAACGAAGTAAGAAGACGAGCCAGACGCTCTCCTGATGGTAAGAGATAATGCTGCCCATAATTAGTACAGTGCTACCTGGGTGCATTGCGCCTACGCTTCTTACTTGAGAGTCATAAGATGTTAATACTCTTCTGCCCAGTAATTTCACTAGCTACAGTCCCCTCCTACCTAAGCACAAAAATGTTTGCACATCACTGCTCAGGTGGTAGAATAACTGGCACTGTTGGGGTACCCACCTAGTTGACCTCCTGCAAAGGAAGTCTACCCCCGGTTATATTGTTTATCGAGCTCCATTATTCCAGGCTACCTTTTTGAACAAAAGGCTGAATATAAACGGCAAACGCATCAATCTTTCCATCTGGGATACAGCCGGGCAGGAGAGATTCCATGCGCTGGGGCCAATCTATTACAGGAACTCTAATGGAGCTATTTTGGTCTATGATATTACTGACGAAGACTCATTTATAAAGGTAATTTGTAACACCCTACAGTGTTAATACTTTGACTGTGGCGACTTTTTAATACTATCTGCAGTGACAGAAATAATACGCAGTAATCTCATCATCATCATCAGCCTATGTTCGTAAACTGCTGAACATAGGCCTCCCTCATGGAACGGCATTCAACACGGTCCTCCGCGCACTACTCACAGTACTCTACTTCCTACTAATATTATACATGTTAAAGATTGCAAGAATGTATGGATGTCTGGATGTATTTTCGTTACTCTTTCATGAATAAACGGGTGGACCAATTGAGCTGAAATTTAGTATAGACAATACCACATAGGCTCACAGTACAGCCGAAAAAACCACTGGGCGCAGCTAGAATATGTAAATAAAATCCTGAGAACTTCTAAGCAAATATTACAGGTACTGTTAAAATATGTTGCTCTGCTAAATTGGAATTCGGCTGGGCATGTCCGCTAGATGTTGCATAAGTGATAGGTTTAACTAACCACCAGTTAAGGACCACATGGAAGACTGAAATCTTACTTCTTACTAATATTATTTTTTTTATGTGATGAAGTAGAAGTCGAGCAAGATGCTCTCCTGATGTTAAGAGATAACGGCTGCCCATAATCAGTACAGTGTTACCTAGGATCTCACAATTATGTGAAATTCTAGGAGCACTGCACCAACGCTTCTTACTCAAGAGTCATGAGATGTTAAGACTCTTTAGCCCAGTAATTTCACTAGCTACAGTGCCCTCCTACCGGAGAACAGTGATGTTTGCACATCACTGCTCAGGCGGTAGAATAACTGGCACTGTTGGCGTACCCACCTAGACGACCTCCTGCAAAGGAAGTCTACCCCCGGTAAACACCGGTAAAACCCCGGTACTAATATTATAAACATGAATGTTTGATAGAATGTATGGACGTATGTTTGTTACTCTTTCACACCTAAACTGGTGGACCAATTGAGCTGAAATTTGGTACAGAGATAGCTTAGACCCTAGAATTATACATAGTACAGCGGGTAAAACTGCTGGGCGCAGCTAATATACAATAAAATATTAAGTTACCTTACCTAAGCAACATCTTATAATGTATTTCTCATTGTATTAACGAAACACATTTGTTATAGGTTAAGAATTGGGTAAAGGAACTGAAGAAAATGCTCGGCTCAGACATAGTCCTCATAATCGCTGGAAACAAAATTGATTTGGAACACGAGAGAACTGTGCCCCTTGAGGAAGCTGAAAGGTTAGTTAAACTTAATACATTAAAAAATAAGATTATGGTGAGATAAGTTACCCTACCTGATTTGGTCGTGTTGTCACTTTTCGTCATCTAAATATATAAAAGGAAAGAGTGACTGATTGACTGACTGATCTATCAACGCACTGCCTAAACCGCTGGACGGATTGGGTTGAAATTTGGAACATAGATAGGTTTTATGACGTAGACCTCCGCTAAGAAAGGATTTTGTCATGCGTGCAAAGCCGCTAGCATAAGCTAGTAAAAAATAAAAAGTTAACACATTTGTCAACAAATTTGCTGGGTATACAATCTCAATATTTCTTTGTTCATTCTTCGTTTTTAGTAGATGAAAGAAACAGGCTAAATTCTTGCCTGTTATTAAACAATATCACCTACTATTTGATTCATAATATAGCAATAGAAGAATTTTTTCGCCTTATATTAGGCGAAAACGCCTGCCCATTAAGTCTTACGCTACACTGGGCTGTAATCGTTATGCAGAGAGATATAGAGTAAGAGATATTAAATCTTCTAGCCCAGTAATTTTCCTGGCCACTTTCAACTGGAGCGAATCGTTGATAATATCGGATCGAGTCGGAGTAACTAACCTAGACGATCACAATAGCTTAATTTTTGCAATCACAATAGGTCAGTTATGGCCGCAGTGGTAAAGCCACTAAAATTAAATGACTAACTTAGACGGGATGTCGCATTGAGAAACCCTCCCACAATTGATTTCCAACAAGGGAGCGAATAGTGTCTTCAAGAGATACCTCGTAAAAATAAGTACCATTCGGTACACTGGTGCTCCTAATTTTTCAAGGTGTATTCCCATTCGACCCACATCGATGGCCTCCAGGTGTAGTAATTTGGGAGTAAATTCCCTGTTGCCGCCGTGTGAGAAGAGAGATTGGCAATCACAGTAGTTTAAAGCGATTTGAACTGGGAACAATAATTTCTCAGTCGCCATTCGTTAGTAATTGCCACTTGGGGGCAATTGACGTAGGGGCGAATGGGAATATACCATAATTCAATAGGTGCGAAATAATACGCATCACTGCGCTGATCACCCCGAGACTGAAATGGTCTTTCATATAATACTGTAATAAAAATGTGTAAAAAAAACGAAGATAACAAATATTCAGATAAGAGTTGTTAGGTTTGGCAAACATTCTCTGGCCTTCTTTTCTGAAATAAATCGTAAATCTACAAAATTTTCTTCTTTTTTGAAAATAATCTAATCTAGTTTGATTCTGGCAATGAAATAGGCCTATTCTAGATAGCTCTATATTTTTATAATACTGTAAACTGTAATCCCTATGACTAATTCTTTACATTTATTTATCACGATAAGAGGGTGTTTACCATCAGCATCATCAAGCAGGTGGCTAGATTAGCAAAACCTGTAGGTACTATTATTAGCAATTTATTATCGCAAAAAGACTTTGTTATAAAACTGGGAAATGGTTATGAAAATTAGCGTGTTTCTTTATTGGTATTTTCCGCTCTCGGGAAGCCCGTCTTTCACGATCTTTTTTAAAATTCAATTCTATATTGAAACTACGTTAAATATGTATACTGTATCTTTTTGTGGTACAGTCAACTACAAAGAGATGTATCCATGTTAGTCTTACAAAATGAAGGAACTTTTAGTATGCAAAAATTATTTACCCTTCGTGACATTTTCAGTATCCACCAAATCTTATACTATATTCGATTCATTTTAAATGCTATTATTTTGTATCACCTAAGGAAAAGTAGTGGGATTCATCATTGTTGCATATTAAACGAGTCGATGATAATATAAAGTTTGATTGCTACTAGAAATGTCACGAACCAAGGGTAGTTCATAGTGGCAAATGAAAATTTACTTCATTTTGTAAGCCGAACATGGATACATCTCTTTAATCTTTGTAGTTGATTGTACAGTAACGATGTTTTAGTCTCATATTAGTGATATTCTAGTCCAATACAGCTGCGATATCTGACTTTCGACCTACGCAATATTGCACTGTGATTCTCACTCAAAGCCGGCGCTCCACTTTTAGCAAATCTTTTCGTAAAGAATCAAACAAAAAGGAATTTTAACATTTATTTTATTTGAAAGTACACGCACGCCATTTACACCAAGTGGGCTTTAGTTCTTAGATGCATATTATGCAAGCAGCCAAAGATGAATTTAAACTATTGACACACCACAGAAACTCATTTTGTTCATTGGCCCGATATTCAACACCCGGAGGCCCGGATGGTTTAATATTTCTATCTAAGTAAATTATACCTAATATAATATTATATGATACAGCTAATACCCGAAATGTGGTTAGACCTAGTTTTCCGTGGCTAAAACAAGGCTTTACCGCAGGTCCTCGGTTAAAATCCAATATTGAACAAAAATATACAAAGTAGCAGCATATTGCGAAAAGTAGAATATCAATAGTTTTGGGTTTAGTTAAGAATCAGAACGTGGTATGATACCGTGATAAAAAAAGTACAATAACTAAGCTAGGTATTCACTCAGCTTGAATATAGTGACTAAAACACTCATCGTATTTTTCGTGATGACATCCTGACTGTGATGTTACATCTATTGGTTATTAAAACGATGGAATCAAGATGACCATGTGAAGATGAGGATTCGCAACGATGTTTGCCCCCGACTCAAAAAGAGGGGTTTTATATTTATATATGTATAAGTTTTTGGAACGAAGTTCCTTATCGCGCGTTGTGAAAGGGGGCTAGACGGAAAAAAATCTTACGAAAAGTTGTCACGACACTTTTTGCTATAGTAAGCTATTGTAAGCTGTGCGGCGTGCGCATGTTTCTCTCTCTCTCTCTCTTATAGAAAGCAAGCCAGATATTTTCATTAATCGAAAGGAACTTCGTTTCATCCGGGTGTCCCTTGACACCTCTCAAGTTTTTTACTTTTTAAATGTTCGTTTATTTGCGTTGAGGGTATTTTAATTTTACTTGAAGTAAAAATAAATGCAGCATTGTTTACAATAAAAGAAATGTTATTTTTTACGGGGAAAATTATTGACGAAATTATGACAAAACGCACTGATTATATTTATTGGTTTATAACTTTTTTTAGTGGTAGACCTCTATTGCAGAGATCTCCGAAGGAAGCGCTACACTTATTACCCTTGCTTAAAGTCAGTGCATTTTTTTAAATCATCATCTTCCTGCCCTTATCCCACACTAGGCAGGGTCGGCACAACACGTTTTTCTCCTTTATTCTGATCTATCATCCGTCATATCTGCATCCACTCCCCTAGCACGCATATCCTCTTTCACACAGTTCATCCAAACCTTTTTCGGGCGCCCCCTTCTCGGATTACCACCTATCACCATATTCATGGACTTTTTGGTAACATGATTTTCATCCCTCCGCATAATATGTCCAATGTCCATACCAGGACAATCTTCCACTCTTTAATATCTCTGTCACTTTTTTTTAAATGTTAGTTGTTATTTTCAGCTACGCTACAATGGTCGGAGCAAAGCACTTCTATACATCAGCCAAAATGAACCAAGGTGTTGAGGATTTGTTCCTAGAGCTCACACAAGAGATGTCCCTAAGGTTTGAACAGCATTCTCAGACAACCGTGAATCGAACGTCTCAAGTTCTCGTCGTCGATGACGAAGCTCCCGTACAATCGTCCTGCTGCTTCGGAAATAAATCTAATTAGATCATGTGCTAGTCTCTTTTACGATCGTGCGAGTTGGCGACTGCATTTGATAAACTGTCTAAAGACGGCACAGAGACGCCGATTGCGTTAAGTCGCGTCTCCGGCGCCTGTTTTGGTTAAAATTTTACCTCACACAACACCTGTGGCGCGGTGGGCTAATACCCGCTTGCAACGCAGAAGGTTGCGGGTTCGATTCCCGCATAGGACAAATGTTTGTGTGATCCACAGGTATTTGTTTCTGGTCTGGGTGGTTTAAATATCTATCATATGTATGTATTTAAAAGTATATAAGTATTATATCCGTTACCCTAACCACCATATGACAAGCATTAAGTTGCTTAGTTTGGGGTTAGGTGGCGCTGTGTGAAATGTCCTGAAATATTTAAAAAAAAATATATTCAACACAAACATCACAACATTAAAAAAAATTCTTTTTGTCTTGCGATTTTAATGAATATTGATTGATATTATGTTTTGTTGTACGTGCTTTCCATCGGATATGGAAAGCAAAACACATTTTTGGAGCCTTTTTCATTTTTTCAGTTTGACAATGTTTTGTGAAAAATGTTGTAATGTTTGTGTTGAATGTTTGAACCAAAACAGGCGCTGGAGACGCGGCTTTAGACAAGCACCAATCCTTTGTGGATAACGCTAATAATTGAAGGTGCTGCAATAATATCTCCTGAAAATGGTGCCTAATCCAAGCGCATTATTCCTACAAGTGAAACTAAAAAAAAACTTTTCAAAAACAAGCTTGACAGACAGACAGACAGACGGACAGACAGACAGACACGTCAAACTTATAACACCCCGTCGTTTTTGCGTCGGGGGTTAAAAACAAGCTTTTATTATTATTACCATCTAGCACCAAAGTACTCGTTAAGACAAATCAAATGAGCCCAAACTCGATGGGGCTTTCCAGCTCCATCATCAGATCAGTTAAATGCCATAATAATATTGCATTGTCCATCGATTTATACATGCATGCAAAATTTCAGCTCAATCGGAAACTGGGAAGTGGATCAAATTATACTTGCAAGATTTGATTACAGACAGACAACGGACAGGTGACAGTAAATGGAAGCGTGTAAAAACGAACGATAACTGTCACCCCAGTACATTTTTATAATGTTATCCACAAGAGATTGGCGCTTGCCTGCCTTGTCAGAGTCTAATCACAAACACAATTATAATAGGGATGTCGACAAGGTAAAAAGACCTAATCAGTCATTTAAATAAAAAAATGTTAAATAGGTATGTACCTACGTTTTTTTTAAAGAATAAAATAAAAAAATTGCTCAGATATAACGCTTTGGTCAACCTATATGTTGCTGTTAGTACCTTATCTATTACGCCTACAACAAAAAAATGAAATAAATAAATATTTAATATTTTTGCTCGTAAACACGGGCTAAACCCGGGCCTTTTTATAGGCGTACACGAAGACAAAAGTCCAACGCGCAGAGGCCCTTTTGAGCTTCATATTTTACATTAAATATTGTTACTATATTACAGCTCGCAGTCGACAACTAGTTTTTTTTGCTAATGAAATGTAATGAAATTATGTACCTACTACGTCAAATATAATTCTTTTAAATTAAATGAAGATATTTCATGGCATATCTATGGGCCTGAGATATAATTTAAATTGACTGTAATTGTCGTTGTCACACCTACTATTTGATATATTATGTGTAACGTGTAATTTAAGGTGTATCTACATTCAATTTTAAGTAAGTGTATTGTAGAAGCACCTTAAAATTTAGATAGACGCAGCTATAAACTATAAAGTCAACTTAGTAATACTTCTATGGTTAACGAAAATTGCATTTGCTAAAGGCGGAAACACATTATCGCGACGCGACGACACTCGTTCGGATTGGTCCGTGGCGTCACGACACCCGTCCGGATTGGTCCGTGGCGTCACGACACCCGTCCGGATTTGGCCGTGGCGTCACGTGACTACACGCCACCCAATCCGGACGGGTGTCGTCGCGTCGCGATAATGTGTTTCCGTCTTAATTTACACTGGTGGCATTATGTATAATCCGACAAAATTAAAGAGTTCTTAGAGACATAGAGCCATAAAGTTTAATAAGGCGTTTCTTAACTCTCTTGTATAACGTCCCTTGACATAACGTCCGTCGTGCTATACAAAGGACGTAACATTTCAAATTAATTAATTAATTGAAATTACTAGTCCTATAAAATATACACACATTAACTTTAGATTGTTGATTGTACATAATATATAGGATCTAAGGTTAAGGAAACATCAGTTTTTCCGAGTCATGTTTTTCACTATGGATGGATTATGCGACAAGGTTGAGAAACGCCTATATTAATATTAACCGTTCTTTGTCCATAATAACTTTTTTTTATCGGCTTATAGTGATTGCCATCAGTGTAAATTAGCTAATACGGTCTCGAAATTGTAAAAGCTGTGCTATGATACTGTTTTAACAATGCAATGTGTGATAATGAATTTTATAACTGTTAAAGTAATGTTTTAAATGTTAGGACATGTACCACACACTGTTTTGGCATGACTAAGAGAGCTTCTACATTACATACATATTATGATCCGAATCTAACGGACCGAAGTAGCCATAGTAGGTTCCGTACAATGGTTTCTTTGTTCTGGCAAACACAGTCTGATAACGAACAGAAACCGGATGGCTGAAGACTGTAATGCGTAAGCTACAATACAAAATGTTTGACAGCTTCGCCGGATCGTTCGACGGATTCGGATAGAATGTAGTGTGGAAGCGCTCTAAGCATATACCTCTAGATAGTAAGACATGTCGTGTATATTTTAAAATGTCACCAACTTTATGATATTGTTATTTATTTCCCAACATATTGTATAGCCTTTAATTCTAATAAAGTTGGCAATAAGTTATATCGTTGTATCTAATAATTTTACGTTTAAAGATGTAATTATTATTATGAAAAAAATATTTATTGAGCTGTTTTCTTAAAAGATAACTGTGTGTCGTTTCGCAGTTTCGCCTGCGTGGATGAAAGATTTACCTACCTTTTAAATTTATTATTTAACTTTATTTAGGACATGTGTAATTTGTTTGAGTCCTATCTTAGTCGCCAAGCGCTCCCGCTCTACGTTCGATTCGAAGCCATGAATGACGGTCCGCAGAAATGTTGTCGGTAGAAAATGTTGTATGGCAGCTTACACACTACGGCTACCTGACGAATTAACCATAGAAAACTACTACTGCTTACGGATTCTTCATGATGTACTATCCGTGAAAATAGTTCTACGGTCGCGCCTGACCGTGGTTTGACGGAATCGGATAGAATGTATTGCGGATGCGCTCTAAAGGTGCGTTTGCGAAGTTACTGATGCGAAGTGAAGCAAAGTGTGTGTGTCCCAGAATGGGCCAATCAGTGCTGGAGATGTAAAGTGTCAAGCATTGTAATTGGTCAATTCTAGGCAGCTCTTCTCTGTAACGCTTTAAACTCTCGCGATTTGAACTCATGTTAATGTTGTCTGCTCGTGAATACGGTGCATGTAACTGTGCCGATACGTCGAGGTTGGTTTTACAATGTTTTTGTAAAACTAACATAAAAATAATACGTGAGAAGACCCCATTAATAAAATTAACATGAGCTCTTCTCTGCTCCGCATACTTAATTTGAAACGCATTCTAAAGCTAAGCAAACGAGAACGGGCCGCAACGCGTACCTAACAAAAATCTGCCTGCGATCATTTCACTCGTATATTAACCAACGCACACTAGAGCGGGCCATATTATGCGCCTGCAGTGTGAGGCCTGTAGGCGAGTTTTTGTTACGTGTTGCTGCTTGCTCTCATTAGCGCTTAGCTTTATAGGACATGTTATTATGAACAAACCCAATATGTTAAACCAATTTGATTTATTTATTAAGTCATGTACGTACCTAGCATCAACTGGTGCAATAGTGTGTTAGATATATTGCTAGGCTTTATTGTGTTACGAACAGGAATTATCGCGCTATTAATAAATATTCTTTACAATAAGTGCAATTTTATTTCAGAATGCTATCGTTAAAAATCCTACTTCCTAAAAATTCAAAGAAATTCTAGTATGGATGTGTGTTTCGTATTCACGTCACACGTCCAAAGTCCAAATAGCAGAACTGATTGACTTGAAATTTGTTATATAATATGCAAAAGTAGCATAGACCCCGAAATAACACATAGTCTACTTTTCTGGTGAAACCGCTGAGCGCTTTTGGAAGGATATCCCATTTAGCATTCGCCCCCAGGTGACATTCAGGGAAAAATCACATTCGTCGCTGCTTGAACCACTCGATGGCGAATGTGAATTTTTTCTCGATTGTCTTGCTTTTCACCCTAGGTATGGAGAATGGGAATTTACCTTACCAATGTACTTATGCCTGCTTGGTTGTCTGGAAGAGATTTTTAGCGATATGACTGCCAATTGTAACACTTTTTCTTTTATATGTAAGTTTTTATTTGATTTTCTATTGTCAATAAAGAGTTTACTATTCTATTATCAAAAAAATGTTGATTTATTTTAGGGCAATTTGTGAAGCGGTTGCAGGGGTTGGTTAATTTTGACTGAACTTACAGCGAGTTGAAAATTGGTATAATATAGATTGCTTAGATCTTTGAAATACCACACTGTTACAGCGGGTAAAACCACTGGGCACGATCAGGAAGTAATATAGCAAAGGTATGAAACAAATGGTATAATGGCCAATAAAACAAATTAATAACTTGATAACAAAGATTTAATAATAATCACTACCTAGTCACTATTTATTGCGATCCATAACATTTGGAGAATTTATGTAAAAATATAATAGAAACTATGTTACAGTTCCAAATTAAACAATCCAGTTTCATGCAATAGATTGTAGGCAAACACTTATACCATACTAAATGCTTTATTTTTCGCTTTGAAGGAACACAGTTGCGTCAATATTCAAAGCAATAAGAATACACATAATACATGTACGTGAAAAAAACGCATCGTATGCCTCTTAGCCACATCGCATAAATGCTCGAGCAGTGTCTAATTTTCAAACAAAAGAAAAAGTCAAAAGAAGGAATGACTCTTTCTTCTGGCAAACCACGCCACATTAGCAAAGTTTCGAAATGCTTTTGACACTGTTTTGTTTGAGAATTTGACACTGCCACGCACAGCATGACACAATTACTGTGGCTGGACCATTCGATTTAACCAACGATCTAACGTATATATTAGATCGTTGGATTTAACACACGGAGACATAACTTTTCACCTCATAAGTACATATTCACGAAATAATGCAATTTTTGTTGTTTATTTTTGTATTTTTGATGGTCTGACGACTTGTACATTTTACTAGATATAGTCAGGCCATTATATTATTATGATCAGAGGTGTCATCTAGATCTTTTGTCACTATTAGGCTAGCCCCACTTCGCGTAAATTTCGCGCGAATTGTCAAAAACAAAACAAAACGTCAAAGCACTCTGAATGGGAATTTCCCACCTCGCGCGAAGTGTGACGCCGTAGTTTTATTTATTCTACTCTGATAGATATTAACAGCTACTCCTATTAGATAGTACAAACTTACTAGAACATTTTTTATCAAATCACTGGGATATATTCTCCCACAGGTTTCCCCAACTTTACCTATATCTAAAGTAAATATAAGGTTTTGTCCCCAATAACTAAGCAAGCTTTGAACCATTTCACCACCAATACCATACAATAAGATATTAGTTCCTATTATTCCCTCAACACACTGATATTGATAAATGTATCTATCTATATACCTAGTATAATATTATATATTTCAGAGTTATATAATAATATGTTGCGGTTAAAGCCCGAAGTGCGGCCAAGTCTAGCCAGCTAATATTAGATGTAGCCGGTCACTGTTGGTTATCTTAGGTGTATCTAGTTTATTTTTGACTATAACTAATTACTTAGGGCAAATATTATTGTTATCATGCCTACGTAACTCTGTAATAAGGACAAATAGTACATGCATTTCCGGCTCCTGCCACAGCACGCTCGCGCATTTCAGTCATTGTTCAAATCTAATAAGAACAAGTATTTTCTTAAAAATAAATAACCAAGTGTCTGGCTACACCTAAAATTAGCCAGGAAACCCAGGTGCAGCCGCATTTCGGGGTTTAATTGTGACACATACACAATATATTACACAAAACGCATTGTGATATTTACAATTTCAATTACTATCTAAATATAGACAATTTGGTTCGCAGTGGCAGATTATATAGTACAATAGTAGCAGACATTTCTAGACTCAATTTTACTTACAATTTCAGACATTCAATTTCACTACATCTTTAAATCTATGTACTTTCATAATCGAGGTAAATTAATTTGTGCTTTCATCACAAATCTAGCATAGACAGAGGTCACAATAATGAATTATGGTAACACCAACCATTTACTATTCACAAAGTAATAATTTTATTTAAAAAAATAATTATTTATGGAATTTAACATATTATGCTGAAAGTGAAGGGAGGCCGTGTCAAGCCGTGTTACAATTCAGGCCAAACTCAAAAAAGAGACAAAAAAATGTAAAAATTAAGTTAAAATGAAAGCTCATGAATAAGTGTTTTTCACACCTACCACATTATTGATTGCATTCATATCGTAAAAGCTATAACCAACTAATTTGTGGATTTTCTGACCCTTCCGGGTAACCTATGGGGCTAATTTATGTAGCAACACCCCTGAATATTTCACATTTTGCCATACATATGAATGACACTAATATTAAAAATGCGAAAGATTGTGGGTGAGTGTGTATGTTTGTTACTTTTCACACCTAAACAGGTGGACCGATTGAGCAGAAAATTTGTATAGAGATAGCTTAGACCCTGGAATAACACATAGGAAAACAGTACAGCGGGTAAAACCACTAGGCGCAGCTAGTATTATCTATGTACCTGACTAAGCATCACTGTTAAGCCGTGTCTCCAGCTCATTTTTTGGTCTACACACTCAACAAAAACACGTCAACACAGCAAAATTCCCCTACACAAAAAAAAAAGAATAATGTCTATCCTTTAAGCTTCAACAAATTTGTTGAAGGTTACCGTCGGGCTCAGCTAGTAAATAAATAAATGAATAAACAAAGCAAAAACATTTGTTGAAGCTGAAAGCATAGACATTATTTTTTTTTTGTGTAGGGGAATTTTACTGTGTGTTGACGTGTTTTTGTTGAGAGTGTGGACCAAAAAAGGAGCTGGAGACCCGGCTTTACATAACTTGTTTCCTCTGCCAGTAGACTTATTAGATTTGTAATAGTACCTATATTGTTTTCATACACTACACATTCTCTCACTATCAATAATTCAATGTTTTTTATTATTACTTCGAATCTGACGCAATACATCCATGTCACAATCACTGAGCGCAATATACTTTTTAGATTGTGAAACTCTCAAATCGTACAAGAATTTATGAAGTTTATGAATCTTATCACAGTCCACTTTGTATGTATTCGTTTCCATTTTAGTACTGTCGGAACATTTTCTGGAAGGTTCTGCATGATTCAGTTCTGTGTTTTGGAAATGTCACTTCTCGGTTTCAATCTCCTTGATGCCCTTTTTTAAGGTCTTCTTTGGGGGTTTTGGGGTGTCATCCTCTATTTCGGTGACGGTTGCTTTTGGTTGTTCATCATAATTGTCCAACGGGGGCAAGTTAAGTAGATATGGCATCATGCTGCGACTCTTCTCCTCTTCGGACAACCATTCCATCTGAATGAAAAAAACAAGAAATATTATAAACTACACAGAAAATACACTGTTAACCATAATTAATTTGTTTTTAGAAAGCTAAGTAAGATGACCAGCAAGACGCTCTCCTGATGGTAACGAGATGACGCTGCCCGTAATTAATATCTATAGTACTACCCAGGATTTTACAAAGAAACCGGGAGGTGGGTCAAATTAAACATGCAAGAATTGTTTACAGACAGACAGACAACAGACAGGTGAAAGTAAATAAAAGATTGTAAAAAAAATGTATATTGTATGTGTCTTGCACGAGTGAATAGGTACCCTTCTAGGCATCTTACGCAATCCATCGTCAACCGTATCTGCACTTTCCATCAGGTTTTACCGGGGGTAGACTTCCTATGCAGGATGTCGTCAAGGTGGGTACCCCAACAGTGCCAGTTATTTTCCCGCCTGAGCGATGTGCAAACATTACTGTGCTTCGGTAGGTGGACACTGTAGCTAGTGAAATTACTGGGCTAAAGAGTCATAGTGCTTGTTCACGCTATAACACGCGGGCGCGGGCGCGACAGACTTTGCTCACACCGCACGTGCGTTTGTACGTGAACACCTTCATAGCACGTCATATGTTTGATATTTCGCGCCCGCGCCCGCGCGTTCACGTGGGCCAACGCTTAACATCTTATGACTCTTGAGTAAGAAGCGTCGGTGCAGTGCTCCTTGAATTTCACATCATTGTGAACTAAGTAGCACTGTACTGATTATGGGCAGCGTTATCTCTTAACATCAGGAGAGCGTCTTGCTCGTCTTCTTCTTTTTTTTGTGATGAAATAGAAGACGAGTAAGAGGCTCTCCTGATGTTAAGAGATAACGGCTGCCCATAATCAGTACAGTGTTACCTAGGATTTCACAATTATGTGAAAATCTAGGAGCACTTTACCAAGGCTTCTTACTCAAGAGTCATGAGATGTTAAGACTCTTTAGCCCAGTCATTTCACTAGGTACAGTGCCCTACTACCGGAGCACAGTAATGTTTGCACATCACTGCTCAGGCGGTAGAATAACTGGCACTGTTGGGGTACCCACCTAGACGACATCCTGCATAGGAAGTCTACCCCCGGTGACTTAATCACATATTAAACAAGTGAAATTTAAAAAATACTTTTAAAAACAAGCTTTAATTATTGTTATCATCTTGGATCATAAAGTACTCGTCAAGACGAATCAAATGAGCCCAAACTCGATGGGGTTGCGTTGTTTTATGACAGAGTTCCTTTGGCCACCTTCCAGCTCCATCATCAGATCAGCTCGATGTCATAAAAATATTGCATTGTCATCCGATTTACACACGCATGCAAATTTTCAGCTCAATTGAAAACCGGGAAGTGGGTCAAATTAAACTTGCAAGATTTGATTACAGACAGACAGACAACAGACAGGTGAAAGTAATATAAAGCTTGTAAAAAAGATAGGATGTGGTCAAACGTAGGCCTATTCTGTATATAAAATAATGTACCTTTTGACGGTGATCCATAACGGCGTCATCACAGATGTCGATGCACATTTGCTCAGTGAGCCGCCCGTCGTCGGACGCGTACGCGGCTGCTTGCCACGCCACTCCCAGCTTGGACAGCGCTCGCCCAGACATACCGGCCGTACGGTTAGCCAGCGTTGTACATAGAGCCGAGTAGTCGAACTGGTCTACGCTCAGCCGTCTGTGGGAGAAAAAATATACAACATATTTATAAATAGAGGAACAAATAGGTGCCTGATGGTAAGTACCATGAATGCCGAATGCCTAAATAAGACACAGTGCCGCCCTGTGTTAGATAGATAACACTTTATCTAAATATATAAAAGGAAAGAGTGACTGATTGATCTATCAACGCACAGCCTCAACCGCTGGACGGATTGGGTTGAAATTTGGAACATAGGTAGGTATTATGACGTAGAGCTCCGCTAAGAAAGGATTTAACCATGCGGGCAAAGCCGCTAGTTAAAGGATAAAAAATATACAACTTAAAACTAAATTACAATATTATAATAATCATTCATCAGTGTTACAATTAAAGACGTGAATATTAATTGGTAATAATATGATAAAATTATACACAAGACCAGACAATTTTGAAATTAAAAAATCTCCACGGCTCTGCATAGTCTTACATGACTTAATAAGAGCCCGCACGCCATTCTAGCTTCCCTTGACAGCTACGCCAAATAAACTTGAATACAGAATCCACATTATGAAGAGAGGCGCTACACCACACTCCCAAAATCTACAACACATTGCATACTTCGGTGTCGAATCATACCTTTTGCCCTGTGAAGCCGGCTCCAAAACAAACTTGTCGAAGTACAGACGTATAAGCCGTTCCCTTTCCTCCACACCGGGCAGTCCAAACTCGATCATCTTGTCCAAACGGTCGTTGATTGCCGAGTCGAACTGTTGCGGAGTGTTGGAAGCTAGCACCAACATGATACGACTGCTCTGGTCTGATGTACGGTAGAGGAAAGCGTTCAAAGCCGCTCGCAGGTCCTCGCTGATGCGCTCGGACGAACGCTTGCGCAGGAAAGCGTCTGCCTCGTCGATGAATAACAACACACCTGCAAAAAATGTTTTGTTTATGAGAAAATATGATACAAGCATTACTATACGTGAATGAATGCTGGCTGGGTATAATAAGGAGGAAAATAGAAGTTCATAGTGAGCACACCTTAATTTTTTTTAAACTTAGCTTCGCTTTAAGGAAGCCATTTCTATTGATTAACATTCATAATTGTTAGAATTACCTTTTCTGCTAGTATTTGCCCAGTCGAAGACTTTGTGTATGGCTGCAACGGCATCTTTACCCATCGGTGCGACGTCACCGCCAGTCAGGATTGCGTAGTCCATGCCGGAATGTTTTGCGAGTTTCTAAAACAATAGCACATTACTAGTGAGTAATGAGTGAGATTGGGGCCATCATATTCTTCCTGCCCTTATCCCACATTATGTAGGATCGGCACAACACGTCTTCCTCTTCCATTCTACTCTATCATTCGTCATATCTTCGCATATCCTCTTTCACACAGTTCATCCAAACGTCCGCGCAATACCAAGCTAGAATAATGGGGTCGATCATCTGTATCTTAGGGATTTGCTTTTGTATCTTAGGGATACTACTAGTCTGTTATCATAACAGACTCAGTATATTACTAATCAGCTTTAGAGGTGAATAGTAGAGAAATTCTGCCTAGGGAAATCAATCGATCACACTTTACTTTTTTATAAATTCATCATCATCTTCCTGCCCTTATCCCACACTAGGTAGGGTCGGCACAACACGTTACTACTTACGTACGTACTTTTTTTATAAATTAAAATACAAATTTCAAGAAGTAAAGTAATTCATAAGTATGAGCATGATGTTTTGAGTTAAATGATAATGTTATATTTTACTAGCTTACCCGGCAAACGTTGTTTTGCCATATAAATAATTTCCTAGTAATTTCTAGTGTAGACAAAAAATAGCTTACTTATTGGAAGTATGTATGTATTTTAGAATGTGTATATTGTATGTATGTAAGAATGTGGTATATGCGTGAAATAAGCATTATTTTATGGAAAAAATTTTCAAACAAAAGTAAAAAATTAAATTTTATGAAAACATTGTCTTTTATAATTTTTTCATACAACCAATATTTCCATTGACATTTCAAAATAAAGATTCATAATGATTGATTTTTTGGAAACTATGAAAATCTTAATTGTTCAATTACATTTTTTTTAATAAAATTAAATTAAAATTACATTTTTATAAGATCAACAACATTTTCGATATAAATAAAAAAAAAGTATACTTATAACACAAAATCCGTTGTTATTGAAAGCTCGTGTCACGTGTTGAGTACTTTTGAGGTTATAAAATCACTTGATTAACTATGGTCTGTCTAATTTAGCTTGATAATTTTGACAGCTCGCGCCTATGAAGTTTCGTGTTTTTTTAGTTTTTCTCTCATACAGTTAATGTTGTACTTCATGGATGGTTACCGCCCACTTAGTGATGTGCCATGTATAACGAACAAACCACAGACTATAAAAAATCGGTTTTGAATTGAATCGAATATTTAAAATCGCGTAAATTATGTATTGAAATTAGCTTTTCATTGGCAATATAATATATTCTATTAATGGCACTAATTGCGTGTCACCCTTATATTGACAGGTGTTATTCTTAAAATAAAAATGGAAATCAAAAATAGTATAACTCTAAGATTGTGGCAACTGGCAACACTACAGCCTGTCATCCTTTTGTCAGCCAGCCATTTTGTAAATCAGTACGAGTTCTGACGTCGCGCCGTTAGTGCCTTGTATACGCTTTTGTTCAGTTTTTGTTACTTTCTGCTATTTTCTGTTTTTGTTGAGTTTTTGTTTTTGTTCTGCTAGGTACCTACTGTTTTTGTTATTTTCTGCTGTTTATTGTTTTTGTTGAGTTTTTGTTATTTTCTGCTTTCTACTGTTTTTGTTGAGTATTTGTCGTTAGTTTTTGTTATTTTTGGTTTCTCAATGCCGAAAAGAACTAAAAAGACTGTTTTGAACAGCGAATGTCGCGAGTTTGTGGTTCGCTTGCAAGATTATTTTGAACGTGAGTGTCAAAATGGCGGACCGTTGTTGCCTTTAACCCAAGTTGGCAACAGAGTTGCGGACGCTCTTGGCATCGGTCGTGCAATTGTATCTCGTATATTGCAAGAAAAGCATGGCAAGCCCTCATCAACTCAAGCGACAGAGGAAGACACGGAAAAAAAATTGTCGACGCCGAATAAAAAACGAAGGAGACTCTCAAGTGTCACTGCGATTGACGACTTTGATGCCGCCGCAATACGCAATCATGTTTACGCGTATTATAGACGTGATTACGTTACTGCGGATGACTGGAGAAGAGTCGTGGAACACACGAAAAAATATATATTAGAAGACTGGGAGCGAGATGTCCACTTTGACAGCGTTTGTGATCAAGAATTGATAATCAACTTAGGGGAGAGTTCCAGTAGTGGGCCTAGTGATGATGATGACGAAGATGAATTTAATTTAGGATGTACCCCATTATTTTAATAATAAATAACTCTATGTTCCATTTTTTTTTATTTCACCCAAGAGATTTTTCTCAAAAATTATTTTGGCACGTACCTATTCCACTAAATATTCTGACTGACCAAATAAAAATATGCACTAGGTGATATTGTGGGAGAGCTTTTATTAACATACCCACCTATTAATAATTTATAATTAATAGATAAGATAAGAAATTTTTCAATATTCGATGAATATAAAAATCGAATCGAGTCTTTAACGATTATACACTACCCCATCCCTATAGTGAGCTGTCAAAATTATCAAGCTAAATTAGACAGACCATAATCGTGCAAAATACACTCAAAATTGATAATTTAATTATTATTGATAAAATAGGAATGATTAAAAGTTTATATGAGAGTTACACTGAGATAGCAAAATAATAATTGTCAACGTTACTACTACACTTGATGCATAAACAATAATGATGGCCGACAACTGTGTAGGGAGTGAGAAAGAAAGGAGACCGGCTTCGTTCTCATCCCTACTCCGTGCTGTTTACTGGGTCAGAAGTGACACCTGTAGACATCTGGCGGGGATAACTAATTAAATGACGATTGATCAGTTTTCGACCGGAGAGGAAAAATGATTAAATTACTAAAATGGCTATTAAAAAATAAGGGTTGATCGTAGACGGGTGAAAATTGAGGATCGTATGTATTTTTGTATGTTGTATCATAAAAAAATAGAAATTAAAAATTTTGTCTAAAAAATAAAAATAAAAATTTAGGGGTGGACTACCCCTAACATTTAGGGGGATGAAAAATAGATGTTGGCCGATTCTCATAGATACCGGATAAGCACAAAAAATTTCATCAAAATCGGTCAAGCCGTTTCGGAGGAGTATGGCAACAAAAACTGTGACACGAGAATTTTATATATTAGATAATATGCCCTTATATTTGTACACCTCCTCAGGTACAATTTTGTTGGAACTAACTAATTTATAAGACCTTAATGTAACCGAAATTCGGACAAATAAATAAATGAACAGTTGTAAGTTATAGTTTACCTTTGAGAACAAAGTTTTGCCGGTACCAGGCGGGCCGTACATAAGAAGGTTTCGGTAAAAGCCTTTGTTCAGACGAGTGTTCTTGGTAGCTATAGCTATATCTCTCAACCTTCTCTCAAGGTTCGGAGCGAGGACGACGCCTGCTAACGCGTCGGACGGTTTCCTAAACGCTGCGACTGCCTTTGATACGGTTAGAATTGGATGCTTCAGGGCTTCTAGGATCGAAAATCTTGACGTCTCGTTGACCAGGTTTGGTTTACCTGAAATAGGTATTATTATAATTAGGTATTTATGTATAGGGCACAGAGGGCCTATTGGCTATCGCCCAACTACATGTAAATCACTAGAATCTATAGACTGAAGTTGTCATCAATCATATCGTAAATTAGCCAATAGGTCCTCAGCAGGGTTATTCACTTATCCGTGAAAGAACCGAACCGAATACCGAATTGTCAAAAATGTATGAAATGACATATTATGTAAATACAAGTTGACATGTCATGTCACGTCATTTCATACATTTTTGACAATTTGGTATTCGGTTCGGTTCCCTAACCGATAAGTGAATAGCCCTGCTGGTCTCCTCTTTTGTCTATCCATTCCTATGTAATTGTAGCTATTTTAGAACGATCCTTTAAATAGTTCTTAAGCTCGGGTTTGCATAACATGAAATAACAAACTTAGTATTACTTCAAACGTCATTGCTTTTTATAGCTTAACTGACAATATCTCATCTTTTAAACCGATATTTTCGATATACCTAAAGACTATAAGTACCTACACCAAATTTCAGCATAAGGCATTCATCATCACTGGCCTCTTACATGTATTAAAGATGATTCAAGCAGCGTCCGTAATTATGGTTCGGCACTTCCGTGAGTGGCTAGTAAGGCCGATGCGGGAGCGACATCGCCGACCGCAAAGTATAAGGCATTAAGAAATAATTATAATTCAGCAAATAATGCATTCCGGAATCTTTAACTATGTACAGTCAACTACAAAGAGTTGTATCCATGTTAGGGGCTGCGCAGACGGCACACTTTTTGTGCGAACGAGTCTGCGGCGCACAAAAAGTCTGCATGGCGCGCAAAAAGTCGGTTGCGGATTTTTCACAGACTCAACGCACACGACGCACATATTCGATCATTCTGTCGGCAGAGCTGTAGGGACGTAGACGAAATGGAAATCGTGCAGAGATCGCGAAGTATTATTTTGTACATGAAGTACAGAAAAAGAAGAAGAAAGAAGCGTTACGTCCACCCCTAGCAAATGCAGATTGCCGACTAAAGTGTGTGCCGTCTGCGTTAGCGCGTGTTGAAGCAAACGTTCAATTTTTTTCACACATCTTTTGTGCGGCGCGGCGCGGTGCGGTCTGCCCGAATTACACGGATTATTTGTGCGCCGGATTTTTTGCGCGTCGTGTGCGTTACTGCATATAATTGCATAGGTTCTATTTTCACAGACTAAAAAGTGCGTCATGTATAGTCTGTCGTCTGCGCAGCCCCTAAAAGTCTTACAAAATGAAGGAACTTTTAGTATGCAAAAATTATTTACCCTTACTTCATGACATTTTCAGTATCCACCAAATGTTATACTATATTCGATTCATTTTAAATGCTATTATTATGTATCACCTAAGGAAAAGTAGTGGGATACATACATCATTGTTGCATATTAAACGAGTCGATGATAATATAAAGTTTGATTGCTACTAGAAAAGTCACGAACCAAGGGTAGTTTATTGTGGCAAATGAAAATTTACTTCATTTTGTAAGCCTAACATGGATATATCTCTTTGTAGTTGATTGTACGAGTCAGTTGACAATTTCTTTTTAAATCCTGATATTTATAGATGTTTAAGATATGGCTTCAAATTCATACCTATACGAGCTTCAATGAATCGAGCGGTGACTGACGTAGCTCCTTTAGCCGTGTAGACCCCAAGTGCCAGGAGCGAGAGCCCTCCGGCGGCGGCTAAGGTCTTGTCCCAGTCAGTTACTAGAGCGTTCAATCCAGTACCTACTACGCTGCCTGCAGTTCTAGTATAAAAACAATACTTAATTAGAATTTAGAAACTTAATGAAAGTTTGTAAGAATGGATGTCTGGATGTTTGTTACTCTTTCACGCCTAAACGGGTGGACCGATTGAGCTGAAATTTGGTATTGTGATAGCTTAGACCCTGGAATAACACATAGGCTACATAAATACTGCGGGTAAAACCGCTGGGCTCAGCTAGTAATATTATAAACGTGAAAGTTTGTAAGAATGTATGGATGTCTGGATGTATGTTTGTTACTCCTTCACGCCTAAACGGGTGGGCCGATTGAGTTGAAATTTGGTATAGATATAACTATGACCCTGGAATAACACATAGGCTACACTATAGAGAGATAAAAACCGCTGAGCGCAGTTAGTATTAATAAATAGCTAAGTTGAACATGTTTGAGTTAAAATCTAGCCAAAAATAACGTCCTTACTGAGATTTGTCATGCCCCATGCAAGGTCATTTGGCATTAGTGTGAGAAAATCTCAAAATGTAGTCAACTGCAATATGTAGGTTTTTTTCTTCATTGTTTATCTGCCTTAGTTTAATCATACCCAGTGATTTCACTGGTAACTTTGACCTTCAATCTGGAATACTGTAATAACACTGCTGCTTGACGGAAGAATAACTGACAAAGATTCATCTCCCAGGCGGCCCCAGCAATAAAATACCTACCACTACAAAGAGGTTTTTTTTATTATAGGAAAGACTTTGACCACAATCTCGCGTGAGTTTAGCGAAGATACGGCGGTAAATGGTAGCAGACTAATGGTGAACACATCTATACGCATCGACCGCGCAGAACGAATCAAATTTTGAATCCAAACATATAAAAGGAAAGAGTGACTGACTGATCTATCAACGCACAGCCTAAACCGCTGGATGGATTGGGTTGAAATTTGGAAAATAGATTAGTTTTATGACTCAGACCTTCCCTAAGAAAGGATTTTGCCATGCGGGCCAAGTCGCGAGCATCAGCTAGTTGTTTATTATATGAAATCTCATGACACCTCGCACACTTGCCGGAGTCGCATGGTC
Source organism: Hemithea aestivaria (assembly GCA_947507615.1). NCBI lineage: Eukaryota > Metazoa > Arthropoda > Insecta > Lepidoptera > Geometridae > Hemithea > Hemithea aestivaria. The sequence goes on from OX382323.1 coordinate 10,224,827, forward strand.
CGAATCAGAGGATTTCCTATACAAAAATTCTATCGGAGCGGTCGCTGCGGTATATCCGCAGCGACCTACTTTAAACCTATAATAAGACCTAGAGCGGTAGAACGTAGAACTTACTTTATACTCTCAAGAATGGTAGTCCTGTTTTCAGCTGCCTTCAGTCTGATCTGCTCGAGGTTGATGTCTCTGTTCTCGCGGTCGGCCTTCGCCCGCGCCCTCGCCTCCGCCTCTATAGCCTTCAGCTTGTTCTTCTCACGCAGTTCCATCTCATGTTCGATGGTTGCCCGGCGAAGGGCTTCTTGTTTGGCCACACTCTCCTCTTGCCTGTGAAATTACTAGGCTAAAGACTCTTAACATCTTATGACACATAATTGTGAAATTCTAAGTAGCACTGTACTGATTATGGGCAGCGTTTTCTTTTAACATCAGGAGAGCGCCTACCTCGTCTTCTACTTCATCACATTAAAAAAAAACAATAAAATTGTTGAAAAAGATTTTTTTTGTTTATAGGTCCTCCGAACCGGCCGTATCACATCACTCCTCTTGCCTGTACAATTAAATTATTTGAAAAAGGGTTTTTTGTTAAAAGGTCTGCCAAACCGGCCGTATCACATTATGACATAGTGTATGTATAAGACAGATGTACATAATTATAAATTTATTAGTCTTAGGTGATCGGTGTTGTGCAGAAACAGTTCTTGCTAGTTAAACACAACGCTTTATTGATACAACATAATAAAGTAAATTTTACAATCACAAATCTTTAAAGATTAAAGATAACAGTAATAGTACTAATTGGGGGTCTTATCGCTCAGAGCGATCTATTCCAAACTATCGTGCAAGGAGAAGACAAACTGGTATTTAAATAAATTTGCTAATATTACATAATATTTAACGGTACGTCCGATGGCGTCAAAACAAATAATGACGCGATATTCGGAGAGCTGGCCAAGAAACGTGCTCGCAGGTACAACCACCATCATCATACTTGGACTCAGCTACAACCTAGCAGTAGCGTCCGTGGCCCAGTGGTCATATGTCCGGCTTTTAATCCGGAGACCCTGGATCAAATCTCAGTGTGTGGCAAAAAGTTCGCCTGGACGCTACTGTGTTTCGGAAGGCACGTAAAACTGTGGGTCCCGGCTGTTTCCTTAGATATGTAGGAGGCAGTCGTTAGGTAATGTTGCATGCCCGGTAGTAATCACGGCGACCTGAAACTGCAACATATAGGTTCGCCATTCGCCACACAACCTATAAATTGTGATTTGACTCTGACAGTGTAATTACCTGTTCTGTTGGAGAATAAACCCAAATTAAATTAACCTACATATGCGACCTTTGCAGTCGCTGCTACACTCTGATGCAACTATGCAATGGCTGAGCAAGTCTATACACAACACTTGTTTAGCCATCAAAAGAAGTGCCACACACTAATGTGACAAGTCATACTACTTACATTGTCTTAATGAGACGTTTAAAGGTAATCAAATGTGTAGGAGTAATGGGTATCTTGGACTCACTATCGGAAAGCATCTGGTGGGGCTTCCTAATTACTGCTTAAAAGAAATAAGTCCTAGGACTTTAGAGTGCTGAGTTTTGGCTGGTGAGAGAGTAGGATTGACAGTAATGGCTTATTTCATGATGGAGGGTACGACTCAGTTTGGGTTATGTGCCATAATTAGGTAGTTAACAAGTACATACTTTCTTAAAATTTCCTCTTGCGATTTCTGTTGCTGCACCAATTGTTCTTCGTATCTCTTCTTAGCCAACTGATCCTGATATTGAGCTCGCATTTGATGTTGTTTTGTTTCTTCCTGCATTACAAATACACAAAATTACTAATCTAAACTGATACCTGATATACCTAAGACATATTATGTATCTCACATTTTTTTTAACTATCTTCTACCCACCTATTTTACTCCTATAATATTATATTCTACTACAATATACTCACAACAGGACAATACCCATAATATTATACTCCACTTTGTAATAATATACTAATCATATACAAAACTCTCAAACAAAAACCTCTAAAACAAAGTCACATAATTTACATTTTCAGCTAGCATTTGAAAGTTTGACTTCACACAAATTTTGCCTACTTTTTTTATACATTGGAAACCCATAATATCGTACTTCAGATCAAAAAAGGTTATTGCAAAATTAATGCAAGCAATACTTCAAATTGTTCTCCTTTGCATGACTTTGTGCTACAGATAGGTTGACAGTATATTCAATAGAGGTGAGTAGAGCAGTTATTTTATTAGAATAAGAATAACACAATAGATAATAATAATAAATAAAAAATGTTTATGTATGTTATATTGTGATGTCTTTCTTTTCAGATATCCAACTTTGCATAATAAGCAGCATTTATTTAATTTTTTAACTGATCAATCTTCTTAGTGTAAGGCTCTATATCCACAGCATTAGAACATTCAGTGGCAACCCCAAGCCATAAACTCCTGAGCTACTAGTGTTTCAATTGTTTTTAGCGGGGGTGGATTGAATTAGATTCTAGCATTCTTAAATTAAAGCCTAAAGTCGAATGGGGTAGTTGCGGCCCGATCAAGCTGCTCGTGGGTTGAAGGGTTAATTTAAAAAGTGAAGAGCAGTAACAATTAACAAAACACAAATAACATACCTATAGATAATATATAATACATAATATGTATGTGGATATAATATATAACACACATATCACAGCTGTAAATCACGAACTAGACTTACCTGAAGAGTTTTACGCCTTTCTTCATAGTCAATTTTCTTTTGATCCACTTTGGCATGTTCTATACCTAATTCATACTCCTTTATCTTGGCCATTTGTTCTTGTTGCTTCGTGGACTCTTGCAGTTTGCTGAGCTCGAGAGCATCCTTGGCATGTCCTTTAGTAAGTAAGACATATTGCATTAGTATAAAGTATTGTTTATTGTGTAGATTCTGACCAAATATTATTAAGTAGTAAGTGTGGTTTTTGAACAAATTTTACTGTTTTTGTCTTTTATTAACCCCCGACGCAAAAACGACGGGGTGTTATAAGTTTGACGTGTCTGTCTGTCTGTGTGTGTGTGTGTGTGTGTGTGTGTCTGTCTGTGGCATCGTAGCTCCCAAACGGATGAAATGATTTTGATTTAGTTTTTTTCGTTTGAAAGTAGAGTTAGTCGAGAGTGTTCTTAGCCATTTTTGCCGCCATTTTTGCCGCTACAAAATGGCGGATTACTTTTTTCTTCCACGACCCCATCGATATGGGTATCAAATGAAAGGGCTTAACGAGTAGAATACAGCCCACTATATAAAATTTAAAATCCAAGATGGCCGCCATCAAAAAAATTTGAATTATGTATTGCGTTGGGGGTTTTTTAAATTTTTAATTTAATTCACTTGTAATGATATACCTACAGTTGCCTATATAATTAACACATTGACTGCGAAAAACACACAACTGCGGACAACAGCTATGTTTTGGACATAGCTGTTGAACAGGAGGTGAATGTGCTGATGCACACAAATTTTGTGTTTTGTCAACTGATACCAAAAAAACGTGGCCACAGCTTAAGTGTTTATTATTATTGGAGTTTAGTTCAAGGGGTTTTGTCGCTTCGACCACTGCTGATCTATTGTGACGCCCGCTTGAGCTATAGTTCACTCCCTAAACCTGTAGCTTCTAAGAACTTCCAGATCTTCAAGGGGGTGATTTGTTGTATCTCATCCGGGAGCATCATTTGTCGTCCTAGATGGATACTTCTGTTGAACATGAGTGGTCCGCAGCTACAAAGGATTGATTTGAGAATTTGATTTGAGATTGATTGATTGGAGAAGCTTAAGTTAATTGTATATGCCAACTTTTTACCTCTACATTTAAGTTAGTATTATAACTTTTGTTTGTATCTATAGTCTATAACTATTTCTTGTAATTAGGTAATATAATAATGTGTTATTCTATTCTTTCATTTTCTTTTTTTAATGCAATCAGATGGGCGAGTCTCTTACAATGTCTAGCTATAATACCTGTACATTACAGACACAATATTACTTAGAAAGGTGTTCAATAGGTACAAAGTCCTATGCGACAATGTGATTCACTTGTCATCAGTAATTTCTATGGCCATTTAACTCTTCCAACTGGAGAGAATTGTGACAAAATATTTTGTATGGTCACAGTAACTAACTCAGACTCGCTTTATTGTATAATTTCATACTTTAATTAGGTACCTGGTTAATAATGCTTGCTATAGCTACATGAATCAATACACACCTCAGAAGTAAAGTTTTCATAACAAAAACTAAGGCTAAAACACATGAAAGGGAACAGCTCAATGCGCTAAAGCTACCTAATTTATTAATAAAATTAGGACAAGTTATCATTGTAAGGTTATGCGGTCGCATTATGCAATACCGCGCAATGTGTTTAGGTTAAGTTAAGTGCACCACTTACGGGAGCTTTCCAACTCTCTCGCGGCTTGTGCAGCCCTTTCTAAGGCACTGGAGTCAAAACGATAGGCCTCCATCGCCTTTTTCTCCGATTTTGTGAGGTTAACCGCGGGTGCGGCTTGGCCAGGGTTCTGACCGGGCGCTTCATCTGACGGAGGCTGTGGAGGCTTCGCACTATAACCGAATAACCACGACATAGTCCACCCTTTTGTTAGTTCAGTCTAGAAAAGATTTAAATAATTTTAATTCAAAATTGAGTAATCATGAACATAAACCATGAACAGCGATTTTCAAAGACTACAGAAAAAAATCATTCTGACAAGACGTCGAAATTACGAAACTTGACAGTATTGACAGCTATCTTGTCATAGACAAGGGATTTCACATGTTTCCAGCGCCACAAGCTGAGGCCACAAGTCTCTTTATTTTCCAATAAAAAAAAGTTAAGAGCGTATATATCATAGGTATATATCGAGTGACGCTCTCTCGCTCGCACTATTTGACGAATTTTGAAATATAAATTCATAGAATTAATTCCTTAAGACCAGCCCTCCATAATATTATTGCACACATTTTAAAAGTGTTTTCAGTTTGATATACACATATTTAAAAATAGGATGTTTTTTTTTTTTTTTATTATTGACATGCCCTAGTGGTTATGTCTGTATAATACAATCTAGCCTAATTTCATCTAAAGGCTAATAAGTAATTTAAATCTAACTTAACATGCTATGTAAACAATTAAAATTATATGTAATAGGATGATAAGAATTTTTTAATATATTTTTTTAAAAATAGTGCTTTCCTTGCCTTTTTTAATATAGGTATAATTTATGAATATAATTTTGCGAGCAGTTAGCTGCAAGCGCCGAGAATATTTTAAAATTCTTTTCTAATCGCTGATTTTGACAAGAAAGAAAAATGTATATTAAATTACTTAATTTTCAAGACCCCCATGCGGCCATGGGGCCCCTGGATCCGCCTGATATTATCATGGAGTTAGTACCTTTATATAGTACGAAAGGCTGATGTCGCTATTTTCGCCTTCCCGAAGTATTGTAAATCATAACAATACTTGAAAAGTTCTTCTTTTGATGCATTTCATGAATGCCCGTAAAGAAAGTACCTACTACCACTCACTTAACTCGCGGAAGTGTTTAAAAAATGAATACATAAATTTTCAATAATTAAAAACTTTTGCCTCTAAGCGCGAGGTCGTCGGCGGTCGCCGACGCCTAGCGCCGCCACTGCATTTGCCAGTACTACGTAAGCCTAATTTGCGCGTAGCCCGACTAGCACTTGACCTATTTATTCTCCAGTACCAAGACAACTGGTAGAAAATGCTACTTTAGCATTAAGTTAGTCCTAGCGTTATGTTGAATAATAACATAAATAAATACCAGGCCTAGATACACACAGGGCACAGGGTGGTAAATAAAAAGAAAATTTTAATCAAGTACATATTGTATAATTCAGTGTAATAACAAAAGCATTACTACAGTATACTCAAGTGAAAAAATAAATCTTGTGATGAGGTACTTATAATACAAATAAGGTTTTAGGACACATCGTTAATGTGGGGGTATATGAGAATATACTAAACCCCTTTAGTATATATTGGCTAGTTAAGAATCACCTTTAACGTTCTTTAACTCTAACGTGGCAAGCACACGATACCTTTCCAGACTAGCCAACTCTTATCTTACTTCAGGAGTAGTCTGACGTTTGTAAGAGCACAATGAATTGGGAATAGCTGCAAATCAGCCCCTTTCAGTAATTAGTAAGACATTGACATAAGAGTAGCAACTCCCGTCCCACTGTCAAGAGTAAGCTGACATATCAAGATGCTACTCTTGCTACTCGCACTGCCATTGCATACAATTTGCAGCTACTCCCAATGTCATTTGTGCTCTTACAAAACGTCAATTACTCTTGACAGTGGGATGTGAGCCGCTACTTTTACGTATATGTCACGGTGTGCTCAGGCTGCTTATTTTGAAATGACAATAGCTCCTCACCTACCTTTGATATATAATAAATGGATTTAGTGAAAAAAACAACTCAAAAAGAAACATCAGTGTGTCCTCATTGAACTTAAATATTTAAAAAGTTTATAATATTATTATGATTATTTTATACGATTGACAAGTTAATCATTACATTATACATGAAACATTTTCACACATCTAAAGGTAATAGGTATGTATACATACATAAAATATTATAAAAATTATATGCTAACCGCATATAAAGGTATAGGATTGTTGGTCAAAAATCTGTATATAATAAATATATAAATATTGTTCATTACATGACGACAACCCACTACAAAAAGGTCTGATATTTCTTGGAAGGTACATTTAGCTTATATGTCGTATTATACTTTAAAAAGAATTTAAAGATTGCCAAAACGACGAAGTCCGTTAATTTCCAGTTTGTATAGAAAAATAAATATCTTTCCACAAGTCATTGGCAAAATTGTGGTGCTAATGCACGATCACAAGCCACAAAATAAAGAATAGAATATTTCAAGTCCTAATATTAACCATTTATATTCCACACCTTTTTGTAGTTCCTTGTATAGTCAAAATAGTCTTTGATATAGTCAGTCCCGAGTCAAGACTACGGCAAACATTAAATTTTAAATTAAAAAAATAAATACAGTTTGTATAACTTTGATTGCAAGAACTATTGGCTTACTGTAAAATGTTAAAACAAAATGTTCATTCATTTTTGCCGCATAATATTATACGACAAAGTTAAGAAACGCATTTCGACTTTACCGATCGATGGATGTAAGAAAATTTGGTTTTTATCGGCATTATAGTGTCAATTTTTAAGTTAGCCAATAGTTCCCCTTATTAGGAAACGAATCTAAAATGGCGGCGAATGTAAAATGGCGTCCTAAAGAAACAAAATGCCTCTCGCTCGCACACTAGAGCCATCTGTCGTCATCACGCACTTTAAAATTCATAGAACATCTGTAAAATCAAGTAAACAGTTACTGTTGTTTTGGATTCGTCTCTCTAATGAACTAATTAATATCTACGAGTTAATATTACTCTTGAACTTCTTTTCGAGTCGAATAGCTATATTATCTTACTTCATATTTCATAAAGATGTCCTCAACAGATTTACTTTACGGACACATCTGTTGTTCCCATAGAAACCTGATATAACCGAGTTTTGATAAAAATAATATTATATTATATTAACTCGTAAATGTTTTATTGCAAAGTCTTATCAACATGGCCTTGAGATTCAGAGCGGGAGATGTAAATAGTAATCTTGACTCGATAGATAAAATCACATTGGAGCGACCATAGTTACATATTCTTATAAAACTTGTGAGAAATACAGGGTTTAAGTCTAAACACAAAATATGATCACATTTTCAGCATGTTTCTTACATTAATTAAAGTATATTTAATCTCTTAGGGTACATTAATTCATTGGGTTTTTGTTGTTAAGACTTATACCCTATAAAATTTCTTACAATAAGTGCAGGTATATTAGAATGGGTGAATGTACCCGACAAACTAAATGTCTAAAAACGTCAATATCTTAATTTTTTCTATTTTCCATACTAAATAAATTAGCTGATTTATTTATTAACACGATTGAGATATTATTTATACTTATAAGACGACAAAAAATGGTTTTAGATAATAACCTGTCAACATTTGTTTATTTCAAATTTATCGCATAATATTATACGACAAATTTAACATTGTCCACAACTCCCAGTATGTTTTGAGCGTTCGAGACAAGCATTTTGAACTTGTCTAGTTGGGGTCAAGTCGTTTTGTTTGCCGGGTAAATACACACTGTATAAATATTACTAAACCTACGTTGGGATACCTTAAATTGGTAACAATTACTCTAAAATACATAGGTTAAAAACAGCATTAAACTTAAAAACTATTTAAATTAGAAAATTATTATGCTACAGGTAGCTAGGTACTTAGGTAAAATAAATATTAAAAAGCAAGCTATAGATAATCATAAAGCCATTTTACAACCAAAAATGTTAATTTTAAATGCTAGTAGATTACACGGCCTCGTTCCCGCAAACAATATTTGTATAAGATAAAAATTACTCTAAATAAGAACATTTTAGAAAGTACGGTAAAATGATAAAATAAGACCGTGTTTACATGGCAGTGAATAACTTTCCTTCTTCATATATTACTGGGGTAAGTCAATAAAGAAAATCTAGATAAATAATATCTCGTAGGTACGACCCGTATAAATAATCAAGTTTACCTAAGTTACTTTTTTTTAAACTTATATATAATTATAATCCACCCGCGTTTAAGATGAGATACGACCTTTTGGTGTTAAGAATATCGCGCGAAATGGTGGCAGCGGCAGAGTCTAGAATTGAGACTTTCTTCCATACTTCATTGAGTACTACATAACAAAGATGTGTACGTACATCTTTTCCAGCTGCCTTTTAAGACAAAGAATTAAGTCATGAGTCCAAGTTACAACAATGGAACTACACAAAAATATCAAATTATAAGAAGCCACAAAATACTTCCATACTCCATGTATAAAATTTAAGACATTATAAAAATAACGACTACAGATCGAGTCAGAGATTTTCAAGTAGATTTCGTTTGATATAAGTCGGTACAAAAAGAATGGCACGGGAGATACTTTTAACCAGTGAATATTAAAACAGACAGTGGAAGGGATAACTGATCTTCACAGGAAGCTTGAAATATTTAGTTAAATAAAAATTAATGAGTGATACTTATAATAAATGGACATTGTTAACTAAAAATAGCAATATTATCCCGGGCGCGTAAGTTGAACTAAAATGACGTAAGGATGCGTATGCGCAGGTTTGCCTTAGAATTCCCCGCGTAGCACCTCTTTAATGACCTGAAAACATGTTACTGCGCATCTACATTATAGTTCAATCAAAACCGGTACCTTGCACTGACTGTCAATATGTAAAAATCATATAAAAATCTATGAACTACACGGAAAAAAAAGATATCTTCAATTAAACTAAAATGTCACAGGCCAAGATAATAAAGTTTCATAATATATATTCAAACACTTCAATCCTCTCACATACAAAATAGTATGTTCTTAGAAATATCACATTACATATATTGACATGCTTAAATGGGCCTTTCTCTACTAACAGGAAAATCATGGTCCAAGCATTTTTTTTTACTTCAGCTATATTAATGCATAGTTTTATTAATTTAAACACATAATAAATAACCTGTTTTTTAAGGAGCTAAGCCTAATAAAAATATTTAGAATCATAATCATGTCATAAATTCGGTCTAAAAGCAACTAAAAACAGTCCTCTGTTATGTCCTAATTCCGGATTGAGTATGATTCGGTTCGGTTTTTATTAGTTGTATTTAAAAATGTAATATCCTATTACTCTATAAATATAAAGAATATTGAATGCATGTGAACAAAAAACAATTATAATTTTAGAAAAAAATTTAATACTAAAAAGTAGTGTTCGAATTTTGTCCCAAACATTTTTGAACAGTCCTCTGTCACAATTTGAATATCGCACCACAAAAATATTAAACACTATTGTGGTTACATTTTGCGTGAAATGGAACCTTAACAGTGTGAAGTTTGCTCGGGCGCCATGCCAAACAAGTCACCGCAATTTTGCACAGTGACAGCTCCGCGTCTGACTGGGAATCACGTCTCTGTAGTGTTGAGTGAACATTCCTCTGGTAAGTCTATTTTACGGTGTTTTATGTGTTATAATTATATTTATTTAATAAAAAAATTGTTCAGTGTGATAATTTATAGCTGTTTTTGTGTTATAAAGTAATATTAAAACGGAGACGTGGTATGATATTTTTACGTAAAAATAACAGTCCTCTGTGCAACAGTCCTCTGAAAATTTATAACACAGAGGACTGTTCAATGTGACAGAGGACTGTTTTATTTAGCGTATTTGTATTTTATTAATATAATTTATAGTCTGCACTAACCTACTGCTTGCCAATAACCTCTTCCATTCTTATATTGGCTTGTCACGCTAATTCAGATCTTTTGTTATACATTATTATGGATTTTGGAATATAAAATAATACGTACCTAGTAACTACCTGTTTGTGAACCTTTACGGTTATTTTTAAAAATGTAAAGTATGTTTTATTGTTTTAGTTTTACCGCAATGCCACCAACGAAGAAACCTAAAACCAAAGAAGAAATAAAAGAGCAGAAACGAATTGCAGAAAGATTAAGATATCAACGGCAAAAAAATTGAATAAAAAGAGATTTTGATTATAATTATTTTGATTTGTTACTTAGATGTTGTACCTGTTTTTGAGAAAAAGTCTACATTGAAAAGTAAACAAGGCTGATTATTATTAATTAAGTTTAATTTTGATTATTATTATTTTAATTTGTTACTTAGAATGTTAATTATTACTGAAGTTTAATTTTGATTATAATTATTTTGATTTGTTACTTAGATGTTGTACCTGTTTTTGAGAAATAAGTCTACATTGATAAGTAAACAAGGCTGATTATTTATTACTTAAGTTTAATTTGTTAAAGCTAAGCTCGCACTTTGTTCCTGATAAATACCTATAAGTATTTAAATTCTGTATGTGATACAGTGGTCAATAAAGGAGAGAATTTATTTGATTCGTTTAATAATTATTATTGTGTTTTTCTTCACATAAACATTGACATAAACTGTTTTTTGAGTGAAAAAAAACACTAAAAAAACAGTCCTCTGTCGCATTTTTTTATAAAATTGCCTATAATTCGAAAAATAAGGGAAAATTACAATTGTTTCATGTTTATACGTTCTTATAATATAATTATCTGTCGGCTTAACATATTATATATTTGATTTTCTAAAAAAAAGGGTTAGGACAACTTTCAATAGACAAGTTTCCAGTTAGTAGAGAAAGGCCCAAATAAATATGTTTCTAAATGTTTAAAGAAGCAAACTCTTAAATTAAGACTCACTATTAGAATGTAAACAATATTTTCTTCGTGTTATATAAAAAAAAACCTCCTCCGTTTTTTTCCCGTCAGTTGAAAAACTTTTAAGAACAAATATGACCTGTTTGGAAGAAAGTAGCAAAATCTTTTTTTTCCGTGTATGGGAATCAGATTAGTTCAGATATCTGTGACCGTTCGTACATTGAGATTCTAGTTAATGTAATCGTATGAACCGTTGTAAAAAGATTCTTATCGTCGGAAGCGTCCAAGGTAAGCGTTGCAGTGAGGGCACTTGTGGTGGACGTCCATGCAGCTGTCGATACAACATGGAATGAGGCAACATCCGCAGAAACATCTGGAACAAAACCTTTATTGTACATTGACTGGTTATAACTTTTTAACTGAGGAGGTAGACTCTTAATAGAACTAAGTAGTTGTAAAATTGACTCGCAATTTCTTCTCGCCTATTTGTATGAATTAATTTTGAGTTGAGTTGAGATGTGTAAAAATGTTTGTGTGTCAAGTAGACAATTATAATTATCATAAATTTATAAAGTAAGAAAATGTGTCCTTGTGTTAGTTTTTAAATTAATGGTGAAAACACAATATTTTTACTCTATAAAGAAAAGAATGTCCTAATGAACAATATGCTAAGTGGGAAAGGAAGTAACGCAGATCAGTATAACTCATATTTTAAGGAGAGCATCACTCTGCTTTGGCACACATAAAGAGATGAAATCGTATTGTCTATCCGACTAATGTAATACATGTGAAAGTTTGTATGGATGTTTGTTACTCTTTCACGCCTAAACGGGTTGACCTAGCTGAAATTTGGTATATAGATAGCCCAGTCCCTGGAAAAACATACAGGCATCTGTAAAGCCGCAGGGTGCAGCTAGTTCTTTTATAACTGTGTTTCTATTCTATCTTTAAAAGGGTCTGACAAATCCAGCACCACATCGACTCATTGTTCATAAGCTCCTCTGTAACTGTCACCTAAGAATTTCTTCGAATGTATCAGCCCTTCACTGTTTTCCCACTCTTGCGTGTGTTTTAATATAAAAATATCTGTGCTTTACTCACCCTAGTAGAAATATGATGGTCCCAGAGATATAAGCGATGAGCCCGGGCTTGGTTTTGGTGTCAGTATCGATCTCGGCATGGCAGCTCGGGCATATCATGTGCGTGGGATGCGGACCCACTGGCACTACTGTTGTCACTATTTGAGGACCGGCAGCTGAAACAAAACGAATTTGACATACACATAAGTTATGACAATTTTAGGCCACCTTCATTTCTAATACAGCCGTCGTAGCACATCGCAACATTGACATGAGAGTAGCGACTCCCGTCTCACTGTCAAGAGTAATTGACGTTTGTAAGAGCACAATGACATTGGGAGTAGCTACAAATTGTATGCAATGACAGCGCGAGTAGCAAGAGTAGCGTCTTGATATATGTATAATATATGTCAGATTACTCTTGACAGTGGGATGGGAGTTGCTACTCTTATGTCAATGTCGCGATGTGCTACACGGGCAGCCGTCCAAGCACAAACGTTGCGTAGATTTGTCTTGCTGTCAAGTCAACTTTCATCCCATACATTGTACTTTTGTGAAGTATGGGATGACAGTTGACTTGAAAGCAAGACCAGTCTATGCAACGTCTGTGCTTGGACGGCAGGTCCAAAGTGTCAAATTCCCAAACAAAATATCAAAAGAACTTCAAACATTTGTGTAAAATGGAGAGTGGGCTTAAGGGTGGGAAGTTTCTCTGTTCATTTATATCTTATCTAGAGTTATAACACCTACACCCTAACAATAGCCGTCTTAGTTAAAATGCCTATCCAGGTCAACAGTAAGAACTGTTGCTGAGGCCAAAGACGGTCAATATGACATCATCATAATCAGTAAAGATTTATCTGAGCGTTTGGTTGAAGCGACCGGTGACCAAAAGGCTGGCAGCTACCTCGGACAGCGTATCAGTATTGCTATCCAGAGAGGTAATGCTGCCAGCATTTTGGGCACGATGCCGCGGGGGCCCTTTTTAGATTTAGTTTAGATTTAGTTTAGTTTTTATAATTTAGATTTAGATAATATGTTTTCTGAGTATTTTTAAGTTTTAGACGATAGGTTAGTTTTTAAGGTATTTTAATTTATGTTTTTCCCCAATAATAAACTTTATATTCTATAATCAGTTGGTTTAATTTCCACGATTAAATCCAATAAAGTGATGTGGTATTATAAAACTTTCCTATCAGATTTTATTTAAAAAATCTAATCATGTTGAAAGGTACAAGCATTACATGTGAACAGCAATGATTGGCACCCCCATTCTGACTCATTTCTTTACTGGAGCAAGTTATAATTTACACACTCTCTAGTTTCTAGCACTAGATGTGTTAGTGTTACTTCAATTATCACTAAGCAGTAGGCTAAGATCATTAAAAAGTCTCTATCAAAGGCTAAGATTGAGTCCCAGGCTAACAATTCCCCCCCTCCACCGAAAACTAGGTAGGTATATGTGCTGGAATAATAATTCCTTTAAGCTTTATCTGTCTTCTGCGCTTCTAAGAAAATATGCAAATAATTATTTAAATTGTGAGTAACGATTCTCAGTACTTAATGACCTCAACAATGCCATTTAACCTTCAACAGAAACTTGGAAGTATCTATTATAAAACCACACTTGAAATAATGTGAACTGAATGCTAAATTTAGAATTTCTAGATCAAGAGTGTATTAAACAAATTTTAGCGCACATAAACCAAACAAACATGAAAACCAGGCATGTGAAATTATAAATATGGGCCCCAGATAACAAAAAGTATGCCCTGAATTTTGCTTATTTTTGCTCATTTAACCAAAAGATGTGAAATCTAGATGATTAGGTAGGTATATAAAAGTAATCACTACATAGTATAAAACAAAGTCGCCTCCCGGATCTAGACACGCGGCAGCGAGTCAAGCCAAGTTCAAGCAAAGGAACTGGCGACCGCGCCGTGTGTTATATTACACGAACCGTCCAAAGCGCGTTTTGACGACTTTTTACACCCTCGTTATACAAAAACTATTACACATAGACAAGTCAAATTTGGCACATATACTCTTATATACGAACTATATCTGTGTTCCAAATTACAATAACACAGCTCAAACGGTTATTTAGATATAAACATCCAGTAATCGGTGAAGTTAATACATACTGAGGGATAGATCAAAAGTAATATCCCAGTTCCAGATGACCTAGAAAGCTGAAATTTGGCATCCCGATAGGTAATGTCGTAGTAACAAAGGGAAAAATCAGAAACTAGTATTTTTTTATCATTTTAAATTATTATTAATTTTTAAAAAATGTATGATATTAAAGTTTGAGACGCCTAGGTACTAGGTACGCATAAAGCAATACGTCTTGCATGTTGCTATAATTTTAGTGTAGGCGGTTAGATACTACGAAGTGCGCGCGAGTCCACTATTCCTACTAATATAAATATAAATACAAACTTTGTACCTACTGTACGTATGGATGTATGTTTTTTACTTTTTCACAGGTGGGCCGATTGACTTTAAATTTGGTATAATAAATATAGCTTAGACCATAAAAATAGGTTCCTGGTACCTACGTAACAATTGTATATCCTATGTAAATACCTATCAATATATCGACTCACCAGCACAAGGCGGCTCAGTAACATAGAGGTAATAATATTAACATTGTTTACAATAAAAAATAATGTAGGTATGTATATCGCCTTAGGTGCTAGTTGGTGTAAACATTTTAGATACCTACGTACCTGTAACGTATAGTCATAATATTATAGGTATGTGGCGGTATCTGGGGGCACGGCAGTGCCCCCACCAAGTCGTCGTCATTACAAGTCTTGTCGGCTTAGGTTTCTTTTGATCGAAATTCTAATCCAGTTCCAGATGATCTAAAAAGTTAAATTTCCATCCAGGTAGGCGGTAGGTATAAGATAGCTGGGTGAATATAGATAAATTTATCAGTAACTAGTATTGTTTAAAAATCAATTGATTAGGTACAATATTCAAATCAATAGTGCACATGAATGCTATATATAAATAAGTACTAAATTAATTATAGGTATATCGAAGCACGGCGAGCCTCACGGGCCGCGGTGCGACGGCCGTGCCATGGAGCAGTGGGGTGGGGGGAGGTGCAATAAAATAATCATTTGGTATTAATCTTATTATGACTGAGTGTCTTAAACCTATTACATACTAAAAAGTACTGGACAAAAAGCAATGATATCCCATCAAAAACATAAATGTGAAAAGAGAGCCAAGTTCAATATTACGATGTATGTACTCATAGTTACCTATGATTTGGTGGTTGACTTCAACGACAAAAGAAGTGAAATCTAAATGGGTGCCAAGTTCAATGGTCAGTCTTGAAAAATATTCACAACATAAAATATTTTATTACAACTTAAAAGATTATTTCTTCTTATCACTTAGAATTAATATTATTTTGAAGCCCAAAGTTTGACTTGGCTAGTTCTCATGGGTACCATACGACGAAGTATCATTAAGATAAGACAATAGATACTTTATTGTACACCACATAAGTTACAGAAAATACATAAGTACATAATTAAAATTAAAAATTACAATGTACAAGTGGCGGTCTTATCGCTAAAGAGCGATTTCTTCCAGACAACCCATGGATGGAGGGGACGAATTTACACGATAAAAGACGGTGGCGCCCTAATAAGCATTAAGTGCGTTTAATAGTGATCAAGCTAAAGTTAAGAAAGTACCTACCTAGTATATTAAGAGAACTGGCCAAGTCAGTCTTTAGGCTTCAAAATAATATTAATTCTAAGTGATAAGAAGAAATAATCTTTTAAGTTGTAATAAAATATTTTATGTTGTGAATATTTTTCAAGACTGACCATTGAACTTGGCACCCATTTAGATTTCACTTCTTTTGTCGTTGAAGTCAACTACCAAATCATAGGTAACTATGAGTACATACATCGTAATATTGAACTTGGCTCTCTTTTCACATTTATGTTTTTGATGGGATCAGTCCTTCCCTATACATAGGGACAGACACACATGACAGATCATGCATACATGCATAGATCTTAAAAACTACACAACGGATTTTGATACAGGTATTTTAATAGATATAGTGATTGAAGAGGAAGGTTTATGTGTATAATACATGGATAATATAGCAGAGAAACACTGTTAGATAGAGAACTTTCTGTTAGAAGCAAGCACTACTGTTGTCACTATTTGAGGACCGGCAGCTGAAACAAAACGAATTTGACATACACATAAGTTATGACAATTTTAGGCCACCTTCATTTCTAATACAGCCGTCGTAGCACATCGCAACATTGACATGAGAGTAGCGACTCCCGTCTCACTGTCAAGAGTAATTGACGTTTGTAAGAGCACAATGACATTGGGAGTAGCTACAAATTGTATGCAATGACAGCGCGAGTAGCAAGAGTAGCGTCTTGATATATGTATAATATATGTCAGATTACTCTTGACAGTGGGATGGGAGTTGCTACTCTTATGTCAATGTCGCGATGTGCTACACGGGCAGCCGTCCAAGCACAAACGTTGCGTAGATTTGTCTTGCTGTCAAGTCAACTTTCATCCCATACATTGTACTTTTGTGAAGTATGGGATGACAGTTGACTTGAAAGCAAGACCAGTCTATGCAACGTCTGTGCTTGGACGGCAGGTCCAAAGTGTCAAATTCCCAAACAAAATATCAAAAGAACTTCAAACATTTGTGTAAAATGGAGAGTGGGCTTAAGGGTGGGAAGTTTCTCTGTTCATTTATATCTTATCTAGAGTTATAACACCTACACCCTAACAATAGCCGTCTTAGTTAAAATGCCTATCCAGGTCAACAGTAAGAACTGTTGCTGAGGCCAAAGACGGTCAATATGACATCATCATAATCAGTTGGTTTAATTTCCACGATTAAATCCAATAAAGTGATGTGGTATTATAAAACTTTCCTATCAGATTTTATTAAAAAAATCTAATCATGTTGAAAGGTACAAGCATTACATGTGAACAGCAATGATTAGCACCCCCATTCTGACTCATTTCTTTACTGGAGCAAGTTATAATTTACACACTCTCTAGTTTCTAGCACTAGATGTATTAGTGTTTCTCCAATTATCACCAAGCAGTAGGCTAAGATCATTAAAAAGTCTCCATCAAAGGCTAAGATTGAGTCCCAGGCTCACGATTCCCCCCCCTCCACCGAAAACTAGGTAGGTATATGTGCTGGAATAATAATTCCTTTAAGGTTTATCTATCTTCTGCGCTTCTAAGAAAATATGCAAATAATTATTTAAATTGTGAGTAACGATTCTCAGTACTTAATGACCTCAACAATGCCATTTAACCTTCAACAGAAACTTGGAAGTACCTATTATAAAACCACACTTGAAATAATGTGAACTGAATGCTAAATTTAGAATTTCTAGATCATGAGTGTATTAAACAAATGTTAGCGCACATAAACCAAACAAACATGAAAACCAGGCATGTGAAATTATAAATATGGGCCCCAAATAACAAAAAGTATGCCTTGAATTTTGCGAATTTTTTCTCATTTAACCAAAAGATGTGAAATCTAGATGATTAGGTAGGTATATAAAAGTAATCACTACATAGTAATAAAACAAAGTCGCTTTGTTTTATTACTATGTAGTGATTACTTTTATATACCTACCTAATTATCTAGATTTCACATCTTTTGGTTATCTATGCATACGCGTAGATCATAGAACAACACACCGGATTTTGATACGGGTATTTTAATAGATATAGTGATTGAAAAGGAAGGTTTATGTGTATAATACATGGATAATATAGCAGAGAAACACTGATAATTTTCTGATAGAAGCAACAAAGTGTGGGTGGACCCATTAGTATAATATTATATACCTAATGCCAAATTCTGTGGAATTTTGTAGTTTTAAATGCACCAGCTCTAGATTCACACTGAGAAACCCCGAAAAGCTTGCATAAGATTGGTTTCTTGTTCTCATAATCATTTGTTTTCCTGATAGGTGCCACTTTTGGTCATTAAATTGTTTCTTGAGAGCAAAAAGAGAATGGTCGTTTTTCACACAATATCTCAATAAGACTTTTTGCATGAGTCTAGAGGCACTATTAGGTTGGTGAAAAGACAAGGATGTCTTTATGAAAAATATGCTAAGTGAGAAAGAGAGTCACCATGTTCAGCAGAGTAAATGCTTAGCTCAATTACTGAGGTATAGTATAACTGTTATCTCACCCCCCTGTTAATCTAAGCAATCTTCCTACTCAACCATATGTTCAGTTTGTATGAATAATAAACACATTAGCTCAATGTTTTACAATATTAGTAGCATGGTATGTAAACCTGTCAGGCATATGGCTATTGTATTATAAAACAGGTGTACAAAATTACTCAATTGACCTTGCAACACCTATTAGGGCATTCATATAATATACATAAGATGAATACATTTTGACATTTATGCTTACATTATAATATATAAACTACTAGCTTACCCGGCAAACGTTGTTTTGCCATATAAATAATTTCCTAGTAATTTCTAGTGTAGACAAAAAATAGCTTACTTATTGGAAGTATGTATGTATGTTAGAATTTGTATATTGTATGTATGTAAGAATGTGGTATATACGTGAAATAAGCATTATTTTATGGAAATTTTTTTCATACAACCAATATTTCCATTGACATTTCAAAATAAAGATTCATAATGATTGATTTTTTGTAAACTATGAAAATCTTAATTGTTCAATTACATTTTTTTAATAAAATTAAATTAAAATTACATTTTTATAAGATCAACAACATTTTCGATATAAATAAAAAAAAATATACTTACAACACAAAATCCGTTGTTATTGGAAGCTCGTGTCACGTGTTGAGTACTTTTGAGGTTATAAAATCACTTGATTAACTAATCGTGCAAAATACACTCAAAATTGATAATTTAATTATTATTGATAAAATAGGAATGATTAAAAGTTAATATGAGAGTTACACTGAGATAGCAAAATAATAATTGTCAACGTTACTTCTACACTTGATGCATAAACAATAATGATGGCCGACAACTGTGTAGGGAGTGAGAAAGAAAGGAGACCGGCTTCGTTCTCATCCCTACTCCCTGCTATTTACTGGGTCAGAAGTGACACCTGTAGACATCTGGCGGGGATAACTAATTAAATGACGATTGATCAGTTTTCGACCGGAGAGGAAAAATGATTAAATTACTAAAATGGCTATTAAGAAATAAGGGTTGATCGTAGAAGGGTGAAAATTGAGGATTGTATGTATTTTTGTATGTTGTATCATAAAAAAATAGAAATTAAAAATTTTGTCTAAAAAATAAAATAAAAAATTTAGGGGTGGACTACCCCTAACATTTAGGGGGATGAAAAATAGATGTTGGTCGATTCTCATAGATATCGGATAAGCACAAAAAATTTCATCAAAATCGGTCAAGCCGTTTCGGAGGAGTATGGCAACGAAAACTGTGACACGAGAATTTTATATATTAGATAAAATTGGCTGTTTTTTTATATCACATTGCACTCAGACATGAGCTAAATCTGGTCTTTTGATAGCTGTACATGGAGATATAAAGTTTTATCTTTGACTTGTTTGAGCTTTTAATTTAAATTTAATGCAAAAAACATTTTAAAATCTAACTTTGAGTTCATATAATAGAAAATGAGCTCAAAGACAGCCTCCACTAAGATCTATAGTAAATTGATGGAAAATGATGGAATGTGGACTATGCATGTGTATAAACTAATTAATAGTGTCCAGTGAGAAAATTATACTTATTGACTTATTCTAAGGTAGCTTCTATAAAAATCGTTTTATTATTTTTTACTTTGTGATATGTTTTAAAGCTAAATCTAAGCATTATTATTAGCAAATAACCATCATTTTGTTTTTTAGCACTCACAGTGTTAAATATCAAGGTTTTACAATCCATTTGGAGAATGTTAATTTAAATACTACAAAAAATCTTAGGTACATTAGATAAATGCTACTCTAGTCTCTACCTGTAATATCAAAACATGAGACAAAATGTTCTAATTGCTACAAGAATTGAATCAAATCATCTATTCAAAAGATTCTCACTTTTAGGTGTAAAAAAATAATGAGCACTATAAAATAATTATTCAGGCGGCATCATTTGTCACCTTGGAACAGAGGCCTTGATGTAAATACTTACTGGGCGGATACTGCGGAGTGTACGGGCTTGAAGGTCTCACGCCTCCAACAGCTTGCGAGTAACTCGGGGGAGCAGCGGGCGGCGGCTGCAGCGAATGCGAGTTGCTCCACCCGTACGGAGGAGGATTACCACCTTTCTCCATCTTTCACCTGAGACACACCAGTAAACACTGTCACGCGACTGCGCTCGATCAATAATAAAACCTCTCGCTATGATGCAATGCAATCTTCAAGCTATTTTTAGGTATGACTCCGACGACCGACACCGTAACCAATACACCAAGCTATGCCACAGTTATTTACAATAGTAATAAAATTATTTACCGATTTCTTTTAGTTGATGAGAAATAAACTGTGGGACAACAGTGCACCAAGATCGCAAATTTATATTGTAAAAATTAAATTGAGAAAAAACCACTGCACACCAAAGACCACCAATTCGTTTTTTTTTCTTTCTTTGTTTACACAGACTATATAATATTCAGGAAATTTGACATATTAATGAATCGACACGCTAGTGTATTTGCTAAACTAAAATTAATATTTAAATAAAAGTCAATGATCAAGTCAAAGTCCAGACAAAAACTTCACGGCTAATTCAGGCAAGTTACTCTAACAAAATACAATCTCATTTTCCAAGATGTGGAGACAAAAATTAGATATGACTACAAAACTAAGTATTTTTTAGTCTGTGCTAGTTTTGACAGTAAATTGGAATGACAGTGACAGTATGTTGGGCATCGTTCATTTAAAGTTGGGCTCTCATTACTCATTGGGCTTTTGTCAGTGAGTGGATTGCAAGTTGGAAATCAAAAACGGGTCATAGTTAAAAATAAATAGAGTACGTACACAGTTCATAATTCAATAAAACGCTAACATTATATTAAACCACTATTTAATTTTATTACTTAGGATAAATACAATGCTATATTTTTTATTGTACACTTGCAGTTATTCTGATTCATAACGATCACCTTGTTTTCCTCATTAGTACAGTCGAGGCTGTTAAAATGTCGTCACCACGCCCGAAATCGCCTCGTACTCCCGTTCTACCCAAGAAAGAAGACAAGGAAGAGTCATTTTGGGATAAAATTGGAACCATAGGTCGTAAGAAGCGCATAAAGGAAGGTAAATTTATAGTTATTTATTAGCACCATAAACAGATGGTTTTAGGTGGGTTTTCTGAGTGGGCTAATAGTAAAGCGTTACCTCATACCCTTAAGGTATCGTACACAAAGTGACTTACAACTAATTGAAGTCTTTGATTTGCCAAAACACATTGTACCTCTATTAGGCTATATTATGCACAAAAATATTATAGGTAACTTATATAGAAATATTTATGTTTTCAGTACAAGATGTACAATCAGAAGGACGGTACGCTATAGACTCTCCTGGAAGTCCCAATGCACCGGAGATCCCTCCTGAGGAGTATAGTCTACGTAAGTAGTAACCTATCAATACCTAACTTGTACAAATTTATTACTTTTTGTAATGACAAAGCATTACATCTCAGTGTGATTCAACATTCAGCAGAAGCATAATTTAAACCTAGGTACCACCAAATCTTCAGTTTATTCTTATTGATTGAATGTACCTTTCTTAACAAATTCCCTGCGCAGCCTTTATTGTAGAGTTGACAACTTACATGAAAATGGAAATTGTAAAGTGAACAGCCCTCCTAATTGAAAACTCATTGGTTCATTTTTAAGTGCATGAGCTAAAAGTGTATGGCGAAGTGTATAGACTCGTGTGTGTATATTTTTACAAACCTTTAAGGGGTCTACCCTCTTTAGACGGGCAAAGATAAGGCTATTTTCACGAATTTTTTTGACCGGTATACGTCATAAATATGGACATAAAAAGTGTTAGGCCTAAAAAATACACTATTTGATTACACAAGAAAAAATTTTTTATATTTATTTTAATCAGTTTTTATACATAAAAATGAGGGAGAAGACTGGTCCAAAAAAAAAGATGAGTGTAGCGCTGTTGATGAAATATCTGGAATGGATGATCTGAAAAAAAAAAAAATAGTTTTAGATTCAGTAAGTAAATGGCTATAGCGCATATCATACGATTTTTGAAATTTTGAGTTTAACTATTTATTTTTGGCAAAGAACGACGGAAAAAACGTGATTTTTCGTACTTTTTCGAAAAATGGCTGCCATTATGTCATTTTTGAAAAAAAAAAAATCGTATGATATGCGCTATAGCCATTTACTTACTGAATCTAAAACTATTTTTTTTTTTCAGATCATCCATTCCAGATATTTCATCAACAGCGCACACTCATCTTTTTTTTTGGACCAGTCTTCTCCCTCATTTTTATGTATAAAAACTGATTAAAATAAATATAAAAAAATTTTTCTTGTGTAATCAAATAGTGTATTTTTTAGGCCTAACACTTTTTATGTCCATATTTATGACGTATACCGGTCAAAAAAATTCGTGAAAATAGCCTTATCTTTGCCCGTCTAAAGAGGGTAGACCCCTTAAGCTAGCAATTAAACATGCCCCATGGGTGTATCGCACATACTATCTGAACCTTAATATGCATCACTGATGGGTCATGCATAGGGAATGTGCTAAGTAATAGTAACCTCTCAACTCTCAAAACAGAAACAAATTAAGTCTGTACAAATTTACATACATTTGGCTTCTACAATTCATTAAAAAAAACAAATGTAAGCTTTGAAAGTTATAACATTGACTGCGTTATTATTAAATGTGGACATACGACAGTCCTAGGATTGTTTGCTTAGTACCTAGTTTAATCCTAGTACAAACATAAACATCAGTTTACATTTTGTTATAACACGAAGAATGTTTTATTATCTATAGTTGACAATGAAGAAAGGGCGATCATAGAGCCCAGATCTCTGGAAGACCCAAGAGTGAAAGAGCTGATTCAAGTCTTGATAGACTGGATCAATGATGAACTGGCCTCACAAAGAATCATAGTCAAGGATATCAGTGAGGATCTGTATGACGGTCAAGTGTTGCAGAAGTTACTTGAAGCTTTGACCAAAACTAAGTTGGATGTACCTGAAGTTACTCAATCAGAGGAAGGGCAGCGCCAGAAACTTGCCATTGTACTGAGAGCTGTCAATAGGGTAAGTAACTGAGTGTAAATGTAGAGCTGCAATAAACACATTCGCTGCAGCAGAAATTATTTTTAACTCCCGACGCAAAAACGACGGGGTGTTATAAGTTTGACGTGTCTATGTGTGTCTGTCTGTGGCATCGTAGCTCCCGAACGGATGACCAGATTTTGAATTAGTTTTTTTTGTTTGAAAGTAGAGTTAATCGGTAGTGTTCTTAAGCAATGTTTGGTGGATATTGGTCCAAGATGGCCATTACCACAAAATGGCGAATTACATATTGCGTTCGGGGTTTTTAAATTTTTAATTTAATTCACTTGTTTTATGGAAAAATCCTTTGACAAAACACAATGTTTGTGTGTTTATAACCACTCACATTCAGGCCTCAATTCACAGCTGTTGTGTTTGCCGCAGTCAATGTGTTAAGGTTAAACTAATTGGGTATATCCCTGGCATAATAGTGTTCCAATTTTGTCAATAATCAAGATTCTGAGGCTAGTGCCTCAACATTAGGACTTACCAAAACCAAAAATGGTCAGTCTTAATAGATTTCATTTCCTGTAATAATGCGATCCCGCATGGTGGCTTGTTTAGACGAAATTGACGCAACTGATCAACCGTAAGGGATAAATTTGGAGAGTAATATTTTGTACTCAATATTGTTTCAATATAGGTAATTTCTATCATGTTATACATATAATCTAAGAGATATTATTAATTATTTTCTGTCTTGCTCAGCTTTCTTTCTCTTTACGTTTGTTCTCTACGTCTATGGAATACAATTTATAAAATTTTAAAATTCAGTCCAATTTTCGTTAGTGATGCTGATCCATTGGTTTTCCTTATTGACTGACGTCATCTTACTATTATATTATATTAGGTACTTATATTTAGTTCCATTAATTAATGAGCTCAGCACATAATTAGTCTCATTATTACCTCTATCAACCATGGAATAAATAAGGAGAATGGCCATTGTAAGTGTCTAAACACACCTGTAGGGTGAGCAAATTGCCGCCTAATCTAACAAAACCTGGGGTTATTAGCTAACTCAAAAAGTACACTTATAGCTAAGCGCAAACTAGAGTGGGCTGTACCGCAACGAAACACATAACAAAAATCGGGAAGCATTATTCGCCTGCAGTGTATGTTAGTACATATAAAATGTATGCAGGCGAATTTTTGCGTCGTTTGCGCCAGATTTAACACCTCAATATACTCCTTTCGTGTGAAGTTTGTTTTTTACGTGGATGGATTTGACTTTCGACTATTATGGTTTACTTCTCCCCACCCGTTATAAAATCCTGTGTACTTCCATGGGCTCAAGTGTAAGTTAATACTTTATTTTCAGGTGCTATTTGGAACAGCAAAACCTGTGCCAAAATGGAGTGTGAATTCAGTCCACTCGAAGAACATTGTGTCAATCCTCCATCTACTTGTTGCATTGGCCCGTCATTTCCGAGCTCCTATTCGTCTGCCTGAGAATGTTACTATCAATGTTGTGGTGGTCAAGAAGGATAGCCCTAATAACCAGCTTTCTCACAGGTATTTCACATATTTTTAAGTTGGTATACTATTTGTCCACTTTGCCAGAGAAATATGTTCAGAAAATTTTGCTTATGACAATCTGTACTGTAGAAATCTACACTACAGATTTCTCTTGGTAGGTAACAATTTTTCTTCAATAGGAAAAGTAACATAAAATATAGCTTATCTATTATTATTTCAGGACATTCGTCGAAACAATTACAACAACATACGACGACTTGGGCATGAAATGCGAGCGCGACGCATTCGACGCTCTATTCGACCACGCACCCGAGAAATTACAAGTGGTCAAGAAGTCTTTGATCACATTTGTCAACAAACATTTGAGCAAAGTCAATCTAGAAGTGACAGATCTGGACACACAGTTCCATGACGGAGTTTACCTCGTCCTACTCATGGGTTTGTTGGAAGGATTCTTCGTGCCTCATTATGACTTCCACTTGACTCCTCAAGACTTCGATCAGAAGGTTCACAATGTGGCGTTTGCTTTTGAGTTGATGCAAGATGTCGGTCTTGCTAAACCTAAGGCTAGACCAGAAGGTAAAATATTAACCTTTATCTTTGTTAATTGACCCACTGAAAAGTAGCCTTTAGGGCCAGCTTCGCTATGCACGTGTAGCATTTTTGCGTATGAAGGCACGCAGTTTCAAATTCTCAAACAAGACGTCAAACGCATTTTTTTATGAGAATTTATCAAAAACTTAAGTACCTGCATACCTTTTAATGGACACTAGCCTCTAGATATAAGTAGATACATTTTATAGATCGCCACACAAAAAAGAACTATAAAACTAAAACTACTGAACTATTAAAATTAATTAAAAGAAGACTCATTGCATTGAGATTCATTTTGAAATCCTAAGTAGTAATAAGCTATAATGTAGTAATGCTTAATATTAGTTCAACGATTCAACGAGTTTCTTGCCTCTTTTGTCGAATTTCATTAAAGATGACCCTTTATTTTGTTTTACTAACTTGTGATTTTTTCTTTTCAGACATTGTCAATCTCGACCTGAAATCTACACTTCGAGTTTTGTACAATCTTTTCACCAAGTACAAGAGTATGCCTTGAAAAATTGGATGAGCATTTTATGCCGTGCCTATATGAACACTAACTACCACCATTTATACATAGCTTTAAGATTGTTCTGAGAATATTAAGCCAGCAAGCCTTTTTAGTGGCCTTTAGCAAAACTAACAATGTAACATCTTTGTGAGTAGATAATTATAATCGGTGCATATTAACTTAAGAATTTGTAATAATTGTTTTACCTGAGTGGTATAAGAAAATTTATTTACTATATATATTATTTACTAACAATTCTGTTTTTTATTTCAAATCTCACCTTGAACCTCTTTTTTCTTAAATAAATATTCTCTACCTGTTATACCCGCAGAAAAGTACCCAGTGTTACTTCAGGGCTACGACCTACATATCTTACCAAACTTTATCTTACTCGGTTCAGCCGTTGATGCGTAGAGGTAAAATTACACTTTCACTTACATTAGCCCCTCGTTTCATACTACGAATGAATGAATTAGTAAATGTTACTGCATTTTAAAAAACCCAGTCAATATGTATTTTTGTTCAGAAGCCAGTTTACCACTATCACTACATACATAGTATAAAATAAATTTGCTTCCCGCGTCTGTCCCTATGTATGGCTATATCTTTAAAACTACGCAACGGGTTTTGATGCAGTTTTCATTAATAGATAGAATTATTCAAGAGAAGGTTTGTATGCATAATATTGGAGAAGAACACTGATATATAATTATTTTCTAAGCGCGACGAAGTGCGCGTGGATCCATTCACTGGCGGATCCAGGATTTGGTTCTGGGGGGGCCAAGGTGCAGACGGGCAAAAATATTATAATTTTTACTACGAAAAGTGTGTTTAGCTCGCTCTGAAGTGCCGAGAATAAAATTATAATATTCACCATGAAATATGTGCAAAAATCGTATCTCTACAATGCTTCTGAGGGCCTTGGCCCCCTGCCCATAAATCCGCCTATGGATCCATTAGTAGTTTATATAATAGAATACTCTTTATTGCAACCAAAGAAAATTACAGTTTTACTTAATATTAGCACTGAAATACAATTTGGTCCTAAATGGGCGGCCTTATCGCTGTGAGCGATCTCTTCCAGGTAACCATCCTTTGTTTGGATAAGTTGATCGTAAGAGTAATATAATGTAAGACTATAGAGGTAGATATATTACAGTTCAGTGTGTAAGACGGGCTATTCATGCTAAATACTAGCTCATTTTTATCGCCTTCTCTATCTATCCCTGCCGACATTTTCCATTTGGTAACTTATACCTACCTATTTCTATGCTTACATTGTATTTTGAACGGCCTAAAACAGGAGGAGGCATAGGCGGATTTAGGGGGGGGGGGGGGCAGGGGGCCAAGGCCCCCCCCAGAAGCATTGTAGAGTTACGAATTTCGCACATATTTCATAGTCAAGATTATAATTTTTTTCTCGGCGCTCGCAGCATTCTGCTCACACACTTATTATTAAGGATATTTGAACTTTCTAACTGTTTAGAGCGAGCTAAACACACACTTTTTGTTGTAAAAATTTTTATATTTCTGCCCGTCTGCACCTTGGCCCCCCCCCAGGACCAAATCCTGGATCCGCCCATGGGAGGAGGTACCAAATCAAACAATCTTAGATAATGTAAACATTATGTTTATTTAATAAAATACATGACATTACATACAGAATGGATTCCATGTGAATAAAATTAAAATTACTAAGGATGTCATACAAAAACTTGAGTTATAGAACATTTTTTTAAAGCAAGGTTTGAGAGAGAGGAAATATAGGGGTTTAAAATTATAATAAGTGTAGTAATGATTTAAAGTACGTGCCTAACATGCTGGACTACTTGTAAAATAATTTCAAAGTTCAAGCAACACTTTCAGTAACATTGACTGGCCAGTAAATAATATTATAAATAAAAGTATACCCAAATATAATTCAAACCTAGAAGTCCATATAAACTTAAAAGTTATTAGGGCACATGCAACTCTATAAATCTTACTACACTCTTTTAAAACACAAGCTATAGACGCATATTTCAAATGTAGTATAACTAATATACTCGAATGAAGTTTAATAAAAGTTATGTTAAATAATAAATAATGTATAAATGATAGAATAGGTAAGGAAACATATTGGGTGGTGGAGTTGGTGCTAACTAGAAAATACTAATACATTGGACTATGACATTTGTCCACTTTAATAAAATAAAGCTGCACTTTGTTTTGATATACCTACTCGTATTAGGTAATAGTATAGGACAATAATTGTATGTAGATACTCTGTAATACTGAAAAATGAGTCAAATAAAATTTGATAAAATGTGTTTTTGTCCAGTACATACACACACGTACATACACGTACATTTACGTAGGTACGTACATTACGTTCATTTGAGTCACGCAAAAAATAAAAGTATATCATTGTTATATGAGTGTAACTTCATCAATTATATTAAATTTAATGTAACTTAAATATAATTTAATAAAAAATACAGTTTATTTTTATTAAATTATAATAACACATTTCCTTTGAAATTGTAAACATTATGAAAAGTCGAAAAATTGTTGAAAAAAAAAAGGAAATACTGCTGTATTTTAATTAAATCTCTTTAAAAAATAAATTAACCTAGTTCTTGAGTTAACATGAGATAGGAGTTATATAAATTATAAAATCTGTATTTATTATTCCAAACGACAACAGATTTATAAAAACAACAAAAATATTATCTGATACACAAAATATATTAAAAATGTTAATCAGTTATTGCCGTTTTAAATGAGAACTTAATAATTATAATTGATATAATATTATAATCTATTATGACTGTTTTAGGACGGGAATGGGTAATTTTAAATTATAATGTGATTCCTTAGAATAGGACAGGTCTGACATATTTTGTAACGCGAATTTACATACTTATTTGGTTTTTATTGCACATATCGTTACATTTAAAAACGTGTAGGGTTGTGTTGTTATGAATAACATAGGGTATTAAAGTGGAGAGTTACTTACATAAGATTCCACAGGTATCCTTTAAAAAAAGTGTTCATATAAAATGCGATTTAATTGACTGCTGATTGATTAAACATATTTTTAGTTATTCATTATTTTAAGTCATATTTTTAGTCAGTAAATGATCAAGATAAACATAATAATTATTTCACGTCAAAATCCTTAAAAATATAAATCTTTTTTTTTTAATTATCTTATCACGTGGACACTCAGTAAAAAAATTTAATACGTTTCAAAATTAAATTTTATGAAATCACTTATTTGTTTATTAAATTGACAGTTTTCTACATGTACGTAGGTTACATAGTTTAAATGTTGACATAGATTATATAGCTGATAAGTCAATTCCACTGTAAACAATTCATTTTTATTAATAAAAAATATATTTAAAACGATTAATTAAATTATTAAACATTTATTAGAATGCTTTTATCGAGTGCTGCACAACGAAACAATGAGTATTTAATACGAAATAAATAATACATATTTCCTTAAAATCTATTAATATTAACGGAACTAACTAAATAAGTACGCTTAACATTGCCAAAACATGTCCGTCCCTGGCTCATAAACATTTCCATTAAAACCTTCACACCTAAAATTAATACTAAAATCATGTCATGCTTTACCAATAAAATCGATCTAATAATAATTCGACACTAAATAAAATAAATATGATATAATAAACTGATTTGGAATGTTTCTAGAATCAATATCATGTATAATGTGCAATAGGTAAACGATTAATATCGCCTTAAAATTATAACCAAAGCAAATTATTAAACATTTTTTAATAAAATTAATTTTACGTTTATAAAATCTCTACATTAATATTATGTAATATATCTAATTATTGATATAATCATTCGTCTAAATGAGGGTACTTTTCGAAAAGTAAAACAAATTCGGGAGCAGTGTTGAGATCAAGACGACTTGGGACTTAGCCGAAAGATAATATGTAAAAGCAAATTGAAACAAAAAAAAAACGTAAAGGGAAAAAGTTCGGTATTGCCACAATGTAAGAATCTGACAGACTGTTTTAAACACGCATTAGAAGTCCTGACACTGTAACATTACAATAGAGAGGAACGTATATGCTTCGTGGTTTAAAAAATTAGTTTTTTTATTTAAAGGACAATACACACCAGAGTTCACGATACAATATTAAAAAAATCGTGCGGGTTCAAACTGCTAGATTCACATTATTGAAACCAGTTTCGGCAATCTTAGTCTTACACTAGTATTTATAGTCGTGTACTCGCCTTCGACTCTACTTTTTTTTCGAGGAAATTTTTCTAAGTTAAAACATATAGTCCAGTAAAAGAAGAAATGTGGATCGAAAAGTCGAAAGCAGAAAAATTAACTTAGTAACTTTGTTTAGACTAGTTAGGAGATAAACATACTAAAAGTCCCCACCCCTCCGAGGTGAGCCCGAGGGGGGGGAGGCCGAAGAAGGTCCCATTTTTAGGTTTTTTGCTTATATGTCAAAAACTGTGCGTTGTACGATATTTCGTTGTACTACATTATTAAACCTCATAAAATTTTCTACTACTTCGGCCTTGACACTTTTCATCTATCTCCAATCGTTGTCCAGCTATGAGCTTCCAAACATGGTCTATTTTGAAGACGCTTAAATTAGTTTTCCACACAAAGTCGGTAAAAAAATCTTACAAATAAAATTTGACCAATTTCTGGTTGTTGTATCATAATGAAACTTTGCAAATGTCTAGAAATCTGATGACAGTTTAATAATCTGGTACCACTGAGCTGATCTGATGATGGAGCCAGGAGGTGTCTACTGAAACTCTTCAATGGCTATTAGTAAAACCGGCGAGTTTAGGCTCATTACATTCGGATTGACGAGACGTAGGCACCTCCTGGTCCATTATCAGACCCCCAACTGCAAGTGTTATGAAAAAGTCCCATCGATTCGAATGTAATGTGCCCAAACTCGACGGGTTTACTAATAGCCATTGCAGAGCTTCATTAGACACCTCCTGGCTCCATCATCAGATCAGCTCAGTGGTACCAGATTATTAAACTGTCATCAGATTTCTAGACATTTGCAAAATTTCATTATGATACAACAACCAGAAGTTGGTCAAATTTTATTTGTAAGATTTTTTACCGACTTCGTATGGAAAACTAATTTAAGCGTCTTCAAAATAGACCATGTTTGGAAGCTCATAGCTGGACAACGATTGGAGATAGATGAAAAGTGTCAAGGTCGAAGTTGTAGAAAATTTTATGAGGTTTAATAATGTAGTACAACGAAATATCGTACAACGCACAGTTTTTGACATATAAGCAAAAAACCTAAAAATGGGACCTTCTTCGGCCTCCCCCCCCTCGGGCTCACCTCGGAGGGGTGGGGACTTTTAGTATGTTTATCTCCTAACTAGTCCAAACAAAGTTACTACGTTAGTTTTTCTGCTTTCGACTTTTCGATCCACATACCCTTTTTGGGCACTCATTGACTGGGCTAATAGTCGAGTGGCTGCCATTTTTTTTCGATTTTCCCCTGAAACTGAGCAAACTGAGTAGAGAGTCAAGGGTGAAGATACGGCTAAAACTACGGGTCTCTGGGCTGTAGCGTCCGTAAGATCGAATGACAAAACACTACATCTAAAACTATTTTTTACCTGTTATATTATATTCAATTTCAACTACAAACGTTATAAAAAGATTAACATTATGTCCTACATGAATGTGCATCGAGTTATCGAATGTCATTAAAGGCTTTCACAAAGTTTAAACGACCGTACAAAAAGGCGTGTAAACTGTGTAAAAATCGGTACAATTAGCGACAATAAGGCTCTTTGCAGACTAAGCAACTATTGGAGCACTGGGTCTGGCAACTTTGTTGCTACATTCTAACAACCATCCCCCTTTCAACCATCCAAGAGACCACGATATTTAATTTGCGCAGCTTACTAATTGCCACAAAGTTGCTAATACTAGTTGCTGGAATAGTTGATCTGCCTGCAAAGCAACTTAATACGCACACTACAACCGTGTTTCATAAAAAACTTTAAAGTGAATCTCGTTTCTTAGCATGCGACGTACTTATTCACTACTATCATTATTTTGTCAGTTATTGCTTATTTGCTGCAAGAATGCCTTATGCTAGAAATTTTATAAAACTGCCGCGCACAGACATGATTTTGACTAAAGTCATAAAGGGTTTTCTCTTGCCTCAATCAATCTATCTTCATCTATCAGACGAATGAAATGATCAAATCATATACAAACTCACTTTTTTATAAATATCACTTTCTTATGTGTATTTTCTTGCAGCAATCTAAATAAATAGTTTGATCTTATTTCTGGTAAAACTTGAATTGACAACGTTGAAATAGTCTAAATTGGTAAGAAAATAGTAATAATATGGAGTAAGTAGCCCATTTTAATAGTCGGGATCTAGAAAATGACTGATCGACAAAATTTTGCCGATTTTACTACTATAGACAAATTTGGCACATCATTCAAAAAATTAATCACAAAATATATTTATTAAAAAAAGAAAAATCTAAAACCAGCCAAATACCAGATCTAAAGGCTAATATGTGGAAGAATACTTTAGAAATTAAAAAAATTATTAGTCGGCAAAATATTTCGTCAACCAGTATGAAACTAAAGACAAAATATCACAAAAGTAGATGTAGTAAACGATGTCAAAACAAAATAGTGTTACGAGTATATTAAAACCAAACGCAGAAGTATTGCTGCAGACATTTATGGTCAACTATCCGGATCGACCGCGCGGAACGAATCGTATCTTGAATTCTTTACATGAAATCTCATGAAACCTCTTGCCGGAGTCGAATTGTCCGAATCGGAATAAGATTTCTTATGCAATAATTCTTTCGGCGCGGTCGATGCGGATAGATGTGCGACCACCATACACACATAAAACGTGTCCTGTGGTAAAACACACTGTGTATTATCAAATTGCAAAACCGCTATTTCCATTTAATTTAAGGTTCTAAATGTAATGAATGTATTAGTGTCATAATATAAAAAAATAGAAGAGAGACGTCATTAACCTTATAAGAAGAGAAAGTACCGACATTACATTCGGAGATTTTTATTCGATTGCAGCTTCCTAAGCAATTGACAACTGTACGTACGAATAAGATTGCGTGCGCGCATACTTATGTGCATAGGTAAATACGAATATTGAATACTACATGTATATATGTATATGCGTACAATTATCAATTGCAATAGTTTATTACAGACCGATTCACGATAAAAATGAAACTACATATTATTATGTATTTTTAAGTAGACGAACATGATGCTCGACGCTGACGTGATGATAAGCCGGTTACTTACATACCTATAGCCGCAGTGTTACCTAGACATCATACTACAGATATCATCTGCCAAAATGGGTCATAATGCACTTATTGCTAACAAGCGTCCAACAAAACCGTGTTCAGAATGTAGTAGCAACACAAACGCAGCTCTCCCTGTTAAAATCGGGGTTAGTAGCGTACGCTACGTTTTGCGCGGAGTTGAGGGCAAGTCGAAGGATGTGGATGATTCACGGCGAAGGATTAGCTTCAACTTATCGTCTTCTTCAAGGTCTTCTTCTACTGATATAGCGCGGCTCAGCGTGTGGCCGAACGCACGAGCTCTCCACGCCTCTAGCCTCATGACCTAATACAATACTACTGTGAGACTTCATAACATACATATTACAGCACGAATCTTGAGCACAGACATCAAATATACATTGTTACGGCGGTAGGAGGAATAACACGATTTCACACTAAGTTTAAACAGGCCTTTACTAGAGAGATTTTTGTTAATCCATTTATTTACTCATTTTATGCTTATAGCTTTTTATTTGGCCTTTATTTGCAGTATATTTGGTTATACAAAAAAAACCTTCAAATCGTAAATCAAGTGCAGTTACTCTCTTAGCAGAGACAAAAATACATGCGGTTTATTTCGGGATACAACGGATGTGTAACACGTCTTATGTATTTTAACCGCAAACGATGATTTCACAATATCCGGACAATGTAGTCATCATTGTTGCTCACAAAAGATGCGAGAAATAAACAATTCGTCTTCTATTGAAAGACATTCCGTACAATTACAATAAATTACCAGTTGCCTATGACCTTGTTTGACTGTGCTCAAGACTCGTTAGTAACTACAGACTCATCCAGTTACTTTACTCTCTACTCACTAACACCCGTATTTTAGTCGTGTACTCGCCTTCGACTCTGCTCTGCTCAACCTTTTTCGAGGAAAAGAGTATTCTAAGTTCGAAAATATGGTCCAAGGACGCCATTTTTTTCGACTTAAAATAGTTTTTCCTTGCAAAAGACTGAGTAGAGCAGAGTTGAGGGCGAGTAAAAACGCAAAACCGTGCTTAAAAAGAGATTGAAATACAACAAATTATAATTCAGTTCCTTCTCTATTACTCACAGAGGATTATCGTATTTTTTATGAGAAAGAAGACCATTCCCAGTCTTGCTTCTTAGAATTGGAATAACTTTATTTTATATGAAAACTTTTAGAGCTATGACCAGATAAAGTAAAGTAACTGGATGTGCATTTATATAGGTAATATTCAAAGCTACCTACATAACATTGTTTAAAACATAGCATCGTATTACTAAAGTAGTTTAGCTTTATGTAATTACACATTCATTCAAGTTATTTACTTAAAGGTGGGGTTAAACAATGTAATATTAATGGTGTTAGCCGAGCGAATGGAAATTAAAAGATCCGCACAGTGATACAGTATTAGGTATATCTATTTTGATTATGTATAAAATATCTCTATTTAATGTATTTGGTGATAAGGTAATAACCATAGCAGGTAATACCATAAGCGGAATTTTAAATCTTAAAAAGTTAATCACTATAAGCAAACTTTGGTATTCTCGTGCGCCCGCGCCCCCTTTGCGCGGGTGAGACAGATTGCGTACGCGTACTAGGGAAGTCGCATCTTCAGTAAACTTTTTTTTTTCATTTTTAGTAAATTCATAAGTATCCCCCAAAGTTTGTTTTAATGCGTACATCTAGGTACGTGAAAGTATTCTTACAGATTAAAGATGCGGTATTTTCAAGAGGTGTTTTAATTTTGTCGTATGCGTATGCGACAAATATGTGCAACGATAATTTTATTTACAAATTCTATTATCTGGTTCCAGCATTAAGATGATACGGTGATACGATGACGTACTAAACATTTTATAACTGTACCCTGGGCGATTCTTTGACATGCGACAAAGCATAACAATACAGAAGGCTTAGACAAACACCAATGACATGTGACTAAAGCTAAAAAAATGTACTGAGTAATGTTATCGTTCGTTTTTCCACATCGATTGTCATCCCAGTACATTTTCTTAGCGTTAGGCACAAGCGATTAGCGCTTGTCTAATCTCCCAGGAGTGTTAAAACGATATGCAGTATTAAATGAGAACATCTAATGGCTACGTCGCAAAATGTCCCTCGTTCGCAAATGGTCCCTTTCGCAAAATGTCTCTTTCGCAAACGGTCCCTTTCGCAAATGGTCCCTTTCTCAAAATGTCCCTTTCGCAAATGGTCCCTTTCTCAAAATGTCTCTTTCGCAAAATGTCCCTTTTATCTGTTGTGCTCGCTGGATGCAAAAATGACTCTTATGCAAATTTTCCATTTCAGATAAAAAATGTTTTATAAAAATACCTATAATAAATTAAAAACCAATAATAATAATATGAGCGAAATTGTGCTCTTAAATTATAATATAGTAAAACAATATACAAATTACCATTTTAATTACAATATAATACCTTCAACTTATCGATATTTAATCAGTTTCGAGTAACCGAGTAACTCTATGGCAATTATGTAGGTTTTTTTTATAACTAGGTACTAGGCATCCAGAAACTATAAGAGGTCTTTTCATATTATATAAATAAAATTTATTTATTAAATTGTTTCCAAAATTTCGAATTTAGCCTGCATTTAAATTATAATTAAATTTATATGATTTTTGAAATCTTTACCCAATTTTAAATTTGAAAAGACCTCTAAAAATTTCTGAACGCATAGTACATAGTATCTCATAAGTTATAAATAAAACCTACCTTGATTGCCGTAGAGTAACTTGGTAAATCGAAACTGATTAAATATCGTTAAGTTAAAGGTATTATATTGTTATTAGTATTATATTGTTATTAAAATGGTAATTTGTATATTGTTTTATTATATTATTATAATTTAAGAGCACAACTTCGTTCATATTATTATTATTGGTTTTTAATTTATATAGGTATTTTTATAAAACATTTTTTTATCTAAAATGGAAAATTTGCATAAGGGTCATTTTTGCATTCTGCGAGCACACCAGACAAAAGGGACATTTTGCGAAAGGGACCATTTGCGAAAGAGACATTTTGAGAAAGGGACCATTTGCGAAAGGGACATTTTGCGAAAGGGACCATTTGCGAAAGGGACATTTTGAGAAAGGGACCATTTGCGAAAGGGACATTTTGCGAAAGGGACCGTTTGCGAAAGGGACATTTTGCGAAAGGGACCATTTGCGAAAGGGACATTTTGCGAAAGGGACCATTTGCGAAAGGGACATTTTGAGAAAGGGACATTTTGCGACGTAGCCCATCTAATTGTCAAACTGAACGAATGCAAAAAATCTCAATACTCAATACCTTCCATACAAAATAACTTAGATGATCGATGAATGTCAAAATAAAATCAAGGACTTTGTAAAAAGTTTTTGTACACGTTCATTTTGTTGAGTAGACCCTTTTATTTATCATACAATAAATAAAATACACTTTAAAAATAATGTACCTAATATTATACATAATAATCCCATGCAAACCCATGCTAATACATACACATACATAGACCTGTAAGCAAAATATAGATACGGATATTTTTATTATGTAACATAATAATATATAGAGGTATATTGTGTGCATTTTACCAAATAGTGCGAAACCGATATGAGTATATTATAGGTAATAGACAGGTACATATTATAAAAAATTGTTAGACTAATAAATAGTTAGTTCCATTATTATTTTGTGGTGTGGTTAAAAGTGTGAAAAGCCATGCATCGTGTTTTCAAATGTTGGCCTTTAGATATTTAGCACAAAACACTGACTAAAATACAACGCACAATATAATTTTGTCAGTTTAGTGTGTTAACATGATAATGTAGGGAGAGGCAATAAAACGATGTTTTTTAGAATCTAAAAAAGACAAAAGTATGATTTTCTGGTTGATGCCACAAAAAAAATGTGTTTTAACTCTTACAGTAAACAAGTGAAATTTTAAAAATACTTTTTAAAAACAAGCTTTAATTATCATTACCATCTTGCATCATATAGTACTCGTCAAGACGAATCAAATGAGCCCAAACTCGATGGGGTTGCGTTGTTTAATGAGAGAGTTCCTATAGCCACCTTCCAGCTCCATCATCAGATCAGCTCCATGTCATAATAATATTGCATTGTCATCCGATTTACACACGCATGCAAATTTTCAGCTCAATTGGAAACCGGGAAGTGGGTCAAATCAAACTTGCAAGATTTGATTACAGACAGACCGACAGACAGACAGACAGACAGACAGACAGACCGACAGACAACAGACAGGTGAAAGTAATATAAAGCTTGTAAAATAAAGGTTCCCTTGGAAAATAAAACCCATTATATCAGCAGGTATTTTAAGCAATTTATAATTATGCTTTTGCTTGTATCATGGACAAAATGCAGAAAAGAAAAAGAAAAGACAGAAGACATGGGACTATGGTTCTTGACTCTTGACGGACCAATACCGGACCGAGGTAAACATAATAATTATATTTGGATGAAAAAGTAGCTATATTAATATAGCTACTTCGGTCTTATGGGTCCGTCATTTGACGGATTCGGGTGAAACTCGGATCTGAATCAGAAGCGCTCTTACTGCCTAACCCCGAATCATAGTCCAATTCTATATAAAAAATGCTTTGACGCTTTGTAATATTTGAGAATTTTACACTGAGTGTGTCGTGACTCGTGACGGCTCTAGAAAAATTAAAGTCATATTGGAAAATACGCAACGCGAGAAAAAGATTCACAAATTTGAAAATTACTGAGATTTATGACGAACCACTGTATAATATACCTATACTCGAATAATCTAGTAAATTTAAGCTCATTTTTAGACATGCTGATTTAAAAAAAAATTGGCATGTTAGATATTTTTTGTTCTGTAACTTTTGTGTACAGTAAAGCGTTATCTATATATCTATTTGCTTCTTGTTTTAAGTAGAAGCAGATAATGAGCGTTTGACAGTTACGAAACCTATGCACATTTTCTATGTATACTTGAAAATGTTTTTTTTTCACTTATTTGTAAGTGAATTTTCCAATGTTAGTTATTCTACTCGAAATAGATAAAAATGCAACAAATCAACAACGATAAAAATCGGTCCAGTTGTTCTGCGAGTAATAAATGTTTGAACAAACCCGACTTTGTTTTTATATATTAAGAAGATGTAATGACAAAACATGTTAACACACTAACAGATCAGATCAACATAGAGTTTCACTTACTCGAGCCATTTCCAGGGCTCGGTGTCCGG
Source organism: Hemithea aestivaria (assembly GCA_947507615.1). NCBI lineage: Eukaryota > Metazoa > Arthropoda > Insecta > Lepidoptera > Geometridae > Hemithea > Hemithea aestivaria. The sequence continues at coordinate 10,263,793 of OX382323.1, forward strand.
AGGCGTGATCGGTGTCGGAAACTGTGCGGTGCCAAACAAATACATATGTATAATGTATAACAATGTATATTTAGAGACATCGACGTGTCGGCGGACAGACAATGCGTGTCTTATTTTTATGTACACGTGTGTAATGTGTGAACAAATTAACAGCTATAGGCTTAGATAAAAGCCGGAAACATATTATTAAAACGCGACGCGACGACATTCGTTCGTATTGGTCCGTGGCGTCACGACACCCGTCCGGATTGGTCCGTGGCGTCACGACACCCGTCCGGATTGGTTCGTGGCGTCACGTGACCACACGCCACCCAATCCGGACGGGTGACGTCGAACTTTTCTTGGCGCAGCTTGCAAATAAAAAAGTTAGTAAGGTAGTTTTAAATATTGTCACAGAGCTTAATGATTTTTCAAAGGGATTAATATTATATTTTTTATTCATATTATAAGGTAACCTTTAATCACGATCTCGCGTAATGTTAAGCCATAGATGGTAACAGACTCAACCTAGAAGGGGGATAAATCCCTTCCTTACTTTACTCGCTGCAGCATGCCGATAAAAAGTTAGTACTTAAGGTAGTTTAAATATTGCCATAACTTAATGTTTGTAAAGGTATTAATAGTAATATTTATTAAATAAAAAAGCGTTCAAAATTGTTCTATCGGTTAAGTTAACTTTAATGGTCTTTATAATATGCAATATTTCAGTCCACATAAAAATTATTTTCACCTAAAGCTGTTAAATGTCCACACAATGCCCATACATAACAATATATTTTCACTGTTTGTGTGCATGTAAAAGATGTCAACCTTTTACCGTGAACAAGCTTTTCAATGGAATGAGGCCGACGTAGGAGCGGAAATTTATTGAAATGATCATTATGTTTCACAATTGTTAGAAAGCGAAGCTGTGAATGTTATTTATATTGCTTATTAGTACATTATTCGTTCTTAAGGACCTCGGTTTTGAGTGCAACTATCTCGCTCACACGATAATAATATTATATATTTTTAAAACCATGATATTATTCTGATGGTTTTAGAAATATGAAGAAGAGATTTTTTTTATTTTTTTCTTGGATAAGCTTTAGATAATAATTACCTACCTATATATTTATTAAATACTAGCTGCGCCCAGCGGTTTTACTCGCAGTACATATGTAGCCTATGTGTTATTCCAGGGTCTAAGCTATCCCTATACAAAATTTCAGCTCAATCAGTCCACCCGTTTAGGCGTGAAAGAGTAATAAACACACATCCAGACATCATGACATCCATTCTTACAAACTTTCACGTTTATAATATTATAAGTAAGATTTTCAAAAGTATTCCCAGTTTGATACTTAAAAAAATGGCAAAGTTTATACTGAATACAAATGTACAAATATTTCGGTTCAAAAACAACTTTGTTGTGTACTTAAGATAGTAAACATGAAATACTTAATATAAAAAAAAATAATAAAACTAAAGCTTCACCAAAAAACATTTTTAAAAAGGTCGGTAAAGGGAATCTACGAATTTATTACATTCAAAATTCCGTTTTCATTCAAATTCCGTGCGAGCGAGAGAAACACCTGTCATTTTTTTTATTTGAATTTATACGTCCAAAAAGATTATTGGATTGTTTTTATAGTTTACGAACTTTATAATAATATTAATATATTAGTCGGGACTTATCGCGTAGGTCTCTTAATGTTAGTTTTACGAAAACATATTGTAAAACTAACCTTGATCGATCACGAGAAAACTGTTCACGGCTCATGTAAAGACTAAGCTCAAGCAGTACCTCGTAGGCAAATCATACTATAACATACCTGAGTTTCTTCAAGATAAAGCTATTTGACATTCTTGTTTACTTATTTTTTATTAATTTTGATATTGCCTCTATTATTTTATTTAAATTTGTATTAATTCTAAAATGTTATAATATTCCTAACAATAATTAATGTAATTTTGAAAACCAGACATTTACTACTATTTATAATTTTGCATGCCAGATAGCTGATTGTAGCGGATTCATATTAGTATATAATATTCATATGATCTCTTTGTACTTTCGCAAAATAAACAACTTTGGACTTTGTAACTGAGCCGAAACGTTGAGGTTAGTTTTACAATGTTTTTGTAAACATAAAAAAACCTACGCGATAAGTCCCGACTAATAAAATTAACATGAGTTTAAATCTCGAAAGTTTAATATTATATTGTTATGTTTGATACCTCAGCTTTGAGTTCCACTACTTGTTCCTGCAATTGGCGAACTCTATCCGTGTCGTCACAGCTGTTGCTTCTCAGCTCACCTTCTGTGGCCATTACTTCGTTCTAGAAATAGATAAACATATCTATAATGGCTGCCTCCCGGTGCCCAACTCTTACGAGGCTGGTGACTCTGGGAGGATCCACTTTTGCACACATAGAATTGACACACACACACAGAACACACCTAGTGAGTTGTTTAAAAGTTGTTTAAATGAATAAGAAGGAGGGCGTCGGCAACCGCAACACAGTTTTAACAAACTATCGCAGTTGCCAACGTTCATAGTGTTTAAGATCAACTTCTATTTTAAGTGCAAATAAAGATTTATTATTATTTATTTATATATTATTATTATACGGGTCGCAGTTGTCGCCTATAAGGTACTATAGTAGACGACCTCTGTGGCGCGGTGGGCTAATACCCGCCTGCAACGCAGGAGGTTGCGGGTTCGATTTCCGCATGGGACAAATGTTTGTGTGATCCACAGATATTTGTATCTGGTCTGGGTGGCTCTCTGTATTTATTATAAGTATGTATATACATAAGAAAAGTATATAAGTATTGTATCCGTTATCCTAACTACCATAACACAAGCATTAAGTTGCTTAGCTTGGGGTTAGGTGGCGCTGTGTGAAATGTCCTGAAATATTTATTTATTTTATTATAGTAATGTTCCGCGAATAACACATTTTATATACCGTAGGATGAAAGATGGGACAAGAGCTTGTAGAGTATGACATGCATAAATCGCTTCCTACTTTAATCTTGAGTAGAAATCACGTATAGCTAAGTTGTCATCTCAAACCACGTACAGAGATAAACATCACGTTGTCCAGTGTCAACACGGAAGAAACTATGTCTTCTTTAATTAAACTAGTTGTAAGATAGGTTAATCAATAAAGGACAGTCATGGAGTAAACTTGTATTTATTCCTCCGTCTCCACCACCCTACGCTCCTGCAAGCTACACCAACATACAACATTTCATGGCGACCCTGCCAGTCCACTCCATGTGATACCACATTTCAAGCTATCCTAGGTCTTTTCCCGAGACTTGAACTATTTCTATTCCAAATTTCATTTAAATCAGTTCAGTGTCTTAGGCGTGAGGTATATTTGTATGAACAGTCGTCGATCTTGGCGACCTGAAACATTTAAAACCTCACAAACTATAATAATTAAATGTAATTTGACTCTAGAATTTAGCAGTGTAATTAAGGTGACAAGCAGGCTTAGAGAAACGACAATTGCTTGTGGTTAACGCTAAAAATGTACTGAGATAACAATGGTTGCGGATAAACTAACAATAGGAGAAAAGGAAGTAAACTTACTTTTATTTTATACTCTGAAACTTCCGTTTCGAGTTCAGCTATTCTTTGTGCGTCTTCCATGTTTCTTATGTTCGCTTGCATAGAGTCGTACTTGGCCTGGAAAATATAATAAAAACAGACTAATACACTTGTATAGCATTTTGTTACAAGTAGTTGTATAACATTTTATTACATTCTGGGTGGCTTTCTGTATCTATCATATTATGGACCAGAATAGGTCCTTTTTGACATGCATATGCTGAGCTGGGGCCTTTTTGGGGCAAATGTATTACTACTCACTACTCATACGCTCATAGGCGGATTTAGGGGGGGGGGGGGGGGCAGGGGGCCAAGCCCCCCCCAGAATCATTGTAGAGTTACGAATTTTGCACATATTTCACGGTAAAGATTATAATTTTTTTCTCGGCGCTCGCAGCTTACTGCTCGTGCACATGTTATTGTGTGGTGTTTAAACTTTTTAACTGCTCAGTGCGAGCTAAACACACACTTTTCATAGTAAAAATTATAATATTTTTGCCCGTCTGCACCTTGGCCCCCCTCAGAACCAAATCCTGGATCCGCCTATGCATACGCTAACCAAATTGTAATTTTCCATAAATCAAGCTTTTTTTCTTTATCTGTTAACCACATAACACAAGCATTGAGTTGCTTAGCTTGAGGTTACATAGCGTTGTGTGAAATGTCATGCAATATATAAAATTTGTAAATAAAATTTAGTTAGCAAATGTTATAATAACATCTACCGTTATACAACTGCTACGGAACATCTTACTAAACGTTTTATAACACTCTAGCGCCCAGCAGTTTTACCCGCTGTACTATAGCCTATGTATTATTCCAGGGTCTAAGCTAGCTCTATACTCTATACCAAATTTCAGCTCAATCGGTCCACCCGTGAACCGTTTGAACCGGCGTGAAAGAGTAACAAACATACATCCAGACGCCCATACATTCTAACAAACTTTCAAGTTTATAATATTAGTAAAATATGTACATTCATCTTCTTATTAGTAAAATTTCTTCTTTCTAGAAGTTCCTAGAAGGGTTTAGGGGTGAATTATAGCTCAAGTGAGCGTCACAATTAGATCAGCAATGGTTGCAGCGGCAAAAACCCCTTGAACTAAACACCTTAATAATAATAATAAAGAGTGAGTGGCGAGTCATCACCTGCCTATATATTTCCTAATGGGACGAAAGTGGCAGGTGCCGTAGTCTCTAGCAATAGCCTCATTAACCATCCATTTAGAATCCACATCCATAGCCTAGTGTCTTTGAGCCCATTTTGTATAGATGGACTCACAGATAGACTTCGATAAGTGTCACCCATCACCACTGGCGGATCCAAGATCTGGTTCTGGGGGGGGGGGGACAAGGTGTAGACGGGCAAAAATATTATAGAATAGAAGAATAAAATTATAATTTTAACTACGAAAACTGTGTGTTTAGCTCGCTCTGAACAGTTAGAAAGTTCAAATATCCTTAATAATAAGTGCCGCGCCGAGAATAAAATTATAATCTTGACCATGAAATATATGTAAAATTCGTACCTCTACAATGTTGGCCCCTTGCCCCCCCCCCCCCTCCCCTAAATCCGCCTATGCCCATCACATTTATATTAAAAACTCAAAAGGGCCTCTGCGCGTTGGACTTTTTTGTCTCCGTGTACGCCTATAAAAAGGTCCGGGTTTGACCCGTGTTTCAGAGCGACATAATAAAGATACCTTGCTTTCAAGATCAGCATATTTGTGCTGGAACTCCTTCTGCCTGGACTGAAGGGCCCTCTCCCTTTGCAAGGCCGCGTCAAGGTTCTCCCTCAGAAGACGAGCTTCCTCGTCCTGTCTGCGAAGCTGATTGGTCGACACTTGCACTTGCGTTTCTAATTCCATTACCTAAAATGGGGAAAGAATAATGTAAACACTATGACTATCATATGACAGTCTTTCTTAGAAGTAAACATTTCATTCCTTTGACTAAATGTTTTTTTTTATACAACGAAGTAAGAAGACGAGCCAGACGCTCTCCTGATGGTAAGAGATAACGCTGCCCATAATTATCACAGTGTTACCCAGTGCACTGCGCCAATGCTTCTTACTTGAGAGTCATACGATGTTAAGACTCAGTAATTTCACTAGCTACAGTGCCCTCTTACCAAAGCACAGTATGCATACAATATTAGTAGTGTGTGGCGTGTGTCAGATGGGTTTATTATTATTTTTTTACCTTCAGTCTTAACTCTTTCAGTTCGGTAAGTGCTTCGACCTCCTTGATCCTCGTGGACATCAGCTCGTCTTCAATCTTCTGCATGTCAGCTGAACGTCCTTCCCAAGCTCTGAGCAGTTTCTTAGGAGTCGCCATTATGTCTGAGACTACGTTCGATTGAACCGGCGCCGCTGGGGCTTCTTGTTTGTGCTCCTATTGAAGAATTTAAGATAATGAGATGAAATGTTAATACAAAATCTGTTATTTTTATGGCAATGAGTGAATAGATGAGTTAATTCGATGCCTGAGCGCCGTTTGGCTATTGTTATTAAATCAATAAAAATAAAACGATCTAAAAGTCATGCAGCGCTTAAGTTCAAAAGACGTTTCTTGAATTTGTCGTGTTACGTGATGGCCGCTCAGAACATTGATATAAGAAGTTTTTATTTTTCCCCCTGAGATATTATTTGTTGAATTTCGTCATGTCCAGTTATTTTGCTGGTAACATTTGTTCTGTACAGAATTCATTTTTGAATTTTCTTAAATAAACACGATAAACTCCAGAAACTGGATCACTCGCCATAAGGCAAGTCAACTGCGTGTGTGTCGGTGTCCAACATTAAAAACAAAAACATTTTTCTACATAATATGGTAATGTTCAAGTCATTGAAGACAGCTGCTCAAATGCCTTTTTATATAGATTTTGAGACATTAAGCAATACGGATTTTGCAAATCATTTAGCTTAGGTAATGATGAAGAAAAGTTACATTTTTGTGATTTTTTGAGTGTATCAAAAGAGTAATTTTTTTTTTCTTAATTTTATAAATCATATTTTATTTTTATACACTATGTAGGGAAAAAATTATTTGTAGAGTCCTTAAACAGTAAACTTACTTGTAGATGCCTTTGCCAAGCGTCCGAAAGCTCAGTGACGCGTTGACGTAGTTCTTTCAACGAGAGATTCGCTTCGGCTTCACGCAACTTCACTGCTATCAATTCATCCTACAATAACAAATAAAAATTGAAATTAGAAAGAAAGAAACTACATTTATTTACATACATTGCATACTACGAATATTATGTACTTATAAATAACGTTAAAACACATGCAAATGCGTTTAGCGCCTTGAACTTTGACATAAATCATTCAACTTTTTCTTTTATAAATTTAAAATAGCTGCGACCATGGGTATCACTTAGTGAACTGGAATTAAGTATCACCCGATAAAAAGGAGCATTTAGTTATTCCTTAATTTAAGGTCTAAATTATCTATCTACAAACATACCAATGGCGCGGGAACAAACACACACACACAAACACACACACACAAACACACACACACACACTCACACACACATAATGTATCCTACAAATATCATATACAGCGTGGATTTGTGTATGTGTGTTTGTTATCTCCTCACGCCTAAACGGCTGAACCGATTGCGCTGAAATTTGGTAAGCTGATGATGATGTGTTCCTGACCGTTTTTACGACCACTGGATTGGCACATTTGAAATGAAATTAAATTTATTTATTTGCACAAAATATGGTACATTTAGTGGGTCTTATACAGACGAATGTTCAGAGTTCAGGGTGTATTGTAAATATAGATAAATAGATAACGCTTTATTGATAAAACATGAAAGAACTTAGAACTAAATACAATTTGTAATGTAAACAGTGTATCAATTGGCGGTCTAATCGCTAATAGCGATCTCTTCCAGACAACCAAAATATAATATAAATATAAATAAATATATAAAATAAAAAACCATTTATTGCCCAATAAAAAAAATACAGTTTTAGTACTTAAGATAATATTATTACTACTAATAATTATTATTTCTACTAACAAAATAAATAGGCAGATTCGCATAGCGCGAGTCGCCGAGTACATAGAAAAAAAAATCAAATTAATTAAACAATACATTATAATTTAGGCAATAGGGGTGCATTCAGCGTGTGCTGGGAGAATATCCAACAGTTTAGATGTTCCCCCAGCGCTGATTTTCAATGTACCCCTTGCTCGGTCTAAGGTGTTTGCTGAGAACGATGATTGTTTTGGCAGGTAGAGTACACAATAACCATAATCTACAATAATTAGGTAGTATGTTTGCTGAATTTACCATGGTAGCATGAACGTGTGAGTTAGCGTGTGTGTGTGTGTGTGTGTTAAGGGACGCGTGCATGCGTCGATGAGTCTAAACAGTACCTATAAGTATTTATTAAAATTAATATTAATAATAAAAGTATTCATTTTAGAAGTAGATAGATAATCACAGTGAACAAAAAGTACAATAAGTAAATGAGTAGGTAAATAGCATACTATACCTGCAAATGAGCAACATTATTGTCAACGCGTTGTCTCCTAAGGCTTTTATTCTCGTTTTCAAGCTCGGCTATTCTCGCCGTGAGTTCCCTTTCCGCCGCTTCTCTTTCGGCCGCGTGAAGTCGAGCCCTCACTAATTCCCTTTGGAGACAGCGCGCGAGTTCTTCGCCTTTAGCCGTAGACCCTTCTGTGCCTTCCAAGGAAGACTGCCGGGAATTGTTCTGGGGAGATAATAAACATATATTAGTGACAAAAGTATTGCCGACGCTTCATTGTCGACGCGGTGTCAGTTATTGCTAACGGTCGGTGTCCGTGAAGTAGGCGGGGTAAATCTCTCGTGATATGTAGATTGAATGGTTTTAGCGGTAGTTTTGGTGGTGCTCCGTGGTTAGCGGACTTAAACATAACGTCGTCACCCTAACTCTACTAACCTAACCTACAATCCTGCCTTTTTTTGACCCAGGAAAAATGCGTTACGCATCATCACCCCACGCCGGTGGGCGCGGGGCGGTATGCGGGACTCCCCCGCAAAAGATGGGAGCGGCGGGGATACCCACTAAAAAACCTGAGGGTGTTCCTGCGGGACGCCATAATGCCGGGGCCACGGGTACGGCCTACAATCCTGCCTAACTCAACCCTACTCCTATCCACTTAGCACGAAGGGGGCAAGAAGTATACCGATAACATCGAGCCCTCCTCATAATGTGACATTCCCATCTTATCCTTTTACAAAGAAATCTAACCTACAAATCGCCGACGTCTTACTACGCTCTCGCGTTGCAAGACCTATAATTCAATCTCACCTCAGCAATAGTCATCTCAAGCGATCGTATCTCATCCTGCGCTACAGCCAGCCGTTGTTGAACGTCTACATGGGCCCGTCTCAAGGCTTGCACCTCCCTGGCCAAGGCGAATGTTTCCTCTTCCCCTTCAGCCCGATCCACTTGGCCCCGGACCAGCCGCTCGGCCAACGCTGAACTCTCCTTCTCCAGCAACTCCACCCTTTGTTTAAGCAAGCGATTCTCCTGGCGGAGACACTAAACATATTAAGAGGTCACTTTAGTACAATTTACGCGTATTGCGCATCCACGTAAAATAAATATTTCAGGACATTTCACACAGCGCCACCTAACCCCAAGCTAAGCAACTTAATGCTTGTGTTATGATGGTCAGGATAACGGATATAATAGGTACTTATATGCTTTTCTTTTGTAAATACATACTTATAATACATACAGAAAGCCACCCAGACCAGAAACAAATATCTGTGGATCGCACAAACATTTGCTCCATGAGGGAATCGAACAACCTTCTGCGTTGCACCACCCACAGGGGTCGTCAAGGTGAAATTCGGTTTTAATAAGTTCTATAAGTATCTTAATCTAATTATATTTTTTGATAAGCTAATATTATTGTGACTTTCAAATTACAGATTTTAGAAGGAGTTTAGTTAGGTTTGTAAAGAGATGTACTAAAAATTGGAGTTAAAGTGTTGAAACTTAATTGTGGAAATTTTTGGAATTTTATTCAAATGACTTATTGTTGTTTTGATAAGGTAGTGCGAACATGAAAGGGTCACAAAATAGATATTATTTTTACAAAAATACATTTAAAATAATATTATTAACTACTAAAACAACTAAAATAAAGAGATGTACCCTTAAAACGGCAATATCTCCTTGCTCCCTTGTCTTAATAACAGTGTATTCCTTTTCCAATTTCTTCATTTTCTTAGGGTTTACTTTGACTGAGTATGAGAGATTCATAAATGAGTCTTGATCGGCCTCCACTTTTGCCGGTAGCTCTTTTTGTATGTACTGAAAAAATGATTTTTTAACTTCATGAAACGTTGGTAAGTAGGATGTGAAAGGTTAAGATGTTATAATAATTAAAAGGCGGATTTATTGGGCAAGGGGCCAAGGCCCCCCCCAGAAGCATTGTAGAGCTACGAATTTTGCACAAATTTCATGGTCAAGATTAGAATTTTTTTCTCGGCGCTCGCAGCAAGCTTCTCGTGCACTTATTATTAAGGATATTTGAACTTTCTTACTGAGCGAGCTAAACATACACTTTTCGTAGTAAAAATTATAATATTTTTGACTTTCTGCACCTTGGCCTCCCCCAGAACCAAATCCTGGATCCGCCCTTGGGGTTTATACTCCAACAGAACAGGTAACCCTAATTATACTGTCAGAGTCAAATCATAATTGGTTGCCAACCTGTGTGGCTATTAATAATATGTCGCAGTTTCAGGTGGCCAATATTTTTACAAGGCTTGCAACTAGCTGCTATTTTTCCGGTAATAACTAACAATTAATTTTAAAATCCATGAATTATTGAAACTTTTAATTAAATCTTGATAATAATATAAACATATATGTATGTAATAGATATATGTTAAAAGCTAAAGCTAAGGATACTAAGGACCTAATGTCAACCAACAGTGACCGGTTACACGTAAGTGTAGTATTTAGATTAATTCCATTCTAATTTGTATTTATGTATGGAATTAACACTAAATACTCGTAATAATATTAATAATCATTATGGGATTTCCACAAAGTGACGCTTAATTCCATTAATTATAACTCACCTTCAATATACTTTCCATGTCAAGCGACAGGAGTTCATTTTTGCCGACAGTTAACATGGCTATAGCAACTTTGAAGACGATTTCGATGCCTTCCGATAGAAAAACGTCCATGATTCGACACGCCAACGGCAGAGATAGAGTCGTCGTGAACAATGTTAGGAACCAACTGCTTGCGTATAGAGATGTACTGAAACTCTGCAAAAAAACAATATGATCACTATAATATAAATAAATAAATATTTCAGGACATTTTACACAGTGCCAGCACCTCAAGCTAAGCAACTTAATGCTTGTTATGGTGGTTAGGATAACGAATATAATAATTATATACCTACTTTTCTTTTGTTTATACATACTTATGATTATATAAAGCAAAGACGCTGCCCGCGTCTGTCTGACTGTCCTTTTGTATGCTTAGATATTTGAAACTACACAACGGATTTTGATACGGTTATTAAATAGATTTAAGGGTGTGATTTAAGAGAAAGGTTTATATGTACAAAACATGCATAATATAGTAGAGAAACACTGATTATTAAATTTTCTGTTAGACGCTACGAAGTGCGCGCGGGTATACTAGAAGGGATTTGTCCATACGGACAAGCTAGTTCTATACATATGTTATTTTAATAAAAATTATGTGTTACCTGTGATTGAAAATGTACATGCAAATCCGGCAGCAGTTCTTGAACTAAGTTTTCTAACTGGAACATACAGAGACCAAGCTCTGCCATACTCGGCTTGAACATGTCCCGCATTCTATGTTGCTGCATTATCTTTACTAATACCGCGAACGCTTCTTCCTCTGGCATCTAGAAAAAACATGCTATGATTTATCTTGAGTGTATAGAAAACATACTAAGTTTTATCCCGTGTATATTGAAAACATTCTGTGATTTATCCTGAGTATATACTCGGGATAAATCACGGTACGAAACCTTGGGTATAGAAACCACACTATAATTTAATTTTAATCTTTTGTGTGTAGTATAATATAGCCCCCCTTATCGATTTCTATGACGGCGTGCTCAGTAATTTAGATGTCTTTCTGTGTAAAAGACAAAATGAAAACGACTACGATAGTACTATAGTTTATCCTTTGTGTATAGAAAATAACTTATGATTTATCCTCTGTTTAGAAAACATATTATTATGATTTATCCTCTCTGTAAAAACATATTATTATGATTTATCCTCTGTGTAGTGAAAACAAAGGCAAAGGGAAAAGACCGACGCGTTGGTCTGACCAGATCCGCACCACTCGACTCTACAATCTACGATTCTTTTACTCTCCGGGTGGCCGGAGATAGGACAATATGGCGTTATATCGTGGGGATACAAGAATATCTCCAAGATTTAACACTAACATAAATAAATTATAAAAATTACACTCTAACATGTCCTATTAAAATGAATTAGTCCTATTTAATTTATTTTAATAACCTTAAATTTTTTAAATAATTGTATCTTCTAAATTGCATGTGCCTATCAGGGTCCTTGGAAATACTTGTAATGTACGAACTAAACTACGACTTTATGTACCTAATTCTAAGGAATCAAATAAAGTATTGAGGACGAAAGTCATGGACGGAGGATGTCACGACCCTCAGACATGATGACCACGACTGATGGATGGAGGATAGAAAACATACTATGATTTATTTTCTGCCTGTAGAAAACATAACCATAGGCACGTTTTACCTGCATAAGCAGCAATCCAACGATGAACCCAGAGCCCTGGCAGTATCCAACCTCGCGGTCGTGCAAGGAGTATGCTTTCATCACGTTAAACAGAGATTCTTGGCCGAGTCCGTCCTTTTCTTTAAAGAAATCATGCTCGGGGTATGTTCTCGCAATGTCGCGCCTTATCACCTTCTCGCACGCTGATTTCGCCTGTTTAAGAGATAATTTATTAATTTCTTGAAACAATTTAACAATTACATAATAGTACTAGCTGTACCCGCGGCGTTGCCCGCGTCAAATTTTTATTTTAGGCTGCTTTATCCGATGTCAAATGAAAGTTGGCAGTTAAATTTCAGTCATTTGAGACACATTGCGATTTTTCAGTGAAAGTTAGAAAGCCAGTAGTTCAGATTTAAAAAAATTAAAATCTTTTAAATGGATCACTAAATTGAAATAGTTTCTTAGCAACTCATCTCTCATTCCACATAAACAGCGAGAAGGCCAGAAAAATCATCTGTCCGTATTTTTGTAGTCTTACTGTAATGTAATGAACAAAAAAACACGAAAGAAAAAAATTGAAAAGGTAAAATTTCTTGAACACTTTTTGCATTTAGCGCCCTCTTGCGCCTATGGGATCTTTCACATCCTACACGCGTCACACGACTAAGTCTTATTGACAAATCTGTTTTAGTTTTACCGCTCGTCAATAGATGGCGTGTTGCGTTGGCATTTGTTCCTTATCACTTATCTAATATAATATAATAAGTTTTTTGTCAGTCGAAATTTTTCTATAGTTGCGATATTGAGGTTTAGTTCAAAAATGTTCCACGGTTGCGTCAAGCAGCTCGACGAAACGTGGAACAGTCAAGCTACGTCTTGCCTTAATTATTGACATAAAAGAAACATAATTTGTTTAATTAGATGCATCCTGCATTTGCCCATGGTTACACTGTCTAAATAGATCTTTTATATTAGAGTGCTTTTCACGAAAAGAGTCCTTTTTGCGGGGCGCCACTATCGTACATTTTAAAAGTAAAATCTTTATCATAACTCTAACAAACGCTAACACTTCATAATTTCTGATATTTAATTTCTTTATTAAATAGGCATTTATTTTATCTAACAAATAAAAATTATTTAGGATAAGAAGTCCAGTGATAACTCTATATGGCGACGCTAGTTTTATGCATAATAAATTAATTATCTTTTAAACTTAAATAAATTTGCTATTTGTTTCCTGACGATTTTACATTGATACTTAATAGAAAATAAGGTGCAAAATAATACCTTTGTACCACTATAGACTCGTATTTTTGTTTGTTTCTTAGATCTGTACTCGAGCGGGGCGCCACTATCGCGTGTTTTAAAGTTAAAATGTTTATAACATTTGAACTCTTACAAATACTCATATTTAATTTCTTAATTAAATATGCATTTACTTTATCTAATAATCTTATACATAAAACCTATTTAGGATATGAGGTACAGTAATAATCGATTATATTAAATTTGGTTCCGTCATAATCCGCATGCCCGCGTATTGTGGTCATCCAGCGGTGTTATACCAGACTAAAATCGCCTCTCGTTTTGCTAACGTCCATTGTCAAATTTTAACAAAATTTTAAATCTTGAAAAATCTTGAAAACTTCTTTACTTGATCAGCAAAGATGAGCACTCGACATTTATTTTGCCATAATAATATTAGGTACCTATATATGGAAATAATTTAAGGTACCTAAACTTTCTTTGTCAAATCAACGGGATTAGGCAGTAAGTACTTACACTCGGGAATCCAAAATCCCTTTACTTCAACAGCAATGATGCGCACTTTGACATTTATTTTAAATGAAGATAACCCGTCCCGTGAGAAAACCGCGATTTTTTTTGATTTGCAGCCTTTGATAATGTCGATAAACCATAATAATTGTAAATGTCAAAAAAGTATCAGTTAAGGTGAAACAGCACTGCACTGCCGCGCCGCGTCGCTGCGCTGTCGCGTTGTGCGGTATAACCCAATCATTTTCGTGCAAGAGATACATGACCGCGCCGTGCCGCCGGCGCGGCGACCGGCCGCGGCCGCGTCGCGCGCTGCGCCGTTGCGCTACGTTTCGTGATCGCTGAACGTGTAAATCAATATTATCATATTTCACCGTCGTAATCCTCTATTAAAAAAGAGGTACCTACAAAATATAGAGTGCTTTTCACGAAAGGTCAATTTTGGCGGAACTAAATTTAATATGATCGGTAATTATATTATTGTACTTCAAAAGTAGCTTCTTTCATGAAAAGCACTGTATAGTAAAATTAAAATATTTATAACATTTCAAACGCAAAAACTTTCCTATCGCCTCACCAGATTCGAACTCGGGGCTAGTAGAACCCGCTTTATCGAACCGAACGGTCAACCAACATATCTACGGGGACGGTACCTGAAGGCATCGAGATATATAAATAGAGGTCACACGTCAAACTGAAGTATTGTCCCATTTGACATCTAAAGTTATCATAGATGAGAAAAAACAAACAGAACGTACTTATGCCATTTTTTTGCCTACTAAATAAAGGGGGAGGCAGCAGTGTTATTCACTTATCCGTGAAAGAACCAAACCGAAAACCAATTTGTCAAATATGTATGAAACGACGTATTATGTTGATACACCTTGACATGTCATGTCACGTCATTTCATACATTTTTGACAATCTAATCGGTTAAATATTTTTTAATTGTTAGATAAAATAAATAACCTATTTAATTTTGTAACTTATTATAAGAAATTATGAATGGTAAAAATGTTAAAGATAGTTTAACTTTAAAAATTCGCGATAGTAGCGCCCCGAAAAAAGGTCTCCTTTTTGAAAATCACTCTAACGAACCTAATATGATATATGGGTACTAAAACAGGTTTATTATGTTTAAACAAGGTGGTAATCAATTACAGTTTTAATGTAAATGTCTGATCTGTGGAAGTTTAATTTGAAAAAAAATGTTTTTTCCACATTTTAACGAAAAACACCGAAATAGATTTAAAAAATACGATAAAATAAAATAATGTGTGTGAATGAAAAAATAATCAAATTATATTCAAATCGATTCAATGAAAATAATAATATTAAAATAAATGATATTTTTTACATAAGGTTTTACTAACGATTTTACTTTCTCTTAAGCCATCAATAGATAAACTTAAACTAGGCAAGTAAACACACAATGTCACATCTTTATATTTATTCTTTGACAAAACGAGAAAATGTCACAAAATATTAGCCGCTTTGTTTGAATAAAATTGTAAAATGTTTATCTAGTTACTTACCGATGAAAACTTATTACTTTGTACTCGGCGTGTTGCGTGAACAGTTGGTGCAATAACCGCCTAGTATGGAAACCGTATCGAATTCCGGGAATAATACTATATATTTTGTTATTCCAGACCATGAAGTATGTGCATGCTAAGTTTCGTTTAAATCTTTTTAGTAGTTTCGGTGTGCGAGGTGTTCGAAGTTTTCCACATCGATAGATGGCGTTTTTTTAAGTTTGTGGCATCATATTTTTTTGAATTCAATTTACTTTATATTCTATTACTTTTATTTCGAATTTTTGATGTAAATTAGGGGCGATGTGTCCGAAGTAAATGATTTTTATTTATTTTATTATTTTATATTACGTTTCCCTAGAAAAAAATTGGCAAAATGTTTTACGAATTAGATCGCGCAAGCGACTTTTTCGCGTCGTTTTGTTCATATGCGTGTTTTCACGGTTCATCTTAGTAAAGGATCACAATGAATGGGGAGAAATTTCCATTCTTATTATATGTATGGATATAATACCTAATTTTTACCTACAAAAGTTTTTCAAACACAAACAAATGTACCAGACGTCTAAAGATAAGCCTCGAATTCCTTAGGTCCAATAGGACGAAACTTAGACATTGCCTTACAATATGTATTTTCGACTTTGGGGTAGTGCAAGTTTCAATAAAATCGACCTAATTACATTTATGATTGTCGATTGTGTTGAGGAACAAGAAAGGTACGTTTAAAGAATTTAATGCAGTCTTTTCCCAGATATGGAAAAAATATACTAGATGAAAAATAATTATAGGTAAAAATTTATAAGATACAGAAATTTACCTCTAGAAACATACCTTAATATAAGAGGCGTAGAGTTTCTTCTCAGGCGACGAGTCGACGCCTGCAAGTAGCTGCCACACAATACCCCTGAAATGATGCGGGACCCCTTGGCGGACGAGATCTCTAATGAACTGGTTGCGCCGTTTCCATTCCGTCTCCCAGTTGGTGACGAGTCGACCCCATTGACTCCACAGGTCTTCCTCGCCATTGCTGCCCCCGCTAACTCGGGCTTCCGTTTCATGGCTCGAGCTTGTCGCTTCAAATGAGAACATTTTTTCGATTATTTTCAGTAGTTCCTTTAGAAGGCTCCTTTTAAGGAACTAATGGGACTTTTTCTTATTATTGGTCTTAGATCAAATATATCGGAGATCTATGTTATTTGTGAATAAAAAGTTCCATTAGTTCGTTTGAAGGTACTGTCAAAAGGAACCAGGGAAAACGCATTTTTTTATACTATACATAATTCAATAACTGATGCACAGATTTTGATGATGTAGATATGATTTGTGGGATTCGTCTATGCTCAAGTTAAGAAACTACGTTTTAATTATGATTTAAAAGTCAATAAAAAGAAAAAAATACGTGTGAAAATATGTACCTAAATAACTTTAATAATAAATAATTAAATATAACTTGGGGTTTAAGATTTGTGGCTTCGCGTCAATAGATCAATTAGTAACGCTTTCCTTTAATTAATTAAAATAAAATTATGTAAAGTATAAATAGTTCAAAAATAGGTTATATATTTCAACGCATAAGATACACTTTTCTATGCACTGTGTATTGTATTACGTCAATGCTCACGTAATGATGGCGGTATGAAGTTAATTTGCATATTTAATTCAAGTGTTTCTTAAATATCAGTTTACAATCCGATATACATATAAACGCGAATTTTGGTTGTGAATGACATCTTTATACAATTAACATATAGAATTGATTGAGCTGAATTTTCTTATTACTTAGTCCGAACCGATCTAAGTCCTTCATAGCTGACTAAATTCAGATATTGCATTTAGTCTGGTCCGAATCCGTCATGACAGTTTTCATACAAATAATAAAATATACAAAGGTTAATGACATTAACAGTCCGATTATGGACGGTATTCAGATGGTTGTAGTGCGTAAAGCCGGACCAGTATATACGAGTATAATATGAGAACAGCTATACAATGAACAAAAACATCATAACATTTTTCATAAAACATTGTTAAAGAACACATTTTTGCTTGTACTAACAATGTTTATGCTTTCCGATGCCCGATGGAAAGCATATACAAGATAAACATAATATCAGAATTCTACAACATCTCCTAAAATTGTCCTCTAAACATTTTGTTTATGTTGATTGTGTAGACCAAAACACGAGCTGGAGACCCGGCTTTAGTTATCATAAAAATGTTATACGGCTACGCCAGAACGTCATCTGGCCGGGTGTTTGATAACGCAGGGCACAGGCGTAATGTCATAGTTAAATTATAGCAAGTAGGCCCTGAGAAGTTTAGGAAAATAAATACATAACTGATCATCGCTCGGAGCATAGGGTTCAAATAATATGAACGGTTACGTATCATTATATCTACGGTCGTTTCGCCTACGGTTGATTAAACTATGGTCAGCTGAACTAACGAACGATTCGGCTAATGTTCATTTGAGATATTGGTTAATTCAACTATGGACGACTCACCTACAGTTTAAAAATTCCATGTTCCGCGTGTTTTTAGTACAGTATTCAGGGCAAACCGAAATCAGTTGGTTAGGTTAGGTTTGAACAGTGACCACAATGCGAGAGCCGAGCGAGCGAAGCGAGCGTGCCGCGGCAGCGGCCGGCGAAGTAAGCAATAGTTCATATCTCTTTGTTATATAGTCATTGATAATCTAATGTTTCACATCATTGATTCTTGAGTAAAACACATAAAGCATAAGCTGTCATGTTTATTAGGCATAAGAAAGAGATAGCGTATTGTAAATCTTAGTGAGTAAGAAAGAGAAAGAATAAAACAATTATGGCGAACGACATCGTCTTTAATTCACCCTGTTTACATGGCGCTGCGACAAAAAAGTAAAATAATAAGTTTAGAAGGTTTTTAAAGTGAAATATACGTAATTTCAAGCCAAGAAAAATACGTCCTACGTTTCAGGTATTTATTTTTCAGCAAAAACCAAAAACTTATCAAGATCAAATACGATTGATCAAAGTCATTGACCTCGTGCAAAGTGAAAAATGGAATCACTTATTGAAGAAGAATTGGAGCAATTTACTACAGTACAGCTCAGAGAGGAACTACGCTTTAGATTCCTGAGCGTGTCTGGAATTAAACAGGATCTCATTCAGAGATTACTGCAAGACAATCATAAAAAACATGAAGAAAATATTTTGGAAACATACAAAGAAGAGAAACAAAAACGAATGTCACAACAAATTGAGTTGGAACAAGTGAAAGAACGCCTTGGAAGTATGCAAAATCCAGGTATGTTGCCAATAAATATTAATAATAGTGACCAAAGTTCAATTACTCAGATATTAAACACTCAAACATTGTTAATACAAGAAATGATAAAATCAAGAGCAACACCAACACTTCAAGTGTTTAGCACTGCTGACACAAGCCAAGCAATCCCACTATTTAATGGTAAAAAATTCGAAAATGCTAAAGAATGGGTAAAACAAGTTGAGAGAATAGCAAAATTAGCAAATTGGGCAGATAATTTGAGCTTAATAAACGCCACAATGCGTCTCAAAAGTCAAGCAAGAGATTGGCATAAAGCAATAGGTAAAAATTTAGATTCATGGTCAGATTGAAAAGAAAAGTTTATAGAAAGATTTAGTATTAAAATGACGTTTGCAGAATTTATTAGTTTCCAAAACAAAAGAAAGTTACAACCGACAGAAACTTTAACAGAATACATTTACAGTAAGAACGCATTATTTGAAAAGTCACCGACAAGCATTCCCGAAGAAGATAAAGTCTCACTTATTTTAGAAGGTATTACAGATACTCGTTGGTCAGTACCTTTAGCAACATTATGCTGTACGACGGTGGATCAGTTAATAAACCATGCATCAGCGCTCGACCAAATCAGGAAAATTACATTCAACGGCAAAGACAAAGTACAAACAACTACAGCTTCAGAAAATACAAGTAAGTTTATTCCAAGATATAACCCACAGATACATAATGAACAAGAACAGACATGCTATCGTTGTAAGCAGAAAGGTCATGTATCCTATAATTGTAAAAAGAAGACAGCCACACAGAATACAATTAACAATACACCTAAAAAGCCAATTTTAAGTATTGAAACTAATGATAAACACACTACAAAACATGTAAATTGTATACAGAAAGAAACACCAGATATAACATTAATACCAATAACAGTAAATGACACCATACAAGTAGAAGCACTACCAGATTCAGGCTCAGTCATTACTATAATTGATAAAGACATTTTACCACAAGATACACAAGTATACCCATGGCAAAAAGGAAATTATAAAGTAGCAGGAAATGATTTTACTCCATTAGGATGGATTACAGCCAAAGTTCAAGTAGGACAAATAGATTATGTCATGCCACAAGTCGCAATATGTGAAAATTTACCAGTTCCTATGATATTAGGTAAAGACTGGCAGCATGCAGTTTATGCTCGTATTATACATGAACCAGATGGTAAAATATGCATCATTACACCGACACATACAGAATATTTTCCAAGTATAAAGACTTCACAAAACACAGTAGCCTGTTGTATAAATGAAAGAAGTGACAAAGTACCATTAATCCAAGAAAAAGACATTAAAGAAATTGAAAAGTTAGTTAATGAATATCAAGATATAGTTACTAAAGATGAAAATGACATAGGAAACTTTCCAGATTTTGAGTTAGAAATAAAATTAAAGCATGACAAACCGATAAATTGCAAACCATATAGATTACCAGAACCAGAAAGACAATTTCTTAAGAAAACAGTAGAAAAGTGGAACGAACAACAAGTTTGTCGATTATCAAAGTCACCATATACCGCACCAATGTTTGTAGTTCAGCAACCATTTCATGAGACAACACCGTATAGACCAGTAGTAGACTATTCAAAAACAATTAACCCGATAACTATTTTGGACGTTCAACCTATAGAACGAATGGATGATATAATAAAAAACTATGCTACAAAAGCAAAACCATTACAACAAATATTAAAAAAGGACAAGACAATTCCTTTAGACCAAAATCAAGACCATAATAAAAATAAGAAGATTAAACTAACAGAAGAACAGCTAAAAGCTTTTAATGAACTAAAGAAATTAATTACAACAGCACCAATTTTGACAAATTTTCAACAAGGAGTTGAAACAGACAGCAGTTATCAAGGCCTAGGGGCATGTTTATTACAAATACATAATGGAGAAACTAAAGTAATTGAATATGCAAGTGAAATTTAAAAGATGCAAAACCAAGTATACCACGAAATGAAATCAATTTTGGAACAATTTTTGAAGACAAAGACAGGAGCCATCAGTTAGATTTTCTTATAGAAGCAAGAATTCAAGCACTTATTAATATAGACAAAAAGCCAATGCTTTTTATATTGATATATAACAAACAAAGATTTGACCTAAGAAGAATACAAGAAACGATTAAGAAAATCGTCCACGTACAATTTATGAAACCACTCAGCACACCTCATTCATTAGATTTGCTTTCAGATTCTGATGATTGTAACAATACACCCCAAGTAGATAACGATGATGATGAAGACGATGACCAGAGCAGAGACGAGCAGAACGACCTGGACAGAGACATAATCCCGGCTGACGATGGAACACAATACTACACCACCAGTCGAGGATGTATCATAAGAAAGCCAGACTATCATAAATATTTTTAAGTATATAGGTAACCAACCAATTAAATAAATATTATAGTAAGTAAATACATAATATAATATATATAAGTAACAGTAAAAGTTTAAATTTCATGCATGCCAGAGTTTAAAGAAATTAAAATATAAATATTATGTATAAAATAAGAAGTAATTATCAGATTTTTTTTCTAGTAAAGAAACAGTTAATTTAAGTAAATAATGTAAAATGAGAACACAAGTGCATAAAAAATGTTATAAATTTTGAAAAAAGGTAAAATTGTTGAAAGTAAAATGCATTTTTTTTTTAAAGTTTTGTAAAAGTTTAAAAATAGAATCTCAGATGTAATTAAGAAGTAAAGTTTTAGTTAAATTGAATAAATTCAAAAATACCATTTATAATGTTGAGAATGAAAAATAGTGTAAGAATAAGTCAAGAAATAGCTAGTTTTGTTTTTTTTTTGAAAAGTATAAATAAAAAGTATGTATTCAGGCAATCTTTATAAAATGTTATCAGTAAATTAAAGTTCATATTTTGATAAGTAAAACAAACAAGTTTTAGTGTTATATGTACTTATATAATTAAAATGTAACACAGCAATGTAGACAAGAAATAAGACAAAAACATTGTATTAACATAATATAAGTAAGTGTTAATATAAATTAAGCTAAGTAGGTATGAAAGAAACGACTGATGAATAGAGTGAAAGTTTTGTTTTTCTTAAAGTAACTTAGTATTGTAACAGTAAAGTAAAGTATGAATGCGTGAAGTAATTTCAAGTAGTAAGTAAACAAAAGAACATGTAAGTAATGAGATGAAATCTAAAAATTGTAATTTATCCGTGAATAATTTCAATTTGTAAATTTCAAAGGGCATGTAAGCAATAGTTCATATCTCTTTGTTATATAGTCATTGATAATCTAATGTTTCACATCATTGATTCTTGAGTAAAACACATAAAGCATAAGCTGTCATGTTTATTAGGCATAAGAAAGAGATAGCGTATTGTAAATCTTAGTGAGTAAGAAAGAGAAAGAATAAAACAATTATGGCGAACGACATCATCTTTAATTCACCCTGTTTACATTCATCATCATTTTCATCATGGGATCGCGGCATAATAAGCTGTCTGCGAATCTATAGATAGAAATTATTCAGGTATCAAAAAAAACTCGTATATGGCGCTTCGCCGGCCGCTGCCGCGGCACGCTCGCTTCGCTCGCTCGGCTCGCGCATTGTGGTCACTGTTTAAACCTAACCTAACCAACTGATTTCGGTTTGCCCATAATTCTGTACTAAAAACAAGTAATTTTTAGATATCATACCTGAATAATAGCAGGAAACATGATTTAAAAATAAAAAGTGCATCGTCCGTTAGTTCAGTCAAAAATAGGCAAATCGTCCGTTAGTTTAATCAGCCATAGTTCAATCGACCGTAGTTGAGTTAACCGTAGGCGAATCGTCCATTAGGGATTTTGACCAATAGTTAAATAAATAAATAAATATTTCAGGACGTTTCACATAGCGCCACCTAACCCCAAACTAAGCAACTTAATGCTTGTAATATGGTGGTTAGGATAACGGATACAATACTTATATACTTTTCTTTTGTAAATACATACTTATAATAGATATTGAAAAACCACCCAGACCAGAAACAAATACCTGTGGATCACACAAACATTTGTCCCATGCGGGAATCGAACCCGCAACCTTCTGCGTTGCAGGCGGGTATAAGCCCACCGCGCCACAGAGGCCGTCAACGTAGTCAATAGTTATTATGAACGTAGGCGAAACGTCCAATAGTCATTTTGAACAGTAGGCCATTCGACCGTAGTTATATCGACCGTAGTTGAACTGACCGTAGGTATTATGATACGTAACCAATATAAACATATTTTTAATGCAGTCATTTTTACTCGCGTCAACCTGGAACATCGAGGACATATCCAATAGAGGGGCAATAGACAAAGTTTTCCTTGAAATAATTTTTTTCACAATTTGACGACTCCGCCCACTTTTCCTATTGGCTACGCTGGTTTTAGTGATGGGCAACGAAAAAGTTTCAATTTAAAACTCGATTATGCCAAGTAATCGATTACAAAGCGATAATATAATATTTTTGACTAAGAGGCAAAACATACGCACGGTTGCAAATCTGATCTTTTGTTTTAAATGGTGTTAATGTCGGAAATCATAAAGGAAGACTTTTGCTTTCCAAAGACATTGTTAGTTCCGATTTCATCTTATAGCAAAAATAGCGTTTTAGTTTTAAACAAGTCAAATATAAAATACTAGCTTATGCTCGCGGCTTTGCCCGCATGGCAAAATCCTTTCTTAATGGAGGTCTACGTCATTAACCCTATTAATATTCCAAATTTCAACCCAATCCGTCCATCGGTTTAGGCTGTGCGTTGATAGATCAGTCAGTCAATAAGTCAGTCACTCTTTCCATATATAAATTTAGATTCTTAAAGACATCCGATTTATACTCATGCATGCAAAGTTTAAGCTAAATTGAAAACTGGGAAGTAGATTACAATTTACTTTCAAGATTTGATTATAGACAACGGGACAGGCGAATGTAAAAAAAAGCTTGTGAATTAAATAAAAAAAAAATTGCCCCCTACGCAACGCTTTCCAAATTACCTATTTTGTGGATGGTGGCCATCTTTGATTTTAAATTTATCTTAATAATATTATATACTACATACTACTACTATAGTCGGGCCGGCCTAAAAGGCCACATTTGACACATCATCAAAATTCCCTTACAGGGTGATCTAAAAATTTTACTTATTTTTTCTGTAAATAATATATGTCAACACTTAGCTGAACAATAAATAATATGACAACACTTAGCTGAACACTGAACACTATACTCGAATTTACAATTAACAATTTACGCATTACCATTAAAATTTCTACCATTTGGTAGATTTTTTGCCTACCATTTAACTTATTACCAAATTCTTATATCATAATTTCTGCCAAAACTACCATTAAATTTTTCTACCAAAAACTACCATTGAAAATTCTAGCAAAATCTACGATTCTTTTTTATCATTTAGTTGATTTTTTACCATAAAAAATCTATCAAAAACTACTATTAATTTTCTACCATTTGGTAGATTTTTCTATCATTAAAAATACTACCAAAAACTACTAAGTAGATTTTTCTACTGTGCATTTTTGAAAACTAACGTGAGAGTTATCCATATTACTATGTAAACAAAACGACTAAAAACTCACGGAAATAATGGTCGAAGCTAGGCTCGATCCTGAGTTTCGGACAATTACGATGTCCTTCATCAGGAGCTCTCGCATTTTTCTACCATAAAAAAGTCTACCAAAAACTACAATTGAAATTTCTACCAGAAGAAACGTAAAGAAGGAACAAACATACTCACACACACACACATTATTAAAAAAATTTAAAGTCCTCAACGGTGTCAATTTCGGATAAGCCGATGGTATAGATTTTATTTCTAATATAAAACAACGGTTTTTGTGGCATTATGTTTAACCAAAAAAAACTAAAAATAAAAAATACTCAATTTTTGTTTCAAGTCATTGTTGTGTTTATTTTTAAACTATAAAGAATATGTTATACACATAGCTAAGAACATTGCCGAGTAATATTATTAATCTTATAAACGAAAAAATAAACAAACTTAATTAATCCGTTCGGCTACGATGGCACAGACAGATACACAAACAGACAGACAAACAAACACGTCAAACTTATAACACCCCACCTTTCTTGCGTTGGGGGTTAAAAACATTAGATGAATAAATAGGACACCCTATACAAGGTCACGTCAATCAGTTTTTGTTTTTAAAACAATAAGGATGCTACCCAATAAAATCGCGAAATCGAAATTTGAAATGTAGAATCGAATGCAATTATAACTTGGATTGAATATTTGATCATAAATAAATAACTATATTGCGATTAAAATAAAATATGTTGTTAATATTGTGATTATATTATAGTAAAATATAATGTAATTAAAATAAAATTGTGTAATGTATAGAGAATAAACATATTTTTTTATTACAGGTTTTTTTATAATTCGTGAGATGTTTCTGGCAAAACTAGCCCATGACGCCATTACATGTTTACAAAAAAAACCTATTAGAATTAAAATTAATTAGACTTTATGAATGTTTTCATAAAACTGTATTCGATTCCAACGTGTTTGAAGATCGTATCGATTCATATCCTGTAATCGAAATAAACAATCAATGTCCCAACACTTGTTTGCTATGACTGACATCTGTCAAATGTGGCCTTTTAGGCCGGCCCGACTATAGTCAAGCCCTTTCAACTTTAATTTGATGCCCACATTGACGGGATTATAGAGAAAATAATTAATCAGCTATTTTTTAGCGGCGGCCATCTTGGATTTTAAATGTATTAAATGTAATGCATATATATTATTAGTCAAGTCCTTTCATTTCATACCCTTACATTTGACGAGGTTGTGAAGAAAAAAAATAATCCGCCAAATTGTAGCGGCGGCCATCTTAGATCGATTTCCACCAAACACGGCTAAGAAAACTCTCGACTACCTTTCGACTCTACTTTCAAACAAAAAAACAAGATCAAAATCCGTTCATCTGTACGGGACCCAGAGGTAAGACAAAGTACATGAGCAACGATGCCACAGACAGACAGACAGACACGTCAAACTTATAACACCCCGTCGTTTTTGCTTCGGGGTTAAAAAGAGGTCAGGTTTTTATGTTTTAGTTTTTGGTGAATAACTTTTAAAAAGAGTTTTCATTTCTTGTTCGGAACTTATTTTAGTCTATAACAAAAAATGACGTTTTCATGATGTGGATGGTATATTCTCATCCGCTCATAAAAAAGAAAATATTAAATTTGTAGGTATCTCGATTGAAAAAAAAAACAGGGGAATGGCATCGGAGCATTTTTATATTTTAGCAAATTTTATATTTGTATATCAATACTGTAGGTTTTCACTAACCTACTCGCAGCGCCGCGTGATGCGACTAAACAAGAGGTTATATGATAATATTGTAAATATTATAAATAATAGACATAATATTATAAAAGTGTCTCCCTGTTGTATAGATAATGAATGATACGTAGCTTTTTGTGCGCAAGTCTGACTCGCATTCGCCATAGGTTATATAATATACCAAAATACGAGATGATCTTTTGTCACGAAAAATGACGGTAACTTTACGCAACTTCGTGTCATATTTTTTTGATACATCCTAAAATACCTACTTACTTTACTTTTTATTTATGTTAAAATTTCGTTGAAATCAAATTTTTAGGGTAGTTCCCGCGTGCCGCACTATCCGCCCCACTGGTGGGGCAGGTGAAACTGTCAAATAATTTTTGTGTCTCACGCACCCCACTGATCGCGTTTTGGTGGGGCAGGTTCTTCCAAGACACCATCAGCCTAAGACTACGAGAACTTTCCGAGATATTGATATTTTAATTTTGATAGCTGTCATTTGAAATGAAGATTTCCTCAAGACCCTTCATTTCTTCCATCACTTTCACATATTTGCAAGGTAGATAACAAGAAAAAGGTACTAGGAGATCATAATTGAAATGAAGTCGTACATACGAGTATTCGTTGACTTGTACTGCTTTGCCTGTACCTGCGTCTATTAATGAAAAAAACACATGTTATCCCATTCATATAAATTACACAAAGGTACATAAAAGTTCGAATTAATCAGGAAAGTGCGACTAAAATAACCGCAATACGAGATTTTAATAATATATTATCAGATGGGATGATTTTCTTATGTGTTGTTTGTCTTCTAAATAGTACATAGTTCCTTATCATTTCTGATCTCCTAGTTCTTCGCAAAATATTTGCATTAATAACACCATTCATCATTTAGTCGTGCCCAATAAATTATATTTTTGCATGAGTTACAGCGCCCTGATGGGGCGCGTGAAGTGTACTTTTTTTAATATTATCACCCGCCACACTAAAACGCAATCAGTGGGGCGCGTGAGAAGCAAAAAATATTTGACAGTTCCACCTGCCCCACTAGTGGGACGAATAGTGGGGAACACGGGAACTACCCAATGTTTACAACACAAGTGAATTAAATTAAAAATTCCCCCAACGCATTCAAAATATGTAATTTTGTGGTTGCAACCATCTTTTAGTTTTTCAGATTATTAAAATTTATTAGTTTATTAAAATCTGTTTTTTATAGTTTGTAGTTTTCTACTAATCAAACCTTTTCGTTTAATTCCCATGTTGAGGGAGTTGTGGAAAAAAATGTAATCACCATTTCATGGCGGCTAAGAACACTAGACTATTTCTACCTAAAAAAAAACAATCTCAAAAAATAAAAAAAAAACCGTAATACAGAGACAGACAGACATGTTATACTTATAACACCCCGTATTTTTGCGTGGGGGGTTAAAAAATAAATTGTGACGTTACTGCCATGATAAAATTTTATGAGAATAACCCTCTATAAAAAATCATCTGCTCTAGTTGTCAACTTATAAATGACATGGACTTCAAGGTGACTGTCCATTATACCGTATCATACAATAATAATAATTGTCTTAGGAACATGCCAAACCGAAAAATAGCATCGGGCCCTTTTTACACTAAACGATTCGTGAATATCTAAATTCACCTTTATAAATAAACGGCATAAACTCACTATTTTTTTTATGCATAAACTCATTATTTACTTTGGCTTCGTGCCGACTGCAGCTACTCCTTAAAGAAGATCCTCGTACAGGATCGAACCGGTCGGCACAAAGCCAAAATAAATACAACTGAGTTTATGCCGTTTATTTACAAATATGAACATCTGGCCCATGCCATTATTGCTCATAGCTCAAAATTAGGTTTTGGTAGATAACCGCATTATATATATACCACGGCAGTATTGTATGCATTGAAAAGTAAGAGAACATCGTTGCGAGCCTTGCACGGAGCGTTAACAATAAATATCGCTGAGAATATGTTGCTGATACTGACAGGTCTATGCATGGCATGCAATGTTGTCAAACAACTGCGTGTAGGGATCAGAATGCAGTGAGTGTACGGGTTTATAGCCACGAATGATGACCGATAAAAATATAATAATATAAACTTGTTTCTGTTATTAATAAAGAAAACTCATCAATCATCAAAGTTCATCTGTTGCCAGTTCAACGAAAAAGGTTAACACGTAAAGATGCTTGAACATGTAAGCAACATATTATATTGATAGGCATGCAAAAATGAAAATGGTACTGCATTCTCGTGATTAGATTCTGTTTTGAACACGGGCAAAATACGAAAGAAAGAAGAAATGCAAACGGGCATATGGTACGGTATAGTGGGCAAACCCCTTAAAACTCATTTCTTGCAATGTTATTTTGGAATATTTTCTAATAAACATACACATTAGCTATTTTTAACATATTTACAGCTGAACTAATCAAATTTGGTATAATAGGTAGCTTAGGCTCTATAAGCCTCTCTAGGCTCTTGACAAAAGGTAACAGTAGGTACTTTTCAATGGGTAAAACTGGATAGGAATAAATGAAGCTAGGACATGGGCCTACAGAACATATTATGCGCTAGTTGTACCTAAAGATAGCATGCAATTAGACCTGGTCGAAGATGTGGTATGCATTTGTCCTCTAATCGATTATCATGCATCGATTCAATCGTCAAAATATTCACAACACTGGCTAAATACGAGTCAGTAGACAAGGATAGCTATTTGGAGAATACGCTTTATTAGAAAGAGAGGCAATTTGCCTGACCAGTATAACTTGATCCCTCGCTAGAATAAAAAATAATCATAATTTTGAGGATTATTTTACATTTCTGGGGATATTAAAATCGATTTAATAAATTTAGATATTTTATATGTATACTTTATTATATAATAATACAGTAAACAGTTTTATAAAAAAATAAGAAGTCGTGATTTTTTTGTTAAAGACAATATTCCGTGAGGCCCGCGTAGTTCCTTAAACTGGCCGCTACTAAACGGCGCGTCACGTGGCGCTACGAGTGGGGTAGCAAATACAACCAGTGTTGATATACGAAAAATCCGCCGATGCCCTCCCCCTGACCTGGAACTACAGCACGTGCAGGTGCGTCCGCAAAAGACGGATAGATACCGAGAGAGAGTGAGATTTCATGTGTGCAAAGTGTATGCGCCATGCACAAATACACATCGCGTAGAATGTACCTATGTACCTTTGTTCCCTGTCGGCCTATTTGCTATAATTTAACTTCGGTAACGTGATCTCCAAAATAACCATTTCTTCATGATTAAAATTCACGACAAAACACGTGAGTCACGTTTAACAATTTCGAAGCACAATGAAAGAACGTTGGAAGTTGCGCAAAATACCAACTCAAAGAAAAGTTTTCAGCGACGAGCGTGCGGTAAAATTCCAGTAAATTCTTTGTACTGAACAATTCGTTTAAGTCCTCCATTTTTTTATTAAACGCGCATTTTTCACAACACAAGATCGTATAGTCACTATCACGGTTTGTTACTGACTGATAAGAGATAACTGCGTATCTGACAACACAACGTACTAGTTTCAATAGCTATCTGAAACGACGTGTCATACTTTTACTACCTGGCGCTCGCGACTTCACCTGCGTAAAACTAGAGTATCACAAGGCTGAGCGAAGGAAAATAGGATGGAGCCTATTATGTAGTGTATGTGCCATGTAAATTTTTAAATCACTTTTTCTCGACGATTCTAATGGTTTTACAAACCCCTACATTTAGTCGTATATGTTGGTTCATTACCAACATTATTGACAAATCGTTTAACATATTATTCCATTACTTGTACAGAACTTAATACGATAATACTGCTGAACCGCTAGAGTTGAAAGTTGGTACATGGGTTGTTTAAGACCTTGGAATAACACAGAAAACTTCTTTAGGTAAAACTGGTGGGAACAGCTAGTGTTATTCTAAGCAAACAGTCCAAATTTCAGCTAAATTGGAGCAGGAAAACATACACGCTAAAGTTGTATTGTTTTATAGAAGCGCGTATAAAAGTATAGATGTCGTTAAACATTTTTGTAACGTTCTCGACGTGCTGTGTCGCAAATTATGGTTTTATTGTGTAAGAGATTACGGTAAATAGGTAGGCGCGGAGATTTCTCGCCGCGCTCGCGGTATGTTTGACGATGCGTTTGAAACTCGTGCAATCTTCGATGATTAACCCATATAATAACAGTTCGTTTTGATCGCGAAATAAACGATTGTAATATTTATATAGTCTGTTCTAATAAAATCCCTTTTTTTGGATTTTACACACTAATAGTAGATTATTATTATTCCAGGTATAATGAATATACCTATGAACCAAAATTCAGCCCAATGCAAACTACAATGCGACGTGGTAGTTGAAGACTAATACTAATAATATTAACGACGATGGGGGTCGGAAAAAGCAGAAAATAAGTGTCAGAAAACAAGTGATTCATCTTACCGGATGCCAATGATATCTGTGAAGTGTCAGAGCTCTTTCGACTGTGCACATTTGTGAGAGAAGTGTGCACGTTCTTCGCATCGGCCTCGATTTTCCTGTTCTCTTCCTCCAGCTTGGCGAGTAACGCCTGGTCGGGCGTAGTTACCGCAGGACTACTTGTCTCAGTCAAATCTAGACCTTTACAAACACAAAATACGAGTACATTAGATAATAGACCTAAAATTTTGAAATATAGCGTGAACTAGAGATTGCTAAAATCATCAATTGAACGTGTTTGAAAAACTAGGAAGGCTTTAAAGACATCAATAATTATTTTGTGTACCTTTGTAAAAAAAAATCTAGCTGAGTAATACGTTTAGGTCGAGCCCAAATATTAAAATATACAAAACTCAATGGAAGAAGTCGGGAGTATAAAGTATAAATCCAATTTTGGTGCATAAGATACCGAAAAAGTGTGCTTTAGATTTCGAAGAATTTTCTCACCAGAGCCAGAGAAAGGGTTTTTAACTGTTAATCTTTAGTTCAAATAGAATTGCAACTAATTGTAGCCAGTGCAGTTTTAGGGTGCCACCACGATATTACCGCATATCCCAAAGCTAACTAAGGCACATCCTACCCAATTAAATTTATTGCTCTAAATTAAACTTACGGTACACTTTCAAATGAGATCTTTTTTACTCTACGCTACTTAGATTGCTTGTGCTATTATTTATTTTATGCAATAGATGACCAATAAGTTGACGATCCACCTGATGGTAAGTGATCACCGCCCAAAGACCAAAATATTTATGCCTGCCTGGGCGTTGTGGGTAGAGTGAGGTTATGATATTTTTATAGATATAAATAATTATACCTGTTCACTTAGATACGTACACTTACTACACTACGTTTCATAGACATTTCAGTGACTTAGTTATATCGACCGTTAGAGTAGTAAAATATTTTTGAGTTTGGGTAACAAATGTACCTACCTAAATGTGATTTGTACTGGTAATAAAATATATTATAAAAAATAGTAATTGAAGAGGTTCTTTATCGAAATGCTTCTTATCTTTAAACTATGATAAATATAACCTAAGAAGCCTAATTGCTATGGAAGTTTCTACTATACTAGTTTTAAGGCACATACTCGTATTTCTTTAAAAGAAACGAAATCTTATCGTGAAAATGAAGGCATAAGATGTAAGTGTAAGCACAGGCCGATTAGTTTTGCCTTTAGGCGTCATCCACGATGAAAGCGTATGAAAAAAAAAACACAAAACAGTATGTGGTCTACGATAATGTGGCAGTAACTTTCATGTGAACAACGCCAATAGTTGGTTAGTGATAGACTTAGGTACATGCCATTAAGAGTTATAATTTCTAGCAAAGCTATATGT
Organism: Hemithea aestivaria; assembly: GCA_947507615.1. Classification (NCBI taxonomy): domain Eukaryota; kingdom Metazoa; phylum Arthropoda; class Insecta; order Lepidoptera; family Geometridae; genus Hemithea; species Hemithea aestivaria. Next base: position 10,296,038 of record OX382323.1, read on the forward strand.
TAAAAAATGTTAGTGTTATGATGTATCTACATCGCAGTTACTTTATGTTGAGCAACGTTGGAAAAATATGTCCAAAATGAATGAAACAATTTTGGTCATTTAAACTTTTAATTTTTATGTAAATTATCTTCTAATGATATATTGTATGGAACGTTGCTAAACAAAAAGCAAGTAGCTGTGGTGTAGATGCACCATGAAACCAACAAACCATCCAGGGATGAAACAGGCGATTCTGTATTACTAGCGATGGGCGTTCCGGGCGTAGCGGCCGGCGCGGAGTTCGCGGCTGGCGCGTCTTTCACGTCCGCGTCCACCTTCATGGCGACTCGGGATCCTCATAGAGCGCTCCCTTCGCTCGACTCCCGGGCTCAGCGCACCTCTCTGCACGAGACATGCGTGTCACGCCATCAGCTCTCTCCACCTCCCGCCTACAGAGGGTGCCTTCACTTGTCACCTTATCGTGCGGACTATCACAACCTGTTTCCTAATTCCATTCGATGCAATCTACTGCGCCACAATCGGAACTGAGTGCATGATACCTTAACGCACGCGGCATGCACTTGGTCTAATTTACAAAATCAGATGCAGCGGGAACAAACGATCAGGTTCGTTTTGTTCTTGATTGTCTCTTGCCGGAGTAGAGCTACTTTAAAATATTCATTTTAATAACTATGTAATGAAAGTGTTATTAATTCAAGAAAACCGTCCATATGATGCATGCCATGATATTCAAATTACACAAGGTATCATTTTGATCTTAATAAAACATCGGCTATATTATAAACATACCTAAATATTAATTACGTGGACTTTTAAATCATTCGTTGCATATTGAATAATGGCGCATAACACAATAATCAGCTTCCAGCAGTAGCCCTTCAGAACCAAGACATAACAATGTAAGTAGAATACATACTATGTATCATGCAAAGAAACTATTTTCTTTATTAAAAGTACACCAAAGCCTCTCCACCGACCATGCACAAACAGGTAATGAATGACGATAGAAACTCAACAAAACACGTCACAAAGTTAAACAATTCACGGTGCATATAAACAATGCGTGTGTGTGGAACGGATTGCGTTCATAATATTATATATTATTATAGTTTTATTTATTTGTTGAGACGGGAGCTGTAAGGTGAAAGTCGCGGTGTGATCCGCGCGCGGCTCGTCGCGCACTAACCGTGAAGGCCGGTCGGCTCTTTACTCTTCATAACAGTTTTCGAGCGACTTAGACTCACTCTGCTCATGCTCTACAACACACCGCACTTAGTAACTAAAACGAGCACGCTGCTTTATCTGAAATTCTTTACGATTCCGTTACGATAGTAAATTGCAATTGGTATATATGAGAATATTTTTTTTTTTATTTAGGGCTGGGGGATAACTTACAGGGCACATATTTAAATAACAAACATAACAAATTAGAGCGAATGATAGAGCTGTCTTTCTCACCCAACAAATGTTTGATAATGACTCCTCGTCCTGTAGTTGACCCACAAAATGTTGACGGACTTTTTGGCAAACAAAATTGTCTCGATATAACATGATTTGGTTAATAAATCAACAATTTCTATATATTATTATTTTTTAACTACCCTGTATAAAGAAACTCTAGACTAGATTTTTGCTTCAACGTGCTCGTTTTAGATCCACTGAACTAGTCTAGACTATCGACGTTGTGCTTCCATTATTCTTGATGAAGAATAAATATAAAGATAATCACATTCTATCCCATTGTCCGACAAGGGGGTTAACGTTTTACGCACAAAATTAGATACATAAGGCATGCATTCCATTTGAGTAAATGCCTTTGCTTACGAGCACAGTATAATTGTATCGTAGCCTAAATTGAGTTATTTCATGTTATTAGTCGCTTAATATCGAAGTATGGAACCTAGGAACCGAGTAATTCAACAATTTTAAGGTAAAAAAATCTAAAAAGTGATGATTTTATATGGCAGACAGGTGTATTATAAAACTGGGCGAGCTCTACCTAACACAATAGAGTAACACAATTACGCTACGCTTCTTGTCTGACTCTTAGGTAAATTAAACAAGAATTATTGTTTATATAAAAATTCTTTTCACAGGTAAACTTGTCTACGAGCCTTTGTTAAACAATGATGATTCATTTCGGATTTCAAAACTGATGAGGTAATTTAATGCGAGTTATGACTCACTATTAGGAACACATTATAGTATATATTGAGATGTTAAGACTTTTAAGTTATATTATAATGTATTTATAAGATTTTGGCCCGCTCTTTTATCGTGTCTTTGCCCTTTACTCTTCTCTAATTTTTCCTTATTCGAGGAAAAGAGGTATTCTAAGGTATGGTATTCTAAGTTAAAAAAAGTGGTCGAGAGGACGGCTTTTTTCGACTTAGAATCCTTTTGCTAGAAAATGGTTGAGTAGAGAGTTTTACGACTAAAAATATGGTTGTTAGCCACTGAAAAGATAGTGTTAATATAAAATTACTTCAAATAAAAATTTTTGCAACTGTTATACAGTTTTGTACATTTCAGTAACTTATTTAAAATTGTCAAGGTGACCTACCCATAAAGCATTCTCTACCCAGAAATTAAGAGACACCTAATAAAAAGAATTTTAGTTCGAAACAGGTTTGGGCAGCTAAATAAGGTAATTTGATTTTTCTTCACAGTTTTGTACCTGAAGAATTCTCAATTTGTGCAAAATTATATAAATTTTTTCCACACATCCAAGGTAATTTAAGGTACATTATCAAAAACACAATCCCTGTTAGAATAACAATTTTAATAACGACGATAATAATTATTATAATTATTTAACGTCTCCAAAACGGTTTATTCAACTAATCCAAAACACAAAATATTCAAGATGAATTTTGTCCAACATCAATTTAGTCCAGCATAAATTTGTTCAACTAGAAATATTGTCCAATATGAAATACATAATAATATGTACAACACGGATTTAATCCAAAAACAAATACCTTGAATCGTTGAACAATTCCAATAGTTCCATCGCATGTTTTATAACTAGAAATTCTATGGTGGCAAACGGACTGAATACCTCTATTAATTATGTTACCAAATCAACAAGGGTGTGACACTAGACTGGGCGTGAATTTGGTTGCCAAGGCTATCTATCAGTTCCATTAATTAGTGAGTTGAATTGGTATTCAAGTTGAATGATCTTTAATTCTAATTATTACATAGATTATATTTCTTAATTCCAGTTAAGTGGAAAATAAGTTGATGAAATTAGCTTGATTTTAATATAAAAACCACTTCGCGTCTGTCATACATTCGGAGTTCTCCTTTTTTCAAACAGTCAAAATAGCTATTTATTATACGTAGCTATTTAGACTTTAAAAGAAATTCTTTAATTAATTTATGTATGTTTATTATTACGTAACCTTTTTTTTTTTTTAACAAGGGGAAATGCGTTTATGCATACCCGTACCTCCCGGGGGAGAGGCATGAGTTATGTGGGACTCAGCTTGCCGGCGGAAGTGCAAGACCGGCAAGAATACCCACTAAAACCCCTTGGTAGGCCGTCGTTCCGCCTTCACGGGGCAGGATGGGGTCGCTATTGCATTCACCATCCCACCCCAGCGGTGGCCCGGTCACTCACCGGACCCCTGCGCCAATGGAGGGGTGATCTAATCTACCAAAACCACCCCTCAGACTTGTTGGGCTCGTGCAAGCTGGCCAGAAGCCCCCCGGCTCCCGATCAGTGAGCCCAACTATGGCGAGGGAGAGAGGAGGTTCTGCCTTCTCTATCCGCTTCGTCGTCTGCGCTGGAGCGGATCAGTGAAAGCATCGGTATCCCTGATCCGCTCCGATGTCCGACCAAACCTAGTCGGACATCATAATCTCGCTCGCCGGACTATCCCGGCGAACGACTCTTGGAACAGCAGCGGGGACGACACCCAGAGAGCGGGGCCCATGTCCTTTCGTCTTAGGGGGGACACAACTCCGTCCTCCCATCTTGTGCCCACAGGGCCTGCCCGATTCAGCGCAAATTGCGCAGCGAGGTTCGGCTCTGCCACAGGTTGCCGCCTTGTGACCTGTGCCTCCACATCTGAAGCACAGGTCTCCCCTGTCAGCCGTCGCCGTGCACTGGGGGCGGGTGTGGCCCAGCCCCATGCACCTGAAACAACGCATGGGCCGATCCCCCATGGCCGTTACCCGCACCGAACTCCATCCAACCAGGATCCTGCCTCCGTCCAACAGCACTTTGGCTGCCGAAATTGGGCAGGACACAATGGTGGAGCCTGCTCCACCGTTACCGATGCCACGGCGGATGCGCCCGACCTTAACGAGCCGTACGTCGCAGCAGCCCGTTTCCGCGACGATCTTGGCCAACCCCTCCTCCGTGGTAGCGTCGTCCAGGCCCGTCACACTTAAATCAGTGCTTTTGACGGGCCTGACCACGCTGGCCTCTTCGGACAGGACTGCGCGGAGTTTCTCTGCCAGCCTGTCCGCTTTCTCACTATTTTGGGAGCCAGGAATTTCCAACATTCTGGCTCCCGTTGCCGTCTGACGATATCGGAGCTGGTCTATGCCTAGTTCCTTAAGGTCCACCGCTGCTTGAGCCTTCATCAGTACGGTGCTGTATGTGACCCCTCTTTGCGCAGCCTCGGGCTGTAGCGCGAGCACCACAGCCGCGGAGGAAGGGGTCTTTAGCACTGTTTTCTTTTTCGGCGCCGTTTTTGGCGCCGCCTTTAGCTTAGCGGCCGGTGCCGGAGCACGGGACGCAGGGGCTGGGATAGTCTGGGGAAGGGAGGACTTCCCTTTTCCTTTGCCTTTTCCTTTGCCCTTTCTCACCACCGTTATCCAAGACTCATCTTGAGAAACGGCGGGAGGGGCAGCCCTGCTTGGCTTTTGGGTACCCGAAGGACCCGCAACCGTAGCTTTGTCCAATATCGTGCCAATTTCATTCAAAAATAACCTAGGATTTCTTAGTTTGACGTAAAAGTTCTCGTAAAGTTTTTAATACCCACTAACTTCCTAAGAAGGTTTACCTTTTTACGCTATTTATTTTTAAAAACTTACTGTACATACGGAATCGGATGCATTTTTACAAGCTTTTATTACAAGCTTTATATTACTTTCACCTGTCTGTTGTCTGTCTGTCTGTCTGTAATCAAATCTTGCAAGTTAAATTTGACCCACTTCCCGGTTTCCAATCGAGCTGAAAATTTGCATGCGTGTGTAAATCGGATGACAATGCAATATTTTTATGACATCGAGCTGATCTGATGATGGAGCTGGAAGGTGGCCATAGGAACTCCGTCATAAAACACCGCAACCCCATCGAGTTTGGGCTCATTTGATTCGTCTTGACGAGTACTTTATGATACAAGACGATAATAATAATTAAAGCTTGTTTTTAAAAAGTATTTTTAAAATTTCACTTGTTTACTTTCACTTGTCTGTTGTATGTCTGTCTGTTTATCTGTAACCAAATCTTGGAAGTTTAATTTGCTCCACTTCCCGATTTCGGATTAAACTAAAATTTGACATGCATGTATAAATCGGATGACAATGCAATATTATTATTACATGGAGCTGATCTGATGATGGTGCAGGAAGTTGGCCATAAGAACTTCGTAATTAAACGACGCAACCCCATCGAGTTTGGGCTCATTTGATTCGTCTTGACGAATACTTTGGTACTAGATGGTAATAATAATAAATGTTTGTTTTTAAAACTTTTTGTAAAAGTTTCACTTGTTTTTATTCTTCTACTAGCTGCGCCCAGTAGTTTTACGCGTTTTTCTATAGCCTATGTGTTATTCTAGGGTCTAAGCTATACCAAATTCATCAATATATCAATTCATTCATTCATTTATATACCAAATTTCAGCTCAATCGGTCCATCCGTTTAGGCGTGAAAGAGCAACAAACACACATCCAGACATCTATTCTTACAAACTTTCACGTTTATAATATTAGTAAGATTCTTGAGACTTTGGGAAAAGTCGTCTCAACATTTGTTCGTTAATAAAGATTTTTTTCAACAAGTCCCTACATTTTTCTTTAAAAATACAAGCACTGCTATTTAGTTCTCTTGTTTATACTCGTAGTTTCCCGTGCATGAACCTTTTATTTTTAAATTATTCAGGAGCACGTTTCTATTTGGGTTTTGCAGAGGAAGCACGGTGTTTTTTTTTTAATTAGAAGCCTCCATTAAGGTTTTATAACACACTAGCTAAGCCCAGCGGTTTCCACCTCGGACGTAAGTATGGGTTACCACATACGTTCGTTCGTTTCATATCGTTTTAGTCTGTTCTATTCTATCAGTTCTATCTATTTTGCCAACTTTTAGTCGCATTAGTTTATTTTCCTATGAGTATTTTGTACAATTTCATAAATTACAGAACCTACAAAAGTATATCTCGTCGAAGTCGAATTGAAATTTGCCCTTGGCGTAATGTAATTACTCCAATTATATAGATACTTAATGATTTTATTACTATAGTATGCAACACGCAAAGCCGATTGCTTGCACACATGTCTACTTCTTAAATAATAATTGTTATGCAAGGGTATTTTGTGTATTTTAATAGACTCAAAAAGAAGGTTATCGCTTCCAAACAAAATATACAATTTTCCAAAACTGTACATAGTACATTATATCGACGACCTCTGTGGCGCGGTGGGCTAATACCCGCCTGCAACGCAGAAGGCTGCGGGTTCGATTCCCGCATGGGACAAATGTTTGTGTGATCCACAGATATTTGTTTCTGGTCTGGGTGGCTTTCTGTATCTATTATAAGTATGTATTTACAAAAGAAAAGTATATAAGTATTATATCCGTTATCCTAACCACCATAACACAAGCATTAAGTTGCTTAGCTTGGGGTTAGGTGGCGCTGTGTGTAATGTCCTGAAATATTTATTTATTATTTATTTATTTATATTATGTGTTTTCTCTAATTTCACCAAAACAAGTGATTAGATTTAATCAGTTTTATTATTGGCTAACAATAATTCTAACTTAGTCATCAGGAATGTTGACGAAGTATCATCAAAATCGGTACAATACAGTAGTCTTTAAAATATTAATTAGTAAATGTGCAGCCTAATTAGATTTGAAAGTTAAAGTAACAGATTATTGAAAATCGAACTTAATTTCAGCTTTAAAAAAATAAATTTCGCTTGTTCATATTTTGCTTGTAAAACAACTCCATGTAATAAAACCTTAGGGTAGAATTTGATACGCATTCTAATTTTGTTGATAGAGAGGAGGAAGCACTCAGGGTTCTCTCAGCTAGCTCAGTTTGTTTAGTAGCCTTTGTCGTCGACAAACAAATCAAATTACAGATTTACTTTTAGGCAATGGACGCCTCCCCCTAGAGACCGACGCGACTTAAGCAGGAGGATGCGATTTCAAGCAATAAGTCTAATACTCGTACCTAAGTCTTTTAGGAGACAAATAACTATAGCTCCGACTTTATTTAAAAAAGTCTTCGCTACGTTATAATTATTGTCGTCTGCTATCATCGCCGCATAATATGTTTGGATATTGTGATAATAATCCAAATTCGAACACCATAATCATTGAGTTAATGATACCCATGAAACATTGTGTCTAATTTCTATTTGATTTTCGCTCAATAGTATACCGATAAAAAAGTATTATTACCTGCTATGGATTTCTATCAAGATTATTTATTATGATTACTACATATTTGTTTGATTTACTGTGTGTATGTTAGACTCATCGATAGATATTAAACCAAAAATATGTCTAATTATGTTGTTTTGTTCTTGACAAAGTGGGCCAAAATGTTGTTAGGCGAGACGTTGTTTACGAAGAGGATGTTAGTATGTAAAATATGCTAAGTAGTTATCACTTTCTACGCAAGTCGTGGTCAAAGGCTAATCTATAATAAAGAATGTAAAAATAAGTCAATATCTAGCTTAGATGCTGAGATTTATGAACGCTAGGTCTCTGGACATAAGTTAAAGGGATATTTTGAATCGTACCTAACCTATGATACAAATACATTTTTTCTCGTCTTTGTTACGCTGCCAAATACTAAGATGACGAGCAATGCATTTATACGAGTACGTACGATGACCTAATCATACCTATTCTAGTGAAAAATCGAAGAATTTGGCATTCGAACCAAAAGTATATAGACATTTTCAACTAAAAAACTTTACAACTGCTATATAGCGATGTGATAAGTCTCTTGAAAGACCGAAATCGTTTGACAATATATACAGGCGTCAGAAATTTTGGTATAAAGCCTTAATGAGCCATAGGTTACGTAAGAATTAGTAAACCGTCTCGACCGTCCGACAGGCCAGTCTATCAACTAAGTGCGTACATAGATAAACTAAGTGTAAAGATCTTTAGTGGAGATCATTTTATCTCAGTAAAGTTCGTTCCATAAAAAGAGTAATTTGGCACTCAAACGCTTCGCTAGTTTCTACGCCAAAATTGCAACGATTTACAGACATTATAAATGATATTATACTTTTTAAAACCTACTTACCACAGAACTTTTGAATTCTGTACATATGAGAGGACGTCCCTTTCTAGAATTTAGGGTGTCTGCGAAATTGAAAGAGCTACAGTGAATAAAATCTATGCTCAACTATTTATTTTTATGAATCAAAAATATACCATGTAGCTATATAATATAGAGGTAGAGTGCATCTTAAATTTTACATGTGTTATTTGATTCAATTGGGCACTCCACTGCATGTTATATTTATAGTTTCGATTTCAAGTGCTCACTTTATGAGTATTCGATGAGCTCTACAATAAATGAACAAATTAAAATATATTATAATTATTTCATTGCATAACATGTACTATAGAGGGCATCGTTTGTAGGTATGTCATAACTTGCTTTTACGCAATATTTCGTATTGTTAACTTTTGGGTCAGTTTTACGCAAAACTTTAACATTGCAAACGAAATCATGTTTTTTTTATAATTAGCAAGTGAACATAAAATATATTTTATAATAGAAATATGAATGGCAAAGACGTCTACATTGTGTACATTGGCGGCACTCTAAACGCGTACAAATCACATCACACTAATACAAGTGAAACGAATCAAATGAGCCCAAACTCGATGGGGTTGCGTTGTTTAATGACAGAGTTCCTATAGCCACCTTCCAGCTCCATCATCAGATCAGCTCCATGTCATAATAATATTGCATTGTCATCCGATTTACACACGCATGCAAATTTTCAGCTCAATTGGAAACCGGGAAGTGGGTCAAATCAAACTTGCAAGATTTGATTACAGACAGACAACAGACAGGTGAAAGTAATATAAAGCTTGTAATTATAAATGCGAAAGTTTTTGTGTGTGTATGTTTATTACTTCTTTACGCCTAAACGAGTAGACCGATTGAGCTGATTTGGTCTAGTGAGGAATAGTACAGCGGATAAAACCGCTGGGCGCAGTTCATTATAATTCAGAATACTTCGTAGTATACTTACTTCATAATGCCCCCAGCGCCTTGGTCTCAGTGACTTTTATTTAATACTTTCACTAGTAAGTACTGTGTTTCCTACATGCGTGAGGTATTTAGTTATAAGAGTGGCTGTGGTATAGCTTGTGAACATCACACTAATAATAATTGTGAAATACAGCCGCGGCAAATTAAGTAGTATTAAACTACCGTCGTACCGAAAATAGCAAAAGAAAAATATTGCTAACAAATTACCTGTGAATCCGATAAAAGTTGGAGTGCTCGCTACAACGGGCACTGGCTCGAACATTAACTGAAAGTAGAAAAGCTTGGTTATATGAAAATCCAGGGAACGAATAACTAATGGATAAAGTACTGAGTAGTGAATATTTGTGTATAGGGCGCAAGCGTTGGCTCTAGACAGTTAATGAATAGAAAATTCAAGCACCTTTTCAATTAGAGCAGAAATCTGTTGCAATTTCTGCACATTTGCAAGGAATGCTGGATTCTTATTCAGATACTAAGTGTACAAGTGAAATGTGCCTGAACATAACGGACAGGTAGTAATGTTAATATTTCATAACATCTAGGCAAGGAGCGCAAAGCAAGAATTTACTAGACAAAATAGGTACACTTGAATAAATTAAATAGTTTTAGTACATTTAGTACAAATTATTATGCAGAAGATTACAACGATTTTGCTTGCTTAAGATTATAATTAAATATTAGCAATACCCGAGTTTACCAGCTGCAAATTATAGAAGGAAGGAGTGACTGACTGATCTATTAACACACATTTGAAACTTAAGGATATCCAATCCTCAAGTTTTTACACTACTGGTGTATTAGACATATTATGACGGAGTTCTTCGTTACAAAAAGAAATTCTGTATGTCTGCGAATCCGCGAGATTTATCTTACCAAGAATTTATCGATATCGTATACTAGAGGCGACCAAGGGGTTTAACCGCATAAGTAGCCTGTGTGTTATTCTAAGGTCCATCAGATTTCAGTGCCATCAGTCCAGCCGTATAGGTGTGAAAGAGTAACAAACATTCATACGACATACAACTCATACATCCATTCATACAAGCTCTCTCGTTTACAATACAAGCATAATAAGCCTACCAAATATCAGATCACCAGAAAGTATATCTAATTAGTCACGTAATACTGTATGTAGCACCGTTAAATTCGTATCTACTCTATTTTAAAGTGGCTATTGGTACCTGAGTATACACCTAAGTTAGTGATAAAAAAGTGGACGGACTCAGCACGTGGGCAAACGAGCGTGACTCATAGTTAGCTATAGTATGCTGGCAACTGGTAGGTAACTGCGAGAATGACGCGCGAACCGGACCGTTCGGTTCTCTAGTTTAATCGCAGTACAAATAAGTGACAGGAATGGCGTCCGATGGGACTGTAGTAGCGGTCACAGAGGATAGGTACAAAGGGTACACGCACGCGCATCTGTCTAGAACTCAGATACCCTACGTTCAAATCCAAAGAATGGCATGTTAAACTTTGGATTCCGGCTGTACTATAATATACGTAGGAGGTAGTCTCTAGATCATGTTGTAGGCCTTTTAGGTTTCTTGGCATTCTGAAACTGCAATATATGTATATTGGCCACATAACCCAATGGTTAATGGTGTTTGACTCTGACATAGTAATTGGGGCAACCTCGTGGGATTATAATAATCCAAAATTGCAAAAACTTATAAAAGTGCCAAAATTACCTATGTCTAAACCATTTCGTAAATAACACACGTTCTGAGGGCTCTCACGCACCTTCCGCGCTAGTTTATATCTCCTTCTCTGTCTGAGGCTGAGTCCCTGGTTCTGATGCAAAAACCCGATAAAGGCCGATCTGATCATAAAAATAATCTGTGAGTTTGATGCACGGTACAACGCATTCCTCACTATGTAGAGGTTTAACTAATGGACTCTACACATCAAATAAATATTATTTTTATTTCAGATTTTTTCAGTATAGCTAAAATTTAAAATAATAATTTCTGTGCTAAAATCCGAGCAAACCGTTCGAGTGTTATACTCGTGATGCGTATGAATCTCAATGTTTTATAAAAAAAGTTGAATCTATATGATAAATGCAATGAAATTATTATATATCGACAAACTTTCACGTTTATAATATTAGTAAGATATATAAGTTCAGCCATTGCACGAAGTGGCCCAGAATCGGGAAGAGTGGCGGGATCTTGTATCGGAGGCCAAGACTCAGTTTGGGTCGCTGCGCCGTAGCTTACTACGGTAGTACGGTGTAGTAATATAATAAGTTCATATTAATAATTACGATCACATACGATAGGTATGTAATTAAATTTAAATCAATGAGAATTTATCTTTTAAATATACAAAAACTGTGTTACAAGAAGAAAATTAGACATTGACGAAAATATATTGAGCATTTCGTGAGAGAATTTACCACAGAACGTACTTGAAATTGCACTAAAACAACCAAACTTCAGCTGCAGACATGAAAAGATATATCATCATTTAATAACTTTCGTTTTATCTACTAGCTAACGCTAGCGGCTTCGCACCCGTAAATAGATCCTTTCTTAGCAGATGTGTACATCCCAAAAGCCATTTGTGTATTTTTCATCATAATTATTATAATAATCCTCCTTTCAGCAGTTTGAGATGTGCGTTGGTAGATTTCTTTTCGGCACATTTTATTCATAACTTGAAAACCGCTGAACTGATTTCAATAAATCAGAATCAGTAAATATTTTATTGTATAAAAACAATTGGAAAACCTTCCGGACCAGATATACCGTTAGAAACAAAATAGAATTTTCCAAATCGGGTCAGGCATATCAAGTAATAATTTGTGAACATACATAAAAAAACTCTGGAAAACTTGTCTTTAAGTCAGTAAAAAAACCTGTGTTATAAAGTACTAAATATCCATCTATCTAAATTAAAACACATACTCGTAACACATAATACGGAACAAAACGTGCACAAAAAAATGTAAGTACAAAGTTACCGATCACCGATTTAATGATACAGCTATTGAAATTGCGGCGTGTACAAAACCACGTCTACTTCCTACATGAGTTTAAAACACAATGTCGTTGCTATAATTAAGCTACAGTTCCTATTTCACCTGTCATTGTATTGTGCACACAGATTATTTTTAACTCTTTGATGTTTTATTTGATAAGATTTGTTAATTACACATGTAGAAGTATAATTAGGGCCCATAATATTAATAATAGGGGTTAAACTTCAACAGAATTGGTTACCCTACTTTACTGTTTAAAGAGAGTACAATCACTCTTACATTGTAAGAGTAAGATCAAAATTATAGTCTGTGTGGCCAACCTATATGTGTTGTTTCAGGTCGCTAAGATACCTGCATGGCCTTCAATATGACCTGACGACTGCCTCCTACATATCTTATAGGAAAACCCGGAACCTTCATTTTATATGCATTCTGAAAACATGGTACGAGTAGCTTTCAGACATTTTGGTACATTGAGATTTGAACCAATGGCTTCCAGATTTTTGCCGAACATGTCACTGGGTCACGGACACCACGTGGATGACAGTATCTCATGTGATTGATTTTGTATGGAACAAAATTGTAACAGGCTACATTAGCATATCAAATTTCAAAATAGACATCTAATATCCACTGCTTAACATGCCTTCTCAAAAATAGTGGTAATAGGTACCATCATATTTGTGTATGGACAAATTCCAAGGTGGAACACTAGCTGCATACTGACTGGTTGCGGATGCACATCTGTGCATCATTGCTACTCAGCGGGGCTATTGGCCAATTCACACCCTAAGATTGATGTCCACTTTAATGTACATTACTGTGTTTGTTATTTTACTCATAATAATGAGGAGGTTTAAGCAAGTAATGTACATTAAAGTGGACATCATTCTTAGCGGCTGTAAATTAGCCAATAGCCCTGCTGAGTGCAAGTATGCTCAGATTTTGCCTCAACCAGTCAGTATGCAGCTAGTCATCCACGTCCAAGCAACGTCTAAGCACAACCTTACCAGTAGTATGTTAATGCTGAAGATCACTGATGATGCAACACTCAAGCCACATACTGTCTGACTGAGCAAGGATGACCGCAGGGCTATTGGCTAATTCACACCCTCTAAGATTGATGTCCACTTTAATGTACATTACTGTGTTTGTTATTTTACTCATAATTATGAGGAGGTTTAAGCAAGTAATGTACATAAAGTAGACATCAGGTCATCCTTGCTTAGTCAGACAGTGTGTGGCTCGAGTGTTGCATCCTCAGCGATCTTCAGCATTAACAAACCACTAGTAAGGGTACTTAAGACATTGCTATGTCCAGCTGTTATTTAGGTATAATTAAACTGGTTAACACCGATACCTAAACTTTATTTATTTTGGCTTTTTGAATAACACATAAAACATTTTTTTATTTCAAAAACATTTCTCTATTATTATATATATCTTTAACGGGGGCTGGCAAATAACCAGCAACACGTCGACCCATTGGGATCTATTGTGTTAAATAATATTATAGTAGTTATATAATATTATTGGGTTTCAATCGGAAATTAGAACGCTGAGGTTGATTTGGTTTACTGTCGCAAATGCAATATACAAACTAGCGATTTTGAATTCTCACTTATATTAAATATTCATGTGAAAGTGTTGATATAATGTGTATTACCACTCCACACTAAAACAGATGGGCCTGTTGGCATTCATGTATTACTCCAATCTAAGTGTAACCATAAAAAGGCATTCTTCAGTTCATGCTCTAAAATCTAGGACTCATTTAATGTGTTAAAACTAATATAGGGTGTAATTACATAGCTTACACATTTATACAAATATCCTGTATTTATGGTGGTTTAAACTGTGTATAACATCATGACTAGTTGTAATAAAGAGCGCCAGCTTATCTTGCAAATTTTGGGGGATCATATTATACCAACTAATAATTTGCCTACCCTTAACTGGATACTAGCTGCGCTTAGTGGTTTTAACTGCTGTACTACAGCCTCTGTGTTATTCCAGGGTCTAAGCTCTATACCAAATTTCAGCTTAGGTCCACCTGTTTAGGGGTGAAAGAGTAACATACATCCAGACTAACATACATGTTTACAAACTTTCATGTTTATAATATTAGTAAGATATAGAGTGCTTAGGATGTTTGTATTTAAAAGAGCTTATACAATTTGACACTCTCTCCCTAGCACAATTTGATACATTTAGCAATATAAATTCATATATATTTAAATTGTGCGAGCAAGTGAGCATCAAATTGTATAAGTGTTCTTAACACATTCCCTGTCCAGAAAAGCTAAAAATGTGCCCACATGTTCACTTAGAAACTGAAAAATATAATAAAGGTGAAAGTTTGTGAGTATGTATGTTTCGTCACTTCTTCACGTATAAACGGGTGGACCAATTGAGCTGAAATTTTGTATAGAGATAGCTTAGACCCTGGAATAACATATAGGCTACTGTACAGTGGGTAAAACCACTGGGCGCAGATTTCTGTTTTTTCAAAGTATGGTCAACGCTAGCTTAGCAATGATGAGCATGTTTCGTTTTGTGTGTGGGTTCATGAAATGTAACGTTATGTCTAGTATATTTTTGTTACCATTTAGGGTATAAAATAGAATCAGCTTAATATCTACCCATTAACATACATAAGTGTGTGTAATATAAAGTTGGAACTAAATACCACCAAAAGATCTTTTGTCATTGAATCACGATATAAGTCAACTTTAATTTATGTTTTGTGAATAAATGTAAGTCATAAACTTATTATGAGCATTAGGGCCCTAAGTATAAAAACGCTATTGAAATGTTTAGTAACATAAAATTGAATGTATGTCTGATTGCTAACTGAAACGATTGAAAGAGTTCATTTCGAAATATCGCGAGCAATGGAAATAATTTAAACATGCTGGTCAGGATGTAATGCAGCCAAGCGTCACGATTCTTCAAATGTTTCCCAAAAAACTGTATGTTAGTGTTCTAATCAAAATTTCTTCCACAAAGTACTACCTCTATCTACACACTTTCAATATTCTTTCAAAAATATATACTTTATGTTACATGTTTTTAATTTTTTGGTCAGCATACAATATTGATTTCAAGCGACAGTTACGATAATTAAAGTATTCCACGCAGCCAATTACAATAAATATACTTACATTTAAATGGTTATTGCAAGATGACAAATAGCACTTTCACCTTAATAATTATGAGTAAAAGAAATTGCGAAAAGTAATTTGATACGAGTATAACGAAAAGTATAATTTGATTTTTGATTTACAAAATAAATATTCGGAACCGCCCAGCTGGCACAATTTATACCACAGATTAAAAATATTTGTCAAAAGTTTTGAAAGGCACGATCACAATGTTAAAATAGTTTTGTTGATTTTCGTCATTTCATTAGAATAATAATTATAATTTAATAAAAATAATTTGATAATACAAACAAAATATTTGTACGGTACATACTTGTGATGATTAACAATTAATTAATATAACGATTAACTTTTTAGATTAAAATCATTATTGTAAAACAATTCACTTTATATAGTAAAAAATATTTGGAACGCAACCTTTATCATAAGAAAGGAAAACTTTTTGAACGAAAATTTAAGTGGCAAATTTAAAAATGAGCTTGTAAGTTTACAAGAATAAATAAATTACGTGGTAAATTAAAAGGCTGAGATAATGATTATTATAACCATTAATATTAAATTATATTAAAATTATGGAATGTCCTTGATATTATATTATTTTTATATTATACATGACACTGGCAAACACTTGATGGTTTGTGATCATAATATATTTGCAAGGAAAAAAAAATGTTTTTGAACGAAAATTTCGTATTTGGCGGGAAAATACAAATATGTGTCTCCTAAGTTTGATTGTCGTCGTTATTTTTTTGTTTCTGTTAAGTTAGTATTAGGTTGTTCAAGATTTATTTCTCTTTAATAAATTTCCTGACTGTTATATTTTAAATGAGTGGTATACATCATCATAGGCCTTGTAACATTATAAGATGATATAAATAGCGTCAAGTTAGTGTGCGGCACTTCTTTTGATGGCTGAACTGAACAAGCCTATACGAGACTTGCAGGCGCGATTACAAAGATCGCAAACGTAGGGGGATGCAGAGTCCGAGCTAACTTTAATATTATGAATGCATGGTGCTGTTATTAATTTACTTACATATTATGTAGGTAGATTTTTATATGTAAGCGTCAGACACACAAGCAGACGGTCCGCCGTCCGCCTCATGGTAAATGGTTATTGTCATTGATTTCGGATATTTGTTTGGAGCTCTGTGGTTATTGTCAAATAATAATAATTATTGTCGCCTTAACTGTAAATACAGTATTTTCCGACACATTGTCGATCGAGTAGGCGGGAAAATGCTTCGCTGGACTCACTGAACATCGTACTGGAACTCTGAAACTCGGAATTCTCGGAACACGATCATAAACGTCACGATTGCGACATTGGTTGGAGATGGGTCCAGTGGATGGTAACTAGTCATTACCTCGACTCCTCGAGATTATTATAATACAGATGGAAATCTCCGTAATGTCAGCCAATAGGTACCGGTAAAAACCATCTTTGGTTTTAGTTTATAGTGCAAAAACTTAAATTACTTACCTAACATTGATCTCAATAGGTAGGAAAATACTTACAGTTGAAGTTACATGTAGATAGGTAATAATGAAATGAAATAATATTCCTGATACATTGCATTCCTCAAAAAAAATCACTGATTTAAAATGATGATTTTTTAATCATTAGTAAGAAAATAAGACTAACTATAGATACTATTTAACTATTTGCCTTAAAACTAGATATAACCTACCTACTTAATACATAAAATAATTTACTCAATCAATTACAAACATTCAACTGTGTACGTATCATTGTATTCCCATTCCCAGTAAACATCTATAATATTTCTATCATGTAAAGTAATTTATTCGTTAAAAACAAACGCTTAACGAGGGAGTCCCTCCAGCCCGCGCCTTTATAAGCCTAACATAACTTTAAAATTAATTAACACGCTAATAACTTTGTGAGTACCTTTGGGATCAAGTTTGAGTGTTGCTATGATACGAGGGTAACGTTTTATTATGAGTGATTATATTATGATTTACTGACTGTGACAATTTTATACCATAGGTAGGTACTATCTGCTGCTGCGCCCAGCGGTTTTACCCGCTGTACAGTTGCCTATGTGTTATTCCGGTGTAAGCTATCTCCGGTTAAAGAGTAACAAACATACCTACATCCAGACATCGATACATTCTTGAGCCGCAACTTACTTTGCCTCGATCTGTGGTGCTGAAGGAGCAAATACATTACCTATCCGCAGAACTTACGAATGATCGTTATTAAAACGTAGAGCTATGTGCATAACATAATAATCTATCCAATTCTTGTTATGCCTTATATTTTAGCTTACCTTACATAAATCGTATATCCTTACATACATAGGCGGATTTAGGGGGGGGGGCAACCCCCCCCCCCCAGAATCATTGTAGAGTTACGAATTTTGAACATATTTCATGGTAAAGATTATATTTTTTTTTCTCGGCGCTCGCGCACTTATTATTAAGGATGTTTAAACATTCTAATTGCTCAGAGCGAGCTAAACACACACTTTCCGTAGTAAAAATTATAATTTTTTTGCCCGTCTGCACCTTGGCAGAACAAAATCAGAACCAAATACTGGATCCGCCTATGCTTACATAAATATGTTTTATTTTTGTACTACTGGTAGAAACTAGCCCCACAAGAGCGAGTCGGGGCTGAAAAAGGCCGTGGTAACAAATGAATCGGGAACAAGTCCATTATTAAACTCGCAATAAAAGAAATAAAGTCTGCAGGCTCTAACAGATCTTCAATTAAGGCGGGGCTTTACGAGCAGATTAGGTATTTAGTGCGGGCAAAAGTTGCTCAGAACGCCCGTTGGAAACGTGTGGCGTACGCTTATCGTAAAACGTGCGCGGTCATTGACCCTTGGTGATTGATTCTTTGCATTCACAAACACGTCAAACTTATAAAACCCCGTCGATTTTGCGTCGGGGGTTACAATGTGCTAAAATTTTTGGACAAGATCGAAAAAATGAGACACGAGATAAATATTATAGATACACGTATTTTTTGTTGAAAAAAAAAAACAAAATTAGATTACATTTAATTGATTAGATTAGATTAATTAAATTGGACCAATTAATTAAATTAAATTAAAACAATAATTCAGATAAATTCAGAAAAAATCTGATAAATTCAGATAAATTGAGAAAAATCTGATAAATTCAAATAAATTCTAAAAAAAGTCTGATAAATTCTGAAAAAATCTGGTAAATTCAGATAAATTTAAAAAAATCAGATAAATTCGAAAAAAAATCAGATAAATTTTGAAAAAATCTGGTTAATTCTGATAAAATCAGATAAATTCGAAAAAAAATTAGAAAAATTCTGATAAATTCAGATAAATTCGAATAAATCAGATAAATTCGAAAAAAATCTGATTAATTCTGAAAAAATCTGGTAAATTCAGATAAATTAAAAAAAATCAGATAAATTCGAAAATAAATCAAATAAATTCTGAAAAAATCTGGTTAATTCTGATAAATTCAGATAAAATCAGATTAATTCAGATAAAATTAGATAAATTCTGAAAAATTCAGATAAAATCAGATAAATTCAGATAAAATCAGATAAATTAAAAAAAATCAGATAAATTCGAAAAAAAAACAGATAAATTCGAAAATAAATCAAATAAATTCTGAAAAAATGTGGTAAATTCTGATAAATTCAGATAAAATCAGATAAATTCAGATAAATTCTGAAAAATTCTGATAAATTCAGATAAAATCAGATAAATTCGAAAAAATCAGAAATATTCGAAAAAAAAATAGAAAAATTCTGATAAATTCAGATAAATTCGAAAAAATCAGATAAATTCGAAAAAAAATCAGAAATTCTGAAAAATTCAAATAAAATCAGATTAATTCGAAAACATCAGATAAATTCGAAAAAAAATCAGATAAATTCTGAAAAATCTGGTAAATTCTGATAAATTCTGATAAAATCGGATAAATGCGAAAAAAAAAATTGAAAAAATTTTGATAAATTCAGATAAATTCGAAAAAATCAGATAAATTCGAAAATTCATCAGATATTCTGAAAAAATCTGATAAATTCAGATAAAATCAGATAAATTCGAAAAAATCAAATAAATTCGAAAAAAAATTCAGATAAATTCTGAAAAATTCTGATTAAATCAGATAAATTCGAAAAAATCAGATAAATTCGAATTTATCAGAATTAACCACATTTTTTCAGAATTTATTTGATTTATTTTCGAATTTATCTGTTTTTTTTCGAATTTATCTGATTTTTTTAATTTATCTGAATTTATCTGATTTTATCTGAATTTTTCAGAATTTATCTAATTTTATCTGAATTAATCTGATTTTATCTGAATTTATCAGAATTAACCAGATTTTTTCAGAATTTATTTGATTTTTTTTTCGAATTTATCTGATTTTTTTTCGAATTTATCTGATTTTTTTTAATTTATCTGAATTTACCAGATTTTTTCAGAATTAATCAGATTTTTTTCGAATTTATCTGATTTTTTTCGAATTTATCTGATTTTTTAAATTTATCTGAATTAATCAGAATTTTTCAGAATTTATCTGAATTTTTTTCTAATTTATTTGATTTTTTCGAATTAATCTGAATTTATCACATTTTTTCAGAATTTATCTGATTTTTTTTCGAATTTATTTGACATATTTTCGAATTTATCTGATTTTTTAAATTTATCTGAATTAATCAGAATTTTTCAGAATTTATCTGATTTTTTTTGAATTTATCTGATTTTATCTGAATTTATTAGAATTTATTAGAACTTATCTGATTTTATCTGAATTTATCAGAATTAACCAGATTTTTTCAGAATTTATCTGATTTATTTTCGAATTTATCTGATTTTTTCGAATTTATCTGATTTTATCAGAATTTTTCAAAATTTATCTGAATTTTTTTTCGAATTTATTTGATTTTTTCGAATTTATCTGATTTTATCTGAATTTACCAAATTTTTTCGAATTTATCTGATTTTTTCGAATTTATCTGATTTAATCAGAATTTTTCAGAATTTATCTGAATTTTTTTTCGAATTTATTTGATTTTTTCGAATTTATCTGATTTTATCTGAATTTATCAGATTTTTTCAGAATATCTGATGAATTTTCGAATTTATCTGATTTTTTCGAATTTATCTGATTTTATCTGAATTTATCAGAATTTATCAGATTTTTTTTCTAATTTATCTGATTTTATCAGAATTTATCTGATTTTTTTTTATTTATTTGATTTTTTCGAATTTATCTGATTTTATCTGAATTTATCAGAATTTTACTGATGAATTTTCGAATTTATCTGATTTTTTCGAATTTATCTGAATTTATCAGAATTTTTCTAATTTTTTTTCGAATTTATCTGATTATTTCGTATTTATCAGAATTTTTCAGAATTTATCTGATTTTTTTTCGAATTTATCTGATTTTATTTTAAATTAGTTCAATCTAATTTAATAATTAGTTTATATTAATATTTAATGTAAATTAATTTAATCGTATTTAATAATTAATTTATATTTAAATTTAATTTAAATTAATTTAATCTAATTAAATTATTAACTTATAATAATATTTAAATTAATTTAATCTAATTTATTTTACATAGTACGTGTGTGTTATATTTTTTAATAATCGACTAGAAGGACAAAATAAAGATTATAATATTTATTATCTAATTACAAATAAATTAAACCCCCTACACGCTTCTGAGATTTGGAAATTCACAATATATGTAAGTACTCCTAAATAATTCAAACGCGCGTGTTTAACCGTAGTGGAGGTGAGATCGAAGTGCACAGGTCCGACGCTGACAGTGGTCACCGGCGTTCTGAGTGCGTGCGGTAATGCTCCGTGGGAATTAAAATTCAATTAAAAATCATTAAATAAACTTATCGATAAAATACCTATATATAGCCATCCGTTTGAATGTTATGTATCAAATAAAGTACTCTAAATGTTTATTTTTGTCCTAGTTTTACAAAAATTTAAATGGAAGGAAGAAAATTAGGCATATTTAAAAAAAAAAAAACTATCGAGAAAAAAAACAATTATCATGTTTCTGTTAATAAAGATCTCTTGTTCAAAGATTGAAGTTACACATACTAAAATATAAAGTAGTAGATCTTCTTAAAAGTTTGCTATATTAGGCTTTGAAAAACATACATTTCACTTACCATAGCGCCTTAATACGAGAAATGCCTGTTCGCTATATAGTTGCAGTGGAGTCGTGCGGGCACCGCACGCGCCTTGAGAATTTTTCAATAGAAAATTACTATCTGGAGCGTGGGCGGCAACGTGTCGAGTGGTATTACAGATTAGAAATGGTATGCACTGAGATTTTCTACAGGGTTAGAGCGCTTTCTCACACAAGCCCGATTCTAATCCGTGAAATGACGGTCCGGCGTAGCCGTAGTATTTTGTTTTGTACGTTTTTGTTCGTCATCGGACAGTTTTTGACGGATCGATGAGGTTCGATGATGGTAGGTAATACCTCTATGTCATTCTGTAGGTTTCATATGATACTATTATGGATTTTAATGATGTAGACGAAAGTTTGTGTCTTCACGTAAAACCTCAGAATAAACCTGCTTAACGCAACTGGGCATTATATTATAGCCTAATGTTAATAAACTGAGATAGATATATGTATATGTATTTAATATAATATAGATACTTAGGTAACAGATACCTACCAATTCCTTTGTGTTTCATAACAAAACTGCATTTTTTTATGATCTACACTAGCCACTAGCCATTGAAATCGATCCACAGAACGATCTAGCTCAAAAGTCTGCATAAAAGGCGACGAATACGGATTCCAGGTGATTTTTTTACCGCTACCGACATAATAGTTAGAGTCACAAAGGAAAATCGTACAAGTTCCAGGGAGTTTCGTAACTGACGAATAAAGAGCTTATAAGAATTTACTGTGATGGACAAAGACCCGACTTTTCAACTCATTGTTATCTTCAACCAGGTCTCGCCTGAACTTTAATGAAGTATTTTTTGCGAGACCATTACTAAAGCGCCCTTGGATAAAGGAGTTATTCGGTTTAATAAAGAAAATGCAGATTTATAAATCTACATCAATTATTCAGGTGCTTGTTAAAAGTTTTCCTTAATAATGTGGTGGCTGTTGTAATGTTCTCTTTTTACTCAATGGGGGCATAATTTGCTACAAATAAAAGTACATATGCAGGTAAATTATGAACTAGTAGGTACGATGATGATGACCTATATTAGGTATAGTCCGTGCCAATTGTACCTACGTGATACAAAATGGATATTAAAACATCTGAATAATTGAATACTACTTTCGGGCGAAACAGACTTGTACCTATGCAAGAGATATAAAATTATGTTATTCTTCCCTACGCATTTCTGCTGCTGAGATCATAAATTGGTCATTGCGCAAGGTTCAAGTTCTTTTATCGCAGACTGTATTGACATGTTATTATTGTAGAGGTAGTCCTAATTTGATAATTAAAGTTCTAGCGATTGCGATTCTTGTTCGAGTAGAAAGTAGGGAAGTTTAGCGCATTCTTTAGCTAACTTAATAAGTCGACAGTGTAACAGAAACCCATTTAGCAAACTTTTACATTGTGATAAAGTTCAAAAGAGTGAAAGTTAGAGTAAATTAAACATAGTCTGGTATTGTCGTTACCGAGCGTAATTATGAAGACGGAAGGGGTGAACGAAAAGGGAGTGATTGAGGGTGGTCGATTTTCAATTTGCATTTGAATCGCGGTGTCTGAGCGTCGGGCTGCGGGCTTTTGTCGACAACAAAAGCTACATATTAATTTATATGCATGGAGAATAGACAATATGAACCGATACATGAACGCTAGCGTGTTTACAATGAGTCCAAAAATTGATTTATCGCAAAATCAATTTGCACTAGCACAAATTGATACGACGAATCCTCATTCAAAACAGGTGTTATACTAGTAATTTAGGCTAAAGGAACATTAATGTTAATACAAAACAATGATTTATGGATTAAATTTGTAATTTAGTAAGTAGGTACTTACCTACTTACTAAATTATAAATAAATGTTTGTGCATAGGTGTATACAAATATATTATGTCTCCTAAATCTTTATTAGAATGCTTTGATTATTCCAAAGTTCAGTAACATAACCTGCCTCTAATTAGGTAGTTAAGGCAGTTACACTCACAAAAGCGACATTTATTTCCCTTGGGTCCAACTTCACATAGTTTTTGTGCGATTTGCCGCTTTGATTACAAAGAGTTATTTTGTGTACATATAGAGACATAATGTTTTATATTATGTACCTATCTTGGGATCTATTTCAACAGAGGGACGAATGATATTGCTTGGGGAATTTATAAGATTAAACGAGAAATTGTAAAAGTTATTAAAAAAGGGTTAGTGATAATAAAGTTATTGATAGTTGGTGAGTGTACCTATCATTTGAAATTACAGTAACTTTAAAAGCTTTAATATAAAATTTTTGTTTTCTTTCTTCATGTCGGTATTTTTTTATTAGATCCAAAGTAACCCTACCTTACAACTTAGGTACATTTTTTTTAAACAACGGAGTATTTAAGTAGGTCAGTAAGACGCTCTCCTGATGGTAAGAGATAACGCTGCCCATAATTAGAACAGTGCTACCTAGTGCACTGCGCCAACGGTTCTTGTGAGCCATGTAAGATGTTAAGACTCTTCAGCCCAGTAATTTCACTAGTTACAGTGCCCTCCTACCGAAGCACAGTAATGTTTGCACATCACTGTTCAGGCGGTAGAATAACTGGCAATGTTGGGGTACCCACCTAGTCGACCACCGGCAAAGGAAGTCTACCCCCGGTAAATACACCCCCCCCCGTAATTTAATTTGATAGGGCTGATTTTGACCATGTCTCACCTGTCTACTTGATTGAAGACGTTGTCACACATATTCCTGATTAAACCTATAAAGACCTATTTAACCCTTTAACATGGAGACCTTATTTTGCAAGTTAAACGTATGAAAAGGTATAGTATTGTGTGTTTGCCATTTTTATTTGATTGCGTTATAAAGATTTTGCAACGTGGCAGAAGATATGACTAGTAACAAAATATAAAGCTTTTACGAGTTGTTGTAGCAAAACTAGCAAAGATAAGAGCGATGTAGGTTTTTTTTTTTTATAGTTAATTTTTGTTTTGCATTGCACTGTTATATTTAAGACTAGCTTACGCTCGCGGCTTTGCCCGCGTGGCAAAATCCTT
The DNA here is from genome assembly GCA_947507615.1 of Hemithea aestivaria. NCBI lineage: Eukaryota > Metazoa > Arthropoda > Insecta > Lepidoptera > Geometridae > Hemithea > Hemithea aestivaria. The sequence continues at coordinate 10,320,893 of OX382323.1, forward strand.
TCTTAGCGGAGGTCTACGTCATAAAACCTATCTGTATGCCAAACTTCAACTCAATCCGTCCAGCGGTTTGGTCTGTGCGTTGATGGATCAGTCAGTCAGTCACTCTTTCCTTTTATATATTTAGACTAGTGAATCCGTGTGAACTTCGATTCGCGTAACATTATCCGTGTTCTTCTACTATATTATACCATTAATATAAACCTTCCTCTTGAATAACTCTATCTTTTTAAAAGAACCCGCATCAAAATCTTTTGCGTAATTTTAAAGATCTAACCACATAGGGACCACTATCATACCCACATAGGGACAGACACCGGGGGTACCGGGGGTAGACTTCCTTTGCAGGAGGTCGACTAGGTGGGTACCCCAACAGTGCCAGTTATCCTGAGCAGTGATGTGCAAACATTACTGTGCTTCGGTAGGAGGGCACTGTAGCTAGTGAAATTACTGGGGTGAGGAGTCTTAACATCTTATGTGTTTGTTGCCTCTTCTTGTAGACTCTCAAGTAGGAAGCGTTGGGGCAGTGCACTGGGTAGCACTGTACTAATTATGGGCAGCGTTATCTCTTGCCATCAGGAGAGCGTCTTGCTTGTCTTCTTACTTCGTTGTATAAAAAAAAAGACAGACGGGGAGGCGACTTTGTCTTATACTATGTAGTGATTAGCTGTATCCAGCGGTTTTACCCTTTGAAAATTGGTTTAGCTGTTAAGAGGCAACAAACACATATACGTGTACCTACTCAAGCATATTTCACAGTTATGATATAAGTAGGATAGGAAGTAAACATCAAAAACGACACGACACAACACGAACGTTAACAACGACACAAGGAAAACTTACACGAAATATTAATATTTAATAACTGAACTTTTCAGTTGAAATGCATATTCGCACAGTTGATGATATTAGTCGGATAGGAAGTAAGAAGTAGGAAGTAAACATGTTTACGTTAACATCGACACATAGAAAACTTACACGACATATTAATATTTAATAACTGTGAACTTTTCAGTTGAAATGCATATTCGCACAGTTGATGCGATCCCCTGTTGACTGAGACAGAGACAGATATTACTAATATTATAAACGTGAAAGTTTGTAAGAATGGATGTATGGATGTCAGGATGTATGTTTGTTACTCTTTCACGCCTGCGCACTTCACTGCTGTCTTATCGCGGGTGGACCGATTGAGCTAAAATTTGGTATAGAGATAGCTTAGACCCTGGAAGAACACATGGGCAAAGTACAGCGGGTAAAACCGCTGGGCGCCGCTAGTATAATATGAAAATAATAACCGGGGGTAAACTTCTTTTGCAGGAGGTCGACTAGGTGGGTACCCTAACAGCTATTCTTCTAGCAGTGACGTGCAAACATTATTGTGCTTCGGTAGGAGGGCACTGTAAGAGAAATTACTCGGATGAAGCGTCTTAACATCTTATGACTCTAGAATAAGAAGCGTTGGTGCAGTGCACTTAGAATTATACATTGTGAAATCCTGGGTAACACTGAACTGATTACAGACAGCGTTATCTCTTAATATCAGTAGAGCGTCTTGCTCGTCTCTTAATTCTTTGTTTAAAAAGAAATAAATAGACCAAGCGCTAGTCGGGCTACTCGCAATATAGGCTTCCGTAGTACTGGCAAAACATAATATATGTATGTCGGAGAAAGGCAAATACGTAGATGTGCGACGTCACTTATTTTATTATAAAGACAACGTGATTGATGTTTGTGAGTTATCAATGATCAAAGTCAATGTCGATGTATCTGTCAGTAGTGCGTTTGACCGATTGTCAATTGTGAAGTCATTTTTCTCTTGTTCGGGACATCGCCAGCGTCATACGAGCGTACTGACTGATTAATAAAATCATCATTATATCCATGGCAATCCATCTGAATCTGCGACATGTATTAACTGCCTAAACTTTCATCAACGAAATCTTTAAAACTAATAACTGCTATAGTTTTTCTGAAAAGTTCTTGGTTGAAACCAATGTTGATTTTTTCAGTATTTGAAAGCCATTAAGTTCAATAGGAATAAAGCCCCTCTTTATGCAAAAAAAAAAGTTTTAAACTTTAATATCTTTCAAACGTAGCAATAAATCGTAAATGTTTCTTAGCAACCCATACCACATTTTATAATTTTCATCCTTATCTTACGTATACGGGAGGTACTTAATTAGTTAATTTAAACTTATTTTTTGTTACCTTTCTCTTACCCTGATCCTTACCCTTCTCTGTTCAAAATTTCAGCTTTATAGGACTAACTGTTTCTCCGCAAAGCCGCGGACAGACAAAACTAAACTATAAGGCTTCCTTGACTACGGAACCCTGAAAACATTTCACCGCTATGTGAAATAAAAATTTTAAGCAATTAAGGTGAACGAGACGAACACTTATACTTCACTTAATTAAACGTCATGTCACTTTTACGCATTGACATCCCATTACAACTCTCCCATACGAATTTAATTACCATTTTGCACTTCGTTCGAGCCGAGAGACATAATTGAGTCATGCAATATCCGAATACTGAAATCATCTGAGGGCGGAAATCGGTGTCAAGATATTTATTGCATTTTTAAAATAACCAATAGGTACATCTACATCATATGTATTGTTATCAAATGCAGTTGTATCAATATGTATTGTTATCAAAGCAAATCCATCGGATATAGGTAATTATTGAGGTCAAAAAAAAATTGTGACCTGCTTTTTTTTTTATTATTTATTTTATTTGTTGTTTGTTCAAAAGGAATTGCGACAAATAGGTAATCGCATGTGTGTAAACGCACATACGATTCTCTTACATATTATCTACTCGTAAATACATTTTAGCCCCATTTTAGGATTACCACCTATCACCATATTCATGGACTTTTTGGTAACATGATGATAACTAAATTTTTTTTAGTCTATTATGGGAAAATTCACATCCATAGTGCAAGAAATCATGCACTGTATTCCCTGAAACATACGCTTAGATCTAAGACGGCGATAATATTCGGGTTCGAGCAGATTAAAAGTTAGGCTTGAAGAGGAAAATATCATTATCGTATAAACTTTCGCGTTCTCCGTATAAGATCTATATCTCACTTGTTAGCCAAACTTCATATTTATGCAATAGGACTTGCAATTTTAGAGAGGTCGATCTCTACTTAACAGATTTTTTAAATATTAGCTGATGAATAATATGAGCTTGACTCTCGCCTAAGAGCCTAACACTTGCAATTATTAGTCGCGATTCGCTTTGACAGCGCGATTATTTAAAACATTAATATATAATATCGTATGTGCGTTTACGCTCTTAATTTAAGCTATAACGCTGGCCCATTACGGTATTGTCTAGGTACTCGAACAGATACGAAAACCTATAGAAAACACACCACTGCACTACACTCGTCATCCTGAGATAGGTATAGGATGTTAAGTCAGTTAATCTAAAACGAATTTCCTATTTGAGTGTATATTAACTTTTAATTTAACTCTACGGACCATAATATCTTGTTCAACTTATCACGTATTGGTGTTATTAGATTCAATATCGATATTCTTTGTGGCAGTAAATTGAGAGCTCGAAGATGTCCTTAGAGAATAAAAGTGCATTTAGGTCATATAGTTCGAAGCTTTGTGACACATAATTATTTACGAAGCTTTAATTCTTAGATAATTCTGTGTAAAATAAATTTTACGAGTTTATATTTCAAAGTTTGTCATATCGTGCGAGCGAGAGGATTGCGCGCCAGGAAAGGAGCCTTAATATTTACAACTGCTTGTACCTTTGTTACGCTTTTAAAAATACGGTGGTGCATTTTTGCATCCTTAAACAGTTGGAACGTATTTTAAGACTCAATTAGTTATTGTTCCGTTTCATTTCAGATACTCGGCGAAGAAAACAATATTACTCAGAAGAACAAATTTCAAAACTAAGTGCTGCTACCATTGAAAGATTTATTATAGAAATTGTTCCATAATTGACTCAACTGTCTGGACTATTGAGTCTTAAGGCTTATGCTTGAAATTAAGTGGTTCTGAAAAATTACTGATTCCTTTTAAATTTTATTGAAACATTGCTTTTAAATAACCTAAAAATAGAAGTTAAAAACGGCCAAGGATGAGCTCATTTTCTCATATGGGAAACAACACTTGTTAGTTTATAAGTAGGTTTTTTACTATACAACCAGAATTTGTTACATCTAAATATTAACACTGTCAGAGTCAAATCACAATTTAAAGGCTGTGTGGCCATCCTATAATATGTTGCAGTTTCAGGTCGTCGAGATTACTACAAGGCCTGTAACATGACCTGACGACTACCTCTCACATATCCTATAGGATACAGCCGAAACCCACAGTTTACGAATTCACGGTAGCGTCCAGGCGAAAAGTTTTTGCCACACTGAGATTTGTACCCTCCAAATCACAAACCGGACATACGACCGACGACCACTGGGCCATGACCGCTAACAAACCAATACAGTGTATTATCGTGATCATGTAAGGACCACCGACCTTATTGCAATGGGGACTGCCAGAACACCAGCGATGTGTGTCTCACACGCAGCACAATGCCGAGACAGCTCCCATTCGGCGGGTTAGTAGTGCATCTTTATTGTTTTACTAGCTGCGCCCAGCGATTTTACCCGCTGTACTGTAGTCTATGTCTATCTCTATATCAAGTTTCAGCACAATCGGTCCACCCGTTTAGGCGTGAAGAAGTAACAAACATACACACTCACAACCTTCCCCTTTATAGTATTAGTGTGATGTCTTAGTTTGTGTCTCATTTTAAGCCACCGAATAAATGTTTTTCTTTCTTTCAATTCTTTAAGGTATGAAACTAAAAAAAATATTATCTATAGATACATCTAAAGTAATATACATAATATACAACGCGGGAAGCGCGAAGTTTCATTTCGAATTCGTCCTCTCATCTTAGAACAAGGTCTACAAGTTACATTAGCACCATCTTATGCCAACTTAAGGTTCAGGGGACCTTCTCAAATATTATGATCAAAGACAACTCATTAATTAAACCGTTAATGAAGTGCTGTGTAAATGGCAACCTTTTTAAATTCTTAATTAGACATTTGTTTGTACTCGGGTTACTTATTAAGCTAACTGCGCCTAGTGATTTCACTCAAGGAAAAGTTTCTTGTGTTATTGTATTTTTCTCGGAAATTAAAACGTGGGGATGTTTTAAATCAAGAGTGTAAGTTTTGACTGAACAAGCGTGCTTAAACTTATATTAGTCCATCAGAGGAGATTGAGATGAAAAGCCTATAGTAGGAGTAAGGTGTCCCGTTAGTGTATGAGATTTTTAAACAACAGCAATAGGTGTCAAAATTTGGGTAATTTAACATATTATGAAAAATCTAAAAAATAGATTACGCAACGTGTTATATTGAGGGCAGTATATATTTCTATGTGCAAGGAAAGTAGGTAGTCTCAATGCTAGCACGGACCTCGGAAGCTAAGCCGGCGGGATTCGTTCGCGGTTTTTCTTTTCTCAACAACTTCCCCTTCCGTGACCGCGTAATCCCGACAAAGTTGTCATACTTACATTTCTGTATAACAAAAGCATTAATTAGCCTCGGGCCAGGTATAATTGCTTAATTATAAATCTAGGCACATACACAGATCTCAGATTTTTTATTATGAAACGTAAGCTTTCTAGGTAATATTTTATGCGTGGGTGCGTTAGTGCTTAGGGATATTTTTTTATTCTACGAACATAAAAAGATGCTCCTAAGCACACGTATATCACTCCCGCGCTGCACTTAGTGCACATGTAAACGCGCATTGTCATAAAACGCGCATTGTCAATTTCACGTTTTGTATTGTTTCGGAGTTTGACACTACGCGCTTACCTTTGCACGAAGTCACGAAGGGGAACTAAATAGTGCTCCAAAAAAATTATTTGCACCTAACACGGAGAGAAAAAAATTAAAACAAATTTACATCTTAATCTCTCTCTCTCTTCTCATTTTTTTTAAAAAGTGTTTGTTATTAAAAATAATAATAATCAGTATAAAAGAATAGCGCGTCAGAACATAGAATCATGTTTTTTTGTGTATCATATTTTTACAATAATAGTCTTACAATAACTAGTTCATAGATTTCATTGTTCATAGTTGTATTTTGGCGTCACGCGACGAAGTAATGGCTTGGTAAATCTCAATAACTCGCGGTGGAAGAAACGTCGAGCAACCGCACCTTGATGCGTTTAAAGGAGCCCTTTGTCCGGCAATGGACGCCTTCCGGCTAATAAAGAGGAACAAATAATCCTCACTAGTTCAAACGATTTCTCGACCCTCGCCTTCCATCATAAAGCAAAACTCTTGAAACCCGTATTCAATGAACACCTCTCCTTGACCGAGTAACTTTTTAACGCCAAATGTATGTATATTTCCTTCGTCTTAAAAATTTGTATTAATTTTTCGTAGACGCAACAGTTCCAACGCCGCCGGTTTGCTTTTAAAAATTTCTAAAGAGACCTCTAGAAAGAAAAAATTCTACCTTGCATGTTTCTACAGAACTGTAAATAATGCTGCAAAATCTCGAAAATGCATCGTTTGTTTTTGTAGGCGTATCGAATAGTAACTTTAATTGGAATTTTGATTTTAATATTATAATGTCTAATAATCCCTAACTGGTGGAAAGGCCTCGTACTCGTAGTGTTATATTGCATGGCACTGTGGCAGTTCCACTTAATATTGCTATTGTAATTACTTGCCACATCATGTCATGTATCGTGCTTGTCTTTATCACCTACTTGTACATAATCTACTATAAGAAAGCATCCAGTCTTTAAGTTCACGGTGTTCCAATAATCATCAGGAACATTTTACATTGAATAGAGGAGCATTTTTATATTGGAAGAACTATATCGATTTACTTTCTCCTCACGTAAATATGTCGTTACACACGTAAGTAACAGGACTAGGAATAAAATTAACTCGCAGTGAAAGGACAAAGCCATGATTCGAGAATAAAAGTAGGCCCTAAACGTAGAGTCCCTTCCGGCGGGTTATACGTGCGTGTTCCTATCTAATCCCACATTCTGAACTCCCGTTGCCTACCGGCAGGCATGCACTATGCAATCCTTTTGTGGTGACGTGACCACAATAATTATAATAAGTTAATTCTGATAATATTATAATTATTAAACCCATATTATTGGTTGAAAATATTCGTATGTTTGCAATTTAAATTACGAAAAACTAAAGTCTAGATTAGAAAAAGCTAGTTAATCGTTAAGTTACATTTTATTTTCAAACATGGATATGAGTGACTTATCACAAACTAGACAACCGATTTTTACTAAAACGGAGTTACTAACCAGCTACGTAGTATACTATAAAGGTAAGTACCTAAGTGCAGTCAGTACCTTTTTAGAAAGTAAGAGGAGCAGATTTTATAAGTATATCAAAAACATAAAGAAAACCTGTAACAGAGTTCTTACTATTGATCACACACTTATGTCCTTCGAAACGGGTTGACCGATTTTTTATGTCATTTTTGTGTACCTATAGGTAGGTCTGAGTAGGTCGTAAAGTACTTTTCAACAGAAGGGAATGGAGAGTTGCGCCGATTATAATCTAGTACCTAACTACATAAGTATTTAAAATTTAATTATCTTCTATAACAATACGGATTCATCTGTCAATGTTCTTCTGTGCAGATTTACAGATACTTTTTTATATCCCTGCGACCTGTGTCTATTCCCGTTTTAAGATTCATCGAAGGCAAAATGTCACCAAACGGCGTTGATAAATGATGACGTCCTACTTTGGCAATTTTCCACTTTCACCGTTCCTATAGAGATTTGCTTTTTATGCGCGTGAAGGACTACCTCTATAAACACAATAGAACCGTCAATGTATTTGTTAAGATATTAGAACGATACCACACGAGCGACAATGTAGCTTGCATATCCAAATATATAAAACGAAAGAATGACTGATTGACTGACTGATTGATCTATCAACGCATAGACTAAACCGCTGAACAGATTGGGTTGAAATTTGGAACTCAGATAGGTTTATAATGTAGACCTCCGCTAAGAAAAGATTATGACACGCGGGCAAAGCCGCGAGCATAAGCTAGTAATATTATATACATTTTCAAATAAATTTTACGACAATAAATCAAGCGCTAGAAGCGCTGCGCAGCAAAGTACAGCTTTATAAAATTGTGATGTAAAAGTACGTAAAAAGTGCCGTGATTGAAGCGCACACTTAGGGTACACATATCATGACATATCCCACATGGAGAAATGTTCTAAACAAAATCATTATAAATCTCCTAAAAAGTTACACTGATATATGCTGGGTCTGTAGTTTGGGGTAGTTAGCTGAACTTTATGCGAAGCGATTAATAAATTATGATGCTCTGTGGCAGAGCGAGTAAAGTTAGCAATAATTTATTCTTATTTCCGTTACGGGCATATTTACCTAAATAGCTGGGTCGACCCGACTGTGGTCAGTGGTATAATATATGTGTGGATATAAAGGTTAGGAAATATTTAGTAGTAGAAAGCTATAGGTATATACACAAAGTAAAGAGGTAACCAAAGACGACTACTAGCTTTTCAGTTTGAAATTGGCACCTTACTTGCTTACTCGGTTTGGCAGCGCTTGGTGGTGCAAAAAATACTTTCAGAATTTAAGTATGATTTAAAAAATAATAAAGTTAACCGGAAAGGAGTAGTAAAAAAATACAGAGTACACATTTTATTTTTTCATTCTAGTCAGTCATACCTACTCTTATATTTCGATCTCCATACATTACATTACGTAGTTCATCCAAGTATTTACAGAATATTTCCACAAAAAAGGTAAAACAAAGGCAGGATTCAATATACAACGCTATTAAAACCAAAGCCTTTGCTCCGGTATCAAATGTTCTGGTTTTGCCCAAAAATCTAATAACCGTAGTAAAATTGTAGCCTTGTATTTGTTTATTCATGAACTATGTATCGAATTCTTGTGTGTGTTTCATTTATTAGCTTTCCACACGGAATGGGTGTGTTACAACGGGTAATATGATGTACACACGGCATTTGCTTTGTTGCTGCCTCTTTATCACTCGGTATACGTTTTAGTGCGAAAGATCCTTTGCAATCTTCTAATACACAACGTTGCAAAAGTATTGCATCACTGAACACGAATTTTCAGGAAAGGAATGGAGATGGATGTCTTTTGAAGTTTTATCACAACAGCATGTCTTTGGATTTTTGGCAAAGATTCACGTAATGTGCTATCGTAGGAAAGTATGAGAGAAATTCATTAATTCTTATTTAATAGGCATTCATGATTATGTTCACATTTCCTAATGGACACTTATCCACTTTAAAGCAAAGTGAATAAACAATTTGTGTAGGAAAAGCTTTCCAAAATATTTTTATGTATTTTTTTTTTTTATGTGATGAAGCAGAAGACGAGCAAGACGCTCTCCTGATGTTAAGAGATAACGGCTGCCCATAATCAGTACAGTGTTACCTAGGATTTCACAATTATGTGAAATTCTAAGAGCACTGCACCAACGCTTCTTACTCAAGAGTCATAAGATGTTAAGACTCTTTAGCCCAGTAATTTCACTAGCTACAGTGCCCTCCTACCGGAGCACAGTGATGTTTGCACATCACTGCTCAGGCGGTAGAATAACTGGCACTGTTGGGGTACCCACCTAGACGACCTCCTGCAAAGGAAGTCTACCCCCGGTAAAAAAAACAAAAACGTTAAATAAAAACTATTAAAATTATGCTTTCACTTCAAAATGAAGCCATAAAATGGTTCTCTATATTCGAACATTTATTACCGAGGATATACCTGCGAGTAAAATTCGATATTTTATGAGCATTGTATATTTTTGATAGAGGTTTTTGTATAAAGCGATACTTTGCGTGCCAGACGGTTCGGCGGCTTGGCGGCTTCCATACCTGCATGGTCGGCCGCCAATAAACTATAGTTTATTTTGAAATAATGCCAATTTTAATCGGTGTATGTCTGTGGCTTCGTAGCTCGCAAGCGGGTTAACCAATTTTACTTTAGTTTTATTGGCATAGTGACTTCAACAAGAGTGGTTATCGCAGCTATTTTTCTAGAAAGCAGAACATCTAGCCATTTTAAAAGTCTTTTCTGTTTCATGAAAAGATATATAGACGAAATCTATTAATATGGATGTTATGGACTGATGGGAAAATTGGGTATTGATTATGTTTAAGTTACGTGGTTTGGTAAACTAGGTTCAAAAATGGATGGTACATGTAAGAGGTAAGTCAAAACAATTACATGTAAGAGGTAAGTCAAAACAATTATGAAGACTTCCGCATCAGAAGCATAAAATCATGCGTAGAATAGGTTAAATGTAAAGACAACATAGCATCATTAATTCTTTAAAATGTTAGTTATATTAGTTGCTGTGTTAAGCTATAGGTTACTTTTGTGACAACATCAGCTCGAATGACTTGGGCGCTTCAAGAAGAGTCTTGAGAGATGACAGCGCATAGGACAGGCAGGAGTGGCAGTCTTCTTGTGTCGAAGGTCAAGACTCAGTATGGATCGCTGTGCCTTCTTAGTTAGTTTTCATTACCAAAATACGCATCTCCCTAGATATCACCTTCAATGTAATTTCCTATAAGTCATTATCAGCCCTAGTTACACAGTCCATTTTAATATTAAGCTGACACGAGAACGTGTAATCGTAACACTTACTGCATACGATATCTTCGTCAACAATTGATGATTCAATTAGGAATTATTATTGAATTATTGATAAGCTACAAAATCCATTACCACAAAGAACCGGCAATCGCTTTGTTCGTCAACGCGTATAATATATGGACAGCAATCATTCAATTTATGAGACTGCATCGGGTTTTGTCCGATGTCATTGATCTTTCATGGTGATCTGCGATCGGACTATGGATAGCTTTTAAATGGAATTTTAAATCTACACAGGTACTATACAGAAATGGATTAGTAGGTATAGTTGTGTATAAGTCAATGCAATTTATGCACATTTTATTGCCTACATGTACTGTCTTATTTTTCATAAATAAAAAAAAACTAATTCTAGATCGGTTCGAATTTCTATACACGGGTACGAATTTATCAATTGATGTCCAAGGCAGTTTTTCTGTGATTGTCCCATAAAGATAGAAAAAAAGTATTTTTTACAAGCTTTATATTACTTTCACCTGTCTGTTGTCTGTCTGTCTGTCTGTCTGTCTGTCTGTAATCAAATCTTGCAAGTTTAATTTGACCCACTTCCCGGTTTCCAATTGAGCTGAAAATTTGCATGCGTGTGTAAATCGGATGACAATGCAATATTTTTATGACATCGAGCTGATTTGATGATGGAGCTGGAAGGTGGCCATAGGAACTCCGTCATTAAACACGCAACCCCATCGAGTTTGGGCTCATTTGATTCGTATTGACGAGTACTTTATGATACAAGTCGATAATAATAATTAAAGCTTGTTTTTAAAAAGTATTTTTAAAATTTCACTTGTTTAATGTATAGGATGACCGAGATCACGTGATGGCTAGACACGTTTGATCAATCTTTAAAGACTTCATTGTGCCTACTGTACACTGTAAAAACACTATGCAACGAATCAATTAATCACTGCTATTTTTATTGCATAAAGAAGCTCAACACTAATAATAAAAACGCACCTATGCAAACTCATTACAAGCTTTATGTGTCTGTCTGTCTGTCTGTAATCAAATCTTGCAAGTTTGATTTGACCCACTTCCCGGTTTCCAATTGAGCTGAAAATTTGCATGGGTGTGTAAATCGGATGACAATGCAATATTATTATGACATGGAGCTGATCTGATGATGGAGCTGGAAGTTGGCTATAGGAACTCTGTCATTAAACAACGCAACCCCATCGAGTTTGGGCTCATTTGATTCGTCTTGACGAGTACTATATGATGCAAGAAGGTAATGATAATTAAAGCTTGTTTTTAAAAAGTATTTTTAAAATTTCACTTGTTTACAATACCTATTAGGTACTATTCTCATAGACTTATTCTAACTTAAGCAATCCTTACTATTATTGTCAGTGGTAATCTTATTGAAGTCTACATTTTGTAAAAAGCGGGAGTAAACACACTTGACTCTATAAATTCGTTTTCTCGATTCACTCTCGTAGATTCAAAGTGGAGCCGTGCGGCGCCGCCGGTGACCGTAACAAAGACTCCGTTTCAACTTTTAAACATCTTCCACTCACAAAAGCTGTAATTTTTCTGTGGATTATCTTCACGACAATGCATCTACTTTGAAAATTTAAGCAGATATGTGCTATTTCCATAAATAAAACTGTAGGAAGAGGCGGAACCGAAGAAACAATGTTTAATTTACAAAATTGTCTTGGGTAGGTACAAATCGGGTAGGCACCACAGACGAAGTTGTGATTTCGAACTAAAATTAAGTTATCAATTAAAACGCACACAAATGCAAGCAGTTTTAACGGTGATGAGCCGTCACTGACGTCGCAATGACTACTTGACTGTACTATAAAAATGACATCACGAATCTCCCTCTTTGTTCTCCTAGCAAACTAAATCCATATAAGTTTAATTTTTAAATATTAACTATTCTAAGTAAACACATTGTGCGTTTCTGTAATTTCTAATGCAAATATGTATTTAGTGCTAGATAAAATTTTATTCTAATTATTTGCACTAGTATCTTCTGCACCAGTTGCTTATAGAAAATGCTATAAAATTTGCATAACAAACGAATAATAATTATAATTGCTTGGCTTCGATAAAACAAGATACTCGTATTTACGCTTAACTAGATAACTTTGGATATTGTGGAAACTAAAAATATACAAAATATTTCGTTACGTGGGTCGCTTTTGGAATGACTGGTTTAAAATAATATACCTACTTTATTTTTAACAGTAAAAAGAAACATTATATGGAGCGGTACAGGCAAAGAATACAATTGTAACCATCCTGTATGTTTCACTAATCAAAATCCTTAAACTAAAATAATGTTCGTTGGTGACAGTTACCGAAAAAAATCTTATATAAAAAAAACTAAAAAAAAAAAAAGTTTCTCCTCTAACAAAGAACTTAATAGAATATAGAATGTTTCTCTAAGAGCGGGTTAAACGTTTATCTTACAACTCTGAGAAACTTGGATAATTGGAGTGGTTTTCAATTCGCTCGAGCAGTTCAAACTTGATACGAAAGAGGCTGTAGATTCACTTACAATATTAAGTAGGCAATACCTGCAATCTCAGATAACGTTTAAATCATCTTTATTAATTAGCTATTAAATATTAGGTGGATAATTATAATAATATAATCGGTCTATTGTTGCGATTTCTTTAAAGTTTTGGAAAATTGGACTGTTAATCTATAGATAATTATGATGCTACATTGGCATTTGGATTGAAAGAGATTTGGTAAATTTTACCAAAACTTTGAAATGCATATTGAAAAACCCTAGATCTTTGAAGGACCCAGAACTTATCTCTGTACATTTAAAAGGAAACCGTGTGACTGACGCGCAGCTTAAACGGATTTGGAAAAGGAATGCTAAATGGATTTGGTTTAAAAGCACACAGACAGCTGTTATTATAGCTTAAATATTTGCTAAGAAAATGTTTCTCATTGTAACCGAAACCGAGTCTGAGCAAGTTACCTATAAACAAGTGAAATTAAAAAAAAAACTTTCTAAAAACCAGCTTTTATTATTATTACCATCCAGCACCAAAGTACTCGTCAAGAGTCAAGACGAATCAAATGAGCCCAAACTCGATGGGGTTGCGTCGTTTAATTACGAAGTTCCGAGTACAGAGTGTTCACCTTCCAGTTCCATCATCAGATCAGCTCAATCTCATAATAATATTGCATTGTCATCCGATTTATACATGCATGCAAAATTTCAAATCAATCGGATACCGGGAAGTGGGTCAAATTAAAATTGCAAGATTTGATTTCAGACAGACAGACAACAGACAGGTGAAAGTAAATAAAAGCTTGTAAAATTATGTAATAGGGGAGGTAGGGGAGGGATGGGCAGTTGGGAGGCATTGGCACCCCCCTTTTATTCTGATCTGGTCAGATATTTTATATTTGTTCTAATTTGGTAGTTTACTTTACCGGCTGGCAACACTGATCATCTATAGATTATCTGTCATTTCTGTCAGTTATCAAACACAGACACGATTAAAGGTTATGCGCTCGTAACAGTAAATATTTTGTTGTGGTTTCTGATCGTAATTGAGAGAAAATTAACGAAAGGTATGTCTATTCTTTATCATAAATATATACCATATTTACTAACTGATAAATTAAACTGAAAGTCACGATTAAATATCTAAGGTTTTAAAAATACTGGTAACTTATATTGAAAATGAGAGCATCGGGAGCGATGGACACTCTGATGTGAGGGAGGTCTGGGCATGCCCAATGCTCCCTTCTATACGTGAAGCATAAAATACAGACTTTGTATCTGCTTTTACTGCTATTTTAATTATTTTAAATTACAGAAAGATGCCGTTTAAATTCAAATTTAAACGGCAAAAGTTATCGTCAAGATATGACCCTATTATCCAGCCAACTTCAACTCAAGCCCTTCCAGAACAGCCTGAAAGTGAAAATCTAATTGAAGCAGATCCTGGTCCTGTTAATTTAAATAACAATGCTGATGCTGATTCTTCCTCGTTGTTTGCTACAGATCAAATAACAATTGGAGTTGCTGAAGTTATAACCCCTGAAATAGTGAGACCATACCCAAAGGCTTGCCCAAGAAAACTGATTAAAAATTCAAGGAAGAAAGGGAAGACAAGGATATTGACAGACACACCTGAAAAGACACATAAAATTAGCAGAACAAGAAAGACAAACTAAGAACAAGGCTAAAAGAGAGAGACAGGAAAAAAAAAACCTTAAAAATACAGAGAAGAAGCAGATTCCTAAACTTCCACCAGAACTAACATCAAATAGAGTAAAGAGCAGGAGTGATGTAGAAAATGACAGCTCTGATGACTCATTTGTTGAAGAAACATCTGAAGAAGAGTTAGATGAAGATGATGTGATAATGATGGACAGAAATTTTCAAATGAATGTTTTGTGCTCGTTAAATTTAATACAAAAAAGACTGATGTGCATTATGTCGGTCAAATTGCAGACATTAGTCATACCATGGCCACAATAAAATTTATGAGGCTGAGTAAGTTAAGAAACACCTTTTTTTTCCTGATGTAGATGACATAGCTAGTGTGCCACTAGAAGACATCAAAACTAAATTGCCAGGACCAAAGACATGCAATAAAACCAAACGTGGTTGCTCTAAGTACACATTTGATAAACCTTTATGGGTTATACCAAATCTTAGATAAGTTACTATTTAGCATGTTTTTTATTTGTTGTTAACCTTATTTTGTGATGTTTTTATGAATATTTAAAGGCCATGCCCAAGCCTCCCACAGGGTGTGCCCAAACCTCCCTACCATAGGGAGCATTGGGCACTTTTGACTTAGTTCTGAAATGATCTCGTAATTTGGAGACTGATTATAATTTTAAGAAAGTTATTTCTAAGATATCTAGCCAAATGTATGGTGCAATAAGAAATGACATTAAATGTTGATTATATATAAAATCTGATTTTTTATAAATTTAATTGTGAAAAAGTGCCCATCCCTCCCCTACCTCCCCTAAGCCTTAAAGATATTAGCCAAATTCTGAAGTTAACTAAGTCACGGGCGTTCATTGTTCATCATAATAATTATACTAAGAAGTTACTAAGCTGAAAATGTCTGTGGGTCTAAATTTACAAAAGTTTGTGATCTTATACCTAATAGGACTTTCCTTGTTTACTTACTACGAGTACTTTGTTTTAATATAGGTAATAAACAATTAAACTTTGTGTATGGATCACGAGGCTCACTAAATGTTAACGTTGACTTAATAGGTAATACGAGTACGTAGCACGATTCCAGTTCAAACTGAAAATGCATGTAATGAATGATTTTATAGGAATCACACAACCTGTTATCATTGTTGTGATTTAACTTTTGTGTAATTAGTGTAACCTATATTATTGTTGGAGTATAAACCCAAATTATTATTAATCATATCTTTATTTTTTAAGCAAGATACATATTTTATGAATGTATAGGTTCCCTAGGTATATGTTTAAAAATATTGTTACGAGAAGTAATAAGCAGTCGTAGCTTTGTTTGTTTTGGTGGTACGAACAAGAAAAATAATTAAAACATTTAGGAAAAATGAGAAAAGTTGCTATCAAATCATTTAATTTGAACTACTTGTGCAAAAAATAACATTAGGCACAAAGATTAGTAAAATGGGCGACGATTTCCACCGTCCAGCGGAGCGGTGCAGGCCGGTAACGGGGAAGCGAGGGGTGAGGCCTCGCCACCCCTATATTCCAGTCCCCGAGGCTCTCGTTGGCCGAACCCTGGCCCTAGACGATCAGTTTGCCAGCGACCGCCGTCGGCATCCGACGCCTCCAGGCGAGCTCGCCCGCTAGAGCTTGCGATGTGTTCGATCCAAGTTTGTGCGGACTTTATTTAAAGTTGTGCGAAACATGGATAAGAAACGCTATGGACGTACGGGGAGGTTTGTACTATTTTCTTATTCACAAACTTACCTAATTACACACAAATTGGTTTTCCGGGATTTTCATAAGTTTCCGCAGTTCGAACTTCGGGAGGATTGCTGGCGCATGCCATGGCGACCTAGGATTTGAAGACAAATGCGATTGTTATTTTTCTTCGTGTTAGAAAAATCTATTTTATATTTCTACATTTTTGATTTTTTTTGTTATCTACAGATATTGCGTGGAGGGTTCATCGTTTTTTTTTTATATGTATATCTTATTTGCTGCAGACACGTTAAAATTCAGGATACATTTTATATTAATATGACAAAAAATAAGTTCACCAAATAAATAGGTAATGCAATATTTTGTTACATGCTTTGTCTTGCAGCAAATGGTAGCTTTATGTATTTTTAGGTATGCTCATAATTTTTTACAAATTATAATAATTTATAAACATAAGTAACGTATGAAAATGTAGGTAGGCACACAAACCCTACTACCAGGGCCATATAATGGTCGTATTAAGAAAATAAAAATATTATGAAGTTAAGTGGATAAGCTCGAGTTACTAACAGTAAAATACCTAATTCGTAAAATTTTACAAGCTTTTTCACTACATGTACGTTTGACTTAAACTTTAAAATTATGCCTACTCTTTAGCGGGTTACACGTGTTTTAATATTTAACGTACCTTGTCACGTTTCTAAATAAAAGCTAATAGCTTTCTCGTCGACGGAAATTGAGAGAGCCGTAATTTTAACAGCAAATAAATCGGTTTCCTTCGAACGACGCTGTCTAATCATATTAACTCCTATCGAGGTACCTATGATTTGCAGACCTCATAAAGAAAGATATTATTTCGAAGACAAAGGATAAATCTTCGCTGAGATTTCGGCCTGACTTCTGTTGAGATAAAAATAAATGGAAATGTTTTTCTTTCCATTCTTAAAATCCATTATCGTATTGTAAATTGCGTACCTGAGCTCCAGGATGTTTTATAATATTTATGTAAGGACTGATAAAAGGTCTTCGTGCCTACTCGTGCTTCTTTTGTTTTAATCGTGCGTGTTAGAAAAAAACTTTATCTTATTTTGTACATGAGTACCTATTAGAAAATGTCTCAGAGTGACGAGTATAAAACGGTTTTATCTAGGACTATATTGACGTACGAGTAAGTGTGATAGTATATTCCAATCCGTTCTTTGTTATCCTTCATTCGAAAACCCTACATTTTCCGTTAATTATTGAAAATATAATTTTCACAATATTTTCGGCAATTACACTTTAATTGACGGTCGATTCGTCCTTTTGTTTTGCTGGCGCTTTTTGCTACAGTAGCGTTAATTTTACGCGTCATTTTAATTGGTCCTGCACTTTGTACAATGAAGTCCTTTGTCATGTGAATATTAAAAATATTTCATAGAAAGCTCATTACTACAATGATGTTAAAAGGGTGCGGATAAAATTTGATGAAGTATGAGTGTATGTTTGTTACCTGTTCACGCTACACGGCTGAACCGATAGAGCTGAAAAAAGGTATATAGGTTGATTAGACCCTGGCACATGGGCTTAGCTACTTTTCAGTGGACAAAACCATTAGGCTTATGTTTTGTATAAGAAATGGTCATTTCTCGGGTATATTTTCGTGAAGTGACCTCGTCACCTTTCCACATTAAAATGCAAAAGTTTGATTACTAGAAGTTTGTTAACTTTCACGCCAAAAATACTAAACCGATTAGGCTATCTGTATGTTATGTAGTTAAGGCTTACATCCTGAAATAACACATAGGGCACTTTAGGGTGAAACCACAGAGCTTAGTTAGTATAGTATATTGAAAAAGGCCAAGTCATGTACTAAAACTAAACTAACTAAAACTACTTCTGATTCTCATTCAATTTTAAGTTAGTCAAACTCAAAATTTATTTATTCAAATAGGCTAACAAGGCGCACTTTTGCAAGAAGAAAATTTCACATTTTTTTCTATTTTAAGACCTTCTACCTCATACCACTCGTTCGCAAAGCACCTCTATGAGAAGAACAAGCAAGAAACTCATCGATATTATTTTTTTGTAACCTCGGATCTTCAAATATACTCTTTGAGTTAAGTACATATTTTACATAATAGTGCCAATACTAGCAAGCCCGCGCGCTTCATCTGCGTATATTTAAAAAAAAACTTGACTTTTATTCTCAGATTTGACAAACTTACACAAAAGATCATAAAATCTACGTTTCGGAGGAGTTCAGTAACAAACACAGAGACACGAGATTTTTGTTAATAAAACAAACATGAGTATATCATAATAACAATGAAATAAAATACACTAAATTCAAACAAATTTTACATAAAAATTGTTTGTTTTCGGTGTGTCTCTTTGATGCTTCCTGACAATAAGTATGGAAGCATCATTTCTTCCTCTACCTAACATAATAGTTACCTGTTTATTTTTTATTAATATTCCTGCTAGTTTCATGTTTTTATTTAATTCTCGTGCTAAATAGCATATTAGCTACTTTGCTTAATAGCTATATGCATTTATTATTTCTGATAGTTGTACACTTTTATGCTACGATTCTTAAAAGTATAAACACATAAGATATTGTCAACACGTGAACAAGCGGCGGTCTTATCGCTAAATGCGATTCCAAAAATACCCTTTCAAAGCCGAGCTTTATCATCTAGTTCTAGCCATGAGATTATGTTTGTGATATCGACAAATATTAGTGACTGCCAGCAGATATTATTTACGAGGAAAATTGTTAAAGAAATTGACCGAAAATATCAATTTGGTCCGCTATAGTTATCGTGCCTCGTACCTACTATGTTATTTCGGTATAATATCCACGATGTTTATTATCCTGTAATATTATGAACCTCGAAGCAGCATCACGTCTTTTGCATCGCAATTACGGAGAAAGAGCTTAAGGTTATATACATGGACGATGAATTGCGACTCTATTTTTTAAACGAATAATATATTTTTAATAGAGTTTGAAAAATGCATATCTAAACGTCAAAAATAAAATATAATTAACTAAGCAAATAATAAAAAAAAATAAAGCAAATAATAATAATTGGGGTTTATACTTCAGCAGAAAATGTTTACTCTACTTACACTGTCAGGGTCACTAAGAAACAAATCCAGGTGAAAATTTGAGACAAACTGAAATTTGAACCTAGGGCCTCAGTATTTAAAATCATCATTAAAATAAATCGTATTTTTACATGAATATTTAATGCAACCATACAGGTGATAGGCTTAGACCACAACCGTGTCGCCAAGCGGTCAATATGACCGTATTCCGACAAGATGTTCAGTGAAGCCAAGAAGGGATTTATCCTGCCTATATAATATCCTAGGTTTAGTCTTTTTTTATTTTATTTTTTTATATAGAAGGACTGCGTTTGACCACAGTCTCACCTGTTGGTAAGTGAAGACGTGGTCGAAGCTGTTACACACAGGCCTAGCAAATACCTATTAACCCTCGACTTGAAGATACCTAAGTTGTAATTTTCGGGAAACACTGAAGCGGGAAGGGAGTTCCAAATCTTCGTCGTCCGGAGTCTGCTACCATCTACGACCGCATCGTCGTTTAACACCACACGAGATCGTGGACAAAGGGTAACCTATAATGAGTAAAAAAAAAATTTGATTTAGATTTAGACGCAATTCGTCGAGCGTGTGTGCAGCCCTTAATACCGCATGAACTAGCTATGAAGTACGCATTGCCCTACTGCAGTCAACGCACGTAAACACATTACTGTACTAAAACGACGCCGACGAAACCTACCCACAATATTATATGGGTATTTATTCAAGGGAACATTTGTGATCTTTCGTGGTCCCACCAAATAATTGGATTCTCATGAGAATTATGCGTGGCCTTGCTGTGTGTACACTGTACGTATAATATTATGTAGGCACATAATAATCCATTCTGTTGAAAATACGAGCTGTGTTGGAGAACGTTTAGAAAAAATATGTTATTTTCTCAATAAATTTTTTTGCCAGGTTTTAAGATTTGCTTAGTTTTATTATAAACGGACTTCGTTTAGTTAATCTACTTTCATAAAAAGGTAGAATAATATTTGGGAAATAATTACTACCTACTGAAATTCCAAATGTGATTAAATTTGCATATAATTATTATTATAATTATATGAACGTGCCTTTAATTAATGAAACTGGCTTTAGTTTTCCTGAAAAAAAAAGTAAAACATACTATAATAGATTGACATACTCGTAGCATTGTACTCTTAAAATAATACTAGCTGCGCCCAGCAGTATTACCCTCGCGTTTTTCATATGCTATGTTATTCCAGGGTCTAAGCTATCTCTGTGCAAATTTCAGCTCAAGCGGTTCACCCGTTTAGGCGTGAAAGAGTAACAAACATACATCCGGATATCCAGACATCCAAACATTCTTACAAACTTTCACGTTTATAATACCGCTTTCACAAACAAAGTTTTAAAAAAGTCAAATTCATAATATACATAGAATCCTTATTAGGACAAAATATTATCACAAGTCTACATTTCACAGGTCTACTTAAATTATAATTTACTGACGTGACGAACCTTGCAGTAAATAATATTAGTAGGACCTTTGAGAATTATCTAATTTTAACGTAACTTTAGCCACTTAGCAGCCAAATGGATGTAAAATGAGCGACCGCCATTTTTATTTCGTCAGGTTCACCCCAAACGTACCGGTCGATAACTCAGCACCTAACTGCCAACTTGTTAGATCAAATGGAGAAATAACAATCTCATTATTTGCTTCGAGTTGTTATATATCTAACATAAGTCAAGAACAAAGGGCATTGGAGAAATAACTTAAGTAAAGTGCTCTCTTTTGGTGAATGGACGTGCGAGTAGAGTGGTATTCCAGCCTACTTACCTTACTTTTAGGTTTTCTTGCAGAAAGCAAAGTTGTACGCTTTGTACGCTTTATCTGTGGGCATTAGTGACCTCCAGTGCAGGGAGCATTATCTACTAAAAGGGGAAGGGGATAAATTTAAAGAGGGTAGAAATCTCGGGCTTTCTGCGCCGTACGCGTGCATTCATAGGATTGATAAGATCTATGTATTTCTCTTGAATAAGAAACACATATTAAAAATAATAAAATAAGAACTGTGTATTAAGAACATTATATTCTGTTTGGATTAAAAACATTAAATTTATCCTATAATCAAAAAAAAAACCGGAAGATTACCAAACGTAGAAAAAAATTAAAGAGATGAATAGAACCTAAATGCATAAAATAGTGTAACAATTTTCAATTAACATATTATAAGCCAGCTCCACTTGTTGCTGAACAAAACAAAATGTCAAAATCGCTTTTTGGTTAAGATTTTCATACTGCGCGCAAACATCTGAAAGTGGAGTGAGGGCTTTATTTAAATATTAATAAAAAAAATCTTAGTACCTTTAGGTATATCTATAGTCTATCAATAAATATTTATTCACACATAGCGCATAAAAAGCTTATAATAAAATAATCAAGATTTAGAATGTAGATAGACACCCCATCGCATTGTGTATGCCATGGCGCGGTCAAACCCGCTCATATTCCTTCACATATTCTATGCACGTACGAGGGCCGTGCAATGAACTATGCATCATAGAAAAATAATAGATTTTGATAAAAAAACATTTACTACGATTGAAAACTTGTAAATTAAATAATTATTTACACGTTAGTGTTAAAAATATTATGGTGTACATGTGAATACCCCATGTATTCGAACGGTTCAATATTTTAGGTTCTAAATAATCGAGATTTTTTTTCATAAGTTATTAAGTACTAAATGCACGATAATCTTGTCTTTTTGAGGCGTAGTAACTGTCGGCACATATAATAATATTTTAAAGACGGGCCAAATTTTAGCGCGAAGTTTCACATTCTCAAACAGAAGAAAAAAGTTTTTTAAATAAGAGTTTTACATTTCGCGAAAACACTTGCGCGAAGAGGAGCGTCGGTTTTAGTCTGCATAAAACTTTATTCCTCTAGCTATGTTAGCATAATTCCTTACTTGAATTCGCACGCGAATTCCCGGAAAATTTGCAGGTGTAAACTCGAAAGGTGTAAATGATAGAAATAATAGCTTTGGTAAAGCTCATTTTCAATTACGCTCTGAGGTGTTACGGCACGAGTCGAAAAGTAATTTAACTCCTTGATTAACATAAAGTTAAATGCTAGATGTAGACTGAAAATCTAAAGCTTACACGTTTCCTATTAATATTATATTTGCTTTTATATATGTAAAGCAGTATATTTGAAAGCAAATTTAGTAAATTTGGTTTAAATTATACCTTGTACACGCTACAGTTATCAGGCTTTCCCGAAAACTACAACTTACAACTGCTGTATTTGTATTTGTGTTTTGTGCTATATTTGTATTTGTATTAGTTCGACTCCTTCATAAAATTACACACTTCTATTTAATGTCATAAAATCCATGCAATGCTGGTTGCCTGAAAGAGATCGCTCTAAGCCATAAGGCCGTCCATTGTAGACCTAAATGTAGTTTACTTTAGTTTTAAGTCTATATTGTTAACGTTTGGTCCCAATAAAGATTATTGTACTGCACAATGTGGGCTTGTTCAAATCAAGAGTGAACAATGTGTTTACTGAACAAGTAAGTGTGCTAAAACTTAGACACACTTATTCCTCGAAAAAGGTTGGGTCGAGGACGAGGACACGACTAAAAATATGGGGGTTTAACTCTGGAATAACATATTATGCTTTAAAAAACTAGACATAGCGTGGTGTGTGCATTTTTTTCTATACTACTTGTATACCTCTAATAGTACTTGTATATATGTGGGTACGTATAAAACAGCAAAGAATCCAGTAATCGAGCTCCGGTATGTTCTAATAAGATCCCCTATCTCATCAAACTAGAAACAACGGTCGGCAACGGCACCGTCAGCCGGATGATAGTGTTCACTCATTTTCCTTTGGTTAATTTGATTCGTGCCGGCACTGCCAATGGACGCTACAACTTCTACATAAATTTGTTCATTCTTAACCCACTTTTCTTAGACGACGTTTTATTTTAATGAACGGATCTAAACTAGTTGTAAAGTACTTAAATAAATTTTATAGATTAGTTTTACATTTATAATATTGCTAGTAGAAGGATAGGACAGTGTATTTATAATATTTTTAATTTTTTATGCAAAGAAGTAAGAAGATGAGCAAGACGCTCACCTGATGTTAAGAAATAACGCTACCTAATCAGTACAGTCCCACCAAGGATTTCACACCATTGTGAAATTCTAGGTGTACTGCACCAACGCTTCTTACTCAAGAGTCATAAAATGTCAAGACTATTTAGCCCAGTAATTACACTAGCTACAGTGCCTTTAAATTCTTCTAATATTATAAAGGTGAAAGTTTTGTAAGAATGTACGGATGTCTGGATGTATGTTTGTTACTTTTTCACGCCTTAACTGGTGGACCGATTGAGCTGAAATTTGGTAGGATAGCTTAGACCCTAGAATAACATATATAAACTGCACGGGTAGTAGGTACAGCGGGTATAACCGCAGGGCGCAGGGAGTAACATACATATATAAGCTACAGTACAGCGGCAAAAACCGCTGGGCTCAGTTAGTCAAAAATAAAAATAAAATCCAAGCGGATCTGAGCTTAAGGACCGAGTAAATTATAAAGGTGTTCTAATATAGGAATATCGTGGCAATAAGTAGGTGGAAACTTCTTGAGACCAGGGCTATGTCAATAAGGCTGCCCATCTGGCGTCTATTGATTTCGTTAGGAAGGGACGCTGACGTGGCAATCCAGCGCCAACTATTGCCAGATGGTAGCTATACCTAATACCTAGGATTTTTAGGTTTATCTTTTTTCATACATGTTTGACCTAATTATATGTCACGTTTTAACTTATTACTAGAGTAACGGATATAAATGTAATATAAAAAAAAGATATAATACAAAAAACCGTATAGTAAGCTGGGTAATTTAATCGACAGTATTTGCGATCAAAATGGTATAAACAATAAGTTTGCCCATTAACTAAATTGTTAAACATATATTGCAAGTTAAATAAAAGCTTGTAAAAATATACTGGTCATCGTTCGTACTAGTATAATGCATAAAATATATGATTACTCTGAAGTCGAGTCTAACCACATAATATGCAAAATTCATCCACTTACTTTTAAGTATCTGGAGTCTCCCCAGATGTAGTCTACATTCTCGCTTTTTAAGATCGTGCAAATTCATGTTAAAAAGTAAATACTGAGATTATTAATTCAGTTGCGCAGCCGCACGGTACATTATCGATTTTTTTGCGCCAAAGTTCAAAGGGGAGCTCCCTTTGATCTTTAGAGAATAATATTATTCGTGCATAAAGCATGTTTCGAATAAAGGTCGTTTGTATTAGGATTATGTTGGGTCAATCTTTCATCGGTAAAATCACGCATTCGGTGTAACATTGGGCATCCCTTTTACGGGTCTCTAATAAAGAATACACCTATACACCTTTTTCGATTGGTTTGGTTAAACATTGGAATTTAATATCTCTTTCGGACTATAGATAATAAACTTCATCCGTGGATCTGATTTTTGATTAATGGACTATGTAAGTGCAAGTCATTTTACTTTCAATAACAATAATAAACCTTCCTTTTTTAATTCGATACTGAGTATTATCAACTAAATAAACAGAAAATAGCTTTCCAGACTTTAAGTTAAAATTTTTTAAGTACCTTATGCTATATAATGTGTAAATAGTTATAGGTACATAAGTAATCAAAGCATCTAACAATAAAATGACAAAAAATTAGTACATACTCTATATAAAAGCATTTTATGAATTTCTAATAATTATTTCAGTGATTACATTAGGACTAAACCAGGTACTCCAATTTTCTCCAGTTTTTATGTACCTAGGAAACATTAAATAGAGCATATGGGCTTCATACGGAACGCAGATAAGGGTCCCTATTTGAATATAAATACGATATTGCAAAAGCAATCTCATAGGTGAGCGTTATAAGATCTGCTCTCTGAATATACCTGGTGAATTCGACTTGTCAGATACCTCTCGACTAGCTTCGGTATTATTTACTCAGAATTCTACCTCAAGCCTTATACGTACGAGTATCAAGTGCACGGTTCCAATACGATGTTTGTGATTCCCTGAGTTAAAAACCCCACCTACCCTAGAAATGTGTTCAAAATATGTACGTATTTTGTTCAAATAGATTGTACTACCTGTGCCCAGCGGTTTTATACTAGGCCTATGTATTATTTCAGGGTCTAAGCTATCTCTATACCAAATTTCAGTTCAATCGCTCCACCCGTTTAGGCGTGAAAGAGTAACAAACATCCAGACATCCAGACAGCCATTCTTACAAACTTTCACGTTTATAATATTAGTAAGATTTGACACTTTTTTTATGTGTAGAAAATGTATTAATTAACGGCTGAAATATTAAGTACTAAAGTTGCAAGGTGGGCTATGACCTGACAGCAACAACGTAGAGCGTCCTTACCTTAAAATTATATCTCCGCCATTTTTTGGTTTATTCACAAGCAAAAAATTAACAAGCCTATTATTGTTAAATGAAATATTAATTAGATTTTAAATTGTTTTGTCAAAATCCCTTTTGCTAAAAATTGACCGATCAGATGATTTATTTTATATGAGAAATGGATTTGTCGCTTGCTCTTTGTGAATTTTAAAACTCCCTTCTGTTAAGTAGTTTAAATTGACAAGCGGGCGTTTATGTATTATTATTTATTATGCCTTCGAAACATAATATTTAATGTTTATTCTTGACAAACCAAAGCTAGGTTTATGTTTAAAACAATAGCATAATTTTCGTATTTGTACCTATTCACCATTCAATAAGATAAAAAAAACACTCTATAGTGTATAAATATATTCTCTTCTTTTCATCTGACCGTGTCCACAGTCTGTCAATGTACAGTCAACTACAAAGAGATGTATCCATGTTAGGCTTACAACATGAAGTAAATTTTCATTTGCCACAATGAACTACCCTTGGTTCGTGACATTTCTAGTAGCAATCAAACTTTATATTATCATCGACTCGTTTAATATGCAACAATGATGTATCCCACTACTTTTCCTTAGGTGATACATAATAATAGCATTTAAAATGAATCTAATATAGTATAAGATTTGGTGGATACTAAATAACACGAAGTAAGGGTAAATAATTTTTGCATACTAAAAGTTCCTTCATTTTGTAAGACTAACATGGATACATCTCTTTGTAGTTGACTGTACATGAAAATCAACGTTTATAATAAAACAGAGTTACTGCGGTTAATTAACGTTTTACATTTTTATAGCGTTCAACATTGTGTAATTTGAAGAAATTTACTTTGGTGGGCACTCTTATGGTGCTCGCACATCTATCCGCATCGACCGCACCGAAAGAGTTTTTGCATAGGAAATCATCTTCCTATTCGGAAGATTCGAATCCGTAGTGTGCGAGATTCGACTCCGTAGTGTGCGAGATTTCATGACATTTCGTAATATAATTTATTCAAAATTTGATTCCTTCGTCGATGCCATTAAATCGCGAAAATGTTTAGTCTCATAATTTTTCGGGAAAATAAACTTATTATTATTTATAAAATAGCTGATTTTTGTTACGAGTTTCAAAACATTGAAATCGAAAAGGAACCAAAAAATCCGAAATTTACTTGCAATAATTCCTCAACAGGACGTCAGGCTATTGTCAGTAGCCCTGTATAGAGTCGGTGTAATCGCAAGCAATGCCCCATGCCCCAGGCTTGCAATCCACGTCCCCCTTTGTTATTATCGAACCCCAATTATTACAAAGCTGGAGGGTCACGATCGCTGATTCAGATTGAGGGTGCATTGCACGATGCGTTGTGAACAGCTATTTTGTCCGTTTCGCTCGGTTTCTATGTTCGATATTCCGAAACAACTTAAAAATGTTATAAATGTAGCGTTCTTTTTTACCTTCGAGCATGTTTGTTTTTAATTTTTATTTCATATATGCTGTCTCATATCGCATGTACTGATTTACCGTGCAGGAACTGTATTTCAACTTCTGTGGTCCAAAATTGTGCATAAATGTCGCAATATCACGAAATTAAATTACAAAAAAAGTGTGCAATACTACAAATATCCAGAGCAAATCTTTGTTTTAAATGCCTACTAAATTAGCACCATATGTCATAATAAACGCGTAAGCACTTAAATAAAATAAGGCCTGGTTTTAGTCTTATCTGATTTCGCCAACAATTATAATTGGCCACGTTGTATTTATCAGAATGCTCTTGATCCAAATAAGGATGGCCTTCCAATTAGAATAAAAGTAGGTATCTACGAATAAAAGCAATCCCCTTTAATAGGATGTTCACACAAATCGTTTTCTTTACAGCCGAGACTGTTTTTCAATTATACAATTCAGGCCATTTTGGGGCTCTTATCTTCAAAAGGTAAAAGCTCGGTCCCCCAGGATCACTCGTTTGTCATAACTTTGGCATCGTTTGACATAGGTAAGAGCACTCCTAGAATTTGAAGGCTTGAACGTTGCAAAAACGTTTTCGTTTAAAATGGACGGGGAAATGTTTTCTTTCCTATTGAATCACACAATTTGGCAAGTTGCTAAAGCTGACATGTTATTTTGAATGAATGAATGAATGATAACTCTTCTCGTATTTTGGTACGTTTTCGGAAATCTTTCGCGTGAATTTGAAAAGGGACAATTTAATTACAACTTTATAATATGCTATACGACGGCTAACTGAGCTAACTGGAATTAATTAGTCATGTAATCCCCTGCATCACGTCGTTTAGCGGCAAAATTAGAGCACCCGTACTACGAGTACAATTAAATTATCTCTTTAAAATATGATATAGCCGGTCACCCGACTCTTGGAGGAGCATTCTTGGAAACTGCGTTAGAGAGATATTGCGCTTCAATATATTCTCCTCTAAAAGGTACGAGTAAGTAGGTATGAGCGTGAGAAATCCCCGGCAAAACCACTCTTTCTGGACGAGGTTTAGTATTATGTTTAAAGTTGTAATGTACCAACTTGCACGCTTAGAAACTTAGTGTTATCTTTTAAGAAATCTCATCGAAAGTCTCAAGTCAACAGTTGCCTGAAAAAGGCAAATACTTTTGGAATTGAGTTAACAGTGAGATTAAACAAAGTAATCCAGGATAATAGGACGCCCGTTGTTACTTTGAACGCGACCGAATGTCACGAAGTACGGTCTAAAAAGAACTGTGTCTTTGGTTTCTTTCGAGTTTTATGTTGAGGACCGAGTTAGTGGGAGAAACTTAGGACATAACCTTCCGTCGCTCGTTAGGAACAGTACAGTCAGTGAGTCCCTCTAAATAACTCCACGATAGTAAAGTCACAATGGTAACAATCCTTGAGAAACTTCGTAAGACTGTAAATTCGACACAAGACCCTATAATAAAAAAAATATTATTAAGGTCATGAACATCCTAGTATTAATTTTTAAAAGAAATTGTTCTCGACGCCTTGTCGTCTCTTTCATCTTTAATTCATGAATTTACATTTTATTTAAATTTATAACAATTATGAAAATTATATTGTTTGAAAAGCAATTTGATTAATTACGTCAGAAATATTACGGTTAAAGAAATGGTAATTTGACCATTTCTTCACAAAACATTTTCCTGAGAGATACTCGTAAACCTCGGCAAAAAAAGTCTTGATTCGTAACTATTTTTACCCAAGCAATAAAGAAGCAAGATTATTGGTGTGATTAAAAATGTACACAAAACTCACAAAGTTTATGTTATTTTAAATTAGAAACATTATATTTTAAACTAGATTATGCTCGCGGCTTTGCCCTTTCAATCTACTTTCGACTACGCTTTCTTGGTGAAATGATTTTGCCACACGATTTTGACATTACATAAAACTCGCGACCAATTTTTGAATTGTGTGTTAATTTTGCGAGCAATTCATACAAACCTGTCAACCAAAAACAGTCACAGTAACAATAGATTAGCTTTCCTTTTCCATCTTGTTATATAACCGTAAGAGATTATTTTTTGTCTTGCTTAGCTTTGTATATATGTAAGTCTATGGTTAACGCCACTCTATCAATACCTAATATTTCGATTAACTAATGAGTAAGTTAATGCATAATGAAGATTCCATTATAACATTAATGCTAAGACATTAAGTGCTGCGAGTACGGAGGTATTATACATCTTAATTAAGACGGGACGTAAGCCCCGAGCTGGGATTCGATACATCTGCAAACACGTTGAGCACAAATATAATTATCGGTAGCTATTTGAGAGTTTATTGATATTAAAACCTGTTATCTTGATGATGTTGATATTATAAAGTAGAATGATGTAGAATAACACTTTACATACCAGATACAAGAGCTAGCTAAAGCTAAAACCACAGAGTTCCAAGACAAATATTCTAAATCAATGTTTAAAACTAAAGGTAAACAATGGGCGGTCTCGTCAAAAGCAATATAGCAAAAAAGCAGCTTAGCAGTTTTATCGCATAAAGTAATCTCTTACAGAAAACCTGATTGACAGGACTTAAATAGGTCAGTGGTTTTACACGCAGAAGTGTAAAAATCATCAGCCTGCAATTTTCTACTGCTATACGGTATACATATTATTTCAATCAATGGACATAATATGGACAATTTGTTCCATTTTTTTTAAATTTTAATAAATATTAAAGCACTAAACGATTCGTGAGTACTTAGATTCATAATTGTAAATTAACGGAATAAACTCACTTGTATTTACTTCGGCACGAAGCCGAAGTAAATACAAGTGAGTTTATTCCGTTAATTTACAATTATGAATATTAAAGCAATTAACAATCATTTCATATCATTTTGTTAACATGATTTAAATACGTAATAATCTCCGCTTTTAGTGATTATTAGCCTGCTCCCACGGGATGTTCATGGACCCACACGAATGTATTTGCCAGTATCAATTAATCTGCATCCTCCAAAAAATATGAACACAAAAATAAACAAAATTTAATTATTACGCATACCAATTACACGAAGACCGTTTTGGATATATTTTTTAAATTATTATTTCTTCATAAGAGTTGTCAGAACACGGCCTTACCCTCTCCTATTTTAAAAGCAGAAAAAACTACGATATTCTCCTTAGAGTTCGTAAAATATATGTATATAATAATTAAATGCTATTACCAAGGCTTTGTAGATATACATACATTAAGTGAGTATAAGTGAAATACTCAAAAATAAGAACCGATTCCAACATTGCTTTAAATTTAATACCTCTATCTGAGGTATTAAATTTAAAGCTTGATTGAAAACACTGCTATAAAAATATATTGAATTCGATTTACAATAATTGACATACGAGATATTATCCCGGAACGTAAGCTCGCACTCAAATTAAAAAAGATGGTTTTGTATTTTTATATCAGTTACAAAACATAATATTTTGCAAATTTTTAGTAACCTACGAGTAGGTACACCTACACATAAGTGGGGCTCAGGAAAATTGAGCGTCGTCCGACACAACGACCTTGCTCTACACCAAATTACAAAATGGTCATTTAATTACTTATTTATGATTTAATTTTCTTGCCGAAATATCTCAATTTTACGCCCCAGCTAAAACATAAATTAAGGCTAAAAATAAGGCCAAGGAAAAACAAAAATGTAAAATATGAGTGTTCCACTTAGAGCTCTAAGAGGTGAGTCTTTTACACCCCGATAGCTAATTTTCTTTGTCTCAAAAGATACTATGAATTTTAATTTTTAGCCTCGACTATTTTAAAAACGAGTCTTGGGAAAATAAATCTTAAGCAAAAGTAGAGCACCGGCTCTGTACATACTAGTGGGGTCATGTAGGTAATAATGTGGGTCCGATTTCCCATTTGTAAAGAAAAAGGAAAGTAAAAGAATCGTTCTGTATCCCTCAGCGCGTTAATGTCGGTCGCCGGGGCCAACTAGGTAGTAGATTGAGAGCCGGCAGGGTGCTTATCTAATGTCATTTAGGCCATTATTAGACCATCTCTGTGAAATCAATTTTTCCTTGTGTTTAAGTGGACTGTTTGATGGTGAAAACTGCGGGTTAATCGAGTAGACGCGGTAGATTGGTTTTTAGCCACCTGATGATAGTGGCGGGCCCTTTGTTCCGCGTTGTATCGACATCATTAAAGAACAAAGAAATCTTCAATGCGCGATGACGTGGCTTGGCTGTGATGTGGTGATTAAATATTTTTGTTTAATTAGTTAAATTACTCTTGCTGTTACAGTTTCGATCGAGGGTGACCCGTATAAACCCTGGTATTAGTGATAATCACTTTTAGGTATTAGAGCAGCCTTATTCTATAAATGTTTAATCTTTAAAGGTCTTATTACCACCTTAGTGAGCCGAGAGCTTAACCCTAGAAAGTTCTGGATCGTCCAGTTTCCATATCGGTCAAATTGCCTCCTGTAGGTACATTTATTTGTCCAGATTCTTTCAGGCGAGCCATTCATTTAGTCTATAGCCGAGTGGATTTCGAGTTCTTTGTTAGTTATCAAGGCTCCAGTCGCCTCACCCTTCGTGACAAATAGGTATCTGCGACCAACTTTATTAGCGGATTAAATGGTTTCAGTGATAAAACAGCTCCTAATTGTTTTGTTTGTTTCATTCGGCGAAGAGTTAGCATTTAATTCGAAATATGACTTCAATATTGGGGTTTATTCAATTAGTGAATTGAATTTGGGAACTAAATACAACGATTAAATTAATTAGGTGTGTGATAATAATCGCTAGGTCATGTTGAACCGCAAACATGACCTAAACGACCTGAAAGTTTCTAGACATGTGTTGACCACGCAACTTGTTATCAGTTCTCTAATTATTATAAATCACTTCTTTATATTTTATATAATAATATAGATACCAACAACATTATAACCTGTAGAAAGAATCTACGTATATTCGATTAAAAATACTGATTCTTCGAATATCAGTAAAACATGTTTCACTAAAATAGAATACTGATTCGCAAGATGCAAAACTCAAGCCAGGCTGAGCGCGAGAGATAATGAATTGATTACCTGCATTTACATAAAGTTAACTCTTACTTAGCCTCTGAGTGGTAATACTTGTACAAGAATCCCTGTAGAATGTTATATGTCTCACAGACCGCGTTAAACTATGCGCTCAGACATTGTAAACTAAAGCATACTTTGTAACTCAGTGCCACTTAAGCAGATGTTCTTGAAGATAACATTCAGTTTGCTTAAATCTATGTATGTACTAATGTGAATTAGTTTTCATTTCTAAACAAACACCAATTATAACGTGGAAATTTTAATGAAATGTTATCTGGCCTATCTAAGGGGTATTATTTTTTTTAACATAACACACGGCCCTACATATATATATATAGATATTTATCGTTTACTTAAAATATTTGAAAAATATAAGGTGATGCTGAGATCAGCGTCTACTGAGAATTGAGTGTGATATTATATGCGGAATCTGATATAATTTCCGCAACAATAGAACGGAGCCGTGTCTACTGACTCTTTCGCGTTTTTAAATACAGAATAAGACTACGTTTATTTTCTTATGTAGTTTACCTCTAAAGTGGTACTCTAGTAGGCCATCAAGTCGATAGGATAAACATCGCATTATATCAAGCTTGTCTACCTCAAGATAGTCTTTGTTACAAGTTTTAAAGTTATTTACGCAGACAACCGCGCACACTAGCTTAGACATACACATTATAATAATATAATCAATGCCTCACTAATCCACTATCTCTAATGCTATTTGCGATGTTAATTGATTGCTTCTTGAAATTGTTCGAACAAGATTATATTATCCACTTACTTACTCATAAAGTACAATGTAAACACATTTTACATTTATGGTGAATACATTCCATCTCAGTCCTGTCCTTATCAATGCTTGAGAATTGATGTTTGTTGTTTTTTTTTATACACGTAACAATCGAATGAGTTGAAATTTTGTATAGATATGTAGATAGCTTAGAATTTGGGACACACAGGCTACTGCTCAGCTTGTAACACCACTAAGCGTAGCTAGTCTAAATATACAAGTAAATTAAAAAAAAAAAAACAATTTAAAAACAAGCTTTTATTATTATTACCATCTAGCACCATAAAGTACTCGTTAAGACGAATCAAATGAGCCCAAACTCGATGGGGTTGCGTCGTTTAATTACGGAGTTCCTATGGCCACCTTCCAGCTCCATCATCAGATCAGCTTGATGTCATAAAAATATTGCATTGTCATCCGATTTCTAAAGGCATGCAAAATTTCAGCTTAATCAGACATCGGGAAGTGGGTCAAATTAAACTTCCAAGATTTGATTACAGACAGACAGACAGACAACAGACAGGTAAAAGTAAATAAAAGCTTGTAATAAAAGAAAAGAGTGACTGACAGATCTATTAACGCGCAGTCAAAACCGCTGACCGTATTGGATTGAAAATTGGAATATGGGATAGATTTTTCTGACGTCGATGTGTAAAAAAGGACATTCGCAAACGGGCAAAGCCGAGCATAAGCTAGTATATAATATGCAGATTACGTGGCTTATCGAGAACGGGCTTGAAGTGGTGTCTATAGTCGCTTAGATTCAGTTAAATGATTAATATATCCCAGGTATGCCAAACACGAGTAGATAAACCAGACATGATGCACATAAATGTTTGACCTGCTTGGCAATTCAACCCGGGATTTGCGGCTCAGAAAGCAGAGTTACTACCAGATCTATACCTTAGATAATACTATATTGTACTTGTCTAGAATATCCCAGGGGTTCAGAAGTTGTAATTCTCAGTAACAGAGGTAGGTATTCGATTAGCTCGTATGTTTTGACGCTTTTCCTACTAAGCGTTGCTATTATGAAATGCTTGTCTTGTCACTGACGAGTCGCTGGATTATTTACAACATCTCGTCAAGTGCGAGTTCATAGTTGGTACACTTTTCTACTTTCAGAACAGTTCGTTTTCGATTTAATTTACGCGAGCATTCGCTGCGTGCGTTCTTCTGTAGTTTGTCGGTTTAGTGCGCTCTGAAGATAGCTGGAAACGAACATTCGGGTTCACACACAGCAACAGCTCGCACCGTGTTCTGGGGCTGTACACGTTAAACACGTTTTTGCATTGCGTCTTTCTTTGCAAATAATATCTGTACGCGGCTTTACCTGCTTGATACAGAAGTTTTTGTACGGGTAAATTAAAGAATAACAATAAATTGAACAACATTTTAAAAAGTTTTTATTATTTTAGCTTTACTTTTACCCGGCATCTACTTTTATTACTTTATTCTGCGGACTCGTAATATTGCCACTCTAATGGGCTAATATAGCTTAACATCATGCAAATGCGCTCTCGTTCATCGCATAAAAATAGTACAGCTTTAAAAAGTTACGTAATTAGCCACTTTAAAGGCATTCATAAACTTTGCTTCCATGAATTTGCGTATCAAATGAAGGTCTGCATAAATATTTGAGCGTTCTCACAGTGTTTTATGTATGCATAAAGTACAATCTGCAGGTGCGGGCCGCAGGTTTACCCGAGAGATTGGACATCATAAAATATGCAGGTGAGGTAAGTGCGACTGTAAACGGTCTTGGGGAGATGGGACCACTCCATTTATCGCTGAGCATCACTGTCAATCAGCTCTTCTCTAATATTGTTATGTGACAGTTATACTGAATGTACCTGGAGTCTGGAGTTTGGAACGTGAACACCAAACTGAAGCAAGGAAAATGGCGTCACGGGTGTTTGCCATCTCACTTACCTCATACAAAATAAAAACAGAACACTATCGTTAATCTACGTATTCAGTATTTATCTTTTGTCCCTTTTGGTGTCCAGACCTTAGGTCCGTAGGGTCCAAGCGCTCAGAAATTGTTTAAAGATTTGTCTATACGTTTGGTCGAAGTGACCGGTGACCAAAGGGCTGGCAGCCACCTCGGACAACGCATCAGTATTGCCACGGTAAAGAGATATACAGTAGTTTGACTCCCTAGAAGCGGTTGAACTCAAGGTCGCGCGAGTTTGCAACGATTTGGGTAGTGTTCGGTATTGCCATGCAAAAAGGTAATGCTGCCAGCATTTGGAAAAATACCGCGGGGGCGCCCTTTTTAGAGTTAGTTTAGTTTTATTTATATATTATAATATAAATAAGATAGTTTAGTTTAGGTCATTATTTACGTGTGAATATTTAGTTTTTTTTATTTTTATTAATTTACATTTGGTTTTATCGCAACTAAGCATCTTTCACACTAAGATATTATAGATTTTACTGAAGTTGTGTAAGTTCCACATACTCTTTGGTTATTGGTATTAGTAAGAAGCTATTACTGTTTGTGATGGCACATTATTCTGAGGGTCCGGTTCGTTTCTTAGAGGTATAATGTAGCGGCAATCGTGACGTCATGGCGGAGGTCTTCAAGGAATATTGACGACCTGTAACATCAAAATATAGATTGGTCACACAACCTTTAATGGTAATTGACTCTAACTCAAAAAAACTCAAAACTCAAAATTCATTTATTCAAATAGGCTACAATGGAGCACTTTTGCAAGTCAATTTTACATTTTATTTTAATATTCTACCGCTCATTCGCAAGGCACCTCTATGAGAAGAATGAGCAAGAAACTCATAGGGATTGCTTTTTTTAAATATGTGTTTACAATTATTATCTTGGTTACATAATTTATTTACAGGTGGTTGCAGGCAATAACACAGCGTACCTAATAACTAATAGGGGTAACCTATATTCGGTTTGAGTATATACCATAACTATTGTTTATTATAAGTCAAAGGATATTGAACCCATTTGGGGTTGTGACATTATGGGGGTTTTGTATTTCAATATTTTAGTGGACATTATTTTATAGTTCACAGTTTGAGCACCATGGCTTTACCAGCCATCTTTAAACATACCAGTAATTTCAAAACATTAAAACTTAAAATACCTTTAATAGGTTTTAAAAGGCCTATGATGCTCGCAGACTCCACACTTATGATGCAGCTAAATTGAATTACAGTCATGATATCGGATGTTCCCATTAACCCAGAACATAATCGATATTATATAAGCAGTCACCGAGTCAAGTTGCCCTTTGATCTTTTATGCCAACATTGGAGTTTGTACAGTTTTAAATTGGACCTAACCACCTTTGAAAATGTTTATGACGTCTAGTGGAACTACGTGCAGTTGTATACCGAACGATCTCTGTATCAATGTCTCAAGTGGTAGGGAAGGTATGGACGTATATTGAGTTAGATACCGCGAGTAGTCATTAGTTTGAAAGTCTTTTTTTTTGCCTTTCTTTCTATGAAATAATAAGATCTGTTTATTACAGCTTTTTTTCTGAAATTTGAATAGAATAACCCTTATTGCATCCCAACTTACAAGAAATAGTTTTAAATTAATGCAGACTCGAAACTAGAGACAACTTAATTGAACTAACAGTTTATAACACAGACAACTTGTTTAGAATTTTGAGAACATGTACAGCGGTTTGCAACAATAGATTTGTACAGAAAATATTTGTAATATTTAATGTGGTGTTAGTATTTTTTCTATCTATTGTACGAAGACTGTGATTGAAAGTGCCATATGGAGCATTGTTCCACTTCAGTTACACTTTTTTTTTTATAATTGTTGCGCTCCTTTTACCCCCGTGGGGCGACATTTTTCCATTCTTTTCTCTATACAATTGAGGTGTAAGTTACACATGTTAAGTGAAGTAGTTTTATCTACTTTGATATATATCTTTGAAATAGGGCCTCGACGTGTCGCGGCTGTGGTTCTAAAATAGGAATGATACGAGTCTAGTCCTCTTGTATCAAGTTGCTCAAGAACTTTGTGGTTTGTATTGTGGTGAGAATACAATTCCCTCTTTTTTAAATACGATAAACAACATTGTATCAGTGGGCTTCGATTTGGAACAAAATTCAGACATTATGTACGTCTAGTAGAAAAACGAGTATAGTAGATACAAGTATCTTAGACCTAAAATAAATACAAATGAAATTAAGAGCATTTTCCTTGCGTACTACTCTCTCGCTCGTACGAGATGACGAATTTTGAAATACAATAAATGTCGTAGAATTAACCTTTTAAAAATCTTTTTCGGTATAGCTCAACGTGCTAATTGCGAGCGAGAGGACGCATACAAGAAACAAAATCTTAAGTTTTTTCTTTCAAATCGATCCGTTTTTATCTTAATTGTTACTATTACATGATATAGTATACATTACATACCTACATATATTTATTCTTCTTTTATGGGAATATTTCAGTATTCATTGCTTTTTATTTTTTAACAAATCATTCATAATAATTTGAGTGTTATGGAAGTTCATGGATATATGTAAGGGTGGTAATTGGACGTATGCAAATCCCTCTTTTACAGAATTTGTTAAAACGCATTTCAATATACACGGAAAAACGTTATGAAACAGTCTCTTACATTAAATGAATGGAGTTTATTAGTTAGCTTTTAACTGGAATGAAAATTTAAATTTATAATTTACTTATCAATTAAATTCGGTTAAACCCTTTTTAATACTATCTACATGCAATGGCTACATTGCATTAATAAATAAATAATTCAGGACATTTCACACAGCGTCACCTAACCCCAAGCTAAGCAACTTAAAGCTTGTGTTATGGTGGTTAGGATAACGGTTATAATTACTTATATATGTACTTTTTCTTTCGTAAATACATACTTTTAATAGTTATTGAAAACCACCCAGACCAGAAACGAATACTTATGGATCACATAAACATTTGTCCCATGCGGGAATCGAACCCGCTACCTTCTGCGTTGCAGGCGGGTATTAGCCCACCGCGCCATAGAGGTCGTCAAAAAAGAGGTCAGAGGTCGTAATAAAATAGCGTCCTAGCGTCCGTTGCCCAGTGGTCATTCATCCAGCTAGTAATCAGGCCTGGGTTCAAATCTCAGTTTGGCTTAGATTGTCGGCTAGACACTACTGTGTTTCGAAGGCTCGTAAAGTAGCTGTGGGTCCCAGCCGTTTCCTATAAGAGAATGTAGAAGGCAGTCATTAAGTCATGTTGCAGGCTCTGTAGTAATCTTGATGATCTGAAACTGCAACATATAGATTGGCCACTCCGCATACAATTGCGATTTGACTCTGACAGTGTAAGTAAGGTTACCTGTTCTGTTGGAGTACGAGTATAAACCACAATTGGAAAATGAGCACAATGTGGAATGAGCTTCCGCCTGCTATATTTCCGTGGAGCTTCAACATGGAACTCTTCAAAACGCAAGTAAACAGAGTCTTGAAAGGTAGGCATCGTACCAGCGGTACCCCTGGTATTGCAGGTATCCATAGGCGACGGTAGCCACTTACCATCAGGTGGGCCGTCAGCTTGGTTGTCGCCTAATACATAAAAAAAAAATTATGAAATTCTTTATTACTGTTTCCAGCTCCTCATTCTTCGAGTGCTTTTCATAACAATTTTTATTCCAGACATTTACGTATAACCTTATACACACAGTCTAATAAAATATTAGCATTTCATGAATATGTATAGGTGATATGCCGTCATAATATTAGTATGCTGGTTTGATATACAGTTGTGTGAGGGCTAGGTTATAAAAGTATACTCATTATTTATCAAGTTGACATAATTTGTATATTCATGTCACTGTACTCAATACAGATTTTTTATGAGTTTGGTTTTTCGTCATGCAATTATGCGATGGGAGAATAAGAAAAGATTAAATCGCTGATTGAATA
Source organism: Hemithea aestivaria (assembly GCA_947507615.1). Classification (NCBI taxonomy): domain Eukaryota; kingdom Metazoa; phylum Arthropoda; class Insecta; order Lepidoptera; family Geometridae; genus Hemithea; species Hemithea aestivaria. The sequence goes on from OX382323.1 coordinate 10,360,286, forward strand.
ACCCGCACTTCGACATTTTTTCTCTAAGCCTTCATTATACTCATCTACACCGCCTTAATATAAATCAAATGTCATACCCAAATTAATAAAGTTAAAGATTTAGCCACTTATCGACTGCACTCGACATAATATCTCTTAGGCGATAACTGGAACCCACAGCGGTGTCTTTCCAAGCAAAGTAGCACCAAGCGTCCAGATAGTCGCAAAATAAAAATACTTATAAATCTATGGCTAACCCGAAAAAAAAAAAAAAAGAAGCCAAATCAGTCATCATCCTGACAAATGGCTTTTTTTTGTTTTCGCCGGGAAAAAATGCATTACGCATACCCTCCCATCGAGAGAATGGGAGGGTTATGTGGGACTCCCGTGCAGGACAGCTGCACGATCTACCCACTAAAACAACCCGGCGGCACTCCCGCATAGTCTTAGTGACGGAGGACTGGGAATCGGCAGAGCCTTAGCATCCAGTTGACAAATGGCTTAGCACAAATTAGTTGTAAGAAGAAGTGGGCATATAAGGTAGAATATATAAGACATATTATTATATTCTTATTTTATTATGATATAGAAATCGTCCAATGTTAAAGTGCACACGTTTCGTCAGTCATTAATAACATTTTATAAGACAAAGAGATCCAATTCTACATTGAACGAAAAACTACAACTTTAGAGCTGTTCGTTTGATCAGTTGTTGTATTCCCCCCACTTCCATTCTTTGTTTCTTTATAGATACTGAATAACAAATTGCTCACAACAAATCAATTGCAAAAGTCATGATATGGATGGATGCCTCATATTACTTTGATGAGAGCTTTTAGCTCCAAAACACAATTTTTCTGTGTCGAAACTAAGAACATTTAAAAAGACAATTCTTCATTCATTCATTGTTTGGTTTTGTTCCAACTAACTGTAGTGTTTTGAAAAGGAATTTTATGGAAGAATTGGTCACATTTTTAGGAAAGAGCACATTAAAATATTGTTTTAATGCGTTTTTCTCTACTAAATTATGAGCTTTGCATTAATGTTATGAATGTGAAAAATACGAACTACTTGTAACATTATGGCATTCCTAAAATATTGTACAGTAAATTTGAAACGTACGTACAACTTTTTTATGTAAATATACTGGATGAGTTTCAACGCGCCGCTAAACGGTCGGACTTTTTATTGCATTTTTTTGAATTAACTGAATCCTGAAAAGTCCTTCATAGCAGTTATACGCTAGATGTATTATTTGATCAACATGCTTTTCTGACTCGTCCGTTTTATTTAGTAACTTATAAACGGGATCCAAAATATCTGAACAATATTTCCATTAAATAAAATAATATTAGTGACCGTAATCCTGGAATATCACATTTTACATATATCTTGTTTCAGGGTATTAGTGTATTGCGGTCACTTCATAGCTAGAACATATTTGTGTTACTGCCGTTATTGATAAAGTTGAGTCGCGAACTGGAAAGTTCACGAGGAGGAATATCTAGTCACATATCGATTTTTAAAGCAGGTTACCTCTTAGACCATACAAAGCTTTGCGATTCCGACATAAGGTCGACAGAAATACACTTTTCTAGGCCAAATAATATCTAATATAACTCATATTGAGCCATCACGTAAGAAATTAGGTCAGTTAATCTTCAAAGTAAAAACAAAGTAATCGTGTAGTATTGGTAACTATAATCTTAGGGGAAAAGAAATTGGGGGAGATATTATGTGGATGTGGGAAGAAAAACAGTATCTACGAGTACATTTATTGATAGATGTAAAAACACATAGGTACTCGTATCTATAAGACGATTAACGTAAATATACGTTTAAGAAATCAGGAGACATAATATTTTGTGTCTTATAATAAGTGAATAGAACTTTAGTGCCATGTTCAATGACGTTCAACGCCGTGCACTTAAATACTGGACCCTAAAACGAATTGATACACATTGTGTAATAGTGAAAGCCAAATAATTATCATTTTACTGATGAAATAGAAATAAATGGCCAAGCTCGTTGCTAGCCTTGGGCCAGGCTCCCTGCCGCTGGTATATATAATGATAAATCCTTACAAAGCACTGGCCCTATTTATTATCATACACGTGGGGCAGCTTGCCCATTTATCCTTTTAAAATCGCAATATTAAAATATAAATTCTGAAACGCTCGGCGGCCCTTTGTTAGTTCCCTCATTTCGGAACAAAACATCAGTTTTGAACCGGTTTCACAAAATGAGCGTTATTAGGTATGATCAATGTGACCTTGCAGAAAATACGTCGCGGCGGTTGCTATGTCTGATCTCGTCTCTTTAAATGAAAAATGAATACAATAACACAATATAGATTCACCCCGATTCTGTACACGAGACAGCTGCGCAGGCTGGAGTTAATTCAATACAATGTGTCTGACTCGAGAAACATTGAAATCGGAGCCGGTCACTATAAAGCTGTACAAAGAAGACTATTCTGTGTATAAAATAATATATATTTAGCGTTAAAGGCACCGCACATTATCCAGATAACAGGAAGACGTTAAGCGACGCAATAAGAATCGACGTCGGGCGCGTGGTGAATGCCTGGGTTCACTTCGGATATCTCGTATTCACCGTTTTAGTTGCTAACAAAAGATTTCTTTGAATAGGCTAACACAAAGAGCCTAGGGGACGCCGGATTTTTAGGTGGCACTTGGGACCTACTCACTCGTGTCGAATGCGTATTAAAGTGAACTAGAGTAGTTCGGGTTCGACATAACTGCATACCTTCACGTGGCGTCGCGCTATCATGGAATAAGAAACTATGGAAAATGTATTTGAATGCGTGAGAATAGTCGACATAATGAGAACATATCTTCTATTATGATACTAAATAGGTCTGAGAACAGTCAAAGAAGTGAACTAGATTCTCTTCATATTATTATTATACTCGTTCACATTGATAGAAGTAAGGTAAATAGAAAAACTCCTGCGTACCTTCGAGTATTACCTATTAATTAATAACTATTGATCTCGAAAGAAAAATAAATATCTGAAGGAAAAATTCGAACCATTGAATACTAGTGAAGGTATTTGAAATGGTTGAAAATTTCCTAGAACCATTTCTTAATTAGTAATCAGAGAATACTGTTTTTAAAGTGCAATATCAATAGGTATAGGACGCCAAAATTGCTAGGTACTTTTATTTTTATTCAATTGGTTCGTACCGAGGCGAGGTTCGCAGTGGTGCATAGTTGGTTATGAGATGAAGATGTAATTTTGGATTCCGGAACACCGAGTTCAAATCTCTCGAATATTGAATATAAATTACTTAGTTACGTACTGTTTTTCCACTTGCTCGGAGGTGGTAGGCTTCGGACGTAGCTAGTTACATCGGACAAAACTTTGTCACCAAACGGACATTGTGACCGTGTTCCAACACGATGTTCAGTGAAGCTAGGAAAGGATCTAATGCTACTATATTTAGCTGCATTATCACTTAAAATCAGGCGAGATCGTGGTCAGCAGAACAATAATGAATGGAAACAAGGTAATATAGGACACGGATCCATTAGAACGCTATTAAGTCTAGTTTCCATTCTACAATAGGCGAACAAGATTTCTAGACCGCAGACTTCGTCGTAACAACAAGTAACAAGCACGCTTCTTGTCTTGAACCAAAGCCGTATAGCTGTCATCGTGTTGAGATTTTATTTTTTATTTAGTTTATTTGGGACAATTAACAGCTACACACTACAGCTTACAAATTTGGTGGAGAAACAGTAAACTTTAATTATAATAACCGTCATGCAAACGAAATATTTCCGCTGTATGGAAAATACTTACCTACAACATAAAAAACTGCTTTTTCAGATGAAGCCAGATGCCTTTTTTGCCCACAGCGGGCCATAGGACTCTTAAAAAGTTGTATGAAATATAGAATGAAAATGTTCACTAAACGCTTTAGCCTGTCTCCTTAAATATAAAATAGTAGTATTATAGTAATTAAAACGAAGTGACGAACGAAGGGATTTATCCCGCCTTCTAGGTTTAGTCTGCTACCATCTACGGCCGCATCGTCGCTTAAGATCAGTCGACATCGTGGTCAAAAGCTAACCTATAACGAATAAAAAAGTGAGGGAGAGTGTTAGTACATAACATAATATTATTATCATAGTATCAATATTTATTCGTCTTATGTTCGATCCATTACTTATTTTCATTATACTGTTTAAAATTAAAAAAAAACATGCATTCATTGAAGCGCTAAGGCGCATTTTCATTTTTACAAGCTTTTTGTATATATCCGTTTTTTCTTACGCTGAGAAATCAATTTGTAGGGTGTCCTCGAGATGTAAAATAAAGGCATATAAAGCGAGGGTAGTACAAATGTGTTTCAGAGATAAATAATAACGATAAAGTCCCTCTATTTGACCCGCGCAAAAGATTTTTTATGTTACCCCTTATCTCATTGTACTGAGTTTTAGAATAAAGGCGGCCTAGTTTGGGACGGACCATTTCTATTCTTGAATTATGTCATGAATCCAAAGTGTGAGAGCGTTCTCTAAATTCGACGATGTTTCTTCTTTAGGAGGGCGCTGCAGTTAGTGAAATTACTGAGCTGAAGAGTCTTAACATCTTATGACTCTCAAGTAAGAAGCATTGGCGCAGTGCACCTATAATTTTACCTTTGTAAAATACTGGGTAGCACTGTACTAATTATGGACAGCGTTATCTCTTACCATCAGGAGAGCGTCTTGATCGTCTTCTTACTTCGTTGTATAAAAAACAAAAATTTGGTCACCGGACAAGACTAGTTGTAATCGCCTGTGGTTTCATCCTACGAAAAGTTATCCTATGTCGTGTTAATACAGGATCTAAGCTTTCTTCATACGACATTTCTGCCCAAACGGCTTAGATGTTTGGCTTGATGTAGCAACTGACTTTCACATGATATTATGAGTAATAGTTAATATTGGTCAAAGTTGTAGTGTCAAAAAAGCACATTAATTTTGTATATTATTAGAGTTAAAAGGACCGTATTCCAACTACCAATCGTGTATAAAAATACTAATGCCATCCGCGTATACGAGTGATCTTCGTACTTTAGGTAATTCTTATTGTTAATTTACTTAATGACATTCCGTCCACTATTTTTATTCTTCGCCTATGCCTATATTATAGAAAAAAAAAACAACAAATATAAAAAATCAAAAGATTTCTTTAATGGTGTCCACTTACACTTTCTACGATGTTCTCTCTTCAAATCTTCCAGGATAAGACAGATCTCACCGCAAGCTTTTTTGCACAAAACATTCGCACGTTTTCCTCATTTTATTCCTTTGTGTAAAACCTCGTGTAAGACGATAAAAAACATTTATTTAGATAAAAAATATTTGTATATTAAACTAGTTTACGTTCCCAGCTCATTTTTAGTCTTATTATTAATTAATACTCCGGCGGAACATGTTACCTGTACCCATAGGCGGATTTAGGGGGGGGGGGGGCAGGGGGCCAAGCCCCCCCCCCCAGAAGCTTTGTGGAGTTACGAATTTTGAACATATTTCATGGTCAAGATGATTTTTTTTCTCAGCGCTCGCAGCAAGCTGCTCGCGCAGGGTATTTGAACTTTCTAACTGTTCAGAACGAGCTAAAACACACATTTTTTGGAGTAAAAATTATAATATTTTTGCCCGTCTGCATCTTGGCCCCCCCAGAACCAAATCCTGGATCCGCCAGTGCCTGTACCCATGGAGTTAATTTAGAGAAACAAAGCCGAGAAAAACAAAAAATATCTTTTTTTAGGGAATTTGTGACCGATTCTGGTTGACAGCTTTGTAAAAAATCTTTAGCTTTGCGAAGTTGCTTACAAAGTCCTAACTAGCGCCTTAGAATTTAGATTTGTTGATCCGTTTTTGGAATGTCAGTTTATCTATGTAGACGTATATGCTAGATATGTCTGTACTTACTTATACTGTAGAGGTAAATAATAGGATGAAAATTTAAATTATTTCACGCAAATATGCGGTAGAGCCCTAAAATATCACAGACGAAGAGAAAACCTACATTTCAGCAGTTAGTAATAACATGCAGCGCGGTGAGTTTCATATGGACCTCTGTTTTTAAATGAAACTGTAAAACCAATCATTTTTACACAGTAAACAACATCCTTTTTGATTGACTTTCTCGTCCTGTTTGAACTGTATTTACAAAGAGAGTACCTACTTTTCAGCGGGTAAATAGTAATAACACTCGGCGCTGTGAGTTTCATATTTGAACCTCTGTTTTTAATTATTCTAACTTTAAAACCTATCATTTTAACAAAATAAACAACATCCATTTCGTTTGATGTTTTCGCCGTGTGTGAAATGTTGCAGTTATTAACTACTAGTAACATAAATACGGTTAATTAAATAATATTTCCAAAATATTTGGACTATTTTCATACTATTTGAGTCAATATCAAAAAGCCTAAAATAAAGCTGCAAATATGATTACATATTATAAAAATCCACTATTTCCACTCTCCTTTGAGTCTGGAAATTTTTTTTTGGTTAGCGAACTTTTACTTGTCCTTTTTTGTAATGTATTCTTTTAATATGTTAGTGATTCATTATAATGATTAATTATTACTGAGTTTGTCCACAGTTGGACTTAGGCCTCCCTCAGGACTCGCCAACTCAGTTTTAAGTCTTCCTCTTCTCAGAGTAACCCTCCGGATATCGTAGCCCCATCTCGCCAAAAGTACATAGTACATTTATAGTACATTACGACTCTCAGCTATGTTAAGGTGCAAAGTAGGACGTAAATGACAAACACAGCTCTATTGTTCTAACTTATTAGGAAAGGAATTATTCCGGCTTCATTTCAAAAAATTCTGAACCGATTTTAATAAAACTTGCGATGGCTTTTGTGATTGATTGTAGGATAAAATTATATCAGCAAAGAAAAAATATATTCTACCACATTTACATAAATATATTTTAAAAAAAATAGTTTGGAAGCTTTTGAAGATTATCCTATTTACCTAAATAACTCGTAGTTCAAATCAAATATTACCTACACACCGAAAAGATAAACACAGTACCGAAAACATTACTGCGCTTCGGTAGAAGTGCACTGTAGCTAGTGAAATTACTGGATTGAAGAGTCGGATGTCTCTCAAGTAAGAAGCGTTGGCGCAGTGCATCCCGAATTTTACCTATGTAAAATCTTGGGTACCACTGTACTAATTATGGGCAGCGTTATCTCTTACTATCAGGAGAGTGTCTTGCTCATCTTATTACTTCGTTGTATAAAAAAAAGGATAACTTTTTTTCTTAAGTCGGTAAAAACTATCTTCATAGTCGATGTTACATGGCAAATCAACCTTGGGAACGCTTGCAGGTGGCATCTATCAGAGGTTGACAACATTTTTCACTGGAGATGAAAGCCCGAATGGCCGGCCTCTCGTATAATATATCGCTAGGCTATCCCTTCCGCAAATCGGTTCTCAAAGCCGGCCAAGTTGTCTAACAAATTACATTTTTGTTACGGTGTCCTGGAATCTGGGCATAAAAGCCTCGTAAATGTTGCGATGCATTTTTCATGCTTGGTCAAGCTCGTAAATAGATGACCGGAGCTCGGATTTATATCTATCAATTGTAATGGTATATTTACATCACGACTTTTATGTTTTATGTAAATCATTTGTAATTGTTTTAATAGGTAGGTATAATAATTTAAGAGGGTGAATTTTAATTTGTGGGAGAGATTTAGGTCTCATTTTTTTGTCTGTAATGCCTTAGCCATTTGGTAAACATAATCGTTATATGCGGCAAATACTATGAAAGGAAAGGGTGACTAAATGATTATTATCATACAACTCAAACACACTAAAAGGATTGGGTTGAAAACTAGCATATAAATAAAATTATTTTAACAGAATCAGCTAAGTTTTCTCAACGAAAATAAGCCAATATAAATATCTAAAATCCAAACATGACTAATCAACGCATAGCTCTTAAAACCGTTGAACGTATTGAGCTTGAGCTTGAATATTTGTAACACAAGTTTTATGCCGTAGCCCTTCGCTAACGGATTACTTCTCGTGGCAAAGCTGCGCATAAGCCAATGACTAGAGGTAGTATGAAAGTCGCTTTCCGATGTCTTCTGCTATCTATACGTAGGTCGTAGGTATGCTAAGATTTTTTAAACTACGCAACGGATTTTGATGTGGTATTTTAACAGATAAAATGATTCAAGAGGAAGGTTGGGTACAGGTAACATGTTCCGCCGGAGTATTAATGGACACGCGCGCACTTCATCGCGGTGAATAGAAAATTATCAGTGTTCCTCTAATATATTATGCATGCATTACACATATAAAACTTCCTTTTGAATTACTCTATTTATTAATGAAAACCGTATCAAAATTCGTTACTTAGTTTTAAAGATATACGCATACATATTGACGGCCAGACGCGGGTAGGAACTTTATGTTATACTATGTAGTGATACATATGCTACGCGATACGAAGTTCGCGCGGGTCCTACTGGTATTACTACACAAACTTTAAGTGAAGATTCAAGAAATCTTTACTTAACAGAGTCTCTTAAGAACTCTTGGCCTCTCCTAAACGTCATTACTGCCGTGGCTTAATTAAACGCTCACGTAGTGAGATTTGTCCACCAATAAAATTAAGTTGTTTTCCTATAATTAGATAGTGCCCATAAACGTGGATAGGTATGCTTCGAGAGATTTCCGGACTTTATAGCTAAGATACTGTGAGGTTACGTGAGGTAAGGTTGACCCGCGGGGCAAAGGCTTCCGAACCGTGAGGGATTTCACTATGTAGGAGCTAAGCGTATATATCTACTTGTATCTCTATATATATGTTCATGTATCTACTTTACATTAGGTATTGAGTAACAATACAGGCCGACTACTAACTATAAAATCAAAGTCTTATTTTGATGTAATGTTTTTGCTCTTTTACCTGATATAGTGAAAATATAAAATTATGTATAAATTATAATCAATATTGCTTGTACTTTATATAATAATACTGTTTTACTGAGTTTTAAATTATTATACTGAGAATAAGATTTTATCTGTTTCCTGAAAACGTATGATTAGTGTTAAGGAGTCTACTCCAAAGTTAGAAATTTAATTAAATTTGTTAATTAATTAGTAATTCCTGCGTTTTGAAAATTTTAAATGTATTTAATATCTCAATGCATAGTCTTCATAAAAGTTCTCTCTTAAAAATAATTTACATGGCATATTATGCATAATATTATAGTGGAAACATTCCAATAGAACAATCACATTCATTTATCTTTTTTTCAGGACATATTTTAAAACTTTTTAATGGCATCTTCTTACCATTAAAAACTTTAAGACTGATACACCGAATGTAAATCCTAAAGCTCAGAGTTTAGAAACGAGCTTAGTAATCCTAAAAGGTTAAAACGAAAAGGTAAAGTTTTATATGTATAGATCATTCACAGTTATTTTACCTCTGACAGATGTCAAAATTATTTTCTTTATGTTGCATTATTGTCAAAATGTTGCCAGATCGTTACTTTTGTTACGTTTTACGTTACTTTTTCACCCTTTGAGTTACTTTTGTATTCGTGTCTAGATGACTTTTACGATACTTTTCAAGGTCCTTATTTTAAATTGAACCTTATAATTAATGAATCTTTTTCCTTGTAATGGTATAGAAAATAATAGTTAATTTATTGATTTAGCAGAGACAAAAAATAAGGCAATTTTGTATAACTTTATCTGGTTTAGAAAAGATTTTTTTTTGTTGATTAGCAATTTCTTTTTTTCAATTATCACCGAAATGTTAGAATATGTAAGCGTATTTCTATTCAACTGTGTATATTGTGTAAAATTTTCAAAAATGCGTTACTTTTCTTGTTCAAACGTTACTTTTTGTTCTTGATAAGGTTACTTGTACTCGTTGTTTTAATAATTATTATTATAATCCCAAGCTTTACCAATGCCCATAAACTCAATTTCCTTTGAAGAAAAAGAATTTATCTATAACAATATCGGATGGTTAACATAATATGAACAAGTGGTTACTGCGAACTATCAATATGATATAAAATATTAGGTAGGTTTGAAACAGGAAATTCATGTAAGTACACACATCACTGTAAAATAATACTTACAAGTGAATTAAATAAAAAAACCCCGCTCCCAACGCAAAACGTAATTCACCGTTTTGAATGGCGGCCATCTTGGAATTTAAATTTTATACAGTGCCCTTTCATTTGATTTCCATATTGAGGTGGTTGTGGAAGAAAAAAGTAATTCGCCATTTTGTAGTTGGTTAAAAATGGGGAAGTCAATACTTACCTGACATGGCAACATTATTTTCAGGCTAGCCAATGTAAGGGCTAGAAATAAAATAACTGTGAATGATCTATAACACCTATATTTAGATTTAGAATCGTGGACGTAGATTCAGTCGTATATTGAATAATGGCATGAGAGAAACAATGAAGAAAAAAAAAGTGTGTGCGTGTAACCTTTACGCGCGATTGAAGTAAAACTTCTTTGGCGTTGACGACATATATCACTGAAATGATTAAATATTAACTTAAATAAATAAATATTATATTATAATTTAATTATATTTATTATTCATTTGCTTTACAAAGATTATTTAAATGTTATATTAATATTATTCATTCGAAACAAGTAATTGAATGTCATCATAATTTCTTACGTACGAAATTATAGGTTTGTGGTAACTATAATGTGAAACATAAATTTTACTCTCTAAATTTTCTACTTTTCTTGAAAATACAGCATCTATCGTTGTACCGAAACGCGTTATTGAATGAAGTCGAGAAGTCAAGAAGCGTGTAGTATATGACATATACTTACAACCAATCAGAATTATTATTTTTAAATGGCGGAAACTACACAGACTAGTAAGCGTTACTTCCGTCAGAAAAAAAATCTGAGTTACTCCCTAGTCGCGCCTAAAGAAGTTTTCAACCAATCAGAATTATTATTTTTAAATGGCGGAAGCGTTACTTCCGTCAGAAAAAAAAATCTGAGTTACTCCCTAGTCGCGCCTAAAGAAGTTTTACTTCAAAAAATTATTTTTACAAAAAAATCTCATCTTGTATATTTTTTAACATATCAAACTGAACACACTTTTAAAACGTGTGCAATAATATTGTGCAGTGACCCTTTTGAGGAATTTTCAAAAAATTAATTCTATGAATTTATATATTTCAAAATGTGTCAAATAGTGCGAGCTAGAGAGCGTCCCGCGGACTAAGCGCTCTTAAGGTTTTAGCGAAATATATTTTCGTTCTTTCAACATGTACTGTTTGTGCATAATGCCTACGTGATTCGATACCAACTTTAACAATTTCATGTGCTACCATAAAGCTGTAGTAAGGCAGCCGGCACGCGATGCGTATTGCCTTAAAAATACTTGTGGTGGGTAATAAATAAGTTAGTTTAGCCTAAATGGTAATATTTTACCGCATTATACGTCACACTTAGCTCCTAAAATATTTAAAACTAGCTGCTCCCGTCGGTTTTATTCTTCGGTTCTATGTGTTATTCCAGGGTCCAAGCTATCTCTATACCAAAATTCAACTCAATCGGTCCACCTGTTTAGGCGTGAAAGAGAAACAAACATACATCCAGACATCTATAAATTCTTACAAACTTTCACGTTTATATATATAGTTATAATAGTAAGAAGTAAGATTTTAGTAGGTAACATAATTTATTTTATAATTAGAAATCAAATATCCATAATATCAATGTAGAATAGAAGTGTACATTTTTGACGAGTATAGCGTACAACATTATAGATTTTCTTTATAAAATTGAGGATGATATTTTTTTAAACGGAAGTTGTTTTTTTTTAATATACAATTTTTTTTATATTCTCTTGTTATTTCAGTTATAATATAATTTAAAGTAACAGTGTAAATGACATAGTAGAGACCATTGACTTCTGAAACACAGTTTTTACCAGTTTAGGAGCTTATAGATTGAACTTTATATTTCATTGTACATTTAATCTGTCAAATAAAGTTATCTGTATTGTATTGTAGATTATGATGATGTAAAGTATCGTTAAATTTCGTATCTTTCGTCTAAAGAGATTTTTTATCGCTTAGCCTCGTCAACGTCAATTGCATAAAAACGAAAGTACGGAAGGGCAGAGTTCATTAATAAAATAAAGGAATAAAATAAAATCCGAGGGTGACAAAATATTACGGAGATGTTAAAAACATCATCATAATAATAAGAGCCGGGTTTGAGTTGGTAATGAGAAAAGTTTCGCGAGGAGTTACCAAATTAATCGAAGTTTTTAGGGTTCCATCGGTCGACATAGGATGACCACCAGTCTAATTAATCTCACTTCTTCCGTCGCTTCGTCACATTGAAATTTCTTTTATTAATAGATGCGTACCTGCTACCTATGTCAATCTTTAAAAAGGACCCATCTATTCTACTAAGAGACCCTTCAAGTGAACAAAGAAATAAAACATGAATACTTATTGACAGAGCGAATCGAGGTCATTGAGAACCATGTCGTCGACATGATGTCGGACTGTTCGACTTTTGGATGTTTATATGCATATAGTCCAGTAAAAGAAGAAATGTGGATCGAAAAGTCGAAAGCAGAAAAACTAACTTAGTAACTTTGTTTGGACTAGTTAGGAGATAAACATACTAAAAGTCCCCACCCCTCCGAGGTGAGCCCGAGGGGGGGGAGGTCGAAGAAGGTCCCATTTTTAGGTTTTTTGCTTATATGTCAAAAACTTTGCGTTGTACGATATTTTGTAGTACTACATTATTAAACTTCATAAAATTTTCTACAACTTCGGCCTTGACACTTTTTATCTATCTCTAATCGTTGTCCAGCTATGAGCTTCCAAACATGGTCTATTTTGAAGACGCTTAAATTAGTTTTCCATACAAAGTCGGTAAAAAAATCTTACAAATAAAATTTGACCAACTTCTAGTTGTCGTATCATAATGAAACTTTGCAAATGTCTTGAAATGTGACGACAGTTTCATAATCTGGTACCACTGAGCTGATCTGATGATGGAGCCAGGAGGTGTCTACTGAAACTCTTCAATGGCTATTAGTAAAACCGGCGAGTTTAGGCTCATTACATTCGGATTAATGAGACGTAGGCACCTCTTGGTCCATTATCAGACCCTCGACAGCAAGTGTTATGAAAAAGTCTCATCGATTCGAATGTAATGAGCCCAAATTCGACGGGTTTACTAATAGCGATTGAAGAGTTTCATTAGACACCTCCTGGCTCCATCATCAGATCAGCTCAGTGGTACGAGATTATTAAACTGTCATCAGATTTCTAGATATTTGCAAAGTTTCATTATGATACGACAACCAGAGGTTGGTCAAATTTTATTTGTAAGATTTTTTACCGACTTTGTATGGAAAACTAATTTAAGCGTCTTCAAAATAGACCATGTTTGGAAGCTCATAGCTGGACAACGATTGGAGATAGATAAAAAGTGTCAAGGCAGAAATTGTAGAAAATTTTATGAGGTTTAATAATGTAGTACCACAAAATATCGTACAAGGCACAGTTTTTGACGTATGAGCCAAAAACCTAAAAATGGGACCTTCTTCGGCCTCCCCTCCCTCGGGCTCACCTCGGAGGGGTGGAGACTTTTACTATGTTTATCTCCTAACTAGTCCAAACAAAGTTCTTAAGTTAGTTTTTCTGCTTTCGACTTTTCGATCCACATACCCTTTTTGAGCACTCATTGACTGGGCTAATATCTGACGAGACTTTGAGAAGCCATGATCTATCGCCTTTTTTTACGAGGAAGGTCCACTGCCTTCCTTATAAACAATCATTCTTAACAAGTGAATTAAATTAAAAATTTAAAAAACCCCCAACGCAACGCTTTCAAAATATGTTATTTGCGGTTTTGTGGTGGCGGCCATCTTGGATTTTAGATTTGTTATAGTGCGTTGTATTCTACTAGTTGAGCCCTTTCATTTGATACCCATATTGATGGGGTCGTGGAAGAAAAGAGTTATCCGCCATTTTGTAGCGGCGGCCATCTTGGACCGATTTCCACCAAACATGGATAAGAACACTCAAACAGACAGACACGTCAAACTTATAACACCCCGTCGTTTTTGCGGTGCGGGTTAAAAATAGGTCGCTTACATAAGTACAATTTAAAAAATGTTTGATTTCCTAATATATTTATTATGCTCTATCGTGAACCAAATCAGTTAAGGGGTTGGAAATTCTTATACGAGTGTACTTAGGTATAACATGTCACGTGTCTTGTCGTGTTTGTTATCAAACTCCTCTGAAACTTCTTGATTGATTTTTATTGTTTTATGTGTGTATACTAAAAATAGGTCATGGGCTATTTTTCAACAGATGCAGATGAAGTCGTGAAATCGAATAGCTTTATAATAGGATAACTTATAATAACTAATGTTATTAAATATTCATGGAGTCATTATGTAAACTTAGTTAAAATTGAGATTTTTCAAGCTATAATATTATCGTCCTTGCAGATTTTACACGACATTATAAAATACTAGCTACGCCTAGTGATTTACCCGCTGTAATGTAGCCTATGTGTTATTTCAGGGTCTAAACTATCCGTCGGGGCCGCGGATGAGTGCTTCGGCGTACCCTTTGCCCCGGCATTATGGCGTCCCGCAGGAACACCCCAGGTTTTTTAGTGGGTATCCCCGTCGCTCCCATCTCTGGCGGGGGAGTCCCACATACCGCCCCGCGCCCCCCGGCGTGGGGTGATGATGCGTAACGCATTTTTCCTGGGTCAAAAAAAAAAAAAAAAAAAGGGTCTAAACTATCTCTATACCAAATTTCAGCTCAATCGGTCCCGTTTAGGCGTGAAGAAGTAACAAACATACATACTCGCACACTCACAAACTTCGTCTTTATAATATTAGTATTGTAATGTTTTGGTAATTGATGATAGATATTTCTCTCAAATTCAATTAAACCGATATTTGTATAACTAACCAATAATTTAGTCACTTTGAAACTCGGAAAAAATGTAACCAATCATCCAAATGGCAATTCAACTTTGTAACTTTTAGACGGTGCGGTGTCATAATTTAAGAGTAGGTAATTCTGGTACTTCTCCAATCCCTGCAAGTTTGAAAAATGATTTATATCTTCTGCATGTTTTATCTATCTTTAATTTTGCATTGTTACTTAGTTACTATGGATGTAAAAATCTGGAATTCCATTTCATTTCATTACTCATAACTATTATTCGCAAACACTGGAATGAATACTATGTAAAATTAGAAAAAAAAGGAAATAAAACACTTTATTCATGGCAAAGTACAGAAAAATAATACCACATAAAAAGTCAAGCCAACTCAGTAACTAAGCCAAGCTTTCACTTATTTCAATTTGGCAAATCTTACAAAACATAATTTTTTTTTATTATTTTTATACAATATAATATGCTAGCTTTAGGCCCCAAACAGTCAAGTATCAGCCTCAAAATAAATTCCTCGATGTCTTCAAATTGCACATCTCTTCGAAATTGATCTCTGTGGCGCGGTGGGCTATACCCGCCTGCAACGCAGAAGGTTGCGGGTTCGATTCCCGCATGGGACAAATGTTTGTGTTATCCACAGGTATTTGTTTCTGGTTTGGGTGGTTTTTCAATATCTATAATAAGTATGTATTTACAAAAGAAAAGTATATAAGTATTATATCCGTTATCCTAACCACCATATTACAAGCATTAAGTTGCTTAGTTTGGGGTTAGGTGGCGCTGTGTTAAACGTCCTGAAATATTTATTTATTTATTTAATTTAATCGATGATCGCAGATAATTATGTAGAGAGATAATTTAATTATAACAAAAATTAGAGTAATAATAGCTCATAGTATACCCCATTTTAGGTAATATACATTACTAGTGTACCCGCGTGCACTTCGTCACGCTTAATAGAAAATTATCAGTGTTTCTATACTATATTATGTACTAGTTCATGCTTGCGGGTTTGCCCGCATGGCAAAATCCTTTCTTAGTGGAGGTCTACGTTAAAACGTATCTATGTTCCAAATTTCAACCCAATCCGTCCAGCGGTTTAGGCTATGCGTTGAAAGATCAGTCAGTCAATCAGTCACTCTTTTCTTTTATATATTTAAGTTATACATATAAGCCTTTCTCTTGAATCACTCTATCTATTAAAGAAAACTGCATCAAAATCCGTTGCGTATTTTTAAAGATCTAAGTATACATAGAGACAGACAGACGGGGTAGCGACTTTGTTTTATACTATGTACATACGTATTGATAGGTTTATTGAGTAGAATAGCTCATAGTATAGACCTATGGTACAGTCAACTACAAAGAGATGTCATGTTAGTCTTACAAAATGAAGGAACTTTTAGTATGCAAAAATTATTTACCCTTCGTGACATTTTCAGTATCCACCAAATCTTATACAATATTCGATTCATTTTAAATGCTATTATTATGTATCACCTAAGGAAAAGTAGTGGGATACATCATTGTTGCATATTAAACGAGTCGTTGATAATATAAAGTTTGATTGCTACTAGAAATGTCACGAACCAAAGGTATGTAGTTCATTGTGGCAAATGAAAATTTACTTCATTTTGTAGGCCTAACATGGATACATCTCTTTGTAGTTGACTGTAACTAGGTTACCTACATACTTATTGATAGGTACATTGTGTAAGACCACAAGTAACATCGGTACTGATTAATCTGAGCTATTATTAGACTAAGATCCTACATACATTAATTAATTAATTCACGCATCTGCATCTGCAGCTGGCTTACTCAGAAAATCATTAACACACCTTAATATTATTACAATAATGTAAATTGGATTACACTTAGGTACTATTGAACCTCAAACTATAAAAAAACATGGTTATATATTATTATTTCAACTGATATTAGCTCTCTGCAAAGTACAATCGAATTTTAATATTAGAATTTTGAAAATGAAATCATTTCTATATAAAGTGCAATAGTTGAATTTTTTTTAAGAGGCAAATGCCTTTATTGAGATTACAAATTAACAAATTATTAACCACAGATCAGCCACAAAAAAATTATATAATGTTAATTATGTATTATCAAAAGTATTAAAAACTTCATCTTTAACTTCAACTTTTGTGTTAGAAGTCTTTTTGACAAATGTTAATATCATGGATGTGTCGAAAATGGACTCAAAAACAGTCTCCGCGATTAACTACCGGGGTAGACTTCCTTTTTCAGGAGGTCGACTAGGTGGGTACCCCAACAGTGCCAGTTAGTGGTTCGGTAATAGGGCACTGTAGCTAGTAAAATTACTGGGCTAAAGAGTCTTAACATCTTATGACTCTTAAGTAGGAGGCGTTAGTGCGGTGCACCTAGAATTTTAGATTAATGTGAAATCCTGGGTGGCACGCTGTACTGATTATAATAATTGGCAGCGTGTTCTTGCTTACCATCAGGAGAGCGTCTTGCTCGTCTTCTTTTTTCTTTGAATAAAAATATCTAAAATATTGGTTTTTAAAATAAATATTAGGTATAATTTTCAGCTTTGTTGAAAGTAAAAATATCGGCACTTATACGCGATGCAACTTAAGGCGTGTATTCACTAGAGCCAGTCTCCATCTAGTGGCTTACTTCGATTCGAGGTAGTGCAAGAGGAAACGTTGCTTCAACCTGAGGCACGCCACACTATGAGTCGTTTGTCGCCACACACCCATATTCTATCTCTTGGCCCGAGGCCGAGGCTCCTCAAATGTATACATAGCTTTACCTAGTAGCAAGTTATTTTATTATTTCAATTTCATCAGGACAAAGACCTTTTAATATAGCCATTAGATATTTTTGTGACAATAACGAATCCCAAGAATCACAATGGAGGTAATCCTTTAAAATGTACGTACCTAATCTCAAAAAGAAACATTTTGGTAGAGGTTTTCACTAATGGTATAAAACAAAGTCGCTATTTTTGTCTTATTTGTCCACTTAGAGAATAAAAGAGGTCTTTGCCATCCAATGTTTTCTTTGTGGAGATGAACCATTCTAAAATAGTATCTGTTAGTCTAACATAATGGTCAACACGTGTATGGGAACGACTTGCAATTTAAGAGTGGTCGTGTTTACTGGTACACCACTGAAGCCCGTGTAGCGTCAAACATATTTAATTATTTCTAATATATGTAAACATGTTGACTTATAATAATTAATTATTATCTATAATTATAACATTGTAGATTGTAGGTTGTTTCTCAAAGGCTGATGAAATTCATTATGTAAATAAATCAAATTGATTTTACATGTGATTGGAATTTCGAATTTACTTTGAAACATAGAACATTAATTATATAATGTTTATTTATTCGGGTTAAAGATCATTTATTTTCTCAAAAAGAATTTACAATTCACTTATATGAGAAACAGTATTTTAAATTTAGTTTAAGTTATAGGGCTTATAGTGCTAATTTAACAATATATTTGTTCTTAAAGTTAAACATAATAGGTACATACACGCAAGGGTGCACCCGAAAGAGCCGCACATACCCACAGTCACACGCGTCAGGCAAGTTTGGTTGCAAACCTGCACAACTGTGTATCATTATAAGTACATGCTCAGGTTTAGATTTAATTATGGTACATACAGATCTGTCCTGCACACCCCTATGCGTATGGTCAGCTTAAGTGGTAAGCTTATAAAATTAGAAGACATCATAACAGGTAGGTACTAATATGAAAAAGCCTTCATCATTATAACAATATGCACACAATATGATTTAGCGTTATTATAATATAAATGACGGTAAACAAAAAAAAAGTAAAATAGGTGGGTATACTTGACAACTTGTGTTAAACAAAATTCGAGCGCGGACAGCACTACTAGTGTTTCTACACTGATTGATGTAAACAACTGAGCTCAGATGGATGTGGCAATTTGATATTACATTGAGGTATAATATTATCTTACTAATATTGATTTTATTTAAATTTTAAGTGGTAATAATATAAGTTGCTGTACTGTATTTAAATCTAAAAAAAAAAAAAAAAAAAATCGCTTATATACATATACCCTTTAGTATATTTACAATAATACATATTTATGTTTTGAATTTAATAAAATAGTCATATATATTAGTGTATTTCCTAGCTTGCAAATTTTGTTTCACATGTAATTCGTAAATAAGTAATATTTTAATGTATGTGTGTAACTTAAATATATATTATATATAGGTATATAGACGTGCATAAATTATAAACTATGTTTATGTATTTTTCTATTATATTGATATTCTATTATGTTTCGTTTTTCGACAAATTCATATATTATTTCATAAATAACTGGTAAAGTTTCAACTAACTTATCCAAAAAGTAAATTATAACTTCCCGACCAATCCAGTCGAACAAAACAAACCAGTTTGATGTATCATCGTGTAAGCGCAACTAGAAGTGGCATTGGAGTTAGGATGACTTTGTGATTATTATATGTATTGCTTACATGAATTTTAATATAAGTAATAATATTGTGTGTGTTTTTATAATTAGGCGTGGTTTGTTTGTTTAAATATAAGATATATTTATAGATATGTATCTTGTGTATTATTAATATACTTCTTAGACGCATTTCATATATAGCTTGTATGTATATATTTATAAAAAATACATATAGTAATTTAATACAATATATAATAATATGTGTATATGTTATATAATTAAATTAACTATAGTTTTGAAATAGTTTTTTTTTTTATGAAATGGTTAATATTTTCGGGGTGCCTTTTACATATTTTATAGTTAGATTATTTTCACCATTTTGAATTCGACGTGTCAGCTCCTCTTTCAGGTTTTTTATAATTTTTTGTTGTTGTGGCGTTTGGTCTGAATAAATTTTGATATTATTATTATTGAAACAGGTTTTGGATTGGTTGCGCAAGATGGTTTTGGCGATTTCTTGAGATTTGTAATATACCTTAATTGGTCTGCATTTTTGGGGATTATACTTCCCTAACCGCATAATCTTCTCAGGTTCTGGACAATTAGTATAGGTCTGTCGGGTAATATTGGTCACTTCTTCTCTATCCTGCTCCATTCGTGAATCACGATTTGCAGATTGAGTTTCAGGGACACCTTTGATGATGACGTTTCTACTCCTAACATCTCGTTCGTTAATTTCCATAATGATATCTTCCTGAGTTATGTTTGAGCTGGCTCCAGCAGTTGGATGCGACGTTTGATCTTTGAGAAATTTGACAGTTTGAGTTAAGGTTTCCATTTTTTTTTCTGTGTTCTGATGTTCATTTCGTAGGGTCTGTATCTCTGACTTCATTGTAGTTTGTTCCACGGCGAGGCCATCTGATGTAAATTTAATTTCACTTATTTGTTCCTTAATTGTAGCAATATCAGCATTAATTTTTTGAGTGAATTCTGCGTGGCTTGTAGTAAGTGCTGTGATCATGTTCATTATTTGAGTCATCTGCTTTCGCATTGCACTAATATCATTTCTAATGAAGCTGTCACTATCATCTGGCTTTTTACGTTTGGTGCGGTACTTAATTCTTTGTAATTCCGGTTGTGAGTCATCGCACGATAAGTCAGGTTGGGAATCACATTTCCTCAAATCGCTGCCACTTCCAGTGGGTGAATGCACCACGCTCATCTTTGTTATAAACGGACTCGGTAATGCGAAGTTATAATATGAATGTGCGTGAGAAGGTCGAAAAATGCAGAGCCCGTCTTACTTACGCGGGGGTGAGGTGCTGCAACGCTGATATGCACAACTCCTTAGCTTGATTAGTAAAGTCGTAATCACCACTATTTATTTGGGAACTTGTTTAAGCTACGTTTAAGGTTGAAATTACTTTAACTGTTAATTTAAAATTTTGTAAAATTTTGCGACACGTCCGTCTTGCACTATGCCCTAGCGCATCTATCTTATTATTAACATCATTATTACCGAGATAATATTATAATTATTACATCCTTTAAAAAGTTTTTCTTTTGTTATTTTTTAAGCAAAATATTTGACAACGCTAAATTATCTTATCTTACTAATATTATAAACGTTAAAGTTTGTAAGAATGTATGGATGTCTGGATGAATGTTTGTTACTCTTTCACGCCCAAACGGGTGGACCGATTGAGCTAAAATTTCGTATAGAGATAGCTTAGACTCTTGAAAAACACATAGGTGGGTACATACTGTATACAGGGTAGCGGGGTAAACCACTGGGTGCAGCTAGTGATTTATAATTTTGCGCGGAACATAAGTGTACAAGTAAAACGTTCAAACAATTTCTTCTGACCCTATTAAGGAACCTTTAACAGTGTTGAATTACCAATATAGCCTAGTATAGTAAGGAAAGACTCTATTAATTATCGCTGAGCACACGTTAACGCAATCGCTGTTAAATGGCGCGTTAATTACACAAACGCAACGCCTACGAATCAGTAATGTGTGCCTAAATAAATACAGGAGGTTATTCGAATGTCCCTCTAAGGGCCTTAGCCTACTACATCAATTCAACACCGATGCCACTTTGGCTCGTCTCTCTACTAAGAAAAGTTTGAGCTCTCGGTTGTGTACATAATTTGATTGATAGGGAATTGTAATGCGTTGTCATGCGAGTAGTTAACGCTTCATAAGCCGGGTAATCGCTATGTATGGATTATATAATTACTAGTGAACAGACATCGTAACTGTTGCATGAAACCTGCAGCAGGTTGTGAACCACGTACACACTTTGTTATATGGTAACAGTACATGCAAAGTTTTGGGCTCGGCTCGCTAGTGAATATCCGGCTGTAGAATTTATTTTAATCATAGCTTACCTTTAGTTGGTTACATAACAACAACATAAAGATCCAAATTCTTTCCTTAGCTGTAAGTCTGGTCGACGTAGCATCGTGGTTGAGTTGATATAATGAGTGAAGACCTGTAATATTGCTGTCGCCGGCGTCCAAACATGCAAAAGGGTACCATATGAATAGGCAGTATTAGGAAACCTGTCTGACATATACCCAATTAAATACACTATTGAACCGGGGAGCAATATGCTTGAAGTACGGTGGCGATTCGCGACCCGAAACGAATGTGGGTAGCTATTAATAAACACTATAGTATGTACCTCTATATAAGAACAAATACTTGAGCTAGACGTTCAGATGTTAGGTAATAATACGGCCTATTACAGTGGCTGTGTTTTTATTTTGAGTCGGTCGTGAGGAATTGCTTTTTTATAATTAATATTTTCGCCAAAAAAAAAAAATTATAAGTAATCCGTTTGCAAACAAAAATATTAAATTTATTTATTTAATGTAGAGCCATCGGTCCCGTCACGGTTTTATAGTACAAAAGCTACGCCTCCGTAATCCTGTTCAAAATGATTCAAAGTAAGGATTTCCATTCATTTAAACGGAAGTAGGTGGGAAAGCTTATCTATACACTCGTTTTATTCAACAAAACTGTGCGCGAGAACTCCGAAATTTCTGAAGGAAATAATCATATTTCTTAAGTATATTATATCGCTCAAAGTTTTGAAGAACATCGCTGCATGAATACAAATATTGACTCACCTACATTCAGAACCTAAATATAATATTTTATATAAATTACGGGTCGTAGTCAGTATGAACCTGCTAGTCCCGAGTTTGCTCTGCATAAAGTTATGACGCGTCTTGAGAATATTGATTCAGAGACGTGTCATACGGACCACATAGAGTCTACTACAAATATTTTTGGTTAAACTTCTTTAACTACGAGTATGCCGAACTTTATAAACTCGTAGCATTTCCTTAGTCTGCGGACTGAATTTTTATGAAATATGTCTTTATAGCCCAGTCATATTAGGTAAAAAAAGGGGTCAACCTCGGAATGAAAGATAATAAGCTGCAAATTGGTATGAACCTTTGTTTTGTCATTCTAAATGTTGTCTCAAAAGTCACAATCGTTATCGTGTCCGCGTCTCAAGATATTCAAGGTCAAAGGTCACAAAAATCGGTTTTTCGCGAATATCTGGCTTCCTATCGGTTAAATGAGATTTGCATTTATTATAAAAGTTGTAGGCTATACAATTCCCTACAACTTTTGTTTAAACTTTTTTTTCATACAACCAACCGTTTTGAAGGTAGAGCGCGAAGAGTGCACATCGTACAGTCATATACGGCCTAATGCAAGGTCAAGCGTGAGTTATGGTTATCAGTACGTTATAAAGTCAATTATTTACTTGGAAATTATAATTATTAAACAATGCCTATTATTTATGTACTAACTATTAATTATTTATATTTAATTAAAGTAAGTAACTTGATTATTTATATATAATTATTCATATTTAACTATTTAAGTATAAAATATTATTAATTCTGGATTATATATTTTAGTTTTTTTTAAAGTTAAAATGATAGTAAGAGTATATATTTTACACATATTTTTATTTATTATTAAATACGGCATAATATACATTTGTCAAAATGTGAGTTCAAATATCAAAAGTATCTTTGTTGATTTTAATTGTAATGAAATTGGAAATGGAAGCTAATTATCTTCTTCTTCTTCGTCGTCTTCTTCTTCTTGTCGCTCAAAAATGTTCGATTCATTGTCATCATCCTCATTATCTGTCATGTTCATCTCCAAACCTTCCAGAATATCGGGATCATATGTATTTTCTTCATCGGGATTACTTGGATACAGTGAAGCGTTGAGGCAAGCTTGTCCGTTGCACTGGCCGCAAGCTAAAGAACATTGTAGCCCTGATTTTCTGCATCCACAGCGGGAACCACAACCATTTTTGCAATTGCAAAATATTACGTTTAGTAGTTCGGCTGGTGCTGGAGGTAATAACGTTCGTATGGGCTCCAGGATTTCATTTTCAAGCATCCAGCCCCATTCTTGAGGTTCTAAGTCCTTCCCTAACCACGTTTGAATCTGGTAGTAGACACGTTTTATGTGTTGATGAGCTGCTACACTTGTTGGTGGAAGTGTTGACAGTTGTACAGGTTTATTTAGTTTTGTAAATTTGATGAATTGCGTGTAGCGGAAATGATCAATGTATAAAATTTAATATTATATATATATATGTCGGAGAATGAGACAAATATAGACACACACAGAGCAAGAGGATGGCCAATATCTCTCTCTTATCACCTATCTTGGAGTTATTCTTCATCAGGCATGGCTTACAGCGTGAATATAGTGGGCGAAGAGAATAACACATCACACGTACACTATTAGATTTATTTCACTTGCAGACAGTTACAGATAATGCGTCTAAATGATGATATTACAATTCTTAGTACAAAACAACATTAACAATATTAACGGGGACCGTGTGTTCCGCAAAGCAACGAACGCTTCAAACTAAATAACGATACTTGATAACCAAACCGTATAGTGACCGTCCCAGTCGCCAGCCAAAGGTAAAAGTGAAAGTCCCTGTCGTTCACACAGCCCAAGTAAACCCCTCCACGTCCGTCCGCCCTACCGCTTGCGCTCCACAGCGCCTCTAGCGGCACGAACGCGCAACTCAACGACTCTCATTGGCTAATGTCACTTCCTGTCACTTTACTTTACTTTAATGACACTTGGTGTCGACCAATCACGAAACAGCGATCTTGCCTGCGTTACACAAGAGACTATGCCACTTCCGCCTCTAGTCCACCGAAACAAAATGACAAAATGGCGCCTAAACTAAATGATTTGACGTATTTACAATAATAAACATTCTAGATGGCACCTAAACTAACTAATTATATCTCGTTCTCCGATACGGCCCTCCTGACGCTCGCACGTCCTCGGGCGATCTCCTTGCAGGGCGAACTCCTTGCTGGGCGAACTCTGGCAGGCCGTTCTCAGCGCACGTCTATAACAGAAAGAAACAACGTTAGTTTATTCCATTTTCAACCGCTCGTCTATCCTGACAACATTCACTATCATCATTATCTCCATTTTACATTTCTTGGTAATACAACTTTCATTATTACAATATTCTTTACACTATTCATAGGTCACCTCGCCTTTGCTAGGCCACCTCGCCTTTGCTAGGCCACCTCGCCTTTGCTAGGCCACCTCGCCTTTGCTAGGCCACCTCGCCTTTGCTAGGCCACCTCGCCTTTGCTAGGCCACCTCGCCTTTGCTAGGCCACCTCGCCTTTGCTAGGCCACCTCGCCTTTACATTATTCTATGGCCACCTCGCCCTTAAAACTATTCTAAGGCCACCGCAGTCAACTAACTAGACTTCTGAATAACACACACCTAACCGCCATGTCATCACCAACTCAAAC
This sequence comes from Hemithea aestivaria, assembly GCA_947507615.1. Classification (NCBI taxonomy): domain Eukaryota; kingdom Metazoa; phylum Arthropoda; class Insecta; order Lepidoptera; family Geometridae; genus Hemithea; species Hemithea aestivaria. The sequence continues at coordinate 10,385,556 of OX382323.1, forward strand.
TGACCACATCATTCTTAACAATTCGACTTTCTTTTAATTTCATGACTAAGTATTCACTGAGAAATGCCACAATAAAATTGTCAGAGAAGAATAGAGAACAGCAATTAAACCCGTAGATAAACTACAGAAGCTTTTTTTTTTTTTTTTACTAAGAACAAGATTTACTTTCGAGCAAAAGTACAATTTTTTTTTTTGTTTGTTTTGGTTTTGTTTGGTTTGGTTTTGACCTCTTTCTCACATGGTGCTTAGCGACTAAAGATAAGCGATACTGGCAATACAAATCCTTTCTCCCCCTTCCCCCCTTTTTTTTTCTCTCCTCTGCACGCTCAGATAGATAGTGCGTCACACGGCCGCACGCGCCGATGCTCAGGACAGCGCCTCACACGAAGACACGCACGCCGTTGCTCAGGACAGCTCATCGCACGGCCGCACGCACTGCTGCACGTCACTCATCTGTAATAAAGATAACCACAGCACAGAATTGTGTTTTGTTTAACCTGACCTAATGATAACCTCAAACTGTTTGTAGATTTAAGTTAATGTAAATTTTGGAGTGACACAATAAGGATTCTTCTCATCTTATTTATCTTAACCTCATTCATACTAAGGATCCCTGATGTTCGTATTTTACCGGTCTACCGGTACACAACAACAACAGTCATGGTCTACAATGTAATTGATGGTATTTCAATTTAAAATAATTCACAAGACTAGGGCCTTATTATTTCTTGAAACGGTTTAGCATGAGAACCTGCCACATTCATACGTACTTGTTAATCGCATTGTCCACATCAATCGAAACTAAAATCTCATAATCTTTTTACGGTAGGTACATCAAAAATTTTACGGGAGGTACATCAAAAATTTTACGGTAGGTACATCAAATTTTAACACTTAAGTTTTGTCCTAAGCTTACAAACTTAATCGTTACTCGTCTCGGGGATTCAAAAGATTTCAAACCTAATTTCTAAACCTAAGCTTCTAACCTAACCTTGTAACCTAACCTAACTTCAAAACTCAACTACTATCTCTGTAACTCTAACAACAGAATATGTTTTCGAATCACAAGTCTGCTTAACACCAAAACAGTTACTTTCGTCAGCATAGTGCAATGGTAACACACAACACAATAACATTAAAACGACTCACCAAATCAAGAATATTTCGACCGCTCATTGGTTTGAGCTCACAGTCACACCAAGGTCATCTCGTCGCACGACCAGCAGCGTCGCGAGGCACATCGCAGCACACACACACACGGGCACAGGAACACACGAGCACACACGAGCGCCAGCAAAAGCGCTCCACTGCATCTCACTGTAATCAATGCAACCACGAATTAGAACACACGGGCACACAGCGCGTTAAACGCTGACAACTTAGCACATGGGTCGCGCAGATTTAGCGCGCAAACACGACATGTAGATCGCGTAGACGTTGCGTAGACTCAGCGCGCATATCGCGCAGGCATCGCGCCAATACAGCGCGCGGATTGCGCACTCAGCACTCGCCACAGCAGAACATAGGTGCGGCGAACAAGGCAGACAAAACTGAAACATTTAAAAAAAAACGTTAAATTGTTTATCCGTTCTTTATCCCACTTCTGATGTCGGAGAATGAGACAAATATAGACACACACAGAGCAAGAGGATGGCCAATATCTCTCTCTTATCACCTATCTTGGAGTTATTCTTCATCAGGCATGGCTTACAGCGTGAATATAGTGGGCGAAGAGAATAACACATCACACGTACACTATTAGATTTATTTCACTTGCAGACAGTTACAGATAATGCGTCTAAATGATGATATTACAATTCTTAGTACAAAACAACATTAACAATATTAACGGGGACCGTGTGTTCCGCAAAGCAACGAACGCTTCAAACTAAATAACGATACTTGATAACCAAACCGTATAGTGACCGTCCCAGTCGCCAGCCAAAGGTAAAAGTGAAAGTCCCTGTCGTTCACACAGCCCAAGTAAACCCCTCCACGTCCGTCCGCCCTACCGCTTGCGCTCCACAGCGCCTCTAGCGGCACGAACGCGCAACTCAACGACTCTCATTGGCTAATGTCACTTCCTGTCACTTTACTTTACTTTAATGACACTTGGTGTCGACCAATCACGAAACAGCGATCTTGCCTGCGTTACACAAGAGACTATGCCACTTCCGCCTCTAGTCCACCGAAACAAAATGACAAAATGGCGCCTAAACTAAATGATTTGACGTATTTACAATAATAAACATTCTAGATGGCACCTAAACTAACTAATTATATCTCGTTCTCCGATATATATATATATATATATATATATATATATATATATATATATATATATATAATTTTATCAATTAGTCTACGTTTATTAATAGGGTAAATGTCTAGTATTAATATATAATAGACTTTACCCACTCAATAAACGTAGACTAAATTATTTAACTCTGTAATATGTAATAACCTAAATGTGAGAAATTATAATACGAACAAATTATCGATAAAATATGTAGCCGGTGCAGGAACGACCCTACCACGTAAGCAATGTTGGCAGCATTGGCGTTGTTAATTGTCACTGTCATAATCGATAATCATGCCCGTAATGTTGGTATTGGATCTTCTTGCCCGTTTCATACATTTACATTGAACCATTTTTTTTGTTCTAAGTGCCGTCTCTTCTCTTATATGCTCTTTGAGAGTGGCCTTGAATACTATAGAACATCTGTCCCGGCAATGAATAGAAAAGGGCATAGGGTAGGGACAAGTATTTCCAGGTATATAAGTATTGAGAAATTTACGCGTTTTAAAGAAAAGATATATAATGTGTTAACTTAAAATAAAACTAAAATATATAATCCAGAATTAATAATATTTTATACTTAAATAGTTAAATATGAATAATTATATATAAATAATCAAGTTACTTACTTTAATTAAATATAAATAATTAATAGTTAGTACATAAATAATAGGCATTGTTTAATAATTATAATTTCCAAGTAAATAATTGACTTTATAACGTACTGATAACCATAACTTACGCTTGACCTTGCATTAGGCCGTATATGACTGTACGATGTGCACTCTTCGCGCTCTACCTTCAAAACGGTTGGTTGTATGAAAAAAAAGTTTAAACAAAAGTTGTAGGGAATTGTATAGCCTACAACTTTTATAATAAATGCAAATCTCATTTAACCGATAGGAAGCCAGATATTCGCGAAAAACCGATTTTTGTGACCTTTGACCTTGAATATCTTGAGACGCGGACACGATAACGATTGTGACTTTTGAGACAACATTTAGAATGACAAAACAAAGGTTCATACCAATTTGCAGCTTATTATCTTTCATTCCGAGGTGAAAGCCCTAATATGACTGGGCTATTATTCGACATTTGTGTATACGTATTTGTCATATGCAGGTTTCCAAAGTATTCATAAAAAAGCTACTTTGCGAATTACGGCACAAAGGCCTGTTTTGAAAGAAATCAACAAAATTACTTTTTTACTCTTTACACTCTTTCTATTTCTGGGTACCCCCTAAAATGTTACCTATCTATTTAATATATATACCTCTAATTTATATTCTTTCTCACCAAACATATTCTAAACGTCAACGTGTTTTATTGATCCACTTAATGTAGGTACGTAAATAAAACGTGCATTTCAGAGTGCGAGTACCGACCTAATGGAAGGCGCAAATCGTCGCGTCAAATAGCCTTTTGTTATCTGCGCGCTATTTTTTAGGAGGCTCGGATCCGCGGACAAAGCGAACCAAATATTTCACAAAACGGTTATCTTTTTCCTAGTTCACGAAACGGGTGGGAAATTTATGTTGCCCTACCACGTAAGGTTGCTTAACTTTTGTTATAAAGTTTTTAAAGTGACGTAAAATTGGCACGAGTGTTGTAGAGCGGGGAGTAATGTTATTTGTTTGTTGCAGTAACTTCGGGCGTCAAGTGTTGTGGCTGATATGGCTGGGGTCGGCGCTTGTCGGCACGCACGGCGCCAGCCGCTGTCCCGAGGAGTGCACGTGCCGCACCACCTACCGCGCCGGAGAGGGTCCGGCGCTGCGCGTGGCCTGTCTCCGCGGCGGCATGAACTACATACCTGTTGACGAACTCGACCAAAACATGCACCTGCTCATCATAGTAGGCCAACCGGATAATCCAAACCACATCACCATCGGACCGATCCTCACTCAGCCCAAACCGTTCGCGGCCTTGCGCGAACTTCACATTGTAAATTCAAACGTCCCATCCATCGGACAATATTCCTTCTGGGGTCTTCCAAACCTGGCCATGCTCAATCTCACTTACAACAACTTAACCAGCATTGGCACGGATGACTTTCGAGGGCTCATCAATCTAACAAATCTTTACCTCGATCACAACAACATAGAAGACATGCCCAGTGAGACCTTCTATCATCTCACAGCTCTCAAGATACTCTCATTGACGCACAATCAGATCTCCAGCCTGGTTCCGCGTTTATTTAGAATGTTAGCAGAGCTGACCGTTTTGGATTTGAGCTACAACCCATTGACCGATTTGAATCCAGAAGTGTTTAAAGATATTCAAAACTTAAAGATTTTGAGATGCAGGCGATGCCTATTGAATATGATCAATACTCAAATTTATCATCTGGCGCCACATATTGAGGAAATAGATCTTGGAGAAAATCTCTTCAAATACTTTACACCCGATGAATTTATAAGTCTAAAGAAACTGAAACGTATGAGAATAGACGGCAACCAGATATCAGTGATAGTGGACAATCTGTTTGGCAACAACAGGGAGCTGCGGTCACTGTCCGTCGCCAACAACCGAGTCGCATTACTGGCGCCCGCTTCTCTAACCAATCTTACGAACTTAGTTCATCTTGATATCAGTCATAATAAATTAGAGAGGTTTCAGCTCCAAGCTTTCGCTCCTGTGGTCAATTCTCTAAGAACTATTAATTTAAGTGGCAATAATTTGCCGCTGAATGAAATCGCGCTCGTTCTACAAATCTTACCGGATCTGCACGGCGTGGGACTCGCTAATCTTTCGCTGCCAGAGATACCGCCAAACTTCTTTATGTATAACGAACACCTTGTGGCGTTAGATATATCTTGGAATAAATTTACCACCTTTCCGTTCAAACTTCTGACGAAAACAAAGTTTCTCCAACGATTAGATATATCGCACAACAAGTTACAATCGCTCGGTGAGCAGGATTTACAGAGACTGGAAGCTATAGCGGAGGTGAGTTTGGCGAAAAATCCGTGGCATTGCGATCAATGTTCGGCCGGCGTGATGCTCGTTTACATGGCGACTACGGTGTTGAACGGTACGCTGCGTCACCTGCGGTGCCACGCACCGATGCGCCTGGCCGGAGTGCGCCTCTCAGATTTAAACTTCGAGCTGCTCGACCCGTGCACGGCGACGCATGAAGCACAAATGAGCGTCATAGCTGGCTTGGTATTGCTACTTGTAGCCGTGTTGGCAGCGGTTGCCGGCGCGCTGTGCTGTACGCGACGCCGCGCCGCACATTACTACACCAACGAAGAGAAACGGCGCGAGCACGATCACGAACATCCCGAGGAACTGCTGGCGCACACCGAGCACGGCAGCGTGGCGACCATCAACGCGCCGTACCACCTTGTTCCGAAGTGCAGCTAACGCCATGCTCACACGGCCGCGCCTGTTCACCAGCGGGCTGTGCACGTCCCGATCGACCGACATTCGATACGCAGGACTCCTGCGCCCGTGCCCGTGCCTTCTGTATCTCAGCCGGCTTTCGACACCGTACCAATACGATACCTGCAACCGCCCCCGGAGTTCCTCACGCGAGACATCATGTGATACGACGAGTACGATGAGTACGAGTTCGAGGATGACCTCGTGTGAATACCAAAGACCTGATTATTTATACAAGTGTAAATAATTTCAAGTATCAATATACCTATAAACATCAGTGAAGATTTTATGAATACCTTTTATCTACTTATATTTAAGTGATTAGTATTAAATACGTACTTTCTTAAGCTTATTTAAAGTAATTTTAAGATGGGTGTATTTTTGTAATCAATTAGAGTTTAGTGATAAGTCTGATATTTATATTACCAAAACGTTATAAAATTAAAATCGAGCTTTCTTGAATGACATTTACTCGTGTATATATTATGTATTTCATGTACCTATAGGTACATTAATTACCTCATAATCTTTCATACTCATAAAACCAAAGATTACGGAATTCTTTTCGGTAAATACTTAAAAATCTCTTTCAATCAATAGCGAACTTTTATCCTTGGATATCGTTTACTGTAAATAAATAAAAAATTGACTGCCATCTGTTTCGAATAGTTTCTAAGACAAATTGTAAACTATAATATACAAACGCACCTAGTACACATTCATGTCCAGCATAAGAAATTAGTTTAAGAGGCATTGTGCCAAACTAATTTTAAGCAAGAAGATATTTATAATGAGTATTATAATAAGGATAGCGTGTAGATGGTACTAGCCAAGGCAGTAGTTTTATATTAGTTTGATGGAAAGTGTGTCTGATGCTTGCGACTTTGCTTTGTGTTTTATTCATTTATATTTATTCTCTTTTCTTTAATTATAATCTGCTAAAAATGATAAAAAAGGAGAATTTTATATAAAGAATACCATTGCCAATACATGCTAGTTCACTTTTTTATGAGACTACAAAAAAAATGTTGCTATTCTTTTCTTTAAGAAAAATAAATTCATTTTTTGATTTTTTCTTAGGTAACTATTGTTTTTTTATATTAGATATGAGCTGCATGCATGATTTTGCTTGTATAGTGTTCTGGTTTTTCATTGCTTTTAAAAGACGTTGAGTTAATATATTTTCTATGTACCGGGTCTTTTGATTTCTGGTTCGCTACGAATAAATCATTAGCCAGGAAATGTAGCTGCACTCTAAAAGTGACTCAAAAAAAAAACACGTACGTGTAGATTAAAAATCATGCACGCTCGCGAACCAATCGCTGCTCTCTGTTCTGCATTTAAACCAGTCACGAATCATGGCTACTATTAGTAGACTAGTGTACCAATTGAATCTGACTCAGAATCTGTTATTTTAGGAACTCATAGACTCATAGAGATCTTCTCTTGAGTAAGAAGCGTTGGTAAAGTGCACCTAGAATTGCACATAATTGTGAAATAATGGGTAGCACTGTACTGATAATGGGCAGCGTTATCTCTTAACATCAGGAGAGCGTCTTGCTCGTCCTCTTACTTCTCCACATAAAAAAACCTTAGACCCCTAGACACATAGACACCTAGATCTGGGGAATTAGTTACTATTGACGAGTTAGGGCACAGGATCCAAATTAAAAGAGGAGATACTCGCTCAGGGTCGTTCCTGGTGCTAAGAATGTCCATCACCATACAGCGCGGAAACGTAGCAAGTGCTATATGGGCAACTTTCCACCGGGAACGCCCCCGGAGCAGTCTTTTTGACAACTTATAATATTAAAGTTACTAGTTACACTTCCTGAGTAATATTTATTCTTAGCGTCGTAGCTTTCTAATTTTAAAAAAATCTCCAAGCCTATATTTCATATTCAGGTAAAAACAACTTTCAAGACCTTATTAAATGATAAGCATTTTTCAATTCCGTTAATTTAAAATAAAAAGGAATGATGAACAGTTACAAAAGCCGGTTAGTTGTATAAAAATACATGTTATTTATTTTCATAAAAAACGGAAAAATCATTAAAAACATGATTACTATTTGCAAAATAGATCCTGTCTATGCACGACCTCTGTCCACATAGGAAATAAGTAGACTTGACTTGAATCGGCACTTTAAAAAACCTTTCGTATACAATTTGTAGAAAGCATTTCGAACGTTGGGCTTTTGTCTAATAGAATGGAGACTAGAAGTTGGACGACGTCGCTATGACAAGAAGAGGCAAGCCAGTAACCAAAATACATTAAGATCAAGCAAAAAAAAAGAAATAAATAAAAATAAATAAATTTGGAAGAAAGTAAAGGGCCAAGTGAACATTTTTTTAGCAACTCTGGTTCTCGGTATACAGCTAAAATCAACAACATCAACCAAATCTCAAGATATGTTCTAATTTGCATTCAGTGATCCAAATAGATGTAACCAACTGTACATTGAAACGATTCACTGTAAGGTCAACGACACCAAAACAATACAAATAATGTAGATATGATAAGATTATAACAAGAGATTTTAATAGAAATAGTCCAAAGACATATTCGTGTAAGTAATTAAATAAGCATTAGAGATGAACACTTTAGAAAGATTTAAGTTTAGTATGTTTAATGTACTTTTTTTTTCTATTCTGTATTGTCCCACTACTGGGCAAAAACGTCCCCCCAAATCCTTCAATTTATCCCTTTCGATCAGCCGATCTGATTCGCGTTCAAATACGACGGCTCGTCATCGTTTCCTAGGACGATGGCAATTCTACATTTTATTAATTTAGCTAAAAATAACCTGAAATAAAGCGACATCACTAAAAATACTTTCAAATAAAAGAAGACTAGATACTAAGTTTTGATTAAGTTCTTTAAAAGACGACTAACTTCACACACTACTTTTTTTGTTTATAATAAAATCCATGAATAATTCAATTTGTTTCTTGTTCATCTCTTTTGCTCATATTCATGTGAAATATTTTATCAGTATTGACGTAGTAAGTACATCCTGTAAGGTAGATACACCACAATAACCTAAAACTTTTTTTTATTTGGTGTACTTAATACGTCTATAAGTTAAACAGATTCAATATATTAAATCAAATAAATATATCATATAATGTACATAAAATATGACAGTAATAAATGTTTAATAATCGTTAATAATATCTAATTAATACATTTTTGACAATAGGAAATACGACATGATTTAAAAAAAACTGACAAATCAATGTTTACTTATATTGTAAATAACTCCATTTTGAAAACAAAATTTGCATTATTATTTTTAAATACAGCATTTTGAAATAACTCACTAATAATGTAAAAGGTTTTATAAACGTTCGAGAACAGGATTGTAAGTGAATAATTTATCATGAAATCGGCACCCGTCGGCAACCTCACGCGCATGTAAACCGAATACAAAATTACTGAGTTCCGACTGACCGTTTATTATCAAAAATTCATTTGAACATACTGTGAAAAATAGATTAACGTAGCACTACAGCTACGATGTGCTACGCCGTAGAACATCGTAGCCAGTCAACACATCTCGATGTGTTTTTTCAATGACTATGTGATGGCCTTTGCCGCTCGTTATAGAATTGCCGTCGAGGTTATTCCTGCATTGGGACGCTAAATTGGATATATTATATGTCACGGCTAAAATCCGAAATGCTACACCTAGGTTTAACCGGCTAAATCGATCGATCATTGTTGGTTAAAGTTAGGTGTGAACAAAATGTTTGTAAAAAAAACTTGTTTTATTACGAAGGGAGATCGACGTCAGTAGGTTAGGTTTGAACAGTGATTACAAAGTACGAGTAGAGCGAGCGTGCTGCGGCAGCAGCCGGCGAAGCACCAGGTGCGACATGTCCTAATTCCAGAGTTCGCAATTCAAATTATAAAGCCAAATTATATAACGATCATCATACAATAACAATTAAACATGTTGATAACAACTTGTCTCACATTTTAAAGGATGCGGCCAAAATAAATCTTTTTGGCCGCAAAAAACATCAACTTTAACCAACTGTGGTCGGCTAAACCTAAGTTTAACTGGCTATAACTAGATGTAGCCGCACTTTGAACTTTAGCCGTATATACATTACAATCAAACTAAAAAAAATAAAAATAATCCACACTGAAGTAGCCCCCGTAGCGGATCACCTGCGAAGGTATATGCAGTGGTTGTGTTCCAATATGTTTACCTCGACGGAGGCTTAGGTGGTGGATTTTCTGTAAAGTGAGGTAAAGGCAGTCCAATACAGAGCCGCAACTTTTTGAAGACAATTATATGTCTATTATGAATTTGTAAAATAGTAACAAATATTATACCTACCAAAGATAAGCAAAAACATGTAAAATATCAACTTTAAGGCAATTTTGTAAAAAGTAACGTAAGTAATACACATAAGACCCCCACAGAATTGACTAAAGCTAAGTTAATAAGGCATTTTATTTTAGTTATTTCTTTTCTTAGGTGTTTTAATAAAATCACTATGCTTTATTTTAAATCTATTTGTGCTTTCGTTCATTGTGTGTCTATTTTTCTATTGACTTCTTATAAATCATACTCATATAAAATTATGTATTAGTATTTTAAAAAGTTTATGATAATACGTCTATACTATACTCTTAAAGTTTATGAAACGCGCTTACTTTAGACACATTTCTTTCACACAAAATACAACACAGGTACAAAAAAAAGTAAAACTACATATTTTATTACTATCACTGTAACTACATACATTAACTCAAAAGTTTTTGGCTCTTATTATTATCAGTCTCAGGTATAGAGGTTTAGGGTGTAGGGTATTGTGTGGATAAAAGCGCGTCTAAAGTGAACGCTTTAATATATAATATTTTATTAAACACTTTGATGTTTGAATGTGAAAATAGATGGCATCGTTCGCCCGCATTATCCGACCATAGACCTAATTACATAACCGGAATCACAATGAGAACGTATTCAACAATGATAATTCCGTTTTATCTACTTAATTGGGTCTGTTTGAATATTGATGCGGATATATATGTAAAATATACTTTATGCAAAGTCCATACATAATATAAATACATTAAAACTAAGGATTGGTTAGGGAATGAGGCGAGGGCATTATTAATTTTCAGCATATTTTGTCCCACTGCTGGCCACAGATCATGCTAAAGTTTAAATCACTGTACGCTAAATAAATTGCAGTATTTATTTATTTTGGCGATTGTAACTAAATAAAAAAGACAAATACCTATCTCCTCAGTTAAATTACTGAATTTGAAAAAATCAATTAAGTTCTGTTTTTGAAGAACTGCTTCACTAAGTTTAGCCTGTTTAGCCAATTGCTGTTTCGCTGCCGATACGATTAATTTAATTTATTCTGACCATGTAGATAAAGGTCTTTAGATTACAATAGGGTAACCATCGACGCAGTGACTTTAGCCACAATAAGCAATTCAAATATCAAGTTACTCAGTCAGCCCATCGATAAGATATCGTCCGGTGTTGCTACAATGTTAAGAAAAGTAGCCCGTCTCTGATCCCCAGTCAATACTTAGCTTAAGTTAATTTATAGCGCCTAATGTTAGATTACATCAAATTATATAAGTCAGTGTTTTATCATACCAAAATAATATGTAAGCACCTAATCGTATAAATATACCTAAGTAACAGTTGAGATAACGGCAAGTCTGTCGCAATTTGCAAACATTGTAAAATAATTGTAGATCCGACAGAGTAAAGTCTACTGTAAAATAATACACCCATATTTTTCTCGTAAAATAGTTACGTAAACATATTTGTACAAAAGGTAACTTAAAATAGGAGTACTTGTCGGATTTCAAGCTCGATTCATAAACGGACGACAGAATTTTGCACTGGGCATGATGAGCTTAAAATTTCGACTACTTTCAACACACGTTGACAGCAGATTCTGGTCGAGGCGGTCACTTCATGTACAAACCTATGTACGTACGCACATTGCGATTGACCGTGCGACCGACCGCCCGGCTGACCGGAATCAAAGATGTGTACAAAACTAGAGTATACGCCTGGCGTACAACCGGATGGTTTGCTATTCACAATACGTGTATAGAACTGTGCGGTTAGCCGCATTAGATGCAGATAAGTATTCCAAGACACACCACAACGCGCGTTTTTCACTTGTTTTTGTAAACGCGCGCTTGCCCGCCAGTTAGAAAGCTCCTCTTAAAATACGAGTAATATGGCCATCAAACAAACGGCTGGTACTTATAACATGCAAAGTATAGAAGTAAATAAAAACAGTAATTACTGCGGCAGAGCAAAGCTATAAACTAAGTTATTTCGCGGCGCTGCCTGAGGATATTTTAGATTGTGTTCCAAAGTTTTGTAGTTACCTTCAAATGTTCTCTTTTAGCACATAATTTATCTATCTTTTGTTTTTAGTGTAACTTTTAAAATTATATAATTTGTAATCGGTGTTTGATGTGATAATATAATAACATATCTAATAATACTAACTTTGTATCGATGTTTAGTGATTGAAAATATTTAAACGTTTTAGATTTCATCGGTGTTGTCGAACCATTCAGAATAATAATACAAGTTACTGATCTTTTTGCACTTGGTGTTACTAATATGTACTGAACACTTTTTCATAAGCATACTTGTACATTAGTCAACTGTTTATCTTCAAAAAGACTTCAATGGTGTTATCCCTCTTCATGTACTCGTAAACTAATAGACCCGATAAGCCTGCTGACAAAGGAGACATGTGAATAATATCTAAAAAAGAATACAACGTTGAAGACCTTTGAGTCTTTGTCTTATTTAGTTATTACCATAGGAGGTACAAGTAAATAATTGCCTCCTCTGTTAGTCAGTTTATTAGATCTTTGTGACGATAAGTATCTATGTACATTATTTTTAAAATACTGCCTGGTAGGTACTCATAGGATTATCGTGCGGTATGGACGATCGTGTAACTCTGTGATTGTAACTAAGTACTAAAGAGTTATAATATATAATGATAAATCGAGATGTAAATGTAAAATCTCGTAATTTTAAGCTTATTTTTAACCGATGACCGAACTTAGCGGGCCGACAATTAACAAAGTTAAGAATTAACAAGCGAATTTCTGGAGATTACTCAAATTTGTCCCTGTGGCCTTTTATGAGGACTAAGTTTAACGTTTATTTAATTGACGCGGTCTCTTACTTTTAATCAATTGTTGAACAATCTTGAAGCCGCCAAAATCATTAAATAATTTTAAAACTTTTAAGAATGTCGATTTAACAAGACTTACAGAATGTTTGGCTTCGTTAAATTTCTTTATTGGCGTTTAATATTATTTTGTGGTTACAGTACAAACTCGCGTCAGGTTTTAAAGCCACTTTAACCTTTATTTATTCGTAAAAACGATGTGTTGAAGTATTTACTCATACTATACACGAATATTTGGTATCGAGAATAATAAATTTACTACTTTGCAACTGTATTTTTGTGTGTAAATTATCAAGCAGCTTATAACAATGCTATTGGCATAACTTTAAACCAAAAGTTTCAACAAGTTTTACTACTTGTAGTAATAATGCGAAAGTTTGGAATTGAATGTGTTGATATTAATTTGATGTTTAACCTTTATAATAAGCTTAGGTGATTCATCATAAACCGCATCTGCGCTTTCCAGCTTTGTGGTCTAGCTTAGAGCTATTAAAGTGTAATGTGAAGAGTAAAACTTTTACCACGTATGCTACTCGTATGAAATATTGATGGAAACATTGCATTTAAAATTAAGAATATTAAAGCAGCGTCCATAAGCGTTAATGGCACTGATTTTCACGCTTGAAATTCGAGCACTTTCGAGTGAACTATCGCGAGCCGATGCAATAATGTTTACGCCAACGCAATATTTCGTGTTAGGGTTTCTATTTTAATTGACTAAAATTTGATATGGATTATGAACATTATTTGGATTGCAAATAAATGTAGGACGCGTATAAAGTTGGAAACACATTATTTAAACGCGACGCGACGCCACTCTTTCGGATTGGTCCGTGGCGTCACGACACCCGTCCGGATTGGTCCGTAGCGTCACGTGACCTTACGCCACCCAATACGTACGGCTGACGTTGCGTCGTGTGGCATCACGTCGCTTTTTTATAATGTGTTTCCGGCTTTACTGTCGTGATTCGTACCGGTTAGAAGGGTAACGTAGCAAGGACATGACAAGAGATAGTGAGTGCAGCTCAGTGTGACATTGGACTTCTTTGTACCAAGCCTAACACTGCGCTGTAATGTCCAGGTATTATAAGATAAATTAGGCGCGCCTCGGTTTTATTTCTAATTCCATTTAAAAATAATATTTAGTAAGTACACAATTTTTTTAAAGTAATCCGCAGGGCAAAGCTGGCCTAAAGAAAAAATAAAAAAATAACGCGTTATGAAACAGCGGTACAATGTAACTAAGCAGCCACCAAAGGTGACTTTTATACATATCTTTTGCACAATTAAAATGTAAATGTACCTACCGGCTCATGTTTGCAAGGCAAATGTGTACCCACTGATTTTGTAAAAGATATTTTAGTGGTAGTATGTAAGTCCTTTTCTAATTAGGTGTACGATTATATCTGTTCGTTACATAAGTGTGGTAGTATATAAGATTAATATATACGATAATACTTTCCGTCGTAGTATACCTATTTAATCTCAATAATATAAGTTTGCGGCATCCCACGGTTTCACTCGATTAAAGTACTCTGTGTAATATTTTGGTCAACGTTTGTTAGAGAGATCACCAAAGACAGCATGAGAGAGACACCCTAATGAAAATCATGCAGTTCCTAGAAGCTTCAAGGGTCAGTGCGAACTATAACTCGCGCAACATAGATCATAGTGCAGGTTTAGTTAGTCCTTCTGTACAGGTCAAACCGTGGGATGTAACTAGTTAAAATATATTATGTGTGTGTTGTAGCACATTACCTTTGAGGTTGGCGAAAGTTTTGATTAACAGTTCGTGAAGTTGGAATACCTTACCAACCGACTCGGCATGCTTGACTTTCATCTCTGGGAACTTTCTATTGGCTGCAAACATTCATTATATTAATTATAATTGACCAATTTCATTCTATTACGTCATCGATTTTTGCAAAAACAAGAATATTTAAGCAGTTTAGTTTAAACTACAAAATAAAGGACTATTAGGGTGCGTTTCTTCTTATGCGGAGCGGAGTGGACTCCAAATTGACATCTACACCCTATACCACACATTTCAGAATTACAGTAGTGGGATAGATATATCGAAATTTACGAGTGCCATGGGATGGAGATATCAAATTTCATACACTGTAATTGGTCAATTCTTCTCACCGCATGACTAGAAATGCGACCTTAGATGGCACACAAATAAAAGTTCACCTATTGGTACGGGATATCCTTATTTGTTCTTACTTTTGCACCTGTTTAGCGCAGTATAAGAAGAGGTCTTCCAGTCTTAATTTGCACGCCGTTTCACACGATAACTGTAACCCTAAAATGGAGGTTGAATGGTGTATCAATTTCTATGTCCTACTAAAGTTTTAATCCAACATTCCGTAACAATATAAATAAACTTTTGATCTATTAATATTATTAAACAGTTTCAGAGAATATATTTTAGTTTTATACAAAATGTATATTATAAATTCTTGTTATAAGACAAAAAGCAGCAATTTAAACACTCGTCCCTAAATAAGTTTAATAATGTCAGACATTAACAAACATTGTGCGGGCTTTTAGCGTCCAGCAAAAACTTTTGATGAATCTATTTATCATGTGAAACTAGCAGTAAATTTTACCGAAAGTAGGCCTAAAATAACAATCATAATATACGAAACTTTCGCGAGATTTCTACTTGTCTACAGACTTATATTAATA
Organism: Hemithea aestivaria; assembly: GCA_947507615.1. NCBI lineage: Eukaryota > Metazoa > Arthropoda > Insecta > Lepidoptera > Geometridae > Hemithea > Hemithea aestivaria. Next base: position 10,401,135 of record OX382323.1, read on the forward strand.
TTGTATCTTGGCTTAATTTTTATAAATAAGTTCTTTTTAATAGAGTTTTTATATAAGTTTTACGCCACACGAAACACGAAGTATATTGATAGGCCCAAGCACAAAATATTGTGAAAAATTTTGTTTATTTTTGTAAAATACTACCTCTATACCAACCTACTCGCTATATTGATGGCTTCGGCCGTGGCTAGTCACTACCCACTTTACAAAACCGTGTCGCCAAGCGGTCATAATTACCGTGTTCCGGCATGATGTTCACTGACTCTAGGGAGAGATTTATCCCGCCTTCTAGGTTTAGTATGCTACCATCTACGGCCGCATCGTCGCTTAACATCACGCGAGATTGTTGTCAAAGGCAAGTTTCTATCCTATAATGCTTAAAAAATTAATATCATTTCGTTTCTTCTCACGGGGGGGATCTTTCTAATATCTACAAGACTTCTTATACTTAATTTATTATTATTATAGTCTTTATATAGGATGTTCCCACTTCAGTTCATATCTAAGCATCATATTTGTCTTTATTTTAGCATTAATTAATTATCATTTTATTTTTCGATATTTTAACATTTTGAGGACACAAATTCTTATTTCAATTATATATATACTCTTCGTTGACACATTATTTTGTGCTTAAGTCGAAGCAATTTGAAAGTTTTGAGTCAATTTAGAATATTGACTTTCTAAATAATATTTATCTTTATTCATATATAAAATTATTACAATCGTGTGACAAAATTTAACATTCTTTTTGTTTTCACTGTGTATTATCATACAAAAAAAATTAAAATACTTTACTTTACATAAGTGTTTCCTTAACAAAATTCAACCTACTTCTATGTAAATAAACCTATCTTTACACTCGTATAACTGCTGTCCTACATTTGAAATAAAAAGTAGTGCGAATCAAAATTTCGTAAAGTCGGACCATTCAATTAATAATACCTATGTACTATCTCTACTATTGAATACTATGTAATGCATGTTTGGTGTAGAAAAATTATAAAAAAACACCAATGATGGGAAACTACTCGATACTATGGGGAAAAGAGCAATAAATGAAATTTTGAGCAAAATAACTTCATAAGGCTATTTTATAAATTGATTTATGGATTTTTCACGTCATTGATATTATGTTACAAAAATATTATAATAGTTATTTTAAATTCAAAACCCTAAAACTGTTGTTTCAAGTTCTAATAATATTTGAAAAGTATTCTTCAAAGCAAAATATTAATTTAAAAAAGAAGTGTTTGGAAATGTAAAAAAGTTGTTTTACCATGATGGCTCTTTTCCTCGTAGTATCTATATATTATTTATTTTTGATCCTACATAGTCAACCCCATTAATGTAACCAACTATTAAAGGTCAAAACCCCTAATGGCCCTGTTCGCGATACGTTCTTTTATTTATTTATTAATGCTACATGTATTTATTAAATCAAATGTATACTTATGATGATTTTTGGGAGCCTGAATGTACCCATAACGTAAAATAATTATTAATTTATAATATTTATCTCATTTTATAACTGACTTTGTGTTACTATTCTACTATTAAATATTTACGGTTAATGTAATATTGTAATATTTAAATATAGAGATTTGTAAATTCCAAACAAAAGCTTTGGTTTTTAATTGGTAAAAATTATATTAGCAATATTATGTGTTCTGAGACTTTTTTATTTTTTCCGATATTCACTCCGCGTTAAGAATATTATCATTAATGGTACTCGCACATGTATCGACATCGACCGCGCCAAAAGAATTTTCGTATAGGAAATCTTCTTCCGATTTGACTCTGGCAAGTGTGCGAGGTTTCATGACATTTCATATAAATATTCAAAATGATACCTTCGGTGCGGTCGATGCGAATAAATGTGCTTTCATCATAAGATCTACAATACCTAATGCAAAGATGTCCTTCTGCGAAGTAGGGGTTTTGATACATACATATATTATTATAATTATTTATATTCTATTTGAGTAATAAATATCTGTTTGATATAGGTATTAGGTATGTATATTATATCAGATAAAATTGATTATGTCCTACGCCAACTATATTTAAATCCTAATACGTAGTATATGGTCTAATATCATTTTGTAATATTATCATCCATGTAACTCTAGTTTGTAAATTTTAAAATTTCAATAAACGCATCATTGGTATATGCAGTTTTTATTTATTTGTCACTCGAAATATTCCTTTTACTTTCTGTTAAGTGAATATGTAATGAGGAACTTCGAAACTTTGGAATTTAGCGTGTTCATCGTGGAAAGTTTTAAGTAAGGAAATTTTGCATCCTGCAGTTGTAATGAAACGGCGTTTCGCTTAACATCAAGCACACGAACATCTCGAAAAATCACACTAATAATATTAAATGCGAAAGTTTGTGAGTGTGTGAGTGTGTATAGATAGATAGATAGATAGATAATCCTTTATTAAAACACAAAAATGTACAAAAACAAACTTAGAACTACTACATAAAACTAAGTGTTATCGCAAATAGCGATCTCTTCCAGACAACCGTGTATGTTTGTTACTTCTTTCCGCCTAAACAGGTGGACCGATTAAGCTGAAATTTGGTATAGAGATAGCTTAGACCCAGGAATAACTGATAGGCTACAGAACAGCAGGTTAAATTGGGCACAGCTAGTAATTAAATAAAAGTCAAAATCTGGTCCTCATCAGCCATTAGTTTCCTACAGCTGGACAAAGACTTGAAAAAAGGTTGTTCCATCCGTCCCTGTCTCTTCTAAAATATTATTCTACAATATTGTCTTTCTTGACTATCTTAAATTTAAAAGATCTTAAATACAACTTCATTTTTACCTTTTACACTTTACCAGAATTTTTAACTTCTTTTATACAATAGCTTTATTTTTGGTCTATATTGTTATCTACATTTGAATTTATGACTATTAACCATAAACAATTCAAATGATTATTCATCAAAATGGTACCATTAGCCTCTCGGCAATTAAATAATTTATGGATCTGTTGTAAGTTTGAAGCTAATCGCGATTCGGAGCGGCTCCTGTGGTGGCTGTTGAACCTGAATAATTCTAAGATACCCCCTGATCCGGCCGCTATCGACGGGAATACACAATTGCCAATTGTTTTTACCGACTCCTTTAAATTGGAGTTGGTACGTAAGCTTTTACTTAAGTGAACGTAGACGAAAATGACACAAACAAAAACCTTATGGGACATTACCATAATATGTATAATGATGGTCTTCGATATGAATTTTGTAAAGAGCTGTTCATTTCCATATATATCAAGATGTATAAGAAATATTGATGACCTGAAACTGCAACATATAATGTTAGCCACAGTAAAGTAGGTACACCTGACTGTTGAAGTATAAAACCCCAATTTTTAATAATTATTATGAATTGTAAGAAAGCACAAAGACCTACAAGACGATCAACAAGTATGTTGTTATCAGGTACATTAAATAATACCTATGTTTCAGAATGTGAATGCTGTCGAGCTGGACTTCCAATTCTACACTACGTAGGGACATTGCGACTGTATAAAGTGTAGGCGTATATTATAAGACACAACTCTTTCGTAATATAACGTTCACTGATTACGTTGACAATCTTGGTTGTCTCGAAGATATCACTATTAGCGTTAAGGACGCCAATTGAGCAAACACTATTTAATATCAAATGTTTAGGTATAATGTTACATGTATTTTGTAATTATTATGGTGTTCAATAAAGAAGAGTTAACAAATCTAATAAAACAATGCTGCCAAAAATGAAAACGAGATAATTCTTATCGTTACTGTAAATTTAATTCCCTATCTCGGTATACCCAATATTCATCAACGAAGTATTCAATTACCCAAGATAGTAGCAGGCTATTATCACGCCTTTGGCTTAAATATTGAGGGAAGGTGCAGTCGCTATCTTAATTAGGAACAATTAGAGTGAGAGAATCGAATCGATTGGTACATTTTAATTGGATTGGTTGAGTAGGTAAGTACACTGCGCTCAGTGCGGTTTCAGCTTTCAATAAGCTAACTGGTAATTGATGCAATTTAATTTAGCGAAATATTTTATTTAATATTATTAATATGACAATCCATCGGCAATACATTATTATAGACGTTATAAAAGTTTAATTGCCGACGGCAGTGGCGCTTTCGGCTAATACCCGCTTGCAATGCAAAGGGGGCAGATTCGATTCCTCCTCGGGACAAATATTTAGAATAGAAGAGAAATACTCTTTATTGTGAGCCAACATTTACAAAACTATAGTATAACACTAAAATAAAAAACCGGTCAAGTACGAGTAGGACTCGAGCACCGAGGGTTCCGTACAAACCTACGGGTTTCTACGGAACCCTAAGGAAAAGGGGGTATAATATTATATACTGTAGGTTTTGATTCCCTTGCGAGTACTTGCGAGTTTGAAAATATGCGGCTAAAATTGCTGTTTCTTTTGATTACGTTGACATAGGATGTTTGATTTTTTTACAGCTTAAAGTTATTATAAAGCTGAGTATTTGGTATGAATTTCAATTTAATATCTGTATGCGTTCTTGAGGAAAGGGGTAGTAAATACAAAATCATTAAAAATATTTTTTATATGATGTAACTAAAAATTTACAGTTTTCGCAATTTTTTCTGTGCCTATGATTTAAGACGTTGCTGCGTACCAAATTTAAAGATTCTGAGTTAACGGCAAGTACCCTGTAGGTTTTGATTCCCTTGAGAGTAGTCGCGAGTTAAAAAATACGGCTAAAATTGCTGTTTCTTTTGAATGCGTTGAGATAGAGGTTTGATTTTATTACAGTTTAAAGGTATTGTAGACCTTAGTATTTGATATGAATTTCAGTTTAATACCTGCACGCGTTCATGAGAAACAAGGTAATAAGTATGAAATTATTAAAAATATTTTTTTATATGATGTAACTAAAAATGTACAGTTTTCGGAATTTTTCCTTTATCTGTGCTCTAAGGAGTTGCTTCGTGCCAATTTTCAAGATTCTAAGTTCACAGGAAGTACCCTGTAGGTTTTGATTTTTTGAGAGTAGTTGCGAGTTTAAAATTGCGACTAAAATTGCTGTTTCTTTTGAATGCGTTGACATAGAGATTTGATTTTATTACAGTTTAAAGGTATTATAGACTTGAGTATTTGATATGAATTTCAATTTAATACGATAACATGTTCATGAGAAAAGGGGTAGTAGGTATGAAATTATTCAAAATATTTTTTTCATATGATGCAAATAAAAATTTATAATTTTCACAATTTTTCCTTTATCTGTGCTTTAAGGAGTAACTTCGTGCCAAATTTCAAGATTCTGAGTTTACGGGAAGTGCCCCGTAGGTTTTGATTTATATGGTAATGTCGAAAATTTGCTGAAATTTGCGACATATTCGACTATATCTTTTGATTGCGTTGGCCTAGAAGTTTTAAATTTTCACAGCTCGAAGAGGCAATGGACCTTAGTATTTTCTATAAATTTCAGCTTGTTACCTCCACGCGTTCCTGAGAAAAAGGGTCTTGACAGACAGACAGACAGACAGACAGACAGACAGACAGACAGACAGACAGACAGACAGACAGACAGACAGACGGACGGACAACAAAGTGATCCTATAAGGGTTCCGTTTTTTCCTTTTGAGGTACGGAACCCTAAAAATAACACAAACTGGTACTTACAAATAACTTAAAATTAGATACAGAATATTATGCTTGGTTAACAATGGGTGGTCTTATCGCTTTAAACCGATCTTTTCCAGGCAACCGCACATAGTTGTATGATGGTCTACCGATGTTTAGATGATGTTTCTGGTCTGGGTAGCTTTCTGTAACTACAATAAGTAACAAGTACCAGTATAAAGTAAGTATTATACCAATGAGGTTATTCGACAGAGAACCAAATTTACCGACATAGCCCAAAGAGTGAGCAAGCTGAAGTGGCAGTGGGCTGTTCACATCGTGCGCAGTACCGACAACCACTGGAGCAGATTAGTTTTGGAGTGGAGACCACGCTTAGGTAAACCTAGTGTAGGACGCCCTGCGACCAGGTGGAGTGACGACCTGAAGAAAATGGCTGGCAGAGACTGGATGAGAAGAGCTGAGGCCCGGACTCAGTGGCACGTTTTAGGAGAGACCTATGTCAACGAGGCTGATGATTGTACCAATTCATTATCAAGATTACAATAAAATACGAGTAGGTACATGTCATAGGACAGGACAATCTTTTAAACCTTTTAAATAATAATAATAGGCTTCCAGCATTTTGGGCACTCTGCCATTTGACAGTGGTTTGGAGCACTTGGATTTTCTGTCGATCGGCTTGTAGCCGATCTGTGGTTAATAAAAGTGTTCTTTATTGCTGTAGTATTGTTAGTTTGTTTTTCTAAATAAATGCATTTGCCACATTCTATAATATATTAAATACAATATCATAAGCTCTTTGATCAAATATCAAATTATATTTCACAAGTTGGTTGGAAACCCTAAGTGGGAGAGTCCGATTTGCACTTGGTTAGTTTTATTTATATGAGAAGATAGATAAATGAGACGTGCTCGACGCCCGCCTGATGTTTAGCATAAACGTCAGTCCTTTATAATCGCAGCGTTAACTAGGTATTCAATCGGCAGGAAGTTCAAAGCGTGTGCTTTGTGGGAGACGATTATAAGCCTCTTTGAGTGAATGAGAGAAGCAAAATGTTATCTCTATTAGAGTTATTTAGTTAATCAAAACATATTTCTGGATGGTAAGGTATTTTTTTATGTCAATGAGTGGTAAGCCGAGCAAATCAGGTGGCTGATGGCAATCATGATGCTCATATCAGACGCAGTGCCACCTAGTGCAGTCTTTTGAAATACACGCCTGAGCCTGCCACTCTAAGATATTAGTTAAATCATTCACGCCCAGTAATTTTGCTGTTAACATTGCTTCTCAGTCCGAACACACGGTAACACACATTACTGCTTGACCGATGAATAACAAAGGAGTGTTACTTCCGCAGACAGCCTCTGTAATAGTAGAAGCCTGCCATTAGTGGTACAATTGGATCATTACTACCACTAACATTACAATAATTAGTATTGACAAATGTTCAGTGGACTTGACACAACATATTATTGGTATCTTCTAAATATTTAAAAGGAAAGAGTGACTGACTGATTTATCAACGCACAGTCTAAACCGCAAGACGGATTGAGTTGTAATTTGGCATACAGGCAGGTTTTAGGGCGTAGACCTTCGCTAAGAAAGGATTTTTAAAAATTCAACTCCTAAGGGTGTGAAAAGGGCTGAGCTGAAATATGATCACAGGTAGGTTTTATGACGTAGACCTCCACTAAGAAAAGATTTTGGCACGCGGGCAAAGCCGCGAGCGCAAGCTAGTAACATATATACGAGTACGCGGAAACTAGACGCTTTCATCAGCCCAATTCAAGCGAATCATGGTCGAATATAGGGTGACAATAATACCTAATTTAGACAGGTTTGTAGTTATCGAATATAAGTCGTTATCATCATCATCATTACTAGTCATAGGACTTCCAGTCAAACTCAAAAAAAGGCCTTCCCCTTATAACACTAGTACTCGTCGTCGGTGTGCGGTCTGCATCCTGCACGATCTTATGAATAATAATATCCTGATCAAGCCATCTTATGAAAGGCCGGCCTACGCTACGTCTGACGGCCCGTGGTCACCACTCGACCCTTTCTTTCCCAGCGGTTATCGGTTCTTCAAGCTATGTGGCCTGCACGTGGCCACTTCAACTTGCTAATTTTTCGAGCAATATTAGTATTTCTAGTTTAGATTCGGATTTTTTCACGCAAAATCACACTTTATCCATAACTCGAAATGACATATAATGTAGATAGAATATTTTAAGAGATAAACATTTTAATTAATTATATATCATTTATTACGTATATTTATTCATCAGTAGGTACATGCATAATTATTTATAATTAGTTAGCTAAAGAGTACCTTATAAAATAGAGTAAATATGAAACGAAGAACAGAAAAGTAGTCTGAATATTAAAAGAGAACCTTGAAAGACTGGCTAAACTTATAGATAAATGTAGAGCTCAAACCGCTGATCGGATTAAGTTGGAATTTGGCTACGGAAATACAAAACATAAATTATATTTATATAACTTGGTCAAAACCCACCTGGAGTTAAACGACCCGTCTGGACATTACCGTCGCAGTTTTACCTTGGTAGGTATTCATGGGGTATGAAGTCTTACGCTCGTCATCCACAGACATTTTAGATGTTTAGTATCCTTAGCCAACAAATTCCACTATGAAAGAATGTCTTCATGAAAGCAAGATTACTGATTGCAAGCATGAGCTATAAAACGCGACGGGACGCTATGCAACGTCAGCCTTCCGGATTGGGTGGCGTGAGGTCACGTGACGCTACCGACCAATCCGGACGGGTGACGTAACGCCACGGACCAATCCGAACGAGTGTCGTCGCGTGGCGTCACGTCGCGTTTTAATAATATTTCCGGCTTAAAGATTTACTAATCATAGACCTTCGTTGACCAACGTGTCATCCCCTCGTGTCAATAAACGAATGTATTTTAGAACTATTTATTTACGAAATTGTTATTACGTGCGGGAACTGAGAATTATAGAGGCATACATTAAGAGAGTTTTGAAGTTCGCCCCAAAAAGTAAGATGGCGATAAAGTGTACAATACCGTTCTATATGTATAAGAATGTTTATTGAGTAAGTTTCTTGCTCTGTCACTCCAAAACCATTGCAACGATTGCAATAAACCTCGGCATGTAGTTAGCTGGAAACCTAAACACATAGGCTTTCTTATCCATGTTTAAATATTTTTACAATATCTTTAAAACGATAACAAAAGTTATCGTTTTAATATATTATTAAATATATAAGAATAATTATTATAGCATATTATGCAGTATATTCTTCTTTTCTTAATATATTAAATGTTAATTTTGTATCTTATTATGTTCAATAAATTGTTAAATCTTTCTATCTTGAAAGGTTTGTGCTAAAACACCATCGTTATTAAAGAAGTTCAGCAATATTTATGAATATAATCAAATCGAATACCAAAAGTATCCTGAAAGATAATAAATAAGTTAGCTTTTTCTTTTAATCGACAAGGTACGTCTTGGATCTCGAAGTCATCAATCTCTTCTGCACTTCCACCAATTTTACTTATCTACAGACTTTCGATTAGAGACGTCTTATTTCTTTTTCTTTTGGCATCATCGGGGAGATAGCGCACGTAAAAATAGTAAATGAGTGTCTCTTGTCAGTGATATTTTTGTACTTATTTTACTTAATAAATCAGTATTAATTGAAATAAATCAACAAAATAATAATGCACAGACAGTAACAGGTTGTAGTTACTGTGTTTCTTTAAAAATGTAGGTTAACTGTAAGTTAAAATCTTTATCTGTAAGAAAATGCAACAGCGTGATATTCGCCATCCCCGGCTAATAAACGGATAACTCAACTTTACAGGAAAAATAAAAAAAAAACTATTTTTCGTAAGTAGCATTTGTTCCAGAAACCAGAAATTTTAAGATGCATAACTTTTTTATTTTTTACAAGAAAAATGTAATAAAAAATTGAGTGATATTAGTCACAAAACAGAAATAAATAATTGTACAGTAGGTAATTCTAACTACTCAAATTACGAACATGTAAACAAAATATTATGTACAGAACACAAAGCAAAATTTTGCGCAGTTGTTGAAATCAATATTTTAAAACAAAATCAAACCCGAAAGTTTACAGTTACCTTGACTGTAGAGAATCGACCATTGTTCTATCAAATTCAATTTCGTAACAGCTAGAGGATTATATTGGTGTTTCTAGTGAAATCTAGAAACCAACCAATTATCAAGGTATCCTGTGGCAGGATTGCGGTCCATTGCAGTCTGCAGGTTACCCATTCTTGTTTATGATGTGATGCAGTCTAGGTAACTCACGGAAAGGTTACCTTATACACGCAAAATATCGCTACTTTAAAATTTGCCAAAAATCAATACAATATCCGAAATTATTTTTAATAAAAAAAGTGGTTAAATTTACCTACGAATAAGGAATGATTCATAGTTTACGCATATTTTCATATTTCAAGACATCGGTGAAATCGATTATAGATTTTAGATGACACGGTTTTGTCTAGCTACAAAACTGTAACGACCGTGTTCCAGCAAGATGTTCAGTAAAGGTTAACCCCGCCTACTTCTCCGTCTATACGTGGGCAAAGAACGATACCGCGTCGGTATCACGGTCGGTGTCAAATATAAATAAAAAAAAAGTTATGGCAGTTACACCTATGATGCCGCGGAGGTATGCCAAAACCTGGCTGCCGGCACCATGGCGTCCCGCAGGAACACCCCCAGGTTTTTATAGGGTATGCCCGCCGCGCTCATCTTTGGCGGGGGAGTTCCACATACAACCCTGCGCCGCTGCGCCCTTCGGCGAAGTTTGACGAAGCCTAATGCAAGGTCAAAAAATGTAACGCATATGATACGCGTCGTGCGCTGAGGGCCCAATTTACAATTTAGAGAAATCTATGTAAGTCGTCTATCTGTTAGATATAAACTGTGACATTACGGTGGTCTCTGCCGCTACGAACTAGGTGTAGTTTGCGTAAATCTAACCTATGTTTCAGTTAGCAAAGCGGATTGCAAGAAGAGTTATGCACGTGATTTAGACGTTTGTTTAACGAGAGAACGCAGCTACCATCATTCTTGAATGAAATGTAGAATGAAATAAAACTTTTCTGGCCAATTTCAAAAAGTAAATAAAATTTGGTGTAATAAAATGATTGGTACTGCGATATACTAGTATTTACATAGGATATATTTGTCTATGGAATCCTAACAAATAATCTACTATATAAAAATAAGTCGGGTTTTCCTCCCTGACGCTATAACTCCAGAACGCACGAACCGATTTCCACGGTTTTGCATTCGTTGGAAAGGTCTCGGGCTCCGCGAGGTTTATAGCAAAGAAAATTCAGGAAAAATTTCAAAAGAAATGAAAAAAAGTAAAAAAAATAAGTTATTCAATTGCAAACCACGCGCGTATTGGGCAAATGTCAACAGCAGGCATTTGTCTTTAAGGTGGTAATGGCCGTGTCGGCGAGGAGGATATTGATAAGTTTTATTGCAACCTTATTTCGAATTAATACTGGCAACGTAGTAGCCAATGGCTCTCCTTGGATGAATACAAAAAAAAGCGTGTTCTTGGGCAAATTTTTATTAAATTTCAACAGCAGGCATTTGTCTTTAAGGTGGTAAGTTGAACTGATAGTCCGGTCAATTTAGACCAAAAAATGAGAGTGAAGTTACATAAAGTCCCAACAAGCTGAATTTTTGTAAAGTTGTTCAAAACATAATTATAAACAATGTCTAGAAGTTCCCCATCATTCCCCTGTAAGGAAAAAAATTAATTCAAGGTCAAAGGTAAAAAAATGAGTTTTTCGCGATTTTCAGCAAAACGGTAAGTTTTATCATAAAAATATCTTAGACAAAATTGTAGATCATAAAATTGTCTACAAAAAAATATTTAATACTTTTTTTTCTACGAGCCACCGTTTTTGAGATATAACGATTCAAAAAGTTGTAATCTCTTATATAAAATCGTTCGTACACTTTCGTGCTTTCAACGCACAGCCCAAACGGTCGGACGGATTGAGCTGAAATTTGGACAGCGTATTCCTTGGAAGATTTCATCGTGCAATAAGAAGCGATTTTTTGAAATTCCCTCAGGAAAAGGAATTATTCCCGAAAAACGTTTGTATGCAAATCCGTAACCGTTTACCCGATTGAGCTGAAATTTTTTAAAACGATTGTTGGAATTGTGTTGAGGAATATATTTTATGACACATTGAATAGTTTTTATGACACAATTTAACTTTAAAGAGGGGGTAAGGGGGGGTCAACGTTTGTATGGTAAATTTAGAACCGCTGGCCCTATTGAGCTGAAATTTGGTACAAAGGTAGACCAAGTCCTAAAAAATGATATGGGATACTTTTTATTCCAAAACTCAACCTCTAAGGCGGGATAAAGGAGGTCAATGTTTGAATACGAAATCAGTAACTAATGACCCCATTAAGCTACAATTTGGTTTAGACATAGTTTGAGCCTAATTTTTTGTAGACAATTTTATGATCTACAATTTTGTCTAAGATGTTTTTATGATAAAACTTACCGTTTTGCTGAAAATCGCGAAAAACTCATTGTTTTGACCTTTGATCTTGAATTAATTTTTTTCCTTACAGGGGAATGATGGGGAACTTCTAGACATTGTTTATAATTATGTTTTGAACAACTTCACAGAAATTCAGCTTGTTGGGACTTTATGTAACTTCGAATGTCTAAATTGACTGGACTACTGAGTAAATTATGTGGATCGTGAATTTGAGGTTAAATAGGGATGTTGACACATGTTACAAATTGATATAAAGTTATGTTTTTCACATAAAAGACAGTATTTAAAAACCTAAAATCACATTTTAAGGATCTATTTACAAGCTAAAATTGAATAAAATCAATTTTAATTTCAAAAAAAATTACTTATTATTACGCGAATGCGAACGCCAATCAGAGCGCGTAACGTCACACCATTGGCTGGACCTTACGCTTCCTATGAAATGTTCCTGATTTCGACACATTTTAATTATTCATAACATAAAAACCACTGAACCGATTTTGATGCAACTTATACTGTGCCCTTAGTTGGTCCATACTTAAACCAAAAATAAAGTCAATAACTAAAATGTCTCATAAAGAAATTACACATGAGAAATTATGAGGTGTTAAAAAGTTATTTAATATGCTAACTTTTAAAATTTGCGATAGTGGCGCCCCGCAAAAAGAACTCCTTTCGTGAAAAGCACTCTACCACAGATAAAAGAATACTAGACTCTACCTAGCAGTCACGGTTTCCGATTGAGCTGAAATTTCGCATACCGGCAATCGGATGACAATGCAATAATTTTATGACATGGAAGTGATCTGAAGTCTGATGATGGAGCTGAAAGGTGGTCATAGGAACCGCGTAAACAAAAGACAAAACCTAATGGAGTTTGGGTCCATTTGATTCGTCTTTACGAGTACTTCGATACTATATAGTAACCAGGATCTGATGATGGAGCTGGAAGGTGGCCATAGGAATTCCGTGATTAAAAGGCAAAACCCCATCGAGTTTGGGCTCATTTGATTTTTCTTGACGAGTACTTTGATACTATGCATATAGTAACCAGGGTCTGATGATGGAGCTGGAAGGTGGCCATAGGAACTCCGTGATTAAAAGACAAAACCCCATCGAGTTTGGGCTCATTCGATTCGTCTTGACGTGTACTTTGATACGATATAGTAACCAGGACTGATGATGGAGCTGAAAGGTGGCTATAGGAACTCCATGATAAAAAAACAAAACCCCATCGAGTTTGGGCTCATTTGATTCGTCTTGATGAGTACTTTGATAAGATATAGTAACCAGGGTCTGATGATGGAGCTGGAAGGTGGTAACAGGAAACGCGTAATTAAAAGACAAAACCCATCGAGTTTGAGCTTATTTGATTCGTCTTGACGAGTACTTTGATACTATGCATATAGTAACCAGGGTCTGATGATGGAGCTGGAAGGTGGCCATAGGAACTCCGTGATTATAAGACAAAACCCCATCGAGTTTGGGCTCATTCGATTCGTCTTGACGAGTACTTTGATACGACATAGTAACCAGGGTCTGATGATGGAGCTGGAAGGTGGCCATAGGAACTCCATGATAAAAAGACAAAACCCCATCGAGTTTGGGCTCATTTGATTCGTCTTGATGAGTACTTTGATAAGATAAAGTAACCAGGGTCTGATCATGGAGCTGGAAGGTGGTAACAGAAAACGCGTAATTAAAAGACAAAATCCATCGATTTTGAGCTCATTTGATTCGTCTTGACGAGTACTTTGATACTATATAGAAACCAGGGTCTGATGATGGAGCTGGAAGGCAGCCATAGGAACTCCGTGATTAAAAGTCGAAACCCCTTCGAATTTGGGTTCATTTGATTCGTCTTGAGGAGTACTTTGATACTATATAGTAACCAGGGTCTGATGAAGCTGGAAGGTGGCCATAGGAACTCCATGATTAAAAGACAAAACCCATCGAGTTTGTGCTCCTTTGATTCGTCTCGTGGAGTACTTTGATACGATTTAGTAACCAGGGTCTGATAATGGAGCTGAAAGGTGGTAACAGGAACCACGTAATTTAAAGTTAGCATTATTACACGATATCATTTTATATTGCTAAAACTAAAATTATAATAAGGCGAATTTGTATTTTAGTCGAATTTCGTCGTTACACGGTCTTTTATATTATTATTATTCTACTTTTAATACCTAATATTAAAAAAGAAAGGATTTAACGTTATTTCGACGGGTATGAGATATCTGAACATTATCTGAAATTTGATAGATATATTATAATAAATAGTTTGAGTACGTAGGTATAGTTTCATTTCAGAAAATTTCATTTTAGTTTTTTTTATACAACGATGTAAGAAGACGAGCAAGATGCTCTCCTGATGGTAAGAGATAACGCTGGGATTTAACGAAGGTTAAATTCTGGGTGCACTGCTGAGTCATAAAATGTTAAGATTCTTCAGCCCAGGAATTTCACTAGCTACAGTGCCCTCCTACCGAAGCACAGTAATGTCTGCACATCACTGTTCAGGCGGCAGAATAACTGACACTGTTGGGGTACTAGCCGACCTCCTGCAGACGAAGTCTACCCACGGTAAAGAGATCACCATTAAATGACGCGGAAAAGAGTCAAGAGTAAGTGTACGGAAATTAATTTTTTATTTCCTAGCTGACCCGGCAAACGTTGTTTTGCCATATAAATAAAAAAAAAATTAGGGGTGGACTACCCCTAACATTTAGGGGGATGAAAAATAGATGTTGGCCGATTCTCATAGATACCGGATAAGCACAAAAAATTTCATCAAAATCGGTCAAGCCGTTTCGGAGGAGTATGGCAACGAAAACTTTGACACGAGAATTTTATATATTAGATTTACTGTCACGCGCTACGATGTGCGCGCGGGTCAGCTAGTTTAATATACAATTTGAAGGTGTACGTTTGTCTTAAAATATTTTAAAATATCAATCTAAAGGACAGATTTTGACCATTCTTTTTATGGCTTTGGCTTACTAACTATGACCACCAATTTTAGGCCTATGTGTTATTCCAGGGTTTCCAATTTCAGCTTTATTGGTTTAGCCGTTTTGGAGAGATACGAACATACACACGAACACACACACTTACATACTTTTTTTTGCATTAATAACTTTAGTAGGAAATTCAGAGTTTGGTGTCGGTGTAATAATGTTTTCTTTTTTTTTATTAAAAAAATCATAATTTCTCAATGATCATGTGTCTACTCTACTACACATTCTTTTGGTATAAACGTCTAAAAACGTAAGGTACATTATTTCTTGTAATTTCTTATAATTCTTGTAATTTCGTAGTGAAGAATAAAAAATTAAATAACACATACCTGCCAAGCTTTAGCATTTATAAAAATGCCGTTCGCAGTGCTTTGCGGTTTCAGCCGCTTAAAAGTACTCACCGTGTGGCTGACCAAAGTCTACATCAAGGTCGTTTGTTCCATCCACATGCCAAAAATGAACTGTAATTTTTTCAGCTTAAATAGGACATTAAAAATAGCAAACTATGCCTAGAGATTTTACCCTGTAGTATGTCCTATCCTATATCCTATCGTATTTTTATCAATTATCAATTATCAATGCAATGTGTTGTCCAGCTCAATAGTTTCAGCAGTTTACGCATGGAGAGCTTAAAAACATATACAAGCACGTAGACGAACGCACACACATATAACATTAGTAGGATAGGAAGTTTGAAATATATTCTAGGAAGTAAGATAATATGTCTGCATAATGTAGGACAATAGGTAGGAAGTATCAAATAGCTAACGCAATGCCTTCCTATAAATTCCAAAAAGAATTGTAAATTAATTTAAAGCAATTAACGATTGATTTTGTAAATTTAACAGACAAAGATGAATGTTTAAATGAATTGGACCCGTTTTTCTTCGTCGAACGTCAGAGGGATGGAATTTAGATCAATTTATAGACGGACATATTTTAAAAATAAAGAATCAATTTCTTTGATATTTATTGGTAGGAAAGTTTCTCATTGCGCGATCCTGTCTGGGTTGGTTACCATGATTTTTCAAAATACTCTGCAGCATTTCTCTCCGATTGGTTCAACTAAAGGGTACTCGGCGGAAGGGTAGGGCAACAGGGGAAATTAGACTTAAAATCTCATGTCTTTGGACTAAAACTGAAAAATATATGAGCACAAAATTTAACCAGATCATTTATGCTTTGGAGCATCTCCGAGCTATCATCACTTTGCGCAATTATTAGCACGAAGTGCTTAATTTTCATTCAAAAGTTTTCATGTCATTTGGTTTTTATGTTTTGAGAATTTGACAGCTCACGCAAAGGCTTACGTGAAGTGGGGCTGGCCTCTTTATGACACAAAACCCTGTGAGAACAGTCAATGAGAATGCGACTCTTGCTGCTTTTCATGTATGTACTTTATATTATAACTTTAACTTGGGATCTTCAAAGCAAGAGTGAATAGGTAAGATTCTAGGCGTTCAACCTTTCTAGGCATCTAACGTGATTCATCGTCGCGTTGGCTGCTCTGCTCTTTCCAACAGGAGGGATGTGGTCAAAACGTGGTCTACGTTTTGATTTTTTTATTAACCGGGTGTTTATGTTACAAAAAAAAAACATCAACTTATCCAGACAGTACTATATTATACTAAACATATGTAGTATACAAGGAAACCCTACAACAGATTGAACCCCAGTCCCCTCTGTCGACATATATCGACCCCGCAAATATTATTAACTAATCAGAGTTGAACATTGATGTTGCCATTTACATTTATTGAACTTCGCTGAACTACGTGGCTTCGAGAATTGATCACTATTAATTAATTGTTGGGTTAGGAATTACACGTGTATAATATTACAGCATTTAGGTAACTTGCTTTATTAGAATTGCATGTTTTAACCACTTTTTAGATAAAATTCTAGATTTGATATAGAGATATGTGAAGGGGAATAAAGCCGGGAGACAGAAAAAAAACTTTTACGACAGATCGGCCACAAGCCGATCTACAGAAAATCCAAGTGCTCCAAACCACTGTCAGTTGGCAGAGTGCCCAGAATGTTGGCAGCATTGCCACGTTGAATGGCAATACTTATACGTTGGGCCACACACCCTTTTTGGGCACTCATTGACTGGGCTAATACTAGACTGTTAGTTTTTGACAATAAGTAACTTTTGACCAGTTCCTCTATGACGCGCAAGTCGACATATTATATCTCGTGTGAATTGTGTTTTGATGTGAATAATATCTCTCTCAATGTGGTTGTCTTAAAGTCGAGTTATACACGAGAGTGAGATCATTTTAAAGTAAAAAAACTCGCATTAAATCACATTTCACACTATAATACATGTTAACGTGCGCATCATAGCAATGCAGATACGAGTTATAATGACTGATAAACGAAATATCTAAAAAAAAAAAGGCGATTTACAAAATACTTATCCCCTAGAGATATCTTGACATGTAAGGTACCCCCTTGAACGCTGACAAACGTTCAAAATAAGATTATCCGAAGTATTCAACATGTAGTAGGTATACACACGCTACCTGCTACCGAGGCGTCACTCCACTCGTTAACTGGTCGTTATGCTAATAGCTACGACAGGCGCGCTGCTATCTCGCGGGAAATAATATCCCTAACAATCTCGCTTTACATGAAAACCTAATTATGTAATTATTTGCCTCGTGAATCTATTGCTTGTATCCAAAATTAATCCTCGCACTGAAACGGCCGATTTATGAATGGACCGCTAGACTGCGTAGGCCCGCCACGATTAAACTTACGACCAGGCATAAATTGATTATCATCACAGCATGTGTCTTTTGTGTAAGAAAACAAAATCGTCAAAAAATGGCGGGGTGTGGGGGCGGTTGGGTAGTTACGAGTTACAATTGGCTCGTACAAAGTAGAAACTCTTTGGTTCAAAGAGATTTGGCGTTTGTTATGCAGCGTTAATGCATATCGTCGGTAAGTGCATAGAGTGCTTTTCACGAAAGGAGTCCTTTTTGCGGGGTGCCACTATCGCACATATTAAAAGTTTAAATATCTATAACATTTTGACTCCTCATAATTTTTAATATATTTTTTTTTTATTTAATAGGTATATATAGGTACTTTATCTATCAAATAAAAAATATTTAGGAACATAAATTTAGTTCCGATAAAATTCCGCGGGACCTCTTTCATGAAAAGGACTCTACCTCTGTCTCCGGTAATGCGCACTCTTATGGTTGAGTATGAGCATATTGTCCCTGAGAATTAACTTGTTGTTTAAAAATGTTTCACTTACCTTGAAGCTCAATATTTTTTTAAAAATATTTTTAAAAGTGTGCCCAGTTTGATCAAAGAAGACACTCTTAACATGTATGTGCACGTAAATTCCCACAGGGCAAAGTCGATTTGGTTTAAATTAATTATACGCAGGCAAAAGTTCAATCACTTTCGTGTATTACCTGTAAGTTTGGCTTTTACAACGTCCCTCGTAACGCTATTGCCTACTCGACTCCTTTGGGACGTGTCTTACAAAGCAACCTTTAACTCTATATTACATTGTTATAAAAGTGTATTGTGCTTCGGTCTTCATTTATCATTGTAATAAATTATGTATAGGGTGTGTGATACTTGAAGATGTCTGTCAAATAGAAGTATTTGCGTAGGAATACTGATAAATATTTAACTTGTAATTTGTAATACAAGGGTAACGTAGTTTCGAATGTCACATTATATTCGATGAACGGTTAATCGATTGAACGGTTGTACAAATGGACTTTACTAAGAAACAACTTTATGTTGCCAATATAGGATCGGCCGATCAGTCAATTCGTATGTAAAGTATAATTTATATGCTTATAAAATTCTTGAAATGTTTGTCTTATTTCTATGTGAAAGTTGCTCTTTCATGAAAGTGCGTTTCAACTGACGCAGTGTGAAGAAGCGAGATAGAATTGACCAAACATAGTGCATGAAATGTTGTGACATTTCCATTCCAGCACCGTCAATTGGTCAATACTAGTTCCGTGGCAATAAAAACGCATCTGTACGATAACAGATTTACGTAATGAGTGCACCAAACAAAAGCCAATTAAATATGTACGATTTAAATTGTATTTATGTTTATTTTATTCAATGTTAATATGACATTAATATTATGATCGAAGAAGCCTTAATGGCTATTTTACGAGGAAAATTCTTATGACTGAAATATGTTTGGTTAAAATCAAAAGAACACGTATTCACAGAGATCACCTCTATATAGTTTAATTTGCAGTCAACCTAAATATATTTTCCTGTAAACCTACTTTAAAATTTTATTTGATATAATATTCAATATTATTACATACTTTTCGGTTGCTGAAAGCGGTGATTAAAAAAAAAACAACGTCATAGGTATTTGATGTCTTAAATACGGTCGTTTACGAAAACAAACATCTTTTTAAACCAAATGATTTTATTCAAACGTTTGAACAGCGCGAGTTTGTCGAAAGCGACGCAAGTGTTTGCATCTCAGCTAGGTAGTACCAGATCGTGTTGCCAAACAGATCCGTGTTGCCCTCCAGATCCATGTTGTCCTCCAGACCCCTGTTGCCCTCCACCAACGTGCCTACCACCATATTACTGCTGCCCTCGTACCATGTACCAAGTTCAGTTCGTGTACATAAACGATACACCTCCCGGTACGACTGTGAAGGACTTCTTTGATCGAGCCTCGCAGGTTTGTTTTTGGACGGAGTTGGCTCGAGGTCAGTATTTGTCCTCATATTTATTTAGATTACCTCTAAGTGGACCGCACTAATTAGGTTCATGACTCGGCGCGGCAACAGATATATTCCGACCCAACAGGCCTAAGTTTGGATTTATGTATCTTTATCTTATATCTTTAAGTATCTTCCATTTTAATTTTAATCTAAGGATAACCGTAGTTTTACGTGTAACTAGAAAGTTTTGGTTATTCTGGTCTGTCTGCGCTGCGTCCAGCTGCGTCTGAATGTCAATGGTCCTAATAAATAAGATGTATTTATTAAGCTAAGCGCAAACGAGAGCAGGCCACACCGCAACACAATGCATATAAATATTCAGTTTGTATCACAAGTGATGCAGGCGGATTTTGTTATGCAACGCGATGAGGTGCGGCCCGCCATTGTTTGCGCCAGCGAAATAGTCCAGACACACCTTTGTCACACAGTATCGATGTCAAAATACTCAAATTGAGTAAAAATAAATTACACTGCGACACATTACGACGTGGTATGACTTGTGACCAACCCCCTTATTTTCCTTGCACTTGACTCAAACTTTTTCGAGAAAAAGGATTATAATATTCAAAATTTAATAAAATGGTCGAGAGAGTTTTTTTACTTGTGTTTTTACTACTAGTTATTGTGCCCTACTTATTCTATTTCTTGTGAATAATAATGATAAGGAGAGTGGAATTCTAACCTCGCGGCTTCTTTTCCAATAAATAAAAATATAACGTGGAGTGTGAATCTAGATATGGATATTGGATATATCGTGAGGAATAGATCCTCAGGAGGCATGCAACTAGAAAATTAAAAATGCAATAGTAAAGGTGGAAATTGGCTGTTGCGACGCGTCGGCTTAATGTAACGAAAATTACCTACCATATGTAGGTTTTGAGACAACTTTTAGGGTGTCAATATACTAGTATTTACAGACTTACAGCTGGGTATCTCGAATTCCGAGGTGAACTTACTAAAATGACTGGATTAAATGTCGCACAGTAGCTGGTGCAGCTATTTGACATAATATATTTCATACTTAAAATGAATTGAGGCTGGTGATACGGTTTTAGACGTTAAGTATGTGTAGTATAGTTGGTGTTCGCTATGATTAAAATATTTAATATTTTTTTATTAAATTTGAAAAAAAAACTTGCTGCAGAGATTTTTTTATTAAAATATTTAATAATTTTTATTAAATTTGAAAAAAAAAAACTTGCTGCAGAATTTTTTTTTTATTAACGTTATTTCTTAAGTCGCAACGGCGTGAAGGGTTTATAAGTTATGTCATAGACGCTAAGTCATATCAGTTGATTTCTGCCTATTATACTTCGTTTAGTCACATACATAAACACATACATTATAATTATAGACATATCATAAGGAATTTCTCCCAGTCCGCAAAGCCGCGAGCAAAACCTAATCAATATAGGTAATATTATAAGTTATGCTTTCATTACATTGACTTTCCTCTTTGTCCTCTTTTCCACCTTATTCAGAGTCGACGAGTGTACCACCTACTATGTCCCCCTAAATAATGTTAATGTAGATTGTATACCTATGCAGTCCTCCATATTATTTATCATTCCATATAAATAATTCCACAATCTCTGATATTGCTCCAAAAACTATCCCTCTAGTTTCAAGATAAGCCAATAGTGTGATCGCACTGTTTTTTCTTTATTAAGGTTAGGAAAAATTCTTTGTCGAAATTTCGCCGAGTTAACTAAATCGTGGCACGCCTCACTTCCTTTTTGGTGATTTTACCTGTACGCCGTGACACGAGCTATTCACCCTCCTCTACGTCCAAATAAAAGTATCCGTACCAGCCTTAGCCCCGCCGACTGCTTACCGGAAACTATTAGTTTCGCGGGCAGATATTGGGTAAATACACACTATAAAGGCGCATTTTCACTGGTCGATAAGTCGCTCGTTAGCCGGACCCTATGTATGCGTTTAAAAAAATCTTGCGCACTACGCATTCGGGGACTAACGACCAAATGTGCCTTCATAATGCATTGGCCATAGTTCCTAGCATTATATAATATTAATAAGGTTCTAATATACGATATATGAAGTTCATGTTCAGTAAAGGAAGAGGGGGTTTACCCAGCCCAATAGGGATGTTGACAAGGTCAAAGATTTTTAATATTAATAGTCCATAATAATTTAAAAAATTTAATAAATATTATAAACCTATTTTTTTGTTTTAGAAAAAAATAAAAATAGCTGAGATATAACGCTTATAAGTTTTTGTGTTGGGATGCGTGACGTCACTACGTTCAATGAAAATGTACCAGACTGAGTGGATCGACGTCACGTTCGAGGAACTTTAGCGTGTTGTATCTCTTACGTTTTTTATCATATTTACAAATAAAAAAAATACGTGTCCAATATTTTATAATAATGTACTTGCTGGACAAAAAAATTAGTCAACATCCCCATTTCACGATTTTATATTTTCCTTATCCCCATTTTACCACTGGTGTTACAGACGTCTAGGTGTTATAGGTACTCGTAACTACTAACCATCAGGCGGCATCAGCTTAAAAACATACATAAGTCCAGTAAGGGAACAAACCAGTCCTGATGTTCGCGTGATGTTAAATAAATTTTATTCCTATTGTATTCACACCGATAAAATTCGTAAACAATGTTTTGTAATAAAACTCTGTCCGCCATAAGGTTCTGCTTTTTACCTATTATATCTATATTTTCAGCTATTTATTTTTGAAAAATCTGATATCAGCAGTGCATTTGCAGAAAATTAAAAGTTGGAAACATCTTTAAAAAGTTAACAAGCGGGCGCTAAATGCAAAATAACTTCATTTCTCTCGACCACGGAAAGTTCTACTATTCGTCTTGTTTTTAATTTTTATTTATGCACCGAATGCTGCCAGAATTCAGTAAAAATTCGTTGATTTCTGCCTTGTTGTGTTGCTCAAGTTGCTATTGGATACCAAATACGGAAATACCAATCACGCTATATATTATTTTCCATTCAGTACGATTATGCATACACCACTAGATGTGTCCTATAAATTGATCTATTGAAAAAAAATGCCTTTATTATGATATTGTACTGTCCAGAAGACATCATCTAGACTTTCCATCTTTACTCGAATTCTCTCCGTGCTACGTGTGATCACAAATCACTTGTTAGCGTAAAGAAGGCAGCTTGTACTCTTCTACTATACTTTTCTCCTACTTGTACTTATATACTACCTTTTAACTGCTATTGATTTTTCTGTTTTGTTTTTCTTTTGGACTGCACTGTTTCAATTTGACATTGGCAGTACTATGCTTCCAAGCTATTTCTACTAGCAGTGCCCAACGGTTTTACATGGTGAAAAGTTACCATAGTATAATTCAAGGTTCTAAGCTGCCAAAATTTCTGTTGATTCAGCCGTGCAGAAGTATTAGGCAATAACATTGAAGGAAGTAAGAAATAGGATATTTGGAAATAGGAACCATCGATTTTTTTTGAAAAGAAAAAAGAAGGAGCCGTACTTCCATAAAAAGCTTTATAGTACGCATTTATAGTATGTATTAGGACGTATAATTGCTTCACACATTCATTATGCGCCATAAACTATGTGAAAATAACGTTCGTCATAAACATTAAGCCATCAGCAAGCAAATTACATTTTCAACGGGTATCTAGGGCAGACGCTGAGCAATATCGTTTAGGTCACTGTGAGGGAATAATGTCTATTTAATGAGTCTATTTACCTAGGACAAAAAATTAAAACTTGATCAAAGAGAAAGGATCGCTCTTTTATCCTATGATATAAAAAATAAAATTGTATTAGGAACAACTATGACAGGAGTGGAGCGCTTTTTAACAATTACCTACAAATACTTTTTAGTTCATAGTGCTTTTGTATTCGTAAACATATTCTTAGAAATCCATTTCTATGCAAACTACGCTATGAGTACTACTTAGGTAGCATTATTACCAAATAATATTCCCAGCGAGTGTTCAAAGCTTGGCTGCTGAATGCAATTCGTAATCGAAAGATATTATCATACTGCTCCCAATTGCCGTAACGTTGTTACATACGTGCAAATATATTTTATGAGGATATATGTATATTAAAGTTCACTCCTTGTTGTTGACATGGAAAATAGCTCCATAATTACACCTAAACCGCTGTTCCCTCTTGCCGTCGAATTAGCTTGTATAAGTTATGTGCATTTACGTTCATAATAAAATGTATTGTTTAAGGGTTTGCTGTTACGTTGGGTCACATATTCAAAGAACCTGCCACGATCAACTACCCGTTCGAGAAGGGGCCTCTTTCGCCGCGTTTCAGAGGCGAGCACGCACTCCGTCGGTACCCTTCAGGCGAGGAGCGTTGTATTGCTTGCAAGCTTTGTGAAGCCATCTGTCCTGCTCAAGCTATCACTATTGAGGCTGAGGGGCGCTCTGACGGCGCCCGTCGTGCCACTCGCTATGACATCGACATGACCAAGTGCATCTTCTGCGGCTACTGCCAGGAAGCCTGCCCCGTAGACGCCATCGTCGAGGGACCCAACTTCGAGTACAGCACTGAAACACACGAAGAATTATTGTATAATAAAGAAAAATTGCTTACCAATGGCGACCGCTGGGAGTCAGAAATAGCAGCGAACATTAGAGACAATCATCTATATCGCTAGATTTAATTCGAATAGATATTGAATAAACTTTTACTTCGTTTTACTATACGTACCTGCCTGAATGTTATACAGAATCATGTCTAGAAGCTATTACATGCCAAAAACCTTGAAGTAAGTAAAACTATTAACATTGCTGGCTGTATTAAAATGTTAACTGCTTTTAACGGGACGTACCTAATAACATTTTTACATACAACCAGTCTGCAAGAAAAATAACGAAAGTAATATCTGCAAACATAAGAAAATTGTAGTAATATTCAGCGTTAACAAGATTTGAATACTTTTAAAGGATTATTTAACAATAAAAGTGTTTCTCATTAATTCATATCAATAATAATATATCTCAACTTGCAGTCAACAAGAGAAACTAAAACAGTCTCGGAATAATAGCTGTCTGAATGATTCGTTCCCTGAAAGCAAAACTTTTTAATTAGGGAAACGTTGCTCGACCGTAACTGTATTCCTTATTTTATGAAGCAATAGCTTGTACTCCTATAGTCTATAGTCCTGCTTTAGTCAATGTAGCAACAAAGTATTTTTTAGTTTCGGAACTCGGTGTGTGTTTATAAGCTTTGTTTAGTGCGCACGTTCGGTGCACGGTCATGGTAAAACCTTGCAAGCTTTTTTCCCAATGCGATGTTCAAATGAATGAATTTTACCAAAAATACATTCCAATACTATGCCGGAGGTATATAGAGGAGTTAAGTTTGTTAAGGTGAGCGGTTACTATCATATTATATTACTAGCTTATTCTCGCGGCTTTTCCCGCTCGGCAAAATCCTTTCTTAGCGAAGGTATATGTTATAAAACCTATCTGTGTTCCAAATTTTAACCCAATCCGTCCAGCGGTTTAGGCAGTGCGTTGATAGATCAGTCAGTCAGTCAGTCAATCTGTCACTCTTTCCTTTTATATATTTAGATAGACATATATACCTATAGTACTAGTAGTAGTCTATGTCAGTCATTTCCAACGCGTTAGTCAAATAGGTGGGCTCCCCCCCTGGACACTACCTTGTTTCGGAAGGCACGTAATACTGTGGGTCCCGGCTGTTTCCTATAAGATATGTAGGAGGTAGTCGTTAAGTCATGTTGTAGGCCCTGTAGTAATCTTGCCGACCTGCAGGGTTATTCACTTAGCCGTGAAAGAACCGAACCGAATACCGAATTGTCAAAAATGTATGAAATGACATATTATGTAGATTTTTATTTTTATTTGCTTTTAGTGGCTTTACGTATCACTGCGGCCAGATATGTCCTATTGTGATATTATTATGTAGATACAACTTGACATGTCATGTCACGTCATTTCATACATTTTTGACAATTCGGTATTCGGTACGGTTCCCTAACCGATAAGTGAATAGCCCTGCTGAAACTGCAACACATCCTATAAATTGTGATTTGACTTTGACAGTGTAAGTAGGGTTAACCTGTTCTGTTGGAGTATTAACACCAATTATTATTATTATTTTATCGAGTATCGCGCCAGTCCCACTGCTTTATCGTTGCCATCCAAAGTATGCCATTTAAATCCATTGAATTCTTGACGTTTTTTAAAAATCACTTAACATTTAATATTTCTTAAAATTCAATTTTTCCTTACATACAATATTAAGCACATTAAAAAGAAAATTCCCAGTATGAAGTAGGTACATTATAATAAGATATACGCAGCGGTTGCCACCGAGGCTCGAGTCAGGTCATTCGTTAGGTAAATGTGCTAACGGAGGTCGTTAGGGCACAGACTCGAGTGCAAGCCTTGTCTAATGACATCGATTAACTACGTAAGTAAGCGAATTAAATCTGAATTACTTCCTGGATTCCTGCGGAAACTATTGCTGATTGTTTAACTAGGTTGGTTTTGAAGCTGGAAGTGGAAATCAATTATTTTCTTCGTACGTCTTTTCTTGTTATTTCTGAGCGAACCACATACGAATTAACTGCAGATTGTCGATCATCACGGAACGGCATTTTTACGATTAAATTACCTTTTTCAAAGCTGGTGTCAGATTTATATTCACTTATTTGATATTCCTATGTGTGGCATGAGACATAGGTACATATTATTATTATTCGAAGTCTCGTGCCACTCATACAAGTAGCAATCAAACAAGTGTTCAAACAAGTAAAGCTAAATCTTGCGCCAACTTTTGAGTTAAATTTATTTAAAAAACTAATCATGAAATCAGGTAGACAACGCCGAGCCAAAAGTTGATAACAGAACAAAACTTTTCGAAATTCCTTAGAGGTCTAACAGAAGGGATTTCCCGAAATTTCCTCGTAAACTTGAGAATAAAATAGTAAACTGGTAAAGTCGCTCGCGGTTGGCTTACCAGTACTGAAGCTTACCAAACTTAGCATCTCATCAAGGATTGAAGCCCCTGAATGAGTATAATCAGTCTCAGTGCGCTGTACCTCAAGTTGGAGTACAAATTTCGACAGCCACTTGATCTTCGTAACTTTAGTTGTGTGCCCTAAACCAATGAGTCTAACAAAGGCACAACAAACTACTGCGTAACTTAGATTACAGTCGCAGCGTAGTACGCGAGAATATCACGTAAACCCATCGTGAAACTATTATGCATGCAAACATCTTCTACACAATTTCCATTAATATTCTGTTTACCTACCAAGTCGCCGATCTACCGTGATGCTGCCTACTTTATGAATACCTGTAAAACTCGCGACTTTAGCTAGAATACTTAATTGATGATGAAATTTCTTTTTAAAATATAATAAACTCAGAACCAGAGGCATTAATTCCAAGACTTAAAGTATCAATATGAGTATTTTTTTATAATTAGTAACTTATTAACTGACCGGCGTCACTTCGTCTGCGACTATAAATAAGTGAAATTTTAAAAAAACTTTTTAAAAATAAGCTTTTATTATTATTACCATCTAACACCAAAGTACTCGTCAAGACGAATCAATTGAGCCCAAACTCGATGTGGTTGTGTCATTAATTTCGGAGTTCCTATGGCCACCTTCCAGCTCCATCATCAGACCAACTCCATGTCATAATAATATTGCATTGTCATCAGATTAATATATGCATGCAAAATTTCAGCTCAATCGGAAACCGGGAAGTGGATCTAATTTAACTAACAAGATTTGATTACAGACAGACAGACAGACAGATCGACAGACAGACAGACAGACAGACAGACAACAGACAGGTGAAGGTAAATAAAAGCTTGTAAAAATCGATCTTTTCTACCAAAATATGCCACAAACTCAAAAATTCGTCAAGTTTTATTTCTATTAACTATTATATATATGGGTATAGGCCTCCTCATGTTCACGACACACCTTCCGACCCTGTGCGAGTCTTATCCAGTTCCCTCCGACATATATTACAATATCGTCTGACCATCTGGTGGTCTGCTTCGATATCTATGCCCCTGTCTTGGACACCATACTCTCGCAGCCTTAGTCCTATATTATTTGTAAAGTAAATTTTTAATAAAACGAAAATACCTTCATTTATTAACACAGTACCGAACTAAAACTGAAACTAAGTTTTATTCAGAATAACTTTCGGCGAGAAATAGCGCGCTCTCATTGGCTCAGACCCACAGTTCAGACCATAGTGAGAGTTGTGAAGATAAGAATAGCATTACGAAAATACACTAATCCGAACAAAATGGTATATTAACATAACTGGCTAGTTATAGATTAAGTCCAACGTATCACCCCTTTATCGTCGTGGTACTTACCACATAGTACCCGGGAAAATGCAAAGTAGAAGACATAATGCGCCAAAATTATATTATACACAATACAAGTAACATATGGGCATAGATGTCGTGAACCTATTATCGTGTTTTTAGTAATCATTTTCAATGTGTCAGAAAGCCCTTTAAGAGCCGGTATCCGGTATACAAGAGGTTCATTGGAGAAGTAGGTACAAAAAAAGAACGCGAGCTTAAAGTTAAAAATACGCGCATTTGACACTATACACTTATTGAATAGACATCTTTAGTCCATAGAGCGCTCGCTGCTAAAACTTTTGTTCAATATGTACCCGACTCTTATCTCCATATTTTTAATTGTGTCTCCGCCCTTGACTTAACCTCTTTGAGGAAAAGGGTAATGTAAATAATTTTAAAAAAAGGTCGAGAAGACGTCATAATGTATTTTGACTTCAGGGTTGAGTAGAGGGCGCAGAGACGACTAAAAATACGTAGATTATAATAAATCTCTACCTACACAGCACAGTTAAATCAAAATTAACTAACGAGTATTACCACATAGTTCAAGAATAAACGAAGAAATGCAATTCTCTTGTTTTTTATAAAAAATGATGCACTTATGGCCTCTATCCCTATATGCTACCTGTATACACATAATATACCGTCGGTTCCTCTCGAGATATTATGAAACATCGTAGCGTTTCCTCGGCGTAGCGTACTCCAGCTAACGCGCTTTTGTCCTTTGTGTCCTCAGTTCCAGGCAATACTAGCTCTCACATATTTCAGAAATAAAAGTAAGTGTGCTTGAAGAAAAGGAGGAACTGGTCGGGAGCCCAAAGTCTATAAACAAGTTAGTTTTTTACCGCTTAACTTAGCTTTAAAAGTGGTACGCGATCATGTGGTTATATTATATTATTCTGTTTGGTTCAGATGTCATTCTGGAACACCGCGTCTAGTACCCAATCAATGGACAAAACGTGTTTCGGCACCATGCTCAGCGAAGCCAGGCAGGGTTCAAATTAGGCAATCACATCGCTTAAAGATCAGGCGAGATCGTAGTCATAATCTAACTCATAACGAATAAAAAAAGTGGCTCCTTTCATTTGTAAAGTTTTCCTTGACTCACTATTATTGTGCTTATAGTTAATGGAAACTAGTTGAGTACCTAAAAATAGTCCCTGACCACAGAACTAATACAACTAGAAGTAGCCATATTATGTGTGAGTGTGACGGCAATAGGGAAAATTCTATGTGAAGAAAAAGGAGAACCTATTTTTCTTCCGTCTCTTTCAGCGTGGCCGGTTACGTTGTTTGTCACAAGTTCAAACTATGGTTCAAACGACTTCCCTGTGACAAACATACCATCGAATTATCTTTTATTTTTAAGATTTTAAGTGCTTTCAGGGAATAATTAATAGTTTATGTGTACTCATAGTGGTAGTGAAATGGTAGGATGTGCAGTTTTGGGCTGTAAAAGCCGTAGTGAACAACATTAGGAGAAACTATTGCTGTCACATAGGCGGGCACGCAGTGGTGAACCACCTCCCTGACGAAATAATACCATTAATTCATTATTAAAATCATGGCTAAACTTGTGTCTGTGGTTGTCTTTTTACTCAATAAAGGTACCACTGTAGAACCTGAGAGGTCAAGCGTGACTAAAAGGTATACTCGTATAATACCAAATTCATAGTTTGATAAGACTCCAGCGTGTATAGTCTATGATTTGAAGAGGTAATTCAGTCTAGTGTTAGCAGTCCAGTTGCTCGTCCGGTTCACTGAAGGAACGACAGTCGAGAGTTTTCAGCAGTTTTATGGATGCACTAACCACGTCATAAGCTAGATATCACCCACAAGACATCTTACGTTAAAGTTTGAAGTAGATAAAATTTGGCTCAATAGTTTTGTGATAAGAATGTCTAATAAATAATGCATTACCGAGACAGTGTTTTGTAGTGGGCCAAGTACAGACGTTTCGTAGACTTGTCTTGCTGTCAAGTCCAAAGTCCAACGTCATCCCATACATTGTACTTTTGTGAATGTATGGGATGACAGTTTGACTTGACAGCAAGACAAGTCTACGCCAAGGCCTGGCGGCTTGTCAAGTTTCCATATAAAAAACTCTTACCGAGCGTAGCACGAATCCATAGACAAAAATCTTCATCTGTTTACAAATTGATAGTACTTGAAGTGACATATTTTCAGTGAAAAATAAGTAGTTTTTTAATGGAAATCGTTGCTTAAACTAATAAATAAAAGAAACGTTGCCTTTAACTAATTAAATGCAAAAATGACTACATGCAGTATTTAACAATGCGGCGCTAAAAAGTGCCAAAATAATCCAACATTATCTCTTCATAGGTTAGTAAACATTGTTTTTCTATTTGTAGAATGATTTTAAAATTTAATGGATTTCGTGTGTAGTTTATGTCAAATAACCCTAATCAGACATGTAATTGTGAGGTCTTTATGTCTAGAAAATGTGTATTTTCTTAGTTTAATCGGTAGTGTTTGTTTATAAATTGAATAGTGATGGGAAATATCGAAAGTCCGTGATCATTCGATAATCATGTTTTATCAGGTTGGTATGTAGTCTATGTAGTATAATGTTAATTTAATTATTAAATTTATGCAGGTATATATAATACATATATCACATACATACCTGTTGTCGCAACAAGTATAAAATACAATCTCTAATTTTTACAGATTTCGGGGAAGGCTGGATAAATACCTCCCTGGCTCACTGAACATAATACTGGAACGCGGTCACAATTACCGATTGGTGACACGGTTTTGTCCAGTACAGCGAGTAGAAAAACCCTACATTAAAAATTAAAGACATCAGAGGTCAGCTTGGTGGTATAGATTTGCATAAACACCGCATATAACCCTTTTTAGTTTTTACTGTGTTTTATTCTACGGTCTAAGCTACCTACTACTTACCAAATTTCAGTACAATCAGTCCAGCCTACTATACAACCAGAATTTTATTCGCACTTTTGTATTTATATAATGCTAACATATAATATAAAAGGGTATTATGACATAATAACATTAAGATGTAACATAATTTTTAAAATATTATTTTGAATTTATTAAATATTATTTTGATACATTTCTTGTTTTATTTTTATTATTGTTTACGTTACGTAGGTTTACGTAGGTTCGGCCATTTAAGCTTGAATAATTTACAATACATACACAGATAACTCGTCATATTTTATATAATGTAATTATAGTAATAATCGTAATTATATCAGATCATTACAATTGCATCATAGATCACATACTGTAGTTACTGTTATTCGCGTTGAAAATTCAAACACAATGTTATCTTCTCTAAACAACCACCATTTCTGTTGGATTTTTATCGATAGTTTTCATTTTGGCTCGATATTGTAATCTGCACATCACTGGATTGTTGCCCGCTGTGACGTAACTGCGCGCGCATTGACCGAATAAAATTTCCACGCAAATTAGGCACTAGCGCCCTGTCCCTCTTTAGTCTATGGTCTACGCATTATCAATGCTAGGGCGGGAACCAACGGAAATGTTGACAAGGACAAAAAAAATTAAATATAATTAGTCCGTAATTTTAATAATAATAAAAAATTCGATACGTTTAGTATGAATTAAAATGGCTCAGATATAACACATATAATTTTTTGGGTGGCGACGCATGACGTCACTAAAATTTGCCATATTATAAAACCACAAAGCCCACAAATTGTGATAGTGATTTGACTCAGACGGTGTAATATACATATAGAGTACTTAACCTTGTTTTATTGGAATTTAACCCCAAGTATTACATTTAAAAAAAAATCCTATTATAAATTATAGCATAATCAGTCACCATATTAAAAAGGCAATCTCATTTCCAGAATAGATAAACAATAATTATCCGTTCTAATTTCTATCATAAACATACGAAATTGAAACTCTATTCGAGCCCAAATTGGTCCGAGCAACACTCCCCGACTATTTTGTATTGGTGAAATTTTAATTGAAGTTGTCTACAGCTAACAGCTCGAGTGTTCTCAGTATTGAATGCGAAACAAATCGCTTCGATATTAGATTACATTGTACAATTTTCCTGATATTCGATCGTTAGGGTCGGCATTGATGTATTAGTAATCAATTGGGAAGCACTGCCCAGCGTTGGTTCATGTGATACTCTCATTAGCGCTTACTTGTACTCTGATATACGATGATACAAAAGTTCGAATCATATTGCAACAAAAAAATATTAGGTAAAAGTAGTATCACACTAGCTAGCCCACGTAACTTCGTGTGCGTATATTGAAGAACTAGTGGACATCCGCGCTTTTTTTTTAATAATATCCGTTCCCGTGGGAATTTCGCAAAATCCAGTCTTAGGAGCACCTAGGTTCTAAAAAAACCACCTTGTCAATTTTCAAATTCTAAGCTCTTGTGCCACATTTTAACTCGATTAGACAGTTGGAGCTACGCGTTGATAGATTAGGTAGTCAGTCATTGTAACGTTCTCCATTATTATTATTTTTTAAAATACATTAAAATGTTAGGACTACGTATACGACGAAAATACTGAAACACGAGAGTTTTATCTAAATATATAAAAGGAAAGAGAGACTGACTGACTGATGTATCAACGCACAGCCCAAACTGCTGCGGATTGACTTGAAATTCGGAACACAAATAGGTTTCATGATGTAGATCTTAGCTTAGAAAGGATTTCTGCAGCTCAAGCTAGTATAATGTATGAAGGTAGAGCATTACCTGCGCTCAGCAGTTTTACCGTTCAAAAATGTTACATTCTAAGGTCTAAGCTACTTACTAAATGTAAGCTTAATCGGTTTAACAGTTTAAGGGTGAAGAAGGAACAGATAACACAAGCATTCGCTTTCATAAGTGCGCTCTCAGTATGAATTTCTATTCTATTCGTTTATAACATGTAGGTTCTTTTAAATGGTGGGTACAGTAATTAATCAGAGTCTATGTAGAGGTTAATAGCGTTTTAATTAAGGCATTTGGTATTATGATTTATTTTTGTACGTTATTTTTTGGGGGTTTTGTTTTATGTATTGATTTTTGTTACCTCAGGATTTAGGACTGCAATTTCAGCTCCTAATTGACGACATTTAGGAGCTGAAATTGCAAAACATTTATTAAGAAGCGTCCACACCAGGTTTAAGGAGCAATTTTGTGACAAAGTATTGAAAATTAGTACTTATTATTTTCTTGCTGGGTTGAGCGGCGAACTCAAAGCGAGTTTTAGCCTGCAATAACAAGATTCTCTAAATAAGTCTGCCCTGTGCTGCCCTCCGCCACTCTTCCGTTTATTCTCTATTATCATCTGTGGAAAAGTCCTTGTAGTTGCTTTTTCATTAAAGCAGTGAATGCTATGTTCCTTGCATCTATAGTTCTAAAACGAGTGAACTGTAAAAACTCTCTTTTTTTGCTGTTCCTTTTTCTATTCGTTGTGATTTGATATGTTTAAAAATAACCATAGGAAGTATAGAGGTATTTCAATGCACTGCTATATAAAGGCTTCCTCTAGAATTATATTTTAAAATTTTAGACACTGACACACAAATTGACGGTCCGCCTGACGGTAAGGGGGTTACCTATCATACCATAGACTCTGCAACACATATGGAGTCAGCCGTTGCCAGTGTCTTGTCGGTCACGTAGACCTCCCTCATCTTGTGGTATGACTTGTTATTCCTTACAAAAAATTGCAAATTTTTTTGCAACCGCTTCTAGGGAGTCTAATTACTTTATATCTCTTCACCGTGATATTATTATAATCTTGTATGTATTTGCTTAGTGCAGACACTAATGGAAAATAAATTAAATTCTACAAGAAAATTTTACAAATTAATGGCGTAAGACTGCTACGTATTCTTCATAATGTTTCAGCCACTTAGCACTGTGCACCGTAGGTCCCATAAAATACTGTCAAAAGCACTTTGTCAACAAATAACAATATCGCGACCCACAATGTGGCTTGGTATGGCTGCAGCAACAGATCAACGCAGCTTCTGATTAAGTAAGCGCGCTCATTTTAGAGCCACAGCAGTTCCATCTTGTATTTTATGTAAATTGTCGAGGAAGGTAGATGGTAGTTATACATTATCGTAGCGATAGAGAGCCGTCGAAACATCTAAATGAAATTACCAGTCCAACACGGTCTGAATGCGAAATAAGAAACTTTATCTGCTAAATCGGAAAGCATCTTTGGAGCTTCAAAAGTGTCACGTCTGCTGGCACTCGTACTTAACATGAATTGTAAAATTATGGAACGTATTTCATGACGTTGGAGTACTCTATATTAATATAACATAAAAGCCTATACGAATAATATAAATCCTCCGTTTATAAATCTAATTAATTTAAGCACTATTTATAAGTTTGACCACAAAGTGGTGGTCAAAGTCTAGCTCATACTGAATCATCTGTTTCTAAACTCTGAAAATGTTTTTAAACCGCTTAGAAAGTTTGTCTAGTCTATATATGCACCTATCGATGTCATAAGACTCAAATTATATACT
Source organism: Hemithea aestivaria (assembly GCA_947507615.1). Classification (NCBI taxonomy): domain Eukaryota; kingdom Metazoa; phylum Arthropoda; class Insecta; order Lepidoptera; family Geometridae; genus Hemithea; species Hemithea aestivaria. The sequence goes on from OX382323.1 coordinate 10,435,974, forward strand.
ACTAGCTGCGCCCAGCGGTTTTACCCGCTGTACTGTAACATATGTGTTATTACAGGGTCTAAGCTATCTGTATACCAAATTTCTGCTCAATCGGTCTACCCGTTCAGGCGTAAAGAAGTAATAAACATACTAACACATTCACAAACTTTAATCCATAATAATCCTTATTTGCCAATTTCATTTTTGTTAGATTTGTGTACTGTTTAACTACTTGTAAGAAACTTTGTACCTACTCATAAGTCACTTATCCTAACGGGAGGTCTTGGTGGTTGTAATACAGTTTTATATCTAGTACGGCCACCATAGTTCCCTTAGTATGTAATTACGTAGCAATACTGCTGTATGTACATTGAAATAAATAAATAAAAATGTAATCTAATGTTCTGGGATGATAATATTAGTGTCAAGTGTGATATTCAACAAATTAAAAAAAAAAAACTGAAGACGGGCGCTGCGCGTGGTTAGCGCTGCTTATTGAAACATGCCCTTATAGTTGCATCTTGACTATAAATGAAGGTATATCGTAGAGGTGCTGTAAGACTTCCTAATTAGATATCTACTAAGTATGCCTTTACCGTCTCAATGTACTGCATTAATTCGGGTCATTAGTGGATTACGGCGAAGTGTCACGTACGAGTAGAGGCCATCACTATACCTTCGCATCGTCCTCAGATTACTTAAGATTAGATCGGCAGTATGTTTGTTTTGTTTTGTGGGGACCACGGACTAGCAAACGCAGCATAAGACGTTTACCCACAAGGTGGACAGAATTAACTTAATGTAATGAGTAATGAGAGCACTTTCACATGGATTGGAAAGTTCTTGCGTGTTTAGAAGATCCAGAATAGATTTATCAGGTACCTACTTCATATTATACTTAAATTATTAGCAAATGCGGAAACCTTGTGTAGTCACAACGCAATTGTATTTGCGTAGTTAAAAAAAAAAATTGTGAGATTAGCCGTTCCTATTCTTGCTTATTTGTGTGATATCATCATCTCCACTGTAATAACGGTCACCATACACATAAGTCACAGAGTGAGTTACCGCCACGTCTAGTCTGTAGCTTCCGTATTCGGCATTACAGTTAACAATATGCAGGTAATAATTTGTCTTGACATTTTAATATGAAGCGGATCTATAATGTTTTGTACCTTTGCCCAGCAGTGAGACCCACAGGGCACATGAAAACAAAAACTATTTTTAAAAGAATACATTAATCAAGTGAAATTAAAAAAAACTTTTTAAAAACAAGCTTTTATTATTATTACCATGAAGTAATCGTCAAGACGAATCAAATGAGCCCAAACTCGATGGGGTTACGTCGTTTTATTACGGAGTTCCTATGACCACCTTCCAGCTCCATCATCAGATCAGCTCCATGTCAATAATATTGCATTGTCATCCGATTTATCCATGCATGCAAAATTTCAGCTCAATCGGACACCGGTAAGTGGGTCAAATTTAAGTTGCAATAATTGATTACAGACAAACAGACAGACAAACAGACAAGTGAAAGTAAAACAAAGCTTGTAAAAACAGCACTGCTTTCAAAACTTAAACAAGTCTAATCTCCAAATTTCGATTACTTAAAAGCAACGATCGTTCACATAATTTATTCGACTTAAGATTTACGAGTTAAACTAATCCAAGTAACTTGAATTACAGTTAAGTGAATTAATAGGTACCTCCGTTGTCCTGAGATTCTGGTGCGCGATTCCTCAATGCCAATGCCCAGTGGCGCAAATTAATTAATGGAATAGCCGTCAAAATAGACGACCATTGATGGAGTGACTGCTTGAAGAATGATGAATTCTAACGGTGAAAGCACATCTATCTGCATCGACCGCGCCCAAGGAATCGAATTTTGCATTCTTTGTATGAAATGTCATGAAACCTCGCACTCTTGCCGGAGTCGAATCGTTAAAATCGGAAGAAGATTTCCTATACAAAAATTTTTGCGGCGCGGTCGATGTGGATATATGTGCGAGCAACATAAAGGTAGTATGCGTAGATATATAACTCTACCTAGGACTGCTTGGCTACACTCAAATACGTCCGAAATTATAGAAGGGGTAGTGGAACTTAAACATTTAAACTAATATTATAAACAAAGATTTGTAAATGTTTATAACGAACACAAAAAACGACTTATTTCAATCAACATCATCACCATCTCAGCCATAGGGCGTCCTCTGCCGAACATAGGCCTGCTCTATGGACTTCCATAATATGTACCAGTTGGAAGCGACCTGCGTCCAGCGTCTATGAATAATATAAATTAATTAGTTATTTCAATAATTCTCTTTTATTATGTATCTTATAATTATCTTATCTTATATTAAAGGATAGTAAAATGATACAATATCTCTGAGTACATAGGCTACTTTTTATCATCAAGAAGCGAAGCTTTGAGTTAATAAACACAACAATATAGAGAGCGTTGTTAAAGCTGACGCATATTATGGCGGGCGCACCGCACCGGATCGCACAACAAAATGTCAGCATAGATCACTTTCGTACTTCTCGTATTATAAAATACCCGTGTCAAAAATAACAATATATTTTCTATGTGATGCGGTGCAGTGCGGTACGAACTACAATAATCTGCGATGGCCTTTAAAATACAAAGCAGAATACATTTTTATCAACGTTTTATAATGAAAATACTAATAACGCATTGTCAAATTGTTATTCAAAAAATGCTTTTGACGATTTGAACTCTTAGGAAAATTTGATACTGCGACACAGTTTTCAAATAACACATCAACACAGGAAAATTCTAGCACATGAATAAATAAACGATCCGCTTTTGCTGTAAAGTTTGTTTTAAAACTCGAAGTCCTTTGATAAAATGTCGTCGGTAGTAGGTAATAATTAATTGAAATTGTTTCATTTGCAAGTTTAACGAATACAGAAAGTGTCAACGTAGTTGTTTTTTTAAATATATTTATTGAACTTTTTATTTAATTATTACTTTCTTCTCTAAAGATAGTGATCTTGATCGTTAAATATGTAGTTGTTGTTGTTGAATTGCGCTGTTTTTTTTTAATTTAAATGGTTTTTAGTTACTTTACTTATTTACGGTAGATAAGGTGAAATAGATTTTTCATTTCATTGAGAAGAGTAGAACAGAAGAGTACATACAGAAGAAGCAGATAAAAAAACGGGTTGTTTTCCTAAAGATACTTCTGAAGAAAGCAAAGTCAAATAGATTTTCCGAAATGCTCACCAAGTGTCACCAGCAATCGATATTTATGTCGAAAGTGCCATCGGCTGTACATTGTACATTTCATTTTGGCTGAACCGTGAACGAGGAATTGTGCCAATCGTATTTCGGTCATCTTGCAGTCCATTCGCAATTTCTTTAATTTGGCAATTATCCAGAAAAGCTTTATGCTAATTACAGACGCCCTCGGTAAGGCTTTCGAGCATTCATTTCCAGAGGGGCCATTTGCGATTTTATTGTGTCGTAATTGGGTTACTTTTGCTTAAATAATATCTAATTATAAGCTTTATTTGACAATTTTCGAATACAAAATCATTGTGCCTAAGTGAAACTCGTTTATTATTGTTTAACTTTTATTTGGAGGTTTATATTATTGCGTGGTCTGAAGCTATTAATGCAATTAACGGTCCAGAAGGCATTATAAAGGAAATATTAAAACTAAATATACATCTAAACGCCGCGAGGTTTTATGAAGGCGGTACTTACTAAAAAACGTCGTGAATGTTTAAGGTCGCCCACATATTAAGCAACAGCGACTCTCGAAGACATTTCCGCGACACCTCGACGTATCTTAACGACTCTCCGGCGACCGACGTGTGTCATCAAGCGGTCGCGTAGCTGATCGCTGTAACATGCGACGTTGTCTCCGACGACTTTCGTCACCCGCTCAAGCGTCCTTGTCGCCCAATGTGGGGTGAGCTTAAGATGTTACACTAAAATATTAGGTTATTAATACATTTTTCTCCAGTCACTTTTCTCTCCTAATAAAATTGTCTTCAGTTTAAACCAACATAATTATGTTCTTTAGTAAGTTTTATGTTACCTAAAAGGACTTTTTTACATAAAAATACACCATAGTTAAAGTACACCGTAGTAAAATATATAGGAAGATGCGGTACCCACGTTTCTGACATGGGTCCGCATCAATTAGGCCCAGGGCACAATTTTACTTGTGCGAGTCAGCGCCGCAACCGACACTTTCCGATCCAACAGGCCCAAGTTTGTCATAGCAACGATAGCGCTATACCGCATCTTCCCATTTTCTTTTAATCTAAAAAATACACTCTAAAATAATTATGTAATGTCATATATGCGAGTATATTTCTACATACCTATAACAAAAATACGAGGCTACACCAATCCAATTGTACATACCGTGACGAAACTAAGTTTCCTCCGCAATATATTTCACAAGACCAGCGAGTTTTGAAAATGTGATGTGAATGAGGCCCCTTCCTGCCTCCTGAGCATTGTTAGTGTAACGCTCCCATCTATGAAACGGGTTCACGTTGCCAAAGATAATTTTCTAAGATCGCTGCCGTGTTATTTCCCTCGAGGCAAAAATTGAAAGAATCTTCCCGCCGTAGGTACTTTTTCCCACTTGCTGTCGTTTACGATTCCAATCGAATAAGCTTAATATAAATCAGTCAGTATCAGTAATATAATCTGTAATATTTATATTGTTCTTAGGTCAAAATGTGAAAATAAAGTCTCATAATAGACCAGTGGACCCGCGCGCACTTCGTGGCGCCTAACACTCCATTGATATAGTGAAAATTTAAATCTAATAAAAGTTAACACTACAATTGAAAAGTACTAGAATTAGTTTGGTTGGCAGATCACCAATTCGGCGGACTGACCGCTTTTACATGGTCAATCCATGTGAAAGCGGCCATGGGCAGTCAATTGCACGAGTTTCGATTGCACGAGATTCGCGGAAGGCTACAGCAGTAACTGTAAGTCCAGTGGAGACATATTGCGAAACGGGTCACATCGCAGACGTCGTAACGGCCACGATCACTCAGTCAAGTGTGAAACGACAAAGAAGAAAAAGAGAATTAGTTTCTGTAAAAGTAAAAATAAGTATAATAGGTTACCAAAATTACCACAAACACTTACACCGTAGCAATGATGTTATGTGTTATTTGATGATATTTGTGTAAGTAAATATATGCACTTTAGCGGTTGGAGGAGAAAGACGGAGGACCGAGTTGAGTGTCGCGCCATGGGAGGCCTTTGTCCAGCCGTTGACGAACATAGGCTGATTTTTTATTTATTTTTTTTGTTTTCGCCGGGAAAAAATGCATTACGCATACCCTCCCATCGAGGGAATGGGAGGGTTATGTGGGACTCCCGTGCAGGACAGCTGCACGGTCTACCCACTAAAACAACCCGGCGGCACTCCCGCATCGTCTTAGTGACGGAGGACTGGGAATCGGCAGAGCCTTGGCATCCAGTCCCCAGTCGACACATAGGCTGATTACGCACAAATATAATACGAACGAGTGGGCTCACTATGCGTTCCTCATTTTTGTTTAACAAGCTCAGCCAAGTAGCTTTGTCGTTATATTTTATGTGTGTATTATTTCAGTCCAAAAATACAGGAAATATTTGACGCGACACGAGGCGACGCCGTGTACGTGATGTGTCAATCTGACTACCTTTTGGTTTGCGAGATCAACTTTCATTGTTCAGAAAAACGATATGAAAATAAACACATTATATGAACACACGAATATTTACATTATGATAAGAAGAAAAAGTTTTTAGGGAAAGCTTTGATTGGGTTTTGCAACTAAATCCAATGTAATAAATACCGACCGTTTTGTTTCAAAACATAAAAACGATAACAAATGCTTTTATGTTTTGAAACATAAAACCTAACGCATTTATTTATTAAACAGTTATTTTAATACATTTATTAAACGATTTCTTATTAAGCGATTCCTTGCAGAGGAATATCACAATAAATTATACTTTGACCTAGACGGATTTTCTACGGAGAGTGTCCCACTGCTAAATTTAATTAAAATTGAAATGAAAAATCACACTACATTGTCGTGGCGTACTAGAATTGTATTTATTTCATATTTAGTATGACTAGAAACTAATTATATTGTAGTGTGTAGCTAAGGGTCTTGTGTATCTTGTCTTGTGTGATATGCGTAAAGCATTAAAAATGGGTCTTGTGCATTAAGCAATTTGATTTTCACGCGCCATAAGTCATCACCAGGTAGATGTGATTCTGTTTTTGCCATTAATTGGAAGGACAGTAATAATACGTATATTGTACATCTACTGTACTTACGGGCTGGTACATACGAACTGTGCGACTATCTCGCTCTTAATTTTAAAATAAAAAATTATCGAATTAACTTTTTGAAAATGTTTCTGTACAAAACTGTACCTGGGAACATTTTAAAAGTAAAAAAAATATATATAGTCAGGTCATAAGTATTGTCACACAGTAAAAACTTTTCTTTTAGAATGCTGGCCACAAAAAAGTTTATTGAATTCGAATTTCGAATTGTTCATGAAAATAAAAATGTATACTTTTTAGAATTTTACTCATTTTTAAATATGGAGTGGACGCTTAAAGAAGACCGTGTTGCAGTTATTGCGTTGCATCGTTGCGGTTACGCGCCAATTCAAATTTTTGACATACTGAAAAATTTGAATATAACCAAAAGATTCGTTTATCGTACCATCAAACGATATAATGAAGACTCTAGTGTAGATGACAGGTCAAGAAGTGGTCGCCCTCGGTCTGTTAGGACTCCAGCAGTGATAAAAGCTGTGAAGGAGCGAAATCAAAGAAATCCCAAACGTAAGCAGAAACTGTTGGCCCTTCAGATGGGGTTAAGCCATCGAGGACATATCCAATAGAGGGGCAATAGACAAAGTTTTCCTTGAAATAATTTTTTTCACAATTTGACGACTCCGCCCACTTTTCCTATTGGCTACGCTGGTTTTAGTGATGGGCAACGAAAAAGTTTCAATTTAAAACTCGATTATGCCAAGTAATCGATTACAAAGCGATAATATAATATTTTTGACTAAGAGGCAGAACATACGCACGGTTGCAAATCTGATCTTTTGTTTTAAATGGTGTTAATGTCGGAAATCATAAAGGAAGACTTTTGCTTTCCAAAGACATTGTTAGTTCCGATTTCATCTTATAGCAAAAATAGCGTTTTAGTTTTAAACAAGTCAAATATAAAAAACTAGCTTGTGCTCGCGGCTTTGCCCGCATGGCAAAATCCTTTCTTAGTGGAGGTCTACGTCATTAACCCTATTAATATTCCAAATTTCAACCAAATCCGTCCATCGATTTAGGCTGTGCGTTGATAGATCAGTCAGTCAATAAGTCAGTCACTCTTTCCATATATAAATTTAGATTCTTAAAGACATCCGATTTATACACATGCATGCAAAGTTTAAGCTAAAAATTGAAAAATGGGAAGTAGATTAAATTTTACTTGCAAGATTTGATTATAGACAACAGGACAGGCGAATGTAAAAAAAAGCTTGTGAATTAAATTTAAAAAAAAATTGCCCCCTACGCAACGCTTTCAACTTACTACTACTAGTCAAGCCCTTTCAACTTTCATTTGATGCGCACATTGACGGGATTATGGAGAAAATAATTAATCAGCTATTTTTAGCGGCGGCCATCTTGGATTTTAAATGTATTAAATGTAATGCTTATATTTTACTAGTCAAGTCCTTTTATTTCATACCCTTACATTTGACGAGGTTGTGAAGAAAAAAAATAATCCGCCAAATTGTAGCGGCGGCCATCTTAGATCGATTTCCACCAAACACGGCTAAGAAAACTCTCGACTACCTTTCGACTCTACTTTCAAACAAAAAAACAAGATCAAAATCCGTTCATTTGTACGGGACCCAGAAGTAAGACAAAGTACATGAGCAACGATGCCACAGACAGACAGACAGACACGTCAAACTTATAACACCCCGTCGTTTTTGCTTCGGGGTTAAAAAGAGGTCAGGTTTTTATGTTTTTGGTGAATAACTTTTAAAAAGAGTTTTCATTTCTTGTTCGGAACTTATTTTAGTCTATAACAAAAAATGACGTTTTCATGATGTGGATGGTATATTCTCATCCGCTCATAAAAAAGAAAATATTAAATTTGTAGGTATCTCGATTGAAAAAAAAACAGGGGAATGGCATCGGAGCATTTTTATATTTCAGCAAATTTTATAGTTGTATATCAATACTGTAGGTTTTCACTAACCTACTCGCAGCGCCGCGTGATGCGACTAAACAAGAGGTTATATGATAATATTGTAAATATTATTAATAATAGACATAATATTATAAAAGTGTCTCCCTGTTGTATAGATAATGAATGATACGTAGCTTTTTGTGCGCAAGTCTGACTCGCATTTGCCATAGGTTTTATATACCAAAATACGAGATGATCTTTTGTCACGAAAAATGACGGTAACTTTACGCAACTTCACGTGTCATATTTTTTGATACATCCTATAATATCCGTGTACTTTTTATTTAAGTTAAAATTTCGTTGAAATCAAATTTTTAGGGTAGTTCTCGCGTGCCCCACTATCCGCCCCACTGGTGGGGCAGGTGAAACTGTCAAATAATTTTTGTGTCTCACGCACCCCATTGATCGCGTTTTTGTGGGGCGGGTTCTTCCAAGACACCATCAGCCTAAGACTACGAGAACTTTCCGAGATATTGATATTTTAATTTTGATAGCTGTCATTTGAAATGAAGATTTTCTCAAGACCCTTTATTTCTTCCATCACTTTCACATATTTGCAAGGTAGATAACAAGAAAAAGGTACCAGGAGATCATAATTGAAATGAAGTCTTACATAAGAGTATTCGTTGACTTGTACTGCTTTGCCTGTACCTGTGTCTATTAATGAAAAAAACACATGTTATCCCATTCATATAAATTACACAAAGGTACATAAAAGTTCGAATTAATCAGGAAAGTGCGACTAAAATCACCGCAATACGAGATTTTAATAATATATTATCAGATGGGATGATTTTCTTATGTGTTGTTTGTCTACTAAATAGTACATAGTTCCTTATAATTTCTGATCTCCTAGTTCTTCGCAAAATCATTTAGTCGTGCCCAATAAATTATATTTTTGCATGAGTTACAGCGCCCTGATGGGGCGCGTGACGTGTACTTTTTTTAATATTATCACCCGCCACACTAAAACGCAATCAGTGGGGCGCGTGAGAAGCAAAAAATATTTGGCAGTTCCACCTGCCCCACTAGTGGGACGAATAGTGGGGAACACGGGAATTACCCAATTTTTACAACACAAGTGAATTAAATTAAAAATTAAAAAAAACCCCCAACGCATTCAAAATATGTAATTTTGTGGTTGCAACCATCTTTTAGTTTTTCAGATGTTAGTTTATTAAAATCTGTTTATTATAGTTTGTAGTTTTCTACTAATCAAACTTTTTCGTTTAATTCCCATGTTGAGGGAGTTGTGGAAAAAAATGTAAGCACCATTTCATGGCGGCTAAGAACACTAGTCTATTTCTACCTAAAAAAAAACAATCTCAAAAAATAAAATCCGTAATACTGAGACAGACAGACACGTCATACTTATAACACCCCGTATTTTTCCGTGGGGGGTTAAAAAATAAATTGTGACGATACTGCCACGATAAAATTTTATGAGAATAACCCACTATAAAAAATCATCTGCTCTAGTTGTCAACTTATAAATGACATGGACATCAAGGCGACTGTCCATTATACCGTATCATACAATAACTAGTAGTTCGCCACGAACTGGGACCTCGCAGCCCAATTTCCGTGTAAACCTTAGACTTTAGGCCTCGACAAAATATATCCTAATACAAGAACTTTAACATTAATATTGAAACTCAAAATACAAAAATTCTGAGAAATTAAAACTCAATAAACCTACGTCCCGAGATTTTTAGAATATAATCCTTTTTAAAATTTCGTACCTCTGAAGGAAAAAACGAAACCCTAACAGGATCACTTGGTCATCCGTATGTCTGTCAAGGGCCATTTATACTCTACATCCCGTAGAATTGTATATATTTACCATATACACAGGTCTTTGGCCGCTTGGTGCCCGTAAAATTAAACTTCTAAGTTAAGGTAGAAAAAAATACACCCATTTATCCTTCAAAAACGTTGTTTGACCCTCTGAATAAATCAACATTCATAGGGAACTTGCCGTTACCATATATTTACAAAATTTGGCAGACTATAAGTACATTATATATTTTAAATTCAGGAAAACTTCTGAAAGCTATACATTTGAATTATTTCATTTTAAAATGACTATTTAAAGTACGTAAACATTGAAGCTAAGCAATCCTATGCGCGTACGTATTTGGATGGGCGCGTTCGTAGTGATTTCACCTTTTTTCTGACTTTTTTGGAGAGAGCCACCAGCGGCCCGCGATGCATTACGGTGTGCTCGTGCACCTTTATTGTTGAATGTGCCGGCACAAACAATTCTAAGTTTTAAAAAGTTATGCAGACAGACTACTCAAATAACCTTACTGCCAGCGAAAAAGCAGAGGCTCTCAACTCTTCGCTTTGCTCGGTCGATGATAATATATACATATGTATGTATTTCATATAAATTATTTATTTAAATTATATTTTATAACAAAACGATTCAGCGAGTTTTCTTTATTCTATCACCACTTCCAAAGACATTGTTACCTGTTTATTATTGTTTATGGTCTCCACTTTCGTGTTTTCCCACAGTGGCCGTAGCATGCCACACAGAATTCCGACAAAACTTCAAGAGTAGAACTGTCATCCCATACATTCACAAAACTACAATGTATGGCATGACAGTTCTACTCTTGACATTTCAGCGGGATCCTGTTTGGCATGCTACGGCCACTGTAAAATATTATTTTACTTGACAGCGAGTTATAGTCTGGTACATTGTGTTCGGGATAATTTATACAACATTTTAGGCAATGTAACGTAGTTATGTCGTCATAATATAATTATGCCTATACTACTAAATCCAACTTTGGTTGCTTGACATTAGCGATGGGCATAAAATAACGCTATTAATAAGGTTTTTATTTTAAATAACTATTTTACTTTTTTTATATTCCTTAAATTATATAACATTATATTTTATCGATCAAGCGAAATGAGGTTTATAATAAGGTTAAAAAAACAGCACAAAATGTGTACTTACCTACATGTATGTGACACCTATCTCAATAGCAAACTTTAGGCGACCGGACTATAATTGACGCAATTATTGGTATTACGCAACATACTAAAAAGTAATGTTATTGAAAATAAGATAAATTGCTTGAAATTCTCGAACTATTGGACTTTATCGCTATTAATTCTTTAGCTTGATCTACTTGCCTGCTCTTTCTTGCCTGTAGGATCTTTCTCAAACTTAATGTACCTAACAAATTGTGCAAAATATTATAATTTAGTCATCTTTATAACTCTACAACCCTTGGATCGATTTGGCTCATTTTCGAACTTAATAATTCTTTTAGCTTATACTACCTGATCGCAAAGTTCCATTAAGATTGGAACTTTGGTAACGTTGTAATTAAGCATTTTCTATTTCTCTAAAACCCTTCGACCGATTTGGCTGATGTTCGAACTTAAAAATTCTATTGACTTAAAATACGTATTTGCAAAGTTTCATAAAAATTGGACCATCGGTTTTCAAGTTATCGCGTAACAAACATACATACAAACATACACTTTTGATAATATATTTATGTAGGTTATAAAAAATGTGTATATATTAGAAAAAAATATATCAGAGCACCAGTTTTGAAATTATCGTCAGACCTATCGTAAAGACTTTAAGTCACCTATATCTCTGCAATCCTAAGGTCTATTTCGCAATTTTTTTCACTAAAATTATTCTATTAACCTACCTAACTTGTGTGTAAAGTTTCATTTAATTTGGATTAACCGTTTTCGAGTAAATGTCGATCAAACCTAAGCGCCAGAGGTCAACCGCTAAACTGGTCGAGACGCAGGCTTGTCGCGGCTCTCGACTCTAAGACCTCGCTTCGCTCGGTCGATAATAATTGTCTCAGGAACATGCCAAACCGAAAAATAACATCAGGCCCTTTTTACACTAAACGATTCGTGAGTATTCACCTTTGTAAATAAACGGCATAAACTCACTTATATTTACTTCGGCTTCGTGCCGACTGCAGCTACTCCTTAAAGAAGATCCTCGTACAGGATCGAACCGGTCGGCACAAAGCCGAAATAAATACAAGTGAGTTTATGCCGTTTATTTACAAAGATAAACATCTGGCCCATGCCATTATGAACCTTATTTTCATTTACTTATTGCTCATAGCTTAAAATTAGGTTTTGGTAGATAACCGCATTATATATTATATACTCGTATATACCACAGCAGTATTGTATGTATTAAAAAGTAAGAGAACATCGTTGCGAGCCTTGCACGGAGCGTTAACAATAAATATCGCTGAGAATATGTTGCTGATACTAACAGCTCTATCCATGGCATGCGATGTTGCCAAACAACTGCGTGTGGGGACCAGAATGCAGTGAGTGTACGGGTGTATAGCCACGAATGATGACCGATAAAAAGATAATAATATAAACTTATTTTCATTATTAATAAAGAAAACTCATCTAAGTTCATCTGTTGCCAGTTCAACGAAAAAGGTTAACACGTAAAGATGCTTGAACATGTAAGCAACGTATTATATTGATATGCAAAAATTAAATTGGTACTGCATTCTCGTGATTAGATTCTGTTTTGAACACGGGCAAAATACGAGAGAAAGAAGAAATGCAAACGAGCATATGGTACGGTATAGTGGGCAAACCCCTTAAAACTCATTTCTTGCAATGTTATTTTGGAATATTTCTAATGCACATTACACATTAGCTATTTTTAACATATTTACAGCTGAACTAATCAAGTTTGGTATAATAGGTAGCTTAGGCTCTATAAGTCTTTCTAGGCTCTTGACAATAGGTAACAGTAGGTACTTTTCAATGGGTAAAACTGGATAGGAATAAATGAATTTCCGTAGTAGTCGTACTGAACTATGAGTCGTCAACATGGGCCTACAGAACATATTATGCGCTAGTTGTACCTAAAGATAGCATGCAATTAGACCTGGTCGAAGATGTGGTATGCATTTGTCCTCTAATCGATTATCATGCATCGATTCAATCGTCAAAATATTCACAACACTGGCTAAATACGAGTCAGTAGACAAGGATAGCTATTTGGAGAAAATGCTTTATTAGAAAGAGAGGCAATTTGCCTGACCAGTATAACTTGATCCCTCGCTAGAACAAAAAATAATCATAATTTTGAGGATTATTTTACGTTTCTGGGATATCAAGATCGATTAAATAAATTTAGATATTTTATATGTATACTTTATTATATAATAATACGGTAAACAGTTTTATAAAAAAATAAGAAGTCGTGATTTTTTTGTTAAAGAGAATATTCCGTGAGGCCCGCGTAGTTCCTTAAACTGGCCGCTACTAAACGGCGCGTCACGTGGCGCTACGAGTGGGGTAGCAAATACAACCAGTGTTGATATACAAAAAATCCGCCGATGCCCTCCCCCTGGGTTAAGCAGAACCACGGTGAAAAGGGTGTTAAATGAAGACTTAGGGCTTCGGGCATATCGAAGAAAAACAGGACATCGTTTAAATGCTCGTCTAATGGACCTGAGACTGAAGAGATGCCGCGCTTTGTTGAAGCGGTACGCGAGAAAAAAATATCGAGAAATTCTTTTTTCGGATGAAAAAATATTTACCGTAGAAGAGAGCTACAACAAGCAAAATGATAAGGTGTACGCACACAGTAGTGAAGAAGCGAGCAACCGTATTCCGCGTGTCCAACGAGGTCATTTTCCATCCTCGCTCATGGTATGGTTGGGAGTTTCTTATTGGGGCTTAACAGAGGTACATTTTTGTGAGAAAGGTGTAAAAACGAATGCAGTTGTGTATCAAAATACAGTCCTGACGAACCTTGTGGAACCTGTTTCTCATACCATGTTCAATAACAGGCACTGGGTATTCCAACAAGATTCGGCGCCAGCTCATAGAGCGAAGAGCACACAAGACTGGCTGGCGGCGCGTGAAATCGACTTCATCCGGCATGAAGACTGGCCCTCCTCCAGTCCAGATTTGAGTCCGTTAGATTACAAGATATGGCAACACTTGGAGGAAAAGGCGTGCTCAAAGCCTCATCCCAATTTGGAGTCACTCAAGACATCCTTGATTAAGGCAGCAGCCGATATTGACATGGACCTCGTTCGTGCTGCGATAGACGACTGGCCGCGCAGATTGAAGGCCTGTATTCAAAATCACGGAGGTCATTTTGAATAAACTTTATTGTCATAAGAATCTATGTTTTGTTAAGTTCATTTTGGTATATAAATGGTTACATAATAAATAAACTTGTTCCAATAATTTTATATTAAACATGTGACAGAATTTATGACCTGACTAGGTATATACAGAACACACAGAGTCCTTAATTTTCAGACTCGGTGATGCAAATCATCTGATATATATATATATATATATATATATATATATATATATATATATATATATATATATATATATATCTGTGTGTTTATGCATGCGTCTGTCCCCTCCCATAAAATTCCAATTTTGAAATATAAATTTGTAGAATTGCTTTTTAATTTATATATATATATATATGTTTCTTGTTAAAGTTTTAGAGAATAAATAATAAATTGACAACATTGTTATATTTAAGAAATATGAAAAAGGCACTTTATGTTTAAATAGCTCATTATACCATTTTTTTAGTGGTAAAATACATTTAAAAATAATAAAAAATATCTAAAGCTTGGCCAAGAATAAAAAAATTAAAAAGCAATTCTTCAAATTTATATTTCAAAATTGGGATTTTATGGGAGGGGACAGACGCATGCATAAACACAGAGTCCTTAATTTTCAGACTCGGTGATGCAAATCATCTGAAAGTGTCACCACTGCATTTTATCACAAAAGTCAGCTTTAGATTTTTTCTTTTTACGCATCAGTGCATTCAACGAGATCAGTGCAGATTACAATGTTCAAATTGTTTCCAATAGGCTGCCTTCGTAGACTCATACCTAAAATAATTTTCACTTATATTTTATCCGAACAGATTGAAGAAATAAATTCTAACGCAATCAAGGATTTTTTCTATTATGCGGCGAAGTTTTTTTCTTATCCGATGTTCTGCTGCGAGTTAACAACTTTTTAACAAGCTGACGATTTTTGGCAGATTTGAAAGTTGCCAATGTTTTTGAATGGGACGGAAATATTCGTTTTTTCGTGGAAAACAAAACCTAATTAATAGAGATAAGTTCAAACAAGATTTTAAGATATAAAAAAATAATATAAATTGTATCAATTATGACTTCTACTAACTTTAAATTGGTGGTTAATATTATTAAATGAAACTTTATTCATATATTATGGCATAGCGCTTTTAAGAACCTTTACTATTATCTGCTTAACTTGAGTAAATACAAAACTGTATAGTATCTGACAGAATTTATTTGAAATGCATCTAATATGCAAGTTAATGAGCTCGATAAACTTCGAGAAATATAAATAGTAAACAAGTTTTAAGCAGAAAGACAGTTTTACGATTATTCAAAACAGTTTATCTTGTGTTACATATTTTGATACTACAAGTCATCAAATCGATATTCACCGAGCTATATGTCTCAGATAAAAACATCAATGGCAGATGTTCTTGAAATTTCTTACATTCCTCGTCAGAAATATAGATTTAGAGTTACGTGCCGAGAATGAACAAGGACTTGAATCTAGCATTGAGACTAGCGCAAGTTTTCAGGGTTCTTTAAAAGAAGTACCTACCTACTGGTAACTTTGTTCCCTTGCTTTTAGACTTTTGACTATACTTTTATTTTGCTCAATGTACACTTTTAAATGACTTTGACTACTGATGAGTAGTCTTATCATGCATCTTATCAGAGCTCTTCAGCCAACTCCCTGTAACTCCTTTATGAAGTCCGCAAAAACGTGGTCCCAAACTCACACCACTAAATTATAATACTCACACGACACACGGATATACATAAGCAATAACCATGCTAAATTTATTTTCTGTACATGAACTAGCTCATTCATTCATTTGGGGTGTCATTTTACTTAGTCGGATAGTGTTGAGTGAAACAGAAATATTCGATCAACATGTGCAAACGGGATGGACAAAACAAAGGAGTACAAATTTATTAAGAAAAAACTAAAATAAAAATGGCAACATTCTACCTATTTCTTTCAAACTGATTCTGTCAAATTTGACAAAAAAATTGTAAACAATAACAATGTTGTTCGTATTTTTAATTATTAATAAGTTATTTGAAGATTTTTCACAATAATGTTGGTGAAATGAGTAAAATAATCCGTGGCGGTGCTTGCCAAATGAATTACAAAATGTACGAGTATATATACGGCGTATGCAGCAGTTGCAAATAGAAAAGTGGTTGCTGCTTTGACTAAGTGTTTCTAAGAGAAAATCGTATATATCAGGTACGTTTATGTTAGATTACACAACAGTACATCATCAAGCTCATTGAATCTCATCATTGAAAACGTACTATTATCGTTATTTTGTCCATAAATAACTATTTTGTGTTATCTATTTGTTTACAACTAAAATCATAAAATATATTATAGTATGACTGACAATTTTTGATACTTTTCATGTTGTCCAAGTTTAATGATGAAAAATTGTGTTTTAGGATTCCGTACCCATAGGGGGAAAACGAGACCATATATGACTATGACTTTGCTGTCCGTTCGTCTGTCTGTCTGTCATCTCACGAACCGTGATAGTTAGAAGGTTGAAATTTTCACGGATGTATTTTTGTTGCAATACTAAAAATAAAATAAAATAAAAAAGGGCTCCCAAACAACAAAGTGCTTTTTTCCGTTTTTTTTTTTGTATATATGAGATGTTTCAAGAAAGAGTTCAATTCAAAAGAGTCCGACTTGGACCTGGCATTTTTATTTTGTTTTAATGTATTAGATGTCCCTACGTACAAGTACAAATACAATTGTTTTATTTGGAAATTTCTTTTAACATTATATTCATGGCACCTATTTTACTGTTACCATACTGATACGCCTTTTTTACTTTTAAAAGATGATATTAATCTTATTTATTTTGTATTTTCTAGGCAAATCGGAATCATCAGTCAGAAAATTTGCTTTGGAAAGTATTAAAAATAAAGGAAAATGCCCGCCTACGTGACATCGAAAAGACCACCCCACCGCAAAAAATAAAGAATTGGATTACCTTTAATTAACCATTTATCATTTTATTTTATGTATTTTTGGTATTATATTTGTGTCATTTAATACATCGTCTTTTATTATCATTTTATTAAAAGTATCATTATTAGACGCATGTCTGTTTTATGTGAAGCATGTGTGTTACTTTTCACGCCAGAGCTACTTAACTGATTAAGCAGAGGTCAGTGACCAAGTACCGTAGCGAATTTAAAAAAAAAAAATTAAAGTATCAAAATTGTTTATAGTTAAATTTGGTATTGCCATACGGGTAACTCAAGTATATTCTTTTATGTCAGACAAGGGTAACCTGGGTATGCTTGAAATAAAGCAAATATCTCATCAACCATGCGTGATGTCATGAGGAGTACAACAATAGAACGAAGCATTCGACAAGGTAATGGCAAATTTGCCAAATTTGGTACAGAGGTAGTTAGAATCCCCAAAAAGGATATGGAATAAGTTTTATCGGTTTGTACTACAAATGTCAAAAATCCAAAATGTCCAACTAGTATTAATGTCCAATACTAATTTGGTTAAACACTAATTTGGTCCAATAAGGCTTACGTCCAACTAGGAAAAATCTCCAACACGAATAATGTCCAACATGAATTTGGTCCAAAATGAAATATGTCCAATTAAGAATAATGTCCAACACGAATTGGTTTATTTTTGATGGTGTCATGGAAGAAATGAAAGGTCTTGGGGAGATGACCTTTCAGATGACAGCTGTCAAACTTGAAATGACAAAATTTGGAAGATCTTCAAAGTTTTTTAATTTCTTCTATGACAGCGTCTGCTTAGGACGAGTATTTTTCGAGATATTGACGTTTCAAGTTTGACAGCTGTCATCTGAAATGACAATCTCTCCAAGACCTTTAATTTCTTCTTTGACAGCATCAGCCTAAGACGAGTATTTTCCGAGATATTGACGTTTCAAGTTTGACAGCTGTCATCTGAAATGAAGATCTCTCCAAGACCTTTAATTTCTTCTTTGACAGCATCAGCCTAAGACGAGTATTTTCCGAGATATTGACGTTTCAAGTTTGACAGCTGTCATCTGAAATGACAATCTCTCCAAGACCTTTAATTTCTTCTATTAAAGCATCAGCCTAAGACGAGTATTTTCCGAGATATTGACGTTTCAAGTTTGACAGCTGTCATCTGAAATGAAGATCTCTCCAAGACCTTTAATTTCTTCTTTGACAGCATCGGCCTAAGACGAGTATTTTCCGAGATATTGACATTTCAAGTTTGACAGCTGTCATTGCATTGGAAATAAAGATTGTTCACTAGGTACGTGACAATTTTAATAGGACTACGGGATTAGCTATTGATAGAACCACGGATAAAATAAAACTTAATTGGACATTTTTACGAATGGACGTTTTAGAATGGACAATTTTCAAATTGGACCTTTTTACGATTTGACATTTTTATGAGTGAACTATTTTCCGAATAGGCATTTTTATGATTGGACGTCTATAATATTTGTCATTTTTTATAATTGGACATTAGTCGTATAAGCCTGGGCTTTCGATCGGTGTCGGCTCGTGCGGTGATAAAAGCGCGATGCCAGAATCAGGTCGAATCAGGCCGAGCCGGGGTGGCCGGGTCAGGTGAATTCTTCACTTTAGAGGTTTTTTCTTTCTTTCTTCAGACTTTTATTAAAAGTCATTATTGATTTAATTCAAAAACAAATGCTTTTATTTATTGTACAAAAATAACATCTTTGTAGCGGGGGTGAAGCCGTGGGTTTAGCTAGTATACAAAATAAATATAACGTTACCTAATCCAATGCGAATGCAATAAACGACCAAAATAACATTGTTTCAGTTATGCCTAGTTTACCCTATATTTTTATGTATTTAATGTCAACTAAAATCGAAATTATATAATTTGGTTTAAAATAATATTTGTTAGCTGTGATAAGTTTTTCCTGCTTTTTACTGCCTTCTTTCCATTTTTACACCAATTTACCACACAAAAGGTCATTTTTGTCCGTTAACTATATTATTTTGGATATTTTTAAAAATCAAACGATGCGTGCATCTGTCGCTGAGCGCGTTGTGTGACTGAGCGGCGGGTGAGTTGTACTTTTTACGCCCCGCCCATATAGTTGTACTTTGCATTGAATCACTTTTTGAGCTGTGTTCGATTTCTATTATTTCCCTAATTCGTTGTCTTCAGCCCACTGTTGGCCAAGGGCCTCCTTTTATGCTTTTTTCCTCTGTCTTGTGGGTCGTTTTGAATAAAATGTAATAATATTAGTGTTAGTCGTACCCACGTACCTACCTAATGATATTTTAGGTAAAATGTTCACTTCAATTGTTTCAAACATGTAATAAAATATTCACAGCTATTTAATTTGAGATCTAGATATACAGAAGTTTATATCAAGTTACTAACTTAATAAAATTATATTTTTTCATCTCAAACTCTGTAATACCTTTAAGCTTATTAAAATGTTAAACAGAGATGAATGCCCTAATAATTTAAAAGGCCCCTCGTAACTAAAGCTTAACAAATATTTGAATGCAAATTAGCAACTTCTCATTATGGCACGGAGCCAGCGTAGTAACTAAAGCCGCGAGCGCGATCATAGCTGAAAACTTATGACATGCATTGTCGCATAAAGTTGTCCATGAAATTCGGAAACCGCTATTGAAACGCTACGCACCGGTAACGTATAAACCTTAAGCCTTACACTTCTGTAGCATTTTTTCACCGTCACAATAGAACATTCTTTTACTTTTTGCTATCGACAAAGGACGGTCTGAAAACACAGGCTTTGAGAAAAGCGATACCCGTCTTTGAAGTAAAATGAACTCTACAAAATATTTTCTTTAGCAGTGTGTATTTTATAATATCATGTAAATGTAGGTAGGATTACATTAACACCACTTACCATGATTACTAACTTCTCACAGCTCACGATGGAAGCATAAAGGAAAAAGAAGTAATGGCGGTTCTGCTCATCAGTGGATGAAAGCAACTACCGAGTCAATGTGTGCTCAACACACGAAAAGTCTGTTATTTTCCACTTAAAGCCGATGTGTATGCCCATTACTTTTAAAAATTAATCCACTACGCCTAAGTGGTGCGGTACATTTAATTCATAAAGTTGTTCAACATTTAAAAATACCATCTACGTTATATAAATAATAATGGGTAAAATTTTAGATGCAGAAATATGTTTGGCAATATGCAATGAAACAATATTAAAATGTACAATTGTAAAAAGTTTAAGAAAATTCCAGTTTTGGTCTTAATAGAACATAAAGACTTAAAACACAAGAATATTGGCACGAAACAAGTATACAAGGAAGATTTTTCCTTTCTGGGGCAAATAAAATCAATGAATTTGTCGATTATGTACCACTTGTTGCGATTAAAACCCTTAATCTGCATAAGTATTTGTGTTTTTATCTAGTAAGTACAAATGGAAGTAGTTTTTTCGTATAATCCTACTTAACAGAGATTTCCAGTGCACTCAGAAAACATTGAGAGATTTATCAATGAGCAAAGCACTAATGGAAACATTCTTCGAGGTAATAAAGTAAGGGAGAGCAGAAACTTTTCTCAGATACTTTTTTTATTAAAAGTATCTCTTATTTCTATTATCTACGGTTGGTTTTTTATTATTTGTGTTGTAAGTATTGTAGGTACCCACAGAGTTAACGAATACGCGTGTAGGTATTATTTGTCTTTTATTTTGTATAATTTATTTAATTCAACTTCCTTCTGTCTAAAGTTATAAAAGGAAAGAGTGACTGAATGACTGATCTATCAACGCATAGTCTAAACAGCTAAACGGATTGAGTTGAAATTCAAAATACAGATAAGTTTTAGGACGTAGACCTCCGAAAAGAAAGAATTCCTCCACGCGGGCAAAGCCGCGAGCATAAGCTAGTTTCTATTAAAAACGTGACAGTATGTGCGAATGTATTTATGTGATTTTAACAACTACATAGATAGACGATGTTCAGGTAGCTTAGACTTTGAAACAACACAATATAACACACAAATAAGATTATTTCAGTGAGCTAAACCACTAGACGAAGCTAGACTATTATAAATACGAAAATAAACTCCATCGTAAGATGTTTGTTACTTATTTATATTATACTGAATGTTCTACGTAAGTAATTTATACCCAGAAATAACATATTGCGGAAGAGAAGAGAGAAAAACCTCATTAAAATGTGACTGATTATAAAAACTGACTGAAGTTTTAACGGCCAACTTCGTTATAAATGCACATGAAAATGTTTAAAGTTTGAAAGTTATCTATTCAGATATTATGCGAATATAAATCATTTGTAAAGTTAAGCGGAAGTGCGGCGTCCCGCGACGTCCCTGCTCTCCGTAATAAATAATTGTTTTGCATGCAGACACCCAAGAGGACAAAGAGTACCGTTTCTTACCATCATATTTTGTGGGAAATCTCGAAATAATTCTTTAATGCATTCCCAATCTGGGTTTAACAAACCGGAAAATTCAAAAAGCTCGTGAAATTAAATGGGTTAGTTTCATTTCGACACGTTCTCACCTGAACGTGAATTCATTTTGTATACACGACAGGAAGCTCGAACTGATTTTGGATTTGGAAACATTGTGTGTTGTGGCCAATTTGTGGGATGATGTGGAGGCAATAAAATTACTGATCTGTGTACTGTAGGTCTGATGTATTCTCCCAACCCTTTGAATTTTTCACATAATACCTATATAGCAAAACATTTACTTTATATGTGGATCAATAAAGTATTTCTTTTCTTATCTTATAGAGGAACAAAATATAGGTAAATTCTCGTACATTACATACATATATTAGTGATTGTAGCGTACGCAGCTTAAACTGAAAACACATTTAAAATGTGTGTAATAAAAATATTGCACAGAGCTACTCTTGAGGATTTTTCAAAAAATTAATTCTATTTTTAAATGTACTCGTATATCAAATCTTCGAGAAAGAGATCAACCGCCGAATCCAACTCGGTTGGGCAGCGTTCGGGAAACTACGCAATGTCTTTTCGTCCGATATACCTCAGTGCCTCAAGACGAAAGTCTTTGATCAATGTGTGTTACCAGTGATGACTTACGGCACCGAAACGTGGTCCTTCACCAATGGCCTCATCTCGAAGCTCAAAGTCGCCCAGCGTGCTATGGAAAGGGCTATGCTCGGGGTTTCTCTACGAGATCGAATCAGAAATGAAGAAATCCGTAGACGAACTAAAGTCACCGACATAGCCCGGCGGATTAGCAAGCTGAAGTGGCAATGGGCAGGCCACATAGCGCGCAGAGCGGATGGCCGATGGGGTCGAAAAGTGCTCGAGTGGAGACCACGGACTAGCAAACGAAGCGTAGGACGTCCACCCACAAGGTGGACAGACGACCTTATAAAGGTCGCCGGAGGACGCTGGATGCAGGTCGCTTCCAACCGGTACATATGGAAGTCCAAAGGGGAGGCCTATGTTCAGCAGTGGACGTCCAATGGCTGAGATGATGATGATGATGATGATCAAATAGTGCGAGCGAGAGAGCGTCGAGCGGAGTAAAAGTAGAATCAGAGCTAGTTGCAATACAAGTCAAAGTAGATACCTCTACTATCGTACATTCATATTTTACTTAGATTCTTCTTTTTTCTGCCCTTATCTCACTAGGTGGGGTCGACACAACACGTCTTCCTCCTCCCCTAGTACGCATATCATCTTTCAATTCACCTCTAGAGTGTTAATTAAATTTATCGAACATATTTTCTCATAACTTTTTGCTTCTGATTACAAAGTAAAGGACAACATCCTCGTATTCGTTTAAAAAACTGATTATCACAAAAACACCGGTTTAAATTAAAATCCGCGTACACAATAGCCCGGATCGGTATGGGAGTGAGAATCAAAGAACAAGCAATTATTTCCCAGTGCCGTAATGGACGACAGAAGTGTCGGCATTTTAAAATATTATTCACTTTATTGGATGTAGACTCAGGGCACGGGAGTAATAGCGGAATGAATAGCTTGGCAAATATATTCGAGACTAAATCACTGGTACAAGTCTCTTTTATTAAAATCTTGATTTGGAGACGGCAAGTGAGCTGAAGTAACCATTAGGTGTCGCGAGGAACATTAATTCAATCCTACGTATACTTTTATGCAAAGCTTTTTGGCGTACCTACGGTCTTGTACGGATATGAACTCTTTTTCGACATCACGTCTGAACTCAAGTCTAGTCGTAGCGACGTTATGCAATATAATATTCATGTTGTCACGTAGAATAATAGAGGCTTAAGTTAGTAGTGCTAGTTGAGCACTTTTCGGCTTTTTTCAACCGATTCAAAAGTGGAGAAAATGTTCATAATTTTATACCTAACTCTATACTCTATGTTCAACGATTACATACACGAAGACGCCTAAACTGATTTTGATTTTTTTTTGTTTCGAAGCTTGAGTACTTAATACTCTCCAAATGGTTTCATCTCAATTTTATCGAAATCGGCAATTTCTAAGTTCTAAATTAAAAGACGCCAAGAGGGCTAATTCATGTCTCAAAAAATATTGAACCGATTTAAATTAAAAGACTGAACGTTGAACTTTGTCACCGTATACAGAACAAATTGAATATATTTGCCTATTCTTGAGTAGATAACTTATAGGTAAAGTTAAGATTCCAAGTTTGAAGCAACACAACGTCTGAAGCACCACACATTAACGTTGTTGTTGTTTTTAGCAAACTTATGAGTTTCAACTTGACTCGAGCGTGCGCGTAAGAAAAATACTTCTTAACTAAGTTGCTTATGTCATGTTCTTAATAGTACCTGCGTTTATTTGCTAGTATTCGCTATGTTATCTCATTTTATTACGTATACTTCTCTTCTACACACAAGAAGAAGAATGATGACTACCTAAATATAGAAAATCAACAAGAACAAGTGACAAGTGTGAACAAGTGTCTGATTGACTAACTGACTCGACTGATGTTAATGATTTTTATTATACGACAATTTGTAAGTATGATAATAAGAATAATTTTCAATAAATGGAGACATGCTTGTGTTAGTTTATAATACATTATCTGAGTTTAAATTGGTATACGCGTTTCCTCTTTAATTACGTTGCGATTAATTAATTTGCAATAAGAGTCTATATAGCCAATTATATGGTCTGCCTATTATAAATAATTATGTTATAATTGGAGTGCAATTATGCAACGGTATTAAGTTGCGGTGACCTGAGTTTACAGTATAATATCAATGCCTAATCACAATTATTATAATCTTTGATATAATTAAGCTCATTGATGCAGCAAACGCAGCAAACGTTATGCATGGCTATTTTTTGGGCCGATCAAAGCTCTTAACTTAAAAACCGATACTTAAAGTTATCGTGTAACTATTTCGCGACAAAATTGAAAAATGCTCTTTAGCTTTACCGCTCTAAGGCTCTAAGAACATTTTATATTTGTCGGTTAATAAGATAGACACCAGAGTAACAGCCTATAGGCCCTCAGAAATCAGTAAGTAGTAGTATTTTGCACAAGGCAAGGAATATTCAAACCCAAGGATCCGCATTCGAATTCTCATACTCATATTCCCGTTTGGCGGATATTTTAATCTAAGAAAATGATAATACCAAAACGAAGTTAATAGCAAATATTAATTCAGAAGAGTCATTAGCTGGTAGCTATGTTCCATTATTTAATCATTTAGATTAAAATTAAACGGGCCGACGAAAATAAAGGTAATTTGCTTTTAATGTTTTTCCTTGTTGTTCTTTCAGAAAGCTTCCCTGTCGATTAGGTTAGGTATTCTTTCCGCTGTAGGTAGGTAGTTGAAATTTTAATGTGTCTGACGTTTTCATTAGGACAGCGTGCTATTTTATTCTTACTTATTAATTAAAAAGCTTTTATACGGACAAGGAACGTTTACTTAACGGTAAGCACTAAGTAAATACTACACTTTATTCAGTGTACGTGGGATTGTTGTGTGAGAGTTTTATCTTGGAGTAGTTAACCCGACATAAAAATGTGTACCTACCAGCTGCGTCTAGCGGTTTTACCCGCTGTACAGTAGCCTATATGTTATCCCAGGGACTAAGCTATCTATATACGAAATTTCAGCTCATTCAATCCACCCGCTTAGGCGTGAAAGAGTAACGAACATACATTCTTACAAACTTTCGCGTTTATAACATTAGTAGGATAGTAGGAAGTAGGATGTTATCGGTTCATCACGATTATTATATTGTATGGAACAATGTTCTTCAAATTCCATATTTTAGTGGAAATTTTAATAGACTGATGGCTGCATTAGCTTGTGTATTTCTGTCTAAACTTCACGTCATCACAAAATACTGAATACGTACCCAGTTGTACAGAATTTAATATGAATAAAAATGAAAGCAGAGTTGATATTATGCGATACAATAACGCAATTTTTAATCACACTGTGAAGCCAAAGTCATCATCTTTTTCTGAAGTTTTGTCCTATCTCCCGACATTTTTAATTTTCCACTTAATAAAGTGGAACAAATATAGGTACAAGTAAAGTGAGTGCAGCGCACGAAGCAATATTGAAGCGTCTAGAAAAGCCATAGAAGTAAGTCCTACTTTCGCATTTATAATATGAGCTCAATTTAGCTCAGTATTTTTATTACTTTTTTGGCAAATTTTTTTATTGCAAATAAATACTTTTTGAGTTATCTAGTAATTAATTAGGTGTGAAATATGTAGCTTGCTTTTAGTAAATGCTTTTATTTATGTTTACCATTTTAGTCAAGTTATATTACTATTCTTTGAACAAGTGTACATCCGCAACTTTAGATTAAAAGAAAATGGGAAGATGCGCCATAGCGCTATCGATGCTATACCAAACTTGGGCCTGTTGAATCGGAAAGTGTCGGTTGCCGCGTCGACTCGCGGCGAAGTAAAATTGTGCCCTGGGCCTAATTGAAGCAGCTCATGTCAGAAACGCAAGTACCGCATCGTCCTTTTTTTAAATCAATGTCCGCAACCATTCTTTTGTTACTTCATTGCAATGGTCTAAATAATGAGCATCAATCTTTAAAACGGTATTTAATGTGTCGCAAATAATGGCCTCATTGTGGTCTATAATTTATGACGAGAATAGTCAATAAATTTGGGCAAAGGCCAATTGTTTTATAGAAATTATGGAGCAAAGGCTCTGTAAAATCATTGACTTTGAGTAAAATTGCCTCCAAAATAACTAATTACAGTAATTCTTCTCAGAAACCGCTTGAGACCCACGTTTAATATCAACCAAACAATCAGGGGTTGATTTAATTACTTGGGAATATAATTACGTAATATCTCTGCGCTCGGGCTCTTGTTTCCTCTAACAATGATTAGGGAACGAAGATTTTTTTTCTGTGATGCGTGGGTTGGATGATATACCAACGTATTTGTATGTTATATGACGGACACTACATCCTCTAATTAGTTTTTCCATTTCTTTTATAGATGCTTCTAATAGAAGTAATGTTATTTTGTGGCCAGTGCTTTTAATTACAGAATTACAACGCCTACAGCTTCTTGCGATCTGACTTAATCTCGATCAATTTAGCTTGAAATTTAACTCCGCAGAACAATTATACGGTATACGACTGTAAATAAATCTAACCATCTAAAAAAAATTAAGACAAGGCTGTCAACAATCTGTCTTAAGAGGATTCTCGAGTACTTCGGCCATATAGATCCGAAGGGAGATGGAAATCTAGAGAAGCTCATTGTCACCGGCAAAATCGAAGGAAAGAGCTCCTCAGGCCGTAGTCCGATGCGTTGGTCAGATCTGATCCGCATCACCCTCGAAGCTCCAGTTCACGAGGCCATAGAAATCCAGCCGACCCAGATGGCGCTCCATCATCACAGATCGAATCCTACAAAGGACGACCTGCAGTAATGGGGAATACGACACAAGGAGGAGGAAATAAATCTAAGTAAGTAGATGTTCTATTTACATTGTCAGAAGGCAGAATGACCCAAAATTCTGCCAGCATTGCCAATAATTATAATGCAAATACGCGTCCAAAAGCGCCAAAGTGTAAGCAAACCATTCTCAAAATCTTATTAAGTGCTTGTTAGGCTGATGAGCAATGTTTCTTTTATATACACATACCAATAATGAATATTTCCAAAACCTTTTTTTTTATCAACACGGCCCTTAGAATGCGGGACTACATTGGCAAGTAGCAGGCATGCTTGTTAGTATGCCAGCACCTTTCATTCTGTGAATACCTAAGCTAGCTAAACTCTGACAAGCTACTTAGGGTATTACATATTACGCTTGTACAGCACGAGTAGGTGGCACATGCGAGTCACTAGCATGCTTTGTGCTAACAAATGAGTTTCCCGCCTTAAAGTATGATTAACATTTATTTACTGAAAAAAAAAACACCGTATTGGCAAACACTTCCACACCCGGGATCAAAGCCAAGGTACGTTCCGTAGGTACAATCATCGGATAAGCATTGTGATTTCTGCTTTGGTTTGTTGCCTGCACGGGATCGGCGATGCCTGGGGTATACTTGGCTTTCATTCAGTCCCTTTGATGTATTAGCGATAGTTCACCGAGCTATCTGCACTCCAGTGTTTTTGTGCTTCCGTTAAGGCTCAATCATTTAGCATAGGGCTCTAATCTCGGCGTGCGACCCACTCGCTCACACTATATAACAAACTTTGAAATAAACTATTATTACTTTTTTTCATCGGTGAAGCTTAAGATAATAATATTATTTTATTATTTTTAAAAAAGTATTTCCAGTTTGCTTTCTTAAATAACAAAACAATTATTCTTTAAATGAAAAAAACACTTGTATATTGGATACTTTGCCATTTTTTATGGTATAAAACTGGGAATATCCACTTTTTTAAATATTTAAAAACATTATCTCAAGCTTCTTCGTCATGAGAGAGTGAGAGAGTCGTACGCAACGACCAAGCCCTTAAAGCGGGTTACTCAGACCATGAAGCGCACTGAGGCCTAAATAGGAATAAGGCTTACATTGGCAATAAAACCAATCATCCCTTTGAGCACACGCATTCCTCAATAGGGATATAGACTAAAATTTTATTTTTTGTTCATAATGTAGATTATTAAAAAATATTGGACACGTATTTTATGTGGGTACTGGGTACCTACTCGAGTCAACAAGTGACGAAACGCGTCTTCATTCAAAAATGTATCAGCATAACGCTTTCTTTTTTTTTTAATTCATTCGGGTTCGAATTACCTTTTAGTTAGTCAACTCACTTGGTATAAAATTGAAATTCATACTTGACACTGAAAAATAAACTATCATGCGACTCCATGTTTCTCTGGCGTATTACGAAGTTGGGGAAAAAGATAAAGGAAATTGTTTTAGCTATTTTTACGTCCAATTACTTCGATTAGACATCATACTGGATACGTTACTCGCCGTCAAAACCTCGCTGTCAAAAAATAGACCGCCAGGCATAGAACTACTTGTAACAATACAGGTTATCACTGTATGTGTACTTGTGTGAGTATATTTATTTTATGCCAGTGTTTGACATTTTTGTCGGGTGCGTGCGTTGTGACGTCATTAAAAAATAATTAGTGTATGAAATTAGAGATGGCTGCTATTCCCGTGGTTATATGTTGTAAGGTCTGATTCCGATGTTGTATTTACTTGCAGCGATTTAATTCGTGCGAACTGCTCGTTTCATATTTCCTGTGAAGATGTGTTTGCCGCAGATAAACGTTTTCTTTTGCTGTTTACTTGGTTTGTGTGTTCAGATATATGGTGTTCGGTGTTTCTCACTTGACAGTTATGTTTTGTTATTATAGAATTAGAAATGTCGCTATTTTACAAGCTTTTATTTCACTTGCAATATATTTATGTATGTCTACTAATCTTGTAACTCAATTTTTAGATCAATTTTGCTTGTGGTCTCTCGTGCATAGGGGCTGCGCAGACGACAGACTATCCATGACGCACTTTTTAGTCTGTGAAAATAGAACCTATGCAATTATATGCAGTAACGCACACGACGCGCAAAAAGTCCGGCACACAAATAATCCGTGTAATTCGGGCAGACCGGATCGCGCCGCGTCGCGCCGCTCCGTACAAAAAGTGTGTGAAAAAAATAGAACGTTTGCTTCAACGCGCGCTAACGCAGACGACACACACTTTAGTCTGCAATCTGCATTTGGCTAGTGGTGGACGTAACGCTTCTTTCTTCTTCTTTTTCTGTACTTCATGTACAAAATAATACTTCGCGATCTCTGCACGATTTCCATAGCGTCTACGTCCAGCCCTGGATTTACACTAGGGGCATTCGGGGCGAGTGCCCAGGGCGGCAAATTTTCAGGGGGCGGCAAATTTACTGAGGGCGGCAAATTTCGAAACGAGAAAAAAATATTCAATCCATAAACATCCGATGTTGAATTAAAATTTGTATTCTCAATCACGCTGGTTATTATTACAATTTTTTTTTCATAATAAGAAGTCTGGAATACTGGCCACACAAACTCAAGATTTTTGCTCCAAACGAGCTATCCGTCCACTTTTCGTAGCAAGACTTTTCTCGGCATTTGCAGCTAGTTGCTCGCCTTCTTTTTTTTTTTATTTTTGGCACTCAAAACGAACTACGCTCTCACTTTTTGCAGTCAGATATACAAAATTTTCTTGGTGCTCGCAGCTAGCTTCTCGCGCTTTGAATAATATTTTTTTTTTATTTTAACACTCGGAGCAAACTATGCATCCATTGTTTATATAGTCACAAAAACAAAATTTTCTCGGTGCTCACAGCGATTTTGGCACTCAGGGTGAAGTATGCGCCCACTGTTGTGTAGTCAAATATACAAAATTTTCTCGCTCGCAGCAATCTGCTCGCAGTCTTTTTAGTCAACATAATATTATAATTTTCTTGCCACTCCAAGCGAGTCTTACGCACACCTGTCGTAGACAGATAGATAGGTAGATAAAACACTTTATTGAAACATTGAAAAATAAACTTAAACATAAAAACCCGGTATTATAATCTATGTGTCACAATTCACAATCAGCGGTCTTATTGTAGTTAGCATTATAAAATTTCTCAATTATAATTTCTCTTTTTCAAAGCAAGCTATACACACAGCTTTCGTAGTTAGATGTATATTTTTTTTATAAATATTCATAATTACATATAATATGAAAGAACCCGACAACAAATTTCTTAGCAAAATGTCTAGCCGATGAGCGTTTATAAATAATATTTCGGCGGAGGGGGGCGGCATTTTCTCACTGCCCAGGGCGGCATTTTGGCTAAATCCGGGCCTGTCTACGTCCCTACAGCTCTGCCGACAGAATGATCGAAGATGTGCGTCGTGTGCGTTGAGTCTGTGAAAAATCCGCAACAGACTTTTTGCGCGCCATGCAGACTTTTTGTACGCCGCAGACTCGATCGTACAAAAAGTGTGCCGTCTGCGCAGTCCCTTAAAGTTACTATACGAATAAGTATTTTATCCATTTAAAATAAAATTTCGCCAAATCTTCTTCAGTACTTACATAAGATTCACACACTGCTCGAAGTATCTTCCATACGTAAGAATAGGTTTATAAGGAATGACTGTAAATCCGAGAGAAAAGATTTTAATATAATAAACTCAAACTCAAAATTCTTATATATTGAAATGTGCTACAATTTTTGAAAGACAATTTTAAGATTATTTAGTTCTATTTAAGACCCTGCCGCTCGTTGAAAAGCAGTTCAAGAAGTACGAGCAAGAAACTCATAGGGAATGTTTTTTTTTAAATATGAGTTCACAATGTTAAAATTATTGTTCGTTTGGATGGCACCAGCTGTTTTTGTTATTTTCTAAATGACAGCCAGCGACGTAACCTATATAAATCGATAACTGACATCAACAACACATATTTTGACACCCATCCTCGTAAATAGTCAGGTTTTGGGGTTATGCAGCGCCAAAGTTGACCACGTGACTTCCATTTCGCTAACCGTGATTAAAAAAAAATCAAAATGGCGGACTAGTAGAAATACCACACTCCATACAAAAATCATTGGAATGAATATAAAATGACATAAAATCGATTCATATGCATAAATGAGCTTTCATAAAGATAATCTTGATGGGCACATACTCAATACTCCTTGGATATATCCCAAAAAAGTCAGCGAAGTGTGCGTTCACACAATGCGGTCGTCCGTCAGAGGCTCGGCTCAACGTGTCCGAACTTATACTACAAAAGGGCCCAGTTTTTTGTTTGGCAGAAAAAAGCACGCCTTTTTATCGTAAAGTTGAACGCTGCTTTGAATGCGAGGATTTGTACAGATTATACTAAAGATTTTTTACATCGCTGTGATGTAAAAATTTGCATGTGCATTGTTTTTCGACAAGTGTGTGGCTTTTCTAACATCATCTCTGTCCCCCAGACTATTCGATAACTTAGTGTTTTATATTATACTAGCTTGTGCTTACGGCTTTGCTCACGTGGATAATTCCTTTCTTAGTAGAGGTCTACTTTATAAAACCGATCTGAGTTCCAAATTTAAATCCAATCTGTTCAGCGGTTTAGTCTGTGTGTAGATAGATCAGTCACTCATTATTTCTTTTTATATAGTACTTATATATAAGATAGATACATAACACTTTATTGGAACACAAAAAATATACAAAAAGATCTTAAGAACTAAAAAAATTAAGTATTACAATAGGGGGTCTTATCGCTAATAGCGAACAGTAAACAATAAATAATAATTTATAGCGAGCTATTTTTGAACAAAATTTTATCAAGCATGTAAATTTGTTCATATTGGAAGCAAAACTCATATTGGATAATAATAATAATAAAATAAAATAAAAAAGACTTATATTTCTTACTAAAAAATTTTACCAATACAAAACATGCGTTTCTTATAAACTATTAGCCCAGTCAATGAGTGCCCAAAAAGGGTATGTGGATCGAAAAGTCGAAAGCAGAAAAACTAACTTAGTAACTTTGTTTGGACTAGTTAGGAGATAAACATACTAAAAGTCCCCACCCCTCCGAGGTGCGCCCGAGGGGGGGGAGGCCGAAGAAGGTCCCATTTTTAGGTTTTTTGCTTATATGTCAAAAACTGTGCATTGTACGATATTTTGTTGTACTACATTAAACCTCATAAAATTTTCTACAACTTCGACCTTGACACTTTTCATCTATCTATAATCGTTGTCCAGCTATGAGCTTCCAAACATGGTCTATTTTGAAGACGCTTAAATTAGTTTTCCATACAAAGTCGATAAAAAAATGTTACAAATAAAATTTGACCAACTTCTGGTTGTCGTATCATAATGAAACTTTGCAAATATCTAGAAATCTGATGACAGTTTAATAATCTGGTACCACTGAGCTGATCTGATGATGGAGCCAGGAGGTGTCTAATGAAACTCTTCAATGGCTATTAGTAAAACCGGCGAGTTTGGGCACATTACATTCGAATCGATGAGACTTTTTCATAACACTTGCTGTCGAGGGTCTGATAATGGACCAGGAGGTGCCTACGTCTCATCAATCCGAATGTAATGAGCCTAAACTCGCCGGTTTTACTAATAGCCATTGAAGAGTTTCAGTAGACACCTACTGGTTCCATCATCAGATCAGCTCAGTAGTACCAGATTATTAAACTGTCATCAGATTTCTAGACATCTGCAAAATTTCATTATGATACGACAACCAGAAGTTGGTCAAATTTTATTTGTAAGATTTTTTTACCGACTTTGTATGGAAAACTAATTTAAGCGTCTTCAAAATAGACCATGTTTGGAAGCTTATAGCTGGACAACGATTGGAGATAGATGAAAAGTGTCAAGGCCGAAGTTGTAGAAAATTTTATGAGGTTTAATAATGTAATACAACAAAATATCGTACAACGCACAGTTTTTGACATATAAGGAAAAGACCTAAAAATGGGACGTTCTTCGGCCTCCCCCCCCTCGGGCTCACCTCGGAGGGGTGGGGACTTTTAGTATGTTTATCTCCTAACTAGTCCAAACAAAGTTACTAAGTTAGTTTTTCTGCTTTCGACTTTTCGATCCACATTTCTTCTTTTACTGGACTATATTCTTATAACTTTACTTATGCTTTATGTATGTTAATATATTATGTTATCATATGCGAGCAAAAATAGTAAACATACTACAGCTAAAATGTCTTACCTCTCCTTTAGGATCACACAGCGTGGCAACAGAAATAAACAACGTATTAAACACGTATCTAGAGGTAGCACAGAAAGAACAAAGGATAGTTAACGGTAACTAGGGGTCCTCTATCCGAGCTTGTGTCCGGTCCGTCATTTTACTCGATGTATCATCGCGATAAAATTGCCGCATACACTATAAATAAAACCTATTTTAACTAAAGAGATTTACTAGCCAGATGAAAGAGTGGGGGGACGCTGTTGACGTCGACATCGACAAATTTTGTTTCGGTATCACTTGGGCCTAAATTCTGCACAAAAAAGAGACGACGGCGCAGCAAAATGTAAGTAAAAAAATAACCTATAAAACACATTTTTATTTTCAAAAACGCCACTTTGAGGTGACCAAAAGATGCTTTATTAAAAAAAAAATAAGTTGCATTTGATTTTGTACTGGTATCGTAAGATTTTTAAGATTTTTCTCAAAATTTTGTTAAAATTTGACAATGGACGTTAGCAAAACGAGAAGCGATTTTGGTCCGGAATAACCCCGCTTATAATATGTTAGGCTTGCAAAGATTTGCGTGCGACGCTCACGCTCACATGCTGACGAAATTTGACATTTAAATTCGTAGATTTTTTTAACAAGGAACGCTGAACCAGTTCTATAGGTGAGATTGCGGTCAAACGCTTGTTTAGTCTGTTGATAAAAAGTTACTGCATAAGCTACCTACCTATATTATGCAACTGTTTTTAAATTTAATGAAGCCTTAGCCACAATCTCGCTTGAAGTTTAGCGACGATTGGGGTGTAGATAGTAGCTTAACTTAGACATAACTTAGAATGCGGGAAAAATCCCTCTGTCCTAACTTAATAATATATATTATAATATATGTATATAACTGAACCGTCCTACATTCAAACGCATTTTATATGCTGATAGCCTTGATAGCCTTTATTCAATTATTGCCGATATGGTGTCCATTCGCGCTAAACAAGTGTGTTCTGTCCTAAATTAATAATATATATTATAATATAAATATGTATATAACTGAACCGTCCTACATTCAAACGCATTTTATATGCTGATAGCCTTTATTCAATTATTGCCGATATGGTGTCCATTCGCGCTAAACAAGTGTATCGGAACACGACGGCATTATATCTGAAAAACTGCACAAAACAGTGAGTTCAACAAAAAAGAGTATTCATTATAAAACGGCACGTTCTTGAAACTGATTGCACCACTAAAGCTTAGCGACGAAATGCAAGAATGTCAGAAGTTGTCTCTTAGATTGCGGATAGAGGTAAGCTGCACTTAATGCAGTGACGGTAGTCTGGGGCACAATGCAGTGTCGAAGAATGTATTTAGAGACGTCTCGCGGAGTTGGCACATGGTGTGAAGGCGTGTAACACACTCTCTATAATACTGTTTCGGCATAGTGCATGCAGAGGTTTATTGTGTTTAGCTGTTCAGCTTTTCGCATTGATGTCTCTTGATCTTGAGGTGTATTTTTAGTCGTGTTCTCGCCCTCTACTCAACGTCGAAATAGAAACAAGTGATATTAAAAAAAAACTTATTAAAAACAAGCATTTTATTATTATGTATTACCAACTAGCTCCAAAGTACTCGTCAAGATGAATCAAATGACCCAAACTCGATGGATTTGCGTCGTTTAATTACGGAGTTCTTATGTCCACCTTCCAGACCTATCAACAAAACAGCTCGATGTCATATTAATGTTGCATTGTCATCTGATTTATAGAGGTACATAGGTACAAAGACTGATTTATTTACAACTACCCTACTATAACATAAAACTCTTATAATATTAATTAATCCATCTATAATGGACCAGCTAAACAAGTGCATTTATCC
Source organism: Hemithea aestivaria (assembly GCA_947507615.1). Lineage (NCBI taxonomy): Eukaryota > Metazoa > Arthropoda > Insecta > Lepidoptera > Geometridae > Hemithea > Hemithea aestivaria. Next base: position 10,471,369 of record OX382323.1, read on the forward strand.
TCTGATATTTTCAACATCTAGTAACGCTAAGTTTCCAAAAGCTTTTGCATAATATACCTCTACATTTGAATAATTAAACATCACTATTTAGTGTTAATTCCCTTATAATAATTTATAAATGTAAGAAAACATAAGAGGTAGCAAGTAATTCAAAAAATAAAATTAGTATTAATTTCACTACAGTACCTACCACCTCATTTGCATGCATTAAGGGTTATTTTTTTTTTTTTTCTTCCATCAACAAAAATTCTCCTAACTAAATATAGAGATTTGTTGTTGGTGGATGGGCAATGGGCATGTTAGGAAATTGATCCAGCGACCAGTTTCCACTTTCTTTCATTTGTCGAGCTCCATTATGTGCAGTCTCTTCTTGTCCTTAAGGGTTATTAACTAATTGTTTTTAGTTTGTAAATAAATAATTATCATAGATTTTCAAAAGTAACGCCTGATTCCAGTAATTATCTTAAACACATTTTATTAACCCATAATATTTTTAACTTTATAATGTGACTATGTCTTGCCTGAACACCAACTGTAAACTAGGTAGCTGTGAAAGTGAAGGCGCGAGCGGTCCCTTTATTTATTTTTACAGCCCCATGTCAAGTCCACGCCAGAGACATTTATCTTATACTCGAGCGTATTATCTTTAGCGTACAACGTGTGTGTCGCCTTATATTACCTGTACTCTTTACTCTTTTGTATTCTGCGCGTAGCAAGCACTGTTTTTTTTTTTTACGACACGTAAATATCCAGCTGCTATTTATTGCTGTTGCAGCAGCCTTATAACGAAGTTTGTAACTTAAATATAAACAATAATTTCTTATTATTACTACTTACTACTACTAACTGCTTATTTTATTATTACTACTTATCAATATTGAAATATATTTTTTCTTTTTAATTTTTTTTACTTTTTAATTTTTTTAATAATCTTTTTTGCTGTGTTTTCCTTTCTTTTCCTTTAATGTTATTTTCTTTTCTATTCTTTCTTTTATTAATTATAGGTACCTAATAAATCACAAGACATCGACCCTTACACCTAAAATCAATAATATCAAGCGTTGTGCCGTGGCATTGATATGTATAGGCCTACGTTGCTGTGACGGTTGCCTTTAAATCTGTATGGAGATAAATTTTAATTGATTCAAACGAATTGAAAATATCTTTTGACATATACAATAATAGGACGTTTTTCCAAAGTTTTTTTAGTTAAAATACATCCTGGCTCTCGATAGAATTTAATAGAATTCCAATTTGATATTTACTTCCATAATTGATGGAATATAATATCTGATGATACAATTTTAAAGGACTTAGCTCAAGCGGCGTTTCCACTTACGTACATAAAAATGCATTTTCATCGTGTTATTTTACAGGGCTCCAGTTTATTTAAAAATGCTTTGCCATCGAAATTGTAAGGTTTTTGTTCATACCTCGATAATGGAATAAATGGAATTTTATGAAAATAGAACTGGATTCAAATTAAACAAAGGATTAAGTGTGAGCACACAAACGCTTGCGGATTTGTGATACACGATGTGATTCTCGATATTGGGCCGACTTCAATTTTTTTCTGGCGCTGCAAAGCAAAAACTTTGACCATTGTAATGTTCAATCCGTATTGAATGTTTCTAACATGATCTTTGTACACAATCTGACTAGAATAGCAGTAGTTGTATTCAGCTTTACGTAATACACTCTATACTCTATCATCTTTTCAACAACATTTTTTTAAACATTTAGTTAATCGTCACGATGTGCTTTTAGAGGATAGTTACCCACGTTAACACTTAATTTTAGTGCATAAATTGTAAGCAAGCAAAAAGGAAACCTGCTAAAAGATAAACGAACCTGGTAGACCACTCAGAAACGTACCGAGCGCATAGTTCGAAGGAAACGTGTGACACTGCAGTGCGCTTTCAATTCATTTTCCTTTTTTAGCTCAGTGTCAGTCGAGGCGTTTCAGATTCAGTTGCGCCTACAAGCGATTTGCTGTGGAATCACTGCGTTCTGACGGGAGAGCTAATGATGCCTCACATGTCTGTAGAATCGCATTCAACTAGCAACTCAATGCAAATATTCGTGTCTTACTGCAGCTGAGATCAAACTAGTATGATGTCTATCGCTCATTATTAAGCTTTTTATGTTAGTAACAGACATGTTAGCAGACCGTTCGCTTGATTGTTAGCGGTTACCGTCGGCTTTAGAGGTCGGTATTGCTTCGCTCATTGTCGGTCAATTAAGTGGGGTAAAATCTAAACTAAAATTGTAAGTAGTTAAAAACGTAAATTTTTAATAATGATACTACCTGACTAATGCTATTTTGTTGGCAAATACATTATGATCTATTTTCAGAGATATAAAAAAAAAGTAGACAGAAAAAAAAATATCATAAAAATCTATCAAGCCGTTTCGGAGAAGTGTAACAAACACTGTGACGCGATATTTTTATATTAGATTCTCTAACTTTGTACCTAATGTTACATACGAGTACTTTTAACAAATAATTAAATTAGCACTTACCAATTTGAATAAAAATTATAATACATAATAATATAATGACAGGACTATAACACGTATGATTATGGTAAGTGATGATGGCTCTAAAAGTTCCAGCACTAACTATTGCGTTTATTACGTTACGTTAGTATCTCCTATAAAAAGTATGATTTTATATAAACTACTGAGATGTTTATAGCCTGAACATTTTTGAGTTGCGTATATTCTTTAGGTGCCAGGTGCATGTCTGATAAATTCTCGGAATCTCGAGTAAGACTTTACATTTTCATCCTTTCAAACCACGTAATACGTAGAATAGGCATGACGACAAGGTTGAAAATTTTAAAATATAATATTATAGTGCGTAATTTTAATAATAAAAAATATTCGATACGTATAATATTGTTTGTCAATATCATTGAATTTGACTGAGATATTACGAATTTAAAATTTTGGTGGGAGCACGCAACATTATATTTAGGTACAAATCGTACCTAATAGTGACGTCATGACCTCCTCCTCCGCAACTTTGAGGCGCTGTAACTTACTTGTTTATGATTAAATTTACAAGAAAAAAATACGTGTCCAATATTTTTTTAATAATCTACATTATGGACAAAAACATTATTTTGTCATCATGCCTATTCAATGAATCCAACTGTAGTTTACTTACTTCTCTGGGGCTAAGAATTCTTTTATGAAGTTTTAAGTTAGTCCCGCATTGCAGCCCGCAATTTACTGTTGCTGACTGTAATAAAAATGCCATTGAAGCATTGATGGGTGGCTTTTAGCTTGATTGCGTATCCCAATAAAAACGTATAGAGTAAATGTCAAAATTATATATCTTTGTTAATGCTTAAATATTTATGGGTTACTCTTTTTTTAAACTCGATGTTGGTAATTATACCTTACTAAGTTTAGATACAGCAACCATGGTGTATAATAATATTTTTAAAAATGAAAGAAAGAAAAAAACATTTATTGCCAATCATTACAAAGAAAACAACAGTTTGAGAGAAGTTACGATTTTATTTGATATGATATATCTATTTGATTAAACAGTTACAAGGTGGTATATATGCCTAATTAATAATAAGATATTATTATGCCACCAAAAACATAACTTGTAAAAAATACCAAGTCTCGCAACTGCAGTTCTTCTACCGTAAAAAGTTGTGAGATCCATGTACTACCAAGTCGGTAAAATCTTTTGTGTTTTAAATTAATAGATCGACTTGGCCATCGCATGAAAACACAACAATGTATCTCTCAAGTAATATACCGACATAATAGTGCGATTGCCAAGTCAATCTATTAATTTAAAACACAAAAGATTTTACCGACTTGGTAGTACATGGATCTCACAACTTTTTACGGTAGAAGAACTGCAGTTGCGAGACTTGGTATTTTTTACAAGTTATGTTTTTGGTGGCATCTCACTACTTTTTGTTTTTTTTTATTCGTTATAGGTTAGCCTTTGCCTACGATATCGCCTGATCTTAAGTGACGACGCCCGTAGATAGGAGCAGACTAAACCTAGAAGGCGGGATAATCCCTCCCTGGCTTTATACATTATTACGGCATATATATTATGGCATTATTATTGGGATTTTATGCAATTTTTACCGTTGACTGCAAATGTAACTTTGTAATCCTATACATTTATACGGGATTACAAAGTTATTTATGCAGTTTATGTATCTCGAAAACTAGACAGAAATTGCATGTTTTTTTAGTTTTCCTATGGTTTATACAATAAACTCTAAGTATTTACCAAGTTTGAACCTTCTATGTTTGCTAGAAGTGCCTTAGACTTTTGATGATCGGTCAGTGAGTGAGTGAGTGAGTGACAAAATTACAAAACTTTGACTAGTTATAATTTTTAAACGACTAGTTCAAATTGAATGAAATTTGGAATAAATCGTGTTTATACAATGCATACTCGGTTGTTAAAAATTGAAGCTTCTAGATTTTTCCACAACGAAGTTATAGGGGGTCGAAAATGGTCTGAACTGCTTCCAGAAAAGGATGGTACGGCCGTGCCTTTTTTTTGCTCGACTTGGCGGGGGCACTGCCGTGCCCCCAGATGTACATATTTTACAATGTGTGAGGTATAATAAAAAAAATACTGGCTGAGATGTTAAGCTAATTAGTCTACGTTAGCTAATTAGTTTACGTTTTTAATATTGCACGCCGTGACGTCAATACCTTCTAAGGTATAAACATATCGATGGCTCCTACGTAAACTATCGTATGTTCGTTTTGCTAACTTTTCAGGACGGGCCTTTAAAGATATTTTCGTGCACGGTATCTTTGAATATAAACATTTTGATTTGAAACTTATACAACGGAATAACTGTTTAGGGGGGCATAATATGGACTAAAAATAAATATAGAATTATTTGTAGTTTTGTAGATATTGTTGTTACGATTTTATACTTGGCTCAAGAGCATGTAAAAAAAATTGTAAGTGATATTTACGATTTTATTCATCGTCTCAAAGAATCAAAAAAATATCGTATGTGGAACTTACGATTTTACACAATGGCTATTTAAGAAAAAAAAATGTCGTAACATGCACATACCATGATTTACCTGGTTCATTTTAATTTTATTTGATATAGTAAATGATAATTACCTGGTAAAAATGCAACATAAAGTCATTTCAATTAATTTAATATAACAAAATAGATAGATTTGAGATAATGTATTTATTTTTAAGTTTGTAGATGTAAGATAACATCCCATCAAAAACAAAAATGTGAAATTAGAGCAAAGTTCAATATTACGATAAAGTACATATTCGTTGGTTGTATGTTGACTTCAATGATAAAAGAAGTGAGATCCAAATAGGTGCCAAGTTTAGTGGTTAGTCCTGAAATATATTGGTAAGATAAAAATATTTTATTACAACTTTAAATTATTATTTCTTCTTATAACTTAAAATATTTATCCTGAGATCTAATATTGCTATTTCTCTTATACGAAATATTATTAAGTTGATAGCTGCCTACAATAACCCCCTAAAAAGCGCCCTATGTTCTATGGCTATGATTTTATCTACAGTTTTAGTAGGCAAGTTAGTTGGTAATTCACTGTAGTAAACAAATTTACTAACAATTAATTAACAGAATTAATTTACAGAAATAATAAAAATAATCTAAAAGAGGTATGTAGATTGTAATAGGTTCTTCATATTATTACTACCATAACTAGTACAGTACTCATACAACAACTAACAATGATTTTAACAAAAAAGAAACTAAATAATATCATAACTATCAAAACACCTATTTCAAAGTATTATAATAATACTATTTATAATATTTAACATGAAAAAACAAATTTCTTAGGTAACCGTAAAGACTCAAGTCGCTTATTTTCTCTGATCATCATCTCAGCCGCAGGACGTCCACTGCTAAACACAAGTTTCCTCTTTGGACCCCGTTGGAATTTACCTGCATCCAGCGCCTTTCGACGTCCTTTATGAGGTCGACTAATAAAACGTCTGTCGGTCTATTTTCTCTAACAAAATAATATTGAAGTTTTTACATATTTCAATATTTTTCTAGCATAACAACATAATGATTGTACTTAGGATAATGTCAAATCACTAGTCATCAGTCAGTGTAAGAAATCTAGTTACGTTTAATTAGGATCAATCAGTATAATAATTAATAAATGTAATGTACTCGCAAGTACAAAATAATTATTATAATAAATCATAAGTCTTATTCGGGTCAGTACCATGAATATTCCGGGACGTTGAAGGTTCTAGTAAAAGGACTTCATTTCGTAGAATTTGTGATGAATTGCTAGAATAAGACCCCTCTAGTATGTACAAATTCTTATCGAATCATTTTTTTATCGCTTGATGTATGGGCAATATACCTGTCATTAAGCCTCGTTACCTCAACGCTTTTTTTCTGAAGGCGCGGGGGTAGTTTTTGTCGTCACAATTTATAAAGAAGTTTGCGCGGTTGTTCTCCAAGCATTTTCAATTTCTTAATCATTATTCACTGACTAGTATTTATAACTAATATTTCCCCTAATGTTTGTCATGTAGCATGGATTTGAAGTCTTAAAAATGAGCGTTTATTCATTTCAATAACTTGGTATGTGATTCCTTCTGTTTTAGCATAATATATCGGACTAATGTGAACCATTGAAAAGGTGTATATTTTAATTTATTCGTAAATTTTTCTCAACCAATGCAGTCACGTTGTTGAATTATTATTGCGTTAATATCTTTATAAACTGTGTTTTATTGTTAAGGCTTATAAGCCTCAGAAAAAAAATTATATGCTGCAAGCACGAAACGGTTTCTGTTGTATTACGGCTCAAATATTCTTACCAAGATTTTCAGTGTTTTTCTTTAAATGTCCATTCCTTTGTTTATCTTCTTCAAAGCCTTGAGTTGCAGCAATAACCATAAAAATCAGAAAGGTGGGATAGTAGTTTGTTCTAGTAGAGTAATTGAGAGTAGAGTATTAATACAGATAAAATACGGTCAAAAATCAACGAGCTACGAGAAGCGGGGTGAGGTGTTGAGCTATCTTCCAGATTATTCTTCTAGGCAAGATACCTGACTGGAGCTGAGGCCGTAAAATTGTCGAATATTTCTTTATCTTAAATCCGAGAGGTAGATATCTATCTTAGCAACGTGATCGTTCTAATGACATGAGTTTTCAATTTTATAAACGTGAAAATTTGAAATAATGTATGGATGTCTGATGTATGTTTGTTAATCTTTCAAGCCTAAACGGGTCGACCAATTAAGCTGAAATTTAGTATAGAGATAGCTTAGGACTCTGGTATAACATATAGGCCATATAGCACAGCAGGTAAAACCGCTGGGCGCAGCTAGTATGACATAAGATAGCATTATTTTTATGAAGTCCCATGTATACTATTGTATTGTTTAGTTACGATTATTGATAGTGCCACGTAATTTGTTGTATGTAGTAAATACGACAAAAAACAATTTCAAATGAACCAGGTAAAAAGTTGTATGTATAAGTTACGATAAAAAACTTTTCATTGTGATCGCAGTAAAATACCGTATGTGTTATAAACGACATATTTTTATAAAAAAATTATAACGTACATTGTCGTATGAGGTACTAACCATAGTGTTAGTTGACTTCTATAAAAATCAATATTAAAAATTTTATTCTTTGCTTAATATGAGAAAATAATGTTACTATTATGAGAGTGACTTACCCAGTGGTAAGTTTTCAGTGTTATATTTTAAATTGCTGCAATCTTCATCGTTCTCACGTAAAACATCAAAAACAATCATCATTATTTTGAACAGATGCACATGTAATTTCTCAATTTTTGTGCTTGTGAATATTTTCCGACATTCAAATTACTCATAACTAGCGAAATCTAACATTAATTATAACAATATTTAAAAAATATTGAATAAAAGAATTGCAGGTTATAACATGCGAAAGATCAGTGTAAATGCCGGTAAGTGATACATACGATACGCGGCGCATCACTCCGCCCGCGCATTCTTCCCGCGTAAAATGTCGCCAGAGTAATTACGATTATTTTCTCTGCACAAAAAACAACATACGATAGAAAACTGAAAAATAAAATTCGTATTTTTTAATATTTTCATCTGAAATTTACACAGTTCATAGAACTAATCAAGCTCATTTAGAAAACATAAAAAAGTGAAAAACTCAAAAGTGTGGGTTACGATAGTTTACGTAGGAGCCATCGATATATCCTATAATGGAATCACGATAGCCGTTTTTTATTAAGAGGGGAACCCTACAAACGCGCAAATCGATACTTACAAGTTTAGAAATTGTACGAATCAGCTTCATTTTACAGCTTCACAAAAAATATCACGTATGCTTAATAGATGAGGCTATTAAAGCATGGAGTAATTTTCCCAAAATTATTAAAAGATTCGGAGAAAAAAATCGTCAATGTTGACGATTTTTCAATCGTCTCTTTAAACATGTATGCTATATCGTAGTTATATTTGCATATATTCATCGATGCTTCGTGAGCCAAATATATATTTAACACGTTTATCAATCGTTTTTCTTTCTAGTTAGTGTTAATTTTGCAAAAAACTTAAAATTCATAAAAAATAAATAATCGAAGCGGACGTTTCGCATTACTAAGCAGCCATATCGTAAAAAAGACAAATTCTGATTCCATCCTTATTACGCTGTAGTTTTGTTTTAAAACACAATGAAGGTAAGCTGTCTGTCAATACCTTTTGAAATTTGATTCAGTACCAGTCCGGCCTTTGCCAGAGAGAAGCCAGTTACGGAGTTGCATACAAACGTTTTTCGGGAATAATTCCCGTTCCCATGGGAATTTCACAAATTCGCTTCTTATCCGTCACCTGCGCCATCTAAAGAACACGTTGTCCAAATTTCAGCTCAATCGGTCCAGCAGTTTCGTCTCTACGATGATGCGTCAGTCAGTCAGATTACCCCTTTATATAATAGTATAGATAATATTATCTTCAACTAAATCGTCAACTAAACCGTAAAATCGGTCACTAGTAACCATGCCGGTGTCCATTAAGCCAATTATTAACAAGCTCACTACAACGATGTGTCAACCTCTAGACATAGAGGACTCAACCATGGAGTCCGCATTACCGATATGCTGTCGCCGACGATACGCATTGACGCTGCATAACACATGTCAAATTTCTTTGAACCTAAAGCTTACGTCACACTGAGCCGGTAATGCGAACGCGATCCGGGACGGAATTTTTGTAATCTTCTAGTTTGTACGTAACCTGTCACACATAAGGGACTGCGCAGACGGCACACTTTTTGTGCGATCGAGTCTGCGGCGTACAAAAAGTCTGCATGGCGCGCAAAAAGTCTGTTGCGGATTTTTCACAGACTCAACGCACACGACGCACATCTTCGATCATTCTGTCGGCAGAGCTGTAGGGATGTAGACAGGCCCGGATTTAGCCAAAGTGCCGCCCTGGGCAGTGAGAAAATGCCGCCCCCCTCCGCCGAAATATTATTTATAAACGCTCATCGGCTAGACATTTTGCTAAGAAATTTGTTGTCGAGTTCTTTCATATTATACGTAATTATGAATATTTATAAAAAAAAATATACATCTAACTACGAAAGCTGTGTGTATAGCTTGCTTTGAAAAAGAGAAATTATAATTGAGAAATTTTATAATGCTAACTACAATAAGACCGCTGATTGTGAATTGTGACATTTAGATTATAATACCGGGTTTTTATGTTTAAGTTTATTTTTCAATGTTTCAATAAAGTGTTTTATCTACCTATCTATCTGTCTACGACAGGTGTGCGTAAGACTCGCTTGGAGTGGCAAGAAAATTAGCCCTGGGCACTCGCCCCGAATGCCCCTAGTGTAAATCCAGGGCTGGACGTAGTGGCTATGGAAATCGTGCAGAGATCGCGAAGTATTATTTTGTACATGAAGTACAGAAAAAGAAGAAGAAAGAAGCGTTACGTCCACCACTAGCAAATGCAGATTGCAGACTAAAGTGTGTGCCGTCTGCGTTAGCGCGCGTTGAAGCAAACGTTCTATTTTTTTCACACACTTTTTGTGCGGAGCGGCGCGACGCGGCGCGATCCGGTCTGCCCGAATTACACGGATTATTTGTGTGCCGGACTTTTTGCGCGTCGTGTGCGTTACTGCATATAATTGCATAGGTTCTATTTTCACAGACTAAAAAGTGCGTCATGGATAGTCTGTCGTTGCGCAGCCCCTAAAGCGAACGCGGGCAGGAACCAAATGAAGATCGCGACCGCTTTACCGTTCCGTCCCGGCTCAGTCTGACGTAACCTTAAATGTTCCTACTTTGAACGAGCCAATCAAAACTGCACAACCGTCCCCCGCCATATTTTGGCGATTTTGTTTTCGTACAGAAATCATGAACGCGGAGTCTATTTTGGTTATCTTGTCAATGGTTCTAAATTAGAGCTAGCTTTGACGCAAAGATGTCGCTAGCTTGCTAATGAGTTAATTGGCGTGTGGTGTCTAACAGCTACGAGTACGTTAGACCCTTTGCTGGACATAATTAGGCCTCTCCTGTGGCAAACCACTTAGTCCGGTCTTTCTGCTTCAACCGCTCAGTGACTAAGTTGATTTACGGTCACCTCAAATTTAATTTTACATATAATATATCGCTATTCTATATTAATAACGATAAAAAATATATATAAATTGATAATTGCGCATTGATATTTATTCAAAAATATATTTAAAAGAGTATGTAGTGTGTGTTGTAATAAAAATAAACAATAATACTCGTATGCAGCATATAGATGTTTTATCAAAAAAAAAAACAATAAGACAGTTACCTATATTTTTAAAGTGTAATTTATTTTGATAATATATAAAAATTCCTTCTATATAATTATCACTACTTTTGAGTTAATTATAACATAGGTAGAACTTTGCGATATTTCCTACTCTCCGTGTCACATTTAAACAAAACAGCAGTATTATGTACACCCAGATAAAAAAAATACGAGATATAACCTCAACCACGGTTTTGGTCAATTACGATGTCCTTCATCAGGAGTTCGCGCCTGTAGTACCTACCCGACGCGATGTTGACTGACGTACAATCTCGACAAAATTATTACGTGAGTGGGTACAGCCATTAACCATACACATACAAAAAAGCTGAACGCACATCTGTCCGAGCCGAATGCGCCCATCGAATTGAATCTTGAATTGTGTACCCATATGAAACCTCACACACTTCTCCGCGTTGAATCGTCCGAATCGGAAGAAGATTTCCTATACAAAATCTAAAATTCGATTCGTTCGGTGCGTTTGGCTCAGATAGATGTACGTTCACCTTAACGGTAGTTTCCAAAATCAAGATATAATCTACTCAACAATGTACGTACTAGTACTCGTATGTAACCGAGTTAGAAATTGAGTCAATTTGTTTGCCCTTAAGTTTAGTATAAACGAGGAAGATACGAGTACAAGATGATGGATCTGTGGCGCGGTGGGCGGATACCCGCTTGCAACGTAGAAGGTTGCGGGTTCGATTCCCGCATGGGACAAATGTTTGTGTGATCCACAGGTTTTTGTTTCTGGTCTGGTTGGTTCAATATCTATTATAAGTACCTATGTATTTACAAAAGAAAAGTGTATAAGTATTATATCCGTTATCCTAACCACCATAACACAAGCATTAAGTTGCTTAGCTTGGCGTTAGGTGGCGATGTGTGAAATGTCCTGAAATATTAAGAAGAAAAGCTTAAGATTTAACCAGATCCGATGTGTAGCGTTCGACGAGCGATGTTTGCGGTTGTAACTACAATGCTTGACGTCGGATAGAGCTATGTGGTCTAGCAAGTTTTCAGATGCTAACAAACTTAAATTCTTACCCCCTTACTTAAACTCTATTGTTCTAGAGCCGATTTAAAATATGTGGCCAACATCAAAATTTATCTAAATATCTATTTTTTCCTAAATAAATGGGTATTATAGTGAAATTAGGCGTTACTTAGCGGAAATCCATGATAAGGGTTAATTAAATATCAATATTTAGTGTTAGTTCTGCTCTAATTTGTGAGTCCAACTTAGTTTTAGAGGTGGCGCTGAATTTTAACGATACCAATACAGTAATTATTAGTATTAATATTCATAATTACTCATTCAACCTAAGATAAAAATTAAATGATATAATTCTATGTCATGTTATAAAATGACTTGTGTTGTTTTCAACATCAAATTATACTTTGCAAATGTCTGGGTTGATATATTATTACCTGTATATAATTCACGATTTCATAGAGAAAAATAATCCCAGCTTGATTACAGATTTTAAAATAGACAGGTAATCTCAAATGACACACTGGTTCAATAAAAATAATAATCAACATCAACATCAGCCTATGTTCGTCCACTGCTGGATATAGGCCCGTGGCACACCACTCCACTCGGTCCTCCGTCTTTCTTCTCCACCCACCCCCAGCGACCCTCCGGATTTATGTTTGTTAATTTTAAAAAAATATGAATTTCGAACACATGTAGGTAACATTGCACAGATCTTATTATGTAAAAAGAAGTTTCACTACACACCCTGACAGGGCACTTGTCGCTTGTGCGAGCATGCTTTGTGTGCATAAATATTAAAGTTATTATTTACACCAAATATATATATCATCGCCCCATGAAGCCCATGGGCGCCCTACACTACGTTTACCGAGAACCTTTGCTTTAAATTCAAATCGGGACACCCATTATGAGATATTCGAGTAAAATTAATAATGTCGGTCAATTTCATACATAAATCACACGCTCACATCTATTGATCCATTTAACTCGTCTGGCTTCCCGTCTAGAGGAAGTTTTCGCATATTTTATAACAAATGGTACAACACTAATACCTATATTAAAACTAACTTAGTGGGTTAATTAACACTGAAAGTTTACTCGTGCGGTACTTGGACGCCTTTTGTAATAATGTTGGAACTACACGTTTTATTATAATAATTTTATTATTATTTATAATATTAGTAGAAAGTAGGACTATAATATTATTATACCTTACGTTATATACGAAATACCTTTAATATCTAAATTATAAAGTAAAACTACTTTTATATAGGTACTCGCTGCGCCCAGCAGTTTTACCCGCTGTACCACCCGTTTAGGCGTGAGAGAGTAACAAACACACACCCAGATATCCAGACATCCATAAATTCTTACAAACTTTCACGTTTATATTATTAGTTAGATAACAGGCTACAATCTAGCGGGTAAAACCGCCGGGTGCAGCTAGTACTTAGTAAAGTACAGCTAGCCTAGCTGAGCTAGGTTTCATTAAATAATAATATAGCCCTCATCCTCGCTGAAGGAGGGACTATTCAAAAACTTGTAAATGTAAAGCAGACTTCTGAAAGGATTTACATTACTTGCTATAAATATATTTTTACACGGGTACTACCGCCAACTCTATGACGAACAAAACGCCACCGCGATCTAAGGACAATCAAGGCCATCTGTTACGAACACGGGAAAGTTATGTACACGTGGATTTAATTATTTTACTTTGAGGGTATATAATGTGCTGGTTATGGTATTTATAATAATAATAATAATTCATTTATTTCAGGCCAATACAAGTTCCAATTTTCAGTAGACCTTATATTTCGTTATGAATACTTGGCTTATTTATTTATTCGTTTTTAATAAGTATTTCGACATTACACATAATGTATAGATTTTATAAGTGTAGGATATTAACATTGAGTACAATATCTGATACATATGACAATTTAGAAAAACATAACATTACCAAATGTTGTATAGGAAAATTAATTAAAACTAAAATTATATCTAATTTCAATTATAAACAATAATTATTTATTAAATCAAGTGTAGGTACTTAATCACTCCCTTAAAGGCTGATTTTTTGGGATGAAACCTATTTTATGTCCTTTTCGGATACTCAAAATACATCAATAGCAAATTTAGCTCAAAAAGGTTAACGGTTACTGATTTCCCACACAAACTCAGGTCCCCCCTTTCTCCTTTAAAGGCCAATTTCTTAGATAAAAACTGTCTCATATCCTTTCACATTACTAAGGGGCATTTCTTAGGATAAAAAACTATTTTATGTCCTTTCTTGACATTAAAGCTACGTCTATACCAATTTTAGCTAATAGAGTCAGCGGTTATTGATTTCCTACTTAAACTTCCACCCCCTTTTCCTCCTTTATAGGTTGATTTCTGAGATAAAAACTATACCATATAATTTTTTTGGACTCAATCTACCTCTGTACCAAATGTTAGCTCAATAGAGTCAAGAGTCAGTGGTTCTAAATTTCCCATACAAACTTCGACCCCCCTTTACCCCCCCCATCCTTTAAAGTTAATTTCTGAAATAAAAACAATTCAATGATCCTAATCATAACTCAAACAATCGTTTAACAAAATTTCAGCTCAATCGGTTCAGCGGTTACAAATTTGCATACAAACATTTTTCAGGAATAATTCCCGGGGGAATTTCGCAAAATCCCCTCTTATCTTATAATAAGATAAAGATATATTACATTCTATTTTTCCAAGACAAGATTCAAAAAGCATTTTGCGCCGTTGAATAGAAATAATATACAAACCATTTAACACCCTCTCTTTAAAACCAATTTCGAGCCGAAAATAGAATAAAGAAATTTGAAACACAAAGAAATGATCTTTAAATTTAAGCTACGATTATTATAGTCTTGTTATTTTACCACCTTTGAGCTGATAATCGTGTTAGGCAAAAGATTTCATTCGCTTTGTAGCGGGAAATTCTTTTTACTCGCTGGAAAATGTGGTTTTTAGACGTTTATACTTTGATTTACGTATCAAGTCATTTACTTTCAGGCCTTGACTAAGAAAGTTGGTGAACCTAAATAAAATTGAGGTATATATGAAGTAGGTACTTTGTTTTTCCTCAATAAAGGCCACAAAAAGACTGTAAAAAAAGCTTTATTTGTGTTCATATATTTTTGTGCGTGTACATATTATGTGTTATTGTAGAATGTGTTCAAAAAATATAAGTTAGTCTGTCAAGTGGATTATTCAAAAAATATTAGACGCATAGTTTTGATTTGTTGATTTAATAATGAACGTTTGGGATATTATAGCGCACTAAATAGGCATCGTTTAGAGCAAGATGTAACGTAGAGCGTTCCCACTAAAAACTCTAAGCCATTTTTTGTTTTATTCACAAAAAATGTGTCTAATATTTTTTTATATTATTTGATGAAGTTTGAAGAATAATTATTATTAGATGATGAACGTTTTAAATTTTGTTGACTTTGTCTACATCCCTATTCGAGGAATAAATAACATAAACAATCATCAAATAGTGATCCATTTTAAACTTTAGAAAATATTTTAACTTCATATTTGGTTTTGGTATATATTTTCTACAAAGTTTTAAATAGTTTGATATCGGATCCATGAATATGAGTTTTCTTCGAGCTGTAGAAATTTTTCATTGGTCTGATTTAAAGTTTGAAATCAGATTACCAACATGATACTTTTGAACTGCATCACTGAGAATCCTTTTTTTTTACGAGGGGAAATGCTTTACGCATACTCGTGCCTCCCGGGGGTGAGGCACGGGTAATGTGGAACTCACTTGCCAGCGGGAGTGTAAGGCCGACAATAATACCCACTAAAACCTTTCCGCCTTCATGGGACAGGATGGGATTGCAGTTGCATTCACAATCCCACAACTAATCTTTAAACCTTTTTGTTTTTTTACCATGGATCCTAACCTACTGATGACGGACTGCCCTGAACTTTGTAATAAAAACTAGTTTTGTAACAAACGTTTTGTTCACACCAACAATAACTGGCTTCACCTAGGTTTAACCGGCCAAACCTAGGTGTAGCCGCACTTCGGGCTTTAGTAACGACAAAAACATATTTTCCTTTTATATTTTTTAATTATAAACTACAACATCTGAGTTTCAAGACTGTTTTCAATTACGCTACCTACTTATCTTTAGATCCGAAATTGCATGCAATTTCATTCCAATATAGTTCGTACTAAGTACTTAAAAAACCATCATCCAACAGAGATCTGAGACAATTAAAAGTTAAATAGCTTTTTCCATTGTTTATGCGACTGCCTAGACAATCGAGGCTCTGAAGTGCTGTGAAACAAGCACGCTGCCAAAACCTAAAATGCTTCATTCCTCTCGCAAAGTTAGATAACATGAAAGTCAAACGGAAAAACTGTTGACAATTAATTTCAGTACGTTTTCAAAGTTTTATACAGCTAGGAATTCTTTTTTGTAAGAGAATCATTTAACGTTATACAGAATACAGACAGATAAAAGTTCTAAATCCATTCTTAGCGGACGTCTACGTAATAAACCTATTTTTATTCCAAATTTCAATCCATTTTGTTTAACAGTTTCACCTATGCTTTGATAGATCAGTCAGTCAGTAAATCAGTCACTCTATACTTTATATACCTATTTAGTAAATAGATATACGTTTATGTTTAATGATGACCTCGATAATACGAAGACAATTTTTGAATTACCAATTTTAACCATGACATTGTTGACGGACGACCCTAAACGTAGCTCGATTAACCCCGACACCAGTAGCCATACCTCGCTCATAATATCGTAAATTGACGCTTAAATATTAACGTTGCAATTAGTATGAAGTCAGCGCTCGACTGTCGTAATTGCACTGTGGTTGCAACTATTCTGGTCGCGTGAACTCTCCATGTAACGTGTACCATCGGGCTCAAGCTATCGATACACAGAAAGCAACGGATAAACTAGGGAACATTTTGACAAACATTAACGGAACGCTGCAGCGTTGCATAGTATCCCACAACATGGCCCGTAATCGCTCGTCTTCCACGTAGTTATTGAGGAATACGTTCCGCAACATGTTCCTCCATGAATCCTCTACTGTATCTTTAGCTGTAGACGCAACACTGACGCGGAACAAATGCGCCTCGAAGTGGGAGCCAGCAACATGCCCCGCTTCACTTGCAATGTTGGGGCGCGTGTTGTGGGATACAATGCAACGTTAGAGCGTCACCCAAATTTAATATTGCGCGTAATGTTGCGAGATAAAATGTGCTCTAGTGTACCCGTGGCTTCATTCACAACGGCATCGTTTGCGGTCCGATTCTATTGGCCTCCACCACTCCATGGTAATTATACTAATTGGTTGACAAACAAAATCACACCCACTCGGCTAGTTACCTGGTGTCTGTGGGCGAGGGTTCTATCCCATTTAACTTCTATACACTTATAGAAGCTAGGATTTTGTTGTCCCCGGGGCGTATCTAAACCGGTCCGAGCTCTCTCCGACCCTATATTCAATTAGGAGCTTGTTAAAACATGTACTATCAATTTGTACCTGGTTTCATTTAAATTAAGTGGAAGCCTGATATCTATGTAACCTTATACATATTCGTTACAGTCCAGCCTCCAGCAATTATTTACTAAGCGCTAAATATAAATTTAAAACAATAGATATTATTTAAAGGTACGTATTTTAGTGTGATGCTCACGATGTTCGTTATAATAACCATCTTAAATAAAGTATTAAGTCATCTCAAATTAAGTATTAAGTCATGTTATTCAATATCATTTTAACCTGAATTTGTCACGCTTGAAAAATATTAGTAATCTGTCGCGTAACAATTCCCATGTACATTCAGACGTAAGTAAGCCCTCCATCCCTCGAGGATTTGATGTAAAATAATAACGTTATAATTTTTGACTCGGTAGCTGGACCCTTGGGCAGTAAAGGAAATCCGCGGTCCGGTGTCAAAGAAGATTTGGCGGTCTCAGCTGGCTCGGATCCGGGCGCGGGGCCTCGGGAACGGCCTATTTCACTAAACATTCCGCGTTTGAACGTCCTCTAATCCCGCTAATGCCCTCCAAACCGCACGTATACAACTTCTAAATCGAACCCGTTTGAGCCACTTACACACTTTATCCGAACCAAACGACTCGCAGACTGATTTGAGCCGATGTAGTATGCAAAGAGCTCGCCCTCTAGTCCATAGCAATCTATTGTAACGGCCATTGAGCGACCCTCCCTCTCATAAACAGGAATTATTGTGGTAACTGTTTTTTTATAAGTAGGTTCTAAGTTTGTAAAGTGGTAGTTTGATGAGATTAATGGCCATCCTTACGTCATTATTTATTATTTTGTAGACGAAATTACAATATTTATGGACGAAGGAATTTGAATCATATAAAATTATAAATTATTATTTAAGCTTCTGTTTTAGTGTTTTCGATATTTTTTTATCTTTGTGCAGGCAAACTATTACTGAGCAGCTAATATTATTATAATTCATAACACGTGTGAACGAGTACGTAATGATATACCTATATAACAATGTTGAATTTTAATCAAAGTGCTTCACAGTTACAATAATTGCTTCGTTTGCGAATCATAGTAAACGGAATTGTATGTGTACAAAATTGGAGCATGTTTGTGAAACACCATTTGATATGTGATTACGCTCAAAGTAGCCGTGTTTGTTTATTTTCTTTGTGTGGCCTTGACTTTTGACTGAAGAAGGAAAATATTAAAGAAAAATAGATGTTTCTATAAGACTTAGCTGTTAAAGCTGTCGCAAATGACGGACCGCACCATTACGCATCGTATAACAAAACTTCTCCAACGAACCTTTATATGGAGCAATGCACACTGCAGGCAGATAATATCCGCTTAAGTGTGCGTTGGATCATATAAAACGTTCAAAAGTTATGTAGGCGGATTTATGCGTTGCGTCAAGGTGCTCCACTCTATTTTGCGCTTAACTTTACAAGTCCTATTTCAGTGTCTACGAGTTGCAAGTACAAGCTACTAATCAAGTTTCAACCCGGTTCAATCTGTAGTTTTTCTGATATTATTTTTTACACGTCATTCACACTTTTGAATTTATTTTTACGCCTATCCACATACACACGTAAAAATAGAAATAAAAGCCGGGCGCAGTCGTGATTTACAACTACCTAAATACGCAAAAACTTCGACCATTTTTAAATTGTAAGCCGTTCCTGTATACGTAAGTGTAACATTTTACTGTCAGACTTAATTTTAAAATGTTTGAGCCTCCCAACCTTGAATAATATAATTTGATTAACCCAATTTCAGGGATCCCTGCTGGATGGTTTCTATTGATGTTTGTAGTGAGTTCTGTACAAATTACTCACGGGTTGTGATACAAACATTACAATATCCCTAATGACAACGAAGCTCTCACCGGAGCGATTGCTCACGGGCGACAATCACGTCAATGCGTGATTTACCCCTTCAACTGTGATGTACGCATATCTGATATATTATGGAAATTCTGTACGTTGTCGAAACCGTATTATTATAATATTGCTGGTGACAATTTCTCGTGCGATATATTGATGATGTTATTTGAAAATGTTTAAAGGCTAGATTAAAAAAAAACAACGAATATAAAAATAAGCAACATAGTATTCTCAAATAACAAAGAACATTGATAATAAAATAGTAAATCATCTTCGCTTAGCACAGGATCTCTGTTTATATCTCGCTATACAATTTATAAGAGTCAAGAGTGAGCTTAATCCATATTATTAACTCGTATGAAAAATACCGGTTAACACAGAAATAAAAGTAAGAAACCCAGGGTCGTGCCTAGTTTTCACTTTTATAGATGAGTTTAGTCATCATTTGTGATACTTCATATATATATTTTTATACTTAAGGTACACGTAGGAGAACGCATGGACCTGACAATAAAAAGTTTTTTTTTTTAAATATCAGGATTCTGATAACTGGAACCATGGTAGGATGCAATATTCAACGGTTGTTTGTTGAATACAGGTGGTTGTTTGTCCTTTTAAAAAAAATAGTGACAAACGGTGGTTGTTTGTCCTTTTAAAATTGTTTGAATGCATCTTTTTGTGATGGCGATGATTCGAATAACAATCGCAAGTAAGTTTTATTTAAAAATAGCTACTGTTTTAAAATAAAACTTACTTGAGTTTTTAACTGACTACGTCACTTTCTAAAATTCACCTCTATATGAACCACAGATCAGAAGAATACATATGAACCATGAACCAACGCATGCTAGTAATTAGCGTTAGATCATAATTAATTTACGCAGGCTCATTATTGTTATGCGATTCATTGTGGTGCCCGCTTTAGTTTGCTTTCATCTAAAATACCATAGATATAGGAATTTGTTGTAAAATAATAGAATTTTATTCTCGGCCTCGATGTAGTCACAGCAACCATTTTTTTTACAAAACGATATACGAATATTCACCTACAATCCGTTCACCATTTCGAATAATTAGTAGTGGAAGGTATTGACACGCCGAAAGGGCCCGGGTTCAATTCTTTACCAATTACATCAGTCTGCAGGCTCACAGAAATTGCATCAAAGGATAGAATTGTTCTGTTTCGTGCAATATTAACTACATGGATCCCATCATGTTCGAGTTTGAAAAGTCTACCTTTTGCCGTGATATTGGCTCATACCAGTTGTCACTGGTATGAGCCAATATCACGGCAAAAGGTAGACTCAAAGGTACAAAGACAAAGCTTTTGAAGAATGGACTGGGTAAGGAAAAATATGAAATAATATATTGTATTTTAAATATAACTGTAGTTGAAATTCATAATATAAAAAAAAGAGCATAAGAATCCATAATTTTCACTGTGTAGGAGTGAATGCTTTATTTTTGTTTTAAAATCAAATAAAATACAAAAAATTCTAATGAAAATGAACTTGATAGTAGCTTTTCTTTTGTCTTGTTTTGTATAAATAAAATTAAAGAGTGGTCAATTTACAGCTCAAACCGCTTTCAACCCAATTCGATTAAGATGAAAGGTACATAGATTCTTAGATATTATGACGTAAATAGCCGCTAAGAAAGAATTATAATTTTATAATTCTTAACGAAAGTAAAGCTGCTAGTCTAAATATGTATAAGTAAAGAGTAAATTATCTTAGAACCACTATAGAGCTAATATTACGTCCGATTTATTTAGATAGATTAATATTAATTTCTAAAATTTTCAACTCAATATCTGGTAGCCTTTTAAGGCAGATTTTTTTTAGACTTTGTAACCAAAACTCCGACAAACAATAAATGATCTTCATCTTTAGGATTTCTTCATATTAGAATACGGGAGTAAATCCGCGATCATACGCTATTTTCATACCTCTATTATATATATATATATATATATATATATATATATATATATATATATATATATAATACATATTATATAGTATAATGTCAATGGTCAGAGCAGTTCCCATAATACAGAATGCTTTGTTTTATTCTTCGTGAGGAAAGAAGAGGTTCCTTAACCCTTTGATTTCCCCTGAGAGCAACAGAGCCTACAGGCATACATTGCTTAGTGCCAATTGTGGTCATAATGGTGACCTCAAAAGGGTTTTAAGGGCGAAGGTTTGTAATTTCCAAAGTAATAAAGTAAGGGAGGGTGCGCTCAGGTTAAAGTATGTCCCAATTTGTTGAGTCGATGTAAAAATCCGCCTACAAAAGAGTGCCTTGACATTGTTACGAAGTTTACGCATGTTAGAATTAAACATATTACGAGTATGTTATGTAGAAGTGCGAGTATGTAGCAAGGGTTTTACCAATTTTAAATTACACTTGTTTCTTTAAGTTACATTTATACTTTGTTTTACTGGTGGATTAAATTTATAACTAGTTGACCTAAGTATATGTTTTGGACTTTATTTTGATATTTATTTACAAGCTTTTATTTACTTTCACTTGTCTGTTGTCTGTCTGTCTGTCTGTCTGTCTGTCAGTAATCAAATCTTGCAAGTTAAATTTGACCTACTTCCCGGTGTCCGATTGAGCTGAAATTTTGCATGGATGCATAAATCGGTTGACAATGCAATATTATTATGACATGGAGCTGATCTGATGATGGAGCGGGAAGGTGGCTACAGGAACTCCGTAATTAAACGACGTAACCCCATCGAGTTTGGGCTCATTTGATTCGTCTTGACGAGTACTTTATGATAATAATAATAAAAGCTTGTTTTAAAAAGTTTTTTAAAATTCCACTTGTTATAATATTACAAGCCGCATTTTACAAAAAAAAAGTATCAAATTCAATCTTGTCCATTGATAATACTAGATAACATTGTGAGAGCAAGTTCCTCCCGCCAGCGTTTACCAGGCCTACGCTTTATGTTGGTTGATAATCTAGAATAATAATTATAATTGAGGTTTATAATAACAGAACATGTTACCCAAGTTGCATTATCAGAGTAAAAAAAAATTTATAACAAATTTTGTAAAAAAATATTTTATACTAAAATATTTAAATGGCTTAGTGACAGATGTTTTTACTCATTAGATAATCATCTATTTTATATTTAAATTTTAATTTTATAAATATTAATATCAATTCAATTTTATTTTTGTATTTAATGTTATTTACTTGTAATGAAAAATGTAACTAGATTTATGTAGACATAACAAATTAAATATTTGCACGACAGATTATGTCAAAAACAGTAAGAACTATATATATATCTATCATAAGAACTTGTTAACCTGTATTTAAGCAAATAAACTATTCATTCATTCATTCATTCAAAATCATAATTAAGGTGACGCTGCATACATGTGGGAATGTGGTCGCGGAGCGGAACAGAATTTTTGTAATGTTCGAATTGGTACGTAGCCTGTCACATATTAAGCGAACGCGGGCAGGAACTAAATGGAGATCACGACCGTTCTGTCCCGTCTTTGTCTGTCGTCAGCTTTATAGTTTGTGTGATTAACTTATAGCCGAGATTACTACGTACAACCAAATGGATAAAGCAGGGGGTCACGAGAGGCCGCGGATGAGTGCTACGGCGTACCCGCTGCCCCGTCATTATGGCGTCCCGCAGGAACACCCCCAGGTATATTAGTGGGTATCCCCGCCGCATCTTCGGCGGGGTGTCCCACATACCGCCCCGCACATTTTTTAATTTTTATTTCTTCAAATTTATAAATTAAAGTCAAAATTATTTTAAGGTTTTCATTCCATTAATGCTTAGATCTTTATTACACATATTATAGCTTTATATTTTTCTTTATATATGACCGTAGTATTTTGGACGTGAATAGGTAACAAAAACTCAAACACTCAAAGAAAAAGTACTTCTATTATAACTTTATTGAAGTGACTAACATAAAAATAAGAAAAAGTGAACGTCCGTAGCTCGTAGCAGTTAGCTACGCGTGCCCGTAGCCGCGCTACGAAGAATCGTTAAATCTTTTTCTGCTAGTAAAAAGTTGATAAGTAGAAATACGTAGCTAGTGTAGATATATGCTTAGAATAGAATACTTTATTGCATACCAAATAATTATAACTTTGTTGTTTGACTAAGGCTTAGTTTTATTTTCGCACGTGTTCAATGCTTAAAAAACGGTAATGCAACTATTACCCCTTTGCACTGGCAAGCAGGACTAATCTGCTTTGGTAAATTAGTGTTTATACTACAAAACAGGTTTGCCTCCATTGCCATTAAAATAATACCATTCGATGTTACCAGCCCATTAGCTAAAGTTTTAAATTTTGTTGCAAAAAATAATAAGAAAATACAATATAAATGAATGATGATGAATTGTCATAAGATCCCAAAATATTTCATGCGCGCAGAAAACCATTATTTTAGAGATTTAGTTCGCCAAATTATCGACCGAGCGAAGCGAGGTCTTAGAGTCGAGAGCCGCGACAAGCCTGCGTCTCGACCAGTTTAGCGGTTGACCTCTGGCGCTTAGGTTTGATCGACATTTACTCGAAAACGGTTAATCCAAATTAAATGAAACTTTACACACAAGTTAGGTAGGTTAATAGAATAATTTTAGTGAAAAAAATTGCGAAATAGACCTTAGGATTGCAGAGATATAGGTGACTTAAAGTCTTTACGATAGGTCTGACGATAATTTCAAAACTGGTGCTCTGATATATTTTTTTCTAATATATACACATTTTTTATAACCTACATAAATATATTATCAAAAGTGTATGTTTGTATGTATGTTTGTTACGCGATAACTTGAAAACCGATGGTCCAATTTTTATGAAACTTTGCAAATACGTATTTTAAGTCAATAGAATTTTTAAGTTCGAACATCAGCCAAATCGGTCGAAGGGTTTTAGAGAAATAGAAAATGCTTAATTACAACGTTACCAAAGTTCCAATCTTAATGGAGCTTTGCGATCAGGTAGTATAAGCTAAAAGAATTATTAAGTTCGAAAATGAGCCAAATCGATCCAAGGGTTGTAGAGTTATAAAGATGACTAAATTATAATATTTTGCACAATTTGTTAGGTACATTAAGTTTGAGAAAGATCCTACAGGCAAGAAAGAGCAGGCAAGTAGATCAAGCTAAAGAATTAATAGCGATAAAGTCCAATAGTTCGAGAATTTCAAGCAATTTATCTTATTTTCAATAACATTACTTTTTAGTATGTTGCGTAATACCAATAATTGCGTCAATTATAGTCCGGTCGCCTAAAGTTTGCTATTGAGATAGGTGTCACATACATGTAGGTAAGTACACATTTTGTGCTGTTTTTTTAACCTTATTATAAACCTCATTTCGCTTGATCGATAAAATATAATGTTATATAATTAAAGGAATATAAAAAAAGTAAAATAGTTATTTAAAATAAAAACCTTATTAATAGCGTTATTTTATGCCCATCGCTAATGTCAAGCAACCAAAGTTGGATTTAGTAGTATAGGCATAATTATATTATGACGACATAACTACGTTACATTGCCTAAAATGTTGTATAAATTATCCCGAACACAATGTACCAGACTATAACTCGCTGTCAAGTAAAATAATATTTTACAGTGGCCGTAGCATGCCAAACAGGATCCCGCTGAAATGTCAAGAGTAGAACTGTCATGCCATACATTGTAGTTTTGTGAATGTATGGGATGACAGTTCTACTCTTGAAGTTTTGTCGGAATTCTGTGTGGCATGCTACGGCCACTGTGGGAAAACACGAAAGTGGAGACCATAAACAATAATAAACAGGTAACAATGTCTTTGGAAGTGGTGATAGAATAAAGAAAACTCGCTGAATCGTTTTGTTATAAAATATAATTTAAATAAATAATTTATATGAAATACATACATATGTATATATTATCATCGACCGAGCAAAGCGAAGAGTTGAGAGCCTCTGCTTTTTCGCTGGCAGTAAGGTTATTTGAGTAGTCTGTCTGCATAACTTTTTAAAACTTAGAATTGTTTGTGCCGGCACATTCAACAATAAAGGTGCACGAGCACACCGTAATGCATCGCGGGCCGCTGGTGGCTCTCTCCAAAAAAGTCAGAAAAAAGGTGAAATCACTACGAACGCGCCCATCCAAATACGTACGCGCATAGGATTGCTTAGCTTCAATGTTTACGTACTTTAAATAGTCATTTTAAAATGAAATAATTCAAATGTATAGCTTTCAGAAGTTTTCCTGAATTTAAAATATATAATGTACTTATAGTCTGCCAAATTTTGTAAATATATGGTAACGGCAAGTTCCCTATGAATGTTGATTTATTCAGAGGGTCAAACAACGTTTTTGAAGGATAAATGGGTGTATTTTTTTCTACCTTAACTTAGAAGTTTAATTTTACGGGCACCAAGCGGCCAAAGACCTGTGTATATGGTAAATATATACAATTCTACGGGATGTAGAGTATAAATGGCCCTTGACAGACATACGGATGACCAAGTGATCCTGTTAGGGTTTCGTTTTTTCCTTCAGAGGTACGAAATTTTAAAAAGGATTATATTCTAAAAATCTCGGGACGTAGGTTTATTGAGTTTTAATTTCTCAGAATTTTTGTATTATGAGTTTCAATATTAATGTTAAAGTTCTTGTATTAGGATATATTTTGTCGAGGCCTAAAGTCTAAGGTTTACACGGAAATTGGGCTGCGAGGTCCCAGTTCGTGGCGAACTACTAGTTAACAAGAGACCTATATAATGGGAAGAAAAATTGGGAGGGTTTATGTACTCCAACACAACGTAGGACGACTAGCAAACGCAGCGTAGGACGTCCACCAACAAGGTGGACAGACAACCTTATAAAGGTCGCCGAAAGACGCTGGATGCAGGTCGCTTCCAACCGGTACGTTTATAGAAGTTTAAAGGGAAGGTCTATGTTCAGCAGTGGAAGTCCTACGGCTGAGATGATGTGATGATATTTCAACAGAACAGGAACTCATTACACTGTCAGAGAAATCTTAAGGTATTCAACTTAAAAATCGACTAGTCTGAGCTATGCACACCATAGCTATGGACTGAAGGCCTATCGATCTATAAAACATATTTCAAAATATTTATTTAGCGGGTGAGTCTTACAGCTGGATAACGGCCTCGGGAATTCCATCGTGTGCGTAACTTAACTTGTAAATTTTTGAGTTGCCTCTTTGGACTTTGTGCAATATTATTCATGTGAGTACTTCATTAAATAAAACAAAAGGCAAGCAACAAAGTGATGTTCGAGTAATTGTATTTGTCCTACAGTTGAGATTCGCCTGTCGATGCCCTCCCGGTCCCGAATGTTTGCCTCTTACAAACGGAATCCCTCCTAATTCCACGTGAGCCGTTAATCCTCATTGCAGATTTACTGTACCGCTGTTAGCTTACTATACCTATACATACTTCTAAATAAATGTGTACGAACTTTCCTTGGATTTACTAATGTATTACAACTTTTTTGTTTACTTATTATGCTGGGTCAAGCCGGGAAGGAATTTATTACTTGTTCTCTAAGGTTTTATCTATAGGGATGTTAAAAATAAAATGATAAGATAAAAATAAATGTAATAAGTCCGGTCAGGTCATAAGTATTGTCACACAGTAAAAACTTTTCTTTTAGAATGCTGGCCACAAAAAAGTTTATTGAATTCGAATTTCGAATTGTTCATGAAAATAAAAATGTATACTTTTTAGAATTTTACTCATTTTTAAATATGGAGTGGACGCATAAAGAAGACCGTGTTGCAGTTATTGCGTTGCATCGTTGCGGTTACGCGCCAATTCAAATTTTTGACATACTGAAAAATTTGAATATAACCAAAAGATTCGTTTATCGTAACGATACAATGAAGACTCTAGTGTAGATGACAGGTCAAGAAGTGGTCGCCCTCGGTCTGTTAGGACTCCAGCAGTGATAAAAGCTGTGAAGGAGCGAAATCAAAGAAATCCCAAACGTAAGCAGAAACTGTTGGCCCTTCAGATGGGGTTAAGCAGAACCACGGTGAAAAGGGTGTTAAATGAAGACTTAGGGCTTCGGGCATATCGAAGAAAAACAGGACATCGTTTAAATGCTCGTCTAATGGACCTGAGACTGAAGAGATGCCGCGCTTTGTTGAAGCGGTAAGCGAGAAAAAAATATCGAGAAATTCTTTTTTCGGATGAAAAAATTTTTACCGTAGAAGAGAGCTACAACAAACAAAATGATAAGGTGTACGCACACAGTAGTGAAGAAGCGAGCAACCGTATTCCGCGTGTCCAACGAGGTCATTTTCCATCCTCGCTCATGGTATGGTTGGGAGTTTCTTATTGGGGCTTAACAGAGGTACATTTTTGTGAGAAAGGTGTAAAAACGAATGCAGTTGTGTATCAAAATACAGTCCTGACGAACCTTGTGGAACCTGTTTCTCATACCATGTTCAATAACAGGCACTCGGTATTCCAACAAGATTCGGCGCCAGCTCATAGAGCGAAGAGCACACAAGACTGGCTGGCGGCGCGTGAAATCGACTTCATCCGGCACGAAGACTGGCTCTCCTCCAGTCCAGATTTGAGTCCGTTAGATTACAAGATATGGCAACACTTGGAGGAAAAGGCGTGCTCAAAGCCTCATCCCAATTTGGAGTCACTCAAGACATCCTTGATTAAGGCAGCAGCCGATATTGACATGGACCTCGTTCGTGCTGCGATAGACGACTGGCCGCGCAGATTGAAGGCCTGTATTCAAAATCACGGAGGTCATTTTGAATAAACTTTATTGTCATAAGAATCTATGTTTTGTTAAGTTCATTTTGGTATATAAATGGTTACATAATAAATAAACTTGTTCCAATAATTTTATATTAAACATGTGACAGAATTTATGACCTGACTAGGATATGTCGGCTACAAGGGGTGTATGTCGTATGTGCTTGTCCGTCATCAGGATGGTCCATAAGGGCTGCTTTTCTTACTCTTGTGGGCGATGGTGGGTAATGGATCAATGTAACAGCCTTGCAGGTTAACAAATCAGGATATGGTAACGAGCGAATAAACTAGTCACTAGTCTTAACACAGTACCACAATAGCTAGGCACGAATATACTAGTCACGTAGCTACATATAACCGAACGCGCGATAGTTTTTTCTCGACCGCTCACGCCGCTCGTCGCAAGAGTCTCGGTGAGGTCGCGGCCTACGCAGCAAACTTTATCGAGCGCCAAATCGTCTATAGATGGCGCTCGCGTTCGCATATCCATCCTGATTACGCCATATAAATAATAAAAATATAATACCTATTATGATTTTGTGAATAAAATATAAAATGGCTGCCGCATAACGCATATAATATATAGGTAAGTTATTGGGTGGGGACGCGCTACGTCACTACCCGGTACAAAATCTACGAGTTAGGCCAGTGGCGTCACGACCAACCAATTTTACTGCACTCGTTTTTAATTAAGTTTACAGAGAAAAAAAAACTTAATGGAGAAAACAAAAATATTAGTTGAAAAAACTTCTATAAGCTTAAAATATCAGCCATTTTTATTTATTCACAACACAAAAGATACGTATCTAATATTTTTCATTCTTTGAAATTAAGGACTAAATTGTAATAGAACAATTTTGACCTTGTTCCCCATTACAGGAGTTTACATCTAAAGGTGCGATTACCGTTCCCAAAAGTTCATAGTATGAATCTTATGGCATGGTGGTAGTATGTAAGGCTCGATAGCGGTTACATATTTGAGTCGTTCGGGGCCGAGCTTCGCTCCGCGGGGACTCGAGCTCAACGTATTTTCAAAAATTTATCCGAGTGCTTGGTCGTTGCGATGCGTGACTAAAATGGAACGGTTCATTTTGGCCCAACGTTTGAAATTCAATAAGGCAATGTGGGATCATGGGCTATCATCATTGATTTACTAACCAAAATATGTGAAGAGGATTTTGTTCGCTAAGTTTGCCAACATTTTGTAGACCGAGATGTTATAGTTATATCCATAGAGTTTGATAATAATGTGTAATAATAAATAACACCGCGTGACAAAAAAAACTTTTATGAATATATTTCACAAGATAGAAAAGGAAAGTGAATCTATTGTGACCGTTTTTGGTTGACAGGTTTGGTTGAATTTTCTACACAAGTTCTCTGTTAGGGCCTCAGAATTTCGTTTATATCTGACATTGATAATTAGTAATTATTGATATTTTATTTGAGATATAATTGATAAATTAAAATTGGTCACGCGATATTGGAATGTCAGTTGATCTGCGTATATGTCATGGACCAAGTGATTAATGCGGGCATTATTAATAATGCCCGAGCATTATGTATAATGTCTAGCTCTATCGGGCCAAGTGATTAATTATTATGAAAACTTCATTATTTATCACAATGCACGGGCATTATTAAATGGCTATGTGATAAGTGGGCAATTTGATAATTGTGCTAAATTTATTTTTACTGTGGTGCGGTAAAAATTTTACTGCGGTGCGGAGGCGGTGCGGGGAGAGAAGAACGCGTGACACGCTTGGACCAATCACATACCGCCGTTCAGCGTGCGGTACAGAATTAAATTTAGTACAGAATTATAGGCAAACCGAAATCAGTCGGTTAGGTTAGGTTTGAACAGTGACCACAATGCGCGAGCCGAGCGAGCGAAGCGAGCGTGCCGCGGCAGCGGCCGGCGAAGCGCCATATACGAGTTGTTTTTGATACCTTGTATTACTCTGCCCAAAAGGTGATAAACATTATGTATAATGCCCGGTCGAAGTGATTATTTGAATAATTATTATTAAATTGCACTCTCATATTGGGCATTATTCATAAGGACCGGGCAGTATGTATAATGCCCAATTTATCATTTGGTCCATAACATATACATTTACTAGATCTGTGGTTATAACTAACAATAAGTCATTGATTTAATTTATGAAAATAATATGTCAAATGTGAAAAATACAATATTTGAACTAAGTGAATACTTAGCTTAGTTACTCAGTTTTGTGACTGTTATATCATTCTCCGCATTTGAAGAAGATGTTGTGTTGGAAACCCAGTCTACGTACGGTCTTTTAACGCCAATTTATTATCGTAGCTCTCTTTCCTTATTATTTTTTGAAGAATTCTTTTCTAAAGCCTTAGTTTAAGCTGCCACAGTAGTCCATCTAGAACACATCGTAATATTGCCATATATTATAGTTTGTTGGGGATTATTCTCTAAAATTACAGGTTATCTGTCTGACACAGTCAGAGTCAAATCACAATATAAGTAGTAGTTGTTTGGCTAACGTGTTAATAATTAGGCGATAAAAATAGGATTTAAAGTCTAAGCTATAACTTACAAAATTTCAGAATAATCACTAAGCCTATAGTTTCATAGTTTTAGTCAAATTGTTTCCTTATGTGTATTATTTTTTAAGTATGTACCTATTTTTTTGCCGTGAATAAAGTGTTTTCTATTCTATTCTATTCTAAGCCGTTAATGCGTGTAAGAGTCACAAAACCATAATATGTTTTGTGAATTTTTCCCCACATATTATACTAACTTTCACTTTTATAAGATCAATGTGATTCTATTTACCGAATTGGAGACGAGAAGATAAAAACAAGCTATTCGAGCTCCACAAGTATTGTTTGCACTGGTGGGTATCAACGTTAGATACATTGTTTTCCTTTGTACCAAAGCTGCTTACGTCGTTTGTTTCGTATTATCCAGGATACACATGTTTGAGTAGATTCTGCTTTTCCTGGATCTTCACATAATAATTATTAAGACATATAAACCTACATAAAAATTAAATACCCATCATCTAACAAATAACTCACTTACATCAACTTACAAATACTAAACACTAAATCTAATAATCCATAATGGTAAAGAGATATCTAGTCACAATGGCCGCATTGTCCCGCTGATTACAGCTACAATTTTTTGGACAAAATACAAGTCAACATTCTGGTCACCTGATTATATTATTAACTGCTTATTTTATTTTAATTTTCTTATGATCTTTAATTACATTATTAGTAGCATCTGTGGCCCAGTGGACGCACGTCCTGCTTATAATTCGTAAGGGTTCAAATCTCGGTGTGTGATGAAGTTTTTCGCCTGGGTATTACCGTGTTTCGGAAAACATGTAATACTGTAGATCTCGACTTGAAGTGATAATGGGGAAAAGATGGTAGCAACCTTAACTTAGATGAATAAATGAATTCCCACTGGCTTCACTGTAAAATATTCTCTTTATTACTTGCTTTTATTTTATTTGACAATTGCATCAATCTTTCAATACCTCAACCAGTTTTCTCCATTCTCTATGTACGAGAAAAAATCGTAATATGTTAAGATATATCGACGGTTCTCATATAAAAACAAGTGGGACGAGAAAGCAACTGGTTCAGACAACATGTCCAAGAAAGCTAATAATACAGAATCACTTACATTCGGGGGCAATCGGGACTGAAACCAGCTGGCGATAATGTGCCTGTACATAAACTGATGCTTTGTAGGCGTAGAGCACATATCAGAACATGTACCGTGAACGTAGCTAAAAACGAAGTGTGCTCTTTAAAACACTTTTGCTTTCACTGCATATAAGAAGAGAAATAGACAGAGCAGAAGATATTTCAAAGAAAAGTTAAAACTTTCTTTGTTGACATGGTTCCCTACTCTTTTGAGGAATTCATTCCAAGACTCTTATAATAATTATTATTTTTGTGTATATTAATTTTGTTTAGTTATTATTCAATTGTATTTATTTATATTGCGCGTATTTTTTATTATTACCAATAAACTGAACTGAACAAATTTAATATAACCGGCTTAAAAAAAAAGAAAGGTCAACAATTCGTTGAGATGCTCCTTTAATTTATTTTATGTTACAAAAATATTTACTTTAGGAAGCATAATTAGTTGAGAATACTTAAATTGATTTAGAAGATTTTTCATGCAAAATGGTGTACTTCTCATTAAGTCCTTTTTTGTATTAATTTAATTCAGAGTTTAACGCATTTATCCTATCCCATCCCATCTACTAATATTAAGGTATGGATGTGTGTATGTATGTTTGTTACCTCTTCACCGCTTGTATAATAAGTGTATGTAGTATGTAAAGGTATAGATTTTGACATCCCTGGTATAATACATAGACCTTTTTAGCTGTTAAAACCACTAGGCGCAACTAACACTAATAATGATTGCTCCAACTCTAATCGAATTCGAATATAAAAAGTATTCAAATAATTTATTCAAATAATATAACTATTATAATAAAATTCGAATAATTTATTCAAACTTTAAACATCACTTTTGCACGAGTATGTGATTTAGCGGCATCTAACCTGATATATAATCAGAATCTGTGTTCGTAGACAACGGGGAACCGACCCGTCTCCGCCGTCGATATTACCGAATGCCAAACAAAACTTTTTTTCCATTTACGTAGGAACTTCACCCTCGTTGTCATATATGTGCGCATGGTTTACCATAATGGAATTATCCGACGTGTTTAGCAAATTGTTTCGTATCTTATCTTTGGTTACCTTCATGTGATGGTAAACAAGGCATGAATCAAACAAAAATACAAGCATGTTAGCCTGCAAGACAAAAGTGCATGTTTGCTGAAAACAGCATTGGGGCACAAATAGTAAGCCCACTAGTGCATCAATCACTAACCTAAGGCTTATACAATTTGCTTACTAGTACCTAATACATTTTAACATGATGTAATAAAGGATTCGTGTTTATTTTTAGACTCCCTTGATAATACGATTTTGGCACTTCTGAGAACTCTAGGTCGATACTAGGTAAATTAAATATTAGGTATAATACACCAGTGTTTTAACAACGGCTTCGCTCGCTTCAGTTTTTAAATATTTTTTTTGTTAACTTCTATATATTATGTAAGAATATGTCCTCTTCCCTGCCTATGACATGACCATTATTACCTACATAATATGTCTACATTCGTCTACTCCTACATATGCCTCTCTCATAGCACGCTTGTTTTTTAGAGGTACCAGGTACCTCTAGGTACCATAGGTATATATCTAAAATCTAGATCCACATTTTATTTCCTACAGTATTAAAATATTGATTCAAATTCAAAGGCTTAAAAATGTAGTCTGTAAAGTATTAGAATTTACATAAAATAACTTGTTTTTGACCCAGGAAAATGCATGACTCATCGTTATTCGCTGATGGCCCTTGGAAGTATATGGGACTCCCCCGCTGAAAATGGGCTCAGCGAGGATACCCACTAAAACCTTGGGGGTGTTACTGCGGTATGCTTTAGTGCCGGGGCTGTAGGTGCGCCGAAGCACTCATCCGGGACATAAAATGAGCTTTTTTATAAGAGGAAATACGTTTATACGCATACCCGTACGTCCCGGAGGAAATGCCCAGCTCTGCATGAATACCTACCCCTACTTTACTAAACCCCTGGTAGGTCCTCGTTCCGCCTTGACGGGGCAGGACGGGATCTCAGTTGTATTCACCATCCTAACATAAAATGACCTCCCTTAACGATATATTGATCTGTCAGTCAGTCAGTCACGTAAATCTTTAGTTTATATTAATTTCGCAATCCACATACGCCGATATTACCAAAAACAAAATTGCAACAACTGTATTCAAAGCTCAAAGCTCTCCGAAATATGTCATTCTAATCAAGCTAGACTTTTATCATCAAAGCGAAATAAAAAAAAAATTATTTTATTTCGAATTACATTTTAGTTTGCATATTGGCTTACGAGTAAGGTAAAGAGAAACAGTTTACATGTAATATGGTGTTGTATTTTACTCTTTGACGTGGCAAAGTAGATATATTTTTTAATTCAGGTAATCTGTGCATTTAGCCGGGGACTCTTAACAAACGAAGGGATTCGTTGGCAAGATGGATCTTGTATGATTGACTTGGCTAAGGTCAACGTAACCAATGAGCGTGCAAGGCATCCGCTTTTATATTATTACTAGCTTATGCTCGCGGCTTTGCCCGCATGCGGGAAACCTTTCTTAATGCTTGTTCACGTGAACGCGCGGGCGCGGGCGCGGGCGCGACAGACTTTGCTTGCACCGCACGTGCGTTTGTACGTGAACACCTTCATAGCACGTCATATGTTTGATATTTCGCGCCCGCGCCCGCGCGTTCACGTGAACAAGCCCTGAGTCTACGTCATGAAATAATCTGTTCAGCGTTTTAGGCTGTGTGTCGATAGATCAGTCAGTCACATATTCCTTTTTTATATTTAGATAATTATCATTCGTTGGGCTTCGTTTGTTTGGTGCGTACTCAATTTCGAAAATGACAAATTTTCATTTAGTAAGTTCTTTTGATATGTTGTTATGTTTGAAAATTTAAAATTTAACATTACAACACATAGTGCGTCGCAAGTGGAATTGATCTAATATAATTAAAGAGTCACCGATCTAACTTTACATATTTTCTCTAAATCTCAAAAACTCATACAAATAAAATTTAAATTTATCTTAAGAAGTGTGAGATTGCATTAACCCAAACAAAAGCGAAACGAGAAACTAAGTTACGAAAGGTTTGTTTTCAGTTTATAAGTTTGAAAAGATCGTGTTAAGTTAATGTAGAGAGTCGAGGTCGAAAACAAAAGGACAAACTATTAGCTCCAAACTTGTTTGAAGTACCTATAAAATACTTGAGAGCTTATTGACTTCTCTATATTTTTGTAAAGTCGACGACCGGGAATGTTTTAACTTTGTACTTTTGAACGATGGGAGGGTTTTTCAATGCGAGATCCTGTCTGGATTAGTAATCTTTTTTTCTTGTCCCAGGAAAATGCGTTACGCCACGACGGGGGGCGCGGCGGGTTTACCCACTAAAAAACCTGGGGGTGTTCCTGCGGGACGCCATAATGCAGGGGCAGCGGGTACGCCGAAGCACTCATCCGCGGCTTGATTAGTAACCATGACCTTACCCAATAATATTTTTTGATTCGATTTTTTTAAAGGGCCTAGAAGTGAAACTCTCATATTGATGAAAGGAGGCTCCTGCTATTGGTTACAGGCAGCATTATTTAACTATACTGCTGTTTGATTTATTTAATTGTTTTATTATTACAGTTTTTTTTTATTCACTATAATGGTGGTAAGCTTCGGCGGTGGCTATAACTAGCACACTCATAACATCACTCATTGGATAAAACCGTGACTCAACGATATGGTTTATTACGACTGTCTTCTGGCACGATATTCACCTAAGCCATGAAAGACCTTCCTTCTAGTTTTAGTCTGTTACTACCTATTATCGACCGCATCATCATAAGATTAGGCGAGGTAATGGTCAAAGGCTATCCTATAACGAATAAAACAATAGGCCGTGCTAAATCTTTAAACCCACTTGCATAAAAAACCTGTAAATATACAGTAAGGCTACAAAAGCTGTCTCCATAAACTGCCTGAAAATAACTAATTAAGTATTGTCTAGACGACGTCTATTCTCAGGAAAATAGATGGGCACTCTTACCAGGCAGCAAATTGATCTTCGCGTAAGCCCCCTCTAGTGAAGTTGCCAACATTTTAAAGCGTCTTACTCGGAATATGAGCATCCACTTGAGCTCTAGGTAAGTTAATTGAGATGTCCAAAATAGCAGCAAGATTAATGTACCTTACGTTTAGCGTAGGTAGGATTAGTAATCTAAATTTTGGTATTTAATTGTAAATTTTCACTTATTTGCGTTAATTGCTCGAGTATTTTATTGTGGCCAGAGAAATAATTGGCTGGAGACGTAACATATGTCACAAGAGCAGGAGGTTTTGTACTGAAGATCTAGAGTAGACCTATAATTTGATCATGAGGCGCTTTTGGTTATGAACACTTGCATAACGGACTCATCTCTTTCGATCTATCTGTGCACATATTTATGTGTTTTTTTTTATTTAGCGACAGATTGCAGCATTTTTATATCGCGCGGCCGCTGCACCGCCTGGGGAAGTACCATATAATATTATGTTTTCCAGTTATTCTTCCGCGAAGCTGTAATGATGGCGCATTACTGTATTCTCGACTGGCGTGAAATCTTGCAATGTCTTACTTACCTACCTTTCATGAAACTTACCATCACGCACCTAATTTTCTCGTATTGACACTCATTGCCATAAAAAAAAGACACATAAGCAGAT
The DNA here is from genome assembly GCA_947507615.1 of Hemithea aestivaria. NCBI lineage: Eukaryota > Metazoa > Arthropoda > Insecta > Lepidoptera > Geometridae > Hemithea > Hemithea aestivaria. The sequence goes on from OX382323.1 coordinate 10,507,798, forward strand.
GCCCTGTTAAAGTTGATTGAACACCGTCTACTATTTTATATGTGTTTTTATAGTCGTTAAAAATCAAATTACTTGCAATGCCCATCATTTTTATCTACTATTTTATATGTGTTTTTATAGTCGTTAAAAATCAAATAACTTGCAATGCCCATCATTTTTATCTACTTAAGTTCAATTTTACTCCATCCATGCTTTTACAAATCCAGTTTCAGCTCAATCAATTTACACATACTCTAAAAACATTCACTCGTGTCGTTGGATTTCTGTTTTGTAATATGAGTTTAAAGGTGAGTTTGTGCAACTATATTTTTTTATCCATTCCAGCTATTTGGCCCTGTAATGTAGGGGATTAATTTACAGGTATAACTTTTTTTTTATGTATACATAATATGCGAGAGCCAGGATATTCACATTTGAAATAAACCAACATGGCCGTGTCTCCAAGCGGTCATTACGACCGTGTTCCGGCACTATGTTCAGTGAAACCAGTAAGGGACTTATCCCGCCTTCAAGGTTTAGCATGCTATCTTCTTTGACCGCATCACCGGTTAAGATCAGGCGAGATCGAGGTCGAAGGCTAACCTATATTGAATACCTAAATAAATTACGTAACGGAGATTTGCCCTTAATCATAATTTATTCCACATTATTTAAATGTTTACCCCAAACATTATGCTACATTCTTAAACCTCCACCTTTCCTACCTTACCTACTTTACTTACGATATCTTTTTCAGTCTTGGTTCGTAGCTTTTTTGAATGCGTAATTTCTAAGCGTCCTTCTACCGGTACGGTCATTTTCATATGAAAGAGATTGTAATATTTATTTATAACCTAGACAAGAAGGTAGACTTAATTATCTTTAGGTATGCTTTTGTTTTCATGAGGCATAATGTTAAAATAAATGAAGATAAAAGAAGTGTCCCAAAAGTTGGACACTTAAATTGCAGGCCATAGGCGTAAAGATAATTTTGTTTTGCTGTCAGGTGCAATTTTATAATGGACTATGTTTACGCGTATTAAGGCAATATTAACACGAATTATGGTAAATGGCTTATTTTTTTTTGTTCACGTCGAGAAAAAACGCATTACGCGTACCCTTCCATAGGGGGTATGGTAGGGTTATGTGGGACTCCCCTTGCAGGACGACCGCACGGTATACCCACTTAAACAACTCGGCTGCACTCCCGTATCGTCTCCGTGACGAAGGACTGGGAATCGGCAGAGCTTTGGGATCCGTCCCCATGATAAATGGCTATTATATTACGAAAAGCGCCGAAAATACCCGTCTAAATTTCTATAATAATATGCTTTTAGGTATGTCTAAAGCACATTTTTACGTTTACTTCAATTTAGAATTTTATATTCTACTACTCTGCTTAAGTGATTCTACCTCTAGAATACTAAACAACATTCATGTGTTCTAAACCTTATTCAAAGACGTCAGGTTACTTACTGAATTACTATTTAGTTACGTCAAGGAAAATTACATCAGTGAAATTGTTAGTCGGTCAGGCGGCAGGCAATTGTAGTTCCGGCTCGTTTGTGCAGACTTAATTAGAATGACCTCAAACTACCTCACTACAGAATAAATAACGATGAAGAATGGCCGTAATACTACAACTTCAGAACACACTAAGAGTGCGAACAAACCACAACTGAATTACACTTCGTCAGGCCGGACTCAGTTGCTCACTTGGTGGTTCACCTACATTATTTTACTCTATTTGTATTGTAAACGACCGATCTAAAATAAACTCATCTAAGCCTCGGACGGAAGGCAACGTTTATAATTACCCTTCAGGTAATATTGTTTGTGGAGAAACGGCAGGTGCAAACATAAAAACCGAATAAGGGATTGAAACAACCGCGGTGCAGTGCAATTTACACTTGAAACTGTTGGTTTTATTCATGCAGCTCGTGTATGCTTTAGAGTTTAAATACCTCTCGTTTTAAAGTTTTCAGTAAAGTACTCGTTGCAATGTTTGGTTTGTAGATTGAAAGTCACGTTGGGTTTAATCAACGATTTGCCAATTTTCACAAATACAACTTTTCAGGAGATGTGTAATAAAAAGACTCAACATTTTTGAGCTACTTTTGTGTTTAAGTAAACCTTTTAGTGCGTACTTAGGCGTACACAGAAAATGAAAGTCTCCAGTAAAAAATTAAAACATTTTTGCTAACTCAGAACTTGAATTCCCAAATGATAAGTACAAGAAGTTTCAACTGTTATCTCAGCACGACCGCAACCACAGCGTAATATATTGTGCTATGCACGCTTCATTAAATGTTTTAAACTTTTCATTAATTTTAAAAGAGAAGGGCTCTCATTCGACGAGTCCTCAAAACACTCCAAATTGAGCCAGTTCAGGCGACTTCGCCTGTCTCAATTATTTCTCTAATGATCTGAATATTTCGCCGCTTTTACAAAATGCCAGGACAATTAACGCCAGCCTACACGTTAAAGTTAAATTTAAATACATAACTAGGTAGCTACGTTTTGAGCTTTTCGTAGAATAAACGTTGTATTGTAGGTAGTGTAGGCGGTTTCACGCCGGCAAGGCTATAAAAAAAGAGCTTCCTTGTTATATTTATTTACTGATCCCTTTTACTTTTTAAATGTTCTATGTCATCTCACCTATTTTTTTTTAGCCAAATGCTTTATAGGACTCTGGTCGGGATAGTGGGTAAACTTTAATATTATAATAAAAAATGTGTGGTGATAAACGTGGTTATAAAACTGTAATGTCCAGCTAACTCATGCAATCGTGGTCATGGCCCATAACAACTCGCTATACCGATGTTCGAGTCGAGAACAAACAAAAGCAGTATAAAACTACTTACGTTTTACTGCAGCATAAGGCATGCTAGTTACCTCTTTTTTGTGACTTCCTGATGTTCACATGAGGCAAGACATCTTCCTATTGGTTCTTCAGAGTTGAGAAGTCTCACGGAAACGCGTTCCGGAAATTGTGATACAAAATATCAATGACAAAACTGACAACAGCCTGCCATTTCCCGGAAAATCCTCTGTCACTTGTTTTGAAGGGACTCGTAGAAAATATGCAAATAGAATTACCGTGCTGCGAATGACAAAGAATTCTTTACAAGTTTCTGGAGTACTGAATGCTATGACTGAAAGCGTTCTGGGAACTGTTTTGTTTACTGTACTCGTATTTACGAACAACTTGAAAAAGTTTACTTCGAAGCCATATTATTAATTAATTAAACCTAACCTTTAACTATACGTATTTGATTTTCCAATATTTATTCCAGATGCACGGGTGATATAATAATATCATTCAAATAGACAACATTATGATATATTATATTATTTATGTTTTCTTTTAATTAAAATATTAATAGTAATGCAAATGAGCATTATAAACTGCGATGCTGTCTGATACATTCGTTATAAATATCAACCTTAAACGCACTCTCACGCACGTTTATGGTAACACGCATTCTACCATTAGAAAAATATATAGAAATAAATAATAATTTCGAAAACCTATAGGCTCCAAAACGCTCACCAGTTTTACACTTTTGAATCCGACATGTCATCCTTTGGAATTTGCGTTCAGCGTCAGCGCCAGGGTAGGGCGAGCTCTACACGTGGTCAGCTTGGATCGCCGAAACTTGCCGTCGAGGCCGCGGCTGAGTGCTGCGGCGTACCCGCTGCCCCAGCATTTTTTAGTCAACAGGTTTTTTAGTAGGCATCCCCGCCGCGCCCATCTTCGGTCCCCCGGCGTGGGGTGATGATGCGTAACGCATTTTATCTAGGTATTAAAAAGGGTCGCCGAAACTTACTGTATTTTAGATTTATTACTATGTTATTTAATTAACAGGGTGTAATGAAATTTGGAACTGGGCGCTTATCGTGATTATATTAAACAGTTACTAACTGTTTTATGAATATTTATTAAGGCCTGTTTAAACCAGAGCAATTTCCCCTATCGCCTGCGGCATCGAAACAAAACTGCATAGATAATTTAATTGCAGTTGTGTTAAAACGCGGTTGTGAATATTGTTCAGATTTGAAAGGCTTTTATATAAATAAACATTGCGAAACATCACACTTATATTTTAAAGGCAGAAACTTTTGTATATCTGTAGATTAAGTAACTTCTTCATGCCTATACAACTGAGACATCGATTGAGATGAAACATTGCGATTGTGTGCGTTATATGTAGCTTAGATACTACTACATAGGCTATTATGTACTAAAATTACAGTAAACAGAGCAGCATGCATCATTACAGTGCAGTAGTACAAAGATAGCGGTATAATTATATTTGAACAGGTGCATTCCCACACATTCCCAGTTCTAGACTTTACTCGCGCCCCAACTAAAATTCACTCGCCTCTAGATTTGAGTGGGTTTACGAGTCCCATGTCCGGTAGCTGCATTATGCATGCAGTTATACGTCCAATATGGTAAGTAGGCAGGTGTAACGTACTAGACCAGCGGGACCTTAGTTTGTCAGGCCGACACGGCGCAATCAGCTCACAACTCTAGCCGTAGGACCTACTTACGAACTCCCTTGATATTAACAGCTACTTGTTAGTAGCAGCTCATTTAAACTAATATTTAAAACCAAAACCCACTTTAGGCTTGTATTAGGTAAGTGTAGTAGATGTGATAAGTAAAATTCGCATCAAGTCCGCTTCTCCACATTCCATTAGATGCAATGTGGTAAAAAGGAGGTTTATTAATAAATTTTGTAAGGTAAGAAAACCTTCTTCGACTCTTAGCATTTTGTTCTATAATATTATGCTGAACAATATGCCTAAATGAACTGACTATTCAACAATGCTGAAGTAATACAATAAAGTTATTTGTTATCGAGCAACAATATTTTCTACTGAAGTAATAACCAATAACCATATTGTCCCACAATAAGTAACTTAGCCGTGGATGCACCTTTAAGAGCTATATATTATTATATTAGGTGCTCTAGAAAACTCAGCAGCTCTATCGAGAATTCACTCAAGCATGCGATTTTGTTCTTCCTATTTCATTTTTCATTTCATATTAAATTATTGGATATTCCAATACAAAGGAGTTAGAAACATCGATATTAAATGACTGGAGTTCGAGTTTTAAAACATAATTTTATTAACTGTAATCCAAACCTAAAATGCGTAAAAATATGTTGTAACAATATTCATCATCATCATCTCAGCCGTAGGACATCCACTGCTGAACATAGGCCTTTCCCTTAGGACTTCCATATGTCCCGTTTGGAAGCAACCTGCATCCAGCGTCTTCCGGCGACCTTTATAAGGTCGCCTGTCCACCTTGTGGGACGTCCTACGCTGTGTTTGCTAGTCCGCGGTCTCCACCCGAGCACATTTCGATTCCATCGGCCATCCGCTCTGCGTGCTATGTGGTCTGCCCATTGGCACTTCAATAACAATGTTAATTAGTTCAATTTTCAACGACATCATAGAGAATGAAATGATCACTATTTTTGTCGCTCATATAAACAAAATAATCATAAAAGAATCATAAAAAATATTTTTATTAGGTTCTATAAAATTTAGATGTCGGTTTTTTTATATAGTGTGAGCTTTTTCCTCTTCTTTTACAACGATTATTTTAGCTACATAACAATATTCCAGACTTTATGTTTAATCAATGGATCAGAAATATAGCGATAGTAGGAGAACAAAGATCGATATGTTTGTACGAATATTATTATTAATATCTCGTACGTTAACTAGAGATAAGCCCAAATACTGACAGAATTTTCCTCTTCGAAGATTCCTCTAATTAGTATCTTTATTGAAGCGTACTAATAGATTAATGAGCTTGACTTGCTGCTTATGTAATAATGTACATATTATATAGGATTATTAGTTATTCAGTACATCGGTGTATTGGCCTTATTGTTTCGCGAAATTTTGATGGTTTTCGAGATATTTAATTTTTATCAAAAAGAGTGTCAAATTCAAAAGTTCATAAAAAATATTATTTTCAATATCTTGTTACTTATAATTAATTATCAAGTTTTTTTAATAATTAATCAAATTAAATCTGGTGGCCCTAGTCTAGGACGCCTTGTTCGATTCTTCATTTTGTTTAGGCGCGGGTCCACACAGAGTAAGCAGCCACGCGAGGAAATGCCTCTCAATGCTTGCACTGTGTGGACCCGCCTATAGAGCCGACACATGATGACTCGGGCGCTTGGTCGCTCGCCCACGGCAGCGCGACCTTGCCTCGGCCGAGGCACGTCCACACAGGGTGTAACACTTCGCGCGGCAATTACCACGCGAGGCTACTCGCTCTGTGTACTCGCCTATTGAATAATGATATACTGAATTACCAATAAAGCTGTATATAGGTACATACCCACTAGTCTTGACTACAACTAAATTATAATCCGTATATGGCTACTGAACACACCTTCCTAAGATCTAGGTCAATATTGGCTTGAGATTTGTAAAGGCTTGCTGATTGACATTAGGCTTTATATACATGACTATAGATATGTATTACGGTATATTCAATTTTGATTGATATTGGAGTATATGTAAGCATATACATAGATATAAGTAGTACATGTAAAGCTCATTCAGTTGTAGTAGCATTGTTCGCCACCATATTCAATTTAAAAGTTCTGCTTGGTCATTTAGAGGTATTTCTATTGGTTTTATTATTCTCTATACCTACGGCATTTTTGTTGTATTACTATGCAACGTTATAAATATTTGTTTCTACCTAATTTAACTATGCACTCTCTCATAAAAGCTTGCAGTCTTAACAGATGAAATGTTTACTTTTTGTATTGTTTGAAAATTTGACACTCTTTGGGTATGTACCTCTATATGATTACGAAGTGGAGCTAGCGACTAACTATACCTATTGTTTTTGAAACAAATAAGTTATATATCTTTTTGAGTACCTACGAGTGTGCAAAAGAAGAGTAAAATACAACATAATATATATGTACACCACTGCTCCTAGTAACAATCTAAAAATGAATAGTACGATCTCGTTTAACAATCCCAAAAAGCACAGTTGACCCATTGTTTCTGCATTAATGTATGTTGGTCTAAATCCGCAAAGCCAAAACTTCTGTGCAGAAAACTTAATGGATAAAACATTAGGCTTAGTTACTGTCTGGTTTTACTCGGAAAAATAAAAACATAAACATAGTATAAAATAATAGCAAGTTAGCCGACTGACGGTGATTAGGAAAATACCACTATATAACTCATAATCGCTCAGATCATACACTGATCAAGGCACGCGGCACGAGTGAATACCTATCTAGGAATATAAAGTGATTCGTCGTCGACCGCATTTACACTTTCCTTTAGGCAGGATGTGGTCAAACGTCTTAAATATAAATAAAATCTTAGATTTGACAAATAAACTTTTTACTGAAGTCAAGTTAGGGCTACAGCGCAGCAACGCGGTCCATCCTTTAATGTTGGATACCGAGGGAGATTGAGATTTCGTGTGTGCAAACGTTTGTATACGCCACGCACACATACACATCGTGTATGTACCTTCATTCGCTGTCGGGCTACTTGCTATAATTTTACTATGGCGTAAATCCTATTTAGTCGCTAAATAAGTTTTAACTATAGTTTTAAATATAGTATATATGTTGCAGTAATGTATTCGTTAAAAATTAAAAGCTTACTTTAAACAGGAATATCTATATATGATTAAAATCTGCTTCGGTGGGGAAAAGGCTGTGCCGTATATTAATATTATCACTGTTAATTTGTTGAAACTTTATTCATGACAATGCACTCATTTATTTAAATATTTGTGTGCAGTAGACAGACCAGGCTGAAGTATGTTATCACCTTGTTCCGACATGTTTAAACAAATAAACGTTTTTTTTTAATTCTTTGTACGAGTATCCTTCCCTTTGTTTCCACCACAATGGTTTATGTAGGTCAATATCAGTGAAATATTTAACGATTAGATTGCTCTTTGTAAGGCTTTTACACTCTACGCAGTATGTTCCTACATTTTCATTATTGAATTTAATTAGTTCACAGTTTATAGTAACTGCAAACTACACATCTAGGTCGGGGAAGTGGACAACCTCTTTGTGTGCAGAATTTGGTTTGATAGTGGGACCATAGAGTGTTGAACACAGAAGGACGACTCTTAGATTTGCTATATTATATTTTATTATGATATCTGACACACACAGTTCGTGAGGTCCACCACTTACACAAATATCTCAGCATTCAGACAGTTATTTATATTTAAATAGCTCAATGACATTTTACCAGCAACAGGTTATATTTATCGTCCACTAACTATGGACACATAATATAGATGACTGAGTGTATAGGGTGATCACTATAAGTGGGTGCCATTCAGCTCGATCCTCAGTACTCAAACTATTTTTAATAACCGTTTTTCTCAAATCATCACTTCACCTGGGATATCCGACCCAGTATTTAACATCTTAAATCATCCCAGATTGTGAAAGTTTTCGTTGGACACTTCTACTAAGGTAACTCGACCTGAGATTACCTGCCAAGTTCGTGTGTATAAGTGTCTCTGCATGTGCCTATTTTGTGGTGGGGTGAACGTACAAACTTGGGCGTATATCTCAGAGCCGCCGGGGCCCTAATGAAGTTTGCTCTGCACCAACCGCCAGCTGTCGTCGCCGGCAGACTGCATTGTTTTTATCATTCGCACGTTTACACTTTCACAGTTTAGCAGGCTTCGTGCGGTCGAAGTTTCAACCGAAACTAATTATTGTTCACTTAGTTATAATTGACTAGTTAACCGACCACAGTTGCGAACTTTGTTCACTTTGTGTTATGATAAGTCAATAGAAATGTTTATTTGAAAAGTATTATATTCTATTCGAACAAGCGAATTGACTCAATTTTTAATTGGACTTCTTTTTTGTGAGTTGATTTGTTTGCTAACAAGGCAAAGTTAATGGCATAAATCTTACGTTAAATATTACAATTTCAAAAGATTCTCTCTACTAGATGTACATTATTATCTAATATTTTCATAAAATAAATGCTCCTTTTCAAATTTATTAATTAATCCTTTTAAAGCAATCATAATAATTAATTTGTAACTCAATTACCTAATTTGTTTTAATTTACGCAACAATTGTGCAACAATAATAACATAAAATGAATTTATTGAATGTACCTACATTTACATCTCAATAAGCCAAATGTTTATGCTAATTAGGAGTTTTATTCCAATTTGTTAATTATTGCTATCTATTGTATTACCAGCAATAAAATATTAATTAAGTACCAACTCGTATGGTAGAAATATAAGATGTCAACTAAAATTTGATCTTTAACGTTGACCAAATTATAAAAGATCCTTTCTGCCATAAATGAAGTTAAGAGCGCTTTCGCACTACATTAAATCCGACTAAGATCCGAATTCTCCAAATGACGATTCGGCCACAGAACACTTCGCTACACCGGACAGTCATTTTAAGAATTCGAACCGGGCTAAGACTCAGCTGTAGTGCAGAAGTCCCTAGGTTTTTAAACGCTTTTACTTAACTTGAAAATGTACCCCCTTGCAGTTGAAAAATTGGTCTGACATTTGGTATACACCTTTATAGTAATAGTTCTGATGGCAATACAATTTAATACATACATATAATTGTACATCCAATACATACAGTATTGGATGTACAATGATATGTATACCAATATATAAATTTTCTTAGAGGTATATATAATACAATTTAATAACAAACACATAATTCTACATCATATAGTACTTGTATTATGATGGTAAGGATAACGGATATAATACTTATATACTTTTCTTTTGTAAATACATACTTATAATAGATATCGAAAACCACCTAGACCAGAAACAAATATCTGTGGATCACACAAATATTTGTTCCATGCGGAAATCGAACCCGCAACCTTCTGCGTTGCAAGCGGGTATTAGACCACCGCGCCACAAAGGTCGTCAAATTATGTTTAAACAGTGTAATCGTTCAAATAGTAACTCAATGTTCAAAGGCCCCTTACCGTGGGTAAAGCTAATAATGTTGCGCTAGTTTCATATTGATTCCATGCTGTTGGCAGTGATTCCAAACTGTGTACAGCTTGTAAAATGGAATAAATCGGTGCAGTTAATTTCAACGTTGCAATGGAAATGCAATAATGATAGAGATTGTAAATAACAGTATGTTACCGTCTCTCAAAGTGGCTATTGTTTGCAAATCAAAGTTCAATTGCTTGCACCGATCTTTATGCGAGAAAATAGAAGTTTTACGATCAGTGCTCGGAGAGGTTTAATTTTATTTATTAATTATTATTCCTTCAACTTTCCAGGTTTAACGCTATGTGATATAACTAATTATAAATATACCTAGTTACATCAAATAATAATCATAATATAGGTACTATGTCTTATATACACGTAACTATATCTAGAGCGTATATTACAATACATATTTGTAAATATTCACAACGTAGTATGCCACCTCTGACTTTGTTCTCTCATTCATTAGAATACTAGAGTAAACTTCTGAGGTGGTAATAAGTAATATATGTAAGTAGTTTTTTTTTTTAATTAAATAGGATATGTACTCCTAACTAAAAGATTTTATTATAATAAATAAATGATAGCCACTATTTCACCTCGTGTTCTTCATTAACTTTTACAAGTTTTTTTTATCATGCCATATAATCTATTTGGTTATTAAAAGGCCGCTGTCTACCACTCAGCGCTTTGTGAAAAGCATCCTTACTATTTTTGTAAATTTATAAGTATGAAAAAGTTATCCTATTCTATTAAGACGTAAATATATCGTAATACTTGCGACAGAATAAAATTACTTCGCTCAGTTATAAATATATAAGTCATTACCTAAGTACTTTGTGAAGAGAGTAACAAAATATGAGTGATCGATTATAATTGTACACTCAATCCTGAATCCTGACGGTGGAGCGAGGAGCACGTTGAGCTATCGATGTCGGTCACTTAGTGAAGGTCGTTAGGGAACACGGAGCCCTGTAATGTGCGCTAAACGATAACCACTGGGTTCAATCCACTGATAATATACCAGAAGATTAATAATAAACATCATTATGATATAACTAGATATGTATGAGGCAGTCGTCAGGTCATGTTGCAGGCCCTGCAGTAATCTCGGCGACCTGAAACTGCAACATATAGGTTCGCCACACAACCTATAAATTGTGATTTGACTCTGACAGTGTAAGTAGGGTAACCTGTTCTGTTGGAGTATAAACCCCAATTATTATTTTTATTATAACTAATTGACCGCAGATGGCGCGACGAACTGGATTCCTACTCCAATACCTGGACGAATAGGAATGGAGAGAGAAAAGGGTGGCTTTTGCCCAGCAGTGGGACAAACCAGGCTGATAATAATAACTAGTTGACTGGCGCAATTTCATTTGTGTCCATTGAAAAACTTTACACCATATACTTAAACCAACTAAATAAATATGTCTGCATGAAAATAAACATAAAGATCGGTTACACCGTTTTGGAGGAGTTTTATAATAGAGTTCCATAGACAAATATTCTACATAATGAGTTTTATAGCAAACACACAAGACTTCTATGTATTCGATAATAATTCCAATTAGTATCATCCATCACATTTACATTAAAATCTCAAAGGGACATCTGCGCGCTGTAGATATTTTATTACATTGTTTTTATTATAATTAGGGTTGTTTACACCAATAGAATTCCTACAAGGTATCCAATATACCCAACCCGTATGATACACTACTTTATCCTATACTCGACAACCGGGGCTCGCAGCTTTATATTTTATAATATATGAGTCTTCCGAAACACGGCAGCATCCCGTTGAAAATGTCCACTCTGAAATTTGAACCGGGTCTACGGATTTGAACCTTTGCTACGTACTTGTGCTAGTTAACTTTTGAACGGGCTTAATTTGTTTTTACTTTTTTACCAGGCTTAAGAAAAGATATCAATTTTTTGTACAAGGTTTTGCCCAGCAGTCGTAGCACATCGCAACATTGACATAAGACTAGCAACTCCCGTCCCACTGTCAAGAGTAATTGACGTTTGTAAGAGCACAATGACATTGGGAGTAGCTACAAATTGTATGCAATGACTGTGCGAGTAGCAAGAATAGCGTCATTATATATGTATATCAGATTACTCTTGAAGTATTGTCAAGCATTGCTACTCTTATGACAATGTTGCGATGTGCTACGACTGCTGCAGTGGGATACGATAGAAAAAATTACGATGTCGCGGCATATATCCTGAATAGGTTATCTGTGGATCGATCAACGTACGGGCGACGAGTAAAGTGCCTTTTACTAACCACATTTTCAGAAAATAAGGCACCTACTAAGCTTTGATTTAAAATATAATAAGCGAGTTAGGAACGTAAAGTTGTCTCGAAAATTATTGTTACTTACTTCTCTATAGGTAGATCTATCATAACTCTAGGTTACTACAGTTAGTTTTACCTTTGTTAATATTAGTTTGACCTTAAGAATAAAAATGATTTGACCTCTGTATTAATGAACTGATTTGGAAAATATTTTTGAAAGGAAATACTGTTCTTTTGAACCCGAATAAAAGGAAATTTTTATGAAAGTATAATTATTTGTAGGGTTAATGAAAGGTTATATTTTAACGACTTTCCTAAATAATGTAAGTATTAAGTTATCATTAAAAAGGCTTTAAAGGTCAGTCATCTAGGAGCTATTTATATTGTTTACATTCATCGTTGTTGTAGGTGTAAAAGCCCATTGTTTAAAAGGTTAGCCGTGACGTAGTACAAAAAGTAGAATAGAATAACTCTAATGGAATACCACAAATACTCGTATACTGAAAACTTACAACTAAAACACATAGGTAGGTACCTACAGCTTAGTAGAAGAGTAGGTACATAGTTATAAGAAGAACGAGCTAGAAAGGATATTTAAAGTATATTATAAAAGAGATATTTAACATATATTTTTTAAGCATTCCTTTGCTTGGGCACATCATTTATTTATCATTTGAGAAGCACCTAGTTTTCATGCATATGTTTCCAAGTATCTTTCTTTTCGCTATCATTATATAGCTTCCTTTAATGATAAGTTTAAAAAAAAAATTAATTACCTTTCGTACCTAATCATAATATCAAAACTGCTACTTGTAACACATAATATCGAATATCTTTATTGAAAATATATTTTGGAAAATTATATGAGTAGCTACTTCAATATATACTTTCTACTTTCAATATTAGTACCTACTTCGTACATCGTAGATACGAATCGTCAACTCTACTAGAGTCAATCCATTATACATAGGTTGTGTGGTGTGTGGTGTGATTGGCTACAGCCAATCCATATAATATCGCAATTTTCAGGTGACGAATATGACCTAGCGACTGCCTACATAATATTGTTATTATTGGTGACGACCGGGCCCGCAGTTTAATGTGCCTTGCCAGGGAGAACATTCAAAATATACTAAATACTGAAGTACCTAGTATATTCTTATATATTACTATTGTACTTGTATTACAAAAATGAAAGTTTGTGTATGAGCTTGTTTTTGCCTCTTCAGGTATAAATACATCTATTAAACTGGACATTTGGTACACATATAATGTAAAATGTAGGTAGTTTAATAATTTGAATAAAACAAAGAGTTATTTTTAAGCGGATACAGCTATTGGGCGCAACTATTAGGTTAGTTTAAATAAAATAATATTATATGCAGAACTACTTTAACTTTTTAAAATATTAATGCTTTTGGAGTGTGCAGTGCGCACGTGTGTCTATTGTATATTTTTGTTAAATAACCTTATCTCTTAGCCCATGGACACTTTAAAAGGAAGACATTTTTTACGTTCCTCTAATTCGCTTTTATAGCGGTAAATATATTCTAGATCATTACTAAGTTGGTGCCTTATTACCTGAAAAAGTGTTTAGTAAAAGGCACTTTACGTGAATTAAAAAAAATTATTTACACAACAGACAGGTGTAAACGATTAAGTACGTAAACATAACACAAACATATTCTTGCTATGCCACGAACATTGTACCTCTAAAATTAAAACTATCCCATACATTTTTAACTTGCCGTTAAAAGGTAATTGTATAATATTATTTAATTTAATAGTTATATTAAGTAAAGTATGCGGTATAAAAGTAATATCTGTGTTCCTTTATGTTAAGGCATAAAGTTGTAGTACATTATTATGTTCTTTTCTTTGTTGGTATATTTTTCTTTGTCAGCTTTGTAGGACAAAACTTTGTAGGCATTAATTAAAACAAAGATGGGCTCAGAGGTAAGTATGTAAACTATGAAATGTTCTGTAAATTAATTTTACATTTTTATTTTAGTTCAGTTTTATTTTATGTTTTCATAATGAACCTTACTGGAAGAACCAGAGGATCGGATAGCGAAGGCTGCCTTGTTCTCAATCCCCTCTCAAATCCTATTCGTCAATATAATTTCAAAATATTTTTTCTAATAATAATAATAATTTGGGTTTATACTCCAACAACAGGTTACCCTACTAACACTGTCAGAGTCAAATCACAATTTATATGTTGTGTGGCGAACCTATATGTAGCAGTTTCAAGTCGCCGAGATTACTACAGTGCCTGCCTCCTACATGTCTTATAGGAATACTTAATGCATCCAGCGAATTAAAATCTTGGGCTAAAACTTATTTGTCACGAGGTCAACATTCATCCACTAGGCAGTAATAAGCAGGCATAACAGGCGTTCCAGACCGAAGGCCAATGTATGCAGTAATATCACTGAGCATTAAAATATATTAATATCGTTGGCGCAGTACCTATATAGTGCTGCGCAGAATTTTAAATTCAATACACTAGGAGGCACTGTGTCTGATATGAGTAATGGGCAATCATTTTGCTTAAGGCACCTGATTTTTTCGGCTTATACCTCATTGTCATAGTATAAGTCAAGCCACCGCCTAAAAGTAAGTCCTAGATCCGCCTCTGATGGACTTTGCGTCATTTCGACCGTTTTATATTAAACTAGAGTGTGATCGCGGTTTTACCCGCGTGATAAAATCCTTTCTTAGCGGAGGTCTTCATCATAAAATCGATATATATTCCAAATTTAAGCGAATCCGTCCAGTGGTTTGAGTTGTGCGTTGATAGATCAGTCGGTCAGTCAGTCAATCAGTCACTATTTCCCTTTATATATTTAGAAGCTACTCGTATTAATTGTTGGCAGCACATTTGTGTTTGAAGTACATTTTTTCTCTCCCTAGAAAAATACAGACATATTTCTACGAGTAAATTTTACATTATGATCTCGTTTTTTTAATGCTGAATATTAAACTGCCATGACATCGAAGTTTAGCAAAAATGCATAATTATTCCAACATCAGAAGTGAGCTTGCGTCGTTGATTGATCAAACCAGAAGATATGCCATCGAATTGATTTTGATCACATCTTTTTCAACATTTTTAGATTTTTAGAGTTAGATGGATGATGGCAGTGACAACTACAATGTTATTTTTTCTATTATGAAAATATGCTGGGTTGGAAAAAAGTTACTACTCGTTTATTACAGTGATCAGTGAAGGGTTTCAAAAGATTTCTGAATCAGTGTCTTGCCCGCTCTGCTCACCGAGGTACTTTCCGAATATGTGGTAGAGCCTTAAAATAGCCGAATTTATAAAAAAAAACACGTGACAGTGCTCCGTTGTGGCTACAACACTCCACTCCGTTCTACTCCAGTACTCCGTTGTGTTTTAAAGAGTTGACTTCTAGATTTTGCTTATAAATGCGTACCAAGTTTAGATCTATTTCTTTCATTCAGCTATACAAATTAATCATATTACAGAAACCTCTAAGATAAAATGAAATAGGCCGCTTAGTTTTCCATTTTTACGCATGCAAAAACCAAATGGTTATATCAGTTACAGAGATTTATGACCGTAATGTCACAGCTAGTTCAATGTAGGCACCAGCTAACGCGAGTCTAACAACTCAAAACTTTCCCGATATCAGATATTGAAAACGTAATAAAGTCTTTTATTGTTTCTACACTTGTCTTATAACTTCTGGCAAAGTTATGTTTTGAGTTATAAAAGCGACTTTTGACGGCTTTGAACTTACATAAGAAGGTAGTTTCTGGCGATAAAGTTGTTTTGTAGCGGACACGAAAAAAATATTCGGATATTGAATCTGGAAACAAGCGTAATAAACCCACTATTTGGGCTTAAACATAAAAAACTATTTATTATCCAGTCACTCGTATATTCCGTACTAAATGTGTATTTTTTATGATTTACAAGGCTGCGTTTGATTTGCTATCAGGTAATATCCATACGCACACTGTTGTGAAGAATGTAATTGGGATAGGTAGGGGAAAGCGGGGCTCATACTGTCAAATAATCTTATTTTATCTTTATTAATTATATCTAATATTATAAACGTGAAAATTTGTAAGAATTGATGTCTGGATATTTGTTTCTCTTTCACGCCTAAACGGGTAGACCGATTGAGCTTAAATTGTGTACAGAGATAGCATAGATCCCGGAATAAAACGTAGGCTACAATAAAGCGGGTAATACCGTTGAACTCAGCTAGTAATATAATCTTATACAACCCAACGCAGGTATGTATACGCAAATGCTCAAATGAAGTGTAAAATTTGATGAAATTGAGTGCGAACGAAATCCATATTCCTCATATGTATATTTTCTAACATGACCCTTTACACAATGAGTTAAATGAGGAAGCAATAGAGCGTATAAAGTATTGAATTATAGTTTTTTTATAGTGCCAATCTGGACGTGGGCCGCTGCCAGGTGCCCTCGTGACTTCGTGTACGTCTAACGAGCACTAGACCGAGCTACAATCTAGGAATAACAATATATTTTGTAAAGAACACGTAGAAATCTAGTGCTGTAGCTAAAACAAATGAGAAACGGGCGCTCATGTTATTTTACTTGAGTGTGCCCTAATTGCTATTTTCAGATTTAAGCTACAAAATTTTAGGTCGATTTCGTATAGCTATATTCAGTTTATTGTTTGGCTCGTCCGGTGAATATTCAGAAAACATGTTAAATTTGCTTTTTAGGGTTCCGTACCTCAAAAGGAAAAAACGGAACCCTTATAGGATCACTTTGTTGTCCGTCCGTCCGTCCGTCCGTCTGTCTGTCTGTCAAGACCCTTTTTCTCAGGAACTCGTGGAGGTAACAAGCTGAAATTTATAGAAAATACTAAGGTCTATTGCCTCTTAGAGCTGTGAAAATTTCAAATTTCTAGGCCAACGCAATCAAAAGATATAGTCGAATATGTCGCAAATTTCAGCAAATTTTCGACATTACCAAATAAATCAAAACCTACGGGGCACTTCCCGTGAACTCTGAAATTTGACACGAAGCAACTCCTTAGAGCACAGATAAAGGAAAAATTGCGAAAGCTATAAATTTTTATTTACATCATATGAAAAAAATATTTTGAAGAATTTTATACCTACTACCCCTTTTCTCATGAACGCGTAAACGTATTAAATTGAAATTTATACCAAATACTCAAATCTATAATACCTTTAAACTGTAATAAAATCAAACCTCTATGTCAACGCATTCAAAAGAAACAGCAATTTTAGTCGCAATTTTAAACTCTCAACTACTCTCAAAAAATCAAAACCTACAGGGTACTTCCCGTGAACTTAGAATCTTGAAATTTGGCACGAAGCAACTCCTTAGAGCACAGATAAAGGAAAAATTGCGAAAACTGTACTTTTTTGTTACACCATATAAAAAAATATTTTTAATAATTTCATACTTACTACCTTATTTCTCATGAACGCGTGCAGGTATCAAACTGAAATTCATATAAAATACTAAGGTCTATAATACCTTTAAACTGTAATAAAATTAAACCTCTGTCTCAACGCATTCAAAAGAAACAGCAATTTTAGCCGCATATTTTCAAACTCGCAAGTACTCGCAAGGAAATCAAAACCTAAAGTATATAATATTATACCCACTTTTCCTTAGGGTTCCGTAGAAACCCGTAGGTTTGTACGGAACCCTCGGTGCTCGAGTCCTACTCGTACTTGACCGGTTTTTTTAACAAAAATTAACTTTTAAAAATCAACAATATTTTATAATAGTTCTAGATTCTGACAACCGTATTTTTATACGTGTATCCTCCGTTAATCTGCTCTACATGCTGAGCTAAACTCAAATGATAAAATTATTCGATTTTAAGAAAAAATATAGGCATAATAGACCGCTGCAAAAAGAATCTAAGTAGGTATGGATTTTCTATAGGCTGGCGTGTGAGTACTTTGTAGATCTTACTAATATTATAAACGTGAAAGTTTGTAAGAATGTATGGATGTCTGGATGTATGTTTGTTACCTACTCTTTCACGCTTAAACGGGTGGACCGATTGAGCTGATTTTGCTATAGAGATAGCTTAGACCCCGGAATAACACATAGGCTACAGTAAAGCGGGTAAAACCGCTGAGCGCAGCTAGTAATAATATAAATATAGAAATAAATATTAAAATATAATATAACGTTTGGAGATCTCCCCTAAGAAGCTAGAAGCTAGAGCTAGAAGTTACCAGGGAAAGTTGATCCAATTGAAATAACTATGCAAACAATTGAATTAAACATTTTAGAAACCCCTAACGCAATATAAATGTATCATAGTGTGTTGTATTCTACTAGTTAAGCCCTTTCATTTGATACTCATATTGACGGGGTCGTGGAGAAAAAAAGTATTCCACCCATCCATCATGGCTAGTAAGAACTTTCTGGAACTTTTAACGACTATCTTTTGGGATTTTATTGTTTAAATGCATAATTTATATTATTATTTTGGCACACTGCAAAATTACGTATCTTTTGTTACCTAACCATTATCTGGGGGCACGGCAGTGCCCCCGCCAAGTCCAGCAAAAAAAAGCGGCACGGGCGTTTATCTAGACACGCGGTAGCGTGTCAAGCCAAGTACCATCTTTTTCTGGAAGCGTTTTGTTTCATTCAGACCATTTTCGACCCCCTATAACTTCCCCTATAACCCCTATAACTGTGGATAAAACTAGAGGATTAATAATTTTTAGTAACCGTGTAGTCATTGTTTTAACACGGAATTATTCCAAATTTCATTCCATTTGAACCAGTAGTTTAAGAATTATAGCTAGTCAAAGTTCCTAATTTTGTCATTCACTCACTCACTGACTGACCGATCATCAAAAGTCTAAGGCACTTCTAGTATAAACCATGTAAAAACTAAAAATAAATGCCAGTTTATATCAACTGCATAAATAACTTTGTAATCCCATATAAGTATATAGGATTACAAAGTTACATTTGCAGTCAATTAATGCTATTTGTATAATATCATGTACGTTTTTATGCACACATTTTAAAGTGTTTTCAGTTTGATATATTAAAATATGGAAAAATGAGGTTTCTTTGAAAAAAATTTTTTCTAGAGGTCTATATTATTCTATAATGAGACCTAGCTGTAATGTACTAAGTACTAGCTGCACCCGACCCGGCTGTTTTACCCGCTAGATTGTAGCCTGTAATCTTACTAATATTATAAACGTGAAAGTTTGTAAGAATATATGGATATCTGGATGTATGTTTGTTACTCTTTCACGCCTAAACGGGTTGAAATTTTGTCTATACAAAATTTCAACCCGCGTTACCCCGCGTAACCCGCGTTATTCCGGGATCTAAGCTATCTCTATAGATAGCTTAGATCCCGGAATAACCCCGCTGGGCACAGCTAGTAATATTATATATATAAAAAAACCGGTTAAGTGCGAGTCGGACTCGAGTACCGAGGGTTCCGTTGGTATTCCAAATTCCAAAATTCTAAGCCTACTACCATGTAGATTTTGATTCCCTTGCGAGTTGTTACAAGTTTGAAATTATGCGGCTAAAAACTGCTGTTTCTTTGGATTGCGTTGACATAGGGGTTTAATTTTATTACATTTTGAAGGTATTATAGACTTGAGCATTTGATATAAATTCCAATTTAATACCTTTACGCGTTCATGAGGAAAGGCGTAGTAAATATAAAATATATATTTTTTAAATGATATTAACAAAAAATGTACGGTTTTCGGAATTTTTACTTTATCTATGCTCTATGACGTTGCTGCGTACCAAATTTCAAAATTCTGAGTTCATGGGAAGTTTGTCCTGTAGATTTTGATTCCCTTGCGAATGTCAAAAATTTGCTGAAATTTGCGGCATATTCGACTATATCTTTTGATTGAGTTGGCCTAGAAGTTTGACTTTTTCACAGCTCTAAGAGGCAGTAAGCCCAAATATTTCCTATAAATTTCAGCTTGATACCTCCGCGCGTTGTTGAGAAAAAAGGTCTTGACAGACAGACAGACGGACAACAAGGTGATCCTATAAGGGTTCCGTGTTTTCAACTGGTGGTACGGAACCCTAAGAATAATATTATTACAATATATTATACATTATCATTGTGTTAAAACTGTCCTTCCATTCCAATCAATTAAACCGGCTAACTCAAACCGAACATTTTTTTTCTTTTCCAACGACACAACTTTTTAGCTGGTGAGATTGGAATAGATACCTTATAAAATTTTTTATTTATTTATTTCCACTAAACACTAACATTACAGGTATAACCTAATTCGATAGTGTTCTTACAATACAAAATTCTTAATACTATTACCATATAATACTTACGTACCGTATAACATATAGGTCGTAGGTATGTCTAATATAATCTAATTATCTAACATCTAATTATCATAATATGTACATATGTTATATGCTACTTCACAGACTTCTCTCATTGTAGAAGAAAATAGGTCTACCTTTTCAGCAATCATGTTGAGGACGCGCAGCGTACGCGTGAGTGGTGCGAGATGCATCAGGTTGGTCCGTGCGCGCGGTACCAACAATAGAGGTGGACGGCGCCGGCGCCCCACGTACTCGTCTGGGGCACAGATACACAACGACTCTAGAAGTCTCGGATTGTGTATCTTGCCCCTCAACACTTTTATTACATAGGTAACTAGAGCTACCTCCCTTCTCACCTCCAGCCTGTAGTATCCTACCATGCCCAGGACGAACAAGGTAGGATATAACAGTGGATAGCCAGGATACACATTGTACTGTTTTTGATAAATGAATCTCAAAAATTTGTTCTGTATGCGTTCTATCATTAACTTATATTTGGCCTCGTGAGGTGACCAAATAACTGCGTTACATTCTAAATGGCTCCTGACAAGCGCGTCATACAATGCTCTCAAAGCGGCGGTGTTGGTGAAATTATTTGCCAACCTTAGCATAAGTCCAAGATTACGATACGCTTTTTTACAGATATTAGTGATGTGAGTTCTGAATTGTAAGTCAGCAGCAAAATGCACGCCCAAGTCTCTGACCTCATTCACTCGCAGTAAAGGTATATTGTCTATTGTATATGGATGGTGGGTTGGAGTACGACAACGGCTAAAGGATAATACTGAGCATTTTGTTGAATTAAAATAAAGTTTGTTGTCTGTGCTCCATTTAATAATTTTATTTATGTCATGTTGAAGTGAATCGCAATCAGATTTATCATTTATTTCCAGAACTAATTTTAAATCATCAGCAAAAAGTAAGGGTGTGGATCTATTAACTACATTTGGTAAATCGTTTATCATTAAATTGAACAGAAAAGGTCCTAAATTGCTGCCTTGACTGACACCAGATCTTGTGAAATAAGGTTCAGAGACCTGCCCGTTGCAGTCTACATACTGACGTCGGTTACGTAGATAACTGGCAAAAAATGTTAATGTGTGAGGAGTGCAGCCCACACACGCCAGTTTATGTAGGAGGATGTCATTATCGACGGTGTCGAATGCCTTTCTAAAATCAAAATATGCCACATCCACCTGTGAACCAGCATCCACCGTTGGTACAAGGTGAGTCATAAGATCTAATAAGTTTCCTGTTGTCCCACGCCCAGGACGGAAACCGTGCTGTGCGTCCGACAACAGAGAACTCATCTGTGGGTACAGGCAACGATGGATGGCTGCCTCAAATACCTTGGCTGGAGTGCATAATACTGCCACTGGCCTATAGTCACTCGGAGCAGAACCGCCACTTCCTTTCGGAACGGGTACTACTCGAGTAATTTTCCATCTATCAGGAAAGATAGCACTTTTAATACAGGTGTTGAATATGTGTAGTAACGGTCCCACTAAAGTCATTCGAGTATCTCTAAATATAAAGGCTGGTATTCCATCCGGTCCCATCGATCGCTTTGGCGGCAAACGCGTTAGCGCCTGCAGGACGTCTTTAGAGCACAAGGGTGTGAGATGAGCCCATGGACTTGGACGATCAGTCGTTGCTTCCGCGTTTGTCGCCTGTGCATTCAATAGGGGGGGTTCTAAGTTATAAACTGATTGAAAGAACTGCGCAAATTCATTTGCGCAATCATAATCTGATAGAATTCGTCCATCTTTTAAAATGTTCGTTTTAGTTGTGCTACCTTTCCTGGATCGTATGTAATTCCAAAAAGATTTTGGTTCAGACGCTAGATGTCGTTGTACGCGGTCCCGGTACCGGTCGTGTTCTTTAACGGTATCTATTTTAACTATCGATCTGTAACGTGAAAATTCTTGATATTCACTAACTGAGTTACTTAATTTGTATTTTTTGTGAAAAGAGTGTTTGGTTTTAATGTTTCTAATAAGCTCAGCCGTATACCAAACCGGATAAACGTATCTACAATTTTTAGTGTCAATATTTTTTAACGGAATACATTCATCGAAAACTTTGTATAATTTTTCATAAAATAAATTTAATATCGTATCTGAGTCGCTCAAACTGTAAATATCACTCCAGTCGATCGTTGTCATTTTACTATATAAACATTGGAAATCGGCTTTGTTAAAATTCCATTGATTATGATTTACTGGACTTTGAGAGCAATGTATGTACGCCGAAACTGGAGATGAGGAGGAAGAGGTAGATGTAGAGCCGGGTCGCGCGGTCAGCTGGCACGCGACCGCGAGCGGCGGGTGGTACGCGTCCACCGGCTGCATGCCCTCGTCCGCGCCGCACACATTCACGCCGCTGCGCGCACTCAACACCAGATCCAACTGTCGTTCTTTGCAATTAGGTACCTTATTATATTGTTTGAGATCACAGTATGCTGAAAAGTATTCAAAATAATTACATATGTTAATATTGCACGAAAACAAATTAAAATCCCCTAATATTACAATGTTGTTTTTATATTTAATACATAATTTTTCCAATATACTAAACATCAATAAATATTCATTTTCCTCAGTTTGAGGCGGTATGTATATTACACAACATATAAATAAAAATCTATCGTTCATATAAACTGCGGCACAAATCAGTTCAAACTTGTGATTGTCAATGTTTATGTTATCCGGAACCATCACCCTACGCAAGTCGAAGCGCGGTGTGGCCACTAAAAGAGATAAATTAATTCCTGAATATATAATAAAAGAATTTAAATTAATTCCTGGGTATACCCGTGCAGTTGCCCTGCACGGGGAGTCCCACATAACCCTCCCATACCCCCGATGGAAGGGTATGCGTAACGCATTTTTTCCCGGCGCTAACAAAAAAAAAAAAAAAAAAAGCTACACAACACAGAGCAATTTTATATTTTTCTTTCCCAACTCCCAACTAAATAACTTTTTAGCTGGTTCGATTGAAAGTAGTTAGTGCTTTGTCTTTTACAAATTATACAACTACTATAGTTAAATCTCCCGGTGGTGAATAGCGGATGATTGGCGTGAGGGCGCCTTCATCCGCATTGCACAATTCACCACCACCGTAGGCGGGAAAGGCCGAGCACTCGGGACCGCTCCCGGGCCCCTCCCTGTTGAGAGGGGCGTGAAGGGCCCGTCTTTATAAAGGCGGGCGGTCGTCGACGGAGGACTGGATGCCAAGGCTCTGCCGATTCCCAGACCTCCGTCACTAAGGCGATGCGGGAGTGCCGCCGGGTTGTTTTAGTGGGTAAACCATGCAGCTGTCCTGCACGGGAGTCCCACATAACCCTCCCATTCCCTCGATGGGAGGGTATGCGTAATGCATTTTTTCCCGGCGAAAACAAAAAAAAAAAAAAAAACTATAGTTAAATCTAATACCAGCAGCGAGCAGTTGTTTTACGATTACATACATACATACTCACATTTATGGTGAACGCACATCTATCCGCATCGACCGCGCCGAACGAATCGAATTTTTAATTCTTTATATGAAATGTCATGAAACCTCGCACACTTGCCGCAGTCGAATCGGAAGAAGATATCCTATACAAAAATTCTTTCGGTCCGGCCGATGCGGATAGATGTGCGATCACCATTAGCGTGTTTTATAATTATAATTTTACTCGCTTTTCTCTTAAAGAAAGAAGAACACACATTGAAGAGTATTATACGTGAGTAATTCAATGTTTGTAAAAAGCTTTTCTATACAATACTAGTAATATTATTAAAATCCAAGACATCGGCGATCGCTTGAGGAAGCGTGGAGGCGTTCCCCGCTCTGGCCATTTCCTTAGGCAGCAAATATCCATAGCCATCCAGAGGGGAAATGCTGCCAGCATTATGGGCACATTTGGGCGGGGTTCACGCCAGGTCAAATCAATATAGGATTTAATTGTAGTAATTATAATTTAGAGGTAGAATAAGTTTTACTTGTAGGTAATTTAGTTTTTAATTTTGTGTATGTAATGTATACTCGTATGATAAGTTCATAGTTTTTAATTTTGTGTATTTTTGTGCTTTTGTGTTATTTTGTGTTTGTTTGTATTTTGTGTTATTTTGTGTAATGTTGATATTAAAATTATTATTTATTTATTATTTATTTTAGCTATTGTCGTCCCACTGCAGGGCAAAGGCCTCCCTTCCCTCCTTCCATATTAAAATTAACTTGACTTTATTTAGTGAAGTTTTTTATTACATAGGTTCATTCTCTAGACAAAAATCTTCGTGAACTTGAGTTTTATTATTCAGAACAAGAAAGGCGTTTCATTAAAAGCAATGCCGTTTTACTGCACGAGGGCTGTAAAAGCACTCTCCAGTTGACGTTTTCCCCCGCTATTGTACATTTACATTGTGACTTGTAGATATAAGAAACCTTCGAATATATTGTCTTACTATCTTACTTCTTACTTGTATTATAAACGTGAAAGTTTGTAAGAATGTATGGTTGTCTGGGTGTCTGGATGTCAGGATATCAGGGTGTATGGATATGACCATAACACAAGCATTAAGTTGCTTACCTTGGGGTTAGGTGGCGCTGTGTGTAATGTCCTGAAATATTTATTTATTTATGTATGTTTGTTACTCTTTCGCGCCAAAACGGGTAGACCGATTGAGCTGAAATTTGGTATAGAGCTAGCTTAGACCCTGGAATAACACATAGGCTTATAGTACAGTGGGTAAAACTAGCTGGACGCAGCTAGTGTCCTAATAGTTCCTTTCTTAGCGCAGGTCTGCACACGTTATAAAACCTATCTGTTTTTTAAATTTTAATTCAGTCCATTCAGTTGTTTGAACTGTGAGTTTAAAGATCAATCATCATAGTCATGAACGCTTTTCTTTTATATTATGGTATAATATGTAAGATATGTATGTGTATAGAAAAATAATCTTCGTAGATAAATACGCATATTTATCGCTACGCGGCTTAGCATATTTTATAATATTTATATCCCGAACATCTGAAATAGAGTAGGAAAGGGAAACATTTCTGTTGTAAAATATTTGGGTAACCATTCGGTAAAAGGTCCACTTGTGTGCATAGATGCGTTTTATTTGATACGAGTGTTCGCTCGAAAGAACACGAGCTACGAGTAACCACTCCTGTACATCTGTACTGCCAATGTAGGTATAGGTAACCTAATATAAATAAACTAACTTATGCTAGCGGTTTTGCCCGCGTCCTTTCTTAACGATGGTCTACATCATGAAACCTAACCGTATTTCAAATTTCAACCAAACCCATTCAATCGTTTTTGCCGTTGATATATCAGTAAGTCAATCAATCAGTCACGCACGTTTTCCTTTTATGTATATAGATTACCAAAATCTTAACAAATTCCCCATTTATATCATTGCTTTATAAAATTTTATTAGTTTTTTAAACACATACGTCGGACTTTGTTTCATAACCTGTAGTTGTAAGCAAAAATGTTAAACACTTAAAACTTTATGAAACATGTTGTAGTGGGTACTTATAAATAAATATTAAAATATCATATATGTGGGTAGTGGTAAATCTTATTGGATAAACCAGTCATTGTCTTGAACTCGAGGTGTTTCATTGATCACAACATGGTGACAGCGGTTAATTAATGTTTTAGCGCAGATTAAGTGCAGAAAAAGTGATAAAAGTTAATAATTTCACGAGTTAAAGAAGCGAGGAGTGTTGTGAGCATAAAATTATAAGGCAATCTATCGTGTGGAGTGATTGTAAGTGTGACAATGGAGCACGCTCGACCGCCTGCAGAATTAAATATGGACGCCGTCGGCGGACCCGCGGGTCGCGCTGAGGCGTGGAAAAAATGGAAGCAACAATTTATGTTATTCCTAAAAGCTTCGGGAGCTCAATCGGAAGACGCCAGTGTACAGTCGAGCCTCTTAGTTAATCTTATAGGATCGGACGGATTTGACGTGTATCAAACTTTCACCTTTGAGAAGGAAGGCGAACGCGACGACGTCAAAATCTTATTGCAAAAATTCGATAATTACTTCGGAACAAAGCCGAACGTGACGCTTCTGAGGTACAAGTTTTTTACGCGCAATCAAGACGACGGTGAATCTATACAACAATACGTCACGGCATTACGTCTGCTGAGCAAAGGTTGCGAGTTCGAAAAATTAGAGGAAAGTTTGATCCGGGATCGAATCGTTTGTGGCATCCGTCAGGCGACGGTCAGGGACCGATTGCTGCGGAACGACGAGCTCACTCTTCAGAAGGCGGTGAACATCTGTCAGGCCGAGGAGGCCTCTCAGGAAAGCGGACGACACATCGACAAATCTGGTACGAGCGCGAGAGAGGGTGCCGAGCACGTCGACGGCGTCAGAGCGGGTCACAGCAGAGGGTCACGCAGGCGCGAGGGTGGCGGCGGCGGCAGCGGCGAGTCTCGCGGCGCGCGCGACGGCCCCAGCGCGCCCGCGCCGGGCCCGGGCCGCGCCGCGCCGCGACACCCGTGCGGTGCCTGCGGGGCCGCGCACCGTGCCGGCGACTGCCCGGCGCGACATGTAAGCTGTTTCGTATGTGGTGCTAAAGGACACTTCGCGCGAATGTGTAAGTCCAATCAATCTAATAATAATAATAGTGGTGGCCGACGCGATCGAGTGCAACGCGTGTATGAAATCGATCGCGATTACAGTGATTCGGACGACGAGTACGCTTTTTATGTATCGACAATAGACTCACGCGATAATAAAATAAACTCGGAACTTTGGTTTCAAGTGCTGTCCTGTGAGAATGGGACGGAAAAATTTAAATTAGACACTGGAGCGGACTGTAATGTGTTAGCTTATCGTAGATTTGTAGAACTGGGATTCGATGATAGCATGATAATTAAGAAAAATGTACCATTGCTGTCGTACACTCACGATGTTATACCGGTGAAGGGAATTTGTATATTGCCGTGGGTTTATAAAGACAATGTTTACAAACTTAAATTTGCCATAGCGGACATGCAATGTTGTAGTGTGCTGGGACGGAAGTCGTGCGAGGCTCTGGGGCTAGTTAAGCGTCTGAGTTCCATTGAGATGACTCAATATGATGATATATTTAAAGGTTTAGGTTGCTTGCCGGGCAAGTATCATATAGTGATAGATAAGTCGGTGCGGCCGGTTATATGCGCTTCTAGGAAGGTGGCTCACGCAAAACGTGATCAGCTAGCTAGCGAGTTGAAAAAAATGGAAAAGATGGGCGTGATTAGGAAAGTGAGTCATCCGACTCAGTGGGTACACTCACTAGTGTTAGCGGCGAAAAAGAATGACGGTATCCGTGTGTGCCTCGACCCGCGCGAGTTGAACCGCGCGGTGCAGCGCGCGCACTTCCAGCTGCCCACCGTGTCGGAGGTGGCGGCTCGCCTGCACGGCGCTAGGTACTTTTCAGTTCTCGATGCTAATTCTGGATTTTGGGCCATACAGCTTGACGAGGAAAGCGCGGATTTATGTACATTTTCGACACCGTTTGGTCGCTATCAATTTTTACGTTTGCCATTCGGGATAAGTTGTACGTCGGAAGTATTTCACGGGAAAGTTAGTCAGCTGCTGGAAGGGCTGGACGGTGTCGAGAGTTACATAGATGACATAATTTGTTGGGGAGAAACGAAAGAAGTTCACGATCGAAGGCTGAAATTATTGTTAGAGAGAGCGCGGGAAATTAATTTAAAATTTAACAGAGACAAGTGTAAAATATGCGTTGAAAGGGTGACATTCCTGGGGCACGTTTTTGACGCGAACGGTATGAGGCCAGATAGTAATAAAATAAAAGCGATTAACACATAGACTGCTCCCCACTCGGTACCGAGTGGGGCGGGGCTCTAGTAGCGGCGCCGCTTACTCGGAACCGAGTGAGCGTTCCGTTCATTTTGTAGTAGTCAGTAAACCGCCGGGGTTTGAGGCTAATCCACGTTGCTTTAATCGGCCACTCTGGCAATATAGTCAACTTACGAAAACAAGTATTGGCGTCATTCATCTATATTTACTTAATCAAAATTTACCTAAAAATGTTTTGGCACCCAGCAAGTGTTTTTCATTTTTTTTAAGGCAGTCAATGTGTTAAAGAAATGCCTGACCCGCAAAACAGGAAAGACTTAGAGAGATTTTTGGGGGCCGTAAACTACTTATCGAAATTTATCCCTAATTACTCCGAGATAGCTATTCCTTTAACGACTTTACTTAAAAAAGATATTGAATGGCGATGGGAGAACAGTGAACGCAGGGCGTTTGAGAAACTGAAAGATAGTGTGACTGGATCCGGGGTCCTGGCGTTGTACGACCCGGCGCGGCCGGTGCGCCTCGCGGTGGACGCCTCCAGTGTAGCACTGGGCGCCGTCATGTTTCAAAACGATAGACTGGTCGAGTACGCTTCACGTACTCTGACTGACGCACAGACGAGATATGCTCAGATAGAAAAAGAGCTCTTGGCCATCGTGTTTGCATGTGAGCGCTTCCACGTCTATGGCCAGAAGCGTGTTGTGGTAGATACGGACCACAAACCATTGGAAAGTATATTTAAAAAGCCCTTGATGTCGGTCCCAGCGCGCCTACAACGCATGATGTTAAGAATACAAGGTTATGACTTAGTAGTTAATTATGTACCCGGCAAGTATATGTATATTCCGGACATGCAGTCTCGCGCGCCCCTGCCCGATCTTTACAGTGAAGAAGTCAGTAAAAATGTGTTATATCAGGTACAGATGGTAGTTAGCGGTATGCCAATTTCAAATACTAAACTAACTTTAATAAAAAAAGAAACAAAAAAAGACACGGATTTAGGAAAACTAATGGAATATATAAATGAAGGTTGGCCGGATCATAAATATAACATTTCAGAAAATGTAAAAGACTATTGGTCGATAAAGGAGGAATTATTTATAGTTGATGGTGTGATATTTAAAGACAACAATGTCGTGGTACCTCAAAATTTACGCAATGAAATGTTAGATATAGTACACGAAGGGCATCTAGGTATAGACCGGTGCAAGCGGCGGGCGAGACAGGTGTTGTTTTGGCCGCATATGTCGCGCGACATTGAACTTTATGTGAAGCGTTGTAAAATCTGCCAGGAGCACTCAAATGCGCCAGCAAAGGAACCCTTGCTTCCTATAGAAATCCCATCGTTGCCGTGGAATAAAGTTGGGTCAGATATTTTTGAGTATAGGAAAAAGTATTTCTTGATAATAGTTGATTACTATTCCAATTATGTAGAAGTGTGCAAAATAAATAACATATCATCCAACACAGTAATTGAAAACATGAAACAGGTTTTCTCGCGTCATGGCATCCCTAAAACCCTGATAAGCGATAACGGCACACAGTATAGCAGTCGCGAATTTAGACAGTTTGCCCAAGAGTGGGGCTTCGATCATGTGACGTCATCGCCTAACTATCCTCAGGCGAATGGCAAAAGTGAGCGCGCGGTACAAACCATAAAATTAATGCTGAAGAAAGCAATCGCAGGGAACGGTGATTTTAATTTAGCGCTTCTAAATTACCGTAACACTCCCAGGGACGGTTTGAGTTCTCCTGCGCAATTGTTAATGGGCAGACAGTTGCGATGTCAACTACCGGTGCACCCAAAACTGTTGGAGCCGCAACCTGTCGACCCATCAGTGTACAAAACTATGTTAGATAGACAAAACAAATCGAAATCAATATACGACAAGAATTGTAAAGCGCTACCAAATTTGAAACCGGGTGAGGACGTAATTTATATAGATGGCAAAAAACGAGGCAGAGGTACAGTGGTAGGGCACGCGGAAACTCCTCGATCGTACATAGTGCAAAGTAAGATTGGAGCCAGGTACAGACGCAATCGCCGTCATTTAATCAAATGCGAAACCCAAAGTGATGACCTTGCACAATGTCACGATGAGCAGTTCAGCGATGCTTGTGATGATGTAGACGAAAAATATACCGTTTTCAATGATCCCATGTCACGTTCCTCATCATCGGATACAGTACCTGAACGTAAAGCCAAAAAAATAGCGGAGCGACGGCTCGCATTATATAGTAAGGCAAAATAAATAGAACACCTTTATAATATTATTACTCGTATTAATATACTCCCAACAAATGTTTATATAAACGTGTATTATATGTGTATACGTATGTATTTTTTTTTCTCATAATCATGTCATACTTAGTTAAAATCATTTTAGAGGGAAGGAAAGGTGATGCTATAGAACAACTTTCATCATAATATTATATTCATGCACACAACATTAATAAAGAAGTTAGAATGTAAGATAAATTAGATACAGTTGTATAAGTACGAGTAGGTAATATATGTAAGTCTTGAAGATAAGTTTCATTTTGTTTATTATTAAGAATATTTAATCATTATTGTTAAAAGGGGGAGATGTTGTAGTGGGTACTTATAAATAAATATTAAAATATCATATATGTGGGTAGTGGTAAATCTTATTGGATAAACCAGTCATTGTCTTGAACTCGAGGTGTTTCATTGATCACAAAAAAAAAAAAAAAAAAAAAAAAAAAGTATTTTAAAAATTTTCAAAAATTTCACCGGATTTTAAATTAATATTCACGATGAAAATCCTAATGAAATATTCATATCACACGTTCCAGGCGTGGTACTATTTTTGTGGATTATAGAAGTTGTAAAAAGTTATGTTGATTGTTGAACGAGCAACTCTGAACTTCGTCGGAATCGGGCAATTATTTTTATTATGTCTGTTAATAAAATAAATGCCGTATGCAGTCGCACATGTTCACTCGTAACAACTTGGCTTTCGAACGTCCAACGTCCAATTTAAATTATGATTGTTCCATGCAAAGTAATTTCGGCACATAAAAGGAGGTTACGGTCACCAAATCCCGATGAAAATATTCATTTTATGCGACCATAAAGCGTGCAAATATTCAGCCAGAGCTAGAGTCACATACGTGTGGTGATATTTGCCATATCTGGAGAAGCTCTGCGCTGAAAGGACTTTGCCTAATATATCTAAAATACGGGTAAGTTTTAAGTTATGGCTTGAACCGAATGTCTATTATTTCCAATTCTACTTTAAAATACGAGAAGATTAAAGTCTCTAGTAGAGTTAATCTTGATCAAACTTATGCCATTTTTAACTGAGTAAAGAATGAAGGAAAAGGTATTGAATGGTTGCCTCGCTAATAATAATTACCAATGAGATTTCGCTACACTTTGTTTATATTATTTTTGTTCCTGTCTTCTTAATGGACGAAGCAGGAAAGTACCTATCATCTTCTTATTTATATTATACACAATTTTAATTATTTAAAAGTAGAAAAAACAAGTTAATTTATTTTTATTCAAAATTATCTCAGATTTAATGGAAAATAATCCCAACTGAGTAAAAACATTGTTTTTTTTTCAACAAAATAAAAAGTAAGTAGGAGGCTAACTGATTTTCGTACTAATTGGTTTCTGAGAAATTCTAAAAATTCTTTCTAGTTAAATACAGTCATATCGTAAAATTTAGGTAACTAATCCGAAGCTCCATTTTGTTTTATAATTTGCCGTAGATTTGCTGAAGTTCACACATCTTAGTACGTGGATAGCGCACTTCTAAAAAGTCTGCTGTTGTCCTTGAGCTTAAAGCGATGCAATAAACACCTTCATTAAGCATGGTTTTGATGTTCATGAGAAACTGAGGATAAAGCATGAAAACCGAACTAATAGTGCCATAGTGTTTGATCCTACTAAATTAAAGTCAAGTATTTTTAGTGACTAAAGTGTTCTGTGAGTTTTTGAGATTCTTCCGTCCATCCAGAAAACACCTTTATGAGAATAACTGGCAAGAAACTCACAGTGGCACCAAATGGTTTATTATGCAGCTGTTTCCAGGCACCTTTGTCTTCTATATATGTATTTGTTAACTTTATAAAAAAGCTATATAGGCTTTCTTTAATATACACAATTCACGCTTTAACAGCTTGTAACAGACTAGCATTGGATGAGCATAAATTAATGATAATAATAAGTAACCTGATATCAACGTTTGGTCGAACACAACCTACAACATAAAAAAATATGGTAGTGCTTTTACAAAAATAAATAATACCCCAGAATTCGGGTCGTAGGTTTACACAGTTCGATATTTATCACAGAAAGCTTTTAATGCTTGTTGTGTGTCGTAGGTAACCATTACCTGGGCTATAATAGACAGCCGCTGGCCTTTATCGACTTCCATTTGTTATGAGATCAGACCCGACTTTTATCTACACGATTCAGATCTTTTTTGTTGTAGGAAGTTTTTGCTGTTATATGTAAGTGTAGGCATGTGCTGGTAGATTTACTTGTGAAAGGAAATGGAAATTGTTTTCTTTATTGTTGGTAATTGTAGTAAAAAAATTGTCCAAGATCAAATTAAAATTTTAAAAGAAAATAATATACTACACTGTCCGAGATACAAAGGGAAGTAAATATGCATAAGTGGACTCCATTAACTTGTACATATATCTGGCTCATAGGATAATTTCAATAAACCAATGTCAAAGGACCAATAGAACTTTTTACGAGTAACTAGAGCGGGTTTCGTCGATGAACGGTTTTTTTTCTAGACTATACCTACTGCCCCACTGCTGCGCAAAGACCTCGCATAAATCACTTTTCTCTTGGTTCCCATTCTGTGGAAATTATTTCAGCGGTCGGGGTGTATACGACTAACATTATGATCCGCCCACTCCTATTTTAATATTGCTGATTTGAAGCCAACATCTCTGACTCTCGTCTTCAATCTTATGACGCTATTACGCAATAAAAATATGAACAATTAAGCCCATTTCACACGTCGCTATATAGCGCTATATAGCTTCACATAGCGCGGCATAGTTTCAGTACAAATCGGCATCCGTCACACACGTAGCTATAAATGACATATAGCGCTATATCGCGCTATAATTTACAGTTGATGCGTAGAATCCGCCATTTTTCATTTTGACTAGGTGATAAAATGACTAAGCCGTTTTGTATTACGGAGACAAAAGAAAACAAACTCATATTACCTACGCGATATATTAAACTAAATAGTAGCAAATGCTTAACCGCTGTGTAACAAATTAGAAAAAAATGTTTTTTATTTTTATTAAATATTTTGTTGTGTTTACAGTTCTTTGTGTTAGTATTTCGAAACAAATTAATTTAATTTGTATTTTAAATTTCACCTCCTATTTACTTGTAATAGATGCTCATATTATGCATAATGATTATTTGTCCGAATAACTGAAAGCTTTGAATACCTTGCAGTAGACTTTCGCTTAACCGGCTAAGTCATGCTACAAAATGGCTACGCATTTTTTTTTATGTAGTTCAAATGGAATTTGCCAAATTGTATGGTTTTACAGCAACATGGCTGTTGACAATGTCAATTTTGAGTCTTATACAGGACGTGTGAAAAAATTCATGATTTTTTTTTCACATTTTTAAAAAGTACGTACCAGGAGTTTGCCATGGTTTTTTTTTACAAAAGTGATTGTCAGTTAAAACTGTAATAATGCAAACACATTGTTTCAAGGGTTTTGTAGGTACCTCTAAAGAAAAAAAAAACAAATCATTATTTTTAGTTTTTTTTCGACATTTATGCTCGGAAATGGATCGTTTGGAGTTCTTCTCCTTGTCCTTGTTATATTCTCTATTACTGGGAGTCATGACCCCTCCTTTGTAGGATTCGATTTCTGATGATGGAGTGCTATCTGGGTTGGTTGGATGCGATTTTCATGGCCAGGAGCCACGAGACAACAGGACAACAGCAACAGCGTCATCTTAGTCGAGCACGGGGCAGGCTGAAAATCAGCGCTGTGCAGGACCTCCCTGCCCAGCATTATGCTGAGCCTATTCCATTTATCAGTGTAGGTACCTATTGTTTATGTTGTTTTATTATCTTCTGTTCGTATCTCATACTAACATGTCACTATATTTATGTATATAATTTTTCATGTAGTATGTACTTTGTGGAACTGATAATAAATATATTTTTAACTTATCTTATCTTAACAGGAACTTCGAGGGTGGTGCGGATCTGATCTGACCAGCACATCGGACCGCCTTGGGACCGCTTTCCTTTGATTTTGCCCGAAACAATGACCATCTCTAGATTTCCATCCATGCCATTTGGCCAAAGTACTCGAGAATTCTCTGATAAAGTCGGTCAAATCTAACTCAAATCGATCTTATTCGATGAACTCTCATACTTTTAGTAAACGATGATAATTTCGAATAAAGTTTTCTGGATTTCTTGATACGTCAAGAAATCCAGAATTCGTTGAATCGTCATTTTTTTTAAATTATACCAGGAGCAGACTGGAACGAAACCAAAATCAAGGAAAAAAGAAACATCCTTTATGTAGAAAAAATTGTCAAATTCATTTGTTTAAGTAGTGTTGGGGAATCATTGTGGAACTATATGCAATCAAGTGATTGAATCTCCGTTTCTACTTCTGGTACTCCTGGTACCTACTTCCTAAAAAATATTAACTAGCTTTTAACTGATGAAAAGTGGTCTGTTAAGCACAAACGTGCGTGCATATATGAAAGTGCATAAAATAGACCCCGCATAGGAAAAAAAAAAACTGTTGTGCCCTTTTTGAAGACTGAACCACGTTAATATTTAGAGAGAAGAGAGATAGAGAGGAGCAGCGGTTACAGATTTCCAATTTAAACGCCGTATTTTTCCCCTTAAGGGCAGATTTCTGGAATAATAATATTTTATACGTAATTTTATACGCAACATGTTGATAACATTTTTTCATACAAGTATGTGGCAAGTCCAACTTGCACTTGTTTGTTTTTATTTTGAAATAATATAAATTTTCTTTATTGTTGTATTAATAAACCTATTCTAAATGCACTCAAAGCATTCATTGACAAGTTATTCCAAATATTTGAGTGCGTTTGTAAAGAGGAAAAAAGTAGTCATTAATATCACTTGATTTGTGAAAAAAGGAATGTTAATGTCACTTGATTTTATTTCAAAGATCGACTCAAGATTCAATCACAAAGAATGAACTATTAAAAAATATAGTTCCGATCAGTAACCCGGCCATCACTAAAAATAATATAGCACGGCATAGCGAGGTATAGCAAGGCCTTGCGATACGATACTATATGGTACCAGGAGTCATATAGCAAGATATAGTATAGCGCCGTGTGTAATGGGCTTTAATAAACAAAACACAGACGCTTCAGGTTTATTTACACGTAAGATGCCTTCAAGCTAAACTCATATAAGTTAACAAAGTTTAGTCTAAGTTTAACGTGTCTCTAGTCTCCATGAACTAATGGAATCACGGATGTCGTGTTACCAAGGAAATGTAATCAAGCCCCGTACGGATAGGTTGCAAGTTACATGCTATGTGCATCAATATCGACGCAAATTGTCCAGACGAACGTTTAATACTAGACGAGGAAATTTATCTCTAATAAATAACAAACGCAACGGTAAAAGGTTTTAATGTGCGTCAGGGGTTTGCACAATGCTTATATTATTTAACAATTTTAGGAAAACTTACATCTAGGTCTTATGATTAGAATACTTGAATATTGCGTTGTCTTAATCTGACTACTACGTTTTTTCATTGTTTGATAAAATCATTACTAAGTTGAAGATTAGCTACGATGTATGTTTGCTAGACAACTTGAATGCATAAACAGCCGGGCTGATTAGACTGAAATTTGGTATAATTTATAATCTTCACCGATACATAAAAAAGAAGATAATTTTAATAAGTATAATTTTAACCCTTTCCTCATTTTTATTAAGTCGGTTAAAGAGCAATTAAATAATAATCAATAATAAAAAAAAATACAAAAAATGGTATAAGGTAAAAGGTATTTAATATATACCTACCTCAGTCCAGAGTCCAGACTACATTCAAACGAGAACGAGATTCAAAGAACGGCTGGTTGAGCTTAGTTATGCTATAAAGTATCTATATCATCACTTCCGGTTAGTTTCTAATACTATACTATAAAGTATCTATATCATCACTTCCGGTTAGTTTCAATACGTATCCGTTTTCAACGATCGATCATAATATCCCTCACCTCAGTTTAGGTAAGTCTACCTTTCAATAGGTGCAATCGCAGTCCTGATAGATATTTAATCGGGTGCAGAGCTGAAGTCCAATTTAATGGAGTACGAAATCAGTTCATTAACAAATACGATCTGGCATTAGTGGCGCAAGTTTGGCGAACTATTGCCGATGCCCGATCGTCTGGTTAACTTAATTACTTCGGGACCATCTCCTCGGGCGAGTACCTGATTCAATCCGACTACCTTCTCGTGGGTTCAGAAAAGGAAACGTTCAGTTGACAATGCGATTCGCGATTGAATTATCTGAGTCGGTGCAAATTATCCATTACACTCAAAAGATAGCCTGTGCTAAAGCTAGAGTCACACTATTTTAGTGTAGTGTGCAATTTTAAAATGTTACAGCTATACTCTTGAATCACTCTATCTATTAAAAAAAACCGTGTCAAAATTCGGCCAAAAGTGACCGGCTAAAGTAAGACCGGTACAGCCACACTTCAGAACAGCAATGTTACAGCTACTGCTGTTCTGAAGTGTGACTGTACCGGTCTTACTTTAGCCGGTCACTTTTGGCCGAATTTTGACACGGTTTTTTTTAATAGATAGAGTGATTCAAGAGGAAGGTTTATATACAAAATACATGCATAATATAACAGAAAAACACTGATAAATTTCTGTTAGGTCTTACAATCTTATAACACCAAAAAAGGTGCTCCCTCAAATTGTAATGAAGTAGTTGTGTCAGGTGTGTTGCTGAAATTTACAGATGCACCTCTTTAATATGTACATTCGCTTATGCAATCAACGAATACGCTTTTACCAATGTAAATTGATTATAGTAAACATTTCATATGTCCTTTTGTCATGAATACTGTGTAATGTAATGCAAACGGTTTTCAACATCCAGGTTTACCTGTAGACAAGCGGATTCATATGGAGCAATCCTATAAACGAAATTAATTTACACTGATAGTTTGCACATTTGAGGACCTTTTGGAGGCTAACGACAAAACAGTGGAGCTGGTACGATACTGTACAGAACACCGATAACATTATAATATAGTAACAAACTATTAATTGAAGGAACATACCTCTAGCCAGGGCTCGAAAAGAATAAGTGCAAGAAACAAAACTAAAGTAAATTTTACTAATGTAGTAAGTTTTTATGATCCTAAATACAAATGTACAGAAGTTTGTATGTATGTTTTTTATACTATATTATCTAGTTACTGTGAAATACAGGGTTTTTGTAACACCAGTTACATCGCAGGACCAAGCAGCCAACATCAAAAACAACATGCGACTTTTATGATTTATTATATTTTACTTTCGTACAAAATTAATATCAATTGGATTTTCCATCTGAATGAGGTGGCGTAGCATAGAGACGCGTGGCGAGACTTGAAGAAGGTCTTTGACTAGCAGTGGTACATCATAGACTAAATCAAAAAATCTATCTGAATGCTCTTGAGTAATTATTTTTGTATGAAAATAAAATGTAACTAATACAAAAGTCACATATCACATGTTGTTTATGATGTTGGCTGCCTGGTTCTGAGAGATTGCTGGTGTTTTAAAATTAACTGTTTACCTCTACTTTCGTAAACAGAGCGAGTCTAATTAATTATTATGAAGTCAGGTGAACGTTTCATTTGGTCATAAGTTAAAATCATGCGGCAAGTTTTGCCCATTATTGTATACTAGCTTATGTTCGCGGTTTTACCCACGTGGCAAAATCCTTTCTTAGCAGAGGTCTACAGCATAAAACCTATCTATGTTCCTAATTTCAACAGAATCTGTTCGGAGGTTTGGGCTTTGCGTTGATAGAGCAGTCAATCAGTCACTCTTCCCTTTTATATAAGACTAGCCTTTGCTCGCGGTTTTGGCCGCATGCAGATATCCTTTCTTAGCGGAGGTCTACGTCATATAATCGACCTATGTTCCAAATTTCAACCTGATCCAATAAGCGGTTTGGGCGTTGATAGATCAGTCAGTCAATCAGTTACTCTTCCCTTTTATATGTTATAAGAAGAAAAAGTTTCTTCTCTAACTTCATGAAAATTGATTTCAACACTGAGCTTTACTCGTACTATTTGCTCTTAGTTTGCATTATATACGTTTACTTTAAAAGTCTGTAACATAATGATTATTGCAATGGCATGATATATATAATTTATTGATTTTCATTTTCAAATATTTGTTTTTCTACATAAACTTTGTATTGGACACGAATTTTGCTTATAAATTTGTATTTATATACTCGTACATGCAGGTTTCGTAAACAAATAGATAAACGTTTATTTATTGCAGTGTTAAATAACATTTTATTATATTGTTCGACTTTATGATTTTATACAACTGTAAACGGCCATTCAAAACAATTTCATTTTAGATTTGCTTAAAATAAATTGTGAATGCCTCAATAGTTATTTATTTATTTTAATATAGTTATCGTAGTACTGCGCTTTTAGAATTTTGAAAATGAACCTTGAATGGAGCTTGTGAAAAGTATATACTACATTATAGAATACTTCGCAGTTCATTATTGTGCTTTAAATTTTTATCGCAGCGGATTTGCCCGCTTTGTGTTATCTAGGGTCTAAGCTACCTGTATACCAAAATTTCATCTTAATATCAGTAAAGCTGTTAAACATAAAGGGATAACAAACATATCTACACACATGCACAAGTACGCACACACCACGCACACCCGCTAACTCATATACACACAAAATATAAACTCTTTTGCAAAAAAAACGGGCACTTTGATGATTTCTCTGCTTCAATGAAGAAGAACAAGAAAGAGGTTTTATTAATTTGACGATGCATTGACTTATCATTTATAAACATCCTGGCATGATAATTATTAATGTTCCAAATTTAAAATTTGAAATTAAAAAAGAAAAATACTGATTATATAGTGAAATTGCTTTGCTTTTTGGCGCGAATTGATGCGAATTGCTGTAACAATTTTATTACAATTTTAAAACTTTTTGAGTATTTTCTGCAAATTAAACAATTTATTCTTTCTTTCCACAATAAATACCACTTTTTGATATGAGCGATAAAGCGATAAGGGCCGGTAAAATTATAGCCCTACTTGAAGAAGGTTGTTCGCAAACTTACGTGGCTCAACGGCTAAATGTGAGCCGTTCAACTGTCCAGAGGACATGGCAACGATATCAAGAGACCGGTTCGGTTAAAAGAAGACCCGGCACGGGAAGAAAACGATGCACAGAACCAAGAGACGACCGCTTTTTGGTAAGTCAGGCGTTGCGGAATCGTAAGGCGTCAAGTGTGGACCTGAAAAAAAAAAAAGGTGTATTCCCGTTGTCCCCGTACTCCGTGTCCCCGTCTAACGGGGACAGCGGTACTTGAATTAAATATTTAAAATGACTTCCCGTTGTCCCCGTACTCTGTCCCCGTAAAATCTATTCCCGTTGTCCCCGTCATATCACGGGGACAGCGGGAAGTAAACATTTTACGTATCGTTGTCCCCTGAAATCTATATTCCTGTTAAAAGCTTGGTTTTTAGCGTGGAAACAAGAAGAGTGAGTTAAAACAAAATTAATTTATATGTATTATATTATAATAATTAAGGTTAAAAAATGCAGTAGGTATTATGTAGATTTAGGTAAAAATTCGTCTGTCAAAAAAAACGGCCAAAACCATGTTCTGATTGGTCACACATGCACTCAGTTCTAACTCGTCACGCCTCATATTAGTTCACTGTAAATGTTTCCCCCAATTCAATTTGTCCAGATTTCAGAAGCGATGAGACTTGGTGGGGTGAAGGAGATATGTAATAGTGCTGAAAAGTACCAAGGTCCTAGAAACTAGTAAGAGGTACCTGAAGCAAAAATATCTAAGGCACAGAAAAAGGCAAAGAAAAAATGTGATCTCTTCATGATATCTGGTCTCCTAGTATTTTTGGTGAGAAATGTTTTGGTTGCGTTGCGACCATCTATAAATTTTTGAAGAGGTGACGAATTGGGAAACATTTCTCATAAAAAATACTAGGAGACCAGATATCATGAAGAGACACATTTTTTCAATTATTGGACTAAAGAGTCTTATCATCTTATGACTCTTGCGTAAAAAGTTTTGTTGCAGTGCTCCTGGGATTTCACATCATTGTGAAATCCTAAGTAGCACTGTACTGATAATGGGCAGCGGTATTCCATTACATCAGTAGAGCGTCTTGCTCATCTTCTACTTCATCACATAAAATAACTTTGCCGATTATCCCGAACTTTTTTGTACCTTTGTATAATTTATGAATGGAATGTCAAGTGTTTATTAAAAGATGCGGGAAGCTCCCGCGTGCCCCACTATCTGCCCCACTGGTGGGGCAGGTGAAACTGTCAAAAAATTTTGCGTCTCACGCGCCCCACTGATCGCGTTTTGGTGGGGCGCGCGATACTATTAAAAAAGTTCGGTTCACGCACCCCACCAGGGCTGTTACTCATTCAAAAATATAATTTGCGTTGGGCACGACTAAATGATGAATGGTGCTTTAGGCAAAAATATCTAAGGCGCAGAAAAAGGGTGGTGTTGGTACATACAATATAAATTATATTACTTAAGAAATTGAAAAAATGTGATCTCTTCATGATTTCTGGTCTCCTAGTATTTTTGGTAAGAAAAGTTGCCCTTCGTCACCTCGTCAAAAATTTCTAGATGGTCACGCAACGCAACCAAAACATTTCTCACCAAAAATACTAGGAGACCAGATATCATGAAGAGATCACATTTTTTCAATTTCTTAAGTAATATTATTATTACAAGCTTTATATTACTTTCACCTGTCTGTTGTCTGTCAGTCTGTCTGTCTGTCTGTCTGTCTGTCTGTCGGTCTGTCTGTAATCAAATCTTGCAAGTTTGATTTGACCCACTTCCCGGTTTCCAATTGAGCTGAAAATTTGCATGCGTGTGTAAATCGGATGACAATGCAATATTATTATGACATGGAGCTGATCTGATGATGGAGCTGGAAGGTGGCTATAGCAACTCTGTCATTAAACAACGCAACCCCATCGAGTTTGGGCTCATTTGATTCGTCTTGACGAGTACTATATGATGCAAGATGGTAATGATAATTAAAGCTTGTTTTTAAAAAGTATTTTTAAAATTTCACTTGTTTATATTGTATGCACCAACACCACCTTTTTTCTGTGCCTTAGATATTTTTGCTTTAGGTACCTCTTACTAGTTTCTAGGACCCTGGTACTTTTCAGCACTATTACATATCTCCTTCACTCTACCTCTACCAAGTCTCATCGCTTCTGAAGTCTGAACAAATTGAATTGAGGGAAACATTTACAGTGAACTAAAATAAAGCGTGATGAGTTAGAACTGAGTGCATGTGTGAACAATCTGTACATAAATAAATAAAGGTTTAGGCGGTGCGACCAATTAGATTTTTTTCGGTATGACGAATTGTTACCTAAATCATTTTGTAAGTTTTATAAAATACATTGTTATAATTTGCCTAAAAAATAATCAACATGTTTAATGAGTGGTGTAGTAGTTATAGTTGGGGTGGAGGACCAGGACGTATGTAGTGATTGAAAATACGATGAGTTGGTACTGTACTGATTATGGGCAGCGGTGTGGCATATATTGATTTATTTATTATACATATATGGAATGTCAAGTGTTTATTAAAAGATGCAGGTGCAGGCAAAATAATACAAGTTAACTGCTTATAATATTCGTATGTAAGACTTCCTTTCATTTATGATCTCCTGGTACCTTCTTCCTTGTTATATGCCTTGCAATTGATGAAAAAGTGATGGTGTAATTTGTAAAGAAATAAATAAAAGATAAAAAGATCAATGTAGTTAAATAATTAATAATACGAGTTAACTGCTTATAATACTCGTATGTAAGACTTCCTTTCATTTATGATCTCCTGGTACCTTCTTCCTTGTTATATGCCTTGCAAATGATGAAAAAGTGATGGTGTAATTTGTAAAGAAATAAATAAAAGATCTTAAGGAGATCTTCATTTCATATCACAGCTGTCAAACTTGAAATGGACTATCAGATGGGATTATTTTGTGTTGTTTATCTACTACATATTTCCTTGCCATTTTTGATCTCCTAGTACTCCGCAAAATTTTTGCAAAGATAACACCACACATCATGTAGTGTGCCTAACAAATGATATTTTAAAATGAGTAACAACCCTGGTGGGGCATTTGGAACTGTACTTTATAAAAGACGGGGACAGCGGACAATAATTTTTAACATATTTAATTCGACTATATTAATGGGGACAGTGTACGGGGACAACGGGAAGTCATTTTAAATAATTAATTACAGTACCGCTGTCCCCGTTAAACGGGGATACAGAGTCCGGGGACAACGACACGTGAAAGATTTACTTCCCGCTGTCCCCGTGCCGAATCTACGTTACGGGGACAACGGGAAAGAAATTTAATCACGTCTCGCTGTCCCCGTCACGGGGACATGGCGTACGGGGACAACGGGAATACACGGTTTTTTTTGCAAAAGAGTATATATTTCAGGACATTTCACGTAGCGCCACCTAACCACAAGCTAAGCAAACTAACGCTTGTGTTATGGTGGTTAGGATAACGGATATAATACTTATATACTTTTCTTTTTTAAATACATACATATAATAGCTATCGAAAACCACCCAGACCAGAAATAAATATTTGTTGTCGCAATCTTCTGCGTTGCAAGCACTCACATCTATACATACTTTTCGTTTATAAAATAAGTAAAGGATTCAGCATGGTTTGTAACACTGCAGAGAAAAAACCTTCTCTCTCTATCACCCATCTTCTCAACAGTACCTCTACATTTGTACACTATATATCAACAGCGAAAATGTTGTATTATAAATGTATGCAGAAAGAGTCCTATAAAATATCCATGTAGAAAAAATATTTATCTCATCACTTAACCCTTCGTTACTTTTATCTGCGTGTCCAAAAGCGGTACATGAAAGGGTCAAGTGCCCCGAGTGCAAACACCATTCATCGATAAATATTAAACTTTACTGACACCCAGAAAAGTTTCAGGCCGGGCCGTCGCTCATACTCCTATAAATAATAATATATATGCCCTGTTCTCGCTTGTTTCAAGGGATAACAAGATTGGAGCAAGTGTTAAGTATTTGG
The DNA here is from genome assembly GCA_947507615.1 of Hemithea aestivaria. Lineage (NCBI taxonomy): Eukaryota > Metazoa > Arthropoda > Insecta > Lepidoptera > Geometridae > Hemithea > Hemithea aestivaria. Next base: position 10,551,697 of record OX382323.1, read on the forward strand.
ACTAACATTTCGAGATCTCGTGACCTCACCACTCTTTTAATATTATTGAGTCGACAGGTAATCAACACTTTTTTTTGTTTAGTCTATGCTGTCCCACAGCTGGGCAATGACCTCCCCCAAATCCTTAATCAACACATATATTTTTTTTAAAGGTTAAATTAAAGAAAACTATTAAATACGTTGACTAGTACTTGAATTTTTACGGAGGTCAACTTCATAAAACCTATCTGTGTTCCATATTACAATCTAATCAATTCAGCGGTATGAGCTGTGCATTAATAGATCAGCCAGTCACTCTTTCCGTTTATAGGTATATTTAGATTTAAAAATTTAATATAATCCTAATTTAATCTGTCTACAAGTTTAAGAAGGAAAACAAGATATTAAGCAATAACAAATTATTGAGAAGAAGTTATTATGAGCTATTTCAGGAAATATTAAGTGAAAAGAATTCCTGAAACAACCTCAATGGAGCCGAATAGAGTGAGAGAATTTTCTTTACTACTGAGAAAAAAAACCTCCCCAAAATGTGAAATAACTAAATTAGTTAATATGATAATATTTATTAGCTACTGGGTTACTCGTATGTCCGATTGTATGTTTTACTCAATAGAGATATAATTTTATATTACTAGCTGCGCCCGGCGGTTTTACCCGCTGTACTGTATTATTGCCTATGTGTTATTCCAGGGTCTAAGCTATCTCTTTACGAAATTTCAGCTCGATCAGTCTATCCGTTTAGGCGTGAAGAAGTAACAAACATACACACTCACAAACTTTCGCCTTTATAATATTGGTGTGATTATGTTGATTTTGCCTTTACACGGTTCGCTCGTCATTTCATTTGATCGTCAAATCTAATTAGAGAAATTAGCTTTTGTATCGTGCATCTGTCTTTCAACTTAGATGCATCTCTATTGAAAGGCACATTGGCGTGATTGCTTTGAGACAACTCAACCATTCAGTATTCAGTATTGGTGAACGGTTGAGGTATCTATACCCCTGAACTAAGTTTAATTGAAAGCCAAATTACTATTTGAATCTAGATATACCCATCGTTCTGTGATGCAAATGCTTGTATATTTAGTGTGAATGCTTTGACGAGTTCCTTAATTTGAAAGCATATTCAGATTCTAATATTATAATAATTTTATTGGTATTTATACTCCAACAGAATAAATAGGTTACCCTACTTACACTGTCAGAGACAAATCACAATTTATAGGTTGTATGGCCAACCTATATGTCTCAGTTTCAGATCGCTGAGATTACTACAGGGCCTGCAATATGACCTAATGACTGCCTCTTACATATCTTGGAGGAAACAGCCGGAACCCACAGTTTTACATGCCTTCCGAAACACGGTAGCGACCAGGCGAAAATCTTTGCCACACCGAGATTTAAACACAAGACCTCCGGCGTTCATGTTAAAAAATATACTATTGTAAGTACGAGTACATAACATAGAATATCCTAAGTGCTTGGTCGATGCAACGCGTGACCAAAATTGGTTCATTTCTGGATCTAGTCCAATTTATCATAAGTATTACAATTCTGTGAAACATCTTGGGTTTGCTATTTGGCTACGTTGAAAATGGATTGGGAACACCCGACTTTATTTCTTTTCCACAAAAAATATTCCAAAAAGAATTTAAAACTTCTTGATTCATACCAACTTTTTACTGTTTCTTTGAAACTACAGACCATAGCAAAACTCTTGATTACAAAAAATATTGGTCAACAAAAAGCGAAAGAAAACTAATATCTCCGGTTTTTGGCCCAACATACGCTATAGAATAAAACTGGGAAGAAGAGAAATTTTCCTAGTGATCGCCGATGTATCGTATTAAATTCATGCGGGTAAAATAGAAATCTACAAAACCAGGAATAAAACGAAGTTTCGTAGGAGTTTTATACTATTTTATATGGTCTTTTTATTACAGTGATTTTCCTTTTGAAAGGACCTTCTTTTTAGCCTTACTTATCCGTTTAGATCAAGGTTTCTATTAGTTATAGAGGTTGAACGCTGCACTTATCTATAAAAAGTTTTTCTTTTGCAGACGCCACTAAATTTTTTTATGATGTACTCGTAAAATATTCTTTGCTGCTGATAAACACATTATATAATATGTGTATTTTATTTAGAATAGATTTTTTTTATGTTAGACACCGATACACAAGCAGACGGCCTGCTTGATGGGGAGCGGTTACCATCAACAACTAAATACGTCAGCATCACAATAAATGCAACAAATATAGCCCCCAGGCCGCCACCGCTTCAAAATTAACGGTCCGTTAATCTATTGAATGACTATAAAATGATAACTTGATGACGAGTCGTAGCACTGGTGTTGTACTAGCGAGCAGCGAGACGTCGCGGCCGAGTTATTAATCTATTGAACACAGCTACACATTTACTTGGGGTAGACTTCCTTTGCAGGAGGTCGTCTAGGTGGGTACCCCAACAGTGCCAGTTATTCTACCGCCTGAGCAGTGATGTGCAAACATTACTGTGCTCCGGTAGGAGGGCACTGTAGCTAGTGAAATTACTGGGCTAAAGAGTCTTAACATCTTATGACTCTTGAGTAAGAAGCGTTGGTGCAGTGCTCCTAGAATTTCACATCATTGTGAAATCCTAGGTAACACTGTACTGATTATGGGCAGTCGTTATCTCTTAACATCAGGAGAGCGTCTTGCTCGTCTTCTACTTCATAACATTAAAAAAAGCTCCTATTCTAAATTCTGATCACCATAATGTCCAGCCAGCTTTCGGATCAGTTGAAGTAACTTTTAATTTCTTGCCGCGTTGGCCACGCTGTCCGAATGTTGTCAAAGTTTGTGTATTCGGAAGAAAGGTCGTCAACTCGCCACTAACGAAGTTTGTCTTACTGCGTCCTACTTTCCACCAGAGTTTGATTCACAGATGCACACTAACGTTGGCCACACAACTCGCCAACAACTCTAAAATAAGTAAACTGCTATAAACCACAGCTGCAATAGAATTCTGCAATTTAATATAAAAACGCAAGTAGTGTTGAGTCAAATGCATTTCTCTTACAGGCACCGAATATATGAAATATTCTCGTTTTAGAAAACTATGTGCACTTTAAGATGGAAAAATCTATGCTGCTGTACACCCTACATCAGAGCTTTCGCTAGGCACACTAAATCTTAACTTAGTTCTAAAATTTTGGTAAGAAGACTTATAACCTCCAAAATGCAAGTATCTTATATTGAGATGAATTTGGCGAAATAATAGGAAGTAAGTAGACTTATAAACCCAAACAGTACTTATAACTCCAGTCAATACAAAATGTAGGTCTGCATTAATTCACTTAGAGCTGCAAATTTACTTTTAAGGGTGATTGAATACCCTGGGTGAATGCATGAATTAGATATTTTAGGCATTTATTAAACTGAAAGTCTCTGAATGATATTTTTTGGTTGAAAACTTATAAAATGTAAAAAAATGAAATGACTGCACTATATTCATATTATATTCAAGTAGCTGCTTTTAACAAGCTTTTGGCTGCAGCATGTCATTTAACTATAAAATGAGAGAACGCCATATCACCACACCGTCAGCAGGAGGTCGTTAAATCATTTATAGCACAATCGAAACATTGAACAGCTCGACAGATATTAAACGATGCGGGTTCCGTAGCGATTGTACACGCCATTTCTCAATTTAAAATCTATTTTCGCTTTAAAAGATTTAACCCTTTGCTAGTAAAACGACAAAACGGTGACGCGTTTTTCTATAGTCGCATCTGTGACTCGTTGCGGCCTTATTTTCACAATTGATTCCCAACGAGTCACATCTTGTGTAAAGTATGACTGGAAAAAAGTGACATCCGGTCACACTGTTACCCGTTGGGAAACCACCAACGCAAGACACTACAGGATTTTCTTCTTTTAGTTGGAATTAAGAAACATTTTAAGGTAGGGAACGTACCATCGGTAGGTACCCCTGATATTGCAGGTATCGTCCATTGGCGACGGTAGCCACTCACCATCAGGTGGGCCGTCTGCTTGTTTGTCACCTTTTACATAAAAAACTACTTAGCTCAAATGTTAACTAACTCAAACTTTTCAGCTCTTCATTATTAGATATTTTTTAACATATTTGCCATGAAGGGTGATTAATATGACCACTATGACATGACCCCACAAAATTTTGGCAAACTTCTCAATTTTGGTCAGTAAATTGATGTTAAGAGATAAAGCTAAATGGTACAATAATTAGTATTAACCGAAAAATCAGAAATGAGTATGTGAGGGGAAGCCTGAAAGTTGCACCAGTGACAGAGAAATTAAAGAGTGGAAGGTTGTCCTGGTATGGACATATTATGCGCAAGGATGAAAATCGTGTTACCAAAAAGTCCATAAATATGGTGATAGGTGGTAATCCGGGAAGGGGGCGTCCAAAAAGGTTTGGATGAACTGTGTGAAAGAGGTTGTGCGTGCTAGGGGAGTGGATGCAGATATGACGGATGATAGTGCAGAATGGAGAATAAAAACGTGTTGTGCCGACCCTATATGTGGGATAAGGGCAGGAAGAAGAAGAATTAGTATTAACCGGTATAATTTAAATTTTGATCCCTTTTCACTGCTCATCTTGCATGAAAAGCAAAATTTATTTTATATAATTTCCTGTCGAAACAAATTCATCATATCAGCTTTTCAAATCCCATAGGTACACTGAAAATAACATCTGAATACGAATGAGTACAATCATTATCTACAATATATTTCATTTTTCCGACGAGTCAAATAAAGTTGATTGCAAAAGTTGTAGCTACTGGACTCAGGTAAACAATAATTACAATTTTAATAATTTTAAATAGTATTAGTTTTAGCATTGTGGTAGTTTATGGTACAACACGAGCATTTACGTGTTAAATCCAAACCTCAATTTGTATGACTAAATACTTTCTATTTAATATAGTTTCTGTAGAAAGTGAAAACTATAATCTTCAGTTTCTGCTCATGGCAGGTTAACAATGGACGCAAAATTCACTATTGGATTTTTGTAACACAAATACAACAAAAGAAAGTCTCGGTAGAACGAGGTGTGATGGGGTGCCAACGGTGAGCAATTATGGTTGGAAATAATGCTACACTACGGCAACATTTTCTCTCAGAACAAAATAGGTAACAGGTAGGTACTTGGATACTCCTCCGCCTCCGAATATGCTAGAACAACGTTCTAATATACCCGTATATATATTTAGATCGTTGTGCATCAAAGTTTATCCACTCAGGATTCAGGAGCTACAATGCAGACAGCACGCACACACGCACGCGCAGACAAGTCAAACTTATATCAGTTGTTTTTGGAACAGGAGTCAATATAGAATAGAATAGAATAGAATAGAATATTTTTTTTTTGGGCGGTAGGTGAAAAAACTTTGACAGCTCTCTGTAAGAGCTCCATAAAAATTAAACTAAAATAATAGTTAAAAAGTTTATTTATATACTTTAATGCATTAAATATTAAAGTCTAAAACATCACCTGCCATTTGTGCACTCCATACACAAGAATACTAGGATCTCAGATAAGTTTTTTGCTCAAACACTTTTCACACTTCACTGGTGCATTAAGATGGATGCCAAGTCGATGAAAGATTCCCTACAAGAATTATCCACAATGTTCGCGCAGAGGATGGATAGCTTTGAGAGCAAGCTGGAAAATACTCCTGACAAAACACCATCACTAGAGGTACTGTTTGCAGATTTTAATAACTTCAAGACGTTCATACTAAAGGCTCTTCACACAGTTTCGTCACAACTCGAAGCTATAGTCTCTTTGGTGGATCAACAGGAGATGAGAAGCCGAAGAAAAATACTCCTTATTCACGGGCTTCCGGAGGATACCAATGAGGATACACCTGCAGTACTAGTTAAGGCTATTGTTGAGAAGTTGAAGCAGTCCTCATTTGCAGTGTCGGATGTTAGCCGTTGTCACAGGATGGGTCGCGCTGGAACTGATAAACCACGCCCGATCTTATGCAAATTCCGTGATGTTGAGTTGCGAGACAGGGTTTGGGCCGCCAAGACTAGCTTGAAGGGTACGGGCATCACAGTCTCGGAGTTTTTAACCAAAGCACGTCACGATGTCTTCGTCGCAGCTCGTCAGCGCTTCGGCATCAAGGGTTGTTGGACGAGAGAGGGCTCTGTTTTCGTCCTTGGAAAAGATGGTGTCCGTCACAGGGTTAATAGCCTCAAAGATCTCAACGAGATCCCACAGGAGGCCACTGCAAAGCCGTCTTCGTCGCGAGAAAGGCCAGCTGCGAGTGCGGCCCCGGCGAAGAAACGTGCAACATCCAGGGCTCGTCCAAAAGTTCCGAAAAAGTGAAACTAGTGTACTGTCTCTTCATTTTATATTGTTATGTGCTATATTATTCAACTGGGTAAGATTTGCATTTATGTAGGGATTCTACAATATTTTTTAATCACCGTCTTTTTAGATATTTACTATTTTTACTTTATTTACTATTTGCTTGACTATTTGACACTACATAACTAATGACAATTAATTTGACATATGACAGTGACACCAATAACTTTTTCTTTTTTTTTTGTTTGATGTTAGGTTATGTAAATCACGTACGTTTTATACATTTGCCAAACATTTTGCCTGGTTGTTGATGTGGAATGTAGCAATAATCACATATTTTTTTATTTCTTTTTTATTTCATGTTTAAATTATTTATACTGTTCTAACATTATTTTGCACTGTTGCACAACTGGTGGGTGGAATGGAGAATCATTGTAGCAAATTTAATTATTATAGGTATTGATAGATTCATAATTATTTAAGTATAGGTATTTATTTATTACAGTGCTATATTTCGTATTTATTATTATAATATTATATATTGTATATTTATTACTATGAGCAGCAGCGATGAAATATACTTGTCACTCTCTTCTTCAGACGATGCAGACAGTGGCAGCGATAGTTTTTGTAGTATCCCTACCCTCTCAGATACTCTGGGATCAGTATTTTCGGATGTCTCTAAAAATTTTAACGTCTTACACATAAATGCGCAGAGCATTCCGGCACATGTCTCCGATATGCAGGTATCATTTAACGACAAAAATATTCATGCTATTCTTGTTTCTGAATCTTGGTTAAAACCATGCCTATCATCTTCTTTATATAATCTACCTGGTTTTCAGTTAATTCGAAATGACAGATATTCCGGCCGAGGGGGCGGTGTTGCCATATATCTCCGTGAACATATTCCTTTCTCTATAATGGATATGTCAACACAGCCACCTCCTGCTAACTCCGGTGAATATCTTTTCATTGAACTCAACCTGTCGAACACCAAAGTATTACTTGGAGTATATTACTCACCTTCTTTATTAGTTAACTTCTTTTCCACTTTTGAGAAACTCTTAGAAGATTTTTCCCTATCGTATGAACACATTATTATAATGGGCGATTTTAACACATGCTTGCTGAAGCAAGACTCTAGAGCCACACGGCTAGAAACGCTTGTGAGGGCTAATAATATGTCCATTCTATCCTTAAGTGCTACGCATTATTTTCCGCATTCGACACCTTCCCTTCTTGATTTAATTCTAGTTTCATCCTTCAGTCACGTTTCTAAGCATGGTCAATGTTCTGCAGACGCCTTCTCTTATCATGACTTGATATATCTTTCTTATAAAATTCGCCCCCCCAAATCAAAGCCCAAAATTCTTCTGCAGCGTGGTTTTGGTACAATAGATCGCGAACAGCTACGCAGTGATGCTTTAGATTTAGACTGGTCTCCCGTACTCAACGCTATTAATATTGACGATATGGTTGAAGCTTTCAACAGCATCTTTATAAAACTATACGACATCCATGCGCCAATCCGGCCAGTCAAAATAAAACATCTTCCCGCGCGTTGGCTTTCTGACGGGATCAAAGCCATAATGCACAAGAAGTGTGCTGCCAAAGCCAGATATAAACGTCGACCTACTGAAATGAATAAGGAAAAGTACGTACGGCGTCGCAATGCCTGCAATAGGATCTGCAGAAACGCGCAACGTAAACATATCCAGCACGAGGTAGAAAATGAGGATCCTTCCAAAGTCTGGAAATTCCTTAGAACACTAGGTGTAGGTAAACAGCAGCAAGAAGACATTCCTAACGAAATTGATATTAATGAATTGAATAAACATTTTTCTTCTACTTCCAACTTTGACGGACCTGTAAAAAACAACACGCTCCAGCGCCTATCCGCAGCTCCCATTTCTGACTCTTCTCCTTTTTTATTCCGACAAATCACTGATGCCGACGTCAAAAGATGCATTGCTACTATTTCTTCCAATGCAACTGGAAGCGATTGTGTCAGCCGTCAGATGGTCCTTTTTGTTCTTGATGAAATTATGCCTCTTATACTTCATATCTTCAATGTTTCCCTCAATAGTGGTCAATTTCCTACGCAATGGAAGGAAGCGCAGATCATTCCTCTCCCTAAAAAATCTAAGCCTTCTACTCTGACTGACTTCCGTCCTATTTCTATATTACCCTTTCTTTCTAAACTCCTCGAGCGGCTGATACACCAGCAACTAAATCTCTATCTCCTTAACAATCACCTTCTCAATCCTTTTCAATCTGGTTTTCGCCCTGGCCATAGCACTGTTACAGCGCTTATTAAAATCACCGAAGATATCCGGTGTGGTATAGCTAGCGGCAATCTTACTGTCCTTTCTTTGCTTGACTTTAGTAACGCCTTCAACAATGTAGATTTTGATATTCTTTTGGCACTTCTTCGCAATCTTAACCTTTCCTCTTCGGCAATTCAGTGGTTTAATAGCTACTTGCATGGGCGTCGGCAGCGTGTTCGAACCAATGAAAACTACTCAAACTGGTGCCGCATATACTCAGGCGTTCCGCAGGGTGGTGTCCTATCACCACTTCTTTTTTCAATCTTTATTAACTCTTTATCTAACCACCTAACATCTTCTTATCACCTTTATGCGGACGATCTACAAATTTATCGTCATACTTCGCTAGAAGAACTTCCGGAAACTATAAGGAAGACTAACTCTGATCTTAATGACATTAACGATTGGAGTAAATCTTATGGTCTCAGAGTAAACCCAGCGAAAACTCAAGTTATTGTCATAGGCAGTTCGCGAATGATATCTAAGATCGACTGGTTTCGCTTGCCTCAGGTCATATTTGATAAAACGCCAATCAAAATAAGTGATACAGTTAAGGACCTTGGGGTGCTTATAGATAAGCAGCTGTCATGGGTGCCACAGATGGCTGAAGTTAGCCGCAAGTTATTTGCGGCTGCTGGATCTCTAAGACGTTTGCGCAAATTTCTACCGATCTCTACCAAAACCACCCTAGCAAATTCCCTATTATTGCCCATTCTTGACTATGCTGATACCTGCTATCTGGATTTAACCGAGGAACAGCTTAGCAAACTTGAACGCTTACAAAATGTTTGCATTCGATTCATTTTTGGTTTGCGAAAATATGACCACATATCAGAATATCGCACAAAGCTAAAATGGTTACCGATTAGACTTCGCCGAAATGCTCATGTACTATCTCTTCTTTATTCAATTCTCTTTAATCCCGTCTCTCCTTCCTATCTCAAAGACCGTTTTCAGTGTCTTCATCAGGGGCACGCGTTTAACTTGCGCTCTACATACACAAGATTACTGAGGAACACTCTTCCTAGTTCTGAACACTTTGACAAATCTTTCTCGGTCCGAGCCGTTCGATTGTGGAACGCTCTTCCAGTGTCCATAAGACAGGCTAAATCTATTGACTCTTTTAAAAAACTAGTACAAGAACATTATCTGACTTCCGCTGCATAAAAATGCACAGCTTGCTCATATTATTTTAATAAATATAAAGTAGGTATGTATTTATAGTAATTTATGTATCATATTTATTTATATTATTATTATTATTTGTTATACTTTTATTTTATTTTATATATTATACTATAAAGGTAATATATATTTAATATTTACTATAGTTATAATATGTAAGTTTATTTTGTTAGGTATCTTATTTTTATATTTACAAGTATATTGTAAACATAATTTGTATATTAATTAGTAAAGTATCTGATTATTGTAACAATAGATAACATTATTTCCAGAAGTATCTACACACCCTCTAGTACACCGCCTCTATACATGTTCTCAATATTCCTTCCAACCAGGTTGTCTGTAAGAGATTGCTCTATGCGATAAGACCGCCGATTGTATACCTTTAGCTTTATGTGTATTGTCTACTTATGAAACAATTTCTTGTAACCAGGTTTGCAATAAAGTATTATTGTATTGTATTGTATTGTATTGTAATAGAATAGAATAGAATAGAATAGAATAGAATAGAATAGAATAGAACAGAACAGAACAGAACAGAACAGAACAGAACAGAACAGAACAGAACAGAACAGAATAGAATAGAATAGAATAGAATAGAATAGAATAGAATAGAATAGAATAGAATAGAATAGAATAGAATAGAATAGAATAGAATAGAATAGAATAGAATAGAATAGAATAGAATAGAATAGAATAGAATAGAATAGAATAGAATAGAATAGAATAGAATAGAATAGAATAGAATAGAATAGAATAGAATAGAATAGAATAGAATAGAATAGAATAGAATAGAATAGAATAGAATAGAATAGAATAGAATAGAATAGAATAGAATAGAATAGAATAGAATAGAATAGAATAGAATAGAATAGAATAGAATAGAATAGAATAGAATAGAATAGAATAGAATAGAATAGAATAGAATAGAATAGAATAGAATAGAATAGAATAGAATAGAATAGAATAGAATAGAATAGAATAGAATAGAATAGAATAGAATAGAATAGAATAGAATAGAATAGAATAGAATAGAATAGAATAGAATAGAATAGAATAGAATAGAATAGAATAGAATAGAATAGAATAGAATAGAATAGAATAGAATAGAATAGAATAGAATAGAATAGAATAGAATAGAATAGAATAGAATAGAATAGAATAGAATAGAATAGAATAGAATAGAATAGAATAGAATAGAATAGAATAGAATAGAATAGAATAGAATAGAATAGAATAGAATAGAATAGAATAGAATAGAATAGAATAGAATAGAATAGAATAGAATAGAATAGAATAGAATAGAATAGAATAGAATAGAATAGAATAGAATAGAATAGAATAGAATAGAATAGAATAGAATAGAATAGAATAGAATAGAATAGAATAGAATAGAATAGAATAGAATAGAATAGAATAGAATAGAATAGAATAGAATAGAATAGAATAGAATAGAATAGAATAGAATAGAATAGAATAGAATAGAATAGAATAGAATAGAATAGAATAGAATAGAATAGAATAGAATAGAATAGAATAGAATAGAATAGAATAGAATAGAATAGAATAGAATAGAATAGAATAGAATAGAATAGAATAGAATAGAATAGAATAGAATAGAATAGAATAGAATAGAATAGAATAGAATAGAATAGAATAGAATAGAATAGAATAGAATAGAATAGAATAGAATAGAATAGAATAGAATAGAATAGAATAGAATAGAATAGAATAGAATAGAATAGAATAGAATAGAATAGAATAGAATAGAATAGAATAGAATAGAATAGAATAGAATAGAATAGAATAGAATAGAATAGAATAGAATAGAATAGAATAGAATAGAATAGAATAGAATAGAATAGAATAGAATAGAATAGAATAGAATAGAATAGAATAGAATAGAATAGAATAGAATAGAATAGAATAGAATAGAATAGAATAGAATAGAATAGAATAGAATAGAATAGAATAGAATAGAATAGAATAGAATAGAATAGAATAGAATAGAATAGAATAGAATAGAATAGAATAGAATAGAATAGAATAGAATAGAATAGAATAGAATAGAATAGAATAGAATAGAATAGAATAGAATAGAATAGAATAGAATAGAATAGAATAGAATAGAATAGAATAGAATAGAATAGAATAGAATAGAATAGAATAGAATAGAATAGAATAGAATAGAATAGAATAGAATAGAATAGAATAGAATAGAATAGAATAGAATAGAATAGAATAGAATAGAATAGAATAGAATAGAATAGAATAGAATAGAATAGAATAGAATAGAATAGAATAGAATAGAATAGAATAGAATAGAATAGAATAGAATAGAATAGAATAGAATAGAATAGAATAGAATAGAATAGAATAGAATAGAATAGAATAGAATAGAATAGAATAGAATAGAATAGAATAGAATAGAATAGAATAGAATAGAATAGAATAGAATAGAATAGAATAGAATAGAATAGAATAGAATAGAATAGAATAGAATAGAATAGAATAGAATAGAATAGAATAGAATAGAATAGAATGATACTTTATTGCATACCAAAATACAAGAAATAGTTATGAACATAATATGACTAACATAAAACTAGAGGTAAACAATCGGCGGTCTTATCGCATAAAGCAATCTCTTACAGACAACCTGGTTGGAAGGGAATTTATGGTAAAATATATAGCGGCGGCGTGCAACAATGACTTCGGATAGTCATTACTATTGTAATAATTTATTATGTAAATCTTTCAAATAATTATTATGTAAATCCTGTGCTCCAAAATCAATATAATTATTATGTAAATCCTGTGCTCCAAGCGATGTTTATTTATATATTTATTTATTATCCTAAGGGGCTGCGCAGACGACAGACTATCCATGACGCACTTTTTAGTCTGTGAAAATAGAATTTATGCAATTATATGCAGTAACGCACACGACGCGCAAAAAGTCCGGCGCACAAATAATATAATTGCATAGGTTCTATTTTCACAGACTAAAAGTGCGTCATGGATAGTCTGTCGTCTGCGCAGCCCCTAAACAGCGCACCGTCCGTCAGCCTATTTGTTCTAATTTGACTATGGTCTAAACGTCTAACGTGGCTCCATATTTACGAGAATGCACGGCAACGTGGCAACAAAGCTGCGATTATATAATTAGTAAATCAATCTGTAACGGAAACAGTTATTATTGTCACAATGTTTAACGTAGCCACATCCGCAATCTTACTCGCATATCTAATGTGAAATTACATTATGCAAAATGCGACCTAATTCATTATACTAGTATCTACATAGTTGCTTAACTTAAGCGAACCATTAAAAACTGAAAACAAAGATAGTCTTACACATTTTGATTACGCTTACTAAAAACTTGAGTGATAAAAAGCATCTAAATAGATAAAAGGAAAGAGTGACTGATCGACTGACTGACTGACTGATCTATCAACGCACAGCCCAAACCGCTGAACGGATTGGGTTAAAAATTGGAACACAGACAGGTTTTATGACGTAGACCCCGCTAAGAAAGAATTTTGCCACGCGGGCAAAGCCGCGAGCGTAAGCTAGTTTATATCTAAAAAACAAAAATAGGAGAGCGCTTAAATGGTGCCCATTTAAAAATAGAAAATATCTCTGAAATGTGCCTACCAAACCAGAGATACCTTTTTACCCAGAAAAAAATGCGTTACGCATCGTCACCATACGCTGTGGAACGCATGTGGGACTCCCCCGTCAAAGATAGATGCGGCGGGGATACTCTATATTATCTATTAAACAAAAGATATCCCTAACTGAACTCTAGATCCTTGAATAGCACATAAGGTTCACCAAGTAAAAACCACTAGAAAGAAAACAAATTAAAGAAAGAAATTAAAATATATAATACGTGTCTATACTTGTTTTTAAAGTAAAGCAGAGCGAAATACTCATACTATGAACTTTTAAATGTTAGTAAAAATAGTTGAGAACTGAAAAGCTCTCCTTAAAGTGCTTTACTGATAAACGGCACCTGTGAAGCGAGAAGGCTTTTATCTCTCACGAAGGCGGTCAACTGAACCGCCTTACCAGTAGCTTGACTCACCGCTCACGAACTGAATTATCTTGTTATAAAACATTATTTAATAAACTCGAGGAAGTGAATGGTAAAACACTGACTGCGTTGAATTGAGGGCCTATTGGCTAATTCTCACCCACTACGATTGATGACAACTTCAATGTACATTGCTGCGTTTGTTATTTTACTCACATTAATGAGGAAGTTTAAGCAAGTAATGTACGCAATTTTGTCTATGGATTCTAGTGTTTTACATTGCGTTTGGCGATAGCCAATAGAACCTCAGAGCTGAGAACAATATATTTTAGTACTGGCTGCACCAAGTAGTTTACTCTCTATAAATCCAGGCATTCATCCGCCACGGTCGAGCGTTATTTTGATTATACTCGTATTAAATAATATGGGATTAGGGCAGGAAGATGATTATGATGATGTACGAGTACATAAAAAAAAATGCATTTTTATTATTAGTATTTAATAGTAAGACGTCGAGATGCTTTGCAGTTTGAAAATCACTATTAACATTTTTTTTTAATTTAAAGTACATACCTATCTATCAAATGAAGTGTAATTAAATAAACAGGCCAAGCGCTAGTCTGGCTACGCGCTATACAATACAATACAATACAATACTCTTTATTGGGACAAAAAATTACAAAATAGACTTAAAACTAAATAAAAGTACTAATATTAATGTCCACAATGGGCGGCCTTATCGCTTAGAGCGATCTCTTCCAGGCAACCCAACCCTGCGCTATGTAGGCTCCGTAGTACTGGCAAATCGAATATTAACAGCCGTAACTTACATCAACGATATTTTTAAAACTTAGAAATATATCTTAACCACTAGTTTTCTTAGAAAGTTCATGGTTAAAACTATATTTTAGATTTTTTTCGGATTTTTAAAGCTAATCATTCAGATTTTAGAGAGGGGACGCTCAAAAATGTTTTAAACTTGAATATCTTTCAAACGGAACGCTAAATCGAAAATAATTTTAGCAACCCATCCTTCATTTTAAAATACCAGTTCAACTATACCCCACATGATGGGATTACCAAGAAAAAAATAACTTTCCTGTCTTACATGCATGGGAGGAGGTACCTACCCTAATTTAGCTAATTTAAAATTATTTTTTTTTCTCTTAATTATTTCTCTTACCCTATAATTAGGGTAAGAGAACGGTAATACACGGTAATGATCTCATGGCCTGAGCCGGCATGCCAGTGGCTCAGGCCATGAGATCAGCGACAGATAGAACAACCTGGCAGAGTGTTATTCGAAGAGTGATGGCAAATCCTGCAGACTAGACACGACCTTCACTTTGTGAAGAAAACGACTAAGAAGAAGAAGATGACCCTAATTATTACCCTCTTCTATGCGAAATTTCTAAGTCTTATTGTTTCTCTGTAAAGCCGTGGACAGACGGGCGGACGGACGGACAGACAAAGTGAAACTATAAGGCTTCCTTGTTGACTACGGAAATCTAAAAAGACAAAGTTTTGCATACTTGACTTTACTTTGATATTCCTGTGTGTGCTGTAATAAATATTTACTTTTTTTTTTCATGTATTTAATAAACTCAATTACAGTTGTCCTTGTGCTGTAACTTAGTCCTTGCTCTGTGATTTCTCAATGCATATTCTTTTATTAAACTTTTTATCATTCATTAGTTTTTATTTCTTTTGGGCATTCGAAACGTTGTATAAATTAAAATCTGTGTATTGTAAAACATTAATTTAAAATTCTACAGCTTATAGTAAAATGAGAGTACATTAATACTCTTGTTTAAACGGCGTGAAAAAAATATGAATCAGTCCAAAAATGATAAATTTAAATGAAAAAAATTCTAACTCAAAATACTACTAATGTACAACCAAGCCTAACCACTAACCACCTGATGGAAAATGCTAATGCAGCCTATTTAGTCACATCTCAAGGTTATCTTTTCTAATACCTATCTCTATCTACAATACTTCTTTTGGCTAATGATTCGTAAGTATTTAAAAATCAAGATAGAAGAATTTTCAGTACTTGTTAAGTTGAAGCGTGCAAAAAAATTTGAAAAATATTTGCATAAAAAATATTTATGATGTTATGTATTTGTATAAATATTTGTATATTATGTTTTTGTTTTTATTTTTATGCTCAACTACCCTATGTCAGTTTTCTCTTACATCTGTAATTAGGCTTACATCTGTTTATCGTTTTTTTAGTTCAAGAACAAAACGACCTACTAATTCTTTTAAATTCATTCATATCTTTTTACAAATAAACAAAGTACTTGGGTTTTATACACCTACAGAACAGGTTACCCTACTTACACTGTCAGACTCTAATCACAATCGCAATTATAAGTTAGTGTTGCTAACATAAACGAAAAACCTTTATGTTGCAGTTTCAGT
This sequence comes from Hemithea aestivaria, assembly GCA_947507615.1. Lineage (NCBI taxonomy): Eukaryota > Metazoa > Arthropoda > Insecta > Lepidoptera > Geometridae > Hemithea > Hemithea aestivaria. The sequence goes on from OX382323.1 coordinate 10,568,018, forward strand.
TCCCCAAGATTACTACAACACGACATAGTCGCTCCTACATATCTTTAAGGAAACAGCCGAGTACGCGCATAGTTTTACGTGCCTTTAAATTCTATCTAGTTATACCCAAACATAGAACTAATTATGGCAAAACAATGCTTACAATTGAAGGAGCGCAACTTTACAACAAAATACCCTCAAATATAAAAAATGTTAAATCATTTCCCGTATTTAAAAAACAATTAACGCGGTACATTCTTGCAGAATAATTCTGTATTTTATACTATTATATATATTATATATTTTTCTTTTTTATTAATTTTAACTTTTAAAGCCGTATTACTTATTATCTGTAATATTATTACAATCATTACAAATACGTGGAATGAGTCAATAGTGTATCTTGTGTGCCTATGTATAATTTACTTTTTTCTCGTATCAGACACTTGTAATATTCTACTTCAACTAATATAACTACTAATACTAATTAGTAGATAGTTACTAATTTATTGCATGCGACGACGAACATTAATATTGTATTAATACTACGAAAATTATGTTATCACGTAAGTGGCGAATAGCCTTTGTTGATAATAAAGATCTTTAAACCTTTTCAAAACATGGTAGTAGTATTACATGTAGGTATTAGTAAGGAACACTATGAAGAGCAGAGTGAATAAATGTGAACTATTTCTTAAGTTTAAGGTGTGTTATTTAGTAATGTGAAGCACTGCGCTCCAGTGTGGCTTGGCCCCTGCATTTCCGTTCCTCGAAGTTTGCCCGGAACGAGCTCTAGCTCAACTGTTATCACTTAAGGACTATTACTTACATGAAATGACCCAACTATAACTGAACATGTTAACTGAGATCTACACGCGAGCGATACGAACTTTAATTAATTGTACATTTAAACTTCCTACTTGCATAAGAGAAATAGATATAGAAGAACAGAGTTACAAGGAAATATTTATTGCGTAGAAGTCTTATCGTCTATGTGAAAAATGTATGAGCATGGAATTTTCAGCAGCGCGCCTCTACCTTGAAAAAATGTATCTAATTTTGAAAGTCAAATTCTTACAAATCAACAATTGCGAACTGTCGATACTAGAGGTATAAAGGTTGTGTCCGAGCCTTAGAAGAGTAAACAAGAGAGACGCTTTGTTTTAATAGAGTATGTATGAGTATGTATAATGATACCTATACGTAGGAATGGGAATTTTCAAGGCACGATTGAAAGGCTTTTCTTTTTTTGCCATATTATGATACATGGGTTATGGTTGGGTTATGCTATAAATTTTAGTAACGCCCAAATTATCTGAACTATTCTATGTCTATATAGCCATTATATTTCCATTGGCTTATAGTGCCGTCGGGGCAAATTACCCACAACGGCCACTGGAAAGAGGAACTGTCAAAAGTAAAATGAATGAGTGGTCTACATAGATATCCACTTTGGACATTATTCTCGCAGGAGCGTCTATGTATCTATGCATTTTCTAAAAGTCTGTATGAATCACTATGACCTCTTATTTATCCTTACTATTGATCTACCACATCCTACATCATGGTAATACATAATCATATTAGTGTTTGTTGCTGAATGAGAATTTGCTAAAATATCGATTATGAAAAACTAACATCGACCCATTTTATGTTTTTTATTTTATGGTATTTTATTTGATCATTATAAGAAACCACTAGTTTGACAAATATTGCCGAGCCGCTACTTAGGATACTTGTCCCACCGACACCAAAAAAACGTGTAACTATCGGCTATTTTCTCGCTCAAGAAAAGTACAAAATATATTACAATATGTGTAAACAAAAGAGATGCATATACAAATATGTAGTTGTTTACTGACTGTTCACACTGCCGACGAGGACTCGCATCACTAGATTGTCGTTGAGTGACAAAATCTAGGAAAGATAACACTCGCTCAGCAATACTCACGTTTAATCAGAACTCACGCCGAGTGAGCAACCAGCGGTCATTTCTCTACAGTGCGAGTAATCGAGAAAAACCTATTCGAGTGAAATAAATTCGATATTTATTTAACCCATTAGAGGTCAAACAGAAACTGCTGATATGATTTTTATAATTTCTTTATTATCTTATAGATATATAGCCTAAAGAATACAAAACACAAGAAAATATCCAAAAACAGTTTTTTTCAGGAAATTACAGGGGTGGATTCAAGTGGGGACACTGACCTCCTATGTATGTAAATTTTCGAAACAAGCATTATCCACATAAAGTGTCTTTAGACACTTCTGACACTGCCAACGGGCTTTTACGTGACAAATCATACATTTCAGCTGTTTTGCGATATAGGCGGGATAATGTCCAACTCCAACTTGAGACGTTCCAGCGACTCGATGCAGTCTGGCTCGACTTTCTTTGTCAGTCTTGGCGTAAATAATATCGTGCAATATGTCGGCGAAACATTAGTTGAACCATAGGATTATCTGTACTCAGTACATGTAAACGCCAGGCATTAGCAACAGCCACATCCAACATGTAAGTGAATAGGACCCACCATCACTTTTTCCCGTGTACAGTAATTCTATGTAACTATTATTGACTGTATCAACTTGAGGTCTTTCAGCTCTTCACAAAGAGTACTCTTTTTTTCATAGATTTCGGTAGTACTCTCAGCAGTTGACGAGTGTGAAGGAACACATTTCCGCCAAGTTGGGTAAGGGTTTAAAGTTGAGAGTGCAAAAGCGGACCTGTGACCCTGCCACTTTCTGTTGATCAAGGGGTATCGTGGTAGGTTTATTCGGTATGGGAGCTGTTCTTCCATCTTTACAGCACCGAGCCTGACATAACCCGCCTTATCCCCAGGGCGGGTATGCGTAAAAGCATTCCCCACGTAATAAAAAGGGTTCAGAGTTGGCGGGTAGCATCAAGTCGTATTCTTTTTGCTGCCAATGGTCATCACTGTCTTTGTTATCACTACTATTTTCTCGTTTCATAAATAATACCCCAATAGTGCCAGGTCATCGTATGTAGTATATAGCGACGTATTTCACGTCTTGGGACATGAAATACGTCCCTATATCGTCATCGGCTTCCTCCTCTTCATCGGTTAATGCACTTGGATGAGGTGGTATGACTGCGAAGTAACAATCATCATCATCACTTTCCTGCAAAATGGCTTCAATAGCTTCTCTATGCTCCTTGTAGCTCTTGCGAGCAGTAAAACATTGCTTTTTTATTGCAAACAATCTGAAAAATTAAATAGATTTTTTACTCATGGATGTGGTCAATGTGCCCACGCGGGGACAGTAAGATTCAATTGACTCTAGTTTTATTTGATGTGTAAATAGTTTACAGTACTGTTCTTTATATATTACTATAACATGTATTTTATAATAAACAATTGAATAAAACCACTTTTGAGCAGTATTTACTGTAAAAAATCTAAAATAATTCACTTACCTCCACAGCGTTTTGATGTTACAACTTCAACTGTCACTTTTTATCAAATAATATATAACTATCCGCAAAATATTGATCAATACACTTAGGAAGGATCGTGATGAAGTCAATAATTATGATTACCCACATTAAAATCGCGAAATTTGTAATAGAAACTTAAAAATATCGCCGTACTCGCTTGGGAACGGTGACCTCTAATGGGTTAAAAATAGGAATGCAAGGAAAGTTTTTAATATCTTCACCCCCGTTTTACTCTCCAAAAAATTACCGACCACTTTTGTATGTATATAAGTTGGATAGAATGATCCTACTACGTAGATGCGTGCCAAATTTTCAAGTGAATAAGCCTAATAATAATTATGTTATGTTCTATTTATACTACCCATTTTAAATGCTCACCCATTACTTAGTATAGTCTCCATCAATTTACAATAGTCTTGTCCACGGTCTTGTCACTTGGTGAACGTGGTGTTTGAACCCTATTATCTGTAGATGGACTCACAGATAGACTCGGATAAGTGTCACCCATTACATTTAAATTAAAAGCTCAAAATGTCTGCGCATTGGAGACCCTTTTGCGTGTCTTTGAGTAAAGGATAGCCCCGTACTTCGGAGCGACAAAATCTTCAGTAGTTATCGGTAAGAAGTAACACACACATCCGTAAAAGAATACTTTATTTTCATAGTTCGCTTACGTAAATGCCTTATATTTTTGCTAACAAGTTCCTGCTAATAGTATAAATACGAAAGTATGGATGCTGTTTAGATAATGTGTGTGTTTGCCTCTTCACACCTGAAAAGCTGGACCGATTAACTAAGTAACTTACATAAAGTCGCTTACACCTATAGGATATATTACGGGTAGATGTACACCAACACATGTAATAGAAGTGCTCACCATAAACATCAAAGTTAACATAATACTATTTTAGTACGCACGGCATCAAACCACAGATCACGTCAGCGTCCGCGGATAAAACATAATTATTAATTAACTAATTTGTCTGTCCGTTTTTCTCGTCATACCATTAGGCGCGGCTCTTCTGCTCGGCTTTAATATTATCATTTTTTCCGAGTAGGTATCTCCCTCGTTTTCTGGTAATGGCAAAACGAGTCGCTCCCTCCCCTTTAACCGATAGTCATCGATGATTGATTGCGCGTCGTTTGTGCGGCTATTACCGTATCCAGTCACTTGGCAAATCTTAAAAGAACCACCTTAGTCTTGGAAGCATGATATTTTCCTTGTCACTGACCGAACTCCAAAGGGACCTTTAAATTGGTCTATTTATACCTGCTTAAATATACGTGGGTAATTTTCTCCTTTTCGAGTTGAATGGCTATATAAGAATACAAGGTTTATGAGGTGGCGTTCACAAATACCTTGGACATTTACTAACAGAGGTTGTACAATGTAGTTACGTTGTATTCGATTGTACCTGGCTGTAACTATAATGAGCACTATAAGTGCCTCCAGATTTAAGAAAACTACACCTAAGTCGTTTTCTTAAAAGTACAAAACAGCTTCGGATATCGAGACAAGCGCCCACGGCCTTGTCTAATATTCCTACGGCTTTTCGGAAACTTGAAACGAAGGACTTGAAATAAGGGCAAATTAGCAATGTATATTACTGGGAACAAAATACTATTTCGTGACTCTGAGTGGCGAACTGAAATTTTAAACAACGTTAACAAATTTCTGCGCACATGTTTTTAATTTAACTAAAACATATTTATGTTCTTTCTACGTATCTCACGTCATACATAACACATACATTCGAGTACGTACATATATACATACATATCATGATCCCTTGTATATTTAATAACTTGGTAAACGGTTTGGAAAAGTTACTTTTATATTCAGTTATTCTTTAATATTCAGGCGGTTGGCTATGCAATTGCTTTTCCGGGTTTTTGGCATACTTATTAAAATTTGATGATATTATGAGCATTCTTATATTATGTAAACAACAGAACCCTTTTTGTTTAGGGTCGCGGTTGGTCCTAGAATTCTCTACAAGAATAGACAATTTAAATAAATATCAAAAGGTTTTTTTGATGATATCACCCGTAGCAGAGCGAAAAACATTGAAATCAAACAAATTGTTATTAAAATGGAAATATTTTAAATACGAGTATAGTAGTAAAAGACTCGCAAAACCGAATTTCAAACACTAAAAACGTTTTGTATTATTTCAGGATCCAACCGATTTCTTATTTTAAAAATAAGTATGAGATTATTTTTTACGAATTTTAAGGTGAATCTGAATATGTAGGTATATTCAGTACCTATAGGAATTTACTTCTATAATGGTATAATTTTCACGTTACTTCTCAGGCATTATACCTTATTACGACTAAATAATTAATTAGAAATTAAATATGATTACAATATATTCACTGTCTCTTGTTTAAAGGACTGGATGTTATTTTCATCAAGTTCTTAAAGAGGCACAATATCGTCCCCTCAGCTATATAAAATATATGGTGCGGAAAGTTCTAAACGGATTTACTCTTATTTCGCTGAGTCATTAAACATTGTGATTTATATTTGGACCTTTCCATGTAATGTTAAAGCTACCTATTTCCGATATAAAGTAACTTAATAAAATTATTGGTCTGTTTATTGACTCTAAACTGTATCCGTAAACATTTTAAGAGTACAAGAGTAGTTATTCGGAAGACAAAATAGTTGTACGCTGACATTTATGGGTAGTGAATTGTGGTACACTCAAAGTGTTTGGAAACTGCAATTGTATTTCTTTCTGGCAAAGGCTGAGCAGTTTTAAAAGTTCGGTCATAGTATAGCCACAGTAACGATACTTCAGAGTCTAGGAACAAATGTATTTGCGCTGAGAGCCGGAAGGGAATCCGAGCGGGGTCGGGCCGTTGCATAAGAACTCTTAGAGATCGTAGCCAAAAATATTAGTTGCTTAGAAGGTAATACTCTCAACTAATCCAGGTCGCTATCGTATCATAATAATAATATAGCCGAATGCTTATATGTATTTCCTAATGGGACGGAAGTGACAGGTGCAAAGCAATATCCTCATTTAACATTATCATTTTATTTAATGTACACATCAATTAGCAATAATCCTGGCTTGACTTGGCGGAGACTGTCTTTGAGCCCATTTTCAAAGAATGGACCATATAAATTATTGTATTGTGTTATCAATCTTTATTTCAATTAAGCCGACGTCAAACAGACATCAAAACGCACGGGAAAGCGGTCGTGATCCGGGACGGACTTTTAAATAGTATTAGAGTTATAAAACGGGCGAGATCCGTCGCGGTCAGGAACAACCCGAAGATCGCGCATTCCCACGCGTTAGACGGTCTGTGTGACGTTGACTTAATGATTAATTAATCGAATAGAAAAGGAAATTTTCTGTTTTATAGTAAAAATAGGATTAGTAGGATGCCACGGATGAGTGCTTCGGCGTACCCGCTGCCCCGGCATTATGGCGTCCCGCAGGCACACCCCAGGTTTTTTTTGTGGGTATCTCCGCCACGCCTATCTTAAGCGGAGTCCCGCTTAAGATCGGCGCGGTGATGATGCATAACGCATTTTTACTGGGTAAAAAAGGGTTTTTCAAAAAAACTTTAGTAAGTTATTTTGCTGAAAAATCCATTTACCACAAAAAGACCTGCATAAAGACATCAAAGTCGTTTCACCACTGTTTATTTTTTACAATGTGTAGCGTGGTTGTCGCATCGCCCGTCATAAATATAGAACAGCACTTACAGTTTGCGGTGCTTTCTAGACACACATTTAGAGCCGAAAAACATTTCCATATGTACGAATCACGTCCCAGTGATTTATTTACTTTCTACCTATCTTACTATTTATGCTATAGATACATTATGCTGCTGCATAATAAAGAATTGAATACACTGAAAAAAAAAGTGATTGGTTTAAACAAGATGTTGTTTCCATATGAGCCTACAAAAATCATTATTGCTGCAACTAAGACAAAATTGTTGATTTTCTCTTAGTTTTGTTAGTTAAGTACTGTACCACCGTTATAAAGAGTAGTTATTTAGTTTGATTACTGTCTTGTTCAGTGCATATAGTTATAGTCGTTTTTATTATGATGCATTATTAGATTATCAATTAATATAGGTTGTTTTTCAACCATATTTAGCTTGCTATTGCAACTAAGCCATCTCTTTTATAACTAACATGATAAACGTTATTCTTAGTTGCTCATATGGAAACAACATCTTGTTTAAACCAATCACTTTTTTTTTCAGTGTATAATACAACTTTAAAATAATAAACAAAAAATTAATATAACAAACTGACTTTGTACGGTTTTTTCACGGATGCCATTGTCAGTACTGAACCAAATTGAAATGGAACCACACGGGAAACTTTAAAAAAAAAACTTCATCGAGTCGAGTTCGTCTCGTTCATCTGCAAATAACCTTTTTGCATACCAGGATAGCTACAAGAAATAGTAGTTATAAAGATTATATACAAAAATTGTAAATAATGCGGTCTTACCAATCTATTACAAACAGTAGTAGTAGTATAGGTCGCGTCACATAAAAAGAACGCTGGTGCGAAGCTGCGCAGTAAACGATTTATCGATCTATTTAGTGGTATGAGTGGACCGATGTGATTACCAATAAATATCTTATATAAAAAACCACGATCAAAAAGCTAGTTAAAATTAAATAGGCCTAGTAGTTTTATGCGTGAGTGTACCCATGCGCAAGCTCACCCCCGCCACTTTCTTCCAGCGTTCTTTTTATGTGACGCGACCTATATAGAGTTTATTAATACTTGCTGTGACCCGCTTGATCTACGTACCAAATTTCAGCTCAATCGGTTCAGTCGTTTAGGCGTGAAGAGGTAATACCTTTTCTGTGTGTGTAAGTATGTTGTCTGTTACTAACAGACACATACTTACACACACACGCACACGCATAAGTAGGCAGTTAGGCAGATTCGTTATTTTAAATGGCGATTGTATTGGTGGAAAATCCAAATTTTGGTACTAATAACTAATTAACTACCAAAGCTCTGTCACGCAAATGAGGATTCAGGAAATATCATTAATGTCAGGTGCGTTCTAAATTATACACTGATATGTAATTTAATATTCAACAATCGAAATTATCACATCTGATTAATTAGGTTTAGGGATGAGCGATATGATTGTACCACGGAGGATTGTACATAGGTATAGTTTACTTAGTTTAAATTTTCATATATTAGGTGAAGAAAATGTTCCTGCCCTTGGGGGAGACAAAGAGTAATTAATGAATGGTCGAACTCCTGTTCCTCTACTTTTTTAAATTAAATAATAATTAATAAATCAGTGTAAAATAATTCTGTCCTACACGTAATTCTATAGGTATAACTCCAATAATTTTCTAAGTGGTATCAATAGAAAGTTATTTATTTATCTTGCCTTTTTTCTGTCCCGTGTCTTTGTTCTTCTTTACATAACATAACTCTATGGTTTTGCTACACCCGAACCGCGTACCTACGCTTAAATTTTTCTTGAATATCATTATCATCATCATCATCAGCCTATGTTCGTACACATATCGAACACTATGTGCCTCCCCTCCCCCATGGCACGCCACTCAACTCGGTCCTCCTTCTTTCTCCTCCAATCGTTCCCAGCGATCCTCCGGATTATTTAATTTAATATATACCTACGCTAAATTGTAGCAATTCATTCCTCTTATTTTTTATTTAACCAAAGCGACATCGGCCGGTTACATTGATTCATTACCGCGGATACCTTTTCATGTAGTTATTTGTTTGTATGTAGGTACATAAAATATATAATTGTGTTAAACAAGCAATAAATATCGCAGTCATATTGTGCGCATATCACATTACCATGTTTAATTAATATGACTAAACAGTAAATGCAAGAACTGTATTAATTTAACTGCATCAATTGCTATCCAAAGCTGCCGGAATTCTGGGTAAGCTGCCATCAGATAGTGGTTTGGATTGGCGAGTAATTTATCGCAGTATCATTAGCTTGTAAGTAGCTGTAAAATTACATGACTAGATTAAAGTAAAGGGTTAGGTCATATTATGAGTACTTGTCTAATAATAAGTTATAAATATGATTACATGCAATTAAAACTCGTCTAATCAAATTTGAATTGTAGAGCACACCAACAACATAATATGTACCTACCTATACCTAATAATAGAAGAGTTATCAGAAAAAGTTTCACTGAGCTCAAATTGATATTATATTTTACATACAAAACCTTATCATAGAATGTACGATATTGGTTAATATCTTACAATTGGGATTATACTCCTACATAACAAGTCACTCTACGTAATTACACCGCTAGAGTCAAATCCTGATTAAAGGTTTTGTGGCCAACCTATATGGGTGGTAGGTATTCAGATCTCAATGATTACTACGAGGCTCCCTACATATTACTTTACGATACACAGTTTAATAAAATATTATTTAGCTTTATTTTCAGAAGGAAGAAATCAAGCGTGGTTCAACGGCGTGACTGGCGCGGCAGGTACAAGGCACACCGCGACAAATGCCCACTCATCAATTTTCATTCTACATGCTGTACACATCGCAGGTTCTCATTAGGCGCGTATCCTCGTTGTACAGGAGCCCACCGGAACAAATTATGCTATAACTCATTGCAGCGCGACCTCGAAAAACTGAAACGAAACCAAAAACAGGTATCACGCCCGCGCCGCACCGGCACGTTCCTCGAATACTTTTACAGAATTCCGTACTCGTGCTATAGCTATAGCGGAGTGAGCAAAGCTTAAACTTCTCGTACGTTAAATACTGTTCCCAAATTTACGAGGGAGAAGTGTCCATCAGAAGATGGTTTATATACATGAGGCTACGTGCCCGAATTTTCCGATAGGCTACGGCAATTCAGGTCGACTAATGAAAAAGTGCAAATAAGTTATAAAAATGCGGCGAAGCTGACCTCGGCGGCGCCGGCTCACGTTAAAACAGAGCGCTTATCCGTCGACTATTAATCGTATTTTGAAATGTGCCCATTATAGATTTTTTCTGCGTAGTAAATGATGCGGTCCGGTGCGAAATCTAGATAAACGTGATAAATGGACAGCTTGCTTATGGTGGCCAGTCATTTCCGCTCTGGCGGACGTCGGCTAACGGCTGCCATCTTTGTAGTTATTGGATTTATATTTTCATAACTCCATATTGCTGCCGTGAGTTCCAGAGGTATAAACACATTCGATTGAGGAATATAAATCTTTTGGGATTCATTCGAGTAGATATTAGGCACGACAATGCAGATCCAAATAGAAGCAGTTCGCGTTCACATCTGAATAATACAGAGGAAACAGTTCGTGGATTTCTTGATTTATACAGATTATAGCTACTCGTGTATTCATCGTACAACGGAAGCGATGCGGGCTGAATGGCAGATGCTAAGATGAATGGCCGGCTATCGTGATGGTGATTATCACCTCGGTCCGAATTATTGGCAGTTTATCCTCTATCTGCTGTCTACGAGCAGCATATTTAGATTCATTGCTCGTACAATAAATTATTGGATAACGATCGGTTTGGAATGCTTAGATGAATTGATTTATATTATTTACAAACTACGCAGTAAGTGAAATCGTGAAATATCGGGATATTCTTTCAGGTTTCCAGCTATCTACCTACATACCGAGTTTCATTGCAGTTGGTTTAGTGATTTCCACAACAACTATAATAATCCGCTACTAATATAGGTACATTATCCCAGTATTTTTTAACATTAGCCAAAACGTTTAGCTATAGGGGTTGATTGTAGAATTTGATACACTCGTACGAAAAAAAATTTAACCGTGTAACATTTAACGTGGAATTCAACAGGAAAGCTCGATAAAAGAGACAAAAGCAGGTGATTCGCAGATTGTGCTTGAACCTGGCTGTCCCTTTCCACACACGCTAACGTTCCTATGTTCCCCTGATTGCGGCCGGGCGGGCGGACCATCTTTGCTTCTATGCCAAATTTATTCAGATACATGCACATTTTAATATGACAGCTTTACTGCCCTAGTACGTAGTACTCCTACAAAATTCAACCTTAGTACCACATAATAGAGTACCTTTTCTTTTGATGCTACATTTATTTCTAATATAATAACGAAATTATGCGCAAATTATGAACGGTTGGGAATTATTTAGATACCCTGACTTAGGACAGAAGCATTTGTAGTAAAATCTTCATTAATTTTAAATGTATATTCATTAATAATATTTGAATGTGGAAAAATATTGAGATACTTTATGACATTTTACCATACAATTTGCAAATCAATCACAGTTACGTAATAAATTTTGAGTCCTTTAAAGTATAGATATAATATTAAATGTGTCTCCTTTCCTCTACTCTCCTAATCGGTTTACCCGTTTAGGGTAAACCGATTAGGCTTAAATGTTGTTTTTTTAGCCTGAAATCTTCATTATCACACCTACTTTTCAACAGTTAAAACTTAGATTAACTAGTTTTACATGCTTTTTAGGGTTCTGTAGCCAAATGGCAAAAAACGGAACCCTTGTGGATTCGTCATGTCTATCCGTTCGTCTGTCCGTATGTCACAGCCACTTTTTTACATCAAACATCGTGCTAATATTATAAACGCGAAAGTTAGTAAGAATGTATGGAAGTCAGGAATCGCCTTAACGGGTGGACCGATTGGGCTGAAATTTGGTATAGAGATAGCTTAGACCTTGGAATGACACATAGGCTACAGTAAAGCGGGTAAAACCGCTGGGCACAGCTAGTTATAATATAATCGCTAACGCAAATCGTATCGGACAAAATGGGAACGTTTCAATTAATTAACTGTTTGTTCCATGGGTTGAATTAGAAGCAACCTGTTACATAATTGCTAATAGAACTAGGGATCACGTGACACGTTCCAATCAGGAAACAAGAACAGGTCCCAGAATAGCGAATCAGACCAAACGTAACTTTGTTACACTATCGACTTTGTCGCTATAGACACCTAATATAGGCGGAAATATTCAGGTGTCACATTTGGTAATGACATCTTACCTCTACATTATATAATACCGACTAATCCGCTCTCCTTAGATTTGTTTACGTCAGCAGGTTAATTGTACCTATATTTAGTATTAGGTAAGTATCTGGTTTAAGATACAATTCAACGAAACAATTTTTTAAAGGTCAACTAGAGAGCTTGTCGGAAACAGTTACGAATAACGTATTCTGTTGAAATGGTGAAGTCATGGCCAGGGAAATTACTGGGCTTGTAAGAATTAACATATTATGTCTTTGATTGATGAGTGCAGATAGACTTCGTACTTATTGAATACCTGGGCAACACTGCGAGTGCGATTTAATTGTCCAACATTATCTAAAATATATAAAAGGAAAGAGTGACTGATTGACTAATAGACTGAACGGATCGGGTTGAAATTTGGAACATTGATAGGTGACGAAGAGGTTGTCTAAGAAAAGATTTCTCCACGCGAGCACAGATGCGAGCATAAGCTAGTCGTTTAATATAAAGCGAGTGTTGTGATTCTCTCGTTTATCTTCTTGAAAAATAAAACAATCCACTGATCCAACACACAACAGTTGGCTGCATAAAAGTTTACATTGTGAATAACTCAAGCCCAAAATGTGTTTACTGAAATGGGTACAAAAAAGTACTTTGTATGTCCATTTTTAATTTAATTCAATTTTTATCAAACTTAAAATCGTGATTTGAAATTATGATTCCTAAAAAGAGTATTAGCCGTATATAGGTAAAAGTCGATGGTTAACACCTACGAAAGGTTTTTAAAAGTTAATAATGCAAAGGACATTTTGGTTTTATAATGTTATGTTAATGCTGCCCAAACTTTCAAATTGGAGGGCCATGTCAGGGCTTGTTCTCTTCGCTTTTATTGCGGGAAACGTGAAACGTTGTTTTCATTTTGTGATTTTTTGTTTGCCTAAATATGTTTCCGTGAATTTAATTAGCAACTTCGTAATATAAATGTTTCTGCAGGTTTTTTTCGTGTTATACTCTGCATGGATGTGTACCTATACATGAAAAGTATTAACTCGTATACGAATGTAGGTACATTATAGCCATCTCAACCTTAAATAAGTGTATTCGAATAGGTTACAGAAGGGCATTTTTGTAAGATTTTTTATAGCGTAGTTTTTTTAAACTTATTTCCAACATAAAATACGGGCAAAAAGACTCAAAAGGATTATTAGATACGTTTACCCAGTAGGTATATCTATTAAATATTGTTTGGTTTAGCCAATCAGTAGCCTGGTCAGACTTAGAGTCTAGCCCAGGCTCAGGTAAATTTGTTCCTATTGATACAGTATGTACTTACAAAAGAAAAGTATATAAGTATTATATCCGTTATCCTAACCACCATATTACAAGCATTAAGTTGCTTAGTTTGGGGTTAAGTGGCGCTGTGTTAAACGTCCTGAAATATTTATTATTATTTATACATAATAAAAAATAATTACAATAGAAGTTACATATCTTGCACTACAAAAACTCAAAGACTGTCATCCATAGTCCATACATAACATTAATCTTTATCCCCAATAAGTACAAACGATACGGCTTTCAGCGAAAGCACTACTTACAAGAAATTCGTGCATTATAAAGGACCTAGCTCAAATTCATGCTTTCATCTTTCACATGGTCCTTTGAGTCTAGCCACGGAGCAGTCAGCGTTGCCAGAACGTTACTTTTGTAACATTTTGCGTTACTTTTTGACTCTTTACGTTACTAATCCGTTACTTGTTTGGATAAGTTACTTTTACGTTATTTTTCGAAACAATGATCACTATTTCAAAATTAACTAAATATGAACGATAATCTTCCTTGTAACGGTAGATAATAGCAAATTTAATTAATGATTTTATGAATAGCAATTTCTAAATAATATAAACTGAAAAATTAGGAAATAGTTACCTACTGAAATGTTTGCATAAGTAAGGGTACGTTGCGTGTGTATATTGTTTAAAAATACGAAATTTAAAAAAAAAGCGTTAATTTTCTTGTTAAAACTTTACTTTTCGTACATGAGGTTACTTTTGAAGATAAAGCGCTGGCAACACTGTGGAGCAGTAATCACTGAGTTTTCGCCAGATGTTCGGTTCGTGTATAAGATCGTCGGGTCCTTTTGTTCTGTGTATGCTAAAAGCAATGTTTCAAGCCTTACTTTAAGCAACAAGTTTACCGTGTAGCTTTACTGTAAACTCGCTAAACATATTGTCGGATTTTCTTTAAGTAGGTTCGAATAATATTATGTTTTGTTCTTTAGTAGCCAGATAGAAAATTAGAGTTAACACTAGGAAACTATACTTCGTTGAGTAAATAAAAAAAACTCAATCACATTAGCGATCTCTTCAAAGAAAATCTTAGATACTTCTTGAAAAAAAACCGAGCACAAAATTGCGTCTAAGTGTTCTAAGCAAGATAACGAGGTGCGAAAAGTGAAAAAGTACAAAAACCGCCCTATAAAAAGAATGAACGTTTACTTTCTGCCCGTGAACCCCGTGAAGTGCGCATTTGATGGCCCCACGCGTATGAAAGGGATTCCAAAGAAGGAGAAAATAGGCTTACATTAAAAAGTCACAAACTCATCACAACAAGGCAATTTTGGTAAGTCAACAACGCGTGTAGCCGGATGACGAGGCATGACGCGACTTGACGGGATGAGATGACATGCCTGACGGAACTGATCGTTTCATATCATTAGATCGGCCTTCATACGACATTTCTATCACCAGCAGGGCTATTCACTTATCCGTTAGGAAACCGAACCGAAGACCGAATTGTCTTAAATGTATGAAATGACATATTACGTCGTATCGATTTAATACTTAATACGTCATTTGATACATTTTTGACAATTCGGGCTTCGGTTCGGTTCCGGGGCGCATAAGTGAATAGCTCAGCTGGGCTATTCAGTTATCTTCCAGGGAACCGAATCGAAGACGTATTAAAACTATACAAAGATTGTCTTCGGTTAGGTTCCCTGACAGATAAGTGAATAGCCAATAGACGACACCATTTAGACATTTGAACATCATCACTCATCATACACTACTACTGGACTCACAATTGAGAATGTTAGAGTTTATGTAGTACAGTCAGAGATGGACCAGCGCCATCGCGTCGTGAGTTGATATTATGACCTGAAAGATACGAGAGAGCACTTGAAAGTTCTTCCACACTATATATCATATGCGAATTGCAAATCCGATTAGAATTCTCAAAACGACGGTTTGGTGTAGCCAATGAACATAACATTGTAGTATACATATATACCGTCTGCAGAAATCGGACGGCTACGTCCGTCATTTCTGTTATCATTTTAGTCGCATTCTGGTGTATAAATGTGTAAATATTGCGTAAACTACTCGTACCATGCACAATGTTTGACGGCTACGCCTGGCCGTTATTTCGAGGATTTGAATCGGATGTAGTCCGTAGGCAGTTAATGGTCGTGGTGGTTCGAACATCCTTCAAATCAACCGCGTTAGGTAATCATGATCATTCCTGATCCTTACTCGTATTTGCTCGGGGACGAGATGACAGGCCTGACAGGAACGGGACGTCTCCTAACATGACAAGTATTTATCGACGTCATTGGATTCATCGTGACAATACCGATTTCTATGGAGCATCTACTTGTAACTATAAAAACGGTAGCGTTCGACTATTAAAAATTGCAGATTGACAGAACACAAACACAGAAACTCTAAAGCAGCGTATCGACTTCGCGTGGCAGGCAACTGTTCTAGTGTTTGATGATGGAAACAGAACTGTAGAAAATTTTATCTGATTCCTATCCTATCGGCTTGAAGAAGGAACCAGTGAAGTTAGCAACATGAACACCAAACTGAAGCAAGAAAAAGTATGTCACGGTTGTTTGCCATCTTACTTACTCATATACTGAATACTTAAGTTAACGATAGTATTTTGTTTTTTAATTTGTACGAGGTAAGTGAGATGACGTAATTTTTCTTGCTTCAGTTTGGTGTTCACGTTGCAGACTCCTTTGAATATAACCTTCTTAGTCATCGGACTGTTAATCACGGACTGCTAACAGACCGAAGATACGCGACGTAGCTCTATAAAGGTATATGTATGATAAACATTAAATGACGGATCCTTTCTTTCCTCCATGTGGGCTTACTATGGATGCCTCTTTACTTTTTCAGCGAGCAGCTTTCAGTATTGACGAGTACCTATATTTGTCTTTTTCATCAATTTTCTTTTTTCAAATGATTGAAATAAACTCTCATATCTGACTCTTTCAGCGCTTCATTTGTATAAAATTCATATTGTATCCAATAATGCAAATGTCCAATGTGTTCAATAAATAAACAATATTCGTCGGGATTTTTATGAATTCATAATTTACTTAACATACGTAAGCGAAAAATTGCTCGCGACTTTATAGTGAAAATGTATGTTGCAATTGTGAAGCGCACTTGATTTAAAACGCGAAAATCTACGATAAAATCACTTACCTATCATAATATGCTACTCGACATGCTGGTTGATATTAAATCATATCATTGCTACGGCTTAACTGTAAGGCTGCTTTTTCAATAGAGTTGTGCAAGGATGTGTAGCGAGAAATGTGTGTTTGCTATGAACGAATATAGAATCACTTTACCTACCTAGTCTCGCTCAGAGCAGCTTTAGTAGAAACTACTCAGCAGGGTGAATTTTTTATACATCCAAAACAAGTGAAAGACAACAAACGACACAACTCACGTCTAGTATTGTCGAAAATATCTCAACCACGGTTTCGAACAATTACGATGTCCTTAACTCAAGAGTTTATGCCCGCAGAACCCGACGCTCACAGAGCTCTCAGTAATTGTCTGAAACCGTGGTTGAGATATTCTCGACAATATTAGACATGAGTTGTGCCGTTTTAGTTATGGAGAACACTCGCGATAGTTTTCAAAATCGTAAATAAATATGTGTGCTAGAAATGTGTTGCGAGTTTGCAAGGAATGTGTGCTCCGCTTCCACCACATCTCTTCCAACTAGCATCCGAGACAAGCCCGCTATATTCTCGTATAGCTCATCCGCGGACCGTGTCATGATGACATCACAGCAACAATGAATAGAAACTATTACTAACAGCAAGCTCATCTTCGTGGAGAAAACGCCCTAATGTGCACGCCTCATCGTCCGACCGAGTGTCAAGCTTGTCACTTGTCTTGTTAATAACTTACGTAATACGGCACGATGATCAGTAATAAGGGAGTAATTTAACCCCTCCGAGGTTTCTGCTATATATGGCAGTATCAACGCTTAACATCAACAAATATTTAAAAAATACTCGTGTGTTAATATAGTTTTGTTCATTATAGACTACCGTTATCTATTTACTGAACTTTTATCTAATAAACATTTGGTTCAAGATATTCGTTTTATTAAAAAACAACATTTGACCAATTTTCATTTCAGCTAGCAAAACAAACACCTCAACTGGCGGACGCATATCGAAAAATAATTTAATATTTCTGCGAAAGTATCTGAAGGGTCGGCGAACCCATAATTGGATTTAGCTTAGTTCAGTTTCAACCTACGGTCTCAATAAAGTCTCTCGGGTGAAGCGCTCGTACCTCTTTTAATTATTATTTCACCCACGTAATCAATTTCATAATATTATTCAAAAATAAGCCACTCGAAAAACTTTTTCAAAGAGTTGGACTTTTATGTTTCGACCTTTTATCTACAAAGACGTCCGAGGTTCGATTTCAGTGAAAGACCTTTATCCCATCAAAATAATAAGCTTCTATATTTCAAGGGCTTTATCGTATTTGACGGCCCGTATTAAACACCTTTGGAGCTTTCATTTAAACAATAATTAATCTCTGAAGAGCTTCTGAAGTTGGGCGTGCAACTGATGCAAGACAAAGCGGCGCAGGAAGCGTTCAGCCGATAGCGATAACAATACCTAATTATGTATATCATCAAAGTCTCAGTGAACGTAGCCGCTGAATCTTTCGATAATATTCGACTGACTGGCTTTTGCAACACAAACAGTAGACAACATACAAAATGTTTTACGTATAAATCGAATATAATAAATGTCGTGTTACCCGGTCCAGCCAATTAGTATACGGATTGTCAACTGAGTAAGCATATCAGTAATTCAGTAGGTACCAAAAGATAATATTATGTATAGATTCATCAACGTTTATAATAAGATAGTAAAGGTTATTTATATATCTAGTAGTCTTTCATTCGCATTACGGCCCCGTAAGTCAGTATCTAAAGCAAAAGTAATGACACAAAAACTGTGAAGGAACAAAAACATGTTTTTTCCGCGTTGACTCAACCACAACCTCAGCTTTCCGGAAAATATAATAAGAACCAAGATCTAACAAAATCGTGGGGATTGCTGAGCTTGGAATTAATGACTGTCATTATGACGCTTTCGCTGCTAAAACAAATAAAAAATGCAGCAGTGTCGTTTAGTTCAAAATATAAATTGGGGCAAGCGCCGCACTGGAATGGGTTGGGTTCAATTATGATCTTTTGCATAATTAATTATAGAGCGTTAGGATACTGAAACGTATAAGCTGAAATTATGTAATGGACATATTATGCGTCGTATGTGAAGGTATAACGTAGGTACCTACAATTACTGTTACGCATAGATCAAATTATATACCCTAATCTTAGCTGTTACGTAATCGAATATGTGATGCTCAAGTGGTCCAGATTAAATTTGTATTACATATTATTACATACCTACATATTACGCTACACTGACACTATAGGTATACTTCCAACTAATATTATAACCAAACTCAATACTCATTTATTCAAAAGGCTATAATGGATCACTTTTGTAATTCAATTTCACAATTTTATTTTACAAACTCTACCAAGATACGACAAGACCGCCAATTGTAACACTTCTTTCTATGTAATCTTAGTTCTAAGTTTATATTGTTGTATTTGTGTGAACAATAAAGAGTTTTCTATTCTATTCTACCATCCGTTCGGAATGCTCCTCTATGAGAAGAGCAAGCAAGAAACTCCCGAATTTCCACCTAGCATCATATTCTTGGACTTTTTAGTATTATGGTTTCCTCCCTCTGCATGATACGTCCAATGTCCATACCAAGACTCACCTTTCTTTTTCTGTTGCTTCTTTTAGAAAGAAAAGAAAGAAAGAAAAGAAATAAAGAAAAAAGTTTATTTTACAACTAGCTGCGCCCGCTGTTCCATAGCCTATGTGTTATTCTAGGGTCTAAGCTATCTCTATACCAAAATTCAGCTCAATCGGTCCACCCGTTTAGGCGTAAAGAACTAACAAACATACACACTCAATCACAAACTTTCGCATTTATAATATTAGTGTGATAACATAGGAAAAAACCAAATACAATAAAAATTAAGTACCTACAAGTATGCAATTGTAAAAAGGTATCTACTCGGCATATACATAATATGTAGGGGCAACCTACGCTGGTCTTCCGAAGATACAAATGCAGTGACGTCCAGGCAGGCCTAACACTACTTTTAGTAGGTCTGTACCTTACCTACCTACTTACAAAATAATATCATTAGGGGGCAGACTGAAAATCAGCAACCATGTTAAACCTGGTGTTAATATGGTTACCAGCTGAGTCTGCTCCTATTGCCTACAATGTATTTTTTCTTCTTGTAATAATTGTACTTTTTTTCATTATTGTTTTTTTTTGTGGCAATAAATGATTTTTATTCTTATTCTTATTAACCGAATATGTAAATGTACAATTCTAAGCTATTTAAGGCACTAATTTAAGAAAATAAGACGCCGAAACCGTTCGTCTTAGCATAAATGGTTCGTTAGCGCTAAGATTGTTAATTTTGTTATTTTAATCATTAGTAGGTAGCTAAACGTCGTTGGCATTTCGTGTAATTCCTCCCTTTCCTAACGCCATCGGCTTTTATTAAATACAAAAGCAAATTACGGAGCTTATAATATATCTAGATATACAAGATGCTGTTTAAATTTAATTCTAAAATTGTAGTACCTGTGTAAGCAGTTTTATTGTAGCTTTTATTATTATATTTAGTGACTGAAATCGCATCTCACGGGTCTCAAGACACATGCCGCCGCCTACTTTGAGACTCACTGACAAACCTTTATGGAATGCTGATATTTATCTAAATTGTAGTGCACTATGTAACATGCAAGTCTTTTTGGTAAATAAATAAATCATTCATTCATTCTTAATTTTATCATTTACCTTTTTTTTATTTGTTATAGGTTAACCTTTGACCACGATCTCGCCTGATCTTAAGCGACGATGCGGCCGTAGATGGCAGCAGACTAAACCTAGAAGGCGGGATAAATCCCTCCCTGACACTGAACATCATGCCGGAACACAGTCGTAATGACCGCTTGGCGACACGGTTTTGTCCAGTGGGTGGTAACTAGCCACAGCCAAACCTCACCGATACCACCAGTATAGCGAGTGGAAAAACCGCACATAATAATAATAATAAACATTGGTGTGGGCCGCACCAATGACTTGATTGGATTGGTTTCGAACTCGGTGATCCAAAATAAAATCAGCACCACATAACCCCTTGGCCACCACTGCTTCCAACCTATACTTCGTTTCAAAAACAAAGATATTTTTGCGGGGTTCGAAGGTTGTATATCTATGAAAATATCATAGATATATTCACAAAAACTGTTATATCCGATATATCTTATGATATATATCAGATATATTATGAAAAATATCATATATATATATATATCCAATTTATTAAGATATTGATCCTTTAAACCCTGCAAATTAGCTAAAAAATTATCTTCGTTTTTGAAACGTAGTATACTACTGATTTGTTTAATAAGTGATATATTATATACTTAGTCATACATATAATAAAAATGTTCTAATATGGGGTATAGGTATACAGAACGGTCCTTATCTATTTTACTATATTTCAAATCAAAGAGCTACATATTTTTAAATTCCAGCTCACTCCGTTCAGACAAAATATTAACGCTCCTTTCGCTTTACCGTTGTCTGGTATAAAATATTGTAAAAGTGGGTATTTTAATCTATGTGTAAAATAAACAAAATGTAAAACGCTGTAAAACACGTCTGTCATATCGAATCAGTGTGTCAAAATTTTCAGGTCACTGAACGACCTATGACATGACCTAACTGTAGTTTCAGCAGCTGGAATAAACGGCTTTAAGCTTTCGTAACACGCTTGACGCTTGTCATGTGAACAAGGCCTAAATTATTATGGTTCTCCGTTCCGTATTTGAACACGATGTACAATAAAATAGGACTAATACAATAGAATAGGAGGAATAGGTATAGGAGTCTAAAAGAGTTCGTATACATTTATCGATGCGGAATAAGCTTCAGCCTGAGATTAAATAAAAAGGGAAGATACGGTACGGACGCTCGCAAATGGAGCGCTCCAGTTAGGTTAACACACAATTTAATTTAGTCACAATCAGCGCGAGTCGGCGTGGCTACCGATACTTTCCGACCCAGCAGAACCAACTTTGGTTATAGCAACAATAGCGCGGTACCATATTAAAAAAAAATAACAAAATAAAAAGACAAAAAGAAAAGAGCACAATTAAAAAAAATAAGCTGATAAAAGCTGCTGCTGGTAATATAACAGCCGGTTTTGGTAGTAGTGCCTTTTGAGTGCAAAGGCCCTGCCAGGGTCATAAGTCGGACATTTATTGTGTGCATAGGCGGATTTAGGGGGGGGGGGGGCAGGGGGCCAAGGTCCCCCCAGAATCATTGTAGAGTTACGAATTTTGCACATATTTCATGGTAAAGATTATAGTTTTTTTCTCGGCGCTCGCAGCAAGCTGCTCGCGCACTTATTATTATGAATGTTTAAGGTTTCTAACAGCTCAGAGCGAGCAAAACACACATTTTTCGTAGTAAAAATTGTAATATTTTTGCCCGTCCGCACCTTGCCCCCCCCCCCAGAACCAAATCCTGGATCCGCCTATGATTGTGTGCAAGGACATGTCTGTAATCTGTATCTAGAGACTAGACGTATAAGTATGTGTACCAGACGTCTGGTTTCCATAGCGCAGACTTAATCATCTAATCGGTTTTTTGATCCAGTATTTAGTCCGTATTGTCTAACTTGGGTTGTTAACAATCACTCTAACATGTTAACATACATATATATTAGAGGTATATAACGGCATCATAAAACAATAAAGTTTAAAATCGGGTTTTATGTATGTCGGCTAGTATTAATGACCTCTAATGACCTCCCCTGCAAAAAATTAAAAACCTATTAAAATAAAAACCCTTTTAAAATGTAAACTAAACATGTAACCATACCTCGTATTATACTCAAAAGTTTTACAACCTGCTGAAGCGGGTTTCGACTCGATAAATGCGCGGACTCCCTAATTCAATGGAGAATACATTCTCATACGTTATCCCACTCGTATGATTGAATGACTGTTCGTTATATTCAGAATATTTAACGAGGTAAACAAGGGAGATGGCAAAACAACATACTAGTAACTATTCATTATGATCTACTGTTATTATGTTCCTTTAGGAGCTGGCAGCGTTCGTTAAAAATCCAATTTATTAAATAATACGAGGATCCAACATTTTTATCCGCGAGTTTTTAACTTCAAACATTTCAAGTTTAAAATTGGAAATCAACGTCCACGTTTTGTGTTTTCTACACATTTTAATTAACAACGGTATGGTAAGCTACAATATAAACTGAATACAAGGTAAACTGAACTCTGATTCACTCGTTTTAAATTACTAAATTCTTTTAGTTTTAACAAGCACCAATATGTTTTTTTATGAATACATCATTCTATATTCTCTTCAAAACGCACGGTTGCGCGGTTTTCTATAAAAATACATTTAGATTACAATTGTTTAAATTATTGTTTTTATTTTATCTTGTCTTGATAATTGTGCTGTCACAAAGTATGAACCTACGATTTCCCATCAGCTCTACAACACATCCTTAAGTCTACAAATTCACCAAGTTTTGGTGGAAAACTGGGAACAAAGTAACATCAATTCCAAAATGTCGCATCCATAGCATCACTTTAGTACAAGAACACATTAACAAAGATTAAAAGCAGCTCACACGACCCCAGAATAAGAAAAACAAAGCCACAGCTCGGAACGACGTCAACATTGATTTCCGTGCAGCTATTTACGAGAAGAGGAAGCTGTTGTAGCTATAACAATACAATTGTCCCTCAGTGTACAGCCGGCGTTATTGCGCTGCTATTACCACTCTGTGACAATGTGTTGCAGTACAATAGCTCTGTAGATGCCAGATTGGACAGCGTAATCTATTCATGGGAAGGGAGTGCCGAATATTGAACTCAGTTCCCTTATATTGACTGCCTACAATGTTGCTTCATTCTGGCTTTTGACACACGGCACAATGTCATTTAGGCACATTAGACACACGGCACAATGTTATAAAATACTAGCCCTGTTCCAGGTTTGGCTGTCAAATATAATTACGGTTTACAGTTTAGCAATTATAATCCCATTTTATGTATACTGGTGTATATCCGGCCCAGCATATAAGTATTGCCATCCAACGCAACAATGCTGCTTGCGTTCTGGGTACGCTGCCATCTGTCATTACTTTGGATTTTGTGTGAGCAACATGGGCTAAAACCGGGACTTTTTACAGCCGTACACAGAGATGTAAAAGCCCAACGCGCAGATAGCATTTTTAGCTTTTAATTTAAATGGATGATAGATACTTATTATTATTTATTATTAGCACAAAATAGTTCCATTGCACGGCAAAGGCCTCCCATATCTAATAATATTGCTGTGCAAAAATAATACTTAATGTACTGTTACAATAATTCCACGGTGCACGAGTGACTTTCAATAGAGAAAAGTTGTAGAACGGGGAATGCCTGACTACTAACTACTAACATTAAATAGCGAGTTAATGAGCAAATCTTTCTGGATTTATACTTGTATAAGAGACTTTATGAGAAAATGTGAACTCTCTCGGTAAATATATTTCTAGAGAGACTAGTAAACACTAATTAACTGAACTGTTAACATTCGGAATAATCGTAACATTATGAATTTTAGATCTCTTGCGAAACATATTTTCACTATTTATTCGATAAACAGCAGTATTTACAATGTACAGTACACCTTAAAAACTAAATACCTATCATTTAAAACGTATATAAATACAAAATACTAAATCAAATAACCCTATTGTAATAAGATGTTTTTTAAAATGTCAATGAATAAAAATATATTCAAGACTATCATCTTTTTCGATTACATCACAGTAAGATAAGGCGGTGAGCAAAAACTAGATAATTTACCTCTAGACAAGTAGTGGAAAATATAATTAGCAATTATAATGATTTCTGGATCGCGCAAATCTTTTTAACCGATTATCTGAACGGCTGCGCGGTAGCAGTAGCCATAATATTATTTACGAGTATGGTCAACGCACATCTATCCGCATTGACGCGCCGAACAAATCGAGTTTTGAATTCTTTATTAAAAATTTCATGAAACCTCGCACACTTGCCGGTGTTGATTCGTTCGAATCAGATGAAGAAGATTTTCTACATAAAAATATTTTCGGCGCGGTCGATGCGGATAGATGTGCGACCACCATTACACTTTTTTTAATTGTTTTCTTAATTGTTTTATTTTAATTATTTTAACTCTGATCCCAGATCACTAAATAAGTAAAGAACCTCCAAACGCGTCAGAAATTTATTGAAACCACGTTAAATGGACTGCGCTAACTCAATCGCTCGCTTTCCGGTTTGCATTCTCTATTGCAGTGCTACCCCGCGCTCCACTTCGTGCATTGTCAAATTCTCGTTCAGAAATGCTCTGACGTTTTGGGCTGTTTGAGAATTTGAGCAAGTGGAGCTGGCCTCTGAAACGTCATTTTCAACTGTACTGATAAATTTAAAGTAATGGAATAAGGGGTTACTTTGCGAATATCTACGCTAATATATTATATTAATCAAACATGCTTTACAATGGTAGAAATAATTCAAATACAAAAGAACACATGAAATCTGGTAGAATTATAATTAGTAGTAAATGGAATGGTAGACAGAACACATTAAATTTAATCAAGATCAAAAATAATAAAAATTTTTAATGTGTATTTTTTGTATTGGATGTGTTGTTAATTATTGTAAATACGAGTAAAGTGTTCAATAAAGTGTTATTTAATCTGAACAAGGCATATTATTTTGTATCTTTAAGGTTTGCGATTTTATTTCGAAAGAACTTTGCAGCAGGTAACACCGCGGGGCGGAGCTAGTATATTATATTAATCAAACGAGCTTATTTTCTTGTTTTTCATAATAAAGGCATAATTTGCCACATAACAGAATATAATAAATAAAATCTAAATATATAAAAGGAAAGAGTGACTGACTGACTGATCTATCAACCCACAGCCTAAACCGCTGGACGGATTGGGTTGAAATTTGGAACATAGATAGGCTTTACGAAGTAGACCTCCGCTAAGAAAGGATTTTGGCATGCGGGCAAAGCCGCGAGCATAAGCTAGTATAATATAAGTACCTACATATTAGAGCGGAATTAACACCAAATATCAAAATTTATTAATAACAAAAATCTAATCTCTCTAATATTTCTAATATTCAAATCATAAAACGAGCATACTAAGTCCCAGACTCCACATAATTCGAACTATTAACCTCAAGAAGCAACAGCGACTGATCAGTTAGCATACTTGACGTAGCTGGATGTTCACATACCACATAATCGCAGTTAAATGGCGAGCTAATGATCGGAGCGACGGTACGTGTGCTTCATTATGCTGAGAGTAGTAGCGCACTCGGCTGAGCTAGATGGCTGATAGCTCGATGGCTGGGGCTCGTGAGCTCGGATGCACAAATCAGTGATGTATGGGCTACGGTGCGGTGCCTCCGCGTTGCATTCGCTTCTTTTATCGCTCGACTCTCGTTTGCATTTGATTGCGGCTTGGGCTAAAACTAAAGAATAAGTTTAATGTTTTTGGAACGAAGTTCCTTATCGCGCGTTGTGAAAGGGGGCTAGACGGAAAAAAATCTTACGAAAAGTTGTCACGACACTTTTTGCTATAGTAAGCTATTGTAATCTGTGCGGCGTGCGCATGTTTCTCGGTCTCTCTCTCTCTCTCTCTCTCTCTCTCTCTCTCTCTCTCTCTCTCTTATAGAAAGCAAGCCAGATATTTTCATTAATCGAAAGGAACTTCGTTCCATCCGGGTGTCCCTTGACACCTCTCAAGTTTTTTTTTATGATAATGGAGTCGTTTAGGTTAAATTATATTAATATGACTTACATAGAGTTATGTATTCTACTCTATAAAACAAATCTGTTATACTTAATTTCAACCTACGCTTAGCCATTTGGACTGTGCGTTGATAGATCAGTCAATTAGTCACGTTTTTACTTTTTTTTTATTTAATCTGTAATACTAGCGAAAAGTGGCCTATGTGTTACTCTAAGATCTGAGTACCACTGCTTACCATGATTGATCCAATCGGTTCACCTGTTTAGAGTGAATAAGCAACAAACACACACATGCACACGTACTTTTATTTCCATAATAACGCGATCCCTCAGGTTAGAAGAAGAACCCTTGCAAGACCGGAAAGTGAGTGTAACTTATAACGGATGAGTTCGATAGTTTTGATGCTTCTTGGTTGAACTGAGACCTATAAGATGCGTCTTATTAGTAGAGGAGCCAAAGTGGAAATTTTCGCAGTTACTTGAATCCGACAGAAAATCATATGGGGAGAAAGCTTGCACCCCGAAATGTACCCCTATCTGAAAATGATGTGGAGGCTTTAACAAACCCTTCAGATTAACAATCTGAAAATTTTAAAGATTTAAATCTAAAATTGTCAGATTAACAAACCCGTCCATACAATTGTCAGATATTGTTAGTCAGGACTATTAAAACATCAAGCTGAACACTGCATAAAAATCTGGCGCGATTTTTTACTAATTCGACGGGCCACCCTCAGCAACTCTCCTATATCAAGAGTTCATATCTGATAGGGGTACAATTTAGGTGCAAGCTGTCTCCCTATATGATAATCTGACGCGCTCGAGTAATTGCCAAAACCCCCTCTCTGGCTCCCCTACTAGTAAAGTATGTTCTCATAAGGTAGGTACTCTCTTTGATCTTACGTATTGCTACATACATACATACGTGACAACATTTTTCCATTATTTTTCCTGCTTTATGTGGTATGTAACTTATTCTTATCTACTTTATTTCATTTAAAAGATAATGGGTACCACTCGTAATGCAGAGTCGTAAAAAATAAGATTGACCGAGCGAAGGGTGGTTTTAGAGTCAATTTAGAAAATAAGTAGGTAGGCACCTATAGATAGATAACATTTTATTGGAACACAAAAGAAAATGTACAATAACATCTTAAAAACTAAAAATTACTTAAAAATATAAAAAAATACTAAGTGTTACAATTGGCGGTCTTATCGCTAATAGATCTCTTCCAGACAACCGTACAGGTAGAGGAGAAAAAACATTATTGATATTCACATGGCCGTGTGCTTGGTACATTACATATTCATATGGGTGGTTAGATGGGTGACTGCATGGGGTGCTCCTATAAGAAACAAACTGGTGCTCATAACATGGTAAACTTTTAATTGGTAGCAGGTAGGTAGTGGTGTATAAGTAGCTCTTTAAGACGTACATCTATACGCAATACGCATTGAACGCGCCGAACAAATCGAATTTTAAATTTTGTATTGGAAATCTTCTTCCGATTCGGACGAATCGACTGCGGCAAATGTGCGAGGTTTCATGAGATTTAATATAAAGAATTCAAAATTTGATTCGTTCAGTGCGTTCGATGCGGATGTACGTCCACCTTTATTTACACTGGTAGCAGTGGCAATCACTATAATCTGACAAAATTAAAATGTGCTGAGTTACATAGAACCTTAACGTTAAAGGCGTTTTTTAACTCTGTCTCAATACATGGTTGGATAACACGACAACCTTTGGCCGTGTGATTGGTACCAGTAAAAAAGAGCCCTCTCTCTCTTGTTTAGACGAAGTATTTTGTTTGTATGACGGGTGCTTCGTTTTTCTATGCTGGATTTTTAACCGCATAGATGTAACAGGATTTTTGATGGATCTATTTTTGAGTGCAGTTTTATATTTCCTGACATGTTGTTTTTTCGTAGGTATTGTACAAGTTACCTTAACCCACGGTGGATGGATGTTTTCTTATTTATATTATTTATATAAAAAATAGTAGCACTACGTAGGTAGGTACCCACAACGGATTTGCATCGGACATATTTTTCTATAATGTAGATTATTAAAAATAATTATTGGACACGTTTTTTTATTTGTAATTTTAATACCGCAATAAATGACGTCACGCGTCATTACCAAAAACTTATAAGCGCTATATCTCAGCCATTTATTATTTTATTCTCAAACAAAAAAATACGTATCGACTATTTTTTTTTTTTAATTAAAATTGCGGAATAATTATATTTAAATTTTGTTGACCTTGTCCGATCCCCTATTTAATAAAAATTTGTTAGAAAATGTTTACTTATCTATGTACCTACAATTTTAGAGGTAGTAAACATATTTAAACAGAAGTGTGGTAGAACCTTTACATTTTTGTACTATTTACAACAATGCGGCCGTTTTTGCGACGAAACTTCGGTAGCGCAAGTTAATTAACATCACACTATTGAAATTATGGCTCATTCTCATGGAATCGATTCTCATCGTCACCTTCATGGCAATTCTTATTTATTGCTTATTTGTAATGTTTGTGTATAATATTGTATAGAGCTGGATAACACGAGTAAACTTTTATATAAACTATTTAAAAATCGTACGTTTCATTTTGAAGAAAAACAGTTTTTAAAATTTCGGCGCCACGAAAGTGATTCAGTCATTATTTTTTTACAACTTTTTCAAGTAAAACCCTTTTAAAAGACTAAATCTACCAAAAATGTACAATAAAACGACATTCTACGTAACAACAAACCTCACTACAGAAAAAAATATGCGTTATTTGAGATATTACTTTACCTTTCACTTTACTTTTTTATTAGTCAGAAATTTGGTATGCATGTATTAAAGCACTAACATAATATAGATAAGTACTTTTTACTTGGTAAAAAGGCCCTTTCTAAACAAAACAATACAAAAAAATCACATCCGTGGCTTAAAAATCACCTTCATGGTAAGAAACGCTATGAAGGTGATGCCACGCTGGTGACGAAAATATCCCTTTTTGGTAAAATTCTGAAAAGTTTAGGTATAATGTATAAAATAAAATACTACATCTTTATCTCGCACATTTTGGCGTTTCGAAAAGCTAGCTTTGATTTAAATAACTAAAATACAATGCATAAAAATGTTGTCCATGCAAGTGATCTGTACACTCATGAATAAATTGAAATTTAGCAATTATATTTTTTCCCACGGCTCGATAAGTCCTAGATCCTACTTCTACGATTGCAATACATGGCCATCATTGAAATGAATCGATCTCTGTTTTGGATTGTTGATTTTGTGTTTAACAGCAGCCGTTAAACTACGCAAATTTAGAGCACCTAAAATCGTGTGACCGCCGCATTATGTCATTTTAAATTCAAAGTAATAATGAAAGGCTTTTTTTAGACTGTATACCGTAAAGTGTATTTGTTTGCGAAAATTTTGGTATATGTTATATACATATACACCGAAATTTGTCAAAGTAGTGCCCAAATGTTTCACTACAACGGAAAGTGTGACACCAGGAGAATACGAAAAATGGCCCCGTTTTTGACCTTTCATGTTAAATTGTTGTATTATTTTTTGCGTCTATTATGACAATCTTTATTTATTTTGTAGCTTAATATATGTTTTATCTACCTTTCCAAAA
This sequence comes from Hemithea aestivaria, assembly GCA_947507615.1. Classification (NCBI taxonomy): domain Eukaryota; kingdom Metazoa; phylum Arthropoda; class Insecta; order Lepidoptera; family Geometridae; genus Hemithea; species Hemithea aestivaria. The sequence goes on from OX382323.1 coordinate 10,598,381, forward strand.
TTGATGTTTCTTTCTGAAACCGTTTAGTAAATATAACCGTGTGACCATTAAATTTGACCTAAAATGAGAATGAGCCTTATAACTTAATTACTATCGGACTCACTTAACTCGCATGACTGAATTGCAGACCCAATTAGAGTCTCATTCACAGATAATATTGTAAGTTTGATGCCACGAGTGCAGAAGAAAAAAGTTTAATTTATTATTTTATTCTAGGGGTTACAGACATCACACTAATATTCTTCTTCTTCTTTAGCCTCTTGTGGTGCATTTCTGCACATAGGCCTCTCCCAGTAATCGCCAAGCCGCTCCCAATAATCCAGTCACGTCCCGCATGTCCCCGGATGTCATCGACCCATCGTTTTGGTGGGCGCCCTCGTGGTCTGGTGTTCGCCCACGGCCTCCACTCCAGGACTCGCCGTGCCCACCTTTCGATGTTCATTCGAGCCACATGACCAGCCCATGTCCACTTCTGCTTCGCAATGGTTTCCACCACATCTCTCACTCGCGTTTTTTCGACTAATACGAGTACATTCATTCCTTTTGCGGTCGCGCAAAGTGATTCCAAGCATAGCTCTAATATTATACACACTAATATTAAAAGGGCGAAAGTATGTGAGTGTGTAAATTTGGTATAGAATAGTTTGACCCTGGAATAACACATAGGCAATAATACAGGGTGTAAAACCGCTGGCCGCAGATAGTACCAAATATTATCTCAATCTGGTCAACTGTTAAGGCGCAAAGAGGTGACAAAAGTACATTGACACATGCATAATTGAACATTTATAATATGACTAGCGACCTTCTCCGGATTCATACGCTCTATCTTACAAATATTATAAACGTGAAAGTTTGTAAGAATGGATGTCTGCATGTTTGTTACTCTTTCACGCCTAAACGGGTGGACTGATTAAGCTGAAATTTGGTATAGGGATAGCTTAGACCCTGGAATAACACATAGTCTACAGTACAGCGGGTAAACCGCTGGGCGTAGCTAGTATATACCTATAAACTTCATTTCTTCTGGAGTCGCTCTATATAGCACATCTAGATAGCAATCTAGATGATTTCAGCAGAAAGGTTCATTAAAATCCGTTAAGTAGTTTAAAAGATCTATGCAAACAGTCAGCGGAAGCGATATATGTATGAAATCATAGGATTATTATATACCTAATTATGTTTGGCGTACGACTACAAAGACAGCTGAGATTGAAAGTAACCCGTATAAAAATTAAATTAACTTGCGGTATCTATTGAGACACATAGTAGGTTCCATTACACTTTACACAGGAATGGTTCAGACCGCTTGTCACAAAGTTTCTCCTGATTCAGTTAATCCGGTAATGGGACACCTACAATGGCGGTTTTAGCCCTAAGTATCATGATTAGAGGTAATGGTAAGTACAATAATTGGAATGTAATTTATCAATTTATGGTAAAGAAATTTATGTGAAGCAATTAAAATCTTAATAAAAATAATGATCAGATCTTTTTTTTTTTTTTTATACGAGATAGGCCTACGTTTGACCACATCCCATCTGATGGAAAGTGAAAATGCGGTCGACGATGGATCACGTAAGATGCCTAGAAAGGTACCTATTCACTCGTGCCTTGAAGATACCCAAGTTGTACCGCTCGGGAAACACGGATGACGGCAAAGTGTTCCAAACGCGACCAGTTCTCATTAAGAACGACGAAGCAAAACGCTTGGTGCGGGCAGTAGGTAACGCCACTAAGTAAGGATGCCGCTTTGCCGTCTGCCGCGACGTCCGTCGGTAGAATGGGCTTGGAGGAATTAGTTCGTGTAATTCCTGCGCACACTCTCCAAAATGAATCCTATAGAAGACCGATAACGAGGCGACCATTCTACGGTGTTCAAGGCTCTGCAGCCGAGATTCCGTGAGCTTTTGGTCATCTACGAGCTTTTTGACACGTCTCTCAATCGACTCCAGTGTCTGAAGCTGGTTTTGGAGATCTGATTTTACAGTTTCATTATATTTTTATTAATCAGTATAGCTCCACTTATGTTCTCTTTATATAAATAAAAAAACACAGTCTTAATCAAGTTAGAATTTTCCAGAAAGAAAAACATGTAGACAATTTAATTTCAAACCTTTCCTCGTTTTGGTAAGTCTATTTATAATTATTAAAACTTTGGAAATATGTTCTCGAATCAATTAGTTACCTGAAATGTTAGGTGTGCATATAAAAACCAGCTGTAGAGCCTATTTTCGCCGCTTTCCGTACACATAGGTACCTTGAATACGAGCACCCCTAAGTGAATTGAGAATTGAGTTCGGGACGAACCGATTGTCACAAAGTTCTAACTGATTGAGTTAGCAAACCCGGTTTTGCGGCTGGTATTCAAATGATTTCATGTGAAATTCTGGTTTGTAGAAAATTTGTTGGGTGGACAATAAAATAGGCTTAGTTGCCTTCTATGAAGGTACTAGGTACCTATCCAGTTTGATAACTTTGTCCTATTTAGTCACACATATTTAGGTTTACAGCTTGGTTTCTGATTAGGGATTAGGCCGCCAATCATAAACCTTTTTTCTCTGTAGTGTATTTTTAAGCATATTCTATTGTGTATGGTGTGCAAAGAGTTTTCTATTCTAATCATAGGACTATATATAATCTTATCATTAGTTAAATTAATTTGTGCTGTAAGCTGTTTTGTTTGGTATGATATAAATAAATAAAATATTAAAATTGTAATATGCTTATATGTATCTCTAGAATAATTATCGACCGAGCGAAGCGAGGTCTTAGAGTCGAGAGCCGCGAAAAGCCTGCGTTTTGACCAGTTTAGCGGTTGACCTCTGGCGCTTAGGTTTGATCGACATTTACTCGAAAACGGTTTATCCAAATTAAATGAAACTTTACACACAAGTTAGATAGGTTAATAGAATAATTTTAGTGAAAAAAATAGCGAAATAGACCTTAGGGTTGCAGAGATATAGGTGACTTAAAGTCTTTACGATAGGTCTGACGATAATTTCAAAACTGGTGCTCTGATATTTTTTTTTCTAATATACACACATTTTTTATAACCTACATAAATATATTATCAAAAGTGTATGTTTGTATGTATGTTTGTTACGCGATAACTTGAAAACCGATGGTCCAATTTTTATGAAACTTTGCAAATACGTAGTTTAAGTCAATAGAATTTTTAAGTTCGAACATCAGCCAAATCGGTCGAAGGGTTCTAGAGTTATAGAAAATGCTTAATTACAACGTTACCAAAGTTCCAATCTTAATGGAACTTTGCGAGCAGGTAGTATAAGCTAAAAGAATTCTCATGTTCAAAAATGAGCCAAATCGATCCAAGGGTTGTAGAGTTATAGAGATGACTAAATTATAATGTTTTGCACAATTTGTTAGGTACATTAAGTTTAAGAAAGATCCTACAGGCAAGAAAGAGCAGGCAAGTAGATCAAGCTAAAGAATTAATAGCGATAAAGTCCAATAATTCGAGAATTTCAAGCAATTTATCTTATTTTCAATAACATTATTTTTTAGTACATTGCGTAATACCCAGTCTCCCGTAACTTCCATACATTGAAAAAATGTATGAGATTCCTTGGAGTCACGTTACCAACGCAAGGAAGCAAGTACCAACATAAAAAATAGTTTATTTTTTCTTATACACCTCCTTTGAACATTGACAATAAAAAAAACAAAATCAAAATTGACAATTCAATGTTTGACGTTGTTATTTGTTGATATTTTGTAACGTGAGTTAAAGTTTAAAAAAGATTGTTTTTTCTGCTTTAAACATTCGAGTTTCTGGGCTGGACAGTCGTGTTTTTAGTTTATATTCTATAGATTTTAGTTCGTTATAGTTTTTGGTTAGATAAAGATATTGTACAGATAAAGTTCGTAATTCTTAGTGCCTGTTTCACGAAGAGACTGAAGAGTTATCGGCTCATCATGAGTTGGAACTCGCGCTCCGTAAATCTTATATAGTATGGAATCAGCTACAGTATTCTTCGCATCGTTTCCATTGGATGAAAACAGGTAAGTTATAAGCAACAAAATATAATCAATACTCACAAACAGCCACCAATTGCTTTGGAGTAGGTACTTTTTTCCTACAAACTGTCCACCAACATTTATGAGGAACAGACTACCTTGGTCGACTAGGCAGGTGCCCCAACACCAGTTATTCTACCGCCTGAGCAGTGATATGCAAACATTACTGTGCTTCGGTAGGAGAGCACTGTAACTAATGAAATTACTGGGTTGAAGAGTCTAAACATCTTATGACTCTCAAGTGAGAAGTGTTGGCGCAGTGAACCCATTTGTAAAATCCTGGGTAGCACTATATTATATTGCAGCGTTATTTCTTACCAACAGGAGAGCGTCTTGCTGGTCTTCTTAGTACGTTGTTTTAAAAAAAAAACCTTGTATGTTTTACAGGTGCAGTGGCTAAGAGTTGTAGAGGATCCTGAGCTTGTTTTTCGGCCCATTAAAAAACTAAGTCGGATTAAGTTTAGTTAAGTTTTTTAACGATATAAGATTCGATAAGACCGATAATTCTTGAAAAAATTATTATTTATTCCTGATTCCTATATTATAACTGCTTGCGATGTACAGTAATATAAAATACACGTTTTTAATTTTATTGTACACAATATTTGTATATATTTTTATTAGCACATTAATTGTAAAAATAGAATTAATAAATTAAATTAAAATATTATAAAATAACATGGCTTTTCGTTATTTATAAAACTTAAAACATATAATAAAATCATCAACTATCCCGTCCAACGGGTCGCGCCGACTATTGATATATTTTTATCGACCTGGCCATCACTAACAATCGACACTACCCATCACTAAGCAATGTCATACAGCAGTGCAGGCAACATCAGAAATCAAATATACATTTTACTTTTGGGTTGGTAAGGTGACTCCAATGAATTCAGTACATTAGGCGATTTCATTTTTTTTCTTCGGAGTTGACACTCTTCTTTATATGCTCAGTGGTAATAGCTATAATTGCGTCAATTATAGTCCGGCCGCCTAAAGTTTGCTATTAAGCTAGGTGTCACATACATGTAGGTAAGTACACGTTTTGTGCTGTTTTTTTTAAATCTTTTTATAAACCTCATTTCGCTCGATCGATAAAATATAATGTTATTTAATTTAAGTAAAATAAAAATAAAGTAAAATAGTTATTTAAAATAAAAACCTTATTAATAGCGTTATTTTATACCCATCGCTAATGGCAAGCAACCAAAGTTGGATATAATAGTATAGGCAAATTATAATATAATATTATTATGACGACATAACTACGTCACATTGCCTAAAATTTTGTATAAATTATCCCGAACACAATGTACCGGACTATAACTCGCTGTCAAGTAAAATAATATTTTACAGTGGCCGTAGCATGCCAAACGAGATCCCGCTGAAATGTCAAGCGTAGAACTGTCATGCCATACATTGTAATTTTGTGAATGTATGGGATGACAGTTCTACTCTTGAAGTTTGGTCGGGATTCTGTTCGGCATGCTACGGCCACTGGCAAAACACGAAAGTGGAGACCATAAACAATAATAAGCAGGCAACAATGTCTGTGGAAGTGGTGATAGAATAAAAAAAACTCGCTGAATCCTTTTGTTATAAAATATAATTTAAATACATAATTTATATGAATACATACGAGTACATATATCATCGACCGAGCAAAGCGAACTCATAGAGTTGAGAGCCTCTACTTTTTCGCTGGCAGTAAGGTTATTTGAGAAGTCTGTCTGCATAACTTTTTAAAACTTAGAGTTATTGTTTGTGCCGGCACATTCAACAATAAAGGTGCACGAGCACACCATAATGCATCACGGGCCGCTGGTGGCTCTCTTCAAAAAAGTCAGCAAAATGTTGAGATCACTACGTACGCGCCCATCCAAATACGTACGCACATAATATTGCTTAACTTCGATGTTTACGTACTTTAAATAGGGCCATTTTTAAATGAATTAATTCAAATGTATAGCTTTCAGAAATTTTCCCGAATTTAAAATATATGTACTTATAGTCTGCCAAATTTCATAAATATATGGTAAAAATTGTAGGTACGTTTTTGAAGGATAAACGGGTGGATTTTTTTCTACGTTAACTTAGAAGTTTAATTTTACGGGTACCAAGCGGCCATAGACCTGTGTATTATGGTAAAAATATACAATTCTACGGGATGTAGAGTATAAATGGGTCTTGACAGACATACGGATGACCAAGTGATCCTATTAGGGTTTCGTTTTTTCCTTCAGAAGAACGAAACTCTAAAAAGGATTATATTCTAAAAATCTCGGTACGTAGATTTATTGAGTTTTAATTTCTCTGAATTTTTGTATTTTGAGTTTTAATATTAATGTTAAAGTTCTTGTATTAGGATATATTTTGTCGAGGCCTAAAGTCTAAGGTTTACCACGGAAATTGGGCTGCGAGGTCCCAGTTCGAGGCGAACTACTAGTTATATTTAGCAACACAGGATCACAATTTTGTTACCACAAAAAGGGCCCAATCCACATTTTGCAGACTAGGACCTCCCACACATCCCAGTTCTCTCGTACGCTTATCTGTCACACCTACAAAATGTGAAATGATCATTTTGAGTTTTAATATTACATATTAATATTATAATATGTAAAAGTGGATATTTTCCATGATTTATAAAAACAATGGAGATTTTTAAAAGTACTTAGTAAGAAATGCTCCGTGACAATCCAGGTCTTAGTGCGTTTTGGCTGTAATACAGTTAGAACTAAAAGCATTTGTAAACTAAATAAATATCCTCTTTTAAAACGGTATCTGCAAAATCAACCTCTACCATAGGCGGCAACGCCCCAATAAAACGGTAGTATTGAAAGCGTCGATAGGCGACAGTATTAACCAGTTTACAGGTGGGCTGTTACTTTTTTGTCGCTTTTTATATTGAGAAATAAAATTGCGGTTAGATTTTTTTTGCTAAAAATTATCAGCATGTTGTTTGGTGTAAAACAAAGCATGCTTATCAATTTTAGGTTCATTGAAGCGTGAGTTTCCAAATATTTGTTTATTTTAACTCTTATCGGTATTATCTCAGTCGCTGCTTTTGTCAACCTCCGTTCCAGTAGCATCTACCGGTCACCTCGGGAAGATAGAGTGATAGTGTCATTTAAAATTCCGTTACAAGTTGAAGTAGCTTCTTAAGCAACAAAATAACTTACGTGTACTTTTCGTAATATTGTGGGAGTATTCACATAGTAAAGCATAATGCATTATGACTGTAATTTACTATCGCTTACTGAAAACGTTATTGCAAGCGCTGATGTACTCGTCCCGTTATGAGCTTACTCGTGTATGCTAAAAGGGTCAGTCATGATAAGCTTTCACATGCAACAGCGGTGTATAAAAACACAGTCCAAACTGTCATAATGGTGAGTTGGAACTTAGTATTGAAGACCTATTTCTTTCCGGGAGAATAAAGGCCTACTAAAAGTGGCTTCACTAAGTTAGATCCCACTAGCTTTCTGAACATTACAAATCTATGGCACCTACGTCGTTTAAAGGCGCATCGCTGGTCTGACAGTAACGATGATCGATTGCTCGCTGACTTCCCCTGTAATATCCGACACTGGACCACCAAACACCCACTGGCCGTCAACCCTTGAACTGTGATCTCTCGCAATCGTGTACACATTTCAACAAAACTTTCATCTTAAACTAACTATTCTAAAAGCACTTAAGTTGGCTGTTATCTTTCCTGTTTTACTACAGTTACTTCATTATCATGAATGAAGGAAGATGTTGTAGTAGAAACTTAGAGAGGATATTAGGTACATTATATCAAATTGATAGGTAATAATTGGAGTTATTAAGTTCATTCATTATCTTTATTATTAATAGCTCAACGGTGCCTCGCAGGTTGAACTTTTATGTCTTAGGAACACCTATCAAAAACCTCGGTTTAGTCAGTGTTAGAGCGACATTGAGGTTATTTACCGTCCATTTAGAATGTCACGACATATTATAATTATAAGAATCTCGTGTCACTATGTTAGTGATCGTCCTTCGATTGAGCACGACCGTTTTTTACAGATCGTTTTTGTAAGTAAAGGAACCTTTGGTAAGTACCTACTTTTGTAAATGGGTCGTCAAGTGTTTTTCAACAGACGCAGACAACGTTGCATGGGTTAGCTCATAGATGTAATTTCATTGCATTTATGATCTCGTTTTTTGGTACTTGGTTTTTACCTGCTCAGCAAATATTATGTAAATGCATTTAACAGGAGCCAACAAGAGCCAAAACAGCCAGAGCCGTCAGGCGTTCCGAGTTACCTAAGTATTTACCTGCAAACGTATCAAACCCAATTTAATTAGGCAACGTGCATTTGGAGTTCTCTAAGTTCCTGACACAAATTCGTACAGGGTACCTCTAATAATATCATGTAGGTACTAGCAACATACGTCCGCTGTCTCCCACAATCGCTTCCGTTCCGAAGTTTAGGCTCAGTCTATTCATGCGACTACCGCAGCTAGAACTAAGTAGGTAGCGCACACTGATAGGTGTAAACATAGTTACCGTGATTTGACGTAAAGACTAGGGAATCAAAAAATATAATATCTAGTATTATACTGACTCCAAGCTCGCTTTCGATAAGGGAGACGCACATTTTAGTTAATAACTTAGACTTTTCCTTCAATTTTAAATTCCGTTAAAAAGTAAAGTGATTTCAGTAGATATATAATAATATTACATCTTTTCGTATTATTTAATTCACTGAAATCCCTGCCATATCTAAGTAATAGGCAACCGACAACCTCTAGTGGTCACACACTTTGCGTCGCAGTGTCTAACAAAACAAAACAATGTGACAAAAGCATTTTTATAATAAGAATTTGACACTTGCTTATTTATAGGAAGGTTGTTATTCTGCAATTCTGCAAATTCTGGTTGCAATTCGATTTTTACATTATGATTTTATTTAGACACAGGTCCGCTCCTCTGCTCTTTTCTGGACAAAAAAACGTATTCATTAGTACCTATCAGTTTAGTTATTACCTATAGGGCGCGGTATTTTACTGTTTTAATAACTGCGTTAATAACATATAACATGGACGAATCCTCTTCCGTAATTATTGTGGAGAGTTTCTAAACAGTTTCTACCTCTACCTTTAGTTACATTTGCTTGTGAATCGCAAAATTCCTGAGTATTTCATAATTACTAGTGCCTGCCTGTGCTGAGTTATTACGAAACCAGCTTGTAGTTTTTATTAAAGAAAATACAGAGTGCTCAGTAATTCCACCACATTTATTTATCAAAATAAACGGCAAAATCAATATTTTACAATTTGTGTTCAGCGATAAAATATGATTGAAAATTATTTTCGACCGAGCGAAGCGAGGTCTTAGAGTCGAGAGCCGCGAAAAGCCTGCGTTTTGACCAGTTTAGCGGTTGACCTCTGGCGCTTAGGTTTGATCGACATTTACTCGAAAACGGTTTATCCAAATTAAATGAAACTTTACACACAAGTTAGATAGGTTAATAGAATAATTTTAGTGAAAAAAATAGCGAAATAGACCTTAGGGTTGCAGAGATATAGGTGACTTAAAGTCTTTACGATAGGTCTGACGATAATTTCAAAACTGGTGCTCTGATATTTTTTTTTCTAATATACACACATTTTTTATAACCTACATAAATATATTATCAAAAGTGTATGTTTGTATGTATGTTTGTTACGCGATAACTTGAAAACCGATGGTCCAATTTTTATGAAACTTTGCAAATACGTAGTTTAAGTCAATAGAATTTTTAAGTTCGAACATCAGCCAAATCGGTCGAAGGGTTCTAGAGTTATAGAAAATGCTTAATTACAACGTTACCAAAGTTCCAATCTTAATGGAACTTTGCGAGCAGGTAGTATAAGCTAAAAGAATTCTCATGTTCAAAAATGAGCCAAATCGATCCAAGGGTTGTAGAGTTATAGAGATGACTAAATTATAATGTTTTGCACAATTTGTTAGGTACATTAAGTTTAAGAAAGATCCTACAGGCAAGAAAGAGCAGGCAAGTAGATCAAGCTAAAGAATTAATAGCGATAAAGTCCAATAATTCGAGAATTTCAAGCAATTTATCTTATTTTCAATAACATTATTTTTTAGTACATTGCGTAATACCCAGTCTCCCGTAACTTCCATACATTGAAAAAATGTATGAGATTCCTTGGAGTCACGTTACCAACGCAAGGAAGCAAGTACCAACATAAAAAATAGTTTATTTTTTCTTATACACCTCCTTTGAACATTGACAATAAAAAAAACAAAATCAAAATTGACAATTCAATGTTTGACGTTGTTATTTGTTGATATTTTGTAACGTGAGTTAAAGTTTAAAAAAGATTGTTTTTTCTGCTTTAAACATTCGAGTTTCTGGGCTGGACAGTCGTGTTTTTAGTTTATATTCTATAGATTTTAGTTCGTTATAGTTTTTGGTTAGATAAAGATATTGTACAGATAAAGTTCGTAATTCTTAGTGCCTGTTTCACGAAGAGACTGAAGAGTTATCGGCTCATCATGAGTTGGAACTCGCGCTCCGTAAATCTTATATAGTATGGAATCAGCTACAGTATTCTTCGCATCGTTTCCATTGGATGAAAACAGGTAAGTTATAAGCAACAAAATATAATCAATACTCACAAACAGCCACCAATTGCTTTGGAGTAGGTACTTTTTTCCTACAAACTGTCCACCAACATTTATGAGGAACAGACTACCTTGGTCGACTAGGCAGGTGCCCCAACACCAGTTATTCTACCGCCTGAGCAGTGATATGCAAACATTACTGTGCTTCGGTAGGAGAGCACTGTAACTAATGAAATTACTGGGTTGAAGAGTCTAAACATCTTATGACTCTCAAGTGAGAAGTGTTGGCGCAGTGAACCCATTTGTAAAATCCTGGGTAGCACTATATTATATTGCAGCGTTATTTCTTACCAACAGGAGAGCGTCTTGCTGGTCTTCTTAGTACGTTGTTTTAAAAAAAAAACCTTGTATGTTTTACAGGTGCAGTGGCTAAGAGTTGTAGAGGATCCTGAGCTTGTTTTTCGGCCCATTAAAAAACTAAGTCGGATTAAGTTTAGTTAAGTTTTTTAACGATATAAGATTCGATAAGACCGATAATTCTTGAAAAAATTATTATTTATTCCTGATTCCTATATTATAACTGCTTGCGATGTACAGTAATATAAAATACACGTTTTTAATTTTATTGTACACAATATTTGTATATATTTTTATTAGCACATTAATTGTAAAAATAGAATTAATAAATTAAATTAAAATATTATAAAATAACATGGCTTTTCGTTATTTATAAAACTTAAAACATATAATAAAATCATCAACTATCCCGTCCAACGGGTCGCGCCGACTATTGATATATTTTTATCGACCTGGCCATCACTAACAATCGACACTACCCATCACTAAGCAATGTCATACAGCAGTGCAGGCAACATCAGAAATCAAATATACATTTTACTTTTGGGTTGGTAAGGTGACTCCAATGAATTCAGTACATTAGGCGATTTCATTTTTTTTCTTCGGAGTTGACACTCTTCTTTATATGCTCAGTGGTAATAGCTATAATTGCGTCAATTATAGTCCGGCCGCCTAAAGTTTGCTATTAAGCTAGGTGTCACATACATGTAGGTAAGTACACGTTTTGTGCTGTTTTTTTTAAATCTTTTTATAAACCTCATTTCGCTCGATCGATAAAATATAATGTTATTTAATTTAAGTAAAATAAAAATAAAGTAAAATAGTTATTTAAAATAAAAACCTTATTAATAGCGTTATTTTATACCCATCGCTAATGGCAAGCAACCAAAGTTGGATATAATAGTATAGGCAAATTATAATATAATATTATTATGACGACATAACTACGTCACATTGCCTAAAATTTTGTATAAATTATCCCGAACACAATGTACCGGACTATAACTCGCTGTCAAGTAAAATAATATTTTACAGTGGCCGTAGCATGCCAAACGAGATCCCGCTGAAATGTCAAGCGTAGAACTGTCATGCCATACATTGTAATTTTGTGAATGTATGGGATGACAGTTCTACTCTTGAAGTTTGGTCGGGATTCTGTTCGGCATGCTACGGCCACTGGCAAAACACGAAAGTGGAGACCATAAACAATAATAAGCAGGCAACAATGTCTGTGGAAGTGGTGATAGAATAAAAAAAACTCGCTGAATCCTTTTGTTATAAAATATAATTTAAATACATAATTTATATGAATACATACGAGTACATATATCATCGACCGAGCAAAGCGAACTCATAGAGTTGAGAGCCTCTACTTTTTCGCTGGCAGTAAGGTTATTTGAGAAGTCTGTCTGCATAACTTTTTAAAACTTAGAGTTATTGTTTGTGCCGGCACATTCAACAATAAAGGTGCACGAGCACACCATAATGCATCACGGGCCGCTGGTGGCTCTCTTCAAAAAAGTCAGCAAAATGTTGAGATCACTACGTACGCGCCCATCCAAATACGTACGCACATAATATTGCTTAACTTCGATGTTTACGTACTTTAAATAGGGCCATTTTTAAATGAATTAATTCAAATGTATAGCTTTCAGAAATTTTCCCGAATTTAAAATATATGTACTTATAGTCTGCCAAATTTCATAAATATATGGTAAAAATTGTAGGTACGTTTTTGAAGGATAAACGGGTGGATTTTTTTCTACGTTAACTTAGAAGTTTAATTTTACGGGTACCAAGCGGCCATAGACCTGTGTATTATGGTAAAAATATACAATTCTACGGGATGTAGAGTATAAATGGGTCTTGACAGACATACGGATGACCAAGTGATCCTATTAGGGTTTCGTTTTTTCCTTCAGAAGAACGAAACTCTAAAAAGGATTATATTCTAAAAATCTCGGTACGTAGATTTATTGAGTTTTAATTTCTCTGAATTTTTGTATTTTGAGTTTTAATATTAATGTTAAAGTTCTTGTATTAGGATATATTTTGTCGAGGCCTAAAGTCTAAGGTTTACCACGGAAATTGGGCTGCGAGGTCCCAGTTCGAGGCGAACTACTAGTTATTACAAGGTGACTTTGCGACGACCATAGCAAAAAGGGAAGAGAGAGAGAACAGACTAAAAATATAGACTATAGTATTGCTATTGATTGACCTCAGTTATCTGTCAGTCATTACATCAATCTTGTTTGAGCGTGTAAGGCATACAATACATAAACCAATAATTAATTCTAACACTTCCCCTTATGCCTTACAAGGTCACAATGCTATAACAATACACTTTGTCTCAAGTATAAAAAAAAAATTCAATTCACACACATAAAACTTGAGACTCTACATTACATATTTCAGTCAAGTATATAAACATAAAAAAAACTTACTTTACATTCATAAGTTTTGTAAACTCTACATGCTTTACAGAACTCAGCGCTTTTGTAAATACATCTGCTATCATTTTTTCAGTTGATAGGTATTCCACTGTCATTACTTTCTTAGATATTAAATCTTTTACAAAGTGGTATCTTATATCTATATGCTTAGTGCGCTTGTGACAATATTCTTTTACTTCAAGGAGTTTATGAGCGCTTTGATTGTCATTATATATTACAATATTTAATTCCCTGCACAAAATCTCTGATAAAAAGTTTTTAATGAAGCAGATATCTTTACTAACATCACTAATGGCTAAATATTCTGCTTCAGTGCTGGAAAGCGCTACACATCGTTGTTTGCGTGATTCCCAGCTCACAGTATTATTTCCCAGCTTTATAATAAAACCTGTATAAGATTTCCTATCGGTACAATCATTGCCCCAATCAGCATCCGTAAAAGCAGCTATTTTCAATTCATTACACTTTATATAATATAAACCATAGTGAATAGTACCCGCTAAATAACGCAATATGCGTTTTGCTGCTAGCCAATGACTTTTTCCAAAGCTATTATTGAACTGGCTAAGCTGACTACAGGCAAAAGAAATGTCAGGTCGAGTGCAAACTGACAAATACATAAGACATCCCAGTAACTGCCTGTAGTGATATTGATCATCACACAAAACATCGCTTTCAGAATAATTTAATTTACAATTAACAGGCATTGGTGTGGATACTGTTTTACATTGTTCCATACCAAAACGCACAAGCAAACGTTTAATATACTCTGACTGGTCAAGTTTTAAGATTCCTTTTGATCTATCTCTAGTAACATTTATTCCAAGACAGCTCTTTAAACTTCCTAAGTCTTTAACATTAAAATTTTTGTCTAACAAATTAAATACTTCTTTCTTATTTGAGCTATCTCTGGTTGAAAAAACATAAAAATCGTCTACATACAAAGCTATTATACAGACATCTTTATTAGATTTCTTTATGTATACACAGGGCTCACATTTACTCTGAACATATCCTTCGCTAGTTAATAAGTCATGAACCTTACAATTCCATATTCTACTAGCCTGTTTCAAGCCATATATGCCTTTTAATAACAAACAAACTTTACTTTTATCTCCATTATCAAAACCGGGAGGCTGCTCCATATAAATTGTCTCATTTAGCTCACTATTTAAGAAAGCTGTGGCAACGTCAATGTGACTAATATCATAATCTAACTCATTTGCCAATGAAAACAAAATTCTCATAGTAGAGTGACGGACTACAGGTGAAAAAGTATCGCTATAATCTACTCCATGAACCTGAGTAAAACCCCTGGCGACTAAACGAGCTTTGTACTTATCAAATCTACCTGATGCATCATGCTTTCTTTTAAAAATCCACTTACATTTGACAACATTCTCATGTAATGGTCGGTCCACCAGTTTCCATACTTTATTACTCACTAGTGAGTCATACTCACTCTGCATGGCAGTCTTCCAGTCATCACCATTAGAACACGAAATGGCTTCTTCATATGATTCCGGTTCATCGAAACAATTGCCCTGTGCAATCATAGATACATAATCCTTGTACCTCAGTGGCCTACGTGTACTACGCAATGGCCTTCCAGTAGAAGAGACAGGCATTTCAGGAACTACTTCCCCTCGAACTGGTGCCACACGCGGTGACGTCACAGCCTCTCCAGGCGTGGCACTCGCGGGCGACTCAGCGGAGCTGGCCTCGTGCTCGCTACCAGTGCAGTATTCATCATCTGCTGCATCTGAAATTATCATAGAATCTTCATTAATTTCATTCATATTGTCATTATCATCATTACTGAAATTAATAATTGCATTATTTAAATTAATATTCTCATTATTAAATGTCATCTCATCATAAAATAAAAAATCATTATAATTATTATTTACATTATCAGTATAAAACTTATTTTCCATAAAAACAACATTCCGAGATAATACAATTTTTCTACCGGGGTCGGATGGATCAGCTAACCTATAACCCTTGGAGGTCTCACTATAACCCACAAATATATACATCTTACTTCTTGCATCAAGTTTTTGACGCCTTTGCTCTGGAACTAAGGAGTATGCAATGCAACCAAAAACCCGAAGGTGACTAAGGTCTGGTTTAGACCCAGTCCACAACCCTTCTGGAGTATGACCGGACAACGCCGAAGTGGGGCTCCTATTTTTTAAATAAATTGCTGTCATAATAGCCTCTCCCCAATATCGTTTGTCTAAGCCTGCCTCCTGCATCATGCATCTCGCTTTATCCATCAAAGTCCTGTTGAGCCTCTCAGCAACACCATTTTGCTGACTACAGTAAGGTACTGTGGTCTGATGAACTATACCCTCCTTTTTCATAAAAGCTGAAAATGCATTGTTACAATATTCACCACCCCCATCGGAACGAAGAACCTTTATAAATAAACCTAACTGCTTTTCCACAAGAGCTTTAAAATGGAGAAAAGTAGACATTACCTCAGATTTTTTCTTAATCAGGTACCCAAAAGTCTTCCTCGTGTAATCATCTGTATAGGTTACCAAGTATCTCGCACCACCCAAGCTGCACTCCTGCATCGGTCCACAGACATCTGTATGCACTAGCTCCAACGGCTTGCTTGCACGCTTTGCTTCACCTTTCGGGAACGGCTTGGCTGTCAATTTGCCTTCAAGGCAGGAGATGCATTCCTGTGGAGTGTCATTATTATAACCAACACCAGTTGCAAGTTCCCTAAGAGCATGCATACCACTAGATCCCATGTGTCCTAGTCTCCTATGCCAAAGATCAACAGATCTCGGATAAACAGCATCTGCAGCACTCTGTGTCCCTTGCCTCTCATGCAAAGGCTTGAGAGTACTTACCCCATTGTGCGCTATACTTTCACAACTGTTATTATGTGATGACCCAACTAACATACACACACTTCCATTCAGCTTATACATACCATTTACATAAGAAGCAGTTGCTATAGGTTCTTTATTATACTGATCAAAAATAAAACATCCCTTGCTATCAAAAGTAAGTGTGAACCCTTTCTGTGTAAGCCTACTCACAGAAATAAGATTTGCTACAAGTTGAGGAACATATAAAACATTCTCAAGTTTTCTTACCGAATTGTTTGTGTTAATTATTATGTTTCCAACACCCATGCATTGAAGTTTTTCATCATTTGCTACAGTAATACTATTATTAGAGTCTTTACACGATGTGAAACTATCAAAAACACTCTTGTCATTGCACATATGAGCTGAGCTACCAGAGTCTATATAAAAGTCCTTGTCACTTTTAACCATAAAAGCTGCCGCCAAACATGTTTTATCTGAATTATCTTTCTTTTTGTCATTTTTTAACTTGAAGCATCTTGATTTAATATGTCCAGGCTTCTTACAATAATGACAAATGATCTTAGGTTTTTCTTTGCGGTGACTGATAAATGCAGCATTAGTCTCTGGTAAGGAACTTTTTCTGAATTCTTCCTGTAATAATCTTGCTCGAACAAGCTCACTTGATAGGTTGCTGGTAAGATTAGCAGTTTCCAAGTTACTGACGAGTGCATCGTATTCCTGAGGTAAGCCGCTTAATAGGATTTCGGCAACTTCCGCATCTTCTATTATTTTTCCAATGTCAGATAATTGTTGCACTAATGTCATTACAGTTTCAATGTATTCAGTCATAGTACCATGACTAGAAAAATCCAAACGATGCAATCTTCTGAGCAGAGTTACCCGACGATATAGGCCTTTATCCTCAAATACATTTGCGAGGTTATTCCAGGCGTCTTTGGCCATAGTTGCCGAACGCACAAATTGATGGCAATTGGGCTTAATTGCCAAACATATCCTCGCCAGTGCACGGTCATTTCTTACAGGATCCACTTCAGTCCCTTCAACCGCGGGCCACAAACCTTCCAACTTCAAAGTCATCCTCATAACAAACTTCCAGGAGTTGTAATTGCTGACTCCATCTAATTTTTCGATTGACGCGACAGATAACGCCATGGACATTGACGCCGCCGTCAGCACGCCAACTTGACCAATGTTTTCAGGGACATTGTTGGTTGCCATTTTCACGATCTTCTTTCGTTCTTAATCAAAATATACGGCCCCGTCCCAATATTAATCTCCAATGTTTCACTGCCGAATATATATCGCCGAATATAATCTTGAAGCGCAATAATGTGGTGGAATTTGCTATCTTTGCGTTTTACTGGGCAGATAACCTATTAAAGAAAATACAGAGTGCTCAGTAATTCCACCACATTTATTTATCAAAATAAACGGCAAAATCAATATTTTACAATTTGTGTTCAGCGATAAAATATGATTGAAAATTATTTTTATTACAAGGTGACTTTGCGACGACCATAGCAAAAAGGGAAGAGAGAGAGAACAGACTAAAAATATAGACTATAGTATTGCTATTGATTGACCTCAGTTATCTGTCAGTCATTACATCAATCTTGTTTGAGCGTGTAAGGCATACAATACATAAACCAATAATTAATTCTAACAGTTTTGTGTTAATAATGTTTGAATTGTTAAATAAATGAACTTACAAACAGGTAAATAACATTTAGGCAGGAACATAAATATTTGAAATGTATTATATTATCTAAGTAGCTACTTCATCATCTTGAATTATTATTTTATATTTCTAAATAAAAATATGAACATATTTCTAAATAGTTTGTATTTCTCAATAAAGGCATTTGCCACAAAAAAAAAACATTGTGCCTAAACAAAAGCCTAGATAATCCATCGAAAGCGAGGCCAAAAGCCAAGCTGCGGCGGTTAGGGCCGCTAGCTGTGGGGTGAGGAATCTTCGGACAATGCGTGCCGTATCAAGGATAACCACCTTCTGTATCTGGCCCTTGATCCAACCGCCTAGCGCGAGGCTGTGTTTCCACCAGAGTCATGTGCGATGGAAATGTGAGGTAGGTAAATGAAGCAATTCTATTGGTTCTTCCCTCGCTACGCATCCTCGCACATTTCTGGTGGTGGATTTTTATTATCTTACCAAATACGAGTATAGGTAGGTAGGTACATTGTACATTAATTCGACTATGTACTTAATAACCATAGGATATAACGAAATTTCTACCTTGGTATCAAAATAGGTTCAGATTTTTTTGGTCCCTTTTAAATTACATACCTATTATGTCGAAATTGGTCAAGCAATTTTATGTATATGTCGTGTGCCTTGCTCTCGCTTATTAAAAGCAACCTAAAGTTAGTTTATTATTTTTAAAACCTTGTTACATTCCAAGAAAGTAGTGTGGCTGAAGAAAAGTAGGTACCTACTTAGATACAATATTGTCGTAAGTATAACGAACAAAACATAATTAATTACAAGGGCGATCATCAATTTAAAGCGGATTATTCCTAACAAAAAACTGATTAACAGCCGCCAAAACTAGGTCTGCCTGAGCTTAAATTCGGTTCGTGAAGTTATAATTGATGCACAAGATACCAGCTACTTACCTAAAATCCGAAGACAGGTCACGCAGAATCGTCACAAAGCTCAGCCGAGCGTGTTCCAGACACTTTGAAGATTAAATGAGGCCTGTCAACAGTGTCAAATCTTCAATCCCAAGTTGGGTAATGATAAATGACGCATAAATAAAATCTGATCCAGTAAAAAATCTGCTAATGGCGCAAAAGTTTGACGCGGTTTATGATGATCAGTTTGTGTAAAAACTTAATTATGTGGACATCGTATCTGTCTTTTTGATTTTAAAAGTCCTTTTGTTTTTATGTCTTTTATGCGTTATTTTTGTGCATCAACGTAGTTAGTTCGTAACAAAGTTTCCGTAGGGTGCGCTTCGGTTAAACGAAAGCTTATTAGTTATACAAAAAATGTAGTTTATCTAAATTCGTACTTTTGGTAATACCATGAAAGAATAATATTATAATTTGTAATCTACCTATACAATAATCTTCTTCTTTGTCGCTTTACTCTTGACAGAGTGGTCGTGGTCGTTACGACGTCTGTGTTGTGGCCCGTTTCACAATATGTCTCCACTGGTCTCGTACTGCAGCCTTTCTCGAACACTCGTGCAATTGACTGCCCACGGCGGCTTTCACTTGGTCAGTCCACCGCATTGGAGATCTGCCGCGTGGTCTACTTCCCTCTACTCGCCTTTCTACCTAAAATCGATCGATAGATGGGCCGTCACGGCGCGATAGGTATATGCCCGAAGAATGTGAGCATGCCGGCCCGGACAATACATGACAGACGCTGCTTGATCCCTAATTCATGGAGTATGGAAGCATTTGTTCTGAACTCGGTCCACGATACTCCAAGCATACAATAATATCTATTAATATTTCACGTTAATATACAAACAGTGCGGCTGACGGTAAAAGGCTTTTTCATCTAAGGTGAATGGTTATCATCGCGTGTGGACGTCTGTAACAATGTGTATGTAATGGTATGTTGCTGCCTATGCATTGCTGATCCGAGATCATTATTTTCCTCTTCTATATCTCCCAACTCCTACTTCCCATGCAAATAATATAACGAAATTATTTATTTTTCTTATACGGTGCCTTTCCACCAGAGATGTGCTGTACTACGTTGCCATGGATGCGTTTGAAATCCACCAAACATAATTATTGGTGCACATAGCTCAGCACTGGTAGAAACGGTTCAGCTAAGCTATGTTTTTGTATGGAAAGATGCAAGCCACGGATGCGTGCTACGGATGCGTGCTACGGATGCGTGCTACGTATGCGTGCTACGGATGCGTGCTACGGATGCGTGCTACGGATGCGTGCTACGGATGCGTGCTATGGATGCGTGCTACGTATGCGTGCTACGGTTGCGACCTACGGTTGCGTGCTACGATGCGTGTTATGGATGTGTGCTACGGATGCGTGCTACGGTTGGTTGCTAAGATGCGTGCTACGGATGCGTGCTATTGATGCGAGCTAAGGATGCGTGCTACGGGTGCGTGCTACGGATGCTTGTTACGGATGCGTGCTACGGGTGCGTGCTACGGATGTATGCTATGAATGCGTGCTATGGATGCGTGCTATGTTTCGCCGCAGCATAATCTAGTGTAAATTATTGTGAATGTGAAGGCAGATAATGTTTGTTAGATTAACTTAATATTTGATGTCTGGCTAAGCAATTGGAACTAGCACTGACACATATCACATACATAGATATTTATACCTCTACATGTTATGAATTACCTATTTACCTAATTAGCATTTGGTAGGTATTTACATATTATTTATTATGTAGGTACGTAACAATATTGTGTAGATCTAGGTCATATACCTACCTACCTATCTCTAGTAACAAAAAGGTTGGTACTGCTAAACTGGCGTCTATAGGTATACTAAGAAAATAACCACATAATAATAACCAAGTTTTCAAATCTTTTCTTTAGGTTAATCCCTAACTCTTATTATGAGCACGCCAAAAAATAGGAATCATTTCCACAAGTGATAAATTATAATGTGCACTTTTCTTTTAGGAAGAGTTTAATCTTTCCAATGGGGAAAGCGGTACCAAGAAAAACGTGGTGGCCGCCGGCAAGTTCTGTGACGCGATAGAGTTGTAAGGTGAGAACTAGGGATGAATACTTAATGTAAGCGTAAGCTTTGGTCAAAGAAAATACTGAATCGAGAGTGTTGACAGTAGAAATGAAGCACCTTAGTAAGCCCGATAGTTTATACACGTAGGTAGATAGGTGTACCTACCTACATAAGCCTAAATTACCTTGGTATACCTACATACATTATCTATATTAAGTATTAATCATTCTTTTTTATCTTTTTGTATGTATATTATTGTCTATTGTATTTTTTTTCTCTTTGGTTTGTGTGCAAATAAATTTTAATCTTTCTTTCTAACCAGAACGAAAGTTGAACCATAATGACTGCCGTCTGCGCAGCAGCTCCGCCATGACGCCCACGCCGCACGCCACGTAGCGTCATTTGAATTTGGCACAATCTCAGTCTATTAGTTTCCTTCAACTTTGATTCCTACATTAGCGGGCAACATTAACTCCAAGATTACAGTCTTGGGAAGCTCGTCTAGTCTTCACGAATACTTTGTAAACAACTCGTTTATTTAGGAGATAATTTTCTCACACCTTTATAATAATTGGTATTACGTTTGGGAAAGAGATGCTTGGAGGGATTTGGGGGAGGTCTTTGCCCAGCAGTGGGACAGCATAGACTAATTAAAATTACGTTGACAACTACCTACATAAGGTAACTAGGAAGTCCATTTTAAAATGCACCTTTGAGCAAGCTAAATATTCTTGACGTCGCATCGACGGGATCGTTCTGCAATTTTTTAGTGTTGATCTACCATTTAAATTACATCTATATTACTATACCTATATTCTTAAATAGATATTATAATATGAATGCACTAGCTGACCGAACGACCACCGAATTAGAAGTTACTTGGAGGCTTACACTGTCAGAGTCAAATTACAATTATACGTTGTGTGGCCAAACTACCTATATGTTAGTTTCAAGTTGCCAAGAATACTACAAGACCTGCAACATGACCTGATGACTGCCTCCTACATACCTAAGCCTATTTTATAGAAAACGGCCGGATCTAACAGTTTTACGTCCCTTCCGAAACGCGCTAGCGTCCTGGGGAAAATTTTGCTACACGCATATTATTTACACGTTAAAACATACATAAATAGTAGGTATAGGTATCTTTATGTACACACAAACTTTCGTATCATTACATAGTATAAAACAAAGTTGCTTCCCGCTGTACCTACCTATGTATTTGTGTCCCTATGTAGATATGCTTAGATCTTTAAAACTACACAACGGTTTTTTTAAACAGAGTAATTCAAGAGGATGGTTATATGAGTAATAAGAGACACTGATAATTTTCTGCTATGCGCTACGAAGTGCGCGCGGGCAAGCTACCGGTCCCAAGTCAGTTTACACCAAACGGAAGGTAAAACAGTCTGAAGCCAACAGGAAGCCCCAAGTAGGTAGGTACATCCGATGCGCGGAGCGAGTCTATATTTTAGGCCATTGTTGGAGGTTCACCATTTGCATAAATGATTTATGAGAGCAGACTTTCTTTTGGGCGCCGAAAACTCGAAATTGATGAGTTAAATTGTAGGTATCTGCATAATATTATTTAGGTACCTGATGGTGGATTTTAATGATAGCACCTATACCTAAATAACCAGGTAGGTACCTACTTATCTTTTTAGGCTTCCGTAGCCCACAAGGAAGCCTTATAGTGTTGCTTTAGAGAACGGTAACAGAAAATAATTTTTAAATTTTTCAATAATAATTTAGGGTACCTCCCAAACATGTAAGATGGGGATGTATTTTTTTTTTCTTTCTGGCTGATCCCATCATGTGTGGTATCTTTGAATAAGTAATTTAAAATGAGGCACGGGTTTATGAGAAACTATTTCGATTTAGTTGTCGATTAAAAATATATTCAAGTTTAAAACTTTTTTTGGGCATCCCCCCCCCCCCTTTAAAATTTAAACCACTGGCTTTCAAACACTGAAAAAAATCACGAATATAATTTCAACCATGAACTGAACATTCCAGGAAAACTATAGCGGTTAAGATAGCTTGATTAGTTTTAAAGATATCGTTGGTGTAAGCTAAGGCCGTTAATATTCGATTTGTCAATATTACGGAAGCCTTTATTGCGCGTAGCTCGCAGCCCGAATAGCTTTTAGCCTATTTATGTTACAGGCAGACATTGAGATGGTGAGTGATTGGCGTCGCTAATAAAATTATGTAGACGTCGGCAACACGAATGGTGGGCCGACGCGAGGTCGGTCAAGTAGGCAGGGTAAACCTTCCTGGCACTGATCATCGTGCCTCATGAACTCGGTACATGACCATAAGGACCGTTTGCCTAGACGTGGAGGGAACTTACCACCGTTTCACCCTGTGAGTGGTTACTACGCACTGGCAAATACAGACGCAAGATCAAAGCAATTTCGCAAATACCTACGTTTGTCGCGATTTTTAGCCAAAACTCCCGAAGGAGCCCGACATCCACCTTTTGTAAAGCCATATTTAACGCCTGCCCATTACAGTTGCAGTCAATTATATTATTATTAGGTATAACAATACCGACTTTACTCAAGGATATATGATATAGGTAAGTCGAAGCTAGGCCCGACGCTCGACTCTTGACTCTCGACCCTGGGTTTCGGACAATTACGATGTCCTTCATCAGGAGCTCACTATTTTCGTCAGTTTTCAAAATCGTATAGCAACTACTATACTATTGTTAAGCCTTAATAGATAACTGTTCAAGAGGTACCCAGTTCTACGCAACACTGAGCTGCGCTCGTCATCCAGACAGAGACTTAAGATGGTATGTCTCCATGCCCAGTAATTTATCTGGACAGTTTACTATCACCACTTTTCAGCCAGAGCAAATCGTGGCACAAAATATTGGGTAAGGTCGAAGTATCTAACCCAGACGGAATCTCGCATTGAGAAACCGCTCCACCGTTAAATACATCTTACTAATATTATAAACGTGAAAGTTAGTAAAAATATGTATGGATGTATGTTTGTTACTCTTTCACGCCTAAACGGGTGGACCGATTGAGCTGAATTTTGGTTTAGAGATAGCTTAGACCTTGGAATAACACATAGGCTATAAGTACAGCGGGTAAAACCACAGGACGCAGCTAGTAATACATACATGCGAAAGTAATAAATTCAGCTTTAATTTTAGCTTGACCCTAGAATGACATACAGGTAAGCAAGTCGTAGCCACTGTAAAAAGAATTTTCAACCAATAAAATGCTCACATCCATTTACTCGTACTTATATCGTTTATTACATGCACTTAATATTTATTAAACGTATCACATTATTTTTTAAAGTTTATAATGGTTCAATTAGGTAGGTATAGCAGATTTCATAATCCATGAAATAAATGCAAATTCTACTCTAAACTTACAACTACAGATACAAATACGATAGTGTCGGTACCGTTAACATAATTTAAACCATTACTACTACACAGTTTGCCACATTGTTTTTTTAAATAAACGTTACAAAATATTTACAATTTGTGAAGATAGGTTCAAGAAGGGCCCTTGGTGAATAGGGGAGCGGACAAGATCAAAAAAATTTAAATATAATTAGTCCGTAATTTTAATAATAAAAAAATATTCGACACATATTTTTTGTTTGAGAATAAAATAAAACATGTCTGTGATATACCGCTTATAAGTTTTTCGGTGAGGACGCGTGACGACTCGAGCATCCACAAGTGACGTCACTACCCTTCCATGTAACTTTAGGCGTTCTAAATCACACGTTCGATATTATTACAAATAAAAAAATACGAGTCTAAAATTTTTTAATAATCTACATTATGGACAAAAGCATTTTGTTTTTTGTACGATCCCCTAATAAGGGATTGGTTTAGCCTAATTATAAGTGTACTACTAGCTAAGCGATCCTTGTTTTAGTCGTCTAATAAATAGATAAGACATTTTCAAGGCACGCTCGCTCAGTTAGTAAACGGACAATCAAGAACTATGTTTGAGTTTAGTATAGTTCCTACAATTCACCATTACTGCGCTGGACTTTTGACTTCACACGTAAACGAATATTATCATCAGGGTTTATACTACAACAGAACAGGTAACCCTAAGTACACTGTCAGATTCTAGTCATAATAATTATACGTTGTGTGGCCAGTGGATAACGTTGCCATGATTTCACGTGGCCTGTAATATGGCCTGACTGTCTTCTACATATCCTATAGGAAACAGCCGGGAACCACAATTTTAAGTGCCTTGCGAAACACAGTAGCGTCCAGGCGATTTTTTTTCTATAGATATACATAGGTACTGAGATTTGAAGCGAGGACTTTTAGATTAACACCGATCATAATATGAACCACGAACGCTACGCGACTGTTTAGTCTGTCTACACGTACTCTAACACAATGTGAATAAATACACTACATTAAAAGGTAAATTGCAAAAACAATATATCGGCCGGGTTTGTCCCACTATTGCCCAACTTTGTTACTATACCTAAGATTAAGATTAAGAGCTTTTCCACACTACATCCGATCCAAATTCTCAAGATGATGGTCGAGCGAACCTTGGAACATTTTATAAGGCATCTTACGCACTACAGCCATCCGATGTGTTAAAATGACGCAATCGGGTATAGTGCGTAAGGTATCATACAAAATGTACTAGGGATGCGCTCTGTGTATGGCTACTTAGTGCGCAAACTCTCTAAAGTTTTAAAATCACTGCAGCAGACTACACCTTTCATACAAAATCCTATCAACAATTTCACATAATCAGTCCTTATATAATAAGTTGGGGCCCGTCTTGCGCCTCTTATATTAGTTACCTTCTCTGACAACCCTCTATGCATCATAATATATTAAATGCGGTAGATCGCGCTACATCTTTATACATTGCATCCATAATCAATTGTATAATTTCGTACCGTAACATTCCTTTAATTAATGAGATCTTTATTTCTATACCGAAACTATCAAAACTAAACACCGACATATTAATGTATCGATTAAATAATGTGATATTTTAAAGTTCCTAAAATTACAAGTGCAAAGCTTACCTATTTAGAAAAATAAAGAATGTGTCCCTTTAACAACAACAAGAAACACGTTACCGAACGCTTAGAGCCGTAAATAATTATCAGTCTTAAAAAATAATAGCAAAAAAGATCCCCCATTTCATTAAAGTCTAAGTTATAAAAATAATACAAGACCAGTACACGATAACAAAACTACGGATCCCTAAAAATGATAACAATCACCTTCCACAAACATGGCTTCACGAAACGTCTCTTTACTTAAAAAAAAACATTACAAAATCTCATGAAATAGTAGGTGTAAGTATAATTATTATGATTGATTATAATTTACACAACGTGGGCATCGATACAGGTTTGCCCATTTTATCAGCTCAATTCATTATGAAGATCTGGCCTTTTAAGGCTATAATGCATAAACAATTATATACATTAAATCACAACTGAATTACTAAGATATACAAATGGATAAGATATTTAAATTACTCACGATTAACTACCGCATATTCGACGCACACTCTTTGGATTTCATGAAAAAAAACCTATATAATAGAAAAAAAACCTATATAATTAGATTAGGATATTTTTTGCACGTTAATACTTAATTTAATTAGTTGATAGTAAATATATAATCTATAGTCTGCAAAGAGCTTAGATTCTCAAACTCTTTGATAGTCTGTTTGGTTATTAAATAAAACCTTTTTTTAGTCCAAGTCTGTATTATCAGATATAAATAAAAAGTCATACTTTATGTAGTTCATGGATAAGTAATGAATAATAAATAAAATATAATGTGTATAAAGCGAACGACATAAGAGAAATTATGCCTATACCGGGTTCTATATTATTATGTATAGTCCATGGATATAATAGTTATATACATTAGTATTTGTTTATATTTTATATAGTCCGTTCAACATAAGTTATTTTTTATGCAAAAGAAAGAAGACGAGTAAGACGCTCTCCTGTTGGTAAGAGATAACGCTGCCCATAATCAGTACAGTACCTCAGGATTTCACAATTACGTAAAATTCTAGGTGCACTGCACCAACGCTTCTTACTTAAAGAATCATAAGATTATAGGACTCAAAAGACTCCTTTAGTTTAAGTTGACTGCCCTAAACCGATCTAGCCAGTCTAGTAAAAACCAGTGGTGCCAACATAATATTGAACGCACTATTTTTTGTGGATACGTCAGGGAATTATTATTAAATCTGTTAGATATCGTGTTATTTCAGATTTTCAATTTCAGAATTAATCGCTCAATATGGGCCTAGAACGATGTGCGGGGTGGGATATTTCCGTGTTGAATCAAAATATCATCCCATACTTTCTCATAAGTAAAATGTGAGGGATGACAGTTCAACTTGACAGCAAGCCAATCCCCTACACACTTCGTGTTTGCACGGATAATGATCAGCATCAACGTCTTCAAAATTAAAAATATATTACCAATCCTATATATTATTATGTCCAATTACACATAAATCTTATAAATTTAATTGTGATAATCACCTACAAGTCTATTATATGGTATATTGAAATGGAAATATCTTGTTGAATAGCTAAACTATATTGGTATTGGTTGGTTGGCTTATATTGGTTATTACTATAAAGGTACACATAAGTTATAAATGTAAGTCATGAAACTAGTAAAACTATGTCGTTACTTATGCAGATCAAGAGGTGCCCAATAAAAGCTATTATTAGCTCATCCATCACTTTTGTTATGACTATTAATCTAAATAAATGGCTACTATCTTAACTTCTAAAAACTACCCCCGTTCCGGCCATTATGTTTATTATGCTATACCTACTAGAAATTATTTTACACAGCCGAACAAATAATTTAGAGACTACAAGAAAATTTTGCACTGACATTATGAAGTTAACAATTTTATTATTATTTACATTTGTCTAATTTGGAAAGACAGCTTTCACTTGTTATTTCCTAGGTTTGTCTCATTGAATCATTGTTATAGTATTATAGTGTCATTGTATGACCAAATGAATATACAAATATATACATTTTTAACACTTGACAGTATCTGAATTAGAATCAGATCTTTAAACATTACACTAATATTTTAACATAAGGAATAATTTAAGTTCGAAATATGTTAACATTCACTCGCTTAACGTCACTAACCAAACATTTATAGCGAATTGGATTTTCAACAGACATTGCTATTTCAGATGTACACTATGACAGTAAACATAATCACTAAATTATTTACAATATCCTTAATTTGTAACCACTTCGCTTCACTGACATTAGCTCCTAAAGGGTTATAATAAATTGTCCATTAATATATAACGAGTAGAGTCACACGCACAACAGTGTTTAGATTAGCACCTTTCCACACTCACTGTTATAATAACATGCAGGCCAATTCATCCAATGAAGAACGCATGTTATATTAATATTATAAGAAATTGTTAAATGATTTCTTTTTATTTCCGTTCCTTATACTTGAATATTATAAAAGGAGTAATGGAACTTTGTAAACATCAGGCATTATCGTTAAATTGTTCGTTTGGTGCAGGGGGCACAGCTTCGGGATTACTCGCTGGAAGAGCGGTCGGTGTGGACTGTGTCGCGGGCTGTGCCGCTGCATCCGGAGGATGTAGAGATCTAGGAGCAGGCTGTGAGCCTGCCATTGTCACCGGTGCACGTTGCGGCGAACGCTGTGGCACTACTGCCGTGGTAGGAAACGACCGCCGAGGAGTCACACATGTCACCGACCGCTTCAGAATAAACCTCTCAGCCGACGCTTGCACGTTCGGGAGTCGAGTTGCCGACGGTATCGGATGTGCAATAGTAGACAAATTCTTAAAAACAGTATTTTTGTACTGGGGAACTATCAGAGTAGACGAGCCGGGTGATTGTGAGAGTGTAAACCGCTGCCCACCCTGACCGAGATTTTGTGTGGACGACGAAATCGTCTGCGGGCATACTATCTCCGGAAATATTTGCAGTGGCGCCGGTGCAGTTATGATTCTTTTAGCCAGCGTAGAACGCGGTGAGGGATTTCGCTCAGATCTCGTCACGTTGCGCTGAGCTAAGGAATAGGTACGGGGGCCGGGGAATGTGCGCACACGAGTTGCAGAAGCAGTTTCTATAAACTGATGCTGGGGT
This sequence comes from Hemithea aestivaria, assembly GCA_947507615.1. Taxonomy (NCBI): domain Eukaryota; kingdom Metazoa; phylum Arthropoda; class Insecta; order Lepidoptera; family Geometridae; genus Hemithea; species Hemithea aestivaria. The sequence continues at coordinate 10,627,550 of OX382323.1, forward strand.
GGATTTGCGATAGTTGATGTAGTAATCGGAGTCGAGGTGGCAGCGCTGACTGTGTCCGTGGTAGGGGTTCGCGCACTCTGTGATGCTGCTAATTTAATCACGTACCGGTGACCGGTGGACGTGAGTGTGGGAGTAGAAGTTGTGAACAGGCACATAGGATTTGACGACGGGACGTCACCAGATGACACGGTAGATGCGATCGGATTGTGAGACGAAGTCACCGTCGAAGCGACAGTTGTCGTAGCGAACGAAATAAAAGCCGTGTTTGCAGAAAACATATTGTGCGTTGTGGACGACGATGACGGGTTAAAAGATTCCGAAGATCTAGAGAGTCCACTTTGCATAGGAACAGATGAAAGAGGAGTGCGACCTCTGGTGATGGTATAAGCTGTTATTGACGACGTCCCAGCAGAAGAATTGTCAGTGCAATCGTTGTCGGCAGTTGCAGATACAGTGGGCACTAATAACCTATTACGAAGTCGAGAAGTCACATCCGTCGTACCCAACATCGGCGAGGTGAATTCAGTCGTGAATGTGCGGGCCATTGTGGTCGTAGCAGTCGTGACAGTAGGTACGCTTGAATGTATGAGAGGTATGACTACTCGCTGTGACGGTTTCGGCGTCGCGCTTGGAGTATTTGATGAGGCCATGCCAGATGTCAAAATGTAAGTTGACGGAGTTATAATACGAGTGGTACCATGAGTTGTGATCGATCCCACGGATACAGGGGTTTGGGTGTTAGATGCACTGTGTATAAACGGCATAAATATCCGACTAAGTTGCCGGTTCGTCTCCGAGGATTTTATGGGAGACGACGCTAAGTCGGATGTCAATAGTGCTGTTAAAGATGATAAGTCATCAGAATCAGCGTCTCCGGTTGATTCAGTTATAGTTGTAGGAGTAGCCCGAGACCTCGCAAATCGCTCGGAGTTTGAAGAAAGGAAGGTACTTGCATTCTGCGGCTTGGCTATTGCGAAAGCTCGAATCGTACCAATTCCTGTGTTTCCTGAAGTTTCCAGAGATGATGAAATCTGGGGCGAAATTATAGCTAGTGTGTTTCGGGATCTATTTGAATCTAAAGGTGAACTAAGTCCAACCATTGAACTCGCCACATTTTGTGCAACGGGCAATATGAATCGGGTTCTTGAACGATTGGGGACGTCGCATCTCACTTGTGTACCGACAATAGGGGCAGAAGACGGTGCCTGTGTCACTTCCGGCAACGAACTTATCGTTGAAGTCATTAGATAGCTGATCCCTGTCGAAGTACTCGCTATCGGTATAAACAACTTACTTCGAGGTCTAACCGTGGAATCAGACTCGGCTGCAGGTGTGCTAGTCGCACTAATTTGAGATGTCACTGGATTATGGGATGGTGTAGTTTGTGTAATGTCGGGGGAAATTGTAAGAGTTGTATAAGATCCCATCCGATTGTCGATAGCAAAAGTTTGGCAAGCCGTCGTTTTAGGAACAGCTCGAAATCTGCTCGTTCTTCCTGACGGAGTTGTAGTCGGAGCGTACAAAGTGGCTCCGGGAGGTATAGGGCAAGTGCTGCTAGTGGGAACCACTGCGTACGGCCTGCGTACCGCCGAAGTCATGCTCGATGTCAATGTGTACGTATTCGTCATTGAAGTTTTCTGTGCAGCTCGCATAGAGCACATGCGAGTTTTAGATGCACCATGTGAAATTGACGTCGGTGATACAAAACTTAAAGATTCTGTCGAATACACAAATGACGTCGGTTCAGTCGATTTTATACAAGACGAGGTAGTTATCTCACTCGACTTTTGCTTGTCATCATTGCCTGGTTTAGAACGGGTCGGACTTGATTTAAAGAATATATCTCTGTCTGAAGGTGATGGAGGCCGCGCTCTGATCACCGGTGAAGGATATAATGGAAGAGCATATGTACTTTGCGTGGGCACCGTGGGTGCTGCAACTTTCGCTATTGACGCTGTCTGAGAAATGATCGTAGAAGTGACCGAACAAGAAGTGTTCATGTGAGTTTTTACCACGTTCTGAGCTGTTGTAGTCAAACTACTCCACGGATCCACGATACGATGACCGATAGTCTGCGCTATAGTTGTGTTAGTTTCGCTCGTAAATGAAAGTGGAGATTCAGTAACAGAATCTACCGTGTCTGTCACAGTATGTGTGACACGTGCGTTGTCTGCCCGACTGATCAAAAAGATACTGTGTTTAGCACGATTCGAAGGAGTACGTGAAGTATTCCTTACAACTGATATACGCGCAGGTGGTTTAACGCCGGTTTTAACTATGGGAGTTCGACTCTGCGTCTTCGGACATGCACTACGAGTTTTTGTTATTTGGCCGCGTATATGTAAATTTTTCGTAATGTTCTTGGGGTTCGCCACTAGAGGACTAATCACATATTGACTCGTAGTTTTAGGAATCTGTCGCTGAAATATTTTTGCAGTTCGAACAGGAGGAGGCACAGGCTTCGCGAACACATGTTGTGCCGAAGGAGATTGATCCTGTGATAATGATGATAAAATCGCGTCATTGACAACTTCCGACGTCGGTTCTGGGAGTGTCGAAGAAGTCCTGTACCGGGTGGCATATGTCACGTCCGTATCGGCATTAACGAGAGAATTTTGAAAATAGCTCCCGATTAAAGCATCTTGCCTCACTACATCTCTAACGTCCGCCTTAGTAAAAGTGGGAAGTATTATGGGCTGTGTGATGCCCGTTGGGTTGAATAAAGGAACGTCATCTGACAGGAAAAACAAATTTTCGTCATTGGATGATGCCTGGAGCAAATCAATAACAGAATCACTCTCTAATAAATCAACGGAAAGAGCCGGTGGAGACTCATTCGCTGTGAAAAGGGGCACTTCTAAAGGCATGCATTGTGTTAAGTCTACTGTATCTAAAGTACTATTATCCAACACGTCTCCCGTTGACGTACCTTTGGGTACGTCTACGAGATCAGTGTGGGGCAAATGTCAGTGAAGCGTTTTCGCCCGTTTTGACCTCTTCAGAGCCCTCGAAGAGCGAAGCACCCAGGGAAGATCGAAGGACCTGAAATACGAAAAATAAAAGCAAAGTGTTAATTTGGTAATATTATTTAAGGATAAGGATGATGTGAAAAGTAAAAGATTTCTTTCCGAAAACATTGCAGTGCGTAAAAAACAAAAACCTATTAGTGAATAGCAAAAACTGATTCAAGTGGACACATTTTACATACTTTCGCGGGAGATCGGGAATTTCTTCGCCGAACGCAAGTACAGGTAAAGTGTCTGTGATCTCAATGAATTGTAGATCGCGAAGCGGTTGGGGCCACATGGTGTATTCTGCGGGCGCATGAGATTGCGATGAGTTTGGTGCCCAAGGATCCCGCTGTCTTTGCCGCAACCTTTCTACGTGACGTTGTTCACGAACACGTCTCATGTGCCATCTGGAAAATACCATTATATTTATATATATCTTGTATTTAGCAGAGCTTTAGCGATAATAATAATAATAGAAAAGAGCTCATTCTTATACTTCGAACGAGTTTCCCTAATTAAAGTAGCCAATATTTCGAAGAACGAAAACAAAAAGGGTTGGAAAGTTTTTCGAAAAAACCCTTTTTGGTTTTTCCTTTTTGTGGGAAAAACTTTTCGCCCAAAAGACACAAAATAATTTACAAAAATGTTTGTGGAGTACAGTTTTTTATACCCGGTGGACCTAGAAAATTACTACGCTCGCACTATTTGACACATTTTGAAATAAAATTCATAGAATTAACTTTTTGAAAATTCCTCAAGAGGGTCGCTGCACAATATTATTGCATACATTTTAAGAGTTTTTCCAGTGTTATGTATAACATAAAAAAATGGCATGAGAAGCAATTTTGAAAAAAAAAATTCAAAAATCTCATCTTGCCTTATAACTGAAAATACTTTTAAAATGTGTGCAACAATATTGTGCAGCGGCCAACTTGAGGAAAAATTTAATTCTATGAATTTTTACAGAGTCTTTGGTTATTCAGTACATTGGTGTATAGGGCCTCATTGGGGAGGTCATTGGTCATGTTTTGAGTGCAATATATTATGTTCCGCGAAAATTTATGGTTTTTGAGTTATTTACATTTTTCGAAAAATCAAGGTGACCATTTTAAAAATTCATAAAAAAATTATATATTTTTTTATTATCTCACTAGCGGACCTGTGCGCACTTCGCGCGTAACAGTCAAGTAATATACATACCTTGAAATTTAAATTATTCTATCATTTCTCAGGACTCAAGCTATCTCTCTGCCAGATTTTGGCCAAATAGAGTCAGCGGTTATCGTTTTTTCTTACAAACGTCCTTTTTTACCCTTTTCACCTTCCTTTTTAAAGTTGATTTCGGACCGGGACAGGATTAACTAACTAATTAACCCCTCTTGTAGACCGATTTCTGGGATAACATTGTTCCCACATTCATTTGGACCTTAGCTATATTTATACCAAAAAATAGCTTCAAAGAGTCAGCGGTTAGTTATCTCATTTACAAACACCCCCTTCTCCCCTCTCCTATGTTGATTTCTGGGATAAAAAATATTCCACATCCTTTCTCAGGACTCATGCTATATCCATACAAATTTATTCCAAATTGGTGTCAGAGGTTACTGATTTCTCATACAGATTGAGAACATCTCCCCCCGTTCATATCCTTTCTTGAGGCAAAAGCTATATCTATACCAATATTTAGCAAAATAAAGTCAACGGTTTACTGATTTTCCATAAAACTTGCACCTCACTTTCCTATTCTTAAACATAGATTTTGAGAATAAAACTATTCTATCTATACTATTATATAAAGAGGTAATCTGACTGACTGACTCATCATCGTACAGACAAAACCGCTGGACCGATTGAAGTGAAATTTGGCCAGCGTGTTCTTTGGGTGACGTAGGCGACCGATAAGAAGCGATTTTGTGAAATTCTTACGGGAACGGGAATTATTCCCAAAAAACTTTTTATTTGCAAATCCACAATTAGATTTTTGGGGTTGTGTTGAGGAACATTAAATAGTTTTATGTCAGAAATTAACTTCGAAGGGGGGGAGGAGCGTTAGGGGGTCAAAGATTGTATAGGAAAATTAGAAACGCTGATCATATTGAGGTAAAACTTGGTTTGAAAGTAGCTTGAGTCCTCCAAAAAAATTGAAATCCTTTCTAGCTCAGGAATCATCGTTTAAGGTTGGGAAGACGAGGGTGGAAGATTAAATAGGAAATCAGTAATCTCTGACTCTATTCCTTAGGTAACGTAGGCGACCAACAAGAAGGTATTTTACGATATTCCGACGGGAACGGGAATTATTTTCAAAAAACTTTTGCATGGAAATCAGTTACCGCTGAACCAAATGAGCTCAAATTTTGTTAAACGATTGTTTGAATTGTGTTTTGGAACATTGAATATTTTTTATGTCAGAAAATAAGGGGGAGAAAAGGAGGTGAAAGTTTTTATGGGAAATTTAGAACCGCTAACCTACAGTTTCATGAGCTACAATTTGGTTTATAGGTAGATCGACATTCTAGAAATGGTATCGGATTTTATCCAAGAAATCAATATTCAGGAGATAAACAGAGGGGTGCAAGTTTGTTTAGGAAATCAATTATCGCCTCCCCTTTTGAGCTAAAATTTGATAAAAAAGAAATTGGTAGCTTTTATTCCAAAAATCAAGCCATAGCCCTATGGCGGGGAAAAGGGTCATTGTTTTTATAGGAAATCAGTAACCGCAGCTCCTATTTATCAGAAATTCGAAATAGATGCAGCTCTTCGAGCCCCGAGAAAGGACATAATGGGGGGCCTTTAAGTTGGCGTTAAAAGTGAGGGAAGGTAAGGAGGGGGGCGGGCGGCAGATAGGTTGTGGGAATTCAGAATCCACGGAATCGATTTGAGCTGCGGGGAGGATAGTATGACAAATGAGAAACCGATTTAGCTTAAATTACAATATATGTAGATAGTTAAAAGTTATCGGGAAAGGACAAATTGTTTTAATTGTGGAAGTTTGTGAAGTCAATCAATAAACGCTAAATTAATGTAGCTCTAATTTAGTATGGAGGTATTTTAAATTCCAGGGAAGGACACAAGATTGTTTCCTGCGGTAACGAAACAAAACTCCATAGAAATACTTAGCCCGATATTTTTCGCTATCCAGAGCGGGAGTGAATGTAACCATGTACTAATTCTACGCCCACAAAGCCGCAGGGATGGAAATCAAATCATTTTCGATTGGCTGCAACAAAATTTTCGCTTTATGAATCGACTTTCACGCGCTATGAAGTGCGCGCGGGGTCAGCTAGTATATAATATAATTCCTTTATCATGACTTCGGCTACCTCCATACTATATTTTATCTAAATAGGTTCAGCCGATACTGATCTCCCATACAAACTTTGAACCCCTTAAAAGTTAATTTCTGACATAAAAACTATCCAATGTTCATTAACAGAACTTAAACTATTGTTTAACGAAATTTCGGCTCAATCGGTTCAGTGGTTACAGATTTGTATACAAACGGGTTTCGGGGGAACGGTTCTCGTGGGAATTTCGCAAAATCCCTTCTTATCGGTCGCCTTCGTTATTTAAAGATTACGCTGTCCAAATTTCAGCTAAAATGAAGAAGCGGTTACCGATTTCCTACACAAACTTGCACCCCCCCTCCCACATCCCTTCTAAAGGTTGATTTCTTGGATAAAAAATATTTCATATCTTTTATCAGGACTCAAACTACCTGTATACTAAATTTTAGCTCAATAGGGTGTTGACCCTATTGAGCCCCCTGTTCCAAATTTCCCATACAAACTTTAAAAGCCCTACCCCCCCCCCCCCCCTTTAAAATTTATGACATAAAAACTAATTATTGTTCCTTAACTCAACTCCAACAATCGTTTAACAAAATTTGAGCCCGCTTAAGGGTTGATTTGTAGTAAAAAACTATCCCATATAATTTTTTAAGACTCAATCTGCCTCTATACAAAATTTTACCCCAATACGGTCAGCAGTTCAAAATTTCCCATACAAACTTCAACCCATATTTTCCTCCCCTTAAAAGTAAAATTTTGACATAAAAACTATTCAAAGTTTCTAAACACAATCCAAACAATCGTTTCACAAAATTTCAGCTCAATCGGTCCGGCGGTTTCGTCTGTACGATGATGAGTCAGTCAGTCAGATTACCTCTTTATATAATAGTATACGCCCGCGCGTTCAACGTGAACAAGCACTTTGCAGTCGCCTTTTCTCCTTTAGCTTTAATTTCACTTGTTTAAGTAGATTAGTGTTCTTTATCTTGTCTCTAGTATCTGGTTTAGATATCCATCAAGCTTCTTGGACTAGATTTGTGTATTTAGTCGCTTCATCTATGTCATCTTTAGTCTTCAGTTTGGTTTGAAGATTTATCTTTGTGTCCAAATAATGTCGAAACTCATCCCAGTTCGTGTAGTTATTGTAAAGAGCGTAAGGTTTTTCAATATTTATTACAGTAGTGCCAACAGTTAATAATATTGGGGTGTGATTAGATGATCCATCCAAGCAGGATTCAGTTTGGAAATAGTTACGCGACATGCCACCCACAACGAAGAAGTCTATAATATCAGGTCGCTTGTTCGGGTCTGTTGGCCAATGTGTGGGTTCTTTAGTGGATAGTGTTACGAAATTTAATTTATCAAGGCACTTTTTAAATTCTCTACCGCGTGTCGTTATCAGTCTGGACGACTCCCCAAGGTCTGGAAGTACTGTGTTAACATGGCTTCGCTTATCTTATGTTTAGGAGGGCAGAAATATGGATGATATATTGAAGTATCCTGCTTTGTCGTTGATGGCTACGGTGGTGGCTTGAATATGTTCTGTTTTGTACTCGGGTAAAACATGCTGTTGGATGTTATCTCCAATAAGTATTGCAACACCAGCGTGCGCTTTTCCATCAGGGTGGTTTGTAGCATATAAATTGAAACCTGAGATCTTAACAGAGCTTCGAGCAATAAAGTGTGACTCAGAAATAAGAATAATATCTAAGTTATGTGTCTTTATTAATGTTTCCAACTCATGCTTGCTCGGAGATGATCCATTTATGTTCCACGCTCCGACTTGAAGCGACCTAATCATTGTTTTGTTAAGAGCGTATATATCGAGTGACGACTCTCTCGCTCGCACAATTTGACAAATTTTGAAATATAAATTCAAGGAATTAATTTATTGAAAATTTCTCTATACAAGTCCTGCATAATATTATTGCACACATTTTAAAAGTGTTTTCAGTGAGATATATTAAAAAATGGAATAATGAGATTTTTTGAAAAAAAAAATTTTTTCGACATCGCTCTTCATCTCATTTTTTTATATATCTCACTGAAAATACTTTTAAAATGTGTGCAATAATATTATGCAGGACTTGTATAGAGGAATTTTCAATAAATTAATTCCTTGAATTTATATTTCAAAATTTGTCAAATTGTGCGAGCGAGAGAGTCGTCACTCGATATATACGCTCTTAACAATCATTGTTATAAGTCCAATGAGTGTATTTCATTTGTTGTAGGGTGATCTTGACTTTGTCCGCATATGATGTATGGAAAAATTTATATAACTCAAAAACCGTAAATTTTCGCGGAACATATATTGCGCTCAAAACATGGCCAATGACCTCCCCAATGAGGCCCTATACACCAATGTACTGAATAACCAAAGACCCTGTATATTTCGAAATGTGTCAAATAGTGCGAGCGAAAGAGCGTCCCGCAGACTAAGCGCCCTTATAGTCCTTATAGTCAAGAATATGCAGATTATGCAAGTACCTGAGTTGTCTCCGTTCTTCAGCTTCCAACTTCTGGTGTCGCTTTTCGAAGACTTTGTCATCTAAGCACTCCGTGCCTTCCTTACAGGTAATGGGTGAGTAATGTTTCTCACGCCATCGGGGCACCTAACAAAATAAATTGAATTTAGCTAATATTTGTGGAATAGGGGACTATGCTATTTTGGAAGGGAAGTGTGAATTAATCTTCGATAATTATATAAATTTAATTAATTGTTATATTTGCGAGGAATTATAGTTTTCAGATTTTAATATACCCTATAGGAATAAGTCCTTTCAAAATTGGCTTGTCCAGCTGTTTCGAAGATTAACCGAAACAGCCAGAATGAAATATTTTCAACGACGCCTCGTAAAAGTCTCGACGCTGCTGGCAAGAGAGCTTTACTCAGCGGTTATAGGTTCAGAGTTTGTATACTTATGTTTTAATTTTTTATTTGAATCACCATTTACAGTTAAATAAAAAAATCAGATAATTATAATAAGTTGAATTCTGATGACTATGTAACATAGACAATAGGGATGTTGACACATGTTACGAATTTATATAAAGTTATGTTGTTCACATAAAAGACAGTATTTAAAAACCTAAAATCACATTTTATGTATTTATTTACAAGCCAAAGTTGAACAATATTAATTTTAATTTCAATAAATTTTACTATTTATTACGCGAATGCGAACGCCAATCAGAGCTCGTGACGTCACACCATTTTCTGGAGTTACGTGTCCTAAGCAATGTTCTTGATTTCGACAAATTTTAATTATTTATAACTTAAAAACCACTGAACCGATTTTGATGCAACTTATACTGTGCCCTAAGTTGGTCCTAATTTAAGCCGTCCTCATATAAAAGAAATTCCAAAAACTAGTCAACATCCCTATTGTTGTATTGTCTATGATTTATAAGAATGTCTAAAGTCCTTTTCACGAAAGAGGACCCGCGGAATTTAGCGGAACTAAATTTAATTTTATCGATTATTATTACTGGACTTCATATTCTAAATAATTTTTATTTCTTAGATAAAATAAATATCTATTTAATTTATAAATTAAATATGAGAAATTATTAGGCGTTAAAATGTTATAGATATTTCAACTTTTAAAATTTGCGATAGTGGCGCCCCGAAAAAAGGACTCCTTTCGTGAAAAGCACTCTATTTAATATTTTTTTTTTTTTTACTTGAATAACCGCTATTTTTTTAATTATAGGCCCTTCTTATCTCACAGACAGAGTCGGACGGAAGGGACTCCTTCCACGAATAATAGTAAAATATATGAATTTTACTCAACATACTTGTATAAAGCCTCGTACGCATTATGCGGTTAAGCGAAGGTTTTCAACATTCTTCTATGAATGGCAACGGTCCGGCTGACCGTCCTGTTTTGGGGTATTCGCACCACAATGCGCAAATAAACGTCAATTCAGTTCTAATTTTTGATTAAGGGCAGCTGGATATCTACTGAGACGCAAAGCAAAGTGCGTTCGTAACCTGAGACATAGTATACAACCCATGTTTTTAAGCCAATGTGCATAAACACATTATGCGCAGTGATAATGCACGCATCAACTCACTGGGGTGCTTGTACATTATTAAATAATAATAATGTTTTAGATTTGTGTTCAAATCCGCCAGCATCTGTCGTTGCTATGACCAGATATTCTATTTTATTAAATCGCTTTTTCATTTTTAAGGGAGAGTATTCACACATACGAGTATACAACATCCAAAAGTATTCAGGCCTCAAGAGTACCTCAACGTTGGATGTGCTCTCGGCATTATTGGATCCTTCACAGTCTTCTTTCTTGATGTCAGGATCCAGGCCGAGATACCAGGACACGTCAGGGTCCCCCATGGAAGTGTGGTATAGCTTTTGCGTCAACTTGCCAGGAACAGGGGTCTTCTTACCTCGGGTCGCTTTAATAATAAAAAAGTGATGGCATTTTTTTTGTTTCTTTATACACTAATTGTCTATTAGACTAATATAAATAAAACTTCAACACTTTTACTTCTTTATGCCGATTAATTCCTTTTATTACCTCGACGGGCCCTAGGCTTAGCGGGTGCCTTTTGAGTACTATCACGTTTAAGCGTTCCGGCCGTGGATAGTGCTCGCTTTCTCCCGCGCTTGCCCCCTGCTTGCTTTGGCTCCAAAACTGTTTCCTGTAAACATAGCTCGTATTAAAAAGCATAAGGTAATATTTACCGTCGATAAATATAATTAACAACCAAGTTTAGCAAAAAAAAAAGTTACACTCACCTCTCCAGTCGGCCCTGCTAAGCTTGTAGTCCGAGCCCCTCTTTTCTTATTCTTTGGAACAGAATTCTTTTCTGGGGCCAATTCTAATTCATTAGCACTTGAACTATCTGCATTAACAGGGCTCGGGTCAAATATTTCATTGAAGCTCATCTTTGAAATATCCAATGGATTCTTCAATAAATTCGCAGAGGTCTCTCCGTAGGAAAAGTCACACAGACTTGTCTCTTTTGGCCTGCTGTGTCCAGTGGTGAACGCGTGCCAATCTATATCTCCATCGGTTTTGACTACGTCCAATTCTGGTTCCTCCAGTAACGCACAGACAGAGTCTTTTCTTGACTTAGGGCGCAAGCTGACCGTGCCATAAGTCTCGGTGGGATTAGTGTTGTGGAATGTCTTGGATGTGCTGCCGGACATCGTGTCATAGACCCGTCTGCTGTTTGTCGTTGACGTGATCGTCGAGGTCACCCCACTCATGGAATCCGAGTAAATCCTCGTTCGTCCATGATTATGCTTCTGTAGCATTAGCTTTGGGATGGGCGACTGTGCCCTCATTTCTGCTTCACCAAGCTGGTACGGGTCAGCACCTGGTGGTATCGGATCGATCAGTTGCAGCTTATCAGACAAACCAGAATATGGCAGTGAATATTTTGAGGAATGTTTTGAACTTGAATATGGAGTCATCTTTGATTTCTTATTCATCTGGAAACTGTCATCAATGTTGTCGTAGATATCACCTAAAATAACAATTGCACCATTAGATTAGCCCGTTGGTTAATTATATGAAAATGATGAATGTATATATGTTAACAAAATGCTTACTTGGAAGTTTTGTTTCAGGTTTGACTGTTTTTGGCATTCGACTCAAACTCCCAACTCCAGATGATCTTTTTCTGTTCCGTTGAATTTTTTGGTGGCCGCTGTTTGTAGTCACAGTGTATTTAGGTTCTTTGTTGACCTCCACAGGTTTAACCTCTTTTTTGCTAGGCTTACTTGGTCGCTTATTCTCGATCATTGTGAATGGGTCTAATGGCAAAGATGGGCTTGGTATCGAAGAACTCTGTAAGGCTGTGCCTTCTAAGATTGATGGCATACCTAGCTCCGCAGACAAGTAATTGGCCAAGTCTAAAACAAATAACATGATGATATTATAAAAAGTACAAGACCATAATTGTGTTGATTACAGAGGTAATTAATTTATGGCAATCATTGCTATTATAATTACATAACCACTGCACAGTTAATATGGTTAAAGCTATTATTATTTTCTGTTAACTTAGAATATGATATTTTTGTTTATAATATAATTGTTCTTGAATGTACATTTGCAAGAATATTTTAAAGTGAGGTCAGATATCTATGAATGAAATTTCTCTATGAATAATATTATTGTTTTATTTTCAGTAATATAAAAAATATAATTAATTTACCTGAGTCAGATGACCGAACAAGATCAAAAACATCAGCCCCTGGAAATTTAGGATTGGTAAGATCTGTATTGAAAGCAGTGTATTGACTTGGTATCCCTCTTGGTGACAATATCTCGTTAAGGGTGTCGAAATAATTCTGAAACAAAAATAATAAAATAACAAGTGAATGAAATTAAAAAAAACCCCAACGCGATAAAAATTTATCATAATGCGTAGTATTCTACCAGTTAAGACCTTTCATTTGATACATATATATTGACGGGGTCGTGGAGAAAAAAAGTAATCCGCCATTTTGTAACGGCGGCCATCTTGAACCGATTTCCACCAAACAAGGCTAAGAACACTTTCAACTAAATCTACTTTCAAACAAAAAAAATCAAAATCCGTTTATCCGTTCGGAAGCTACGATACCACAGACAGACACACGCACAGGCACACGCAAGCGCACGCGCACGCACGCACACGCGCTCGCACACGCACACGCACACACTCACGCACACACACACGCACACACACACGCAGAGACAGACACGTCAAACTTATAACACACCGTCGTTTTTTCGTCGGGGGTGGATAAGGAATTGTATTTTTTGACATAACCCACTATTTGAAACGTATTCACTGATTTTTTTTTGTGTAAAATGATGGTAAATACTTAATTACCTATTGTCAGACTAGGTCGCAAAGTATTTTTCAACAGACGCAAACTAAGTTGCGCGAATCAGTATCCCCAAGGAGTTTTCTTTTACATTGACACTACCTACATGATATTATAATATTTGTGTATTGTTATTCAGAGCTTTTAACTACACATTGGAAGACTGGTCATTATCAAATGCGCCCAGCGTTTTACGCACTAAAAAAGGCCTATGTGTAAAGGTCTAAGGTCAAAAATGTCAATTAAGAGCATGAACAGGTAGGTGGAAAACACACATCTACACTTTCGCATAATAGGTATAACTAGTGAGATAAAAGTGAGATGAGATGATTATAATGAGATATAGAGCCTTACCTCTGACGAAGTCGATGGTACATTAGCATTTAGGCACTCAGATGTGATTGATGCCGATGAACTATGAACGGGATAAGGTATTTGATGTGGAAGTGGTAACTTCAGATCACCCTCAATTTGTGCCACCTTCAATTTGAGCTGAAATATATAAAACTGAATTTGTAAATAAATTATAATAAATGATTATCTACTATGAGGATGTAAAAATAAATAAATGTGATATAGGTAATATAGGTAATCAGTAATAAATATTTCTCAAAAACACTTCATTTAATCATGTTAAAATTATTATAATCTATAAAAATAACAACTACGTAGGTTAAATCAATGACTATAGGTATAATGTATATAATAATAGAGATGTAGACATGGTCAAAAATAATAAGCCTGTAATCTATAGGTACTATTATTATAAATAGGTAATCTGACGTAGAGGCGAAACCCCTGGACCGATTAAGCTGAAATTTGGGCAGTAAGCAATCGATAAGGTATTTTACGAAATCCCTACGGAAACGGAAATTATTCACAAATATTTTTGTTTGTGTATGGAAATCCTTACACGCTCAACCGATAGCTAAAATTTTGTGAGACGATAGATTGAGTTCCGTTTACAAACAATACAATAGGTTTTAATTTTTACTAGGTTTTTACTACTACTACTTTAACCATCCTTTCAGGATGGTTAAAGTTTGTATGTAAAATTTGGAACTTCTGACTACGCCTATTAAGATAAAATTTAATACAGAGGCAGCTTGAGTCTCGAGAAATGATATTATATAGTTTTTTCCCAGAAATTTGAATAATGGGGTCTTAGATTGTGTGGGAAATCAGTAACCACTGCACCTATTTAGCTGAAATTTGTTCAGAGTTCCGAGAAAGGATTTTTTTTTATTTGGAGAAATAAGAAGACGAGCAAGACGCTCTCCTGATGTTAAGAGATAACGCTGCCCATAATCAGTACTGCGGGGCTATCAGGCATAATCAGTCGCGTGAAATTTGATTTAATGTGAATAATACTCTATGTGGCTGTCATAAAGTCGAGATTTACGCACCAGTGAAATGATTTTGTCGTTAAAACTCCTATGTCAAAATGATCTCACTGGTGTGTAATTTTCGACTTTATGCCAGCCACATAGAGTATTATTCACATTAAATCAAATTTCACGCGACATTATGTCGACGTGCGCATCATAGCCCTGCAGTGCTACCCAGAATTTCACAATGATGTGCAATTCTAGGTGCACTGCACCAACGCTTCTTACTTAAGAGTCATAAGATGTTAAGACTCTTTAGCCCAGTAATTTCACTAGCTACAGTGCCCTCCTACCAGAGCACAGTAATGTTTGCACAATACTGCTCAGGCGGTAGAATAACTGGCACTGTTGGGGTACCCACCTAGACGACCTCCTGCAAAGGAAGTCTACCCCCGGATGTGAGATAGTTTATCTCAGATATCCAGGGGTTGTATGGCTGTATGGAAAACCAATAAGTGCTGACTGTATGTAGCTTGAATTTTGCACAGAATTAGCTATAGCTAATTCTGGGATAGGACATGAAACAGTTTTTGTCCCAAAAATCAGTATTTGAATCGGGAAAAGAGGGAGGGGGCGAACCGTTAAACTAATTTAACTGTAATCACATTTAGTTTGAGGCCTGTGAAAAACAAAGGATACACTTTATTCCCGAATTCAACTTTTAAAGGAGGTGGAATATTGTAAGGATATTGATTTAATAATGTCTGACCCTATTCAGCTAAAATCTGGCACAGAGATAGCTTGAGTTCCGGGAAATTATAATATGAATAGTGTAAATTTCTAGGAATATCAACTTACTGTTACGCGCTACAGAGTGCGCACAGGTTCGCTTGTTTAAATAATAAAAAAAAATAGATCATACATATTTTTTGCATTGTGAATAAAAAAAGTAGGTACCCTAGTTTGGCCAGTGACATCACAACCAAGCGACTTCAGTGCATGAATTGCATGCATTAAAGTTCTTATCCATGAAATCAAATCATATAATACAAAATATATATAGGTCTATATTATTATTTTATTTGATTTCATGAATCTCAAAGGTTACGTAAAATTAATAAAAAGAAATTACTGTTATTTTTACCCTTCATTGAACTGTTAATGAGGTGTATACCGATAAAAGACTGATAATGAACAAAAGTAGCCACAACCACTATGACAGATTCCAGTTACCAGTGAAAAAAGCAATAGGTATAAGTATTTAGTGAATGATGCACAAGACAGAAATGTATCAGATTCAGTTAGAATTTAGTGCACAAAGGCTCTACATTACAATCATCATGTCATTAGGGTAAGTTTTTTCTTATTCATTATAGGTAAGCCTGTAACCACGATCTCGCATGATGTTAAGCGACGATGCGGCCGTAGATGGCAGCAGACTATACCTAGAAGGCGGGATAAATCCCTCCCTGGCTTCACTAAATATCATGCCAGAACACAGTCACAATGACCGCTTGGCGAACGCGGCTTCGTCCAGTAGGTGGTAACTAGCCAAGGCCGAAGTCCACCACCAGTATAGCAAGTGGAACCGCACATAAGTAATTAAAGTCATTGGTCTGACCAGGATTCAAACTCGGTGGTTCAGATTTGCATCTGCACCACATAACCCCTTGGCCACCACCGCTTCAAAAACTAAATAAGTATAGTAGTCTAAATAAGTATAAACTAAATGGCTAACTGTTGCGATGTGTAACACTTGAGAACTAAAGTAGCGTAGAAATAGGCTATTCGGAAAGATTTCAGGGATTTCTTTAGCTAGAATGTGGATTGTAATTACCTAATTTGTGTAAATTCCAATGACTTATCTGTAGAACAATGTCCCATCTGAAAAAACACTACTCTAAAATAGAAACTCTATGTGTATAATGTCTTTCGGCTAAAGTCCGAAGTGAGTTTACCGTTAAACCGGCTAAACCTAGATGTAGCCGAGCACAGTCAGTTAAAATTAGGTGTGAACAAAATGTTTGTAAAAAAAACTTGTTTTTAATTACGAAGTTCAAGGCAGACCAACATCAGTTGGTTAGGTTCAACGTGCGAGCCGAGCGAGCGAAGCAAGCGTGCTGCGGTAGCAGCCGGCGAAGCACCAGGTCTGACTTGTACTTATGCCAGAGTTCTCAATTCATCATTAAGGTATATTTAATGTTAATTTTATTAAGTTCATAATACAACAACAATTAAGCATGTTGATAACAACTTGTCTCACATTTCAAACGTGTGAGGCTGTAATAAATCTTCTACACCTAACTTTAACTAACAGCGGTTGGCTACACCTAGGTTTGACCGGCTAAACCTAGGTGTAGCTACACTTAGGACTTTAGCCGTAACATATGTTTATATATTTATAATTATAAATATATGCTAAAGGCTTATCATTCTTAAGGAATTGTGTATGTTTTTATAATAAAACTTTTTTATAATAAGAAACATGAAAATAACAAGGATCACAGAAGGTAAATTCAAAAGCTGAGTTAAAGCCATATTTACAAAAGAAAGCCTATTATAAAATAAGCCAATGCATAGAAGACAAAGATGCCAGGAAACCTCTGCATGATAACCCAGCTGGACCCCCTCATACATACAATAAATTATGTAACCAGGAGCGGTAGAGTGTTAAAATAGAAAAAAAAGGTAAAATTGACTTGCAAAAGTGCTGCAATGTAGCTAAAATGTAGCCTATTTGAATAAATAAAGTTTGAGTCTGATATGGGACATTATTCTATAGAATGGTCACAATTCATGAAGATATATTCATAATAAATAAAACATGCTAACAATGACCACATTTCAAATATTTTACTGTATAAATAAGGTATGGGGAATAACAGAGATGTTTTTTAAAATGAGCTCAGTATTATATCTGACAAGCTTAATGTTATGTTATTAAATAAAAGACTGTTTTAGGAAACCATGTGTAATATTGCATGTAGGTACAGCAAGTGTAAAGTGAAGGTAGAACGAAATAAATATAAACTAAAGAAACTAAATGCAGGTACCCTACCTAATACATAACACTTAAGAAAATGTGAAATTTATTGTGTATGATAATATTAAAGAGTGAACAGCGCATATTTAGTTTGATACATTCTAATAAAAACACATCTGCAAAAACTGATAGAAAAACAATATTATGTATAGGGTCAAAGTGGGTAAATGTAAAAACTTTTGAAAAAAAAATTGAGGTCACAGTATGTTAAATAATCGTCATTTTAAAAGTCTGACGACAGAGTATTTCACACTAACAAAAATATTAAGAGCAAAATTTATTGTGTTTTTAATTACTATTATATACAGGCCGAAATACGCCAATCACTTGGTTAACACTCACAGGTTTGATTCACAGCTACAGACTGACTTTTTTCAATCTACCCCCAACATCAACATCAAACTCATTTACGTTTACCCCATATTATGTTTCCATTTTACCCAAGGCACTAAATAATATAAAAGGTAATTAAAAACGCAGACAAAAAAAATCGCGGATAATATATAGAGAGAAGACACGTAAAACATACCACTTAATTTAATATCATCTCTCTAGCTAATAAACATTACAGCTTACCTCAATAGTTTTTGTACTAAAGTAAGTACCTACTTCACCACTTGAAAACTGCATTTTGCCGAAAAATAATAAACACATCAAAAAAATATTTCCTGACGTCTAACACTGAAATATTGAAATGCATGTCTTAGATAAAAAACTATTAATGCATTCTGATGCACTCAAAATCCTATATTAAGTAAAAATGAAGAAATTATGGCCAGTGTTTACATTTAGCCACTTTGACCCTAATGGTTTTGGTATAATTAGGTATAACCATTTGCATTGCAAGTTAAAAATAAAACTATATTGCGCTAGCCTTTTCTATAATACCATCTTGTCAAATTGACTCCAAAGAATGGGTAGGTATATTATGATGAGCAGTTGCCGGAACCAGCAAGAAATACAGTGTGACAACTAATATCACGATGGGAATGATATTGCAGTCTAATTAAGGGAGGATTCTCTTAAGTGTAAGAGACACAGTCTTACACAGTTTTCTTATTAATGTCCTTTTCTCATCACTGACAACCACTATGCCACATTTTGCCATACTTTTTGCAAAGAAAATCAATTTGTTGTCACATCTTTTAGATATTAAATCTATGTTTGCTCTTATAACAGCTGGAATGATGTGAGAAGATGAATAAAACAAAACTTTATATTTCGTTTCAGGGTTTGATTCTGGTGAACGCTGAGCTTTTATTTTATGCTAATAATTGTCAAACATTTATCATCATTATTGTCCCGATTTGTCTAAATATTAATGGATAAATAATATTTTATGTATCAAAACAGACAGTAGGTAATATAAATCTTAAATTACACCAGCTAAACACAGCATGAAACTAAATGTGGTAAGTACTAACTAAACTACAGCCTATTTATTGATTTAGATGAAATTGCATATGAACTCTCAATACTAAATAAAATTAATGAGTAATGATGATATTATGTGCATAATAAAGCTTATTTAATGTGTCAAAGCCTGCATTAAACTTACCGATTCATTCTCTTCTTTAAATTTTAGTAACACTTTTTCTCTTTTAGACATGTACTCATTTTGTTGCTGTATCAAATCCAGATGGTAGATTAGAAGGCTCTTCAGCTTCTTATTCTGAGTTTCCAAAGTACTGACCCTCTCCGCTGTAACCTGGCCTTCTTCGCCGACCACGCAGTGCGTAGCAATCTCGATTTCTTTATCCAATTCGAGAGTTTGACTCTGAACGCCGCTATCAGAGTGACAGGCGTACAGATGATCGAACGGGAAACTCAGGAGAGGCTCCTTAACATCGAGCTGATTAAGTGTCGCTAGGTCAGTCGGAAAGTTAACAATCTCGTCAACACTCCCTCGACTGTTCATTTTTACCAAAATAACAAGTAGGTGAAGTTATACGACGAGCCTGCCGGCTGTCAATAAAACGGCGCTTGTTATCACTTCACTTTTGTTCGTTTCATTCCAACTGCGGTTCAGTTTATTACACCTTTAAACACACTACACAGTCATTTAACACTAAAATCACTCATTTTGGAAGCATTACATTGTCGAAATTACTTAAATTACGTTCTTTGGTTTTCTACTCTGACATTTCTTTCATGCGCATGGAAAAGAGTTCAGTATGATGCATTCGATTTTTTTCAAGATCACAGTGATTAAATATTAAAACACCTCTAGGACGATACATTGGTGTGACTATTAATATTAACAACTACAAAACACTAAAAGACACTATGAAATGGCATAAAATTGCTCAAAATAAGTAAAATTTCAACCTTCGCAAGCTGCCCGAACGAAGGCGTTAACCATAGACAAATTATGACAATACTTTTTTTTTCATCACTCGCGACTCGCGTTTGCGTTTCACGCACAGATCAGCTATATAAAATAGATAACAATCTTCCATGAAAAATTACGGACAGTAGTTTATCTGTGGTAATAGATGTCGTGGAGTTTGACAGTTTTTTTTTATTGACGCCGCGCGGTCCTACTTTATCTAATGTATTACACCCATATTCTTATAGAATTTTCTAATTTGTTTTTCAATTAAATAAAAGCCCTTTTTTCGACCATTAATTTTATTAAAGATAACAATGGCTTCATAACATCAAAAATTAGACTAATAAAATTTACAGAGAATATTAAATAAAAAAAAAATCAATAATAAAAGATTTACATGCACTTATTATCATGATAACATCTTATATATCAAATCTTCATACAAAACATTACAATATTAATGTTTGGAAGCATGATCAAAATTAAGATTAATACAAATTACAGAGAATATTAAATAAACAAAAATTTTATAATAAAAGAAGTGCATGCGATCATGATAACATCTTATATGTAAAATCGTCATACAAAACAATACAATATTATGATGTTTGGAAGCCTGATCAAAAATAAGACATAAAATTACAGAGGATATTAAATAAACAAAAAAATTATAATAAAAGAATTGCATGCACTTATTATGCCATCATCTTATACATCAAATCGTCATCATCAGTCATACAGAACATTACAATATTATTGTTTGGATACCTGATCAAAAATAAGACTAATAAAAATTACAGAGGATATTAAATAAACAAAAATTTTATAATAAAAGAATTGCATGCACTTATTATGCCATCATCTTATACATCAAATCGTCATACAAAACATTACAATATTAATGTTTGGATACCTGATCAAAAATAAGACTAATAAAAATTACAGAGGATATTAAATAAACAAAAATTTTATAATAAAAGAATTGCATGCACTTATTATGCCATCATCTTATACATCAAATCGTCATACAAAACATTACAATATTAATGTTTGGATACCTGATCAAAAATAAGACTAATAAAAATTACAGAGGATATTAAATAAACAAAAATTTTATAATAAAAGAATTGCATGCACTTATCATAGTAACATCTTATGTAACACCAAATCGTCATACAAAACATTATATTATTAATGTCTGATGTTTCTTTCCAATGTTAAAATGTATAATACATTATTTGAAAAAAAAACAAAATATTTACCGCCCAGTGCTGACCATAGGCCTCGCTCTTGTTATGCCACTCAAGTCTAACCTGAAAAACTTGTTTTTTATTTCAAAGTTCAGGGCACACGGACATCAGTTGGCTAAGTAAGGTTTGAACAGTAACTGTAATCACAATGTGTGAGCCGAGCGAGCGTGCTGCGGTAGCAGCTGGCGTAGCACCAGATCTGACTTGTCCTTATTCTAGTTATATCTCTATAACTCTAAATAGACACCAGTGGCTGTAGCATGCCACATGGGATCCTAACAAAACTTCAAGATTAGAACTGTCATCCCATACATTCACAAAAGTACAATGTATTGGATGACAGTTCTACTCTTGACATTTCAGCGGGATCCCGTGTGGCATGCTACAGCCACAGTGTGTGATAAGTTGACAATGGGTCCTCAGAGTTACATTTAATAGTACTTAGCTAAGTATCACAATAATTATAATCATTACCTCCATTCTATACTCGGATCAATTTAATAGATGTCACAGTTATTTACATAATTTCATCAACATTCCGACGTCAGGTCACAACTATCGAAAGCAATAATGACCAGTGAATAATTAGTGATGGGGACTGACTGATGTCAAAGTAATAAAAAATAATAATTGAGTTATACTACAACAGAACAAGTTACCCTACTTACACCGCCAGAGTCTAAGCAAATGTGACCTATTAAATTGAACCGAGTCATATTATAACTTTTTACAAATTGTCACTCATTTCCACACCACCATGAGGTATGAGTGAGTGGGGCATTTTCTTTCATCTTGGTATCTTCAGTTAGCTTAATTCAGGTTCACAGTATCTGAAACAGTTGAAATAAAAAATTAAAATATTTCCTTTAGAAGCATTTATCCATTAACTGGGTGTTCAAAAAAAGGTGCGAGATAGATTGAATAGATAGATAAATTTGCGCCTTGTGAAATTAAGAGCTCTTAGCGGGTTTTAGCAATGATAAACAAATGTTTGTTTATCATTGCTGTTCAATAGCAATGATAAACAAATATTTGTATGTAGAATCTGTGATATTTGTTTCTATAAAAGCCATTTCCAATTATGACCATATGGCTTTTAAGCCCCCGATTTTATAGCATGTAAACTTGTCCATCTGCTACAATAATAACTATTAATAATGCTGACAAACCTAAGCAGGGCAAGGATTGTGGTCATACTATGTTTTATTACAATCGGTTCAGTAATTTTGTTGTGAAAGATAAACAATCATACATCATATTCAGTTGTAATAATATTGAATGTAGAAAACTTACCATTTCTTATGTCTGAATGCTAATATCCTGGTAAAAATGCTTAGAAATCAGTAAAATATTTTCATTGGCGCATTGATGTTCTCGAAATCTGAAATGGTACAAGTAAAATAATTACAAATACATACTTTAACAAAGTCAAATATTTTAATGTCAGATGGTAAAATTAATAAAGCTTGTTTTAATTTTTTTAAATGTCATTTGTTTCATATTTTATAGGCTACCCTATGTGTCATTTCAGGGCCGGCAACTCTCTGATAACACCTCTAGAGTTGGAAGGGTCAATAGGCGGCGGTAACTGCTCAACATCAGACGGATCGTATACTATTTTGCCGCTGATTTTATATAAAAAAGAAATCTTACCATCTCTTATGTCTGGACGCTAATAGTCTAGTCTTGGATCCTTGTAAAAAAGTCTCGGAAATCAGTAAAAGCTTTCCATTGGCGCATTGTGTTGATGCTCTCGAAATCTGAAATAGAGCAAGTTAAATAATTAGGTACAAATAGGGTCAATTCGCTAGTTTGCGGCCAATTAGTGGAGTTCACCACTTTACCTTAGCTTATTAAAATGAAAAGTGTTCTTGACAGTTATGAAAAGTCATGAAATTAATGGTGTAATTAAATATGTACAGTAACTAAGTATTTGAACATAATCAGCTAAGATATAATAATTAAATATTATTAATTGACTGTGGCGGTGTTTTAGGGCTATCCCAGGTGCCTGAAATTATTTTTATGGAAAATCCTTTGACAAAACACAATGCTTGATTTTCAGCACTCTCTTTCCGACCTCAAAAACACAGCCGTTGTGTTTTCAGCAGTGAATGTTTTTAACTACTTGTATTTTCTATATTTGTGACAAATCACATTTTCTCTCATTCAAAGCGGTGGTAGCCAAGCATAGCCCGTTGGCCTCTTTTAGTGTAGACTATTCATACACACTTCTTTCTTGTAAAATAAAATCCAACCTCCAAACTATACTCGGATTGAACAAGGAGAATCCTTTTTGTAAACAAATGAGTTCCCACACCAAAAAAAAGATTGAGTAATGGAAGATCTGTCAAAAGAAAAAGATTTCAATAAATAAAATAGCTTGAGTTTATATTTTTCTCAAAATTCAAAGAATTAATATTATAAATGATATTTTTATATTTTTTTGTGCACTGATAATATTATTATTTATTAAATTAAAAAAATGTAAAAGATTTTGTAGAAGAAAAAAATTTGTGGGAATGGTATCATGGGTGATTATGACAGTTGTTCAAAACATTTTGTGCTCGGAGTGAATTTTTGTTATTGAAAAAGCTTTTTCGTTTGGTAAAAGCACGGTAAATACATAGTATATCTCTTTACCGTGGTAAAAGGTTCTGTTAAGTTATTGTTGTGCTATTATTTGTTACTTTTATGTTTTAATCATAATATGTAAATAAATATATAAAAATAACGTTTTGAGAAATTAAATTGTTATGAAAATACATACAATCTAAAGTTTTGCTTGATGTTATTTTACGTAACTTTTGTCATGCTAACTCTCTATACATCTATTTTCACGGTTAGCTTAAATATTATTATAGATTTTTTATATAATAATATTAGTTAGTGGTTCAGCAGTTTTATCCGCTTAACAAATAGTATGTGTTATTCCAGGTCCTGAGGTACATAGGTACCAAATCTCATTTTGGCGTCTAGTGTTAACCGTAAACCGTTAAATACACCCTTTATAAGGTCAATGTACGAAGAAGGAATAATCATAATCCACCGTCGAATATATCCACATCATGTCTTTTTAAAAAGTAATTAAATTATTACTTTAAAAAAAATAGACAACGATTTTTTATAACAAATTTTGCAAATTTTTAATTTCTGCCCTTTTGTTTTTATTTAGCTTAGATATAAGTTTGGTCAATATCTATTATAATAATTAAAAATACGGCACAAGCGAAACCGCGCGCTGTTATTGCAATTATTACTTCATAAAATGTTTAATAGCTCTGCCTCTCACTTTTGACACTAACATATAGTGACATTAAGGTGCTTACAAAAAAGATCTAGGATTATGAAATAGAGTATAGTAATATAACTGATTTAAGTACCTACCTTAATAAAATTAAAATAATTTAGACATGCAGCCTTATTACGTATGTTGTACTGCCTAATATAACTGTGCTTAATTATCTCAAGGACAGGACTAGGTCTCAATACTAATATCTAACAATATTACCATTACATTTTAATATACATAGGTAATAGGTACATGAGATCCGATCCGATTGGATTTTTGGTGATTTTGATTCTTTGGTTGGCTACACTAATTTTACCCTAATATTGTCATGTTAATTCATGCTTGCTATGGATTGGAGGGGACTGAAATACAATTTAGTTATAATAATAATATTGAATATAGACAACTTACTATCTCTCTATGTCTGGACTTTGTATCTAGACCCCTATCCCCTATGATCTCTATCTGTGGTCTGGAAGTCTGGACATATGTTCATTTCTTGAGTCCTTGTAAAAAGGCTCAGAAATCAGTAAAAGCTTTCCATTGGTGTATTGTGTTGATGCTCTCTAAATCTGAAATAAAACAAGTTAAATAATAAGGTACAAATAGGGTCAATTCGCTAGTTTGCGGCCAATTAGTGGAGTACACCACTTTACCTTAGCTTATTAAAATGAAAAGTGTTGTGTTTTTTAATAAAACTTGATCATGTATAGATTCACAGGAATGACTTTTACCATAACTGTCAAGATGAAAAGTGTTCTTGACAGTTATGAAAAGTCATTCCTGTGAATCTATACATGATAAGGTTTTATTAAAAAAAATAATAGTAGTATTAAAATTTGTTTTTTTTTTTTTTAATTAGTGTTTTACTTGTTTGGGACCACTTTTTAGAGTTCCGTAGCCAAATGGCGTAAAACAGAACCCATAAGGGTTCTGTTTTACGCCATTTCTGTTTTACCCATAAGGGTTCTGTTTTACGCCATTTGGCTAAATTTTGTTTGAAAAAGGGAGATGGATATCTCCCTTGGATGCACAGATCATAAAGCTAGAGATGGAAGCTAAAATGAGGTAACAGTCGCCAAGTCATATGCCTGAATCAACATAAGCTCGTAGCTCCGCCTCTTTTTCGTGTTCATTCCACGGCCGACATTGACAGCGTGACATTCACATACTTAATGAAAAATAATTAATAAAAATGCCGCATTATTCAATAAAAAGGCGCGGAAAGACTAGCGCTACATTCAGTTACGCAAAAGACGAAATCTTATTACACATGCAAGTTATTATTCCGATAATAATCATTGAAAAATGTTTAACATAAAATGCAATATAAAAATGGCCAAGTTTCTTTTCGTCTCATTCTTTCTTGGTAAATTTGTATAACATTATCTCGTTCTCTCTTACGCCCGGATAAACTAGTGATAAGACACAAATTTAAATTTACACCACAAATTTTATCGACAAAAATGTTATTGAAATTTTTGAAGTAGGTAGGTATTAGGTATATTAAGGTACCAAAATTATCGGGGTTTAATACAAGTGAATTAAATTAAAAATTTTAAAAAACCCCCAACGCAATACGTAATTCACCATTTTTTGATGGCGGCCATCTTGGATTTTAAATTTTATATAGTGGGCTGTATTCTACTCGTTAAGCCCTTTCATTTGATACCCATATTGAGGGGGTCGTAGAAGAAAAAAGTAATCCGCCATTTTGTAGCGGCGGCCATCTTGGACCGATTTCCACCAAACATGGCTAAGAACACTTTCGACTAACTCTACTTTCAAACAAAAAAAACTAAATCAAAATCCGTTCATCCGTTTGGGCGCTACGATGCCACAGACAGACACATACACACACACACACACACACACACACACACACACACACACACACACACACACACACACACACACACACAGAGACAGACAGACAGACAGACACGTCAAACTTATAACACCCCGTCGTTTTTGCGTCGGGGGTTAATTATACAGGGTTACTGGTATTTAATTCATGAATGGTTATTATGAAGCTTATAATAAGAGAAGTGTAACGAAGCTTTTAAAATACATAATGTTAAATTTGTCACTAATTTAAAAACAAATAATTCGCTATCTAACATTTATTTATATTCTTATAGGGTGCGTATTCGCACGCATAATTTTTTAAAATTAGGACTAAAAAATTTATGCGAGCGATGGACCTATTTATATTTTAGTGAAACCATTTACATAAAATGTTTATTCGGGTACTTTAGGAGGTAATAGAGACGAGAAAACATTTAAGCTATAATAAAACAATAATTGAAGTTATATTAAAATATCTCTCGTATACAATACAACGAACTTTCTCATTAAACTTAAGAATAACTGTAACTTATATTTTCTTATTGATACGATATAGCGACTTTACCACATCACTAGAAAGTCATGTTATGCCTCTAACTATTACCTAATCTCTGGCGTAACTGTGACGTCACCTTGAACGAGCCTATCAAATCTAGCCACCCATCCCCCGCACCCCACCATGTTTTGGTGACTTTGTTTTCATACAAAAAATGACTAAGCGCGGTATATTATATCTCTCTTGTATATGCTTGGATGGATGGATGGATGGATGGATGGATGGATGGTGGATGGTGGATGGATGGATGGATGGGTGGTGGATGGATGGATGGTATTTTCTAAGAATTTCTGAAGCTGTCTCTGAATGGTTGCAAACCAACGCTGGCCACGAAACCGGTGAAATCACCCTACATAGCTTAACAAAGTGAAATATTTTAATGTTAATGATTTAATGTACCGATTGATGTGATAATTAAATCTTATTTTATGATTAAACCACCATATAGGTAACATAACTTAATATCGACTACTATAATAGTTGAAAAAGTTGGGTTAGAGATAAATTAGAACTGAAATAACCTCTAAAAGTTTGTTTTCGATAAGCACGTATAAACTGATATTTTTGAGTAAACTTCACACTGAAGTATCAACAAGATGATTACACAACATGCGCTAACAACAAAGATAACATTATTCAGATAAATTATTCAGATTTGAAAAGAAAACTTACATTAATGGTTTATTTCTTCATTCTGTAAACATCCATAATTTTCCAGTTTTCTGTATGTATCCTCGAGTAAAGACAATATCTTTTAATTATTCTACTTAAGTTTTAACGTAAACATAATAATACTGCACTGCATAATTGTACTTAATTGGACTTAGAAAAATTAAATTATTTAAGTATATAAACAAACATGGCCGAGTTGAAAAATTGCAGAATTTGATAGTGTTGCCATAAGTAAAATTTTATAAATTTATTTTTTGAACTTTAAAAAAAGTTAGTAATGTGATTTTAATTTATGTTTTTTATTTAAATAAGGTGGTTGTGATAAGGAAAAAATCGGGATATATGTTTACCTCTAATTTTCTCATATTTTATATAAATTAATATTGCTGAAGAAAAGAGTGAAAAAAATGGCAAAATTCCTGTATATCATCTGCATTGGGACAGTACAACAACCGGTTCGGTCTGAAGCCCCCATTGGTCCTTTTGAGTTTAGCGGGCCTGGTTTCACGCATGCGCACAACCATCGCAGTGGTTTTTGTTATATCGTACTTTTTTTCAGTCATATTTTGCGTGTATTAGGTTAATAATAATTAACAGTAGAATCTTTGAGCTTGGCTATTTTTTGGTAATAAATAATATCATAGTTACAAAATGATTTACCATTTTGAAAATACTTTGCATTGGCAAATCGTAACGTGTGTGATCACATAAACATTAAATAAAAACAAAACGGAAACTACGCCTTAGTTGTATACTTTGCGCGCGAAATTAAAAAATATTGATGATAAATAAACATAATTAAAAAATTATAAAATAATAATACAACTTAGTATTATTATTTTATAATTATTTATAAATATTTATTTATTTATTATTATATAGCTATAATACTACTACTATACTTAGTACGTTATATAGCTATTATAATTATGTAGATTTTTAACGATAAGACCGCCGCCGCCGCGCCGCTTGTAAATTTATATTTTTGTCAATAATTTTCTATTTGTAATGTATATGTTACGGTAAGAGTGAATAATTGAAGATTATTAATAATTATCTGTTATTATTAATAATTACCGAAAGTCGAGGTTAAAGTGATAAATTAATCACATTTGTCGGTTATTATTAATAATTTAACCCTAGCAGTGATAAATGTAATAAAAGTTACGTATCATCATACCTACGGTCGTTTCAACTACGGTCGATACTGCGAATATACAGATAGAAATTATTCAGGTATCAAAAACAACTCGAATCTGGCGCTTCGCCGGCCGCTGCCGCGGCACGCTCGCTGCGCTCGCTCGGCTCGCGCATTGTGGTCACAGTTCAAACCTAACCTAACCAACTGATTTCGGTTTGCCCATAATTCTGTACTAAAAAGAAGTAATTTTTAAATACCTGCTGGTCAAAAAACATTATATTTCATTTATTTTATAACTTTTACCAATATGTGTCGTGAATTATTAATAATTACTAGTAAAAGTAATAAATTTCGATCGTTTATTCACATTTACCAAAACATGTGGTTATTATTAATAATTTTGTAAAATTATTAATTATTTTCAATTAATCACATTTACCGTGACATATATATCTTTTTGTGTGGTGTACCGTGTACGATAAAGTATATTATATATCTATCAATCTATCTAACGATCTATATTATTATGGTGAGTGTGAATGGTCAAGCCGCAATTGGTCATTTCTTAACCAAATAAATGTGGTTTTATGTAAAGGCCAGGTCAAGAGTACCTACCAATAACCGGCGAGCGTGTATGAAGAATGTGATGAAACTCTACGATGAAAGTTGGGATAACGAAAGAGGTGTGTCAGGATTCAGGATCGTACCAAGTGGAGGGTAAATGTCTCTGCCTACCCCACAAGAGACCTACCCAAACGGGAATCTGGCGTGATATTATGTAGGGCCAGAAACTTAACAAAATCTTATTCTATGCAATAAAATTTTATTATTATTGTGTAATGTAAGTCAATTTTTCAAAATTAAAAAAAAAAGTGTTTGTACCTATATCTACTTCCTTATCCGTGTCTGTTTGAAGCCGCGTCTCCAGCTCCTGTTTTGGTTCAACATTCAACATGAGCAAGACCCCATTCAAAAAAATCTCGGCGATTTTGTCTTCTTGTTTGGTCCATCAGTATTTTTTGCTTTCCATATCCGATGGAAAGCACGTGCAACAAAACATAATAATGTCAATATTCATCAAAATCACCGAGACATTTTTTGGATGCTGTTATGCTCATGTTGAATGTTTGAACGAAAACAGGAGCTGAAGACGCGGCTTAATCGAAACATAATAATATGAGTTGCTTCGAAAAAGCATAGAAAAAGAAAATCGTACAAAAAATTATATCCATAAATTATTTTCTACCAGTAATTTAAAAATTAAGGTAAGATACTCATTACCTTTAAACCTTAATATTACTTAATAATAATATAGGGGTGTAGAAAAAATTGCTGTTTCAAATTATGTTTGAGGCACTTACGACTCACGGACAAAAATAAATTTGTATGGAACACACTTTATTTGATTTTAAAATTACTAAGCCGTATAGGCTAAAAAACGGCCAAGTGCGAGTCGGACTCGCCCATGAAGAGTTCCGTAGCAGCAAGTAACGATGATCGAAGTTTTAATAAAAAAAATGAAGGTAAATAATCGAGGTTTACGATTTATGACATAAAAAAAATCTACTTACTAGATCTCGTTCAAACTAATTTTCGGTGGAAATTTGCATGGTAATGTACATCATAATTTTTTTTTTAGTTTTATCATGCTATAGTATAGGGAACCCCCAAAATGTATTGTTTTTTTTTCTATTTTTGTGTGAAAACCTTAATACGGTTCACAGAATACATCTACCTACTTACCAAGTTTCAACAGTATCTATCGTTCTTATAGTTTCGGAAAATAGTGACTGTGACATACGGATGGACATACAGGCATGACGAATCTCTATCTAAGGGTTCCGGTTTTTACCATTTGGCTATGAAACCCTAAAAATTTTAAAAAGGCAACAAATAAAAAGGGCTGCTGATTACATTACTTTGATACTATGGTCGCCCAAAGCCTGCACCGCCAAAAATTAATAAATTTTTTATAATAAGTAGTACTAGTTGTGCCTAGTAGCTTTTCACCCGCTGAAAACTAGGTACCCAGCCCATGTGAACATGCTACCTTTATATATACTATACGAGTATACCTACCAAATTACAGCCAGCTATTAAGGCGTGGAAGAGTAACAACCATACATACTTCCAGGCTAATTTTCGCATACCAAGTCTTTGAGGTTTGAAAGTTTTATTGTCCCCAAAACCCTTTTTAACCGACTTAAAAAAGGAGAAAAGGTTTAAAATTCGTCGAAATCTCTAGAATATTTTTTAGGATTCCGTAGTGAACAAGGAAGCCTTATAGTTTTGCTTTATCCCTCCATCCGTCCGTCCTCGGCTTTGCGGTGAAACTATAAGTCCTAGAAAGCTGTCATTTTACACAGATGACGGTAATGATTGGGGTAAGAGAACGATAACAAAAAAGATTTTTTAATTAGGATACCTCTCGTACACGTAAGATGGGGATGAATTTTTTTTCTGGCTGATCTCATCATGCGGGGTATCGTTGAATAGGTATTTTAAAATGAGAGACGGGTTACTAAGAAACTTTTTCGATTTAAAGATATTCAAGTTTAAAATTGTGCAACATTTTATTGAGCGTTCCCCCCTCCTTTAAAATCTGAACTACTAGTTTAAAATCTGAAAAAATCAAGAATATGGTTTCAACCATGAACTTTCCAGGAAAAATATAGCGGTTAAGATATATATATTAGTTTTAAAGATATTGTTAATGAAAGTTAAGGCTGTTAATCGACTTGCCAGTACTACGGAAGTCTACATTGCGTGTAGCCCGACTAGCGCTTGGCCTATTTATTAAACTTTTTTATGTAGGTATGTACACCGAATACCTTCACACCGGAACCGATTAGGTAAAGTGGTCACCCATTTAAATGTTATTGTAATCAGCAGTGCATTCAGATTTTTTAGGTTATGAATTAAAACGTGCGTCTCTTTTTTGAAAGCGATCTTGAAGTTGGTTTAATATATAATATGTATTTAAGCACTTTTTATTACATAGTTTGAGAGTTTCTACGGTAGTAAGCAGCCACTGTCAGCTTTATCTTTCCGACCGAAGCGAATCGCGACAGTTTGTTACATTCTGCGGTTTTTGAACGAACTCTCCAGCAATCTTAAGGTTCAGGGTTAAAGAGAAAATCTTGGAGACTTGCCAGCGCGTTCTATACGCAACTTCAGTACGAATCACCATGAAAATAAACATCTATGAATAAATTCCCACGGTTGATACGACGTGTTACAGTTAGCGTTTTGCCGTTATTACTATAATAGTTCGTAGTTGATCAGTTAAACATATAGTTGAAAAGCTGGCTCATCAATTTTGGATATCCTACCACCCACCCACTGGTAATTATGCTATGTTATGCAGAATTCCACTATTGCGTTGTAACATGGAAAGTTTTGTTTTGTAACAAGTAATAAATTAATGTCAAAAACTATGCTGAACGACTGACAGGTGTAGCTTTTTGAACAGTTTTTTACGCTCGGTTATCCTAGACATGAATATTTTTTTATTATAAATGAAAATAAAATTCATAATACACATAATATACAGGAGATTGTTTTAACCGATAGGGCCGCCCATTGTGGACCTGTGTTTAATTTAAATTAATATTATAAATTACTTTCTTGTTTTTATTATATTAGTCTTAATAAAGTGTTACCTCCTATTTAGCTATTCAATGTTTTTAGTGGTTAGGTACTGTAATCAGTACCTACTTACTCCTATAAATGTACCTGGCTTACTATGTTTTTATTACTAGTGGTAAGAAATGGTTTATCTAATTTAACAAACAGATGAAACCTCGAACGCTGCTAGTATTAATTTCCAATGTTTCCATTATAGAGTTTTGGATGAAGTTTGAATTTAAATTTACTACCATATCGTCGCTTCAGTGATCGTTTGTCCCATCTACCTATGGTAAAATTATGCTGTATATTGCTCTATTATATTAAAAAAGCTTAGTATTAGAGGTGCATCCAAACTCCAGTAAATTTTTGTAGAGCAACAGAATGTTAAATGGAATCCTGTGATGTTCTGTTGCTTCACAAAAAGTCCGTGCGGTGTGGATGCACCTTAATGCCATACCCTATGTTGATTATAATATTATCTAAATGTTCTTAAATAAAGACTCAATTATAAATCCAAAAACACCAAAATTTTACCAATCGTAGATAGCACAAAACACTAGAGCGACGCGACGTAGGTACTTATAATTTGTTATTTAGGAGCAAAACATACCTCCAGCGGTGATGAAACTCCGCCGATTCCGGAAGAAGAGCTGGAACAGCAAAAAATCGAACATGAACGTCAAGTACAAAAAGTAAGGCTTACGATATAACACACAACTTTAATACTAGGCACCTATATTTTATTGAGGTTAATTTACACTGGTGGTCATCTTTATACCTCAAGCCGATAAAAAAGGAGTTTTTATAGTGATATTGTTATAACGGTTAAGGTAATAGGCGTTCTCAAATTTGTCGCATAATCCTTCCGTGTATGTTACACGCCAAAGTTAAGAAACGTCTTTTAACTTTAAGCTTCGATTGCTTATATTTTATTGCCGTATAGTGATAGCCACTTTTGTAATTCAGCCAATAATGTAAATGAGAGTTTTCTTTGAGCTTTCTGAACCAATGTTCTATAGCGAAAAAAGCTACTCGACTTGACTTTTTATTCATTAATAGCTTATCTACGAGTATAAGCCTTTGTCCACGATCTCACGTGATCTTGAGCGACGATGCGGCCGAAGATGGTGGCAGACTAAACCTAGAAGGCGGGATAAAGCCCCCTGGCTTCACTGAACATCATGCCGGGACACGGTCATAAAACCGCTTGTTGACACGGTTTGGCCAAAGGGTGGTAGGTAACTAGCCACGGCCAAAGCCTACTACCAGTAAAAACTGTAATAAAAATCATGTGTTTATTCTCATAAACACGACACGTTCTCACGTGTCATAGATTTATACGTCTCCTAAAGGTTGAATCTTATTGATTTGATAGAAGATATTTTCCGCTCGTGTGACTTTCTGTATCTATTATAGGTATTATAAGGAGCTCTCTATGTATTTACGAAAGAAAAGTACCTACTTATTATAAATTATAATACACATAATACAAGCATTGAGTTGCTCAGCTTGGGGTTATAATATGGCGTTGTGTGTAATGTTCTGTAATTTATTATTATTGTCCTACTCCAATTTCCTTAGGAGAAAAAGTGTCAAGCGAGAGAGGCTGAGGAAGTGCGAAAATTGGACATAGAGCTTCTGCACCAACGGGCTATCGAGGCTGAAGCTGAACAAAAACGTGAGGTAAGAAAATATAATTCCAATTTAATTTCACTTACACACAAAAATATGGGTAAATCTGAAAGTACAGATATCAATATAATACTCGTAAATCTTCGTATAGCATTGATATTCATCAACGTTGATATACTTGAGAAAATCACATCGTATGGAACCGCCGAATACTATATTTTTAATAGAAAAATTATCTTCCTATGATAAATTTTATCTATGATAGATAAGAACAAAACACAGACCACCCGGGAAAAACCTAGACATACCTCAGATACCCTTTGAAATGTAAAAGAATTTTCCTAATCGGTTCTAGCATCACCGAGTAATCGGTGATCATACTCGTACATAAAAAACCTTTCCTACTTTTTTGAAGTCGTATTTATAAATGGATAGATCCTTACGAAACCCTCATCATCAATTCTCGTTTGTCCACTACTGGACATGGTTCCCTCATGGCACGCTACTCAACACCGGTTTTCCGTCTTCCTCCTTCGATCAATTTTAGCGACCTTCCAGATTTCATCTACCCACGGAAACCTCACAAATATATAATATACCTGCATATTTTTTTTAGGTAGCAGAATATGTAGAAGAACTTCGTGGCATGAACACATCATGGTCTCATCATCGATTGTGTGATCTACAACGGCAGGCGAATCGTTGGCGGCACAGTCGACCTTCCATACCCGATACTACCAGGCCATATCGGGTAATTCATCCCAGCCTTTATATAATATGTATAATACTAGCTAATGCTTGTGGCTTTGCCCGCGTGGCAAAATCCTTTCTTAGCGGAGGTCTTCGTCATTAAATCTGTGTTCCAAATTTCAACCCAATCCATCCAGCGGCTTAAGCAGTGCGTTGATAGATCAGTCAGTCAGTCAATCAGTCACTCTTTCTTTAATATATTTAGATTAGCTGCAACCCGCGTATTTTTTATGGTATGAAAAGCGTGATGCACTGATTGATTGATTTATTTACGCACAGTTTAAACTAACAAAGGAATTGGATTGAAATTTTAAATACAGATAAATTGTATGATGATTACCTCCGTATAATAAATGATTATACCACACGACTAAAGCTGCGAGGATAGGCTTGTCTTTAATACCTATATCTTGTTTTAACATTATTTTAAAATCACAGTATTTGTTTTGAGTACGTGTACGTGGTCTGAGATTAGGTCGTAAAACAGGTACCTACTTTTAAAAAGATACATAAATAAATGGCGTAATATATATTTACAGCAGAACGTCATAAAAAAATCGTGTAGCGCACAGCTGACCAAGCCGCATTCAAGTCAAAGCATCGGAGACGGCGATGGCATTTTCATAAACCTCTCACGACTCGGCTCTCGAAGAGGTAAGTTGATCGTGGTATCTTTAGGAGAATCAATACGAGAAAGTGGCATAACTTTTGCAAATTAAAACTCAATTTATTCATTTTATTTAATTTGTGTTCAAAATCCACAGCACTTAATTAACAAAGTTGAGTAATTATAGCAAAAACGGATTTTCATTTTATAAACAAAACCATTGATTTATTAATTAGTACTAAATAAACATATAAACATGATTAAATTACAAAAATAAAAAGCCTAAAGTTACAGAGCATACCGACATTCAAACACCTCTATGATAAGAATGGATAAAAAACTCAGGTAATTTTCAAAATCTCAGGTGAATCCGTGGATAGCGAAGAGTGCGAGGGAGCTGGATGTAGTGATGTTAGCGAGACAAGAGGCTGGCGAGCATCCACTAGCGATGTGAGCCCCCAACCGCGCCGCGCCGACCTTACCAGAGCGCCTTCTTGTCCTGGGTAACTATTCGTATATCTCTTGACAGTAACCGAGTTCAGTTGAAAGTGTAGAGTAGAAAGATGTAGCGAGGTTAGCGAGCAACCACCAGAGATGTGAGTCAAAAGCTCCCCAACCGCCCCACGTCGAACTTACCGGAGCACCTTCTTGTCCTGGGTAACCGTACCAATATCTATAGCAACTTTTATAGTAACCTTTACGGATTCGATGAAGAAAGTAGTAAGTAGTATTCAAAAATGTACCGAGGTCAGCGAGCCCCCAACCGTGCTGCGCTGACCTTAACAGAGCGCCTTGATGTCCTGGGTAACCGTATATCAATAGCAACCTTGATAGTATCCGGGTTCAATTGAAAGTGTAGTGTAGCATGATGTAGCGAGGTTAGCGAGCATCCGCCGGAGATGTGAGCCCTCAACCGCGCCGCGCCGACATAACCAGAGCGCCTTCTTGTCTGGGTAACCGTATACCTTATAGTAACCTTTACAGGTTCTGTTGAAATTGTAGTGTAGCAGGTAGCAAGACGTAGCGAGGTCAGCGAGCAACCGCAAGAAATGTGAGTCAAAAGCCGCTCGCCGAAGATGAACTGAGGGGAATCTTCTTCTAGGTAGCTCCTTTATATATTTTAAAGAGTAATCTTCAAGGGTTTCGTGGACAGTGTAGTAAGAGGCAGGATGTAGCGAGGTCAGCGAGCACCGTGCCTGGCGAGAATCAGCACAGACCTTAATAGTGTGCCTTCTAACGTATGGGTGCAGATGACAGTGTAGTGTGTAAGGGAACAGCAAGTAATTTGCTCACTAACCAATAATTTAAACAAGTAGACCAATGATTTTAAACACACAAAAAAATACTTTGTTAACAACCACTATCATTGTGGTTAAAATGTAGTCACCTGCTCTAATATATTTTCATTTATGTCATGCCTACTATCCATTATTCATCTTCATATATTCAACAAATGAGATAAATTCAACAGACAAGAATATTCCATCGAAAACTAACAAAAATATAAAAGCTGCACGAGTGCAGCCTTCAATTAAGATTAACAAGGTTTTATTGATTCGTATGCAACCTACCCATGGACAGAGCCTGCATTCGTATTACATATTCATAGTTACATAACACGATCTGTTCATTAAATGGGTGAGGGACAGGAGTTGGGGGAGGGTGAGTGCCAACATGGCAGCAGGTTTGTTCGGCGTGGGAAGTGGAATTTTCCGAACGTTTCACAACGCTCGGGTGCATAAATCAAGGATATATTGTTAGATCTGTTGAAAGTCTAGATGGGATGAGTGAGCGAAGGAGGCAAGGTGTGTCCAGTGCCCACCTTGCCTCCCTGTAAAGGCGGCGATACATATTCGCAGACGAAGGTGTCGAAAGCTTTTTATCATCTAGCTATGCCAAAACGTAACGTATAGTATCGCCAGTAGATGTCATCTGCTGAGAATAGTGTGTAGCCGCCTCAGGGGGTGAAGCTCAGGGGATGGTGTTGCGAGGCGTGGTACGCATGCGCGGGTCGCGACCTTGCGGCCCGGGCACCCTGCCCTCCGCGCCCCGCCACTACCCTCCACCCGCAATACAGCCTTCGCATTGTGCTTCGTGTCGTCGCTGCGCTAAATATCAAATACGTTGTTTCTTCCACGTCCCGGTGAGTGATTTTCGCATCCTCGATGCTCGCACATTCCTTTCCTTCGTGTGTACCCAACGACCCTCCAACGTACTCGCCACTTTCATTGTGTACCTGTTTCTTGATTTCAATCGTGATAGTCGACGCTTAGATGTCAGTTTGGTCGTGGATCGGCCGGTACCGCGGTCCCGTAGCGGACTAGTTAGCGTTAGGAGCCGCATGCTTCTGAATGTTTACCGTGCGTCGTGCCGTGTCGCGAGCGGGTTCGTGGCCGGACGTTTCGTTACAGATAAGATGTTTGTAGGGAGATAAGATGCCGTGATAGCGTAGGAGCGGAATGAGGAGACACGAGATGCAAGGCAAGGGCGCGGAGACGGAGGGCGAAGGCGGCAAGGAGTCTGCGATGTCTCGCAGCGAATCGACGATCAGCCGGTGCACGCCGCACACTCCGCTCGGGCTGCCTGACAGCGCGAGCGTCGACTCCAACCCCATGCCTACCATATACCGGTATACTATACGCAGGACCACAACACCACCACGCCACGACACGCTACCGTATCTACGCCGCGCCACTCGGAGAACACGTATCGCTCTAGCCTCTTCTAAACTAACACTTTATTACGACTTGCTTGTATAACTTGTCGATAACACATGTTTCGCTTACCTAGTTGCTTGACTTACGGCCAAAAGATCATCAATATTCATAAAATCAATAGAACAAAATTTATGCAAACATGTATGTATTACATAATTCAATCGCCATTATCTGAAAGTTCATGAAAGCTTACAAAATTGTGATACCTATGTGCACAAGTCAGAATCACTAAGATAATTATAATCAATTACTGTACTTAGGTTTCTTTTTTACAAGCCTTTGTGAGCATGATGTATGGTTGTGTTTGTTGTATACCTAATTATTCATTTAAAATATAATTTTGTCCCCATTTATCATCTTTCTCGGTAGATGAAAGCCATTTTGATAAAATGGCAACATTTTACGATCTGCGCACTACCTCGCGACAAGGTCAAACATTACCTATACGTACTTAGCAAACTTTGCTCGAACCCGGTAAAATCTATATTCCTACGCAGTGGAAGATTAGCAAATGGAGTCTTTTTAATAAATCCTATCATATTCAATGACGATACATGTTCTCCTTGGCCAGTAAAGCAGAGAGCACTACGCCGCATCGCCCACCGCGATCGTCGCATGTCCGTAGGTACAACATAATAATATCAACTCTTGCCTATTATTGGTTCTCCTACACAACTTTACCAGAATTATGAACGTCCTTATACTTAATGATAATCTGATTTGTAGAGGAACAGAACTAAGCTTAAAAAGTATGTGTATATTTCCATAATAGGCATAGAGCATTATAAATACAACGCTTGGCTTGTCTCATGCTGGATCATCGGAGATAGTCTACAGATGTCAGGTAAGAGAATTGTTTAACCCTTATCGTGACACACCTGTCTGCTTACTAGCACATCCTTTTCACCTTTTCGTTTCCTTGCTTTATCACTACATACCTTAACCTTCATCCTGTAATTATATTATAGTGTTAATACATAAGTTTTATTAGAAAATTAAAATACGATGAGGTTGAAGCTTATCACACATAGAAAAAGTATGGCATGCAAGAACAAAGTACTAATTTATAGATACTTACTTAATAAAAACAAAACACTTTTGGGGGCTGTGGTATAATATGTCACTACTAAACAGAGGCTGACGATATAACCGTCGCAGACGAAATTGGCTCTTTTCCATTTGTCTCAAGGATCCTATATTTTCACTTAACAATTGTGCCATAAGTCTCCACCACACTTACGACATGCTTCAATGTAAAGCCCTAAGCTATGGTAACGGGATCACAGCATAATAATAAAAACTACAGGTCAACTGGCAAAAAATGCTACTTAAACTTTTTTACATAAAGTTTTGATGCCTAATTAAATAAATGCCTGATCCTACACATTGAAAATAGTTACAAATTGGGCATTTTAATCAGACTATCTTAGTTTTTTAGACTACAGAAAGACATGGTAAACTTGTCGTGCCATACTTTAACCCAGTTCATAATTCAGTTCACAATAATTCCATATAGGTAACTAGAAAATGACTACAACAAAAGTTGTAAATTAGTTTCACAATAGGCTTAAAATGTATAAAATTGATACAAATTTAACGCGTCATAACAGCATGATATTGCACATGTATAATGTATATGCTAACAGCCGTTAAGCATTTTTAAATAGAGGTACCTTAGTAATAGATAGCCATAGAGTATTTAGGTTATAGTTTTAGACACTGCCTTTAGTGTAGACCACAACTTAAATGAAGATATTTTGAGGACCTTAGAATCGTTCATTTTCATTCATAAAATCAGTCTTAACATACATGTCTCCCTTACAAAGTCGCACGTACGAATTGAGTAATTTAGGAGGGAATAATGAAAATCCCCGTACACAAACAATTATGTAATCTATTGTTCAAAACTTGTTTCGAGGGAATTGAAGGACTTCAGTTCCACTTATATAATTTCAAGGCTTAAGCACCTTAATATTCATTTGTTTAATTTTAATAAAAATTTCAAGAGTAGTAATTATATATCACTGGGAATAAAATGTAATAATGCAAAATAAAAGAAAATAACAAGACGCAAGGACGCAAGTGGCTAGCTGCCACAAGCTCGACACCTACTCGCAATTTCATTAAAAATAATATTACGATAATATAAAAAAACGCCTTGTTAACATGAAGATGACGATTGAATACTCAGTGTCCAGTGGGCGGCTATCATCCACTAAGAAAACACTGATCCGTCATTAAAATAGAAAAATTTGTATTGTTTAGATGTCGTGCTCCGATTGCGTCGTTGGACTGTATGGACGATTTTAGTGCTCATTCCCAGCAGATGCTAGATCAAGGTGAGTCAACAAATATTTTTGTATTTCGGCCGCATAAAAATATATTTCAAAAGTTTATTAACCGCAGCATTTTGAGGTTATTTGGGAACGAGGAAAACCACACTTGCTTTACTCTCTCGTTTTTTCGTAAAGTTGGTCCTCGGCCACCGTCGGTGACCCAACTCGCGATGCTTGAAAGAAAATCAATGCGGCGAGAGCTTTGAGTACCACCTGCCTTCTTGGCATGTCGCCAATACACTTGCCAGACAGCGCTGGCCAATTGCAAATAACTTATACCGATAAGACTCGACGTCACTATTCAGTCAGCCCTTTTGATAGTATCACTTACGTATTTATAACTTCTCTACTCTCATAGCATGATGAACTCAAGCTGTTATTTAATTATGGTTAAAATACAAGACGTTGGTGTAGTCTAAAACTTCACATGTAATTTTTGTAATAAAATTTTACTCAATAAAATACTATCAGTCTCCAGTCTCCATCGTGACCTTTACTGAGCTATATTGAGCACAAGTACGCCTCTGCTATTACTTGATTGACGCTCATCGCTTTTAATTAAAAGGTCTATCCTCTCAATACCCTTTGTAAGCCAAATTAGGAACAAGTAATGCCTGTTCTTAACTAAATATTTTAACATTGAAACATAATATCCTTTTAACAATAAAACAAGAAGTTTTCAGTCTTGCAGTACAATGATATTTAATTTTAATATACATAGTTTATTAATAAAGTTAAAACAGTTATGTATTGTTCTACGGCGTAGGCTCTTGTCTACGCCGTAGCCTTTTACATTGTTACGCTCTCTATATTACGCAGACTAAATTAATTATGTTATTACCTTAAGGTTACTTTTCTTTTAAGAAAACTTGAATAATCTTCCAATCGCAATTTAGTCCACCGGATCTACCGGGGATAGACTTCCTTTGCAGGAGGTCGTCTAGGTGGGTACCCCAACAGTGCCAGTTATTCTACAGCAGTGATCTGCAAACATTACTGTGCTTCGGTAGGAGGGCATTGTACCTAGTGAAATTACTGGGCTAAAGAGTCTTTACATCTTATGACTGTTGAGTAAGAAGCGTTGGTGCAGTGCTCCTAGAATTTCACATCATTGTGAAATCCTAAGAAGCACTGTACTGATTACGGGCAGCATTATCTCTTAACATCAGGAGAGCGTCTTGCTCGTCTTCTACTTCATCACATAAAAAAAAACTTGAGAGGTGTCAAGGGACACAACAAGGGACTTGAGAGGTGCCCCGGACCCCGGATGGAACTTCGTTCCATCCGGGGTCCGAGGTTTTATTATTTATTATTTACAAAAAACCTGTATACACTCAACAAAAACAATCGGCGTGACACCACACTGTTCAATGCGAAAAAGAAATGAAAATATCTGGCTTGCTTTCTAGAAGAGAGAGAGAGAGAGAGTGAGAGAGAGAGAGAGAGAGAGAGACAGACAGAGAAACATGCGCACGCCGCACAGCTTACAATAGCTTACTATTATAAGTGTCGTGACAACTTTTCGTAAGAATTTTTTCCGTCTAGCCCCCTTTCACAACGCGCGATAAGGAACTTCGTTCCAAAAAGTCAGTTTTGTTTAATAACACATTCGCATATATTTTTGTATGTTTAGACTTTTCCGTGATTCCTATTCCATTACATATTTTGGCTTCCAATTAAGTTATTTATATTTGTTTAAAATAACAGCCGTTGGTTTTCCTAAAATAAATAAACACGTTGTTAACGTTTAGCAACAAAACTAAATCAATAACTTCTTTGGTCGCAAAGATGCGCGGTTTTTTTTTCGATTTTATTTTTGCCAAAGTTAGTCCCGCTCAGGGGCGAAGTAACCCGATATTTCTGTACACTTTTGCTACTCCTACCCCTATTATGTTGTTTAGTTTGGTCGCTTTTGAAACGGTTACACGTAATCTACAGAAATATTTCATCGAATCCCTATTTTAATTCTCCTAATGTTTGTGCAGCAGGAATAATAGGAAGCTTGTGGGTAGATGTGAGGAATCACCATGGCCTGGCTTCCAGAGGTGCGTGCCATCATGATTTAGAGGCGACACATTATTATAGGGCCAATAGGGGCCAATGTCCGATGGATGCGGTTTCCGATCCGAGATTCCGATCGATTGGTCTGGTAGAACTAAACTATCGATCGACGTCGACTAATTCGTTCTACCATCGATCGATGGCATAGATCGACGATTGATTGGTGTGGTTACAAAAAGTACAAAAGCGGACACTCACAGTCGCGGTGTTTTCAATCCCTTATAAGTATCCCCTAACTTTTCTACGTTATATAGCCTCGGCTATAGCTGGTTATTTTAAACAGCGGGCGAAATGGCGATGTCAAGACACATGTCGTCCTACATGGGCAACACCACGGCCGTGGCGTCGGTGGTGACCCCTGGCCTACGGTACAAGAGTCTCGGCAAATCCGGCCTCAGGGTCCCCAACGTCGGACTGGGTATCTGGTCTTTAATGAACGAAGAAAACGCTGAAGAGGTCGTCATGACCGCACTGGAAAACGGCATTAATCTTTTCGATCTATCTGAAGCTCATTGCGGTAAGTTAGAGAGCAGAGTTGCTTGAAGTTGTGTAGACTAAAAACTTTGATTATTATCAATTTATTTTCTAGAGTGTAAACTTTCTCGTCGTCAATCATCTATTTATTTATTGGCCATCGGTATATTTCTGAAATTACAAAATTTTATGTTAATATTTTACTACGACAAACATTCAAAAAATGTTATGGTTGTAAATTACTTTGTAATTTTATTAATTTGTAGATAATTTTATTAGACGATAGAGTTGATGTAATTCTTATTCCGCAGCAAAAGGAGAAGCAGAGCTTGGTAGAATCCTAAAAAAACGGAATGTAAGGAGGTCGAGTGTTATAATAACTACCAAAATATATTGGAGTACTAAGTATGTATGACTGGGGAAAGTCTGAAGTAGAAATCACTTAGACATACACGAACACACTAATATTTGAAGTTTTTAGCTTGCCTTTGTGAATATTGACAACGCTATGCATCTTGTAAGATTAGGTGGTGGAATACGAAACAGAGGGCTAAATGCAAAATTCGAGTATTTCGATGTTTTGACAT
Source organism: Hemithea aestivaria (assembly GCA_947507615.1). Taxonomy (NCBI): domain Eukaryota; kingdom Metazoa; phylum Arthropoda; class Insecta; order Lepidoptera; family Geometridae; genus Hemithea; species Hemithea aestivaria. The sequence goes on from OX382323.1 coordinate 10,670,955, forward strand.
CGCGCTCTCGATTATAATTGAATCGAAAGTGGCTAACATAATAAGTTTCAGTGACTCCTGATTTGAATTTCTCGCTCCATCTGCATTAAGATTAGACTCGTTGCTCTAAATTCTATGCAAATTATTTTATTCATATTATGACTCAAAAGTTTCAACGCGCTTCATGTTAAAGCCTCAATAACTTCCTTTTGAAAACTTAACGAAAATAATATTGTTTGGTCGCAGTTTTTATAAATTAAAAGAAAACTAGTATTGCACCGCCTCGTCAATTAGTATTTTATTAAAACCTTTGTATTGTTTAACAATTATTATAGGAGAGTAGTGGTAAGTAGAGTAGAGATGAATATCTGAAAATAATTAAGGAAGCTTCCTTTGATTCTTATTCTTTCTGAGACATTTCAATAACTGTACTTTGGCGTATACAACAGGTGAAATAATTCAATATGGCTTGACGTTAGAGATTTGCAATAAAAAATATAAGTGCAAAAAAAAATTAAGCTATTATTATAGTTGAAAATCAAATGTTCTGAAAAACTTTCTGACAGATTGTAAATTTCAGATATTCATGTTTAAAATAACTTATGAGTAATGCTTATTAGTATATCAATAACAAAGTAAAAATGTACAAGAATAGATCACTTTGAATCTTTTTTAACATGACCATAATGCTTTAAATTAGCATCACATTCAGCTAAAATGGCTTGGCTAGAAAATGAATTAGAAGTAGTTTTACCTTAATTGAGTTATAAAAAATGTTTTCAGCCACGAGATATTTAAACTCAAATGAATTTTTTAGGCTATAATAATGAAGTGTTTCCAAGTCAATTTAAATTAATAACATGTTATTTGAATGAAGTATTATTATTATTTTTAAACGAATTATTTAAAAATATTTTTTCATATAAGTATTTGCTCAGCTGTGGGACAGTATAGACTGAATAAAAAAATAGAGAGTTAAGTTAAGGGGGCATTCGTCAAGTGACCGTCGCCGAGTGTGGACGTGTCATGCAGTGTACTCGTAAAATATGTTTTAAAAGATATTGTTAAGAATGTATTACATAATAATTATAATTTTTAAATTATGGATTAAAATATGTTACGAGTATTATAAATATTAAGTTTAGTCAAAATTTTAAGGAAATAATAAGCTAAATTCAAATTCAAGCTTAAATAATTTCCGTAAAAATAGAAAACGACAATTACATCGTTATAAGATTAAGTGAATTCTGCTAATTAGGTTTTGAATTTTATTGTACAGATTTTTTACATTAGACAAGGTTTTACAAGAAGGCGTATCAAACCCATTTATTGATACTAAATTTTGTTCAAAAATCAAAAAGTTATCTACTATAGATACTTACCGATTCCTTATGGGCTGGCCAAATCGTTTAACATCAGACGAGTGACTAGTTATTTTCAGCGTTTACTTGTTCGTAGCTTGCATAAAAAAATGTTTTCGCAGGTTCTGGAATTAAATGATACAATTAATACCACGGGATGGTGTTTCTCTCTTACACCTTTCTGTAAAGCACTTGTATAACTTTAGTGCGGCATCGCATGGACTAACAGGAGTAGAAGTCTAATTGCGATGGGGTACTAACAGTGACTGCATTTGGCATTAACTGCTGTGACACTCGTATTAACTAATGTTTTTTTTCTTTCATACTAATTCCGAAAAATACATTATTCATTTTGCTAAATGAAGTTCACCCCCATCACAAAAAAAAGGCGATGTCGCATCACCAATTCCACCGCCCGCGCCTTGCACGTTCGTAATAATATTGAACAAAACTGCTTTGTGCTCTTTGCTTTTTGTAGGTACTAACTACACTACACTTATTCTTACATCAATTGATATTTTATAAAAAACGCTTAAAATTTTATAAAGACGCATAAAAATTGATCTCAATGTGAACAGATTATCTTTTCTTCCTTGCGAAATAAAAAATAACTTTATTCTGAATGCTTATTGCTGAATTGCTTCTTATCATAATTTGGACATGTCGTTATTTTATGATTATTTTAATAGATCGGTAGAGAGGGGACTCTCTCGGAAACACATTTTTGAGAGCGTGAAGGCTTCTTTGGCAAGACTTCAATTGGAGTATATTGACGTGGTACTGTTGCACAAAGTTGATCCTTTGTGCCCCATGGAAGGTCAGACACAATTTGTATAACTTCTTTTTACATGTGCTTTTGTTTATGTGATGTACTTACTCGTGTGTTGCTAAATAATATAGACCCAATTTTTTAATTATATTTTTAACAAACGACAATTGGATTTAAAGTCAAAAATAATGGCATAAAGCAGGTGGTCTAATGTGAACGTTAAAAAAGTGAAATAAAAAAAAAACTTCATAAAAACAAGCTTTTATTATTATTATCATCTAGCACGAAAGTAGTCATCAAGACTTATCAAATGTGCCCAAACTCGATGGGTTGCGTCGTTTAATTACGGAGTTCCTATGGCCACCTTCCAGCTCCATCATCGGATCAGCTCGATGTCATAATAATATTGCATTGTCATCCGATTTATACATGCATGCAAAATTTCAGCTCAATCGGAAACTGGGAAGTGGATCAAGTTAAACTTGCAGGATTTGATTACAGACAGACAGACAACAGACAGGTGAAAGTAAAAATAAAAGCTTGTAAAATACTCTGTAATGAAAAAACGTAAATCTTTGGACTCCTTTAAATTGCCTTTACAAGTACTTTGATCTTAATTGTATTATGTGTTCAAATATTGCTTATAATGTTTTTCGATTGGTTGCTTTTACAAATTGGCTCAAATTTATTAATTATTTTATTAAAACTCAACAGAAGTGGTACGAGCAATGAATTTTGTTATAAACAAAGGGTGGGTCTCATACTGGGGCACCGCTCGATGGACTCCTTCTGAGGTAAACGTTTTCAATAGCCTTTATTTAGTACAGTCAACTGCAAAGAGATGTATCCATGTTAGGCTTACAAAATGATGTAAATTTTCATTTGCAACAGTGAACTACCCTTGGTTCGTGACATTTCTAGTAGCAATCAAACTTTATATTATCATCGACTCGTTTAATATGCAACAATGATGTATCCCACTACTTTTCCTTAGGTGATACATAATAATAGCATTTAAAATGAATCAAATATAGTATAAGATTTGGTGGATACTGAAAATGTCACGAAGTAATGGTAAATAATTTTTGCATACTAAAAGTTCCCTCATTTTGTAAGACTAACATGGATACATCTCTTTGTAGTGTGTACATAGATCGACCACTTTTTATAACAGGTCGTTTCTATAGTTGTCATAGCTGTCTAGTGCAATTTAAAAATGGTTCTGCCTGCATTGTGAGGATTCCCTAATCGAGTCATTGATTCCTTTCAGATAATGGACGCTTACACAAATTGTAGACAATTTAATTGCGTCACGCCCATTGTGGAGCAAATTGAATACCACATGTTCTGTCGAGAGAAACCAGAATTGTATATGCCAGAGTTGTATCACAAAATTGGTGTAGGTGCGTATGAAAGACGTATTAATTTATGTGTTCTATTTATTCAATTTACTAAAGAAAAAAGTATATTTTTTTACCGGGGGTAGACTTCTTTTGCAGGAGGTCGTCTAGGTGGGTACCCCAACAGTCCCAGTTGTTCTACCGCCTGAGCAGTAATGTAAAGAGTCTTTACATCTTATGACTCTTGAGTAAGAACCGTTGGTGCAGTGCTCCTAGAATTTCACATCATTGTGAAATTCTAAGTAGCACTATACTGATAATGGGCAGCGTTATCTGTTAACATCAGGAGAGCGTCTTGCTCGTCTTCTGCTTCATCACATAAAAAAATATGATCTTTATTGTAACGAGATTATTTTTACCTTCAGCTTGTTATATTTAGTCACTTATTTTTTAGGGATGATGGTCTGGTCTGCTCTTACTACTGGCAAAGGTCTTGCTCCCGAAGACGTGACGGCACTGTTTGCCAAATCTCGCTTCAACAGAAAGTACAGCACCTTTAGCTGGTGCGAGGACGACTTAGCTCTAGCAGAGGCAAGCATTACCTTGAGTTTACTCCTGTAACTTACGTACCAATAAAAGAAATATACTGGAGTATTTTACAGTACATTTTACTCCTTTTAAAATATGTTTAGCAACTGATTAGCCAAATATACTCTTGCGCATAATAGCTATTTCTGTATCAACTCATTTTATATTAGGATTCATTATGTGTAATGGTTAACCATTCTCTCCCTCTATCAATTGTTTTCTCACATTTTTTTTTTAATTTGTTAATACAACATTTTTTTGAAAATTTAGCCGTTGCCTACATCCGGAAGCAAGGAACAAGTGGCCGGGGAAGAGCCTCGCACGTATGGCGATAAACTTCGTGACCTGACCGCTTTGGCTAATTCTCTTGGTAAGTGGAATCTCTTGGTGGTTGGAATCTATAAGAATCGAACATATTTTTTACTACGTGTCAACAAAATTTACTCTGGTATATCAGATTGCTCAATGAGCCAGCTAGCCGTGGCCTGGTGCTTGAAGAACGAGTCGGTGAACTGCCTCCTCCTTGGGGCCACCAGCGTTCCACAACTCAAAGAAAATATACATGCTTTGCAGGTTCGAACAAATATAACATTTCACCGTCAGACTTCTTTATATTAAATTCCTTTTCTTGGATAATATTATTGGGCTATGTAATGCTATTCCTTGTCTCAGTCCAAGGAAGAAAGATACAGAAAAAAGTTAACCAAGGTTAGCTTAAAAGTATCAAATTTAGTTAGTTCCGAGAAACAATTATAATAAAAAAATGTCCCAATTAAATTTCTCAAATTATGTAAACCAATATCGTTTACTTTTAGGGATGATTCGCTAGTAAAAGATTTAATGAGTACACAGTCTTTGACAAAAATAACGTAATTAATGGAATTAGACGTTACTTTGCGGAAATCCATAATAATAACTATTAGCTATTTTTTAATATTTAGTGTTAATTCCGCTCTAAATTTGTGAGTGTAACTAAGTTTTAAGAGATGGCGAGGAATTCAAACGATACCAAAATAGTATTTAGTATTAATTCCACCACCGAGTGCAAAACCCGTTCTCCCGCATATGCATGCATTAAGGTTTATAACTAATTGTTAGTGTTAGTTATGTGGTTACGCGATACTTAGCTAGAACAAATGATACGAAACGACGACGATGACAAACCGCTGCCGGTCGCTACGCAAAAATCGACTACAACGCTGACACGTGTTTCGCCTCTACACGAGGCATCTTCAGAGAGATGTTAACTCGCCGACCGCTGGACAGGGAGTGAACCGAAACGACCCTTGCCACGTCTTTTATGTTAAGCTCCCCTCCCCGTGTTACCAGGCACAAAACGTAATAACGTTGAGTTACTTATATTAATTTGTTCATTCAACAGTGTATAATTACTATTATTTTTATGTTTTATAATTTCTAAATGTTCTAAAACTTTTTCACAATTATGTATAATTTTAAAATTATTATTGTCATTTAACGGATGACTTGATTCGATTAAATATTTCGCGAAATTAGATGTTTCTGGGTGGTTATTTCTATACGCGGCATAATGTGTTCTTTAAATCTAACGTTAAAATTGCGGCCAGTTTGACGAACATAGACCCCATCGCAATTGTCACACGATAATTTATAAACACCTGACTTTTTATCATTTTTTAACTTATGCGGAATTAACACTAAATATTAAATAATAGCTAATCATTAAAAAATAACGTATACCATAAAGCATATTTTATGAAAAGCCCATATAATTTATATATATGTCCAGATTGTACCACAACTCACACCTTCAGTCATGGTGGACATTGAACGCGTGTTGGCTAACAAACCAATACGCCCACCGATGGTATCCACTCTGGCCATGCGAAACCAACAAAATAGCAACACTGTGCGAGTGGACATGACGTAAGTACTGTTTTCCTATTGAAATGATATAAAAAAAACAAATACACACACCAATCAATACCCTCGCACATCTGAAATTATCGCAGAACAATAATGTCACTACATTATTTCAATTTATCAGTTCTTTTAAAATTTTCGCATATAATTTCGTAAAACATCATTTACACGTCTTAATATGCGTGCACAAAACCATTCAGTACCTTTATATTCCTATTATATATTAAACTTCACAATTTAAGGTCAGAATTAGACACAGGTATCTTTCTGGACAGGGGCGCAACATCTGGAACTGCTTCACCAAAGTTGGAAGGTGAGGCAGGCGCTGACGGCGAGGCGTCCACCCCCGGTAAAGAGCCGGGGCGGGGCTTTTGTGAGATCCAGTGACTGTGGTGGCGCGGAAGCACTGACTCTGCTTCCAAATCTACTAAATCAAAGGTACCTAAATATTGGTTTACCGCAAGGGACTACGTTAGATCCACAACTGTTTTTTAGATTTGAACCAAATTATTTTTTGTTCATTAAGGGTAAAATTCTGATTTCTAACATACAGGAATCAAAGGACGACAAGGAATCGAAAGCTAAATTCTTCTTAAACAACGCCGGCGAAGTGATCAAGCGTACTGGTACGTAAATAAATTTTTACATATTATCTTTTCTATTTTTCTATTCATATTTAGTTCTTTCTCTCTTTTTATAATAAACAATACCTATAGATTTAGTTCATTTTTAAACTTCTTTTGTCTCTCCAATTTTTAATCTTTCTTTTATTTTTTATTTACATATAGTAGAGATTTGTAATAAATCATTTTAGAAAATTTAGAAATGAGATATAACATTTCCATTACGTAGAGCACGATGGAGTTAGCACAGACGTAGTGGTCTCCATATCGACGTTGAAAAGCAAGCAGCAGGCAGCAGCCGCTGAGAAACAGGCGAAGAAGAATAAAGCAGAACTAGCGGCTAGACCCCGATCTGCGTCAATGCAGAAATCTAATTCAGGCCAGATGCCTTCCACTAGCAGGGACCGACGCCGCTCTCGATTCGACCTTTCTCCCGCGGATCTCTAAATTGATTGACAACGTACTAAGACTCTACTGAGACGCTACGAATTAAAGTCAATTTCGTAATTGGATAGGAAATATTTAACAACGTATTTTAGAGCTAAGTAAAAAAAATACTTACCCAATATTCACGATTTACGACACGACATGATCTATAGTAAAATTAACATCATTACTAACTACAGATCACAACATGCAATTACTTATATTAATCACTGAATGTTGTATTATAGATATAGATTTCAAAGTAATGTAACTCTATTCTTCTGTGTTGTGTCTAGGAGGGATCAAATTAAGGAAAAGGGGTAATTAATACATTTAAGCGATTGGTGGAAAATCTACACCAATCACAATGGAAAATTAGAGCATAAATATCAAAGAGGCGAATAGAAAGAGGTGGAGAGTGTAGGAAGGGAATGTAGCGTATGGATCACTGAAAATTGTGGTTTTTGTCGATATTGAGAGATGAAAATAAATAAAACATCCGAGGGTTTGCATACAAAAAGTGGCTTTGAACGAACGTTGGTGATTGAAATCTGTGATGGTTGATTGAAATGTCATATAATGCAAGGTAGGTACTTAATGTCTGTATATTTGTTGTGGTAGAGTGTACTTACTTTTCAAATCAAACAGATAAAAGATAAGAATGAAATATGAACTCAGAATAAGTATAATGCGCATTGCACACTAAAGCTAGCAACGCACCCATTACAGCACGAAAAGAGAGCAAAAAACATTAATAAGAATTTAGCACTTAATTTCTTATTATAAACCAACTACATAGAAAAAAGAACATTGACCAACTCGGTAGTATGTTCTCATTGACTTTTTTATCGATTTTCTTTAACTATGGGGTAATAAAAATACATCATCTTTACTAGAAAATTAATTATTCTCTATGTCATTTTTTACGACCTCAAACACAACGGAGCTGTGTATGCCTAGTCTTGACCTGTTTCCTGAACTCATTGGTCTAAGCACGGTCTTTGGTCAATGGATTAAATTCAGGTAATATCTATATGATACATGCATGAAGCCTTGGGCGAGATGTGGCCAAATAATATCCAGAAGACGGGACAGAGGATGAGGTAGATGAAAACCGAGTTAAGCTTATGTCCAGCAGTGGATAGTGGACAAACGTGGGCTGATGATGAGAATTATGACGCCTATTCAACGGATTAAGAATATAATAATCATAGAGCTTTAGTGTGCAGGTCGTCTAATAATAACATATATCTATGTCGTAATGGAAACTGTTTAGAGGTAGATAATGTAAATAAACAGTTTATTTCAATGTACCTCCTTGACAACTTTGTTGAGGTATTTATTAGGTAAGTGTTTGAGAGTAAATACAATTTTACTATAATTATAATATTATGTACGTAGTAGAGTCGTCATCCTCGTAGTCTCCGTAGATGTCTTAAAGAGCACGTTACTTGGTCAAATTAGGGAGAAAATTTAGTCGAATAAGGCTAAATTCTTCCAATCACTTTGGTCCGAGTATGCAAGCCAGTAGTACTTATGAGTAGTCTTGGTCAGTCACATAGATTCCTTCCTTCAATGTGAAAATGATTCCTTTGATGTATAGATTATGGAGTTTTACCTTTAAACTAATCCTAACTCACTTTATCCTCTACATTTTTTCACTAACCGGCTTGCATTTAGTGTAAATTGTCTTTTAGTGCACCAAGCTTTTAAGAGCGCTCGTACACGAGGCGCTACGTATGAGTATCGCTTCAGTAATTGGATTTCATTACTTCCAAATAGGGATACGTCTAATCAAGGTCAAAAACAATGGGTATAGTCAATTCGGTGACAAAGCGGTATAATTTTACTACGCGTCGTGTGCGAAGACTCTTAGATGACGACTATAAATGTAAAGTTTTGTAAAAAAAACTATTATTCTTTACTATCAAACATAATAAAGTAATTAGTATCTGTAATAATAAAAATACAAATTTCTATCCACATGTCTATATTAGTTATTTCTTCACGACAGAATTTCTTAACTTTTTCGTAGGTAAAGTCATATGGTATAGGTAATCTTAATATTAAATGTTTAACTATAAGTCCCATAGCATTCGCAAAAATGTAAGTTGAACTAACAGAACATCCATATACATATACCAGTTAGGTGAACACCTATAGTACTTCTATTGTTGTCCTTTTGACGACTATAATACATTGAATTGGCCACACAATGCAAGTATATAAGTGTAGCAACCGTATTACACCAAGTAGCGATCCGGTTTTAAATAACACGCTGTTTCACTAAACGTCAGGGACACACATACACCAATTTGTAGCTTACCCACCGTCTATCGTCTTCTGAATTACATTAGTACTTTAATACCTATGCATGTCATATAAATATAGTATATATTATAACAATTCAATAGTTGTGTTATGTAGTCAATTATTTTTAAATACAAATAGTTTTTCACTTAAAGACATTTTTGTAAGAACACACTATTAAAATTAAATAATTCATAATTAATATTATGTCAGAATGCACGCAGAAAAATTTGACAGGTTCGTCACAATATATCTTTCAGCAATTTTCATGATTTGTTACCCAAATTTTTGTGAAAAACTATTTGTAGAATATGATTTAAGCATCTATGTTAAAACTTAAGTGTATTGGTGTTGAGTGTTATAGTTTGTTAAAAAAATATATGTGTTTGTTATAGAAAGGTTATTTAAACCGAGTATTATTCAGCCACTCGTATGTCACACAGTGCCACGCAGTGTCAAATTCTCAAACGAAACAAAATGGCAAGATGACTTTATTGAAGAAGAATTTGACACTGAAATTCACAGTGTGACGATGTGTTATTGAGAATTTAGGATAAATGAAGGTGTCCATATGTAGTTGACATATTGACAACAAATCTTACCTTCGACAATCAGATCAAGAATGCGACGATATTGATTTGATCTGTCCATGTACGGACACCTTTTCCTCTCTTAGCATATTATCTGTTTTAGACATAATGACTTATTATAATAGTATGTAAAAACTGCGATCTTTTAAATTTCATATCTTTAGTAGAGTTTAAAAACAGCCAAACCAACGGCGAGCCTTTAAGTAAATAACAATTTGATTTATAATTAATATGTACCTATCAGACTTTGAACACTGTATCGGTCTCTTTCACATTTATTTATTCACATTACAGAAGTATTCATTATCAAATGAAAACAAGTGAATTAAATTAATAATTTTAAAAAAAACCCTGCGCAATATGTAAATCATCATTTTGTGGTGGCGGCCATCTTGGATTTTAAATTATGCGTTGTATTCTACTAGTGAAGCCCTTTCATTTGATACCCATATTGACGGGGTCGTGGAAAAAAAAGTAATCCGCCATTTTGTAACGGCAGCCATCTTTGACCGATTTCCACCAAACATAGCTAAGAGCACTCTCGACTAACACCACTTTCAAACAAAAAAACTAAATCAAAATCCGTTTATCCGTTCGGGAGCTATGATGCCACAGACAGGCACGCATACACACACATAGACAGACACGTCAAACTTATTACACCACGTCGTTTTTGCGTCGAGGGTTAAAAAATAGGTATCGCTCGAGAGACATCGAAAGTAATTGAAAACCTACATATATCGACATGGGCGTAGCCAGCTATGGGCTCAGGGTGGGGCAGCAGTCTAAAAAAATATTATTATGTAACTAGCAAACTATAAGCGTGGAGGTCCTAGGTGCAGCCTTGCCAAGCTCAAGGTTATACAATTTTGAATACTTAAAAGAGAAAATATTATGTTTCTGACAAGGAAGTTATTAAACATTCTTAAAAACACGAGCAGCTGGCTGCGAGCGCCAGGAAAATTTCAGTCAGGTCAGATTCATGGTGCCCACCATGCCCCACCGTGGTTACGCTCATGTATATCGAAGGAGTTGGTAAAATCGTTAATACATTTCAAAGCCTCACGTAAAGCTAATCAAGTTATTGAGCGAGAAACGATAAGATTTTCTTTCAACCATTCTCCTATATTTCCCGAGAAGCCCATTGAAACGGACAAGTAATAGGTATCTCAGGGACAGAAGCTGCGCAGTGTCGCGCAGAATTTTGTATTCCTGAACACTGGGTGGGCGCTGTGTCTGATATACAGCACCCCTGATTTGTTTGTTTTATTACTCATTGTAATAATAAAATTGACACCGATCGAAGAACAGGCGAGCGTGAGAACGGTACAGCCAGTAAGCAATCACGTTTACGCTTCTCGGGTGTTCTCGGGTATTCTCGGCAGCTCTTTACGTGAGTCTGTAAGCGCCTTTAGAACCCAAGAACTTCTCTACCTCCACTCTTTTGTTTTCATTTTCAATAAATGATAGTTTTAAATAAAAAATCAATGTTTTCGATGTCATCAATGTCTATTTATTAATGAGTATTGAATTAAATATTTAGTAGAAATTAAATATATTAGAAGTATATTCAGAGTCCAAAGTACCTTAGGTCTATTATATCAAGTAAATGTCTATATGATCTTTAAATTAAATTTCACTAGAATTATAAATGTGAAAGATTTAATGTAGATGTGCGGATAAGTATCACCTTTTTATAAAGAAACTCGACAGATTTGTCTAAAATTCGGTATATCCTCAGCTATTCTGGAGGAGAAGAGATAGCGCGCTTATACTTTCGCATTTATAATAATTATCTAGTAAAATATTTTACAATTAATTGATGTAGTTTATGTCGTATTGATGTTTCTACTGAGCTATACAATTTATTATGTACTTCTCGTAAATGTCTATTATTAATTAAATTAAACTTGAGTGTTATTTGATGTTAAATTTCGAAAACTATCGGTGTTTGTTGTTATAATATAAAGGTATCAAAATTATTTCACCAGAAAGGCATTAACCAAAAAAAACATTTAAATAGGGTTTTTATTATAATTCAATTTATGAAAAATAATATCTATTCATATACTTAGTGACTATTTCGACCATATTTTATTAGATAGGTAGGTACCTAAGTAGCTACATATATAATATGTATTTTTATATCAAAAACTAAGAATATTATCATTAAATGTATTCTTTTTGTTGACATAATAATTATCAGAGTTATTATTAATATTATAATAATTTATTGTTAATCACAAAATCGATTTACTTTAAGTAATTATGAATGTTACTTTGTTGCTCATATTATGTTTAAACAATTTTAATGTTTATCACTGTTTCATATTTATAATACTTGTATGCACAAAAAGCATCACTGCAATCCACAATTCCATTAAATTGAAGTTAAAATCTATGTGTTAGTCAATAAAGATGTAATCAACTAGACAAACTTGTTTTATTTAAACCCAATGACCTAGATACTGGTGATATTCTGAATCAATTGCAACGTGTGGACGCAGGATAAAGTATGCGTGTCGAGTAGCGCGACACCGGTAACTAGCCAATTAGTCCGTCTCAACCCTCCAATGGCTCCGTACGAGATCCTTCCAAGGATAAATATAACTCGGTTCCAGCTACATGTCCCCTCGTTAAATGGCGATTGTATCCCGAGATAGATTTTAAGTGTCGCAGTGGTCGGACGCGCAATATCTCTGTGTGCGGATAGCAAAATAACAATGACCAAGTTAATATACTTTGACTGGTTGGACTACCTCGTTTTCGGGGCCATGCTCGTAGTTTCGGCCCTGATCGGAGTCTACTTCGCTTTCTTCGCGAGCAAGAAACAAAATACCACGTCGGAATACCTCATGGGAGGGAAGACGATGGGTATATTTCCGATATCGATGTCGCTCATAGCCAGGTACACCATCAAAATACTCCATTATCGATCACGTTCTCTTCAAGTAAACCTTGAATCTTTACAATACTTGAGTAACACTAATTAGCGCATGTAATGGTAACTTTCAGCTATGTGTCAGGTATATCACTGCTGGGGCTGCCAGCTGAAATGTATACGTATGGAACGCAACTGTGGACGGTAGTTCTCTCAGAATGGGCAGTCTCACTCACTATTGCTGTAATATATCTGCCAGTTTTCTACAATTTGCAAATAACGTCCACGTATGAGGTAATGTCACAATACTTGGGTTGCATTCACTCGCGCTCTACCTACTTACATTCCCGACTCAATGAAGAGAGGTAGGTACTTATCGCAATTTGTACGACTTTAGTACCTGTTTATAATGTCAACTTTTCATATTCCAGTATCTGAAGCTACGATTTGATCAAAAAGTGAGACTACTTGGTTCTATAATATTTATAATCAAAATGTTGCTCTACATACCGATTGTTGTCTACGTACCAGCATTAGCATTTAGTCAAGGTAATATTTCATGCAAATATTGATGATACTATATTGGTACAATAAAAAAGTATAAAAAAGTCTGAATGCGGATTAAGATTTGGTCTACTCTATAACCACTCGCATCTTAATATTTGCATTCCTTTCAACATAAAAAAAATGTAACACCGAAATACTCGTATACAAGCATTATTGTGTATGTTTTCAGTGACCGGAATAAACTTGCATTTAATCACGCCTATAGTGTGCATAGTTTGTATCTTCTACACAACCCTTGTAAGTATAAAATTTTTGTGACCCTATAAACCAAGGTCTGATAATATTTATAAAATGGCAGCTATTGATTTATCAAGTGAAACATACTAACCAAAATTTCCTTGGCACATTTATTTCTATAAAAGCTTTTTTTGTAATTCAGGGTGGTTTAAAAGCTGTAGTGTGGACGGACACTCTGCAAACAATACTGATGTACTTTGGTGTACTATTCGTGTTGGGATATGGAACCTGGCGGCTGGGAGGCTTTCAGAATGTTATTGACATAAACCAAAAGGGAGATAGACTCGATTTCTTCAAGTACGTGTGTATCTTGTTTACCTTGTTTATTTTTCTAAAAATAACTTGTTTTTGCCATGTGTACGTCACTCAAATTTTTTTGAGGGAATAGGTTATTTTTACTTTGTCGAAAAAAATGGGATCCTCTCGAGCATTACTTGAACTTAGAATAAACATTTTCTCCGGAAAGGGGTTGAGTAGGGTAGAGTCAAGAGCTAGGACACGGCTAAAAGTACAGGTGTAAGTAAATAAACGGTTTGTCGAAAAATGCTCTACAACGTATCTACATAAATATTTCTGAGTTCAACTGATTAATGATTTGGTAAAATTGTTAGTTCGATGTATCCTTTAAAATAGTGGATGACTGTTCTGTACATATAATTTTAAGCCCGAAAAGTTTTGCATTGTTACTTACAATGATGACTATATCAATAAAAATATAGAAATTTGTATTCCAACCGAATATGTTACTCTACTTACAGAGCCAAATGACAATCACAATTACAGATTGTATTGCTAACCTACGATTAGGTATATGTTGCAGTTTCAAGTCGCCAAGATTATATGTACTACAAGGCCTACATGACTGCCACATAATCGTACCTATCTTAGAGGAAACAGCCGGGACAAAGCTCTACGTGCTTTCCGAAACACGGTTACCAATAGATTTAGGCAATCTGTCCTGAAAGAAAAGGCTCCAATTATAAGTAATTCTTTATTTTAGCATGGATTTTGATCCAACAATCAGGCACACATTTTGGACGACAGTGTTTGGCAACTACTTTAGTTGGCTAGCATCTTGTTCAGTGAATCAAGCGATGGTGCAGAGATGTCTAGCTTTATCTTCTTTGAAGCGCGCAAGGATGTAAGTTTTTAATACTTCTCAAACATTAAAAATATTTTTCAAATGTAGCTAAGTGGGCTAGTGGGTGTGGTCTTTCCGTGCGACTCTCACGCTTATACAAAATAACTCATTTTTAAAATATATTTCTATAAGAAATTCCAGTTTGACACTCAACGAGTAAACTAAAATAAGCAAAAGATTCTCAACATACTAATATAATTTCTGTTTCAAAAATAACTTTGTTTTTATGATAGCAAAGTGAAGATACTTGTAAAAATAACAAAGAATATTGTCTAAAGCATTACCGATACACATTAAAAAAAAGTTAACTGTACGAATATAATAATATACTTATTATTCCAAAGTCATATCGTGAGAGCTAGATCGTCACACGTAACACGTATGGAAGAAAGTCTAAATACATTAGATATCAAGTATACTATTGAGTCAACGATCTAATATACCGGATATATTAGATCGTTGTATTGAGTATAAAGTATTATACTATCAAGTATGAAGTTTTTCTATAATTTTAGAACGATATTCATAATGGCGGGAGGTATCTTCACAATCGTTTCTCTATGCTGCTACACCGGGCTGGTGATCTACGCGACGTTTGCCGATTGTGACCCTTTAACCACCGGCGCGATAAGGAAGAGTGACCAATTGTTACCGTATTTCGTCATGACTATTACGGGATCTATTCCCGCTCTGCCTGGCATCTTTATGAGCGGGGTCTTTAGTGCTGCTTTAAGGTAAGATTCTTCATTGACAATGAAAACTGGGTTGCATTTTATAGTGAATTTAACTTGATCAAGCAATAGTAACCTACATATATATAACATTTAACTTTTTTGTAGCAAATGCCTTAAAAGCATGTGCAAACCTGAGCAATATTTGCTACCGCCGGCCGGAGCGAAACAAAACTGCATAGATACATATATATTTGAATTACTTTGAACAGGCCCTCATTGAGATAAAAGGAACTACAGCAGTAAAAATATTTGTTTTTATCCATTTATTACCATTAACAACAGATCCATATAAAGTTTAAGAAAATTAATAAAATCAGGGGAAATATAATTTGTTTAGGTTATTTAGAAAATTATGCTACCTTGGGGTAGCCAGATGATGATCCTAAAAATCCTCATCCTATCTGTGTTTCAACATTCATTTTTTCTTTCTTTTTACATATTTTTTTATTACGTATTCATATTATTTTTTGTAAGAGTTTATTAATATTCCTTTCTGTTGTTTTAGTTCAATGTCAACAGGCTTAAATTCAATGTGTGGCGTAATATTTGAAGATCTCATCAGGTCAGCGTACAAAAAACCTATTTCAGAAAAGACAGCCAGTTTTATTATGAAGATCATTGTTGTCGTTATAGGTTTGTAGTATAAAGTCTTAATTTATTTGAATTTTCTTTCTATGAAAACGATTGCTTTTGCACTCTGCCATCTGACAGTGGTATGGAGCACTTGGATTTTCTGTAGATTGGCTTGTAGCCGATCTGTGTAAAAGTGTTCTTTACTGCTGTTGTAGCTGTAGTGTTGTTAGTTTGTTTTTCTCAATAAATCTGCTTTTAATTACAAGAAGTCCTTTCCGAGAAATTTCAGAAACATTTTGTAGGAAACAAGGAATATGCCAGCGGCGATTTCCGTTGGAATACGAGTACCTCTTACAATATTTAATTTAGCTACCTTTCTCATTCGAGGGCAGGCAAAAACCTTTATTGAAAATAAAATCAACTTTATTTTATAACGAATCTTATTCTCCCTGGCAATTAGAGTTCTTTCAGCGTGCCGTTCCACTTTCTCGTAACTTCTGGAATATTCTACTAAAATAATAAATAAAGGATATAGATGTGTATAATACAATGTACCTATTTTAACTTTTTACACCAAAACGGTTGAACCAATTCTCAAATTTTGGAGTACAGGTAGTATAGACCCTTCAAAATACATAGACTTACCTGGTATACGTATAACTGCACATAACTATAACTACAATTATTATTCTAAATAGGCCTACGTTTGACCACATCCCCCCTGATGGAAAGTGCAGATGCGGTCGACGATGAATCACGTAAGATGCCTAGACCTATTCACTCGTGTCTTGAAGATGCCCAAGTTGTAACGCTCGGGAAACACGGATGACGGCAATGTGTTCCAAATGCGACTAGTTCTCTTCGAAGAAGGACTTTTTGGACAAAATTTAACTTACCATTTTATCATACAGGTGTGATTTGCGTAGCTTTAGTATTATTAGTGGAAAGGATGGGAGCTATGATTCAAGCTGGGAAAAGCTTAGCAGGAATAACAGCGGGCAGTCTACTTGGATTATTCTCTATGGGCCTGTTCTTGCCGTGGGTTAATGCTACAGTGAGTATATCCTACTGATGATATTTTCTTTAAGACCTTCATCATTTGCTACGTTCTCAGAGTTTTACATAATATTTTATTTACATTACAAAATCATATTGAAACTCCAAGATCATTTTTCAAATGCTTTAACAGTAAATTTTTACAAAAAAATCTATTTAAAGACTACCCATATAGCGTCCATTCGGAGAGTTCGACAAATCATATTTTTGTTCTTCACACCTATGGGCATGAAGACAGAAAAACATTTTTTTGTCCATAATGTAGATTTAAAAAAAATATTGGACACGTATTTTTATTCTTGTAAATTTAATGAAAAACGCGCCTTAAAGTTGCGGAGAAGGAGGTAATGACGTCACGTCTAGGTACGATTTGTACCTAGGTGTGACGTAGCGCTTCTCCCCCATAATTTTAGATTGCTTATATCTCAGTCAAATTCAATGATATTGACAAACAAAAAAATACGTATCGAATATTTTTTTATTATTTAAATTACGGACTAATAACATTTAAAAAATGTTAGCCTTGTCATCACGCCTATTCCAGATTTTGTACTTTACCTTCTACCAGAGTTATTATCTTCTGTTTATGAATGCTTGTGATAGAGGTTGAATGAATGTTCAAAAATAGCAGACAACTGTACTTCCTGGACTAATTTACCTATCATTTTATTCAGTTATTAGTTTGAAGATTTAATGTATGGTCGTATACATAATAATATGGTCTCATATTGCACATTTCTAATCCTTCCTAACATTTGGTTTAAATTTATTTTTTGTGTCCTAGGGTGCATTAATAGGCGGCATCTCATCAACTCTGTTAGTTGGTTGGATATCGCTGGGAACGCAAGCTGCCATGATTCGCGGAGATATCGTGATCGTGCCAAAGCCTGTGTCAGTTTCGGGATGCTCTGCTAATCTCACGATTCCCGACCCTACCTACTCTACGTATAATCCTGTTGAATTTGATAGGTATGTATAATGTACTCGTATATACAGCTTACTGGTTACTTGCAATGTAATTGGGTTGGTCATATCTATCGAATGTCTGACGAATAATGGGCCCAAATCAACACCTTAAAACACAAGAAAACTTGTGGACACCACAGATATACGTCACGGTAGCCCAATAGGATGAGATGTTATTTTTCTGTACGCGTATATTGCGTCATCTTAATTATATCAAATAAATTTACCCGCCTTCTAGGTATAGTCTGCTGCCATATACAGTCGCATCATCGCTAAACATCACGTGAGATCGTGGTCAAAAATGAATAAAAAATAAATTACAATGAATTAAAAATTAAATAATAATTATACTAATATAATATTATTATGTTTTTACCAAAAAATATTATAATATAATATTAGGGAGGTATATTATGTAAATTAAAGAAATATATAATTGGCTAGACTATCTGGAAAATGAACACTTTGAAACAAAAAGGATATAACAATAGAAATATTCGCAATCAATTCAGACATCTTTGAGTAATCGGTGAAAACACACAAGAAAAACTTCCACAAACAAAATTTTCCATTGAACTATATAGGTATAAAGTGGAATCCTTATTAAGACCAGTACGAAAATAAGTGATTATTACAAGTGATTCAGAGGCAAGGGTAGCGATGATTCAGAGTAAATTGGTTCGACAATTTATGGCATTGTTTCAACAGGTCAGGTACGTTCTTCCTCTACCGGCTGAGTTACTTGTACTACACTATGGTGGGCATGATTGTATGTGTCTTCGTGGGCGTAATCGTTTCATATTTCACGCAACCCAACGATCCTTCTATGGTAAGTCCTTTTTACTCAATTCACATAAGAATCTAATTTTAACTCTTTATTGTGTTTGTTGTTCTTTATTAGATGCGTAGAAAGGATCTTACATCTAAATTATGTTCTGTTGGTATCAGTTATAACTATGATCAAAGTAGTATAAATAAGTCATGTATATGTAATATAATATATGTACTATAATTCGACAGCGTCTGTTGAAAAATTATATGGATCCATCAGAAACGATTTTTTTTTCGCAATTACCGGGGGTATATTTCCTTCGAGTAGGAGAGTACACCAATAACAGTGTTATTCTACCGCCTGAGCAATCATGTGCAAACATTACAGTGCTTTGGTAGGACGTCATTGTAGCTAGTGAAATTACTGAGTTAAAGAGTCTTAACATCTTATGACTCTCGATTATGAAGCAAACTGTGTACTGATATTATGAGCAGCATTATCTCTTACCGTCAGAAGAGCGTCTTGCTCTACTTCTTACTTCATGTATTAAAAATACTATAGTTATCTATTAAGCTTTTACCTCGCAAGTTTATATATTTATTTTTCCCTTCCAGGTTCACCGTGACCTCCTAACGCCTTTAGTCCACCGCTACCTACCGGTTCAGCACCCTCACTGCGTCCGTCCGAGGCTCTCTCATCATGACATCGAACTGCACGCGAGCGTCCCAGATCATAGCGATGCTCCATACACTGTAACTATGATGAAATTACCTATTTTTATAAAGCTATATCGTGGTGAAAGGATCAGTCAATCTGCGTTGCTGACTAAGCTGTTCTCGCAGATTGTCTAGAGTGGACTCGACGTATAGGATGTCACTCGGGGAGACTTTTTTCATTCACCTCTTCAAGTGGATTGCAGTGGCGACGCATTGGTCAAACAGTTGCAGAATTCACACAATATATTATAACTTATATAGCCAATCTAACTTATATCTAACTAAATATTGTCTAACCATTTTCTATTTTGAATAGTGATTCAAAATCGTTTTTTTAAAGAGGTAGGTACTAAGTGTAGGTGTTCAAATAAACTATTATTTTTTACGATCCTTTATTTATATTTATTGTTTCAGAAATCTCCGAGTGATAGCCGCTGTGATCTAATTAATTCTCCAGAAAAAAGCTGAGGCTTGCTTGTTCAGTAATATAATAGAAAAAAATATTAAATAATTTAATAAAATATTAAATTTTTAAATAATTTAATTTTAAGACCATTGTCACCTAATAAATAGTTGGAAAATATATACATACACGTATATAGATATTCCCTAAAAGCTCACTTTAGAATTATCAAAATGTGGTAACCAATTTGGTTGTCTAGAAATAAAAATGTTTACCGCAATTTAAACTGCATAGTCTTTTATTTTAACTGATACATTAAACACCGCTGCTGAAGAATTATTAGCAGGAAGTAGGATTTATATAAACAAATCCTACTTCCTGCTATTAAAAATACGCAGGAATGGTTATGTGTGGATGTGTATCTGTGTTTGTTACCTTTTCACCCCTTATCGGTTGTCCGATTGAATTTGAAGATTGAAAAGTACTGTTATCTATATTATGTCTGTTAAGATTTTAAAAGGGCCTTAAGGGGCAAATTTGGTGCAAATTGATAGGTACGCGTACGTACTCGTACGTCTCGTGCGCGAGCTATCAATTCGCGCGATGCTTGACGTCTTGTATCTCGACATACGTAAGCAAGGATGTATCGAAAACATTCGAGAAGTAACTCGCCCCTTCTGGACAATGTCATAGACATAGTTAAAATGTAAAGGTCAGCGCAGACCGAGAGAGGCATAGCGAAGCGGGAGGGATGACAGGCTAAAATTTAAGACTATTGCAACTAAGTGGATACATCAGAACATGACAACAAGTGCATGCGCTGTCTCGACGCCACGCGAATATCCTCGTTTTAAAAAATGGAAACTGGATGGGATACTGGTGGGATGTGGCAAATAGACCTATTTAGTATTCAAAATAAACGCACGCTATCGCCATATACTTAAACTCCCCGTCAACGCTAATCTCGGTCTGCACTGACCTTAAGAAGTTTAATAAAATAATAAAACAGCATGAATACAAACATCAATAGATATATTATCATTTAATCATTATTCTTAAAGACAAGTATCAATACATAGTACCGTATGTATTTACAATTCGTCTGAGATTCGTATATGGAAACATGTTTACTTGAACATCAAAGTTAGTTTTACTCAATTAAATTACCTTAATTTAAGACACAGAATATGGCCACAGAGTTAATCATTATAAAATGAATTAAAAACAAAACAAGATCTACAGTTTCAGATCAACATTATTCAGATTTTAAGATCCTATTTGTGTTTTACATAATAATTATATTAAAATAGTTCATTACTTAGTAACTTGAGGTTTGGAGATTCCTGCAATACAAATCTGCAACTACTCTATAATATAAACGACCATAACACTACAACATGTAAAAACTATCCGTAAACTTAATAAGAATTGTAATGACATTTGCTCATTCAAAAGTGTTTAAAATAGCGGTTTTATTAGAAATTATAAACGCTAAGATTCGCTAAAGTAATGCGCAACGTAATCAAGTACTCATTCAGTACACACGAGTGGGAGTGGAGAGGCGCCGAGTCACGTTTTCAGTACGCCTCAAGTCCTTACACGGTCTAAGATTTGAGTTCACTTCGCCTGCACGTGCGCATGTTCACGGGGAAGAAGACGTTAAGCTCGATGAGCGTGGCCAGCACCAAGAACATGGCGTACATGGCTAGACAAGCTCGACCCACAGCCGCGTCTAGCTTGAACTTGTTGAACCAAAACGTAAGGTACAACAGCAGGAGTGTGGACAGCAGCGATATGGCCGAATACTCTAGTCCCATTGAGTTTATCTTCACCTGTCAACAGATATCACTTAGTTCATTTACATACTTACCTCATGGACAAAGAAAATATATTATGGAGCAACCGTCAAACAGAACAGTAAGATGCATCCGATGAAGAACTACAAAGGGTAATGCAGTCGTACTCACACATTACGCCATAGCACGCCCTTTTTTGTTAATTTCAATGTTGTCATTTGTTTGTAACGGGAAAAATTACTTTCACTGCTTTACATTAAAATTGTAGAATTGATGATGGCACAACTGATTTGTTCAAAGTTGGGTAAAATGACATGACAACTTTTTAATACTCATACTACAAACCGTCTTCCATTGTGATATATTTCATCTTTGTCATGACAAGGGTATAACACCCTTGACTTACCTTAATAATTACATTCGCAAAGCACAAAAATAAAATTAAATTGTATCGTAATTTTTGCAAAATTCGCATCGCAGTAAAAGCGCAGTGCATTCGCAACATCAAGAGTAAATCAGTCATAAAGATAATTCTAACCCAATAGTTTCCTGGTTCAGCAGGAGTGAGTGACGCCTTGATAAGCCAGGGCAGGCCGAGGCACAGCAGGATGTCGAATGTGTTTGAACCGATCGAGTTGCTGATTCCCATTGAACCATGTCCTGTTATAAATAAACCATTTTAATTTTAGGAAGCACAGGAAAGAGACACTTAGGAGGATTTGTGGAAGGTCTTTACCTAGCAGTGGGGCAGTACATAAAGACTAACAAAGAAATATGTATTATAGTTTTATATATCGAAAGCGTAATAATTAATATGTAAGTAGTAAGAGCACTTTACTCTTAAATCCACATACGAGTAGATAGTGAAACAAAAGATTTCTAAAATAACTCTTACATTTAATTTAATTATTAACTTGATAAACATGTTAACGATATTCATTATAATAACAAAAAAATCAGTTTAAGATATTGGAAGAAAGAATTTTTATTTCCGGCAAAAGAACGACGAAACAATAAATTAAATAAAAACTTTATTTAATTTATTGTTTCGTTATAATATTATAAATTTTTTGACTATATATAATTAAATAATAATAATTTAGAATTACTTCTTAATTTATTTAAAGACGTTATTTATATTATAACTGTAAACATGAGCGAAAATGTAATAAGAAAGTAAGAATTTATATCCCATACCTTGCTTAGCCACAATCACACTCGACACCGCTTCAGGCACTGAAGTACCAGCTGCTAAGAACGTTATGCCCATCACGGAATCAGGAATCATCAATGTGTCACCTGAAAATAGAAACACAATAATTTAAATACAAAATACCTATTAAATAATTTTACACAAATGTCACGAATTATAGTCAATTAAACAAATTTTTTTTATTAACTGGCTTTTTAGATGCCTTGCTTCGACAATTCCTAAAAATATTCGGAAAGCTGCAGAACTAAAATGTCTATAGATACCTACCTAATAATATTAAAGATTTCCTCCTTTTAGGTTAGTCGAAAGTTTTTTATAATTGAAGCATACAACATATTACACAAACAATAATTTTGAAAAGAAGCTTGTTTATTTTTCTTTACCTACCAATAATAGTGATCATCCAAGCAACGATATAAGAAAGTGATCCAATCCAGACGATACACATTATGAACGTCAGCGGAAACCAATTCTTGAACCGAGGTTTTTCACAATCGGGTATTGTAAAGAGGAATACAAGGTGGATGGGCCAAGTAATGATCCAAGCCGTCTGAAAAAAAAAATGATACATTTAACTAATACAAATAATATACTCAAAATTTCTCAATAAATATAACCAATTTGATCCTAACTTAATGTTACAAATACGAATTTGTTTTTTAATGATTTCATGCCTTAAAACACATTGGTCTGAAGTACAAAAAGGACGTCGAAGATAAATTCTGTCTTAACAAAAATAACAGTTTTTGTGATAGGTATGGAAATTTAGAAAATAAAAGGACAGCAATGATGCTAAGACGTCACTCAGAATCGGGGAGATCGGCATATTCTTGTATGGTTTGGATAGCTGCACCACCTATAGCTAAGAAAGCTAAGAAATATAATATTAAGTACAATAGTAGAAACAGTACCTTAGTTAGCCCGCTTCGACCACTCGGCCACTTCCAAAGAGAGTGTTTGTACTCTTCCTCCTTCACCTCGTCAGCAACAATCTCATTAGCGTTTTCTTCTACACAAGCTATCTCCATTTCATTTGATTTGGCTTCCATATCAATGTTGATATTTTTATTCCTCTTACTGTCTCCCTCTGGAGAGTGGTCAATTGATGTCTCGCTGTGTTTCTCGATCAAATCTTGAGGGACAGAACTTTTGATGTTGCCATTGTGTTGATGGTGATCGGGCGAAACGTCTGTTTTCGGAATTGGTGCTTTTACTTCTTTTACTTCTGTAATGAATTTAATATCTCGTACATTAATTACGTTGCGTTCAATAATTAGGCGCTGATTTTAAGTACTTACCAATGACGTTATCGTGC
Source organism: Hemithea aestivaria (assembly GCA_947507615.1). NCBI lineage: Eukaryota > Metazoa > Arthropoda > Insecta > Lepidoptera > Geometridae > Hemithea > Hemithea aestivaria. The sequence continues at coordinate 10,695,213 of OX382323.1, forward strand.
TTCTCTTCCTGTTTCTTCAACATGTTTGAAACGCACTTCCAACTACCTGGAAATGTCAAAATAAGGTTTTACATTGAGAAAACATAATATTATTGTCAGATTAACTAGAAAGACTGGATAAGCCTAGTATTGGAATGGAAAGTGTAGCGTGAATAAGTGGCCAACACGGAAATATTGGTAAGATACGGTTGCAGTAGATAGAAATTGAAGAATATAATCGTATTTGTTAAGGCTGCTGACATAAATGAAATATTCCTAGTGGCTAATAACATCAGACAACATCGAATGTATAGGTTTAGGGCAAAGGCCTCCTACTTTACCCCCTCCTCCTTTCACGGTTTAAAATCCATGTCCCACTTCAGGTAAATGTTCGTGCGAAATGTTAAATTCTCAACCAAAAAGAGCTTTATCATTTTGTTTTAGAACTGCAACACACAGTATGTAGCGTGTGTGGACCTATTGAGCTATTAATACGGTATGTTAAACATTTTCGTCTGGGCAAACCACAATTTCAAACTGTTAATAATAATAAAAAATCATTAATTTACCTTTAGCAAAGTTTTGTATCGACTTGTCGTAGTACATGATGCAGATGTACACCCCATACAGCATGACGAGCAAGAATGCTTCGTACCACTGGACGTACTCGTCGTGCATTATACAGATGAGAATGGAGACCGTGATGCCGTAAGCGAGACAGTCTCGTGTCAACGGCCACCAATCTAAGGGGACAACCTAGAAAGAAATTATTACTCTTAAAAGCATATATTTATCTTCTTTTAGTAGTGGTTGTCTTCGCCTGTAGCTAGTTACCACCTGCTGGATAAAACCTGCCGTATCGCCAAGCAGTCATTATGACCGTATTCCGGCATGATGTTCAGTGAAGCCAGTAAGGGATTTATCCCACCTTCTAGGTTCTAGGCCTTCTTATTCTGCTTCCATCTTCGGCCACATCATCGCTTAACATCAGACTAATATAATCAATAATAATAATCAATTTTATTTAAGTCTTCCACCAAAAAAAGTATGCAACCTGCACAGAACGAAAAAGAATGGCACAAAAGAAAGGATTCTGCTTCAAATGTCTTTTGCCTAATTTAATAATACCACAATTCTTTTGTTACGTGTCCTTCATTATCTTGTATTAGCTTAATGTCATTGAAATTGTATTTTATTTTTGGCAATAAAACTATTTTTATTTATTTATTTATTTAAATGCTAAAAATGATGATGGAAAAATATAAAATAATATCAGTTTGGAAGCAGTTGGAAGAGAAAGACGGAAAGCCGAATGTAGTGGCGTGACATGAGGGAGGCCTATGCCTCCAGCAATGGACGAACTTGGGTTAACGATGATGATTATGAATATCCCCGTTATCGCCTAACTTCAGGCCAGCATCGAGCTTGTGTGAGAAGTTAAATAAGTGAGTTTACCATTCCAGCGCCAATGCCGCAGCACGCCGGCACAGCCAGTATGTTGAACACCGCGGAACCGACGATGGTCCCCACTCCGATATCACCCTCCGTGATGAAAGTGCCGATCACATTCACGAAGAGTTCCGGCGCTGACGTGGCAGCCGCCATAAACGTCGCGCCGGCCACGTCGTTCGTCATGTTTAATGCTGCAACATTTTATAAATCGAGTCAACATTAAGGACGTACAAGCAAAAAGAAACGGCCTTCTCGAGATAGGGCCAAAAAGATCTTTATTAATCACTGGTAAACAGTAGTTTTGTTTTATTAAGTTTTTTACCGGATTTTGTATGATTTTACCTCGCTGATTCCAAATCTGTAGTCAGTTTTTGTCTAACAGCTCTAGTTTTTGAAATATGAGCAAATTTCAATTTTAGCCAAAAATACCAAAATTATAGCATTAAAATATATATTGCTCTTACTTAACATATAAAAATCTTTATTTTATGAGTTTTTCTTGCATGAGTAGAAACATCAGTCTTATTTCGAATGCTCCAGCAGTTATCAGTCATCATATTTGCATTCCAACGACCCTGGTATCGCTCTTCCATAGTGCGAATATCCTGATGAACAAATTGTCTTTGTTCTTCGCTTAAATCGCCATTTTTTTTTTCTGGGAAGCGGTCTAAATGGCTAATGAAGAAGTGTATCTAGATGCACATGTTACATTCTAGCATCTGGAAGTGCATCTGAGCTGCTCAATGTGTTGAATGTAGTCTGGAGACTTTATATTTCATAAAAAAATTGTACAACCCAAATAAATTAAATCCATGCAAATTTCTCCTCATCTGTCATAAAGTCAGTAAAAAATTGGTCCTTTATTAGTTCCCTGATTTGTAAACCATCAAAAAGACCAGCTTTAATTTTTTCTGTGCTTTCAATTTCGGATATATTTAAAACAGGGGAAAGCTTAGCATAGAACTTTTACAAACTGTTTTATCAGACCTAAATTTATATGAAGAGGGGGTAATGATATTTAGGATTGGCCTAATAACCGATTTTAAATTAGGATAAATCCATTCGGAACGATTTTTGCGGTTTATTCCGGTAATATTACAACAACAAAAATAACGATCATCGTGATGATTAGTCGGTTTTTGCCAGATCCCAGGACTTTTGAACTTTAAAGTGAATCTTTTTTTATTAGGCCATAAACGTAATGATGTTACGTAACTACTACATACAAAATTCGGCATCCAAGGCTTACTAAACACTTGTAATGGCTTCCCAAAGTTGTCAAAATAGGCCTTTTTCACAGAATGAAACGCACTTAAACGCATTTCCTTAACATATAAGCACACCAAACAGCACAAAAACTATCCGGATCATTTAAACAAGTTCTTCTTTAAGTAGACATAGCGGTTTATCTAAGATTTTTTGTAATTTTTTGCACTATAAATTAATTCAAGTAAGCAGAGTAACGATATTTCAAGAAGTAGCTATATCACCAAAACTAGAGCTGCTAGAAAGAAACTAAGGGTAGATTTGAAATCAGCGACGTCAAATTAGTAAGAAACAGTTAAGAAACTTCATAAAACAAAAAAAAAGTATGATTTTGTTGACCAGTGTAATAGAATAACTCTTTATTGCATACCAAGTTACAAGAAGTAGTTATATCTACAAAACAATCTTAAAACTAGACGTAAACAATCGGCGGACTTGTCGCATAAAGCAATATCTAGAGACATACCGGTTGAAAGGAATTTTGAAAACATGTTCAGTTTACAGTGGCGGTGTGCAACAATAGTTTCAAGACGAAGTTTAAAAAATATACATAAACTTTAAAAGTCCTTCTTTCTTGTGGTTAAATGTCACAATTTTTTTATTGACGACTAGCTGCCCCCAGCGGTTTTACCCTCTATACAGTAGCCTATTATGTTATTCCAGGGTCCCTAAGCTATTTCTATACCAAATTTCAGCTCAATCGGTCCACCAGTTTAGGCGTTAAAGAGCAACAAACATACATATTTCTATATGTATTACTATACGTTCTTACAAACATTTTTGTATATAATATTGTATTAACAGGATGTTGCATTAAGATTTAAGATAGATTTTCGTAGCACGTGGTACGATACTGTAGCGTACTCGTATGTATGGTAGAGCTATATATATCGAGCTATGTGTATCGACTAACTTTTTTTTGTTTTTTTTTTTTTTAATAATATGGCAACATGTGCATTTTGCCAGTGTCGAGTAAAATTCGTGAATGTTCACGGGATATTAAATTATGGTCTCCACTTTCGTGTTTTGCCAGTGTCAAGTTAAATGTTATTTTTTAAGTAATAAGTTAGTTAGTCAGGTCAGAGTCAGAGTGAGCTTAATAGCTCGTCTAGTCACGTGAGTCTTCCAGTAAAATGGGTGGAATTTTACTGAAAGTTCGGAGGAGTTTTGGAGGGGGCACCAAAATTCATATTTCAGCACCATGTCACTTGCCTACATCTGTGCACATTCAAAAACACTTAACACGCAATATTCCACCATTATTACACGCTAACAATCAAATTCTACACGATTATTAAGCAAAAGACGTGGAGCTAATGATATGATCAAGGCTTGCCGCCAAAAAACCTATCGACTAACTTTACTCGATAGGGATAAAACTAATAAGTAACTACTTAGTCCGTACCAATGAGTTTTTATAGCTATTATAGTTTTTATAACTATTAAAGTTTCTGACCCATTTATTTCAAAGAGATACTTTCCGAATAGCCGGTACTTAAAATAATATTACTTTGTACAAATTGACTTAGAAAAAAGCTTTATCATCGTAGCCTATTAGAATAAATCATTGATATAAGAAAATAGGAAGATGCGTTATAGCGCTATTGTTGCTATAGCAAAACTCGAGCCTGCTGCACTACATAGATATTCTCACTTTCTCACACACTACGTTATAACGTAAAACGTACTTCCGGTGAGCGAGATAGGGTTAAAAGTTCAGTTCAAGTGAGACAGAGTCAGCGTGATTTGGAAAGTGACAGATACAGCACCGTTTGACCCCCAATTTTTTTTTTGATTGGATTTAGGCGCCGCACGGCACTTCTGCGCATTTGCCAATTTCATAATTTATTTAATTCATTTATTCCAGCAAATGTAGGTTGTTATATAGGTACAGATCTTTTTTTTATATTTAAATATACTACATTTTTTTAACCTTTCAGATTCTAGGGCACTGTGGAAGTGCAAAAAATCAAGAATATGGCTCAAACCATGAATTTTCTAGGAAAACTATAGCGGTCTTTATTACTATTATTTAAAGTTGACGAAAGTTAAGGATGTTATTATTCCAGTACTACGGACGCCGGACGCCTAAATCAAAACTTGTAATAAAAGCTTCTGATGAAACAATGAATAAGTGTTTTATTCCATATCAAGAATATTTATAAAAACGTTTTTAAATATTTTTTTGTTTCTGCCGCTACTTACCTAGACTTAATTTTACTTCCTCATATTTTATGATTTTTATTATGATAATTATACATTACATTGATACACTTATCCCTTTTTTGACAAAAGCGCGAATTTAAAACAAATCTATAAAAATTGGCAAATGCACTGACGTGTCGCGCCAAACTAGAATTAGAAATTATCATCAAAAAAAAATTATGAATCAATAAAATCAATTTTTTCATTTTGAAAAAAATATAGTGTTTTAGTGTACTTACGAATGAAAAGTGTTTTTTTTTATTAGTTTTTGAACTGTTCATTCAAGTTTAAAAACACAAGGCATTATATTATCTTAAATTACCGGAATTTACAAAAAATGTGTACCGTGTGTTGTACATGTTAGCCTAGAGCCTAACTGGAAGTAACTGAAGTGCGGTTGTGTCGTATGGACCTGATTGGAACTACTTATTTCCGGTATGTCAATACACCGTTTTCTAATTTTATTTAAGTCCATGGAATAAATGCATTTTGAGTTTGAGTTTGGTCTGAGAATAGGTCGTAAACTATTTTTTGACATACGCATACGAAGTTGCGCCAGACAGTTACGTACACATATTATATAGTAATCCTTGCCGTTTTCGGCTACGGCGCGGCGACTCTTCTGTTTTAGGTTACCGATTCTATAGAGCTTTGGTATTTCGCTCGTGCGTAGCCTATTTTGCCATTTTGGCGTTGAAAATTCAGCTACAGCGATGACACGAAACTACCATTTACGTAGTTATAGATAACTAGCTGCGCCCAGCGGCTTTACCTACTGTACAGTGGTCTATGTGTTATTCCAGGGTCTATAAATGCTTGTTCACGTAGAACGCGCGGGCGCGGGCGCGAGCGCGGGCGCGCCAGACTTTGCTTACACTGCACGTGCGTTTGTACGTGAACACTTTCATAGCACGTCGTATGTTTGATATTTCGCGCCCGCACCCGCGCCCGCGCGTTCATCAAGCTATCTCAATTGGTCTACCCGTTTAGGCGTAAAGAAGTAACAAACATATACACACTCACTCACAAACTTTCGCATTTATAATATTAGTGTGATGCGAAAGTATAGATGTGAGGATGTGTATGTGTTTGAGAAAGTTTGTTACCTCTTCATGCATAAACGGCTTAACCGATAGACCTGAGATTTAGTATATATAGAGGAACTTAGACCCTAGAAAATCACAGAGGGTAGTAAAACTTTCAGCAAATAAAACCGCTCGGCACAGCTAATCTAAATATATAAAAGGAAAGAGTCTATCTACCTGATCTATCAACGAACAGCTCAAACCGCTGAGCTAATATCGCTATTAGCGATAAGACCGCCAATCTTTACACTGCTTATATTCAAAATTGTATTTAGTGCTAAGTTCTGGTAAGTTGTATCAATAAAGAGTTATCTAATCTAATTGGTATCTATTGGTAGTCATCTTATCTATTTTAAGACGTAGATTTCCGCTAAGACAAGATTTTAAGCAGGCAAAGCCGCGAGCGTAAGCTAGTAATATATATTAGTTTTACCAATATTATAATATTTTGTGTAGATATATTTATAAGTTAAACTTATTCTGTACCATATCTCACTCTACTCTTAAAATCAACCTCTCCATGCAAAGTCTGTTGCGTGGAAGAGAGCGCTTTAAGCGATAAAGACACCTTCTGTGGACCAAAGTGTTGTTATACTTAGTTTAAATTTATAATCTCTTGTAATAGTCTACCTCTATAGTTGTAGGCATAGGCGGATTTAGGGGGGGGGGGGGGTCAGGGGGCCATGGCCCCCCCAGAATCATTGTAGAGTTACGAATTTTGCACATATTTCATGGTAAAGATTATAATTTTTTTTCTCGGCGCTCGCAGCAAGCTGCTCGCGCACATATTATTAACTCTAGGAGTACAACAGGGGTTGTTTTCAACCCCAGGGCACGCAATAAGTATTCATATTTACTATGTTTCGTTTTATTTTTTCGAAACACTCATATCTATTCTTTAATTAGACTAAAATCAACCAGTTATAGTTGTTTCAATGTTGAAAGATGTTATAGTTTCTTTTATTTTGACATGGCTGGGGTTATGAACAACCCCTGTTGTACTTTACGTAGGTGATTTTTTTTCTGATGTTATTTTATAACTTTTAATAAAATAGTAAGATGGGCTTTTATTTTGGATAATCATGTTTATATCATCTTGTAACACATACGAGGATAATATTACTGACATTAAATAATATTTAAAAAATGACTTCATTTTTTGAAAATGATTTTTGTCTGAAAATTCCTCGCCGTATGCTTGAAGTTAGGATTTGTACTTTTTTATCTCGAAAGTAGTGTTGTTAGGTAATTTTGCGTATTTCATTTTCTAAACAGTGCACATAAAGTCAAATTTGATTACATTTGGCTTACTAATTGTTAATTCCTTAGATTAATTCATACAAAATTTCCGTTAAATTTAGGTGCAACTAAACCTGATATTCTAAATAGGAACCAGTAACTTCTTGAAAATATTTTTCGGTTGTGTAGGCAAAAGATATATAATTTTGTCTATATCCATAGAAAAAAGCAAAATATTAAGAACTTTTTGTCTATAATTTGTTAAAAAACCCACATCCTCCAAACGCCACAAAGAAATTTTATTGAACTGTATTTAGTGCTGAAAATATATGATTTGAGACATTAATTAGGGAAATTTTGCTTTGTCTTATGGTTAACAATATAGCGAATTGATTCCATAACAAATAAGTTTAATTTTATTATATTTTTCTTTTAATTTGAAGTTTAAAGTTGCTGGGGTTGTGTTCGACCCCTGTTGTAGTTTATGTATGTCAAAATAGTGTTGTCTTCCTAGGGTTAAGGATGTTTAAACTTTCTAACTGCTCAGAGCGAGCTAAACACACACTTTTCGTAGTAAAAATTGTAATATTCTTGCCCGTCAGCACCTTGCCCCCCCCCAGAACCAAATCCTGGATCCGCCTATGGTTGTAGGTAAATTGTTTTTGTTAAATTTATATTGATGGTCTCAATAAAGAATGGAAGCGCAAAAGGTGTGTCAAGATCGTACCAAGTGGAGGTAAATAGTTGCTGCCTACCCCAGAGGGAACTGGGCGTGATTATACGTTTGTATGTATAAAGAGTATTTTTATTGTATTGTATAAAAGATTCACCGTGGCATATTTTTTCAACGGCCGGTACAAAGAACTTGTCGCAGACGACCGCCAGCGCCAGGAACAGGTAGATGGAGATGAAGGCGTGGATGACGATGGCTCCGTGCTGCCTCTGCAGCTCTGTGAACAGCCCCGCCGGGAAGTCGTCGATGGCTGGCAGGGTGCAGTTGCGCAGGAACACGTCTGGAATCACAATTTGTTATGTCACAATTTTTTTTTATTATTATCTATACATTTTATTTTATACAACGAAGTAAGAAGATGAGCAAGACGCTCTCCTGATGGTAAGAGATAACGATATCTCTTACCATCAGGAGATGATTAGTCTTACCATGATTAGTACAGTGCTACCCAGGAGTTTACAAAGGCAAAATTCTGGGTACACTGCGCCAATGCTTCTTACTTGAGAGTCATAAGATGTTAAGACTCTTCAGCCCAGTAATTTCACTAGCTACAGTGCCCTCCTTCCGAAGCACAGCAAAGTTTGCACATCACTGCTCAGGCGGTAGAATAACTGGCACTGTTGGGGTACCCACCTAGTCGACCTCCTGCAAAGGACGGACTCCTGCAAGTGTTTGCGGACAGGTTTGATGGACCCATAATGGAGCACTGGATCAGCATACATAAAGCGTGCTGGTCCACTGCTAAATGAATCGATAGGCGGGTGTTTTTTATAGTTTTAAGGATCATACTAACATAGGTTTTGTAAGTTAATGTAACTAACACTATATGGAAAATTTCCGAAATAAAATTGAATTGAATTGAAAGTCTACACCCCGGGTCGAAATGTTATTATTATTATCAGCCATTGTTGTCACACAGCTGGCCAAAGGCTCTTCCATCGCGCCATTCAGTCCTGCCCAGTATTATATATATTGCCAGCCCTGCTATATTTTGCCAGCGTTTTCTAGTTGTTGTATTTTTCTATATAATTTTTAAAATCTTGTATCGTACCCGCTGCCCCGGTGCCCATTATGGCGTCCCGCAGGAACACCCTCAGGTTTTTTAGTCTATTGCCTAACCCCGCCGCGCCCATCTTCGGCGGGGAAGTCCCACATACCACCCCCCGCCCCCCGGCGTGGGGTGATGATGCGTAACGCATTTTTCCTATATCAAAAAAAAGGGTCTAAGCTATCGCTATACAAAATTTCAGCTCAATCGGTCCACCCGTTTAGGCGTGAAGAAGTAACAAATATACACACTCACAAACTTGCACAATCACATACTTAAAAACTTTCGCCTTTATAATATTATTAGTGTGGTTATGTTGTACGACGAAGGCGAAGCATGAATGGAAAAACGCGTGGTCGGGCGTGTGCAACATGCATTATGCATGTACTACAAATACAATTATTATATATCTATTATTATTATTAGCTGTATCCTACATGAGATGCATTGCCACTTTAAGCAAAAAATACCCCAGAAACTCTCTTGCGTCCTTTGAAGAATTTATCGAAAATGTGTATACAAAAAATATCATTAAAATATGTCGGACCAGTGCGAAGGAGAACAAACTAAATGACCGTGACACGATTTTTCACATTAAATTTAGACATTAAATTTCCTTTTGCTTATTTTCTGCCCATAATCTTAATATATAATACATTATCCAGTTAATCATATAGTATATCTACAAAAAATTATAAATATATGTGCACTAATATGGCTTATTTTTAATAACCTTGTAAAATTTGCGAAGTCATTTTAAAAATAATATTATTTATGACATTTTAAATAATAGGAACACGCCTTTTTTTTACAAGAGGAAATGCGTTTATACATACCCGTACCTCCCGGGGGAGAGGCACGGGTTATGTGGGACTCACTTACCGGAGGGAGAGCAAGACCGGCAAGAATACCCACTAAAACCCCTTGGTAGGGCATCGTTCCGCCTTCACGGGGCGGGATGGGATTGCTATTGCATTCACTATCCCACACCGGCGGTGGTCCGGTCACTCACCGGACCCCTGCGCCAATGGAGGGGTGATCTTTGCTACCAAGACCACCCCTCAGACGTGCTGGGCTCATGCAAGCTAGCTGGAAGCCCCCCGGCTCCCGACCAGTGAGCCCAACTAAGGCGAGGGAGTGAGGAGTCGAGCATATTCTGCCTCCTCTATCCAACGCGTCGTCTGCGCTGGAGCGGGTCAGCGAGAGCATCGGTATCTCTGATCCGCTCCGATGCCCAACTTATCTAGTTAGAACTCATCATAATCTTGCTCGCTGAACTATCCCGTCAAACGACTCTCGGGATGGCAGTGGGGATGCCACCCGTAGAGCGGGGAGCCTGTCCTTTTGTCTTAGGGGGGACGCAACTCCGTCCTCCCATCTTATGTCCACAGGACCTGCCCAACTCAGCACAAATTTCGCAGCGGGGTTCAGCCCTGCGACAGGTTGCCGCCTTATGTCCTGTGCCTCCACATCTGTAGCACAGGTCTCCCCTGTCAACCGTCGCCGTGCACTGGGGGTGGGTGTGGCCCAGCCCCATGCACCTGTAACAACGCATGGGACGATCCCCAAGGCCGTTACCCGCACCGAACTCCATCCAACTAGGATCCTGCCCCCATCCAACAGCACTTTGGCTGCTGAAACTGGGCAGGACACAATGGTGGAGCCTGCCCCACCGTTACCGATCCCACGGCAGAGGCGCCTGACCTTAACTAGCCGTACGTCGCGACGATCTTGGCCAACCCCTCCTCCGTGGTAGCGTCGTCCAGGCCCGTCACACTTAAATCAGTGCTTTTGACAGGTTTGACCACGCTGGCCTCGTCGGATAGCTTCTCACTATTTTGGGAGCCAGGAATTTAATAGGAATACGCCTATATTATACTAAATCTACTCCCAAAAAATACTGACAATGATTGACAACCACTGTTTAGTTGTGATGTGACTTTTACCTTAATTAAAATGTCATTTATATGTTATCTCAGAGGTGTAATTATTTTCTTAATCCGTTTATGTACGCATTACCACACGGAGCGTATTTTGATTATAATTTTATCATTAAAAAAAAAACATGTTTTTGGTAAACATCATCATCAATCATGTCATTCATGTTTTTTGGTAACTAATTGCTAAATTAGAACTAAAGGTACGTCTACATCATCTTAGCTTTTACTTATCTAAGTACGTAATATATTACAATTATGAATGAGTAGAAAAAAATCTTAGATTTTCTATTACTTGCAATTTTTCAAGAACTTCATCATGACTAGGACCAATTTACACTTATATATGTACCTGTCAACCAAATAAAATGTTTTGAAACTCTATCACAACTCACAACTAACTGCAATTTACGATAACACTACAGTGTTAGCACTATAGTATACTATTACTACTGCTTTTTTTTCAGTGATGGAAAACTTTGGTAATTACTGTAAAATTTACGTTTTAGAATTAAATTTTTCTCTAAAATATTTGAAAAAGTTACTTTAAAATCACACACCACAAACCACGACTCTTTAATTGAGTAACGTACATTACACCTTACGTCAAATATAATATGTAGATAACTTATCCAGTATTTTTTATGGAATAGCTGATGGATAAAATAAATGTTTTATCCTTCTCAACATCCCAATAAGGCAACATTTCCCGTTATTGAAAAAAAACTGCAATAATTATTATTTACTAGCGCCGATTTTAATCGCTGAAGGTATATCTCGATTGCCACGCTATAATAATAATTATCCTCAAGTGTGAACGAGGTTTTAACGCTACAATAATAATTATTATAAAACGTCATGGAAATAATCAGGTACACAATCAGATATGTTATAACAAGAATAATAACATTATATCTAAATCAGATTACATTGCAAAGTGGGTCACACGGAGTCACACCGTCATATAAGCGTAAATTTAATCTTATTATAGTAAAGAACGTTTCTACGAGCGATTTAGTCGCGGCGATATCGTCGACGCTATATAATGGCTGCCATACGCACTACGGTCCACAGGAAAGGTCTACCTGTGCACCTGCATATACTCGTACCTATACCTGCGGTATTACAGGTATTACCGGGGGAAGATTCTCTTTGCAGGAGGTCGTCTAGGTGGGTACCCCAACAGTGACAATTATTCTACCGCCTGAGCAGTGATGTGCAAACATTGCTGTGATTCGGTAGGAGGGCACTGTAGCTATTAAAATTACTGGGCTAAAGAGTCTTAACATCTTATGACTCTTGAGTAGGAAGCGCTGGTGCATTGCACCTAGAGTTTCACATCATTGTGATCTTAGGTAGCATTGTACTGATTATGGGCAACGTTATCTCCGAAAGGAGAGCGTCTTGATCGTCTTTTTACTTCTTCTCATAAAAAAATAATAATAATAATTGTAGACCGGAATGTGTGTGGGAATAGACCTATGCAGTTTTTTGGACCAGCGCAGGTGACCAGAGCAAGATCGAAAATCAATTGTTTTCCGGTTGCTCCAGTAGGAACGTCCCCATACACCCTACCAATGTTCGATTACTGCTGGTACACATGCACAGGTAACGTCTACGGTAGACCGTAGCGTGTATGGCTTACATAAACCATAAGATAAATAATCCTAGTTGGCAGTTATTCGGCCGCGTTCGAGAAACTAAAACAAGAAGTTGGCCACACAACTAATAATTGCATTTTTTTTTTATACAACGAAGTAAGAAGACGAGCAATACGCTCTCCTGATGGCAAGAGATAACGCTGCCCATAATTAATACAGTGCTACCCAGGATTTTACAACGGAAAAATTCTGGGTGCACTGCGCTAACGATTCTTACTTGAGAGTCATAAGATGTTAAGACTCCTCAGCCCAGTAATTTCACTAGCTACAGTGCCCTCCTACCGAAGCACAGCAATGTTTGCACATCACTGCTCAGGCGATAGGATAACTGGCACTGTTGGGGTACCCACCTATTCGACCTCCTGCAAAGGAAGTCTACCCCCGGTAAATTTCAATAAAGCAGTGAAAGGAAGCCTAGTTTTCTGTTGGATTAAAAACATTTATTATCATAACCAAATTATGCAAAAATGTGTTATGGTTTTCTTTAACCAAATATAATTTAGTAGTAACAAAAGCCGATGGTTGAGAAGTTAAGTTGAATAAAATTATTTACACTTGTAAATTTAATATTGTTTGGAAATCGAACCGCTTAAGATTTGGTAAAATAATTTTGAAAATTTTTAGTACGAGTATTATATTATGATGATCTTGCCAATGGTTATTTTTATGTATTCATTATGAAGATTATTTTCAATTTAAGGGGTTTAAAGTTCATGTGTTTCAAATGATTATTTGAAAAAATTATATAGTTCTCTTCATACTAAATACAATACTAATATCTTACTTAAATTAGGTTTAAAATATTCGAACGTTAACTTTTTACACTTATGCAAGTATTTATTATGTACGAGTACATGTAAATTAATTTAGGTTAATATTAAATAATTGTCAAACATTAAATAATAATAATTGAGGTTTATACTCCAACAGAACAGCCCTACTGACACTTTCAGAGTCAAATCACAATTATAGGAAGATTGTCGTGGGCTCTATATAGAAGAATTATTTTAAAAGAACTCCTAGCAATTTCGCTTGTGGAAACGTCACCTTAAGTAGGTTTCATTGGTAAACTAGATCCATTCATTGAACAACAGTACAAATTCGATTATTAATTATAAGGTTTTGACCTTTAATTAACCCAAGACTTCAGTCACTGACAATAAAATTAATTTACAAAGATCAATAAGGTCTTGGGTATCGAGCACTCGCATTAGATCAGATGATCGTCATTATTCGGTCAAAATAGATACCTACCTACCTAGATATGTTGTAATAATATGAATAATATACAGAAATTGGATTTTAAGGTGAAACATTTTAATAATGTATGAAAGATAATACAGCTTAAACGACTTCTAGCAATGTCACTTATTGCTTTCAATAAGTTATCTTGTTAAGAAACTATAATATTATGTTATAAGCGTCTCAGTTATTAGCAAAGCTTCATTCACACAAAACTGAGAAGAATAAGTTTTATATTTTTTTTTTTTATACAACGAAGTAAGAAGACGAGCAAGACGCTCTCCTGATGGTAAGAGATAACGCTGCCCATAATTAGTACAATGCTGCCCAGTGCACTGCCCTAACGCTTCCTACTTGAGAGTCATAAGATGTTAAGACTCCTCAGCCCAGTAATTTCACTAGCTACAGTGCCCTCCTACCGAAGCACAGTAATGTTTGCACATCACTGCTCAGGCGGTAGGATAACTGGCACTGTTGGGGTACCCACCTAGTCGACCTCCTGCAAAGGAAGTCTACCCCCACTTGGTGTCAACTATTTTGAGAAGCGAATAGTTGCCTATAGAGGCTATAGAGCCTGATTAACCAACTAATCTTTTATGTTAAGTATAACTCAATATTTTCGCTGTGTTGTATTATGTACCTTTTACTTACGTCAATAAAGATCTTTGAAAATGAAAATGATTGTCTGTTTAATATATTTATTATTATCTAATCCACAAATCTTGTCCTGCAGGAGGAACCAATGTAATCCTATCACTTAATTTACAGCATTTTTACTCGATAACATTTACTTCACAAAGTCTGACGGTCTCAAAATAAGCAACCACTGCGATGAAGGAAAAAAGGCTTCGTCATTGCTACTTAATTTTATACTACTAATATAAAAGGTGAAAGTTTGTATGAGAGAGTGTATGCTTGATGCTCTTTCACGAAAACATCACAAAACCAATGCCGATGAAACTCGGTATACGAGTAGATGAAAAAAATATTTGAGGTTTATACTCCAACAGAACAGGTTACCGGGTAATATGACGCTGACAGTAACCCGGTGAGGGTTACTGTCAGCGTCATATTACAATTATAGGCCGTGTAGCCAACCTATAAGTTCCAGTTTCAGGTCGCCGAGATTACTACAGGACCTGCAACATGACCTAACGACTGCCTCCTACATATCTTATAGGAAACAGCTGGGACCCACAGTTTTACGTGCCTTTCGAAACATGGCAGCTTCCAGGCAAGCTTTTCGCTATATTATAATAGCTGGTTTTTGAAGTGGTAGGCGTCTATCGCAGAGGGCGCCTGGAGAAGTACCACACCTTTGCCAGATATTCCTCCGCCAAGCACTTATGTGCAGGCATTACTGTGTTCAGGACTGAAAGGCAATGTTATCAGCGAAACTAATGATTAGCTCGTCTTGTCACTCATTGTCATAAAAAATAAAGCTAGAAACCTTGCAGAACACAAAGGCTTTTGCCAGCTTTTCCCTCGGGATTGGGACTTACGCGGGTGTAACCGAAAGGCAAAGCTAGTTTATAATATTACTAGCTGCGCCCAGCGGTTTTACCCGCTGTACTGTAGCCTATATGTTAATCCAGGGTCTAAGCAAACTCTATACCAAATTTCAGCTCAATCGGTCCACCCGTTAAGACGTGAAGAAGTTACATACAAGTACAAGTGGGTGCACACTCACAAACTTATGCATTTATTATATTAGTGTGATGGAGTTTGACTAGATTCTCTACAATTTTGCATTACTTTTTAAATAATTTTGCATAATATCTCTTCAACTTTCAGGATCAGATAGAATTACACCTATAATAAGCTACAATGTAAGTAAAATGGTACCCAACAATATATTCAAATATAAGGCTGTTGGTGTGTTCGTAGTGTTGAATTATGCACTTTACTATCTTGATTGGCTACTGAACAATCCCACTCAAATACCGACAATGCATAATATTTACATTATAATAAATTGTTCCTCGTATCTAATCATTGAATCAAGATGCAACAAAGTCATTTGCAAGAACTCTGCATGGAAACTTTAGATATATCTTAATACAATCGAATTCAATGTCACATCCGCTGTCCGCTACCCTGAAGTATTTACAGCTATTCAATTCACTGGTTTTAGATCCTACTAATACTTATTATAAATACCAACGTATGGATATGTGTTTGTTACACATGCAAGCCATAACCCCTGAACCGATTGAGCTGAAATTTTGGTAAATACATATATGTTTCGGCTAAAGTCCAAAGTAAGTAGGTGGATAACCTAGGATTAGCAAGTTAAAACTAGATGTATCCAATCATTGTCGGTTAAAGTTAGGTGTGAACAGGCTGGCGAAACACCGGGTGTAACTTGTACTTATTCCAGAATTCACAATTTATCTTTTAGTAATACTTAATGCCAAATTTTGTGACGATCCCCAAACAACAACAATAAAACATGTTGATAACAACTTGACTCACGTTTTAAACGGGTGAGGCCGAAAATGAATCCTCTACACCTAACTTTAACCAACTGCAGTCGGCTACACCTAGGTTTAAACGGCTAAATCTAGGTGAAGCCGCACTTTGGACTTTAGCCGGAACATATTTACGAAATACGCAGCGTACGTAGACTCTGGTATAACACATAGGTTAGCAGTAGCTGACTACCTTTCTGCAGGTAAAATTACTGTGTACAGCTAATATAATACAGTACCTAGTTTGGTTTCCATATTTGTTTGAAAACAGTTATGGAACAAGGACGATTATATACAATGTATATGTATTTAATACAAAGTTCTAAGCAATATTGTACTGAGTTGTACATATATTCTGGGAAATACATTAGTATGTAGGCAACACACAAGACTATAATATCAACTATAACATCTATAACATTCAGCCACTCTATATTTTTGTAACAAAAACAAATTTTAATTGTAGTTTTACCTATATGGGCGAAATATTAATGGAATCCAATTTATAAAACTAGGTTCAACTTTTAAATTAGGTTATAGGTACGTACTTTTTTCTAAGTGACGCATCTTCGTAAATTACAGCAAACGCGCTTCCTGCCAGGTTAAAATGCTATGTGCCAACAAATTGCAGAGTCAACAAGCCAATCACGCACAAATTGTCTCGAATGACCACTGCACTCGCTGGTTTAATCAAATTAACTGATTTCAGAACAAACGACGTGACCGTACTAACACCGAACTGGTAATCCTCTTACGCCCATATGAATATCTACCAGAACATAAGCCAAATTGTGCGTGTCATGTCTCGTTTAGCCCTCGCATCATCGAGTGCACTACGAAGGAAATTGACAGATCAAAGAAGACAGGAAGTCTGCATTAACGTCGCATAAGTCGTCTTTCGATCCGACTGTTCTCTTTGACGGGACAATCTCGAGCCTAGAAAGTTTCGATTGGAAAGATCGACGAACTCGAACGATTCTAGAAGGTATTTGTGACAACATTTTGAGGTAGAGATTTTGGGCAGTGGTACGGGTAGGTCACGTGAAGATGGTAGATCAACCTTGTTCGCTGACAGCCCTGAGTCGACGACGATGGCCAATTGACAATTTGCGCGAGGACCGACCGGATGAGGCGCCGTGTCGGAGCTCATGCCTCCCCCTTCTTACTTTAGGAGCGTCGCGTCGGCCTAACGCCGGCAAATGGTACACTGATGAATTTACCTAACGGACTGCTCGTTTGGGACCTACATATGTGATATAACTATATTACATGTCGTGTTATTGTGATAACGTTCTATGCTATGCTCACTGAAACTTACTTTGTTAATGTTCAATACAAATGTTCAATTACATTATTTACTCATTCGTGGTATTAAAATCCTAATTACATGGATTTTTATTAAATTAACATAATAAGAATTTGATTGAGATAAGTGGTAAACATAGATATTATATTACAAATTTATGATCCCGTAATTAATACATAATTACAAGATCATTTAGCTTAATTGAGAGTTGTATGTTATTCATACAACTCTCAATTAAGCTTCAAATATATTATTTCTTTTAAAAATCGATAAGCCCGACGAATCGATAATATCGTCGTCCGATAATGCACTTTTACAGTAGCTATCAAATGTCGATAAAAAAAATTGAAACTAGAATTGACAACTCGCAGCAGTTAATCATCAACGTTAATATCGTTCATCGTTTGTGTACACGACTGTTACTAGAAATTGGTAAAATCCGGCAATATACACAATCCCTGAAATTTTTTACCAATGCCATCATAATTGGGGAAAGTTAAATATTATTTATTATCCTTAAAATTCCATCGCCACAAGAAGACGTCGTTACATTCACTTTCTATCGAAGTGAGGTAAATTTATCATTAAAACCACTTTTAAATTAGGACCGATACAAAAACGAATAAAACATTTTTTTCAAAAATTTATAAAGTTAGATATACCTACTACTGTTTAGAACCTCCATTTTCAAAGTATAAGTAAGTAATAGGTACAATTAGATCGTAATTAAACTACGAGTAGTACAAAATTGCAAATTTCCTTTTTAGGCATTAGGCCCGGATAATAATCATGCGCGAATTTAACAAATTTCCCGTCACAAGTGTAGCTATAATTCGGCCAATCTTAGTAGCAGATCTTGCTCAAAGATGTCAGGAGCATTTTGTCTGGCTGGCAAGTGCAATTTAAGAATTGTTGCACTCTACAATCTTGTTAGTACGAACGTTCCATAATGGATTATAATCAAATGGACCTAGGCCAATATGTACTAACGCACAGTAAAATGCATCACACCTGTTATGATAGCAAACATGACACTATCCATTTGCAAATGCAAACTAATTTGTGATATGACAATTAGAAAATAAATGGTTTAAGGTTGGATCCACACTGTAAGGTCGATCACGGTACGTAACGATCCCTGTCTAGTAAAATATCCTGAATATATACTGAAGAATGTATCGTACATACTCATACATACAGAATCGTAGCACGTGCTACGAAAATCAATCTAAATGTAATAACACAGTATCTAAATGTAATGTATTTAAATACCCACTCCTACTAATCTTACTAATATAATAAACGCGAAAATCTGTAAGAATGCATAGATGTCTGGATGTATGGATGTATTTATATGTCACGGCTAAAGTCCGAAGTGCGGCTACACTTAGGTTTAGCCGGTTAAATCTAGGTGTAGCCGACCGCAGTCGGTTAAAGTTAGGTGTGAACAAAATGTTTTGTTTTTTATTACGAATTCAGGGCAGACCGATATCAGTTGGTTATACAACGTGCAAGCCGAGCGAGCGAAGCGAGTGTGCTGCGGTGGCAGCCGGCGAAGCACCAGATCCAACTTGTACTTATTCCAGAGTTCTCAATTCATCATTAAGGAATACTTAATGCTTATATTATGACGATCACCATACAACAACAATTAAACATGTTGATAATAACTTATCTCACGTTTTAAACGCGTGAGGCCGAAAATAAATCTTCTACACCTAACTTTAACCGACTAAGGTCGGCTACACCTAGGTTTAACCGGCTAAACCTTGGTGTAGCCTCACTTCGGACTTTAGCCGTAACATATATATGAATGGATGGATGTACAATGTTTGATACTTTTTCACGCCTAAATGGGAGGACTGATTGAGCTCAAATTTAGTATAGAGATAGTTTAGACCCTGGATTAACATATAGGCTACAACTGTACAGCGGGTAAAACCCCTGTACGTAGCTAGTTACAATATAAAAACAGAAATACATAATGTGTGAAAATTTCGACTGTCAAACTATCACGGTTCATGAGATACAATCTGGTGACAGACAGACGGACAGTGGGACGGACAGCGAAGTCTTATTTATGGTGGTTTTCAATATCTATTATAAGTATGTTGTTACAGAAGAAAAATATTTATATCCGTTATCTAACCACCATAACACAAGCATTAAGTTGCTTAGCTTGGGGTTTGGTGGCGCTGTGAAATGTCCTGAAATATATTTTTTAATGTATATTAGGTTATCAATCAACCTGAAACAGCTTATAATTCACAATTTGTTTACATGTGTACCAACCTTACAAGGTCCCCTCGAGACAGGCTTGTAGTAGGTAGTGTAGGGACCACCAGATACTTTTTAAAATGTAAAAAATATGTATTGTGGACAAATAAATTTTAATATTCTTAATTTGAATGTAAATATTATTAGATTTTTTACCAGACCGAGATCGCACTGCGTACGAATCGTGATCCACCGTATAGTGTGGATCAAGCCTTAACTAAACACTTGATGAGTTGTTAGCTGCGCCTTGTTGATTCACCTACTAATTACTGTACTATTTCAGGACCTAACCTAGCTAAAAAACGTACCTTTCAGTTCAATCGATACATTATACAAATAGCAAGTACGACGCATTCGCTTGATGACTTTTAATGAATGTTAGCTTTCTTTAAAAAATAAATAATTATAATTTAATAACTGTGCCCAGCGATTTTGCCTGTAAGCTATGTGTTATTCCAGAGGCTAAGCTATCTCTATACCCAAATTTCAGCTCGATCGGACCACTCGTTTAGGCGTGAAGAAATAACAAACATGCACACTCACAAACTTTCGCCGATATTGCAGAACGTTGTAATAAATTACTTCGGTTTACAATCACACATTTTAAGCTTTACTAAAAAGTAACTAGATAATTTTCTTGAAACATCATAGGTAATCTACGGGACATGTAGGTAAGGGAAGATGTTAGTGAGTATCTATTATTTGGCTTCAACGAAATTAATCACCAAATTTTCACGGTCATACACTTATGAGTAAAGCCGACGCTTTACTTAGAGCATTCTTTGTGCGAAGCGTCAAATTATTATATACTAGCGGACCTGTGCGCACTTCGTAACGCGTAACAGTCAAGTAATATACCTACCTAGAAATTAAAATTATGCTATCATTTCTCAGGACTCGAGCTATCACTCTGCCAGATTTTGGCCAAATGGAGTCAGCGGTTATCGATTTTCCTTACGAACGTCCACCCCCTTTTCACCTTCCTTTTTAAAGTTGAATTCGGACCAGGACCGGATTAACTAACAATTTTTTTAGTTTACTTATTTGTCATACAAATGTTCCCCCCCCCCCCCCCTGTACCCCTCTATATTGATACCAAAAATTAGCTTCAAAGAGATTGGTTAGTTATCTCCTTTACAAACTCCCCTCCCCTCATGTTGATATTAATTATTCCACGTCCTTTCTCAGGACTTATGCTATATCCATACAAATTTGTTCCAAAATGGTGTGTGAGATTACTGATTTTTCATACAGACTCAGAACTTCTCCCCCCGGTTCATATCCTTTCTTGAGGCAAAAGCTATATCTTTACCAATATCTAGCAAAATAAAGTTAACGGTATACTGATTTTCCATAAAACTTGCACCCTTTCCTATTCTTAAACGTAGATTTTGAGGATAAAACTATTTTTATCCTTTATCATGACTTCCGCTACCTCCATACAAAATTTTATCTAAATAGGTTCAACCGATACTGATCTCCCATACAAACTTTGAACCCCTTAAAAGTTTATATTCCGACATAAAAACTATCCAATGTTCATTAACGGAACTTAAACTATCGTTTAACAAAATTTCGGCTCAATCGTTTCAGTGGTTACGGATTTACATATACAAACGGGTTTCGGGGGAACGGTTCCCATGGAAATTCCACAAAATCCCCTCTTATCGGTCGCCTTCGGTTACCGATTTCCTACACTAACTTGCACCCCCTCCACATCCCATTAAAATGTTGATTTCTTAGATAAAAAGTATTTCATATCTTTAATCAGGACTCAAACTACCTGTATATTAAATTTTAGCTCAATAGGGTCAACTGTTCCAAATTTCCCATACAAACTTTAAGCCCTTCCCCCCCCCCCTTATGTTAATTACTGACATAAAAAACTAATTGGTGTTCCTTATCTCAACTCCAACAATCGTTTAAAAAATTTGAGCTCAAGCGATTTCTGATTTCATTTCAAACATTTTTTAGGATAAATTCCCATTCCCGTCGGAATTTCGCAAAATCCCTTCTTATTGGTTGCTTACGTTGCCTAAAGAACACGCTGTCCAAATTTCAGCTAAATAGAGTCAGAGGCTACTGATTTCCGGCACAAACGTTCACCCCCCCTTTTTTCCCCCTTAAGGGTTGATTTGTTGTAAAAAACTATTCCATATCATTTTATAGGATTCAATCTACCTCTATACCAAATTTTAGCCCAATACGGTCAGCGGTTCAAAACTTCCCATACAAACTTCAACCCCTATTTTCTTACCCTTAAAAGTAAAATTTTGACATAAAAACTATTCAAAGTTACTAAACACAATCCAAACAATCATTTCACGAAATTTCAGCTGAATCGGTTCAGCGGTTACGGATTTGCATACAAACGTTTTTCGGGAATAATTCCCGTTCCAGTGGAAATTTCTCAAAATCGCTTCTTATCGGTCGTTTACGTCACCTAAAGAACACGCTCTCCAAATTTCAGCTCAATCGGTCCGGCGGTTTCGTCTGTACGATGCTGAGTCAGTCAGTCAGTCAGATTACCTCTTTATATAATAGTAAAGATTAAAATAGTGCTTTTAACATGTTGTTTTGTTTGAGAATTAGATACTACGCGTGAATATTCACGTGGAATACCTACCTATGGCTAATTATGGGCCGGATCTATTAACCACAAATGTCAGGTATAAATATACTCGTTCATTTCGAAAATTTACATATTTTTATATGGGTTGCTATACCTAGATAGTAGATACCAACCACAAAATTCTAACTGAATGCAAAATTTGTTGTAAACAAGTGAGGAGATGAGTATCCTACTGGTATTGTCCAGGTTCTATTGGCACATTCAGGTCAAGGTTACCATGTACCTCCCAGAATGTTATTATTCAGTGCAAACGTATAGACTAACTTAATTCTAGAGTAGTAAGTACCTATATTATACCAATTGCCCATAAAAGCAATATAATATGTATATCAAATGACATCAGAGGAAACTTCTCGCAGCCCTTTCATCAAATAATTGAATTTAAACCATTGAATTGATTAGCTCATTCCATACTGGATGCTGACATTCGCTCGCGACTTTTTCATAACTAAACGTAATCGGTTAACTAGTTTCGAAAGTTACGAAAAGTATGTGGCAGATACATATTCAGTGGTATGATAATAATATGATTTACTAAAGAGAGGCTAAAGCTGTACATAATATTAGTTAAATAGTAACTGTACAGTATACGAACTTACCGCACGCAATCGACACTACCTAATTCGTATTACCTATATGTTAACCAATAATAGCTATCCGAGAAGAATCAACTGCCACGCCCGTATTTTGTGTCAATAGAAATCACTGAGTATTCACAAAACAATAACACAGGAAACTTAGTACTTGACCTTACCTTGTGATTGCGTATTATATGATGGTCACAGGATAATTTCCTGTATGAATTACCCAAATTATTTTCTAAAATTAAGAGATTTATCAAATGTAAAATACAAAGAATCAAAAATGAGATCATACCTTGTATAGAACCGGTGCGGTTATCCATGATGTCTCAAGTCATCGTGAATCGTGCTATGGTACCTACTTACGAGAGGCGAAGCAAAGGCGGGCGCGGCGGAGACCACGTTGGCTACGGACACTTCATTCACTATCAATAACCGGCACTCAGAACGCTGATATAATCTTCTTCGCGGCTTCATTTGATTCACTTCGTTATAGAGAGTGACCTAGCCGTTCACCGAGAATTGGACGCACTTCCGACCTCGTTCTGAGTAACCTTGTTCAACGAGTATGCGCGCACTTCACCCGACTCCCGCTGAGGCAGGATCTCTAGAACTCTAGGGAGACTTTCCAAAATGTAAGACATGTGTCGTACCTCGATCGGAGGCGTTCATTTTGGCGCGGTGCTGTGATGCGACGCAGGCGACCGAGGACGTCGCCACTGGCGTCCGAATGCCCGCGCTCGCGCTCAGGCGGACATAATGGACTCGCCGGAGAGCTCGTCAAAAGAAGAATACGGGGGCCAATTATTTATTCCCATATAATACGCGTACGTCGGTCGGCGCTCGGGCGCAGTACGGGAGTGACTCCCGACCCGAGCATCGTCTACTCTCCGGCCCACCTAATTGCACTCACTGGCATATACACATCTACTACGTGTATATAGCATACATTCGAACAGCATATTTAATTTAATATTTGAGGTCGATGTCCTTATGCATAATTCTGATTCTTAGTTATCCAGGGGAAGCACCAGGGCTACTAATAGTAGGTTCGAAGATTCTCTTTTCTCGGGAGTTCAAAATTCTTGTTCATATCACCGCATGCGCTCAATTACAAAGGTTTTTATGACGCAAATTGAGACGTAATCCGACCATTGAGTGTAAGAGATCCAGCGAGCTCTGATTTGAATAATCCGTGGGGTCAAGTGTCAATTTAGCGACCCTAGGAGCGGCGCGGCGGCTTGCTAGTGTCGGCACGCGACTGGAACAATTAATCTTAGTTAAAGCATTTCAGCGAGATCTTTAGTAAGCCCGCATATTGCGACTCATCATGCTATGAATTAAGTATACTCATTACCGGGTGCCTATTATAAAGATCTAATAAGCGAGGCCTTGATAAAAAATATTTGGGGCTTATACGAGTACTCCATCAGAATAAGTCCTGCCAGACCTATAATTGTGATTTGACACTGCCAGAGTCAAATCACAATTATAGGTTGCTACTTACAGGTATGCTGGAGTTTCAGGTTGCTAGGATTCCTATAAGGCCTCCAACGTAATCTAACGACTGTCTCCAATATATTTCATAGGCGACAAAAGGGACCCACAGTTTGCGCACAATTTGCAGTTTGTTGAAGTGCCTTCCGAAACACGATAGCGCCTAGATGAGAAAAATTACTACAATAAATGTGGCTATAGAGTCGCTGTGTGAAGTCATTTTACTATTAATTTCTCAGAAAATGTAGGGCTATTGCCCTATAACTTTTATCTGATATTAGAACACGTGTAAGCTAACCTTAATAATATTAGGAATTTTCTTAGAAAATGTGTAGGGAAAATCCATGGAAACTTACCTCAAATATAATTATTGTAATTATTAATAAATGCTATCATGTCACTTATTCTCGATATCCAATGAATAAGGAAATAATAACGATCTTATTTTTATAGCTTTGTTCAGCTGAGTCACAGATAAAAGAATGCTGAGTATAAAATGTCTTGTGTCAAATAATATTATGTCCCGTGATGTCAGTTTTGTACTTTTTTGCAAATATTAAAGAAACAAAACTTTTTGTGGCAGTTTGTGGCAAATGCCTTTTAAGGCGCTATAGAGAAACGGAGACAGTTTTGCAGCAACTGGCTGTTTAACATATCCTAATGCAATAGCTTCATGTGGATATTAACTCGATGAGCTTCATCAAACAGGCCTTAAGAGATTCGTCCTTACTTGCAACCTTGCAACTCTCTTACTTGCACGATATGTCAAAAAGTCAAATATACTCGAGGAATTTACTTTTGTCGAAATTTCTCTCGGTAAGCCCCAGACTCAAGATTAATATTATATGGTTTTTATTATTTTAAAAAGGATTTCCAGTTTGCTATCATAAATAACAATAGTTATTTTACAGCAAATAATTTTTTTTTGTATTTTGCCATTTTTCATTGCCATACTGGAAATACTTTTAAATTTTAAAAATATGTATATCCTAGACCTTTATAGTTAACTTTTCAAAAAGTAAATTCTAAGAATTTATACTTTAAAAATTGTCATATCGTTCTAACAAGAGAGTCACGCGTAAGGACAACACTCTTAAATTGGCAAGTACCTGGTACCTACCAATTAAAGTTCGGAGTGGCCATAGATTTTTGAAACAGCTGCTGAAAAGTTGCGGAAACGTTGCTAATCATAGGATTAGCCGACAATTGAGAAAAAATCAAATCAATTGAGGATTTTGTTGTTGGCCGACTATAGAGTCGGGCCAACAACTTAAAAGGTTACATTTGACAGTTGTCAGTCAAAGTTACATAGTGTTCGGGCGTACTTGTTGATCGCGATTAAAGGTTATTAATCGATACGGTCTTCAAATATATATATTAGAATCGAATGCAGTTTTATGAAAAAAGTCTTATAGTCGAATTAATTCAATTATTCTAATAGTTAAAGAGTAGTGAACATTTAATAGCACTACGCTAATTTTGCCAGAAACATCTTCTCGAATTAAAAAAAACTTGTAACTAAAAAATATGTTTATTTTCTTTACATTACAGAATCACATTATATTTTTCTACTATCACAATATTAATATTATATTTAATTAATATCACAAGTCACAATAGACAATATATTTAAGATAAAATATTCAATCACGTGTAATCATTGCATTCGATTCTACATTCCAATTTTCGATTGAGCGATTTTAATGGGTAGCATCCTTATTGTTTTAAAAAGAAAAAACGATTAACGTGACCATGTATAGGATGTCCTATTATATTCACCTAATTTTTTTAACCCCAGACGCAAAAACGACGTGGTGTTATAAGTTTGACGTGTCTGTCTGTATCATTCTGTGTCCTTGTCTGTGGTATCGTAGCTCCTAAACGGATCAAATTAAACTTTCAAGATTTGATTACAATGGAGCAAATTAAACTTCCAAGATTTGATTGTAGACAAACAGACCAGACATCAGACAGGTGAAAGTATATAAAAGCTTGTAGCAAGTAATTTTGCCGTTACCACTTCGAAAAATAAGTAAAATTTTTAGAAATTTTTAGAATTTTTAGAATTCTGTAAGGGAATTTTGATGAAATGTCAAATGTGGCCTCTTAGGTTGGCCCGACTATAGTTGCTGTAATTATTGCACCTCAGACATTTAGTTGAAGATATATACTAGAAAAAGTTGAAGCTAACGTAGGACGGAAGTTAATTATTACAACCTACACCTTAGACCTTAGAGGAAGCTTGGCCCTGCTGGGTCGAAAAGTTTCGGTTGGCGAAATTGTGTGCATCAACTTAATTGGAGCGGTCCATTTGCGAGTCTCTTGCATCGTATCTTCCCTTTCCATTTTAATCTAGTATACAACCTACAATGAATACAAATAACTGTTATTGACATTATACAATGAAATTATATAAAAATATCTGCTAGGCACAAGTCTAGCAGTTGTTATTGAAACTAAAATGCAACCCCCTGTTCTGGAGTTGACAACCACCTCGACATTATGTTAAACTAAGCGTGCGGCGTGCACTTGAGGCGGGTCGGGGCGCAACGGTCCGGCGAGCATTTTTGCGTACTGCGTCCGGCGTCCACTATACAGGACCAAGAATATAATTATAATAAACGTCGCCGCCTGATCAGTAATGTCCAAACATTACTGTGCTTCGGTAGGAGGGCACTGTAGCTAGTAAAATTACTGGGCTAAAGAGTCTTAAAATCTTATAACTCTTGAGTAAGAAGCGTTGGTGCAGTTTTACATCATTGTGAAATCTTAGGTAGCACTGTACTATATGGGCAGCGTTATCTCTTAACATCAGGAGAGCGTCTTGGTCGTCTTCGTACTTCTTCACATAAAAAAACCCTATTTCTGCCCAAATATTATTTGTCCACAATTCATATTGATACTTGGGTCATTTTCAAAAAAATTGTACATTCATTTTTGTGGTTGTCCCATTACTTGAGCTGTAATTATAATTAATATTTGTAAAGTCTAAGTAGAATTAGTACAAAAAATATAATTATCGGTATTTTTTAAAGTATTTTATGTATTATTTTCATAAATAACACAGGTACCAAAAAAGATATTAAAATATTTTAGTAGCAAAGCATTAAAAATTACAATGTCCCACACTACAAGTTACGCAATAAAACTTTAAAATCTCAGATTTTATCAAATATATGTTTATTATGTTTATTTTTTCGGAAAATACAGATATTATTGCTTTAGTTTAAAATAACGCTATATTTTTAAGTTCATTATTATTATATTTAATAAATAAATTTAATCGAGGACGTAATTCATGAAATGTGGAAAATTCCATTCCGAAACCACCTTTTTAGATATATATATTTATAAGTTTACCAAATTTAATGCTTATATATCAAGAACAACATTAAGTCTATCACTTAAACAGCGGCAATATTCGATTAGTTCATTTGGATGGCGATTGCAACAGCAAAACAGTGAAAGTGACCAATGGTCCATTTTTGATTTTCCGAAACCGAAACCAAAAAAACAGCTAAGGAAAATAGTAAATTTTCTACAAAATGTATTGATGAATTCTATAAATATCATGGAATCGTGTATAATATTCAATTTTTAATATATACTACATTAATATATTTTTAACGAATTAATGTTGTTAAGATCTCGGTATCCGTTACTTCTTTTCCGAAACCAAAACACAGGTAACGTAGAAGTGGAAGTAAAAAAATTCGGAATGGAATCATAAAGCTTAATGCATACTGTACATTTTGGCAAAAGTGAGTGACATAAAGATGGCACCACTCGAATGTTCTTTAATAACAAATGAGTTTTTTGACAAAATTACATTTTGATAATTTTATACTTACTTTCAGTTTCCCCATGAACGCGTAGAGGTATTAAATTGAAATTCATATCAAATACTCGAGTCTATAATATCCTTAAACTGGAATAAAATCAAATTTCTATGTCCACAAAATAAATTTTTAGCCACACATTTTCATACTCGCAACTACTTGCAAGGGAATCAAAACCTACACTCCGTTGAGCTTAGAATTTTGAAATTTGGTATACCTACGGGCTGATACAGAACCCTCGGTGCTCGAATCCGACTCGTACTTGAATGGTTTTTATTATTTAATTCGAGACTGCCATTCTGACCAACTGAACCAATCAACTAGTTGGTCAGAATGGACTCGATTAATCAATTTGTTCCAATCGGACCAACCAGTTGATCGGATATTTTATTTATAACAAAAAATTTCCGTTCGGACCAACTAAAATTGTTAATCAAAACGGATCAACTGTATTCTTTCTCAACTAAACAACTATTTAGTTGGTCCATAAGATATATTTTTAAACACATAATATATCAAACTTGAAATACCAATATCGCGGAAAGTACTCGTCCTAGGCTAAGCATTTCAGATAACAGCTGGCGAACTTGATATGTCAATATCTCGGAAATTATTCGTCCTAGAGTGACACTGTCATGGAAGAAATTAAAAATCTTGAGGAAAGCTACATTTCAGATAACAGCTGTCAAACTTAAAATGTCAATATCTCGGAATGTACTCGTCCTAGAGTGACGCTGTCGTGGAAGAAATAAAAGGTCTTGAGGAGATCTTCTTTTCAGATGACAGCTGTCAGACTTAAAATGTCAATATCTCGGAATGTACTCGTCCTAGAGTGACACTGTCATGGAAGAAATAAAATATCATGTAAAGATCTTCTTTTCAGATGACAGCTGTCAAACTTAAAATGTCAATAACTCGAAAAGTAATCGTCCTGGAGTGACGCTGTCGTGGGAGAAATGAAAGGTCTTAAGGAAATCTTCAAATCAGATGACAGGTGTCAAACTTAAAATGTCAATATCTCTGAATGTTCTCGTCCTAGGGCGACGCTATCATGGAAGAAACTTGAGGAGATCTTCATTTCAAATGACAGCTGTCATCGGGACCGAGATCAGCCTAAGACCAGCGCTTTCCGAAATTGACAGCTGTCATCTGAAAAGAAGATCTCCTCAAGACCTTTCATTTCTTCCATGACAGCGTCACTCTAGGACGAGAACATTCCGAGATATTGACATTTTAAGTTTGACAGCTGTCATCTGATTTGAAGATTTCCTTAAGACCTTTCATTTCTTCCATGACAGCGTCACTCCATGACAATTACTTTTCGAGATATTGACATTTTAAGTCTGACAGCTGTCATCTGAAAAAAAGATCTCCTCAAGACCTTTCATTTCTTCCATGACAGCGTCACTCTAAGACGAGAACATTCCGAGATATTGACATTTTAAGTTTGACAGCTGTCATCTGATTTGAAGATTTCCTTAAGACCTTTCATTTCTTCCATGACAGCGTCACTCCAGGACAATTACTTTTCGAGATATTGACATTTTAAGTCTGACAGCTGTCATCTGAAAAAAAGATCTCCTCAAGACCTTTCATTTCTTCCATGACAGCGTCACTCTAGGACGAGAACATTCCGAGATATTGACATTTTAAGTTTGACAGCTGTCATCTGATTTGAAGATTTCCTTAAGACCTTTCATTTCTTCCATGACAGCGTCACTCCAGGACAATTACTTTTCGAGATATTAACATTTTAAGGTTGACAGCTGTCTTCTGTCATGTATGTACGCTTTGGTTTTATTTAGTCATTTTAAATGGTTTTTAACACCGTTGCAGGTCGGCAATATATCAAAATATTCTATGTTTTGCATGTAAGAAAAATATAGTTTCAGATCTGTTTATTTAGCAAAATGGTTTTTGTTACATTAAATTGGTTTTTGTTACATACGTGCAATGAAGGCAATAATAATTATGATTTGATTTTTTTTTTTATTTTGAAAATGTTTTGGTGAAGATATTATTGATTGTAATAATTAAATTCATTGCTTGATGATTTTTACTGTCAGTATGTCTTAGGCTTAAGAAATCTTTTCCATTACCAATGCACTCCGTTCCGTAACTGTCCCATTTATAATTTTGTCTAAGTTTTAATAATTAACGAAGTGCTATGTGATTTTTATGGTGCGTTTATTTTTATGGTTTAATATTTTTGGTCTCTCAATAATAATTGAGTTATATAGCTCTTAAGTGCTGCAATAATAAAAAAAAAGTAAATTTATTCCTCATTTTTATCCAAAGAGTAACGTAATGGAAACTTAATATACGATTCCTTGAGTTTGTTAAGTTGATTTTATTTTCCTATTTATTATTTATGAACTTTAAGGTACATTACACCGATTGAACAACTTTTTATTGCAAAACTTGCTTTATTTATATTATTTATCAACATTAGTAAAAAGTTTCGGAGTGGAATATATTGTGATACCTGAGTGTAGTAAAATCTTAATATTTCAGTAAATGAATTAAATTTATTCATTTTAATACCAATTTCTAATAATTAAATGACTAATTAATATATATTGGCCACAATAAATGCTTTGCCACGATCTTACATATTTTCATCAATTTTTCCGCAGTGTACAGTTTTTTTGAAAATGACCCACTTACTATCGCCAGTATCATATAATTCTGAATATTGTTTAAAAACTAATAAATAAGCAGTTGTCCTTCGTTAATTTTACTTAAATACATCAAATGCTGCAAAAAGAAACTGTGGACTTCATGCGTCCACTGGAGGCTGGGTGGGTCGTATCGACGGAAAAATACGCTCGCCGAGCGATAAACTGTGTTTAAAAGGGCATGTAAAACTGTGGGTCCCGGCTGTTTTCTATAAGATTATATTATGTAGGTGGCAGTCGTCAGATCATGTTGCAGGCCTTGTAATACTCTCGTCGACCTGAAACTGCAACATATAGGTTGGCCACACAACCTGTAATTGTGATTTGACTCTGACAGTGTAAGTAGGGTAACCTGTTTTGTTGGAGTATAATCCCAGTTATTATTTTGAGCCGAGGTATCCGTCACGAACCCGCCCGCCCCGTTTCTAATCAACGCAATTACATATAAAATCCATATAGTATAGTATATAAGCGAGCGATTTTGGAGTTGCGATGCGACCCAATGCGACCCGTCTGGTGGACGACAACCTTAACTTATTCTCATCTTAACAAAATCTATCTACACGTAAAGTATAAAATCTTTGAAATGTATAAAATCTATTCTCATAATCATTTTCATGCTCATTCTTTTCCTTCTTAGATCGAATGAATCTTTCTCGCGCAATTATTATTAGAAGTAGCTATCGATAATATTTGAACAGTGATAAATAGTGTGCCACCTCACTCTATATCGTTAGCAAACATCGGAATGGAAAGTTTCTCACTTCAACCCGCTAATCTAAAGATTAAGGATTGTGTGGAATATTTTTAATCGATAGCCGTGAACTAAGATTATTTTTCATTAGTAATGCAATAGATAATTTTGTGTAATTTATTATGATTAAGATTTTATCGATGTTTCTGGAATAATCCAGACAAAAGTCAGTAGGCTATTTAATAAAAAAATTTCACAATCTCTGCGTAACTTTAGTAAAGTTAATAGCCTACATACTACTAGTATAAAACAAAGTAGCTTTCCGTGTCTGTCTGTGCCCATGTATACTTAGATCTTAAAAACTACACAATGGATTTTGAGGCGGTTTTTTTAATAGAGTGATTCAAGAAGTTTAAATGTACACATACATACGCACATGCATATGTACCTACATGCATAGTATATGTAGTAGAGAAACACTGATCATTTTCTGTTACTCGCAACGAAGTGCGCGCGGGTCCACTAGTGTTGAGGTATTATTATATATTAATCATCTGGCTGATGAAACACAGGCTCGATAACCTTTTGGTTACATTTTTTTCTCATTTGGTAACTAGCGTGCAAACTCACTAATATGATAAGTGAAACCGTGAGAAGCAACTAGTATGTTATTATACAAAACAGTACAATACATTGCTCTTCATTAAAAACAAAATTTTATAGTAGCTAATATTAAATCACTATTATATTGATTGATATTTCTCTTCATCCTATTGCGTCCTCATAAGGGCTTTCATTAGGTGAATAGTCTTGAGGATATTCACTCAAAAAACTTTTTGTAACTTTTATATGAGTTCTCTTAAAGTTGTTTTTCATAAACGGGTTTTCTAGGTTACCCTGTTGTTACAGCAAATAAGCGAATATCGTTTTCAGTATTACCGCTGACCTTTATATTGTAAATCCAAAGGCGACGGTTATTACTGTATTTAGACTGTAGAGAGACTGAGATTGAACGAGACGTCTAACGCAAGTTTTATAAGCTAGCCCCACTTCGTTCATATATTCGCACGAAGTGTCAAATTGTCACCCAAAAAGCTTTGTGCTGCTTTTGATATTTTCATTTGTTTAAGAATAATTGAAGACTGCGAATTACCCCACTTCTGGCCATTTACACAACTCCTTCCAAGCTGGTTGACTGGTTATTTTATGTACCGTTCCCAAAGTTACGAATGCCTAAAATATTATTAAAAACCCTAATTATTTTCCAAAAAAATTATAGACCTAGGTAGGTTTGTAATATTACCTACTTAGCTAAGGTATTATTACAAACCTACGATTGTGACCAGAAGCGCCAACTATATTTACCAACTCCCTGATAACATCGATACAAGTGTGTGTACGCTACACTATAATAGAATTACTTACCTATAGATAAATTGTTTATTTTCATAGAGGGCCCAGAAGATAGTTCTATTGCAGTGTCATTTAGTCTTCAGCCCCTACAGGACGTCTCATGCTAATTTATGTGCTGCTTTTAAAAATTACCGTTCAGATGCTGATGAGCTGTGCCTTCAGCAAAATATACGACTTCTTCATTTGATATTGGCTACACATTTAAATTAGTATTATTGGGAACATTCCCTAACATATTCTAGTCAATATATTGTTTTATTAATTGTGAGTTCTAATGGCAAACATGTTAATAAGGACTAGAAGTTTCTCAATGAAGTATAGATATGCATTTGTGGTACGTGTGTTGTTCGTGTTGATACCAACTGTTTATTTTTTGGCAACTGCTGCTACTGATGGAAACGAGCTTCAACTCAATTTGGATGCAGGTAAAATCATAGCTATATAGGAGTCTTTACTGAAATATTTTTAAGCATGCTGTGTTGTAGACACACAAATATTTATGTTTTGTTTACAAGGAACAGCTGACCGATTTATGTGATGGGACGGAACTTGGATAGATTTTTTACTAATTATAGAAGTAAAAAGAAAACTGTCGGATCATTTCTTTCGCAATCATTGCTCAATATTAACACTCAGTTTTATGTGTTAGTGACCACGTCTTGTAGAAGAAATTTAAAAAGCGATTTTATTTTATGTTTTGATGTGCTCCAAATATATCTGTGCTGGCTAAATTCCTAAGACTTTGAACTTTGACGATTTTGAAGTTAATTCTATTATCTTCTAACTTCTAATTTATATGTAACTAGCTTAAGCTCGCAACTTTGCTCGCGTGAAGAAATCCTTTCTTAGCGGAGGTCTACATCAGTAAACCCATCTGTGATCAAATTGCAACCCAATCCGTTCAGTGGTTTGGGCTGTGCGTTGATAGATCAGTCAGTCACTCTTTCCTTTTATATTTAGATTAGTAGGTAGCCTCAAATAGAGTAGCGACTGTAAAGAAATTAATTTATAATTTTAAAATGAAGCTATTAATTTATATAATTCTATTTAGATGTCATCACCAGTCGGCACTTGCTGAGTATAGTGGAGAAAGATGGTAGGAACTGCACTCCAGCGGCTATCCTTGAGTTTCCTCCAGACGGGTTCACCAGATTGCAAAGACAACATGTAAGCCCATATCCTATAAATATTAATATTTAATTAAATAATGACCCATATTACGTATCTTTGATATTTGTACGAGTTTTCAACTATTTTTTCGTATTTTACTCGTAGTTTTGAATTCAGAAGAATAATTGTGTTTGTTTTCATGTACATCCACGCACGCACCTAACATTTAAAAACCAAAATTATAAAGACCCGAAATAAAATCGCGACAAAACAGCATAATTACCTATAATGGAAAAGATTGAGCTAAAATTTGGTATGAAGAAGACACAGAAGCTTGCTTTGTTTATCCCAATTTTCCTCGGGACCGGGACTTACGTGTATGAAACCGCAGGGCACAGCTAGTAGTTAACATTTAATTTTGGCCCGTCAATTTAATATTACTTTTAATTGCAGGGATTCATCCTTGTTCACTGTGTACTGGCTATTTACTGTTTCGCGTTACTTGGGACCGTGTGTGAGCAGTATTTTGTTCCAGCTATTGAAATTATTTGTGAGCGTAAGTATTCTGAACCTATGTAATATGTGTATGTACATAATATTGACTGACATAATATGACCGCATGGAAAACAAAATCCTATTTATATTACAAACCGCTGCTTTATGCGCCTGCAGTGTGTGGTTCATAAAATGTACGCAGGCGGACTTTTTAAGCGACGCGTTGCAGTACGTCCCACCGTCACGTCGTTTGAGCTTTGCAATAACCAATAACGTCTACTTCCAAGCCTCCTTGCATCTACGTAGTCCTAAAGCGACGAGTAGCCTTAATAAATGCCACATTTCAGGACTAAACATGGAAGCGGACATAGCCGGCGCTACCTTCATGGCAGCGGCGAGTTCAAGTCCGGAGCTGTTCATCAACTGCGTGGGCACGTTTGTGACGGAGGGAGACCTGGGGGTCGGCGCTGTGGTTGGATCAGCAGTCTTTAACGTGCTGGCTGTGCCGGCCTGCTGCGCGCTCTTTGCTAACAGGGTCAGATATTTAGCTTTTACATACTTTTACATAACTTGCAATGTACCGATGTAACTTCGTATGCCCGGTACAAATCTTGAAACGCAATTTTAATACATTCTTGTTATTTTCTCTGTACTTTTTACAAGTTAGAGCAGAATCAATAAAAAAAATAACAAAAAAATGCATGCAAATGCAAAAACAATGCATCAATCTCCAGGAGCGTGGTCAACAGATACGCTATTTTGACAGCAAGCTCCTGAAGCTCGATCAACATATGTGGGGTTATAAGGATATCCTAATCCTAACTAATGATAGTGAGAGACGCCAAGCAAAAAGCTAAGCTGGAAATATTTTAAAAGAAATGAATGAATATTATCTACGTAAAAGCTCGCCAAGGAAAAAAACATATTTCAAAATTCATCATAATATTTTTTTCAAGCGAGAGACTCGAACACAAAGGGGAGGCTCTCAAAAACGTACCGCGTAACGTAGGTGTAATGTAAGTGCTATCTACCTTACATATTTTAGAGATAAAAAGGCCAGTAATTATGATGTTTACCCCACAGGTAATCGAGTTAGACTGGTGGTCGGTGACTCGCGACTGCATGATGTACGCAGTGGCTGTAGTTGCTCTAATCCTAACCCTGCTCGATGACAAGATCTACTGGCACGAGTCTCTGTTACTCGTGCTTATGTATACTCTTTATATTCTTGGTAAGTTAACCTAAATATGTAAAAGAAAAGAGCGACTAATTGACTGACTGCCGCATGTCCGACGAACAATGGACCCGAACCTGGTGGTTCGGGTCCACCTTATGGGAGCCACACAAAGTCAGACAACGCGGCAGGCCTAAACGGAGATGGCGGGACGAACTGAATACGTTTTGCAATAACTGGACAACCATAGCCCTAGATGGAGATGAATGGAGAGAGGGAAAGGAGGCCTTTGCCAAGCAGTGGGATAAACCAGGTTGAAAAAAATTGACTGACTGACTGATCTATGAACACAGGTCAATCTGCTAAAATGAATTGGGTTGAAATTTGAAGTATACCTACAGATAGGTTTTATCACGTAGACCTAAGGGTTTATCCGCGCGGGCAAAGCCGCTAGCATATACTAGTATGCTAGTCCAAATATATAAAAGAAAAGAGTGTGATTAAAAAAATGAAAAAAAATGGAACAAAGATAGGTCATATTATTATTATTATTTGGATGGGATATATTATTATGACGTAGACCTCTGCTAAGGAAGGATTTCTCTACGCGGGTAAAGCCGCAAGCATAAGCTAGTCTAAAGATATATAAGAGTGCACAATATTTCTTTGTTTACAGCTATGGTGTTCAACGGACGTCTGGGTACATTCGTTAGGAGTGGGTGCTGTTACATCAACAAACCTAAGGCCTACACAGAAATCACTCCTCTCCTTATCAAAGGTAAAACTAATTATTAAATTGGGCACATAACTTGACATTATTTGCATATTTATTGCTCAAATAAAAGATAACTATTGTGTTTATTTTAATTGCCACTTAAGACAATATACTGTATATTGTTATGTTACGAGACAGACACACAAGCAGACGGCGGCTTGATGGAAAGCGATAGAGCTCTGCATCAGCAGTGCAAGTGGTATTGCTGACACGGTTAAGTCATTGCTGAAGCATTGTCGGTTTGCAGGGTACATCCCTCTCTAACCTCCTTTTTATTCACACTGGGAAAAATGCATTACGCATTATTACCTCACCTCGGGGGCGCAGGGTGGTATGTGGGACTCACCCGCCGAAGATGGGCGCGGCAGGGTACACCCACTAAAAACCCAGCGGCATTTCCCGCTTCGTCTGGATGATGGAGAACTGGGAAACTGGCAGAGCCTTTACGGGCTTGGCGATACGGTTATCGTGTGGAAAAAACCGCACCTCATTTATTATGCGGCTGGGATTCGAATCCAGTGATCCATAATACGTCTACTTTCGAATAACATTCACCCGTAATAACCACCGTTTTTATCTATCTTCCAAAACCTAGTCAAATTACCAAATTGGACAGCTAAATATGAACTCTCGCTTCCTAAAATAAACTCTACCTTTATTAGTCCAATATACGATAGGTATTACTCGTTTTTCCTTTTCAAATATTAAACTAAAATAAAAAAAAACTGGTTTAAAAGTGTGAATGAGGATATGCTTGCTAGAGGAGTCAACAAGGATATGACGAGTGATAGTGTGGAATTCCAAAGGAAGACGTGTGGTGCTGATCCTACTTAGAGGGATAAGAGCCGGAAGATGATGATGGTTTGAATAAAATAAAATACCTATTTATCTATATTGTCCTAAATAGTAGTAGGAGGTATTATGGGAACCTCAATAAAAATCATGAGCCGCTTCGACTATTGCCGATCTTGTGTGGCAGTCCATAAGCTATATTTCACTACTTACCACAGTTATATACACTCGCAAAGCTAACGTTTTTTTATAACGCAGAGAAACCTCATCTTCTGGACGCATCTAACCGCATGACCAACCCCGCCCCAAGCAAGGATGTGGAACAAGGCATGGAAATGACAAAACGGCACGATTCTATTACGTCAGGTAATCTAATACAAAAACATCCCGTATGTTTGTTATCGAACTCCTCTGAAACGGCTTGACTTTTTTTATGATTTTTTGTGCATACCCTATGTGCGGAATTATGTGGACATGACGTATGTGTGTTTGCTCTTAACGCCTAATCGGCTGAACCGATTGAGCTGAATTTTGGTATACCTACCTTTTGGCATAGCTTAGATCGTACATAACATACAGGTTAGTTTTTAAAACCCCCTGACCACAGCTATATATTCCTAAATTATAGTCTAACGATGGGTTGGTCACCTAGAAGTATAATTGTGATTTGACTCTGACAGTGTTTGTTGTAATAGAAACCAATTCATATTATTACATCCTGCTTCATAGAGGACAGCACGAGTTCTCTCTGGTCCTGGCCGGGCGAGAAGACATCGACCATGAGGAAGGTGTTCTGGATCGTCACCTGGCCGATCAGCTTGCTACTCTGGATCACCATCCCCGACTGCCGACGTCACCAGCATCTCTACCCACTGACGTTTATAATGTGTATCACTTGGATCGGTGGAGTGTCGTACTTGGTTGCTTGGATCATCACTGTTGTAGGTGAGCAGAACAAAATACAAAATGACTTTTTATTTTGTTATAGAATACAAATCATCGTCAGGCTATGTTCGTCCACTGCTGGACATAGACCTCAAAGGATATGGAACACAAATACAAATATTTTCTTTCCATAATAGCACAATACAAAAGCATTTCTAATGGACCTCAAACTAGGTCAAGCCAAAATAGTCAAGTCAAAATAAACAGGCATACGAGTATCTGTGATTTAACTTTCATTAGAAACCCTTTGTGTAAGTAGGGTTGAAAATTAAACTACATCTGTCAGCTAGGCCAGAAGATTTGTGCTCCGATAGAAGATAGAATTCTTTTACATAAAACACATTGTACACTTAATATAATTTCTACGAACTTTACTTAATTTCAGCACCACATTTGGTGAAAGTTTTTAAAATATAGATTTAAAAATCTGTTAAATCTAAATGCAAAAACGTAGGGTCCGTAGGGTAGATAGCTATAACGGCTTTTCTGCGACTGCATATGATAAAATAGTTTATAGTCATCATCATCGCTAGCCTTTTGCATCTATAAAAGATGATTTGAGCAGCGACCATATTAAAGATTCGGCACTTACGAGAATGGCGAGTGAGGCCGATACGGGAATGACAACGTCGACCGCAAAGTCCACAGACGAAGTTTATAGAGCAGCTAGTAGTTTATAGCCAGAATGTTAATAGATATGAATAAAGTGTTGTTCATTTTATTTGTAGGAGACACCCTGAACGTCCCAGATAGCATCACCGGCCTGACGATCCTTGCTGCTGGTACCAGTCTCCCCGAAGCTGTCTCTAGCGTCCTAGTAACTATTCAAGGTAAAATTCCAGATATAAAAAATATATACCTACTTAATGTAGAGTTCATAGAAGACCTTTCGACACATGTGAATTTCGAGAAGAAATAGAAATCCCACTAATATTATAAACGCGAAAGTATGGATGTGTGTGTTATTACCTCTTCAAACCTAAACGCCTAATCACATTGATCTGAAATGTATGTACGTAGTAAAATCGCTAGGTTATCGTTTGACCACGATCTCGTCTG
Source organism: Hemithea aestivaria (assembly GCA_947507615.1). Classification (NCBI taxonomy): domain Eukaryota; kingdom Metazoa; phylum Arthropoda; class Insecta; order Lepidoptera; family Geometridae; genus Hemithea; species Hemithea aestivaria. The sequence goes on from OX382323.1 coordinate 10,734,799, forward strand.
AAAGCGACGATGCGGTCGTAGATGGTAGCAGACTAAACCTAGAAGACGGGATAAATCTCCCATGGCTTCACTGAACATCACATAATATGATGCACGCAGTCATATTGCAGACCACGCAGGAATCTTGGCAACCTGTAACTGCACCACATAGGATGGCCACATACCCACACAATCTATACCTAATTGTGATAGATTTGACTCTGGCAGTGTAAGTAGGTTAACCTGTCCTGTTGGAGTATAAACCCCAATTATTACTTTTCAGGTCAAGCAACAATGGGTCTCAGTAACTCCATTGGCTCGAACACGTTTGACATCCTGCTATGTCTCGGCTTGCCATGGTTTATAAAGAGTATGTTTTATCCGTCATCACCTGGGAATCATTGGGTGAGTAAACATTTTGTAGCAAGTCATTATTAGTAGGTAGGTAGTACTCGTATACTTAAACGTCGAATGTAGGATCCTTCTGTCTTTTAGAGGAATTTTAATCTGAATACTCAAGAGTTACGATCACTTTCACGAGAAAAGTGCGCTTTTTAAAAAAGGAGTCTCCCAAAGTTTTAGCCACTGAATTGTGACTAAAATTTAATTTTATAATATTATATATACAGAGAGTGTCGCAAGTGGAGGTTGGCCATATCGCTTATAAAGTAGAGTTTTATCGTTTTTCACAACCTACAAAAACTATATAGTTTTTCAGAAAATAAACGAGTAATTCATGTACATCATCATAAAATACGCGAATTACGGGCAACCCTGATGTCATGCACGCTTGCCTTCACGAAAAACTACTTGATCAACCGCGTTGGTTATTATTCTATTCAGCTTATCCGTAACGTAATCTTCTCATTAGGTAGAATGTAAAGAAGCGGGGATCACACGGGTTCTTTGAGCCATTTAACTTTGATGTCTTTGTCCTATTTTTATACTTCGTACCTACTTGTCGTATTGGAGATGCTAAACAGGTAATTGTTGTCAAAAAAGGAGGTTTGCATTACAGTTTAATAGAAAAAGGGTAACTTTGGCTATTCGGTTCTTTTATTATTATAGCATATTTTAATGCGATCCTTATGTTTTTCCAAATGTCACTGTAGCCCTATTGCACCGACATCCCATTATAATAATATACATTACAGTAGCGCGTTATTGCACTATTTCACTACATACATTGCGTTATTGCACCTATCAGATATTGGAATTAAAAAAAAATTAAAAGCATTTTTTTACACACGGGATTACACAGGTGTTTAACCACGATTTCACCTGGATAATAAGTGACAATGCGACCTAAGTTAAAGCTTATCTACTCAGTAAAAACTTCATCGAGTTAGAAACCATTGTTTTGCCTCACAATGAAAGATGGGCCTAGTATTTCTTTAACGAAGTATTTTTAACCCCGACGCAAAAACGACGTAGTATTATAAGTTTGACGTGTCTGTCTGTCATCGTAGCTCCCTAACGGATGGACGGATTTTGATTTAGATTTTTTTTAATTTACAGGTGACGATTAATTCCAGTGGGCTATCCTACAGTGCCATATCTCTTCTCTCAACGTTGTTCACTCTGTATGGCAGTCTGGCGATCAATAAATTCCAGCTGGACTGGAAGATTGGACTAACTTGCTCGCTGGTATACATCGGCTTCTTAATATTCGCTGCTCTCGTAGAACTCAACGTTTTCTTTCCTGTCAACCTGCCTGTTTGCCCACATTAAACTAAGGCAAAAAAGAAATATGGCTGGATGAGAACTGAGGAGCAGCCTCTGTGGTGCACTTAGAGGTCAATGTCTAGCAGTAGATGAGGACAAGCTGATGATGATGAAGTGAAGCATATGACGTCCTGCGACCAACAGGACTATGATGTGCAAGATAGAATTTTATTTTACGCCTCAATTATGCGATTTGTATTTAAATAACGACATGAAATTATGTTATAGATATTATATGAAATTAAAACGAGATCTACATATGTCGTCTTGTCCTTTTAAGTCCTGAAGTGCCGGTCTGTTGAGATGATAAAAGCTGGTGCGAGTGAGTAGCATAAGTATATGTACGTACTTAAGGTAAATAATTAAGTACTTATTGTATTATTTAGATGTAAGTAATTATTACTAGTTTACAATTTTATCAATAAAATAAATATCCTGTACTTAGCTATTAGGCTAAAGAATCCTATTATTATTATTATAGTTTAACATAATAAAATTATCTTATGCATGTTTTGTGTCATAACGTGGTTTTATTTCTTGTTCATTCTTCCTTCTGTTTATTTCAACATAATATAGTTGATTATCATCATCATCTCAGCCGTAAGACGTCCACTGCTGAACATAGGCCTCCCCTTTGGACTTCCATATGTACCGGTTGGAAGCGACCTGCATCCAGCGTCTTCCGGCGACCGACATAAGGTCGTCTGTCCACCTTGTGGGTGGACGTCCTACGCTGCGTTTGCTAGTCCGTGGTCTCCACTCGAGCACTCTTCGACCCCATCGGCCATCCGCTCTCCGCGCTATGTGGCCTGCCCATTGCCACTTCAGCTTGCTAATCCGCTGGGCTATGTCGGTGACTTTAGTTCGCCTACGGATCTCTTCATTCCTGATTCGACCACGTAGAGAAACCCCGAGCATAGCCCTTTCCTAGTTGATTATAATTAGTGATTAATAGATAATTGAAATTTTTATACTCCAACTAAACTGATTACCCAATAAGAGATACGCTGTCAAGTCAAGTCACATTCAAGTTAGCATAATATATAATATTGCAGTTTTAGGTCGCCAAGATTATAATAAATATATTATGTGATGTTGTAATATTATATATAATATTTAAAAATTATTATAATCATATATTTTACTATGAACCATATTGCACACACGTTCCAAAATAAAATCAACCGCAACGCTTGGCTAAAATACCTCTCCATCCATTTCTTGCGATCCAGAGTCTTACATCATATTACCTATTATATATATCTACTCGTATTTATTTAACACATAATAATAGGTACAAATAGCATACAATAGTAACGAACTATGTGAGATAATACTCGACAAAAACATCACTTTCGCCGCGGCGGTGCGCTGCGCCGTTTGATCATGAGACGATCCGTCGAACACTATTAGCAGATGACAACTACTAATTATGACTCTACACTAGCTGTTACACGCAAAAAAACTGAAATTAAAACAAGGGCACTTCTTAAAAAAATTACTAAAGTAGGTATGCGATTCAAATTGTACCCTCAGTAAAAAAAAACCTAAGAAAGGTAAGATTTTTTTGACCAAGTCCAAGCTCTACTCGTATTTTCACCAAAAAATTAAAAATTGTTGTGATTGATCTCAATAAAAATAATGCATTTCACGTCTACATCTAGAATATTTTTTGGTACCTAATAATGAATGTATATATTTCCATAATTCGGCTATATAAAGGGCATAGGTAAATAAATATTCTATGCTATTTTATCAACATCTGTAAACTTTTGTAATATCAAATTACCATTGCAGTTTGTAATCCAATTTAGAACTAATATTCTGTTGATAATAATTACGTTGATGCTTAGTTTTTATTGTATCGCATTGGATTCGGATGGACGATCACACCCACATTCTACTTTATTCACGCAGATTGGCCGCGTTAACATTTTATCTTAAATTCTAATCATTTTTGCGTCTTTCTTAGTATTTTACTGCGTATTTATCAAATCATTTAAGCATTTTATTACTTTATTGGTCACACATTGCTTTAACTTAATAACTGTATAATATAATTTTGCTTATTATTATGGTAACTAGTGGACCCGCGGGCACGTCGTCGCGCTTAATAGAAAATTATATCAGTATTATTCTACCTATATTATGCATGTCTTATGCATACAAACCTTCCTCTTGAATCCTTCTATATATTAATGAAAAACGCATCAAAGTCCGTAGCGTAGTTTTAAAGATATAAGCATACATAGAAACAGACAGACGCGGGAAGAAACTTTATTTTATAATAATTTATACTATAAGCCAGCCGAACCCAACTATTATACATGTAAATGTTCGCGAGAAATTCTCAAATAAATTTAAAAGCACTAGATACCATATTTGAGGCTTTACTTAAACTAACCTATTTAGGCTGAAATTTTTAAATTAGGTAAGTATATAGCTGAGGACATTGTAACGGATTATATCCCATACTTTTCAGTGAGGGTAAAAATGGAACTAACGAAGAAGAGCAAAACTTACTGTTTACTTTAGTGGGAATTGCGAAATTGTATAGTGCATACAAGTTATGTAAGAGTAGATAAGTCACAAAAAAACCTTTTCTATATAATCAGGTACCTACGGGGTTTAAACGTAATTAACCGAGACAATAAGTGACATAAGTCTTCTCAAAAACTAATTATTTCGTCATCACAAGACGTTCAACTTTTCCATTCCGACGTGTAAAAGTGTAAAAAAGAAGACAATACATAATCGACATGGCTAATTAGAGGTACGACACGCGAGTAACTACAACACACGCATCTACTAAGCACATATACGCCGTGTTTTTAATAATAATGATCTGATAAGATTACAAGTAACGAAATTAAGGAAACGTTCTCTTCCCGTATATTGTAAGTATATCAATAAAAGTCGATGTTACACGAGTTTTATGTACATTTTTATTAAGTTTACACGAATCATCTACCGTATACATTTCCCCTTAAAAAACTACTTACAATAAGAAGTACCTAATGACTGAAGAACTTAGTTTTACTAGGATATAAATCTGAAGGAAGTCTATCTCGGTCTAGGTAAAATAGAGTTCACCAATCGTTCCCACAGGCTCGGTCGTCTAGTGGTAGCAGGGAACGGTGGTAAAGAAGGCATGCACACTTTGACAGGCCTCTCAGGGAACGGCTTCATGACGAAAGGATACGGGTGCTTCAACGGGGATGATGTAGTGCCCACTAAGTTTATAGTAGACTTTGGAAAAGGACTTGGGTACGGGGTTTTAACTACGTGATGCGTGTTCTCGCCTCCAAGGAGAATTACTGGGAATGAAGGTGGTTTCACGGGGCGTAGTCCCGACCTCGTAATCACCGGCCGTATTGTCGTCGTCTCAATTATTTCATGGTAAACAGACTCGTCGTAATCTCTAGTATCTTCAAACGGTGCAACGAAAACATACTGTTTCAGGCTGTTGATGTCTTGCACTAACTTCGCGTGTTCTTTAACTAAATCGTTCTCTTTTGGAGCCAGATGCTCTAGTCGTCGAGATATAAATTTGTTCGTGTGGAAATGATTTGCATATTGTGGGTACTGTCCGATAAATTTGGTTTGAGGAGGAAAACTCTGGGAGCGCCAATCTGGGAAAATAACAATTATTCACAATATAAGTACCTACTTAATTCTGCTTGCAGCGCCTAAAACGCATGTAGCGCTATTCGATTTCCTGACAATTTATAGCTAAATATCACATATCACAAACAATAATTTAAAACCCATTTGATATTTTCCTCTAACTCTACGTTTTAAGCGCTGTAGGACAGAATCAAGCCATATTATTTTGTACGTTATTATATTTATGTATATTAATTTCAGAATAATTTCTTACCATCATTATACACTCTACCAAATCTATGGGTCCCAAGTCTGGAATACATGTAGCAGTTCATCTGAAATTAGAGAAAAACACGATAAACCTAGAGGTATATTATATGTTAACACCTGGCTAGGCGAGGTGATGACAGGTAAGATATTGACTGAATGGTGGCCAAGGACAGGCAAACGCAGTGTCGGTCGTCCAGCAGCCAGATGGATGAACGATTTGATAAAAGTGGCGGGTCGCACATGGACCAGATTGGCACAGGACACGGTTGAGTGACATAACATGAAGGAGGCCTATGCCCAGCAGTGGGATGTAGAGTGTAGAGGGCTGTGGATGATAATGATTATGATATGTTAACATAATATGTTTTAATTTTTAATGGGTTTTAACTATTATGAAGTGGTTGACAGTGGGAAGATTTTTTAATGCGAGGTTAGTTACCACGACCTAACCCAATGTTCTACCGCGATTCCCTCCGTTGGGGCGGGTAAGGTGGCCAGAGAAATTACTGGCCTGAGGAGACTTAACTTATGTCTGGACCACGGGCGCAGTGCAATTGCATGGGACTTCGTACCTACCTATATACCTGGGTATCACTGCGACTGTTATGGGTAGGCGTTATCGCTTAACACCATATGAGCGTCGGGCTAGTCCCATTCATCTGCTTTCAGTCAAGAAAGAGGACACGAATTACTTTAAAATTGCATCACATAGATAAATAAAACGACTAACAATCAAAGGACTGACGTGCAATTTAAAATGATCGAATCCTATCTCTATAATCTCTGTAAACGAATAGTGCAAACAATGCACGTTCAGCGTACGAGTATTATATGAGTTCATTCACAGAAATATATCAAGACACATGTCGTGAATGCGTCAAGCCTTATTAAGAATGGTACAAACATGTAATGAATTTTCTTAGTTCTGTGCTTTTCCTACCGCGATTTAGTGATAGCTACTCACATATTTTTGCGGCTGCTACAATGAGCATGTTACATGATACATATTTAGTTTGACGAACCTAGACCCACTTTAATTCCCAGTCAGACTTCCTGACTTGACATATCTACCTATTAATTCGTAGTGTTGAGTGAATTTCACGATCTCCATCCCGATATATTTCTGTGAGTTCGCTCGATGCTTGGCGGCCGACTTTAACAATAGAATCTCGCTTATTTTTGTCAATTGAATAATGAAAGTGAACAAGTACACAATAAGATTATCGTAGGCATCTATATTATGTAAGTAGTATGGCCCTGTATACTTCTGAAACCATACCAATGTTATAAATGAAGCTGCTAAAAAGCTGATTTTTATTACATATTATATTTGTAATTGTTTCCCTAATTCGTTGATTTGTAAGCTTTTCTTATCTCTCTGGTATCAATAAAGATTCGATGATCTTATATTATGTTATCTTTATCTAAACTGATTTATAAGAAATTTTGTAGTAAAATAGTTTTAGAACACTGAGCCCACAAATTATATTTTTTTTATAAAACAAAAAAATAAAGATAATTGGGGTTTATACTCCAACAAAACAGGTTACCCTACTTACACTGTCAGAGTCAAAACACAATTTATAGGTGGCGTGGCCAATCTATATGTTGCAGTTTCAGGTCGCCGAGATTACTACAGGGCCTGCAACATGACCCAGCGACTGCTTCCTCTACATTTCTTATAGGAAACAGCCGGACCCACAGTTTTATGTCATAGATGGCAAACAAGCAGACTGCGCATCTAATGCATGCCCATTGTATCTTTAAAAAATCACGAAGAGGGTTAAAAGTTGGTAAAAAGTTTGTATAAGGAATCACCGCTAAGGGTTGTGAGTAGTGGTTAGTGTGGGTTTTTTGCTAACAAATAAAGGATTGAAGCTGACAAAGTCGGGAACAAGAGGAAGTCTTAAAAAGGTAACTTGATACACACTATACGGAAATGATATGCTACCGTGCCGTGACTTTATGATGGATAGATTGTCAGAAGATTAATATTTCTATGTTTTCTTTGTTACATTGCATCGGAAATGTGCGTAAATTCGTGCAGTTTTAAATTTCCTGATATTGGAAGTGGAACATCGTGCAATTTAGGCACTTTGCGGACTGGCAAATTTTTCGCAATTTTCCAAGAAATAGCTGTTTCATATCTTTGACCTATGCCGAATATTAATAAAAAAATGTAAAACTGCTGGGCGCAGCTAGTTACTTATATATGAATCGAACGAAACAAACATAAAAATAACCAATTTTGAGTTGTCTTTTTAAAGTCGTTTATATATGAATTTTCTACCCAGTCAATCCAATTCGTGATAAGATGAATGAATGCTCTACTATGTAGATAGAGTCGCTAGGGCGTATGTACTCGAACAAAGTGTACCTACTTGTACCTATTCTGGCGAACTCTACTGCCAGACCTGTAGGATATTAATAAAATAAAAATATTTGACACCTTATAGGTATCTATTACTAGGTACCGCATTTTAGCAACGTCGAAGTCGAAAGAAATGGCGTCTTCTTGACCATTTTTAGGGTGCTTATAATTTAGAATATCTACCCTTTTCCTCGAAAAAGGTTATACCTAAGTAGAGGACGAGGACACGACTAAAACTACAAGGTAAGAGTAGTTGAATTCATGATTGCGATCAACCCACAGGTACGCCCATTTGCAACGATAATGTGACATATCAAAAAATGTTATTTTACCAAAAACGACAAAATGTTACAAGGTCAAAGTTTATTTTGAAATGTCACAGTGTTATCGCTAAAGGTCTAAGAAGCGTTTTTTCACTCATGTAAGTATTCAGTTATTTTTTATTCGTAATTAACCTACAAAAGTAATACCGTGTATAGCAAAAAAATTAATCGAATGTCAATATTGTATAGCAACGAAGCTATAAATCATAATTTTTATTTTTTAAAGCCATCCATTATTACATGTAAACAGAATCATGTTATGTCTTTCACAGGCTGTTATTATCCACTCGGTTAACTGGCTGTCAGCTATCCGCGCGTTCATGAAACTGATATGAAAAAGTTTCTATGTGGAGGCGGTAATTGCCTTTTACCATTTCAATGCAGGTAATGTAGCGTGTGAATTCATTACTTTTCCTGAAACTGACCTAGTTAATTGGATTCGATATTTGAACTGCTGAAAGTTGATTTTGACAAGAGTACCCAAGTCGTCGATTTAATAACCAAAAGATGAGCTCAATAGGCTTCTGCTCGAATAAAAACTTTACTACCTATACTTAAGAATTATGTTAGAGAAAAAAATACGATAGGTAATAGGTAGGTAAGTGGTGGGAAAGATAGGTACCCCATTCGCACTAAGTAACCAGTGACCACACCACCACCCAGGCTAGGTTTTACCGGAGGTAGACTTCCTTTGGAGGTCGGCTAGGTATTCTAGGCCAGTTATTCTACCGCCTGAGTAGTGATGTGCAAACTTTGCTGTGCTTCGGTAGGAGGGCACTGAAGCTAGTGAAATTACTGGGCTGAAAAGTCTTAACATCTTATGACTCTCAAGTAAGAAGCGTTGGCGCAGTGCACCCAGAATTTTACCTTAGTAAAATATTGGGTAGCACTGTACTAATTATGTGCAGCGTCATAGGCGGATTTCCAACTGTTCAGAGCACGCAGAGCGCAAAACATACTAATCGTAGTAAGAAAAAAATTCTGGATCCGCCCTTGGGTAGCGTTATCTCTTACCATCAGGAGAGCGTCTTGCTCGTCTTCTTACTTCGTTGTATTAAAGTAACTTAGCACAATTGCTGGGATTTACGCCCGTTATGGTTATGTCATCCACATAGAACAAGTGTACCTACCCTTATAAAAAAATAGAATAGGCATAAAATTCGAACGTCCTGCTTTCCTACAAATCCTAGTTATATTATACCTACCTAAGTGCAAAGGAAGGGTGTGTCTATGTGTATGTTTGTTACCTCTTCACGTGTAATCGTTGGGCACAGCTAGCTAGTAAGCTAATATGTTTAAAAGAAATCTACCTCTGTCAATAATATTTTGCTGTGGCAAATAAGCAGACGGCCCAACTGATGGTGATTGGTTACCGCGGCCTATGGCATAGCCGTTTAAAATACTGTTCACTTTCCTTAAGAAGGATTCTCATTATGTCCCATTTTCCAGCATTTAGTCATTAATGCGTTGACTTTGTAACAATATTTTTCTATTTCTATTATTTGTAGAGCTTCGAAAATTTTAGCTGACAGATGCTTTTGTCCCTGCCTACCTAGCCTCTTTTCAAGCATATCTAAAACATGATTATTCACTCATCTCAAAAATGTTTTATATACTCGTATATTTAATATATCTACTTATTCTTCTTTCTAAGAGTAGGTATAGGTATGTATCCTCCAAGATTTTTAATATGAATTTTAATCAAACACTTAACGATGAATGAAAATATGACACTTCAAGCAAGAATTCAAGCGATAGCTTGAAGCACTGAGTGTTAGGTACTACAATTTAAAACGGATACTTTTTAAATAAGACAAATCTATCCTTAAGAACCGAACAGCCTTATTGAGAATTGATCGCACAATCTATTTTTTTTTTTGGTATCTACCAGTAAGTATATAAAATACCTGCCTGTACGTCTTCATTTTTATTTAAATATCAACGATACACCAACCGATACCTACCATAGCAGATTAGTACCTACATATTATTATAATAATGAATTGAAAAATAAACAAAGGTCATTCGCAATAGAATCGCCGATGCCCTACTCTGACTTTTGATGTATTAATGACATGCCTCCCTTGTTCTTACAGATACTGGAACAAAATTTGTACCGATCCACAAAATATCTATTTGGTTCTAGAAGTACAATCATTTAAAAATGTCCCATTATAGTACCAGCTATACAGCACATCAGTGGGACTCTTTCAACGCCTGCAACTTACCTGATTTGAAGGCATCGCTTCCAGATGTTGATTCGTCGAGAAGAAATCGAAGTTAAGTGTTGCGCTTGCGAACAGTAGGGCCGATGCCCGCCACAGAACCAACCACAGCCACATCTTTGCAAAACTGAACGTTAAGTCGATGCCCTCACCTGCTGCCCCACCACACTGTTGGGGGTGACGCCTCGTACAATCTACACCCACCATCATCTTCGCTGCTTCGATAATATCTCTTACAAATAAGTAGGTATATCAAGATAGACGCCGCACTGCATCGATTATTATCGAATACCAAGCATAATATTATGTCTCTTTGTCTTCACTTTTCATCTACTATCCTCATCATCATCAGCCTTCAATAGCCCACTGCTGGGCATAGGCCTCCCTTTGATTATGCCATTCTCCCCTGTCCTTTGCCTATCCTACTCCTACTAATAATGAAAAAAAATCTGTATGTGTTTGAGAGTGTGTATGTTTGTTGCTTTTTTTTCGTATGGCTGAACCGCTTGAGCGATAATGGTAGGTGGCTTAGGCCCTGGAAAAACATAAATACTTTTTATCCCACTTGTAATTTTTATGCCGATTTTCCCTAAGGGGTCTGGTACGATACGATAGTAGACCTCCGGGCGGAGCTAGTTAATTCATCAAATTAATTTCTTCTAAATTGTTTGTACAATAGTACGTTAATATCCTACGAATAAGTTCTTCGTAGGTTTTATAATTCAAAATGTATCATGTTTTGTGCACCTCGTACTCGTGCACGGCGTCTTCATTTCGTCTCCATTTCTTTTAGACAAGAAAACTTGGTTTACTAGCGGCATCTCATTTGATAAGTTATACCTCTATCTATAATATGCAGTATCTCCATTATAAGTACGTAAATATGGATAAGCAATTCAACACCCATTGAATTGACAAAATTAAAACATCAATTGCACAGTAAGTTACCTTTATTACAAATGGTACTTTAAAGTATTAAAGGATCTAATCAACATAAAGTAAATAGAAAAAGAAAAACTCTGAATTTTGATGACAGTAGTTACAAATTGTGAGAAAACATTACTTTTATACCTGTAACAGAATTCGGTTAGGTAAAACTAATTATCCTAATCGTAACATACCACATCGAGAGATTGAAAATAAAACATTTTGTTTCAATTTTTATCTTAACTTTTCTTAAAATTAAAAACAACCTAAAGATAAGCAATAAATATTCCCACCCACGGCTATGAAAATAACTAGCTTAAGGGACAATCGTGAATTCAGGAATGTGACCCTATGTTATTTGCAAAAAATATTCCTTAGATTTTTTTTAATCACTTACCGAAACTTTATTAACACTTTGATTGCGGCGGCATTTTTAGTACGATCCACAGGACCGAAAAAATTATTTTGTATGGAAAAATCAGTTTACAACATACACAGCAGTTGTGTTTACCGCAGTCAATGTGTTAATAATCTAAATAATAAAGCTTAAAAAATACTAATTAAAGAAATCGTTTTTATGCCGATTAATACTATAATGGAAAATGTTATGAAAGGACAACGGACTTTTTTATGTGTCCTTATATTATTTTTTATACTATTTTTCATATTACCAACATTTTTTTAAATTTAAATGTCCAATGAAATTATGCATTGATTTAATATGAAGTATGTATAATACAAGGCTTCTATGATACAATTATGAATTTCTTATTTATTTATTTATTATTAAAACGTTTGAACACAAAAATATTTAGGTATACATACATGGTCATTGGTCATGTCACCTAACAATAATGTTATTATTTTAAAACAATTGTAATCAATCAATAAATTATAATCATCTCATTAAATGTCATGTTGAATAAGAACTCGTGAATATGGATTAAATCTAACAACTGCAGTAAGAGTAAAAAAAAAACAGGCGTAAGTGCGTCTTTAAGTTTATACTCACCTAAATTGGGCCAGTAATAACGTGCGTTTGTATTAAAGCGCTAAGTGTGAAAAACGTGGAAAAGAGCTGCATGTTAATTAGTGGCAAATGCGATGCCGTGTTGCTCTATACATTTGACAAGTACCTGCCGGATACGCGATATCGTTTTGCTGCAAACGACTTCAGAACTAATTATTACATGATTGATATTGGAAAACTCCCCATTACTAAAATGGCTGCTACACTGCTAACAAACCTGAAAGTATTTTTATGAGCAAGATTATAAATGAGCACCCACGTTTACATACTTTACCCATGTCTTTGCTTTTTATTTTTAACAGACTTCAAAAACAGGAAAACGTTCGGAATTTAGAGGAATCAATTTTTACGAATGTTTATTAACCGATAACCGACTCCTAACCGATTCGGTTATTTTTATTTTATCGAAATCGTTCGAGCGGTTTACAAGTTAGAAATAAAAACTTTCGTATCGCCCTAGCTTATTAAAAGCGAGCTTGAAATCAGTTAAATATTTATTTTAATTTATTTCAGCAAAAAACAATTACCATCAAGAAGCTGATAAACTGTAGATTATAATTATTTTTCCGGGCGGTTAAAAGTTTATCGTTAATCTTGTCCCCTGTCAAAATTAAACTACAATACAGTTAAATAATAATTATAAAAACAAGCGATATGATCCATAAAGCACTGTGAATCGTTTCTTATATCTGATTAACCAAATATGTAGCTTATTTCGGCAAGACAAAGAGGCAATAATATATATTGTAGATATTATTGTAACCCATCTCGTCTATTCTAAAGGCAATTGTAACACACTGAGCCATTTACTTCCATCTATTTACAACGTTAAACTATTACAATAAATATAAGTAAGATTATAAGACTAACATAAAAACTAAAGGTTAACATTGGACACGAATTATATTATGCAAATTTCAAAATCTGCTGCGATTTGTATATTTCAAGATAGGCACTGTTTTTAACACTATAGTGTTGTGGTAAGAAAAGGTTATTCGGTTTTTTTTTATCATTATGGATACGTAAGTGAAATTTACAACTATTTAGCCGATTACCAGCGAAATACCATTGCATTGCATTTTTGAGTCTGTTTATCTGACCCTCTAATAAATTTTTAAATTATTTCAAATACTAAAAACAGTGCTCACCGTGAAATCTCACAACGGAATATGTTATGCTAAATGGTGCTGACATAAAAATTATCACATCTTGGCGTAATGAATAACATTAGTATGGTCGTTGCAATTGACGAAAGCACTTGTAGTAGTCTTATAAATGTATATTGCTTTATTATATTATTATTGCCTCTACCACAATACCCCCATACACTTACGCAGTGTCAAATTCTTCGTCGAGAAGTCTTTTTAACATTGTTTTGTTTGAGAATTTGACAATGCGACGCACAGAGCAACGCGGGTGTGGCTGGACCATTATTGCTGACCTTGTACAGAAAGGACAAATTCGCCGCGGATGAATTCGCGAGATTTGCCTCACGCGTAGTTATAGACATAAGGCGAAGCGTCCACAAACGCGCGAGTAAGTTTTCTGGACAAGATCTTAATCACAAAATACTCGTGTTCTCATCAATTGAAAGTGCCATGCTATAGACAAAAACAAATCACTATTTATAGCTACAGGCTTGCGAGTCAACGCCTGTAGCTCACATTAACAATAAGCTATTTTATTACATAATATATTCATTTTGGTTCACACCTACATTAGACTTAGTCTTCAGAAAGATTCTTATGTACGAGTATAGTGCAAGTCACACCAAATAACGTTTTCACATTCTACATTTCAAAAAGTAGTTTCCTATGTTTTCGTCGATCTATCTACCCCACCATTTTAGTCCGGTCAATTTAGACCAAAAAATGAGAGTGAAGTTACATAAAGTCCCAACAAGCTGAATTTTTGTAAAGTTGTTCAAAACATAATTATAAACAATGTCTAGAAGTTCCCCATCAATCCCCTGTAAGGAAAAAAAATAATTCAAGGTCAAAGGTAAAAAAATGAGTATTTCGCGATTTTCAGCAAAACGGTAAGTTTTATCATAAAAATATCTTAGACAAAATTGTAGACCATAAAATTGTCTACAAAAAATTAGGCTCGAACTATGTCTAAACCAAATTGTAGCTTAATGGGGTCATTAGTTACTGATTTCGTATTCAAACATTGACCTCCTTTATCCCGCCTTAGAGGTTGATTTTTGGAATAAAAAGTATCCCATATCATTTTTTAGGACTTGGTCTACCTTTGTACCAAATTTCAGCTCAATAGGGCCAGCGGTTCTAAATTTACCATACAAACTTTGACCCCCCCCTTACCCCCTCTTTAAAGTTAAATTGTGTCATAAAAACTATTCAATGTTCCTCAACACAATCCCAACAATCGTTTTACAAAATTTCAGCTCAATCGGGTAAACGGTTACGGATTTGCATACAAACGTTTTTCGGGAATAATTCCTTTTCCTGAGGGAATTTCAAAAAATCGCTTCTTATTGCACGATGAAATCTTCCAAGGAATACGCTGTCCAAATTTCAGCTCAATCCGTCCGGCCGTTTGGGCTGTGCGTTGATAGCACGAAAGTGTACGAACGATTTTATATAAGAGATTACAACTTTTTGAATCGTTATATCTCAAAAACGGTGGCTCGTAGAAAAAAAAGTATTAAATATTTTTTTGTAGACAATTTTATGATCTACAATTTTGTCTAAGATGTTTTTATGATAAAACTTACCGTTTTGCTGAAAATCGCGAAAAACTCATTGTTTTGACCTTTGACCTTGAATTAAATTTTTTCCTTACAGGGGAATGATGGGGAACTTCTAGACATTGTTTATAATTATGTTTTGAACAACTTCACAGAAATTCAGCTTGTTGGGACTTTATGTAACTTCGAATGTCTAAATTGACTGGACTATTTCTTATATTATAATATATTTATCAATACTAAGTTTTTCGAGGTACATTTTAGCGTTTACGTGGGAGTATTGATCTTTGTGTAGTATACATTCCAAGTATTTTTATTTTAATCACAATAAAGAGGAAAATGGTTTTTGAGCATAAGGTTTACACTGTTATACGATAAAAAAAAACAAATTTAATTTTAGGTCAGTCTCAGATAACTATAAGTACCTATCTATTATAAAAACAATAATGTTATGTAATCGACGAGATACACGTTGAGATTTGAACGTCTAATTAAGTAAAGAAGATATGACCTTAATTCCCTGAGAAAAAAAGAAAAACAAAAGTCATGTAGCATTTTACCACATTGACTGCGGAAAACAACAGTGGTATAGTCCAGTCAATGAGTGCCCAAAAAGGGTATGTGGATCGAAAAGTCGAAAGCAGAAAAACTAACTTAGTAACTTTGTTTGGACTAGTTAGGAGATAAACATACTAAAAGTCCCCACCCCTCCGAGGTGAGCCCGAGGGGGGGGAGGCCGAAGAAGGTCCCATTTTTAGGTTTTTTGCTTATATGTCAAAAACTGTGCGTTGTACGATATTTTGTTGTACTACATTATTAAACCTCATAAAATTTTCTACAACTTTGGCCTTAACACTTTTCATCTATCTCCAATCGTTGTCCAGCTATGAGCTTCCAAACATGGTCTATTTTGAAAACGCTTAAATTAGTTTTCCATACAAAGTAGGTAAAAAAATCTTACAAATAAAATTTGACCAACGTCTGGTTGTCGTATCATAATGAAACTTTGCAAATGTCTAGAAATCCGACGACAGTTTAATAATCTGGTACCACTGAGCTGATCTGATGATGGAGCCAGGAGGTGTCTAATGAAACTCTTCAATGGCTATTAGTAAACCCGTCGAGTTTGGGCACATTACATTCGATTTATATTTATATTATATTATTATATTTATAAGTTAGTTTTTCTGCTTTCGACTTTTCGATCCACATTTCTTCTTTTACTGGACTATGGGCCAAACACAGACATTGCGTAAACTTGTCTTGCTGTCAAGTCAAACTGTCATCCCATACATAGTAAGACATAAGACATAAGATTTGTTTATTGCCATAAGTATTTTACAAGTTTAACAATAGTGCTTATAAACAGTTAGAAAATAATTAAAATGCTAAACAATTTGCCGTTGAGACCCAAACTAAGCTCTAGGCTTGTATCTTGAGCCTCGGGAGTGATGAACAAGGTCAGTTTGATATGATGGAGGTTGCACGAATGAAGTTGATGGACATGGCAATAAAGTGTAATTACTTAGTTTAAACCTTATTATGGGTTACAAAATTACTAAATATGAGAATAAAAACATGCGTACATGTATAGTACTTTTGTGAATGTATGGGATGGCAGTTTGACTTGACAGCAAGTCCAGTCTACGCATCGTCCATGCTAAGCCCACAGCTGTGTTTTTGAGGTCGGAACGCGTGTACGCACACATACGTTGTGTTTTGTCTAAGGATTTTTCCATGCAAAATTAATTTCCGCCCCCGTGGATAGTTTTAATAAACACCGCCGCAGCCAAAGTGTTAAGGCGCTTGTCTGCAAAGGGCCTAACAGATGCAACAACTTATAATAATATGTGCGCATTGACCATTAAATTATAATATGTAAACCTATTGTGTTTAGTGTGCGATTACGCACACGCTCAAACACATACACTTGGGTGTCCGACGAATATATGGTTTTTTTTTCGAATCTTTTTGCCCAATTTTTAGATTTTTTTTAATAATGTGTGTCACACATTATTAAAAAAAATCTAAAAATAAATAAATGATGTGTGTGTGTGTGTATTGGGTTGTGGGTGTGTGTGGGGGCTCTAGCTTTAAAGTTGAGAAAATGACGTTTTTACCAAATTTTCGCGAGGTAGAGAAGACAATCCTTAAGAAGACACATATTTTTTTTAGATTTTTCATAATGTGGGTTTAACTACGCAACTTCTGACACCTATTGAGTTAGGGTAGTTTCAAAAAAAAATCCATACATTCGTCTGGACACCCTAACATACACAAATATTCGTATGATCATAAAGATCGCGCGTAATAATAACAATAGGGATGTTGACAAGGTCAAAATATTAAAAATACATTTCCGTCCGTAATTAAAACAATAAAAATTACATACGGATTTTTCGGTTTGTCAATACAATAAAAATAGCTAAAAAATAACACTTGTAAGTTGGGTGGGAACGCGTTACGTCACTATTCAGTACAAAATGTACCGATTTGAGTTCGGGCAATGACGTCATGGGTCATGTCCCCACAGAGCAACTTTAGTGCGTTGTATCTTACACATTTATATCAAAGAAAAAATACATGTCAAGTGTTTTTAATGTAATTTTTTTAGTCAACATCCTTATTGCGACGGTAAGTATGAGTTTTAATTTCCTTAATCGTACATTATTAATCGGAATGTACACTAGCACGTAACTCGCCACGGTTCCTGTGAGCGGCATGGACGTCTTGACTTCTGAAACAATCGTTATAATAACAATATTTTAATAATTATTATTTTATTGTCAAAAGATTACAGAGATCCACTTAACATTTTAAAATACAATTTTGTTACTCGTATGTAGTGCATGCAACATTATACATCTGCATGCTGCTCTGTTAATACATCTTACTAATATTATAAACGCGAAAATTTGTAGGAATGTATGGATGTGTGGATGTCTGGATGTATGTTTGGTACTCTTTCACGCAACAGGTGGACAGATTGAGCTGAAATTTGTTAAAGATAGCTTAGACCCTGGAATAACATATAGGCTTACAGTACAGCGGGTACAGTACGGCTACAGTGGCTGGGCGCAGTTAGTAATACGTATTCATGAAGTCGTCATATACACAAAAGAGCTGTATTTTACAAAGTGCTTTTAGTTTTGTATCGAACACTCGTGTTATACTCGTGGATTTGGGTATAGCAACTTAGTTCAAATTAGATAAACAATTTTATTTCGAAAGAACTTTGCAGCGGGTAACACCGCGGGCAGCAGCTTGCAATATTTACAATACAAAAAGAAATTTACAATAAATGACTTAATATTAAATAAAACTAAGATAACAACTGCAGAGAACTATATAAATACTAGCTGCGCCCAGCGGTTTTACTTATGTAGCCTATGTGTTATTCCAGGGTCTAAGCTATCTCTATACAAAATTTCAGCTAAATCGGTCCACCCGTTTAGGCGTGAAAGAGTAACAAACATCCAGACATCCATTCATACAAAATTTCACGTTTATAATACATATTAGTAAGATAACAATTTGGTCTACAATGGGCGGCCTAATCGCGAATTGAAGCGATCTCTTCCAGGCAACCGGCTATATAATTCATGACGTAATCATACACACAAAACAGGTGTATTTTGCAAATTGAATCGTACATTATCTTCATTAAGCAATTTTATTAACTACTTTACTTTCGCAAAGATAACTTGACAGACACCTGATAGACAAAGCTGATGTGAAGACAGCATGGATAGAGGACACTAAATTGATATATTTTTTAGTTTAATTATTAATTTGTAATGTTATTAACAGCCTAGTTTGTTCTACTGGTGGGCAAAGGCCTACCTCTACATTCCTCTCGGTTAAGTTTTTAGTTTCATTACTTGTTATCAATAAGCAATTTAAATTTGTAAAACTTCGCAAGCTGGTTCTACCACTGAATAATTGCACCTCTAAGCGGGTGTGCTGAAATTGAGCCCGATTGAGCTGAAATTTGGTATAAAGCTAGCTTAGACTCTGGAATAACATATATGGGCTAATTAATGTACAGCGGGTAAAACCGCTGGGCGCAGCTAGTTATACATTTTTATATGTTATTTAAAAAAAAATAACCATAACTATGTATAAAAAATATAGGATGAATTTTGTTCAAGCTCTTTTTTATGTATGCTATATCTAAGTCAGTATTTTTGCTTAAAATATGCACAAGGAAGTCTATGAACATTTGAATACGTTCGTTCGCCTTAAAGTGCAATGCTAGCATATCATGTACAGTAGTTATAAATCACATTGCATTTGCATAACTCTCGCTGAAATAACGATATAATGTAGGCATGATGCATACAAATACGTAATTAGCGGAGCAATTAAGATTTTGTCTTCGCGCGTTTTTTGATAAAACTAATAAGATATACCGGCTTACCAGCTTACCTATGCCAGCTTTGTCTGATCTTTAGTAAAGGATTTTTTTGTAAATACTACCTACTATCTGTAAGTACTTGTACCAAAATAATACAAGGATTGAAAACCAATTAAAATTCTTAAACTGATCAACTGATACTTTTTTATTTTATTTTGTTCTCTAAACTTTTTATGCTAGACGACTGAACTTTTAAATAAACCGACTTT
Source organism: Hemithea aestivaria (assembly GCA_947507615.1). Lineage (NCBI taxonomy): Eukaryota > Metazoa > Arthropoda > Insecta > Lepidoptera > Geometridae > Hemithea > Hemithea aestivaria. Next base: position 10,754,591 of record OX382323.1, read on the forward strand.
ACCTCGCTTGTAATAATAAGTAATAAGTGAGCGCCAGACGCATGTTTCCCCTAACTCCCAGCCCCCCCACCCCCTTAATTTCTTGAAAACCACTCAACTAGTTAAAGGAATTTTCCTTCGAAATCGGTTCAGGCGTGATTAATCGGTAATCATAATCATACACAAATATTCCAACCATGTGTCTTTACTTTTGTGAAGTCATTTAAACATAAACCAATAGAGCATGACGTTCGCCTAATGCAAATCACCAGCACATTATAATCTCAGCGTAACACAAGACTTTGAAAAGCAACACTATAAAAAGATAAGGAGCAAAATAAATACTCCTTATCCTAAGACGTCGTATGTCTTATATGAGTACGCCTAGTAATTCCCTTGACCACTTTACCCTTCTTATCAAAGGAAAAGTCCACCCTGGACGAAATGTTGCAATCTGATTGAGTTTGGGTCTACCCACCTAACCGATTGGGCAGAATTAGATAGCTTCGCACAGCTCATTGACATGATATTCTCTTGATATCTTAAGCTTTTCCATGATATAAGCTGATGATGATAATGCTTATGTGTACATAATATTTGGGCTCTCATAAACTATATTAACCAATCTTGCTTATAGTACAAAATATGTTTAATAGATTTAGAACACATTTTAACTCATGTCGAGTGTTCACTTAGGACATGGTTTAGTCCTGGTACAAGAAAGTCCACTTTTTGTAATAACACAGATTTGTTTTTGTCAAAGCCAGTCAGTTCATTTTTTCAACTTGATATCATATTTAAAATTCATTTGCAATTTGCACATGAACTCAGCACTTATTTTAGTAATAATGTTGCCATTGCATAAATAACGCCAGCTTGTACGTGTAAAAATAGATGTAGTAATACTTAAAAGGACGCAAACTTCTTTCAATTCAATTATATTTCTAATAACAATTCAATTTCAATGTAAAATGGATCAGTCAACTTGTAATTATTTTAAAATTCTCTTTTTGCACTAAAAATACTACTACCTACTGGTCGAAAATGCTACTTTAGCATTAAGTTAGTCCTAGCATTGTGCTAAATAATAAAATAAAATAATACATGATATTACTAAACTATTTGTAACACGTATCAACTCAGCACTAGTATTTAACTCAGCTTACTTGTATAAACTCAGCTTTCTAATATTAACTCAGCATTCTAATAACAACTCAGCCAACTCGTATTAACTCAGGCAACTCATATTAACTCAGCCAACTCGCATATTAACTCAGCCATTTCGTATATTTACTCAGGCAACTTGTATTAACTCAGAAGATTCTTAGTATAACTTAGCAGTCTAAGGATACTACCTACTTCCTAGGACCTACCTATTTCCAGATACACTTCCGCTTCCATCCGTCAATTTCGAACTAAGTTTCGAACCAGCACTGGATTCGAACTGGATTTCACAAACCATATATTTTTTATTAACAAAACAATATAATTACCTTATTTCTTGTTTGCCGGCAGTTTGACCGGCTGCGGAGTGACAGTAATCTCATCATTAATCTTCAATTGTTTCCCGTCGTTGACATTTGTTTTAGTTTTAGTATTCTTATCCATCACTTTCTTAGCGACGACGCTGTGCACCGAATACACGTGGTTCTCAAACTGCCTGTACATGCCAAATGTGGCCGTACAAACTGTGCACTTGTACGAGAGGTGGGCGGGTTTCAATGTTAGATTGTGATCACGGGATACATGGCTCAACAACTTCCATTGGTATACCTGTAAAGGATAAATAAACCATACAATGTGAGACTTAGAATACCCAGAGGTAGTATTAACAAAAAATAAATCTAGATAGTTTATTAGTAGATCTCAAACACACAGGTTAAGCATAATACATGTTAATCAATCAAGCAAAGGTTCCCTAAATTTTCCATTATAAAGATAATGGGTGACATGAAGAGACATTCTCTGAGCCCATCATGAATAGATCAGGTCAATAACAGCCTCCTGGCCAAAGGCCAACTACCAGAAAATTTTATAAAAGACTAACTGCGCTCAGCGGTTTCACCCGCTGTCCGCTGTACTATAGCCTATGTGTTATTCCAGGGTTTAAGCTATCTCCATACCAAATTTCAGCTCAATCGGTCCACCCGTTTAGCCATGAAAGAGTAACAAACATACATCCAGACATCCATTCTTACAAACTTTCACGTTTATAATATTAGTAAGATTTTTTATAAAATATATAAATATATTTATTACAAACAGCGCCATCTATCTCCAAACTCAGCAACTATACGCTTGTGTTACGGTAGTAAGGAACGAAATAAAAAGCAAGAAAACCTACCTTTCCACAGACGGGGCATCTGCCAGCGTCTTTACCCTTATTGGCCGCCTCTTGCATAGAGCTCGTGACGAGACCGTGTGAGCCCAGTAAATGTCTCTCAAGACCTTGGTCTGTGAAGAACCTGAAATTTAAAGGAATATTTCTTTTAAATGCCTACTTTAAATTGTACATTTATTACAAAAAAAATCAAGTTTACTTTGTTCAGAAAGAAAAAAACATTCAATATTTTTGAGGTGAGGACAGCGACTTACAAGACAAGGTCAATATGAAAAATACATTTAGTGGGAAAGTGGTATACCAATTGCGTATAGACACAATATTATTGAATAGACTTGGAATATTATAAAGGTTAATTCTTCCCATAAGATGAAAAAAGGATGAAAAGAGGAAAACAAGGCTAACCTCCGTATTTTCGCGTCCTAGCTCTTTGCCCAGCCTCGAAGTCAGAAAAAATGGGGTCTTTTCATCATTTTTTCAAATATTGAATACCTTTTCCGCAAAAAAGGTAGAATCGAGGGCGAAGACACGACTAAAATATGGAGGTATATGGAGGTTGGTCTAGTACATTTTTTATTTACCTGAATTGACATTTCTGACAATTAAGTGGTGGCCTATTGTAAATCATCTTGGGATGAATCTTCACTTTGTGAATCCATTGCATGTGATTTCGGAGTAGTTCTAGATCTTTTATGTACCCGTCACATATTTCACAGATGACGAAACCTTTAGCATTTGGCTGGTTTGACATTTGGATTGCAGGCGGCGTGTTTTGTCGAGGCACCGGAGTTATTGATAGCGCTGACGGCATTTTCTTTGCCGCCTGAAAGTAATAATATAACAAATATTATTAATTTTAAGCTGAACTCACACCAGAGGACCAATTGGTTATGCACACGGGTGACTATCACTTTAAACGACAATATAAAATATTCATAGAGTGGTTAAATTATACGACGTTTTTAAAGATTGAAGATCAGGTTTTGGAATTTTTAAACATTTTTTTGCAGTATATCCATAAACGATCTTCAAACTCCATTAATTTCACTTTTTTATTTTTATTGGTTAAACCTGGAATAACATATTATATTATGCTAGTTTTTAATATTATGTGAATGAGTTTCTATAGGATAAAATTTTATTTACATGGCTTAACAGTAAGGCGACATTTTAATTGAAAATAAAACTTACATTGAAATTGGAGCTGTGAGCAGGCGGCGGAGCTGGCCTTATGGGTATGCCAGCAGGACGCACAGCCATAGGCAAGTTCAAGCGAGTCCCTCCAAATCCACGATTCTTATATTTATTTTCCGGCATTTCTGATATAGGTATACCCATTTTCATACTGCCATCCACGTGATTGCGACCAAATTGTGAAATTTGATATGGAGTCGTCATATTATTACGATTGCGGGCCAACTGAAATAAAATATAATAAATTAGTTTTAATTAGTTTCTCTCCCGATCATGACGTGCTATGGCACAGTACATCATAGTCAGTAGCGGCGCTAGGCGTCAGCGACGTCGGCCACCGCCGACGGCCTCGCGCTCGAGGGGGCCTCGCAAAATTTTTAATTATTTAAAATTTATTTATTAATTTTTTTAAACATATGCGCGAGTTAAATGATTGAGGTACTTCTCAATCATTTAACTCGCGCACTTAAGGGCATTCATCAAAATGCATCAAAAGAAGACCTTTTCAAGTATAATAATGATTTAGGTAGGACTATAATATATTTTCAGAAAGGCGAAAACGGCGACATATAGCCTTGCGAACTATATAAAGGTACTACTAAATCCATGTTAATATCAGGCGCTGATCCAGGGTCCCGCGGGCATGCGGGCCAAAGAAGTTAAGTAATTTAATGTGGCTTTTTTTTTCTCTTGTCAAAATCAGCGGCTAGCAAACTCTTTTTAAAATATTCTCGACGCTCGCAGCTAAGTGCTCGCTCTCTAATAAGCAAAATTATTGTAATCTCGTGACTCTTAGAACGAGCTAAACGTACATCTTTCGCATTCAAAAATACAAAATTTTCTCGGGTGCGCTCTTACTAGATAAAATATTTAATTTTAATTCAGTTTCCTTGCCACTCGAAGCAAGCTAAACGCACATTATTCGTGCTGAAAAATTCAAAATTTTCTCGGCGCTCGCAGCGAGCTGCTCGCGCTTTTATACATAAGAATATAATATTTCTAGGGGTTAGCAACGAGCTGCTTGCACTTTTATAGATAAGGATATTTAGTTTCATAGCCACTCGGAGCAAGCTAAACGCACATTATTCGTGCTAAAAATTCAAAATTTTCTCGGCGCTCGCAGCGAGCTGCTCGCGCTTTTATACATATAAGAATATAATATTTAGATTCCGACCCACTCGGAGCAAGCAAAGCGTACATTATTCGTGATGAAAAATTTTAATTTTTTCTCGGGGTTAGCAACGAGCTTCTCGCACTTTTATAGATAAGGATATTTAGTTTCATAGCCACTCGGAGCAAGCTAAACGCACATTATTCGTGCTAAAAATTCAAAATTTTCTCGGCGCTCGCAGCGAGCTGCTCGCGCTTTTATACATATCTAATATATAAAATTCTCGTGTCACAGTTTTTGTTGCCATACTCCTCCGAAACGGCTTGACCGATTTTGATGAAATTTTTTGTGCTTATCCGGTATCTATGAGAATCGGCCAACATCTATTTTTCATCCCCCTAAATGTTAGGGGTAGTCCACCCCTAATTTTTTATTTTTATTTTTTAGACAAAATTTTTAATTTCTATTTTTTTATGATACAACATACAAAAATACATACAATCCTCAATTTTCACCTTTCTACGATCAACCCTTATTTTTTAATAGCCATTTTAGTAATTTAATCATTTTTCCTCTTCGGTCGAAAACTGATCAATCATCATTTAATTAGTTATCCCCGCCAGATGTCTACAGGTGTCACTTCTGACCCAGTAAACAGCACGGAGTAGGGATGAGAACGAAGCCGGTCTCCTTTCTTTCTCACTCCCTACACAGTTGTCGGCCATCATTATTGTTTATGCATCAAGTGTGTAGTAGTAACGTTGACAATTATTATTTTGCTATCTCAGTGTAACTCTCATATTAACTTTTAATCATTCCTATTTTATCAATAATAATTAAATTATCAATTTTGAGTGTATTTTGCACGATTAGTTAATCAAGTGATTTTATAACCTCAAAAGTACTCAACACGTGACACGATCTTTCAATAACAACGGATTTTGTGTTGTAAGTATACTTTTTTTTATTTATATCGAAAATGTTGTTGATCTTATAAAAATGTAATTTTAATTTAATTTTATTAAAAAAATGTAATTGAACAATTAAGATTTTCATAGTATCCAAAAAATCAATCATTATGAATCTTTATTTTGAAATGTCAATGGAAATATTGGTTGTATGAAAAAATTATAAGAGTCAATGTTTTCATAAAATTAAATTTTTTACTTTTGTTTGAAAAAAAATGCATAAAATAATGCTTATTTCACGCATATACCACATTCTTACATACATACAATATACACATTCTAAAATACATACATACTTCCAATAAGTAAGCTATTTTTTGTCTACAATAGAAATTACTAGGAAATTATTTATATGGCAAAACAACGTTTGCCGGGTAAGCTAGTAAGAATATAATATTTAGATTCCGACCCACTCGGAGCAAGCAAAGCGTACATTATTCGTGATGAAAAATTTTAATTTTTTCTCGGGGTTAGCAACGAGCTTCTCGCACTTTTATAGATAAGGATATTTAGTTTCATAGCCACTCGGAGCAAGCTAAACGCACATTATTCGTGCTAAAAATTCAAAATTTTCTCGGCGCTCGCAGCGAGCTGCTCGCGCTTTTATACATATCTAATATATAAAATTCTCGTGTCACAGTTTTTGTTGCCATACTCCTCCGAAACGGCTTGACCGATTTTGATGAAATTTTTTGTGCTTATCCGGTATCTATGAGAATCGGCCAACATCTATTTTTCATCCCCCTAAATGTTAGGGGTAGTCCACCCCTAATTTTTTATTTTTATTTTTTAGACAAAATTTTTAATTTCTATTTTTTTATGATACAACATACAAAAATACATACAATCCTCAATTTTCACCTTTCTACGATCAACCCTTATTTTTTAATAGCCATTTTAGTAATTTAATCATTTTTCCTCTTCGGTCGAAAACTGATCAATCATCATTTAATTAGTTATCCCCGCCAGATGTCTACAGGTGTCACTTCTGACCCAGTAAACAGCACGGAGTAGGGATGAGAACGAAGCCGGTCTCCTTTCTTTCTCACTCCCTACACAGTTGTCGGCCATCATTATTGTTTATGCATCAAGTGTGTAGTAGTAACGTTGACAATTATTATTTTGCTATCTCAGTGTAACTCTCATATTAACTTTTAATCATTCCTATTTTATCAATAATAATTAAATTATCAATTTTGAGTGTATTTTGCACGATTAGTTAATCAAGTGATTTTATAACCTCAAAAGTACTCAACACGTGACACGATCTTTCAATAACAACGGATTTTGTGTTGTAAGTATACTTTTTTTTATTTATATCGAAAATGTTGTTGATCTTATAAAAATGTAATTTTAATTTAATTTTATTAAAAAAATGTAATTGAACAATTAAGATTTTCATAGTATCCAAAAAATCAATCATTATGAATCTTTATTTTGAAATGTCAATGGAAATATTGGTTGTATGAAAAAATTATAAGAGTCAATGTTTTCATAAAATTAAATTTTTTACTTTTGTTTGAAAAAAAATGCATAAAATAATGCTTATTTCACGCATATACCACATTCTTACATACATACAATATACACATTCTAAAATACATACATACTTCCAATAAGTAAGCTATTTTTTGTCTACAATAGAAATTACTAGGAAATTATTTATATGGCAAAACAACGTTTGCCGGGTAAGCTAGTAAGAATATAATATTTAGATTCCGACCCACTCGGAGCAAGCAAAGCGTACATTATTCGTGATGAAAAATTTTAATTTTTTCTCGGGGTTAGCAACGAGCTTCTCGCACTTTTATAGATAAGGATATTTAGTTTCATAGCCACTCGGAGCAAGCTAAACGCACATTATTCGTGCTAAAAATTCAAAATTTTCTCGTCGCTGGCAGCGCTTTTATACATAAGAATATAATATTTATTCCTAGTCACTCGGAGCAAGCTAAGCGTACATTATTCGTACTGAAAAATTCAATTTACATTATTCGTACTGAAAAGTAAAAAAGGTGTAAAGTATTCAAAATTGTAAGACTACGCTTAAATGTGTCCCTTCTTAGTTTGAAAAAAATTCTAGCTGAAAAAGGGGGCCTCGCGAACCTAATTTCGCCGACGCCCATGCGTGGTCTAGCGCCGCCACTGATCATAGTTCTAAATTCAGAATGCAATTTGCAATAGTTTACCGTGAGGTATTTGTATTATATAGCCATGAATTAAACATTCTCCAAGAAGTAAAAAAAAATGGAAAAATCAAAGTTTATTCTTGATAAACCTTAGTAAAAAGGTCTTTTATAATAAAATACAAATGCAGTGAAAAAGCAGCAGTTATTCTTTTCAAAAATTAGTAAGTATATTACAATTATAACACTCACTTTTGCTATTTTAGCAGGATGTTCCCAATCAATTGGTGGAGCCAGATTAGTCTCAGGCTTAAACCTCTTCGCGCACGCAACTAAATGCCGCGCCAGTTTTCCTTTGCCATGATCTTCGAAAGGACAATTTGCACATTGGTGCGTAGACAACGCCCTCTCTAACTTTCCTTTAACCCCATGTTTACATTCCATATGATACAATATATCGTGGGGTGTTTTAATCTCAAATTCACAAAAATTACATGTATAAAGATTATTTTTCATATGAGGTGTCTCCAAATGGTGCGCCATCGCAAGCTGAGACTCTGTTTTAAACGTACAAAATTTACATTTTTGCTGCTCAAATGAGTAGATTTCGTTGGTCTTTTGACTCCTTTCCAAATTTTTCGTTAATAACGCTATTGATATGGTTCTACTTGCTGTACTACGACCTGCCTTTTTCTCTCTTTGCAACTTTCGGTTTTGTTGTTTTAACAAATCAGTCTGTACGAATTCTTGTACCAGGTTTTCTCCAATATTCATAAAAAATTTGCCTAAATTGAGATCAAAGTAGCTATTTGTCTTTGCTGTGGCGTCAGGTGTTACTTCCGCGGTGGTTTTGGTTACTACCAAGTCATCAGCCTTGTCTTTGATCACAACATTGCCAGTTTCATCATCAGTTATAGTATCATCAGATTCACTTGAACTAGATCCATCCCATGACACATCGTCATCTTCCTTTTTACGCCTGCGTTTCTCTGTAAGTTTTTTATAATTAACAACTCATAATAAAATTACCTTTAACAAATTAGAAATACCTACCATTCAATATTTTTAATAAAATGACTGATATACATGCCTTTGTTTTCTGCTTTAATCTTCTTAACTTGGTCTGTCTCTGCAGATGGTGCTGGCCCTTCTTCTTCAGACTCGGCCACTTGTTCTCCTCTTTCCCTTCTTTCTTGCCTTTCCTGTTGCCTTTTCTCCTTTTCAGCTTTCTTCTTCTCAAGTAGAGCCTGTTCTATTTTGTCATTTTCCTCTTTTATTTGTTTCCCTAATTTTTCTAGATACTCTTTAAAAGGCAACTTTGCAGGTTTCTCATAAACATATGGTACTATAAATGAGGGAGCTTCTACAACAAACATGTCATCAGTGAGTGTGGGTAGAATAGGCGGTGGAGGGGTCGGAGTGACCTGAGTTTCTGGGATAATTGGCTTTACCACACTCTTAGCACTCACTGGAGTTACACTGGTTCCACGTGACACAATAGTTTGATACATAGCCTGACTAAAACTAGAAGTTGTTTTATTCACAATGGGAGTGTGAGGCTTAGATTTAACAGGTGAGTCTATAATAACAAATGTGCCCATGTTGTTTTGGAGCGGCTTAGACTTTCCATTATTGATCTTGCTTACTTTTGGTGATTTAATGGTGACTTGCTCTTTCATAAACACTTCCTCTATGTCAGATTCGTCATCTAGTGTTTGTATCTCATCAGAATATTTCTTGCGTTTTATTGCTCTGCTGCTTCTGCGTAGCTCAACATTTGTATCATTTGTTTTCTTTTTACTTTTTTTCGAAACATTGGTTTTTGTTTCTTTAGCCTTATCTAATTTATCTTCATTAGAGATCACACAATCATTTTCATTGTCACTACCTATTACGAGCACCTCGGATGATATGTCTGATTTCCCGTTGAGTTTTTCAGATCCATCTAGTATAATAACACTGGAATTGAGTGCGTTTTGCTCATCACTATCTGAGTCTAAGCTGACAGTGTCTTCTGCTCTGGGTTCCACGTCTGAATCTGAGTCATCCAGGGAATTAACAGATTCCACTTCATCATCTGAATGCTAGAATGAGGAAAAAATATTCATTTATAATAGTTTCTGGACAAGCTTTGTGGTATGGGTGCGCAGAGGACCGACAGCTTTGGAGTCAAGGGTTGGCCTTAACCAAGAGGCAAACCGATAGATAACTAATTTAACAATAACCATAGTATCATTGTAAAATTAATCAGAATTAAGGCTTATTTAATTTATTTGGACAAGCAAATCATTATCAAGTAGTGCCCATGTAAAGTTAGAGTCACATAAAGTTACACCACACTTAATTTGCAGTAGGTAAATATCTAAATATGCGTGTGGCGATCCATTGTCTTATTACCAGTTATTAATCCTGTTAGAAAATGTTGTATTTTTGCTACCTACATATTATGTATTTAAATTTCATTCCTGATTCTGTGCGATCCCTAGCATATTATATTTACTAGAGGTATAAGTTGTATTCTTAAGTATTTGTTTCACTATCTACTGTAATTTCAATGTCTTGCTTGATACTCGAAATTTGTTGTTTTTGCATGTACATATTTTTGAGTTACAATCCGGATTTTGAATGTTTAATTATAATTTTAGTATAAGTTATGATTGTAATTTGTCTTGTACATTAAATAAATAAATAAAATAAAAGATTCATTGTAAAAAATTCTTGCTGGAATGAAGGAGTAAAAAATATTTCTAAAATACAATTCCATCTATACAATAAAATATAGTGTATAATATTATATTATTATGTGTTATGAATACAAAATTAAAGTGAAAGAAAATTATACCGATAAAGATGATTATGATTAAGGTTGTGTGTATGAATTTAAGAATTGAACCTAAATGTTTGCTGAAACTTATGCTTGAAAAATAAACAAATATTTTTAATGATGAAGTAAATACTAAAAAAATGTGTTTAATGGCTAAATTTAAACTATATTAGCTTTACCTATAGACAGCTGGAAACCTGCAAGAACACATTATAGGCTATTTTTATCATGTTTTTACCACGGGATCCAGAATAACTTAGGTAAAATATGTGGGACAGTTAGTTATTATGTGCATGCATAATATAATTTAAACTTACATGTTTTTCAATAGTCACAATTTCAAATGTCTCTAATTTTGATTCCGTGTCATTCAGTTGGTCTTTATTTGTATCATCTTTTTCATGGATTTTAGGTTCAGTCACATTTAATGTATCCTCTTTCTCTTGAACTTCAGGATCAGTTTGATTTAGTGCATCCTCTTCAGATTGTATTGAATCATTAGAATTACTATGACTTGAGTCTAGACCATTATTAGCATCCTGTACATTGCATACTTCAATTTCTTTAGTGGGCAACTCATCATCAGATTTTAGAGCATTTTCTAAAGGACTAGGACAATTTGTCTCTATTTGTTGAGAATCAGTGTGTCCGTTCTCTGCAAGTGCATTCTCGGCATCTTCAGAGTGAATACTGTTGTCACCGCTAATTCCATTTGAACCATTCTCACAGCTTACATTGTCTGTTACCTCGGGAGTATTTTCAGTGAGCTCTGTACCAGTATTGGCTTCTCCATTCATGGTGATCATCAATCACATTTCATGTACTACCTGGAAAACAAACAAAATACAATCAACAAACCTGAGCTTCATAAGACATAGGTACCTCCATATTTTTTTATAGTGAATAGTACCACCCCCCTCTCCTCACTTCCTCACCCCCCCGCTAAGTCGCTCACAATCAAAATGGCGGTTCCATGGTACTCTCTAACTACGTGTACCGAATTTCGGCATAGAATCTCAAATACAAAAATCTCGAAACCCGTTATAGAGATATTTTTTATCTCATTTTCATAACATCCCACTCACAATACAAACATTACTCACGAACGAAACTAAGTTTAATTACGTTTACGACACAGTACACATTTTTACCAAATTATAACACAAAAACAACTAATAAATATAAAATTATCTAGGTCATAATACTTTCCATCAATTTTTAATCCCTATAACACAGTTAATCATTAATTCTTTTCACGTTTTCGAAAGATTGGTTTGTAAACAAATTGTACACCGGCACTTTTTATAACAATAACGACCATTGAAATGCTTTTATGCTCACCTTTAAAGAAAGTTCATCACATAAACCAAGAAATACTGGTTCTAAAGACTGAGCCTTGCCTTGCAGTTAGTCTGTTCGCTACCAGTATCTACTGGGTCACTCCAACGGAGTAGCCAACATATTATTTCTTTGGCAATCCGATGATCCTTTCTCTAGCACCACAGTCACACATTACAATTATTTATTACGCTTTGTTAGTCCACAAAAACCTTCGCAATATTACGTGAATTAGTACAGAGCTTTTCTTTTTGAAAAATTGTGCGAAAGTACACGGTCTCTCGTTGAGCACTCGGAAATCAAATATGGCGTCGCAGTCAGTCACGTGACAGTGTTACAGCGATTGCCAAACCAATAACCATTGGAAAGGAGTTTTTGGCGGCAAGCCTTGATCATATCATTAGCTCCACGTCTTTTGCTTAATAATCGTGTAGAATTTGATTGTTAGCGTGTAATAATGGTGGAATATTGCGTGTTAAGTGTTTTTGAATGTGCACAGATGTAGGCAAGTGATATGGTGCTGAAATATGAATTTTGGTGCCCCCTCCAAAACTCCTCCGAACTTTCAGTAAAATTCCACCTATTTTACTGGAAGACTCACGTGACTAGACGAGCTTTTAAGCTCACTCTGACTCTGACCTGACTAACTATTACTATTACTTAAAAAATAACATTTAACTTGACACTGGCAAAACACGAAAGTGGAGACCATAATTTAATATCCCGTGAACATTCACGAATTTTACTCGACACTGGCAAAATACACATGTTGCCATATTATTAAAAAGAAAAAAAAAAAAAAAAAAACCATTGGAAAGGATTTGGCGGGAAAAGTTTAAATAATAAATGATGATGATTCAGTTATTTTGACAACAATGACAATGCAATTTCGTTGCTGATTATCAGCAAGAATTTTGCTTGGTTATCATAAACCGCGTCTCCAGCTCTTGTTTTGGTTCAAACATTCAACATGAGCATGACAAGCTCCAAAACAATTCTCGGCGATTAAACTGCTTGTTTGCTCCAACAATATTTTTTGCTTTCCATATCCGATGCCAAGCACGTACAAAACATAATATCAATATTCATCTAAATCGCCGAGATTTTTTTTGGATGTTGTCATGCTCATGTTGAATGTTTGAACCAAAACAGGAGCTGGAGACGCGGCTATAGCCAAGCAAAATTCAGTATAAATTCTCTTCATTGTATCGTGACGATATTCTAAATATCAATATGTTAAAAAGCCATGATAATCCCTTATATATTTATTATACCAATATTTTCTGTTACAAATTAAAATGTCTTCTGGCTCCACTTCATTATCGCCGGATACAGACGAACACACCCGGATACGATAATGAAGAGGGCATATTCGGCTCTATCCGCCGGGGTTCGTCTATGTCCGCCTGTGTCCGCCTCTGATCCGTGAATTGTCGGTTTTTCGAGCACGTATCAAAGGGAATCTCCGGGTGGATGCGTTGAGGTGCCCACATTATCGCCAGCGTTGCCAGTGCGTTACTTTTGTAACGTTTTGCGTTACTTTTTGACCCTTTGCGTTACTTTTACGTTACTTGTCCTAAAATGTAACTTTTGCGTTACTTTTTGGGGTAATGATTTTTTTAAATGAACTTACAATGGAAGAATATAAAATAATAACTTAGTGAAACGGAACGCAATCGAAACGGAAAACAAAAATTTTAAAAATAGTAAAAAATATGTCAATATCATGGCACGTCCACATATGCCGGTCCAGTGGCGGCGCTAGACCACGCGTGGGCGTCGGCGAAATTAGGTTCGTGAGGCCCCCCTTTTTCGGCAAGCATTTTTTACAAACTGAGAAGGGACATATTTAAGCGAATTCATAAAATTTTGAATACCTTACACCTTTTTTACACTAAACGACTCGTAAGATTCATCTTTGTAAATTAACGGCATAAACTCACTTGTATTTACTTCAACTTCGTGCCTTACGCCTCGATGATAGGTATATTTTTTAAATTCTGTCTAAGTGAGTATGAAAGGTATGCGTTTATCTCGCTCCGAGTGGTAATAAAAGCATTATTATCTGTAGGAGCGCGAGCAGCTCGCTGCGAGCGCCGAGAAAATTTCGAATTTTTCAGCACGAGTAATGTGCATTTAGCTTGCTCCAAGTGGCTAGAAAACTAAATATTCTTCTTATCTATAAAAGTGCGAGCAGCTCGTTGCTAGCCTCGAGAAAATTTTGAATTTTTCAGTACGAATAATGTACGCTTAGCTTGCTCCGAGTGGCTAGGAAACTAAATATTCTTATCTATAAAAGCGCGAGCAGCTCGCTGCGAGCGCTGAGAAAATTTTGAATTTTTCAGTACGAATAATGTACGCTTAGCTTGCTCAGAGTGGCTAGGAAACTAAATATCCTTATTTTCTTATCTATAAAAGTGCAAGCAGCTCGTTGCTAGCCTCGAGAAAATTTTGAATTTTTAGCTTGCTCCGAGTGGCTAGGAAACTAAATATTCTTACCTATAAAAGTGCGAGCAGTTCGTTGCTAGCCTCGAGAGAGAAAACACAAAAATTCAAATAATAAACAATATACAAGAATTGAAATTGTAAACAAAAAAGATAAAGTGTCAAAATATAATACGAGAAAAAAATGGGAATGTCTTTATAATCAAAATAATGTCAATATAGATTAAAATTAAATGTCAAAATAACTTAACAGATATAACAATAAATGTCAAGAGTTCAGGTTAGAAACATTGAAATCTAAATTAATTTGTTTATCTTCCAAAAAATCTCTCACTGAATAATAACATTTCATAGCTAGCAACTGTTTTAATTTTTGTTTGAATTTATTTACAGGTAACTGTCTTAGAATTTGAGGGAGTTTGTTATATATTGGCAAGGAAACTGAATTTTAAAATTAAATATTTTATGTAGTAAGAGCGCAACCAGAGAAAATTTTGTATTTTAACTCGTTTTAAGAGTCACGAGATTACAATAATTTTGCTAATTAGAGAGCAAGCAGTTAGCTGCGAGCGCCGAGAAAATTTAAAAAAGAGTTTGCTAGCCGCTGATTTTGACAAGAAAAAATTAAGCCACATTAAATTACTTAATTTTCATGGCTCCCATGGCCGCGAGGCCCTAGATCAGCGCCTAATATTAACATGGAGTTAGTAGTACCTTTATATAGTTCGAAAGGCTGTATGTCGCTATTTTCGCCTTCCTAAAATATTTTAAGTCCTACCTAAATCATTATAATACTTGAAAAGGTCTTCTTTTGATGCATTTTGATCTTTTTCTTTTTGAAGCCCTTAAGCACTTCACAATCACTTAACTCGCGAATATGTTTAAAAAAAAATTAATAAATAAATTTTAAATAATTAAAAATTTTGCGAGGCCCCCTCAAGCGCGAGGCCGTCGGCGGTCGCCGACGTCGCTGACGCCTAGCGCCGCTACTGTGCCGGTCAATGACTCTGCGAGTCGTTGCGTTGGCCCAACATTCGCCCGAGCGCACAGATTATACATATATGTGCACTTGGGGCATAGATTATATAAATAAAAAAAAAAAAAATTACTAGTTTAAAGTAATTATTCACACAAAATGGCTTCAAATGGTCCATGATTGATTAATATTCAAAATATAATTAAAGTCGTCAGCTATGGAGCCCAAAATGTATACCAGAAATTTACCGGAAATACGGTTTTTTCCAGTAAAACTGTAAATATCGTCTTCGTCTACATTCGTCAATAGACAAAAATTGCTCGTCCATAGACAAAACCACACTCGCCGAATCATTCGCCGGTAAATGTGGACGACCCATTAGAATAAAAAAGTATAAGTACCTATATTTAAATTGAGTAGGTAAGTATATTACATTGTATATAAATTGTATTAAAAATCGTGTTTTTTTTTTTTAAATGCGTTACTTTTATTGTAAATGCGTTACTTTTCGAACCTGTCTGCGTTACTTTTGAAGATAGGGCACTGGCAACACTGATTATCGCCGATCATTCATTCGCCGGCGGACAGTGCAGCGTTGCACTCGTGTGTATTTTATAATTTTATTTAAATATAGCTATTCAGCACGTACTTTAAATGGCTAATGCTAGTGGGTGGTCAAATGAAGAGATTTTCTATAGATTATAGATACCTACATCATAAATAGGTTATGTATTTAAGTTACACCAATCGCTAAACTTATTTTCTATAGATTCACCTAATGCTAGTGGGTGGTCAAATGAAGAGATTTTCTATAGATTATAGATACCTACATCATAAATAGGTTATGTATTTAAGTTACACTAATCGCTAAACTTATTTTCTATATAGATTTTTTTCTCCATTTCTTTTTACAACTTTTCGTTGAACCACATTTACATAGTGGTTATACCTATACCGCTATTAAATAAATTGTCGCAGCAGCAACACACTCCACGTCCATCTTGTACGGTGGACGATCAACAAAGTGATACCCTCACGTTTACCGCCGATAATGTGGATGCTTGCACAGGCGCGGATCCAGACCATGATTTTGGGGGGGGGGGGGGTCATCGGCTAGAATTTTTCTCAAACTAAGAATTTTTTTGGGAAACAACTTTAGACTTACAATGTTGTATACTTTACACCCTTTTACACTAAACGTTTATAGATTTTCTTACTTATAAACGCGCGAGCAGCTCGCTGCGAGCGCCGAGAAAATTTTGAATTTTTACTCCGAGAGGCACATACCCGAGGAACATTCTTAATTATAAAGTGCGAGCAGCTTGCTCACCCGAGAAAATTTTGTATTTTTCAGCATGAAAGATGTGCGTTTAGCTTGCTCCGAGTGGCAAGGAAACTAAATATTCTTATTTATAAACGCGCGAGCAACTCTCTACTAGCGCCGAGAAAATTTTGAATTTTTCAGCACGTAAGATGTGTTTTTAGCTAGCTCCGAGTGGCAAGGAAACTAAATATTCTTATTTATAAACGCGCGAGCGCCGAGAAAAATTTGAATTTTTCAGCACGAAAGATGTGTTTTTAGCGTGCTCCGAGTGGCAAGGAAACAAAA
The DNA here is from genome assembly GCA_947507615.1 of Hemithea aestivaria. NCBI lineage: Eukaryota > Metazoa > Arthropoda > Insecta > Lepidoptera > Geometridae > Hemithea > Hemithea aestivaria. Next base: position 10,771,502 of record OX382323.1, read on the forward strand.
TATTCTTATTCATAAACGCGCGAGCAGCTCTCTGCGAGCGCCGAGAAATTTTTGAATTTTTTAGCACCAAAGATGTGTTTTTATTTAGCTTGCTCCGAGTGGCAAGAAAACTAAATATTCTTTTTATAAACGCGCGAGCAGCTCGCTGCGAGCGCCGAGAAAATTTTGAATTTTTCAGCACGAATGATGTGCGTTCAGCTAGCTCCGAGTGGCAAGGAAACAACATATTATCTTTCTTTATAAAAGCGCGAGCAACTGGTTGCGAGCGACGAGAAAAATTTTAATGTTTTAGTACGAAAAATGTGCGTTTAGCTTCTTCTTTTCGAGTCGAAATGTTTTTTTTTAAGATCTATACTTGCTTGGACCAGTAGGTGGACAGAGCTATAGCGTGCGTTTAGCTTACTCTGAATGGCTTGGAGATTAAATATTCTTATTTATAAAAGCGCGAGCAGGTCGCTGCGAGCGCCGAGAAAATATTGGATTTTTCAGCACGAACAATGTGCGTTTATCTTGCTCTAAGTGGCAAAGAAACTAAATACATATCCTTATTTATAAAACCGTGAGCAGCTCGCTGCGAGCGCCGAGATAATTTTGCCTTTTGTAAATTGTGCCAAAATATTGACTATTATATTATACGTGGGCAAGTACCTCGCTGCAAGCCCAAAGGCTGAGCCGCAAGGACAACATAAAGCGCGAACAGCTTGCAGCAGTTAATATAAACCAATTAATCCTAACTATGAAAGATGCTGAACAGCTTGCTACGAAAACCTATGGATAAATTGTTGGCGAGGACCGAAAAAAATTAAGTACACAAATTACTCAATGCGCTATCAACAGCCAAACAATTTTATGAACTTGTACGTTGCTAATAAAGAGAAAATTTTCTATAAAAGAAGCTTAAAACCAATCGATATGACAGGATTTTTTTCCGACTAGGATTTTGGGGGGGGTTATGACCCCCTTGACCCCCCCTGGATCCGCGCCTGTGCTTGCACGATGTACGTGCCGTATATAGACAAACACACGGATAACGAGCATCGGCGCTAGTGTAGTGGCTGCATTCAAGGGTGGCGGATGGCATGCAACCGGCTACCAGATAGATCACGCATAATATAACGGCGGTTACGCTTTACACACGCTTCATAATAATTGTAATGCTGCAGTTACACTATGCGCCGAATGACTCGCCGAGTCGTTCGGCAGTACGGTTTTGCATATGCACAAATGCCCACAAGTATAACTCGGGGTTATTCCGGGCCAAAATCGTCTCTCTTTTTGTTAACGTCCACTGTCAAATTATAACATTTTTTTTTAAGTTGAAAATTCTTACTACACCAGTACAAAATCAAATTTAACAATTTTTTTTAAAATTTAGCATTTTTTCGCAAAAAGTGTAAAAATGTGTTTTGGAACGAAGTTCCTTATCGCGCGTTGTGAAAGGGGGCTAGACGGACAAAATTCTTACGAAAAGTTGTCACGACACTTTTTGCTATAGTAAGCTATTGTAAGCTGTGCGGCGTGCGCATGTTTCTCTGTCTCTCTCTCTCTCTCTTATAGAAAGCAAGCCAGATATTTTCATTAATCGAAAGGAACTTCGTTCCATCCTAGTGTCCCTTAACACCTCTCAAGTTTTTTATAGGTTATTTTATGGTTACGTTTTGCTGCGCTCTCGTCTTTTTTCGCAAATTCTATGCCCCGGAGTCATTCGTCTTTAGACAAAAGTTGTTCATGTAACATGTATAGACAAATAATTGAAATTTTAGGTCATATACTAGTTGAATAACATTGTATTGTCTCAAATTGCTCTAAAATTTTGGAAAAAAAACGAAACACATAGGTATTATTGTCACAGTGAAGCAGTTTGACACAAACAACATAAATCGGCCACGCTGAAAGGGACGGTAAAAAATAGGTTCTCCTTTTTCTTCACACAGAATTTTCCCTATTGCCATCACACTCACACATAAAATGGGTACTTCTAGTTGTATTACTTCTGTGCAATGAACAATAAGAAAACAAATGAAAAATTGCCACGCTTGAGAGATATCATTTTATATACTTAAAACGAAAAGAGACCGATCCATACTATTCCTTCATCATTGACCAGCGCATAGTGTGACTGCAGCATTTTTAATTTTATGCGTACGACGCGACGTTTGTAGGGGAGGAATCGTTAACTAGGTGAGGGGCTTATTCAGAATGCGCGATAAGCAATTCATAACAAGCGCATTAATTTCTTGACCATTATAAATTGAAAAAAAAAACTGCTGCCCTTTTTTTTATTTAAAAACTATAATTCCTATTAATATTGGGTTGCATTTCTGCCTCTTGCTATATTGCTAAGATGTTGCACTCTTTTACACGTTGGCGGAATGTTGTAACTATGCTAATTCTCATACAATAAAAAAGGAATTGAAATTGACGTCTTTTTTGACAGCAGTGGCTGTCACTGTCATATCAATCTTAAATGTCAATTTATGTCATGCGTGTCCCTAGCCCCATTGGTTTACTTTATTCAGCTTTATCATTAAAAAATGTTTCTTTTATTTTTATTTAGTTAGATACGTATTATAATCAACATTACAAGTATTTTAATCTAAGCCACCCATCAAAGGAAATTATATTACGACGTGTCAGTAATAAACTTTTAAGAAATAATAGTAAAATACCTATGTATATACCTACTTATAAAATCTTAAGTGATTACGGTGATAATAATGGCATATCGAATCTTATTAGTGCTTATATTAGCAATAATATCAGTGAGAACTGAAGAAGAAACCTCCGGAAACCGTATGTCGAAACAGGAACGAGTTGACTTGAGGTAAGGAAGCATATAAGTAACATTTGTAAAGCTTGTATTGTTTGACCTGGAATCATACAATTTTTATTATTTTTTTAACATTTAGGGAAGAATCAAGGAAGATGTTCTACCATGCGTATAACGCCTACATGGACAATGCATATCCTGCAGATGAACTGATGCCTTTGAGTTGTAAGGGAAGATGGAAAGGTATTACACCTTGCAGAGGGGATATGGATGATGCTTTGGGGAAGTAAGTATATATATTGTACTCTTTTTTATTAGGAGCAGTTTCTGCTAGGAAAGTGGCCAGTTATAAATAGGTTTCAATGGATTTGTAGTTCTATTAACATTATTATTCACTTAGGTAAATGTGAACATACTTGGAAAAATCTGGTCTGTTTGTAGGAGGGATATACTAAATAGTATCACTCTCTTGTTAATCATCATGCTAAAATGAAATAAGTACCTTCTTCTTCCTACCTAAATAAAATGAGATTTATTACCAAAAAACATAAATTTTAAAATTTACAACATTAATGTTGTTATTTGAACATAAAATGGCCAGTTTGGATATAGGTAAAAAAAAAACAGAAAGAAGATTTAAAAAAGTAGGTGACTATATCAAGTAGTACCTAACCTACAGATATTGTACCTAGATGGGGCAATATTATAGACTCTCATACATTTTGTTTGGCTAACAAGTGTAATTGTAGTTACCTAAATGTTTTATTTCTAGCCTTTATATTGTAGAAGTTACCAGAGTATGACAAATTCACATAATATTCAAAACATTTCTCGTAGTTGACTCTTATCAACCTTTCTATAGCTATATGTAAAACCGTGAAAACTTACTGATAATAGAATAATTGCTACTATGTTATACATTTTAAGCCTCTAGGAGTAATAAAATTCATACTTCTAAATATATAAAAGGTTGGTTGTCTACTAGTTCTGGTTAGCTGATTTTCGCAATTAGGCTTCAGAGCCCATTTTGCGTAAATTTGATTGACTAGTATATCAATACACAGTCCCAATAACTGAATAAATAAGGTTGAAATTTTTTAAAATAAGTTTTACGATGTTTCAGCCTCTACTAAGAAAGGTATTTTCCACATGAGTATGTATAACTAAATAGTGCAAGGGCCTGCGATCGGCAGACCTACGTCATTTTACACAAATTTTCAGCTTTTATTAAATGACTAAAGGGGAGGCCTATGTTCAGCAGTAGACATCCTATGGCTGAGATGATGAATGATGACGATGATAAAATGATAAAGGTCTGCCAATCGCTGGCTCTTGGGCCAATAGGGCCAAACCTATGTACCAATATCACTAAAAAAAATTAAAAATTCTTCTGGGATGACAATTGTTGTAGTTCATTATAATATTAATTAGAGTATGACTATTTGTGAAAAGCAAGCATCAGTGTTTGGCCAAGTCCTCAGTATATTTCTAAAAATCTTTTTATTTATTTCAGTTTTTCCCTAACGTTAGTGGATAGTTTGGACACTTTAGTTGTGATGGGTGACTTCCCAGAGTTCAGTCGAGCTATCAAACTCGTCATAAATGACGTCACTTTCGACCATGATATTGTCGTGTCTGTCTTCGAAACGAACATTCGGATGTTGGGGTAAGTGAATTTGTACTTGTACTTTTTTTTTTTTTTTTTTTTTCTTTAAAAAAGGATGCAGATTTTCAGTGGCCCAGTGGTCATATGTCCTGCTTTTAATCCAGAGGCCCTAGGTTCAAATCTCAAGTGTGTGGTAAAAAGTTCGCCTGGACGCTGCCATGTTTCAGAAGGCACGTAAAACTGTAGGTCCCGGCTGTTTCCTATAAGATATGTAGCAGTCGTTAGGTCATGTTGCAGGCCCTGTAGTAATCTCGGCGACCTGTAACTGCAACATATAGGTTGGGCACACAACCTATAAATTGTGAAAGGCTCTGACAGTGGAAGTAGGGTAACCTGTTCCTTTGGAGTATAAACCCTAACAGAAGATATAATGCGTATAAGTTTTTGGATGGAGATGCGTGATATTGCGTAATCTCACACGGTTTTTATCAAATTTACAAAGAAAAAAATGAGTCCAATATTTCTTCTACTTTATGGACAAAAAATATTTTTTTGTCAACTTCCTTCTTAAACATTAGTTATCTATTGTTTATCGTTTTGTTAGTGAACATCTGTCTTTTGAAATTTGTTTGAGTCAAATAACATACCTACTTAGTTGTTAAGTTATAGAATATAATAGTCCTCCTTATCGATTTCGACGACGGCGACCCGACGTGAATAATATATAGAAAGAAAAATCATTTATTTAACGGCTCATGAAAACAACGTAAACAACAAGACTCACAATAATATTAATGCATAATGAGCATGCACTATCGCACTATCGGCGGCATACCGCCGAATGGGAACTGGCTCAGGCATTGTGCTGCGTGTGAACAAGGCAACACACAGCGCTGGTATTCTGGCAGCCCTCATCGGTAAGGACGACAGTCCTTACATATAATAATATGAAGATTCTAATGGTGATGTCTAACAGAAAAAAGAAAATAACATACAAAGAAAATATCGTATTTTTCGATTCGCATAACAAAAACGTAGATGATCGTGGTTAATACAAACGTAGTTGTATGCAGTACTGACTTGAAGTTGACATTATGAAGTTACTTATTAAAATGTAAATTTCAGGGGTCTTCTATCAGCGCATGTCCTGGCCACAGCGCTGATGGCGGAGGTTCCCTCATTGCAATGGTACAATGGAGAACTGCTGGCTATGGCGGAAGACCTGGGCAAAAGGCTGCTGCCAGCTTTTAACACTTCAACTGGCATACCTCATGGAAAGGTATTATTTTATTCATATTTCAATTGTTTGTGCACAGCTATACTTCTATACTACACTAGATGACCCGCGCGCACTTCGTAGCGCGTGACAGTCAATTAATAAAGCGAAAATTTGGTGCTGCCATTTAGTCTGCGATGTTTGTTTAGACTGCGATTGTATTTCCATCCCCGCGACTTTGTAAGTGTAAATTAGGTATAGGTATAGCCCATGTTATATTATTATTTATTATACCATGGCTATAATAATAATTGCTCCCACTCTGGGTAGTGCAGAATATCGAGGTGGGTATTTCTACGCAGTTTTGTTCGCTACCGTAAAAATCAATCCATCTCTCCATAGTTAATTACAACTTAATCGGTTTTGCGGTTGTTGAAAGCCTTCACAAACTTACACGCCTCTTTTCAGGAATTAAAACTATTTGTCGTCCTTTCCCGGTAACTCTTTAACTTATCTGTACTTGTCTGTGTAATGTATAATGTTTTTATTATTTTTTGTTACTTATTTCTCACACTATCCTTTCCGCAACCTTTCCCGCGACTCAAATCAATTCCGTGGTTCGTGAATTCCCAATAAAACTCTGACCCTCCTTTCCTCATACTGGTTCACCCTAAAAATTAATTTCTGACATAAAAAAAACAGCTCATTAAACGAACTTAAACTATCATTTAACAAAAAACCAGCTAAATCGGTCCAGCGGTTAATGATTTAAATGAAAACGTTTTTCGAAAATAAATCCCGTTCTTGTGGGAATTTCACAAAACTCCTTATTATCGGTGGCCTACGTTACATAAAGCAGCTAAAACAAAAAAGCGGTTACCGATATCCTACACAAACTGCACCCCCCTTCACTCTTCTTAAAGGTTGATTTCTGGAATAAAAAATATCCCATATCATTTTCTATGACGCAATCTACTACCTATGTATCAAATTTTAATTTAATAGGCTCAGCGTTTCTAAATTTCCCATACAAACTTTGACCAAGATTTACACCACCCTCCTCCTTAAAAAAATTATGTTCCTAAATACAACTCAAGTACTAATCGTAGTAGTCGTGGTAGTATAGTAATCGTTTCCCAAAATTTCAGGGCAATCAGTTCAGCGGTAACGGATTTGCATTCAAAGGTTTTTTGGGAATCATTCCTGTGCCTGTGGAAATTTCGAAAAATCCCGTTTTATCGGTCGCTTACATTACCTAAAGAATACATTATCCAAATTTCAGCTAAAACAAAGAAGCAGTTAACGATTTCCAATTCGTAACATGTGTCAACATCCCTATTTAACCTCAAATTCACGATCCACATAATTCAACTTACCACCTTAAAGACAAATGCCTGCTGTTGAAATTTAATAAAAATTTGTCCAAGAACACGCTTTTTTTTGTATTCATCCAAGGAGAGCTATTGGCTACTACGTTGCCAGTATTAATTCGAAATAAGGTTGCAATAAAACTTATCAATATCCTCCGCGCCGACACGGCCATTACCACCTTAAAGACAAATGCCTGCTGTTGACATTTGCCCAATACGCGCGTGGTTTCCAATTGAATAACTTATTTTTTTACTTTTTTTTCATTTCTTTTGAAATTTTTCCTGAATTTTCTTTGCTATAAACCTCGCGGAGCCCGAGACCTTTCCAACGAATGCAAAACCGTGGAAATCGGTTCGTTCGTTCTTGAGTTATAGCGTCAGGGAGGAAAACCCGACTTATTTTTATATAGTAGATTATATGACTATTGAAGCCCCGCGCACTTTTTAGCGCCTAACAGTCCGTTAATAGATTTTTCATCCCACTATCTCGGAAAGTGTATTTTTATTCATCGATATCTGACTGGAAAAGTCCATTTTATCCTCTAGAGAAATTCAAATTTACTTAACCCTCTAGAGACAAAAACATAATTAAACCTATTTACTTCTACCTCTATGGTACCGAAATAAGCGTACAACTTTTTTAAATTTGTTAAAAACTCGGAGTAAGAACCTCTTTAGAAAACTTTTTTTTTTAATTTGCTTTGGGCGCACCATCAGCCTTACCAGTAAGTTACTTTTGTAACATATTACGTTTCTTTTGAACTATATTTACGTTAGTTTTTTAGATATAAGTTACATTTCGAGGCAATAATGTTTTTTTAATGAATTATATGGTACTGTAATAGTAAATAATAGTTGAGTTAATTTAGCAGAGTTAATAGAATAAGCCAATTTTTTATAACTTTATCTAGTTAGTAGCAAGATTTTTTTTTAAGTATTACTTTTTAGTAACTTTTTTATTAACGATTTCTCATTGTAATAAACTGAAAATGAGAAAATAATCACTAAAACGAATAGGTAGAGTGCTTTTCACGAAAGGAAACCTTTTTGCGGGACGCCACTATTGCACATTTTAAAAGTTTAAATACCTTTACCTTTTTAACGCCTCATAATTTCTCATATTTAATTTCTTAATCAAAAAGGTATTTATTTTATGTAACAAATAAAAATGATTCAAAATATGAAGTCCAATAATAATAGAATAAAAAATTAGTTCTGCTAAATTCCGTGGGACCTATTTCGTGAAAAGGACTCTAAGTAAGCGTACCTACGTAAATTAAAATTGAATACTGGTTATTTTTGAAGATAGTGCACTGGCAACACTGTGCGCATCCATGGTGAGAATGATTTTCATTTTGCCGCGCTTTTGGAAACCGGATGAAATGTTTTACTTTCTTGGTTAATAATTTTGCAATAAGTGCTAAACGCGTATTAATAGTGGGTTTAATAAACGTTGAGTGTTTGTGAATGTGATTTACTGTCGAAGAATGGAAAAAAGTTCCACAGTCTGCTGTTTTCAAGAATCGTCACAAAATGAATCCATGTAATTCGATAAACGCCCACTCTTTATCGAATATTGGAGGGAATATCCTCTCCAATAAACAATGAACTTAAAATTATTATAATAAAGATTTCGACTGAAGGACTTGTATCCATGGTCAGAATAAATTAAAAAAAAAAAAAAAAAAAAAAACCATGGTGAGAATAATTAAAAAAAAAGACTTTTAGCATTGAGTTATTTCCTCGCTGAGGGGGGATGAAAAATTATGTGTCACACTCGAGTGCAAAGATTTTTGACCTTGTGCTCTTTTGATTCCCTCGCTAACGCTCAGGATTCTAATTAATAAATCACTCGCTACGCTCGTGATTTAATTTTAGAATCCCTCGCGAGCTCGGTCATACAAACTGAGCACGCGGTAAAAAAGCAACTTTGCACTCTTGTATAATAAATAACTATTTGCTCTTTAATCTGGGGGCACGGTAGTGCCCCCGCCAAGTCGAGCGCGAAGCAAGCACTGCCGTACCATCCTTTACAGGAATCATTTCGCCGCACTTTCAGGCCCCTATTTGAGAACCTCTGGATAAGACCAGAACACAGAAATTTTAGTCATCCAGTAAGCTATAATTACATACTTAAAATCCAAAATTTCAAGTCTGTAGGTCATTAAGTTCCGAAGTTCGCATTTTCGACACTCACTCACTCACTCATGATCATCAAAATAGAACTAGTACTTCCCATAAACTCAGAGAGCTGAAATTTGGTACATACTTAGAATTTATTGTATAAGCCATAGGAAAACTAAAAAAACATGCAATTTCGGTCTCGTTTTCGAGATAATTCATCTGCATAAATAACTTTGTAATCTCATATAAATGTATAGGATTACAAAGTTACATTTGCAGTCAATGGTTAAAATTGTGTAAAGCTTTTATTTACTTTCACCTGTCTGTCTGTCGGCCTTATAGTAACCTTATAATATAGCGTTTCTACAAAAAGAAGTGAAATCCCACCAAAAACATTCTGTAAAAAACTAGCCAAGTCTCGATGGAGCTGCTTGTTTATCTCTAAAAAATAATGAAATCTAGACAAAGTCGTGCCAAGTCTAAGATTTCTTACTGCGATTTCTTTATTATTATAGTTAATGTTGTGTGACTTGGCCGTTGAAGGGTACACAAGGGGACAAAACCAGATGCTCCATGACACTTGGATCGCCTAAACACAAGTATTATTGAAATACGCAGCTTTATCAAGCCTACAATTGACTGGTTATTCAATCAACGTTTTCCAAGTGGCAATTTTCTATCATGAATGGTTAGCGGACAGATTGGTGCAATGGTGTCATGGAGCACCTGGTATAATACCCTTGTCTACCCTTCAACGGCCAAGTCACACAACATTAACTATAATAATAAAGAAATCGCAGTAAGAAATCTTAGACTTGGCACGACTTTGTCTAGATTTCATTATTTTTTAGAGATAAACAAGCAGCTCCATCGAGACTTGGCTAGTTTTTTACAGAATGTTTTTGGTGGGATATTAATTTTTATATAGTGGGGTTTGAAGATCATTGTTAAACTGCTTTTCGACATCAGAACTTGAATAAGACAAAGTATCTTTCAGCATTTAAAACTGTGGGGCTCAGCTATAAAAGGCATACCCTACTTACCTCATATTATCAACAAGTTTATTTACAGTCAAACAATATTAATCGAACGCGTTCCGTTTGGTTTCACCGACTTAATTACAGCATGCAGTTGCGCTAACATCCTTGAACTGTGTTTTGTAGCGATTTATATTTTTTGTCGATTTTATTTTATTGGACAAGTTTATTCCTTATAGTGACTTCAAAACATCATGCTACAAAACATTTAACATTGCTTTTCAGGTAGCATCATATTGGTATATCTTAGATCCAAGAATAAGCCTATTTTTAGCGAGTAATGCCGCTGAGCACAGTTATCTTACTAATATTATAAACGTGAAAGTTTGTAAGAATGTATGGATGTCTGGATGAATGTTTGTTACTCTTTCACGCCTAAACGGGTGGACCGATTGAGCTGAAATTAGAGATAGCTTAGAATAACACATAGACTATAGTACAGCGGGTAAAACCACTTTGCGCAGCTAGTTCTATCACATTTTGAGCGTGTATCGGCATGATGTTTAGTGAAGCCAGGGAGGGATCCCGCCTTCAAGGTTTAGCCTGCTACCTTTTACGCATCGTCGCAGATCGTGGTCAATGGCTAACCTGTAATGAATTGAATAAAAAAAATGTTTTGTGATTGTCAACAGATTAACCTACGTAGCGGGATCAAAGGGTTGTCCGAATCTCGAGAAACGTGTACCGCTTGCGCGGGCACAATGATACTAGAGATGGCGGCACTGTCCCGTCTCACTGGCAACCCTGTTTACGAACAAAAAGCACACAAGGCTATGGACCGGCTTTGGAAGATTAGACATAGGTAGGTGTATAATAGAATATTATTGGAGTATAATGCTCAAAGCTTCACGGATGTTAAGAAACACTTTCTGATTACGTCATAATGTCTTTCAACCCATTCAACGTTTGGCGGCGTAGCGACGGGACGACTTATAATGGTGTTCACTGGCGGATCCAGGATTTAGTCCTGGGGGGGCCAAGGTGCAGACGGGCAAAAATATTATAATCTTGACCATGAAATATGTGCAAAATTCGTACCTCTGCAATGGTTCTTGGGGGGCCAAGCTGAGAACAAAAAGAGTTTCTACTATCTAAGAAACCCTTTTTGTTCGAGAATGATCCTACCTCTATGACCATATTTACCTATGTTGATTTGTATAGTACCTTGTAGACTTCCTTTGCAGGAGGTCGTCTAGGTGGGTACCCCAACAGTGCTAGTTATTATTCTACCGCTAAAGCAGTGATGTGCAAAAATTACTGTGCTTTGGTAGGAGGGCACTGTAGCTAGTGAAATTACTGGGCTAAAGAGTCTTAACATCTTATGACTCTTGAGTAAGAAGCATTGGTGCAGTGCTCCTAGAATTTCACATTATTGTGAGATCTTAAGTAGCACTGTACTGATTATGGGCAGCGTTATCTCTTAACATCAGGAGAGCGTCTTGCTCATCTTCTACTTCATCAAATAAAAAAAAACCTATGTATTTTATTTCCAGGACATCAGATCTAATGGGCACAGTAATAAACATACACAACGGTGATTGGGTTCGTAAAGACTCGGGAGTCGGCGCCGGCATAGACTCCTACTACGAATATTGTCTGAAAGCTTACATATTGCTCGGCGATGAGAAATACCTGGCCAGATTCAATAGACACTATAACGCTGTGATGAAGTACATAAGCAGGGGCCCGGTTATGTTGGCAGTTCATATGCACAGGTGAGATTTGTGTCTTTTTATAAGTATTTTTTTTAGATTAGTGAAATGCTTGTCCTCCATGTGCCTCTTTATTCAGGTTCCAGAAAAAGACATGTTTATTTTTGTCGGGTATAATAGTGATATTCACCATTGCGCGAAATCCAATAGGCCCTGTAGTGTGTTCTTGTACCCTCTGGTTTTTTTAATACTTTAATATAAAACAATACCAATGGGCTATCGTGCACTGGTGACTATCACTGACAAATATAAAAAAGTCATAGGCTTAATAATAATTAAGTTTAATATAAAAATCTACATTCAAACACGCTCATCTAACGTCACTAAATAGATTTTCAATTTTTTGACATTATCAAAATATGTTTTTCTTTATTTTATAGGCCGCATCTAAAATCGCGTAACTTCATGGACGCCCTCCTCGCGTTCTGGCCGGGGCTGCAAGTCCTGCTCGGAGACGTCCGGCCCGCGGTCGAAACACACGAGATGCTCTACCAAGTTATGCAACGACACACCTTCATACCGGAGGCTTTTACTACTGACTTTCAGGTAACATTCACCTTTTGATGGACGTTAGATTTTTTTAACGTTCTCCTGATGGTAAGAAATAACGCTGCCTATAATCAGTACAGTACCACCCAGGATTCCACACCTTTCGATCCTGTGAGAGTCTCATTTAGTACCCTCCGACATATTTGATAATATCGTCTGTAGTTATAATTTATTTAGTATAGTAGTAGTTATAGTTATAATTTATTTATACCTAGCCATCTTATCAAGCAAAAACTTATCGGAATATTTCAAGGTTAATCTATTTGCGATATTATGTTTGTTGTTGTTAATTATTTGAATAGAGCTACGCTCCCTTCGATAGTTAGAGAGACGTTATCTAACATTTTTTTCCAAAATTGAGGTACATATTTATATTACCGGAATGAGGAAAAGAGACAAATCGACTAGGTGGGTACCCCAACAGTGCCAGTTATTCTACCGCCTGAGCAGTAATATGCAAACATTACTGTGCTTCGGTAGGAGGACACTGCAGCTAGTGAAATTACTGGGCTGAAGAGTCAAAACATCTTATGGACTCTTAAATAAGAAGCGTAGGGGCAGTGCACCTAGAATTTTACATCATTGTAAAATCCTGGGTAGCACTGTACTAATAAGGGCAGCGTTATCTCTTACCATCTGGAGAGCGTCTTGCTAGTTTTCTTACTTCTTTATATAAAAAAAAAACTATACACAACGATCACAATAGACCAACGATGGCCGCATGGTTGGCCTTTTGTGATCGCAGCTTATTTTGGTGAGATCGATTAGGCGCGGCGTTAAAGTTTGTTTATGGTAACCACATGATTTTAATTTCAGGTACATTGGGGTCAGCACCCATTGCGACCAGAGTTCCTAGAATCAACATACTTCTTACACCGAGCGACTGAAGACGACCATTACCTCCAAGTGGGGAAAACAGTGTTGAAAGCACTTCAACAACACGCACGAGTACCTTGCGGATATGCAGCTGTTAACGACGTAAGAACCAGAGTACACGAAGATCGAATGGACTCATTCGTACTGGCTGAGACGTTTAAGTACTTGTACATGTTGTTCAGTGAAGACAGTGATTTGCCGATCAAACTGGAGAATTATGTACTGACGACTGAGGCCCATTTCTTGCCGCTGTCCTTAGCAACGACTGGACGTAACGCTTCTTACTTTACGTTGAAGATTGACGATGAAGATGAGAATAAGTTGAGGAAGTAAGTGAATTTTCTATTACACTAGCTGAGCATGTAGTTTCACTCGCGTAAGTCCCTTCCCGAAGGAAAATTGGGATGAAAAGTAGCCTTCGCGTTCTACCAAGTTTCCAGCTATCAACAAACAGGGTTTTATCGCAATCGCCATCGCATAAGCCCATGGGCTTAATTGAAATTACTGAACGTCAAAAACGTCAGTATCGCATCTTCCTACTTTTTAAATCTATGTAGAATACAATTCAATAATACTTTATTGCAAACCTAAAAGAAATTGTTTCATAAGTAGACAATACACATAAAGCTAAAGGTATATTAGGTGGTTTTTTAGGTTTATATATTTTAAGATGTTTATGTACGTATGTTTTTCTATTATTAAAACAACGTTTCGTTCCAGAACATGCCCAAACACAGCATCGTTATCAGCGGAGAAGGTCCGTCAGCCGATGCGTCAGTTGGTAGGCGTCAGTGCAGCGAGACCGCCCGCAAGGCTGCGTCCCCTTAACGACCCGAGACAAATTCACGCATTGTCTGATATGGGCATCTCTGTTCTTACACTACCCGATGGTAGAGTACAGCTGCTTTATACCACGTCTTCGGTATGTATCTTTATGATATTACTTTTTGTGGCAAATACCTTTATTGATAAAAACCAGTGAAGTGAGTCACTTCAAGTGAAGCTATAGCAGTGAATGACACTTTTATTTCACATCTAGTTCCTTAAAGTTATGAATACAAACGTTTTTTTTATAACAAAAATAGCCATTTATATGAGCTAAGTATCCTATCTTATAACGAGGGCTAGCCAAGCAGCTAGCAACACATCGACCCATTGGGATCTATTGTGTGCACCCCTTACTATTCCTACTCTTTGAAATTTGAAGAAGGTTTATTAAAGCGGTGTTCCCACTAAGAGGAAGAATATAGGCACTCCTCCGGTTTGGGATATGCAGCCCCAAGGAGGCTCATGCGTTTAGTAGCCAAGAAATCACATTCACACAAAATGTGCTACTTTGTTTCTCTAACATCACCGCAGGCTCCACAGTCGTTTATTGTAGTCAACCTCATTCTGAACAGCATGTCGTTGGTTTCATAATGCCCAGTTTAGATACCAATGTTATCTTGTCCTTTGCTCCTCTGTAGCTAGTCTGTAGCCTAGGAATTAAGAATTTCTTCGAATGCATGCTGGCAGACCCATACATGGTTCAGGTCCATGCATTTGGTGATCTTCTGGCAAGCTTAATGTGCTATGTAAAGTAATTTTGATTATTCTTCTAATTACAGGCAAAATCGGAAAAGGAAGCGGCGGAGGGCATGACGTTTATGCGAGAAATGTCCAAATGGAACTCGCTGAGTGACGCAGAGAACGGTGTGATTTCCTGTGGGGTATACGCCGGGGATAAGCTAATGGTGGCCGGACCGGCGCACTTTGGGAAGGAGTTGATCGGCAATATACGATACGCTGGTACCGCTAATGTGGTTCAACCCTTTAATGCTTGCACTGAAGTCACTAACCCACAGGGTGAGTTTTATAATAATAATATTATTATAAAATATAAAATAATATTATTAAATAATATTATTTCCTAATGGGACGGAAGTGGCAGGTGCCGTAGTCCTAGCAAAAGCCTCATTAACCATCCATTTAGTTCCATTAATTAGCAGTAGTCCTGTCACTTGGCGGAGACTGCCTTTGAGCCCATTTTCTATGGATGGACTCACAGACAGACTCCAATAAGTGTCACCCATTACATTTATATTAAAAGCTCAAAAGGGCCTCTGCGCGTTGGACTTTTTGTCTCCGTGTACGCCTATAAAAAGGCCCGGGGTAAGCCCGTGTTAAAGAGCGATATTATTTATAGATGGACTCAGAGATAGAGTCTGATAAGTGTCATTGCCTTTAAAGAGGGAGGGATTTATCCCACCTTCTAGGTATAGTCTGCTCCCATCTACGCCCGCATCATCGCTTAACATCACGCGGACTTATAATAAAATAAAAAAATTAATAGCTCAAAGATTGTTTGACTTGTCGTATTTTTGGCTCTATGTACGAATATTAAAAGCCCGTTTAAGATCAACATTATAATAAAAATATATAAAAAATGTTGCCTTTATGTCTCCCCGAGAAAATGTTTGGGGTATTTACATTGATGACGAGTCATTGTCTGCCCATTACCCAAACCCTATGAGTTTCTTGACCGTTTTTCTCATAGAGTTGGTTTCCAAATGGTCTGTAGTCTTATAATAAAACTTTAATTATAAAACTAACTTGCAAAAGTGCTCCATTGGATTATATTATGCATTTTGAATTTGAATATGTCACACCTAATTCGCCATCAACTTTTTGAATTGGTTACAGAAATCGACGGCGAGTTTGCAATAGCAGTCCGAGGGCAGTGCACATTCGCGGAGAAAGTCCGCAACATTCAACGCGCGGGCGCAACTCTAGCTATCATTGTAGATAACGTACCAGACTCCACTCAACACGCCTCGCCTATCTTCGCCATGTCCGGGGACGGAAAAGACGACATCGTTATCCCAGCTGTCTTCTTATTTTCCAAAGAAGGAACCTTCTTAACTGAACATCTAAATGCAGATCCAGATCTCAAGATCGTCGTCGGTGAACTCAAGTCAATGCGACGCGAATTCGAGAATGTTTGCGAAGAAGACTGCGAGTCCTTACAACCGTCCACCGCCCCAGCCGATAAAGAATCCTTCGACCATTTAAAGAAGGTTTTGAGCCAGTTGGTTGCTCAATTTGAACTATCACTCGCCAACGAAGAAACTCCGACCAAGTCGTGGCACGAACTGGACAAGCAATTGAAGCAGGACAATAAATTGCTAAACGAAAAACTCGCCGGTGAATTTAACGATGCAGAAATTGGTGCGATCAATCAAAATTTGCGGGAATTATGGGAATCTGATTCTGATACTAGTAATTTGGTTGGTGTTGGTAAGTGTGAAGATATAACGGATTCGCACCAAAAAGATCAAGATGAAAGTAGTGTGATAACAGAATCACCTCAAGAAAATAATGAATTTTGCGCGGTTAAACAAAACATACGGGAACAAAGCGAACCTGAATCTTCAAGTCATTTGGTTAGTAAAAAGAAATTGCCTCAAAACGTGCAAGATGAAAGTATAGTAATAACGAATTCGCCTCAAAAAGACAAAGAGGAGAGTAGTACAATAACGAAATTGCCTCAAAAAGATCAAAATAGTTTATTAACGGATTCGCTTCAAAAAGATCAAGATCAAGTTTGACATAAACTCGTTGAAATTGTGAATATGCATTGTATAAGAACGATAAAGTGTGGCCAAAATGTTAATCAGTCGCGTTCCTGATGAACTGATGATTCCAGGCTCAAATCTCTAAGAAATTAACGATCGTCCAGTCTTATAATACCCGCCGTTCCGCCAAATGACAGGAACATTTTATATGGCGGAGAGGTGCATTTATAGCCTGAACGATGATTACATTGTATATAGGTATGAGATTGTATATATAACAGTGTACATTCATACTCGTTGTAAGTGTAACATACTCGAACCTTCTATTCGAGGGATTATGTGCCTTTCAATAGTACATTTTTAAAATGTTGATTTAGATTTTTTTTATTAATTTTTGTTTTCAATTTTAGTGAGTTTTTCATTTTAAATGTGTATATAATTCTGAAATTTTTTATAAAATATTTAAGGCGTACACTGTTGTAAGTTATAAGTGGAGCTCTAAAATAATTATTTCCTTATTATTTTTTTAATGTGGATCCTATACATATATAAACGTGTATTTTATCTGGCTTCACGTATAACTTATAAAAGTGTAATTTGGCATTGTACAGATTTACATTTTAAATTAGATATATAATAAATTGCATCGTGCATACATCGTAGTTATTAAAATTATTAGTAATGTAGGTATGTATATTTCATATGTATTTAAGTTAAAAGTAAAGTTATACTTACATAAATTGAAGTTTATTTCCATCATATGAATAGGTAACACTACAAGTAAAATAGAACACTACTTCAGTTGGTTAGGTTAAAACTAGTTTAGCCTGGGTGAAACCAACCTTTTAAGATATTTCTCAAGAGATATATTTCCTGATACTTATAATGTCTGCGAAATGCACCCAGTAGCCCAGTAAAAGAAGGATTGTGGATCGAAAAGTCGAAAGCAGAAAAACTAACTTAGAGACTTTGTTTGGACTAGTTAGGAGATAAACATACTAAAAGTCCCCACCCCTCCGAGGTGAGCCCGAGTGGGGGAGGCTGAAGAATGTCCCATTTTTAGGTTTTTTGCTTATATGTCAAAAACTGCGCGTTGTACGATATTTTGTTGTACTACATTATAAAAGCTCATAAAATTTCCTACAACTTTGAGATATGTCTCAACCACGACGTTGACAACGTCGGGTACTGCAGGCGTGAACTCCTGATGAAGGACATCGTAATTGTCCGAAACCGTAGTTGATAGATACATATCTCAACGAATAATTAACGTGAGTACAGCCGTGTCGTATTTAAAATATAATATTTTTCTCAACCAGTCACAGTGTGACAGGATACAGTGTGACTCGTTGAGAATAAACCAAAAAAAGCTAGTACGAACTATTAAGAATAACAATTAATTTTGTAAAACATTTTAATACCAAAAATACGTGAACAGTTTTCAAACCAGTTACATATTATAATAAATTAATTATAGTTCGGTTTGAGTGCCGACTTGAGCCTCCTCGGCGTATGTGGGCTGTAATCCGGAGCAGGCACGGGAGGAGGGGGCCACTGACCTCGCCAGTTGTCGTTCGCTGGGGAAACTGGGGGCTTCACTGGCACCGGCCTGCGGACCTGTATCAGAAGCATTTTATTGCCATAACTGCATATTTGGCAAAGATTGAGTTATGTTGACATAACTTTTGGTACCGTAAACTTAACTGTACCGTAAACAACTTTGCCTATCAGTCCCAACAATGTCCCCTACAAAAATTTCTTTCATTTTCTTGACGCATCGTTTAATGCACATTATTGAAGAAAATTTTACCACTGTACTGTAGTGGTAAAAATTCTTCTATGGGTCAATTAAAAAATAATGAATTTCTTAGGCAATATTGGGACTGATAGGAAAATTTGCAGCAGTTCTTGCTTCAGTTTCGAAAGACATTTCAGAGGTGGCTACTATTTAAATATCTACTATGACTATATTACCTCTTCAAGATACGAGAACGGGCGAGCTCCTGATGTGCTGGGTTGGGGCGGGGCTGGTTGAGGTGACGGCTGGTGGTTCCACGAGTCAGAGCGACGGAAACTGCCGGGACCGCGGCTGAAAAGTTTTTTATGAAATCAGTTCGGAGAAGTAATACCTATAATATTTTAAAGAGTTGGTGTCGTTTTGTAGGAAGGTGCACGTTTGGAGTACGACAAAATGCCGTTGTCATAATAATTAAAAATTAAAAATATAATTTACATTTTGAGAGCTTAATGGGAAAATCAGTGACGACGATTCTTGTTACGACGATAATGTTCCACAAAACAATTTTATTCAAAATTTATCATTTCAATGAATCTCCGACTATACGGTTACGTATACACTTTGTGGCAGTGCGGTCTGCCGCAATTTCTATACGCACTATGTTGCGGCTGCAGCACTACCGAACGGTGACTATTCGCAGTTCCCGGATAGAACCGTGCGGCTAGCCGCAAATACAAACGCGAGTTACCGACGGCTGACCACATATTGCGAACTTAGCTGAAGGTAGATAAATAAATAAACCTTACGAGTTATTGTAGAAGTCGTTGCGGTTTACAGTACGGGGATCCTCAACATAACCATTATTTCTGTAAAAAAATTGTAAAATAATTATGACGGAAATTGGTTCATTCCGATGCTTATAGGTACATATTATAATGGATTCTATTTAGCTATAACATAATGATAAATTAAATAGGTACCTAATTAATTTTATTTGATTTCTTACCCGCGACCGAAGTACAAATCTGGTTGCGACCAGCTATCTTCGTTCCTACGAGGTTGGCTGAAATGAAAATAAAAATAGTATTTACCTACTAACGGTGGATTGCATAGAACTTCGTACCTTTTGAATACCAAAAGTAACAATGCGCCTGTTATTATGGGCAGGTGACAGGTGTTATCGTTTAACATCAGACGAGGGTCGAGCTCGTCTATTTCATCTGCTTGCATACTTATTATTGCTTCATAGCTGCCACCTAATATATAGGTAGTAAGGTACTTATGTATTCACATACATATGTAGCTTATTTTTGTATAAATATTATTCTGATGAATGTCTAGATATACTCACTCGAATGCATTTATTGCGCCAACTTTGTGAATGGCATGCTGAAATAAAATTAAAAAATAATTAGGTAGGCTCCTAATAATTTATCCAAATCATTTTTGCCGAGCATAGGAGAGTGAACAAAGTAAATTTTTATGTAAGTATTCACTCTTCCCCAAGTCTCAAGGCCTCAAATTATTTAGGAACGATTTCTTTGCATGCTGACAATGTTAGATAAGTAATACGTCTGCCCTTTGCTCAAGAAAGTATACCAGAAGGTTTAGAGTAGTTAAGGAGGTACACGAGTGCGTCATACGACAATCTAAAGAACTAGTAAGAGCCTGGAATAAGGGATAGGCTACTTTTTAGCTTGTTTAAATCGCTGGGCACAACTAGTAATATATTTGTTTTTGTGTAATCTTATGTCAATAAAAAAATACTTTTCTTTACCTATATGTAATTTTATATGTTACCTCTTGAATTTTATTCCCGTCGCGGTAGTCATATAGGTAGACAACCATGCAGATAATCAGCACCAAGTTGATCGCATGTATTGCGTAGCCTTTCAGAGCTATTGTCATGAGATACAACGCACCTTGGCGTATCATGTCCCATGAGAAGTTAACTACATAGTCGTACTGCAACAAAAAAGTTTTTATGGTGACTACATCATCAGCTTTCGATTGACATCTAGAAGGCAGGTATAGGCTCCCTTTAAATTTGCCACTTTCTCTCTAGCTGTCCTCAATCGGCTTCCCTCTATGAAGACTTCAAGGGCTAGGAGTAGATATAAAGTGCGTGGTCCTAGAAGTCATAGTTACATAGTGATCCCTTGCCTTGCCTACCTAAATATATAAAAGGAAAGAGTGACTGATTGACTGACTGATCTATCAACGCATTGCGTAAACCGCTGGACGGATTGGGTTGAAATTAGGAACACATGCTAAAAGGTTTTATGACATAGACCTTCGCTAAGAAAGGATTTTGCCGTGCGGGCAAAGCCGCGAGCATAAGCTAGTTATAATATATATTTCTCCATAACTCGAGTATATTCCTAAGAATGTGCAGTGTCATACCAACTGATGGGTTAAATAAGTGTAGTCCATTCCGACGTGTGTTGCAAAGGTTATGTCTACCACCAGTGAGCCGACCCATGATCCGATATACGCGTACACATACGCATTTATATACTGGAGAGTCTTGTCGTAGTTTATCACTGAAAACATATTTAATTTTATAAGCTTTATATGGATATGGAATACAGATGTTACGGCTAAAGTCCAAAGTGCGGCACCTAGGTTTAGCCGGTGAAACCTAGGTGAAGCCTACACCTAGATTTAACCGGCTAAACGCATAGAATACACCTCTATTACTATTTTCATATTACCTCTATAAATTACTCACATGCTATTAAAACGCAGGCTGTGACCAATGTAAGCACCGAGAAGCTTAAAGTGAGGCAAAGGAAAACGAACACAGTATGAGACTGTGTCAAGCTGTCCAACGGCGCTTCTAGTGGTACGTCCCAGCAGTCCTCGCCTGAAGATACAAAAATATTTTTTTTTTTTATACTTATAAACTGTAACGTGACTGCAACTCATATAGTCGTAATAGGAAACCAAAAAAAAAAGAAATAATAGAATAAGTAAAATTTTACAACAACTTTCGGATTTCCTACTATGATGTAGAGCGTCCGTGGTCGTACGTCTCGCTCTTAATCCGGAAGCCCTGGGTGAAAATCTTAATGCGTGCCAAAGTTTTCACTCGGAAGCTACGTTTCAGAAGGCACGTAAAACTATGGGTCCCAGGTGTTTCCTATAGGATAATATGCAGGAGGCAGTCCTAAGGCCATGTTGCAGGCTGCGTAGTAATCTTAGTGACGTGACACAGCAACATATGGGTTGGCCATGCAACCCATAATATAATTGTGGTCGTGATAACCAGTTAATTAGTTCAGATCGCCTTTAAATCCTAGTTTTATTATTTTTTCTTTAAAATCATTTATTTTTATGATTTGTATATTGTAATCAAACACACTTTACAGTTCAAGCAACCTTTGCTTATCGATGAATCAATGCTACGCGATACTAAGGCAACGGCGTAGCAAATTTTAATAACACCGTATATTTTGCTTTGATTGTAGACTGAGATAAAACATTATTTTATAAAAGTATGTTGAGTATAAAGGGAATCTCTAAGATCACCCTTTTAAGTGGAAATCAGTTGGCATCGTATATGAAGACTAACAATACTTGAGAACGAATTACATTACATTAGTAGGTATGCCTATAAATAGATACAAATTTACTTTACTTTTTGTTGTGTCGACACTCGACACAGTGTTGTGATTACGACTTTTACTCGGGTTACCGACAAAATCTCCACGATGTCACGTAATCGTCCGATTCACCAGCGGCAGTGCGCAGCGAGTGTTAAACGATCGCCGCGACTACGAGCCGTGATCTGCGCAACTTCATCATTATCATCATCATAAGTCTTCAATTGCCCACTGCTGGAAATACCTCTCTTTGATTATGACATTTTCCCCGTTCTTTGCCGCTCTCATCCATTCACTTCATCATTATTCATCATATTTCACATAGGCCTCCCTTTGACTATACCATTACACCATATCACGTGCCGTGCTCATCCATCCACTTCCCGCCATAATATCCATTTATCAGCTTTTAGTCGACCTAAATTCCTACGTCCTCATCTGGGCGTAGATCGCGCTCTCCTAATGTCACGACTTACTGACGCCCGCAAGAATCGCGCAACCCTAATGAGGGATTAGCATTAGTCACTGGATAAACGTCATGAACCATGGCCCAAGAACCAGTGATCGGCAGGCCTTTGTCATTTTATTAGGTACTTTTCAGCACTGCTATCATAACATTCTTATCGTAAGTTTTATTTACTTTGTATGTAGACTCTGTAAGTTGTCGCCCAGAATAGCTGGTTAGCCATCAAGGAGGAGGAGTTCGCCGCATCGCAGTCATAGCGGTACACTAATGCCACTGAACATAACACTATGTAGACTATAGACACCACCTGAAATTGTAACGTTTATTTAACAATTGGGTAGAAAACACTCGTAGATCTTTGTTAGAGCTCTCTCTGTCTTTTTTACTATATATGTATACCATGTTGCTAATTTAAAATTTCCCCAGTAGAAATCACCAGAAAGGGGATTTTTATTACATTTTTTAAAATTTCCTTCGTATTTTTTTTCTTGTATGGAAAAATCAAACACCAAAAATAAAGATATTATCTTATATAGGTACTTAAATCGCATCACACTAATTTACAATACACTAATCACTAAAGTCAAAAAGGAGTTTTAGTTATTACGCAAAAATAGCTGTATTGATCTAAAATTGGAGTAAGCCGAATACCACAAACCACATGACAATACCATATGACAGTGGACGTAGCTCTTCCTACGCCTCCTATTCGCTTTATCATTTACGGACAGAATTGAAAAAGCGCTGTTTACAATGCGCTTCATTGGAAGTCTCGCACTTTCACATATTAATTGGGACTTATTGGTTGAATCTACCGCATGAAAATATACCGTAGACCGTAACAAAATAATTGAGGCTGACGCCGTAACCGAAATCGGCAGTATCATAATATTATCCTATCAACGAGTATATCAATAGACCACCACCCAACACCCTGAATGTACAAATTATAATTCAAAGCCTATCTAGTCCTAACAGTCGCCGAGCTGAAAACGGCCAAGACGACATCATCATCATTCATCATCAATATCCTTGACTCTTTTCACTGTGTTTAGGGTGCTGCTTTATTGATTTGATTGAAATCTTTCTCATGTTTTACCAACGATGGGGAGAATGAGTCATAACACGAGGTAAACATTCGCTGAGCTTGTCTCGTTTATTAAATTGATATGGTGTGCGCAACAGCCTCTAGAAAACACGCCAACCTATAGAATATTAAAACATATTTGTTGAAATAGTGTACCCAATAAGCTGGGGGCACCTTAATTTTTTAAAGTTTTAATATTTAGGTACCTATACCACTACTTTGGGCTGACAGATAACTAGAATTTTAGTAAGCAACATGAATATAGGCAGGTAACTATAAGACAACATACTGGTAACGGAAAAAATAAATCGAAATGTTAAAATTACGCACTTCCTTTTTAAGTAAACCTAAATGACTCATTATAAGTAAAAATATACATGAAAGTAAAAATACTTACAATAGTGATACTGCCGGATAGGACAGATGTGAATATAAGGTTCGACGGCAGTTTTGTGTCGGGGTTGTTCATTTTGTCAATTAATGATCACACGTCATGTCGAGCTAGTGTTCGCATGTGAAGGGACTGTAGATACTAGTCCGTTAATCGCACCTTGATAATTGTTATCGATAATAATGTACACGCTATCTGCATATGAGTAGTTGATAGAATTAGCAATTGGATCGATCGATGCCGCCGTAATTCCATTTGGGTGTCATTTCCAAGAATTATGATGACCTAGGAAGGAATATACAGGACATAAGTACAACATTAATCACCTTTGTATATGAAACGTTTCAGAAATAACAAAATGTAAAACGTGATTCGAAACCAGGAAGCAATCGATCGTTATCTTGAAAATATTTAAACAATGAGTGATAATGTTATTTAATCCGATGATCACATTTCCGGCATTGCCTTAGCGTGGATTTACCCTTAATACTGCGCAGAATGATTGAACAGGCATATTATACCTAGGACATAATGACCCATGTCACTTCTATGAGGTCAGTAAAGTAGTCCAAGTGATCAATAACATAATGCAGGTATCTATTTATGTCTCATGTGCTAAGTGCTACAATGTTTTTCTTCGAAGTACAGGTTAATTTTTACAGCAGGCAAGACAACATGTAATATTATTATATAGGTAATTTAAATATTTGTGTATGATATCTAAGGCGCATTTTCATTGGTTAGCCCGAATGCGGGGACCCTTGATTTTATGCACACGGGCTAGGCTTCCCCACATTAAAGGAAAATCAGGTAGAGACATAGCCTCCTTTTGTTTAATTTATTCTCTTTTGTGATAGATTTGGGGCTGACTTTGTGACTTTGACAAGAACTAGAAGACAAGAACTTTCAAGAACCAATCATGTTCAGTGTTCAGTGACGTACCACCTGAGGTTATTTATTACAAAATAATTGAAAAATAAAACTATAACATTACAAATCATGTTGCAAAACAAATTATAAAACCCAAACTACACCCGTAGTCTTCAAATCATTGTACCATGTTATGCTAAGCTCTGAAGTATCCATCACCGCCGTGTTCTTTTTGCTATGGAGTTGGCGTATCGCCAATTTCTTGTATTCAAACTACTTGGTTTCCGGCAGCCACTCGCCCTCGTCGGTTGGTACAAGCGTGAAGTGCGCCGTCACCGCATCGCTGGTGATTTCTTCTGCCCTATTGAACGCCCTGCCGTTGACCGAGTACCCTCGCCTCAGTCTCGCAAATAGGCTCCTGAGCGTCCCTGCTCAGTTGAATACTGTGTTAGTCCTGCACCGACACCTCGGCCAGGATGTAGAAGGCATGAGCCTCACTATTTTCATCACCCTTTACACACTTCTCTCGATCGTACACACTTTTCGTGGGATTTATATCGAATGGAACGGAATAATTAACTGAACTTGTGACATTTTAATATAAAAATGTAACTTTCGCTATACCTAATTACTTTTTATTATTGTTATGGAGCCTCACTTCACTAATAGAAGTATGGCGACTATGTAAATTAAGATCCAAGTAACTGAGTAATTATATGAGTACCTACTCATTATCATCATCAGCCCACGATCGTCCTCTGCTAGACATATGCCTCTTCCGTGACAATTTCTTCAACTCGGTCCTTCGCGCTTATAATAATTAATAAGTAGATATTATAAATTATAAAAGCTAAATTTCGAATTATTATTAGAAATTAAGTGTGTGGTGCCCACATTTATAAAATTGTGCCTGTAAAAGTGACGTATTCTGTAGACTGAAAAATCTCAAGCACTGTTACCTCTATCTATAATGTTGGTTAAGTCGTTATAATCTTAAGTCCAATATTATTCAGCTCATTAGATGGTGATAAGGGATAATTAAACACATATTTATTATTTTATACAATTTAATGCAAAGATCAACAGAGAAAAAGCCGAATAATTTAATAAAACAGCTTAACAAAATCTCTAAATAGAGAAATTAAAGCAACGATAGGTATAAGTAATAACAGAAACAATTTTATAACGTGAACAATGCGTGCCTCAATGATTCACTTTATTTACTTCTCTGAAGTATTTGTTGAATACTGATTATACACGATAAAATATTTTCTGTTATCACAAAAATAATTTCTAAAAAAATACTAGAATTAAAAGAATACTTAGTAAGTTTTGTGTGGCTGACTCTACATATAACTCGGTGACACAAGCTGTAAGGTGCGTTTCCACCAGAGCTGTGCTATGCAGCTATGCTACGAAGATGTGAAAGCTACGCTATAAAACTATGGAACAGTTTCCACCAATGCTAAGCTATGTAGCTGGGCGAGGAAGATGCGCTATGTAGATGCGCGCGCACCACACGCGATGATCCATAGCACGAATCCGTAGCTCACATCCGTAGCACATATCCGTAGCACTCATTCTTTCATATACTAAAAATAGCTGAAGCCGTTTCCATCAGTGCTTAGCTATGTGTACCAATAAACGTGATTGATGGGGATATTAAACGCACCCATAGCAACGTAGCGTACCACATCTCTGGTCAACAGGCACCCGTACGCTGTGCTAGTAAATCGCGACAATACGTCGCGTTCTCGCAGCGACCAACGACTTTGTCGTCCGCTACACGTTCAGAGTTGCGCACAGCCAATGTAGAGTCAGCCTTAGACATACTAAGTTTTTAATAACTATGCTAGATTTAGTAATCAAATCGACAAAGTAATAAAATTTTATCAAGTTTGTTTCATAAAAAACAGTTGAGTCGATTTGCTCGCTCGAAGTTCTAAAAATAATAAAGTAAAAGAGTACCCAAGTTTCTAGCAGGTTATTAAAGTTTGTCCAGTCTAGTAAAACAACTCTCCTCCATACAAAATGTGACTTCATTAAGTGGAGTAGCGTGCATTTTTATAATGGACGATAGAAAACGACAACCAATTCCTTCTGATGGGCTTTGCACGTCTGAGTTATAAAAACTAATAATACTTATTTGAATACTTAATTAACTTAATCTGTACAGATGTCTAAAAAGGCCATAAATAAGTACATACTTAGTATCTAAAATCAAATCGGAGTTGCTTTTAACTAAAAAAATAACAGATTAATCAAAATGTCGCAAAAAATTATGGAGTCTTTAAATAGAACAAATTTCACAATAGCAATTGTGAAATTAAATGATATTTACTCCCCAAATTGCATAATATAGTATACCGATAAATTAAAATAATTAATTGAAGAATTATGATGTAATCAGTAGATTTGTATACGCGATGTGTCTTCAAGCTTGAATCCTTGTCTCATCGGCGTCTAGTATAACACATCAGACTGAATTAATGGCGCTGCAAATACAAACGAATTTACTCTAATAATATCTATATATAACTATTATAAAAGAAATAATTGAATAAGGGATCCCTACCCTACTCTTTATGATAAATTAGTTGGTGCCAACCAGTAGTAGCAAACCGCAATCTCTTGAAAACTGTAAAATATAAACGAACTATTCTAAAAATGTCACAATGACTCGTTCACTGATAAAATAAACATTCTTCAGATTTTTTCTTAAAATGTAAGATAGTCTGGATTTATATAGATTATATTGTGTACCTACATAACCATTCTATAACTGCATCTGTGCGCCAAACAAAATGTTTCTAATGATTAAAGGAACAACCTGAATTTAAAAGTGGTCGATCTCTGCTTCCTACTAACTACTACAAACGAGATTCTTAAAATATTTTTAATATTTAGAACAAAAGATGATAAATTGCACAGTAAATAAAATTATGATGTAAGGAACAAGACTACAATGATACATGATATTTTTATAATTATGTGTATAGGTGTACCTAATTCCGTTGAAATAGTGGTCATTTTGCGTAGATAATGTAAGTACATACTAGTGTTTGGCACAAATTGACCTGTGACCTGACCCACTTCCGCGCATGTAGGTATGAAACTGATAGATATAATATAAGAATAATTATGAATACTTACGTCGAGTCGATTGTGAGGCGTAATCTCTCTTTTGTGTCAAAGAACTGAGGCTTGAAGCTGCTCTATGGACCGCTGCAAATAAAAATGACTTAGTCACGTTTTTTAAGAAGATAATTTATGAATAACTTGTGTGGAATAACGTTTACCCTTTGAAAAGTTGGCAATCTGTAATTCCAAGGTCTATAAGCTGCCCTCATACCAAATTTCAGCTCAATAAGTACAGCCGTTTAAACGTGATGAGGTAACAAACATTCACGCATCCATACTTAGCATTTGTAATATTAGTAGGAAATAGGGTTAGCGGTTAGATAACTGTACCCGGCATCTGTTTGAATGTCAAGGAATGAATTATAGGGCCAGAACTTCCTTCTAAAAGTTTCATCATAATCCGATCAATTAATTATGGTTCCAAATATCCATATAGAGAAGAAACGTTAGAAGAAAATCGCATGATATCATAACGTCCGCAGTGCAGAAAAGACCATATTTGTAATCCGAAGAGGTTTTAAAATGTAGCACATAAGGCCTATCCCCGCTGTGGGCCAATGGCAGCTGACAATGATCATATGATGATGAGGCTAGACTTTCTGAGGGAAGAAGGTAAATTAAAATCTCAACTTACAAGCTTTTCTAAAGGACGGTATAGCGGAGTAGTCCGGTAGGGGTACGGGAGGGAGATCTTCGTCGGGAGGTAGTTGGTCGCGCATTCTATGCGCTGATGCTGGAATATACGCCCACGGCAATTGCCCTTGAAGCTCTGCAGTGGTACCTCGACGTCTGCAACGTTATAAAATGTTTGTTTTTAAATATAGTCTGAATTCCTAGCCGATTCTGGCCTATTTAGGCATATTTAGGTGGCCCAAAAGTTCGTACAGACCGTCAAATTCTCAAAACAAAATGTCAAAAGTACTTTTTTGTGCCCCAAGTAGTCCGCGGGCTTTATCGCATATAGAGGGTAGGGCTTGTTCACGTGAACGCGCGGGCGCGGGCGCGGGCGCGGGCGCGGGCGCGGGCGCGGGCGCGGGCGCGGGCGCGGGCGCGGGCGCGGGCGCGGGCGCGGGCGCGGGCGCGGGCGCGGGCGCGGGCGCGGTCGCGAAATATCAAACATATGACGTGCTATGAAAGTGTTCACGTACAACGCACGTGCGGTGTGAGCAAAGTCTGTCGCGCCCGCGCCCGCGCCCGCGCCCGCGCCCGCGTGTTATAGCGTGAACAAGCACATAGAATTTCGTCAATAGAGTGTTCTATTATTATGTATCAATCTTACCCGCGAGCGTCTGTGAGATTAGTAGAGTCAAGTTGCGGCAGAGACTGTGAGGTACGCGGAGGGCTGTTTCGACCAGCAGTGTCGATCACCGCCTGATCTAGCCTGCGTTGCTGTTCCGCGATCATATTCTCCAGCCTTTGGGGCAAAGATAGCAGGTTCTCAGGGAAGTTCACTGTGCGCTTCTTATCTACTAGCATCTCAACGTGTTGAGGGTGGACGTGTTGAGGGCGGGGGGACCTGTTTAACATTTGGCTGTTATAACTGCTATAGATTTATTAGGTAAATGACGAAACAAGAAAACTTACGACATCACTTTACTGATAGGCATGAAGGCGGGAGTCCACAGACGATGGCGGGAAGAGGTTACTTAGCAGCTAGAAATATCCGTCACCGAGGCGTTTATCTAATAAGCTGAAGACACTATTGGACTATTGGAGAAAGGCAATATTAGAAAACCAGCAGGAAAGGAGGAGTCAGGTGTACCGACAACAAAAATAACAACATACAATTAAAAACATAAAATTCCTACAATATTACAAAAAGATTAGCTGCCTGCGCAACTTTCTTGCCAAACTTACATTTATCATTAAGTCTACCAAATTTACACAAAAAATTTAAACGTTTCTGAGGAATTGGATAACAAACACTGATACTAGATTTTTATATTTGAGTTAAGTCGTATGTTATATGTTTGGCCAATTTGGCTGAAATTTGGACACTTTAGATCCTTGGGCACACCGGCTCGACTTATAAGTACTCTAAGTATCATATTTTATATATAAAAAAAATAAGTAAACAATCAAGTCTAACCTTTCCGGCGATGCATCCAACGAGTCTGGGTGCGACCTTGTCTGGCGTTCCGGCAGCCTGAAGAGGAACTCCTTCATTCTACGAAAGGACTGAGTTAGGCCAGCGCGCGGTATCCTTCCAGCTGCACGGTAGGCACTGGGCGTGCTAGAATCTTCCACGTCCACTTGATCGCTGCTTTCCCTCTCAGATACTGCTGCGGCAATTGGTGGGGTTGGCATTGGTGCGGGAACTGGGGCGGGCGGAGGTGTTGGAGCTTCCACTTGCTACACACAATATACAATACCCCTTAGAATAGAATAACTGACTTAAAACAAAAAAAGTATGATCAAAATGGAAAACTTCCTCCTACTTTTTCATCGGTTAAAATTGGTATATAGATCAAGTTTGGGTTTGTTTAAACTAGCGCCCAGCGATTTGACCCACTGAAAAGTGGCCTATGTATTATCTCAAGGTCTAATTGCTATCAATCAAATTAGCTTAATTCGTTCAGCTGTTTAAGAGAGGTATAACAAATAAGTACATATACACGTGCACCATACTTTTGTATTTACAATACACTGTGCCGAGTAATTTTCCAATAAAAAGAAGCCTTTGATAAGTGATTCCACGGTCTAAGCTTTCTTGTATACCCTCTGCCCTGGCATTATAGCGTCCCGCAGTGACACCCCCAGGAGGTATCACCGCCGCGCCCGTCTTCGGTGGGGAGTACCACCACATTAGGTCTATAACGCTTTTCTTCTTTTCCCAAAAAAGATCTAAGCTATGTTCGCCAAATTAAAATTCAATTGGTTCGTTTACGCGTGAAAAGGTACATTTTTACATTTATAATATAAGTATCAAGTGGGATAATCTAGTGCCTTACCACAGCGATGCTCTCCTTCGTATCTCTAGCAACATTACATTCGACGACCAGCACAATGACGAGGAACACGTTGACCACAAACAGTATAACGAATCGTGAGTAAAGCAGGACCATCGTCCACGAAGCCCAGGCAGTATTGAGATCCACATTGCCTATACCGCTGGCTGTGCCGCCGATGAAATCCATTATGTCTGATAAGGTCTGTAAGTAGTAGAAAGAAATTCATTTAAGCATAACAAGAAATACTTTGATTAGTAAATAATATAAGATGTTTTATGAAGATACCAGCTGTGCCCAGCAGTTTGAACCGCTAAAACGTAGCCGAAGCCTATGTGTTATTCCGAGGGCTAAATCACATTTTTTTAACGGCTATATTACGTTTGTTTTTCTGAATGTCAGGAAAAAGCTTATAGTATGGTGAAGATCTGCACTTTAAGATTAGCAAGTCCCCTAATATCGAAATCATTACAACAGTTCGTGGTATAACCCCAGGACCCCAGCTAAGATTGGGCATGGCGTAAGATTTAGGACTTCGCGTTGTGGCGACCACAATGCGACGTAAATGTCGCGACTTAATCGTGGGCGTATCGCGAGAGTACCTCATGCTCGTCAAAAGATATACTAACCCTCGTTTGAAACGTATCGTTAGCATAGGTGACAGTAGCCACCAAGTCGACGCCGCTCTGACACACTGTTACGATGATCCACGGCCATCTCACGTGCTTCGTGTGTTTGTCCTTTGCACCTCCCACTGCGAATTCAAATGATATTAATCCGGGACTGCTTGCGATAACAGAGTTTTAACACGATTTTTAGTAAAGCTTGGGCGGAATTAATAGGTTCGTCCCAGAGCATCCCGTTCCCTGAGGCCCCCTGAGCTGTCCTGATGACCCCGATTCCTTTTTATTGAAAAAGTCAATGTTTTATTTTTATTGGATTAATGACGCCAGGTTTAATCTGCTAACATCGCATTATCTATTAAGACGAGTTCATGGTCAATCTATAATGAGAAAGTAAAGAAAATAACTTGGCAAAAAGTAATATCTAAGTAGCTATTATATTATGTTTTATAGGTGTTTGGTTGATGTGCATTTTTCAAAAATTTTCAAAAGAAGATAATGAATCAAAATATAAAACGAGCTAAATAAAACCGTTTAAAAAAAAACGAAACCCAGAGTTCAAAACATTACAGTATCAGCCTAGTTAATATAAGTATTAAAATTACTTATCTTTAAACATATTTTTAACTACTTGTTCATCAGAAGAAGAGCGCGGAGTAGAATCCTAGAATTTGGAAGAGTGACGTGTTCTTGTATCGGCCAAGACTCAGTTTGGGTTACTTGCCGCTTGAAGTAAGTACTTACTCATCAGAATAACACTGGTGATGACCCAAAGGAAGCTCAGCCCGAGACCGATAGAGTTAATGATGAAAGTCCGGAACGCAGTGAGCGGTTCTTGTGTGAGAAGCACAAACGCTTGGTCCGCGATGCTGTCGATTGCTTGACCTATATTGATACGCGACCCACATGCACCGGGATCTGAAATTATACGTAGCTGTATTATGTAACAAAGTAATGATAAAATAGAAATTAAAACATTATGTTATTTCTATAGTAAACTGTGCGATTCTGTGTCAGGAACGTTCAGTGAACAAGGGGCCTGGCCTCAAGGGCCTCAAGGGGCTCCAGCCCCCAAAATCATACGTCTAAATAACTCGCTATTTTATTAATTATCTAAGTCAAGAAGTTCAATTGTCTAAAATTTAAAAAAAATCTCAATGCTTGGACCCATTTAGGCTACGCTATCTTCAATGAAACTTAATTTTTTCAACCTGTGTAAATCTTAGACTAGAACCATGCCTGTCGGACAGCCCTCTACCATTTGATGTCAGGAGGTGTTTGTCGATTGACGATTGCTGGTGTTAAGTATTTCACTAGAAATACGTTTGTGCTTTGTTACTCACTGTGAAAATATAGTATCCTGATGTATAAGAGAAGTGGGAATTCTTTCAGGAAGTCAATGACGCAGAAGTGTTGTGTTATTCCTAGTGTTGTGAGAATCATTTGAACTGCGGCTTGTAGCTGAAACAATAGTATCTATATTATGAACGTAATGGCAGCATTAAAAATTACTTATTGTATTAAACCGCTAAACAGTTTAGGATCAATTTTGCATTCAGGTTATGACATAGACATCCACTAAGTTAAGACTACCCCCAATTACCTAATTACTAATGATCTTTACGGGAACAATGTGGTAAGTATAAGTAAATAAAAAAAATTGAATGTAAAACTATTGATCTCGGTAGATTTGATTACGGGTGATCTTTAATTATAATTAAGGCTCCTATCTTGGCGCGCAACCATCTCGATCGCACGATATGACAATTTATAAATTGGTAGAATTTACTTTATGTAATTGTATTTTGGCAGTTTTTCAGGGGATGTGCATTTTATTGTGTTTGAAGCTGCGTAATTAAGTTTACGGTGCATAGTAATTTTTATATCGTAAAAATATTAATATACCCTAGCTGTCGATTACTACTGATATCTAGGTATGTATGAATCCACCTTTGAACGATCGCTAAATGTATTAAAGTACATAAAAACGTTCCTAAATAATTGTATCAACAATTATTTGTATACTTCACACATGAGACATACCAAATTGTTATCGCGAAAGAATTCAAACACTATTACAGCGGTTCCCAGGTGGAATCATAATTTTGATGACGAAAATGAGATATAGATAAGATAAAATGTTCTATGATACCAATATTTATTTATTGAGTTTATAGTTACATATATGTTTACAGTTCAACAATGTCTTATATGTTTAAATTACTCGTTTTACATCCGGTAGAGGGAACTAGAGTTTCAAATTGTACCTGACACCTAAACTAAACATGTTCCTAACATTTCGTGCATTATAATTAAACATTGGTCCACCACTTACTTATAGAGATAGTATATATATACGAGTAATTTGGCAGTTAATGAGCAAAGAGGTGTCATGGAATATCGCCAAATATATCCAATAATTTAATCAGGATTAGATATTGTGTGCCCTTTGTACTTTGAAAACTATTGTGTTTTATGAGATTCTGGATTTTTACAAGCTTTATATTACTTTCACCTGTCTGTTGTCTGTCTTTCTGTCTGTCTGTCTGTAATCAAATCTTACAAGTTTAATTTGACCCAGTTCCCGGTTTCCAATTGAGCTGAAAATTTGCATGCGTGTGTAAATCGGATGACAATGCAATATTTTTATGACATCGAGCTGATCTGATGATGGAGCTGGAAGGTGGCCAAAGGAACTCTGTCATAAAACAACGCAACCTCATCGAGTTTGGGCTCATTTGATTCGTCTTGACGAGTACTTTATGATGCAAGATGATAACAATAATTAAAGCTTGTTTTTAAAAAGTATTTTTTAAATTTCACTTGTTTATACTTGTAAATGAACGAGACGAGCGCGAGGCTTGTCTGATGTTAAGCGACAACCTAGGTATACGACCATGTCCTTCGCAACAATGGACTTGTCATCCAGAGATGTCGAGTCTCATAATCCCAGTAATTTCCACCTGAGCCGGAGCGGTCGCGGCAGTATATTCATAATATAATATGCCCTAATATCATTCTTAAACAAGGGCTAAATTTAACTTTTCACAGACGTACAGAGTATATATGAATGATCATAGAGATATAATATAAATGATCAGATATGCAAAGCCAAAGGGTTTCTTAACTTTAAATCTGAAGGTGGGTTACACGGTACACGTATCGAAGTATGTCATTGAGTCTATCGAAATATAGAAAATGTAGAGGCCCTATTGTTATTTTTGGCATGATCTAATTATTCTGGCAGTAATAAAGTACTAATTAGACGAAGATAAATGACCACAAGTATTTAGTTCGCCACACGTCATCAGCGACCACGAGGAACCGAAGTCGCCCGTTATCGTGAAGACTCGACTGATAACGTTAGATAATTCTTTACTATCATCTCGCTTTACTATTGATGAAATTGGTGCTAAGCGCACTATGTCCCACTTCCGAATTTCTGGAGATAGCAAGGAATGTATTTTGAAATAGCAATAGCTATAGGTACTTCTACGAGTATATTATGTAGAGGTATATATTGACTACTATGGTTAAATGAGTTTAGGCGTAAACCATTTAAAAAGAAAGTTAACAGGTGATATATAAGTTAAAAGGTCGTAGGTACGTATCATGTTATTTCTTATTAATTTTATGAATGCGTAAGTTAAGTACTGGATATTTCCTCGTATGAATGGGTCATGGGTGTGTGTTTGTGACCTCGTCAGTCCGACAGTCTGTCAGTCTGACTGAACAGATTGAGCTGCAATTTGGTATACATATAGCTGGCTTACACTGTACGTAACCTGGAATAGCATTTAGGCTACTTTTCAGCGGGTTTCCGCTATATATATATGTAGGTACCGCTGGTTTTAACATTTCGCACACCTAATAAAACATTTCCTTAGCATAAAAAAAATGCAATCACGAATTTATTCTTTAAGTTTGTAATTACAAAACGTTCATTTTTGAGTGACTGCAGTATTCATACAGGACTTACATAATAATATTATTGGCCCATCTCTAATGTTTATATATTTGTAGTAGACATGTGCGCCGATTATAAAACGACCGGCGGCGGCGTCTGGTCGAAAAATGACCGGCGGCGGCGGCGTAATCGGCGTGAAATCGGCGTGGGGGTAAAATTCAACAAAAATATCAAAATAAAGCGTGCTGAATCACGTTTCTTAAATATTTATTGTTATATTTAATGAAATTAGCCGTTATTTTGCGGAAAAAATGTAAATTAAATAACAATATTTTAATTCCGCTCCAATTTGACGCTAAAGAGGTGGCGAGGGATTTAAAATATTATATAAGATACACTGTGTAATAGTGAGCATTAATTCCACCATCTAATGCACCACCCAACCTTTCGCATATGCATGCATTAAGGGTTAATAATATTAATAACTAATTGCTCGTTAGTTAAGTCATCATCTCAGCCATAGGATATTCACTGCTGAGCATAGGCCTCCCCTTTGGACTGCCATATTATATACCTTGAAAGCGACCTGCATTCAGCGTCTTCTTCCGGCGACCTTTAGAAGGTCATCTGTCCACCTTGTGGGTGGACGCTTTACGCTGCGTTTGCTAGTAGTTTCCACTCGAGTACTTTTAGAACCTATCGGCCATCCGCTCTACGTGCTATGTGGCATGTCCATTGCCACTTCACTTTGCTTATCCGCTGGGCTATGTTAGTGTCTTTAGTACGTCTACGGATCTCCTCATTTCTGATTCGATTGAGTAGAGAAACCCCGAGTATAGCCCTCTCCATAGCTCACTGAGTGACTTTGAGCTTTGAGATGAGGCCAATAGTGAAGGATCACACACATTTCAGTGCCGTAAGTCATTATAGTAACACACATTGATTGAAGACTTTCATCTTGAGGGTTTGTTAAAACTTAAGACTAGATTCCTACAGGGACTTACAACGACGAAGATAATGAAAACTGCTGCAGGTATTGCTACGATAAAAATAGTATACAACGACATGCTTCTACACGAGGCATCCTCAGAGACTTGACTCACCGACTGGTCGTTATAATATGAGGAGGGGAGATATAATATAAAAGCCGTGTTCCTGGAGGGTCATTCCGAACTGTTCAGTGGTTGGCGTTATGTTGGCCTTTTTCTTGTGGTATGTGGGTCACCCTCGTTAATGATAGGCACGGCGGGGATACCCACTAAAAAACAGAGGGTGTTCCTGCGGACGCCATAGTACCGGGGTAGCGGGAACGCTGAAGCCCTCATCCATCCCCCCGACGGCGTTTGGTCCAAATTGACAGGAGGACCAAGGCCTCAGTGGAGTCAAGAAGAGTTTAACCCCACCCTCCAAAGCGCACCACCTCGTGGGTCGGTTTGTCAGCGACGAGTAGCCCCGTACTCCGTCTAGACTCTAGACTCAGGTAGGGGGATGGGAAGGGCGTGGAGCCTCGGATTCCTTATTTTCCGGGCACGCATAGGGAGGTTTTCCGTTGGTGAACACCCGTTCGCGTTTCGCGATCCTCTTATGCTATAGTGTCCTCTTGCAGAGAACAGGCCGCGGCCTACACGATTCCTCGCTTGAAACAATGGCTCTTTCCATGGATCAACCATGTGAGAGTTCCTTCCCCATAACTACAATGAGAGTATGGTCCTCACTTACCCATGCTGGGCACGTGTATCCACTTCGCAACCACAGAGGTGGCAAACAGAGGTCGGTTCTCTGCCGTCAAGTATTTTCCGATGCACCCGGAAAATACATGCACGAGCCGGAAGGTCAAGGACCCGTGCTTTCTGTCCGTCCACCGCTGGAGTAGCGGACGGATCAGGTGAGGAGACAACCGGGCCACTTTGCCCGGGAGCACTTGCTCCCGGATATTCCACCGCCCGTCGAGGACGAGTCCAAGATTTCATCGAGGGCTCGACCGCGATGTTATGTGACCCCGGCGTTATGTTGGCCTTTGCTAAGTCCACACAACGCCAACGATTGCCAACGAACCCCATCGTTGGCATTCGCTTGTTTGGTGTGGAACAAAATGGTGAAAAGACGAAATCATACCTCCGTACAAATATCACGCTTTTAATTTCACAAAATGTTGGTAATTTACTACACGGGTAGCAATAGCAACAGTTGCGTGTCGAGCCGCCGACTAGTATCATTCTTTTTTATTCTCTATACCTCTTTCAAGACGTTTAAATTTATGTGAGACCTTTGTTGTGTCCTTAATTATTTTATTTGGATAATAATGATGATTTAAATATTATAATTACGTTAATAAAATGAAAAAAAAAATCACGCCGATTTCACGCCGACAAAATGATCGGCGGCGGCGGCGTGACCAAAATGACCGGCGGCGGCGGCGCGGCGGCGTGGCGCACACGTCTAATTTGTAGTATATGTAGAACATAATATATATTATAACTATTATTTCAAGTTTTTAAAATACCTAACATTTTCCACATAACCCCTACTCTTCATTAGATAATATATTCGTCCAAATGTTGGTTGCCTGGAAGAGATCGCTTTGAGCGATAAGACCGCCCATTGTGGGCCAATGTGTTTTAATATTGTCATAATAATTTTAAGTACCTTTTGTTACATTGGACACAATAAAGAGTATTTCTATTCTATTCTATTATTAAATAAAGGATGTTGTTTTAAATTTATAAGTAGCCGTTGACTCGTGATTCTATGAAAGCATGCGCGTGCAAAATAAATGTTATGTTTATTATCCAGATTAAGACGCGCGTTTAAAAAGGGCTTTATGCTGCGTGATAAATATTAGTTAAAAGAGCATTTATGGACCTCTATTCATATTATTTTAACCCCTAAGACCCCTAAGTCCATCGGTTCGACCGTTTAGTCGTGAAGAGGTGTAACATACACAATAAATATACGCTTCTACATAATCCATTCTTACGCATTTTTAATTTTTAATAATAAGTGGGAAAGTGGGTCTGGCATAAATATTTATTTGTTTTGACTATACCTACTTATTGAGTCCTTAGACTAATATTTCAATTTTTGATTTTGACAAATATCAGTAAAATAATATTAAATCGCTAAGCAATACTTAAACTTAAATTAGAACTTCTTAAAAAAAATCGCCGCGATATATCGTTTCATTTTTGAGTCAAATATTTGTTTAACTTAGAGCCAAAGTAATCGGATCGTACATTAAGTGTAGTACTATTGTCTATTGTCCCTTTTTTCTCTCAATATTTTGCCACCAAACAAAGATCATAGTTATTGGAAGTCGCAATGTACAAAAGTATAATAATCCAATATTATATTTATGTTTTTTAAATAAAATATATAATTTAGTGTATTGAATGAAATACTTTCCGAAAAGCTTATTAACGCCAGCCTGTCTTACAATAATTAATAGATACAAATATTACAAAGCAAATTTTCCTTACTCTGTCTCAAGGAATCCACAGATTTAACTGAAATTTAGTTATACATAGTGAGACAGTTGTTATGGAATTAACTCTTAGACTATTACATTACTATTTAGCGAGTAAAACCGCTAGGCCCTGCCATAGGCTTTTCGATAGTTAAGTTTGTGTTCTTTACGCCCAAACGGCTAAACCTACATCTTACAATTGCTAGGTATGTACGCAGCTTTAACCCTAAAATACTCACACAAGGGTAAAACTGCTAGACACAGCTAGTGTAATATTAAATTTTGCACCGAGCGGTTTTATCCGCTGAAAAACAGCCTATATGTGTTATTGTACAGTCTAGGCAAAATTTAGTTTAGTCCAGCCGTTTAGGCGTGTCAAAGTAACAAACATTCATTTATCCTTACAAACTTTCGCGTTTATAATAAAAAAAATGCTTACCAAAGTACAGACTCCAGCGAATACCATAGTCTTATTGATTGCCATGATCACTAATTTGAGTGTGAATATGAAGGAAAGGTACGTAGAGTAACTAAGAATGCCCTAAGCCGTAGAAGTAGGTAGGGCCTACCTACGACCTACTCTATCACGGGTCAGCATCACACTGACTGACGCTGCACCTCCTTAAAGATAACATCCGATACCAACTTGTTAAGATATTGCTGAGACAGTTTTTGTTGGCACTTGACACTTGATTTGATAGTGTACGCTGTACACTCTCACTTTAGGTGCACGTCGATCTACGTAAATGAACACAGAATACTGAATAGTACAACTAATTTTTAGTAGTAAATTATTTAAAAAAAACTATTTACCTTTACAGACTAGTGATTCAGTGATAAAGAAATATTAGTACAATCCACAGATCGGCTTTGTAATCTACAGAAAATCTGGGAGAAGGATCTTTTATCTATAGGAGAATCTCACTTACCACCCTGCGCCCCCAGGCCAGGATGACGATGTGTATGTCATTTTATCTAGGTCAAAGAAAGAATTAAAATGAAACATACTGAACATAAAAATATTGTTTGTTGCCGTTAAGTAATTTCTCTAGGTATATTTATAGACTTGACTCTAGACTAACAACATTCTGCAAATTATCTTAATAGATATTAACGTCGTCTCAATGTATCGCTAACTGTATATAAGTAGGCAACTTAGTATAAAAGATAGATTCAGTTGACAATATCTAATAGTTTCGTTTGAAAATGAAGTTGCAGGTCAGTATAAATTACAAGTGTGTTATTCTACTTGGGAAAGCGAGCTAGAATTGACCAATTTCAGTGCTTGAAACTTTTTAATATCTCCATCCCAGTACTGTGCCCTTAACCTCAGTAGAAATGCTGTCTAATCTGCCTCTTAATTGATGCGCATTTAGCTGGCGATTTGGTAGCGAGGTAGTAATCCGCCTACATGATCTCCGCGGCGGATATTTATGTAATTCTATTGTTCGATTTTTTCCTCGCTCAGCACTCCGCGAGCTCGTTTCGTATGGATAAGCAATAAGCAAACTAACTGTGCATCATATTCATCACCACTCTAGCCGCTTCTCTGCACAAACGTGCGTAAATGCATATAATTTCTTTTTTGAAGATCATCTGGCTTGTGATCTGCCTATGCATTACCTTCCCTCTTGATGCGTCCAGGACTTAAATTAATTTAATATTTTTAATCCAGATTCTAATAGTTTTTCTACCTCTATTCACGAATGGATCATGTATGGAGCACGTCGAGTCCACGGACATTATTAACAATACGAATCCTGACAAAGACCTGTAAGTGAACCATGTCATTTGAACAATACTCGTGTGTACCTAATTAATTATATTAATATGCGTAGAATTTCTAGACAATACGAGCACCTACATAAAAATAAACGCGTTACAGGGCGGCAATATAGTTTTTAGGGTTCCGTACTCAAAGGGTAAAAACTAAAAACAGGGCCTAATCACAGTGAGTCTGTCCATCCGTCTGTCACCAGGCTGTACCTCATATGAACCATGATAGTTAGATAGTTATAATTTTCACAGATTATGTACCTATTTCTGTAGCAACTTTAACAACAAAGACTTTAGAATATTAAAGAGAAAGGGAAAGTCGAGTACTACAGCTTTTTGTTACATTTTCTGATGTTACCACCACATTATTACAGCATGTAGTGTTGACACAACTTTCTTTCTTTCTAATAAATGCCTGAAATCGATATGATTCTCACGCGTCACTA
The DNA here is from genome assembly GCA_947507615.1 of Hemithea aestivaria. Taxonomy (NCBI): domain Eukaryota; kingdom Metazoa; phylum Arthropoda; class Insecta; order Lepidoptera; family Geometridae; genus Hemithea; species Hemithea aestivaria. Next base: position 10,812,777 of record OX382323.1, read on the forward strand.
CAAATCATAGACACGGTAGTGTGGGAATATCGAGGCATAGGCGGATCCAGGATTTGGTTCTGGGGGGGGGGCAAGGTGCAGAAAGGCAAGAATATTATCATTTTTACTAAGAAAAAAGTGTGTTTAGGTCTCTCTGAACAGTTAGATATATCCTTAATAATAAGTGTGCGAGCAGCTTGCTGCGAGCGCCAAGAATAAAATTATAGTCTTGACTATGAAATATGTGCAAAATTCGTAACTCTACAATGCTTCTGGGGGGGGGGGCCTTGGCCCCCTGCCCCCCCCCCCCCCCGCCCCCCCCTAAATCCGCCTATGTATCGAGGTATAGCATAATTATATTTTTGTGATACTCTAAATAGGATGACTGAATTTTCAGTGCCCGAAATAAAGGTATCTACTATCCTTTAACAGAAATATTAACAACAGGTTGCTTTCAGGTACGTTATTCATGCAACAGTATACCAAGTTGGCATCCTGACAAATAAAACTGAGAATGCGACTGATGGTTTCAACTCCACGTAAGAATTTAAATTTCAATCAATCACTAATAACTAATATTATAAACGGGAATTATGTCGGTTTATGTCGACAAAAATAAAAAGTAGTTAAAGACATGCAATGACAAAGACTTTGTGACAAAGTTCAGAGGCATTTTTTAACTCTATATTATAGTACACGGTTGGGTTATTCACGATACGAAATTGAAACTTTTGTATCGTCAAATTTTTTCAGTCCTTAATTTGACGGGGAAAAGGACATTCGAATAGATTTAGATTTTAGCTGAAGTGTGCCAAAGAGGATATTATGCGTGCTAGGGGAATGAATGCAGATATGACGGATGATAGAGTAGAGTAGAGACGGAAGTAGACGGTAGAATATTAAAATAAAATGTAAAATTGACTTGCAAAAGTGCTCCATTGTAGCCTATTTGAATAAATGAATTTTGAGTTTGAGTTTGATAGTGTGGAATGGAAGAGGAAGACGTTTTGTGCTGACCCTACTTAGTAGGATAACGGCAGGGAAATGATGAAGCCTCATTACGATGTAGGATAAATTTGAATTCTTTTGGATATTGTTAGTGGTTTGTTTGCAGAGCACCTCAAGAGTCTGTGACATTTTACCACACAAATGGCTCCAACATTGACTTGAGCAGCATTCCCGAGCCTCTGTGGACGAATATTACTGCTCAAAGCTTGGTCGGAGTGGCACCAGTTCAATCGGGACAGAACATGACAACACTTCAGGAATTGGTTCATCCAGACCTACGGGGAAACGGTAAATTAATATCTTTTTAACTCATTATTTTGTAAGGTAAAAATTCTCAAGTGGGGCCAATTTAGCAAGTGATGCCATTTATCGCTCAAATTGATCACGTGAAAAATTGAACCCCTCCCCAAAAAGGCTACTTTTCAGTGGCTGAAATTGTTAGGCGCAGCTATTTTATTACAAAGCACTTGTAACATTAATTACAAGAAGTCTCGACGAACTGAATACTTTAACATGTTGTCCTCTAAACATAGAGGACCCAACCATTCTGAGCCTCTAAATAAAGAAAGAAAAACTAGTTCTATTACATATTAACATTTAAATATTTTTCTTTTCAGAAAACAATGGACCAAAATCCATAAGAGACTCTGTAGACCACATCGCAAAAAGATCTACCGACGTGATATTCAGGCTATTTAGACGAGACACTGGCAGCATTCCTGTTAAGACAGTCAACGGCACCGCCGTCATACCGCCCGAAATTGGCGTCCAGTCCATTGCCCTACCACCATTACTGTCACTAAACAATAACTTGTCTAGCATCCCTGTACCCATACCTAATACATCTGTCGTACATTATGCTAAAGTTAACACACTCATTCAAAAACCTTAAGAGATTTTTCTTGCGTAGCCTTCTTAATGTTATTAACATCCTTTAACCATATGTCATCAATTAGTAGCCCATAGAAAGTAATTTGCCGCAAAATTGGTTCTTTGCTAATTTATATCCGTCAAGTAGATTAGGTTCATCTTTGTTAATAAACGGCATTAACTCACTTGTATTTACTTCGGCTTCGGATGAATTTAAATACTCACGAATCGTTTAGTGTAAAAGTAGATTAGGTATTAAAAATACAGATCACTTTTTTGATTGTAGTAAATTTTATAAAAACCAGCAGCGATACAACGCACTAAAGTTGCTTGGTGGAGGGTAATAACGTCACAATATACTAGCTGGCTAATATTAATAATTTTAAATGCTTTGAATAATGATATACAGAGATGAATTTATAAAATAAGAGTGCTGAATGTATTACGACAAATTTATTAGGAAAACACGACTGTTTTTTAGTCAATAGATTAGAATTAAAATAATTTTATGTTAACAATTAATTAAACAATGTATTGTCATCAAATTGTTTAATATCTCAATAACAGAGGCATCGAATTAATCGAAACTGAATATTAAGTACTTTGGGGTCATAATCCTAAGGCTTTGCGCACTCAGTGGAAGTGTGTTTACGTCCCTTTCAATGCGTTACCCTCACCTTAGGGTAACCTCAGCGGGTTCTAGGGCGCGCATGCGGCCTTTCTACGCATGCGCGCGTTAATGATTTACCCACCTCGTGCATTTCAGCCACTGCTCCCCAACACCTTTGTTTAGCAATGTAAAATAAGTAAGGTCCAACAATGGCGATTCTACAATCGTCCTACGTAGCCACGTAGCCGCAAAACAACGAATATCAACCACCATCACTGCCAGCCGAAGCAATGAGCTCCCCCAAGTTAAACGAAAGATGCTCGAGCACTATGAGCAACAGCAAGAAACTACTAAACAACGACTCTAAAGAAGATTCATTAGATAATTCTGTAAGTATTTTTTTATATTGTTGTAAATTTAAAAAAAGCTTGGGTTTTTTTTTAAATCGTTCTTTTCTTTTGTGTTTTTACTACTGCAAGGAAATTGCAGGTGTTCCCAAGAAAATCTTTTTTTTTTAAGTGTAACTTAGGTTTATGTTATTGTTCATATTGTTTCAGATAAGGGAATCACTAAAATCCGAAAGGCCTGGAAAGAACGAGGAGGACTGGCGAAGAAGAACGATTATCGTCGAAAAGAAAAATGGAAGCTACGGGTTCACACTGCAGAGTTATGGAATTCACTATAAAAAAGTAAATATCAAAATTATATTTTATCTGCATAGTATACAGATCTACCATTCTGAAGTACCTAGCTAAATCAAGAAGAAGATTCCTAGACTCCTAGATTTATAACGAATATCGTTTAAAAGTTTTTTCTTATGTTCTAAAAGCAGATTATGTCCTACTAATACGCAGGCAATAATTTTTTTTTTGTTACAGGAACAAGAAATAGAAGTGATCACGTATGTCGACCACGTGGAGCTGGAAGGGCCGGCGGCTGCAGCCGGTATGCGAGAGGGTGACGTGATCCTCTCCATCAACGGAGCGGACGTGGAGCGCGCCGAGCATGCCGCCATCGTCGACGCAATCAACTGCTGCGACTCCCGCATGCGCATGGTCGTCATCTTCGAAGACTGCGTCCGCAAAGTTGAATTACACCTCAAATACATCAACCTCCAGCGAGCTCTACAAAACAAAATGCGAGAACTCGAACAACTCACCGTACGCGAACGACAACTCTTCGACTCCAACTGGAAAACACACAGTCTTCCCTCACAAAAAAAGAAAAACTCTCCATCCGACGTCATCTCTGACACTGAGGACAACACCATCGGCGAGAATATCAACAACGCATATTGCAGACCCACGTTATCTAGCGAAAATGTCACTGCCACCAAACCGCCGCAACCCAACGTTTTTATGTATCAATATTTGGATCCGCGGTATGGTACGTGCCTTATACAACCGAATCTGCGAACCGGTAGTTTTGTGATCACAGTCGGTTCGCCGAGAAACCGACGCGAATGCCATCATTATGTGGTAAAGGCTCAGGGTGAGTGTCATCGTGCATCGGAAACGTACAAGACTTCCAACGGGAAACACAGCAAGAGCCACAGGAGTGGGCACAGCCACAGTTGCGCTCCGTGTATGCCGGCCTACAACAATCAAGATGCTAATAGTCTCGAGGCCTATGATCTAGCGAGCCCATGCTGCGATCCACACTGCGTCCCAAACAGTAGGAAAAAAACGAGAAGGAAAAAGGAATGCTCCAAGGAACACAAACGCAAAGATAGTAAATGTCAGCAGGTAGATAAATCGACACAGAAAACCGACAATGGACCACACACGCGAACCAAAAAAATGTGCTCATCGGGGCATTGCTCCAGTCGCTATCGCTATTTGACGACAGAGTCGACACAAACGAGCCAGTGCAGCTTGCAGTCTTATGCCACCAGCAACGCGACCGTTCCTTGCGAAAACTCAGCTTCAAGTTACAGCACGTCACTCAGCAGTGACACTCTTTTCTGGGATAACGATCGTTCTGAAGCAAAGTCATCACCAAAAATTCAGTATCAAAGTGCTCACCAGCATGTCAAGCCGAAGTCATGGGACAATCTCACGACGAAAGCATTCGGCGGTTACGGTTTTGGGTACGGTTACTTAGATACGACAACTACTACCACCAAGCATAGTAACCGATCCAAAAGCCACGGCAGAAGTCACAGCGGGCGCAGTCTGCAGAATCACCACGAGTATCAGCACCATCCCCAGGAGAAGCACTCTCATCGACAGAATAATGTACCTCATAATCACTACTCTGTGTACACGAGGAGTCACAGTCACTGCGCGCCGACCAAGTCCACGGAGAGCCTGGTCATGGTGCCTAAGTACCAACTAGAGAGCAGCGGTTCGGAGAGTAGGCTAGCGTGTGATTGCGCCGAGTCTGTAGAGTACTATCGCCGCGTTAGCGCTTCCAAGAGTCCTGCTGATCCCCATGCCAACGCGTACTACCCTCAGCACTTCATATACCCCACACACACCTACAAGAAGAAAGATTCCAATGTTAGCTCAGAGATAACGAGGCTTTAAAAATCACGCAAAATTTGATCTTCAATAAAAGTTTTACGAGTTTAGGCCTAAATGTTACCTTATATTGAAATTTTGTACTGCGTAGGTAGTCGCTATTTAGATTTGTGCTAATAAAGCTTTCAAATATTATTGTTGTTTAAAAAATATAATAAAAATAATAGAATTTGTTGTTTTCTTCTTTTCTTAAGTTCGTAAATTACTTATAAGGCTAGGTAGTTATTATACAATACCCATAATATCAATGAATGAACAATTTACTCATTGAAAATGTTAACGCTGCGCTGTTACTGAAATCATTTTGTAAGAGTAGATTGATATCTCGACTATCGACAGGCAGAAGAAAATCCTTCTGAGATATTTATAAATATTGCTCATAATAATTATATTTCAGCAATTCTCGTTAGCACACAGTACACCTACACCTAATTCTTAAAATAGTTGGTCGTCACATGGGCGTAGTCAGGGGGGGAGGAATTTGGAGGTCCCCCCCCCCCCCCGAAAAGTTCAATAAATAATATACTTATATAATAACATCTGATTTTCTTAGCGCTCAGAGTTAGTAAAAATATTTAAATTGTCATAGCACTCGGATCTCAGAATGAGCACCTCGCATAACTTTCATAGTCAGAATTATAAGAATTATATTTTTTTTGGCGCTCGGTCTCTCATAAGCCCTTAGCAAACTCTTCATAATCAGGATTTAAAAATTATCTCGCCGCTCGCAACAACTTTCTTGCACAATTATAAAAAAAATATTTAATTTTATTCATACCGCTTCGAGTGATCTAACCGCGTTCCTTACGTAATCAGATACTTATACATAAAACTTTCTCGGTGTACGTAGCTGCTCATGTAATTATTATTAATTAAAGTATTTAATTTTCTTTAGAACCCTCCCTGATTGTTATTTTGCCAGTCTGCACCTTGTTCCTCCACAATTCTTCGTCCACCCACCAATGGGAAGATCCTGTGGGTGGACGGGTACCCGAAATAACACGTAAGAAATAAGAAGAATAAGAAAATTCAACAGGTGAAACCGCCGAGAATAGATATTATTGTCTAACAATAATATATATTCTATTAAAGGAATATTTTTCGTCGTAAAATAGAATTAATTTACTATTGAATAATAATGTGCTGATATAATTATGTGTCTACATAATACAACAATAAATTGTATGTGCGTGTATGTGAATAAAATAATAACTACCCAAAGGAGGGTAAAACTAAGCTACCCACTTATATAAAATTTCAGCTCAATCTGTTCACAAACGTTCGTCTGTATAATAATGGTGTGATATGTCGATATGTCTCTACATACTTAAAACAAATTATATGATGTGTGTATATAAAAGTAAATGTAGGCAATTAATAACAATAACTAGGAACTGAATTGCTATCTGTGCTCGTGCGAGACTTCCTAGTTTTCAAAGAGTCGCAAATCAGCCTATCGCCGAAATTGGGTGGGTGAACTTATATCTGAGCGGGTTCATGTAGGGGTCAGGTCAGGCGGGTAGCTCAACGCAGCGCCGCGCGGCAGAGTCTCCCCACAAGCCATGCAAGCATGAGTCGCGGCGCGCTTGCCACGGCTGTCACGCAGCCGCATCCGCACCGCAAGAGCTTTTCCTCGTTTTCTTCAAACTCTCGAGCGAGCATGAGGCTTGCTACGCTGCTTATTGCGATTTTCGCGCCTGCTATAAACGCAGCGGCGACTTCACAGGTAAGTTTTTTGTAATTTTTATTGCTACTTTCTTTGTGTGAATATTATTTTTGTTTTGAAAATTGTAACTGAAAACTACAACTCGAGTTTACTCGTAACTGTTCTTGTAGGCTAGTGTACCTATCTTATTAGATTTAAATTTGAATATTATTTTGTGCGAAATTTTGTGTTTGTTACCTTTTCACGCCTAAACGGATCAACCGATTTGGCTAAAATTCGATTTATAGTGCTCGTAAACTTAGACCCTGGAAAAACGCAGAGGCCACTTTTCAGCGGGTAGATCCGCAGGGTGCGGGGAAAATTGAAATTGTGGAATATTATTTAGGTCAGTTAAAGGAGCTTGCAACCGCAGGTGTGCATAGAACTGACCTACTTCGGCCGGGTCAACTGTTGCTGTGCTTCACTTACATCTCGTTATTGATTACAGTTTTTTTATGTCAAGTAATTTTATTGGGAAAAAATTACAATAGATATATTTACGATGATCGTTATTATTATTATTATTTATTATCGTCAGCCCTTATAATCCCACAGCTGGCTAAAGGCCTTTTCTCTTATGTCTTGCACGTCCAGGTCTTTGGTGCGGTTCTGCGTAAACTATATATTGGATTCAACATTATCACTATCAGCCTTTCTCAGTTCACTGCAAGGCTTCCGTCTTGTGCAAATTTTCCTTAGTCCTGTCCCGATCGTATTCAACGGTCTTTCAGATTGTTACACTATCGTTGTATTGAATGCCTGTAATGTTTCAGCTGTACATAACATGCAAAGTGCCGGAGAAAGGATGGTGTATGGCGTGGCCCGTGAAACCCGACGAGGCGGTGAACCTGGCTCGGAAACTATACCCTGGCTCTGATATCACTCGCTTGTGTGGCATCAGTGATCTCAAGCCGGTTCCTCCTACGCTCAAATTCGTAATGGTATGTTTTTAAGGCGGTCTTACAGTCTAAGCAATTATTGCAGCAACTAGGCCTGATAATTTTTTGCAACTATGTTTCTTAAATCTATGACCGCTACTGAACTTTAATTGCAGCTTTTCAATTTAAGACCTGTTCGATGTAGCTTTTGCATTAATACATTATATGCAACAAGTTGCTCTTATAGTTTATCTGTCCGCAAAGCGCCTAAAACTTCAAAGTCGGAAGCTGCCTTTGTTCTCATAAAAAGTTTAACTTGTAAAGATCGCCTGGACTTAAAAGCACGCCGAAAAAACGTCAGGCAGAGTTTACGACTAAGTAGTTCTTAATATTTTGGAAGTGCTTTTAAAGTTGAACGTAGTCTGTGAATAATAGAAGCTTCAAGTTTATTTCAACAACTTACTCAAATTACGGGAATACCTAAGTACAAGTCAAAATCGATGTTCATTATGTTGGTAGTAAAAAGTTCGGCAAAAACTAAACGCTTTAGGTATTCTAACATATACAGACTAACGCCCTGAGAACTAAACCATTAATTTATTTCCATCATGCTTCGCTGTGCGACTTTTTGGTTAAGATTTAAGTTGGCTATCGAATTATTCATTTCCAGGTATAAGTATTTGAGGGCTTGCGTTTCTAGTATAATATATATGTTGTTATTAATTAAATTCTAATCTTTTAGATTAGAGCGGAATTAACACTAAAATTAATATCCAATTAATAATTATCATGGATTTCGGCAAAGTAACGCCTAATTCAATCAACTAAGTATTAGTTTATTATCACAAAATTGTTCTACAGATTTTTATAATAAGTCTATTTAGGCACGTATTACAAAAATCTTTTAAAATTTAAATCATCATAATTGCTCAAGCGACAACAATAAATTGGGTGTTATTATGCCTTTTAAAATTTCAAGTAATTCCAAAATATCTTTAATAAGTATAGAGATATTCATACATAGGAAATTAATTTTAATATTCTCGGTACTAATCTAATATTTTCAAAAAGATAAATATTTAGATAGGGTAAATTTAAGAATCACGATATACTTTTTGTAAGGCTCTAGGATTTTCTAATTTTTTTTAATGCAAGTATATTTTTTTTATGATACCTACTATAATTTACATACACGGTACACGAGTACCTACATCAAGTCTTAAATTCAGGCTCTTAGCTTTAAGTGCAAATTAGCATTTCCAACTAACAGAAGTAGCGCCAGTTACCTACTGTTTCTCATTAGAGAGACGCTCTTTCGCTCATTAGATCCTGGCAAATTATATTTTAAATCAAAAGTCGTATTGCCGCATCGCGTAGGTACGCTCTAATTGTCTTTCATTTTATCTTCTCTGTTTTGATTGCAAATTGCTTTCTTAATTAGGTTGAGTATAACAACAATATTAGATACCTATATTATGTATCCATTTGAAAGTTCAAATTAACTCAATTAGGTCGTAGACTGTAGACTACTTACATACCTAGGCATTCAAATAGAATCATTGTGTAAGTACATATTATGTGAGTAATGTAGACTTGGATGTTTACATTAAAGTAAATAGAGAATTATTAGTTAAAGCTATTAGACTTTAGCATTTATTTGTAAGTAAATATTAATGTAAGTAGAACTAAGACCTATTATAGAAATTTACTTAAGATGTTTTTAGTGCATGAAAAGTTTATAATATTCTGTGAAGTAACAATCATTTAGCCTTTAAACTGAGATGCTGGCGCAAGTTATTGAGTCCTACCGTTCTATCTATTAAGGTACGAAGAAGTAGGCTGGTATAGATATGTAAAACGCGTGACTTAGTGACACAAGAATCAAGACCTTTAGTATCAGACACAGAAGAAATCTAATACGTGATAATTTATCGTAAAATACTAAGTATAGTTTTTTATCGCTCCATTATTTTAATTCAGAGATAATACTTTTTGTCAAGGTTGACTTTGGTTCCTTGGCCTATGTTTCACAACTTTAAACTTAATTATCATAAATGGAACAAACGACTCATTAATAATGTGTCGAGGCTATCTTGCGTTGGGACTTGAGACATTGCGTTAGACGAGTACCTAGATATATTTCAATACCTCGACTTATTTCCTAATTACGTTGTTACAGGTAAAGCCATTCAATGACAAGGATGCCAAGGACAGCACGTTCTGCAAAGTTGTCGATGTGATTATAAACGATGGAGAAGGCTCGGCTTCTAACAAGATTGGGGGGATTGAAGGAGTGTACCGAGTAAAACGAGAGGCGAACTACTCACCACGAGGACGCTATCGCGGGCAGACTCAAACGCAATACCTGGCTATAGATCGAGGAAATGGCAAAGACGAAGGCAAAGCAGAGGCGCACTCTGACGCTGATTCCTCTAGGGCAAGCGTCAGTAAGTATTACGCAGTTTCATCTTCTAGATTTTCTGATATACGATATGTACCAATGGATCATTTTTAGGTGGAAACAGCGGAATGGGTCAGGCACAAAGTCAAACTATGTACGATCCAAGTTGCGACGAGTGCGTCGGCAAATCGGGTATAGAAGCTGAAAGCTTACAGCGGGGGCCGTATAATCCTACTCAAATAGGCAGTGCAGGAACGCCGTAAGTTGGACTGGCTTTTTTCTACCTAGTGATCTTCTACTATAATTATCTTCTATAATAATTATAATTTCTTCTACATTTAGATCTGGAAACGGCGGATATGGGAAACCTGGAAGTCAAGGAGGAAATGGTTATGGCACAAATGGAGGAAGAGGATATGGTCCTGGACAAGGCGGAGGCCCAGGATCTACAGGGGGATATGGTCCAAGTCAAAGTGGAGGACCTGGATCTACCGGGGGTTATGGACCAGGATCGACAGGTGGCTATGGACCAGGACAAGGTGGGGGACCTGGATCAAACGGAAGATATGGTCCTGGTCAAAGTGGGGGTACAGGGTCTACAGGGGGCTATGCTCCCGGACAAAGTGGAGGACCAGGATTGAACAGTGGCTATGGACCAGGGCAAAGTGGACGACCTGGATCGACCGGTGGTTATGGGCCAGGACAAGGCGGAGGACCAGGATCTACAGGGAATTATGTCCCAGGTCAAGGTGGTGGTCCAGGATCTACAGGGGGCTACGGCCCAGGACAAAGCGGAGGCCCGGGTTCCACAGGAAGTTATGGCCCAGGACAGGGTAGAGAGCCAGGATCGACAGGGAATTATGGCCCAGGACAAGGTGGCGGGCCTGGTTCAACTGGGGGCTATGGACCTGGATCTACGGGGAGTTATGGACCAGGAAAAGGTGGCGGAACTGGGTCTACCGGGAGCTACGGACCAGGACAAGGTGAAGGCCCGGGATCTACAAATGGCTATGGTCCGGGACAAAATGGAGGGCAAGGATCGACAGGGGGCTATAGACCTGGACAAAATGGAGGCCCAGGTTCTACAAATGGCTATGGTCCGGGGCAAAATGGAGGACAGGGATCGACCGGGGGCTATGGACCCGGACAAAATGGAGGCCCGGGTTCTACAAGTGGCTATGGTCCGGGGCAAAATGGAGGACAGGGATCGACAGGGAGCTATGGACCTGGACAAAATGGAGGCCCGGGTTCTACTAATGGCTATGGTCTGGGGCAAAACGGGGGGCAAGTATCAACAGGGGGCTATGGACCTGGACAAAATGGAGGCCCGGGATCTACAAGTGGCTATGGGCCGGGGAAAAACGGAGGGCAAGGATCGACAGGTGGTTATGGCCCTGGACCAGGTGCAGGACAAGGATCAAAAGGGGGTTATGGACCAGAACAAGCTGGAGGACCAGGTTCTACCGGAGACTATGGACCAGGATCTACAGCAGGTTATAGCCCGGGACAAGGCGGCGGAACTGGATCTAATGGTGGATATGGCCAAGGAGGAGGACCAGGATCAACAGGAGGCTATGGTCCAGGTCAAGGCGGATCATCGGGTCCAGGAAATGGATATGGACCCGGATCAGGTATTAGTCCGGGAGGAAACAGTGGTTATGGTACTGGCCAAGGTAGACCAGGAGTTGGGGGATACAGTCCCAATCAAGCAGCTACATCGGGACCTAATGGCGGAGGATATGGATCAACTGGAGATGGGAAATGGCCCACAGCAGTAGGGCCTTTTAAGGGTCCCAATGGATTAAATTATATATGCTGCGTTATTGATCCAAATAATAATCCGCAATACTTTAAGCTAGGAGGTGGACCTTACGGCGGGACAGGCCAAGGTGGATCAAGCGGTGGAAACTCAGGAGAATCAAACAACGTTGGACCTTACGGAGGAACGGGTACTGGTGGAACGGGTGTCGGAGGTGGACCCTATGGTGGTACTGGTACCGGTGGTGGACCATATGGTGGAACTGGTGCTGTGGGGGGACCAAATGGAGGGATCGGTACAGGCGGTGGACCATATGGCGGGACGGGTGCGAGTGGTGGACCAAATGCAGGGGGCGGTGGACCAAATGGCGCTGGGCCATATGGGGGAATGGGTGCGGGTGTTGGACCAAATGCAGGGAGCGGTGGACCATATGGCGGAACAGGTGCGGGTGCTGGACCAAATGCAGGGAGCGGTGGACCATATGGCGGAACGGGTGCGGGTGCTGGACCAAATGCAGGGGGCGGTGGACCATATGGCGGAACGGGTGCGGGTGCTGGACCAAATGCAGGGAGCGGTGGACCATATGGCGGAACGGGTGCGGGTGCAGGGGGAGGTGTAAATGGGGCTGGGCCGTATGGTGGAACTGGCGTAGGCGGTGGACCATATAGTGGGACTAGTGCAGGTGGTGGCCCAAATGCAGGAGGCGGTCCCAATGGAGCCGGACAATACGGTGGTACCAATGCAGGCGGTGGACCATACGGCGGAACCGGTTCAGGTGGCGGTCCAAATGGTGTTGGACCTTACGGTGGAACTGGAGCAGGTGGACCTAATGGCGCTGGACAGTATGGTGGAACCGGTTCAGGCAGTGGCCCTAATGGCGCTGGGCCTTACGGTGGAACAAGCCCAGGAGGTGGGCCTTATGGCGGAACAGGAGTAGGCGGTGGACCATATAGTGGGCCGGGTGCAGGCGGGGGACAAAACGGCGTCGGCCCATATGGCGGGACTGGTTCAGGCGGTGGGCCATATGGTGGAACAGGAGGAGGCGGCGGACCAAATGGGGCAGGACCGTATGGCGGAACAGGAGCAGGCGGCGGACCAAATGGCGCAGGACCTTATGGTGGACCCGGTGCAGGCGGTGGAAACGGTCCATACGGTGGTACAGGAGCAGGCGGTGCACCAAACGGCGGAGGAACGTATGGTGGAACCGGCGTAGGTAGCGGTCCATATGGGGGAACAGGAGCAGGCAATGGACCATATGGAGAGACAGGAGCAGGCGGTGGTCCTAATGGTTCCGGAACATATGGTGGTACTGGTGCAGGGGGAGGACCAAACGGCGCTGGATCGCAAGGAGGATCAGGTGTAGGGGGCGGACCGTATGGTGGAATAGGAGCTGGCGGTGGTCCGTATGGTGGAACTGGTGCAGGCGGTGGTCAAAATGGAGTCGGTCCTTACGGAGGAACTGGTGCGGGCAGTGGTCCATATGGTGGATCAGGGGGAGGCAGTGGTCCTAACGGCGCAGGCCCATATGGCGGGGGCAGTGGAGGCGGTGGACCAAATGGTGCAGGACAAGATGGCACATATGGAGGAAATGGATCGAGAAGTTCATACGGAAATGGATACGATAATCAAGGGGTAAGAAATATTTGAAATTACCACACATTTTTATACTAAAAATTTAAAACAAAATCTATTTAAAAATAGTTTCTAATATTCGTCTAGAATAGCATAAATTTTAGGCAAAGTTAAAATCAAAACTACTTTAAATATTTAATTAATGTATCATGTGCATTTTCAGGGTACCGGCACCAATGGCGACAATGCAGGTACGTACCAGAAAGAGGTGACAAGATAAACAGTAACTCTTTCTTCGCTTTCTCATTAACATAATTTGCTAATAATGTAACCTTTTTCTTTTGATTTAGGCCCCCCACAAAATTACTTAGACCCTAACACTGTAGCAGATGGGGATGACTCAGAAGCTGAAGCTAGTGTTTCCCAAGGCGCTAATGGAACTATAGCTACAGCTTCGTCCAAAGGCGGCAACGACAAAGGACGTGCACAAACTCATGTAACTGGCGCTTACACTGGAAAAGGTTCGTTTTCAGCACAAGCCGAAATTTCTGGGGATAACAAAGCTGCAAACAGTCAAGTTACCGGTGACAAAAAAGGAGCTTCAAGCAACGCTCAAGGAAGTGGCCGTAACAATAAATCACAGGCGAACGTCCAATTAGGATCTGAAACGGGTTCTATTCTAACCGGTTCACAAAGCGAAGGTATTATGCACTCGTCCAATTCACAAGTGCAGGGCAGCGTTAAAGGAGGTATGGCTGATGCACAAGCCAAAGGCCCCGGTAGTACTTCATCCCAAGCTCAAATTGGATTTACACCTTATAAAGATGAAGACAAAAAATCCCATGACCTACAAAAAACGCCATTTGTAGGCGGAGGCACATCATCGGCGCAGTCTAGTGGTAGGACGGGAATGTCACAGTCACAACTCCGCGGAACTTTCAAGTATGGAATAACGTACAACGGAGCTGCTCAGTCCGGAGCCAGTTTAGATAAAGATGCTGTATTCCCTAATAGATTGCCTTTCGATAAAATCGACGTTAATGATGAAAACAACAAGAATATAAATGTTGATCTTTTGAACACTGAAACTCCTGTGGAATCTTTCTCTGAGAGCGTTCCCTCTGACGATGCAAATCCTTCCACCGATTTACCATTTGAAAACGGATTCGGAACCGAAAAAAATGAAGAGACAAGTGAAAAAAATATAGAACAATTCAACTCTCATAGACATTCTGATCATCATAAAACAGATAGCGAACAGATTCCACAAACTCTTTCTCCACCGATAGAAGGCAGACGCTCGTTCCAGCCGTCATATGGCACTACAAACTCTGATTATGAATACACCACAGATAGAGACGATAACCCTCCCGAGGAATACGATGTAGATGACGGCTATGGAGTAGATGGTAACGAGGTTGCTGAAGCAGATCAAAATGAGTACAACTACAATGAACTGGCTCGGGAGCCGGGACAAACTCATCAATCACTGCACAGTCCTAAGAAAACTGGTCTTGATGTAAAGCAAACAACTGGTGGAAACACACAACATATTCTCCTGGATTCGTTGACCGATCACGATGCTGAAATAACTCAGAGAAATTCGGAAAGACCGGACGAAAGTAAAGTCTATCAACCGGGTGATCGCATTCCCGGCACCGGGGGATATACAATACCAGCAGGATTCACCGGCAGCGTTAAGTCTGTAGCTTCGAAGGACAAAACATACGTTGTAGGGTCTAAGTCTTCACCGGCACAAGCGCAAACAGTAACGTTGACGCCCGGTATGGGGAGAATTAAGTACAGTTATCCGTCCAATTACGGGAAACCCGTCCATCCAAAAGACTTGAGGTCTCTATACAGCCATAAACCTGATGATAATAGGTACTTGTCTGTTTCCAAATCGGTCACTCGTTCACTGGACGATGAGAACAATATTAGAAAGCAATATTCCCACACTTATTACACCAAGTCATCCTCTTGCGGATATTTCACATTTACTTGTACTATAGTGAGCAGTGCAGAAGGGAAAAAGAAAGTCTGTAAACCAAAGATACCAACAAACCCTGACGGGACCCCGATGAGGTGTTAGTTTAATTTAAAAGTAATATCAATATTTAATCGTGAAATTACTATAATATGTATGTATTTAGAAACATATTTCAGGGTCGGTGGAGGTTCTTTGAGTGACTACATTTATTATATGTTTTTGTGTGTATATGTATCAAGATTCTATGATTATTATTATTAATACAAATATGTACTTACTTTTTAATTTTGTGCTAGGGCATAATTATAAGTAAATTGATAATTCTAAAATAATATCATAGTATTTCAATAATAAATGATATGATAATAAAATTACACTTTTAACTAAATTAATTCAAGTTTAAAATTTGACTGTAAATAGGAATTTAAAATACGAAATATTTAAAAGTATGTATTCAATGACACTCACACTTATATTACATTGTGCACTTTACTATATCTTGTTGTCATTAAAAATGTGATTTAAATGTGATAATATAAATAAAAATACAAACTATATGGTGCCTAATTATTTCTATTCTCAAAAATATAATTCGAGGTGTTAACACAACAGTGTCCATTAGTGATATCGACCAATAGTTATTATGAACGTAGGCGAAACGTCCATAGTCATTTTAAACAAATCTATAACAATTGGATTCAATTTATTTTAATTCTATAACAATTGGATTCAATTTATTTGAATTCTGAACTAAATAGAAAGACGAAAGCCAAAAACGCTCACGCTCATTTTTGAAGTTAAATAAGTTAGATTTGGTTACGTATTATAATACCTACGGTCGTTTCAACTACGGTCAATATAACTATGGTCAAATGGCCTACTGTTTAAAATGGCTATTGGACGTTTCGCCTACGTTCATAATAACTATTGGTCGAAATCACTAATGGACGACTCGCCTACGGTTAACTAAACTACGGTCGATTGAGCTATGGTTGATTAAACTAACGGACGATTTGCCTATTTTTGACTAAACTAACGGACGATTCACGTTTTATTTGTAAATCATGTTTCGTCGTCCAATATGTGTAATGAACATGGCGAATTGACCGTAGTTATATCGACTGTAGTTGAAACGACCGGAGTTATTATGATACGTAACCGTAAGATTTAGAAGGGCAATTAAAACAATTAAATTTATTACAATGACAATTTAATATCTCGGATAGTTTCTTTGATTAGATTCAATATAATTTTTAGAATTTGTGACATTTAGACATCATTTACGATAATAAACGAGTAGAGTTTCGATCAGATAATATTTGTAAACTACGGGGTGTTACACTATTGCATAAATTCTATCAATATTTGAATACATAGACATTAGACGTGCTAAATTAAGGATAGAACACACTTTTGTGGCGTGGTGTGGCAGAATCATGATCGTTTTCATACATTTAGTATGGCTAGAAACATTAATATAGTGTTGTGCACAAATGCACCACACAACAATAGTGTGGCACTACCCTAAGACATTGCATAGACACAGGAATGTTAAAAGTGAAATTCATAAAATATCACAGGAATAAACAAATCGGAGATGAAAAATAACTACAAAGCTTAATGTACATACAAGTCGACTTAACCCTTTACAAGGCAGTTCAACAAGGAATACAACAATTGACACTCAAAAGTTTAAGGTGGGAAGAATATCTGCCCTATAAAGGGTTACTTATTTCTATATAGTGGGCAGTGGTTTGTTGAGGAATAATTAAAATATTGCTGTTTGAACTGAAGAACATGCATTTCAGTAACTTAATAAGTAATTATTACTATTTAAGTAACCTTTCAACTAATGATTTCATAGTTTACTTAATAATTTTATTTGTTTGCCTCTGAATCTAAATAGACTCATTACGACTAACTACAATTCATCGACACAATTAAAGCAGGAATCAATACTGTTCTAATATAAATAGGTTTTGTACTTTACACTAAATAAATATACATTAAGAAAATTAAGTACATTTCAGTCTGCTTTGATTGGAATGTATCTAGGTTAGTGATTACAATACTACTTAGCTTAGTATGATGGCAACGAATACCTAATATAAATAAGTAGGTACATTATTCTAATAAATATGATAAATAATAAAAATAAAACGAAACTGTAAATTAAGTACATAATCTTACAGGGCTGCCGAAAGACTGTGGTATTAAAAGTTCAACTTAATAGCAATGGCCCAGGTATTGCATATATTAAAGGTGTTACTGATGTAACCAATTATCATCAGGTGGGCCGTCTGCGTGTTTGCTATCTATGGTTAAAAGTATATTAAAATTTCTTAGCGGTTTAGAAGGGGGTCTAGATTTTATGTTAGGGATTTTTTCTACTTTATACTTGTACTATATTGAAAGAAATATTTTATAGTACATTTTCTAATTTATGAAAGAGGTGTTACTAACCTACAGCTACTTTTATAAGTAGTTATATACCTTCAAAAGGTTTTCTGAGGTCACTAGAGATAAAATCCTCCAATATCACAAATAATTTCCGATATTAATTAATAAACTTTATTTGACCGAAACAAGGTTCTCGATTTTTATAATGAGTTAAAATATAATAGTTAATATATGAAGATTAAAATGAAAATATAATTTCAATATTGCTCATCATTGTAGGAATGCGACTGCTGGATCAGACGCCTGCGCATGTTTATTCGTTAGATCATGGGTGGATAAAAATTTGCTGTATTATTCTAACTTTGCTCAAAAGATAGTTTTTTTTGTTTGAAAAGTAATGCTAAATGATTTTTGCCTTGGCAATAGTCTACCGGCGTAGATTCAACTTTTAAAAATATACCTCGAAACTATAATACAGGTAGAATCTACGAAGAAATAATTCTTCGTAGGGTAGAATAGGTAAAGATAAAAAATACACATACTATCCTAATATTGTCAAAAAATTTAAGAACCAAAGGTTGCTTTGACATTGCCTTACACAAGATTAATCAGACAAATAGGATATGATTTTTAACCTTAATAATTAATAAGTGCATAATTTTAATTAAATAAATTAAGAGAAACGACTATAAATACTGTTAATATAAAAACTTATAAAATGCACACATAGTGCTTACCTCAATGTGTACACAGTATAATATTAAAATTATTGCTAAGGTTTAATCCACAATCAGGCAATTAAAGAACATTTAAACTCGATTTTAAGAGACGAAAACGTGCAAAATTGTACTTAAAAATATACTCATATATAACATATTAAATAGCCACACACACATACACATTAAAACGCACAAGTAATAATATATCGAATCGAAACATATTTCAATCATAAATGAGATCAATTTAAGTACAAACAGATTGGGTCTTCGTACAAGATGTGTAATAGAGATTTTGAAAATGTAAAAAAAAACTTGAGAGGTGTCAAGGGACACCCGGATGGAACGAAGTTCCTATAGAAATGAAAATATCTGGCTTGCTTTCTATAAGAGAGAGAGACAGACAGAGAAACATGCGCACGCCGCACAGCTTACAATACCTTACTATAGCAAAAAGTGTTTTTTCCGTCTAGCCCCCTTTCACAACGCGCGATAAGGAACTTCGTTCCAAAAACTAAAAATGTATTCCTTCATTTTAAGCTACATATAGTATAATATTGTACTATATATTAGTTTGTTAATAAAATGAAGAATGGCTGCGATGTAACGCTTATAAATTTTGGGTAGGGACACGTTACGGCACAAATGAGTACGAAATGTTCCGGCCAAGTACTGAAAAATTCCCTCCCTCTCCCACCAAGCAAGTTGTTGGGCATATGAATTTTGCCTCTATGCTTGTTTCAAAAAAAAAGTATATAAGTATTGTATCCGTTATCCTAACTTCCATAACACAAGCATTAAGTTGCTTAGCTTGGGGTTAGGTGGCGCTGTGTGAATAGTCCTAAAATATTTATTTATGCTAAAATTACACCACGTCGTGTGCGAAGACCCTTAATAATAATTATTGTTAATCTATCTTATAATATGAGATTCATTACAATGGCAGACATTTAAAATGTGAATACTGTTGTGAAAGGAACTTGGATATAATGGCCTCTTCAATTTACAATAAATAATTTGTATGGAAATAAATATTTTAAACCTACCTACAACATAGAAATTCCATAGTTAACATTTAGATTCATTGATCAATCCACAATCGCTTATTTATCATTAGTTTTGTGTAAAGGATTATCTACATGAAGACATTTAGCACTCGTCTTAAGACCAGAGAGAAAGATCCAGTTATTTCGCTTTTAATATTAATATTAGTTTATTGAAACTTTTGCATAATTAAGGGTATTAAACTCGATGTGCATTTAAAATCTAAGCTGTAGGAATGCAACTAAGAGATTTTAAAATTATTTTGTTTTAAAAATTCGTAGCTATTGTTTCACACCACCACTGTACAGTCAACTACAAAGAGATATATCCATGTTAGGCTTACAAAATGAAGTAAATTTTCATTTGCCACAATGAACTACCCTTGGTTCGTGACATTTCTAGTAGCAATCAAACTTTATATTATCATCGACTCGATTAATATGCAACAATGATGTATCCCACTACTTTTCCTTAGGTGATAAATACATAATAATAGCATTTAAAATGAATCGAATATAGTATAAGATTTGGTGGATACTGAAAATGTCACGAAGTAAGGGTAAATAATTTTTGAATACTAAAAGTTCCTTCATTTTGTAAGACTAACATGGATACATCTCTTTGTAGTTGACTGTACATGTTCTCAATTTTTTTTTCTAACTGGTTGTCTGTAAGAGATTTTACGCGATAAAAGCGCCAATTAGAGGTAAACTCTAGTTTTAAATTAGCATTGTTTTATAACTATTTCTGGTTACTTGGTATGCAATAAAGAGTTACTCTATTCTATTCAATAGATAATTTGCCATTAAATACTCGTCTACGAACTTGTTTTTGATATCATACCAATGTTATAAAATAGCACATTACACTGATAACACCATCATAATATATTTATTTTATGTTCACTGGTTTCACGATGAAGGTGTAAAGGGCATAGTGATTATATGTATATCTCTATTTTAGACGTAGTGCTAAATGATAGACTGAAAATGACTGAAGAAGATTGGACACATAATATTATAACACCGTTAACCACAAAATTAGTATCTATAATAATATCTATACTTATAGTACAAAAAGATTTTTGATTTATTATAAATCAGTTTTCATGAAATGTAATGCTAGAATCTTGTTCTGATTATTGAAAATAGACAAAATATTATTAATTTTTGTGCAGATAAATTTTATAATACTGTGTTTCATCTTTGTAATGTATACTTAAAATTGTTTTTCGTAATAAATTTTAAAAGAAGCTTAAACTCTATAGTAACACTAGCAAACCCGGCGAACTCCGTTTCGCCACCAGATGGCTTCGTTTTATGTAACATTTCGTTTGGTGATTAAAATATGAAGATTTTTTTTTGTTTTATATTTGAAAAGGAAAAATTTTATTTCATTTCACAACAGTAATAAAGTCATTTCGATTACAAAAATGAAGTGTTATTTAGTTGAACTTCTCTAAGTAAATGAAAGTGAATACAAAGTAAATACTGAATCGAAGCGTTATACGTGTCCGCAAATTATCCGTTTCATTGAAGTGCTCTTTGGTAAACCACTGGTTATGTGTGTTGTATATTTTACCTTGCAAGTCGGCATGAAGCCGCCTTCTCGAATGATATTAGCTCCAAAAGAAGTCATGCGAAAGCAGTTATTGTATTCAAGGATGTGTTGAAGAAAATGGCTAGAATCGGGATCACTTCCATCGAACAATGGTTTCAGTGGCTGTGGTGGTGTAAGTAATGGATCCAGTTTGACTTTTCCACTTGCGCAGCATAATCCAGCCGTTTCTCTTTTGAACTTTAACGCATTGCAATATCGGCATATAGTCGTCATTGGTCCAATATCTAAATTTTCATCATCACTGTAGTTTGCAGTGGGATCATATTGGAATGCCAAGCGATTGTATGATGCCAATGATCTTCGTGTGCTCACGCGTTGTCTCAATCGGTCATTTTCTCTTATTATATTTTGTCTTTCTTCGCTTAAGTTCTGTGAATACACTTGTTGCTGGCTTGCATGTCTTGTGCGGCGGCCGATGTTCGCACGTCGTCCTCTAGGCATTTTGGACTATGGACAGAGTGATGAATAGGGATGTTGACTAATTTTTGGAATTGCTTTTATATGATAGATAGACCCATTTCATAAATGTATATCATATTTTTATGCAAAAATATATGAAATTTCAATATAAAAATACGTTAATAAAAATGATTTTTTAAATACTGCCTAAAACGTTTCGAACTGTCATCTGACAGCGCGTGACGTCATACCACTGGCTGGTCCTTACGCTTCCTATGAAATGTTCCTGATTTCGACAAATTTTAATTATTCATAACTTAAAAACCACTGAACCGATTTTGATGCAACTTATGCTGTGCCCTTAGTTGGAGCATACTTAAACCAAAAATAAAGTCAATAACCAAAATGAATCTTATATTTTCAGAGAGACATTTTAGTTATTGACTTTATTTTTAGTTTAAGTATGGACCAACTAAGGGCACAGTATAAGTTGCATCAAAATCGGTTCAGTGGTTTTTATGTTATGAATAATTAAAATCTGTCGAAATCAGGAACATTTCATAGGAAGCGTAAGGTCCAGCCAATGGTGTGACGTCACGCGCTCTGATTGGCGTTCGCATTCGCGTAATAATAAGTAAATTTTTTTGAAATTAAAATTGATTTTATTCAATTTTGGCTTGTAAATAGATCCTTAAAATGTGATTTTAGGTTTTTAAATACTGTCTTTTATGTGAAAAACATAACTTTATATCAATTCGTAACATGTGTCAACATCCCTATTTAACCTCAAATTCACGATCCACATAATTTACACAGTTCAACTTACCACCTTAAAGACAAATGCCTGCTGTTGTTATTTAATAAAAATTTGCCCAAGAACACGCTTTTTTTTGTATTCATCCAAGGAGAGCCATTGGCTACTACGTTGCCAGTAATTCGAAATAAGGTTGCAATAAAACTTATCAATATCCTCCGCGCGGACACGGCCATTACCACCTTAAAGACAAATGCCTGCTGTTGACATTTGCCCAATACGCGCGTGGTTTCCAATTGAATAACTTATTTTTTTTACTTTTTTTTCATTTCTTTTGAAATTTTTCCTGAATTTTCTTTGCTATAAACCTCGCGGAGCCCGAGACCTTTCCAACGAATGCAAAACCGTGGAAATCGGTTCGTGCGTTCTGGAGTTATAGCGTCAGGGAGGAAAACCCGACTTATTTTTATATAGTAGATTTAACAGATCAAAATATAGAGAGACTGTACAATTTGTTTTTATTAAACATAGAACACTGAGCAAGAAATTGAGATATTATAATTTGTTAACAAGAGAGCTTTTTAAACTATTATTAACAATAATTGTTGGATAAAATTCGACGTACTTCAGAATTTGGCTTTTTTAACGTAGTCCTGATTAAATTTACTTTTTCCAACTCATATTTTATATCTTACGCTTTGAACACAATAGAAATATAACAAGACAATCTGGTATATTTTCAAAATAATAAAGTTAGACAGATAAAGAGCAAAAAATTAGTTATTTTGTAGTTGTGCTACAAAAACTGACCTACATTGAGGACAATTCAAAAGTCAGCCACATACCGACCGGCGACCTAAAGATTCATTTTTAAATGAGCTGTCAAAAGTAAATTCAAAGGTCGACTACCCGTTAACACTGAAGGAAACATTTAAATTCTATGTGATTTAAGTAAAATTTACCTGTTATTGAAAGACTGTAGAGAAATGTTAAAAGTCTGTGAGCTGGAACACATAGTTTGACCAGGAGTTCGGTTGTGTGTGTTGGTTGGCCGTGATGGCAAATATTGGACAATCTTAGCTGGTCCCGCGTAAGCGCTTTAAGCGCTCTTTTTCCAAGTGATCGACTGGCGGCTCGCGTTCGAATGATGTTATCTCCAATGCTGAAAATTAAAATATAAATTAAATTATGTTCAGTTAAACCAGCAGGGCTATTTATTCACTTATCCGTCAGGGAATTGAACTGTATCGACCTAAGAGTGCTTAGTCCCCGGGACGCTATCTCGCTCCCACAATTTGACACATTTTGAAATATTAATTCATAGATTTTTTAAAAATTCCTCGGTATTTTGAACAGGCAGGCACCAATAGTTCACAAATAAGCCACACAACCTATCTAATATATAAAATTCTCGTGTCACAGTTTTTGTTGCCATACTCCTCCGAAACGGCTTGACCGATTTTGATGAAATTTTTTGTGCTTATCCGGTATCTATGAGAATCGGCCAACATATATTTTTCATCCCTCTAAATGTTAGGGGTAGTCCACCCCTAATTTTTATTTTTTATTTTTTTGACAAAATTCTTAATTTCTATTTTTTTTTTGATACAACATACAAAAATACATACAATCCTCAATTTTCACTCTTATACGATCAACCCTTATTTTTTAATAGCCATTTTAGTAATTTAATCATCCTCTCCGGTCGAAAACTGATCAATCGTCATTTAATTAGTTATTTATTATTAAAATCTATGAGAATCGGCCAAAATCTATTTTTCATCCCCTTAAATGTTAGGGGTAGTCCACCCCTAAAAATTTTTTTTTTTGAAAAAAATTTTAATTTCTATTTTTTTTTGATACAACATACAAAAATACATACAATCCTCAATTTTCACCCTTCTACGATCAACACTTATTTTTTAATAGCCATTTTAGTAATTTAATTATTTTTCCTCTCCGGTCGAAAACTGATCAATCGTCATTTAATTAGTTATTTATTATTAAATTATTATTTATTAATATTTTTTATTTATTATTATTTATTTATAATTTATTATTTATTTATTTATAATTTATTTATATGGTAAAACAACGTTTGCCGGGTAAGCTAGTAATATATAATTTGACTTAATGATGATTTTTAATTAAATTAAAATTTTCTTTATTAAGGTAACTAAAGACCCACACACATTACACATTATTTAACTATTTTGACTTGTAAGATTTGACTTGTAAGTTAAGTCACTGTAAGTGGAACTGTTGGAGTATAAATCCCAATGAGGGATTTTACGATAATTTACGCCACCAGTTGGCGCCACTTTGGCAGGAGGTCCAACCCATTATTCCCGCTGTCGAAACCTTCCTTAGTCTCTGCACAGTTCTAGTTTGTCTATGATTTCAGTAAGTCTGGACTTGACGTCACAGTGCTGCCTCCTGGTGGCTGTTATTTCAGAAAACCCTCATTATTAAAAGCTTTTATTTATTTACACCTGTCTGTTGTCTGTCTGTAATCAAATCTTGCGAGTTTTCCGGTTTCCGGTTATTATATTTAATCCACTTTCCGGTTTCCGATTGAGCTGAAATTTTGCATGCATGTATAAATCGGATGACAACGCAATATTATTATGACATCTAGCTGATCCTATGACCCTTCCTTCAAGGTCATAGGAACTCCGTAATAGGAATGTTGACTAATTTTTGGAATTGCTTTTATATGATAGATAGTCCCATTTCATACACGAATATCATATTTTTATGCAAAATTATATGATATTTCAATATAAAAATACGTAAATAAGAATGATTTTTGAATTCTGACTAAAACGTTCCGAAAAGTCATCTGACAGCGCGTGACGTCACATTACTGGCCTGTACTTACGCTTCCTAAGCATTGTTCCTGATTTCGACACATTTTAATTATTCATAACTTAAAAACCACTGAACCGATTTTGATGTTCAGTAGTTTTTAAGTTATGAATAATTAAAATGTGTCGAAATCAGGAACATTGCTTAGGAAGCGTAAGTACAGGCCATTGGTGTGACGTCACGCGCCCTGATTGGCGTTCGCATTCGCGTAATAATAAGTAAAAACTTTTGAAATTAAAATTGATGTTATTCCATTTTGGCTTGTAAATAGATCCTTAACATGTGATTGTAGGTTTTTAAATACTGTCTTTTATGTGAAAAACATAACTTTATATGAATTCGTAACATGTGTCAACATCCCTATTGAACGACGCAACCCCATCGAGTTTGGGCTCATTTGATTCGTCTTGACGTGTACTTTGGTGCAGGTTATAACAATAAAAGCTTGTTTTAAAAAAGTTTTTGGAACGAAGTTCCTTATCGCGCGTTGTGAAAGGGGGCTAGACGGAAAAAAGTCTTACGAAAAGTTGTCACGACACTTTTTGCTATAATAAACTATTGTAAGCTGTGCGGCGTGCGCATGTTCTCTCTCTCTCTCTCTCTCTCTCTCTCTCTCTCTCTCTTATAGAAAGCAAGCCAGATATTTTCATTTCTATTTCGCATTGAACAGTGTGGTGTTGCGACGATTATTTTTGTTGAGTGTATACAGGTTTTTTGTAAATAATAAATAATAAAACCCCGGACCCCGGATGGATGGTGTCCCTTGACACCTCTCAAGTTTTTTTTTAATTTTTAATTTCAGTTGTTTGAATACTTACCAAGTTCAGTAAGCGTAGGTCGTTCGTTAAGGTATCTCCAGACGAGGTGATGAGCGGGTTGCGGCGCGGCGGCCGGCGTCTCGTCTGTGGTGAGCCTACGACCGGCCAGCTGGCTGCTAACATGGCGACTTAGTAGGATACACTTCTCGAAGTTCACACGGTTTCCTGACAATCTGATGAAACAAGTGAAAATTTAAAAAAGCTTTTATTTTTATTACTTATTACCATAAAGTACTCGTCAAGACGAATCAAATGAGCCCAAACTCGATGGGGTTACGTTGTTTAATTACGGAGTTCCTATAGCCACCTTCCAGGTCCATCATCAGATCAGCTCCATGTCATAATAATATTGCATTGTCATCCGATTTATGCATGCATGCAAAATTTCAGATCAATCGGACACCGGGAAGTGGGTCAAATTTAACTTGCAAGATTTGATTACAGACAGACAGACAGACAACAGACAAGTGAAAGTAAATAAAAGCTTGTAAAATGTTCGTCTTGACGAGTACCTACTTTGGTGCTTGATGGTAATATTATAAAATTAAAAACTTATTTTTAAAAAGTTTTTTTTTAAATTTCACTTGTTTTAACTGATGTAGTAGCTGTTGTATTATTTGCTTTGTTTTTCTCTATATAGGCATTTACCACAAAAAATAGTTAATCTCTAACTCAAAATGCGTTTATTTAAAATGTGTTACATTGAAGTTGTCATCAATCGTAGTGGGTGTGAATTAGCCAAAAGGCCCTCATAATAGTGAATGAATTTTACTGTTTAAAGCGTATATCGAGTGACGCCCTCTCGCTCGCACTATTTAATGAGATTTTTGAAGTGAAACTTCTTTAGTGGGGGACTTTAGTGCAAAACCTGTTTTTTTCTTGCAGAAGCATGAAACTTGGCACATTGATTCCTTATGTCAAAATAAGCTGATTTCGATCGGTAGCCTAATGGAAGGGGCCCTCTGGTAGCGGGGAGGGGGGGTGGAAGGTGCGCTCTACCCGGCTTTGTTTTAAAAATTCTGGAAGACCACGCATAGCTAATATGTCAAGTTTGGTATCAATTTCCGATAAATCGAGGACGTAGATTTCATTTCTAGTATAAAAAAATGACATTTGTGATGATTTGTTTCACAAAAAAAATAAAAATTAGAATTACGTAACTTAGTTTTTATTGTTCAAATTACTGTAAATTCAAAAATACTAGTTTTTTTAATAAACAAAAAATATGTTAATAAAGTCTAGTTTATGTAGATTAAAAAATATATAATTTTATATTACTTTTCTTAATAACAAACCGCATAAAAAAATCTTTTGCTGTCCCGGGCCGCAATTTTCTTTTTACCGCCATGGTAAGGGTTGTTAGTAAAAAACTTACTATTTCATGCAGAAGTTTAAAACTTGCCACAATTACTATTCCTTATGTTAAAATAAGCCGATTAGAATCGGTAGCCGTCGGTAACCAGCCTTCTGACAGCGGGGAGGGGGGGTGAAAGGGGCGCACCACCCAGCTTCACTTTAAAAAATCTGGAAGACCACGTATAGCTAATACGTCAAGTTTGGTATCGATTTCGAATAAATCAAGGACGTAGATTTCATTTCTGATATTAAAAAACGCATTTTATGGGTTTTTAACCAAATTATAACACAAAAATAGTACATAGTTTTTTTTATTTAGAGGCACTTTAATTGTAAATTATAGTAATATTTTTTGATAAACATAAATATTTTTTAAAAGTTTATTTCAAGTAGATTAAATAATATAGAACTTATTCATTAATTTTATTAACATTAACTCGTAAATTTTTTTAAGAGACTAGAGTCGCTATTTTCTTCTCACCGCTGCGCTGCTTTGTAAACGCCCATCAACTGCAAAATACGACTATGTACATTCATTTAACATGTTATTGATATAAGAACTTGATATTATCGAACATAAAATACAGAAAAATCCTATGGCACATCATAATTTACTCTCCTTGAGACAAACTTGTAAAAAATAGGTTCGATAAAACGCGATCAAATCGCGGAACAGAAACTGCTAAACATTGTTATGAATCAAACTGTTTCAACAAAATTTTATGTAGCAAAATTATAAATACTCCAGGCTTAAAGCTTTTTTATATCAGTATGTTACATTCCAAGACTGATTCTTCTAAAGATAATATTATTTTTATCGCTCATTACATTTTAAAACCGTCTTCATGCAGTTTTGCATCAATCTCAGCAATCCGCCCTTTATTTATATATTAAGTCAGTTTCGTGCATAATATACTGGCCATCAAAACGGTGTTAGATAAATAAGGTGTCCCTTTGTTTGCTTATTGCTTCTAAAACCAAGCAGGAGGCTGGAAAATATCAAGACTCGTATCCTTCAACTGGCATAAAAGTGCCGCTCACAAACCTGACTCTACCTATATGGTTTTGATATGATGTTTTGCGGTCAATGAAACTGCAGACCAAGCAGTAATTACTACTTGACTCAATAACTATGTAGGAAACACCTTATCACAAAAAAACACTATTTGGAATATATACTTCTACTTCCATGATTGGTCTGTATACCAGCATTTGTTATACGCAGTTTACAAGGAACTTTGTTTGAGAGACGCTAGGCATAACTTCTTGGTTAAGTCTAACCCATTCTTTCTTTTGGTTTAGGAATCAAGAAACAGACCATTCCTTTGTCTGACAACCTTTCAGTTGCCAGAATATTGTGCATGGAACTGATTAAATAAATAAATGCAAGGCTTATCATAATTCGTCATAAAATGTTTTGAGCTATATTATTATTATACTATATATGGTGCATCCGTCTTGGAAAACAATATAACGATATAAATAAGCTGTAGGTAGGTGCCAGTAGTATTAATAATTTTGCCACATTACATTTAATTGAAAAATAGATGCATAACTTTGGTTAGCCGTTTATTATTAAAGAGATACGACTTTTGCGCCTATTTTTTAAAAGCTTGTCTCCGGGAGAGTAAATTATGATGTACCATAGGATTTTTCTGTATTTTATGTTTGACAATATCAAGTTCGTATATCAATAACATGTTAAATGAATGTAAATAGTCGTATTTTACAGTTGATGGGCGTTAACAAAGCAGCGCAGCGGTGAGAAGAAAATAGCGACTCTAGTCTCTTAAAAAAAAATTACGAGTTAATGTTAATAAAAATAATATAAAAGTTCTATTTTATTTAATCTACTTGAAATAAACTTTAAAAAAATATTTATGTTTATTAAAAATATTATTATAATTTAGAATTAAAGTGCCTCTAAATAAAAAAAAAACTAAGTATTATTTTTGTGTTTTAATTTAGTTAAAAATCCAGAAAATGCGTTTTTTAATATCAGAAATGAAATCTACGTCCTTGATTTATTCGAAATCGATACCAAACTTGACGTATTAGCTATACGTGGTCTTCCAGATTTTTTAAAGTGAAGCTGGGTGGTGCGCCCCTTTCACCCCCCCTCCCCGCTGTCAGAAGGCTGGTTACCGACGGCTACCGATTCTAATCGGCTTATTTTAACATAAGGAATAGTAATTGTGGCAAGTTTTAAACTTCTGCATGAAATAGTAAGTTTTTTACTAACAACCCTTACCATGGCGGTAAAAAGAAAATTGCGGCCCGGGACAGCAAAAGATTTTTTATGCGGTTTGTTATTAAGAAAAGTAATATAAAATTATATATTTTTTAATCTACATAAACTAGACTTTATTAACATATTTTTTGTTTATTAAAAAAACTAGTATTTTTGAATTTACAGTAATTTGAACAATAAAAACTAAGTTACGTAATTCTAATTTTTATTTTTTTTGTGAAACAAATCATCACAAATGTCATTTTTTTATACTAGAAATGAAATCTACGTCCTCGATTTATCCGAAATTGATACCAAACTTGACCTATTAGCTATGTGTGGTCTCCCAGAATTTTTAAAATGAAGCCGGGTGTAGCACCCCTTACAACCCCCCTCCTCGCTGCCAGAGGGGGTGCTACCGAGGGCTACCGATCGAAATCAGCTTATTTTTACATTAGGAATCAATGTGCCAAGTTTCATGCTTCTGCATGAAAAAAACAGGTTTGACCCATTTTTGTCGCTTAGTGACTCCACTACTTTATCGGCGTTGGAAAAAATTTACCGTCACATTTTTTCGGTTACGCGTCACATTTTTCAGTTACGCGCCATCTTTTGTTTCTTGCCCCTACCACGGTTGGTTCAGACGAAGAGTACTTTCACTTTCTCCAATGAACATGAATTTAAAAAAATTATAAATTTAAATTTAATTTAATTAAAGAAGTTTCACTTCTTACGTGTGTAAACTAGTACACGCACACATTTTTTTTTGTAGAAAATATTTTTTTTAATATTGCTCCCCATGGCATTTTTTAATATATCAAACTGAAAACACTTTTAAAATATGTGCAATAATTATTTTTTTATGTGGTGAAGTAAGAAGACGGGCAAGACGCTCTCCTGATGATAAGAGATAACGCTGCCCATAATCAGTACAGTGCTACCCAGAATTTCACAATGATGTGCAATTCTAGGTGCACTGCACCAACGCTTCTTACTCAAGAGTCATAAGATGTTAAGACTCTCATTAAGTCTCTCTCTTATGCAGGGCTGGTTTTGAGGAATTTTCAATTAATTAATTCATATATCGGACTAGCAAACGAAGCGTAGGACGTCCACCCACAAGGTGGACAGACGACCTTATGTCGGTCGCCGGAAGACGCTGGATGCAGGTCGCTTCCAACCGGTACATATGGAAGTCCAAAGGGGAGGCCTATGTTCAGCAGTGGACGTCCAATGGCTGAGATGATGATGATGATGATGATGAATTCATATTTCAAAATTTGTCTAATAGTGCGAGCGAGAGGGCGTCACTGGTTATATACGTTCTTAAGAGTGATGTTATATTAAAATAGTGGACAAAAATTACTTGGAAGGTGATCCTTGGTTAGCGAAATGCAGATCCCTGCAAGTGACTGACAGCAAAGGCACCGCTGTTTCTGTGGGCGCGGCTGCCAATGCCGCTCTGTACCTGAAATTTAATTCATTCATACATACTTCAATCACTACACATACATAGTAACAAGAGGACGGTTTAAGCCGTGTCTCCAGCTCCTTTTTTGGTCTACACTCTCAACAAAAACACGTCAACACACAGCAAAATTCCCCTACACAAAAAAAAATGTCTATGCTTCAAGCTTCAACAAATGTTTTGCTTTGTTTATTCATTTATTTATTTACTAGACCCCGGCGGTAAACTTCAACAAATGTTTTTGCTTTCCATAGCCGATGGAAAGCAAAACATTTGTTGACGCTTGAAGCATAGACATTATTTTTTTTTTGTGTAGGGGAATTTTGCTGTATGTTGACGTGTTTTTGTTGAGAGTGTAGACCAAAAAAGGAGCTGGAGACGCGGCTTTATATGTATAATACATGCATAATATAGTAAAACATTGATAATTATCTATTAAGCGCGACAAAGTGCGCACGGGTCTTACTAGTTTATTATAATATATTGCTTACTCAATTTGTGACCGCGTTTTTATTTAAAACATAGCTGCACCCAGCGGTTTTACTGTGCCCGCCTGTGCAATAGCACCCGCTGTACATTAGTCTATGTTATTCCAGGGCCTAAGCAATCTATAGGCAAACTTCATCTCAATCGGTTTACCCGTTTATGAAATGAAATATATTTATTTGCTTGAAGTATAGTGACACAGATACAATAACATAATGTCTCGCACACTTCGCCAGTATTTTATACCGGCATGCAAATATAATTTAACTAGCTCACACCGCGGCTTCGTGGTGTTGTTATTTGTGATGTACTCTTGTCTATTTGTGCTGTCATGTCTAATAATTTGTTGAGTTTGTCGTCCAGTTTATGGCTAGATTCGTCCGGGAAACGAGTGAGGGGAACATTTTCTGGTTTTTTCGGTAGTGCCTCTACGGAGCTCGATAAAATGTTGTGTAGAGGTAGCTTAAGTCTCGATAAAGGATGTGAGATAGTTTGTATCTCAAAAATCAGTATTAAAAGGGTGGAGCGTGGGGTCAGAGTTTGCATCAGAAATCAGTAACAGCTTACACTATTGAGCTCAAATTTGATATGAGAAGAAGTTTGAGTCTACAAAAAGGAAAAGCTGGCTTTTATTCCAGAAATTAAGCTTTAAGAGGGGAAAAGGGGGGTCCGCATTTGTATGGGAAATCAGTAACCGCCGACCTTATTTAGGTAAAATTTTATACTCTCTTCTATTCTTCTTGTTTCTTATTCTTCTTTATTTTTCTATATTTTTTTTTTATTATTCTTGTTTCTTTTATTTTATTTATAGGCTTGGGTCTCGAGGAAGGATATGGGACAGTTTTCATTCCAGAAATAAACATTAAAGAGGCAAAAGGGGGGTAAGAGTTTTGTATAGAAATACAGAAACCACTAAATCGCTTTGAGTTGCGGGAAAAGACAAAGGATAGTGTGAGAAATTAATAACCATTAAACCGATTTAGCTTACATTACAATAGAGATAGTTAAGTAACCGGGAAAGGATAACAAATACTTAGTTTTAATCCCTGAAAAGGGGCGTAGAAGTTTGTGCAGGCAATCAATAACCGATAAACCGAGTAATTTAGTACGGATATACTTTAAGTTCCGGAAAAGAACATAGGATTCTTTCCTGTGGTAGCGAAACAGAACTGCATAGAAATGCCCAGCCCGATATTCTTCGCTACCCAGAGCGGGAGCGAATATAGCCATGTACTTGTGTTAAACGCTGTTTTCTGTTTAAATTTATGTAGTGTAGTAATATTCACTTGGGTTGGTGGTGTGATCTTTTTTGTGCCTATGTGTTTCAATATATTTTTCTTTCTATGTACCTGTCTAACTTTTGGTCTCAATGAAGTATTGTATAGTATTTTAAGATGATTCGACGCGTAGCATGTATTTCAAGGTTTTTGTTTACCTGGCATGATTTCCGCTGGGCTCCACACATAGTTCTAGCTGTCTCAGCTGTTGACCGCATACACCGGACGTGCGGCTCCACTGGAATTTCATAAATATAGGTATATAGCGATAAGACCGCCAATTGTAACACTTATTTCTGTGTAATCTTAGTTCCAAGCTAAATTACTGTATTTGTGTGTGCAATAAAGAGTTTTCTATTCTATATAGAGACGTGTTAATTACACAATCACTGCATAGTATAAACAAAGTCGCTTCCCGTGTCTGTATGTACTTGCTAAGGTCTTTAAAACTACGGTTACTAGTTTTAATAGATGGAGTGATTCAAGAAGAAGGTTTATATAATATGTATAACTAGCTGCACTTAGCGGTCGAGTGCTTCGGTATACCCGCTGTCCCAGCATTATGGCGTAGGAATACCCCCATATTTCGTGGCCCAGTGGTCATACGTCCGGCTTGTAAGTCGGAGGTCTTGGGTTCAAATCTCAGTGTGGCAAAGATTTTCGCCAGGACGCTACCGTGTTTCGGAAGGCACGTAAAACTGTGGGTCCCGGCTGTTTCCTATAAGATATGTAGGAGGCAGTCGTTAGGTCATGTTGCAGGCCCTGTAGTAATCTCGGCGACCTGAAACTGCAACATATAGGTTCGCCACACAATCTATAAAAAATGTGATTTGACTCTGACAGTGTAAGTAGGGAAACCTGTTCTGTTGGAGTATAAACCCCAATTATTATTATTATTATATTTTAGTGTGTATCCCCGCCGCGCCCATCTTCGACGGGGGAGTCCCACATATGCGCCAGGGGGCGCAGGGTGACGATGCGTAATAAAGAAGGAAGTAAGGCTGGGATAAAGAAGGGAGGGAGGGGCGCCCGAAAAAGGTTTGGACAAACTGTGTGACAGAAGATATGCGTGCCAGGGAAGTGGATAGAACGACGGTAGACGGTAAGACTGAGATATGACGGTGATAGAGTAGAATGGAGGAGTAAAACAGGTTGTACCGACGCTACCTAGCGTGGGATAAGGGCAGGAAGATGATTCATCTTTGTAAATAAACGACATAAACTCACTTGTATTTACTTCAGCTTCGTGCCGACCGTTTCGATCCTGTTCGAGGATCTTCTTCAGGATCTAAACGGTCGGCACGAAGCCGAAGTAAATAAGCCGTTTATTTACAAAGATGAATCTAAATACTCAAGAATCGTTTAGTGTAAAAACAGGAAGATGATGATACATTACCGTTTTCTTAAGTCGAGTAACAGGCGCCATATTGAGAGCGCTGATGATAGCCATCAGTGAGTTGAAATTGCCGACGTTGAAGCATTCGCGGGCGGTCATCACCCATTGCTCGATCACTCTGGCTCTGTACTTGCTCTTCACTGACTGTAACATTAATAAAGCATTAGTGAATGAAATAAATTGAACTCAAATAAAAAAGAGATCAACCGAGTGCTCAGTTTAAATTTATATATAGATGAAAACGGCATAATCCGAGTAGGCGGGCGACTTAAGAACTCCAAGTTCTGTGTTAACAAAAAACATCCTATGTTGTTATAAGCTATCAGCCCTGATCATCAAGGAGGAACACCGTAAACTATTTCACGCTGGACCGCAACAGGTTCTATACAGCGTCCGCGAGCGTTGGTGGATCCTGTGTGCTCGAAATTTAACCAGGAAATCTGTGGGTGAGTGTGTTAGCTGCTCGCGTCTCAGAGATAAGACTCTGACACCAATTATGGGCAATCTGCCCCGTGAACGCATCGGGAATGAATCATCATCAAGATCAGCCTATGTTCGTCCACTGCTGGACATAGGCCTTCCCATGGCACGCCACGTAGTATAGGGCGTCTTTGGGCGAGATGGGGCGATGATATCCGGAGGGTTGCTAGGAGTGGTTGGAGGAGAAAGACGGAGGACCGAGTTGAGTGGCGTGCCAATGAATTAATGATAACTCTTTATTGTAACATCACAAAACACACGAATTAGTCATTAAGTCAAATTAGTCTACTAAATTTGTTGTTATAATAATTATTAACCTAGATAATTTTAAGGTATTGATTTTGTTTTAATGGGGCTCACATAAGGTAAAATAAGTTTTTTTTAATGATATTTGGGCTCACAAAAGGGAAATCCATTGTGACCAATATGAAATGTTTGAAAAATTTTCTTACGACACAATATCTTTTAAGTTTTGTGATAGAGCAATTATGGTAAAAAAATGAGACCAAAGCAACCCTCGAAAATTCAAAGCATTTATAGAAAGAAAATAATACGCTAATAAACTGTAAATTATTAAATTTTGTTTTTAGCTGTTGGTTTACCTATAAATAAATAAATAATCAGAGAATAACCTAGTAGTACAGTAGTAGTTTTAGAATTTTATATTTACCTTCAAAATATCAGTGGCGACCAAATAGCTGAGTCTGTTAAACCAATCAGCGTACGCCTCCAAATTGCGTGTGCTCTTAGTTTCCACGTGATGCAGGCTTATGGAGTTCTTGCCACAGTTGGCGCTCCCCTGTGGCACATTATTTGGAGCAAATGTTTGGACAAACTCCTCAGGGCCAATAAACCAAAGCCTGTGCAGCTCCACGATCGTCAGTTGGTTGGCTAGTTCCACTGGTGTCAAGCCAAGTGTTAATATGTCACCCTGAAATAGATTAGGAATAAATTTATTTGCACACAAGACATACAAAACACAAGATTAACATAGACAATAAATATAAACTGGACGAGTGCAAGCCAACAGAGGTTTTGTACAAATAAAATCAGCAAATGTGGAAGGACTGGGTCACCCATCCAAATATGTACACGCATAATATTGCTTAACTTCTGTGATAGAATATGGAATATTTTTTCCATTTCATCATCATCATCATCATCTCAGCCATTGGACGTCCACTGCTGAACATAGGCCTCCCCTTTGGACTTCCATATGTACCGGTTGGAAGCGACCTGCATCCAGCGTCTTCCGGCGACCGACATAAGGTCCATTTCATGGATTGGTGTAAAACCTTTTTATCCTATGGGGTTAAATTAATATTTAATTTCACGGGAAGAAATTTTTTTAACCTCAATTAGCGTATTGAAAACAACATAAGTATTTGCCCTTGACCTGGATTCTTCAATTTACAGGTAGGTACTATTTCGTAAGTATTTTCATAACAAAGATTAATCAAGAATTTGAACTGATCCAATTGTTTTACAATGAACTATTGTTTGAACACACGTGTTGTTTCCGTTACCCATACATTACATATGTCTCAACTTGGCTTCAGATTTCTTAAACAATGTTAAACTGTTTTATAATGTACTGGCTGTGTCCAGCGGTTTTAAAACCGAAAATTAGTCTATAATAACTCATTCCTGGGTCTAAGCTACTTATATAACATAATTCAGTTCAATCGGTTGAGCCGTTTAGTCGTGAAGAGGTTACAAACACTACTTGCATTTATGATATTAGTAGGACATAGTATAGTAGATAATAATAGGACAACCCAAATTGTTGGCTTTCATATATCTACTTTATCATTTTAATTTAATTTTGAAACTTTAACACTTTTTAACCGAAATCAAATAGGAGATCAATTCGATATGTATGTAGGTATGTTTGCACATATTTCATGGTCAAGATTATAATTTTTTTCTCGGCGCTCGCAGCAAGCTGCTTATTATTAAGGATATTTAAACTTTCTAACTGTTCAGAGCGAGCTAAACACACACTTTTCGTAGTAAAAATTATAATATTTTTGCCAGTCTGCACCTTGCCCCCCAAGGACCAAATTCTGGATCCGCCAGTGCATATAGAACAATCCAAACAAGGCGGCAAATAGGCGCCTTCTTGTATATTAGTGTCTAGCTTAACAAAAATCAAACATAGTACAAAAGTTAGGGTATTTCACCTGAGCCAATTGATCCACAGCAGACACTTGAGGTACTTCAGTTAATGTCTCTTCGTAATGCTCCAAAGCGGTCAACTTGTCTAGAAGTTTCTCCAACGTTGTGGACATTTCCACTCGAACCTCCGACATATGTTCTGCAGCGCATCTGGTAACGATAAATTCACAAATTATAATTCTATTTGTACAGATTAGAATAATCACTTATTTAAATAAATAAAAATTAATCCGCGAGAAGTATGTAATATGCAGTTAAGTCTTCAAAAGCTAAACTCTTTTTATATTATGTGTACTAAATAGGCCTACGTTTGACCACATCCCACCTGACGGAAAGTGCAGATGCGGTCGGCGATGAATCACGTTAGATGCCTAGAAAAGTATATATTCAGTCGAGGCTTGAAGATAGGTATGAAACGCTGACAACGTTAAGTTCTATAAGCCGAAAAGATACACCCGGTATAGGACAGTGTGTATTTTATGATATACTTGGCGGATAAAACCTTCGAAGAGCGAACTAACTAAAGGTTTTTACTAAATCTGTTCTCTTATATCTCGTAGTGTTTTTACCTTTGTGTGATACTACGAACGTGTGCCATAACTCGTTCATCACGGAAGTCGTATGGAAACATACTGGTCCATTGACTTAGCAGCTTCACCAATGCATTCATGTCTTCAAGCTCTTTCTCGATAGTCTGTAAACATTATTCAATACATTATTTGCCTAATAATGGAAAAAAAAATGTAAAAATAAATTTTAAAAGTTCTCTAAATGTTAAATTAAAAATTGGGGGCCTAGACAAGCGCCGGTCGTTTGTCGCTATCGCTAAAAAATGTACTGAGATCGTTATCGAAAAACAAACGTCAACGACTGTCATCTCAGTTCATTTTTTTAGCGATAGCGACAAACGATCGAGAGCTTGTCTAGGCCCCTACAATACGTTTGTGATTATGAGACGAGCTAGTTTAAATCTTAACGCCAAGTTTCCTGATATTGTCTAGCTTTGTACTGAATCGTGACAGTTTATAGGACAAAATTCCTAACACTTGATTAGATAATAACATGTTTCATAATATACAAAAATCCGCATAGTTAAAGTTTAACTTACAATTTTCTCATAGCTCTTGAAGTACCTCTTGCAAAGCTTGCCCAGCAGCTCATGTGGTTTCATAAACAGCCTCGAACACAATATGAAAGTGAATGTAAAGGATTTGTTGGCTCCGGGCCTTAGCATATCCACCAGCGCTTCTAAAGTAGCGCTCACTATCTGCCCATCTCGGTACTCGACTTCTTTGTCTTGGGTACAGTTTACGAATGGTAATGCTGCTATAGCTTTCACTCCTGGGGCTAGTACAGCTGAAAACTATGTTATTAATGGTTAGTATAACAGTTGAGAATAATAAAAGTATTAACTTTTATGCTGCATTTGTTTTTGTGTGACTTTTTTGTATGAGATGTCTAGGAAAAGGATTTATTTTTAATATTTCAGGTTGACAGTTTAGCGATTTGTGTATATTTTAATAACAAATTGGGTAGTTTGGACAAAGTTGTGATAAATGGATCTACTGAAAACATAAGGAAAATGACTATCTCATCCAGATACAATGAAAGTGGTCTTGGTAATAGAGTTATAGCTAAACTTTTATTAGATTCAGTTTGAATATAAATATTTATTATTAAGTATTGTTTGTGTATGAACCAGGGTGGCATGGTCTTATGATGACAAAGCAGTGCTGTACTTTTACATAAAAGGAATGTAGACATTCTCATATGACAGGGATAAAAGAGAAAAGTGTACTGTGAACATGAAAAGGCCTATATACACATAGAATGGTGAACGAAAGCTGGAAACTACCAAGCTGGCTTTTACCAGGGTAGACTTCCTTTGCAGAAGGTCGTCTAGGTGGGTACCCTAACAATGCCAGTTATTCTACCGCCTGAGCAGTGATGTGCAAACATTCGTCTTGCTCGTCTTCTTATTTCTTTGCATAAACTTCAGCACATCAAATAGTGCTTGTTTAGTATATGTGAATAAGTCTCATCGCAGACATTCCTAACACAAAGTTTATGACACTTTTAGGATACAGACATTGGCAGAATCGTGGCAGAATCGTCGCCACAAACCAAGAAAGAAGAAGTGCGGGATGAGATACTAAAATCGTATTAGGATACTTTTACATTACAAAATAACAAAAATAAATACACTCTGTACATACCTACCAGCTTTCGTTAACCAACATATACCAACAGTGGGTAGAGAAAGTCTATATATGCATAATAAATTACATAGATATGTGAATGTTAGTGTGTAATTTGAGAAAAAGCCAATTAAAAAGTTCTCGGCAATACCTGTGGTGCATCAACTTTTTGTGCAACAAAGTTGATGCCACCATTCATTACGATGTGTTTGCATGCGGTGTCTGACATGAATTTATTCCCCCTTACCATGGAGTAGTAGTCATCGTTCTGAAAAGAAAAGACAAAATAATAAATGTTTATTATTATGAAATCACTAGCCCAGTAGTGTAAGTTTGCTTCCGTTATATGTTAAGATCATAACAAACCTACGCAAAAAAAAAAACATTGTATCATTGAAAAAAAAACAGTTGAACTGGAGGAGGAGCAGAGGAGTACAATAACAGTCTCAAGATTATTATGTAGGTATACCGTATAAATTATAAATCAGGATCATATTTAACTAGGAACTAATTTCCCAAAAAGTTGATCTACATGAAACTATGAAAGCAAACTATGTACACATATATAGTACTAATTATATAGTAAACATACATCTGAACTAATTGGGATAAAATTTGGCATGTAGGTACCAAGATAGATAGGCCACTCAGAATTCCGAGTACATAAACTTCTATTAATATAATTTATGAAATTATAACATTTAGTAGACAGAGCACTATGAGTGATTAGCTACCTGACCTTACCTACATGAAAAATTAGTTTAAATTAATAAACATAGTTCACAAGAAAATAACCTGTGCTTCAGTAGGAGGGCACTGTAGCTAGTGAAATTACTGGGCTGAAGAGTCTTAACATCTTATGACTCTCATTTAAGAAGCGTTGACGCAGGGTACTCAGAATTTTACCTTTGTAAAATCCCTACACTGTACTAATTATGGGCAGCGTTATCTCTTACCATCAGGAGAGCGTCTTGCTCGTCTTCTTACTTTGTTGTATAAAAAAGAAAATAACTTACATCATAGTATGACAGTCCTGACCCATGGAGCAAAGCAGCATCAGGTGGTAACGGGGCATGATCCGGTGGAGGTGGAGGTGGTGCCTGCTCCGTAGGCGGCGGAGGCACCTTCATATTGCACCCGCTACATGACGCCTCGTTCAATTTACTCGCGTAATAATACATAGCCATTCAAAGCAATACCAACTAACTTGACAGCTTCGTGTGAAGCTAGCTGGCTCCGTTCAAGTCAAGGAACCCATCTGATTATCTGTGAACAATTTAAATATGGTCAATAAATTTTTTGCATGTAGAATCTTCCTCTTCGTCATTCCCTCACTGAGGATCGTGACCACATAATATTCTCCTCCAGAGAGCACGGTCACAGGTGAAATGTTAGATAAAACTGCCAAATAAACAGGGGGCTTTTTGACGACATCTGACCATCAAGTCAAGTGTTCTACCCATGACGTGGTTGTCTTCAATGCGACCTAGAATTAAGAGCCTTTCCGAACTATGCTTAGGATATTGCCTATTATGTCCGAAGAAGAACCTGTAGAATCTACTTTGGTTTCACTGCATTGTAGGTGAATGAGATGACATTGCTCAATTAAACTTAATTTTTTAAATTATTAGTATCTAAGTATATGGTGGGTCAAAGATGTGGAAATTCGGGGACATGCAAGATGTGACTGAATGCCCAAAGCGGCAGAGTGGCTTGTAGTTTATTGGGAGAGGCAGACATGCACAAATGCACCACAAGCGGCTGATGAAGAAGAGAAAGGGTAGTGGGATAACAGTACACATATCATAAGTGTACTCAGTAAGTTTAATAATTAAAAGATATGGGATACCTACATATTTTTTTGTTTGTGAAAAAAATAAAAACTTAGTGCCGTGACATTACAACCAAGCAACTTTGGTGTGTTTTATATCTCACACTTTTATTTCATAAAATTTACAAAGAAAAAATGAGTCCAATATTTTTTATTTATCTTCTTGATGGACAAAATTTTTTAGTTCAATGGTTTCAGTTGTTCGATGGTATGATAGGCTGTTGCCAAGGGTTGCCAATGCCCAGCAGTGGGTAATTGAAAGCTTTTGTGGGCTAAGTGGGTAGCTATAGGTAAATATACTTTAGTGATTGTTTGTAAATAAACAGTCATAATTTGAGGAATATATAAATCCACCAATACATATGCTGCCGAGACATGGACGCTAACACATGAGGCTGTGTACCGCATCAAGGTAGCACAGAGAGCCATGGAGCGCACCATGCTCGGCATCAAACTTCAAGATCAAGTTCCAAACATCGAAATTAGGCGGAGAACAAAAGTTCAAGATGCCGGAATGAGGGTAATGGGACTCAAATAGAGTTGGGCAGGCCACCTGGCTAGGCGAGGTGATGACAGGTGGAGTAAGATATTGACTGAATGGTGGCCAAGGACAGGCAAACGCAGTGTCGGTCGTCCAGCAGCCAGATGGATGGACGATTTGATAAAAGTGGCGGGTCGCACATGGACCAGATTGGCACAGGACGGGGTTGAGTGGCATAACATGAAGGAGGCCTATGCCCAGCACTGGGATGTAGAGGGCTGTGGATGATGATGACGATAAATCCCACTGGCTTTAACATCTCCACTTCACCCTTGCAATGCCAGCCAGTACAACTATATTTTTAAAATAACTTTTAAAAATAAAGTTAATAAGTATACCTACCTAAATCTACTAAAATTGTGACTGACCATGGCCCCTGCTCACCCTACTTCAATAATATTAAACAATAGAATTAACTGC
Source organism: Hemithea aestivaria (assembly GCA_947507615.1). NCBI lineage: Eukaryota > Metazoa > Arthropoda > Insecta > Lepidoptera > Geometridae > Hemithea > Hemithea aestivaria. Next base: position 10,854,551 of record OX382323.1, read on the forward strand.
ATGCCTCAATTTAGTATGAAAGCCATAAACATTGTAATTAATTGTTATGCCAAGTACATGCTTCAATGAATTTTGGTAAGGATAGCTTCATAGGAATTATTTCTTTTGTTTTATTAGCAGCTACTTATGTACACACATGTGTTTAGAATTCTGAGTTAAAGCAACTCACACATAAAAATTTACATATAAATCATGTTCTTAATACAATAAAACCAATATTTAAATGATTCATTAAAAGATAACAAAATAAAACGCTCGAAAATGTTAGAATTCATTTGTTTATCTTAAATGTGTGATAGTAACTGGGTTGAACCTATGAGGTATTTACTAACATTAATTTAGAATTTGAATTATACGTGCTTATCAATTAATTACATTCGTTTTAATTCATAAAATTGATGATATAAAGTGTATTTAAGCTAAATCTATAAATTCATAATGTGTCTAATTATTGTAAAAGAAAGGTGAAAGTTGCTTTTTCTAAATCGAATATCTTGTCAATTTACCTTCTTAGCTTGGGCGAAGTATTTGATGTGTCGTAAACACTGAGCAAAGTCACCTTTATAATTTTTACTTGAAATTATGCGTGTAATAATTCATATCAAGTTAATTTTGGAATTAAAACGCAAAATACCGCGAAGAATAGCACACACATCCATCCACACACCGTCTAAGCGTACCATAGGCCATAGACTACACATATTATATTTTTTTTATTTATCCACAATGCGCGGAGCTAGCTCTTCTCTATGCTCTATGGAAAACGCGCGGATGGAGGTGTGGCGCGAATTTCAAACTGCAATACTATTAATATTTAATTGCACAATAATTTGGGTTATGTATCGTTTTAGAGCTTTTTCTTCAAAGATAAACTAAGTTTCAAAGATTATTAAATTGGTATATATCTACATTTTTGTTTAATTCCTTAGTTAAGACTTTTTTATTTTATGGCTACCTATTATGCATTGGGTAGGTAGGCACTGAATCCCTAGACACAGATTTAAGCGATGAGATGCCTTTGCTCAGAAGTGGGATACACACACCTACTTCGGAATACACATAAAGTGGTCCATAAATATATTATTATTTAAATAAATACTTAACCTTTTTAAAGAGACCTTGTTACCAAACTATTTAATTTCCTGACCTCTAGAATAGGTTACCTTAGAAACGATATTGTTTACAATTTGTGTCATTTTAGATATCGAGTTATGAGTATGTTTTGATTTTGTAATAATTATGTTGGCTGATAATGGGAAAAAGAGATTTCCCACAAGTTTACCGGCCATTGAAATTCTCCAGAGAAATGTACGGAAAGTGCCGACATTTCATTCGAGGTAAAATTTAATGATTACTTTAAAATGTTATAAATATTCTAAATATCATTATCATTAGAATATTTATTATCTATATTAACAATGGGTGGCACAGCAACAATTTTTTTGATATTTTACGCTCAATAAAATGTCACTAAAATTGTGACTGTAAAATAACGTTAGTTTAGTTAGCTGGACAGTTGCTATCCGCTGTACACGGATACAACCTTGCGGCCAGGCGCAATTATTAACCGTTTCCTGCGGCTAGCCGGAAGGCCAGATAGTCAGCCACATAATGCGTAGCTATACGTAGGTAACCTAATGTGCAGAATTGGGCGAGCATTTGCGTCGGGCTCTATTAACATTAGGTATGTCCCTTAGCCCTCCCACGCACTAGCGGTAAAGGCGGCCTACAGGCGGTTGCATATTAAACCAGAAAAGTACAGTTAGCTGCCCCCTTGGATAACCGCTAGTGCGTTCCTATTATGCCGCTAGTGCTTATTCATGTTGCAATAAAATGTACTTATGAACAACTGTACCTACCTAAACCCGGAGAAAACCTTTGCCCAGTGGTGGATAAAGGGTTGAAAATTATTAGGTACCATGATTTATATTTTATCACGTCAGTTCTCCACGACACGGGTCTTGAACCTAGTGTGGGGCCACTCCAAATACCTCGCCTTATATAGGAATTTGGGTTATATAATATAATGATTCAATGATAAATTTTATTATTTCACTTAAACTATGTGTGTCCTTATGTGAAATATAATACTTTTATTTTATATTATAAAATATAAACCTTTTTCTACATAGTCGTTTTCATTCATACGAGGTATCTATATCTGGTCTTCAAGGACAACATGTTTTCCTATTGATACCCTCAGAAAAAGGTTCAGTCAAGCCAGCGTTTCTATATATAGAAATATGGTATTGTATTTTTCCAGAAAACCCCGGGATATTCCATTCCATCTTCCCCATAAGAAGTTGTTGGAAAAAATAGAATATGTCAAAAAGGAACCAGAGCCCCTGGTAAGCCCATTTACGAATAGTTATTTTAAGTGGTCACAAAATACATAATAATTTATTTTGATTTTTATTTCCCTCCATCTCATACATTTTACTATATTTATAACTGAGAACAAAGGCATAATATAGGGTATTGCGAAACATATTTTTATTCTTCAGACTGGATTCACAGCAGCTCAAGATGAAAGATTCAGGAAGGAAAGAAAACAGCTCGCGCCAATCGGCATAGACGACAGCCTCAGTAAGTTCTCATAACATTTTCGTAACTTTCAAGTAAAGATTTTCAAGTAGACAGTACACTATTTTAAGTACATTTGTAAGGATTAACTATTTTTTTGTTATCCATATGAGTCTAGAAGTTTAAACTACAGCCACACTCACACTACTGTGACACTACTGACGTAGTTACGAGCTTTACGGCACACCGTCATACCATGTACCTAACTCTAGATCTAACGCTAGAGTTGATAGATTACCTACTCTATATCTATGCGACTAAGAAAATGAAAACATATATTGGAACGAAGTTTCTTATCGCGCGTTGTGAAAGGGGGCTAGACGGAAAAAATCTCGACGTCACGACACTTTTTGCTATTGTAAGCTGTGCGGCGTGCGCATGTTTGTCTGTCTGTCTTCTCTCTCTCTCTCTCTCTCTCTCTCTCTCTCTTATAGAAAGCAAGCCAGATATTTTCATTAATAGAAAGGAACTTCGTTCCATCCGGGTGTCCCTTGACACCTCTCAAGTTTTTTTTTAAATAAAATATATGTGCCACTACTCTGATCCTGTTCAGCAACCATAGAGCCTTTAAATTCACTTCAAAACATCTTAATCCGCTATACATTTATACATATTGGTATATTTTTTAATTTACGTATTTTTTAAAGAAGTAGCTTCATTTTATTACTGAGAGCCTATTGGCTATCGCCAATCGACATGTAAAACACTAGAATCTTACCTTACTTAAACATCCTCATTAATATGAGTAAAATAACAAACGCAGTAATGTACATTGAAGTTGTCATCAATCGTAGTGGGTTTGAATTAGCCAATAAATAAATTTACACTATACAAGTGAATTAAATTAAAAATTTAAAAAACCCCCAACGCAGCGCTTTCAAAATATGTAATTCGCGGTTTTGTGGTGGCGGCCATCTTGGATTTTAATTTTGTTATAGTGCGTTGTATTCTACTAGTCAAGCCCTTTCATTTGATACCCAGATTGATGGTCGTGGAAGAAAAAAGTTATCCAACATTTTTGTAGCTGCGGCCATCTTGGACCGATTTCCACCAAACATGGCTAAGAACACTCTCGACTAACTCTACTTTCAAACAAAAAAAACTAAATCAAAATCCGTTCATCCGTTCGGGAGCTACGATGCCACAGACACACAGACAGACACTTCAAACTTATAACACCCCGTCGTTTTTGCGTCGGGGGTTAAAAATATAGTATTTTATGTGTGTCAAGTTACCGTATTATAGTATTTTAGGTGTTGTGTGTGTATACCTTTCGTGTTGCATTACTGAAGGGCCCCAGGCCCCATTGAAGTAGACCGATAAAATAAATAATTCATACAGTCGATTTTGTACTGCTAATTGCTACCAATTAATTCTATTTACTCGACTTTCTATGGAAACTGTATTTAATAACTGCGCTGAATTCTAAAATTATTTTACAAATATTGTGAATAAAATTGTATTAATGTTCATATTAAATTGTTGTTATTGTTATAAGTTAAATGTGTCCATAACTACGGTAGTCTACGTATATAGTATTATCTTAGACCTTTTAAACTACTCAACGGATTTCAAACGCAGTTTTCAGCAAAATGTGATTTAAGAGGAAGTTTGCTCGGTGGGTCGCTTGTTAATTATACTTATATTTTGAAATTTTATATTATAGTTATGTGTACAGTATTTTTTTTTATATCGTTCTTGTTCGACAATTTTTTTGATTGCATCCCTATTATGGTTAAGTCTACAATTAGTTCGGGGATAGGTGCTCACTAACCCTGCAGCAAGTTGTGCCTAAATGATTGTCAAATTTAAGTAATGACCTTTATGTAAGTATGTAAGCAATGGGTTAACCTTTTAAATATTGGTTTGAAAAAAAAATTTTTTTCAGCTGATATAAAGAAGAAAAAAACTCTAAAGATACGGGAAAAGTCGGATTCAGATGACTGTAAAAGTACTACAGACCCGTTGAAAGTTAAGCCCGAAGTTGCTTCACAGGAAGAAGTTATAAACTACGTTAGGGACCACCCAGAATGCGGATTTCTCTATATGATATACGCCGTGCATCCGCAAAATGTATACTTTACACCTTATTATTTGAAGTAAGTTAAAACAATCCCACCTCTCTCTCTTTTTCATCTTCATCCCACCTTCTAGGTTTAGTCTGCTACCTTCTTCGTCCGCATCGCCGCTTAATATCACGCAAGATCGTGGTTAATGGCTAACTTATAATGTATAAAAAAATTTCTGTAACTGAGCCACTGTAGTGGCTTTGACGTAAAACTCATGTTTTTTTTTCGGGACATCTAAGTGGCTGGGACGCTTGAAAGGTTATCGTAAACAGGAGCGGGCCGCTCTCGTTTGCGCTTAGCTTTACTGAACTGTGTGTAAAGGAAAGTTTATCAAAAGCCATTCGCAAAATTTCAAATTCTTACACAAAATTATTCATATATCGCGCACTTTAGCAGCCTTGTGAACTATTTTAATTAACCCTTGCAAATATGAATTAACAGACATGCATTTTGCATAACAGTGTTAGCTAGCGCTATATTACCTTACTATAAAGTTTTGCAAACTCGTAGCGTTTGCTACGAAAGCTCTACGTCGTAGACTCGTAGCAATACATGTTTTGTTAATGTAGTGAAAAGTGCATTTATTTGATAAGCGGTGAAGCGAATAGCGCTTCAGAGATACTACTGAAATTTGTCAACCTTTTTTTTTAAGGAGGGAAAATGCCTAATCACTACCCTTCCGCCACGGGGGTGACGGATGGGGGAGTGTGGGACTTGCACCCAATAAAAACCCCCATGAACTGTCCTCCGCCAACAGATGGGATCGCGATTGCATTCACCATCTCACTCCAGCAGAAGTGTATTATAATACTGGTGGACCTGCGCGCACATCGTAGCGCGTAACAGTTAATTGATATACATAGAAAATTAAATTATTCAATCATTTCCCGAGACTTAATCTATCTCTGTGCCAGATTGTAGCCAAAAAGGGTCAGTGGCCAGGGGTTATCGATTTTCCTTACATAACTTCCACCCTCTTTTCTCTTTAAGGTTGATTTCAGAAATAAAAACTATCCTTTGTCTTTTCTCAGGCCTAAAACCATTTCTAAGGTTACTTATATTGTTATTGACTATTACCCTTCTCGAGACTCAAGCCTGATTTCTCACAAAAGCCACGGACGGACGGACAAAGCGAAACTATTAGGCTTCCTTGTTTACCACGGAAACCTAAAACACTTAAAATTAAGTACCTATATTATAAGACTTGCAAAACCAGTACATTACTTATCCTCAAAGTAAAATAAATAACCCTTTGATCCAGGAAACACTTCCGCTTCAAATCAAAATTGACATCTATTATTAGGTACTAGCTTTTTTAAAATAAGGTTCGAATTCGCATGCGCGGGTGCAGTGCTCGATCGTGCCGCTCGGGGACATACGGGTTAAATTCACATGTACATAAGTTTCCCGGGTTGGCAACAGATGGCCCTGATCGTCGTTAGATCGCGGTGGCGTTTTGTTCGTCATAGAAGTGACAGTAGTACCCGTGTAACAATATATTTGTCGCATGAAATATGCAGACTAACCTGCTCTAATTCACTATTAAGCAAGTTTTTGAATGGTCCCTCCTTCAGCGAGGATGAGGGCTATATTATTTGTTAATGAAACTATTACTAGTTGCACCCAGCGTTTGTACCCGCTGGATTGTAGCCTGATTAGATCCTAAAAAAATATAATCTATACTTCTATACTATTTTAAAGGGTCTGGTTATTCAGTACATTGGTGTATAGTGTATAGGGCCTTATTGGAAAGGTCATTGCTCATGTTTTGAATGCCATAATATATGTTTCGCAAAAATGTACCGTTTATGAGTTATTTAAATTTTTTCGAAAAATCGAGGTGACCATTTTAAAAAATCATAAAAAAATAACCTTGTATAATGATTTATTTTTTATTATCTCATTACGTGGACAAAATAGCAGAATATTATTTTTATTAATCAAATTTGTCACTATTAAAGAATAAAAGAGAAGTAACAAATTTTGGCAATTTTATGAATCTGTTGAACCTAAATTGCAAAATATCTCAAAAAAATCATAGAATATAATTTCAGGCAGAATTTTTTATAAACATTTATGTTTTAATGGCTTTATTTGGAGATATCAAAATTAAGAATCGGATAAGAGATTACAGAAATATCAAGGTCACAAACATCTATTTATCTGAAATTTACTTTAAACATTACTTGAAAGGACATGAGATAGTTTATATATATCACAGAAATCAGCTTTTAGGGGGAGAGGGGGAGGGCGGCAGGGGGGCTCAAAGTCTGTGTGAGAAATCAGTAACCGCTAACACTATTTTGCAAAAAAAATGTATAGGCTTGAGTCCCGAGAAGGGTATGGAATAATTTATATCCCAGCAGGTTACGAGCAGGTCCGCTAGTATTTAATAATATCTAAACTACCTCCCCGTAAAATTTTAGAATTTAGTTACTCGTATCTTTAACATGTTAAAATTTACTTTTTTTTTAAAGTTCACAATGACTTCCTGATTTAATTTCATTATTGTTTTTCGATGGATATCATACTACAGGCGATGCCATATTGGATGACGCCTGAACCGATAATATGATTTTAATCATAGCTAGCTGAACCCGCGGCTTCGCACGCGCTCGCTTATTTATTAACTAATTCCCGCGTCTGTCCCTAAATATGCTTATATCTTTAAAACTACGCAACGGATTTTGATGTGGTTTTCATTAATAGATAGAATAATTCAAGAGGATGGTTTTTGTGTATAATACATGCATAGTATAGTAGAAGACGATTGATAATTTTCTATTAAGCGCGACGAAGTGCGCGCGGGTCCACTAGCAGAATATAAAAGTTTTATCTTTTTTTTCATAATTATCTTTCTTTATCATAAAACATTGTCTACAGAGTGGTACCATACGATGGAATTGATAAAAGAAACTACTTGACGATCAGTGCTTGTGGTGTTACTCATTATACCAACGAAATGGTGTTCACAAAGCTGAGAGATTGGGAACAGGAGTACATAATATTCATCAAGTTAACTGATGTATGTAATTAGAGTTATTATTTCAGTATGTAATTATAAAGAGCTAGCTGTGACTAGTGGTTTTACTCATTAAAAAAGGCTATGTGTTATTCTAGAGTCTAAGCTACTTGCATTCCAAATTTTAGCTCAATCAATTTAGCGGTTAAGTGTGAAGGTGTAACAAATATACACACATACGTATTTTTAATATTCATCATCATCATCATCATCTCAGCCGTAAGACGTCCACTGCTGAACATAGGCCTCCCCTTAATATCCCCATAAGGTCTGATGTCGATTGTTGAAGGAATCGGGACATCCAATCCTATGGCTCTAACGTCGAGAAGTTATTAAAAGTGCTCTATTTTGTAAAAAAATCAAAATATCTTCAATTTACAGAATTTGACATTTCCCTTTTTCATGTATTAGATTAGTTGGCATGTGTTGGTAGTAGATCAATAAAAACTAAATATTATGTTCTCCCACCAGATAAAGTTTTTCAAAGTGTACAGATATTGGAAAGCGTTTTACGTGTGGCGTAAGTCTATATTATACAGGAAGTACGTGAAACTGAGGACCAGACTCGCCAAGAATCTGTTCATTCTGAACCCTGTGCTGAGTAAAGCATTGCTGAATGTACAGTCGATGTGTTGCGAAATGTATATGAAAAGTTTCGCGGATCTATCGCGTGATATGGACACGGCGTTTTTCTACTTTTATGAAGTGCAGGTACGAGTATTTTATTGGCCACCATCCTTATGTCTGAAAGAGATCGGATTTAGCAATAAGACCGCCAATTGTTACACTTAAGTTACGAAATTGTGTTTTAGTTTTAAAATTCTCTGTATATTTATGGTGTTACAATAAAGAGTTTTCTATGCTATTCTTAGCGCAAATGTTCGCGCGAAGAGTCATTTCAAATAATGTCTAAAATAAAGTCTAAATTACACTTAGTACTTCAAAGATTTGAAAGTTTAGTAATATTTTTACCGGGGGTAGACTTCCTTTGCAGGAGGTCATCTAGGTGGGTACTCCAACAGTGCCAGTTATTCTACCGCCTGAGCAGTGAAGTGCAAACATCACTGTGATTCGGTAGGAGGGCACATTATCAGCCAGAAAAAATCATCCCTATCTTACAAGTTCGGGAGGTACTCTAAACTAATTAATTTTAAATTATTTTTTTGTACAGTTCTCTTACTCTTACTATTTTGCCTTTATCTGTGCAATGCAAATTACAGCTTTCTAGGACTTATACTTTCTCCGCAAAGCGGCAGACAGACGGACAGACGGACAAAGCGAAACTATAAGGCTTCTTTGTTTACCACGGAAGCCTAAAACACCTAAAATTAAGTACCTATTATTATAGGACTATCTATTCCAGCACATTATTTATCCTCAAAGAAAATAAAAATCCACGTGTACAATAGTTTCCCGTGTTCGTAACAGATCGCCTTGATTGTCGTTAGATCGCGGTGGCGTTTTGTTCGCCATAGAGTTGTTCGTAGTCCCGTGTAACAATATATTTATCGCATGAGATGAGAAGAGTTACCTTTAAATTCTTTCTATAAAGGTATTCTGCAAGTTTTTGAATAGTCCCTCCTTCAGTGAGGATGAGGGCTATATTGTTCTTTAATGAAACCAAAAATAGCCTTAGAGTTAGACAGACGGACATACTGACAAAGCGAAACTATAAGGCTTCTTTGTTGACTACGGAAGCCTAAAAAGCCAAATATGAAAACGTTTATTTTTGTTATATACATTATATATGTCATGATTCAGTGCAGCTACATAGGTGTAGGCTAAACCTAGGGGTTTAGCCGGCTAATATAAGGTGTTGCAAGTTTATACAACTTTTTTTTTTTTATACAACGAAGTAAGAAGACGACCAAGACGATCCTGTTGGAAAGAGATAATGCTGCCTATAATTAGTACAATGCCACCCAGTGCACTGCGCCAACGCTTCTTACTTGAGAGTCATAAGATGTTAAGACTCTTCAGCCCAGTAATTTCACTATGATACAGTGCCCTCCTACCGAAGCACATTAGGTTAAAGAGCTAGGTTGCTAGAATGTTAGCGGCCCAGTTGCCGCAATAGTTGTTGGGCCCAGAGGCGCTTTGCAAAACTTACTATCTATTATAATAATAATGGTGAAAGCACATCTATCCGCATCGACCGCGCCGAACGAATAGAATTTTAAATTTTCAAATGAAATGTCATGAAACTTCGCACACTTGCCGGAATCGAATCGTCCTAATCGGAAGAAGATTTCCTATACGAAAATTCTTTCGGCGCGGTCGATGCGGATGTGCGAGCACCTTAATAATGATTGTGCTTACAGATGAAACGCATAGAGTACATAAGGGAGAGATTAGTGGAGTTCCGTGCAGTAGTACTAGAGGTGATCACGGCAGCATGTCACACTGCCCTCTACCATCAAGGATTTGTTTACGATGACAGGAACGTTCCTCCCTTCCAAATGATACGCGGAAAACCCACGGGTGGCATGTCGTATACAGAGAAGGCTAATAAAAGAAAATATTGCGAGAGATTGGCTTGGTAACTGTTATTGCAACTAAAGAGTACTTTTCACTGAGTTAGTTTTACTAGAAGTTGTTTTATTTAAAACAAAGATTTAAAAAAATAGGAAGATGTGGTATTGACTTTTCTGACATGGACCGCTTAAATTAAGCCTAATTTAAGAGCAGAAAATTGTACATTGCACAATTTTACATCAGCGCGAGTTGACGAGGCAACCGACACTTTCCGATCCAACAGGCCCAAGTTTGGCATAGCAACGATGAAGCTTTGCCGCATCTTACCACTTTATTTTTATCTAAAATTTAAACAAAAAAGCGCATCTAAAGTAGTGGCCTGTTTTATACAACATCTTTTTTTATCCTACTGACACTATCAGTCATAATATCTACCTAATATATGTCGCAGTTTCAGGTCGGCAAACAAAGCTTCTAACATGACTCATGACGGTCTACAATAAATAAGAAACAGCCAGAATCTACAGTTTTACGAACATTCCGAAACACAATAGCGTTCTGGTGAAAATTTTGCCTGAGATTTGAACCCAGGTCCTTTGGTTTACAAGCTAAACGATCATTGGCCACAGATGCTGCACTATTTTATTTTTAAATTGCACTAAGATTATAAACGTGAAAGTTGTTTATTTTCTATCTTTCTTTCAGTTTCATAAAGCTGATCGACTACATGACGCTCTACATGTTGTATCGGCTGACGAAGCGATCCAACGGCATGATGGCCGATATGCTCCGAATACACATGAGCTATATACCCGAGAGGGAGAAGCTACTCGCCCCAGATATGGACGAAGTTCTTGAGGAACAACTGCCTCGGCCTATTGATACTTGCAAGGTTTGTCCAATGTTTGTAAACTTTTTTTTCTTGATCTAGGAAAAATGTGTTACGTATCGTCACCTTTTGTCGCCGGTATGTGGGACTCCCCCGACGAAGATGGGGGTGTCGGGGATACCATAAAGACCTGTCATCATCATCATCATTATCCATAGCCCTCTACATCCCACTGCTGGGCATAGGCCTCCTTCATGTTATGCCACTCAACCCTATCCTGTGTTGAAGAAAGAAACTGCGCTTTATCAATATTAGTGTAGGAAAACAGAAGCTCAATAATTATCGTCTAATTACTCTTAATTTGTTCGTCATGTATAGTGGGCGCTGTTTCAAGTGGACGCATATGTGAGGCCAAATGGCCAAGTAGAACTCTGTCCAAGTGAAGAGATCGTATCATCCTACTTGGAGAAGATCACAGACTACTGGGACGAATATGTTCGCACATTCCACAATTACCTTAACGAAGATTCACTGCAAGTTATAGTGCAGCCTTGGATAATGGGGAAGCAAGTCGACTGGTCCGCTGGAGCTTCACCGAGCCTCTACTTCGTCATGAACCAAGACAAGAAAATGATGGATGACCTAGCATTTATACCCGCCGCGATCAAACAAGGTTTCGAGACAGTCTGGATGTTCCTCGGAAGAATGCAAACCTTCATGGACAGCTATAAAGAAGCGGTGGAAATGGATACCGATTTAATAAAGAATGAAAGGGATCAGAACGAGTTCAGGAAGTTATGTGACAAGTTGGTGAAGCAAATGGAACAGATAGAAGACGTGGTTTCGTACCAGCCACTAGGCTTGCTGTTCTTGTGCCTCTGTCCTTTCCAAGAGTTGTTCAGGCCACAACCTAAACGATTGTTCGACGTAGTTATGATGACCACTCCGGAGTAAGTATAGGAAATCTTTGAATTACTCTTTTACTAACAGCTTAACGCTACAAATATCCATACAATCACACAAAACTTCTTCTATTTTGCCTACAAACTTAGTGGTATTTACCACCAGTATAGTATGAGTAGTGACCCGACATCACATCACACTTCACACTAATATTATAAAGGCGACAGTTTGTGAGTATGTGACTGTGTCAGTGTGTATGTTTGTTACTTCTTCACGCCTAAACGGGTGGATCTATTGAGCTAAAATTTGGTATAGAGATTGCTTAGACCATGGAATAACATATAAGCCACAATACAGCAGGTAAAACCACTGCGAGCAGCTAGTAACTAATAAAAGTAGACAGCGAGAGGCCGGGACTAGAACTCGGTGATCCGGAATGCGACATCACATCTGCACCACGTATTTCAAAAGTAAATACTTTCTTGCAGCATCGGTCGCGAGTGTATAAATGAGATAGTATTAGGAATAGAGAACATAAACGATGACATATCTCGCGAGCCAGAGAGCGCCGGAGAGTTGGTGGCATTCAACTCTTTACTGGACGGACTCGAGCCTAGAGTCGTGTTTCTAGAGGAGAGAAATGAATATCTTAGAGAGTTGTATGATCTTATGGGAGAATACAATATACCAATACCTCCGGATGACATGACGGAATATCTGGGTATGTAATATCATACCGTAAATAATTGTGATATATTTGTTTTTAGTTAATACTCGTGCCATAATTTTTGAACACTTCACCTTAATAAAATACGTACCATCTTTTATTTTTTTTCACTCGTTGACTCTGTGACTTTTTCCACTATTTATTGAAATAGTTTAATTATACTGGGTATGCAGATTATGTAAAAGTAAAAAATTAAAATTTTGATGAATCCAATTGAATTGTAGAGACCTTCGAATTTTTAGATGTATCCTTGCCATCGACTCAACCTTTTTTGAGGAAAAGGGTATTGTCTAATTTAAAAAAATTGTAGAGAAGGACCCAATTTTTCGACTTTAATGTAGAGGATATGACGAAAATTCGGAGGTCAGTCAGTTATTTTTAAAATGCTCCTATTCATATTATATTGATATACGAGGCGGAGGTATCATGCCTAATATCTCAACAATACTCCAGTTCATAAAGGGAACTTGAATTTTAATATTCCTGTCCAATACAATAGGTTTGAGTGTGGCTCTCGGTACTCTACGACAAAACGTGGACGCTCGTCTTGAGACGAGAGGCAAATTAGCTGGACTCTTCGCGAGTCAGATAGGAAAGGATATCATGGAACTTATAATAGACGTCAACAAGCTGAGGGAAGAAGTCGCTGTGAGTATATTTGTTGATGGCTGTAACATAGTTTTAATACCAGTATGGCCACCAATTATGTAAATACCAGTATGGCCAAAAACAGTCCTATCTTTCCTACATAATATATACATTAATTGGTACGTCACTAATTAAAGTTAAAATGTACTTAATATTAATTCGTTACCTATATCTTTACCTATATTATGGTCCCTTTTGCTGCTAACTATACCCTTGTGAATATCAATTTTCTCCTCTCCCTGCACGCTTGTCAGGAAGAGATCGCTATTAGCGATAAGACCGCCAATTGTACTTAGTTTTTAGGTTCTTTTTATGTATATTTTATGTGTCTTTATAAAGTGTTATCTATTTATTTTTACCGGCAAGTGAATCGACGAGACTTCTAACTACGATAAATATTTCTTAGTTTGCGAACGAGAGAGTCACAAGCACAGACGAAACCGTTAACAAAAAAATTGTGACACAATAAAATAACATAATATTATTATCAGTTATTTAATGATTTATTTTATGAGGTATTTACATTATGTTACAGCAACCATGGTTGTATAATGAAAACTCTGACATGGAAAAAGTAATGGAAACGCTCGATGATCTACTTGAGAAACTAATGGCATGCTTCGCTCGAGACAAGCAAATAAGAGAATGGCAGAAAATGTTTAAGGTAATCTTTTATTTTATAGTATACTAGCTGAGCCCAGTGGTTTTTCCCGCTGTTCTGTAACCTATGTGTTATTCCAGGTTCTAGGCTATTTTTATTTTATTTATGTATTGCGGATGTGATATCACTGCGGCCATGATTGGCCTATTGTGATCGCCACCTATTATCGTGAGAAAGACCCCTAGGCGTGGCGCTAGAGTTCACCACAGACCATAGCAGCTTCTAGAAACTGCAGGATTTTCCTAGGGGTCATCTCTCTAAGCTCATTCGGGCTGAGCAGGTACTGTCCCAAAATAGAGCTACGTTTACGCATCAGTGCTCCACACTCTCCCAGCAGATGAAGAGGCGTTTCATCTGCCTCATTGCAGAATCTGCAGGTTTGAGTGTCGCATAGTCATAGCTTGGACATATGCTTGTTAAGGCGACAGTGTCCAGTCAGTGCTCTGGTTACGATGCGTAGATTTCCCTTACTTAGCGCTATGATTTGGTTGTTGAACCTGGTATCATAGCCTGGCCTTTTGTAAGTAGCTTTGAGTGCCTCATGCCCTGAGAGTCTTTCCACAGTTTCATTGACTCCTCAAAGCATAAGTTTACTAAGGTTCTCTGAGCTAGGCTTTTAGGTATGCGACAAAAAGGCTCAGGGCCGAATTGAGTGCCTTCTGCCCCAGCGCGCGCGAGCTCATCGGTACGTTCATTGCCGTGGATTTCCGGGATTCTTGGCTATCTCTATACCAAATTTCAGCTTAATCGGTCCACCCGTTTAGGCGTGAAGGCGTAACGAACATACATCCAGACATCCATAAATTCTTACAAACTTTCACGTTTATAATATTAGTAGGACTAGTAGACCCGCGCACACCTTGTTGTGTCTAATAGTAAATTTATTTCCCTTTTTATATGCACAATGCACGTTTTATACATATAAACCTTCCTCTTGAATTAATCTATCTATTAAAAACCTCATCATAGTCCATTGCTTAGTTTTAAAGATCTAAGCAAACATAGGGACAGACAGATAGATAGACGGGAAGCGACTTTGATTTGTCAAAGTAGTGACTATAATCCTCGTGGTTTTGCTCTCATTAAGAAATCATTCTACCTAATATAGCATAGCTACGTCTTACCCCTGCGCTTCACTTCGTGCACATAATAGTATAAGCGAAAAGGCTTTCAACTTTTGTCTTGTTTGAAAATTTTATACTGCTACACAGAATAAGTTACAATCGCGGCTGGCTCTTGAAAACTTATCTATGTGTCAAATTTTAACTTAATTAGTTTGAGTAATGTTGATAAAGCAGTCAGTTAGTCAAGTTTTCTGTTTGTATGTTCAAAAGTAGTGGACAGTAGTTATATCTTTTTTTAAAGAATAAAAAATATCGGGCATGTTTCCTCGCGTGAACAGTGAACATGTTCATAAAACGTGCTCTGTTACTGAAACCGGTAAATCTAAAGAGAAGCAGTATAAAGTACATTTCTTAAAAATATTTTATTAACGTCATTCGTTTTCGTCATTCGTTCTAAATATATCCGGATATATTTAGAACGAATCCTCCTACTTTAAAAGGAAGTCTACCCCCGGGGGTAGACTTCCTTTTCAGGAGGTCAACAAAGGAACCCCAACAGTGCCAGTTATTCTACTGCCTAAGCAGTGATGTGCAAACATTACTGAGCTTCGGTACTGGCACTGTAGCTAGTGAAATTACTGGGCTGAAGAGTTTTTTCATCTTATGACTCTTGTGATTGTAGGCAGCGTTATCTCTTACCATCAGGAGAGTGTCTTTCTCGTCTTCTTACTTTTTTGGATATTAGAAAAATATTTTTTTGAGAGACAGGATACTTTTTAAAATTAATTTAACATAACATAATATGTAGAGTTTCCCCGAACTTACACCACACTTTTTCGTTAGGTACTTAAAATGACCGGGAAACATTTAGAAGATTTCTACATCTGGGTACTCGTACATAATATGTAAAAAAGAAAACGTGATTGGTTGATTGACTGAATCAACGTATAGCTGAAAACGTTGAACGGGTTTGGTTGAAATTTCACACACAAATAGGTAGTTTTGACTGATCTATCAACGCACAGCTAAAAACATTGGCTTGGTTGAAATTTCACAATATATAGGTAGTTTTTATGATGTAGGTAAGTTTCGACTAAGAAAGATTTTTTTTAAAGGGGTGACGAGTGAAGTCTCTAGCACTAGCTAGAGCATATTATTATATTATGTACTGATGTACTATTTACAGCTGTATATTGTTTTATATTCCTAGATACCTCCGGCAAGAATAGAAGCCTTGGACGAAGCTATAAACGACGTGAAACTGCGACAGGCATTATGGAAATCTTCTAAAGAATGGATGGATAATTACCACTCATGGTAAGAAAATGTTTAGTATCTAGAATAGAATAGAACAATTAATACACACAGTGGATCAGAATAGCTAACTTAGAACTATACTCTAAATAAAATAATAACTAATTTACATTGCCGCGAAATGGTGCCTGCTCAGCATGTGTAGGGTGAGCTGGTCTACGCTGGAACCGTCAGCAGTGGCATCACGGACAGATCTTACTCGACCATTCTCAGAGCAGTAAATTTTATGTGTCCTGGCTCAATAAATCCATAATAATAACAAATGTAATCATGTACATATTTTTATACGGTAGTAAACACCCATATCTATCTGTACACAAAACCTTTGACTTCTGCTGTAATTAGTTAACGCGTAATTAATTAATCTTTGTTCAAAAAGCACCTGTTTTCTAATTTCCGTGACGTGTCCTGACACCAACTTCATGTGAAAATTTGCCTATATTTTTTGTCGCATACAATTCTAATATGGTTAATTATTTTTAAAAAATAGTTCAATGTTAGGTGTACTGCCTAGCAAAATATCTACGCAGTAGAACCAGTCTGTAAATAATTATAAAAAAGTAAACGTTTGTCCGTGTCAAAGTTATAATTTCCATGATATTTTGTGTTCTTGGACGTACATCCCTAAATAACAGTATTTCGTACATCAGCATCGCACCCCTAGCGAGCCCTGAGTGTGTACCGCGGCCCATCAGCTGTTGCAGGTCATTAACCTTAGTGTACTACCAATAAAGCACATGAGAATCTAATTTCCGTACCCGTGGTTTCGAAATTTTATAATTTCCATTTTACTGGTTTTAACACCTAATTTTTTATGTTAGAAAGTAGGTCGTATTTTAAATAGATCCAGTTCTTAAGTCTCTCTACGTTATAATAAGCCAGTATTTGCTTATTGTAAAAGTTTTTAAAATTTTGAAGAAAACCTGTTATATTCTAATTACCGTATACTAATTTCCATATTTTTATAAGTACTGTTGTATGAAAATTTCCTAGTAAAATGAACCTATTTGCTACCGTGAAGGAACCTATTTGCTACCGTAGAGAGTTTTCCCATGGTTTATATAGTATGATATTACTCACAATGTTTTCTTCTTCCTTTCACGCTACAACCCTTGCCTTTCCACAATATTATTCCAGTTGTAGCGGACTCTGGTGACCTCATCCAGTGCAGTGGCGTGTTTTCCCACTACACAAATTTTCTTTCGACATCCTTTCTTTGTGGCCTGCCCATCTTATTCGCTGAGACTTATAGGCCTTGAAGATGAGCTCTTGTTTGATGCGTGCTTCTTCTTCGTCGGCTAGTGCTTATGCACTTATAAATGACTGGATATGGCTTCCAGACAACTTCCAGTCACCTTCCGGATATCGTCACCCCATCCTGGCCCCATATTGCCAAACAGGGGGGGCTTGGCAAGATGGTGACACCACGTTTGCCAAGACGCTGTCTCCACTCTAGAACACAACTAGTCCGTCGGTTATCGGTTCTGCGGCAAATGTGACCAGCCATTGCCACTTCAGCTTGCTAATCCCTTTCGGATATGGCGGTAACTTTGGTTCTCTGCCGAATCACATCATTTCTGATGCGATCCTTTAAAGAAACGCCGACCATGAACGCCTGCTCCACACACTTGGCCCGTCACTATTGGCATCCTTGTTTATTCTTCTCTGTACTAAATATTAAAAAAAAACTTTTCATTCATAACTCGCTGTAATAAACATCTTAAGTGGATCGTGGTCAACAGATGCGTGCTTTTTGACAGCAAGCTCCTGGAACTCGATCAACAGCTGAGGGCTAGCTGAGCATCTTTGAACTTGTGGATCAGTCTTAACGTAAGTGTCCACGTCTTGGCTTTGTATGTCAGAACAGGTAAGACACACTGGTCTTCAGGTATGGGTGACAAGCAGACTCAAAGAAGCTATCCAATAAATGTAGGCCATCTAAGCTGAAACCTCCGATTGGACTCTCTCGATGTTGTTCCTACCTGATTGCACTGTTTGCTCAAGGTATAACATCATCAATACACATATTTCTGAACAATTTCAATAGAGAGTCAATTATAATCCATAAAAATTAGCATTTGTTGCAAGTCCTAAACCGTTTCTGCCATAATGACGATGATGTCCACTTATCTCAAGTGTGAAAATGTACTCGCCGTTAAAATTGATGCCCTATCCACTGTTTGCGGGTACTGGACTTGGTGGTGGTATCTTATATAATATTTACAAACCTTTCAATACCTATATTGCTAATCAATTTGTTATCGTTGCAAAACCTCCAGAACAGACCAGGTTTCAATGGAGTCAAAGGCCTTCTCATATTCTTCAAATGCTAAGCACATGCTCTGTTATTTTTTCCGTCTATATAATCTCTCGCACTGTGTGTAAGTGGTCTATAGTGTCATTGCCTACTCGAAACCCAGCATGTTCCGGTGGCTGGAACTCTTTAAATCTTTTTGCGAGACGCTTTATGATAACCTTTGGGAAAAGCTTATCGACATGGTTCAAAAGTCAAAAGCGCAATAGGTCTGTAGTTTTTCAAAAGACTTTATCACCTTTTTTGAAAAAAATCACTACTACGATTTTGCTTCACGCCTTTGGAGATCTCCCTGAAAAGAAGACAGCGTTAATAAATATTCGCTGGAGCTCTCGCAATATACATAGGTGTACCTACAACCCTCAATAGCTAGGTAATGCAATTGTCACAAGAGATACATTTTATTCTGGTTTTAGGCTGAGGTGCCTGCGAGGCATACGACTGTCTATAAAAATCTTACACCTCTGCAAGAAACTCAGGCGGAGAAATGACGCAGCTAACACCCGATGTAGTCAACTTTGTCCACAGGCTCCTTCCCAATTTATGTACGAAGACCTGGTTCCTGAATGGTGCGTGTGTTGGAACTTGGAACTCCGGAGGTCTCGTCTTACTGACTTGGATATTGTTTCTCGTTTCGTGTGTGTTTCTTCTCGCTAAATCAAGCGTCTTCTTCCAGCAAGATTTCCACCACTCTATTGAGATCCTGGTCTACTCAACAACAATAGTGGTCCATTTAGTACCAAAAATAAATAAAAATTATTTGCAGCTGCAATGTTCTCATTTCCGTTGCAGTAATTAATTAAACATTTCTCATTTCCATATCCATGTAATTTTTAAATCTCAATTACTTTAAAACCATTATTACGGGACTAAAACCAAATAAATTATTATATTC
Source organism: Hemithea aestivaria (assembly GCA_947507615.1). Taxonomy (NCBI): domain Eukaryota; kingdom Metazoa; phylum Arthropoda; class Insecta; order Lepidoptera; family Geometridae; genus Hemithea; species Hemithea aestivaria. The sequence goes on from OX382323.1 coordinate 10,874,055, forward strand.
GTACATTTAATGTCTTTCATATTTTAATGTATTTGAGTCAATCCAATTAAAAATCAAAAAAGGCACGGGAATTAGGCAAAGAATGCTAAATTGGAGAATGGCCGTACTCATTAAAATCGTCAATAATGATAACAAAATTATTGTGCATAAAAAGCTTAATAAGTTAGAATGTCTTTCTACTCGTGCGGTATCCATCAAGTACACTATTCGAAAATATTGGACACGTATTTTTTGCTTAGTAGATTTAATATTAAACGGCTGAGATAGAACGCACTAAAGTTGGTTGGTGGGAGACATGACGTCACTGGGCGCGACGATTTATACGTAACACGTGCTCAAAATGTGAAAAAAAACGAAGACGTCAGCCATTTTTACTGTATTGACAGCGAGCTGTCTGCTAATTTGTGTTTCAATGGAAAGTATGTCTAAAGAGTATAAAGAGATAGCTCTGCAGCTCATATTACTTTAAACATTATTTTGCCAGGTCCTACCCGGCGGTGTTGTTTGAAATGCACCACGACTTCAAATACCTATACAGTGAATCTAATGACACAGCTATGGAAAATAATATAATAATAATAATATATGTATGCTAGTTTCGCTCACTAACTTTGAATACTCATACACAACGCTCTCTGCAAATTATTTAAGCTATTTACCAACTTTAAATGCAAAACTCTTGAGCTTCCTCGGAAAAACATATCTAAGTTTCACGAAAATCTCATTAACGGTTTTGAAACGCCCTGAGGGCAACCTACAAACATTAATTTGTAAAGATAGAAAACTCGAATAAGTTCTAATAAACTCGAATAATAATACTCGTAAGATATCCTTTGTTAGCGAAGACTTACGTCACAATATTATATATCTATGTAAGATTAAGAAGAACATAAGTATAAATATGTTTTATCTAATTATATCTTTGAATTATTTAGGAACGAAAGTCCATTCAACACATTGGACGTAGACGAGATTCAAACAACTACGATAAACTACGGCAAAATATTTAACCAGCTCGATAAAGGATTGCCACCCAATAAAATTGTGCCAAAATGTAAGGAAACTATCGACATAATTAAGGAAAAGGTGATCATCATACTGTAATAATTTATGGCTTTTTTCTTTTTCACTATCAATTATTATTATTATCGAGCAATTTTACTTTTTCACTACCATTCATACACGACACTACCTACGCATCAAAGGTAACCAAAGGAGTATTTTCTGATATCACTTACCTACGTATGAAATTTTAACTCAATCGTATCCATTGTTAAAGAAGTAACAAACATACATTTTCTCCTTAGTAATAAGTAAGTGCGAATTTACTTTCATAATAAATAAATAATAAACAATTTTCATTTGATATAATATGTTAAGACTTTTGGAATAAGTACCTATTCTTAAACGGGTACCATTACACAGCTGCCAGTCATGTCGTATCTTCGTAATCCCGCGTTAAAGCCCCGACATTGGGTGAAAATAGAAGATATTCTTCACACGAGGCTTACTCCTGACATGGAAATAAACTTAAAACTATTTGAGGAGTTAGGCGCTTTCCAACATGCTGAAGAGTTGATGGAAGTCGCTGGACAGGCCAGTTCGGAAGCCGGACTGGAAGCTCTACTCAAAAAGGTGATTTACTTTTTAATATTTTATAACGGTAGAAGGGTTTCTCAAAGCGAGGTCATCGGGGGTAGTTACCACGACCTTTCCCAACATTTTTAATTACTGCGGTTGGAAGATAGAAAATTAATGTGATACGGAGTTTTAATAAATTATCTCAGAGTGAAGAACGCAAAGCAGCTTTTCGTAAGACTTTGTATCTATTGAACACCAGTGGTAACACTGCAAATGTAATGGGCAGGCTTTATAGCTAAGCATTAGGCAAGCGTCGGGGATGTCTCATTAATCAAATTATTATATTACCCATTTATGTCCCACTGCTGGGCAAAGGCCTCCCTTCCGTCACGCCATTCCGTCCTGTCCAGAGCTATATTTTGCCAGGTGGTACAATGAGAGTCAAGCTCGTCTCGCCAGCGTTTTCTAGGCCTACCGCGACGACGATTTATGTTGGGTGGTGACCACATAAATAGTTGTATTAATAATATTTTAAAAAAAAACAGAATAACCTTTAACTACATATAATTTTTAATAGGTGGAAGAAATGTGGGCAGCACTTGAATTCCCAGTTCTTCTCCATAAAGATGCCAAGGACGTTTTCGTATTAGGAGGCTTGGATGAAATCCAAGCGGCTTTGGACGAGGCCAATATTCATATCAGTACTATTCTTAGCTCTAGGAACTGCGGGCCTATAAAGAGTAGAGTTGAAGAATGGGCTAAGAATTTGGATCTTTTTGCTAGGACTTTGGTAAGTGACCTTTATGTTTCAGTTAAATCATTTTCAGATAGAAAAGCTTTCAAATACTTCACGAATCTAAACCCTTGGTTCTTAGGCCATTTATTTCAAAGATTATAATATTTGGGTTCATATACGTAACAGAACAAGTTACCCTTATTAACACTTTCAGAGTCTATCACCGTTATACGTTGTGTGACCAACTAATAAGATTCCTGCAAGACCTCCAACGCAACACTTTCTTAAATGCACCGACCCAAACTCAGTCTTGGTCTCCGATTAAGAATATGCTACTATTATTAGGTTTTGTGCTACTTCTTGCCAAGACTCAGAATAATATGCCTTCAGATTCCACATCATTTTTAGATAATAACCTAACATAATTTGCCAATGTTTGTAATCGTGCAGGAAGAATGGTACGCCTGTCAACAGACGTGGATATATTTAGAAGTGATCTTCTCAGCGCCAGACATTCAGAGGCAGCTGCCCAATGAGACGAGGCTGTTCACCATTGTTGACAAGTCGTGGAAGGATATCATGAGGAAACTGGCTAAGGTAAACTTTTTAAACTCATTTATCCGAAGCTCTACGCCATTCAAAGGTTGAATATATTGTTAAATCTTAAAATACAGGCTTCTTTATCAGATTTTTATCATTCTATTTATTTATGCAAGTAGTCTAACTCTCGCATGATGTTAAGCGGTAACGCCTGGTTCTGGCACCATTACAGAGTTCCTAAGCTGCTATTGTCATCCAGGTGACTTAAAACGTAGAAAGTTCACTGCAGATATAAGCAAACTGTTTGTTTTCCCAAATAAATAAAATCTTTTATTTAGCCCAGTAATTTCCTTGACCATTCCGATCGGAGCGAATCGCAGCATAATATTAGGTTAAGTCGTGATAAATAGCCCAGACGTGATCTATCATTGAGAAACCTTCACATTGGAAGATGCATTCGTATTTTTTATCGCAAGGGGATCTAATGGTCATAAATTTTAATGAACTACTAGCTATGAACTGAACTAGCCAAGATCAATTTTTTGATCTAAATGACTTGTTCGAAAAAGTAACTTCTATATATTTACTCATTTACTCCATATATTTCGAAAACACTTATTGGAGCATCACATACGAGTATTTTGAGAGAAAACAAATATAACTAAATGATACAGCTTTTGGTTGATAGCTCATTTTATAGGGTGTATCTGATGTCTCTGAGGTCAAGGTCTACACTGGTTCAAACATTTATAGAATAACGAAAACACCATTTCGACTCGACAAGACTAATAAGAAGGGTGTATCTCATAGAAGTGCTTTCTGAACGGGCGATAGAATCTTGAACTAGAACTAAATTATTGTAAAATTGCTATCCAAAAGTGGTTCTATTTCAATTAATGCTTTTGATTTGATATTATATAGGTTCCTCTAGCAATGCCAGCGGCAACTCAACCGAAACTGTACGAAGAGTTTGTGAGGAACAATGAGATGCTCGATCAGATCATGAAGTGCCTCGAAGCTTATTTGGAGACGAAGAGAGTGGCTTTCCCGAGATTCTTCTTTTTGTCTAACGATGAGTTGCTGGAAATTTTGGCACAGGTACTCTGTACTTCTCTCAAATTTTGGAACTTTGTTTTCGAGAAATTTTTGCTTCTTGATTGTTTTATTGGGCCTATCAAGGTACCCTAAGTTTTCAGAATACTTTATACCTCTGACATGATCTACCAACTGCGGGATAAATGATGAACTGCGGGACCTTGCAGTTTTTGTTCTCTTGTGTTCTTTTCATTGCAGTACTCTCCAAATGGATGGTGGTATCTTAAACAGAATTATTTACTTCCGTAATAGCGAGAAGTTCTTTTGAACGCCTTTTGACTTTGAATATTCATAGCCACTTCTAAATGTGAATATTAGTGGAATTTTCCTAATTATAATTCTGAAGCGTGAATATCAGTGGAATCCTAATTATAATTCTAAAACCAACTAAGTCTTAATTTTCCAGCTCAATGGCACGTCCTCCATGATGTCATGACTTCCACCAAGCCATTTTAATACGTAATATCTTAGTCATATCTCACTGTTGGGCAAAGACCTCCCCAAATCCTTTCACTATCGTTTTTAAATTTAATAATTAAAAAATGTGTCGTGGATGTGGATAATCAACTTAACAAGACCTATTCTTTAGATACATTCTTACTTATAAATTTTATTATATTATGTACTTAATAGCTGCGCCCAGCGGTTTTACCCGCTGTAGTCTATGTGTTATTCCAGATTCCAGAGTCTAAGATGTCTCTACCTATACAAACATACACACACAAACTGTTTCCTTTATAATATTCGTGTGATATACTCGTTTGTATTTTTATATTATACTCGTATATTAAACTTATGTGATTAATTTTAGACACGGAATCCTCACGCCGTACAACCGCATTTGCGCAAGTGCTTCGACGCTATAGCCAAGTTAGAGTTTGGAGTTAAGCTGCCTGAGAGCGAGATGGAAATCTCTGAAGACGGTATATTATTCACACTCTAAAACTCACTTGAAGCGATGTTCGTAAACTAATGTTTTTTTATTTATTCAGTATAAGTTAGTCTTTGAATCGATCTCGCGTGACGTTAAGCGATGATGCGGTCGTAGATGGCAGCAGACTAAGGGCTTGTTCACGTGTACCCGCGGGCGCGGGCGCGGGCGCGGGCGCGGGCGCGGGCGCGGGCGCGGGCGCGGGCGCGGGCGCGGGCGCGGGCGCGGGCTCGGGCGCGGGCGCGGGCGCGGGCGCGGGCGCGGGCGCGGGCGCGGGCGCGGGCGCGGGCGCGGGCGCGGGCGCGGGCGCGGGCGCGGGCGCGGGCGGGGCGGGGGAAATAATAGAAGTCGAACACAGCTCAAAAAGTGATTCAACGCAAAGTACAACTATATGGGCGGGGCGTAAAAAGTACAACTCACCCGCCGCTCAGTCACACAACGCGCTCAGCGACAGATGCACGCATCGTTTGATATTTAAAAATATCCAAAATAATATAGTTAACGGACAAAAATGACCTTTTGTGTGGTAAATTGGTGTAAAAATGGAAAGAAGGCAGTAAAAAGCAGGAAAAACTTATCACAGCTAACTAATATTAATTGAAACCAAATTATATAATTTCGATTTTAGTTGACATTAAATACATAAAAATACAGGGTAAACTAGGCATGGCTGAAAGAATGTTATTTTGGTCGTTAATTGCATTCGCATTCGATTAGGTAACGTTATATTTATTTTGTATACTAGCTAAACCCACGGCTTCACCCCCGCTACAAAAATGTTATTTTTGTACAATAAATAAAAGCATTTGTTTTTGAATTAAATCAATAATGACTTTTGATAAAAGTCTAAAGAAAGAAAGAAAAAACATCTAAAGTGAAGAATTCACCTGACCCGGCCACCCCGGCTCGGCCTGATTCGACCTGATTCTGGCATCGCGCTTTTATCACCGCACGAGCCGACACCGATAGAAAACCCAGGTTTATACGACTAATGTCCAATTATGAAAAATTACAAATATTATAGACGTCCAATCATAAAAATGCCCATTCGGAAAATAGTCCACTCATAAAAATGTCAAATCGTAAAAAGGTCCAATTTGAAAATTGTCCATTCTAAAACGTCCATTCGTAAAAATGTCCAATAAAGTTTTATTTTATCCGTGGTTCTATCAATAGCTAATCCCGTAGTCCTATTAAAAGTGTCACGTACCTAGTGAACAATCTTTATTTCCAATGCAATGACAGCTGTCAAACTTGAAACGTCAATATCTCGAAAAATATTTGTCCTAAGCAGACGCTGTCATAGAAGAAATGAAAAACTTTAAGATCTTCCAGATTTTGAGATTTCAAATTTGACAGCTTTCATTTGAAAGGTAGATCTCCCCAAGACCTTTCATTTCTTCTATGACAGCGTCAAAAATAAACCAATTCGTGTTGGACATTATTCTTAATTGGACATATTTCATTTTGGACCAAATTCATGTTGGACATTATTCGTGTTGGACATTTTTCCTAGTTGGACGTAAGCCATGTTGTACCAAATTAGTGTTTAACCAAATTAGTATTGGACATTAACCCATTAACGCCCAAAATGAAACTGCAGTATATTTTTCTATTGTTTTTCTATTTATTAGTCCATAAGGGATAAAATATGCTATATAAGAAGAAAAAATGAAAAAAAAAAATGTACATATCAAGTTTTAGGGGTGTACTCAGCCGTGTACAGTGGGCGCTTTAGGAGTGAAATTGTTTGAAACAAGGTCGTTCAACACATAGCGTTTTCAAACATATTTCGCAACGCCAGCGAATTCTTTGGTGACAGATAACACATCGCAGTGGGTTTTCCATCCGTTCAGGATTATGACCATTATTGTTCCGACCCCCTAGTGCCGCTGAGGATGACGGACGGCTCTTAGTTTTCGTTGGACGTAAATAAGTCCGTGCAATAATTCGTCTGAAAGATAACTGGTCCATGTAAGTTATCTCTTGTTTAGTTTTACTGAGCAAAACATATAGTCGCCAAGCATTTGATATCGCCATATCTAACAAATAGGTAAATATAACCCACCACCACTTTTTTCCTTTTATTGAAATCCGATAAAGGCTGATAGACTGATCCATTTGGTCAACTCCACCCATTCCTTTATTATATAGTTGACAAACATTTTAGGTATATTTACGTCAACCTTTTGCTTTGTGATGTTACACCATCGTTTGACTTTGCCCAGAGGCTCTATGTCATCAAAATTAGTTCCCATTGTAACGACATTATTGTCCTTCCAACGTACCATAGTTATCTGATTCTTTGTATCAAAACTATAATCATATTCCGCCCTAGGCTTCTTCTTCATATTTTTTACTGTGATCAGGGGACATTTCTTTCATTTTCCGAAACATTGTAGTCAGGACGACGCCGACCTACCTCAATAGTCCCTGGAACGTCCTTAGGGAAACTTGAAGCCGCCAAATTATCTTCATTACCTTCTTCCTCATCACTCACCACAGCCGGATCTGGTGGCACTAATACCATATCGTACTCTTCATCATTGCTTTCATCAGCCAAAATTGATTCCAAGGCTTCCTCCAGTCTCTTATAGCTGGTAAATACGTTCCGATTGGCCATTTCAACTTATAAGTAATACTGTAAACAAAACGAAATTTTAGTACGAATCTGCCCGCTGTACCCGCCTGTGTACAACAAATGAAACAACCCCTACTTTACAGGTTTTGTAATAAACTTTCATTCTTATGTTATTATTACCAACACAAAAACATAGTCTCCATAAAAATAAAAAAAGAAGTTGAAATATTTCACTATTTTTGATAAAAAACAACAAAATAATCTTACCTTGTATGTCGTGTCTGGACTCCGTATTTTATTACAAAATAAGTGACATTTGTTTTCGCGCCACCGCCTATTTTTATTTATTATTTGGTAACTAGTGTCATTTAGATTTGTAATTTCTAACTACCTTCAACACTTACCACAGATAAAATACATAATTTATCGATTAAGTAGTTGTACCTGTGCAGGTACAGAGGGCGGTAATGGGTTAATACTAGTTGGACATTTTGGATTTTGGACATTTGTCGTACAAACCGATAAAACTTATTCCATATTCTTTTTGGGGATTCTAACCACCTCTGTACCAAATTTGGCAATTTTGCCATTACCTTGTCGAATGCTTCGTTCTATGGTTGTACTCCTCATGACATCCCGCATGGTTGATGAGATATTCGCTTTGTTTCAAGCATACCCAGGTTACCCTAGTCTGACATAAAAGAATATATATGAGTTGCCCGTATGGCAATACCAAATTTAACTATAAACAATTTTGATACTTTAATTATTTAAAAAAAATTGCTACGGTACTTGGTCATTGACCTCTGTTTAATCAGATAAGTAGCTCTGGCGCGAAAAAGTTACACACATACTCAACATAAACCAGACATGCGTCTAATAGTGATACTTTTATAAAATGATAATAAAAGACGATGTGTTATATGACACAAATATAATATTAAAAATACATAAAATAAAATGATAAATCGTTAATTTAAGGTAATCCAATTCTTTATTTTTTGCGACGGGGTGGTCTTTTAGATGTCTCGTAACTCGTAGGCGGGCATTTTCCTTTATTTTTAATACTTTCCAAAACAAATTTTCTGACTGATGATTTCGATTCGCCTAGAAAATACAAAATAAATAAGATTAATATCATTGTTTAAAAGTAAAAAAGGCGTACCAGTATGGTAACAGTAAAATAGGTGCCATGAATATAATGTTAAAAGAAATTCCCAAATAAAGTAATTGTATTTATACTTGTACGTAGGGACATCGAATACATTAAAACAAAATAAAAATGCCAAGTGCAAGTCGGATTCTTTTGAATTGAACTCTTTCTATGAAATATATACAACAAAAACGGAAAAAAGCACTTTGTTGTTTGGTAGCCCCTTTTTTATTTTATTTCTATTTTTAGTATTGCAACAAAAATACATCCGTGAAAATTTCAACCTTCTAACTATAACGGTTCGTGAGATGACAGACAGACAGACGAACGGACAGCGAAGTCTTAGTTATATGGTCTCGTTTTCCCCCTATGGGTACCTCATTAAACTTGGACAACATGAAAAGTATCAAAAATTGTCAGTCAAACTATAATATATTTTATGACTTTACTTGTAAACAAATAGATAACACAAAATAGTTATTTATGGACAAAATAACGATTATTTTACGTTTTCAACGATGAGATTCAATGAGCTTGATGATGTACTGTTAATCCAACTTAAACGTACCTGATATATACGCTGTTCTCTTAAAAACACTTAGCCAAAGCAGCAACCACTTTTCTATTTGAAACTGCTGCATACGCCGTATATATACATTGTGTAATTCATTTGGCAAGCACCGCCACGGATTATTTTACACATTTTCATCAATATTATTGTAAAAAAACTTTGAAATAACTTATTAATCACTAAAAATACGATCTGCTGTTGTTGAACTGTTATTGTTTACATTTTTTTTTGTCAAATTTGATAGAAGTAGGTTGAAAGAAATAGGTAGAATGTTGCCATTTTTATTTTAGATTTTTCTCATTAAATTTGTACTCCTTCGTTTTGTCCATCCCGTTTGCACATGTTGATTGAATATTTCTGTTTCACTCAACACTATCCGACTAAGTAAAATGACACCCCAAATGAATGAATGGGCGAGTTCATGTACGGAAAATAAATTTAGCATGGTTATGCCTTATCAATGTCCGTGTGTCGCGTGAGTATTATAATTTAGTGGTGTGAGTTTGGGACCACGTTTTTGCGGAAAAACTAAGGGAGTTACAGGGAGTTGGTCAGCCCCCATATATTTCAAGTACATTTTCTCCAGCCTTATAGCGACTAGTAGAAAATTCTATTGTAGCATCAAGTTAGTCCTAGCTTTGTGCTGAATAATAAATAAGTTAGTTATACTTTTCAGGTACTCTAGTAGAAAAGGAAATGTCGTTTAATACAAGGGATATGCTTCAAGCTAAACTGGCTAAAACAGCCAAAGCCGAGGACCTAACTACTGATATTATTGCAATGCTGTCTCCTGAAGGAGAAAGAGTCAACTTGGGCAAGGTAAAATATTATTGGGAAATGATTTAAAATCTCTGACCATTAGTTTTTGTAAAATAGCTTGATAGTTGTCTATCTTTGTCCCCGAGGAATTTGGAAACTATTTTATAAAATTTGCTAAATTTAGACTAGTTACGCAATTCTTATTAGTACCTACCTACATATTACTCAATTAGAGTTAAATAGTAAAACATTAGGTAATAAGAAGTTCCTCGATTTATCAAACCTTTGTCTAGATGTAAGTTAGTTTTAAGCTTAAAACCACTGTAATTTTTTGGAAATAAACTAAATTATTATCTCTAGAGTACACGCACGCACTCTCGCTCGCGTTATTTGATACATTTTGCAATATGAATTCATAGAATTAACTATTTGAAAATTCCTCAAGAGAAGCTTTCCATAATAATGTATTATAATTATATATTGACTGCACACATTTTAAAAATATTTCCAGTTTGAATATATCAAAATTAGTATGATTAACAATTTTTTAATATAAAACTATTTTTTTATTCTATTTAGGTTAGTCTTATAGCACGATCTCGCGTGATGAAATTTAATGGCTTGTTTGTGACATGAGATTATATTATAAATTTATTATATTTGTTTATATATTATAATTGTGATTGATTGATTAATTGAATGATATAATATGGATTGGATTTATTAAGAATTATAATAATTAATGTGACATTGTGTATACCTAGTTAATTTGACTATTTTTTATTATTGTTATTATATTGCACACCAAATTATATGGTAGAATGTAATCGATTCTCATTATTAGTTGAAGAACATATTGTACATACGACATTCTAGCAATAAAATTATTTGATTTGATTTGATTTGATGTTACGCAACTATGCGGCCGTAGATGGTAGCATACTAAAAACAAAAGGCGAGAAAAATCCTCCCTGGCTTCACTGAACGTCGTGCCGGAACACGGTCATTAATGACCGTTTGGTGACACGGCTTTGTCCGGTGGAATTACTAAAATTTATGTATTATAATAGAAATTAAATATAATAAATTAAAGAAATATGATGAAAATCAACTGTAATAGTAATAAGAGTGCGTGCCGTGCCAGAAAACTAATTTTAACTATAGATTATATTTGTAAATCTCATTGTAAATGAACAAAAGTTTGTATGAGAAATAAAGTTCTTTAAACCTAATTGATCCTCACATAAAAAGCTTTTCATTGTGATTTAGGATTTCGCCTATCGGTAGGCCCTTATTAATGAAACTAATGTATTGTTCAGGGTCTGAAAGCCCGAGGCAATGTAGAGGATTGGCTGGGAAAGGTCGAAGAAGCCATGTTTGCCTCTGTAAAGCGATGTATGAAGTTCGCTCTCAAAGACTTCATGGCTCGACCTAGAGTTGAATGGGTACAGCTTCATGCTAATCAAGTAAGACTTTGTATTCTATATATTTATATATTATACCGTATAACTCATGTCCGTGGTTTTGCTCACGTAATATTTTTTATAGCTATGATCTACGTCATTATCTTTGTGCCAAATTTCAGCACAATCGGCCCGGTGTGAGATGTGTGTTAATAGATCAGGCAAGCTTCAGTCAGTGACGATTACCACTATCTTATGCCATCTATATATTACACAGATTTATCAACCAAAAAATATGAAATTAAATGAATTTGCTCAGAACAAAAGTTGACAATCTTATGTAGGTAACGTCTTTGATAAATGCAAGTAGATCAAGTCATCAATCTTGTAATAAAAAATACACTTCACTTACTTTTGTATACTACAAACTCACCACATACCTATGTAATAAATATCAATATTTCTCTCTCTGCAAGGTTGTCTGGAATAGATCGCTTTTAGCGATCAGACCGCCAATTGTTGCGCTTATGTCGTGATTTTTTGTTATAGTTTAAAGTTTTCTGTATATTTGTAGTGTTTCAATAAAGAGTTTTCTATTCTATTCTATATGGGAACGATAATTACCATATCAAAGTTAACTAAGTAAATAGCTCAATAATTAGCTCAATATAAACAGAGATTTATTTTGTCACCCTGTTATTATAGTGTCTAAGAAATTACAATCGAATTTTTACTGACAAGAAGCTGAAAGTATAATTAACGTAAAATACATTATAGCTTTCGCAAATTAATAAGAATGCAACATGCACGGTGTTAAAGAAAAAGAATAAAAAATATTCAACCCCGTCGCTCAGTACTTTGAATGAAAAAAACAGCAAAAAAACTCTTTCTCGTAGCTTATTACAATGAATAAAAAATGTAAAAGCTTTTGCATTCATTTTATCACGTGCACCTTCTAGGAAAAATTCATATGCACATTAGAAAATATTTCCAACACTTAGCGTTAAAAGGGAAATTCATTTTCCTATTAAACACCTGATTATTTAATGAAACATTAGCAATTTTCATTCGTAATAATATGTTATAGCATCGTCCAATTAATGGTAGCTAACTTTTTATTTGAAACGCCTCAATTTAATCAAATAACATAAAATTAAAAGCAATTACAAAAATTCTAAATAAAAAAATCGTAACAAAAATCATGCAAAATGCTTTTAAATTTTAGGTAATACTTACCGTGTCCCAAATAATGTGGGCCCGAGGTGTTCACGAGTTGTTCGACTTGGAAATACCACTCAGAATAGATACAGCACTGATGGCTTACGAGAAGAAATGTATAGTAGATCTAAACGATCTGGCCGCTTTGACTCGGATGGATATAACTTCTCTGTTCAGAAAAGTTCTCTGCGCTCTGATTACTATAGATGTCCACGCGCGGGATACGATTTCGCATATGGTTGAGAAACACGTACAACGGGCGTGAGTACTTTCGTTCGACTGCCATACATTTAACGTTCTTATACTTACCTAATAGGTTCATTTTGTTCGCAATGTGATCCTCATCCCCCTAGGTAGGGTGTTAACTACTGCCTCTAAATACGCCTCTAATCAGTATTTCAGTATTTGTCATACGCTGAAATTCACGATATTTGTGTATTACAATATACGAGTATATTATCGTGGCTCAAAAGGTTTGGAAAAGTTTGAGGTCTGTTTGTTATCTATTGTGATAACTACTCGTATGTATGTTTGTATCAATTATATATAGAGGTATAAAATGAGACGTCAAGGGTTGATTTATTATATATTTTTTTAAAGACGCGGTCGATCTTCGCCTGATAAGCGATAACGCCTGCCTCTTACAGTCACATTGTTAAGTTATTTGATAGATACGAATTCTAATGCAACAGTGCGCTACGCTCATCCCAGTAACTGCCTGAAATCGTTAATTGCATTGTAATTGAATTAGAGATAACAAATAGACTGTTAGATTGGTATTTATTTCTTATACAACTATATCCACGGTACCGAGAAGTCTATAACAAATTGCTTTATGCGATAAGACCGCCGATTGTTTACCTCTAGGTTTAACTTTGTCATTGTATTTTATAACAATTTCTTATATTTTTTGGTATGGTTATTCTATTCTATTTTATCATATTTTAGAACGGATTTCAATTGGTTGAAAATGATCCGATATTATTGGGAGGAGGATTTAGACAACTGCGTGGCGCGAATGTCTAGTGCTATGTACATCTACGGACATGAGTATTTAGGAGCTGGAGGTATGACAATCAAATAAGTAGTAAGAAGTACTGTAAGGTAGGTATGAATTGCACGTAACTGTTGAATAGCGCGACCGCGAGGAACTTTTTAAATTTTCACTGGTTTTATTAGTTTGAAGCCTCCGTGGCCTAGTGGTCGTAAGTCCGGCTTGTAATCCGGAAGCCTTGGGTTCAAATCTCAGTGTGGCAAAAACTTTTCGCCAGGACGCTACCGTGTTTCGGAAGGCACGTAAAACTGTGAGTCCTAACTGTTTCCTGTAAGATATTATGTAGGAGGCAGTCGTTAGGTCACGTTGCAGGCCTTGAAGTACAATCTACACGACCTGAAACTGCAACATATAGGTTGGCCACACAACATGTACTTGTGTTTGTGATTTGACTGTGGCAGTGTAAGTTGGGTAACCTGTTCTGTTGGAGTATAAACCCCAATTATATTATTTATTTTTATTATTGTGTAAAGATTAAGTATGGATAAAGTTCAACAATATTATAAATAACGACGAGACGATGCCAACATATTTATTTAACTTTTATATTAATGTTGTAGGTGTACTAGTTATAACCCCACTAACAGATAGATGCTATCTATGTCTAATGGGGGCCCTACAATTGGATCTCGGAGGCGCCCCGGCTGGCCCCGCGGGAACCGGCAAGACTGAGACAACTAAGGACTTGGCCAAGTCTCTCGCTATACAATGTGTCGTGTTTAATTGCTCTGAAGGTACGAAAACACTAATATCATCCTCTGTCTATTGCCACTTTCATCCATCCATTTTCCGACACTCTCTTGATGTCGACTGTATACAGGGTGACTGGTAAATCACTTAGAAGCTTCAAGGATATGATTACAATACGTTTTTAAAATTAACGAACAAGAAAATAGTTATAAATTAAAAAGAAAATCTTATTTGAATGTCAACTTACGCCTAGCGAATAGCTAACGCTCCAGATAAATAAAACTAGATAATTTTTTTGCTGTGCCGCCGGAGTCCAGTGTCTGGTCGGGTGTGAGAGGTCATACGAGTACATAACGAATACTTTACATTTGATTAGGATATTTTTGTCAAAATATAAAAAGCATCTTTTATTATTTGTTCGAACGAGAATAATATACTGAGTACCTGTTTCAAGGTGCTGACAAGTTATGTGTCAACTGTGACAAGGTTCTGTTACCAGTCACCCTGTATAGGTATTACAGTAACTAACCTATGTATATACTGTATAAGACCAGCGCAAATGTCAGTGTTAATACTCAATCAAAATATAATGTCAAAAGCACTTTTTGAGATGATGATGACACTGACACTCCACGCAAGATTTGCGCCAGCTATAGAATATGAAATCGAATATTTCTTGAAAGTTTCTCTTTAAGGGTCTTAAAGTGATATTTGAAACTATTCTGCTGAGACAGTATTCATGATGGACATGGACTTATTATTATTCGTAGTGGACATGAGTTGGATCGTTAGCTTGTTTGCAAACTGTCAAATAAAAATAAGTTGGCCCAAAGGAACGGACAAAACATGAAGGCAACGGACAATACATTTGTATTATGTCTAATGTCTAATTTCCAATGTCCAAAAAAGTAATAGTTTCCGAACAAATAACCAACTCTAAATGTCTCTTGTCTTGGAAAAACTAGTTTACTGGACGATCTCACAGAACGTGGAAGTTTTATGTTCTTGAGTGAAATAACATCTTTATTACATTCGAAATATATCTAAAACAAAACGTAATTGGTACTTCTTCAGAGAATAAATTTGAGGTTTATTGTCTTTACTTTTTCTTTCTCTAATTGGTTACCTACCTCATCCGAAATACCAAGATGCGTCGCAAGACGCGAAAGCCTTTGACGTGTATAAGTGGATAATGCGGCTTGAATGACGCTGGGTATAACATATTGCCAGGTGTGGTAATAACAGGCGAAGTGGGTCTCTAACGGAATAGACGCCTAGAGAAGGATCGCGATGGACCAATGATATCGCACCAATCGCAGTAAGACCTGAATGCGATCTTTAGGATTAGGATAGAACTCCATGGCCTTTGCCTAATAGTAGGACGATATATGCTGACGATGATGATGATTGTCTTTGATCAGGTCTGGATTACAAGATGATGGGTAGATTCTTCTCCGGCTTAGCTACGTCAGGCGCTTGGTGTTGTTTCGACGAGTTCAACAGAATTGATATCGAAGTGTTGTCTGTAATAGCTCAGCAGCTCATTACTATTAGAAATGCAAAAGTGGCCAAGCAGTCCAGGTAAGAGTCTTTTCCAGTTGTAGTCTTCCGTAAGTGAAGATAGTATGTCTAGTCTAAGGGCGTCCGCTACGTTTCTACCTGTATATCCTACTATGTATGTATGTCTGGCTGTCAAGATGTCTGGTTGTCTGGATGTATGTTTGTAACTCTTTCACGCCTAAACGGGTGGTCCGATTGAACTGAAATTTGGTATAGAGATAACTTAGACCCTGGAATAACATATAGGCTACTGATGTATAGCGGGTTAAACCGCTGGACGCTGCTAGTAGTCTATATTTCAATTCAAACACGCGAGGGTTGCACACGCCACGCCACGTGCGCTCGTGTAAAGTAGCGGATGCCCTAATGCGGTAGCCATTTCTTTATGTACTTTACTATGTTTTTATAACTAAAAACTAGAAAATACTTGCTAACATTTTTAAAGATAATGGTTTCGCAACTTATCTGATTTACATTGCCTATTTCTTGTCCTATGTAATGTTTTGTAACGTAATGTAAACTAGCAGAAAATTAAAAAAAAAAGTTTTAATTCGACAAGGCGTAAGACGCCGATGGTCAGAATTCAGTTGAAGTCAGCTGAAAATGATTTACATCAAGCACCAAGACGTAATGTGGGTCAGATGTAATTCTGGATCACCGAAATGGAAAGAGGTTTTCCACTGTACTGGTACGCTGCGGCAGTGGCTAGTTATCACAACAAAATCGTGCCGCTAAGCGGTCTATGTGCACCGTCGTACCCTCTACAGAAACATATGCTTTTCTTCAAATTATCTATTTCAGTCAATTATTTCCAGGTTCATGTTCGAAGGTCGTGAAATTAAGCTAGTGCGTACTTGTGCCGCCTTTATAACCATGAATCCAGGTTATGCAGGCCGCACGGAATTGCCTGACAATTTGAAAGCGCTTTTCCGACCTATTTCTATGATGGTGCCGGACTATGGTGAGCATTAAATAAAAATAATATATTTCTTATTATAAATTATGTTTCTTAGAAATTATAACGATACACCCACATACAAAACTTCACTTTTTATCACAATATATCAAATAATATTATAATATGTAGTTTTCAAAGGAATAAGCTACCTAAGTACTAGATTTCAACCCTTTTGGCGGAAAAATTAAACGTACCTACACTCAATCATACACACGTATTTATATTGATACAAGTACAAGAATCGCTAAACTTAAACTTTTATGCGATGTTTTGGAAAGTTCTCGAGTATTACTTATTTTCTTTTAAGCTCTATATTAGTTTAAAATTATTATTCTGTTTCTATTTTAGCGTTAATTGCGGAAGTCATCCTGTACTCTGAAGGGTTTGAATCGTCAAAAGGTTTAGCAAAGAAGATGGTACAAATGTACAAACTGTCTAGCGAACAGCTGTCCAAGCAGGATCATTACGATTTTGGCATGCGAGCTGTGAAAAGTGTATTGGTAAAAATGTTTTTCACTTAATAACATGATTTACCTCATACATACATAATACTCGTATAATCACGCCTGGTTCCCGCTGGGATAGACAGAAAGAAAGTAAGAAAAGAAAAAAATAAATCATTTATTCGACGGTTAATGAAAACAACACAAAAAAACAACACAATCACAATAATATTTATTGATGCATAATGATCATCCACTAAGCCGCCGAATGTGAACTGCCAGACTATTTCCCTCCACTTGGTACGATCCTGACACGTCTCTTTCCTCAACTTTCATCACATTCTTCATACACGCCCGCCGGTTCTAGGTACTGTTGATCTGGCCTTAGGACGTCAATTGTTTGGTCAAGGAAAGTACGCATAAATCGACCAATTGCGGATTTACTATTCACACTCACTTTTTATTTAAAATTTAAGAAAATATGTTTATACTAGCTGCACCCGCTGTATTGTAGCCTACGTGTTATTCCAGGGTCTAAGCTATTGCTATATCAAATTTAAGCTCAATCGGTCTAGCCGTTTAGGCGTGAAAGGATAACAAACATACATCCATACATACATTCTTACAAACTTTCAGTTTATAATATTGGTAGGATATTGCATGCAAGTATTTCTAGTAGGAATATTTTGGACAAGCTCTACACTTTACATACAGGAAGTGTTTTGAGGCCACCGTGACCGCATTGGCTAATTTTCAATGGCGGAAATTGCTACAAAAGACGACAAAAATAAATTGTTATAAAACGACAAAAATAAAATATTGTTATAGAAATAAATTATAATAATATAAATATTTCAGGACATTTCACACAGGGCCACCTAACCCCAAGCAAAGCAACTTAATGCTTGTGTTATGGTAGTTAGGATAACGGATATTATACTTATTTACTTTTCTTTTGTAAATACATACTTATAATACATATTGAAAGCCACCCAGACCAGAAACAAATACCTGTGGATCACACAAACATTTGTCCCACGCGGGAATCGAACCCGCGCCGCGTTGCAAGCGGGTATTAGCCCACCGAGCCACAGAGGTTGTCTGATGCTATAATGGAACGGTTAGGACAATAGGCGTGTCTTAACTTTGTTGCACAACGTAACGCTGTTTTTAACTCAGAGTTAAGAAACAAACTGAAACTTTACGTTTCTTGATAAGAACATTTTATTTTTGGCGTCTTGCAGCAATTGTCAACAGAGTTAATTGCCCAACAAAGCTTCAAAAGATGTTTACAGAGAGATTTTAATGTAACTTGGTGGTGAAATAAACAATGTCAAAGTCGAATTGCACAAAAGGAGGCGTTTATCCAGCAGTTGATGGTGAAATAGAATAAAACGTTTCTGAAACTGGCATCATCATGTATATTTTTATACATACTTTTACATACTCGTATATTTCATCGAAATTCTATTTTATTTTGTGTGTAGCAAATGCCTTCATTAAGAAAAACAAACTAACAATACTACAGCTGTAAAGAAAAATTTTACTAACCACAGATCGGCCACAAGCCGATCTACATGAAATCCAAGTACTAAATTCTAAATTGGTAGGTTTTATTGAAATTTTTAACCCCAAACTCTGTGGTTTAAAAGTTTCCTAAAATACAGAAATTTTTCATAATAACAGTACGAGCCATCATAACCTAAATCTAATAGAACAATATCTATGTATTATTGAGGTAGGTTCTAAACACTAATATTCGTACTTTACCATCGAAATTTAAATTTGTACCAATCCCTGTGGTTCAAAATTATCCTATACTACAGAATTATGCCATATATGACTGTCATAAAGACCTACTAGAGCAATATCGATCACCTATAAAAGTATCAACTATAGGGGTAGGAGGTCGCCAATTGTTACACTTAAGTTACGAATTTGTGTCATAGTTGTAAGTTTTCTGTAAGTATATTTGTGGTGTTTCGATGAAGAGTTTTCTGTTCTACGTTATTGAAAACACCCACAATGTCCAGGTAATGGCAGGCGCATTAAAACGCGCCAGTCCTGACCAGCATGAAGAAATGACGCTACTATGCGCTCTCAACGACAGCAACCTGCCCAAGTTCCTCGCAGCTGATGCCATATTGTTCGCAGGAATATTATCCGATTTGTTCCCAGGAGTTGATCTACCTGTTAGAGACTATGGGGTCATGGAGGATGTTATTAGTAAGTGATTTTATTTTTATTCCCAGTAGTTTCTTTATATAGATAGTTCAAGGAACTAATAAGACATTTTCTTCTCATACGGGCAAGGTAGAACGTCATAAACAAAACCAAGCCTATGTCAAGCAGTAGGCAATAGAACGCTGGTGCTGTTGATATCCTAAAAATGACGTTTATGTTTATACCTAATAATAATCACCAAACTTTTTTTTCAATTCGTTAATTTATGCAAGAATATAATAATACGTGTTACAAGGGGGGTTCTACCCATTAGATCTACGAATTCCTAAGCAATACCCAGCGCTAAGGTCGCCATCCTGAGATAAAATAAGACTCCTTAGTTCAGTAATTAGTAATTTCTCTGGGTACCTAACCCTTCCAACCGGATAGCGGAAATAGAATAGCGGTATAATATTGGGTAAGCTTGAAGTAAACTGACACAGACATGATTGCGCATTGAGAAGCGCTCCCACTGATGAAAATAAACGTTATTATCATAAACTGTCAAAACAAATTCCAAATACACATTTACTTTAGTATATCTGAAAATAAAGAGCTCTAAATGATCCCCGCCCAAAGGTATTTATAATATTGTATTAATATTATATTATTAAAAAACTCGCCAGTAATAATATTGAACCTACTCATATTGCATAATAGGGATGATGACAAGGTCAAAAAAATAATAATAAACGTTTGGCCATTCAGAAAGGTAGTGTAGCCAGCTTTTTAGGTACCCTTCCTGTAGGTCACGACCTCAACGATGTTTTTATTAGGCTTCCGTAGAAAACAATTAAGCCTTATAGTTTCGCTTTGTCAGTCTGTCCGAGTGTCCGTCCGTGGCTTAACGGAGAAACTATAAATCCTAGAAAGCTGTAATTTTGCACAGAGGAGGGTAATGATTAGGGGAAGAGAACGGTAATTAAAAATAATTTTAAATCAAATAATTTAGGGTACCTCCCGTACACGTAAGATGGGGATGAAATTTACAAAAATGCGATTTTCACCATACATAGCTAAGAACACTCCCGACTAACTCGCTTTTCAAACAAAAAAACTAAATCAAAATCGGTTCATCCGTTCAGGAGCTACGATGCCACAGACAGACACACATACAAATAAGAAGACATACAGACAGAGACGTCAAACGTATAACACCCCGTCGTTTTTGCGTCGGGGCTTAAATAGGTGTCCAATATTTTTTATAATAATCTTGGTGGGCAAAATAAATATTTTTTAAGTAACATCACTATTCCTAAGTGATTTAATTACGTTCATATATAACATAGAATCCGGCCAAGTGGGAGTAAGATCCTGTTTCAGGGCTCTCTGAGAATTGTTTTTAATTATCTTGGTAAAGCAATATACGTTTTAATGTACTTCAGTTAGATGGAAATAACTATTTTGTACTTGTAATGAATTATTAGTATCATGTGTGTGGAAATTATAAAATTTCCGAGAAATTTGTGCGCAATGCTTTAAAAAGCTTTTTAATAATGAATACTTAGAATATTCTCAGAACTTTGAAACAATAGGTACATAATTATAATATACTGAAGACATGATTGTTGATTTATAGTTTTTAATCTTCTAAATATTTAAAAGGAAAGACTGACTGACTGACTGATCTATCAACGCACAGCCCAGACCGCTGCACGGATTGAGTTGAAATTTGGCATACAGGTAGGTTTTATGACGTAGACTTCCGCTAAGAAAAGATTTGTCCACGCGGGCAATGCCACGAGCACAAGCTAGGAAAGTAAAATCACAAATATGAGTGTCTAGTATCATAATATTATTACTTGTTCAACACATACTTTTTCATACTTAAGGTCTCGAGGACGTTAGGTCGAGTTACTTTGCTTCTAGAGGAAAGCCTTAGCTCAAATAGTGATCACATTTCACATTAACAGTTTTTTGCAGCCATAGAAATAATTGATTTAGTTTGACTGTTAAACATAATAAAAAATACTATTAGATTGGAGCTTATAATATTTATTTCGAATTCCGCACTCAACTCTCAACCGCGCATGTTTTTTCAATGTCAGTGACTTCCCGCCTTTTTGCACGTCAAACATTTGTCATTTGTCACCGATGGTATATTTGCCACTAATTATTATTATTTAACTGCTCGATTGTAATAAAACGCCAGGGGGAGGGCATCGGCGGATTTTTTGTATATCAACACTGGTTGTATTTGCTACCCCACTCGTAGCGCCACGTGACGCGCCGTTTAGTAGCGGCCAGTTTAAGGAACTACGCGGACCTCACGGAATATTCTCTTTAACTAAAAAATACGACACTTTATTTTTTTATAAAGCTGTTTACCATTTTATCATATCATAAAGAATTCATATATAGTATTTAAATTTAATAAATGGGTATTAATATCCCCAAAAACGAAAAAAACCCTCAAAATTTTTAATCATTTTTGTTCTAGCGAGGGATCAAGTTATGCTGGTCGTTCGAACATTTGACGTTTACCTCTCTTTCTAACAAAGCGTATTCTCCAAATAGCTATCCTTGTTTAACGATTCGTGTATAAGCAGTGTTGTGAATATTTTAACGATTTAATCGATTAATGACAATCGATTGGAACATATTTGTACACCAGGGTCTAAATTGCATGCTGCCGTTGAATAAAACCAGCGCCTATGTTCTGTGGGCATATTATGTCCTAGCTGATAAAGATGATGACTTTCTTTTATATGCTTAGGAACCGTAGGATATTGAACGCTATCAGTTTGCAGTGGTTTTAACCATCGAAAGTACTCTTATCTACTAAAGAATCTTTACCTAATTATTATGCTACATTTGACCAGTTGAGTCGTTAATCTGTGAAAAGATAACAAACACACAAAACTACCTATTCCAAAATATTTTAATGCTCGTAAATAGGTACATGATAATTAATATGAAAAGTGGAATAAATAGTACAAATTGCAAGAAATGGGTATTAAGGAGTCTGCTCACTATACCGTACCATACCATAAACGCGACATGGAAGCAACATGATACATTCCACTATGTCCACAACAAACTGCAAAGGATCTTCGGCGTTCTGTAACTGTACCCCTTATGAGGGTTGTATGCATTTCTTGCGTCCGTGTGCAAAGCGGATAAGCATCTGATCAACAAAATACGGTACCAATGTCATTCTTGGACGCCTGTGTTTCCTATGTACGGACGATATATATAATTTGTTTCTATGTTATATACGTAGTGTTATATTTGAACCTATGTAATTATAAACTACTAGCTTATGCTCACGGCTTTGGCTGCGTGGCAAAATCTTTTCTTAGCAAAGGTCTACGTCATCAAACCTATTTGTGTTCCAAATGTCAACTCACTCAGAGATCAGTCAGTCACTTTTTTCTTTTATATATTTAAAAGATATATAAAAGGTACACTGGTGTTTGTAATTATTTAAGTGTTATATCTTAATAAAGACCTTTTGAAATTGCAATTGAAATTTCTATATGATTTAATCGTCCTTCCATGTAATAGTGTCTTTACTTTTTTACAAGTCTCATTGAATAATATTGGTCATTTTATTTTAGTACGGTATAATGGACAGACTCCTTTAAATATGTCATTTTAAATTTGCGTTTAAGTTTATAAATTTCCTAGGAAATTTATAAATTCTTGAATCCTGTTATTTTCCAGTGACATATTATATACTTACTCTCTAATCTGTGGCTGTAGCATGCCACACGGGATCCCGCTGAAATGTCAAGAGTAGAACTGTCACTCAATAGATTGTACTTTTGTGAATGTATGGGATGACAGTTCTACTCTTGAAGTTTTGTCGGGATTCCATGTGGCATGTTACGGGCACTATGCGCGCCGGCCAACGTTGGCGAACTTTGGGCCAACGACTCGGCGAGTCATTCGGCGCACAGTGTGGATGAGCCTGTAGACTATAATAATTTCTTTCAAATAAAAAATAAAAACTCTTTTTAGAATCTTTATCCACTGAAAACATAAAAGCCACTTGAAAGCGGTTTTACCCACTGTACTATCTCTATTCCAAATTTCAGCTCAATCAGTTCACTTATTGAGGCGTGAATATTGTATCAAAAGACAGGACGAATATGAAGTATAACGATACGCATTTTATTGAGACCTAACCTACAATATTTATTTTCAAAAACGCCACTCTTTAGGTACCAAAAAATGTAAAATTAAAACATTGTCCGTCAAAACAATAATAATATAATAATTACGAATTATCGATATTTAAATCGATTTCATGGCTAAATCGATTTTTAAATTGAAACTTTTTCGTTGCCCATCACTAAAAGCAGAGTAGCCAATAGGAAAAGTGGGCGGAGTCGTCAAATTGTGAAAAAAATTATTTCAAGGAAAACTTTGTCTATTGCCCCTCTATTGGATATGTCCTCGATGTAAAACGCTAACAAACATAAAACGAACCTAACTTGAGGATGGTAGTTTATTTGTGTTTTTAGCGAGTAAACTACCCCTTAAGTCTACAGTAATATACCAACCTGACGGTTTGTTATAAAGAGTTTGTCCTAGTTTACTCTTTTCTGTTTTCTCTTTTCTGTATTATTCTTACCATGAAGAGAGCGTCTTGCTTGTCTTCTTACTTCTTTGCAAAAAAAAAGTACCTTGCATCATCATCTTCCTGCCCTTATCTTTATCCCACACTAGGTAGGGTCGGCACAACACGTTTTTCTCCTCCATTCTACTCTATCATTCGTCATATCATCATACACTCCCTTAGCACGCATATCCTCTTTCACACAGTTCAACCAAATGGTTTTCTAATTTTCAAATCTACCTAGACCCTTCATATAGAGCTTAATATAATATTGTTTTGTTCAGGGGCTATACTGTTGGAAAAGAAACTCCAAATAGAATCGTGTCAGATAAAGAAAGTGATACAATTACATGAGACAATGATTGTGAGATGGGGCGTGATGCTTGTGGGGCCGACAGGAGGTGGCAAAACCGTCGTGCTTCATGTATGTCTAATAAATTTATTATATTATATATAAATATAGTCTAGTAGTAATCTAGTCTATGCTTGCCCTTTGCCGGGATTAGGAAATACTTTCTTAGCAGATTTTGTGTTATATTTTTTATGTGTGCCAAATTTCAAGCCAATCCGTTGAGCTGTGCGTTCGTTGATATTTCAGTCAGTCAATCAGTCTAGCTTTCTTTTATATATTTTGAATACATATACTGGAGTACTTTATTTAATAGATATTATAACTTTAATAATGCGACCTTTGCAGTCGTTGCCGCAAGTCTCGAATAGGCTTGTTGCGCCATAAAAACAAACAACAAACTAACCTGACGCTACTTACACCATCTTTAATAGATGTTTTAAGGGCCAATGACAACAGAGAATTAGAACTTAACAATATTATAAGGGTGCCTTTCGACCAGAGATGTGCTATGCTACGTTGCTATGCATTTGATATTTACCAATAATATTCATTGGTGCATATAGCTTAGCACTGGTGGAAACGGTTTCAGCTAAGCTATATTTTTGTTTTTGTATGGGAGCATGTGTGCTATCGATGCGTGCTACGGATGCGTACTACGGAACCGTACTACGGATGTGTGCTACGGGTGCGTGCTACGGATGCGTGCTACGGATGCGTGCTACGGATGCGTGCTACGGATGCGTGCTACGGATGCATGCTACGGATGCGAACTATGTGCCGCCTTCGCATAACTACGCATCTTCCTCACACAGCTGCTTCGCGGCTGCGTATCTACATAGCGAGTCTTCCTCGCACAGCTACATAGCATAGCATTGGTGGAAACGGTCACATAGTTTTATAGCGTAGCTTTCACATCTTCGTAGCAAAGCTGCATATCACATTTCTGGTGGAAAGCCACCTTAATACCGACACAAATTTCTTATTTAGGTAAACAATATTCTTATATTCCACAGGTCTTAGGCGACACTTACACGAGGTTGAATGAAAACGGTGTGGTAGGCCCTCAGAATCAAATCGTGCACAAGTATATAATGAACCCCAAGAGTTTAACTATTGGAGAGTTATACGGTGAAGTGAACTTGCAAACTTTGGAGTGGCATGACGGTATCCTCCCGCTTAGCTTGCGAACGGCTGTCCAAGTACGTTTAATACCATTATTAACTTACGAACTTAGTGAAATAGAGTTGAATAGAAAACTCTTTGTTGCAAACTATGAATACAATTAAATAAGCTTAAAAATATGCCATATTGAAATGCCTTTATTAACTTACTAACTTCGAATAAAATAAAATAAAATTTAATTTAGTATGGATATTTTGATTTTATTTTATTAATATGTAATTTGATTTTTGATGATATTTATTTTATAATGTATTTATAATTGTACTGTTTTGTGG
This sequence comes from Hemithea aestivaria, assembly GCA_947507615.1. Classification (NCBI taxonomy): domain Eukaryota; kingdom Metazoa; phylum Arthropoda; class Insecta; order Lepidoptera; family Geometridae; genus Hemithea; species Hemithea aestivaria. The sequence continues at coordinate 10,899,924 of OX382323.1, forward strand.
GCATATGGGCCTAGAGTCCGAAATAAATGATTTTTATTTTATTTATTTATATAAAAGGGTAGAAACGGTGCAGGTATCTCGCAAATGAACCGCTCCTATAAGGTTCACGCACACAATTTCATTTCGGACACAATTGGTGCGAGTCGGTGCGGCAACCGATACTTTCCGACACAACAAGTTGTTAGTTTGGCAACAAAATAGCCCGTAACGTATCTTCTCTTTTGGGGTTAGTCTAAGCTTACGAATAATTACTTGAAATCCAGCTTACTTTAAAGTTGAGCTGCTTACAGAAAGTTTGCACTTTTAAACACTTTACGTTTCTCTGATTGAGTTTTTCTGCTTATTTTAGTTATCAAAACACGGTTTGCAGTTTATTTTGACAAGGCAAACGTAATGATGTCGTTTAAATGAAGACAATTCAATGCTACCGATATAAATTTAAAATGTTATAGTTTACAATCGATTCTTTACATACCGAAACCTTTGCTAATGGAGCAGCTGCTCTGCTAATTTATTCAACCAGTTTGGAATTACATCTACATCTATATGCCTAACAGAATATTTCTGACGTATAGCGGAAAAACGGCAATTTAGGAGTGGTCCAACTAAAGTAAAATTAATATTTTTCGAAGCGTTTATTTTGCAAGCTTTTATTTTCTTTCACCTGTCTGTCTGTAATAAAAACTTGCAAGTTTAATTTGATCCATAATAAAAACTTGCAAGTCTGTAATAAAAACTTGCAAGTTTAATTTGATCCATTTCCCAGTTTGCGATTAAGCTGAAATTTTGTTTGTATGTATAAATCGGATGACAGTGCAATATTAGCTATAAAATGGAGCTGATCTTATGATAGAGCTGGAAGGTGGCGATAGGAACTTCGTAATTAAACGACGCAACCCCATCGAGTTTGGGCTCGTTTGATTCGTCTTGACGAGTACTTTGGTGCTAGATGGTAATAATAATAAAAGCGTGTTTTTAAAAAGTTTTTTTATTTTAACTTGTTTTAGTGTGAAAAACCGGACCACCAGTGGTTGATCTGCGACGGTCCGGTAGACGCCGTGTGGATTGAAAATATGAACACTGTACTGGATGACAATAAGATGCTGTGTCTATCGAACTCTGAGCGGATTAAACTTACTCCATATGTTCACATGGTCTTTGAGGTAACGTATTAATAAATATTTATTAATATACTAGCTGGTTTTATCCGCTGTACTGTAGCCTATGTATTATTCCAGGGTCTAAGCTATATCTATACCAAATTTCAGCTCAATCGGTTCACCCGTTTAGGCGTGAAAGAGTAACAAACATACATCCATACATTCTTACAAACTTTCACGTTTAAAATATAAGTAAGAATATTTAGAATAGAATCCACTACACACACACACTACACTTCACTTTTATCTATTTATTTATTCAAAATTATTACGGCTAGAGCCAATAGGAATGACGACAATATTATACTTTTTTAAACTATTTAGTCCGTAAGCTATAATATAAAACAATACTAGATAGGTATTTTTTGGTTTGTCAATACCATTGAATGTAACGGAGATATATGTATTAGCCCAGTCAATGAGTGCTCAAAAAGGGTATGTGGATCGAAAAGTCGAAAGCAGAAAAACTAACTTAGGAACTTTGTTTGGACTAGTTAGGAGATAAATATACTAAAAGTCCCCACCCCTCCGAGGTGAGCCCGAGGGGGGGGAGGCCGAAGAAGGTCCCGTTTTTAGGTTTTTTGCTTATATGTCAAAAACTGTACGTTGTACGATGTTTTGTTGTACTACATTATGAAACCTCATAAAATTTTCTACAACTTTGGCCTTGACACTTTTTATCTATCTCTAATCGTTGTCCAGCTATGAGCTTCGAAACATGGTCTATTTTCAAGACGCTTGTTTTAGTTTTCCATACAAAGTTGGTAAAAAAATCTAAAAAGTAAAATTTGACCAACTTCTGGTTGTCGTACCATAATGAAATTTTCCAAATGTCTAGAAATTTGATTACAGTTCAATAATCTGGTACCACTGAACTGATCTGATGATGGAGTCGGGAGGTGTCTACTGGAACTCTTCAATGGCTATTGGTAAACCCGTCGAGTTTGGGCACATTACATACTTTTAGTATGTTTATCTCCTAACTAGTCCAAACAAAGTTACTAAGTTAGTTTTTCTGCTTTCGACTTTTCGATCCACATTTCTTCTTTTACTGGACTATATACCTAAATATAACGAAGATATATATTTTTATTTTTGGAGCGAGACCCACTACGTTCTATTTAAGTACCAATCGTACCTAAAGAGGACGCTATAATCTCCACCTCCGCAACTTTAGGACACTGTAATAATTAACTTGTTTTTTTATCTCATATTATGCGCAATAATTTCCTTAATTGCTCTATTGCTACAAATGAAACATAATATTACCGCAAACTCGGTGTTTGTTTTATTAGTTGTGCAAGTTGTAAGAGATATGGCTGCTTCTAGGGCTGCCGACTACTAAATGCAGCATAATTAGCTGTTTTTAAGAGCGCTTATACATTCAACTACAAAGAGATGTATCCATGTTAGTCTTACAAAATGAAGGAACTTTTAGTATGCAAAAATTATTTACCCTTACTTCGTGACATTTTCAGTATCCACCAAATCATATACTATATTCGATTCATTTGAAATGCTATAATTATGTATCACCTAAGGAAAAGTAGTGGGATACATCATTGTTGCATATTAAACGAGTCGATGAAAAAATGATGAATGATGATGTATAATATAAAGTTTGATTGCTACTAGAAATGTCACGAACCAAGGGTAGTTCATTGTGGCAAATGAAAATTTACTTCATTTTGTAAGCCTAACATGGATACATCTCTTTGTAGTTGACTGTACAATTGGCCGCTCTCTCGCTCGCACTATTTGATACATTTTGTAAATATAAATTCATATATAATTAACTTATTTAAATTCCTTAAGAGAAGCCCTGCACAATATTATTGCACACTGAAAACACTTTTAAAATGTGAGAAATAATATTGCAGCGCTTCTCTTGAAGAATTTTCAAAAAGTTTTTAATTATATGAATTTATATTTCAAAATGTATCAAATAGTGCGAGCGAGACAGCATCCAACTGTACATAAGCGCCCTTAAAGACAAATATCAATTTGAATCTAGCCAAAGTCCGTTTTATTTCCGACAACCTCTGTGGCGCGGTGGACTAATACCTGTTTGCAACGCAGAAGGTTGCGGGTTCGATTCCTGCATGGGACAAATGTTTGCGTAATCCACAGATATTTGTTTCTGGTCTGGGTGGCTTTCAATGTCTATTATAAGTATGGATTTACAAAAGAAAAGAATATAAGTATTAAATCCGTTACTCTAACTAGAGTGCTTTTCACGAAAGGAGTCCATTTTGCGAGGCGCCACTATCGCAACTTTTAAAAGTTAGTATATTTATAACTGTTTAACGCCTCATAATTTCTCAAATTGAATTTCTTAGTTAAATATGTATAAGTGCAAAATTCCGCGGGACCTCTTTCGTGAAAAGGACTCTACCATAACACAAGCATTAAGTTGCTTAGCTTGGGGTTAGGTGGCGTTGTGTGCAATGTCTTGAAATATTTATTATTATTTACTAATTATTTTAATAAGCTTTTACCATTTATTGTAGGTTGCAGATTTAGCTCAAGCCTCACCAGCCACAGTTTCTCGCTGTGGCATGGTGTACATTGACCCTAACGAGATGGGGTACCTACCCTACGTTAGGTCTTGGCTAGAGGAAGGGGTGGAAAAGAACCTATTCACACAAGAAAACTCGGAGTTTATCTATCAATTGTTTGAAATGCTCGAAAATGGCGTGAATCACGTCAACTCTAAGTGTCTCGTGGGTATAAAACAGGTAAAGTAAAAAACAGTATTTTTACCCTATCGCAGTGATTTAACCGTTTATTTTAACCGTTTTATTGTTTAATTTACATTTAGGCATACAAAAATTCACTTATTAGGCCTCAATAGAGATGTTGACAATCAAATTCTTTAATTAGTCCGTAATTTTTATAATAAAAAAATATTCGATACGTTTTTTTAAAAATGGCTGAGATATAGCGCTTGTAAGTTTTTCGATGAGGACGTCACTTGTGGATACATTTTGTATCGACTCGAGCATTCACAAGTCACAAGTGACGTCATTTCACCTTCCATGTAACTTTAGTGCGTGGTAAATCACACGTTTTATTTAAATTGCAAATAAAAGAATAAGTATCCAGTCCAATATTTTTTTAATAAGCTATATTTTTTTATGTCCGTTCCCCTATTATACATCAGTATATAATGTAGGTATAATTAAATAACAATAATAGTGTTATGATTAAATAACTTGCCAATACACCTTGTCGTTTATAACCTTTACGTGCTGATGTGAGTGTCTCACAGACGGCGAGGTAACGAATATAAACCTTAATTCGAACTATTTAAGTCATCTTCTTCTATATTCTATTTAATTAAATATATAAATTATTAATTAAATATATGAAAAGAAAGAGTGACTGACTGACCGACTGACCTATCAACGCACTTCCCAAACCGCCGGTTTTAAGGCGTTGTTAAGACAACATTAAACATCCGCCATGGCCAAAGGGTTTTTGTTAATTCATCTTCTAAGGGTACGAAAAGGGGGGCCGAAGTCAAGTAAGGAAAATTACGATTTGACTTGAAACTCGTCAGTACTTAAAGGATGATATCGGTTTATTGTAGGTGGATATAAGCAAAGTATCAGCAATATGCTACATGATGGGAGCACTGCTAGCCGAGCCTGGTGAAAGGTTCCCAGACAAAGCCGCGGTCAAAGTATACATCGCTCATTGTTTCATTTTCTGCTACGTGTGGTGCATCGGCGGTAATATACTGGAGAGCAATAGAAAAGGTTTCGAGGAAGTCATCAAGCGACAGTTTGAAGAATTTGAAGAAGCGGAATAGTAAGTCCTTTTCATAAAATTAGGAACTCTTTATTGATCCACTTATATACATAGTAAATTTTACAATAATAAAACTAAAGTAGTTAATATTAGTAGAACGACAAAAGTATGGATGTGTGTGTGCGTTTGTTACTATGAATAAATGAACTAATGTGGAATGATCTTCCGCCTGCGGTACTTCCGTTGAGCTTCAACATGGGACTCTTCAAAAGGCAAGTGAACAGTCTTGAAAGGTATGCAACGTACCAGCGGTTTCTGTAGTATTGCAGGTATCCATAGGCGACGGTAGCCACTCACCATCAGGTGGGCCGTCTGCTTGTTTGTCACCTATTACAAAAAAAAAAATGACTACACCAGCAGAGCTAAAATTTGGTACATAGCTTAAACACTTGGTCAAAAGATTTTTTTCAGTAGGTTTAAATTATCTACAGATGATGAGGCCATTTGACAATTACATTATACCTAAAAGCTATACTGGTATTTCGCGGCTTTACAAAACAACGCAAAAATGCGGTTAGATGGCAATTATCCTTATTCGCGAGCCAAATTGTAATCCAGTCCTTTGAGCTTTTTGCTAGTCCATTCTCATTTCACATTTTACTAAAATTGGTATATAGTTATATACAATATACATCTATGCGAACTCTATACGAATTGCTAGGTAAAATATAAATCAAAAATTCCACTGAACTCGATCGTCGCTTCACGAGCTTAATCAATATTTATGAAGCATGGGGAATTTTCACAGAATTCCGTATTATTGCTATAGTAAAAACTCTTCTCGAAATTGAACTGAATAATATCTGACATGCCAATTAATGTAATTACGAGCTTTGGATAATATGCTGATTGCATTTCAATATTCTTGATTGAGGTGGTTTGTGGTACGTCCATGCTCCAAATGCATTTAGCGTTCCAAGCGAACATTAATTATTGAGGTATTGGCCAATATATTTCTTAAACCAGTACACTAACTCGCCTGATTAATAATAAATCACACTGTCCTCTTTATTATTTTATAATAAATACATTTCAAATGTATTTTTTTTTAGACGCTCTCCTGATGTTAAGAGATAACGGCTGCCCATAATCAGTACAGTGTTACCTAGGATTTCACAATTATGTGAAATTCTAGGAGCACTGCACCATCGCTTCTTACTCAAGAGTCATAAGATGTTAAGACTCTTTAGCCCAGTAATTTTACTAGCTACAGTGCCCTCTTACCGGAGCACAGTATCATCTAAAACTTACAAATACAAAAAAAACTAAATCTATATCGGACGCAGTTAAGCGAAAATGTTCCAATCCACAGGCGTGTCAATTTGAGATAAATGCACTTTTGTGTTTTAAAAAAATTAAATTAAAATTTTATTTAATCAGCCAATTGAGACCATAATAATTGTTAGTTACAATAATCTTAATAATCTAGTGTTAGTTTACAATTTTATTATTATATCATAAATTTAAAGAGCGCCAAGTGATCAAAAATAAATAAAAAGTTAAAATTGAAATTATAAAATTTACAATGGTCATGTCAAGAGATCTACAGCAGTAACTAGAATAATAAGCAATTAGAATAAATAAAAAAGAATTAAAAAATAATTAGATTAAAATTTCCGGATTAAATTAAATTAAAATAATAATAATGTCATTAAAAATTTAATATTGTTACCTATGTATGTCAATGAATTTCAATAAGTAATAAAACTGGGCTGGACATATAAAATTAAAATTTAATGTGGATTGCTCACTTGATGAATCACTCTCTGTACAAAAACCTTCCACATGGGGGAAGTGAAATTGTCGGCGATTGTTTTCAGGATGCTGTTGCTACTGCCTCTAACTCTACTCATAAGTGACGTCGTTTTTTTACGTATAATGGCGTGAAAGCCGTCCGTATGAGCTTTTGCAAACATCTCAGACGCACTACGACGCGTTTTAGCCGTACTCCGTAAATGAAATAAATATTTTGTTTTCTTACAATAAAACTCACAGTTTTTAATTATACAGTTTAAAACAAAAAAGTGTACGGCTAAAACACACAAAAGTGCGTTTTTCTCAAATTGACCCCCCTGTGGATTGGAACATTTTCGTTTAACTACGTCCATCTGATAGTCCTATGTTGAAAAATACACACATACTATATAATAATATAGTTACCAAAAGTTTATAATCTTTACATGTTTGTTACCTCGCTTAAAAGGTTTAATCGATTAAGCTAAAATTTGATTAATAGACTAGTTATAGACATACTCGTATTATTTCCATTGATCAAAGAAGAGGTGGTAATCATAGATTTAACGAAATTCATATTATGTTTATTTCCGAATGCCTTGAGAAAGAAGGCGTGTAGATAGACTACTTACCCTTTGAATCAATATGAACGTCGTAGATGATAATCCTAAAGGCGCCCATAGATGGGTTGTGAATAGGCTAAAAATTGATAATAGTTATTGCTATTATATATCTATAAGTAATGTTTTTCTTCTAGCTTTCCCCAAGGGTTTAACTTCTTCGACATGTACATGGACACGAAGCACAGAAGGTTGAAGGTGTGGGCGGAGATCATTCCAGAGTTCCTTTACGATTGCATGAAGCCGTTCTTTGAGACGCTCGTACCGACCATCGATACTGTAAGATACGGGTACATGTTCGAGAAATTGCTCGGTTCTGGTAAACCCGTCATGTTCACAGGAAACACGGGTGAGATCACCTTTGTAATTATTATAGCACGGTTAACCTAGAAACGAGTCTAAAATGGCGATATTGGCTGGCATTTTTTTTTTATTTGTTATAGGTTAGCCTTTAACTACGATCTCGTCTGAGCTTAAGTGATGATGTGCTTAAGCGAGCTTAAGTGTGATGTAAACCTAGAAGACTTAACTGACAATACCTGACCTTTTTTGTTTATTTAGGAGTAAGAATGGTTTAGTGCGCGACAAGTTAATCAACGGAAAAAAATTCAAGTAAAACGTTAAGCGGGTAAAACTGCGTGGCAAATTGTGAGACGTCGGATGTAACGTATGTGGCATGACGGAAATACTTTGAGCCTAGATTCTAGGCTCACAAGCCACCAAACGGAAAACGACGCCGCGGTAGACTCATAATTCGTCGCAGATATGAACTTGATTCTTACTTAAAGGATAGTCCTCAAATAGCAATTGACAGAGAGGAGTGGAGTGCAGTAGAATGATACGGGCCAAATAATAACGTGTCATGCATTTTGACACTGCATATTACAAAAACTCAAATATTTCTAATGTCTACATTATATGTTACTACTAGCATACGCGCGGGACTTTGCCCGCGTGCAAAATCCTTTCTTAACGGAGGTCTACGTCATAAAACCTGTGTTCCAAATTTCAACTCAATCCGTTTAGCGGTTTAGCTGTGCGTTGATAGATCAGTCTAATCAGTCATTCTTTCCTTTTATATATTTAGATTTGCATTATTATCGTTAAATCTTTTCCTGAATACAGTGCGGAATTTTCTTTTAAATTAATATTTATAAACTATCTAACTATATTAACATGAATCAGTATAGTTGCCACTTCTGATAAGCGACAGGCAATAAGAGCCGCCTTAAATTCGTCTCTTTATTGAACCGAACTATAACATATAGCTACTAGGAATATGTCTTAGGATGCGGTTACCTTGTTCAATCACATTACTGGAACAATTGGAAATATGGCTTTGACCTATTACGTAGGTATTTCTCCCTTGACCGACCGTCTGTTAATTAGTTGATGTACTAGTTTAGTAATTACATTAATACTAAGTCTAAGGCCTAGTACTAATTTGCAGCTGTAGCAGTAGATTCTGAGAAGATTCAACCTTTTACCTAATATGAAAAGGTTAACTTGTCTCATAATATATCCATTGACATTGTTCTTTCATGTGTTAGAGGTCCGTTGATCAACGTTTGTTTTTTAATGTTAAGAGCGCTTATACAGTTGGACGCTTGCTCGCTCGCAACAAGCACCGCGAAAAACGCGAATGTACCATTATTATTATTTTCCTTTCATGTACGTAGCGCTAAAGCATACGAATCTTCAGAGCTATATAGCCGAGATTTTGAAATTCAAATGAACCTAATTAAAAATAACCTTAATTAAAAATATAGAAAATTAAAGTAAACTACTGTTTACAGTTTTCTATTTCAACACGACAAAATAAGAAATAAATATGAAGTTCCAGGAAAATGTGGGCGACAAGAAATAGTAGTCTTAGTCTTAACAATACATTTCCAATATAGTAATTGAACTGTGTTTACTGTTTACAAATACACCGGAAGAATAACACTAATTAATACAAAGGTTTTTCAGTCTTAATTTACCTGCCATTTTGCCAAAGTTAGATATATTTTATTACAAGCTTTTATTACAAGCTTTTAATTACTTTCACCTGTCTGTTGTCTGTCTGTCTGTCTGTCTGTAATCAAATCTTGCAAGTTTAATTTGACCTACTTCCCGGTTTTCAATTGAGCTGAAAATTTGCATGCGTGTGTAAATCGGATGACAATGCAATATTTTTATGACATCGAGCTGATCTGATGATGAAGCTGGAAGGTGGCCATAGGAACGCCGTCATAAAACAACGCAACGCCATCGAGTTTGGGCTCATTTGATTCGTCTTGACGAGTACTTTATGATGCAAGATGGTAATAATAATACAAGCTTGTTTTTAAAAAGTATTTTTAAAATGTCACTTGTTTGATAGTGAGTCGCACATTCAGATTAAACGAGTTCGGTTTAAACTGTAGACCTGATGCAATGGTGAAATAACACGATATTCCTGTTAGCCTTTTGATTTCGTAGCCCCAAGCACTTCATGTCCGTTCATCAATCTGCAAACCATAGCATAGCTGAAAATACACGTTATTCGGAAATTCGCTCATATTTTCCTGCGTTTGAATTAACGCCCTGTCAATCTGTAAAGTTAGATTTGATATTTCAAAAGGTTTTACCGTTTATATCTACGTTTGTTAACCTACAAACTGCTTTATATTAAAGCTGATGTATATAATAGTACACTTTCTTTTCCAAAGTATTAAAATATCTCTAAGCAGTTGGCCTTGTTCCCTTTATCCCACACAGCAAGGGTGAGCACATCACACCTTGTATTTCCTTTCATCCGTTATAGTCTGTATTCACTCCTTATAAAAAGTTTCTTTCAAGGAAGGAGCGCATGTTGAAATGAGAGCTTTATTACACTTTTATTACACTGTTAGTTATTTAAAAGAGGATTAGACACTTTGCAGTCTGAGCAACTATTATAGCAACTGGGACTGGCAACTTTTTCGCTATTTCTAGCAACTAGCTGATTCGTAAATCTATGACCGCTGCTGAACTTTAAGTGCAGCCAGCTAATTTAAGGCCTGTTAATGTAACAAAATGCATTAAGGTGTATAGAAAGAAAGAACGAAACAGAAAATAACATTTATTTGCACACAAACCAAATGGAAAAATATACAATTGATAATATGCATAATATTAGAGATAAAAACCTTGATTTGCCTCAAAAAGGCACCAGTTCAGCATAGTGTAGGTCTAGTTATGAAACTGCTAGTGGCCTGAAAGTTGTAAATGCTAGGGAAAGCGCTTGAAAATAGATTCAATAAATTAATTTCCTGTCCCAGGTGTAGGCAAAACTTGCATCGCCGCAGAAATATTAAACAGGATGTCAGCAACCGGTTATTATATTCCTGTCATATTAAACTTCTCCGCTCAGACTAGCAGTACAAGGACTCAGGTATTTATTATTTTTCTACAAGTTTTTTAATAAAACCGTATCAAAGGGTTATTGCTAACGTTACTTTTATTTTTTACTTGCTGCGCCCAGCGGTTTAACCCGCTGTACTATTGCCTATGTGTTATTCCAGGGTCTAAGCTATCTCTATACCAAATTTCAGCTTAATCGGTCACCCGGTTAGGCGTGAAGAAGTTATAAATATACACAGTCACACACTCACAAGCTTTCGCTTTTATAATATTAGTGTTATTATTAACTTTTTCTATACCTACATAATATTACCGCTAGAGCTTTTATGAGAGAGTTATTATTATTATATAATCACTGAACATCTATACTTTATAATAGTTGTTTATCGAAATTACACTGTTAATAGTCAATCGCCCATTACCTCTGGCAGTGTGACCATAGTATATGTATATCGGAGTTTCAATCACACGGCCACCTCTGTGACCCCAACACTACCCCACATAGTACATAGGTCAGCACTACAATGCGTGTTGCGTTGGGTCGCGGCCACTATAACAGCGAGAGTTCTTTGTAATGTCAGATGTAATGTCAAATTGGCCGTGGCCGGGACCGTGGATTGGTGCGTTGGCGTGCCCGAAATCTCGATATTAAGGCATCCGCAGGAAATCTCCCAGGTTTTTAGTGGGTATACCCCACCGAGCAATCTACGACGGGGAAATCTGTGTTGCCGGGGCGAGAAAATATTGCGTAACGAATTTTAACTGAGTAAACAATAGTTCTCAACCCACACCCCCAATTTACATGCCCAATCTTACAAAGATGTTATATAATAACACACACTATGCAAAAATATAGGGTTGCTATAAACGCATACATACAAACGAAAAATTGACACAATTACCCACACCACACCAACATACGAGTACACATATATTGGCATATATATAGTATGTTTAAAGCCTCTATTTCTGAAAGCCCTGTATGTAACCTTGCAAATTGATTGAATAGGAAGTAATAGAGTTGAGACTGGATAAAAGGCCACGCAAAGCGTTGGGAGCACCGCTCGGTAAAAAGGTGATAATCTTCATCGATGATGTCAACATGCCTAAGCTGGACGTATATGGAGCACAACCTACTATTGAACTATTGAGGTAATAAGACAAATGAGTTTTGTTTTAAAAAATAAGTGAATTTAAAAAATAATAAATTTATGTTAGACTATCACACAAGTAGACGGCTTGCCTGATAACGATTACCGCAGCTGTAGACGTCTGGAACACCAGTGGACACCACTAGTGTTGGTTATTGCTGATGCATTGTATAACTAAAAGGCAGAGTAAATCCCTCCTGCCTGGCATCGCGGAACTTTGTGCTATAACACGGTCTTAATGACGGCATAGCCACACGGTTTTGTCCAATTATTACTATCTCTGGTTAGGCTACAGTACTTAATATTGTTGAGTCATGTTATATAAATGTTCATAATCATCGTCATTAGTGGACATTAGAGAAGTCACTTAAAACTTTACCTCAATCCCAAGTACCTAGTTCCAAATGAGATTAAGAATGAATGAATGATAACTCTTTATTGTAACATATCCAGAGCTTAAAACGATGACAAAAGTTTAAAAAAAAATATAATGTTATTTTTAGGCAATTCCTAGATTTCGGTGGGTTATACGATAGAGATAAGCTATATTGGAAGGATATATTGGACGTAGTTTTATCGTGTGCCTGCGCTCCGCCCGGAGGTGGAAGAAACCCACTGACCGCGCGGTTTGTGAGGCACTTTGCGATGTTCTATATCTCTGCGCCTAATGCAGATGCTATGAAAACTATTTTCAAGGTCAGTGAGACTATTTTCAAGAGTCAATATTTTACACTGCCCATCCACCCTCTGGACTTTCCCACTGGTGGGTGCACGGTACCTATAGAGCACACAGACAGCCCAGTGACCCAAATTGAGTATTAAGGTGCAATCGCACTAAGCGGCACTGCAGGAGCGGCTAAGTATCTTTGCATGAAAATAAATGTATGGGACATACCGCACTACGCGGCTGCGACACGGCGCGGCACGGCACGGCCAAATAATTTGAATGAAAATGCAGTGTAGTTGCCGCTTAGTAGGATTTCACTTTTAGCCTCCGATACAAGTACTCGTCATAAAGACTGTTTATACAAATACATTTTTTAAAACTACCGAATAAATTTACAAGGAGAGTTTACACAACAATATTACATAATCGACCTATCCGTAGAATAAGGTCACATCTGAAAAATTACTACTTTTTAATTTAAAGTATAACGCATACATCTTGCCCAATTATTTTTACCCTGGAGTAAAAACATATAATGTAATACACACTATATAGAAATAGCGAATTACCTTCCTCATTGAAACCAGTTATAAATAACCCACAGGCGATTCTAAAAGGACACATGGAGGACTTTGTCCCCGAAGTGTCTTGCCTAGGGGATGCAATAGTCAACGCGGCAGTGGACGTATACCTCAAGATATGCGCCGAGCTTCTGCCCACGCCGGCCAAGTCTCACTATGTGTTTAATTTGCGAGACTTATCCAAGTCTATGCAAGGAGTGTTACAGGCTGATGCGGCTTATATGAGAATGCCACAGGCTATGCTCAGGTTTGTATGAATAAATTAAAAAACTGCTGCATGATTGATTAATTAATTGAATTCATGTTAGAAGCTCGTCACCTAATCGCTGTCAAAAGGGGTTTGTCTGTCAGATGTTAGTATAGAGCGTGGCATACCTACTACCATTTAGATTTTTTCAATCGCGGCTAGCAACGAATCCTATATAAATCGATAGCTGAAATTAAAACCAAGAAAAAATATTCTGACACCCAGCCTCGTAAACTGTAGGTATTAAGCATCAAAGTTGATCACGTATCTCCCATTTTTTTTCAATAGTGGTATTGTACAGCACTTGTATGGCATACCTACCGTAGGTAGTTTCAAACACTTTAACCCACCCCGTTTTTTATGAAACTTTATGGAAAAACATGGAAGTCACGTAATCAACGCATAATAACATGAACTTGAAACCTGATATTTTACACTCACCCACCTCGTTTCAAACAAACTTTTGAAAAGGTCTTAAAAATCCATACCAACTTTTTGATATTTTACCACATCATTTACTAACACCCAAGTCTCAAGTGGGGTTTTTCAAAAAAAATAAAATGCGTTTATATATAACCTAAAGGTCGCTGATAATAAAGTTAAATCGGAAGCCGTGCAGCGCTCCACGATTTAAACGGTTTAGATAGAGTCTACATCACAAGTAATTTCATTTCAGCGCTGCAGCGACCTTTGGTATTTCTTGTTATGCAATAAACCTTGTACTTGGTAACGTAAAGTAAATTTAATTGACATAAGACTACATGAAAACAAATGAGAATCCATAGGTCCCGGTAGTTTAAATTGTGTTTTGGGGACCAGTGGGTATTCCCATACAGTGGCTCTTAATACATTATGTCATTAAAAATATAATTTGTTCGGATTCTATTTATTTAACTCGATGGTGATTTTAGGACAAATGTCTTAAGTCCGCAGAACTACACTCGTGCAGTTCGTCGCCATCATCGCCTGTTTGCAAGTGCTGTTGCGTTGCATACGTGCTACGCCAACAACGCGCCTACCGCGAGAGCAGAAGCCATTTTGAACAATTTTTTGCAGATAGCTCAGGATTCCGACATCCATATTGACACCATTACTTGTCCATACAAGTCTTTAATTATTAATTTGTCTCGTACATAATTGTTTTTATATGATTAGGTTAAGTTTAGCATTGTGTGTGTTTTGGTGTGCACTGTTAGCACAATAAATAAGTATAATATCTTAATCTATTTAGGCTATTCTACCACGAATGTCTCCGAGTGTTTCACGATCGATTGATCAACATCCAAGACAAGAGTTATTTCTTCCACCTCATGGCCTCAGTCTGCGTAAAGAACTTCCAACAACCAATACTAGAAATACCTGACGATGGAATTATTGAGCACCCACCGTTGTTACTTCACGGTGACTTCATTAATTCAGCCGTGCCGAAAGAAAATAGAGTTTACGCCGAAATACCTGATATGGCTAAACTTATGTTGGTCTTGAAGGTAAGACTTTAGTTATTTTTATCTTTATTTGTTTATTGTTAGCCATGGTCGTCCCACTGCAGGGCAAAGGCATCCCTACCTTCCTTCCACTTTTTGCGGTTTTGGGCTATTTGTGACCAGTTTTTACAAAATGAATCATCTAACTCATCCCGCCATCTCCGCCTGGGCCTACCACGGTTTACCTACTATTTTTTTTATTATGTTAAGAAAAAAATATTTCCATTATTTTCGTTGGCTTCAAAGCCGCACATGCAATTATATTTGTCGCAATTCGATTTGCCAGCGTGATTATTTAATCTCGACTTCAAAAGGCAACGCGACATAGACCTCATCGTATCTGCGTTTCACACTTTAAAAGTTAACACAATGTGACAAAATGTTTCTAAATCAGTTACCAGGTCGTGATCTAATATTCTGCCGTGGTTCATTCTGATTGTAAATAACAAAAAATCTAAGAAACAAATTTCACATAATTTGAGACCCTCCTAGTCGACCTCCTGCAAAGGAAGTCTACCCCCGGTACACTAATGTGTACACTGTGACTTGCTAATCAAAATAACAATACATAAAAATAACAATATATGTATATCTATCGATCTATTATATCTCGGCTCGCTAACCTAACCAACTGATGTCGGTCTGCCCTAAACTTCGTAATAAACAAGTTTTTTTCTTACAAACATGTTGTTTACACCCAACTTTAACCGACAGTGTTCGGCTACACCTTAGCGGGCTTAACCTAGGTGTAGCCGTACTTCGGACTTTAGCCGAAACATATATGTATATTCTAAACATGTATCTACAGGAATATCTAGAAGAGTATAACTCGACCGCTCGCGCTGAGATGCACCTAGTATTGTTCCAAGACGCAGTAGAGCATATAGTTCGAGTGGCTCGAGTGTTGAGGGCCGAACGGGGACATTGTTTGATGGTCGGCCCCGGAGGTTCCGGCCGAAGGAGCGTTGCTACACTGGCCGGACATGTTAATGAGTGCAAGTATGTCAATAAAATGCCGCCTTCTATAGTAAACCTTCGCGCCATGTGTCTATGTGTGTGTGTTCGCGCATGTGTGTATGTGTCTCTTTTTCAAAAAATGCTGTAGACAATTTGTAACAAAAATGTGTATACTTTAGAATTAGGAATAAGGTTATTTAAGACGATCTGGCTGACTCTGCTCTCGTAAAATTCAAAACATTTTAATAAAAAGGAGCTTTTATTTTCGCGTGATTTTTAATTTTTCCTGCTTCATATAACGGGAAAGGAAAACAAATTGACTTTAAAACCCTATAGGTTTAGTCTAAAGTACTGTTCTGTCATTAACCAAAGGGCTGATTCGTATATCAAATCAAATATGCTAATTATATTACATTTTAATTGTTTTTTCACCGTTTCCTTACCCTGGTTTTACCCTTGTGCAAAAAGACAGCTTTCTAGGTCTTATAGCCTCTCCGTAACGCCACGGACAGACAAAGCGAAACTATATAAGGGTTGCATGTTGACTAAAGAAACCTAGAAATTATTTAAAACATATATATTTTAATACAGATGTATGGGCATGGAACTCAAGAGAAATTACGACACTCCTGAATTCCACGATGACTTGCGCAAAATGTACATGAGAGCGGGCGTCAATTACGACGACACAGTATTCTTGTTTACCGATACTCAGATCACTAAAGAAGAGTTCTTGGAAGACATCAATAATATGCTGAACTCTGGTAAGTAGCTCAATTATCTAGGAAAATTAAAACCAAGTTATACAGGTAAATGTAATAACAAAAACGATGAAAATATGTAGTGGAGTTCTTTTGTTTTTCTTATACCTTCTTTGTACTTTCCGAGTGACTAGTGGTCTTAAAATAGTATAAATTTGACGCTGTGAAAATTTACTTGCAAAAATGCTGTATTATTTTAGCAAGCCTGTTTGAATGAACGTCTTGAGTTTGAGTTTGGATAATATGATACCACTTCTCTACAGATAATATAATAATTTCGGAATATACGAGTATTATATGGCTCATTCTCATTTTAGGTCAAATTTGATGGTCACACGGTTATATTTACTAAACGGTTAAAGAAAGAGACATGAATTTTGGAAAGGTGGATAAAACATATATTAAGCTACAAAATAAATAAAAATTGTCATAATAGACCCAAAAAATAATACTACAATTTAACATGAAAGGTCAAAAACGGGGCCATTTTTCGTATTCTCATGGTGTCACACTTTCCGTTGCAGTGAAACATTTGGGCACTACTTTAACAAATTTCGGTGTATCTGTATATAACATGTACCAAAATTTTCGCAAACAAATACACTTTATGGTATACAGTCTAAAAAAAGCCTTTCATTATTACTTTGAATTTAAAATGACATAATGCGGCGGTCACACGATTTTAGGTGCTTTAAATTTGCGTAGTTTAACGGCTGCTGTTAAACACAACATCAACAATCCAATACAGAGATCGATTCATTTCAATGATGGCCATGTATTGCAATCGTAGAAGTAGGATCTAGGACTTATCGAGCCGTGGGAAAAAATATAATCACTAAGTTTCAATTTGTTCATGGGTGTATCGATCACTTGCATGGACAAAACTTTTATGCATTGTATTTTAGTTATTTAAATCAAAGCTAGCATTTCGAAACGCCAAAATGTGCGAGATAAAGATGTAGTATTTTATTTTAAACATTATACCTAAACTTTCCAGAACTTCACAAAAAAGGGATATTTTCGTCACCAGCGTGGCATCACCTTCATAGCGTTTTTTACCATGAAGGTGATTTTTAAGCCACGGAAGTGATTTTTTTGTATTGTTTTGTTTAGAAAGGGCCTTTTTTCCAACTAAAAAGTACTTATCTATATTATGTTAGGGTTTTAATACATACATACCAAATTTCTGACTAATAAAAAAGTGAAGTGAAAGGTAAAGTAATATCTCAAATAACGCATATTTTCTTCTGTAGTGAGGTTTGTTGTTACGTAGAATGTCGTTTTATTGTAATTTTTTGGTAGATTTAGTCTTTTAAAAGGTTTTTACTTGAAAAAGTTGTGAAAAAAATAATGACTGAATCACTTTCGTGGCGCCAAAATTTTCAAAACTGTTTTTCTTCAAAACGAAACGTACGATTTAAATGATTTATATAAAAGTTTACTCGTGTTATCCAGCTCTATACAATATTATACACAAACATTACAAATAAGCAATAAATAAGAATTGCCATGAAGGTGACGATGAGAATCGATTCCATGAGAATGAGCCACATGCTAAAACAAATAAAGCCTGTTTGATTAATTGACATCGAATATCAACTCGTCAAAGGAAATATACCTACATTTCGTGCATGCACACTATACGAGTCTATACACATGTATAGTACATATACATGTTTATAGTGCTCGAAACACGGGAAATTTCAGATTGCATTTTGCCTTTGATGTTTAATATGTGTGCAATCGAAAAGACACAACAAATATGTATGCTTAAATTCACGGGTGAAATTACACTGAAACCAAATGGTTTGAGTACATTGCAGTGAATAGCTTTTAATTACATTATTGGAAGCTTTGGCCATCACAGTCAATATACGATTCAAAATTTAGGACAAATCGCGGTATAACAACACAAAAAGGTAGAACAACACTTTTCTTTTGTAAATACATTTATTTTCCAGCTCAGCATAATGTAGATCTCGTTCGGATCTGGTATGAGGGTCTGGCCTAGAGTTATGGTGGCAGTGCATCTATTAAAATTGTGTTTACAAAAGAAAAGTATAACTAGGTATACCCATTATCTAGCCACAATAACATAAGGGCAGTTCCTTAGCTTGAACAATGAATAGAAACTACGAGGGCGGTTTGATAAGTCAGTGACTTTTTGAATTTCCCGCGCGGTTATTCCAAATGCAACAGTGCTGCCGTCAACTGTCATCTATTAGTGGGCAACTGTCAAATTTTGAGCAAGCTACGTCATGCAGTTGGTGTTTGATAGCCATACAAAGCAGACAACCTCGTGATTTTTTACGAAAATGGAAAAAAGTGAATTTCGTGTGCTGATTAAGCATTACTTTTTACGTAAAAAAACCATCACTGAAACTAAGGAAAAGCTTGATAAATACTACGGGGACTCGGCACCATCAATTTCAATGGTAAAGAAGTGGTTTACAGAGTTCCGTTGTGGTCGTACCAGCATGCGTAGGCATCTCAACTGAACGGGTACATCATATTTGACACGAATATTTGGACATGAGAAAACTCTCCGCGAGATGGGTGCCGCGATTGCTCACACTCGACCATAAGCGCAATCGTGTGACAATTTCAAAAGAGTGTTTAGCGATGTTCAGCCGTAATCCGGACGAATTTTTGCGCCGTTTTGTTACTGTGGACGAAACATGGATCCATCACAACACGCCAGAGACCAAGGAACAATCGAAACAGTGGGTTGCTCGGGGTGAACGTGGACCAAAGAAGGCCAAACAGAGTCTGTCAGCCAACAAGGTCATGGCCACAGTTTTTTGGGATGCACGCGGTGTCACATTGATTACCTCGAGAAAGGTAAAACAATCACCGGCGAATATTATTTAAAGCTTTTGGACAGATTCGACGTTGACTTGAAGCAAAAACGGCCGCATTTGGCGAAGAAGAAAGTGCTGTTCCATCAAGACAATGCACGTGTGCACACTTGTTTAGTCACGATGGCCAAAATCCACGAATTGAGATACGAACTGCTACCCCATCCAGCATATTCTCCAGATTTAGCCCCCTGCGACTATTATCTGTTTCCAAACCTAAAGAAATGGCTGGGTGGTAAGAGATTTGAGTCTAATGAAGAAGTCATTACCGAAACAAACGCGTATTTTGAGAGCCTTGAGAAAACCTATTATTTGGAGGGAATAAAAAAATTTGAAAAACGCTGGACTAAATGTATCGAGCTAAAAGGTGATTATGTAGAAAAATAAAAAGTTTATTTGCCGCAAAAAAAATGTTTTATTCAAAAAGTCACGGAGTTATCAAACCGCCCTCGTATTACGGGTTAGATGGTCATTGGTCATGTACCGCTAATATATGAAATGTCCTGCAATATGTATTTAGGACCAAGTTGTTTGACATGGACATCTATCTTATTTTGAAAGTTATCATCATTGTAGTCTCATTTATCAATAAATAAGTTTAATATTGCTCCCGTCGAGTTGAAGCTCTACAATCAACTAATTGATATGCAACCAATATAGCTTTGAACGGAATTCATTCTATCAATAATAAAATTTCAATATTCCTGGTTTGAAATAACATTGCAACTATTACATGCGAAATCAAAATGATATTTCAGCATTAATAAATAGTTAAAATTTACCCATAATATTCTAAAAATATTTTGTTTACAGTAAAATGAATTCCAGTGATATTAATAGTAGACCTAATGTATTTTTGACCTCCTTTCAAAAACTCATACCTCTGTTGTCTATCAAACTAACCTAAATAGCTAAGCTACAGTAATATTAGGGATGTGTCTAAAAGAATAACTTAAATTTGTACGTCTAAAAAGGACGTAGCTTCTTATCTTTTTTTTTTATAACGAACTATTTAGTTTTTAATTTCCTTGGCCTTGTCAACATCCCTTTTATGGCTATCGTAATCCTGGTTGGTTGGTAAAACATGAAAACATTTTCATTTTGTTTATTAAAAAAACAAAATAAAAAGATGACGTGATGACCTCGACAAACTCCTCAAGGTCCACTATTGCACAAGACAGAGAACTATGGCAAGTGGGAAGGGAGGCCTTTTCCCAGCAGTGGGACACTACAGGCTCTTAATAATAATATTAATAAGAGCGACATAATATAATAAAATCTACAGCAAATAATCCAAGACTTACAAAATAACTTTATGCATTTCTTACAGCTAATTATAAGATAATAATTAATTTATACCAATTACCATTATAATTAAAACGAATTATAATATAATAAATAAAATGTACATTTCATCATTCCTTCGTACAGGTGAGGTACCAAATCTATTCGAGGGAGATACATACGAGCAAGTGCAAACAGGTTGTCGCAACGAAGCTGGGAAGAATGGAATCAACCCGGCGGACCGTGATGCCGTGTATTACTTCTTCATTAATCGCGTTAGGGGCAAGTTGCATCTGTGCATTTGTATGAGTCCTGTGGGTGAAGCTTTCAGGTAAGATTAAAATAGCCTTATTATTATTTTTATTTATCGTAGGTAAGTTATTGACCACGATCTTGTCTGATCTTTAGCGATGATGCGTTCGAAGATGGTAGCAGATTAAACCTAGAAGGCAGGGTAAATTCCTACCTGAACATCATACCGCAACACGGTCGTATTTACCGCTTGGTGACACAGTGGTTGGTAACTAGCAACGGCCGAAGTCTACCACCAGTACTGCGAAAGAAAAACCGCACAACTGCAGGCTGGTGATTTAGAATCATAATATCTGCACGACATAACCCCTAGGCCACCACCGCTTTTTTAAAAAGCCTTGACCACATCTTAAATTTAATTCCTAAAATCACGCAGAAATTGCATCAATATTTGTCTGGCAACAAAAAATACACTATTGCGTCAGCACCGTGCCCTAGATATGAATACAGCAAAAACCAAATATCAAACGTGACCGATATCCTTTTAAAAGTAACAGGGAATATGGTACGATTTTATTAAACATTTTTAAAAACTTTTCAGAAATACGCTTTATGAATATATTCCATTTTAATTACTTTTTGCATCAGCAATTTCAAGTTCTGATTAAAACATATTAATATTTTTCGTAGAAATGTACCTATTTGATATTTCAGTAGAAAATATTTTGTTTTAAAATCGAGAATTATTTTGCTTTGGCAAAGTATTAAATAGGTACCAATAGCATGAACATATTGAATGGCAATGCTGTCAGCATTCTGGGCACACTGCCATCTGACAGTAGTTTGGAGCACTTGGATTTTCTGCAGATTGGCGTGTGGCCGATCTGTGGTTAATACAAGTGTTACTTATACTGCTGTAGTATTTCTTTAGTTTCTTCTCAATAAAGTCAACACATCACATTTCATCCTTATCATCATCCGCAGCTCTCTACGTCCCACTGCTGGGCATAGGCCTCCGTCATGTTGTGCCACTCAACCCTGTTTTGTGTCAGTCTGGTCCATGTGCGAACCGTTATTTTGACTTTATCGTCATCACATTTACTTTCCGTTTATTATTGTAAATTTAATTACTTTATAATACGATTTTGTTCAATCCAGACGTCGATGTCGTATGTTCCCGTCGCTCGTAAACTGCTGCACAATAGATTGGTTTACAAAATGGCCGCCGGAAGCCTTGCTCTCAGTAGCCCAACAATGTCTGCAGCCGCTCGGCAATCAGGAGATCATCGAGAAAATATCGTCTCTCTGCGTTACAATGCATCAGGTTTGCATCTTACAAATATAAAACATTGAACATAAAGTGTTTTTTTTTTATAAAATACTAGCTTATGCTCGCGGCTTTGCCCGCGTGGCCAAATCCTTTCTTAGCGGAGGTCTACGTCATAAAACCTATCTGTATTCCAAATATCAACTCAATCGGTTCAGCGGTTTAGGCTGTGCGTTGATAGATCAGTCAGTCACTTTTTCCTTTTATACAATATATTCAGAAGATATATTTATCTACATATATTATTATAGAATTATGTGAATGTTAACTGACCGACGCAACTTCATCTACAGTTTTAATAAGCTATCGTAGAATACGTTCTTAGTCTTTAAGATCACTTGTATTTAAGAAGTGCAAATAAATAATTATTATCTATAATTATATTAAGCTAAAAATACTTTAACACCTATTCTCAGGCCTACCAAATACGGTTAGTATTTGGTAGCTGCAGCGTGTTGTGCCTAAATACAAAGTTTTACAATTACATAATATTATTGTCAAATTTTATGTACCTACTGAACTTTTATGTAAGTATGTAGGCCTCATAAGTTAACCCATTGCTTGTAAATTTGATTTTAAATAAATGATTTTATTATTAAAATAAATATATAGTACATAAAAGTTTTTAAAAAATCATTTATTCATAACAACAATGTAGGTATTATCTAGGTCTTAGTGTAACTTATTGTACATCTACATACCCTGTGAGGGCGCTTGTTGACAGTGCGTACATGCATTTATAAACAAAGAAAAATTTAATTAATATAAGTTGATAGATCATCTGTGAATCGGACTTAAATAACAAACACGGTGCTGTGTTTTTATACGAGCATTTTAAATTGTGTTACTATCCTGAAAGCACGGTTTAAAAAATAACGACGTCAAAATACATCGACGTTGGGAACTTTTTAGATAACATAGCGGTAGTTATAGGTTTAGCTGCAGCGTTATTGGAACTGTGCGCAGCGATTTATTCCACAGGCTTTCATTTCCACCCAATAAGTGCAACAGTTTTCGATTTAACAGACCTTGGTACAATAATAACATCTATATCTAGAGGTACATGTATAGCAGTATATTTATAACAAGCTTTTATTAACTTTCACCTGTCCGCTGTCTGTCTGTCTGTGTATCTGTAATCATATCTTGCAAGTTTAATTTGATTCACTTCCGAGTTTCCGATTGAGCTTAAATTTAGCATGTATAAATCGGATAAAAATGCAATAGTATTATGACATCAAGTTGATCTGATGATGGAACTGGATGGCGGCCATAGGAACTCCGTAATTAAATGATGCAACTCTATCGAATTAGAGCTCATTTGATTCATATCTTGACCAGTACTTTGGTGGTTAGGTGGTAATAATAATAAAGCTTGTTATAAAAAGTTTTTTTTAAATTTCTGTTGTATTCACTGTACGTTAGCCTATGTCCACGATATCGCCTGCACTTATCGATGTATATGAAGGTAATAGAAGTCTTAATCTGGGACAAATCAGTCTAGGGTTTTACTGAATATCGTGCCGTAACAGTTACAATTATTGCTCGGCGATACGGCTTAGGTCAGTAATTGTAATGAGTAAGCCACGGTTCAAGCTTACGACTAGTATAGCAAGTGGATAACCGCACAACTATTATAGCTATCTTCTGAATATATAAAAGGAAAGAATGACTGACTAATCTATCAATGCACAGCCTAGACCGCTTAACCGATTGGGTTGAAATTTGGAATACAGATAGGTTTCATGACGTAGACCTCCGCTAAGAAAAGATTTGGACACGCGGGCAAGGCCGCGAGCATTAGCTAGTAAATATATATAGCCATTGGTGCAGAGCCGGAATTGAACTCTGAAATCCAAAAAGCACATCCACCACACATACACACTACTCGATTGATAGATAACTCTATAATGAAACACCACAATAATTTTACAATAGAAAAATATTGATTTTGATTGGTTTGATATAAAATAGATTACAGAATATAGTATTTTAATAGTAACATTTTATTGATTTTGATATAAAAACATCTACATACATTAGAGGTTAATGTATCTACATACCTACATTGAGGAGTAAATTGTTACCATCTTATTGTATCCATATTCGCAATTAATAAATGAATTATAAATTAGATATATACATACCTCGATTATATTCCATTTCGATCCAAGCAACTATACAAATATAACAATTTTAATATTACTCCAAAAAATCAAAATTTAATAGAACTGTTATATTTATCAGGACGTAGACTTGATGACGGATCGCCTATACAACGAGATGCGTAGATATTTCTACACAACGCCGAGCAGCTACTTGGATCTGCTCAAACTATATCAGGATCTGTTGGACAAGAAACAACAGCAAATCATAAGGGGAAGGGATAGGATCTCCTGCGGTTTACAAGTAAGGAAACTTAGACCAACCAATCTGTTTTTATTATTTTCAAATGAGAGACAATATTATTCAAATTTGTATCAACGCCCATCTCAATAAATAATCATGACAAGTTATTCAAATTTATATCAGCTATTATTTTCACTAGTTTAACCTCACAGGGCGCAGAAAGACTATGGTCTCGACAATATGGAAAATCTTAAAGATTTACAGTTAATAAATAAAATGTAACACATTAGGTATACGCCTTAAGCGACGCAAGTTAGAATAACAACAACCTGTTGGTCATTGCTAACAAAACAAACGCGTTAGCAATGACCAACAGGTAGTTGTTATTACTCTTAAATTATTAGTAGTTTTAAAAAATATAGATAAAAAATTTACATGTTTTTTTTTTGCAATTATGGTGTTCAATAAATTAAATTATATTAGATAACACTTTATTGAAACAACATACAAGAACTTATTACTAAATATAATTTGTAATAAAGAGTTATCTGAACCTTTTTTTATGCAATGGGAAATGCGTTTATACATACCCGTACCTCTTGGGGGAGAGGCACGGGCTATGTGGGACTCAGCTTGCTGGCGGGAGTGAAAAGCAAGAAAGCCCACTCAAACCCCTTGGTAGGGCGTCGTTCATGGGGCAGGATGGAATTCCATTCACCATCCCACCCCAGCGGTGGCCCGGTTACTCACCAGACCCCTGCGCCAATGCAGGCATGATATTTCCTATTAAGACCACCCCTCAGACTTTATTGTCTCGTGCAAGCCGGCCGGAAGCCCCCCCTTCCCGAAGAATAATCTAACCTAATCAAATCGAACACAGAAACTATACGAGACCTACGAAGTAGTGGGCGTGATGGAACAGCAAGTGAGAGATATGGAACCAATATTGGCTAAGAAGGCGGACGAAGGAATCGCTCTCGTCAACCGGTTGAAGATTGAACAGAAGGCCGCCGATGAAGTGAAACAGGCGGTTATGAAGGACGAGGCTGCGGCGAAGGTATGGATTTATAAATAAATAAACTTATAAATAATGTCTAAATAATATATAATTGTGTAGAGTCTGATTAGGCATATTAATAACCTAATTCCAAAGTTTATCCTACCTCACCAATATACATACCAAAACAAATTACAAAGCAATTGAGTCAACTTAATCTCTAAATAACCCGCTCCTGATCATTTCCGTTACAAAGGTGCCCATTACGCTCGCGGCATTGCTACGCTGAATTGCAATGGCCATCCTCTTCATCAAAAACGACCCGGAGCCGGAGTCATCGCGCGCACTGTTTTTTTTTGACACTGGAAAAAATGCATTACGCATCGTCACTCCACGCCGGCCCCAAATGCCCATGATCTCTGCGGCAACGGGGACGAAGTGATAGAATTAATTAAAATCACTAAATGACTACTGGCGTTAAGCACTCCACAGGTTATCGATTTCCTTAACCTTAACCGGTTGGAGGGTTCCTCAATGTGAGATGGGATGGAATTTAAATAAGATAAAATCTAGTTTGTTACCACGACTTTAGCCTATATCCTGCCGCGATTTGGTCCGGTTAGAAGGTTCAGGTTGCCAGGGACTTCGTCACCGCCGACCACGACTCACAACGCAGTGTTTTGTACCTGTTGATTACTATAACACTGACTGTGATGGGTAGTTGGTGTTTTCGTTTATCATCAGTTGAGTGTCAGGTAGGTCTTATACATAATGGTACCTATTATTTTATCCCGGAAAATGTACTACCTTACATATTAACAAAAATTCTTGTTACGTTCTTCAGTTTTTTTTTATACATAGATCTAAACATTTCTTTATTTTTCTACCTTATTACATTCGCGAAATTCTGCAATGTTTATATTATACATCATAATTACAACTTTTCAAAAACTAAACATAATTGGTAATAATTTTGGTTGTTATAAAAAATCGTAAAAAGATAAATACCTTATTACTTACACAGCTTTCAGCTTTGTAAGAAGAAAAACAAGTTTATAAAAATACAAACAAACAATGAATTCTCGGAATCTCCTGATTTGTCTTATTTATGAAAAGTTACACGAGTTAAGGGTAGGCGCACATAAATCCGTTATGGTAACGAACGTTCGGAATTGCAATATACATATTCGAAATTTATTATTTTGTTATACGTACCAAACAGCTATTACATCATAAAAGCAACTTATGTTTTCCTTAAAAAATAACAAGCATTGGGAAATATTTTAAATATAGGAAAATATTCATATAAAATAATTTCATGGAGAAATTAAACTAACCTTTTCATACATGCCAATGTTATGTTAAATATCTATATATTCGAATCCCTTTAAACGGAAGTGTGTTTGAATTAGATAAAAGCTGAAGAAGTGAAGCAAATCGCAGACGAAGCGAAAGCGGATTTGGCACTCGCAATGCCGGCCATGGAGGCGGCACAAAACGCGCTCAAGGCCCTGAACAAAGCCGATATCAACGAACTTAAAGCGTTTCAGAAACCACCGGCTCTCGTGCGCTTTGTCATGGAACCTGTCTGTATTCTGCTAGGATCTAAGTAAGAAATGAATCCTCTTATTAATTATCATACCTTCGGTAAGACAAGGGCGCAATAGGGGATCGGATAAGGTAAAAAAAAAATATTCGGTAAAAAAATATTCGATACCTATTTTTTCATTTGAGAATAAAATAAAAAATGGCTGAGATATAGCGCTTATAAGTTTATTGGTAATGAAGCGTGACGTCATTTGTGGATGCATTTTGTAATTTTGCACTAAATACATTATATAATAAAGACTAAATACACCTTAAAAACTAAATCTGAATCTAATAACCTTATGGTGGAGGTTTATGTAGCCAGAATTGCCCCGCTGAATACAAAAGCTAATTTTTTGGGCAAAATACAGCCGACAGACAATGTTAGATTTTTGTACCTCTACAATAAGCCTATACATATACTAATGCTAAGTATTTTATTTTTGCATAAAATATGCATCACTCTTTTGTGAAATTAAGTATACTTCTTTACTATTGATTGCCCTTTAGCGAAATGAGGTTGAACTTAGTGAGCGACTTTGTTCCTCCAGAGAAAGGAGTATTTTAAAGCACATTAATTAATTGGTTTGCTTAAATCATTTTAACTTAAAACAAATTAATACAACTATTATTGGATTAATGCTCATAGCATTTAAGATTTATTTTACAATTATTATGCCCTTGTCTTACCGAAGGTTCAACATACATAGTTTCTTTAATTAAGTTGTTTTTCTACGAATGAGATCCAATCCATACAGATCATGTTATATGCGTCTAATTATAGTGTTGCTAAGATACAAGACGGAAGGACAAATTTAATGGTTGAAAGGTTTCACATTGCGTGACTCGACCTGCTCATGTTTCTACCTTAATGAAGGCTACTGATAGAAAAGCGTGGTGAACTGGAAAATAACACGTTTATGGCAATTTACCGGGGGTAGACTTCCTATGCAGGAGGTCGTCTAGGTGGGTACCCCAACAGTGCCAGTTATTCTACCGCCTGAGCAGTAATGTGCAAACATTGCTGTGCTTCGGTAGGAGGGCACTGTAGCTAGTGAAACTACTGGGCTAAAGAGTCTTAACATCTTATGACTCTTGAGTAAGAAGCGTTGGCGCAGTGCACCTAGAATTGCACATCATTGTGAAATTCTGGGTAGCACTGTACTGATTATGGGCAGCGTTATCTCTTAACATCAGGAGAGCGTCTTGCTCGTATACTTCTCCACATAAAAAAAAATTACATCTCTTAGATTAGTGCTTGTTTTTACAAGCTTTTATTTATTTTCCTCCTGTTTGTTGTCTGTCTGTAATCAAATCTTGCAAATTTAATTTGTTTCTCGGTTTTTGATTAGGAAATTTTGCATACATGTATAAATTGGATGACAATGCAATATTATTATGACATGAAGCTGATCTGATGTTGGAGCTGAAATGTGGCCATAGGAACTCCGTAATTAAACGACGCAACCCCATCGAGTTTGATCTCATTTGATTCGTCTTGACGAGTACTTTATTGCTTGATGGTAATAACTATAAATGCTTGTTTTTATTTTTTAAATTTCATGTGTTTAACTTTAAAGGATACCTTTCATTTTACGATGCAAACCTGATTTTAATAAATGAAAAAACGAGCATTTAAACTGGTATTAAAACGGAGAGAATTTAACTGTTTGTGTTAGTCCTTAAGGTATATATTCATTAAGGTATATATAAGTACCTCTTCTATAAAAATGTTGTTATAACCTAACCTAACTTTAACTGACAATGATTGGCTCGACCTAGGTTTAACCGGCTAAACATAGGTGTAGCCGCACTTCGGACTTTAGCCGTGACATATATAATTATAATCAGTGTACTATTGCCTAAAATAAATGAAGAATTAATTTTATTCTCTTTTTTACAATGATTTTGTAAAATACTTCAAATTCTAGGCCAGATTGGGACAGCACGAAGAAACTTTTAGCCGACGTGAATTTTATTGGCAAGTTGTCTGAATACGATAAAGATCACATACCAGATGCAACTCTCAAGAAAATTAAGGTTTACTTGACGCACAAGGATTTCAATCCGGATACAGTTGTTAAAGTCTCTAAGGTAATGAAAACATTATTTGTATAAGAAGTTTCACAAATGAATTACGCATAAAGTATGATTTTAATTAAGTATTTTTTTATTAAACATTATTATTACTAAAACTAGTAAACAAACAAAATACTGATATTGTTTAAGTCTGCTTTAAGATTCCTTTGTGATAAAGGAATCTAAAAGCAAATTATATTATAATTATAAAGGAATCTTAAAGCAAATTTAATTTCACGTCGTATTTTCCAAGTTCTATTTTAATATAAATTTATTTTAGAAAACTAGCACTCTATATAGTTTTTAATCAGCTTATTTCGTAATACCCACATTGTCCTCACAGGTGTGTCGCTCCATGGTGTTGTGGGTTCAAGCTATTGACATGTATGCTAAAGTTTTTAGAGTCGTGGAACCGAAAATTATCGCGTGAGAAATAATTTATTTCAACGAATAATATTTTAGTGAAACCAGACATTATTAATATTATGCTGTTGTCTGGGCTTCGAGAAATGGTCACCTGCGATAACAATTAAAATGTAAATTTATAAATACATCATTGTAGTAAGTTTTCTGCATATTTCTAGTGCTTCAATGAAGAGATTTTCAATTCTCTTCTATCATTGTGTGTATTATTTTATCTATTCTCAAGTACCTTTTTAGGCATCTTCCTTGTATCACCGTCGACCGTATTTGCACTTTCCAATGTAAATAAAAAAGTTGTTGTTGTTGTTTCTATTTAGTATAAAAAATAATAACTCCGATTCAACATGCTCAAGTACAACATAAATGATTGCAGGATTCTTTTAAACCCACTTGAGCTCTGAACGATTCGTGTAGAAAGTAATTGAAAAGAAATTCAATTTATATTACTAATGAAAGATCAGATTTTCCAAGAAATTTTATAACTTGTTGCTCTACATTGCATGAGATTTTACTTCACTGCATTGTGAAATAAATAAAATATTATTATATATAGGTATAGTCTTCAATTTTGTTAAATAGTTAATATTTGAAATATTCAAAAACTATTAATGTGTTTTGGCACCAAAACCAAAGTTATGAGAAAACCCTGGGTTTTATATTTAGGAAATGGTTGATCTTTTCCAATCATGTGAATTATTATAGTTTCTAAAAGATAAATTTAACTACTTTTTTGTCAACACTTGAATCGAACAATTCGGATATTAGAAACGTAACTGACGGCACTAAAGCGCCTCAGTTTCTCCAGCTTCACCAAAATATTTAAAAAAAAACGTGTTAGATACAACGCACCAAAAGAGTTGTGACATCACTGGCCTAAATCTGGTACATTTTGCCGCGTCCCTACTCAAAAAAAAAATTTTTTTCCTTATATATTAAAATAAAAGTGGCCTGAAATAGCAAATAGCCGGTCAGCAAGTAAAGCCGGCGGGTACAGCTGATCTTTTATAGATGTAAGATACCAGTTATCAGCTGTATTTTAAAACAGGCATAAAGAAGCAGCAGGCATATTAAAGAGTGTGATGGCAGTGCTCCGAGCCAAACAGAAAGAAGTAGAGGCGATTGAAGCCATGCTCGCTAAGATGTTGGATGAATTAAAGGTAGGCTCTCGGTGTTTTTTTTAATTATAAGGTTTTCGATGTAGACAATGATAAACATAAATGAAAATACCTTAAAAACTAATCTATCATCTAAAACTTAAAAATACTAAGAAATCATATGTAAAACCACTAAAACTAAATAAAAATGAATAACTAAACTAAATCTAAAAACGGCCCCAGCGGCATCGAGATCATAGATTAGTTTTTAAGGTATTTTCATTTATGTTTATCATTGTTTTTATTAAGATATTTTCATAACAAGTGAAATTTTATAAAATTAAACCGAACGAGCGTTCTCTGGCAGTTCCTACAACATTGCATACAAACAACAATATATTGAAATAAACCTTTTTTAAAGAAAAATATTTCTTGCTCAGAATATGACTTTAACTTTTTTAGCTTTTTTATTAGCATAATTTTTATTTATTATACTACGAGTATATATCTTGAACATAGATCTTTAAAAACATATCCTCAAGCTTTTGTTTTATATTGAATATTGATCAACTATAGACGGTGGAAGATGAGCGAATTAAATTGCAAGCTGATGTCGATTTGGCCGCCGCGCGATTATCACGCGCGGGAAAACTGACGCAAGCTCTCGCTGATGAGAAAACTAGATGGGAGGACAGCGTTGCAGTAAGTTCTACAATTTTTTAACATATTTTTAAATTTGTTGGTTGTTATGGTAAAGAGCACAACCTAACCTGATGTTGTATAATTAGTTTGCACTGGCGGCAATTTTTTTTTTACCATTTAGTAAGAAGACGAGCAAGACGCTCTCTTGTTATTGTTTTGATGCTAAGAGATAATGCTGCCCATAATCAGTACCTAGTCAGGTCATAAATTCTGTCACATGTTTAATATAAAATTATTGGAACAAGTTTATTTATTATGTAACCATTTATATACCAAAATGAACTTAACAAAACATAGATTCTTATGACAATAAAGTTTATTCAAAATGACCTCCGTGATTTTGAATACAGGCCTTCAATCTGCGCGGCTAGTCGTCTATCGCAGCACGAACGAGGTCCATGTCAATATCGGCTGCTGCCTTAATCAAGGATGTCTTGAGTGACTCCAAATTGGGATGAGGCTTTGAGCACGCCTTTTCCTCCAAGTGTTGCCATATCTTGTAATCTAACGGACTCAAATCTGGACTGGAGGAGGGCCAGTCTTCGTGCCGGATGAAGTCGATTTCACGCGCCGCCAGCCAGTTTTGTGTGCTCTTCGCTCTATGAGCTGGCGCCGAATCTTGTTGCAATACCCAGTGCCTGTTATTGAACATGGTATGAGAAACAGGTTCCACAAGGTTCGTCAGGACTGTATTTTGATACACAACTGCATTCGTTTTTACACCTTTCTCACAAAAATGTACCTCTGTTAAGCCCCAATAAGAAACTCCCAACCATACCATGAGCGAGGATGGAAAATGACCTCGTTGGACACGCGGAATACGGTTGCTCGCTTCTTCACTACTGTGTGCGTACACCTTATCATTTTGTTTGTTGTAGCTCTCTTCTACGGTAAAAATGTTTTCATCCGAAAAAAGAATTTCTCGATATTTTTTTCTCGCGTACCGCTTCAACAAAGCGCGGCATCTCTTCAGTCTCAGGTCCATTAGACGAGCATTTAAACGATGTCCTGTTTTTCTTCGATATGCCCGAAGCCCTAAGTCTTCATTTAACACCCTTCTCACCGTGGTTCTGCTTAACCCCATCTGAAAGGCCAACAGTTTCTGCTTACGTTTGGGATTTCTTTGAATTCGCGCCTTCACAGCTTTTATCACTGCTGGAGTCCTAACAGACCGAGAGCGACCACTTCTTGACCTGTCATCTACACTAGAGTCTTCATTGTATCGTTTGATGGTACGATAAACGAATCTTTTGGTTATATTCAAATTTTTCAGTATGTCAAAAATTTGAATTGGCGCGTAACCGCAACGATGCAACGCAATAACTGCAACACGATCTTCTTTAAGCGTCCACTCCATATTTAAAAATGAGTAAAATTCTAAAAAGTATACATTTTTATTTTCATGAACAATTCGAAATTCGAATTCAATAAACTTTTTTGTGGCCAGCATTCTAAAAGAAAAGTTTTTACTGTGTGACAATACTTATGACCTGACTAGGTACAATGCCAACTAGGATTTCAAAATGTTGTTAATTCAAGGCGCACTGCTCCGCTTCTTACTTAAGAGTTATAAGATGTTAAGACTCTTTAGCCTAATAATTACTATAAACATGTTGGTTCAGGCGTCTTGGTACATTCAGTGAACATACATAAAATAAATTCATACAAATTATAATTTTTCCTCAATTTTTAAGTTAGTGAAAATTATCGAATGTGAATATTTGTATTGTTTTTCAAGCATTCTAAAATTTGCTTAATGGGGATAATAAAGTTATACGTTTGCTAGAATGCAACAAAGCAGCTGTATTGTACGACGGGCGACATTATTGTCGCGTCGGGTTGTATCGCCTACTTCGGTGCTTTCCCGACGAACTTCCGCCGTGAACTTGAACTCAAATGGATCGCCGAGTGTTCTGACCTTGAGATACCTTCCTCGGACACCTTTGAGTTAGTATGTTTTCTTCTTAAAGTGATATAATATAACGTCTAATGGCTATAATTATATAGATAGTAATTTATTATTAACTAGCAGCGCCCATAGTGGTTTTACCCGCTGTACTATAGCCTATATGTTATTCCAGGGTCTCAGCTATTTATATACCAAATTTCAGCCCAATCGGTCCACCTGTTAAGGCCCATTATGGCGTGTAAAGTAACCAAAATACATCTAGGTATTCTTACACACGTTTATAATATTTGTAAGATAGAAATCTATTTTAACAATTTATGGACTGACGGAAATCTATCCCACTTAAAACTACATACATAAAACTAAAATGTTTTATAAATAATGTATTGTTAGTTTTCTTAAAAAGATTATTTTAAAAATTAACCTTTTTAGCCTAATAACAATAATGGCGGATTCGTTCACGGTCCGCACGTGGAACTCGCAAGGGCTGCCTCGAGATGCCATCTCTACAGAGAATGGCATCCTTGTGACAAGAGCCGGACGGTGGCCACTTACTATTGACCCGCAAGAACAGGTCAGTACAATACTGTGGAATAGGAATATTTACTACAAAACAATTTTTTTCTTCGGCCATCAAGTAGATTATTAAAAATATTGGACATGTATAATTTTCTTAGTATATTTTATCTATCTATCTAGCAGTTTTAGTTAAATGTAAATTTCTTATTAGCCTAATTTAGGGCTAGATTGTTTTTGTAAATAGAGTGTAACAAACATTATGTACTCTATATATATTAAAAAATATATATATATTTTATGAAAAACGTGTAAGATATGACGCACTAAAGTTGTTCGATCGTGACGACACTTCACTAAGTTTAGAACGTTTTTGTACGTTATGCGAACTTACCCAAAAAACTTATAAGCGTGTATCTCAGCTATTTTTTATTTTATTTACAAACCAAAAAATACGTGTCAATTTTTTATTTATTATTAAAATTACGGGCTAATTATATTCTATTTTTTTGTCCTTGTCAACACCCCTATTATACCTATATCTATGATGGGGAGTTACGCTAGTCTGTAACGCGTCGAAAATAATGTTATGGCTACCGGATATACGAGTTGGACGTCTAGGCATCGAGTTGGAAGCTCTGACTTCGTAGATATATTATTAGAGACTTATTTATGAAAGAGGACCATACATATGTATTCGTTACGCTTTATGGGCAGAGCATTATATATTATTATGTATGAGTACTATCTAGCCTGACATAAATGCCAATTCGTACATCTGATTCGGTAGCAATCAACCATCGCTAGATCTAATAATAATCTGGCAGAACTTTATTTGTATTGTCCAGTTTTCCCGTTACTTCGATTGTGATATTTTATTTAGGTACTGGAGGTGTAGGCTAGAGGTGTATTTTAAGATTGAACGTAGGCATTTTACCTTAATACAATTTCAGGCGAATAGATGGATTAAAAATATGGAACGCGACAATGGGCTGCAAATAACAAAGCTAAATGATGCTACTTACATTCGTGTGCTTGAGAACTGCATACGATTAGGCTGGCCTATGCTCATTGAGGACCTGGGAGAGACCCTTGAGGCGACACTTGCACCTGTATTGTTAAAACAAACGTTTTTACAGGTACTAAACATTATTTCTTTAGTCTTGACTAATATTAAGTAAAGTCCATAATACCTATATTAATCTCACATATAAGTCATTCATACAAAATTTAGATTTTTCTTCGTCTGAATTGTCATTTTGTTTTAAATTACTTTTATGGCGCAGTCGCCACTGTGTGTAATTTTGATGAAGTTGCGGCCATCCTATTTATTTTTTTATTCGATACACGATGTCAAATAACAGCTCGGAATCTAACTCCAATGAAATTCTTTCCAGTAGTTTAGAAGATACAAGGTCTTTCTTGAAACTATAGAAAAAACATTAGAAACGCTTTTGCGCTTTCGTGTTCTCGCATTTCTTTGATTAATTAATG
This sequence comes from Hemithea aestivaria, assembly GCA_947507615.1. Taxonomy (NCBI): domain Eukaryota; kingdom Metazoa; phylum Arthropoda; class Insecta; order Lepidoptera; family Geometridae; genus Hemithea; species Hemithea aestivaria. The sequence goes on from OX382323.1 coordinate 10,935,336, forward strand.
TATTATGTTGAGGAGCATGCTAACGTATTTTTTGATATTAAATAACTACAAGAATTCGAATCACAAGTACGTAAAAAAATACATTTTGTGGTTTTTCAAATATATTTTTTTTCTCAGAAATCCTGTTTGTTTAGCATTTTCTTTTAAAACTACAGTATCGTTAGGTTATGTTTTATCTCTCCACCAAATATAAAATCAAAATATCAAAGGACCGCTGAGTTACAGATTTTCAAAAATATTGGTTAGGGCTGTCCCTTTTCATATTTTTACATAAAATAAATATTGACCACTAGCTAACACGTTGACATGTGGCACTGCAAGATTAGTATAAGCGGATAAAAAAAAACAAGAGTTGAGGACGAGGAACAATAGATGGCGTGAGTGGTCAGTCAAATTGAAAACCTTTTTTAACAAAATAGATTATATTTCAGAAATATTATATTCTATTGATCATATTTTGTTAATTGGTGCCAAATAGTAAACATATCGATAAAATTATTTTTGTTTACAGATTGATAAAGAAAAAAAATAATTACTCTAAATTATATATCGTTTTTTAATTTGCAAACTTTGGACTTAAAAAGTATAATGATAAGGCCGCCCATTGTGGACCAATGTGTTATAATATTGTCATAATAAATTTAAGTACTTTTTGTTATATTGGTGGCAAAAAAGAGTATATCTATTCTGTAAAATCCTAGAATAAACGGATGGTTAGAATAGGTATACAATAAAAATTCAAGAGAAAGGTAAAGGAGTTTGAAGATTTGTGGTATACCTACTGGTTTATTAGGTTTCGGCGCAGACCGCGATTTCAAAAAAAATGGCGGTAAGTATACCACAAATCTACAAATACCACAACAAAAGATATTCCGACAAACACCAACCATTCATAAATTTCATGAAAATATATAATACGGACCAGTAGGTATGCCACGTTCCGTACAACCCCATTCAATTATTTGTTCCCCAATTACACCTAAAATCTTTTATAATCATTTGAAAACTTTAAAAATCGTCATTTCTAAATATATCGCAACATACTTACATATTACAAACTATGGACCTACTTTTTGAAGTTGGTTAAAAATACTAACAAGCTACTTTTCGATTTAATTCGCTTTATGTTTAAACATAATGTGGGCAGATGTAAATTTTATACGCTAATATAATTTTTAAATTTTGACAACCCTATTTCCATAGAAATTTTTAGTTTCCTTAGAAATACATTTACTCAGCCGTCCTTTGATGAACGCATTTGAAATTTTAATGTCTCCTATGTCATTACATTTATTACCTAACCTAAAAAAAGAAAATGCTAATATACAAGGAAAACTAAAATATTTAAGGAAAACTGAAAATCAGAAAAACTTTAATTAAACTGTAGGTTTATGAAGTACATCATTGATTTTAATATATAATATGTATTAAATATGTTTATATCATCCTATATTACTACAATTTTAATTTTGTTTACGATTTATATTTTATAACAATATAAACATTTTTGTGAGGTCATTAACCTTTTTCAAAAAAAATCATAGCTTCTAAACTATTGGAAAGAATTTCGTCGGAGCTGGATTCGGAGCTTCAATTTGACATCGTCTATCGAATAAAAATATAAAATAGGATGGCCGCAACTTCATCAAAATTACACACAGTGAGTCGGTAGGATAACTTTCATTATATTATTTTAAGACCTATCTAAAAAATATTATAAACCTTCATCAATTTTAATGAAAAATATGTTTAGGTAATAATTAATCGAAATGTATAATTAATTATGTTTGTAATCTCTTTACTTTACTTAACTCAAGATAAATACCTTATATGTATATTATGTATTTTAGTTATAGTAAATGATTTAGTGAATCCTTCATGAATTACTTTTACTCCAAATATAATTTTAACAGGCTGGTCGACTACTCATCCACATCGGCGATAGTGACATAGAATACGATACAAACTTCAGATTGTACCTCACAACCAAGCTGGCGAACCCACACTATTTGCCGGAGATCTGTATCCAAGTTACTCTTGTTAACTTCACCGTTACTCTCTCCGGACTTGAGGATCAGTTGTTAGCGTGAGTAGAATATAAGAGAATACTTCTAGAATATAATAGAAATACTTTTATTTTGTCCAATATATCAAAAAGTACTTAAAATTACTATGACAATATTAAAACACATTGGCCAACAATGGGCGGACTTATCGCTCAAAACGATCTCTTCCAGGCAGTCAACTTTTGGACGAATACATTTTCTTATTAAGAATAGGGATTATGTGGAAAATGTTAGGTATTTTAAAAACTTATAATTATTATTAATTATAGTACTTACTAATCGTTGCTTAAGCGTATCGCAACTTTGTAATCTAGTGGAAAGCGCGATATTCAGCGAAGCCAGGAATGGATTTATCTCACTGATTATCTCATTGTCGCATACGAAGCCAAAAGGCCAAAATGCTTTTCACTCCCTGACTAAATTAAAATAAGAATATTTTTTAAATAATGAACAGAAAGAAACCCGCTAAAAGATCGTTGGAGTTTAGTGCTACTATAATATAATAAGCATCTGCAATTAGATAAGGCTATCTGGAGTAAAATCTATGTCAAAAAGATAAAAAAATATATCGCATACGAGAGCTTCGCGTTGGAATCTAGTGAAACTATGTTTCCATTTACTAATTTAAATAAAAGAGACGCTACAGTCGAGCATTCCTTGAAAAGGGTAATATTAATATCAGTAATATTATATTGCTTAACCTAGTATATTTTATTATTTTTAACATTATGACTTATTTATAAATAAATACAGTGACGTGGTGCGCCTTGAACGTCCAGACTTGGAGATTCTGCGAACTGAGTTAATAGTGCGCATCAACACTGACAAGGCAACGTTGTTGGAGATCGAAGATAAAATCCTCAGGCTGTTGTACGCTTCATCCGGCAACATTCTCGACGATGAGGAACTTATTGAGACCCTTAATGAGAGTAAGGTAAGGTTATTTTTTTCGAAGTTAATTAATCGGAACTGCAAGGGTCAGTGGCGAACTATAACGCCGCGCAAACGGGGTCTTCTCACCCTCAAAGTGGCGATCACAATAGGTCATTTCTGGCCGCAGTGATATGCTAAGCCACAAAAAGCAAATGAAAAAAAAGGTTAACTTGGTTAATTAACTTATCCATTGATCTCAATACAAATGCTGGACTATCCGACAATCTAATTTACTTTTCTATAACCCCATAAAAATTTTATTAGTCGGGACTTTTCGCGTATTATATGTCCTATTTATAGATTTATTTATTAATGTACAGTCAACTACAAAGAGATGTATCCATGTTAGTCTTACAAAATGAAGGAACTTTTAGTATGCAAAAATTATTTACCCTTACTTCGTGACATTTTCAGTATCCACCAAATCTTATACTATATTCGATTCATTTTAAATGCTATTATTATGTATCACCTAAGAAAAAGTAGTGGGATTCATCATTGTTGCATTTAATATGCACGAGTCGATGATAATATAAAGTTTGATTGCTACTAGAAATGTCACGAAGCAAGGGTAGTTCATTGTGGCAAATGAAAATTTACTTCATTTTGTAAGCCTAACATGGATACATCTCTTTGTAGTTGACTGTACTACTTAACATTTTAGATGTATGATTTCGTTAAAGCCCACTTGTATAACTAATAAACTATTTCAGTATTTTTGTTGACATAAACATCATTTTCCGACTCACTTAAAGCTCAATAAAGACGGACACCTAATTAAGCCTGTGAGTGGGAGCCGCTTGCTGAGAACTGAAAGTTCAGGGAAAAATTAATTGTTATTTACTCGTAACACGGGTCATTTTATGTTTTATTTTTCTCTGTAGTATAAATAGTAAAAAGAGATTTAATTATAATTTATTAAATCTACTACCTTATGCTTGTTACTTTGTCCGCGTGAACAAATCCTTTGTACATTCCAAATATCAACACAATCCGTTCGGTGGTTTAGGCTAATGTGTGTCAATAGATTTAAAAGAAAATAAAGAAAGAAAGACTTTTACCTATTTAACTTTTTATTTTTTTATTTAGATAAATTATTTAATAAATTACAGCATTATAAAACTATACCATCGAGCAATTATATATACTCACAATTATTGAAGCTCAAAGAGACTTAGACCCGATTTGTTCGCGTGTACGAATTAATATTACCTCTATACATATATATCATCTTATTATATATATCATATATAATTATATATATCATCTTATGCTCAATTAGGTTTTTTTTATTTAACTAATATAATGTAAATCCGTCATTAGGTGTAAGTAAAATCATAAGTTTTGCATTATATAAGTATACATGGATTATGTGAATAAAATAAAATAAGCATATTTTATATGTCAGGAAACGTCAGAAATAATAAACGATCGACTAAAGGAGACTGAAGCCACTGAAATCAGTATTTCAGCCGCCCGAGAGAAGTATCGGACCGTAGCTACTAGGGGCGCCGTACTATACTTTGCTGTGGCGCAACTTGCTGATATAGACCCCATGTATCAATTCTCCTTGAAGTATTTTAACCAAGTACGTATTTAATTCAGCTGAATAAAATGTAGTACGAAATGACGTTTATTTTTTATTTTGTAGTAGACTCGTTTAAAAATTATATATTATTATTAATGAATCAATGACTAGGTAAGTACTTCGTCTTACTTTAAACTTTATTGCATAACAAATAATTAGAAATAAAATTACTGATGTAGATCATATCAGCATATAGCAGGTATATTATTGCACTAGGCAATTTATTACAGACATTCCTAAAATAAAAATTAAGTAATTTAAGGTAACGAGCTATGAATAGAGGTTTTACTTGCTAAAAGATACCTAAATGTTATATATCAGGGTCTAAGATGTTCAGTCGTTTAGGCGTTAACATCCATACAACATTATCAGTATTTTTTTTATAGCGGACTAAACAAGCGTTTGACCGCAATCTCACCTGTTGCAGTCGAAGTTGTAGTACGCTTGTTCTGTAAGAACCTATTCACTCTTGATTTGAACAGTAACATAATTAGTATGATGTTTCAACATAAATTTAATTTTAATATCTATGCGAAAAGCAATTAAACTGGCCGAATATACTGAATTAATTTAAATGACAATCTCCAAATATGAAATAGTTGATTGAATTGCTGTTTGTTTGGAATATGATGCAAAATGCATTGTGTAAAGTTCAGACAAAACAAAATAAGCTTTTGCACGCCAAAGCCATTGATTTTAAAAGCCGCATTTGGTTGGCTGTATGACCCTCTCGCTCGATAACGATGTAGGTATATATTCTGTTTGTATATCCATTTGTTGGGGTTTAATTATTCAGGCTTTTGTACTTTGATATTTACCTCTCGCAAAAATATACCTCTATAGTTCCTGTGTAACAATTTACTGTGCATTCCTGATTAATCGCCAAACTGATAAAAATGAGTCAAAAAATACCACAAAACTAAAGATCATTAACTGTTTTATTATATAACTAGATTATGCTCGCGGCTTTGCCCGCGTTGCAAAATCCTTTCTTAGTGGAGGTCTACGTCATAAAACCTATCTATATTCCAAATTTCAACCGAACCCGTTCAGTGGTTTGGGCTATGGGTTGATAGCTCAGTCTGTCAAGCAGTCACTCTTTCCTTTTATATATTTAGATTATGATATTTTATTTAGAGTTAATTATAACCGTATTAGTTGGACTAAATAGATATTGTCTACATAGCTATGCCATACCTCTGTTTGAGTCCATTTCACCTTATAATGTACCCGAAAATTGAAAATGGTTACTTTACATCTACGTCATATCATCTAACGTACTGTATCTATCTATACAAAAATAAATCAACAGGTATTCAACCAAGTGATAGAAAAGAGTGAGAAATGCGACGTGTTGGAAACTCGACTAGACATCCTACACAGAGAGATCACTCTATCAGTATACAGAAACGTATCCCGAGGGCTTTTCGAGCGACACAAATTGGTGTTCAGTTTCCTACTGAACATGGCTGTATATTTACACGCCGGCCTTGTCACCGCTGACCAGTGGAACTTTATACTACGAGGACCCGCTGGAACTAAAGTGGTAAGAAACTTTAGTACCTTAGCACTTAGAATCATAGTAAAACTATGGCTTTATATTAAAGCTTACGTAGTATTAAGGACCACAGTAAAATTATATCAAGTTGACTGACACCGAACAAAGGTACATACGCGATGGGTATAATAACAATAATGTGTGCACACACGCATAAAAGAGGGAGAATGAGGTTTTATGTGTGTGCACGCGGACTTTCCTCTCTATCCCTCTCCCTCTTTATATGCATCAGCATCCGAAAACCAAGGAAGTCCTTGCAATTTGCCACGAGAAAAATTACATCAATAAAAAAATAATTTATAAGTCAACCCTGTGCTTCAAGCGATATTTAATGATTAATTTACCTAAACACCGTCAGTTTGCTATAATTTTACTATGTTTGTTCGGTACAAAATAGAGTCTGTAAAAAACTTTGATATCTGTAGCGATCATATGTTAGTTTAATTTGAAATTTGCACAGCCAGCGGTTGCGGCCTACCGCTGACCGCTGCCGGAGTCTAAGTGGGAGGTAAACTAGCAATCAATTTCGATATTGTAGGATTAGGATCTCAATTCGACTGAATGTATTTTGTGTTTAAATATTTTGTATGTAAATAGTTCTTCTAAATAAACAAATGTCTATTGTTGTATGGGAAACAGATGTTTCTGAAAGCAATCAAACTGATCAGCAGTAATATCGTAAATTTTTAGTTGTTCATTCCTACTGAAGGCTGGTGCAAACTAGGCTAATAAAGCGGCCAAAGGGCCTATTGGCTATCGCCCACCCTCTTTGATTGATGTCCACTTCAATGTACATACCTACATAACTGGGTTTGTTATTTTACTCATATTAATGAGGAGGTTTAAGCAAGTAATGTACGCATATTTGTGGATTCTAGTGTTTTATATGTGGGTGGGCGATAACCAATAGGCAATAGGCCCTCTGCTACGGCACTCCTGCAGGGATATTCACTCAATGTTGTTGTTATTAGGTAGTTCTAATAAATTCATAATATAGGTTCCTCCAAAAAAGCCACTAGTGGAATCGATGACGGATGCGATGTGGCTGGCGACGAATCATCTAGAAGAAACGGACGACAGCTTCAAAGGGATCGTAGACGATTGTATGCGCAAGATATTCATTTCGCTTGGCTCATTCTCCGTGGTATGGTCATAGTTTATCACTTTCCATAAATATGCCCACGTTCTGTGGATCTTCTTGACCTAATTCCCTTTATATGTCGTCTATTTTTAGTCAAGGAAATTGTAGGCAGTATCAGATAAATGCTTAAGTTGATCTTGTGTGAATCTTTGTCAACGCCTGGCCTATAAAATAATTGGCAATAAGCTAGCACAAAATATTATTAAAAGTCATTAAATTAACGTAGTTTATGTAAGATTATATTATCTTGAAAAAAAAAGTAAGGCTTCAATATAGCAAGGTACTCTAACTCCACTTAACATAATAATATATGTTCGCACAATGTATAAAATTTTCAAACAAAATCAAATGTCGAAAGCAATTTTTTATGATAACTTTGGCACTTCACGCAAAATGGATCACCGACTACATTACGTTGCTCAATTTTAATGAAATAATAGATGGTAAAATATCACATTTGATTACAAAAATAACACGAAAGTGACGCATGACCCAAGATTAATCGTATTCTATAACAGGATATCCACGTGGATAAGACTAACAAAATACCCCCTAATATCGACTGGAATGAAAAGTTGACTACGTTTGAAAAACTGATGATCGTCAAATGTTTGAAAGAAGAAAAGTTGGTGTTTGCGATCGCTCAATACGTGAGCACCAGCCTCGGTTCCGTCTTTATAGAGAGCCCTACGGTACAACTGAATACACTGTAAGTATAAACTTAGCTGTAAAGTACTTAATAAGTATTAACTATCATCAGCCCACGTTCGTCCACTGCTGGACATAGGTCTTCCTTATTGCAAGACACTCAACTCGGTCCTCAATGAATTCCATTTCATCTATGACAAGTGTAAACATCCGTCCGTGTTTTATTCTCATAAATTTAATGGATTTTGCGAATCCTGATCATCCTGAATAATGAATATTAATGTTAGATTAATGATAATGTGTTCGTTCGTGTCCATGAATATAAGTGAAAGTGAAACAGAATCGCAGTTGTTGCGTTTGAAATTTAAAAAAATGGAATCGTAATCATAAAATCATAATCATCATCGTAGATGGCAACAGACTATACCTAGAAGACGGGATAAATCCCTCCCTGGCTTCACTGAACATCATGTCGGAACAACTTTGCGACACGGTTTTGTCTAGTGGGTGGTAACTAGCCCCGGCCGAAGCCTACCACCAGTATAGCAAGCATAACTTATTAATAAAGTCATAGGTACGGGGCCGGGATTCGAATTCGATGGTCCAGTTTTGCATCAACACCACATGGTTATGAATGTGAAGCGGTGGTGGCCAAGGGGGTTCCCTTGGCCAACACCGCTTCACAATCATTTTCATACTATGAGAAAATGATTGTTACTCTATTGAGCTAATGAATGAGTTACAATATTTAATCTTATTTAAACAGAATGCTATCTGTTGCATTTTATTAAAATTGATTTAATAAGTATTTCTACATTTATAAATACAAAGTTAACATTGGGAACGGTATCCGATACATATGACAACTTATATAGGTATAATATAATACATATGACAATTTATAATATATCTAACACAAGTGTTCTTAACTGCTGTAGTATTGATTGTTTGTTTTTTCTCAATAAAAGAAACGAAAAAAAATTTTTTTATACATATTATGACATAGGACAATTTAATGAAAATAAATCTTACTTATATTTTAAATGCGAAAGTTTGTAAGAATGTATGAATTTATGGAAGTCTGGATGTAGGTTTGTTATTCTTTCACGCCTAAACTGGTGGACTGATTGAGCTGAAATTTGGTATAGAGATAGCTTAGACGAAAACCGCACATAGGCTAAAACCGCTGGGAGCAGCTAGTTTAATATAATTAAAATGCTATCTACAAAATTTCTCGAGCGTACAAATCCCAACAATGTTTATAAATTAGTGCTCATACAGAGTCTTAGCAAAGGAATGCAGTTCGTGCCACAAGCCTCTATTCTCAGATACGCCGACACAACATCAATAATACCTCTAGTGTTTGTACTGAGCACTGGCTCGGACCCGTTCGGAGCGTTCCAGAAGTTCGCCACGGAAATGGGAGTTAGGGACAGGGTGCACTCCATCTCGCTGGGTCAGGGTCAAGGCCCCGTCGCCGAGAAGATGATCAACAATGCCAAACCTAAAGGGGACTGGGTGTTTTTACAGGTATTTCCGATGGTTTTGTTTCATGTAATTGAGATGTTTTTGAGTTGAGTAAGAAATCGTTTCTTGTGTTCGTTGTGTTGTTCAGTTGTTGTATTACTATTTAGATTATTTATAATTTATTTTGGTAACTGATTCAGTAAATCAATCGTTGTGAGGTAACAAGAGGTAATTGTGATCAATTTTGTCAACAATTATTGTTACAAATAAGATCTAAGGAAATGTCACTATGTAGTGGCCTAAAACATTTTTTCTAAAATTAAAAAAGATATCAAAGTGAGTGGGCTAGTCTAGAAAACTTGTGGGTTGGAATTTTTTTGCATTACTACGTCCAATTTAACTTTGATACATTGTATTTATTATGAATCAATTGATTGAAATAAATGATTTCAATTTAACTATTGCTTCACTCCGACACTTTAAAACTTTAACACTTGAGAATTTTCGAGTCAAAAGACCAACTCGTACATATCCATTTATTTGACTATCACTTAGCCCAATTTTTTTTTCAGAACTGTCATTTAGCTGCATCTTGGATGCTTAACCTCGAGCTGATAGTGGCTCACCTAAGTAGTACCGCTGGCACTCCTCACCCAGACTTCCGTTTATATTTGAGTTCGATGCCCACTGCAAAGTTCCCCGTATCAGTATTACAAAATTCTGTGAAAGTCACTAACGAACCACCGAAAGGTTTGAAAGCTAACGTGAAAAGAGCGCTCATTGAAATGGAAGAGGACTTTTTCGAGAATCACGGTACGTTCGTAATTGGTTCTAGGAATCTTATTTTGATTCTACTCTGTTTGTCACTTTGTTTTGGCAAAGTAAAATGCATTTGATTTCTTTAATATACTTTATTATTTTTTAAGTTTACAGTAGTCAAAAACATTGTGTAGTAAACAAACCCATCGCCATTGTCGGCATTCATAAAAATGAAAAATCTACTTTTATCCTATTTAATCTCTAGAAGGGAAGAAAAGTATAATTAAAAAATAAACCATTTGACAATACCAAGCAAATACAATAAACATAATAATTTTAGTATGTGTTAATTCGTATTTCGTATGTAGATTAGCAATCAAGCAGATTTCAAATTCCTTTTAATTCCTAAACTTATAAAAATACTTTTTAAAACCGACTGTTCAATTTCGTAAATTTTATTATTAGTAATAACATATTAATGTTAAACTTTTATTCCCCTATAATTCAATTTGATTTCCGTTATTATTTATATTTAATTGAAAATTAGCATGGATTTCCGAAAAGTAACGCCTAATTGCATTAACTATTATTTTGATAGATTACCCGTTCGAACCATTTTAAAGAAGTAGATGTAATAAATAAAAAATGATATTTATTCTTCTATGAACAGTGCTCGGACAAGATTGGCGCACAATGTTATTCGGCATCATGATATTCCACGCCATAATCCAAGAGCGCAAGAAGTTCGGCCCTCTCGGCTGGAACATAACATACGAGTTCAACAATAGCGACCGAGAGTGTGCAATGCTCAATCTGCAGATGTTCTGCGAGAGTGGACATATACCGTGGGACGCTTTGGAGTATATTACTAGTCAGTATTGTTACTTTCTTTGTCAGTAGTTTTTTCAGTATTCACTCTTTTACTCTTGATCTGGCCTTTATTTGCGGCAAATTTATTTAACCCTTTCAGCACAACCTATAATTGTAATAAGACTCTCTCACTGTAAGTAGGGTTACCTGTTCTGTTGGAGTATAAACCCCAAATTATTATTATATTATGTGTATGAAATATGTTTTGTAAATTAGGTTCAATAACATATGGCGGTCGTGTTACCGACATGTGGGACCAGAGATGCCTCACCACGATCCTCAAGCGATTCTTCTCCCCACCCACATTAGAAGAGGGCTACGTTTACTCCAAATCAGGCAAATATTACTGTCCGAGAGACGAAAAACTTGAAGTATTCAGGGAATATATCGATACGCTACCTGTCATCGAAAACCCTGAAGTGTTTGGGATGCACGAGAACGCAAATATTGCTTTTGAAGTAAGTTATTACTATTTACAATGATAAAAGAAATTGAGAGAGTTCGATGGTAAAGTAATGAGCTACTTCAGCGCTACTTAGTAAGCTACTTCGTCTGTAATGGACACAAATGAATATCGTAGCAACAAGAATACAACAGTGACTAGAAATAGTTTTATTTAAGTAGACATGAAACACCTAGGTAAGCTCACTAGTTTATATTTATAAAGCACGTGTACATAAACGCACATCAACCCACAAACACTTTAGTAGCCAAATTGTTGCATGTTATTGTATATGTGAGCTAACGTGTATTTACAAGCGAGTGGGCTTACTATACGTCCCTTATATCCTTTACAACATGATCAATAAAGTTTTTTTCGTCCATTCGTTGAAACCAGAACTCATTACATTTTTTACGTTGTTAAAACGACTGCTACGACTTTCGTAGCGCTTCCGTAGATGGTGCTACGTTAGCTACGAGCGTAGATACTAATAATACAAAATCGATATAATATTTATCTTGTTATCAATGCGTTTTTCTGATAGCTAATGAGGCAGACTATATTTCACAGTAGTATATTAAGTAGTAGTAAGAGTATTGTATTGTATTGTATTGTATTGTATTGTATTGTATATTATTGTTGATATTCTGCGTACTGTAGTATTTCTGCTAGAGAAAGAAAGAGAATTTCAGAAAGTATGGAAAATATCATACAAATAAATATTATTTGTTCCGTTTGAAAATGATTTAGTGAATACTTTTATATATTATACAGAATCGGATCGCGTTCACTCTACCAGAGGGAATGTATGGAGCACGCTTGTTTCCTATTTGCTTGCGCCTTAAATATGCCTATTGAATACATATAACGTTGCCTAACATCACCCGAGATCGTGGTCAAAAGCTAACCTATAATGCATAAAAAATAATAATAATAATGGTCCAGAAAAGACGTTGGCAATTGCACAAACGCCCAGTCGTCAAATATTTTGAAATCTATTATAATATTCCAAACAATCCAATGAGTTTATTTAACTATATTTCTTACTGAGCTTTGAGTCTACGCTACCCTCTAACACACTGTCCAATCGGACCAACATAATCGCGAGGAAGTAACAACACCTACGAACTTCGTATTCAATCATAGTATATCCAATGTATATTTAGAGGTTCAGTATAACCACTATAGTATTTTCAGTGGTTCAGTATTACCACTATAGTATATTCAGTGGTTCAGTATAACTGATCAGTATAACATCTAGTGTAACTGCTATAAAGTGCTTTAGTATGTTATTCTAGAGTCTGAACGACCAAACTAATATTCAACCCAATAGGGATGCCGACAAAAAAAAATAAGTCCATCAAGCTGATAATATAAAAAATATTGGACACGTATTTTTAGTAAATTTGATAAAAACGTGTGTGTAATTATATATTATTACTAATTATTAATTATATTTGATTTTTTTTTACATTGTCAACATCCCTATTCATCCAGCCGTTTGGATACGCATGAGTAAAAACACGCAGAAACTAGCCTTTATTATTGTGATGTCAACAGAATAAAGAAACCAACACACTAATACAAACGATAGTGGACGTCCAACCGCGCTCCGGCGGCGGCGGCGGCGGCGAAACCCCCGACCAAATAGTCTGGCGAATATGCGACCAAACCAGGTCCACTATATCACATAAAATAGACCGCTCGCTCATCAACCCGGACCTGTTGATTCCCGACGACAAAGGACAGATGCATTCGCTCACGACTGTGCTGCTACACGAGTCTGAGAGGTTCAATACATTATTAGCGCTCATACATTCCACGCTTAATGAACTGCAGAAGGCTATTAAGGTAAGAATATTTTGTAACTAATGTTGTAGTAAACAAAGATGATGGGACAAATTCACATTGTATGCTAGTATTATCAAGCTACGGACAAGACAATGGTGAAGGAATAGTTTTGTCCAGCTTTTTGATACACGAATTTGCATTGTATTTATGCTAGTATTATCAAGCTATGGACAATACTGAATGGCGAAGGAAAGGTTTTACCCAGTTTTGGAATAAAACGGCTAATAATATTATAGCACCAGATCTCCAGTCCATTTACAACTCATCTCAATAGTCATTTTAGTAGCCATATTTTTCACAATAGTCACAGTACAATAGTCGGTGATAATACTTCTCGGGTACATTTCTATATTGCACACAGGTATAATCGTCGGCTATTGTCACATTGCAATTTACTTAGATCAAATAGTCAATTTCCGTGTTAGCTTCGGCCCTACGCACGCCTACCAAAGGACCGGGACACAACTGCCCGTTATGCCTAAGGTTGACATAAAAATTTTAATAATAAATTTTTCAAACATTCTTAGTCTGCTAACATCTAAATCAGTACCTCGCTTAACATTCGGCGAAAACAGGTTTATATCATATTATTATGTATGTATAGTGGGTACATACTTGTATATCAAAGTTTAATTATGAAATTTTAACTAAGTCTTTAGTACACACAACTCTGAACTAAAACAATCGAAATATCTCCCCTGTCCGACAATTTCATTCACTGACAACCATATATTCCTGTTGCTCCAGGATTTCAACTGACCTACATTGCGAATTTGCTAGGCCAGCCTTGCTCCGGTAATTTTAGCGAATGGAAAGACCTATTTCAATAGCTACCTCTACATAATCCTACACATATTAAATTTGCAACTGAACTAAATATTACAAAATTTTTGTTTTAAACGTAATGTAACACTTAATTACATAAAAACCCTGAGTATCGACACCTTGTGTGTATCTACAACATGTGGTTTACCAAGATGAGCAATTTAAAGCTATATGATTTGTGTTTTCACATTTGTATAGCGATTGATATCCTTTACACTAAGAACAACTTAGAGCGAGTGTTATCACTTCTAGTGTTCTTTTTCACTTCCATTAAAAAAATATAAATATTGTAGATATATTGTAAAAATATAGATATTGTATATTTAATGTATAAATTTCCTAAAACAGGGAGTAGTTGTAATGTCGGAAGCATTCGAGGAAGTATTTAAAGCGTTTCTCAACAACCGAGTGCCTGCGATGTGGCACAAGAAAGGATACAACTCACTCAAGAGTCTCGGTAGCTGGATACATGACCTCGTGCTGAGAGTTGATTTTATTGAGGTAACGTTAAAACTAACCAACAGTCTTTGAATGTACCTATATCAAATAAATGAATAAGGCATGTTAACAAGGTCAAAAAAATGTTAGATGGGTCATTTTCAAAAAAACTGTACACTGCGGAAAAATTGATGAAAATATGTAAGATCGTGGCAAAGCTTTTATTGTGGCCAATATATATTAATTAGTCATTTAATTATTAGAAATTGGTATTAAAATGAATAAATTTAATTCATTTACTGAAATATTAAGATTTTACTACACTCAGGTATCACAATATATTCCACTCCGAAACTTTTTACTAATGTTGATAAATAATATAAATAAAGCAAGTTTTGCAATAAAAAGTTGTTCAATCGGTGTAATGTACCTTAAAGTTCATAAATAATAAATAGGAAAATAAAATCAACTTAACAAACTCAAGGAATCGTATATTAAGTTTCCATTACGTTACTCTTTGGATAAAAATGAGGAATAAATTTACTTTTTTTTATTATTGCAGCACTTAAGAGCTATATAACTCAATTATTATTGAGAGACCAAAAATATTAAACCATAAAAATAAACGCACCATAAAAATCACATAGCACTTCGTTAATTATTAAAACTTAGACAAAATTATAAATGGGACAGTTACGGAACGGAGTGCATTGGTAATGGAAAAGATTTCTTATGCCTAAGACATACTGATAGTAAAAATCATCAAGCAATGAATTTAATTATTACAATCAATAATATCTTCACCAAAACATTTTCAAAATAAAAAAAAAATTCAAATCATAATTATTATTGCCTTCATTGCACGTATGTAACAAAAACCAATTTAATGTAACAAAAACCATTTTGCTAAATAAACAGATCTGAAAGCTATATTTTTCTTACATGCAAAACATAGAATATTTTGATATATTGCCGACCTAATAGAAGGGTTTTTATTTTGATGGCTGTTTCGGTTTATGTCGGTAATACAACATTTTAAAACTATGCTTAACTTCAATTGGATTTTTTGTAGGCAACGGTGTTAAAAACCATTTAAAATGACTAAATAAAACCAAAGCGTACATACATGACAGAAGACAGCTGTCAACTTTAAAATGTCAATATCTCGAAAAGTTATCATCCTAGAGTGACGCTGTCATGGAAGAAATGAAAGGTCTTGAGGAGATCTTTTTTTCAGATGACAGCTGTCAGACTTAAAATGTCAATATCTCGAAAAGTAATTGTCCTGGAGTGACGCTGTCATGGAAGAAATGAAAGGTCTTAAGGAAATCTTCAAATCAGATGACAGCTGTCAAACTTAAAATGTCAATATCTCGGAATGTTCTCGTCCTAGAGTGACGCTGTCATGGAAGAAATGAAAGGTCTTGAGGAGATCTTCTTTTCAGATGACAGCTGTCAATTTCGGAAAGCGCTGGTCTTAGGCTGATCTCGGTCCCGATGACAGCTGTCATTTGAAATGAAGATCTCCTCAAGACCTTTCATTTCTTCCATGACAGCGTCACTCTAGGACGAGAACATTCCGAGATATTGACATTTTAAGTTTGACAGCTGTCTTCTGATTTGAAGATTTCCTTAAGACCTTTCATTTCTTCCACGACAGCGTCACTCCAGGACGATTACTTTTCGAGTTATTGACATTTTAAGTTTGACAGCTGTCATCTGAAAAGAAGATCTTTACATGATATTTTATTTCTTCCATGACAGTGTCACTCTAGGACGAGTACATTCCGAGATATTGACATTTTAAGTCTGACAGCTGTCATCTGAAAAGAAGATCTCCTCAAGACCTTTCATTTCTTCCACGACAGCGTCACTCTAGGACGAGTACATTCCGAGATATTGACATTTTAAGTTTGACAGCTGTCATCTGAAATGTAGATTTCCTCAAGATCTTTAATTTCTTCCATGACAGTGTCACTCTAGGACGAGTAATTTCCGAGATATTGACATATCAAGTTCGACAGCTGTCATCTGAAATGCTTAGCCTAGGATGAGTACTTTCCGCGATATTGGTATTTCAAGTTTGATATATTATGTGTTTAAAAATATATCTTATGGACCAACTAAATAGTTGTTTAGTTGAGAAAGAATACAGTTGATCCGTTTTGATTAACAATTTTAGTTGGTCCGAACGGAATTTTTTTGTTATAAATAAAATATCCGATCAACTGGTTGGTCCGATTGGAACAAATTGATTAATCGAGTCCATTCTGACCAACTAGTTGATTGGTTCAGTTGGTCGGAATGGCAGTCTCGAATTAAATAATAAAAACCATTCAAGTACGAGTCGGTACCAAATTACCAAATTTCAAAATTCTAAGCTCAACGGAGTGTACCCTGTAGGTTTTAATTCCCTTGCAAGTAGTTGCGAGTATGAAAATGTGTGGCTAAAAATTTATTTTGTGGACATAGAAATTTGATTTTATTCCAGTTTAAGGATATTATAGACTCGAGTTATTGATATGAATTTCAATTTAATACCTCTACGCGTTCATGGGGAAACTGAAAGTAAGTATAAAATTATCAAAATGTAATTTTGTCAAAAAACTCATTTGTTATGATTTGTTGAACATTCGAGTGGTGCCATCTTTATGTCACTCACTTTTGCCAAAATGTACAGTATGCATTAAGCTTTATGATTCCATTCCGAATTTTTTTACTTCCACTTCTACGTTACCTGTGTTTTGGTTTCGGAAAAGAAGTAACGGATACCGAGATCTCAACAACATTAATTCGTTAAAAATATATTAATGTAGTATATATTAAAAATTGAATATTATACACGATTCCATGATATTTATAGAATTCATCAATACATTTTGTAGAAAATTTACTATTTTCCTTAGCTTTCTTTTTGGTTTCGGTCTCGGAAAATAAAAAATGGACCATTGGTCACTTTCACTGTTTTGCTGTTGCAATCGCCATCCAAATGAACTAATCGAATATTGCCGCTGTTTGAGTGATAGACTTAATGTTGTTCTTGATATATAAGCATTAAATTTGGTAAACTTATAAATATATATATCTAAAAAGGTGGTTTCGGAATGGAATTTTCCACATTTCATGAATTACGTCCTCGATTAAATGTATTTATTAAATATAATAATAATGAACTTAAAAATATAGCGTTATTTTAAACTAAAGCAATAATATCTGTATTTTCCGAAAAAATAAACATAATAAACATATATTTGATAAAATCTGAGATTTTAAAGTTTTATTGCGTAACTTGTAGGGTGGGACATTGTAATTTTTAATGCTCTGCTACTAAAATATTTTAATATCTTTTTTGGTACCTGTGTTTTTTATGAAAATAATACATAAAATACTTTAAAAAATACCGATAATTATATTTTTTGTACTAATTCTACTTAGACTTTACAAATATTAATCTGGGGGCACGGTAGTGCCCCAGCCAAGTCGAGCGCGAAGCAAGCACTGCCGTGCCATCTTTACAGGAACCATTTCGTCGCATTTTCAGGCCCCTATTTGAGAACCTCTGGATAAGACCAGAACACAGAAATTTTCGTCATCCAGTAAGCTATAATTACATACTTAAAATCCAAAATTTCAAGTCTGTAGGTCATTAAGTTCCGAAGTTAAGCGAAAGCAAAGTTTCGCATTTTCGACACTCACTCACTCATGATCATCAAAATAGAACTAGTACTTCCCATAAACTCAGAGAGCTGAAATTTGGTACATACTTAGAATTTATTGTATAAGCCATAGGAAAACTAAAAAAACATGCAATTTCGGTCTCGTTTTCGAGATAATTCATCTGCATAAATAACTTTGTAATCTCATATAAATGTATAGGATTACAAAGTTACATTTGCAGTCAATGGTTAAAATTGTGTAATATCCAACTTATTAATTCAAAATATATTTAAGGCAAAGTATATGTATATGTGAGTGTGTATATGTGTCGTAAATCGTCAGTTATGATCAGGCGATATCTAGCGTGGACAACTAAAATAAGAGCCCAACCAAACTATTAGAAGAGATCGACATACCGCCTTTACTACAAGCTTTTATTTACTTTCACCTGTCGGTCTGTCTGTCTGTAATTAAATCTTGCAAGTTTAATTAGGCCCACTTCCCGGTATAATATTATGATGCATTGGACTAAGAGTGAACGCACACGTATCTAGATGGCGCTGACTGTATTTTAAAACGCGCTTACGGTTTGTATTTCTGATAACCTTATAATATAGCGTTTCTACAAAAATAAGTGAAATCCCACCAAAAACATTCTGTAAAAAACTAGCCAAGTCTCGATGGAGCTGCTTGTTTATCTCTAAAAAGTAATGAAATCTAGACAAAGTCGTGCCAAGTATAAGGTTCCTTACTGCGATTTCTTTATTATTATAGTTAATGTTGTGTGACTTGGCCGTTGAAGGGTACACAAGGCTATTATACCAGGTGCTCCATGACACTATTGCACCAATCTGTCCGCTACCCATTCACGATAGAAAATTTCCACTTGGAAAACGTTGATTGGAAAACCAGTCAATTGTAGGCTTGATAAAGCTGCGTATTTCAATAATACTTATGTTTAGGCGATCCAAGTGTCATGGAGCATCTGGTTTTGTACCCTTGTGTACCCTTCAACGGCCAAGTCACACAACATTAACTATAATAATAAAGAAATCGCAGTAAGGAACCTTATACTTGGCACGACTTTGTCTAGATTTCATTACTTTTTAGAGATAAACAAGCAGCTCCATCGAGACTTGGCTAGTTTTTTACAGAATGTTTTTGGTGGGATTATAATTACAGCTCAAGTAATGGGACAACCACAAAAATGAATGTACAATTTTTTTGAAAATGACCCAGATACGTATTTTACAAGCTTTTATTTACTTTCACCTGTATGTTGTCTGTCTGTAATCAAATTTTGCAACTTTAATTTGACCCACTTCCCGGTGTCCGATTAAGCTGAAATTTTGTGTGCATGTATAAATCGGATGACAATGCAGTATTTTGACATGGAGCTGATCTGATGATGGAACTGGAAGATGGCCATAGGATCTCCGTAATTAATGACGCAACCCCATCGAGTTTGGGCTCAAACGATTCGTCTTGACAAGTACTTTATGATGCTGGGTAGTAATAATAATAAAAGCTTGTTTTTAAAAAGCTTTTTTAAAATTTCACTTGTTTTGGGTTGTGTATAAAATAATAAATGGCAAGGATATAACGCTCTTAAGTTTTTGAGTGGGCGCTACGTCACCATCCAGAGGGCCTATTGGCTATCACCCAACGACATGTAAACTAGAATCCATAGACAAAATTGCGTAAATTACTTGCTTAAACCTCCTCATTAATATGAGTACAGTAACAAACGCTGCAATGTATATTAAAGTTGTTATTAATCCTAGTGGGTTTGAATTAGCCAATAGGCCCTCTATATAAATAATAAAAACTATGAGACTTTAGTGCTTTGTGTGAGACCATCTCGCGTTTTTTGTTATCATCAAATTAAAAAAATATATATGCGTCCAATCTTTTTTTTCTTGATATAGGTATTAATCTACTCGATACCAAAAAAATAGTCAACATCCCTATTATTAAGTCTGTTTTAGCTTAGTTTTAGGATTTGAATTAAAACTGTATACCCTATTGCACTGGTCTGTAACTACAGCCCAGTCAAGGAAGGTCAGGTTCATAGTTATTCTGACTAGAATAACTATAAACCACTAGCTGAGCTCAGCTCAATCACTCCAATTTAGACGTGGAAAAGTTACAATTACAAATAACCTGAGCCCAGCGGTTTACCCGCTGAAAGGTTGAAAAGTAGCGAATGTGTGTGTGTTATTGTAGTGTTTATGTTATCAAATTTCAGCTCAGTGTTTAGTTGTTGTAGCGTTGGAAAGTAGACTTAACAAACACAAATACATTTCGGACCTTTATTATAGTACTGTGATGATATTTAACGCATTGTCCAAAACATTAATAATACAACGTAATTTTCAGAAACAAAAGTTTGAGCCTGGGTTCAACTTTTAACCATGACTATGGTCTTTAAATATCATAACTTGATGTTGACTGATTTTTTTTTGTCCAGCATGTACCTATAGATTATAAAAAAATATCAGAGATGTGTTTTTATGCGTTGTATTTAATTTTTTTTATATAAAACACGTATGACAAAAGCGCTGAAGTTGCTTGGTAGGAGGTGGTGACGACACTGACCGACCTTAGTTCGGTACATTTCGTACCGAACAGTAACGTAGCGCGTCCTCACACAAAAATTATAAGCGTTGTGCCACAACCTTTTTTTTATTTCCAAAAATACATATCCAAATTTTGTTTATTATTAGAATTACGGACTAATTTTGTTTTGACCTAACAACATTTATCACGTTTTTTGTTATATAGAAGTGGCTATTAGACGGTCTACAGCCGAGCAGCTGGGTGTCTGGACTGTTCTTCCCGCAAGGGTTGCTGACTGGCTCGCTGCAATCTTACGCGCGACGGTATCACGTACCTATCGACGCGCTCATGTTCGATTTCGAACCTATACCCTTCTTCCTCTCACAAGAAGACGTTTATAAAGAGAACAAGAAGAAAAACAAGGTAACATTCATTTTATCTTAACAGATACAACGTAACAATAGAAACAACAACTCAACAATTAACATTCACAGGGCTAATGCCTACTTAGTTTCATGCTCACAAATGATATTTGGTTCGGCCACTAGGTCTTCCATTTCTACTTTGTGTACGTAATTTCGTTATCAGAGAGCAAAACACACTTTGGTTCTTAACCTAAATCATCTATAAGAGCACATGTGAGAAGACAAGACAAAAATGCGTCATGCTCAAAACAGCAAAAATGTTTGTAGGTATGTCCCTAATAATAAAACCTATAGTCATACGACTATATTGGAAAAACGCCAACCCTCTCATCATTGATCATTGATTCCTGATAGCCACCTGGGGGAGATCCATGGCGACTAAGAATAAATAGATATTATTCGATAATAACCTACATAAGGTGTATTATAACCACTTGAGAAATTGATGAGTACCCAAGGCTGAAACCATCGTCACCAAAATACCTGTGTTCCTGACTTCTATTGATGCTGGGAAAAAATGCCATAATCGGCAAACCGCTGCTTTGAAATGAAAAGGCGACAAATCAAAAATGTCCATAATTATTGTTCTTAAAATTATAAAAAGTAGGTAGAGTTTATTTATTTTCAAAAATCGGTCTCTATATCAAATATGTAAACTACTTTAATGAGTAATAATGTATAGGATGAAGGCGGTCCGTCGGTGTATGGCTCGCTGCTACTGCCAGAGGACGGCGTCAATATTCACGGATTGTTTATAGACGCAGGCAGATGGGACTTTCAACTCAATTGCCTCGTTGACGCGCTACCAGGTAAACTATGATTAATTGAAGACTTTGACAACTACGCACAAAGTTTTTCTCCCTGCCTGTACCTATGTTTTTCTAAAGTATATAAGCTTTCTATATTCCAAATTTCGGCGTACACAGTTTGAATATAATATGAAGAAGTAAGAAACTTTCGCCTATATAATATTAGTGGAATTCACTCTGTAGATAGAAAAATTACAGGGCATTTTAAAATTTAAAGCTCAGAATAACAAGGGTAGTTCCGATTTCATATAAGAGACCTAAAGAACCGTCGTATTGCGCACTTCATCCAACAATAAATGTTTCCAGGGACCGTAGGAACTACGTAAGCTGTTAAATTTGTTCAAATTACTATGGTTTCGTTATCATCAGCCTTAGCGTTATCATAATGAAATGAAATGAGATTTATTTGTCATGAATTTTGGTACAATGTGATCTTAATATATGTACTACTTTCCTGTTCCGACAAAATTCTACCTATTGAAGGCATACAAATATTTAAATTAAATTAAAATCGTAACACGTTCACTGTTAAACATAGACCTAAATTTTTTTTGTTAGGTCAAATGAACCCGCCGCTGCCGGTAGTGTGGTTCAAGCCAGTGTTAGAGCTCCCCAAGCCGGACCCGCGGTACGAAGCGCCGCTCTACAAGACGTCCGAACGCGCCGGGACTCTGTCCACGACTGGCCACAGTACAAACTTTGTGCTACCTGTCTTACTACCCTCAAATAACACACCAGCCTTTTGGATCATTCGAGGCACCGCTTTACTCACACAAATCACTGATTAGTAGGTTTTATAGCCCTAGAATAAAAGATAGATTATAATTAATCAATAGTTAGTTAATATTGTTACGTTTTGTTTTTAAATATATTTTATCATCTACTTACCAGCTATTTATTGTTATTATCATGATTAATTTAGATATTTCAACTATTTAACCTTGAATCAGTCATCGTAGTAGCTCATCGCAAAATTATAACTGAATTCAACTTGTACTTACTAGAGAGAAATAGCATGAGATAATTTATAAAACGTTGTTATGTTAGGCATAGGCGGATTTAGGGGGGGGGGGGGGGCAGGGGGCCAAGGCCCCCCCCCCCCCCAAAGCATTGTAGAGTTACGAATTTTGCACATATTTCATGGTAAAGATTATAATTTTTTTCTCGGCGCTCGCAGAAAGCTGCTCGCGCACTTATTATTAGGGATGTTTAAACTTTCTAACTGCTCAGAGCGAGCTAAACATACACTTTTCGTAGTAAATATTATAATATTTTTGCCCGCCTGCACCTTGCCCCCAAATCCTGGATCCGCCTATGATATTAGGTACTATAATGTGAGCGTTGCGATTTTGTCAATTTGTAATAATTTAAATAAATTCAAATTGTTTTAATTTACTATTATAATTTAAATCAATTGAAACTTTTCTTAAAATAAATTTCTACGAAATTAAAAGCTTTGTTTTCCTTGACCTCTATCTTTACATATTATTTATTTATTTCCTTTAGTTCAGGTAAGAATGGTATAAAATAACTTTGGAAGCATCAAAGTTAAAGGGTTATACTCGATCGCAATCGAGGACGACTATATCCCACTACAAAGTACCTCTACGTAAGCGCCTTCTTTTTAAAACTAGGAAATCTATTCATATTATGTGTGTTTTGTACATTTTCAGTTCTCTTTGTAGGAAATAAAGGTTCATCAAATTTAGCTACCTCAACAGGTACCTACTTATATCACATTATGAGATTGACGGATTAAATCGATGTAGGATTTAATCGTTTCATAACAACGGAAATATTTAAGGTGGTGCCTCCAAAACATGGCTCTTTCATGCCCACATTCCCCTACTTGCGACGACTAGCCGATATGTCACAGGCGAATCGTATGTTTTACTGTTCACAAACGACCTTAACCTCCCGTACCCCCGATGGAAAGGTACGCGTAACAAGTTTTTTCTCGGCGATAACAAAAATAATCTCGTTTACAAGTGCAAGCCAAATCCTTCAATAGAGGTGCGGACAAGGTCAAAAACTAAAATATAATTAGTCAGTAATTTTAATAATAAAAAATATTCGACACGTATTTTTTTGTTTGCGAATTTTAGTTTGGGTACATTTTGTGTCGACTCGAGTTCCCACAAGTAGGGTCATAACTCCCACAAAGCAACTTTATTGCGTTGTAAATTAGTAAGAAAAAAAAGTTTTTTCGCATCCTTATTGTTATTGTGAGGTGACCATCATAAAAAAGTTTAGTGGATAGATATATTATATAGTAGGATTAATATTTCGACGGATAAACTCTAAACTTCGTTATAAGGATAAGTCTTACCTAGCGCATCGCCGGCCGCTACCACGGCACGCTCGCTTCGCTCGGTTTATTGATAATTATAATTATTAAATATGACGACTACTCGAATCACATTTTTCCTTAAGGCGTATTACATAGCAATTTTCGTTAGCAAACGGGCTTAGGCTGTTTGTAAAACAGAGAATTAAACGATTAGCCTGGGACAAATATATAATTATCTATGTTTATCACATAATTTAGTACACTATTATATTATTACTGCGACATTATATATGTAATTTATTTATTTTTATTATCATGTGCCTTTAGAATAATTCTACAAGATCCGATCGATCACATACGACCATTGATTTACGATATTTGTCTATGCATACGACTGTATTCACGTTAATATCGACGCGATCCTGCAAACATTTGTATCGGGAATGTAAAAATAATAAAACATTTGTGATTTGTTTTAAACATTTATTTTTAATACAATATATTTATTTACAACATATTTGTGTTCAAGCTGCGCTCAGCAGATTCGACCCGTTGAAAAATAGCCTATGCGTTAGTTGAGGTTCAGAGTCTAAGCTACTAGGGTCTAAACATACCAAAAATCAGCTCAATTGGTTCAGCTATTTAAGCGTGAAGAGGGAATTAACACACACCCGAACTTCGAACTTTCGGATATACAGGGTGACACTAAATCACTTAGAACATTGAAACAGGGTACTCGGTACACTAGAGATATTCTCTTTCAAAATAAATTACAAAAATAGATAGGTACTCATCTAGTTTTATTTACCTGGAACGTCAGCTGTTCGCCAGGCGCAGGTTGACCGTACTTTTTGAGACACGGCGCATTGGTCCAAATAACATTTTCTTTTTAATTTCCATTATCTATAGATTATTAATTTTAAACGTGATCTGATTCTCTAATAATATATCCTTGAAACTTCTAAGTATTTACCAGTCAACCTGTATAAATATTATTATAGTAACATTTACGAGTAGGTACAACATAATATTTTTGTAATAATATAACATATAAATATTCAATATCTATATAATACTAGCTAACTCGTCGATCTTCGTTTTACATCTTTTGAAAGGTACTTTTATTTCCAGACCTACCAATAACCAATTTATGCACTAAAAACATCATTTTCATTAAAATCAGTCAAGCCGTTTCGGACGAGTTCGATAACAAACAAACACTGAGCCAAGGTTTTTTACATACAATTACAAATAGGACTAACCCCACTTTAAATGTTAAATCGCCCAAACAACAATGTATTATGTAATGTCTACAGACTAGATCATAGAGGTACGTATTACGTATAGAGAAACAATGCCGAACATGACATAAATAATATTTTTAAGCCCATTACAGACGTCGCCATATAGCGCTATATAGCTTCATATAGCAAGGTATAGCATCAGTACAAATCGGCGTTTGTCACACACGTAGCTATAAATGACATATAGCGCTATATCGCGCTATATTTTACAGTTGATGTGTAGAATCCGCCATTTTTCATATTGACTAGGTGATAAAATGACTAAGCCATTTTGTATTACCGAGACAAAAAAAAACAAACTCCTATTACCTACGCGATATATTAAACTAAATAGTAGCAAATGTTTAACAGCTGTGTAACAAATTAGAAAAAAATGTTTTTTATTTTTATTAAATATTTTCTTGTGTTTGCAGGTCTTTTTGTTAGTATTACGAAACAAAGTAATTTAATTTGTGTTTTAAATTTCACCTCCTATTTACTTGTAATAGGAGTTCTTTTTATGCATAATGATTATTTATTTGTCCGAATAACTTAAAGCTTTGAATACTTTGCAGTAGACTTTCGCTTAACCGGCTAAGTCATGTTACAAAATGGCTACGCATTTTTTTTTAATCTAGTTCATATGGGATTTGCCAAATTATATGGTTTTACAGCAACATGGCTCTTGGTAATGTCAATTTTGGTTCTTATACAGGTGTGTGAAAAAAATCAGTTTTTTTTCTCAAATTTTTAAAAAATACGTACCAGGAGTTAGCCATGGTTTTTTTTTTACAAAAGTGATTGTCAGTTAAATCTGTAATAATGCAAACACATTATTTCAAGGGTTTTGCAGGTACCTCTAAAGAGAAAAAAAATCAAATCATTATTTTATAGTTTGTCTAGACATTTTTACTAGGAAACTGAACTTTGGAGTTCTTCTTGTCCTTGTCATATTGCCTATTACTGGGAGTCATGGCCCCTCCTTTGGAGGATTCGATATCTGATGATGGAGCGCTATCTGGGTTGGTTGGATGCGATTTTCATAGCCAGGAGCCAAAAGACAACAGGACAACATCAACTTCAAGGGTGGTGCGGATCTGATCTGACCAACGCATCGGACTATGACCTGAGTCCGCTTTCCTTTGATTTTCCCTTTGATACAATGAGTTTCTCTACCTATGCTATTTGGCCGATGTAGTCGAGAATCCTCTGATAAAGTCGGTCAAATCCAACTTAAATTGATCTTATTTTATTAACGTAAGTCATACTTTTAGTAAACGATGATAATTTAGAATAAAATTTTCTGGATTTTTTGACGAATTTTGAATCGTCATTTTTTTTAAGTTTACTAGGAGCATATTTGATGGAAACCAAAATCTAGGAAAAAAGAAACATCCTTTATGTAGAATAAATTGTCAAATTCATTTGTTTAAGTAGTGTTGGGGAATCATTGGAACTATATGCAATCAAAGTGATTGAATCTCCGTTCCTACTCCTGGTACTCTTGGTACCTACTTCCTAAAAATATTAACAAAGAACTAGCTTTTAAATGATGAAAAGTGGTATGTACCTTTAACGCGTGTGCATATATGAAAGTGCATAGGAAAGAGAAATAAAATAAAACAAAAAATCACGACAAAGGGGTCTCGTTGTCGTGATTTTTTGTTTAGCAACAAAATCTCCAAAACCTGACGGTTGGTTACTTTTGATTGGCTTGTTAATAAAAAAAAATCTTTTTGAAGACTAAAACCACCTTAATATCAAGAAAGAAGAGAGAAATAAAGCGAAAAATATATAAAGCGTTTTCTTTTAAAAATTCTCGGATGCTACTTGCTAGCGTAAGCATAAACAATACAGTCCAATTTCTCGGATATAAAGATGTACAGTACAAGTCCTGTACAGATGCACGACAGATTTGTCAGATACAGTAGAACTACGCATATATTTAAGAACTATTTTAAGTACCTGTATTTATGCAAATAAATTATTATTCATTCAATAGATATAAATAGCAGATAACCACTTGAAATAAATACGTCTAGTGCAGCAAACGTATGTATGTTATTTCGAAGAGGAAAAATGATTTGGATACGAAAACTCGATCACCTGCTCGCATTAAGAACCACTTTGAATTTCTGCCAGTTAAACTGCGTTCGTTTTCTGCTTAGATAGGATATGTGAGTCACTTGCATGCCTATGTACGTAAACACACATGTGCCTATGTACGTGCAATCACGCTCATCCAAAATCCTGATAAAGTTTTATACAGTCACCGTAAATTAAATCGGTGGTAATATAAATAAAATACATTATCATTTTATAGGTTTTAATATAAAAATATTCGACTTATTAGTGATATTAATTATGTATAGAAAAGTAAGATAACAAGATCTCAGATTATTTCTCTTATTATTAATTTCGATTACATAAAAATAAGTTGGTTAGTTTTATAACTTATTTATGACGATTATTAAAAGCAGTTAATTATTTAGATAACACTTGTATTTTTTTTTAAACGACGGTTTTCAACTTATATCATTCATCGCAGGAGGCACAGAGTTGAAATTGTGCATACACTTATTAGGTAAGTAACACTGATGATAATGCTATATTTTGGTAACATTAAATTGATCCGATAATGAAGCCGTAAAGTAGCAACTGGAACTCCGTGAAGGTTATATTATAGAACGGTTGAAGTATAGCTAACATAGATTAAAAAACGATCATCATAATGTGATAAAAATTATATAATAATGATTTTATGAGTAATTTTCAGTTTACATTAATGAAACTTTAATAATTATCATTATTGTGTGGGATAAAAGAACAGATACCTAAACTATTAAAATACATATTTATTCGTAACATATTATGTTTATAACATTTTTCCACACAAGTATGTGGCAACTCCAAATTGCATTTGTCCGTTTTTAAATAATATATTTTTTATATTTTTGTATTAATATACCTATTCTAAACGCTCTCAAAGAAATTGTTGACAAGTTATTCCAATTTTAATAAAGTCACTTAAATTGATTTCAATGATCGACTCAAGATTCAATCACAAAGAATGAACTATTAAAAAATATAGTTCCGATCAGTAACCTGGCCATCACTAAAAATAATATAGCAAGGTATAGCGAGGTATAGCAAGGCCTTGCTATATGATGCTATATGGTACCAGGAGTCATATAGCAAGGTATAGTATAGCGCCGTGTGTAATGGGCTTTAAGGATATTATACATAAAGTAGGAACCAACAGACTTTGCGCAGTGAACACCAAACTGAAGCAAGAAAAATAACGTCAGGGTTGTTTGCCATCTCACCTACAAATTGAAAACAAAATACTATCGTGAACATACACGTATTCAATATGAGCGGGACTGCCATTCCGACCAATTAAACCGATCAACTAGTTGGTCAGCAGGGTTATTCACTTATCCGTATTTGGGAACCGAACCGATGGTTAAGGAACTTAACAACGGCTCCCGATTTTGAGCTATTCAAGTATCCGTCAGGGAACCGAGCCGAAACCGAACCGATTTGATACGCTATAAATGTATGAAGTGACGTACAAATCGGTACGATGGCTATTCACTTATGCGAATTTTATACCGAGTCGATGGTTTTTGACGTTGATTAAATCAGTACAATGACAGACTTTCTTCCGACGCTTATTCGCTCCCGAATAAAAAGTATCCGTTTGGGAACCGATTCGCGGTCCGCGCCGTGCCAATTTAAAACGTCGAAATGAAATGACGTATCTATCGATATGATGGCTATTCACTTATCCGTATTTGAAACCGAGTCGAGGATTTATGACGTAAAAATCGGTGCAATGGCATATTTTCTTCCGGCACAAATTGATCCGCGGAATGCTTTCGAATCAAAGTTTTATACTTAAAAAATACATATTTTGATGCTATTATCGCTTTTTTAATGGGGTTTTAATATGTGTGATAAATGAAAAATATCGTACTTTACTTAAATTACTATTATAATGAGTTAAAAGCATATTTAACTTTTACATGTCGTGTAAAATTATATACGCACTTTGCAGTTGACCGCAGTGCGGACCAATGTAAAAAACCGTAGTCTTTGTACGCACGGTAGTGCGGACGTCGTACAGCCGGATGCTGGATATCCTACACAGTACCTACGCGTCCGGCTAGTCGCAATTTAACAACCGTGTCCCAAGTCCCACGGACAGCCGGACAATCTGCCGTCTGGCTAGCCGCAAAATGCGTATTACATATACATACACACACTAGCTGCTGTGTGGTTTTGCTCGCTTTACAGTAGCCTATGTGTTATTCCAGGGTCTACGCTGTAACAAATTTTAGCTCAATTGTTCCAGCCGTTTAGGCGTGAATGTGTAACAAACACACATCTATACAACCTTACATTTTTACAAACTTTCACATTTATAATAATATTAGTAGGATAATTGTAACAGTTAACAGTATCTACGTACTATAAGTACAAATGAAGGACAACAATAAATAACAACAGCAAATAAAGAGTGTTAATTATCATAATATTATTTTTAATTAAATTAAAGGAATACATTATAAATAAGTAGGTTTACCTAATTAAATAATTTAAAGTAAAAAACTTGCAGTTATTAAAGGGGTATAAAGTTAGATACATTAACATAACACATACACAGTAGGTATAAAACAAAGTTGTTTATGTTGTCACTTGTCTGTTTGTCCCTATGAATGCATAAATTTTAAAAATTCTGCAACGGATCTTGATGCTTGAACTGATAACAGCCTTAATAAAATAAATGCGTCCATTCCCAAGAGTCAAATGTATCAAAAATATAGGGAACGGAAGAAATTTGTTGTGTATCACACTCGTCTTCTGCTAGAATCATTTCCTCGTCCTCTGCGGCTGTGCCAGTCACCTTTGATGCTTTTGGTAAATGTGCGGACGCTTGTATGTTTGTTTTTGTACACAGGCAGCATCTCACATCAACACTCCAAGGAATCAAAATATTAACAAGACGTATTTTATTTCTCTACTAGTCGTCCAACTTTCTTTTACACGTCATGTTAGCGTCCAAAACCTCGGCCTCTTGCAAGATTAGGATGTTCCAATTCAAATTTATTACTCTACTGCTCTTTTTCTCTTAAAAAATCTAAATTTCTTTAATAAATTGTACATTCTAAAATTCCCAATAAAATTGGCTGAAACCGACATTTAATATTCGTACTGACAATCAATGGCACTGATATGTCATTTTAATAATATTACCTCTTTATATCACAATTTTACTGCCGAAATGCCGTGTAAGTGGTGCCTTACTCGGTAGGACCCGAAGATTGCCGATGATCCTTACCAATCGGTTTTGTGAATTGCATTTGACGTTACTATCGGTGCCTTTTCGTTTCGGAAGAGTCATTTTGATAGATTCACTTGATTCGATACCGAAATCCTGTCATTCTTGCTTTCATATATTTACGTTTATTGAAATAAACGTAAATATGAATTTTATATACTTCAATAACTGAATTTAACAGTAAAATGGAAATAAAGATCAGTGAGCCGGAGAGGGAGTCACCGCTCTTTTCTGAGATCCTCAGACCGATCTCCTTAACGAAACCGCGCGCTTCACTGCCCCAACTGCCCATGGTCTCTACGGCAACGTGGACGAAATGCCATGGCGTACTTAAGCCTCTTCTTCAAACTGGCGTCTTCCGCGGCTGCTGACGGTGAGTGGATGGTACGTCAAGTGGCTGGCGGCGACAGTGCAGGCACAAGTAGCGTCCCACACTAAGCACTTCCCGTTCTTCCAAGGCACCAGAGTCAGCCCCTTCGGCCTCTTACTGTCGGATCTACTCAGACCCGGAGGCTCGAGCACGCAAGAGACGTTAGCCAGTATTAGGGATATACGTACGATTTTATTTTTTGTTTTTGTTTTATTAGTTAACATTAAATTAGTACTTTGCTTTCAGGCTTGCAACTCAGTTGAGCGGTGCTTTGGAGTTTTAAAGAGCCGTTTTAGATGCCTAAACAAAAGTTCCGTGCTGGAGTATGCACCAGAAAAATGTGGAAGAATTGTTATTGCATGTGCAACACAATGCATGGCATATTGTATTGTGCAAATTGTGTCCTACACAATATTATGTGCTTAAAAATGGCCTAACTGCGAATATGATACCAGCAGTGATGACTCGATCGCAGAACCTATTTAAAGCCAATAAAATAATTCCCTATTACAAAGAGGATTACAGGCCCGAGTAGCCATAATTAATAGATTATTATAAATTATCTGCAGAGTTGTATACGCTGATATAATATTCTACTAATATTACAAACGCGAAAGTTTTAAAGAATGTATGTGTAATGATGAAGAATGTATTTTTGTTGCTCTTTCACACTTGAATGGATGGTCATACGTTCAAGTACCGACCCGATTGAGTTGAAATTTAGTATAGAGGTAGCTTAGACCCGGGCATAACATAATGTAGGTTAGTGCATCAAACTTGTTAAGTATTGTTACTTTGCGTGCGTATAAGTAGTAGTTTTAAAACTCAGTAAAAATTAGGTACCTACTTGCATTTTATTGCAGTAAAAATAAAAGGCTAAGAATTATATTGAGTTTTTATTGGCTTATTTGAGGTGTTTTTTAAGGCATTGAACTGAGACAATGAATATTAATCTAATTTAAGACATTTACAAACAGCTTAATGATCAAAATGTAAGCTGTACCAATGTGTGTACCAATTTTCATTTTAAAGCCTCTTCTTGATAAGTCGCGTACGTTTTAATAGTTCTTGCTATATTCCCTAGCGCATTTACTAGATTTGTTGATAGATTATTGCACCCCTCGGTGATGGCCTTGGAAAGGTTCTGCACACCATCTGCCACTCTTTCGAGAGCAGCAGCTTGCCGCTCCAAAGAAGCTTCCAATGGATCTTCTGTGCAAAAACGTAGTAAATGAGAACTAAATTTATTTTATATATCAAACTAAACATTACTTTTACATAACTAATCCTAATACGATAGCGCTGTAAAATATACATACAATACAAATATGGAACTAAATGCTTACGCATCACATCTAATTAAAGTAACTGAAATTATTAGCAAGTAAATTTAAAAAAACTTTTTAAAACAAGCTTTCATTATTATTCATGCAAAATTTCAGCTCAGACAGACAGACGGACACATGAAAGTAAAGTGTGAAAATTAAGTGAAAAACTTGTATAAACCATTATCTTCTCGTGCTTTTTCAATTATACAATAACGAAAGAAATGTGCCTTCAAACCATAACTGTAAAAAAACCAAGTCTCGCAGCTCGCAGTTCATCTACCGTAAAAATTGTGAGATCCATGTATTACCAAATCGATAAAATCTTTTATGTTTTATATTAATAGAACGACTTGGCCATCGCATGAAAACACAATGTAGGTATCTCACAAGTAATATACCGACACAATAGTGGTTACTCGTGTGCTCTGAGAATACGAACAATTTTAAATCAAATTAATACTCATTACGGATATGAACAGGAAGGAATTGTAAGAAAAGTAACTTTATTCATAATTTTAAAATTTAGATAAAATAGCAAATAAAAATCCGACGATTAGAAACAATGATGATGATTGACATAGACAAATTATAATTTGCGTTGACAAAGATGATTGATGCTTGACAATGAATGACTGGGGCTCCTGTCATGAGTGATATAAGTCGAAAATCGCCCTTTTCCAGGAGAGAAAAACAAGATTCAAAAAAATCTCGTGTACGAACTATGTATGTGTGCTACATTAGCTTTTACTTAAACTTTTACTTAAAAGAGTTTTTATCATTCCGCATTACAGTTTTTCTTAAAATTATTTCATTATTTAAGTAATTTATGAAAAACCAGTGAGTTGTATTCGCACCTACGATAATTTTATTCAATCAATCGTAAATAATAATACAAGTAATTTTTTTTAGTTTCACTTCTAAGTATGGGGAGCCCCAAAAGTTTAATTTTTTTTCTATTTTAGTGTGAAAATCTTAACGCGGTTCACCGAATACATCTACTTACCAAGTTTCAACAGCATAGTTCTTATAGTTTCGGAAAAAAGTGGCTGTGTCATACGGACGGACAGACAGACATGACGAATATATAAGGGTTCCGTTTTTTGCCATTTGACTACGGAACCCTAAAAACCATCTTGATATTATCATTTATTTTAAAAAATAATAAATCATTTACCTATTAAATTATGTTGTTAGTAATATTGTCCAAGATTGCAGATATCTCAATATTGAGCAAGTTGTTGAATAAATGTTCGATCTATAGGTTTACTGTTAAACTTTTTTAAAGAATATGTCCCCAATTTTGGACTTTAGATGAAAATTGCCCAATTACACATTAGTCATTAGGTTTTAAGGTTTTATTAGGCCTGATATTGATTGGCGTTAAGACTTCAAATCTCACTATTACACATAGTACTTTTTTTTTGCTTACATTTAATAAAATATTCTATGTATTTTTAGATATTATTTAAATTGTTCCCTGGCAAATATTGTAAAAAATCGTGAAAAGTAATATATCAGTAATGTATATTAATATTCAAGAAAAAAAAGTGTTTTTATGTGAAAATGATTATAATCACAATTGTACCACCAACCACAAAATACTGATTATAATTGAGTAGATGAAATCGGAGATATAACTTGAAATATATTCATAACCACTTTGTTATTGCAAAAATAGTGCACTTGTATCACTTTTCACAAAATTATCTCCCAAACTATAGAAGATAGAACGTGAGTAAGACGAAAAAAATCGTTATTTTGTTTCTCATTATTTAAATGTAAAAATCTCAAAAAGGCTAAAACTCAAGTTACATCACTTATCACTGGAGGCACAGATGGGAAATGTTTACGAAGTGTGCTAGCAAAATTTATGCACATTAACTTTTCAACAGATTATATGGGTAAATATTTTTACTACAATGAACCACCAAAATGAAACTATCTTCGTAAACAGTTAGATCTGTAATCTATGCTCTATTTTACTGTCTAATTGCCGTGTAGGTGGTTCCTTACTCGGTAGAGCCCGAAGATTTACGAAGATACTTTCCAGTCGGTTTTGTAAAACGGAATTGACTTTTCGATCGGTTCCTTTTCCTTTCGGTAGCGCACTCGGTTCGGTTTCGGTATCGGATAAGTGAATCACCCTGCAGAATGGACTCGATTAATCGATTTGTTCCGATCGGACCAACCAGTTGATCGGATATTTTATTTATAACAAAAATGTTTCGTTCGGACCAACTGAAATTCTTAATCAAAACGGATCAACTGTATTCTTTCTCAACTAAACAACTATTTAGTTGGTCTATAAGATATATTTTTAAACACATAATATATCAAACTTGAAATACCAATATCGCGGAAAGTACTCGTCCTAGGCTAAGCATTTCAGATGACAGCTGTCAAACTTGATATGTCAATATCTCGGAAAGTACTCGTCCTAGAGTGACGCTGTCATGGAAAAAATGAAAGGTCTTGAGGAAATCTTCATATCAGATGACAGCTGTCCAACTTGTAATGTTAATATCTAGGAAGTCCTAGAGTTATCATGGACGAAATCAAAAGTATTGAGGAGATCTTCATTTCAGATGTCAGCTGTCAAACTTAAAATGTCAATATCTCGGAATGTACTCGTCCTAGAGTGACGTTGTCATGGAAGAAATGAAAGGTTTTTTTTTTTATTTCTTTTTAATAATATGGCAACATGTGCATTTTGCCAGTGTCGAGTAAAATTCGTGAACGTTCACGGGATATTAAATTATATGGTCTCCACTTTCGTGTTTTGCCAGTGTCAAGTTAAATGTTATTTTTTAAGTAATAAGTTAGTTAGTCAGGTCAGAGTCAGAGTGAGCTTAATAGCTCGTCTAGTCACGTGAGTCTTCCAGTAAAATGGGTGGAATTTTACTGAAAGTTCGGAGGAGTTTTGGAGGGGGCACCAAAATTCATATTTCAGCACCATATCACTTGCCTACATCTGTGCACATTCAAAAACACTTAACACGCAATATTCCACCATTATTACACGCTAACAATCAAATTCTACACGATTATTAAGCAAACGACGTGGAGCTAATGATATGATCAAGGCTTGCCGCCAAAACTGGAAATGAAAGGTCTTGAGGAGATATTGACATTTTAAGGTTGACAGCTGTCATCTGTCATGTATGTACGCTTTGGTTTTATTTAACATTCTGTGTATTTAGGAAAATAATTCACGTTGAAGAGGTTTAAAAACATTATTCGAACCAATGAAAAAGTTGTTCGGTAGGGAAAGAAAAATAGTTGGTCGGTTTTGAGTTGTGTAGATAAGAACAAATTTAAATTTTTAAAGTATTCCAACCAACTAAAAAGTTGATTCGTTAGGAAAGAAAAATAGTTGATCAATTTCAGTTGGTCGGTTTAGTTGGTTGGAATGGAAGTCCCGTGAGTAAGTGAGATGACAAACTACCGTGACGTCATTTTTCTTGCTT
Source organism: Hemithea aestivaria (assembly GCA_947507615.1). NCBI lineage: Eukaryota > Metazoa > Arthropoda > Insecta > Lepidoptera > Geometridae > Hemithea > Hemithea aestivaria. The sequence continues at coordinate 10,971,454 of OX382323.1, forward strand.
CAGTTTGGTGTTCGCATTAATGTAGAATATTTATCGATGGGTGTTCGCGTTACAGCTGATATAATGCCGGCCGTGACGTCGCGCCGTGAATTCACGCTGTGAATAACACGGCGTGAACAACATCCACAGTTTTCGCGGCCGTTCGATGCGAGTGTAGAGCCGGCATAGCAAGTTAGCTTTCTATTGGTACTGTGACCGTTTTTGGTTGACAGCTTTGTCTGAGTTGCTTGCAAAAGTCCTACTAACGCCTCACAATATTGATTTTAGACAAATCATTTTTAGTCATGCGATTTTGGAATGTTGGTGATTTTAGGCGCATTTATATTTTTTTATAATTTAAGTAAATAGGGTAAAACATATTCTATAAATTATGATTGGACTAGAATTAAAACGTAGAATTAATAATATTATATATTAAAATGACTAGAATTGACACAGTAGAAGATAGTTCTAAAGTTCTCTTACCCTAAGCTCTTATACCCTAAGATAAGATTTCAATACATATTTAGCTAATTTTAACTTTTAAAGTTTTTCTTCATTCTACAATTATAATGTAAGGTACACCTGATTTTATCCATACACCAAGAAGAACATTTTTCATAAACGCCTAAGGCCTAACACAAAATTCTTGAGGGAGTGTCAAAATAAAATTCATTTTCATATGTACTTTCTCAAGAGTAAATATTTACAATAATAATGATACATTACAAGATTAATTAAAAGGAAAGGGATCAAAGTTAAGGGGTTTCTTGTTCTTGTTAAATATATTATTAAGATGTAGAACATCTTCTTTACCAATCTTTTGGTTGCAATGCACATTGTTTTTTATGACGTCTGAATTAGTCGACGTCACGAGAGTAGCAACATCAGTGTGAAGGCTCCAAGTTGTAAGAAGCTGATCAGGTGTTATGTTATTGTTCTTCGCCAAATCTTGTACTACGTTATTGTTGTTGTAATCCGGCCCATGTTTCAGGCGGCCGAATGCTGAATAACCCTGAAGTTGAATGTCGAACAAACGACAATATTCCAAGAGTTCATCGTCGTGGTAGCCAACGTGCCACTCGACCTACAAAAAATACATAAAAACTTTTTTTGCTCTAAAAGTTAGGCGCGTCACAATTCTTAAGGGCTTCGCCCGATCCTTCCTTTTGCGTCCGATTCCCGCGCTTGCCTTGACTAATTTTAAAATTTGCAGAATTTATTTTCTGAAAATATTTATTGATAAAACTCTAGATTTCATAATTTTTTATCATTTTTAAAAGCTTATTCAGTTTTTCATCTTAACTAACAACAAAGTTATTATTAAAATTAAAATTTGTATTTTGGAAACAAACAAGAATTTACTAAAAAAAACACGAGGGAATTGCTATACAGAATAGAAACGAATTGAAATTTCCACTACTTATCTGTAATCTGTTTAAATAAATAATATTAAACTGAAACTTTGAAGAGAAGGGAGGGATGCCTTTGTCATGCAGTGGGACTCTACAGGCTCTTAATAATATTTTTAAATTTATATCAATAATAATATTATAGCATTATCCGGTATTTTTGCTTGGCGAAAGGTGAAAGTAGGTGTAATCCTCGCTAGACTAGAGAAGTCAAAACGCAAAAACAAAACTTACCTGATTAACTGTTGGTACGGAATTGAAGTTTTTCGTCATTAGTTCATCAATGTCCTGTTTCTGGAAATTCGACACCCCAATAGCGTTGACATGCCCGCCGTCGTACAGCTCTGTAAGGGTGGTCCACGCCATGTTTCTAAATATCGCGATCTTATCACGATTTTTCTTATGATGGTGCGACACAGGTTGCTGTATTAGAAATAAGTCAAAGTAATCTATTCCTAAAGCACGGACGCTGGCAGTATAAGACTTTTTGACTATGTTTGCCGCGTACATTTCTGTGAGGCCTGTGAAAAAAAATTATAATTCCTTGAAAATTATATCTGATTTAATTTTAAATCAAGTTACGTATCACGAACTATATAGGTACTCGTTTTATGAAGAAACTATTTAGGTAGAACAGGAACTTACTAAGTTTTCCGATAAAGAACAGCTCTTCTCTACATAAGCCGTATTTCGGCATATATTTTTGTAGGGCTTTGCCTACGCTTGCCTCGTTGGAATAAATGTGTGCTGTGTCTGAAAGAAAATAAAAGTGTAAAAAATTCCTAACTTATAATAAAATTAAATTGATATTATACCTCTATAAAACGATTTGAACATGCAGTAACAAACTGGAAACTATGCCATGAACTACTAAGGTTCTTCAAAATTACAGTTCTTTAAAACACAGGTGACTTCCTATATTGAAACATTATCTATATTTTAAATTAGTTTAAAATTGAAAAGTGTACATGGCAGCAATGAAACCTACAAATATAAAACTAAATGCAAGTTAATATTATAACGAATAAAGAGAGCTTTAAAAAGTAGGTAATTAATATTTACCAAATAGTCTATAGCCGGCGCCTAACGCCACATCCATAGATATCATAATTTCTTCCTCAGAAAGTCCAAACGTGTTGTCTAAAACACGATAAAAATACTTACTAAAAAGCATAAATTAAAATAAAACGGAAGATACGGTAGGCGCTATCATTACTATAGCCAACTTGAGCCTGCTGGGTCGGAAAGTATCGGTAGCCGCTACGACTCGCGCGTAAAATTGTGTGCATGAACTTAATTGGGGCGGACCATTTGCGAGACGCCTTTGCCGTAATTCCCCTTTTTATTTTAACACAAATTGAAAGAGAAAACAAATAAATGTTATATTAATCTTTTAGGGCCTCATATTTGCGTGCGACACTCTCGCTTGATGGATATTTGGAAATATACATATTACATACATACATATAGGTATAATCACGCCTGGTTCCCGTTGGGGTAGACAGAGACTATTTCCCTCGACTAGTACGATCCTGACACACCTCTTTCGCTTCCTCGACTTTCATTCAAAATTACATATTATATGATATTTAATATGTATGTAATTTACCTTTTGAAAATGTTCTTTGGTAAAGCTAGATAATATTTTATTTATATTTTAATAATATTCCCAGTTTAATTCTTTAAAAAATGGCAAAGAGATTTTAAATACAAGGGTATTGTACGATGTATTGTGTGTTATTTACTCGTATATAAATACTTATTGTTAGGTAGCTATCTAAATCTGACCAAAAATCTGAAAAGTAAATTCTACGAATTTATATTTCAAAAATTGTATTTCGGGAACCGATCTCGATGAAATTTGCACTGTCCCTAAGTTCAACTTAATAATTACTTATATTATGGAAGAACATATAAAAAAATGTTTCCTAAAAATACATCCATACTAAAATTATGCCTAAATGCGTAAGTGTACCTCTGAACGCTTTAACTGCCGAACCGATTTTGATTAAATTTGGTATAAAAATAGATTGTTTGAGTCCCGGTAAAGGACACAGGGTATCCTAGTCATATTGAATATTACTAAAAAAAAAAATGAAATACTTTATTATTGATTAAAAAGTCGGTTAAAATTAATATGCTTAGGTTACTCCACATTAGACGACAATGACTCTTGATCGAATGACTAAAGTCACGATGTCGCGTCGAGGCGACCCGACCTAGAGGTGATTCACGCCTTTCGCCGGAGAGTCGAGGCAATGTCGTCGAGAGACACTGTCACCCAATGTGGGGCGACTTAAATAAAATTGTGAAAATACTTACATCCAATGGCTGGTAGTTCTGCTCCATTGTTTAATCTGAAAGACTGATAAAGCTCGGTCCAGGCAGCCATATTTATTCTCTACAAAAGAAGCATGCGTAAAAATTAAAAATGCAGATCTAGCGTTTTTTTCTGTCAAATCACTCTAATCGTCACACTGGGTGTCGCAGTGTCAAATACCTAGTCAGGTCATAAGTATTGTCACACAGTAAAAACTTTTCTTTTAGAATGCTGGCCACAAAAAAGTTTATTGAATTCGAATTTCGAATTGTTCATGAAAATAAAAATGTATACTTTTTAGAATTTTACTCATTTTTAAATATGGAGTGGACGCTTAAAGAAGACCGTGTTGCAGTTATTGCGTTGCATCGTTGCGGTTACGCGCCAATTCAAATTTTTGACATACTTAAAAATTTGAATATAACCAAAAGATTCGTTTATCGTACCATCAAACGATACAATGAAGACTCTAGTGTAGATGACAGGTCAAGAAGTGGTCGCCCTCGGTCTGTTAGGACTCCAGCAGTGATAAAAGCTGTGAAGGCGCGAATTCAAAGAAATCCCAAACGTAAGCAGAAACTGTTGGCCCTTCAGATGGGGTTAAGCAGAACCACGGTGAAAAGGGTGTTAAATGAAGACTTAGGGCTTCGGGCATATCGAAGAAAAACAGGACATCGTTTAAATGCTCGTCTAATGGACCTGAGACTGAAGAGATGCCGCGCTTTGTTGAAGCGGTACGCGAGAAAAAAATATCGAGAAATTCTTTTTTCGGATGAAAAAATTTTTACCGTAGAAGAGAGCTACAACAAACAAAATGATAAGGTGTACGCACACAGTAGTGAAGAAGCGAGCAACCGTATTCCGCGTGTCCAACGAGGTCATTTTCCATCCTCGCTCATGGTATGGTTGGGAGTTTCTTATTGGGGCTTAACAGAGGTACATTTGTGTGTGAGAAAGGTGTAAAAACGAATGCAGTTGTGTATCAAAATACAGTCCTGACGAACCTTGTGGAACCTGTTTCTCATACCATGTTCAATAACAGGCACTGGGTATTCCAACAAGATTCGGCGCCAGCTCATAGAGCGAAGAGCACACAAGACTGGCTGGCGGCGCGTGAAATCGACTTCATCCGGCACGAAGACTGGCCCTCCTCCAGTCCAGATTTGAGTCCGTTAGATTACAAGATATGGCAACACTTGGAGGAAAAGGCGTGCTCAAAGCCTCATCCCAATTTGGAGTCACTCAAGACATCCTTGATTAAGGCAGCAGCCGATATTGACATGGACCTCGTTCGTGCTGCGATAGACGACTGGCCGCGCAGATTGAAGGCCTGTATTCAAAATCACGGAGGTCATTTTGAATAAACTTTATTGTCATAAGAATCTATGTTTTGTTAATTTTGGTATATAAATGGTTACATAATAAATAAACTTGTTCCAATAATTTTATATTAAACATGTGACAGAATTTATGACCTGACTAGGTATTTAAACGATCCAAAGTGTCAAGAGCAGTTTGTGTAAAGCTGGCGCCAGATTTAGTTTCACTTGTTTGAACACAGGAATGATTCCTGTGTGGCGGCAGACATACCTTATATATCATCATAGGCGGATTTAGGGGGGGGGGGGGGGCAGGGGGCCAAGCCCCCCCCCCAGAAGCATTGTAGAGTTACGAATTTTGCACATATTTCATGGTAAACATCATAATTTTTCTCTCGCCGCTCGCAGCAAGCTGCTCGCGCACTTATTATTAGGGGTGTTTAAACTTTCTAACAGCTCAGAGCGAGCTAAACATACACTTTTCGTAGTAAATATTATAATATTTTTGCCCGGCTGCACCTTGCCCCCCCCCCCCCAGAACCAATTCCTGGATCCGCCTATGTATATCATTATACATAATATTCTCAAAGTCTCGTGCCATACATAGCAATCAAACAAATGTTCAAACAAGTGAAGCTAAATCTGGCGCCGGCTGAAGAAGAATTTGACTCTGCTACACAGTGTAACGCTGTGAAGAGAAGAAACTTTTTTGAAATCTGAAAAAAATTGTATACAGGGTTTTTGGTTATTCAGTACATTGGTGTATAGGGCCTTATTGGGGAGGTCATTGGCCATGTTTTGAGCGCAATTTATGTTTCGCGAAAATTTACGGTTTTCGAGATATTTGTTTTTTTTTTTTTTGAAAAATCAAGGTGACAATTTAAAAAATTTATAAAAAATAACCCTGTATAACTTTTTTTTTATTGTCTCATTACGTGGACAAAATACCATAATATTATTTTAATTAATCAAATTAAATCTAATTTATCTCATTAAAAGAATTAAAGAACATATGGCGCTGCTGTCTAAGTAATAATAGCTCCGTAAAGTTTTATTGCTAAAAAATATTATAGACAAGAAATTACGTTAAAAGTGAGTTACAAGTGATCTAGACAGTGAGATAATTAAGTGACAGTGTTTGTGACAGCATACCATGGGTAACTTTTAAACTATAACTCGAATATCGAAATCCCCTAACGATTTTCAAATCTGTACAAACTGTTAAAAACTCTCCCGTAAATCCTATGATCAGTGATATATCTACGAACTCTTTATGCAGAAAATAACTGTGAAGTGATCTTTAACAATAACTCTGATTTATTGTGGTCTTATGAAATATTAATTACACCAAAACAAACAATTTAACACTCACGACTGACAACTGTGACTACGGACACTGTGCTACTAACGACAAAAACTAGTACTTTAAAGTGTAAATAAACCTGTGACATAATTATTGATCGAATTGTTTTATGAACTTATATAATAAGCCGGGCGCAAACGAAAAAAACCGAGAAATATGCTTACAGAAAATTTTGACCCTGATAGTACTCCTAATAAACGAACACAGGATATAGTGAAAGAAATCACAATACAAGATCTTCAAGAAGAAATACAAAAAATATCAAAATGGCTAGCTGAAGAGAAGAAGAAAAATTTACAACTACAAGAAGAATTGGATAGCTTAAAGACGAATAAAGATTGCGATAAAATAGAAGTTATTTTGCCTAAAATAAAACCACTCTGTGTTCAAAAATGCACGAATTTAGTAAAAAAGCTAAAAAAATTGACTCAGAAAATAAAGAAATTGCAACGAAAGCATACCCAAACAAGAAAGGAAGAACAAATATTTAAAAAAATATTTATTGTGATTGTATTGACATTTGTGTATAAAATTATGACTGTAGATAATATATATTATGAAATATTATTATTTTTAATCTTTGTTACTGACATGTCTTTAAAATTTATTTGCTATGTTGGGTATATTGTGACTTGGGCATTGGATTATTTTTAATTATCATTTTTTTTATTATTATCACCATTGTATATCTTATATTTGTGTTTATTGTATGTTGTTCCGTTTTATTTTAAATTGATATTGACATTATTATTATTATTTTATATATTAGTTTGACATAATTTGTAAATATAAATCTAAAATTGCATGCTTTTAAGGCAGGATACATTGAGACCATTACATAATATTATATTTACCATCTTGTATACATTTCGTGCAATAAATGAATTTGATTGATTTGATAAGAGGATAAAAGTAACAAGATATTGTTCTTGAAAATACTTCATACAAATTGTCTCAAAAAACTGAAAAGGTAATAATATGAAATCTTATGTTCTAGTAATAACTAATCTTACTTATTGCTTGCTTCATTTTGAGGGCTACAGATAATATTTACCATCGCTTTAAATTTTCATACATTTTGTAAGAAGTAGTTTCTAGGAAAATTTCAATATTTAGAGCTTCCTTAGTGACTTGTCACTTCGAGATTTCTGTAATTCCTTATCCGATTCTTTATTTTGATATATCGAATAAAAGCCACTAAAATGTAAAAGTTTTTCAAAAAATCTGCCTTAAATTTAATTCTTCTATGATTTTTTTGAGAAATTTTGCAATTTAGGTTGTAGGTATACATAAAAGTTGCCCAAATTTGTTACTTAACCTCTTATATTCTTTTAATGTGATAAATTATAGTGTCCGACCGAAATTTCGGTTTCGGTTTCGGCCAAAATTGGCCAAAACTTTTGCCGAAACCGAAACTCCTTTCGGAAGTTGTCGTGCACGCTCGGCTAGCTTCGTTTCTTGCGACAACGCTTTGGCGGACGACTAAAGCCCATTTCACACGTCGCTATATAGCGCTATATAGCTTCACATAGCGCGGCATAGCTTCAGTACAAATCGGCATCCGTCACACACGTAGCTATAAATGACATATAGCGCTATATCGCGCTATAATTTACAGTTGATGCGTAGAATCCGCCATTTTTCATTTTGACTAGGTGATAAAATGACTAAGCCGTTTTGTATTACGGAGACAAAAGAAAACAAACTCATATTACCTACGCGATATATTAAACTAAATAGTAGCAAATGCTTAACCGCTGTGTAACAAATTAGAAAAAAATGTTTTTTATTTTTATTAAATATTTTGTTGTGTTTACAGTTCTTTGTGTTAGTATTTCGAAACAAATTAATTTAATTTGTATTTTAAATTTCACCTCCTATTTACTTGTAATAGATGCTCATATTATGCATAATGATTATTTGTCCGAATAACTGAAAGCTTTGAATACCTTGCAGTAGACTTTCGCTTAACCGGCTAAGTCAAGCTAAAAATGGCTACGCATTTTTTTTTTATCTAGTTCAAATGGAATTTGCCAAATTGTATGGTTTTACAGCAACATGGCTGTTGACAATGTCAATTTTGAGTCTTATACAGGACGTGTGAAAAAATTCATGATTTTTTTTTCACATTTTTAAAAAGTACGTACCAGGAGTTTGCCATGGTTTTTTTTTTACAAAAGTGATTGTCAGTTAAAACTGTAATAATGCAAACACATTGTTTCAAGGGTTTTGTAGGTACCTCTAAAGAAAAAAAAAACAAATCATTATTTTTAGTTTTTTTTCGACATTTATGCTCGGAAATGGATCGTTTGGAGTTCTTCTTGTTTTTGTCATATTCTCTATTACTGGAAGTCATGACCCCTCCTTTGTAGGATTCGATTTCTGATGATGGAGTGCTATCTGGGTTGGTTGGATGCGATTTTCATGGCCAGGAGCCACGAGACAACAGGACAACAGCAACAGCGTCATCTTAGTCGAGCACGGGGCAGGCTGAAAATCAGCGCTGTGCAGGACCTCCCTGCCCAGCATTATGCTGAGCCTATTCCATTTATCAGTGTAGGTACCTATTGTTTATATGTTGTTTTATTATCTTCTGTTCGTATCTCATACTAACATGTCACTATATTTATGTGTATAATTTTTCATGTATGTACTTTTTGGAACTGATAATAAATATATTTTTATCTTATCTTAACAGGAACTTCGAGGGTGGTGCGGATCTGATCTGACCAGCACATCGGACCGCCTTGGGACCGCTTTCCTTTGATTTTGCCCGAAACAATGACCATCTCTAGATTTCCATCCATGCCATTTGGCCAAAGTACTCGAGAATTCTCTGATAAAGTCGGTCAAATCTAACTCAAATCGATCTTATTCGATGAACTCTCATACTTTTAGTAAACGATGATAATTTCGAATAAAGTTTTCTTCATTTCTTGAATTCTGGATTTCTTGATACGTCAAGAAATCGTTGAATCGTCATTTTTTTTTTAAATTATACCAGGAGCAGACTGGAACGAAACCAAAATCAAGGAAAAAAGAAACATCCTTTATGTAGAAAAAATTGTCAAATTCATTTGTTTAAGTAGTGTTGGGGAATCATTGTGGAACTATATGCAATCAAGTGATTGAATCTCCGTTCCTACTTCTGGTACTCCTGGTACCTACTTCCTAAAAAATATTAACTAGCTTTTAACTGATGAAAAGTGGTCTGTTAAGCACAAACGTGCGTGCATATATGAAAGTGCATAAAATAGACCCCGCATGGGAAAAAAAAACTGTTGTGCCCTTTTTGAAGACTGAACCACGTTAATATTAAGAGAGAAGAGAGATAGAGAGGAGCAGCGGTTACAGATTTCCAATTTAAACGCCGTATTTTTCCCCTTAAGGGCAGATTTCTGGAATAATAATATTTTATACGTAATTTTATACGCAACATGTTGATAACATTTTTTCATACAAGTATGTGGCAAGTCCAACTTGCACTTGTTTGTTTTATTTTGAAATAATATTAATTTTCTTTATTTTTGTATTAATAAACCTATTCTAAATGCACTCAAAGCATTCATTGACAAGTTATTCCAAATATTTGAGTGCGTTTGTAAAGAGGAAAAAAGTAGTCATTAATATCACTTGATTTGTGAAAAAAGGAATGTTAATGTCACTTGATTTTATTTCAAAGATCGACTCAAGATTCAATCACAAAGAATGAACTATTAAAAAATATAGTTCCGATCAGTAACCCGGCCATCACTAAAAATAATATAGCACGGCATAGCGAGGTATAGCAAGGCCTTGCGATACGATACTATATGGTACCAGGAGTCATATAGCAAGATATAGTATAGCGCCGTGTGTAATGGGCTTAATTGTGATATATATAGGTTTGTTAATTTTAAATGTGTGATTTGATATTATCTTTGTTGAGACTGGAACTAAGCGTGTAATAGCAATTTCAGTAATTAATTTTTTTATATAGAGGAACCTAAAAGAGATTGATAATTCTTGTAAGTACAAATAGACCAGGGTAGATCCCTCTAAAAATAATAAAAAGTGAAAAAAAATAATAGTAGGATGAAACCCATTAGAAAAGGAGGGGAATATTATAAAAATAAAAGGAAAAATAATTTACGGGCGATCTGAGGTCGGGAAGGGGATGAGGGTGAGTTTTTAAGGGTAAAAAACGGTTTTTCTCGATTTCCGGCAAAACTAAAAGTCCTATCGAAAAAAATCAAATAGCAAAGTTGTAGGTAATATCAAGATCTAAAACTTTTGTATACACACTTTTTTCACATAACCTCAAAATTTATGTGAAAAATTCAAAAAACCAAGTTTTTGGTTTTTTATTTTTATCTTTTACAAAAAATATATTTTTTAAACGAAATTTGGTGAAAACTTACCTTTTTATGTCCCAAATACCCTGTAATTTATTTGATTAAAAATATTTATTTTTCACCTTATTTTGAAATAATATCGAAAAAACACCCTAATTTTCAATCGAAAATTCACCCGTCAAAATATCAACTTTTTTCAAAAAGTTCGTATGGTTTCTGTTCGTTGAAATCTCTACTTTCCGATGGTGAAAAAAAATATACATGTTACTACAGTAAATCTTCTCAGAAAATGCAAAAATTAAAAAAAAAATTAATTCGATTTTTTTTAAAAAATGAAAAAATTACACTGTATCAATTATTATGGTTTAAAAAATATCAATTGGCAAAAATTAAATCATCTTTCGTTTCGGCAAACCTCCCACCCACAGAAGGAGCAGCAGAAAAACATTGTTACAGGGCATTTTATCAGCTTCAAACTTGGTTGGGTAACGAACTAACAGCAACAGATTGGGGCTGGTAGCAATTTCAACGAGGAATTATGCCCAAATTTACACAAAAAGAATTAATTCCGGAAATATTGCTCAAAACTATTTGCTGCAGCTGTGAAACTGGATGTAACAGTTTAAAATGTGGTTGCCGAAAACATGGTTTAAAATGCACAAATTTATGTTCAAACTGTCATGATAATATGCCCTGTAACAATGTTGTTCTGCTGCTCCTTCTGTGGGTGGAAGGTTTGCCAAAACGAAAGATGGTTTAATTTTTGCCAATTGATATTTTTGAAACCATAATAATTGATTCAATGTAATTTTTTCATTTAAAATTTTTTTTTTTCGAATTCCAGGTTTTTTGAATTTTTGCATTTTCTGAGAAGATTTACTGTAGTAACATGTATATTTTTTTTCACCATCGGAAAGTAGAGATTTCAACGAACAGAAACCATACGAACTTTTTGAAAAAAGCTGAAATTTTGACGGGTGAATTTTCGATTGAAAATTAGGGTGTTTTTTCGATATTATTTCAAAATAAGGTGAAAAAATAAATATTTTTAATCAAATAAATTACAGGGTATTTGGGACATAAAAAGGTAAGTTTTCACCAAATTTCGTTTAAAAAATATATTTTTTGTAAAAGATAAAAATAAAAAACCAAAAACTTGGTTTTTTGAATTTTTCACATAAATTTTGAGGTTATGTGAAAAAAGTGTGTATACAAAAGTTTTAGATCTTGATATTACCTACAACTTTGCTATTTGACTTTTTTCGATAGGACTTTTAGTTTTGCCGGAAATCGAGAAAAACCGTTTTTTACCCTTAAAAACTCACCCTCATCCCCTTCCCGACCTCAGATCGCCCGTAAATTATTTTTCCTTTTATTTTTATAATATTCCCCTCCTTTTCTAATGGGTTTCATCCTACTATTATTTTTTTTTGTTTTAAAAATTATCGACCCTGGTCTAAAATAGGTACAAACCAAAGTATTAATTAGTAAGATTTCAAAATACTAAATACTAGTATTTTACCCGTATGTCCCCGAGCGGCTCGATCGAGCCGCACCTGCGCATGCGAATTTGAACTTTATTTTAAAGAAGCTAGAAATAATAGATGTCAATTTTGATTTGAACTAGAAGTTTTTCCTGGATCAAGGGATTAACCCCTATTTCATTAATGAAACAGTAACAATTAGTGATTTGATTATAATTGATAACTGATAAACATTTTGCTATAAGAAGATAATTTAAATAAATAGGCCAAGCGCTATTCAGACTACGCGCAATGTAGGCTTCCGTAGAACTGGAAAATCGTATATCTACTGCCTTAATTTTCATTAACGAAATCTTTAAAACTTATGAAACTATCTTAACCCCTATGGTTTTCCTGGAAGGTTCATGGTTGAAACTATATTCGTGATTTTAAACAGTATTTGAAAGCCAATAGTTTAGATTTTAGAGGGCGGGGGACGCCCAAAATAAAATTATAATTGAATATATTTCAAATGAATCATCGAAAAATTTCCTTAGAAATATGTCCTTCATTAAAATACCTGTTCAACAATACCCCAAATGATGGGATTATCATCCCCATTTTACAAGTTTGGGAGGTACCCTAAATTAATTGGTTTTACCCTAATCATTGCCCTCTTCTGTGCAAAATTACAGTTTTCTAGGACTTATAATTTCTCCGTAAACCCGCTGACAGACGGACGGACAGACAAAGCAAAACTATAAGGCTTCCTTGTTGACTACGGAAGCCTAAAAATAATAAAAATATTATTGATATATTTTTTATATTACAATTGATACGTACAACAAACTTAATGATAACAACAAACTTTATATTATGCTGTGCTTCCATTTCATGTCCTAATTAATGCAGAATAATGGGTAAAATGCACCAAATTTCAGTATTTTAAAGATTTTTTTACTTGACCACGTGAGTTTCGGTTTCGGTTTCGGCCGAAACTAAAGCCTCGGCCGAACTTTCGGTTTCGGTTTCGGTTTCGGCCGTAAAACCAGTTTCGGTCGGACTCTAATAAATTAGATTTATTTTGATTAATTAAAATAATATTCTGATATTTTGTCCACGTAATGAGATAATAAAAAAATACACAGGGTTTTCTTTATGGTTTTTTTTTTTTAATATTTCGATTTATCGAAATAATTTAAATTTCTCGAAAACCGTACATTTTCGCGGAACATAATATATTGCGCTCAAAACATGGCCAATGACCTCCCCAATAAGGCCCTATACACCAATGCACTGAATACTGAATAACCAAAAACCCTGTATAATAGGAGGAGGGGAAGACGCCTGTACGAGAATCGTCTTCTGCCCATAGGTGGCGAACAGCGGATGATAGGCGCGGGGGCCCTTAATCCGCATTGAACTATTCGTCACCATCGTTCGTGGGAACGGCCGAGCACTCACGGTCGTTCCTGGCCCCTGGCCCTTCCCTGATAGGAGGGGCGGAAAGGTATAGGTGGGCGGTCGTCGATGGAGGACTGGACGTAAAGGCTACGCCGGTTTCCCAGGCCTCCAACACAAAGACGATGCGGGAGTGCCGCTGAGTTGTTTTAGTGGGTATACCCGTGCAGACGTCCTGCACGGGGAGTCTCACATAACCCTCCTGCCCCCGACGGGAAAGTACGCGTAATGCGTTTTTTCTCAACGTCAACAAAAAAAAAGTACCTACTACAACAAAAAATATATTTGAGTCTATATTTTTAACTAAGATATTTAAATTGCACTATAACAAGTGAATTAAATTAAAAAAACCTCAACGCAATTTATAATTGACAAATTTAAGTGTTCATAAGCGTTTCACTATAAAGTGTGTACCTACCCCCGGCTTATAGTTGTCCCTCCCGGTGAAATTAATTGGTGTATTTGTTTTAAATTTAAAGAGATATTTAGCTTTTGAGATTGTCGCAAAACTGGCGTTTTTTCTACAGAATTTAAATTTATGACTTTTCTTAAAATATATTTAACCTTTAGAGGAAATATTCATAAATTATATTAGTTATTCTAAATTATATTGAAATTTTAAAAAACATCAAAGGTAGTTGGCAATTCTTTTCTCAGCAAGTTTGATGCAGTAAGAGTAGACGACCATGGTAAGTATTAAAATGTGGAACACTTAAATTGGGTCTTTGTTTTTCTGATTCTCGTGGTAAGTAAATTATAGTCCCCAACTGCTAAGTCAATTTAAACTAATTGTATCCAGCAACACAGAGGATGTAGCCCTTTACCCAGGCAAATGGACCGATGGGGGCTGACAACGATGATGAACCAGTAAAATAGCTAGCTATACCAGATTTATTGTAACAACGCGTAAGTACATAATATTTCAATTCTGGTAAATAGTAAGGTATTAAAAAACTTACAGCTTTCAGGGAATGTTCTCTTTCAACACCAGTCCTCTACCTTCACCTTAGAACACTTTTTCACTATATATTTTTTAAATGGATGTCACTGTTTTTTAATAAATCACAATTTTGAGGAGACGCGCAAGATGAGATCTTCCTGACTAATCTGATGGCTTTTTTCCCTCCAATTTTTTCATACGGATCCAGAGACTACGACAATGGAGTTGCCATTGTTTAGATCTTTCCAAAAATGTTTATTTGTTTCACTATAAATGATGTTAAAATAAATGCAAAAGTTAAAAGAGAAATTTATAATATTATGTTATTTAGTGTGGTAATAATAATATACATGTTTCCTATCCACCGAACCTCTCTGCAGTGCTTAGTAGAATAGGGAAACTAAAGTATTGTTGTGGTGACATGCGCACTGTATAATTTATTACGGGACGCGACCTGTTGATAACGTCGCATCGCTACTGTCGTATCGAAAACAATGGTGCGTGGCGGCAGTAAACATTTGTAGTACCATTTTCCGCCACTAGATACCTTAGTGGCACTTTTTTATGTAATAAATCACAGACCAACAAACTTTCGAACCATTCAATCAAGACGATATAAATTCAATATATTATTGGATGCATTCGCATATTTTACAGCTGCGCCCAGCGGTATTACTGATAATAAGTAAAGTACTATGCAATGTTTTCATGTACGCTATATTCATACCATATTTAACTCCATCCGGCGCAGGTTAGGCGGGAAAGATGAACCTACTGTAGACAGATAATATAGCTCTCCTGAAAAACTTAAATTTTAAGGGTGTTATTAATACGAATAATGTAATACGTGAAACGGATTTATTGAATCTGATTTAATACCTCGAACATCGTTGAAAAACAGAATCATGAGCATGCAAACATTACGACCGGCCTCTGTGTGGAGGATTTTACTTCATGACGCTACTTTATTAATATTTGATTAATACACTTTATATATTGCATCAAAATAGCCCAATAACATGTTATCCAGTGTCACAAAAAGGTTTGCAATGCTGCAGACGGTGAACATGCCCATCAAGAACTTCTACAAGATATAACTAAATAAATGCCTATTTCACGTTAGAAATAACTGTAATAGCGCATTTTTTAGAGTTGCATATTTTAATAAACTCATGAATATAAGACAAATCTCATTGTAGGAAACCTAGTTAGGCGACAATACACTTTGGTAGGTAGTACTAGGTAGCCCACAATGTGAAATGTCTGTATATTTTTATAAGTTCAATAAAGCAGCGAGATTTCTCTAAAATTCGCGCTAATTCGCTTCCAAAAGTGAATCAGCCCTACAACCACAGCTACAAAACGTCTATTGTGTGGCTGTGGCAATTTTTATTTACAAAGTCCTTTTGATAATTTATTTTGTCTGAGAATTTGACAGTGCATACAGTGGTATTGATTGACACTAAATCTCCACTCAGAGCCAGGTGAGCACTTATTATATCGTGAAATAATAAATGTGAATGAATATCACAGTAATCCTGCAAATTTTCATAATTACCTACAAAGACGATATAATTACATACATAGATATTAATCGTTAGCATTTAAAGTGAATATTTGTTTGCCCTTCATCTCGTCCCCCGAATGTATTCGAAACTACATTATCCAATATAGGAAAATACACTAACCCAATATAATATTGGTGGTGAATTTACTGGCAGGTATTAACATGTTTATAAGCCCAACTTTACAACTACATACCATAATATTACAAAAGGCAAATCAAAGTAACAGCCTGTTATAATATAAAATCAAATATACTAATCCTAGAACACTCTACAGCAATGCATCAGTAAATGAATCGACAATCCTCATGGTGGGGCTATTGGAGACACCTCGTTACTTCGAGGCTTTTCTACTCGTACACATTCCTCAATATTACAATTTAAAAAACCTAGAACCGGTGTTTTACCTAACTAACGATTCCTTTAACTTTTATTTATCATTAATAAAGTGAACATCCAAGTTATTCCTCAATGTGTCTACATAGAAATCACTAAGCATGAAAATATTCAGGTAATAATTATTTATTATTAAGCTTATATGATTTCAGAATAAATCAACTAATATGCTACATGAATTTGAGGTTACTACAATATGTAATAATAATATTATTAATTATCATATAAGACACCTGCATCTTTACAAAGTTTATACAATGATTGGTCACAAATGAAATCTGACAAACACGGAGGGCGCTACAATCACACGCATACGCTCAGTGCACACTTAATAACTATACAAATAAATTTGCTAGGAAAATATTAAGACAGTTACTTTACAATAAACACATTGCAAAACACTGTAACCTTACACAGAAACATAATAAACAACAAAAATCTGACTCTTGGTTAATATAAATAATTATTAAATTTTTAATCAAGATGCTGTGCTCAGATAAATTTGACATCTAAATTATATTACAAAATAATTTAGATGTCAAATTTATCTGAGCTTTTGTAGGTAGATATATGGTTTGGTTTGGATTTGCGACAAATACAACTAACCGATACAGTTAGTATTTAAGTTTTATTAACTCAGTAGTTCTGATTTGACACGTGTTTTGTAACAAAATACGTAAATTACACGTTCAAATTTATCAGAGCACAGCACAGAAGTCACATTACACTGAATATAAAGAACTCGATATCGATAGTGAATGAAATCTATGTTAAATGTCATAATTGTTCCTAAAGGTTTGCGCACAGCACTTGCGCCTTGTTTCCTACTTATCTATACTTATATTACTGCAATTTCACATAACCCATCATTCGCTTCCTTAACGGTACTATACATATAAATCGAGATGTATTGTAACCGACACACGTCGATCAATTTGGTCGCATCGAATTCAAATCGACCGATTCGATTATTACAATGTAACATCAATTATATAATCACACAACACATCAGAGCCTCGATTCTGTTACTTTACTAGTTCTATTCTACACTTCGATGGGATGTCAGATGTGTCAATGGAATAATGGTATTCAATTTGTACTAAACAGATATTTTTAAAGATGAGAATTAAGGCCTGTTCACGTCTGTGCAATATTATAACGCAGGCGGTATCAAACAATATAGAAATTTTCTATGCAGTTTTGTTTCGCGAATATCGCTCAGATTTGAACAGGCCTTAATTTACTGAAGTTATTAGGTAAATTATAGCAATTAGACAAAATAACAACCTGAACATGAAATGGAAGTGACTTAAAAACAACGTTTGACGTATTTGGAAGGTTATTGCTATTCAAGCCACTAACATGGCTGACATTTACTAGATTTTAATCTGCGGGTCTGTTCACGCGTTTTAAATTTTATTTAATATAATTCCAAGATGTAATTTTCAAGGTGGCTTTATGTATTTATAATATGTATTTAAAAGATAAATACATAATATATAAGTATATCTGTAACCTTGCCACCAACAGTATTAGCACTAGCATTGAACCGCTTAGCTAAGGGATGCTTAGAAATGGAGCTGTGTGAAATGCCCTGCTATATTTATTGAATCCATTGACAAACTGTGATTCCACCGAACGAAACGAACAGTGGTAAAGTTAGAGAATCGAGTCCCAGTAATCTTTCGATCTAAATTACATAGAAAGAGAACGGAATGAATTATATTTGGGAGTGGGGGTGTGCCCTCAGTGCAAGCGAGGGATGAATGTCGCGAGGGTTGGAGGGCGATGCCGGCGACTGTTCGGTGCGCCGGACCACGCCGCCCCAACACAACTCCTATTCATCCGACATGAACGAGTTCTGGGACTTGAGCTCTTCCAGCCGCGATATCTGCTGCCTCAGGTACATTATCCTGACAATACACACACATTATCATCATTATATCCTTTACATCTACTAACGGGGCACGGCGTGCGGGCTCTTACGTCATGTCAACACTATACTACTGTCATCCCATACATTCTCAAATGTAAAATGTATGGGATGACAATAGGGGATTCTACAAGATTAAAAAAATATATGAATAGTCCGTTATTTTAATAATAAAAAATATTCTCCCGCACGTCATACAAGGAAAATAGTCCGGTCACTGTGTCACACCGTGCGTCGCAGTATCAGATTATAAATTATAATAGACGTTAGAAGAACTTTGTCTAATGTGCATACCGTACGCTCGCTTCACCACAGTTTTGCCTACTCGAAGAGCCTACTGGCTATCGCGCACTGGTTAACACTATTAACCAACAAAATTAAAATGTTCTTAGAGTAGTAGTCTTAGAGTCATAGAGCGGTAGAGATAAAAAGACATGTTTCAACTTTGTCGCATAATCCACTAGCACGTTACACGACAAATTTAAGAAACGTCTCTTAACTTTAGCACTCTTTGACTCTAAGAACATTTTATTTTTGTCGGTTGATAGTGATGGTCGTCAGTACGTGATAGCCAATAAGCCCTCTGGTCGGGTTATAACCGTGTAAAATTGAGTCAGTTTTACCAACCACACACACGGTGTTCTGTATACAAGCCGGCCTACGTTGGCTACATTGTGGTGAAGCTTGAACTTGTGGTACAGGTCCATAATAATAGACCATTCCGCCTTTGGGCACTAGTTTGCGGAAGTGTCGTTAGTATCATATTCCCAAAACAAAACTTGATGCTTTGAAAAATAATTTAACACAAGTAAATATTTGCGCGAAATAAAGTGCAGTCTTAAGAATTAAACACTGCGGCACAGTGTGGCAGAGGCCTAACGCAAAGCATAAAACAAATGACAATATTATGATCTAAATAGAAATGTTGACGAAACTGTGATGAGATGGATTTAGGAATATGGGACACATTTATTGCGTAGTAAATTTGCTTACGGCATAAAAAAATAATGTAAGATCTAAATAAACAATTATGGACAAAACGCAAGCGTCTATTTACTAAAGCGTGTCCTAAAAACATAAATTATTAATAATCTTGACTTTCACGCTTTAACTACTCAACCGATCACCATGAAAAGTTATATTTTATGAAGTATTTGTTAGTACGTAGTGTAGCAAACAACAGTATTTCTGTGTGTGATGAATATACTTAAAAAAGTATTAGGTATCGCTTTAACATCAGACAAAATTTGTTTTGGTATCTTTAAAATAAAATTTGCATTTGCATAAAATACAGCGACAAAAAGCTTAATGGCTTATAATTAATATCATAAACACTTACTAGCCAGCTCTTTAGAATTAATCAAACTTATATTCTTAATGCGAAAGTTTGTGAGTGTGTATGTTTGTTACTTCTTCACGTCTAAACCGTTTGAGCTGAATTTTGGTATAGAGATAGCTTAGACCCTAGAATAACACATAGGCTAGAGTACAGCGGGTAAAACCGCTGGGCGCAGCTAGTTAACCCGTATGTCCCCGAGCGGCTCGATCGGGCCGCACCCGCGCGTTCGAATTTGAACCCTATTTTCAAAGAAGCTAGAAATAATATATAAGTCAGGAAAAGTAACTGCGATCCATATAAGACATATAAGAAATGTTGCCGGAGAAGGTGGTAGCTTAAAATGTTATAATTTCGGGCTTCAGTCTGTTATTTACCTTTCAAGTGAAAACGTCAAATCTATGTGAAAATATTTTCGTTTTATGTCTTATTGATCATACCAGAATGTGTTATGATATGGTGCAGGAGCCACACATAACTGAAGTGTGTTAAGGGATCACTTTTTGCTGTTAAATAAGCGCAAAAATATGAAAATATAATATTGTTACATAAATGTTCAAAAACGTCATTAACCCTTAAAACTTGTCAAAATGGGTAATTGTCAAAATCAAAATGGAGTGTTGACAAATTCAGAGCATGCGTACTACAGTTCCCAATGAAAATGCCGCACAATTTATTTTTTAACCAATCAAGACCATATATTGATAAGATTCGTTTTTTTAAATTTAAGTCACGTGATTTCTCGATGAGCCACTTTTTCGGCGGAATTTGTTAGCAATTACGTACACCTGCTGCCAGTGTCAATAGATGAGAGTAAATATCCGCATCGAGTCACCACTGTTATTCGTTGCGAATATTTTTCTCAACCAGTCAGTGTGACAGGATTCGGTGTGACTCGATGACATAGGCGGATTTAGGGGGGGGGCCGGGGGCCATGCCCCCCCCCCCCAGAAGCATTGTGGAGTTACGAATTTTGAACATATTTCATGGTCAAGATATTTTTTTTTTCTCAGCGCTCGCAGCAAGCTACTCGCGCACTTATTATTAAGGGTATTTGAACTTTCAAACTGTTCAGAGCGAGCTAAACACACACTTTTTGGAGTAAAAATTATAATATTTTTGCCCGTCTGCATCTTGTCCCCCCCAAAACCAAATCCTGGATCCGCCAGTGCTCGATGATAACATACCAATAACACACGCGCAATGTACAGTCAACTACAAAGAGATGTATCCATGTTAGGCTTACAAAATCAAGTAAATTTTCATTTGCCACAATGAACTACCCTTGGTTCGTGACATTTCTAGTAGCAATCAAACTTTATATTATCATCAACTCGTTTAATATGCAACAATGATGTATCCCACTACTTTTCCTTAGGCGATACATAATAATAGCATTTAAAATGAATCGAATATAGTATAAGATTTGGTGGATACTGAAAATGTCACGAAGGGTAAATAATTTTTGCATACTAAAAGTTGCTTCTTTTTGTAAGACTAACATGGATACATCTCTTTGTAGTTGACTGTATATTGAAGTTGTCATCAATCGTAGCGGGTGAGAATTAGCCAATAGGCCTCAGGCTTACTAAAACAGTTACATGACTAAATCCTAATGTCCCTTATTGAGGTGGTTAATGACTGCTTGAATATCCTCCTTCAGAATGGAGACGAGGGCACGTTTCTGCTTGCAATCCTCGCGGAGCACCTCAAAACCTTGTTTCTTTAGGTTTTTCATCAACTCTGTGGTTCTTTCACGAGATCTGAGTGATAAAGATATTACAATTTTAATTTTAGCTATGCCCAGCGGTTTCATCTCTAAAAAGTGTAAGTGTTATGTGTTACTCGAAGGTTTAAGCTACCTTTATACCAATTTCAATCGATTTCAATTGTAATCGGTTTAGGCGTGAAGAGGTAACAAGCACACACATCCTGTAGTCCAGTAAAAGAAGGATTGTGAATGGAAAAGTCGAAAGCAGAAAAACTAACTTTGGGACTTTGTTTGGACTAACTAGTCCAGTTAGGAGATAAACATACTAAAAGTCCCCGACCCCTCCGAGGTGAGCCCATTGGTGAAAAATGGGCCGAAGGCCCATTTTTAGGTTTTTTGCTTATTTTTTAAAAACTGTGCGTCGTAATAGTTATTTGTTATACAAGAGTGCAAAGTTGCTTTTTTTACCGCGTGCTCAGTTTGTATGACCGAGCAAGCGAAGGATTCTAAAATTAAATCACGAGCGTAGCGAGTGATTTAATAATTAGAATCCTGAGCGTTAGCGAGGGAATCAAAAGAGCACAAGGTCAAAAATCTTTGCACTCGAGTGTGACACATAATTTTTCATCCCCCCTCAGCGAGGAAATAACTCAATGCTAAAAGTTTTTTTTTTAATTATTCTCACCATGGATGCGCACAGTGTTGCCAGTGCACTATCTTCAAAAATAACCAGTATTCAATTTTAATTTACGTAGGTACGCTTACTTAGAGTCCTTTTCACGAAATAGGTCTCACGGAATTTAGCGGAACTAATTTTTTATTTTATTATTATTGGACTTCATATTTTAAATCATTTTTATTTGTTACATAAAATAAATACCTTTTTGATTAAGAAATTAAATATGAGAAATTATGAGGCGTTAAAAAGGTAAAGGTATTTAAACTTTTAAAATGTGCAATAGTGGCGTCCCGCAAAAAGGTTTCCTTTCGTGAAAAGCACTCTACCTATTCGTTTTAGTGATTATTTTCTCATTTTCAGTTTATTACAGTGAGAAATCGTTAATAAAAAAGTTACTAAAAAGTAATACTTAGAAAAAATCTTGCTACTAACTAAATAAAGTTATAAAATATTGGCTTATTCTATTAGCAGAGTTAATACTCTGCTAAATTAACTCAATTATTATTTACTATTACAGTACTATATAATTCATTAAAAAAACATTATTGCCTCGAAATGTAACTTATATCTAAGCAACTAACGTAAATATAGTTCAAAAGAAACGTAATATGTTACAAAAGTAACTACTGGTAAGACTGATGGTGCGCCCAAAGCAAATTAAAAAAAAAAGTTTACTAAAGAGGTTCTTACTCCGAGTTTTTAACAAATTTAAAAAAGTTGTACGCTTATTTCGGTACCATAGAGGTGGAAGTAAATAGGTTTAATTATGTTTTTGTCTCTAGAGGGTAAAGTTAATTTGAATTTCTCTAGAGGATAAAATGGACTTTTCCGAAATAAGCGTACAACTTTTTTAAATTTGTTAAAAACTCTGATTAAGAACCTCTTTAGTAAACTTTTTTTTTTAATTTGCTTTGGGCGCACCATCAGCCTTGCCAGTAAGTTACTTTTGTAACATATTACGTTTCTTTTGAACTATATTTACGTTAGTTGTTTAGATATAATTTACATTTCGAGGCAATAATGTTTTTAATTAATTATAATATATAGTACTGTAATAGTAAATAATAGTTGAGTTAATTTAGCAGAGTTAATAGAATAAGCCAATTTTTTATAACTTTATCTAGTTAGTAGCAATATTTTTTCTACGTATTACTTTTTAGTAACTTTTTTATTAACGATTTCTCACTGTAATAAACTGAAAATGAGAAAATAATCACTAAAACGAATAGGTAGAGTGCTTTTCACGAAAGGAGACCTTTTTGCGGGACGCCACTATTGCACATTTTAAAAGTTTAAATACCTTTAACTTTTTAACGCCTCATAATTTCTCATATTTAATTTCTTAATCAAAAAGGTATTTATTTTATGTAACAAATAAAAATGATTTAAAATATGAAGTCAATAATAATAGAATAAAAAATTAGTTCCGCTAAATTCCGTGGGACCTCTTTCGTGAAAAGGACTCTTAAGTAAGCGTACCTACGTAAATTAAAATTGAATACTGGTTATTTTTGAAGATAGTGCACTGGCAACACTGTGCGCATCCATGGTGAGAATAATTTTAAAAAAACTTTTAGCATTGAATTATTTCCTCGCTGAGGGGGATGAAAAATTATGTGTCACACTCGAGTGCAAAGATTTTTGACCTTGTGCTCTTTTGATTCCCTCGCTAACGCTCAGGATTCTAATTAATAAATCACTCGCTGCGCTCGTGATTTAATTTTAGAATCCTTCGCTAGCTCGGTCATACAAACTGAGCACGCGGTAAAAAAGCAACTTTGCACTCTTGTATAACAAATAACTATTGTTGTACTACATTATGAAACCTAATACAATTTTCTACTACTTTGGCCTTTACACTTTTTATTTATCTCCAATAGTTGTCCAGCTATGAGCGCATAGGCGGATTTAGGGGGGGGGGGCGGCAGGGGGCCAAGCCCCCCCCCCCCAGAATCATTGTAGAGTTACGAATTTTGCACATATTTCATGGTAAAGATTTTTTTTTTTTCTCGGCACTCGCAGCAAGCTGCTCGCGCACATATTAGCTAGCTAAACACACTTTTCGTAGTAAAAATTACAATATTTTTGCCCGTCTGCACCTTGCCCCCCCCCCCCCAGAACCAAATCCTGGATCCGCCTATGTATGAGCGCATCCAAACATGGTCTATTTTTAAGATAAGCGTCTTCGCGTTTCTTTCAGCATCCACATGCCTCTTTTGAACACTCATTAACTGGACTACTGCCATTATTTTATATAGGTACTGTTGGTAGGCTTCGGTCGTGGCTAGTTATCTCCCACACAAAACCGTGTCACTATCGGTCAATTTGACCGTATTGCGAATTGCGGTATGATGTTCAGTGAAGCCAGGGAAGGATTTATCCCGCCTTCTAGGTTTAGTAGCGTCCGTGGCCCAGTGGTCATGCGTTCGGCTTTTAATCCGGAGACCCTGGGTTCAAACCTCAGTGTATGGCAAAAAGTTCGCCTGGACGCTACCGTGTTTCGGCGCGCACGTGGCACTGTGTGTCCCGGCTGTTTCCTATAAGATATGTAGGAGGCAGTCGTTAGGTCATGTTGCAGGCCCTGTAGTAGGTAATCTCGGCGACCTGAAACTGCAACATATAGGTTCGCCACACAACCTATAAATTGTGATTAGACTCTGGCAGTGTAAGTAGGGTAACCTGTTCTGTTGGAGTATAAACACCAATTATTATTAGTCTACGTCTACGGCCACATTTCCGCTGAACATCACACAAGATCGATTTAAAGATATTTATTCTCAAAAAAGACAATAAACGTCACTTACATGAGAATAATGGTTACTTGTAAATTAACATTATACCGTTCGAAATATAACTTAGTGGTAAGTAATAATTATGTAAATAAAAATAAAAAGATCGTAGTCAAAAGCTAGTATAAAACAAGTGAAATTTAAAAAAACTTTTTAAAAACAAGCTTTTATTATTATTACTATAAAGTACTCGTCAAGACGAATCAAATGAGCCCAAACTCGATGGGGTTACGTCGTTTAATGACGAAGTTTCTATAGCCACCTTCCCGCTTCATCATCAGATCAGCTCCATGTCATAATAATATTGCATTGTCATCCGATTTATGCATGCATGCAAAATTTCAGCTCAACCAGACACCGGGAAGTGGGTCAAATTTAACTTGCAAGATTTGATTACAGACAGACAATAAAGCTTAAATAAAGCAATAAAGCTTTAATAACTCACGCATTAGTGGAATGAATAAACTCCGATTTCAGATTGTCCAATTTAGCAATAAATTTATTGCTTCTCTGGGTTTGTTCCTGCTCCATTATTTTTAATTTCCTTTGTATCTCCACAAATGAATTGCCAAGCCTGGAAATATACAAAGACAAATAAAAGGAATCTTTTGCCCAAATTTTATCATTTTAAGTTCAGGGGTTTTGTCTGTACGATGATGAGTCAGTCAGTCAGATTATCTCTTTAGACAATAGTATAGATAATAATATGTATGTTAATATAGACTAGCTTATATGCTTGCGGCTTTGCCCGTTTGGATAAATACATTATTAGCGAAGATGTACCCATAAAACTTATCCGAGTTCCAAGTTTCAACCTAATCTGTCCAGCGGTTTAAGCCAAGCGTTGATAGTACAGTCAGTCACGCTCTTCTTTTATATACATATTTACACTAGCTTTGCCTAGCTGCATACCTAATATCTGTTATTCCAGAGTCCAAGCTACCTTTACGCTAAATTTCAGCTCAATTAAAATGAAAAATTATAGAATACTGACGTAAAAATATTATAAAATTGCACTAATTTATAATTAAACTAGCTGCGCCCAGCGGTTTTACCCGCAGTAGGTACTTATGTAGCCTATGTGTTATTCCAGAGTCCAAGCTATCCCTATACCAAATTTCAGCTCAATCGGTCCACCCGTTTAGGCGTGAAAGAGTAACAAACACACATCCAGAATCCAGACATCCATTCTTACAAACTTTCCTGTATATAATATAAGCAACATTTAAATTTGTAGATATGAAATGATTAAAAACTTACTTTTTGCTGGTATTTAGATTACTTTCCGGTAAAGTTGTGTCGAGTTTTTCCATTACACCTTGCAATGTATCTTTCACTAAAAGTCTGGGATCGTTTTCTGAAAATATAATGTTTTTATACAATTTATTGAAATTCTATGTTAATTTAAGATTAGACGCGGTATAGCTGCATATCAGATTTTTTTATTAACCCTAATCATGATCTATATTAATTAAAATTAATAAAATTCCTAAATTATAATTATTTAGGATACCAGAACGTCCAATATTTCAAGACATTAATGTTTGACAAACCATTAGATTTAGTAAAATTTACGTGCAAAAGTGCTGTTTATATGGCTTATTTGAATTTAATTTTTTAACATCACTTGTAAAAATTACTTCCAAAATAGTAAATCATAGAAATTACATCCACATTTTAGTGTGAAATAAGAACCAAAACTTTTCAACCTGTGATCCTAATTCATCGTCATTATGGGTAAGTACAACATATACTTATTTTTTGGTCGAATTTTAATAACCATGTATCACTCTTATTCTGGCGCATCGCCGGCCGCTGCCGCGGCTGATGGTAATTATAAATTCCTAACATTTTAAAAAATACATTGTTATTGGTAACCGTCAAATAAAAAAATAACAATAACTACGACTACAATAGATAAAAATAAATTACCTTTACTCGTTGATGGTTCGTTAATTCTTCTCAGCCATTCAGTAACACTGCTTGAACTGATGCTTTCTGTAGTCAATCCTGACGCAAATACTTTCTTAGTCATAACAGGACCATCTTTGTATGACTCACTAATCGACGACGTTTCTAGATCTTTTATAGTTTTCTCTTTTTGAAAGACTATGGCAGCGTTAAAGGTACCTTGAAGAGCCTTTTCAGGGTCATCTTGAATTGTTTTAGTTCCAATGGCGGATATTGCATTTAAAGTACCTTGTATTGAATGCCTAGATTCCTTCGCTCTTCTACTGAATGCTGAAGTGCATACACAAGTCTCCGTTTTTGATGCTTTTGTTCCACTATTTGTATTTGTCGAATTGTCGCTTTTTTCATTAGGTGTTTGAATTATGCTCGAAATAGATCTATCTTTGCGTTCAGTTATTCCTATATAACTGTTTCTATCACGTATAGATTTGTGTTTAATTGATTCACGAACGGATCCAATCGAGGATCTTATCAGCCTTCTTTTTGGTGAACTTTTGTCTTTCACTATTTTATTTTTCAATCTTGTTTCGTATTCGTGTTTCGAGGAATTTTATTTAGGTTTTGATTTGATTGTTTCAGTTAGTTTTCGGGTAGAATTGGCTTTTGAAGATGATGGAATTATTAGACGTAAATCTTTAAAAGCCGGACGAGAAACGACTTGGGATCTGATAGACATAGAATGTCTTATAGAATTGTCAGTTTCGGAAGACTTTAGCGAAGGCAAGAATCTGGTTATATCTTCAGGAGAAAGTCTTTGCAAGAGAACAACAGCTTCAGGACTTGAAGTTTCCTTAGATTTTGAACGTTTTTCTTCTAAATCTTTGTTTATTTCTTTATTAATCTTGACATAATAGTCTTTGAGCGAAGAGTCGTCATAGTCATCTAATTCTCGCGGCTGATCAGATTTTTCTAATGTTTGAGTATTAGGCGGGTCTTCGTCCATTTCACCGTGAGCTGTGATACCATCTGTTATAGTATTCCCAGAATTATTTATTTGGGAATCTTCATTTTTGGGATTCTGCGCATTCGCGTTTTTCTTTATCTTTTTTATTTGTTTAGAACACCATTTCAACTGCGTATTAGCTTTCTCCGATCTATTTTCATTGTATTCTTCTATAATTTCTTCGTCGATATCTGTAAACTTGTTCATATCTGTGTGTGTATTTGAGATTTTCTTTTCAATCTTATTTATTTGTTTAGAATGTCTTTTTATATCTTTTCTTGCTTCCTTCGGTGTGTTTTCTTTGTTTTGTTCCATAATCTCTTCGTCAACATCCATATCTAGTATAGCGTTTTGAGTATTATTTGAAATGTCTGCATTAGGATTATCGGCGTTTTTCAATAATCGTTTTAAGTTAGACATATTCGATAGATTGAAAGTATCATCCTGGGGAATTTTATTAGACACTGATTCAATCATTAATGTTGGTAAAGGGCCAAAAGTGCTATTTGTGTCTTTGTCATCAATATCTTGAACATCGTCTTCGTCTTCCACTAAGGCAGGTGTAACCAGTTTATTTTTCTTTATGTTCCCATCTTTAGGATGAACTTCTTGTATAAATTCCATTTGCGGTGGGTCTTGAGGTTTGGGTTCCAAATTTGGTTTTTTTGGTTTAGGTTCATCGTGGACTTCAACCACAGTAGTATTGCTAGCAAGAGGTTTAGCTTCCCTCATCTTCTCGTCGATTAAATCACGTGATGGTTCAATTTTCAAATTAGTTTTACTCCGAGTTTTCACCGGCGTTTTACATTTACGTTGAGATTTTACGTTTTTATCTGCACGTGCGTTTTGTTTCGCCTTAGTATATTTTTTTCCGGTTGAAGAGCTAGTTCGCTGTAACTTCGTATGTTTGAAATCGTTATTACTATCGCTATCGCTGCTAAAGTTATAAACTGTCGCTTTATTAGTTTCAGCGAAAACGATTTTCTCATTACTTTCCAGCGATTTCAAGTTTTCAAAGGCAGCGATCATTTTTAAAGTTCTCGGGGAAGGCGGTTCATCAGTTTTACCACGTTTCTTTGTAAGTGATCTCTTTGGACGATTTTTACGTTCTTTTTCCAAATCACCGTATATGAAACTAGTTGTTTTAGTTTTTTTAGCTTCATAAGTTGATAACGGAGCGTCGTCATCTTCCTTATTAACAGTTATATCTTCTAAACCGCGATTAGACGAATAAAGTCTCTTTTTCCTTTTTATTAGTGGCGTTTCAGAATCTTCTGAACTGATGACCGGTTCTTTTGGGTCTGATATCGGACTATTTCTTTGTTCTAAGTCATTGCGCTCGGGAGAATATAGTTTACGTCTTCGTCTTATAAGAGTTTCATCTGTTGTTTTAACGCTAGCAGAAGTTGGTTTTGTGAAAGAACTAGCGCTTATATCTTCTTCAATAATAACGTTCATTTCATTTTCAACATGTTTATTTATTGCGTGTTTCTTACGACCCTTGGTGACAATTTTTTCTTCGATATTCTCACTGGAAGTATCTTTATTAACATTTCCCTTACTCTTCTTCACTTTCTTTGTTTTTGGAGGGTTAAATTTCAGTTTAATTGTCTTTTTTTCTTTCTGTTTTTTCGCTGTTACTGTTTTTTTATTCGTATCATTTTGGTGTTGATCATTATATACTTTAGTGATTAGGCTATTCAAACATTCCAGAACATCGTTTTCATCGTGTTCAAATGTTTGATCTTTAATAATATCTTTCTTTTTATTAACATCTGGACTCTTTATTTCCAGTTTTTCAACTAAGACAACGGGTACTTTATTTACTTCAGTTGTCTCAGTTTTGGGTTTTTCTTTTTTAGTGTCTTTCATTTTCTTAAGGCATAGGTTTTTATAAAGGCTAGGTTGGCCTAATTTGAGCGTGCTCATAGAATGAAAGCTTCTTTCATCAAATTCGCTAGTCTCTGTGACAGATGAGAGTTGTGGTCGTAAACTAACGACAGGCGTATCTTTAGCGAAAGGATTCGTGCTAGGCAAAGCTTCCAGTTTTTCGTGATGCTGAAATAATGCATAAATATAATATTTTATTGTACACCTCACACAATTTACAGAAGAAACATTAACATTTTGTTCAATTAAATTTTTGTTAAGTTTAGTTTGTGCCTATGTCACTTGCTTATCCTTCAGTATATATGGTATTTAAATATGAGCTAGAATTCTTTACATTAAGAAAATTGTAACTTAAAATTGTTACTTAGTCGGTTTTCGCCTTTCCTTTTGGACGACTACATACTCAGTACAAGTAGGTCTCATTAAATTCTGATATTACCTATGTATTTTTTATGTCAATAAGTAAGAAGACGAGCAAGACGCCCTCCTGCTGTTGGAGATAACGCTGCCCATAATCAGATAATCAGTACAGTGCTACCTAGGATTTCACAATGATATGAAATTCAAGGTGCACTGCACCAACGCTTCTTACTACAGACTAAAGAGTCATAAGTTATTAAGACTCTTCAGCCTAGTAATTTCACTAGCTACAGTGCCCTCCTACTGAAACACAGTAATGTTTGTATAATACTGCTCAGGCGGTAGAATAACTGGCACTGTTGGTGACCTAGACAACCTCCTGCAAAGAAAGTGTACCCCTGGTCACAGATAATACGTGGAATACCTGGTTAAAAAAATTACCTGTGCCAAAGACGAGCTCGAAACAGACAATGGTGTAGCCAATCCACTGCGCTTGCTGGAAACCGCTTGCCCTACAAACATTTTGATATAGGTAATAAAAAAAAAATTCAGGACATTTCACACAGCGCCACCTAACCCCAAGCTAAGCAACTTCATGTTTGTGTTATAGTGGTTAGGATAACGGATACAATACTTTACTTTTCTTTTGTAAATACATACTTATAATATATATTGAAATCACCCAGACCAGAAACAAATGTCCATGGATCACAAACATTTGTCCCATGCGGGAATCGAACCCGCAACCTTCTGCATTGCAGGCGGGTATTAGCCCACCGCGCCACAGAGGTCGTAAAATTCATCTTCATCACCAGCCCACGTTCGTCCACTGCTGGACGGACAACTTGTCAAATTAAAATATATAACATCTTTTACACTACGAATCTATAACTTTTTGGGTATATAATATGAAATGAAATGATATGAGATTAATTTGTCAAGAATGTTGGTACAATGTGATCTTAATACTAAACTTTGCTGTTCCGACAAAACTCTACCTATTGAAGGCATACAAATATTTAAATAAAATTGAAATAATAGTAATGCAATCTAATTGAAGTTAGAAAAATAATTGATAATTGAAAATGTTCATTAATAATAATGTCAAGAATTGAAAAAATGTCAAAAATTATAATAATGAAAAGTATGTACCTAATATTAAACGAATTTACATGTCAAGTTAAATATCATGTCAAAGGGATATGTGGTACATATTATGTAAATATACGTATTATGTAATTATATACGTCAAAAGTTTGTAAGAATGGATGTCAAGATTGTGTGTTTGTTACTCTTTCACGCCTAAACTCGGTAAACCTAAACTCAATAAAACTCGGTAGACCGATTGAGCTGAAATTTGGCATAGAGATAGATAAGACCCTGGAATAACACAGGCTATAGAACACAGCTAGCATATAGTACAAATGTAACTAGCAACGTGTGACTTTAAAAACCTTTTTATCTTGTAAGAATCTCGGCGACCTGAAACTGCAACATATAGGTTGGCCACACAACCTATAAATTATAATGATTTGACTCTGACAGTGTAAGTAGGGTAACCTGTTCAGTTGGAAAATAAACCACAATTATTATTCAAAGTCAATGAAAGTGTGTAATTACTAAAAGACGTGAAGTACTATGTGAAATTAACTTAACTACTCTATATAAATACAATGATACTTAAAATACCTAATGAATTTTAATATCTACACGTACCCATGTTAAAGTTATTTTTATTATTCAGATATTGATATTCACTAACAAAACTAGATATATATGGAAATAAACATTACACAATAAATATGACAACAAAACTGATTCAATGATTTTAGGTTACCTACCGCAACTCGTAAACTATAGCTTTTTACACTACTTTACTCATATATTATTAATAATAAAGACTTGTTTTCATATAAAAATTAAATGAAATATATACCGAAAGTGTGTCGTATATTCTCAGCAGGTATCGAGAAACGGGAGTCTTCGTCCTGATCATAATAAACAAAAAAATGTGTCAAAAGTTTTTTCTTTCTACCCTCATTCTTGATATTTCGAAGAAAAATCAATTTACGTTCCATTTCACGCTAAGTGAATGAGCATTTTATTGAAAGAAAATAAATTTATTGCCAAATTTTACAACATAATTTACTAAATAAATGAAATTAAAAGAAAAAAACATTATATTTGGCAATAGGGATTATTCTCAATTTTAAAATAAATTTGTTCATAGGGATCAATGGAGCAGTCTAGCAGGTAGAATTAGAAGACTTATATTCCCATTTAAAAGTCTAAGAGCAGTCGCTGACCAAAATATAGCTATACAAACGTACAGAGCACTTGGAGAGTGCCTGAATGTCCTCTCGGTCAGAAAATTATTTATATATGAGAGTTTACGACGCTACCACAAAACAATCGTTCCAACTCTACCGGTGTCTAAGAAAAGGGTAGATCGGTGTCCGGTCCCTCAAGTGAGGTCAGTTTTTGCTCATAAACAGTTTAATGTGGTAGCCCCGCTTATATATAATAAAATAAATAAAGAATTTGCTCTAAAAAAGAAAAGTAATAATGAATTTAAAAAACAAATTTTGCCTTGGTTGGCACAATTCGATTATGAGGGTATTGAGAATATGCTTTCAAACTTTAGAATTTAGTATTATATCAGGACAAAAACACACACGCACACACGCGCACACGCGCACACGCGCACACGCGCACACGCGCACACGCGCACACGCGCACACGCGCACACGCGCACACGCGCACACGCGCACACGCGCACACGCGCACACGCGCACACGCGCACACGCGCACACGCGCACACGCGCACACGCGCACACGCGCACACGCGCACACGCGCACACGCGCACACGCGCACACGCGCACACGCGCGCACGCGCGCACGCGCACACGCGCACACTCGCACACTCGCACACACGCACACACGCACACACGCACACACGCACACACGCACACACGCACACACGCACACACGCACACACGCACACACGCACACACGCACACACGCACACACGCACACACGCACACACGCACACACGCACACACGCACACACGCACACACGCACACACGCACGCGCACGCGCACGCGCACGCGCACGCGCACGCACACGCACACGCACACGCACACGCACACGCACACGCACACGCACACGCACACGCACACGCACACGCACACGCACACACACACACACACACACACACACACACACACAGACACACACACACACACACACACACACACACACAGACCGCCACATGTACATTGTAATTTTTAATTTTATTTATGTACTTATGTATTTTCTGTAACATTATGTGGTGTACAATAAAGTATCTATTGTCTTATCTTAATGATACTTCGTCGTATGGTACCCATGAGAACTAGCCAAGTCAAACTTTGGGCTTCAAAATAATATTAATTCTAAGTGATAAGAAGAAATAATATCTTTTAAGTTGTAATAAAATATTTTATGTTGTTGTAAATATTTTTCAGGACTGACCATTGAACTTGCCACCCATTTATATCTCACTTCTTTTGTCGTTGAAGTCAACTACCAAATCATAGGTAACTATGAGTACATACATCGTAATATTGAACTTGGCTCTCTTTTCACATTTATGTTTTTGATGGGATATCATTGCTTTTTGTACAGTACTTTTTAGTATGTAATAGGTTTAAGACACCCAGTCATAATAAGATTAATACCAAATGATTTTTTTATTGCACATCCCCCACCCCACTGCTCCATGGCACGGCCGTCGCACCGCGCACGGCGCGGCGGCCCGTGAGCCTCGCCGTGCTTCGATATACCTATACCTATAATTAATTTAGTACTTATTTATATATAGCATTTATGTGCACTATTGATTTGAATATTGTACCTAATCAATTGATTTTTAAACAATACTAGTTACTGATAAATTTATCTATATTCACCCAGCTATCTTATACCTACCGCCTACTTGGATGGAAATTTAACTTTTTAGATCATCTGGAACTGGATTAGAATTTCGATCAAAAGAAACCTAAGCCGACAAGACTTGTAATGACGACGACTTGGCGGGGGCACTGCCGTGCCCCCAGATACCGCCACATACCTATAATATTATGACTATACGTTACAGGTACGTAGGTATCTAAAATGTTTACACCAACTAGCACCTAAGGCGATATACATACACATTATTTTTATTGTAAACAATGTTAATATTATTACCTCTATGTTACTGAGCCGCCTTGTGCTGGTGAGTCGATATATTGATAGGTATTTACATAGGATATACAATAGTTACGTAGGTACCAGGAACCTATTTTTATTAGTGACTAGCTGTGCCTAGCTGTTTTACCCGTTATACAGTTTGGTACAGTAGTTATATTATGTTATTCCAGGGGTCTAAGCTATATTTTTTATTATACCAAATTTAAAGTCAATCGGCCCACCCGTTTAGGCGTTAAAAAGTAAAAAACATATATACATACGTACAGTAGGTATAAAGTTTGTATTTATATTTATAATTATATTAGTAGGAATAGTGGACTCGCGCGCACTTCGTAGTATCTAACAGAAAAAACCGCCTACACAAAAATTATAGCAACATGCAACATGTATTGCTTTATGCGTTCCTAGGCGTCCCAAACTTTAATATCATACATTTTTAAAAAAATTAATAATAATTTAAAATGATAAAAAAATACTAGTTTCTGATTTTTCCCTTTGTTACTACGACATTACCTATCAGGATGCCAAATTTCAGCTTTCTAGGTCATCTGGAACTGGGATATTACTTTTGATCTATCCCTCAGTATGTATTAACTTCACCGATTACTGGATGTTTATATCTAAATAACCGTTAGAGCTGTGTTATTGGAATTTGGAACAGAGATATAGTTCGTATATTTAAGTATATGTGCCAAATTTGACTTGTCTATGTGTAATAGTTTTTGTATAACGAGGGTGTAAAAAGTCGTCAAAACGCGCTTTGGACGGTTCGTGTAATATAACACACGGCGCGGTCGCCAGTTCCTTTGCTTGAACTTGGCTTGACTCGCTGCCGCGTGTCTAAATACCAGAATGAATAATTATTGTAACTAGTAATACAATATAACCTACAATAGACATAAATGCTGAAACAAAAATGGGAGAAGCCACTGGCTCCTGACACACAGTGTTTAACTAGTTTAGGAGCCTCTGGATTCAATAAAGATTATGTACATGCTATGTCAAATAAATAAACGTTATTTATTTATTTAAAAAAAAAAAAAAAAAAAAAAATTTACCATTTTTTTCTATTTTAAAAAGTTACCGCTCGTTCGCAAAGCACCTCTATAAGAAGAACGAGCAAGAAACTCGTATGGATCGATAGATATTTTGAAAGAACACATAATATACCTATATTATAGGCTACAGCAGGGTTTTATTGTATGTATGTTTGATACTCTTTCACGCTTAAACAGATGACTCGATTGAGCTGAAATTTGGTATACAAATAGCTTAGACCCTGGTATAACAAATAGGCTACTGTACAGCGGGTTTTAAAGCAACTAATTTTAAATATAAAAAAATCAGTCCTTAATATCATCATCATCTCAGCCATAAGACGTCCACTGCTGAACATATGCTTCCCCTTTGTACTTCCATATGTACCGATTGGAAGCGACCTGCATCCAGCGTCTTCCGGCGTCCGACATAAGGTCGTCTGTCCACCTGGGTCTTTAGGTGTTTAATTGTACTAGTTTATTTAACGTGGAAAGGTGCACTAAAATTATTGAATTAAACCACTGTTTAAACGGAAAAGTTTATTCACAAAAAAGTTTAGTTTGTTCACTCACAATTCTTTTATCTGTGCCCATGGAGCACTTATAATTTTAGTAACAATAACATCTGTAAACTTGTATTCACCCATGTGAGCGAATAAATGATTTGATTTGATTTAAAATAGATTTAACCTTTAGAGGAAATATTCATAAATTATATTAGTTATTCTAAATTATATTGAAATTTTAAAAAACATCAAAGGTAGTTGGCAATTCTTTTCTCAGCAAGTTTGATGCAGTAAGAGTAGACGACCATGGTAAGTATTAAAATGTGGAACCAGTGGCGTAGCGTGCCTTGTCGGGGCCCCGTATAAAAATTTTTTTGGAGGCCCTTATATGGAGGTAAAGATTTTTCACAAAAGAAAAAAAATATTGTGAAAAGAAATATTTATTCATCACATAATTTACCCATTTTACAAATAAAAATCGAATTTTAAATATTCACTCTCCTTGCCTTTTTTTCGGCAAACTGATTTATTAAATCATTTATGGCTGATGATGATTTTAGTTTTTCTAAAGTTTCTGCCTCTATGGACAATAGTGAGATGTCTGATAGCCGTTCTTGTCCCATCGAAGTTCTTATGTAATTTTTTATTAGTTTTAATTTTGAAAAACTTCCTTCTGCCGTTGCGGTTGTAACTGGAAGGGTCAAGAATAAAAAGCATGCTGTGATTACCTCGGGAAAACTGGATGCAAGACTATTGAATTTTACTAGCAATAATTAAATGAGTTCTTTAATGGAATATTTTTTTTAATTTCAGAATTTAAGCATGTTTTTAGAGAAAAAAAGGAATTGCTTTATAGAATTTTGTCATTTGTAAAATAAAATAAATTAGAAAGTTTTTATTCTTTTTCCTTACACACTTTGGGGGCCCCCGTGGCCCAGGGGCCCCGTATAATTGATACGGCAAATACGGCGGTAGCTACGCCCCTGTGTGGAACACTTAAATTGGGTCTTTGTTTTTCTGATTCTCGTGGTAAGTAAATTATAGTCCCCAACTGCTAAGTCAATTTAAACTAATTGTATCCAGCAACACAGAGGATGTAGTCCTTTACCCAGGCAAATGGACTGATGGGGGCTGACAACGATGATGAACCAGTAAAATAGCTAGCTATACCAGATTTATTGTAACAACGCGTAAGTACATAATATTTCAATTCTGGTAAATAGTATGGTATTAAAAAACTTACAGCTTTCAGGGAATGTTCTTATTCAACACTAGTCCTCTACCTTCACCTTAGAACACTTTTTTCTATATTTTTTAAATGGATGTCACTATTTTTTAATAAATCACAATTTTGAGGAGACGCGCAAGATGAGCAGATCTTCCTGACTAATCTGATGGCTTTTTTCCCTCCAATTTTTTCATACGGATCCAAAGTAGGGATGTGACTTTGGTCGCAAAAAATCGATTTTTAATTAATCGGTTTTTTTCTTTTAATTAAAAATCGATTAATTACTAATCGATTTTTCTTAAGAAAATAATCGATTTTTATATAATAATCGATTTTTTCCTAAATCTGCTAATTAATTTCAAAATAAACACCATTAATATTATAAAAATAGATTTATTTAAAAATAAACAACAAAAATATTAACTACTCTTCTTATAAAATCAATATTAATTTAAGTTTAAGAACAATCAACAAAATTAAATTATATAGGGTAGGTACAAGAGGCAAATAACGACCACCTAACTTTAAACCATCTTTTTTAATATAAATATTTATGAAATGGATCCTACATTGTCATGGGACAATTAATAATAGTTTCAATTAATAATAATAGTTCTATTTGGAAAAAAAGAAAATCAAAAGAGCACAAGGTCAAAAATCTTTGCACTTGAGGGTAACTTTTCATTCCCCCTCAGCGAGAAAATGACTCAATGCAAAAAGAAAATGGTGTGCTGTAGCGCGCGCAAAGCAAATTATAAAAAAAGTACACCAAGGAGGTTCTGAGTTTTTACCAAATTTAAAAAAGTTGTATGATAATAAAGTTTCATAACAAAATCAAAAAAAACTTCAATTTTTTTTCATTTTATATCTTTTGGTAACTTCAAATTGGCGTTTTTTGAAAATAAATATGTGTTTCATAGGTTACAAAGACGATTTCAGCGCAGCAGTGAGCTGGCGCGAGCTAACAATTCGGGACCGGAATTATGCCCCTGATGTCGGTAGAATAGTACAGTTCGTTGACGCCATCTAGCGAATGTCTCATTGAATTAATCTACTAAACAGTTTCGAAAGCACAGAAGGAATGCCATCATGGATGCACAGATGGCGTTTATGTAATATCATTTATGGAGATATAGTATTCATTGGCAATTCGCGTTCTGGGCTCCGGGCAGAAAACCAAACTTAATGTCGGGGGATTGCAGATGAAAAATCGGTAGTAATTGATTAATGATCATAAAAAAATCGATTATTAATCGATTATTTTTAAAAATAAAATCGCGTATTAAAATCGTTTTTTTACTTTTAAATAATCGATTAAAAATCGATTATTTCCATAATAGATTATTTTTTCACATCCCTAATCCAAAGACTACGACAATGGAGTTGCCATTGTTTAGATCTTTCCAAAAATGTTTATTTGTTTCACTTTAAATGATGTTAAAATAAATGCAAAAGTTAAAAGAGAAATTTATAATATTACTAGCTGACCCGGCAAACGTTGTTTTGCCATATAAATAATTTCCTTAAGAAAAATGATTAAATTACTAAAATGGCTATTAAAAAATAAGGGTTGATCGTAGAAGGGTGAAAATTGAGGATTGTATGTATTTTTTTATGTTGTATCATAAAAAAATAGAAATTAAAAATTTTGTCTAAAAAATAAAATAAAAAATTTAGGGGTGGACTACCCCTAACATTTAGGGGGATGAAAAATAGATGTTGGCCGATTCTCATAGATACCGGATAAGCACAAAAAATTTCATCAAAATCGGTCAAGCCGTTTCGGAGGAGTATGGCAACGAAAACTGTGACACGAGAATTTTATATATTAGATGTTATTTAGTGTGGTAATAATAATATACATGTTTCCTATGCACCGAACCTCTCTGCAGTGCTTAGTAGAATAGGGAAACTAAAGTATTGTTGTGGTGACATGCGCACTGTATAA
The DNA here is from genome assembly GCA_947507615.1 of Hemithea aestivaria. Classification (NCBI taxonomy): domain Eukaryota; kingdom Metazoa; phylum Arthropoda; class Insecta; order Lepidoptera; family Geometridae; genus Hemithea; species Hemithea aestivaria. Next base: position 11,010,572 of record OX382323.1, read on the forward strand.
TTTATTACGGGACGCGACCTGTTGATAACGTCGCATCGCTACTGTCGTATCGAAAACAATGGTGCGTGGCGGCAGTAAACATTTGTAGTACCATTTTCCGCCACTAGATACCTTAGTGGCACTTTTTTATGTAATAAATCACAGACCAACAAACTTTCGAACCATTCAATCAAGACGATATAAATTCAATATATTATTGGATGCATTCGCATATTTTACAGCTGCGCCCAGCGGTATTACTGATAAAAAGTAAAGTACTATGCAATGTTTTCATGTACGCTATATTCATACCATATTTAACTCCATCCGGCGCCCGTTTAGGCGGGAAAGATGAACCTACTGTAGACAGATAATATAGCTCTCCTGAAAAACTTAAATTTTAAGGGTGTTATTAATACGAATAATGTATACGTGAAACGGATTTATTGAAACTGATTTAATACCTCGAACATCGTTGAAAAACAGAATCATGAGCATGCAAACATTACGACCGGCCTCTGTGTGGAGGATTTTACTTCATGACGCTACTTTATTAATATTTGATTAATACACTTTATATATTGCATCAAAATAGCCCAATAACATGTTATCCAGTGTCACAAAAAGGTTTGCAATGCTGCAGACGGTGAACATGCCCATCAAGAATTTCTACAAGATATAAATAAATAAATGCCTATTTCACGTTAGAAATAACTGTAATAGCGCATTTTTTAGAGTTGCATATTTTAATAAACTCATGAATATAAGACAAATCTCATTGTAGGAAACCTAGTTAGGCGACAATACACTTTGGTACTAGGTAGCCCACAATGTGAAATGTCTGTATATTTTTAAAAGTTCAATAAAGCAGCGAGATTTCTCTAAAATTCGCGCTAATTCGCTTCCAAAAGTGAATCAGCCCCACAACCACAGCTACAAAACGTCACGCCTTGTGTGGCTGTGGCAATTTTTTCTTTTACAAAGTCCTTTTGATAATTTATTTTGTCTGAGAATTTGACAGTGCATACAGTGGTATTGATTGACACTAAATCTCCACTCAGAGCCAGGTGAGCACTTATTATATCGTGAAATAATAAATAATAAATGTGAATGAATATCACAGTAATCCTGCAAATTTTCATAATTACCTACAAAGACGATATAATTACATACATAGATATTAATCGTTAGCATTTAAAGTGAATATTTGTTTGCCGTTCATCTCGTCCCCCGAATGTATTCGAAACTACATTATCCAATATAGGAAAATACACTAACCCAATATAATATTGGTGGTGAATTTACTGGCAGGCATTAATATGTTTATAAGCCCAACTTTACAACTACATACCATAATATTACAATAGGCAAATCAAAGTAACAGCCTGTTATAATATAAAATCAAATATACTAATCCTAGAACACTCTACAGCAATGCATCAGTAAATGAATCGACAATCCTCATGGTGGGGCTATTGGAGACACCTCGTTACTTCGAGGCTTTTCTACTCGTACACATTCCTCAATATTACAATTTAAAAAACCTAGAACCGGTGTTTTACCTAACTAACGATTCCTTTAACTTTTATTTATCATTAATAAAGTGAACATCCAAGTTATTCCTCAATGTGTCTACATAGAAATCACTAAGCATGAAAATATTCAGGTAATAATTATTTATTATTAAGCTTATATGATTTCAGAATAAATCAACTAATATGCTACATGAATTTGAGGTTACTACAATATGTAATAATAATATTATTAATTATCATATAAGACACCTGCATCTTTACAAAGTTTATACAATGATTGGTCACAAATGAAATCTGACAAACACGGAGGGCGCTACAATCACACGCATACGCTCAGTGCACACTTAATAACTATACAAATAAATTTGCTAGGAAAATATTAAGACAGTTACTTTACAATAAACACATTGCAAAACACTGTAACCTTACACAGAAACATAATAAACAACAAAAATCTGACTCTTGGTTAATATAAATAATTATTAAATTTTTAATCAAGATGCTGTGCTCAGATAAATTTGACATCTAAATTATGTTACAAAATAATTTAGATGTCAAATTTATCTGAGCTTTTGTAGGTATATGGTTTGGTTTGGATTTGCGACAAATACAACTAACCGATACAGTTAGTATTTAAGTTTTATTAACTCAGTAGTTCTGATTTGACACGTGTTTTGTAACAAAATACGTAAATTACACGTTCAAATTTATCAGAGCACAGCACAGAAGTCACATTACAATGAATATAAAGAACTCGATATCGATAGTGAATGAAATCTATGTTAAATGTCATAATTGTTCCTAAAGGTTTGCGCACAGCACTTGCGCCTTGTTTCCTACTTATCTATACTTATATTACTGCAATTTCACATAACCCATCATTCGCTTCCTTTACGGTACTATACATATAAATCGAGATGTATTGTAACCGACACACGTCGATCAATTTGGTCGCATCGAATTCAAATCGACCGATTCGATTATTACAATGTAACATCAATTATATAATCACACAACACATCAGAGCCTCGATTCTGTTACTTTACTAGTTCTATTCTACACTTCGATGGGATGTCAGATGTGTCAATGGAATAATGGTATTCAATTTGTACTAAACAGATATTTTTAAAGATGAGATCAACGTTTTTAAATTTACTTTATTTAGAGTAGATACTCTACTCGTGTAAAAGCAGACGTGTACAGGCCTGTTCAAGTAAAAAAAATGTGTGCGTGTACTAGTTTACACACGTAAGAAGTGAAACTTCTTTAATTAAATTAATTTTAAATTTATAAATTTTTTAAATTCATGTTCATTGGAGAAAGTGAAAGTACTCTTCGTCTGAACCAACCGTGGTAGGGGCAAGAAACAAAAGATGGCGCGTAACTGAAAAATGTGACGCGTAACCGAAAAAATGTGACGGTAAATTTTTTCCAACGCCGATAAAGAAGTTTCACTTCAAAAATGTCAGCAGCCTTAGAATGTGCAGTGAATTAAGGCCTGTTCACGTCTGTGCAATATTATAACGCAGGCGGTATCAAACAATATAGAAATTTTCTATGCAGTTTTGTTTCGCGAATATCGCTCAGATTTGAACAGGCCTTAATTTACTGAAGTTATTAGGTAAATTATAGCAATTAGACAAAATAACAACCTGAACATGAAATGGAAGTGACTTAAAAACAACGTTTGACGTATTTGGAAGGTTATTGCTATTCAAGCCACTAACATGGCTGACATTTACTAGATTTTAATCTGCGGGTCTGTTCACGCGTTTTAAATTTTATTTAATATAATTCCAAGATGTAATTTTCAAGGTGGCTTTATGTATTTATAATATGTATTTAAAAGATAAATACATAATATATAAGTATATCTGTAACCTTGCCACCAACAGTATTAGCACTAGCATTGAACCGCTTAGCTAAGGGATGCTTAGAAATGGAGCTGTGTGAAATGCCCTGCTATATTTATTGAATCCATTGACAAACTGTGATTCCACCGAACGAAACGAACAGTGGTAAAGTTAGAGAATCGAGTCCCAGTAATCTTTCGATCTAAATTACATAGAAAGAGAACGGAATGAATTATATTTGGGAGTGGGGGTGTGCCCTCAGTGCAAGCGAGGGATGAATGTCGCGAGGGTTGGAGGGCGATGCCGGCGACTGTTCGGTGCGCCGGACCACGCCGCCCCAACACAACTCCTATTCATCCGACATGAACGAGTTCTGGGACTTGAGCTCTTCCAGCCGCGATATCTGCTGCCTCAGGTACATTATCCTGACAATACACACACATTATCATCATTATATCCTTTACATCTACTAACGGGGCACGGCGTGCGGGCTCTTACGTCATGTCAACACTATACTACTGTCATCCCATACATTCTCAAATGTAAAATGTATGGGATGACAATAGGGGATTCTACAAGATTAAAAAAATATATGAATAGTCTGTTATTTTAATAATAAAAAATATTCGATATGTATTCTTATTGACATTACTGAGGGGTCCCGTTAACTCCCGCACGTCATACAAGGAAAATAGTCCGGTCACTGTGTCACACCGTGCGTCGCAGTATCAGATTGTAAATTATAATAGACGTTAGAAGAACTTTGTCTAATGTGCATACCGTACGCTCGCTTTACCACAGTTTTGCCTACTCGAAGAGCCTACTGGCTATCGCGCACTGGTTAACACTATTAACCAACAAAATTAAAATGTTCTTAGAGTAGTAGTCTTAGAGTCATAGAACGGTAGAGATAAAAAGACATGTTTCAACTTTGTCGCATAATCCACTAGCACGTTACACGACAAATTTAAGAAACGTCTCTTAACTTTAGCGCTCTATGACTCTAAGAACATTTTATTTTTGTCGGTTGATAGTGATGGTCGTCAGTACGCGATAGCCAATAAGCCCTCTGGTCGGGTTATAACATAACACCACCGTGTAAAATTGAGTCAGTTTTACCAACCACACACACGGTGTTCTGTATACAAGCCGGCCTACGTTGGCTACATTGTGGTGAAGCTTGAACTTGTGGTACAGGTCCATAATAATAGACCATTCCGCCTTTGGGCACTAGTTTGCGGAAGTGTCGTTAGTGTCATATTCCCAAAACAAAACTTGATGCTTTGAAAAAGAATTTAACACAAGTAAATATTTGCGCGAAATAAAGTGCAGTATTAAGAATTAAACACTGCGGCACAGTGTGGCAGAGGCCTAACGCAAAGCATAAAACAAATGACAATATGATCTAAATATGTCGACGAAACTGTGATGAGATGGATTTAGGAATATGGGACACATTTATTGCGTAGTAAATTTGCTTACGGCATAAAAAAATAATGTAAGATCTAAATAAACAATTATGGACAAAACGCAAGCGTCTATTTACTAAAGCGTTTCCTAAAAACATAAATTATTAATAATCTTGACTTTCACGCTTTAACTACTCAACCGATCACCATGAAAAGTTATATTTTATGAAGTATTTGTTAGTACGTAGTGTAGCAAACAATTTCTGTGTGTGATGAATATACTTAAAAAAGTATTAGGTAGCATCGCGACAGAAACGCATATCGCTTTAACATCAGACAAAATTTGTTTTGGTATCTTTAAAATAAAATTTGCATTTGCATAAAACACAGCGACAAAAAGCTTAATGGCTTATAATTAATATCATAAACATTTACTAGCCAGCTCTTTAGAATTAATCAAACTTATATTCTTAATGCGAAAGTTTGTGAGTGTGTATGTTTGTTACTTCTTCACGTCTAAACCGTTTGAGCTGAATTTTGGTATAGAGATAGCTTAGACCCTAGAATAACACATAGGCTAGAGTACAGCGGGTAAAACCGCTGGGCGCAGCTAGTTAACCCGTATGTCCCCGAGCGGCTCGATCGGGCAGCACCCGCGCGTGCGAATTTGAACCCTATTTTCAAAGAAGCTAGAAATAATAGATGTCAAATTTCCTGGATCAAGGGGTTAATTTGATAAAACTAATTTTTATTACCTTAATTTCTCATTTAATTTTTTCCATGTAAAATGCTTCGACTCACAGTGCTAACAATTTTTATGTTTAGCTCACACTCAGAAATCTTTTCTTAGCGGACGCGACGTCAACATTATGAAAACTATTTTTGTCCCAAATTTCAACCCAATGCGATCAGGTAGTTGAACTGTATTAAAATAAATCATTCAGTTTCACATTTTTTTGTGTCTTCAAAAGACGAAAGAAATATTCACAATTCGTGAGAATCTTTTAGTAGACTTTCTTCGTTAACTTTCAAATTTTACTAAAAAATCGGAGGAGCTATTTCCACGCTTGAATCAATACGTGCGTCTCGCACTCTTATTAAAAACGGGCTTAAAGATGGTTAAATTTTTTTTGAACAAAATTGCGTTGCGTTATAAAAATCTGCACACACAGCTAGTACTTATCTACTATAAGTAGTATAATAACAATTAATATCATATATATTGCTTACTTTTGTTCCTGTAAAGTGGCCTGTATTTCTGTGTGACGGACCACCGAGCGTGAACATTTGAGTTCGGCCGATACTCGAGTACATTGTAAGCATCCCAGCTGGTATGCCTCTTCTGTGAATTTATTAGCCTGGAAACAATATAATACACATTTTAATTAAATATCATTTATTTAGAAACGATATAGTGTGATTGGAGGAGACAGAGGACTGAGTTGAGTGTCATACCAAAATCCACAACTCGTTCATTCTATGTATGTTGATAAATACATACATTAAAATTATGTACCTACAAGTTCTAGTACCAAATCACACTCCACTTTTTAGTCAACTATAATTCCGTTGGTAGCCTGGAAGAGATCGCTAACAGCAATAAGGCCGCCCAGTGTGGACTAAACTGTATTTTAGAACTACTTAAAAGCACAACTGTAATTTTCTTCTGGCCTCAATAAAGAGTATTCTTATGTTATCTCACATGATATACATATCTTACAGCGTAATTAAAGAATTTATTAGGACCCTGTCATGTCCCCATACAAGATTAAGGCATCTCTACCCTTCTTCCTATTTTCGGTAACTTGTGCTATTATGGACATCTTTTACTGGGTAACTAGAAGACCAGCACTCATGTGGCAGCTAGCAAATACGTTCAGGCGAATTAAAGATAAATAGAATAATAAAGTCTAGACAGCCTCGACCTCCTCTACTCTTCTCTCTCTTAGTGACTGTTGCATCTAGACAGATACATTTAATCGTTTGAGCAAGTCCTAACTGGAATAAGAACCTAATGTCTAAAGTATTTCGGCCGTGGCTTACCACTTACCACCCACTGTACAAAACCGTCTCGCCAAGTGGATTACGACAGTGTTTCGGGATGATGTTCAGTGAAGCCAGGAAGGGATTTATCCCGCCTTCTAGGTTTAGTCTGCTACCATCTTCGGCCGCATCGTCGCTTAAGGCCGCATCGTCACTTAAGGCCGCATCGTCACTTAAGGCCGCATCGTTTCGGCCATCTCTCCTTAGCGACTATTGTATCTCGACAGGAACATTCAATTGCTTGAGGAAGTCCTACTCGAAGGAACCTAAGACCTAAAGTAAGCCTATACTCCCTTTCATAATCCTAGATCTTTTTTGTAAGCACCTTAATGTCACTATATGTTAGTGTCAAAAGTGAGAGGCAGAGCTAATAAACATTTTTGAAGCAAGTATGGTTATATATAATAACAGCGCGCGGTTTCGCTTGTGCCGTATTTATAATTATTATAATAGATATTGACCAAACTTATAACCATGCTGCAAAATTTTGTTATAATATTTTGTTTAAATTAAATCGTTGTCTATTTTTTATAGTAATAAATTAATTACTTTAAAAAAGACATGATGTGGATATATTCGGCGGTGGATTATGATTATTCCTTCTTCGTACAATGACCTTATAAAGGGTGTATTTATCGGTTTACGGGTGACACTTGACGCCAAAATGAAATTTGGTACATAAGTACCTCAAGACCTGGAATAACACATAATTAGGCTACTATTTGTTAAGCGGATAAAACTGCTGAACCACTATTATTATTATATAAAAAATCTATAATAATATTTATGCTAAGCATGAAAATAGATGTATAGACAGTTAGCATGACAAAGGTTACGTAAAATAACATCAAGCAAAACTTTAGATTGTATTTTCATACCAATTTAATTTCTCAAAACGTTATTTTTAAATCTTTATTTACATTTAATGATTAAAACATAAAAATAACATATAACAGCACAACAATAACTTAACAGAACCTTTTACCAAACGGAAACAACTTTTTCAATAACAAAAATTCACTCCGAGCACAAAATGTTTTGAACAACTGTCATAATCACCGATGATACCTATTTACATTTTTTTAATTTAATAAATAATAATATATGTGCGCAAAAAAATACAAAAATATCATTTATAATATTAATTTTTTGAATTTTGAGAAAAATATAAACTCAAGCTATTTTATTTATTGAAATCTTTTTCTTTTGACAGATCTTCCATTACATAATCTTTTTTTTGGTGTGGGAACTCATTTGTTTACAAAAAGGATTCTCCTTGTTCAATCCGAGTATAGTATCTTACTAATATAATAAACGTGAATGTTTGTAAGAATGGATGTCTGGATGTATGTTTGCTATTCTTTCACTCCTTAACGAAAGGACCGATTGAGCTGAAATTTGGTATAGTGATTGCTTAGACCTTGGAATAACATATAGGCGACAGTACAGCGGGTAAAACCGGTGGACGTAGCTAGTATAATTCTTACTGCCCAATTAAAGATTTTATTTAGAGTTAAGAGCCCAGGACAGAGGCCTCTCTCCCCTCCATTCTTTTTAGGGTTCCGTACCTCAAAAGGAAAAAACGGAACCCTTATAGGATCACTTTTTTTCTCTAATTTGTGCTATTATGAATATAGACCAGCGCTCATTCGGCATCCGGCAGATACGTCAGTAGAGTTGAAGAAAAAAAAAACCTGTAACCTTCGACTTCCCCTACTCTCTCTCTCAGTGACTATTGAATCCTGGCTGAAAGAAGAACCTGTAGTCTATAGTAATCAATATTATGTACCTGTTTCTCGAGTATGTCAGCGGGCCAGCCGGTGACGTGTGATGTCAGATCATGCCGCACGTAGTTCAGTAACGTGGGCGTCAACATCGGCGCGGCGTGGTGCAGTGCGCCTCCGACCACCGACGAGTAACTGCCCAGGCACTCCACTGTAACAGGTCACACCACCAATTAGCACTCTATTACCGGGGGTAGACTTACTTTGCAGGTCGACTAGATGGGTACCCCGACAGTGCCAGTTATTCTACCGCAGTAATATGCAAACATTACTGTGCTTCGGTAGGAGGGCACTGTAGCTAGTATAATAACTGGGCTGAAGAGACTTAACATCTTATGACGCTCAAGTAAGAAGAGTTGTTGCAAAGATTTTCGCCTGGACGCTACCGTGTTTCGGAAGGCACGTAAAACTGTGGGTCCCGGCTGTTTCCTATAAGATATGTAGGAGGCAGTCGTTAGGTCATGTTGCAGGCCCTGTAGTAATCGTGGAATTGGCTCAGTATACCGGCTAAACAACTTTAATAAGGCAATATAATTAATCAATATAATATGTAGACATACGACACCGCTAGAAGAACAAAAAAATACCACGAATTTTAATGAAATGCTTACTTTTCCTAGGCAGCGCTTGTTCGAGATGTAACGGCGGCGCGTGCGGGTCTGTGTTCTCCGAGTGGGTCGGAGTGGGCGGTCCGGCGTCACGCATCGGAGTATCACCGCGGTCCGCCGATGTACTGGCCATGGGCGACGCACCGCCGTTGTTGGCACTCGTACTGGCCATTGACGAAGCTATGCGAGGTAGCGCTGCGGCTAGCAGTGACCCACTCTGTAACAAAAATATCACTGTAATGTACCCCGTACACGCTACGGTCTACCGAAGAGGTTACCTGTGCAAGTACCAACAGCAATCGAACATTGACATGTCTATGGGGACGTTCAGGTGTATTGGAGCAACCAGAGAAACAATTGATTTTCGATCTTGATCTGGTCACCTGCACTGGTCCAAAAAACTGCACAGGTCTATTCCCACACGCATTCCGGTCTAACTGCGCAGGTATACCTGCACAGGTGAACCTTTCCGATGGACAGTAGCGTGTATGGCAGCCATAATACACATCTGGAGAGACCCAGACAGTCTGGAGATTGTCTGGCTGATTTCACTCTCCTTCAAGATGGACCCATACGACTCAGGTCGCTACAGGAGCCACGCTGCAAGTCTCCATCCAGGTGGCGACTGTCAGAAGTGTCTGGAGGGTCCTGGTGACGTTGATTACGCACCACAGTCATGTTCCTCAGTCTTGAGGATACGACAAAATATAAGTTATATACATGCACATTTCATACAGATATCAGAGCAAGCTCCCAGTCGTAACACACACCCTTAGTGAAGGAATAGAAAATATAATCCTTATGAAGTTAACATCTTAAGCACAATAAAAAATTACAATACTGCTAACCAAATCCTATTTCCTTACATTTTTTTAAAGTAAGCATTACACCAAATTAGCATTCGGAATTTAGCCGTAACATATAAAGTATGTATATGTTACGGCTAAATTCCGAAATGAGGCAACACCTAGGTTTAGCCGGTTAAACTCAGGTGTAATGCTAATTTTATGACGATCACCATACAACAACAATTAAACATGTTAATAAAAACTATTCTCACGTTTTAAACGCGTGAGGCCGAAAATAAATCTTCTACACCTAACTTTAACCGACTGCGGTCGGCTACACCTAGGTTCAACCGGCTAAACCTAGGTGTAGCCGCACTTCGGACATTAGCCGTTTTATTAGTTAAGTTTATTTTGGTATATAAATGGTTACATAATAAATAAACTTGTTCCAATAATTTTATATTAAACATGTGACAGAATTTATGACCTGACTAGGTATATATATATAGTGCAGTTGAAAAGTGGTATTACCCGCTGAAAAGAAGACTACATGCTATTCCAGGGGCTAATCTCCCCTATATAATATTTCAACTAATATAATATTTATATAATATTTCAACATTTGAAAATGACCACAAGAGGATGGGACATGAAGAAAAAATTATGCTCCATAGTATTCGACGAAGTCGCTCTGACTCCCAATTTAACGTTCAATGAAAATAAAGATGAAATAAATGGTTTTGTGGATATAGCAGGACAAAGAAGAGCTAAATTTGCAGATCATGCCCTAGTCTTTATGATTAGAGGTATATGCACACCATGGAGGCAAACCATTGCCTATTATTTTTGTGCAGGCACAGTATCATCTGCAGAGCTGCAAGCAATACTAAAAGAAATTGTCCCATCCTTAATTGAAACGGGTCTAAAGCCAGTGGCTATCATATGTGATCAGGGATCAACATTTAGATCGTGTATCAAAATGTTAAAAGAAGATACAAATAAACTTCACAATACCGAAGAGAAAAACTATGGTATGTTTCAGATATTGAGATGTTAAAATAAATGAAAATGTACTTAGTAAAAAATTTAAGAACTAATATTTATAAATTTGTTACAGATGGTACAATACATATAGCTGGAGTTGACCTATTTTGTTTTTTTGACCCTCCCCATTTATTTAAAGGGAGTAAGAAACAACTTTCTTGAAAAAGATATTCAATGGAAAAATGAAAAAATGAAAAAACAGCATCATGGAAGGACATTCAATATATCTTTGATCTGGACAGCAAGTCTGGTCATACAAGAGCATTGCCAAACTAACGTCAGAAAACACTGACCCAAAATGAATAAAAAAAATGAAAGTGAAAGCTGCTGCTCAAGTTTTGAGTGCTCGAACTGCTTCAATGCTGCGCTATACACACGAAGTCCGTAAGTAATTGCTTATTGTTCTAAAAAGTAATATTTATTTGCAAAACTGCTATTTGTAAAGAGTACATTTGTAAAACAAAGCTATTACTTATGCTCATGGCTTTGCCTATGTGGAGAAATCCTTTCCTAGTGGAGGTCATCATAAAATCTACTATGTTCTGAACTTCTGCCCAGTCTGTTAAGTAGTTTGTGCTATGTATTTAAAGATCAGTGACTTTCATATTGAAATTTCTATCCTAAGAAGAATTTACTCTATTTAATTTAAATCTATTTTGACAGTTTAAATTTATGTTAATTCAGTTTGGGCTGTGAGTTGATAGATCATTCTTTCTTTTGAAACAGATAAATAAAATTCCATAAATATTCACACTTTACACTAATGTTATGTCACAGTTTGTGAGTTGTGAGTATGAAATGCAAAATTTTGGATTGTGTATGTTTGTTACTTCTTTACGCCTAAACATGTGGGCTAAGTTAGCGGAAATTTGGTGTAGAGAGAATTTGGATCCTAGAATAACACATAGGCTATACAGAATCACTATCAATTTTAAGTATTAACTGTAATTTTGATAATATTCTGTGCCTTTCCTTTATTGAGTGAGTTACTTACAAGAAGAAGATCCACTTTAGTAACTATAGTCGGGCCGGCCTAAAAGGCCACATTTGACAGATGTCAGTCATAGCAAACAAGTGTTGGGACATTGTTTGTTTATTTCGATTACAGGATATGAATCGATACGATCTTCAAACACGTTGGAATCGAATACAGTTTTATGAAAACATTCATAAAGTCTAATTAATTTTAATTTTAATAGGTTTTTTTTGTAAACATGTAATGGCGTCATGGGCTAGTTTTGCCAGAAACATCTCACGAGTTATAAAAAAACCTGTAATAAAAAAAATATGTTTATTCTCTATACATTACACAATTATATTTTAATTACATTATATTTTACTATAATATAATCACAATATTAACAACATATTTTATTTTAATCGCAATATAGTTATTTATTTATGATCAAATATTCAATCCAAGTTATAATTGCATTCGATTCTACATTTCAAATTTCGATTTCGCGATTTTATTGGGTAGCATCCTTATTGTTTTAAAAACAAAAACTGATTGACGTGACCTTGTATAGGGTGTCCTATTTATACATCTAATGTTTTTAACCCCCAACGCAAGAAAGGTGGGGTGTTATAACTTTGACGTGTTTGTTTGTCTGTCTGTCTGTTTGTGTATCTGTCTGTGCCATCGTAGCCGAACGGATTAATGAAGTTTGTTTATTTTTTCGTTTATTTCTCGGCAATGTTCTAAGCTATGTGTATAACATATTCTTTATAGTTTAAAAATAAACACAACAATGACATGAAACAAAAATTGAGTATTTTGTGTGTGTGTGTGTGTGTGTGTGTGTGTGTGAGTGTGTGTGTGTGTGTGTGTGTGTGTGTGTGTGTGTGTGTGTGTGTGTGTGTGTGTGTGTGTGTGTGTGCGTGTGTGCGTGCGTGCGTGCGTGCGTGCGTGCGTGTGTGTGTGTGTGTGTTCCTTCTTTACGTTTCTTCTGGTAGAAATTTCAATTGTAGTTTTTGGTAGACTTTTTTATGGTAGAAAAATGCGTGAGCTAATGATGAAGGACATCGTAATTGTCCGAAACTCAGGATCAAGCCTAGCTCCGACCATTATTTCCGTGAGTTTTTAGTCGTTTTGTTTACATAGTAATATGGATAACTCTCACGTTAGTTTTCAAAAATGCACAGTAGAAAAATCTACTTAGTAGTTTTTGGTAGAATTTTTAATGATAGAAATATCTACCAAATGGTAGAAAATTAATAGTAGTTTTTGATAGATTTTTTATGGTAAAAAATCAACTAAATGATAAAAAAAGAATAGTAGATTTTGCTAGAAATTTCAATGGTAGTTTTTGGTAGAATAACTTAATGGTAGTTTTGGCAGAAATTATGATATAAGAATTTGGTAATAAGTTAAATGGTAGGCAAAAAATCTACCAAATGGTAGAAATTTTAATGGTAATGCGTAAATTGTTAATTGTAAATTCGAGTATAGTGTTCAGTGTTCAGCTAAGTGTTGTCATATTATTTATTGTTCAGCTAAGTGTTGACATATATTATTTACAGAAAAAATAAGTAACATTTTTAGATCACCCTGTAAGGGAATTTTGATGATGTGTCAAATGTGGCCTTTTAGGCCGGCCCGACTATAAGATTGTATATTTCAGATAAACGGTATAATGATTGCTCTGCAACCATGGAAACAACTGCTGAGGCTGTGGAGTTTTTCGATGACCTTTTCGACAGTATAAATGGTTCCCCTGGTGGAGGCGCCAAAGGCAAGCTTCGCTGTGCAGTTAAAATTGATTCACCACACCAAGAGTTTTGGCGATCAGCAATAAAAAAGTTAAAATCAATTAAATTCATTGACAAAAACAGTAAATTAGCCCACAAATCTGGACCAAGATATATACGTGTGCCATCATTAGATGGGTGGATCACTACTCTAGAAAGTTTTTTGGGTTTGATAAAATTGCTATTTACTAAATATGGGGTAGAGTACTTTTACCCCAGATACATAAATCAAGATCCCCTTGAAAATTTTTTTGGTCGCATAAGGTCAATCAATTGCAGAAATGTAAATCCCGATGTGAACGCGTTTATATATTCATACAAATCATTAGTGATGTCAAACATTCTGAACCCTCACTCAAAAAATGCAAATTGTGAAGAAGATGATGGAGACACATTATTAGATGTAAATCATCTCTTTTCTACCTCAAATGACGACAACAAGGAAAATATTTCTATTAACACATCTTGTGTATTGTGTACCATCATCTTCTATAGCACATCCAGAAAAAGCTCAACAGACTAATATTACAAATGTAATAGACGAAAGAGTGAGAGTTCAGATTTCAGCGTACACAGCGGGATATATGTGTCGAAAAATTACAAAAAAAAATAATTGTAAGCTTTGCGAGAAAACATATATTTCCAAAGAAATTGAAGGAATTCATAAGTTTATCCAATTTAGGGAATATAAAAGATTAAAAAATAGCAATTTATCTTACTCAAAGGAATTTTTTTTAATATTGTATCGTAAAAGTTCTGAGCTTATACATAAATATTTAAGAACAAAAGCTCATGAAAAAAATATCAAAAGGACCCTTAGGACCATGATAATGAGGGAACACAATATGACTTGGTTGGGCTGTAAACTGCACAATAATTTAATAAAACAATACTTTACTGATCTTATAATTCGCTTGCAAGTCCATCATTGGTGTAATATTATTAACAGAATAATGAATGGTAAAATATTATTAACAGAATAATGAGAGGAAAAATATGTGGAAAAGGCAGATCCAATGCAAATTATGGCTATAAAGAAATACAAAAATATAGATTAAGAAAAAATAAATTAAATAAATGATTTTTTATACCAATAAATACATGGTTATTTTATTTATAAGTGACTGTCATAACAATTATTGTGATTCAACTTTCATATGTGAACACACACTTATTTCTGTGTAATCTTAGTTCTAAGCTATATTGTTGTATTTGTGTGAACAATAAAGAGTTTTCTATTCTATTCTTACTTTGAGGAAAGTTGAATCTCAATAAATTATTTTGAAACTTTTTTGGGATGCCTCCCTAATCAAATTTTCCTAATATTTGAATTTCCCGCTCCAAATTATCGAAATATGATCCTCACTAAAAGTTATCGACAAGATATGTAATTTGCTACGGTACATCACTTAAAAATCGATCGCAGCGCCACAACTGTTCTTAGCAGAAACAAGCAAAAGTGACTGTCACATCTGTAGAACTATTAGTAATCTGTGCATAGCATACAGCTGTCTTCCAATGAGGAAGTGCCCAGGGGATAGGTAAAGAAGGTCATTTGGTGAGGAAGAGAGAGGACAGAGAGGACGACTATTTAAAATTGCCTCTATTTGTGCAAACACCGTGCCTAACTCTTCAAATGTTAAATGATAAATGTGACTTTCCCATGACTCTACGTAATAAATATTTTGCAGATTTTACACCCGCCTCCCAGATACCGCCGAAATGAGGAGCGTAGCTAGGCGAAAATATGAATTTAAAGCCTTCCTGAGATGCAGAGTCGGACAAAGATTCTGAATTTTGTTTTAAAAAGGTACCCAGCTCTTTAGCGGCAGCTGTGAAATTACCTCCGTTATCGCTAAATATTTCGATGGGCTTACCATGCCGCGCGATAAATCTCCGTAGAGTCATCATAAATGAATTTTTAGATAAGTCTCCGACCGCTTCTAGATGCAAGCATTTGTATCTTAAACAAACGAACAAACATAAGTAAGCTCTTTGTAGTTTGGCACCGCGGCCTTTACGGTTAACTATTTGAAACGGACCGGCGAAATCCACCCCTACAGACATGAAAGGAAAATCAGGAGTAAGTCGTTGTGGGGGTAATTCCCCCATTTTAGGTTGCAAGACTTCACCCTGGACTCGTCTACAACGGACACATTGACGCACTACTTGGCGAGCGAGGCGACGACCATTTATAGGCCACACAAATTGACGGACGCTGGCTAAAAGAAGTTGAGGGCCAGCGTGAAGATTTCGAATGTGCTCTCGCTCGAACAAGAGCTTTGTGAGGTGGTGACTGGAGTCAAGCAGGATGGGATGCTTATTTTCGTATGCATAATTGGATGAGTTTATGCGACCTCCAACACGAATTAAATTATCCTCATCTGTAAAGGGCGACAATGCTAGTAATTTAGATTTTGGATTGACTGGGCTACCTTTCGATAGTAGCTTGTAATCATCTGGAAATGATTCCTTTTGTGCGACGGAGCACAAGTAATGAAAAGAGTCATTTAATTCTTTGGCGGATAAATGACTATGCAATTTTGTGGTTTTAGATTTTATATTATGTATAAATCGTTTTACATAAGCGAATATTCTTTGAAGTTTTGTCAATTTAGAGTAATTAGTAAAGTGTATTATAGGTTCGGGTAGAGAAAGAGGAATAGCTTTAATTTCTGGCAAATTTTGATACAACGGTTTAGGTAGAGTAGGCCATTTTGACTCATCAGTTTTCAAAAAATCTGGACCCGACCACCAAGACTCTAGGCACGGTAAAGAGATATACAGTAGTTTGACTGAGCGTGATTTTTGAACATAAATACCTACAGTCGCGCGGTACATGCGCAAGTCATAGGGCTGCCGGGCAGCCGCTGCCCGCATACAGTAGGTACCTACCTATTTTTTTATTTTTTTTATTTTTTTTGTGCGGCTATTATATCACTGCGGCCATTATTGGCCTATTGTGATCGCCGCTTATTATGGTGAGATAGACCCTAGGCGCGGCGCTAGAGTTCACCACAGACCATAGCAGCTTCTAGAAACTGCAGGATTTTCCTAGGGGTCATCTCTCTAAGCTCATTCGGGCTGAGCAGGTGCTGTCCCAAAATGGAGCTACGGTTACGCATCAGTGCTCCACAATCCCCCAGCAGATGAAGAGGCGTTTCATCTGCCTCATTACAGAATCTGCAGGTTTGAGTGTCGCATAGCCCTAGTTTGGACATGTGCTTGTTAAGGCGACAGTGTCCAGTCAGGGCTCTGGTTATGATGCGTAGATTTCCTCTACTTAGCGCTAGGATTTGGTTGTTGAACCTGGTATCATAGGCTTTTATGAGTAGCTTTGAGTGCCTCATGCCTTGAGAGTCTTCCCACAGTTTGATCGACTCCTCACGGCAAAATTTTTGTAGTGTTCTCTGAGCTAGGCTTTTAGATATGCCACAAAAAGGCTCAGGGCCAAACTGAGTACCTTCTGCCCCAGCGCGCGCGAGCTCGAAAAGGTACCTACCTATCTCATATCATCTACTTACTTGAGCTACCTACCTACTACCTGCTTACCTATCATGTCGTGGCGGCGTATATTAAAACCCAAGACAAGACAAAAGACAAGACAAGAGACAAGACAAGACAAGCGACAAGAAAAGAGACAAGACAAGAGATAAGACAAGAGACAAGACAAGACAACCTCCTCCTCTTCCCCTCCCCTCCTTCCCCCTCCCCTTCCCCCTCCCCTCCTTCCCCCCTCCCCTCTTCCCCCCTTTCCCTCCTCCCCTTCCCCTTCTCCTCCCCTTTTTAACTAACTGACCTTTTTAATTTTATTACCTTTCCATGTTGCTTGATAAACAAGTGAATTAAATTAAAAATTTAAAAAACCCCCAATAGTACGGTCCCCAATACAAAAAAATTTAACTTCCGTGGGACACATCTCCGCCATACGAATTTTTGGTATGTACTTATTCGGCATATTTTCCTGAACACGAAAAGTGCGGTAGTCACTTCCTAAGTGTATGGAGGGGGTAGTTATGACGTCACAAAGATGGCCGCCGGGCCTATTCTATTGTGCGGGTTATTTAAATATCTACTGAACCGATTTACTTAAATAGGGTGTCAAATGAAAGGTTATTAAATAAGCTTTATTTTATTTCTAAGAACTATCAACGTGATATAAGTACCAAAGGAAATATTTCCAAAAAACATAATTTGTAAAAAAAAAATTTTTCGTCTTATATTTATAACTTGGTAACCGTTAGGGTAATGCAAATATAGGTTATTATAAAATATTTAGTTCCTTTCACCAGCTTTCTAAAAAACCTTTAATCATTACAATAAAGCTATAAACAACGGAACTGCAGCCGTTTGAATGAGCCTCGGTAGCGCTGAACTCATAGCGGTAGCCAAGCCATTAGACGGGTTTTCTATAGAATGATAATAGAATTTTGAATAAAAAGCATGTGCGATAGTAATGAAAATATAAAATAATATTTAAAAGTAAGCTGCTATCTATTCATAAGTTGTATTTAGAAGTTTTTTCTGATGTGATCAGCATAATAATAAGTAGGCATGTATGTGTTTGTACTAAACTTACTGAAATAATTATTAAAAATAAAAACATAATTTTATCTAATTAATGTCCTCAATCTGATCTGTATCTTCTAAATAATTATACTGGTTATAACAATTTAACCGACATGACATATCCCTTCTAAGCACTTTTGTTTTTTGTCATTACATCCACAACGGGATGAACGGCAACAAGCTTAACATTGACATGATATAAGTTCGAGGTCTTTCAATGAGATTAAATTTACGGATGAAGTAACTGGCAATAAAAGATTAGTATCCTCGATCATCCAGCCACAGCCTATGAGTTCAGGAAGCGTGGGCTTTGCTACGTTCGCGTTCTGCCAACATAACGTCTGGTAGTTCGATCTTAGCGCATGCTTTCGAAAGGCTTTTCGTGTCGGCGGTAACTTATCAAGTTCTTTGATGTTCTGGAACATTACTGCTCCTAAATTGACTATCCAGTTCTTGGTATACAAACAAGAAACCCGGACTGGGTTTCTTGTTTGTATACATAAGAATGACAAATCTTTCAGCGTTACAAAATTGTTCGTCTGTAAGCTGTTGTGGGCTTACATCATAATTTGAAAGGAGTTGATAATGTTTTTGAAAACTCGGCCTGCTTAATTTTTTTTGTGTGACCTGACAACGCGCTCGCAGCGTCACAAGTCACACCCAGTTAGAGTGTAATAAAACAGCTATGATTTCCTCTGATTTCATTGATCATTTGGTTTGAGAGGTACTCAAGAAGAAGCTGATACCCGTTTCATACTACATGGGATTGATTGTAAACAATCGGGCTTTGAACGGTTAATAGTAAATGACGTGCTACTTCTCGTTCTGCACTTCTCTGAGGAATTACCAAGTGTTGTGTGGATTAAATCCGGTACTAGCAAAAAACCAAAATTTATTAACGTTAATAATATATACTAGTGCCGCAGGGCAACTTATGGCGAGCTGTTGGGGAGTAGTGGCCCCACGCCCGGGACCCGAGTGCTCCCGGGGAAGGATCCTGTTCCTCATCTTCGGCTTGCCTTAATTGGCCGGCCAGAGTGGAATCGCGAGAGCTGCATGCTCAGAGGGAGGATGTGAAGCATAAGTAGCGAGTTGGCCTTTTACGTGTTTAAAGTCCAGGGACACCTCTCCCCCTATAGCCACTTGCACCAACGTTGCCCTTATTGTCGGTTATTTAATGCCGGCCTTTATGGGGGCCCGTTTAGTGAGTGGCGAGTCATCACCTGCCTATATAAATATTTCCTAATGGGACGGAAATGGCAGGTGCCGTAGTCTTAAGCAATAGCCTCATTAACCATCCATTTAGAATTCACATCCATAGCCTAGTTCAAGTGGTTTCCATTAATTACTGTCTTTGAGCCAATTTTGTATAGATGGCAGATGGACTCACCACAGATAGACTCCGATAAGTGTCACCCATCATATTTATAATAAAAGCCCAAAGAGGCCTCTGCGCGTTGGACTTTTTTGTCTCCGTGTACGCCTATAAAAAGGCCCGGGTTCAGCCCGTGTTTAAGAGCGACATATGTACCTATATATACTAGAAAACATGACAACCGATAAGAGGAATCATTGCTGGCTTATCACACTCTAACTGGGTGTGACACTACGAGCGCGTTGTCAGGTCACACAAAAAAATCAAGCTGGCCGATTTTTCAAAAACATTATCAACTCCTTTCAAATTATGATGTAAGCCCACAACAGCTTACAGACGAACAATTTTGTAACGCTGAAAGATTTGTCATTCTTATGTATACAAACAAGAAACCCAGTCCGGGTTTCTTGTTTGTATACCAAGAACTGGATAGTCAATTTAGGAGCAGTAATGTTCCAGAACATCAAAGAACTTGATAAGTTACCGCCGACACGAAAAGCCTTTCGAAAGCATGCGCTAAGATCGAACTACCAGACGTTATGTTGGCAGAACGCGAACGTAGCAAAGCCCAAGCTTCCTGAACTCATAGGCTGTGGCTGGATGATCGAGGATACTAATCTTTTATTGCCAGTTACTTCATCCGTAAATTCAATCTCATTGAAAGACCTCGAACTTATATCATGTCAATGTTAAGCTTGTTGCCGTTCATCCCGTTGTGGATGTAATGACAAAAAACAAAAGTGCTTAGAAGGGATATGTCATGTCGGTTAAATTGTTATAACCAGTATAATTATTTAGAAGATACAGATCAGATTGAGGACATTAATTAGATAAAATTATGTTTTTATTTTTAATAATTATTTCAGTAAGTTTAGTACAAACACATACATGCCTACTTATTATTATGCTGATCACATCAGAAAATACTTCTAAATACAACTTATGAATAGATAGCAGCTTACTTTTAAATATTATTTTATATTTTCATTACTATCGCACATGCTTTTTATTCAAAATTCTATTATCATTCTATAGAAAACCCGTCTAATGGCTTGGCTACCGCTATGAGTTCAGCGCTACCGAGGCTCATTCAAACGGCTGCAGTTCCGTTGTTTATAGCTTTATTGTAATGATTAAAGGTTTTTTAGAAAGCTGGTGAAAGGAACTAAATATTTTATAATAACCTATATTTGCATTACCCTAACGGTTACCAAGTTATAAACATAAGACGAAAAATTTTTTTTTTACAAATTATGTTTTTTGGAAATATTTCCTTTGGTACTTATATCACGTTGATAGTTCTTAGAAATAAAATAAAGCTTATTTAATACCCTTTCATTTGACACCCTATTTAAGTAAATCGGTTCAGTAGATATTTAAATAACCCGCACAATAGAATAGGCCCGGCGGCCATCTTTGTGACGTCATAACTACCCCCTCCATACACTTAGGAAGTGACTACCGCACTTTTCGTGTTCAGGAAAATATGCCGAATAAGTACATACCAAAAATTCGTATGGCGGAGATGTGTCCCACGAAAATCGTTATTTGAAGACTTTTTTGCAAATGGGTCTCGTACTACAACGCAATACGCAATTCTTCATTTTGTGGTGGCGGCCATCTTGGATTTTTAATTTTATATAATGGGTTGTATTCTACTAGTTAAGCCCTTTCATTTGATACCCATATTGAGGGGGTCGCGGAAGAAAAAAGTAACACGCCATTTTGTAGCGGCGGCCATCTTGGACCGATTTCCACCAAACATGTCTGAGAACACTCTCGACTAACCTTACTTTCAAACAAAAAAAACTAAATCAAAATCCGTTCATCCGTTCGGGAGCTACGGTGCCACAGACAGACACACACACACACAGAGACAGACAGACAGACACGTCAAACTTATAACACCCCGTCGATTTTGCGTCGGGGGTTAATAATGTTATTTCTGGATTTCCTGATAAGTTCAATGATAAGTTCAAGCTACCAAAAACAGCATAATATAGTATGCTATTTTTTTGCCATTTTTATATAATTTTATATAATTTATTATATTATGTATACATACGTCAAAAGTAAATAACACTAAATACTTGCAAAAAACTACCGCGACGTCCGCCCGTCGCTGCGTGGCACCCGCTTCTGGATTATATACCCACTTCTACCCACATCTACCGACATCTATTCACTTCCATTTTCCGCCCGTTTCTATGGAGTCAAACTACTGTATATCTCTTTACCGTGCTCTAGGTCACGAAGTAGAGCAGCATTGACTCCCCTAGAGATCGTCAGCTGGGTTAAAATTTGTTGGCACGTAACGCCACGAAGATGCATCTGATATTTCGACTATTTCACCGACCCTATTAGCCACAAACGTTTTCAATTTACTGGGGTCACTGACCAGCCAGGATTTCTATCCTGCGGGGCTATGATGCGCACGTCGACATAATGTCGCGTGAAATTTGATTTAATGTGAATAATACTCTATGTGGCTGTCATAAAGTCGAAAATTACACACCAGTGAGATCATTTTGACATAGGAGTTTTAACGACAAAATCATTTCACTGGTGCGTAAATCTCGACTTTATGACAGCCACATAGAGTATTATTCACATTAAATCAAATTTCACGCGACATTATGTCGACGTGCGCATCATAGCCCCGCTGGTCTATCCTCGTCGTTCTCGACGCTAGAATCGCACCAGTAAACTATGCGAGACGGTTTCCCTCGGAGAGAGTCAACAACACTCGTGCAAAGCTTGGCCGCAAGTAGAGCCGCACACAACTCTAGGCGAGGTATCGTAGTAGGCTTTAGAGGACTTACTTTCGATTTAGCACAGAGCAGGTTCACCGTAACGTTGCCGTCATCGTCAACAGTGCGGGCGTATACACAGGCACCGTATGCGCACTGCGATGCGTCGCTGAAGACGTGTATTTCGAAAGATTTTGGGAAATCACACAGAACTCTCCTTGGAATCTGTAATGTTGATAGAGCAGGCAATTTGCTAACAAAATCTACCCATAGATCTCGAATATCCGAGGGAACAGGCGAGTCCCAATCAATTTTGAGCTGCCATAGCTTTTGAAGCATAATTTTGGGCAAAATAATACATGGGCTCAAAAGTCCCAAAGGGTCAAATATTTTAAAGGCATTTGACATTATGTAGCGCTTTGTAATTTTGTCTTTGTCTACATTTTCGATGGGTATTTCAAATGGAAAATGTAGAGAATCGTGGACAGGGTTCCAGCCGAGCCCAAGGGTACTAGTGGACTCGCTGATGAGTAAAGACTCCTCGCTGTCATGTGAAATGTTATTTAGCAAATGAGGGGCGTTCGTTTTGAATTTTCTAAGTTTAAAGCATGCCGATTTGAGGACATCTGTCACTGAATTTAGAATATATTGAAGTTGTTGCTCATCATCACAGCCAGTTATTAAATCATCGACGTAGAAATCGTGTTGAATGATATTTTTGACAAATTCATCATTAAACTCTTGCCCTACTTGCCATAAACATCTGGTGCTTAAATAGCTCGCACTTGTGGTTCCATAAGTGAGAGTATTCAACTGTAGCGTTTGTAGTGGTGAGGACTCATCCTCTCTCCATAGAATGAGCTGCAATTTCGATCACGGTTGGTGGCGATATATACCTGGCGATAAAATTTATCAATATCACCGGTCAAGAGGTAGCGATACTGTCTTGCTCTTACAAGTATGGAGAAAAGAGAGTCTTGAACATGAGGGCCCTTTAGCAAGAGATCATTGACTGAGCAGCCAGACGAAGTGGGTTCAGAACCATTGAACACAACACGAAGACAGGTTGATTCACTGGATTCTTTGAAGACTGTGTGATGACAGAGGAAGTATGAGTTTTCAGGTTTAGCAATAGGTGCAACAGATAGGTGTCCTAATTCTGAATATTCGCGAATGAAATTTACATATTTGTATTTTAATTCAGGATTTTTACGAAACCTTTTCTCTAACCATAAAAAACGTTTTTTAGCTAGGTCGTATGAATCACCCAGCAAGTCCGGAGAGTCCTTTAGCGGCAACTCTACGCTGAACCTGCCCGAGTCTAACCGAGAAGTAGTGGCGTTAAAATGCTCCTCACATTCTCTATCTTCAGGGCTAAGAAAGGATTTTTGTGGTATCTCCTCAAGAGACCAGAATTTAGATAGCATTTCGTCCAAGTTTTCGATCTTGGGATTTTCTGAAACAACTGCATGATTACAGTGAATATTTTGCAATTTCGAGTTTGGTTTTGTAGAGATAGGGCCTGCAATAATCCAGCCGAATTTAGAGTTTCGGAGTTTTGGATTATTCGGTCCTAAAGAACGCTGATCGCATCCGAGGACATCCCAAAATAAGTCTGCACCAATTAGGACATCAATAGGACCCGGTTTATCAAAATAAGGATCAGCTAGTCTGACGGTTTGTGGTATCTTTAGGTTACTGATGACCAATGGAGACTTTGGTATTTCTCCTGTTAGGTCGTCGAGGACAAGGCATGACATAGCCACACTATATTTAGTGATTAATGAATTTAGCTGAGCGACACAACTTTCCGTCACTCTATTGTTGGAATGATTACCAATTCCTATCACATTGAGTGTATCAATGGGAGTGGATTTCAAGCCTAGTCTATCCTTTAGCGATTTAGTAAGAAAAGTTGACTGGCTACCACAGTCAAGCAAGGCGCGCACCTGTTCGGTTTGCTTGGTCTGTGGATTTTGGATTTCGATCAAAGCCGTAGATATAATTACTTGAGTTGGCACTATATTATTGACATCTTTAGAAAAACTTACGACTGTTTGTTTTGTTTGATCAGAGTTATGCAGGAGCGTGTTTGTTTCTCTTTGCACCCCACGCTCTCGACAAGGGCCCATGCGACAATCACCCGCCGGGTGACCCTGTCTAAGGCAATTAACACATAATTTATATTTATTAACTTCAGATAATCGTTCATCTAAACTTTTATTTTTGAAAACTTGACAGTCATAAATTTTGTGATTCGCATTGCAAATTATGCATAAAAAAGCCAATTCATTTTGAATACTGTATGATTTTGTATGATTGTTGTTGCAATTACTTGAACGATCTTGTTGTTTATAATTATTATTGTATTGACTTTTATTGTAATTTCGATATGTTTGGTAATTATTGGAGCGATTTTGGTGATGAATCGATGATGATGATTGATCTTTATCATATGAATTTGGTTTGCTAGTATTGTGATTTACTGGTCTAGATTTATTATTATCCAATTTTGAACGATTTAATGCTTCAATAACGTCCGCCCGATCAGCCAAAAACTTGTTAAAATTTTCTAAAGTTGGTAAATCAGATAGGCCATTGCGTGTCTCCTCCCACTTCTCAAGCGTACGACTATCTAATTTTGATGACAGCATAAAAATTAACAACATGTCCCAGTGGGTAGTAGGTTGACCTAAATGGGCTAGTGCCCTTAAGTTTTTTGTTACGTGGTCCATAAAAAACCGTAATGATTTTTCAGATTCACCGGTGATCGGTGGCACATTTAATAATGCCTTTAGATGATGATTCACTAACAATCGTTTATTGTCATATCGTTCCATCAACAAACTCCAAGCAGTCATATAATTATCTGAGGAAACTTCTAAATTTGATATGATCCTAGACCTTCAAGATCGCCTTGAAGATATGAAATTAAATAGTGAAATTTTTGGATAGGTGATAGCCGTTCATTTTTGTGCACCAGCGATGTAAATGTGTCACGAAACTCTAACCAGCGAAAGTAAGCACCATCGAATTTAGCAATTTAAATTTTTGGTAATTTAATACCAGTATCATGATGATTACTGAGGCCACAGTGAATGTGAGATTCCCTTCGAGAAATTTCTACATTTAAATTTTGGTCCAAGAGATTTTTGCCCATGGCTGTAAGACGAATCATGTCACACTCAATCTGGTCCCTTTCATCAATCTCATCATCAATAGTTTCATGATTTAAAATCTCAATACTACTCTGCACCTCCTCAAAACGAGAAGATAACAACTCAAATTTACTAAGTTTAAGCTTTAGCTCTGCACTTTCTAATGGATCCATCAAAGCATCGCTTCTTTCAAATATTTCTTCAACATAATGCTTAAATTTAGTAATTTGGCCCTTTATTGAGCTTCGTTTAGTTAGTACTGTTTTTAAATTATCTGAATTATTAGCCATTTTACTACTTCTTTAATGTTGAAACAAAATATATAATGAATTTATTTAATTTTATAAACTGGCATATATGTAAACAATTTAATTTTGTTTTATTTTTAACTAAATGATCTAAACTTAGCTCATTAATGGCTTGAAGTAATAAAATAAAATATATCGCTCACGCTCCTTATTCCGGGGTTACCGTAGACAGATGCAGGATACCTGAGGGCACCTGTCACTCAGCAGACAGTCCAAATGCTTCTTTATTTTGTGTTGAAGAAGCCTCATTTGGTTCTACTATGTGATGGAACCACCAACCTGAAATTAGTCAGCCAAATCTCTTTAATTTTATGAAGTTACAAGATGTTTTAGCTGTAAAATATTGAACAAACACAATTTTTCGTTAAATTTCAACACTTTTAAATGATTATCATGTAAATTCAAGATATATTTTTTTTTGTAGTGGTATGACAAGGTAGGTACAGGAAAAAATATTTTATAAATTTTGGTAAAATTTGATTTCTTTGCTAATATTTTTTACTAAAACTGTTTTCTAAGTAGTTTTCTATGTTATTCTACTAGAAACAATGGGAAATTTATGTCTTTTTATGGAATTACAAGAAGATGAAATTTTGTTTCAAAGGTTCGTGGGTACCTCGAAATCTTTTTATAGGTTATTTTCGAGTATCCACGTTTCGAGTATCTGATGTTTTGGTGTTTGATTGTGGTTTTTGCAAGGATTTTAGGGAATGGGAGCTGAAGGACTGGGCACTTACCAATCTTCCAGCAATTTCGAAGTTTTTTACGACTATTTGCGTTTATCACTTTTGGCTGTTTCACTTTTTGATTCGTTGAACAGTCACGGTCGCCAAATGTTACCTTTCTTGATTTAGTTTCTATTTTACGATTTTGCAGTGTATACACACCACGTATGCGCGCGCGCCAGAACACACAACCGATATGAATCGAACGAGGTCGAACCGATATGAATGAAAAATATGGCGCTTTTTTCTTCTGTCATTGGACGTTGACATTTTGTTTTTTTTTTTTAAAGGAGGCGTCAACAAATACTAGCTTATGCTCGCGGCTTTGCCCGTGTGGCAAAATCCTTTCTTAGTGGTGGTCTACGTTATGAAACCTATCTATATCTGTATTCCAAATTTCAACCGAATCCGTTCAGTCGTTTGGGCTGTGCGTTGATTAGGGATTGCAATCCGGAAAACCGGATCCGGTAATCCGGCGGATCCGGCGTCATTTCACGGTTACCGGATCCGGTACAAATCTACCGGATCCGGAGACCGGATCCGGTGCTAACAGTTTTTGGCAAAATAATATAGCTGTTGCATGCGTAGATACTTTTAATGCATTGCGCTTGGTATTCATGCGTGCGAGTCATTCGTCGCCGAGATTAAGGTATAACTATTGTATCTATTAAATATTATTCTTACTTGATAATTAATATTGTTACTTATAAATAAATCTATCTGTGAAAGTGAAATCTAGAAAGACTATGTCGTAAAATTATAAGTATTACCTACATTACTTCGTCATCATCATCCACAGCCCTCTACATCCCACTACTGGGAATAGGCCTCCCTCATGTTATGCCAGTCAGCCCTGTCCTGTGCCAATCTGGTCCATGTGCGATCCGCAATTTTTACCAAATCTGGCTGCTGAACGACCGACACTGCGTTTGCCTATCCTTAGCCACCATTCAGTCAACGTCTTACTCCACCTGTCATCATCTCGCCTAGATAAGTGACCTGCCCAACTCTATTTGAATCACATTACTCTCGTTCCGGCATCTTGAACTTTTGTTCTTCGCCTAATTTCGATGTTTGGAACTCGATCTTGAAGTTTAATGTCAAGCATGGCGCGACCCATGACTCTTTGTGCTACCATGATGCGGTAGACAGCCTCATGTGTTATCGTCCATATCTCGGTGGCGTATGTCATGGTGGGCAGGACACGCTGGTTGTAAAGCCTGGTTTTCAGACACTGAGGAATTCGAAATGACTAATTCAGAATGTCGTCTAATTCTACACTACTTACTAAATTTTAATTGTTTTCTTTATGAAAATTTATTTTTGTCTATTTGTCTTAACCTCGGTCTTGACATTGGTTTGGAAATAAAGTCGATTTTATATATTAGTGATTTATTTTTATAAACCACCTTCAGCTTACTAATATTATAAACATGAAAGTTTTTAAGAATGGATGTCTGGATGTATGTTTGTTACTCTTTCACGTCTAAACGGGTGGACCGATTGGTCTGAAGTTTGATATAGAGTTAGTTTAGACCCTGGAATAACAGATAGGCTACACTAGCGGGTAAAACCGCTGGGCGCAGCTAGTATTACATAATATAAGAGAAGTGACACGTGATTAACTCACATATTTTGCAGTAAAGAGCGAAAATCATCCTGATTTGACCGATTTCCATCAATCCATCCAGATTTCCATCAATCCGGCCGGTTCCGGTCGGATTGAAAATGACACCGGATTGCAATCCCTAGCGTTGATAGATCAGTCACTCTTTCCTTTTTACAAGCTTTATATTACTTTCACCTGTCTGTTGTCTGTCTGTCTGTCTGTCTGTCTGTAATCAAATCTTGCAAGTTTAATTTGACCCACTTCCCGGTTTCCAATTGAGCTGAAAATTTGCATGCGTGTGTAAATCGGATGACAATGCAATATTTTTATAACATGGAGCTGATCTGATGATGGAGCTGGAAGGTAGCCATAGGAACTCTGTCATAAAACAACGCAACCCCATCGAGTTTGGGCTCATTTGATTCGTCTTGACGAGTACTTTATGATACAAGACGATAATAATAATTAAAGCTTGTTTTTAAAAAGTATTTTTAAAATTTCACTTGTATATATTTAGATTAAAACTTACAGGTTGGTTAGAGTTATCCAAGACCACCACTGGAGGAACGGCAATACCGTCCACGCCACTGCCTCGCGCCGCGGCTGCGTTCGGGTCTCTCGTCCCGTATGACTTCTCGGATATTGGCGTACTTCTGTCCGGCGATATATCCATATCTTGTGATTGAACATCTAAAAACAGTCATTTAATTAGGAACATAGAAGATACATAAAATGAAGTGGTGCTGGCCAAGGGGTTATGTAGTACAGATGTAATTCTGGACCATCAAGTTCAAATCCCGGCGCCCACAAATGACTATAATTAGTTATGTCCGGTTTTTTAACTCGCTATACTGGTGGTAGGATTCGGCCGTGGCTAGTTACCACCCTCTGGACAAAAAACCGCGTCGCTGAGCGGTCATTACGACTGTGTTCCGACATGTTCAGTAAAGCCACGGATATATTGATCCCGCCTTCTAGGTTTAGTCTGCGACCATCTTCGTCTGCATCGTTGCTTAACATCACGCGAAATTGTGGTCAAATATCAATAAAAAAAAACATTATTAATCGATTGGTTCCACTTGCCACATCTTTGATGGCACTCCTATCAAACTAAGTGATACTGTAAAAGATCTTGGGGTGTATATTGATAGGACTCTGTCTTCACAGTTGGCTGAAGTAAGCCGAATTTTTTTTTCCACAGCGAGCTCTCTACGTCGACTGCTTAATTTCTTACCGATAACCACCAGAACTGCGCTTGCACAATCTCTTTTACTACCCATACTTGACTATGCTGATGCCTGCTATCTGGATATAACCGAAGAACAGCTTAATAAACTCGAACGCTTGCAAAATGTCTGCATTCGATTTATTTTCGGTTTACGCAAATATGATCACATTTCTGAATTTCGCGCTAAGCTAAAATGGTTACCAATTCGACTTCGCCGGAACTCGCACATTCTATCCCTTCTCTATACTGTTCTCTTCAACCCTGCTTCTCCTTCGTATCTTCAAGAACGTTTTAAGTATATCCACCTCTGTCATGAGTTTAACTTGCGATCAGTCAACACTCGGCTACTGACGTATACTTTACACAGCTCCCAACTATCTAACAAATCCTTCACTATACAAGCCGTCCGTCTTTGGAATAATCTTCCCGTACATATAAGACATTCCAAATCGCTTGAAATCTTCAAGAATTCGGTAAAGGAACATTATCTCTCCTCCCTACTATAATATTACTTGCAGCTCAGTCTATTTATGTAATGACATATTTATTTATTATATTTATTATTTTATCTGTTAAATATTGTTAATATATATATTCATATCAATTCTTTTTAAATATACATTTTTACATATATATTGTAGTAGTATATTATATTTATAATAATATGTAAGTATGTATGTAATATGTAAACCATCTTATAGGTATATATATTTTTTGTAACTAGTCTATGTATACAGATACTGCGCACCACCGTCTAGTATTGTAATATAAGTCCTGTTCCATTCCTAGGTTGTCTGTAAGAAATTGCCTAGTGCGATAAGACCGCCGATTGTTTACCTAGCATTTAGATATTTAGCTCAGTAAGTTTATTTGTAATTATTTGGTACGCAATAAAGTATTATTCTATTCTATTCTATTATTTCTTGTTTCTTTTGCGGTAGGCCTCTATTTGCAGAGATATTGTAACAACTACTAAACCGATAATTTAATATTTACTGCAAATATCATGGACGGATAAAGTGTCCAATGAGAGGGTCTTGCAGATGCTTAGCAAGAAAGTCAAGGAGTTAAAGACTGTTAAGACAAGAAAGTTGCAATATTTTGGCCATATAATGCGTAATGAGAAAAACGAACTACTCATTATCCAAGGGAACCGAAAACCGGGAAGAAGACGTACCTCGTGGCTCAAAAACCTCAGAACGTGGTTCAATATGAACTCGAGATCCCTGTTCCGTGCGGCTATCTACAAGGTAAGATAGCGATGATGATTGCCGACCTCCGGAAATAGAAGAAGTGGTACCACCACAAAAAGAAAAAAACAATGTAATAATTACCTTTTCCATCATGTGTACCCGAAGAGTGTTTTGGTCTGGTTCTCTCGTGAACATCGTCATCTCTGCTGTCGCGGCTGTTGTTCCAATAGCGGTCCGACGCGTTGTTGGCTCTTTTACTAGTAGACTTGTCTGATTCTCGACGCCCTGACCGGGATCTTGATCGTTTTTCTCGATCTATAACAAATATTGTACAATAGGCATGTTTAAAACGTCAAAACATTTTTAATCTAAAGCCGCGTCTCCATCTCCTGTTTTGGTCTACATAAGCAACAAAAACATATAAACGTTCAACTTAATTCTAGGCAATTTTGATGAATAATATTACGTATTTTTGTACGTGCTTTCCATCGGGTATGGAAAGCAAAAACATTGTTGGTGCAAAGAAAAAATTGTAGTTTGACAATGTTCTGTGAAAATTTTGTCATGTTTTTGTTGATTGTGTAGAGTTTAGACCTAAACACTTAATGGTTTTTGTTGATTGTGTAGAGTTTAGACCTAAACACTTAATGGGCCTAGATTGTATTGCACGGGGTCTTTTGCTGTTAAGCTGAACTGTCTTCCCGCACATTCTACTTACTACATACTCCGTGCTAGGCCCATAAAAATTCTGTCATGTTAAAAATATGTTAGACACGCATTTTTTTATTTGAGAGTTTAATCAAAAATGGAGATATGGTGCTTATAAGTTTCTGGGTGAGGACACGCATAAGTCACACCTTGCTCTGAAATATTGTGCCCTGTGACGTCATGGCAGTCAAGCAATTTTAGCGCGTTATGTCTCAGACGTTTTTAATAATAAATCTAATCTAGAAACCAAATAACACGCGCCCAATAAAAAGTGACATCCAATATATTATAATACGAGTAGTATACCAGACAATCTTACAAAACACACAAAGCGCCATCTAACCCCAAGATAAGCAACTCAATGCATGTAGCAAGATAATGAAAATCTTTTGTAAATAGGTACATAGGTACCTACTTTTTTTAGAATTTTACCAGACCTTGAGGTTAACACATTATGATGATTTTAATATGAAATGCGAAAGCGTAATAACTTTTTGGATAGAAAGGGTCAAAATCGGAAGGAGAATTCAAACAGGTGGGAGAATCCAGATGGAGTGTGAAGTTTATGTTAAAAATGTATTACATTCTTGAAAGGGGTTGATGATTTGTGGCATACCTACTGATCCCCCATTTTTATTGTTATTCAAAACCGCGGCCAGCGACTAATCCTATATAAATCGATGGCTGACATCAATACCAACTACCAACAATAAATATTCTGACACCCACCCCTCGTAAAGTGTCAGATTTTGTAGGTATTAAGCGTCAAAGTTCACGGACTTCCATTTTTGCCGGTATACCACACTCCATAAAATGACCTTCAAAACCCCACTATCTAAAAAATGGAAATCACTTGACCAACCTTGACGCTTAATAACTCCGAAACCTGACACTTTGCGAGGGTGGGTGTCAGCATGTTTTTACATAATACTAGCTGCGCCCAGCGGTTTTACCCGCAGTACTTATGTAGCATATGTGTTATTCCAGTTTCCAGCTATCTCTATACAAAATTTCAGCTCAATCGGTCCATCCGTTTAGGCGTGAAAGAGTAACAAACACCCTGACATCCAGACTCCAGACATCCATTCTTACAAATTTTCACGTTTATAATATAAGTAAGACTAGCTGCGCCAAGCGGTTTTACCCGCTGTACTGTACCCTGTGTGGCCTATGTGTTATTCCAGGGTCTAAGCTATAGACGTGAAAGAGTAACAAACATAAATCCAGATATCCATACATTCTTACAAACTATAATCATAGTAAGAACTACTAGGTATATACGTACTAGGTCAGCGTTGAGATGTAAAAAACATAAAAGTATTTAGAGCTGTAAGACAACCTTTAGTGTAGGCTATCAGCTTCTTGTGACGCAGAAGGTTGCAGGTTAGATTCCCATTTGAGACAAATATTTGTATAATCTACAAATATTTGTTTTCGGTCTGGGTGGCTTTCTGTATCTATTATAAGTATGTTTTCACAAAACAAAAATATATAAGCATTTTAACTGTTATCTAACCACCATAAGGAAAGTACTGAAATACTTAGCTTGGGGTTAGAGGGTGCTGTGTCCTGCAATATTTATTTTTATGAAACTGTCCAATAGTGTTAGCCTCAGTTTCTATATATTTTACTTGTAAATTTTCCCTGTTTAAAATGACCTGTCTATGAATTCATCCATCGATATATTAAGCAATAAATATTTGGTCCTAAATATCATCATAATACCAACGTTTCGTTAAAATCTGATCATTTAAAACAAAGATTTATTCTATTCTCCACTACCCGCACGCACTTCGTGGCGCCAAACAGATAATTATATATAAATGTTTCTCTACTACCTCAATATGATGTTGCAGGTATTTTACATATAAACCTTCCTCTTGAATCACCCTTTCTATTGAAATATAAAAAACCGCATCAAACTCCGTTGCGTATTTTTAAAGATCTAAGCAAACATAGGGACAAACAGACAGACACCGGATGCAACTTTGTTTCATACAAAGTAATGATGTTTATCTTTAACACAGATAGTTAATAGTGCGAAAACAGCAAATCGTTGCTTCATCACTACTAGACTTGAACTCTTGAACCCCAGCGAGTAATCAAAATGCATATAACTGCACCGATCAAACTGTTGCAATTTAACTGTCACCAGTCGCGACAGGACAGAGGGGCTCAATAGGACCTAACTGAACTAAATTACACTGAATGCTTCGCTCAATGAACTTCATTGAGAATTGAGACTGCAATTTCACAAGTATAAGGATACAAGTTAACTTTGCTCTCAAGATGTTGAACTCAATATATTTATGTTATGTTTGACATTTATGTTTATGTATAGTTTACAAAAAGATATATATATATTTTTTATGTGGAGAAGAAAGAAGACGAGGATGACGCTCTCCTGTTGGTAAGAGATAACGCTGCCCATAATTAGTACAGTGCTACCCAAGATTTTACAAAGGTAAAATTCTGCCAACGCTTCTTACTTGAGAGTCATAAGATGTTAAGACTCTTCAGCCCAGTAATTTCACAAGCTACAGTGCCCTTCTACCGAAGCACAGTAATGTTTGCACATCACTGCTCAGGCGGTAGAATAACTGGCACTGTTGGGGTGGCCACCTAGACGACCTCCTGCAAAGGAAGTCTACCCCCGGTAAATATAATATGACAGTTGTGATCTATATCGAAAGATTGGTTTGCTATTACTGCCAAATAATATTGTTATTTTTAGTAATATTTTCTATAGGGCAAACAAAAAGATACAGTTCATAATGTTTTAGAAAAATGTTAACTGATGACAGAAAAATATTAATCCTGCCTTTTATGTGTATTAAAGCTCTTGATTTGTCCACTTTATCTCCTAAAATGCTGGTGAAATATTGGTACAGAACAGATATTGGTACAGAAAACTGCAATACTACAATTGACCAGCACATCTTTTAACATCAGGGGAGCATCAAGATTATCTCGTTCATCTACATTTAAATGTATAATGGACACTTACTGCTTCTGGAGGAAAATGTAGTATCTTTGGATGAAGTCCTTCTTGAATCAAAATCCCTCGGTTTCTCCCACTGGGAGACTTCAGTGATGCAGTTGTAGTAATATCTTTTGCCGAGTGAGCTGATGTGTTCAGACCACTCGCTGCCCGGCGGCATGCTGGTCGCTGGCGTGCTCCTCTTGTCATATTTAGTACCCCTACTAACACTAACGTTCAAGCTAGATCGACTCTTTTTGTCTGACTGGCTCTCATTCCGTTCATGGTTGCTCCGTTCCCTTTCAATATCTTTGCTACGGTCTTTTGGTGATCGAACACTTTCTGAAAAGAGCAAATGCAGATTTCTTTAGAATAATTTGTTGTAGAGAAATGTAGATTTCTTTAGAAATTTGGGTGTGCATACGTTACTTTCGCCTAAATGACAATTGATAGAACCAATTTGGAGTTTAGTACATAGGTAGCTAAGATCTAGGAATTAAACTGCATCATGCTTTTAAGATAATTCATAGTCTTATTTCAAAATTAATACCAATAAAATTATTGGTTATTGGTTTACCAAATTTGATGGTGACAATCTTAATAAACTACTAAATATGTGTTAGGTGACTATTCAAGATCTCAATACATGATTCCTTACTAAACAGGAAAACCTCAAACAGAAATTTAACAATCATTTGATACTCTAGATTTTCTTGACATAATGTTAATGCTTTGCACATAAAATATCCTACAAATCTCAAAATATTCAAAATATGATCAACAGAAAGTAATTTGAAGTAAAAGGACAGAAGTAATAAGAAGTTAAAGGAAAGAAAACGCCAATGATAAAAAACTAAGGAATAGAAAATTATATTTCTTTACATTGAAAAATGATGTGTGATATGAGAGAATAAAATAACAATGGAAGAGAAATCATATTTTTTTCTTTTCACATCTGTTAATGTTGTATATTTGTTATATGTATCAATGGACAGAGAATAATAACAGATCTCAAGGAAGACGAAAGCCGAGCAGTGAGCATTTGAAGGAACTATTGATACTGAGAAAGAATATGTTTAACACTATTCCACATAGGAGTCTTCATAGGCAAAAATAGTAAAGCAAAACAAGCTAAGATTTACAAAAGCCTTTTTCATTTCATCACTCTAGTGTGCCTATTTGTCCTATATGTATCATTGGTGACATTTTGCAGAAAAAAAAATCTATATTTAAATTTGTTTTAAAAAAACATAATTAAAAAAAACCAATGTTAATATTGAGGTTTGTAACATGATGTCTCCATATGTGTCTAGAATCTAGAAAGACTAACATATCCAAAAACTCAAGTAAAAAAATGCACAGAAGTTACCATTTCTTACTTGCTTCTTGCATGCAGTAAGACAAATAAAAAAAAAGAGCATATTCTCTTTCATATTCTTATGACCTGGCTTTCAGTTAATTCACTGCAATATGTACTCAAATGAACTCTTTTTACAATAAAAGTGATTGTATGCAAATGATGTGTGAGAATTTTGCACTGAAGTTTCATTATTATAATGAATATTAGCTGTAACATTTGGTTTTGCCTACTCAAAAGCACCTTATTTTGCTATACCAGGTATGGTGATATTACAAAAACAAAAATTTTATTTGTATTTTTTTTACATAATATCAAACTTGTGCAATTTATAATATTAGTAGGATCTACATAAAAATTTCACACCCTACTTATTTTATCAATTCAAAACTTCACTAGGAACTGAGCTGGTGGTAATTATTTATTTTTTTTGAGGAAAGAAAGTAGAATACAGCAAAAATATAATATTATTAGAATACTGAAGACAGAGGACCGAGTGAACTATACACCATGCCATTTGGTCACAACCATGATTTTAATGAAGCCAAGTGCTAAAAGGTATTGACTTCAATGAAAATAAAAATTAAATGACTGCTAGATTTGGTCTAATTCTATCTATGAATATGAGTGAATGATAAGCTGTTTAAACGCCTCACATACATTGGTTTTACACATACCCACTACACAAATTTTCAACAGAATTAGACATCCAGACTTATTGCTCATTAATATTTTTATAATTAGAAAAACTCATCATTATCAGTAATCAATAGCTGTTTCTCCGATGCAGGACATCTACAACAGCTCTCTATGACACACAATTTAACATGGTCTTCCGACTTTCTCCTCCATAACTAAGACACTAAGAAAGGACAATTTCAAGTAACATAATAATAATAATAAAATAATAATTGGGGTTTATACTCCAACAGAACAGGTTTCCCTACTTACACTGTCAGAGTCAAATCACAATTTATAGGTTGTGTGGCGAACCTATATGTTGCAGTTTCAGGTCGCCGAGATACTTACAGGGCATGCAACATGACCTAACGACTGCCTTCTACATATCTTACAGGAAACAGCCGGGACCCACAGTTTTACGTGCCTTCTGAAACACGGTTGTTAGTAACATAAGTTGTCTTACCTGTGTACTTATTTCTAGAGGATTTGTAGTCTCTATCTCTCTCCTTTTCTGTTCCTTTTGGCAGATAGGAATTTCTGGATGAAGAATATCCTCTGTCATCCACCACATGGGTGTAGTGGTGATGGCTGTGACTCGACTGGCTCGGGTGTGTGCTGTGCCCGTGCGATACATTGCCGTTTGGGGACCGCAGTGGAGTATACCGGCTCTCGGAAGACCCATACTCATTTGCACCTCTTCTATCACTCTTTGAATACTTCTGTTTATACAAAAAATAACATTCGTGGAATATTCTATAGCATAACATAAATCTATATAATTTAGATAGTCCTAGTGTTGTGTAAATTTAGATTTTGGTTTATTTCCTTAAGCTCTTTGAGGTGACTTCATTTAATTAACTGCATATTAGCGAACTAAACTTTATCAACTGAATCAATATATAATTATTTTGAGTACAAATTAAGAATGAGTGCTGGATAGTTTATGATAAAACTAACTTTTTTAAGGAAAATTCAGTTTGTACGGAATCCATTCTTCAGTCTATTATAATTTTATTCAGAGGTGTTGAAGCCGAAAATGTGTAGGTGGATTGCATAAATTACATCAGTCAAAATACATTACATTTCACCCCATTAAACATGTCTCATGTGTTTGTTACTTGTCAAAAGAGATTAACCCTTAAAACTGAAGCGCTGATAGCTAAGGGGTTAAACTAAGGTAAATAAAATATACATTATACCTATATGCGAGTTAGGGGAGTGAATAAACATTTGACGGGTGATAGAATAGAATGGAGGATGACAACATGTTGTGTAGACCCTTCATAATGTGGGATAAGGGGGAACAGATGATGATGATGATATTATATATTATGTGAAAGTATGGATGTATGTTTGTTCCCAGTTCACATCTAAAAGGACAAAGAGCTGAAATTTGGTATATAGGTAGTTTGGTCTCTGGAAGTCAATATAGGCTAGCTTTCAGGAAGTAAAATCTCTGGACCCAGCAAGTATACCTTTAGCACATCTTTTTATTTTTTTGTAAATATTGTTTCGGTGACCAAGACTGGTTTGCAATTTTCAAGATACTTTTAAGTCTTCAAACTAAAGAGAATCATGACAGAGCAATGAAAAGTTACCACCATAGGTATTTGTTTGCTATATCAATATAAACACTACATAATTCTTGTGGCCTAATTTCTCATTACCTCAGACAATTTAACTGCTGTGGGTGTTTATGTATTATATCTTATACACCTACGAACTAGCTTGAGTTACAAGTTTATCAGAATGTATTGACTTCAATGTAGAGGTAATTAGATTATGATTCAATATCCTTCAGTTATTTGCTAGTTAACCTAAATAACGACAATAAAGACAAACAAATCAACACGAGCAGGAAAAATGTAATCAGAAATAGTTATTACGTAGAGAAGTACATAAATCGAACCACTGGTGTTAGCAAGTCATTGATTGGGAATTCAACATAAAGTTTTAACAATTATTTACGGTTTATAATTATTCTTACCTGATACGGATGGGCCTGATGCTTCTCAAAGTACCTGAAATTACACAAAAAGCATATTTTTACAAAACTAGATTACGAAAAACTGTACCTATCGGCGACCGCCATAGAGGTGCAATTGTTAGCCGAAGCATCTAAAACTATAACATACCCATCGCTTATTCGCTTCAGAGGTTTCCTTGCATGCATTACCATCAATGCAAATATACGATTTATAACTGCTTCACTAATAATTAGCAATATATCAGACCACTGTCATCTAAAACAGATTTAAACGCCGAGATATATCTTGATGGACGCCATGTCACATTCAAGAAAGAGTCACAGACTACAATGAGTATGAAAGAGTCAATAGTTATGTGCGAGAGAGACAAATATATAGCCATAGACAATTATTTGTCTAGAATCTGTTTATGGCGTTGACAACTGACAACACTGTCGAATATATTATTTCGACCTCTCTACACTACCTCATTAGCGAGTCAATATAGTAAGTTGTAATAGTTATTTGTATTCTTCGCCCGTAGGCAAAATAAGTGTTATAAAATTATTAAATAAAAATACGACCAGTCTCATATTTTTATTTAGATTTTACGTAAATGAATATTAACTGGGAATGCATAATTATTATTATAATTCGACCGACTTCTGCTTAAGAGGTATCGCCCACAGCGACTTCATCATAGATAATACATATATAGGGGACTTCATGTAGCGACGAAATCGGGCGTTTTGTAAACGTGTTTCTGCCTCGCTACTATCGCGCGACAAGACCCGACCCTACATAAGGACAGAATCGCGTTTGCATCGCGACTGAAGCACAACAGCGTAGCGATAGTAGCGATGCAGAATCTTCGCATTACGGCTGGGCCTAAATTCTGCACAAAAAAGAGACGACGGCACAGCAAAACGTAAGCAAAAAAATAACCTATCAAACACATTTTTATTTTCAAAAACGGCACTTTGAGGCGACCAAAAGGTGCAAACATAAAAAAAAAAAATAAGTTGCATTTGATTTTGTACTGGTATCGTAAGAATTTTCAAGATTTTTTCCAAAATTTTGTTTTATTTGATAGTAGACGTTAGCAAAACGAGAAGCGATTTTGGTCCGGAATAACCCCGCTGTATTGATTCGCCTTCGCAGTTGCCTTCACATCATAGCCACAATGTTTTATGACATTTTACCTAATAGACCTTTGGAGGATGACCTGTCTATGAGGTAATCCTCGGACGGATTCTTAAGACAATAATATTATAATATTCTTAGCATAAAAACACTATTCCTGCACCAAAAGAATATTTTTGCTACTACATCCAAATAAAGATATTAAAACACTAGCTGCGGCGCAGCGGTTTTACCCGCTGTACAGTTACTATAATCAGATTTACCTGAAGAGAAGAAGAACCTGTATTATTCCAGAGTCTAAGCTATCTCTATACCAAATTTCAACTCAGTCAGTCCACCCGTATAGCCATGAAAATGTAACAAATATACATCCATACATTCTTACAAATTTTCACGTTTTTAAAATATTAGTAAAATAGTTAGATTACTAGTGTCTAAGGCTTATATTAGTTAGACGTAAGTGTGGAGTCCTTTTCACGAAAGAGGTCCCGCGGAATTTTTCGGAACTAAATTTAATTTTTCGATAATAGGGATGTTGACTAATTTTTGGAATTGCTTTTATATGATAGATAAACCCATTTCATACACGAATATCATATTTTTATGCAAAATTATACGATATTTCAATATAAAAATACGTAAATAAAAATGATTTTTTGTATTCTGGCTAAAACGTTCCGAACAGTCATCTGACAGCGCGTGACGTCACACCACTGGCCTGTACTTACGCTTCCTAAGCAATGTTCCTGATTTCGACACATTTTAATTATTCATAACTTAAAAACCACTGAACCGATTTTTATGTAACTTATACTGTGCCCTATTGACTTTTTTTGCTTAAATTTAGACCAACTTAGAGCACAGTATAAGTTGCATCAAAATCGGTTCAGTAGTTTTTTAAGTTATGAATAATTAAAATGTGTCGAAATCAGGAACATTGCTGAGGAAGCGTAAGTACAGGCCAGTGGTGTGACGTCACGCGCCCTGATTGGCGTTCGCATTCGCGTAATAATAAGTAAAAATTATTGAAATAAAAATTGATTTTATTCCATTTTGGCTTGTAAATAGATCCTGAAAATGTGATTGTAGGTTTTTAAACATGTCTTTTATGTGAAAAACATAACTTTATATGAATTCGTAACATGTGTCAACATCCCTATTACTGGACTTCGTATCCTAAATAATTTTTATTTGTTAGATAAAATTTAATGAATACCTATTTAATTAAGAAATTAAATATGATAAATTATGAGGAGTTGAAAAAATGTTATAGACATTTAAACTTTTAAATTGTGCGATAGTGCGCCCCGCAAAAAGGACTACTTTCATGAAAAGCACTCTAGAATGTATTAGGTAGAAGAATATTATGTCATACTATATATAAGACAAAGGGCATGGCATTTCTGGGAAACATATATTATTATTCTCTTTCAAAATTATTTTGTGTAATTTATTGATCTCGTTAACTTTCACTATTTCGTTATTCATCATGTTTTCTTAGAATATACATGTCGATGATAATTTAATATGTTATTTTACATCATATTAATTTTATTATCATGGAGGTACTACATACTAAAAGCCAAATATAATTGAAATTTACTTTGATTTCGTAACAGAACGGTTTTACAAAAATTTGTTAAAACATTTGTGACAGTAAGCGACACCAATTTAATCGTGAATGACCCCCAATAAAAGAACACAAGCGCCCTCTATTGCAGCGTTCTGTCTCTACAAAACACTAGTTAAGAAGATTTTATGGTTTGATGATCATTGTTTTATTGTTAACTCTCTGGCCTACGGTCAACGGTCACGATGTTATTGCCGAGAAATAGACACCAAGGCCCGTAGCATGCCATACGGGATCCCGCTGAAATGTCATGGGTCGTCCATATATGCCGGCCAATGATTCGGTGAGTCGTTGGCCGAACGTTCACCCGAGTGCACAGATTATATAATATATGCACTTGGGGAACAGATTATATAAATCAAAAAATAAAAAATGTTTATAGATCATTCACAGTTATAGATCATTCACAGTTATTTTACCTCTAGCTCTTACATTGGCTAGCCTGAAAATAATGTTGCCATGTCAGGTGAGTATTGACTTCCCCATTTTTAACCAACTACAAAATGGCGAATTACTTTTTTCTTCCACAACCCCCTCAATATGGAAATCAAATGAAAGGGCACTGTATAAAATTTAAAATCCAAGATGGCCGCCATTCAAAATGGTGAATTACGTTTTGCGTTGGGGGCGGGGATTTTTTAATTTTTTTATTTAATTCACTTTTAAGTATTATTTTACAGTGATGTGTGTACTTACATGAATTTCCTGTTTCGAACATACATAATATTTTATATCATATTGATAGTTCGCAGTAACCACTTGTTCATATTATGTTAAGCATCCGATATTGTTATAGATAAATTCTTTTTCTTCAAAGGAAATTGAGTTTATGGGCATTTTTAAAGCTTTAAAAATGCCCATAAACTCAATTTTTTGATTATAATAATAATTATTAAAACAACGAGTACAAGTAACCTTATCAAGTACAAGTGAAATTTTAAAAATACTTTTTAAAAACAAGCTTTAATTATCATTACCATCTTGCATTGTACTCGTCAAGACGAATCAAATGAGCTCAAACTCGATGGGGTTGCGTTGTTTAATGACAGAGTTCCTAATGACAGAGCCACCTTCCAGCTCCATCATCAGATCAGCTCCATGTCATAATAATATTGCATTGTCATCCGATTTACACACGCATGCAAATTTTCAGCTCAATTGGAAACCGGGAAGTGGGTCAAATCAAACTTGCAAGATTTGATTACAGACAGACAGACAGACAGACAACAGACAGGTGAAAGTAATATAAAGCTTGTAAAAAGTAACGTTTGAACAAGAAAAGTAACGCATTTTTGAAAATTTTACACAATATACACAGTTGAATAGAAATACGCTTACATATTCTAATATTTCAGTGATAATTACTAATTTTTTAGTTTATTTAAATAAGAAATTGCTAATCAACAAAAAAAATCCTTTTCTAAACCAGATAAAGTTATACAAAATTGCCTTATTTTTTGTCTCTGCTAAATCAATAAATTAACTATTATTTTCTATACCATTACAAGGAAAAAGATTCATTAATTATAAGGTTCAATTTAAAA
The DNA here is from genome assembly GCA_947507615.1 of Hemithea aestivaria. NCBI lineage: Eukaryota > Metazoa > Arthropoda > Insecta > Lepidoptera > Geometridae > Hemithea > Hemithea aestivaria. The sequence continues at coordinate 11,053,291 of OX382323.1, forward strand.
TAAAGACCTTGAAAAGTATCGTAAAAGTCATCTACACAAATACAAAAGTAACTAAAAGGGTGAAAAAGTAACGTAAAACGTAACAAAAGTAACGATCTGGCAACATTTTGACAATAATGCAACATAAAGAAAATAATTTTGACATCTGTCAGAGGTAAAATAACTGTGAATGATCTATATTTTACCTCTGACAGATGTCAAAATTATTTTCTTTATGTTGCATTATTGTCAAAATGTTGCCAGATCGTTACTTTTGTTACGTTTTACGTTACTTTTTCACCCTTTGAGTTACTTTTGTATTCGTGTCTAGATGACTTTTACGATACTTTTCAAAGTCTTTATTTTAAATTGAACCTTATAATTAATGAATCTTTTTCCTTCTAATTGTTATAGAAAATAATAGTTAATTTATTGATTTAGCAGAGACAAAAAAATAAGGCAATTTTGTATAACTTTATCTGATTTAGAAGAGGATTTTTTTTGTTGATTAGCAATTTCTTATTTAAATAAACTGAAAAATTAGTAATTATCACCGAAATGTTAGAATATGTAAGCGTATTTCTATTTAACTGTGTATATTGTGTAAAATTTTCAAAAATGCGTTACTTTTCTTGTTCAAACGTTACTTTTTGTACTTGATAAGGTTACTTGTACTCGTTGTTTTAATAATTATTATTATAATCCCAAGCTTTACTAATGCCCATAAACTCAATCATAGGCGGATCCAGGATTTGGTTCTGGGGGGGGGGGCAAGGTGCAGACGGGCAAAAATATTATAATTTTTACTACGAAAAGTGTGTGTTTAGCAAGCTCTGAGCAGTTAGAAAGTTTAAATCTTAATAAAATGTGCGCGAGCAGCTTGCTGCGAGCGCCGAGAAAAAAATTATAATCTTTACCATGAAATATGTGCAAAATTCGTAACTCTACAATGATTCTGGGGGGCCTTGGCCCCCTGGCCCCCCCCCCTAAATCCGCCTATGAACTCAATTTTCTTTGAAGAAAAAGAATTTATCTATAACAATATCGGATGGTTAACATAATATGAACAAGTGGTTACTGCGAACTATCAATATGATATAAAATATCAGGTAGGTTCGAAACAGGAAATTCATGTAAGTACACACATCACTGTAAAATAATACTTACAAGTGAATTAAATAAAAAAATTAAAAAACCCCCGCCCCCAACGCAAAACGTAATTCACCATTTTGAATGGCGGCCATTTTAAATTTTATACAGTGCCCTTTCATTTGATTTCCATATTGAGGTGGTTGTGGAAGAAAAAAGTAATTCGCCATTTTGTAGTTGGTTAAAAATGGGGAAGTCAATACTCACCTGACATGGCAACATTATTTTCAGGCTAGCCAATGTAAGGGCTAGAGGTAAAATAACTGTGAATGATCTATACGAGAAATTTACCGGAAAAAAACCGTGAATATCCGAACACATTCGTCTACATTCGTCTACATTCGTCTATAGACAAAAATTGTTCGTACATAGACAAAACACACACTCGGCGAATCATTGGCCGGCATATATGGACGACCCATATAGAGTAGAACTGTCATCCCATACATTGTACTTTTGTGAATGTATAGGGTCGTCCACATATGCCACCCAATGATTCGGCCGAACGTTCGCCCGAGTGCACAGATTATATAAATCAAAAAATAAAGAAAATTTAACCAATTTCAAGTAATTATTCACACAAAATGGCTTCAAATGATCCATGATTGATTAATATTCAATATATTATTAAAGTCGTTAGCTATGGAGCCCAAAATGTATACCAGAAATTAACCGGAAAAAAACCGTAAATATCCGAACACATTTGTCTTCATTCGTCTATAGACAAAAATTGTTCGTCCATAGACAAAACACACACTCGGCGAATCATTGGCCGGCATATATGGACGACCCATAATATTTTTTATTTGCTGTGTTGTGTGTACCCAGCTTTTGTTAGAGAAATAGAGTGCAGAGTGCTTTTCACGAAAGAGGTCCCGCGGAATTTGACGGAACTTAATTTATTTTAATCGATTATAACTGTACCTACTTCATATCCTTAATACCTAATTGTTATTTTATAGATAAAGTAAATATCTATTTTATAACAAAGAAATTAAATATTATGGGACATTATGAGGAATCATACTTAAATATTTTTTCTATTAAACGTGCGATAGTGGTGCCCCACCAAAGAGACTCCTTTCGTGAAAATCACTATAATAATTTATTTTTTGTTCAATATAATCTGTCAATCATAGTTGTCAATAGAGAGCATAGACAAAGAAGAGATAGAGAGAGAGAGAGTGGAGAGTAATGTCAGAAACTCAGAAGAATTCTTCTTCTTCTTTGGTCAGAAATGAAAATACAATTTTGTAAATAATATAATATCTACTTCATTTATTATTGAGATTACATTCTGGGTTAAGATAAGGTCAATACCATAATACCTATTCTAAATAATATCCATGAACAAGGAACATTTTCCCTTTATTGATGATGACATTATGAGACACCGCATGCATACGTAAAGTAGGTTTAAAATGCAGGACAAAGATGATGAAGACGACAAGCGTAAAGACCAAGAAAAAAGGAAGGAAAAAGAACAAAGAAAAGACGAATCAACATCTAAAGATATAAGGAAAGATGAGGATAATGCAAAAGACGTGGAAAGAGATAAAGTGAAAGAAAAAGGGATAGAAACTGAAAGAGACATAGTGAGAGAAAAGGAAAAAGGAATAGAAATCGAAAAAGACAAAGTGAAAGAGAAGGAAAAAGGAATTGAAATCGAAAAAGACAAAGTGAGAGAAAAGGAGAAAGGGATAAATATTGAAAAAGATAAAGAAAAAAAGGGTGGAGATGTTGGTAAGGATACAAAAGAAAGGGTGCGACTTTTAGCTGACGTCGAATCAGATAAAGCAACAAGCACAAATGTGAAAGCTAAAGGTGCTAAGAGAGCGCGTGGGCAAGCTCATAATGTGGGACGGACTGCAGCCCATTTGCCAATACTCACTCCGCCTAAAATGAAGGACTCGCGCTACAGAAACTGGTACCGTCGCGCTTCTGATATTGCTCAAGTGCAAGCTTATGTTAGTAGATTTTATGATATAATATTATAATACAATTTTAATATTATATCTTTACGTAGGTCATGGCTCACAGTTCTCAATCAAAAATCATTTGTGTTATCGCATGGCAATCTTCTTGCCTTAAGATCAAGATCCATTTAACTTAAAGAAAAAAGTAAGAAGACGAGCAAGTCGCTCTCTAAAGTCTCCATAATCTCAATTTATGCTAAAAGACAGTTATGGGGATGATATCCACCCAGACAGCAGCGCGGCGTGACACGATTTACACAGTAATAATATAATAACTGCTCTAAATGTAAAGTTTGCTAGTCACATTGTTGTGTTTCTAAAACTCTGTTATAATATTATAATAATATTATCCTTAATTTCTTTACAGGCTGATGAAGAAGATGAAAAAGATGATATAAAAAGGGATGAATCACATCTAGGACTACGAACCCAATGGCCAAACCAATTAGAATTTCTCATGTCATGCATCGCCACCTCAGTGGGCCTCGGTAACGTGTGGCGTTTCGCATTCGTAGCTTATGAAAACGGTGGTGGAGCTTTTCTAATACCTTATCTTATCGTGTTAATATTAGTAGGCAAACCCATGTATTTCCTTGAATGTTTAATAGGACAATTCAGTTCTAGGAACTCTGTAAGGATATGGTCCCTATCACCTGGAATGCGAGGCACAGGCTATGCGCAATGTGTATGCACCTTTTATGTTTTGTCATATTACGTTGCAATCATATCATTGTGCCTATATTATTTAGTTATCAGTTTTGCCAGTCCTATACCGTGGACCTATTGTAGACCCACGTGGGTTGACTGCTTGGCTTCAGACCCTAAATTACAAAACCAGACTGTGTCAAAAGAAGGCGCAAGTAGTGCTGAATTTTACTTTATACAAATTGTTTTGCAACAGAGCAAAGGCCTTGAAGGTGGACTGGGCACACCAATATGGTACCTTACACTCTCTCTTTTTTTCTGCTGGTCGGTTATTTTTGTTATCGTAGTTCAAGGTGTCAAGAGTTCTGGAAAGGCAGCTTATTTCCTTGCTATCTTCCCGTATGTTATAATGATTATTTTACTAATAACAACATGCACTCTGCCTGGTGCAAGTAAAGGTATTTTGTTTTTCATTACACCGGATTGGAAAAAAATCACTGAACTTGGAGTGTGGTATGCAGCAGTAACACAGGTATTCTTCTCATTAAGTGTTGGTATCGGGCCAATTATTATGTTCTCTTCTTATAATGATTTTAACTCGAAGGTATATAGAGACTCAACTATAGTAACTAGCTTAGACACACTGACAAGCTTACTTTCGGGATTTACAATCTTTGGTATCCTGGGTAATTTGGCTCATGAGTTGAATACGGAAGTTGATGATGTAGTGGGATCTGGTGGTACTGGTCTCGCGTTTATATCGTACCCAGATGCTCTCTCGAAGACTGTACATCCACACACATTTGCATTACTTTTTTTCTTAATGATGACGGTACTTGGTTTTGGATCGGCCGTTGCATTTCTGTCTACTATTAATACTGTATTGCTAGATGCGTTTCCTGACGTGCGCACTTTATATATTTCTGGAATATCTTGTGTGATTGGTTTCTGCTCTGGGCTTGTTTACTGTACTCCTGAAGGTCAATATATATTAACATTAGTTGACCATTTCGGTGGAACATTCTTGGCCTTGTTTGGATGTATTGCTGAAGTCATTGGAATAGCTTGGGTATATGGTTTAGAGAATTTTTGCTTAGACGTGGAATACATGATAGATATGAAAGCGTCTATGTACTGGCGGTGCTGTTGGGGTTTTGTCACACCTATAGTGATGTTAGTTGTTTTCTTCTACGCTTTAATAAACTTTGACGGACTAGTATATGGTGGTGACTATCGTTATCCAGACCTTGCCTACATCTGCGGTTATGCATTACTTTTTATAGGTATGTTATTTGTTCCTTTGTACATAATAAAATCGTTTTACTCAAGATGGACTGGTAAATTTTCTGATACTTCTGAAAAAGTCTTTAAGCCGAAAGATACTTGGGGACCCCGCTCAGTCACCGAGCGAAAGAATTGGATGAATTTTAAGAAAGATGCATTGGTGCACCAGGCAAGCTTTAAGGCGTCAAAATTAGAACATTATTGTCTTAGTTTAACTGGGGGCTACAGAAAAAACGTGTAGCGGTTTTAAGAGTAGGTATAATAAAATAATATGTTTTATATCATATTTTTAATCAACTCTGAGCTACTTCTATTGGTATTTTGGTATTCATAAATAAACTCATGTGTTCTACACGGTTATTATATTGGTTCACGTTGTTTGTGTCTGCTTGATATTATATAAGGATTTAATATTATTGTGTCATTATATTAATTTATTCATATAGATAGGTACCTATTGTTTTATACGTTTGTATAAATATAATGACTAGGTATTTAGTTAACACATTATATTCAAATACTAAAATATAATATTATACTTTACGAGCGTATGTACCTACCTACTTATATTATTTTTTTCAATAAATGATTTCTATAATACATACGTCTATTTAATATTAATATTTTCGTGATAATTTTATTGTAAAACGAATGGCTGCCTGCTGCCCGCACACAAGCAATAGGTATTTTTTGTCAATACCTGAGACATTGACAATATTATTGTTTGTGTGCGGCTCAGAACGTGTGCGGGCTGTATTGTGGATAATAATTCTAGTACAGTCAACTATAAAGAGATGTATCCATGTTAGTCTTACAAAATGAAGGAACTTTTAGTATGCAAAAATTATTTGCCCTTCGTGAGATTTTCAGTATCCACCAAATCTTATACTATATTCGATTCATTTTAAATGCTATTATTATGTATCACCTAAGGAAAAGTAGTGGGATACGTCATTGTTGCATATTATATGAGTCGATGATAATATAAAGGGTAGTTCATTGTGGCAAATGAAAATTTACTTCATTTTGTAAGCCTAACATGCCTAACATGCCTACATGCCTAACATGGATACATCCACGGATTAAAGAGAGTATAGGATGTGGATACATCTCTTAGTAGTTGACTGTACAAAAATAATATTGTCAATATTAATATTGATAAAATAATTATGTAATATTGACAATATTATTGCCTGTGTGCGGGCACAGGCAAATTGCTTAAGCTAATCGATCGCTAAAGTAATAAAGTACCATAGATCTTCTCTAGCATCCCACAAATTTCATCCCACCGCATAGAAATATAATAGTCCAGTAAAAGAAGAAATGTGGATCGAAAAGTCGAAAGCAGAAAAACTAACTTAGTAACTTTGTTTGGACTAGTTAGGAGATAAACATACTAAAAGTCCCCACCCCTCCGAGGTGAGCCCGAGGGGGGGGGGGAGGCCGAAGAAGGTCCCATTTTTAGGTTTTTTGCTTATATGTCAAAAACTGTGCGTTGTACGCAACTCCCTGTAACTCCTTTACTTTTTCCGCAAAAACGTGGTCCCAAACTCACACCACTAAATTATAATACTCACGCGACACGCGGATATACATAAGGCATAACCATGCTAAATTTATTTTCTGTACATGAACTCGCCCAGTCATTCATTTGGGGTGTCATTTTACTTAGTCGGATAGTGTTGAGTGAAACAGAAATATTCAATCAACATGTGCAAACGGGATAGACAAAACGAAGGAGTACAAATTTAATGAGAAAAAACTAAAATAAAAATGGCAACATTCTACCTATTTCTTTCAAGTTACTTCTATCAAATTTGACAAAAAAAATGTAAACAATAACAGTTCAACAACAGCAGTTCGTATTTTTAGTGATTAATAAGTTATTTCGAAGTTTTTTCACAATAATGTTGATGAAAATGTGTAAAAAATCCGTGGCGGTGCTTGCCAAATGAATTACAAAATGTATATTACGTGAATGCACGTAAAGGCTCCCGCAGCTCAGATCGGTCGCGGTGCTGAATAGCGGAAGGGATTAAAGTCGCATTTTGAGAATTCACGTATGGAAAAGCTCCCGCATCTCAGTTCGGTCGCGGTACTGAATAGAGGTAGGGTTTCAATATACGCTACGGCGTATGCAGCAGTTGCAAATAGATAAGTGGTTGCTGCTTTGGCTAAGTGTTTTTAAGAGAACAGCGTATATATCAGGTACGTTTAAGTTGGATTAACAGTACATCATCAAGCTCATTGAATCTCATCATTGAAAACGTAAAATAATCGTTATTTTGTCCATAAATAACTATTTTGTGTTATCTATTTGTTTACAAGTAAAGTCATAAAATACATTATAGTTTGACTGACAATTTTTGATACTTTTCATTTTGTCCAAGTTTAATGAGGAGCAGGAATGTTATTATATGTATGAAAAATTGTGTTTTAGGGTTCCGTACCCATAGGTGGAAAACGAGACCATATATCTAAGATTTCGCTGTCCGTTCGTCTGTCTGTCTGTCATCTCACGAACCGTTATAGTTAGAAGGTTGAAATTTTCACGGATGTATTTTTGTTGCAATACCAAAAATAGAATAAAATAAATAAGGGGCTACCAAACAACAAAATGCTTTTTTCCGTTTTTGTTGTATATAATATGATATGTTTCATAGAAAGAGTTCAATTCAAAAGAGTCCGACTTGCACTTGGCATTTTTATTTTGTTTTAATGTATTAGATGTCCCTACGTACAAGTATGAATACAATTGCTTTATTTGGGAATTTATTTTAATAATATTATATTCATGGCACCTATTTTACTGTTACCATACTGGTACGCCTTTTTTACTTTTAAAAGATGATATTAATCTTATTTATTTTGTATTTTCTAGGCGAATCGAAATCATCAGTCAGAAAATTTGTTTTGGAAAGTATTAAAAATAAAGGAAAATGCCCGCCTACGAGTTACGAGACATCGAAAAGACCACCCTACCGCAAAAAAAAATTGGATTACCTTAAATTTACGATTTATCATTTTATTTTATGTATTTTTAATATTATATTTGTCATATAACACATCGTCTTTTATTATCATTTTATAAAAGTATCATTATTAGACGCATGTCTGGTTTATGTGAAGTATGTGTGTAACTTTTTCGCACCAGAGCTACTTATCTGATTAAACAGAGGTCAGTGACCAAGTACCGTAGCAAATTTTTCTTAAAAATAATTAAAGTATCAAAATTGTTTATAGTTAAATTTGGTATTGCCATACGGGCAACTCAAATATATTCTTTTATGTCAGACTAGGGTAACCTAGGTATGCTTGAATCAAAGGGAATATCTCATCAACCATGCGTGATGTCATGAGGAGTACAACCATAGAACGAAGCATTCGACAAGGTAATGGCAAAATTGACAAATTTGGTACAGAGGTGGTTAGAATACCCAAAAAGGATATGGAATAAGTTTTATCGGTTTGTACGACAAATGTCCAATATCCAAAATGTCCAACTAGTATTAATGTTCAATACTAATTTGGTCCAACATGGCTTACGTCCAACTAGGAAAAATGTTCAACACGAATAATGTCCAACATGAATTTGGTCCAAAATGAAATATGTCCAATTAAGAATAATGTCCAACACGAATTAGTTTATTTTTGACGCTGTCATAGAAGAAATGAAAGGTCTTGGGGAGATCTACTTTCAAATGACAGCTGTCAAACTTGAAATGTCAAAATCTGGAAGATCTTTAAAGTTTATTCATTTCTTCTATGACAGCGTCTGCTTAGGAGGAGTATTTTTCGAGATATTGACGTTTCAAGTTTGACAGCTGTCATCTGAAATGACAATCTATCCAAGACCTTTAATTTCTTCTCTGAACGCATCAGCCTAAGACGAGTATTTTCCGAGATATTGACATTTCAAATTTGACAGCTGTATATGATCAGATTATTAACAATCATATCAAATAAATGTCAGAACCAAAAACCATCACTTCAACGTAATGTGAACCTTTACTGATTAGTCGGCAACCAGCCACGGTCGGACCACAACGCCTTGCGATGCTGAAGAAACTGCTCTAATAACGCAAACTACGTGCGTAAAAAAGATGGTATTTCATATATTAAGTAAGGATTTTTAAAAGAATACGATTTTATGTTACCTCAGTGCATGTTTCTTTTATAAACTTGAATATTTTTTGTTTTTCTGACTCAAAAAAAAAAATTGGCAGCAAATGGTACCCCTCGTCCACATATACCGGCCAATGACTCGGCGAGTCGTTGGCCGAACGTTCGCCCGAGTGCACAGATTATATATATGCACTTGGGGCACAGATTATATAAAAAATAAGGAAAATTTAACTTGTTTCAAGTTCTTATTCTCACAAAATGGCTTTAAATGATCCATGATTGATTAATATTCAAAATATTATTAAAGTCGTTAGATATAAAAAAAAAAAGTGCACCTCTCCAACATTCGAGGTCTGCACTCCAATCTCGTAGCAGTCCACCACCACCTCGAGACTGATAAACCCGCTCTCTTGTTCCTCACGGAGACGCAGATAGGTCCGCCGTCAGACGTATCTTATCTTTGTTATCCAGGGTTCTCCCTGGAACACAATTTTAAGCCACGTGCGGGGGTATGTATGTACGCCCGCGACGACATCTGCTATCGGCGCCTCCGGAACCTTGAGGACCCAAGTTTCTCCGTGATGTGGGTGCTGGTGGATACCGGAATAGAGAAGATTCTCTATGCCTGTGTCTACCGGTCGCACAGCGGTGATCGTGAGATGACCAGGTTGATCGATTACCTGTATGAGGCGGCTGATGAGGCTCAGCAGAGGTATCCTACGGCCCAATTAGTGCTACTGGGGGACTTTAATGCCCACCATCAGGAGTGGCTCTTCCCATACCAGTGCACTGACCATGCGGGTAGAGAGACGCGAAGGCTCGCCTTAGCGTTAAATCTCACCCAGCTGGTTAATGGTGCGACCCGGATACCCGATGTTGACTCTCACACAGCTAATTGCTTGGACCTTCTACTGACAACTGATCCAGACAGTTACTCGGTGTCGATATCATCGCCACTTGGCAGTTCAGACCACTGTCTGGTGAAGTCTGTGTCGACCTACACTCCGCTCGACTTTTGCCCAATGGGCATTCGACGGATTTGGCGTTACAAGTCAGCAGATTGGGATGAGATGCGCTCTTTCTTCGCATCTTACCCTTGGTTGCCCACTTGCTTCTCCTCGCACGATCCTTCGACTTGTGCGGATGCAGTGACGGATGTGTTGCGTCAGGGAATGGAATATTATATCCCATTCTCAGATGTGCCATTGTCTGTCAAAACCCGACCATGGTATGGGGCAGAATGTGGACGCGCTGAAGCGAAGAAACATGAAGCTTACCTAGCATGGGCGGAAGCGCGGAAACACAAGACGAAGGATATTCGTAGTAAGAAGAGAGCCTATAACAGGGCAGCCAAGTCCTGCAAAAAAGCTATGCGGAAGGCAAGGTTCGACCGAACCAGGCGGATTGGGATCAAACTGGCTTCATACCCCGCGGGTAGCAAAGCCTTTTGGTCCCTGGCCAAGTCGGTCGAAACTAATTTCTGTCGCCCCTCATTTCCTCCGCTACTCAGGCCTGACGGATCGCTAGCTCACACTTCCAAAGATAAGGCGAATTTATTCGCCTCTCTTTTTGCAGAATCTTCGCGCCTAGATACTGCTGGCGAGATACCTCCAGTCCTGCCGGATTGTGGGACTTCAATGTCCGACATACACATCCGGCAATCAGAGGTTCGTAGAACGCTGCGGAATCTGGCCGTGAATAAAGCTAGTGGACCGGACGGAATACCAGCGATAGTGTTGAGGACTTGTGCACCTGAGCTCACTCCGATCTTGACACGCCTATTTCGCCTCTCTCTCAAAACTGGTGTAGTGCCCAGGTCTTGGAAGCTTGCCAACGTGCAACCAGTGCCCAAAAAAGGCAGTCGTACTGACCCATCCAACTACAGGCCAATCTCGGTCACATCCATACTCTGTAAGTGTATGGAGCGTGTTCTGAACAACAGGCTATTGACATACCTTGAAGCGAATGATCTTCTCAGTGATCGGCAATACGGGTTCCGTCGTGGCAGATCTACTGGGGATCTTCTTGCGTATGTCACCCACATCTGTAGTGAGGCCATCGAGAAACACGGAGAAGCGATCGCTGTATCTCTTGACATCTCGAAGGCCTTTGATAGGGTCTGGCATGACAGCCTTGTCGGTAAGCTTCCGTCATTCGGGTTAACCGTTGGTTTATGCGTGTGGATTTCAGACTTCTTGAGGGAACGGTCGATTCGAGTTGTCGTTGACGGCAGCTCGTCCGATCAATTAGCTATTAATGCTGGGGTACCTCAGGGGTCAGTTCTCTCTGCTACACTTTTCCTGCTGCACATCAATGACTTGCTTATGCCAGGTATTGTTGGGTATGCAGATGACAGCACGGTAGTTGAGCGATATACATCTAGCGCTAGAGCCAACGGAGATGAAGTCCAGTCATGCAGGGAGGCCATGGTTGAGCGTATGAGCTTGGCCTTAGAAGCTGTTTCCGATTGGGGTGCAGCTAATTTGGTTAAGTTTAATGCTACAAAATCCCAGGCGTGTCTATTTACCGCAAAAAGGAGTCAATTCAGTGAAGCTCCTTCTTTCCAAAATGTTCCTTTACCGATAACTAACCAGCTTGAGTTACTAGGAGTTACTCTCACGTCTGACCTTAATTTTGGGAGTTACATAGAATCTAAGGCTCAATTGGCCGCCAGGAAGCTGGGTATTCTGGCAAAGGTGAGGCAATACTTCACACCGGGACAGCTGCTAATGCTGTACCAAGCACAAGTCCGGTCGTGTATGGAGTACTGTTCTCATCTTTGGGATGGTACTGCCAAATACCAGCTTCAGACACTGGAGTCAATTGAGAGACGTGCCAAAAAGCTAATAGGTGACCAAAAGCTTACAGAATCTCGGCTGCAGAGCCTTGAACATCGTAGAATGGTCGCTTCGCTATCGGTCTTCTACAGGATTCATTTTGGAGAGTGTGCGCAGGAATTACACGAACTAATTCCTCCATGCCCATTCTATCGACGGACGTCACGGCAGACGGCAATGCGGCATCCCTACTTAGTGGCGCTACCAACAGCCCGCACCAAGCGTTTTACTTCGTCGTTTCTAATGAGAACTGGTCGCATTTGGAACACTTTGCCGTCATCTGTGTTTCCCGAGCGGTACAACTTGGGTATCTTCAAGGCACGAGTGAATAGGTACCTTTCTAGGCGTCATACGTGATCCATCGTCGACCGCATTTTCACTTTCCATCAGGTGGGATGTGGTCAAACGTAGGCCTATTTAGTATAAAAAAAAAAAAAAATATGGAGCCCAAAATGTAAACCAGAAATTTACCGGAAAAAAACCGTAAATATCCGAAGACATTCGTCTATAGACAAAAATTGTTCGTCCATAGACAAAACACACACTCGGCGAATCATTGGCCGGCATGTGTGGACAAGTAAATTTGTTCAAGAGAAAAACTATTGAGTCGATTTCAATAAAAAAAATCACATAATATTCGAAACTAACGTCCAGACGTTAGTTTGCTACTTGGATGAACGTCATTTTGCGACCGCCTCAAAATGTATGGGAAATTAATGACCGCTTACTGAATGTGGTCATTTGATGCCTTCATTATATTATGACCTCTTGAATTAAGTTCATAATATTGCAGTTTGTGTTTTTTTTTTATGTGAAGAAGTAGAAGACGAGCAAGACGCTCTCCTGATGTTAAGAAATAACGGCTGCCCATAATCAGTACAGTGTTACCTAGGATTTAACATGTGAAATTCTAGGAGCACTGCACCAACGCTTCTTACTCAAAAGTCATAAGATGTTAAGACTCTTTAGCCCAGTAATTTCACTAGCTACAGCTTGTGTTAAAGAATGTGCTCAACACTAAAGAAACAGGAGACTGAGTTAAAATACGAATTAGCTCTGAGAGATAACCGTGCAGGAGGATTCGGTATAAGAAAAAATATGTAGAAGGATAAAAGAGTTGACGAATTTAAATATAAGAGGACTAAGGAAAGATGGGGAGAAACAAATAGGTGCATAGGTAGGGAGGGTTGGTGGTGATAGGTAGAGAAGCCAACGGAGAAGAAGTCCAGTCATACAGGGAAGCCATGGTTGAGCTGTTTTCGATTGGGGAGCAGCTAATTTGGTTAAGTTTAATGCTACAAAAACCCAGGCGTGTCTATTTACCGCAAAAAGGAGTCGATTCATTGAAGCTCCTTCTTTCCAAAATGTTTCTTTACCGATAACTAACCAGCTTGAGTTACTAGGAGTTACTCTCACGACTCACGCCTGACCTTAATTTTGGGAGTTACATCGAATCTAAAACTCAATTGTATTCTGGCAAAGGTGAGGGTGAGGCAATACTTCACACCGGGACAGCTGCTAACGCTGTACCAAGCACAAGTCCGGTCGTGTTTGGAGTAGTGTTCTCATCTTTGGGATGGTGCTGCCAAGTACCAGCTTCAGGCACTGGAGTCAATTGAGAGACGTGCCAAAAAGCTAGTAGGTGACCAAAAGCCTACGGAATCTCGGCTGCAGAGCCTTGAACGTCGTAGAATGGTCGCTTCGCTATCGGTCTTCTATAGGATTCATTTTGGAGAGTGTGCGCAGGAATTGCACTAATTCCTCCACGCCCATTCTATCGACGGACGTCACTGCTTAGACGAAGGATCCCTACTTAGTCGCGCTACCAACAGCCCGCACCAAGCGTTTTGCTTCGTCGTTTCTGATGAGAACTGGTCGCATTTGGAACACTTTGCCGTCATCCGTGTTTCCCGAGCGGTACAACTTGGGTATCTTCAAGGCACGAGTGAATAGGTACCTTTCTAGGCATCATACGTGATCCATCGTCGACCGCATTTTCACTTTAAATCAGGTGGGATGTGGTCAAACCTCTTTTATCTGTGACCTTATGAAAAAAAATCTTCCTTGCCCTGTTGAAATTGTATATAGCAAAAGTTCCATTTCTTATGATTATTTGTATATTTTATTAGGTGTATGAATTAGTATAATAAATAAAACAATGAATTGAATTCACAGTGGTTTTATTAAATAGAAAAATTACATCTAAGTTATGACTTATAAATAAAAATATCACAAAGTATTTAATTCTTTTGGATATTTTGAGTAATTCACAATAATAACGCCTATTCGACCTACCGAACCCTACCCACATCGTTGCAAACTCGCGCGACCTTGAGTTCAACCGCTTCTAGGGAGTCAAATTACCTTATATCTCTTTACCGTGATCTAGTGGAACGGAGAAGTTAGGCTCATGCCGCACGCCTTTGTTCAACTGTGGGACAGTTTAGGCTGAATAATAAATGTAAAACTAATTAATAAGAATTATAAACACAAAAAACAAACAGATGAGTCACGGAAAGTAATGTTAAATATATTGAAACACTTGGTTATGTTTTTTTACTTTGTAAATGTAATAAAAAAACTGCAGAGAATAATGTCCTAAAGTTACTCGGTGGGGTGCCGTGACGTCACAGTTTGCATTATATTTCATAGCAGAAGTGACGCTTCCCCACCCAACACCTTATAAGTTTTTCAGCCATTTTTATTATATTCACAAACCAAAAAATACGTATCTCAATTTTTTGTATTAATTTAACTAACAAAGTAATATTTTTAACAAGTTAACATTCTTTTTGTCTTTACAACTGTCTTTTATAGGGAAAAACCGAGCATAGCAACTAATATTACAACTATTATAATTATTAATTACACTTAACAAGGTTCACTATGCGCAAAGTATCAAATTCCCATTCAAAGTACTTTTCACAATTTGGTTTTGCTTGCGTCGTAAATCTCTTTTTAGCTATAATACCGACGCTTGTGCATTTCTTATATAAATAATATTATTGTAATCTATAATTATTAATGTATTATTTGGTGTATAACAAAGTATTATATTATATTGACACTTCTCATAAACTCTCGCAACAGGGCTATTAGCTAATTCACACCCAGGTGTACGTAATTGCCAACAAATTCCGCCGAAAAAGTGGCTCATCGAGAAATCACGTGACTAAAATTTAAAAAACGAATCTTATCAAAATATGGTCTTGATTGGTTAAAAAATAAATTGTGCGGCATTTTTATTGGGAACTGTAGTATAGATCATTCACAGTTATTTTACCTCTAGCCCTTACATTGGCTAGCCTGAAAATAATGTTGCCATGTCAGGTGAGTATTGACTTCCCCATTTTTAACCAACTACAAAATGGCGAATTACTTTTTTCTTTTACAACCCCCTCAATATGGAAATCAAATGAAAGGGCACTGTATAAAATTTAAAATCCAAGATGGCCGCCATTCAAAATGGTGAATTACGTTTTGCGTTGGGGGCGGGGGTTTTTTAATTTTTTTTATTTATTTCACTTGTAAGTATTATTTTACAGTGATGTGTGTACTTACATGAATTTCCTGTTTCGAATCTACCTAATATTTTATATCATATTGATAGTTCGCAGTAACCACTTGTTCATATTATGTTAACCATCCGATATTGTTAAAGATAAATTCTTTTTCTTCAAAGGAAATTGAGTTTATGGGCATTGGTAAAGCTTGGGATTATAATTATAATTATTAAAACAACGAGTACAAGTAACCTTATCAAATACAAAAAGTAACGTTTGAACAAGAAAAGTAACGCATTTTTGAAAATTTTACACAATATACACAGTTGAATAGAAATACGCTTACATATTCTAACATTTCGGTGATAATTACTAATTTTTCAGTTTATTTAAATAAGAAATTGCTAATCAACAAAAAAAATCCTTTTCTAAACCAGATAAAGTTATACAAAATTGCCTTATTTTTTGTCTCTGCTAAATCAATAAATTAACTATTATTTTCTATACCATTACAAGGAAAAAGATTCATTAATTATAAGGTTCAATTTAAAATAAAGACCTTGAAAAGTATCGTAAAAGTCATCTAGACACGAATACAAAAGTAACTCAAAGGGTGAAAAAATAACGTAAAACGTAACAAAAGTAACGATCTGGCAACATTTTGACAATAATGCAACATAAAGAAAATAATTTTGACATCAGTCAGAGGTAAAATAACTGTGAATGATCTATACGCATGCTCTGCATTTGTCAACACTCCATTTTGATTTTGACAATTACCTATTTTGACAAGTTTTAAGGGTTAATGACGTTTTTGAACATTTATGTAACAATATTACATTTCGGCGGAATTTGTTAGCAATTACGTACACCTGCTGCCAGTGTCAATAGATGAGAGTAAATATCCGCATCGAGTCACCACTGTTATTCGTTGCGAATATTTTTCTCAACCAGTCAGTGTGACAGGATTCGGTGTGACTCGATGACATAGGCGGATTTAGGGGGGGGGGGGGGGGGGGCAGGGGGCCATGCCCCCCCCAGAAGCATTGTGGAGTTACGAATTTTGAACATATTTCATGGTCAAGATAATTTTTTTTTCTCAGCGCTCGCAGCAAGCTACTCGCGCACTTATTATTAAGGGTATTTGAACTTTCAAACTGTTCAGAGCGAGCTAAACACACACTTTTTGGAGTAAAAATTATAATATTTTTGCCCGTCTGCATCTTGTCCCCCCCAAAACCAAATCCTGGATCCGCCAGTGCTCGATGATAACATACCAATAACACACGCGCAATGTACAGTCAACTACAAAGAGATGTATCCATGTTAGGCTTACAAAATAAAGTAAATTTTCATTTGCCACAATGAACTACCCTTGGTTCGTGACATTTCTAGTAGCAATCAAACTTTATATTATCATCAACTCGTTTAATATGCAACAATGATGTATCCCACTACTTTTCCTTAGGCGATACATAATAATAGCATTTAAAATGAATCGAATATAGTATAAGATTTGGTGGATACTGAAAATGTCACGAAGGGTAAATAATTTTTGCATACTAAAAGTTGCTTCTTTTTGTAAGACTAACATGGATACATCTCTTTGTAGTTGACTGTATATTGAAGTTGTCATCAATCGTAGCGGGTGAGAATTAGCCAATAGGCCTCAGGCTTACTAAAACAGTTACATGACTAAATCCTAATGTCCCTTATTGAGGTGGTTAATGACTGCTTGAATATCCTCCTTCAGAATGGAGACGAGGGCACGTTTCTGCTTGCAATCCTCGCGGAGCACCTCAAAACCTTGTTTCTTTAGATTTTTCATCAACTCTGTGGTTCTTTCACGAGATCTGAGTGATAAAGAAATTACAATTTTAATTTTAGCTATGCCCAGCGGTTTCATCTCTAAAAAGTGTAAGTGTTATGTGTTACTCGAAGGTTTAAGCTACCTTTATACCAATTTCAATCGATTTCAATTGTAATCGGTTTAGGCGTGAAGAGGTAACAAGCACACACATCCTGTAGTCCAGTAAAAGAAGGATTGTGAATGGAAAAGTCGAAAGCAGAAAAACTAACTTTGGGACTTTGTTTGGACTAACTAGTCCAGTTAGGAGATAAACATACTAAAAGTCCCCGACCCCTCCGAGGTGAGCCCATTGGTGAAAAATGGGCCGAAGAAGGCCCATTTTTAGGTTTTTTGCTTATTTTTTAAAAACTGTGCGTCGTAAAATATTTTGTTGTACTACATTATGAAACCTAATACAATTTTCTACTACTTTGGCCTTTACACTTTTTATTTATCTCCAATAGTTGTCCAGCTATGAGCGCATAGGCGGATTTAGGGGGGGGGGGGGGGGGGCTTGGCCCCCTGCAGAATCATTGTAGAGTTACGAATTTTGCACATATTTCATGGTAAAGATTATATTTTTTTTCTCGGCACTCGCAGCAAGCTGCTCGCGCACATATTAGCTAGCTAAACATACTTTTCGTAGTAAAAATTACAATATTTTTGCCCGTCTGCACCTTGCCCCCCCCCCAGAACCAAATCCTGGATCCGCCTATGTATGAGCGCATCCAGACATGGTCTATTTTTAAGATAAGCGTCTTCGCGTTTCTTTCAGCATCCACATGCCTCTTTTGAACACTCATTAACTGGACTACTGCCATTATTTTATACTGTTGGTAGGCTTCGGTCGTGGCTAGTTATCTCCCACACAAAACCGTGTCACTATCGGTCAATTTGACCGTATTGCGAATTGCGGTATGATGTTCAGTGAAGCCAGGGAAGGATTTATCCCGCCTTCTAGGTTTAGTAGCGTCCGTGGCCCAGTGGTCATGCGTTCGGCTTTTAATCCGGAGACCCTGGGTTCAACCTCAGTGTATGGCAAAAAGTTCGCCTGGACGCTACCGTGTTTCGGAAAGCACGTAAAACTGTGTGTCCCGGCTGTTTCCTATAAGATATGTAGGAGGCAGTCGTTAGGTCATGTTGCAGGCCCTGTAGTAGGTAATCTCGGCGACCTGAAACTGCAACATATAGGTTCGCCACACAACCTATAAATTGTGATTAGACTCTGGCAGTGTAAGTAGGGTAACCTGTTCTGTTGGAGTATAAACACCAATTATTATTAGTCTACGTCTACGGCCACATTTCCGCTGAACATCACACAAGATCGATTTAAAGATATTTATTCTCAAAAAAGACAATAAACGCCACTTACATGAGAATAATGGTTACTTGTAAATTAACATTATACCGTTCGAAATATAACTTAGTGGTAAGTAATAATTATGTAAATAAAAATAAAAAGATCGTAGTCAAAAGCCAGTATAAAACAAGTGAAATTTAAAAAAACTTTTTAAAAACAAGCTTTTATTATTATTACTATAAAGTACTCGTCAAGACGAATCAAATGAGCCCAAACTCGATGGGGTTACGTCGTTTAATGACGAAGTTTATATAGCCACCTTCCCGCTTCATCATCAGATCAGCTCCAAGTCATAATAATATTGCATTGTCATCCGATTTATGCATGCATGCAAAATTTCAGCTCAACCAGACACCGGGAAGTGGGTCAAATTTAACTTGCAAGATTTGATTACAGACAGACAATAAAGCTTAAATAAAGCAATAAAGCTTTAATAACTCACGCATTAGTGGAATGAATAAACTCCGATTTCAGATTCTCCAGTTTAGTTTTAAATTCTTGAATGAATTCACAATTTATATAGTCCAATTTGGTAATCAATTCATTGCTTCTCTGGGTTTGTTCCTGCTCCATTATTTTTAATTTCCTTTGTATCTCCACAAATGAATTGCCAAGCCTGGAAATATACAAAGACAAATAAAAGGAATCTTTTGCCCAAATTTTATCATTTTAAGTTCAGGGGTTTTGTCTGTACGATGATGAGTCAGTCAGTCAGATTATCTCTTTAGACAATAGTATAGATAATAATTATGTATGTTAATATAGACTAGCTTATATGCTTGCCGTTTGGATAAATACATTATTAGCGAAGATGTACCCATAAAACTTATCCGAGTTCCAAGTTTCAACCTAATCTGTCCAGCGGTTTAAGCCAAGCGTTGATAGTACAGTCAGTCACGCTCTTCTTTTATATACATATTTACACTAGCTTTGCCTAGCTGCATACCTAATATCTGTTATTCCAGAGTCCAAGCTACCTTTACGCTAAATTTCAGCTCAATTAAAATGAAAAATTATAGAATACTGACGTAAAAATATTATAAAATTGCACTAATTTATAATTAAACTAGCTGCGCCCAGCGGTTTTACCCGCAGTAAGTACTTATGTAGCCTATGTGTTATTCCAGAGTCCAAGCTATCCCTATACCAAATTTCAGCTCAATCGGTCTACCCGTTTAGGCGTGAAAGAGTAACAAACACACATCCAGAATCCAGACATCCATTCTTACAAACTTTCCTGTTTATAATATAAGCAACATTTAAATTTGTAGATATGAAATGATTAAAAACTTACTTTTTGCTGGTATTTAGATTACTTTCCGGTAAAGTTGTGTCGAGTTTTTCCATTACACCTTGCAATGTATCTTTCACTAAAAGTCTGGGATCGTTTTCTGAAAATATAATATTTTTATACAATTTATTGAAATTCTATGTTAATTTAAGATTAGACGCGGTATAGCTGCATATCAGATTTTTTTATTAACCCTAATCATGATCTATATTAATTAAAATTAATAAAATTCCTTAATTATAATTATTTAGGATACCAGAACGTCCAATATTTCAAGACATTAATGTTTGACAAACCATTAGATTTAGTAAAATTTACGTGCAAAAGTGCTGTTTATATGGCTTATTTGAATTTAATTTTTTAACATCACTTGTAAAAATTACTTCCAAAATAGTAAATCATAGAAATTACATCCACATTTTAGTGTGAAATAAGAACCAAAACTTTTCAACCTGTGATCCTAATTCATCGTCATTATGGGTAAGTACAACATATACTTATTTTTTGGTCGAATTTTAATAACCATGTATCACTCTTATTCTGGCGCATCGCCGGCCGCTGCCGCGGCTGATGGTAATTATAATTTCCTAACATTTTAAAAAATACATTGTTATTGGTAACCGTCAAATAAAAAAATAACAATAACTACGACTACAATAGATAAAAATAAATTACCTTTACTCGTTGATGGTTCGTTAATTCTTCTCAGCCATTCAGTAACACTGCTTGAACTGATGCTTTCTGTAGTCAATCCTGACGCAAATACTTTCTTAGTCATAACAGGACCATCTTTGTATGACTCACTAATCGACGACGTTTCTAGATCTTTCATAGTTTTCTCTTTTTGAAAGACTATGGTAGCGTTAAAGGTACCTTGAAGAGCCTTTTCAGGGTCATCTTGAATTGTTTTAGTTCCAATGGCGGATATTGCATTAAAAGTACCTTGTATTGAATGCCTAGATTCCTTCGCTCTTCTACTGAATGCTGAAGTGCATACACAAGTCTCCGTTTTTGATGCTTTAGTTCCACTATTTGTATTTGTCGAATTGTCGCTTTTTTCATTAGGTGTTTGAATTATGCTCGAAATAAATCTATCTTTGCGTTCAGTTATTCCTATATCACTGTTTCTATCACGTATAGATTTGTGTTTAATTGATTCACGAACGGATCCAATCGAGGATCTTATCAGCCTTCTTTTTGGTGAACTTTTGTCTTTCACTATTTTATTTTTCAATCTTGTTTCGTATTCGTGTTTCGAGGAATTTTCTTTAGGTTTTGATTTGATTGTTTCAGTTAGTTTTCGGGTAGAATTGGCTTTTGAAGATGATGGAATTATTAGACGTAAATCTTTAAAAGCCGGACGAGAAACGACTTGGGATCTGATAGACATAGAATGTCTTATAGAATTGTCAGTTTTGGAAGACTTTAGCGAAGGCAAGAATCTGGTTATATCTTCAGGAGAAAGTCTTTGCAAGAGAACAACAGCTTCAGGACTTGAAGTTTCCTTAGATTTTGAACGTTTTTCTTCTAAATCTTTGTTTATTTCTTTATTAATCTTGACATAATAGTCTTTGAGCGAAGAGTCGTCATAGTCATCTAATTCTCGCGGCTGATCAGATTTTTCTAATGTTTGAGTATTAGGCGGGTCTTCGTCCATTTCACCGTGAGCTGTGATACCATCTGTTATAGTATTCCCAGAATTATTTATTTGGGAATCTTCATTTTTGGGATTCTGTTTGAAATCGTTATTACTATCGCTATCGCTGCTAAAGTTATAAACTGTCGCTTTATTAGTTTCAGCGAAAACGATTTTCTCATAACTTTCCAGCGATTTCAAGTTTTCAAAGGCAGCGTTCATTTTTAAAGTTCTCGGGGAAGGCGGTTCATCAGTTTTACCACGTTTCTTTGTAAGTGATCTCTTTGGACGATTTTTACGTTCTTTTTCCAAATCACCGTATATGAAACTAGTTGTTTTAGTTTTTTTAGCTTCATAAGTTGATAACGGAGCGTCGTCATCTTCCTTATTGACAGTTATATCTTCTAAACCGCGATTAGACGAATAAAGTCTCTTTTTCCTTTTTATTAGTGGCGTTTCAGAATCTTCTGAACTGATGACCGGTTCTTTTGGGTCTGATATCGGACTATTTCTTTGTTCTAAGTCATTGCGCTCGGGAGAATATAGTTTACGTCTTCGTCTTATAAGAGTTTCATCTGTTGTTTTAACGCTAGCAGAAGTTGGTTTTGTGAAAGAACTAGCGCTTATATCTTCTTCAATAATAACGTTCATTTCATTTTCAACAGGTTTATTTATTGCGTGTTTCTTACGACCCTTGGTGACAATTTTTTCTTCGATATTCTCACTGGAAGTATCTTTATTAACATTTCCCTTGCTCTTCTTCACTTTCTTTGTTTTTGGAGGGTTAAATTTCAGTTTAATTGTCTTTTTTTCTTTCTGTTTTTTCGCTGTTACTGTTTTTTTATTCGTATCATTTTGGTGTTGATCATTATCTAGATACATGATGCATTTGTTCATATTATCATCACATACTTTAGTGATTAGGCTATTCAAACATTCCAGAACATCGTTTTCATCGTGTTCAAATGTTTGATCTTTAATAATATCTTTCTTTTTATTAACATCTGGACTCTTTATTTCCAGTTTTTCAACTAAGACAACGGGTACTTTATTTACTTCAGTTGTCTCAGTTTTGGGTTTTTCTTTTTTAGTGTCTTTGGAAGCATATTGTTTACGCAATAAATTACCGAATTTGCCTTTTCTTGCATTAGGAAACATTGGGTTATCATTAAACACGTCCGTATTCGATTCTTCATCGGTTGCACTAAGAACTGTACAAACCTTTTTAGGCAAAGGTTTAACTGGGGATTTCAGTTTTGGTGCAGTTTTGACTTTTGAAGTTGGTGTATTATCTATAAATTCTGTTTCAATGTCACTAAGATTTAATGCTTCTTTGACAAGTTGATCAACCATTTTTGGGTCTAAAGGTTCGTTGCTGTTTTGGATTTCGTCATTTGGGTTGGTGTTTTGGATCGAGTCATTTATTACCGAGTCGTGGGATTGAGTTGATTGGGTTATAGGAATATTATCCTTATTTACAGATGATAGAGGTATCTTTTTAGTGGCAACGTTCATTTTTTTAAGGCATAGGTTTTTATAAAGGCTAGGTTGGCCTAATTTGAGCGTGCTCATAGAATGAAAGCTTCTTTCATCAAATTCGCTAGTCTCTGTGACAGATGAGAGTTGTGGTCGTAAACTAACGACAGGCGTATCTTTAGCGAAAGGATTCGTGCTAGGCAAAGCTTCCAGTTTTTCGTGAAGCTGAAATAATGCATAAATATAATATTTTATTGTACACCTCACACAATTTACAGAAGAAACATTAACATTTTGTTCAATAAAATTTTTGTTAAGTTTAGTTTGTGCCTATGTCACTTGCTTATCCTTCAGTATATATGGTATTTTATAAAATGAAAATAACAATATATTATGATTAAATGTGGTACCAATAGTTTTTAGAAAAAAAATATGAGCTAGAATTCTTTATATTAAGAAAATTGTAACTTAAAATTGTTACTTAGTCGGTTTTCGCCTTTCCTTTTGGACGACTACATACTCAGTACAAGTAGGTCCCATTAAATTCTGATATTACCTATGTATTTTTTATGTCAATAAGTAAGAAGACGAGCAAGACGCCCTCCTGCTGTTGGAGATAACGCTGCCCATAATCAGTACAGTGCTACCTAGGATTTCACAATGATATGAAATTCAAGGTGCACTGCACCAACGCTTCTTACTACAGACTAAAGAGTCATAAGTTATTAAGACTCTTCAGCCTAGTAATTTCACTAGCTACAGTGCCCTCCTACTGAAACACAGTAATGTTTGTATAATACTGCTCAGGCGGTAGAATAACTGGCACTGTTGGTGACCTAGACAACCTCCTGCAAAGAAAGTGTACCCCTGGTCACAGATAATACGTGGAATACCTGGTTAAAAAAATTACCTGTGCCAAAGACGAGCTCGAAACAGACGATGGTGTAGCCAATCCACTGCGCTTGCTGGAAACCGCTTGCCCTACAAACATTTTGATATAATAAAAAAAAAAATTCAGGACATTTCACACAGCGCCACCTAACCCCAAGCTAAGCAACTTCATGTTTGTGTTATAGTGGTTAGGATAACGGATACAATACTTTACTTTTCTTTTGTAAATACATACTTATAATATATATTGAAATCACCCAGACCAGAAACAAATGTCCATGGATCACAAACATTTGTCCCATGCGGGAATCGAACCCGCAACCTTCTGCATTGCAGGCGGGTATTAGCCCACCGCGCCACAGAGGTCGTAAAATTCATCTTCATCACCAGCCCACGTTCGTCCACTGCTGGACGGACAACTTGTCAAATTAAAATATATAACATCTTTTACACTACGAATCTATAACTTTTTGGGTATATATGAAATGAAATGATATGAGATTAATTTGTCAAGAATTTTGGTACAATGTGATCTTAATACTAAACTTTGCTGTTCCGACAAAACTCTACCTATTGAAGGCATACAAATATTTAAATAAAATTGAAATAATAGTAATGCAATCTAATTGAAGTTAGAAAAATAATTGATAATTGAAAATGTTCATCCATATCCATCCATATCCATCCATCCATCCATACATATAATAAGAATGGAAATTTCTCCCCATTCATTGTGATCCTTTACTAAGGTGAACTGTGAAAATACGCTTATGAACAAAACGACGCGAAAAAGTCGCTTGCGCGATCTAGATCGTAAAACATTTTGTCAATTTTTCCTATAGCCCAGTCAATGAGTGCCCAAAAAGGGTATGTGGATCGAAAAGTCGAAAGCAGAAAAACTAACTTAGTAACTTAGTTTGGACTAGTTAGGAGATAAACATACTAAAAGTCCCCACCCCTCCAAGGTGAGCTCGAGGGGGGGGAGGCCGAAGAAGGTCCCATTTTTAGGTTTTTTGCTTATATGTCAAAAACTGTGCGTTGTACGATATTTTGTTGTACTACATTATTAAACCTCATAAAATTTTCTACAACTTCGACCTTGGCACTTTTCATCTATCTCCAATCGTTGTCCAGCTATGAGCTTCCAAACATGGTCTATTTTGAAGCCGTTTAAATTAGTTTTCCATACAAAGTTGGTAAAAAAATCTTACAAACAAAATTTAACCAACTTCTGGTTGTCGTATCATAATGAAACTTTGCAAATGTCTAGAAATCTGACGACAGTTTAATAATCTGGTACCGCTGAGCTGATCTGATGATGGAGCCAGGAGCTGTCTAATGAAACTTTTCAATGGCTATTAGTAAACCCGTCGAGTTTAGGCTTATTACATTCGAATCGATGGGACTTTTTCATAACACTTGCTGTCGAGGGTCGGATAATGGACCAGGAGGTGCCTACGTCTCATCAATCCGAATGTAATGAGCCTAAACTCACCGGTTTTACTAATAGCCATTGAAGAGTTTCATTAGACACCTCCTGGCTCCATCATCAGATCAGCTCAGTGTTACCAGATTATTAAACTGTCGTCAGATTTCTAGATATTTGCAAAGTTTCATTATGATACGACAACCAGAAGTTGGTCAAATTTTATTTGTAAGATTTTTTTACCAACTTTGTATGGAAAACTTATTTAAGCGTCTTCAAAATAGACCATGTTTGGAAGCTCATAGCTGGACAACGATTGGAGATAGATGAAAAGTGTCAAGGTCGAAGTTGTAGAAAATTTTATGAGGTTTAATAATGTAGTACAACAAAATATCGTACAACGCACAGTTTTTGACATATAAGGAAAAAACCTAAAAATGGGACTTTCTTCGGCCTCCCCTCCCTCGGGCTCACCTCGGAGGGGTGGGGACTTTTAGTATGTTTATCTCCTAACTATTCCGAACGAGGTTACTAAGTGAGTTTTTCTGCTTTCGACTTTTCGATCCACATTTCTTCTTTTACTGGACTACTAGGGAAACGTAAAATAAAATAATAAAATAAATAATAATCATTTATATCGGACACATCGCCCCTAATTTACATCAAAATTTCGAAGTAAAAGTAATAGAATATAAAGTAAATTCAATTCAAAAAAATCAAAAAGCAAAAAGTGCGACAAACTAAAAATACGCCATCTATCGATGTGGCCATAAACGAAAATTTACCAGAGTAGTTTTATAAGGCTTAATTTGTAAAAAGGTTATTACTTATGTGTGATAAAACGGCACAACCGAATTGTATGCAGTTTTCGCTAAAACGTTGCAAATTTCTCTAATTTGTAAATAGTATTGGTTTTATTTAAATCGGTTTTTAAATAAAAGAGTTATATCTATCTAAAGATTTACTTATCTTCTTTTATTATATAAAATCGTTCGTACACTTTCGTGCTATCAACGCACAGCCCAAACGGCTGGACGGATTGAGCTGAAATTTGGACAGCGTATTCTTTGAAAAACTTCATCGTGCAATAAGAAGCGATTTTTCTAAATTCCCTCGGGAACAGGAATTATTCCCGAAAAACGTTTGTATGCAAATCCGTAACCGCTGAACCGATTGAGCTGAAATTTTGTAAAACTATTGTTAGGATTGTGATTAGAAACATGAAATAGTTTTTTGTCAGACTAGTTAATAATAATGTCAAGAATTGAAAAAATGTCAAAAATTTTAATAATGAAAAGTATGTACCTAATATTAAACGAATTTACATGTCAAGTTAAATATCATGTCAAAGGGATATGTGGTACATATTATGTAAATATACGTATTATGTAATTATATACGTCAAAAGTTTGTAAGAATGGATGTCAAGATTGTGTGTTTGTTACTCTTTCACGCCTAAACTCGGTAAACCTAAACTCAATAAAACTCGGTAGACCGATTGAGCTGAAATTTGGCATAGAGATAGATAAGACCCTGGAATAACACAGGCTATAGAACACAGCTAGCATATAGTACAAATGTAACTAGCAACGTGTGACTTTAAAAACCTTTTTATCTTGTAAGAATCTCGGCGACCTGAAACTGCAACATATAGGTTGGCCACACAACCTATAAATTATAATGATTTGACTCTGACAGTGTAAGTAGGGTAACCTGTTCAGTTGGAAAATAAACCACAATTATTATTCAAAGTCAATGAAAGTGTGTAATTACTAAAAGACGTGAAGTACTATGTGAAATTAACTTAACTACTCTATATAAATACAATGATACTTAAAATACCTAATGAATTTTAATATCCACACGTACCCATGTTAAAGTTATTTTTATTATTCAGATATTGATATTCACTAACAAAACTAGATATATATGGAAATAAACATTACACAATAAATATGACAACAAAACTGATTCAATGATTTTAGGTTACCGCAACTCGTAAACTATAGCTTTTTACACTACTTTACTCAAATATTATTAATAATAAATACTTGTTTTCATATAAAAATTAAATGAAATATACTTACCGAAAGTGTGTCGTATATTCTCAGCAGGTATCGAGAAACGGGAGTCTTCGTCCTGATAAACAAAAAAATGTGTCAAAAGTTTTTTCTGTCTACCCTCATTCTTGATATTTCGAAGAAAAATCAATTTACGTTCCATTTCACGCTAAGTGAATGAGCATTTTATTGAAAGAAAATAAATTTATTGCCAAATTTTACAACATAATTTACTAAATAAATGAAATTAAAAGAAAAAAACATTATATTTGGCAATAGGGATTATTCTCAATTTTAAAATAAATTTGTTCATAGGGATCAATGGAGCAGTCTAGCAAGTCAATTTTACCATTTTTTTCTATTTTAAAAAGTTACCGCTCGTTCGCAAAGCACCTCTATAAGAAGAACGAGCAAGAAACTCGTATGGATCGATAGATATTTTGAAAGAACACATAATATACCTATATTATAGGCTACAGCAGGGTTTTTTTGTATGTATGTTTGATACTCTTTCACGCTTAAACAGGTGGCTCGATTGAGCTGAAATTTGGTATACAAATAGCTTAGACCCTGGTATAACAAATAGGCTACTGTACAGCGGGTTTTAAAGCAACTAATTTTAAATATAAAAAAATCAGTCCTTAATATCATCATCATCTCAGCCATAAGACGTCCACTGCTGAACATATGCTTCCCCTCAGGGCCGGTTTTAACATTACCAGCGCCCTGGGCGAGATTTCTACGGCGCCCCTAAAAAGCAATTCAAACCTATACTAAAAAGGAAAAAATTCCAGGATTTTTTTCTGGGCCGAATCCGATGGCCTAAATCATGGGCGTATCTAGAAAAAAATACACCTTTCCAGCTAGCTGCGAGCTCCGAGAAAATTTTGAATTTTTCAGCACGAAGCACGAGCTGCGTTTAGCTTGCTCCGAGTGGCAAAGAAACTAAAAAAATAGCACTCCGGGAGTGCCGGCAGAAGTGAAAACTTCAATATTAACGTTGTGTTTAATTATAAGTATAAAAATACTATCATTTATGAGGTAGAATACAATGTTTATTTATTGCGCTATCGTACACAAATATGACAATTTATATGTTGTTATTTATAATATTATATCGTTATTTATATATTACATTAAATTTTATCTCTCAGAAAAATCACTTTCCATCCATAATTTCGACGACTTTTACACCATCGTTATTATCAGAATCATCATCGCAAATTTTTACAACTGATACAATTGGTTTATGATAACTGAAGTAAGAAACAAACAGTTTTGATTCGAACCTATTTAAGTGTCTAATAAAGACCGCATCAATAGTAGTTTTGTATTTCGTTGTGTTAAAATTGCGATCCTTTGACATAGTTAAACCAAATTCATTATTTTAAAATTCAATTAATGATTGATTTTTATCGTCTGCAAAATTTATATTGAAATCAAAATTAAAAAATAAAACGGGCGCGCGCTTGTCTAAGCCCCCTGTGCCGCCTAAACAGAGCAGCACACTCAGGCACGGTAGAAAGAGTGGGAGATACTAGTTCCTCTCCCTTCCCCTCGATCTTACGCTTTTTCGATCAGCATCACGTGACCCTGACGCGAGTTTTAAAGTTTTTACCCATACAAAAAAAAGTGCTCAGCGCCGCTAAAGAAGTTTTCACTTCAAAAATATAAAATATAAAAATATAAAATATAAAAAAAAAATATCGGGCGCGCGCTTGTCTAAGCCCCCTGTGCCGCCTAAACAGAGCAGCACACTCAGGCACGGTAGAAAGAGTGGGAGATACTAGTTCCTCTCTCTTCCCCTCGATCTTACGCTTTTTCGATCAGCATCACGTGACCCTGACGCGAGTTTGAAAGTTTTTACCCATACAAAAAAAAGTGCTCAGCGCCGCTAAAGAAGTTTTCACTTCAATAAGTATTCTTATTTATAAAAGCGCGAGCAGCTCGCTGCGAGCGCCGCGAAAATTTAGATTTTTTTAACACGAATGATGTGCGTTAAGCTTGCTTCGAGTGGCAAAGAATCTAAATGTCCTTATTTATAAAAGCGCGAGTAACTCGCTGCGAGCGCCGAGAAAATTTTGAATGTTTCAGCACGAATGTTGTGCGTTTAGCTTGCTCCGAGCGACAAAGAAACTAAATAAGAATTCTTATTTATAAAAGCGCGAGCAGCTCGCTGCGAGCGCCGAGAAAATTTAGATTTTTTCAGCACGAATGATGTACGTTTAGCTTGCTTCGAGTGGCAAAGAATCTAAATGTCCTTATTCATAAAACGCGAGTAACTCGCTGCGAGCGCCGAGAAAGTTTTGAATTTTTTAGCACGAATGATGTGCGTTAAGCTTGCTTCGAGTCGCAAAGAAAGTAAATGTTCTCATTTATAAAAGCGCGAGCAACTCGCTGCGAGCGCCGAGAAATTTTTGAATTATTCAGCACGAATGTTGTGCATTTAGCATGCTCCGAGCGGCAAAGAAACTAAATAAGTATTCTTATTTATAAAAGCGCGAGCAGCTCGCTGCGAGCGCCGAGAAAATTTAGATTTTGTTCAGCACGAATGATGTGCGTTTAGCTTGCTTCGAGTGGCAAAGAAACTAAATGTTCTTATAAAAGCGCGAGCAGCTCGCTACGAGCACCGATAAATATTGAATTTTTCAGAACGAATGGGGCGCCACGGGCGCCCCATTATAGAGCCTGTGGCGCCCCTTTTATCCGGCGCCCTGGGCGGTCGCCCAACCGCGCCCTACCCTAACGCCGGCACTGACTTCCCCTTTGTACTTCCATATGTACCGATTGGAAGCGACCTGCATCCAGCGTCTTCCGGTGTCCGACATAAGGTCGTCTGTCCACCTGGGTCTTTAGGTATTTAATTGTACTAGTTTATTTAACGTGGAAAGGTGCACTAAAATTATTGAATTAAACCACTGTTTAAACGGAAAAGTTTATTCACAAAAAAGTTTAGTTGGTTCACTCACACTAGTATTCTTTTATCTGTGGTCATGTTATGCCTCTAACTATTACCTAATCTGTGGCGTAACTGTGACGTCACCTTGAACGAGCCAATCAAATCTAGCCACCCATCCCCCGCACCCCACCATGTTTTGGTGACTTTGTTTTCATACAAAAAATGACCTAAGCGCGGTATATATCTCTCTTATATATGGCGATAACCTACAATAATTATTTACTATAGTGCATTCACAGTTATTTTACCTCTAGCCTTTATGGCTCGCCCACATATATCGGCCAATGATTCGGCGAGTCGTTGGCCAAACGTTCGCCCGAGCGCACAGATTATAATATAATATATCAACGCTGGAAAGGCAACCTTGCTTATCCACCATTTAGCAACTTTACAGGAGAGAGGTTTAAAGTTAGAAAAAATAAAAAAAAAATCATATAAAATCCATTTTTTATCCGAATTGTCTGAAAATTGGTCAGAATTTCAAGAAAATAGTTTGTTTACAGATAAACTAAAAAGCTTGACTAAAAAATGTCGGGGGGCGAAGTTAGGTGGCGGTTAAGCAATAAATCCCTGAGTCTCCAGCAAGGCTAATTTTCTTATAGGACAGGAGGCAGTTCATCATGTTGCTGCACTTTTTGCTTATGCATCAAAATTATGCTATTCGTATCGAAGCAAAATGTTTTATCTCCATTTTCATTCAAAAAGGTCGAAAGGCATAATTCGCTTATATCCAAAAGTGGTCTTGCTAGAAATTCTATGCTTCCAATTGACCTGAAAGTTTGGCATAGATATTTTACTTCTATTTAACCTCTCATTATTGTACATTTATACTTATAACAGGACTAATTTGGCTACTTTTAACCTATGTTTAAAATTGCTTATCTCCAAAGCATGCTTAAATACAGAAAAGCTAAATTGCTTAAGTGCCAAACTATGGTATACTTTAGCAGGGCTAATTGTATTATGTGTAAACAGGTTCCTTTTTTACGGCAAAGCTAATTTTCTTATGTAACATTTGCAGATAATAAAAGAAAACAAATTTTTCTTATGCTCCACTGTGGTTAAATGAAAGGTAGCTTAAGATACAAAATTCCTAAAAAGACCAAAATTTGTACGCTTATATACCAAAAAAATCGAAATCACAGATGGCTTAACGACCATTAAAAATAATGATATCGGGATGAAACCGAAAAATCAGGCGATTCCAACGATATATATAACTCATATTCGCAAATTTGGCGCTTCAGCAAGGTTGCCTTTCCAGCGTCGATATATTCACTTGGGGCACAGATTATATAAATCAAAAAATAAAGAAAATTTAACTAGTTTCAAGTAATTATTCACACAACATGGCTTCAAATGATCCAGGATTGATAAATATTCAATATATTATTAAAGTCGTTAGCTATGGAGCCCAAAATGTATACCAGAAATTTACCGGAAAAAAAATCGTAAATATCCGAAGACATTTGTCTATAGACAAAAATTGTTCGTCCATAGACAAAACACACACTCGGCGAATCATTGGCCGGCATATATGGACGAGCCATCAGAGGTAAAATAACTGTGAATGCACTTTATTTAACTTTACCCTTTTTATATAGGTATATTATAGGTACCTACTTATTCAATGGTTTGAGATATTTATTGATAGTACAGTCAGTCACACTTACTTTATTTTCATATCTAGGACCTAGATATGAACCCTGTACTGTATGTTCCTAGATTCTAGGTACATACAGGGTTGAATGGGGTTTATATATCTCTGATACGAGTCTTACTACCTATATTGCAAGTTTTAGCTCGCTTCAGCCAATAAGTCGTGAATCAGTAGTTTGTTGACATGCATGAATCTAAAACAAAGCATTAAATGCAATTATTTCGAAATTCTTTATTTCCATTTTTTACACAAGAAGAACTGCACGATATCTCTTACAACGAATTTCTTAAACTACTTTCACATATAATATTAATATATTTTAGCAAAAATCTTATATTAAATAAAATGCTAAACATTTATTGTAAATAAAATACTACTCGTAATATTTACACAACAATCTAAATATAGGTAAGTAGTTTTAACATAAAATTCAATATGATTAAAATTTAATATGATTCAATAACAAACATTTATTTCATGTGACCTTATAGAACAAAGCGATAATTTCATATGTTTATAATCAAATACATTAAAACTAATAAAATCTTAAAAAGCGCATTGTCTTAATTAAAAATTAAAATAATAATGTAATGTACGTGAGTCATAATATTAAATCAATTAATTCTATGTATAAAAATAGCAAGTGATATTGTAGACTGCCTCGTGGAATCTGAAAATGTATTTCATATTATTGTGTATTCTACTCTATTATAACATTTCATACATGATTCAACTATTTTTATAAAATATGTATGTATCAACAAATATTGTGTATGAACAATAAAGTATTTAAATATAGCTACATTAATATAATACTTCTAATGAGAATGTGAGTTTCGCTTCATAGCTAATACATAATAGTGACAACAGAGTGTGCAAAAGAAGCAGTCCATTCTACAAAGATCACAGGCTATGATTCCATAATATTTATACAATCATAAAATGAAATAACTATCAATACCATCAAAGCTATTCTTGTCATGAATTATGTAAATAAGAAATATCCATAAAATATCTTCACAAAATTCTACTATAATATTTAATCTACAAACAATATAAATTACAATTTCCTATAACAATAGTTACATTAACGATTAATAATAATATGATTAGTATAACATCGTGAAATAGGTTTAGAGTAACAAGTTATAGCCACGAGGGTCTGTTCATTGAGTCGTAGGGTTGTCGCACGCCGAGTGAGGGCGGGTACCCGGCGGGGTAGAGGCTCATGATCTGCGCGTTCGTCTGCCGCAGCAACTCCTCCTGGTGCCGCTGCAGGTACTGCTGGTACAGAGGAGACGACGGGTCCGCGCCCACAAACTGATAGCCGCTCCGTACTTGCCCGTGCCCGATGAACGGAAACGAGCTCGCCGCGTGAGGGGTGCTCGAGTTCTGATGCGCCGGTTTCACCAGTTTGTCCGCCCCTGTATCTACGCTGCTCCGTTGCTGGTGCGCCACAGCCGCTACCATATAATTCGCCGCCATCAACTGGTTCGCGGAGAATCCCGTGTTGTCTCCGTACAGACCGCTGCTCAGCGCCATGTTTGTCGCCATGTTCGACGACGATCCAAAGTTAAAAGCGCTCGCAGGCATCATCCCCGATTTGACAGAAGAGAGCACGTCCGAGGTACAAGGAGAATGATACGCCTGGGTGCCGACGATCTGTGGCGGCTTAGCTTCTGTCGTCCTCTTTCTTTTAGTTTTCGCTTTAGGATCATGGGACGTAGTCATGTTGGCGGATGTCTTGTAAATACTGTTGTTGTCTTTGCTGAGGGATACGGACGGTTGTGTGTAAATGTTTGCGTGTGCACTAGAGGAAGGAATGTCGGATGGTAGGCTTTTGTTGAACATCTGGGCCATTTGATACTGCTTGTCATGATAAAGGGAAGAGCTGCTGCTGGCGAAGGAAGATAAAAACCTATCGTCGTTTGTGTATCGTTCCAACATTTGCGGAAGATTTGGTAAATTTCGTAGACTGTCGAGCGGGAGTCCTGAGTTAGTGTACGGTGTTTTGTATGGATTTGAAGTCACTAATGGATGATTTTGTACAAGTTTGTCAGATTTTTGTGATTTCGCGACAGTTTCCATAGATTTGGTCACTGGATCGGGATCGCTGATAGATGATGACACATTCATGTGATCATTTTTATGATGACCTCGAGGGTTAGGTATTCTCAACTCAGCAGGAAGACTCTGTTGCAAGTCTTGCGTTCGTTGGACAGTAGCTCTTGGGACATTAAACACGTTGTATTGTTGGTGCTGTATGTTTTTGTTGTAATTGATCGCATTTGAAGTAGCTACATTGATATCGTTTTTAAGTTTATCTACAGTGTTGGGATTATAGTTGGCTGAATAATCAGATGCTATCATCTCTGGTTTACGCATTTGATTAGAAAGTTTCCAATTACCATAATCAATGGCGGACGTCGGAGTCGCGCTACATCCATATAGTTTTTTATTAGCTAATTCAATATCATTCATGGAGAAATTACTAATAGATTGTCCACTTTGCATATGTTCATATTGGGTGGGGTGATGTGCGTGGGCAGCATTGTGGTTTATGGTCATTTCAGTATGAGTTCTCTCCTGACAATGCGCGGGTGGAATAGGATTCGATTTCGTTAGCGTTTTTTGCAACGGTTGACTATTTATACCTAGATTTAAAGCAATAGCATCAACGTCGTATACTTTCTGCGGAGTATTGGTATTTGACTTCACGACATCCTTGATGACTGAATAATCGCTCTCGTGAAGCTCTCCACTGCTTCTGCGCTCAACATCTGGGTTCATATAGCCCATGTTCACCATATCAATATTATCTTTTTTAATAATCCCAATGGGTTTATTGTAATTGATGTTGGTAGTGTCCTTTTTAAGATCTTGGACAGATTCAATGTGGTTAATTTTCGAATTATTCCTTTGCTCAACGTGTCTGTCGTTAGCGGCATAGTCGACTGCATTCTTCTCGCGTATTTTAGCCATTTCAGATTTTTCACTGAGTGCTAATGCAATGTCGTCTACCGAGTGAGTATTCATGGACGTCATCTGGTGCGATGTTTGAGTAATTTTAGAGTAATCACTTTTTGGTTGAGTCACTGTAGTGTCTTTATTTTCAATTGGCTTAGTAGGAGATATGGCTGATTGCTCCGGTTCACTGTACATTCGTTTCTTAACTGGGAAGTGTGCAGATTTAGTATCTGGTGTATGTGTAGGGGGCACGCTACTGGGAGTACTAGCGGTGGGTGGCTGTGGAGAATGTTGCACTTGAGAGTAGTTGGAAGACGGCGGTTGTGGATATGGCGGATATAACGGGGAATAAGGCCGCGCATATTGGTTTTGTTGATATGTTTCCGGACCTATGGTAGAGTAATCTTCGGGAGCACGCGGAGGTTTATTGATTACTGCTGCTTTAGCGGTCTCATAGCAAGGTGGCGGGATTTGAGAATATGTGGGTAGTGGACTCTTATTGTGATCGACAAAGTAGTTTGGTGTCGCAGCGCCTGTGGGATTGTTACTTGCATAGACATGATGTGGATAGGAAGAGTACGGTGACTGCGGAGCTTCGCGAGGACTGCAACTTTTCTCAGGGCTGCTTTTCATTGATGTCGTGTCTTGATAGAAACCAGCTCTCACAGATCCATTGATGATTGGATATGTGATCTTTTGGAATTCGTCAGTTCTTGGAGATGCGGGTGATCGCAGCAATGGCGATGTATGCGACATCTGATGACGTGGGGAGTCCAAGTCTTGGCTGAAGGAAGATCTCTCAGAAACAGAACTACCCGTACTTGTTCTTCTCTGTCTCGGAGTGGCATTGACAGGCACTGGACTATCTCCTCCATCAGGGTTGGGTGTTTCGGGATCAGTTGGAGAGTCATATTTGGGTGGATTTTTAGGACTTGACACCTTATTATCGTTGGTTGTTGTCTCTAGATGTTTTTCATCTTCATTATCCTCAACCTTCTTCTTAACCGTAGTTGTTGTTGTAGGTGTCTTAGGAGCACCAAACGCCTTAAACCAGGCACTGAGATTAGGCGTTGCTTTCTCTTGATTTGGCTTAGTTGGCATTTGTGGTTCAGTTTCAACCTCAGCATCTTTTTTAGTAACTTGAACAGGTACTTCTTCTACTTTCTTTTCGATTTGAGTATTTTCTTCATTTTTAATCTCAATTTTAGGTTCCACATCAGGTTCTTTGACCTGTTCTGGTTGAGGATCAACTTTCGGTTCATCTTTGTTGCCGAATTTATGATCTTTACCGAGTGAGAATAATTCCACTGTTGGTAAAACAGATCCTAAACTCAATTTAGGACTCGATGTTTCCGATCTAGCCGTTTCACGAACTTTATTGACAACACCGACATTAGCGATTTCTTCGCATTTTTCAGCATTTTTAACAGCAATATTCGTGAGCAGGTTGCCCTTACTCTTGCCTGGTTGAAGTCTTTCAATGGTTCTCTGCACTTCTCTGCGTTTAACAACTTTAGGTTCGCGTGAGGAAGGTCGTTTACGTACAGGTTCTTTCTTGAATATGGATTTTTCACCCTGAGAGAGTTCGTCATCTTGACGGCTGTTATCCTGGTCTTCAGTAGATATCGTTTGCGCAGGGCTGTCACACGGTGAACTAACAGTGGAACTTTTTGGAGGTTCCTCTAGCCACTTGCTGATATCTTTAACAGCTTCTTCCAATGCCTCTGACGCAGATTCATTTTTAGCAGAACTTTTCTTTCCCTTTTTAATAACAGATTTAGCTTTAATTGGCTTGTCGTCTTCATCATCCGAATCTGGTTCTTTACTCGGAGCCTCTTTAGATTTTTTGCCATCTGTTTTGTCAACTCCACTGCTACTCGGTGAGTATATATTTTTGAAAGAGTTAGAACCACTGTACTTTTCATTTTTGGCTTTTAATTTTTCTATAGTTTCTCTCAATTTTTGATGCTTATCCTTTTCTGGCACAGTAATATTTTGTTTCTGTTTCTCCACTACCTTCTGCTTTAAATCGAATAGTGACTCGAAGGCATCTTTAGCTGCGTGACGTCGCCTCTCTTTTATTTTGTCGTATTTATCTTTGAAGAAATCTGGATCAGAGAGTTGATCAGAGGGTGGTGGATCAGAAGGTGGCGTTGTGGGTTGGTCTAGTTCCGTGGGCGAAGGCGACGGCGTGTGGATGGATGGCAGCGGGCTGGCGCTACGACTCCTGTTAGAACTCTCCGGTGACTCTGGTGTCTCAGGGAGCACTTGACACGGTTCCTCCACCACTTCATGATGTTTACTCTTCTTTTTCTTTTGTTTTGACTTCTTCCCTTCTTTATTTTTACCGTGTTTTTGTTTTTTGCTATGTTTGCTCTTAGACTCGCTGTGTTCTGTCTTGTGCGAGTCTTTTTTGTGATTTTTGGAATGTTTACCATGTCGATGATGTCCTTTGCGCTTCTTTTTTACTTTACCTAGTTTACTTTTATGAGATTCTTTAGATTCTTTAGATTTCTTAAGATCCGTGCTAGGTTCCTCTTCTTTCACCTCTTTTCCTTTTTTATCAGGTTTCATATCCTCCGGAACTAGGTCAGATGAACTGGATTTGGGTTCAGCTGAAATGAAAGATAATCACATAAATATGTAATTGATAAAAGTTGGTAAGATAGCCAGGAGAAACAAGACAAACCACTGAGTATTATTAGCTTAACCTATTATTACATATCATTAAAGCTAACATAATCTTTTCTGTATGTACCTGCATCTGATTGAGATTTTCGCTTTTTTCGTTTATGATGAATTACTGGAGATTCATCTGGCTTCAGTTTGTGCTTCCTCGATGGTGTTGGCAACTGGTATTCCACAGCAATTTCTTCGTCAGACGAAGATAGCCGATGCATGTACTTTTCTGTTAATCTGTCAAATGCTATTTGCAAGTTGTCCACCATTAAAGTGTATTCTGTAAAAAAAGAAGACATTTTAATATACTATGTGTATATTTTTTCGATATATTGGTGAAAAACGAATCTTACCATTATCTTGTCCATTGTATAGCCGACAGTTGTTAACAATGAGCTTGAAATCGGCTTTGAACATCGCAAAATCTGTGTAATACCCTCCGTCCAGACGTTCCTCCATCTTGCGTAAGTCCATCGGTCGCCTTATGACAGCATAATAGTTCGGAGCATACTCTTCTTCAACAGGATCCATGAAGGGCCAGGCATCTTCGTGAGCTGTGATCTGCTCCAGAACTTTGTACATATCCGTTTGGATGTCTTCCTCAGTCTGGCTGAAGCTGAAAGAAAATCTTTTGTTTAAACTGTGTTCATGCAACAGCAACTTAACACAATTTTATTAACCAGAGACATTTAGACGTTTGTTACTTGCTCACGCTATAACTATTAGACCGATCAGTCTGAAATAGGCACGTAACTTACGTTGCCAGCGATTTGTTAACAAAAAGACTGTTCAGCAAGACTAAAATGACTTAATAAAGATACCCTAAGTAGGAAAGAGTTTTGTACAATATAGCAGGGTGGAGCTAGTTATCTAATGATATAAAAACCGATAACGGAAAAAAGCATAAAATTGACGCATGTTATAGGCCAGCCATATAA
This sequence comes from Hemithea aestivaria, assembly GCA_947507615.1. Classification (NCBI taxonomy): domain Eukaryota; kingdom Metazoa; phylum Arthropoda; class Insecta; order Lepidoptera; family Geometridae; genus Hemithea; species Hemithea aestivaria. The sequence goes on from OX382323.1 coordinate 11,091,981, forward strand.
TATAATAAGAAACCCGTTGACATAACACCCGCCTCAAGGCTCCAAAAGTTTTATAACCTGGCTTATTCAGAAAGCATTTTATTGAGTCTAGAGGAGACTTCTTTCATTCTAAAAATTAATGTAATGTATTTTTAGAACTTTATGTAGAACATAATAATAATGTTTAATTGTATTTTGCTAACGTTTTGACTTCATTAATATTAATTTTGATGACGTATTAGTGGGTTTAGACTACCACTCAGCGGAGCCCACCTATCCGGACGCGACGACGTGGCCCAGAACTTGACTTCTACCTCAAAGAATGGACCCTAACCGCTACCTAAATAAGAAGAGGGAGGTTTTTGCCCTGCAGTGGGACAGTATAGGCTAAAAATTAAAAATAAATTAGTATAGAGTGGGGTTAGATGGGGTGACAATTACCGGAATGTCGCCGAGAATGATTGGAGGAGGAAGACGGGAGACTAAATTGAGTGGCGAGCCACAGGGTGGTCTATGTTAATTTTTATACAAAGTATAGTAAAAAGTCGAGCAAGACGCTTTCCTGATGGTATGAGATAACGCTGCCCATAATTAGTATAGTGCTACCCAGGATTTTTTTTTTTTTAATATTAAATAGGACTGCGTTTGACCACAGTCTCACCTGTTGGTAAGTGAAGACGTGGTCGAAGCTGTTACACACAGGCCTATCAAATACCTATTAACCGATTAACCGATTTCACAAATATGTAACATTCTGGGTATACTGCGAAAACGCTTCTCCTTCGCCTATCCGAGAGTCATTAATAAGATGTTAAGACTCCAAAATGACCAGCAGTGTAATTATATGGGCTTGTGATGATGATTAATTTTGATAAATTATGTTATACCTAACAATTAATAAAATGACATGTATAATGTATACCCATATCCATCCACCTATCTAGCTGCCGACTGACATGACATAACATGAAGGAGGCCTAAGTTTAGGAAAGACCTGAGGATGATGATAATAAATAGTACCAATGAACGACTATGAACAATTTTTCTTACATTTGCGAAGTCTTGAGCTTTTTCCTCGTACTGTTAACAGGTTCATCATTGTCAGGTATGACAATTTGTCCAGTGGCTGACGCCAGAGAATTGTTTGTCTTCCTCCCTGTCTTGACGACCGGCTCTGGAGGCGGTTCCCCTTTATGCGTGGCGGAGGAGTTTTTTGAACGTTTGTCTTGGCTCTTTGCTCTCTTGGCTATCTTTTGAGGCATCTCTTGCTTAGAGGCTTCCGACCTCTCTGACGAATCTGACGATACAGATTTTGACCTGGACACAAATTTTGTCATTATTGAAATCTGATTGCTCTTTTAAATTTAGTTTTACTTAATATCGACCCTAAAATACACTAATTAGCGTTTGGTCATAATTTTGCCCGCGTTGAGATCTTGGTAAAGGTTTATAAGTAGCCTATGATATTGTGGGGTGTAAGCTACCTATATATAACAAATTTAGCGTGGAAAGGTAACAAACACAAACATTTATAGTATTTGAAGGATACAAACCTATCAATTGATTTCATATTCCAATATCCGAACTATTGCGTTTTTTTTATACAAGACGGCGAAGACGAGCGAGACGCTCTCCTGATGGTAAGTGATAACGCTGTCCATAATTAAGATTTTACAAAGGTAAAACTCTAGGTGCACTCCGCCAACGCTTCTTACTTGAGAGTCATAAGATGTTAAGACTTTTCAGCCCAGTAATTTCACTAGCTACAGTGCCCTCCTACCGAAGCACAGTAATGTTTGCACATCACTGGTCATACGGTAGGATAACTGGCACTGTTGGTTACCCACCTAGTCGACCTCCTGCAAAGGAAGTCTACCCCCTGTAAAATAGCATAACATTCAACAAACCTCAACAAATTCCTCCTTTTAGCTCTATTCTCACGAGCGAGGTCGGGCGTGGGTTTGATGTCTTCTTCTTCCTCGTCCTTGTTATCATCTGTGCTCTGTTTACTCTCTTCTTCCTTTTGTTTTATCTTCTGCAACACCCGGTTGGAGGTGCGACGCGGCGCGAGTTCCAGCAACCTTTTAATATTAATTTAACCGTAAGCTTGATATACTTTGGAATTAAAAATATACAAAACTTTAGAGACTTATTACTTATACACCACTTGCATATAATAAACAAAAGTTGAGTATGTTGAAATGTCGTTATATATTGCGCGTAATAATTGTCACACAGCATTAGAACTAGCATGGCGCAGCAACCAAACAAAACCTTGGTTTGTGACACAAGAAGACCTCATTTCTGTTTATCCCAGCCGCGTTTACTTGCCTTAACTATCGGCCTATTTAATATATAGGCCGGCCTTTTGTAATGAACGCTATCAGTAATCCTTGATACACCCTAACCATCTTTTGTTATATTCCCGTCTAGAGTACGCCATTTTTACTGTACAATAGGGATGTTGACAAGGTTAAAAAACGTAAATCTATTAAGTTAGGTATATAATAAAAAATAAATTAGATATGAACGTAATCTTTGATTTATGAATATAATAAACATTTTACATATTAATACAAAAACATTAACCTAAAATTATTATAAAACTAGCGGACCTGCGCGCACGTAGCGCGTAACAGTTAATTAATATATCTAGAAATTTAAATTATTCTTTGATTTCCCGGGAATCCCACATCCTTTTTGAGTCTCAAATTATATTATCTACACCAAAATTTAGCTAAATAATTAAGCATGTGGCATTTGGGAATTAATTCCAAATTGTCGCAGGGTTAAGGGAGTTTGGCGACCTATACAGCGGTTTAAAGCAATTTAAAAGGAACAATAACTTTCGAGTCGCCATTCAGTGGTAATTGCCACCTGGGAGCAGTTGATGTGGGGATATACTATGATGACCTCTCTTTTCGACGTCTCCTTCACAAGGACAGCGGTGAGGTTAGTTCAGGTTCCCAAGCGCAACTCTACAGCTATTTCTAAATCTAAACAGGTTACAAAAAAGGGCTGAGATATAACGCATATCAGTTTTTGGGGAAGCACTATGTCAATAATTTTAATTGTCAACATCCCTATCTTTCCCAATTCGTTCTACATGCACATACACACATGTCTACATTCATGTTTCATATTAGTGCTTTAATTTAGTTTTAAGTCTATTTTATTATTTTTTGTCTCAATAAAGAGTATTGTATTGTACATGACCGAGCTAGCAAAGTCTACGAGATTGTCTCATAAATGTTTAGCTTCGCTCAGCTATTGTTCTTACACAGCATTATGCTAAAAATAGCTGTTTTTCAAATGGTCATTCTGCGATTGTGCTGCGTGCAATTTTAGGTACAAAATAGTAAACTGGATGATACGTGTAGCGTGATTGATAGACGCTTATGTCCAGCAGGAAATGAATATAGACTGATGATAATAAGGAAAGTAGATGAGCATTCGTTCGCTAAATATTATGCAATACGCTAGCCCATCTACCTACTTTGACGTTAAAGTCCTGCGCGATAGCAAGTCATGAGTATGGTACATACATAAGCTGTAAGTCTCATGAACAGTAATACCTCTGGCCATGTTGTCCTTCCCACCGTGAGTTAATCACGACCGAGTACAGGGCAAATTAGAGGTAATTACTTCTTACAGACCTGCCGTAATAAACTCGTATAAGAAACCTCTAAAAAAATTTAGATCTCCTTTTGTTAATTTCTGAAGGTACTAGGAGATGGGATTAGAACACACATGACGTTCACCTGATGTTAAGTGTTCCGCCAGCCTACTTTAACTGACCTGAGCAGCCTTTACGATAATTTTTAAAATTTATATCCATTATAGCCAGCAGGCAGTTCTCATGCTTTACTATTCTCAGCGCTCTACCCCTATAAGGGGCCGATATGTAGTTGTATTAAAAAAGAACTTTCAATTATTGCAATCCATTATCCCTCAAATGACTTAGAACTGTTTCTTTGTGGATAGTAAGTGGACTTTCAGGAAAATTTAGGTACAATTGAAATGTCATATTATAATTATAATGCATCAATACCTTCGCAATGATTGAAACAAGGCCAGGCGTTAACAATTTATTACGTTTACAGTAATTTAATGTTTAAATGTACAATACGAGCTGTATCATTTTACGCATATAGGGAAATTTGATTCTTGTATGTGCTGCAATCCCTGTGTTGTTTATGGTAAAAATGTCGTTTAAATTTTGCGCAAGCTAAGACACGTCAGCTTATGTTAAGTACTGCGCAGACTGATTATGCGCTGCGCAAATTTACACTTAAAAATGCACAAGACCCAGTATGGAAAGCAGTTGTATGGAAATATAGGGTTTTAATATCAACCAATCATTTTAAAATGCTATTCAGAGTCAAATGCGCATTTCAGCTAATATGTAATCTCAAAATTAAAATGCAATAGGAAGTATGCATATTTTACATTTTAGTCTGCGATCATGTGGGTTGATCGATTACGAGTAATAAGTAATATGTACGCCGATAATTATCAAGTCGGCGCACCCGCCTTGTTATTATGGTGGATAATGGAATGAAGGATTGTGAATGTAAACACAAAATATGAATATTAAAACTATTTTCAAAAATCAATATTGCAGTTGCATAGGCTTTTACGAAGACACAGCTTGCCAGCTTTTTACAATATTTTTATGAATCACGAAAAAAAATCCCAAATTATAACTTTTCTATTAATATAATAGTAATAGAAAAGTCATAAATGTTGTTATTGTTATTTTTTCAATTCTAAATAATTGGATAAAAAGGTTCAAAAAATAATATTTATATTACATTGCTACAAACCTTTTCCGTTGAAGCCTCTCCTTTTCTTGAAACAATCTTGGTATTTCAGGTAAGAAGTTTTGTGAGAGGGAGCGGTACAGTTCCTTTTCTACTTTACTGGTGGCCTTGCTGAACTTCTCTGTCAGGTGGGTCCAGTCCTCTTCTGTGAAACACACCACTTGCCACACTCTCTCTGTTTCTTCCTCATCAAGCCAAACATCACCAAAGAAGCAACTACGCTTTCTGCTTTCTTTCAATTTTTTCTTTTTGTTCTTGCCCTTCGGCTTCCTTATTATATCCTCCCTGTATAATCTTGTGCCATAAAAATACCAGTATGCAGAGTAATTGTCATCCCAGCTGAAAGAACAATTATTGTGCCATTATAAAGATGAAGTCGCATTGAGTGACGCGGCGCGGCAAAGTATTTTTTGTATGATAACTAGATGACCCGCGCGCACTTCGCAGCGCCTAGCTAAAAATAATCAGTGTTTCTACCCTATAATATGCATGTATTATACTTATAAACCTTTCTTTTAAATCACTCTATATATTAAAGAAAATCACATCAAAATCCGTTGCGTAGTTTTAAAGATCTAAGCGTATATAGGGACAGAGAGACAGAGGGGAGACTTTGTTTTATACTATTTAGTGATGCGTCCCGTATGTCTTAACATTTTCATACAAAGATACTTGGCCGAGCCGCGCCGTGCCGCGTCGCTGCAGTGCAGTTGCCGCTTAATGTGTTTGCACCTTAACTGGCCCTAATCATCTATACAACAGATGTTTTACTATTATAGGTCCCAGTTGTTGCCTATTAGATATGAATGGGACTGTCATATGTTTCAGGCAGCTAAGGAATCTTATTGAACTGATACTCCTATATGTATGCACAGAACATTATAAGTTGTGTGGCCACACCATTTATAATTGTGATTTGACTGTGTAATCTGTTCTGTTTGAGTATAAACACCAATTATTACATGTTTTTAGCTTTTAAATGCTGATCCTATCAAAACATGATCATTGTGTGAGACAATGTAAGCCTTTTAAAAAAAATCAAACAGGAGGTTCTGTAGAGTACAAAACTTGGAGCCCTTTAGGAACCAACTTTTATGGCAAAAGTATGTTTTTCTGTTTGGTTGCATTTTTGGAGTTATAATTTTTATAATATGTAGTAACATGGAGAAATTCCTCAAGTATAGCTCCTGCATGATTGACTGGAAGATATACAACTCATGAAAGAAATCATAGTTATTAATTCAAGATATTATGTTGCACACAACTCATTTGTTAAACTGTGTATTATAGTTATTGCTAAAGATCTGTTGTTCAATTAATGAATATTATTGTGAGATATCATTACCCCCATGAGACAAATTAAAAATGTATGACGACATGGATACAACTCTAATACAATAATCTTTTAATTTATCATACATCTTCCCACTTTCTGCATTAAGAAATATTATTATAAAGAAGGCAATTAAGAAACCCTTTCATAGGGAATATCAATATTAGTCTGTGTGTCAAATTTTAACTTCATTAATTCTGCTTAACACTATCCTGTAGGTATAAAAATACACTTCTAGTACAAAAATAAATGACTTACCCAAGTGGCTCTACTCTCAAGCTCTCCGCTTCAAGGTTTTTAAATAAATCGAAGACATCTTCAGCATCAAGTCGAAAATCGCATAATGCATACAATATTTCAACTTTGGTGCGTAGTGGAAGGAATTGGAAGTCTATGTCGGTGTTGAACGGATTGTAGCGCCCTGTTTCTTGACATTTTCTCCTGAATAACCTCCTCAAATACATCTGTAATTATTTACAAATTATTCAAACATCATGTATTTTGGTGTCAAGTTATACCTTCAAATTAACTTCTATTGTAAAAATACCTGATAATTAAACGCCGAGATGTCATTGTTGCCCAAACAACCATTGAGAAGGCGTACAATCAGTTCAGTGAGCAAGGAACTGGCAGATTCTTCAGTTCCATCTGTTAGTAAAGCTTCCTCAAGTTCCTAAAATGATATGCGCGCAAATTGAAGGGCAAAGGTCTCTTAACACGACAGAGAACTATTAAACATTGATAAATATCGTTAATACTCACTTCGATGTCAAAATCCAGAAGGTTGAATGCAGTCCTGAACAGAGAACAAAAGTATGCGATGCTCGGCACTTCCCACCATGACTGAATATCACCATACCGAAACCGTGAGAAATTCATTCAGACATCACTTAGAGCTATTCTGTCCTCGAGAAAAAACATGCAATGATGTCCCGTTTCACTGAAACCCACCTAAAATTCCAATAAAAGATGGAAACATAACCTTAAACTGTTCACTATTCACGAATACAGGTGCAGAGGGTTTTCACATGTTTTATGTATAATTTTGTTGGTTTTTTACATTAATATTAACAAGTTTTTAGTGATTTCTTGTTTTGGTAATGTGATTTATACCAATATGCGTTGTGTATATCGAATATCGGAACACAAACGCCATAACAGTTTACCCACAAATCGTAAATGAAGAACTTTTAAAATTAAAATTTCTATTTTATTATAATTATAGCCCTAATTAAGAACAAAAATATTCAAACTTAAATTATATGACTCCTATTTAAATTATTACTGCATTATACAACGATTCCTGAATAACATTTGAATAAATAAATGTTAAACGATAGAAGTTAAGAGGAAGTCAATTTTTTTTTAATAACATTCAGTGACGCACCTTTGCGTTGCGCTCTCCACAGCAGCCCTCTTTCCTCTTCCCCAAATGTCTATGGTCTTTCATGACGTTTTTTGTACGGCAACACTTAATAATGTCAAAATCGTTGTTGTCACCCCGTTATTCTGTCACTGTCAAGGCTATCAAATGGAGTTGTTTCCAGTTTAATTTTACATTTAGATTTATTTTAGAGACTATTTATTGGTGTTCGTTCACTTAAGTTTTAGTTCCTACAAACAAAATTATTCTATTCAGTAATTCAATTCAGAATAATAATGTAAATACACACATTTTATTTCTAAACTTGATCGATAAAAGTGCATGTAAGTGTAGTAAAGTAAATCGTAATTTCGCAAATTAATACTTTTATTTTAATACACACGTAAAACTAGCATTCATAGGCGGTAGAAGTAGGGCCTGATTAGTGCGATAGCTATCATAGCATAATTTAGAAGTGTAATAAATCGAGATAGATAGTAAAAACAGTATGTATAATATGCACGCGTAGGTAGTGAAAATCGATTTGCCTGCCATAATATCGAAAGATTATTTACACTTTAAAGTTGAATAATATGTTTGTTTATCATTACGATATATTATTATAGTGATTAGGTTAACTAATTGTGGTACAAATGCATTAGCCATAGTGTTCATTGTTATTATAATTATTAAGCCTGTTGCATTTTTCTTTGGCAGTTCCCTCTGAGTGTTTTGAAGTATGTGCCATAGTTGGAGTCACCATGCCAAGAGATATTCTGAGTGATAGTTTGGCAGTATTGAGGATTGTTGAGGTAAATTATAATATTATTGTTGATATAATATTTCTTAAAGGTTTTCAAAGTATTGTCCCTTAAGATTTAAGGGTATAATAATAGGACCATTAGTAACTTAATTTTTAATGTAAGTATGAGTTTATGAGGCCTAAAAGGCATTTTAAAGTTGTTTCATGTATGGTTTATTACCATTTAAATATGACAGTTCTCATTTGGAATACTTTTAACTTCTGTATGTGTCCTACTAATATTGTAAATGTGAAAGTTTGTAAAATGTATAGATATCTGGATGTTTGTTACTCTTTCACACCTAAAAGGGTGGACTAATTGAGCTGAAATTTGGTAAAGAGATAGCTTGGACCCTAGAATAACACATAGGCTACAGTACAGAAGGTAAAACTTGGGCGCAGCTAAATTGTCATAATTTCATAGTTACTGCCGTGCAGAGACTAAACCGCAGTAAAAGTAAAGTGTCGAAAATAATGTATACTTTATTATGTGTGCAATAAGGTTGAAAATAAAATTGCACAAATTATTTTACTGCGGTTTAGTCTCTGCACGGCAGAGTTGTAGCTTATTATTGGGTATATTATCTGCCTAATTAGTGATAAAGTCTTCACACCATTGCTTTCAAGACTAGTTAGAAATGAGTCTCAAGCTTCAGACTCAAGTAGTGTATGAAAATGAACAGAATAGGTATTCTTACACTATTGTAACACTTTTAGACAACCTCTGTAGCACGGTGGGCTAATAAAACCCGCTTGCAATGCAAAAGGTTGCGGGTTTGATTCCCGCATGGGACAAATGTTTGTGTGATTCACAGGTATTTGTTTCTGGTCTGGGTGGTTTTCAATATCTATTATAAGTATATATTTACAAAAGAAAAGTATATAAGTATTATATCCGTTATCCTAACCACCATAATACAAGCATTAAGTTGCTTAGTTTGGGGTTAGGTGGCACTGTGTGAAACGTCTTGAAATATTGAAAAAAAAATATTTTAAGAACCTCTCCAATGGATCAGTTCTTAAACCTCACTGCTGTAACAATACACTTCTCTTTGCAGCAGTTGCATAAACTACTATTCCTTCTGGTAAGATTGTCTTCTTGTTCTTTGAGTGCCGTCTTCTAAGAAAGGTTGGAGATCATCATGGCAATTTGAACCCTAGACATAGCAGCTCTAAATGGGGGATACATGCTCTTGCAGTAGCATTTCGCAGATTTTTAAGCAATTTTCTTCTTCCTGGACTTCTTTTACCCTATATTATGATTTGTAAAAGCTCATATTTGGAATTATGCATGTGTCCGAGGTTTTACTCTAGTTTACTGTAGGATTGTATTAAAACTTTATTAATTTTCAGCATGAAGATGAGGAGAGCTGGCCACTTGACGAGCCTTCATGCAAACAAACCACTAAGAAGCAGAATGGTCAACAAACATACACTAAAGATGACTGTGCATGCTACTATAACTATGCGTAAGATCAATTAAATTACTGTCACAATACTTGAGTTAAATGTAGCTTAACATTGGCTGTGTCAACATTTTATAAATAATCCCAGGGGCCTGAAATTAATTTTGTATGGAAAAATCCTTTGACAAAACATGTTTGTGTTTTTCAGCATTCATATTCTGACCTCAAAAACACAGTTGTTGTGTTTTCCACTGTCAATGTATTAACACTTTTTCTGCGGCGGCGTTTTTTAGTACTGTCCACAGTCCACAAGACCAGATATGTATTAATTTTGCGTGGAAAAATAACATACATACTAAACAATGTTTGTGTGCTGATGTACACACGTTTCTGCCTCAAAAACCCAGATTTTATGTTTTCCGCAGTCAATCTGTTACTTATGTACTCCCTATCTGAGTGCAGTGGTTTTACCCACTGTCAGATAGCCTGTGTGTTATGTTAGGGTCTGCAATATCTACTTTTACATATACCATAGTCCAGTTCAGTCGGTTAAGTGTGAAGAGAAAACAAGACAAATTCATACTTTTATATTTGTAGCTTTTGTATTAGCTTTGGAAGCATTTTTAAAACTTTATGTCTTGATTGTCTACTATTATGATACCTTCATAATAGCCACCCACAAGGGTGCATTTGTTTAATCATGTAGGATGATTTTTAACATTTATTAAACCTCTGACTGTGACTTCACAACATGTTAAATAGGCTTTATAATGAGAAATTCACTCTGTTGGAATAAAAACTAAATTTTTTAAAGTATTAGCTAAGAAAAATAGAGTTTTAGTAAAATTTATGATAATAACCCCAAAATATTGTTCTAGCCATGGTGAAACTGCAGCAAATCGACCGACTGACCCCATCTATCAATACAAAACGAACAGCTTACCCGCCTCATCAAAAACTCAGTCCTGGGACGAAATAGTCTGCTCAGCTCTACGGCTCACTCCAGAAGACATAGCCAACCAGCTAACTTTACTTGACCTACCGTGCTTTAAGAATATAAGGCCAGAGGAGCTCACAACATGTGGTTGGAATAAACTTAACAAGCTGACTGTGGCTCCTAATGTTGTGGCGTTCACTAAACGATTCAATAGGGTAAGATAAAATATTATTATGCTATATTTTTGCCGCATGTCTGACGAACTATGGGCCCAAACCACCACCCTATGGCACCACAAAGAGTCAGACGTCGCGGCAGGCCCAAACGGAGATGGCGGGACGAACTGGATTCCTTCTGCAATAGCTGGACAACCATAGCCCTTGATAGAAAACAGTGGGAAGAGGGAAGGGAGGCCTTTGCCCAACAGTGGGACAAACCAGGCTGAAAATAAAGAATAAATATTTTTTCCAAGTACATGAACTAGATTTTTTTTATGTTGACCTGATAATTGGTGTGCTGGTCTATGATGGTCACAATATTTACATTTTAAATTAAAAGTCCACCACACTGTTCTCACAATTATTTATTATATTATTAGCTGTGATTTTAGCACAAACCTAACAATTAGATAAATATCAGTCCTTTGAAGAGGATGACCTTGCATTTAAATGTGTGACTTCTCGGTGATTATTTTAGGGGAAAAAAGACAGCATTACAAAATACTTGATAATTATAATCAATGAGCTCAATTCCTAATTCTAAATCATTACAAAATATTCTTATGTAAATAAAAGATTGTACCTTGTATTAAAGTTATTATCTTAAATAAAAAAACTGCCTATCATGTATTCTTAGTAATATAATATAATTTACTGTTCTCTGTTTGCATTTCCTGTTGATAACAAACTTGCAAACAGATGAATTACTTATGGGAACAATGGGGCTATGATACTTTATCTTTATTATTAACAATCCACACTTCCCTACTATATTTATAAATGCGAATGTGTGTATGTCTGTCTGTTACCTATTCTCGCCTAAACTATTAAACTGATGTAGATGAAATTTGGTATAGAGATAGTTCCAGTCTTAAGGAAGGACATAAGATAGTTTAGATTCAATTTTTTAACCCACGGGATAAAAACTTTTGTATCCGGGGTAACACCGCGGGGCGTCGCTGGTATTTTCTATATTAAATAGAAATACATATTAGGAATTATAATAGAAAACACTTTATTGCTTACAAGAACACATAAGGTATACGGTATAAAAGAAAAAAGGGTTTGTTTAAATATGGGGATATATTGAATATTGAGACAGAGTGTGAAAAGATTCATAGCTTTATCTGATACCAGGCTAGGCTTTAAATAGGACTCTAAGTTTCTAAGATTACACATATAAAATCAATCAATCAATCATCTTTATTTACAATAAATAACGAGGTTCACAAAACATTACAGTGACGATGATCTGCATTAGTTAAAAACTGTGTCGCAGACATCAACACCCACCTCTGGAGAATTTATATAATGTTATTCTAAAAGTTCTGAGTACATAAATATTTTAAGATAACTATATATTATAGTTTCTTAAAAGTATTTTAATTTTTTGTGTTAGCAAAAACAGGCATGATTTATTTATATAATAAATGTTATAATTTTATCAGAAGTGAAATTAGCCAAAGTTAAATTCTAGAAAGTACCAAATTTACTAACCAGCAAGTTAAATCTATAAATGTATTATATCTTTTATCGTGTCTGTTTTTTGCAGGTGAGCTTCTGGACAGTACAAGAAATATTAAATGGACAATCTGCGAAAGGCAGAGCAGAAATAATCGCGCATTTCATAAAGGTAGCGAAGAAGCTACACGAGTTGAACAATTTGCACTCACTGTTCGCAGTGGTGTCTGCACTGCAGAGCGCTAGTATATACAGGTAAAATAATATATTTCTATTGTATTATTCACCTTGAAACTTAAGGTTCAGCCTAAGCGCCAAAAGATGATACAGCTTTGCACATACTGCGGCCCACTCATGTTCAACAGAAGTATTCCACCTGGGGCGAAAAATTATTCTTCCGGAAGAGATACAACAAGTCACTCCCCAAAACATCTGGAACTTCCTAGAGGCCACGGGTTTAAGCAGTGAATTGTGACTCATCTGGACTGCCACAAAAGATCAGAAATGGTAGAAGCGGCTTAAGGTTCTTTTGAGGTTCCCCTAATATTAAATAATAATAAGCGCCAAAACATTGTAGCTTATGCTAAAAATTTACTAGGATTCTAGGATGACAGTTGTTCGTTTTTTCCACAACTGTCATCTGCATTACATTTTTAAACCACAAGCATTTCGCTTTTTGCTAGAGAGGATTGCATCCTGGCATGATTATAATGTTACCCCATTTTTATTGTACCCAAATCCAAACATATAAAAAGAAAGAGTGATTGATTGACTGATCTATCAACCAACAGCCAAAACTGCTGAACGGATTGGGTTGATATTTGAAACACAGATAGGTTTTATGATGTAGACGTCCGCTAAAAAAGGATTTCACCATGCGGGCAAAGCCGCGAGCGCAAGCTATTATTGTATAAAAGGGAAGCGTGACTTATTGACCTTGTTGGCTAATTTATCAATGGACAACTAAATTCGCTCGACGGATTCAGTTGAATTTGGAACAAAGAAAGGTTTTATGACGTAGGCCGTCGTTAATCAAGGATTTCTGCACGCGAGCATAATCTAGTATTTGTACTAGCTTTACAACGAGGTATTTGTCTTATGCCATTCAAACCTATTTCTAAGAAACTTGAGATGCAATATATCGCTCAAGTGTCGAATGACGGATTCCAGCTTATAATGTAAACAACATTAGTTAAGGCGTTGTTTTGATACGTAATATGAATGATGTTGCAGATTGTCTAAGACATGGGCGGTCCTATCCAAAAAGGATAAGCAGCAGTTTGACAAGCTCGCCGAGTTGTTTGGCGAGAAGGATAATTGGACTGCTTTGAGAGAGTATATGAGATCTATATCCTTGCCTTGCGTACCATATCTTGGTAAGATAATTTATTGTACTTATATATACCTCGTCTCTTACCAGGTCGGCTGGCCTGAGGTGGCGTAGGATAGAAATAGAGTTGTTTTTAGATTTAAGCTATTGTACAAATTGTGGTGATACAATAAAGAGTTATCTTATCATCTTTGCCTAGCAGTGGGACAGCATAGTCTATAAAAAAATTATATACAGGGTGTTACAGAGATGTGTAAAATTTAAGACATTTTAGCATGCCCTTATGCTAGAGCTACACTACTTATTACTTATTTGTATCGTGACGCGATAAAGCTGAAATATCGTTCCACACATTTAGTATGGCTAGGCTACATTGTCATGGGTGTATATTTTATTATTTCCTTGTATTTATATAGTTTACAATTTCTAAGCGATAAAATATGAAATTCGCACTATACCTATAGGTATACTATTACTAAGCATATGTAGAATATAAAACGTCTGCTTATTAGATAAAAGTACCTAAGCAGATTGTTAAACAACATTCAATGTTATCACTTGCGATGGGCCTCGACGTTCTTATCACCGGATGCGACGCTTACGACAAATAAAACCCAAGCATTCGTACAAATAAATAACAGATACACAACTGTCTAAGAGCCTTTAAACTATGATAGTCGCGCAAGAAATAAAACAAGTGACGTTTTAAAAATACTTTTTAATAATAATAAATATTTCAGGACATTTCACACAGCGCCACCTAACCCCAAGCTAAGCAACTTAACGCTTGTGTTATGGTAGTTAGGATAACGGATATAATACTTATATACTTTTCTTTTGTAAATACATACTTATAATAGATATTGAACCACCCAGACCAGGAACAAATATCTGTGGATCACACAAACATTTGTCCCATGCGGGAATCGAACCCGCAACCTTCTGCGTTGCAGGCGGGGTATTAGCCCACCCCGCCACAGAGGTCGTCAAAAACTTTTTAAAAACAAGCTTTTATTATTATTACCATCTTGCATCATAAAGTACTCGTCAAGACGAATCAAATGAGCCCAAACTCGATGGGGTTGCGTTGTTTTATGACGGCGTTCCTATCCACCTTCCAGCTCCATCATCAGATCAGCTCGATCATAAAAATATTGCATTGTCATCCGATTTACACACGCATGCAAATTTTCAGCTCAATTGGAAACCGGGAAGTGGGTCAAATTAAACTTGCAAGATTTGATTACAGACAGACAACAGACAGAAAAATAAACTGACTTCAAGGTTGCTATCAATTAGTAAGGGTAAGACGCACGTTTTAAATCGTGAAAGGACTAAGTCTGGATATCTTCTAGTTTACTATAATATACTTCTATGCTATATAAATACATAAATATCTAATAACCCTGTTGCACGTAATTCACAACTTAAAATTTACATGGGACCACCTGGAAAGTTACTTGATATTATTAATTGACAAAAAAGTTCTTAGCTGCATAGATCGGTAAAGTTAATAAGGCATTTTTAACTTTGTCGCGTAATCCACTAGTATGTTACGCGACAAATTTAAGAAACGTCATTGAGTTTTAGCGCTCTATAAATAAAAAAAAAAACATATTATTTTTTAAGGATAATAATGCGCGATAGAGTGATAGGCTCGCTGGATCACCGTTGAAACAAAAACAAAATCCCTTTCGGTTCATATTATATTTTCGAGTAACGGGGTACACGGTAGACATCCTTTGCAGGAGGTCGTCTAGGCGTGCCCCAACAGTGCCATTTATTCTACTGCCTGAGCAGTAATGTGCAAACATAACTGCTTCTGTAGGAGGGCACTGTAGCTAGTGAAATTGCTAGGCTAAGGAGTCTTAACATCTTATGACTCTTGAGCTGGAATGGAATAATACATAGGCTACAGTACAGCGGGTAAAACCGCTGGGCGCAGCTAGTAATGGATAAAAAAAAAGAGCAGTCATTGCAGAATTATAACAAGTAGCATTTATATATAATAAATGGTCATGAATAAGATGCATAATGGTGCCCTTTGACTGCAAATGATAAGCAATAATGATATTATAATAATATTGATCGTACAAACATATAGGGAGTTTCCCGTTCTAAAATATGTATAAAAGGGAACTGGTTTAATTATGTAGATAAGTTAACCTGGCCTCAAAAGACCTCATATCATCTGCTCATTAAAAAAATGTTCAGAGTGCTTCTTTGTATGTTTAACCATTAGGTTTTTTTATGTGAAGAAGTAAGAAGACGAGCAAGACGCTCTCCTGATGTTAAGAGATAACGCTGCCTATAATCTTTACAGTGATGCAGGATTTCACAATGATGTGAAATTATATGTACTGCATCAACGCCTCTTACTCAAGAGGCGAGGAGAGGATGTGAGGCTCGACGCACTTAAGGCGATCGACATCACGGTTCAGTTGAAAATCATAATTATTTATTGTTATAGGTATATTTTTAACGGATCTCGTATATATTGACATTGCCCACGCGGCGGATTCACCGCACCGAACAGCCAAGATGGCCGTAGTATTGAAAACATTGGAGAGATACCAAACGTCCGAATACGACATCGCACCGCTTCCCCACGTCGCCAATTATCTGAACAGCGTGCGGTATATAGAAGAGCTTCAGAAATTTCTTGAGGAGGATCACTTTAAGTAAGTATAAAAAAATGTGTTGTACAATTCTAGAGGCATTGTCAATGGAAATTGTTTGAGAACAGTAAAACTTTTTAGAAATAAATACCTTTAAAAGGAATGACTTGATGAAACTACTCGGAGTTATGAACTAATTGGAGTCTTTCGTAATTCAACTGATATTGAATTTAGATACAATATGGATATTTTTAAACAACAATGAGTTTTATCTTTAAATCTTTAATTTATTCCCTTCGGCCCTACTAAAATCCCTACTTCCCTAAAATCCCTACCATTATATCCCTAGTGGATGAAAATTTTAATAACTCTGTCAGTTTAGAGTGACAGTAGTGGGTAACCTGTTCTTTGGAGTGTCAACATTCATTTATTCCTATAGTCTACAATGAAGTCAATTTTAACAAAGTTATTTGTTTTAAGACTTAACCGTATCAATCATAAAGTATAAACACCAATTTATTTATAATTTATTTTCTCAGATTGTCCTTGAAGCTCGAACCTCAATCTCCAATAGGGAGCTGCACAGGCTCTAAGGAATCTGTAAAAGAAGTCCAACCTCCAATCACAGCTGGCTACATTCACGTTTCTCCTTCTAAAATAGGCTCCGGATCCCTAAGACTCCAGGGCACTTGCCATCAGGGCAGGTTCATACCTTCCCATAGGAAATGTCGGTCGTTAGGCTCTAAGTAAGTATAAGTATTTTAACTTATTTAAAAAAACACTGACTATGCCGTTTAGTTCAGTACTAATATATCATAGACGCAAAGTTGGAGTTAATTTTTTGTAATGGCAATAAATAATACAAGTGCCATTGTTTTAATTCCATTGTCTATGAATCTTCTTTTATTGTCTATGATTTTTCTTTTAGAGTTGATAATTGAAAATGTTTCTGAAGCTATAAATTTAGACTCAAATTGGTTAACCATTTTTGTTCTAGCAACAAAGAATACAATTCATCGATATTGTACACTCTGCTTTGCGTCTTTGATCTACCAGAAAAATTGATTAAGCTAAACTACAGCTAGAATTTCTTAATTGATTTTTCATACACGTCTTAATATTGTTCTAACTATCTACACTGTCGTCTCATTACACCTTCAATTGAAAAAAATTGGTGTCGGTGTTATAATCCTACGAGACATAATCATGTTTTTATTCCTGGTGCCTATATTTTGGTGTTGGTACATAGGTTTCGTAGTGCGAGCTTGCCAAGAAATTTTCACAAGGTCAATTTTGGTGCGGGGTGAGTGAATTTTTTGGTTGATGAGAAAGGCTTGTATTGTGACGTCGAGTAGAAATTATCGTACAATGTGTTTTGAATATGTAGTAATATTGAAGGTTAAGTCTTTTTATTTTGTTTTGAAGGCTTTGGTGATCCAAAGCCGTAGCCGATTCCGCTCGCTTTGCAAAAATCTCCGAAAATGTACGGGGATGACTCTTTTTGTCATTTGTTTCATCCCACAACGACTGTCATTCCGGTACAATTTAAGCGTTATGCCCGATCCACACTTTTCACGAGGCTACGCGAAGGAACGCGAGGGAAAACTAGTGCGAGATTGAGGACGGTACGCTCGTGACTCCTTCATCCGCCAAGCCTCGTGGCGAGAGCCTCTACGAGGTGCCTTGGGAGAGTCTGGAGCGGGCATCAGGGATTTTCGGAAGTAAGCGTACGGATACGGTTATACTTTCTAGTCCACCAGAGGGCCTATTGGCTAATTCACACCCACTACGATTGATGACAACTGCAATGTACATTGCTGCATTTGTTATTTTACTTATATTAATGAGGAGGTTCAAGCAAGTAATGTACGCAATTGTCTATGGATTTTACATGTCGTAGAGCGATAGCCAATAGTCCCTCTGTTAGCCAATGGCTTTACATACAAATTTGTAGATATTCTGGTATTGTTTTCTGATATTGTAGAAAATCAGGTCTCTATATTTGAGTAAATTTTGGTACCCAATCAGAAAGCTAATGCGCGGTACTTTCAGTTAAACTGTATTGACTTATTCTCTTAAATATTACTACATTAATTGCATATTGTATATGTATCGATAATATAATAGTTATTGAAAATATAACAGGAGCATGCTTGTATGTTTAAGTTTCACTGATTGAGAAGGCATCTTGGGCTGATTCACCGCTGAATAAAAGAGGGGTTCACATACTGATATTATTCTATAAGAGATATGGTAGATCGGAATGTGCACGATTAAACTAAAAATTATAAGCTACACACTAAAATCGCTGACATTAGTTTGTCGGTATGATTCTCTCTCCGTGTTACTACAAATTATAATGGACTTCTTAGTACCAGGCCTAAACCATGTACTAAGCGAACATTTGACATGAATTAATCGTATAGTGTCGTAAGTCCGCGTTTTTGAGTCTTTTAAACAACGTTCAAAATAGGTAGAAAGTAGAAAGGTTTACTTTTTGTCGGATTTCTTTTAATGTATTTTCACTGATTATGTAAAGACGCCTGAACTGATTTGGATTTTCATAAGGAATACTTCTGAATCGAAATCAGTCAAGCAGTTTTTTCCAGTTATGAATTAAACGTGAGTCTCGCCCGTGTTTATAGATACCGAGCTTAAGTCGGTCTATTTTAAATTCATTTGTTGAGAGAGAAAATCATTCCGCCAATATGACGGCGGCTTTCTTGTGTAGCTTCAAGTAATAATGTAACAGAGATATCTTCAATGTGCCTTCTTCTTGTTTTATACAGTAGACCGTTGAATAGTTTCAGGCTAAGATTGTTATATTCATTTCGTTGCGCTTTCTTGTAAATATAAGAATATTTGTGTTTGTTTTGAGATATATCGACATTAAATTAGGCGACACGAGAAAGATGTAAAAATGGAGACAAAAAAAAGAAATGTCCTCAGAAAAGTTAGTCGAAATAAATTGTTTAGACGAGTTCATGGTTAAGTGAATAATCAAAGTATATGCCATAAGTGGATAATAACTAAGGAAAAGGAATAGAGTCTTAATGCTGTGGCACACTACAGCGAGCCACACCGCAATCTATCGCATAAAAATCCACCTGCGTACATTTGTAATTATATTAAAAGCTCTAGGATAAAGCGCCCGGTGTACTGCATTGGTTCTTATACAACTGGTAACTGTTATATTACTGGTGTAGTACCCGTGGCTCAGTGGTCGTACGTTCGGCTTATAACCCGGAGATCCTTGGCTCAAATCTCAGTATGGCAAAGATTTTCGCCGAAACGCTACCGTGTTTGAGAAGGCACGTAAAAATGTGGGTTCCGGCTGTTTCCTATAAGACATGTCGGAGGCCGTCGTTAGGTCATGTTGCAGGCCGTGTAGTAAATCTCGGCGAGCTGAAACTGCAACATATAGGTTGGCCACACAACTTGTTCTGTTGGAGTAATAACCCCAATTATTATTAAGATTTAATTATTTAGAATGTTCGAAAGTCATGCAGGTGGATTTTTGTTACGCGTTGCGTTGCGGTGCGGCCCGCCATTGTTGTGCTTATTTTTAAACATTGTCGACTTGTAGTTTTAATTTTTATGTTGAAGAAATTTTACTGTGTAGCTAAATAAAACATATTAGATTTTTGTATACCTACTAGTATATACTCTTAAATAAAATTATTGTAAAATATACAAAAGTGCTTATAAGAATTCAGGAAGATTTTGCTATATTATTGGCATTTGCTTTGGTTGTTGTGAATTTTGATTAATGTAAAAATATTTTGTGAATATTAGTATATAGTTAAGATTAAAAAAATGTTTTAAAGCTTCGCGTAGGCATTATGTAAAAAGTAAAAATATATATTAAGCTTTGTTTGAGAAGATTGAGCTTGTGGTGTTTGTACCGTAAGACGGCGCGATCCCTCTCTTTGCCGAGTTGCTATGTAAACAGTAAACAATAAACATTGTTTAGTTGAATTTTACACAGCGAGGTGGTGAGCGGTCATCAAAGCCGGGCCTAAAGAGCTTATTCTACGAGGGGCGGCTGATAAATTCGCGGCCTAAGCTACTTAATGATAAAAAAATATTGTGCTATATTTTTTATTTTGCCTTCGAGTTAAATACACTTTTCACATCGTGAATAAGGCTTTTAACCGTTGAAAAAATATTCTTTAGATTGTTCTTGAAACTGGCTTTCCACGGCGGTTTTCATCTCATTGTCGTCTGAAAATCTTCAGTCTCGTAACTTCTTTTTCAATTTTGAAAAAAGTAGAAAGTCGCTTGGAGCCCGGTCCGGTGGTGGTCAATTTCAGAGCACCCTGTGTCTTTTAAAGCCTGCCTTGCAACGTGAGCGGTGTTAACTGGTGCGTCGTCTTGCAAAAACAACACACCGCGTGCCAATTCCCACGTCTCTTCTGAACTACTGCTTCATGTGCCTGAGTCAATAAATTAGCGTAATATTAACCATTCATTGTAGTTCCTTTAGGGAGGTAATCAAGTAATAAAACTCCCTCACTATCCCAAAAAATGGTTTCCATAACTTTTGGACTTTAAATTTCTTCGGTGGCCTCTCCTCTGTTTTATCCATGGCATGGATTCTTTGGATTCCGGATCATATTGACGTATCCATGCTTCATCTACGGTCGCTATTCGGTAACAAATTTCGTCCAAATTGTCGTTGGCTAATTCCAAAAACTCTTCGCAACATGCGAGATCGGCGCTGCATGCTTGTCAGGCGGCGTGAGCATTCGGGGTACCCAACGCGCGCTTATTTTTTTCATGTGCAAATGTTGATGTTAAATCTTTCTGATACATTCTTTACTAATATAATCAGCAATTCTACAGCTATTTGCCGCATTTTAATTCTAAGGTCGGCCAATACAATTTTTTCGACATTTTCTTTAGTCACTACGGTTACCGAAGATGATCCACGCCCGGGACGATCCGGGCGTAAATCATCTACACAGGTCTCTCGTCCTTGTTTAAATAATCGTGCTCATTTTTTGACAGTCGTATATGAAGGTCCAGATTTATAAAAAACCGATGACATTTGTTTAAAAATCTTTTTCAGGTTATTTTCTTTCTTCACAAGGAATTTAATCACTGCGCGGTACTACAAATTGCGTGAATTTTTAGTTTCAGTTGACATGCTGATTTGTTCGTCCGATAGCTCGAAAGATAACGAACCTATTTTAAAAAATCTTAATATTTATACTACCACTGAGTCCCGCAATTAGTGGTATCAGTATAGAGATGATTAGTCATTGCTTAGTGCCTTAGGCCGCGAATTTATCAGCCGCCTCTCATATGTATACTACAGATACAGTGATAATATTTATTGTAGAATTAGAACTACTAGGTATAATCGCGCACCTAGTTAAAGTGGTATATTCGCGGTCGTCCCAATATCGACTACCTCAAGTAGGGCTATTGAATGCCGCCCACCCACATGTAAAACACTAGAACCCTGGACAAACATGCTTAAACCTCCTCATTAATATGGGTAAAATAACAAACGCAGTAATGTACATTGAAGTGGACATCAATCTTATTGTGGGTGTGAATTAACCAATACCTCTGCAGGTGGCAATTGGGAAAAAATTGCTAGTTGCCGCCGGGTGAGGAGACAGATTTGAGTTCTACACATCAGTTTAAAACGATTTGAAATGAGAACAACAATTTCCCAGTCGCCATTTGATGGTAATTAGTAAAAGCCACGATATGGGGGCGAATGGGAATATACCGTTTAGGTGAATCCAAACTGAGTTTTGGACAAGACTCCACCCTGCCTGTCCTGTGCCGGCTCCTGCCAGTCTTCGACGTGCAATGTGCACACATCTCAACTGATTTCTTTATTACCAATGCATATACTAACATAGTATGTATACCTTTTATGTTTAATTATAATGATAGTATAGTGTTTAGGTAGATATATTTCTTCCATACCGACCAACTAGTTGTGCAGAATGGAACTCGATGAATGGTTTTGTTCCAATCTGACAAATCAGTTGATCCCATTTTATTTTTTTAGATAGCATAATATTATAATACAAAATATATATTATAAAGATTTGTTTAGTTACTGATGACGTATATTGTAGTTGTAAAGATGATTATGTCTGCCGGATTGGAATCTAAATTTGACGCTCGCATGCATAAGCTTCACACTTCACGCACAAAATTCATGGCAAAAGCTTGTCGCAGTCACTCATGCATTTTTCTGTCTAACGCTACACGAAATATGGATTAAAAATGTAGATTTCATACCAAACTCAATATCTCTACCATGCCAGTAGAATTTTTACGAGAAGTGGTTGCCTATTGAATAGAAGCCTTTTTTGGACGAGAAATTGTATTAGAAAAAATCGGGGGGCTATGACGTCACAGCGTTCAACATTTCAGATAACGGTGTGGCCTAGCGCGTCCCCAAAAAAGAAACCCAAAAAATTCTAAGCGGCATATCTCAACTATTTTTTATTCACAAACCAATAAATACGTATCAAATAGGTATTTTTTATAATTTAAATGTAAGACTTATTATATTTAAAAAAAAAATGATCTTGTCATCATCCCTATTCTAGAGCGAACGCTGCGCTGCAGTGAAATATTTTCAATTCGCGTGATAAATATGCAATAACCCACCGCACCTTTGGTATTGCAATTCACTTGAGTGGATTTATTGGATTTGGTTTGAATATCTACTGGCTTCTGCAATGAACAAAAATATTACCTATACATAATAATATAATGCCATATATAATATATTAAACAAGTTATATATGTCTACGCTTATGTAGAAGATGTCAGGAAAATACTCTATGTTACTTGATGAATGCGGTCCCATAATTATATCGTTGTTGTAAACAACAGTGACATGTCTTATTGTGTCTTATATTTGAAATCAACAAAATTAGTTGATTTGTGTTTTGCGACATGATTAGTTATTAGTTTAAAATCAGAACAGAAAGCAGCGATTGACTCGTAAGCAATTTTTAATTCCCGCCTATTTGTACACGAATTTTGCTAGTTCATTTTATTAGTGCAGTAAAATTACCTAATTCATTCGTAGATGATATAGTAAAAATGGCCTATCGTTAGAAATGGGAAATGCTTAATAACAAAAAGACCCGCATTCAAGAACGAGTATCGTTTTAATGTGAACTCTGCTAGAGTTCTTTATCTTTCACGCATGAGAAGCGTTCAGAATACGGGTCATGTTTTAATGGAATGAAACATTGTAGTATATTCGGCAAGAGTCACACAGAAGACAAGATGGATGACAAGACGCCGGCTGGATCGGTTAATCTGTTGGACGACACTTTGTTGGAGTCGCCGGGCTCCGTAGCCGGCGATAAGTTATCGCAGACACTTCCGTTAAGGTAATCATCTTCATTGTTTTTCACACTTTTTAATTTATTTTCTCAAGAATGGGAATTCTTTGCTTTCTTAAATAACAACAACGTTATTCTTAAAACGAAAAAAACATTTGCATTTTGGTGACCCGGTATACGTATCAATCTGGGAACACTTTTAAAATATATTATCTGGAGCTTTACTGAGAAACTAGCTCATAGTTACATGTAAGACGGCGAACAAGTACAGACATACATGTTTGTTGTAGTGTACTTTCAAAACCAGAGCAACTGTCGTGCGTCTTCCAAGGGTTCGTGAGAAGAAAGACAATACTCAAAGACGGCAGAAAGATATCCCTATCCTCCTGGCAGAGATATTGGATGCAAATGTCTTCTAGCATACTCATATTCTACGCTTCAAAATCATTTAAAGGGTGAGTCAATAGTTTTTTTTTCTAGTCTGTCCCTGCTGTTCTACTGCTGGGCAAATACCTCTATAATTGAATGAAAATTTTACACTACAACAGAAAATGTCATCCTATTACTCTACTAGAGTAATATTATGTTAAACAATAATTGGTCGGTTCAACCTATTATTCTATCTATCTATCTTGGAATTTCTGGTCAATTAAGTTTTGTGTGAGAGTCGAAAAATAGGTTGCTAACGGAGCAACCTATTTTTCGACTCTCACACTCCTCGTTTATACGCAAAGCAAAATAACGTTTCACAGATAAGAAAATACTTTAAATTACAACACAATTTAGCTCACAGCTTGGTAAGCATTTCAACAATCTTGCCATTCGATAGTTGACATCTCGCTTACCGCTTGCTTACCGATTCATGCGGACGGTCGTAGTTGACTGACGGCTGTAAGCGCGTAAACTGCTGGTTACCTGCTCGCTGACGATGAGGCGACTGGTTTTTCCGAGAGCAGCGTTGAAGTCATGTTGTATTAATCGAATACAACCAAGCTCATATGCCAGCTAAAAAATAATAACTTGAGCATATGACGTATGTGCTTCTGCTAGACTTATCATTGATATGAGTATATAACTATTTGGGCCTACCACTTACCACGGTGTGCTCTCAAGTCAAACTGTGATCCCATACATTCTCAAAAGTAGAAATATGGGATGACACTTCAACTTGACAGCGAGAGCAAGTGAAAAAGAGACCCCGGAGAAGCCTTGCTAGACCCATTTATATTTGAACACCGTAAATATATACAAGAAGTTGTTAACGTAGTTAAGTTACATTGTTGACGTAATTAATCTAAAATGTCGCTCAAATTCAATTACTTTAAACTTTAAAATCACTTTTACATCCAACATTTAAATTTAATCTACATTTACCGCGATCGTGAATAGCCAGACAGGAACGTTGCTCATGTTGACTTTATAAAAATAAAATGTTACTAAAATTCAATTACCTACTTAAAAATCACTTTTACATCCAACATTTAAATTTTATCCAGATTTATACTGCGACCATGAACTTCACGACCAGACAGGATCCAGACGCGATTAATCCGCGTAAAAGCTTTCAACATTAATAGTGCAAAACTTTTATAGAACTCCACGATTTCATCTGCACGACAAATGCTTAAAATAGATAAGTAAGGAAAGTTTGCTTACTGAAAACTCACTCGGATAAAGAGTTTTCTACAACTTGGAAAATAAATACGCTTTTAAAGTTTCAAGAGTTGTTTGTTATCAGTATTTCATGTTGACTGTTCCAAGCATTTTATGTTTTGAAGATCATATCTATTCACAAAATGTCGGAGCAGTAGAATTAGTAATTCTCGCTGGAAAATTAACAAATGTAATATTATGTGGATAAAAACTTTGAAGCAGTATTTTCGTGTACAGTGATACGCGTACATATCTGTAGCAATAGAGGAGCTATTGCAAACTGTGCCCAGCTGTTTTACCCGAAAAGCCTACGTTATTCCAGGCTATATACCAAACTGCGAATACAACTGAACTGCGATTTACAGTAGCCTATAAAGTTATTCAAGGTTCTAAGCTATCTCTATACCAAATTTAAGCTCTATCGGTCCACCCGTTTAGGTGTAAAAGAGTAACGAACAGACATACATTTTTTCAAACTTTCGCGTTTATAATTATAGTAAGATTTTAAAGCTACTAATTACTGCTAATAGTTATCGTTCAATAACTAGAGCACTGTATTTACGGGCCACGACTATACCAACAGGTTGAAGTCAATGGATGACACATGACAGTTTTATTATTAACAATAGGTGTACGCGAAGCGACTTCCGCACAGAACAATGCAAGGTGTTAGCTTTGGACGGGTGGAGTGCCACGTGGGACGCTGACGCTCCGGACGCTTTCCAACTGAGCAACCGGACGCTAGGAACTCTATACAAATTCAAGTAAGTTACTTTGTGTAATATACGAGTAATATTACAGGATATTTCACTCTCTAACTCCAGGCAAAGCAACTCAATGCTTTGGTTATGGTGGTTTCATAACTGATATAATACTTTATATACTTTTCTTTTGTTGTTGTTGTGTGAAAATAGGTACGTCAACTTCCCAAAACATTTTGACAGTCATTTTGAACGAAATCGGGCTGGCATCTTTTGGGTAGTAAATCGATGGTGTGTACACGCGCAGTTTCAAATTCTCTTCATGGGGCTTGACCTCCTGGCCCCTCCTGGATCCGGCATCATCACAATGAGAGTTTTCGCGAAAATTTAATCCACCAGTTGGCGCCACTTTGGCATGAGGTCCATCCCAATCTATGATATAGATGGTTTTCGGTGTTTGTCTATTAATGTGACGAATTTAAAATGGATAATTATTGAATCTAACCTTCTTGTCCACTTGCATATGGAAAAAAAAGGTTGGACTCTGACACTTTTGACAGGTGTCTCGACTTTACGTCGCAGTGCTGCCTCCTAGCGGGTGTTATTTTAGAAAACCCTCATTACCTCGAGTTACTAAATTCAAGCATTGTTCCAGGACTGGTTCAGAATCTGCAGCAAAACAGTGGGTGACGAAGATAGAAGACGTGTCCATCAAAGTTATGAAGCCACTGCCGGCCAATCTCATGTCTTTCGAATAATCGTACGAGGTACTTTACCTTTTATTATGTCTACACTTCTTGTGTTAGGCTACGTATGTACTGTGCGGTCAGGTGCAATGCGGTTAGAGAATGGCAGAGTATTAAAATAGAAAAAAAAAGAAATTGACATGCAAAACTGTTCCATGGAGATGTTGACAAAAAAAATTGTCATTTATGTAGATTGTTATAAAATATTGGACACATATTCTTTTATTTATAAATCTGATAAAAAACGTGAGACATATAACGCACTAAAGTTTCTTGATCGTGACATCACACCACTAAGTCTGGTACATTTGTGTGCAATGTAGTTGAGTGTAGTGACGTCACGCGTCCCAACACAAAAACTTATAAGCGTTATATTTCAGCCATTTTTATTTGCAAGCAAAAAAAATGTGTCGAATATTTTTTCTTATTAAAATTACCGACAAATTATAAAATATTTTGACGTTGTCAACATCCCTAATTAAATAAATTATTTTTTGAGTTAATCGTCCGGTTAACCAGAATCAGTAGTCTGTGAGCTTTTATGCTGGCACTGTACTGCTCCGGTAGCATCGGCAAACTGACAGTTGTTATACAAACGTCACTGCAAATTACTTCAGACTGACCGATTGCAACGTTTTCATACATTTTCCGATCCGCATTGCGGTTAATCATAGTGTGTACGTAGCCTTACGACTGTATATCCATTACGTATAATCTGTCCTTTTTTATTTACGCCTTCGAAAAGGAATATGGCACGTGACGAAAACAAGTGTTTTGTTGTATTTTAACAACTATTTGTTTTTGTAAAAACAAAACTTGTTTTTAAAAAGAATCTATGTATAGACATCTCCGTATTTTTAACCTTAGTAAAATCCTAAATTATGTATAAGACGTATGTTTGTAAGACTATTTCAAAATCTTGACCTCAATTCACTCGAATAAAATATAACGTGAATAAGTTAAAAAAAAGTTTTTTTTTTTTTGGAAATACGCATTTGTATTTTTTAGAAAATGCGCAATATAACTTTTAATTACTCATCATTAATAAATAAAACCTATAATTACTCGAATAATTGTGTCATGTTCCTATAAATGTTAGTTTTTACAGGAATCTATGTAATATTGTATGTTTTTGTGGTATGCACGATTCATAACTTAAAAGGGTAGTGCAGACCTTTGCTTAGGTCAAATAACTTTCTTTTAAGATAAAGCTTAATTTATATAAACATTTTGGTTAGAATCACTTAAATGTGTGTACAAAATATAATTTGTGTAGTCCTTGTTTTATAGTCTTTAGTATTCTAAGGAACCGTCTTCACGGAAGCGTCGCGACAAATCTTTTCACATAAAGGCGGTTGACTCGCCTTGTGGAGATACGGCTGAAGTTTAGGCTCACCTTACATTGGACGACAGTAGTCAAAAAGTCGTAATAACAACGATACGATGTGACGACTGCTCTGCGACTCACGCCGCGCCTGTCGCCGGTGAGTCGCAACTTTAACATCAAAAGTCGCTAACGCTCAATGTGGGGGCGGCTTTAGTTGGCATTAGGTTATACGTTTAGAAGTTATAATATAGTCGTGAGAAACTTCGTAATGGAGACGGTACTTATCTCAAAACTACTGTTATGCAGGCGACATAATAATAGACATACTCTAATATGTTTCATTATTCTTCATTCTACGTCAGATAATATACTTATCTTCATATAAGCTCGATACGTACATATATCTATTATTCCTAAGCAAAATTTAATTCGTAGAGTCAATTCACATTCGCGCGGTCTTTATTTGTTTTCATGAGTATACGTGTGCATGAGTGCGTGTGTCACTAATGCAATGTATATGAACAAAGGCCTATTCAAACCTAAGCGATGAACACTGATGAAAATCAACCTCAAATGCAACTAATGTTTTAGAGTATAGATTATGCCATTAGTACCTATCCAAAATATTAAATTAGTATTTTAAGCGTCTATGAAGATCAACTTCCCTAACTATACTGATGCTACTACGGATAAATGTAATGAACACTGATGAAAATCAACCTCAAATGCAACTAATGTTTTAGAGTATAGATTATGCCATTAGTACCTATCCAAAATATTAAATTAGTATTTTAAGCGTCTATGAAGATCAACTTCCCTAACTATACTGATGCTACTACGGATAAATGTATTTTATTAGTTAGGTGACGATTATTAAGTTAAACAAAAACAAACAATAGGTTAGATGTTTCTGTTTTCGAGTCGACATATCAAACAACCTCAACTAAACAGATTCAACTGATCAACGTGTATAGGTATCCAATAGAAGATATAAATATCTACGTATTTGTTTTTGTGCGCACAGACGTCATGCCCGCAGGGTAACATGGTGTCTATCGTTTTCTTCAAACTTCGCGCTACTTAAGAGCGTATATATGTGACGCTCTCTCGCTCGCACAATTTGACGAATTTTGAAATATAAATTCATGGAAATTATTTATTGAAAAATTCCTCTGTACCAGCCCTCCATAATATTATTGCACTCATTTTAAGTGTTTTCAGTTTGATATATTAAAAAATGGGATGGGGAGCAATAAAGGAAAAAATTTTTTTTTCAAAAAAACTCATGCCATTTTTTAATAAATCTAACTGAAAACACTTTTAAAATGTGTGCAATAATATTATGGAGGGCTGGTGGTACCGAAGAATTTTCAATAAATTAAATCCGTGAATTTATATTTCATAATTCGTTAAATTGTGCGAGCGAGAGAGCGTCACTCGATATATATACGCTCTTAAATGAATAAAATAATAGTATTTTATTGAAGATAGATTAGATACGATAACTATTTATTAACACCACAAAATACAATAGAACATTCAACATGAAATACATTTGATATTAAAAAGTGTTTCAATAGGCGATCTTTTTAAAGTAAGGAAAAATATTATTTAGCATCATTTATTAGAATTACAGGTTGAATAAAAAACATGTTTAAAAAACTTAAAGTTAAAACATCAGCCAGGTTTATCAGCCAATGACTGGGGAACGGAAGAACCGAGTTACTTTTATAAAATTTGAGTAATACCCTATTACGGCTCTAAACGGTTTCTTGCCAATTACTGAGGTAATTCGAGATCCGCCTCGACTTCGTCCTTCCAGCGGTGACTCGATTTCTGAGGCTTTAGCTCGAAATAGGACACTCTTACCGCAGCGGCTGCGTCAAAAACTACTTAATTTTTGTTTAAATTTAGTTTTATTTTAGCCGATGAATAGCCAGCTTCATATTCAAGTATAAGCAGCTTGTCCTAATATGTTATGTGGAGGGGCAAAACCTTGTGGGTAATAAGTCCATGGATTGAATTTTTTGTCCATGAATTAGGCGTCATTTAGGCGGGGGCGTCCAAAAATGTTTGGATTAACAGTGCGAAATAGGAAATGCGTGCTAAGGGAGTGAGTGAAGATATGACGTAAGATAGAGTACAATGGTGTGTGTGTACGTATATTGTATCATAAAAGTTTTTTTGAAGCTGCTTTGAAGCCGCATGAAGTTTTTAAGCGCCGCTGTTTACTTTTGAACTTTATTAAATTTGCCAACATGTTTAAAGTTCATGGAAAATATGGCGTTTTTCTTGCAAGTTTGACACCTTAGTAAAATTCATTTATCCGTTGTGAAATCAGTTTAATTACAACAAAATTTGTGTATATATACCACACATATCTAGGCCACATTAAAATAACTTATAAAAATATCAGATTATATTTTAGATTGTATAATATCCATTTATCACACTAAAATATCTGTTGTAACCTCATGTATAAAAGTATCAAAATTAGAATTAGTTTATTTTTCTACGTAAGTCGTCTAATCCAAGCAATAAGTGTATGAAAGGAGAGTTTCAAAATGATATTAATGTACACAAAATACCTTGTAAATTGCTTACTATATACCTAATTTTTATATTATGGAGGCTTATATCTTATTCAAATCGTCTCCGTTTATCTTATTAAGTAGATACAAAATATAAAAATGCACCTTTTTAATCCATATTGTGTTATCCTTATGCCTTGAACTACTCTCACTCCAAAAACTTCAACTATTTGTACCAATAACTATTTGTTTGTGATGAATAAGCCTCTAATAGTACTGCATTTTCTTTTTTTTTTATAAATTACCAATATATTATCTTTACATCTTAGTTTTCATTTTCTATTATAGAGGTACTATTCTATTAAGCAATTCTTCTAATAAAATTGTCGAATATAATATTTGTAAAATTAAAAATGCAACAGGCATGGAAAAGCTTTTTATCCAAACAAGTTACTTCAGAGTTTCAGAGCTATTTATCTTTGGCAAGCATTACATATTTGCGGTTGTTTTGGTCGAGAATATCAGATAATCTCAAAGGCGGAATGCCTTTTACATAAAAAGGCATCATCCTGTAAACCTAACTTCGATTTTCCTATTCGCTTTACGTGTTAATATCTCGAATACCTAGAAACTTCGTATTTCGTATGAGCAACTTATGAACTCAAGCCACGTAGTTAGTCGTATAAATTGGATACTTTAATGTCTATACCTGCCTATACTTGTATAACTACCTCTATAACTACACGTATTAGGTATACGAATCTCATTTCTCTCGGTTAGTATTAACTCGGTTTATATCAGCGGAATCTCAACACGGTGGACCGAACTGATTCGAAAAAAATCTTTTTTCATCCCACTTAAATTTTATTGATATCAGTAAAACCGTTTTAATATGAATTAAAATTATTCGTCTCGTCCTCGTTTATTGTAAACGAGCTTAAACTCTGTTTAATATACATTTTTAATTTACTTGTACCTTTAAAGGTTGATACCGCACGGTTTTTTTTATTTGTCTTTATTTTTAATAAATGATTCATTTAAAAATCACTCGTTTATGAAGAATTCAAGAAAATTACAAATATCGTTCGCAGAATATTGCAATACCTGCCTCGAACCTTTAAATGGAACAGAAATTCAATAAATTGACTTCGATATCAAGTTCCTTCTTAAAAGAAATACCTTCCATGCTTTACAGTTCGCAATATTTCCGTCGAGATTTATTGGAACGAGAATGTGATGTAAGAGATTGCAATAAACCCGCGTCGTACTGTAAGCGGATTTTGTTATTTCCTCATGTCACTTTTGTATACCTGGACTTTTGAACTTACAGACTTGTGACAAAGGTAAAAATATCGCTAAAGACGGCACGTTACGCCACTGGTTCCGGATTTGTCATAGATGATAGTCATTACATAGCTGTCAGATTGTTTTGGGGACATGTAAACTTTAAGGGCACGCATCGCCAGGCGGGAACACTCCCTATGTAATGAGATCGCTATGATGTATGATATTATTATTTAGTCTTTTTCGTTAGCACTTCAACTCTAAAATGAGACGAACAAAGTAAAAAAAAATATTACGGTTCATGAGATACAGCTTGGTGAAAGACAGACGGACAGCGAAGTCTTAGTATAACGGTCCCGTTTTAACCCTTTGTGTATGGTACCCTAAAATCATAATTTCATTACGCATATGCGTCAGTCAATTACTACCTGAACTCCGTAATTAGAGATGCTCGTAATTTCCCTCATCACACAAAATTATAATGCAAACTAAAAGTCCGGATTATCCGTGTAATACTGCAAATGATACTCAAAATATTGCCAATTTGCTTCATAACTATCAGTAACTTTATTCGATTGTCCGCTTGAATATTTAACAAGGTTTCTGTAATCCCTTTCACGTTGTAAGCTGATATTCTAGTATTAAATCTGCCAACAATGTTCGTCTGCATTGATTGAATTCAATTAATCTCTCTTGCTGTGCTAAATGTATTTTAATCTGAGCGAATATTGAAACAGTTTAAAGCCTGGTGCTATATAGGGTTCAATTGTGAAGATATTAGGTATGTTTAAAGGTGCAGTCCACTTGAGTGAAAAACTAATTACAGTTTACCTAATGAGACCATAATAGAAATATTAATTTGTATTCAATTAGGCATTAAAAGCAATAAATAATTTACGAAATCAGTTATTCTAGATTTAAGAAACCACGTGTCACTGAAAAACATTTTTTTATTATGTATGCTAATTTTTATTATAATATTATGATTACGTAAAAGTTAAGATTGCGTAATTCAAGTACATATTAATTTGCAATTAAAGAATTAGTTCACGATTCGATTTTGTGTTTTTACGAATCCAGGTATAAGTAGATGAATATAAGTATAATATGCACTTATACGTATAACATGAAAAAAAGTCTCGCGCTCGTCATGATTGTACTAAAAGAAAGAAGTACGTTGTAAAATACACTCGAAAGCATATTATTGCAGAACTGTACAACGAGTTGATATACGTTCCAATTTTATAAACTGGCGTTATTAGAATCTCGCATTTTCTTAACTATTAATTAAGACGCTTATATCTTGCAACGCTGAAAGGAACTCGAACATGTTACATACGTAGCTCAAAGTGAACTACATAGGTGTAAGAATTTAATTAAATTTCTGCCGGAGGAGTTTCCATGCGAACGTAGGCGTTCCGTCCAACATTTAACTTCTTGACAGCTTTCGCTTTACTTAACACGTGGAAGTTGTTTGGAATGTTTATGTTAAGCCGGGTCTCCAGCTCTTATTTTGTCTACACAAACAACAAAAACACGACAGCACACAGCAAAATTCCTCTACACAAAAAAAAATAATAATGTCTATGCTTTATTTATTCATTTATTTATTTACTGGCTGAGCCCGGCGGTAAGCTCCAACAAATATTTTTGCTTTCCATAGCCGATGCAAAGCAAAAACATTTGTTGAAGCTTGAAGCATAGACATTATTATTTTTTTTTGTGTAGGGGAATTTTGCTGTGTGCTGTCGTGTTTTTGTTGTTTGTGTAGACAAAATAAGAGCTGGAGACCCGGCTTTAAACTAATATTTAGTTCTAGTTCAAATTTACTTATTAAGACGCGTTACTCCTCAAGCTCTTACAATCTACTATAGACTATAGAACATTAAACTCTCAACCTACAAACTTTTTAAAAGTTTACCTGATTTTACTATACCGGAGTCATGAGACAAAATCATAATAATATACCTTCAAAAAATTCACTGCAAAATTGTTTTATGGGATCAACAGCTTTAAAGGTGTACTCCTTGTAGAGAAAATTGTATGACATTATCTAAACATTTTAAAACATTTTAGTTTTTGCTTTGAAATATATATTGGAAAAAGTTCAGGAATTCTAAATACTGAATTAGGTGAAAAAACATTTCATAAAATTTGATCGATGCGATGAAATATGCAATTTTCTTTAAATCATACAAATAAATAGCTATATTTAAATTGGTAACTCAGATTGGATGTTGTAAATTTGCGTTCCTATAAATTTACATTTATTAGGCATTAAATTAGTTTTTAATTGAATTAAATAATACATACTAAATTCTGTCATGATATAATACCAAAATATTTGAGTAAATG
Source organism: Hemithea aestivaria (assembly GCA_947507615.1). Classification (NCBI taxonomy): domain Eukaryota; kingdom Metazoa; phylum Arthropoda; class Insecta; order Lepidoptera; family Geometridae; genus Hemithea; species Hemithea aestivaria. The sequence goes on from OX382323.1 coordinate 11,126,179, forward strand.
TAACATAAGGATTGCTGTGGAAGTTCGGTCCTTGCTGATTTTTGGTGCGTGGGGTAGTGTGAGCAAAATTATGATTCGAGCTGAGGTATATAGTGCGTCTTTAACGCTACCTAACTTACCAAAAATTAATTAACTTTTGTCACATTGTTTTTAAATGATAATAATGAAAGCTGTCAAATATATGTAAATGGTTGGACGGTTTATTCTTTGCTGTATTTATAGAAGTCACTTGTAATAATAACTTGCCTAAGGAAGTTTTAGAGAAAGGTGTCAAAATTTGGTGACTTCCACAATTCTAAATGATTATAAATGAAATCGAATTATCACTAATAAACAAATCTAATACTAGATTAAGTCTAATGCTTGTTTCGGTATTTCGAATAAATTTTGTATGAGGGCAGATTGATCTGAAATATAGATAGTAATATTTCCGACAACAAAATCATACTTTCCACTAATATTCTAAAAGCGTAAGTATGGATGTATGTTTGTTACCTTTTGACGTCTAAACGGATGGACCAATTGACATGAAATTTGGATACTTATGGTTAGTTTACACCTTGAAATAACACAAGTAGGTATAATCGCTGGGCGTAGCTAGTACAACATCATTTTAATGCAAATGTAACGTTTTTTTTTTATAAAAATAAATTTTGGTAATCAAAATATTTTTTATTAGTTGCGCCTTGCGGTTTTACCCGCAGTACTTATGTAGCCTATGTGTTATTCCAGGGTCTTAGCTATCTCTATACAAAATTTCAGCTCAATCGGTCCACCCGTTTAGGCGTGAAAGAGTAACAAACATCCAGACATCCATTCTTACAAACTTTCACGTTTATAATATTTGTAAGATTGTATCGTGAAAGGCTGACGACTAGCACTCTATGTAAGGTAAGTACTACCAAAAATTCTTTTAATTTTCTTATCTTTATTATAATAATATATTTTTTTAATAATTAACGTAGGGGTGCTTTTCTTATAATATTTTAATTATTTATGGTCAATGCTTAGCGGCACAAAAATCCTAAATTTTTCTTTAGCTTATTAATAATATTTCTAAACTAGACTGTAATTCAAAAATATATAAAATAACAGTATTTTACTTGTTATTTTAAATCTAAAGAACGCATTTGACTCAATAAAAATCTGTGTAGCAATAATAAAGTATTGTATACAAACAGGACAATTTAAAGTGGAGGATTAATTGTGCCGCTGAGTGTATTTAGTTATTCTTTTTTAACCCCCGTCGCAAAAACGACGGGGTGTTATAATTGTTTAAAGTACATAGTTTCGTATACAGTTACCAGTTATTTTGCACGACATTAGTGCGTTGGTGCAAATTATACGCGAAATAATAATATCATCCTAATTAACAGTTATTACACGTAGTTTAGCAATTAAAACGGTCATATGACATTTAATGAACATCACGAACAAATTGAAAACTACCAAAGCTACTCACTACATTTTAGGTTAACTTGGTTTCTTTTTGTATAATTCGCTCATTTATTACAACAGCTACACATCACAGATTCTTCGAAAAATACATTTAAATTAATTGCCTGCATATCCTCTGGAGGGGAGAGAAAAAAAATGACTGACGCGGGGAAGTGTGCGAGATTTAATATAAAGAATAGGAAAATTCGATTCGTACGGCAAGTTCGGGTTGAATAAATGTGCTTTCAACTAAAAGTGAAGTAAGGATTTTATACAGATCGATTGGCTGGACGTATTGCACCTATTGTGGCAATCGGGGACCGGGACTGGTAACTTTTTTGCAAGTAGCTGTTTCATATATCTATGACCACTGAATATTGGTGCAACTGACCAATTTCATTAAACAAGGACCGTTGCTTGTGTATTAATATATTATATATCGTATATACGTAATAAACACTGACATAATTCAAAAAGTAAGTTTTTGGATGCATGATTGCAAAAACTGGTATATTCCCATTCGTCCCCACATCAATCGCTCCCAGGTGGCATTTGGGAATAAATTGAATCAAGTTGAATCATCATCGTGCGAAGGGTGATGAGGGGGTTTAGCGACCTGCACAACAGTATAAACCAATTTAAAAGTGTTCCCACTTTTAAATTGGTTTATACTATTGTTAATAGCTTCCGAGTCGCCATTCAGTGGTAATTGCCACCTGGGAGCAATTGATGCGGGAACGAATGGGAATATACTAGTTTTTGCAATCATGAATTCTCTCTTCTTATTAAGGGTTGTAATTATATAAAAAAGGGTTTTTCATGAATTAGTATTTCATTAGGTGTACTTACAATATGAAACAGGTAGATGGTGCAATAATTGATCTGTCTGTTAATTTTAGGGCAGCCGCGCTTCTTCTCCTCTTCGCTCCAATGTTCAGATAACCTTATTTTTTCCTGAGATCTGTAGTTGTTTCGAAATATGAGCATGATATTGAGGCTATGATATTCGACTGATTTAATAAATTGTGCACAGGCTAGATTAAGTTGTATAATAGAAAATAGGGGCGGGTTCAAATTGGCGAAATTTTACGTTCTCAATTCTCTTTAAAAGTATTTAGCTTTAGTTAGTTGCTTTGCTTTGAGACAATAAATCTAATTTTAACGCGTCCTTATGTTTTCTAAAGGAACAAATGTACAATGTACAGTACTATTCATGACATTTTTTATATTTTATTAGGTATAAGGTTTGATTGTAATTCTCTCTGATGTATTGACTAAGCAAGGCTATGGTTGAGTGGTTTGCAGGCTTCCTTATAAATTGAAAGGCAGCTATTACAAAAGAGGATCGTTAAGGCAAGTCTCGCTTAGTCAATATAAAGTCTTTAATGTTACGAATATTGTTTTCTTTTATTTTTAAGCGATTTGTATTCCACCGTACGGCTAGACATATATTATTGCGTCGAAGCATTATTATGTTATTACTTATTTCCTATAGTTATGCTTTGTATGATACTCTATAAGTATATTTACAGCACACTGTGCTCTTGTGTTCAATAAAAAAAAACATAAAGAATATATTGTTTATTTTATTTTTCATAGGTATATTTTTTCCTTATTAATTTTTGAAGTTTTTACATGTTTCGAAGATATTGAACTAGTTAGAAAACAAATTAAAATTTCAAAGTTGTGCCGTTGGTCCAAGCAACATAATAATATGTACCTAAGTAGGTATACCTCTATTATGTAAGTATAAGAATTCATACTTATATATGCTCTACATAATAAGCAAATCGCTGCAATTCTTTATTATAACCGTTGATCTATTTCTGTTTCGTGCGCATTATGCGATTGACTGCGGTGCGGGTTGAAAAATGTGTGCTAAATAGATATTTTCATAAGGGCTATAGTGCCGTAGATGCACAACCTGACGGCGAGTCAGACGGTAGCTATTTGCAGAATAATATTATTCTTTCATTCAGTATCCGTTCGGCTAGCCGCACTTTGTGTACGTGCCCTTACATTTATTGGAATTTTAGCTCAATAGCGTGTGCACGTTGAGGTAAATTTACATAGTTAAGACACGTTCAAAGTTTGCCTCACTTACTGTAATAGAAGGTTTAAAGGTTTAAGGGGGGGGGGGGGGGGGGTTTACCTATGAAATATACATTACATTATTCTTATAATAACGAATGATATATTGTCATCAATGGACTCGTCAAATAGTATATCTACTATTATTACATAGTGTGTGCATCTATTCTAAATTAGGTAGTAAATACAAAAACATTAGACAGTTTAACATTTTTTTTTGTTTAGAGTTCGGCCTGTAGCTGTGTGTATTTAGGTTAATATTTTCAGAAGGAACCGTATTAAGTGACAAAATATAGATTTTACAAGCTTTTATTTTAACATTGGTTAATGTAATTTCAACGCCACAATCAGAATATCACATTTCCAGGAATATGTAATTGGAAATCTAGTTCACAACCAATCAAATTTCGGTCGATTGAGTTCCAATTACAGGTACAGCAAGTTTGAACTGTGGAACTATGTATATAGGATTAGCTTAAGCGCGCGGTTTTGCCCCGCAATGAAATCCTTTCTTAGCGGGTGTCTACGTTACAATATTTTTGTCAAATTTTAACTCGATTTATGCAGCGGTTTTAGCTGCGTCTTGTAAGAACGGTGAATCAGTTACCTTTCATTTTATTTACTGATTAGCTGCTGCCCATTGTTTCACCCTCGTCAGTCGTGATCCTGTGGGATAATCAGGATAAAAAGTAGTCGATATGTTCCTTAAGGTTTCCAGGTTTGTTCATACTGAGTCTCGTCACATCAGTGCGTTGGCTTTTACGTGAAAGAACAAAGATACATAGTCAAATACAAAGATTTACCTTTACAAATAGTAGGATTTAAAACTTTGATTAAGTACAGATTCCTACTTACCTATATAACGTCTTCAAATGTCATAAACAAAAACCGAAACAGATAAACAGTTTACAGTGTTTTTGTGTTTTACTTTGTACTGGTTTATTACAGGAAACCCGACAACAGAAAATGTAGGTGTCGATTTTCACCAAATTCGCCCTGTATTTTTATCAAAAATAAATAGAGTTAGAATAAATTCATAGAGCCATACTAAAATTATATGCAAGTAGGTTTACGAAAATCAATAACTGAACATAATATTTATAAACTTCTCTTTTCTGAAATCATTTTCTCTCGCGGCCTACTTCTCGGTGTCCTCAGCAAGGTCAGCTAACAACGCGGTGCGTCCTTGAATGGGGGATACCGAGGGAGATTGAGATCTCGTGTGTGCATGCGTACATACATATGCGCCGCGCAAACATACAAATTGCGTATAATATGTACCTTTGTTCGGTGTTTAACTACTCGCTATAATTTTACTATGACGGAACAGTTTTATATTTCCACATTGGATTAGAAACACTGAACTTTTAGAGTGCAATCCAAATGTCTAAAGTATCAGTACAGAAAGCTTTAACGTCGATCGCCGAAGCTCTCCCACTAAGCTTCGTACTGAATTAGACTTAGTTGCAAGCTACACAAAGGCTACATTTACAGATGACTGTTCGAAACGAACGTTTTTTTGGCTGTATTTTTTGAAAGTGCCGTGCAGTGTAAAAGTTTATTGGAAAATTTTATTTCTCATTTTTCAGCAATACCTCGATTTCGATATTTGTGAGCTTTTATTAGTCCTAACTTTTCCCTTTATGCAATACGTGTATGAAAAGCGGAACTTTTAAGAGTCTATATGTAGTTAAAAATTCAAATTTTTACAGTTTTAAAGGGAGAACCGACTTAACTAGTACCCTAATAATATTATTAACGCGAAAATAAGGATGTGTGTGTCGATGTTTGTTACCGCGCTCTTACGCATAAAGGATACAGCTGAAATTTGGTATGTAGGTAGCTGAAATCCACTGTCTACTTTTCTGCGGGTAAAACCTCTTTACAGCTGGTATGATAATATTTTTACCTTGATAAGTAAAATGAGTCATGTCGAATAACCAAGTGATTCTAAGGGTTATTTAGCCTTTTGAGGTAGAAAATACGAAACCCTATGAACGATGAGCTGTCCATGAGAAACTGGAAGGCAGCAGACGATAAGAAGCCATTATCTGAGAAGCAGTGACGCTATAGACTACCCAGGACAATGGCTGCCGATACGAAGAATCTCATTTAATGGACAACTAATGTAAGTTCTATAGAACTCTATAATATAGAGGTTATAATTTTATATTTACTTATTATAATTATTATTTTAATTTGATCATAAGATTTTATGTTAATTTTTTTTTTTTTATGTCATGAAGTAGAAGACGAGCAATACGCTCTCCTGATGTTAAGAGATAACGCTGCCCATAATCAGTACAGTGTTACCTAGGATTTCACAATTATGTGTAATTCTAGGAGCACTGCACCAACGCTTCTTACTCAAGAGTCATAAGATGTTAAGACTCTTTAGCCCAGTAATTTCACTAGCTACAGTGCCCTCCTACCGGAGTACAGTAATGTTTGCACATCACTGCTCAGGCGGCTGCTCTTATTAATTATTGTAATTGGCCATAGATTCGTTTAATGACTAAAAGTGATTTTAATCGTGTCCTCGTCCTTAACTCAATTGTTTTCTAGGAAAATACTATTCCACATTTAAAAAATGGAAAAGATAAGTTTTCTTTTCATCTTGAGGTAGAGTTGAGGGCGAGAACGCAACTAAAATACCCCTCGTATTAGTCTTCGCGTTTTACAGAAGACGAATTATTCCTTCATATTACTTCTCAATAGAATTATAGAGAAGAGTAGTATATTAATAATGAACAAATGCGAAAGTATGGATGTTTGAGATTGTTTCTTCTTCACGCCAAACGGCTGAAGAAACGAGTTAAAATTTGGTATGTTGATAGTTGAAACTGTAACAACAGATTGGCTCCTTTTCAGCAGGTGAAACGCCAAGCACAGCTAGTTCTGTATAGTAATATTTCTAAATGGCCTCTAATATTCCATTTAAACTATGTAGCATAACTTCTAGAAGCGATACAGAGAGTGAATTCCCAGCGTTAGGTTGTGCTAACTTTTGAATACATATAAAATATGCTGAAGTACCATTTTGCAGGAAAATTAAGTAAGCCTTCATGATTCAGACTAAATTGCATATTTGTCTTAATTATGCTTGTCTTATATGCCAGCTCCACTTGAAGCAAATGTTCGCGTGATAATATCGAAAGCACTTTTTGTTAAAAACAATTTTGGCGACACACAGTTTGTGTATTTTGCCAGTGTCACGGGAGTTCCTGAAAAGCTTTTTTGAATGGGAATAATATGACATTTTAAACAAAGGTTTTTTAAGTAAACTTTCCTTCTTCCGATTCTAAAAGTAATTGAATAAAGTTAATTAAAAAATACTCATCTGTAGAGCGCTTTTATTAAACTACTGTTATGTTCTTTGTTCTTTGATTTTATTCGAATGAAATACAAATAAAAGACTTAAATAGTATACAAACTAAAAACTCGGAATTGCTTTTTTGTCTTTGTTAAAACCATTCTCTAAAGTGCTAGTAAAATTTGTAACTGAAGTATTTTTTTATATTAAATATGCATATAATATAAAGCAGATGGAACGTCTGATGATGACTTAATGACTGCCTCCTATACCTATGACCCAGTTTAACGTGCCTTCCGAAACACGGTAGCATTCAGGCGAAAATTTTCCACATACTGGGATGGAAGCACATGACCTGGAATGAGATGCGGTCATCGAATATTCGATACGTTCACCCTGTTGGTGCATACACTATCCGCTTAGCGAACCTATACCTACAGCAGGTATCTACACGTTAAACTGAAATTGTTTAAAACGGTGTCAGTTTAAGTGGATTTTTAACACATATATATGTTCAATTTTAAATTGTTTTTTTTTATTATTGTATTCAATATGAGTTCATAATATAGGTATTATTACTTTGTTATGATTTTTTTTTCGACATTGTCCAGAAGGGCGAATTAATCGCGAATTATTACTCACGCGTATTCATTAACGCGTAAGTCATAAATTTACTGTTACTGGTCGTTAGGTATATTATAAAATGTAACTTCTAACGGTAGTGCATGCCTCATTCTTTAAAAAAGACGGCGTATGAAATAATTTTACTTTCAGCGACCTTATAAGCGAGTTGAACCAACTATTTATTATTCTGTGTACTATGTTTCATGCAAAAGTCCGCAGACTGTCGGGCGCCAATGCGATAAAAGGTATTCGTATAGTTCTGCGGGTATAAGCGGGACGAGAGTCAGGCGGCGCGGCAGTGTGTGCGCGACCTCCGCCCGCGCCTCGCCTCAGTCCTGCGATTCACAAGCGACCCACTTCATTCAAACATCTTTTGGTGGTAAAAAGTGGCTAAACGTAGAATCGATGGTAAATGTATATTGTGCGGGCGGGGTGAGGTTGAACGCGAGCGCTTGCGCGGGGACTCACAAAGTTAGGCACTGAGAACGTTGGCACAGTTGCCACCATCGTCCCTCGTAGCCTGAGAGTACCTCTTCACATCGATACATTTCCTTCACTATCAACTCACTGCAGCACTCGCCGAATACCGAATACTGCATTACAGGTAAGCCCAAACTTATCAGGTACTATTTTATTTTTTATATACTTTATATATTATTTAATTACAGCTGAATGGGACATTTCATTTAGTTATTTTGTTATATTTAAGTAGAGAGTTCAATTAATTTTAAGTTGCGCCTGTCTTCCAAATAAAATGTTCGCAATGTTAAAATGACGCGACGACGCCGTGTAATTTAAACTGGACGAACTTTACCTAAGTATACACAAAAATTGTTCAAAGATGTGAACAATTTTTGGGTATTTTTGGGTATTGTTTGGTATTTTTGGGTATTTTTTGGGTTTTTATGATAATGCGACCTATTTTTCACAAGTTTTTATTGATGTTTCCGTGTATTTGTTAAACCTATATAAAGGCTTAATTAGCTTGTTAATTCCCATGTGAAATATGTATTATAAGTGCGAAAGTTTAAATGTGTGGAAATTTTAAATTTTTACTCTTCTACGAAAAATTCACCAATAGGTACCTACTAAATTGATTGTTAATATTGAAAATATATATTTTAAAACTATTAGCTACAAATTACCGAAATACATTTTTAAAAAGTAAATTCTATATTTAAAATTTTGTCATATCGGGTGAGCGAGAGAGTCTCACGGAATGACAAAAGTCTTGAAACTTCGCTTGTTAGGCTATTTAATCCAGTAGAGTAACACGTATACATAAAGATTAATAACCTCTAAGTTATAAATGCTATATTAAAAGCAAGTTAGTGACTAATAGCTCGTGTGTTTAGGTCAAGTCTGTAGTGCCAAGTTTCTAGTGAGGTCACACATTAATTTAGAGACGCTTAAACCAGCTGCTTGCGTAATAGGTAACATATAAGTAGGTACCTCTACATTATACGTGTTTAATAACCACATGCTTTAAGAGCGTATATATCGAGTGACGCTCTCCGCTCGCACTATTTGACAAATTTTGAAATATAAATTCATAGAATTAATTTATTGATTTATTGAAAATTCCTTTTAAAAGTGTTTCCAGTTTGATATATTTAAAAAGGGCATGAAATCAATTTTTGAAAAAAAAATTCTTTCAAAAATTCTTTTCATGCCATTTTTAAATATATTAAACTGGAAACACTTTTAAAATGTGTGCAATAATATTATGCAGGGCTGGTCTTAAGGAATTTTCAATAAATTAATTCTATGAATTTATATTTCAAAATTTGTCAAATAGTGCGAGCGAGAGAGCGTCATATATGCTCTTAATACCTAGTTATATCTGCTGGTTGTCTGTAAGAGTTGTGCTTTATACGATTTGACCGCCAATAATAAATAAATCTTTAGTTTTTATTATTGTTTTAAGAACTAGTTTTTGTAACTCGGTATGCATAAAGTGTTATCCTATTCTATATTTTCGTGGATTTGAAAGCATTTTATTGTCATACCAATAACATTTGTAAAAGCGAAAGTTTATGCGTATGTGCGTGTGTTTGTTACTTTATAATTTCTGATCTAAGCGTTGGCCACTTACAGCTATTGATTTTATTATTCTGCAACATATATTATTTTTTATTGAGCCACGGTAGTTCTACCAGTTGTAATTAAATTATCCAATAAACTGGCTTTTAACTGATTTTAGAACTACATAGTTAAAACTGCGACTTTAATGGGGCGAAGTATCGCTTAATTCTACCTCTATATTCTACATTTACGCTGCTCCTCCAGCTTCACCAGGAACACAATTCGTCTACATACTTTATGAAAGATGATCCAAGCAGCGTCCGTAATTATGGTCGGCGATGTCGTTCCTGCATCGGCCTTACTAGCCACTCACGGAAGTGCCGAACCATAATTACGGAAGCTGCTTGAATCATCTTTCATAGATGTAAGAGGCCAGTGATGATTCTACATTGAAAAAAAAATTCTCCATGTTTACTGTAGGCTAGCTACATTAATATAAGATTAGATAACTCTTTATTGCATCACCACAATTTGTACAATAACTTAAATCTAAAAACAGCTTACATAATAAACAGTGACACAATTGGCGGTCTTATCGCTAATAGCGACATTCATGTATTGTAAATTGTAACGTATAAACTAGCATAGTAACTTAAAACACATCGTCCACATTTAAATTGTGCCTGTCCGTAAAACAAATTGTTTCCGATATCTATAGAAACAATCTGCAATTAAGCGGTTAATATACGCTGAGCCTCTGTCTCGCTCGCACGATATAAGAGATTGTAAAATATCAGCGGGGTTATTCCAGACCAAAATCGCTGCTCGGTTTGCTAACGTCCAATGTAATATTTTAACAAAATTTTGAAAAAGTCTTGAAAATTCTTACGAGACTAGTACAAAATTAAATGCAACTTCTTTTTTTTTATTTTAGCATCTTTTGGTCGCCTCAAAGTGGCGTTTTTGAAAATTAAAATGTGTTTTTTTTTAATTTTATTTTTTTTTCTTACGTTTTGCTGCGCCGTCGTCTCTTTTTTGTGCAGAATTTAGGCCCTGATTGTAAAATGTATTTAAGGCATGTTTAAAGATAGCTATTTTTATATAATTGAGAATGCCATTGTTGTAATTTAAGGTACCAAACAAGGAATACTTTTAAAAATAGTAAAAATATATGACGTAAATCTTTGTCATAAAACATTTTCATGAAGTGAAAATTGTACGAATTGAAATTTCATAATACGTTACATAGTGCGAGCGAGACAGTCGCCTAGCGTATGTTAAGCCCTTAAATAGTGGTCGCTCTTTGACCAGTTGTTTACACACGATCCTTACACCCACATGCCAACACGAGTAATTACAATCTTAAGTATAGGTACGTAATAAAATATAGTCGTTAAGTCCCCCCCTATACTCGTATTCATTACCTCACTTTGATAGATGCCATAATGTACAAGAGTGTTATTGGCATTTAGGCTATAGATTAAATTTGTTTACATAAAAAATATCACTTTAAAAAAATTGAAGTTATGAAATCGCTTACAAAGGTCAGAGGATTTTTTCTATCCTGAACCTAAGTAAATTAAGTCGGTTAAAGTTGTGAACAAAAGGTTTTGTAAAAAAAAACTTGTTTTTTATTACGAAGTTCAGGGCGGACCAACATCAGTTGGTTAGGTTGGTAGAGCCGAGCGAGCGAAGCGAGCGTGCTGCGGCAGCAGCCGGCGAAGCACCAGATCCGACTTGTCCTTATTCCAGAGCCATCAATTCATCATTAAGGAATACTTAATCCTAATTTAATGACGATCACCATTCAACAACAGTTAAACATGTTGATAACAACTTGTCTCACATTTTAAACGCGTAGGGCTGAAAATAAAACTCCTTTCTTTGCAACAACCTTGAACTAATTTCCTTGAGGAAACTTACAAGTTTCTATTGAGCTAATTATATACAAACTGTTACGAAATAGTTCAGTAAATGAAGAATTGTGGATCGAAAAGTCGAAAGCAGAAAAACTAATTTAGGAACTTTGTTTGGACTAGTTAGGAGATAAACATACTAAAAGTTCCCATCCCTCCAAGGTGATTAGTTCCTTTCATCAGCTTTCTAAAAAACCTTTAATCATTACAATAAAGCTATAAACAACGGAACTGCAGCCGTTTGAATGAGCCTCGGTAGCGCTGCATTCATAGCGGTAGCCAAGCCATTAGACGGGTTTTCTATAGAATGATAATAGAATTTTGAATAAAAAGCATGTGCGATAGTAATGAAAATATAAAATAATATTTAAGTAAGCTGCTACCTTATTCATAAGTTGTATTTAGAAGTTTTTTCTGATGTGATCAGCATAATAATAAGTAGGTATGTATGTGTTGTACTAAACTTACTGAAAAAAATATTAAAAATAAAAACATAATTTTATCTAATTAATGTCCTCAATCTGATCTGTATCTTCTAAATAATTATACTGGTTATAACATTTTAACTGACATGACATATCCCTTCTAAGCACTTTTGTTTTTTGTCATTACATCCACAACGGGATGAACGGTAACAAGCTTAACATTGACATGATATAAGTTCGAGGTCTTTCAATGAGATTGAATTTACGGATGAAGTAACTGGCAATAAAAGATTAGTATCCTCGATCATCCAGCCACAGCCTATGAGTTCAGGAAGTGCCTTTGCTACTTTTATCATTCTTATGTATAGTAGTGTGTTTGTCATTCTTATGTATACAAACAAGAAACCCAGTCCGGGTTTCTTGTTTGTATACCAAGAACTGGATAGCCAATTTAAGAGCAATAATGTTCCAGAACATCAAAGAACTTGATAAGTTACCGCCGAAACGAAAAGCCTTTCGAAAGCATGCGCTAAGATCGAACTACCAGACGTTATGTTGGCAGAACGCGAACGTAGCAAAGGCACTTCCTGAACTCATAGGCTGTGGCTGGATGATCGAGGATACTAATCTTTTATTGCCAGTTACTTCATCCGTAAATTCAATCTCATTGAAAGACCTCGAACTTATATCATGTCAATGTTAAGCTTGTTACCGTTCATCCCGTTGTGGATGTAATGACAAAAAACAAAAGTGCTTAGAAGGGATATGTCATGTCAGTTAAAATGTTATAACCAGTATAATTATTTAGAAGATACAGATCAGATTGAGGACATTAATTAGATAAAATTATGTTTTTATTTTTAATATTTTTTTCAGTAAGTTTAGTACAACACATACATACCTACTTATTATTATGCTGATCACATCAGAAAAAACTTCTAAATACAACTTATGAATAAGGTAGCAGCTTACTTAAATATTATTTTATATTTTCATTACTATCGCACATGCTTTTTATTCAAAATTCTATTATCATTCTATAGAAAACCCGTCTAATGGCTTGGCTACCGCTATGAATGCTGCGCTACCGAGGCTCATTCAAACGGCTGCAGTTCCGTTGTTTATAGCTTTATTGTAATGATTAAAGGTTTTTTAGAAAGCTGATGAAAGGAACTAAATATTTTATAAAAACCTATATTTGCATTATCCTAACGGTTACCAAGTTATAAACAGAAGACGAATTTTTTTTTTTTTACAAATTATGTTTTTTGGAAATATTTCCTTTGGTACTTATATCACGTTGATAGTTCTTAGGCATAAAATAAAGCTTATTTAATAACCTTTCATTTGACACCCTATTTAAGTAAATCGGTTCAGTAGATATTTAAATAACCCGCACAATAGAATAGCCCGGCGGCCATCTTTGTGACGTCATAACTACCCCCTCCATACACTTAGGAAGTGACTACCGCACTTTTCGTGTTCAGGAAAATATGCCGAATAAGTACATACCAAAAATTCGTATGGCGGAGATATGTCCCACGAAAATCGTTATTTGAAGACTTTTTTGCAAATGGGTCTCGTACTATTAGTTAGTTTTCTGCTTTCGACTTTTCGATCCATATACCCCTTTTGAGCATTCATAGACTGGACTAAAAGGGTTTCGTAAATACGAGGTGCTGCAAAATTATACATCCGATTTTCTTTTTGTTTGAAACAAAATCGGATGATTTATTTTGTGCCACACTATAGTAACACATTATTCTATACTTATATTTACACGCTATAAAATTAAACTTAATATAACAGACTAAATAATTATCATACGTATTTGTATGCTAATTTACAAGTATTAATAATTTTGTAAAAATTAGCTAAATAAAATGATATGGAATCATTCCAGGTAATTCAATAGTTCAGCCGCTAAGTCGATAAAAGGTTACTAATACTATGCACTAGCAAAATTACTGGTCATGACGGGATTCACCAACTAATATCTTAGGGCGAGAACCGCAGTGCAGTGCCGTGCAGAATTTTGAATTTAAAACACTTGGTGGCACAAACATCTGATTCAATTCAATATATTCTGATATGGGTAATCTGATGCTTACCATCACGCTCTTGATTTGCTAGTCATGTCACATGTTGTCATAAAAACAAAATTCCATATTTTCGCATTTTTATAATACATCTTGTAAGAGCGTATATATCGAGTGACGCTATCTAGCACGCACTATTTGACAAATTTTGAAATATAAATTCATAGAATTTTTTTTGAAAATTCCTTAAGTCCAGCCCTCCATAATATTATTGCAGACATTTTAAAAGTGTTTTCCGTAAAATGACATGAAAAGAATTTTTGAAAAAAATAATTTCTTAAGTATGAGCAATACTTAAGAATTTTTTTTTGCCATTTTTTAATATATCAAACTGAAAACACTTTTAAAATGTGTGCAATAATATTATGCAGGACTGGTCTTAAGAAATTTTCAATAAATTAATTCTATGAATTTATATTTCAAAATTTGTCAAATAGTGCGAGCGAGAGAGCGTCACTCGATATATACGCTCTTAAGGATGGAGATTAGATGTTAATTTGACTAAGTTCTTATACGTTAATTAAAAAGTAACAAGGTAAACTTTTTAGCGGGTAATACCACCGTACACGGATTTGTATTTATTATATAAAATGGAGTTAGGTAATTATGAAGTTTCTACCTATAAAGTAACAAGCCAAAGTTTGAAGTTAATTTAGGTAAAAATAAAACAGCAATGTAGAATCAATACTCATGCTCTTGCTCGTAAGTAACAAGCCAGTGTTTGAAGTTAATTTAGGTAAAAATAAAACAGCAATGTAGGATCAATACGCATGCTCTTGCTCGTAAGTAACAAGCCAGTGTTTGAAGTTAATTTAGGTAAAAATAAAACAGCAATGTAGAATCAATACTCATGCTCTTGCTCGTAAGTAACAAGCCAGTGTTTGAAGTTAATTTAGGTAAAAATAAAACAGCAATGTAGGATCAATACGCATGCTCTTGCTCGTAAGTAACAAGCCAGTGTTTGAAGTTAATTTAGGTAAAAATAAAACAGCAATGTAGAATCAATACTCATGCTCTTGCTCGTAAGTAACAAGCCAGTGTTTGAAGTTAATTTAGGTAAAAATAAAACAGCAATGTAGAATCAATACTCATGCTCTTGCTCGTAAGTAACAAGCCAGTGTTTGAAGTTAATTTAGGTAAAAATAAAACAGCAATGTAGGATCAATACGCATGCTCTTGCTCGTATAGATATAATCGATGCGGAGCCCGAGCGTGCAACCTTGGTCGCCGGTGGAGCTCCCGGGCGCCCTTGAAGTCAGGACACACAGTAAGGACCCTTTCACCAGTGCACTTTTTCATCTAGTATTTGTAACCCAGGCAAAACTTAGGTTTAGTTTACAGCAATCTCAGCATCAAGTGACATTGAGGTAAATGTCTAACCTAGCGATTATAAGATAATATGGGGGTCAAATGATCATGTGTGGGAAGAAGTTCTCTTATTATTTTTTTAATGTTGTCTAACAGTTTTTACATTCTTTATTACATTTTAAAATAAAAATGTTAGTGGAACGGTTTTTATATAAAATCGCTGCAATATTGAACTGACTTTGAAAAAAAGTTCTCTCAACTTTTGGGTGTCGCAAAATCTATAACTTGTTGCACTTTTACCGATTCGGTACTGTCCTCTTTCCCATTTAGTTAAATCCGGATAAAAGTTTATTGCTCGAAAAGAAAGCTGCTATATGTGTGTACCTGCTCGTATATTATAACACTACAATTTTTTAAACTTTTTTACTCGTATATTAATGGTACTTCACTTAACATGTCTTCCATGTTAAGGTTTTTAAGTCTGTTCAAAAACTTACTTATTTATTATACAGAATAAAGTTAGTACTAACAAAAAGAAAGTATTTTATTGGGGCAAAGAAATATGTCCCTACTCAAAAATATAAAAAACGAATAGAATATTAATTCTCTAACAAGGATGAATTTATTACTCTTATAATATTATGTTCACGCTTGGTTAGTTTTGATTTTTGTTTTATTTCCAAGAGCATATTTTCCAGGTTACATTTAAATGTTATCGAAATCGGGCAAGAGGTTAATGTACGAATGAAAACGTGCGTCTCAGTTATTAAAAGTTTAAAACAAGCATGAAGTTTCAATTTGTTTTCAATTGTTAATGCAAAAGGTCAATGGTGAAAAATTCTTTGCTGTGTCAAAGTTCTAAGTTAGTACAATCTTGTTATGTTTGCATTGGTTGTGGTACTGTGTCGTAATGTATGATGTCCTTGACTCCTCAGCGTCAGTTCTGCGCCGTCGCCCCGCAGCCCTGCGTTAGTTCTACACAGTACCTCTCACCAAGTACATCTCAATTCATGTTTACAACAAAGTTCAGTGTTTGTCTGTCCTGGCTTGAAAAAATGTGAGACAAATGAGTGAGTGTTAAATTTGTTGGTAATATTGCGTGAAACAAAGTAAAATAAATGCCTACGTAACATACTGACAGAAGCTTACCCTTTTCTGCGCAGTAAGTTCGAGCTTTGCATTTTCACTTGACATTAAAATAAAATACTCGTATCATTTCTAAAAGTTCTTACATAAATTCATAACTAACGAAAATTTCCGTGTTTTCTATTCAGAATCGTTGCATCGCAATATGGTTATGCAATAAATTCGTGATATTTATTGTTATTTTTGTAGGATTATTATGTTATGTGAAAGTTATGTCAAAGGAGAGCTAATCATAATCGCTGATGGTGTTTTGTTTTCTCTAGATAAAGGTTTTGCGTTTGTATTTTGTTTCAAGGTCAGTCTCTATACTTATATACTCGTAATATTAAAGTGCAATCGCACTAAGCAGCAACTGCACTGAAGCGGTGTGGCGCGGCCCGATGCGGACAAGTTTCTTTGTATGAAAATAACGCACTACGCGGCATTTTCATACAAATTACTTGGCCGCGCCTTGCCGCGCCGCGCCGCTGCAGTGCAGTTGCCGCTTAGTATTCGATTTGCCCTCTGCACCAAACAGTATTTAAATATTGAACAATTATCTACGCATCAAGAATTTCCATTTATATAATAAACAGTGGAAAGTGATAGCTCGTACGCGAGAAATGACTTCACAAATGACTTAGTTAAAGTTGGGGTTAGGTTCTAACCTACAACACTACCTACTACCCACTACTCTATAGTCTACTACAAAGTTATGAAGAGAAACAAAGCCACGAGACAGTAACAAAATCTCTTACGGATATACAACAAGCTTGAAAATATACAATAACAAAATAGAAAGGAAAGCGGCTTATTGTCATTTGGGACACAAAATTTTCGGACACTGTGTCCCAAATGACTACGCTATTTTTATTAATTATTTTAGTGACATTTGGGACACCATTGAAAAATTCTGTTTTATACAGTCAGAAAAAAAACTCATAACTATACAAAAGATCATTAGATAAATTAGAGTATTATAAAAAAAGTGAGAATTATAGAATATTACAAAATTATGATAAAACAAACATTTATGATTTAGGTGTAGATTTCTAAAAGATTATGAGGTACTAGGTACCAGGAGACCAGAAATTTTAAGAGGCAATTTTAAAAATAAAAGTTAGCATTGTTTTTGGCAAAAAAAGTGGATAAAATAAAAAAAAAATTATTAGGGTGCAATCCAGTGGCAAAATGCAAATGTCAATATCTCGGAAAGTACTCTTCCTAGGCTGACGGTGTCACGGAAGAAGTGAAAGGACTTGACGATTTCGAAGTAGATCTTCATTTTAGATGACAGCTGTTAAACTTGAGATGTCAATATCTCGGAGAGCATTCGTCCTTGGCTGACGTCATCGGACAAAAAGTCTTAAAAAATCTTCATTCCAGCAGATGACAGCTGTCAAACTTAAAATGTCAATATCTTGGAAAATATTCTTCCTAGGCTGACGCTGTCACGGAATAAATGAAAGGTCTTGGGAGATCTGCCTTTCAAATGACAGCTGTCAAACTTGAAACGTCAATATCTCGGAAAATACTCGTCCTTAAGAAATTGAAGGTCTGTAAGTCTTCATTTCAGATGACAGCTGTCAAACTTGAAACGTCAATATTTCGGAAAGTTTTCGTCTTAGGCTGACGCTGTCATGTAATAAATAAAAGGTTGTGGGGAGATCTGCCTTTCAGATGACTGTTGTCAAACTCAAAATGTCAAAATCTGAAGGATCTCCAAAGATCTTTCATTTCTTCCATGACAGCGCTAACCTAGGATAAGTACTTTCAGAGATATTGACATTTCATGTTTGACAGATGTCATCTGAAATGGAGATCTTCTCAAGACCTTTCATTTCTTCAAACTTCAAAGACAGCGTCAGTTTAGGACTAGTACTCGATAAATGACGATACACTCACCGGTACCAGGAGATCATAAATGAAAGGAAGTCTCATATAAAAGTATTAGTTGACCCGTATTACTTTATCTGACTGTACAAAACAGCTTCATTTGTTTTAAGGTGTCCTAAATGTCACTAAAATAATTAATAAAAATAGAGTAGTCATTTGGGACAAAGTGTCCGAAAATTTTGTGTCCCAAATGACAATAACCCAGATTAGGAAGCGAATCTATAATGTATTGTTTTTTTTTTAACACAATCACACTATATTATAAATGCGAAAGTTTGTGAGTGTGCATGTTTGTTACTTCTTCACGCCTAAACGGGTGGACCGATTGAGCTGAAATTTGGTATAGAGCTAGCTTAGACCCTGGAATAACACATAGGCTACGTACAGCGGGTATAACTGCTAGGCGCAGCTAGTGACAAATAGAAATTGGTCACGCGTTTTTGGAGTGTCAGTTGATGTACGTATAAACTAGATAGATACATATATGCGTTAGACGAGTGCTTGTTTGTTTTAGAATGCACGTGAGCGTTTCAAAACAGTAGTGACCTTGATATTGCGGACCTTGAATGTGCAGCGCTTTTATTTCTAGGAACTAGAAGCGCTATTGATTTTAGCCGTTTTATGCATGCGCTTATCGAGTTTGATAGTATTTAGCTGAATCTTTTTAAAGTTTGTTTTCTATGATCAGGAAATAATATACTTTTTAGCAGTACCTACCATAGCCTACCTAAGTACCATATTATTTCCTGATCATAGAAAACAAAGTTTAAAAATTAGGTAGGCTATGTTAGGTACTGCTAAAAAGTAACTGTTTTACTAAGCAGTAATAGTAAAAATATATTTTATACCAAAGTATTTATTATGTAGCTTACCTACATAATAAATGTATGTAATAGGGAAATTGACATTTTTTGACCATCAAGTAAATTATTAAAAAATTAGCTGCGCCTAGCAGTTTTACTCGCGGCTTTAAATTATTCCACGGTCTAAGCTATCTATATACCAAATTTCAGCTCAATCGGTCGACCCGTTTAGGCGTGAAAAAGTAACAAACATACACTTATACACTCATAAACTTTAGCCTATATAATATTAGTGTGATTGACTGATATGTATTTTTTATAATGCAATCCAAACAAAATAAATAAAGTTCAATATTAATAACTAACGAATTGAAATATTTTTTAATTTTTATTTTTTCTAGATAGAAGTATTTATTCATGTAGTTATTATGGATGCATATCTTTGGTCCACTCTAGCAAAGTGGGTGGAGTAGGAATCGTTAATTCTCCGTCCACCCACCAATGGAAAAGTCCAGTGGGTGACCTATAATAATAATAAATAAAATTGATTTATTGCGGGCAATAACCCATAGCACACAAGTCTACAAATAATAGTTAAATAAAAATAAAATATACATTTTGCAGAGATCATCTGCGACGTTCATATCTGTACCTGTAGTACCTATTTCTTATTACCGCCCATGTGAACGGCAATCCATTTAGAATATATGCCATTCGACATATCGTCATAAACAGCCCTCAAAATGCCATTCCTTGACATCCGAAGCCTATTCCAGAACGATGCTACCCTCGACCTTACCACTGCATAGAAGTCTGGAACCCTCGCTTCTGCAAACATGCTTGATGCGCTGCAGCACCAGGGCAGCTTCATAAGAGCTCGGTATGAATTATTATACTGCACTCTTATGGAGTTGAACGCTCTCTGTGTGTAGCTCACCCACAGCTGGCATGTGTACATACAGAGACAGTACGCCTTGAACAGGGTGAGCTTCACATCGGTGCTACAGCTGGCAAATCTACGAGCGAGCATGTTGCTCCTCACAGAAAGGGCTCGCCTCTCTCGCTCCATGTCCTGGTCGTCTTGCAACTTTGCTGTCAGAACATGACCTAGGTATTTAAATTGATCCACCCTTTTGATTGCAGAGCCATACAAAAACAAATCGCACACCTTCTCCGGACCACTACCCGAAGTAAAGACCAACATTTCAGTTTTTCCAACGTTGTACTTTAGACCGTGAGAATCGGCAAAATGCTCACAAATCAAAAGTAATTTACGCATCCCTTTGATCGACGGACTGAGTAGCACCATATCATCTGCGTAACTTAAGTTGTTGACGCAGACGGCCCCCAAATGACAGCCTATTCTGGTGCTCCTCAGTTCCTCGATCAACCCGTTGATGTAAACGTTAAAAAGGTCCGGCGAAGTTAACCCTCCTTGACGGACCCCACAATCTAACCTATATACGTTAGATGTTGCGTCGCCCCATTTAACATAATTGGTTTGGTTTCCGTACCAATATCTCAGCAGTTCAACCACACGACTAGGTACCTTTTTCCTCATTTTGTCCCAGAGAATGTCATAATTGACCAGGTCAAAAGCGCGGGTCAGGTCTAAAAAGCACGCATACACATGTGTCTTGCGACTGGTGTAATATCTGACTGTGCTTTTTAAACTCATGATGGCAGAATCTGTTGAGAGACCGGCGCGAAAACCAAACTGTGCGTCATCTATTTTTATATTTCTCTGCAATTCCGGGTGGATCAATCGCTCTAGCACCTTACCAAGCACAGTACCTAGAGATATAGGTCGGTAGTTTGTTGAAGAGCTAAGGTCTCCCGTTCTGTTTTTTACAATTGGAACGACCATCGTTTTCATAAGATTATTCGGTAGGTAGCTATATTTTATACACATATTATAGAACGCGCTTAAGTGATTATATAATTTTTCACCTGCCCAGAGTAGATGCTCGACACTGAGACCATCATGACCGGGTGACTTACCACGCTTCATATTCTTGACAGCTTTTTTAACATCTTTTGGATTAAATTCCAGAACAGAGAGTTGGTCGGTTTGGTGTATCTCAGTGTCGATCATGTACTCTGTAGGCAGGGGTTTAATTTTGAATTTATTTGAAAACAAGTTTGCTATATCTGTAGGTTGGTGCATGCCATCCACGGAGACAGGTCTATTATTTTTAATATTCATTTTCTTAGTAGCATTCCAAAATTTTATGAAATTCTTTTCTTTTCTATGTAAAGCCAAAATATTCATTTTTATACTATCTTCATTTTTCTGGCACCATCTTAATTTATTTTTAAAAGTCGCGCGACTATCCCGCATCTTGTTGTATATGTCTCCGCTGGATGGCCTGCCCGCAACCACCCAACATTTGAAGTGGAGCCTGGCATTTTGATGGCTGTCCCTGACGTGATAGTTCCAACCAACTATCCTCTTACTAACTTTTCGTTCACATGTGCGGCAACACAGGGATGCTGCAGTTTGCATGACATTTACAATATGATCGTAGTGCATATTTATACTACTATAATATTCATTCAAATGATTACAGATTGTTATATTCTCACATTCACACTCAATATAGTTTTCATTAAAATTATCTAAATTATCAAAACAATATTTTCCATATTTATTTATTTGATCTGCATCTCTTTCACCCCATTTTATAGATTTTAATGGGTCACGGGAGTCAGAGGTGGTCGGACCACTGACCATGTCAGTTACTTCACAGGTAATACGTAACGGATAGTGATCGGACCACTGCACGTCATAAATGACGTCAGCGCCGACCACAGTATCCCACGCCGCTTTAGTTGTAAGACAGTGATCCAACCATCTCCGACTTCCGTGGGCTTCACTTTGAAAAGTGTAAGTGTCAGTATTTAAGCCTAATATATTAACGTCTGCACATTCCCAGATCATTTCGTCACAAAACTTAAATAACTCACGGCCAAAGTTCGCTTGGGGGTGAGCATTAAAATCACCCATTATGTATACCGCTTGAACGTCACATTCTTCAATAATTGCACTTATTTTGCCCAGACAGTCCGTAAATTCCGTCATATTGTCAAGGTTATCAACGGGCATATACACATTAATAACTAAAATTGCACTATCACCTATCGTTACGCGCACGGCTGCGATTCTGTCACTGGAACATGATATAAGCGACACGATGGGAAACCTAAACTTATTCCACATGATCGCTAGCCCCCCGTAAGGTCGGCCGCGTAGTGTACCTAATGAGGTGTCAACAGATGACTTAGCTACATACTCGAAATCATTATTTATTTGAGACACATAGTTTAAATCGTGCGGTAAAAGCCACGTCTCCTGCAACAACATAATGTCCGATTGCTTAGAAAGCTCACGTACACACTGAACAGACCTTTTTATAGATTTACAATTGTAAGATACTAATGTTATTCTATTACTGTCCATATTGATATTATTAAACGACTTTAGGTTCTCTGGCCGTGTACTCACGGAAACGTCTAAATCTTATGCCCGCTGGCCAAAATTCTTTGCTTAAAAATACATCTAATTTTCGTCTTGGTATTGTAATTTTAAAAGAATTAAATTCCATTTCTGTCTTTTGTGTTAATAATTGTATATGCTGGCATTCCTCTCCTCTTTCTTGAATGTATTCTTTCACGCATTCCTTTGTTGTTGATTTACTTAAACGGGACACGTAAACAGCTGATGTCAGTTCCGCGGCTTGCAATTTCGAGGAACTTTGTGCGGTACCAATTAAATTATTTAATATTTTCCTCTTCTTACGTTGCACAAGTATAAAACTATTGTCATTCCTATTGTTCCCTTGTATAGGGTTCACTGTGGCAGGTGTCGGGCTTTTAGCAATAACCATATCCCTATATAAAGGTATGTGTGTCTCCACAGCTGATACAGGGCGATGCGTCGGTGACCTTGACCGTGAATGCGTTTGCGCATGAATGGTCCCATTATCCGAACTGCACATAACTTGTTTACTAGTTTGTGTGGTAGGTATAGGGGAACACGGCGTGGGTTGTGTGTTTACTTGCGTATTTAGTAAACTGTCAAAATTGATGTCAGAGTTGTCGCGAGCCGTCGATGCATTATTTTTAAAGTTGATGTTAGATTGTTGCGTTTGTATATCTTTTAAAATAGTCTTTACCTCTTCCAGTTCATTTTTTATGCATTGAACCTCAGATGACGCTTTTGGATTTGTCGCCGTGGAGCTTCTGTCGGCTTTCATGGTAGCCACTTCGGATCTTAACACCGCCATTTCCTTTAAAAAGGCTGTCACGTCGATATGGTCAAAAGACACGGGTGGTAATCTATTCAAATCCTTTGCGACAAAGATAGGTAAACAGTCGGGTTCCGCTTCCTTTATTACTTTAATAATATCTAACAAACTCTTTTGTTCTGAGCCTTCTTTTCGTCGCATAATTTTTTTGTTCGGTGCCAATAACTTAAATACGATGGATCTTGCATTTTCGATTTCCTCTAAGGAGTATGCACTTTGACAGATTTGCAATATTGCTGTCTCCGGTAACACATCTACTTTGTTTGTGATAAACGCCAATAGTTCGTTTATAGTCACTTTGCACTGCTCACATTTACTCGTATTAGAAACTCGATCTCTAGGCGGCGATCTAAACATCGTGCGTGCGAAGCACTCGGCTTCGAGCGGACAACTTATATATAGGTATTACCTGTTACTATTCCAACATAGCTATAGGCGCGAGTAACAGGTATTGGGCCCAAAATAATCGTGTATTTATATCCGAAGAGAACCAAAAATAAAACGATTGGCTATAAAAGTCGAGACCGTAGCACTCGGCGCGGCGTAGCAACCGCTACGGCGCTACGAGCTACGGATTATTTTTGTTTTTCAAAGCTATGTACGACGGACTACTAAACTAAACTTGCTGAAAAATAAATGAAGGAACTTAGTATGCCCACTTGTCAATATAAATGCACAATATAGCTCAATTTTAGCAATGTTTCATGCGCCTTTTACGGGGTGCATTATATTGCTCGGTCATTATTTATTGTTGTTTTTACATTTGTGTGCTTGTGAATGGATATAGGTAAGAAAACGAGTGGGCTTACTAAAGGTGCTTCATTTCTAGTCAAGTGTCACGTCTAGTATTATTTGATGGAACCCTTAGAAGGTTAGGGTCAGATAGCGTTAACCTTTAAGCGGGGTTTTTTTTATTTTTATACATAACTGGCACTTTAGATCGACAAAATAAATGCCAGTGGTTATTTCTGCATTGCCTGGAATCATAAATAAAATTCTTGATAATGTCTTTATTGCTTTGTTTATTTAGCGTTAAATTATTTTAAAATTGCACCTGTTTTTTTCAAACAAAATTTCGTGACGTTTATAAGAACGATCTGCAATTTTAAAACGGTTGGACTATATCTTTTTTTTACTATTCCTAACCTTGTTTTAATTTCAACTCACCTTATACAATTAACTTTAGGATTGTTTTGGATTGTTTGTATCTTAAGTGTAAACCCGGAGGAGGGCGTTGGTGTCTGCAACACAGTCTCACGACTATCGCAGGCATCATCGTTCCATAGCATAAGTTTTATTGTAACACTTTTCCAAAATAAACTATTTGTATCTAATTTTTAATTTTGTACAGGTCCTGTTCTCGCAATGAGCATGGGCTCATAGTCTGAAGTCAGATCAATCTGGAAGCTAACATTTGGTAAGCGTATGTACCTTTATAAAAAATCCGAACTCCATTAACTTTTGAGGGGAGCGAGTAAAGTCTTGAAAACTCTATGAACGAGAATGAATGGTAAAGTTGTAGATATACATATTGAACATTGTTGTTGTTGTGATATATAGGTACATTCATGTAGTTGTAGTTGTACATTATAATAGTTTTTACATATACCC
This sequence comes from Hemithea aestivaria, assembly GCA_947507615.1. NCBI lineage: Eukaryota > Metazoa > Arthropoda > Insecta > Lepidoptera > Geometridae > Hemithea > Hemithea aestivaria. Next base: position 11,151,159 of record OX382323.1, read on the forward strand.
TTGAAGATGAACCATTACACCACTAAAACGATAGTCTTAAAACCTAAAAATATAACTAAATAATTAAAAAATTTAATTTGAAAAAAAAAAACATTAATTATAATGGTTGGTTTAATGCTCCAAAATTACAACGTAAAAAGTAGTGATCAGTTTCTAAAATGTATTTTACTAATCTGTACGGTCCCATTGCTGGGCAAAGACAAAAAACGGCCAAAGTACCCACCACAGTCATCTGATTTCCGTTCATCATCCGTCATGACGAATTCGGATTGGATGTAGTAGGGAAGAGCTCTTATTGACATATTTTTTAATAAAACTACGTAATAATATAAAATAGGATTAAAAAAGGTCAAAAAATTTATAATATTAATAGGAAAAATAATATAGAAATTAAAATTATTAGAAACGTGTTTCTTGGTTTGTGATTAATATTAAAAATGACTGAGTGGGGTCGAGCTACGTTACTATCCAATATAAAATGTACAGATTCGAGTTTGGCCACTGACGTCAACATCTCCTACCAAACAACTTCAGTGGGAATCTCACACGTTACGAATTAACAAAGAAAAAAATACCTACCTACAATAATTTTAATAATCTACATGAAGGCAAAAGTTAGTCAACATCCCCATTATAGAATACTCGTATATTCTACGCTGCTGCATCACATTGTTTAAACTAAGCTGGGTAAGCTCCATTAGTTGCTTTTCACACCGAAACTGTTGACATGATTCTCAGCTATTGTCCCTTTGGAAGAGAATTTCATTATCTAAACCGAATACATGACATGACCGCTATTATAGAGGTAAAGCCTTTACAAGCCCATTGCTTATTGCACACATTATTTTAGACTTTAGCATGTAGCATTACGTTATGTACCTACAAAGAAGTAATGTATACTTCTTCGTAGGTTAATACTTTAAAATAAGTAGATACCTACCTGTAGAAATAGAGTTCAGCTTGTGGATTATGTAGAGGTAAAAAGATAAGACGAATTAGTAGCAAAACGATAACGATTTGTAGGTAAAACACTTCTTTTTAACCTTTTTTTTTGTTAAGAGTATTATCGAAAAAAATGTCGTAGATGCTATTTTTTTTCCCAACTTAGAATGTTAGACCCTTTTCCTCGAAGTTAAGGGCGAAGACTCCACTAGATATACAGGTGTTAGATATCTAACTCTGTAAATTTCTTTGTAATTTTTTGGTATGATCTAGAATACACATACACATTTTTTTTATTCTTAAGTTTTTCTGTATTTATATTGACGTGTTTCAATAAAGTGCTATCAATCAATCAATTAAAACATTCATCTTTGTAAATAAACGGCATAAACTTACTTGTATTTACTTCGGCTTCGTGCCGACCGTTTCGGTCCTGTACGAGGATCTTTTCAGGGAGTAGCTGCGGTTACGCGCCGGCGTCCGCGTCCCGCTTAGCACTGACCGCAGCCACTCCCTGAAGAAGATCCTCGTACAGGATCGAAACGGTCGGCACGAAGCCGAAGAAAATACAAGTGAGTTTATGCCGTTTATTTACAAAGATGAATCTAAATACTCAGGAATCGTTTAGTGTAAAATTAAAACATTATAGGATAGAATAGAATAATACTTTATTGCATACCAATAAATGCAAAGAAGCTAACTGATATTGTAGATATCAATTATATTATACCTACAGCTAACGTTTAAGTCGATTCAATATACGCGCCCGGGCCTTTGTGTGACATTTGTCCTGATTGAAGACTGATTGGAAATTGATTGGAGCAGGCGTAGTCGGTTCAACAGTACTTACAAAGGCTAGGTCAAGCCGGTCGGAAGCAATTACTCTGTAGTTCAGGACTCTATTTAACTAGTGCCTAACAGGCTCTATTCTTTTAATGCCTGGACTTTTTTCGAGTAATTTTTATTCACACATTCGCCGTCCCCGGCGAATAAACGGATATACGCCATTGTCTTGTTTTTGCTTTTATTTGATATTCGAATTATGTATAATAGGTCCAAATACATCTACTAATTTTTTTTACATTTTTTTCTTGTTATAAATAAAAAAGTTATGTATCTTAAAAGTTCTGGTTTCTGGAACAAATGTTCTAACAATTTTTTTTCCTGTAACGTTAGGTTTTTGCATTTATCCGCTTATTCGCCGATGTTCGATATTTTTACCCATTTTTGCCAATTCTGAAATTTAAACTTAAAATGTTATCCAAAAAGGCTAAATACTATCATTGATTATAAAAAAAAACCTGCTACATATAATAGAAAAAATATATTTTTTCATACAGTATTAGATAAATGATGACGTAAATAAGTGCGTACCACTCCTTTACTCACATCATATACACAGGTAACTCTGAATCTGACACGCATTATTACCAGCACAGTGTTCTCTGACAATAGGAAAGGTGATAATTATACTCAACACCGGGCTTACTTCGACATAATTCGCAGCTAAGATCGCATTAATTAAATTCGATCGATACACATCTGCATAAATTACTCAATTCGCAATAAAATGTCTTTTATTTATTGCTTTTTGATTTGAAAGGAAGTGAACGTCGAGTCGACTTTTCAGGATCCATTGTTATCGTTGTTTGCCAGATATATTTTCGGCTTATAATCCGGGGTTGGAATAGGTTGAAATCCCTGTGTGGCACGTTTCTTATCTGAACACTAACATTTGTGAATGACACGTTAAACTATGTGTCGCCTATTAGATATAATATAGGATTAGTCGGTTGGCCTCCTATTAATTGTTATTGACGCTAGCAGAGTAATAACCTTATAAATCCCAAATTTTATTAGAAATGAATAGAAAACTATTTATTGAACACAAATGTTACCGTTATATTTACACAACACAGCTAAGCAAATATTTTTTTAGTTCAAATAAAATATTTGCGATTCAAATCGGAGTTGGATCGCCGTTGAGTTGATGTAATAAGTGATGACCCTTATGTTGAGATTAGATGTCTACACGTGATGCTAATGGAACAATATAATCAATTCTCTACCTATACATTACACATCTAATGTTGCGGTGTACAATACCGCCTTGTGATAATATTACGCTCAATGTCCAGCGTATTAATTACCCTTGTAATTTATCGAATCATATCAATCAGAATAATTATTGTATGAATTCAATCTGTATCACAATAAGCTTACGTGCTTGATTTATTTACTGTTACTGTAATTCAGCTCAAAATTATAATTTAAAATTTCACAACTCCGCTTCGCTGAATAAATTTTGATTTAATGTTAATCATACGTCTGTATTCAATTTTTAACAATAAATTGTGAGATAAGTTTGCTTGTCTGATGTTGAGCGTTACAACTATCTTATTATAGTAGATAAACCAAGCTACGTTAAGCGCATGTCTTGTGCCTTTTAAATAACTAGACATATTTAAATTTTTTAATCAATCATAGCCTGGCCTAAACTTCGAAAGCGAAAAAATTGCGTCGTTTTTAAAATTTAGAATATCCTTTTGTCTTGAAAAAGGTTGAGTCAAAGGTGACTAAAAATAAGAGAAATATACCGTTACAGTGATATATGTAGGTACAGTGTTGTCTTTGAAAGTCATATTAAGTTAACTATTATACCATGTAGTAACCTAGTAACTTACTAGCATTGAAAAATATCTCTTTGTCACCAAACAAAGGCTCTGAACGACCTTTTTGAAATAGTAATGGGGTGACCTGTATTCGCTGGAAATAGGTCTCCGCTGCAGTTACTGACTTCAGCAACACTAAGCTTTAGAATCTTGTTTAAAAACGGAATATCAAGAGCTACGGTGCTAATTTTGCCTGCGTGGCCACGATATTAATAATGAAGATTTACTTCAGAAATTTGGGAACAATGCCGCGGGGATAGCCCTTTTTAGATTTAGTTTAGTTTTTAATTTAGTTTTATTTGTATATAGTTTAGTTTTAGTCTAAAATTATTATTTATGAATGAATCTTTAGTTTTGTTTTATATTTAGAATATTATATAGGGTTATTTTTAAAACACCAGCAACCTCGCATATCCAGGCAGCAATCTTAAACAACAACATCTGATATGTGACTTTTAATTATTTGTTGTTGATTCTATATGCGATGCGATGGTAACCGCTCACAATCAGCCTGCCCATCTGCTTCTGTGTCGGTTACTAAGTTCACCGTTGGAATTCATACTGAATAAAAGAATAAATGATCATTTATTGCCACACAAAAAAAAATATGATAAAAAGTACAATTATTACTAGAAGAAACAAAATCATTGTCGGCAATAGGAGCAGCTCAGCTGGTAACCATATTAACACCAGGTTAACACGGTTGCTGATTTTCAGTCTGCCCCCTACGTTCGAACTTAGATATTAGTCGAATTATTGCGAATTCGGGTACCATTCACGTTTTATCTATCTCTCCGTTGTGGCGCGGTGGTCTAATACCCGCTTGCAACGCAGAAGGTTGCAGGTTCGATTCACGCATGGGACAAATATTTGTGTGATCAGTAGCGGCGCTAGGCGTCAGCGACGTCGGCGACCGCCGACGCGACGGCCTCGCGCTTTAGGGGGCCTCGCAAAATTTTTAATTATTTATAATTTATTTATTCATTTTTTTTAAACATATTCACGAGTTAAGTGATTGTGAAGTGCTTAAGGGCTTCAAAAAGAAAAAGATCAAAATGCATTTAAAGCAGACCTTTTCAAGTATTATAATGATTTAGGTAGGACTTAAAATATTTTAGGAAGGCGAAAATAGCGACATACAGAACGGTCTTTCGAACGGTCTTTTCTGGTCTTTCGAACTATATAAAGGTACTACTAACTCCATGTTAATATCAGGCGCTGATTCAGGGCCTCGCGGCCATGGGAGCCATGAAAATTAAGTAATTTAATGTGGCTTTAATTTTTTTTCTTGTCAAAATCAGCGGCTAGCAAACTCTTTTTAAAATATTCTCGGCGCTCGCAGCTAACTGCTCGCTCTCTAATTAGCAAAATTATTGTTATCTCGTGACTCTTAGAACGAGTTAAAATACAAAATTTTCTCTGGTTGCGCTCTTACTAGATAAAATATTTAATTTTAAGTCAGTTTCCTTGCCACTCGAAGCAAGCAAATGCACATAATTCGTGAAGAAAAATTCAAAATATTCTCTTTTATACATAAGAATATAATAATTAGATTCCTAGCCACTCGGAGCAAGCTAAGCGTACATTATTCGTACTGAAAAATTCAAAATTTTCTCGGGGCTAGCAACGCGTTGCTCGCACTTTTAATAGATAAGAATATTTAGTTTCCTAGCCACTCGGAGCAAGCTAAGCGTACTATATTCGTACTGAAAAATTCAAAATTTTCTCGGCACTCGCAGCGAGTTGCTCGCGCTTTTATAGATAAGAATATTTAGTTTCCTAGCCACTCGGAGCAAGCTAAGCGTACATTATTCGTACTGAAAAATTCAAAATTTTCTCGAGGCTAGCAACGAGCTGCTCGCACTTTTATAGATAATAATGCTTTTATTACCACTCGGAGCGAGATAAACGCATACCTTTCATACTCACTTAGACAGAATTTAAAAATATACCTATCATCGAGGCGTAAGGCACGAAGATGAAGTTGAATCTAACGAATCGTTTAGTGTAAAAAAAGGTGTAAAGTATTCAAAATTTTATGAATTCGCTTAAATGTGTCCCTTCTCAGTTTGTAAAAAATGCTAGCCGAAAAAGGGGGCCTCGCGAACCTAATTTCGCCGACGCCCATGCGTGGTCTAGCGCCGCCACTGTGTGTGATCCACAGATATTTGTTTCTGGTCTGGGTGGTTTTCAATATCTATTATAAGTATATGTATTTACAAATGAACAGTATATAAGTATTATATCCGCTATCCTAACCACCATAATACAAGCATTAAGTTTCTTAGCGTGGGATAAGGTGTCCTGAAATATTTATTTTTAATAAATTATTTTGGTCTCTCTGGTCATATAATTATATTATTATACAAGTGAGCCTTTTAGTTACACTTTTACAAAATTAATTAAATTGCGTCAGAATTTACATAACATTTGATTGCCTCATAATAAAGCCAGTGCAATTACTGGGCATGACACGATTCAAACTAATTATCTCAGCATGATAGGTGCAGTGCAGTGCCATACGGAATTCTGATTTTAGAAAACGCTTGGGTGGCACTGTATCTGACTTGGGAAATCATGATGTTTACCGTCAGGTAGGTACCTCAGATTTGCTCGTCAGTATCATAAAAATATTATAAAACTTTATTTTGCTAACTAGCGTATGCTAGTCGCTTTGCCCGCTTACCAAAATCCTTTCTTAGCGGAGGTCTACGTCATAATATGGGGGGCGAACTCTCGCTGGCAACCATGGTAAGAGCCATGGTTGCGAGCGAGGAGTCGTGGCAGGCCGCGGTTTCGTTCTGCGAGAGTGTCATCTCGCAGAAGGAGATCGCGGAACGCGAACGGGAGGTCACCACCGACCTCCCGATGCGTGCCCGGAGAAGGGGGCGTCGGAGGCGTATCTTCCACGCCCTTCTCCAGCCCCCATAACCTGGGTCTAGGCGGCGAGTACGGGGGTACTCGTCGCCGCAAGCACAGACCCACGAGGTGGCGCGCGCGGTGTTTCCGCGCGGTGTTTCCGCGCGCCCCTTGAGAGGGTGGGGTGAAACTCCTCTTCACCCCACCGCGGAGGGGTCCTCCTGTAAGTGAGGACCAAACGCCGTCGAGGCAGCGGATGAATGCTTCGGCGTACCCGTTGCCCCGGCATTATGGCGTCCCGCAGGACACCCCCAGGTTTTTTAGTGGGTATCCCCGCCGCTACCATCTTTGGCGGGGGAGTCCCACATACCGCCCCGCGCCCCCCGGCGTGGGGTGATGATGCGGTAAAGCATTTTTCCTGGGTAAAAAAAAAAAAAAAAAAAAAAAAAAAAAAAAAAAAAAAGGTCTACGTCATAAAACCAAATGCTTTCCAAATTTCAGTAAAAAAGGTCTACGTCATAAAACCAAATGCTTTCCAAATTTCAGTTGAATTCATTCAGCAGTTTGAGCTGTTCGTTGATACATCAGTTAGCCAGTCATTCAATCGGTCACCCTTTCCTTTTTCCCCTTTCCTTTTTTACAATATAAAATATTGTAATAATATTAATATTAAATCTTACGATTTCACTATCAACCCTACTATAATAGTAATAATCGTCGTTAAACTGAAATATTCTCAGCAGGTAAAATGCCTGGAAGAATGCTAAGTGCCCGAGGGACGAGCGAGGTGAGCGTTGCCGACTCGCCGCTCGCCACCTTCGAGTCTCTCACTCAGGCAGCCGTCATAGCCTGCATGGGCGTCGCTATTGTCGTCTCTAACCTACTCATCATTGCTGCTTTCCTCAACTTTAAAGGTACACAACTTGAGAAAATCTTTTATAACGAGACATTTTATTTTTATTTACTTTTTAGATTTTGTATTGGAACCATTTTGTTAATTTAACCTTCAGTTGAGTGGATTATCTCGAAAAGTGGATAATCTTTTTGAGAGGCTTCTCAAACGCTAAACCTCCGTGACCTTTACTAGATTTAGTATTTCTCTACATAGCGACGGTGAAATTTGCAGTGAATTTTGTTGTTATATTGGATTAGGTATTTAATGCATGTCAACGTTCTCTCGTTTGAATAAGGTGTTTATTGCAGGTCTATCGAATGAAGTGATAAACTACTACCTGCTGTCACTGGCGGTGGCGGATCTATTATGCGGGCTGTTCGTGGTGCCGCTGTCAGTGTACCCCGCCATCACCGGGCGATGGATGTTCGGAGACCTGATGTGTCGCCTCGCAGGATACGTGGAAGTCACGCTCTGGTCCGTCTCCGTCTACACCTTCATGTGGATCTCCGTCGACCGATATCTCGCCGTCAGAAAGCCTCTCCGATATGAGACGGTTAGTGCGACGGTAGCTATCTTTTTAATATTTTTTATTTCTTTTGTAAACGTACGTAACGCAACATTCAGACTAATCCCATCAACAAAGAGCGACTTAATCGCGTTAACTCTAGATCCCCGATACATTAATGGCATACTTTTATACGTAGTCATTTTCCTTCTTATACTTATCAACTTTCCAACCATACTTCCAACATTCGATGCCACTATAGAAGTTGGTTTTATGTTGATTTGGCATGATAGCTTTAGCATTGATTCAGATGTAGATAGCCAGTTTTATCGCTCTCTTTAATATTGCATTTGTACGTACGCTAGGCATGAGCACCCGCTCACTAGCTAACCATAAGAGAATTCATGCGTGTCTTTGTTCTGGATGCTCGCGGGCAGGTGCAAACCCGCACACGGAGTCAGTGCTGGATGGTGTTCACTTGGATATCCGCTGCGATGCTCTGCTGTCCGCCGCTGCTCGGATACAAGAAGGAAGCCAACTTCGACAAGGAAACGTGTATCTGCATGCTCGACTGGGGCACTACTTACGCTTATACCGCGACGCTAGGCATTCTCGTACTAGGACCTAGCGTCATTTCGATCGTTTACAATTACTGGTACATTTTCTCGATGAAACGTAAACTAAACAGCGGAGTTCCGATCCACGACAAGGAGTACGCGACGGCGCTGGCGGAGAATCTTGCTAACCCGAGTCACTGGATGAGCTTCATACTGGTGACGGTGTTCTGGCTGAGTTGGGCTCCTTACGCGGGGATCAGGTTCTACGAGTATGTCAACGACCAGGAGTTAAAGATCCCGATGTTGCATTTCGGAATGGTTTGGATTGGTATAATGAACTCGTTCTGGAAGATTGTGATTCTTATTACATTTAGTCCTCAGTTTAGGCTGGCGCTGCGCATCTTGTGCCTGACGGCGTGCTGCCGGTCCAAGGGTCGCCTGCAAGCGGAGCTCATTGGCCTCGATAACGATGACTGAGATCAGTGGGCCCGCATGCGATACAAATATTTATAGGACGACCAGAAAGCTCTTACTACATCTAATGGGAGCACAAAAAAACTGTTTTTATTAGAATTTAATCACGATCGAGCTAATTCAATACTATGCAGTAGACAAGTCCGTGAAGCATTTGTATAGCTACAACAGTCTCAAAGATTGTTATTTGTGGGTACCTTTACAATACAAAGTATTCCGCAACTTTCTTCTCCCTATCTATAGAAGAATTTGTATTTATCTAAGTTAAGGTATCCACTACAAGCGCAATTAATTACTGATCGCAACAAGATAACATTTTTAATTTACCTATGTATAAAATTATTTAAAGTAGATGTTGGTTTATTTAAAGTAGATATTGGATAAAAAACTTTATAAAAATCTAACATTATTTATTTTCAGTGTTTAACGACAAAGAGCATTTATTGTTCAAATACATTTAATGGAATTTTAAGTAAAAATCAAGTTGCATATTTATTTAAGTACAAGCAGCTACTAAGTCAGTTGCATTATAATCAATATATTTATATTTTATGACTTTGGACAATAATTATAATTGTTTATAAAAATTAAATCTACGTGTAGACAATTGCAATAAAATTCATATCATTTAAAATATGCCTTTTATAAAATACGGTATAAATCGAAAAGCAATTCACTTTCGCTTAAAGTCTATTAAATTCTATGAAGTGTTTAGATCTTGTTATAAAATTTAACGTAACTTACGAGATTAGCTTGTAATGTAAATAGTTGAATTTAAAAGATATAGAAAATATATTTTTTTAGAATGATAATAGTAAGTAGGAAAGATCTATTAATATGAATATGTCTTAATAAGTGTATATAACGCTTGAAGACTGAAAAAGTGGATAAAGAGAAAATGACAAATACATTTAAATTAAAGTTGATTTTTGTATCAAAATGACACACTTCTTAAATTTTAGTTTTTCTTTCAAAGTTTTCTTATTCTACATTTTGGTCTTTAACCTGCAAATCAAAGTTTCGCTAAATAATTAGGCATAAAACCTAATTATTTTGTTGTATTACAAAACTAATTGTTTTATATAAGATGCTTTGATAAAAGCTGAATTCGACCAAACTTTAACAACTTTTATCGAAAAGTCGATAAAAACTGTAATAACTCGAAAAAATGGCGTTCTCTTGGTCAGTATTTTGAACATGTATTTTGTTGTATTTTGAAAGCATGGTTGAGGGGGAGGACACGACTAAAAATATTAATGTTACTCCTTATCATGTTTAGTCGAGTCCAGTCTTACCTATATTAAAATTATATTTAATAATTAAATCATTATGTTTAACGCACATTACATCAGTGTTATTATCATTTTTAAATATAAAATATTAGCTATAAAATATACTGTTTACTTGTTATATTAGCGCAAAGTTTTAACTCAATAAGTGTATACTTCTCAAGTTTATGTATAACTACGGTTGTGGTAGATTTTAACTACATATTCATTTAGTATGTACCTATATATAAATTACATAGTTGTAAGATTTTTTTTGCTACTGCACTATTTTATGTTACTTGGAAGTTGTTCAGAATGGAATAATTTATTTATTATAAAATACTTTACGAATTCTCGTCACGTAATGTTTTGAGCAAAATCCACACAGTTTTTTTAGGTGTAAGTTACTTATCTCACTTTTCGTGTGTAAAAAAAAAACATATTATACAAGTATCTTATGTTTTATTACGATTGAGATGCACGAGAGTTAAATATACATAGAAATGTAATCGTTAAGGTAGATAAATATAAGAAAGGCACTTCTGCCAACGTGATAATATAATTTACTTTAAAGGCTCATGCTCAGCTTTTACATTGTTTTATTATAATTTCAGTGATATTATTATTTTTTGCTTATGTAAATATTGATAAAAGTAAAGTATTCTATCAACACTCAACACCGATGTAAGAACTGAATGTATATTTATTGCAACTGCCATCCGCTATGGTTGTGACAGTCTTGAAGTCTGTGTCTGTTTTGCTGTTTAGGTTAAAATTGTTACTGCCGCTAAACTAATTCTTAACTCTACAATATCTCGTTATAAAATGGATCCTACATTCTGTACTCGACAGATTGTTGTGAATGTTGAAAGAATTCGTATTCTCCAATCGTTCGCGCTTATAGATCGGCTATGTAGCAGTTGGAATTTCATATAAACTGTACTTAAGCGTCAGGCATAAATATGTGAGTTGCATAAGGTTCAGAAACTTTTAGGTTTGGTTTACAACAACTTGGATTCTTTGTTTGATGTCAACCGTTGTTTTGTTGTCTAATTGCATTTGTAGGTCCTTTTGTTTTGTAAACATTTACGGAGGGTTTAGTTTTGTACGAATTTACCGAGGTCACGACAGACGGCAATGCGGCATCCATGCTTAGTGGCGTTACCAACTGCCCGTACAGGCGCTTTGCTTCAACTTTTTTAATAAGAACTGGTCGCATTTGGAACACATTGCCGTCGTCCGTGTTTCCTGAGAGCTACAACTTAGACATCTTTTAGAAACGAGTTATACCTTTCTAGGCATCTTACGTGATTCATCATTGACAGTATCTCTCATCTCAACTTTCCATCAGGTGGGATGTCGTCAAACGTAGGCTTATTTAGCATTAAAAAAAGGAAAAACTATTTTTAAGGTCCCATTCCTCCCATCTCGAACTCGATTACGAGGAATCGAGTTGAAAACCAAACCACATAATTATCAGTTCTGCTTCCCTTGAAGCTGTAAAAATATCAATTTCTTTTCAACCTTCAACATGGGATATCTGTAAATAGAGTAAATCAAGTAATTACTTTAATCGTTTGTCTGTGAACCAGGCCTAATTCTCAAGAATTTTCCAACTTTTCAAGAGTTTATACACAAAATTAAGGTTTTATTTTGTGTATAATTATAATCGCAAGCATACTCGTATCTTTAAGTAATATTCACTTATAGGTATATAAATCATTTATTGTTGCATTACATTTCTAGGAACTTACAAATTCAGTCAGCTTTTACGTGAAAAGACAGAATTTTAACTCAAATGAGCGAAGCGAGACTTTTACCTTTGAAGTGAACGTTTTAATTACAGTACTCTCGTATTACTGCGTATTTTCAGCATTTATTTCACATTTTCTGATAATAATGAAGCTAGCAGAGAATTCAACCATTTTGGGATTGCGCCTGTTAGTTAATCAAAATATTTCTGATATAAGGGTGAACGACGTGTTATTTAAGTGGTTGAACATTTTCCGTATTTAACGATGTGGGAGTTTAGTTACAGACAGCTTATTTAACGTACGAAACCTCTTTGATGTGATTATTTCACTGTGTTTGTAAGCTCCTACATTAAACCACCCACTGATGTTACTCGTATATAAGAAATAGAAATGTTATATGTAGCCTTTAAGCCCGTTACAGATGTAGCTACGTATAATACATATTGATTTATTTATTTATTATCATGTAGACAAATGTTTGAGTATTCTATAAGTGAGTTAGACTTGAATACATACTCGTACATACGAGTACTATATATCAACGTAGGCAACCCATATCATCTTTTCTCTTGTCCATAGTTTTTGCCATATATTTCTGTCTTGAGTTTGCGTCCAGGGCTTTCCTGTGATAGCTATGATGTCATAGATATATACCGAGCAATAGTAGGTACTTCCATAATATGATCATCATCATCTCAGCCATAGGATGTCCACTGCTGCACATAGGCCCCCCCTTTGGACCTCCATATAATAATACATAATATAGGTATAATTAAATTATACTTCTGTTGCACGACTTCGAAATACTACGATGAGCGTTATCCATCACTAAGCTAGGCAGTCAGTAGGTACCTTATACTCATGTATGGAAGACGATCGATGTCCTTCAGCAGGAGTTCACGCCTGCAGTACCCGATGTTCAAATGTTAGACGTACTTCGTTAAATAGTTATGTCTGCGATGGGCTTTAAGTAGATTAAAATAGATTTGTTGTACACCAATTTAATAATAGTATTTAAGTAGCTGTTACGGTTTTTAACAGTTCTGAATCTCGATGTTGTACGAAAAGAATTTCAAATATTGATGTAATTTTGACTATTTAATTACTACCATGTAATCAAATAGAAAATAAGAATTACGTTGGTGGTTCACAGAGATCTAAACTCTACTGACAGAGAAGACAGTCATATATTATAATGTCATATTTTGATCATTACCATGGAAGAATGACGTTTGGAGTAAAATCAAACGAATCTAAAATGTTGGGTTGTCAGTTAAAATGGGTTTTTTCATGTTCGTTACCGCCACCGTGTGAATAAGATAGGACTTAAGCTGAATAAAGCAGAGGTTACGAGACCTTAATTACACGACTGACGACTCAAAAATTAACGCGCGTTTAGCCTTTATCATATTAATAGAACTGCGAATAATTTTTAATTTAAGGCAATATACCCACGGAATGTTAAGCCGTTGCTTTAACCTGCTCCGTCACTCTAAAGAGGCGAAATACTCTAGTAGGTATATGTGTTGGCTATAATTATTGGTCTTTTGGTTTGATTTATATAAAACACGTTTTACTCGCTGTACTGTAGCCTATGTGTTATTCCAGGGTCTAAGCTATCTCCATGCCAAATTTCAGCTCAATCGATCCACCCGTTTAGGCGTGATGAAGAAACAAACACACACGCACAAACTTTCATTATGATTAGCTTTTCAAAACTTTATCTTGAACGAACGGATGGTAGCATTGAACTTTGCCAAGTTAGTTACAACAATTTGAGCTTATCTTGCTCTGCTGCCTATAGATTAGATCTCTGTGACTACTATTTTTTCTTAACGTGGTAACTATTTACAAAATTGACTCACAAATCTCATAATTCGAGTTTGTTTAGCATTTACGAGAATTTAATAATAATATCTAAAATTTATACTTTTAAATGTTATGTATAACAATAGGTACATTTGTTAAGTATATCAGAGAATTTAGTGTTCATGAAAACGTAGTCTGTTTACTTGAGGATTCTGGTTTGTAAAGCCTGCATGTTTGGTTTAAGGTTGCGTTTTGAGTGGTTAATTGAATGGTCAGTTATGCGACTGGTCGCAGGACGCGGTTGTAATTTAGTCTAGCCGCACGGTTACTGCGAATAGCAATCGTCCGGCTCAACCTACGTCTGGTCGTCCGTTTGTGCAGCAATACACTACAGTACATGATAAAATCTGCTGTAACTTCGTCAGTTTCGTTAAAATTTCTGTAAAATATTTCGTGCCTTTTATGCCACAAGTGGTCAATTCTAAATTTACTAAGATTTTGTTGTTAATTTTTATGACTTAAGATTGTGATATTTTTTTTATAGACCAAATTATGTATTTATTGTTTGGTTTTATAATATTTTGACTTAGCGCCAGTTTCGCGTTTCAAGCGTAGCGTAACTTCCAAAAACCTGTAGCAATTGCTACGCTGCGTGCTACGATGCTACGCGTTAATATAGAGGTAGTTTTGGTAGGGAGTTTGTTGCTTTACCTATTATTATTTGATTTGTAATATGTCATCCAGACATGAGTTTACTATAACACTTTAAACTTCCGCGATCTGAACTCATGTTAATTTTATTAATCGGGACTTATCGCGTATTTTTATTTATATTAGTTTTACATAAATCCTGCTACCCATAGCACGGGTCTAGAGCCTAGTTTGGGTAGCAGGTTTCTTCAATATATTCTGTATTTCTGTAATGCCTTTTATTGAATAAAAAAAATATTATTGAAAATAATGATTTTGTAAAACTAACATACATAAAATTACTCGATAAGTCCCGAATAATAAAATTAACATGAGTTTACTATATCATATATTTGGAGATTGTATAACTGTGTTGACGAATGTTATTTTTTATGGCCAAAAAGTCAGTGTAAATAACTTTTATCGAAATCTCGTTAATAAGATTCGTTTAATAGTTTATTGAATATTAGGAGAACATAAGATATTTTTTTCAAATTTTACTTGTAAATGTAGATTTTGTCTCAGGATTCTCGTTGGTGTTCTTCATTAAAAATGTGGAAACATTGTGTTGTTTTATTAATCAACATTAAGCTGCGTACGCACGTAAGAACAAACGCAACGACTTGGTTCGCAAGTGTGTAACACTAACGAACCGAGTGTTCGATGTTCGATAGTGGTACAAATTTGAGCGTGCGTGCGCGGCTTTATAAGCCTTCAAGTGCTGGATTGTGAACCCTATTTTATTTTTTTTTGTCAGACGCACGCACAAGCAAACGCCACGCGTGATGGAAAGTAGAAGTAAGTAGTTACTGTCGCATATTATACACTTCTGCAACATTAGAGGTATTCGATTTTGAAAACTAGTGAAACTGCTCCCACCACCACTAACTACAACCTTTTTTTTGACCCAGTAAAATCCGTTACGCATCATCACCCCAAGCCAGGGGGCGCGGGGCGGTATGTGGGTCTCCCCCGCAGAAGATGGGCGCGGCGGGGATACTCACTAAAAAGCTGGGGTTCTTGCGGGACGCCATAATGCCGGGGCAGCGGGTATGCCGAAGCACTCATCCGCGGCTCTACCTACCACATACCCCTAGCTCCACCTACTACTACTACTTTTGTGGACTTGCCGACGCGGTGTCTCCCATTGCCGACGCAATTTATTATTATAATATGCCTAATGCCTAATGAAACCCACTGCAGGGCAAAGCTCCTTACCCTCCCACAAGTTCGGTCTAGGGCTATGTACGTCCATCCTTATGGATGTGAGTCGAGTACATCTCGAAATCTCTTCCTTGGTCTGCCGCGTGGCCGTTTGGTAGTGGTCATTCGGTTGTTATTTCGACAAGTAGTCGAATGTAAAACGTAACATGGTTCAATAAATTTGATAACCTGGCGTTATCCTAAACCACAAAATCACTTTTCATTGCCTTAAAGAATAGAGTCTCTGACTCTGACAGTGTAAGTAGGGTAACCTGTTCTGTTGGAGTATAAATCCCAACTATTATGGTATTTAGCATTTTCAAAACTCCAGAGTAGTTTAAATACTAGAGTAGGTACTTATATTTTTCTAGAAATGAGCTGTAGCTAGGAAAATAGGGGTTTTAAATAAAATAACAACCTGCTCTGTATACACATAATAATATATTTAACATTAATATTTCAGATGATCTACACATAAATTGTTACAGAATCGGTGCGTTACTAACAAACGTACATCAGTATAATTTTAATAATACTGCTATTTAATAACACTTCACTTGTTTTATATAGATATATTTGTGCTTTTATATTTTAACTTAGAAAGGACAAATTTAAATTGCAAATCTTTACAAAAGGAACAATTCGGTAATATATTTGCCTTACTAAATATATAGATTTTTTATTCGATTGATTAATAATTATTCAAAAGATTAATTATATTATCAATAGATGTTTAGCCAGATGTCCTTTGCCTTTGAAACCTTTTCTTGTAGAACGTGGAATCGCGCGGTTTTCTGACCCTTTCATCAGTGTCCATCTCACCATCCTTGTATCAGTCGTTAGTCATCGGTCCACAGCGTTTAAAGTCTATACTTCGCCTCTCTGACCACAAATAGCGAATAATTATTACCGTAGAAGCCCCTGCTTACACAGTAAAAAGGAGAAGTGTTTTTGTATTATTTAAATAGACGCTCTCATACATAACAACACGCGTCGATATAAAAACATAACACGACTGACACGGCAATGATTTCAGTTCATGGCATCTTTAAATTCGTCCTTTCCATCAAGGTCTATGAAAAAGCAGATTTGTAAAGCGAAAACAGTATCCATCCGTCCAGCTTTAGGTCGTCTCCACTTATAATAAACACAAATTCCATAGACGAATAACATTTAGGATCTTTATATTAGTATCACTATACCTATATATAGTTTACGTGCATTAGCTAGTCACAGTCTAAGGTACTGGATAGGTTCGCATTGTAATAGTTTAGTGTTCACTAGTTATGATTTTATCAGTAGTAATAATAAGAGATAAGTTACTGGTAAATATATTTTAAAGCCTTAACATGGTGAACCAAATATTGTGATAATATTGTCTTTTTTTTTTTTTTAATGGCAAACGCCTTTATTGAGATAACAAACTAACAATATATATAAATATTGTCTTTGATGTGCATATAAATAAAGTTATTTCAGAGGCATTGATTTGAATCAATATCCTTCATTGGCCTAAAATAGAAATGAAAATGTTATTATTGAAAGCTTTTTTAGGTGGGAACTTGCCTATATGTTATTATTACAACTAAAAGCATAGCTGTAGACACATCACTAAGACATGGATGTAGATGTAAATATTTTAAAGCTTTCAAGGCAGTCAATTATCCCCATACCTTAGATCGTGACTAACTCTTACTTGTTACAATTCACGCTCGTGTGAAATACTCCCTTTCAATTTAAAGGGACGGTCGTGTATTTTTACCTAACCTTTTCCAATAAAGTTTATCTCATATTACACATATTTTTATAGAAAATATAAATAGATTCATTTAAAATAAGATACAATTAAGGCATATACAGTGGTAATAGTAGATTTTACCTCAGTTATAGGCCATGGCATGAAAATGATAGTACAGGCAGTAATTAGGTATCAATTGACAGATTAGGGTGATTTTTATTCAGGTTTTCAAGAGAAACTCCACTTGTTCTGTAAAATTCAAAGGAAACTTAAAGGAATTTACTGATTTCTGTATAAATAAAATTGAAAATTGTAAAGGTATTTTGTTTTATTGTAAAATAATCAATTGATCAGTATTTATGGCACGACGAGATAAAAATTGCTACGAGCATATCAACCTAATAAGTGAAAGTAACGATTATATAGGGAAAAATATCCAGCAAATTAAACTTTTCAATTGTTTTCCCAGCGTTTACGATATTTACTTACTCGGATTCCAGCTAAAGAATTTATTTATTAAAAACATTGAAGCATTTTAATAAATTTTGAATTTCATTCCATTTGAATTTTTATAACATCGAAGTCTGCCATAACTTTAAAAATCACCCTGTGTACATTGTATATAAGGTGTAATAAAAATAACGGGTTTATGATTAATTATAGATAATAATAAAACAGGTTTTACCTGAACTTTGAATAATATGTAATATTACGAACACTCAATAATAGTGACTGTAGTATGTTAAAATACTTGACTAGACATCTTGAACCGATAAAGCTATGAAATCTCTATCTACTTAAAATAACGAATACAGTGTCTCTCAATATAAATATAAGAATATATATTTGGATATCAAATATCATTTTAAATATATACTTCATAGAGTTATATAATATGTTTATTTATTATAATATTTAATATAATAACATCTATCTACTAATAGTAAACGTGTTTAATATATCAATAGATATGGTACGTAATTGGTAGTATAATTTAAATGTAATATAATTTGGCATTTTCGTAAAGTTTATCTATTTTGAGCCTTACCGAGGCGTACCATAATCGTATTATCAACGTAGTGTGAATTTTCTATATCATTTTTAGCCATAAACATTGAATCGTGTTCCGACAAGATATTCAGTAAACCCAGGAAGGAGTTTCCTCCTTCATCGATTACTCTTCGGCAATATCACTGGTGCTAAGGACATCTAGGTATAGGCGATGATAACCGCTCATCATTAGGTGGGCTGTGTATTGGCGTGATGTAGCACGCTCTAATTGGCTGAGACTACGACAAAAAAAAAGTAACAGGAAAGAGAGTTTCTACAAAATGTTTCATAAATAGGACCCAAAATATATTTTATTCAATGCAAATGAATGAAAGAGTCTAATTCTGTAGCAGTGTGACTTATACGCCCCCGTCATTCTCAGTCACACCTACGAGTAAATGTTTTGACATATACACAAGCCCAGTCATTTTCATGGCCACTCTACCCTTCCAACCAAAGCGAATAGTGGCTGAAGATTGGCCAAAATACAGAACGACTCCCGCATTAAAAAATAATATACTCGTAAATAGGTTAAAAGAAGATAAATATTATATAGGATAGAATTTCAGATATTTGTCATCTACGTACCGCCCCACATTCCGAAGACTTCGCTGATTTTAATCATGAATGAATTCACGAAAGAGGAAAATGTAATTTACGTTAACAATACGATTACGCGTTGTGTGTAAAGGATCTTAAAGGTGCTAAAAATGTTACCCTCATGACCCCGTAAGATAGAGAAACTAAGGTTATTAATAAATATATAATATTAAGGTTGGTCTCCACAAGTGAGCATTATGACTTTAGTTGTGTCAAGTATTTGTCAATATTATACTCGTGTTAATTAGGATGGTTCTAATATGTATTGACCGTATATAAATTACCAAATTTCAGGCCTGATATAATTTAGCTGAGAAAGTTACATAATATTATGATTACTGACTCTTGGGTAAGTGACAATATATAGCTCTGTTTAGAACTTAAAAACACAATACTAAAAAATTTTAGTCAAAACTAATACCCCAAGATGTGTATTTTTATCGCCTCTGTGTTACTAACTTAATTCAATGTTATTTAAACAAATAATTCAATCACAATATTCAATTAGGGAGACACCTTTTTCTCTATGTAGATATGTAAATTGTAACGTTTGGTAAAACTTTGGTACATCAAGCGCAGTATTCGTTAATTTCATTCCAGGACCTATTTAAATATATACGAGTTATTAATACATAATCACCTACTTAATAATATTGTGCAAATTGCGAAATGTTACACACACTGGTTAAAACTGCTTGGGAAATGCGTACAATTTAATATAAATTCTGAAAGCAATTGACACACAATTCAAAGCGTTCAGTACAGTATTTTAGATTGATATTTCAAAATTCGGACAAGATGTTGTGTGTTGTTCCATCCTTCTATTCCTGTAAAAGGCAACATGATTTAAGACTTTCTATACGCATTAAGGCACATCAAAACATTAAAAATAAAATGATCATAAATGCATGCAAAATAATGCATGTGAATTATTTTCAAAAAAATGTAGAGAATGCATGCAAAATTTCAGCGCAATCGGAAACTGGAAATTTTATCAATTAAACTTGCAAGATTTAACTACAAACAGACAACGAAAAGGTGAAAGTAAATAAAGTTGTAATAAATATATTATAACGTAGGTGTAATTATTTATTATAGTATAATTTATAGGTATATATATTGAGTAGCACCAAAGCTGTAATTTTCACTATCAAGTCGGGCGTGAAGCCATCATTTACCAAACATTATTTATTTCACGCCCTTAAAAAAGGTTTGGCCAATATATTCGGAACCATTAATTTTTAATGTTAAGTGAAACTTGGCACATGGCACAACATGGCTCATTTAATTTAATAGACGTTCAGAGTCATATTTGGTTAAAGACTAATGAAGCCACAATGGTAAATTACTTGTTTTAACAATTTTAAGGGTTGGATTATTCAGGAATATTCGATTACACTATATTTTAGATTTCGTCCGAAAATAAAATTCCCTTATTCGTTATATAAGGTTTTAAAGTTCGAATTAAAATGTGTGTTTCGCTTATGCTTGAAGTCGGATAAATAATTTTTCATTTTTTAGAAAACATACGCATTTTTACAAGCTTTTATTTACTTCCAACTGTTCGTTGTCTGTCTGTCTGTAATTAAATCTTGCGGGTTTAATTTGATCCACTTCCCGTTTTCCGTTTAAGCTGAAATTTTGCATGCATGTATAAATCGGATGACAATGCAATATTATTATGACATCGAGCTGAACTGATGATGGACCTGGAAGGTACTTTCAGGAAGGAACTTCGAAATAAACGATGCATCCCTATCGAGGTTGGGCTCTATTGATTCGTCTTAACGAGTACTTTGGTGCTAGATGCTATGTGCTAGAGAAAAAATCACTTGTTTTAGATTGCGTAACTCGTATAAATTCAATCTAGATACTTACAGGATTACTTTTACGTGGTTTTAGTGTGCAAGTGTTTGCAAGCTGATCGCTGGGAGCAAATTAATCCTTTGGCTGAGGTTTTACGACCTCGCACTTGCCAGGCGTAGCCGGGGTCGGGTCATCGTTGAACAGCGGGTTCTTCACCTCCATTTCTCCTGTCTATAGAACAAACGTTAGTTTAGCATCTATTTTATAATACTATTTCTTTATTCATCCTACCTACATTACTTTTATACCCCCCCTACCCTACCCTACCCCCCCCCCCCCCCCACCTATCCCTCCTACCCTATATTACTTTTTACCTTTGACTGCGATCTCGCGTGACGTTAAGCGAAGCTGCGACCGAAGATGGTAGCAGACTAAACCGAGAAGGCGGGATAAATGCCTCCCGTTTCCCTTAACATCATGCCGGAACACGCTCAGAATAAAGAAAGACAGAAAGAATATATTTATTTGTTACACACACATATATTATTATATTATACAATAACCGCTGGCGTTATGGCACTTTTATACATTTCGTTGTAAAAACTCTATATAAATTATATAAGGTACATTCGATTTGTAGTGATTATTCTCCAAACATCCCTTATTTTAAACTGTGATCTGTCCTCTGCCTGTCACACTACTTCATTTCCAGCTGATATTATGTGTATATGTACGAGTATATAGATATGCGAATATATAGATGTGTATGGCTGGCCTGATTGGGCTGAAATTCTGGTATGGATTTTGGAAAACCACAGCGGGTTAGCACACAAAAGTGCAGAAATGCACCACAAGAGGCTAGAGAAGAAGAAAATTCTAGGTGCACTGCGCCAACGCTTCTACTTGAGAATCATAAGATGTTAAGACTCTTCAGCCAAGTAATTTCACTACCTACAGTGCCCTCCTACCGAAGCACAGTAATGTTTGCACATCACTGCTCAGGCGTGAGAATAACTGGCACTGTTGGGGTACCCACCTGGTCGACCTCCTGCAGGGCATTTTATCCCTTTATTTGGTCAGCTATATGAAAAACTGCCCAATAATAATAATAATAATTGGGGTTTATTTAATACTCCAACAGAACAGCTTACCCTTCTTACACTGTCAGAGTCAAATCACAATTCATAGGTTGTGTAGCCAACGACTTGCTCCTACTTACATATCTTATAGGAAACAGCCTGGACCCACAGTTTTACGTGCCTTCTGAAACACGGTAGTTCTTTGACGGTAGCGTCCAAGCGAATCTTTATTAGCCCAATCATTAATGAGGTGTAAAATGTTTAAGAAACGGCCTATTTCAATGTTGTAAGCTTTTGATTTTACAATAATGATGAGTAATACGATTTTTTTTGTAATTGTAATAGTGTTTTTCAAATCTAGTAATGTAGGTACGTAGCTTATAGACAGCCTGGAATAATTAATACAGTTGAAACTTAACAGCTGAGAAACTCAGGCGTGTTATTCAGTAAAACCATTAAGTTTATCTATTCTACCTTCGTCACAAGTGTCAATGTTAAAGGTCACAGAATTAATTATCACATGTCAAACGCCACCGACATCGTTTCCACCTCAGAGCGCACCCGCTGTTGATTCTAGCTGGGAAATCAACTCCCAAAATCTCCGTGCATTTTGTAGGTATTGGTTATCGTCCGCCAATACTGAAATTGACGCTTAATTTACGGGACCGATAATTGGACTACAGTGAAGCAAATTGCGCCACTCCACTCATCGAAGTGCTCAGTATTGAATTATTTATGCGGTCCAAACTACATTATCTTGGAAAATGCCTTCTTAAATTATGTTTGTATTGTAAATAAAAAAGTGTTATAAATTATGTACATTAATAAATTTTTAAATTCACTTTAGATCTGACAAGCTAACTCTTTATTAAACACCTTCTTTACAAAAGGATTTACTGAACATTAAATACATTATCTGATATTAAAAAGTGAGTGGGCGCTGTGTTTAGATAAGAGTTAAGAGACCAAGCCGAACAGAAGTTTCTTTGAACTATTGCTTAAGGCTTTAATTTCTCAAAGTGTACTACAAAAATTTTTCTTATGAATATTTCTCAAATCTTATGCCCTAAGCAAATCACATAATTAGATATTTAGTGAAGACTCTGCATTTTGTTCGTCACGTTTATATCAGACAATATAGGATGTATTCGCTTCCGTTGGTGACAATATATTGGAGTGGCAGCGTTGTCTACGAGTAGGACTGGTGTACAGATATAATATGCGTTTTGTTGTAGAACCAGTATTATTAGAAAAAGCAAGTGATAATGATGTTCAATAAAGAGTAATCTAGTCTAAATAACATACCGTAGCGAATCCTGGGCACTCGTACACGGTGTAATCACCTTCTTCGTTTTCTTCTTCGGACTCCGGATCGGATACTGAGCCGTTGCGTTGCTCCATTCCATTCCTTAACACATTTTCGATTACATTACGTGAAAAGTACATCAAATCTAATAAATCACACAAGTTTTTAAATAGTTACAGTAAGTCCTAATATAGAACTAATTAATAGGAACGGTGACTAGGTCAAAGAAATTAGTCAGTAGTTTCAAAAATAAAAAGATATTAGATTCGTATTTTGTGGTTTGTAATACAACGAAAAATGGCTGAAATATAATGCTTATAAATTTTTGGGTGGGAATGCGCTACGTTACAATTCAGTGCAAATTGATAATAAAATGATAAGCTCAAACATTTTATTATCAAAAATAATACATACGAACAAAATAATATATACGATACCAATATTTTTTATTGATCTACTTTATGGAAACATCAATGGTACGCCAAAATATAAACCATCATTGTATCATTTTTTGTTGTAAAATAGTCAAACAACCAAAAGAATGAATACAGCAAGTGAATAGAATCTTGAAGGGTAGGCAACGTACCAGCATTATTGCAGGTACCCATAAGTAGCCACTCACCATCAGGTGAGCCATTTACTTGTCACACAACACATTAAAAAATAAAAATCTTAAAGATTACCTTTCCATGGCAATGATCTGCTGTTTCTGGTGCTGGTAATGGTACATATGAGCGGAGTGCGCGAGCTTCCTGTCTCCTGAGCTGTCGATGGTCGGGCCAGTGACGCCGTAAGCTGGGTAGTCTACGTCTGCGGCCGCCTTGGCTCTTTTAGACAGCCTGATACACAAGAACCAAATTAAAATAATAACTGATCTACAAACTCACCACCTACCCATGTAAATATCATTATTTCTCTCCCTGCAAGGTTGTCTGGAAGAGATCGCTTTTAGCGATAAGACCGCCAATTCTTACACTTATGTCGTGATTTTGTGTTATAGTTTTAAGTTTTCTGTATGTTTGTAGTGTTTCAATAAAGAGTTTTCTATTTTATTCTACTGATCGAGATGATGACATTTTCCACGTTAAAAGAAAAAATTAAAAACCTTTCAAATTTACATATAAAAAGTTAAGAACAAACACATTCGTCTAAGATTCCTACATAGCTTATTTTTGTTTACTTTTCATTGATTAGATACCACTTTATTGATAGCTAACAGAAGAGGTGATAACGGTTCTAATAAAACATATTTAAGTAGTCGCTCTATTAAGTGTGGCCAATTAAAAAACGCTGCATCAAAATAGGTTCTCACGTTTCAGAGCTACGGAGTCACTGATTAAGAACTGTTATTTACTGTAGGTCAACTAATATTATTACACCCTACTTTTCGCATCATGGGGTTAAGTAATTTGTTTAAGTGGCAATACGAGATTCATCAATATGGTAGGGATATAAGTCCTGCTCATTCCTAAATCTTACACGTTTGGTGATGATAAAAAGAAAAAATAGTTAAACCTATCAGCGTTTTACCCATAATTTTGCTATTCTTTATTCAGCTTGAAATGAAAGCAAGAAAAGCAAAATTACCAGGTATATCAGACTTAACAACGTAATGATGTCTAAGAACGACCAAACCATTAAATTATGTAATGCCAAACTGGTTGTAAACTGAAGGTTGCAAATTAAACTGATTACAGTCGATCAGACTTAGTAATGAAGACTCATGATGCCCTTATAACTAGGTACTGTATTCTACATTTTAAATTACATGTCCACAAATTTATTTCCTCCCTCGATAAAAAAGTTATTTGTGCAACATGTGAGAAAAATTGTTTTTTGCTGTAGGTACCGAGTTTAATTCATTCAAATAAGAGACTGCTGAGCGCAGTGAGTGACTTAACAGTACGAAACATCAAAAAGACTTTCTCACGAGTTGAACATACAGCTTTTCACCTCGAGCGCTCGAAAACTTTAGAGGTGATGTTGTAATAAAACAATTGACCTAATATTATGAGTTTCTGAAGATACCATTCTAATTTATTTTCTGTGAAAATTGTGTTTGAAATTCTAAATCACTTTGCCTCACATGTGAGCAAAAACGGCTTTTGCTGCCTGAAATCGATGACCAAAGGCTCTCTTTTTGCGCGAGAGTGGTGAAAACTTATTTCCTTGATTTATTATTGCTTCCGCCCCAGTGCTCCTTTGGGTCATGTACAGAACAAACTATTACAAAGAGAAGAGCTACATAAGTTCTACAAACTTTCGCAAAGAGACGTAGTGGAGTGTAAACGGGTTAAGGGTCAATGTGGAAATACGATATCAATAACAAAACTAAGGTTCGGATTATTTTGCGCTCAATAGCCCGAATATACCTATTTTGCTACAGACTCGTCCATTGCGAGATTAAACACGAGAGAGAGTAGCTATATAAGATCGAGCAGAACCAGTGGAAATAAAAAAAAACTATTAAAAAACAAGCTTTTATTATTATTACCATCTAGCACCAAAGTACTCGTCAAGACGAATCAAATGAACCCAAACTGATGGGGTTGCGTCGTTTAATTACGGAGTTCCTATGAACACCTTCCAGCTCCATCATCAGATCAGCTCCATGTCATAATAATATTGCCATCCGATTTATACATGCGTGCAAAATTTCAGCTCATTCAGAAACAGGGAAGTGGATCAAATTATACTTGCAAGATTTGATTATAGACAGACAACAGACAGGTGAAAAAAATAAAAGCTTGTAATAAAAGAACATCATTGTTCAGTAAACTAAACTATAGGAAACGTTCGGCGTATTTCACTGAGACTTATCTATTTATGTAGTAAATGAAAATCGAGATATTAAGAGCCTTATGGTAGACGAATTTTGAAATATAAATCTTCAAGGCACCAGTGAATAAGTACTTTTCCTGGCATCTTACGTGATTCATCGCCGACCACGTCCGCACTTTCAACCAGATGGGATTTTGCCAAACATAGGACTATTATTTAATATAACACATACAGAGGTAAAATTTACTTATTCGTAGAATTTACTCACTCTTAGAAAATACTTATTGATTTTTTTCTAACTTTAGATTTTTTTGTTATTTTTAGTATTCTTAGTGTAAATGAAGGGTTATTAACTTATCAAAAATATACACACCATACGTGTCTTTTGATGTTTTTCGAATAACTTTATTATCTACCCATTTAATAGCTAACTGAGAAAAATAATATATAATTGTCTAAAATCTAACACTGGACAAAGAAACAATTAATAAAAGTAAATTCATTAAATTAATAATTAACAATTCGTTACAAGTTAATATGGTGCGAGATGGGCGGTCGCACGCTGACACAACGCCCTTATTTACAATTGCAATGACACCAAGGTATACAAAACAAAGCCTTTCTTGCCTCGATCAATAAATTATGAAAGAACTGAAGACCCGACTCATAGTAGGCAATACATAGTGGGTGTATACCTAGTAGTACTCATAGTAAATATTTAAAAATGAATAATTAAGGTAGTTTTATTAAAAATAAAGTATTTTTGTTTAAAGTTTCTCGTCCTTTGTTTTTAGATGCAATAGACCCAAACAGCCTCAAGGGTCTTTAAAGTCAAAATATAACATCACTCAAGAACTGAAAACATGATCATTCATTGATTTCTTTCTAGAAAAAATATTAATAGAAAATATAAGTAATTTATTTCCAAAGTAATAAGATAGCTTCTATCAGAAGCACAAAGAAAGAAAGTAGTGAAGTTAGATAGTTTATGAGTTTGATTTGCGAGTTTCTGAAATATAAAGACCAATAATAGGAATGCGGGCTACAGGTCGTGTGTGGAATGCATTGTTGGCATATTTCCCGAGCAATACTACAACATGAGAATTCTTAAGACTTTCTTCTAAATGTATTTTTTTTTTATACTTGGCTGTATTTCCACTTATAGGTAATGTATTAATTCTCTCAGAGTCCGTTTTTACATTAAGGCTATACAATAAAACTCGGTTACTAAAACTCTGATTTTTCGAGCAGGTTCATATCGGAAAATCGAGGTAGGTTATAATATTTTTTTTTTAACTTTGGAATTATTTTCCGATTGGCTCCCATGCTACGAATAAAAACGTGTGTCTCTTACTAAAAGCGAGCTTGTAATTTTTTAAATTCACTTTTTCATTTAATTTATTTTATTATTCAGCACAAAGGTAGGTTAGTCCTAGCGTTGTGCTGAATTATAATACTAAAGTAGCATTTTCTATCAGTTGACCTGTTGTTTCTTAAGTTGTCATTATTGTCGTGCTTATAGCTTCGTGCACATGCACAAACATCAAACTATATGTTCTAGAAAGGTGTAATTTTTCACAGATTTAAGAAAAAGAAAGAGAAAAACGAAAAGGGGAGGGAATAAAGAAAATAGAATACTTTTTTAAATAATTTAGAGTACTTCCCAAGAGCTAAGGATGAACATTTTTTTTCCGGTTAATCCCATCATGTGGGATATCGTTGAATAGGTAGAAATTTTAAATTATTGAGGGATTACCAAGAAACTTTTTTTAATTAAGTTTTCTGTTCGAAAGATATTTAAGTTTAAAAGTTTTTAAGAGTCACCCACTTTGAAAACTAAACCAAACTACTACAGGTTTTCGAGCACTGAAAAAAATCAAGGATATGATTTCAACCATGAACATTCCAGAAAAACTATAACGGTTTCGGAGATATTGTCACTGAAAGATAATGCAGTTAATATTCGATTTACCAGTATGCCTTCACAGCGCATAGCCCGACTAGCGCTTGGCCTATATATTGTTTGAGAATTTGACTATGAACGTACTTACATTACACGAACTATAGGTAGTAGGTAAGTAGGCTTACCTACCTACTTTTACTTATATTTCACGAATTAGTATCGGTTACGTTACGATCGACGATCATGGTGAGTGTTTTCTTATAACCTAAATTATACACATAAATAAACGGCAAAAACAAACCCTGATTATAAATAAAAGTACCTATGCCTAATAAAATCTTCAAACATGGTGTCCGGCCAATCAATTATTATACTATACATACATTAATACCTACTATTGTACTATATACCTCTACATACCAACATACTAAGAAAGTTAACTAAATCACCTGTAGAATCGTCTACTATACAGCGGTCGACATTTGGTATGCGGTATGAGTCATGCAACAATGAAGTTAAGTTTCATTCATGAATGCTCTACGTAATGACGTCATTTATGTACTTGTGACTTGTAGATGGAGGATCCTCAAAATGTGCACAGTTTACTCTATGTTAGGAACAACCATCGACGTGACAATCAAAATAGAACCCGTCTTCGTGATTTTCTTTAAAAAAAACAATCGTCAAATCATGGAGAGGAGCTAGTTTAGATTGGCTCGTTCAAAATTTTACATAATATATTATGTAGCGTCAATGCGTATCGTCGGCGACAGCATACCTCCGATAATGGGTACTCTATGGTTGAGTCCTCTATGGGAACAACTTAAGGTATCAAGCTTTAAAAATAAATACCCTTATCCTCACTGGCCTCTTACGAGTACATCTATGTGGGTGAATCCTGAGAGACAAAATTTTACGTGTCTGGGGGAATAAACTACCCGTAACATAAAAATTCTACCCAAGGATATTTTTTTTCTGTTAGTTTAAGGTTTAATCTACTTAATGCATGATAGATATAAGGTTAAATCTAGCTGCAAGTATCTGAAAAAAAATGTTAAAGCCCTGAAATTTGATTACCATGGGGTGTCCCTTACACTTTTTTGGAACAAAATATATTTTTTACACCAATTTATAAACGGAATTTTATTAATTGTTGTGATCTTAGCTGTAAAGGGTGAACTGTTATATGATCAAAAAAATACGTGAAGACTGCACTCAGCGTAGTTTTAGAAAAAAACACAAATTTAGGTTTGTCCCCGGACAAAAAGTGATTCCCATGGCGCGCGACATAACTACCCACATTTCACAAACCACAAGACTTAGAAGTTTGTACTCACGCTGTTGGCTAACTTCAATTGCGCTCTAAACATCGTGAAGAGAGGTTGCTCCTCTCGTTGTTATAAACTGGATTTACGAAGGTGAGATATTGATTACCGTGGTTTTGGTTCCCTAGATCATTGATTACCATTTCCATGTTTAAAAATATTTTTTTATCCATTACGGTTTTTTGACTAGGGTGTGCAGTTAGGAAAAGGGTATTGTTTATCATATATTTTATTATTATTGGTCTATAATTATGGTATTTAAAAATATTGACAAAAAACTATACAATTTTGATTTCCATGGTACTGATTCTCGTGGCGTTTTACCACGGTGATCAATTTTCCCCTGAGTTTTCTTGCGCATTCTTTCACTTTTTACCCAACTACAGCGAAGCCGCAGGTATGGAAGTGATTTTGAGAGTTTATATTTGTTTATTTCATTATTTCAGATGTTTTTTTTTATATTGTATACATCAGATTTTTTTTTTATATTGTACTATAGTAGACAGCCGCTCTGGCTTATGCGGCACCATTATATCCCCACATTAAAATAAGTCGCTCAGCGAGCTATGGAGAGGGCTATACTCGGGGTTTCTCTACGTGATCGAATCGGGAATGAGGAGATCCGAAGATGAACCAAAGTCACTGACATATCTCCGCGGATCAGGAAGCTGAAGTGGTAATGGGCAGGCCACAGAGCACGTAGAGCGAATAGCTGATGGGGTCCAAAAGTTCTCAAGTGGCTACCACGGACAAGCAAACAACAAAAAAAGTTTTATATATGGAGGTCTAAAGATGAGGTTTATGTTCAGCAGTAGACGTCTTATGGCTGAGATGATGTATGATGAAAAAATAATACGAAACTATGGGGTGACTACAACTTCAGTCCAGATTAACCTAACTAATGATAAATGTACAATCTGATGACAGCTTCTGGAGTGAATACTGTCAGTGACTGTGATTGAGAACTTAATTTTATGTTCTAGGACTATTTATTCAATATTTTTACATTTTTTAAGACAGCAATATGTTGATTTTATTTAGTTTACATAATTATTATATAGAAAGCCAATATAGACCATTTTATACTTTATGTTTGGTGTGTATTTGTTTGGATCACCGTTTTTAATATTTCTATTTTATATGATTAGTATGTAGAGGTCAATATTTAAATAATAACATAGAATTCAAACAAAATAGTTTTAATTTTGATTCCCATGCCACACTTTATTGATTCCCGTGGCATCAAAAATTTAAATTTAAATATCTTCTGAACAAAACAAGTTATATTGATGCCTATTTGATGGATGTGCTTATAATTATGGGAAATTTGATGTTTTACATGTAAAATTCAATAATACTTTGATTTAAAATCTGTCACGGAAATCACTTAAACGCCCGATCTCAGGATTTACCCTACATATATGATTCAAGTAGAGACCGTAATAACGGCCCCACACTTCCTTGAATAGCTAATCAGTTAAGGGTGATATAGGATTGATCGTAGTCTTAAAACAAATGAATTGTGTTAATAAAGACGACACGCCCTACTCGTTAAACATATAGATTGTCAGAAAAAAAAAACAATTGGTTCTAACTTAATTAATTTAATGAAATGTTTGTATTCATAAATCACAGGTTTGAAAATAGAAATTTATTCCTAAAAAAGTACTCAAAGATAAGCCCCGCTAACGTAATCTCATATTAAAAGACACGCCAATTCATTATTCGAATAGTTGCTGTGATACCAAGACCTTGATACAGTCCTACGCGTTTTACTGCCCTAGCTACCCTGATACATAATTTGTTAAATTTTCTTCGCCCAGTAATTTTAATTGACAGTTTGCTTAATAAATCGCGGCTGAATTGGATAAAGTTGAGACACAAGACTGAGACAGCTTCACGTTGCTTTAGTTGATATTAGGTAATTTTTCCGAAAATCCACTTTTTTATAGTTTAAATTTTACGAAACTGAAGCCACGAAACACTGTTGACGTAAACGCTATCCTTCAAAAATCTTG
This sequence comes from Hemithea aestivaria, assembly GCA_947507615.1. Lineage (NCBI taxonomy): Eukaryota > Metazoa > Arthropoda > Insecta > Lepidoptera > Geometridae > Hemithea > Hemithea aestivaria. Next base: position 11,182,393 of record OX382323.1, read on the forward strand.
TAAAATTTGAGTTCAAAATATTTGACTGAAAACAGTGGATTGCACTGACTTTTGATTTGAAACTGAAACTCTTCATCTGACTCTGTATTCCTTAAATAAAACAATAAAACAAATATGGGCAGTTTCTTGTCAAGGGTTAATAACTTCCGAAAAGAGATTCGCGCTTCATCTTCTACCACATCACTACTTTTTTTATATCAAGTGAGACTTATGTATCGGAAGTCGGAACTCTCTCAGACAAAATATATTCCAGTCACTTTATCTTAAATAAATAGACCAAGCGCTAGTCTGGCGCAATGTAAGCTTCCGTAGTACTCAATAAATTTTAACTATCTTAACTTTCTTCAACTAACTACCTTAACTTTTATCAACGATATCTTTAAAACTAATAAAGATATCTTAACCTTCTTAAAGACGTATGTTTGTTACTTTTTCACACCTAAACGGGTGGACCGATTGAGCTGAAATGGTATAGAGATAGCTTAGACCCTTGAATAACACATAGGCATATAATACAGTGGGTGAAAGCGCTGGGCCCAGCTAGTTTTTTATATTGTTTTAGTTTTTAAGTTACTTTTAGTATATTTTTTGTGTTTCAATAAAGTGTTATCTATCTATCTACAACTAGGTGTCAAATGCCTTTATTGAAAAAAAAACGTGATTTACTTACGTGTACCATCCAATACCGAATCCGAGGAGGGCCATGACAACAGCAGCGCCGATAGCAGACATCACAGCTACACTGTAGAATGAGTTACCTCCATCGAACTCGATCGTTTCCGTGCGGATGTTCCGAGGCTTCTCCAGGGCGTATGGACTGTCTTCACCACTGTACAAACATGCATCAATAATTATATAGGTACCCAATAGATAGGAAAGATGACCAAATACTAGTTAGTCAACTTTTTGTATCGTTTATTCCCTAATTTCTTTAGACACCTCCTTCAAAGGAACTAATGGGACTTTTTCTTCCAATTACTTAGAAAAAGTACCATTACTTTCTTTAAAGGTCTAAAGGTACTAGGAATAAACGTTTTGTATTACATCACTTTTATATACCCATGTTCGCTTATGATTAGATGAATCATCATGAATTACCAAGTAGATATCGAAAAGCGCTAAACTAAGACATTATTGGCTTCATCTGTATTTTGTTTTCATTACGATATCATTTATTAATGTAAGAAGAAAATATATTAATTGGTTTTCGAATTACTAATGGTTCAGTTATCATAAAATCAACTGCAAGATTAAAGCACTCATGCCTATAATATTATCGATATAAACGTATCAGTTAGTGCGCTTCGCTTGCACGTGCGGCGAAGCGTAGAGTTTCTCCCTTCTGCTGTATGCTACTCAAAATAGAAAAGCTGTATAATAATTATGGCATGGAATATATCGTGATTTTTATCAAGGAAAAACATGAAGATTTTTCACAAATAGCTAAAGCGGGAAATCGCAGACAGCTTCCATTCTATTTCTATTAACTTTGCTCGACATATCTGACCGAATATTGATGCCGAATATATTCTAATTATAAAATCCCAAATCGGACCAGTAGGTATTTGTGCAAATCAAGTAGGGAGAACACGGGTATTGATTTTACCAATACATTGACTAACAAGATGGCTCCCGGCGGCTGCGGTTGCTATGTCTTTGTTAAGCGCCTCGATATCCTAAATTGGTCACAGTGATTACAAATGTAAGGTTAAACCGTTATCTTTGAAGCTTGTGAAGGTAAATGTTTAAAAACGTATAGACTAATGCATTCGTGAAAATAGGAGCTCTATTTTTTGATAATAAGATTTTTTTGCTACAGTCTTTAAGGTACACCACAGCAGGTAAGGTACATCTAGGTCATTTAAGGTACATCGGGTCCGAAATTTTAAAATGACGGTGCGGACATTGCCGTGTGCATACAAAAATGTCTTACAACTTTTTGTAATTCGGATAGTGTCGTGGGTGTAAGAGCGGCTACGCCGGACCGTTATTTTTAATAAAATCGGTTTCGACTTGTATTTATTGATGAAGTGTGGGAGCGCCTTAATTATTAAAACGAAAAACATAATATACTCGTAAAGATAACATCTGCTAATTATAATAAGTCTAAACTTATAGTAGACATCATCTCAATGTAAACTTAGGTCCAAATTACATTCAATAATTTTGCTGAACTACTCCAAGATTGCAACTACAACTCCGAACTGACAGCTGAGCCTAAGAATCCAGGCAGCCATGTTGTAAATTAAGTTATGCCACATATTAAATCAAGTTAATGAAACAGAAATAGAGATACAAACTGAATAATATATTCTAGACATGACACCCGCAAACAATATGATCGAAATCAAAGACAATCTATATTACTTAAATAATGTTATTGTACATTTCAACCATTTTTAAATCGCATCTGACAGCTATACTAAATGTTCGTGACGTGTAAGGAAACGATGTACAATTTAAGAATGGTTGTGCTGCCTACTGAATTATTAACAGTCGGCTCTGACCACAGATCAATTACGTAGACTCAGCTGTCTCTACCGACTACGATCTGCTTACTAGGTACGGTTAAATTTGCATTTAAACTTGCTGTCCATATAAAGATGCTTGAATTAGCGGTACACACATCATACATGTAACCGAAAAGGGAAACTAAATGTAGCGTGACCTTTGAACTTTCCCATATTGACATTTACTCGTAGTTTGGGGGAAGTTTTTTGTGTTTACCGTGTTGCGCATTTAAACGTACCTAAGGAATTGAAATAAACATGCTACTGACTAAATGACTAATATTGATTTAACATTCGGTCAGAAAACTAGTCCTAGATTCATGCTTTTCTTAGCGTTGAATAGCTACTTACACTAGATTGGTACTTCAAATAATGGGTCCTGTAAATTGTTGATGCCAATATTACACGACGCGACGAAAGTCGTGACTTTTCGGGTAATTTTGAATAACCTAGGTACAATTTTCATGGAATTCAATTTATTTTTCTACGCTCTCAGCAAGTTTGTGCCCGCAGAAGTGATTGTGAAGGAGATTTTAATGATCAGAATCTAAAGTTCGTTATATTTTACATTAGGTTTTTGTATATTTTAAAAGCTTATACATTCAATATTCGTTAATGGACAAACTACTCTACTATTTCATTCTATAAAATAATCTCTACGTAAGTAGATTAGACCCTTTTCATTCAAGAATCTTATCTACCTTACGTTCAATGTTTTAGCTCAATTCATATGATACACCCACATGTATTCAACCTTTCGCATTGATAAGAGTTATTAGGGCATATTAGGGGTAAAATAATAACAAAAAGCTTTTATATTTAGCTGAGAGGTGTAGAAATAACAATAGGTATCCGTTTCCATAGAATGATGTGACAGTGATTATGGACAAAAGAAATTACTAGGTGTTTGCTGAAAAAGTAAAGAGGCACTTATATATAGTTCATAAACACACAAGCACGAATAGTACCCTGTAATATAAATTGACTTTTCTAGACATTCAAAAACTAAATAAATGGTGGCATATACTTTTACTGCATTAAAATTTATGAAATTATGAACGGATTATTCCGCTAAACTTGTGACGTCTTGTGCAATAAATATTATATTTACCTAAATAAATTTTTGAACATTAGTAATGATCTAATCGACCGAGCGAAGCGAGGTCTTAGAGTCGAGAGCCGCGACAAGCCTGCGTCTCGACCAGTTTAGCGGTTGACCTCTGGCGCTTAGGTTTGATCGACATTTACTCGAAAACGGTTAATCCAAATTAAATGAAACTTTACACACAAGTTAGGTAGGTTAATAGAATAATTTTAGTGAAAAAAATTGCGAAATAGACCTTAGGATTGCAGAGATATAGGTGACTTAAAGTCTTTACGATAGGTCTGACGATAATTTCAAAACTGGTGCTCTGATATATTTTTTTCTAATATATACACATTTTTTATAACCTACATAAATATATTATCAAAAGTGTATGTTTGTATGTATGTTTGTTACGCGATAACTTGAAAACCGATGGTCCAATTTTTATGAAACTTTGCAAATACGTATTTTAAGTCAATAGAATTTTTAAGTTCGAACATCAGCCAAATCGGTCGAAGGGTTTTAGAGAAATAGAAAATGCTTAATTACAACGTTACCAAAGTTCCAATCTTAATGGAACTTTGCGATCAGGTAGTATAAGCTAAAAGAATTATTAAGTTCGAAAATGAGCCAAATCGATCCAAGGGTTGTAGAGTTATAAAGATGACTAAATTATAATATTTTGCACAATTTGTAAGGTACATTAAGTTTGAGAAAGATCCTACAGGCAAGAAAGAGCAGGCAAGTAGATCAAGCTAAAGAATTAATAGCGATAAAGTCCAATAGTTCGAGAATTTCAAGCAATTTATCTTATTTTCAATAACATTACTTTTTAGTATGTTGCGTAATACCAATAATTGCGTCAATTATAGTCCGGTCGCCTAAAGTTTGCTATTGAGATAGGTGTCACATACATGTAGGTAAGTACACATTTTGTGCTGTTTTTTTAACCTTATTATAAACCTCATTTCGCTTGATCGATAAAATATAATGTTATATAATTTAAGGAATATAAAAAAAGTAAAATAGTTATTTAAAATAAAAACCTTATTAATAGCGTTATTTTATGCCCATCGCTAATGTCAAGCAACCAAAGTTGGATTTAGTAGTATAGGCATAATTATATTATGACGACATAACTACGTTACATTGCCTAAAATGTTGTATAAATTATCCCGAACACAATGTACCAGACTATAACTCGCTGTCAAGTAAAATAATATTTTACAGTGGCCGTAGCATGCCAAACAGGATCCCGCTGAAATGTCAAGAGTAGAACTGTCATGCCATACATTGTAGTTTTGTGAATGTATGGGATGACAGTTCTACTCTTGAAGTTTTGTCGGAATTCTGTGTGGCATGCTACGGCCACTGTGGGAAAACACGAAAGTGGAGACCATAAACAATAATAAACAGGTAACAATGTCTTTGGAAGTGGTGATAGAATAAAGAAAACTCGCTGAATCGTTTTGTTATAAAATATAATTTAAATAAATAATTTATATGAAATACATACATATGTATATATTATCATCGACCGAGCAAAGCGAAGAGTTGAGAGCCTCTGCTTTTTCGCTGGCAGTAAGGTTATTTGAGTAGTCTGTCTGCATAACTTTTTAAAACTTAGAATTGTTTGTGCCGGCACATTCAACAATAAAGGTGCACGAGCACACCGTAATGCATCGCGGGCCGCTGGTGGCTCTCTCCAAAAAAGTCAGAAAAAAGGTGAAATCACTACGAACGCGCCCATCCAAATACGTACGCGCATAGGATTGCTTAGCTTCAATGTTTACGTACTTTAAATAGTCATTTTAAAATGAAATAATTCAAATGTATAGCTTTCAGAAGTTTTCCTGAATTTAAAATATATAATGTACTTATAGTCTGCCAAATTTTGTAAATATATGGTAACGGCAAGTTCCCTATGAATGTTGATTTATTCAGAGGGTCAAACAACGTTTTTGAAGGAAAAATGGGTGTATTTTTTTCTACCTTAACTTAGAAGTTTAATTTTACGGGCACCAAGCGGCCATAGACCTGTGTATATGGTAAATATATACAATTCTACGGGATGTAGAGTATAAATGGCCCTTGACAGACATACGGATGACCAAGTGATCCTGTTAGGGTTTCGTTTTTTCCTTCAGAGGTACGAAATTTTAAAAAGGATTATATTCTAAAAATCTCGGGACGTAGGTTTATTGAGTTTTAATTTCTCAGAATTTTTGTATTTTGAGTTTCAATATTAATGTTAAAGTTCTTGTATTAGGATATATTTTGTCGAGGCCTAAAGTCTAAGGTTTACACGGAAATTGGGCTGCGAGGTCCCAGTTCGTGGCGAACTACTAGTATAATAATATTTATATAATATTTTTCTTTTTTAATAAGAGAATAACTGCTACGAGTGTGAAATTCGTTAGCAACAAAGATAGCCGCCGCGGGTGAGTGACGTCATATTCTCACGGCGGATTCAAATTAAATAAAATCAAATGATGCAAATTGGTTTATAACTTTGCAGTGTGGACTAATTTTGATGTTTTAAAAATCCTTATTGTGGCACAAAAAGGAATATGTCTACCTACGTATTGTTGTTTTAGGAAAGGCATATAATTATAGGTCCTCATTACGTTATCATCAACATCATTATCAGCCTTCAATTGCGATGGCCATGGGCCGCTCGCTCCATTTGGTCCTGCCATTCTCCCCAGCCTATTGCGTCATATTTACATACTACAAATAAATGTATGTAGAGGTAGAATGTATAGTTAATATAATAATAATGCAGTAATACAATAAAATAAGTGTTTGCGGATTGCCTGATTCCTTTTTCAGCAAGCACTGTCCAGTAAATTACCTACTTCCTCCATTATAATGGTGTATTAATGTTAAGGGAATTCCTACCAAACATAGAGATGGTATAGTAGATGTGTGTATGTAACGTGCTTCACAAACACGCGCTGCGATAACCCACACTTGCAGTGTCGTTTTTAGTTACGTTTATGGTGAAAAGGTGATTTTATTAATTAGCGGAAAGGGAACTTAGATCTGCAAGGAACAGAATTTAGATTTCCATGCGCATCTAAGGATGCGGCGAGGTTTTTCTGATCGAATATATATACAGATGGTCGACAGAACCTTAATGTCAACATTTTTAGTGTTTTATTGTAAAGATTTTTTTATACTCGTACCTACGTTATGTGTTTGGACTTTTGTAAAAATATACATACATATTTTCGGCTCTAATGTCAACATTAAATAAAAGCTAGCAAAAATCTAAAATCCTGTCCATTAGTATCTCTAGTTATATATTGTTGTGTATGATTTATTATGTAGGTCACATAAGAACCAATAAATAAAATTCTATAGTTACAAAGTCAAACTATAATATAATACATTTAATGGATAAGTTTATTTTAACGATATTAAAATGTATCATAATATTAACATGGGGACTATTAAATTTTATAAAATATGCGAATACAATAAGTAACGATAATATCATAATATTTTTTAACTCTCAATTTTCTTATATTAATTTGAAGACAAATAAAAAAGGTATCATCAATCATCTGTAGAAGATTCGAAATCAGAAAAACCGCCGCTCATTTAGATCATCTAATTTAGATAATGTTATATATTTCACCTCTCATTATCGGAATAATGTTTCAACCAGCGCAGATTGCTGGGCAGTAGGGATACAGGTAATCGGTATTCCTTATTTGACCTGGAATTAATATCAAGCGATCGGATGTGTTCGGAATAAAATCTAGGATATAAGATTAAGAGCTAAGAAAACCAGAGGCCAAGTTAGAGCAATATGAGTATCGACGTAACCCGTTTTGATGATGAACAGGTGATGCTACATTGTTTTATGTTATATACTATAATCAAAATGATGAAAAAAAATATATAATCAGGAAATCTAGGAAATAGTTCGCGACGTGTTTTAAAAACGAATCAATTAGGTATAGCAGATTTCTAAAACACTTAATTAGTGATTGGTTTAAATTCAGAATAGAGAGCAACGTTTGGTACATGAGCGTGCACGATTTTTGCCCATGCCTATATACACGATTTCTTGGAACATTTTTTGAGTACTATTATATTTCCGGATTGATTTATTTGTAGCCTGCTACACGGAGTGAATCTATATACACATAGACACGATTTAGGGCGATTTTCGCATCTCTTCGGAAGCCCGGAGGGGAATCCGCTCCGTTTATCGGGTAAATAGTGAGCGTAGAAGGCACTCGACTTTGCCATGAGGTTCTACGAGTATAATACTCGTATGTAAAACAATGCAGCACCATCGCATCGTCATTCCCACGCATTACGTTGTCGTCCATATGGCACGTAGATCTTACCTGCAGGAAGCTAACAGCCGCTAAAAGTTGTTAATATTATTTATTTATTAATCAATAGGAATTTATTTTATTATTTATTGTTGAAAATAAAATGCTATAAGGGTTGTCCTTTCTTTAATTTTCAATCATTATTCTTTGTAATTTATCAAACGTTAAAAGGACTTTTTATCAGATGAAAACTAAAGTACAATAAAAAGTCTTTTCAACAGTTTTGAACGATTTCATTAAACACTATCATGAGTATAGAGGTATAAAAACAAAAAAGCTACTTTTAAAGGGCTTGAGCATTTATTGCGACGGTTCCTAGAAACACAACACTCCACAATCCTATGGTCCTTGAAGACGTCGCGTCCATCTGAAAGGCACTCAAGCAGAATCTAGCAAACAATCTCAATACTACGAATAGATGTTATCAAAATATAAGAAAACATCACGAGTACCGAAGTACACGAGAAGGTGTTTTGTCTACGAAAAGCTAAACAAATAATTTCAACTATAGACAGTGGCAGATAAAGCCCCCTTTTAACCCCCCTGGGTTAAAAGGTGGGGGACTTGAGCCTCCCTCTAAATTATATCAAAGTAAAAATAACTCTAAGGTTTTAATTTTCAACAAACTATTAGTGAGGTTCAGCCACCCCTAAAATATTTTTCTTGCTATCTTAAAAATTTTAGGGTCTCAAAGTTCTGCGCATGTCAGCAAAGTTAAGCCAAATGAAAATCCTTCGATCCGCCACTGACCATAGATATAATGTTCTTGTATAAATGTGTATATATAGATATATTATTAATAAGAAGTAGGTATAGGATATGTAGTATAATAGAATTAAAAAAATACTTACAACCCAATATTAAGTCTATCAAGGTTTGCAGCAATCAGATTCTTGTTCCTGTTAGGGTTTTGTCGGATTTGCCGCGGTGGTTCAAGCTCTATCAAATTAGGCTGGCCCCCGCCTTCATGCATGCCTTCCGGATATGCGTTTCCTATCAGAAAACATTATTTTTATACAAGAAGACGAACTATGACGTTTACCTAGTGTAAATAATATGTAAGACACTAGATATAGTGTTGCCACGGCACACCTATTATAATTCATTCCTTTCAACCTTCATCTTTACACCTAAATACTCCTATTTCATATTACTTATATCCTCTTTCATGCAACCCATTTACGAATTTGTATCTTTCTGTTAGTATACCTACCCTCTCAATTCAATGTTCTCTGCACTATAATTAGTGTGATGAAGAACATTACTATATCCAAAATTTTCTTTAATGAAAACTTCAATGAAAACACGCAAGAAGTTTTGGAGTTCAAACACACAAGCAATTGAAGGGTCATTAAAAGTGAACTTACCTGGAACGTATTCTGTTTCAACATACTCAAAGAAGCCGTCATCTTCAGGAGTGAGTGCGAAGTCCGTTTTCTTAGTGCTGTTAGGAGGTACCGAGGCCGGGAGTTTAGCGGGATTCTCATGTGAGTACTGATGTGTTCGAGTCTTAGACACCTGATTCCAAGACGTCAATTCCTGCTTGTCTTCGAAGTAAGGCTGGACGGAGTGTCGAATAAACTTCGGTCCAAAAAGACGCTTCATGAAGGCGTTAGTTATGCGGCGCGGATCCTCTGGTATATTGTAAGGTAGAGCAGCGCGATTTTCCATGTGGCTTAGCCGTTCAATCTCCTGTATGGAATTGATAGTTAAAGTACTAAATGGAATTTAGATAGCTATCTTAGTTATATGATTTGTTTATTTACTTTTAGACAAGGATCAGCAGTGATTAAATAGGTTTGGGAATGGTATTAGTATCTATTGCGGCTACTGCTCGAAGTGCGGCTACACCTAGGTTTGGCCGGCTTATTATCATAGGTGTCGCTGGCACTGTAGTTTAATCTTAAGAGTGTGTTGCATATAATTTTATGTATTTGTTTATAAAATCTTGTATATAATATTACCTATATATAGCCCAAACATACGAGCCAGAGTAGTAAGTATCAAGTAATATTTTTTCCCAATAAACGCACTGTTCATGAAAAGACTATTATAAAAAGTAAAAAAAGTTTCATTTAAAAGTTCGCATTTACGACGCACAAAACACCTGTCAAAAGGTAATGGTAGGACGGACGATAAAAGAGCCAATCAGCCGAGTTGCTTTATTTTCTCTTTGTGACTCACAATAACGTGTATTGAACGTTTTTCACTTTAACAAGGAATAGTTTTTTTTATCATAGGTGTCGCTGGCACTGTAGTTTAATCTTAAGAGTGTGTTGCATATAATTTTATGTATTTGTTTATAAAATCTTGTATATAATATTACCTATATATAGCCCAAACATACGAGCCAGAGTAGTAAGTATCAAGTAATATTTTTTCCCAATAAACGCACTGTTCATGAAAAGACTATTATAAAAAGTAAAAAAAGTTTCATTTAAAAGTTCGCATTTACGACGCACAAAACACCTGTCAAAAGGTAATGGTAGGACGGACGATAAAAGAGCCAATCAGCCGAGTTGCTTTATTTTCTCTTTGTGACTCACAATAACGTGTATTGAACGTTTTTCACTTTAACAAGGAATAGTTTTTTTTTATCATTTTACTTTTCCTTTTTACGAGCTTTTATTTACTTTCACCTATCCGTTGTCTGTCTGTCTGTAATCAAATCTTGCAAGTTTAATTTGGTTTGGCCACTTCCCGGTTTCAGATTGAGCTGAAATGCTGCATGCTTGAGGTATAAATCGGATGACAATGCAATATTATTATTAGTTTCTATTAATTATTCATAATTTTTCTGAAGCTATTTTATCATAGGTTTTCTAATTATGCAATTGTAACCTACCCTACCTTAAAGTACATACTGAGTAAAAGAGCTTATTATTATGAAATCGAGCTGATCTGATGATGCAGCTGGCCATAGGAACTCCGTAATTAAACAACGCAACCCCATTGGGCTTGGGCTCATTTGATTCGTCTTTTGTTCTTTGGCGCTAGATGGTATCTAATTACTCGTATAATTAATAAAAGTTTGTTTTTAAAAAGTTTTTTTAAATATTACTTGTTTGTTTTACAGTAACAGCTACTGTAGGTATCAGCTGTGTTCAGACGATATTACTAAATCCATTGAAAACAATAAGATGGGAATCGCAAGGCCGGCTCTGTGTGGTGAGAATAAAGACCTTTTTAAGATAATGATAAATACAAATATCAAAAGTATAAAAATCTAATAAACGTTATTGTGTTATTGAGGTAAATAAGGTAAAAACAACAACAATAATTAAATCATACTTACTCTATATTAGGTAATTTATTTATAAAATCACGTAGGCGCTTGAGCCAAATTGCTACGAGGCTTTCATAGCTTACAGCCATAGAGGCTTTCAGGTGACGCTTAATTAATTAGATACTTCACCTCAAAGCATCAATATATTTATAAGGTTCTAATTTTCTTTCATAGTTATATAAAAATAGTATTTATAAATTGATAATAAATTATATTATGGGTATTACATTACTACTTCTACTATTATTCTGTTTTGAGGCAGAAATCATAACTTGTTTCTATTTTCTATTGTTTGAAATCACAGACATAGGTAACAAGTGAATCAAATTAAAGATTTAAAAAGCCCGCATCGCTAAAAATATATATAATCCGCCATTTTGTGGCGGCGGCCATCTTGGACCTTGGACCCATCTTGGCGATTTCCATTAAACATAGCCAAAGACACACAGACAAACAGACACGTCAAACATATTACACCCTGTCGTTTTTGGGTCGGGGGCGAAAAATAAGGATTATTCAAAAGCATTACGAATTATGTGTTTTCATATAGAGCCTACGATCGGCAGACCTTAGTCATTTTATTATAGCTGAAATTTTGTGTATGCATAGCCCCAATAGGGGTAAAAACTATCCCCAAACACGAAACTTGGGTAGTAGTGACTTTGGAAAATATCAGCTAATAATGTTGTATGAAATTGGCTCTCACATAAATTAGTATCAGTATTATCTCTATAAGTATTATCAAAGCTAATTTTTATATATATTTTTGGTAATTACATTAGAAATCACGCCTTCCATCGGCAGACTTAGTACGGTTCGGTTCCTCTATACCAAGTTTTATCTAAATAAGGTGAGCGGTTACTGATTTCTCATACAAACTTTAACTGTGTGTATGTTATATATACTGACAGTAATAAATATATAAATAAATATAAATATTTCAGGACATTTCACACAGCGCCACCTATCACCAAACCCCAGGCTAAGCAACTTAATGCTTGTGTTATGGTGGTTAGGATAACGGATATAATACTTATATACTTTTCTTTTGTAAATACATACATATAAAAGATATTGAAAACCACCCAGACCAGAAACAAATATCTGTGGATCACACAAACATTTGTCCCACGCGGGAATCGAACCCACAGTATGTCAGTTCTGTCTGTCTGTATCTGACAGTATGTCATCGGCAAAGTTCAGGCTCTACTCTAATATAATAGCGCCAGAAAATTGGCAAACGAAATTGGTAAACGAGATTTTGGAATCTCAGTTGATCTAATAGGTAACCCACCGCTCCACAGGGGTCGTCGTTATTGCCGCTGGTTTTCACGACACGACGTCGAAACGCGTTTAAATGCGCCAGGTAACTATCACTTAATTCATTATAGGTTAGCCTTTGACCACGATCTCACCGAGCGATAAAGCGGTCTAAGATGATTGCAGACTAAATCTAGAAGGCGAGATAAATCCCTCTCTTTTGTTTTTTTTTTTTACCCAGGATAAATGCGTTACGCATCATCACCCTACGCCGGGGGGCGCGGGGCGGTATGTGGGACTCCCCCGCCAAAGATGGGAGCGGCGGGGATACCCACTAAAAAACCTGGGGGTGTTCCTGCGGGACGCCATAATGCCGGGGCAACGGGTACGCCGAGGCATTCATCTTAAATACTCTATAACTATATCTTTTTTAGTTTAGGAACAGATGTTGATACTGAGATCCGTTATTAATGCAGCAGAGACAGTAATTAAGTTGATGCAATGTTTCCATCGAATAGTCCGTAGTCCGTTGAAGAGGAATAAAAGCAATTTTTAGCACCTTGTGTACTGATATAATACCCTGACCGTAAAAAGCAAAATATGAAAATAAAATTGAGGAATAATATTCTTTTAATAATAAACTTATAATAGAGATAAAATAGTGTTTAATTTTATAAATGAAAAAATATGTTTTAAAATGTCCTCTTAAATCTCCATACAAATTTGTAACCTAAAACTTCCTTGCTTGCTTGCTTTTTTTGCTTTTTTGTTCCTAAAACTTTGGCATCAAGTCTGCACGGGTTATCGTTATCCGATATCAATAATATTTTGTATTTTGGTTATTAGGGTTAATTAGAAAAAATATAGAGGGTATGCGTATTTAAAATCGAAATAAAAAATTTCGCCTTTATAGTTTATAGGCTGGGACATCCTACTGATCATGGTGTAACACAGTTATTACCTGATTCAGCCAATCAGTGGAAGGCAGCTGCGGTGGCATGACTCGGTTGTCCTCGTATGCGACGTAGTGCGGCAATAGGTACCGCGGGAGGACGAACTCTCGCAGGTACTTGCGAGTGGGGGCCTCCAATCCCAGGGGGGAGTCATCGTCCGACACCGCTGTGGTCACCACCGGACCTAGTGGAAATCATTTTATTAACATTTTATAGCCATATTGATGTTATTGATTAATTAGCCTTTGATCTGCAGATGGCAGCAGATCAAAGCTTGCTTTAAAGCTTCCCCTCCCAGGCTTCACAGATTAAGATAGATAAACTTTATTGGACACCACAAATTAAAGGAAAAACATTATAAGGATAAACATTTTTTTATAATAACTACATGTATATATTTTGTTAGATATAAGTTATAATGTCCGCTCAATATTGTATAAATTAGTTTTTCTGAATGTACAGTCTCTTGTTTAATCTAGAATTAAGTGTTTAAGATATCATTATTTGTTAAAAAAAATGATTCTAATTTGTTATGTGCACCTAATAAATAAATATTAATAATAATCAAATTTAGAAGCGTCGGTCTTATGGCCTTAGAGTAGCTTCTTCCAGACAACCACTTGATAGAGAGTATTTATTTACACAGTAAAATATGATGGCACACTATTTAATACTCAAATATTAAAGGCAAAAGCAATAACATCAATACATATTAGTTTACATTATATTGTTGGTTGCAGTTCGCACTAATCTCAATTTGCGTCGTTTCAATTATTCTAAAAGGTACTACCTACTGCGGCCGTAGCACACAAACAAATTGACATAAGAATAAGACTCCCATTCCACTGTCACCGCTATTCTAAGAGTAGCGTTGACGTTTCACAAGAGTAGCAAGCTGCTTGTCTATGACTCGTCGCTACTCCCACTGTCACGGGATCCCGCTGAAATGTCAAGAGTAGAACTGTCATCCTAAACATTGTACTTTTGGCAAAGATATACGCGTGAACAATGACATTTAATCAACAATGACAAAATGTTATTTATTATTTCCATAGAGTATCGGTCCCCACTTCCCACCAAGAAGGTTAGGTTCAAGTTGGTGATGGTTCTTCGTGGGTTCCCGACTAATAAATTTTGATAAAACACTGAGTGAGCTATGGTTTTTATTATCAAGCTAGGTCCACACTTTTGAAGAGCCTTATGTCGTAACGTGATATAACGTCATCTGCCGTGTATGGTCATTTCATATATTTTATAACTAATTAAACTGCACCAAGCAGTTTAATCATGTACTGTAGCCTACGTGTTATTCTAGGGTTTATCTCTATACAAAATTTTAGCTCTATCGGTCAACCCGTTTAGGCGTGAAAAAGAAACAAACAGACATCCATACATTCTTACAAACTTTCACGTTTATATTGTTAGTAAAATGATTGGTCACGTTAGTAGGATGAGGTGTGTAGGGGCACGTTGCGTTGTGTTGGGGCCTTGGGGGCTAGGGGCTTTTCAATTTTCAAGATCCAGAGCTCCGGATATAGATACATGAAATCACCATTTAGTGTTTTTTTATGTGATGAAGTAGAAGACTAGCAAGACGCTCTCCTGATGGTAAGAGATAGCGCTGCCCATAATTAGCATAGTGCTACCCAGTGCACTGCGCCAACGCTTCTTACTTGAGAATCATAAGATGTTAAGACTCTTCAGCCCAGTAATTTCACTAGCTACAGTAATGTTTGCACATCACTGCTCAGGCGGTAGAATAACTGGCACTGTTGGGGTACCCACCTAGTCGACCTCCTGCAAAGGAAGTCTACCCCCGGTAAAACCCTCCACCTATCCCGTGGAGTCAGAGTACAGCACGCCACCAGGTCCCAGGCGGGAGATCCCACCAAGAGGTCTGAGTCCAACTCTGCTTTATCATCCTACCAATGACAATACAATTTATTGCAAAAGACAACCATCGTAATTTCTATGTGCGTCTCTGCACAATCAATATCGTCTTTCCTGTCAGTCGCACCGTGTATAGCAAGTATAGACATTAAAAAAAATTAACCATAGACTCCCACCATAAATAAGAGATTTTTGCTACTCCCAATGTCATTGTACTCTTAACAAACGTCAAATATGCTTGACAGTGGAATGGGAGTCTTATTCTTATGTCAATTTGTTTGTGTGCTACGGCCGCTGTGCTAGGAAACCTTTTACTACAGACTATAGAGTGTCAGAGAGAATTTAAAATCCAAAATAAAAGTGAACAAAATTTACGAAAAAAAATCAAATTTGTCTGTTATTGGGTTATTGGTACATTAACTGGCATTAAAAAATAATGAGAAGAATATGTGAAGTATCATATCTTTTTTTAATTTGTTCAGATAATTGGGGTTTTGAATTAAAAAAAAATCCAATATTTTTAATAATCTACATTGTGTAAAAATATTTAAAAATAACTATTTTTATATGCATCTCTGTTGTTTACACGGAATATCTTTTGTACGTTTCTTGAGCGAGAAAATAGCCGATAGTTACTCGTTTTCTCGCCTTCAGTGGAACAGGTACCTACATTACCAGGTTTTCGCCTGCCCATTATAGAGGTGTACAGTCTAAATCTAGATTCCATATTCATCTTCAAAATCAAATGGGACCAAACAGAAAGAAGGCTAAATGACACTTTTAAATAAAAATACATTTTCATCCCACTATCTCGGAAAGTGTATTTTTACTCATCGATATCTGACTGGAAAAGTCCATTTTATCCTCTAGAGAAATTCAAATTTACTTTACCCTCTAGAGACAAAAACATAATTAAACCTATTTACTTCCACCTCTATGGTATCGAAATAAGCGTACAACTTTTTTAAATTTGTTAAAAACAGAACCTCTTTAGTAAACTTTTTTTTTTAATTTGCTTTGGGCGCACCATCAGCAGGCGCGGATCCAGGGGGGGGGTCAAGGGGGTCATGACCCCCCCCAAAATCCTAGTCGGAAAAAAAATCCGATCATATCAACTGGTTTTACGCTACTTTCACAGTTAGAATTAGGAAATTTTCTCTTAGCTGCAAGCTTTACGTACAAATTCATAAAACTGTTTCACTATTTTAATTTTCCGTAGGTTCTCGTAGCAAACTGCACAGTGTCTTTCATATTTGGAATTAGTTGGATTATATTAACTGCTGAATGCTGTTCGCGCTTTTTGTCGTCTTTGCAGCTAAGTCTTTGCGCTTGCAGCAAGCTGCTCGCATGTATAATAGTATTTTTTTTGGCTCGCAGCGAGCTGCTCCCGCTCTATAAATATTAATATTTAATTTTCATACTATGAGTAGTATAAACGCAATTTTCGGTGCGAGCAAAACTCGGATCATTCATCCTGAAAGATTCAAAATTTTCTCGAGCTGCTCGCGCATCATTCGTGCTGATAATTTCAAATTTTTCTCTACGCTGCAGCGAGCTGGTCGCGCTCTATAAAAAAAAAAATTTAGTTTCCTTGCCACTCGGTGCAAGCTAAACGCACATCATTTGTGCTGAAAAATTCAAAATTTTCTCGGCGTTCGCAGCGAGCTGCTCGCGCTTTTATAAATAAGAATATTTAATTTCCTTGCCTCTCGGAGCAAGCTAAACGCACATCATTCGTGCTGAAAAATTCAAAATTTTCTCTTTTAAAAATAAAAATATTTAGTTTCCTTGCCTCTCGGAGCAAGCTAAATGCACGTCATACGTGCTGAAAATTTCAAATCTTTCTTGGCGTGCGCAGCGTGCTGCTCGCGCTCTATAAATAAGAATATTTAGTTTCCTTGCCACTCGGAGCAAGCTAAACGCACATCATTCGTACTGAAAAATTCAAAATTTTCTCGGCGCTCGCAGCGAGCTGCTCGCGCTTTTAAAAATAAAAATATTTTGTTTCCTTGCCTCTCGGAACAAGCTAAACGCACGTCATACGTGCTGAAAAATTCAAAATTGTCTCGGCGCTCGCAGCGAGCTGCTCTCGCTTTTATAAATAAGGATATTTAGTTTCCTTGCCTCACGGAGCAAGCTAAACGCACGTCATACGAGCTAAAAATTCAAAAAATTTTCGGCGCTCGCAGCGAGCTGCTCCCGCTTAAATATAAATATGACTATTTAGTTTCCATGCCACTCGGAGCAAGCTAAACGCACATCATTCGTGCTGAAAAATTCAAAATTTTCTCGGCGCTCGCAGCGAGTTGCTCGCGCTTTTATAAGTAAGAATATTTAGTTTCCTTGCTAGTCGGAGCAAGCAAAACGCGCATCATTCGTACTGAAAAATGTAAGATTTCAAGACTACCCTGAAACAAGTCTCCAAAAAAAAATTTTTAGTTTGAAAAAAATTCTAGCCGATGACCCCCCCCAAAATTATGGTCTGGATCCGCGCCTGACCATCAGCCTTACCAGTAAGTTACTTTTGTAACATATTACGTTTCTTTTGAACTATATTTACGTTAGTTGTTTAGATATAAGTTACATTTCGAGGCAATAATGTTTTTTTAATGAATTATATAGTACTGTAATAGTAAATAATAGTTGAGTTAATTTAGCAGAGTTAATGGAATAAGCCAATTTTTTATAACTTTATTTAGTTAGTAGCAAGATTTTTTCTAAGTATTACTTTTTAGTAACTTTTTTATTAACGATTTCTCACTGTAATAAACTGAAAATGAGGAAATAATCACTAAAACGAATAGGTAGAGTGCTTTTCACGAAAGGAGACCTTTTTGCGGGACGCCACTATCGCACATTTTAAAAGTTTAAATACCTTTAACTTTTTAACGCCTCATAATTTTTCATATTTAATTTCTAAATCAAAAAGGTATTTTTTTTTATGTAACAAATAAAAATGATTTAAAATATGAAGTCCAATAATAATAGTAGAATAAAAAATTAGTTCCGCTAAATTCCGTGGGACTTCTTTCGTGAAAAGATAGAGTCCTTTTTAAGAAAGAAGTAAGCGTACCTACATACGTAAATTAAAATTAAATACTGGTTATTTTTGAAGATAGTGCACTGGCAACACTGTGCGCATCCATGGTGAGAAGGATTCATTTTGCCGCGCTTTTGGAAAGCGGATGAAATTTTTTGCTTTCTAGGATAATAATTTTGCAATAAGTGCTAAACGCGTATTAATAGTGGGTTTAATAAATGTTGAGTGTTTGTGAATGTGATTTACTGTCGAAGAATGGAAAAAAGTTCAACAGTCAGTCTGCTATTTTCAAGAATCGTCACAAAATGAATCGATGTGATTCGATAAACGCCCACTCTTTATCGAATAAACAATGAACTTAAAATTATAAAGATTTCGACTGAAGGACTTGTATCCATGGTCAGAATAAATTAATTAAAAACCATGGTGAGAAGGATTCATTTTGCCGCGCTTTTGGAAAGCGGATGAAATTTTTTGTGTTCTTGGTTAATAATTTTGCAATAAGTGCTAAACGCGTATTAATAGTGGGTTTAATAAACGTTGAGTGTTTGTGAATATGATTTACTGTCGAAGAATGGAAAAAAGTTCAACAGTCTGCTATTTTCAAGAATCGTCACAAAATGAATCGATGCGATTCGATAAACGCCCACTCTTTATCGAATTTTGGAGGGAATATCCTCCAATAAACAGTGAACTTAAAATTATAATAAAGTTTTCGACTGCAGGACTTGTATCCATGGTCAGAATAAATTAATAATAAAAAAAAAGCCATGGTGAGAATAATTTAAAAAACTTTTAGCATTAAGTTATTTCCTCGCTGAGGGGGGATGAAAAATTATGTGTCACACTGGAGTGCAAAGATTTTTGACCTTGTGCTCTTTTGATTCCCTCGCTAACGCTCAGGATTCTAATTATTAAATCACTCGCTACGCTCGTGATTTAATTTTAGAATCCTTCGCTAGCTCGGTCATACAAACTGAGCACGCGGTAAAAAAGCAACTTTGCACTCTTGTATAACAAATAACTATTTCAACTCGATTCATAAAGGAATAAAAAGCATTTTACGGCCATTCTCCGAGCAGTAAATTTTATGTGTCCTGGCTCAATAAATCCATAATAATAACAAATTTAATCATGCACATATTTTTATACGGTAGTAAACACCCATATCTATCTGTACACAAAACCTTTGACTTCTGCTGTAATTAGTTAACGCGTAATTAATTAATCTTTGTTCAAAAAGCACCTGTTTTCTAATTTCCGTGACGTGTCCTGACACCAACTTCATGTGAAAATTTGCCTATATTTTTTGTCGCATACAGTTCTAATATGGTTAATTATTTTTTAAAAATAGTTCAATATTAGGTGTACTGCCTAGCAAAATATCTACGCAATAGAACCAGTCTGTAAGTAATTATAAAAAAGTAAACGTTTGTCCGTGTCAAAGTTATAATTTCCATGATATTTTGGGTTCTTATCCCTAAATAACAGTATTTCGTACATCAGCATCGCATTCCTAGCGAGCCATGAGTGTGTACCGCCGCCCATCAGCTGTTGCAGGTTATTAACCTTAGTGTACTACCAATAAAGCACATGAGAATCTAATTTCCGTAACCGTGGTTTCGAAATTTTATAATTTCCATTTTACTGGTTTAACATCTAATTATTTATGTTAGAAAGTAGGTCGTATTTTAAATAGATCCAGTTCTTTAGTCTCTCTACGTTATAATTAGCCAGTATTTGCTTATTGTGAAAGTTTTTAAAATTTTGAAGAAAACCTGTTATATTCTAATTACCGTATACTAATTTCCATATTTTTATAAGTACCGTTGTATGAAAATTTCCTAGTAAAATGAACCTATTTGCTACCGTGAAGGTCCGAGTAGAGAGTTTTCCCATGGTTTATATAGATGATATACTCACAATATTTTCTTCTTCCTTTCACGCTACAACCCTTGCCTTTCCACAATATTATTCCAGTTGTAGCGGACTCTGGCGACCTCATCCAGTGCAGTGGCGTGTTTGCCCACTACACAAATTTTCTTTCGACATCCTTTCTTTGTGGCCTGCCCATCTTATTCGCTGAGAAAGGCCTTGAAGATGAGCTCTTGTTTGATGCGTGCTTCTTCTTCGTCGGCTAGTGCTTATGCACTTATAAATGACTGGATATGGCTTCCAGACAACTTCCAGTCACCTTCCGGATATCGTCACCCCATCCTTGCCCCATATTGCCAAACAGGGGGGCTTGGCAAGATGGTGAAACCACGTATGCCAAGACGCTGTCTCCACTCTAGAACACAACTAGTCCGTCGGTTATCGGTTCTGAGACAAATGTGACCAGCCATTGCCACTTCAGCTTGCTAATCCCTTTCGGATATGGCGGTAACTTTGGTTCTCTGCCGAATCACCTCATTTCTGATGCGATCCTTTAAAGAAACATCGACCATGAACGTCTGCTCCACACACTTGGCCCGTCACTATTGGCATCCTTGTTCATTCTTCTCTGTACTATGTGCAAGTCAGCGAAAGAAATATAAAAAAAACTTTTCATTCATAACTCGCTGTAATAAACATCTTAAGTGGATCGTGGTCAACAGATTCGTGCTTTTTGACAGCAAGCTCCTGGAGCTTAACAGCTGAGGGGGATACTGAACAACTTTGAACTTGTGGATCAGTCTTAACGTAAGTGTCCACGTCTTGGCTTTCTATGTCAGAACAGGTAAGACACACTGGTCTTCAGGTATGGGTGACAAGCAGACTCAAAGAAGCTTTCCAATAAATGTAGGCCATCCCAGCTGAAACCTCCGATTGGACTCTCTCGATGTTGTTCCTACCTGATTGCACTGTTTACTTAAGGTATAACATCATCAATACACATATTTCTGAACAATTTCAATAGAGAGTCAATTATAATCTATAAAAATTAGCATTTGTTGCAAGTCCTAAACCGTTTCTGCCATAATGACGATGTTGTCCACTAATCTCAAGTGTGAAAATGTACTCGCCGTTAATATTGATGCCCTATCCACTGTTTGCGGGTTCTGGACTTGGTGGTGGTATCTTATATAATATTTACAAACCTTTCAATACCTATATTGCTAATCAATTTGGTATCGTTGCAAAACCTCCAGAAAAGACCAGGTTTCAATGGAGTCAAAGGCCTTCTCATAGTCTTCGAACGCTAAGCACATGCTCTGTTATTTTTTTCCGTCTATATAATCTCTCGCACTGTGTGTATGTGGTCCATAGTGTCATAGCCTACTCGAAACCCAGCATGCTCCGGTGGCTGGAACTCGTCAAATCTTTTTGCGAGACGCTTTATGATAACCTTTGAGAAAAGCTTAATCGACATGGTTCAAAAGTCAAAAGCGAAATAGGTCTGTAGTTTTTCAAAAGACTTTATCACCTTTTTTGAAAAACATCACTATTACGATTTTGCTTCACGCCTTGGAGATCTCCCTGAAAAGAAGACAGCGTTAATACATATTCGCTGGAGCTCTCGCAATATACATAGGTGTACCTACAACCCTCAAAAGCTGGGTAATGCAATTGTCACATGACAAATTTTATTCTGGTTTTAGGCTGAGGTGCCTGCGAGGCATACGACTGTCTATAAAAATCTTACAGCTCTGCAAGAAACTCAGGCGGAGAAGTGACGCACCTTACACCTGATGTAGTCAACTTTGTCCGCAGGCTCCTTCCCAATTTATGTACGAAGACCTCTTTCCTGAATGGTGCGTGTGTTGGAACTTGGAACTCCGGAGGTCTCGTCTTACTGACTTGGATATTGTTTCTCGTTTCGTGTGTGTTTCTTCTCGCTAAATTAAGCGTCTTCTTCCAGCAAGATTTCCACCACTCTATTGAGATCCTGGTCTACGTCAACAACAATAGTGGTCCATTTAGTACCAAAAATAAATAAAAATTATTTGCAGCTGCAATGTTCTCATTTCCGTTGCAGTAATTATTTAAACATTTCTCAATTCCATATCCATGTAATTTTTAAATCTCAATAACTTTAAAACCATTATTACGGGACTAAAACCAAATAAATTATTATATTCGTACATTTAATGTCTTTCATATTTTAATGTATTTGAGTCAATCCAATTAAAAATCAAAAAAGGCACGGGAATTAGGCAAAGAATGCTAAATTGGAGAATGGCCGTTTAAAACATGCTGCCGACTTGAGTTCACATTTTAAATTGTTTTGCAATACATTAACTATAAAAAATGCGCGTATTTAATTGATAGTTCGTGTAACGTTAAAAAGTGTGCCCAGCAGAGCGGCTGTGGAAAATCTTATATACTCAACGTTTTTTTTGTACTTCGACGATTAACACACATTTAGCTATAAACTTATTATAAAGGTGGCTTAAACCTTGGATATTTCCTGGAGTATAATTACAGAGAAAATAAGTAAAAAAGTTTCAATAAAACCTGTTAACTGTTAAGATTTTGAAAAGTTATTTTCATCATTTCTTTGAAACAATGTATAAAAAGAGAAGGTCGTGTTCGGCAACTTTGAAAAGAAATCTCACAAAGTCTTTTGTGACGCGAATTTAGATTTATTAATATCTAAGTAGAACAGATAAAAATAGTCTTCAAAGATATGTTGCGTCAAGTCCTTAAAGTGTTTTAAATGCGAATATCACCAATTGCGACACTAACAATAAACTTTATGACATTTATTGGAAAAACTTAGTTTTGTTATAGTGGTTTAGAATTATTGTCTGTTGTGTAACTAAGGATGATAATAGTAAACTCTCCCTTTGGTGAGGCTGTGTTTGACAGTTTTATTTAACAGACGTCGAAACTCGGCTACGTCGTGTCCATTATTGTTAAAGTGGGAGTGAGAAAGTTAAGACAGTTTTTAAAACGAGAAGAGGTTGAAGCAAATATTTATTGTGTAACTTTGCGAGTTTGCGTTGCGAGAGGTATATACCTACTGTTCCTGACATGGTGAACGTACTTCTATTCGCATCGACCGCGCCAAGCGAATCGAATTTTGAATTCTTTATATGAAATCTCATGAAACCTCACACTCTTGCCGGAGTCGAATCGTTCGAATCGAAAAAAGATTTTCTACACAAAATTCTTTTCGGCATGGTCGATGCGGATAGATGTGCGACCACCATTAGTGGAGTAGCTTGTGAAATGGATATACATATATTATCGCTACTTGCTTTGGAATCGGAATGGAATTTGGATTTAAAAACACTAAATCGTAAATAAATCAAATAGGTACAACAGATAAGCACATTTATTGAATAACTGTGAACAATAAAATTTTTGCTTGTTGCCGCCCGCGTGGAATAAAACTAGAACGAGGAGATTAAATGAAATCTCGTATAAAAATAATTATTAAAAAAATATTAAGCCAACAAAAGTAGCTTTCAATTATTAATCTATGCGAGAGCGAACCGCATCATAACCCAAAAAAATGGGACCATCTGGAATTTATACGCTAGCTGTAAAATAATTTTCAGGCTTATGTAAGAGTATATTAGAGTTATCGGTGAATACATATACCTACATAAAAATACGGATGATTTGTAAACCTCTTTCTTTCCTAAAGTTCTTAAAAATAATTCAGTTTAATTGTGTTCGAGCTAGTTTCCGAATTTCCAACAACCAATAGCTATATTATTAATTAGAAATACCGCATTGAATTTTCAACAGCAAATTCTTGTCGCACCGAGTAATGTCCAAGGAAGCAAGATAATGATAAGGGAAGAAAATGATAAAATGAGACGAATCACCCTAATATTATAAATTCAAAAGTTTGTGAGTGAGTGTGTTTGTTTGTTATTTCTTTACGCCTAAACTGGTGAACCGCTTGAGCTGAAATTTTGTATAGAGATAGCTTAGATCCTGGAATAGCACATAGGATACAGAGGGAAAAACCGCTGGGCGCAGCTAGTATAATATAATTTTGGTATCTTTCTTTTTTGGCTATTTTAAATTATTAATATTAACCCTGCACAGAATTGAAAAAAAAAATCACTGAAAGAATATAAATATCTTTTATTTACACAGATAGGTTTTATGACGTAAACCTACTACTCTAAGAAAGGATTTAGCCACGCGGGGAAAGCCGCGAGCATAAGCTAGTATAGTTAACATACTCGTAATATAGAATTGAATAGAATAATACTTTATTGCAAACCAAACAATTACAAAGAAGCTTAATGAGCTAGATATTTTAATGCTAGGTAAACAATCGGCGGTATTCCCTGAGTACATTTATTTTTTTCGAAATTACTTAACTTGGAACTTTAACCCACGCTCGGGTTGGAGTTCCAGAGACTTCTAAGTACTTATATCGGTTTTCTACTTTAATCACAGCTTTTATATATTTAAATATACAAGATCTTTCCGCGATTTCATTTGCACGAAGAAATAAGAAATGTGTTTTTTATCTATGTAGGTTTTCACTTTTTACCAACTTTAATGCAAAATGGTTTTGCAGATTGCTTTACCAAAATTAAACAACCTAGGTAGAGTACACCCATTCTTAAATTACACGTCGTTCATAACATTTTGTTTGGCAAACGGGAGCAATTTAAAAATGGTATATACGAGTTTTTACTCCCACGTAAGCTTGGTGTGAAGGAGTACTTAAACCTCACGCAAATCCTAATTTCAAGGGTTTGTAATTCAAGCACATCTAAATTTTGCCATTTACATTTATGTAGGTACTAGGTACCTTCATTGTACAGTTCAATCAGTTTTAATTTGCATATGTGTTTATTACATATATGCTTATGCTTTTTTCTTTGCTTTATGGTCGCCAGGAATAAGTATATCTTCTATATTAAAAATGGTGAGCCTATGAGAATTGATAGATGGTGCAACAATATATCAATTAATAAAATAGTTATTTACAAATGAACTTAAACAATGAATGAATGCCGTATCGAGGCAACTTTCACATGTTTTTATAAGCTTAAGAGCGCTTATACAATTGGACGCTCTCTCGCTCATTTAATACATTTTGAAATATAAATACATAGAATTAACTTATTGAAAATTCCTCAAGAGAAGCCTTGCATAATATTGTTGCACACATTTTAAAAGTATTTTCAGTTTGATTATAATATACAAAAAGGAAATGGAGAGATTTTTTTTTAATTTAGCATCCATTTTTTTAATTTATATTGCAAAATATATCAAATAGTGCGAACGTGAGAGCGTCCTGCTGTGTAAGCGCTCATAAGTGGTTTTGCAACAGAGCAACTATTGCAGCAACTAGCAACGATTACTGCTAGCAATTAACTATTTTATAAATCTTTAATGTTAAGCTGCATTGAACAGGCCTTAAATAGGCAAGTTTCACCGATTTATATTCAGTTAGTCGCTAGAAAGTTATGAAAAAGATGTCAGTCCCAGTTGCTCAGTTAGTATAACGCCTAAGTTAAATATATAAGAAACTTAAATCCCGTATTGTTAATTGATCCGAATGAAATCGTACTGTTCCAGATAATTAGGTCCTAATATTGCGTTACATACACTAGACTAAACAACATGAGTTACAGGAATCCCAAAGCTAGAAAAATAACGAAGTATCAAGACATTATTATGTTTTTAGTTTTCACCACCCACAAAATAATATCATGTTGATTAGGTATTTCTCGGGACAAAAACCAATTTTCTATAAAAGAATTGCATCTTATTTGACGGGCGGAGTAATTTATTTTTTATTTATTAATAGGCTAGGCTTTGACCACGATCTTGAATGATCTTAAATCTTGCGGTCTGACATGGTAGCCGACTAAACATAGAAGGCCGGATAAATCCTTCCCTGGCTTCACTCAACACCGTGCCGGAACTGAGTCGTAATGATAGCTTGGCGACATGATTTTGGAGCGGTAAAACCACCACCGACAAAACATAACTAATGATAAAACTAATACCGGGGGTAGACTTCCTATGCATGAGGTCGACTAGGTGGGTAACCCTACAGTGCCAGTTATTCTACCGTCTGAGCAGTGATGTGCAAACATTACTGTGCTCCGGTAGGAGGGCACTGTAGCTAGTGAAATTACTGGGCTGAAGAGTCTTAACATCTTATAACTCTCAAGTAAGAAGCGTTGGCGCAGTGATGTGTAGCACTGTACTAATTATGGGCAGCGTTATCTCTTACCATCAGGAGAGCGTCTCGCTCGTCTTCTTACTTAGTTGTATAATAAAAAGTTGGTTGAGTGACATGATGCAAAAAAGGGGTGTTATAAGTTTGCGAGTAATCGATCTACCTACGTATATAAAAAGTTTAGGTATTCGTGACTATAGTCCATGTAACTGAGCTGAAACGTCTAGGTTAGTTTTATAATAATGGTTTTGTAAAGTTAACATGAAAATACCTACGCGATAAGGCCAGACTAATAACAACAGTGTTTTAATAAAATTGACATGAGTTCGCGAAAGTTTAAAGTGTATATTTTAAAATGTATATTACAAAGTCGTAAAAAGAGCAATCAATGTGATCAATGATCAATGTGTGTTACCGGTGATGACTTACGGCACCGAAACGTGGTCCTTCACTATTGGCCTCATCTCGAAGCTCAAAGTCGCACAGCGAGCTATGGAAAGGGCTATGCTCGGGGTTTCTCTACGTGATCGAATCAGGAATGAAGAGATCCGTAGGCGAACTAAAGTCACCGACATAGCCCAGCGGATTAGCAAGCTGAAGTGGCAATGGGCAGGCCACATAGCGCGGAGAGCGGATGGCCGATGGGGTCGAAGAGTGCTCGAGTGGAGACCACGGACTAGCAAACGCAGCGTAGGACGTCCACCCACAAGGTGGACAGACGACCTTATAAAGGTCGCCGGAAGACGCTGGATGCAGGTCGCTTCCAACCGGTACATATGGAAGTCCAAAGGGGAAGCCTATGTTCAGCAGTGGACGTCTTACGGCTGAGATGATGATGATGTAAAAAGAGCATTGGATACGCAATAGAAAATTCGGTCGGACATTTTTTTAGTTACATCTAGATTAAAAGAAAATGGTTTCATCATTACCTTGGTCCAAATGTAGGAAACGAACTCGAAACTTCTATATTAAACAACAACGTTGGCCCATTACCGTCGCGTCGTAACGTGAAATGTTACATATGTATTCAATAGGTAAACTAAAAACCTCTAATATTCTCAAAACTAAGCGAGCGAACTACTTGATGCACTGCAGTTGACAAGTGAACTTGGTAGAAGTGGTGCTCGGAAACAATTTTGATTTAGGTACACAATATCGAAAAAGCAATATTACACTCAAATGTCTGTGTTTGGCTTTTGATTTCGCTTTTATTTGCACCAAATGATACGTTACAGAAAAGAGTACAGATTGTTGCATTTATGAAAAACGTAGGTAAATATTTTAAAATTAGATATGAATATGTATATCTAACACCTAATTATATAGGTAACTTTAATGTTGATTTCACATTACAAAAATCAAAGATTATTTTAAAACTAAGATTTTGTTAAAACGTGTTTTTTTTTAAATAAATTATATTTATTTATTGTAACAATTTTCCAAAATAAACTATTTGTATTTGTATTTATGTCCAAACTAGTTGCGCCCAGCTGTTTTACCAGCCTATGTATTATTTCAGGTTCTAAGCTATCTATATACCAAATTTCAGTTCGGTCCACCCGTTTAGGCGTGAAGAAGTAACAAACACTCACACACACTCACTAACTTGCGCATATATAATATTAATGCGATATGTCAGAGGGAACTGAATGAGGGAAGGTGTGGCGTGACCATGAGGATATTATATTCAACAGTGGGTGGAGACTAGCTGAGTAGATAAATAGATTTTATAATAATTCCTTATTGAGAAGTTAATTTTATATGATGAAAGCACCTTAAACTAGGTGCTTTCAACTTGCCACCTTTACCGATTGGCTGCAGGCTACTTAGAACTTTATTCATTAATCCATTATAAAAGCACGGTAAGACTTCCCCTTAAGTCGCTCAAGTTGATTTAAGTTTCTTGTTAAGTTTAATGAAATATGTATGACTTGTTTGTTTTTTGTTTTATTATTTTTCTTTTTAAAAAGTAATTTACTTTATTTGACTCTACTACCCTCTAACTAAAAGGTACCTCTGTGAGGACAACGGGGAAGAAATTCAAAGGATTAAAATAAATGAGTGTTTAATAATTTCACTAGCTACAGTGCCCTCCTACCGAAGCACAGTAATGTTTGCACATCACTGCTCAGGCGGTAGAATAACTAGCACTGTTGGGAGTACCCACCTAGTCGACCTCCTGTAAAGGACGTCTACCCCCAGTAACATGCAGAAGTTACCAGGCATCTTTATTGTCTTCCTATATATACTGATAACGTATCTTCTAGGTACATTATAAGGATAACTTTCTATGTAATAAGATTTCTTTAATAATAGAGCTTTAACATGTCTTTTGAATATAGCGTCAGTGAGCCCCGTTATTTCTCTAAGGATTCAACTATTATAATTATAGGTACGAGTAAGAATGATTTTCGGTTTATTTTGGACAATCAGAAACTAATTATGTATATTATAAATATTATTTTTATTTCTAGTAAAATATGAATATTCATAGGCGGATCCAGGATTTGGTTCTTTTTTTGCCCGTCTGCCAAGGTGCAGACAGGCAAAAATATAATAATTTTGACTACGAAAAGTGTGTGTTTAGCTCGCTCTGAGCAGTTTAAAAGTTCAAACACCTTTAATAACATGCGCCGAGAAAAAAATTATAATCTTTACCATGAAATATGTGCAAAATTCGTAACTCTACAATGATTCTGGGGGGGGGGGCCTTGGCCGCCTGCCCCGAAATCGATTTGACAATTTCTAAACTGTAAATTTAATATTTTTATAAAGTAAATAAGCTAATGGATTTCTTCTTAATTTATAAAATTTTAAAGCATTGTGTATGACTTTTACAGGAATAAATAGGACAATTTTATTAAATTTTGTAAATTAAGTACTTTACCTGTATATCTCCGTCAAAATTGAATATGTTGCGTGGGTGATAGCGCCAGGCACAGCTTATTTATTAATTAATAGTCTTATAATTTAATAACAGGTATTAAACACATTTTAAGCAATAAATATTAATATTTAAGTAACTTCTTAGACTTTAAGTAAACGTTTCTTGATAGCTAAACCGCGGGCGTTGGTATTTTCGAGAAAAACATTTCAACTTGTATATTTATTCCACTGGGATTTTAAATAATATTAAGTACTCATAAAATAGATAAAAGCCCGTATTATACCTATGTGCGCACAAAAATAAAATGTATTATAAATACAAAACTGTAAGTAACAGGTGGCTTTACACCTACGGCGGTAAAATTTAAATACGTACCCAAATAGCATACATCTTTTAAAGTGTTATTACTCAGTTTACATAAAAATATAAACAGCGTTTTGCGCGCGTAGCCCACAAAGAGATACTTCGCGATGACGTTATTGTCGCGGGAAGCCCTTATCAGTGACGATAATAAAATGTGTGTTCGTGAAACAAGTATGAGTAAAAATGTGAGTTTCTAAAAAGTTGAATATTGAAAGTAAGTTACCAGGCGGGCGGGCAATGACGACGGCGGTCGCGGTAAGCACCAGAGCGAACAGCGTGTACATCCCGTGAGTACAGCTCGACTGTGACAATGTATATGAGCTTGGTGTTTACTGATGTGGCGGCAGCCGCGCGGCCCGCTCCCCTTGCCACTCTGGCCTGAGCGCACGCAGTGGCGCCGCGATCGATACCCCGCCCATATCTAAAACTTATTCTCATTCACCAAAACGTCTTATCTCCACTTCGCAAACTTTAATCGTACTCCAGAAAACTCCACAATCCTACATAGGACGTTTTGACATCTCCCGATTAGAGAATTGTGCACCTCCCATTGCAATTAACGCTCTTGTGATTTTATGAATAAAGCTTACGCATTGACAAGTTTATCTCAGTCAATCGGAGTGAACGGATTAAAAACCTTTCAAGGTAGTAAAATGTGTCACCAAATTATGTGTATGTATCCTAGTATGTCTATATAGCTTCAAATGCCCAATGATGATATTATGACGGTTAAATACACAGAGGAATATATCTAAAAAGTATCTATAGATTTTTCGTATAAAAATATTTCATTAATAGCCTATGTAATTAAATTATATTGTAGATGTAAAATAATTTATCATATAAAAATAAAAAGTTTTCTAAGTTTCACTTTTAAACTTAGGTATATTAAATTCTCTTATAGTTTCATTTTACCAGACAGGGCTCTATTTTTACCTCATGTATATAGTAGCTCTTCAAAACAGATAAGATAAATAATAATAATAATATAGATAAGATAATGAAGGGTAAATTTTTATGAACTCGTATAGCAAGGAAAATTTTACTAAGCGATAGGCCCCTCATTGCACTGTGCACGTATTCAGTGCCCCGCGATAGATTGAGGCCCCTATTCCCTACTCTACCTAACAATAACCATAAGTTACTCAACTCTTGCCTGAAAATTAATTCAATTAGTTTAATTGCGTATAAGGCAATGAATTGTGTAAGATTAAATTAGTTGTATACAAATATTTTAAACAATCCGCCTTATGCTGCCTTTTAGTGTACATAAATAAATACTTAAGATTACAACACCTCTATAATATTTTGATATATTTATTATTACATGCAAAAAAATATAAACATTAGTAAACCAAAGCAGTAAAGAAATAAACATAAAACTTAAACTTTGCACTACGTTTTATGTCTATTCGAACAAAATAGTGCATAATTATGATCATAGGGGGGCCCCATAATCCTAATTTGCCCAGGGCCTTTAATAGGTAAAAGACGGCCCTTACTATAGTCATAGGCTGCTTCGGTAGATATTTGTACGAAAACCATCATAAATAATTCAAACCGAAGGCAATGCGAATAGTAATATCCGAATTGGTCTGTCATGCATATCATGACGGACACGGATAGGATACGAATCGATGTTAAACGGAAATGCGTTCTAAAAGCGTTGATATAAAAAAATATATACCTTTGTAAAGGTTTGTGCAGGTTGTAGCAAAAAATAAGTTGTAGCGAGCGCCGTGAAAATATTAGAGTTGATATCCATATATTTGTCCAATATAATAAGGGGACACTTTTAAATAATAGAGTTGTCCCAATAAATATTTTTTGCTCACTAAAGTCGCCACAAACTAAGCCAGCCCCTCCGCAACGCGTAACGAAAATCGCCCTACATCGCATTTCTTAGGCTTATGCTTCAACAGAACAGCTTACCTACCCTACATCTGAGTCAAATCACAATAGGGAATTATAGATTGTGTGGCTAGCCTACAGTTGTAGTTTCAGGTCGCCAAGATTACTGTAGGCCTCCAACATAATCTAACGACTGCCTCGTACATATGTTATGGGTAACAGCCGGGACCTACAGTTTTACGTGCTTTCTGAAACACGTTAGCGTCCAGGCGGAAACCTTGTCACCCACTGACTAACACACTCTAACTACTGGCCACATTATAAGATCCATACCGTAAAGCCTTTAACCAACCATAATTGGACGTAGTTAAACGAAAATGTTCCAATCCACAGGGGGGTCAATTTGAGAAAAACGCACTTTTGTGTGTTTTAGCCGTACTCTTTTTTGTTTTAAACTGTATAATTAAAAACTGTGAGTTTTATTGTAAGAAAACAAAATATTTATTTCATTTACGGAGTACGGCTAAAACACAAAAGTGCATTTATCTCAAATTGACACGCCTGTGGATTGGAACATTTTCGCTTAACTGCGTCCAATTACGCTTACCACGATAACCGCATCCTATTACGATACATCTGTAACCACAATCTTAGGAACTCTATCTTACCAATAATCTTACTAATATTATAAACGTGAAAGTTTGTAAGAATGGATGTCTGGATGTCTGGATGGATGTTTGTTACTCTTTCAGGCCTAAACGGGTGGAACGATTGGGCTGAAATTTGGTATAGATATAGCTCAGAGCCTGGAATAACACATAAGCTACATAAGTACCTACTGCGGGTAAAACCGCTGGGCGCAGCTAGTCTAACTTAACAAGTTTATATAAAAAAATGATCTCTAAACCAACTTTTATAATTACAAGTTTCTAGGCCCTCCATCATCACACCCTATGATTATCATCTAGCATCAAAATACTCGTCAATACGTATCAAACGAGTCCAAATTTGATGGGGTTGTGTCGTTTAACTACCGAGTTCCTATGGTCACCTTCCGGTTCCATATTCCATATCATCAATTCAGCTCTATGTGATAATGATTTTGCATCAACCAATTTACACATGCATACAAATTTTCAGGTAATCGGTAACCGGGATGTAAAAAGTTTAATTACAGACAAATATTGGGTCAGGTGAAACCGGTTAAACAAAATAAAAACTTGTTATAAAAAGTTACTTATAACAAGCTTATAATATATATACAGCTAAGCTTATAATTTATAAACTTTTCGAGTAAAAGGCGAACTCCACCTCGCTTATATGAAATATATAATATAGTTTAAACTTTTTGTATTGTTTGAGAATTTGGCACTGAGCTCCACTTGCACATGTGCACTAAGTGGAGCTGTTTATAAGCCAACAAAGAGAAGACAAAGTCTTATCTATAAGTTAGCCAATGATATGGCCTACTCTGCCCCTCTAGCATAGACTATGCGTAGACTTGTCTACTGTGACTATTGCGACTATGTGAGAAAGTTTGACTTGACATCAAGACATGTCTACGAAACGTCTGTGCTTGGCCCACTGTGGCCGTAGCATGATGTATGGGATCTCGACGAAATTTCAAGAGTAGAACTGTCATCCCATACATTGTACTTTTGTGAATGTATAGGATGACAGTTTTGACTTGACAGCAAGACAAGTCTACGCAGCGTCTGTGCTTAAGGGGTTGCCCCTCATCCCGTGTGTCACGGCCACAGGACTATTGCTATCGATGTCATCACACTGATGATGGTCATAAGAAAGATGGCAGAACCTATGTTGAGGTACTTTAAATTTCTTATCTATTTAAAAATGTAAAAAATAATTAATTCGTATATTGGTGGTATATTACGTGTATATTTTTGTATAGTAAAGAATTTCCGTCGTCTATACTATTGCGTGCACTGTCATAGACAAAAAAAAATCTATGACTTGCACTGACTATTGACTATGACTCGACTTATTTGAACTCCTAAAAACGTGACCCTGGCAAAGAGGTACAGAAAATGTGAGACCATAAATATACCCTGGTCCCCTGATGATAGCAGACGGCTGGCAACGAATGTCTGTCTTAGCGGGCCTGTTAAAAGAAAAAAGTAAAATTAAAGAAAAACTTTTCAACAACAAGCTTTTATTATTATTACCATCTAGCACCAAAGTGCTCGTCGAGATGAATCAAATGAGACCAAACTCAATAGGGTTGCGACGTTTAATTACGAAGTGAAGTACTCCGCCACCTTTCAGCTCCATCATCATATTAGCTCTATGTCATAATAATCAGAAACCGGGAAGTGGATCAAATTAAACTTGCAAGGTTTTATTACAGACTGACAACAGAAAGGTAAAAGTAAATAAAAAAGCTTGAAAAAGATAACATAATAATATTAGACAATAATATTATGATTAATGATATAAGACTAAACTATGAAGGCGAGATAAATACCTATCTAGTTTGATTGAACTTCGATTAATTGTGTCATTCATAGCAAGATGCCTTAGTAGTAGTGCTTATACCATTGAATAGTTCTATCGAATGTCATGACCTCACTTTGTATAGTTATATTAAAGAAAATGATTTTTTTTTATACAACGAAGTAAGAAGACGAGTAATACGCTCTCTTGATGGTAAGAGATAACGCTGCTCATATTAAGTACAGTGCTACCTAGGATTTAACAAAGGTAAAAATTCTGGGTGCACTGCGCCAACGCTTCTTACTTGAAAGTTATAGTCGTAGTCATAGATGATAAGACTCTTCAGCCCAGTAATTTCACTAGCTACAATGCTACTGAAGCACAGTAATGTTTGCACATCACTGCTCAGGCGTTAGAATAACTGGCACTGTTGGAGTACCCACCTAGTCGAGCTCCTGCAAAGGAAGTCTACTCCCGGTAAAACTAATTATCTTAACGGTTAATCATGTTTAATTCATCGGCATCGTCATCATCAGCCTACGTTAGTTCACTGCTGGACATATGCCTCTCCCATGGCACGCCACTCAACTCGGTCCTGTGTCTTCCTCCTCCACCCGCTCCCACAGCGACCTTCCGGATTATACTGATGTCAAAATAAGCCCACAAAAATGTTTTTATAGACATAGAACGATTAAAAAACCATGTAACGATGTATTATAAAGAACTGCCTATGAAAACATGACTCTTGATTATTCTATTCAAGTTTTCATATTATGACTTATGACATCATCGGAAACAGTAATAAAATATGCATGTCTAACCACCTGCATAAAGGCCTCTTCAAACCTGAGCGCTATTTCTATGCAGTTTTACAGCAAGCGGTAACTAATCAAAATTGCATAGAAATACCCAGCTCAGTGTTTCTTGTTACCCAGGGTAGAAGCTAAATACCTTTATCGCCCAGATTTAAACAGGTCTTAAGTAATACTTACCACAGTATTTAATATTAGATGAAAAATTTAGACTCAATAAGCTTGATTTCAATTTCAGAAGTTGGTTTAAAAAGTTGGGAAAGGCTTATATTAATTCGCATAGAGCTAGGGCCTAGCAGGGCGGGTGCGTTAAACTCGATGTGAGTAAATTTAAAATCTCTACAATCAACAGTCCTTCTGGTCCCTCCGCCCTGGCCCCCTGATAAGTCTGCCTTTGACCACGATCTCGAGATTACCCGATCGACTTAACCGCTCTATGACGCGACGCTAAGAACATTTTATGTTTTGACACCAGTCACCAGTGCGTGAGAGCCTATAAGTCGTTCACTCTGAACATTGAAACATGAGTAGATAAATATTACCTACTTATTATTAGCAATATGATACAATAACTTGGGTAACATAAGATAGCTAGGGGAAATTAGTACCTTTAGCGGATACGTAACGTGAACTAAAATAGCTTCTTTCCCTGTGCCTTACTCTCACTTATAATTTGATACTGTTAACGTATTATACGTTATGTTCAACTTACTTCACTTACTTTACAAAAACTAACTTAGGTACTTATAATAATCATATTAGTCAGAACTTATCGTGTAGGCATTTAATGCTAGTTTTACAATAATATTCTAAAACCAATCTAGACGTTACGTCATGCTCCCCAGCAACCCTACCTTCTATTTTGCAATTTATAAGTACATGTTATAATTGTACGCAATATGTACTAATTAGTAAATACTTTAAATAATTAGTACCTTAACAGGTTCAGAGGTACAGCCAATTGAATTTTCATGCAACCCCAAATTCAATTGGCTGTACCTCTGAATCTGTTAATGTACAAATTATTTTAAGTATGTACTAATTAAGTACATATTGCGTACAATTACATGTACTTATAAATAGCAAAATAGAAGATGGGGTTGCTGGGGAGATGCTCTACAGCAACCCCAAATTCAATTGGCTGTACCTCTGAATCTGTTAAGGTACTAATTATTTAAAGTATGTACTAATTAGGTACATATTGTGTACAATTACATGTACTTATAAATTGCATAATAGAAGGTGGGGTTGCTGGAGAGATGCTCTACAGCAACCCCAAATTCAATTGGCTGTACCTCTGAATCTGTTAAGGTACTAATTATTTTAAGTATGTACTAATTAGGTACATATTGCGTACAATTACAACATGTACTTATAAATAGCAAAATAGAAGATGGGATTGCTGGGGAGATGCTCTACAGCTACCCCAAATTCAATTGGCTGTACCTCTGAATCTGTTAGGGTACTAATTATTTAAAGTATGTACTAATTAGGTTTTGATTTATTTGGGAATGTCGAAAATTTGCTGAAATTTGCGACATATACGACTATATCTTTTGATTGAGTTGGCCTAGAAGCTTGAAATTTTCACAGCTCCAGGAGGCAATGGACCTTAGTATTTTCTATAAATTTCAGCTTGTTACCTCCACGCGTTCCTGAGAAAAAGGGTCTTGACGTCTGTCAAGACCCTTTTTGGTGGTTTTTTGGTGGTCTGTCTAGACAGACGGACGGACGGACAACAAAGTGATCCTATAAAGGTTCCGTTTTTTCCTTTTGAGGTACGGAACCCTAAAAAATCGTGAGTATAATCTTATATTTTCATATTTTAAATTACGGAGAAGATAATTCTATTTCAAATATTTTGGACTTGTTAACATCAACTAAACTATAATCGTCTTTTAAAGTTCTATCGGGTATTCAACCAAGTCGTTGATGTACCCGAGGCCGTATCGTCTAATTTACACTGGTACCAATCACTATTATAAACACAAAAATAAAATGGATCGGTTCAAAGTTTCAGATAAGGGCGTTCTTTATATAGGCGTTCTTCAACGTCGCCTCACAACTCACAACCCAACCGTGTAGGTATCCATACCCAAGGGTGGATTTAGGATTTTTTTTTCTACCAAGGTGCAGACGTGCAAAAATATTATAATTTTTACTACGAAAAGTGTGTGTTTAGCTCGCTCTGAACAGTTAGAAAAGTCAAATATTAATAATAAGTACGCGAGCAGCATGCTGCGAGCGCCGACAAAAAAATTATAATCTTGACCATGAAATATGTGCAAAATTCGTAACTCTACATTGCTCTCTTGGGGGGCTTGGCCCCCTGCATAAATCCGTCTATGTCCATACCCACTAATCTTATTTCTTACTAATATTTTAAACGCGAAAGTTTGTAATAATGTATGGACATGGATGTATATGGATGTGTGGATGTATGTATGTTTGTTACTTTTTCACTAACCGGGTGGACCGATTGAGCTAAAATTTGGTATAGAGATTGTAATATTATAAATGCGAATGTGTGCCTGTTACCTCTTCACGCCTAAACCGCTGAACCAATTTAGATAAAATTTGGTATAGAGATCTTCTCTTTGGTAGAGAGATTTGGATAAGATTTTTGATTTTTTTTAAATATTTCTCCGCATGCCATTTTTTAATATATCAAACTGAAAACACTTTATAATGTGTGCAATAAAATTATCGTCTACCCCAACGGTTATCGGTTCTACGGCAAATGTGACCAGCCCATTGCCACTTCAGTTCTCGAGTGGAGACCACGTCTCGGTAAACGTAGTGTAGGGCGCCCATGGGCGAGATGGGGCGATGATATTCGGAGGGTCGCTGGGGGTGGGTGGAGAAGAAAAACGGAGGACCGAGTTGAGTGGCGTGCCATGGGGGAGGCCTATGTCCAGCAGTGGACGAACATAGGCTGATGATGATGGTGATGATGATGAATAAAATTATGCAGACCTAATCTTGAGGAATCTAAAGTACATATATATAATAGGAAAGAGTGACTGACTGATCTTTTTAACGCACAGGCCGCACAGCTCAAATCGCCGCACGAATTTGGTTGAAATTTTGGACACAGATAGGTTGTATAATGTAGACCTCCACTAAGAAATTATTTTGCCATGCGGCTAAAGCAGCGAGCATTAGCTAGTTTTCAATAAATTAATTCTATGAATTTATAATTCAAAACTTATCAAATAGTGCGATCGAAAGTGCGTCAACCGTTATAAATACTCTTTAGAAATTTTCTCTAACTAAAACTTAATAATTACTTTTGTACATGATACTGGCAAATACATTACTGTGTGTCTTTTTAACGTGTTAAGAAAAAAAATAATTCTAGTGTCATAATCTTTTTTTTTTTTTTTTTAATAATATGGCAACATGTGCATTTTGCCAGTGTCGAGTAAAATTCGTGAATGTTCACGGGATATTAAATTATGGTCTCCACTTTCGTGTTTTGCCAGTGTCAAGTTAAATGTTATTTTTTAAGTAATAAGTTAGTTAGTCAGGTCAGAGTCAGAGTGAGCTTAATAGCTCGTCTAGTCACGTGAGTCTTCCAGTAAAATGGGTGGAATTTTACTGAAAGTTCGGAGGAGTTTTGGAGGGGGCACCAAAATTCATATTTCAGCACCATATCACTTGCCTACATCTGTGCACATTCAAAAACACTTAACACGCAATATTCCACCATTATTACACGCTAACAATCAAATTCTACACGATTATTAAGCAAAAGACGTGGAGCTAATGATATGATCAAGGCTTGCCGCCAAAACTCCCAGTGTCATAATCGAAATGAACTTTGCGACTTTTGACAATGACATTGTCAGTGTTTGTCTATGATTTGAGGGAAGTGTAAATTTAAACTTACAGTTATCGATAATCGATTTTAGCGTTTTTCGATGAAATGCAATAGCATACGGTGTAATGTTAATATTCAATTTTTCAAACCATTCTTTAATAATTATTATTCATATTATGATTTTTTTTCGTACTAAATAATATATTATGTTAAGCTTCAAAAGTTTTAAGGCGGGTCTCCAGCTCGTATTTTGTTCTACACATTCAACAAAATATTTTTTACAAAATATGTCAAACTACACTTTTTATGCGCACCGACAATATTTTTGCTTACCATACCGGATGGAAAGCATGTACAACAAAAACATAATATTAAGAAACTAACATCACTATAATTTATAGTTTCGATTCATCGATATAAGACACATTTTCCTATGACACTTGATGTCAGTCACTATAGTTTTCATATGGGAAATGGGAATATGTGGGCATTGGTGTATTGTATGGCGTCATATTTTATAATTTTTATGCATTGAATTATTACTTAAAATGTCGGTTTAATAAATGAAGACTGTTCCGTTGTATAGTGCGGCAATTGATTTTGTATCAGTGTCGTCATGTCTGAATGGTTTCACTTAACTTTTCATTCAATAACTTTGTGAAATGGATTCAAAATGTTCCTCCGTACTTGGGTGTAATTAAAGTGAATCTACGAAGTAATTAGAAGCCAGAGTGATGTCGGTTTCCAATTTGTGTATTTAAAATAGTAATATCTAGTTTCCGGTGTTAATAACAAATGGAAACATGAATAAATTTCATCGAAGGTGTGGCGACAGGGTCACTTTGTTAAATCACAATCTAACTGCGATACGTAATTTTGTGGAATTTAACCATGGGCTGATCCTCGGAGCCGACCCGCTGATAGACGATGTTATGTTTGAAGTCCGAATTGATAGAAAAGTGAGTTGTTCTTTGTTTTTGAGTCATACTATTAAAATTTGATTTGTTTACATTGAGTATTGATCTGGGAAGCATGTTTTAGAATCTTTCGTTGACCTTTAACTTTCTCAATGTTACTGTTTTTTAAATGAGAATGGTAAAGAATTACTCATTATTGAGACCACTGTTAATAGGTATTAGGTATAAAACTTAATAGCTTATAATATGACTGTACTGTAACTAAAGTCACTACTAAAAATAAAACAAAAACTTGTACAAATCTTATGCACTGAGATAATAAAGAGCAAATATTTGATTAAAATCAGTACAGATTTAGTAAGACAGGTAGTAACCTACACTAAAGAGTCTTATTAGGTTTTAATTCTAATAACACATTGTTCTTAAATTTATTCTCTCATTTAAAATAAACAGTTTTCTTTAGACTTAAACTAGCACCCAGTGGGTTTACCTGCTGAAAAGTATCCTTCTTGGACTTTAAGTTTTAACTATTAGTACCTCTTGCTTCTGCATTTTTCTGGAGTTTCTGTATTACCTATTACATAAAACTCAACTTTACAGGAAAAATAAAAACCCTGTTTTTCGTAAGTAACATTTGTTCCAGAAACCAGAACTTTTAAGATGCATAACTTTTTTATTTATACAAGAAAAATGTAAAAAAATAGTAGATGTACCTATTTTGACCTCTAGAATTTGAATATGTACAATAAATGTGACTAATGAAAAATCATTTTTTTTAATTTTTCCTGTAAAGTTTAGTTTTTGCAGTTATCCGTTTATTCAGGTGATTCAGGTGAATGTTACACTCGCACACAAATTGTTGCTCTTATAATGTGATTATAATTTGTCCTAGGTGAATGTTTGGAATGGGAGCCTAGAGATAGGTGTAACCACCCTCGATCCTGAGTTTATGGAGCTTCCTGCTACAGCCACTAAGCTACGTAACACAGCTTGGGTATGTTGAGATTAATAACTTTGCACACAATCTACTCCTCCAACCTAGTGTAATGCTTGTGGCTATTGCTAAAATACCACTGATTCTTGAAACGGTGGTGGTCAAGGGGTTATGAAGTACGGATGCAAATCGGGACCACCAAGTTCGAATCCCGGCCCCGCACCAATGATTTTAATTAGTTTGTGTGGTTTTTCCACTCGCTATACTGGTAGTAGGCTTCGACCGTGGCTAGTTACCACCCACTGGACAAAACTGTGTATGCCAAGCGGTCATTGTGACCATGTTCCGGCATGATGTTCAGTGAAGCCAGGGAGGGATTTATCCCGTCTTCTAGGTATAGTCTGCAGCCATCTACGGCCGCATCGTCGCTTAACATCACATGAGATCGAGGTTAAAGGCATACCTATAAATGAATAAAAAAAAAGATTCATATTCCATGGTGACCAGTGACCACTTATTATCAGGTGATGTTAGAGAAACAATGGGGCATCAAGCACATCTTGTATGAATGTTATGTGTCTTGGTTACGAAACACACGACCTTCCTTAGGACTGCATACCCAAACTGGAGGCGTATAGATTTCTTCCTCTCAGTGGAATCTCCTCTTTAATAAACCACTTCTTCAAACAGTAGTTAACATTAAGGGATGAACACAATAGATCCCAATTGGTCGATGTGATGTCAGCCCCCATATGTATTATCATGTCGGTCTTCTGCTTATTCGTATGTCAGTAACACGAAAAAACCTTGGTAAAGGCATGTCACTACTTTTTTAGCCAGTTGAAGATTACATTTACAAACATTTCAGTTCTTTTTTATTAAATTGTGAGGTCAAACGAGTGTAAATTTTGAATAAAACTGTTCACAGATTTTGTCTGGCAACTCAATAGTGAAAGATGGAGTTACACTCATCAATGTTTATGGGCCAGAGCTGGATACTCTTAGAGAGGGTGATTGTGTTGGGGTTACTAAAACTAGTAAGGTAAGTTTTATCATGGTTTGCTAGAATCAAATATAAATAAATAAATATTTCAGGACATTTAACACAGTGCCACCTAATCCCAAGCTAAGCAACTTGATGCTTGTGTTATAGTGGTTAGGATAACGGATATAATACTTATATTACTTTTCTTTTGTAAATACATACTTATAATAGATATTGAAAACCACCCAGACCAGAAACAAATACTTGTGGATCACACAAACATTTGTCCCATGCGGGAATCGAACCTGCATTATGTCACTTTAAAACATTAAATACTGAATCTTTAAATACAAAGTTACTTAGCATAGCACAATCTACAAATAAAAGTGTACTTTTGTACATTTCTGCAGTTTAATGAGGCCTTTTACCTCGTGTGGGTCATTAGCATGTTCCTAATTTTTTTGTATGTACATAATATCACTCTGTTGCAATAAATTGCTAAAATAATCTTATATAGGTATATAAATTATTTATTTAAATGAGAGTGCATTTTAATGTGTAATTTGGACTTTTTTAAACTTTTTGGTTAATCAACTTTGACATTATGTTATTCATTTAATATTATTACAACTAATATAGAAATAAAAAGATTACTAAAATTTAGGGTGGCCAAATTAAGAAAAAGGGTTTGAGAAGTGTATGCAAATTGGTTCAGGCATCATCGAGTAAAAATGACATAGAAAATAAAAAAGGTAAAAAAATGTTTTTAAGTTAAACGGTTTTATTTTTAAACATGTACTAAAAGCTAAAAAATAAAATCGTGAGGCACGTCAAATATCTACAATTGTCAGGGAAAATGTTCATTAGAGATTTAGATATTTGACGTGCCTCACGATTTTATTTTTTAGCTTTTAGTACATGTTTAAAAATAAAACCGTTTAACTTAAAAACATTTTTTACCTTTTCTATTTTTAGGCTTTTTAGTACACTGTATTTTACAAGCCCTTTCATTTGATACCCATATTGATGAGATTGAAAAAAGTAGGTTGTGCGCCATTTTGTAGCGGCGGCCATCTTGGAATTTGATTTTGTATAGTGTACTGTATTCTACTCATCAAGCCCTTTCATTTGATACCCATATTAATATGATAAAAAAAATATACTTTATCCGCCATTTTATAGCGGCGGCCATCTTGGATTTACAATAATATTGAATATAAATAATTGTATTGTCACCAGAACTAAAGGCGTATACCAAATTTCAGATCAATCGGTTGACAGGAAGAGGGTGAAATTTCAATTACTAAATTTGACCCAAGAAAAATAAAACAAACAGAGTAAGCTAAATAAAACCGTTTAAAAAGGAATCACTACATAGTATAAAATAAAGTTGCTTCCCGTGTCTGTCTGTCCCTATGTATGCTTATATCTCTAAAACTCTGCAACGGATTTTGATGCGGTTTTCATTAATAGATACAGTTATTCAAGAGGAAAGTTTATATACCTATGTATATATAATACAGTGGTAATCCGGGAAGGGGACGCCCGAAAACTGTGTGAAAGAGGATATGCGTGCTAGAGGAGTGGATGAAGATATGACGGATGATAGAACAGAATGGAGCAGAAAAACGTGTTGTGCCGACCCTACCTAGTGTGGGATAAGGGCAGGAAGAAGAAGAAGTATATATAATACATGCATAATATAGTAGAGAAACACTGATAATTTTTTATTAAGCGCGACGAAGTGGGCGTGGTTCCACTAGTATATTGAATATTGTAATAATAAAAAATAACTTGTGTTTTGTTTAGGGCGAGCTGATGTTCTTCATAAACGGCCGTTGCCTGGGCGTAGCAGCTAAAGACCTGCCTCCACGGTTGTTTGCTGTGATAGACCTGTACGGACAGTGTGTACAAGTATCTATTATGCATAACAGCTACCCTAGGACTTCTTTGGACTCCATCAGTCAGGTATATATACCTATATAGTGATATGTACAGAAATGTATATAGTCTTACTTCTTACTAATGTTACAAACGTGAAAGTTTGTAAGAATGTATGGATGTATGATTGTTACTCTTTTGCGCATGAACTGGTGAACCGATTGAGCTGAAATTTGGTATAAAGATAACTTAGACCCTGGTAACTCATAGGTTACAGCGGATAAAACCGCTGGGCACAGCTAGTAGTTAATAAAACTGTTTTATACTATAACACCAGTGTTCAAAATTGAAATGGGACTGGGCGGGTCACGTCAGTCGTATGAACCCCGACAGCTGGGCGAATATAACAGAATGGATACCAACAGAAATACCAAAAGAAGATACCAAAAGAAGTCATCGCCTCCGAGGCCGGCTCAGAAAAAGAAGGAGAGACGACCAGGACTCTTACTAAACCAGCTGGGCCAAGGTGGCACAAGAAAGAGACATACGACTATATATATAGGAGCAATTTGGGGCAAGGTCTTTATCCAGCTGTGTGACAGAATTAACAAAAAAACTAATACACCATTTTTATCACAGAAAAAAGCTCCAATGAGTACATCTTGCCTCGCCCAGTTAGCTAATAACAAATATACATGCATGTACACAAACAAAGTTACATCTGAAAAATTCCTACTTGACAGGAAAACAACTCGAAGTTAGACATGCATAAATTTGCCCAAACTTTTTAAATTTTGGAGTAGTGTAGACTCCAAATCACTATCCTTTAAAGTAGGAATTTCTGAAACATATCTTTGTTCTCCGGACAGGTAAATTGTTAAAATAGTTGATTTTTAATTGATTTATGTTTGTTTTAGATTGAAGAGTATGTATCAGACGAAGGTGAAATAACTCAGCAAGGTGAAGCGGCCGCGTGGACTTCAGACCCTAAAGATACTCGTGACACATTCATACAGATGCCTATCTCTTGCCCTCTAGGTAACTATTTTAATTAAATTTAGTCTATCCTGTCCCACTGCTAGACAAAGTCCTCCTCCAAGTCTCTCCACGTACCTCTATCTTGCACCAGCCGGTAAGTTCTGGCAACTATAACATTGATAATTATTTTTATGCTCATGACTTCGCCTCTGGGAAGAAATCCACTTTGTTACCAATGTCTCGGTCACAATATCTATGCCAAGTTTCAACTCAATCTTAGCACAATGTTCAAGTGATAAGTTATGCGGCCAACCTATATGTTAGACTTGTTAGAGTTTCAGGATGCAAGTTTCTTTCTAAGCCGCTA
Source organism: Hemithea aestivaria (assembly GCA_947507615.1). NCBI lineage: Eukaryota > Metazoa > Arthropoda > Insecta > Lepidoptera > Geometridae > Hemithea > Hemithea aestivaria. The sequence goes on from OX382323.1 coordinate 11,227,112, forward strand.
ACATAACCTAACGACTGCTGCATACATAATATTTTATCTCACACTTATTAATAGGACACCGTAGCGTCCAGATGAAATATGCCACAAATTTCGATTTCAGCCCATGACTGTTGTATTCTAATCACTGTAATGCTCTTGTTGATTGAAATAATATTATTTTTTCAGTATCCCAGGATCATTTAAGATTTCATCCGAGATGTGGTATTCTAGTCAAACTTTCTGCTAATAACAAGTAAGCCAAAATACTAGTCATTATTAATTGTTTAAATTGGTTTCTTGACCTTTATCACGAATGAAAAACGTAAAACAAATAGTAACAAAGGTTTTCAAAACTTATGATTTTTGAAAAATAAAAGACTAAAATAATCGTCATACAAAAAAAGGGTTTATAATTCATTTTTGTTTCAAAGGGTTTACTTTTCATTTAATTTTATCAATCGAAATTGTTCCAGCGGTATTCAAGTAATGAATCATAATGTCTCGCCCTCGCTTATTGAAAACAAGCTCGAAGTCATTTAAGTTCAAGTTAACATTTGTTTGCATAGAGATTCCAATCAATGTCCAATATTGATTTTCTATCAATAATTCAATTTCAGAACGGCCGAAAGGGCTCGGCCTTTAGACGACTATAACAACGGTGTGGTCATGACCCACAGGCCTTTGTACGACAATGAACTATTTGAGATACGTATTGACAGGCTGGTTGACAAATGGAGCGGGAGTATTGAGGTAAGTATTGTAAACCTTGGACGAAGGAATCATATTATTATTATAATGGACTTTATAATAGTGTACAGTCAACTACAAAGAGATGTATCCATGTTAGTCTTACAAAATGAAAGAACTTTATGCAAAAAATATTTACCCTGACTTCGTGACATTTTCAGTATCCACCAAATCTTATACTATATTTGATTCATTTTAAATTCTATTATTATGTATCACCTAAGGAAAAGTAGTGGGATACATCATTGTTGCATATTAAACGAGTCGATGATGATATAAAGTTTGATTGCTACTAGAAATGTCACGAAGCAAGGGTAGTTCATTGTGGCAAATGAAAATTTACTTCATTTTGTAAGCCTAACATGGATACATCTCTTTGTAGTTGACTGTACATGTGGATTTGTTTCCGAAAAGAAATCCCAAAAAGATTTTTTTTATACAAAGAAGTAAGAATACGAGCAAGACTCTCTCCTGATTGTAAGAGATAATGCTGCCCATAATAAGTACAGTGCTACCTAGGATTTTACAATGATGTAAAATTCTAGGTGTTACCAGAACCGGAAATTAATTTTGTATAAAAAAATCATTAGAAATAACACAGCTCTTGTGTTTTCCGTATTTAATGTGTTAACTGTACTATGGCATCTTTACCCTTACTGTCCTTTAAAATCATCTAATATATAAAATTCTTGTGTCACAGTTTTCGTTGCCATACTCCTCCGAAACGGCTTGACCGATTTTGATGAAATTTTTTGTGCTTATCCGGTATCTATGAGAATCGGCCAACATCTATTTTTCATCCCCCTAAATGTTAGGGGTAGTCCACCCCTAAATTTTTAATTTTATTTTTTAGACAAAATTTTTAATTTCTATTTTTTTATGATACAACATACAAAAATAAATACAATCCTCAATTTTCACCCTTCTACGATCAACCCTTATATTTTAATAGCCATTTTAGTAATTTAATCATTTTTCCTAAGGAAATTATTTATATGGCAAAACAACGTTTGCCGGGTCAGCTAGTTATATATAAATATAGCATCTCTCTTTTTCAGGTGGGTGTTACAACGCACAATCCAGCGACAATTCGTTTCCCATCGACTATGACAAACATGGATTCAGGCACTATCATGATGTCTGGTTGCAAAGTACTCCTTAACGGTCATGGGACTTGCATGGAATATGGCAATTTCAACCTCGACGAACTTAGAGTAAGTTTTTTATTATAGATTAGCCTTTGGCCACCGTCTTGCGTGATATTAAGCGACGATGCGGCAGGAGGTAGCAGGCTAAACCTAGAAGGCGGGATAAATCTCTCCCAAGCTTCACTGAACATCATGTGAACCTCTTGGTGACAAGGTTTTGTTCAGTGGGAGCCACGGCTAAAGCCTACCACCAGTAAAAAATAATTTTCGATTCGGAGACAATACAATGTTTTATTAACTCCAAGTCATAATACAAAATAAATTATATTATTAATATAGATATTATTCTGTGGCGCGGTGGACTAATACCCGCCTGCAACGTAGAAGGTTGCGGGTTCGATTCCCGCACGGGACAAATGTTTGTGTGGTCCACAGACATTTGTTTCTGGTCTGGGTGGTTTCAATATCTATTATAAGTATGTATTTACAAAAGAAAAGTATATAAGTATTGTATCCGTTAACCTAATCACCATAACACAAGCATTAAGTTGCTTAGCTTGGGGTTAGGTGGCGCTGTGTGAAATGTACTGAAATATTTATTATTATATTATTATTATTTATAGATCTACAAAAAGAAAACCAGTCAATTTATTACTGGCGTGAACCCTGCCCAAAGGTACCCATTATTCTGGCAGCATTTCCCTTCTGAAAAGCTTTTTAAAATGTAATAATGTGTATCGTGGACAAATCAGTACTTAACGTCTCTCTCTCTCTATTTTGTTATAAGGAAGCTTCTGCTATTGCTTACAGCTTTTTTTAACTAGACTGTGTAGGCTCGGTGCTAGAGTTCACCACTGACCTTATTCTAAGAACTGTAAAATGTATGATCCTTAAAAATTCCATATTGTTTGATTCATTTTAGGAAGGGGATACAGTAGGCATGATGAGGAAAAGTAACGGTAAACTGCATTATTACATCAACGGCATAGACCAAGGGGTGGCCACTGATAAAGTCCCCACGCAAGTTTGGGGCGTTATTGATCTCTATGGGATGACTGTTAAAGTAAGTTTTGTATCAATTGAATATCGATATTTAGTGTTAATTCTGATTTCTGATCTAATTTGTGAGTCCAACTAGGCCGGTAAGAGGTGGTAAGGAATTCTAACGTTCAAACGTTTCAAACGTTCAGGAATTCAAAAATCCAATACAATAAATAGTATTAGTTTAACTCCACAATCAATATTATAGCTGCATACTGCATATGCACCAACATAACAACCTATAAATTGTGATTTGACTCTGACAGTGTAATTAGGGAAACCTGTTCTGTTGGAGTATAAAACCCAATAAAATTATGTTCAGACGAGGAAGACTTAGCAGAGTTTTATGACATTTTAGACAGAGTCGTACGAGAAATTCCTAGGAAAGAACCAGTGGTTATCCTCGGAGACTTTAATGCCAAAATAGGGCAAACCACCATTTAACGGAATATCGTAGGCAGTAGGCAGATACGGTCTGGGTGTCAGAAATGAAAGGGGAGAACGGCTTTTGGGGTTCTGTACGCAACTCCATCGAGTTTGGGCTCATTTGATTCGTCTTGACGAGTGCTTTGATGCTAGATGGTAATAATAATAAAAGCTTTTTTTTTAAATTTCACTTGTTTATTTTAGGTAACAATAGTGGACCCCTGTGAAGATTTAGATACCAATATAAATCATTTGCCAATAAGAATATTGGGTGTGCCTGAAGTGCCCTCAACAAGTAAGTGTTTTACACAACTCTCGGAATAGAATTTATCGTAGGAATTTCATTTTTTCTTCCAAGGCTTTCAAATCTGCTCTTTCAACTTTCAACCGTTTTTTGCAGTTTTACTTTTGTAACTCGTAATTCTTAAATAACTCTATAGTTTTACTCTCTTTTTCTTAGTTATTTAGGACTAGTCTTAACTTTTTTGCAACAAATGGAATTAAAATAGGGGTGGAATTTATTCCTATTCCTATATATTCGGCCATATTTGGTATATATTTTCCTGCTATATTCGGCTGCATCATCGTTAAAAATTAGGCGAGACAGTGGCCTAAGGCTAAACTATAGTAAAAAAATTGCTTAGAGAACTATCTTAGGAAGGGCTTTATCCCGTATTTTAAGTTTAATATGTTACCATCTACGGCATCATCGCTTAAGATCAGCGAGATCGTGGTCAATAGCTAACTGTTAGACCTTTGTCGTGTTACGATCTAAACTTTTATATTTAACTAGCTGCGCCCAGCGGTTTTAACCGCAGTACTTATGTAGCCTATGTGTTATTCCATGTCTAAGCTATCCCTATACAAAATTTCAGCTCAATCGGTCCACCCGTTTAGGCGTGAAAGAGTAACAAACATACATCCAGACATCCTGACATCCATACATCCATTCTTACAAACTTTCACGTTTATTATATTAGTAAGATTTACTCGTTGGTTTTATATTTTGAATATGGAATTTGTCTGGAATGTGTCACTGAATAAAACTACATTGTAACGGACCGAATATATTCGTTTCATCATCATCATCATCATCTCAGCCATTGGACGTCCACTGCTGAACATATGTAGGCCTCCCCTTTGGACCTCCATATTATTATTTTTTTTTTTTATGTGGAGAAGTAAGAAGACGAGCAAGACGCTCTCCTGATGTTAAGAGATTACGCTGCCCATAATCAGTACAATGCTTCCCAGAATTCCAAAATGATGTGCAATTCTAGGTGCACTGCACCAACGCTTCTCACTCAAGAGTCATAAGATGTTAAGACTCTTTAGCCCAGTAATTTCACTAGCTACAGTGCCCTCCATATGTACCGGTTGGAAGCGACCTGCATCCAGCGTCTTCCGGCGACCTTTATAAGGTCGTCTGTCCACCTTGTGGGTGGACGTCCTACGCTTCGTTTGCTAGTCCGTGGTCTCCACTCGAGCACTTTTCGACCCCATCGGCCATCCGCTCTGCGCGCTATGTGGCTATATTCGTTTGCTTCCTAGAAATATAAATTAGTTATAATATTTCTATCAGGTTATGGGCCCAGAACGCTTCCACTGCTATAATGAAAATAAATCTACGGCCTTACTAATCTTTAATTTCTTATTTTTCAGGCACATTCAGGCCAGCAATAGACGAAGAGAGTCTATTATTTCATACGCTGCGTGATTCGAATGTTATTATTATTAATGATGGTAAGACTGCTCATAGGCCTAAGTAAGTACTAATTTACTATTAATATAGAGTTTATAACGTAAAATATAACAATTAAGATATTGAAAATAAATTATGTAACCAAGATAAAAGTTGTAAACACATATTTAAAAAAACAATCCCTATGAGTTTCTTGCTCATTCTTCTCATAGAGGTGCCTTGCGAACGAGCGGTAGAATATTAAAATAAAATGTGAAATTGACTTGCAAAAGTGCTCTATTGTAGCCTATTTGAATAAATGAATTTTGAATTTGAGTTTGAAAGAGTAAATCAAAGCTGTTTGTAAAAAAATCGCTTATGTGGTCATTTTCGTGTATAGTTGCGTGCATATACAGTGTTACATGTATCACACTTAAAACATTGTATTGAAAATTTTAAAAAAGTCATGAAAAAAAGACTACAAAAAGTTAACAACTACCTGTAAAGTGGACAGGTCCCATTTATATTTTATCGAAATCGGTCGAGTATATTGAAAGCGAGTTTTTTTTTAATTTGCTTGTACGATTTATCCAATGGCAATATAGTTCAAAATTCAGATAGGTATCTCACTAATATTATAAATGTGAAAGTTTGTAAGAATGTATGGATGTCTGGGTGTATGTTTGTTACTCTTTCACGCCTAAACGAGTGGACTGATTGAGCTGAAATTTGGTATAGAGGTAGCTTAGACCCTGGAATAACATATAGGCTACAGTAAAGCGGGTAAAACCGTTGGGCGCAGCTAGTAATACCATAAGTAACGATATCAATGTTATAAAAATATATTAAAATGCAATATATTCGACGACCTGGACTCATACCAGACCGGCTGGGCTGAGGTGGCGCAAGAAAGAGATACATGGAAGGATTTGGGGGAGGTCTTTGCCCAGCAGTGGGACAGCATAGACTAAAAAAAATATAATATATATAATATATTCGGCAGAATTTATTTATATTTGTTTTTATATCTTTTCAGCGCTTTCGAATACTTCAATAACGGGATAGTGATGACCAACCGCACACTGAAAACAAACGAACTGTTCCAAGTGCGATTAGATCTCGTTATACCCAAATGGGCTGGAAGTATTGAGATTGGAGTCACGCAGAATTCATCAAAGGATATCAAGTTTCCATTCAAAATGAGCAATGCAAAGTTAGTTATGACCAATATCACTAATACGCATGACAAAATATTTTTTTGTCTATAATGCAGATTATTCAATTCAATTCAATCATTTATTTTATTTCCGAAATCTTCCATATAGTGTTAGTTACATTAACTTACAAAACCTATGTTAGTATGATCCTAAAAACTATAAAAAAACACACGCCTACCCATTCATTTAGCAGTGGACCAGCACACTTTATGCATGCTGATCCAGATTATTAAAAAATATTGGAAACGTATTTTTTTTCTTGTAAATTTAACGATAAACGAGTAAGATAAGCCTTAAAGTTGCGGAGGAAGAGATAATGACGTCACACCTAGGTACAAATCGTAACAAGGCGTGACGTAGCGCATCTCCCCCACAATTTTACATTCTTTATATCTCAGTCAAATTCAATGATATTGACAAACAAAAAAATACGTATCGAATATATTTTTATTATTTAAATTACGGACTAAATACATTTAAAAATGTTAACCTTGTCGTCGCGCCTATTGTCACTCTACTTATACTGGTCTAGTTATCACTTCACACAAGGGCGGATCAAGGATTTTTTTTAGGGGGGCCAGGTGCAGTCGGGCAAAAATATCATAACTTTACTACGAAAAGTGTGTTTTAACTTGCTCTGAACAGTTAGAAAATTCAAATGTCCTTAATAATAAGAGCGCAAGCAGCTTGCTGCGAGCGCTGAGAAAATAATTATAATCTTGACCATGAAATATGTGCACCAACGCTTCTTACTCAAGAGTCATAAGATGTTAAGACTCTTTAGCTCAGTAATTACCAAAAATATTACCAAAATATCTATATATAGACGTATTCCAAATTCCAAGGAACACTAGCTAAATTTGTAAAAATCATAGCAGTAGTATTCGTCAAGAGATTTAAACAAATGATCATAATTCTGCCACTAGCTAAACCGATTGACTTAACATTTTATTAATTGTAGCTTTGAACTTAAAATAAGATATTGACTACTGTTATTATCATATAAATCATTATTAAGCTATAGCTTAATAGCCCAGTCAATGAGTGCCCAAAAAGGGTATGTGGATCGAAAAGTCGAAAGCAGAAAAACCAACTTAAGAACTTTGTTTGGACTAGTTAGGAGATAAACATACTAAAAGTCCCCACCCCTCCGAGGTGAGCCCGAGGGGGGGAGGCCGTAGAAGGTCCCATTTTTAGGTTTTTTGCTTATATGTCAAAAATTGTGCGTTGTACGATATTTTGTTGTAGTACATTATTAAACCTCATAACACTTTCTACAACTTCGGCCTTGACACTTTTTATCTATCTCCAATCGTTCTCCAGTTATGAGCTTCCAAACATGGTCTATTTTTAAGCCGCTCAAATTAGTTTTCTATACAAAGTCAGTAAAAAAATCTTGCAAATAGCCGCCTTTGGTTCATATAAAATATATGCAGGTGGATTTTTGTTAGGGATACGTTAAGATAAGGTCTATATTCCAAATTGCATTTCGCTTTAATTCAATATCACTCCACAATCCTCGCTTATCTGAGGTGTGGAGCTGTTAAAAAATTCAAATTTTTACCGCGCGATAAATAATTACCAAGGCTGTATGTGATTAGAAATAGTTGTAAAACACGGCTGTACTTGATGTGTACTTGCAACGTTTCAACCGTATTTTGATTGAAAATCTCGTCACCGCGATCCAGGAAAGGGTCGTAGAGACATCTAGTTTGTATTTGTAGCATTATTTTTCAAGGAATTATCTTACTAATATTATAAACGTGAAAGTTTGTAAGAATGGATGTCTGGATGTGTGTTTGTTACTCTTTCACGCCTAAACAGGTAAACTGATTGAGCTGAAATTTTTTTTTTCTTTTTTTTTTTTTTTTGTATAGAGATAGCTTAGACTGGAATAACACATAGGCTATATATAGGACAGTGGGTAAAACCGCTGGGCACAGTTAGTTCCTTATAATTCTCATTATGAAATCCTTTGTAAATTTAATCGCGGCTTGTAATGTGACATTTATTACCCATTTTCATGTTCGATTGAGAGAATTTTTAACCGACTTCAAAAAGGGAAGAGGTCTACTATTCTACAGGTTTATATCTAATGGTTTACATACCTCTATAGGTAAATAAAAAAAACTAGTTAATTTCTCTCTTTCTCTTTCTCTCACTAGTTAATTTATTCATATAATGACGACACATCGCAATACGTATACTCGTAGATAAATTTTATGTTATATACCCGGTTTCCGATTGAGCTGGATTTTGCATGCATGTGTAAATCGGATGACAATGCAATATTATTATGACATGGAGCTGATCTGATGATGGAGCTGGAAGGTGCTCATAGGAACTCCGTGATTAAATGACGCAACCCCATCGAGTTTGGACTCATTTTATTGGTCTTGACGAGTACTTTGGTGCTAGATTGTAAAAATAATAAAAGCTTGTTTTTAAAAAGTTTTTTTTTTTAATTTCACTTGTTTTCACTTCACTTCCTAACTCACTAATATTAGAGGTATAGAATGCTTAAGTGTACATTATATTCGAACATCCTCAAAAAGCACTTTAAACAAGTGAAATTTAAAAAATACTTTTTAAAAACAAGCTTTAATTATTATTATCGTCTTGTATCATAAAGTACTCGTCAAGACGAATCAAATGAGCCCAAACTCGATGGGGTTGCGTTGTTTTATGACGGAGTTCCTATGGCCACCTTCCAGCTCCATCATCAGATCAGCTCGATGTCAAAAAAATATTGCATTGTCATCCGATTTACACACGCATGCAAATTTTCAGCTCAATTGGAAACCGGGAAGTGGGTCAAATTAAACTTGCAAGATTTGATTACAGACAGACAGACAGACAGACAGACAGACAGACAACAGACAGGTGAAAGTAATATAAAGCTTGTAAAAACGAAAAACTGATTACTTTTTACTTGTATAAAATTATAGCAAACATATTATTTAAAAATTTGTATCATTGGTCAATAGGCCTTCGGTTCGGGAATTTGATGGCTTGCATAACTAAATCTAGTCGATTTTTGAATGGGGTTTTCACGAAAATGTAATCCGCTAGTTGGCGCCACTGTGACAGGAGGTCTATCACAATCTATAAATCTATGATACAGATAATTTTCGGTGTTTGTCTATGAATGTTATAAATTAAAATAAATAATTATTGAAACAAACCTTCTTGTTCACGTGCATATGGACAAAAAAGTTTATAATCTAACATTGTGGACCTGTCTCAGTGACCTGTGTCTCAGTGCTGCCTCCTGGTGCACTGCTTAATCAGTTAGGCTTATTATTTCTTTTTCCTTACAGAACTGGAACGTGGGCAGTCACCGGAGAAGACGTAATTAGAGACGGAACCATCATAATACCACAATATGTTAGGAATCTTAACAAATTGGTTGTAAGTATCAATTAGTCTTCAGATTTCGCTTAGTAACTGTTCATATCTTTATCGAGTCGCATTTTTAATTTTTAATTTTTTTTTTTTGTTACTTCGTATCTTAAATATACTTAGTACTATAATTATGGCTATATGACTTATAATTTAAATTTAATATTATGAAGACCAAGACCAAATAGGCGGGAATGAGGGTTTTCACGAAAATTTAATCCGCCACTGGGCCAAGCACAGACATTGCGTAGATTTGTCTTGCTCTCAAGTCAAACTGTGCAACACAAAAGTACAAAGGACAAGTCTACGCAATGTCTGTGCTTGGCCGGCAGTTGGCACCACTTTGGCAGGAGGTCCATCCCAATCTATGAATCTATGATATAGATAATTTTCGGTGTTTGTTTATGGATGTTATGAAAATGGAAAATTCTTGAAACTAACCTTGTTCACGTGAATATGGACAGAAAAGGTTGTACTCTGACAACAGCGGACCTGACTTCAGAGTGCTGCCCTCCTGGTGGCTGTTATTTCAGAAAACCCTCATTAAGAATCATGCATGCTCGTGAACCAATCGCTGATCTCCGTTCTGTATTTTGACCAATCACTAAGGTTTACTAGTAACGTGCTAATTGATTCATTTTTCAAAACAAGTTGTTTTGGTTTCACGCAGTATTGAATCGGTTACTAGTTAGACTTTATGTCTTTAATAATTGTAAATCAATTATTGGGATCTATATCCCAGTGGGCTTAGCACAGAGTATCAGGGTCTAGGTTTTGCTGTCAATTTGAACTGTCATACCGCCACTACTCTTGAAAATGTATGGGATGTCAATTTAACTTGACACTCCGTGCACATTCTTGTTCACAACACTTCACGTTCACAACCTTGCACATTCCGTGTTTCTGGGGAGTAAGCCTTACTCCCCACAGTGGCCGTAACATGACACATCCCACAGAAATGTCAAGAGTAGAACTGTCATCCCATACACATGCTTTTGTGAATGTATGGGATGACAGTTGACTTGACAGCAAGACAAGTTTACGCGTTGTCCATGCTAGAGGGACAGGACAATTTAAAAGTGAATGAAATGAAAAAAAGTGACAGACAGGAGCAATCTAAAAATGAACGCTGCGTACATATATTTACGCTATGATTAATATTATACATGATTTTTTAGGAAGGCGACACAGTAGGTGTGATGCGAAAAGACATGGGGATTTTACATTTTTATGTAAACGGAATTGATCAAGGACCAGCCGCTTTTAATATACCGGAACATGTGTTCGGTATTATAGGTGAGATACTATTATATTTCACTATATTTGTGAAGCGAATTGTGCTCTAGTGGAGATAAAATGGACACACGACCTTATAAAGGTCGCCGGAAGACGCTGGATGCAGGTCGCTTCCAACTGCTATATATGGAAGTTCAAAGGTGAGGCTTATGTTCACCAGTGGACGTCATATAGCTGAGGTGATGATGATGATGATGACTATTATAATTAAGTTGTACTTATAGTTGTAGGCCTCTATTACAATGCTACCAGCGAAATGACTGGGCATTACGAGTTTCAACAACTTATATCTCCCGAATGTTGAATTAAAAACACTGGGTGGCACTATGTCTGATATTCTATCTATCTGTCTTTAACGGGGCTGGCAAATGAACCAGCAACACGTCGATCCATTGGGAGCTATTGTGTTTTTCCCTACCTTATCGTTCCCTACTCATGGAAGAAGTGGGTTATTAAGGCGGTGGTCCCACTTAGAGGAAGAAACCTATACTCCTCCGGTTTGGGAAATGCAATACCAAGGAGCCTCATGCGTTTCGTAGCTAATACGTCGCGTAGCTAATACGTCGCATTCACATAAAAAAATTGTTTATTCAGTTAAGGCATTACAAATCACATAAATTACTAGTGAGAACCTATACCCCTAACTAGGCTCAAAGGCCCGTAATATGGGGTATAGGACTCCTCCGCCGGTTAACATCAATATTTGCCTAATACAAACATGATTTTTATAATTGATTCTGAATACAATTTAATAAATATATATTATATTAAATTCATAAAATGTGCTCCATTGTCTCATTGACCTCGCCGCAGGCTCTACAATCGTGTCTGATATTAGAATAGAATAGAAAACTCTTTATTGCACACACAAATACAATAATATAAGCTTAGAACTAAGATTACACAGAAATAAGTGTTACAATTGGTCTTATCGCTAGTAGCGTCTTCCAGACAACCAAGCAGGGAAAGGAAATACATAAAATAGAGCGACGGTGGTTATAAAGATTTATAAGGATATAAGGAGATATTGGCAATCATTGTCATTTTTTAAGGTATCGATCGGGAAATATAATACTTTTAAAAAGTATTACCTAAATCTTCAATTGGTTAGATATCATTTTAACTTGTCTCATATTAAATTTTGAGGATATTTTTTTATATTTTTATTAATTTCGTTTGATTTTGTTAGATTTGTACGGGCGCGTGGCTCAAGCAACTATAGTCGACGTGTACAGCATGCCTCCATTCGCCCTCTCTCCAGATTCTCCCATATCAACGGAATCGAACACAACTGTCTTCCCGTAAGTATAATAAGTATTTTTTTTTATTGCAATATAGATAAAATTTTGTATAAAGGTAGCTTCGGTCTTGAAAAAAGATGTGGGATAGTTTTTATAGTAAAGCAGTAACCTAAGAAATAGTTTTAGGCCCGAGTATGAACTAAGGATAGTTTTTAGTTCCGAAATCAACCTTTTTAGGGAAGGTGAAAAGAGGGCGGCTTTAATCTGGCACAGAGATATGTAGTCTCGGGAAATTATAGAATAATTTAAATTTATAGGCATATTAATTGACTGTTACGCGCTACGAAGTGAGCGCAGGTCCGCTAGTAATAAAAATATATTAGATGCTTATTTTTTGTTTTGTGAATCACACTAATTTTATAAATGCGAAAGTTTGTGAGTGTGTATGTTTGTTACTTCTTCACGTCTAAACGGGTGGACCCATAGAGCTGAAATTTGGTATATAAAGATAGCTTAGACCCTGGAATAACACATAGGCTACAGCGGTACTCGTTTACTTCGGTTCCACGATTACGAACAACGGCTCTTGTGAACCAGAAGTGCGAAGAAGGATTGGAATGGCTAATGCCGGCTCCTCATTCACGCGCGATCCGCACGCGAAGGCCGTGATTTGTGAATGTGGATAGTTTCACGGCATCGCGCCTAGCGTTCGCGGCTTCGCGTTCGCGGGTCGCGGCGTTCCCCGATCGGAGTCGGTTTTTCTACCCGCGTCAAAGGGATCGCGCTCGGTTCACACCACGCGACTGCGAACAGCATCCCCATTCGCGAATCATTTCATTAGCGCGCGGGACTCGGTGTCGAACGGTCGTGTCACGTTGGGTGTTTTTTTCGTGATTGCACGAAAAAAACACCCAACGTGACGCTCATTGGAGCGTCACGTGGAGTAACGACTTGGAGCTTACTCTGATAGAGTATTACCAAGCTGAAAGTATACTTTAGCTAGCAAAACATGTTTTTTTTGTTCGTGTTCTATTTTTAACCCCCGACGCAAAAACGACGGGGTGTTATAAGTTTGACATGTCTGTCTGTCTGTCTGTGTGTGTGTATGTGTCTGTCTGTGGCATCGTAGCTCCCAAACGGATGAACGGATTTTGTTTTAGTTTCTTTTGTTTGAAAATAGAGTTAGTCTAAAGTGTTCTTAGCTATGTTTGGTGGAAATCTATCCAAGATGGCCGCCGCTACAAAATGGCGGATTACTTTTTTCTTCCACGACTCCATTAATATGGGTATCAAATGAGGCTTAACGAGTAGAATACAGCCCACTAAATAAAATTCAAATGGCCGCCATAAAAAAAAATTGAATTACGTATTGCGTTGGGGGTTTTTTAAATTTAATTCACTTGTTAATTACGGTATAATTATAAAGAGCTAACGCACAAAGCGCCGCAGAAGCAGCGGCAGCCACATCGCATCGGCGTCCATTCTCGTTGAGCGCGCGAACAAAACTGTGAAGACCTCGCGAAACTGTGTGAGTGTAGATGCTATCGTTACCGTAAACCGCGAACCGCGAAGTCACGGCATGAATATCACGGCGCGGATCGCGCGTGAATGAGGAGCCGGCATAAGAGTACCATGTCCCAACTACATAAAACATGGAGAGACCGGAATATATCATTGAAGACGAAGATAAAGCTTGTCCGAACACTCGTGTTCTCCATTTTCTTTTATGGTGTTGAAACATGGACCTTAAAATCCGCAGACCGTAAACGCATTGACGCCTTTGAGATGTGGTGCTGGAGAAAAATGCTCAGAATACCATGGACGGCGTTTCGGACCAACGCATCAATTCTCAATAAACTCAAGATCCGAACAAGACTCTCTGCAATATGCCTCCAGAGAATTTTGGAGTATTTCGGACACATTGCCAGGAAAGACGGAGACAACCTTGAGAAATTGGTGATCACCGGCAAAGTGGATGGAAACAAGTGAAATTTTAAAAATACTTTTTAAAAACAAGCTTTAATTATCATTACCATCTTGCATCATATAGTACTCGTCAAGACGAATCAAAAGAGCCCAAACTCGATGGGGTTGCGTTGTTTAATGACAGAGTTCCTATAGCCACCTTCCAGCTCCATCATTAGATCAGCTCCATGTCAAAATAATATTGCATTGTCATCCGATTTACACACGCATGCAAATTTTCAGCTTAATTGGAAACCGGGAAGTGGGTCAAATCAAACTTGCAAGATTTGATTACAGACAGACAGACAGACAGACAACAGACAGGTGAAAGTAATATAAAGCTTGTAAAAGACCACGTGGCCGCAGCCCAATGCGTTGGTCCGACCAGATCCGCACCACGCTCGACTCTACCGTCTACGATGCTCTCCGGGTAGCCGGAGATAGGAGCAGATGGCGCTCCATTGTTCGGACTAAAGTCATAGATGGAGGGGGTCACGACCCTCAGACATGAGGAACACGACTGATGGAGGGGAGGGGACAGCGGTAAAGCGGATAAAACTGCTGGGCGCAGCTAGTATAATTATAATAAATGGCTGAGATATAACGCTTATAAGTTATTGAGCGGGGGCGCGCTACGTCACTATCCAGTATAAAATCTGCTCGAGTTTGGCTAGTGACGTCACGGCCATGCGACTTTAGTGCGTTGTATCTCACACGATTTAAATCAAATTTACAAAGAAAAAAACGTGTCTAATACAGAATAGTATAACACTCAATTGCATACCAAGTAAACCAATCAATACCAACCACCAATACCAATATCACCAACATTACCAACCAATATGTTTACCAATATACCAATATTACCAACCCAACCAACACCAATTACCATTACCACCAATACCCATTTTTTTACCTATATATTTTTTAATAATTAACTTGACTGACAACAAAAAAACATTATTTTGTCAATATTTCTATTCGCGTCGCTCCAGCACCGCTTCTGTGGCAAGCGAGGTATCAACTATGAGTGTTACAATAGTGGTAAGCTGCCTTAAGATCCAAACCCAATACGCGGCAACTGCACTGCAGCGGCGCGGTCAAGTATCTTTGAGAGAAAATGTATGGGACATACCGCACTACGCGGCATTTTTATACAAATTACTTAGCCGCGCCGCGCAGCTGCAGTGCAGTTGCCGCGTAGTACAATTTCACTCTTATAGCGAGCGGTCTGCTAATTTGAGTTTCAATGTAAAATACTTATGTCTAAAAAACGCCCTGAAGCTTATTTTTCTGTAGGTACAGATAATTTATGCGGATGGCAGCGCTGATATAGAAATGAGTCACTTCCACACACAAATTTATCTTAACCGAATTATTAAACCCACATAAACTGTCTGTTAAATTTGTGCCCATTCAGTAGGTTTTGCGTGAAGGAGCATAAATTAACTTTATTTATAAACTAGTAGTTCGCCACGAACTGGGACCTCGCAGCCCAATTTCCGTGTAAACCTTAGACTTTAGGCCTCGACAAAATATATCCTAATACAAGAACTTTAACATTAATATTGAAACTCAAAATACAAAAATTCTGAGAAATTAAAACTCAATAAACCTACGTCCCGAGATTTTTAGAATATAATCCTTTTTAAAATTTCGTACCTCTGAAGGAAAAAACGAAACCCTAACAGGATCACTTGGTCATCCGTATGTCTGTCAAGGGCCATTTATACTCTACATCCCGTAGAATTGTATATATTTACCATATACACAGGTCTATGGCCGCTTGGTGCCCGTAAAATTAAACTTCTAAGTTAAGGTAGAAAAAAATACACCCATTTTTCCTTCAAAAACGTTGTTTGACCCTCTGAATAAATCAACATTCATAGGGAACTTGCCGTTACCATATATTTACAAAATTTGGCAGACTATAAGTACATTATATATTTTAAATTCAGGAAAACTTCTGAAAGCTATACATTTGAATTATTTCATTTTAAAATGACTATTTAAAGTACGTAAACATTGAAGCTAAGCAATCCTATGCGCGTACGTATTTGGATGGGCGCGTTCGTAGTGATTTCACCTTTTTTCTGACTTTTTTGGAGAGAGCCACCAGCGGCCCGCGATGCATTACGGTGTGCTCGTGCACCTTTATTGTTGAATGTGCCGGCACAAACAATTCTAAGTTTTAAAAAGTTATGCAGACAGACTACTCAAATAACCTTACTGCCAGCGAAAAAGCAGAGGCTCTCAACTCTTCGCTTTGCTCGGTCGATGATAATATATACATATGTATGTATTTCATATAAATTATTTATTTAAATTATATTTTATAACAAAACGATTCAGCGAGTTTTCTTTATTCTATCACCACTTCCAAAGACATTGTTACCTGTTTATTATTGTTTATGGTCTCCACTTTCGTGTTTTCCCACAGTGGCCGTAGCATGCCACACAGAATTCCGACAAAACTTCAAGAGTAGAACTGTCATCCCATACATTCACAAAACTACAATGTATGGCATGACAGTTCTACTCTTGACATTTCAGCGGGATCCTGTTTGGCATGCTACGGCCACTGTAAAATATTATTTTACTTGACAGCGAGTTATAGTCTGGTACATTGTGTTCGGGATAATTTATACAACATTTTAGGCAATGTAACGTAGTTATGTCGTCATAATATAATTATGCCTATACTACTAAATCCAACTTTGGTTGCTTGACATTAGCGATGGGCATAAAATAACGCTATTAATAAGGTTTTTATTTTAAATAACTATTTTACTTTTTTTATATTCCTTAAATTATATAACATTATATTTTATCGATCAAGCGAAATGAGGTTTATAATAAGGTTAAAAAAACAGCACAAAATGTGTACTTACCTACATGTATGTGACACCTATCTCAATAGCAAACTTTAGGCGACCGGACTATAATTGACGCAATTATTGGTATTACGCAACATACTAAAAAGTAATGTTATTGAAAATAAGATAAATTGCTTGAAATTCTCGAACTATTGGACTTTATCGCTATTAATTCTTTAGCTTGATCTACTTGCCTGCTCTTTCTTGCCTGTAGGATCTTTCTCAAACTTAATGTACCTTACAAATTGTGCAAAATATTATAATTTAGTCATCTTTATAACTCTACAACCCTTGGATCGATTTGGCTCATTTTCGAACTTAATAATTCTTTTAGCTTATACTACCTGATCGCAAAGTTCCATTAAGATTGGAACTTTGGTAACGTTGTAATTAAGCATTTTCTATTTCTCTAAAACCCTTCGACCGATTTGGCTGATGTTCGAACTTAAAAATTCTATTGACTTAAAATACGTATTTGCAAAGTTTCATAAAAATTGGACCATCGGTTTTCAAGTTATCGCGTAACAAACATACATACAAACATACACTTTTGATAATATATTTATGTAGGTTATAAAAAATGTGTATATATTAGAAAAAAATATATCAGAGCACCAGTTTTGAAATTATCGTCAGACCTATCGTAAAGACTTTAAGTCACCTATATCTCTGCAATCCTAAGGTCTATTTCGCAATTTTTTTCACTAAAATTATTCTATTAACCTACCTAACTTGTGTGTAAAGTTTCATTTAATTTGGATTAACCGTTTTCGAGTAAATGTCGATCAAACCTAAGCGCCAGAGGTCAACCGCTAAACTGGTCGAGACGCAGGCTTGTCGCGGCTCTCGACTCTAAGACCTCGCTTCGCTCGGTCGATTATGACGATTTTTTACCCCCGACGCAAAAACGACGGCGTGTTATGAGTTTGTGTTCTTAGCCATGTTTGGTGAAAATCGGTCCAAGATGGCCGCCGCTACAAAATGGCGGTTTACTTTTTTTCTCCACGACCCCCTCAAACTGGGTATCAAATGAAAGGGCTTAACTAGTAGAATACAACGCACTATAATAAATTTAAAATCCAAGATGGCGGCCAACACAAAATGGTGAATTACATATTGCGTTGGGGGTTTTTTAAATTTTTAATTTAATTTACTTGTATTGGATAGCGATTTTACCCGCTGTACTGTTGTAGCCTATAATATGTTATTCCAGGTTCTAAGCTATCTCCATTTCATCTCAATCGGTCCACTCGTCAAGGCGTGAAAGAGTAACAAACATACATCCTTACATTCTTACAAACTTTCCCGTTTATAATATTAGTGAGATTAAACCGAAATTAAAAATCAAAGTTTGTTATTTGTCTGATTTCAATCGAACCATTAGCTTATTACATACATACAACACTGTGCCTAGAATTTCAAGACGTAGTCCCACATAAAACTGCTTTAAACATAATTAGTTACGACTCTTACACCCCGTATATTTCACAAGCCTTTACAATACAATATTGTTATAATACTAATAAATAGAACTGCTGCCATTCTATTTATTTTCTAGTTTAAATACCAATATGGGACACGGGAAACCTATGCACATTAAAAATTCTCACGATATCTGAATCCTTTATGACTTTACCGTCTATCTTCACGTACGTTCAGTTACGAGTACTTATGAAAATCAATATACCTTTGACAAATATGATCATTAATTTCGTAATAAGATAATCGCTGAAATTACTGGTCTAAAAATTGCGATCTATTGAAATTCGCTACACATAAGTAATTGCGGTTCTTCTTAACGTTAAAAATAGATATAATCCCCAACTTTCATTTATTACAAATTGCGATAATAGGAACATTTTTACTGCTTTTATTTACTTTCACCTGTCCGTTGCGTTGTCTGTATGTCTATGTAATCAAATCTTGCGAGTTTAATTTGATCCACTTCCAGTTTAACTCTATGGGGAACAAGGCGTGATATTATGTGTTTATGTATGTATAACTCTATGGTGGTCAACTCTATGGTGCGGTCAGGTTAGTTCCGGCTCCGCAGCTTAGACACTATGGTGTCCCACTTTTTTCACCCACTTTTTTAGCGGATCAACCCTGTCTCGCTCTTTTTCAGCGGGGCAATCCAACATGCGTATCGCATTTTTCCTATATTATCTATAGTAATCGTTGTGCGGAAGCCATATTACGAGTACGTATAGAAACGGTTTAATACAAATTTTAGAATCCAATCAATCGGTCACCCGCTAAGTGCTTTCTTTTTTGAGTAGCTTTGAACTAGCCCTTCGCTTACAAAATACTGGGATAATACCTCTAATCGGCGCCAATATGACACGTTTAGAACTAAAAGGACAAAGGGCAAGGATGTCTGCGTGCGTCACAGGCAAAATGTATGTCTGGTTGACATACATTTTACCTATACAGTACCTACCCACCTATTAGCGAGGAATATCTCATGAAGCTTTAGTTATTATTGACATACTGCCGTATTCACTTGTGAACTACTTTTAAAGTCAGTGTTTTTTTAAATGCATTCTTGCATGTCTTACATCGATGAATATTATACTGATTATACTAAAAGGTAAGGTGAAATCAGTTGTAGTGAATAAAAAAATATGCTTTTATTTAAAAAAGTTTGTTTTTTTTCTAAGCAGGTCAAGAATGTGTTGATATATTTATAAGCAATGTGTTTAAAAACTGTGGTATTTATCTAAATCTATTGCTTTATTTTTGGTTTGAAGTCCACATACAATTCATAAAAGTATTACTTTAATTACAAATAAGAGATGTTAATAATAAATTATTTAAATATATAAATAAATTAATGTACTTAAATATATGTGTAATTAGAATTTATGTGGGTGTAGATGTGTGTTTATTATCTTTTCACGCCTGAGCCGATTGATCTGAAGTTTAGTATAAAGAGAGCTTAGACCTAGGACACATACAGGAAGTACTAAAATAGAATGGAACAACTCTCTATTGCATACAAAAATACAAGAAATTGTTACTTATAAAAAAATTACCTTAAAACTAGAGGTCGACAGTCTTATTGCATAAAACCATCTCTTGCAGAGAACTTGGTTAGAAGGAATTTTATGAGCATGTAAGGTGTGCGATATATACAGGGTCTTTGGTTATTCAGTACATTGGTGTAATAGGGCCTTATTGGTTATTGGTTAGGTCATTGGCCATGTTTTAAACGCATTATATATTCCGCGAAAATTTACGGTACTCGAGATATTTTTTTTTCGAAAAATCGATCCCTGTCATTTATTTTTTATTATCTCATTACGTAGACAAAATTTCAGAATATTTTAATTAATCAAATTAAATATAATTTATCCATTTTTTAAAAATTAATTATGATTTTTTAAAATTATCACCTTGATTTATCAAAAAAAATTAAATAACTCGAAAACCTTAAATTTTCGAGGAACATACATATATTGCGCTCAAAATATGGCCAATGACCTCCCCAATAAGGCCTTATAAACCAATGTACTGAATAACCAAAGACCCTGTAAATCTATTTTTATATGTGTCAATACCTAAATTCAACCCTAGTCGCTTGACACTAGAGGTGCGCACAAAATAACGCCTTCTATAACGTTATTTATTTTAATAATAATTGTTTAACAAAAAAAAAAAAAAACATCAACCCACCTGAAATAAAATATCATTATTTTATGTACCATTTTTGCTATTTCAATATCATTTGGTCACTGCTTCGCAAAAATTATGAAATGAATATATTTTGATTATTTACTTGTTTATTTTTAATATGTTGACTTATCATAATGATTTACAATATTCCCATTCGTACATAATCAAGCCAACGATTTAAGCATGTTCTTATATTTAAAACATTTTGTAATACATGATATTTCTCAAAACAATTAGGTTGCTTTTTTGCGGTCTATAATATCAAATTATTTTATTGACATTTTTAAATTTATTATATCCATTATCATTGGCATGTTTTAATAATAAGTTACACAATGTACGAACAGGAGTTACTAGTTGCCTGATTAAAGAACCTTTTAATATTTTTTTAAAGGTGCGAGAATCAGCTCTATTGATTCATATATTATGCAAATGATGTAGGAGGTATTGTTTCGGATGATCGCTTCGAAGATTCGTGACATGAACGAACATCGGATCGACTTGTGCTTAATCCGTGTCATAGGGTAGTGTTTAGGTGATCTTGAACACAAGTAGACGGGTGAAATTAGGAAATAAATTCTCCGTATAATATATTCATTTTCGTATTTAGAATACATTTAGATAGTTGAACTTTTGTGTCACTGTGTTATAAAAATAGATTATGTGGAGAATATGTGGTGTTAACTTTGTGCTACGCGAACACAAACATGCCAACGGGTATTTTTCTTAACACAAATAAAAATAAATAGTTATATTTTTATATTTAATGGTACAGCGGACTACAATCTCAGTGTGATTAAAATTTCTTAAAAGTGTACTGAACTGATCCTGAAGCACCAAAAAATGGCATGTATTATGGTTAAAAGTAAGTTGTTTTTTATATTGTTCCAGAGAAATGTGCTTCCACCGTGTTCACGGGCGCAATGCAAGGCTCAGTCGCAACCGACTGACTGCGTCGCGAGCCACCGTCTACTCGGAGTTTAACGATGCAGTGCTCTTCAGCTCGAGACCTCTGCGAGAGTGCGATATGTTTGAACTGAGGATCGATAAAATGGTCGACTGCTGGATTGGGAGCTTGGAAATAGGTAAATACGAGTATAATAACCTTAATTCTACCCGGAGTTTAACGATGCAGTGCTCTTCAGCTCGAGACCTCTGCGAGAGTGCGATATGTTTGAACTGAGGATCGATAAAATGGTCGACTGCTGGATTGGGAGCTTGGAAATAGGTAAATACGAGTATAATAACCTTAATTCTACCCGGAGTTTAACGATGCAGTGCTCTTCAGCTGAAGACCGCTACGGGAGTGCAATATGTTTTAAATAAGGATCGATAAAATAGTCGATTGCTGGATTGGGAGTTTAAAAATAGGTAAATATACCTTAAATATTTTTGGCTATGGCACCATAGTCCACATCCACACAGTGCCGCAGATTATACAGAAGACCGAAGGGTATATTCTGCCCCTCTGCTTAGCAAATGCTAAGCAGACCACAAAACCACAAATGTGGACTATGAGAAGGCCTTTGACTCCATCGAAACCTGGGAACACTTGAGATTTGCGGACTCTCGAAGATGTTCAAGAGTACGTATATCTTGGGCAAGGATTGAATGGCAGAGGATTCATCTGGGATGGGCTGCATTTGGGAAACTTCGTCAAATCTTTTCGTCACCCATATCGATGTGTTTGAAGACTAAAGTTTTCAACCAATGCGTCCGACCTGTCATGACGTACGGTGCAGAAACTTGGACACTTACGAGCGCGCTATGCTCGGCGTCTCCGAAGGATTGCATCAGGAATGAGGTGATCCGGCAGAGAACCAGAGTTTCCGACATAGCCGAAAGCATTATCAAGCTGAAGTGGAAATAGGCTGGTAGAACCGATAACCGTTGGGGTAGACGAGTTCTCTAGTGGAGACCACGACTCGGCAAACGAAGTGTAGGGCCATGGGATAACATGAATATTCGCGTGGTCGCGATGAGTGTAGTAGTTTTTATGTACACTCACAAGAGGGTGATGCCAACGCAGTGTCGGCCTTTGGTGCCGTATTGTCAGACAAGTAGTTGATGTAGCCCCACTTTACTTAGCTTGACTGAACGACATTCCGGAATACTTTCATAATGACCGTTTGACGACACGGTCTTTACCACAGTGATCTAATAAGCTTTCAGTCAAGTGGGATTTAAGTCAAAACTGAATTTCATAACTTCTTCATTCTTAACTTTGCTTATTATATACAAATCAAAACAATAGTATTGTTGAAGAAAGCTGTTTGTATCCAAGACGAGGGAGCTAACTTTCATACAAATATGAATTTCACTTCTAGAACAAACATACTTGTATTTATTAAGGCGAATTTGATAAGTAAGCTATTCATTCATCAGGTGTAACGGCAATAAGGCCAGACGATTTGGAAGCGAGCGGTGGCGTTGGAGCTATCGCGGGGACGGCGACAGACTTGACTTGGGACACTTACATTCTGAGCGGCGCGGCCATGATGAAGGATGGAGAATGCGTCAGGAGCGGATACCCCTTGGATTTGGACACGCTGAGCGTTGGAAGCCGTGTTGGTAAGTCCTACTAATAGATGCGTGTGTGTGCGTGCGTATGTGTTCGTGTGCCCGTTTGTGTGTGTGTGTGCGCGCGTGTGCATGTATGTATGTGTGTGCGTGAGTGCGCGTGTGTGTTGCGCGTGTATGTGTGCGCGTGTGTGCGTGTCTGCGTATGCGCGCGTGTGTGCGCGTGAGTGCGTGTGCGCGTGTGTGTGCGTGAGTGTGCGTGTGTGCGCGCGTGTATGCGCGCGTGTGTGTGCGCGCGTGTGTTCGCGTATGTGCGTGCATGTATGCGCGTGCACGCGCGTGTCACCCGCGCGGTACAACTTGAAAATCTTCTAGGCACAATTGAAAGGTACCTCTAGATATCTTACGTGATTCATCTCCGACCGCATCTGCACTTTCCATCAGGTGGGATGTGGTCAAACGTAGGCCTATTTAGTGTAAACAAACTTTATTTCTTCGTTCAGGTATGATGTGGCACGCTGACCGTAGTCTGCACTACTATTTGGACGGGATGGACATGGGCAAGGCGTGGTATGTGCCACATCTCAACATCTATGCCGTTGTTGACCTTTATGGACAGTGCACTCAGGTAAATGTTTGGCAATTTCACTTTCCACTATTACTATCATTATTAGACTACGTTCGTCCACGGGATATACATATGTAGGTCTATCTTTGTAAATAAACGGCATAAACTCACTTGTATTTACTTCGGCTACAAACAAGTTTATTTACAAAGATGAATCTAAATACTCACGAATCGTTTAGGATATAGGTCTCTTCCACGGGAAGCCACTCAGTCCAGCCCTCCGTTTTCCTCTTCCCAGTGGCTTTTGGATATTGGATATTGTCGCCTCAGTACGCCCCTTATTGAGGCTTCTTGCCAAACGTTTTGCCAAGGCGTCGTCTCTACTTCAGAACATGAGATAAGTCCCACGCAGAACCAATAACTGCTGGGTTGTGATTGGTTCTGCTGCAATATTAGCCTATTGCTTCTACCTCCATACTTCCGAATCTCCCATTTTGCAATCTCCCTCTTAACACTCATCCACTTCCCATATTCCCACTTCCCACTCTTCCACTTCCCATTCTCCCACTTCCCACTCTCCCACTTCCCATTCTCCCTCTTCCCACTCCTCCACTTTCCATTCTCCCTCTTCCCACTCTCCCACTTCTCATTATCTCATATCGTCAGCCAACATGAACCCAATGTGGCCATAGTCCATAGTAAGCTTTATGTGGCTAAAATTACACATGAATATTCTATTTAGTACCCACCTTTTTACAACCAATCCAATCCTAATAAACGAAATGTCAATCCATTCGATATTTCAGTGCTAGTATTGACTTTTAAAATGTTTTTATTAACATAATTTTCTTCTCCATTAGGTGACCATATTACAAAATGAAGAAAGAGCGTTCAATTACAACGGGTGTAACTCCGACCACGCTGTTATGCCGAACCCTCGGGCGATTGCTTCGCCACCACCTCCTTATTGGTAAGTTACAAGCTTTTATTTACTTTCACCTGTCTGTTGTATGTCTGTCTGTCTGTAATCAAATCTTGCAAGTTTAATTTGATCCACTTCCCAGTTTCCGATTGAGCTGAAATTTTGCATGCAAGTGTAAGTCGAATCACAATGCAATATTATTATGACATCGCTGATCTGGTGATGGAGCTGGAAGGTGGACATAGGAACTCCGTAATTGAACGACGCAACCCCATCTAGTTTGGGCTCATTTGATTCGTCTTGACGAGTACTTTGGTGCTAGATGGTAATAATAATAAAAGCTTTTTTTTAACAAGTTTTTTTTTTTATTTCACTTGTTTTATCTTATCTCCCCTTCCTTACATTTTATCCATTCTTACCTCAAATTTGCATGCAATCGTTCTAAGCGCAAGATTTTTTTTAATCAGTCAGTAGTATTGGATTTTATCGGCTAATTATCCTGCACAAATTATATTGATACTAGCTGACCCGCGCGCACTTCGTAGCGCGTGACAGTCAATTAATAAAGCGAAAATTTGGTGCTGCCATTTAGTCTGCGATGTTTGTTTAGACTGCGATTGTATTTCCATCCCCGCGACTTTGTAAGTGTAAATTAGGTATAGGTATAGCCCATGTTATATTATTATACCATGGCTATAATAATAATTGCTCCCACTCTGGGTAGTGCAGAATATTGAGATGGGTATTTCTACGCAGTTTTGTTCGCTACCGTAAAAATCAATCCATCTCTCCATAGTTAATTACAACTTAATCGGTTTTGCGGTTGTTGAAAGCCTTCACAAACTTACACGCCTCTTTTCAGGAATTAAAACTATTTGTCGTCCTTTCCCGGTAACTCTTTAACTTATCTGTACTTGTCTGTGTAATGTATAATATTTTTATTATTTTTTGTTACTTATTTCTCACACTATCCTTTCCGCAACCTTTCCCGCGACTCAAATCAATTCCGTGGTTCGTGAATTCCCAATAAAACTCTGAGCCTCCTTTCCTCATACTGGTTCACCCTAAAAATTAATTTCTGACATAAAAAAACAGCTCATTAACAGAACTTAAACTATCATTTAACAAAAAATCAGCTTAATCGGTCCAGCGGTTAATGATTTAAATAAAAACGTTTTTCGAAAATAAATCCCGTTCTTGTGGGAATTTCACAAAACTCCTGATTATCGGTGGCCTACGTTACATAAAGCAGCTAAAACAAAAAAGCGGTTATCGATATCCTACACAAACTGCACCCCCCTTCACTCTTCTTAAAGGTTGATTTCTGGAATAAAAAATATCCCATATCATTTTCTATGACGCAATCTACTACCTATGTATCAAATTTTAATTTAATAGGCTCAGCGTTTCTAAATTTCCCATACAAACTTTGACCAAGATTTACACCACCCTCCTCCTTAAAAAAATTATGTTCCTAAATACAACTTAAGTACTAATCGTAGTCGTGGTAGTATAGTAATCGTTTCCCAAAATTTCAGGGCAATCAGTTCAGCGGTAACGGATTTGCATTCAAAGGTTTTTTGGGAATCATTCCTGTGCCTGTGGAAATTTCGAAAAATCCCGTTTTATCGGTCGCTTACATTACCTAAAGAATACACTATCCAAATTTCAGCTAAAACAAAGAAGCAGTTAACGATTTCCAATTCGTAACATGTGTCAACATCCCTATTTAACCTCAAATTCACGATCCACATAATTTACACATTTCAACTTACCACCTTAAAGACAAATGCCTGCTGTTGAAATTTAATAAAAATTTGTCCAAGAACACGCTTTTTTTTTGTATTCATCCAAGGAGAGCCATTGGCTACTACGTTGCCAGTATTAATTCGAGATAAGGTTGCAATAAAACTTATCAATATCCTCCGCGCCGACACGGCCATTACCACCTTAAAGACAAATGCCTGCTGTTGACATTTGCCCAATACGCGCATGGTTTCCAATTGAATAACATATTTTTTTTACTTTTTTTCCATTTCTTTTGAAATTTTTCCTGAATTTTCTTTGCTATAAACCTCGCGGAGCCCGAGACCTTTCCAACGAATGCAAAACCGTGGAAATCGGTTCGTTCGTTCTTGAGTTATAGCGTCAGGGAGGAAAACCCGACTTATTTTTATATATTAAGAATAGATCCATTTCATAAACATATATCATATTTTAATGCAAAAATATATGAAATTTCAATATAAAAATACGTAAATAAAAATGATTTTTTAAATACTGCCTAAAACGTTTCGAACTGTCTGACAGCGCGTGACGTCATACCACTGGCTGGTCCTTACGCTTCCTATGAAATGTTCCTGATTTCGACAAATTTTAATTATTTATAACTTAAAAACCACTAAACCGATTTTGATGCAACTAATGCTGTGCCCTTAGTTGGAGCATACTTAAACCAAAAATAAAGTCAATAACCAAAATGAATCTTATATTTTCAGAGAGACATTTTAGTTATTGACTTTATTTTTGGTTTAAGTATGGACCAACTAAGGGCCACAGTATAAGTTGCATCAAAATCGGTTCAGTGGTTTTTATGTTATGAATAATTAAAATGTGTCAAAATCAGGAACATTTCATAGGAAGCGTAAGGTCCAACCAATGGTGTGACGTCACGCGCTCTGATTGGCGTTCGCATTCGCGTAATAATAAGTAATTTTTTTTGAAATTAAAATTGATTTTATTCAATTTTGGCTTGTAAATAGATCCTTAAAATGTGATTTTAGGTTTTTAAATACTGTCTTTTATGTGAAAAACATAACTTTATATCAATTCGTAACATGTGTCAACATCCCTATTTAACCTCAAATTCACGATCCACATAATTTACACAGTTCAACTTACCACCTTAAAGACAAATGCCAGCTGTTGAAATTTAATAAAAATTTGCCCAAGAACACGCTTTTTTTTGTATTCATCCAAGGAGAGCCATTGGCTGCTACGTTGCCAGTATTAATTCGAAATAAGGTTGCAATAAAACTTATCAATATCCTCCGCGCCGACACGGCCATTACCACCTTAAAGACAAATGCCTGCTGTTGACATTTGCCCAATACGCGCGTGGTTTCCAATTGAATAACTTATTTTTTTTACTTTTTTTTCATTTCTTTTGAAATTTTTCCTGAATTTTCTTTGCTATAAACCTCGCGGAGCCCGAGACCTTTCCAACGAATGCAAAACCGTGGAAATCGGTTCGTGCGTTCTGGAGTTATAGCGTCAGGGAGGAAAACCCGACTTATTTTTATATAGTAGATTAAGTAACACATTTAAAACTTTTAGGCTTTCGCTCTTGTCTTACCGAAGGTCTAACCTTATAATATTTATCATACCTTTGGTAAGTCAAGTGTTAAATATATTTTATGCATAAAACCGGGGGTAAATTTCGTTTGCAGGAGGTCGTCTAGGTGGGTACCCCAACAGTGCCAGTTATTCTACCTGAGCAGTAATGTGCAAACATTACTGTGCTCCGGTAGGAGGGCACTGTAGCTAGTGAAATTACTGGGCTAAAGAGTCTTAACATCTTATGACTCTTAAGCGTTGCAGTGCTCCTAAAATTTCACATAATTGTGAAATCCTAAGTAGCACTGTACTGATTATGGGCAGCGTTATCTCCTAACATCAGGAGAGCGTCTTGCTCGTCTTCTACTTCATCACATAAAAATAAATAATAAAGACGTGTGGCACTCGGAGACTGCCGCGGTAAAGCTATTGCATAGCATTATTATCTATAGATGAAAAAACTAAAAAGTATCACCGCTGTGCCGGTCGAAGTGGGGGGTGTTAGGTTTTTTCGTTACGGAATTTCTGGATTCGGTTCCCACGCTCAAGGCCCGCGATAGAAGCTATGCAATAGCTTAAAAAAATTAAAATGTGATTGTATTATCCACAGGAGTTTCTCGGAGTATTGCGGTGAGAATGTGGTTCTAATGCACGAGTACAGCATCGCTCGCAGGATGACCCCCGACCCTATAGGCGGTCTTGTGTTCAGCTCGGCCCATCTTATTGTTGGCGAAATTTTTGAGGTAAATTTCATTCATTATAGGTTAGCCACTTAGATGACAAGTTAATTAAATTATAAATATCAATTTCAACGCTTTCAAAATATGTAATTGGCCGTTTTGTGGTGGCGGCCATCTTGGATTTTAAATGTATCATAGTGTGTGTATTCCATTAGTCAAGCCCTTTTATTTTATACCCATATTGTGGAAAAAAAGTAATGCGCCATTTAGAAGCGGCCATCTTGGACCGATTTACACAAAACATGGCTGAGATCACTCTCGACTAACTCTACTTGCA
Organism: Hemithea aestivaria; assembly: GCA_947507615.1. Classification (NCBI taxonomy): domain Eukaryota; kingdom Metazoa; phylum Arthropoda; class Insecta; order Lepidoptera; family Geometridae; genus Hemithea; species Hemithea aestivaria. The sequence goes on from OX382323.1 coordinate 11,256,169, forward strand.
AACAAAAAAAAACGCGATAAAATCCGTTCATCCATTCGGGAGCTACAATGCCACAGACAGACACCCACACAGACAGACACGTCAAACTTATAACACCCCGTCGTTTTTGCGTCGGGGGTTAATAAGAAAACGGGAAGATCCGGCATAGCGTTATCGTTGCTATGCCAAACTTGGGCCTATTGGATCGGAAAGTGTCGGTTGCCGCGCCGACTTGCGCCGAAGTAAATTTGTGCACTGGGCCTAATTGAAGCGGACCATGTGAGAAACGACAGTAGCGCGTCTTCCTATTTTTTAAATCTATGGGCTAAAGAGTCTTAACATCTTGTGGCTCTTGACTCTTGAGTAAGAAGCGTTGGTCCAGTGCTCCTAGAATTTCACGTCATTGTGAAATCCTAAGTAGCACTGTACTGATTACACAAGTCGACAAGAATTTCGAGTCTGGGTTCTGTATGTGTGATTTTGGTTAATTATGTATACTTAACTAATTAAATATTGATCATTTATATTTTAAAAAGTTTGCTTTTATAGTTATTAGAACGAAAATTAAAAATGCACTTCTAACTAAAATTCAATTTAAGCTTCAGAATTTTTTATAGGAATAAGATATTTTCTCGCGGTAAAATGTAGTCTATATTTTTTGGTGATAATGTAGCTTTATATTGACGAAAGAATTTTTAAAATCGGTCCACTAATTTTTGAGTAAATTCACTGCAACGATTCCTATATATAAATTTTACTTACTTTATAGCATAAGTGTAGAAGTATTGACAAAAAAAAGTATTGGTAATTTCTACGTTGCTATTTGCAATGAAATCATGAATTACGGCTATAAGACTAAGCCACGCTACTTTTTTGTGGGTATTAAATATCTTTAATTTTTTTTTTACTTGTATTATTTCACAATTATCTTTTTGGTTTGTGAACCCTCTAAAATTTCTGCTTTAATTTAACATTCTGACCATTTAGGGTAAAATATCTTCATAGATATTCAAAAACCTGATAGCCTGGAACAGGAGCTTTAACAAACTGTTTCATGAGACCCATTTTTATATGCAATAGAGGCATAACACCCGATCAGAACACATAAATTCGTCAACATTTGTCAATTTTGTTTTTTCGTTGTGTAATGTACAAAAACAAACTTTAATTGATAAAAACAGCAATTCACATTACTTTTCAATATAGCCAACCAGAATCTATGCATTAAATATCAGAACCAAAAAAAAAATTTTTTTTTGTAGACTTGTGTTATAATAGGCAGCGTTGTCTCTTAACTTCAGGAGAGCGTCTTGCTCGTCTTCTACTTCATCACATAAGAAAAAAAAGCCCTTGTGTGTGGTTAGCCCACGATCTCGCCTGACCTAAACGACGATGCGGCCGAGGATGGAATAAATGAGGTAGAAAACATACGTAGCGTCCGTGGCCCAGTGGTCATACGTCCGGCTTTTAATCCGGAGACCCTGGGTTCAAATCTCAGTGTGTGGCAAAAAGTTCGCCTGGATGCTACCGGAATCGGAAGGCACGCGAAACTGTGGGTCCCGGCTGTTTCCTATAAGATATGTAGGAGGCAGTCGCTAGGTCATGTTGCAGGCCCTGTAGTTATCTCGGCGACCTGAAACTGCAACATATAGGTTGGCCACACAACCTATAAATTGTGATTTGACTCTGACAGTGTAAGTAGGGTAACCTGTTCTGTTGGAGTATAAACCCCAATTATTATTATTATTATTGGTATCGGTTTTAACATTCTCTCGTCTAGCGAGGATTCACCTATTTTTACGGGCTTTCGCCAAGCAAATATAGGGAGGACAATATTTTTTATTATACTATTATTGGTTTAGATTTAAAAATTTTCGGACAAGACGGCATGTATTTAAGATGACGGCTTTTTGAAGTTGAGTAAATATGAACCTGTTTATGTCGAGGGCTTCCAGAGATTTATGTAGAGTGTATGGAATGACGCCTGTTGATGAGAGTATGATCGGTACTGTTTTAACTTGGTCTACTCTCCACTGGGATTTTAATTCTATTGCGAGGTCTGTATATTTGGTTATTTTCTCGGTATGTGTTGTTGTGAGGTTGTGGGTGTTTGGGATGGCAATATCTATGACGAAAACCAGTTTATTTCTTTTATCAAGTAACGTGATGTCTGGCCTATTGAAGTGCACAGTTTTGTCAGTTAGTATTGTTCTATCCCAGTAGAGTTTGAAATCAGCAGATTCCAGTATAATTTCAGGGGTGTATTTGTAATAGGCTGTTATCTCTTTAATCAATTTTAGTTTGAATGCAAGGTACTGGTGGATTATGGCGGCTACCTGGTCGTGACGGTGTTTGTAATCAGATTGGGCTATTGACCGACAAGCGCCTGTAATATGCTGTATGGTTTCCGAGCTACTATGACAATGGCGGCACAAATCAGTTTGCAGGGTGTGGTCTTTAATTATATGTTTGCGGTAATTACGGGTATCTATGATCTGGTCCTGGATGGCGATCATGAACCCTTCTGTTTCTGGAAACAGTTCGCCGAGCTTGAGCCAAGCGTTCGATGCAACTTTATCGACATTTGGGGCTATCAAGTCTCGGCGATGCCTTCCGTGCAAAGATTTCTGCAGCCATGTGTTTAGTTTTATTATTATGAATCCTGGTTTCGCTGAACATCTTGCTGGAACAGTAGTAATGACCGTTTGGCGATACGTTTTTGTCTAACGAGTGGTACCACCAGTACCTATAGCGAGTGAAAAACCGCACATAACTAATCGCAACCCCATAGAGTTAGGGCTCATTTGATTCGTCTTGACAAGTACTTTGACGTTAGATGATCATAATTACAATAAAAACTTGTTTTTAAAAAGTATTTTTTAAAATTTCACCTGTGTGTCAGGTTTGTATTAGTTTTCGGCTTTTATTTTATTTTTTACCTTGACCGGAGGTTTTAACTATGTATTTTAATAACTCTGTAAACATGTCCACAATATTCCAATGTTAAGTTAATTATTAAAAAAATCTAGACTCCAATGTAATTCGATATACATCTTAAGTAAATAGAAATCCATGGCTAATAATAACCGAGCGAAGGGTGCTGTCAACAAGCTCAATATCAAGTAACTTTGTCTCTTAATAACTGTAAACAATCCTTTGTTTATTTGATGCATTCACAAAAGATGGGTTCAGTACAAAATGCTTTTAACATAATACTCGTAGAAGCCCGAGGCTTTATCTGAAAGTACTCTTACATTTCTTACTTTACTTCTCATAATTTAAATATATAAAATGACAACGTGACTGTCTGATCGATGTTGTATGATAGTTGAAATTTGGCACGGAAATAGATATTATGACGTAGATATCAGCTGTCTTTCTCTCTCTTTCTTTGTAAATTTCATGACAAACGTGTGGGATTCAACCCATTAAGGTTGCTAGGTTGGTGGTGACGTCACAGGTTGAACTCTGACGGTATATTTGGATACACGCGTCACGCGTCCCGACCTAAAATGTCAAAGCGTTCTATTTCAGCCATTTTTTTTATTTTATTCACAACCTAATGCTAATATTATCACCTTATATAAGGGTAAGGGTGACCGCGGCGATTGCAACTCATATCGCGGCATCTCCTTACTGAGCATTGCCGGCAAGCTACTTGGTCGTATCATCCTTTCCAGGTTGCAAAAATTAGCCGATCGCGTGTATCCTGAATCCCAATGTGGTTTTCGCTCACAACGTTCCACCACGGATATGATATTCACTTTGCGCCAACTACAAGAGAAGAGTAGAGAACAAGCTTCACCCTTGCTGATGGCTTTTGTTGATTTAAACAAAGCCTTTGATACTGTCAGCAGAGAAGGGCTATATGCTGTACTAAAACGTATTGGGTGCCCACCAAAGCTCCTTAACATGATTGAATCCTTCCACCTTAATATGAAGGGTTCCGTTGTTTTCAACGGTAACACATCAGATCCCTTCGATATAAGAAGAGGTGTACGACAGGGTTGCGTATTAGCACCTACACTGTTTGGCATATTCTTCTCTGTCCTATTGCGAGTTGCTTTTGGAGAGTCTCCTCAAGGCATACATCTTCACACCAGGGTGGACGGTAAGCTGTTTGACATCTCGCTTTTACGGTCAAAAAGACACCGCCAAGACCTTTATATTGATAACTAACTGTTTGCCGACGATGCAGCTTTTGTTGCAAATACTTCAGAAGAACTACAGATAATGTTGAACAAGTTTGACGCAGCCTGCAAATTATTCTCCATGTCTATTAATGCGAAAAAGACCGTAATAATGGCACAAGGCGTTGCACCGTTAGAGGTTGTTGACGGTTTTTGCTACCTGGGTTCTACTGTTTCAAGTAACCTCAGTCTTGACGCCGAAATTAATATCCGCATTGGCAAGGCATCTACGATGTTCGGTAGGCTAAGTTCAAGGGTATGGCACAACAAACACCTGACTATCAAGACCAAGATGATTGTATATCAAACTTGCATATTGTCCATACTCTTGTACGGCGCTGAGACCTGGACATCGTATGCCAAACAGGAGCGAAAATTGAACAACTTCCATATGCGCTGTCTTCGTCGTATTTTAGACATAACATGGAAGGATCGAGTAACAAACGAGAATGTACTTAGTATCTCGCAAATGCCCAGCATAACAGCGATATTAAAGCAGAGGAGACTGCGCTGGCTTGGACACGTGCAACGGATGGAACCTTCTCGTTTGCCAAGACAGACTCTCCTCGGACAAATTGCTGACGCTAAAAGACCTGTTGGACGGCCTATGCTCCGCTACAAGGATAGCGCTAAGAGGGACATGCTGTCATTTAACATCGACCCTAAAACCTGGGAAGAAGCGTCAAATGATCGTGCTAGCTGGAGGAAGACACTATCTGACGGTATTTCTGCGCATGACAGTGCCTGGTTCGAGCACCTAGCACAAAAACGTGACAGACGGCACCAACGTGCGGCCAATCCTCCAGCCACACCAGGATCACAATTTGTCTGTACATTTTGTGGACGACGTTGCCACTCCCGTATAGGCCTTACTAGCCATTCTCGTAAGTGCCGTACCTTAAACATGGACGCTGCTTAAATCATCTTTTATAGATCCAAAAGGCCAGTGATGATTCACAACCAAAAAATAAGTCTCTCATAATTTTCTATTATTTAAATTAGGGTTTTTTTTGACCTTGTCAACATCCCTATTAGGTACTTTTTATCAAATAAAATCGTAGTTAATACTAGCTTTGATGCAACATAGTGTTGTTAAGCTCGGCATGTCTCTAAATAATAATTAGATAGCATGTTTACAAAAGAAAAGTATATACGTATAATATCCGTTGTCTAGCCACCATTCTCATTAACCCAAGCATCGAGGTGTTTAGTTTAGTCTCTCATTCTATCACGTCATTTTTACCGCTTCTGACGCAATTTGATCTTTCATCTGTTGCTTTCCGTTCCGTTATTGAACACTGCAGCTAAATTGAAGATTCGCGAATATCTACGTAGCAACCAATCTTCTGCGTAATTTCCCTTTCCTTCTGCAATAATCCCTTAATAAGTACGTTGTGCCCAAACGGTTTAACCAGCTAGGAAGCGTTATTCCAGGGTCTAAAATTGTGCGGAGTGATGATGCGTAACGCATTTTTCCTGGGTCCATAAAAATGGTCTAAAATTACAAGTTTCAACTTAATCGCTCGAGAAATTTAAGCGTGAAGAGATAAAAAATAGTCGTAAGATATAATGTCATCGCAACTACCTAGAATAGTCGAGTTTGATACAAGTTAGGTATTTCAATAAGCCTTGGTAACACAGACAATCTTAACTAAATTACTTCGGTCAATATAGTTAAGCTTTTATAAGTCCCTATTAAAAATGAAACATCTGAGAGCTTATAAAAGGCTTTCTGTTGTCAAGGAGCGGTACTCTAAAAATATTTTGACTGGCCCGCCCGCGCTTTCTTTCTTTGTAGGCGTAACGCTAATGTCCTTCTGTGAGCAACTAGACTAAACAATATCCCGGTGAAACAAACTAAATCAATACTTCATTACTTACTTCTTCTCATAGGTATTTTTTTTGTTTCTTGCAGGGATCAAGCTCATTTGCTTTTAGAAGTTTGCTTGCAATGGTTCAGTGTTTTGTACTTCTCTAGACGACGACTAGACGTTTAGATATTCCACGGATTGTGCTGTTAGGTATTTATATTGTTTTTATTTTTCTATAATTAATCAAACAGCTGATTAAAAATGTAATGAATTATTGTGATTTTTTAAAATAATTTAAATTTTGGTTAATATAGCTACAATATATCATTCGCCTTGAACCTACAATATTCTTACCTGTTTTTGAAAGTTTAGAAAATTTCTAGTTATTTATCTTACAGTGGACATATAGTTGATTAAAATTCTTATTTTTTAAAATCGCCTATCCGCAAAAGTGATATTGATACAAAATTTACAAAACTCAACATTTCTTTGCAATAATCTTTACCTTATTTAACTTTTACTACTTGGTTTAAAAAAATCAATTATTATACGATATTTGGATTATAGTGCGTTCATTCGGTTTCTCTAGAAACTTAAAATTTTTATACGGAGCGGCACAGAAGCCAACGGTTCTGATGTTGAGCTGTCACCATATAGCCAATTGACTTTTCCAAAGATGTCACAGCATCTTTTAAGTGTTTCTATAATTATAATATATTAATAATATAACGAACAATGCAAAAGCCCGAAAAAGATTATCATGTATTTATTTTAGTTTGATGCGGGTTTATATTATGGATATGTTATAAGTTATAATAATAATAATTATAATAATTGGGGTTTATACTCCAAAAGAACAGGTTACTTACAATGTCAGAGTCAAATCACAATTTATAGGTTGGTTGGTTGGTTATATTTTTGGTGGTGTAATAACTATACGATTTTTAAAACCATCGCGAGTGTTCTCCATAACTAAAACAACAAAAACGGCACAACTCACGTCTAATATTGTGCCGTTTTTGTTGTTTTAGTTGTGTAATAACTAGTCTCCAACAGAATAGGTTACCCTAAAGAATCAGTGAATAGGTTCACAGTTATAGGTTCTGTCAACATTTATGTTGCTGTTTAAGGCCAATAAAAATCCTACAAGGCCTGCGACTTGACCTAATTGTCCTTCATGTCTTATAAAATTCCATTTATCCATATCTTATACTCCGTAAGCCACATAAAAGCTAAACACCAAAGCTCAACTGTCGCGATAACTTAAAGCAGAAGAGTCGCCGTAGCCGAAACCGCCAAGGATGACTATATATACTCCGTATATATAAAATAAGTAATTGAGGTTTACTCCAACAGAGCAGGTTATCGTACTTACACTACGCGGGAACCACCGAAAATCTGTAAACTTAGTTTTTAATTTGACAAATAAATATTAGGTCGCCGAAATTACTATGAGACCTGCAACATGACCTGACAATGCAATATTATTATGACATCGAGCTGATCTGATGATGGAGCTGGAAGGTAGCCATAGGAACTCCGTAAATGAAACGACGCAACCCCATCGAGTTTGGGCTCATTTGATTCGTCTTGATGAGTACTTTGGTGCTAGATACTAGATGGTAATAACAATTAAAGCTTGTTTTCACAAAGTTTTTTTTCTAATTTCACTTGTTTTAACTTCCAGATTAAAATCCTCGAGTGCAAGTATGGATACGCGGGCAGTTTCCGTATGGGAGTGACCGATGTCAACATATTGAACGCCAACGTTAACAGGCATCTTCCTTTGCACGTGTCTTGGTTGCCTCCATACACTGCTTACGTTGATGGTGAGTTTGTGGTATCTTACTAATATTATAAACGTGAAAGTTTGTAAGAATGGATGTCTGGATGTGTGTTTGTTAATCTTTCACGCCTAAACGGGTGGACCGATTGAGTTGAAATTTGGTATACAGATAGCTTAGACCCTAGAATAACACATATGCTATAGAAAAGCGGGTAAAACCGCTGGGCGCAGCTAGTATTTTATATAAAGAAGTAAGAAGACGAGCAAGACGCTCTCCTGATGGTAAGAGATACGGCTTCCCATAATTATTAGTACAGTGCACCAAGGATTTCATAATGATGTAACATTCTAAGTACACTGTGCGGTTTACGCTGTTTATCTTAGGGCCTATTGGCTAATTCACACCCACTACGATTGATATCAACTTCAATGTCCATTACTGCGTTTGTTATTTTACTCATATTAATGAGGTGGTTTAAGCAATTAATGTACGCAATTTTGTCTATGGACTATGGATTCTAGTATTTAACATGTTGTTAACACATTCGGTGCCACCGACTCGCGAACAAAATGAACGTGAACTCGCATGGCGAGTCGGTGGCACCGAATGTGTTAAGCGATAGCCAACAGACCCTTATTAGCAGCACAACACTACCCAAGTAGCACAGCAAGCTGTATTCAAGTTTTTGTAAACTAAAGGCAGTGTAAAAGCTATAGAAGCGCTTCTACAGATGTTATAACACCAAAAAGCCTCCAAACTATACAGATTTTCGCGTTAGTGCACCTGGCACCTGTATAGTCCTATAAATAGAAATAGAATAGAATAGAACTTTATTCACGGCTATAAAACACAGAAAACAAAAAAAATACAAATAAAGAAACAGTATTTCTAACTAGGAACAAACTAAATAAAGGCATAAACAAACTAACCAAAATACAAAATAATAATTATGTAGCCGCGAAATGGTACCAACTCAGCATGTGTAGGCGAGTTAGACCTACGCTGGTCTTCCGTTGGCAGCAGTGGCATCACGGACAGTTTTACAAAGTTACTCAATAACACACGCTGATACACAAGAAAACACAACTTAAAATTTTGTCTAAAAGGCTAATTTTGTGTAAAACTTAAAAGTTTGTGTATAAGACTAATTTAATGAAATTGTAGTTTTTCTAACGCTTATAATGGAGTAAAAGTACTGCAAAAAGGGGAGTGCTAACATTCAGTGATAATAATATAATAAAATAAAAATAAAAAAGCCTTTATTTCTTGCTTTACAAAAGAAAATAACAAAGAAAGTAACTGCAATATAATGTAAATTTGTTAGTACCTGTTGAATATATATCTTATGATTATTTATCTACATATATAGTATTGTTAGTATTTTTCTTATTCATATGTTAGTATTCTGTAAGTATTAAATAGTGTTTAGTTGTTAGAATTTTGATGATAATAATATAATAAATCATAATTAAAATAACGTAACCCAGTTAACCCACTCACAAAAACCAGAATACACTAACTACTACTCTCATCTTGTAAAATTGTAGAATTTTAAATCAAAATCACACACACATACTTTAAAACACACTGTTTAGTGCTGCATTAGTCAATCGCTGTTGCAAGTCTCGTATAGGCTTACTCAGCCATCAAAAGAAGTGCCGCAAACTAACTTAGAACGCCACTAAGACTATCTTATATAGGATGTTACAAGGCCTATGATGAGTCTACCATGAACGCGCCAGCTTTGCTTGACCGACCTGAACTATATTTTCAGGTAAATATCTAAAGTATACAACAGCTGGAAACCAGAAGCAACAGATTAAGTCGTTTGTACCCTCGTTCGAGTGGTTGCGGCCCGGTGATCGACTGGGACTCAAGAAAACAACAGATTCGAAAGTTATCATCTATTACAACTCGGAGCCGCTCGACTTGGCCTTCGAGAAAGTTCCTGATGTAAGTTTTGATTACTCATTTTAAATGTCTCTTTTTAGTTCTTTTTTTAGTAAAATCACACTTCACACTAATATTATAAAGGCGAAAGTGTGTATGTGAGTGTGTATGTTTGTTACTTCTTCATGCCTAAACTGATTTAGCTGAAATTTGGTATAGAGATTTTTTTTTTTTTGTTTTCGCCGGGAAAAAATGCATTACGCATACCCTCCATACGGGGGTATGGTAGGGTTATGTGGGACTCCCCGTGCAGAGCGACTGCACGGGTATACCCACTAAAACAACCCGGCGGCACTCCCGCATCGTCTTTGTGACGGAGGACTGGGAATCGGCAGAGCCTTAGCATCCAGTCCCCCATCGACGAACGCCCCACCGAATATATAGAGTATAGAGATAGCTTAAACCCTGGAAAAACACATAGGCAGGGCATTGGCTACAGTACAGTGGGTAAAACGGGGCGCAGCTAGTGTTAAATATTTTTTTCATAATTCATTATAAAATGAAATTATTATAATTAAAAATACTATGGTACTTAATTGTGAAGACTTCAAAAAGGAGGTTAAAATTGGAGTAATGCTCTAAAGCTAAAGAAAGCATTTTGTTATATTCGTTATCCCATTATTCTGTCCTTTAAGGGCCAGCTCCACTTGAGACACACTCTGTGTCGCAGTGTCAAGTTCTCAAACAAAACAAAACATCAAAAGCATGTTTTAATGAGAAATTGCGCGAGAACATTGATTGAGTAGGTATACATGAAGTGGATTGCGAGGGTTACGAGCCCGTTTAGAAAATCCTTTTATTTATTAGCCATTACTCCGCTGGACGCTATCTCTTGCACTATTTGGTACATTTTCCCCTCCACACTTCCCACTTGTTGACATACAATTAAAAAGTGATTTTTATGTGTTTAATGTTATGTTGTTATAATTTCAGAAAGTCTACGTGCTGATGGAGATGTTTGGCCACGTGACTAAGATACAGGCGGTGTCGCGCGGCACAACTGTGGTGCCGTCCAATCAGCAAACAAGTAAGGAAAATCTTTATTTCAAGCAATAAACTTACCTACCATAAATTTTCTTTGCTCTTATTAGTGTGGTTATTTTTATGCAAAGATGAAAACCTGCGAGACACTACTGATGGTAAGAGATAAAGCTTAGAATCAGAATAGTGCCACCCAGGATTTCACAATGATGTGAAATTCAAGGTGCACTGTACAAACACTTCTTATTCAAGAGAATATGTTAAAGACTCTTCAGCCCAGTAATTTCACTAGCTACAGTGCCCTCCTACCGAAGCACAGTAATGTTTGCATATCACTGCTCAAGCGGTAGAATAAGTGGCACTGTTAGGTACCCTCCTAGTTCACCTCCTGCAAAGGAAGTCTACCCCGGTAAAATCTATGGTACCTATTACCGTATTCAATTTTTCAACAGTACCCAACGACAGCGGTTCGAGGCCTCAAACTCAAACGTCGAATCCGATAGAGGCAAACGCAACGGACAACTTAGCAACGGAGAACGCGGTCCAAGAAGAACCTATGTCTAAGAATGTTGACCTTGGAAACGAAGCGGATCAAACTCTTACTGCCAACGCTGAATTGGACAGCATCCCAGTTATACCTGATGTTAACTATGACAGTGAAGCTTTTTTACCAAGCGCTCCGCCTATGGCAGCCATGGAAATGTCGCCCGAACCGGCTAAAACTGGAGATACGATGGATAGTGATGAGTCATCGTCCATTGAACCCGACGATGGTCCGGCTGAAACTGCGGCAGCTTCACAGGCTAATCCGGAAGGGACTGAATCTACCGGAGATCTAACCGCCAATTTACCGGCGGATCTTCGTCGCGGAATTCGCGCGCTGCCCTATACATTCCATTACATGCATGGCAGGAATATCCGTCTGTGCAGTTCGGGTAAGGATTTGGCTTTGTTAATTTCTTTTTTTTTTTTCATTCGCCGGTAGACTTTGTTTACAATCTTGAGTGAAGGTAAACGATGATGCGACTAGATGGTAGCAGACTGTCTAGTAGATAGAGGATAAAGAGTAATAAAATTGCTTAACTTGGATTGCGTTGGATGCTAGATTGCGTTGTGTAAAATGTCCTGTAATCATCATCAGCCTTCAAGTTACCCACTGCTGGGCATGGGCCTTCTTCAAAGTAATGCCTAATTCCGTTAATAACCGTTCCATGAGGACCTATTATATATTGGTTTTCAATTATGTATCAAGATAGTTATATTTTTCTTATATCAGCTGTTGGTTTTCCTAAGACAATTAATAATTAATATGATACAAACATTGTTTTAGATACCGTGGCGATGCGTGTTCGAGGCCACGCTGAAGGCATAGCCATCGCCAGTCAACCGCTTCGACGGGGAAACCATTTTAGGGTAAGATTACTACTCATAGTATATGCTGGCTAACTCAAGAAATATAATTGTTAAGGAAGATTTTGGAGAAATTTGTGCTAGAGAAAAAAAATCTTTTGCGGTTCGCTGGCGCTAATACTAATATAAGAAATGTGTCTTTTATTGAAATGGTTAAATCGATTAAGCTGAGTTGGCACTCTGCCATTGACAGTGGTTTGGGGCACTTGGATTTTCTGTAGATCGGCTTGTGGCCGATCTGTTGTTAATAAAAGTGTTCATACTGTTGTAGTAGCTGTAGAATTGTTAGTTTTTATTTTCTCAATTTAAATTATGCCTTTATATAAAAAATGCTGAGTTTTGGTACAAAGCTTAGTCCAAAACACATAAGTTATAATACTTTTCAGCTGATAAAGACGTTGGGAACAGCTAGCGTTAATTCACTTGGGAAATGGATCTATCACAGTACTTGGATTTTCAAGATCACAAATTTCAATATTGGTCAATTCTATCCCGCTCTTTTCCTCTCCGTGTCAGTAGAATTGTGTCCCTGACTCAAAGGAGAACATGATAGTTCTTTTTGTAGCATAGTATTTACACTTGTAATATTTGGGATACTTTGGCTCAAATAGAAAAAAATATATCAAGTCCTTTTAATCGCAAGAGCTGAGTTTGAGTATGGTGCTGTCGGTGCTCGCGTTCTTTGTTATGTTTGCAATTTTGTTATGACATTTATATTATGTATGCAATTGTTATTAATCTATATTAAGATGTGCGCAACACTTTATCTAATATGTTCCAGGATACTACTAACACATAAAAAATAAAATTTTAACAGAAACATTCTTATTTGATGTTAAGAGGTTACAAATATCTGTACACCTACACTAACTTCCAAACTTTCGCATTGGTAATGTTGAAATTCATATTGCTGGTGTTTTTTTTGCGACAGTATAATAATTTTTATTTATCGCTGGTTTTGCTGGGAGCAATAGTAGAGCAATATGCAAATGTATCGTTTTTAACTAAATAACAGTTCAAGTTTATTTCAAACTAACAAATAAGCTATTATAATCTAAAAATAGTCTAAAAAGCTGGTGTTTTTAAAAAAAATTCAAAGTCGACTTGAAAATAACTAATGCTGAATGTAAAATATAAACTAACCGCGATTTTGCCCCCTAAAAAGTCTGTGTTCAGAGAAGCTGAAAAAGAACCGCTATAAGTTGGCGCGAAGGGTCTAATAATAAAAATAAACAAAACGTTTGAAGCTCTGTATGAATGATATTATTTGACGACAATATTTGCGCGACTTGTGGGCCTAACACGACATATCCGGGGTCTTGTCTTCCTGCCAAGTCAAAGTCCCATACACTCTCAAAAGTAGAATGTTTGGGATGGCAATTCATCTTGACATCAGGTTAAGATCACAGACAATCCGTGCGGTGGGCCAAGCACAGACATTGCTGAGACTTGTCGTGCTGTCAAGTCAAACTGTCATCCCACGCATTGCACTTTTGTGAATGTATGGGATGACAGTTTGACTTGACAGCAAGACGAGTCTACGCAATGTCTGTGCTTGGCCCACTGGGCCCCTTTGAGCCCATTGGAGCGCCGACTTAATAGCCATAGACTTATACCGCGTTATTACAAAACGCGGACTAACGATTGTACCAGAACTAAACCTGGTACTAAGCGAATATTTGACACGAGTTAATTCCAGTACTATCGTCAGTCCGCGTTTTGTAATAAGGCGGTTAGTGACCAACAATACATCCCCCAAAAGCACTAATCATCTAATACAGAATGTATTATCCATTGTCAACAGTTCAGAGTAGACAAGATAACGAACGAATGGCAAGGGACGATGTGTATTGGAGCAGTGGCGGTATTGCCCAATGAAGTACCTCCGAGGTCAGCTCTGCATATCGATGCTCCTGCGTGGGTCCTCACTAACGATGTTCTGATGAACAGGGGGAATTGTGTAAGTATAATAATAGGTGCTAAAAATAAATAATAATAATGAATTATAATATTATGTACATAATATAATTAGTTTATTTATTATTTTCTCTCACAAACGGTGCGGTGGTTAACAATAATACAATTAATAGTAGTGAACATATTATTGACTATTGTGAGAGACTGGTGCGTTCTGTAGGTCTTATATAAGCTTGTAATGCAGAACACCAGTGCCCCCACTTCAGACATTATGATTACACACACATACACATTATAAAGCCGTGGTAGATTATATTGTTAGCTGTAAAAATAAAGATTTAGTGTGAGGATAACGTCGCAGAATTTTTTTATGATAACTTTTGTTAAATACCGAAATTACACAAAAAATCAGCATTAAATACATTTCACATTATAAAGTGCCAATTATATATAAGTTATATACATACTATATAAGTATTACGCCTACTGCCTGAAATAAAAACATATTTTCTTATTTCAATAATGGTATGTATTTATTTTTATTTATCTTAATATGTTGTATATGTTTATTTAATCATTTATATTTATATTTGCTAGGATGATAATGGATGCTCGAAGCGATTTCTACGCGTTTTCGAAATCCAACTAAATCTCATTAAGGTACGGTCGTTCGATAATGCTGCTCCATATTTTATAATCTGTATTATGCACCTATTTTCTATTATTTTGTGTGGACACTGCACAGCGTTTTCCGCGGTCAGCATTTAACATCTTGCATATCATCGTTTCACCACCAGGAAGGGAAAAAGGTTATAATTTTTTAATAAAGAAGATATCCTCGTACATTTTGGTCCTTCGAGCCGGGTTAAAAAGTACAGATTTCCAATGTTAATAGTACGAATTGTTTTTTGTACATTCTTTATAAATTATGTAATGAATTGTAATTTATGTTTGAAGAATAAAAATATCAAAATATAGAGCAATATTATTGATGACCCACATAAATGTTGCATGGCGCTTTTAATGTTCGCCAAATGAAAATTGAATGTTTAAAAAGCATACAACACCGAAAAAAGAACCAATTTTCTTTGCCCTTATGCCCGATCCACACTTTCCACGAGGATACGCGAAGGAACGCGAGGGAACTCGAGCGCGAGATTGAGGACGGTACGCTCGTGACTCCTTGTCTTCCCATTTTCGACCGACAAGCCTCGTGGCGAGAGCCTCTACGAAGTGCCTCGGGAGAGTCAGGAGCGGGCATCACAAAATGTCCGATATTCTTGTGACGTTTGACATTTAAATTTTATATTTTTCAGAAAATCAGTGATATTGGACGCAATCTCGAAGAAATCACGGAGAATTCGGTGCTGACTTTGCACTTTCGATTCAATAGCGAGCTTACTCTTGAGGTGGACGGGGTGATGCGTGGTACCATTGCTGTTATACCGCGCGTCTTTACTCATATTTACCCTACTATCGATCTATATGGAAGGATTATACAGGTAGATTTGCATTATTATTATCATCATATACACACTAAGTGTCATAGACTTGAAAAACAACATGTTTAAAGCGTCAAAATAAGTCTACTATTATTATTTGAACGGTCTTGTATGGCTATGATTTTTATTATTAAGAGTGTGGCAGAAAGTGAATGGATTAGTACGGTAAAAACAGGGGAGTATGGCAAAATAAAAAGTGTATAAAAGACAGCAGGATATTCCGTAAAGGATAAAGAACAAAGGGGCTTATTGAATCCTGTTAAACATTTCGAAAAGTTGTTTATAATAATGTGTCAATTTCCAGGTCTCCATTCTGCTACATCCCCATGTAATCCTCGGGGGCAATTCCCTAGACTTGCCTGTAATTGAGGAGAACTTCCGTGAAGATTCTCCCAACGATTGCGTCAATGGAGACGTTGACGACGATGACGATTCTCCAGACAACGGAGGCGACGAACACTCTGGGTCGAACCTATGGGACGAGTCCAGAAATAAGAAACGTGTTAAGAGGAACTATCATAATTTACCAAGGAATCTTCAAGACGATGATAGCTGTAACGATCCTAAACCAGGACCCAGCTCGCAGCCTGATCGCGCGACTTTACCTCGAGACAATGATGCTAAGAATAAGGAGATAAAATGCAGGCGTGCTTGCGCGTATAAAGTGTCTCTGCACCAGAGCTTGATTCTACCCGACGGTTTTGTCATCGATAACGACGAAGCTGCTAAAATATTCGGCATTCAAAAGAGTCAATCTACTCAGAATTTTTCCGTGCATGATGACGAAGAAGAAGAAGACGATGACTCCAAGAATTCTCCATTCGATCCTCTTAGTCTTGGGTCGCGTATCGGAGAAGACGATGACAGTCTTGAGGTAGACATTTGTGACACGAACATTCGTCACAACGACCGCTATCCTGAAGCCAATGATGTGGATAACCTGGACAATGAGATCGTGGATGCTTTGACTTTGGAGACCGGCAATTTGCCTGATTTGACTGAGGAGCAATCTCCTTCTATAGATGAATCGACGCGTCGTGATGATTTCTGGGCTGACGGCCTGTCCATTGAGAATTTGAACTATTTGAATGGCATTATCTGCTGGAACCCTGAAGATACGGGTCCGCGGTTTGCTGAGCGCGACTGGGTGTTTTACTCGGAGACTAATGGAAACTGTGAGCATATGCATTTAGCTCTGAAGTATTGGAACTATTTGGTTCTTCCTTACCCTGATATGAGAGAAGTAGTGGCGAGTGGCCAAGTGCGGTGCTTCTGTCACAACTGCTCGCCTGAAGCTGAACTGCCGTTTGCAGGTAATTAATTGTTTGTATTTTTTGCAAGTTTATTATAATCAACTTTATTTTTATACCACTTTAAACTTTGTTAATTTATTAATCCGGACTTATCGCGTAGTTGTTTTTATGTTAGTTTTACAAAAACATTATTTAACCATCCTCGACGTTTCGGCTCATTTACATGAACCGTGGTCACGAGCTGATTAAGGTAAGACTAGGTTGATTTAATGATGTTTTTGCAAAAATAATTTCGTGATAAGTCCCGACTTTTTTCTTGTTGATAAGATTCTACTCTCAGACAAATTTTGTTACTTCGATAATAAAACAATATTATGTATTTTATTTTATATAATCCATGGATTTTATCCCGTATTTTATGAAGCTTTTATTATAAGTAATAGATTATAATATGTTTATAGCATATACTCATAATATTTTAAATGTACAAAACTTTTAAGACAAAATGTTATGTTGTGTTTTCTTGTGTATGTGTTATTGAGTAATTTTGTAAAACTGTCCGTGATGCCACTGCTGACGGTTCCAACGGAAGACCAGCGTAGGTTTTACTCGCCTACACATGCTGAGTTGGCACCATTTCGCGGCTACATAATTATTATTCAGTACTTAGTTTAGTTTGCTCCTAATTAGAAAAACTGTTTCTTTTATTTGTATATTTCTTGTTTTTTGTGTCTTATGGCCGTGAATGAAGTTCTATTCTATTCTATTACAATTTTTTTTTCTTTATTTAGACCGAACCTGGTCTTATAAAGTATTGCCTATTTTAGATACTTTTATTGAATAGGTTGGGTACGCATCGAACGCGCTCACGCCGGCGGAACCAACCACGTGTTCTGGCACGTTGTACGTTCCACTCTTGTATCGGCTTCTGCTCTGACTGGCGAAGGGGGCGAGTCTCGACGTCCAAGGAACTTGGCCGATGCTCCCTCCATGAATCCACCTACTGCTGATATGTAAGTCATCACCTATTTATTCCTTCTATACTGCGTTCCAATCCAACGTAGATCTTTTTTTCTAACAAATGTGTTCACCCGTGTGTGTTTGTTATCAGCACGTTAAGACATGTAACAAAATTTTTCTTTTTCCAGCTGGTTTGATGAAGAAGGAAAGCCTCATCACACCGTCCTGGCTTTGGACATTGACGCTGGGTATGTATGATGACCGCGTTTCGGCAAACGTAGTTTAGGGCGTCCTTGGGCGAGATGGGGTGACGATATCCGAAAGGTCGCGGAGAGCGGGTGGAGGAAGACAGAGGACCGAGTTGAGTGGCGTGCCGTGGGGGAGGCCTATGTGCAGCAGTGGACGAACGTGGGCTGATGATGATGTATGATGTGCCTAAATAACATTATTATTGTTAACATTTTCCTTTGAAAGCAGTGAAACGTTTTTAAAGTTTGAAAAGTGTTAAACAGGACTGACCCACCATTTTATTAAAGAAATTTACTACTTGATGGATAAATACTGTCAATATTCCTTATTATACTAGATGTTTTGTAAGTGTATCATTAAAATGAAAATGTTTTATTGCTGTAATTGTGGTACAGATAAATATTATTATGTATTGTGCTTTTATTTTAATATTTTCAATGTTTCTTCCAGAGCTACCGAGGCAGAAGACAGGCTTTTAGCCTACATGATCTTCCTGCGTTCGCATATCACTTTTACCGACGACACTATCGACCCACTCAGCTTCGAGGACTAAGGTACTCGTGTGTGAGGTACCTACTTAGATTTTTGCACTTTTCAAACGGATATATTTACTTTAGATATCACTTATATATGTGCATGATAGTTTAAACACATACATACAATGGGCATGAAGAGAATGTCTAGATTATAATAATGTGTCTACAAATTTTGCACTTGGATGTTTAAACATTAATCTCGTGCTCAATATTTTATCCTATATATATCAAGATATTTAGAAGTACCTGATATATCATCATCGTCTCAGCCATAGGACGTCCACTGCTGAACATAAGCCTCCCCTTTGGACTTCCATACATATCGTTTGGAAGCGACCTGCATCCAGCGTCTTCCAGCGACCTTAATAAGGTCGTCTGTCCACCTTGTGGGTGGACGTCCTATGCTGCATTTGCTAGTCTGTGATGATACCCGATATATATTTGGGCCATAATTTATTAGTTGTCCTTACTTATCATTTTAGGGGCCGGATTTGTATTAGTAGAATTCAGTATTTTGGAGATATTAAGTATAAATGAGCATCTAAAACCTTTTTTACTACTTATTTTTTTGTTAGGGCGGGAAAGGGATTGGAAGAACTCAGCATAATATATTTGGGGCTTTTAATTAGTAGTACTCAGTTACTTAGTATATATTTTGGAGACAAAATGAATAAGACTAGCTCAGAACCTGATATGAAAGGTACGCAGCAGTAGAATGCCGGCTATTATATACAATTTTATACATAATGTTAATGTAAAATTATACAGAAATATAATACCGCCCAAAAATTAATATCATCTGGAAATATATATTGTTAAATCCTAGACAGATTAAACTATAGACAATTAAAATAATGCAGCTTTTAATCATGTGCTTATATTGAAATAATTGATAGGTGCAAACAGTGTCTTTTTTCATATTTGATTGAGGGCTTATACTTATATCTAGAGTGACAGATACTGTGATTTTGTCTATGACTTAGTCTGTCTAATATTGTCTATTATCTATATTTGGGAAGGTATGGATGTGTGTATTTGCTACATTTTCACGCTTTAACGGCTGAACCGTTTAAGCTTCTGGTACTCGGTAAGAAAGTAGATTTCATTATGAAACACATAGGGCTTGTTCACGTTTGAACGCGCGGGCGCGGGCGCGGGCGCGGGCGCGGGCGCGGGCGCGGGCGCGGGCGCGGGCGCGGGCGCGACAGACTTTGCTTACACCGCACGTGCATTTGTACGTGAACACTTTCATAGCACGTCGTATGTTTGATATTTCGCGCCCGCGTCCGCGCCCGCGCGTCAACGTGAACAAGCCCATAAGGCTGTTCAGTAAGTGAAATCGCTAGGCGCAGCTAGTATTCATGTATTATCAAAAACGGTTGTAAAAGGCCAAAAATGTTTATGGAAAAAAGAAAATCGTTATGTTAATATGGATATGAATTTATGTATTATATTATAATATTGACTTTATTAGATTTATAACATACAGGTTTTGTCAAAAATATGCTTAATAAAATAATTTTCAGTTCCAACAAATTATAATATTGTGTACTATCTCATTCAGAATTTATTATTGAAATCAAATAATTCATTATTATTATTATTCATAATTATTATATAATTAATTTTATTCATAAGATAATTTATTTTAAGATAATCCTCATGACCGTTAAAGTCGACTCAAATTAGCTAAATATTATTTAAAGTCATACAAATAAGTAAACAATATCTCTTTTTTATATAAAAGCACATATATCTTGATTTACTTATTATGAGTTGTTAAAAAAAATCTGATAGTATTGGTCAAAACAGCAATAAAAACGCGGTCAAAATTGATCCAACTGATTTCTAGTCAAAGAAAGATGTCTAAATCATGAAACCCCAATATTAACATGAAATATCACAATTCTTATTATTTTAAGAGACCAGCTTTAAATGATATTAGATAAGTATATTTTATATGATCTCATAAATTACTTTTTAGTTTTAACTTCACAAAGTATTAGGTATTTAAAATCTCCAGTACTTCATGATATTTTTAATGGAATCTTTCAATTGAACTAAATAAAATGATAATTAACTCTTTATAATTAAGTAATTTTACAGAACACATTTTAACTTGAGCAGTCTAAAAATAAGTTTTTTTTTCTTGAATTTGGTCAGTGAAAGTCACAAAAAATAGAAAAAATATTGTATTACAGAATCTGACACTGAACTATAAGCACCATGCACACTAGTATTGTCTTATAACTAAATAAAATAGAGTTTTGCTGTGAGATTTGATTGGATTTCGTGGTTTTCCTAAACACGCCCATCGAATGTTTAGAAAATTCAACAAGGTCAATGTCGCCTGCAGACCAGGGCTATAACTTTTAACCCTTTCAGGCCCTCCAACACGATTGTGCACTTTTTTTAATTCACACGCCGCGTTTGCATGTGTAGCATAACCTTTTAACATCCCCTCTACCAGCTCCATTTAAATAAAAGTAATTCAAAGAAAACAAATGTGCCTGAAAGGGGTTCTTGTCCATTATCGAAATATAGATAAGTATTTATTCATCTATATATTAGATTTTAAAATGATCAAATGTGCAAACTTACTTATATTCTTAAAAATACTCTAATTTTTCAATGTGTCTTTTTCTATACGATTGCGATTCTTTGAAAAAATATTATGACAAAGACAACTTTCGAAATATTTGTTTAAAAAATATAGGTAAAACCTATAATAAAACCTTTTAATAGGACATAGTATTTTGGTTGTATTATTAAAGACGGAATATGGTCTTCATATCTTCGATATAGTAACTTGTTTGTGATCTGAAATGATTCTAAAAACTGCATCAAATGTAAAATAACTTTCATTCTAAAATACAGAAATAGCATTGTTAATGTTCCTTTGTGTTTTTATTGTTTTACGAATAATTATTATAGTGTATACTCGTACTCGTAAGTAATTATAGTATAAAGTATATCCATTATGATGGAATTTTGATGTCGTATATTGTCGGAAAAACAGATGTAATGCTATAATATAAATCCATTAAATAATGGTTGATTATAAATAATCATATTATAATTATTATTCTTTTTTATAAAGACTGTTAAATTATGTAAATGAACACTGAAGACTTTCTTCTGCATTCTGTAGGTACCCAGAACAATTGACTTTCCGATGTCCGTCCAACTGTGTTATTTTTGACGAGAGATCCGAATTTTTGGTTAAATAAATTTTACAATTTCATTTTCTATTGATGGACTCAGACAGACTCCGATATGTGTAAGTTTAAATTAAAAGCTGGCTTTTCCGTTTCGCCTGTTAAAAGCCCGGGTTAGCCCGTTTTTGAGAGCGACATAATAAACAGCTGTCAAAACATGGTTGGGCGGACTTATTATTTATTCGTAGTTGGGCGGATTGTTTTAACACAATTATCACTATATTCTACACGTATATTTTGTAATTAAATATTCTTGTGTCACACTATGTCACTGTTTGTCACATTATTAAAATATTCTTAAATCGGCGCTCCACTTGGCTTAAAAGTGTCAATTTATCCAAAAAAAAAGTACTCTTGACATGGGGCAGGTCTATTCCACAGTGCTTTTTAATATTGTTTTTTTTATATTTGACATCGTGATACACTGTTTACACAGGTGTGGCTGAGATATATGACTTGCGAGTAGCCGAATCTCTCCAAAATTTAATGTTACCGCAGAACTGAGTCAATTTGCTCACTCGCAAGTATGAAGTGAGGCGATTTCCTTATTCGCATAATATAGATATTTTACTGGTATCTTATTAGTGAACTATTTGTAACGCTTTCTAAATGTGTTGCGATTTCGTTTTGTAATGTCATTATGTAGTTTAATAAATTATATTAATAAATGAAGAAACATGTCTTATACATGGTGTTTTATTGACACATCCTTTGAACGCGCTGCCATCGAGTCGCTCGCTGTCAAATTTCATAGAATTAAAAAAAAAAGTGAAAAAATGCTGTAAATTTTCCAACATTTGGAAAATTTACATCAGCCGCACCACAGCGACGCTAAAACAACTTGGGTTCAGTAATCCACATGCTATAGAGTAAGTTTGAATTTTTTAAAATAGAAATTTACCTATACAGTGGCATAATTTTGATTTACATGGGGATGTAATGTATCCAATTTTTGTTTACCTATTAGGTGCATTGTTTATGTCTTAGGATGCTGAAATAAAGATCTTAGATAAATAAAGTAAATAATGGGGTAAAGTAAAACTAAGTTGTCGATAAAAACGATTTTAATGTTGATTGTTCAATGATTTACAACAATACAATCGTGTCCAAAAGTGTTCCTTAACTATACTTATATTTAAAGTTAAATTATCACTGCTCTTATTCACCTAAAGTGAGATTCGACACAGTATAATAAGTAATAAGTAAGATATCATTTTAACTACAGCCGCAATCGCAGTACGTCCCCCGTGCGACGTTGGTGTACCTACGATAATACAACTACTTCAAATAATATGATAAATACTTATAAATTCGAGCGTGCGGCGGGTGACGCACTGCGGTCGCGTTACACAATAAATATGAAAGACTAAAATTGTAAAAGCCAGTACTAAGTCGCGTGCAATGTGCTCCGTGCACAGCACGCCGTCTGTTTCACACAAGTGGAAGAAAGGTCCGAGTATACTAAAGGCTTTGTACGCGCAATGCAGAAGCTTACATAAGTACTTTTATACAACTTTTTACCCGTCAATTACCTAAAGTTTCGTGCTCAGTCTAAAATCTCACCCGAAGGAAGTACAATTTTTATCTGAATGTGACGTGTATAAAACTAACTAGTTATAAATATAATAAAAATTCCGCTATGCTATGTACAAGAATTTCAAATTATGTTTTGATCTAAACATGAGTTTACGTTGATTTGAACAAACCGCGTAACCGTTCGGCGATTGCAATCCGTTCGCGCGATCAACTGACGCTAGTAGGCACCAGAGAAACGAGTGGTACTGTGAGGAGTATGTGAATTATCTCGTTGGGTTTGTGTGTTGCCGTCGCTCGGAGTTACCATACTTTGCACTTCGCTACGGGGTTCATGGCGGAGCCGAGGGGGCACTTGAAGTCCTGCGCGAACTCTTCCATATTGGACATGGGTCCGATGACGCGGAATCTGCCCGGAGCGTGGAAGCCGGTCGTGATGCGCAACTTGATGGCCTCATTACGGTACACCGCGCACCACGTGTTGGCTGCACTCAACCAGAACAACTGCAATGCACACGTTGATTATACGATATGCGAAACAAATTAGGTAAATCAGTTCTAATCATTTTGTTGACTTTTTAAGCAACAAGTGAATTAAATTAAAAATTTAAAAAAACCCCCAACGCAATACGTATTTCACCATTTTTTGATGGCGGCCATCTTGGTTTTTAAATTTTATATAATGGGCTGTATTCTACTCGTTAAGCCCTTTCATTTGATACCCATATTGAGGGGGTCGTGGAAGAAAAAAGTAATCCGCCATTTTGTAGCGGCGGCCATCTTGGACCGATTTTCACCAAACATGGCTAAGAACACTCTCGACTAACTCTACTTTCAAACAAAAAAAACTAAATCAAAATCCGTTCATCCGTTTGGGCGCTACGATGCCACAGACAGACACATACACACACACACAGACAGACACAGACAGACAGACAGACAGACAGACAGACAGACACGTCAAACTTATAACACCCCGTCGTTTTTGCGTCGGGGGTTAAAGAAGTAAGAAGACAACGAAAGGCTTTCCGGTAAGATATAACGCTGCCCTATATTATCAGTGCAGTGACACGCAAGATCTCACAATGATGCAAAATTCAAGGCATCAGGATGCAAAATTCAGTAACGCTTCTTACTCTAGAGTCATAAGATGTTAAGACTCCTCAGCTCAATAATTTTACTAGCTACAGTACCTATCCTCCTACTGAAATCAAAAGCTGTCAACCTACCTGCTTTGGTGTGTATTTCTCGAGTCCTGGTAGTCTTGCCTCCTCCCCATGCCGCTGGATCCAGGCCTCATACGCGTAGTAAGCCTCCTTGATGCCACCGTTGTCTGCGATGTTTTCTCCTTGTGTGTTGACTCCATTCAGCTAAAATGAAAAGAAGAAATTTAGCTACAAGAGGGATTTTCATTGCGATAAGTGACCGCGTCGTGGTTAAATACCTCGCCATAGCTGATCAATATTTGTTTCTAGTCTAAATTGATTAATAGTAGATTAATATGTCAGGCTAAGAAAACTAGTCATGAGATTCTAATTTTCCAGATAAGGACTAGCACAATGCAGTAAGTAGGTAGGTACTCGTATTACCTTGTATCTACTACCTACTTGATGTTTTGTAATCATAGTTTGTAATTAAAAAAACTGATAGATAAAAATAAATAATTAGTGCCTTATAAGACTTGTCCATTATATTCAATTAAAATTAAAGATGTTACATAATACATAGGTAACTAATTTTATCGTAAACGATCAAGAAGTGAGAGGGTTCAAATCGATTGAGATTCTAGACAGGTTTTACGCAAGCTGTGAACGAGTTTAACGTGATCCGTGATGCAACGAAGGTCGACGTACCTTCAGGCCGACTTCCTTGACTGTGTAGTTAGAATACTGATCGATGATGCACTTGGCCCTCTCTAGGTACTTCTGCTTGGTTGATTCTTGCCACCAGTCTATTAGGTTTCCGTTCTTGTCGAATTGGCGACCCTGAAATTAAAAATTAATTAAGACGTGTACTTGGACTTGGATGCAAAGGTTTTTCTGATTCCCAGTCCTCCATCAGAAAGATTCTGCGGGTGTACCGCCGAGTTGTTAAGTAGGTATACCTGTGCAGTCGTCCTGCACGGGGAGTCCAAGATAATATGACATCACCCTCTCGTACCCCTGTTGGGAGGGTAGGTATGCGGCACGCGTTTTTTCTCGGCGTTAACAAAATACATATACCCATGGGCGTACCCAGCTTCTGGTCCAGGGGGGGGGGGCAACCAAGGACGGTTTCAAATTTTTTTGACTGAACTTTTTTTACTGACTGAGCAAAGGTACCCTATTTAAAAGGTGCGCCATGCATTGCTTTCAGCTCACACAGAAATATACTTCCTAATAATAATAACGCGACTTGCTCCGAGCGGTAGGAAAGTTAAAATATTCTTCCTTAAAATAGCGTGCGAGCGCCGAGAAAAAATTTTATATTTTGGACAACGAAAAAAGTGCGGTAATCTTTCTCTGCGTGGTTAGAAATTTAAATATCTCTTGTAAAAGCGCGTTCAGCTTGCTGCGAGCGCCTAGTACTTTTAAATTTCTGACTACGAAAAGTGAGCTTCTTTGTTCCGAGCTGCAAGAAACTTGACCGTGCTTACTAATAAAACAACGAGTATTTTGCAAAGAGCCTAGAACATTTCAAAATCTTGATTATGAAGAGTGTGCGATCGGCTTATTGCGAGCGCCAAGAAATTTTTTTTTGTTCTCCATATATAATTCAAGAAAATCGTTTTCGGGGGGGGGGGGGGGGGGGCAGCTGCCCCCCCCTGGGTACGCCTATGCATATAGGTACCTATATACAATACATACATTGCAATTTAAATAAAAGCTTTTAAAATGGCATAGGCCGATGTGGAATCAGAAAGGGACACATGGCGAATGGCGGTATTTGGCCAGAATTGGGACATCAAGAGAAAAAACAAACAAATGAATAATCATCAAAATTAAAAATAGATAATTTGATTCCTATGCATCTTGTTTATCATCATCATCTTCCTACTTTCATCCCACACTAAGTAGAGTCGGCACAATATGTCCTCTTCCACCTACTTTATCATCCATCGTATCTTCTCTCTTTTCTTCACCCATATGTTCTTTCAGTTCTTTACAATTTATCCCAACCGCTTTCCACATTCCCGATTACTAGGTACCTATCTACTTATTATAATTATTATACATCTCGTTCAAAACTATACCTGATCATCGAAGCCGTGAGTAATCTCGTGTCCAATGACGAAACCGATGGCTCCGTAGTTCATGTAAGCAGGTCGCTTGGCCGAGAAGAAAGCTCCTTGAAGAATACCGGCAGGGAATTCTGGAAAATTATTTCATTTTGTTACGGTTACGGTTGCTGTGTGTGTTTAAAAATCACGCTAGCTAAAGACTGTAGAGGTGAGATGCGTGTCGAAGTAAGACGAACGACGTAGATTATACCAGGTCTGGGACATGATCTAACTACTGCCTCCTATTATTATTATTATTATATCTTATAGGAAACAGCGGGGACCTAACTTTCCGTGTTTTCCGAAGCAAGTATAGTCCTAGCGAAAATTTTAGCCACATCGCATCGGTAGGTATATACTGAGACATACGTCCGCGGCAAGTCTCTTCTGCGGGTGACCGGTATACGAATAAGTATGTCTTGCACCCTGCCCCACAGACAAGATATTTATTATAATTTATCTATATTTTCTTATAATATTTTTCATTTAAGTTTTTTTTTTCAACTTACGAATGCTGTTTTCAATAGAAGAGTAGAATGCGTTGACGACAGCGGGGCGGCCGTGGGATACCCAGTCGGTCTTGTTGACCGGATCACGCAGTTTACCGAACAGGTATTCGGTGCCGAAGAGGGTGAGGTTGAGGACTGACTCCATCAACTTGTCCGATGATAGTTCCAACTGCAAGAAAGAGTTCGATCATTGACTTGCCGTCTGCTGAGGCTACGCACTGGAATTGGATTTTTTTACTAGATATAATTTACATTTATAACTAGGGCATACGGTTACTTTTACGTAACCTTTCTTCATTTTCGAAGTTGGTAAAACATGTATCTACTTTGAAATTTTGAGATATTTCTAAACGATTAAGATTATGATTTGTTTCTTTTCACTTCTCCGCTTAGAATAATAATGATGATTATGAGCATCCATAGATATAATCTTAAATCTTACTAATATTACAAACGTGAATGTTTGTAAGAACATATGGATGTATGAATCTCTGGATGTATGTTTGTTACTCTTTCACGGCTAAACGGGTTGACCGATTGAGCTGAAATTTGGTATAGAGATAGCTTAGACCCTGGAATAATAGATAGGCAGTACAGCGAGTAAAACCACTGGGCACAGCTGGTAATTTTAATTTATTTGTAGCAAAAGAAAACGTGTAATATGTACTTACGCCATCATAGAACTTGGTAAGTTTATCGTTGTCAAGCATCTCGCTGGGATAGGCAATGTGAGAGGCCATGGCGTCGGCTTTCTCCAAGGCTGCGTTACGGGTTTCTTCGTCCATCCAGTCCACTTCATTCAGGGTCTTGCGGAACTGTTGTCTGAAACCAAGGAGACCAGTCAATTAATCTGTTTGTACAATTTTGTATATTAAGATG
Source organism: Hemithea aestivaria (assembly GCA_947507615.1). Classification (NCBI taxonomy): domain Eukaryota; kingdom Metazoa; phylum Arthropoda; class Insecta; order Lepidoptera; family Geometridae; genus Hemithea; species Hemithea aestivaria. The sequence continues at coordinate 11,284,092 of OX382323.1, forward strand.
GTAATTATTATTTAACTATAATTAATCTTAAAATTAAGTTTTATACACCTACAGAACCGCTTACCCTAATAACACTGCTAGATAATATATATAGTCAAATCCCAATTTTAAATATCCAGCCTAGGTATGTTAGAGTTTTAAGACTGGGCTACGGAATTTACGTGAGCATTTTTCTACTAAATGGTATTAACAACTGCTCTGCTCTACTTTAATGTTTTAATAGTCGAAAGATTGGTCGGAACTCTCCAGAACAAAAAGGGAAAATCGCCGCGTATTTATTCGCGTGTAGGGCAAGACATACAAACTACTTTCGTCTTTCGTCAAGGATCGTGCGATCTCAACTCATGCGCGAGCTTTATTCGCACGTTGCTTGTGAATGCAATGTAGAGGTACGCATGGGCTTCTTGTATGTCGACCTACACGTTCACTAATTCGCCCTTTCTGGTACAAGTATATAGACGTATTAATCTATTTTTTAGTCGTTTTAGGTTAGCCTTTGACTACAATCTCGCCTGATCTTAAGCGACGATGCGGCCGTAGATGGTAGCAGACTAAACCTATAAGGCGGGATAAATCCCTCCCTGGCTTCACTGAACATCATGCCGGAAAACGCTTACAATGACCGCTTGGCGACACGGTTTTGTCCAGTGGGTAGTAAGTAGTAACTAGCCACGACCGAAGCCTACCACCAGTAAAAATGTTGTCTATGTTGAAAATTGACCTGTTGTAAAGTAAAACATCTATTCTTTCAGTGTATTTATATTGTAATAATGCCGTATTCACATACCTGATATCGTTCACCATCTCAAGAGCGTTCGCCTTGGACTTCTCGTTGAAGTACTTCCTGATGTACAGAGCGCCAACAGCAATCGACATACTACGAAAAGAAAAATGAAATTAGTGAATTAAAATAAATCAATCTAAAAGCAACCAAAGAAACTAATACCTTGCAGAATAATTCGAATTGATATTATTCCTTATGTCCAGTTATGCCTAGGATTTTGCGAAATTAATTAAGAAGATACATTTAGAAATGTTTATGAAAACCATTCCTTAGATATTGTATTTAATATACCAAAGAAATACTCGTATATTATGGGCCTTGTGTTTGATTGAGGGTTCCTTACTGAACATGATCCGGCAGTCTTCATAGAAGAAACTGATAAAACGCCGTTTGAAGCTTTAAGACAGTTCAAATTCTATTTCTCTGAGCCCAACTATCCTTAGTCCAAAGCCCAGATTAGTTGAAAACCTTACCTAGCACTGGTGGTGTCAGTGCATTCCTTCCAGCGGCTCTCCCGCTCGGTCTTGCCGGAGAGAGTGGTGACGTAAGCAAGTTGCCTTCTACGCAGATCTTCAGTTAGGTACGATACAGACGCTCCAGCCACTCGCCACATCACGTAGTTAGCTTGCACGCGTTTGGGGATTATTTCCAATAGGTCCTGCACACATAATAAAATACTGCTTTAGTCTAGGCAACAAGAATATTTTTGTGTTTATTTTGACTTCAATATATTTATTGTACCCATTGTAAGGATCTCGATGTAGACCAGAAGGGCTATTCACTTATCCGTCAGGGAACCGAACCGAAGACCGAATGGTCAAAATGTATGAAATGACGTATTAAAAGTCGTATCGACTTTGGTCTTCGGTTCCCTGACAGTATGTGAAAAACCCTGCAGCAGCCCGATAATCGGATGATATTATCAGATATGTACGTGTGTGAGACTCGTATAGGACCGGAAGGTGAGAAGGAAACCTTTCGTAGCGTCGTCTATGTCATAACACCTATGTGCGTGCCAAATTTCAACCCAATCTGTTCAGCGGTGTGAACTATACGTTGATACATCAGTTAGGTATTATATATTTTTTTCATTATAAACGTAGTATTGGGTGTTCTTGGGCGAGATGAAGCGACGATATGCGGAGGGTCGCTGGGAGTAGTTGGAGGAACAAAGACAAAGAAACGGGTTGAGTGGTGAGCCAAGGTGGAGGTCTATGTCCAGCAGCGGTCAAATTGACGATGATGATGATAATAGTTATAGCACCAATATTTTTTTTTTTTTTTTTTTTTTTTTTTATGTGATGAAGTAGAAGACGAGCAAGACGCTCTCCTGATGTTAAGAGATAACGGCTGCCCATAATCAGTACAGTGTTACCTAGGATTTCACAATTATGTGAAATTCTAGGAGCACTGCACCAACGCTTCTCACTCAAGAGTCATAAGATGTTAAGACTTTTTAGCCCAGTAATTTTACTAGCTACAGTGCCCTCCTACCGGAGCACAGTAATGTTTGCACATCACTGCTCAGGCGGTAGAATAACTGGCACTGTTGGGGTACCCACCTAGACGACCTCCTGCAAAGGAAGTCTACCCCCGGTAATATATTATATATATATTTTAAAATAGATTACCTGAAGAGCAGTAATGTAGTTGGGCACGCTGACAATGGTGATTTCATCACGGTTGACTGATACATGTGGCGCCAGCAGACGGTTAATGTATTTCAACCACGGTATCCTACAAAATATGAAAATTTTAAAATAAAGTTTGGACCCTGTTTAAAAATAAAGGTGGCGCTGAAAATATATTATGAATCATGTCATTTTATCGCTTTTTCGTGTAGGACATCTACCTGGTCTACTAGTATTTAAGGCTCAATTTTATAAGTACCAATACACAATCGGATACGCGTGCAGAAAATAGAAGAACATTTTATCAATTTATTATAGCGATCTCGCGTGCTGTTAAGCGATGATGCAGCTGTATATGGTAGCATATTAAAACTTGGAGTGCGGGATAAATCCCTCTCACCTACAGTTTTAACTATTGATTTGATTATTTATAATCTTACTTGGTGAACTTCTTCTCCAATTCGGAAATAGTCATGGGATTGTAGAGGCTCGTGGCGTTACGACGCTTCTCCAGAGGCAAGGATATCTGAAACACGGAAATAATATTTTGTGAAGAAACTGAATGCTAAGCAGTGAATTGTAAATTATCTTTTTTTTTATTTTTAATCTGGACTGCCACTGCGGCTTTAGGTCCTTTTGAGGTTCACCCAATAATAATAACTGAATGTTAATGTACCTACATAAGGCCCTACATTTCCAGTCGAAGATCCATAATCCACAGTGACCCAAGATAAGATATGCATTTAGTTTAAAATATACAATCACATTATGTAGAGTTCCGAAAACAAATTAAGGTTGAAGTGGAGGAGCAAAATTTAGAAGGCTGATGGCATGGGATAAGTCACGTATGGACTGAGGGAGACGTGAAAGTCTTAACCCTTGGTAGTCTGGTGCACTGGATCGACAGCTGAGCCGCTCAGTGAGGTTGAACATGAGGCACGTGCTGACCGACCGAATACTGACATCGCTTCGTCTGCGGCTTTCATTAGTCAGTACTCGGCTATTTACAACCAGAACAAGTGAAATAAAAAAAAAACTTTTTAAAAACAAGCTTTTATTATTATTACCATCTAACATCATAAGGTTCTCGTCAAGATTAACCAAATGAGCCCAAACTCGATAGGGTTGCGTTGTTTAATTACAGAGTTCCTATGGCCACCTTCCAGCTCCATTATCAGATCAGCTCGATGTCATAAAAATATTGAATTGTCATCCGATTTTTACATGCATGCAAAATTTCAGCTCAATCGGAAACCGGGAAGTGGATCAAATTAAACTTGCAAGATTTGATGACAGACAGATAGACAACAGACAGGTGACAGTAAATAAAAGCTTGTAAAAACGAGAGAAATAGTAGCGCAAAAATATTCTTCAGCAACAAAGGTAGGTTTTAAAAACAAGGTAGAAGATAATGGTAGAATCAATATCCGCACTAGTAAATTTAATATCGATTTCCATCGGCCAGAAATACTGCACTTAAGTGTTTATTTATTAACGATCGACCTCAATTGAGCATAGAGAATTATGGTAAACATGAAAAATAAAATGATGGGAAAAAAATTGCAGGTTACGTGTGTATCGGGTGGAAAAGTAAGACGGAGGACCGAGTTGAGTGACGTGCCATTGGGGAGGCCTATGTCCAGCAGTGGACGAACGTGGGTTGATGATGGTGATGACGTGTCAAGTTACAAATAATTATTTTGCTCAGTATTATCTGAATATTATCTGGATCGTACTGGATATGACGAATTCGATACCTATCTGATTTTATATTCTTTTTACAAGCTTTATATTACTTTCACCTGTCTGTTGTCTGTCTGTCTGTCTGTAATCAAATCTTGCAAGTTTAATTTGACCCACTTCCCGGTTTCCAATTCAGCTGAAAATTTGCATGCGTGTGTAAATCGGATGACAATGCAATATTTTTATGGCATCGAGCTGATCTGATGATGGAGCTGGAAGGTGGCCGAAGAAACTCTGTCATAAAACAACGCAACCCCATCGAGTTTGGGCTCATTTGATTCGTCTTGACGAGTACTTTATGATGCAAGATAATAATAATAATTAAAGCTTGTTTTTTAAAAGTATTTTTAAAATTTCACTTGTTAGTAAAGGCTCTTCCGATCAGCGGGATTAGTCGAAGTAGGCTTTTTCTCAGGAGTGGAAGGATTTGGGCGGATAATGATAATAATATATTTATTATATTAATCTTAGCTAATACATACCAAATTCATGACTATTCCGTCAACCGGCTTAGGCGTGAAAGAGTAACAAACATCCATACAAATCTTTCGCATTAATATTTTTGTAGGATAAATGGCCTCTATGTTCATTCTACTTTTAGCGGACTTTTTCTGGCCGATTTTTGCAAAAAGAGACTCATCCCAACATCTACTTATATTTCATCATCTGCTAGATAAAATTTAAATTCTATAGTTAAAGTAGGTACCTATAATTGGTTGGGTTTTTCTATGACGGGTTTTTTTATCCACGTCTGATCTTTGGTTTTATCTATACCCGCCTAACTGCCTATGTTCTATACTATAGAATCTATAGGTTCTTGCAATTTACGCACGATTTTTTTTGTTAATATATTATTAGTCTCATACAGCAGCCAGCAGAATGTGTATATTCATGCGAATACCACATGCAAAAAACCTACGCTCTTGCAATAACTTATTTAATTTTTTTTATAAGACCTGTAATGAAATTTACCAATAAAATTATTTCTATGTCTGTCTAACTGTAAAGTAATATCAGGCCAATAGGCAAAATTCAGGGCCTTGAATGGAACCCGTTATGGTCAACCGGTGAGCATAAAATCGTTCATAGCCTTCAGGGTGATTTATTCAGCATCAAAGTCAACGATACTCGTAAAAAGGAGTTCTTTGTGGGCTCGTAAAGCTGTTGTTGTAATAGAGGCACGGGTGAGGTATCTCTGCTTTAAAATTGTAACAGACTATTCGCCCTAATTGTTGAATACAATTTTAGATTGTTACACCGAATTTTGTTCAGAATTATTTGTAATATTTGTAAAAGTTAATTGTAAATGTATTACGAAAACTAAAATTAAAAGTATAGGGTCAGGTGCTCGGAATTGCAGTGGTAGAAATAAAGGTAGAGATAAATAAGTATTTTTTGATACCAAGCTTACAAAAAATTAAATTAATGGTGTACCAATACCGAAGTGCAATCATTTGATGATAAATTAATAATACCTCTTATATTTCCATGTCTTCATCTAACACAGACAAAAAGTCTGCACAACATTTCTGTATTCTCTTATCATTCATGCAAATGAAGAAACTTAGGTATTGAACTTGTGGCTTGACTACCACGTATCTAGATTCTACATATAATGTTATAGTCTTCTAACATGTAATTGTGTCACAGTTTTTGTTATTGATCTCCTTCGGCTAACCGCTACGACGGCTTGACCAATTTTTTAAGGTTTTTTTGTACATTTGTTAGGACTGAGAATTAATAAAGACCGTGAAGTATTTTTCAACAAACGCTGACGATGTTGCTCCTGTTAGTTAGTTTGAATATAGAAATCTTCATTATAACTTACATTGGCAAGAGCAATTTCAAACAGGAGAGATTCTTTAAGTTCATGCTCAGCTAGAGTGCGGTCAGCTCCAAGCAGTGTAGCGATGTCGACCATGTAGTCATAGTAGGCTTGCACCAACTTGTCACTGAGACCACGGTTCAGGTACTCTCGGCTCAGTCCCAGGGAAGCTTGGTCTAGCTGTAGAGAAAGATTAATTGTAAGTACAGACCGTTGGTAAAAGGTGGTTGGATCAACGAAATTTCAGATTAAAGTATCAAACACCAGCAAAAGTGCCAAAGATGTATTGATCACACTCGTGTTATAAAGGAGAATAAATATGTGTTTGTTATATTTCACGCCATACGGTTGAACTAAATTTAAGTGGGTACCTTAGACTCTAGAAAACATACAAGGTACTTTCAGCGGGTAAAATCGCTAAGCACTGCTAGTAGATTAATAATTTGATATCTTTTAATAAGATTCAAGTCCTGACATCGTTTCATTCGAACACGTATCCTAAATTATCTAAAATTTCGTTCCAACCAGCTCGCACCAACATCTTCGCAATTAAGAATGCAAAATGAAATTCGCTGAGCAATAAATTCGCCACACAGAGACAGCTGAGTAATTAGAATAAAGTTATGCACTATACGTAAACAAACGAGTAACACATCTGACGTGAGATAATTCTACTCTCGTAATAATTAGTCGGCCGACTAAATTATATTATGAACCTACCTATTCATAATCAAGACTACTTCATTTTGTGCCTTGTTTCTAAATGAAACGTGACCAGACACTCTGTGTATGAGTAAAACTATTGTTGAAACACAAAACACTTCATTAAGATAATAAAAAAAAATATATATATACATAACTACGTCCTATAATTCGGGTTTTTCTATGACCGTTTTTACTAGTTGCTATAAGTTCTTGCAATTTACGATAGCGTATGAATTTTTTTGTGTTTATTATAAGTAGGCGTATTTATTAGTTCATAAACATCAGTCACAAGCGCAATGTGTATTCATGCGAATTACGACATGCAAAAACGATTCGTGGATTGCAACTATTCTAAATACACACAAAATAAAAACATGCAAATAAAACGCGAGCTCTTACATCAATGACCCTCTTGGTGGAGTTCTTGACGTCGACGCTGATGGAGAAGTCGAGGAAGTAATCGACGGAGTAACCAGCCTTTCTGAACCGGTAGACGGACTCCTCCCAGGTGAATGAGTCGCTGTCCCACTTGTCTCCTTCTAGCACTGGCCAGCCGCCGAGCCTCTTCATCATTTCCAACAGCGGTTTCACGCCACGCTCTTCAATTGCAGCTAGAAAAAAGATTCGTTTAAATATTTCGCAAGATTTGAACACAATACTCCAAGGAATCCTGAGCGGTTTTTCATGATTCAATTCGCGACTTGTCGCCTATGAGTTGCTCAACGCACTGTTAGATTTCAACTAAATTTTGAAAGAAAAAACAGTGCCTGAAAAACTACATTGTTATTCAATATTATTTATTTTTATACTTGATGCTAAACTTATTATATTTAATGAGCAGAACAAGAACCTTCTGAGTACCTATTATTAGTTTCGTAAAAATTTTACCGAATTGTATGTACCTATGTATGTCAAGCTTAAATAGATTAGAAATCCTAGTAAATTGCATTGATTGTACGATAACCTACACAATTATAGAAAACAATATACGTATAATAAAAGTTCGTAAGGTACAATAATATTCGACACGCCACTCTAACGCAACCCTGACCTGTGATTTTAATCAAAAAGTAAATTTACTCGGTTTGCTGTGTAAGGGTAAAATTACTGTACAGTAGGTACATATTAGAAATACAGAGGCAATAATTATAGGGTAATAGAAATTATAAATGGCACGTGAAGGTGTACAGTTTAAATACCTAAACATTGTAGGTACTATAGTTCTAATATTATAAATGTATGTTAGTATGTAAGTATGGGTTAAATGGGTGGATAGATTGAGCTGTAGGATTAACACACAGGCTACATTTAGGCGGGTAAAACCACTGAGCGAAACTAGTAGTGGTATAATTACATCAGGTGTGGAGGTATCTGATCTGATATGTACCTTATCAAAAAAGAGAACGCTATAAGATCAATGGAGATCACGTGTGTGGAGGGATAGTGACTAAAGACTTAAATGCTGACGGCGAATAGGTTATAAATTCTATTTTTTGAGAAAAATATAAACATGGATTTTGATCAACTTACTACATATTAGCTACTTTATTTTATTAGTGTAACTAAAACTGTATGAACTTTAATAGTGTGTTACAGAAACGTAGAAACGATGTTATATTGAATAACATTTGTTACGCACAATAAGTATGATTGTAATATTATTATGTATTGTTTTATAATCACGCGAAACCTAAAATCGAGGGCTTCAGTAATAATTATTCAGCCGTCACCTTACATCATTGTATACTCACGAGCGTTGTGCAAATCACGGAAACGACTCTACTTTCACTCCACGCCATAACAAGCTTCAGTTATATTATAACTTAGTAATTGACGCAATTAAAATACTATTTCACGTCCACAGATTGCCTAAAGTGATAACCGTCATAATAGTACTTAAGTGCAACTTGCAAGCTGCATGTTTCATAGCTGAAGTGCGATAAGAAACCGTTTACCCACCTATCTTTAGTACTGAAAAAATAATTTCTAACTGTAGAAATCTGTCGCAGTCATAGATCTAGTATATACGTTTCCAGCATTTAAGAAAAATAGGAAGATGCAGTACTGACGTTTCTGACATGGTCCTCTGAAGTTAGGCACTCGGGCCTAACCGAAGTATCCTGGCACAATTTTCACAACCGACACTTTCCGATCCAGCAGGCCCAAGTTTTGGCATAGCAACAATATCGCTATGGCGCATCTTCCCATTTTCTTGTAATCTAAGTTTGTATGTATGGTATGTCTTTAACATTTCAAAAACGCGTCATCAATTTTGATTTGTCAATGTATCAAAAAATAAATTCAAAATTCTGAGGCGCTAGTTAGGACTCTGTATGTAATTCATACAAACCTGTAAACCAAAAACGGTCATAGTAACAATTGCTTTGCTTTCCTTTTCCATCTTGTTTTATGTGTATATCTGCTGTAAGATTTTTTTCAGTCTATCCGTAAGTTCTTTTCTGTGGCTTTGTTCTTGCGGCAGTTTCATGAGACCTCTTTATCGTCATAAGAAATGGAGAAGGTCCATAATAAGGTTTTATACTAGTATTTGTTTAATATCTATAACGTCAGAGCTCCGTCATGTTTAATATAATATTATAAAATTATATTCAATAGATTTCATATTTCAATATTTTCTCCGTAATTCATGCGCAACGAATTTGGAGCTGAAACGTTCTCAATTTTGAACTTTAAAACTTATGAATATTTGAGTAAGTGGCGTCCTTTATTGTTTTCAAATAACATTATCATATTTTTTCAGGCTTATGCAAATAAACGTGCTTGTATTATTAATTTGCTACAAGTTTGAAAATTACACTTGGACACAAAAGATGTGTGTCATTTCAACACAACATAACAAAATTGTTTGTTGTAATGTCCTTAATTGTAAAAAGAACCTCGGAAAAGATCTATGGATCCCAAGCAAATTTCCTTTTTTGCATCTGCTTACCAAAAATTACAGAAGTCTGTGTATTTATTGAAGATTTATCTAATTTGTAGGTCGCGTCGGTCGCGCCACTGCCGTCGCGGTTTGGTCATAACTTTGTCTTGCGAGAGTTCCCAAAAGTTGTTCTGAATTCTGAATAATCACAACTAAATTATGCGGAAGTTCCACTGACGCATAATATAAAGAGAAGACAATAGGCTCTGTTGTACCGGCATAGTAACTGAGGGGTATTAACTTGATGAATCAATAAACAACAGCCTTTATTAAAAAATGTAATGCTCCCACCAGTGGGAGTCCCACTTAAGAGCATTATAACTTTATGTTTCAGTTCGTGATATCGTGAGAGCCTTAATCCGTAAAGCAATTTCAGCGTTGACAGTCAATTAGACAGGTTTTCTTTAATTTATATAGAACGGATGACTTATAGAGAACATAGTTTTGTTGGTACATTCCTGTATTAATATTAACACCTAAACATGGAGTACTAATAAGCTATCTCTATACCAAATTTCAGCTTAATCGTTTAGGCGTGAAAGAGTAACAAACATACATACACCCAGACATCCATACATTCTTACAAACTTTCACGTATATAATATTAGTAAGATTTACTATTTCGTTTATATATAATTTGTGTGATAAATTTCCATAGGACAATGAGAATTAAATCTTAATTACAAATCAGCGTGCAGCTATAACCGACAACAATGTTATCATCTCATAAACCGTATGCCATTTTTAATTAGACCCTCAATAACTAGAGAAATACGATATCACAACAGTCACGAGATACCCCTGTTCATAGAAATTCAGTATTTTTTCATTGTGAACTTTTATAATTAATATTAATTCAATGAAGTAACTTTTAATTGCAGAATTTGGATATTAAAACTTTTGCAATTAGCAGACACGTACGAACTGCAATTATTTGTCTAATACTCGTAACGAACCAATATATAGGTAGAGGTAGAATTTAGAGGTTATATATTATTTTGTGCCTATCTTTGAAATTGCGTGTCTTGGCTCATGACTTATGACGTATAAGATGCTAATATTGGCGACATGCGTTCGCTTGGAGCACCTACTAGTTTCTCCAAAAGATGCTTATATTTATTTAATAAGAACTATGTCATGATCGCATTAAACTTACTTCTGTTCATACAGGCTTGGTAGAGCGTCTTGGCAAGAGCGAAAGGCTTAGGCTCGTCAGGAGTGGGTGGTTCGTCGAGCAACGCCCGGATCTGCTCCTGAAGTTGGTCCGTGATGATGGAGAACGTATTCACCGATGTCTTGTCATCAGGAATGCGAGTGTTCTTCACAAACGACCCGCAAGCAAAGTCGTAGAAGTCATCGCAAGGGTCCACTTTCTCATTCAAATTTTGCAGCAATTTTGACGCTACAACAAATACGTAGATACAATTATTAAAACTTCGTGATCAATGTTCACGCTCAATTTTCACGATGGTGCGGAAATCAATGTAAAAGTGATTTTTTATTATTAAACACTGACAAGATGTCTCAGTCAATTCGAACAAATCAGCAAGTTGTATATATGATATGACTAGAGTTACATTTATTATTGTCCGATTCCTTCAATTTTCTTCTCAATTCTCATCTGAATTGTATGAAATTTCTTATCAGGTATGTTAATAGATGTACGAATCCAAGCCTTCGTGATTAAATAAAACAATAAACATAAATTTAAACTTGATAAAATTACATACATATCTTACGAAGTAACAATAACATAAAGCAATAAATAATAGAAAATGATGTAACATAGAATGAGTGCCATGAATACCTGTGTGGATGCATCCTGGTACGTTGCAGAGGCTGGGGTCAGGGCCAGGTCTTGCGATGGCCAATGGAGGCATAGATGATGAGAGCTTCAGCTCACTAGTCTGTGCGGTTTGTGCCATGTCTAAAATGAATATACAGACATAAGCTGAGTGAATGAATGCATAGAACATGACACAAAAAGGCGAAAACTGAGTTGTGTCGTCACTTGTAATGTATCGTCAAGCCGATGGGTGGACGTTGTAAGATCGCAAGAAAGAAATGGTGCGACCCGACACTGCATGAATAAAATGGTTCCTGAAGGCCATAGCCAAGTGGACCGAGAATGATGATGAAGCCGATCCCTTGAAACTTGTTTCCAGCAACCTCACGTCAAATGATACTTTACGAGGATACAAGATAGGCTACTCTTTTAATATGGTAAGAAAAGACTGTAGATTGATGAAAGGACTTCAATATACGAGTATCCATTTTATAGCATCATTAACCACTTTGCAATGACATGGCATGGATCATGTAAGTACCCCTTTGTTTTTATGAAGTGATTTTTGGTTAGTAAGAGTAGTATAGGTTGGCAACGTACTAACAATGCTCAGAGTATTGCAGGTACACTTAGGCAGAGGTAACCACTTACCAAAATAAGATGGTCTGCTTGCTAGTTTGCCACCTATTTCTAAAAAAAGTAGTTCAAGTAAGAGTTACAGTTATGTTTCCCTACATCGTTGTTCTGTTCCATTCCTGGGCAAGGACCTCCTTTAAATCAACCTTCTTTTCTGTGCTACCCCGAAACAAGTGATCACATATAATATCATAAGTCTCAAATTGTCTTGCCGTACTGACTTTAGAAGTATTCTCAAATAATTTTTTCAAGCGACACGTGATTGAGCATTAAGATACTTTCCATAAATCACTCAAAACATATTCCCTGGGCTACTTTAACTTGTTAGAGAAACAATTACAATTTTTATTTTTAAATTCATCAGATCAACGAGAGGAGACAACGGGATTGTTAAAAAAAAAATCAGACATATGTTACTTTCAGCAACAGAATATTGGGCAAGGTCGAAGTTAGGTACTGACCCAGACGGGATCTCGCATTAAGCCCTACCATCTGCATAAACCCTACCACGGTTTAAATATTTGCTTTTTTTAGCACTAATTTAAACGAATTTGTTCCAAATTGAGCAGGAAAACCTAGAGGTCGGCCTCTCTAGTTATATAACAACAATATTCAAACACAACATGATGTGTGTAATGATAATAATAATATTTTGATTATGACATCACATTTTGCCAGTCCGTTGCAAAATGTTAGTCATGTTTATCATAACATTTTGGTCAAAGGCTAAATAAAAAACTTTGTTTTAGGTCGCAGATTTTAGTTATAAATAGGTACGATAAAGTAGTTTTTTTCCATATATATAACCCACTTAGATCGTTTATAATAATATCTAAAATAGGAACTATATTATCATCATATGTAATTCTCTACAATTTTCAAGTTTTTTTTTAATTTAAGATATTACGAGACATCACAGGTACATACTATCTAATTACTGGCGTCATCAGATCAGCTCATCGATAATTGAATTTTAGGGGCCTGTTTTATTATATAGGTAAACTTTTTGCGTAACCATTTCTTGTGACCTACTCTGTTGTCAGTATAGACACAGAATTATTATTCAATTCAATTCAATTTTATTTATTGCATAAACTGTACAGAGAAAGGTGTTACATAGTATTAATAGTATTAAAAATTAATATTTGTACTATTACCTAATAATTATATTTTATTATTCGATATTCCTATTTCTATAAAGGTCGCCGGAAGACGCTGGATGCAGGTCGCTTCCAACCGGTACATATGGAAGTCCAAAGGGGAGGCCTATGTTCAGCAGTGGACGTCTTACGGCTGAGATGATGATGATGATTCGATATTCTATTATATAGAATACACGGGCTAAATAGAAAATGTGTCATGATAAAGTTTCTTATTAAAATAATAATTATAATACTGCTGCTAGTCCTATTAATATTATTTTATGAAAAATTGTAAGTAGTGGGTATACAATGAATGTTTGTTTCTCTTTCACGCAAAAAGCACTCGTTTGCGAATTAACGTAAAATATAATATGTGTTACATTGATCCCGGAAAACTCATAAAGTTATTATATAAGGTCTTTCGTTTTTCTTTATATTTATATCATTGGTTATAATATCCTTTTTGGGAAGGATTTAAGAACTGGTTGATATTGACCAATTTTCGAATTTTGAACTTGACCTCCTCTTTATGAAACTTTTATATTTCCTGATTCAATTGTTTACGTTTATTATTAGCTTTTGCATTACATTATGAGGCTTCTTAAACCAAGTTCATGAATTTATATTTTACATTGACCTATAAGATCAAAAGTGGAATATGTTTCCAAAAAAGTCTGTTTATGTTTTATATTAAGATATAATTTAATGCTTACAACAAAAATTAATATGAATAATAAAAAATGTTATGCATTATATCCGATCCGATCCGATAGTTTTCGTACAAACTTTAGCTACTTTGCTACACTAGATCACTCGTCACTAGTCTATCACTAGATCTTTTTGGAAGGACGGACAAAATGTGGATGACAATAGCATAAGCTTCCTAACAAAATGTTCCGTCATTTCACGAAGACGAATACCCCTACCTACAAGTAGAGCAGTAGAGCTAATCTAGTTTAAAAAGAAAAACAAGATAATATGCAGAAGACAATACCTGTTTGAGTATGAAGAAGTCATATAATTGAATATTTATTAATACGTATACAGAGTAACTACCTCATAATAAGTCCGGGCTACTTGTTCTTAGTAATAAAAACTAGTCTATCGCCTATTATAATTGCAGCTCTTTGTAACGGACGTGCACTGACAGCAGCATTACTCGAAGGAAAACGTTTATTGCGCTCCATTGAACAAAACATTTTCTATTGTATCTGTTTGTCATAACATTAGTGGGCCTGTCTCAACGATTGCACAATTTCTAGTCAAAGTTGACCTTTACATTGTATACACCCCATTATTATAAGAATGTTGGACACGAGGCGAGGGTAAGAGCGGTCGCGCGTGTCGAATGTTTCACCACACGACGTGATCTGAAGTTTTGTAACTAGTAAACTAGGACCCTCGTAATGTGCATTTGTCAGTTCTCGTTGCTCAAAGCGTCATTTTTTTGTCTAATTGGATTTCACATCAGTAAATGGTTTTCTGAGCACTTCCGCAACATGAATCTTGCGCAGTGATGTGCAAATTTCAATCACGTCGAGTCGGCGGTGCGCTTCCGTACTGGTTTCCGCATGGTTGGGAGGCGAATCAAATAGGCAAACAAACTGCAAAAGGCAATTCGGTAAGCTTCATTTCATGTCTCATAATATTCATTCAAACAGAATTTGCGGTTGCAAAATGTTTCCCTGTGATCCGCCGTCGGTTGATCGTACCTTCGTACTTTCTTAGACTTTCGTTTTCGAATTTTCACTTTCACTCGCTTTTCATTGATGATTTTTCACTATTACGAGGCTCTATCTGTGCACCCACTAAGTAACTGAATTTAATCGTTTTTAAATATACCAAATTTTTTATTTATCTTGTTACCGGGGGTAGACTTCCTTTGCAGGCGATTGACTAGGTGGGTACCCCAACAGTGCCAGTTATTCTACCGCCTGAGCAGTGATGTGCAAACATTGCTGTGCTTCAGTAGGAGGACACTGTAGTTAGTGAAATTGTTGGACTGAAGAGTCTTAACATCTTAGGAAGCGTTGGCGCTGTGCACCCTGAATACTGGGTAGCACTGTACTAATTATGGGCATCTTTTACCATCAGGAGAGCGTCTTGATCGTCTTCTTACTTCGTTGTATAAAAAAAAATTATCATCGGTAACTTAAGTGGATTTCTTCTTTAAGGTCAGCTAAAAATATTGTTTAAACAAAAGTTATACAATATTTTAGGTTCCACATCTAATTCTTACATATTCTAAAGCGCAGTACTCAGCGGTTTTATTCGATATGTCGTGAAAGAGTAACAAACATCCATAAAAAAATTCACATTTATATAAAGTAGAATTAATCACAAATAAGATACAGACGCGTACCTACCCTACTTATGTGATTATGGTAAACCTCCCAAGGAGACACAAACAGAGCAAAATGAAATGATGGTAAAATTTTCTCTAATTATAAATTCCATCGACATCCTTAACCCAATTAGAATTCCAGACACACTCTCATTCGTGTGTTCATATATGTACCAACAACCTACCTATATATCTACAGTGTTAAGATTTTCTTTTATATGTCGCCTCAATTTGATATATTTTAAATGCAATTTTCTTAACGCTTCCTTACGCAACAAAAAGGCAAGTGTTAAATTGTTACACTTTATTTATTTTTGTAAATATATCATAATGTCACCTATAATTAAAGTTATTCATAATATCACACATCTTGATCTAAAGGGTGTACAATGAAACTTACTTTTAGATAGAGTTAGATATATAAATAAAATATTATATATATTTCCCGTACAAATTGTTTATTATCTCGTATCAATCAATCAGCATATCCAATTCTAACATTAAGTTAATAATTGTAACAAATTTTGAAAACATACTAGTTAATTTCACGGCCTTATGATATGCCCAATCTAAGCATTATTATTTTCAAGTCGTTTCAACGTTCGCAATTTTCTCGAGGTTACCTTGATAATAACAATCTAAATGAAATCGCGCTATTTTACGCCAATTATTATTCCATGCATGCTCTCAACCTCGTCTCAACTTAACATTGTAACAGATTATAATATTATTGATCATTGCCGAAATTTCTAGCAAAATTATGTGATTTAAGCCGATTTAATAACACGAGTAATCTTAGTTGTTATCTTTTCAGAGGATGTTCAATGTTCACCTATGTATGTATTTTGTTTAAAATGTTGGAGTATTTGTAAAGAAATTAAAAGAATACTAAATTTCTATCGAAATTATTAGCGAATATCCAAAATACTCAACGATATTAATTTAAAAACCTAAAATATAAACTACTGTACTTTTTATAATTCACAATTTTATTAGATTGAAATAAATACTTCTTTTTACATAATACCTCTAATATGGTGTTTAAAAACACTTGATGAAATTATAATACTTATATAATATAAAAGGCAGTCACAGTCTAGAGTCTAGAGCTTGATGGTTTTAGGTGCTACGGGTTGGCTACGGGGAAGATTTCTTAATGCAAGATCCCATTTTTGGGTTGGTAACCACGTCACCACCTTACCCAATATTTAGCGCGAATTGCTCAGTTTGGAAGGAAAAGGTCGGTGGCTAAGCCAAGGAAATTTGTTTCTCTTTCTTATTTACGAGTTTATAAGTTTTATTATGTGATCCCTACAACTGTTTTGACCAATGCGTCGCCACTATAATCGCGGGAAAGGGAAATTACTGGGCTAAGAACACTGTCTCCATGTGACGAGTGCAGTGCACTGTTGCATAGGTCTACCTATCTAATAGTTAGGTAACACTGTAATGTAATCAGGCGAGCGTCTGCCCCTACCCGTTCTTCTGCTTGCTTAAAAGACATCAGGAGTCGTGCTAGTCATCATGCCAGCTTATAAGTAGTGCTATTTTTGGTAACGCTGAGAAAAAACGCGTTAGTTACCCTCCCGTAAGGGGCACAGAGAGGGTTATGTGGGACTCCCCATGCAGGTCTGGATGAGTTTTTTAAAACGACTCAGCGGCACTTCCGCATCGTGTTTGTGACGGAGGACTGCGAATCGGCGAAGCCTTAACATCCAGTCCCTTAATAGATATTGGTCTATTGAAGCTTATAGTATCATACCCTCTCCTGAGGACTTCATCATCAGGGTGGCACAGAACGCCAGTAAAAACGCGACAGCCAGAAGCGATGTCACCCCTGATACCATTATCAGTCTCTTCTCCATCTTCGTCCTTCTGCTCCAGAACGATGGCCTGCAACAATACAAGAAATTTATTTAGTTTCTAAGGAAGACCAAAAAAATCAAAATGAAAATAAAACACCATAAGAACATGATACTAAGTAGACACATATAGGTCATAGGTACTAAATATAAAATAAAAATCGCCTACAAGTTTTTTAAGATGCACAGTACAGTCTTATGTAGAGGGTAGAGATGTGAATATATATACACTTAGGTATTAACTATCGTAGATGAGTTGAAATATCTGGACATTACAAGAATAGGTTTGGTAGGAATGAGATTAGCTTATAAGCTTTAAAAGACTTAGTTATAGATAGTGACCTGTATTATCTCTACCTCTAGACCTCGGGCTATCGTGTCTAGATAGTCCATAGAACGGCTGCTCAATCTTTTTCACCGCTAGTTTTGAATACTAGAATAATAAGAACGGTGCGTTTGCTGTGCATTTCTGACTTGCAATACTACTAATATTAATAATAATTATTAATATTTAATATCATAATTATTTTTAAAAAATATCCATAATGCTTTAAAAATGTAGGCAAGAGTAAGAATTAAAGTTGTTAAGCTTTGAGGTGGAAAATTGCCTCGAAATTTTCAATTTGTTTTCGTAACCCAATTTTCTGTATTATACGTAATTTTTCCTTGGTGCCAAACGAAAAGAAATCACGAGGGATCCTGGCTCTAGCCATTCTCATTGAGCCTAATAGGAAATTGCTTTAAATTTTGTTTTTCGTGATGCCGCCCGTGCGTGCTATGATAAATATAATGTACACCCGTGGGGTAACGGGGGTAATATACAAAGGGTTTTTTAAAAGCAATTTTCTATTTGTTTCAGAGAGAAACAATTTTCTTTTAAATGCAAAATATTCAGACTTAGCATTTACTTAGCTAACATACCACTTTATTGTACAGCCTTAGGGAACTTTGACACTGAAATGATTCAAAACCTTTTTTATACGATTGAATAAAAGTAGCGTTCATCTTATTTTGAAAGATAGATTAACTAAATATTTAATAAACACCGTATGTATATTAAAAACAAAATAAAACACATTTGAAATTAAAAAAATATAATTGGTAATCTTTTTGCTAATAGCTATACAGACAACCAGCAGGGATACCTAGTAAAGATATATTGTAGAATAACGGTGGCTACAAAGGTATACGGTAGCTATTAAGGAAACAAGTGGATATTCTAGCTACTGCAGACATATTGTGCTGTACTACTAGTTTATATTATCACATAAAATAATTGTCTTTGGTTCCACAGTTTGTACGAAACTTGTGTCATCTAGGTCTTTTTATCCCAGAAAAATAAGTCTGTATCAACTAGGTCAACTCTGCAACGAGACAAGTTATAATAATATGTCATAGGTATTAAAATGTTTCCTTATTTGCTTAACACTATCACACATATCATACAGTTACTGTTGTATTCATCAATCGTATTCATGAATTCCTCCTGAATTCGTGGCAATGTGTTTCTTCTCCTATTTATAAATCAAATACAATTGTGGCTAGAAATAAACTGAAACGGACAACAGGTGCCGCAATCTAATTTATTTTATCATTCTTTTATGACCACAGACGAAAGTTATAAACTCTTTATGTAGGTACCTAGTTTGAATGGCAGTACGAGAGCTTACGACATACCAACGTAAACAAACATTAAAATTAGGGAATGACTTCAAAAGGAAGAGCTAATGGTGATCGCACATCTATCCGCATCAACCGCGCTGAAATAATTTTTGTATAGGAAAACTTCTTACGATTCGACTACGGCAAGTGTGCAAGGTTTCATGACGTTTCATATAAAGATTTCAAAATTCGATTCGTTCGACCCGGTCGATGTGGATGGGTGTGCGTTTACCATAATGGTACCGTCGTTTAAACTGGTCGTACAAGTATGTGCTAGTATAAGATGGTCGCAATACACAAAATTAAATTAAATTTCTTTATTTATCAGATAACAAAGATCCATACAGTTATTTTACTCTATATAGGTAATATAATATGTATACATCTATTTACTTATAATAATACTTTTATACTAGGTACACAAGTATTAACAAAATGCTAACACTCGTAATTCAGTCACTGCTAGAACATCAAAATTCCGCTCTGGCCATATTTGCAACTGAGATTCGTAACCAATTGCCAAAGAAGAAAAAACAGTTTTGCTACTCAACCAGTCGCTAAACACGATAGATTTTTCTTTTTTCGCAACTGGTTCATAATCATCATTAGTCTATCTATGTTCGTCCACTGCTGGACATAGGCCCCCCCCATGGCACGCCACTCAACTTGATCGTCCTTTCGCAACTGGTTGTCTATTAAGAATTATTAAAATGCTCGGTTATGTAAGAGCAATTTTATTTCGCAATTCACAACTAAAATCATAATTCGAATCTTGTGACTACATTCTACTTTGAATTCTCATACCGAACGAAGAGCTTCAAAACGGGTTTGTACGTCGAATTCGCGCTATATGTATGTGTAAATCTTTTTCGTGCATAATACGTCTGTTGCTAGTAATACGACAGTGAGATAAATCTCACTTACCTACACGTTTGATGGTGTAACTTCAATATAGAGGTAGAAAGAAAACATTCATGTCTTTTTTCTGTTAATATAGCTTAGATCTAGATTTATATTTAACTAGCTGCGCCCAGCGGTTTTACCCGCTGTATTGTAGTAGCCTATGTGTTATTCCAGGGTCTAAGCTATCTCTATACTAAATTTCAGCTCAATCGGTCCACCCGTTTAGGCGTGAAAGAGTAACAAACATACATCCAGACATCCATTCTCACAAACTTTTATAATATTAGTAAGATCCATGAGAGTTCCTATCATTTTATAGGGAGTGGTTCAGAAGTAAATAAAGTAGTAGAAACTTTTCCTTCGATCGTTTACTCTATCTAAGATTGCAACATAATAAAGTGATAGTAATTTAGTTCTCACTTAAAACAAGTGAAATTTTAAAAAAACTTTTTAAAAACAAGCTTTTATTATTATTACCATAAAGTACTCGTCAAGACGAATCAAATGAGCCCAAACTCGATGGGGTTACGTCGTTTAAAGACGGAGTTCCTATAGCCTTCCAGCTCCATCATCAGATCAGCTCGATGTCATAATAATATTGCATTGTCATCCGATTTATGCACGCATGCAAAATTTCAGCTCAATCGGACACCGGGAAGTGGATCAAATTTAACTTGCAAGATTTGATTACAGACAGACAGACAGACAGATAGACAGACAGACAGACAGACAGACAGACAGACAACAGACAAGTGAAAGTAAATAAAAGCTTGTAAAATATTGACTGATAAAAAGGCTGAGAATCTATCTAGAGGTACATGAAAGGAAAGAGTGACTGACAGATTTATTAACGCACAGCCAAAACCGCTGTATGGATTTGGTTGAAATTAGGCACACGTATAGGTTTTATGATGTAGACATCCGCTTAGAAAGGATTTACCCACGCGGGCAAAGTCGTGAGCATAAGCTAATACGTAATAAAGCTCATTCTTGTTCTAGATTCTATCAGTTTTTGGCCCAGTACTTGTCTGCCAGTTCTACAATAATCTAACCATACTGGTGTTCGAAAATATTGTGCCCTCGCGCGTTGAATCACAGCATTATGTTACTACCATTGATCTAATATATAATATAAGTAGATAAATAGTAGATAAACTGCCGTTTCAAAAACGCGTGATCAATTTTCATTTGGCAAATTCAAAATTCTGAAGGCTCTAGTTCTCTTCTTCTTGGTCTAAAGACTTTTGCAGGTCACTTATACAAATCTGTCAAAAACGGTAATTACAATAAACAGGGTGACGGGTAAATCACTTACAATCCTCAAGGATATAATATTATCTGTATTAGAAAATCACATAAGTCCCCGTCCCCGGCGAATAAACGTATAATCGCCATTGTCTTGTTTTTTGTTTTATTTCATATTCGCATTCTATAGGTCCTAATATCTACTCAATTTTTGTGACAATTTTCTAGTATTAAATAAAAAAGTTATGCATCTTAAAAGTTCAGGTTTTTATTTTTCCTGTAAAGTTGAGTTTATGCAGTTATCCGTTTATTCGCCGGGGACGGCGATGTTTAAAGTAGATTCACTTTCCTTTTCTATCTTGTTATATTCCGTAAGGGATAATTTTTGTCTTGCTCGGCTTCAATTCTCTATACGTATGTAACTCTATGGTTACCACTATGTAGTTACGACTGCTCTTAAAAGTAGATTTCATTTCACGGATATGGTTTTTTATATTAGCCGCTAGCGTAGTAACTGGAAGCGACATCACAACACGTCAATTGTATTATATGAAAACGCGTAACTTGTAGGTTAGAATATAAGTTACTAGTGGACACGAGCGCACTTCGTCGCGCTTCATTGAAAATTATCAGTGTTTTTCTACTTTATTACGCATGTATTATACATGTAAACCTTCCTCTTAAATTACTCTATCTATAAATGAAAACCGCATAAAATTCGTTGCGTAATTTTAAAGATATAAGCATGCATCCCGACCGCTGGGCAAGGATCTCTACAGAATGGGCACCACAAGACAGAAGGCGTCGTCGAGGCCGACCTAGAAAAAGGTGGCGAGACGATCTAGACGCGCATCAGGCTGACTGGCCAGAGGTGGCGCAGGATAGAGATGCATGGAGGGATTTTGGGGAGGTCTTTGCCCAGCAGTGGGACAGTATAGACTAGAAAAAAAAAGCATGCATAGGAACAGACAGACGCGGGAAGCAACTTTATTTTATACTATGTACTATGTAGTGATGATTTTGTGAGTTAATATGGACAGGCTACGTCAATGGCATAAACACTGCAAGGCTTTTCTTCCTTTATGAGATTATATCAATATTTTTAGAGAATTGTATTTAATTAGAGTCTGCAACTGTCAACTAAAGTCTAGCGTCAGTCTTTGGCCAGAAGCCTCCCATGTAGAGATTACAGGCCGAAAGGATATGATCGCCCATTCTGGACTTTAATATAGTTACATTTCGTTTTAAGTCTCGTCATCGTTCTTTTTATGTGAAGAAGTAAGAAGACAAGCAATACGCTCTCCTGATGTTAAGAAACAACGCTGCCCATAATCAGTACAGTGCTACCTAATATTTCACAATGATGTTAAATTCTAGATCTAACTCAAGAGTCATAAGGTGTTAAGACTCTTCAGCCCAGTCATTTCACTAGCTACAGTGCCCTCCTACCGAAGCACAGTAATGATTACACATCATTGTTCAGGCGGTAGAATAACTGGCACTGTTGGGATACCCACTTAGTCGACCACCTGAAAAGGAAATCTACCCCCGGTAAAATAGCAGTAGAATTTAATAATATTAGTACAATCATCTAAAGTGCGGTAGGTAACTATTATTTTATTAGATCTAAAAAAACTTCAAGACAGCCGAGCCCTACCGAAACACGTTCCGTAGCCTTGGCAATGAATGTAATACACGAATTGATTCATAATTTACTACATATAAAATAACTACGTAGCGTCTCTTCTAAAAGTTAAAAGAAGCGCTTGGGTTCCATCCAAATGTTTCCGCTGATGGTTTTATTAGTTCCTCGTTTTGATTGGCTTTAACATCTTCGCTTAATATTTACTACCGTTGTAACATAAACTAGAAAAATGCTAAAAGCATCGGATGTTAAACCGTTAAAATATGTTAATTTTTTATGAGACCTAAACTCCACTTGGCCTACAATGGAGACAAATTTATAGAACTGGTGTTTTGTTAATGCTAGTGGACCATGAATAATTTAACTATTTTCTAATATTAGGACGTTGTTTAAGATAAAACATGTCCTAACGGATGGCATAGATACATCCAATATTAGCAATTGAATTGAATTTCGAGGCTAACTTTACGGTTATTTTTAAATCTGTTTTTCATATTTTCTAAGTTATAATGCTTTTTGGGAATTTACGCTGTTTTTCTTAACACTTTCGCAATAACAGATATTATGATAATACTGGTCGAATTTTTCACGGTTTTACCGCGAAAAGCAACAATGTGGCTGTACCTACATCATTTACAAATTACCTTGCCTATATAAAAAAAAAAATATTTTAGACCTTAGTCAGTGGCAGCGAAAATATTGTTTTTTAATTCATTATACGGTTATATATCCTTTGACGATGATCCGGTCTGTTTGCGATGATGAGGTCAAAGATGGTAGCAGATTTAACCGAGAAGGCGTGATAAATCCCTCCCTTTCTTCGTATACTTAAACAGTGTATTTATTGTAAACAACTGGACTCCCAAAATGAAGTGAACCGCGGATAATGCCGTAATGTGGCGTAGTACGGAGTAATGTTTATGTTATTTATTAGGGGAATTTCCAACTGTCATTCAAGATACAATTGAATGGGATACTGTAGTCCCGTAATCCCTTCGCATCGTCCGTAGGCTTTGTTCTCAAAATAAGTAGGTGAAATGTTCATATTTGACGTTCCACTTAGCTGGACGTGGAAATGAATACGTATGGAACATGATATTGGCGAAAACACAAACATGTTGATAATAAAACATCTAATTAGGTTATGGAATTAGGCGTCACTACGCTAATAATTATAATTATCGTAGATTTTCATGATTATTATAAATATTGATATTTTGTGTGTTCGGTTCTATATTTGATAGTTAGGTTCTGTATTTGATTCTAGACCGATTAAGGTCAATTTTGGTTAACTACATAGAAATCTTTTAATAACAGTATCTACCATCCAAAACAGTAGGTAGGTTGGTACGCATGAATAGGTGAAAACGCTAACCAAATTAAATATTTATTTTTGGAACATCCTCAATACATTGTAAAAAATATTCAAGTCCGAGTAATAGAGATCGCAAAAAGTAAACCGCAAAAATGACGTATGTAGTTATACTTATATGAATAGGCATGGATTAAGCTTATCGCTGTGAGACCAATCTGCGTATGTATCTATTAAGAACAATAGAGGTTCTGAAGGCTGACCCGATCCACTCTAACTCTAAGATACATCAGCATAATACAAGTCTTAGAACATTTAACCACGGGACGAGAAGCCATTACATTCTAATAGGTATAATAATTTCTATGCGAAAAAGGTAGTGTTTTTAATTTGCCAGTGTCTGCGGGGGGAAAGGCGCATACTAATAATAATGATACCACACTAATGAATTTACACTACGCACGCACCCGACAAAATTGTCAAACATAAAATATTATAATAAAAGTAGTACTGGTAAGTAGATAAACAGACATTCCAAAAACGCTTGATCATTTTGATTTGTGAAAAATCAATATTCTGAGTCGTAGTTAGGACTTAGGACTTGTGTGGTCAAAATAACAATATAATATAGGTTCCTTTTCTATCATGTATGTGTGGTACATATATTATATCCGTAAGAGATTTTTTCTGACTCGCAGCATTGTTTCTCGTTACTAACTCTATGCTTGGAGGAAGAATTACCGGCGATGGGAAAGCCACTAAATGGCATGATAAAATAGCTCAACCATTGTTTTGTACCGGTCGCAACAATTGAAATGTTTGCGTTTCGCGTTATTAAGGTAAATACGTACCTATTTTTATACGTAGACGTATGTCAAGTAAACCAAGTAGCTAAATATACAATGAGACAATGTAACATATGAAAGACAATAAAAATATGCAATATTATGAACTCTACCAGCTGAATAACAAGCTGCTGTTTCATTTTTCTTTAAAATAGGATATTAATTTGTTTCAAAAAATATTTATTTATAATAAGAAGTTAAAGAAATTAAGAAATATATCATACCTACCTATATTATAGCTCTTTAGAAAGATCTGGAAAAAAATTGACAATAAGGAAAAATATTACTATTCTGGCTACACTTGTTTGACCACTGGGGAGATGGCAGCGAAGCTGTAGACATATAAAATGTATAGCTGTATACTTAAAAGTTTTTGTTTCTATACCTCTATAGATAGTGTACATATATCTACAATAGTGTTTTTCCTTCCCAACAAATCGTGATACGTAATGTTTTTGTTCTAAGAACAAACTGTCTTACTGTAGTCAGACATGGAATCCTCAAGTGAGCGATTTCAAGGTACACGAGAGAGGAAATAGCTCGGGGAAATGAAACACTTAACTGTCACGAGATACTACTTAGTGGATAAGGCTGCAGGTTAATTGTCAATTCAATCTGTGTAATGTGGACTTCTATCCACTCAAACGTCCCGACCGCTATAGCGGTCCGAAAAAAAGTTGAGTTAAACGTTACAGCCGCTACAGCGGTCTTAGAGACTTACTACTTTAAAAACATGTTTTTATCTATGAAAACGCTGAAAAATTGCGAAACTATGGTTGTAAATGGCTTTGTAATAAACATTTTAAGTCTGTGGTCATTAAATCTGAAGCTAAGCTCTTGGCAAAACTAAAAAAATATTTTTTGAAATTATAGTTTTCGAAGTTTTCACATATTGCCCAGTTAGTTTTTTTTTACATACTTTGTGTTAATATTTGAATCAAAATTTTCAACTATTTTATTTCTCTATAGTTTTAACTATTGCTATTTTTTCATAGAATATGGTTCAATAGCTTGCTAGAAAATAGACGTTTAGTAGGTATCAGTAGTGAGCGCTCGACGCGATTCTATTTGGATCGCGGACGCGGACGTTCAACGCTTTTTCAGCTGTCAAGCGCGGACGTGTGAGTGGCTATTACAGGAGTTTCCATTGGAAAAATTGATTTGGTCCAGTCTTAATTTGCATCTTTTAATCAGCTATGTTCCTACCATAATGAACTGTCCCTCTAAATACACTCCGATATGTGTCGTAAAATATGTAGGTAGTCCTTATGTTTCGTGAACTTAGTCCTTCTCTATTTACAAACGGACGTCTTTGAAAATACACTTGTTTGCAAGTAAAAATTCTCGTACAGTGAACTCGAATGCTCGATTCTAAGGTGTCAGCAATGACCTACGATATTATATAGGATTATTACCGCATATGACTTAGCCTGTTTAAGTGCAGCTAGCGCATCCCGTGGTTTTACTTCACAGAAATTGGAATAAGAAGTAGCCTGTTGGTTTTCTTCCAGGCATCCAGCTACATGCCGAGTTTCATCGCAATCAATTTTTGCATGAACAGCAAACATTCACTCTTTTGCAACAAATATACACAGTCACTTACAAAGTTGGTCTTTATAATATTAGTATAATTTAACGTCAAGTTTTGTTTGATTTTATTATTATAGTGTCGCATTTTTACTACTTATAATAAATATTAGCCAATAATTTAACTGAGGATCAAGACTTTGAGATGTGGAAGAGCTATGTTATAGCCTCTTGACTATAACATACCTCTATCTCAGAAATGCTCAGTAGAAGAGAGAATAGCACTATTTTACAATCAAAACTTGTAACTACGGATTTGAATAATCTCTGGCTAGAATATTGATTAAAAGCTAGTCGCATCATACTATATTGTAATCTATCATTAGGAGTGCTTGGCCAACAGTCTAACAGTCAATAATTAACATATAAATTGAAATTTCTTCGTAAAGCGCAGGATAGTTCGTGATTCACGATACACGCGCTTGTAACAAACTGCAAGTTAGAAATCAAATGAGCCTTCAACCTGGTTTGAAACATGAAAACTGTATAATATGGTTTTAGAAAGGCAAAAAAAGAATACACAAAAGTCACCTGACTTGAAGATGGAAAATCCCCGCAGATTATTTTTGTCCCTAAAATACATCGCTTATTATAAAATTTGCATTGAAGGTTACTTAAGACGCAGCGCGACGCGGCGCGGGATTAAAATTTATGATTCCGGTACCTACTAAATAATTGATTCCTGCTTTCATATTATGCGTATGCAAAACTCCCGCTTGCATTAATATGCTTGATCACCATAGCTTTACCACAGTCAAGAGCAGTTATGCAACTTGTGGCTACTATTTTTTTTTTGTCACCGAAGACCGGTTTCGTTGATCCAAGTTCATTGTCTTCCACGGGGTCAACA
This sequence comes from Hemithea aestivaria, assembly GCA_947507615.1. NCBI lineage: Eukaryota > Metazoa > Arthropoda > Insecta > Lepidoptera > Geometridae > Hemithea > Hemithea aestivaria. Next base: position 11,311,540 of record OX382323.1, read on the forward strand.
AACCATTTCGTGGTGCCCATCGGACTTCAATCGAGGCAAATTATTAAGGTAATAACTTTTACTTTTTTTATATACCTATTTAGTGTTTTCATTGCGACTCAATGAAGTGGGATGAATAGTCTGACCTTTCGATGTAAACAACTGTTGGACGAGTTCCAAGAGACAATGGCCTACAACTTTCTACTAAAGGACTTGGCGAATTTGTGTAAGGAGCGAATGCGTCGTTTAGAATAACGGTGAATGCAGCAGGCACGTGTGTTGGCCAGGGACTAGGACCGGCTAGTTGCTATTAGACTCGCATATTGAAACAGGGTTACCACTTATCGTGTACAAATCGAACTTTCAAAATCTTTGTAGGAAAATCTTTTTTGTAGCGTCCGCGGCCGACTTGTAATCTAGGGTTAAAATCTATCTTGTTTCGAAAGACAAAATTCTACCTAGGTGTTAAAAGTTGCCGCAAAACGTTTTGCAGGCAATCGTAAGGTCCTGTTGTAGGCTTTTTAATAATATCGGTGAACCGAAACTGCAATATACATATAATTTTTTCACACAACCTTTAATTGTGATTTGACTCTAAAAGTGGAAATTAGGTAACTGGTTCAGTTGGAGTATAAATCTCAATTATATTTTTTGCGGCAAAATTTAAAAAAAGTTAGGTTCAAATTAGATCAAATATTGTGACGAGAAGAATCTCATGTAGGTACAATATATATATTTATACAATATTTTTAGAGGCATAACAGGAATGGGTATTATGGTTGACTTTTCTATTTCAGACAGTTGTTACCAAGCTCAACCATCGATACGATAACAGTGATTTATTGTCATCTCATAAGTATAATAAGATTATAATAAATCAGTATTACTGAGAGCTTTTCCGTGACTTGTTTTCGAGATTCGAGTGGAGCGGAACGGTGACATGAGGAAAGATTGAATTAATTTCAATGACCATAAATTATTGCAGCATTCGATGCTTATAATGATTTACGAAAAAGTCTTTGTTGGTAAAAAGTTCAGATTTTTTTAGTCCATTTGTTTGAGACCGAATCTACATGACTCATGACGCTATCTAAATCATATTTTATATTGCGCTGTATGTGAGCCGGTGGACGAGACGAGTCCTGGAATGAAGGCCCAGAGCTGACTCTAGAGGACGAGGCGGTCACCATAACGCTGGTGGATGACATCAGGAGACACGCAGGACATGACTGGATGTAGAGGGCACAAGACCTCTGGAAATGGATAGAAGGAGAAGAGGCCTACATCCAACAATTGATCCCGAACAGGCTCCTATGATGATGATGCTTGCGTTTACGCATTGGGGTGTGACTCGTGAACCCACCTTAAAAACTAAATATACTTATGAGCCTTAACAAAGTATATCTCAGAACGACAAGAGCAGTGCAAATGATAATAATAGAGTTTTTTATTCCAACAGTACGGATTACTCTACTTACACTGTTAGAGTGAAATCACAATTGCGATTATTAATAGGTCAACGTAGAGTTGTGTAAGACTTCGCGTCTCTTGAATTTCTAGACAACGCTGGTAACTGGTAGGTACTGTATTGACCAGGTGATGTTGCTTAACATCGGGCGATCTCTGAGCAGGTCTCGTTGTTCCATTAAAATCAATTATGATTGATATACATTTCTGTCAACCCTACGTAGGCACTAAAGTGCACACAAGAAACCGTTGCTCATATACGAAGTTCAAAAGTTCAATAAACTATGACATTGCCTATTTAAATCTTTGACAACAGCAAATGATGTGATTATGCAAAAATATTCTGAACCGCATCAAAGTTATGTGATTAACTTAATAAGTAAGCCAGGTAAGGTTAAAAACATTTAATGAGATAAGTTATATTAAAATGTTTATATTTACGCTTTTTCAGAATTATTGATAACTAGCTTTGCCCAACGGTTTTACCCGCTGTACTGTATGCCTTTTGTTTTTCCAGGGTCTAAGTCTATGGTCTATACCCAAATTTCAGATCAATCGGTCCACCCGTTTAGGCGTGAAGAAGTTACAAACATACTATATTTATAAATGCATTTCAAGTTTTATAGCTATAGAATAAAAAGATCTTACGTGTACTTATATTTAGAAATTCTCTAGACTGGGCAAGTTGGAGTGAAAAGAGCAGGAAAGCAAATCCTGGAAATAGTTGGGGCTAGTGCTGCGCATCCTGTGCAAAATGATAAAACTCCATTTATATTACGGGGTAAGGTGGGATTTCTTGCAAACGATAAATGCGGCTGTGGAACCATTAAATCGATGGACCACCTTCAGCAATGTTAGGGCCTTTCTCCTTGTCACATGTACCGTGCAGGATCTTTTTGAGATCGATAACAGAGCTAAAGTGCTGTTTACTTACTGGTACAAGCATTATCAATATAGTTATTGTTAATAGCCTTTTCGATCCCGAAAGAAGAAGAGACCGCAGTAGCATATATCAACGTAAGACTATGCAGTTTTACTAGTTAGAAAGGATAATGAAATTGACATTACTCGAGCTAAGTATATCATTTTACACATTGGATGCTCAAAATTTTTCTTATCATAATAATAAGAATGAAGAAGACCTTGTAAATTTTTTGTACACAAATGTGAAACAGAAGTTAGAATTATACGTATAGCACAGTAGGTGCCCAGCTGTTTACCCGCTGTTTAGTAGCCTATATTCCAGTTGATTATGCGTTATTCCAGTGGTTAGGTGTGTGGGCACTTTAGAAGTAACATCTTACACACATCCTTAATATACGCATTTTCCCAATATAAGGTAGGAATAGTACTTAATTATTTCAGTTATAAATAACACATTATGTAGATATAGTCTAGTGCTTTGTCCATCCGAAACCTGTATTTTCAGATCATTAGTAGATCAACTGGACTTTACCAGTTTTTATTATGTAGATCCGGCATCTTTCGCGAAGGTCGTAAGTTCAACCGCAAGCGAATTATGTGTTACCACAGAAATTTTAATAATGGACCAAGGCTATTAGCAGGTTTAAATGCATGTAGTCAGGCACTTTGCTGACGAAGCAAATGTTGCAGCAACTGTTAACTATAATATGGTAACGAATAACTGTTTGGCTATAATATATAATATGTAAAGGGAGCTGCGCACACGTAGCAACTCGCAACTGTTGCTTTTGTGTACATCTAGTTGCCAGAAAATTGTTAGTTGCTGCAATAGTTGATCTATCTGCAAAGCTCGATCAGATTCTGTTTACCAAGACTTGGTGTCAAGTAATTATTTTGTATGTATATCTAAATATGTTATATCTAAAGTAAAAGTGAATTTAACGACAAACGCCTATTGTGATATAATTACAGCTTAAAATATAGCAAAGTCTAAGCACTAGAATAACACATAGGCTTATTTTTAGCGGGTGATACCTCTGGCCACAGTAGTACTAGAATAGAATAGAATAAAAACTTTTTATTGTAACACCACAAATATACAGAGAATCTTAAAACTAAAACAGAATTTCGTAACTTAAGTGTAACAAGGCGGTGTCATCGTTAAAAGCGATCTCTTCAAGACAACCTTGCACGGAGAGAATTAATTATAATAACATGGGTTGGTGGTGAAGCCGGTATATAAGATAAACAGAAATAATTCTTAAATTACTAATTATAATATATTAAATAACATACTCGTATAATATACGTTACAAAGAAGAGAGAGAGAGTATATTACATGCAATAAATCGTATATAGTAATATATTATCATAATATAGTAATAGTGTGTTACAAAGCCAAAACGATTTTTTATATCGTTTTCAGATTCCGGCAAAATGTTAAGTTGCAAGAAAACAATGACGTGTAAGTTACTACGAATTTGCGGTAAAAGATGTAAAACACAGCATAATAACAGACTAGGTACGTAGGTGCTAATTTAAATATTTTCAGCCGTTTTTTGTTATAAAACTCACATAAATTCGATACTTCTAAACGGAGAAGTAAGCGAGGCTACCCGCAGATTACTTATGAGGAGTTTTGTCCACAAATAAAAATAATATCTAGAGCTTTACCAGGCGACATTTTCAAAAAGTAAATTTTACGAATATATATTTCAAAATTTGTTATAACGTGCGAGAAAGAGACTCGCATGTATGGGCGAAACCCATAAGTTAGATAAGTAGGCCTTCATAGGATTTGTCAGATTGAGACCATAAACCAAGGAGCGGATACTACCTCTACCTCTATAATCTATAATAGCCAGCACGAGTTGTGAGCGTTTAGCTGTGGGTTGATCACGTTTCTGGCGTGTTTAGAAGAGGGGCGTTCTCTTTTCTTATTAATTTCGTGAGGCAACCACTTCCTTAAATCGCCAAAAAGTGTCACGCGCTCGACTACTCGAGTAGTGCCAAACGGGGGGTCGTAACGAGAAAATCATGTTTCGCTCTACCGACTACCGACCATCGGATAAATATTTATTAATTGTCCTTGCGGGGATATTGATACATTTTATATTTATACTAGCTTATACTCGCAGCTTTACTTGCGATAACTTGCCTCAAAAGGAGATCATCGTCGGCCTTTCTTCAAACCTTAACCGATGATTTTTCTTAGAAATTTGAACCTGAGTGTTGGAAGATCAGGGAAATAGTCACATTATATTTTTAATGACGAAAAAAGATGTTATTAATTCGATATGTACCTCCTACTAAGAACTATCCTTTAAGGAAATATATCCAAATAATATCCTTCCAAACAAATATATAATTTTTTAAGTGTTTGTCCCTAAATTTCGCTTACTTAGAGCATAGTGCAAATTTCAGCAAAATCGAACCAAAAATAAATTCCGAACTATTATATTATAATACACGAATTGAAACAAGCATCCGCCCTGGCTAATTAAAATCGAGCTTTAAGTGGATTTCGTTTTAATTTCACTAGCGACAGAATGGAAACCCAATTTTATGAAATTTATACATAAAATACATACATATTTATGTTAAAGGAAAAATACCATTGAACGTCGCTTGTGACGCAACTGTGTTTAGTTTTCTCATAAAGTTGGTTAACATGCCTGAGCTTGAGGACCGAGGAGTGTGGATAATGACCACTACTGTGTATTCTATAGATAACATCTACATATTAATATATACAGGGTGACTGGTAAATCACTTAGAACCTTGAAACAGGGTACTCAATATACTATTCAAATAATTAATAAAAATAGGTACTTATATTTTGACAAAAATATCTTATTTAAGTTTTAAATATTCCTATTGTACTCGTATGACCTTTCACACCCGACCAGACTCTACTAAAACTAAAACTTTTAAGTTTTATTTACCTGAAGCGTCAGCTGTTTGCCAGGCGTAAGTTGAACATACTTTTTGAGACGTGGCGCATTAGTTCAAATATGTTCTTCTGAATTTATAACTATTTTCTTTGTTCTTTCACAGGGGGGAAACTTCCTTTGCAGGAGGTCGTCTAGGTGGGTACCCCAACAGTGCCAGTTATTCTACCGCCTGAGCAGTAATGTGCAAAAATTACTGTGCTTCGGAAGAAGGGCACTGTAGCTAGTGAAATTACTGGGCTAAAGAGTCTAAACATCTTATGACTCTTGAGTAAGAAGCGTTGGTGCAGTGCTCCTAGAATTTCACATCGTTGTGAAATCCTAAGTTAGCACTGTACTGATTATGGGCAGCGTTATCTCTTAACATCAGGAGAGCGTCTTGCTCGTCTTCTACTTCATCACATAAAAAAAAATTGTTAATTTTAAACGTGATTTTCTAATGTATCGTATCCTTAAGCTTCTTAATGATTTACCAGTCACCCTGTATACTCGTATACATTATTATGGATAGCTCTTCAGAGACAACATTTTCTATTTCTATAGCTATATCTCTGTAACTAGCAAAACTTTTTTTGTGTAGGTTTGTTTTTCCACTAACTGAGATCAATGAATGGTATCTATTTTTGAAATAATTGCTGTCTAGACACAAAATAAAAAAGGTATGTGTTTTTGTTACTGTTTGATATTTTTTGGAACAAAATAGATTTATACCACCTTCTAGGTTGAGTCGGCTACTATCATCAGCTGCTTTATCGGATAAGCGATCATACCTGATCAAAGACTAGTGAATAAAAAAAACACTTGTCTGCGTATCGACGATATTCTCGCCATTCTAAATAAAATTCAATAGCACATATTTATTTGTCGACTTAATAATTTCTTACTATAATCAGATTTTTCTAACATAACAATACTAAACACTTTTACAATATTTAAACAGACGGACGGACTTGTTTTTTTTAACTCTTTTTAAAACTATTTTGTATATAATTTTGTGTATCTTTTTCATTTATCTCTAATATGCCCTGAGAGATTTAAATGACCGTTTTAATTATTTTTCTATAATAATTAGGTAGTTTCATTTACCTATAGATCTTTATCACCCAAAATTTTTGTTTTCGGCCTTGGGCATATGTTTTATTGGGTTAAGTCAGTAATAAATAAATAAAATTAATAAAAAACTTACTTGACGTTGTTCCTCATGTTGTTATAGTTTGTCGGGCTGTACTCGGCGTCTCCACTGCAACAAACGAGAACAATTTGTGAAAAACAAAAGAAAATCACAACCTAATCGGACTGTATTTAGCACGTACTTAATAGCCTTCGTCGCGATGCCATGGCCGTCCATAGCTTTACAAAGAATTGGAAAATGTCTATTGAAAAGCGTTCGTTAAATGCAATATCCACTAATTATTATATTAGGAAAACAATGGTAGAACGGTACGGCTCGACACGCATCACAGCGGCCGCCAATTGACTACTGTCGCCTACCTTCACATCGAGTATTATTTTGAGTGTATTTTTATCAGGGCTGACACTTCTACCGGTTGTGAGTTGTGAACTACGCCCTTAATACTGAGGTTCAATACTCAATACTCAAGACTAAACATAACAATAACATAGGAGGTCATGTTTCATAAACGATCAGTTTCGCAGGTTCAAAATATTAACCAATTTTACCTGTTGTATTGTCTACGTCCCATTTGTGGTCATAACATTTTTGACTTCTATGTACTCGACCAGTTTAGCAGATTAGGCTAAAAAGTTAAGAAAAAATACTACATATTAGCCGCAGTATTTTTATAGAAGTGCCGAGTTTTTATGGGATCTTTTAATTAATAAATTGGTTTTTGAAAAATGTACAGCGGGACTCGTAATTTTTTAATGTGGTAGGTACTAAATATTACTAGTGATAATAATATTTTTTTAAAAGAATCACTATCATAAATACTATAAGTTCTCTTTTGAAAATTGGTCCTCCATTAAACATTTCTCCCAACACATACATTTTTATGATTATATCTGTACCAATTCATTTAATAGCCCGGGTTTTTACTCCTTTACAATTGGCTTACAGTAAGGAACCAAGCAAATTATTGTCCAAATAATATCTATTTGCAACGACAGACGTTTAATTTTCCTGTTACTGTTATTTAAAGTACCCTGTGGTTTCCCTATAGGTATAAGTACCAACTTAAGGAAACCACAAATATATTATGGTAACTGTATGAAATTTAAGAGCGCCTCAAGAATTGGACGCTCTCTCGCTCGTACTATTTGATACATTTGGCAATATAAATTTATAGAATTCAACAACTTTTTGAATATTCCTCAAGCATAATAATATTTCACACATTTTAAAGGTGTTTTCAGTTTGATATAATAATAAATGGCATGACAAGATTTTTTGAAAAAAATTGTTAATACATTCCCCATGCCATTTTTAATATATCAAACTGAAAATACTTTTAAAATGTGTGCAATATTATTGTGCAGGGGTGTGGATATTTTGTAGACCGTGGAGGACTATGTTCCAAATTTCAACGAAATCCGTTCAGCGTTTTTGTCTATATAATATTATAAACGTTAATTATAAAATACGTTAGTTAATATAAAGTCAATAAAAGTCAATAAATTAGTCAGTCTTTTCTTATATACATTTGGATTAGTCATAAGACATTACCTATAGGAAAGTAGGATAGTATAAAACACAGCAATTTTCTCAAAAAATAAACAAAACCATGATCGCAAAAATTCTGCTCGTGGCAGTTGGGAAATCCTAAGCAGGTGCAAAAAGATAACCAGAGAGCACTTCCTTGTTAAAAGTTTCGAGTTTCCTGCAAAACATAAGCAAACTGAACTAATAAGCTCTATTGAGTATCAGGTTGCCAATAGACTACTAACTAGTTGAGTAAATCTTGCTAGAGGCTCTCGTATCATTATGAGTATTTCAAGATAAATATTTGGCGCCGGATATGTTATTGCATCGCAAAAACAAGTTCGAGTAGCAAAAAGTGTCTACTTTCCTCCCTCCTTTTCTTCACTTATTGATATTTATAATATCGATAATTTGTTACCTAATTTAACGTCTAGAAGTAAGTCTTTACTTCTAGACGTTAAATTAGGTAACAAATTTTCGAGATTATAAATATCAATAAGTGAAGAAAAGGAGGGAGGAATGGGTGGATAAGAAAGACGGAGGACCGAGTTGAGTGGCGTGCCATGGGGGAGGCCTATGTCCAGCAGTGGACGACGGACGAACATAGGCTGATTGATGATGATGATGAAGAAAAAAAGTGTTTAGAAAGTTTTGACTAATGTATCGTTATAATTATTAGAGCCCAAAATAATATTGGGCCGTTTTTTTTATAATGAAAAAACTTTACCAACGAAGTCTCTTACTTTCAAAAATGTAACACCACCTATTCATATATTATAAACTACAATTATTATCTCTCAAAATTACCGTAATAGTTTTAAATTATTAGATTTTAACAGGAATATAAATAAATAAATATTAAGCCGCAGTTCGACACGCACTTGATAGGAAGGGAAATGAAGGATTGTAAAATTTTCGCACCTTCGTATCGACCTATTCGTAGAACAAAGATAAATCTGAAAATTCCTACTTTACAGGATAGGTATTTGAAGTTCACTTAGTACTAATTTTGCCCTAACCTGTTTGACCCTGGAAAACACATAATGTCTTACGCCAAGTGCAAAAACTAGGGTATAATTTGTATCAAGTCGAACTTCAAATTGCTCTCCTGCATTTTTTCCCCTATTATTCGTTATCGGTTAGCCTTTGACCTCGATCTCGCCTGATCTTCTTTCTGTATAGGGATTATTCAGATTAACTTTATTCAAAGGATAGATTGGTATATTATGTAGCATATTATAATTGGAACGAAGTTCCTTATCGCGCGTTGTGAAAGGGGACTAGACGGAAAAAATTCGTACGAAAAGTTGTCAACACTTTTTGCTATCCACTCAAACGTCCCGACCGCTATAGCGGTCCGAAAAAAAGTTGAGTTAAACGTTACAGCCGCTACAGCGGTCTTAGAGACTACTTTAAAGGGGGAGGGGGGTTGGGGGGAGGTGGGGAGGGGGAGAGATGGGGGAGGGGGGAGGGGGGGAGGGGGGAGGGGGGAGGGGGAGGGGGAGGGGGGGAGGGGGGGGAGGGGGGGAGGGGGAGGGGGGAGGATCGTGTAAATCGTGGGAACTTCGTTCCATCCGGGTGTCCCTTGACACCTCTCAAGTTTTTTTTATTGCTATAGAAAGGTCTACTTATTGTGAGACATTTGAATGAAGTAAAAACAAAAGACGGCGAAGCAGTTTTAACACAATAATTGGAGTTCCACGTTCTAAGTATGTGTACTTTGTGACTTCTCTAACATCATTCAATGCTTATTACAAATGAACCGCTTCCTACTTTACGTCTCAACCAAGATTAAAATGACTTTAGGTGCAAATTGCATTAAACTGGAAATATCCACAGCTGTAACTATTAAAAACAACTAGTTTAAAATTAGCTGAAACCTGGAATTCCTACAGAAGCAACGAGACGAGTAATTTCTAGTCTTAAACCAATAAATACAACAACTAGAAGTAGTTTCACTGAACCAGTAATGAGGCTAAGTGCAGCTACTTGCTTGTAGATGTAAATAAATACATGCACGCACATAGACAATTACACCGCAGTACAAAAACGCGTAGACAATGTATTACAGTGTGAGTGAATTCATACATGCAAATGGGAACAGCGAACCAAAATGAGTCTTGACTTGGTTTATATTTATGAAGGCGCCACATTTCCATTAACTGCGGCATTAAATTGCAAAAATCTACTAGAGGCTCTCTCAGAGTTTGACGTTAGGACTTACTATAGGTGCTTCATTTGTTCATGAAATTCAGTCCAATAGTTTATTCTAAGTTTTGAACCTGTCGCATGATCGTGTTGCGTTTCTCTTGGATTATCAACTGACTTTCTAAAAGTAATTGTTGTAAATCACTGGGCATTAAGATGACATTCCGATAGACAGGAACAAGCAACTGGTTTTATGATAAGGTGCCTTAACAGGTACAATCTTTCTATTCTACAAACCGATAAAAAGTTGTGGATCAGGTCTCCCTTAGATGCAATGATACTTGTTTGATATTCTATATGGTTTTTGTGCATCACCATTTTATCAAATTATAGAGGTAGTATAAATGCGCACGTACATATTGATGCGTACTTATCATTGTTACCACTTTACGTGCAAATCTTTGGGTAGTTTTCTGTATCTATTATAATAAGAATTTATTACAAAGGCGCATTATATTATGTATATATTTTTATCTTAGAAACCATAACACAAAAACTGAGTTCCTTAGCATAAAAATGTCCTACAATATTTATATTATTTAAATAGTTTTCTGACGTAGAACGCTAAACGATACGAACGAGCGCATCAAGTAAGTTCATAATTTCAAAATTATCTATCTTGAAATTATGAACTTAGTAGAAGTAGAACAGCTGTAGTAGTTAAACAGTAGGTTTAACATATACTTGTGTGTTATATATTTTAAATAGTATATTATTTATTTCACATGTTACGATCGAAGAGACTCTCAATACGAGATCCCGTCTGGATTAGTTACAGAATTCTCTACGATTCGCTCCGATTGGTAGGTAGAGATGGCCAAAGAAATTACTAGTCTAGGAGACTTTACAACTTAAATTACTCGTATGTCTCTGGATGACGAGTGCAGTGCAGTTTTGTATAGGAATTAGTAGGTACCAAACGAATACCTATGTATGTAGAAAATATAGGTATATATATAAAGCCCTAATATAAAATTGTCTGTATTATATTTATAAATGCCATACCATAAATATTTTAAGCCAATATTTATAAAGATAATGAGGAATCTGAATCAGGTTTTTGCCATATCAAATTACTCAAAAACCTTAATAAATACTGTATTTTGATTTCTTTGTTTACGCATCTTCAGAGCTGTCAAGCTGCCAAGTCACCCAAGCAATGATAAATTATACCTTAATATTAGGTGGTACAAAAAGGTGTAGTGCTATAGTAGTACCTATATAATAACATACATACAGAACACAAATTTTTATTTCAAATTATTAATCTAATTTAAATAGGATTTATTTTTCTAACAGAAACCTTTCAGATTCAAATATCAATTAAAATTGAGTTGCCAACCTACATGTTCCATTTTCTGTTGCATTTGCTGGATAAATAGGAAACACCTAAGTTAAATAGTTTACTTAGCCGAGGTGGAGGAGTTATTATAGCTAGTAAAAAGACTGCTAATAAGTGAACAAAACATCTAATGTTATTAGGAATGAATTCACGAACAGAACCAAGCATAGGCGGATCCAGGATTTAACCAAGAAGAAGTAGAGTAACAAGCAAGTTTAGAAACAGGCTGAATTGGTTAGTAGTACAAGTTTCATCGAATCTCAACTTGCTAAGTTATTTACGCTGGTGAGATTAGGCCGCGGTGATGGTAATAACATTACATAGATTTAATAACTTTAGATGAGACATTGTCTTTGCCCAGCAGTGGGACAGTATAGACTAGAAAAAAAAAAAAAAGATGAGACATTACGAATTTTATGAATTACTGTGTATTGTGTATTTATCACAGCTAAAGTCCGAAGTGCGGCTACACCTAGGTTTAGCCGGTTAAACCTAGTTGTAGCCGACCGTTGTCGGTTAAAGTTAGGTGTGAACAAAATGTTTGTAAAAAAAAACTTGTTTTTTATTACGAATTCAGGGCAGACCGACATCAGTTGGTTAGGTTTGAACAGTGTTTACAACGTGCGAGTCGAGAGAGCGAAGCGAGCGTGCTGCGGTAGCAGCCGGCGCGGCGAAGCACCAGATACGACCTTTACTTAATTCGAATTTTATTTATGACGATCACCATACAACAACAATTAAACATGTTGATAACAACTTATCTCACGTTTTAAACGCGTCAGGCCGAAAATAATTCTTCCACACCTAACTTTAACCGACTGTGGTCGGCTACACCTAGGTTTAACCGGCTAAACCTAGGTGTAGCCTCATTTCGGACTTTAGCCGTAACATATCTACTATCTACATTGTTGTTGCGAGTATAAATTGATTTGATCAATTTTGATTCCAATAAAGTTCCTAAATGTTTGTAGGATTAGACCTAACATTTTAATATATCTAAATAAAATATCAAGGGCGTTATTTTTTAAATATACGAGACGAACTCAACGTCTTTCTTTTACAGTTGCAATTTTAATAAATTTAATATGAACCAAGACCCACGCAACGCTGCACTCAATCATCCAGACAAAAGATTAACATTATAAGAAATTTCCCTGGCCACTTTATTATTTATTTAATTTATTTTTTGCATCTTAGGAAGTCCAACCAATTACAATGAAGATTATACAAAACTATCATAGAAACAATAAGCCAATAACAAGTCCTTGCGTCTAGCAACAATATTAGTAACAATGCGTTAAACAGAGTCAAGAGCAAAGAAATTATGCAAAATATATGAATTTTTAAGTGGTAAGTAAAAAAAAGTCTCTACATTCGAGCTAAGTGAATACCTAGCTAAGTTGCTAAGGTTTGTGACTGATATGCCATCCTGTAACATTATTACTTGAAGGGGTACTACTCTGAAACGGTGTTTGTAATCCGTTGGGATACGACTAGATTATAAAGGTACAGTTCGACCAGTCTTAAAGAGCACGTCGTTCCCTTGAACACCAGGAACACTTATTTCGGCAAACAAGTGTAATTTAAAACTGGCGGAACTATAGTTATGTACCTATTAAATGTACAATAAAGTTTACCAAGTAATAGTTAGTCATTATTGTGGAACCCAGTGGGCACCAGCAAACTGAGGTCGTATTGGCTAATTTACACTCATGACAATCACTATAACCCGACAAAAATTAAAAGTCGACATAGTAAAAGAATTTTAAAAAAAACTTAATTTTTCCGCTTAACCCAACCATATGTACCGTACCAGATTTATGTAACGCATTTTAAAATAAGGTTACCATGTTTCTGCAATATAATATAACATAACATTTTATTTTTGTCGGTTTATAGATATTGCGGCCAGTGTAAATGCGGTGTCAATACGGTCTCTGTTTGGCTTTGAAAAGTGGAGTTTTCACCACTTTTGAAACTGAACGGTCATTTTTAGTCCAGTAAAAGAAGAAATGTGGATCGAAAAGTCGAAAGCAGAAAAACTAACTTAGTTACTTTGTTTGGACTAGTTAGGAGATAAACATACTAAAAGTCCCCACCCCTCCGAGGTGAGCCCGAGGGGGGGGGAGGCCGAAGATGGTACCATTTTTAGGTTTTTTGCTTATATGTAAAAAACTGTGCATTGTACGATATTTTGTTGTACTACATTATTAAACCTCATAAAATTTTCTACAACTTCGGCCTTGACACTTTTTATCTATCTCCAATCGTTGTCCAGCTATGAGCTTCCAAACATGGTCTATTTTGAAGACGCTTAAATTAGTTTTCCATACAAAGTCAGTAAAAAAATCTTACAAATAAAATTTGACCAACTTCTGGTTGTCGTATCATAATGAAACTTTGCAAATGTCTAGAAATCTGATGACAGTTTAATAATCTGGTACCACTGAGCTGATCTGATGATGGAGCCAGGAGGTGTCTACTGAAACTCTTCAATGGCTATCAGTAAAACCGGCGAGTTTAAGGCTCATTACATTCGGATTGATGAGACGTAGACACCTCCTGGTCCATTATCAGACCCTCGACAGCAAGTGTTATGAAAAAGTCTCATCGAGTCGAATGTAATGTGCCCAAACTCGACGGGTTTACTAATAGCCATTGAAGAGTTTTATTAGACACCTCCTAGCTCCATCATCAGATCAGCTCAGTGGTACCAGATTATTAAACAGTCATCAGATTTCTAGACATTTGCAAAGTTTCATTATGATACGACAACCAGAAGTTGGTCAAATTTTATTTGTTAGATTTTTTTACCGACTTTGTATGGAAAACTAATTTAAGCGTTTTCAAAATAGACCATGTTTGGAAGCTCATAGCTGGACAACGATTGGAGATAGATGAAAAGTGTCAAGGCCAAAGTTGTAGAAAATTTTATGAGGTTTAATAATGTAGTACAACAAAATATCGTTCAATGCACAGTTTTTGACATATAAGCAAAAAACCTAAAAATGGGACCTTCTTCGGCCTCCCCCCCCTCGGGCTCACGTCGGAGGGGTGGGGACTTTTAGTATGTTTATCTCCTAACTAGTCCAAACAAAGTTACTAAGTTAGTTTTTCTGCTTTCGACTTTTCGATCCACATACCCTTTTTGAGCACTCATTGACTGGGCTATTTGTACAAAAAAGTAGTGTTTTTGTACTTTGTGTTGTTCTGTAGTTTCACGAATAAATTTCACCCTTCTCCTTTAAAACCTCGCGGTTATTTTCATTTAAATATACATTATATACCTAATATCTCCTAAATCTACCATACTGGTATATTAACTACCGAACCTAAATTCTGTAAGATTCATTAATAGACAGACAAAGAAGCATCGATTGGTCTAATTTCATTAGGAATTCTCTTCACTTTAAAGATTATATAATTTTCGCATATCGGCCGCTTTTGAAATTCAGCTCCATCTCATAGACTCTAGGAACATTTAGCTTGGCTGGCAGGAACAATTTAAAAATGGTTCATCGTTGATTTGCACAGAGAATCGATACGTTAATCATTTTCTTCAGATACGAGTGATATTACGAACGTCAATAAATCACTAAAGTTCAATTGAATAGATGCCTACATTTAGCTCTCGTGCGATAATATCGTTCGAGTGCTAATTGAACCAATCGACGGTTCTTTTTGAACTTGTGGTTGTGTAGTTGTGTACGCCACTGTCTGGTCTGGACGAGTGTTTGAAGTTTTGCGTTAACAAATATATTAACATTAGTTTGAAATTATTTTGGCTGATGAATAGTCGCCAATGTCTTTTAAGATAACAATTAAACGATTACGAAGAAAAAAAATTAGGAGACTATTAGGAGAATAAATACATCAAAATAGAGAACCTCTTTCTATTTAAGACTTTTAAAAATCTTTTCTGTAGTGCATAATATTATAATGTTATGTGGTTTATTCGTTCGGTTTCAGGCTTAGATTTAGAAAAGATAGATAATTGTGGTATGATTGAGTTCTAAATTTGAAAAGTTAACACAGGATTCGTCACCTGGATACATCACTGATGTTGCACTTGACGATTCCTACTCTCGGAAGAAGTGGGTTAAAGCGGTGGTCCCACTTAGCTGAAGAAACCTACCTTTTGTATGAACGCAATAAATATCAACTTAAGATAGAGACTGTCCTAGTATAATATGTACACGTATAATGCTATAAAATAAAAATCCGTATTGGCTGTATGTTACGTTAAAAATGTTTAAACTTTGTTAATTAAGAGCTGTGGATTTTGTAAATAAATAAAATAAAATACTCCTCCGGTTTGGGATATGCAATCCCAAGGTGACTCATGCGTTTCGTAGCTCAGACATCGAATTCACACAAAATGTGCTCTATTGTCTCTCTGTTTCGTATTTGAAGCCACAAAAAAGAGAATAATAATTAAATATTCGCACATTTTAAGGTAAAGTGTCTTCAGTCCTTTGTACTCGTACATTACCTTCATTCTCAGTTAACAGCCTAACCAACAGACAACAAACATCTCGGCACGCCGCAGCGCTTTAAAAATTTAAAAATTACTTAGAGAAAAATGAGTTCCCATTTACCTTCGTAAAATATTAAGGCCTCTGTGGGCTTCTTCTGAACATGCTTAGGCAAGGAGCGTTTAAGTTTGAGTTTAGAAAAATGTATTTATTCTTTGAAATACTTTTGCAATAAGCTCTTTCATTTCTGCTAGTGCAAAATGGCTCTACCTAATTAAAATTCCTAATAATATTAATCAATCGACTAGTCGAAAAATAACAGTACTCACAAGTCAGTGCCTTTGAAATAGTGATGTAGTATTTTTTATCACAAGATGCAAAGCTGAGAAAAGGATTATTCCCAGCAATGGGATGATACTGGATAAAGATGACGAATGTTAACATTTCAAATGGTATTATGCCAATTATAATATTCAATGGTACTTGACCGTCAACGCGAAGAGTAGACTATGACTTATGACCGAAACCAAATCGGCAATATCACTGGTGTTGCAGACGTCTTAATAACCCGCTCAGCAGGCTTAGACAAGCGCCAATCGTTTATGGCCAACGCTTAAAAAATGTACTAGGATGACATGCGTTGTAGAAGAATAACGAACGATAGCGAAAGTCATCTCAGAATATTTTTTGGCGTAGGCTACAAGCAATTAGGGCTTGTCTAGGCCCCCAGGGCGTAGAGGGTCGTTGATATTATTGTATGTCTGTCTCTATCATAAAATAAAGATTGGTAAAGAAAACTTACTCCACTTCTTAGTCCACCTCTCACTTAGTTTGTACAAGAAATACACTTATTATATCAAAATCGAACATACACTGAACAATCACTATAAGTAAGTACAAATCATGTTATTGATGCCGGTTGAACACTGTGTAAATACTAACGCCACTGTCCTTTTAATACCTACTGTGACTAATTACTAATACATAATTGGTAGTTAAATGTGACTTGTGGCTTACATGATGTTCTATTCTTTATTAATTATATACTTTACGTCACTGCAACAACATAACTTACTATGTACCTTTTAATTATAATACGGGGTGTGTCTTATTTTAATTTATTTTGCAACAAAAATTCTTCTACATTAGTTGTGCCTAACTTTTTAGGCTAGAAAGCCAAAGCAGAAACTAGATAAGTCCTAGAAAGTTGTAATTTTGCACATAATATAAAAGCAATAGTAAGGTTAAGAGAATTTTAGGTAATAATAAATTTTAGGTAACCTTATTATAATAAATTGCTGAAAATGATGTCTCTAAACATATCCCAGTAGTTTAACCCACTAAGAATAGTGAAAATTTACTGTGTTATTTTAAGGTCTAAGTTACCTATAGGTATACCAGATTTCAGCTCAATCAGTTTAGTCGTTTAGCCTAAAATGTAAAAGTACACCTAAATCCATAGGTGCTTCCGCAAGTTAATTTGCTTTTAAGTTGTTATTGTACACATGCAAGTTATGGAATTTTTTTTGATTTTTTTAAATATATATTATCCTTAAACCGAATGTGACGAATGCGAGTCACTCGTCTATTAATCTCGTTGGATTAAAAATACGTTTCCTAAATAATATCAGAAATCAGAATCCTATATTATGTCTTCTATATAAAAGTGACTTCACCTAGAATACGTGTATA
The DNA here is from genome assembly GCA_947507615.1 of Hemithea aestivaria. Classification (NCBI taxonomy): domain Eukaryota; kingdom Metazoa; phylum Arthropoda; class Insecta; order Lepidoptera; family Geometridae; genus Hemithea; species Hemithea aestivaria. The sequence goes on from OX382323.1 coordinate 11,329,237, forward strand.
TTTTTATTATATTTAGGATATACATATATGTATGTACTCTTTTTAATTTTATTCTTAACTTCGTGTGAAATGAAATGAACACGGGCATGATAAGATTATTACATTTTGATGCTATTTTGTAATTAAATCTACGTAATATACATATTATGTATAAAAATCTCGCGTAGTTCTTTGTCGAATTTCTCCGGAACTGTTGACCGACTTCATGACTTTTTATCGCATACATTATTTGGTACCTAGGTCTAAGAACAGGTAAAAAGTATTCTTCAACAGATGCAAACGAACTTGGGAGAGTCAGCTCGTAATTAATACGACGTAATATAATCATAAAATAATATTATATGTTTTCCTTTCAATTACAAATAGCCATCCTATTCTTATTCTAGTGTAACATTATAGCTAAAGATTTATGATCCGCCCATCTCATTTTCAAATAAGCATTACAAATACTTAATTCTCTATGTTGCAAAGAATAGGTATAGGTTATACTTTAAAATTAATGAATAATTAAGCATAAAATATAATAATGGTATACTTTATCTACTGTTATGAATCTGTGGTGATGTCAGAGAATTTAATTAAAAGGAACAAAGAATCGTGTTTTGCGCTTCTTATTTACATATTAGGTATTATCTCTACTCGCCGATTTATTAACGAGACTTATTAATTATACAAATTATTATCAATATTTCAAGGCCGGATTTTTATTCCATTCACGAATAATAATTTCTTACGCGTAAGATATGAAGATAGGCGAAATATATAATTATATGTATCATTCATACAGTTGATCAACTAGATATATTTTTAGCATCTCACTCGATTTTGATACCGTAGATCAGTCTTGCCTATCAAATATTACGAGTTATAGCAATAAAAATAAAATTTTATATGGCTTTATGATCCATTATCTAGTTCTTGCTTATTTTTTCGAGATTTGCGTACGATCCTATTATAATTTAGCAGTGACCTGTTAAGCGCAGTTATTCCGAGTAATTTTAATGCTTATTTTTGCACAAGAACCTATAGCCTCTATATTATGCTATACCCTGTATTAAATACGGGCCTCTGTCTAGACATAGGTCAATTAGTAAAAGAAACCACAGAGCCGTAGATATAAGTAAATATTATACAAGAACATGGGTTTAGATTCTGTAACTCATTTAGTCTATTGCTATTACCCTCCTCCAAATGCTAAAACGTCAGTAGATGTAGCGAAGGTAAGATATAATGCATTTCTAAGGTACTTTATATGATACAGATACTTTTACTGCCTCACGTTATTTTACGATGATGTGGAATGGATTGCTTTCAGAAAATATAGACATTTTTATGATCGAATTGAAGTGTTAGTGATGACACAGCCGGTCCAAGAGATCCGTACACAAGGACGGCTCTACGATACACACATACCAAAATATATAAGTACCTACATATTATATTTCAACTGGATTGACGTACATATATACCTACTATGGATTAGGAATGAAAAAGTATCATTTATTTTTCCATCACTTTACATAAATTCTGACTAAAAGGCTTATTACACCTGCCTAAATTTAGAAGCCTAAATTCAGTCGCCACTGAATTGAGTCAAGTGTAATTACATTTAGCATCCTAAATTAAGAAGAAAGTATCGTGCATCCTAATTTAGTCACTGAATTTAGTGACTAAATTCAGCCAAGTGTAATAACCACTTAAGTAGGTACCAGGTACGTAGAGTCAGTCATATATATATTGTTTACCTTATAGCTTAGTTATTTAGTCTTACAGTTTGATATTATTTATTCAAACAAGACTTAACTTCGTAAATACTAAAAATGGGGACATAATATAAGAATTTAAGTCTTAAATATAAAGTTACTCATATGTCATATTTTAAACCTACTTCTTCAAATTTATTTAAATCTAAATATATAAAAGGAATGTCTGACTGCGCACAGCTAAAACTGGTGAACGGATTGAGTTGAAATTTGAAATGTAGATAGGATTTATGACGTAGACTTCCGCTAAGAAAGGATTTTACCACGCGGGTAAAGAGCGAGCATAAGCGTTGGCCCACGTGAACGCGCGGGCGCGGGCGCGGGCGCGGGCGCGAAATATCAAACGTATAACGTGCTATGAAGGTGTTCACGTACAAACGCACGTGCGGTGCAAGCAAAGTCTGCCGCGCCCGCGCCCGCGCCCGCGCGTTCAACGTGAACAAGCACTAAGATAGTGGAACAGAAAATTATTTACCCATAGAATGACTTTAATAATAAATATTATGTTCTTAAGATATTGTAGATAATTTTATCCCAATGGCAGTTTGGGTGTCTATCGGTATGCGTTACATTTCGTGTAAGCACGAAAATATTTAAGTTGTAATGACCTTTAACATTATGATAACATTACTATTAATATTATAGGTATATTTGTCTCTTTAATGATTTTGCGTATTAACTCTCAAATCGTATCATTCACATTAAGATAATGTTGCCAACCTCATACGTAAATTCTTGGGTATCATAGGTACTATTGAAAAAAACTAAGTCCTTTTTAGCGTTGAAATATTGAATGGTAAAAAAAATACTATTCTAATGGGGATTTTTTCTCCATTCAGGTATTTTCCCATTATTTAAAAAATTGGACACGTATTTTATCTCAGAAAATTATATAAAAAAAAAGTTGCTTGGTCGTGACTCGTGACCAACCTAAATGGTTGTCTCAGCCATTTTTTACATTTTTATATTCATCAAACCTAAAAATACGTACCTATCTATTTTTTTTATGATTCAATTATATATTTTTGGATTTTTTGACATTCAAAGAAGTAGAATTTTGTACACCAACGAAACTAATAAGTTTATTTACTAATAATATAATACTACTACTTTTTATATTGTAATTGTAATAATCCTTCTAATATAAATATGAAAGTATGGATGTGTGTGTTTGTTATTACCTAATCACATCTGAACCGTTGAACCTATTGAGGTGTAATCAGGTATTTTGTGTATTCAGGTATCTTAGACTCTTTTTTTAATCCAGGATAAATGCGTAACCATGCGCCGGGGGGCGCAGGATGGTAAGTAGGACTCCCACGCCGAAGTTGAGCGGCGGGAATACCCACTTAAAACCTGGGGTGTTCCTGCGGGACGCTATCATGCCGGGGCAGTGGTTACGCCGAAGCACTCGTGATGTTAAGAAATAACGCTACCCATAATCAGTACAGTGCTACTTAGGATTTCACAATGATGAGAAATTCAAGGAACGCTGCACTTACTCTTACTCTTGAGTCAAGAGTCATAAGATGTTAAGACTCTTTAGCCCAGTTATTTCACTAGCTACAGTGCCCTCCTACCGAAGCACAGTAATGATTGCACATCACTGCTCAGGCAGTAGAATAACTGGCACTGTTGGGGTACCCACCTAGACGACCTTCTGCAAAGGAAGTCTACCCCGGTGGTTACAGCTAGTATAAATACCTATATACCTAACATTTTTAAAATTCGATTAAAATGTAATTGATTTTCATAATAAATATATGTGAAGGTCCAATCCAATAAATATGATAATTTGCATGTTTTTGTATCCGTTAGAGATGGCAACACATTACGTACAAGGCTCATTAATGTAGTTTCATATAATATTTCCTGCACATGTTTTTAATACTCATTTACCTACTATTTGTTATTGTGGGTGGTATTCAATTGAATAAAAAAGATAATTAATTATTTTATGATAAAGAAATCTCAAGCGAACTCTATTACGTACTCGTGTGCTTAATCGCTTCTAAACTGATTGGCAATTCTTTAAATAGATAGATTTATTTCCCTTCTAAAAAGTATTAGATTTACCTTCTAAAAAGTAGCCTGTGTGCTATTCCAGGGTCAAAGTTACCTACCTATATACAAATTTCAGCTCAATCGATTTAACTGCTTAGGCAGGGAAGGTATCAAACTCACATACATCCATACTTTCGCATTCACAATATAAATATATATAGTGAGATGGGTCTTAGATGTTAAAAAATTAAGCCTACTGAGTTATTATAAAGCCTTTATTGAGAAAACAACGGTAAACAATACTTCAGCAGTCAAAAACACTTGTTTTAACCACAGATCGGCAATACGCTAATCTACTGAAAATCCAAGTACTCCAAACCACTGTCAGATGGTACCTAAAAATATTATTTATTATTTTATTGAAAAGAAATACATAAAGAAAGATTTTTATTAGATCGCTTTTAGCGATAAGACCGCCAATTGTAACACATAGATTACAATATTGTGTTTTTATTTTTAGGTTTATTTTTGTATATTTTTCTGTTTAACAAAGTTTTATCCATCTAGGTTTTACCTTTTTTTTTTTTTTTCTAGTCTGTACTGTCCCACTGCTGGGCAAAGACCTCCCCCAAATCCCTCCACTTGTCCCTTTCTTGCGCCGCCTCGGGCCAGCCGATCTGGTATGTGTCTAAATCGTCTCGCCATCGATAGGTTTTACCTATCTAACATTAATTCAATGCTAGAGCTCGACTCTCGCTGATTATAAGCGATAAAGCCCTTTCCAGTTCTAGTGATACTTAGGTATTCAATAGGTACAGTCAACTACAAAGAGATGTATCCATGTTAGGCTTACAAAATGAAGTAAATTTTCATTTGCCACAATGAACTACCCTTGGTTCGTGACATTTCTAGTAGCAATCAAGCTTTATATTATCATCGACTCGTTCAATATGCAACAATGATGTATCCCACTACTTTTCCTTAGGTGATACATAATAATAGCATTTAAAATGATTTGAATATAGTATAAGATTTGGTGGATACTGAAAATGTCACGAAGTAAGGGTAAATAATTTTTGCATACTAAAAGTTCCTTCATTTTGTAAGACTAACATGGATACATCTCTTTGTAGTTGACTGTACAAAGACCTACGCAAACTTGTCTGCGCTCATCCCGATATTAATTTCCGTGTTCAGACTAATTTAAAATAGATTTATTTGCAAGAGAAGACAGGGATTGCAAATTCTTTTAATGTTTTTTAATTTTATGTAAAATGAAAACTAAGATTACATTTGCCGTCAATTGAAATTGAAACTAGAAAACGGTGGTTTTAATAAACTAAAAACCTGACTGCCTTTTTGTGTATTTTAAAATGAATAAAGTCCGTCAATTTTTTTTTATATGCCCAGTGTCACTCTCATTGTAAATAAGTAACTAACGACACCTCTTAAGACAACAAATCATCAAATCTTTCAGGCTGTAGAACGTGCCAAACAATATTATAATACACTAGATGCACCCAGCGGTTTTTCCTGCTGTACTGTGTGTTATTCCAGGGACTAAGTTATATCCAAATTTCATCTCAATCGGTCCATCCGTTTAGGGTTGAAGGAGTAACGAACGTAGGTACATTCATACATTCTTACAAACTTTGAAGTTTAGAGGTGGATACATGGAATACTACAAAACTACAGCAAACGCTACAACAATACATACAAGGTTGTCTGGAAGGGATCGCTATAAGCGATAAGGCCGCCAATTGTAACACTTTTTAAATCAAATATATTTTATGTTCAATGTTTTGTTTGTAATTATTGTGTGGAATAAAGAGTTATCTATGTATTATCTACATTTTCGGAAAACATAACCCTCCTTCCATTGTAGTCAAGTAAATAGTCCAGGGATTTAATTTCGTTGGTTAAGACATCACATATTTTCAATTATTTTCAAGTGGCAAATGCCTTTGAGAAAAACAACGTAACAATAGGTACAACAGCTACTACAGCAGTAAAGAACACTTTTATTAACCACAGATCGGCCACAAGCCAAAGTAGTTTTCATGTTAAGTATATAGGGTATGTATATAAACGTACGTAATATGTACATTTATATAGATAATTATTGACGCACGTGATTATTTACAGTTTTGTATAAATCTGTTATGAGACATTGTGATTAAATTGGACTGAGTCAAGACAATGATAAGTAGCTGTGTACGATGGGTGAGGACTAAACCCAGTAATGTCCTAATAATGTCGCTCAATAACCACATTTAGTTAATAATTAGAACACATAAAATTATATAATTTTATGTTTTTCAAAATCTTGCATCCAGGGATAATGCAACTTTCAGACATAGCCATAATAGCTTAACGGAAAATAATAACTCTACACTAATAGAATTTCGAAATTAATAATTAAGCATATTATAAAACTAAAGCGACTTTTTTCTATTTGGTCGTAATGGCCTTAAATCTTAATTCAAAAGAATAATATGATAACCAGTGCCAAAGGTTATAAAGCGCATCAAAGATTAAACATAAAGGTTAAGACATTGTTTTGTACCTTTACAAGTATAAAAATGAATAAAAACTGCAATTACAGAGTATCTGCTACGAGTAAATGCACGCGAATCATCCAAGTTTCCAGTTCTAACACTAAACACGTATGTAAACTTATACACTAACCTATTTGACAAACTAAATAAGGTGTGAATTATTTAACTTCAAACCACTGATTCGAACACTTGTTGCATCACGAAACAATACTCGAGTATTTGATAGTTACGTCGTTATTACCTTTTCCATTGTGCCAGACTTAATTAAAAAGTTACGTTCATTTGCTACCATTCAACAATAGCATAATACATTATAAACTAACTATAGCCTGATAAATTGAATCTCATAATGCGGTAATTACGGAAACATGAATTTTGGTTAACTTTGACCCGTCACGAAAATCGTGAGCCGATAAAAAAGTGCAACACAACAATCGCAACAGAATCGCAGAAGAGCGCAAAAAAATAAAATATTAATTTGATAGTTTATTACTCACCTCATCGAATCGAGTGTTTGAAGAATGTTTGGGTAAAGTTTTGTTGCGACGCGAGCGTGTAAGAAGGCCCGGGTGCTGGAGTCAGTTGAGCCCTCGAGGGGTCGTAGATCGGCTTCGGAGGCCGACAACGGTGGATTGAGGGACGTGCTCGCGGCCGCTTTGCGTTCACCTGACTGCTAGCTGCCGAAGCGGTCGCTGCTCGATGCTCGACCGCGTAACACTGAGGCGCGCGTATCACCGACCTTCTCTTTTATATGCTTCCCCTTCGCGGGGGTTCCACATTTTTATCTAGAGCTCCAGGATATCGTTGACCCGTGACTGCAGCGAGCCTCTGAAGTCCGGGGTGGAAGGCATTGTTCGATGGATATTGGGCAAGATGACCGCGACCACTAGCCGTGAACGGCGATTTAAGAATGTCGAAGTGTACTGATTATAATTACTGAATTTACGCCATGAAATATTTATTTTGTTTTAGTGATATGAAATTGTATGATAACTTATCTTTCTTTTCTTAAATACCTATAATAACATTACCTTTGAAGTGATTAATGCAGCTCATAGAAATAACTTCCATCGTGATTTATTTTTCTGTAACTTGAGCATGACACTAATATTTACCTCTACATTATGACAATATTTTTACGGTATTAAATATTTTTTGCCTTAATAAAATGTTTTTTTTAATATAGCGCTGTCAATATTATGTATGTTGCATATAATCCACTATGTGTTTTGATCCTTTAAGTTTTTTAGGACTTTTATGAATTTAAATGTAAACAAAAAGTAGGGAAGGTCCCAGTGTATGCGTTATTTATTACTATCGACAATGTCATTGGGTACCTAAATCCCTTTTGAATTAAACATTGGGTTCAGTCGTTTGCATAAAAAACAAAATAAATTGTAAATCGTTTGACGATTAAAAATTTTGTTCGACAACAACATACGCATATACGAGTAGATATCATAATATTATGTATACCTACTGCTATGTTTCCATATAGAGGTATAATCAATTGGTAGTTAGAGTTGAACCACTCTTAACCTGTAGATTATTTCTATAGACGCTAGTAACAATATGTTCGGCTGGAATATGCAATTTGAAAATGGTTAATTTCTACCTTCACTTAAATATTCCTAGAAGTTTTAAATTCTGACACCTTTAAATTAACCTGTTACGAGATTACTAAATATTAAATGGACGAATCTTTTCTGGATATAGGAGAATAGGTCACTTGATAAATTAATTGCGACATCTATCTTTAAATGCATTTGCCCTCGGATCGGGATATAATAATAGAGTTACTACCCCAATTCAATATATTCGAAATATATCTGAAATGTGGTCGCCGGTCGTAGCATAAGGACTCCTTCACAATGACTTGAAATTGCTGCTAACATCATAGAATAAGATAAAGCTTGATTGTCGAACATTTTATTGTATGTACCATAATATGTAAGTAATTATACTCTATGTAATAAACGCTTTTATTTGAATTTGACCAACTGCTTGTTTATCTATAAAGTAAAAAGTTATTTAAGGTAATGCTTCAGCGCTCGTTTTTTTTTTGTAAATCAGTTGACTTTTGGTAGCAATAGTTGTATCTATTTCTCTCTCGATTATTAGATAATATAGCTTTACATAATTATTATCAAAGCACTTCCAATTGTTAAAATAGCGGGTCAATAACTAAGTGAGTTCAAAATTCACGTTACGCGTATTTAGCAAAGACCCCTGAAGTGTTTACTTAGGTATGAATATAATTACGCGATTTGCCGCCTAAAATCTGTTTACACATGTGAGAGCATTTTGATAAAAACTATGGATCTGCTTTGACTTTGCTTTGCTATACGTAAACCTTCCAATATACATATAATATTTAAATAATAGTATAGATATAGATGGAGTCAGTAGTACGACCTACAAAACTATACTTTTGATTAGAATCATGTATACATACATTTTTTTTATTAAAACATCCTATTTATTAAGTCATTAAATCTATTGACTCTTAGAGCTCATATTATTTTCATACGAGTATTTAACATTGTATTGCATTGTATTGTGAGAGTTCCATGCCAGAAGTACGTTTCACTCAGAAAGCTGTACGGAAGGAACTTTTATCCCTTGACGTGCGGAAAGCGAGTGGGCCGGATAATATTCCCGCTATTGTCTTAAAAACATGTGCTCCCGAGTTGGCCCCTGTCCTTACGCGTCTTTTCCTGCACTCCTACACAAATAGAAGAGTACCTACTTCTTGGAGGACAGCCCTTGTTCACCCCATCCCTAAGCTAAGAAAGGCGACCGCTCTGACCCAGCTAACTACCGACCCATTGCCATTACCTCCCTGCTCTGTAAGGTGATGGAGCGAGTTATAAACACTCAGCTCCTTAGGTACCTGGAGGATCACCAGCTGATTAGCGATCGCCAGTATGGCTTTCGCCACGGCCGATCGGCTGGTGATCTTCTTGTTTACCTCACTCACCGCTGGGCTGAAGCCGTAGAGAGTAAGGGTGAGGCACTCGCAGTTAGTCTGGACATCGCTAAGGCCTTTGATCGGGTGTGGCATCGGGCACTACTCTCCAAGCTACCTTCTTATGGTATTCCCGAGGGGTTGTGCGAATGGGTCGCTAGCTTCCTATCGGATCGAAGCATTAAGGTCGTTGTCGACGGGCAATGCTCCGACAGTAAGCCGATTAACGCCGGTGTCCCTCAGGGCTCAGTGTTATCGCCGACACTGTTCATCTTGCACATCAATGATATGCTACAAACTAGCGGTATGCATTGTTATGCGGATGACAGTACTGGTGACGCTCAGTATTGCGGTCGCATCAATGCCCCCCGTGCCGAAATGGAGGAATGCAGGAACAAACTGGTGTCTGACGTTGAAGATTCCCTGGAACAGGTCTCGGATTGGGGATCTCTGAACCTGGTCCAGTTCAACGCAGCTAAGACACAAGTTTGCGCGTTTACCGCTAAAAAAGTCCCTTTTGTTGACGCGCCTCGATTTCAGGACACTCCTCTCAAGGTCTCGGATAGCATAAGGATTCTGGGTGTTGACATTTCTGCTAATGTTCAGTTCCGTGGTCACATTGCAGGTAAGGCCAAGCTCGCTTCCAAAAAACTTGGAGTGCTCAATAAGGCGAAGCGGTACTTTACGTCGAGACAGAGACTACTTCTTTATCTAGCCCAAGTCAGACCCCACGTAGAGTACTGCTCCCATCTCTGGAATGGAGCACCCAAGTATCAGCTTGACCCTCTTGATGCATTACAGCGTAGAGCTGTCAGAATTGTTAACGACCCCAAGCTTACCGAACACCTAGAACCGCTCAGCTTTCGTAGGGACGTTGGATCCCTCTGCATCTTTTATCGCCTATACAATGGGGAGTGTTCCGATGAATTATTCGACCTAATCCCGGCGTCGCGCTTTTATCACCGCACGAGCCGACACCGCTCTAAAGCCCATCCACACATTATTGATGCTTGGCATTCGCGCACTGTGCGATTTAGTCGCTCTTTCTTGCCGTACACCTGCAAAATGTGGAAAGAGCTTCCGCCTGCGGTATTTCCGTTGAGCTTCAACATGGGACTCTTCAAAAGGCAAGTGAATAGAGTCTTGAAAGGTAGGCAACGTACCAGCGGTACCCCCGGTATTGCAGGTATGCATAGGCGACGGTGCCACTTACCATCAGGTGGGCCGTCTGCTTGTTTGTCACCTATTACATAAAAAAAAAAAAATACCTCATCTATAACAGTACCTACGAGTACATAGTATGCTTTAATAAAAATCGTCGCAACAACTAGTTTGTTGTATATCGCACGTTTTATATTAAATTAACAAATAAAAAAATGCGTGTCTAATATAATTAATAATACTTTACACAAACAAAAAAAGTTAAGTCAACATCCATATTGGTAAGTTCGTCGCCAGCTACTGTTCCCGTGAACGCCGCCTATTAACCATGTTATAGATAGACTAAACTTCAGTTTCCAGTTTCAATGAACAGATTTCTAGTCTTCGTATTAAATGCGCAGTTCGGACAAGATTCAATCAAATGTTCACGGAGTGTATAACTAAATATTGAGAAATTGTGTTTGGGTTGCCATGCACTTTACATTGAACAATTCGATTGAGTTATTACATAAACTAGACTGGGGCAGTGAAACTTATTGAGTGTTCGATACAAAAAAACCCTAACGTTGTCAAGCCATATCACTTTAAATTTAGCTTGGAGCACCTAATTTTTTAATCCAATGTACGAGACGCGCCCGATGCTCGATTCATGTTAAGCAATAATGCCTGCATTCATCCATCATTCCAGTCGGAGTTCTTCCTAGGTATTATTTAAGCCATTTTCTACTTCATCGCTTCGTTGTAAGGTCATTCTAAAATGCACTGCTCTGCCATTTAATATGTGCCTGAAAAATAATTTTGTGCAATTAATAACTGAACCATCTTAATTTATCAAATCATTAAAATCTGTGTTATTTCAGGGGGTTTATCACACTAATAATTATAATAAAGGCGCAAGTTTGTGTGTATGTTTGTAACTTCTTCACGCCTAAACGGGCAGACTGTTTGAGGTGAAATTTGGTATAGAGACAGCTTAGACTCTCGTATAACACATAGGCTACAAGTACTGCGGGTAAAACCGCTGGGCGCAGTTGAAATCAATATTTTCATCCGTTATTCTACAGCAATTCGCCACGGTTGGAAGGGTAAAGTGGCCGGGAAAATTACTGGGCTATGAAGACTTAACATCTTGCGTCTCTGGATGACGATCGCTGTACAGTTTTGCAAATGCCTTCTATCGAATTGCATCCATGTCTTGTACAGGTTGTCTGTAAGAGATTGCTTTATGCGATAAGACCGCCAATTAATTTTAATTTTAAGTTTGTATCTTTGTATGCAATAAAGTGTTTTCTTTTCTATTCCATTCTTTTCTTAATACTTAGTAACACAGCAATTTTAGCAGGAATTATCGCTTAACATCTGAATCAGGGGATAATGTGTGACGACGGAGGTATCTATAGTCTCTCATAAAGCCTTATAAAACCTAAATAAATATATTCCAAATTTTAACCAAACCCGTTTAGCGGTTTAGGCTGTGCGTTGATAGGTCAGTCAGTCAACCAGACACTCTTTCCTTTTATATACGAGTTTTTAGAAAAAGATTCGCATTAATGCATATTATAATTAGTAAGATGAGATATCTTATTTACCTTATACACATAAGCTTCTTATATTTACCTACATAATGTATGTTTTGTATATTTAGTGTAAAGTTATAGATTAACGGTGCTTATGCTATACAATTAGATGTTTCGATAAACCGGAAGAACAGCTTTTGTCGTTGCACAAGTTTTTTGACCCCAAAAATGTGGTACACTATTTAGTTATAAAACTGTTATAAACTATAAACCGTTTTATTGACCATATTTCTTTCTAAAATAGCAAATGTATTTTTCACAGGTTATAATAAAAATATCAGCAAAAAGTATACGAACGTAAAATATGACCCATATTTTTCTCTAAAAGTTTTTGTTTGTTTTTATACGTAGGTAAGTGCTTTTTCCTATGATTAAAATATGAGTTTTGTAACAAATTCTGCGATTATTGAAGAAACCTTTATTGGGAAACTAGCTGCGCCTATGTGTTATTCCAGGGTCTAATCTATCTCTGTACCAAATTTCAGCTCAATCGGTCCACCCGTTTAGGCAAAAAGAAGTAACAAACATACACACACACAAACTTTCGCTTTTCTAATACTAGTGTGATCTATATACTTATACTAGCTGACCCGGCAAACGTTGTTTTGCCATATAAATAAATAATAAATAAATAAATTATAAATAAATAATAATAAATAAAAAACATAAATAAATAATAATTTAATAATAAATAAGTAATTAAATGACGATTGATCAGTTTTCGACCGGAGAGGAAAAATAATTAAATTACTAAAATGGCTATTAAAAAATAAGGGTTGATCGTAGAAGGGTGAAAATTGAGGATTGTATGTATTTTTGTGTTGTATCATAAAAAAAAATAGAAATTAAAAATTTTGTCTAAAAAAAAATTTAGGGGTGGACTGGACTACCCCTAACATTTAATGTGATGAAAAATAGATGTTGGCCGATTCTCATAGATTTTAATAATAAATAACTAATTAAATGACGATTGATCAGTTTTCGACCGGAGAGGAAAAATGATTTAATTACTAAAATGGCTATTAAAAAATAAGGGTTGATCGTATAACGGTGAAAATTGAGGATTGTATGTATTTTTGTATGTTGTATAAAAAAAAATAGAAATTAAAAATTTTGTTTAAAAAAAAAAAATTTAGGGGTGGACTACCCCTAACATTTAAGTTGATGAAAAATAGATGTTGGCCGATTCTCATAGATTTCATAATAAATAACTAATTAAATGACGATTGATCAGTTTTCGACCGGAGAGGAAAAATGATTAAATTACTAAAATGGCTATTAAAAAATAAGGGTTGATCGTTTAAGGGTGAAAATTGAGGATTGTATGTATTTTTGTATGTTGTATCATAAAAAAATAGAAATTAAAAATTTTGTCTAAAAAATAAAAAAATAAATTTAGGGGTGGACTACCCCTAACATTTAGGGGGATGAAAAATAGATGTTGGTCGATTCTCATAGATACCGGATAAGCACAAAAAATTTCATCAAAATCGGTCAAGCCGTTTCGGAGGAGTATGGCAACGAAAACTGTGACACGAGAATTTTATATATTAGATTATACAAGAAAAGTGCGAAAAGTCGAGCGAAACCGCAGAACGGATTGAGTTGAAATCTGAAACACACAGATATCTTTTATGAAGTAGACCTCCGTTAAGGAAGGATTTTGCTTCGCAGGTTAAACCGCGAGCATATGCTAGTAGTCTATTAAAGGTAAAATCTATACCTATCATAGATATTCTAACGCGTAATAATTAATTATAACTACACATAAAATTTATCGTGGCAAATGCTTTTATTGAGAAAAACAAACTAACAATACTACAACAGTAAGGAACACTTTTATTAACCACAGATCGGCCACAAGCCGATCTACAGAAAATCCAAGTGCTCCAAACCACTGTCAGTTGGCAGAGTGCCCAGAATCCTGGCAGCATTGCCACGTTGAATGGCAATACTTATACGTTAGGCCAAATATACCCCAGCATTTCGGTCACACGTCGACTCGACCAAGCGAAATCTCGAAATTTTGGAAAATGCGGTGAGCTCCCGGACCCCAAGGACCCAAAGTCTCTACCCCAAACGGCTCAAAAATGTAACCGCTATCGAGGTAAGCATATTTACGCCGCTTGAGCCACTCAGCAGAAACTGCCGCCGCACCACCCGCAATTTGAGTCTCTGGAAGATGTGAGGGCACCAGTGTATCAACGCAAGTCGCGTCCCACACTAACGGCCGACCTAACTTCCAGGGAATCAAAGTCATACCGTCACATAAAATTGAACTGGACACTTAATATTGTACGGAGGGAACTGGATGAAACTCGCAAAGGATCGGAAGGTGTAGCGTGAACATGAGGAGGCCTATACCCAGCAGTGGGTGGATACTGGCTATGTAGATAGATAGACACATAATATTAATTTTAACTATCCCTGCAAGAATAAAATAACTAAATAAGTACTTTCATGTAAATACGTAGGTACCTACGTAAAGTTAAACCATTTTCAAATTGAACATTTAAGTCTTCTAAAACGTTCCTGGCGACTATGATAAAAAAATTATACTCAATAACGATCGCCTCTGCCTATTATGTTAAAGCAAATTGCTATAATTAATAAACACTAATTTTAATTAACTACTACTTATTTCATTAGCATTATAGAGGTATTATGTCGTGTACTGATAAATATAATCATTCACTAATTAAATCACAGAATTTGCCTTAATTAATTCACTTAGAAAATTGAGTACCTACAATAAGATCAATTAGTTAATGTTTTTTTAAAGATTTTAAAAGCATAATTCGAAAGTACACGAAGTCCATTTTAAAAATGTGTTAAACCTTCCATTATTATAATAATTATATATAGTATTAATAAGTATGTGATTTTTTTATTACAGACCGTCATTTTTTTTAATGATGTTAAGACATTTCAATTGTAATAATTGTGGTGTTCAATAAAGAGTTATCTAATCTAATAAATTTAATTAAAAGTTAGAGACATAATTATTTGACCAGTGAAATTCTGCTATTCGAAAATACCTAATAATAAATCTCATTCTACGAGTCTCTTTTGAATTTGACGGCTAGATTTACCTCTTTGTGTATTTTTTTATTAAATTTAATATTAGTATTGCTTTTTAATCTGGTATTGTACTTTAAAAGAAATTAAAAAGTAACGTTAAAATAAATAATACAATGATGTCTTTTTATGTTTTTAGATCGTGGCAAAAAAATTACGCGAATAAATCTTATATACTTCAAAAATATTTAATATATATTTTTTTTTTAATATAATTACATTACCAATGCGCTCCCTTTCTTTAATAAAATATAGTCTTAGTTAAAATACGAGTCGTTTTTCACGAATTACGAGCCAAAGTCTAAAGACTTCAACGAGTGCATATTATGTAATTAAACAACCAAGATATTCTAGAGGTAATTTGCAAGTTTAAACCATAATGATTAAATTAATTTTTCACGTGAAAATGTGCTTCGGTAAGAGGGCACTGTAGCTAGTGAAATTACTGGGCTTGAAGAGTCTTAACATCTAATAACTCTCAAGAAAGAAGCGTTGGTGCAGTGCACCCAAAATTTTACCTTTGTAAAATCCTGGGTAGCACTGTACTAATTATGGGCAGCGTTATCTCTTACCATCAGGAGAGCGTATTGCTCGTCTTCTTACTTCGTTACATAAAAAAATAATTTTTTCCACACTTAGGGTGGGTTGCAAGTTGCACCGGCTGACTTTAACTATAACCAATTTGTCAAATCTCTAGTTAAGCCAATTACGCGTTGCAACACGTTACGTTAAATTTTGACATTTGACCTTAGCTTTAACTAACAGCCTGGTGCAACCCACCCTTAGTTAACTATAACATAGTTCTATTTACTACGTCTACATAGTCAAAATAAAAAAAAAAACAAATGATTGCTTAGAAAGATTTTATGCAGAAATAAATGAAGTCCAACAGAAACTAGGTACTCCGACTGTAACAGGCAGGCGTTATCGCTTAACATCAGGCGAGCTCAGGGTTCATCCGCTTGCTTAAAAAATTACCCATTTTATATAGAGTAATATTATGTAGTAGAGATGAAATGTAGTAGAGAATATTATGTAGTACTAGCTGCGCCCAGCGGTTTTACCTGCTGTACTATACCTATGTGTTATTCCAGGATCTAAGCTATCTCTATACCAAATTTTAGCTCAACCAGTAACAAACATACACACAAAATTTCGCCTTTATAATATTAATGTGATTGATTATGTAGTATGTACAATGTACTCGTATCAGAGTAGTAGTATGTCAGATATAAAATTATAATGCTTTACTAACTGCTTCACTCGTGTGTATCTATGAATTGCTTAGCTAAGGTCGACGGTCCCCACGTATACTATCGAAACTGCAAATCTACTACTTTACAGGAGAGCAGTTCAAAGGTTAAAATGCGATTTACACTAAGCAACAAATTGTAATATTCAATATAATAGTTGTGTCACATATGTAAAAATTAACAGTAGTAGTTTCATACTATCTACTAAATTTTTAAATAATTTTAATACTTTTTCTAATATTACACATTCGATACTTTACTTCGTAAATGCAAATTCTTTTTTTATCGAATGTGCCACTTTCGATAGTGTTATATGAACAAAAATTCTAGTCTACTATTGTAAGTGCCCATTTCGATACTGTTTCATGACAAGAATTTCTATTGAACCATTGAATATGGTACTTTCGATTGTATTATTTGTTACATCGTTCAATACTGGACAATATTTTGTTAGTTTCGATGTCCACTGTTTAGTATTTATTCATGACAAGCGTTTATAATTTAATTTTTTAGCATAGGTATCTGGATAAAACAAATTATAATGAATGGCTTATAGGTTTACAGTATGTAACTCATTATTAGACAATAAAATAAGATATTTCTTACTAAATTTAATTTTGAGATTTAGGTTAAAATGTAGGTATATTCTTTGTAACCTTTATAATACTTGGCATAGTCTCGGCTTAGTGTCCTTTTACTTTTAACTCTATGTTATCATTTTGTAACCAAAAAAGTAGGTAGTAACTAAACACTTTGTAACTATTAGGTAATTAATCTATTAGGCATCATATTATCATGATTGGTTGGTTTATCATGGTCATTTGAAAATAAATCGACCCGAGATAATAGTCACAATATTTATTATAATAATATATTATAACTTAGGTATACTTACAACTTCTAATAGATTAGTAACCTGGAAGAGATCGCTCTCAGCAAAACAGCCGACCATTGTAGACCAAAATGAATCGTAGCAGGGAGTACTAGTTAGTAATAAGTTTAATGTAATTTTTCAATTGGTCTTAATACAGAGTATTTTATACTATTGTCATAAACTCAAAATTTTAATGAACTAACAATCATTTTGTAAATAGACATTATACCTAGATGTATATTTTTTGGGTTTTATTTCGTTTACAATCCTTAGGTACAGAATTAATAACGCTAATACAGAGGTCAGCGAATTAACTCTTGGTATGTTACAAAGTTCTTGATTTATGACGATTATATTACCTATAATATAAACACGTCTATTATTCAAAGAAGCTTCTTATCCTCACAATGGTGACTCCGACTGAAAATCGAAAATGGATGCCTCAAGCTGAAGCCCTCTTCGACATCTTGAAGTTGTCGATCTAGTCCAAATCCTGCCGATTTGAGAGCAGAGAGCATTTGAGTCTGTGGTACTGCTACGTACTGGGTATGTTATTAACAGACTGACGTGCAGCAGACTGACGTGCAACAGATGAGCGACATTCTGCTGAATCCACCGAACACGGGAGAGTACAAGGCCATCAAGAATTGTGTCTTCTCGGTTTACCAAGACTCCGAAGCAGAAGCTGAGACAACAGTGATCAGTATTCATCCACAAAGACCTGTTCTATACACATGTCATTGTACGGGTGGAATAAATTAAAAACCGCTAACGCCTCTTTACGAGGGACCGTACCAAGCACTACATAGGCACGAAACCTTTTTTAAGATCCAGCTGCCGAACCAGAATACAGTCGTGTCCATAGACAGGCTTATGCCAGCCTACCAGTGTGACACGAGCACGAGAGCGTCCCAAGAAACGTGACAGTTCCAAAGCCCGCAAACACCACGGCAGTTACGACTCCTGTCACCACTCCACCTGCACAGGAGCCCTACGTTACTCGCACCGCCTGAGTCGGTAACTTTTATTCTATTCAAACAAGCTTTACTTCCTCACAGGTTCATTCACAATTAAAATCTTAAGCAGAGTTAGAAGACGGAATAGGAGTAACATTAATTGCTATCAAAAATAACAATTCCGGAATCAATTTGTAAAAAAATCTCATCAATCACTTCGTTTTCTCCGTAAATATAATTTAAACGTATCTACTTTCTTCGCTGGTGAATTGTTATAGCACCGAAGACTCTAAAAATATTTAGAAAATGTGTGAAATAATAAAAAAACTATCGAAATTGCTAAAATTTGACGTAGAAAAGTAACGAAAGGGGCATATTCGATGTGTCTTTGACAGAGAAAGCTATCGAATGTGCCACTTTCGAAAAATGTTTCTAAATCTTTCCCCGATAATACTATCGAAAGTGGTAGATTCGATAGAAAATAAATATTTTTGTTCTAGTATAATATCGAAACTACCACTTTCGATAGTTTGAAATCAATCATTCAAAAATATCAGAATATGTTCATAAAAATTATCAATGAATACCATGACTCCGTAAAATAATAGCAATATTAACGCGTGCGTTCGCGCTCACATTTCGAGTTACACTAACGAAACAGGCATTTACGTGTCGCGCGCGCATACCACTGACTACCAATAACATCGAAAATGGCTCATTCGATGTTTTAATGTGTTCACTGTATGTACTTTCAATAGTGTTCTATTAAAAAACAGCTGAAGGGATAAAAATAAAATAATATTTTATACATAGAATTATAGGTCTTTATTTCAGCTTTCCATATATGCAATAAAACGAAAATCATGTTTTTGCAGTTTCGATAGTATACGTGGGGACCGTCGAGGTCCTTAAATCCCCTTTTTTCTTTAATTAATGTCTATTGTATCCACAAATGAGCAGTAAATGTTCTAAATACATAAAAGGAATGAGTGACTGATTGACTGAAACCGCTGCTTGGGTTGAAATTTGGAACATAGATAGGTTTTATGACGTAGAGCTCTGCTAAGAAAGGATTTAGCCATGCGGGCAAAGCCGCGATCATAAGCTAGTATAATAAATATACACTTAAATAAAAATAGGTAGGTTAATATCTTCGGTGCGTCATGAAGGTGACCAGTATTAATCCAATTTTAATTAAAAGCATTGATTTCCAAAATTCAGATGTCATAACAAAGCCAAAAGAGGAGTAAATTGTTATCTTTATGCCCGCTTCAAACGCGTTTCAACTCCATTCCATTCTATCTTTAATATTATTCTCTTCTCTTTCTCTCGCATCTCGCAAAAAATTTCGTTCTCACTTTATCTGACTAATTTTAACAGATATAAGAAGGTACAGAGAATCAATGGTGCAAAATTTATTATGTCGTGTGTATATTTATGTGTTATAAATGGTTATACTTGTTCGACGTCCAATTATAATGTAATTCTTTGCTGTTATTGAATTATTACTAATTTGTGTGAATAATATTATGTGTCATATTCATAATTACTATTATTCAAATGAAGCTTAGAATATAAGAAGGACATTTATTATAATATTATCATTAGTGACAATAATTGTAATCATAACAGTGATAATATTATTGTAGCGAAGTGATTGTGCATAATTCTCATATTAAATTTCTTAATTAAATAGGTATTTTCTTTATCTACCAAATAAAAATAATTTAGGATGGATGAATAAGCATCGATTAAATTTAAATTAGTTTTTTTTCTATCGTGAAAAGCACTCTACTGCGGCCACGGGAGATAATAATAATAATAATTGGGGTTTATATTACAACAGAACAGGTTACCCTACTTACACTATCAGAGTCAAATCACAATTTATAGGTGTGTGGCGAACTGTTGCAGTTTCAGGTCGCCGAGATTACTACAGGGCTTGCAACATGACCTAACGACTGCCTCTTACATATCTTATGGGAAACAGTCCAGGCGAACTTTTTCTCACACACTGACATTTGAGCCCAGAGTCTCCGGATTAAAAGCCGGACGTATGAGACCACTTTTTTTCCCCAAGAAAATGCGTTACGCATCGTCACCCAGCGCCGGGGGGCGCAGGGTGGTATGTGGGACTCCCCCGCCGAAGATGGGCGCGGCGGGGATACCCACTAAAAAACCTGGGGGTGTTCCTGCGGAACGCCATATTGCCGGGGCTGCGGGTACGCCGAAGCACTCGTCCGCGGCCCCGACGGCGGCGTCTGGTCCTCACTGACAGGAGGACCCCTCCGAGGTGGGGTGAAGAGGCGCGCGGAAAAACCGCGCGCGCCTCCTCGTGGACGTATGAGACCACTGGGTCATGTCACTGGGACTCGTGTACCTATTTTATGTTTGAGGCTCATTCTAGTACCTACGTTATACATTTCAATAACATTGCAATATTTAGATTCATAATTCACGTATCTCTACTATACGAGTACTGTTACATACTACATACAAACTATAAATAAAGGAAGTTTTGATAACGATTTGTGACACAAGTGTGGGATATGGTGAATCATATTATCTATAATATTTTAAAACGTTCACGAGTTTAAATTTAAATAACTGAATCGGAAAAGTTTCTTAGAAACCCATCCCTAATTTTAAAATACCTATGCAGCGATAGGATCAGGAATTCTGCATTGCGTTTGTCATCCACTGACATCAGGTGTAAAGTCTCTTAAGCCCATTAATTTCCCTTGCCGTTCAAACCGAAGTGAATCAAGGCAGAATATCGGGTAAGGTCGTGGTAACTAATCCGAACGGGATGTCGTATTGAGAAACCTTACCTTGCAATGCGACATGACTCTAGTAGTGTCCCATTAATCACCATACTTTTGGTAAAGGCATCTCTTATGTTAACAATACTATACTTTTTATTGAGACCAAAACTCTTCTTTCTTGAGTGAAGCAAAGCTAACAGAAAAGTCTTAAAACTAAATCTAACTATCTTTAAGGTCCATAATGGGCGGCATTTTCGAGCGATCTCTTCCAGGCAACCGGCTTTGCAAGGATTGTTTGAAATTAAAGAGTAGGGTGTAATTTTGTAGAGGAGCCAAACTAACCTATTGATACATTATTTATATCACAAAAATAATATAACATGTTTAGCTCTGTCTTCCGTCTTTTTCCTTTTTCCTGTATTTGATATCTCTATTACCTTTTTGTATAAATTTTGCTCTTCATTTAGTTCATTGACCTAACGTGAATTATTGGAACTGGCTCGGTCAAAACTTGTAGCCCAGCGTGAGGTCCGCTGGCAATTTTCAATCGATGTTGGAGCCTCAAAAAAGAAATTATATCGCCTAGAGTGGCTAAAGAAAAATCTATATTTTTAATATCTGGTAAAAAGAGCCTCTATAATTTTTTGTTAAGATTTAAGTGATAGACGTTTCTTTCGTAATTTTGGACGATTATACTGTTATATTTTCAAAACTTTGATGAAATTTTATTCATGAATATCCAGAGACGTCCTATATTTTCAATGTTTTATACAATGGCAGATTCTTTTTAATTTCTTCATCGACTTATTATTTTTAACCCCCGACGCAAAAACGACGGGGTGTTATAAGTTTGACGTGTCTGTCTGTCTGTCTGTCTGTCTGTCTGTCTGTCTGTCTGTCTGTCTGTCTGTGTGTGTGTGTATGTGTCTGTCTGTGGCATCGTAGCTCCCAAACGGATGAACGGATTTTGATTTTGTTTTTTTTGTTTGAAAGTAGAGTTAGTCGAGAGTGTTCTTAGCCATGTTTGGTGGAAATCGGTCCAAGATGGCCGCCGCTACAAAATGGCGGATTACTTTTTTCTTCCACGACCCCCTCAATATGGGTATCAAATGAAAGGGCTTAACGAGTAGATTACAGTCCCCTATATAAAATTTAAAATCCAAGATGGCCGCAATACAAAAAATGGTGAAATACGTATTGCGTTGGGGGTTTTTTAAATTTTTAATTTAATTCACTTGTTTAATATCCCTTAGTATATCACAATTTTATTAAAAAGTCATTTGGAACACATTGGCGTCATCCGTGTTTCCAGAGCGTTACTACTTGGGCATATTCAAGATAAGAATGAATAGGTACTTTTGTAGGCTTCTTGCGTGATTCATAGTCGACCGCATTTGCACTTTCCATCGATGGGACGTGGTCTAACATAGGCCTATATATCACACTAATATTATTAAGGCGAAAGTTTGTGAGTGGGTATGTTTGTTACTTCTTCACGCCTAAACGGATAGCCCGATTGAGCTGAAATTTGGTATAGAAATAGCTTTGACCCTGGAATAAACAACACATAGGCTACAAAGGAGGGGGTAAAACCGCTGGGCACAGCTAGTCACTACATAGCATAAAGTTTGAGCCTTGAACACCGTAGAATGGTCGCCTCGTTATCGGTCTTCTATAGGATTCATTTTGGAGAGTGTGCGCAGGAATTACACGAACTAATTCCTCCAAGCCCATTCTACAAACGGACGTCGCGGCAGACGGCAAAGCGGCATCCTTACTTAGTGGCGTTACCTACTGCCCGCACTAAGCGTTTTGCTTCGTCGTTCTTAATGAGAACTGGTCGCGTTTGGAACACTTTGCCGTCATCCGTGTATCTTCAAGTCACGAGTGAATAGGTACCTTTCTAGGCATCTTACGTGATCCATCGTCGACCGCATTTTCACTTTCCATCAGGTGGGATGTGTCAAACGTAGGCCTATCTCGTATAAAAAAAAAAAAAAAAAAAAAAGAAGTTACTTTCTGCGTCTGTCTTTCCTTATGTTTGCTTATATCTTTAAAACTACGCAACGGATTCTGATGCGGTATTCATTAGTAGATAGAGTGATTCAAGAGGAAGGTTTATATGTATAAAACAAGCATAATAATATAGTAGAAGAACACTGATAATTCTAATAAGCGCGTCGAAGTGCGCGCGGGTTCACTAGTCTTCTAAATATATAAAAGGAAAGAGTGACTGACTGATCTATCAACGTACAGCCCAAACCGCTGGACGGATTGAGTTGAAATTTGGCGTACAGATAGGTTTTAAGACATAGATCTCCGCTAAGAAAGGATTTAGCCACGCGGGCAAGTCGCGAGCATAAGCTAGTTTAAAACCTAGCCTAATTGGAAATGGCACACAATTAACATTATGGAATCACATAAACAAGGAGATCCTTAGTCTCAGCAGGTGGAGGCCCGAGCCCGAGGTCATTAAAAGGACGCGTATCGCATGTCAATGAGAAGATGCTATTTAGCGGCCACTAGCCTTTACATACTTCCGGAAATCACTTCCAACATTGCTCATTACTTACAATTACTACTTATTTATTTATTTTATTTGGAAAACAAACGGTTTGCTTATATATCTCTACTATCTACCTATCTATCTTTAACGGGGGCTGGCAAAACCAGCAACACGTCGACCCATTGGGATCTTTTTTGTTGGCAGCTTAATAACGTTTTTTATTTTAATTTTTACGTAGGTAAATCTTGAGTTTCTTTTTAGAGATAATATTACGTATAATATGGGTAAAAATTGAGATTTTTCTTTGACAATACATCTTCTTCTAATTCTTTTAGATTCTTTTTGGAACCATTAGCATGTAGGAGATTAGATCTTTTCATCTACAATTAAAATGATTTTCTCGTCAATGCATAGCATGTTAATTGAATGCACATTGGAGGTCAACAAAGGATTAATTCAGTGATGAGTCACGCCCTACCAGACCACCACTTACACCTACTTCCTGGGGGAGTATTCTGAAACTACGCTACCTACATATTATTAACCCCCGACACAAAAACGACGGGGTGTTATAAGTTTGACGTGTCTGTCTAACTGTGTGTGTCTGTCTGTGGCATCGTAGCTCCCAAGCGCATGAACGGATTTTGATCTAGTTTTGTTTGAAAGTAGAGTTGGTCGAGAGTGATTTTAGCCATGTTTGGTGGAAATCGATCCAAGATGGCCGCCGCTACAAAATGGCGAATTACTTTTTTTTCCATAACCTCCTCAATATGGGTCTCAAATGAAAGAGCTTGACTAGTAAAATACATTATAAAAAAAAATCAAGATGGCCGCCACCACAAAATGGTAAATTTCATATTAAACCCTTCCAAGTAAAATTCAGAATAGCGGTAGTATAACAGAATAGGCCCCCTAAACGCCTGGCCAACCAAGTACTGTACTAGTCAATCATTTTCTTTGTTCTTTCCTGTATAGGAAATAAGCATAGGTTGATTTACGTACCAGTACCTGTGGCTAATGACATGCTACTACCATTCAATGCAACCTTTGAATGTATCGTCAATCGTCGGTTAAGTAACATAAAAGTGTATCTCTCTCTCTCTTTGTCAGGGAGGGATTTATCCCGCCTTCTAAGTTTAGTCTGCAACCATCTACGGCCGAGATTGTGGTCAAGGCTAACCTATAAAGTATATACAAACTTTGTATCTTTTAATCAATTTCGCTCAGCAGTTTTCGATATGTTTGCGACGTGTATCAGACAGTCGCGTTCTCTTTTTACAAAATCTGCATAATGTCTGCTTAGGCCGGCGGCGCTTATCGCCTTTATAATAAATGATACAAATCCTAAAACCCATTAATTGTCAACCCGGTCATGTGAAGCTGGCCTTAGAGTTCATTGACCTCGGTTTGACACCTTGTTAACAAACACCTTACACCCACAGCTTATAACTTCAAGCCAGGGTGTGGCCGGACCGATGACTTCTAACAATGACAACAAAACGGTACCCAAATCTGCATATCTCTGAACAATGCGTCGTGGATTACTGCCAGACTGGCGGATCGAACGAAAAAATCGGACAAAGCCTTTATTATTGTATACCGTCTTCAGCATCTTTGTATACCTAAGTGTTATTTTTATCAATTAATTATAATAGGTAAGCCTGGTAAAAAAAATTGTCTGTAATTTTAATTACAAAAAAAAAAATGATTTCTACCTATTTTTTTGTTTGAGAAAAAAATTAAAAATGGCTAAGATAATAAATAGCGCTTATAATATTTTCGGTAAGGACGCGTGGCGTCACTTGTGGATGCATTTTTTACCGACTCGAGCACCCACAAGTGACGTCCAATTCCATGTAACTTTAGTACGTTGTAAATCACACCTATTTTATTAAAATTACTAATAAAAAAATACGTGTCCAATATTTTTTAATACAATATAATCTATGTAGGTACATTATGGATAAAAAAATTGTACAATCCACTATTGGTTTAAAATAAATTTAATTTTAATTACGTAAATTGCTTAATACTTATTTCATACGGTTTATCACAGTTTTTCAGTTTTATTAGGACGGCGTCAACATCTAATATGAGCCTTAAAAATAATTCTACTGTTGCCTTAAAAATAGTGTAGCAATAATCTGACTGTCAGTTTTTGGCCAATAATAATATATATTTATTTATTCTTTTATAATTCAAATTTCTTCATAATTTCTAATATAGGTACCTACCTTGAATTTTCAGGCATTTAACTTTTAAGTTTAAAAAATAATTAAAAACCATACAATAAATTACCTACATCAAACTGGGTTATTCTCAAACTCCTCGCGTTTTATCTATAAGTTATATAATTCCTTTTCATATCCCTAGATACAAATGTTACTCGTAACGCCACCTAGCGTGAATGAAACAAACGAAACTCCTACAGAACTACGAGCAGTAGTAGTAAGTAGTCTGCGATAATTTTCGTTGTTGTGTTGAGTCTGACACATTCGAGCGCTAGTATTGGGTCTGACATTGTGAGACTAAACAGTTTGTGTGGTACTCAGTAGATGGCGCTGACTGTATGTCTAGAAAATATGTAAAAATACATTTTAATACCTCTACTTATTTCCACCACACTCTACCACGAGTTTATAGAATGAGATGATAATAATATAATGAAAACACATATTTAATTTGGATCATTATTAATTTTTTTTTCGCAAATTATTGTTTAATAACTGCGCTTACGTATAATAAAGCATACTTTTTTCGTTAATGTAGAGTGTAGAGGTAAACTCTAACTACGAAACCTAGCTTTTCTTTCACCAGGAAAATGAAAAGTTCAACTGAACCATCTGGAACCATCATCATCAACAAGCCTACCTAGTCTTCCTTGCCACTTCCGGTAGATGGCAGCAGGCGCTATACCGGCTTCTATCATGAATCAAATGTATTAAGCGTACTCGCTTCCGTCCGCCTACACGTTAGGAACCAGCGTTTAGTGGTATGTCGAACGAATAAGCGAACATCCACCGAGTGCCGAGCCACCGAGTGGACGCGTTCGAACCGCGTTATCGCACGAACGATAAAACAATTGTGAACTATTGTGTATTGAACCCTGTGCTTGGATTTGCTGTTTATACGAACAGTTGCAGCCTAAAATTATTAAGTGTCTTTTTGCCGATCAACGTTACTTACACAAATTTTGGTAAGTTTGAAAGTAATTCAGTAAACATTGCGTTTCGTTGGGAAATGGTAGAGCTTTTTGATTTGGTTTTGGACTTTACGTTTATCATTTATTGTGCCTGTGTTTTGATGCAAGAACGGCATATTCTCTTAGATACTAGGTATTATTGTTTTATTCATTAAAAATAATTATGCCTTCTTTACAGCAAATGTGCGAATGCTTTCACTGTGATTTTATGTTTTACGCCGATTAGGAATTATTATTTTTAGATTTAAGAGTCATGTCCAAAGATCAGTAACGCAGGGTCGACGTAAATTAGGTATATCAGCAATAATATAAATATTGTATGGTAGGTAGTATTTTGAATGAATTGTACATTTTAGATGGTTTCCCAACCGCTTCCGCATAATTAAGATTTCTAGACTATACTTATACAAAATACAATGTTTTTATACACTTCAATTTTGCAATAATAATTTCGATGTAGTTAATCATTTACAAATTACGTATTATTTAACTTTTAATTCATGATTTCCAATCAGAAAACCGGTTGCAATAGACAAATTATGACAAATAAATAACGATAGCACTATCTGGGTTCGTAAGTAAATATAATTAAGTACCTACCTCCCTTCCTAGGCTGATAAGCGAATACCGGTGTCCGGGTCAAATAATGGTAATCTTCCAGAAATTTCTAGATTACTGTGAAAGCGAGTACTTAAATAGGTACTAAAGGTATACTGAAGTGCGAATAAGATTTAAATTCGCAAAAGGGAGATATTAAAAATTATGAAATGGATGAGATTGTTTAATTAAGTCGGGTCGATTCCATGAACATCATAGACATTTTATATTACTTAGAGGTGCTGGTGTTTTTTTAACTGGACTAACAACCTACCTAAAAATATTTTAATTGTGTATTAACTGATAGGATTAGTCTCGTATTAAAGTGCACCTCTCGATCAAATAAAATGTCGCCACCGTAAGCTTACTTGAAGAAAATGATGCAAAACGTTTAGGAAAATTCGTGCAGTTGAAAATTGGAGCAGCTGTTGAAATTGGCTTCATGGACAATTTATAACAACAATTTATTTATTGGAGTAGAAACTACGTCGATAAATTGCGCCTACAAGAGTGGGAACTGTAAACTTTTACCGTTTCACTCTTAAAGTTTCCCTTATGTGTCCAAATGGCTGGCATTAACTGTGCCTAAATGTTTTAGTGGAGCTTAATATGTAAGACTGACATAAAACAGAATGACGAGAAACGACGGTAAAGTCATAAAACGCATTCAAAGATCGATCGCAGATGACGCCAGGAACACATCCTGGGCGGAAAGCATAATATTTAGAGGAAACTCCTCATGTTATAAAGGCCGACACTTCGGTCTGAAACAAAGACTTAATAATGTTGTTGGTACTATACAGTGCATTTTCTCGATAAATTGCATTTATTGTAGAACCTAGTCGTCCGCTTCAAGTGGTCATAGTGCGCTGCTAGTATTTGACATTATAATGCGCAGCAATAAGTTTTCAACTCTTTTGTTTACCAAATCCGCTCATCTTTACAATAATTACTGTGTTTATAGAAATTGGCTTCATTCTTCTTCGCGGCTTCTTTTGCTTTTTTTTTATGTGATGAAATAGAAAACGAGCAAGACGCTCTCCTGATGTTAAGAGATAACGGCTGCCCATAATCAGTGTTACCTAGGATTTCACAATTATGTGAAATTCTAGGAGCACTGCACCAACGCTTCTTACTCAAGAGTCATGAGATGTTAAGACTCTTTAGCCCAGTAATTTCACTAGCTACAGTGACGTCCTACCGGAGCACAGTGATATTTGCACATCACTGCTCAGGCGGTAGAATAACTATGTATGTGTATTTATGTGTAGTATCTGCCATTTTTATAATATTCTTTAGAGAAGCTCCATAAAAGAGATTAGTTGGGGTCTTGGATGGCGCTGCGGAACTGGAAATCTGCACTAGAATATCTTTAAATTGCTTTTCCGCAAAACCGGAATTCATAAGACGACAGCAAACACGACCTACAATTTTAATAATATTATGTATTATGATTTTACTTACTGTGCTCTATTTCCAAGAATATTGCTTTGAGAAATTAAACTGGCGTCTTATTGTGGATAAGCATTGGATAAATTAAATGAAACGACATTTGAAATTTTATGAGAACAACCCACAGTTTACCTAAATTAGGTTAATATAAGTTATAACAAAAAAAAAACACTTTACACAGTCAACGATTGCCGTATAAATATAAATAAATTCTGCATTAAGATAAAATAGGCCAGCCACACGTGCGTCATGCTCTGCGCCGAAATTTTGAGAATTTTTGAAGCGGTTGCTTTTTTAATGAGACCAATGACCAAACGGGAAAATGCCGTAAATAAATAAAATTGATTTGTAAATTTAAGTCAAAGATACGATAAAGTTCTACAATTCAAGACATAAATAGTTATTTTCATCCCCCCACCTCGGAAAGTGTATTTTTGCGCTTCGATAACTGACTGGAAAAGCCATTTTATTCCCTAGAGGGTAAAGTAAATTTGAATTTAGAAGATCGTGTGCACCGAGTTTGTGAGTCAAAAACATCATTAAACCTATTTACTTCCACCTCTATGGTACCGAATTAACCGTACAACTTTTTTAAAATTGTTAAAAACTCTGACGTGGAACCTCCTTGGTATACTTTTTTTTAAATTTGCTTTGCGCGCTTTTAATTTTTTTGTTATCTGTGCGCGCGCTTTTTTCTTTTCACGTAAAATTTTGAAAACTTTATTATTGGTTAAAACAAGAAACTAAAAACAAGTAAAATGAGAGACTCATCTGGTCATCAACCAAAAAAAACTAAGGTTTTCACAGCATCTGAAATTGTAAAGTTTCTTAACGAAGTACCTGATTCCGTATATTTAGCGGCAAAAGTAAGTCAATTATTGATGTTCATAGGCATAATTTATTATGCATGTTCATCAATTGTATTAATGTATCTACTATAATACCTTTACGTTACAGGTTGTTCTTATTATTGGTATGAACGGAGCATGTTGAACTAGGGAACTTAATGTCAAAAACATCGAGAAACATTCAGATGATTTATTGTTAATTTATTTACCTAATACAAAGACAAAAAGAGACCGCAACTTCGTCATTCGGAAAGGAATACGTAAAAATTGTTGAGTAAAAAACTCCTAATAAAAGTATCTTGTGATCGTAAATGTTTTTTTTAATTTAGTCATTTCCTCGCTGAGGGGGAATGAAAAGTTACGTGACGTGAGTTACTCGAGTGCAAAGATTTTCGACCTTGTGCTCTTTTGATTCCCTCGCTGACGCTCAGGATTCTAATTGTTAAATCACGAGCGCAGCGAGTGATTTAAATTTAGAATACTTCGCTCGCTCGGTCATACAAACCGAGCACGCGGTAAAAAAGCAACTTTGCACTCTTGTATTACAAAATATATTATAGTCATACTTTGGTAGGTAGGTATACAGTTTTTGACTACGGATACTCTGCTTCAGACTTCAGGACTTTTCTTTATTAATTATTATAATTTTCAGATAAACGATTGAAAAGAGCTTAGATAGGTATTTAGAAATTATGTGAAATAATAAAATAGAAAAAAAATACCGATGAAAAAAGGAGGTTTCCCTTTTGATCGTAGGTATATATTTTTCTTATCTAACCGGTTATAAAATAAAATAGGTAGGTACTTACTTACAGAAGCGTTCACAGATTTAGCCTTGTCTGTGCGATCGCCCTCGTACTCATTGTTTTGTTTAAAAGATGTGCTCTATTCTATGAGTGGTTATGAATAAAACAGCTGTTTAACCTCGATGGCGCAACACAACACATGCAGTAAGTAGGTACCTATAGTACCTACCGCGTGACCAATTGACGACAGATGTACATATTGCAGATCATTTTATAACTAGAGCTTCGTTATAAATAAAAGAGGTATTATAAGTATCGGGAAACCAGCAGGGTGATTCACTTATCCGATACCGAAACCGAACCGAGTGCGCTACCGAAAGGAAAAGGAACCGATCGAAAGTCAATTCCGTTTTACAAAACCGACTGGAAAGTATCTTCGTAAATCTTCGGGATCTACCGAGTAAGGAACCACCTACACGTTAGTTGGACAGTAAAATAGAGCATAAATTACAGATCTAACTGTTTACGAAGATAGTTTCATTTTAGTGGTTTATTGTAGTAAAAATATTTACCCATATAATCTGTTGAAAAGTTAATATGCATAAATTTAGCTAGCACACTTCGTAAACATTTCCCATATGTGCCTCCAGTGATGAGTGATGTAACTTGAGTTTTAGCCATTTTGAGATTTTTACATTTAAATAATGAGAAACAAAATAACGATTTTTTTCGTCTTACTCACGTTCTTCTATGTTCTATAGTTTGGGAGATAATTTTGTGAAAAGTGATACAAGTGCACTATTTTTGCAATAACAAAGTGGTAATGAATATATTTCAAGTTATATCTCCGATTTCATCTACTCAAATATAATCAGTATTTTGTGGTTGGTGGTACAGTTGTGATTATAATCATTTTCACATAAAAACACCTTTTTTTTCTTGAATTTCATTATACGTTACTGATATATTACTTTTCACGATTTTTTACAATATTTGCCATTTAAATTATATCTAAAAATACATAGATTATTTTTTTAAATGTAAGCAAAAAAAGTACTTTGTGTTATAGTGAGCTTTGAAATCTTAACGCCAATCAATATCAGGCCTAATAAAACCTTAACCACACGTCCGCCCTTGACAGCTGAAAAAGCGTCGAACGTCCGCGTCCGCGATCCAAATAGAATCGCGTCGAGCGCTCACTACTGATACCTACTAAACGTCTATTTTCTAGTAAACTATTGAACCATTTTCTATGAAAAAATAGCATCATATAGTTAAAACTATAAAAAAATAAAATATCTGAAAATTTTGATTCAAATATTAACACAAAGTATATAAAAAAAAATTCGAACTTGGCAATATGTGTTAATTTTAGGTATTTTTTTGGTTTAAACACTTTTTTACGGAACATCTCTGAATATTTCTTATTTTTACCTGCATATTATTAAACTAGATTATATAAGCTTTGATTTGATACCAAAATATAATTACTTGAAAAGTACAGTGTTTTTTTTTTTTTTATAAAACGAAGTAAGAAGACGAGCAAGACGCTCTCCTGATGGTAAGAGAAAACGCTGCCCATAATTAGCACAGTGCTACCCAGTGCACTGCGCCAACGCTTTCTACTTGAGAGTCATAAGATGTTAAGACTCTACTGCCCAGTAGCACAATAAATCAAAACAAAACACCCATTCGTGTATAAATCTTCAGCGCCTAGAACAAAATCCTGAGAATGGAAATATTAAATCAATGAATTCAAACTATTTTTGTTTATATTTTTTAATTTTAGGTATACGTAACTAATCATGTTGAACTGTTTTTCTAAATTTACGTTGTATTTTAATAAAATAATTGTTGATTGAAATTAATCATGGAAAAATATTACGGAAACGCGGCAAACGCGACAAAAATTTTACATGTCGACTTTAAGACATGTAAAATTGTCCTGATTTTGTTTATTTCCTTAATATCTGTACCAATTCCGAAAGATAGTATCATGAGGATCATAATAATATATAATTTTAATAAAAAAAGGTGAATTATAAACATTTTAAACGCAGATTTCACTGGCACGCATGAAAACTTCGAAACTATAATTTAAAAAAAAAAATTAAAATTTTGCCAAGAGCTTAGCTTCAGATTTAATGACCACAGATTTAAAACGTTTATTACAAAGCCATTTACAACCATATTTACGCAAATTTTCAGTGTTTTCATGGATAAAAACATGTTTTAAAAGTAGTAAGTCTCTAAAGCCGCCATAGCGGCTGTAACGTTAAACTCAACTTTTTTTCGGACCGCTATAGCGGTCGGGACGTTTGAGTGGTTAAAACCTAATGGCTAATGTGTAATGGGGCAATTTTTATCTAAAGTCCAAAATTAGGGACATATTCTTTAAAAAAGTTTAACAGTAAACCTATAAATCGAACATTTATTCAACAAATATTTATAAAGAAATTCATTCGTATTTATTTTCATATTTATGTACCATTAATTTATATTATATAGTATGTATTAAATTAATTTTCAATTGAGTTTTAGTAATAACTCTGCCTACCATCTAATCTCCTTTCTTTTTACAAGCTTTATATTACTTTCACCTGTCTGTTGTCTGTCTGTCTGTAATCAAATCTTGCAAGTTTAATTTGACCCACTTCCCAGTTTCCAATTGAGCTGAAAATTTGCATGCGTGTGTAAATCGGATGACAATGCAATATTTTTATGACATCGAGCTGATCTGATGATGGAGCTGGAAGATGGCCATCTCCGTCATAAAACAACGCAACCCCATCGAGTTTGGGCTCATTTGATTCCTCTTGACGAGTACTTTATGATACAAGACGATAATAATAATTAAAGCTTGTTTTTAAAAAGTATTTTTAAAATTTCACTTGTTTATTATATTATTTTAATGTAATGTTACTCGCACACCTCATTAAATGCAGTCTGTGCCTATAAATGTAATGACACTTAGCATGTATTATATAAAAATGTGTGTAATTGTTAGTAAAGGTGCATTATGTTGGCATGCTTTAATAAATAAATAAATAAACAACTTGCTCAATATTGAGATATCTGCAAACTTGGACAATATTACTAACAACATAATTTAATAGGTAAATGATTTTTTTTAAATAAATGATAATATCAAGATGGTTTTTAGGGTTCCGTAGTCAAATGACAAAAAACGGAACCCTTATATATTCGTCATGTCTGTCTGTCCGTCCGGATGACACAGCCACTTTTTTCCGAAACTATAAGAACTATGCTGTTGAAACTTGGTAAGTAGATGTATTTGGTGAATCGCGTTAAGATTTTTACACTAAAATAGAAAAAAAAAAACATTACACTTTTGGGGCTCCCCATACTTAGAAGTGAAAAAAAAATTACTTGTATTAATATGTACATTGTTGATGATTATTGATTGGATAAAATTATCGTTGGTGCGGATACAACTCACTGGTTTTTCATAAATTACTTAAATAATGAAATAATTTTAAGAAAAACTGTAATGCGGAATGATAAAAACTCTTTTAAGTAAAAGTTTAAGTAAAAGCTAATGTAGCACACATAGTTCGTACACGAGATTTTTTTGAATCTTGTTTTTCTCTCCTGGGAAAGGGCGATTTTCGACTTATATCACTCATGACAGGAGCCCCAGTCATTCACTGTCAAGCATCAATCATCTTTGTCAACTCAAATTATAATTTGTCTATGTCAATCATCATTGTTTTCAATCGACGGATTTTTATTTGCTATTTTATCTAAATTTTAAAATTATGAATAAAGTTACTTTTCCTACAATTCCTTCCTGTTCATATTATCCGTAATGAGTATTAATTTGATTTAAAATTGTTCGTATTCTCAGAGCACACGAGTAACCACTTTTGTGTCGGTATATTACTTGTGAGATACCTAAATTGTTTTTTCATGCGATGGCCAAGTCGTTCTATTAATATAAAACATAAAAGATTTGATCGATTTGGTAATACATGGATCTCACAACTTTTACGGTAGATGAACTGCGAGCTGCGACACTTGGTCTTTTTACAGTTATGGTTTGAAGGCACATTTCTTTCGTTATTGTATAATTGAAAAAGCACGAGAAGATAATGGTTTTATACAAGTTTTTCACTTAATTTTCACACTTTACTTTCATGTGTCCGTCTGTCTGTCTGAGCTGAAATTTTGCATGAATAATAATGAAAGCTTGCTTTAAAAAGTTTTTTTAAATTTACTTGCTAATAATTTTAGTTACTTTAATTAGATGTGATGCGTAAGCATTTAGTTCCATATTTATATTGTAGGTATATTTTACAGCGCTATCGTATTAGGATTATTTATGTAAAAGTAATGTTTAGTTTGATATATAAAATAAATTTAGTTCTCATTTACAACGTTTTTGCACAGAAGATCCATTGGAAGCTTCTTTGGAGCGGCAAGCTGCTCTCGAAAGAGTGGCAGATGGTGAGCAGAACCTTTCCAAGGCCATCACCGAGGGGTGCAATAATCTATCAACAAATCTAGCAAATGCGCTAGGGAATATATCAAGAACTATTAAAAAGTACGCGACTTATCAAGAAGAGGCTTTAAAATGAAAATCGGTACACACATTGGTACAGCTTACATTTTGATCATTAAGCTGTTTGTAAATGTCTTAAATTAGATTAATATTCATTGTCTCAGTTCAGTGCCTTAAAAAGCACCTCAAATAAGCCAATAAAACCTCAGTATAATTCTTAGCCTTTTATTTTTACTGCAACAAAATGCAAGTAGGTACCTAATTTTTACTGAGTTTTAAAACTACTACTTATACGCACGCAAAGTAACAATACTTAACATGTTTGACGCACTAACCTACATTATGTTATGCCCGGGTCTAAGCTACCTCTATACTCTATACTAAATTTCAATTGAACGGATGACCATCCGTTCAAGTGTGAAAGAGCAACAAAAATACATTATACATACATTCTTTAAAACTTTAGCGTTTGTAATATTAGTAGAATATTATATCGTATACAACCCTGCAGATAATTTATAATAATCTATTAATTATGGCTACTCGGGCCTGTAATCCTCTTTATAATAGGGAATTATTTTCTTGGCTTTCCATAGGTTCTGCGATCGAGTCATCACTGCTGGTATCATATTCGCAGTTAGGCCATTTTTTAAGCACATATTGTGTAGGACAATAATATGCACAATACAATATGCCATGCATTGTGTTGCACATGCAATAACAATTCTTCCACATTTTTCTGGTGCATACTCCAGCACGGGACTTTTGTTTAGGCATCTAAAACGGCTCTTTAAAACTCCAAAGCAGTCAACTGAGTTGCAAGCCTGAAAGCAAAGTACTAATTTAATGTAAAATGTAAACTAATAAAACAAAAAAATATATATAATCGTACGTATAGCCCTAATATCGGCTAACGTCTCTTGCGTGCTTGAGCCTCCGGGTCTGAGTAGATCCGACAGTAAGAGGCCGAAAGAGCTGACTCTGGTGCCTTGGAAGAACGGGAAGTGCTTAGTGTGGGACGCTACTTGTGCCTGCACTGTCGCCGCCAGCCACTTGACGTACCATCCACTCACCGTCAGCAGCCGCGGAAGACGCCACTTTGAAGAAGAGGCTTATGTACGCCATGGCATTTCGTCCACGTTGCCGTAGAGACCATGGGCAGTTGGGGCAGTGAAGCGCGCGGTTTCGTTAAGGAGATCGGTCTGAGGATCTCAGAAAAGAGCGGTGACTCCCTCTCCGGCTCACTGATCTTTATTTCCATTTTACTGTTAAATTCAGGTATTGAAGTAGATAAAAATCATATTTACGTTTATTTATATTAAACGTAAATATGAAAGCAAGAATGACAGGATTTCGGTATCGAATCAAGTGAATCTATCAAAATGACTCTTCCGAAACGAAAAGGCACCGA
Source organism: Hemithea aestivaria (assembly GCA_947507615.1). NCBI lineage: Eukaryota > Metazoa > Arthropoda > Insecta > Lepidoptera > Geometridae > Hemithea > Hemithea aestivaria. The sequence goes on from OX382323.1 coordinate 11,365,478, forward strand.
TCGTAACGTCGAATGCAATTCACAAAACCGATTGGTATGGATCATCGGCAATCTTCGGGTCCTACCGAGTAAGGCACCACTTACACGGCATTTCGGCAGTAAAATTGTGATATAAAGAGGTAATATTATTATAATGACATATCAGTGCCATTGATTGTCAGTACGAATAATAAATGTCAGTTTCAGCCAATTTTATTGGAAATTTTAGAATGTACAATTTATTAAAGAAATTTAGATTTTTTAAGAGAAAAAGAGCAGTAGAGTAATAATTGAATTGGAACATCCTAATCTTGCAAGGGGCCGAGGTTTCGGACTCTAACATGACGTGTAAAAGAAAGTTGGACGACTAGTAGAGAAATAAAATACGTCTTGTTAATATTTTGATTCCTTGGAGTGTTGATGTGAGATGCTGCCTGTGCTAAAACATACAAGCGTCCGCTCATTTACCAAAAGCATCAAAGGTGACCGGCACAGCCGCAGAGGACGAGGAAATGATTCTAGCAGAAGACGAGTGTGATACACAACAAATTTCTTCCGTTCCCAATAGGGACCATTTGACTCTTGGGAATGGACGCATTTATTTTATAAAGGCTGTTATCCGTTCAAGCATCAAGATCCGTTGCAGTATTTTTAAAATTTATGTATTCATAGGGACAAACAGACAAGTGACAACACAAACAACTTTGTTTTATACCTACTGTGTATGTATTATGTTAATATGCCCCTTTAATAACTCAAGTTTTTTACTTTAAATTATTCAATTAGGTAAACCTACTTATTTATAATGTATCCCTTAAATTGAATTAAAAATAATATAATGATAATGAACACTCTTTATTTGCTTTTGTTATTTATTGTTGTCCTTCATTTGTACTTATAGTACGTACGTACTGTTAACTGTTACAATTATCTTACTAATATTATTATAAATGTGAAAGTTTGTAAAAATGTAAGGTTGTATAGATGTGTGTTTGTTACACTTTCACGCCTAAACGGCTGGAACAATTGAGCTAAAATTTGTTACAGTATAGACCCTGGAATAACACATAGGCTACTGAAAAGCGAGCAAAACCACTGGGCGCAGCTAGTGTGTGTATGTATATGTAATACGCATTTTGCGGCTAGCCAGACGGCAGATTGTCCGGCTGTCCGTGGGACTTGGGACACGGTTGTAAAATTGCGGCTAGCCGGACGCGTAGGTACTGTGTAGGATATCGCAGCATCCGGCTGTACGACGTCCGCACTACCGTGCGAACAAAGACTGCGGTTTTTTACATTGGTCCGCACTGCGGTCAACTGCAAAGTGCGTATTTAATTTTACACGACATTTAAAAGTTAAATATGCTTTTAACTCATTATAATAGTAATTGAAGTATAGTACGATATTTTTAATTTATCACACATATTAAAACCGCATTAAATAAGCGAGAATAGCATTAAAATATGTATTTTTTAAGTATAAAACTTTGATTCGAAAGCATTCCGCGGATCAATTTGTGCCGGAAGAAAATATGCCATTGCACCGATTTTTACGTCATAAATCCTCGACTCGGTTTCAAATACGGATAAGTGAATAGCCATCATATCGATAGATACGTCATTTCATTTCGACGTTTTAAATTGGCACGGCGCGAACCGCGAATCGGTTCCCAACCGAATACTTTATATTCGGAAGCGAATAAGCGTCGGAAGAAAGTCTGTCATTGTACTGATTTAATCAATGTCAAAAACCATCGACTCGGTATAAAATTCGCATAAGTGAATAGCCATCGTACCGATTTGCACGTCACTTCATACATTTATAGCGTATCAAATCGGTTCGGTCTCGGTTCGGTCTCGGCTCGGTTCCCTGACGGATACTTGAATAGCTCAAAATCGGGAGCCGTTGTTAAGTTCCTTAACCATCGGTTCGGTTCCCAAATACGGATAAGTGAATAACCCTGCAGGAAGTAGTGTGGGATAGTCAAATCAAATTAGCAATCACACTTGGAATTAGATTAGCTGAAGTTTTCAGCGTTCAAAGTTGTTCCAAATGTGTCTTTTAAAATACCTAATACATATCTCTTAACATCAGGAGAGCGTCTTGCTCGTCTTCTACTTCATCACATAAAAAAAAAACATATATTCGTTGGGTCGTAAGCTATACAATTATATTCAATAAAATATTTGCGATAAGGTATGTACCTCGTTTTCTTTTTTTTATTTGCGACTAATTTTATTTAAATCGGATTTTCATGCACTTAGCCGTGTTTTCAATAGAGATTTGAGTAATGTGAAAACTCAAAGTCTCATTCAAAAAGAGCTTTTTTGATTCTTTGTTTTATTTGGGAATATGACAATTCGCACTAACATTTGCACAAAGAAGAGCTGACCTATTAGCTCTATAGGATCTTTTACACATAACCACCTCGAAGGAAAACGTCAAAATTCCTTCATCAAATACTTAGCTATTACGAATACTTTAACGCATTAAAATTTCATGTAAAGTTACGAAATGCTTTTGCCCTTCCAATGGCGCTTATGATTAAGAATATTGCCCGTATTTGGAGTTATCATAAAATAAATCAATTTATTTATTAAGATCAACACTGTACAAGGTAAGTAACATAAAAAGGTTGAACCAATTGACGGTTACAAATTAATTGGCGCCGACCGATCGTGCGTGTTGATGCCCACTCTTGCAAATATTGCTGATTTATCATTGACTTACAATAATACTTCTGGCTATCGCGACTGCCCCTTAAAACGACTGTAATGAATGAGGAGTAAAGCAGCTCATGAAGTTTAATTGCTCACGGCTAATTTAAATATACTTAATATAATCAATTTATTCATGACTCCAATATTTGTAACCAATTATATAAACTTAGTATTAAATAGTAGTAGTTAATGAATCGAAACAAGATTCTATGTCTATGTTTTAATTCGGGTTTAAGAAACACTTTTGGGTCAAATACGCACATAACAAACATAATGTTTTGTTAAATTCTATTTTAATAATGACTTTATCGTTCGTTCAAAATGGCGAGGAAACTCAGAGAGCTTAATTTTTTGTCGGAATTCAAAGTCTTTCAAAGCAGATCAATATTACCTCGAATTTTCTTCCAAAATGAGAAGTCCAGTAATATTAATGCTTTATCGTTCCTGATAATTAAACTACGAGTATTCCCACTGGATCCAGAACGAATGATTGGTTAATTAATGAGTCTACCTCGTGATTCTACTGATCGAAATTAATTGCAAATGACTAGATCGTTTTCAAGGCACTTATCGTACGTAATTAAATCTCAAGCAGCGGTTATTTGCATAAAATTGGAAATTTGAGATAATGATAATGTAAAGCAAAGAATTAGGTAAAAAATTATATTAATAGTATAAGCGTGAAAACTTGTATGGATGAATAATAATGAATGAATGTTCGATACATTTTTACGCCTAAACGGCTGACCGAATAAGGCTGTGCCTCGAATTTGGTGGAGAAACGCACTTTTGTATGGAACAGAAACCAATAACCGAAAGCAGAAGAAGAATTACATAGATAATATGCCTACTTACAAGTTAGTTCAATGTTGAAAATACTTTCTAAGATGAACTCATAATAAAAAAACTATACTTTCATATTGATAGACCGAAGTCTAACAAGAATATACTGTTTGCTTTTCCACTGTTGAAACTAATAGAGGCATCATTGGGGATCACTAGTTAATTAGATATTAATTAGTTATGCAAATTTGCGAACTCTCAGTTAGAACTGAAATTCGCATTGTACATAATAGTTAGGTGCTTTCCAAAGGTATGTAATTTATCATCCTTATAAGGATAGTTGCCGTGAATACGTAATTTTCTATGAAAACTTTAACTACGTTGATTTTCCTTCACTTATGAAAACAAAACAGCTGTTTTAACTGATTTCGTGTATTTTGATACTTCAATACAGTAAGTTTATTTATCTGTCTTTATTACACAGCTAGCTGTGCTCAGAGGTTCAAACCGCTGAAAAGTAGCCTACGTATTATTCCAGGGATTTATATCTCCTACGAATGAATGTATTCGTATATAATATCTACATAATATTAAACTATTAAACCAAACATACGCACTACAGCCATCCATTCTGTCCGCCATCGGACTGCTTTACACGGATAGATAACCGAAGTTGCCTTAGCATAAAGTATTTGTACCAAAACTACGACCTATCCAAATATTCAGTCCGAATGACAGATTCGGATCGAATGAAACGTGGAAGCGCTTAGTCATTTTTTGATTTAGTATTTTAAGTTTAATACCTATATACATTTCACATCACTATGCATACTATGTTGCCACTGAGAACTAAAGTGTTTTATGGAGTATTGTTATTGCTCCACTTATGTGGGAAATAGTATCCTGGCGTCATCCATCTCGATACACATCTGTGGTGATTTCCTATATCTAACACGATTTCCTGCGAAGCGTCAACATGTCAGATACATAGGACGTGGTCTGTGTTTGTAGTGCTCGGTGTAAGCTTCGTATATTCGAGAGGTAAACTTTGATATACGCCGACGGTGTTGCAACTTTCGGTTAACCATGAAATTAGTATGAATTTCACTTCAATATCGAACGTTATGCAGTGTTTGGACATTCGCAGACAGCTGGACTCGATTCTCTCTGTTTAGTGCAGTTATAGGATTATTTGCCTTTTAGAATTTACCAGTATTTCCGTTTTCGAAAGTATCGTTCTACAATAGGCGATGTAGTGGTTTAGAGTATAGACTAGAGATTGTGTGCAACTCTCTAGCTCAAACTTAATGAAAAATTTTATAATGTTATAATTTCGTATAATTAACTTTTTGAAAATGTTTCACGGTAAAGTTCTAGGTAACTTTATTTTTATTATTTTTAAAGGTATTTCCAGTTTGTCATCATATATAACAACATTACAACTTACAACCGTAAAAATATCTACATTATTGTTTAAATAAACCCTTTGCCATTTTTCAAAGTATCGAACTGGGAATACTTTTAAAAATATTTTTATAATATTGTACAGTCAACTACAAAGAGATGTATCCATGTTAGGCTTACAAAATGAAGTAAATTTTCATTTGCCACAATGAACCACCCTTGGTTCGTGATATTTCTAGTAGCAATCAAACTTTATATTATCATCGACTCGTTTAATATGCAATAATGATGTATCCTACTACTTTTCCTTAGGTGATACATAATAATAGCATTTAAAATGAATCGAATATAGTATAAGATTTGGTGGATACTAAAAATGTCACGAAGGAAGGGTAAATAATTTTTGCATACTAAATGTTCCTTCATTTTGTAAGACATGGATGCATCTCTTTGTAGCTGACTGTACCTCTATAGCTAACACGTAGTATTGACCACCCCGCCCGTGCGCCTGCATTCAATCCGCAATATTATGGTACATATAAGATTACTTTTAACCGCGACCGTGATATCTATCTAACTAGGTATTCCTTGCAAGTATGTAATAAATAGGTACGTATGTATGTATGTAGTTACTTTTAGATTCTGAGACTGCCAAGCTAGTACAGGTAATTAAAAATGATTTACCCACTGACTTGAATTATAGTGCCATCCAACGTGGCAATGCTGCCAGCATTTTGGGCACGCTACCATGTGACTGTGACAGTGGTTTGGATTACTTGGATTTTCTTTAGATTGGCGTGTAGTCGATGTATGGTTAAAACGAGTGTTCTCGACTACTGTAATAGCTGTAGTATTGTTTGGTTATTATTTTAACAATAAAGACATTTGCTACTAAAAAAAACTTGAAATCAATTTTTTAGTACAAATATTCATGGGACAGTTACCTACATAACTAAAACCATACCACCTACATTTACTTTATTAAAACAAAAGTCTATATTATATAAAAATTTAATAAAATATAAAAAATAATTAAATTAAATTTTAGTACCTAGATAATTAAAAGGTTTGATTGTTTTCCAATTCATATTGCTTTGCACTGAGTAGAAGACACTGCTAATACATTTTCGGGTTTAATATCAGCTTATTATGTACAATGATGGGGAAGGATGAGTCACCAAGCCACAGCCCCTCCCTAGCCCCTTGGCTTCACTCGCCCTGTCTGGGAGCCCGTTTGGCGCTCCCTTTACCACGGCAAGATTATATTATTTGATAACAAATACTCATCATATTGTTTCAATTAAAATTTTACAAGCTGCGCCTTATTTCACATAAAATAAGGGTTTTTTTTATGTGATGAAGTAGAAGACGAGCAAGACGCTCTCCTGATGTAAAGAGATAACGGCTGCCCATAATCAGTACAGTGTTACCTAGGAATTCACAATTATGTGAAATTCTAGGAGCACTGCACCAACGCTTCTTACTCAAGAGTCATAAGAAAAAAAAAAGTAAAAAAAAAGTTCTCAAGATATATTTTCAAGATGATTTAATTGAACTTAAAACATTTGTAGCTATCTGCTATAGAAATAAGACTAAGAATAATCAGATATTATATTAAACTATAATGTTTTGGTAGAGTTTTTACACACATTATACTCACAACTGGTTCCCGTTGGGGGAGGCAGACTCTATTTCCCTCCACTTGGTAAGATCCTGACACACCTCCTGCGCTTCTTCGACTTTCATCACATTCTTTTTTTTTTTTTTATGTGATGAAGTAGAAGACGAGCAAGACGCTCTCCTGATGTTAAGAGATAACGCTGCCCATAATCAGTACAGTGCTACTTAGGATTTCATAATGATGTGAAATCCTAGGTGCACTGCACCAACGCTTCTTACTCAAGAGTCATAAGATGTTAAGACTCTATGGCCCAGTAATTACGCTAGCTACAGTGCCCTTCTACCGAAGCACAGTAATGTTTGCACATCACTGCTCAGGCGGTAGAATAACTGGCACTGTTGGGGTACCCACCTAGACGACCTCAACGACCAAAGGAAGTCTACCCCCGGTACCCCCGGTCTTCTTAGGAAGTCTTTTGTTTTTTAAGCGTTCCTACATCTAAACTCTCTTGTTAAGTTTATGTTTTTCTTATGCTAATTAAAACACTAATTTCCTATTGCTTTGTAGTAATAATTATAGCATGACATAAGAGTAGGCGACCTAACAAGATCAAAACTTAATTAAACTTAGAATAACTAGACACCTATTATATTCGACAGGTAATTAGAAAGTGACTAGTTTAAACGGAACTAGCAAATTACTTGAATGCCGGCAATAGGGATGTTGACAAGATAAAAAATATATAATTAGTTCGTATTTTAATAACAAAAAATATAAGTATTTTTATTTGTGAATAAAATTGCTGAGATATTATAATGCTTATAAGTTTTGAGTGAGGATGCGTTAAAAGCACTCAGTCCGCGGGATGCACTATTTGACACATTTTGAAATATAAATTCAATAAATTAACAAAATGTGTCAAATAGTGCGAGCGAGAGAGCGAGAGCGTCCCGTGGACTAAGCACCCAAAATGTACCCGAGCTCGGCCAGTGACGTCACGCCAAAGTACCTTTAATGCATTTTATCTCACACGTGTTTATCAAATTTACAAAGAAAAAAATACGTGTCCAATATATAGGTATTTTAATATTTAATCTACTAAATAGACAAAAACATTTTTATTCAACATCCCTACTAATTGGTAATAGATTTAACAAGGTACAGTCGTGATAAGCATGCCCAATACATAACAGAGAGCTGGTGTTAAGACGTTCATTCACCTCGAGTCAGATGGAGGGAGGAAATGGCAGGGAGACGCGGGAGGAGGAGGGTGGCAAAGCGCTGTATTGCATCGAGCTATACTCTAATAGACGTCTAATATAGGACGTAGTTCAATATATTGTCACTAATTTATAAAAAGCTTTCTTTTGGAAGCTTTACGGAAAAACTTTACGGTTAACGGAAGATATCATTTTTAGCAACAAGACCGAAAATTGTAACACTTCATAATATATATTGCAAGAATCTTTAAGTTTTATTGTAATGTGAAGTTTCAATAAAGAGTTGTGGTATCTTTCTAACCTAAATGTTAGTTTTATCAACTCTGGTTTACGCACTAATCATTCAGTAAAGCAGAGACCAATCGGCATTCAATTCAAGCTCATCAGTAAAACAGAGCACCCGCGCTCTACAAATTGTGGCACATTTTTGCATTGTGAATAAATAGAAAAATATACTTTCCACAGACAATGCTATGCGCATTGTCTTTTGTATTGAGATATCCATGAGAGACGGTAATTCATACCATCGCATTAGACATTCGACATTTTACCAATCTTATCATAAACTAGCTTATGCTCGTGGCTTTTAACTTAAAAGAAGAGCCCCAAACCCTGTAAAAAAGTATATTTTGAAAAAATAAAAGACTAGCGATTTCGATTTTTGAGATTTTTTCGGGCGTGCGTATCTAATATAATTGGATTTAGCTGTCTACGGGGTAAATCGTCGCTGTCGTTAAGCGACGCAACGTCACGCGACTCCGCGATATTTCCGATCTAACTCGGAAACGTCTAGCTTCAACTGAATTGAGTTTCGTAATATATACAAGTGAAATTTAAAAAATACTTTTTAAAAACAAGCTTTAATTATTGTTATCATCTTGCATCATAAAGTACTCGTCAAGACGAATCAAATGAGCCCAAACTCGATGGGGTTGCGTTGTTTTATGACAGAGTTCCTTTGGCCACCTTCCAGCTCCATCATCAGATCAGCTCGATGTCATAAAAATATTGCATTGTCATCCGATTTACACACGCATGCAAATTTTCAGCTCAATTGGAAACCGGGAAGTGGGTCAAATTAAACTTGCAAGATTTGATTACAGACAGACCGACAGACAGACAGACAGACAGACAGACAGACAACAGACAGGTGAAAGTAATATAAAGCTTGTAAAAGTTAGCGGATGCAGACATTGAGCCAAACTCACTTGTCCTGACTATTTCTGCCTTGACGACAACATGAAAGATACGTTTTATGAAGCCTAGTTAATGTCAAAACGGCCACAAAAAGGAAAACAACTAATTTTTCAACGTGCTATTGCTAAAAAGAAGAAGTGAAAATCTGACTATTAATTTCGCGACATTATCGACATTTCTAAAAATTTATGTATTTGTTTGGATGTCTTAAAGAATTATCCTACGTGAATATTACAGGGATATCAGGGGGGAATATCGGGGGGTTATCCCAGGGATTCAACAAAACATACATGCAGAGATCTAATAAAAGAAAAAAGGCTGACGCAAACTACAACTGGCCGCACTGGAACGCATCCTATAATAAATATCCGCCTACGTACATTTTATATGAAAATAGGAAGGAACGCACACTGCAGGCGGGTAATATAACCGCCAAAGTTTGCGATACAAAACCCACAGCGCTTATTTTAAATAGTTCAACATTTTTGATAAAACCAGTTTAGTGTAAGTTAAAAAAAAAAAACACTTTAAAAACAAGCTTTTTTATATTATTACCAACTAGCACCAAAGTAGGTACTCGTCAAGACGAATCAAATGGGTTCTCATCAACTCGATGGGTTTGCGTTGTTTAATTACGGAGTCCGGAGTTCCTATGGCCACCTTTCAGCTCCATCACCAAATCAGCTCCATGTCATAATAATATTGCATTGTCATCCGATTTATATGTACATGCATGCAATATTTCAGCTCAATCAGAAACCGGGAAGTGGATCAAATTAAACTTGCACAATTTGATTACAGACAGACAGTCAGACAACAGACAGGTGAAAGTAAATAAAAGCTTGTAAACAGACAGCCAATACGGTTCGCGAGACGCCACTGCGGCGAACCTATTGAACTTGAACAAATAACCGCTGCACTTCAACCGAGAACTTTCTCTTGTTTTCAACGAGCGTGAACAAATAATGGCTAACCATCTCTCTGATGCATTAGTTATGTGCGTGAGCGCGTGACGTCACATCTCCTCGCTTTAATGCCATGCAGTGATTAATGTCTGTACTTGGAATCGATAAGATTCTGATATAGAATGGAATATAATAGATACTTTATTGCAAACCACAAATATGTATACAATATTAACTTACAGATCTAGACTTTATAATATATGTTAGGTTAACAATCGGCGGTCTTATCGCACTAGAGTTAATCGTCTCTGATGTGCGTGAGCGCGTGACGTCACATCGTCCCGGTTTAATGCCATGCAGTGATTAGTGTCTGTACTTGGAATCAATAAGATTCTGATATATATTGTTATGCGATAAGGCCGCCCATTGTGCACCATTATATATTGTATATAAGATTGTCATTTTTACCTAGTTCAAATTCATAGTCTCATCATCATTAGCCTATATTCGTCCACTGCTGGACATAAGCCCCCCATGGCACGCCACTCAACTCGATCATCCGTCTTTCTCCGCCAACCGCTCCCAGCGACCCTCCGGATATATCATCGCCCTATCGTCCTATAGTCTTAATATAGAATATTTGTATTGTATTGTATTGTTAAAAGCCGGTACTTCACTTCAATATTAGATATTATTCTAAAATTAATTTTATTTAAACATATCATTCCAAAAATTTAAATTTTTATTCATTCAAAGGTTGGCAACGAATGTCTCTGGTAGGTATTGCCAGTATGTAGAGGTATTTAAAACGGCGATGATGGACCGTCAGCTTTTTGCCTCCTGTAATTTAATACGTACATTATTTTATTTCAAACATAAAAAAATATCGCCCAAAAATTCGGCGGAACAAGGACACAGTTATTGATGTTTTTGCCACTTCACAGGAAAGCCATTTTAATATATTCTGCTAATATTAATTTTTGCAAATTTGATTTGATGTGCTCAATATTTTCCGCGCAATATCTAAAGAAAGTACGACCGTCAAAGATCGTATATGTTTAGTGATGTGCATGACAGAGGCGCCTCGCTTATCGATAGACGAACAATAAAAGGTCAACCCTTGCCCTGGGCTCGGCCAGCGAACGCGCAAATGCGTCTGCGACAGGTATTACTTAGTAAACTAGGATCGGCCCTTCATTGTATTTTCTACCAGAATCAGACGAAGCGATGGCAGACAAATAGCTAAAATGAGTTCAAAGTAGATGAATACTATTTTTACACCAAACAAGAAGATGAATACTACTGATAGATGAATACTATTTAAAATTATTAGCACAATCTTTACTTTGGTAGAGATCTTAAAATTTAATACGGCAATGAGGGTTATCCCTTCTAATAAAACAAATCATACAAGTGTTAAAAAACATAAGCTCGCTATCAATAAGCGAGGGCGAGACACAAGTTTTAGTAAATAACTTGAAGACCGCTTGACCGATTTCGATAAAATTTGTATGAGAGTATCTGTGAAGTTATTTACCCCTTTAAACAAAAAAAATTCAATTCGGTTCAGGTGTCAACGACTAATTGGGGAACATGTTTTATCTAAATATATAAAAGAAAAGAGTGACTGACTGATCTATCAACGTACAGCCCAAACCCCGGAACGGAATGAGTTGAAATAGGTTTCATGATGTAGACCTCCGCTTAGAAAGGATTTCAGTACGCGAGCACAAGCTAGTTATAAAATATAAGAGAGAGCGCGACCAAGAAAACTCAGACGGCCATTTATACTGTGATTGACCCACAGTTCTGGCGCACGTTAACAAGCTACCATACCCATTCCTCTTTTATTTATTCCGTGGTCTGCCCCGACCGGAAGCATTCCATTAAATGTGCGTTAAAATGTCACTATATATGATGGATCACGGACTTCGCCATGATATCGAAAGTGGTTCAGTGCTTTGGAAGTTTCCACCAATAATGCAAATAGCTAAAGTGGTTGGATTGGACGCAAGTGACGCGACCAATTCACCTAATAGATGTGTATTCTGCATGATTATGTTGATGTTTACTATGTAGATACTTTTTGTAGCAAGTGCTTTTATATTATATTTATATTATCTAAATATAGAAAAGGAAAACGTAACCGATTGACTAGCTGATCTATCAACGTACAGCTTTCCGGATTAGACTGAAATAATTGACCCACAAGTTTTACGACAGGTCCGCTAAGAAATTCCTAATACATAATACAGCGATTTAGAAACTAATGATACAGCAATATAGAACACTTGTGCCATGAGTAGCTCTACTAATTATTTTAGACATTACAAATCTTTTCTTTTCGGTTGATAGTAAATAGATCCCAGTATTTTACCATTCATCACGTGGTACCAATACCAAACCTTAGCTTATTCAGAGTGAAAAAATTCCGTTAATCCGAGTTTAAAAAATCAGTGTTGCATAGGACTTCTTACCTATATAGACTAGGTAACGCTTATTACTCAAATAGACTTTATCTTATATCAGGTAGTCATATTGTTATCATTACGGCACGTGCTTATTTAGGTACCATTTATTACCATGTTTCGGAAGGCACGAAATCCTGTAGGTCCCGCGGTTGTTTCCTACAAGATATTATGTAGGAGGCAGTCGTTAGGTCATGTTGCAGGCCCTGTAGTAATCTCAGCAACCTGAAACTGCAACATATAGGTTGTGGCATATAGGTTGTGGCCTATAATTGTGATTTGACTCTGACGGTGTAAGTAGGGTAACCTGTTCTGTTGGAGTATTATAATTATTGTTATTATTATTATTATTTCCTTCCCTAAATATACTAACCATCTCCGTTCCTAAATTTATTAACCATCTCAAACAAAATGTTTCTTACTGTAAAGTTTAAGCTAGACAAACTCAACATTTCTGTCTAAAGTATATATCATAAAATCGATTACCAAACAATGTTAAGTTTGCCAGTCGCTTCCAAAGAGCTTCCAAGTGCTAAATGAGGGAAGGCACGCGGCCGTACCTCATGTTGATTTAGGCGAGTCGAGAGCTCATTAGTTAGAGACTATCGCCCCACTGCGCTTTGTTAAAATAAATTAATATGCACCAGATATCAACGCTAATGAATTCTTTAATATCAGTACATAATTTGGTGCAGCTGTATTCTCTTTTGATTATATTTAATGAGTGGCGTTACCGTTAATCTTTTCAAAAATTGATCATGATTCTTGATGATGACTCTTTTGTTTTTTATTTGTTTTAATAGGTCTTGTCCGAAGGGCGAAGTCACACGAGCGTAGTTCGAATTACACCCTCCCGATGTTTGTAGATGTAATCGATTCACGGTAAATTCGCAATTTCCATATATTTTAAAAACCCGTTATATATTTTTTTACGTAATATTATTGTTACGTATTTATTTCCTTATCTAAGCGAAGTTCAGTTTACTACACTCGTCCATACCAGCTAGGTAAATATTCTTTTCATCCCCCCACCTCGGAAAGTGTATTTTTGCGCTTCGATATCTGACTGGAAAAGTCCATATTATCCTCTAGAGAAATTCAAATTTACTTTACCCTCTAGAGACAAAAACATAATTAAACCTATTTACTTCCACCTCTATGGTACCGAAATAAGCGTACAACTTTTTCAAATTTGTTAAAAACTCGGAGTAAGAACCTCTTTGGTAATTTTTTTTTTTAATTTGCTTTGGGCGCACCATCAGCCTTGCCAGTAAGTTACTTTTGTAACATATTACATTTCTTTTGAACTATATTTACGTTAGTTGTTTAGATATAAGTTACATTTCGAGGCAATAATGTTTTTAATGAATTATATAGTACTGTAATAGTAAATAATAGTTGAGTTAATTTAGCAGAGTTAATAGAATAAGCCAATTTTTTATAACTTTATCTAGTTAGTAGCAATATTTTTTCTAAGTATTACTTTTTAGTAACTTTTTTATTAACGATTTCTCACTGTAATAAACTGAAAATGAGAAAATAATCACTAAAACGAATAGGTAGAGTGCTTTTCACGAAAGGAGACCTTTTTGCGGGACGCCACTATTGCACATTTTAAAAGTTTAAATACCTTTTTAACGCCTCATAATTTCTCATATTTAATTTCTTAATCAAAAAGGTATTTATTTTATGTAACAAATAAAAATGATTTAAAATATGAAGTCAATAATAATAGAATAAAAAATTAGTTCCGCTAAATTCCGTGGGACCTCTTTCGTGAAAAGGACTCTTAAGTAAGCGTACCTACGTAAATTAAAATTGAATACTGGTTATTTTTGAAGATAGTGCACTGGCAACACTGTGCGCATCCATGGTGAGAATAATTAAAAAAAAAAACTTTTAGCATTGAATTATTTCCTCGCTGAGGGGGGATGAAAAATTATGTGTCACACTCGAGTGCAAAGATTTTTGACCTTGTGCTCTTTTGATTCCCTCGCTAACGCTCAGGATTCTAATTAATAAATCACTCGCTACGCTCGTGATTTAATTTTAGAATCCTTCGCTAGCTCGGTCATACAAACTGAGCACGCGGTAAAAAAGCAACTTTGCACTCTTGTATAACAAATAACTATTGTTTAAACCTCCTTAGTCAATTTTTACGCGGTTCAGTAGTTCCGGATGTTATGAAACTTTCTCATTGACTTTTTCAACATCATTGTCTAACGGTACCTTGTGCAATCACTATCATTTCGTTGACGAATTTTAATAATCTTGTTTATATTTAAGAATTTTCAAAAACCATGTCGCCAAGTTGTCACTAAAAGACCGTGTTCCGACATGATTACTTTTTTAAGTATTTCATTTTTTAATTATAAAATCCGTATTGGCTGTAAGTTATGTTAAAAAATATTTAAACTTTGTTAATTAAGAGCTGTGGATTTTGTAAATAAATAAATAAAAAAAAAATTATTAATTATTGGTTAGGTTGACCACGATCTCGCGTGATTTTAAGCAACGCTAAGCAGTAGATGGTGGCGCACATTACATCTTCACCAAAATAACGGTAAATATAAGTACAAGCAGCTCAAGTTCTTTACTGAATACTTTGGCATGTGTATTTTGTGTATCCATCAATTTAAACAATAGATAAGCTCGTTCATCAGGTCCCGAGGGAAGTGTGCGTCTACTGTGACACGTATTCTCGGCTGGCGTGTACCGGAAGGCACTTCCGCCGCATGAGTCACGGCGCATATACGATAGGCGAATGAAAACTTTCTTGGATGCATGCCTGTGCCGAACGATGAAGGTGGACAGTACCGACCAATAATAACAAGTGAGTTAAATTAAAATTTTTAAAAACCCCCAACGTAACGCTTTCAAAATATGTAATTCGCGGTTTTGTGGTGGCGTCCATCTTGGATTTTAAATTTGTCATAGTGCGTTGTATTCTACTAGTCAAACCCTTTCATTTGATACCCATATTGAGGGGGTCGTGGAAGAAAAAAGTTATCCAGACAAACAGACAGACACGCCAAACTTATAACACCCCGTCGTTTTTGCGTCGGGGGTTAAAAATAAATAAATAAAATCTTTATTTGCACTTAAAATACAAGTTGATCTTAAACACTATGAACTATGAACGTTGGCAACTGCGATAGTTTGTTAAAACTGTTGTGTTGCGGTTGCCAACGCCCTCCTTCTTATTCATTTAAACAACTTACTAGGTGTGTGTGATTTTGGTGTGCGTTGCGAGTGTGTGTGTGAGTGTGTGTGTGTGGTAATTCAATGTGTGCAAAAGTGGATCCCCCAGAGTCACCAGCCTCGTAAGAGTTGGTCACCGGGAGGTAGCCAAGTGTTTGAACGTGTAAGTTATCAGTAAACGTGTTAAATGACGCCTTGTTCATACCTTAAACCTGCTGCTACCCTTACCTGTTGTTAATACCTTTGTGTTTAGTATTTACTTGTTATAAAACAACATTATATTGAATTATTTCAATCCGGCGCTTACGTCGCTGGACGCTCTCTCGCTCGCATTATTTGATACATTTTGAAATATAAATGCATAGAATAAATTTTTTGATAATTCCTCAAGAGAAGCCCTGCGCAATATTATTGCACAAATTTTAAAAGTGTATAATAAAAAGTTGCTTCCCGCGTCTGTCTGTTCCGATGTATGCTTATATCATTAAAACTACGGAACAGATTTTGATGCGGTTTTCATGAATAGATAGAGTGATTCAAGAGAAAGGTTTATATAATGTATAATACATGCATAATATAGTAGAGAAACACTGATTATTTTCTATTAAGCGTGACGAAGTGCGCGCGCGCCCACTAGTAGTTTTATAAAGCGCAGTGTCTGCAATTATTATTGAAGTGTATGGCCGATTCTTCCTGTTATTGATGACACTCACGTACAGTTTTCGTTGATTGTACTCGGTGCTGTACCCCTTCTGTTTTCTTTTTGGTGCCGACTGCCGACTTGATTTTAATCAGACTTGAAACTCATGAGGAAATGCACTTTTGACTCTTGCAGTTTTGGTATTTTTAGAGATAGATAGGTATAGCCATGCAATAGCAGAAAATGATAGGGGCTAATATAACGAAGTAAATAATTTAAACAAAAAGTTTTGAAAAATTACTTTTGTTTCCAGACCTTTTGCCAAACTATAGGTACTTTTTATTGTTCAGCTGAGAATAATAGGAAAACAAATCTAATCGAAAAGCCTTGCCTGTTAATGGGTGATATAAGATTTTTTTACTGGCAAATGACTTTATTAAGTAAAACAAACTAACACAGCAGTAAAGAACACTTTTTTATTTACTACAATCGGCCACAAACCGATCTACAGAAAACCAAGTGCTCCTAACCACTGTCAGATGGCAGAGTGCCCAGAATGCTGGCAGCATTGCCACGTTGAATGGCAATACTTATAAACGTCAGGCCAAATATACCCCAGCATTTCGATCACACGTCGTCGTCATTTAAGATTGATAAAGTTGATGATAGGCAACATTATCAACTTTAAATCTAATAATATAATAAAAATTGGTGATCATAATGAAAGTGGTGAAGATGGTGAATACTTTATTTTACACCATACTCATCTCTATCTATCTACTCAGCCCGAATCCACACACTGCTGGGTATAGGCCTCCTCATCCTCACGCCACACCTTCCGATCCTGTGCGAAACTCATCAGTTCCCTTCGACATATTTCACAATATCGTCTGACCATCGGGCTGGTGGTTTACCTCGATATCTATGCCCATGTCTTGGATACCACACTGTGGTAGCCTTGATCCACCACACTCATATTATAATCATCAAAATATATTGATACACAAGTTACTCCACGTCCCACGTATTCGAACAAGCGGCGTTCTTATCGCTCATAAAATCTTATCAAACAATATCCATATTATTAAAACAATTTACCATAGAGTTCATTTACCCTGCGTTAAGATGCTTATCTGATTCTTGCAGAAAAATAAAACAGTATTTCAAAGTAATGTGCTTTATTAAAATGGTGTAGGTGTACTATTTAAATAAATTAACTTCTGTACTCGTATTTCAACCTTTAAAACTGACTTAAAGCTTTGTTCGCGTACTTACTTGAAATGCTCAAAGCTTTTATTTATAGTTAGTTCAGTTTACAGAATGGTGTCTGGTCCAGCTCTTGCTAATTAAAACTATTAAATAAAGCCAGGAGGTGCAAAAAATTAATTAAGCTTAAAGTGCTACGATTTTTATTTTGTACTTAATTCCAATGGGCTTTCGATAATTACTGATACAATTAAATACTAGCTATTTGTGAAAACTCATAATACGTTATTAGGTATAGTTTTTTCTTGCAATATATTAATTAAAGAACGAGAGTGCGCGCGTGCGTATAATATTATGATTGTTACTTCACCCCTTTACAACTAGAATGATACAGGTACTTATGTAGCTTAGGCCTTGGAATAACACTGCTTTCCGCTGCAGCTAGTTATTTTTTTTTTTACGCTTATGATGTAACTTTTATTTCAGTCTCTTTTCACTTTAAATGCGCGCGTAATACTGAAAGAAATTCGAAATTAAGATTGGCCACATTAACAACGGCATTTATAAGCTTGAAACAAGATTTTCTCCAATAAAACGATTGCAAGTAAATACATGAAGAGTGAACTACAAAGAGCTCAGTGGACAATCATATTTCTTTTATAGAAAAAATAGATTTGTATAAAAATTGCAGCATCTCAAAGGAGCTACCGATACGCTTAGCAGAGATGCCCGATACTTGATTTTGAATCGATCTTCAGGATCGTTATGGATCGTAAACTCATGAATCGATTCACGATTTTATCATATTGCATTGAATCGCTCTTATCGATCTCTGAATATCGTTTCGTCATTTTTAAACAAAAAACATAAAATATTATATTATTTTTGTACTTAACATTATATCTATTACGCATATTTGAATCTAGATACAAACTTATAACGGATTCCAGTAAAATGATTCACTGGAATCGTCCAAACGTTTGATTTTTCTAAGTGTATTACTTAGGGCCCCGCTCTCTAGCTTAATGCCTTAATGCGGAAGTGAATTCTATTTTAAACGCACTATTTTTAGAGCGACGCGCGTTCGCAATGGCTCACAAGTGTGGAATGCTCTCCGCTCGCCTTATTTTAGAGAGTAATTTAATTTCGTCCTTTTCAAAATGGACTATAGTTTTGAGTTAATTTGACTTCGAAATATACATACTCGTAATTAAGCGCGTTATGAAATACCTCGTTTAGCACATTATAAAGTGTTATAAAATATTTTCCGGCCGGCCCAGAAAGAGATGGAGGGACGACCTCGGCTTTTACCAGGCCGGCTGGCCTGAGGTGGCGCAGGATAGAGACACGTGGAGAGACTTGGGGGAGGTCTTTACCCAGCAGTGGGACAGCATAGACAAATTAAAAATATATATATTATTTAGTAACTTATGCCAAGGCTTTACCCGCGCAAAATCCTTTCTTAGCAGATGTCTACGTTATGAAATCTGTATTCTAATATTGAACCCAATTCGTTTAGCAGTTTCAGCTGTACGTGTTGATCAGTGAGTCAATCAGTTGCTTTTCTTTTATATATTTAGACTACTAGCTGTTCCCGGAAAGCCTATGTGCTATTCCAGGGTATAAACTAATTATGTAGAAGTAGTTTTATGGTAATAGTAGTCTCATTATTATTGCAAAATTTTAACACCAATATTTTCACAACTATTGGGAAAAATATGAACATAATATTACTCGTATTTAGAAGCAGTTATATTAACCGTAGCCGCGGGAAAATGATAGAATAGAAAACTCTTTTATAAAACACTACAAACATACAGAAAACTTAAAACTATAACACAAAATCACGACAAAAGTGTAACAATTGGCGGTCTTATCGCTAAAAGCGATCTCTTCCAGACAACCTTGCAGGGATAGATAATGATATTTACATGATAATTAATTATAATATGTAAAATACGTGAAATCATCATTAATTAGTCAATTTACACCAGAGTTGGTTTGGTTTTAGTTGTTGAGATTACATATAAATTAATACATATTCATAGGGCTGGAAGCAATGTGTATCAATTACATTATTATGTGCGTTGAGATAAGCCAGCGTCTCCGATAGCCACGGCAAGGGCGTCGACCGAGCAACGAGGCCGAGTATTCCTAGCTATCAATGTATTTGCTGCGATAGGTGATATAAAAACCGAACGAATATTGAGGTGTGACTTAGCAGTGGCATTTTTAATTGGCCTGATTTGGCTCGATTGTTCCGCATAGATAAAGAAATAGACTAAGAATAGAAAATTATATATTATTATTATTATAGAGATTATGAATTTAAAAACAAATAATAATAATTCAGAATTCAACATACATATTATATTTTTATTTTTTTTAATTATCCCGTGCCATAACGGCTTGACAGTCATTTGTTTTCTTCCCGAAACTTCAAGGAGATTAGTATGTTGGTACCTATATACTGCCAGCACGAATATACCCTGCATTGAATCCTACGAAGATTTGTTTCTTCGTAGATTGAATCCAAATGTCACTGATTAAACTTTAGGTGTATTTAACTTATTTCTTTTCCCGTTTAAATTACAAATATGGGTTCACATCAAGCTGCTCGGGTACTTTTCAATGTAAAGTTTCCAAGATTTTCATAAACTCCATTCGAAGTCACACAAATGAAAATTTCGAACTCGAACACGAACTCATTCGTAAGTCGTACTTATTCTAGTTTGCGTTTGAAACTTTTCAGAGGGTTTCCGGAACACCAAGAACAGTACACAAAACAAGACATCACGTTTGTGCCACTTGCATTACCACTTGTGCATACAAAATTTCGCTAATTTTCGTGCAAGTAAAATGCAAAAGCGTCCTGTAACTGTTATGAGGTTTATATCACATGGCGCCATTTCAATCCCAAACTTTGTCATTTTCTACGAATCACACTATTAACTATTATTATAAATGCGAAAGTTATTGAGTGAGCCTGTTTATGTCTGTTACTTCTTCACGCTTCAACGGATGGACCGATTGAGCTGAAATTTGACAAAGATAGTTTAGACCCTGACCCCTGAGATAACACAAGTATAGCGGGTAAAACCACGAGGTAGTAAATTATAATTAAATTTATTCTGATATTGTATACTATGCTAGTCGTACATGTATAACTCTGGCGAGGAAGTCCTGCAGCCCATAGCACGGGTCGAGAGCCTTGTTTGGTTTACAGGTTTCTCTAAACATTCTGTATTCATGTAATGCATTTTTATTGAATAAATTTATTTATATTATTTATATATTTATATTAATTAGTTTACCTAAACGTAGGTCCATTCTACTTAAATTGATTACACATTATCATTTTAATAATAATAGGGTCAAGGTAGTTTTAATTTAAATAAACAATGTCGATAAAGAAGTCCAAATGTATACGAATTATTGAATAATATGTAGGTATAATATTAATGTGTTTTTGTTTATTAGCTATAATGGAAAACTTTATAATTTTATTATCAAAAACTTGGTACAAAGATATAATAAACTTATAGAACTTACTAAGACTTTAAGTACTATTTTCATTGGTAATAGGTTCATATAAGTTGACCAAATCAAATCTAACAGTGTAAGTTGGGTAACCTGTTCCGTTGGAGTAAATATTATTATTATATTACCAATTTACTATACTATATAAAAATTACTATATAATAATTCAAAAGAGGTAGTTTTATGATGGTGTTTGGAATAGTTTAAATGTCTGAAAAGAACGGTTCATCATGTCCTTTCGGGCATCGATATCATCGTAAGCTAAAGGGGTTGTGGACGCAATGTATAACCCTGGAATCTTTCACCTGCGTGTCAATCAAATCGCGGCAAATTTAAACCTTCTGCAGCAGGGCTATTCACTTATTTGTCAGGAAACCGAATAAAAGACCGAATTGTCAAAAATGTATGAAATAACGTTAATACGACAATTCGGTCTTCGGTTCGGTTCCCTGGCTGATAACTGAATAGCCCTGCTGGACAAGGTCTAAATAGACTTCGTTGCGTCAAAATTAGAGATTTGCTCTTAATTTACTCTAAAAGTACTTGTGGAATTACTGTACATTTTTTGTAGCAAGTACAAAGTCAATAACTAAGAGACTTACACAAACGAATGATACAGCAATAAAGATAACTTATATGTAAATTGCATAGATTTTCCTCATGCCAAAAGTGGAAGTTTACTCTTACTACTATAAGTACTATAGGTATTCTGTGGTAGTAAGCGTTCGCACCGGGAGATGAAAGGGTCATTAATATGATTTGATGCAGAGAGTGGGCAATTTCGCATTGGTTGACCGACATTCCGGCTCAGTCTCTAATGGCCGCCGCATACTACGTCCGATACGTCACCAATCAACCAAATGTTAAAGTAGGTAGTCTGAGGAACAAATTTGCAAATATAAACAATTCTTAATGGAGATAAATGTGTTAAAATAATGAACGTAAAAGGAGATCGTTTAAATATTTATTACTAGCTGCGCGTAGCGGTTTTACCTGCTGTACTGTAAGCCTATGAGTTATTCCAAAGTCTTAGCTATCTCTATACCAAATTTCAGATTAATGGGTCCACCTATTTAGGCGTGAAAGGGTAACAAACATACATCCAGATATCCATACATTTTTACAAACTTTTACTTCATAATATTGGTACCTAAGATTACAGGCTACAATCTAGCGGGTAAAAGCGCCGAGTGCACCTAGTACTTAGTACAGTACAGCTAGGTTTCATTAAAGAATAATAAAGCCCTTATCCTCGCTAAAGGAGGGACTATTCAAAAATATTACAATGATTGTAAAGCAGACTCCAGAATGAATGTTACACGGGTACTACGCTCATCTCTATGACGAACAAAACGCCACCGCGATCTAACGACTATCAGAGCCATCTGTGACGAACACGGGAAACTTATGTACTTATGTACCACGGGCAGACTTCCTTTGCAGGAGGTCGTCTAGGTGGGCACCCCAACAGTGCCAGGTATTCTACCGCCTGAGCAGTAATGTGCAAACATTACTGAGCTTCGGTAGGAGGGCACTGTAGCTAGTGAAATTACTGGGCTAAAGAGTCTTAATATCTTATGACTCTTGAGTAAGAAGCGTTGGTGCAGTGCACCTAGAATTGCACATCATTGTGAAATTCTGGGTAGCACTGTACTGACTATGGGCAGCGTTATCTCTTAACATCAGGAGAGCGTCTTGCTCGTCTTTAAATTAAACTTGCAAGATTTGATTACAGACAGACAGACAACAGACAGGTGTAAGTAACTGGTCGCATTTGGAACACTTTGCCGTCATCTGTGTTTCCCGAGCGGTACAACTTGGGTATCTTCAAGGCACGAGTGAATAGGTACCTTTCTAGGCATCATACGTGATCCATCGTCGACTGCATTTTCACTTTCCATCAGGTGGGATGTGGTCAAACGTAGGCCTATTTAGTATAAAAAAAAAAGTAAAAATAAAAGCTTGTAAAATGATACTCTTGCTTTTTCTAAAAGCTTGTAAAATTGATACGTTGATTAATGGAACTCGAACGACAAAGTTTGGCCACAGAGAAATATCCAATTAAAAAGGAAAACTCATATACCTATATTTTTCATTTTCGACGTGACAGGATTGACCGAGCCAGTTAAATTTAACACTCGTATCAGAAGCAAAAATAAATTGGCAATATTTTTCTCACAAAAGACCTGCGCCCAGCGGTTTTATATTTTATTTATTTTAGTATATAATTTTTCAGCGGGGCAATGCCGCCAGCATTCTAGCTACCTATCCCTCCACCATAGGTTTATTAGATTTAAATTTAGATTAAGTATTTATAAGTTTTAGATTGTAGGTTTAGTTTATAATGTTTTTTATTATTGTCTGTAAAGTTTTATCTATAATTGTGTAAATAAATGTTTTAGAAATTTTTAAATTGTGTTATTCTAGGTTCTAAACTAACTTGTACCCGCTGCCTCGGCATAATAGCGCACCGCAGGAACACCCCCAGGTTTTTTAGTCGGTATCCTCGCCGCGCCCTTTTCCAGCGGGGGAGTCCCACATACCGCGCCGCGCCCTCTTGCTTGGGGTGATGATGCGTAACGCATTTTTCTTGGGACTACCTAAATACCAAAAAAATTTTGCCAAATCCGTATAGGCACATAATATATGATATTTTATGTAAACCATATTATACATACCATATTATATATACATATGTTTGAAGAGTAAAAAACATCCATACAAAATATCGCATATTTACAATTTACAATATTAGTAAATTCGACGCAAAAACGACGGGATGTTATAAGTTTGACGTATCTCCCTGTGTGTCTCTGTGTGTGTGTCTGTCTGTGGCATCGTAGCTCCCGAACGGATGAACGGATTTTAATCTAGTTTTTTTTTGTTAGAAAGTAGAGTTAGTCAAGAGTGTTAGCCATGTTTGGTGGAAATCGATCCAAAATGGCCGCCGCTACAAAATGCCGGATTATTTTTTTTTTCTACAACCCCCTCAATATGGGTATCAAATTAAAGGGCTTAACGAGTAGAATACGTACAACGCACTATAATAAATTCAAAATCCATGATAGCCGCCTGCACAAAATGGCGAATAACACATTTTGAATGCGTTGCGCTGCGTTTTTTTTTTAATTTCTAATTTAATTCACTTGTTACAAGCTTTTCTTTACTTTCACCTGTCTATTGTCTGTCTATCTCACTGTCTGTAATCAAATCTTGCAAGTTTAATTTGACCCACTTCCCGGTATCCGATTGAGCTGAAATGTTGCATGCCTGTATAAATCGGATGACAATGCAATATTATTATGACATCGAGCTAATCTGATGATGGGGCTGGAAGGTAGCCATAAGAACTCCGTAATTAAACGACGGAACCCCATCGAGTTTGGAGTTTGGGCTCATTTGATTCGTCTTGACGAGTACTTGGGTGCTGGATGGTAATAACAATTAATAAAAGCTTGTTTTTTAAAAGTTTTTTAATTAATTTCACTTGTTACTGCTGCTAACACCGCTAAAGTAAATAGTACATTTGACAATAAATTCAGCACCTGAATTATTATCTTACTAATATTTTAAAACGTGAAAGTTTGTAATAATATATGGATGTCTGTATGTATGTTTGTTACTCTTTCACGCCTAAACGGATGGACCGATTGAGCTGAAATTTGCTACAGAAATGGCTTAGACCCTTAATAAATAATTTATTAAATATTTCTTCTTATTCTCTGTTAACATCGCGACGCGGGAGTAGATATAGCTTGCCAAAGTCAGCCTTTGAATCATTATAAAATTCTTCGTAATTTATTATATACGCTAATTTTGATCATATTTGAGTTTTATAGGATAAAAACTTTTTTATCTTCGTTAACATCGCGGCGCCGGAGTAGGTAGGTACCAGGTACCTATAGCTTGACAAAGTCAGCTTCTGGATCATTATAAAATCCATTGAACCTTATTATAATCAGAGACAATAGATGGCCTCGATTGTATGTTACGTAACTAACTGTTATACTCGTAGTTATCCATTGTTAGTTCAATTAAAGATTAATAACAAAAAATATATAATTGGACTTGTTGGTGACTGTTATGGAATAAAATCAATATTAATATAATCATGTGTCAACAGAAACATTAAATAGGTTCAAAACATTATAAAAATAATCAGTTTTAGTTATAATGGTTATCCTCGCGACTTCACGTTATCAGAATCCTTTGATTTGTCTACTATGTATGTAACAATGAGCTTAATTTCAACATAAATCGGTCAGCAGTTTGAGTCGTGTATTGATTAATTAGCCAGTATTCATTTACATATTTATTTATACTCGGTATAACAAAAAAGCGATATGAGTAAATCGAAATGCAACCAAATTGAAACCAATCAATGAGAATCTTATTTGTATTTGATCATTTAAATTACGGACTAATTATATTTTGATTTTTTTTACCCTTTCAACATCAATATTAGGTACAGCCATTGCTTCAGCAGCTGTTTAGTAGTAAAAAAGTAACTAACACAGATCTAGAGTATAGAGGTATTTCCGAATTTTATAATAGAAGTACGAAGTACCATAAACTTCTTCATATTGCGTACAGCTGCTTCAGAGCCGATTCCAGAAAATCGTATAATGCATTTGTGATAAACAGAAGAGTAAGTAGTGGGTAGTGGGTAGTACGCTCAAGCTGCGAGCCGCGAGCTTAAGTGGCGTGGGAGGACTAGTCTCACTGGCGCGAGGGTGGTGTGAAGCTTGCCTCATGGCGCCCACCGGCCACCGACGACTTTTGACTTCTTACCCAACCAATAAATATTCAAACACCATTCCCGCAGTGCACCGACCCGCGCAAGCATAAATTGTTGAACAATGGTCAATAGCTACATAGCCCAAACAAACGTGACGCCAAACGTGTCAAACAACAAGTTAACGCACTCATTTATGAAATGTGTAATGAATTCGGTGAACTGCTACTTATCGAAGTCCTTAGAACGCAACTGTGTTGCAATTTCAATTATTATGAGCGTGCCAATAAGCGTGAAAGCTCGTGATTTGTGATAGTATAATATGTATCGTAAAAGCGAACATTTACAACCATTTTGGATTTTATAGCGATTGTGAAAATAACAATTTGATATTCGCTGTTGTAAATATAAATCTTAAGTGAAAATTGGGTACAGACATAGATGTTGTGACGTAGACATCCGCTAAGAGAGGATTTCTTGATCTGCTCCCTCACTGAGAGTATCCGCCGTTTAGTGTAATGTAATGTTACAATGCATTAAACTGGCGAAGAAGCAGAGTCAAGCATTTTGTACGTATTTGATAGAAAACCGCTTGGTCCAATGTTACGTAAACAGGCAAATGCAGTATTGTAATGTTTTCCTAAAAAACGAACATGTAATGTTGCATTACAGGCGAAAGTTTCAACTAAGGAAGCACCTTAACAGGAGCAATACCGCGTCTGTACGAGCTGATAAATATTATAAATCGTGTCAATAATTGAAATGACCATCACATAACTATCTATAATATTTAGGTCAGCAGTCGTTAAGCCCACAACAGACGGAGATATGAATGCGTCTACATAATAATGTGATTGTCCACCTTAACGGCTGAACCGATTGAGCTATAATTTAGTTGTTAAGTATGCAGATAGCTTCATTTTCAGCGGGGGAGTCTCACATACCACCCTGCGCTCCCCGGCGTAAGGTGACGATGCTTAACACATATTTCCCGTAATAAAAAAGTCCTAGAATACATAGGCTGCGGATTAGCTAGTATAATAGTTGGGCTTAGCTAGGAATATAATACACCTCTACATACCTTCTTATGCACTAATAAGGTCTGCGGACGTATATTTCAGCTATCTTTCTATTTCTGAAAAGCTATAGAAAAATCAAGTGATTACTGATTGAATGATTTAGCAGCTGATCTATTAACTCACTAGACAGTGCTTAAGTCGTCTGTAATAGACGCAAAGTCTTTTGATGGTCAATCCCTACGAGTTTCTTGCTCGTTCTTCTCATAGAGGTGCTATTCGAACGAGCGGTAGAGAATTAAAACAAATAAATGTTCCATTGTAGCCTATTTGAATAAACGAATTTTGGGTTTGATGATGATGATGATGTATAATTATAATATATCCTACGAGTAGGTTCGGTAACCGTGTACTTAATATTTATCAATGTGTCGCAGGCTAGAGGCGGAATGTTCCGAGTAAGCAGACATGCCTTATCATGATATCTGAACGATCCCTCGCTTGGTGCCTATACACGGTCACGATCATCAAACATACGAATAACTAGCTGATGAGTTGCACAACTTAACACTGTTATCATTTTGTATCTGAATATATTTTTTACTAGCGGCGCTAAGTTGTTTGAACCGCTTTACAGTAGCCTATATGTAATTGTAGGGTCTAAGTTATCTTGCCGGCGGGGCTGCGGATGAGGCTTCGGCGTACCCGCTGCCTCGGCATTATGGCGTTCCGCAGAAACACCCCCAAGTTATTTAGTGGGTAACCCCGTCGCGCCCATCTTCGGCGGAGGAGTCCCGCATACGCCACTGGGCGCGGGGTGATGTTGCGTAACGCATTTATCCTGGGTCAGAAAAAGGGTCTAAGTTATCTCGATACCAAATTTCAGCTCAATAATTTAGGCAAAATTTAGGCGTGATAGAGTAACACACATCCATACATCTTTACATCCATACATTCTTACAAACTTTCGACTTGACTTCAAATAGGCTACAACACCTTTGCAAGTCGATTTCACAGGTTTCTATTGTCAGACTATACCACCCATTCTGTAAGTACCTCCATGAGAAGAGACACATGGATATACACTCACTCCTATAAATACGAACTCAAATAAAAATTATATCCGATCAGTTATTTGAAAAAATCCTAGTTCAAAAAGACGTACAATTTTGAAAATATTAAAATCTGAATAATTTTAATAACCATATTCTTAAATTTTTTGCTTAATGATTTGAACATAATATTTTGTTGAGACTAACAGAGCAGTTATAAAGATTCCCCTTGTTATTATTAGTTTTACTATAACACCTGAACTTAACGATACAATTAGCTTTTCTATGAACTTTATAAATAGCATTCTTGCTTTTTGCTTTCTGTACTGAGCCTTCAGTTTAACCCTGAATAAACACTTTATACAATACTAGCCTACGCTCGCAGCTTTACTCGCGTGCAAAATCCTTTCTTAGGGGAGACTGAGACCTACGTCATAAAACCTATCTGTATTCAAAATTTCAACTCAATTCGTTCAGCGGATTAGGCTGTGCGTTGATAGATCAGTCAGTCACTTTTTCCTTTTATATATTTAGAAATATTCTAGTTTGAGTAATAAATATGTACATATACAATACGTAACATTTGGGATAGTCTGAGCAGAACTGGCAGATATTTTTTTAATGATAATCACACCAATATTATGAAGGCCAACGTTTGTGAGTGTGTATGTTTGTTACTTCTACACACCTAAACGGGTGGACTGATTGAGCTGGAATTTGGTATACCTAGATAAAATAGCACATAGACTACAGTACAGCGGGTAAAACCGCTGGGCGAAGCTAGTCTAAATATATAAAAGGAAAGAGTGACTGACTGATCTATCAACGCATTACGCATAGTCCAAACTGCTGAACGGATTCGGTTGAAATTTGGAACGCAGATAGGTCTTATGGCGTAGACCTCCGCTAAGAAAGGATTTTGTACGCGGGCAAAGCTGCGAGCGTAAGCTAGTAGAATATAATATGTAACAATTTGAGCTAAACAGGTGCCTAATGGTAAGCATCACGATTGCCCATATCGCATAACAGTGCCACCTTGTGTTTTAAAATTCAAAATGTTGGGAAATGTAACCTTACAGAGGAATTAGTTGTTAAATATCGCCATATCCTGTAATATCGCTGGTAACATTGCCTTTCAAACCGGAACACAGAAAGTGCAAAACAATATGCGTTCTAAGACACTATAAGAGTATTTTTAGGTCAAAAGTTATACATGTCATGAAAATAACTTTTGGTCAAGAAACCGCGCACTACCACAATGCTTTTTAAAGAGCGTCTTATAAGTACAGTGTGCTGTACACAACAACAAGACCACACTCGTGACAAGACCAAGTTACCTAAAATAGCCTGTTAAATGATTTTGAGTGACAGCAGTAATAACTCATTTATTCTTCAGACAAATATAGCCAATAAAAGATGAACAATATTAAATTCAGTATATACCTAAACTTATAAGTTTAGTTTGTGATTGACGAAAGCAAGTGTTAATTTACCAACCTTGTTCTTAAGACACGTAACTTGAACAAAAATGGCTGCCGTCTGCGCAGTTTTGCAGAAACTCTACGTCGCACCTTGTTAGGGTTACAAATACTTAAAACCTTCTCTGCCATACTGATATGTACCATTTTAACCTACATTTCATCAAGATCATAGACTGTACGTGGGTCCGAAAAGGACATCACTCATTGCATCAATTCAACCCCGATACTAGTTCGAATCGACTTGCAGTAAAGCAAAGCATTTTCACCTTTAAATTGTGAACATGACGTTTAAAAATTAAAAGATAAAGTGTACAATGCATGGACCACAAGTAGTCGGCTTGTTAAAATAAGTCATTCGATAGAAATTTTAGGATATTTACCGTTTATTTTAAAAAGCTCAAAATTCTTAAGTTATCCAAGACGAGTCCCGACTCGAGAGTCGGAGTGGCATCGAAGTCGAGTTGATGTAATGAGTGCCGACCACAATCCGTTGTTTCTCGAACAAATTAATGTTCGTGTTGGCGACTAAATAAATATGTATGTTTCACGCGATGCGGGTGTCTGCGTGTGGTCGCAGCTGTAATAAAATTTATCTGAATGCATGTTGAGAGCGCGCTCTCAAAGTGGACAAATTTCAACACTACTCAAAAAGACCTATACATAGAATACAATAACTTTAACTAAAACAAACTCTCTTACCATCAGGAGAGCGTCTTGCTCGTCTTCTCACTTTGTTGTATAAAAAAACAACTTAATATCAAAACTCATGTTGTGAATTTAAAATTTCTCTTGTATTCTCTTCGGATTTGCCGTTTTAGAAAAATACTCAAAGTATCTAGTTTTTAAAATCACATTAATTTTGTTATAAACCAAGTTACTAGAAATAGTTATGGGACTGCGCAGACGGCACACTTTTTGTACGATCGAGTCTGCGGCGTACAAAAAGTCTGCATGGCGCGCAAAAAGTCTGTTGCGGATTTTTCACAGACTCAACGCACACGACGCACATCTTCGATCATTCTGTCGGCAGAGCTGTAGGGACGTAGACAGGCCCGGATTTAGCCAAAATGCCGCCCTGGGCAGTGAGAAAATGCCGCCCCCCTCCGCCGAAATATTATTTATAAACGCTCATCGGCTAGACATTTTGCTAAGAAATTTGTTGTCGAGTTCTTTCATATTATACGTAATTATGAATATTTATAAAAAAAAATATACATCTAACTACGAAAGCTGTGTGTATAGCTTGCTTTGAAAAAGAGAAATTATAATTGAGAAATTTTATAATGCTAACTACAATAAGACCGCTGATTGTGAATTGTGACACATAGATTATAATACCGGGTTTTTATGTTTAAGTTTATTTTTCAATGTTTCAATAAAGTGTTTTATCTACCTATCTATCTGTCTACGACAGGTGTGCGTAAGACTCGCTTGGAGTGGCAAGAAAATTATAATATTATGTTGACTAAAAATACTGCGAGCAGCTTGCTGCGAGCGAGAAAATTTTGTATATTTGACTACACAACAGTGGGCGCATACTTCACCCTGAGTGCCAAAATCGCTGTGAGCACCGAGAAAATTTTGTATATTT
This sequence comes from Hemithea aestivaria, assembly GCA_947507615.1. NCBI lineage: Eukaryota > Metazoa > Arthropoda > Insecta > Lepidoptera > Geometridae > Hemithea > Hemithea aestivaria. The sequence goes on from OX382323.1 coordinate 11,396,238, forward strand.
GACTACACAACAGTGGGCGCATACTTCACCCTGAGTGCCAAAATCGCTGTGAGCACCGAGAAAATTTTGTTTTTGTGACTATATAAACAATGGATGCATAGTTTGCTCCGAGTGTTAAAATAAAAAAAAAATATTATTCAAAGCGCGAGAAGCTAGCTGCGAGCACCAAGAAAATTTTGTATATCTGACTGCAAAAAGTGAGAGCGTAGTTCGTTTTGAGTGCCAAAAATAAAAAAAAAGAAGGCGAGCAACTAGCTGCAAATGCCGAGAAAAGTCTTGCTACGAAAAGTGGACGGATAGCTCGTTTGGAGCAAAAATCTTGAGTTTGTGTGGCCAGTATTCCAGACTTCTTATTATGAAAAAAAAAATTGTAATAATAACCAGCGTGATTGAGAATACAAATTTTAATTCAACATCGGATGTTTATGGATTGAATATTTTTTTCTCGTTTCGAAATTTGCCGCCCTCAGTAAATTTGCCGCCCCCTGAAAATTTGCCGCCCTGGGCACTCGCCCCGAATGCCCCTAGTGTAAATCCAGGGCTGGACGTAGACGCTATGGAAATCGTGCAGAGATCGCGAAGTATTATTTTGTACATGAAGTACAGAAAAAGAAGAAGAAAGAAGCGTTACGTCCACCACTAGCAAATGCAGATTGCAGACTAAAGTGTGTGTCGTCTGCGTTAGCGCGCGTTGAAGCAAACGTTCTATTTTTTTCACACACTTTTTGTACGGAGCGGCGCGACGCGGCGCGATCCGGTCTGCCCGAATTACACGGATTATTTGTGTGCCGGACTTTTTGCGCGTCGTGTGCGTTACTGCATATAATTGCATAGGTTCTATTTTCACAGACTAAAAAGTGCGTCATGGATAGTCTGTCGTCTGCGCAGCCCCTATATGTTACAGATAGACGACAGTGCACACACAAAAAACTATTAACCAAAACGTATTATCGCATAGAGAAATCTGTTACAGACAACCTTGAAGAATTATTAAAAATATGTACAGTCTGGTATTGTAATATCAGTCCTGTTCCATTCCTAGGTTGTCTGTAAGAAATTGCCTAGTGCGATGAGACCGCCGATTGTTTACCTAGCATTCAGATATTTAGCTCAGTAAGTTTATTTGTAATTATTTGGTACGCAATATAGTATTATTCTATTCTATTCAATTCTACAGGGGTCAGTTAAGGCGAACTGAGCAATCTTATCTTACTTCCAACTCCAACATTGACATAAGAGTAGCAACTCCCGTCCCACTGTCAAGAGTAAACTGACATAAATCAAGACGCTACTCTTGATACGCGATATATTGATATTTTAGGTCATAAACTAGTATTGTCTCAAATTGCTTTAAAATTTTGGAAAAAACGAAACACAGGTATAATTGTCAAAGTGAAGCAGTTTGACAGAGTTTGACAAACAGTATAAACCGGCCACGCTGAAAGGGACGGAAAAAAAAATAGGTTTTCCTATTACTTCACACAAAATTTTCCCTATTGCCATCACACTTACACATAAAATGGCTTTGTCTATTTTTATTTTGTCTAAGGAAAAACGCCTTAAAACTGAAATCCGAGAGTCAGAAATATGATACACAGCCAGATATTTTATTTTATTGGACTTCTCGTATATAATATTATGATAAACTACGAATATATAACACATATATTAGCAGTTATAATAAACACCTACCTACACTTCTCACTTAATATTAATGTATCTCGTATTCATATTAATATTACACAATCTAAAAGATACAAAGTAACAGAATAATCTTCGTATTCCTACGCATTATGTCTTTCTACTACCTTTTTCATATCAAGTTAATGTTATTCATCTCTGGGCGGTTACATTTTTGAACCGTTTGGGGTAGAGACTTTGGGTCCTTGGGGTCCGGGAGCTCACCGCATTTTCCAAAATTTATCTGAGCGCTTGGTCGAGGCGACGTGTGACCGAAATGCTGGAGTATATTTGGCCCAACGTATAAGTATTGCCATTCAACGTGGCAATGCTGCCAGCATTCTGGGCACTCTGCCATCTGACAGTGGTTTAGAGCACTTGGATTTTCTGTAGATCGGCTTGTGGCCGATCTGTGTTTAATAAAAGTGTTCTTTACTGCTGTAGTATTATTTAAATTGTTAAATGAATATTGAAAAGAAAGTAACCCTATGAGTTTCTTGTCTGTTCTTCTCATAGAGGTGTCTCTTGTGAACAGACATAGTTTTGCCCACCCATTAAAATATAATATACTTTATCGAAAAGCATAAAATAAAACTGGCCAAGTGCAAGTCGGACTCGGACCCGCACACCAAGGGTTCCGTACAATTCTCTATACAACATCTCATACAACAAAAATCACGTCTCTTGTATGGGAGCCCCTTTTATTATTTATTTTATTCTACTTTAGAATTTGTGGTTATAGGGGCAACAGAAATACATATTTGTGAAAATTTCAACTTTCTAACTATCACAGTTCATGAGATAGAGCTTGACGACAGATAGATGGACGGCCAGCGAAGTCTTAGTAATGGACATTTCTTCGAAATTGCGTTCTTCGGCTGATTCCTATGGTCAAAATTTAATTTCACTTTTAGCCCTGTAACACATGTTTATATGAAAATAGGTATCCTAAAAAACATATATGTGAATGAGGGACTCATTTCTATAAAGTAGTTTTCGAGATATGATCGTTCAAATATTTTGTGCCCATATGAATCAGAATTTGTTACAGATGAATCAGAAACAGGAATAAAAATTAAAAACTAAATGTTTTATGTGAATTAATCATTTAATCATCATCATCATCATCATCTCAGCCATTGGACGTCCACTGCTGAACATAGGCCTCCCCTTTGGACTTCCATATGTACCGGTTGGAAGCGACCTGCATCCAGCGTCTTCCGGCGACCTTTATAAGGTCGTCTGTCCACCTTGTGGGTGGACGTCCTACGCTTCGTTTGCTAGTCCGTGGTCTCCACTCGAGCACTTTTCGACCCCATCGGCCATCCGCTCTGCGTGCTATATGGCCTGCCCATTGCCACTTCAGCTTGCTAATCCGTCGGGCTATGTCGGTGACTTTAGTTCGTCTACGGATTTCTTCATTTCTGATTCGATCTCGTAGAGAAACCCCGAGCATAGCCCTTTCCATAGCACGCTGGGCGACTTTGAGCTTCGAGATGAGGCCAATGGTGAAGGACCACGTTTCGGTGCCGTAAGTCATCACTGGTAACACACATTGATCAAAGACTTTCGTCTTGAGGCACTGAGGTATATCGGACGAAAAGACATTGCGTAGTTTCCCGAACGCTGCCCAACCGAGTTGGATTCGGCGGTTGACCTCTTTCTCGAAGTTGGACCTACCTAATTGGACTACTTGTCCTAGATAAATATACGAGTCCACAACTTCGAGTACCGATCCTTCAACAGATATTGGGGTGGGCACAACATTGGCATTTGACATAACCTTCGTCTTGTCCATGTTCATTTTTAAGCCCGCCCGTTGTGAAGCTCGGTTGAGGTCATCGAGCATCATGCTGAGTTCCTTCATCGACTTTGCCATGACTACGATGTCGTCGGCAAACCGAAGGTGAGTGATGTATTCGCCGTTGATATTGATGCCAAGTCCTTGCCATTCCAGGAGCTTGAAGGTGTCTTCCATTACGGCAGTAAACAGTTTCGGATAGATAACGTCTCCCTGTCTTACGCCTCTTCTTAATGGAATCGCCTTCGTGCTCTGCTCCTGTACTCGGACTGACATAGTGGCGTTCTTATACAAGCACTTCAACACTTCAATGTACCGATAGTCAATATGGCATCGCTGAAGTGACTCGAGCACCGCCCATGTTTCCACCGAATCAAAGGCTTTTTCATAGTCCACAAACGCTAAGCATAATGGCAAATTATACTCCTCGGTCTTCTGTATAACTTGCCGCAGCGTATGAATGTGGTCTATGGTACTAAAGCCTCTTCGGAAACCGGCTTGTTCGGGAGGCTGGAAGTCATCAAGTCTGTGTTCGAGACGGTTCGTGATGACCCTTGAAAACAGCTTATAAACATGGCTCAGAAGCGTAATGGGCCTATAGTTCTTCAATAGGCTGTTATCACCTTTTTTGAAGAACAGCACCACCTCGCCTCTGCTCCACGTCTCAGGCGTTTTGCCCTCGGACAAGACGGAATTAAAAAGTTTCTGGAGGACTTTAAGTACCGGTGTTCCACCCGCTCTCAGAAGCTCTGAAGTGATTCCGTCTTCGCCCGGCGCCTTGTTGTTCTTAAGCTGCTTCAGGGCCATCCTAATCTCGTAAAGACTGATGTCCGGGATATCTTCGGTATAGTGTCGGGACAGTTTGGCTCTTGGATCTCCTATCAAGCTGTCAACGGGCTTTGCGACCGAAGTGTAAAGCTGTCCATAGAACCTCTCGATGTCCCCTAAAACCTCTGCTTTGGTCGACGCTATGCTGCCATCTTCCCGTTTCAGCTTCGTCAGCTGGCTTTGCCCAATAGACTTGTCCTTCGCGAACACTTTGGAGCCTTGGTTTCGCTCAATTGTCTCTTTGACACGGTTAGTGTTAAAGAGACGCAGATCATGACGCAAGGACTTAGATATACGTCTATTGAGCTGCCTATAAGACTCGGCGTCATCGGAAGATTGCAACTGTAACGAGCGTCGTTCAGCCATGAGGTTTAAGGTTTGATCAGCCAATTTCTGAGGTCTATCTTTACGACGGGGTCTAAAAAACTTGGACCCTACCGTGCCTACAGCTTCCACTAGCCCGTCGTTGATCTCGTCCACTGATGCTAAGTTCTCAAGGCAAGCAAAGCGGTTTGTGAGCTCGAGTTGGAAGCTTTCGGGGTTTTGAATATGGGCACTGGTAGGTCGGAGCGTAGACTTCATCAGACTGGACCTTTCTAGCTTAACGTTTATATTTAGTGAGCCTCGTACAAGTCGGTGATCACTGCCGGTTTTAACCCTGTTGATCACAGAGACATCACTAAATATCCGTTTCTTGTCGGTCATGATGAAGTCTATCTCATTTCTCGTGCAACCATCGGGGCTCATCCAGGTCCATTTCCTGTGAGGCGGCTTCTGGAAGAAAGAGTTTATCATGAAGAGTTCCTCTCTCTCCAGGAAATCAGCCAGCCTCTGTCCCCTAGGGTTCCGTTGCCCATACCCAATCATTTAATATCAAACAATAATATGTTTATTTAATAATATGAAGATACGAGAATATTATTATTTAACAAAAAGTGTAACTATTGTGCATATTATAATTTTTCTGAGTACAAAAAGTTACTAATATTGTTTCATTATGTTGCTTATTTTAATTAATGGTTCCTATTTAATATACTTATTGATAGAGCTATTATTATATAATATAACCTTTCATAATGATTAAAAATCACAGAAGTACAAACTTATTCTAACATAATAATACAAAATATAGGTATGTAAGGAGCTACAAAGTTAGGATAATTGTTACGTAATATTTTACTCTGTTAATTTTTTTAACCGTCTAATCAGTCCTGTTTACTTATTAACTCACATAACTATTAACTATCTTTATTTGAAAATCACAGAAGTAAAAACTTATTCCAATAATGACACTATTGACATCAGTCTCAATTTTAAACAATTTTAATTCTAATTAAAAAAACAATCACATTGCATTAGTGTATTTATAATACACTAATAATAAAGTATGAGAATTGAGATCAACTTTAATTAAATGGCACTTTCAACATTATGCTGCCTTAGTAAAATAAAATTATTAATTATGGTTAAGTTATGAAATCAAGTGCTTTTACGTTCTGCGAGTTTCTTTTTCACCTTTATTTCATCTTTACTGCGTGGCATTTTTGTGAGCTGCAACATTTAATATAAATTAGATATATCATAAAGAATTTTACTTATGAATAAATATTTTTTTATGATAGTTACAAGACAAGAAAAAAAATCGACAAGGAAAATATTGCATCAGATGTGCCGAATATTTATTATTATTACGTTTGTATATTTATTTTTCTTTATTAATTGACATCTTAGATTACATTTTTTACAATATTTCTATAAAATTATTATTTATTATTATGTATCTATATAATGATTCCTACTTTTTATCTAAAACATATCAAAAGTTACTCGTACATTAAGTTAAATAAAATTTTACTCCAGTTACTTTTGCATACTTATTCAAAAGCATAATATGATGAGGAAAATATATGTCATTAGCAATACTAAACCTGTTAACATGGTCAATAATAGGAAAAATACGCATCAACAGCGCTCCTTTCCTGCTGAAGGGGACAAAACGAATTTATTTTCTGATTAATATAGGGGTTTAACCATATAAATCAGGCACAGATGAATCAGTATTTTGCCTAAAATCAATCATAACTCATCATACGTATAGACTTCAGTATTTGTATTTTTCTTCATGAATCTACTATCCAAAAGCATGACTCGAAACTCAGATTAAAGTCCCAAAACAGTTTTTTTTTTTTTTCACACAAGGCATTGTAATCAGTTTTCTAGCTGAACCAAACACAGATGAATCAGATATTTACCTTTGTAACACCGGGATTTTAGGTACCAGCCGCACGTCCGCCTTCTAGCAAGTCCGTTGCACGACTGGCTGCCCCCCGCGCGGGGTGCCATACTCCCATTATAATTACTTCACCAAGTACGGTCAAGCGTAGGTCGCGCCACATTAATCAGTACTATACGCCGGACACTTCTTATTTATTTATTTATAAATACGCTAATGTAGTTATAACTAAAACATATTTTTTATAGAAGAGTTCAATTCAATCCCTTTCGTTTAGATTATAATTCATATTGATATGTCAAAGTGAAAATGAAATATCGACCACTTTGTTCCGATAAACGACAAACGGACGCCCTATATTAATCAGGAGAACGAACTTCAAAAAAATATTTCTTGTATCTAGACTGCAATTATTTTAAAAATACTACTTGCACCAGTTAGCGACAACACTAAACTATATATAAAAAAATATAATATGCTGTTTTGTCTATTGGTCTAGGAGATAAACCTTCAGACATCGAAAATTTTGCCTCCGAAGAATCATCCTAATATGGTTCCTTTTTTCCCCTTTGGGTATTGTTAAACTTATGGTTATTATTAAACATTAGCTCAAATTAAAAAAAAAAATCATAGGTATGGAACCCTAAAAACGACACAAATTACTGCCTAATCAGGCCAGCTTTTCAGGCGAGAAAGAGATTCCTACATCTATACATACTTTCGTATCTTACTAATATTATAAACGTGAAAGGTAGGTATGTAAGAATGTATGTTTGTTACTCTTTCACGCCTAAACGGGAGGACCAATTGAGCTTAAATTTGGTATAGAGATAGTTTAGACCCTGGAATAACACAAAGGCTACAGTATAGCGGGTAAAACCGCTGGACGCAGCTAGTTTTTTATATAATATAATATAGCTAATGCATACGAGTAGATATACTTTACAAACATTGCCGATTGATGTAATCAATTTGTAACGACAATGGTAATATTATTGCACGAAAAACTCGAAGTTTACAAACACTTGTTAACCAATTAAATAACAAAACAGATACACGTATGTACATACCAGTAGGTATGTACCTACAGATAATCTTACTTGTTTTTGATCAGAGTGATAGGTGCAGTGCAGGGTACCGGAGAATTTTCTACTTATTTCAAAATACCAATATTATACTGGTTAGCACTGTTATGGGCAATCATGATACTTACCATTGGGCACCTGATTTGTTTGTCTTGGATGTCATTCAATAATTTATCTTATCTTATAATTATCTTTAAAAAACTTGTATGACGCAGCGATCAAAACTAAATCTTGCCAAACACATGAAAAAGCCACTTTGCTTACCTTCCTCAATCACCTGACAAAGCTCAGAAGCTCCTTCTATTCCCCACTTCGTCCTTCCATAGCTACTTGAGACAATAAATAGGTATATCTCTAAACTATTACTACGTGCGTGAGACGTCCGCGCGACCGTTTACTGTAATATCAAAATTATTATAATATCTTTTTAAATCATTTCTGTATCTGATTTAAATTTTTAATAAATGAAACGGGAGCTTCTTGTTAGTGAACTATTTTTAATTTTTATCCTGTTTGAATAATATCAACTCTTTTTTCTATTTCTAATAAATGAAGCGGGAGCTTCTTGTTAGTTTACTATGTTTCTCCTGTTTTTTTATTATAAAATCTATGACATCACGAAGTCCTGTTACGTTTGAACATTTGAATACTAATCTATGAACTGTGACTGTATACATATACCTACCTAACATAATATTATGTACCGGTTTATAATGATCCCGTGCGTTGGCAACGCTGCGCACGCGCCGGTCCTCAGGACATCCTTCCGGTTGTTTCGGGACTGACAATCAGTTAATTCGTGACTCGCATGCTACTTACTATAATAATAGGATTTATGTTATTTAATCGGTTGTTGTTTTGTATATTTATTATTCTTTTCTATCGCTATACAACGCGGAAACGCAGCTAGTGTTATGAATTATGGGCACATTTCTTCCAGGAACGGACGGGAACCTCTACATCGTATTGACAAAAATGTCATATTGGTACGAGTAATCGCTTTGATATTTCTAGTAGGTAAAGGAGGATTTATCCCAGCTTTTAGGTTTAGCCTGCTACCATCTACGGCCGCATCGTCGGTTAACATCACGATCGTGATCAAAGTCTAACATTATAGTCAATTATTTATACTTAACAGTTTTCAATTAAAACGGAAATATTATTGGTTCATCCTTGTAAATAAACGGCATAAACTCACTTGTATGTCGGGACAGGATGCCGGGCGCGTAGCGTAGTAGCCTATATGTGTGTCACTGTCACTATATTGTCGCTCATTCTGGAGCCCCTCAGGCATGGTTTACAGCGTGGATATAACGGGCGAGAAGAATAAGACATCACACAACGATATGATCACTTTTATTACACTTGCAAACAGTTACATTACAATGTGATTAAGGATGATATTACACTACTCAGTATTACACAATATTAACGGGGACCGAGTGTTCCGCAAAGCTACGAACGCTTCGATAACTAATTCGATACCCAAACCGTATAGTGACCGTCCCAGTCACCCTTCGGACATAACGTCCGTCCGAGGTGCCGTCCCGAAGTAAAGTGACCGTCCCAGCCGCCAGCCAAACGTAAAGTGAGTCTCCGTCGTCTACACAGCTCAATATAATACCTCACGCCCGTCCGCCCTACCGCTCGCTCACAACAGCGCCCCTAGCGGAAGAACGTGCAACTCAACTCAACTCAACTCTCATTGGCTAACGTCACTTCCCGTCACTCCCATTACATGTCTACCAATCACGAAACGATGTTAGCCTGCGTTACACAAGAAACAGTGCCACTTCCGTTTCTGGTCCCCCGAATTAAACTATGTGGCAACTAAACTTAATAGCTATAATCTAAGCTGCCGATACGGCCTTCCTGACGCTCGCACGTCCTCGGGCGATCTTCTTACAGAGCGAACTCCTGCAGGGTGAGCTCTCTCAGCGCGATCTTACTGCACATCTATAACAAAAGGACACCATGTTAATTGATTCCACATTCCACCGCTCGTTCATCCTGACATAATTATCCTGACATAATATCCTGACATAATTCTTTCAAAAGTGACAGATAATTGAGGCTCTCATTAGAAAATATACCCCAGCGACTTAGTATGCCATCAAGTTCGGTTGTGACACATTTCTCAAGAACACTCACAAAACAATCAGTTAGGTTGCTACTTAAAAATGACTGATGATGTGATCACCTTTCGGATGGGACACGCAACTGCTCAAAACTCCACTCATCAATAGCCTAGAAAACAGAGTCTCGCAGACCTCTGAATCCCCACAACACACACTGAACAGCCATGTCCACCCTAAACTGACCACATCATTTTAGGCAATTCGACTTCAGTTTAATTTCTTACTATTTCACTGAGAAATGTCACACAATCCAATGGGTCAAGAGTGTCAGAGTGACACAACAGCAATAAAAACCACATGAACTACAGCAAAATGATTCGCTATCGACCAAAAAGTCTACTGAAGAAGAATTTTTTTTTTTTTTTTTTTTTTTTTGGTTTTGGTTTTGTTGGTTTGGTTTGGACCTCTATCTCTCGTGGTGACTGGCAACTAAACATAAAAGGCGATACAAATCCTTTCTCTCTCCTCCCCCCCTTTTTTTTTTCTCCTCCCCCCTTTTTTTTTCTCTCCTCCGCACACTCAGAACGACCGCGCGTCGCACGACCACACGCGCCGATGCTCAGGATAGCGCGCCATGTGACCGCACACGCACCGATACTCAGGCCAGCACATCGCATGACCGCACGCGCTGCTTGACGTCACTCATCTGTAATAAAGATACCACAGCACAGAATTTCGTTTCCTTTACCTGACTCAATCCTAACCTCAATTTTAATGTAAGCCTAAGATCTCTGAATATCGTATTATACCGGTACACAAACCGGTGGCATTAAAATTGCAATTTTCAATAGTGTACCTAACCTAACTCAAACCTAACCTCATTTATTGTAATGTCTAAGACTAAAATCTCAGAATTTCTTATTTTACTTCCATTAACACAACGCGAGGGCCTTATTAATTATCAGATAACACTTCTAAGCTTTGTTCTAAGCTGACTACACTGCGAGCCATGTTCAACTATTTACAACAAAAGTGAGTGTAGGTAATTAGCATTGAGCAAAATTAAAACTTAGCTCAGGAATCAAATTCTCTACTACCGCTCATCGCACACTAAAATGCTACTACAAGAGTAGACAAAACAAGCTACGGTCACGTAGTAAAAAAATCATGGAATCGACTCACCAAATAATTTTCATCGCTGATAAGACTCGATCTCTCAGATCGACTCAAAGCTCACAGTCACACCAAGGTCGACTCTTTGCTCAACCAGCAGCGTCGCAGGTCACAGCGCAGCAGACTCAGCACGCACGCATACACGCACGTATGCACGCACGCAATCAGGAACAGGCGCGCACACACGAGCGCTAGCAAATGCGCTCCACTGCAGCGACACGGCAGGCAGATCACGTAGACATCTCACAGACATAGCGCGCATATCGCGTAGACATCTGCGCAAAAACAGCGCGCAGACAGCACTCGCCACAGGAAAAGCCAGGTGCGGCGAACAAGGCAGGCAAACTGAAACATTGAAAAAAACACGTTAAATTATTTCACCGTTCTTTATCCCACTTCTGATGTCGGGACAGGATGCCGGGCGCGTAGCGTAGTAGCCTATATGTGTGTCACTGTCACTATATTGTCGCTCATTCTGGAGCCCCTCAGGCATGGTTTACAGCGTGGATATAACGGGCGAGAAGAATAAGACATCACACAACGATATGATCACTTTTATTACACTTGCAAACAGTTACATTACAATGTGATTAAGGATGATATTACACTACTCAGTATTACACAATATTAACGGGGACCGAGTGTTCCGCAAAGCTACGAACGCTTCGATAACTAATTCGATACCCAAACCGTATAGTGACCGTCCCAGTCACCCTTCGGACATAACGTCCGTCCGAGGTGCCGTCCCGAAGTAAAGTGACCGTCCCAGCCGCCAGCCAAACGTAAAGTGAGTCTCCGTCGTCTACACAGCTCAATATAATACCTCACGCCCGTCCGCCCTACCGCTCGCTCACAACAGCGCCCCTAGCGGAAGAACGTGCAACTCAACTCAACTCAACTCTCATTGGCTAACGTCACTTCCCGTCACTCCCATTACATGTCTACCAATCACGAAACGATGTTAGCCTGCGTTACACAAGAAACAGTGCCACTTCCGTTTCTGGTCCCCCGAATTAAACTATGTGGCAACTAAACTTAATAGCTATAATCTAAGCTGCCGATATGTATTTACTTCGGCTGCCGTTTATTTACAAAGATTAATCTAAATACTCACGAATCGTTTAGTGTAAAAAAATATTATAGGTGCTTATTAAATTAGTCTTAATTTAGTAGAATGAACTATTTATGCTGCTATATTTTATTATGTATGCTGGACCCAGCCAGTATTCAATAAAATGATAAACGTCTTCATTTGGTTCTGTTCGCGAGATGTTCAATTGATTCACTCGTATCTGTTACAAGGACAATACAAACTGTTGTTGACCACATTTATTAGATACAAACTATGTCCGTCACGTCACAGCAATTAACCAGATCCACTCGGAATGCGCATTCAGCGAACCGCGGCCGTAAACATTTAGCGTCTGACATTGTTGTGGAGTGCCGACTGAATTGTCGAGTTAACTGTTGAATTTTGTGTAGCCAGGCTTATTAATTTGATTGAGAGTTGAATATGATTGCTGTAAAAGCGAGGTACACAAAGTGCAGGCATTTTTACGCAGAGCTCGACGCTCACATAATTTTCAGCGATAATGCTGGTTTATCAGAGTTCCTCGTACCTTTTTTTTTAAATATCGATCACCACAAAAAGCCCAGTAAACACCGCGATTTGAACTCAAGACTCTAGGAACTTCATACGCCTAATACATTTTACTTGACGCTTTCGGTGCCCGCAGCAAGCTGCTCGCGCTATTTTAAAAAAGGATATTTTAATTTTCCTACCGCTCTGAGCAAGTAAACCGCACTCTTTTCTTTGTCAAAAATATCTCCCTCACCGTATATGGGCGCGGCGGGAATACCCACTAAAAACTTGGGGATGTTCCTGCGGGACGCCATAATGCCGGGGCAGCGGGTACGCCGAAGCACTCATCCGCGGCCCCGGCGGCGTATGCATAAGTACCTACCTACTCTAAGACTTAGTACTGACAGAAGTTGCCCGCACTAAGATCCCAACAACCAAATAAAAGATGTAATAAACAAACAACATATAACGAAAATTAACTAATGCCTCGTTTATACGAGAACAGCAATAAAATATGAGAACATGTTTATTTACTAAATAGCAGTAGGTACGATTAATACAGATAATAATAGAGGAGGTATTATGATAAACATGACACTAACGAAGCATTAATTAACTTAATTAATAACATCAACGACAATGTATCATTGGTAAAACACTGTTAAAAGTGTATTTGTTTTCGTCAGTCAGGTAATATAAATACAACGCAACGGGGTGGAAGTATTTGTTATTTTTTTTAATTTTAGAATAACACAAACATACATAAATCAAGATATTATTTAAAATGGTATTTCAGACATTACTCTATATCTAATATCTATATACGGATAAGCTTAAAATTACACATTTGGGGGAAAAAGTTACAATTGGCGGTCTTATAGCGCGCTTCTTGGCGGTCGATAATAGCGCGATCTCTTTAAGATAACCAAGTTATTTCACTTACACATGAAAACCTGCTAAACCTGACAATTACCTTCTTATGACTCAGTAATCTTTGTACAATAATTACTCCATCACAATGCGTGAGGCAGATATGTAGAATGTCGATGCCTAAGTACTCGTATTTATCTATTGATAGCGTAATAACTACACGGGAATGGAGCAATGTTTATTTCTCAGAACATACGAGTATTACGTGCCAGTGGCCATTCTACCAGATGGAAGTTATAATAACAGCTTGAATGTTGAAAATATTATTATTCATATGAGAAACTAGCTACTCGCGGATTATCTCGCACTACTTTATGGGTTTGCCCTCGTGGACAAATTCCTTTTTAGCGGAGGTCTACCTCATAAAACCTAAACTAAATCTAATGTTTCGGTAGGAGGGCACTGAGTCTTAACATCTTATGACTCTTGAGTAAGAAGCATTGGTGCAGTGCACCTAGAATTTCACATCATTGTGAAATCCTTGGTAGCACTGTACAGATTATGGGCAGCGTTATCTCTTAACACCTGGAGAGTGTCTTGCGCGTTTTTTTACTTCTTCGCATAAAAAAAATCAATCTAATCCATTCAGCAGTTTAGCTGTGCGTTGATAGATCAGTCAGTCACTTTTTCCTTTAATATATTTTTATAAGAATACTGTAAAATAATAATTGGAATTGAATAATTCTATTCTTTTCTAATGCAAGCTTTTAATATGACTGTCATTTAGCAGATTATGATGTGATTAGATGAAATATTAACCATTTAATTATTGAAAAAAAAACAAGTAGAAGCATAATACTTAGAAAACCACAAGAAAAAAATTCTTTTTAAAGATAAAAAGATCTATTTTTATGAAGTCTTTTTTTAACGGATGGCTACGTAACAATACAACCTACAAGCGATTAAACTTGGAGATCTTCAAGCCTCACGTGAATGGACACCTTCCGCTTAGAAAGTTTCCTTGCGTGATTCATTGTCCACATTTCTTCAGGTGGAAAATAGTCAAACATAGGCCTTTTTAGAAAAATTATCCATCTCTATGACAAATTTCCACTCGATTCGTTAAATATTTTGAGCTATACGTTATATTCATAGAGTTACGTATAAACAAATAAAGCCAAGTAAGACAAAAAATCATCTCCTATGGATATATAGCAAGATAGAAAAGGAAAGCGTTTTTGGTTTACAGGTTTGTATGAATTGCCTGCAAAAGTCTCAACCATAGAATGCGCATTACCGGAGGTATGCTGTCGCCGACGATACGCATTGACGCACACACACTTTAAACAAAAGAGTTTCTACTTTGAATTGGTTTTATAGTGAAGCAGAGGAAACTCTCCATCTGTTAGAGGAGTGTGGAGTACTGATGGTAAAACGCAGCTCCGTTCTGGGACAGCACCTACTCAGCCCGGATGAGCTAAGCGAGATTACCCCAAGGAAAATCCTACAGTTATTTGAAGCTTCAAGGTCTAGCAGTGAACTTTTAACGCAGCTTACGGGTCAATCTCACTAAAATAAGCGGCGATCACAATAGGCCATGGCCATGGTGATACTATAGTCGCAGCACATAAGTAAAACGAAAAAAGGTTAAATTATATAGTATTCACAGACAGATAGAATATTCTTTATTGTAACACCACAAATATACAGAGAATCTTAAAACTCAAACACAATTTCGTAAATTAAGTGTAACAATTGGCGGTCTTATCGCTAAAAGCGATCTCTTTCAGACAACCTTGCATGGAGAGAAATAATTATAATCACATGGGTTGGTGGTGAAGCTGGTAAATAAGATAAACTGAAATAATTCTTAAATATTAATAATTATAATAATATATTAAATAACATATATTATACAATACATAAGAATATAATACATGCAATAAATCATGTTATATAATTCATAAATATATTATACATAAATACATTATAATATATTATATACCCAATGAATACATAAATATACTATACAATAAATAATTACATTATATACATCTGCTGTGCCGTTAACAAACAAAAGATCATTATATCAGCAAAATATGGAAGTAAGGGTACTTATCTTTCGAGTGAAGTACAAATATGTGAGGCCATATCAGCAGCGGTATCAGGGCCTGTCGCATGCAAATAA
This sequence comes from Hemithea aestivaria, assembly GCA_947507615.1. Classification (NCBI taxonomy): domain Eukaryota; kingdom Metazoa; phylum Arthropoda; class Insecta; order Lepidoptera; family Geometridae; genus Hemithea; species Hemithea aestivaria. The sequence goes on from OX382323.1 coordinate 11,411,756, forward strand.
AGGTGTGATTCGCATATGAAACGGGCCACAGTCCCGCGTCCGGTGTGTCGCACGATTCACATTATATTTGTATCTTTAAAGGTATATTAAAACTAGCTGCGCCCAGCGGTTTTACCCGCTACACAGTAATGTAGCCTATGTATCGTAGGGTACAGACCCTGGAATAAGACTACAGACATTAGACTCTAAGCTGTCTCTATATCTACCAAATTTCAGCTCAATCGGTCCACCCGTTTAGTTCCTTCCGTCCGGAAATCTTATAGTTTCGCTTTGTCCATCCGTCGGTCCGTCCCTTTGCGAAGGATAAGAGAACGGTAACAAAAATTATGATATGCTCGCAGCTTTGCTTTGATTTGTAATGTTCGTGGTCCAGTGATCGTATAGGTACTTGTAATCCGGAGGCTCTGGATTTAAATCTCATTGTGTGGCAAGTTTTCCGCCTGGACGCTACCGTATTTCGGAAGGCACGTCAAACTATGGGTCCCGGCTGTTTTCGATTAGATATGTAATTAGGTCGTATTGCAGGCCTTATAGTAATCTTGGCGACCTGATAAAACGTTTCTCAGCTTACCACTGCGTCTTAAACACATTTACAACTGCTGTAACCATTTACCACATTTATATCCACTTACTTGGGGGCCAATCTTGCCTACTGGGCACAAAGGGTATGTGACCAAGGCCCTGCAATGGATCGCTGCCCCATAGTCCCTACTCCTTTCCCTTACGATAACCAAAAGCTACTTTGGCTTGAAATCAGGCTTACCGAATGCAGAAAGGAAAATAAAGCTAGAACTTTGCATAGCGTGTACGTTATTTGTCTATTCCAAAAAAAATGTGCTATACAAAATTCCAGCTCAATCAGTCCACCCGTTTAGGCGTGAAAGTGTAACAAACATCCTGACATCCAGACATCCATTTGTAGTGACAAACGCTGATGAAGACAAAGTTCGTTATACTGTGATTGTTAGCAACATTTCGCAATAAGCCCGTCGATGCTTCACTCCAGCCTTCAACACAGCATTCGCAACAGATTTAAACTTACAACACTTAGGGTAGAACTTTGTGGGCGAGAACAGGTGGGAGCTTTTACTAGGCGTTAGTTAGCAAGGCTTACTATTATGTAACTGTTTACTATTCATTGCATATTTAAATTAATTAATGTCTTGTTGAAATTAAATGCTACTTTTTAAAAAAAAAAACTGGTTAAAATGGCGATTATTGATTAAAAATTTATAACAAGTTATTTGAAAATTTGAAGCGACTGCTAAACGGGACATATGAAAAGTACAAAAAAACATTGATAGATTGATGGTTTTAAACATTGCAAATTAGCAGGTTTGAGGTAATAATTACACCCAAATGGAGAGCCCGGTATTTAAGACAATGGAAAAATTTGGTATAATACATAAATATGTATAATTTGATTATTAGATTATTATATCTTTTAGCTACGAATAAAAATATTTGTTAAAGGTCGTCGGTCTCTTACTACGAGTATCATAGAGGGAGATACATAATATAGTATATTTGTCATATATTTGTACTCAAGGAGGTTTAGTCCGACGGCCGCTCTCAATTTTTTTTTTTAATCTCGTCTTGCCTTATTTTAATTTCGTTGATTTTAATATATTAAACTTAAAACATTTTTAAGATGTGTGCAATAATATTGTGCCTCTTGAGGAATTTTCAAAAGTTAATTCAATGACTTTATATTTTTATATTAGAGACGCTCTCTCGCGGACTAAGCGCTCTTAACACATATAGAACATAATGTGACATTCACAAATCATAGGAACCCGTCCCGAAACCTTGAGGTGCGTTGACGTGTCAATCAGGTTGAGTGTTGAGCGGTTTAGTGGGATCACGTTAAAGAGATATATACAGTAATGTGACTCCCTAGAAGCGGTTGAACTCAAGGTCGCGCGAGTTTGCAACGATTTGGATAGGGTTCTGTAGGCAACGAGGTGCCGAATAGGCTTTATTATTGTGAATTCGCAATATCAAATATAATTTAATACTTTGTGATATTTTTAATTTTGACTAATTCACAACCATTGTTCGGAAGCTTACTGCATAAAAACGTCTATTCGGCGCCTTGCTGCTTACCGAACCCTACCCAAATTGCAAACTCGCGCAACCTTGAGTTCAACCACTTCTAGGGAGTCACGTTACTGTGTATCTCTTTACCGTAGTGGGACCTCCCGTTTTGGAAGCGGCGCCAGCAATGTTGTCAATAGCCACGCTCGACTCTGACATCCCAGAGTCGGCTCTCTCCGGCGGGTTGGCGCCGGCACTTGCTTCATACTTCGTACATAAACTGGAATAATGCATGTTTATTGAACTACTCTTTACTATTCTCTAGTTGATGGCTCTTTTTTTTTAGTTTACGCCGGGAAATAGCCAGTTGATGGTGAGAATAGAATAACTCTTTACTGCATGCCAAATTACAAGATTTTTTTATTTATTATGAACTTAAAACTAGAGTGGAATAATCAGCGGTCTTATTGCATAAAGCAATCTCTTACAGACAACCTGATTGGAAGTAATTTTTCGAATGGCTTTGGAACGTCAATAGAATAGTTGTAATATTAGATATTATGATAACATTTACAGATTATTATAAATAATACAAATAAGTATTTAAGTATCTAGTATACAATATTTTGATGAAATTTATTTGCTAACGTATGGTATATCTGTTAGAGTTTAGATATTAATTTAATCCCCTTTTTAATTAAGACTATAATACTAAAATAATACCTTAGTATTACAAATAAAATAATACCTTGTACCGGGGGTAGAGTTCCTTTGCAGGAGGTCGTCTAGGTGGGTACCCCAACAGTGCCAGTTATTCTGCCGCCTGAGCAGTGATGTGCAAACATTACTGTGCTTCGGTAGGAGGGCACTGTAGCTAGTGAAATTACTGGGCTAGAGAGCCTTAACATCTAACGACTCTTGAGTAAGAAGCGTTGGTGCAGTGCTCTTAGAATTTTACATTATTGTGAAATCCTAAGTAGAACTGTACTGATTATGGGCAGCGTTATCTCTTTACGTCAGGAGAGCGTCTTGCTCGTCTTCTACTTTAACACAAAAATAAAAGACGATTCGTGTTAAATCTCTGTGACATTACAGTCACATAACTCTGCAGTCTGCATCAAACGTCGCCCTCTAGTTTAACAAAAAGCAATTAAATTTAAATCAATCTGATTGGAATCTTATTAAAGTTGGTTCGACATTTCACACCGGTCGGATTAGTCGGCTGAGTTACCGCTCTCGGAGATATTTTCTCGTTATATTCACAAACGATTAAAAATGCAGACTCCACTTCACTTCAGAAGGAGACAGGAAGGGTCTTGCTATGTGTATTTTTGTTATTATTGTAGTTAAGAGCGTATATATCGAGTGACGCTCTCTCGCTCGCACTATTTGACAAATTTTGAAATATAAATTCATAGAATATTTTTTTGAAAATTCCTTGAGACCCAGCCCTCCATAACATTATTGCACACATTTTAAGTGTTTTACAGTTTGATATATTACAAGTGAATTAAATTAAAAATTTAAAAAAACCCCCAACGCAATACGTAATTCACCATTTTTTGATGGCGGCCATCTTGGATTTTAAATTTTAAATAGTGGGCTGTATTCTACTCGCTAAGCCACGCAGCTCGCTAAGCATTTGATACCCATATTGAGGGGGTCGTGGAAGAAAAAAGTAATCCGCCATTTTGTAGCGGCGGCCATCTTGGACCGATTTTCACCAAACATGGCTAAGAACACTCTCGACTAACTCTACTTTCAAACAAAAAAAACTAAATCAAAATCCGTTCATCCGTTTGGACGCTACGATGCCACAGACAGACACATACACACACACACACACACACACACACACACACACACACACACACACACACACAGACAGACAGACAGACAGACAGACAGACAGACAGACACGTCAAACTTATAACACCCCGTCGTTTTTGCGTCGGGGGTTAAAAAATGGTATGATGGGAATTTTTGAAAAAAAAAATTATATTCCCCTTGCCATTTTTTAACCCCCGACGCAAAACGACGGGGTGTTATAAGTTTGACGTGTCTGTCTGTCTGTCTGTCTGTGTGTGTGTGTGTCTGTCTGTGGCATCGTAGCTCCCAAACAGATGAACGGATTTTGATTTGGTTTTTTTTGTTTGAAAGTAGAGTTAGACGAGAGTGTTCTTAGCCATGTTTGGTGGAAATCGATCCAAGATGGCCGCCGCTACAAAATGGCGGATTACTTTTTTCTTCCACGACCCCATCGATATGGGTATCAAATGAAAGGACTTAACAAGTAAAATACAGCCCACTATATAAAATTTAAAATCCAAGATGGCCGCCATCAAAAAATTTTGAATTACGTATTGCGTTGGGGGTTTTTTAAATTTTTAATTTAATTAACTTGTTAATATATCAAACTGAAAACACTTAAAATGTGTGCAATAATATTATACAGGGCTGGTCTTAAGGAATTTTCAATAAATTAAGTCTATGAATTTATATTTCAAAATTTGTTAAATAGTGCGAGCGAGAGAGCGTCACTCGATATATACGCTCTTAACTTCAGAAGGAGGAAGAAAGGATCTTGCTATGTGTAGTTTTAGTATTGTAGTTAATACAGACTCCGCTAAACTACCTATAACAGAAGGAGACAACGTGAAGCGTCTTGTTAGGTGTGTTTTTGTTTTAACTTGATCACAATGTTTAATGAGTTATCTAGAGGATCTAGGTCCAAAACTCAGTGTGTGGCAAAATATTAACTGAATGCTACCGTGTTTTGGAAGTTGGAAGGCACGTAAATCTGTGGGTGCCTGACTTTGTTCTCAATGACGTATGAAGGGGATGTTACAATCGTAAGGTCATGTTACAGATCATATATTATAGTAACATAGTACATATTAGAAAATATCGTATGACCAACGATCTGGTGGTACGCCCCTAAATCGTTATTTTCTGATGTTATATTATAATTGTCATTCCTAATGTTCTACTAGTTTTAAAAATTAACGAGATTAAAACAAACGTTTCATGATTAAAATTTTAGTAGTAAGTACCTTAAAAGGTAATACTTTCTCAGAGCATCTAACAGTAGCTATTACTTAACTTGGTCTCAATATGGTTATCGGCGTGCGCCATCTACCTTAATCTCAATCATCCGAGGCTCATGGTTCAACTATAATAGATTTACAAGCTCACGATTTACACTTTAAATATAATATACATCTCTATCTAAGGTTCTAAAGCGTCGTTTTACGATCACGAAATGCGCGGGCGTCGCACAGGTTGTGTAGGCCTGGCATTTCCGTTACACTGCCTACCCGAATTGAGAATTTGTTATAAATAGTTTACCGTCTGTTGCACAAACTACTGTGATTGTGATAGTGTACCTACTTTACACTATATAATATTTTATACAATAATTAATCGTATATTTTAAAAACAAAAGTCTCTACGTAACTTTAAACGATGCGATGAACCGATTTAGTTGAAACTCAGAACTCTTCTCCTCACTTGACCAATTTTAATATATTTTTTGCGTATAATATTTGGTCAGTCCGATAATTTGTCGCAAAGTATTTTTCAACAGACACAGAAAATGTCTACCTATATAATATAAGCCTATATATTATTACAAAAAAAAATCGTATCAGTGTTTGTTATCAAACTCGTCCTAAAAAAACATTTTGACCGCATTTTAAGATATTTATTGTGATATTTTATTAAAAGTATTTTTCAATAGATGCTAGCAAAGTCGCGCGAGTCAGCTAGTTTAACAATATTCTTAACTAGTTTTGAGAATCAAGTTTATGAAATGTCAGGTCATTCTCGTAAAGTGCTCTGTGTGGCAGTTTTTTATGTTTTACTCATCGATATGACTCAACACGGAGGGGCGATGACACACCATCAAAACAACATTGATTATGCGTAAATTAAAATAAACTCGTAGGTTATTTTCTGCTTGAGAGACTGAAAAGAAGTTTGTATGACGTTGTGCAGAATACAAAAATGGTTTGAGACGCGATACAATAGAATGCGCGCCTTGCTTGACTTAGGTACTCGACTTATTTTCCTATTTCCTATGTAGCTGGGGAAGAGGGCGTCCACAGTGCATCTCCGTCTCTAACGGTCTTAAGCGTCTCGCTTGATTTCACTCCAGGTCTTCCCAATGGTCTTCGCTTCATCCACGACAGTCGTGGATGCGCGCCTTGCATCTCGCGAAAATCTCTCGCCTATGTTAGCCCCGCAAAGCGCCTCAGAATATAGCTCTCTAATTTTACATGGAAGTAAGGTAATTTTGACGTATAGAAACATGAAATAAAGTTGTGGAGGCATCGCTTGCGCATCTTTTCCCTACTGGTTTAGGTCTAAATATGTATGTAGTGTGTACCTATATAAAGATATAAGGCGTAAAATTGAAAATGTTTTCACAAAGAAGAAGCTCTTTAATTCTTTCTTAAGTTTAAGTTTTCCCATATCAAACATGCATGTACACACAATATACGCGTGCCACAGAATACCAAATAGTACTTTGAGCTTAGATAGTAGCACAGGATAGTAGGTACCTACGTACTCGCGTAGTAGCAAATGTCAATGTCGACCAGAGTTCAAATAGTGATAATATAGTAATCTCCTCGCATAATGTAATATTGTCAACGGATGGTCATATCTGCGGGCGCAGCTAACGGATGTCATTTTCACTGTGACCTTCGCCATAATCCACAGATAACTTATTTAGGTAACTGATATACTCGAAAAAACATATTAAGTAGAAGTATTTTAAATAAAAAATATTTATCACAAAACTTTGTCATTTCATATAACTATTCCATATAGTTAAATTAAATGGCAAAGTTCTTTTGAGGTATATGACAAAAGAAAGTGTATTTAAATAAAATTAGTAACAATAATATTATGAGACGGTTGTCATGCTTTTTTTTCAAATTCTTATCTTGTGATCACTCCGCTTTGTGACCATGAAGATACATACACGAGTTGTACACGAGGTGCACAAAATGTGGATGTTCTTTGACAGGTCTATTCGAACTGGCTGGTGATTTTTCGTATTACATCTTTCGCGTGAGCGGATATTAAAAAAAAACAAAGTATTAATATAACAGGAGAAAACTGTATTAAGGATAAACACAAAACAATTATTCGTGACTTAATCGCTCGAAGCTCTGTATTTTAATATTATCATGGAAACAAACTCCCGTATTATAAACGTTAATCAAAATACATTTAAGAAACCGACGCGCCGTTGTTGTACAAATAAATGATATATCATTAAATTTCCTGGAGCCACTTCGGAAGAAGCAATGCGCTTCGGATGCTCGACTTCCATGAATGGAAACTGCCACCCGTCTCGCCATAATGCAACTCTGTTGAGATAAAGCGGTCTTACTGCATTCATTTTATTTTCCCAGCGTACAACTCGACGCCGTACGCACGGTTTCAGATCATTTGTACTCAAAGTATTACGCATAGGAATTCATGAGTATGCGATGATCACAATTACGAGTACTAATTATTATGCTAAAAATACACAGCACAGTACACACAGTGTAGTAGGTACAGCAGTAGTGGTGAATGAAGATAATATAACAAATAATAGATTAGAATGTATTAGATAATTACAAGCTTTTATTTACTTTCCCCTGTCTGTTGTCTGTCTGTCTGTCTGTCATCATTAAATATTAGAAGTTTAATTTGATCCACTTCCCGATTTCTGATTGAACTGAAATTTGGCATACATGTATAAATCGGATGACAATGCAATATTAATATGACATGGAGCTGATCTGATGATGGAACAGGAAGATGGTCATAAGAACTTGGTAATTAAACGACGCAACCCCATCGTTTGGGCTCATTTGATTCGCCTTGACGAGTACTTTGGTGACGAGTAGGTACCTACTTTGGTGCTAGATGGTAATAATAATAAAGGCTTATTTTTAAGGATTTTTAAAATTTAACTTGTTATAATAATATGATTTAAGTGGTTATTGCAGAATGTCAGACCGTCCACACCTTTGTTAGTTATTTATCCGCCATGCAGAAATGTGCAATTACTGTGTTGTGTACCCCTGAGATCCTACAAAAAAGTTAGATTCTCTCCAAAAATCAAACAGATTAAAACATTGACAAGGTCCTAGGACACACCTCTTTACGTGCGCGAGCTAGTCTAGTACCCAATGTATCTGGCGATCGCCCAAACCGAGGTCCCTGCTTCTGAGGCGCCCTTGACCTAGTAGCTCACAAAAACCTTAGGGTCGAGTGCCTCTCGCGTTCTCCACACGTCCCCTTTAACTGTAAAGGTACTGTGGACAAAGTTGACATCCTGGATGATGAGAACAAAACCACCTGAGCCAATTTTAAACTTTACAATTTCATTGTTTCAGGTTTGGATTTACAATGCAGCCGCGATAAACGATTCAAAAACAGCGGGTAAGTGTTTTTTTTATACAACGAAGTATGAAGACGAGCAAGACGCTCTCCTGATGGTAAGAGATAACGCTGCCTATAATAATTAGTTCAGTGCTACCCAGGATTTTACAAAGGTAAAATTCTGGTTGGAGAAGTGAAATTGCGGCTGAACTTGTAAAGATTTCTGTGAGTTAGTTACCTAGTTATTATATACTTAACACTTTAATGTAAACAAAAAAAAATAACTTACAGAGTTAGATCTTATAAGAATCACTAAGTTAACAATCGACGGTCTTATCGCACTTGGTAATCTCTTACACACAACCTGGGAAAGGGAGAGGACAGAGAATACTATAACGGTGTACTATTCCATAAACGTTTCCTTATTTTGGATTATTTGTACACCAAATGTAAAACCGAACGTGAGCGATGATCAGCAGTCTTAAGACTTCCCAAAATAATACTTAGCGACAAAATTGACTTTCGCCTCGAGCAACTAAAGCCTTGCAAAGTCCCTGCATTCTCAAAGTAAATAGGTAGACGGTAGAGCTAATAGGTTTAGCGGGAAGCCTGCAGCCAGTCTAATATCAATATTAAAGAGGCAAACTTGAAGGTAAACGGACGGACAACAGAAAGGTAAACCAGCTGAATCGCATTAATTTGATTGGATAGAGAACTCTCAAGACTATTAAGGTATTCAGTCACTCAGACTAGTATTATATAATCAGATGATGGTAAACTGGAAACCATTGTCGAGTAAGCTTTTCTGTTTGTAGTTACGATTGGAAACTCTTCAAATTATTAAAGAGAATTTGCCCGATTTTAAAATATGGGTAGGTAAACGTAACGTCTATGAGAATTTGCTACATGTTTTGCAAATAGCATTCAATTTAATAGAAATTTGTCATTTCTTTTAAATTGAATGCTAAGATTATAAAAAATGTATACTTATTGCTAAAATTACCACCTTTAGAGCTGATCCAAAATTTAACTTGTTCTTGCTTATTATGATGTTCGTGCCCTAGTGGATGTACGTCCGACTTGAAATTTTGAGCCCATGGATTCAAATCTCATTGTGTGTGGCTAGTTTTTCGCTTGGACGCTATACCATGTTTTAGATAGCACGCTTAATTGTGGGCCCCGGCTGTTTCGTATAAGACATAATGTAGGAGTAGGAGGCATGTTGCAGGCCTTGTAGTAATCTCGGCGACCTGAAACTGCAACATACTCGTTGAGGTAGGTTAGGCACACAACCTATATCTAGGTAACTGCGATTGTGATTTGACAGTGTAAGTGGGGTAACCTGTTCTGTTGGAGTATAAACCTTAATTAATGATTCAAACTTTTAAATTATAATCATTGCATTATTAGTTAGGCAGTTAATACCAAAGCCAAATATTTTTTAACTTTATTATTATATATCTTTCGAGTACAATCTTGCTCGACGTTAAGCTTTAAGTAACGTGAGCGAAAACGGTAGCAGATTAAGCTAGAAGGCGAGATTAATCCCTAAGTAACTTCGTGGAACATCCTTTTACTAGAACTCGGCACAAAAAGTTTGGAAACGGTAGATTTAGTTTTATTAATCTTTTGATAATTGTAATTGTATGTGACCATTTGTTTAATAAATATAGTTCTCTCCCTTTTTATGTTAGACACGCAAGCGGACGGCCCGCGTGACGGTGAACGGTTACTGTCGTCTATCTGCAACGCCATTGCCAACGTATAGTAAATAGTAAGTCAAGTAGGCGGGGTAAATCAGGACAGACATGTTTTTTTCAGTGGTGGTAACTAGCCACGACCAAAACCTTTATGCTGGTGGTTTCGGCTACAAGTCCCACGTGATAGTGGAGTTTCCTTCTACTCACCAAATTTTGACGTCGAGTCTTTCCTTCGTTCTATTCGTGACGTTGTCTCCTATTTTTATCATTATTATTTTTTTTTTATTTGCTTTTTGTGGCTTTTCGTATCACTGCGGCCAGAAATGTCCTATTGTGATCGCCACTTTGAGGGTGAGAAAAACCCCGTTTGCGCGGCGTTATAGTTCGCCACTCACCCTTCCAGCTTCGAGGAACTGAAGGATTTTCCTGGGGTTGATCTCTCTAAGCTCGTCCGGGCTATGCTGGTGCTGACCCAGAACAATGCTACGTATTCGCATCACGCATCAGAGCTTCACACTCTCCTAGTAGGTGAAGAGGCGTTTCATCCGCCTCTTCACAGAATCTACAGGTTTGTGTCTTACATAGCCCTAATTTGAACATGTGCTTGTTAAGGCGACAGTGTCCAGACAGGGCTCTGGTTAAGATGCGTAGGTTGTTTCTGCTTAGCGCTATGACTTGGTTATTAAACCTTTTGTCATAGGCTTTCACTAGAGACTTAGAAAGACTCATGGCTGGACAGTGGACAGCCTTTCCAGAGCTTGGTTGACTCCCCAATGCATGAGTTTATTAGGGTTCTGAGTGCCAGGTCGTCTCCTAAATCTTTATTTTAAACTGGCTTTAGTACTGGAGCACTACATCCTTCATTTTATAAATCAATAAGTACATGTAATTAATTCTCGTAGCCAAGTGTTAGCTCGGAATACTAACGCCGGCACTCGATTAACCCTCCCTGTTGACGATCTAAACAAAAGACAATCAGCATACATAATGTATCGTGCCACATACTCACGTGCTCTGACAATATTATCAAGGACGATAGTAGGTAATTAAGTTAAAAACCTTTAACTTTAAAATTCACGTCCTACTCAATGTCGGATCAGTGTATTTATTTGATGGAAAGATGCATTGTATGGATGAATTCTATTAGATATAGGAGCTTAGCTTTATTTTGCTTTATATGGTGCCTTGACCTAAAGATATCGAAGCGATCTCCGAAAAATCCAATACAGAAAACACAATAAAATGTAGAGATTATGGAATTCCAAGGTGCAGTCCGATTGTACCCAAAAATCTTGAAAAATGACCTTCTAACGATGTAGTATAACAAAACAAAACCAGTTCTCTTTCTCAAACATCTAAAACTCTAAACCTTTGCATGCATAATAACCTTAATAAGGCAATGATGTCAACAGAACTTTACCTAACACTGAATCTGATGACTCATTCACCTTGTATTATGGCATACCTACTGGTTATTAATACCGGTCGTTCTCAATGAAATCATAGACTATTATGACTGTTTATGTTATTTAGTATTTCTCAACAAAGTCTGCTCCGTAATAGTGTATCAAAGTCTAACTTCAATTTAGTTTCACACAGGGACAACTGTTTGTTGCTTAGAAATTCTGCCGAGTGGCTTCATATCAACATTCGTCGCTTTTGCATACATTTAGGCAAGTTTGTAATATTTGAACTTCACGGGAACACACGTGTTTCCTCGTCGAGTGTTATTTCTGACGGTGAAATGAAGTCTTTAAAATATCCAAATTAACATAATCATTAATCATTACCGCCGAGTCATATTTGTTTTCTTTAATGCTATTCTCAATTCAGTGTGTTGGTCGGTGAATTCACATCGGATGTCGATATGTCACGGTGTATTGTGTACTTAACTGTGCATCGGCACAGGCGTCGCTCGTTTGCATCTTACTGCATTGCTGACTAACGGCACTTCCCCCTTTTTAGGCCCGAATAGGTTGTACTTTCGGTACAACACGGCATGTTCGTAACGTGTCTACGACCATGTAAGTCGCATTAATGGGAATCTTTTATGGAGGTCCGATAAATCGCTTTGCAGTTGTTGAACCCGACAATCGCCGTCGGCTTTGTCGCCGCGTCGAGGCGACGTGCCGCGGCGGATTAAAGAATAAATCGAGTTCAGCGGCGTCGCGAGTCGCGACCGCTCGCTCTCGGCGTCATTGTTCTGCAATAAAGGATTCACTCTGTCAAACAATTTGGTGCATTATGCAAACAGAGGGAGAAACTGTTTCAGTGAGAGCCGCCATCCGGTCTAAATATAACCCGGCAGAGACAGCTGCTCGGACGTGGACGCGGGTGTCGCAGCGGGGCGCGGGGGCGGTGCCTCCAGGGCGACGACCCGAACCCAGACCTTGTGTGCGCTGCCGGAAGGAACGGTGCTACCAATTCGCACCATTGCCCTTCAGCGGCAAGATCCGCTGTCGCCGATACACATCTCCTATCGTATTACCCAACGATAACCGATGACCCTACATCACCTTTCTCTTGTTACCAGTAGAGGATAAAATACGAAGCCAATTATTTGCAGTACCTGCAGCTATCGTAAAATAATAATAACTCACACTAACGATGCTTCATATAATATTGTGATAGTAATTATTAACAGTATCAGCGGCTCTCGAAAACACTTTGATGGAGCTTTCTCTTTAACGTTTCAATTTTATAGTTAAGTACTCTCGATAATTACTATGCAAATTTTTCATATTATGAAAACGTTTCTTTATAAACCACCTTTTGATTCATAAAATTCTTATAAATAAGAATGCTTCACCAAAGACTCGAAAAACGTACGTGTGTGGCGATCATATTTTTTTTCTGTTACATCTACCATATTTTGCGTAGGTAGTTTTTCGTCGTTATAAACAGTTCCATACATTGCCAACTTCTTCAATTGGCCCATTTACCAAAACCGGTCAATAATGTACAAGGAAACATCCAACATAGGTATGAGCTAGCCAGGATAGAGCAATTGTGAGCCACACTCAGCAATTTGGAACAATACTCGGAGACCACCGGACGGAACACGGTAACTAAGCGACAATCTAAACATCTAACAATCTGTGAGAGGTCAGCGAGGACAGTGGTCACTCACCATTGTCGGCTGAGAACTCTTACGACTGACGATTGACTGTTCGAGCTACCTAATTGAACATAAGTAATCGAGTCTTTTTGATTGATCTCAGGCCTCCCATTCTAGGCTTGCCGTTAGGTCTTAGGTACCTATCGTAATAGGTATCGCGAATCAGAAACATATTGGTTACCTTGCCATAAAAAATGTATATGTAGACATTTTGTATGGCAAGGAACACATAATTACAGTGTGTTCTATATTCTATACACAGCTGACACCTTTATGTCTACATAAATGTCCTTTATTTTCTCGAGTCTTTAGCCTGACATTTCATAAACAATATACATAATATATTTGAGACGTTTTCAAAAACCTACCTGAGCGCTTGGGCGATGTGACGTGTGACCAAAATTTGGTGCATATTTGTCCCAACATATAAATCTTGCGTTGCAACTTTGCAACGTATAAGCACGGTAACTTTTTACCGTAGTACAAGTATCCAACGAAGCAATGCTGCCAGCATTTTGGGTACGTTATCATCTGGCAGTGATTCGAAGCATTTGGATTTTCTGTAGATTGGCATGTGGTCGATCTGTGAAACATGTGTTTTTTTATGGCTGTATAAAGATTTTTTTATCTCATATAGAGTGTGTTTCATCTCATCTTTCTTATATGGTCATGTGGTATAACTATTACTTACCAATAACCATTCCAAAACAAAACTATAATTTATTTTTACCAGCTTTTTTGTTTTCCCAATGTAATTTAGCCAATACAGCTTCAGGGCCATTTTAAACTCGCGGCTTTATGACAACTTCGACAGTCGATTTGGACGCAGGACCTGCAAATAAATCTGATATCCAAATGCTAGAGGATTTACGGCGTAGCTGTTAACTAGGTATTAGTTTATATTTTAAAGTATTATGTTTACATTTAGCGGAATATTCTTTGCCATAACTCCTACGATTTAATCTTTTGTCGTAATGTTATGCCTATTGCATAAGAACTATAAATATCTTCTCTAGTATTCCCAGAAATTCTTATACATTTCGTTAAAATCTCAGCTACCAGATTTCTGAGATTGTTAAACATCTACTGCGCCTTATTATATAATACTGGGATTTACAGCACTATAATATGTATGTAGAGGTAATGTACCTTCCGAAACTTTTTGCCATACTGAGATTTGAATCCGAAGGATTTATGCCGGACTAACGGATCACGGACGCTATTTTATGTATTTTTAATATAATATTTAATTAACACTGTTCGCAATAACCCATAGAAAAGGAATTACTCCAACTAATTCCCCAAATCCCTTTTCATTTGCGGACTTCACAGCAGACGTTGTAGTATGTTGCATTTTAGATGGTGGCACTACCAACTCAAGCTCTTTGGTTCCACATTTATAATGAGGACTGGTCGTATGTACATATAGTATGGAGGTATATTTAGATATACCTCCTAATGTCTGTCTTCTTGGCTGCGTCTTCGTAGACTACATCAGCACTTTTTGTAAAGGGCAGTACTGATTAAACTGTACTGTTTCCTTTAAGGAACGAGGAACGTTATGTGACAAGACGAACAAATCAGGTGTGTGATGGTAAGCATCATGATTTCCCATATTATCAGACACAGTGCCCAATGATTTAAAATTTAAAAATCTGCGCGTTTACCGCATTGCGACTGTCCCCCTGAGATATTAGTTGTCTTGTAATGCCCTTAATTTCTCTGGTAACCCTTCAGTCTGGAACACAGTAATGCATGTATATTACGTAAATAAACGAGTATAAAAAGAAATAGTGACCAATTTACTGAATGATCTATGCACGCACAGCGCAAACTGCTGAAAGGAATAGAATATAATTATACTTTATTGCGTACCAAATAATTACAAAGAAACTTACTGAGCTAGATATCTTAATGCTAGGTAAACAATCGGCGGTCTTATCGCACTAGGCAATGAACAACAACAAGCATAGGCTAGTTGCGGCATAGGTGAAGTCAGGGTAAGCAGTTTCAGTTTAAGGAAGGACAGCGAGAAGATGTAAATAAATTATAAATGCTTTCATAGGTAATAAGCTTCCATACTGCAAGCCCAGTGAACCCGCAGCAGGTCAATAACACCGTTAGTTGAAGGTCTTGGCCGACAGCCGCTGAACGCCCTCACTCATACCAAGGCTTCTTTCACCCGCCACCCACTACGGCCTAAACGCCTACCAGCCACGGAAACTCTTTTTCACTCGAAAAAGGCTGATATATAAAAGACTAGCTTTCGGCTTCCTATTTACAATTCTTATGTACAAGTCGCAACATCAATCTTAATGCTATAATCTGTTGATATACGATTTTCCTGTTACCTGTACTCCCACCCTTATCCTGTTCTTTGAAATATTAACCTCAATTATTATTATTATATATAATTCATTAAATGTTTTTAATGTTAGTGGTCCCTAATATTTTTTTGTTCCGAATTTCTAGCTTATATCCCAATATATCCCCAGACTGTCTTCTAGAATAAACTGCGTCGGATATACAAATCACAATTGATTCCTATATCTCTCTCGGACGAATGCATACGAGCCAACCAGACATATCATCTACGTACATACATACATCGAAATATGTTGACGGGCGCTTGTACCATGTGGTACTTGTCACGCGCTCCCCGATTCCCGTTCCCTATAATGTTTTTTGCAACCTTTTTATTCAAGAATTTTAATGCTAAGTTTACCCTTTGATTACGTAATAATATGTTTATACGAGTAGGTAATGAGAACGCTTCCGCATCACATCCGATCCGAAGCCGTCAAATGATGGAGAGATAATGGACCGATAACAGACCCAAGTAGCCATAACAGTTTTCGAACAATAGGTCGGGCATCACTCCATCAGAAACAGTTCGATAAAGAACGACTGTAATGCGTATGCTTTCATACATCTATTTACGCCGTATCATCATTTCATAGATTTAGATTTACTGCGGAAGCGCCTTTGCTAACCCAGGTCTTCAATTCGTAGTTCTTATTACTATGCTATGCTCGTGACCCTGACTACTTTTCTTCTAAGATCAAAACCAATATAGAGCAATGTCTCTCACACTGACACGTGATTCATATTAAAAATCTGAGTAAAATGTAACATAATTTGTATAATTTTTCTTTCACTTTTATTACCAAAATAGAAAGTAACATTAATAAGATTTCATTTTGTTTCTTCATCAGCAGAACTTTGGCTAAAGTTGTGGCTAAGAAGTTTAATGAATTTTCACATTAAGGTTTGAGTTTGTTGAAGGTTTCCGAAACCTTTCAAGTTCTAAGTTCAAAACTCTTTGGCAATACATCTCATGTTTCTGTTAAGCGCGCAGCGTTTACTTGGAAAGTTTAAACTTTACCTATGTTTACGAATTATGTGCTATATTAGATACATACGTAGACGTTCTTAATTTATATGTACTTATTTATTATTTACACGATGCTGTGGCTTTATTTGGGGAGCTTTACAGGCACCTAATTGAAGCAAAGGGTGACCAAACTCCTCGGCTAATGTTTAAATTTGGCTATTCAACGAGGCACGACTATCAAAAGACATCATATCATAGACAGATATTATAAAATAAAAATATTTGCATAGTCATGTAGCGAATTTTACACAAGATAAGGATTAATGTTACCATATTTAAAAAAAAAAGGAAAAGGATCTGGAAGCGCTCCAAGCTCAGTCATGGCAAGAAGTAGCCCAGAATCGTCAAGAGTGACGTGATAATGTAACGGAGGCCAAGACTCAGTTTGGGTCGCTACGCCGTAGTAAGTATACCTATATGTATTTTTTAAATAACACTTCGAGTATAATATGTAGAATATCAATGGCGTTACGTTTTAAAAGTAAATAATACTAAATAACTGTGATATTGCTCTGATATAAATTGATTTAACGCAAAGTTGTCTCTTGTTTCTTTTTGTAATTCGAGTGAGGTAAAAAAATATGGTAACACGCCATACTATCATATAAAAAAAACTACAAAATACCAACTTTTATATTACGTACGAAATATTAACAAGCAAAACATTGAAGTATTTATTTTAAAATGTCTGTAGCCTGTGGCGTTAAATTATTATAAAACCTATCACTACTATATTTCGCTGGTACTTGATAATATAAAGTTGAAATCGTCAAAGCTGGAATTAACATGCATAATTTTAAGTAAATTATTATTTTAACACATCAGTAACGATTAATATACGGTAAAACTATGACTTTATTGCACTCATAACCAATATTAAGTTGATAAAGTTTAAAAGAGGAATAGACTGTAGCCTATGTTATTCCCAGGGTCTAAACTATCTCTATACCAATTCAGCTCAATCGGTCCACCCGTTTAGGCGTGAAAGAGTAACAAATATACACCCAGACATCCATACATTCTTACAAACTTTCACGTTTATCATATTAGTAAGAAGTAAGATAGTAAGATTTTAGTAGCGTAGCGTTCATTATACATGTAGAACTATCTTTTGCACGCCGTGATAATATAAAGTTAGGAAAAAAAAGAGCAATAGAAATGCAAAATGTTGAAGTATTTTAAAATAACAATAACTTGGAGTTCAGTTTGTTCGGGTCAAAACTACCTATATAATATTACTAGATATATTGCGATATACGAGTAAGTTGCTAAAATTCAAAGGAAGAATTAATACGAGTAAATGCAAAAAAAATCGTTATAATAATTATATGGGTAAAACTAATACTATATTACGCTCTAATTGCGCTATAAGTTACTAAAATACAAAAAATTAAAACGCCAAAATGTTGCAAGTATTTATTTTAAAACACCAGTAGCGTTTTGTCATATCGCTCGTAATATAAGTTGATATTCAAAGGAAGTTTAACAAGCGGAGTTATGTTGATCCAAAATGCGGAAAACGCGATTCTGTCGCGGTTTGCGAGTGAGAAAAGCGAATTTTCCGAGCTGCAACAGCGGGCAGGTGGTGCAGCCCTACCCCCGAACGATCAATAGCCCCCTCCTCCCGCACGCCCTTCCTCCACCCTCGACGAGCGAACCTCTCTCCACCCGCAATATCGCTGTATATTTGTTGAGTCAGCTGCTAAGCTTACACATTGTTTTTTAGAATACAAGCGAAAGGATAAAATCTGGTTACACGTTGTGTATTTTTTTAATACCTACATATAATAAAAATTAGTTTAAATATAATATTTTTACCAAAGACTTTTATTATTTATAAAAATTTAAATTTAAATTAGTATTTTTTTTTTAAATTAGTTTTAATATAACATTTTTATCAAAGAATTTTATTATTTATGTTAGCTAGTGAAGCCCAACGTGACTAGGTCATCCTATGTCTCGTTGGTTATTTATTAATAATTATTATCCAGGTTTGCAATTTAGTCAAAAGCATTACACAAATTTTGATGTAATTCTGTTATAACACTAAACTTACACTACGAGTGTGTATCATAATCATAATTTATTCATAATAATAATATCCAATGTAATATTCCTTTTAAAAGTTTTGATGTAATTTCGATATTAGTAACTTCTTTACATCAACATTATAAAAAGAAGAGTATCTGATCGACTTACTGACTATCTATCAACCGATACGCACGACGCACAGCCCAAATAGCTGAACAGATTGAGCTGGAATTTGGAATACGCATAGATAGTGTGACCTGACCTTTCGAAAGGATTTCTCCACCCAAAGTCAAAAGTATTATAAACGCTTTAGAATAAAACTGCAAAACGTTATATATACCTGCTAGCTTATGATCGTGCCCTTATAAAAACCTATCTGTGTTCCAAATTTCAACTCAATCCGTTCAGCGGTTTGGGTTGTACGTTGATAGATTAGTCAGTCACTCTTTCCTTTTATATAGGTAGGTATATTTAGATTACCCTTTCATGGGAGGAATAGCTTTCGTATATATACTTATTATGAGCAACAAATTCAACCCAAATATTTAGACACCGCAGCAGGAAATTTCCTTAATTTGCACGCCTTTAACTTTAGTACCATTAAAAAAGGTAATAAACTGTTGGGTTCAATCATTTTTAAATTGCGCTCATGAACCAAAACATAAACAGCAGGGCTATTCACTTATCGGTTAGGGAACCGAACCGAATACCGAATTGTCAAAAATGTATGAAATGACGTGATATGACATGTCAAGTTGTATCTACATAATACGTCATTTCATACATTTTTGACAATTCGGTATTCGGTTCGGTTCTTTCACGGATAAGTGAATAACCCTGCTAGTCGCAATTGGAAGACATTGCCGTCATCCTTGTTTTCCTAATAATACAACTTGGGAAACTTTAAGGCACGGGTGAATAGGTATACTAGGTACCTCTAGGCGTGATTCATTATCGACCGCATCTGAACTTTTCATCAGGTGGGATGTGGTCAAACGTAGGCCTATTTAGTAGGTATAAAAGAAGTTCATGAGTTAATAACTTAAAATACCCGAACTCTATAATATAAATATAGAGTTCGGCCATATTGTACTTGTAAATTAACCGAAATACGTGCAATATTTTTTAAAAATTAATTCAATAAAGTACATTTAGTTTAAAATTACATCAGTAGCTACACTTAACCCTACAATCGTTTCAATGATTGGACTTTCTTGAAAGAAATCTAAACTACATTTTCTGAGCTTCTCTATCAAAGGAAATAATACTCGCGGTGGCAGTGCTGTATTGAGTAAATGTAAATACTTTTATTTAATCAATTTGTTACCGGATCTAGGAATCAGGAGCTATTGAGAACTATTCGATTTTCAATAAAAGTGCTCAAATGCGTTATCTCCTCTACTAAATAGAAAAAAAAATCATTTTTGCAGGAAACTGAAATAAAATCCCACCAATGTTTGAAGTGTGCTTGTTCGTCAAACAGAAATGTTGCAAAAAAATTTGATATTGGATTTATAACTCTTTTTCGGTATCACAAAATACATGAAATATCCTACTCTACTTTTACTACGTTTATTAAAACAGTTTTTGTTTTAACTGTAGATATACTGAGTAAACTATGTCTTTATTTGACTATACGCATGTTAATTGACCTGTATTTTTAAAACAAGTTAATCGTTAGTGTTGTAAATCGTTCATATATTCTGGTCTTAAATTATAAATGTTATAGAGTTTAGGGTGATTCCTGAGAGACAATATTTTACGTGTCTTTGGGAATAAACTACCCGTAACATAAAAATTCTACCCAACGGTATTTTTTTTCTGTTAGTTTAAGGTTTAATCTACTTAATGCATGATAAACATCAGCTTAAATTTAGCTGCAAGTACCTGAAAAAAAATGTAAAAGCCCTGAAATTTGATTACCGTGGGGTGTCCCTTACACATTTTTGGAACAAAATATATTTTTTACACTAACTTATAATAGGAATTTAATTAATTGCTGTGATCTAAACTATAAAGGGTGAACTGTTATATGATTAAAAAAATACGCGAAGGCTGTACTCACCGAAGTTTTAGAAAAAATAACAAATTTAGGTTTGTCCCCGGACAAAAAGTGATTCCCATGGCGCGCGACATAACTACCCACATTTCACAAACCACAAGACTTAGAAGCTTGTACGCCCGCTGTTGGCTAACTTCAATTGCGCTCTAAACATCGTGAAGAGGGGTTGCTCCTCTCGTTGTTATAAACTGGATTTACGAAGGTGAGAAACTGATTACCGTGGTTTTGGTTCACTAGGTCATTGATTACCATTTCCATGTTTAAAAATATTTTTTTAGCTTTTACGGTTTTTTGACCAGGGTGTGCAGTTAGGAAAAGGGTATTATTTATTATATATTTTATTATTATTGGTCTATAATTATGGTATTTAAAAATATTGACCAAAAACTATACAATTTTGATTTCCATGGTATTGATTCTCATGGCGTTTTACCACGGTAATCAATTTTCCCCTGAGTTTTCTTGCGCATTCTTTCACTTTTTATACTTTTTACTCGACTACAGCGAAGCCAGACAAGGAAGTGATTTTGAGTCTTTATAATATTTCATTTGAACCAGATGGTTTTTTTGTATTGTATAGTAGACTGCCGCTCTGGCTAATGCGGCACCATTACGAGCCACCATAAAAATAATCAGAAAAACCAAACTGAACTGAATAACAAAACCGATATGAATCAGATGGTATATTCATATCAGTTTGGTTATTTTAAACTGAAGTTCCAGCCAGCCTGTAGTCTAGTTCTTCAATAAGAATACCTCATAGGTGAGCCTTCATCCCAGAAACTGTCATGTGATTGAATTTTAACATCAGTTTGGTTAATCTGGACTGAAGTTGCAGCCAGCCCATAGTTTCGTTTTAAATTAGCAAATTTCTTCACTGATGCGCCTTTACCCCGGAAGATATCATAATCAGATTGTATATTCATAACAGTTTGGTTATTCTAAACTGAAGTTCCAGCCAGCCCATAAATTCGTTTTGAATTAGCAACTTTTGTTTGATGGGCTAAAAATAGCTACATAAGATGTCATCATAATGTGCCTTAATCTATGAGATCAAATAGGAGCTCTATAAAACATAAAAGGCTTGGCGGGAACCTCAGTCCAGAATAACCAAACTTATATTATTAATATATATTCTAATGACATCTTCTGAAGAAAGGCTCACCTGTGAGGTATGCTGCATAGACAGCGAAACTATGGGCTGGCTGGAACTTCAGTCTAGATTAAACATACTGATATTAATATACCATAATATGATGGTGAAATTTTCCAGAGTAAAGGCGCATCAGTAAAGAAATTTTCTAATTCAAAACGAAACTATGGGCTGGCTACAACTTCAGTCCAAATTAACCAAACTAATGTTAAAATTCAATCTCATGACAGTTTCTGGGATGAAGACTCACCTATGAGGTATTCGTATTGAAGAACTACAGACCCATTACGCTTCTAAGCCATGTTCATAAGCTGCTGTTTTCAAGGGTTATCACGAGTCGTCTGGAACACAGACTTGATGACTTTCAGCCCCCCGAACTAGCCGGATTCCGAAAAGGCTTTAGTACAATAGACCACATTCATGCGCTGCGGCAAGTTAGTCGAGAGAATATATAACTTGCCACTAAGCTTAGCGTTTCTGGACTTTGAGAAAGCTTTGATTCAGTGAAAACACGGACTGTGCGCGAGTTATTTCAGCGATGCCATTTTGACTATTGGTTCATTAAAGGGTTTGTTTTCTAACGCCACTATGTTGGTCTGAGTACAGGAGCAGAGCACGAAGTTGATTCCTTTGAGAAGACGAGTATTTAAGACAGGGAGATGTTATATATCCGAAACTGTTTACTGCGGTAATGGGAGACGCGTTCAAGCTCTTGGAATGGCAAGGACTCTTCGGTTTACTCACGACATCGTAGTCATGGCGAAGTCGATAGGGGCACTCAGCATGATGCTTTACGACCTCGAACAAGTATCACAACGGGTAAGCTTAAAATGAACATGGACAAGTTCAAACTTAAGTCAAATGCCAATGTTGTGCCTTCCCCAGTATCTGTTAGAGGTCCGGTACTCGAATTTCTTAACTCCATACAGCTACCTAGAATAAGTAGTCCAATTCGGTAGGACCCAACTTCAAGAAAGAGGTCAACCGCCGAATTTAGCTCAGTTGGGCAGCTTCTTTGAGTTGGCCTCGTCTCGAAGCTTAAGTCGCTCAGCGAGCAATGGAGAGAGCTATACTCAGGGTTTCAATCAGGAAAAAGAAGATCTGAAGACGAACCAAAGTCACTGACATATCCCAGCGGATTAAGAAGCTGAGTGGTAATGGGCAGGCTACATAGCACGTAGCGCGGATGGCTGATGGAGTCGAAAAGTGTTTGACTGGATACCACGGACAAGCAAACGCAGCGTAGAACGTCCACCCACAAGTGTGGCAGACGACCTTATAAAGGTCGCTGAAAGACGCTGGAAGCAGGTCGCTTCCAACCGATATATATGGAGGTCTAAAAGGGAGGTCTGAGTTCAGCAGTAGACGTCCTATGGCTAAGATGATATGAGGTATGCTGCAAAAATAAAACGAAACTATGGGCTGACTGCAACTTCAGTCCAGATTAACCTAACTAATGATAAATACACAATCTGATGACAGCGACAGCAAATTCTAAAGTGAATCGTGTCAGTGATTGTGACTGAGAAAAAAAAAACTCATATTCTAGGACTATTTATTCAATAATTTTACATTGTTTACGTTGATTTTATTTAGTTTACACGATTATTATAATATAGACTGCCAATATATAGCTTTTTAATACGTTATGTTTGGTGTATATTGTAAGTATATAAGTATTATATCCGTTATCCTAACCACCATATTACAAACATTAAGTTACTTAGTTTGGGGTTAGGTGGCGCTGTGTGAAACACCCTGAAATATTTATATATTATTTATTTATTTTACTTGGATTACCGTTTTTAATCATTTCTATTTTATATGATTAGTTTGTAGAGGTCAATATTTAGATAAGAACTTAGAATTCAAACAAAATTGTTTTAATTTTGATTCCAATGGCACACTATATTGATTCCCGTGGCACCAAAAATTGAAATTGAAATATCTTCTGAACAAAACAAGTTATAATGATGCCTATTTGACGGATGTGCTTATATTTATGTGAAATTTGATGTTTTACATGTAAAATAAAATAATACTAAGATTTAAAATCTGCCACGGGAATCACTTAAATACGCCCGATTTCAGGATTTACCCTTTACCTAGACGTAATATAGGTAGGCTTTATCGCTTAAAGTTATTATTATCTTCCAAAAAAGTATATCATAACATAATTACAGAAGGTAAATTCAAAAGTCATGTCCAAACTATTTTATTACAGAAAACTTATTATGAAGTTAGCCAATACATGGACAAAGATAAAAAGAAACTTCTGCGTAAGAAACCAATAAGTGGAGCCTCTCAAACAAACAAAAAATTTTAGCCAATATTATGCACTACAATGTTTTATGTTTCAATAAAATATTATCTAAGTTATTGACACGTTTTATAGAAACATTAAATCTTAAAAATCAATTTACAAACAAGCCCTACTCATCACCCATCCCTACTGCGCCCTTTAAGCACAGGTATACTTGCCGCAAAATGTACCGCTTGCAATTAGTCGCTAACCTGCTTTTGAGCGCGTCAGTAGCTAGCTCTGCTCACATTTGATACAAAAAAAAACCATAAAACACAAATAATATGCCGGGGTATGTGTTGAGGTATTGCACCAACTGTTCACGCAACACGCCGAGTGCAAAGTAATAAGTTTTCATCGGTAAGTAACTAGATAAACATTTTACAATTTTATTCAAACAAAGCGGCTAATATTTTGTGACATTTTCTCGTTTTGTCAAAGAATAAATATAAAGATGTGACATTGTGTGTTTACTTGCCTAGTTTAAGTTTATCTATTGATGGCTTAAGAGAAAGTAAAATCGTTAGTAAAACCTTATGTAAAAAATATCATTTATTTTAATATTATTATTTTCATTGAATCGATTTGAATATAATTTGATTATTTTTTCATTCACACACATTATTTTATTTTATCGTATTTTTTAAATCTATTTCGGTGTTTTTCGTTGAAATTTATGGAAAAAACATTTTTTTTCAAATTAAACTTCCACAGATCAGACATTTACATTAAAACTGTAATTGATTCCCACCTTGTTTAAACATAATAAACCTGTTTTAGTACCCATATATCATATTAGGTTCGTTAGAGTGATTTTCAAAAAGGAGACCTTTTTTCGGGGCGCTACTATCGCGAATTTTTAAAGTTAAACTATCTTTAACATTTTTACCATTCATAATTTCTTATAATAAGTTACAAAATTAAATAGGTTATTTATTTTATCTAACAATTAAAAAATATTTAACCGATTAGATTGTCAAAAATGTATGAAATGACGTGACATGACATGTCAAGGTGTATCAACATAATACGTCGTTTCATACATATTTGACAAATTGGTTTTCGGTTTGGTTCTTTCACGGATAAGTGAATAACACTGCTGCCTCCCCCTTTATTTAGTAGGCAAAAAAATGGCATAAGTACGTTCTGTTTGTTTTTTCTCATCTATGATAACTTTAGATGTCAAATGGGACAATACTTCAGTTTGGCGTGTGACCTCTATTTATATATCTCGATGTTTACAAATATCTAAGAGGTACAATTCGCTGTCTAATCGCTAATAGCGATCTCTTATAGACAACTGTACAGGGAGAGGAGAATATTGATATTCGCATGAGTTGGTGGACACACATTTTAAAAAAACCTATGATTGTTTCTTGTCCATTCTTATTTCCAAAGTCCAAAGCAATGGGCGGTTGATTCTTAAAATAATATAATATTGTTTTTTACAAATGTTTTTCAAAAGTGCTCTATAACTGTAACGTGTATGAATGCCTTTTGATGTTATTAAGTTTTTGACAGAATAAAAACGTTAAGCTGTTTAGTAAAAATTAAAAATGTACGTTAGATACCATAATCGTATTGTATGGATGATTCGACATGGACAGTTTAATTTTAGCCGTCAACTGGTGTGCCCGTCCATTGACTGTCGATCCTATAAAATTGTGAACATCGACGCAAATTGTGTTACCTGCAGCGTTCAACGTTTAACAGTATTAGTTACTAATTCCGCCCGGAGGCAGCTTCCGCCGGTAACCAGACTTAGGCTGCCTTTCCACCAGACATGTGCTATGCAGCTATGCTACGGAGATGTGAAAGCTACGCTACGAAACTATGTGACCGTTTGCACCAATGCTAAGCTATGTGCGAAGATGCGCTATATAGATGCGCAGCCACGGGGCAGCTGAGCGAGGAAGATGCACAGCTATACGATGAATCTATGGTAGCTATATTAAAGACGCGGCGGTTGCGGCGGCGGGTCATACGAGCTCGCGACCATTCATAGCACGCATCCTTCCATAAAGAAAAAACATAGTTGAATCAGTTTCCACCAGTGCTATAAGCTATGAGCACCAAAAAATATGATTGGTGGATATTAAACGCATTCATAGCAACGTAGCATAGCACATATCTGATGGAAAAGCACCTTTACTGTAGTACCTGTTCGTGATTGATGCCGACAGCAAACAAATTCTCCTGACTTCAAAGGATATTAGGTGCAGTTTTAGAGGTCTAACTCTATTTAGTTTTGTTGGAGATGTGAAAACGATCCTATCGGTTTTGACATGAATATTAGGAGCAAAAACCTATTAATATTTTACCTTTTGCATTTATTGTTTACTGTTTACACATAATATAAGATATATATACTAAGCTCTAAATAATTATGTTTGGATAGTCTCGCAAGTCGGTTCAAGTGCTCCTCGACTTTCGACTTGAAGACAAATACAATTAAATCGTGACTCTTGACTCTTGACCTCGCAAACATATTGACAGAATGTTTGCCTCACTGCGTGTGCGTGTCCAAATGGACTATTAAGAACCACTATCTCTTATACACGTATTATATTTCCTACTTGCATGCCCTAGCTTTGCTTTAAGTACCTTTATACTATAATATACAAATACATATTGTAGCATGCTTTTATTCTCCGCCGTGCCATGTTATAAATTATAATATTTGTTGAAATTGTAAAAGTCCGTTAGTAGTACCATATTTAAGAAGGTAGGCATCCTAATCATAAGACCTAGATAGTTAGGATGCCTAATAATATATAATTTATTGGATTTTTTTGTTTTCTTTCATTGATTACTCGGAAACGCTAAAACCGATTATGAAAAAATCTTTTTTTAAAGTGTATATTCACAGATCATTTAAATTTATCCGAATTCGGAATAGCGGTTTTCAGTTTAGAAGTAAAACGTACATTTCGCCCTCGCTTATTAAAAGCGAGCTTGAAATCGGTTTAATATATTTTTATATCACTGGTTTGGTATGCAATTAAGCCTATTCTTTTCTATTCTAAGCGTAGGTACACCTAAGGCAGTGGCAAGATACTTTATTTTGTAGGTACAATGTTGAGATATGCGTCCCATCGTGTCATCAATGATGAACAAACATAACAATTTAATGGATATGATACTCAATTCAGCCACTTACGTCCGTGTGACGTCTTTTAAATGATAGGTAAACGAGGACTGGGGTCCAAACCTTTTGTGGTGCGAAACGGCTAAAGACCCGGCGATCTGAGATTTCGAAATAAACTCTGCGGTGGTATAAAGATTAACTAAGAGGAAAGTTATGCCGTCTTTTAGAATCTAGAACCTTTTGTAGCCTGGTATATTATAGGTAGGTACATACGAGTATGTCACGGTTAATCCCGAAGTGCGGACCAAACTGTAATTTAGTACTAGTTTGTAGTTATAAGTAAAATCGGAATTTTCTTTAGGTCACAATAAAGAGTATTTTCTGAAATACTTTCCCGACTACTCTATAAGGAAAAGCATAGTCTCCGTTACGGAGATCTTTTCAAAATTCTGATCATCGCCATCACACACATTCATTCTATAAGTCGCGTCGTCGAAATTTTGTTTATTACTTATTTGTAAATTATTTTAAATCTTAGTCTTAACGAAACCACGATACAAGCTTCTGCCTAGAGTGGGGTACATTAGGAAGTAAGAATACCAGAGTACAATTTTAGGCAAATAAACACTTTTTTAATCACCAATTACGTCACCAGAAAATACGAGTAGCTTTATTTGCAAGCGTAACAAAATCTAATTCAGTGTGCGGCAGGCAATGCGGCCGCGGTCAATAATACCCCGGTCTACATTCAGTATGCTCTGAACGCTCGGAATATTTAATTTGCGATCCAATTAGCGAGTTTACGCGCCACTCCCGAATCATATAAAATTTAATAGGTTTTAACAACGCAGTAACGTGTGGTAAAATAGCCATCACACACAAAGCGGTTGCCTTCTCGCGGAGAGTGTACTGACTGCCATTTATTTTGCCCAAAAACTATTAATTGTAGTAAACGCATACACCGCGTTTCTTTAAAATGAACAATGTGTTCTCGAATTCCTTCCAACCAGATGGCCTATTAGCTATCATGCACTGGTGTTTATCACTATTATACCTACCTAACAGACAAAAATGAAATATTCCTAGCGTGGTTCCTAAACTTGTATCTCTAAATCCACTAGGTACGCGTTATAATTTAGGAAACGTCTTTTAACATCAGAGCTCAATTACTTTAAGAACATTTTATTTTTTACGATAGCCAATAGTCTATCTGGTAGGAAGAAAGTACCTACATAATAATATGGTTGTCTAAAGAGATGTGAGTGCTATACGATTTCCGTTGATTGTTTACCTCTCTCTCTATTTCTTGTATTTTGGTATGGAATAAAGTTATTATTTTCTATTCTATTTTACATAATCAAAAGTACAGTCACTTCAAAACACGTCTTCCTTTTATCAGTATAAACTTAATACGTAATAAGATTCGCAGCGATTCCTTAACTTAGCCAATTCAAGTAACAAAGAGATGGCAGTCATTTCAGTCTAGAGTCTAGACACGACTCACGATTCACTTAGTGAAGAAAACGACTAACATAGAAGAAGACTAAGTCAACGAACCTTTTTTTTAACTCAGGAAAAATGCGTTACGCGTCTTTACTCTCCGGGAGGCACAAGGAGGCATGTAGGACTCTTTCGCCGAGAAGGACGCGGCGGGGATACCCATTAAAAAATCTGGGGGTGTTCCTGCGGGACGCTATAGTGCCGGGGCAGCGGGTACGCCGAAGCACTCGTACGCGAAAAAGTCACCAAACTTATTCCAACGAGCCGGTGTTGGCGTACGTCTTAAGTAGACACGTTGCCTACACTATTTTTTATCAAGTTAATTTTAAAGTTCAAATTTACAATTATGTATCTAAGTAATTCATCATAATAAACCTTCATTTGTCATCTGCAGGACAAAGGCCTCCTCATGGCACATGTAGCTAAGTATGAATTACACTTGACATCAGTTTAGCTTATTTAGTGCGCAATGTCTGCCTTTATTTCAAAAGTGTGTGATTTGACTCTACCCGCGCTACCCCGGAGTCCGGAGTAGACGTAGCGTAAACGAATAATGTAGTGGAAAATGGAGAGGTGCCTGGATGGGCAGGTGAAAATAATATTTCAAAAGGTTTTAACAATGTATTTATAGAATTTTTCTACTTTGCCGTCACCCGTCAGATAATGAAGGCCAGATTTTTTATTTCCAAATGGTGTTGATTACCACTCCACTATATTCGATAGGGTTATTTATTTATCCTAAGAGATTACTGAGATTCTTTGGAAAAATGTCTTTGACGTCTGTACTTGGGTGATGCTACTCAAATGGACCTGTAGTTGGAAGGCGTGACGTCAGCAGCATCTTTCTTAAAGGGAAAATGCCAATCGCAGGAAAAATCTCAAGCCGATATGTCTAAAACATAGTGGCTCAAAGCAGTCTTATGCTCAGCAATGGTACAGGTGACGCAAAAACTCAAGTTATGATTACTTAGAGACAATACTCGTTAGTTGAGAAAGGTAAAAAAAATGATTCTTTGTTCATAAATGATGACCAAAACCGGAATGAGGAATCAAAACCTTCAAAACTCACGACTAAGGCATATCACATCACACTACTTCACACTAATATTGTAAATGCGAAATGTTTGTTACTTCTTCACGCCTAAACAATTGGACCGAATGAGCTAAAATTTGGTATATAGATAGCTTAGACCCTGGAATAACACATGATACATAGACTACAGTACAGCGGGTAAATAAATAAATTAAAAAATAAATAAATAAAACCGCTGGGCGCAGCTAGTATGAAATAAAATCCAACGAACGCCAATCTAAGCAATGTCTATAGCAGATATCGAAATGAAATAAAAACAAAAAAAGAATATCTTTGCAACGTCCGTCCCATCGGATACCTAGAACTCCAACATCCAATTAGTTCAGACTAGCCTAGGCTATATTGAAACGAATAATAGGAATGCATTCATTGTGCCTAATAGACTTTTTCAGCTTTCAGTTACCTGCCTTGTAAGTTTAGCGAACCTTAAATTAGAATCTTAACTTTTATAAAAGTGCTCCATTGTAGCCTATATAAACAAATTAAGTTTGAGTTTGATTTACCTTAAAATTGTAGGAGACGGTTTTTAGTATTGCAAGTATTGTAGGAATCTTGGTGGCATAAACTAGGTTGGCCACACAGCTTAATATGGTAATTGACGCTAACAGCAAAGAATAGAATTATCAGTGTCATTATAATTTACACTGATTGCTATCACTATGAGCCACATATTAGTTAAATGTTCTATGAGGCATAGAAACGTAAAGTTAAGAAGGCTTCTTTAACTCCAATAAAACAGGTTCACAATCCATAAACTGTCAGAACCAAATGTTTATTATAAGGTTGTATGGCCCACCTACATTTTGCAGATTCAAAAGAAGAAGGCAACCGCCAAGATTACTACAAGACCGGAACACGAATGCCTCCTACATAGACATACTACAAAAAAACCTAGAAGTAGCTACTAAAAAACAAATCAATAGAAAGAACAGAAAAAGTTAAAAAGGATAAAAGATGATGGATAACAGAAAGAACTAGTATGCAGAACGAAAGTACGAGAAGAATTAAAAACGAGAACTAGTATGAAAGGACAGTGTAGAACAGGCTTCCGTCCATAACAACGGAGGTAGGACGAGAAAAAAAGGAAAAAAAAACTTAAAACTTTGCGAAGTACTGCAGATAAGATTCAGAGAAACTGTAACGAGGTGACCTTGGATCAGCTGCAATGCAAATTGACAAACAGTTAGTCTAGTAACTGTTTAATTTCTACGGATATCGTGACCACGACTGTACCATTTGGCCAACTTTTCACAATAACACTTCAACGGATTATAGCAATCCCAAGCACATTTCGCAGTTCGATTTGGTGTGAATGAGTTGATATTACCAATTTGTTCGGACAATTTTGTGTTGTAAAAGTTTATGGCGTTAAAATAATATGAGTGGCAATAGATTATAGGTCAACGCTTGGCTATAGTGGCTAAACCATGGAATAAATAAGAAGGAAGAACAGCCATGATTGGGTTCTAAATGGGCTAGAACTAATCGACCTATCCCTAGCAAGATCCCTATTTTAAAGGAGAGTTTGACTTGCATATATCTTGCCTTCTTTTCTTGACTCTGGAGTAAGATGCATTATGTGTATTCCAGGGTCATAAAAATTAAGGCAAATTATTGTCAAGTAAAACTTCAAAGCATCAAGTAAGGATTTTTAAGATGTAACGGATAAGTCGTATTTTAAGCGAACCCACAGTCTTAAGTCTTAACGCTCGCACTTCGTGAGCTCTATATTACTTCGTCTCAGGCGTTCGCACGTCGATTTGTATTTTCTGTCGCATTTAATTCAAAAATCATAAGAAATCCGATGTTATTTTAGTAAGTAATCTGTGAAATAACGTCACGGGTCAATTTTGGACGCCGAAACTACAGGCATGATATTTGCAAAAACAGGCTTGTTTCACAAAAAACATTGTTACTTCATTCAACCTTGGTGGCGAAACTGCGGTTTGCGCGCGTGCACAGTTTTACAGACGAAGTACCTATATAGTAGGTACCTGGTACCTACCTATATACATATATTATATAGCTTGCAAGTACCTTACGTGGAAGGGGGCTGGACGCAGTAAATTATGCAGTAACACGCGTGTTTTGTCCCACAAAACGTTAGTAAAAAATGCCAGACGATTTTGATTTGATACTTTAAGTTTAGGTACTTTTCTTTGTAGTGTATAGATTGTATCTCTAAGTTTCTTAGTCTAGTAACTGTATATACTAGTAACGCAATCTAAGTTAAAGTTTATAGCTTTTTGATATTTTAGGAAATAGGCGCGAAATAATATTATACGAACACAAATTAACATTGTAGTTGGTCTATTCACCCTTTACACGTTTTTGTAGATATTAATTTGTTATCCGAACCACAATCATTTATTTTATAAGTCTGGCTTAAAATTCGCATCACTTTGATCATTATAATCTTGCGTGACAAGTGACATGCACTTTAAGGTTATTAGCACACTAGACGGATATCCGTCGCCGATCTTCAAGCCGGAACGCCGAATACACACGCTACGCTATTGCGTCACTAATTCTACGTCACATCTTATAGTAATAAGAACACTCTCGACTAACTCTATTTTCAAACGAAAAAAAACCAGCAGGGTTATTCACTTATCCGTGAAAGAACCGAACCGAATTGTCAAAAATTTATGAAATGATGTATTATGTAGATACAACTTGACATGTCATGTCACGTCTTTTCATACATTTTTGACAATTCGGTATTCGGTTCGGTTCCCTAACCGATAAGCCCTGCTGATCAAAATCCATTCATCCGTTCGAGAGCTACGGTGCCACAGACAGACAAGCACGTCAAACTTATACCACCCCGTCGTTTTTGCGTTGGGGGTGATAAATATACTCGTCAATATAATTCTGATTAAAAAATCATTATTTTCATACTGCAGACTTGTCTGGCGCCAGTCCCCTCGATTCTTTCCAGTCATACCGAGACAGAATTAACCATAACTAATCGCAGAGCACACAAAGCGGACTTGCTCTGCAAATAACTTCTTCCTTTTTAGGCACTATTTACATTCTCTATTTGGAGATATGAGCGCTCAGTGATACTCTTAAGAGTTACCATTTACGATTGTAGATCGAGCTTGGTTTAGCAGTTTTATTACCACTTTGTATGATGAAATGTAAAAGTTAAATTGGTTCTTAAGTTGCAGCACGGAATAAAAGGGATGTGACTAGGTTAAATAAATTAAAATCTAATTTGTCCAAAATTTAAATATTTAAAAAAATATAAGATTGTATTCTTATGGTTTGTGAACAAAATAGATTAATATAATATAAGTTTATATGATAAGTTTTTGAGCTACGTCACTGTCCGGTACAAAATGTAACTGAGTTCAGCAAGTGAAGTCACGAGTCACTAGCAACTTTAGTGCGTTGTATTTCACAGGTTTTTTATCAAACTTAGGTTGGTACAAAGAACAAATACGTGACTAATATTTTTAAATAATCGAAGTACTTGATGTACAAAAAAATAGTTAACATCCTTATTATGATACTAAAGGGTTGCAGTACAGATTCAAGACAAAGCATGCATGTCCAATGTCCATCGTATCATTAACCGTATATTGCAAGAACTTAATAAGATAACGGCAACACGTGAAACAAATTCGTCGCTTTCGTGATCGAAACTCGATTTTATCCATTAATTCATAACAACCTTGAAGTCTGAATTGCACATAAAATAAAAACATACGCTTGTTCCCACCACATTATAATTCTATACCTACGCTACTTACACACGCTGAACACACCTGTGCAAAATTAATTCAATAATCATGTTTTAAGCAGTTTCTAGTAACATCCCGAGGTCTTACAAGCGATAAAACAGTTTTTATCCCATGGGATAAAAAATGGGATAAAAACTATCCTGTCCTTTCCCGAAACTTCAACTATGTATGTATTCCAAATTTCATCTTAATCGGTTCAGTGGTTTAGGCGTGGTGTGACTTTTTGAGTAAGCGAAAAACACAGGACATACGCGTATTAATTCTCAAGAGTGACAGAGCTAGAGGTTCAAATTTGTTGTCCCGTTCAGAATTCCAGTTTTTTTGTTTGACCAAAATTTATTTTTCTATGAATTGGGTCAAACAGATATGCAAATTTGACCCTTATTACCTTCCGAAATATTAAGTTTCTGTCCCTTTCGGGTGTGGCATAATGCCATACCCCTGCTTTTTATGCAAGTTAGTAAAATACAAATAAGTTAATGACGTTACACAGAAGCACCATTAGAGCGGATATGTCTATCCTAAACTATTAGGGGGCCACTAAAATAACTTACAGTGTTGAGACATGCGCACGCGACGCCTGTTTACATCCACTGCAGTTTACGCCGAAACCATACTTATTTTACTGTCCGTGGTGAATGTTCCAAATAATAAAAAAAACAATATTATATTCTATCCGAGTGAAACTACACATCGTATCGCATATTAGAAAAGAAAGTGCTAGAGCGCTTATCTCAGCGTTTTGATTTCGTGCGTTTGCACTATGATAAGGAGCAGTTCTACAAACAGATCTGTTAGTATAAAATGATTCATGTTCGAGTATAAAGTATGAACCAGCCTTTTGGCGGAAGAACACTCATCGGATATAGTCTTGTAAACAAAAGAGCGTATTTACCGTGTTGCCAGACTCTTGCCGAAACTAGGCACGTCTAAAAATAACCTAATTGTATGATTTACTCGTAGCGTTTGTAATTAATTGTTTAGATCAATTCTACTATCTTACTTCATACTACTCGTAATATTATAAACGTGGAAGTTTGTAAGAATGGATGTATGTTTTTAACTTTTTCACGCCTTAACGGGTGGACCGATTGGGCTGAAATTTCGTATAGAGATAGCTTAGACCCTGGTTTAAACATAGACTGCAGTTCAGCGGGTTTAACCGCTAGGCGCAAAATTCGTTTATAAACAATTAATTGTTTAGATTAATGGTAGGTACATAATAAGTAATAATATGTAGACAATAATAAGAAATAAGAATGCTCGTAATAAGGTCCTGTGGTGATCCTATTCCATTCTCAGGTTGTCTGTAAAAAATAGTACAGTTTGGTCATTAGATGCTAACAGTTTCATATTATTTTTTTTCATAAAAGCAATATAATATAATAGATTTATCTTTAAATTGAATTTCTCCTTATATTAAGGGATCGAAAATGAAATCAGTGTAAGGCTAACAGGCGGCATCTCAAATCCCAAAGCCGAACTTTGTATTCCTAATTAGATTAAACTCTGAGAAAGGATTTTGTGAAATACAGCAATGTTACTTATTAGCTTTGTAGGGATATACAAGAATTTGTTGTGAAATTCGACGAAACGTCTTATATACTATGTACTTAGTAAAATGTAATAACAGTTTTATGAAAACGGTCGAGCGGATTTCAGATAATGAATTATGTGAAATTGAAAACGTGCCTCTCGAAAAGAAAGATAGCTTGTAGTCGTGAAATTTATTTTGTTTTTTAAATTCACTTATAAGCCTTTGACAAAGCTTTATATTATGTGCAATTACTCAGTTCAACAATTATTACCTAGATATAAAACAATTATATCTTTCAAGAGTGATTCGGCGAAATACACCATGTTTATTGTTTCAAACTTATCGACTTCCTAGAACATTATGAGTATCATTTACAAATTTAAAATAATGGTAACACAGTGACGAAAACGTGTGATTAAGAATTGTACTATAATATTATATTCATTATTTTACGTCTAACGGCGTATCACACGCATGACGTAATTCACTGTTTTAGTAACGTATCGGACTATTTTAATATAGGGAGATACCGCGCTACAATAACAAAGGTACACCTATCCGCATCGACCGCGCCGAAAGAATTTTTGTATCTATAGGAAATCTTCTTCCGATTCGACTCCGGCAAGATGTACGTCCACCTCATAAATAACACCTGTTCTTTTCGAGTCGTGTCCTCGCCCTCTAATCTCAACCTTTTTCCAGGAAAAATAAACGATAAAAATGGCGTCTACAATCATTTGTAGACGCCATTTTCATCATTGAAAACAAATAGTTTATGGAGCCTAGAAAGTTAACGATATTTTTTACACACTTATTACAACATACATAGATTGTGTTTACAGCCTGATCCATCTTCCCAATGGGTCGATGATATCACAACGATCACAAGGAAGAATCTGCTCAGGGGGTTACCCCCCAGAACAAAGATGCATGGCACGAATGATGTAGGCCTTTGCCAAGCAGTGGGACAAAATAGGCTGATTATGATGTTGATGTGTTGACGTAATAAATTTAGCTTCAATTTGATATTGCAACGCAATATCTGCAGACAACATTTGTCTATATTTAATATTATCATAGAAGCTGTGACGCGATCTCATAAGCTAAAGACTCCACTCCATTCATATATTGGTCACCGACGCGACGATACTCATCTCTCATCGCTGTATCTAATATACGAGTACCTAACTCACTCGATATAATGTCTTTATATTCGTGCTATAATCAGTTGCATGAAGCCGACGCGAATCGTTTAAAGTTGCAACTGAGAGCTTTCTACGTGATTATAAATTGACCTAGTGTTGTGGTTGTGGCTATGTGCTTGTGTTTGGTGAAATTGTTTTTCGATGTGAAGTACTGTTAACAGTGCGGTTAAAAAGAATTTGTCTTAAGAGGATTATTGAAGCAAAATGTAAGTCGCGTTTGTTATCGCGTTTGATCACACAATCTTTTACTATGCTATATAAAATCAATTTTAATGTAGCTAGAATATTTAGTTTATGAATATTTAAAATAAGCTCAAGCTTTCAACTTTCAGGCTAGGTTAGATCCACTATTTACAAATATAAACATCGTTTTATGCCATAATCACTTTAATTAAACAACCTTTAAAGTCACGTCTTAAACAATGTTTTAATTTATACTCAAAAAGCATTTATTCCAATAAAGTACAGACTGTTACAATCAAGCTTTTTGCAAATCTGTGTTTACGAGGTTGCTTATTCTATATAGAGATCTTATACCCATACTGTTAGATGACTGTGCACAATTCACGTAAAAGACATGCAAGACCATGGTGGTTTATACCTATATTCGTTAACAACAATGTAAGATGTAAAAAATACATAATATATTAATTTTCGAGTCGAAAACACTCAAAGAATCAAAAACAATAAATAAATAAACAAAATATATTTAACAAATTCAATGTAGATTTTTATCAACACTAAAGACAATAAAGTATACCACTTTATACATCTTTTATTGCCACTTTTAAGCACTATCGCAACATCTTTTGTTTTTGTAAATCAGTGTGCCCAAAAAACAACACTACTACGAATACGGAACACCAAAACATGTATAAATATTCAAAGCAGGGTGCGATGACCATCACATAAACCTAGCAATATACGTAGATAAACTGACATTCCAAAAACGTGTCACTTACAATTTACTAGTTAGGACTTTTGCAGGCAATTCATTCAAACCTGTCATCTTATAGTCCAGTCACTATAGCAAGTTCACCTCGGAATTCGAGATACTCCGCCCTCTATCTCGAAAACGCTTCACCGTATAAATAAAAATTTTAAACAAAATTTGTAAAAAATTTTGTATTCTACAATATTCATTATAAATACAAATTGCAAAAAAAACATAGGAAATGAGATATTTACACAAAAACCAATTTTTGTGACCTTTGACCTTGAAATTTAATAGTTGCGTACACCCTACCATATGTAGGTTTTGAGACAACTTTTAGGGTGTCAATATACAAGTATTTACAGACTTACAGCTGGGTATCTCGAATTCCGAGATTCTTACCTAATTTAAGCTTAAATGACTGGACTATTAAAACGGTCACAGTGACAATAGATTCTCTTTCCTTTTCTATCTTGTTATACAGGGTTATATTTAAAACACAATCAACCTGGCAGGTTCAGGCAGCCAACATCAAAAACAACAACATCGTTGACCGTAATCTAAATTGGCGTAAGGGACATTTTACTCAAAATAAACAAAAAATACAGTTCAATACAGGTTTTTGAGCTCTTTCGGTAACGTTTTCGTAGCTTACAAAAAATGTCCGATAAACCACTGTTAATATTCAAGAAAGTAAAATTTAACATATTATCAAAAGTAGTAAGTACATAAAATGTTGTTGTTTATGATGTTTGCAGCAGGCAGCATGCTCCTACGAGGTTGCTCGTGTTTTAAAAAATAGCCCTGTATATAAAGATATTACTTTTTGTCTTGCTCGGCTATGAATCTCTGTACGGAACTCTATGGCGATGACCATCAGTGAACTAGACCCGCATACACACTCTCGATTGATGGCCACTCACATTAAATTGAAGCAGTTCATTTATCTCCACCGCTGCACTTTCCCCTATATAAACACTGGCTTATGTTTTAGGAGAAAGCTTTACTTGCTGTGAACAGATTACAGAACCTGAACAATCTTCATGTTTTGCCATTGAAGCTAATTTTATATTGCTAACAGTAACTTGGACTAAAATAATTATACGTTTCTGTCATATTGTTAACGAAATTCTACTATAAATGCGAAAGTCTTTGTATGTATGGATGTTTGTTGTAAGGCCGTTTAGACGTTAAAGGGTCACGTCCAAACGGATGGACTAAAATTTGATATGTAGTTAGCTTAGACCCTGAAATAACACGTAGGCTACTGTGCGGCGGGTAAAAAAGCTGGGCACAGTTATTAAGTAGAAATTTCACAAACAAGTGAAATTTTAATTTTTTTTTAAAAACAAGCTTTTATTATTATTACCATAAAGTACTCGTCAAGACGAATCAAATGAGCCCAAACTCGATGGGGTTACGTCGTTTTATTACGGAGTTCCTATGACCACCTCCCAGCTCCATCATCAGATCAGCTCTATGTCATAATAATATTGCATTGTCATCCGATTTATGCATGCATGCAAAATTTCAGCTCAATCGTACACCGGGAAGTGAGTCAAATTTAAGTTGCAAGATTTGATTACAGACAGACAGACAGACAGACAACAGACAAGTGAAAGTAAATAAAAGCTTGTAAAAAAACACCTTTTTGTCCCAGGAAAAATGCGTTACGAATCGTCACCCTGCTCCGGGGGGGCTCAGGGCGGTATGTGGAACACTCCCGCAGAAGATGGGCGCGGCGGTTATTAAATCAAAACATAGAGATGCGACCACTTTTTAATTGCATCTGTCAGCCAAACAAAATGTTTTTGACGTCTTAGTACACAAAGTGGAATTTAAGCGTGATTCCTCTCATCTCAGTAGTTAATGTTATATTAGGTAATATAGGAACCTGGGTCTAGGCGGCGAGTACGGGGGTACTCGTCGCCGCAAGCACAGACCCACGAGGTGGCGCGCGCGGTGTTTCCGCGCGCCCCTTGAGAGGGTGGGGTGAAACTCCTCTTCACCCCACCGCGGAGGGGTCCTCCTGTCAGTGAGGACCAAACGCCGTCGGGGCCGCGGATGAATGCTTCGGCGTACCCGTTGCCCCGGCACTTTGGCGTCCCGCAGGACACCCCCAGGTTTTTTAGTGGGTATCCCCGCCGCTCCCATCTTTGGCGGGGGAGTCCTACATACCGCCCCCCGGCGTGGGGTGATGATGCGTAACGCATTTTTCCTGGGATTAAAAAAAAAAAAAAAAAAAGGTAATATAGGAACCTAGTAAATTTTACTCATGTCTAACGTACACAATCAAGATAGAATGGTGTATTGTACAGACCTAAGTCAGGATGGAAAGTTTACATTATCTGGCCCACTTACTATAGTTACTAGTAGTTCGCCTCGAACTGGGACCTCGCAGCCCAATTTCCGTGGTAAACCTTAGACTTTAGGCCTCGACAAAATATATCCTAATACAAGAACTTTAACATTAATATTAAAACTCAAAATACAAAAATTCAGAGAAATTAAAACTCAATAAATCTACGTACCGAGATTTTTAGAATATAATCCTTTTTAGAGTTTCGTTCTTCTGAAGGAAAAAACGAAACCCTAATAGGATCACTTGGTCATCCGTATGTCTGTCAAGACCCATTTATACTCTACATCCCGTAGAATTGTATATTTTTACCATAATACACAGGTCTATGGCCGCTTGGTACCCGTAAAATTAAACTTCTAAGTTAACGTAGAAAAAAATCCACCCGTTTATCCTTCAAAAACGTACCTACAATTTTTACCATATATTTATGAAATTTGGCAGACTATAAGTACATATATTTTAAATTCGGGAAAATTTCTGAAAGCTATACATTTGAATTAATTCATTTAAAAATGGCCCTATTTAAAGTACGTAAACATCGAAGTTAAGCAATATTATGTGCGTACGTATTTGGATGGGCGCGTACGTAGTGATCTCAACATTTTGCTGACTTTTTTGAAGAGAGCCACCAGCGGCCCGTGATGCATTATGGTGTGCTCGTGCACCTTTATTGTTGAATGTGCCGGCACAAACAATAACTCTAAGTTTTAAAAAGTTATGCAGACAGACTTCTCAAATAACCTTACTGCCAGCGAAAAAGTAGAGGCTCTCAACTCTATGAGTTCGCTTTGCTCGGTCGATGATATATGTACTCGTATGTATTCATATAAATTATGTATTTAAATTATATTTTATAACAAAAGGATTCAGCGAGTTTTTTTTATTCTATCACCACTTCCACAGACATTGTTGCCTGCTTATTATTGTTTATGGTCTCCACTTTCGTGTTTTGCCAGTGGCCGTAGCATGCCGAACAGAATCCCGACCAAACTTCAAGAGTAGAACTGTCATCCCATACATTCACAAAATTACAATGTATGGCATGACAGTTCTACGCTTGACATTTCAGCGGGATCTCGTTTGGCATGCTACGGCCACTGTAAAATATTATTTTACTTGACAGCGAGTTATAGTCCGGTACATTGTGTTCGGGATAATTTATACAAAATTTTAGGCAATGTGACGTAGTTATGTCGTCATAATAATATTATATTATAATTTGCCTATACTATTATATCCAACTTTGGTTGCTTGCCATTAGCGATGGGTATAAAATAACGCTATTAATAAGGTTTTTATTTTAAATAACTATTTTACTTTATTTTTATTTTACTTAAATTAAATAACATTATATTTTATCGATCGAGCGAAATGAGGTTTATAAAAAGATTTAAAAAAAACAGCACAAAACGTGTACTTACCTACATGTATGTGACACCTAGCTTAATAGCAAACTTTAGGCGGCCGGACTATAATTGACGCAATTATAGCTATTACCACTGAGCATATAAAGAAGAGTGTCAACTCCGAAGAAAAAAAATGAAATCGCCTAATGTACTGAATTCATTGGAGTCACCTTACCAACCCAAAAGTAAAATGTATATTTGATTTCTGATGTTGCCTGCACTGCTGTATGACATTGCTTAGTGATGGGTAGTGTCGATTGTTAGTGATGGCCAGGTCGATAAAAATATATCAATAGTCGGCGCGACCCGTTGGACGGGATAGTTGATGATTTTATTATATGTTTTAAGTTTTATAAATAACGAAAAGCCATGTTATTTTATAATATTTTAATTTAATTTATTAATGCTATTTTTACAATTAATGTGCTAATAAAAATATATACAAATATTGTGTACAATAAAATTAAAAACGTGTATTTTATATTACTGTACATCGCAAGCAGTTATAATATAGGAATCAGGAATAAATAATAATTTTTTCAAGAATTATCGGTCTTATCGAATCTTATATCGTTAAAAAACTTAACTAAACTTAATCCGACTTAGTTTTTTAATGGGCCGAAAAACAAGCTCAGGATCCTCTACAACTCTTAGCCACTGCACCTGTAAAACATACAAGGTTTTTTTTTTAAAACAACGTACTAAGAAGACCAGCAAGACGCTCTCCTGTTGGTAAGAAATAACGCTGCAATATAATATAGTGCTACCCAGGATTTTACAAATGGGTTCACTGCGCCAACACTTCTCACTTGAGAGTCATAAGATGTTTAGACTCTTCAACCCAGTAATTTCATTAGTTACAGTGCTCTCCTACCGAAGCACAGTAATGTTTGCATATCACTGCTCAGGCGGTAGAATAACTGGTGTTGGGGCACCTGCCTAGTCGACCAAGGTAGTCTGTTCCTCATAAATGTTGGTGGACAGTTTGTAGGAAAAAAGTACCTACTCCAAAGCAATTGGTGGCTGTTTGTGAGTATTGATTATATTTTGTTGCTTATAACTTACCTGTTTTCATCCAATGGAAACGATGCGAAGAATACTGTAGCTGATTCCATACTATATAAGATTTACGGAGCGCGAGTTCCAACTCATGATGAGCCGATAACTCTTCAGTCTCTTCGTGAAACAGGCACTAAGAATTACGAACTTTATCTGTACAATATCTTTATCTAACCAAAAACTATAACGAACTAAAATCTATAGAATATAAACTAAAAACACGACTGTC
Organism: Hemithea aestivaria; assembly: GCA_947507615.1. Classification (NCBI taxonomy): domain Eukaryota; kingdom Metazoa; phylum Arthropoda; class Insecta; order Lepidoptera; family Geometridae; genus Hemithea; species Hemithea aestivaria. The sequence continues at coordinate 11,454,099 of OX382323.1, forward strand.
CAGCCCAGAAACTCGAATGTTTAAAGCAGAAAAAACAATCTTTTTTAAACTTTAACTCACGTTACAAAATATCAACAAATAACAACGTCAAACATTGAATTGTCAATTTTGATTTTGTTTTTTTTATTGTCAATGTTCAAAGGAGGTGTATAAGAAAAAATAAACTATTTTTTATGTTGGTACTTGCTTCCTTGCGTTGGTAACGTGACTCCAAGGAATCTCATACATTTTTTCAATGTATGGAAGTTACGGGAGACTGGGTATTACGCAATGTACTAAAAAATAATGTTATTGAAAATAAGATAAATTGCTTGAAATTCTCGAATTATTGGACTTTATCGCTATTAATTCTTTAGCTTGATCTACTTGCCTGCTCTTTCTTGCCTGTAGGATCTTTCTTAAACTTAATGTACCTAACAAATTGTGCAAAACATTATAATTTAGTCATCTCTATAACTCTACAACCCTTGGATCGATTTGGCTCATTTTTGAACATGAGAATTCTTTTAGCTTATACTACCTGCTCGCAAAGTTCCATTAAGATTGGAACTTTGGTAACGTTGTAATTAAGCATTTTCTATAACTCTAGAACCCTTCGACCGATTTGGCTGATGTTCGAACTTAAAAATTCTATTGACTTAAACTACGTATTTGCAAAGTTTCATAAAAATTGGACCATCGGTTTTCAAGTTATCGCGTAACAAACATACATACAAACATACACTTTTGATAATATATTTATGTAGGTTATAAAAAATGTGTGTATATTAGAAAAAAAAATATCAGAGCACCAGTTTTGAAATTATCGTCAGACCTATCGTAAAGACTTTAAGTCACCTATATCTCTGCAACCCTAAGGTCTATTTCGCTATTTTTTTCACTAAAATTATTCTATTAACCTATCTAACTTGTGTGTAAAGTTTCATTTAATTTGGATAAACCGTTTTCGAGTAAATGTCGATCAAACCTAAGCGCCAGAGGTCAACCGCTAAACTGGTCAAAACGCAGGCTTTTCGCGGCTCTCGACTCTAAGACCTCGCTTCGCTCGGTCGATTATTCAGTGCTCTATGCATATTACCTGTTTAAACTATAATATTATGTGTAACTCTGGTTTTATGTATAATTCTAATATACATCTGTATGTTTTGGAATTATCGGCTGAAAAGTTTGTTTAGCTTGATAAATAAAATAAATAAACACAAGAAATGTAGGAGATAGATACGTACTTCTAAGCTCTGAAAACTTCAACAACAAAATAGGGACAATCCTATATACCCCCCACCCCCTCTACCCTTTATATTGTTTTCACAAGAACACAATATAAAAAACAATCTCTCTGTACATCTTCTAAATATATGAAAGGAAAGAGTGACTGACTGACTGATCTATCAACGCACAGCCTAAACCGCTGAAACGATTGGGTTGAAATTTGGAATACAGATAGGTTTTAAGATGTAGACCTCCGCTAAGAAAGGATTTGGCCACGCGGGCAAAGCCGCGAGCATAAGCTAGTTGTACATATGTAAAGATTAGTATTTGACATCCGTTATATACTTGAACATAATCTTCTTCTTCTTCTTCCTATCGTATATCCCGGCTAATAGCCAGGGTCCGCTTTCCTACTTCTTTCTCTCCACTTTGCTCGGTCTTCGGCATCTTCCACGTTAAGTTCATTGGCTCTCATCTCATACTTGAACATAATACCAGTATTAAATAGTAATATTTAGAGGAATGTAGAGGTGAAAGGCGACAGCGCGTTCAACCAGGAACTGCTCTTTTTGGACGGTCCTATTCAAGAGACAATTTTTCTTTTTAATCTGGATTTTGCCAGTCACGACACTATCTTTTGTATGTTATATTGTTATATTACGTAAACATTACATCATAACTTTCCTTCCTGGTTATGGATGATAACAAAAACATAATGCGAAAGGGCCAAGCGTGATGAACGAATATCAACAGACAAAGGCTAATGTTACTGGCAGATACTAAGCTCTAAACATAAAACGACTCCGTGCAGTTGCTACTAAGGTATACCGTATTTCCCTAATTCGTTGGGAATACCTCAATATTATTCGGGGGCACGGGCTGAGCTAGTGCTAGGGCGGGCTAGTGCAATAAAACCGCTGATTGTTAACCTAGCATATATTATAACATCTATTATTCAGTTATTCATTATCCATAGTGAAGAGGAGCATTTAATGTTAAAAGATAACGCCTATTTTAAAGACTTAGTTAGATATGTATAAAGAAACCGATATATTACCGGTATTTGAACTGCCTTTTAGATGAGTTTTCGCTGCGTGGTATCCATTTTATTTCAATACCTGTGGACTGAGCCTAACGACTTTCGACTTATCTGTCTTAAAATAGACTGCGCTTTCAATCAGCTCTAAATATGTGTTTATTTAAATTTCTCCGATATTCCAAGTTATTCCACTATGATATAGCCAATAGCCGTTGATATTTCCTGCAGCTAATTTTTTTAATCAACGCCCAGGTTTCCGTGACGACGCAGTAAGTTAACTAATAAGGTATAAGTACACATAATTATTACTACTAATGCTTCCAAAACGGTTTAAAAAAAACGGTGAAGTGCAGCGAGTCATACATAGTCCTACTGGTATTATAAATTCGAAAGTATGGATATGTGTATGTGTATATACGAGTATACCTATATAGGTATATAGTAAATATTTATTTAGGTATTTATTAGATGCACATGACAAATTAAAATCATTTTATTTAAATAATGACATAATTAAACACTTCGTTCTAGATTATAATTCAAGAGGTGATGAATTGAGATTTATTTTATCGAATAAGCTAACTACCTCTTATATGCCACTAGGCAGCTTGTAGAAATCAGAATTATAAAACCTTAAAAACTCTTTATTCACTAGAGATGAATAAAATAGCAAAACACCTTTCTATTAGCAGTTAATTAAAGTTCCATTGTGATACAAATTGGTTTTATTTATATGAAACCTTACAAAGTAAATTTAAAAACATTTATTAAAAAATGAATTGTAACACAAAGCGAATTTAATCAACAAATATTTATTAAAAAGCTCGATTCCGCGGAACTCGCTCGGACGCTTTATTTGCCTTCGTTTTATTCAACTTTCAGTCGATAATTGAGTTATTTATTTTATTGTACCTATATAATGGAAACTGTGTTTATTTAACAAGAGAAGATTTAACGAGAGAAGAGCGTGCACATTTTTCGGTTAAGTATCTACATTTTTAATTTAATTTAAACATACCTGTTGAGATGATTGAGAAATAATTTCAATTTCAATGAGAACTTTACTACTTTATACTACAACAATCCTATATGTACTATGTACACACAAGTATCTAAGCTATATTATCACAATACATACCAAATTTCAACTTACCTAATCAGTTGTCTTTTAAAAGGGACGCATCCATAATTTCGCATTAATAAGATTCGTTAGACTTTCTGCAGTATTTTTATTTTTTTATACCTACGTTTGACCACAACCCACATGATGGAAAATGCATATTATGGATAGAAAGCCACACTCATGCCTTAAAGAAATAATTATAACTGCGAATGCTAGAGTGTATTTGTTGACTCTTTGTATTTTACTGCTACTTTTGTAGCGTCCATGGCCTAGTGGTCGTTGGTCCGGCTTGTAAGCCGGAGGTCCTGGGTTCAAATCTCAGTGTGTCAAAGATTTTCGACTGGACGCTACCGTGTTTCGGAAGGCGCGTAAAATTGTGGGTCCCGGCTGTTTCCTATAAGATATGTAGGAGGCAGTCGTTCGGAATCTCGGCGACCTGAAACTGCAACATACGTATAGGTTAGCCACACAGCCTATAAAATTGTGATTTGACTCTGACATTGTTAGTAGGGTAACCTATTCTGTTAGAGTGTAAACCCAATTATTATTATTTATTATTTTTACTGCTGAACGGATTAAGCTGAGCTAGCGCTTTTTTATAGATCTTCGCGTGAACATTTTTCCTCGGTAGAGCACCAGCTTAAGACTTTGAAATAATCCATACATATGGCAAAACCGCTGCTATAGTAGGTAGGTATAGAATTTCATAATCAGCTTTGCACTGCGTTCCTGTCTCAATATTTTCCCCTTACGTTCTATAACTTTGTATCAAATTACAAACATTACCTAGGTATTCTAATTCTTCCGGTATTTACTTCAATATATGAATAAATAATGATGCAATACTTTATATAAGGCAGTTAGGAATGTCTGTTGTTTACTTATATGGCTGATACATAATACGATGCCTACATTAATTAATCATTAATGTACCTACCTATTTATAAAGCAGTGTACTTTATCGATGATACTTTGTACGAATTAAATAAAGAACACTTGTTTAATCCACTAGCTAAGCCCAACGGTTTTACCCGCTTTACTGTAGCTTATGTGTTATTCCACGGTAGCTTAGAATATATTTCGTGATAGCTTACAAGCTATCTTTATACCAAATTTTAGCTCAATCAGTAAACCCGTTTAGAGTGAAAGAGTAACAATCATACATCCAGACATCCATACATTCTTACAAACTCTCACGTTTATAATATTAGTAAGATAGATCTGTCACATGACAATTTACAGTAAGTCTACCTATCAATATACCACAGTCAGGTGGCAGCGTGTCTAGAATACTAGCAGCAAAAAAAAAAAAAAAAAAATTAAAATGAAAAGAAAGGAAAAAAAAAAAGGGAAATGAAAAGGAAAAAAAGTAAAAAAAATTTTTTTTTGAGAGAGGAAAAAGAAAAACAAAAAGGAAAATAATGAAAGGAAGATAATAATTAAATTATGTTTATTGTAATTATTAATAGTATGTTTATTTTTAATAAATAGTATATAAGGGTGCTGCAATAACCCATAGCAGCAGGTTATGTTGTCCGCATGAGGCGGTATTAAAAAAAAAAAAAAAAAAAATACTAGCAGCATTGCCTCGTTGAATCTTTAACATTAGTTTCGAAATCGTTCAAAAGATGTATAGGTGTATGTTATTTTAATGTAAAGAAACCTTTAAGGTACTAAGCTAAGATAAAGAGCAAATCCCAAGTATAACTAATCCGGTAAACTGTAGCTAACAATACAATAGTCACTGATAAGAATTACTCGTAGAGCTGTTACAATAGCGCTAAGGATTCAGGTTTTAACTTCTTTACACGTTTTACGAAGAATTCCACTAATCCGTGTCACAGATCTCACAGTACAGTCGGTAACTGATTACAGATATCATTGAGATATTCGTCTAGGTAAACTATTAATACTAAGGAAAACCACAATCTAAATGCTTATTTTTAATAAGCGCTGCCGCAATCGCTCCTAGGTTTATATCTTCGGCCTGCAAATAGCACGACTACTAACGCGCAAAATTTTTGATTTACATACATGGATTAGCATGTAGAGTGTCTTGTGCCGTGTTTCGGAAGGCACGTAAAACTGTGGGTCCCGGCAGTTTCCTTTATACTGAGCAGATATGTAGGAGGTAGACGTCAGGTCACGTTGCAGGCCCTGTTAATAGTAAACCCGGCGACCTGAAACTGCAACATATAGGTTGGCCACACAAACTATAAATTGTGATTTGACTCTGACAGTATAAGTAGGGTAACCTGTTCTGTTGGAGTATAAACCGCAATTTAACATCACGCACCTGATTTACCTACATGTTTTGTCTATACCTGATTTACCTACACGTATTGTAATATAATTAATTAAAAAAAAACATTATCGATCTTATCAGCTTATTATGTTACTAAAATGTGTAGGTGTTATCTCTTGACAACATACCAATGTCGAGTTCGTCGTGTGTTCATCAAATTGCATTACATCTCAATTCACCACTTTCAGGCAATTAACTGGCGTACATTCACGGGGAGCAGACTACCTAAATGATTATAATAGGTCCAGTCAGCGAAATACTGATTGCCGATTGTTCCAAAAACGAAATATAGGAACGGTGTTGGGTTAAATGTTTATGAATGTGGGATAACATTAGATTTATTTTCCTAATGTGTGATATATGTATTTACTAACCTTACTATACGAGGTGTGTAACTAATTACGAAAATCGTTACTAGAAGTCAAAGTCAAAGTAAAAGGAAAGAATGACTGATCTATCAACGCACAGCTTCAACTGCTAAACGGATTGGGTTTGAATTCGGAATTAAGTTTCATGACGTAGATGTCCGCAAAGAAAAAATTTGACCACGTGGATATGCCGCGAGCATAAGCTAAGTATATTTTAAAGTAGATAGCAAAAATCAAAGTATAACAGTCGGCTAAGTTTTTAAAGCAGGAAACAGATGTCGAAATCCGATACCAGCGACCAGCGGTCATGACATTCTGCTACACTTGTCTAGATAAGCGTGCTTGTTACATAAAAATAGCTTATCTACAAAGTCTACGTCTGTAACATGTGTTTTTGACCTCTTTCTAGTTTCTAATTTCCTGGTACTTCCTACTGATATAAATAAAATAGTATGAGAGCAAAGAGCCTATTGGCTAATTCACACCCACTACGATTGATGACAACTTCGATGTACATTGCTGCGTTTGTTATTTTACTTATATTAATGGGGAGGTTTAAGCAAGTAATGTGCGCAATTTTGTCTATGGATTCTAGTGTTTTACATGTTGTTGGGCGATAGCCAATAGGCTCTCAGGGTCTGTGTTTGTTACTTCTTCATGTCTAGAACGCATGTTACGATAGTGCTGAAATTCGTTATTGTAGGTCAGAATGACATTGACTACTTATTTCATCATCCAAAATTATTGTACTACCAGCTATAGCCATTCTGAGCTGGTACCTTTTTGCGGCAAGACTATTTTTATTTTCTTCCTATCTTTTTTATATTAACTGTAAACGCCCCGACTCCCTGCACTTAACCCTACGCGTGGTACGTACGCGGGCGTGAGTGAGTCGGGTACGGCTACGATGAAGAGGGAGCCTAACACCTATTCCTGTCGGTTCCCTACTTCCCGAATAGTTTCCTGTTCCCTAACAGTTCCCTATTCCCTAACAATCCCTATCCCCTAGCAGTTAATTATATTTGAGAGTCTGGACCCCTTGTGTGTGGACCTAGAATATGTGTGTGTGTGTAAGTGTGTGTACCTAGCCTTATGTGTACCTACTGTCCCTACCCTACCTATTTCCTATGTGTACCTAACGCCCTAGCCTAACCATAAGTACGAATAATATATAAATATATAAATAAGTACGGGATATCAGCCACCAGGAGACCTAAGGTGGCCGACGGAGGTTGGGTAGGAAAGGGGTGCGTGTACGGCGTGCAATGTACACAGGAAAGATTTTCTCACTGCCGGTCAAGCAGGATCACAAGACCGATCAATACTGACGGCTAAAGGAGTCTTGGCCGCAGTGAGAGGAAGCTAGAAAACATGAAGTCTTCTAGTTGGTCCGGCGTGGGCTGGGCTTCACTTCTTGGGCTGCTCATCCAGCGGTTGCTGGGAAACTTCTCGGAGCTGCTCGTCCAGCGGTTGCTGGGAAACTTCTCAGGGCTGCTCGTCCGGTGGTCGCTGGGTCTTCAGGCTGGACTTCCTTGGCTGCTCGTCCAGCGGTTGCTGGGAAACTTCTCGGGGCTGCTGGGGTCTTCAGGGGAGGAGTAAAACTCGACTCAAATCTTCTTGCCCAATTAATTTTATTTACAATAATCTTAGCTTATATACAAATTATTTTTACCAGCTAAGCACTATTCTTAATACTAACTATTGTTATAACTGTGGCCGCTAAAGATGAGCCGACTCATCATAACCACGGTTTATAATTTGGCCTACATTTCAGTACAGCGAGAAAGTGCTGATTGTTTTTAAAGAAAGGTAATTTATTTATACAATATTATTAAGAATTTTACTTGACATAACAAATTTCGTTTAAGTGGATTTTACATAATATTTATTTTTAAGGAGTTATACAATAGTTATAAAATAGTATGTTCATTGGTTTGAACATTCTGGCGTCTCTCCAGAACAGGATCCTAGTTGGTATAGTTGTATGGTGTCGGTGGTTCGTTTTCTAGCTGGTTTCTTGGGTGGTATTTGGCTGTACACGGGTTCAGGATGCGTAGCGCTAGTGGAGCTGTAGGATTCGCCTGCAGGTTCGGTAGCTGCGGCTCTGTTGGTGGTGCTGCGCTGGTTCTGTACCGCTGGTTTCATGCACCCTTTGATCTGTGGGAAAAAGTATATTATGGTAATAGAGACTAGTCCTGTTAGTGTAATTGTTGTGTATATGTGATTTGTTATTTGGGTCCAGACTGTGTTATGTAATTGTGTTTGCAGTGTGTTCTCGGATTGAATTACATTTTGAAGTATGTCTTGAGTACTCTCTATAACTTCGTTTTTTGTAATGTTAAATATTACAGAACTATTTCTGATATAGGTATTTGAAGAAAAATCTACTTGTTTAGCAAATGATGCAACGTTCTCGATTTTTATTGTTCTTTGAGCGGCTAGAATATGAGTAGTTGTCTTTATAATACAATTGTCGGCAATCCGTATTACACCAACGTTCTGCAGTTCAACTTCCTCTCTCTGTCCATCACAGATAATTGACGTCGTACTATGATGGTCTTTGGCTATAAATAGCCACGTGTTTTGCATGTACAGTTGTTTCCACAGTATGTTATTACTTATGTCGAATGTTTTTAGGTGACACTTCGTGTGTGTTTGGTTTTTGAAGAGCTGGTTAACAATGCAATTTTCATTAGATTGCATGTTCTTCACGGCACTAGGAAAGCAGATATAATTGTTCACACTTTGTATACAATTAGAGAATTCGGTATGGTCAAGGTCGAAATACTGTTCGTTGTTGTAATCTAGGCCTATGTATGCTTTTTGAACTTCTATGGTTTGGAATAGTTGTTCCTGCGTTTTTTCAGGGACTGCGAGGTGTATTTCGTTGTATCTTGTATAGGGAAATAGGCGTACACTAGTATATGAGTTTCATTTCTTGCCATTTTTGTTTGTAGGAGTTGATGTTGTACAATTTTAATGTTACTTGGCAGTTTTTGATTAGCCGTGGATATTAGATTGCTGACGTTTTTTGGTGTCAGGATGCTGTATACATTCGATTTTGATAAGAACACTTCTAATAGTCCTGTGTAGTGACCTGTCATCTCGGTTATGTAGTTGTTTGCTAATTCGTATGTTTCGATTATTTGAATATTTACACTGTTTTTATTTACACCTTTGTACCAGTAATCGGTTTCATACATGAATTGTATAACTTGGTCTATTTTTGTTTGGAACTGTTGTAGTTTCTTTGTTATTCTACTTTCTGTCTCATTTATTTGGGATACCGTTGTTATCATGAACTTGGTTTGATGGTTGGCAGCTTCAATGAGTTGTTGTTGATTTTTGTTTAGTGAGTCTATGTCCCTGTAAACTTCGTCGTTTACGCCGAAAACAGATGTTAATAACTGCCCCAATACTCCTCTCTTCTTTCTTTCTTGGTTTGCTTCTATTAGGTACTCTTTTGTTCGTTCAAACTTTGATTCTGATTCCTTGAGATAGTGTAAAAATTGTTCACAGTGTGTCGTATTTCCTATTGATATCGCTGCTTTAGTACATAGTTCGTTGAATCGTAACACAGCCTTTTTTATTTGGACTAGGTTTTGTTCCAGGAGTTCTTTTTCGAAATTGGTTTCTATTCTGAACACTCCTCTATCAATGCTTGCCGTTCCGATTTGTTCCACGTAGAATCCTGGCTTTATGGTTTTTAGTGTAAATGTCGATGTTGTTGTAGCTATTAATTGTAGACACATTAACAGAAGCATGAGCCATTTCCAGCGTGTTTGATTTTTTTGATTTCTGTTTCGTCGTTTAGTACTTGTTTTGATTACATTTGATTGCACTACTGTCCTTGTACTACTTGGTTCGGCAGTGCTAGGTTCTGTATTTATTGGTAGCGGTATGAGCTTATGTATTGCGCGTTTTTGAGTTGCACCCGAGGACTTCTGTAAGGTCACCACTCTGGTGAGCTCGTCGGTGCCTGCATGTATCTCTGTGACTTTTGCCAACGGCCATCTACTGGGACTGACGTTTTCGTCTTTTATGAGTACTATGGTTCCGATGTGTAAGTTTTCATTATTAGTTTTCCACTTATACCTTTGTTGTAAGTGATGCAGGTATTCTTTAGTCCAGATTTTCCAAAAGTCTCTCTTCATTTTCTGGATTTGTTTCCATTTGTTTGATAAGTCTGTTGTGATATCTGCTAATGGGTCTGGAGCTCCTATGGCCTCTCGTCCTATCAGGAAATGGCTTGGTGTTAGTACAATGTTGTCATTTATATCCTCACTCTGTGCGCACAATGGCCTTGAGTTGAGACATGCTTCGACTTGATGCAAAAACGTTGTCATTTCTTCGTAGGTTAGTGTTTGTTCTCCTATTACTCTGCGGAGATGATGCTTCATAGATTTGACTCCAGCTTCCCATATCCCTCCGAAATGAGGCGATGATGGGGGAATGAAGTGCCAATGTATTCCGATCGTTGCTAAAGTATTTTGGAATTCATCTGACTGTGTAATTTCCAAAATTTCTTTGTATATGAGATTGGCTGCTCCCACAAAGTTCGTAGCGTTGTCACTGTACATATGAGACACCGGACCTCGTCTTGATGTAAACCTTCGCATTGCTGCTATAAAGGACTCCGTTGTTAGGTCACCCACTAGTTCTAAGTGAATTGCTTTCGTTGATAGGCAAACAAACACCGAAATATATCCTTTATATGACCTGTATCCTCTTCCTTTCGTTGCTTTAATTTGAATAGGCCCAGCGTAATCAACGCCTGTGTGACTAAATGGGTAGGACTCTGTTACTCTTGCTTTTGGCAACATGCCCATTTTTTGTATTTGACTAGTTTTCTTATACCTTATGCATTTTACGCATTTGAGTATGTAGCCTTTTACTTTTTTCTTTCCGCCTATTATCCAATATCTCTGTCGTAAGTATGCCAAGGTTAGGATGGTTCCTCCATGTAATGTTTTTTGATGTGCATCGTGGATTATTGTTCTGGTTACATGATGATCGTTTGGCAAAAGTATTGGATGTTTTTGGTTGTACGGTAAATTTGAATTTTGGAGTCTTCCTCCAACTCTTAATAGCTCATCTTCTTTACTTATGAATGGATCTAAGCTGCTTAATTTGTTGGCCTTATTTAACGGACTTCCTTTTGCTAGTGCATTGTACTCCCTTTGAAATGCTTGTTGTTGAACGAGCGTTAAGATTTTATTTGTTGTTTTAGTTATTTCCTCATTGCTTAATGTGTTCTTGTTTCTTATCCTGTTTTTGAACCTCAAACAATAGGATAATACTCGTGTCATTTTTTGGAAGCTCGAGAATCTGTTCCATATTTCATCTACAGGTTCTGTAGTGGTTGCTAGTGTCACGTGGAAGCTTCTTCTAATGTCTTCACATATTTCTGGTATTGTTTTGGTTTCTGGCAGAGTATTGGCTTTCAACCAGTCTGGACCATTCCACCACAGCGTGAAATTATGAAATTTATTTGGTTCAATTCCTCTTGATATTACGTCAGCTGGATTCTTTGATGTTATTACGTGATTCCATTTTGCTTGAGGTACTAATTTTTGTATCTCCGCCACTCTGTTGGCTACGAATGTCTTCCATCGTTCAGCTTCACCTTTGATCCAACCTAACGTTATCATAGAGTCTGTCCAGCAGTATATCTCCGTACTTGTGAATTTCATTGTTGCTATGATTTTCTCCATGACTTGGGCGAGTAATAGCGCAGCACACAGTTCTAGTTTTGGCAGCGTTGTTTTTTGTTTCAGCGGTGCTACTTTCGATTTTGCTTGTAGTAACGTGACCTCATACGAGTTTTCATTATCTTGTACTCGACAATATACGACAGCTCCATATGCTTTCTCTGAAGCGTCACAGAAGCCGTGTAACTCGATTTTCTTTTCAGGTCCAGTATGACACCACCTCGGTATTGTGATTGTTTCTATTGTTTTTAGCTGGTCTTGTAGACCAATCCATCTATTTTTGATCCCATCATCGACTTCTTGGTCCCATTCTGTGCCTTTGGTCCATAATTCTTGTATTATTAATTTCATCGGTATTATTATAGGTGCGAGCCACCCTAGTGGATCAAATAGTTTTGCAATCTCCGATAAGATGAATCTTTTTGTTGGATTTTCTTTCTTATTTATTGTTATCTGAAATCTGAAATTGTCATCTCTGGGTGACCATAACACTCCTAATGATTTTCTTGTCTCATCAAGTGGTATTTTCAGCATGTTATCTTCTTGATTTTCCTTTGGTATGTTGTTTAACAATTCTGCGTGGTTCGATGACCATTTTCTTAGGTTAAAACCCCCTTTTTTTAGCAGTTGTATAACTTCGCTTTGTAATTTTTTTGTATGTTCCACTGTGTTCCCACCTGATAACACATCATCCACGTAGAAATCTTGTAACGTCACTTCGCTTCCCCTGGGAAAACTCCTTTGTTCATCTATAGCCAATCGTTGTAACGTTTTGATTGCTAGGTATGGCGCAGATGCAGTACCGTATGTGACAGTAGTCAGTTCGTATTCATCGATTTGTTGGTTTGGGGTTTCTCTCCATAATATACGCTGGTAGGGCAAGTCCTCCTCACTAACTTTTATAAATCGGTACATTTTTTCGATATCTGCCATGAATACAATTTTATGTTTTCTCCAACGTAGCAGTATTGAAGTTAGATCTGACTGCAATCTTGGCCCCGTTAGCATATTTTCATTTAAGCTAATATGTCCCAGTGATTTACTTGACGCGTCAAACACTACTCTTAATTTTGTTGTTAGTGAATCTTCTTTGATGACAGGTTGATGTGGAATGTAGTATTTGCCTTGATTATTGTTTGCTTTGGGTACCTTTCTCATGTGGCCCATTTCAAGGTACTCGTTTAAAAATTCTTGGTACTTTGCTTGTAATGGTTTGTCTTTTAAAAATCTTCTTTCTAGCTGAAGTAATCTTGCAGCGGCCTGTTTTCGTGAGTTTCCGTAATTTTTGTCTGGGTTTTTTAATGGTAACCTCACTATGTAGGATCCATCTGGCTTTCTAGTGGTTGTCGTGTTATAAAATTCTTCACACTGCTGATCATCGTTTGATAATTGGTAATCTCCTTGGATTTCTTCTAATTCCCAGAACTTGGTTAATTGTTCAATTTCGTTTGTTCTTGATGTCAGTGTAGTTACTTTCATAATTTTGCTTGGGTAATTATTGACGATTCCCGATAATATCCACCCAAATTGAGTGTCTTGAGCTATAACGTCGTCATTAATTTTGTATAACCCTTGTAGTAGTAATTGGCTATAGTCGTGAGCTCCCAATATTATGTCTATTGGGCCTCTCTTGTAGTAGGTCGGGTCGGCAATCACTTTGTTTTCTAATTGCCTTTCTTCTAATTGTTGTACATTTGTATTTGGTATTGCACTAGTTAGTTTTCGTAGTATTATTAGTTTTGTTACGAGCTTATATTCACTCGAAAATCTTGGTCGCAATTTCACTTCGATAAGTTGACTTGCTGTCTTTGGTTTATCATCTGCTATTCCCGTTATTTCAATGTGAGCTTTGCTCCTCGGGTAAGCTAGTAGTTGCGCTACGGCTTCTGTGCAAAAGGATGCTTCCGAACCTTGATCACATAGTACTCTTAGTATATGTGTTGTACCATCAGTTGCCTGTACATTTACCAGTGCCGTTGCTAGTAGGGTAGTTTTTGGTAGTGTCGTTGTTGTATATGTGTGCATATTTTTTGTTCTCATTGGAGTTGTATTTTTGTCTCCGCTAGATTTATCGTTGCTTGTATAATATCTTGGTTGTTTTTTGTATCCATAGTCTTGGTGTAGATAGGAATGATGACCTATTTTTCCGCAATGTTGACATGTACTCGTACTATGACATGTTACGTCACGGGCGTGTGTTAGGCAGTTTCTACAAATACCTTTGTCTTTTACTGCCTTATAACGGCCATCAACTGATAGTTGTTTAAAATTGGTGCATTGGTAGATGGTATGTTCTTTACTTAAACAATACCAGCATTTTTTGTAGTCGTCTGACCTCTTATGTAGGTCGTATTTAAACTTGTAGTTGCTTTTTACGTCATTGTTTGTAGTTTCTAGGCATTGGAATCGTTTTTCTAGGAATTCCATCATTTCTTCAAATCTTTGTGGTTTGTTTGGTTCGATTAGTTGCTGTTCATACTTTTCATTGGTCGTTGGGTCCCAAGTTCTGCTAAGTATTCTACCTAGAATGGGGTCCCATGTGGTTGTGTCTATATTCTGACGTTTTAGTGCTTCTAGGTTCTGGTTGATAGTATCATGTAGATTTCTCAGATTAACTGCAGTGCCATTACCTATTTTCGAGATATTCAAGATGTTGTCTATGTGTTTTGCGATTATTATTCTTTCGTTTCTGTATCTTCTTTTCAGTAATGTCCAAGCTGCGTCATAGTTTGCATCACAAACTGGTAAATGCTTGATGAGCATAAGGGCCTCGCCTCTGACGTGAGTTTTTAAGTATTGCATTTTCTCTGTTGCTGATATTGACGTATCTTCGTGTATAATCTTCAGGAATAGGTCATAGAAAGAGTCCCATGATTCATAGTTGCCGCTGAATGTTGGTATTACTATCCTTGGTAATTTACTGTTATGCTGACTATTACTCGGCTTGTTGGTGTTGCCTACCTTGTTTGTAATACGGTCAATAATAATTTCATATTCTGATTGCGCTGCCTCGAAACGGTTGTTCCGAAAGTAGCTATGGTCTAGGATGTTATCTTCCATTAAGATCAGTAAGTGAGCCTCTTCTATCTCTCGCCATTGGTTTTCTATTGTTTTCGCCAGAGTTTCCCAATACCATGTTGGTTTATCTTCTATTAATGCCTGTGCTACAGTGCTAAGTTTCTTTTGCAGTTGAGCAATGCGATAGAATTGAATAAAAATCTTTGGTGAGTTTGTATCTTCATGTACATCTTCTTCGCTATCTTGTAATTCGTAAAGTTTGCCTAATAATTGCACTCGTTTTTCGCAGCTTGCTAGGTATTCTATAGCTTGCTTGTAGTGAGTCTTGATGGATTCGTAGTAGTTAGTAGTAATGTATTTATGATCAACTAGTATTTGTTGTTGTCGAAGTACTTCGTGATTGGAAGAGATTCTGTTGTATATCTCTGTGAGTCGAGTCCTCCTTTCGTTCACATATTTGTCAGTTTTTCTTGTTGATGGATCTTTCTTGATGTTGGAAAATATTCGCTTAATATCGTTGTAGTCCGCCTCTTGGCTTCGTATTAACTTGTTGATTTCTTCAATGTCAATAGTATCCATAGTTGTATCTATCGCGCCCTCTTTTTGTAGTTATGTACGTTCTTATCACAACGTTCCGCAGTCCTTCACTGTCCGTCTATGACGTAATATAGTGATGAACAAACAGAAAAAATTGTAGAGCGTAGGTTGGTTGATAATTCGGTTTTGTCTGTCAGTCAAGAGGGAGTTGCGCGAAAGTTACTGGTTCGATTTCCCGACGGGTCTGGTATATTATCCCGTCGCGAAACCAATAAGCTTCGAAGGACCAAATGTAAACGCCCCGACTCCCTGCACTTAACCCTACGCGTGGTACGTACGCGGGCGTGAGTGAGTCGGGTACGGCTACGATGAAGAGGGAGCCTAACACCTATTCCTGTCGGTTCCCTACTTCCCGAATAGTTCCCTGTTCCCTAACAGTTCCCTATTCCCTAACAATCCCTATCCCCTAGCAGTTAATTATATTTGAGAGTCTGGACCCCTTGTGTGTGGACCTAGAATATGTGTGTGTGTGTAAGTGTGTGTACCTAGCCTTATGTGTACCTACTGTCCCTACCCTACCTATTTCCTATGTGTACCTAACGCCCTAGCCTAACCATAAGTACGAATAATATATAAATATATAAATAAGTACGGGATATCAGCCACCAGGAGACCTAAGGTGGCCGACGGAGGTTGGGTAGGAAAGGGGTGCGTGTACGGCGTGCAATGTACACAGGAAAGATTTTCTCACTGCCGGTCAAGCAGGATCACAAGACCGATCAATACTGACGGCTAAAGGAGTCTTGGCCGCAGTGAGAGGAAGCTAGAAAACATGAAGTCTTCTAGTTGGTCCGGCGTGGGCTGGGCTTCACTTCTTGGGCTGCTCATCCAGCGGTTGCTGGGAAACTTCTCGGGGCTGCTCGTCCAGCGGTTGCTGGGAAACTTCTCAGGGCTGCTCGTCCGGTGGTCGCTGGGTCTTCAGGCTGGACTTCCTTGGCTGCTCGTCCAGCGGTTGCTGGGAAACTTCTCGGGGCTGCTGGGGTCTTCAGGGGAGGAGTAAAACTCGACTCAAATCTTCTTGCCCAATTAATTTTATTTACAATAATCTTAGCTTATATACAAATTATTTTTACCAGCTAAGCACTATTCTTAATACTAACTATTGTTATAACTGTGGCCGCTAAAGATGAGCCGACTCATCATAACCACGGTTTATAATTTGGCCTACATTTCAGTACAGCGAGAAAGTGCTGATTGTTTTTAAAGAAAGGTAATTTATTTATACAATATTATTAAGAATTTTACTTGACATAACAAATTTCGTTTAAGTGGATTTTACATAATATTTATTTTTAAGGAGTTATACAATAGTTATAAAATAGTATGTTCATTGGTTTGAACATTAACACTTGTCAATGTTTGTGTGTGAAATACACATTCTTTCTCTATAATAGGTACCTAGAAAAAAAGTTATGTTTAGGTAACGGGTAGAGTAAATTAAATGTAAAACATGTAAATAAATTTTAAATATAAAATAATGGGATCAAAATAATAAAAATATTTTTTAAATTAAAATTTCTAAGGCCCACGGCAAAGGAGCTTTTGAAAATACATATACCGTTTTGTAAATGTTATCGATGTTTATTTGGAACAAACCCATTTATTTGATGGGGCTTCATAAAGCGGAGTTATTCTACCTGATATTTAATTGTCTTACAAATTTATTGTTTGAACCAAATCCTATTTAAGTACTGTTATAAGCTTTCAAACAAAAGTGAAATATAAAGCGCGGTTTACATGAAAAGCATTGATAACAAATGTTTTTGAAATTGCTTTGGGTAGAGAAGTAGAAAGCATCTGTTTCTGCTCATATTATATCAACCATCGTCCCTATTTACGAGTACCATAAAACCTGAGTTCAAATTCTTTGTAGAAACTAACTACTAACACACGAACTAGTTTCTTGGATTTTATGCTTATTTTCTGCTTATTAAAACTCCATTCTTTTTTAAGTGTATTTCTGCCGGTAACTAACTATTACCATAAACTATAAAATAAAGAATAGACCTAAAATAAATCTATTTCTACTGCTTAACGATTCTGTGTTACATCAACTGAATTGGCTATCGGGCAACTAAATATTCTGGTAAAAAACGAGGCAATACATGAAGTGTAAGATACAGGAGAGTTACTTATTCTCTATCACGTACAAGTCTAGTTTTTAATGTAGTATAGTCCTCATTTTTGGGATGGTACTATCGAAAACGAGCCATAAAGCTTGTGGCGACCTAACAGTGACCAAATGCTCGTGGAATCTCATCTCCAGAGCTTTGAAAACCGCAGAAGAAAAAGTCTTTGACTTTTTTCATAAGATTCGTTTTGGAGGGTATGCATAGAAATTACATCAGATCAGATTTTACAGCATCAAACGGCAATGCGGAATTCATACTCTATTATAGTGGATGTAATGTATTAAGCGTTTTGCTTCTACAATTTTGTCATATTTGAAATACATGGCTGTCATCCGTCTTTCTCTCGCGATACAGATTGGCCATCTTCAAGACATGAGTTTTTTTTTTATAAGTACTGGCTGCGTGTTGGGTCACCCGGATATGTTACAGAAGTTCGGCGAATATGTTACAGAAGTTCGGCGTTTCATGATATTAGTAAGATAAATAGTCATTTTCATAAAAAAAAACCGGTCAAGTACGAGTAGGACTCGAGCACCGAGGGTTCCGTACAAACCCGTAGGTTTGTACGGAACCCTAAGGAAAAGTGGGTATAATATTATATACTGTAGGTTTTGATTCCCTTGCGAGTACTTGCGCGTTTGAAAAAATGGGGCTAAAATTGCTGTTTCTTTTGATTGCGTTGACAAAGATGTTTGATTTTTTTACAGCTTAAAGTTATTATAAAGCTGAGTATTTGAAATGAATTTCAATTTAATACCTGTACGCGTTTTTTAGGAAAGGGGTAGTAAATACAAAATTATTAAAGAATATTTTTTTTACATCATGTTACTAAAAATTTACAGTTTTCGCAATTTTTCCTGTGCCTATGATCTAAGACGTTGCTGCGTACCAAATTTCAAGATTCTGAGTTAACGGCAAGTACCCTGTAGGTTTTGATTCCCTTGAGAGTAGTCGCGAGTTTAAAAATGCGGGTAAAATTGCTGTTTCTTTTGAATGCGTTAACATAGAGGTTTGATTTTATTACAGTTTAGAGGTATGATAGACTTGAGTATTTGATATGAATTTCAATTTAATACCTGCACGCGTTCATGAGAAATGAGGTAGTAAGTATGAAATATTAAAACTATTTTTTTATATGATGTAACAAAAAATTTACAGTTTTCGCAATTTTTCCTGTATCTGTGCTCTAAGGAATTGCTTTTTACCAAATTTCAAGATTATACGTTCACGGCAAGTACCCTGTAGGTTTTGGTTTTTTTGAGAGTAGTTGCGCGTTTAAAATTGCGGCTAAAATTGCTGTTCGTTAACACAGAGGTTTGATTTTATTACAGTTTAGAGGTATTATAGACCTTAGTATTTGATATGAATTTCAATTTAATACGTTTACGCGTTCATGAGAAAAGGGGTAGTAAGTATAAAATTATTCAAAATATTTTTTTCATATGACGCAACTAAAAATTTATAGTTTTCGCAATTTTTCCTTTATTTGTGCTCTAAGGTGTTGCTTCGTGCCAAATTTATAGATTCTGAGTTCACGAGAAGTACCTCGTAGGTTTTGATTTATTTGGGAATGTCGAAAATTTGCTGAAATTTGCGACATATTCGTCTATATCTTTTGATTGCGTTGGCCTAGAAGTTTGAATTTTTCACAGCTCTAAGAAGCAATGGACTTTAGTATTTCCTATAAATTTCAGCTTGTTACCTCTATGCGTTCCTGAGAAAAAGGGTCTTGACAGACAGACGGACGGACGGACGGACGGACAACAAAGTGATCCTATAAGGGTTCCGTTTTTTTCCTTTTGAGGTACGGAAACCGCACATTATTTTGTAAGGTTTGCTTCTAACAAACATAATTTACGACGTAAGTGTTAAACTTTGTATAATTTATGAACGCACCCGATCCCTAATTTTATACTCTATGTGAAAGAATCCTTTGAAAGAATCCTCTGGAAAAATGTCATGAAAAATGTAAGATTTGTTTTCGTGTGTAATATTGTAATTAAGTGGAAAAGATAAATAAAAGTCGTGTGATGCGCAAAAAGTTTTTAATATATCGGCCTCTGGACACAAATACATAAAAATCTTAACAGCAGAGCGTAGTTGATCATCAGAAAAATGACGACGGGAACATGCAACTTTCCAAAGTTAAAAGACCATGTAGCGTTTTCAAATTGGAAATTCCGTGTCAAAACCTTATTAGAAGAGAGAAACTTGTCAGTACTAAGTTAATACGATCAAGGAGATAAAGAAAAACAATAAAACGACGCAAAAGCTCGATCAATCATAGTACAATGTGTCAGTGACTGGTACCTGAACATAATTAATAAGTGTAATACAGCCGCAGACATGATGAAGTCACTAGAAGCCGTATTTGAGAGAAAAAGTGTATTCAATAAATTACATTTAAGAAAGAAGCTCATAAGCATGAAAACCAAGAACAATCAAAACCTACAAGACCACTTTCTTCAGTTTGACAACCTAATAGCACAATTAGAAACAGTGGGCAGTGTGTTAGATGAGAGTAACAAACTTACACACTTATTCCTAACGTTACCAGAAGAATATAACACAGTCATAACAACGCTAGAGACCATGAGCATTGAAAAAGAACTAACGCTGGAATTTGTTAAATCAAGATTATTAGATGAAGAGTTGAAATTTAAAGAAAATAAAAATGGAAGAAAAGAAGAAGAGAGTAGCTTTCTAACATGTTATAAATGCGGAAAAGAGGGTCACATGGCATATCAATGTGACAAAAAAGTTGAAGTAATAATACACAAAGAGGACGAGGAAGATCTAGAAACAGAGGACGTTCAAGTTACAGCGGAAATTTTAGAAATCAAGGACAAGGTCATGTATCAGAAAATACAAGAGAAAATGATAACAAGGAAATGTTCTTAGCCTGCACCGAAAATATTATGACAGTTGAGTCTTCGGAAACTATTTTTGTTGTAGACTCCGGAGCAACCCATCATTTCATACAAGAAAAATATGAGAAATTTATGATAAATGTGAGCGATTTGGACATACCAATCTAAATTAAAATTGCAAATGGCGACATGTTATATGCAAAGAAAAAGGGTCAATTAGAAACCTACTATGAAGATAAACCAATAACAATTGAGGGACTGATAGTCAATGGTATAGCTCATAATCTACTATCAGTTAACGAACTAATGAATAAAGGCAAAAGTGTAATATTCGAAAATGGACAGTTAATGATAAAATCTGAAAAAGAAACTTACTATGGAATCAAAAAGGGAAAACTTCACATTTTGAAATTAACACTAAAACAAAATCAAGAACATGAAAGTCAATCTGCACAAGAAATAAATGATTGTGACCTATGGCATACTAAGCTAGGACATCTAAATCGCAAAGGGCTACAAATAATGAATTTGCCATTCAACACAAAGGTGTGTGAAATTTGTATGAAAAACAAAAGTACTAGATTACCATTTAAAACAGTAGAAAAACCTCAGTCAAGAAATATAGGAGATCTTATACATTCAGATGTAGCAGGACCAATGAAAACACCAACAAAAGAAGGGTACAGATATTACCAAACAATACTGGATGATTATTCACACTTTACTCAAACTTACCTACTAGTGAATAAATCAGAAGCTGCAGATAACCTAATATAGTACATAAGAGAAATAGAAACAGAGAAAGGACTTAAGATAAAAAGGATTCGATGTGATAATGGAGGAGAGTATTCATCCAAATATTTGAAAAGTTTCTGTGAAGAAAAAGGAATCAAGATGGAGTACACTGTACCTTACAGTCTTCAAATGAATGGAAAAAGTGAGAGGCTCAATAGAACAATATTTAACAAAGCAAGAACAATATTAGACGAGTCCAATTTACCAAGATACTTGTGGGGCCATGCAGTTTTAACTGCAACATACTTGATAAATCGTTGCCCATCAAGTGCTATACAGTTTGACATACCAGCCATCAAATTTCAAAGAGAAATGAAATTAAATAAACTAAAGCCGTTTGGTGCTAAAGGTTGGATGGTCATACTACCAAGACAAGACAAATTAGACCCAAGAGCGAAGGAAGTCAGAATGAATGCATATGCAAGAAATGGATATAAAGTATGGGATCCAATCACTGATACTGTAACTGTCACAAGAGACATAAGATTTAATGAAAAAGATATAAAATACAGGAAAATACAAAACAAAGAAGAATATGAATATCATGAACATATACAGGAGAATAATGAAAACAAAAGGAAAGTACAAGAAGAATATCAGAAAGAGACAACAATAAATCAAGAGAGAGAAAGTCATGATAGACAGAACATGGAACAAGAAGATACAAATATCAATACTGAAAGTAATTCAGAAAACGAGAAGTAAAATTGCCAAATCACTTAAAAGACTTTGAATTATATGAAGCATATTGTTTGATTAATGAGGGTGATCCTCAGAACTATGAAGATGCTATAAAAGGTGGATGGAAAGAAGCAATTACAAAAGAGAAAGAAGCTTTAATAAAAATGAATACATGGACAGAATGTGATTTGCCAAAAGATAAGAAAACAATAGAAACTAAATGGATATTCAAAACGAAAGAAAATAATTTGAAAAAGGCTCGACTTGTAGTAAAAGGATACCAGTTAAAAGAAGATAGATAAGATAAGATAAGATAAGATAAGATAAGACAATACTTTGTTGCACACCACAAATTTTACAGAAAATACATAGGTACTTAATTAAAATTATAAAATTACAATGTACAAGCGGCGGTCTTATCGCTAAAGAGCGATTTCTTCCAGACAACCAATGGATGGAGAGGACTAATTTACAAAAATAAAAAGAAGGTGGCGCACTATTTAGCAGTCATTAATAACATAAGAAATTGAAGCAATATCAGATATATTAATATACATATCATTATGGTAAACTAAATACAAATATACATATTATATGTTACGGTTCTTAATATAATACATACTACATACAGTATAATAAACTTACATAAATAAATATAATATAAATGTCTTTAAAAATAATTTTATAAGTAAATTATAAATACGTCATAAATGAGTAGATACAACACGACAATGTAATAAACTAGGTACATAAGATTTCAAAGCAACTGCTGGGCTAGATAGTGAGATTTCAAGCGGGTTTTAAAAACGGCCAATGAAGGCGCAAGTCTGATGGCGACTGGGAGAGAGTTCCACAGGCGGACTGCTTGAACGCTAAAAGAGCTATCAAAGAAAGTAGTACTATGAGAAGGCATTCTCAAAGTGAGGTTTTCAGCAGACCTACGTACAATGTGGCTGGACTGGCAGTGAAGGTATTGAAAGCGATTTTTGAGATAGCATGGGGCAGAAGGATTAAACAGAGAAGAGTAAAGTATAGCGAGTATATGAGTATTCCGGCGAAGGCGAATGTTCAGCCACTCGAGCTTATTATGAAACTGGGAAATACGATCGTATTTGCGTAAACCAAATATAAATCTAATACAAAAGTTCTGAAGTCGCTCAAGCTTGTTTAGCTGGTCCTCCCTGAGATCTAGATACACCGGCAGAAGTATCACACCAAGAAGAAAAAGTATCCTCCATGCGTACTCATTGCCGGCGCCCATGCAGGTAGCTATGAAACAAATCGATCACTGATGGAGATACGTTAATAGAGCGTAGTACTGCCAGTAAGATGTCATAGTCAACGGTATTGAAGGCATTGCTAAAATCTAATAATGTTAAGACAGTCAATTGTCCCTGTTCCATGGCTGCACGAATGTCATCGGTAATAGTAAGGAAAGCAGTTACAGTACTGTGAGCAGTTCGAAAGCCAGATTGCATAGGATTAAAGAGGTTATGATTAGAAAGGAAAGTACAAAGTTGATTGTGGATGAGGCGTTCAAAGACTTTAGAACAGAAAGGTAGAATTGAAATGGGACGATATTCAGAGAAAGATACAGGATTGGATTTCTTGGGCAATGGGATTATTTGCGCTTCCTTCCATTGAGAAGGAAACTCACAAGTAGTTAGACAAGTATTCAGAATATGACAGAAAATTGGAAGGATTGTGTCTAAAATGGGGATAATCATATTCCGGCTGATACCATCGACGCCAACTGCACTTGACGAGATTGACAGAATACTCTTCTTAACGTCACAAGCAGTGAAATGATTGAGAATAAAAGGGTCATAATCTGGAGTTGGTGTGGATGAAAGATGTTGTAGAGTAATAAGTTTCGTCAAACCATCAACGCTAGACGAAGAAGAGAAGTGTTTATTAAGAGAATCTAGGTTTAAGTTATCAGGGATTGCATTTTGACTGGATTTACCAACTCCTAATGAGCGAAGAAATTTCCAAACTTTTGCTGGATCTTCATTCTGCACAGATTTATGGATGTGCCGGCGTTGTGCATCCCTACACACTGTATTGCACCGATTCCGGGCCCGAGTATATTTCTCCTTATTAGTGTTAGTCGGTTTACTCTTGTATCTTGCCTTTGCAAAGTTCTTTTTATGCTGCATCGCCTTAATATCGTCACTCAGCCAAGGTGCTGGTAAATGTTTAATTTTTATAGCTCTCAGGGGAGCATGCACATCGTAGAGCTGTGTTAGAAGAGAGTTAAAAATAGCCACCTGATCATTTGCGGAAGTACAGTTAATTACTGGAGACCAATCGATACTCTGTGCATCATTTAAAAATTGTTCCTGCTTGATGCCGCTAAAGTTACGCTGAAGAATAATTTTAGGTTTGGATTTTGGAGGACGAATCTTATAGGATAGAAATAGAAGATCATGGTATGAAAAAGCATCAGCGGCAAACTGGCCATGCTTAGCAACATGTTGTAATGATGAGACCATAACAAGATCTAAAAGTGAGGGTGATGAATTAGGAAAATGGTGAGTAGCCGAAAGGGGGAGAATAAACATGTTGCTAGACGAGATTAATGACTCTAATGAATTAGATCTATTATCCTTTTTGAGAAGACAAGTGTTAAAATCACCCAATATGATTGAGTGACTGTAAGAGGGACAGATATTTTCAAGTAAATTTTCTAAGGAAGAGAAGAAATTTATTCGTAAGGAAGGGCTATAGTATACACCGAGTAAAACTTTTGTTGAGGATAGACTAATCTCAATAAATAAATGCTCGCCGGCATTAGCAGGAGGTGGCTGGGCCGACTTACTAATGACGGAGAAGGGAATATGTGATCGTAAATAGATAGCCACCCTACCACAGCCGCTGCCAGTACGATCATTTCTTATCAGTCGAAAACCAGGTAGATCATATGTAATAGAAGGAAGACATGGTTTTAACCATGACTCGGAGATTAAAATGGCGTGAAGATTCTTAGTATTGAATGTTGCCAGCATATCTGGGAAATGTGCCGGAATACTCTGTGCGTTTATGTACAACGTTGAAATTTTTAGGTACATCAGAAAATTCAGAATCAATATAATCAGCAAGAGAAGGGATACTAGAAAAGCTATCCTGATTGTTGCTGCAGCTGCTACTTGAAGAAGAAAATGACAAATAATTATCACTATCGTTATCATCTTGTACAACAGACATAATATTATACAATACAATATAATATAAATATCTAATATAATATATAAAAATAATTAATATTGAACAAACTATTTAAATAATACTAAATATTATTGTATACCTACACACTATATTATAATGTAATTTTAACTATCCCCATCCACCGGATGTGTTCACAAACAAATACAAAGTTTTATAATATCACTACTAAAATCACTGAGGAAAGTATATAGGTTCATCATTAGATAGCTATAGATCATTCACAGTTATTTTACCTCTAGCCCTTACATTGGCTAGCCTGAAAATAATGTTGCCATGTCAGGTGAGTATTGACTTCCCCATTTTTAACCAACTACAAAATGGTGAATTACTTTTTTCTTCCACAACCACCTCAAAATGGAAATCAAATGAAAGGGGGTATAAAATTTAAAATCCAAGATGGCCGCCATTCAAAATGGTGAATTACGTTTTGCGTTGGGGGCGGGAGTTTTTTATTTTTTTTATTTAATTCACTTGTAAGTATTATTTTACAGTACTTACATGAATTTCCTGTTTCGAACCTACCTAATATTTTATATCATATTGATAGTTCGCAGTAACCACTTGTTCATATTATGTTAACCATCCGATATTGTTATAGATAAATTCTTTTTCTTCAAAGGAAATTAAGTTTATGGGCATTGGTAAAGCTTGGGATTATAATAATAATTATTAAAACAACGAGTACAAGTAACCTTATCAAGTACAAAATAGTAAAGTTTGAACAAGAAAAATAACGCATTTTTGAAAATTTTACACAATATACACAGTTGAATAGAAAGACGCTTACATATTCTAACATTTCGGTGATAATTACTAATTTTTCAGTTTATTTAAATAAGAAATTGCTAATCAACAAAAAAAATCGTTTTATAAACCAGATAAAGTTATACAAAATTGCCTTATTTT
This sequence comes from Hemithea aestivaria, assembly GCA_947507615.1. Lineage (NCBI taxonomy): Eukaryota > Metazoa > Arthropoda > Insecta > Lepidoptera > Geometridae > Hemithea > Hemithea aestivaria. The sequence goes on from OX382323.1 coordinate 11,480,081, forward strand.
TTTGTCTCTGCTAAATCAATAAATTAACTATTATTTTCTATACCATTACAAGGAAAAAGATTCATTAATTATAAGGTTCAATTTAAAATAAAGACCTTGAAAAGTATCGTAAAAGTCATATAAACACGAATACAAAAGTAACTCAAAGGGTGAAAAAGTAACGTAAAACGTAACAAAAGTAACGATCTGGCAACATTTTGACAATAATGCAACATAAAGAAAATAATTTTGACATCTGTCAGAGGTAAAATAACTGTGAATGATCTATAAGAAGAAGATCCACTTTAGTAACTATAGTCGGGCCGGCCTAAAAGGCCACATTTGACAGATGTCAGTCATAGTAAACAAGTGTTGGGACATTGTTTGTTTATTTCGATTATAGGATATGAATCGATACGATCTTCAAACACGTTGGAATCGAAAACAGTTTTATGAAAACATTCCTAAAGTCTAATTAATTTTAATTCTAATAGGTTTTTTTTGTAAAAATGTAATGGTGTCATGGGCTAGTTTTGCCAGAAACATCTCACGAGTTATAAAAAAACCTGTAATAAAAAAATATGTTTATTCTCTATACATTACACAATTTTATTTTAATTACATTATATTTTACTATAATATAATCACAATATTAACAACATATTTTATTTTAATCGCAATATAGTTATTTATTTATGATCAAATATTCAATCCAAGTTATAATTGCATTCGATTCTACATTTCAAATTTCGATTTCGCGATTTTATTGGGTAGCATCCTTATTGTTTTAAAAACAAAAACTGATTGACGTGACCTTGTATAGGGTGTCCTATTTATTCATCTAATTTTTTTAACCCCCAACGCAAGAAAGGTGGGGTGTTATAAGTTTGACGTGTTTGTTTGTCTGTCTGTTTGTGTATCTGTCTGTGCCATCGTAGCCGAACGGATTAATGAAGTTTGTTTATTTTTTCGTTTATAAGATTAATAATATTACTCGGCAATGTTCTTAGCTATGTGTATAACATATTCTTTATAGTTTAAAAATAAACACAACAATGACTTGAAACAAAAATTGAGTTTTTTTATTTTTAGTTTTTTTTGGTTAAACATAATGCCACAAAAACCGTTGTTTTATATTAGAAATAAAATCTATACCATCGGCTTATCCGAAATTGACACCGACATTTTCCTCGTGGCTCTACATGGTCTCCCAGAGTTGATTAAGTGAAGCAGGGTGGAGCGGCCCCTTTTACCTCCCTTCCTTACTGCCAGAAGGGGTACAAGGGGGGTTTTCCGATCTTAATCAGCTTATTTTGAGCAAACACACATTTGGTGGAAATCCGTTCAAGACGGCTACGGCCGCTACAAAATGGCCGATTACTTTTTAAATTACACATTTTGACACCGTTGAGGACTTTAATTTTTTTTAATGTGTGTGTGTGTGTGTGTGTGTGTGTGTGTGTGTGTGTGCGTGCGTGCGTGCGTGCGTGCGTGCGTGCGTGCGTGCGTGCGTGCGTGCGTGCGTGCGTGCGTGCGTGCGTGCGTGCGTGCGTGCGTGCGTGCGTGCGTGCGTGCGTGCGTGCGTGCGTGCGTGCGTGCGTGCGTGCGTGCGTGCGTGCGTGCTTGCGTGCGTGCGTGCGTGCGTGCGTGCGTGCGTGCGTGCGTGCGTGCGTGCGTGCGTGCGTGCGTGCGTGCGTGCGTGCGTGCGTGCGTGCGTGCGTGCGTGCGTGCGTGCGTGCGTGCGTGCGTGCGTGCGTGCGTGCGTGCGTGCGTGCGTGCGTGCGTGCGTGCGTGCGTGCGTGCGTGCGTGCGTGCGTGCGTGCGTGCGTGCGTGTGTGTGTGTGTGTGTGTGTGAGTATGTTTGTTCCTTCTTTACGTTTCTTTTGGTAGAAATTTCAATTGTAGTTTTTGGTACACTTTTTTATGGTAGAAAAATGCGTGAGCTCCTGATGAAGGACATCGTAATTGTCCGAAACTCAGGATAGAGCCTAGCTCCGACCATTATTTCCGTGAGTTTTAAGTCGTTTTGTTTACATAGTAATATGAAACTCACGTTAGTTTTCAAAAATGCACAGTGGAAAAATCTACTTAGTAGTTTTTGGTAGAATTTTTAATGATAGAAAAATCTACCAAATGGTAGAAATTTTAATGGTAATGCGTAAATTGTTAATTGTAAATTCGAGTATAGTGTTCATTGTTCAGCTAAGTGTTGTCATATTATTTATTGTTCAGCTAAGTGTTGACATATATTATTTACAGAAAAAATAAGTAAAATTTTTAGATCACCCTGTAAGGGAATTTTGATGATGTGTCAAATGTGGCCTTTTAGGCCGGCCCGACTATATATATAAGAATTTTGTTTTTTTTTTTTTTTAATTTTGGCAAATGACATACGTGCGAAACCATCCCAAATAAAAACAAAAATGCGATATTGACAATGACATTCGCAGCAATATGACAGTTTGACATAACAAAAACATCATCAAATTTTATCAAAACAAGAGGGTGGTTCGCTCACAAATTAATAAGTAAAAGAGTATATATTATACACACCGAACAATATACCTAATTATACTAGTTACGTTGCTTATGGCAAAGACGACACAAATGCTTATTTCCTAGATACCGTTCTCTTTACTTTACCCGGAGCCGGATCTCTTGACGTTGGACCTTTCGTCTTCGGTGTACTGTTATTAGACGCAGGCGCAGGCGACACGTTAATTTTGTTCAAATCCTCCAGGGTTTGCACACGATGACGCTGGCCGTCGGACCCTAAGGCAAAAACATTGCCTTCCCTAGTCCAGCACTTCGTAACGCCGAACTTCTGACGCGCAGTCATGAATAAATCGTGCCTAGATTTCGTCAAAAATTCAGACAGGGTGATGCCTGTCCCCTTGAGGCTGGATTTGGCTTGCCAAATTTTACTGCGCAGTGCCATGTCGCGGAACTTTACTAAAACGGGCCTAGGCTTATCTGGAACAGTCACACGTCCCATTCTATGGCAGCGGCTCACACAGTTTGCAGTGAAATCAGATAACTTCAACTTCTCAACCACAGTATTAACAACCACGCTGGATGTGTCTTCACTGATAATTTCTGGCAGTCCATGTAGAAGCAGGAATTTCTTACAGGATTGCATCTCCATGTTATCTTGATTGCGAGCTAGTGACTGTACTTGAGACTGTAGAGCATGCAGAGCCTTTAACACAAAGGACTTAAACGAGTTGAAGTCAGTGACCAAGCTTGCTGATGTTGAGCCCTTGTCTAGCTCGGACTGGAATTTTTCCATTTGTGATTGGAAGAGCTGCTGCATTTGATGCATGGACTCCTTAACTTCCTCCATTGTGAGTGATTGCAGTGAACTCTTTAGTGATGAGTGGTGATGCACTGAGAGGTTATGTGGTTCCAAGTAGTGATAATTTAGAGGAAATAACACTCACCAGTAGCAAGGGTGTACTAAGCACTAATTTGTGATGTAAGTTTTCATATTTAAATGATTATTTATATTATTTAACAATTAATATTACATAGAGCTTTGTTTTAAAGAAGTTTTACACCTGATACACAATTTGGAAAGAATTATGCACCTGTGGCAAGAATATCTTCTGTTCGTACACTACTAGCACATTCAGTTCAAAAGGAATGGAATATAAGACAACTTGACGTGCCTACAGCATTCCTGAATAGAACAATTGAATCTGAAGTTTATATTAAACCGCCTGAAGGAATTAAAGTATCAGAAAACAAAGTTCTAAAACTAAATAGGGGACTTTATGGCCTAAGAGAAAGCCCTAAATGTTGGAATCAAAGATTCAATAACTTTGCAAAAGAAAAAAGATTTCGACAATCTCAACATGATGTTTGCCTATACATAGGAGAAACTATAAATGTATGGATGTTAATATATGTGGATGACATAGTACTTACTGGATCTGTGACATTATATTATAGTGGATGTTCGGTTGCCTGGTTTTCAAGAAAACAAGAATGTGTTGCTCTGTCCACAGTAGAGGCAGAATACGTCGCAGCGGCTACAAATGCTTGTGATTTATTATATATAAAAGGACTGTATAGTGATCTAAATGACTCTAATAGTGATGTGTTGTGTATACTATGTATGGACAATTGTGGTGCTATTCAAATTGCAAAATCTTTTGAAAATAGCAAACATGCTAAACATATAGACATAAAATTTCATTTTTTAAAGGACATTGTTTCTAAAAAGTTCATAAATATTGAATATCAACTCATAATAATAATGCAGATATGTTAACTAAATCTTTGGCAGAAGAAAAACTGTCTACTATGAAAAGTTCATTGAAAATTGTTTAATAATTTGTTTGATATAACATCTAAATATTGTTAAAGTAATAACCTAATTTAATTCTATTATTCAATTGATTGTGAATTGTAAAAATTTAATGTTAAACTATATTACTCTTTATAGCCCAATTATTGTATAACGATTTCACTAAGTAGAAATTTCAATCGAGACAGGGTGTTAAACTTTGTATAATTTATACACGCACCCGATCCCTAATTTTATACTCTATGTTTTATACTCTATCCTCTGGAAAAATGTCATGAAAAATGTAAGATTTGTTTTCGTGTGTAATATTGTAATTAAGTAGAAAAGATAAATAAAAGTCGTGTGATGCGCAAAAAGTTTTTAATATATCGGCCTCTGGACCCAAATACATATAAATTTTAACAGTAAGTAATACCTTAAAACTATCAATCGCCCACTAATTAGTCAAACAGTGTGTTTAATTCATTTTTCCAGTTAACTCCTTAAATGAAACAAAATAAAATGTTTATTTCATTTACTATTTATTGATCAAAGTAATAAAATGTAATGATTTAACATGAATTTATGTTTAACTTTAATTTTAAAATGTTTCATTAGTTGTGGACTGTTTTTGCAAAATTCATAACCTACAAATTAGTAATATAGCGAAAATGTTCCAGTACCTATTTTTTTAATTACTAAGCTAAAATAAATGCTATTTCAAAAAATTAATTACCATTAAAAAATACTGACATATTCCTACAATAAAACTCACAGTTTTTAATTAGGTATACTGTTTAAAACAAAAAAGGTATCGCTAAAACACAAAAGTGCTTTTTTTTCAAATTGACACCCCTGTGGATTGGAACATTTTCGTTTAACTACGTCCATTAATGTGTTCAAAAGGTGAAATAGTCTCAAACTACTAAGGCTAAGTTAGGACAGGAACTTGACCCACCAATTTAAATGAGCTGTCAGCTGTCACACATTATTCATCTTGCTTGATGAATTGTACAGTATGCCACCTACACGCAAAATGAGCCCAGAGGGCTATTTGAATAAAATCTGGCCAATAACTAGAACCATATTCATCTTTTTCTGATCGTAAAGCTTATTCTGCTGTCACACTCAGTTAACATGCAAAAATATTTCTAATTGATTAACCTTATAGCTAACACTATTGCTACAGAACAAATAATAATATTATCAAGGATGTACTAGAAGAGTACTAGAGGCTTGTACTAGAAATTATGCATGCAAAAATATTTCTAATTGATTAACCTTATAGCTAACACTATTGCTACAGAACAAATAATAATATTATCAAGGATGTACTAGAAGAGTACTAGAGGCTTGTACTAGAAATTATGCATGCAAAAATATTTCTAATTGATTAACCTTATAGCTAACACTATTGCTACAGAACAAATAATAATATTATCAAGGATGTACTAGAAGAGTACTAGAGGCTTGTACTAGAAATTATGCATAACCTATAATGGGCAGACTGAGGGCCTATTGGCTTATTCTCACCCACTACAATAGACAACAACTTCAATGTACATTGCTGCATTTGTTATTTTACTCATGTTAATGAGTAGGTTAAGCATGTATACAATATTGTCTATGGATTCTAGTGTTTTACATGGTCTAGGGTGATAGCCAATAGGCCCTCCGATTGTGTATTGTAGACACAATTTCATGTAAAATGTAATCTAACCAACTTATTAGGTTTCAGCAAAGTAATAGTATGCATTTGCCTCACAGAATGTGGGAATCAAGTTTTGTTATACTTCCTTCCCAATTACAACTTATTTCTGCAATGAAAGTGATAATTACCTACAAAAATATCAACTATCTCTTAAAATATTAAGTCTTTGAATGTAAGACGTGTGAGCTGGTCAGTTCACTTTCCTCAACAATCTCTAACAGTATCTGTAAATCTTCTAAACTAGAAATAACTTTTGGTGCACCTAGCAGTTCAATTGCATTTCCTTGTATTGAGATGGAATACTTCAAATTTTTATGACATATCACCGTCTTAGAACTTGTACTATTTGTAGTTTTCTTGAAAATGACTTGTGTTACATCTGATTTCGCCTTATTTTTATTTTTGGTGTTAGTGTTGTTATTTACATCACTTGATCGTGTGATTCTAGAGTTGTTTGTTGAAGGTAGAGGTTCCAATGGTTTCTCGGCCACGGATAACACTGGTACTTCATCTTGTGAGTTTTCATTCAGTATAGAGGGACTGTTAGGGTTGTCTTCAATAGTAGAGTCTAGATTCACATCACTTTCTTTATCAGTAGTGTTTGGTTTGGTAGTTTGATCATTCCCAGTTAACATACTTCCCACTTCTACGTTATCCACATCCATTGATTCTGCAGACTTTGTTTTGCCAAGGAGAATTGCCTCAACGTCACTAGATTCCATTTGTCCTGATATGTTTGAATCAACAGGTTTCTCCACCTCCTTAGTATTATCATTGAGAATATCTAATATAGATGGAAATTCATCATTCTTATCTTTATTTTCACTGTTATTTTTAGTCTTTTCATTGAACATTAGGTCTTCTAACTCTGCAGCAATGCGGTCATAAATTTTATCATCTTTCGGTTCTCCATTTTTAGGAAAATAATCAATACACCATTCTTTTGTAGGAAGCACATTACTATCTATATTTGGAAGTAATGAATCTAAACATATTTTACTTTTCACTTCCTTGTTTTTCCATTTAGGGCTTGCAAATATTATTCCATATTTTTTCAATTTGGGGTTATCTTTGTGTTTGACACCTTTTTCAGACTTCTTTAAGCTATTGTTTTCTTTGAGAACACTTGGAGAAAAATGTACTTTTTTAGTTTTTTTATCAAGTCCAAGTAACTTTTTGGCTGGATGCGGACTATAGGCACTGCGACGTGTTTGTGCCATTCCATTCTCATTGCTCTTCGTCCTCGTACCCAGGGGCGAGCCCTTGGTTTTAGACGATGAGTTGGTTTCATATTGAATCTTCACTCTTGTGTATTTGCCTAGAATTTTAGCAAAATCCTTACGGAGAAGAACTGTACAATCTTGACATTTTGCTTGTTTATATAAACGCTCTAAGTTTTTCGGTAGTTTGATTGTCCGAGGTTTAGTTGGAATCATGTTTGAAGCAATTTTACTCATTTTTTCACTATCAAAGCCTCGTATTATTGTTATTGGACGTGGTTACATTTCCCGCGCAGACAGAATAATTATGATTGTCCATGTATTATTAGCACAAACACTTTAAATATATAGCATATCTATTGTAGATGAGAAAATTCTCACAATATAACCAATATTCGATCTTATTTGTTGAACGCAAAAATGGCGCCATGGCTCATGGCGCCCGAGTAGTAGTAGTGCTGTTCAGTGTATCAGATGGAAGCTTCATTTTATCGATAAAAATATGTCACTGTCAGTGTCAATATTATTATTTTTTTGTAGATGTATAACAGTTTTTTTTGTAATTCATTGTTTTAAAACGTCTATAATATTGACTCATTATTAGTTCTATCAAATACCTATAATATTAGATTTTAAAAAAAAAATTAAATTAAGTTTACAAAAACAACAGCAAAATAGTAAGATAGATAGAATACTCTTTATTGTAACACCACAAATATACAGATAATCTTAAAACTAAAATACAATTTCGTAACTTAAGTGTAACAATTGGCGGTCTTATCAGTAAGTTGTGTTACAAAAAAGATATTTCTTTTAAATATTACTATGCCTTGTATTTTAAATTATATTATCACGCTCGGCGCTTCCGTTTTTCAAGATTTTCATACAGCCCACGAAGAAATAAAATATGATTTAATTCTGGAATAATTTTTTAGGCATTTGTAGAGATAAAAATTGATAGTAAAATGCATATTTTGTATGAATGTACCTAGTCAGGTCATAAGTATTGTCACACAGTAAAAACTTTTCTTTTAGAATGCAGGCCACAAAAAAGTTTATTGAATTCGAATTTCGAATTGTTCATGAAAATAAAAATGTATACTTTTTAGAATTTTACTCATTTTAAAATATGGAGTGGACGCTTAAAGAAGACCGTGTTGCAGTTATTGCGTTGCATCGTTGCGGTTACGCGCCAATTCAAATTTTTGACATACTGAAAAATTTGATTATAACCAAAAGATTCGTTTATCGTACCATCAAACGATACAATGAAGACTCTAGTGTAGATGACAGGTCAAGAAGTGGTCGCCCTCGGTCTGTTAGGACTCCAGCAGTGATAAAAGCTGTGAAGGCGCGAATTCAAAGAAATCCCAAACGTAAGCAGAAACTGTTGGCCCTTCAGATGGGGTTAAGCAGAACCACGGTGAAAAGGGTGTTAAATGAAGACTTAGGGCTTCGGGCATATCGAAGAAAAACAGGACATCGTTTAAATGCTCGTCTAATGGACCTGAGACTGAAGAGATGCCGCGCTTTGTTGAAGCGGTACGCGAGAAAAAAATATCGAGAAATTCTTTTTTCGGATGAAAAAATTTTTACCGTAGAAGAGAGCTACAACAAACAAAATGATAAGGTGTACGCACACAGTAGTGAAGAAGCGAGCAACCGTATTCCGCGTGTCCAACGAGGTCATTTTCCATCCTCGCTCATGGTATGGTTGGGAGTTTCTTATTGGGGCTTATAACAGAGGTACATTTTTGTGAGAAAGGTGTAAAAACGAATGCAGTTGTGTATCAAAATACAGTCCTGATGAACCTTGTGGAACCTGTTTCTCATACCATGTTCAATAACAGGCACTGGGTATTCCAACAAGATTCGGCGCCAGCTCATAGAGCGAAGAGCACACAAGACTGGCTGGCGGCGCGTGAAATCGACTTCATCCGGCACGAAGACTGGCCCTCCTCCAGTCCAGATTTGAGTCCATTAGATTACAAGATATGGCAACACTTGGAGGAAAAGGCGTGCTCAAAGCCTCATCCCAATTTGGAGTCACTCAAGACATCCTTGATTAAGGAAGCAGCCGATATTGACATGGACCTCGTTCGTGCTGCGATAGACGACTGGCCGCGCAGATTGAAGGCCTGTATTCAAAATCACGGAGGTCATTTTGAATAAACTTTATTGTCATAAGAATCTATGTTTTGTTAAGTTCATTTTGGTATATAAATGGTTACATAATAAATAAACTTGTTCCAATAATTTTATATTAAACATGTGACAGAATTTATGACCTGACTAGGTATTATTCATAACTGAAATATCATAATCTGGTCGTTTGACTATGGCTGATTCGTTATTAGAACAAAAATCAAATGTTTTGCAATTGTTTTTTTAATTTAATTAATTTCCAGTATCTACTGAGTAATTTAAAAAATCACCATCTATCGCGTGAAATTTGATTTAATGTGAATAATACTTTAAGTACGTGGATGGCATAAAGTCGATATTTACACGCCAGTGAGATCATTTTGTCGCAAAACTCGTATGTCAAAATGATCTAACTGGCGTTTAAAATGCGACTTTATGTCAACCATATAGAGTATTATTCACATTAAATCAAATTTCACGCGAGATTATGTCGACGTGCGCATCATAGCCCTGCAGAATGCTGGCAGCATTGCCAATTGCCACGTTGAATGGCAATACTTTTACTTTGGGCCAAATATACCCCAGCATTTCGGTCACACCAGTCACACATCGCCTCGACCAAGCGCTCAGATAAATTTTGGAAAATGCGGTGAGCTTCCGGACCCCAAAGACCCAAAGTTTGTACTCGCCCAAAAGGCTCAAATATGTAACCGCTATCGGGGTTAGCATATTTACGCCGCTTGAGCCGCTCAGCAGAAACTGCCGCCGCACCAGCCGCAATTTGAGTAGGTATCTGAAAGATGTGAGGGCGCCAATGCATCAACGCAAGTCGCGTCCCACACTAACGGCCGACCTAACTTCCAGGGAATCATAGTCATACTTTTACCATCGTCACGCATCAGACCATTCGGTTCGAGCATGGCTACTTAAATAATGAAATATCTTGCTCCATCGTCTAGATATTCATAGATTTGAGCAGAAAATCCAAGAAACTAGTTTAAAATTTAAATGTAATTTCGTGTGTTAGTAGTTAGTTTCTACAAAGAATTTGAACTCAGGTTTTATGGTACCTGATTTATAAATAATGTTATCTCTCTCCGAAATTGAGCGTACAAAACAGTTGAGTTTCGTAGCGTGTGCGCTCGAAGACCCCAACAGATGAATAGGGAATGATTGAGACCCAAAAAAGAGGCACAAAAAGTAATTTTGAGCGCACGTGGCGTTGTCTACAAGCGCAGCTGTCGAGGTTCAATATGCGAATGTAAGAATGCCACGAGTTGAAATATTATGCTGCATTCGACATATTCAATACCTGTGCAATATCATTTTAAGAGTTCTTACTTTGTATTTTCGTTTGAAGACTTGTTTGTAATAAAATGACAATTGTCGATGCGGATATTTTGATTCTTGGCACTCATGTTTTATTTCTTCATCTCAATGTATCAAAACCGTTCTTATAAACTGACTTTATTATCTGTATTTTACCCGTATATTGATTTTGTTAACACTTTGGCTGCGGCGGTTTTTCTACCAACTATTTCCGCAGTGACGGAAATTACGCACGATGCACAGTATAGCATCAGTTTACAAAACATGACGTTTGTGCGTCACCACCCGTCTTTCGACCTCAAAAACACAGCAGTTGTGAACTATGTAAACAAACGACTAAACTCACGGATATAATGGTCGAAGCTAGGCTCGCCACTGGGTTTTGGACAATAGAAGCAGAGCTGTGAGCTGTAGACAGCGTCGCAACCGCGAGGCGTGAGCTCCTGATGAAGGTCATCGTAATTGTCCGAAACAGGAAGGACCAAAACAAACCAGAAATCATTCCTAGGGATTTGTGTACGTTTCTATAATAAAATCCCTGAGGTAATAACGAGGCTCACAGAAGGTAAATTCAAAAGCCATGTTAAAGCCATATATTACAAAAGAAAGCCTATTATAAAATAAGCCAATACATCGACGACAAAGATGTCTGGAAACCTCTGTATCATAATAAAGCAGCTGGTGCCCCTCAAACGCACAATAAATTATGTAACCAAGATAGACATTGTAAACACATATTTAAAAAATGCAATCCTCATGAGTTTCTTGCTCCTTCTTCTCATAGAGTCTTGCACGAGCGGTAGAGTGTTAAAATAGAAAAATGTTAAATTGACTTGCAAAAGTGCTCCAATGTAGCCTATTTGAATAAATGAATTTTGAGTTTAAGTTTAAGGGTCGAGGCTAGCTTCGACCATTATATCCGTGAGTTTAGTCGTTAGTTTACATAGTTAATAGGGATAACACTCACGTTAGTTTTTCTAAAACGCACTGCAGTTGTGTTTACGTGAGACGTCAAAGGGAGATAGGTTTGTGATTAGGGGCTGTTCTACTGGAGTATTAACCCAATTGTTTTGTTGTTTCAGATGGCGCTGGTAGAGGAGTCCGGCGCGGTCACCGCCTCCGAAGACCCGGAGGCTCTGCTCAACGAGTGGCTGGGGGAGCTCACCGTCCTCACAGCCGTTAGTACCTTAAACCTTAGACATATCTATTCAGCATTAACACTCAACCTTGTTCAGGGGAAATCATTATATTATTTAATAGTCATGACAACCATTCGTTTCGTTCCGTCCGAACATCAGTTTACGTCGAAATGCAGCACCAAATGAAAAATAAATTAAAAAGAAAATTGTGCCTATTCGGAATAAAAATTAAATTACTTCTAATTTTAAACTTCTAATAAAATATTAGTGATATTACTTTTAAGTGATTATAATAGTGTTATAAAATTATTAATATTTTATTATTGGTTTATGACATTTTCTTGCTCTATAAGTAATGAAAAAAGGTATTTAATATAAATATTAGGTAAATTCCAGCATAACCTCTAAAGTTTTAGAGCGCTCGAGGTGAAAAGCTGTATGTTCAACTTGTGAGAAAGTTTTTTTGATGTTTCGTACTGTTAAGTCAAACTCGGTGCTCACAGCAAAAAACAACTTTTCTCACATGTTGTACAAATAGCTATTTTTAGTCAACATCCCTATTCCGCAAATTAAATCTACTAGGTTTTGTCATCCATCAAGATACCCGGGCCCCGTGCCACGTCTACTATTAACCCGATCAATCTCCATTATTCCCCGGTGAGTTAGCTAAATAGTGGCTACAGAGCCATAATAATATGTGCACATAATACCGACGTTAGTATATCTTCTAAATATATAAAAGGAAATAGTGACTGATTGACTGACTGACCGACTGATCTATCAACGTATAGCCCAAATTTCCGTTGAAATATGGAATACAGTGTTGCCAGTGCCTTATCTTCAAAAGTAACCTTATCAAGTACAAAAAGGAACGTTTTAACAAGAAAAGTAACGCATTTTTAAAATTTTAGTATTTATATACAATATACCCACTTACTCGAATTTATACACTAACTTATTGAAACATTTCAGTAATTATTTCCCATTTTTTTCAGTTTATTAAGTTAAGAAGTTGCTATTTAAAAAAAAATTAAATCTTCTTACTAAACCAAAAGTTATACTTAATTGCCTTATTCTTTTATTTCTGCTAAATCAAATTAACTATTATTTACCATTACCAGGAAGAGGTGTTCATATATTTAGTTCAATTTAAAATAAAGATCACTGTCTCGAAAAGTAACGTAAAAGTAACTTATCTAAACAAGTAACGCAAAAGTAACGCAAGGGGTCAAAAAGTAACGTAAAACGTTACAAAAGTAACGTTCTGGCAACGCTGATGGAATACAAATAGGTTTTATGACGTAGACCTCCACTAAGAAAGGATTTTGCCACGCGGACAAAGCCGCGAGCATAAGCTAGTATACGTAGGTATATACAGGGTTATTGATAATTCAGTAGGTACATATACGTTTTTCGGGTTATTTATATTATTAATATTCTTAAAAAATATCCCAGTATACTGCATAATTATTTCTTTTTTATTACAAGCTTTATATTACTTTCACCTGTCTGTTGTCTGTCTGTCTGTCTGTCTGTCTGTCTGTCTGTCTGTAATCAAATCTTGCAAGTTTAATTTGACCCACTTCCCGGTTTCCAATTGAGCTGAAAATTTGCATGCGTGTGTAAATCGGATGACAATGCAATATTTTTTTGACATCGAGCTGATCTGATGATGGAGCTGGAAGGTGGCCAAAGGAACTCTGTCATAAAACAACGCAACCCCATCGAGTTTGGGCTTATTTGATTCGTCTTGACGAGTACTTAATGATGCAAGATGATAACAATAATTAAAGCTTGTGTAACACCACTAATGGTTTTTTTTGTAAAACGGAACGCATCTGGGATTGTAGACTTTTTAGGCTATGGTCACCTCCGCCAATGACTGCTCAGCATTCCGCGCCAATCAGAGAGCTTCACTCTCGCGCCGACATTTTTCACTTGGAGCTGTCAAAATTCACGTTTTTCCTTTGTAATTTAATGTAAATTCGTAATAAACATTTTCAAGAGTTTATACTGGCGCCCAACTCGCGGCAAGAACTCAAAACGACTGGAAAAGGGTTATCCTGCGTCCGTGTGCGTGTATTTCCACGGATCGCAGCGAAATAGCAGAAAAAACCCGACGTGCTTCGCACGCGCCGGCCGGTTTGGTAAGGTTCGCGACGCCATTACGGCAAGCGAAAATTTGGAGCTTAAGGAGCTTCTCGTGTCGGCGCCGATACTTCGCCAGGCCGACGAAGCGCTCCCGTTCACTCTGAAGACTGATAGCAGTGGATATTGTCTCGGAGCTGTTTTGATGCAGGGGGAGGGCCCGGACGAGCGCCCGGTCGAGTATGCGAGCCGCCTGCTGAATGGCGCCGAGAGAAATTACAATACGACAGAAAGAGAGGCATTAGCCGTAGTGTGGGCCGTAGCCAGATTTAGAGGGTACGTAGAAGGATCAGAGGTGATCGTGAAAAGCGACCACCAACCTTTACGCTGGCTCATGAATTTAAAATCGCCGAGTGGTCGCTTGGCGCGATGGGCCCTCACACTACAATCGATAAATCTACGCATAGAATATACCCCCGGCAGAGCTAACACCGTAGCCGACGCTCTATCGCGCCCGCCGTGCGCCGAGGAAGCGGAGTGCGATATGGGCTACGCCGAGGTCGACGTGCCGTCGAGAAGCCCTCGAGACGTTCGCGAGAACCAGCTTAAGGACGCCGAACTGCGAAAAATCGTCGAGGACATGGAGTCGCCCGACGATCCGTTCAGGGGGAGAAGCTGGTCCGACAAGGGATTTCTAATGTCCGACGGCATTCTTTACAGATATGGTCCGGACGAGTACGACGACGAGACTGCGTGCCTCGTCGTGCCCGAGCACGAGCGAGAGAAGATCTTGCAGGAGTACCACGACGCGCCGACGGCCGGTCACTTCGGAGCGGAGCGCACCCTCGACCGCGTGAAGGCGAAGTACTACTGGCCCGGGATGAGACAGTACATCGGCGCGTACCTGAAGCGCTGCGTGCACTGCCAGAGGTACAAGGCCGACAACAGGAAGCCCGCCGGGATGTTACAGACGCCCGCGGTCAACCGCCGTTTCGAGGTCGTGGCCGTCGATCTCTTCGGACCGCTACCGGAGACCCCAGACGGTAATAAATGGATTTTAATATTAGAAGATACGTGTTCGCGATGGGTAGAGCTGTTCGCACTGCAGAGCGCCACCGGCCCCGAGGTAGCCAAGACTCTGGTGGGCGAGGTGTTCCTCCGCTACGGAGTGCCGCGGCGCGTGCTGAGCGACAACGGCGTCCAGTTCGTGAGCGAGGTGATGCAGCAGGTGTGCCACACGTTCGGCATCACCCAGTCGCTGACGCCGGTGTACCACCCGCAGGCCAATCCGGTGGAGAGGAAGAACAGGGACCTCAAGCCGCAGCTGGCTATCCTGGTCGGGAAGGATCACACCACCTGGGACGTTCATCTGCCCGCAATACGGTTCGCTATGAACTCCGCCGTGACGAGCAGTACCGGATTCTCTCCGGCCTACCTCACTTTCGGACGTGAGATGCGAGCTCCGGCCGACGTGGTCGCCGACATGCGCGCCATCGTCGACAACGATAACGCGATCACAAACCTCACGCCGTACCTGCAACGTCTTGCTAACACTCTTTCAGAGGCCAGAGATGTGCACGAGCGAGCCCAGGCGAGACAGAAGCGCTACGCAGACGACGGACGCAGCCCTGCGCCCGATTATTCCCCGGGGGACCTCGTGCTGCTCAAGACGCAAGGTAGCAACGACGCTGCGCGCGGACAGACGCCGAAGTTCATCCCTCGGAGGGACGGCCCGTACCGCATCAAGGAGGCGGCGAGCGCCAGCACGTATGTACTGGAGCGGCCCAGGGATGGAGAAGTGTTAGGCAGATATCACGTCTCTCAGCTGACCCCGTTCATAGGCGACGTAGTACCTCCGCCGGTGAACGAGAAGCGTAAACGCGGTAGGCCGAAGAAGATTAACTGACCCAGACGCGGGGGCGCTAGGTCTAGGTCAGAGGGGGAGGGTGTAACACCACTAATGGTTTTTTTTGTAAAACGGAACGCATCTGGGATTGTAGACTTTTTAGGCTATGGTCACCTCCGCCAATGACTGCTCAGCATTCCGCGCCAATCAGAGAGCTTCACTCTCGCGCCGACATTTTTCACTTGGAGCTGTCAAAATTCACGTTTTTCCTTTGTAATTTAATGTAAATTCGTAATAAACATTTTCAAGAGTTTATACTTGTTTTTAAAAAGTATTTTTTAAATTTCACTTGTTATCCCATTACCTAGACAAAATATCAGAATATTATTACACCTTTTTAATTATATCTAATTGACGACCCCTTATATTTATATAGTGGTCTTAATATCTATATACGTATAAAAAATTCGAATTACAGTGACTGTAATCAAACTTCGCCGAAACGGATTGACCAATTTTTATGATTTTTTGTATGTAGAAAGGTCAGAGAATGGGTTGTGAGCTATTTTTCGACAGATGCAAACGAAGTTTCATAGTATTCATGCGTGCTAGTTAATTAAATGACTTTCACGAAAACCGAAAGTCTCAAAACGTGGTGTTATTGTAAATGAGGTATACAAAAAGTAAGGTTATTACCGATGCTGACACACGTGTGGATCTCGAATCACCGATGCAGCCGGCGCGCGCAGGTGCATGGACCATATGCCTCTTGTTTTTACACTTACAGGGATGTGGGTGCCTTTAAATAGTGTTATTTATTATTCTTTATTTTTAATAAGATACAATATTATTTTATCCAGTTAAATATGATGGTGCAAGCCTTGAAAACGATTGGTTGAATGTTTGTTCAGTTTTCAATTAAAGAACAAAAATAAATAGGACTCAAATGGAGCTGAGCAGGATAAATCTGGCTTTTTTATTCAAAGTAAGAAGACGAGCAAGACGCTCTCCTGATAGTAAATGATAACAACCATAATTCAGTGCCGCCCAGGATTATCAATGATTTAAAATTCTATAAAATTTGTAATAGTTTAAAATATGTTTTATTTAATGGAAATACATATTATGTAGATATATCTCTGGAATATATAAATAGATACAGTAGAAGTATTGCAGGGTTTATACAAAATAGAGTTGTTTTATTTACACCTAATCAATTTGAGTGCTCTATCTCGATGAACGCAGAGGAATACCGATTACCTTAATAGTAGTTGCCTTATAAATAACAAATAAGTTGAGGATATTCTTCAGACAGACTGTTAAATTACCCAAAAAACAAATGACAGTCTAACTTTAGCTGGCTGGAGCATCGGGTACCTATATCATCGGAATCACACTTATATTACAATAAAGACGAAAGTTTGTAAGTGTGTATGTTTGTTACTTCTCCACGCCTAAACGAGTGGGCCGATTGCTGAAATAAAGGTATAGAGATAGCTTAGGCCCTGGAATAACACATACGCTACAATACACCGGGTAAAACTGCTGGGCGCAGCAAATTTTTTACTAAAAACAATTGCCACACGAATTGGTGGCTTACTCGTACTGCATGTTTATTTTCCCATTTCTCGACATTATAAACTAGAAGAACACTGCTTACAATGTAAAAGAAACTTTTGTTTAAAAGAATCGAGTCCTTAGAGGCACTTTCAAGAGACAGTGGTTATAAACGAATGCGTCGCATCACGACGTCTAGTCACGTACTGGTGTTGGTATACAAATGTGTGAACTTTACCGAGCGATTATCAGAATTCGGTTTGAATTTTTATGTGATATTTTTGAAAATAGAACCTTTATATACCAAGACGAAGCTTATGTCAAATGCCAATGTTGTGCCCACCCCAATATCTGTGGAAGGATCGGTACTCGAAGTTGTGGACTCGTATATTTATCTAGGACAAGTAGTCCAATTAGGTAGGTCCAACTTCGAGAAAGAGGTCAACCGCCGAATCCAACTCGGTTGGGCAGCATTCGGGAAACTACGCAATGTCTTTTCGTCCGATATACCTCAGTGCCTCAAGACGAAAGTTTTTGATCAATGTGTGTTACCAGTGATGACTTACGGCACCGAAACGTGGTCCTTCACCATTGGCCTCATCTCGAAGCTCAAAGTCGCCCAGCGTGCTATGGAAAGGGCTATGCTCGGGGTTTCTCTACGAGATCGAATCAGAAATGAAGAAATCCGTAGACGAACTAAAGTCACCGACATAGCCCGGCGGATTAGCAAGCTGAAGTGGCAATGGGCAGGCCACATAGCGCGTAGAGCGGATGGCCGATGGGGTCGAAAAGTGCTCGAGTGGAGACCACGGACTAGCAAACGAAGCGTAGGACGTCCACCCACAAGGTGGACAGACGACCTTATAAAGGTCGCCGGAAGACGCTGGATGCAGGTCGCTTCCAACCGGTACATATGGAAGTCCAAAGGGGAGGCCTATGTTCAGCAGTGGACGTCCAATGGCTGAGATGATGATGATGAACCTTTATATAATAGAAATTGAAGGACATGAGAACCGGAGAGGCCTAACTGACACTTTTCCATATTGATTTAATTTTTAAAATCTGAATAATTTCAAATTAGTGCTTTTGTTTTATCTCCACTGCTGATTGGCACTCTTATACAATTGTAATATGTATTAGGAAAGGTCATTCCTAGAATAGCATAAGTTAGAATCTCGTTTAGAAGTCTCTGGTCGAGATGCCGTATTATAGAGGTAGTCTTCGTTGGTCCCTTTCTTATCACAAAACAAAAGAATCTCCTCTAGGAAGTCTCTTATTATGCTGCATTATCTGTTAATCACATCGAAGACCTTTAAAAACTTTTTTTTTATTCCCGCCTGGGATAAATAAATATAATACGCAGATATCTCTTTCTGTGTCTATTAGTCTATTATAAGCATGAATAGAATAAGAAAGGTACGTAAAATCATGATTTAAGAATACGTAAGTACATTATAACGAAAACCGAATCGCTACGTGCACTTTTATGGTGCTTGCACATCTATCCGAATCGACCGCGCCGAAGGAATTATTGTGTATAGGAAATCTTTTTCCGATTCGGACGATTAGACTCCGGTAAGTGTGCGAGGTTTCATGACATTTTATATAAAGAATTCAAAATTTGATTCCTTGGGCGCGGTCGATGCGGATAGATGTGCTTTCACCATTAAACATCGGCCATATGTGCCTGGAGCGATATTCTTTACCAGCAATAAAGCGCACTGTAACAATTGCTTCATTCTATTATTGAGTATGCACGATGTATTGATAAAAGAAAGGTAGACTTTGTAAGACAGATACCGAGCACAAAAAAGCTGAAATAACCCAATTTTAATATTAAATTTATTCAGTTTTAACTCTTTTAACCCATTCAACTTAAATTAAAGAGTTTATAAAATTACTGACTTATTAGTAGAGGTATAATCCAAAACCAAGGTTTTGTCTCTGATAATATTTTAATAAAAATATTTATTTAAATTATTTTTACAAACAAATATTGATTAAAATTAAAAATAAATAATTCAATTAGAATCACGTAAAATAAAGATTGAGGAAAAACAAGGAACCAATACTACAGCTACTACAGCACATATTACATACAAAATACACATTTACCCCACAATATCATTGATAGTTTAGCTGCTCCTAAGTAATCGATAAAATAAATTCTTTATTTAATAAATAAAAATCACAAAAAAGTCAAAATACAATAAAATAATATAAATCAATCAAATAACCCACCTCTAACTGAACCTGGAGCAAAGGTGCCCATCACTGGCGGCATTGCCTCGTTGAACTGCGATGGCAAGGCTTTGCAAAAGGTACAACAGGGCCTAAATTCTGCACAAAAAAGAGATGGCGGCGCAGCAAAACGTAAGCAAAAAAATAACATATAAACACATTTTTATTTTCAAAAACGCCACTTTGTGGCGACCAAAAGATCCTAAATAAAAAAAATGAAGTTGCATTTGAGTTTGTACTGGCATCGTAAGAATTTTCAAGATTTATTTCAAAATTTTGTTAAAATTTGACAGTGGGCGCTAGCAAAACGAGAAGCGATTTTGGACCGGAATAACCCCGCAGTATTCTCTAATACAAGCACGTGGCGTCAGTAAAAAGCGCGAATCTACCAAATCTTACAATCGTCTGCGTAAAGCTAAGTGGAACATCTGTCGAGCTATCGGCGCAGAGGCCGGCAGGTGGTGCTCATAGCACCTGTTTCCCATTTTTTGTCCATCTCTTTCAACCACTGATCGCGGGTACCGTATACTTAACAACACTTACGGAAGTAATGATTTTGAAACGCTCCATGTTTTGAGGTCGTAAGTAAAATCCTGCGGGCAGGTGCATTTTTAGCAAAAGATTACAATATTAGGGATGTAGACAAAGAAAATGAAATAATGAAAAATAAGATGAGTAATTGTTGGGTTTGTGAATAAATTTTCGAGTAGAGATGCGCTACATCAACACCATGCTCTGAAATGTCGTTGTGACGTCATTCGTCATGGTCCCAACCAAGATATTTTAGTTATACATAATTTAACTCAGCTGTTTATATGAAACCCATAAAGCAATTTTTTTATAATCCACTTGATGGTCAAACTCATGTTATTGTTTTGTACACATTTACACATCCCTTTTCTCGTTGTTTGTTCTGCATAAGGAACATTTGGTATAACAATAAAAAAATAGGTGTGGGCGCGGACGTTTCACGCCGCAAAAGTAGGACAAAACGAATAAAAATGTAGGTCATATTACGCCTTATTCGGACCGGAGTAAAATTGCCAAAGCGACCCACAACAACCTACACCCGTGTCACTCTTAACTAATAGTCTCTCTGAAGCACAATATTACAAAATTCTTCTTAATTTACCCATTTAAAATAAACGAACGACTATTCGAGGTACCTACATATATTATCTAATGTAAAAGTTTCTGAGTGTGTGAGTATGTGAGTGTGTATGTTTGTTGCTGCTTCACGTCTAAACAGGTGGACCGATTGAGCTGAAATTTAGGTATAGAGATAGCTTAGACCCTGGAATAACTCATAACTCATTAGCTACAAGTACAGCAGGTAAAACCGCTGGGCGCAGCTAGTTATTGTATAAGTCATAGAGAAAATATCCATTATAAAGTTAAATAACTTTGTTTTGTTACGTGGTCACGTAGTTATTATTAATGTACCTAATATATCAAATTACCATCTACCTCATTTTATAAACTTGTAAACTATATATAGCATATCAGTTTCAAATTATTTAGGCTGGTGCAACTGCTGGACGTGCGTTTTTATTTTTTATGCTCCTACAAAGTAGAACATAGCAGAAATATAGAGTTACAAACTTAAACAACATGAATATTTGTATTCTAGACATAAGATTTGACATATTTATTAAAGTTGCTATTGGAATAACCTTTGAAGTAGTTTTTAAAATTATGTAATTTGGAGAAATTATATTATCTACAAAAATTATAAAAAATATAAATCATTACACAATTAATCCACATGATAGTGAAATGAAACTCTTCGCACTCAGTGCACCCTCATCGCAGTTGTGTTTGCATTACTCAATACGCACTTAAATAATATTGAGAGAAACGCTGGATGGATTAGGGTCGGTAGTGGATTGTCATGTATGCGTCATAATGTCACACGCCGCGCCGCGTCGTGTCGCATAGTCGCGCCTGCGCTTGCGCCCCAAGCCTCCTGCAACATTGCACGGTGAAACAAACGCGTGGGTGCGAGCTCTACCAAGTCGAGGGTTCCTAGTTCCTCAAGGGGATCTCACGCACACAGCCGCAAACAGCGGTCGTGTCTCGGGTTGAAAGCGTGCGGGGCGCTCACACATGCTCGCCTCACAATAGCCGGGCGGGCGCGGGTCCCCCCTTGCTCGACTGCCTGCGTTCATGCCTCATTTTGTAATACAACTCACTTCACTCCGTTCCACTGCGGCCCGCCAGTGACTAGTGACTAGTAGTGGTCGGAACGCAGCGCCGCGTGACCGACTCGCACCACTCCGTTATAGATAGCGTCCTTTGTTAACTTAAACTTATAATACAACTTTATAACTGACCAGTGGAACATTCGTGTGAACTGTTTTTATTCAGTGAACGGACGAGGTCGCTCTCGAAGTGTGATATAGTACAGTGTTAGTATACATGTGGCGGGATTGTGGTGCAGTCCCGCGCAGACTCCGAACTCGCTAGAAATAACAAACTCGTTCTCGTACTCGCTTTTTGTGTGAACTTATAGACGACTAGGAAATGCAATTTCCAGTTTCGGTATTAGGTCAATCTCTACAATAGTGAGCGAAGAGATTCGATATAGAGTATAGTATATTCACATGAGTGTTCATGTCGAAAATAATAATGAAGTAGAATGCGCAACGTGTGGCGCCGGCCTTTTGGCACACTTCGCTAATAGCGAGAAGTGGTGGTTCGTGAGTCATTGCGCGCTGCAATGTAAACGAACGATATGATGGATGTGCAACTCAACGAGCCGAGCAAGTGGCAGCGCGGAGGTTTTCTGTCGTCGCTCAATAGAAGCTTTCGATTGGCCGCAGGGAAATCTAGAAGTGTAAACAATTCGCCGACTGAAAATAAAACAATGGAACAAAGTTTGGATGCGTCGCCCACATCGGTATGTTGCACTATAACTAGCTCACTGCAGTACCTGAGCCCTTCTCTTCCTTTGCTGATCAAATTCTCTGTCATGATTTGTACCATTAACTCCTGAATATTTAAAAAGTCTGTATCCTAATAATTGTAAAGTGTTAAGTCGTATCGTATTGGGTTAATATTTCTCACGTATTTTATTATAAAACTATAATATTATGTATTTACATTAACCTTTACTTTTGAACACAGTTCACTTAACTTGCGCATTTTGGTAACATTGTTTGAGGCGTCCACATGGCAACACATTGTCACTTCTAATTATTCATCTAAATATATTTAAATCCGATGTGAACTCAACCAAAAATTTCTTGGACTCAAAGCAGCTAATGATCACTCATACTCAAAATTAATTGTTTCATATTAGCCTTAAAAAGCACTTATGCTTGCATTTTTTCTAAAAGTATTTTATTTTAATAGTACTACTGCAAATCTTACATAAATTGTACTTTCACATTTATTACTTAAGTACTGCATTTATTATTAACAAAAATATATTAATAATAAATGAAAAAAATTCAAGAATACCTTAGTAAAACAAAAATAAATAAAAGTCCATAACTATATACATATTAGGCACTTATTTCGTAACTCCGTCTAAGAAAAGCATAAAATTGATAACTAAATAACTACTAACTAAATGATCATAATTTGAATAGGAACGTGCCATAGGTACCAGTCTAGTCTCTAGATAGACCTAGGTGATAACAGATGATACTTATCACAGTATTTCATTACGACATTGGTCACTAGATATGCTACATAAGCAATATAATACATAATATAACAAACACATATTATATATTATAATATAATACATAAGCTACTGAAAAGGAATATTTAAGTGTTTCGTCCTTACGTGCGTTTTTCTTGCTCGCAAGAAATTACGAATTTTGAAGTCTCTACTATAATAATATATTCGTAGAATTAACTCTCGGTAAAGCTCTATATATTTTATTTTTTTTAAAGAATTCCAGATTGCTAACGCAGACACCCATTTTAAAATAGAAAATACATAATTTGTATATTGTAACTTTGCCTGGAAAACTTCAAAAAATATTTTAAAAAGTACCTACCTTTTATCTAGAGCTATGTCGAGAGACATTTTCAATAAGTAAATTTTACCGATATTTATTTCAAAATATGACATATCGTGAGGAGCGAGAGGTTGCACGTAAGAACGAAACACTTAATAGAAGTTCATTGTTTCAAAGACAATGCAGTCCCATCTATGTTTTAGGATATGTCCATAAACATATTATGTGCATGTGTAATTAATGGTCGGCCTTAAGGAGCACCAATTCATATTCATTACGTGGTAACTTATGGATTAGTGTCCCGGGGCCCGCAAGGGTCTAGGAATTCAATTTACGTTCAAAATGCGCTTAGCTGTTAATTTTGAATAGTAAACTTACAGACAATTATGATTATAGTCTGTGGTAAAACTGAAGGCCCTTTAGTTGGTTTTTCAACTTGGTCGCGTAATCCACTAGCACGTTACACGACAAATTTAAGAAACGTCTTATGCCTTTAGCGCACTAAGCCTTTTTAATTTTAATTTTGTTGTTTAATATGTATGTTATATTTTTTTTTTTATGTGAAAAGTAGAAGACGAGCAAGACGCTCTCCTGATGTTAAGAGATAACGGCTGCCCATAATCAGTACAGTGTTACCTAGGATTTCACAATTATGTGAAATTCTAGGAGCACTGCACCAACGCTTCTTACTCAAGAGTCATAAGATGTTAAGACTCTTTAGCCCAGTAATTTCACTAGCTACAGTGCCCTCCTACCGGAGCACAGTAATGTTTGCACATCACTGCTCAGGCGGTAGAATAACTGGCACTGTTGGGGTACCCACCTAGACGACCTCCTGCAAAGGAAGTCTACCCCCGGTAAAATCCCTCAATTAGCCCCCTGGCAGACAAAACTGTGGTATGGTGTGTCAGAATCGTATCAGTTTCTGCAGAAAAAAGAAAAATATGCAACAAAACCTTGATTAGTAGAACAGAGTCTTTTTTACATACTAAAACTATGTTTCATCTATTTCAGGGTTTAAACTCGTCAAATGATGCAGCATCAGCTATAAGGCCGCTGGAGATCGTCGCTCCCAGGATCGACACGTACAGGTTCTCAATGGCGAACCTAGAGGAGACTCAGGACGCAGACTTAGACGCCATTCTCGGCGAACTCTGCGCTCTCGACTCTGAGTACGATGAGGAAATATCCCGGGTCTCTTCCAGTAAGTAAAATTCTTAAGTTGGCGTGAAAACAAAAATAAATGTTGACATAGGATTCCAGAACTTTTTCTTTACTTCCTGGACAACTGAAAGTGCTATTTTAGCATTGAGTTAGTGTTAATCAATAACGTCACGTTATCATTTATATTAAGAAAGAGAACCTCTCTCTAGCCACATATTAGCTAAACACCGAAGCTCACGGTAAAAGCCAAATAAACGGTATTAAGGCTATTAGTACTCGTGTTAAGCCTTAAAGTACAAAAAATCTCAGGTTTTCTTCGTTAAAGACCTCGATAAAAGCAACCTTATCCGGCCAAGTCCAAAAGATTTACATCCGCTGTCAAGAAAGCGTAATCTACACTCTATCCTAAGCCCACAATATATTACAGCAGACGGGTTCTCATTTAAAACCAGTGGTGCACCACACGACTCCGTGTCATTTGGCGAAATTTCTCGTTAAAAGATAAGCAAAACATGAACTGCGTGGCGTAATCACGGCCGTAGTCGTGGCGGAGATCATTATCGCCTATGAAATATGATCCTACTCCATATTATACAGCTCTTACCTGCTACACATTCGTATCTACTCGGATATTAAGGCTGTAATGTACCTATCGATATCCGTGATGTAACAATTAAATCCAACTTATTTGTTTTAATAAAAAGAGAAAGCTACAGGCCACAATATAGATAGCCTAGTGCTCCAATTAGTTTCTCTATTTATAACAAGCGTACTGGACAGCAGTAAACAATCGAGCTACAAAATTTATGTAATAAACTAAAATTCATATAATTTGTTGCAGAAAGAGAAGGTTCTGCTGAAGGCCGAAGGCAAGAAAAAGATTCGAACGACGCGGCGTCCAGTATCACGCGCACAGACTCGCCCGACAATGACTCGGCTTTTAGTGACACTGTGAGTAAAATTCTAACTTGGAAGTTACTTGGATCTAATGAAATCATGCCCATATCACTTTTTTATACTGATTTTCTATACTTCAGGTATCTATGCTGTCGAGCGAATCATCTGCGTCCAGCAGCGCCAGTTCAAAATGCAAACCATTGAAATTAAACCTGCACCAAACTCAAAAGGTAAAAAAATAACACTCCGTCGCCTGTAATAGAAACCTTTATTTTTTTCCTCCATCTCTAACACAATGCTTTTTCTACAGGACGCGAGTTTCCAACAAAAAGCGGACAAAATAAAATTGGCGTTGGAACGTATGCGCGAAGCGAATATCAAAAAGTTGTTTATAAAAGCTTTTTCTACGGACGGCTCGTCTAAAAGCCTGTTGGTTGATGAAAAGATGAGTTGCGGGTACGTGACCAGGCTACTCGCAGACAAGAATCACGTCACTATGGAACCCAAGTGGGCGATCGTAGAACACTTGCCTGATCTTCACATGGGTAAATTGCAGATTGTTTTATCAACTTTCCACGGATCAAGTTACTTCTAGGTTTAACGTCTGTAGCTATAATTTGGTTCCCTATATTTCAGAGCGTGTATACGAAGACCACGAAATGCTAGTCGATAATTTGATGCTTTGGACGAGAGAGTCAAAAAATAAAATCCTATTTGCTGAGAGGCACGACAAAATTTCCTTGTTCCAAACTCCAGAAAAGTTTCTATTGACTGAGGATGATAGAGGTAAGTGGAGGTTTTGACATCCAATATTGTTATTTAATGCATTTATTCTTATATATCAGAAAAGAATCAGTGTAACAATCTTCGTTGTATTTCTTCTGGAGCAGGATGGTCAAGTGAACATGACGAGCACTCGAGGCAGGTGATCATAGAAGAATTCTTCGGACAAAGTGGAGCGGCAGTGGCAGTTCCCTCAATATCAGGGCATCCAGTACCGCCCATGGAGGGTTCTCTTTATCTCAAAAACGATGCCAAAAAAGGATGGAAGAAAATTTACTGCGTGTTGAGGCCATCCGGTCAGTAAATATATCTAGTTGCTTGCGATGTGTGGCCACACAACTTCTTTTTAAATTAACTTTAAAGAAAAGTTGCATTGCGAATGGCCAACGCGAATTGATTTGTGTATATCCTGTTCTAAATAATGATGTTTTTCCTTTGTCACGTATTTAGGTCTGTACTACTCGCCTAAAGAAAAGGTGAAGGCTTTGAAGGAGCTGGTGTGTTTAGCTACTTTCGACAATAACGAGGTGTACATAGGGTTGAACTGGAAGAAGAAGTACAAGTCTCCTACTGACTACTGTTTTGCTATAAAGCACCCGAGACTGCAGCAACCAAAGAGTGTTAAGTTTATAAAGTTCTTGTGCGCGGACGATCAGCACACGTTGGAGAGATGGGTGACTGCCATGCGGATAGCAAAGGTAAATTTGAAAAACACATATCTTTCTGTAACCTTATACCCAACTTAGACGTAGTGTCTAATGATCTTGAATATTCTTTAATTTCAGCATGGCAGACAGCTCCTAGAAAACCACCGATCTCTAGTAGAAGAGCTGACACAGGAAGACCTCGATCATCTTGCTCATGCGCGCTCTTGTTCGGTAAATATTCCACGCGTATTTAACCACATTAGGTACAATAAGCCTATATTTATAATATTGTTCTATACCTATTGACTTATCATTCCGACTTCAAATAAACATAATAAAAACCACATTCTGTAGTAGTTGGAATTGGCTAGCATGTCATGTTTTACCTAGTCACCTCTATTTTAGGCAAAAGCGTGACTATGTAGCTGCTTACTATGTAGTAATTTCATGTTTTTTCTTACAGATCACATCAATACCTACGAAGACCAGCAACGTGGCACCAGCTGGGGTTAACAGCCCAGCGCAATCAACCTCTAGCAACGTTAGTGTTGCCAACTCCGATATTAGCAGTGGCAGGTTGGTATTGCCATATTTAATATAAAAATATATACAGGTCGAATTGTGAAACCTCCTCCTATTTTTCGTCGATTTAAAGCAGGATAAATTTACAGAAAAACAGCGAATTTTCTGGGCTATTTTCTCATATTCAATGACACATAATGATAATTTTGCTGGTTTATAATTCTAATTAGATATCTCGACACTCTTTATTACCTTATGTATTTTGATTATATTCTGTGTAACGTTGTTATAATCATTAACACTGAGCTACTAACAAAATATCTGTATCTGGAATAATATTAATATGATCACGTGAAAATCTATTAAATGCTCAGTGCAGCTCGGCGAATGCTAGTAATCATTTCAGGGGTACAATATTTATATGAATTCTTCTATTTTTTTTCTATGAAAATGTATAAAAATTGTTTATTATGACCGGCAGACACTCGCGAGCCTCCTCGTCCAGCTCCAGTGGGTGTCTGTCCGATGGAGGGACGGCATCCGAAAGCGCTTTCGACTGCGAATTCCCTATGGGTAACTATATTTTCAGTATAATGGTATAAATATTATAAAAAATGTAAGTCCCCTTAATGTTAAGAAATTGTGTAGAATATCTAAACATATAAAAGGAAAGAGTGGCTGACTAATCTACCAACTACTGACAGCACAGCCTAAACCGCTGAACGGATTGCGGATATTTGGAACACTAATAGGTTTTAAGACGTAGACGTCCGCTATGAAAGCGAGCATAATATACTTGTTATGTTTACTTCATAATCATAATAACATAATATGCATATTATTCTTATCCACATACTTATATCTTTGTTCTTTCCATTTCATGTAAGTTTTAGTTGATTTTTATAGAACCTCTGTCTGCATGTAGTCGTTTTATATTCCAGGTACAATAAAACGGAAGCCGTCAATGAAACCAAACATACCTTTAACATGGATGACGCGGCAGCTCAAAGAGATGGTCGAGAAAGATGGCGAAGGGGTCGAGGATGAAGAAGGCGGGGACTCAGGCACTCTGACCCGACGACCGCGAGGCTCTCGGACCGATGACTCCACGCTCAAGCGACATCACACTATTAGCATCGGTGAGACAACACCTAGTCGAATTGAACCATATTTGGTAATTATACTTAGATAAATATATAAATGTTTATTTTTTTCTATTACAGATTCTTCAGAAGGCACTGTGCACAGCAGCACGAGCTCCGGGCATCTAGTGTTAACGGGCAGCCCGACGCGACACGATCCTCCGTCTCCCACGTACGGCCATTACGAGGCGATCTCCCGTGAGCCTTCCTACCGGAACAGCAGCAGCGACAGCGGCTCAGCTCTCTATGGCTACACCTCCATCTATGACACCATACAACGGGCACCGAGCTCGGCGACAGCCACCACAGCCAAGGAGGCGGAGGAACTTCCACCGCCGCCACCGCCCGCCGAGGACGTCACCGACGCCATGTTCAGTTCCACCCTGAGCCTGGACTCGCTCCCTCCGCCGCCGCCTCCGCTGGAGACGGTGGAGGACCTCTCCGGGTCGCAGCTGAGTCTGCCGCCGCCGCCGCCGGAGCACGCGCTGGAGGCGCACGCGGGCCGCGTGTCCGACATCGTCAACCAGCTGACGGCGCAGCAGATGGAGCAGGCGGCCCGCGCCGGTCAGGCTCGCGCCTCTCGCTCGGAGTCCGTCCGCACTTTCCCGCGCCAACCTTCTTTGGACAGCGTCGCCTCCGAAGCCTCGCGCACTTCTTCACTCCACTCCGATAAGAGCCTGTACGGTCAGCAGAACGTCGCCTACGGAGCTTGCCTCGTCGAATTGCAAACGAAAAAAATCAGTAACGGCAGTCCCTCGATTCAAAAGAAAGTGTGCGAACCGGGGAAAGATAGAACCGGTTCCGTTAAGAAAGTGAATTTTGCCGACGATCTACCGACTCTTGAAAAAAAGAATAAAAAAATCAGCTTCAACTTGACGGAGCCGGCCCCTCCTTCGCCGCGGAAGCCGCCTCCTCCCAAACGCAACGAGAGCACGCGGCTCACGTCACCGAAGAAACTGGCCGACTCGAACAGCAACCCGCCGAAAGACTTTCTCAAGGATCTCCAGAGGGTCATGAGGAAGAAGTGGCAGGTGGCACAGAAATGTAAGCTGGAGCCGGCGACGACGCCTCACGAGGTGCTCGGTTTTCGGGAATATCCGCTGTCGGAGGACTACAAAGAGACGAGCGTATCTATGTGGGTGCAAGAGCACTACGGCGCCTGCGGAGCGGAAGTGGAGGATCCCTTCTACGAGAACGTATACGGACGCGAGACGCAGGTGCCGCGACGGGAGGAGCCGAAACCGATCAAGAAGCGTCCGCCGCCGGCGCCGCCGCGACGCAGCGAGTCCACGCACCTGAGCACGCACCCGCCGCCGCTGGCGCACGCTCAGCCGACCGTCTGAGACGAGATACGGCCCGCGGGGCCGCCGGGACACGTGAACGGTTATTGGACACGAGTTTTGTGCTGCGACTGGATCTTTTGCAAGAAAGTCGATAAACGAAACGAATCGGTGATCTAAGTTTGAGAGACTGGCCGGTGTTATGCTAAGTAGATGAATTTATTGCATTGTGAGATTTTCTTGTCATAGACGAGCTTCACCGGCGCGGCGTGACTGAGTTTCCCTGGTGTGATAATAGTGAATGCTCTCTGAACTCGTGCGAAGTGAAAAAGATTTTAAATATACCTCATAAAAATCTTTGATACAAGGTAGAAATGTACACAAGTAATTTTTTAATGAATGCGGACTGCAGACAAAAGCTACCTGTTTAGTTTCAATTGTGAAATTAGGAACATTTTTACAAATTATTCTGAATGGCGGTGCTATTTTTGAAGGGTTAGATGAATGGGCACTGGACTGTCCAAGTTTATTGCTGTAATATACCTACTTGTATATAGGTGGGTATATTATGCTTTATACGTTTACTATTTATATCTAGCATCATTTTTGTACCTACGCATACGTGCTTACAATCGAGATGTCCAGGAATCAAGGATCTAGATCATTTACATGACATACCTGAATCTAGATGATATTTTGTAATCTAATAGGTAGGTATTTACTTACTCTATTTCGAGCTATTTTGCATTATTTATGCACCAATTTTAATGTGTACGAATGACGAGTACCTTAGTACCTAGGTACTATATGGGCGAAAGGTCCATTTTTGTGGGTAATTTTATCATATTTACCTTGTTATTCCATATAGTTATGGATTTAAACGGCAGCATAGTACGTGTATTATAGGAATGTGAAGGAATCTTTTTCTAAAGAGTTTGATCTCTTTATGAAGAGTTAAGTCAGATACTCAACAGTGAGCCGTAACCGTAATCGTTACATGTAGTGTTACCAATAAACATAGTGTGTATGTCGTATGTGGTTCGCAAACTTGCTGCAAGGTTAAGCCGCGTCTCCAGCTCCTGTTCAAACATTCAACATGAGCATGATAACATCCAGAAAACGTCTCGGCGACTTTGACTTCTTGTTTGCTCCAACAATATTTTTTGCTATCCGATGGAAAGCACACAAACACAACAAAACATAATATCAATGTTCATCAAAATCGCCGAGATTTTTTTGGGTGTTGTCATGCTCATGTTGAATGTTTGAGCTGAAACAAGAGCTGGAGACGCGGCTTCACAAACACTATGTTTATTGGTAACACTACTAGCTTGCAGTACATGCAAAGGCTACGGGTTCGGTAGTGAGTATCCGGCTTAAGTACTTGTATGATTTTTATGAATGTAGAGGGTGCCTGACTAAGCCGAGCTTTAGCGAATAGGTACACTAGACTAAAGTCGATGTAATGGATGTATGTCTGGTCCAAAATATTGAAAAACACTGTAAGTGAATGTTAATGTAAAATTATTGCTATACTTAATTATAATTAGTTAATACATAAAGATATATAACCGTACGTCTGAATTCACTGTTTCCAAAAATAATATTAGAAGAATGTTAAAATTGTCGTGTACTTTAGGTCTCGAGAAATCGTACATTTTCTCAAGAATATTATTTAAATTTTGTGTAATAAATGTAATTTATGTAACAGTCATTCCTTTAAAACAATAATAACGTAACGAAAAAACACGTGTATGTTTCCCCCGTAGTGCCATGTAACTTGTAACCAACTGAATATTTTGTTAATATGTGTTAATATGTTTATGTATGAAATTTCAATAAATATAAATGTATTTATTAATTAATATAATGTTGCCCTGTTACAAAATAATAAAGGACAGACTGGAACAGCAGAATCTGATTTAGTTTTGATCTGAAACATTCCAACCTCAGCTTGATTCAAAACAAAAACTTCTAGAGCGTGTAATTGCATTATCGAATGACTTGCATTGAAAATTTACAGGCAAATTGCACGTTGGTGTGTTTCACTGGTCAAAAATTAAGAAATATCTTTTGTGCTTACATATTTTAGCAAATAATAAAATAATAAATTCAATATATTGTGATCTCACCGAATGTAACTGATATAGGGTCATTTCGCTGGTTTGCGACCGATTAGTGGAGTTCCCCACTTTAGGTTAGCTTATTAATATGAAAAATCTTCTTGACAGTTATGAAAAAATTTTTTTGCGGATCTATACATGATCAAGTTTTATTTAAAAAATTAAAAAGTAGTAGTAATAGTATTAAAATTTGAAGAAAAAATTTTTTTTCTCCAAAAGTAGCTATTTCACTAGTTTGCGGCCACTTTTGTTAATATGCGACCACCCTCATCTTAGTTTACGGCCACTAAAATTCTAACAAAATGACGATAATTATTTTATTAAATAAAATATAATGAATTATATCTTCATTTATAAACTCCCTCCTCTCCTCTCCCTTCTTTTTGAAATGTTCTATTGTATTTTTTTCCATATTATTCAAAATATTTTATTTTAAAAACCATGCTTAAAATCGAGGAACCTCATCATGATTGTCAAGCCATATCGTCCCACTGCTGAGCAAAGGCCTCCTCCCCTTCGTGCCATGCAACTCTATCCCGAGCAGTTCGCATCCAGGTCTTTTCTCCGATCGCTGTGATGTCATCAACCCAGTGTCGCCCGACTGTAAAAGCCAGCAACGCATCGACGCATTGGGATCTATGGTGTTTACCCCTGCTTTATCATTTCCTACTCTTCGAAGAAGTGGATAATTAAAGCGGTGACCCCACTAAGTTCTACTTCTCTCTCTTACTATGCTGGCTATTGATAGTGCATGCTGACAGACCCTAACTTGGTCATTTGCTGATCCTCTTCTGAGAAGTCCATCAGCCTTCTAATTCTCTTATATACCAACATGGCCCGGTACCCAAACTTGTACTCTGTTGCTGCAGCCTTCTTTGTTTAAAGCCTTCACAGCATCCAAGACTAGTTTTGAGCTGAGGAACGAGGAGTCTGCAGAAACTTAAGGCCTTGACTGTTACTGAGAATGTAGATAATATGATCTTATCTTTCACATTCCTCTTTATGTTTTCTTCAGCGCATGCTATAATGGCATACATCTCCGACCAAAAAACGGTATGTATAGACCCAGACTGTTATAAAGTTTCCGAGTAGATACCTGATGCTGTACCGGATCCCGTTTTTGAACCATCTGTATACCAAATGCGGCCTGCGGCAGTCTGCATCTGGTTGCACTTGGAGTATGTAAAACGCTTTCATCTCCTGTTGTATGTAAGTTCGGTTCTAAGCCAGCATGAAACGCTGCCGTAGGAAAGATTGGGTGTATCATTGAAGTGTAGATGAAGACGAAGTCCCCGGGTATGGCATACGCTGACCAACACATAGTAAAACCCTTATAGCTTTTTCTGTCACCTTCTTGGCGTGCAGATTCCATGTGAGCTCCTTCTCTAAGGACGTACTGGGATATTTCACGTCTTGTCGTTACCCATAGATCATTCCAACTCTGTGCCGAATTAAAGTGACTTTTCACTTTCACCATTCTTCCATTATCTTTAGAGTCTGTAGCAAAATTCTGGATACAATATCTAGAAATTCGCCATTGATCATTACCACTATAATATCATCTGCGTATCCCACAGCATATTATCATGTTCCACTGTTTAATTTTGTAAGGAAGGAACCATTCACTTTTCTTTTTATACAAAATAAGCCTACGTTTGACCACATCCCACCTGATTTAAAGTGAAAATGCGGTCGACGATGGATCACGTATGATGCCTAGAAAGGTACCTATTCACTCGTGCCTTGAATATACCCAAGTTGTACCGCTCGGGAAACACGAATTCGGGGAATGCGACCAATTCTCATCAGAAACGACGAAGCAAAACGCTTGGTGCGGGCTGTTGGTAGCGCGACTAAGTAGGGATGTTTGTACGTGTGTAGGGACGACCGTCGATAGAATGGGCGTGGAGGAATTAGTGCGTGTAATTCCTGCGCACACTCTCCAAAATGAATCCTATAGAAGACCGATAGCGAAGCGACCATTCTACGACGTTCAAGGCTCTGCAGCCGAGATTCCGTAAGTCTCTCAATTGACTCCAGTGCCTGAAGCTGGTACTTGGCAGCACCATCCCAAAGATGAGAACAGTACTCCAAACACGAACGAACTTGTGCTTGGTACAGCGTTAGCAGCTGTCCCGGTGTGAAGTATTGCCTCACCTTTGCCAGAATACCCAGCTTCCTGGCGGCCAATTGAGCCTTAGATTCGATGTAACTCCCAAAATTAAGGTCAGGCGTGAGAGTAACTCCTAGTAACTCAAGCTGGTTAGTTATCGGTAAAGAAACATTTTGGAAAGAAGGAGTTTCAATGAATCGACTCCTTTTTGCGGTAAATAGACACGCCTGGGTTTTTGTAGCATTAAACTTAACCAAATTAGCTGCTCCCCAATCGGAAACAGCTTCTCAGGCCAAGCTCATACGCTCAACCATGGCTTCCCTGAATGACTGGACTTCATCTCCGTTGGCCTCCCTACCTATCACCTATTGGTTTCTCCCCGTCTTTCCCTAGTCCTCTTATATTTAAATTCGTCAACTCTTTTATCCTTCTACATATTTTTTCTTATACCGAATCCTCCTGCACGGTTAACTCTCAGAGCTAATTCGTATTTTAACTCAGTCTCCTTTTTCTTTAGTGTTGAGCACATTCTTTAACACAAACTGCAATAATATGAACTTAATTCAAGTGGTCGTATAATGAATGCATCAAATGACCACATTCAGTAAGCGGTCATTAATTTTCCATACATTTTGAGGCGGTCGCAAAATGACGTTCATCCAAGTTGCAAACTAAAGTCTTGACGTTAGTTTGCGACCTGTATGTGGATGTGTGGAGTATTTGTACTATTTACGAATATTTAGATGGCCGCAAACTAATGAAACCAAAGAAGCCATTTAGCAAATGTGAAAAAGGTTAACTGAATTATAATACCTTCAATATTATGGAAACCAGAAAGAAATAAAAAAGTAAACCGAGTAGTCAGTTTGCGACCATATGGCCGCAAACTAAAATTTCATTTATAATTATATTTTAGTTCGCGACCACTCATTATTTTACCTATTTTTACATAATTTTGTTTAAAAAATTGTTAAAATACGTTAAAAATCTATTATTAAAGCAGTTTAAACACTATCACTCAGTAATACATGGATATATCATGAAATACTTACTCCAAATGCATCACGTGCTCACTATTTTTTTTGTAATTTTGTACGAAACTAAACACGCTTAGTGTAGACACAAAAATCAACAGTGATTTGTTACAATTCTGATAATGCTATACGATCGTTATATGTTGACAAGGATTAGCCGTCTATCCCTCTCTGTCAAGGACTAAATTTTATTTGAAAAATAGAGATAGACGTCTTGTTTTCTAAGAATTTCTGAAGCTAAGTCTCCGATTGGCCGCAAACTAACGCTGGCCGGAAAACCGGCGAAATTACCCTAATAAATTGATAAATATACCTACACCTAAATATGTTTCGGCTGTGATTTTGTGGGAGTTTTATATGATTTTAACAAGTTGATTTGAGTAAACCTTCAGGAAAAATGAGGCTAAAACGAGGCAGTATTATGAATTTGAGATATATCTAAGAAAAGGTAATATTCAAGACAATCAGTATGCGCACTTTGATTCTTTCTGATATCTGATATGTGCACCATTTTTTTTTAACCGAGCTAACTAAGCAAAAGTATCTATTCTATTATAGAGAGAGAATATCTCTATTCTCTTTAACATCTCGGCAATAACTTAAGAGTCGAGAACAGGAGCCGACTGAAAACCAGCAGTCAGGTTACTCAGGTTAATCTGACGACACGCTGAGTCTTCCTTTGGCGATCACTGTAGCCTACCTTATCACTATTTGCCATTGCACGAAGAGCATTCATCATCTGTCTCATTCTGACGAAATGTGTATCTAGAAAGTTGATTATTGCGCATACCATCCCTGTAAGCATACAAATTATAAGTATACATACACCTACAAAAATAGGGTAGGTTTTTCAGCGTTTTTACCTAAAACCAGAAGTTCTTATGTTTCATTTTCTATTGAAATGTAGATAGAATAATTTAAGCTTCTATTTCATAACAGGAAAAAATATGAAAAGTTTGCAAGGTATAGAAAAGGAAAAGATGCTATCAAAAGGGATATAAGTAGATAAAATACAGACATAATAAAAAAGCTCTTTCAAGAATATTGTAGGTACGGATATTTTACCGTAATATCTACCTGTTTCTAGGTGTAGATACCTACCCTTTTAATATGTATATTATGTATGTATGTACGCATTTAGCTAAATCATATCTAAATATATAACGTGATCTGTGGTTGCTATTATAATCTTATAATTAGATAATTTTAGCTAATTATAATCTCACATTAGGGTTATTTTTAGTAATGGAATCAAAGGCTCTAGCACGATAAATAATAATGTCCTTAAAATGCAATAAATAATATAGATAGATAACTCTATATTGCACACAATGATTACAAACAAAACGATTTAACAACGACGATTTGACGAATATTTAACAGCTCAAATATTTTCACCCCTTACAACATAAATCCATGGTGATCTAAGTTTTAGCCGCTCTAGCCAAGCGCCAAACGGTTGAAGCTAACGCTAAAAATCTACTGGGATGGCAGCAGTTGTTTTCCGCAACAACTGTCGTCTTAGTATTTTTTAGCTTTAGGGTGAAATCGCAATACGCGGCATTTGTACTGCAGCGGTGCGTAGCGACACAGCGCGGGACTTTCATACAAATTACATGGCTGCGCAGTTGCCGCATAGTGCGATTTTACCTACTTTAGCAAGCGTTTGGCGCAGACCTAGAGGAGCAGGGGCCCTAGACAAGCGCCGATCGTTTGTCGCTATCGATAAAAAAATGAACTGAGATGACAGTCGTTGTCGTTTGTTTTTCGATAACGAATGTCATCTCAGTACATTTTTTTAGCGATAGCGACAAACGATCTGCGCTTTTCTAGGCCCCCAATAGTCCTAGACAATTGCCAATCGCTTGAGATAAAGCTAAAAAAATGTACTATCTTAACTTCAACGCAATATTTCGTGCTAGAGTTCTCACTAATTCACATACCAAGGCAAGCTTGTAGCGTTAATATTTATAGGTAAATTTATAGTCGCTATTCCAATGTGATATCGATCATACACTATCACAACATACAGTTAGATATTATAGTTAGATGTTATTATATGTCCAATTGCAACTTCAATAAAAAAGGATGGTAAATAGTGCAAATTATAAATAAGCGACACTCGCGCGAACTTTTACGTCAAGTGGAGCGCCGGCTTTATATAATATACGTAGAGATATCATAATTATGACTCACATTTGCATTATATAATATCACACACATATATGCATTATCAGCTCGTTATTCCGGTTTAATATTATTATGTATTTATTGTAAGCACTAAATTAAATTGTATTTAAATCCATCCAGATACATATTTGATTGTTACAAAGACTGAAAATTTTACATTAAAATAATCGACAATAAGATTGCGTCCAGATAATATCACTTTCGATTCATGCTGCTAATTAACTCATTTTATACCTAACCATCGCATCAAGGCTCGCATCGCATCTTGTCCTACCATTGACAACATTTAATTCTTTTATAAAAAAATATTTAAATTTAATAACACTTTATTGCGAACCAAAATTTACAGTAATAACTTACATAACTAGATCTTATAATAAATGTTATGTTAACAATTCGCGGTCTTATCGCACTAGGTACTTTCTTACAGACAATCTGGGAATAGAAGTGTAGGCTCCCTCGGCACAGGCCCAGCCTAGTAAGGGGGTATCACAGGTTCTTACTTTAATGATCCTAGTGTTAAAATGTTACTGTATTGCATGATTTTCTTTTTGTTAAATAAATATTTTTCATTTTTCAGAAAAGGATAGATAATAATACTTTAACAGACGATTTTCAATTTTGTAACATATTTGAAGAAAGCCTTGCAAATCTAAATACGAACTCTTTTCTTTACAAAAAATCAAAGTAAGGGCAAAATGTTAATAAATAGAACAAACAAGCACTGAAGCGACGTATGTAATGATGATCGTATTATTATGTACAATCAAAAATGGTCTAGTTACTCGAATTTCAAAACTACTTATATAATATACCTACTGGTATCAATAATACTGACGAAAATAACACTGATATGAATGATATTGACTTTTTTGTGCGTAAATACAGTTTGTCGACTAAATCATGAGTTTATTAACTGCTATATAAATGGATCAACCCCCCAGGTAATAGCAAAACAACTTAAACAATCTACTAAGATGACAGACGTTATGGATAAACAAACGACCACAGTGGCTCTAGCATGCCACACGGAATCCCGACAAAACTTCAAGAGTAGAACTGTCATCCCATACATTCACAAAAGTACAATGTATGAGATGACTCTTGACATTTCAGCGGGATCCCGTATGGCATGCTAGAGTCACTCTAGCATGCCACACGGAATCGCGACAAACTTCAAGAGTAGAACTGTCATCCCATACATTCAAAAAAGTACAATGTATGGGATGACAGTTCTACTCTTGATCTCAGCGGGATGCCGTATGGCATGCTAGGGGCCCTGTCGTCTTAGCTTTTATGTTGTCGTCTTATGATGGTCGCACATCCTATCCTCATCGACCGCGCCGAAAGAATTTTTGTATATGAAGTCCTCTTCCGATTCGGACGATTCGACTCCGGCAAGGGTGCGAGGTTTCATGACATTACATTTAAAGAATTCGAAATTCGATTCGTTCGGCGCGGTCGATGCGGGGAGATGTGCGTTTACTATTAGTGTTTTATTTTTTAAACGGTAGCTACAAACGTTTTACATTTGTCCAGGGGCGTTCTGGTTCTGAACGAGCTTACTTAGGAAAAAATTAAGCCTTTTAATGACAGTAAAATACAGTCGATTCAAAACTTTTATACTTTTTTGGGTTTTCTAGAGCACAAAGTATTTTTGCAAACAGATTCTATCGACAGACTGTGCATTTATGTACAGTACATTATATAATACATACCTATTCAATGTAACAAAGAAGAAAAGTTTTCGTACACGAAACAGAGGCACTTACCATGAAATTATTCGCAATGCAGTACCTCTATTATACTCAATAGAGAGCAGAGGAAGTCTGCAAATAAATAATGAGTCAGGAAGCCCAACTAGGAATTACTTAACTCCCCAGAAGAGTGGCCCAACGTGAAACGAAATGTATACGACTGGTTTTATAACGAATCAATTAGCAAATTATTATGGAATATAGAGCAGCGATTGGACCACGGGCGTGTCTATTATATTATTCATCACCTATTTGTACAAGATTTTAGTTGGGTACAATACAATACAGTACTCTTTATTGCAGTTAAAAGATAACAAAAAAGACTTAAAACTAAACTATATAAAGGTCTACAATAGGCGGCCTTATCGCCATATGGGTATTTTATTGGAATGCAGTTAAATTTCCTAGCTTATTATTTATTTGTAAGTACCTAATGATTATTTGTTTGTAAAGAGTACTTTAAAGAGTGATTGTGTTAAAGCCACGCTTCGTGTGCGAAATTTTTTCATAAAACACTTCATTAGGTACCTACTCGTGGAGTTTTGTATATTCAAGGGTCTAAATCCCCTACTTTGTCAAACTCATGGGTAACACATAATTTGTATAGGGGAGACCGGGGACAAACGTAACGGCGGGTAGAAAGTAACAAACGCCCTGTAGGTATATCCAATCACCAAAACATCACGTCACTGCAGTCACGTGATACTCGGGTACACCCTCCTCCCTTGCAAACAGTTGCTGTGCACGCCACGCGCTGTTCATTCGTACGAGAGGACAATATGTGAATTTACAACTCCAAAGTAAGTTTTTTGACATTTACGTAATTTATGTTTACGTATAGTTAAAATAATGATTTCAAAATGAATATTTGCATATAGTTTCTTGATAAAATTGATCGTTGAGTGTTTTAATTCGTTTTTGTCTAGCACGTTTCGTTTTAAGGTTATATTTCATATTTTAACAAAAATGAGGTAGGGTACAAAAGTAACATAGCTATATGGGTACACAAGTAACATGTTACTTTTGTGCCCGTTTGGATTTATTAACTCAAATTATTTTTGAATATCGTTACTTCTACAGAATGCCGCGACAACGCATAAAAACCAACCACCACACGAGGGACTACTGACATGGAAGTGTATCGAAAAGCTGCAAAAGAAATAAAAACAAGAAGAAAGTTTTACCACCTGACAATGGTCACAGGACAAGAAAAAAAACGAAAGGAAAGGGAAAACGAAAATAAAAAACAAAGTAGACAGATGAAGAGAAGTAAAATAAGTCATACGACGAGGATTTCTTCTGTCTTGTTTGCTTAGAAAGTTTTGGCAATAGTTGACTAAATGAGCAATGGATAAAAAAGTCACATGCTAAATGCATCAATGACGAGAGAAATTATGTGCGTCATAATAATTATGAGTAATTGTGTATAAGAGACTGAAATTGCATAGTCCTATTATCCCGGATCATTAAAAGATCAACCAAAGTACAAGTAAAAAGTAAAGTAGTAGTAGTAGAACTAAAGTCACCGTCATAGCCCAGCGGATTAGCAAGTTGAAGTGGAAATGGGCAGGCATGTGGCCTGCCTGCATGCAGAGCAGATGGCCAATGGGATCGAAAAGTTCTCGAGTGGAGACCACGGACTAGCAAACGAAGCGTAGGACGTCCACCCACAAGGTGGACAGACGACTTTATAAAGATCGCCGGAAGACGCTAGATGCAGGTCGCTTCCAACCGGTACATATGGAAGTCCAAAAGGGAGGCCTATGTTCAGCAGTAGACGTCCTATGGCTGAGATGATGATGATTTTTTAATCATCATCAGATCAGATTAGATCTCATTAGATACATAAAATAAAAATAGTTTGAAAGCGACTTTAATAATGTTGGTTTGTTTTGTTAAACGTAAGTGATGTGCATTTGTAATACAAATGTTAACTTTTTGCTATTAATGTAGTCCCTAATAAATATTTTTTATATATATTATGTTTTTATTAATTAAATTAGAGGCCCACCATGTCCTGTTACTTTCGACCCACGCCGTGTTACTTCCGACCTGCCAACGTGGGCGAAAGTAACAAGAGACGATTTTTTTTCAAGTCCCTAATTTTCATTTAAAAAATTCAATATTAAGTTAAATTAAGTTGATAATGTAAAGAGCATGAACCAAATTTACATATATTTATATTCATTATGTTATAAGTATAACACCTAGCTAGAAACAATGGTCAATGTACAAAATGTTACGTTTGTCCCCGGTCTCCCCTACTTACCTATAGATACTATCATGTTAGTCAAGAGATGCTGAAGTTAAGCAGATATATAGTACCTAGAACAAGGAGTTATAAAAAGGTGAAGTCATTTATAAGACGGCCAAAGAAACTGAA
Source organism: Hemithea aestivaria (assembly GCA_947507615.1). NCBI lineage: Eukaryota > Metazoa > Arthropoda > Insecta > Lepidoptera > Geometridae > Hemithea > Hemithea aestivaria. The sequence continues at coordinate 11,521,630 of OX382323.1, forward strand.
CCGATAAATTACACCCCGAAAATGATGTAGTCAAACTTTGAATATTATGTACTCGTATCAACTTGATTTATTAATTGATCGATTAGCTGATCCATTTTTCGGGGGTTAAAATGTTGATGTTATGAAATCGTTCAGTTAAATATTTGATCATCCTAGTTTCTACACCTTTTTCTAACACCTAAGCGGTTACACACGAGCAGTACGTTGCTAACTGCGCAGCGCAGCACTTTAGACTGTAGCTGTTGACAAAAGTAACTGCATGGTGACGTACTGCGCATCTTCCTTTTACAACTGACATGGGTCTGCTGTTGAAATATCAAAGGCACGATGGCAGGAGTCAGGTGTCTTGCCCGATGCAATAAAGCGTGCTACGCTGCGCATTTGATCATGCTGCGCTGCGCAGTTGATCATGCTGCGCTGCGCAGTTGATCATTGATCATGTTAAGCTGCGTAGTTACTTGCGTCAACGGCAAACTGCTGCTAGTGTGTTAACAGCCTTAGTCGCTTAAAATGTACCTACCTATCTAGTTATTACAGTTAACCTATAGATACTTTACTGAGCTTTGTACATAAACCGTGTCTATTTAGAAATGTAAAACATAATGTAACGAAGCTAGGAATTATATACTTTCTGTCTAACTATAATTATACTCTTCCATCTATATCTAATCGTATATTTCATGTCTTAGTACATACCTACAATCTTATTTAACGCATTTATTAGTTTAATTTTATAATTAATTGTACAGAACAAATTAATATTAATTCTTTGTATATTTTTCCAAATATAATGAAATTCCATGGATTTATATATAGTTTTAATTATTATCATCTCCTTTTGATGCTCAACAAAAAAGCACTTTTATAACTAAGCTGCACTCGAAAGCAATAATTAACGCCATATTTAATCAGGACTTAACGGTTTAATAGGCCTCGTTGAAAAGTAGGCTTCAATATCGCACACCTAATAAAATACTCAACTGAAGAGCTTCGTCGATTGTTGCAACTTTTTTTTATAAAAAAAGCCTGTTTCCAGAACGTTGTTGCATGCAATTTCAGTGCCAGTTGCTCTAAAAATTGCTCTGTCTGCAAAGCGCCAGAAACCCATAATATTAACCAATATTCGGAAACAAAGAAAACCTTAAATTATATAAACCTCATTTTAATTATTTATAGCGTTCTGTAGTCTATGTTTATAGCCGACAGTGGTTGTCATTTCGTGTTTGTATTTTGGTAAAAGTTTACAAATTATAATCAGCGGCAAATTATGTATTTTATAAATTCCTATTTAATTAATTGCTTTTATTTTTAAATTAAAACTATATGGTTGATATCTCCAGCATTATGGAAAATAAAGTAAACAAAACAGAAGGTATGTAATGTTTTAACATATTAAAAAAACTACTTTGCATTGTATATGAACCTACGAGATTCATGTATCTAACACAGCAGCATTCCCCCCTTTCACGTAGTTCGTAATTCGTACAAGTGTTTTCATAAGGAGAGCCATCTCTCAGAGCTTTTTAAATTCACCATTTGGTTAAATTAATTCTTATAAAAAGTTTTAATATAGTTTCGTAGACAGAGCTACGGAGTCTACGAAATCGTAGAGCTTTCTTGGATACCAAAAATACCGTTAAGATTAAAAATAAGTTTCTTTCATATGAGGTACATATGTTTAAGTTACTAATAAATGGAGTAACAAACCTAACACAGTAAATATGATATGGCTTCTTCTTTATTTTCCATTCGTAGTTTTACCCGGACAATTTTAAAATTGCATCTCTAACTGAGATTTAATTTTAAAATTGAGAATCATTTCTATTTTATTATAAGCCTGGTTTGTCCTTCTGCTGAACAAAGAACCGCTATTTATATTATTTTTGTCAGTTGAGTCTGAAGGAAGAACTCTGTGACCCGTTGGGCTAAAACCCGCTTACGACGCAGAAGGATGCCGGATCATTTCCTGCCACGGACAAATCCCAGGCAGCACACAAGTCAGATAACTGGCCAACAATACAACCTTATGCAGGGTTAAGCTTTATTTTCTATGTATAGAAGCCGTGTGTATTGCCAAGTTCTGTATTAAAGTTTTTTTTGCTATAATCAAGCTATTAGCTGAGTTAGCTCTGTAATTTGCCGATTTTAATTCTTAAAGCTGAATAGTCATCATAAATAGACCTGTTACTCAAGAGTTTGTGTCACCTTTTGTATAATACTGGTATAAGATTCCATTATCAAGCATAGTGCTGGATTATTGATGTTCTGTTCTCTTATAGCTGTATTTTACACCACAGCTTGACACTTACATAGCTGCTTTATAAAGTAGGTGTTGTTGTCTGTTATGAAGCATATAGTAACTTAACAGAAATTAAAGTAGCTGTTATAACTACTTTATGCCGATTTAAGTACGAAATTACCGTCATGTGCAGCTAACTGTTGTAAAAGCATAAGTAACAGATTCTTATGCAGAAGTTTGCTGGGTATTCACGGTAAAGTAGACATTATTTAAGCTAAAAGAACTATTATGGAACATTAGTCAGCATTTAGCGTCAGTGTTTTTTACCATTAGCGTCAATATTACCTACAGCTAAAAAGAAAAAAATAATAAATTGGGTTACATTTATTTATGAGAAATCCTAATTGTTTGATTAATATTTAGTACGAATGTGTGTGATTATAGAACAGTTATAGAAAATATGTTGTGTGGAAACCTCTTTTAACCAGACAACAACTGAATAAGTGGACACATAATATCTGTTATGCAGACATTAGATGAGAAACCGCTGTGCACGCAGATTTTTTTCAGAATGAACGTCGCCATAATGAAAAATTGAAAAACACAACCTAAGATAATAGCTAATAATTATAACGAATTATATACTCATATATTCAATTATAATAACGATATCGGTATAATATTCATGGAAAAGTATTAAAAGGTTATTTTTGAACCCTTAGGGGCTGCGCAGACGACAGACTATCCATGACGCACTTTTTAGTCTGTGAAAATAGAACCTATGCAATTATATGCAGTAACGCACACGACGCGCAAAAAGTCCGGCACACAAATAATCCGTGTAATTCGGGCAGACCGGATCGCGCCGCGTCGCGCCGCTCCGCTCAAAAAGTGTGTGAAAAAAATAGAACGTTTGCTTCAACGCGCGCTAACGCAGACGGCACACATTTTAGTCTGCAATCTGCATTTGCTAGTGGTGGACGTAACGCTTCTTTCTTCTTCTTTTTCTGTACTTCATGTACAAAATAATACTTCGCGATCTCTGCACGATTTCCATAGCGTCTACGTCCAGCCCTGGATTTACACTAGGGGCGTTCGGGGCGAGTGCCCAGGGCGGCAAATTTTCAGGGGGCGGCAAATTTACTGAGGGCGGCAAATTTCGAAACGAGAAAAAAATATTCAATCCATAAACATCCGATGTTGAATTAAAATTTGTATTCTTAATCACATTGGTTATTATTATAATTTTTTTTTGCGCTCATAATAAGAAGTCTGGAATACTGGCCACACAAACTCAAGATTTTTGCTCCAAACGAGCTATCCGTCCACTTTTCGTAGCAAGACTTTTCTCGGCATTTGCAGCTAGTTGCTCGCCTTCTTTTTTTTATTTTTGGCACTCAAAACGAACTACGCACTCACTTTTTGCAGTCAGATATACAAAATTTTCTTGGTGCTCGCAGCTAGCTTCTCGCGCTTTGAATAATATTTTTTTTTTATTTTAACACTCGGAGCAAACTATGCATCCATTGTTTATATAGTCACAAAAACAAAATTTTCTCGGTGCTCACAGCGATTTTGGCACTCAGGGTGAAGTATGCGCCCACTGTTGTGTAGTCAAATATACAAAATTTTCTCGCTCGCAGCAAGCTGCTCGCAGTCTTTTTAGTCAACATAATATTATAATTTTCTTGCCACTCCAAGCGAGTCTTACGCACACCTGTCGTAGACAGATAGATAGGTAGATAAAACACTTTATTGAAACATTGAAAAATAAACTTAAACATAAAAACCCGGTATTATAATCTATGTGTCACAATTCACAATCAGCGGTCTTATTGTAGTTAGCATTATAAAATTTCTCAATTATAATTTCTCTTTTTCAAAGCAAGCTATACACACAGCTTTCGTAGTTAGATGTACCTATATATTTTTTTATAAATATTCATAATAACGTATAATATGAAAGAACTCGACAACAAATTTCTTAGCAAAATGTCTAGCCGATGAGCGTTTATAAATAATATTTCGGCGGAGGGGGGCGGCATTTTCTCACTGCCCAGGGCGACATTTTGGCTAAATCCGGGCCTGTCTACGTTCCTACAGCTCTGCCGACAGAATGATCGAAGATGTGCGTCGTGTGCGTTGAGTCTGTGAAAAATCCGCAACAGACTTTTTGCGCGCCATGCAGACTTTTTGTACGCCGCAGACTCGATCGTACAAAAAGTGTGCCGTCTGCGCAGTCCCTTAAATTGCATGCAACGAAAAAAAATTTTTCACTCATAAAAACAAACCACAATAGACGATGTTTTTTATTTCTCAAAAACCCTGCTTATCAGGTGGCGCGTGAAAATTTTACATGAAATGTATAACGGAGGGTTGATAGGTGGCCCGTCGTCTGACATGTCGGAGACTCAATGTAACACTTTTCACACGTAGCACAATATTCCGTTTAATCAACAGACAATAAAGTTTCAATAAGCTCAATGATCGCTTCAATGTTTGTAGATTTGAAGACGCAGTGAGTTCGATGCCACGTAGTGAATCACTCGACCGTTCGTTCCAAAAATCTCAATAATAATGTTTTTCAATAATCGAATGGCGGCCCACCGATCAGCTGTTCCGGCCTTTTTTTCCTTTTCGGGGAAGCCCCCATCCACAGATCTCATAATCAAAACCAATTCAAACTGTCAGTTGTCAAACAACTGTCAAACGAACCACAGATCAGATAATAAAAATGTTCTCTTTGGTCTGTGGCCTCACCACTGGCATCGACCACACTCAAGCAAGACTTGCTCGTCGTCTCCAATAAATGGCGCTAGAAGCAGCAACATCACGCTTCGACACGGCCATCTTGGCACCTTACACGTCCTCGTGTGAGTTTTCTGAAACAAGGATAAATCAGCACAAGTGTTTTTTTTTTTTTTTTTTTACTCGGCCTTCCTGCCCCACAAATAAAATTAGCAACAAAAGAGATTATCATAATCATTTTATTTCCACGAATTCAATTACATAAACATTTAACACAGATAACTACACCGTACAACATCATCCTTATTAATAGCATTAGGTATTCACAATAAAAAATTCTCACTAAAAATATTCAAAACTCATTCGTAAGTTAGTATCTTTTTATAACGTTGTAAGTCAGTATTTCAGTCAGTCCTTTGCCAGAATTGTAAGACAGTATACAACACTCTAGATCATCAACACGTCATCGGGTTCCATCCACCCGGTACCCGGCTCACTTAAGACATCGGGATTTTCGACAGTACCCGGCTCACTTAAGACATCGGGATTTTCAACAGTACCCGGCTCACTTAAGACATCGGGATTTTCAACAGTACCCGGCTCACTTAAGACATCGGGATTTTCAACAGTACCCGGCTCACTTAAGACATCGGGATTTTCAACAGTACCCGGCTCACTTAAGACATCGGGATTTTCAACAGCGACAACCTACACCTGCACGTCATACGCACGCCACTCACGGTCGTGGCCACACTGAGACGGGTAAAAACAAGCCCGATTTTACACCTGTGCCTACGTATGACTATGAAGGTGCAGCCGTCTGAGCGACTTGCGTACTACATTACAATCCATGGCATGTCGGTAAAGTCCCTTTGTAATGTTCTGATGTTTCCTAGTCGATGTTAACGAAGTTAGAGTTAAGTTAAAAGTATAGAATCCTTGTCGTCATTATTACTACTGTCTGGCATCTTACGTAAACGGTCATGCGCGAATTTATACGTTCTATTTGAACTGAGAGCCTTGAGGACGTAACGGTCACCATCGAGTACTTCGATCACTTTAAAAGGACCTCGATACTTGGGATCAAGCTTTGTTTGATTACGTTCCTCATTTTGTAACAAGACAAAGTCTCCTTCAGCAAAGGGTTTTATCTTAGCTTTAGTAGAATCAAATCGCGACTTGTCGATTATAGAAGCCCTATTCATGTTTTCAGTCGCCTCTGATCTGACCTGTTCTATATCAATTTCTGTTTCATTGCTATCGGATAGCAAAACATCTAAAGGCCTGGCAACCTTCCCTATAAGTAGCTCTAACGGACTGGCCTTGGTAATTCGGTTCATGCTACAATTGAGAGCTAACTGCACATCAGGCAAAGCGTCTTGCCACGAACGGTTACTTGTTTCTACAGCGGTGAGCATATTTTTTAGCGTACTCATAACACGCTCTACCTGGCCATTAGCGCGTGGACTACCAGTCGCAATTAAGTGAAGCTTAATGTTGACAGAATCGCAGTATTCCTTAAAATCCTTGCCAGCAAAACATCGTCCTTGATCGGCAATTAATCGAGTTGGAGCTCCAAACAAGGCAACGCTAGCTTTAAGAGCCCTAACACTACTAGGCGTGTCAATATGAAGCGTATGATGTAGTAATACGTACTTGGTAAAAGCATCAATGAGCACAAAGATGTATTCCTTTTTATCATTTTTACCGCTTAGTTTACCAGTAGCGTCTACGTGTACCGTATGCCAGGGTATTGCTACCTTTGGGATGGGATGCATTTCTGCTTGTACTTTACCGGAGTGAGATTTAGAAATCCTGCAAGTAGCACAATTTTCTACGAACTTTCTTACGTACTTTGTCATTTCTTCGAACCAGTAAAGTTCATAAACTTTCTCGAGGGTCTTTTCCCAACCCAAATGCAGCAATCCCTCATGGACGTTATTAATGATAGACCATCGAAATGATCTAGGAATAATTGGTAAGCATCGTGTTTTACCTTTCCGTTGGATTTTGCGGTACAACACGCCGGATCGGAGTTCGTACGTTTGTGCTACATCAGATGGAAGTTTGTTATCTTTAAAGTTGGATATCAACTTCGACAGTTCGTCATCCTTGAGCTGCTCCGCCATTAGCCAGTTGTCGGTAACCTCTGCTATATTAATTTGTTTAGACTCTACCCTTTTAACCGGAGCACTCTCATTTTCAGTTGGTATGGGATTCCTGGAAAAGAAATCAGCGTGCGCCATTTGCTTGCCACTGCGATGAACGATATCGAAGTCAAATGACTGCAGAAACGCCCACCATCTGTGTACACGGGGTGTCATATCTAGTTTCTTTCGTGTTGCTTGGAGTGAGCTACAGTCAGTCATTACGTCGAATTTACGGCCATGTAAGAAATGCCTAAAATGCTTTACGGCATTGACCACGGCGAGGGTCTCCAACTCATAGGAGTGATACTTGGACTCCGCAGCTGTAGTCCGTTTACTAAAGTAGGCCACCGCATGCGACTTACCATCCTTTAACTGGATTAGAACGGCACCGTAACCAATTGAGCTCGCGTCAGTGTGAAGCTCTGTCTTCAGTAATGGGTCGTAGATCATGAGTACTGGTTCGCTGGTGAGGATTGAAATTATCTGTTGCCTGATAGTTTCGTGCTCTGGCTTCCACAGTAGTTTATTAGCATTGCCGGAGGTTAAGGCATACAAAGGTGCCATAATTTGGGAGAATCCAGCCACAAATTGTCGAAAATATGACTTGGCACCAATGAACTGGCGTAACTGCGTAATGGTCTGCGGCGGCGGTAGTGCTGTTAGAGAGTTAATCTTGCGCGGATTAGGCTTTAATTGTCCCTCACTAACTTCGAAACCGAGGTACTCTACCTTTCGCTTCAAGAAGGCACACTTCTTAAAGTTTAGCGAGAAGCCCTTTTCGGTAAGAACGCGAAGAACTACCTGCAGTCGCTCCAAAGCCTCTTCTACCCCACTAGCTACAATAAGGACGTCGTCCATATACACCACAACGTAAGTATGGACGAGATCCCCAAGAGCACGAATAAGAGCCCGCTGAAAGACAGACGGAGCATTACGAAGCCCAAAAGGCATTGTTAAATATTCGAACTGACCGTCAGGTGTTACGAAAGCAGTTCGTTCAATAGACTCAGGGTCAATTGGAATCTGGTGAAACCCGGATGCCAAATCAAGTATCGAGAACACGTGCCCTCCATGCAACCTCGCTATCTGATCTGATATGAGCGGTAACGGGAACCTATCTGGGACCGTATTATCATTTAACTCGCGATAGTCCACGCACATTCTGTCTGTGCCATCTTTCTTTTTTACTAGAAGTATAGGACTCGCAAACGGCGATGAACTACAGCGAATGACCTTTGCCCTGAGCAATTCTTTAATTTTATCAATAACAATTTTGCGTTCATCTGGGCTTAGCCTATAAGGGCGACGATTAACGGTTTTATTTGGGTCTTTCAGTCTTATTTTCATAGGTTCGGTATCTGCGGGAGAAGTGGGTACACCTGTGATAAAGGTGTTCTCATAATTCTTTAGGATATGTAACAATTGAGCTCTCTGTTCAGATGGAACGTCGGTATCTACTACATCGAAATCAATTTTATCAAGATTGACTACGTCGCACGCTGCAACGACTTTAATTTTTTCGAATTTCAATTTATCTGATGTCATAAGGACCGCTAACCCAAGTGCCAGAATTTCTCGTCCGATCATAATGTCATGTCGCAAATAATAATCCGGTAAAACATGTAGAAGAATTTCGAGAGTTATACCGTCAATTTCAACTGTAGTCAAAATCTGAGTAGTCGAGCTCACATTCGACAGTCCGATACCAGTCAGTATTACATTTTCACAAAGTCGTTTACCACGAAATTTATTCGAAACAGATTCTTTGACTAATGAACATTCAGCTCCTGAATCATAGTTAAAAGCAAACAACTCACCAAAATGGCGCAAGGAACTAGCTGGTGACTGCACAGTGCAGACGTCTACACGCTTCTCTTTCACAGGACCAGTTGTAGATTTGCTGCCCGCATCGTGGTTGCTCCGTTCCGGACAGTTGGACGAATAGTGCCCCCGACGCTGGCAGTGAAAACAGGTTATGCCATCAGTTCGTCCCGTCGGCTGGCTACTCGTGCTGTTAATAATGCTGCTGTTCGCCGTCTTTGGGTTCGTGTCCCTGGTAACGCGGCAGGTCACCGACTTGTGTCCCAGTCTTCCACAGTTAAAACATTTCATGGCAGAATGTGGTCCACTTAGTCGAGGTTTCTTAGTATCCGGACCCTCTCGCTCTTCGTAAGGTGTAGCACTCCTCTTGAGAAATGAAACGGCCTTAAGTTCCCTCTGAAGTTCGTTGCGGGTTTGAATGTCCGTTGTAAAAGATAGTCGTTGAACTCGAGAATCAATCTTCGCAACATGAGCTAAGACAGTAGCGATAGCAATCTGCTCTGTGGTAAGTCCGTTCCATCTAGACATCAAGGACGTCATTAGTGTTGCGGCATATGCAGCCAGGCATTCATTCTCCTTTGGCTTCTTTGTGTTTAAATTAATAAGAAAGGCGGCCGTAGTCTCCCGACAGTCATACCTTGATAGAAAAAGTTCCTTGAATTCGTTCCATTTCATACCAGGATAGGATATTGACGACAACCAGTTTGACGCTTCTCCTTTTAGTGCTCGGCTTAAGGCGATCATAAGCGTAGCTCCTTGCTGATTTTGATCAGTAACACACATGTCCGCAGTTGTCAACCAAGCGCGTGCATCAATATCGCGTTTTTCCGGGTCAAAATCAGGAAAACGTAGCTTATTGCCACTCGAAGATGGTGCTGATGGTTGCATAGCTTGTATAAGCGCTAGAAAACTGCGATTTTGTTGTTCCAATATTTGACGCCATTTATCTTCGTTCTCGTCCGTGTTTACTACGTTGGTCGCTCCATGTGGGTCGTCTGGGTTACATCCCACTTCTGATAACGGAGGGTTGATAGGTGGCCCGTCGTCTGACATGTCGGAGACTCAATGTAACACTTTTCACACGTAGCACAATATTCCGTTTAATCAACAGACAATAAAGTTTCAATAAGCTCAATGATCGCTTCAATGTTTGTAGATTTGAAGACGCAGTGAGTTCGATGCCACGTAGTGAATCACTCGACCGTTCGTTCCAAAAATCTCAATAATAATGTTTTTCAATAATCGAATGGCGGCCCACCGATCAGCTGTTCCGGCCTTTTTTTCCTTTTCGGGGAAGCCCCATCCACAGATCTCATAATCAAAACCAATTCAAACTGTCAGTTGTCAAACAACTGTCAAACGAACCACAGATCAGATAATAAAAATGTTCTCTTTGGTCTGTGGCCTCACCACTGGCATCGACCACACTCAAGCAAGACTTGCTCGTCGTCTCCAATAAATGGCGCTAGAAGCAGCAACATCACGCTTCGACATGTATATATAAATATACGGTAAAGTTGCATGCGCACTTACAACTTGCATGTTAAGTGTAAATTAGATTGTACCTACTTATACCGATGACTTCAAATATTTATGCGGCCATTTAATTTGCTGTCCTTCACCAATCATTTAATGCGTGCTAGTTCTAAATTGTCACAACTTCAATTTAATCTGAGCTGAAGGACCTATAAGTATATTTAATTTCATTCATTCATTGTCCGGCTAACGGCGCTGTAATGATTGAATAAAAGAAAAAAGTGCTTTAATTCAGAAGATACTCAGCTTGTCGTACAGTTATTCAAAACTTATTCATCGGTTACATAGCTATTACACAGCTACCTATTAGCAGTATAATTTTGTGCCCAAATTAAATAAATAAATATTTCAGGACGTTTCACACAGCGCCATATATAATTTGCTTGAATAACGTCTGAGTAAGCGCCAAATCAGCTAAATACGGTAGTCTTACACAGCTGTTAGTTACTTTGACTGCTGTTAAAAAAACCTATTTCAGAAGGTTTGTGCTGCCTGGGATATTTGTATGATCTACAGAGATATTTGTTTCTGGTCTGGGAGGCTTTCTGTATCTATTATAAGTAGGAATCATAATTACAAAAGAAAAGTACATGAGTAATGTGTACCTAATGCATACATATTATATCCGTTATCTAGCCACCGTAACACAATCATTGATTTGCTAAGTTTGGGGTAAGATAGCGCTGTGTGAAATGGCCTGCAATATTTATAAAGTCTATTTATAATTAAAATATCAACAGAGGATTGCAAATGTCTACGCCTGATCGGCCACTTGGAGGACGTGAAATGGCTGCTGTGGCCCCGCGAATACAAGCGCAGTCCGGGCTGCCTCGCGCTCGGCGATTGGACTCAACACCCACATTTGTGGCTCCACTGGGTTCAAAGCAACGACGGCTTGCTGCCTGATGACGATGTTTTGATGTGAGTTTAACTTAAGCTAGGGTTGAACCATAGAATAAATTGGGGAAAAGATCTGCTGCTTTTAAACAGACCAGAAGAATGTTCCAACCGCGTCGCAATGGTCACATCGTGAATACGCTTTAATTTCTGAATCTGTCTAAAGTGGTGACGTTGATTCTGATACAGAAATTAAAAATTCAACCTTACCATCAGCCCACGCTATCCACTTCCGAACATATAGGCCTTCCCCACTCAATGATGCCTAAGCTACTCAGCGGCTTCCTGCTCCAACCACTCCCAGCGATCTTCCTTTCCATATCTTGCCGAAGGACATCCTACACTGCGTTTATCTCCACTTAAAAACTCGTCTACCCCAGCGGTTATAGACTTTGTAACCAGCCCATTGTCATAACAGCTTACAATAAATAATTTCGATTATGGTAATTCTGATTCTCTACCGAATCACTACATTTCTTAAGCGAGCGAATAGAGAACAGTGGCCCATATACGTTAATGTCGTGGTCCATAAAGTACTAAGTTTTTTACAGGAGCACAGACACCAGATACTGGTCGATACACGATGTGCAACGTTATTTCGTCGGCGATATGCACTGCGAGAAAGTGTTATTCACATACCAATATCCTAATCTGAGGATGCCGACACCACTGGGCAGCTATTTCTGGCGAGCGAACACTGCCTTGAAAGTACCACCGGCACTCTATCGAAAAGAATTACATCGATCACTGGAAATCACTCTGAAGGTTATGACTATATACCTACTTTGATGTTTTTAAATGGATATGCGAGAGGGCGGGCGGTGGAATTATAATACTAATTAAGTAGGTATATTATATTGGTATCGTTTGAATTCCTCGCCACCTCTGGACTCACAAATTATAATGGAATTAACACTAACTATTGATATTTAATTAATATGTAGTTACCTTGTTAGCTGCTATTCACAGTCCTTTTTTCTTTATTCGCTAGAATTAAGGATTAACTAAGACCTCGTCTGATGTTAAGCGACGATGCAGCCTAAGATGGTAGGAAACTTAACATAGAAGGAATTTACTTAAAGGGCTTGTGAGGTTACTGAAACTAAACCTTAAGCTTCTTACTAATAGGTATACCTAATAAAGTGTGAATGTATACACTTTATTATACTATTAGTAAGAAGTAAAATACTGTACTGATTTAATGTCAGTTAAGACTCGAGTAATATACGAAAACTGCATAGAAATCCCAGCTCGGTATTTTCCATTACCCAGAGCGGAAATTAATTAAGTCTTTTACAAGACGTTCGTAAAAGTTTTTGCTTTCGCAGAAAATGGAAGCGGAAGAAGCTCAAATGGACCGGCTGATCATATCAGATCAATTAATAAACCTCGATCGTCTGGACATTTTCAAAAGAAAATCTTTTTTTCGTATCTTGCTGAACATTTTAAGGTGATTTTGTTTGATCAACGTTACTCGTTTATTTTTTTGTTTATTAGTTATTAATGGCTGTATTCACTGTAACTTCATAATAATAAACTTCATAATATCATTCTAAGGTCTAAGCTACCTATGTACCAATTTAATATACCTTTTGGAATAGGTAAATAGTTAAGAGCTATCCATGTGAGAAAGCACAAGATTCCCATTTTTGTTTTACGTAACATTTCCACTCTTATCGGGGTCCTCATAACTACTTACGTGTGTTATCAAGTTTCCAAGATCACCTGCAACTGGTATCATTCGAGAACTTGAGCTGCAAGCGTCTGGAAGGCGTGAGCTTGATCCAGCACTTGGCTGTCTTCAATGCTGACACGTTGAAGTACCTGTTCCTTTGGAGATTTGTCCTGTGCAATGAGAACCCATCATTGATTAACTACAGCTATATCACTGGTTTGTACAAACGGTTTCCTCATTATGCTAAGATGAAAAAGATTCATGAGACTGGATTTTATTATGAAGTTCGATAGATCCTAGAATTATTTCATTTTATCAGTAGGTGAAGTGTGGATTGGTCCAAAATATCTATCTTGGTCTACCAGTTTTCATGCATCGTCCTGCCTCTCCATTACCTAAATAAAAACTAAAATTATTTTATATTTGACTACCCACACTTTGCTTAGTTTTCTTTTACGAGCCGAGAAACTGACCTACTTCGTCAGTTATCGATTGTCTATAAGATATCACAGATATTAAAACTCCTGTTTTTTTATCTTTGTTAAAACTCCAACTCAAAAGTGACATCCACTGAGCAGTGACATCATAGATCATTGTCAAAAAATTAAAAGTGTAATTTTATCAGATATATAAAAATTGTAAATACAAAAACCCCGGAGAAGCTTTAAGCTTCTTCAGGAATTTTAACAAAATGCTCACTTCGTCTGCTCTTATAGTTGCATGTCCGAGTATAAAATTATTTTGTTTCTTAATGCCATTTCTGGCTCTTGTGGCGTTGGTGTTAGTTTACGTCGGCGGAGTTTGCAGCGAATATAATACTATATTTGCGAATAAAGTTATAGCAATGTATAACGCATCACGGACATATTAAAGACAAAATAATAAATCAATTTGATTGCACAAGAGCTGGTGTGAAAAGCTCTGTATGACCTATTGAATTTGAGCTCTTTGCTGATCTATGTATCTACCTATATAAAGAGAACTGAGCTGAAGTTCCACCTGCCCTTGAAAAGCAACAACTAGATAAAAAAATCCTGAGTTTTTAGCTGGATAATTCCTTGATGATGATTAGATTAACCTCGATTTGTGAAGAACATTATTACATAATATATAATATACACCTCTACTTATATCAAGTTGCCTTGGCAACAATGGCATTACATGTTGTTTATAGATAGCATTCTGTCACCACGACAACTGATTGGAGTTAGATTCTACAAAATATTATTCAGAAATATTTTACGTTCTTGAGATAACCATGACCACTGACGAGGAAAAATCCCGAATCGCGAAAATTTTAAACGGACTCGAAGTTCCTGAATCGAAACTATCTGAGCGGTGCTCCAACATAATCAAAGACTTTCACCAAAAGTTCGATGAAGAAGTAGAAAAAGAGGAACCGGCTGAGGTCGAGGAGGTGTACGAGAATCCTTACAAAGTCGATAAAAAATTATTGGAAGAAAATGAGAGGAAATTGCGAGAATTGCTCTCGGAAAATAAAAGGTACCTGCACTTAACTTTAACCTTGTTTTAAACCAAGATTTACCATTAGGTTACCTTATGGTGCTATTGATTGACGGTCATGAAGGTTGAAAATAGCGGACATTTTATTGATTTGCTTTTTCAAAGTGCATGAGGTAGGCACCAAGGTACCTTGGGTGCATCGTTCATGTCATTATAGATTTATATATGTCAAGCTCATGGCTAGCACAGATTTAATAATGTAGAAGGTGCGCCATTATGAATTGCTGAAATTGTGATTGAAATTTTTTAAATATTTTTTTGTTGTAGAGCTAAAAATAATTGCACTGACAGCATTGTGCAGACGAGCGCAGATCCAAAAAGGCCGTGGCGCACAAACACGAACAAAGAAAAGTTGCTACGCATCGATTGCGAGCTGAAACAACACAATGAGAAAGCATCACAGCTGATCACGCCTTTAGGAGACGCAGAGATGAAAGAGTTGGTGCAGGAGTGTCGACAGGAAACTTCATCAGCGCCGCCGGTCTCCTCTGATCGTCTCAGAGACACTGTAGAAGCGGCGAGGAAGAATCTTACTAACTTCCAGTACAGAAAAGTTGTGAACTCCACGGCAATAGCTATCATGCAAGATGCTCATGTATTGGAGTCTGCAAGCGAACCAGCGCTGAACCCTGCTCTCTCTTAATACCGCTGCTATATTTTTTTTAATAAAATAAATGCTAGACATTTAATTATGTACAAGTAGGTACCTACTGTTTTATTCTTTTTAGATTTTCACCAATATTATGTAGGTACGAGTAGTTAGGAATAGACAGATAAGGAATAAGGTGGGAACGCACAAAGGCGGCTGAACACAGTTTCGGCTGTATGAGTATGTAGAAACCCACAAATCCGCAGCTCAAGGCTTTAGCGAGCGAAGACGATAGCAATAAATGCTAGTCAAGTATTATTTGCATTCCTATATTTACTGAGCCATTTACTAAAACTATTTTAATAGGAAGCGGGCAATATATACCGCGGCCGAAGACCAGGCACTGCTTCCTAAGAAGCCTCGGCGAGCTCCGCAACCTGAGACTTCTCGCCCTAGAATACTCTCACATTGCGGATGGAACGGGAGGCGCGCTCATTTCCCTTCTACCTGTCATTAAAAGGCCTCATTTTCGATTGCAAGTTAGTTAACTCTACTTACACTCTATTGCAAAAAACGATAACTTCATACCTATTAGGAACGTCTAATATTTGTTGAGATTGTCTCAACCACGGTTTCGAATGAACATCGTTCGAATGTTAGGTCAAATACTGCAGGCATGAACTCTATTGAATTGCGTGAAGGACATTGAAATTATCCGAAACCGTGGAAGAGATAAGTATAATATAATATAATGTAACAAATAAGTGTAACTTTTTAGATGTGAGTAACCTAGGTATTCCTAGGTGCTGCTGGATAACGCTCACGGTTGTTTTAAAATCGATTTTTTATCCTTGTAAATAATTTATAAGTAGGTACCTACGTAGATGTGTCCAACTGATTTAAGTAGCCTATTGTATTATTCCAAGCTACAACCTACTCGTACTTACCTACTACATTTCAGCTCAATCGGTCCAACCGTTTAAGCGTGAAAATATTATAACAATAACTCTTACAGTGAGTAGGTACCTAATGTTATTCATGCAATTTTCCAGCTGATATGCCGTGAAGATCAGATTCCTGGTCAAATAAACGCGGAGATGGGTGTCGGTGGTTACGGCATTCCAGAAACGGCCTGGAGGCGCGTCAACGTCGCCTGTCCCGACCTCTATCTGCTGATGGCCTTCTGTTAGCTTTTTACGTGAAGATTTAGGTTTTATAAGACAGGATCAAAAATCAAAGCCCTAAAACTGTGTGCCTCATAAGTATCTTCTTTCGTCACTATACTTGAGACTTGGGACAAAGCTTCTGGTTAAGTGACGGACATTTTCGTTACGGAATTAACATGGAGTTGGGCAAGAGATGTCGCTAAGCACCGTGGTTTCTGCTCGGCGCTTGAGTAGGTTGGCGGTTGGGGTGAAGACTCTACTTCGCTCTGCCGTGAAATGATCTTCTAGACTAGGAGCCAGGAGCAAACGCCGTCGGGACTGCAAATGACTACTACGGCGTACTTATTGCATACATGGCGTTACGCAATCCCTGGGTCTTTAGTGGGTGAACCTCGCCGCATGTTTAGCAAGCGGGAGAGTCCCATTTACCACGTATACCACGACCACGACGCGGATGGTAGGTAGTAGACATGTGCGCCGATTATAAAACTAACGGCGGCGGCGTCTGGTCGAAAAATGACAATCGAAAAATAAAATTCAACAAAAAACAAAATAAAGCGTGCTGAATCACGTTTATTAAATATTATTTGTTATATTTAATGAAATTAGGCGTTATTTTGCGCAAATCTATGATAATTACATCATCTTATGACTCTCAAGTAAGAAGCGTTGGTGCAGTGCACTGGGTAGCACTGTGCTAATTATGGGGAGCGTTATCTCTTACCATCAGGAGAGCGTCTTGCTCGTCTTCTTACATCGTTTTATAAAAAAATAATAATATTTAAATATCAATATGTTAATTTCGCTCCAATTTGACGCTAAAGAGGTGGCGAGTAATTTGAACGATAAACTATGTAGTAGTGAGCATTAATTTCACCATCTAATGCACCACCCAACCTTTCGCATATGTCTGCATTAAGGGTTAATAATTAATAACTAATTGCTCGTTAGTTAAGTCATCATCTCAGCCATAGGACCTTCACTGCTGAGCATACGCTCCCTTTTGGACTGCCATATATACCTGGGAAGCGACCTGCATCCAGCGACTTCTTCCGGCGACCTTTAGAAGGTCGTCTGTCCACCTTGTGGGTGGACCCCTTACCCTGCGTTTGCTAGTCCGTAGTCTCCATTCGAGCACTTTTAGACCCCATCGCCTATCCGCTCTACGTGCAATGTGGCCTGTCCATTGCCACTTCACTTCGCTGGGCTATGTCAGTGTCTTTAGTACGTCTACGGATCTCCTCATTCCTGATTCGATCGAGTAGAGAAACCTCGAGTAGCCCTCTCCATAGCTCACTGAGTGACTTTGAGCTTAAAGATGAGGCAAATAGTGTAGGATCACATTTCAGTGCCGTAAGTTATCATGGTAACTCACATTGATAGAAGACTTTCATCTTGAGGGTTTGTTGAAACTTAGACTAGACTCCTACAGGGACTTACAACGACGAAGATGATGAATACTGCTGCAGGTATTACTACGATAAAAATAGAATATACAACGAGAGAGCTGACATGTTTTTCGCTTCTCTACACGAGGCATCCTCAGGGACTTGACTTACCGACCGGTCGTTGTAATATGGGGAGGGAAGATTTAATATAAAAGCCTTGTTCGTGGAGGGTCATTTCGGACCGTTCAGTGGTTGGCGTTGTGTTGCCTTTTTGCTTTTTTTTCTTGGGGTATGTGGGTCTCCCTCGTTAATGATGGGCACGGCGGGGATACCCACTAAAAACTGAGGGTGTTCCTGCGGACGCCGGCCTGTCAATTTGGACCAAACGCCGTCGCCATAGTATCGCCCGGTACCATAGTACCGGGTAGCGGGAACGCCGAAGCCCTCATCCACGGCCCCGACGGCGTTTGGTCCAAATTGACAGGAGGACCAAGGCCTCAAGATTTGGAGAGCTGGAGTCAAGAGGAGTTTAACTCCACCCTCCAAAGCGCACCACCTATAGACGACCTCTGTGGCGCGGTGGGCTAATACCCGCCTGCAACGCAGAAAGTTGCGGGTTCGATTCCCGCAAGGGACAAATGTTTGTGTGATCCACAGGTATTTGTTTCTGGTCTGGGTGGTTTTCTGTATCTATTATAAGTATGTATTTACAAAAGAAAAGTATATAAGTATTATATCCGTTATCCTAACCACCATATTACAAGCATTAAGTTGCTTAGTTTGGGGTTAGGTGGCGCTGTGTGAAACGTCCAGAAATATTTATATATTTATAGGTTCGGTTTGTTAGCGACGAGTAGCCTCGTACTCCCGTCTAGACTTTAGACCCAGTTAGGAGGATGGGAAGGGCGTGGAAGATGCACCTCGGATGCCTCCTTTTCCGGGCACGCATAGGGAGGTCGGTGGTGAACTCCCGTTCGCGTTTCGCGATCCTCTTCTGCGATAGTGTCCTTTTGCAGACCCATGCTGCACTTCGCAACCACAGAGGTGGCAAATAGGGGTCGGTTCTCTGCCGGCTACGTGGTGCATGCAAGTACTTTTCGAAGTATCCGTACCTGGAAAACACCTGCACGAGCCGGAAGGTCAAGGACCCGTGCTTTCTGTTCGTCCACCTCTGGAGTAGCGGACGGATCAGGCGGGGGCAGACAACCGGGCAACTTTGCCCGGGAGCACTTGCTCCCGGATATTCCACCGCCCGTCGAGGACGAGTCCAAGATATTTCATCGAGGGCTCGACCGCGATGTTATATGACCCCGGCGTTATGTTGGCCTTTGCTAAGTCCACACAGCGCCAACGATTGCCAACGAACCCCATCGTTGGCATTCGCTTGTTTGGTGTGGAACAAAATGGTGGAACGTGGAAATCATACCTCCGTACAAATATCACGCTTTTAATTTCACAAAATGTAAGTAATTTACTACACGGGTAGCAATAGCAACAGCTAGTGACAGTTACGTGTCGAGCCGCCGACTAGTATCATTCTTTTCTATTCTTTCTACCTCTTTCAAGTCATTTAAATTTATGTGAGACCTTTTTAGGGTTCCGTACCTCAAAAGGAAAAAACGGAACCCTTATAGGATCACTTTGTTGTCCGTCCGTCCGTCCGTCCGTCCGTCCGTCCGTCCGTCCGTCCGTCCGTCCGTCCGTCCGTCCGTCCGTCCGTCTGTCTGTCTGTCTGTCTGTCTGTCTGTCTGTCAAGACCCTTTTTCTCAGGAACGTGTGGAGGTAACAAGCTGAAATTTATAGGAAATACTAAGGTTTATTGCCTCTTAGAGCTGTGAAAATATCAAACTTCTAGGCCAACGCAATCAAAAGATATTCGACTGAATATGTCGCAAATTTCAGCAAATTTTCGACATTACCAAATAAATCAAAACCTACGGGGCACTTCCCGTGAACTCAGAATCTTGAAATTTGGCACGAAGTAACTCCTTAGAGCACAAATAAAGAAAAAATTACGAAAACCATAAATTTTTATTTGCATCATATGAAAAAAATATTTTGAATAATTTTATAAATACCTTTTACCCCTTTTCTCATGAACGTGTAGACGTATTGAATTGAAATTCATATCAAATACTCAAGTCTATAATACCTTTAAACTGTTATAAAATCAAACTTCTATGTCAACGCATTCAAAAGAAACAGCAATTTTAGTCGCAATTTTAAACTCGCAAATACTCTCAAAAAATCAAAACCTACAGGGTACTTCCCGTAATCTTAAAATCTTGAAATTTGGCACGAAGCAACTCCTTAAAGCACAGACAAAGGAAAAATTGCGAAAATTGTAAATTTTTAGTTACACCATATAAAAAAATATTTTTAAAAATTTCATACTTACTACCTTATTTCTCATGAACGCGTGCAGGTATTAAACTGAAATTCATATCAAATACTAAGGTCTATTATACCCTTAAACTGTAATAAAATCAAACCTCTATCTCAACGCATTCAAAAGAAACAGCAATTTTAACTGTATTTTTTAACGCGCGATTACTCTCAAGGGAATCAAAACCTACAGGGTACTTGCCGTTAACTCATAATCTTGAAATTTGGTACGCAGCAACGTCTTAAATCACAGGCACAGGAAAAATTGCGAACACTGTAAATTTTTAGTTACACCATATAAAAAAAATATTTTTAATAATTTTGTATTTACTATCCCTTTCCTCAAGAACGCGTACAGGTATTAAATTGAAATTCATACCAAATACTCACACTTAAGCTTTATAATAACTTTAAGCTGTAAAAAAATCAAACATCTATGTCAACGCAATCAAAAGAAACAGCAATTTTAGCCGCATATTTTCAAACTCGCAAGTACTCGCAAGGGAATCAAAACCCACAGTATATAATATTATACCCACTTTTCCTTAGGGTTCCGTAGAAACCTGTAGGTTTGTACGGAACCCTCGGTGCTCGAGTCCTACTCGTACTTGACCGGTTTTTTTGTGTTTTATTGGGATAATAATGATGATTAAAATATTATAATTACGTTAATAAAATAAAAAATAAATCACGCCGATTTCACGCCTATAAAATGATCGGCGGCGGCGGCGTGGCCAAAATGACCGGCGGCGGCGGCGCGGCGGCGCGGCGCACACGTCTAGTAGGTAGATATGCGTTTTTATTAAACGGTTTTTATTAAACGGTTTTATTTAGCTTACTCTGTTTGTTTTATTCTTTTTTCTTTTTTCTTGGGTCAAATTTAGTAATTGAAATTTCACCCTCTTCCTGTCAACCGATTGATCTGAAATTTGGTATACGCCTTTGGTTCTGGTGACAATACAATTATGTATATTTAATATTTTTGTAAATCCAATATGGCCGCCGCTACAAAATGGCGGATAACGTATTTTTTTTTAATCATATCAATATGGGTATCAAATGAAAGGGTTTGATAAGTAGAATACAGTGCACTATACAAAATTAAAATCCAAGATGGCCGCCGCTAAAAAATGGCGGATAACCTATTTTTTTTTTCAATTTCATCAATATGGGTATCAAATGAAAGGGCTTGACAAGTAGAATACATTGTACTAAAAAGCCTTAAAATAAAAAAAGTAAAAAAATGTTTTTAAGTTAAACGGTTTTATTTTAAACATGTACTAAAAGCTAAAAAATAAAATCGTGAGGCTCGTCAAATATCTAAATCTCTAATGAACATTTTCCCTGACAATTGTAGATATTTGACGTGCCTCACGATTTTATTTTTTAGCTTTTAGTACATGTTTAAAATAAAACCGTTTAACTTAAAAACATTTTATTACTTTTTTTATTCCTGCGTAAAAAAGGACAGGATTCAGGATCGACTGGCTTGATATGATAAAAGGCTATGCCCGCTGCCCGGCAGTGATCTTAGAGGGCTGTGGACGATGAAGATTGTGCATCTATTGGTTCCTTCTAGTTTTATTTTTTTTATTTATTTAGAACACAATTCACAAAAACACCTGTAAACAACCTTAAAAATCGTAAAACATAATTCAACGCGATCGTCTACTCTCTTTAAAACATTTAATTGTTACAATTTAAAAATGAAAAGTCTAGCTCTTAATATAATATTATAGATTGGTACTTTGATTTCAGTTAGAATTCGAGACTACGATAACATCAGACGGTTCCTGACTCCAAGTATTCCACTGAGGGAGACGCACTGGCAACTAGGCATCGACCTAAAGATGCGCCAGCGACAGGACTCCGATATCAGCTGCTTCGTCCGCCATATAGCACATTTTTACGCTAATACTCTAGGTGATTAATATTTAAGACATAGCCTCTAGCTAGATTTTTGCTGCCGGATTTCAGCTCAATCGGTTCAGTCGCGTCGTTTAGGTGAGAAGCGATAGGTAACAAACTCGCGTATAACCGAATACTTACCTACTTCGCATAAAATCCTCATTTTTCTGGCGTCCTGGCGTCCTTAGTTACTAAATCTTCATACCTATCTTAGGTCTGCAGGAAATGTAGTTTTATAAATTATTTCAGTAACCCTAAGTATTCACCAGTGGCGCTTCGCTCTATTTCCTCTACGTCGAATCTTCGAGCTGATGCCTCATTTGGTCAGGTTCTCCTATGTAGGAAGAGTGGAAGACGAAGTAGATTTGAAGAGGATGTTTTCTATTGTGACTTGTGGAGTGTGTGACAGTTAGTACCCTGGTTCATACATTTAATATCCGGCCTATCGTCTGAATATTGTAATGTTGTTACGTTTACCTATAGTGGACTGTATTACTTATTATTTTCCTACTGGATTTTACTGTTCTCTTTAGAGGGGTTTTTAAATAACAACTTTGATTTAAACTTTCACTGCATTTATTAACTTATAATTCCCAATCTAGGTTACCTAGGCACAATTTTTACACTTTTACGACTAACTTGTTTACATTATGAGCGTTAGGAGACGACTGAAGATACTGAACGAACATTAAAAAACTCGACTTATTGATATACATTTTTAAGGTCTCCCGCCCGTACGATACCTATGATCGCTAATTGTACATTTTTTATTGCTATTTCCTTCAGTTATATAGGCTTGTCCCTGTTATGCATTTAACGGTCATTAACGGTCTGTATGTCTGTCCTTGTCATACATCTAACGGTTAATAATTATTATTACATTGCAATACCTTAAAATTAAGTTTAATTTTACCAAAGTTTTCCTGAGCTAATGTTCTTAATATCTAAAGGGCTGGCGTTGTCCTTAACAAATGTTTTGCAGGAATATATACTTATTTTACGTTTTCATGCTATTTTCAGAATTAAAGCATTTGAAAATCCAAATTCAAGATGAAACATCGAGAAGGGACTACTGGCAAAAAGTAGTAGACTCTTTGATGAAAGACTACGCAGACATAATGAAATTGTATGATATCAACTGTTATATTAGCATTTACAAATCTTAAGTTAACCCTTAGCCAGGTTGAACACACTTTGACATACTTAAACTTAATTATGAAAGATAAGAGGGTTTTAAAAAAACTAATTTCTGGATTTTTTTTTATTATTATTATTTATCTAAAAAAACGTGGTGGACGCTATGAGTCCTTTGCCCATAAAAAAAAAAACAAAACACAAAATTACACATTAACGAAAACACATTATCATCATCATAAATACATTATAATCAGCTTAGAGATGAAAGTTTTCAAAACAAGTGATACATAAAGTAACTTTGCATACTTTGCTCTCTTTTTTGGTGCTACATAAGCGGCATCGCTTTCTTGTGCCAGAATCATAAGGCATATGAACCCCAACATTTCTAAGCCTCACTTCATCATCGACACCATACTGGCCCCCTTTCTTATTTTTAAAAATTATTGGCTCCCTCACTCGAGTGGTAAAATTATCAATAAGACTTTTGGCCAATCGCAATCGGAACTCTCTGTGACTGCTGCTGCTGGTTTTGTGTGTCAAGTTATATAGAATATATGCATTTATAGAAGCCACTTCTAACATGAACCAAAACAGTCTCAGCCAATTTTTTTTTGTTGATTTTCTGCCAATGGAGTATGAAGACCGAAAGTGGTCCAATCGGTCAACACCGCCCATATTTTTTGTATATTGCTCAATAGCAAGCGGGCAAGCAATTGGTGCTTTTTTGCCATCCTTTTGTGTGCGATGTATGGTAACAATTTTCTTAGGATCATATGCTGTTGTACATAAGTATACATCTTTTGTGTCCCGCCACTTTATAACAGAGACAGGAGCAGCATACTGGAACATAAATTCCCCAATAGCCAACTTATTTTCCTTTTTGTCACCTTTGTTTGGTAAAAGGCGAGCTGGTAAACCCTTTCTGTTTACTCTAACTAAATTTTGTTCTGATGCAACATTTCCATCAGAGGCAAACTAGTAAAAAAATTGTCAAACGCCACTATGGTGTCAGGCTGAACTGTTCTGCACAAGTCCATGACAACTCTGTATCCAAGACCTCCATCACCATCTTCATTAGATTCACACCTTCCACTATAAACATTGAACTGATGCAAATAACCAGTCTCTGCATCACATCTAGCCCAGATCTTGTAGCCTCTTTTTATTGGTTTTTTTGGCATGAATTGTTTCATACTACTCCGCCCCTTAAATTTTACCATGCTTTCATCAATGGATTGTGTTTGTGACTCTATACAATTATCTTTGAAACTCTTATTTAAGATATTCATAACCTGCCTGATTTTACACAGCCAGTCATAACCAACATCAGTGTGTTGCAATTCACTGGCTCTGTCACTCAAGTGTAAATTCTCAGTAATTTTTTTGAATCTTCTACATGTCATCACCGCACTAATGACAGGGTTGTGATAAAATGGGTGAAGACCAGTAAAGTTCCACATCAGCCTACGGGTGGAGGCCCATCATTATAATTATCCCCAGGTAAGCTTTTATTTCTACTTCATTGGTCGGAGTCCAGTTTATTGAAAACAAATGTGCATATGCGTTTGTATTAGTTGCTATCATAGTATATATTTCACTAGGAAACATAATATGATCAAAGTAGTCTATTGGAACACTTCTATTGGTATATTTGTTTGTTGATTTTAGTTTATTCTTGGTCAGGTACTAAAAAGTTTTTGGTGTCTAGAGACCACTCTCTGTTCTTTTCCAGTAATTCTTGTAAAGACATTAACTCATTAGGAGTTGGTGTATCAGATGTTGTTTGATCCCCAGGTTCTAACGGCAACTAAAAACAAACAAACAAGGTTAGGTGTACATAGTAAAGTAAAATATTATAATTATTATGCTTGTAACAGAGTAGGTACCAACCTCTTCTTCAGAATGAGAACAAACTACTGGTGGTGAATTAGCACTTTCTTCTAAGATATCAAGTTCATTCTATGTCAGCCCTTGTAACTTGTCTAAGCCTGCATCTAAGCTCACAATATAATTTTCCGGTAATGTAGAAATCTCTTCATCAGAATAATCATCTTCTGATGATGCATAGATTTCTTCTTAAGCTTTTGCGATCTCGGCATCTCGTATACTTTCTTGAAGAAGCTTCTGAAATTAAATTATTGGTTTATAATAACTATGATTTTAAAATTTTTACATGGGCAGTGGACGTCTAAGTGCCACATACTTAGATAAAACATATTCCCCAGGAAAACAAATCTTAAGTAAAAATAACACGATACAGGTATTTTATGATCAATTAACTATAAAACAACAGCATACCAGAGTACCTACTTACCGTATTTTTTTTCGACATAATCACAGTTTTTCTAAACAAAACGGTTAAAAACATGCAATAATTTGCTCCGAAATATTATGAATTATGACACAGTGTTGCCAGTGCCCTATCTTCAAAAGTAACGCAGACAGGTTCGAAAAGTAACGCATTTACAATAAAAGTAACGCATTTAAAAAAAAACCACGATTTTTAATACAATTTATATACAATGTTATTTACTTACTCAATTTAAATAAAGGTACTTATACTTTTTGAAGTGAAAACTTCTTTAGCGGCGCTGAGCACTTTTTTTGTATGGGTAAAAACTTTAAAACTCGCGTCAGGGTCACGTGATGCTGATCGAAAAAGCGTAAGATCGAGGGGAAGGGAGAGGAACTAGTATCTCCCACTCTTTCTACCGTGCCTGAGTGTGCTGCTCTGTTTAGGCGGCACAGGGGGCTTAGACAAGCGCGCGCCCGTTTTATTTTTTAATTTTGATTTCAATATAAATTTTGCAGACGATAAAAATCAATCATTAATTGAATTTTTAAATAATGAATTTGGTTTAACTATGTCAAATGATCGCAATTTTAGCACAACGAAATACAAAACTACTATTGATGCGGTCTTTATTAGACACTTAAATAGGTTCGAATCAAAACTGTTTGTTTCTTACTTCAGTTATCATAAACCAATTGTATCAGTTGTAAAAATTTGCGATGATGATTCTGATAATAACGATGGTGTAAAAGTCGTCAAAATTATGGATGGAAGTTGATTTTTCTGAGAAATAAAATTTAATGTAATATATAAATAACGATATAATATTATAAATAACAACATATAAATTGTCATATTTGTGTACGATAGCGCAATAAATAAACATTGTATTCTACCTCATAAATGATAGTATTTTTATACTTATAATTAAACACAACGTTAATATTGAAGTTTTCACTTCTGCCGGCACTCCCGGAGTGCTATTTTTTTTTTCTAATGGGTCGTCCACATTTACTGGCGAATGATTCGGCGAGTGTGGTTTTGTCTATGGACGAGCAATTTTTGTCTATTGACGAATGTAGACGAAGACGATATTTACAGTTTTACCGGAAAAAACCGTTTTTCCGGTAAATTTCTGGTATACATTTTGGGCTCCATAGCTGACGACTTTAATTATATTTTGAATATTAATCAATCATGAACCATTTGAAGCCATTTTGTGTGAATAATTACTTTAAACTAGTAAAATTTTCTTTTTTTTTATTTATATAATCTATGCCCCAAGTGCACATATATAATCTGTGCGCTCGAGCGAATGTTGGGCCAACGCAACGACTCGCAGAGTCATTGACCGGCATATGTGGACGTGCCATGATATTGACATATTTTTTACTATTTTTAAAATTTTTGTTTTCCGTTTCGATTGCGTTCCGTTTCACTAAGTTATTATTTTATATTCTTCCATTGTAAGTTCATTTAAAAAAATCATTACCCCAAAAAGTAACGCAAAAGTAACATTTTAGGACAAGTAACGTAAAAGTAACGCAAAGGGTCAAAAAGTAACGCAAAACGTTACAAAAGTAACGCACTGGCAACGCTGTTATGACATCAATAATGGTCAAAAAAATTTGTTCGGATACACATACTTTTTTTTTCGTTCAAAAATCGACACTTTCAAAGTGTTTATTCGGATACATGAATGTGGACTGTAGGAGCCCTCTGCACGTTTAAAACAAAATATAAATTTAGTGGCTCATATTCGTCCTGTACCTGGCTAAGGGTTAAATACATGTTTGTAAAATATGTACAAATCAGCGTTGCCAGTGCGTTACTTTTGTAACGTTTTGCGTTACCTTTTGACCCTTTGCGTTACTTTTACGTTACTTGTCCTAAAATGTTACTTTTGCGTTACTTTTCGGGGTAATGATTTTTTTAAATGAACTTACAATGGAAGAATATAAAATAATAACTTAGTGAAACGGAACGCAATCGAAACAGAAAATGATCATGATGATGAAATAATTTGTCAATATCATGGCACGTCCACATAATGCCAGTCGATGACTCTGCGAGTCGTTGGCCCAACGTTCGCCCGAGCGCACAGATTATATATATGCACTTGGGGCATAGATTATATAAATCAAAAAATAAAGAAAATTTAATTAGTTTAAAGTAATTATTCACACAAAATGGCTTCAAATGGTCCATGATTGATTAATATTCAAAATATAATTAGTCGTCAGCTATGGAGCCCAAAATGTATACCAGAAATTTACCGGGAAAAACCGTAAATATCCGAAGACATTCGTCTATAGACAAAAACTGTTCATCGATAGACAAAACACACACTCAGCAAATCATTGTCCGGTTATATATGTGGACGAGCCATAGGACCAACGACTCGCCGAGTCATTGGCCGGTATATGTGGACGAGCCATAAGGCGATATATATTTTTTTGTTTGCAAAATTACGACTTCTTATTAAAATACTTATTTCTTCTATTAAAAATACTTATTATGCTAGTTCAAACATGAGGAAATAATATTATTACCTACTGAAATCTATGAATAAAAAAGTATAAGTACCTATATTTAAATTGAGTAAGTATATTACATTGTATGTAGGTATAATAAGTTGTATTAAAAATCGTAGATTTTTTTAAATGCGTTACTTTTATTGTAAATGCGTTACTTTTCGAACCTTTCTACGTTACTTTTGAAGATAGGGCACTGGCAACACTGGTACAAATATCTTTGTACTTTGAGCATAAACAGAATAAACCATGGAAAAAAGGCGGGGAAATTTCGAACCTGAAGGACGTGGTTTTTCTTGCTCTAATTTTATTATTAAGATTTTGGAGATTATTCAGTCTTAATTTGTGTAAATATAGTTGTATTTATTGTATTTTTTTATAACTTATTAGTGTGTATAGTCTAAACTGCTTAGGGTAAGTTTTTAATTACTTTTTCTTGATGGGCGACCCGCCGGATGACCCGGGTGGGACTATGATGGCTTCCATCATAGTTCCACCGGCTGTTAATTTTGTAACTATTGCCTCTAGTGAATCTGGGATGGACACGGATGGGTCCCTGGTTCACAAATCTGTAAAAAGAAGCCGTTCGCACAAATGCAAGAATAAAAAAAAGAAGCGCCATACTTTGGACAGGACGACATCCGAGTCTCATTGCTCTTGCTCTGATCATGAAATAATTAAAGAGAATGAATTTGCGATACCATCTGTCATGCCAAAATCTACTACAAAACCATCTGATGAGAACAAGAGCAATAATTCTAAGGATGTGGATGCGTCTTCTCCCCAGGGTCACGGTGCACAGGTTTTTTCATCAGTTGCTAGGACTCAATTTGACTCAACGGATGTGGCGCCTTATGTCGTCCACGTTCAACGCACCCAGCTGAATCCTAATGATTCCACAATTTTACACCCTTTGGCTTTTGGAAGATTTCTGAAAAGTGGCTCTTTTAATAACGTTATTAACGGTAGTTTGAAACGACTGGGTCGGAATAGGGTATCCATTGCTTTCTCCAATTATATAGATGCAAATGCATTCATCAGTCACAAGATCCTTGCTGAGAACTACTTTAAAGCATTCATCCCTTCTTTTGCTGTGACCCGTATGGGCATAGTCAGAGGTGTTCCAACTGAATGGTCTTTAGAAGAAGTAATTGAGAATATATCTGTCCCATTTGGTTGTGGCAAAATTCTTAAGGCGCGTAGATTAAATTTCAAAGTTATGATTGATGGTACACCAACCTGGAAGCCGACCCAAACTATAGTTTTAACGTTCGATGGACATATTCTGCCGAAAAGAATTTTCATGTGTTTCAATGCTCTGCCTGTGGACATTTATACATTTCCAACTATACAGTGCTTTAACTGTTGTAGATATGGTCATACTAAGATTCAGTGTAGATCAAAGCCTCGATGCTACAAATGTGGTAAAGAGCACACAGGAGAATCTTGCGGGGTTGATGAGGATTGTGTCTCATGCTGCCTATGTGGTGGAGTACACTATGCCATCAGCAAAACATGCCCTGAGATGTCTAGACAAAAACAAATTAAAACAACAATGGCCCATAACTGCATCTCATATGCTGAGGCAATAAAATTGCACCCCACAGTGTCTCGTCCTTATTCAGAGGTTGCAGCTACTCCAATTGACCAAACCCCTAAGGTAAACTTTTCCCCCCATCACCCGACTACATCATACAGGAAAACTGTAATAAGTAAACCTAAGCCTCTGCCTAAATTAGGTAAAGGTTATGACCATGTTGCTCATAGATCATTAACTAAGGATTATGACCCTCCTTCTCCATCAAATGGCTGTGCTTTCAGCACTGATAATGATTCCTCAACTCAATCAATTTCTCAAATAATTTCAATGTTACTGAATTTATTACTTCAATCTAATATTATTAAACCGAACTACGCTGCCTCAATAGTTGATATAATTTCAAAAACTTTAACTTTTAATAATGGCTCACCAAACTGCAATCCAGTGGAATTGTCGCAGTGTCCGGAGCAAGAAAAGTGATCTGATACACATTATAAATCAATATAAACCTTTCATATTAGCATTGGCAGAAACCTGGCTTTTACCAGGCTCTGTCTTTAATATCCGTGGCTTCTCCTGCCTCCGTGATGATCGTCCGGATGGGCATGGAGGAGCTGCCCTTTTTGTAAATAATTCTTGTATATATACCCTTCTTCCTTTGCCTTCCTATGATAATTTTTCTATAGTAGCTGTTAAAATAAGTAATATATCTTATATTTCTGTATATATTCCTCATCCAAATTATATAGTTTTACAGGAAATTAAATCTATCCTATCTAATCTTCCAAAACCATTTGTAGTAATGGGAGATTTTAATATTCAACATTGTTCCTGGGGTAGCTCTATTTCCAGCTCATATGGAGAGGAGTTATTAGATATTTTGGATAATTTAAACCTTTGCATGCTCAATACAGGTACACCCACTCGTAGGACAGATCCATCTCAGAATATCAGTGCTATAGACCTCACAATTTGTTCACCTCAATTAGCTTCCTCTTTTACCTGGCAGGTTCTTAATTCTACATATGGTAGTGATCATTTCCCTATACTCATAAGTTTTTCAGAAATGAACACACCATTTAGGCCTTCTCGCACTCCAAGATTTAAATTTATTATTAAAGAAAAGAAGTGGAGCTCTTTTATGGCAGCTGTTGAAGACAAAGTTGATTCTCTTCCCCCTGCTTCTCAGGAGGTTTCCATTCGGGCGAATGCTTTTACTAAAATTATTGATGAAGTTGCATGTAATACATTTCCCATAAAAAATTCAATGTCTGGTAAGATTCCTTCTCCACCATGGTGGGATGAGGACTGTAGTTTAGCTATTAGAAAGAGAAAAGAGGCTGAAATAAAGTACAATTCTGATATGAGCGATGAAAATTTTGATTCTTTAATAAATATTATAAAGGAAACAAAAAAGCTTCTTAAAAATAAGAGATTCAATGGCTGGAAACAATACTGTGGTTCTCTTTCTCCAAACACTAAACCGTCTGTAGTTTGGCGTAATATTAGAAGGTTTAGATCGGCTATGGTATCTTCATCTGACTCTCCATCACTAGATCCGTCATTATCTGAAATTTTTTTAGATCAACTAGCTCCACCCACTGTTCCACACAAAGATTTAGTCACTAATTATATTCCTCCATCAGTTCCCTCCTGTGAGCATGGTCTTGGTGCTCTGTTTTCTATGGACGAGTTAAAAGGAGTTTTATCTGTAATCAAAGATACTGCACCCGGCGAGGACGCGACGGTTTACCGTATTGTTTCTTCTCGAATCTTGGAGAAAAAGCACTTTCATATTATCTGTCAGTTGTCAATAGTGTTTTAATGACAGGTGACATTCCGATTAATTGGAAATGTCAAATAGTGTTGCCAATTAAAAAACCCAATAAACCAGCTAGCGAAATCTCTTCATATCGACCAATAGCCTTGTCACCAGTCATTATGAAAATAATGGAGCATCTCGTGAAAAATAGACTCGAGTGGTATATTGAAACCCAAGGGAAATTATCGCATAGTCAATTTGGTTTCCGTAAGAATAAAAGTACCCTTGATAGCATAGCTGTGTTTACAACTGACATAAGAATAGCATTTTCACTCAATCAATCGGTTGTAGCAGCCTTCTTAGATATACATGCCGCCTATGATAATGTTTTAATAGAAACTTTAAAAGAAAAGTTAATAAACTTTAATATTCCCCACATAATAGTTAATTTTATTTCTAACATGTTAGCTGGCAGAAAAATAAAGCTAGACGCCTCCGATTGTCACAGAATAGCCTGGAAAGGACTTCCTCAAGGCTCAGTGCTCAGCCCGCTACTATATAATATATACACCCACGACTTAGAGCCATCATTATTTGCGGAAGTCAATGTACTTCAGTATGCGGATGACCTTCTTTTATATACTACTGATACCTCATTTGAATTAGCCTCCAGAAGAATCACATCCGGTCTAGGTAATTTAAAAGTGTGGCTGGATAAAAACGGTCTGGAACTTTCTGCTATCAAAAGTTGTATTGTGCCATTTTCCAGGAAACGATTGATACCTACGTTCGAAATAAAATATGATAATATTATAATCCCTGTCTTATCACAAACAAAATTCTTAGGGGTAGTTTTAGATAGCAAACTTTCCGGACTTCCACATTGTGAATATGTGGTAGAAAAATGCGAAAAATCACTAAATATTATGCGATGCCTATCGGGTGTTTGGTGGGGAGCTCATCCTTTTTCTATGAAGCTTCTATACAATGCTTTAATAAGGAGTAATCTGGATTATGGAAGTTTTTTGCTAGAGCCTGGTAACGTGTCTGGATTTAAGAAATTAGATGGTATTCAATCTAAGGCTCTTCGAATTGTTACCGGTGCTATGAGATCCAGCCCGATCAATGCCCTGCAGGTTGAATGTGTTGATCCTCCACTGAATCTTAGACGGCAATTCTTAGCAGATAGGCTCTTCTATCGTATCTTCCAAACATCAAACCATCCTCTCACTTATAAGCTTACTCATTTGTCTCAGTTAATACCAATGTCAAATTATTGGTTACACAAGAATCCTCCGTGCCTAGTAATAAGTTTACAAAAACACAATACGTTGTTAGCTCCTACTTATCAATCTTCTAATCTCTCCCTGTTTTCTTGTAAATTCCAGGCTTTAACTTTGTCTCCGGAAATTTATTTTAATTTAAGTATTACTAAAAATATTAATAGTTCCAATTCAGAATTTAATTCTATAGTGGGCATTAAGTGGCCGGGTTGGCATTATTTATATACTGATGCCTCTAAACATTCTCAGCTTGGATGCGTAGGCGTTGGGGTATATCACCACAATTTTCGAATAACTCAACAAATCAAATGTCCTCCTGAAACTTCAGTTTACACTGGTGAAAGCATTGGCTTATTGAAAGCTTTAGAATATGTTAAGATTGCTAAACTTAATAAAGTGGTAATATTTACAGACTCGTTGAGTTCTTTGCAAGGTCTAAAAAGATATCCTTTTAGAGCAAAACCTTTTACTCCTCTCATTGCCAAAATGAGAGAAATTCTTTTTGAATATTGGTTAAAAAATATTACTATTGTTTTTGCCTGGGTCCCGAGTCATTGTGGTATCATAGGGAATGAAAAGGCAGATGTTCTAGCTAATGGGGCGATTGAATGTGGCGACATATTTCCATACGTAAATTACTGTTATGATTTGGCTGCTATTCCAAGGTTCCGGCTCATGGACTCGTGGAGTGCGGCTTGGGAGGCAATAAGCAATGTAAAAGGCAGATTCTACTATAGTTTACAACCAGACATACCTAAGAAACCGTGGTTCTTCGGTTTGAAGCTTGGAAAGATGGTAACATCCATCATTATCAGAATGAGGCTGGGCCATGTTTGTACACCAGCTCATCTTTCCAGGCTTCGGATTGTAAACAGCCCGGAATGCCAGTGTGGGTGTGACTTTGCGGATTTGAACCATCTATTTTTCTCCTGTCCAAATTACAATTCTGCCGCTTTCCTTTCTGACCTCCAATCATCTGACATCCCGTTTCCTGTAAATATTTCCTATCTGTTAAGTGATTTTAAAACATATCATATTTTATCATTATATATTATTAATAATAATATTAATATATAAATTTATTTCAAATATTATATATTTCTTAAATTTTAAATAATAATGTATTTTTTTTTAAATAATCTAAAGATAAGTTTTAATAATTGTATATAATTAAAAGTGATGTGAATATTTTATGTATTAATGGCATTTTATGAAATATTTAACTGAATCCTCTCCTGATCCCTTTTCCAAATTCCGATCCTAAATCTATTATAATATTTTTCGCGTGTATACTTTTCCCGTTTTTACTAAAAAGCAGTTACATAACTATCACACAAGTTTTAACATGAGAAAATCGCATCGACTTGATAGTGGCAAATGCATAAGTCGTGTGGCGCCAGACTCCTGTGGAGTAGAAGAGAAAAAAAAAAAAAAAAAAGAATAAACCATAGATAATACATATATAGAATAAACCATTTTATAGTGAAGGTTGTTCCACTAAACATCAAGATTTTGTTTAGCTGATAGGTGCACTTTACGACTAGAATTCATTTTATTACAATTATTTATTTCTTGGGTAGGTTGATAATTATAACCTATTCAGTCCGTATTATTAAAATTGTTTTAAAAAAATTGATTTTAAAAATTTAATAAATTTCTAATTCAGTCTTACAAGTCAGACTGTTATCATCATGCAAGTGTGACTCGAAGCGAATAAATTTATTCTCATCTATGAACTGGAGTGTGAATAGTATTACCTACTGAAGGTATATTCTGTAAGACAAGACGAATTCATAGCAAAACGATACACATTTTATAACTCAACTTTGGAGTTACTAATAGTACCTATTCACACTGTGTTACTAGATGAGATTAATAAATATTCGCATCGAGTCACACTGTTCGAATATTTTCTCAACCAGTCACAGTGTGACTTGTTGACAGGGGCGGCCTTAGCCATTGCGAGGCCCCGGGCGGCAGATTTTTGCGAGGCTCCGGCAGGCGTGGATCCAGACCATGATAGGGGGCAAAGAAACTAATGTTTATACTTATAAAAGCGCGAGCAGCTCGCTGAAAGCACTCAGTCAATTTTGAATTTATCAGCATGAATGATGCGCGTTTAGCTTGGTCAGAGTATCAAGAAAACTAAATATTATTGTTTATAAAAGCGCGAGCAGCTCGCTATGAGCGCCGAGAAAATTTTGAATTTTTCAGCACGAATAATGTACATTTAGCTGGTTCTGAGTGGCAAGTAAACTAAACATTCTTATTTATAAAAGCGCGAGCAGCTCGCTGCGAGCGCCGAGAAAAATTTGAATTTTTCAGCACGAATAATGTGCATTTAGCTGGTTCTGAGTGGCAAGCAAACTAAACATTCTTATTTATAAAAGCGCGAGCAGCTCGCTGCGAGCGCCGAGAAAATTTTGAATTTTTCAACACGAATAATGTGCATTTAGCTGGTTCTGAGTGGCAAGTAAACTGAACATTCTTATTTATAAAAGCGCGAGCAGCTCGCTGCGAGCGCCGAGAAAAATTTGAATTTTTCAGCACGAATAATGTGCATTTAGCTGGTTCTGAGTGGCAAATAAACTAAACATTCTTATTTATAAAAGCGCGAGCAGCTCGCTGCGAGCGCCGAGAAAAATTTGAATTTTTCAGCACGAATAATGTGCATTTAACTGGTTTCAAGTGACAAGTAAACTAAACATTCTTATTTATAAAAGCGCGAGCAGCTCGCTGCGAGGGCCGAGAAAATTTTGAATTTTTCAGCATGAATAATGTGCATTATGTTGGTTCCGAGTGACAAGAAAACTAAACATTCTTATTTATAAAAGCGCGAGCAGCACACTGCGAGCGCCGAGAAAATTTTGAATTTTTCATCACAAATGATGAGCGTTTAGTTCGCTCTGAGCATTATGAAATAATAATTAAAGCACCGAGTTGTCAGAAAATAAAATATTTTGACAAATAAAGCCAGAATTTTTTTATAACTCTGACCTCGAAAAGTATGCGATTAGTCAACTAGAATCTTAAAAGTTTTGTGAATGCTCGTAAATTGTACCTGTAAGTTATTTAGACTATGCAAAGTGCACGATATAATCCAATTAAACCTAACTATGAAAGATATGCTGTGCAACTTACTACGAAAACCTACGAATAATTCGTAGGCGAAGAACATTATGCGCTATCAACAGCGAAACAATTTTATGAAC
Organism: Hemithea aestivaria; assembly: GCA_947507615.1. Lineage (NCBI taxonomy): Eukaryota > Metazoa > Arthropoda > Insecta > Lepidoptera > Geometridae > Hemithea > Hemithea aestivaria. The sequence goes on from OX382323.1 coordinate 11,557,417, forward strand.
TTGCTGCTAAGAGAAAATTGAAAGAAGCGTAAAATCAATCGAGATGATCGGATTTTTTTCCAACTAGCATTTTGGGGGGGTCATGACAACAAGACGTCTTGTCATGATCCCCTCAGGACTCAGGGCGTCAGGTCTTTGCGAGGCCCTTTGTCCTTCGTGAAAACTAGAGATTTTATAAAAATGCTCTAAAATAAAGAAAATCGTACAATTCATGTCCATTAATATCACATGTATTATTCTCCTACTGTCTAAAATATATGAGCTATGCGATAAAAAAAATATTAAAGTTCTGTTCCATAAATTTTTCAATTATGTTTAGAATGAATAAATATTAGTTAACTAACTTTATTTTAATTGACCGTTGTGTTATACCAAATCATAATATATAATTTAAAGATCAAAATCAAATTTTAAATAAAAAATATAGTTGCAAAATCTTATTTTTATTTGCTTGGGTTGTTGAGGCCCTTGCAAGCGTGAGGCCCCGGGCGGTTGCCCGGTTCGCCCCCCCCCCCCCCCCCTAAGGCCGCCACTGACTTGTTGAGAATAAACACAGATTATAATATAAGTGTGCATTTGCACTCACGAAAAAAGAAACTCTCCTTTTTGAAGTATCAGTAAAAAATCTGAAATTAACAAGGGAGTTAGTAAAAATATAGTAAAAAATAATGCACAGGGTCTCGAATTTCTAAAACTTGAATTGAACGAGATAATATGACCAAAAGATTAGGACACTCAATCCTGATGCGCCGCTAAATACGAATATTTTCAAAAGTATTGACCCTAGGATTATAATTTTTAGTTCAGGAGTTAGTTAAAAAATTCTAAAAACTTTTGGGAAATTTTCATCCGTACCGCCGATGATACGAGACTCAAAGAACTGGCTGAAATCTGATGATGCACTCTCTAGGGGCACTCCTGAAAAAGTTATTGTAGCTAATATAATTTATTATATTACTAGCGGCGCGGCGCCATTCGGTTATACCCGCTGTACAGTAGCCTATGTTATTTCAGGGTCTGAGCTATCTCTGCGTATACAAAATTTCAGCTCAATTGGTCCAAAAGTTATAGAATGTAATGAGCCTGAACTCGCCGGTTTTACTAATAACCATTGAAGAGTTTCATCAGACACCTCCTGGCTCCATCATCAGATCAGCTCAGTGGTACCAGATTATTAAACTGTCATCAGATTTCTAGACATTTGCAAAGTTTCACTATGATACGACAACCAGAAGTTAGTCAAATTTTATCTGTAAGATTTTTTTACCAACTTTGTATGGAAAACTAATTTAAGCGTCTTCAAAATAGACCATGTTTGGAAGCTCATAGCTGGACAACGATTGGAGATAGATGAAAAGTGTTAAGGCCGAAGTTGTAGAAAATTTTATGAGGTTTAATAATGTGGTACAACAAAATATCGTACAACGCACAGTTTTTGACATATAAGCAAAAAACCTAAAAATGGGACCTTCTTCGGCCTCCCCCCCCTCGGGCTCACCTCGGAGGGGTGGGGACTTTTAGTATGTTTATCTCCTAACTAGTCCGAACAAAGTTACTAAGTTAGTTTTTCTGCTTTCGACTTTTCGATCCACATTTCTTCTTTTACTGGACTATTAGTTTATTGCTAGTAAAATGAATGAAGGAAATAATTTTTAAAATTAATTCTTACCACTGGACAATGGTCCAAGGACTCCCAAAATAATTGCGATTTTAATAAACATTTTAATTAATACAACTGTTAAAGAGTAACTGATACATTTTCTCCGGAAGACTTGGAATTTATACTATTTTTTTATTTTTTGATCGCAAAAGATTATTTATTATTTTTTAACCTTGTTGACTTTCATGACCTAATTCTTTGTTATAATAAACGCTATCCGAAAAATCTATATACTTATTTTGAATCCGATTATAGGGTAATAGCACTAAATAATTAGGTACCTACGTACCTACATACTTCCCTAACTAAACCTAGCGAAATAGGTACACTTAACAATAAGGTTATCAGGTTTTAAATTTCCCGGAATTCAAACCAACATCCGATATCCGTTCATGTTCTTTGAGAAGTCCTTTAAAAAGACTTTTTATCATTAACCCTTAAATGCATTCCGTAACGAAAACGATACTTAAACTTTAAAGCCATTTCCTGTATTGTTTTTTTTTATTTACGCGTCTGGCTGAATGAGCTTTTGTTCGTTGCATATTTTTGTATAAAAAGAACAAGGTTTGGCAAGTGACAGTTTTGATATTATAACTTTTTAACGCTTACAATGTCTATGGTCGCAAGTATGTTGATGTGATGAAAATTTCGAATTTGAATCTATCGGCATACCGGGAAAATAAAAATGATTTGCCTTGAAAAAATCTCAGATTGGAAGGTAAGTCTTAAATCTATACGCAGACGTTGTATTTTACACATTTACGCTTTATTTGTTGTTCAAATAATCGTTTTTATCCATGTATCAATTTCGGTACACCATGCACTAACGTTCTATTTTGATAACCTTATGAAAAATGTTTGTAGCTTGGTTTTATTATGTTTTGAGCTTGGTGGTTTGTTTTGCACGTGGGGTGTAGTTTTTCAGATAGGGTGATAGAAAATCTGTTTTGGCGTCTAAATTATGGTGAGATATCAGATGACGGGTTGGAATTAGATGAGGATAACATACCGTACTATACGTCTCAGGAACTGTTGGTGACAGAGCTAGAAAATCAGCAAGAAGACCAAGTTATAGATGAAATTCAAACTGGGATCGATGAAAAGGACCCCCCCTTTGATAAATGATGATGCACAATCATCATTACCATTACCAAATATGAATACAAGGAATTTAGTTTAGAAAAGGCAATCACTTGTTTATAATACAGATGCAGTCAAATTCGGAGGATGTGAGGAAATTTCTCCAGTTGGGATGGAATTACAGAGGCCATATTAGTTTCCTACCTACTTTTTAACTATATAGTCAGGTCATAAATTCTGTCACTTGTTTAATATAAAATTATTGGAACAAGTTTATTTATTATGTAACCATTTATATACCAAAATGAACTTAACAAAACATAGATTCTTATGACAATAAAGTTTATTCAAAATGACCTCCGTGATTTTGAATACAGGCCTTCAATCTGCGCGGCCAGTCGTCTATCGCAGCACGAACGAGGTCCATGTCAATATCGGCTGCTGCCTTAATCAAAGATGTCTTGAGTGACTCCAAATTGGGATGAGGCTTTGAGCACGCCTTTTCCTCCAAGTGTTGCCATATCTTATAATCTAACGGACTCAAATCTGGACTGGAGGAGGGCCAGTCTTCGTGCCGGATGAAGTCGATTTCACGCGCCGCCAGCCAGTCTTGTGTGCTCTTCGCTCTATGAGCTGGCGCCGAATCTTGTTGGAATACCCAGTGCCTGTTATTGAACATGGTATGAGAAACAGGTTCCACAAGGTTCGTCAGGACTGTATTTTGATACACAACTGCATTCGTTTTTACACCTTTCTCACAAAAATGTACCTCTGTTAAGCCCCAATAAGAAACTCCCAACCATACCATGAGCGAGGATGGAAAATGACCTCGTTGGACACGCGGAATACGGTTGCTCGCTTCTTCACTACTGTGTGCGTACACCTTATCATTTTGTTTGTTGTAGCTCTCTTCTACGGTAAAAATTTTTTCATCCGAAAAAAGAATTTCTCGATATTTTTTTCTCGCGTACCGCTTCAACAAAGCGCGGCATCTCTTCAGTCTCAGGTCCATTAGACGAGCATTTAAACGATGTCCTGTTTTTCTTCGATATGCCCGAAGCCCTAAGTCTTCATTTAACACCCTTTTCACCGTGGTTCTGCTTAACCCCATCTGAAGGGCCAACAGTTTCTGCTTACGTTTGGGATTTCTTTGAATTCGCGCCTTCACAGCTTTTATCACTGCTGGAGTCCTAACAGACCGAGGGCGACCACTTCTTGACCTGTCATCTACACTAGAGTCTTCATTGTATCGTTTGATGGTACGATAAACGAATCTTTTGGTTATATTCAAATTTTTCAGTATGTCAAAAATTTGAATTGGCGCGTAACCGCAACGATGCAACGCAATAACTGCAACACGGTCTTCTTTAAGCGTCCACTCCATATTTAAAAATGAGTAAAATTCTAAAAAGTATACATTTTTATTTTCATGAACAATTCGAAATTCGAATTCAATAAACTTTTTTGTGGCCAGCATTCTAAAAGAAAAGTTTTTACTGTGTGACAATACTTATGACCTGACTAGGTACTATTATGGAAATTTTTTTTTACAGAAACAATTCTAAATGCTGCTCAGACAAAACCAGATAGATCAGATTCACTTACAATATCAGACCTGCCTAAATATATTGGTATCCTTATATTTGTGTCTGTATACCACTATCCCAGCACACGGTGAAACTAGTCCACGAAGTTTGGGTTCAGCCAAATAAAAGATGCAATGCCAGTAAATAGGTTTGAGAAGTTTAGAAAGGTTTGCACTTCAACAACAATAAAATCATGCTGTAAATCATCCCCACCATGACAAATTACACCAACTTAGATCAATATATACCTAATAGACCTCAACGAAACATTTTCCAGCGAAAAAAATCCCAATAGAACAAATACTACCTATACATGAACAAAGATAATGTAACAAAATAGGTAATTTCTTGTAACAATATTTTCCCAACAAACCCTATAACTGGGGGTTCAAACTGATATGGCAGATGTATGATGCTGCCTTGCCATTTACTTAGCATTATAAATTAGGCTAAATGTAACGTCCATTTGTGCTCTCAAAAGTTCAAAGACTGCGTCAAGATAGTATTTCATAGCTCTGCCAATATATAGTAACACTGGCTGCGCCCAGCGATTTTACCCGCTGTACTTGTAGCCTATAAGTTATTCCAGGGTCTAAGCTATCTCTATACCAAATTTCAGCTCAATCGGTCCATCCGTTTAGGCGTGAAAGAGGAACGAAAATATATCTAGACATATAAGTAAGATAATATACTGTAATGCATACTGTATCCAAAATGATACTTGTAGTTTTTTTTGAAAATATAAGTTATAAAATTTATAATGATTTTTTTTATTATTTTTCCCACTATCTAGACCCCTTTATCTAACACATATATTTTTTCCGAATGAAAATACGTTGTTATGCATTTAAGGGTTAAAATTATATTTTTAACAATTAAAATCAATTGAAATACAAACTTTTTATTAATTTTACAAAATAATCATTTACAAAAGAGTCATTTTCAAAAAAACTGTACACTGCGGAAAAATTGATGAAAGTTTGTAAGATCGTGGCAAAGCATTTATTGTGGCCAATATATATTAATTAATCATTTAATTATTAGAAATTGGTATTAAAATAAATAAATTTAATAGATTAACGGAAAAATTAAGATTTTACTACACTCAGGTATCACAATATATTCCATTCCGAAACTACTTATTAATGTTGATAAATAATATAAATAAAGCAAGTTTTGCAATAAAAAGTTGTTTAATCAGTGTAATGTACCTTAAAGTTCATAAAAAATATATTGAATAATAAAATCAACTTAACAAACTCAAGGAATCGTATATTAAGTTTCCATTACGTTACTCTTTGGATAAAAATGAGGAATAAATTTACTTTTTTTCTATTATTGCAGCACTTAAGAGCTATATAACTAAATTACTATTGAGAGACCAAAAATATTAAACTATTAAAATAAACGCACCATAAAAATCACATAGCTCTTCGTTAATAATTAAAACTTAGACAAAATTATAAATGGGACAGTCACGGAACGGAGTGCATTGGTAATGGAAAAGATTTCTTAAGCCTAAGACATACTGACAGTAAAAATCAACAAGCTGAGAATTTAATTATTACAATCAATAATATCTTCACCAAAACATTTTCGACGTATGAAATCGTAATTATTATTGCATTCATTGCACGTAATACACAAAACCAATTTAAAAATTCGCCATACATTTTGCTAATTAAAATGACTGAAACTAAATAACCAATTTTAATCTAACCACAATGTAGCAATTTTTATAAAAATGCACACACTTTGCTAGTTTTTAGTCACAATTAAATCGGGACTTCCATTCCGACCAACTAAACCGACCAACTGAAATTGATCAACTATTTTCTTTCGAATCAACTTTTTAGTTGGTTGGATTGGAATACTTTAAAAAATAAAATTTATTCTTATCTACACAACTCAAAACTGACCAACTATTTTTCTTTCCCAACCGAACAACTTTTTCATTGGTCCGAATAATGTTTTTAAACCTCTTCAACGTGATTTTTTTTCCTAAATACACAGAATGTTAAATAAAACCAAAGCGTACATACATGACAGATGACAGCTATCAACCTTAAAAAGTCAATATATCTCGAAAAGTAATCGTCCTAGAGTGACACTGACATGGAAGAAATGAAAGGTCTTGAAGAGATCTTCTTTTCAGATGACAACTGTCAAACTTAAAATGTCAATATCTCGGAAAGTATTCGTCCTGGAGTGACGCTGTCATGGAAGAAATGAAAGGTCTTAAGGAAATCTTCAAATCAGATGACTGCTGTCAAACTTAAGATGTCAATATCTCGGAATGTTCTTGTTCTAGAGTGACGCTGTCATGGTAGAAATGAAAGGTCTTGAGATCTTCATTTCAGATGACAGCTGTCAATTTCGGAAAGCGTTGGTCCTAGGCTGATCTCGGTCCCGATGACAGCTGTCATTTGAAATGAATGTTATTAAAGAACATTCGAGTGGTGCCATCTTTATGTTACTCACTTTTGCCAAAATGTACAGTATGCATTAAGCTTTATGATTCCATTACGAATTTTTTTACTTCCACTTCTACATTACCTGTGTTTTGGTTTCGGAAAAGAAGTAACGGGTACCGAGATCGCAACAACATTAATTCGTTAAAAATATATTAATGTAGTATAAATTAAAAATTGAATATTATACACGCTTCCATGATATTTATAGAATTCATCAATACATTTTGTAGAAAATTGACTATTTTCCTTAGCTTTCTTTTTGGTTTCGGTTTCGGAAAATCAAAAATGGACCATTGGTCACTTTCACTGTTTTGCTGTTGCGATCGCCTTCCAAATGAACGAATCGAATATTGCCGCTGTTTGAGTGATAGACTTAATGATGCTCTTGATATATAAGCATTAAATTTGGTAAACTTATAAATATATAGCCTAAAAAAGTGGTTTCGGAATGGAATTTTCCACATTTCATGAATTACGTCCTCGATTAAATTTATTTATTAAATATAATAATAATGAACTTAAAATTATAGCGTTATTTTAAATTAAAGCAATAATATCTGTATTTTCCGAAAATATAAACATAAGTATAACTTATATTTGATAAAATTTGATATTTAAAACTTTTATTGCGTAACTTGTAGTGTGGGACATTGTAATTTTTAATGCTTTGCTACTAAAATATTTTAATATCTTTGTTGGTAACTGTGTTATTTATGAAAATAATATATAAAATACTTTAAAAAATACCGTAAATTATATGTTTTGTACTAATTCTACTTAGACTATACAAATATTAATTATAATTACAGGTCAAGTAATGGGACAACCATAAAAATGAATGTACAATTTTTTTGAAAATGACCCAAAAACGACCACCATTCGAACTACTTTTTTAAATACTGCCGACCATAGATAATCTATGATCGTCTGTCAAAAGAGGTCCCATTAGCATAGATAATCAAACTCCTTTCTTGATTTCGTTGCCAATAATATATTTTTGGTGGAAAATTATGCCTTTATTGCGAAAAATATAAGCAAACGCAATACTACAGCTACCCTACCTACATTAAAATTGATTTCGATTCCCTTTTCTATTATAATATAAAGTAATATATAGACAAGCGATAGAGTTTTCCTGATATAATTTTTTTTTTAATTTTGGCAAATATAATAAAGTATGGGTTCAAAAGATAACAGTGCAGAAAAAACTCAAGGTCAAGTTTCTGAACGTATCATCACACGTCAAAAGATTGACTATTGACAAACGAATACGAAACTGTTGCCATAATTAAAAAAAAAAAAAAAAAAAAAAAACGAATACGAAATTCGATCTTAAGGTTAACACTTAGAGCTCAATTTAGAAAATTACTGGTAGAATTTGATAAAAATATAAACAAAAACATCAACAAAACTGAAACTAATTCAAAGTACTAACCAAAACAAATGACTGTGCGTTAATTGTTGTAAATTAAATAATATAAATTTAATGTTTTAGTGTTAAAATAATATAGCAGGCTCTTTTGCACAACTTTATATATTGTGAAAAATGGGATCGTCCAGAAAAAATAACAAAGATGAGGGTAGATGTGAAAGATTATTCACAGTTTTATTTGAATCTTACCTTCCATTGCCTTTTCTACTTGTGCCACACATATCGCACATGGTAAGTAACCTTTTTTACTAATTTTACCACAAAATTATTTATTTATTTACCTTAAATAATCGCAAAACTCCCAAATCTTCAAGCAAACCATAATACCGTAACTCTAAACATATTTTATTACGTATTTCTAGGATTTAAACGGAAAAAATGGACGAAATAATCGCCGCTCTGGATTATCCAACGTTAATTCTTCCGAAAAAGTGTACAACACTGGAAACAAATTGTGAAAACTCGGATAATGTGTTAATGAGGTTAAACATCACCACACCAGACACTGAGGGCATCACTTCACATCTCTACGATGGATTTTGTAACCTTAATTTCATAGATTCTTATGATGAGCAACGAGAGATAGAAAGGATGAGAGTTATCAGTCCGGCCATCGAAGCTAATGACATAGAGCAGATGCCTATAACATTATCTGAAGACCACTTGTCCTATCGTTACAATGAGTCTCAAGTGTGGATCGATCCGTCCCGCAGTCCGTACGTGTACAATAATTATAATATGGAACCTCCAGAACGATTTGCATATCGGGAAAATCATATCACAGTGAAGCAACACAATACATACATTACACAAAATGTGTATACGACTAAAGATCAGTCACCTGTACGGAGAAGAAATAGAGAAGATACCCATAAGCCCATACACAACGAAGAGGATAATGATTCGTTCCTGACCGAGGTACTAACTCAAGAAGAAAGATATCACAGAGAAACAGAGCCGAAATCACCGAAGCATCTAGAACATGAGAATAGTGCGTTAATTCAGTTGATGACTACAGGTGTTAAGAAAAAACAGAGGAAAACCATATTGTTAATGGGAAACAATTCCAATTCGGGACAAACAATACAAAATATTTCTTATAATGATCCGATGGTTGCGTGTGCTGAAGCAAATATGCAAGTTACTACTGGTATGTTACTTTTACATTAATTATTTACAAGATTCCTTAAACTAATGTTTTAAGAAAGTTTTGAAAGATTTTATAAGTTTGTCAAATACATAGTTAATATTACATAGTTTTTTTTATCATGCCCACCACTCAACTTATAAAAAATATTATTATAAAAGTTTTCAACCTGTCTCACTGCTGTAAGCAGCAAATCTCTATTCTTTTTTTTTTTTTAATGTGATGAAGTAGAAGACGAGCAAGACGCTCTCCTGATGTTAAGAGATAACGGCTGCCCATAATCAGTACAGTGTTACCTAGGATTTCACAATTATGTGAAATTCTAGGAGCACTGCACCAACGCTTCTTACTCAAGAGTCGTAAGATGTTAAGACTCTTTAGCCCAGTAATTACACTAGCTACAGTGTCCTCCTACCGGAGCACAGTAATGTTTGCACATCACTGCTCAGGCGGTAGAATAACTGGCACTGTTGGGGTACCCACCTAGACGACCTCCTGCAAAAGAAGTCTACCCCTAGTAAAACAACCCCTATTCTTTGCATGTTTCCTAAATATCATATTATGTAACTAGGTAGGTATACAATACAATACAATACTCTTTATTGGGACAAAAAATTACAAAATAGACTTAAAACTAAATAAAAGTACTAATATTAATGTCCACAATGGGCGGCCTTATCGCTTAGAGCGATCTCTTCCAGGCAACCCACTTTGCACGGAAAGTTATAAAAAGTTATAAATAGTATATTATTTTAATCAAATTGTGGTGTAACAGAACCAAAAAATGCTTTTTAAGTTTATTGATACCGTCTAGGTATTCTTCATTGTTAAATTTACTGTTTTATTACAAGCTTTTATTTACTTTCACTTGTCTGTTGTCTGTCTGTCTGTAATCAAATCTTGCAACTTAAATTTGACCCACTTTCCGGTGTCCGATTGAGCTGAAATTTTGCATGCATGCATAAATCGGATGACTATGCAATATTATTATGACATGGAGCTGATCTGATGATGGAGCTGGGAGGTGGTCATAGGAACTCCGTAATAAAACGACGTAACCCCATCGAGTTTGGGCTCATTTGATTCGTCTTGACGAGTACTTTATGGTAATAATAATAAAAGCTTGTTTTTAAAAAGTTTTTTTAAAATTTCACTTGTTTTCAGAGTCATCCCGGAAGAACCCTTCTAAGAAAATATACCAATGTGACAAATGCAAACAAATATTTAATAATATATCTGTTCATGAGCACATGGTCGGAAGCTACTCGAAGACAAAATCCAAGGCTGAAAGTTTCCTATGCATTGAATGCGGACGGAATCTCAAAACTGAAGCTAAATTTGAAAAGCATGTCTTGGGCCACGGTAACCCAGATCTAGAATGCCCCAAGTGCCATAAAGTCTACGCCTCAACCGCTACTTTAAAAGCTCATCAAAAGCTCCACAATCGGAAGTATCATTGCAATAATTGCAAACGTACATTTGAGAAATTAGACGAGTTAAAAGCACATATAAAGAAGGCGCATTTATTATATCTATGTAATCATGATAAATGTGAATTCATGACGGAAAATGCTGCAGAATTTAAAGAGCATAAAAAACAACATCAGGATAAATGTGACGGGTTATACGAAGGCCAAGAAGTCGTTGGTGAAGTGGTGGTCATCACTGAAGAAGATTTAAAGTCCGAATACTTGAACGATAGTGAAAGTCATATGAGTGATAGCAATAATAACAATGATGATGATTTAAGCCAAGACATCGCCGAAGAGGTTTATCAACCTGATGATTTTAATGCAACAGATGATCGTCCGATTCGAAATAGTAAAAAAAAACAGGTCGACTCAACTGAGACTGGGATTGAAAATGAAACAAATGATGATTCAGTTTTAGAAAAAGTTATGTCATCTAAGTTATTTCTGTTGAATTCCAAAATGGCCAGAAAAAGCAGGTGTAATAAGGTAAGATAATCTTTAGAAATATTTTTTCATTGGTCCACAAAAATTTTAAACTGTAAAAATTACCTATAATTTTAAATTGGCGGTCTTACCGCTTAGCCAAATAAAGAAATTGTAAAAGTTCTAAATAGAGATTTTCAGTTTAATATATTTTGACACTTTTTACGGCGAGGTGCTGGCTGTACCCATTAATAAGTAGGTATTTTAAATAGCAGGTAGGTAGACCAGTGCATATTATAAAGATGCACGTATTCGCCAATAGAAATATTCTTCAATTTTTTGTAACCTTCAAGTTGAAAACTTTGTTTGCTTTTTAATTTTTAGTCTGATTTTCTCTCAAAAATTCAGAGATGATAAACATTTTTTCTTTTTTGAAATTTTTTGTTTTGTTACGAATTTATTCCTAAACAAATTGAAATGAAATTTTGTACCAAGGTATTTATTATGTATGTAGAATGTAGGGTAATACGAATATTGTACTTTTAGGCAGCGCGGTATGGGTGTGGTTAGTTTGACATAAAAATCGATTTCGTGATCACAGATTTCAGCCAACATTATTGGAATTATTAATCTTTATTTATATAGTAATAGGCCAAGGTTCGTGTCAAACATTTTAATTGATTTCAGACATGCGAAGTGTGCTGCAAAACGTTCGATCGTATTACAGATCTGAAGCGCCATCTGATCGAACACATCATTCGTTACACACTACTGAAGTCACCTGTCTGCAAAAACGGCATCTTAAAGATGGTATGCGCAGTCTGTCAATCCGTAGCATTCTCAGAACTAAACAAATATAAGGACCATCTACGCGAGCACGCTAAACTAACGCTCTACAAATGCACCATCTGCGATAAAACATTCAGCGATTCCAGCAACTTTTCTAAACACAAGAAAATCCACGGCACTGCCCACTTTCAGTGCGATCTGTGTCAAAGGAAGTTCAACTCTAAGAAAATGATCACCCAGCACATGGAATATCACATGAAATACGATCCTGTTAAATGTAAGTTTTGTCACAAAAAGTTCCATTTCGCCTCCATGCTCAATAAACATGTAAAGTCCAAACATGCTAAATCGTCGTATAATTGCAAAATTTGTTCACAAATTTTTGTTAGTTGTAAGGATAAATGGGATCATGAATGGCTAGTCCACAGTATTAGGAAGAATGTCTTCGATTGTGAGCGGTGTGATTTTAAATGCAGAAAGTATTCGGAGTTAAAAAGACATTGTATTGATATACACAATGCATATATTCCAACTGCATCGAGTTTTAAGAAGAGAGGACGACGTTGATTTCTGAGATTATTTTTTTTTATAGTGGAGGGTTTTTGTTTTTAACCTTTAAGTATGGACGTGAACTTTTTTTAACACAACTGTGGACGTGAAGTCTCACAGGCTACTATATGAACACACATTTTTTTTGGAAATTCAGTATTAAATTGTTTTTAAACTGATTAAATATTAAAGTAACGGGATTAAGCAATAGAATAACGTGCTTAAATAATCAAATTTTACTTCAAAAAATATAAAAAATTAAAGAGACAAAAATTATGGCACTTTTCAGTCTAAATCCACATAGGTTACATTTTTAGGTATTAATTTCAGCCAAAGTCATTTCTATGGCAAAATAAGTATTTTTTCTTAAAATATAATATATAAGAAACCAAAAACGCAAAACACCTATTTCCGGTTTAAAAAATATCAAATTTTGACAATAGTCTAATAACGTAAATTTATTAGCAGTCAGTGCACAAATATCCAGAACTTTGGACACACACAGGTTTGTTGCATCCGACACAAACAGGGGCAGTCATCCTTGTTTTTTTACAGGACAGATTATACTTGCTCTTCTAAAAAAAATCTATATTCTCTTTATTGTGAGACTGAACCAAAGCTCGACAACATCTCACTCACTAAAGAAAGAATAAAATGGAAAATTTAAAATGAATTTTCGAAAGATGGATATTCTGGACTAAATGTTTATCCTCCAGGGCCCTGAAAAGAACACGTGCTGAAATAAAAAAAATAGAGCCACCTGTTTTATTGTTTTTTGACATTTTGTCCTTAAAAACACTAAAATAAATATAATCGCCCCTACAAAATACATTGTAGGGCAACTATGGACGTGTAGCCTGACAGGCTCCGGTCAATTTTTTGCTGGTCATAACTCATGTGATATTTATCGGAAGATGCTACCTTCTCTCTTTTTAGTAGTTTTACAACTAAAACAAAAGCTACTGAGCAGCTCAATCACGGAAAGTGAGGGGAAATAGGTGAAACTAAGAAAACGGAAACATCGAGTAGCCTGTGAGGCTCCACGTCCATACTTAAAGGTTAAGGCTGTTCCTTTCCGCGTTTGTCGCTGTAAGTTTTTGAGTTTTCTGTAAAATAAGAGAGATTAGATGAGATTAGATTAGATAATATATTATATTTTTTAGTTTTAAGAAGAGAGGACTACGTTGATTTCTGAGATTTTATTTTTTTATGGTGGAGGGTTTTTAAGGCTGTTCCTTTCCGCGTTTGTCGCTGTAAGTTTTTGAGTTTTCTGTAAAAGAAGTATAATTAGATTGGTTAAATATTATATTTTTTAGTTTATCAACATTAGTTGATTGGTTTACAAAATTGTTTTAAATTATTGCAAAAGATACATTCGTTTTGTTGATGAAAAATGTAAGATTAAATCATTTTTGGAAGAAATTATTTATACTTTTTTATATTATGAAATCACTCTTTCTAAAAAGTTTATATTTATAGCCAATGCATTTGTTTACCTTTTTATGTATTGAATAGTATTCTAAAAGTATGTATATTGTATCGTTAAAACGTAATATGAATTAATTAGTAACAAATTATGAAGACTGAGTTGAAAATTAAAAGTCTGTTTTGAATTAGTTAATATAATTTGTAACGTAGATAAATTAACCTAATAAAGTATTTCAAAATTGTTAACTAGGTGTTATTAAAAAGGAAAAAGTGCCATTACAGCATAATAATTTATTGATTTACATTGTTAAAGTTTATGTCATGATATAAAAGGACATGAATAAAAATGAACTACCTACTTATTATGTCTTCCCTATCAAAAATACAAGTAATACCAAATTTTGTATTAATTAGATAGGTACTCGAAATTTTAATGAATTAGGTATTCGCCTGGTTGAGGTAATCTCAAAAAAATTAAACGTGGGTATCACTACATAGCATAAAATAAAGTAGCTTCCCGCGCCTGTCTGTCCCTATGAATAGAATAGAATAGAAAATACTTTATTGTGACACCACAGAAACATACAGAACAGAAACAGATACTGAAACTTAGAACTAAAACAATTTATAATATAAAAGTGTAACAAATGGCGGTTTATGTATGCTTATATCTTTAAAACTACGCAACGGATTTTGATGCGGTTTTTATTAAAAGATAGAGTGATTCAAGAGGAAGACTACTTGCATAATATAGTAGATGAATACATACTGATAATTTTGTATTAAGCGACGACGAAGTGCGCGCGGTTGGGTCCACTAGTATAATAATAATATAGATAAAGCAAAAAAAAAAGAAGAAAAAAAAAAAAAAAGTATAGTAGTAAAGTAGTAGTTAGTTTCTAAATTCGTCTCTTAGGTAAGCTATTAAGGTAAACCACTCGGGGAGTATGATCTCACTATATTTTGTTTACCTGTTAACTTGTGTATTGTTATCAGTCATGTCTGTATGACTAGTGTTATCAGTTATATCAAAATAAAAGCACAACGTACGGGTATTTATACTTTTGGAATCATTGACTTTGTTATATATTAAGTTTTTGTTTCTTTATGTACCTAAATAAATATTTGTAAAAAAAATTGTTTTATTTGAATAAATATTCCACTAATATCATAAACTGGCTGCGCTCGCCAATGGGAACCCTGTGTGTGTGTGTGTGTGTGTGTGTTTTTTAGCAATATAAGATATAACTAAATTACTTATAAGGCTAGATTGGTAATATATTGTTATACTTATCGATATTGTAAGTGTATCATACAAAAAAGCCCTGTTTTATAGTAGGATAGGCAAGTATAGAAATCCTAAAGTACTCACCAATATTTCGAAACGGCTAAAGCGGTTTGACTTGAAAGATTATATCCTATTATAACGCTGGCTTTTTATCCCTTATAAGAGTTTCCATAGTCATAGGATACAATTTTATAAATGAGGTGTAGCTAGTGTACAAAATTACTTAGGCATAGTTAGAGACTAGATAATAGACTGACTAGATAATAGACCAATACCTATGTAACTCGTAACTAATTGAACCAGTATATATATATATATATATATATATATATATATATATATATATATATATATATATATATATATATATATATATATATATATATATATAGGCAATAGTTAGGTACATCCAGGTATTTGGGGCACTAGGCTGTAAGCTGTAACTGAAGCCCCTGGTATCCAGTGCTATATCGATCGCCGAGACCTAGATAACTATTATATTATTATTGTAAACCAAAGCGTTATTCAACGAATGGCGTTTCATGTCTCCATTACGAGATAGAGGCCCGTATTTGAGTGTTGAATCATATTAAAATATTAATCACACATATACTACTGATACCTATTACAAATGCGAGGGCATGGATGTGTTTGTTAACGCTTCACGCCTTATCAGCTAGAGCGATTAAGCTGAAATTTGGTATGCAGATAACTTATACCCTGGTACAACACCCTGTGTGTTATTCCAGAATGTAAGCTAACTTTTTAGAAGTTTTCAGTGGGTATAACCGCCGGGTATAATAATATAAAAGCAAAAGATGATATGTTTTCATGTTTGTTACTATATCACGCCTAAACAAATAAGTATGTATATTGAACTGTAATTTGACATGCCGGTAGCTTAGTGCATAGGCCTAACTTATAATGTAGGTAGGTAATTTCAGCTAGTAAGACGGCTTTGTCGCTAGTTCTGCTTATATAAAATTGCAGTCAACAAAAACAGTAGCAGTTCCTAGATCGTGTGGAATGTATATGTCACCGGAAAATAACAAGATTCGTAACTACGAAAGTTTATAAATTACCACAACGCGCGAGCCGAGCGAGCGAAGCGAGCGTGCCGCGGCAGCGGCCGGCGAAGCGCCAGATACGAGTTTATTTTTGATACCTAAATGATTTATATTTGTAGATATCCAGAGAGTTCATGACGCGTCCATGTCTCTGAACATCTACAGATAAAAAATATTCAGTAAAAAAAAAACTCGTATCTGGCGCTTCGCCGGCCGCTACCGCGGAACACTCGCTTCGCTCGCTCGGCTCGCGCGTTGTGGTCACTGTTCAAACCTAACCTAACCAACTGTTTTCGCTTTTTGGTCATGGCCACTTCAAAACTTTCGTAGCTCTATGGTATTAACACTTATAATTTTACGAGTGAGTTCAGTAAGTTTATCAATTTACGAAAATGTGGGCGTAAAATAATACAATCTATCTCTCGTTTGGAATCCTACGAAAGTTTATAAATTTCCTAAGAAATTTTAGGAAATTTATAAACTTGTTATTTTCCGGCGACATATATAAACTTTAGAGATGAACATTTGGTTTATAGCAGGGCATAGCTGTGACGCAATGGTGGTGGAATTAGTGGCGTGGTGGTACTTCATGATGTAAACATACTCTGGTATTGCCAGATATGTAGTTGAAATACCATTAAAAGTGTAGAAAATAGTTCAATATGAACGAAGTCATTAGAATTGAAAGGGAGTCTAACTTGGCACAAGAGTGGGTAACTAGAATAATCTACAAGGGATAAATAATGCACAGGGTCTCGAATTTCTAAGCGTTGGCCCACGTTGACGCGCGGGCGCGGGCGCGAAATATCAAACATACGACGTGCTATGAAAGTGTTCATGTACAAACGCACGTGCGGTGCAAGCATGCCGCGCCCGCGCCTGCGCATTCACGTGAACAAGCCCTAAAACTTGAATTTAACGAGATATGACCAAAAGATTAGGACACTCAATCCTGATGCGCCGCTAAATACGAATATTTTCAAAAGTATTGACCCTAGGATTATAATTTTTAGTTCAGGAGTTAGTAAAAAATTTCTAAAAACTTTTGGAAAATTTTCAAACCAATAGAATGTGCCGTTACAGATTTATAACGGTTTAACTAGGACACTCAGTTCTTACGCCGTAAGAACTGAGTGTCCTGCTAAATATGGGTTTATTGGAATAAATACATAAAAATAACATTATCATCTTGTAGTCTGACCCTCAAAACAATTTCTAAAAGAGAAACTATGTCGAAAAAGCTTACCCTTTTAAAATAAATGAAAGATTTCATTTTTACGAAACGTCTGTACTGAGTGTCTTTTATTTTTGAAAAAAAGGTCAAATAGTAGTTTTAGAAATTTGGCACTTGGTGCAAAAGTTTTTACTAATTGAATACTAAAACATGATATATAATTTGTTTTTCTAAATTGTATATTTTTAGAGTAAATCCACTTTTTGCGGTTTTCTGTGTCTTTTTTTTTCGAGGTTGAGCAAAATTGATGAAATTCACAGGGGAGTTAGTAAAAAATTAATAAAAACTTTTGTAGTAAGTGGCGAATTTCTAAAACTTAAATTAATTTTTTTATGAGCAAAATACTAGGACACTCAATCCTTACGTTTTAAAAAAGTGAAAATCCTCGATAACTCGGTGACTTTTTTTTTCAGGATCTTTTTTCCAAGAGTTAGTAAAGAGTTTCTAAAAACTTTGTAAAAAAAAAATATACAGGCTAACACGTGGTGTTACCGAGTTATAGCGAACTGAGTGTCCTAGTCTGTCCTAGTTAAACGGCTCTACAGACAAAATTAAACCTCGTAGATAAAAACAACTTAGATCCACGAGTTTAACTAATTTTTTACTAACTCTGGATATAAAATTCATTTTTGTAAGTTTTATATTTTTTGAGAAAAACCACATTTTCATGTTTTTCACTGTGTCCCATTTTTTTCAAAATAAAAAAATGTTTTTTTTCAGGAGAGTTAGTAAAACATGTGGCCCATTTCCGATTGTTTTTGAATTTAAAGAACCAGGGTTTTGTAGGAATTGATGGTTGGAGGTTGCCATAAAATTTGCCTTTAAGAGATTTTGATTTGTGCCAAAACATTTCCCAATTTTTTAACAAATTTTGTTGACAAGATGAAGCAAGGTCTGATGGATGAATTTTAAAATGGTCTAAATTCCCAATATTTGCTGCCTGTTTAGCACATGAATCCACTGACTCATTTCCTGGAATCCCCATGTGTCCCGGAATCCATGCCAGAACAACATTAATACCACTTTCATGACACTTATGTAATGTTTCCTTGATTTTAAAAATAATAGGAGTTCTATTCCTAGTTTTAAATGGGTTAGCTAGGATAGCCTCTAAACAACTCCTAGAGTCTGAAAAAAATATGGTTTTATCTAATTTATGGGACCATATATAGAGTATAGCTTCTAAAATTGCTATTGCTTCTCCAGTAAAGACAGTTGTAAGTGGAGGACATTTAAAACTCAAAATAACTTTATACCTAGGAATCCAGACGGCAGACCCTGTGTCACTATCCAAAGTCATTTTCGATGCATCTGTATATATAGTAAGCCAACCGTCCCAGTCATTGTAAATTATTTTTTTAAATGCTGTTTGGGCATCCTCTGTGTTTTTAGTAATGCCAAAATCAAGTATTATTTTAGGGGTATATATTTTCAATAACAAAAATTCATTCCGAGCACAAAATGTTTTGAACAACTGTCATAATCACCGATGATACCATTCCCACAATTTTTTTTCTTCTACAAAATCTTTTACATTTTTTTAATTTAATAAATAATAATATCTGTGCGCAAAAAAATACAAAAATATCATTTATAATATTAATTCATTGAATTTTGAGAATAATATAAACTCAAGCTATTTTATATAAAGAAATCTTTTTCTTTTGACAGATCTTCCATTACTTAATCTTTTTTTTGGTGTGGAAACTCATTTGTTTACAAAAAGGATTCTCCTTGTTCAATCCGAGTATAGGTGTATTATGTGTGTGTGTGTGTGTGTGTGTGTGTGTGTGTGTGTGTGTGTGTGCGTGCGTGCGTGCGTGCGTGCGTGCGTGCGTGCGTGCGTGCGTGCGTGCGTGCGTGCGTGCGTGCGTGCGTGCGTGCGTGCGTGCGTGCGTGCGTGCGTGCGTGCGTGCGTGCGTGCGTGCGTGCGTGCGTGCGTGCGTGCGTGCGTGCGTGCGTGCGTGCGTGCGTGCGTGCGTGCGTGCGTGCGTGCGTGCGTGCGTGCGTGTGTGTGTGTGTGTGTGTGTGTGTATGTGCGTGTGTGAGAGTGTGTTAATTCTGTGTGCAAAAGTTGATCTTCCCAAAGTCAGCAGCCTCGTAAAAGTTGGGCACCGGGAGTCGGGAGGCAGCCAAGTGTTTGAACGTGTATGTTATCAGAGAGAAAGTATTGCCAACAAATTAAATAGTAGTCAGTTGAATAATAGTGCCTAGGTATAAGAATACCTTTATTCATGGTGAGAACAACTCACGGCTTTATTCATTTAGCTCGCTCCGTAAAACAGATACGCTCAGTGAATCTAATTAACCGCTATAAATCAGTAACAACACATGTAAGCCTGTTGGTTTTTTTTGTAAAAGTTTTTAGAAATTCGTTACTAACTACTGAAAAGAATATCCGAAGAAAAAAGTTGATATTTATCGAGATATCGAGGTTTTTCATGTTTTTCGAGCGTCTGGACTGTAGTTATTTGATCATAAAAAGAATAATTTTAGTTTTAGAAATTCGACACCTAGTGCAAACGTTGTAACTAATGTTTTACTAACTCTCCTGAAAAAATCATTTTTTTATTTTGAAAAAAATGGGACACTGAAAAACATGAAAATGTGGTTTTTCCAGTGGCGGATTTGCCCTAAGGCCCAGTAAGTAGGCCCGGGCCTAGGGCGGCCAGATATTAGGGGCGGCCAATCGTGACAAAAAATCACTGATGACAAGAAATAACTAAAAGTAGGTAAATATTTTAAAGGCTTCAGGGGGCATGGCTTTTTTCGGCGGCTCTGCTATAATAAGAATATTTAATTTTCTCACCGCTCAGAACACATCTTTTGTAGCCTGAAATACCAATTTTTCTAGGCGCTCGCAGCAAGCTGCTCGCGCAGTTATAACAAGTATCTAAATTATTTAATTTTCTCACCGCTCAGCACGAGCTAGTCGCACACCTTTTGTGGTTTGATATACAAAGTTTTTACAGCACTCACAGCTAGCTGCTCGCGCGATTATAAATTGGATATTATTAAATTTTTTCAGCACTCAGACGAGGTAATCGACTCAGAACGAGCTAATTGCATGTCTTTTGTAGTCTAAAACATATTTTTTTCTCGGCGCTCGCGCATTACAAGGTTTTTAAAATTTTATACTACTCGGAACGAGTTTTAACGCACATGTTCTTGTCAGAGACATAACATTTCCTCTTTTAGAGATTCAAAATTGTAGGTAACCTCAACGTTGAAATGGACAAACCTACCTTGTTCCCATGAAAAAATCCTGGATTCTCCACTGTATAGGGAGTAAGTAGGAGTAGACACATTATATAGACGTAGGTGCAGGTATTACATGGACTGGGGCCTAGGGCGGCCAACACTGTAAATCCGCCACTGGGTTTTTCTCAAAAAATATAAAACTTACAAAAATGAATTTTTTATCCAGAGCTAGTAAAAAATTAGTAAAACTCGTGGATCTAAGTTGTTTTTATCTACGAGGTTTAGTTTTATCTGTAGAGCCGTTTAACTAAGACACTCAGTTCTTACGCTCAGTGAAACTAATTAAACCGCTATAACTCAGTAACACCACGTGTTAGTCAGTATATTTTTTTTTACAAAGTTTTTAGAAATTCTTTACTAACTCTACAAAAAAAAAAAGGTAGCACTCCGGGAGTGCCGGCAGAAGTGAAAACTTCAATATTAACGTTGTGTTTAATTATAAGTATAAAAGTACTATCATTTATGAGGTAGAATATACAATGTTTATTTATTGCGCTATCGTACACACATATGACAATTTATATGTTGTTATTTATAATATTATATCGTTATTTATATATTACATTAAATTTTATCTCTCAGAAAAATCAACTTCCATCCATAATTTCGACGACTTTTACACCATCAACAGAGCAGCACACTCAGGCACGGTAGAAAGAGTGGGAGATACTAGTTCCTCTCCCTTCCCCTCGATCTTACGCTTTTTCGATCAGCATCACGTGACCCTGACGCGAGTTTTAAAGTTTTTACCCACACAAAAAAGTGCTCAGCGCCGCTAAAGAAGTTTTCACTTCAAAAATCCTGAAAAAAAAAGTTAATACTCACCGAGATATCGAGGATTTTTTACTTTTACTTTTTTAAAACGTAAGGATTGAGTGTCCTAGTATTTTGCTCATAAAAAAATTAATTTAAGTTTTAGAAATTCGCCACTTACTACAAAAGTTTTCACAAATTTTTTACTAACTCCCCTGTGAATTTCATCAATTTTGCTCAACCTCGAAAAAAAAAAGACACACAGACACAGAAAACCGCAAAAAGTGGATTTACTCTAAAAATATACAATTTAGAAAAACAAATTGTCACTACTGTCTTTTATTTTTGAAAAAAAAAGGGTCCAATAGTAGTTTTAGAAATTTGGCACTTGGTGCAAAAGTTTTTACTAATTGAATAGGTACTAAAACATGATATATAATTTGTTTTTCTAAATTGTATATTTTTAGAGTAAATCCACTTTTTGCGGTTCTCGGTTTTTGGTTGCACAGACGTTTTAAAAATGAAATCTTTCATTTATTTTAAAAGGGTAAGCTTTTTCGACATAGTTTCTCTTTTAGAAATTGTTTTGAGGGTCAGACTACAAGATGATAATGTTATTACAAGCTTTATATTACTTTCACCTGTCTGTTGTCTGTCTGTCTGTAATCAAATCTTGCAAGTTTAATTTGACCCACTTCCCGGTTTCCAATTGAGCTGAAAATTTGCATGCGTGTGTAAATCGGATGACAATGCAATATTTTTATGACATCGAGCTGATCTGATGATGGAGCTGGAAGGTGGCCATAGGAACTATGTCATAAAACAACGCAACCCCATCGAGTTTGGGCTCATTTGATTCGTCTTGACGAGTACTTTATGATACAAGACGATAATAATAATTAAAGCTTGTTTTTAAAAAGTATTTTTAAAATTTCACTTGTTTTTATGTATTTATTCCAATAAACCCATATTTAGCAGGACACTAGACTAGACACCGAGTGTCCTAGTTAAACCGTTAAATCTGTAACGGCACATTCTATTGATTTGAAAATTTCCCAAAAGTTTTTAGGAATTTTTTACTAACTCCTGAACTAAAAATTATAATCCTAGGGTCAATACTTTTGAAAATATTCGTATTTAGCGGCGCATCAGGATTGAGTGTCCTAATCTTTTGGTCATATCTCGTTCAATTCAAGTTTTAGAAATTCGAGACCCTGTGCATTATTTTTTACTATGTTTTTACTAACTCCCCTGTTAATTTCAGATTTTTTACTGATACTTCAAAAAAAGACAGTGCAGATGCACACGGATAAAGGATAAGGATAGTGAAAAATTACTGACCTAAAATAAAAACAACAATTATGTACAAAAATCTCTAATCGAGATTTATTTTTATATTTTTTATAAAATTTAATAATAAATAACGGTTTAACTAATTCCTCGATGAATACATACATTTTAATGGAATATAAAAGCTCTGTGTTCTCATCTATTTCTAAAATATAATTATGATGTATGTAGGCAACCACATAATAACGGATTACGGTATAATAACGGTTCTCTACTAGGAATAGTACACAGTAAAGATAAGTGGCGCTTTTTTTTCAAGAGTTTATTTACATACATAATATGATGTATTATAAGCAATAAAGTTAGTGAACTCAGTAGCGATTCCAGTAAACGTACGGCAAGTGGGACAGTGCCACTTGCAATGTGACCAGCCTACGTCGCACCGCGCCGCGCTCGCGCCTTACATTCGTCTAGTCTAAGGCATTCGCTCGCCTCTTTATGATCATAACACACGATTCACACTTCCGTTACTGTTACGCTAACAGAGTCTATAATAAAATTATAAAATATCTATTAAAAGAACTTACAAGATTAAAAAATAAGTTCATTAAACCAGAATCAATAAAACAAACAATTTGTATAACAAAGGTATGATTAAAAACTGCATGTTTGAACGGTAGCCAGTAAAACGATTTAGTCTAATTCATATGTGCCTAAAAATAAAATTTTGAAATCATCGTTGTTACACAGAAGGCAAAACCATTTTAATGGGATTAAAAAATATATATAGTACTATAAATATTACATTACATTGAGTATGATTATAATTTTGCTGGATATCTATACATATTTCCAAGCAGGGAAGAAGTCACAAAGGCAAAATATTATGATATTTTTATTATTAAGTAATTCAAACCAAAAATAAAAAAAAAAAAACAAAGGATTATTTGTGTGCAGGGTAAACCAATATCATGTCTCATAGTACATACCTACCTAAAATGTATTTTATGCATTCATCGTTTAAAAGGAGTCTTCTATACAAAACAATTTTCTCGTATTAAAATATATATATTATAGTACTATAAATATTACATTATTAGTACTTGGGTATGTGTTAAATTTCATTGGCTTTATACATTTTAGTCTACGCACGGAACAAGTTTCAAAAAGTTAAGCGATTTGGTTTCAAACCCAAGGGGTGAACAATGGAAACCTATGACACTGAACCATCCACGACTAAAGAAAACAACGTACAGGGAACCTGTATTAATATATACACCAAGGTACATCAATATGTTTCATTAACATTATAAATATAGTCTGGCTTCAGTGGGTCTTAAACCATTCATCCCTTGTCATTCTGCGATATCATATCCAACCAATTCATGTATAAATATATGTTTCATACAGTTTTGCTCTCCTTGATGAGATTTTGCTTGTTCACTACTAACTTTAATGTATATAACTATAAAGCTGTTATAAAAATAATTCAAAAATAATATTTATATATAACATTTGCTGAACAAAACAACAAACATGCAAATATTATTACTATTTAGTATTTATTATAATTTTTCTTAACTTATTGCTTTTATTTCATTCAGTTTATAGTCGATGGTACATAACATGTTGTATATATGTGTGTTTGGATAAAATAAAGCATGATAATATAACTAACAGGACCAACTAATATTAAAATTTTTCACGCAATACGATAGAGAATGATAAAAATACAATGAGTTCTATTGAACCTATCTAAATCAATAATTCCATGGAGCTCACAATTACAATTTCTTATCATGGATACATCATACAAAAATATCGTAAATTGTAACTAATCGATAACATAGACAACCTTTTTAAAATAAAACATAAATATAGAGAAATGTACAGCCAAATTAAAATAATGATTAAAAGCCCATGCTTAAAAACTGCGATAAGCAAATTTGGATAAATTCATTTTTATTTATCGAGTTTTTTTGTGTAAATAATATGGGTCTGTATATTATGTCTTTACAGGGGGAAATACTAGACTTAAGAAAACTCTACTTAGTTAAAAATTAAAATATGCACAAGTCTGCAGATAGAACAGTGTTCACATGACGTTAATACCATCTGCTAATAATATAAATCTACATTGATTTTATCCTTTTCACAATATATATAGATCAGTATCTATGGCGACTATCAGTATAGTCGCCATATTGAATATAGAGTAGGTCTTGTCTATGATTAAAACAGATGACGCATGAGTGAAAAAGGTGTAAATGGCCTATATCATAGTAAAAAAATCAGAAACGTAATCAAACTAACCCATTTCATAGTGGGAAAAATATAAATGTATAAGTACATAATATAAATGTACACTGTGTACATAACTTAAGACCCTTTAACCGCTGACTTTATATCATTTGGCGTGCCCCTAAAAATAAACACCTACAACAGACGCAATCTGCAATAATTTTAATATACAAAAAGAGCAGTTTTCGGTCGTAAATAAACATACGATCCAACCGCGACATGAAGTTTTTACAGATAAGTCAGACGGTTAAAGGGTGACCGCGAATTTGGACTTAAAATTATCTAAGTAAAGTTTTGGGTGTCTAGTACTCCACGTAAAGACATTGAACGGATGGTGTGTGTACGTGTGTGTTTAGTATATAAAAATGTAGAGTATATTGTATTGGTTGGTGTCTGTGTAGTGACGGCGATGGTGGTGCGTAGAGGCGGCGGAAGCGGAAGCACGCGGCGGCGGTCGCGGCGTGTGAGCCCGCTCCGACGTCACAGACCAACGTCAGTCTTCGCTGCAAGAGTCCTCGTTGTCCGCCTCTTTGATGTTCGTGAAAAACGACGTCAGCGCCATCATCATCACACCTACAAACAACATTTTTATTATTAACAATGCGAACAAGAATAATCTCCCAACTCGAACTACACACAAAAACACTTGCTTGCACTATACCATAAAACTAATGTAATACAACACATAACAAAAATACGCCTGCATAACTTTCGAAGTTTAAAGAAAGCAACGCGCACTAAAGCGGTTCGCATTATCCGCTTGTAGTGTGTTAGTTCACATATAATATACACAGGCAGATTTATGTTATGTGATGCGTTGCGGTGCGGCCCGCTGTCGTTTGTGACAGCCTTAATAGCGCGCGTCACACTTGAAAATGGCTGACGTCTGCGTCTGCGCAGAACTCCTCGCGTCGCACCTTATTTATTGAGATCCGAAAATTTGTCACTGCGCATCTACGTCATGCGTGTTGCACACTTATACACTACTGTTTATGTGTTGGTGTGTGCAAGTACAAGTGTGGGTTTACTACGGATACCTCATTTCTTAGTTTAGTTAACTCAGTAGAGCAGCTTATCTAATGGATATTCATTTAATTATAGTAATGGATGTCAGTTTAATTACAATTAACAAAATGAAGAAAAATCTATCCCTCCAAATGGTTATATATTACATGAGTATGATAACATAATTTGTTACGAATTAAACATACCTTTGCCTTCTGGCTCCTTATCAGATTTTTCCCATGATAAAAATCCATCTAACGAAATTAAGTATTGTTCATGTAAATATTGGAATATCTCTAGTGTTAACCCTGGAAAAGAAAAAAAAAAGTATTACTATAAAAGTTTCGTCGGAAATCAAGACGAAATTTATATCAATCAAATGGAGTATACAAATGTTTTCATGACATAATATCTTACCTTGTGGGTGCTCTAGCCTATGTATTAAGTGCTGAATGCCAAATAAGCAGCTGGCTTCTCTGACCTCCTTTGACTCGCCGAATTCATTAATAAGGCTAGCATATTTGCCCATACGATCCTGGTTGAAATGAGGCACGTCGCGGCTCTCATTGCCATACAATGCGTGCTCGCAAATCGCCTGGATTAGTGCACGCATGAACCAGTCTTCATTAGAGGCCTTGCCAAGTTTGTCCTGAAATATTTCTTACTATATAAACGCTATTACAAAAAGGAGTGATAAACATTATAAAAGAATCTTTGGAAAATTGTTTGGAATGCATTTCATTGGTTGATAAACCGAATTGATTAATCCGAAGTTTGAATTTGATTGGTTAATGAATTTGCTCTTCTGATGAATGGAGTTTATCAGTTGATGTGAATAGATTGTATTGGTTGATCAAAAAGCATTATGCCACACATTCAACAGAATTGTTAATCATATTCTGATTATATCAGAGATAGTGTTGTAAGATATAAAATGAAAAGCTTATGTATTTACTGACCTGTACCCAGCCTTTTATGCAGTCGCAATTTTCATCAGTATTCATAAGTTGAAGCAATCTGCTTTGAGTCTCAGCCGGGGTTAATATCTTTTTAGATTCATCGGTAGCATTTGCACCTGATCCCTCGAGGAATTCGAATTTGTTATCTTGTATCCACTTCGCCACCTAAACATTTTAAATAATGGTGAAAACAAAGGAAATGTTGCTGCTATACAAAGGCATTGAAAGACTGTGAAAAAAGTAATATAATATCTCATATTATGCAACATTCACAAATAAAACTACTATTTGACTTATATTTTAAATTGATTATATTATAAAAAAGATTATATTAATACGCCATAAATTAAACCGACCTGGTCCTCCTTCATCCATTTGATGAATTCCAATCCAGATTCTTGCCATTTAGTTTTAACGAAAGTAGGTCCCATACTTTCATTCATATTTGAAATAATAGCTTTGAGTAAAAGATGCCCTTGATTGGCACCAATTATACTCTCGCAAAGACTAAATGTTTGTACAAATGTGATATGCTGGAAATAAAAAAAGTATTACAGCTTCTGTTACGAATCAGAGTTAAGTTTGTCATATCATTATCTTCAGAGGTTATCACTGAGGACATTTCGAGATAAAACGGGAATTTTCCAATATGACTATTGAGTTACCATTGGTCCCATTACATATGATCACATAAAATAAGGTTGAAATTACCTTCTTTTCAATATGTGGTGCAACAATTTTGCCTAAGTATTCATACAACATTGGAATATCAATATACAGGTCAGGAGCGAATTCAAATGTCTCCTTTAGCCCAGCTAAGAAATTATCAGCAGATATTGTGTTTGTCGAGACCAGATGCAGCAATGATTTTGCTATTATTCCAACTTGGTTTGCATTCCTGAAAAGAAAATGACGATTAGGATTTACGAGATTATTACTTAGCCATGACGATATCAATAATAAAGAACTAATGTTGGTAAAATTAGGTATACGGTCTAGTTTCACAAACTTTGTTATGACATTGCATAATACAGTGAAATTTGAAAGTGTTTATTAGGTACTAGCTGCGCCCAGCGGGTTTACCCGGAGTACTTATGTAGCCTAGGTGTTATTCCAAGGTCTAAGTTAACTCTATACAAAATTTCAGCTCAATCGGTCCACCCGTTTAGGCGTGAAAGAGTAACAAACATCCAGATATCTCGAGATCCATTCTTACGAACTTTCACGTTTATAATATTAGTAAGATATAGATTGCACCATCTACAATGACGTTGAAAATGAAACAGCTTCGTCATCCTGAAAGGCACATCTGAGTCGACTTACTTCTCAAGGATGACGTTGAAGATCTCTCCAATAACAGCAGCATGGTACTGCGGCTCGAACAGCTGTTTGACATCGGCAGCGAACTCTTCGATGTCGTTGTTCAGTATGCATTGATCGACGGTGGATTTGACGGATTTCCTCTTCTTGTCATCAGTGAGTGGTTCTTGTGGGGCAGAGGGCGCGGGCGGGGCTGGAGCCTCGGTGGTCGCGGGCGGTGTCGGTGGAGCGCTCGACTGACTTCTAGTGCCAGAGTTAGACCGCGCAACGCCTACTGAACCAGAACGGTTGCCACCGCCAGACACTGTCGTACAAAACATACGCATTAATCTCTTGTTACGGGATCATTATAAGATTCTATTTAAGATGTGAAAAAAAGAAATACGGACTCCAGTATCGAGGACATTAACACTTCCAACTTTTTGCGCTTTAAAGTAATCAAATCAAAGTCAAGGCATGATTATCTACTAATGCCATCAAGTCATACTCAAAGTAAGTTCTAGTCATGAGTAAGTACTAAAAGCAAATTTTACCATAACTTAATGAAGTTCAAGCGATGAAGTTTGTAGGCAACAAAAGGGTAAATTTGAATAAAAAAGTATAAAATAACAACAAAAACACATTACTCACTGAAGTCTCCTCTAGAACTGAAGGTAGACCTTTCAATAGATGCTCCCTTTGGCGACGCGTGATAGCTTGGAGTCATATCACGATTAGCTGGAAAATTAACTTCATTGTATACTCGTAACTTAACCAATAAATAATACTTTCCTTTTTCAAATTCATTAGGAACTTGTATAACTTACCTCTAAGCGTGCTTGGGTCAGTTTGCACATTCTCCAAAACACTGTACATATTTTTACTAAGACTTATTAGAGAGTTACTAGAAGCTTGAGCTTGAGTCTTTGTGCCCGATCCATGGTTCCAAGCAGATTGGTGCGGAGCCAATTTTATATTGTTCAAATTCTGAAAACAAATAAACAATAACTCATCTTATACTTTTTATGTGATATTCCTGCTCATTACAACCATAGTATTGACCTGTTAAAGAAAATACTGGGACTGCATTTCAAAGTCCTAAGCAACTGACATACGCTAGTTATTGTGAAGTCTCGTAGTCATTTCCTAGACAACTTTTCAGTCAGTCACGCTTTCTTTTTGTTATATATTTGGATATTACATTATTCATTCATTGTCTTACAATAGAGCAAGAAAAATTTAGTATGTACTACGTAAAACCGGTAGAAAACCATCATCACTCATAATTTATCTTGAACTGATAACGCTGATACGAGAATATAATCACTGCAAGATGTTTCATATTACAAAGTGTACATCGTGAAAAGTTAATGATTCGCTGATATGGTCCAGTCCAACATCATAATTCATTATCATATTTAAAAAAATGTGATATGGTCAACCGCAATATGAACAATTCGATTTATTATTGAACCTACGAATAAATATTTAATAGCCGGGAAATGTAACTGAACTAAAAATAGTACTAACAAAAATGTGTGTACAAATAGGCGGGGATTAAAAATCGTACACGCTTGCGAACCAATCCTTTATATCATATATTTAATCATGTCTATTAGTAACCTGCCGATCCATGCGTTCTGCAAATTCACTTGGCTTCACATAGACCCACTTTTTCGGTGGAATTAGTTCCTTACTTATGTAATAAACTTTGTCATAAATGTTTTATTCAAGTGATTGACATGGCTGATTAACTTAACGATCTATCAACGCACAGCTCAAACCGCATTCTTCAGGCTGGTAAAACCGCGAGCATATTATGTTAGTTTATTAATACATTGTGTACTTCATAAAATGTCCTAATCTTGTCTCAATATTGAAAAGTGGATGAACATTTGTATGTTACTGTAGGTACCCTATTTTTTCGCATAAATTTTTTGGCATAATTTTACATGGCATACCTTCACTTATCCTAATAATAGTTACGCATAATATTAATTTGGGATAATTATTTACAGCATAACTACTATTAAAGCATTATATTTGTTAATCCTAAATATTCTGTTTATGCATAATTTTTATAAGCATAATAATTAGGTAATCGCCGAATAATGCACTCAGGGAAAATATGTACGTGAAAATAACATAATAGGTACCCACTAAAAATACTTTACGTATGTAGAACGAAACATATTGGCAGCATAAAGGTCGCCCAAGGGCCACCCCCACACCCCAACCTACCATACCATTACGCTATGGTACCCAAGTGATATTTTTGTTATATCTAATAACTACTATGTAGATATGGAAAATATTACGTATAATTGTAAATTGTAATTTTTTGTCGCAATAAAGAGTATTCTTATCTTATAATGATCTAAATTGTGTTTGTTTATGCTTTCTTTGTCTTATGTCTAATAGTTATAATGATTTAGATTAATAAAATAGAATGGAAATCAAAATTGTTAACAACAATATTTATTCTTACTGAAATAGTATGCCAATAGACGATTATGCCAAAATAAAATTATGTCAAAAAATGTATGCCTAATTAAATTATGCCAAAATATATGCGATAAAAAGGGGTCCCGTTATTGTATGTTATTCCTAACTTCATAATAGGTACTGCCTATCAGTAATGGTGATTATACTAAGTCCTTATCAGCAAAAGATCCCAGAGTTCAATGTTTTAAACTCTAAACCTCGCCTCGCACAAAACGTTAATAGCAACAAGTTATTTGATGTACTAAAAAGTTATTTAATAACAAGCATTTATTTAGATAGATCATTATATTTAATTTCTATTAGTACCTATTTAATTTCTTCTCCATTCTTTTCATATACATACTTTCCGAATGGGCGTAATTACTGTAAATTTTTATAAAAATTTACATTTACAAGGCCTTCTTGAATGACGTCACGCGCTTAGGAACGATTCGCAATTCTATCATAACTGTCAATATTCATCATAGAACAAAAAATGGTTTATTTATCTACAAAGCTACATTTATACTAAAAACGCCACGATCTTCCAGGTATGACAGACTAGAATAATATAATAAAAATTGTAAAATACGAACCTTTTGGCCAACCGCCTTTAGCTTGGAAGTATCAACAGGGAAATTAGTAGTCCTGGTAGTTGTTTTCCAGGCATTATCCATGTAGTTAGAGTTTTGCCTACGATTATCGCCGCCCCGTTTGCCGCGGTTGCCATCTTCACGGCGGAATCCGCCGCCGCCACCGCCACCGCCTCCCATGGGGCCGGCATTCATCAGCTAAAACAAACAATTCATATTTAGTCCTATCCTAGTTATAAGTTTGTGTTTTGTGTATGTCTTTAACACCTGACTGCGGAAAACACGAACTCTGTGATTTTGAAGTCGAAACGCTAAGTGTTCTGACGTTGAATTTGTTTTATTGATCGACATGCCTTCGATTCGGGCTTTCCATGGTGTGCATAACTCAAACTAATCGATTTGTTAGTTGACGCCGTTTAGATCTAGATGTGCGAAATCATAATATATCTAAAAATCTAAGAACCTCGTGAACATTTTGGAGAACACGCTAGGGCGGATACATGCAGTGGAATTGAAATTCCATGAATTTATATTTCAAAATTCGTCTAATTGTGCGAGCGAGAGCGCGTCACTCGATATATACGCTCTTAAAGATTATTGAGATTATTCCGCGGCGCGAGAGTTGATTTATGACGTCAATGCGCAGTAACAAAAGGTGATAGCTATTAGTGCAGACCTGCACAGACGGCGGTCATTTAGTTTATTTTTATAGTTCGCTGGGAATTACCGATACCTATAGGTACCGAGGATTTATGGAATATCGCTCTTTTAAAAATGTGTAACTTAGAGCATGAACAATTTCGCGCGTCTCTATATCGCGTATATTCCTAAAGTTTTCCTTGTTTCCATTGCACTATCATCTCAACATGCCACGTCACAATAAAATCAACACGATGACGCGTCTATTTGGGTATATGGACGGTGTTTTATGGCTTACTTTTTACACTATTAGAGAATAGCGTGTATATTCTCAAATATACAAAAAATATATTATATTATTCATTAATATTTATAATAATCATAAGTTTATGTTATACCGTCATGAGCAACATGCAGGGCGTGCCTTACCTATTCTAAAGTGATGTTTAACAATAATATGTATAAGAAAACTGTTTATATGATTATACAGTCAAGGTAAGACCTGATAATACTTTCATATGCGAACGGCAGGCACGGCCAGAATAATGAATCTTTAATGTCGCCCCTACATTGGAAATTCTAATAACAGTCGATCAAGGCATTGAGTTACAAACGTAAGACAAGATATCCATGTTAAAATGCAAACACTTTTTGTGTAACTATTTCAAATTTCCTTTCAGAATGTTCTGTAAATCTAGTAGCTAGCTTAGTATAGCAATTAGTTTGTCACTTTATTTATGTGAATAAATTTCCAGACGGCTTAAACTGACCTCGATATGCCTTTGGTGCTGTTCAGCCTCCTTTTGGATTTGATCCATCATTTTCGGCTGCGAATCAATGACGCTCTTTATGACCCATCTCCTTCTTCTCAACTCGATCACATCTTGAATCATGAACTTGACGCGGCTGCTAATTTTATTAGCTTTGCGATCAACAATTTCCTGCATTTTCTTAAAGATTTTGTCGAGTTGACTCGTCTCTTCGTTTTCGATTTGTTCGCCGATAGTTGTGAGCAACTTGCACAGGCATTCAAGCTTCTCCTCTTCCAGTTTATCAATCAAATACTTCATGCAGTAATCCATAATCTTGAGGGTCAGCATTTTCAATTTGTAAAGCTCACCTACAAATAAAAAGCACTGGGTAAGACAGTGCGAGAATGTGACCAGCCAGCCAAAATATCAATTACATAAGGAATGAGGATGATTGGAAAGAGGCAAACAATCGCTTTGAAGGAAAACGCTCAATATTATCACTAAAGTTTAACACACACACTTCTTACATATCCTATAATTAGTTTACATGTTCAATATCTATTATTGTGATAATATTGAACCTGTAACCTTCGCCTCTGTATGCCAGCATGTTTTATTATATTCGCTAAATGCACAACTTCATAATCTGATTAGCGCATTGTAAAATATTCAACATGCAAGATTTTCGCAAACGCCATTATGGGTGGGAGTGAAATGAGGAGTGGGTTAATAAAATAAAAATACATGAAACACAAGTAGGCAAACTTACCAATAAATCTGACATTTCCAACAGACCTCATTCTAACACGTCTGTACTCTTCTTGGAGCATCAAGTGCAGTTCCTTCTTTTTGTTCTAAAATAAAAAAAAACAATTATAACAATCCATACTATGTAATACTCTTACAATGTTTAAATACATAGTGCTTATTGCACTTACAGAATCAGTGCACTCGGCATATTCTTTCTCTAGTTTAGCAACTTGTTCATCAGTTCTGTTAGCCTCAAATTGATTTTGACATTTGTTGATAATAAGTGCTCTGAAGTTAACACACTGGTCTGGATTCGCAGCATTATCAGCAGGCACCTGTAACATTTTTCACAATTAACATAACATTCTCAAAGTAATGCAAAAATCATTGATCATCCAAATTTTCACCTTGAGCATTGACAGTTTGTTGCACATTGCTGCATATGCTTCCGAGAAGTTAGGTTCTTCAATAGCCTTCTCAAATATCAAGTCGATTACACCTTCGAGACGTTTCTGATTATTAATTTCTAGTGTCTTCACTTTATCCAGTAAAGTGTCGAATTTCTGCGGTGTCAGTTTGTTCAGAATACCCCTGAACTGCTTATAGAGTTCCTGCAAACAGATATCACAATTAGTAAAACTATATTTAATGACACCAATGAATGAATTCAATTAAAAGTCATGTTACCTGAGTTTTTTGTTCTTCCTCGGAAAGATCATCTCTCCTGAATCTAGTGGGCTTCCATGCGGATTCGGATTCTTTCAGTTTGACTTCATCACGCAAAGATAAAGATACATGTATAACTGGCTTATGAAGAGTGCCTCCCCCTGATGGTGGGGCCAATTTCACACTGCCCTTACCTACAAACATTTTCACATGTGGATTCTAGATAATGTTATAAGGAATAAGGATCTACTACTCTATCTAAAGAGATCATGATGAGATCAGAGATGGGGCTACTACTACTCCATCTAACTACTCCATCCTGTTGGCTGTAAGTGTGACCTGAAACTTTCAGTTTTCTAGATGCTTTCAGTAAACTGCTTGCAAACTAATTTGCTGCTTGAAATACTAATTATAATGTAAGTTCACCCACTAATTTAATTAATGGAACTAGGTGTTACTTTGCGGAAATCCATCACAACAATTATTAGTTATTATTTAATATTTAGTGTTAATTCCGCTCTAAATTTGTGAGTCTAACTTAATCACTAATTTAATATTTGTGCACCGGACTACCGGTAGAGTATTTGAGACACCTTTTCTTGTATACCATATTTTGTACCTACAATACTCTTACAAATAAATACATTTTACTTTTACTTTACACTTTTCATAGTCAGTTTCTCAAATTAACATTACGGAAACGCTTATAGTAGATTTTTTTAAAATTTGCTCAGCGTTTTTGGCAAATATTTATAATTTCCTACTTGGTTCTTAGTATATTTAATTCTTCACCACTCTTAATAAAGTAATGGGTCAAAATAACTCACTATCTTAATCTATCAAAAGTACAGGTACATCTTACAAAAAAATATTCTGAGGAATAAAAACTTAACCTTAACATAAGCACTAACGTAACAAGTAATAAATTAAGCAAAACAAAATCAAACTTTCAGGCGATCTGATTGACTATCAAATTTAAAGTTAAATAGAATTCATGATTCTATTTTCACTACAAACTGGATAAAGATTTAAAATTTATACCATGGCTTGCAATTCTCTGTCATGCTCAATCTAACTATTCAAAAGATCCTAGCTACATCTACATTATATACTGATATATACATTATATATAATAATGGTGATAATATGCTAGGATAAGCATATAACATTGCCAATTTTACACACATGCAGCATAAGCAAATTACAGACAAATTGATTTATTTTCATTCATGGACAGGTCCCATGATCCAAGATATAGACTAAAGCGGAACCTATATTATGGGTCACATTAAAATACTATCTATGTAGTATCTGAAAAGGCTCCGAGGCAAACTGTCTCCACAAACAGCCTTTTAATAAACAATTCAGTCTCTGACATGTAACTCACCAAAAACAAAAAAAAAAAACAAACAACTACTATGAATCTCTACTTTCAAACTACTGAAAAGTAAAGATAAAGATATAGCAGATCATTTACTTGTTTCGTAAACATGTTCCTTACCACTTGACGGCATATTTCGTCCATCTTTCTTTGCATCACGGGCTGTTGCATTCCTAGACCCACCAACTCCGCCTCCCTTTGCAAATGGAGGAAACAGGGAGTCGTTCACGGGTCTTAGGATAGGAGCAAATGGAAGAGGTTCTTGCATTGGTGAAGTCTACAAAAGGAATATCAATAAATAATAAAATTAACTATACAAACCAGTAAAATCATTGCATTATATCTTACTCTGATAACATTGCACGCTTCCAATAAAGGTGCATTGGGTTTGTTCTTTGAGAGGGGGTCCTCCTTGATTTGCTTGAGCAATCCAATATCATAGTACTTCTTGCCACTCTTGTTCAAAGGAGACCATTGGTCTGAAAGAATAATTAAATTAAGTGTCTATTTGTTTGAGCTGGGTAAAGAACCAGTCCTACAAATATTAGTTCAAGTTTGTATGTGAATTTGTGATGCTCTTTCATACAAAATTGCACCGATTGCAATGAATCTTGTACAAAGAAAACTGTACATCTAGAAGAACACATAGGCTTTTTGTCCCGATCATTCTACAGGATCAACGACTTACAGCAATGATTGTATTATATAGAATGTATAGACGTAAACTTACCATCACTATACTTATACTTGGGCACAAATGGCGCTGCCACAGTTGTAGAGACATCAGCAGGTTTATCAAGTGGTTTCTCTTCATTCTGGGGGGAGACCACCTCAGCTTCTTCATTACTAATATTGTCCGGTGCTACAATTACTTTATCAGTCTCATCTTTTCCATTCTGACCAGACTCCGGCTCCTTGGTAGTAACATCATTGCTTACTGCAGCCATTTTTGCAGATTTCTTGTTACTATTCTTGTTATTCTTCACAGATTTATCATTCTTATTAATATCTTCTTTTACAGTCTCAGTTTTAGTAACTTCAGCAGTGTTTCCATTGGCAGTGTCAGGATCTAACAAAAATCACATTTTTTAGTTGATTTGCTTGTTCACAAGTGTAATTGTTGTAATTTTAAAAAATTTGAACTATTTAACGAAGCCAGAGAAGGATTGATCCTGGATTTTAGATTTAGCTTGCTTCCATGGCTGCATTGTCTAACATTGTTAAATATCAAGCAGTAAATAACTATAAAAAACCAGTAAATAAATACAATTTACAAACCTGTAGTCTGATTATTAAGATTAATATCTTTCATTTTAGATTCAGGTTGATGAGTACGACAGACGCTTGATATACTTTGAGTGAGTTTCGCCTGTGCTTCAAATGCACTAGATATCTTTTCAGGGATTTCTGTGAGTGGTTGCTCCCTGACAATCTTTTCTATACTTGCTGATAATAATTCTGTAGGAGTGAGTTGTTCCTGTACAGGGGGTTTTTTAACAACCGGCTCAGGTTTAGGTGTGATTGCTACTGGTGGGGGTGGAATAGTGGGCTCAGGGATTGGCACAGACGGTTTAGCATTCAATTGCTTTCGTGAAGCATCTGCACCTGAATGTTGATTTATTTGACTAGTTGATGGGATGATAGCTTGCGGTAAGCTATCACCTGCACTAATCGCTGTAAGAAAATAACATAATGTTTAATGACATGGTTATGATTTAGTTAGTCTAACATCTACAAGTGTATGTTGTGATATAAAATGTAATATTTTTTAAGTTATCTGTATATTAAGAGTTACGTATCTGTATTTAACACTATGCTTACTTAGACAATGGTAATAGTCTACAAGTAACAACCCCATATATAGTTGCTGCTTAAATATTTTTAAGGATATAAAAGGCCAGTGATCATGACATAATATCTTGTATCTGTAACCAATGCTCAAATATTTTCATGAAACTAGACACAATGATACACAACCACCTAATAGTGTTTTACATAGAAACCAACTTGTGACTAAAGTAATACATGCAACCTAATTAAATTTGTAATTATACAACACATAGGCACTTAAATTCATATAGAATGTTCAAAATTAATTAACAAATGGACCAATTACTACTGAGTAATAAATTACAGATACATAGGTCAAAATTGCTCTCAAATAGCAGATATCACTTTAAATATATAAAATATATATACACATATACAAGTTTATCATGTTTGTTGGAAAAGTTGTAGAGTAAGTGGCAAATTCCTCATGACACAATTATTATGAAGGTTATGATTCTGCAATACTACACTTTGCATGGCATTTATTGCCTGCAAAAACGCCGAATGTAGGGATTTTAATATTTATAATGCAATAACCAATAGATATTTAATTTATAGATCCTAAATACTAAGATGATTCAATAGTTCTCACGTAATCAAGTATTATAATCTCCAGGCTACATATTATCACATCAAATATGGTGATGACGACAAAATCGAATATATTAATGTGAAGTAAAATGTCGAACTCTGACTTGATCCACGAAAGTAAAAGTAACTCAGATCTAGTGAATCACTTCAAGGATTTATGAAAAGTACAACGGGACACGTAGATATTAATGTTAACAGTTGATTTTGAATCACGACTAGCAGTTCTCGTGAACCAAGTTCGAGTTCTAAAAATAGAGACGTGAGGTATTTCCACGTGGGAGTTCTCGCACTGTACCTGAATATCAGACTTGACTATGTGGCACTGATATCTAATTAATTATATCACAGTTTCCAAATCATAAAAGCTTTAAAATAACTTCATAAAACTAAAATAAAAGATACGATAACGTTGCAATATGGTAAAAGAAAGTCCATCCAAAAGGTCACTCAAAGATCTAGAATGTCTGACTACCACTCTTTTCACTTGAACCACATTACTTATTTTAAAACTTAATTAAAAAGGTTATCACTGTACATGCAAAATTAAAACGATTCTTTATTAAAAAAAGTTATTTGTAACAAATATTTAAAATTAAAACTCAGCCATGCTCAAAGTGAATGTGAAGTAAAAGCCGCCATGTTGAATGTTCCATGCGGACGATGGACAGGCGGTCGTGCTAGTGTTGTGCGCAACTCCGCCCGCCCTTTGCTCGCCAGACAATCGATCGATTTTTTGCGACTCCAATTTTCTTCAACTTAAGTCGCAACATAAATAAATATTCTTTTTTTTATATTTTATTTATCTAATAATAAAAGCATATTGTATAATAAAAACATTTTCAATAAACAATGATCTGTAATTAAAAAGTGAAATAAAATAACAACCAGGGTTATTCATATCCATATTATTAGACACGTCGCATTTACAAAACTTCGCCTACTGAATGCACAAAAACTGTATTGCTTTATATTGTTTTAATAATTTGTGAGAAATCAGTTTATTAGTATCGATTCTAGATCGAATATCGATTGTACATAATATTATTATTAGTAACAATAATAGGTTTTATCGTTTTTAACACTCGTCGCGACGGAAAAACCTTATATTTTATGATATATTATTGAACGTGTAATGCCTCAAATGGCCTGTGTAACAAGTGTGCTTATGGTAAGCGAATAATATTATGCGCGAACCTTTACACGCACCATTCACGGTCATTCTACCGCACTATCAATCAAGTCTATTTGATAGAGTATGGGTTGTCTATGGAACTTAGAACTGACATTAGAGGTTAGATCTTCTTTCAACAGATGGCGCTGTATTAAATTTAGATAATAATAAAAAAGCGTATGTGTAAAAAAAGAAGGGTCGTGGCATAATGGTGAACTCAATGTTAATCTTATTAAATAAAAAATAAATTAATAATAGTAAATAAAATTTTGCACTTTTTTAATCTACCGACGAGGAAATATGGACTCATATGTTCGCATATTTGCCAATGTCATGGATTGAGATTTTTCAAGTAAATAATTATAATACACGAGTATATAGGTAATTAAAAGGACAAGAGATAACCATGTGTCCGGAAAAACGAAATTAAAACTAGGTGTATGGAGATGGAGTTTAGAGGAAATTTTTGATGATGTAATAATAGACTATTCACACGAAACATTATACACGTTAAAATACCTCACATCCTATAAAATTATATGGAGCTACCCACGTGATTTGGCAAAAAAAACTGACCTACAGACTGGGACTAAAATCCACAAACGAGAGCATCGAAAGGATATCCGTAACAAAAATGACAGTGTGACGCCTAAGCACTTATTTATATTTTAGGTATACATTGAATGTATACTTAAAATATAAAACGTTTAGGAATATCGTATCACGTGTTCAGAGTCCAGGCAGAAAAGACGAGGCGTAGAAACGTTTTATATTAAGAATAGGTATGGTCCCCGTTTTCGACACTTATCTAATAACTTATCACTTTCATAATAAATGTCATTTAAATTTCACGTGTGTTTCCACAGATCAATTATTATTTCTAATTTTTTATCCGATGCTCTAACTCATAGAAAACGTGTAAGACACATTCCCGTTATATTTTGTTTCCCAACCATAATAAATGTTACTTTTAAAATGATACTTTTAAAATGATACGTAACAATCCTCATTGCCTTCAGCAAATTTTGGAAGAGGGTCCGCAATTACTAAGCTCAATAATTTAGATTTGGTATGTACAGTCAACTACAAAGAGATGTATCCATGTTAGGCTTACAAAATGAAGTAAATTTTCATTTGCCACAATGAACTACCCTTGGTTCGTGACATTTCTAGTAGCAATCAAACTTTATAATATTATCATCGACTCGTTTAATATGCAACAATGATGTATCCCACTACTTTTCCTTCAGTAATACATAATAATAGCATTTAAAATGAATCGAATATAGTATACGATTTGGTGGATACTGAAAATGTCACGAAGGGTAAATATTTTTGCATACTAAAAGTTCCTTCATTTTGTAAGACTAACATGGATACATCTCTTTGTAGTTGACTGTACAAATAATAGAGTTGAATAGTAGTATGTAATAGTAAAATAAAATTTCCACTTACCTACGGGCACAGGACCATTCTGTTTGGCAGCCGGAGGAAGAGGTTCCTTCTCTTGAGAAACGTCTTTGAGTTTTTCCTTTTCCTTTTCTTCTGATTTGTGTGATCTATCTCTAGGGACTCTTTGAGGCTGTGGAGCGGCCGAGATCAATGTGTTTAGAGTGATCGCGGGCGCAGCCGGTTGAGGAATCACAGGAGTGGTGGGTGCTGTACTACCCACTATGGTACTCGCTACTGGACTCGCGACCTCCACTGGAGAACTCACTTTAACCACTTTACTAGGGGCTACCGTATCCGTAACTACATTTTTACTCGAATCTACAATTACTGATTGAACCGTAGTTTCACTCTTTTGCGTTAGCTTAACGTTCACAGTCATTTTAGGCACTATAACGGGACTGTCCGATATTGCCGACACCACTGGCGTTTCGCTCGGTTCCACGGCAGCATCGGGCCCCGGATTTCTATTATCATTTATATTTACTAAATCAGACTTTATTACATTATTATTAATAGAGCTCATAGAGCTTATTGCATTTTGAGGTTGACTGGTACTCGTGGAAGATACAGGCAATTCAACATTCTTAGGTACATAATTCGATTTAGTAGTACTATCATGGCTGGGCTGATTCGCCGCTTCGCTGACCATCCTAGTGAACTCCTCAGCGATACTATGCGTCTGTGTCTGCTCCTACACAACAAACAATTATATATTTATGTTCAAATTAACTCAATTAGTATTCAATAAACTACCAAATGCACACTTACTACTGGCTGCGGAGTTTGTCTGTCGTTTGTTTCAGTACTTAAATAACTATTGTCATTTGTATATAAATCTGAGAAGATATCTTGTCCTGAAAAAGAGGTTGAGTGTCAATATCATTATTATTTATACAAATATCCATAAAAAGACCGTAAGTAAGTATTGAAAACACCCATCAACTATTGGAAAAGAAATTTTCAAGCAGTATGTAGTAGTGTTGAGGAATTTAATGATAGGGAAAACTATACTCGTACACTACATAACAAATAAAATTACTTCAATAAGTTAATTCTACTATTATTATAAAAGTGTATGCGCGTGTGTTTATTACATCTTCACGCCTCAAAATGATCCAATTAAGCTGAAATTTTGGAAAAGCTTAGACGCCGGAATAACATATGGACACAATTTTTTAATAAAACTGCCAAGCTAGACACATGAACCTAGTCTCTTATAAACCGAAAAGGCATTTTTTGTATGACTCTACAATATAAAGGTCAACCTTCGGGTCGAATGCACGACTTTTTGCCACGTTTTTAGTAATATAAGAAATCTTATGAATACACTTACGTGTGACTGGATCTATTATTGCAAGTCTGTGGCTACGTTTTGGTACCGCTTGACGAATACCTGTAAAGATAATGCACTTGAATACTTGGCGAATATTTTACATCTGTGAATAACTGGGGTTAATATTCCGACAGAAGACCAGATGGGCTATTATCACACATGTAAAACATTAGAATCCATAGACAATTTTGCGTACATTACTTGCTCAAACTTCCTCATCAATATGAGTATAATAACAAACGCAGCAATGTACATCGAAGTTGTCAACAATCGTAGTGGGTGAAAATTAGCCAATAGGCCCTCAGGCTTAAACAAGACAATCACATGTGGCTTAAGCTTACAAAAATGTACTCATCGTTGTGGTAAAACAAAAGATAACGCCTGTCATATCAGCAAAAAGAAATTGCGGTAGCCACAAGAGGTTGGCGCTTGTCCAGGGTCCCAGTGACCTTAGCATGGCGTCTGGGATCCCGAAGAAATGTCAAGATTAGAACTGTCATTCCATACATTGTACTTTTGTGAATGTATGGAATGCCAGTTTGACTTGACAGCAAGACAAGTCTACGCAGTGTCCATGCCCATAAGTTACCTTAGTAACAGTTTACAGTGTCAGAGTCAGATCACAAATTAAGGTTATGTGGCCAAACTAGTTGCAGTTTCTGGTCACCATAACCAACGTCTTCCTTCCTAGTTCCTACCAGGGCTAACTAAAGTGTTAGTAAAGTCACGTTACCAGGTATAGGCTGGTGCATATGAGCCGGTGGCTGCGGTATTGTGGTGGGCGCGCTAGGTGCCGAGGGCGTGCCTTGAGGGTAGACAATAACTGACCCTTCCTACCAGGGCTAACTAAAGTGTTAGTAAAGTCAAGTTACCAGGTATAGGCTGGTGCATATGAGCCGGTGGCTGCGGTATTGTGGTGGGCGCGCTAGGTGCCGAGGGCGTGCCTTGAGGGCCGACCATTGCCGTTGCGTTCCTACCGCCGGAGGCCGTACCGCTTCCCATGCTCGGTGTCGGCAGTTGCGGACTGTTCGTTGCATAACCGTAGTCTGAAACAATACATAATTAACTCTTTAATAATAATTATATTCGTCGGCTATTGTCACTTTGCTATTTAGAGCAAATTGTCAAAGGAGCGTCTACGAATTGACTTCGGCCTCACGCACGCTTACCGAAGGACCGGGACATTATTGTCTAAAGGTTGACATACAAGGAATAATAATAAATAATTAGGGTTTATACTCCAACAGAACAGGTTCCCAACTTAAACGTCAGAGTCAGAGTAGTTCGTCAGAATCAAATCACGATCTATAGGTCGTGAGGCCAACCTATATGTTGCAGTTTCAGGTCGCCGAGATTACAACAGGGCCTGCAACATGACCTGACTACTGCCTCCTGCAAATCTTATAGAAAGCAACCCCGACTCATAGTTTCACGTGCCTTTCGAACGTTCAAGTTCAAGTTCTTTATTTCCATATAGGCATACAAAATGCACTTATGTGCGTCAGTTACATAGATATAATATTACAATTGTAATTTCAGCCAATAGGCTTTGTCAGCAATAAAATCTTGGATACAATAGTAAGCTTTTTCCATAAGTATTTTTTTCACTTTGAGTTTGAAATGTTTTTCATTAAGATTTAAAATACAATCAGGCAACACATTATAGAATCTTATACTGTTAATAACAAAAGATTTATTAATTTTTGCTAATCTATGGGCTGGTATTAACATGGTACATGGTAGTATCCAGGTGAAAACTTTTTGTCACACAGATTTGAACACAGGATCTCCGGATAACAAGCCGGACGTACGATCACATGGCCACGGACGCTACTATTACAATAATCACACTTCTAACTAAACTCATATTATAAAGCGAAAGTTTGTGTGTGTGTGTGTGTGTATGTTACATCTTCACGCCTAAACGGGTTGACCGATTGATCTGAAATTTAGTATAGAGATAGCTTAGACCCTGGAAATAACATATAGGCTATACAGTACAGCGGACAAAACCGCTGGGTGCAGCTAGTATAAAACAAAGGTATTCAAATAAATTGATTACTTACATGGCGGAGTATGGTTCGGTGGGTTGTTGTAACCTATATAATGATGCCCCATGTATGGATAGAATCTGTAAACAATAAAAGGTTGGTATTATTAAGAATAAGGCTTAATAATCATAATTATTATAACCAAACACCTATTTCGTGTCATAGAATGTGAGGAATCATGCTCTTTCCGGAGACACAAACTTTTAGTCTAGTTTCGGAGCGGGCAGATCCATAATGAATGGACTCTATGTAACAAATATATGTATTTGTTAATGTTTTAGTGTGTTTACGAATGCTACTGCTTTTTATGTGTCATTTACATAGTTTTAGTGCACGTTGTTTAATATTTATCTACATATTTTGTTTGCAAATACAAATAAATTTATTATTATTATGGGAAGATTCTCTATGCAATATCTTTTCCCATTATTCTGCTGCCAATTGCAGCAGTTGAAAGTGTAGGGTGGCAAAGGAAATTTCTTCTTCTTCTTGTCGAGTTGTATAGCTACATTTATTATTATAATTATAAATAATTATTTTGTTGAGAGAGTCACAGCTGTTTAAGCCAATATTGAGCGAGTTCTACAGCCCTTTCGTTGGCTTCAAAAAGGTCCTTAACCGTGCAAGTTAAGGGGTTAATAGTC
Organism: Hemithea aestivaria; assembly: GCA_947507615.1. Taxonomy (NCBI): domain Eukaryota; kingdom Metazoa; phylum Arthropoda; class Insecta; order Lepidoptera; family Geometridae; genus Hemithea; species Hemithea aestivaria. Next base: position 11,602,251 of record OX382323.1, read on the forward strand.
GCTGAGTTGCTCTGTCTTGCTCGCACGATATAACTTAGTCAAATAACAATTGATAAATCCTTCTTTTTGGAAATGTGTTAAATTGAAAATTTAGCTCATATTTTTATACAATTTTTAAAAGTATAATCAGATTACTTGATAAGATGGTTGAGGCATGTTTAAAGATAGATATTTTTCATATAATTGAGAATGCCATTGTTGTTATTTAAGGTAGCAAACCGGGAATACTTTTAAAAATTGTATAAAAATATGAGCAAAATTTTCAATTTAACACATTTCCAAAAATAAAGATTTATCAATTGTTATTTGACTAAGTTATATCGTGCGAGCAAGACAGAGCAACTCAGCGACTATTAACCCCTTATGGGACATTTTCCACATAACCCTTACTAAAGAAAATGTATTGCTCCAAAAGTTGGTTGCATGGAAGAGATTGCTTTGAGCGATAAAGCCACTCATTGTGGGCCAATGTGTTATAATATTGTCATAGTAATTTTAAGTAGTGTTATATTGGTCACAATAAAGAGTATTTGTATTCGAGTATATTATGAAAGAGTATATTATATTCTATCGGATTTATTTTCATACTAGCTGCGCCTAGCGGTTTTACTCGCTGCACTAGCCTATGTGTTATTTCAAAGTCTAAGTCTGGCTATCTCTATACCAAATTTCAGATCAATCGGTCCACCCGTATAGTCGTGAAGAAGTAACATACACACTCACTCACAAATTTATTTTTATAATATGAGTATGATTAGGGACGGCCTAACAGTTCTGCAACAACAAAAAAATTGCAGACGCGTTGTCGGTCATTGAAGGCGCGTTATCGGTCAAATAGGTGAGAGAAATCGAATAAACAATAATTTAAAGTTATATGCTCTAAATACACCTGTATATCCTAATAATAATATAAACGCGAAAGTTTGTAAGAATGTATGTTTGTTACTCTTTTACGCCTAAACGGGTGAATCGATTGATCTGAAATTTGGCATAGAGATAGGTTATAGGCATAGAGACCCTGGAATTACATATTATATAGGCTACTGTACAGCAGGTTAAACCACTGGGCGCAGCTTTTAATATTATAAACGCGAATGTTTGTAAGAATAGATGGATGTATATAATATTATGTTTGTTACTCTTTCACGCTTAAACGGGTGGACCGTTTGAGCTGAAAGTATGTATAGAGATAGCTTAGAGCAGGGATGCACAGACCGCGGCCCGCGGGCCGCATGCGGCCCGCCGGTGGAATACTGGTGGCCCGCCGACAGCAAAAATAATACTCTTACATTTTGGAAATTACAATCATTTTCCGAATTATAAGAAAATGGCTGAAAAATTCAACAAAACTGAGATTAATTTCATTCATGTAGAAAAGCTAAAATATTTTGATTCAATCTTTTCAAGACAGATTTTCGAACTTTAAGAAAGTGAAACCTCTGTTGGACATATTCAGCAATTCTTTCACGATTTCAGTTGAAAATGCGCCAGAGTCAATGCAGTAAGAAATTATCGACATTCAAAACGACCAAGATTTACGCAACAAATTCAACGAAGGAGATTTGCTGAACTTTTACCACTGCATTGATAAAAATATGTACAAAGAGTTGCGCATAAACGCTCTGAAATGTGCCAGCTTATTTGGTTTGGCTAATTCATCCGAGCTTATTTGGTTCTACCTATATATATGAACAAACTTTTTCAATACTAAATAATAATAAAAGAAAAAATCGAAACCGCCTTGCAAATGAAAGTTTGGAAGCAGTTTTACGTGTTGCTACAAGTAAATTTGAGCCAAATATAAAAAAGATTGTAAGCACTATGCAGTGCCACGCTTCAAATTAATCAATTATTTTTCAATTTTAATACATTATTATCAATTCTTTATTGTCTTTAACTATCTATACTTCTGGCGGCCCGCCATCACTTCATGATTTGCCCGAGTGGCCCCTAGTCTTAATAAGTCTGTGCATCCCTGGCTTAGAGCCTGGAATAACACATAGGCTACATAAGTACTGCGGATAAAACCGCTGGGCGCAGCTAGTCTAATATATAAATATCTCGCGTTAGTGTTTGTCTGCTTTTCGGAAACGGTTAGAACGGTTTTTATGATTTTTTTTGTGTACATTTGGTAGGGCTGAGAATAGGTCGTAAAGTACGTTTCAACAGACGCAGACATCATTCATCTAGTTTCTCCATAAAAATTGGAAAGTAATTTCATATTTAACAACCGAATCAACGACAAAATCGGTAATTTCCCTAACCTTAGACCAATATAGAAACCTGCAATGCACCAGCGGCCAAGGACGATGGTAAACATTGGTAAGTGACGCAACAAGGTTGTGTTTTTTGGCGCAATCCAATATTTTGAGAATATTTTATATTATAGGCATGTAACACTTTAAATTATAGCGATTTAAACTTATGTTGTTTATAAGTCCCGATTAATAAATAATTAAATTAACATAATAGGCATGTCTGACAGTTAACGACAGTAGAATTTAGTATGTGCAACTCTTTATCCATGGAACTCAAATAAAGTCAAAAACTTTGGTCACATTGGGAACAATCAACAATACGAAACTGTCATAAAAGCTTTAGTTATTTGCCACTGGTGGATGGTACATCCTATGAGTGAATAATATACATTTTTACAATGCCCAAACGATAATCATCACCAGTTCTCTTCCAATTATTTTCCATGTATGAAGCTCATATTTTGCAAAGTATCATATTTTGCAAAGAATGCAAAATATGATACTAAAAACAATAAGCAATGTGCCATGGTATATCAAAAACTGTGAAGTGCATTTTAACCTTGGAACGAGGCCAGTTAATGAGGAGATTGTAGCAACACGTGCAACATATGAGCAGCGGCTGAGAAATCACCCAAATACCCTGGCCACCCAGGCAAACGTAGGCTTCAGCCGTGGCTAGTTATCACCCACTGGAAAAACCGTGTTGCTAAACGGTCATTGTAGCCGTGTTCCGGCATGATGTTCAGGATGCCAGGGAGGAACTACCCCACCTTCTAGGTACAGTCTGCTGCCATCTACGGTCGTATCGTCGCTTAACATAACGCGAGATCGTGGTCAAAGGCGAGATACGAGATTTACCGCTTAATAAATTTAAAAATGCACTTCACAAATGGCTTTTGCACTTCTCTTTCTATTCTATTCGTGAGTTCTTCGAAAATAAATCTAAATTCATTGTTACTGACTGAATAATTTCTACAATTTTGACATATTTTAATTTAAACTAATTAATTAATTTCAATTGTAATTTTAAGACCGATATATTATTATTAATTCGACTATAAAATTGGAACATTTAATATTTGTACGCCGCAAGGTAGAGAACATGGAGGAACAATTATTAATACAATCAATTGTAACATCTTATATGTATACTCGTGTTTTTATGAATAAACTTCATTTCATTTCATTTCAAGGCTAACCTATAATTAAGAAAAAAAACTTGAGAGGTGTCAAGGGATACCCGGATGGAACGAAGTTCCTTTCGATTAATGAAAATATCTGGCTTGCTTTCTATAAGAGAGAGAGAGAGAGACAGACAGAGAAACATGCGCACGCCGCACAGCTTACAATAGCTTACTATAGCAAAAAGTGTCGTGACAACTTTTCGTAAGAATTTTTTCCGTCTAGCCCCCTTTCACAACACGCGATAAGGAACTTCGTTCCAAAAATCATAAACATAGTAAAGTGGAAGGTTACCTCGGCGAACCGGACTGTGGTTGCTGGAATGTCTGCATGCTCATCGTCGGTTGGAACACCAGTGTGGGGTACATCACCGGCCCGGTGGTTGTCGCAGCGCCAGGTATGAATGGCTGCTGTTGTCTGCACACAAATTAATTAGGGGTTATATTCCAACAGAACAGGGGGCCTAGACAAGCGCCGATCGTTTGTCGCTATCGCTAAAATATGTACTGAGATGACATTCGTTATCGAAACACAAACGACAACGACTGTCATCTCAGTACATTTTTTTATCGATAGCGACAAACGATCGGCGCTTGTCTAGGCCCCCAGGTTACCCTACTTACACTGTCAGAGTCAAATCTCAATTATATAAGGCTGTGTGGCCAGCCTATATGTAGCAGTTTCAGGTCGCCGAGATTCCTAGGAGGCCTGTAACATGACCTGACTGACGACTGCCTCCTACATCTCCTACATATCTTATAGGAAACAGCCGGGACCCACAGTTTTACGTGACTTCCGAAACACGGTAGCGTTCAGGTGAACTTTATGCCACTGAGATTTGAACCCAGGGTCTCCGGATTACAAGCCGGACGTATGACCACTGGGCCACGAACGCTACAAAACGTACACTTCAGGATACCCATCCAACCTAGTATAGGGATGTGAAATTTAATATCTAATTAGTCTGGATATATAGTTTTTAAGTGGGGACGCGCTATTCGTCTCCGCTACAAAATGTACTAGAGTCCGGCTAGTAACGTCACGACCAAGCGACTTTACTGCGTTGTATCTCACACATTTTATTATCAAATTTACAAAGGAAAAATACGTGTGTATTTTTTTAATAATTATCTATTTGATAGACAAAAAATATAGGTACCTATTTTGTCAACAACCCTATTATAAAGATTTGAAAAGACGGTGTAATTTACATTAGCATACAGCCCAGACTAGCTTGTAGCCAGGTAGGAGCGGTTTACATTATAGGTTAGCCTTTCGGCGACTGTAGATGGTAGCAGTCTAAACCTAGAAGGCGGGATAAACCCCTCCCTAGCTTCGCTGAACACCATGCCAAAACACGGTTATAATGACCGCTTGACGACACGGTTTTGTCCAGTAGGTGGTAACTAGCCATGGCCGAAGCCTACCACCAGTATATTAGCAGTTGTTCAACAATACATCGACCGACAACGCTTCGGCATCACCAATGGTATTCATTATTCATCATCTTACTGCCCTTATCCCACACTAGGTAGGGTCGGAACAACACGTTTTTATCCTCCATTCGACTCTCCTCCTTCTTAGTCGTTCACTCTTGACAGAGTGGTCGTGGTTGATGATGCTGCATTTTCATTGTTGGCTAAAACAGCCCTCGCGATGCGAGCCACTTGTCACGGTCTCCGGCGTCTCGGGATCTCTGCACTACGGAGGTTTGTGTCGCAGCTTTGATGAGGTCTGTCCAACGCGTATAGGAGATCGACCGTGACCACTTGGCATCATATTTCCTTGGACAACGAGTCTCTACATGGTTGGCTGGTCTCTCCATTCTACTCTATTATCCATTAAATCTTCATTCACTCCTCGCACGCATATCCTCTTTCACGCAGTTCATCCTTTTTCAAACCTTTTTTGGGCGTCCCCTTCACGAATTACCACCTTTGACCGGTATTGAAGACGTTAAACTCGACGGTAACTGCTCATCACCAGGCGTCTGTTTGGGGGTCGGAGGCTAAGATAGTTTTATAATATTTACCTAGGATGGGAGCTCGGTCTCGTCCCATGTTGAGTAGCTCTGTACTGATAGTTCGCGTACTGAGGCCGCTGCGCGTTCTGATTCGGTGACACAAAATTGTGCCCGGACTGAAAAAGAATTACAACAATTATACGATATGATATATAGTTATGATATTTTGTAAAGAGGAACAAAGCCACGAGACAGAAACATATCTCTTACGGATATATCTTTTCTTTGGAGGGTAGGTGCAAAGAAAACACCTAAAATTTTGCTCATTTTGTATTTATTTAAAATAATATTCAAAAGTCTTTAATTAAAACAAATAATACATGCACTATTAATTAAATAGTCCAAATACCTGCCGGGAGTGTTTTCTTCACAATCACTAACATTAAAGCTCTATTATCCACAACTCACTGTATCACTGCACAAAATGGAGGCTTTAAAGGACTCTGTAGCTGAATTGAGCCAAACGTTCCTGCTGAAGCTCACAGAGTTTGAAGATCGCCAGCAGAAATTGTTGTCCCCGTCAACTTCTGGTGCATCCCGCTTGGAGGCAGATTTCGCAGCTTTTAAGGCATTTACATTGAATGCCTTACGGGTTCTCCAGACTCAAGTTGAGCTCCTGAGGCGAGACAGTGACAACATGGAGATGCACAGCCGTCGCAAAATCCTGTTGCTGCATGGTGTTCCTGACCATAAGGATGAAGATACGGCCGCAGTGATTGTAAAGATGGTTGTTGAGAAGCTCAAGCTATCCAATTTCCAGCCATCTGACATCAGCCGCTGTCATCGAATGGGAAGAGTGACTTCCGACCGACCGAGGCCTATCCTTTTTAAGGTACGCGATGTAACTGTTCGTGCTAAAATTTGGGGCGCCAAGACCAGCCTAAAAGGAACAGGCATAACCATGTCCGAGTTCTTAACGAAGGCGAGGCATGACGCCTTTATGGCCGCACGTCAGCGCTATGGTGTTACAAAGTGCTGGACTCGAGATGGCTTCGTATTCTTGCTGGATGCGGGTGGCGTGAGGCACCGGGTGAGCTCAGTGGTGGAGTTGGATAAGCTCGGAGGACAAGCGACTACAGATCCCAAGCCGATGGTGGTGGTAAAGGAACCCGCTGCTGCCGTAAGGACCAAGCGTGCGGCGGCCGTTGCTGGCAAAAAGTAGCTCTGTTGTGATTCTTTTTGTTTGGTACAAAACATTTCATGTCTTATGTTATTTTTCTCAGTGATTGCCCTGTTTTAAACTTTTTTTTTCTTCTTTTACTGATGTGGAGGTACTTCTTATTAATATCGTTCTTTTTCACCTTTTCTTGTCACTTATACTTATTATATTTATTTTTTGTTCATTGACAGTGACAGTTTGCTTTTATGTCAAATAAACGTTCCGCAGCGTTCCGTTTTACGGTAAAACCATTCTAATAAAATAGCATGCTTTTTTATATAATTCACTATGCTTAAAACTAAAATTTATAAAACTGTTCTTTGTCAATTGTATTTATATTGTTTGTAATGTTATGAATGTTATTAGATTTGCGATTCCTATTTTAATATTATTTATTATACAGGGCAATTCACGAACAATAATGTCGTGCATCTAGTTAAATGTACCTATTAGTTACTGTTATGTTTATGAGTTTTGTGTGTTCTTTTGACCCCGGCAGGTGTAGAATATTTGTTTATTTATAGTTAGCTCAATATCTATATATATATTATATTTTAATAAGTATTTATATCGTATAATTATATATTATTATATATTGTTGGTATTATATTTTTTTTTTCAAAGGTATTATGTCATCATCTGATGATGAAAATAGTGAAAATTTTTTATCTTTCTCGTCTTCCTCTAGCGAAGATAGTTACTTAAGTATCCCCACTCTTTCTGAAAATGTTGGTGCTCAATTCTCCGATGTTTCTAAAAACTTGAATATTGTCCATATTAATGCGCAGAGTATTCCGGCTCATTTCACTGACATGCTGACGTCTTTTGACAACAAAAATATTCACGCTATTCTAGTCTCCGAGTCCTGGCTTAAGCCAAATCTTCCGTCAGTTTCCTATACTCTTCCCGGCTATAATCTTATTCGCAATGATCGAACTAGTGGTCGTGGTGGGGGTGTTGCTATATATCTCCGTTCCCACTTACCTTACACTGTTATAAGCACATCTGCCCAGCCACCTCCATCTAATGCCGGTGAACACTTATTCCTTGAAATTCTATTCTCTCACTCTAAACTTTTACTCGGAGTCTATTATAGTCCTTCCTCCAATAATAATTTTTTCTCTTCTTTTGAAACTATTTTAGATAACCTTACACCCTCTTACAGTCATACCATAGTTATGGGTGACTTTAATACATGTCTACTTAAACAAGATAATCGATCTTCCTCTTTGTACAATACAATAAATTCTAGCAACATGACAATACTCCCCCTTAGCGCTACTCATCATTTTCCAAATTCTCTGCCATCTCTTCTTGATTTAATTATGGTTTCATCCCTTCAACATGTTGCTAAGCACGGCCAATGCCCAGCTGATGCCTTTTCCTATCACGACTTAATTTTTCTTTCTTATAAGATTCGACCTCCTAAGCCCAAGCCCACTATCATTCTGCAGCGTAACTTTGGCGGTATGGATCAAGAAAAGTTTCTTAATGATGCCAGGAATATTGATTGGACACATGTATCTAATGCAGCGACTCTTGATGACCAAGTTGCAATATTTAACACTTTCATCACACAACTGTATGACGTCCATGCACCTTATAGACGAATCAAGGTAAAACATGTACCTGCGCCATGGCTCACAAACGAAATTCGATCGCTCAAGCATAAGAAAGCTGTTGCTAAGACAAAGTACAAGATTCGACCAAACGATATGAGCAAGTCACGTTACGCTAAAGCACGTAATCGCTGCAACGTAGCATGCAGAGATGCACAACGTCGTCATATCTATGAGTCTGTGCAAGATGATGATCCGGCTAAAGTTTGGCGTTTCCTCAGGACACTAGGTGTTGGCAAGTCTCGCTTTGATACTGTCCCCAATAACCTGGACATCGACTCCCTTAACTCGCATTTCTCTTCATCTGTCAATATTGACATATTCTCTAAATCTAACACCCTAAATTTTCTTTCTTCTATGGCCATGTCTAATTTGACTTCTTTCTCTTTTCGTCCTGTTGCTGTTGATGATGTTAAGAAGAGCATTCTCTCTATTTCCTCTAATGCTGTTGGTGTTGATAGTATCAGCCGCAACATGCTCATTCCTATTCTTGATAGCATTCTTCCTGTCCTTTGTCATATCTTTAACTTTTCCATCTCTAATTGTGTCTTTCCTTCTCTGTGGAAAGAAGCTCAAATTATTCCTCTTCCCAAAAAGAACAACCCTAAATCGTTCTCAGATTACCGTCCTATCTCTATCCTCCTTTTTTGTCAAAAGTTCTTGAACGCCTTATTCATAATCAAATTAGCTCTTATCTTACCTCAAATAACCTTCTCAATAGTTTCCAATCTGGTTTTCGGCCAGGACATAGCACGGTCACTGCACTTGTTAAAATAACTGACGATATTCGTCTAGGTATGGAAACAGGACAGTTGACTGTGCTGACACTCCTAGATTTTAGTAACGCCTTTAACACTGTAGACTTTGACATTCTTCTCGCCGTTCTTCGCTCTCTTAACATGTCGTCAATGGTAATAGACTGGTTTCGTAACTACCTGTACGGTCGCCGGCAGCGGGTTCGCCTTGGAGAGTCTTTTTCTTCGTGGTGTGGCACTTCTGCTGGTGTACCTCAAGGCGGTGTTCTTTCCCCTCTTCTGTTTGCCATCTTTATTAACTCTATTACAAATAATCTTACATCTTCTTATCATCTTTATGCTGACGATCTTCAGCTTTATCATCAAGCACCTCTTAGCGGACTGGCTGAAGCTATTAGCACTGTTAATAGTGACTTGAGTAAAATTTCCAATTGGAGTACATCATATGGCCTGAAAGTTAATCCAACAAAAACTCAAGTCATTGTTATAGGTAGTTCTCGGACAATCTGTAAGGTTGGCTGGGACTCCCTCCCGAAAGTGATGTTTGATGGAGTGCACATTCCTTTTAGTAAGACTGTCAAAAATCTTGGGATTACCTTTGACAATTGCCTATCCTGGGATCCACAATTAACGGCAATTAGCCGAAAACTGTATGCCTCAGCCAGTTCCCTTCGTAGACTTCGAAACTTTTTGCCTACTGCCACTAAGGTTGAAGCGACTTGCATCCAGCGTCTTCCGGTAACCTTTATATTGTCGTCTGTCCACCTTGTGGGTGGACTTCCTACGCTGCGTTTGCTAGTCCGTGGTCTCCACTCGTGCACTTTTCGACCCCATGGGCCATCCGCTCTACGTGCTCTACGGTCTGCCCATTGCCACTTCAGCTTGATAATCCGTTGGGCGAAATACATCAAGATTTCAAGATAGAAAAGTGAATCTATTGTTACTGTGACCGTTTTTAATTGACAGTTAGGTTTGTATGAATAGTAGAAGTCATTACTAGCGCTTCAGAATTTTATTTTTGAACAAATTGTACCGGGGGTAGACTTCCTTTGCAGGAGGTCGTCTAGGTGGGTACCCCAACAGTGCCAGTTATTCTACCGCCTGAGCAGTGATGTGCAAACATTACTGTGCTCCGGTAGGAGGGCACTGTAGCTAGTGAAATTACTTGGCTAAAGAGTCTTAACATCTTATGACTCTTGAGTAAGAAGCGTTGGTGCAGTGCTCCTAGAATTTCACATAATTGTGAAATCCTAAGTAGCACTGTACTGATTATGGGCAGCGTTATCTCTTAACATCAGGAGAGCGTCTTGCTCGTTTTCTACTTCATCACATAAAAAAAAATTGGTCACGCTTTTTTGGAATGTCAGCTGATCCAGGTATATATGCTAGATCTATGGGTTTGTCCCACTGCCAGCCAAAGGCCTCCCCTTCTCTCTTTTCATTCGGTCAGTATTATCGGTTAAGGGTGGCCCTGCTATTGCTGAAGGAATCCAGAACACATAAAAACACATCTAAAAATATTCTTGTCTTGTGTATAACAGTGTTTAGTCTAAAAACTAAAAAAATATTCTTGTCTAATATAAGATTGTTTTACCTAAAGACTAAACAAATATTCTTGTCTATAAGATTGTTTTGTCTGGAATACTAAAAATGGCGCTAATTAACAATAGCTTTTAAATGTGGGCGAATCCCTCAAATAGGTATTATAAATAAAAAAGTACTCTTACTAAAATAAATATTCCTGTCTGGAAACTAAAAACGGCGTTATTATTGTTTTGTCTGGATAACTAAAAAGAGCGGTAATTAATAACAGCTTTTTGGTGTGGGCGAATCCCACTAATATTATAAATACTTCCAAACTTCCCTTAAATTTATTTCAAGGTCGACTCTGTATAGGAATTCCTTGAAATTTGCGAACTCGGTTCATTAACTTTTGAAGTGTTATGAAATAACAAACTTTTCACATAATCCGTGTAACAATAAGATGAAATGTACGACGGTGGTCTGAGATTGATTGAACAGGACAATGAACAAACATTTAAAGATACAATAAATGGACAAGATCTACAAAACTATAAGGAGATAAAGTTATGTGGAGGATAACTTAAACAAAACTAACCCAACTAACTTGAGGGATAAACAGCCAGAAAAGAACTGTAAATAATACACTGGGCTAAGACATCATCGAGCGCAGTGTTGCGTAGGACAGAGTATTTTTTTAATACTATTCACTTCGATTAATGAGCATACACATAACATCAGGCGAGCGCCGGGCACGTCCCAGTCTTAACATCTTATGACTCTTGAGTGAGAAGCGTTGGTGAATTACACCTAGAATTGCACTGTACTTCCTAAATGACGTACTAATTATGGGCAGCGTTATCTTTTACCATCAGGAAAACCTCTTGTCTTCTTACTTCTTTTTATAAAAAAAAGTCTAATTAGAACCCACCTAATCGAAAACGGCATGTTTTTTTCTGGGTTGACAGGCCAATGGCGAGATCTTGACAAACACGGAATGGTATAGCCGAAGTCACAAAAATGAAGAGAACAATGGAAGAAGGAGGCCTTTTGCTTACGTGGGTGGGACATGGCAAACTCTTAATAATTGTATTTCAACTAAACATATTCGTCATTTCTGAAAAGTAAGCGTACATACAGGTTTCGTGAAACTATTTTAATACGGACACGGCTCGACTCAATGGGCACAAGACACGAATCGTTTTCAGTAGACGTCAATGTAAGAATACAGTCGCTACCACTGATATTTTTATCAAGTGAGTTATTTTGCGAAAAGTATTTATAAGATTACCTATATAATGAATTATTGGAACTACTTGAACTAAACGGGATTTCCCCAGTTAGAGACAATACATTACATAACTTTATTTTGTGAGCAACAAACTACTGTAGTTTTCAAGAACCTAAGGTGCTTTAAATATTTTAAAGGAGGCAACCGGGAACCGGGACCAACGGTCTAACCGGCCTTCTGAAACACAGTAGAGTCCAGATAAAGATGGAAAGAAAAAATCGTTATTTTTTAAGTGTTAGTGAGTGGCCATGAAAGTTTACTTGGCATGGCTACTGGCTATCCTTGGGATAACATAGTTAAGCTCGCATGGCAAGGCTAATTTCGTTTGGTGATATTATTTTCTTTAAAATATGGATTAAATTTAAAAGGACGATCCACAGTTCGGTATACCATTAAAATCCTTTATTTTTACCGGTATTTTAATAACAAATCCTTTCCTTCATATACATAAATAAGAACCTGCCATGATGGCAAGCAAGTTATATCAATAAAGAGTTTATTTATCTTTAAGTGTCAGAAGAAGAAAGCCACTAACAGAGCAAACGTCTCGAGAAAGAACAGAGTTGGTAGACTACCTGCCCGATTGGATATTAAGATCGCTAAAAACCTATATGCTACCCGAATAAAACAGCCGAAAATGGCACACATGTAGGAGACCTGTACAGCTTGCAAAGAACGGCTTCTTCTTGTCGAGTCGATTGGCTATAACCTATATTATGTGAAACATACAACTGCTTTGACCAATGCGTCGCCACTGTTACGCCACGGCTATAAAGAACTGCGGAAAGTTAATGAATGATGTTAACACTGACCATGGTAGTTTTAGACATGTCTTGTTGTGGTGCCGGCGGCGCGGACGGCTGGGGCGGCGTCTGTTGTACCCTCAGAGAGGGCTGCGCTGAAGACTGTGACCCGCCGGTCGTGCTCGGCATGTAGGCTGCCCCCGCGGCACCACTGGGGTGGTAGCATTCCACCGGTCCTGAGGGAAAGCGATAAAAATGATGAATGATAGTCATGTGGTTTGTACCTAGCTATTCATCGAACAGATGGGGTCGGCCTTCTTTGTTTAGACTAAATAATTACATTTCCAATATCATACCCCATTTAGGTGAATAATACGTTTATTCCAAGTAGTTCCTTTAGACTTTAGACAGTTCCTTCAAAGTAACTAATGGGACTTTTTCTTCTCATTAGTTGGCAATATATTATGCTAGCTAGCACGGTGTGTGCGGAGTCTTGTCTTGCTGTCAAGTCAAACTATCGTCTCATACAGGATGAAAGGTAGAATGCTAGCTCAGTGCAAGCTAGATATCTTGTCATCAATGGCTTTTCGAAGATCTCTCTACCAAGTCTTGGATAATAATTTATTGACCGATACGGATGCTTCTACACGTGATTTAGAGAAAATGTGAAAATTTAGTTGAGGGTCCTTAAATCACTCTTCTCGGCTATACATCTAAAGACATTTGATAGGTATGTTATTGTCTTGAAAAACCAGATGTAACAAACGCTTAGAATGTTTTTCAGCTATAAGAGCGTTAAACGGCGGAACGAAACTGGTCAAAACTTTATTAGATAATAACTTTTTAGGAAGGCGTATCAGATTGAGTTGATCAAATTTAATGAGAGATATTTTTATGCTACTGAAGACATAATATTGACAAAACAATATTGTCGTAATAGCTGAGTTTAGACTTTCACTTCGTTTTTTGACGTATATAAAAGTGTATATTAAATTATTTCTTTATTGTCGCGCAAATCGTTTACAAACATTCTATTAATAACTAGAATACTTACTGTGTGGTGTTGAAGCCCGCGGATAACTGAATACAGATCTTAAGGAAATACGTGCAAAACATAACACAAGGCATAAAACTAGGTAAATACTAAAACCTTCAGCATCTGTTACGCTCGTATCGATATATTTTTTATCAAGCGACCAGTTAACAATAGCACATAAAACACAATATCTGCACTCGAAAGAATGGTTTCATAATAAAGTACATAAACTGACGCACTGACAGCAGATGAATCGTCATCATATAAGCTAACGAAAGTAGGTTGTTAATAATTAATTAATTGGACTTACTCGATTGCTGTAATAGTCTGTAATGATGATGTGTATGCGAAGACGGCATGCAACTTGAACTGGAGTACCGAGATGACGACTGCTCGTGTTTGTGGCTGTGGCTATGGTTGTGGCTGTGGTTGTGGCTGTGGCTATGGTTGTGGCTGTGGTTATGGCTGTGGTTGTGGTTATGGTTGTGGGAGTTATGGTTGGCGGAGGGCGGCGGTTGCGGCACGAACTGCAGTGACACCGTACTCAGCGACTGCATGTTAATCTGATTGGGCATGTGCTGGGTGCCTCCTCCTTGCGGCACGTTCATTGAGCCCCCCGCGCTCTGATTCATATCAATCCCGCTCCCTTGCTGACTGCCATGATTCGTACAGCTGTGCTGGTACGGGTTTAACGAACTGTTCCCTCCTCTCTGTGCGACCATTTTAATTTCATGATACAAATCTTTCAAAAATTGAATCAGCCAAAGGTTGAACCATTCCCAAAACAACGGCGACACGATCATCGGCATAAGGAGATCTATTGGCCGCTCTCTTATGTGAAACTCATGGCCGACTAGGCCAGAAGAGGTCCCCTCTTTCTCTTCAAATAACTATAGGACCTCTTCAGCAACGGTTATAAATATTTATTCCCAATCCACGAATAACTCGAGATTTAAAAATCACTACACCAAAATCGGTGTTCCATTACAAAACATGTGAGAACCACGCATGTTGCTAAAATATTTGCAGACCGCATTCACAATCTGAGTAGTAATTTAATGCAGCATAGAGAAAATCGATAAGGAAACCGCGCGCTCCATGCTACTTTGCCGTAGTACACTCGCACTCGAATCGAATAATGTCGACAATATAGGTACTTTCACGTAAACATAAACTATCCTACGAAACCTTTTAATATTTTACGTGATTTTTTGTATAATGTAACATTTGATTAATACGAATAACTAAAGATATCACTCCGGGAAATTGCCCGATGGGAGAACAACCCGCGAATCATTTAACATAGGACAGGGAGGGAAAGAGACAAGGGTATCAGTAAACTGAAAGACACGATTTTGGGGCGTTCCCTTTCCACCCCGATACCACGACGTAAAACGTACGGTCAAAATTTGTACGATAGCGTACATTGACGTATAAATTCTGGAGTATCTACTGCCTATAGTTGAAAACCCGCGATGGATATCGTACAACTAACTTGTTAGCGTAGCGGGGCAAAATTACGGCTCTTCGAGTGTATGACGAGGGGTGAGTTTTTGCTAGGGTTGCTAGTTTAGTACTGGCGTATAGTTTGTAAAATTGATGGTTATAATCAAGAACTAATAATATACTAAATACGTATGATTTTCATTCGTTATTTTCAATATATGTTTGTAAAGTCAGACTTCCGGTCAAACGTTTAAGGGACTGCGCAGACGGCACACTTTTTGTACGATCGAGTCTGCGGCGTACAAAAAGTCTGCATGGCGCGCAAAAAGTCTGTTGCGGATTTTTCACAGACTCAACGCACACGACGCACATCTTCGATCATTCTGTCGGCAGAGCTGTAGGGACGTAGACAGGCCCGGATTTAGCCAAAATGCCGCCCTGGGCAGTGAGAAAATGCCGCCCCCCTCCGCCGAAATATTATTTATAAACGCTCATCGGCTAGACATTTTGCTAAGAAATTTGTTGTCGGGTTCTTTCATATTATACGTAATTATGAATATTTATAAAAAAAAATATACATCTAACTACGAAAGCTGTGTGTATAACTTGCTTTGAAAAAGAGAAATTATAATTGAGAAATTTTATAATGCTAACTACAATAAGACCGCTGATTGTGAATTGTGACACATAGATTATAATACCGGGTTTTTATGTTTAAGTTTATTTTTCAATGTTTCAATAAAGTGTTTTATCTACCTATCTATCTGTCTACGACAGGTGTGCGTAAGACTCGCTTGGAGTGGCAAGAAAATTATAATATTATGTTGACTAAAAAGACTGCGAGCAGCTTGCTGCGAGCGAGAAAATTTTGTATATTTGACTACACAACAGTGGGCGCATACTTCACCCTGAGTGCCAAAATCGCTGCGAGCACCAAGAAAATTTTGTATATCTGACTGCAAAAAGTGAGTGCGTAGTTCGTTTTGAGTGCCAAAAATAAAAAAAAAGAAGGCGAGCAACTAGCTGCAAATGCTGAGAAAAGTCTTGCTACGAAAAGTGGACGGATAGCTCGTTTGGAGCAAAAATCTTGAGTTTGTGTGGCCAGTATTCCAGACTTCTTATTATGAGCGCAAAAAAAAATTATAATAATAACCAGCGTGATTGAGAATACAAATTTTAATTCAACATCGGATGTTTATGGATTGAATATTTTTTTCTCGTTTCGAAATTTGCCGCCCTCAGTAAATTTGCCGCCCCCTGAAAATTTGCCGCCCTGGGCACTCGCCCCGAATGCCCCTAGTGTAAATCCAGGGCTGGACGTAGACGCTATGGAAATCGTGCAGAGATCGCGAAGTATTATTTTGTACATGAAGTACAGAAAAAGAAGAAGAAAGAAGCGTTACGTCCACCACTAGCAAATGCAGATTGCAGACTAAAGTGTGTGCCGTCTGCGTTAGCGCGCGTTGAAGCAAACGTTCTATTTTATTCACACACTTTTTGTGCGGAGCGGCGCGACGCGGCGCGATCCGGTCTGCCCGAATTACACGGATTATTTGTGTGCCGGACTTTTTGCGCGTCGTGTGCGTTACTGCATATAATTGCATAGGTTCTATTTTCACAGACTAAAAAGTGCGTCATGGATAGTCTGTCGTCTGCGCAGCCCCTAAGGGCTAGTTGCGTTCATCGGGTAGATTTTAAGTTATCTATTTTCTCGTCGCTCACTAGGTACGCTTACAGAGTTCGAATCGTTGTGTCACTTCGTGTCGTTGACGTCGCGTCGTACCACCGAGCTCACGGAGATCGAGCCATACGTTTCACCTCATAGGTAGTTTTCTGAAGTGCGGGGCCATTTGTGTAAAGTATGTTCCGTAGGTATACTTTACCCAACATTTCGATAACTTATGACTATGAATGGCGCGACGGAAGGGAGGCCTTTGCCCAGCAGTGGGACAACTACGGCTGATAATAATAATAATCGCCGCAGGGCAGCTTATGGCGAGCTGTTGGGGAGTAGCGACCCCACGGACCCGAGTGCTCCCGGGGGAGGATCCTGTTCCTCATCTCCGGCTTGCCTTCACCGGCCGGCCGGAGTGAACACTGACGAGGAACAGTCCCCCATCTCTGTGCTTGCCTTGATTGGCCGGCCAGAGTGGAGTAGCGAGAGCTTTTCGCTCGGAGGGAGGATGTGAAGCATAAGTGGCGAGTTGGCCTACGTGTTTAAAGTCCAGGGACACCTCTCCCCCTCCAGCCACTTACACCAACGTTGCCCTTCTCGTCGGCTATGTAATACCGGCCTTTATGGGGGCCCGTTTAGTGAGTGGCGAGTCATCACCTGCCTATATATTTCCTAATGGGACGGAAGTGGCAGGTGCCGTAGTCCTAGCAATAGCCTCATTAAACATCCATTTAGAATGCACATCCATAGCCTAGTTCAAGTAGTTTCCATTAATTAGCAATAGTCCTGTCACTTGGCGGAGACTGTCTTTGAGCCCATTTTATATGGATGGACTCACAGACAGACTCCAATAAGTGTCACCCATTACATTTATATTAAAAGCTCAAAAGGGCCTCTGCGCGTTGGACTTTTTGTCTCCGTGTACGCCTATAAAAAGGCCCGGGCTTAGCCCGTGTTAAAGAGCGACATAATAATAATGACTATAAATTGAAAATAATAATATAATTGAAATAAACGTTTAACTTGGTAATAAGTCGAATCGATTTTACACGGTTGGTCACTAATAATATTTTTTCGTGTAAGTTATTGTTAAATAGTAGTACCTTTAACCTTAGTATGAAGTACCATATTATTATATTTCTTGAGGTTTTTGCTGCTTGCGTATTTTCCCAACTGGGCGCCTTTACAGCTATTAAGCACTGAGGAAAACCAATTTGATTTACAAAATTTCCCATTTATACAATATTATGTTACAGCTAAAGCCCGAAGTGCGGCTACACCTAGGATTAGCCGGCTAAACATAGATGTAACCGCACTTCGGACTTTAACCGTGACATGTACCTAAGGTTTCGTACCGCAGTGCGATCTGCCGGACGGGCCGGTTCGTCGTATGAAATTGCCCAAAAAGTATTTATTATAATTAAAAGTATTATAAAAGTATTTTTGTCGGTTATGAAAAGTGTTGCGGTATTATTACGATTAGCACGAATCTGTAACGTATTATGTAAACAATGGCAAGAATCATTTTATAAAGACTGAAGTACAGTGGAATCCTATTACTATTATAGAGCTCCTATTACTATCATAGGACAGCCTCCTATTACTATTTGACTTCGATGGGAATCGACAAACACGTCATAATAAGCGGACGTCAAACAGAGCGTTCCTCACAAAAACAACTTTTGTTAAATACTTATTAAATAGGGAAACATAGCATTTTAAAACAAACAATATCGCCATTGTCAAATTATTATTTTCAATATAGCTATGAACAAAGGTAGTAATAATTCTGCGTTATGTAAGTAATGAAAAAATCTCTACTTCCTTTTACTCATCACTTTCGTTATTCCTTATCATAAAATGTTTAATAGTTTCAATTAATTTTGTACTGAGATTTTCAAAGCAAAAACGACCCAAAGGCCGAACGTCACGTTCTCGAGAAAATAGAGGTACGAGAGCATTGTCGAAGGTGCAAAATATCATGTCGGTCATTATAACTGGTCATTAAAAATAGGTCATAATAAGCAACCTGTCCCTGTAAGCGAGTCATAATATCCGTCTTATTTGCAATGAAGTTTATATGAAAACCAAACTTCGGTGTGTAATTACGTCATAATAAGCTGTTGGTGAATATGACTCCGCCTAAACTGATTCTACGTACTACGAAACCTTAGTATAAAATTGTTGGCAGTAAGGATACCTAAGGTGAGTATTGAACAACGACATTATAGCGCAAAGTTCTGACCTTACCGAGAGGCGACCTGATATTATATTTCCTAGTACCTATGTACTTGCGCTCTTCACGTTGTTTTTGTCTTTCTGTTTATATAAACCGACACTTGACACCGAGATCTATTTCGTAGAACAATATGTTTATAGTTGTTTTTCCTACCATATTAGAGGTTGTTGATATTTTAATATGGAGAGACAATAAAATGTTTTTTCGTCAGATTAAATTAGAAAATATTGGATACATTGTTCACGTATTAAAGCCATAATTGTGTATCTGAAATCTCAAAATATATCTTTGCCTAATGTTACTAATATTATAAACGTGAAAGTTTGTAAGAATGTATGGATGTTTGGATTATGTTAGCTACTCTTTCACGCCTGAATGGGTGGACCGATTGAGCTGAAATCTGGTATAGAAATAGCTTAGTCCCTGGCATAACACATATGCTATTGTACAGCGGGTAAAACCGCTGGGCCCAGCTAGAAATACCTATATAATCGCTAAGCTTAAAGGAACATCGTTTTCACAATCTCTACGTTTACTTAAAATATCTCGTGACTTCCACGTCATTCTATATTAATATATTCAGTTATGACGTACCAAGTGCCCACCTATAAACTTTAGTGCGTCATATCGAAGTTGATTTTGATTAAATTTACAAATATCGTACGTTATATTTTGTATTACCTGACTAACCAACCGAATAACCAATAGATATATGTAGGCAAATGCTTTAAAATTTCTGCATGACAAACAGACTGGTACCTACCTCTAAAAAATAAACAATAAATTGAACGTTTACTTCGACTTTTGATTGGCATTAAGCAGAAACCTTATCCAATTAAACTTAGGCAATACTTCAAAAAAGTTATAAGCCAAACAATGTTAACAGAATCCCTATGACTAAAAATATAAATAATATAAAATATAAATAAAATAAATATAATATGACTTCCTTCCCCGTTAATCTTTCCACTTTCTGAAACGGCGCTAAACTCTTAAAAAATTAGAGTCGATTTAAAGAGGTTACCTGATTTTTTGTAATCCATTGATAACTACACTAATAGGCCAACACCTCGAGTATTGAACACATTAATACGAATATTTACACCAAGTGGAGCGCCGCATTAGAAGCGTGTTAGGGCGCATCCACCAATGACATTATCTATAGCGCAAAATGACGAAATGACTTCATGCACTGTTGAAGTCCGTACAATATGAATTTTCATAACGAGCATGCCGTCATAGTTCTGCAAAATTCCAATCAATTGCTCCAAAGTGTATGACGCGATTTTGTAACAATTTTATAAGGTTATCACAAAATGATTAAAATAATGCACATAATACCTAGTCAGGTCATAAGTATTGTCACACAGTAAAAACTTTTCTTTTAGAATGCTGGCCACAAAAAAGTTTATTGAATTCGAATTTCGAATTGTTCATGAAAATAAAAATGTATACTTTTTAGAATTTTACTCATTTTTAAATATGGAGTGGACGCTTAAAGAAGACCGTGTTGCAGTTATTGCGTTGCATCGTTGCGGTTACGCGCCAATTCTAATTTTTGACATACTGAAAAATTTGAATATAACCAAAAGATTCGTTTATCGTACCATCAAACGATACAATGAAGACTCTAGTGTAGATGACAGGTCAAGAAGTGGTCGCCCTCGGTCTGTTAGGACTCCAGCAGTGATAAAAGCTGTGAAGGCGCGAATTCAAAGAAATCCCAAACGTAAGCAGAAACTGTTGGCCCTTCAGATGGGGTTAAGCAGAACCACGGTGAAAAGGGTGTTAAATGAAGACTTAGGGCTTCGGGCATATCGAAGAAAAACAGGACATCGTTTAAATGCTCGTCTAATGGACCTGAGACTGAAGAGATGCCGCGCTTTGTTGAAGCGGTACGCGAGAAAAAAATATCGAGAAATTCTTTTTTCGGATGAAAAAATTTTTACCGTAGAAGAGAGCTACAACAAACAAAATGATAAGGTGTACGCACACAGTAGTGAAGAAGCGAGCAACCGTATTCCGCGTGTCCAACGAGGTCATTTTCCATCCTCGCTCATGGTATGGTTGGGAGTTTCTTATTAGGGCTTAACAGAGGTACATTTTTGTGAGAAAGGTGTAAAAACGAATGCAGTTGTGTATCAAAATACAGTCCTGACGAACCTTGTGGAACCTGTTTCTCATACCATGTTCAATAACAGGCACTGGGTATTCCAACAAGATTCGGCGCCAGCTCATAGAGCGAAGAGCACACAAGACTGGCTGGCGGCGCGTGAAATCGACTTCATCCGGCATGAAGACTGGCCCTCCTCCAGTCCAGATTTGAGTCCGTTAGATTACAAGATATGGCAACACTTGGAGGAAAAGGCGTGCTCAAAGCCTCATCCCAATTTGGAGTCACTCAAGACATCCTTGATTAAGGCAGCAGCCGATATTGACATGGACCTCGTTCGTGCTGCGATAGACGACTGGCCGCGCAGATTGAAGGCCTGTATTCAAAATCACGGAGGTCATTTTAAATAAACTTTATTGTCATAAGAATCTATGTTTTGTTAAGTTCATTTTGGTATATAAATGGTTACATAATAAATAAACTTGTTCCAATAATTTTATATTAAACATGTGACAGAATTTATGACCTGACTAGGTACTTCTTAAAAATAACATTTCAAATTGCGATGTTTCATTTAATTGAAACTGTGTTTTCTTGTACAATAAACGTGTGTGTTATGAGTTATGGTTTAGTGAAAATAACCAATTTCATGACTTAGTTCAAATGAGAAAGGTCTAATGCGACAAAATCATGAATTTTGTTTATTCTTTGTTCAAAGGGGCTTGAAGATATTTGTATGGAGCGCCGTAGCATACCCTACTATTCGCCATTTTGGTTATTACAAGATTTCATTTACTTTCACCTGTCTGCTGTCTGTCTATCTAAAATCAAATCTTGCAACTTTTGCATGCATGTATAAATCGGATGACAATGCAATATTATAAGGACATGGAGCTGATCTGATGACGGAGCTGGGAGGTGGCCATAGGAACTTCGTAATTAAACTATGCAACCCCATCGAGTTTGGGCTCATTTGATTCGTCTCGACGAGTACTTGGGTGCTATAGATGGTAATAATAATAAAAGATTGTTTTTAAAAAGTTTTGTTAGAATTTAACTTTTTTCTAATGGCGGCCGGCGACGAAACCTTTTAATCGATAGTTGACATCGATACGAATCAAAATTTTTAACACCCCCCTCGTAAATTGTAAGGTTAGTGAGTTACTAAGCGTCACGTGACTTCCATAGTTCTAAGTTAGGGTATATGTTTTAATGTATTCAGATATTTAAAATAATTACTTTTGTGACTATTATCTGTAGTATTTGATGTTATATTCAAACCCCTTTAATAAGTATAGAACCACAATAACTACACGTACATGAAGTAAATCAGTAAATCACATTTCATAGATTATAACCTCAAATATTAAATTTAAACTCGTATTAAAATTTTATTAGTCGGGACCTTTCGTCGGTACTGAGTTCTCGCGTGACCACGGCTCATGTAACTGAGCCGTAACGTCGAAGTTTGTTTTATAATGTTTTTGTAAAACTAGCATTAAATACCTACGCGATAAGTCCCGACTATTAAATTAATATGCGTCTAACTCAATTTAAATATAATAACATCACAAGTACAATTTTGGACATTTCATCAAAACATTTTGCAATAAGAGAAATTGATAACAAAATTAGTAATATTCGTACAAAAATATTCTAGGACTACACCTAAAATGTGTCACCGGAAAATATCAAGATTCGTAAGTTTACAAATTTACTAGGAAATTTATAAACACTCTGGAAACCTACAAATATAAATAATTTAGGTATCAAAAATCAAGTCGTATCTGGCGCTTCGCCGGCCGCTTCCGCGACACGCTCGCTCGGCTCGCGCATTGTGGTTCAAAACCAACAGATTTCCGATTTTCCAGATATCTATAGTTTATAGGTTGGCAAGTCCAATTGTACCTAATTCTATGGTAACAAGCATTGTCACTGTCAATATCTGTTATTTTCCGTATTTTAAAAAAGCGTAATAAAAGCTCATCTGTGATTGGTCGATCCGTTTAGAATCTTACGAATAGATAATCCGTTAGTTTATAAATTTACAAAGACATTTCGAAAATTGACAAATTTACGAAAATGTGGGCGTAAAATAATACAATTTATCTCTCGTTTGTCCTACGAAAGTTTATAAATTTTCTAGGAAATTTTATAAACTTACGAATCTTGTTATTTTCTGGTGACATATACCTATATGTAAAATGTTATCTCAGTTTCGGATATGATTTTCCGAAATGATACTTAACGTTTTTAATTTTTCGTATGATAGAAGCTATGTAGGTATAATGTATATTAAAACAGATACATAGTATAAAGTCTACATTTAATCACTTGAATTGAAACCTAAACAATGTGAACATTCTATATTATGCGTCATTTTAATACATTCAAAACAGTACAAGAACTGCTACATATAAATGTCGTATCTGTTTTACAAGTTGAATTTAGATGTGATGTAGGGCTCCATGTGCGTAAACGGAACTACCTCTATATTGAAAGAACTCTTAAATCGCAGGTTTCCCTTAAACGCCAGAAGCATTGTATTTACCTGACATGTGCAATTTAAAAACGGTTTATCCCTATTTTGACTTGTATGAACTGCGTGAAAGAGGATGTCGTGCATGAAAAATAAGTAGAGATGGCCCAGAATCAAAGTGCATGCTGCTGCACTGTAAATCAGGAACGTTTTATATTGCAATGAAGGGCATTGTAAGGTTGGACGAAATCTAGGTAAAGAAATTATGAAACATGATAGAATTGAATGTGGTGTATTGACCCTTCCTAGATAAAAACAGGAAGAGGAGAAGGTACCTACTTATGTTATAGAATCTATACTAATATTATAAAAGAGGTTGCGTTTGTACTTTGTACCTATATGCCATGGAGAAATACTAGTTTAATATCTTCTTATTATATTTGTTACAGCTAAAGTCCGAAGTGCGGCTACACCTAGGTTTAGCCGGTTAAACCTAGGTGTAGCCGACCGCAGTTGGTTAAAGTTAGGTGTGAACAAAATGTTTGTAAAAAACTTGTTTTTTATTATGAAGTTCAGGGTAGACCGAGATCAGTTGGTTAGGTTAGCCGTGACATAATAAGTATCTCCATCCTGAATAGTAAAATTACTAAGGGATACATATCACCAGGTCCTCTTAGTATGTTCATAATTTGGTCACTTTGTCATTTTTACCTTTGTTGATAGAGTACTTAAACAATTTAATAACATTTTAAGCGAGTCATTGGCAACTTTTTTCTGAAAACAACACAAAAGCAGAAGTCCCACCAGATGGTGAGTTGTTATCGTCACCTTTAGATGTTTACAACATCTATGATACTGACACGATGACTGCCATTGCCGATGGATTGTCGGATAAAAGGCACTTGCACTTGGCTGAATTTAATTCCTAAATTCAAATTTAACCAGTGAGAAACAATACTTGCTTCTGAATTAAGGATGCTAACTTGCTTTACACTTGACTTAATTCAGTAACGACTGAATTTAGGCTTCTGAATTCAGTCAAATGTAGCCCTTAAGTATGCAGGGCAAAACCCCTTCATACCAGGCATGTAGGCACATATTTATGGGCTTAAGGGGTTATTACACTTGGCTGAATTAAGAAGCCTAAATTCAGTCGGTACTGAATTAAGTAAAGCATAGCAAGTTAGCATCCTAAATTCAGAAGCAATTATAGTTTGTGGCTGACTAAATCTGAATTTAGGAACTAAATTCAGCCAAGTGTATTAAGCCTTTTAATAGTTATTTTCTATAACTTATTTATTAATACTATTTGTAAGCCAAATAAGTGATCATACAAAGCCAAGAAACTCAAAAATATGTATATCTGTAAGCTTCCAATTTGAACACTCGTGAAACAACATAATCAACTTTTGCCCTAACTTATTTGACCCTGGACTAAAACATATGTTTTACTCTAGGGTTAGAGTGTTGGATTAAAATAAATAAAATTTTCTTTATTAAGGTAACTTATGACCTACACACATTATACATTGCGAATATATATATTATTTTTTATTAAGTGTGCGATATTATAATATTATGTATTCCAGCCGCAAAAGTGACGTAAAAATTTGGATCATGACAAACTTCTCTCCTTTAAAGTATATCTGTCAGGGAACTGAACCGAAGACCGAATTGTCAAAAATGTATGAAATTACATATTACATTGTATCAATTTAATACATCATTTCTTACATTTTTGACAATTCGGTCTGCGATTCGGTTCCCTGACAGATCAGTGAATAGCTCTGCAGTTGTAACATTCTACAGATAGGTCATAACATCTTTACATGGTCACTTAAGAATTGGCATTCAAATTGTCCAGTCATGTAACTTTTGACAGTTCCATTATTTGATTCTTAAAAATTACTACATAATACCTTAATTGACTGAGAAAAACTGCATCTTTATTTTGAAGAGTTAAATTAATATTACTACTAAGACATTTTAAGAAACATGAACAATTTTAAAACACTGCCAAAAAGCAAGGTAATTGTTAAATAAATTATAGAATTCATGCAGATGGTAAGTGCCAAAAAATTGGCTGATTTAAATAGATAATAAAGATAATATTCCATATATTTGGCATGTTCTTAAAACTGTAGTTTTACAATGCTATGACCATTTTATCTATATCTGCACAAAATCTATAATTTCCTGCTATTTTTGACATTTCGCATCATAGGTTAATATTCGCTGAGCTGGATATTTTAGAACACTACCTTTCAATCATGTTGACAATTACAATAACTTTATAAGACTTGTCCAGTTTGGATGCACCTGAAAGCAAATAGGTGATCTATAAACTTGTTAAAATTATATTTTTACATTATTATTTGCAACTACATGAACTAAAGTGATACAAAGTTATACTTCTACTTACTGTTTAGAATGTTTGTAGTCTGGTATTCACAATGGCACTGACACACGAAACTTTTATACAAGTTTTTATTTCTACATTCTCTAACATGCACTATCATTATATACTTATGGCACGAGATAAAATAATTTTCTATGTGCTAGTGTAAACTTATAAAACTCTTAAAATTTCACTGAAGACTTAAGTTACATTTCGCAAAAGCGGCACAAACAGAATGCTGAAGTGGCAAAATATTACGTAAATAAAATCAAAATTAGATGATAATACGTGTTTTAAAAGGATACGGTCCGGGCCCACGTTGACTGGACGCCAACGGCTGATTCCCGTTGCCACTCATATTGTTGGCAGCATAGGTATATCGGGACACGTACACCACTCAAGGTGGCACCGTAGAGTCGCCCTAACCGATTGTAGGACACATCCGGCACATAAGTAGTTATATTATGATGTACCGATGTCAGATTGACAACCTGTATGGTTTTAATTCGTAGCCTCTCTCAGCAACGTTTCCAGCAAAAACATTGTACACCACTTCATAAAACACAAAACTTTTATCTCTCTTGAAATGTTAATAGCATCACTAGGTATGTGAACCAGTCACTAAACAAACGACAGTACAAAATGGCGGATGCTAACCAATAAACAAACGTGACTGTCACTGAGGGAGCCCCAAATTTTTACAGCACCCACAATAATTTCGTTGGCAATTGGATTTTTCTTCGTTTCTGTGTAAATAAAAATATGTAAAAATATATTATTTTTCTACAACAATAAGAATAAATATTTTTTATGTATTAAAACTGTCATTCGATCGTTCACGTCTAATCAACTCGCGTCACACATGTAATGAATGCCAATATTTGCTAAAATGCCAAGTGCCAAACTGCCAATGTCATTTCGTGCTATGCTTCTTCTTTCGTCTATCATTTTAAGGGACAGCGCACATTACGCCACAATATTTATTTAATTTTCATCGAAAGATCCAAGTATTTTCTGGTAAAGAAGAATGTACCATTTTACTTTGAAATATTTAGTATAATATTTCACTTCAGTTTTTACATATATGGGCTGTACTTTATTAATTCGTACACTTGGCAAATGCAATCTCGCTCAAAATTTAAAGCATAAAAAAAAAATTGTCTACGGCTTCCATAGCGGAAAAACTATTTTCCGGAAATCAAATGGTTAAAAGGTGGCAATATCGTAGGCGGGATATTCAAATAGTTGTTCTAAACGTTCTAAACTCCATCGTGCACGTCAGGAAACACGTAACTCAGACGTGTAAAGATAACAACAAAATTAAAGAAAAAGGTTTGATATCAGCGTTTATTAGTTTAAAATTTGACAAATTGGATAATATCTGATAATAATAATTAAACTTACGAAGTTACAATTTTGAAAATCTGTATATAAATAGGTGGTCTGTATCTAATAATAATAAAAAAGGTAAAAAATGATTTTAAGTTAAACGGTTTTATTGTAAACATGTACTAAAAGATGAAAAATAAAATCGTGAGGCACGTCAAATATCTACAATATCAGTGAAAATGTTCAAGAGATTTAAGATATTTGACGTGCCTCACGATTTTATTTTTTAGGCACGTCAAATATCTACAATATCAGTGAAAATGTTCAAGAGATTTAAGATATTTGACGTGCCTCACGATTTTATTTTTCATCTTTTAGTACATGTTTACAATAAAACCGTTTAACTTAAAATCATTTTTTTACCTTTTTTATTTTTAGGCTTTTTAGTACAATGTATTCTACTTGTCAAACCCTTTTATTTGATACCCATATTGATGGGATTGAAAAAAAAAGGTTATCCGCCATTTTGTAGCGGTGGCCATCTTGGATTTTGATTTTGTATAGTGCACTGCATCCTACTTATCAAGCCCATTCATTTGATACCCATATTAATGTGATTTAAAAAAAATACGTTATCCGCCATTTTGTAGCGGCGGCCATCTTGGTTTTTGATTTTTGTATAGTGCACTGTATCTTACTTATCAAGCCCACTCATTTGATACCCATATTAATGGGATTTAAAAAAATACGTATCCGCCATTTTGTATCGGCGGCCATCTGGGATTTTGATTATGTATAGTGCAATGTATCCTACTTATCAAGCCATTCATTTGATACCCATATTAATAGGATTTTAAAAAATACGTATCCGCCATTTTGTATCGGCGGCCATCTTGGATTTTGATAAGTATAGTGCAATGTATCCTACTTATCAAGCCCATTCATTTGATACCCATATTAATGGGATTTTAAAAAATACGTTTTCCACCATTTTGTAGCGGCGGCCATCTTGGATATTGATTTTGTATAGTGCACTGTATCCTAATTTGACCCAAGAAAAAAGAAAAATGAATAAAACAAACGGAGTAAGCTAAATAAAACCGTTTTAAAAATACGTTATCCACCATTTTGTAGCGGCGGCCATCTTGGATTTTGATTTTGTATAGTGCACTGTATCCTACTTATCAAGCCCTTTCATTTGATACCCATATTAATGGTGTTAAAAAAAAGCGGCGGCCATCTTGGATTTACAATAATATTGAATATACATAATTGTATTGTCACCAGAACCAAAGGCGTATACCAAATTTCAGATCAATCGGTTGACAGGAAGAGGGTGAAATTTCAATTACTAAATTTGACCCAAGAAAAAAGAAAAATGAATAAAACAAACGGAGTAAGCTAAATATAAAAAATAATAAAAAAAACCGTTTAATTAAAAACCGTTTAATTAAAAATTCCACATATCTGAATACTATTAAATAATTCTCAATTTAATTAGGAAAATAAAACTTCAAAATAAATTAAGTATTAAAATATATTAGGCGCAATTCTCTTAAAATTATTAAAAAAATAAAATAAAATTGAAATGAATTGATATTAAAACAAATATTTCTTAACAATAATTATTAGGTAAATACAAATTTCATTAATATTATATTTTGTGACTTACATAAAGCTAAAATACAATAGATTGCAGGTTGTTACGCAACTCAATAAAAAAGGAGGTTATCAAATCCGCTGAATTTTTAATTAAATTGAATTTAGGGTTCCGCATTTCCATTCAATAAAAACAAAAGTTACACATCAAAAGATCAGATTATAAGCAATGTAATGTAGAGTTTGACCAGATTTAAATTGCATATTCTCACCTAGGATTTAGGATAATGTTCGTGGTGTAAGAGGCACGTCGTGCATAATTTAAAACTGGACAATCTACATCGTTACAATATTATGTCACTTTGTCACAGCCATATATTTCTGAAATCACTTATTGCTTAGATAATAATATTACACACTAGCGGACCCGCGCGCACTTCGTCACGCCTAACCGAAAATGATCAGTATTTTTCTACTATAATATGCATGTTTTATACATATAAACCTTCCTCTTGAATCACTCTATCTTTTAAAGAAACCCGCATCAAAATCCGTTGCGTGGGTAGTTTTAAAGATCTAAGCATAGATACATAGGAACAGACGTGGGGCAGGTGACTTTTTTATACTATGTAGTGATTTTACAAAATAAATTAATATACACATTTTAAAATCAATACAACATTATTGATTGCGATATTAAAAAAGCAATGAAAATGTTCATTGTTCGCTTAGAACTCTGAATGAATGTGGCCTAAAATTGAACTTAATTCAACTACTGAATATTGAACCAATCAAGAGCTCAACGTAAGTATAGATATTTAAGTGCGATGTTTTTATTGAGATAAAGAAAAATAAGAAGAAAGAAGAATTTTTCACAAAAGAAAGAAAGAAATGTTTCCATAAACTATTACGATACCTGTGTCCTACGTGTATGTGCGAAGGCTCTTCTTATTTTTATATTTTAGTAAAATGTATTTAAAAAACGTTAAAATAAGTAAAATGTCTAAAAATTTATTAAAATAAAAATAAATATTTTTCAAAAACTTAAAATATGGTGACGCCGTGAATAAAAAAAATTATAATATCTATTATACTCGTAATATCGACTATCCAGGTAGGTAGGTAACTGATATTTAAATAAAAAATCACAACCCTATATTTTATTTTTACGGAACCCTCGGGTCTAGAACTAAGTCGCTCTTTATTACTTTGATTTTTATAGTTTTTTTTTTATGTTGCGTAATCTATAATTTGATGTTATCAGGTTCAAAAGACGGATTCGTAGCTCCTTTGAGATCTTGCATTTTCGAAACATCTTGTCTTTTCTGAAAAAAAAAAAAACTTAGTATGTAAATGAGTACTATGTACACCTACGTTATTTTAAACAAACACTGGCCAATTTTTAAACAAACTGGCCATAAAAATATTACAAGTTTTTATTTACTTTCAGCTGTCCGTTGTATGTCTGTAATAAAATCAAGCAGTTTAATTTGAGCAATGCAAGTTTAATTTGATCCACTACCGAGTTATTCGATTGAGCTGAAATTTTGCATGCATGTATAAATCGGATGACAATGCAATATTATTATGAGATCGAGCTGATCTGATGATGGAGCTGGAAGGTGAACATAGGAACTCCGTAATTAAACGACGCAACCCCATCTAGTTTGGGCTCATTTGATTCGTCTTGACGAGTACTTTGGTGCTAGATGGTAATAATAATAAAAGCTTGTATTTAAAAAGTTTTTTTTTGTTTCACTTGTTTTTCTTTTAAACTTTAAAATTATATTTCCCAAACCTTTGCACGATAAACTTTATTGTCGAGTTTTCTGCCTCCAGAGAAATGATTTTCAATGTCGTTCAACGTTTTCCCCTCAGTCTCCGGCAGGATGAAGTGGAAAGTGATACAACCAACTAAACTGAAACATATAAAATTAGTATTAATAGTATTCATTAATTATTAGTGTTTTTTTATTATTAGTATGTTTTTTCTTAAAACACTATTTTAACTTAAAATACATTTTTTTTTCTAATAACACTATTCTTTTTCAATGTCAAGGGATACCGCTAATAGAACATAATAATCGTGGGCAACCGCCATAAGGTAGCTTAGATTTCACATTTTTTTTCCATACAAAGAAGTAAGAAGACGAGCAAGACGCTCTCCTGGTGGTAAGAAATAACGCTGCCCAAAAATTAATTAGTTACCTACCTATTACCTAGGATTTTACAATGACGTAAAATTTTAAGTGCACTACGCCAACGCTTCTTACTTCAGAGTCAGATGTTAAGACTCTTTAGCCCAGTAATTTCACTAGCTACAGTGCCTTCCTACCGAAGCACAGTAATATTTGCACATTACTCAGGCGGTAGAATAACTGGCACTGTTGGGACAATATAGGCTACATTTCAATAATACATTTTTGTAAAATCTAAAGAGATTATTTGAGATTTCTCACCTTATAATACCATAGAGACCATAGGTGCCCCATATGGCCATTATGTCCACCATGCCTATGTACATTTTGTTGGCAAGGAATCCGAAGATGTAACCTACAGCACTGGCCAACCCTGATCCTCCAGATCGGGTATTCGCACTTAGTACCTGAAAAGAACAAAATAACATAATACATTTTATATTGAAAAAACTCCACTTTGGAGTTACCAAAAGATGCCAAATAAAAAAAATGGAAGTTGCATTTTATTTCGTACTGGAACGGCTTTTCCGTATTAGAACGGAACCACTGTACTTTTGTAGGTACTGGTTTCGTGTTTTTCAAGGTTTTTTTTTTCAGTTTTGTTAAAATATTTACAGTAAGCGACGCATTGCTTCGTCATGAATTTGCTTGTGAATAACGCCCATGGCTTACTCACCTCTCCGATCAAAATCCATGGAAGCAGTCTAATGCCAGTGTGCGTTAAAAGGGCCAACATCAGCATCAAAGTTGTCGGCATCCAGGAGTACGTGTTGTCCTGCACATAATATAGATACATGGATATATATGCATGGGGGTAGCCACGGTGGGGCAGAGTGGGGCACTTGCCCCACCCTGACTCAGACCTGCAAGGTACTTCAAATTTTCTGAGAGCTCTAAATTAGCTGATTGCACTTATTTCATGACCAGACACCATGTTAATCTATCCGTCTGTGTCGTAGAAGGTGACTTTTTATATGAAAAGAAATAACTGGAGTAACTAAAGTCCGAAGTGCGGCTACCCCTAGGCTTAGGTTGCACTTTGGGTTGTATTGCAATAATTTACTAGCTGGGCCCAGCGGTTTTTCCCGCTGTACATACCTACCATATAGGCGGATAAAACCGCTGTGCTCATCTAGTAAATTATTAAGGCGTGCAATCTAAGCCTCGGTCTCGATAGATTAACAAAATATCGTGAGATTATATTCAGGTTTCTGAGAAACTAAGTGTCAAACAAGATCATGTGACCGCCATATTTGTAAGTTTAACTTACGGTGGTTTCAAAAGGTACGTTTACAGTTCCGTTGGTCACTATAAGTGTTCCATTCACGGTTTCAGATAGGTCGAGGTCCAATGAATCTTCACGCTGAAAAAAAAAATTATAAGGTAATTCTTTCAAAATCATTTGTAGAAGAGTGCCCAATAGTTAAGATATGAATGATGCTTAGAAAAACTTGGTAAAATAATTCTGCTATTCTAACCTTAGGCTATGGTTTAACTGCCCAACAAAACATAAGAGGTGTACTTAATTAGAGACACTTATTCATTTATTTACTACATTATTCCCGTGGACCGCATTACAGTTTCCCAAGACGCGGACCCAGGGCCAAAACCACAGCACATAAAAGTAGTCCTATATTCTGTAATCCGTGGCCAAAACTATTAGAAACGATTTTATAACATAGAGAGCATTACTATTATGTTCTTATTCTAACATAAAAAATAACTTATAGCCCAGTCAATGAGTGCTCAAAAAGGGTATGTGGATCGAAAAGTCGAAAGCAGAAAAACTAACTTAGTAACTTTGTTTGGACTAGTTAGGAGATAAACATACTAAAAGTCCCCACCCCTCCGACGTGAGCCCGAGGGGGGGGAGGCTGAAGAAGGTCCCATTTTCAGGTTTTTTGCTTATATGTCAAAAACTATGCATTGTACGATATTTTGTTGTACTACATTATTAAACCTCATAAAATTCTCTACAACTTCGGCATTGACACTTTTCATCTATCACCAATCGTTGTCCAGCTATGAGCTTCCAAACATGGTCTATTTTGAAAACGCTTAAATTAGTTTTCCATACAAAGTCGGTAAAAAAATCTTACAAATAAAATTTTACCAACTTCTGGTTGTCGTATCATAATGAAACTTTGCTAATGTCTAGAAATCTGATGACAGTTTAATAATCTGGTACCACTGAGCTGATCTGATGATGGAGCCAGGAGGTGTCTAATAAAACTCTTCAATGGCTATTAGTAAACCCGTCGAGTTTGGGCACATTACATTCGAATCGATGAGACTTTTTCATAACACTTGCTGTCGAGGGTCTGATAATGGACCAGGAGGTGCCTACGTCTCATCAATCCGAATGTAATGAGCCTAAACTCGCCCGTTTTACTAATAGCCATTGAAGAGTTTCAGTAGACACCTCCTGGCTCCATCATCAGATCAGCTCAGTGGTACCAGATTATTAAACTGTCATCAGATTTCTAGACATTTGCAAAGTTTCATTATGATACGACAACCAGAAGTTGGTCAAATTTTATTTGTAAGATTTTTTTACCGATTTTGTATGGAAAACTAATTTAAGTGTCTTCAAAATAAACCATGTTTGGAAGCTCATAGCTGGACAACGATTGGAGATAGATAAAAAGTGTCAAGGCCGAAGTTGTAGAAAATTTTATGAGGTTTAATAATGTAGTACAACAAAATGTCGTACAACGCACAGTTTTTGACATATAAGCAAAAAACCTAAAAATGGTACCTTCTTCGGCCTCCCCCCCCTCGAGCTCACCTCGGAGGGGTGGGGACTTTTAGTATGTTTATCTCCTAACTAGTCCAAACAAAGTTACTAAGTTAGTTTTTCTGCTTTCGACTTTTCGATCCACATTTCTTCTTTTACTGGACTATTAATAATATTAATCATTGTTAACGCAACATTATAAACGCTAAATGATATTTGTATTATTTTCAACAAAACTCATTGCTACTCTGTGAAGCTCAGTCAAGCTCACCTATGTTCATGTTAATAAATCTAAATCTGGATTTTGCCAGCACCGCGCCACAGAAGCGTGCCACGCCGCACGCCGCACGCCCCCGAAAACGTCTAATGTATTAGGTACTAAATCCAATATCTATGTGTACTTAGCATTTATAAGACCTAAGATATAGTTTTCTATAAGTAATTGTTGTAATTTTTTTGGGTTGTAATAAAGTGTTATTCTATTCCTTCTCCTTTCGTCCCAGTAATCTCACTGTCTCAGATTTGATGCCTTAGGAAAATGGCTCAGAAACCAATGTTAGTTTTCCACTCGTTATACTGGTAGTAGGTTTCGGTCATGGCTAGTTACCACCCACTGGACAAAACCGTCGCCAAACGGTCATTGCCGAGTTCCGGCTTAATGTTCAGTGAAGCCAGGGAGAGTTTTATACCGCCTTACAGGTTTAGTCTACTTATATCTACGGCCCCACGAAATTTTTAAAAACAAAGCTTGATGGCGTTGCGTCGTTTAATTACGGAGTTCCTATGGCCACCTTCTAGCTCCATGAGATAATAATATTGCATTGTCATTCGATTTATACATCCATGCAAAATTTCAGTTCAATCAGAAACCGGAAAGTGGGAAGTGGATCAAATTAAACTTGCAAGATGTATTACAGACAGACAACAGACAGGTGAAAGTAAATAGAAGTTTTACTCACAGTAAGGTAAAAGTCGTAGACAGCAACGAGGATGCAGCAGACGGCGGCACCGCCAGTGGAAAGGAATGTCAGCGGTCGCTTCCCAGTGAAGTGAACTAGGAGCACACACAAACAAGCGCCCACTATCTGCACGATGCCTAGAATTAACGTCGCGTAGTACTTGTCCAGCGGGGCTTCTAGCATCTGGAATATTGACACTGCATACGTCTGCAGTGTAAACAAAAACGGTTTTAATTATAAAGAGATTGGAAGTATGTTACAATTTTGATTAAAATTTATCTGAACGCTTGGTCGAGGCGACGTGTGACCGAAATGCTGGGGTATATTTGGCCCAACGTATAAGTATTGCCATCCGACGTGGCAATGCTGCTAGCATTCTGGGCACTCTGCCATCTGACAGAGGTTTGGAGCACTTAGATTTTTTGTAGATCGGCTTGTGACCGATCTGTGGTTAATAAAAGTGTTCTTTACTGCTGTAGTAGCTGTAGTATTGTTAGTTCGTTTTTCTTAATAAAGGCATTAGCCACATTAAAAAAAAAATTATTTGATAATGCTAGATTCACACATTTGTGGATCGTTGTGTCGCGCGTAACCCCCACCACCTCTCTGGCGCAGACCCGTATCGCCAGATCTCCAACACAACACAAGGTTCCCCATCTCACCACATCCTAATATCTAACCAAATTAAAATATATGGCTCGGGTACGCTTCAGACGACGCGCCGCGACATAACGTTCCACAAAAGTCTGAATCTAGCTTAGGTGAGTATCGGTATCGTAAAGTTCAACCAATGGAAATGGAGTCTACACACTTGGAATGGAATGAAAAAGACTAAAAAAACGTTTCCTTTAGCGTTAAACTCCATAAAATTACACTTATACACCATACATGTTTCTGACGTAAGTTGAACAGCTTGTTAAGACTGAAAGATCTCAACAGACGATATTTCCTAACCTGAAGTGTGGTCATTCCACTGAAATGGCCGACGAAGAAACTGAAGCAAACCAAGAAGAAAGGCACTAGAAAGCTCTTCTGGAAGTAGTGCGACGCTTTCTCGGAGAAGGACTCCTCATAATCCATGACGTTTCCTGAAAAAACAGAAGAAAATTTTGTTGATCTCGAGGGGGTTTCGAAAAATATCGTGGTAACGGAGGCTTTTGTCACCACTAGCTGACTCTTATAACACTTGTAGGTACCTAACTTTCTCATATACCTAAATATTCTAGTCTATGTATTCAGATATTGCACACCACCGTCTGTTATTGTTTTTTCAGTCCTGTTTAATTCCCAGGTTGTCTGTAAGAAATTGCCAAGTGCGATAAGACAGCCGAATGTTTACCATTATTATATCTAGCTCAGTAAGCTTCTTTGTAATTATTTGGTACCTATGCAATAAAGTATTATTCTATTCTTAGTTGATTTAGACTTAAAAGCTCTTCTTTTTTGTCACCAATATAGTGGTTATGGTTTCGCATTTATAATATTAGTAAAATGAGACTGGACCAAAAAAGTCTTAGTTGTTAACTTAGAGCTAAAATTCCTCTTAAATAACCACACTATTGAATTCTTAATAGACAACTAGTTGCGATAAATTTATCGTGTTTGGTAACTGGTTGAGTAGTAAGACTATTTTTTCTTCTTTTGATACGAAGCTTAGTTGCTAATATGGCTGGTACTGTATATTATTTATTACTTACCTTTCTCTTTTCTGTACAAAGACTGTATATCCTCTAACTCTTGTTCCACTGCATCAGTAGTGGTCCAGCCACGAAGCCATTGCAAACTCTGCAAAAATAATCTTAGTCTTAGAATATGACCTAATATTACCTCTCTATATTTAATGGTAGAATGGTAGATCTTCATAGATCGAAACTCGGTATTCAGTTGCGCTTAGCACCTCTTAGAAATCAAGCCACTCTCAGTCAAAGAAGGATTTATATAGATACAAATATACAAGTAGGTACAATATATACTACATCTAATATTATTATATAAGATTTTCACTTTCATTACCTTTTTAGCGTCGTCACATCGTTTTTTGGACATCAGCCAATGCGGAGATTCAGGGACAAAGAACAAAGCAATTAGTGCTGTTATCTGAAATTCAAAACATACATTATTTATTATCACCTTCAGCAGAAATTTGGCCATCCCCTGCAGCAGCTTACTTTATATTTTAACTTAACTATAATATCTAGAGCTTTGACCATTCTTGACAATGTTAAACAATATAATTATTTTTTTAACAATTAATGTTACAATATGTAACAACTGCTAACTTTGCGGGTAGAGACATGGGCGTACCCAGCTTCTGGCCCAGGGGGGGGGCAAGCAAGGACGGATTAAATTTTTTTTACTGAACTTGAGTATAGGTACCCTATTGAAAAAGTGCGACATGCTTTGCTTTCAGCTTGCACAGCATCATACTTCGTAATAAAAATAACGCAAGCGCTAAGAAAGTTTTATATTTTTGACAACGAAAAAAGTGCGATTAACTTGCTCCGAGCGGTAGGAAAGTTAAAATATTCTTCCTTAAAATAGCGCGAGCAGCCTGCTGCGAGCGCCGAGAAAATGTTATATTTGACAACAAAAAGAGTGCCGTTAACTTGCTTCGAGCAGTAGTAAAAAAAATCTGCCTTAAAATAGCGGGAGCAGCTTGCTGCGAGCGCCGAGTAAATTTTATATTTCCGATAACGAAAAGAGTGTGGCTACCTTTTTCTGAGCGGTAGGAAAACTAAAATATTCTAATTTAAAATAGCGCGAGCAGCTTGCGAGCGGTGAGAACATTTTATATTTTGGACAACGAAAAGAATGCGGTAATCTTTCTCTGCGCGGTTAGAAATTAAAATATTCTCTCTTGTAAGAGCGCGTTCAGCTTGCTGCAAGCGCCTAGTATTTTAATATTAGGTACTGACTACGAAAGGTGAGCTTCTTCGATCCGAGCTGCAAGAAACTTGACCGTGCTTACTAATAAGACAACGAGTAGTTTGCAGTGAGCCGAGAAAATTTTAAAATTCTTGATTATGAAGTGTGCGATCGGCTTATTGCGAGCGCAAAGAAAATTTTATTTTTTGTTTTCCATATATCATTCAAGAAAATCGATTTCCAGGGGGGGGGGGGGGGCAGCTGCCTCCCCCTGCCCCCCCCCCTGCCCCCCCTGGGTACGCCTATGGGTATAGAGATCTAGAGTTCTAACGCATCAAACCATTGGTTTGACGATTTCGTCTTCCTTTATTGAACACATCGCATAAGACTAATCAATTTACCGTGAAGAATATGTTGACAAGTGCAACCGTCCGCCAGTACAGGAACAGTCCGAAGAGGAACTGGGTGAACACCCCCAGGATGATGCTCATGGAGCTCGTCGCACTGAGAGCTCCGCGCAGATGCGGTTGGGTTATCTCCGCCACGTATGTTAACACCTGGGAAACAAATGAACTTATTTTTTTATACAACGAAGTAAGAAGATCAGCAATACGCTCTCCTGATGGTAAGAGATAACGCTGCCCTTAATTAGTACAGTGTTTTACCGAATTTGAGGACCTCCTTGAGGTCCTTACTGCGGCGATTCAAAGAGCGGCGCCGCGGCAGGTCCTCATCTGCGGGGACTTTAATGCCAGATCGGAGGCCTGGGACAACACGGCTGTCACCAGCTACCCCCGGGGCCGTGCCCTCCATATGTGGATGGCGTCGGCCGGAGTCTGTCTTCTTAACAGAGGATCGGTTCAGACGTGTGTACGGCAGCGGGGAGGGTCCGTGGTGGACGTGTCGTTTGCCACCCCTGCGCTGGCTGCCCGCGTGGAGAACTGGCGGGTGGAGATGGTGGAGACCATGTCGGATCACCGTTACATACGGTTCGACATCTCCACCCGGGGCCCCCGGGGGACAGTTCCCTCAGGCAAATCCCCCTTTCCGCGGTGGGCCCTCTCCCGTCTGGACCGAGAGTTGGCTGAGGAGACGGCTTTCCTCCAGGACTGGTTGACGCCCCCTGGTGAGGGCCTAGATGTGGACGCTGCGGCGGTGCAGCTTCGGAGGTCCCTGACCGAGGTGTGCAATTCCAGCATGCCTCGGTCCCGCCGTCCGCCGCCCCGTCACGCCATTTACTGGTGGTCGGCGGAACTGGCGGAGCTCCGGTCGGCCTGCGTGGCAAGCAGGAGAGACTACACGCGGAGTCGACGGCTCAGACCGCGGGTCCTGGCTGAGGAGGACCGCCTTTACAACCTTTATGTGAAAGCTAAGGAGGATCTGAAGACGGCCATCTCGACTGCGATTACTGCGGCGAGAACCGAGATGCTGGAGGGTCTTAACAAAGACCCTTATGGGACACCATATAAAGCGGCGCGGAACAAACTCCGCCGCTTTGGTCCCCCACCCGCTGAGACCCTTAAGCCATCTGTGTTGGATGGGGTGGTTCGGTCCCTGTTTCCTCCACGGGCCGACTTCATCCCCCCGGCAATGTCCTTCTCGCAGGAGATGGTCACACTGGAGGAAGAGATCCCTCCAGTCTCGTCAGCGGAATTTGGCGTAGCGAAGCTTCGTCTCCGCGCCAAAAAGACGGCTCCCGGGCCGGACGGAGTCCCGGCGCGTGTGCTGGTCATTGCCATCTCACAGATGGAGGATAAGTTTCGGGACCTATTCAGTGCGTGCTTCACTGCTGGTAGGTTCCCGAAACTATGGAAGGAGGGACAACTCTGCCTCCTCCGGAAAGAAGGGCGACCGACAGATTCCCCCTCGGCATACCGGCCCATCGTTTTGTTAGATGAGGTCGGTAAGCTTTTCGAGAGGGTTATCGCCGGTCGTTTGAACCACCACCTTCGTGAGGTAGGTCCGGACCTCTCCGATGCCCAATTTGGTTTTCGGAGGGGCCGCTCCACCATAGATGCCCTGGCCCGACTCAAAGGCCAGGTGAAAGAGGCCATGGATGCAGGGGACGGAGTGCTGGCTGTGTCATTTGACATTGCCAATGCCTTTAACTCCGTCCCCCACTCAACAATTCTGGAGGCCCTCCGGTTTCACGGAGTGCCTCCATACATGCGGCGGCTGCTGGCCAGCTACCTTGAGGGCCGCGAAGTTCTTCTCGCAGATAGGACGGGGCGCATACTCCGTTACAGTTCGGAGACCGGTGTTCCACAGGGG
The DNA here is from genome assembly GCA_947507615.1 of Hemithea aestivaria. NCBI lineage: Eukaryota > Metazoa > Arthropoda > Insecta > Lepidoptera > Geometridae > Hemithea > Hemithea aestivaria. The sequence continues at coordinate 11,642,146 of OX382323.1, forward strand.
TCGGTTCTTGGTCCACTCCTGTGGAATATCGGTTTTGACTGGCTCCTGCGGGGAGCCCTCCTCCGGGGAACTAGTGTCATCTGCTACGCGGATGACACCCTTCTCACTGCCCGGGGGAGGCACTTTGGTGAGGCAGCAAGGTTGGCCTCTGCGGGCGGATCCTTAGTTGCAGAAAGGATCCGTCGCCTCGGACTGGAGGTGGCACTGCATAAGACCGAGGCCGTATATTTCAGCGGTCCATGGCAGTTCGTCCGTTCTAACGCCCACATTGTGGTTAAGGGCGTTAGGATAGACGTGAAGGACCAAATTAAATATTTGGGTCTGGTTATAGATAGCCGGTGGAGTTTTCGGCCACATATGGAGGGCCTGGCGAAGCGCCTGGTAAAAGCGGCGGGCGCACTCTCACGCCTCCTCCCAAATATAGGAGGGCCTAAGGCGCGATGCCGGCGTTTGTACGCCGGCATTATTAAAAGTATGGCCCTATACGGGGCACCCATCTGGGCGGATACTCTCGGGAGACGAGAGAACGCTGCCGCTATCCGCAGGCCCCAAAGGGCCATTGCACAGCGGATGGTGAGAGCGTACCGCACGACAAGCTTTACGGCGGCGTGCGCCCTGGCTGGCACCCCGCCCTGGGAACTAGAGGCGACGGTGCACGCCAGGGTGTACAAATGGACTGCGGAGCGCAGGGCACTCGGGGAGAGCCCTGCGCAGGAGGAACGGGAGGCCGTTCGACGTGACGCGGGTGAGGCCGTAATCCGCCGCTGGACGGAGAGTCTCGTCAACGCCAAATTTGGCCGCTGGACGTTAGACGCGCTCGTGCCAGTCCTGGAGGGATGGCTCGAGCGGCCGCACGGCTTTCTTTCTTTCCGTCTGGTGCAGATCCTGACCGGGCACGGTAGCTTCGGGACGTTCCTGCATCGGATCGGGGTGAGGGAGTCCCCGTCGTGTCTCAGTTGTGGTGCGACAGCGGACTCGGCCCAGCACACCCTTGAGGTGTGCCCAGAATGGGTTGTTGCCCGCCGGAGCCTGACGTCAGTGGTCGGGCCGGACCTCTCGCTTCCCAGTGTGCTTTCATCTATGCTGGGAAGCGAGGAGGCTTGGGCAGCTGTTGCCTCCTTCTGCGAGAACGTGATGACGCGGAGGGAGGCTGCGGAGCGACTGAGACAGCACGGCCCTCTCGCCACGATGTCTCAGGCGACCCGCAACTCAAATCGAGGTAGGGCAAGGCGACTCTATATGAGTCTACGCCAGCCCCCCGGTGGTGAATAGCGGATGACAGGCGCGGGGGCGCCTTCATCCGCATTGCACATTCACCTCCACCGTCGGAGGGAACGTCCGAGCACTCGGGACCGTTCCCGGGCCCCTCCCTGTTGAGAGGGGCGTGTAGGGCCCGCCTTTGTGAAGGCGGGCAGTCGTCGACGGAGGACTGGATGCAAGGCTCTGCCGATTCCCAGGCCTCCGTCCCAAAGACGATGCGGGAGTGCCGCCGGGTTGTTTTAGTGGGTATACCGTGCAGCCGCCCTGCACGGGGAGTCCCACATAACCCTCCCATACCCCCGATGGAAGGGTATGCGTAACGCATTTTTTCCCGGCGCTAACAAAAAAAAAAAAAAAAAAAGATAAAATTCTGGGAGCACTGCGCTTCTTACTTGAGAGTCATAAGATGTTAAGACTTCAGCCCAGTAATTTCTCTAGCTACTGTGCCCTTCTACCGAAGCACAGTAATGTTTGCACTTCACTGCTCAGGCGGTAGAATAACTGGCACTGTTGGAAGTTGGGTATCCACCTACTCGACCTCCTGCAAAGAAAGTCTACCCCCAGTAAAAACCTACTTATAGCTAATAGGTACCTACCTATTATGTGCTTACCCGATCGATATACTCGTATCTACTTAGTAATCATCTAGGTACATATAATTATTTAAAGTAGATGATTAGTGATTACGCCAAAGTGCTATTTATTCAAAATTATCAGATTTCTCACTAAGATAATAAAGTATACACCTATTAAATCTCCATTCAAGTAAAATTACATAATAACGATATAAATAGTTGTGTACAAAAATAGAGGTATTCATTAAAATACATTTTCTTATTTATTTAATTATATTGGTCTAGTCAATGAATTAATTATAATGTTAAAATTAAAGGATTTCTTCTTACGATTTTATGATATTACTAGCTGACCCGCGCGCACTTCGTTGCGCGTGAGAGTCAATTAATAAAGCGAATTTGGTGCTGCTATGTTCACTATGATAGTATTTCCATCCCCGTGACTTTGTAAGCGTAAAATAAGGCATGGCTATATATTATTTGCTCCCGCTGTGGGTAGCGAAGAATATCGGGTTGGGTATTTCTATGCAGTTTTGTTCGCTACCGTAGAAACCAATACTATGTCCTTTCCCAGAGGTCAAATTATCTCAGTTGAGCGGTAGTTTATCGCCTTCATAAATTTTCACGCCTCTTTTCAGGAATTAAAACTATTTGTGGTCCTTTCCCGGTAACTCTTTAACTTATCTCTACTGTAATGTACCTCAGCTAAATTATTATTCGTTACTAATTTCTCACACCATCCTTCCCGCGACTCAAATCAATTCCATGGTTCCTGAATTCCCATTAAATCTCTGATCCTCCTTCCCCCTCCTTTAATACTTAGTCTCCTTAAAGTTAATTTCTGACATAAAAAAACTATTCATTAACAGAACTTAACAAAATATCAGCTCATTTTCGGTTCAGCGGTTACTAATTTCCATGCAAACGTTTTTGTGAAAAAATTCCTGTTCTGGTGAGAATTTCACAAAATCCCTTCTTATCGGTCGCCTACGTTACATAAAGAATACGTTGTCCAAATTTTAGCTAAAACGAAGAAGCGGTTACCTTTCCTACACAAACTGGATCCCTCTTTCCTCCCCTCAAAGGTTGATTTCTGGGATAAAAAGTATCCCATATCTTTTTTTAAGACTTAATCTACCTTTGTATCAAATTTAAGCGCAATAGGGTCAGCGGTTCTAAATTTCCCATTAATTTCTGTCAAAATAAATATTTAATGTTCCTAAACACAACTCAAACCATGATTTTACAAAATTTCGATTCAATCGGTTTAGTTGTTACGGATTTGCATACAATTGTTTTTTGTAAATAAATCCCGTTCCAGTGGGAATTTAGCAAAAGCCCTTCTCGTGAGTCGCCAAAACCACCTAAAAACACGCTATCCAAATTTCAGCTCAAATAAAGAAGCGGTTAACGATTTCTTACGCAAACTTGCACCCCCCCCCCCCCCTTTCCTCCTCTTTAATGTAGATTTCTGGGATAAATAGTATCCCATTTTTTAGGACTCAATCAACCTCTGCACTAAATTAATTTAAGCTGAATAGGGTCAGCGCAGCGGTTCTAAATTTCCCATACAAACTTTGACCCCCCCTTATAAGTTAATTTCTGATATAAAAACTATTAAAAATTTCCTTAACAAAACTCAAACCATCATTTTACAAAATTTCAGCTTAATTGGTTTAGCGGTTACGGATTTGCACACAAAAGTTTTTTGGGAATAATTCCCGTTCCTGTAAGAATTTCACAAAATCCCTTTTTATCGGTCGTCTTAGTTTATGTAACTAAGAACACGCTGTCCAAATTTCAGCAAAAACAAAGAAGCGGCTAACCATTTTTTACACAAACTTGCACCCCCCTTTTTTCCCTTAAAAGTTGATTTCTGGGAAAAAAGTATTGCATATCATTTTTTAGGATTAGATCTACCGCTGTACCAAATTTAAGCTCAATAGGGTCAGCGGTTCTAAATTTCCCATACAAACTTTGACCCCCCCTTTACCCCCCTTAAAAGTTAATTTCTGACATAAAAACTATTCAATGTTCCTAAACACACTTCAGACAATCGTTTTACAAAATATCAGCTCAATCAGTTCAGCGGTTACAGATTTGGATACAAACGTTTTTTAGAATTAATTCCCGTTCCCGTGGAAATTTTGCAAAATCCCTTTTTATCGGTCATCTACGTTACATAAAAAATACGCTGTTCAAATTTGAGCTTTAAAAGATGGCCGGTTACTGATTTTCTACTCAAACTTCTACCCCCCCCCCCCCCCCTCTTCCCCCTTCAAGGTTGATTTCTGGGATAAAAAGTATCCCATATCATTTTTTAGGACTCAATCTCCCACTGTACCAAATTTCAGCTCAATGGGGTCAGCGGTTTTAAATTTTCCATACAAATTTCGACCCCCCTTTACCCCCCCTTAAAAGTTAATTTTCGTCAAAAAAAATTAATGTTCCTAAAAACGATCTAAACAAACGTTTTACAAAATTTCAGCTCAATCGGTTCAGCGGTTACGGATTTGCATACAAACATTTTTCGGGAATAATTCCCGTTCCCGCAGGAATTTTGCAAAAATCCCTTTTTCTAGGTCGCCTTCGTTACCTAAAGAACACGCTGGTTTAAATTTCAGCTTAAACAAAGAAGCGGTTACCGATTTCCTATTCTAACTTTGACCTCCTTTATCCCGCCTTAGAGGTTGATTTTTGGAATAAAAAGTATACCATACAATTTTTTAGGACTCAATCTACCTCTGTACCAAATTTCAGCTCAATAAGGTCAGCGGTTTTAAATTTTCCATACAAATTTCGACCCTCCTTTACCCCTCCTTAAATGTTAATTTTCGTCAAAAAAAAAAATTAATGTTCCTAAACACAATCTAAACAATCGTTTTACAAAATTTCAGCTTAATCGGTTCAGCGGTTACGGATTTGCATACAAACGTTTTTCGGGAATAATTCCCGTTCCCGGAAGAATTTTGCAAAAATCCCTTTTTATACGTCGCCTTCGTTACCTAAAGAACACGCTGGTTTAAATTTCAGCTTAAACAAAGAAGCGGTTACCGATTTCCTATTCTAACTTTGACCTCCTTTATCCCGCCTTAGAGATTGATTTTTGGAATAAAAAGTATACCATTCAATTTTTTAGGACTCAATCTATCTCTGTACCAAATTTCAGCTCAATAGGGTCAGCGGTTCTAAATTTTCCATACAAACTTCGACCCCCCTTTACCCCCCTTAAAAGTAAATTTCTGACAAAAAAACTATTTGATGTTTCTAATCACAATCCCAACTATCGTTTTACAAAATTTCGGCTTAATCGGTTCAGCGGTTACGGATTTGCATACATTCGTTTTTCGGGAATAATTCCTGTTCCTGAGGGAATTTTAAAAAATCGCTTCTTATTGCACGATGAAATCTTCTTACAAATACGCTGTCCAAATTTCAGCTCAATCCGTCCAGCCGTTTGGGCTGTGCGTTGATAGAACAAAAGTGTACGAACGATTTTATATAATAGATAAGTAAATCTTTAGATAGATATAACTCCTACTCTTTTATTTAAAAACCGATTTAAATAAAACCAATACTATTTACAAATTAGAGAAATTTGCAACGTTTTAGCGAAAACTGCATACAATTCGGTTGTGCCGTTTTATCACACATAAGTAATAACCTTTTTACAAATTAAGCCTAATAAAACTACTCTGGTAAATTTTCGTTTATGGCCACATCGATAGATGGCGTATTTTTAGTTTGTCGCACTTTTTGCTTTTTGATTTTTTTGAATTGAATTTACTTTATATTCTATTACTTTTACTTCGAAATTTTGATGTAAATTAGGGGCGATGTGTCCGATATAAATGATTATTATTTATTTTATTATTTTATTTTACGTTTTCCTAGGAAAAATTGACAAAATGTTTTACGATCTAGATCGCGCAAGCGACTTTTTCGCGTCGTTTTGTTCATATGCGTATTTTCACAGTTCACCTTAGTAAAGGATCACAATGAATGGGGAGAAATTTCCATTCTTATTATATGTATGGATGGATTTATTTCTCTCACTTCTTTTTTCGATGAATAAATGAAGTGTAGTTGGCCCTTATTTGACATTAGTGTTTTTGATGGGATTTGAGGTTAAACCTAGGTGTAGCCGATCGCTGTTGGTTAAAGTAAGGTGTAGACTATTTATTTTTCATTCAACAGCCAACATGTTATAATAATAAATTATTCTTCTATGTGTATACTGTATACGTATGTAACACTTAACGCCTAAAAGGTTATACATACTAGCTAGGCTTAAGGCTAGGCTAGCGGCTAGACCGTGTTTAGATAAGTTTTATTGTTATTTCAATAAATGGAATCAAACGATTTTACATAACATACAAAGCTGAAAACCTAATGTGAAATGCCAGTTATCGCTTGGATACTAAACATTTTATGATGAAAATTTAAGTATTAATTTAAAATTGCATACCGCAGGTTTATGGACTGTTTTTTTTTTTTAATATATTTTAAAGGGAGAGAACACCCGTTATTATAGCAAAAATAACTAAATTTCTCAGGACTAGGAATATATTTTAAGAGCGTATACCTATATCGAGTGACGCTTTCTCGCTCGTACAATTTGACGAATTTTGAAATATAAATAATTCATGGAATTAATTTATTGATAATTCCTCTATACCAGCCCTCCATAATTTTATTGCACACATTTAAAAGTGTTTTCAGTTTGATATATTAAAAAATGGGGTGGAGAGCAATATTGAAAAAAACTTTTTTTTTAAATCTCATTTTCAAATTTTGCGAACGAGACAGCGTCCCTCGATATATACGCTCTTAAATGTCACGGAATAGTAGAACATTTTCAGTAACTCACCGGCGCCTCCAGAAGTCCACCAGCAATGCCGGTCAGGAAGAGAGCTCCGTACAGATGGCCAGTTGAGGTGGAGAAGTAGAACATCAGCCAAGCCACGAAGAAAGGCAGGTTGACCACTTGCATCGCCCGCCGGCGCCCTACCCGAGACGTTAGGACACCTGACAACGCGCACCCAACCGGCACCACCATCAGGTTTATTGAACCTGGTGAAAGATTTTTTTTTATAGCAGACTAAACAATCGTTTGGCCGCAATCTCACCTGTTGGTAAGTGACGATGCAGTCGAAGTTGTAGCACGCTTGTTCAGTAAGAACCTATGACCTATTCACTCTAGAAAAATGAATGATTTATTTCTCCGTGAACATAGGTATTATACAATGGTGTTAATTGTGTCATTATAAAGCATCTCTAGTTCTGCCGGGAAGGCTTACAGAAATTAAAAAAGTTGCAATAGTGGTATATAGTTTATCAATGGGTAATAATGGTGTATTCAGACTACTTGACACAATGTGCGGTCATTATGACCGTGTTCCAGAACGATGTTCAGTGACAGTGGCGGTGCTAGGCGTCGGCGACGTCGGTGACCGCCGACGGCCTCGCGCTTGAGGGGGCCTCGTAATTTTTTTAATAATTTAAAATTTATTTATTCATTTTTTTAAAACATGTGCGCGAGTTGAGAGATTGTGAAGTACATAAGGGCATTCATCAAAATGCATCAAAAGAAGACCTTTAATTCAGTTTCCTTGCTTCTTGCAAGCAAATGCACATAATTCGTACTGAAAAATTAAACTTTTCTCGGGGCTAGCAACGAGCTGCTCGCACTTTTGTACCTAGATAAGAATATTTAGTTTCCTAGTCACTTGGAGCAAGCTCAACGCTCATCATTCGTACTGAAAAATGCAAGAATTTCTCGGCGCTCGCAGCGAGCTGCTCGCGCTCCTACAGATAATAATGCTTTTATTACCACTCGGAGCGAGATAAACGCACACCTTTCATACTCACTTATACAGAATTTAAAAAATATATCGCTCGGAGTGAGGCGTAAGGCACGAAGATGAAGTAAATACAAGTGAGTTTATGCCGTTAATTTACAAAGATGAATCTAACGAGTCGTTTAATGTAAAAAAAGGTGTGAAGTATTCAAAATTGTATGACTACGCTTAAATGTGACCCTTCTTAGTTTGAAAAAAAATGCTAGCCGAAAAGGAGGGGCCTCGCGAACCTAATTTCGCCGACGCCCACGCGTGGTCTAGCGCCGCCACTGTTCAGTGAAGCCAGTTAGGGAATGGTTAAACCTGCCTACTTGACCGACACCGCGTCGGCATCACCACTGGTTTTGTAGACGTCTTTAAGTGTCAGCAACCGCTCACCAATGTCTGCTTATGTGTCAGACGGTATCTACATTAAATAAAACGGACAGACATGACGAAACCTTAAGGGTTCCGTTTTTTGCCATTTGGCTACGGAACTCTAAAAAGACAAGACTTTAGTAATCTTAATGGCGGAAATTGAGTACCTACTCGTACCTATGCAAGAGGCAAAGTCATAGAAAATAACTTACTACCTACGGGTGCTAGTCATATTTAAAATACACTTATTGTGTGATTACGATTTGAAGTAAAGCCAAAACACTAATAATGGTACTTGGAATTCCATTGTAAAAAATAATAATAGGTAATTAATTAACCTATGTATGTACCTTCGAGTATTTACATAATTACTTCGAAAAAAATTACATCGCATACGCGTGGGTATAATTACATCGCATACGCGTGGGTATAATTTTTGTTTTTAATATTGTGGGAACGACTTATCTTACTAATACAAGTGATATTTTAAAAAAAGTTTTTAAAAACAAGCTTTTATTATTATTACCATAAAGTACTCGTCAAGACGAATCAAATGAGCCCAAACTCGATGGGGTTACGTCGTTTAATTACGGAGTTCCTATAGCTACCATCCAGCTCAATCATCAGATCAGCTCCATGTCATAATAATATTGCATTGTCATCCGATTTATGCACGCATGCAAAATTTCAGCTCAATCAGACACCGGGAAGTAGGTCAAATTTAACTTGCAAGATTTGATTACAGACAGACAGACAGACAACAGACAAGTGAAAGTAAATAAAAGCTTGTAATAATTATACTTATACCGCGAAAGTTTGTAAGAATGTATGGATGTCCGAATGTATGTTTGTTTCTCTTTCACGTCTAAACGGTTGGGATGATTGGGCTGAAATTTGGTATATAGATAGCTTAGACCCTGAAATAATATACACGGTGACTGGTAAATCACTTAGAAGCCTAAAACAGGGAACTCAGTTAACGATTCTCATTCTAAAAAAAATATAAAAATAGGTACTTAAATTTTGGGTAAAATATCCTATGTGTTCTATAAAGTATTTGTAATCTAAACGGGCCGATTCACACGCGCCTATCCCCCGCTACTCCGCACCGGCGCCCGCGCCGCGCGCCACCCCGCTCAGTCGCTCAGTCACTAATGTTGTAGGTATCGTGTGACGTTCTCAAATAACTAGGTTTATTAGTGGTGTGATGTTAAAAGTGGTCTGGTGTTCACTAATAGTAAATAATTGTGAAGGTTTTTGATAAGTGCGTGGTGATACTTTAATTGGATACACAGGAGAAGGAAATTAGGTATGTGTAATTTGTATTAATAAAATAGGTGTTTGCGCCAAATAGTCGGAATTGATGTACTGCGGATACGGTCCCTGCGAAGCCGTACCACGGAGTCGAGTCGTACTCCGTCATCCCTTTGTGGCACGCCGACCCGCGCCCGCGCCACACCGCCACAAGCGTCTCTGCGCGCCCGCATCGCCGCCGCGAACGTCAGTCGTCCGAACGTTACCGAGCGAGAAGCACGCTGCGTCGTATAATTTTAACGCGTCTCGTGGGTGTGCCCCTAAGTGTGTACTGTGTGCCGGCACCTCTGAGCCAGTGGTTTCTTGTACAATTATCGTGGAAGTGGTCCTGCCACCTGCCTCCCTGAGGTGGACACGAGCGGTCGGCGGCTCTCCGTCCGGTAAGTGGGTTCTGTTCCGTTGTTCATGATTTCCGATTGTAATTTTGTATAACGCAGACCTCCTGGCGGAAACAATAGGTATACGCAAAAATCACCGTCATAGTCGGTACCTAATAGGTTTGTAGCCCTCTTACGTAGGTACTTTATCGAAATCTACCAGCCGACCGGCTATCTTGTACAGAAGCTACAGAAAACTACAGAAAGCTACGACTAGCGTGGCTTTCTATTGCGGTTTTAATTTGACGTGCATTTAAAACTTAGAACCTTGAAACAGAGTACCCAGTCCACGATTCGTAAAAATAGGTACCTACCTATCTAATTTTGACAAAAAATATCAAATAAGAACATAATAATTCATATTACAAAATCATTATTATTTATTCACATTTCAAAATCTTTTGCGATGCGGTAGGTATTTGCACAAATCGCGGTCGTACCTAATCCAACCTGTGGCGGCATATTCGGTCAGCTGGTAGGTATCGATAATAAATAGGTAATAATGTACCTAATATCTGAACGATTAATATGGATTTCTTTGATATGTCATTGTCCACTTACCTTGGTATTTTTGCCTGTCCTAAGCCAGGTAAAGTATGAAGGAAAAACGGATCATACCTACCTACTTAGTTATTATTTAGTTACTAAGCCTAATTTATTTATCCAGAGCGCGCGCGTTTAGACGCTTTTAAGGTATTTCCTTTCATCGATGAGTATTTTAGTCTTAAAATTCAATTTGTTATTTCGCGGGTTTAATTTTACTGCGGATTTCTATTGCGGCTTGTATTGATAACCAGCAAAGGAAAATAAGCTCAGTGAAGCCAGGGAAGGATTTATCCCGCCTTCTAGGTTTAGTCTGCTACCACATGCGGCCGCATCATCGCTTAACATCACGTGAGTGTGTAGCATCGCGTAGCTATGTCGCGTCACAGATCGCGTCCTTTGTCGGTGTTGTCGATACCTACTTTGTATGTAGCTTTACTTACCTACCTGCGTCAGCTGTTCGCCAGTAGTTTTACCATTTTGTTTGGGACATGGCGAATTAATTCAAATAAGATTTTCTCTTAAATGTATTAGTATTGTCTTTGTTTGTTAATTGTAAACATAATGTGATTATATAATTTATCATATCCTTGAAGCTTTTAAGTGATTTACCAGTCACTGATAGGCTACTATACAGCGCAGCGGGTAAAAGCTGGGCGCAGCTAGTATAATTCATAATAATATTATTATCATCAAAAATCAAGTTTCTATGGGAAATACAGATGCATATGCAATCTGCAGTGCAGTTGAAACAATGGCATAGCCCGAGTCTGACCACTTGACCCAAAATGGATATAAAGCGCTCATGCGTGACAGTAGGTACCTATTTGACGACCTGAAACTGCAATGTATAGGTTGGCCACACAACTCAGAACCTATAATTATTGTGATTTGTCTGTAAAGGTACGGCCAAATTGGTAAGATCCCATCCCGTCCCGTCCCGTGTGTCGTGTCGCGAGGTGATCACACTTGTCCCGCGTCTTGAGGAGCGTTCTGTCGCGAAATTCATTCAGTCGCGTTTCAACCACCGTAGGCTTCACATCGAAATAATATTACAATATGTGTAGTTTGATCCACTTCCCGGTTTCCGATTGAGCTGAAATTTTGTATGCGTGTATAAATCAGATGATAATACAATATAATTATGACATAGAGCTGATCTGATGATGCACCTGGAAGGTGGCTATAGGAACTCCGTAATTAAACGACGCAACCCCATCGAGTTTGGGCTCATTTGATTTGTCTTGGCGAGTACTTTTAAAATATATAGTAACCAGGGTCTGATGATGGAGCTGGAAGGTGACCATAAGAATTCCGTAATCAAACGATACAACCCCGTCGAGTTTGAGCTCGTTTCATTCGTCGTGACGAGTAATAAAATAAAAACTTGTTTAAAAAAGTTTTTATTTATTTCACTTGTTTTTAAAACTAATTCCAGTTTGCTATCATAAAAAAAAATCACAAACATTTTGAAACTTTCCGACATATATTAGGAAGAGAAACCTTCCGAGCGGAGGTTGAAATGCGAATGAATGAATTTCGCGACACAACACACGCTACAAGTGTGAACGCCCGCGCCTCAAGACGCCTCATAGCTCCTCAACACACGGGATCTTATAAATGTGCACGCCTCCATATAAATGCATAGTTCAGAAACGCGACAGATGACGTCATCACGCGCGTTAACGCGACACGACAGGCACCATTATGGTGCTTTTACACTGATAAGATCCCGCGTGTCGTGTCGCGTTAACGCGCGTGATGACGTCATCTGTCGCGTTTCTGAACTATGCATTTATATGGAGGCGTGCACATTTATAAGATCCCGTGTGTTGTGGAGCCATGAGGAGCTATGAGACGCGGGTGTTCACACTTGTAACGTGTGTTGTGTCGCGACAGATCGCGACTTTCATTCAGTAAATTACTTTTAAACATATTATGTTTCTTATACATTCTATTTTTTAAGCAATGATTCGTCATAAATCATTAAATAAATTATAATCATTATAACATATTTATATTTGCTTGTTATTAATGCAGTGGCATTTTACAAATTCAAAAGTAATAGTTTTGTTCGGAAATCGCCACCATTTTTTTTTTTTGGTGTTGTATGCAAGCTGCATTTGCCAGATATATTTTTTTAAATTCGAATATAATATAATTTAGAGTAAATTGCTAAACTTTCTATTAATATGCACTGTCTTATTATATTTCCATTTTTTATAATGATTTTGACTTGAAATATAAAAAATACAATATTTGATACTTATTTAGTGCCATTGAATTTACTTATTGGCTACCACAATAATAAATACAAGTAAAAATAACATTTTTATTTTCAAAACAAGCTTCTATTATTACTATAACCATCTAGCAACAAAGCACTCGTCAAGATAAATAAAATGAGCTCAAACTCGATAGGGTTCCGTCGTTTAATTAAGGAGTTCCTATAGCCACCTTCCAGGTCCACCATCAGATCAGCTCTATGTCATAATTATATTGTATTATCAACCGATTTATACATGCATACAAAATTTCAGCTCAATCGGAAACCGGGAAGTGGATCAAACTACACATTTTGTAATATTATTTCGATGTGAAGCCTACCTTAATAAAGGTACGGCCAAATTAATAAGATCCCGTCCCGTCCGATCCCGCGTGTCGTGTCGCGAGGTGATCACACTTGTCCCGCGTCTTGAGGAGCGTTCTGTCGCGAAATTCTTCCCGTCGCGTTTCAACCACCGTAGGCTTCACATCGAAATAATATTACAATATGTGTACCTACTTTGATCCACTTCCCGGTTTCCGATTGAGCTGAAATTTTGTATGCATGTATAAATTGGATGATAATACAATATAATTATGACATAGAGCTAATCTGATGATGCACCTGGAAGGTGGCTATAGAAATCCCATAATTAAACGACGCAACCGCATCGAGTTTGGGCTAATTTGATTTGTCTTGACGAGCATTTTAAAAATATATAGTAATCAAGGTCTGATGATGGAGCTGGAAGGTGACCATAGGAATTCCGTAATTAAACGATACAACCCCGTCGAGTTTGAGCTCGTTTCATTCGTCGTGACGAGTAATAAAGTGCTAGATGGAAATAAACTAAAAACTTGTTTAAAAAAGTTTTTTATTTATTTCACTTGTTTTTAAAACTAATTCCAGTTTGCTATCATAAAAAAAAATCACAAACATTTTGAAACCTTTCGACATAGATTAGGAAGAGAAACCTTCCGAGCGGAGGTTGAAATGCGAATGAATGAATTTCGCGACACAACACACGTTACAAGTGTGAACGCCCGCGCCTCAAGACGCCTCATGGCTCCTCAACACACGGGATCTTATAAATGTGCACGCCTCTATACAAATGCATAGTTCAGAAACGCGACAGATGACGTCATCACGCGCGTTAACGTGACACGACACGCGGGATCTTATCAGTGTGGAAGCACCATAACAGTGTAAGTAGATAACCTGTTCTGTTGGATTGTGAGCCCCGATTATTATAATTCGTTTTTTTATATTATTAAACGATAGTATAAGATAACGGTCCTACCGCCTACCATTAACAACAAAGATGTCTCTTGACTCCTAAACGGCTGAATCGATACAGCTCAAATTTAGTATAGGCATCACTTTCCACGTATATAAGTAATATAGGTAATTTAGACCCTAGAATAACACAAGTGCTACAACTGCTACTTTTTAGCGGGTAAAACCATTAGGCCTAGTCAGTATAACTGTTGCAGCTATCTGGTTAAAAAGTTGTTCGTCAGTCATTTGATTGGATGCCGGCATTTTATGAACGGCCTAGGCGTCCAATTGACTGGCTAATTTAAACAAATGGCTTATATAACTATACTTCGGGTAATAATATCTTCATTATAAATTAGAACCCTTAAACTCCCGAGCGGCTCGATCGGGCCGCAACCACCCCATTTGAATTTAGGCTTTAATTTTAGAATGCTAGAAATTAATTCAATCCATCCTCGCTAAAAAACAATTGAAGCGCTAGTAGCTGAGGAGTTAACAAAAACACCCACACCCTACAATCAAGAAAATTATTTTTATTCGGCAATTAGCATTACAAATTTTCTCGTGACCGTAACGAGATCTTATCGAACGAAGGAATCATAACTGAGATAAGTTGAATCATATTTTAAGACAAAGGTTTTTATGTTAAGAAGTTCGTATTGAGCATGTACTATGTACCTTCCTACCTACTTTGCTACTCGTACGTTTGCCTACCTAATTGATTCAGTAAAGCGTGCGTAGTGTTACGTTAAAGAAACAAAGTTGAGAAAGACAAAAATAATCTCGTACGGATATTAATATAACAAGATAGAAAAGGAAAGAGATTGTTACTGTGACCAGTAGAAAGCAGTCCTTAGTATAGTGGGTGGCACGCATCGAGGAGTGGCACGTAAGCAATTGATCTATGACGTAGATTCGCAGTAAACAAATTTACGTGTCTAAAACGATACACTGCAGTGAGCGCTGTGGCCAATCTGCGAAAACGACATTTTATTTCAAGAAACGTGTTGCGCACATTACCTAGGATAATTTTCAATGAATTGACAATCTTTAAGCTATAAATGCCGCGATCTATTTAAAGATACCTATATAGATTTGAATAAAAAGCAGTTCTTTGGTTAGAGTGCCGAGGCCGACCGGTGTGGGATGGATGTGCTGCGCGCACGCTTCTTGAATCAGGAAGAGCTTGAGGCCTTGACCTGGCGACTGGCGACGTACCGTTTGCCACACACCTTCACTTGCGGAGAAACTATTCACATTTGCATCTATGTACCACCTTAAGGTACTATTAAGTAATCAATGACAGCACGCAGTGACAAATACTGCACATCGACCTTTGGAAAGAGACAATCTGCTAATATAGACTTCATAGGGCGTTATCACTGTGAACAGGTGCTTAGAACTTATTGCCATAAAAGCATAACTCTCGCGGTAGGTCCAGGAGTTAGTACAGTTTTTTTATTCTGCATTCTGAGGGCTGAGGCACAGGGTACAAAATATCGAGTGAAGGAAAAGGAACAGCCAAAAAGCGGACTACCAGAATCCGGGAAAACTGCTAGAAAATATTAGTGAAAAATGCTGAGGGTTGGTATCTATGAGGAGCTGTTAAAAGTAATTAGACAGAACATCGTCTCGTCAGTCACCTCACCAAGAAAGCAATGGATAGATTATAATAGATAGTGTTTATTTAGGAGCGT
Source organism: Hemithea aestivaria (assembly GCA_947507615.1). Lineage (NCBI taxonomy): Eukaryota > Metazoa > Arthropoda > Insecta > Lepidoptera > Geometridae > Hemithea > Hemithea aestivaria. Next base: position 11,657,674 of record OX382323.1, read on the forward strand.
ATTCGACAATAGACTGTGCACTCACGTCTGGAGGAGCAGCTGATGTCGCGATCCTCAAGAAGAAAACCTAAATCCCACCAAAAACATTCTGTAAAAAACTAGCCAAGTCTCGATGGAGCTGCTTGTTTATCTCTAAAAAGTAATGAAATCTAGACAAAGTCGTGCCAAGTATAAGGTTCCTTACTGCGATTTCTTTATTATTATAGTTAATGTTGTGTGACTTGGCCGTTGAAGGGTACACAAGGGTACAAAACCAGATGCTCCATGACACTTGGATCGCCTAAACATAAGTATTATTGAAATACGCAGCTTTATCAAGCCTACAATTGACTGGTTATCCAATCAACGTTTTCCAAGTGGAAATTTTCTATCGTGAATGGGTAGCGGACAGATTGGTGCAATAGTGTCATGGAGCACCTGGTATAATACCCTTGTGTACCCTTCAACGGCCAAGTCACACAACATTAACTATAATAATAAAGAAATCGCAGTAAGGAACCTTATACTTGGCACGACTTTGTCTAGATTTCATTACTTTTTAGAGATAAACAAGCAGCTCCATCGAGACTTGGCTAGTTTTTTACAGAATGTTTTTGGTGGGATTTCACTTGTTTTTGTAGAAACGCTATATTTTTATTATTATTTATTTATGTGATGAAGTAGAAGACGAGCAAGACGCTCTCCTGATGTTAAGAGATAACGGCTGCCCATGATCAGTACAGTGTCACCTAGGATTTCACAATTATGAATTCTAGGAGCACTGCACCAACGCTTCTTACTCAAGAGTCATAAGATGTTAAGACTCTTTAGCCCAGTAATTTCACTAGCTACAGTGCCCTCCTACCGGAGCACAGTAATGTTTGCACATCGCTGCTCAGGCGGTAGAATAACTGGCACTGACTAATATTATAAGGTTATCAGAAATACAAACCGTAAGCGCGTTTTAAAATACAGTCAGCGCCATCTAGATACGTGTGCGCATAGGCGCATTTAGGGGGGGGGGCAGGGGGCCAAGGCCCCCCCCCAGAAGCATTGTAGAGGTACGAATTTTGCACATATTTCATGGTCAAGATTATAATTTTATTCTCGGTTTTATTAATTATTATAATATTATCACTTATTATTAAGGATATTTGAACTTTCTAACTGTTCAGAGCGAGCTAAACACACACTTTTCGTAGTAAAAATTATAATATTTTTCTCCGTCTGCACCTTGGCCCCCCCCAGAACCAAATCCTGGATCCGCCAGTGCGTGTGCGTTCACTCTTAGTCCAATGCATCATAATATTATACCGGGAAGTGGGCCTAATTAAACTTGCAAGATTTAATTGCAGACAGACAGACCGACAGGTGAAAGTAAATAAAAGCTTCTAGTAAAGGCGGTATGTCGATCTCTTCTAATAGTTTGGTTGGGCTCTTATTTTAGTTGGCCACGCTAGATATCGCCTGATCATAACTGACATATACTATGCCTTAAATATATTTTGAAAATATACATCATAACATGATCAAATATACATATACTATGCCTTAAATATATTTTGAATTAATAAGTCGGATATTACACAATTTTAACCATTGACTGCAAATGTAACTTTGTAATCCTATACATTTATATGAGATTACGTTATTTATGCAGATGAATTATCTCGAAAACGAGACCGAAATTGCATGTTTTTTTAGTTTTCCTATGGCTTATACAATAAATTCTAAGTATGTACCAAATTTCAGCTCTCTGAGTTTATGGGAAGTACTAGTTCTATTTTGATGATCATGAGTGAGTGAGTGTCGAAAATGCGAAACTTTGCTTTCGCTTAACTTCGTAACTTAATGACCTACAGACTTGAAATTTTGGATTTTATGTATGTAATTATAGCTTACTGGACGACGAAAATTTTTGTGTTCTGGTCTTATCCAGAGGTTCTCAAATAGGGGCCTGAAAATGCGACGAAATGGTTCCTGTAAAGATGGTACGGCAGTGCTTGCTTCGCGCTCGACTTGGCGGGGGCACTGCCGTGCCCCCAGATCTACCACTGAAGGAAAAAACGAAACCCTTGTCAGATCACTTGCGATTCCATCTGTCTCTCAAGACCATTTTACTCGGGAGCGCGTATCGTTTTCGAGTTCTTTTATAATAAAGAATAATAATTCTAGAGGTATACTAAAGAAGTTACCTATTGGCTAACGGAAATGTCCAATGTCCGATAATAATGCTACAACAATTTTAACATTCAGCTTGATGCTAATTACCGCTATATAGGTACCTACTGGGGAATTTTCCTTGTTTTACGAGTCCACTGATATAGAGAAGTATTTATATTTTCGGGGGACTTTACGATGAATCAGAACATCTAATTGTTCATAAAACCTTTTCGCAGTGTGCAATGCAGTTATAATCTTTTATTGATGGATGTTGAAACACGTTTGAGATAAATATTACGAGCAAAAGTAAAACAAAATACCTGTTTTGTAATCTACTTTACGGACTAACTTTTTGGAAACTTTTATTAAGCCGGAAACACTTTATTAAAACCCGATGTGATGCCACGCGACGTCACCCGTCCGGATTGGGCGGCGAGTGGTCACGTGACGCCACGGACCAATCCGGGCGGGTGTTGTGACGCCACGCGCCAATACGAACGAGTGTCGTCGCGTGGGGTCGCGTCGCGTTTTAGTAAATTAATTCCGGCTTTATTCTTATAATAGATTTTCAAACTATGTATAAATAAACATAAAATAAGTAAATCACGTAAAAAGTTTTTCTCAAGAAAGGAAAAGCTAATCGATCAGATTATTGCAAAATCTATTTTATCAGCAAATTCGACGTGCAGGAGCACACTTCATGTTTAAATAAATAGGTACACTTTCCCATTGTAAAATAATAATGTTATTCAAATGAATATAATATCAGTCTGTGACATAGCTACCTGTATATCTACTTTATAGTAATGTGTCATGTCATAAAATAGGGCATCTGTGAAGCGCATTTGAATTTTAGGTCATTCCGCATGACCTATTTGTCCAGTATCGATCTTGCCAACCTTGATGTGAGGACGTACTTAACTATAAACCTTTATGGTAGTATCTTTATCCGTTGCGACGTCCTTAAACGAAAATCCTGGATCCGCCGCTGGCTTAGAGCTAAATATTAATCTCCACTAGCCGTTTTATGTCCCCTTTTAATTGGTCCATGTCAGAAAACTTTGTAATATTTTTTTGTGGACAATCGTTAAATTTCCCTAAGCTCTTCGAATGGACAGTAAAATCATTAAGAACTTGACTGGGAATGTGCTATCTAAAACCGCATACCTATTTGATTTTTAATGAGCATATTTTTATTGGAGTCAGATCAGGCAAACGGGAAAATTACTTTGTGCAGATAGTTTATAGTTTGTACTTCGTACGAGAAAAATCTTCAATTAGTTGGTGAGTTATAACTAGTGAAATAAAAAAAAACTTGAACAAATGAACCCAAACTCGATGGGGTTGCGTCGTTTAATTACGGAGTTCCTATGGCCACCTTCCAGCTCCATCTTCAGATCAGCTCCATGCTCAAATAATATTGCATTGTCATCCGATTTATCTATGCGTGCAAAATTTCAGCTCAATCGGAAACCGGGAAGTGGCTCAAATTTAACTTGAAGATTTGATTACAGACAGAAAGACCACACACAGGTGAAAGTAAATAAAAGCTTGTAAAATGAATACTTACTTTATTGTGAATGCCTTTTGTGAGAAAAATGTGAAAGCTCCAGCTTCTTACAACTGACACAGTAATAAAGCACACTTGTATAATCCACTGATCGGCCATAGACTACTTACTAATCCAAGATATTTCAGTCTTTCCAAGATGCAGCACCTCCCCTTCAACTGGATGCTCCACGGCCGGCATTAAGATGGTGGGAAAACCGAGGGTCATTCCATAGCCTGTTGTGAAAACAATACGTTTAAAATTAGATGCACACAGAATCCTACGCAACATGACCCTACTATTCTTTACCCTGAGACATTGACTAGTACCTACCTAAGGGTGGGTTGCACCGGCTGACTTTAACTATAACCAATTTGTCAAATCTCTAGTTAAGCCAATTACGCGTTGCAAAATTTTACGTTAACTTAATAGGTCTTAGACCACTTGTTAAGGTTAAGTAAGTCATAGTAGAAATAATAATTGATATCTAAGTACTATTTAATTTTCTTCAATTGTCTACCTACAAAGTTGCATTTATATTTAAAATCGTAAATCGTCATTGATCCTCAATAAGGTCGAATACAAAAGGATATTGGAACAACTGTTATCAACCACACCTCTGACTGCTGAGCTGTGGTTCTGTCCTGCATGCGAAGTGAAGAACTGAAAATTCAAAAAAAATCAACTCAATGACTCTACGCGTTTTGGAGTAATATCGTCTTGACAGACAGACGGACGACCGAGTGATCCTATAAGGGTTTCGTTTTTTCCTTTATAGGTAAGAAACCCGAAAAATCAACATAATATCCTTTGATACCAAGGGAGAAACACAGCAGAATATTATAACTACAGTCGTTCCTTACCCATACACGTTTATAGAAATGAGAATATTTTACACCATTATTAGGCACCCGTACACTAATTGCTAGGTGTGTGGGTAATGGTTTTGTAAATGATAATGATAATATATGTAAACTATAAAGCCTAACATACCTACATGGCTGAGAGATAGACTTGAGATAACGACAATTATTAGCGTCATTTGACCGATTGCATCGGATTCCTGTTGAAATGACCATGTACTGTCGGGTTACAGCGCTATCAATACGTTCAATCTACTGTTTCTATGGGCTTAACTTCCGTGTGAGATTCTAAAGCTGGGTACCAACAGAGTAGGTACTGACTGTTGCTTGACTTGACAAGCATTGATGCAAGCATGCAGAAATGAATTCAAACACCAATTAGAGAAGCTTGAGCAGGATTTATCCCGGAGTTCCACATAGTCCTCGCGTACCACCGATGGCAGGGTAACGTACCACGTAACACGTTTGTTCTCGACGTAGACAACATAAAGCCTGGGTGCGTCGTACCTACCTCTAGCTCCATTAAGAGAATGTTACTGCATACATCAATTCATCGCCTCAATCATGTGACACGAATTCATCGAACCATTTTCCTCATAAAACCACAGATGGATTTTAAATCTTATTTGCTTTTGTTCTTACCCAATAATAATAAATTCTTTACGCTAACTGCTATAAGCTGCGGCAGTGCCGTGTGAAAGTTTTTCCTGTACCCGTAGCGGTCGTCATCGTCCATGCCTGCTTTCTTCTCTTGCGAAATAAACCTGCAACCAAAACTACTCTTTAATTGATTCGCATGCCATTAAAACTTACTGATAAATACTTGGTGGGCTCTTTTGGCATATTGTGTTGTTTTACTCGTATAGTTTTTATATCTGGTCTGGTAGGAACGTATAGTTACAGTTGTTTTTAAAACTAAACAGAAGTACAGTTAGGTACCTATTGTGATTCTACTCGTAACTCGTAAGCATACGGTTTAAGATTCCAGGCCAGATATATAATTCTATCCGTTTATCTACTCAGCCCGTATCCTATCCACCCACTGCTGGGTATAGGCCTCCTAATAATCGCGACACTCCGATCCGATCCTGTGCGAGTCGCATCCAGATTAGCATTGGTAAAATATAATGTACCTAACTATGTGGAGTAAGTACGTACAAATTGTATTTTTTATGTGTACTAGCTGCGCCCAGCGGTTTTACCCGCTTTTCTAGAGCATATGTGTTATTCTAGGGTCTAAGCTATCTGTATACCAAATTTCAGCTCAATCGGTCCACCCGTTGAGGCGTGAAAGAGTAACAAACACACATCCAGACATCCTGACATCCAGACATCCATCCATTCTTACAAACTTTCACGTTTATAATATTAGTAAGATTTATGGGTACTTATAAGTACTTACATAACATTTACACATTTTTACATTAAGGTAGGTAAATAATAATATCGCAATCATATTTTGTAAATGGGTAAGCTAGCGGTATGCGGGCGCGGGAAGTCCCTTCCAAGACACGCCAAGCGTTGAGCAAAATCTCTTCTATCTACCTTTTCTCGATCTTGGCAACATTTTGCATAGGATTTTATTTGGTGTGATTTACTTAATAAATAATGATGTTTTAGGTTGATTTTAGAACAGCTCAAGGCCAGTAAAGTTTGATCATATTTTTTACATCTGTCTCTCGCTAGCTATCCAAATAAATCTTTCTAAACAAAATGCCCCAAGATCTTATCGTTGAGAACGATGGTCGTTCGCCAAGATCTTAGGAGTATTTTGTCGTTCAACGACCTTCAATTTAAAATTGCTTATATCTCTATCATTTTTGCAACAGTCATTTCCCAAGTAACCACGTGCACCTAGATTTCGAAACGTTACAACGCCATGCGTTCTGTCATACCCTTATTTTGTTGCATAATATCAGTGAATTGCTCAGGCCTCTTGCTTCTCTATAGACCTCGAGATATTAGTTACGAATGTGCTTTCTCCCATCGTTTGAGATACGATATATCTTTTGGCATGGGAATGTCGGATACTATAACTTTGGTAAATAAAGCTATATTAATATCTAGTAGGCTGCATTTTTTATACTAAATAGGATTTACGTCAGGCGCGGATCCAGACCATGATTTTGGGGGGGGGTCATCGGCTAGAATTTTTCTCAAAATAATAATTCATTTGGGAAACATTTAAGCATAGTTTTACAATGTTGTATATACTTTACACCCTTTTTACACTAAACGTTTATAGATATTCTTATTTATACACGCGCGAGCAGCTCGCTGCGAGCGCCGAGAAAATTTTGATTTTTTGCTCCGAGAGGCAAGGAAAGTAAATATTCTTAATTATAAAAGTGCGAGCAGCTTGCTGCGAGCGCCGAGAAAATATTGTATTTTTCAGCACGAAAGATGTGTTTTTAGCTTGCTCCGAGTAGCAAGGAAACTAAATATTCTTATTCATAAACGCGCGAGCAGCTCGCTGCGAGCGGCGAGAAAATTTTGAATTTTTCAGCACGAAAGATGTGGTTTTAATTTGGCTGCTCCGAGTGCCAAGGAAACTAAATACCTTATTTATAAACACGCGAGCAGCTTGCTGCGAGCGCCGAGAAAATTTTGGATTTTTCAGGACGAAAGATGTGTTTTTAGCTTGCTCCGAGTGGCAAGGAAACTAAGCATTCTTATTATAAACGCGCGAGCAGCTGGCTGCGAGCGCCGAGAAAATTTTGGATTTTTCAGCACGAAAGATGTGTTTTTAGCTTGCTCCGAGTGGCAAGGAAACTAAGCATTCTTATTATAAACGCGCGAGCAGCTGGCTGCCAGCGCCGAGAAAATTTTGGATTTTTCAGCACGAAAGATGGGTTTTTAGCTTGCTCCGAGTAGCAAGGAAACTAAATATTCTTATTCATAAACGCGCGAGCAGCTCGCTGCGAGCGGCGAGAAAATTTTGAATTTTTCAGCACGAAAGATGTGTTTTTAATTTGGCTGCTCCGAGTGCCAAGGAAACTAAATACCTTATTTATAAACACGCGAGCAGCTTGCTGCGAGCGCCGAGAAAATTTTGGATTTTTCAGGACGAAAGATGTGTTTTTAGCTTGCTCCGAGTGGCAAGGAAACTAAGCATTCTTATTATAAACGCGCGAGCAGCTGGCTGCGAGCGCCGAGAAAATTTTGGATTTTTCAGCACGAAAGATGTGTTTTTAGCTTGCTCCGAGTGGCAAGGAAACTAAGCATTCTTATTATAAACACGCGAGCAGCTGGCTGCGAGCGCCGAGAAAATTTTGGATTTTTCAGCACGAAAGATGTGTTTTTAATTTGGCTGCTCCGAGTGCCAAGGAAACTAAATACCTTATTTATAAACACGCGAGCAGCTTGCTGCGAGCGCCGAGAAAATTTTGGATTTTTCAGCACGAAAGATGTGTTTTTAGCTTGCTCCGAGTGGCAAGGAAACTAAGCATTCTTATTATAAACGCGCGAGCAGCTGGCTGCGAGCGCCGAGAAAATTTTGGATTTTTCAGCACGAAAGATGTGTTTTTAGCTTGCTCCGAGTTGCAAGGAAACTAAGTATTCTTATTTATAAACCCGCGAGCAGCTGGCTGCGAGCGCCGGGAAAATTTTAAATTTTTCAGCATGAAAGATGTGTTTTTAGCTTGCTCCGAGTGGCAAGGAAACTAAATATTCTTATTTATAATCGCGCGAGCAGCTCGCTGCGAGCGCCGAGAAAATTTTGAAATTTTTCATCACGAATGATGTGCGTTTAGCTTACTCCGAATGGCTTGGAAATTAAAAATGCGTATTTATAAAAGCGCGAGCAGCTCGCTGCGAGCGCCGAGAAAATATTGGATTTTTCAGCACGAACAATGTGCGTTTAGCTTGCTCTGAGTGGCAAAGAAATTAAATACATATCTCTATTTATAAAAGCGTGAGCAGCTCGCTGCGAGCGCCGAGATAATTTTGCATTTTGTAAATTGTGCCCAAATATTGACTATTATATTATACATGTGCAAGAACCTCGCTGCAAGCGCAAAGGCTGAGCCGCAAAGACAACATAAAGCGCGAACAGCTTGCAGCAGTTAATATAAACCAATTAATCCTAACTATGAAAGATGCTATACAGCTTGCTACGAAAACCTATGGGTAAATTGTGGCCGAGGACCGAAAAAAAATTAAGTACACAAATTACTCAGTGCGCTATCAACAGCCAAACAATTTTATGAACTTGTACGTAAAGCTTGCTAATAAAGAGAAACATTGCTAATTCTATGACTATGAAAGAAGCGTAAAACCAATCGATATACCGGATTTTTTTTCCGACTAGGATTTTGGGGGGGGTCATGACCCCTTTGACCCCCCCCCTGGATCCGCGCCTGATTTACGTTTGACTCCATTCAGATGGGTCAGGCATTATGGCGCCGGGCAGGAACAACCAGATGCTTTTTAGTGGGTATCCCCGCCTCGCCCATCTTTGGCGTGGGAAGCCAACATACCGCCCTGACGTGATCCCATATACCTATTATGATAATGCGTAACGCAATTTTCCAGGATTAATAACTAATAATATAGTGCATGCTGGCCAAAAAGTTTAATAGAAGAGTATTTCACGCGCCTTGAAAACATAGAACTTTCATACTATTGTAACACCATGATTTCTTTGTTATTTTTAAATAGGTACCTACTTCAAAACAAACTAACGAGGCCGCTGATGTAGAATCAGCCGAAATCAACAGTTATTGTTTAAAATTACTGAGCCTATAGTAAAAAAATACTTAACCTGAATATTGAATATCACGAGAAATCAGGTGTTTCAATAAGGTTCATTAACCTTTGGGAATGTCGAATACCTTTGCGAATCCGACAGTATCCATATCCATAGTACCAAGTCTCTTCAGGATTTTGAGTCATCATTCTTAATTGAAATATTATCTTCACTTTTGAGTTCACACTTATTTAGTGTAGTTCTTATTTTAGTTGAAGATTCGTATAAATTTGTTTAGAAATAAAAGAAACAAACAAACTTGTGACTATTTACATCATCAGAGAATGTAGGTATTTACCATGCTACGAAGCCAATTATGGTGACGACATCCACTACACTGGATATAGTAAAATCCTTGAGTTGTACACTTTTTATTGGACCGACCCGCTTTATACTCGTAGTATTTCACTATTCATCCCCTAGCCGATATTCATAGTGATTTTTATTATTGTTATACTGTCAAATTGCTGGGCAAAGGCCTCCACCAAACCGCTCCACATATGTTTTATCTCTATTAGTACCGATTCTTGCCTGATGTCCAGTTCATCACGCCATATTTCTTTCAGGACCGGCCTCAAAAATATACTATCCATTTTCTTACTACTCTGTGGTAACCTTTTCCCAGCAGTCGGGATGCATGTGGTCATGAATTTTTACATTAAAAATTTATTTTCAGGTCTTCCGAACCCTTAGCGAAATAGACTACGAATGCATAGTAGAAATAGTAACACTTTCTAATATGGTTAATTTAATATTAGTGGTGAAGTATCCAACCACTCTTGAGGTTAATTGTGATAAGAATAAAGATGCGTTAACTGTGATGAAGAAAAACATGTGCCTGCGATTGTGTGACTTGATTGCAGCGAGGGATGAGCTATCTCCGTATTTTATCTCCGTTATGAGCGGTCGGATTAGGTTCCGATTTTTAAGCAACAGCAGCATTAACAGCGACTTAAACGTAAGACCTTATACTACCTTAAAAGACCTTTTAATTTATAGTAGAATAGAATAGAAAACTCTTTATTGCACACACAAATATAATAATATAAGCTTAGAACTCAGATTACACAGAAAGAAGTGTTACAATTGGCGTAGAAGAAAAGCAAGAAAAGGGAGAAGATCGCAAGTTGAAGTGTTGCAATTGGTGTGCCAATTGGCATTTGGTTTGGCCATTGGTACTTAAGTTGGGGAAATAAAAAATATTACAGATGGTAAAAATTTACGATCATGCTGAAGAAGTAGGGGTACCTATATGATATTAGAGATATACTGGATCCAAGATTTTCGTTTGGAAGCGACTAAACCTCGCTTTCAGTTAGGTACGGGTAAATCTAAGATAGAACCATACCATTCAGACTGACTATTATATGATGAGATAAGGGGTTGGTGAACGACAATAACGATGCAATATTACGTCAAATCAACGGTAAATTAAGCAAAAGGTGTATTTGTGCAATCTGTAGACGTGACGACCATATATGGGAGACCTTAAAACTTTTTAATGCAATATCAGAATATATTATACAGAAAAGATCTATAATATGACGATTAAAATCTAGTTAGGTATCTCTCAAACAAGCAAGATGCAAGCAATGGTGGGAGGGTTTCTCAATGCGAAAACCTGTCACGGTCATGTGTAAAAACTTTGTCAACATTCTACTTGGATTCATTCCGGTTAGAAAGGCGATCCGGAGAGATTATAAATTAGAGAAATTTCTGGGACAACATTAATAAAAGTAACTTATGTCTTATGGCGAGGGCGTCACAATAGATCAGCAATAGTCGAAGCGACAAAAACCCCTTGAACTAATTTTAATAATAATAATATTTCTTATGGTAATAAGCTTTTGCATTGCACATAAGTTAAAATCAAAGTCAGTAGGAACTGAAAATAGACCAGCGTAAAATCGCATAGCTTAAAACAGCGCATATACCTATTGCAGCAATTTCGCATGGAGCGCTGGATTCGAAACCATTAAGAGACCGAGAAGAGAGTGGACTGCCCTTACATTAGACATTGCAGTGATAGACATGTCACTGCAATATCTGTATACGTATAACTCGTGAGTAGTCTGTGTATGTATTTGTTTTTATTGTATTGTGTTTTATTTTGTATTATTTTTATGTGTTTGTATTGCTGTATGTATGAGTCTTAGTTACTTGAATAAAAATCTTATTATTATTATGTCGCTCTTTAACACGGGCTAAGCCCGGGCCTTTTTATAGGCGTACACGGAGACAAAAAGTCCAACGTATTATTAAAATTATTGTTTATTTAGGATTAGCAATATTTTATTATGTACTTGTTTTTGATTTGAATTTACGGGGCGATGTGGTCGCTTAGCGACAAAGCCCATTAATAAATAAAAAAAAAAACATAGATACTGCCCGTATTGTTCACAATTCACTTAAAATATGCAATAAATATTTGTTGATATTAAATAGTGTAGTCACTTGTCTAACCAACTTCTCAATATATAAAAGAAAAGAGTATCTGACTGATCCCTCAACGCACAGCTCAAACCGCTTTATTGGTTTGAAATTTGGAACATGGATTGTGACGCAGACCTCTGCTAATAAAGGATTTTTCCACGAGGGCAAAGTCACGAGTATAATATAGTCTTTAAACAATTTAAAATGAGGCAAATGTATGTTTCGCCACATAGGCTAAGCGTGATCTGCATTCATCTGCACCATGTCACTGATCTAGGTAGTTTTTGAATAATAAATATGTAAAAAGAGTATTTTGGCATTTGCAAACCTGTTCTCCAAACCTAACAGTTTTGTAATAACAAAGCCAGCTCGTATCTCAAGGAAAAAAGAGAGGTAAAAAAGTTTGCGACTTGTTTTTTATCGACGTATTGAATGTTACTAATGTTTTTTTCAAGTAAGTTGAACGAGACTAGTTCAACTCTCTACATACTTGGTGAGGAAAGGTTTTTGACACGTAAGGTGTCAGTTGAAGAATCTGCCGATGTTTATTTCTATAATGTTATGCGAGGACAAGCTATGATGACCATGACCGACCAATTTGTCATTAGTCACCTTAAGTACAAGCACAGTTCATTACATAAAACTATAAGTTTCCTTGGAAATTCCGAATACACACGCGATAGCCCGACATAACGCACCATAAGATGATCTCAAAACTCAAAACTGTACACTGAAAAAAAAAAGTAATTGGTTTAAACAAGATGTTGTTTACTGTAATCACCCATCTTAGCTCCATATGAGCCTACAAAAATCATTATTGCTGCAACTAAGACAAAATTGTTGGTTTTCTCTTAGTTTTGTTAGTTAAGTACTGTACCACCGTTATAAAGAGTAGTATAAATTCAAAGGAGTTATAGTCGTTTTTATTATGATGCATTATTAGATTATCAATTAATATAGGTTGTTTTTCAACCATATTTAGCTTGCTATTGCAACTAAGCCATCTCTTTTATAACTAACATGATAAACGTTATTCCAAATATAACGGTGCCAACTAAGAGAAATCAATACTTAGTTGGCGTTCATTTTTTCAGTGTATGTACGACCCATTAGTCACGTTTGGATGATCGCCTAATCATTGCATTGTTCATTAAATCAGACTTAATAGACGTTTCTTTCATTATGTGATCGATAGGATGCAGCACGTCTGCTAAGTAAAACCCTATTCTCTTGAACTAGAAACTCGTTGTAGCCATGGCTATCCACATAAATAAAACGGTTCTCAGCTTCCGAACGCGCAGCAACTTTGTCCAAGCCATTGACCATATTATATACAACTGTCTCCGCTGCTTCCTTTTAAGTTTATATAATATAATAATATACATTCTCTGATTTAACTGGTGACGCCTGTTCTAACACAAAAAGGCTTTGAAAACAGAGTAACCAGTTGTTTACAACTCCCATCCCAGGCCCATCAATACCAAGTGACAGCGACGTCAGCAAGACTAAAACCAGCAGGCGGGTGCAACAAGAGCAACGAGTCCAGCTGTGGGTTTGGTGACAAGGAATACTGTTTTACCAGTGGTGTGGTTTGCGACGGCATCAACAACTGTGGAGTGCCTGATTGGTATTTCATATTTCTCTTTGTTTAACCGTGGATAAACAAGGTAACCGCTAATCATCAAACAGTCGGGTCGGCCCTTGATGGTTAGCAGTCCGCTTCGCAACATCACCTTTGTCTGTAAGCACAAACTCAGATGACCAATATTACAAGCTTTTATTTACTTTCACGTGTCTGTTGTCTGTCTGTAATCAAATCTTGCAAGTTTAAATAGACCCACTTTTCCGGTTTCCGATTCAGCTGAAATTTTGCATGCATGTGTGAATCGGATGACAATGCAATATTATTATGACAGCGAGCTGATCTGATGATGGAGCTGGAAGGTGGTCATAGGAACTCCATTATTGAACGACGTAATGACGTAACCCCATCGAGTTTGGGCTCATTTGATTCGTCTTGACGAGTACTTTGGTACTAGATGGTAATCATAATAAAAGCGTGTTTTTGAAAAGTTTGTTAAAATTTCACTTGCTTCTTTGTTCAAACGTGAGACAAAAAAGCCCAACCATTTGATGGTTAGCGGCTCTCGCAATGCCTGTATCACCAGAACATTGCCCAGCCTAGTTGTTGAACCTTATATAATTTGTTTTAGCCAGGTATGTCTTCCTGCTGGGAAAAAGCCTGTCTAGAACCCTGTAGTTCTACAAATAACACAACAATTACATTATTGTGGCCTTTACATACAAATTATTTGTATGTAAAGGCCACAATAATGGCAAACACAAAGGCAAAGACTAGGACATATTCGCTACCGCTTAGGTTTGATGTATAGAAAACCGTGTAGTGGGGGACTTTAGTGCAAAACCTGTTTTTTTCTTGCAGAAGCATGAAACTTGGCACATTGATTCCTTATGACAAAATAAGCTGATTTCGATCGGTAGCCTAATGGAAGGGGCCCTCTGGTAGCGGGGAGGGGGGGTGGAGGGTGCGCTCCATCCGGCTTTGTTTTAAAAATTCTGGAAGACCATGCATAGCTAATACGTCAAGTTTGGTATCAATTTCGGATAAATCGAGGACGTAGATTTTATTTCTAGTATAAAAAATGATATTTGTGATGATTTGTTTAACAAAAAAATTAAAAATTAGAATTACGTAACTTCATTTTTATTGTTCAAATTACTGTAAATTCAAAAATACTAGTTTTTTCATAAACAAAAAATATGTTAATAAAGTCTAGTTTATGTAGATTAAAAAATATATAACTTTATATTACTTTTCTTAATAACAAACCGCATAAAAAAATCTTTTGCTGTCCCGGGCCGCAATTTTCTTTTAACCGCCATGAAAAGGGTTGTTAGTAAAAAACTTACTATTTCATGCTGAAGTTTAAAACTTGCCACAATTACAATTCCTTACGTTAAAATAAGCCGTTTAGAATCAGTAGCCGTCGGTAACCAGCCTTCTGACAGCGGGGAGGGGGGTGAAAGGGACGCACCACCCAGCTTCACTTAAAAAAATCTGGAAGACCACGTATAGCTAATACGTCATGTTTGGTATCGATTTCGAATAAATCAAGAACGTAGATTTCATTTCTGATAATAAAAAACGCATTTTATGGGTTTTTAACCAAACTATAACACAAAATTAGTTCTTAGTTTTTTTTATTTAGAGGCACTTTAATTCTAAATTATAGTAATATTTTGTGATAAACATAAATATTTTTTAAAAGTTTATTTCAAGTAGATTAAATAAAATAGAACTTTTATACTATTTTTATAAACATTTACTCGTACAATTTTTTTTAAGACACTAGAGTCGCTATTTTCTTCTCACCGCTGCGCTGCGTTGTAAACCCCAATCAACTGTAAAATACGACTATGTACATTCATTTAACATGTTATTGATATAAGAACTTGATATTGTCAAACATAAAATTCAGAAAAATCCTATGAAACATTATAATTTACTCTCCCTGAGACAAACTTTTAAAAAATAGGTGCAATAAAACGCGATCAAATCGCGGAACGGAAACTGCTAAACATTGTTATGAATCAAACTGTTTCAACAAAATGTAATCTAGCAAAATTATAAATACTCCAGGCTTAAAGCTTTTTTATATTCCAAGACTGATTCTTCCAAAGATAATATTGTTATTATAGCTCATTACATTTTAAGACCGTCTTCATGCAGTTTTGCATCAATCTCAGCAATCCGCCCTTTATTTATAAATTAAATCAGTTTCGTGCATAATATACTGGCCACCAAAACGGTGTTAGATGAATAAGGTATCCCTTTGTTTGCTTATTGCTTCTAAAACCAAGCAGGAGGCTGGAAAATAGCAAGACTCGTATCCTTCGACTAGCATAAAAGTACCGCACACAAACTTAACTCTACCTATATGGTTTTGATATGATGTCTTGCGGTCAATGAAACTGCAGATCAAGCAGTAATTACTACTCGACAATCAATAACTATGTAGGAAACACCTTATCACAAAAAAACACTATTTGGAAAATATACTTCTACTTCCATGATATGTCTGTATACCAGCATTTGTTACACGCATTTTACAAGGAACTTTGTTTGAGAGAGGCTAGGCATAATTTCTTGGTTAAGTCTAACCCATCTTCTCTTTTGGTTTAGGAAGCAAGAAGCAGACCATTCCTTTGTCTGAAAACCTTTCAGTTGTCAGAAAATTGTGCATGGGACTGATTAAATAAATAAATGCAAGGCTTATCATAATTCGTCATAAAATGTTTTGAACTATATTATTATTATATTATATATGGAGCATCCGTCTTGGAAAACAATATAACGATATAAATAAGCTGTAGGTAGGTGCCAGTAGTATTTATAATTTTGCCACATTACATTTAATTGAAAAATAGATGCATAACTTTGGTTAGCCGTTTATTATTAAAGAGATACGACTTTCGGGCCTATTTTTTAAAAGTTTGTCTCAGGGATAGTAAATTATGATGTGCCATAGGATTTTTCTGAATTTTATGTTTGACAATATCAAGTTCTTATATCAATAACATGTTAAATGAATGTACATAGTCGTATTTTACAGTTGATTGGGGTTTACAACGCAGCGCAGCGGTGAGAAGAAAATAGCGACTCTAGTGTCTTAAAACAAAATTGTACGAGTAAATGTTTATAAAAATAATATAAAAGTTCTATTTTATTTAATCTACTTGAAATAAACTTTTAAAAAATATTTATGTTTATCACAAAATATTACTATAATTTAGAATTAAAGTGCCTCTAAATAAAAAAAACTAAGAACTAATTTTGTGTTATAATTTGGTTAAAAACCCATAAAATGCGTTTTTTATTATCAGAAATGAAATCTACGTTCTTGATTTATTCGAAATCGATACCAAACATGACGTATTAGCTATACGTGGTCTTCCAGATTTTTTTAAGTGAAGCTGGGTGGTGCGCCCCTTTCACCCCCCTCCCCGCTGTCAGAAGGCTGGTTACCGACGGCTACTGATTCTAAACGGCTTATTTTAACGTAAGGAATTGTAATTGTGGCAAGTTTTAAACTTCAGCATGAAATAGTAAGTTTTTTACTAACAACCCTTTTCATGGCGGTTAAAAGAAAATTGCGGCCCGGGACAGCAAAAGATTTTTTTATGCGGTTTGTTATTAAGAAAAGTAATATAAAGTTATATATTTTTTAATCTACATAAACTAGACTTTGTTAACATATTTTTTGTTTATTAAAAAAACTAGTATTTTTGAATTTACAGTAATTTGAACAATAAAAACGAAGTTACGTAATTCTAATTTTTAATTTTTTTGTTAAACAAATCATCATAAATGTCATTTTTTTATTCCAGAAATGAAATCTACGTTCTCGATTTATCCGAAATTGATACCAAACTTGACCTATTAGCTATGTGTGGTCTCCCAGAATTTTTAAAATGATGCCGGGTGGTGCGCCCCTTCAAACCCCCCTCCTCGCTGCCAGAGGGGGTGCTACCGAGGGCTACCGATCGAAATCAGCCTATTTTTACATTAGAAATCAATGTGCCAAGTTTCATGCTTCTGCATGAAAAAAACAGGTTTGACCCATTTTTGTCGCTTAGTGACTCCACTAGTGGGAATTCTAGACACTTTGATATTTTAATCATCATTCGTTGTGATCAATATCATAGCTTTCGTTACCAGATAGGTGTGAAGTGCAGGAGGCCATTTTGGGTCAAGTCGTTTGCATACATATACAAAGCGATTTTTCTCCAGACTTTAGAAGGGAAATGACAGGTTAACAAGATGTTACAGGACAAGTTCCTGTTCGGAAAAAAAACTTTATTTTAGATCTGCTGTGTCGTAAACTTTACATGCATTAATCCCGTCGAAGTGTTGATTTTAAAAGCAAGATCGGCGATCTTTACCCTTTTATTTGGCTTCCTAAACCGGTTTTTCCAATCTCTGTAAATTCCATACACCGCAACAACAAAATACTTGGGTCATTCCAATTTGTGCTCAGCGATAGTTGGATATTACACAATTTTAACCATTGACTGCAAATGCAACTTTGTAATCCTATACATTTATATGAGATTACAAAGTTATTTATGCAGATTAATTATCTCGTTTATATAAGTATAGTAGGTACCTACATACATAGATTGTTATAATTAAATTAACTTGACCTGATTTTTAATTCCGCCTTAAACGCTATCTTGAACCTTGAGTCTTCTGATTGTTATTCTTCAGGGAAATAAAACATTCATTTGTTTAACATTCTGTCACATACGCATCGCATCGTTCAGATAAAAACGATTACACACGATCAACAGTCAACAAGCTATACGATCTATAATACAATTTTATTTATTAATATATTTTTACAAGCTTTTATTTACTTTCACCTGTCTGTTGTCTGTCTGTTTGTAATCAAATCTTGCAAGTTTAATTTGATCCACTTCCAGATTTCTGATTGCGCTGAAAGTTTTCATGCATGTCAAAATCGGATGATATTGCAATATTATTATGACATCGAGCCGATCTGATAATGGAGCTGGATGGTGGCCATAGGAACTCCGTAATTAAACGACGCAATCTCATCGAGTTTGGGCTCGTTTGATTCGTCTTGACGAGTAGGTACTTTGGTGCTAGATGGTAATAATAATAAAAGGTAAAGTTTTTTTATTTAACTTGTTTACTTTTTACTACATCTAGGTACTCGGATATTATGCAAAAAACTTTAAGAACGCTCAATCCCTTCTTTTAATGGAAAAAGAAATGTGACAACGCGCCTTCGTCAGGCCCTATCAAGTGACTCGTGTCTCGCGAGGGGCTCGCACTCCCTATGTGGGGTCAGCCTAAAAGGGTGGGTGAGTGTGTGAATGTCTCGACTTTTAGTTTTAATTTCAAGTCAGGCACGTTAAAAAGAATTTTCCAGAAATGGATTTTTAAATCAAACGGAGAAGTGCCAAAACACAAGTTGCATAATATTGTGTAATTGTGTATCAGTTTTCTATTCACTATTATAAGTTGTAGGAATAAATTTAATATTTTAATTTGATATTAATTCTACTATCAAATAGGTCAGAGGCCAGGGGTAACATTTTAATAAAAAGTTGCATTATATAATGATTTACAATGCAACTTTTTATTAAAAATACATAATCCTACTAAAGTCTGACTAATATTATAAACGTGAAAATCTGAAGGATGTCTGCATAGATGTTTGTTAGGTACTTTTTCACGCCCAAACGGGTGCACCGATTATGCTGAAATTAAGTATAGAGATAGTTAAGAACCTGGATTAACACTACAGTAGGACAGCGCGTAAAACCGCTGGGCGCAGCTAGCAATTATTATAAAGGTGAAGAAAGTATGAACCTATGTCACTATATTATGTTCTTTTATGCATGAACCACTGAACCAATTGCAATGAAACTCGGTAGGTATGTAGCTAGAAACCTGGAAGAACAATAAATATTAAATAATGCTATTTAATCCCCGACGCAAAAACGACGGGGTGTTATAAGTTTGACGTGTCTGTCTGTCTGTGTGTGTGTCTGTCTGTGGCATCGTAGCTCCCGAACGGATGAACGGATTTTGATTTAGTTTTTTTTTTTAAAGTAGAGTTAGTCGAGAGTGTTCTTAGCCATGTTTGGTAGAAATCGGTCCAAGATGGCCGCCGCTACAAAATGGCGGATTACTTTTTTCTTCCACGACCCCCTCTATATGGATATCAAATTAAAGGTCTTAACTAGTAGAATACAACCCACTTTATATAAAATTTAAAATCCAAGTTGGCCGCCACCACAAAATGGTGAATTACGTATTGCGTTTTTTAAATTTTTAATTTAATTCACTTGTTTTATTCCCATTTTCAGTGAGAGATATCTACCTATAGGTATAATGTTGCTGCAAAACCGTGCAGTAGTACAGTCAACTACAAAGAGATCCATGTTAGTCTTACAAAATGAAGGAACTTTTAGTATGCAAAAATTATTTACCCTTACTTCGTGACATTTTCAGTATCCACCAAATCTTATACTATATTCGATTCATTTTAAATGCTTTTTTTTTTTTTAGTCGTGGCAAATGCCTTTATTGAGAAAAACAAACTAACAATACTACAGCTACTACAGCAGTAAAGAACACTTTTATTAACCACAGATCGGCCACAAGCCGATCTACAGAAAATCCAAGTGCTCCAAACCACTGTCAGTTGGCAGAGTGCCCAGAATGCTGGCAGCATTGCCACGTTGAATGGCAATACTTATACGTTGGGCCAAATATACCCCAGCATTTTGGTCACACGTCGCCTCGACCAAGCGCTCAGATAAATTTTGGAAAATGCGGTGAGCTCCCGGACCCCAAGGACCCAAAGTCTCTACCCCAAACGGCTCAAATTTTAAATTTTTAATGCTATTATTATGTATCACCTAAGGAAAAGTAGTAGGATACATCATTGTTGCATATTAAACGAGTCGATGATAATATAAAGTTTGATTGCTACTAGAAATGTCACGAACCAAGGGTGGCAAATGAAAATTTACTTCATTTTGTAAGCCTAACATGGAAACATCTCTTTGTAGTTGACTGTACTACTCTCAGTTCTTACTTACTGTACTACTTACAGGCAGTTTTATCTAATTCTACGAGTAGTTTCTTATCTAATATCCAGGCAAGTACCTGTAGGTCTTTAGACTTTGGACTTTTGAGAGTAAAATACCTACATTCAAAGGTATTTTTATCACAATGAACTGCTACGAGTATTCCCATTATCCATTCGCTCATGGTATCTCAAAAGTAATTTAGGACAGAGCTATTTTCCAATCTCGCAAATAGGCTTGCGGATCCAGTTTGCATTGTTGAATTAGAAGAACATCTACGAATGGGATCCTTTTAGGAAGATTGTTAAATCATGAGACATCAAAGCCCGTTTTATTTTAAAGACTTGTTTTCGTTTTTTGTAAGACGTGGATTTGGACATTTGTGTTCGCCACTAGCTATAAGGTCCTCTTTAAAGGGGTTCGTTCTCGAGGAATCCGATCCGAGGACCTATTGGCTAATTCACACCCACTACGATTAATAACAACTTCAATGTAGGTACATTACTGCGTTTGTTATTTTACGCATATTAATGAGGAGGTAAGCAAGTAATTATTAAATAATTGCCAATAGGCCCTCCGGAGGTACCCGATTCATTTTTAAGTAGGTAACGTCAACATAATATAAAATATTTTTAATTCAATTTTATTATTTACTAAAACTACTCGTCCTTGGGCGTGATGGGGCGATGATATCCAGTCGCTGACGCTGGGAGCGGTTGGAGGAGAAAGACGGAGGACAGAGTTAAATGGCGCGTGCCATGGGGGATGCCTATGTACAGCAGTGGGAGAACGATTATAATGATTTACTAAAATACTTCTTCCGCCTTTTTCATCCTACAATATGCATATAGTATTAGTTTATCATCTACCATGGTCTGTCATAGGTTTGACGAGCGCAAGTCTGAGTGTGGCCTGCCCGTGGAGAGGCTTGGTCAAGCGCCAGTAATAGCAGTCGTCGCGGCTATGCTCTGCGCTGTCCTAGCCGCTGGCCACATCCTCCTCCGCTGTCTACCTTCTCTCGCCAACTCCTACTTCATCTTCAATGCCAACGAGGACAACCGACTCTGCATCAAGCCCATATACAAACCGCCAAACACAGGCAATCAACAAATTGAACTAGCTAAGAGAAGATCTCTGATACCGGTTCGTAGTTTACAAGCTTTTATTTACTTTCACCTATCTGTCTGTAATCAAATCTTGCAAGTTTAGTTTGACCCCCTTCCCGGTGTCCGATTAAGCTGAAATTTTGTGCATGCCTGTATAAATCGTATGACAATGCAATATTTTTATGACATAGAGCTGATCTGATGATGGAGCTGGAAGGTGGCCATAGGAACTCCCTTATTAAACGACGTAACCCCATCGAGTTTGGGCTCATTTGATTCGTCTTGACGAGTACTTTATTGTGAGATAGTAATAATAATAAAAGCTTGTTTTTTTTTTAAAGATTTTTTTAAATTTGGCTTGTTTACTTTCCCTGTCTGTTGTCTGTCTGTCTGTTATCAAATCTTGTAAGTTTAACTTGATCCACTTCCCGGTTTCCGATTGAGCTGAAATTTTGCATGCATGTATATATGTATATATAAATCGGATGACAATGAAATATAATTATGACATGGAGCTGATCTGATGATGGAGCTGTTTCCATTAAGTTTGTGCTCATTTGATTCGTGTTGACGAGTACTTTAGTGGTAGACGGTAATTGCTTTTTTTTTTAATTTCACTTGTTTATTATTTATTTATTGGTATATATTTAATTAGAATTAGCCACTCACACTAATTAATAAGAATTAAAATGAAATTGCGCAAAAATATTATAAAGTGACGTCGCTATTAATTAATATTATTATTGGCAGTAACTTTATGATCTTAGGATTATTTCTTATTGCGTTTACTTATTGTGATATCGCCTGTTACAATGTATCTATATTATAAATCCCTTTATTATTTACTAGCTGCGGCCAGCGGTTTTACCCGTTGTACTTCAGCCTATGTGTTATTCCAGGGCCTAAGCTATCTCTATACCAAATTCAGCTCAATCCACCTGTCTAGGCGTGTGTATGTCACAAACATACACACTCCCAAACTTACGCATTTATAATATTAGTGTGAGTGTGATTAGTGGACGTCTAGAGTCTAGATTCTAGGTACGGTACAATCATATCTGGACTAAATTATGTCAACTTAATCCGTTCAGCGGTGTGAGCTGTGCGTTATTAGTTAACCTATTTGGATTTTAGTCTCTGAAATAGGCAGAGAACGTTTAATAATATGTTGCCTGCTGAAACGGGCCAATCCCCAGGTAAACTGGACTGGTAAAATTGTATGTAAGTGCAAAATGCAATCTAATTTCAGGTATCAAGCTCATCGAGCGAAACATCTGAAATCCAGGATCAGACACTGGATAATCTTCAGCCAATGAGCGCTCCCGGAGAACATTCGAAAGATTCTGAGGTTACAAAAACCCTTTGTCTAATTAAGTACCTAGCTGGTAGTTGGTACAATGAAGTATGATATTAAAGTCTAGCATAATGTCAGTAGCTTCGCTCTCGTTTCTTTGCGTATGTCTTTTGCGGACGTTTCCATAATATGGTATCTTTTTTATCAAACTTCAACTCCATCCGTTTAGCTATTTGAACTGTGTTGATAGATTAGTCAATTACGCTTTTCTTTTGTAGACCTTAAGAAGGGAGCCACCGATAGGGAAACTTTCTCCTTCTTGCCATGCCAGAAGAGAATGGGTGATGGTACGACCAGATCAACCATTTTTAAGATGATTACCATTTTGCTCTAATCTTAATAATGTGGCATTAACGGCTTACGGTATTGTCATCTTATCCAACTTCCGATGTCTATATTCAGAACATCTTTCCAACGTATCTTGGTTTCTACCTCTGGATCTTCAACCGAGAAAGGAATAATTATATTGAATGAATGATTTATTTCCAAAAGAAGTTTCATGTTATTTCCCTAATTCGTTGGTTTCATGAAATTATTCCTAATTACATTATTACGGCTATGTTTCTGCATTCCATACAACTATTTCTGTGAGTCTCAAACTAGGCTGTAGCCTGTGTCTTGAGACTCGCGAGATGCGATCTCGGTCCCCTGTTCATGCAACACATAGAGATGAGAAGTTGATCAAAACACTATGTAAAATTTGACAATTCCTAATAGGTAATTAATAATAATACATGCTTGAAAATCTACTTTGATGTACCAAAGTAGGCAGACAATTACATATATTGATATATTAAAGGGTTGTAATGGAGATATGTAAAGGAAAGTATTATGTTCTTTTTGTACTAGGAGCAACCATGTGACCCTGTGTCCCCTCAAAGGAAGACCACGATGAGGACCATGACTGAGAAGCTTCAGCAAAAGTTCCGCGCTGTTCGGGACATAAGATCTAATCGAACCACCTTTAAAATGGGCGTTTCAGAAGATGTTTACCAAGCTTGAGATAGATTCATTAAAATAATGGTAGATAGCGACTTTTTTTATTTGCTTTTTGTGGCTTAGCATATCACGGCCAGAAATGACCTATTGTGATCGCCACTTTGAGGGTGAGAAGACCCCGTTTGCACGGCGTTATAGTTCGCCACTGACCCTTGCAGCTTCGAGGAACTGAAGGATTTTCCTGGGGTTGGTCTCTCTAAGCTCGTCCGGGCTAAGCAGGTGCTGACCCAGAACGATGCTATGTATTCGCATCAGGGCTCCACACTCTCCTAGTAGGTGGAGAGGCGTTTCATCCGCTTCTCCACAAAAGGGACTAGAATAGACTTAGAAATGTCCATCTTATATTATCTATAAAATAGCAGTTTTACCCACTGAAGTAGCCTTTGTGTTATTCTAGAGTCTAAGGTACGTACATACCAAAAGGGTAAATAATTTTTGCATACTAAAAGTTCCTTCATTTTGTAAGACTAACATGGATACATCTCTTTGTTGTTGACTGTACATGCATAATATAGTAGAAGAACGCTGATAAATTTCTATTTAGCGCGACGAAGTGCGCGCGGGTCCACTAGTCTTACTAATATTATAAACGTGAAAGTTTGTAAGAATTTATGGATGTCTGGAGTCTGGATATACATATGTTCGTTTCTCTTTCACGCCTAAACGGGTGGACCGATTGAGCTGAAATTTGGTATACAGATAGCTTAGACCCTGGAATAACAAATAGGCTACAGAACTGCGGGTAAAACCGCTAGGCGCAGCTAGTGTCTTATAAGAACAAAACAAGAAATTTTGCAAGTGGTCAAGTGATAAAAAGATAAAGATAAAAAAGTATTTATTATCAGTAAAAAAAAGATACATATTGAGATAAGTGAGATATCGCAGCTACATTAGGAAATGTAAAACACACCTTTCTCTTTCAACATAATATGAATAATTCGAAAACATCAAGCTTTTGTGTTTGTAATTTTCAAAAACCACATTTTTTACACATGATTATTAAAATAGTTAGGTACCTAATTACTTAATTGAAATCAAGCTCACCTGTTAAATTATCCTAAAACCAAACAATAATTTGTACCTAAAACTTTAAAACATTTAGCACTTATACTAATTAAAAAAACTTTTTTAAATTCGCAAATATAACAAAAATAGATAGGTACCTGCTAAGTTCGAAGGAAAATTTTGATCGTCGCGATGATAAAATGTCACTGTTTTTTTTATGTTAGCACAGCGATTTATATGCGCAAGCGCAAGAGACGATGCTCGGCCGGAGCTTGCGCGCGACTGTTGACTGTCGACCTGTCACCAGTCACCGCCGCGCCGTTCTAGCTGCCTCATGGCCTTAGATTCAATTCAATGGAGTCTCTACGGGTCGCTCCAGTGGCCGCTTGCCGAATTCAATTCCAGGGTCATCGGAGATGCACCTCCGACCTAGGTACCTGTCGTACTGTTGAGTAAATAAGCAGTGATTGATAGAACGACAGGTTTTATTACTAAAGGCAAGCCAAATGTTTTTGCTTAGAATGCAGTTTTAAAAATAGGTACCTGTGATCAATAAATAACGACATGTGTAGTAGGTAGGCCTTAGTTTTAAAGATTGCGTTGACATAGAGGTTTGATTTTTTTACAGCTTAAAGTTATTATAAAACTTAGTACCTATTTGATAAGAATTTCAGTTTAATACCTGCACGCGTTAATGAGAAATGAGGTAGTAAGTACGAAATTATTAAAAATATTTTTTTATATGATTTAACAAAAAATTTACAGTTTTCGCAATTTTTCCTGTATCTGTGCTCTAAGGAATTGCTTTATACCAAATTTCGAGATTCTAAGTTCATGGGAAGTACCCTGTAGGTTTTGATTTTTTGAGAGTAGTTGCGAGTTTAAAATTCCGGCTAAAATTGCTGTTTCTTTTGAATGCGTCGACATAGAGGTCTGATTTTATTACAGTTTAAAGATATTATAGACTTGAGTATTTGATATGAATTTCAATTTAATACGTTTACGCGTTCATGAGAAAAGGGGTAGTAGGTATAAAATTATTGACGATATGAGACCTCTGTGGCGCGGTGGGCTAATACCCGCCTGCAACGCAGAAGGTTGCAGGTTCGATTCCCGCATGGGACAAATGTTTGTGTGATCCACAGGTATTTGTTTCTGGACTGGGTGGTTTTCAATATCTATTATAAGTATATATTTACAAAAAAATAGTATATGTCGGCTGAACAGAGGGTTGCTGATGATTTGGAAAGGATTCAATCCTGGTCTGCTACGAACTCGCTATTGCTCAATGCTAAGAAAACCAAATATATGGTGCTAGGGTCCAAGTATCAAATAGCTAAAGTTAATTCCCAATGTCCTCACCTTTCCATTGGAGGTGACGTAATAGAGCGTGTTTCGGTAGCAAGAAACCTAGGACTGTTAATGGACGAGCACCTCAGGTTCGAGCAGCACGTTGCTGAGGCGGCTAACAGTTGTCTCTATAGACTGAAGGTCTTATATAAAATCAGGCCTTACTTATCCACTGATCTAAGAATTCTTTTAGCTGACTCCCTCATATTATCCAGACTCAACTACGTGGACACAGTTTATGGCCCACGTCTTCTTGAAAGAACTTCTCGTCTCATTCAAAGAGTCCAAAACGCATGTGCACGTTTTTGTTTTTCTGTTCCACCGCGTAGCCATATTACCCCCTTCTTAAATAAACATAACGTCATAAATATGAAGAATAGGAGGGCCATTCACTTGGCAACTCTAATGTTTGGTGTGATAAGAACACAACAGCCACAATATTTATTTTCTAAATTCAAATGGGTTCGTGATTATAATAAGCTGCCTATTCGCTCAGCATCTTACCTCCTCCGCATCCCTGTACACCACACCACCGCATTCCGCGGTAGTTTTCGTTTTGCCGCGACCAAATGTTGGAATTCCCTCCCTCCCCCCCTTCATCAGACTAAGACTAAATCTTCCTTTCGTCAATTATTTAAACAACATATACTTAACATCCAAAAGTCTACTTAGGTTTTCTTAGGTATACTTAGGTTCATGATTTATTATTTAAATGTTAATTATTTTTTATATTTTTCTTTGTTTTGATTCATCATACTACCGAATAATTTTTATTGATATTGTAATGTGGCAAAATTATAAATATGGTGGTGCGCGGCGCACCACAAAAATATAAAAAATAATTAACATTTAAATAATAAATCATGAACCTAAGTATCATATAGATGTGAGGCCGGTATATAACCAATCTTACCTATCGGTTAGTTACCAAAAAACCCATTTAATACCCAAAAACACCGTAAAACACCATTTAAAACCTTTGGAATTAAAAAACATTTTTTTGTAATTATAACTACATTTCTTGATTTTTTCGAGACGCAATAGGTGTCTTATGTCCATATTAGCTGCCCCCAGCGGTTTTACCCGCTGTTCTATATAATATTATAGTCTATGTGTTCTAAGCTATCTCTATACGAAATTTCAGCTCAATCAGTCCACCAAGAGCAGAGATTACCTAATGTATTTATAAAAACAAAGGAGTAATAAGTTTAAAAGCTCCTTCTTTGAAAAAAATAATATTATCATAAAGAAAATTATAAAACCCTTTAATAAAAACAATCTATTATTACTCCTACTCTTTCAGACAAATCAAATGAACCCAAACTCGTTTGAGCTGCGTCAGCAAGTGGCAAGGTGCAAAAATATTATAATGTTTGCTACGAGAAGTGTGAGTTGAGCTCGCTCTGAACAGTTAAAAAATTCCAATATCCTTAATAACATAAGAGCGAGAAGCTTGCTGAGACTGCAAAAAAAAATTGCAAAATTCATAACTCTAATGTCAAATAAAAGCTTGTAATAATTTAATTCGATAACTAACCAATCTAACAAAATTCACACACTCACATTCTCACCTAAACTACACTCACACAAACGAAAAAGATTTGATTACAGATAGACAGACAACAGATCCTACACCTATCAGTTGTCTGTCAAATAAAAGCTTGTAATAATTTAATTCGGTTTCTAACTAACAATAAAATAATAATGAAATTCACACACATAAAAATAAATATTCACACATTCTCACCTCGCACACACACAAACGTTAAAAATTTGATTAAAGATAGACAACAGACCTTTCACCTGTCTGTTGTCTGTCAAATAAAAGCTTGTTATAATTATTTTGTTCGATTTCTAACTAACAATTTTTTTCAATAAGTATACTACGAAGTAAGAAGACGAGCAAGACGCTCTCCTGATGGTAAGAGATAACGCTGCCCATTATTAATACAGTGCTACTCAGTATTTTACAAAGGTACGATTCTGGGTGCACTGCGCCAACGCTTCTTACTTGAGAGTCATAAGATGATAAGACTCCTCAGCCCAGTAATTTCATTAGCTACAGTGCCCTTCTACCGAAGCACAGTAATGTTTGCACATCACTGCTCAGGCGGTAGAATAACCGGCACTGTTGGGGTACCCACCTAGTCGACCTCCTGCAAAGGAAGTTTACCCCGGTAAAAGTAATAATAATATTCACACACTCACCAAAGCTACACGCACACACACAAACGTTTAAGATTTGATTACAGATAGACAGACAACAGACCATTCACCTGTCTGTTGTCAGTCAAATAAAAGCTTGTTATAATTTAATTCGGTTTGTAACTTAACCAATCTAACCAAATTCACACATTCGCAATCTACCTATACTACGTACACTCACACACATACATAAAGAGCAGTGCAGACGCCGCACAATACGGCAACGTCGCATTACATACACACTCGGAATCTACCTATACTACGTACACTCACACACATACATAAAGAGCAGTGCAGACGCCGCACAATACGGCAACGTCGCACGACTAGGGCGGATCCAGGATTGGGCCCTGGGGGGGAAGGTGCAAAAATATTATTATAACGTTAACTACAAAATGTGTGAGTTTTGCTTGCTCTGAACAGTTAAAAAATTCAAATATTCTTAAAAGATATATGCAAAATTCGTAACTCAAATTAAAGCTTGTAATAATTTAATTCAATTTCTAACTAACAATAAAATAATAATAATATTCACACACTCACGTCAACTACACACACATACGTAAAAGATTTGATTACAGATAGACAGACAACAGACCCTTCACCTGTCTGTTCTGTCAAATAATAGCTTGTTATAATTTAATTCAGTTTGTAACTAAACCAATCTAACAAAATTCACACAATCGCAATCTACCTATACTACGTACACTCACACACATACATAAAGAGCAGTGCAGACGCCGCACAATACGGCAACGTCGCATTACATACACACTCGGAATCTACCTATACTACGTACACTCACACACATACATAAAGAGCAGTGCAGACGCCGCACAATACGGCAACGTCGCACGACTAGGGCGGATCCAGGATTGGGCCCTGGGGGGGAAGGTGCAAAAATATTATTATAACGTTAACTACAAAATGTGTGAGTTTTGCTTGCTCTGAACAGTTAAAAAATTCAAATATTCTTAAAAGATATATGCAAAATTCGTAACTCAAATTAAAGCTTGTAATAATTTAATTCAATTTCTAACTAACAATAAAATAATAATAATATTCACACACTCACGTCAACTACACACACATACGTAAAAGATTTGATTACAGATAGACAGACAACAGACCCTTCACCTGTCTGTTCTGTCAAATAATAGCTTGTTATAATTTAATTCAGTTTGTAACTAAACCAATCTAACAAAATTCACACAATCGCAATCTACCTATACTACGTACACTCACACACATACATAAAGAGCAGTGCAGACGCCGCACAATACGGCAACGTCGCACGACTAGGGCGGATCCAGGATTGGGCCCTGGGGGGGAAGGTGTAAAAATATTATTATAACGTTAACTACAAAATGTGTGAGTTTTGCTCGCTCTGAACAGTTAAAAAATTCAAATATTCTTAAAAGATATATGCAAAATTCGTAACTCAAATTAAAGCTTGTAATAATTTAATTCAATTTCTAACTAACAATAAAATAATAATAATATTCACACACTCACGTCAACTACACACACATACGTAAAAGATTTGATTACAGATAGACAGACAACAGACCATTCACCTGTCTGTTCTGTCAAATAATAGCTTGTTATATTTAATTCAGTTTGTAACTAAACCAATCTAACAAAATTCACACAATCGCAATCTACCTATACTACGTACACTCACACACATACATAAAGAGCAGTGCAGACGCCGCACAATACGGCAACGTCGCACGACTAGGGCGGATCCAGGATTGGGCCCTGGGGGGGAAGGTGCAAAAATATTATTATAACGTTAACTACAAAATGTGTGAGTTTTGCTCGCTCTGAACAGTTAAAAACTTCAAATATTCTTAAAAGAAATATGCAAAATTCGTAACTCAAAAAAAAGCTTGGAATAATTTAATTCAATTTCTAAGTAACGATAAAATAATAATAATATTCACACACTCTCACCTCAACTACACACACATACGTAAAAGATATGATTACAAATAGATAGACAACAGACCTTTCACCTGTCTGTTGTCTGTCAAATAAAAGCTTGTTATAATTTAGTTCAATTTCTTACTAAAAATAAAAAAAGAATTTTATACTACGAAGTAAGAAGACGAGCAAGACGCTCTCCTGTTGGTAAGAGATAACGCTGCCCATTATTAGTACAGTGCTATTCAGTATTTTACAAAGGTACGATTCTGGGTGCACTGCGCCAACGCTTCTTACTTAAGAGTCATAAGATGATAAGACTCCTCAGCCCAGTAATTTCATTAGCTACAGTGCCCTTCTACCGAAGCACAGTAATGTTTGCACATCATTGCTCAGGCGGTAGAATAACCGGCACTGTTGGGGTACCCACCTAGTCGACCTCCTGCAAAGGAAGTTTACCCCGGTAAAAGTAATAATAATATTCACACACTCACCAAAGCTACACGCACACACACAAACGTTTAAGATTTGATTACAGATAGACAGACAACAGACCATTCACCTGTCTGTTGTCAGTCAAATAAAAGCTTGTTATAATTTAATTCGGTTTGTAACTTAACCAATCTAACCAAATTCACACATTCGCAATCTACCTATACTACGTACACTCACACACATACATAAAGAGCAGAGCGGGCGCCGCACAATACGGCAACGTCGCATTACATACACACTCGGAATCTACCTATACTACGTACACTCACACACATACATAAAGAGCAGTGCAGACGCCGCACAATACGGCAACGTCGCACGACTAGGGCGGATCCAGGATTGGGCCCTGGGGGGGAAGGTGCAAAAATATTATTATAACGTTAACTACAAAATGTGTGAGTTTTGCTCGCTCTGAACAGTTAAAAAATTTATACATTCTTAAAAGAAATATGCAAAATCCGTAACTAAAATATAAGCATGTAATAATTTAATTCAATTTCTAACTAACGATAAAATAATAATAATAATATTCACACACTCTCACCTCAACTACACACACATACATAAAAGATTTGATTACAGATAGACAGACAACAGACCCTTCACCTGTCTGTAGTTAACATTATAATAATATTTTGCACATTCCCCACAGGGCCCAATCCTGGATCCGCCCTTGTCTTAAGTGCGACGTTGCCGCTTGGTGCGGCACCGGCACTGCTCTTTATGTATGTGTGAGTGTACGTAGTTACAGGTAGATTGCGAGTGTGTGAAAATGCGACGTTGCTGTTTGGTGCTGCGACCGCACTGCTCTTTATGTATGTGTGTGAGTGTACGTAGTATAGGTAGATTGCGATTGTGTGAATTTTGTTAGATTGGTTTAGTTACAAACTGAATTAAATTATAACAAGCTATTATTTGACAGAACAGACAGGTGAAGGGTCTGTTGTCTGTCTATCTGTAATCAAATCTTTTACGTATGTGTGTGTAGTTGACGTGAGTGTGTGAATATTATTATTATTTTATTGTTAGTTAGAAATTGAATTAAATTATTACAAGCTTTTTTTTGAGTTACGAATTTTGCATATTTCTTTTAAGAATATTTGAAGTTTTTAACTGTTCAGAGCGAGCAAAACTCACACATTTTGTAGTTAACGTTATAATAATATTTTTGCACCTTCCCCCCCAGGGCCCAATCCTGGATCCGCCCTAGTCGTGCGACGTTGCCGTATTGTGCGGCGTCTGCACTGCTCTTTATGTATGTGTGTGAGTGTACGTAGTATAGGTAGATTCCGAGTGTGTATGTAATGCGACGTTGCCGTATTGTGCGGCGCCCGCTCTGCTCTTTATGTATGTGTGTGAGTGTACGTAGTATAGGTAGATTGCGAGTGTGTATGTAATGCGACGTTGCCGTATTGTGCGGGCCCGCACTGCTCTTTATGTATGTGTGTGAGTGTACGTAGTATAGGTAGATTGCGAATGTGTGAATTTGGTTAGATTGGTTAAGTTACAAACCGAATTAAATTATAACAAGCTTTTATTTGACTGACAACAGACAGGTGAATGGTCTGTTGTCTGTCTATCTGTAATCAAATCTTAAACGTTTGTTTGTGTGCGTGTAGCTTTGTTGAGTGTGTGAATATTATTATTACTTTTACCGGGGTAAACTTCCTTTGCAGGAGGTCGACTAGGTGGGTACCCCAACAGTGCCGGTTATTCTACCGCCTGAGCAGTGATGTGCAAACATTACTGTGCTTCGGTAGAAGGGCACTGTAGCTAATGAAATTACTGGGCTGAGGAGTCTTATCATCTTATGACTCTCAAGTAAGAAGCGTTGGCGCAGTGCACCCAGAATCGTCCCCTTGGTAAAATACTGAGTAGCACTGTATTAATAATGGGCAGCGTTATCTCTTACCATCAGGAGAGCGTCTTGCTCGTCTTCTTACTTCGTAGTATATTAAAAAGAGTTGGAAATCGAACAAAATTATAACAAGCTTTTATTTGACAGACAACAGACAGGTGAAAGGTCTGTTGTCTATCTATTTGTAATCATATCTTTTACGTATGTGTGTGTAGTTGACGTGAGTGTGTGAATATTATTATTATTTTATTGTTAGTTACAAACTGAATTAAATTATAACAAGCTATTATTTGACAGAACAGACAGGTGAAGGGTCTGTTGTCTGTCTATCTGTAATCAAATCTTTTACGTATGTGTGTGTAGTTGACGTGAGTGTGTGAATATTATTATTATTTTATTGTTAGTTAGAAATCGAACTAAATTATAACAAGCTTTTATTTGACAGACAACAGACAGGTGAAAGGTCTGTTGTCTATCTATTTGTAATCATATCTTTTACGTATGTGTGTGTAGTTGAGGTGAGAGTGTGTGAATATTATTATTATTTTATCGTTAGTTAGAAATTGAATTAAATTATTACACGCTTTAATTTGAGTTACGAATTTTGCATATATCTTTTAAGAATATTTGAATTTTTTAACTGTTCAGAGCGAGCAAAACTCACACATTTTGTAGTTAACGTTATAATAATATTTTTGCACCTTCCCCCCTAGGGCCCAATCCTGGATCCGCCCTAGTCGTGCGACGTTGCCGTATTGTGCGGGCCCGCACTGCTCTTTATGTATGTGTGTGAGTGTACGTAGTATAGGTAGATTGCGATTGTGTGAATTTTGTTAGATTGGTTTAGTTACAAACTGAATTAAATTATAACAAGCTATTATTTGACAGAAAAGACAGGTGAAGGGTCTGTTGTCTGTCTATCTGTAATCAAATCTTTTACGTATGTGTGTGTAGTTGACGTGAGTGTGTGAATATTATTATTATTTTATTGTTAGTTAGAAATTGAATTAAATTATTACAAGCTTTAATTTGAGTTACGAATTTTGCATATATCTTAAGAATATTTGAATTTGTTAACTGTTCAGAGCGAGCAAAACTCACACATTTTGTAGTTAACGTTATAATAATATTTTTGCTCTTTATGTATGTGTGTGAGTGTACGTAGTATAGGTAGATTGCGAAT
The DNA here is from genome assembly GCA_947507615.1 of Hemithea aestivaria. NCBI lineage: Eukaryota > Metazoa > Arthropoda > Insecta > Lepidoptera > Geometridae > Hemithea > Hemithea aestivaria. The sequence continues at coordinate 11,691,535 of OX382323.1, forward strand.
GTGTGAATTTGGTTAGATTGGTTAAGTTACAAACCGAATTAAATTATAACAAGCTTTTATTTGACAGAAAACAGACAGGTGAATGGTCTGTTGTCTGTCTATCTGTAATCAAATCATTTACGTATGTGTGTGTAGTTGAGGTGAGAGTGTGTGAATATTTTTTTTTATTGTTAGTTAAAAATTGAATTAAATTATTACAAGCTTTTATTTGAGTTACGAATTTTGCATATAGTACGGTCCCCAATACAAAAAAATAAAATTTCCGTGGGACACATCTCCGCCATACAGATTATTGGTATGTACTTATTTGTCATATTTTCCTGAACACGAAAAGTGCGGTAGTCACTTCCTAAGTGTATAGAGGGGGTAGTTATGACGTCACAAAGATGGCCGCCAGCCTATTCTATTGTGCGGGTTATTTCAATATCTACTAAACCGATTTACTTAAGTAGGGTGTCAAATGAAAGGTTATTAAATAAGCATCATTTTATTTCTAAGAACTATTAATGTGAAGTAAGTAAGAAAGGAAATAATTCCAAAAAACATAATTTCTAAAAAAAAAATTTCTTCTTATGTATATAACTTGGTAACCGTTAGGATAATGCAAATATAGGTTATTATAAAATATTTAGTTTCTTTCATCAGCTTTCTAAAAAATCTTTAATCATTACAATAAAGCTATATACACGGAACTGCAGCCGTTTGAATGAGCATCGGTAGCGCTGAACTCATAGCGGTAGCTAAGCGATTAGACGGATTTTCTATAGAATGATCATAGAATTTTGAATAAAAAGCATGTGCGATAGTAATGAAAATATATAATAAAATTTAAGTAAGCTGGTACGTATTCATAAGTTGTATTTACAAGTTTTTTTCTGATGTGATCAGCATAATAATAGGTAGGTGTATGTGTTGTACTAAACTTACTGATAAAATTATTAAAAATAAAACATATTTTTATCTAATTAATGTCTTCAACGTAATCTGTATGTTCTGAATAATTATACTGGTTGTAACATTTGTTACCGACATGATGTATCCCTTCTAAGCACTTTTGTTTTTTGTCATTACATCCACAACGGGATGAACACTTTCTTCACATTTTCACCTAATTCACACATTCTCACCTAAGCTACACGCGCGCAAACAAACGTTTAGGATTTGAATACAGATAGACAGACAACAGACCATTCACCTGTCTGTTTTCTGTCAAATAAAAGCTTGTTATAATTTAATTCGGTTTGTAACTTAACCAATCTAACCAAATGCACACATTCGCAATCTACCTATACTACGTACACTCACACACATACATAAAGAGCAGTGCGGGCGCAGCACCAAACGGCAACGTCGCATTTTCACACACTCGCAATCTACCTATAACTACGTACACTCACACACATACATAAAGAGCAGTGCCGGCGCCGCACCACGGTAAAGAGATACTCTTTACCGTGTATGTAGAGTTGAAAGCTGGCAACGTCGCATCGAGATTGAGTACTTACTGATATTAATATAGGCGTTACAAGTAGGTACCGTAAGTTCAGTTAGTTTGGTCCGTCCGACCAAGTGGAGAGATAGGAATTAGTTATAAAAACTACATTGATACGGTGAAAGCTCTGTGTTCGTAATAAAAAACTATAGGTTGAATAGAATTAAAAACTTTTTTGATAACCACATAATAAATATACCTACTTTAGGTACCTATACCTAATAATTTTAATTCGGTTTTAACTAAACTCACACTCTTGCCTCGTTACGATATCGTAATCAGTTGTAGGTATCTCGACAATATTGTAGGAAATAGGTACTTACTCTCTATTGATATTCTATAAACTTTTATTAAAATTCTATTAACTAATATTTTGCTATTGTTGTTTTGAGGGTGATTTATTATATTAGTTTTGCTTCTTTTTTATTAATGTTGTATAATATTTTTACTATAGGTAGGTTTACTTACCTACTTATTGCAGGGGTATAGGATTTTTTTACTTTGGCGACATGGCATTGCTGTAATGTTAACGTAGTAGGTTTTAACTCAATAATTGCTCAAAATAACGAAGAATAAAATATTTTTTTTTATATTTGTAGGAGAGTTTTAAACTGTTTGAAATTGTGTATTTGGAGTATTATACCACAAGATTTGGAATATAACGTTTTAAATCGGTGTATTTACATCTGTAGGTGCGCCCCTTTCACCCCCCCCTCCCCGCTGTCAGAAGGCTGGTTACCGACGGCTACTGATTCTAAACGGCTTATTTTAACGTAAGGAATTGTAATTGTGGCAAGTTTTAAACTTCAGCATAAAATAGTAAGTTTTTTACTAACAACCCTTTTCATGGCGGTTAAAAGAAAATTGCGGCCCGGGACAGCAAAAGATTTTTTTATGCGGTTTGTTATTAAGAAAAGTAATATAAAATTATATATTTTTTAATCTACATAAACTAGACTTTATTAACATATTTTTTGTTTATTAAAAAACTAGTATTTTTGAATTTACAGTAATTTGAACAATAAAAACGAAGTTACCTACGTAATTCTAATTTTTAATTTTTTTGTTAAACAATTTATCACAAATGTAATTTTTTTATACTAGAAATGAAATCTACGTCCTCGATTTATCCGAAATTGATACCAAACTTGACGTATTAGCTATACGTGGTCTTCCAGAATTTTTAAAACTAAGCCGGGTGGAGCGCACCCTCCACCCCCCCTCCCCGCTACCAGAGGGCCCCTTCCATTAGGCTACCGATCGAAATCAGCTTATTTTGACATAAGGAATCAATGTGCCAAGTTTCATACTTCTGCAAGAAAAAAACAGGTTTTGCACTAAAGTCCCCCACTATATTGCAGAATAATGGCTAAAATGAACTAAATTTCAGTATTTTAAGGAATTTTATACTTAACCACGCGAGTTTCAGTTTCGGTCGGACTCTACTTATTTTATTGTTCGTAGTCACAAATAAAAATGCAGATTAAACCTAGAAGGCGGGATAAATCAACGGAAATAGTTTTGTACTTATAACTACCTAAATTGTTAGGCAGCACAAGTTTTTCCCCGAATAACACGATAATGGACAATGCAGTCTTTCTACGCCATATACGAGAACATTATTTAAAATATGTAGTGATAAGTATGCGTTGTAGTTATGCGCTTAATAGTTTTAGTTGTGTGAATCGGTAAACACTATGACAAAAATGTATAACTTTTTTATTTATTACATGAATTTGAATATGAAATAAAAGAACACAATGGCGATAATTATCCCTTCATTCGCCGGGGACGGCGAATAAGTGAAATGTGGAGTTTTTTCTAAAATATGTGTTTTAAAACTACAAATCACTATCGTAAGTACCTATTATAATAGTTTTGCTATGAACTATCACTGCTTATTAAGATCCTTGCTGCTTACAGAAACCGCATATTAAGAGGTATTAACCAAAAGGTGCTAACACTAAATTTATATAATAGCTTTTTATATTTCAGTCTTGGGGCAAAGATCGATATAAATGTAGTTTGACATTATTTATTCGTAGTTTGACCCTAAATAATAGAGGTAGTGCAGGTTGTAAATAATAACAAAATTTTTCACACAGGTAAAGAATTTATTTTCTGCGAGTGCTTTCAGTACAGAAGGTTAGATGTACGTAACAATAAACTACTTGTTTAAAATAATACATCATTTTATTATTTAATATAACTGACATTTCAATGAAAATTGAATTTAAAATGTAAAGTAAAAATCACAAATAAAAATTTGTAATCGTTTTAAAATCGATTAAACATTTTGCTGAAATCTCATTGGGGCATTGGAACCTGCACATTTTGCCAGTTTGGTGTTCTAATTGCACGTTTTTTTATTTATATATAAATCACTTTAATAATTTTCGTTTCAAAAATACTATACACATTCTAGTATACAACCAAAATATGTCCAAACATCCAAACAATACAATATATTAATTTAATAATAATAAAAATATCACATCTTTGATCCATGATACTATGCAGTTCCATAAATAGTATTCCCCAGTCTCGTCAGTGGCATTAAAACAGCTTTTTCGACAGATCTACGACAATCCATATTATTACATGCAAAAAGATTAATAATAGCATTAAAACGAAGATAAAAACAGAGAGGACACTCTAAAACAAACAAAGTTAAAAACACAAAGTAATATTTGATTTTGTGTGAAGAAAAGATTAGTTTATCGCCACAAGCACTATCTTTCTGTACGACATGATGATTTGGATTGTAGATCTATATAAAGAGACTGTTTTAACACCTCAGGTTGGCTAGATATACATAGATCTTACAACATTAATGTGATACATTTTACAACACTCGGCAGAGGAATAGACGAGACACGAACGGCGCGGCACGGCTAGTTATAAGAGATGCACTACGTTAGAGGTTGCCCGGGCGGCGTGTAAGGCGTGGGTTGCTCAGGCTTGGCTCTCATTGGTGGTGGTGTCCAAGGTGGTGCCCGCGGGTTTGGGCGCGGACTTGGGCTGGGCCTTGGGGGAGCCGGGAGTGGCCGGCGGGGTGTCCCCACCTTCCTGTCCGTTGGGGCGCGTCAGTGCCTGGTTGCGTGGTCTCATGCGTCTGTATCCGCCTCGGTTCATAGGGCCAGGGCCGCCGCCGCGCCGCCCGCCGCGGAAGTTGCGGCGGAAGTAGCTGCGCTGTGGTTGTGCGGCGCCACCTTCCCCTGCCTCGTCACCCTGTGCGCCCCCCTGGTTGGCTGGAGGGCCACGTCTTCCTATTCCACCCCTGCGTGGAGCGCCCTCACCGCCGCGTCCGCCGCCTTGACGGGGGTAGTATCTGGGGAATAATTAACATTTTTGAAAAAAAATCACTAGTTAATTCCATAACCCCATTGATAATTGGCAGACATAAGAGATTTCATACCGACTGCATTATGTACTATTCATGAAGAGATTTACCTCACCCTATATCAGACTGTTACATGAACATGAACATCAGGCTAAAGGCTGGGTTTCCCTGTTGATCAGACTAGATAGTCGGCTGTCAATACTGACACATCTGGTGAACCACAAAAAACTGCACACAAAATGGCCGAACGGTTAAGGAGCTAACCTATTACAAATAAAATAGCCATAACAAGGTACGAGTATATTTACTTACTGGCGGTACTGGAAGCCGCGCCGTTTGTCGGCTGCGTAGGGCGAGCCTTTAACGGGCTCCCCGCCGGGGCCGGTCACTCCAGCTGCCTCGTAGCCTTTCTCTCCGGCGACCACGGCAAACTCCACCGCCTCTCCGTCGCCGACCGAACGCACAGCCTTGCGAGGGTTGTTACGGGCAATCGCAGTTTGATGTACAAATACATCCTCCTTGGTGTCATTTCTGGAACAAACAACAATCATTATTACATGTCATTGAAACAACAATTTATTGAAAGCAATAATTTTTTGAACTAAAAGTTTCGAATAGCTCTTTGATGTTATAATTTTGGATTGAAAATCAACATCGAACATAATTTTATTTCAAAATTTACAAAAATATAGCCTTACATATAAAATTATTTAAAAAAAATAACAAACCTGTTGATAAATCCATATCCGCTCTTCACGTTAAACCATTTAACAGTGCCCGAAACCTTTTCAGCTGCAAAAAATAATTTTTGTTTGATTTATTGATAGACTAGTGGATGCGCGTGTACTTCGTCACGGTTTATAGAAAATTATCAGAGTTCTTCTACTATAGTGTGCATGTATTGTACATATTATAAACCTTCCTCTTGCATACGTAGGGACAGACAGAATCAACTTTATTTTATATGATGTAGTGATAGTAATGTTTTTTTTTAGTCTTTACTTTCTCGCTGCTGAGACTGACTATTTATTTGAATTTATTTTTGTCACGGAAAGATTCTCATGCAGAAATTTGAAAAATAAACCTGAATAAACTCAAAGCTCGCCCAGTGGTTTACCCTTTGCCTAGCTTATACCTATGTTGTTCAGGGTCTAAGCTATCTATGTATTTTGGCTAAATTGGTTCAGGCGTTTGGGTGAAGATATTATAACACACACATATCCTTTAGCATTTATAAGTAGGATTTCTATGATAGTGTCATGTTACAAAAACTATAGTTTCCTATAAAAGATCTGAGTTTGTTATATTTGAGTGTTTTTAAATGTATAAGTACAATAACTGATGTGATGATGTCAACATTATTTTTAAGTCTGTGTCGTCATAGAACTTGGAAGTACCTACCCAATGTATTTTTATTTATCAAAAATGTGAAACGGTATTCTAGTGTTACTTTACGACAGACGCATGCTTAGATATTATCAAAAACATTAATCTTCTTGGCTTTAATTATTAGATCTCAGTAGAAAATGCGCGCTTACGCGTTATTTATTGCTCTTGACCGTTTCGTTTAGCAATGAAACGTGGAACGTTACTGCACCGAAGCATCTTTTCCCGCTTGTGACTGGTTAACTAGGTACATTATTGATTAGTTCCGCGTGACACGAGCGTCGAGTGTACAGCGGCCAGCGCAACCGGGGTCAACAAACGATCAATAATCATAATTTTGGAACAATCAAACTTGACCCAATCTACACAAATCATTAATTTCACTACTCCCGACGATTATTTCGGCGCAATTAAACATATTTCACACGAAATGCATCAAGATTCATCGAAATTTCAAACCATGTGCTTTCAAAAGCGTGATGCCGGGGCACGCGAAAATTAAGATGGCGTAGCGGCACTCACCAATGACCTGCTTTTGTTTAGCCGGTGCCTTAGCTGGTTGCGGCTGGGGTTGTTGCTGTTGATCCTGTTGCTGCTGCGGCTGTTGGGGCTGCGGCTGCGGCGCCTTTTCGGTATCAGCCATGGTGTAATTGGCGAACGGCGATGGTGGCTAGATGGTAAAATCCTCCACTACCTCTCCTCGATGTTCACTGCTTGCTCTCTGGTTGCAATTTGACAATCGCAGTGATGTTTGTCGTAGTGATGGGTGAACCGATTATTTATTACCAAAAAACTATCAATCGCTTGTGTCCAAAATCGGCTAAAATTTTATTTTTAGTAAAAAGATCTTGTTGTATAATTTTATAAATTCCTTGATAAATGAGTATGAGTAAAATAATTTTAAAAAATCCCTTTTGTCAGAAAATTATGTAATATTTATTGAGCCAAAATAAAATGCCTCCATAGTATGGTGGAGAATTTGACTACATAAAAGAAAATTTTAAATTTTTAGCACGAATGATGCGCGAGCAGCTAGAGAAAATTTTGAATCTTTCAGGACTAATGATCGCTTGCTCGCTCTGAGCAGTATGAAAATTAAATATTCTTATTTATTATAGAGAGGGAGCAGCTCGCTGCGAGCCAAAAAAAAAAACTATTATATATACATGCCAGCAGCTTGCTGCAAGCGCAAAGACTGAGCTGCAAAGATGACATAAAGCGCGAACACCTTGCAGCAGTTAATATAATCCAATTAATCCTAAATATGAAAGATACTGTGCCGTTTGCTACGAGAACCTACGGATAATTCGTAGAAGAGGACCGAAAAAAAGAAGCTTGGTAAAAAAATAATTTAAACAGCGAAACAATTTTTTGAATTTGTACATAAAGCTTGCAGCTAAGAGAAAATTTCCTAATTCTAACTGAATGATATGATGAAAGTAGCGTAAAACCAGTTGATATGATCGGATTTTTTTTTCCGACTAGGATATTGGGGGGTCATGACCCCCTTGACCCCCCCCTGGATCCGCGCCTGATAGGCTATAATGTATTAGTTTAATCGAACAATAGTTGTATGATTAAAATAAAAAAGATTTTCTAGAAAATGCATCCAAAGTCACATCACTATCGGAAACGCATAAAATTTTCGTGTTGCAGTAATATAAAAATAACTTTAGTGTTGCAAGTATATGGAAGCAAAATTTAAAACAGTAATTTTAGTGATAAATTTAAGACATAGAGACAGTCTAAAAACATAAAATAAAATAACTAAAACTATCTTGTAATTAAAGAAGATATCTTTAATTAATTACTTTTCTTCCAATAAACATCTTTTACCAAGATTGTTGTTATCTGCCATCTAGTGATGCTATAAGGAACTATTCGAAATTCTCCAAGCATTGTTTTCTGAGTCACACTAGATGTCGCTACACGTTTTTTATTCAGTAGAATGCGTAAAAAATAGTTCTGAGATATTATGTACTGTAGAATTTATTGACATCATTAATTATTATTTGTCCACATAATCTTACTAATATTATAAACTTCAAAGTTTTAAGAATGTATAGATGTCTGGATCACATGATGTCTGGAAGTACCAATGTTGTTACTCTTTCACGCCTAAACGGGTGGACCGATTGAGCTGAAATTTGGTATAGTGATAGCTTAGACCCTGGAATAACACATAGGCTACAGTTCAGCGAGTAAAACCGCTGGGCACAGCTAGACACATATATTATTTATTATAACTAGCTGCGCTCGGCGGTTATAAGTTATACATGCTTAGACTGTAGCCTATGTGTTATTTCAGAGTCTAAGCTATCGCTATCCCTATATAAAATTTCAGCTCAATCGGTCCACCCGTTTAGGCGTGCGGCGTGCGGCGTGAATCGTGAACCTACCTAACAAACATATTCAGATATCTCCATACATTTTTACAAACAAATGATATAAAATTGTAATCTGAGACCCAGAGACTTGTTAATCAACTCTTATTGTAGGTAAGTAGGTATAACTTAAAAATCAAGCATCGTAATATATTTGTGCCTTGTAACTATCTGAGCTGCACCGCCTTAGGCTCAGTAATTCTATTGACCTCAATAATTCTAGACTCGTTTAACCTTAGATCACCTTGGTATAGCAAACTGTCACATGTACCGCGTGTACCCACCGACCCACCAAATATACTTAGAATACAACCTATGAATATTCGTAGCTTACGACCTTCTAAGGTGAGCTTTGAAGATTTAGGGTGACTAAGGATAGAGTTCTACAAAAAAAATGCTAAAGGCTGGCCAAAGTGGAAGGAAATTTAAAAAAAACCTTTTTTAAAACAAGCTTTAGTTATAACTAGCTGACCCGCGCGCACTTCGTAGCGCGTGACAGTAAATTATTCATATATTAATGAATTTGATGCAGACCATTTAATTCGATTTCCAATTCCACGGAAAAGAGGGATTCAATTCACGGGTTTTCTGCGACTTAATGGGCGTAGAATTAGTAAAGGCTGGCAAACCTTGCCAATATGTAACTACGATCGAATCACCTACTATTCAAAATGTCTATTGGACGTTTCGCCTACGTTCATAATAACTATTGGTTGAAATCAATATTGGACGATTCGCCTACGGTTAACTCAGCTACGGTCGATTGAGCTATGGTTGATTAAACTATTGGACGATTTGCCTATTTTTGACCGAACTAACGGACGTTTCACGTATTTTTAGACCATGTTTCCGGCTGCTAGTCAGGTATGACAGCTAAAAAATACTTGTTTATAGTACAGAATTCAGAAACGTGTTGTTTTTGATACCTGAATGATTTCTATCTGTAGGTGCGCAGACAGCTTATTATGCCACTTTGCCATGATGAGGTAGATGAAAGAAGATGCCAAAATGCCTGAAGATGACATGACACAGGATAAATAATTCAGTAATAAGAAAAATATCTGGCGCTTCGCCGGCCGCTGCCGCGGCACGCTCGCTTCGCTCGCTCGGCTCGCGCATTGTGGTCACTGTTCAAACCTAACCTAACCAACAGATTTCGGTTTGCCCTGAATACTGTACTAAAAACACGCGTAGCAAAGAATTTATAAACCGTAGGTGAGTCGTCCATAGTTGAATTAACCAATATATCAAATGAACATTGGCCGAATCGCCCATTAGTTCACATGCCCATAGTTTAATCAACCGCAGGCGAGTTGCACTGTAAGCGAGTCGTCCAATATGTGAAATGAACTTATGCGAATCGACCGTAGTTATATCGACCGTAGTTGAAACGACCGTAGGTATTATGAAACGTAACCCGTCCATGCGGGCAAAGCCATGAGAATAAGCTAGTGACTGATGTATCTGTATAACGTACAGCCTCAACCGCTAGCTGGATTGGGTTGAAATTTGGAACATAGAAAGGTTTCATGACGTAGACCACTGCTAACAGAAGCGGGTGCCACGCAGCGACGGGCGGACGTCGCGATAGTTTTTTGCAAGTATTTAGTGTAATTTACGTTATTTACTTTTGACGTATGTATACATAATATAATAAATTATATAAAATGTCAAAAAAATAGCATGCGATATTATGCTGTTTTTGAGGTAAGTTAGTAAGAAGTTATTTTTTTTATTTTTAAAAGTATTCTGCTGAAGTAAGAGTGCGAGTAAGAGACCGAGTAAGAGTCCAAGTAAGAGTCCAAGTAAGAGTCCGAGTAAGAGTGCAAGTGAGAAACTGAGTAAGAATTCGAGTAAGACTGCGTGTAAGTGTCCGAGTAAGAGTGCGAGTAATAGTCCGAGTAAGAGTGCGATTAAGATTCCGAGTAAGAGTCCGAGTAAGAGTGCGAGTAAGAGACCGAGTAAGAGTGCGAGTAAGAATCTGAGTAAGAATTCGAGTAAGACTGCTAGTAAGAGTCCGAGTAAGAATGCGAATAAGAATCTGAGTAAGAATTCGAGTAAGACTGCGAGTAAGAGTCCGAGTAAGAGTGCGAGTAAGAGCCCGAGTAAGAGTTTGAGTAAGAGTGCGAGTAAGAGACCGAGTAAAAGTCCGAGTAAGAGTGCAAGTGAGAGACCAAGTAAGTGTGTGAGTAAGAGTCCAAGTCTTGTCTCTTGTCTTGTCTCTTGTCTTGTCTCTTGTCTTGTCTCTTGTCTTGTCTCTTATCTTGTCTCTTGTCTTGTCTCTTGTCTTGTCTCTTGTCTTGTCTCTTGTCTTGTCTCTTGTCTTGTCTCTTGTCTTGTCTCTTGTCTTGTCTCTTGTCTTGTCTCTGGTCTTGTCTCTTCTCTTGTCTTGTCTCTTGTCTTGTCTCTTGTCTTGTCTTGTCTCTTGTCTTGTCTCTTGTCTTGTCTCTTGTCTTGTCTCTTGTCTTGTCTCTTGTCTTGTCTCTTGTCTTGTCTCTTGTTTGTCTCTTGTCTTGTCTCTTGTCTTGTCTCTTGTTTGTCTCTTGTCTTGTCTCTTGTCTTGTCTCTTGTCTTGTCTCTTGTCTTGTCTCTTGTCTTGTCTCTTGTCTTGTCTCTTGTCTTGTCTCTTGTCTTGTCTCTTGTCTTGTCTCTTGTCTTGTCTCTTGTCTTGTCTCTTGTCTTGTCTCTTGTCTTGTCTTGTCTTGTCTTGTCTCTTGTCTTGTCTCTTGTCTTGTCTCTTGTCTTGTCTCTTGTCTTGTCTCTTGTCTTGTCTCTTGTCTTGTCTCTTGTCTTGTCTCTTGTCTTGTCTTGTCTCTTGTCTTGTCTTGTCTTGTCTCTTGTCTTGTCTCTTGTCTTGTCTCTTGTCTTGTCTCTTGTCTTGTCTCTGGTCTTGTCTCTTCTCTTGTCTCTTGTCTCTTGTCTCTTGTCTTGTCTCTTGTCTTGTCTCTTGTCTCTTGTCTTGTCTCTTCTCTTGTCTCTTGTCTTGTCTCTTGTCTCTTGTCTTGTCTCTTGTCTTGTCTCTTGTCTTGTCTCTTGTCTTGTCTCTTGTCTCTTGTCTTGTCTCTTGTCTTGTCTCTTGTCTTGTCTCTTGTCTTGTCTCTTGTCTTGTCTCTCGTCTTGTCTCTCGTCTTGTCTCTCGTCTTGTCTCTTGTCTTGTCTCTCGTCTTGTCTCTCGTCTTGTCTCTCGTCTTGTCTCTCGTCTTGTCTCTCGTCTTGTCTCTCGTCTTGTCTCTCGTCTTGTCTCTTGTCTTGTCTCTTGTCTTGTCTCTTGTCTTGTCTCTTGTCTTGTCTCTTGTCTTGTCTCTTGTCTTGTCTCTTGTCTTGTCTCTTGTCTTGTCTCTTGTCTTGTCTCTTGTCTTGTCTCTTGTCTTGTCTCTTGTCTTGTCTCTTGTCTTGTCTCTTGTCTTGTCTCTTGTCTTGTCTCTTGTCTTGTCTCTTGTCTTGTCTCTTGTCTTGTCTCTTGTCTTGTCTCTTGTCTTGTCTCTTGTCTTGTCTCTTGTCTTGTCTCTTGTCTTGTCTTGTCTCTTGTCTTGTCTTGTCTTGTCTCTTGTCTTGTCTCTTGTCTTGTCTCTTGTCTCTTGTCTTGTCTCTTGTCTTGTCTCTTGTCTTGTCTCTTGTCTTGTCTCTTGTCTTGTCTCTTGTCTTGTCTCTTGTCTTGTCTCTTGTCTTGTCTCTTGTCTTGTCTCTTGTCTTGTCTCTTGTCTTGTCTCTTGTCTTGTCTCTTGTCTTGTCTCTTGTCTTGTCTCTTGTCTTGTCTCTTGTCTTGTCTCTTGTCTTGTCTCTTGTCTTGTCTCTTGTCTCTTGTCTTGTCTCTTGTCTTGTCTCTTGTCTTGTCTCTTGTCTTGTCTCTTGTCTTGTCTCTTGTCTTGTCTCTTGTCTTGTCTCTTGTCTTGTCTCTTGTCTTGTCTCTTGTCTTGTCTTGTCTCTTGTCTTGTCTCTTGTCTTGTCTCTTGTCTTGTCTTTTGTCTTGTTTTGTCTCTTGTCTTGGGTTTCAATATACGCCGCCACGACATGATAGGTAAGTAGGTAGGTATAGTAGGGATACTATGCTGGAATAAAACCTATTGTAGTTCCCAGATTAGGCTTCTTAATTATGAACCAACTTTAGTTTTAATCTACCTGTTATTATGTACCTACTTTTTATTGAATTGAAGAGTGATCAATCGTATTTATTTTTAACTCCCGACGCAAAGACGAAAGGGTGTGATAAGTTTGACGTGTCTGTCTCATAGATTCGATTTAGATTTTGTTTGAAAAGTAAGTTAGGCGGAAGTGTTCTTAGGTATTTTTAGTCATAGCCGCAAAAAACGCGGCTTCATCCCGCGTGTACTAAGTTTGATACAATACATTTTCAAATCTCATTCGACTGTTGCATTTTTGTAACGGACATTCAGTGGTTCCTAAGCGGACGTAGTAAGGTACATATAGGTAGGTAATATGAAATAGAAATAAAAGCTTGTAAAAAAAATATCAATAAATGTACAAAAATAATATAATTAATTTATAATAACTCATCTAGATATTAGCTCAAGTAAGTAGATGATATGAAATAGGTAGGTACCTACTGTATGCGGGCAGCGGCTGCCCGGCAGCCCTATGACTCGCGCATGTACCGCGAGACTGTAGGTATTTATTATTACCGTGCTACCACTGAGGTGTATACCTAAAATCATAGGCGGATCCAGGATTTGGTTTGGGGGGGGGGGGGGGGGCGGCAAGGTGCAGACGGGCAAAAATATTATAATTTTTATTACGTGAAAAGTGTATGTTTAGCTCGCTCTGAGCGGTTAGGAAGTTTAAACATCCATTACAATAAGTGCGCGAGCAGCTAGCTGCGAGCGCCGAAAAAAAAATTTAATCTTTACCATGAAATATGTGCGAAATTCGTAACTCTACAATGCTTCTGGGGGTGCCTTGGCCCCCTGCCCCCCCCTTAAATCCGCCTACTCGCTCTGAGCAGTAAGAAAGCTTAAACATCCTTTATAATATGTGCGCGAGCAGCTTGCTTAATGACTCGGGGGGGGGGGGGGGGCTTGGCCCCTTGCCCCCCCCCCCCCCTATATCCGCCTATGATTATCTATAACACAGATAAAAGGTTCTATAATAATCATTGCAAAATTTTACTAACATTATAAACGTGAAAGTTTGTGTCTGGATGTATGCCTAAATGGGTGTGAACAGATTTTATGTCTGTGTGTCTCCGGATAACCAGTGATTTTTACAAAAGATCCCCCTAGATGGAGCGCCACAATCGCGTGATTTTAAGTTAAAATATCTACAGATTTTTAACAATTCATAATTTCTCATATTTAATTTCTCAATTAAATAGGTACATAATATTTAATTAATCTAACAATTAAAAAATATATAATAAATGAAGTATTCACAGTAATTATAAATCTATTATTTAGTTCCGCTAGGTTACGCGGGACTCTTTTCTAAAACTGTTTGCAGAATAAACGATATTTCTATTTCTTAGGACATTAGTTCCGTTATTTTCCGTGGCGCTAGCTTGTATGAAAAATAATTTACTTTTACAATGAACTTTAAATGAATTTTTCTATTTATCTTCAGATGATTTTACATGTTTTAGAAATTAAAAATAAGCAGCAAAAAGATATTTATTACTGATATTTACACGCATCATGCGCACATTAGATTAGTTCCATTATTTTCCGCTGGCGCTGATTCATATGAGAAATAAGTTACATTTACTAATTTAAATGAATTCTAATTTGTTTCCTGATGATTTTACATGGTTTAGAAATTAAAAATAAGGTGCAAAATGATACCTACCTATGTACAGACCCTGGCTACTATATAGCATCAAAGTACTCGTCAAGACGAATCAAATGAGCCCAAACTCGATGGGGTTTTTTCTTTTAATCACGGAGTTCCTATGGCCACCTTCCAGCTCCGTCATCGGACCCTGGTTACTATATAGTATCAAAGTACTCGTCAAGACGAATCAAATGAGCCCAAACTCGATGAGGTTTTGTCTTTTGATTACGCGGTTCCTATGACTACCTTTCTTGTTTATTAGCATTTTATATGCGAATCTTTAGATTGATATAACTCTTTTATTTATGAACCGATTTGACTAAAACCAACACTAAGGTTCAAGTAGAGAAAACTGCAACGTATTAGTGAAAATTTTATTCAAATCGGTGGTGTTGTTTAACCACACCAGTGACACAAACTATTTACAAATTTAGCCCAAATTAAAGGTTTCGTTTACAAACACATCGATAGATGGCGTATTTTTAGTTTGTCGCAGTTTGTCGCACCATATTTTTTTGAATTGAGTTTACTTTATATTCTATTACTTTTATTTAGAATTTTTGATGTAAATTAGGGGCAATGTGTCCGATATAAATGATTATTATTTATTTTATCATTTTATTTTACGTTTCCCTTGGAAAAATTGACAAAATGTTTTACGAATTAGATCGCGCAAGCGACTTTTTCGCGTCGTTTTGTTCATATGCGTATTTTCACGATTCATCTTAGTAAAGGATCACAATGAATGGGGAGAAATTTCCATTCTTATTATATGTATGGATATGGATATGGATTACCATCTAGCACCAAAGTTCTATTCAAGACGATTCAAATGAGCCCAAACTCGATGGGGTTGTGTCGTTTAATGACGAAGTTCTCATGGCCACTTTCCAGCTCCATCATCAGGTGAGCTTCCATGTCATAATAATATTGCATTAGTCATCCTATTTATATAGGTACATGCGTGGCAAATTTCAGCTCAATCGGATACCGAGAAGTGGGTCAAATTAAACTTGCAAGTTTTGAGTTGTTCAGACAGACAGACTACATACAGGTGAAAGTTAATAAAAGCTTGTAAAAAAAGAGCTGGAAAGAAAACCCTGGTGGTAATAATAAATTATTATTATTACCTATAGAGTTCAGTTGTGGTAACAGCAAGAGTTCTCGCGGTTTTAAATATTACAAAATGTTTCTGTGTGTATTTTAACTTTTATTTCTTTACCAGACTGATTTGAACACAAGTAAATTAAATTAAAAATTTAAAAAACCCCCAACGCAATACGTAATTCACCATTTTTTGGTGATGGCCATCTTGGATTTTAAATTTTATATAATGGGTTGTATTCTACTAGTTAAGCCCTTTCATTTGATACCCATATTGAGGGGGTCGTAGAAAAGGTCGAAGAAAAAGGTAATCCGCCATTTTGTAGCGGCGGCCATCTTGGACCGATTTCCACCAAACATGGCTAAGAACATTCTCGACTAACTCTACTTTCAAACAAAAAAAAAATTAAGTCAAAATCCGTTTATCCGTTCGGGAGCTACGATGCCACAGACAGACACACACACATACACACAGACACGTCAAACTTATAACCCCCCGTCGTTTTTGCGTCGGGGGTTAAAAATGGATCTGCTCAGATTATACAGAATTTAATTTAGTAACTATTAAATTAAATGTACTTTTACAATTCTATCCTTTACAAGTACCTAGTACTTAATTATGACCGGTAGGTATATTATTTTATCTACGTCAATAAAAAAAAGTTCAAAGAAACGCATCAATAAACTGCCGATTTCTTAAAATCATTTATTATTTTAGGTGCCTTTGCCTTGTCTTTAGTTCTCTATTATGCTTACCTACATTTATTTTGGAAGTGGTAGGATCAACCAGATATTAATTTATTTTTAGCCTTGTTTACCTCTATACAGTCGCATATGGCTTTTATAAGTAGTAACTTGTTTTCATTATTATTAGAATTACATAAATTTACTAAGTTCATTGTCAAGTCAAGCTTTCCGTCCGAATTTTGTTTAAAATGTGCTGGTAAATAGTGCTTTCCGAACTGAAAATATAATTGTCCCGTTATATCAATCATGTTATCTTCAAAGACGTTATGTAATGAAGTTTCATTGTTGGCTATCGATTCCTTTTGTCTATAATCTGCCTCAAAATCTGCATTCGGTATATCCTCTTTCCCTTGAACTTCGCTGGTTACAGTGTTATCTGAAAGCTCCGTTGTTACTATTTTCGGTATTTCATATTCTCCTTCTTTATATTGAGGACGTACGCTTGGTGTACTGGCATTATCCTCGTCACTATCAGAATCAGTTTCTTTATCTTCTTCTATAGAATTATGACCATTTATTTTGTCGTTCGTTTCAACACTTTCTATGTCACTGCTATCTGATGATATATCACTTATTAGACTAGTTGTGTCTTCTATTACTTTAGGTGTAGTTACTTCATCATCGAATAATGTTGTTTGTGTGACTGTCGCAAAAATAACTTCCGAAATAATATCTGAGTCATTTAAATCATCAATGCTTCTTCTAGAGACGTTTTCCTGATGAGATTGTTCAGTTTCAACAGAAAAAATATTGTTACGAAATGTTGTTATCATATGTTCTGAGCTATTAAACATTTCTGTGGTACTACTAGTTTCTGATGTTGTTTCAGTAAGTGGTGTAGTTATTTCAATGTGAGACTCGTCAATCGATTCAATTGAAGATTCAGTTTCCGAAACGCTATCTGCATTTGAACCTGAACTTTCACTTATACTCGAACTTTCTACCTCAATTTCCTCTGGTACGTTTGGTAATGGAGTATGTTCTGTATTTGATGTGTCTGGATGCAATGTTTTGGTTTTATCAAGTGCGTCTTCCCGATTACAATCATTTATTTTCACCATCAATTCTAAGTCACCTAAATCATGCATTTTGTGGTTAGAGTATTGTAGGCTTTCATTGGCTTTCCTTTTTTCTAAAAGAACGTGAAGGTCGACACAATTTAATGTATTTAAGTAAAGCTCTTCTTTAAAATGCATATGTTTAGCACCAGTATCTAAAGGTTTTTCGTATACATTTATATCAAACTGTATAAAGGGGTCTTTATTATTTTTTATAGGCTCTTCATTGGACATAATACTTGGTTTAGGTTTTTTATTTCTAATAGATGGATTCATGTTTTGAAAAGCCTCTTGTTCGTTATTATTTGGTGTGCTTGTAGCTCTGGGCACTTGATATGGTTGAGGAACATAAATTACATTATCGGTAGGATCATAATAATACGGTCTGTTTACAAAGTTATAAGGAACATCTGGTGGATTATAGGAGTTCCATCTTCCTGAACTGTCAGGACTGCATTTACAATACTGCGATAGGATCTCTATTTTTTCTGGTACTCTGAAAAATAAACCAGAATAATATTATAATGATGGGAATCTTACTGATCCTGAACTGATTACTTCAATGGGCATACAGAAAAAAGATTTCAACGAATTGTGAACCTTTGATCATTTCTTAAAAGTAGGTTAAAATAGTTTATCTTCACTACTTAAGATTAGTGTATTACTAATGTTAATTTATTAAATTATTCAGCTCTCAGCGTTATAGATTATATCAATGTGGCTGTAATATAAGTACTTGGATGATCGTCTAGCAGAACATCTGGGTGCTATCGCGCTTCGTAAGTCACGTAAAGGCATTGGGCTCAGCTATTGTTTAACACTTGGATATTGTTATCTAAAGTCTCTTTTAATAGAGGCTAGATACGTCTCTTATTCTAGCCATATCTTATAATAATAATAAAAAAATTGGGGTTAATACTCCAACAGAACAGATTACCCTATATACCCTTCAATAATCGCAAGTCACAATTTATAGGTTGTGTGGCGAACCTATATGATGTATGTTGCATTTCCAGGTCGCCGAGATTACTACAGGGCCTGCAACATGACCTAACGACTACCGACAGCCGGGACCCACAGCTTTACGTGTCTTCCGAAACACGCTAGCGTCCAGGCGAACTTTTTGCCACACACTGAGATTTGAAGAGAGGCAGAGTTCATAAACGTACCCACTCTGGGTCAAGGTGAAGCGCAGCTGCCCGTCAGTTCGAGTCAGACAATAGAGTGATAAGTAAAATTCTGACCGTTAATTTAGTCAGAATTTTAAAATTTGTCGGCACTGGCAGCAATCTTCCTGCGCATCAGATCAGATATTCAAGATATTTTCAGCGTTTACAGCAAACTGCATGCGTAACATTTAATTCAATGAATAATCTTACAAAATATTTAGATTTAATACATACTGCCTCACCCCGCACCCCTTAAAATGTTGCTTACTTTTACAGATTATATCAACGTAGTAGGTTTAGTTTAGTAGTAAGTCGCTTTAGATCGCTTTATCGTTAACCTATAGGTAGCAAAAAAAAATCGCCTCTCTATTAAAATCACAATTCAGAAGAATACTAGATTTAAATAAAAAAATAAATAAATAATAAATGAACGACGTTTATGGGAAGATTTTAATGGTCGAACCCTTCTCAACAAAAATAGGGTTATGTAACAAATTTGGAATTTGTACTACCGACTAAGTAGGTACTAACACATAATAGGTATCTTATGATCGTAATTCTAGAAATCGTAAATTCTGTAGATAAACCGATTATTACGATAATAGGTACGTAATGATATTGAAAAGGCGTAGCGCTCGTCGTAGCTTCACGAAGATTTGCCTTATAGCCAAGCGCCAAACACCTAACGCTAAAAAATTTATACGTAAGTAGGTAGGTACCTATGTACAGTGCCGGCGTTAGGGTAGGGCGCGGTTGGGCGACCGCCCAGGGCGCCGGATAAAAGGGGCGCCACAGGCTCTATAATGGGGCGCCCGTGGCGCCCCATTCGTTCTGAAAAATTCAATATTTCTCGGTGCTCGTAGCGAGCTGCTCGCGCTGTTATAAGAACATTTAGTTTCTTTGTCACTCGAAGGAAGATAAACGCACATAATTCGTGCTGAAAAATTCAAAATTTTCTCGGCGCTCGCAGCGAGCTGCTCGCGCTTTTATAAATGAGAAAATTTACTTTTTTTGCCATTCGAAGCAAGCTAAATGCACAGCATTCGTGCTGAACAAAATCTAAATTTTCTCGGCGCTCGCAGCGAGCTGCTCGCGCTTTTATAAATAAGAATACTTATTTAGTTTCTTTGCTGCTCGGAGCAAGCTAAACGCACAACATTCGTGCTGAATAATTCAAAATTTTCTCGGCGCTCGCAGCGAGCTGCTCGCGCTTTTATAAATGAGAACATTTAGTTTCTTTGCCACTCGAAGCAAGCTTAACGCACATCATTCGTGCTGAAAAATTCAAAATTTTATCAGCGCTCGCAGCGAGCTGCTCGCCCTTTTATAAATAAGAATACTTATTTAGTTTCTTTACTGCTCGGAGCAAGCTAAACGCACAACATTCGTGCTGAATAATTCAAAATTTTCTCGGCGCTCGCAGCGAGTTGCTCGCGCTTTTATAAATGAGAACATTTACTTTCTTTGCCACTCGAAGCAAGCTAAACGCACATCATTCGTGTTGAAAAAATCTAAATTTTCGCGCCGCTCGCAGCGAGCTGCTCGCGCTTTTATAAATAAGGATACTTATTTAGTTCTTTGCCGCTCGGAGCAAACTAAACGCACAAAATTCGTGCTGAATAATTCAAAATTTTCTCGTCGCTCGCGCTTTTATTAATAAGGACATTTAGTTTCTTTGCCACTCGAAGCAAGTTAAATGCACATCATTCGTGCTGAAAAATTCAAAATTTTCTCGGAGCTCTGGAATTTTTTCCTTTTTCGTTTTTAGTATGGGTTTGAATTGCTTTTTAGGGGGCGCCGTAGAAATCTCGCCCAGGGCGCTGGAAATGTTAAAACCGGCCCTGCCTATGTATAGGTATTTATAACTGTGATGACTGATGACGGTTGGTATTGTCGTTCGTTTTTCCACTACGACTTCCACACTACTGACGGATGGGAAAGTGTGGGACTTGCACCCACTAAAAAAACCCCCGTGAACAGTCCTCCGCTCAATTGAGGCGAGTAGGGTTCGCGAAAGCATTCACCATCTCGTCCTTTCCACAACGACTGTACCAACTCAGTAGATTTTTAGCGTTGGTTATAGTTATAAGCTGCAGGGGCAGACCTAGAAGAGACACCTAGAGACTCCTTTCACCTTTCCACCCTCCCTGAAGTTCATCGGAAATACCGCAACTGGAAGCACATTCTTTCAAGGAGAGAGAGAGTCTCTCAGTGAGCGATTGCCACGAGCCACGCGTATTCGATTTGTATTCACATTCATATTAATATTTATTCATATTTAGCCTAGACTGTCCCACTTCTGGGCAAAGGCCTCCCCCAAATTCCTCCATTACTTTCGATCTAACGCCGCCTCTCGCCAGCCCTTCAGATACGTGGTCAGGTCGTCACGCCATCGCTTCCGGGGCCGGCCTCGGCGACGCCGTCCATCTGCAGGTGCCCATTCTGTGGCAACCTCTGCCCAGGTAGGGATGTATGCGGACAACGCGACCCACTCAATCCCATTTAAGTTTGACAGCCTTTATTAATATTATTCCTATTTTATACCAATAAAAATCTTGTGTTTGTTATCGAACTAGGCTTGACCGATTTTTTCGATTGTTGGTGTGAGTATATTTTCGGGTCTGAAAATAGGCCGTGAAGTATCAACAGACGTAGAGATATGCGCAATTCAGCATTTACAATATTGCATCATAATATTTTGGCCCAATTCTAATGTTCCAAGTTATCTGAACCATGCCATTCAATCTATAGCCTCACTTAGCTATGATAAACAATAATTATTAAATAGTTGTTACCTTCGTAGTTAACGTATCAGAACGATAAAATATTGATAGCGTTATCCGATCAAAACACTCTTATCTATTGAAAAAAATATCAAGGTCCTTGCAGGTAAGAATATTTTAGATTTTTATGTAATAAAAAATCAGATTATTACACTGCACTATATTAATTTTGTAAACGTCGTCAGCGTCTGTTGAAAATATACTTTTACTAAAATTATTCTCAGATCTATTCGACGCCTATACAAAAAATATCATAAAATAATAGATTAGTCGTTTGGGTGGAGTTGAACAACAAACTATTGTGAATACGTGATTTTTGTAGCCAATTATTATATACGTTTTTAGAATAGGATGAACTGCTTTCGAGTGTTTTTAAAGACCATTAATGCAATGCTTGCAATGGGTACCCATAGACAAGTCAATCCTATCGACCAGAGGGCCATTTCTCACTCACTACGATTGGTTACAACTTCAATGTACATTGCTGTGTTTGTTATTGTACTCATATTAATGAGGAGGTTTAAGCAAGTAATGTACGCAATTTTGTCTATGGATTCTAGTGTGTTACATGTCGTTGGGCGATAGCCAATAGGTCATCAGACCACAAGAAACGGCGCACATCCTAGTTCATCTGCACCGAGCTATGAACCTACTCATGTTTTCGCTAAAATTAAACCTAGTAGGGGTTTATGAGTAAACAAGATATATATTAGCAAAAGGCGGTCTCGGACGAGATGGGGTGATGAAATCCGGGGGAATAACCATATAGGAAGGTTCTTCCAGACTAAATTGGTTTAGTCAGATGAGGATAATGGAGGACCAAGCTGAGTGGCTAGTTTTGGGGAGGAATATGTCCAGCAGTGAATTGTCGTTAACGTGGCCCGACGATGAAGTCACTATCGGATTTACAAGAATTTCCATTACAAAAGAACTTACGGCAGTCTACAATAATCTTCACAATAATTGTGCGGAGCTCCATCAACCATCGTCATAAATATTATTGGCATCAACAAAAACATCACGTGTGCATCTGTAAAACTAATGATGTAGCAATAAATTATTATTATTATGCAATAATGAATTTGTTTAAGAAACATTAAAATTCCACTGACCAATGCGCAGGAGCATTCCCGAGCAGCGATTTGTCACAATAAATAAAATCATGATAACCATAGCAGCTGTTATTCATGGCTCAACTAAAAAATGATCGATTTTAACACTTTGATGTGGCATTACGAAACTTTTAATTATTAATTAACGGCAAAGCGCAATGAGATCTCTGAGTCAGACGTGAAGGCGACAATTCGACGAAATAACTTGATAGAAAAATAGCAAATTATATTGTTCTCCTACGACCAAGTTCACCTGACGTTTATTTTTCTCTTAATCACTACGTTGCGATCCTGACTGAAAGATCGTGAACATCATTAAAAATATACAGAGCCTTTGGGCCTACTAATGATAAAATTGCATGTACCTATTACCTACTCATGTACGTACATAAGTGAACACAATGCCTAGTTTTAATTTATGACAGAAAGACGTAACAGAGAAGAACGCACGGCGTTTCTTCCAGTAACGAAATTCGTGTCAATAAGGGGCTGCGCAGAGGAAAGACTATCCGTGACGCACTTTTTAGTCTGTGAAAATAGAACCTATGCAATTATATGCAGTAACGCACATTACACGGATTATTTGTGCGGCGCGTCTATTTTCACAGACTAAAAAGTGCGTCATGGATAGTCTGTCGTCTGCGCAGCCCCTAAGTCCTAAGTGTTCTTTACTGCTGTAGTAGGTAGCTGTAGTTAGTGTGTTTGTTTTTATCAGTAAAGGCATTTGCCACAAAAAAAATGCTGTCGGCGTGACTCTTATAATATTGACCTTGCTAGTAATTTTCGTAAGTACCAAAAAACCTTAAATACTGACGGTGCTAAAACGTCTTTTATACATAGATGTCAATATGCCAGTGATGAAGATCTCAGCTCTCAATAATACTTCATTTTGGTACACATCTGAAATCAATGTAATTACTTATTATGAGAACACCTACATGACTTGCGTTTCTCATACAAATACTTAAACGTATTATATACTAGCTGCACCCAACGGTTTTACCCGCTGTACTGTAGCCTATGTGTTATTTCAGGTTCTAAGCTATCTCTATACGAAATTTCAGCTCGATCGGTCCACCAGTTTAGGCGTGAAGAAGTAACAAACATACACACTCACACAGTCACAATCTTTTGCATTTATAATATTAGTGTGGTGAGCATTATCAGGGTTTTAACACTAAACAAGTGAAATTTTAAAAATACTTTTTAAAAACAAGCTTTAATTATCATTACCATCTTGCATCATATAGTACTCGTCAAGATGAATCAAACGAGCCCAAACTCGATGGGGTTGCGTTGTTTAATGACAGAGTTCCTGTAGCCACCTTCCAGCTCCATCATCAGATCAGCTCCATGTCATAATAATATTGCATTGTCATCCGATTTACACACGCATGCAAATTTTCAGCTCAATTGGAAACCGGGAAGTGGGTCAAATTAAACTTGCAAGATTTGATTACAGACAGACAGACAGACAGACAACAGACAGGTGAAAGTAATATAAAGCTTGTAAAAAAAGAAAGACAAGGACCTGAACTACATAATATATCGAAAAAAGCGTATGAGCGTGTGTGCATTATTACCCTCCCTTTGTCGCATCTCAGATTATGAGCTCCTAAATTAATTACTACGTATGGTTCATGTTCTTTGAACGGCACTATAATTCTTTATAATATGTACCTCCTTTAAATACTTATTTCTTGTTATTCTGACTTCCAAGTCTGTAGTCAGTAGGTATAGTAGGTTAAAAGCTATGTCACTATAAGAGTCAGTAGAGTTGAGATATAGAGATATCTAAGTAGAGTTTTAAATTTGGTGTAAAACAGTAGCAACGATGGTGATAAAATCTGACCTGTTTGTCCTTTATTGCATCATGTATATCTATACATATCTGAGTATATATGTTTCATATACTTATTATTGTTAGATGACCTTAATCTCACATAATGTCATTGTGTTTGTGATAGAAATCATTAGTACCTATTTGTTTGTACCCAAGTCTCATTGTAAATTGTAAATCTTTAACCACACTTAACACTAATATTATAAAGCGAAAGTTTGTGTGTATGTTTGTCACTTCTTCACGCCTAAACGGGTAGACCGATTGAACTAAAATTTGGTATAGAGATAGCTTAGACCCTGAAATAACACATAAGCTACAGTACAGCGGGTAAAACTGCAGGGCGCAGCTAGTCTTTATATATTAGCTTAGGTATATTTATTAAAGGCTGCTTAGCATGTTGAGTTGGTTTGATAGTCATAATTATAGATGCTAAGTTAAAAGTCATGCTACATGCTGTAGTCTGTAGGTACCTACTTTTTCACTATGGCTTAGGTGCCCAAAAATAGGAATTGAGATTACTACTTGAATATTTATTTTAGTCCACTCTAGCGCGTAGTGGGTGGAGAGGGAATCGTGACTTTCCTGTCCACCCACCAGTAGGAATATCTAGTAGGTGAACGGGTAGGTGTGTACCTACCCGTAATTTCGCATGCCTACCGCCTACCTGTTTCTTAGTACATTACAGAATTTACAAAAAGACGTTTAACAATTCGTTTTTTTTTTATGTATTGAAAAAAAAAACATGTTATTATGTATTATATTTTATTTGGGTGGGTATTGAGGATATTTTATTATTGATGGATAGATAATAGATACATAACGCTTTATTGATACAACATAAAAGAACTTAGAACTAAATACAATTTGTAATGTAAACAGTGTAACAATTGGCTGTCTTATCGCTAATAGCGATCTCTTCCAGACAACCAAACAGGGAAAGGAAATAAATTACGTACGACGGTGGTTGCAAGATATTATATATTTAGGTAAGATACCTATAGGTATACTATATCAGTGCAATAACCTACCCTTGTTTACATATGTACTTGCATTATCTTCAAGTGATTTCCAAGATGCGTCGAAGACCGAATACATAACACTATGATAACATAACATTATCACTATGATTTATCTTCAAGTCTCTATATTTAGTGGTGCCTTACCCCTCTTCCATACTTCTTGTGATCCAGTGCGATAATATTATATTATTATTCAATCAACTGTGTGTGTGTGTGTGTGTGTGTGTATTTGTAACCTCTTTGCGTCTGAGTGGCTGATCGGATTGAGCTGAAATTTGGTAATTAGGTAGGCAGCTTAGAGCCCGGAAAACATAGGCTACTTTTTAGGGGTAAAACCGATGAACCGAACCGACCGGTTGAACCGATTTGATCCAAGGGTAAAACCGATGGCTACCTATAGCTAGTATAACAAAAGGGAACGACGAATTGTGAAATATCCTCCTGTTTTAGTCGGTTAAAGTGAATTCCCAAGTGTTTACATCCAAGTCGCAATAGCCCGGCCCACCACAACGTAGGCTCGACTTGACTCGTGTAACCGGTTTTTCTTTTGGAGCAAACATCGATATGAAGTGCTTTTTAAACTAGTATGTTTGCGCATTGCGTCATATTGCAACTGGAGAGATAGCAGAAATCTTGTACATATCCTGTGATAAGAATATGATTTTTGATAAAAATATTTAAATTATAATATTGACTTATGGGGTTTATAATCCAACGTAACAGATTACCCTATCCCTGGCGGTAGTGTGGTCAATCTGGTATAAGTTTTCAGTTGTCACCTCGTCCGCAAGAAAACGGCTTGACATGGATGGACTGATTTCGGTAAAGTTTGAATTTTATGAAGCACCTTCCATAGGTATATACAATGTCTTGGAGTAACAGTAGAAAGGTATTATACATGCATAACATAAAAAAAGACCGACGAATTCTGGTCAGAAATATGTCCCGCTTATTTTGTATTTTGGGCAGCTAGATTAATTTTCAAATCTGAGATGGGATAAAAGTTTGAGTTTTAGAAGAAAATAAATTAAAATAAAAAAATAATATCAATTATATATACCTAAGTGATATTATTAAAGGTTCGAGAATAATAATAATATTATGTCACGGCTAAATCCCGAAGTGCGGTTACACCTATGTTAGCCAGATAATCTTAGATCTAGCCCTCTCTTAGGCCCAAGTTCACCGGTTTGATTAAGTCTAAACCGTGGTTTAACAGTCGATTAATAACAGTGTGGTGTTCACCGATACTCAAACGGCCATTTAGCCTGCTGATCAAGTTGTTAAGTTAACGGACCTTTATTACCTTGATTATCTGTTGATTTTCTTCATTCATTCGGTCAAAAACCTTCAATTAGGTAATCAAGGACTGAAATTGCGTGGTGAACAGTGAACATTCTCATGATGATCGCCTGTTTAAACAAGGGTTGATATTTGATCGAGCGATTAGGTGATTAACTGTTATATAGGTATACAAAATTGGTGAACTTAAGCCTTACTCTGTAGAACAAGTCTTTTATAAAAAAAATGTTTACAAATAAGATTAACAAACAGTGGCCGGCTACGCTACGCCTAAAGTTAGGCGAATTTAGGCTTTAGTTGGCTAAACCTAGGTGAAGGCGCACTTATAATATGTACCTGCCATACGACTTGCCTTTATACATTTTTATATGACGACTTTTTAAGTTATTCTTGTTAATTTTACTTGTTTACTCGTGCCATTTTGGTATTCAAATCGGCTCGATTGTCGTGTTTTCGACGCATTAGGCGGTACATAATATTATATACCTACCAACTACCTAGTTACTACACATATAATATGCCGATATTTTATAGGTAGGTAGTTGGTGGCATGACTTTACAAATGTAGGTCCCTACCTGATCAAAATTTGGATTTTATTTATTTCTAGAGGATGACGTAGGGACGCAGCTATGTACAATGTACATTGTAGGTACATACCTAGGTGTTTAACGGTACCTGTTATTTTTATAGAGAAAACAACTATTGTGGTTTCTCTGTGATATATTATGCGTATAATAATTATTATTTATTATGTGCATTTTAGTACAGTGAAGATGCACTTAATGGATCGCAGTTCACACGAACGCGAACGCAACGGCGACGTGTCTGCAGTCGCCAATGGCCAGTCTCTCTCCGCTATACAGAAATCATTATTTTCGTAATATATAAGTAAGTAAATGTCAGCCAAATACCAAATCTACCAAATATTTTTTATTAAGTGTCAGCACCTATCGAATGTTTATAATCATCATCTACATTCTGGTTTCATAAAATTGTCAGCTACATTTTCACTGGACTCCTTTTGTTCCAATTGGCAAACCATGGCCTTTGCACGTGAAGAATGAAAGGAGGGAAGGGAGGCCTTTGCCCTGCAGTGGGACGATCATGGCTAAAATAAATATAAGTAAATTATTAATAATTATTCATAGTGTTAAGATCTACCTTACGTTTTTATAGGGTCAGCATTTACTGTGCACTATTCCAAGGTCTATATACACCAAATTTCAGCGCAAACGGCTCTACCGATTAGACTAGAAGAGTTACAAATACACAATAATACACACACACATGTATTATTTTTATAATAAGTAATTTTAGCGGGATGAAGGATTAGTCAAATATTTGAATGTCACGCATTTATAGAAACCGTCATTTATATGAAGAGAATCGTTGACGCGTGTCTGAACCGTACGTGAGAAAACAAACTTTAGGAGTATTGTCATGTATTTATCATTACCGTATCAATACCGTAGTCCGTGACCCCTGATAACCCGAAAAATATGTTAATCGGTATAAGTGAATACCTACATATAAATGAATAAAAAACTTTATTTTTGTTTTTGGGACCCCAGTGTCAATGAGTGTCAATTGTCAATGTTAATCGCTAATTATTTGCACATTCAATTAATTCTTATCATGTTTTATTACTACTAAAAATATTTACCAACTAGGTAGTACATAATATCTACATAATTTAATAATTGGTGATAATACCTATACCTAGTCAGGTCATAAGTATTGTCACACAGTAAAAACTTTTCTTTTAGAATGCTGGCCACAAAAAAGTTTATTGAATTCGAATTTCGAATTGTTCATGAAAATAAAAATGTATACTTTTTAGAATTTTACTCATTTTTAAATATGGAGTGGACGCTTAAAGAAGACCGTGTTGCAGTTATTGCGTTGCATCGTTGCGGTTACGCGCCAATTCAAATTTTTGACATGCTGAAAAATTTGAATATAACCAAAAGATTCGTTTATCGTACCATCAAACGATACAATGAAGACTCTAGTGTAGATGACAGGTCAAGAAGTGGTCGCCCTCGGTCTGTTAGGACTCCAGCAGTGATAAAAGCTGTGAAGGCGCGAATTCAAAGAAATCCCAAACGTAAGCAGAAACTGTTGGCCCTTCAGATGGGGTTAAGCAGAACCACGGTGAAAAGGGTGTTAAATGAAGACTTAGGGCTTCGGGCATATCGAAGAAAAACAGGACATCGTTTAAATGCTCGTCTAATGGACCTGAGACTGAAGAGATGCCGCGCTTTGTTGAAGCGGTACGCGAGAAAAAAATATCGAGAAATTCTTTTTTCGGATGAAAAATTTTTACCGTATAAGAGAGCTACAACAAACAAAATGATAAGGTGTACGCACACAGTAGTGAAGAAGCGAGTAACCGTATTCCGCGTGTCTAACGAGGTCATTTTCCATCCTCGCTCATGGTATGGTTGGGAGTTTCTTATTGGGGCTTAACAGAGGTACATTTTTGTGAGAAAGGTGTAAAAACGAATGCAGTTGTGTATCAAAATACAGTCCTGACCAACCTTGTGGAACCTGTTTCTCATACCATGTTCAATAACAGGCACTGGGTATTCCAACAAGATTCGGCGCCAGCTCATAGAGCGAAGAGCACACAAGACTGGCTGGCGGCGCGTGAAATCGACTTCATCCGGCACGAAGACTGGCCCTCCTCCAGTCCAGATTTGAGTCCGTTAGATTACAAGATATGGCAACACTTGGAGGAAAAGGCGTGCTCAAAGCCTCATCCCAATTTGGAGTCACTCAAGACATCCTTGATTAAGGCAGCAGCCGATATTGACATGGACCTCGTTCGTGCTGCGATAGACGACTGGCCGCGCAGATTGAAGGCCTGTATTCAAAATCACGGAGGTCATTTTGAATAAACTTTATTGTCATAAGAATCTATGTTTTGTTAAGTTCATTTTGGTATATAAATGGTTACATAATAAATAAACTTGTTCCAATAATTTTATATTAAACATGTGACAGAATTTATGACCTGACTAGGTATATTATTTTCTAGGGCACTAGCTATGCCCAGTCCAGCGGCCGTTGGTCAAGTATCAATGTTAATAATTAGAAAATATAAAATAAAAAAAAATGGTAGGTATGCTAATTTCAAGTTCTAGTGAACCATATTTGATGGACATTATGAAATTCATGCTCAGATTATGAAAACATGTGCGTACCAAATTGCTGAGTAAACCTCAAATCCTCAAATTATATTAAGATCTACATGAATAACTATTATAACATACCGTGTGCCATATTATTATCACATTGGCATAATATGGCAAGGACTTGTGAATACAAGCGGAAGGATACTCTTTGTCTACGATCATTAGGAACGTGACTAAAAATTGAACTAAAATTTCTCCATAGTAAAATTCTATCAAGTCTTCCAAGCACAGTGACGCCAGTGCCCTCACCTAAGTATGTTTAGATCGTAGACATAATGTACTGTAGATTATTTTTTAAATTAACATGCAAGCGTTAGAAGTTGTGTAAAATTGTAACGTCACTCTTGAAAATTTGGTTCAATATTGTGCAAGTCTAAAATAAAATAGTAATTTATTTTCAGCTTATCGACAGTTTATAATCTCACTAGTTTAATTATAAATTAACGGTTTGTACAATTTTCCGGTAACATATTATTCAGATTATGACAATTCTGAAGGAAAGTTTTCTATGAGATAAACAACATCTCTGTACCTTATCTACGAATTCTAATCCTAAGTAATATAATAAAAAAGAACTAAGTAAGGAAGTCCAATAGTAGAAGTTAGTAAGTACCTACACAGCTATACATAGGTAGGTATTTTAAATACCAACCTACTTGAAAATCTGACATTGTAACGATTAGCCTAATTAAGTCTACATAATATCTAATTAACTTCATTATCAAAATGTAACACACTAGGTGGGTACGAATAAATCTAGGTGGTATGTGATAAGTGATTTATTATCATAAAAGTACATAGATAGATATACCTACCTAGAATATACAAATTTTAATATTATAATATGTTACTCAATTATTGTTTAAGAAATTTCATGCCTATCTTTGAATCCTAAAGCTAGATTCAAGCTAAGCACTTTGATGTTGGTGTGATGTGTCGTGAGTCGTGAGTCATGAACGTCAGAATTTGGTATATCGGTTTAATAAACTAAGTATGGCTAGAAACAAATAATAATTAATAACGACGTCGTTAAAACAATCTGTAATAGTAATGTTTCTAGCTACATGTAAAAAACCGATTTATAGGTATACCTACATTCTACATACCTACCGGCATATCGCGTCAGAAAGTCAGAATCATACCAAGATTTATGATTCTGACGCGTCACGATATTCCAATGACAGTATTATGACTCTTGTTTGACTCGCGTGTACCTATTGCGACTAGTTTCGCGTGTCAAAGACATTTTAGTTAACAGTCGCTTTCGAACTCGAGCTTATAGGAAGAGTTGGAGGAGAAAGATGAGGATCGAGACCGATATGAGTGCTGTGCCATGGAAGAGGGCTATGTCCAGAGTTAGATGAACAACCATCGTCTCGTCCATCACTGCTGGCTTTCTTCAATGTGTGTCGCTGAGTCACTGAGCCCTGTCCTGTCACGGTAAAGAGATATTTTACCGTGGCCCTGTCTTCGGATCTCCACAACCTGTTCACACATAGGCGGATTTATGGGGTGGACCAGGGGGCAAAGGCCCCCAGAAGCATTGTAGAGTTACGAATTTTGCACATATTTCATGGTCAAGATTATATGTATTTTTTTATTTGGCGCTCGTAGCAAGCTGCTCGCGCACTTGTTGTTAAGGATATTTGGATTTTCTGTTTAGAGCGAGCTAAACACACTTTTCGTTTAAAAAATTATAATATTTTTGCCCGTCTGCACCTTGGCTCCCACAGAAAAAAAATCCTGGATCCGCCCTTGCTTCCAGTCATCTTTTTTTGTATGACAGTCGTAGATAACGATCGAAAACTGTCATCCCAGTACATTTTTAGCATTTAGCCCTTATCTAGAGGGGTTACTTTTTGTTCTGTTGTAGTATAAAACCCAAATCGTCAAGGACTAGGTTACGCGGCTTTATCCGCGTGGCATAATCCGTTCTAGCGGAGGTCTAGGTCATTTAACCTATTGGTAGATATTCTGAATTTCAACCTATGTTCAATTTGAGCTGTGTTGATAAATTAGGTCACGTTTGTCTTTTATATGGATATTTCGATTATTAATAATTATAAACATATTTCTCGATTCGGCGGTAAATATTATGCTAAGGACAAAGTAGGAAGCCTAGCTATAGTAAAAATAGATACCTACGCCTCAAAATATGTAAGTATGTATATACATGGCTCATATGATAATTTATGATATTTAGTTAAATACCTACCTAATTAGATATTGTAATCATATCTAAGGAAATATTTTGCTAATTTTGTTTAATCTCGTATTAGGGGATCTAATGTTTATCTGAGTAGGTTTTTTATGTATGCTTCATTATCAGGAATGTTCCATTTGTGAACAATAGCCAGTAAAAAACAATGAAAACTACGTTACTTTACTCGTAATAAAGCTGATAAACGTAAATGGCTTCAATTATTATAATATGTACCTACCTATATTCCGCTACCTACCTATACCTAAGTCTTAATAATCTTAAAAAATAATCACTGCTCTTTTACAATAACATAAATGTAGGTAATTTATTATATAATATGTATGTAGCTAATTATGGCTACATATAATATAATAATTTAGATCATAAAAAATATTGATCAGGTTAAGCTGCGTCCAGTGGTTTTACCTGCTGTACCTACCTACCTAGCCTATGTGTTATTCCAGGGTCTAAGCTATCTTTATACCAAATTTCATCTGAATCGGTCCATCCGTTCAGGCATGAAAGTGTAACAAAACATACATCCAGACATCCAAACTTTCACGTTTATAATAATATTAGTAAGATTCTAGTAAGATTCGTTCGATCGATTGACGATCGAGCTAATCTTGATCGACGTACGTTTTATACGCACAGGATTTAAAAAATATGTCTCAATTTTATTCTAAACGTAGGTAATGTTAATTTCATAAATTATGGCCTTAAAGCTTTTTTTTTTTTTTTTTTTTTAAATACTAAATAGGCCTACGTTCGACCACATCCCACCTGATTCGTGCCTTGAAGATACCCAAGTTGTACCGCTCGGGAAACACAGATGACGGCAAAGTGTTCCAAATGCGACCAGTTCTCATTAGAAACGACGAAGCAAAACGCTTGGTGCGGGCTGTTGGTAGCGCCACTAAGTAGGGATGCCGCATTGCCGTCTGCCGTGACGTCCGTCGATAGAATGGGCATGGAGGAATTAGTTCGTGTAATTCCTGCGCACACTCTCCAAAATGAATCCTGTAGAAGACCGATAGCGAAGCGACCATTCTACGATGTTCAAGGCTCTGCAGCCGAGATTCTGTAAGCTTTTGGTCACCTATTAGCTTTTTGGCACGTCTCTCAATTGACTCCAGTGTCTGAAGCTGGTATTTGGCAGTACCATCCCAAAGATGAGAACAGTACTCCATACACGACCGGACTTGTGCTTGGTACAGCATTAGCAGCTGTCCCGGTGTGAAGTATTGCCTCACCTTTGCCAGAATACCCAGCTTCCTGGCGGCCAATTGAGCCTTAGATTCTATGTAACTCCCAAAATTAAGGTCAGACGTGAGAGTAACTCCTAGTAACTCAAGCTGGCTAGTTATCGGTAAAGGAACATTTTGGAAAGAAGGAGCTTCACTGAATTGACTCCTTTTTGCGGTAAATAGACACGCCTGGGTTTTTGTAGCATTAAACTTAACCAAATTAGCTGCACCCCAATCGGAAACAGCTTCTAAGGCCAAGCTCATACGCTCAACCATGGCCTCCCTGCATGACTGGACTTCATCTCCGTTGGCTCTAGCGCTAGATGTATATCGCTCAACTACCGTGCTGTCATCTGCATACCCAACAATACATGGCTTAAGCAAGTCATTGATGTGCAGCAGGAAAAGTGTAGCAGAGAGAACTGACCCCTGAGGTACCCCAGCATTAATAGCTAATTGATCGGACGAGCTGCCGTCAACGACAACTCGAATCGACCGTTCCCTCAAGAAGTCTGAAATCCACACGCATAAACCAACGGGTAACCCGAATGATGGAAGCTTACCGACAAGGCTGTCATGCCAGACCCTATCAAAGGCCTTCGAGATGTCAAGAGAAACAGCGATCGCTTCTCCGTGTTTCTCGATGGCCTCACTACAGATGTGGGTGACATACGCAAGAAGATCCCCAGTAGATCTGCCACGACGGAACCCGTATTGCCGATCACTGAGGAGATCATTCGCTTCAAGGTATGTCAATAGCCTGTTGTTCAGAACACGCTCCATACACTTACAGAGTATGGATGTTACCGAGATTGGCCTGTAGTTGGATGGGTCAGTACGACTGCCTTTTTTGGGCACTGGTTGCACGTTGGCAAGCTTCCAAGACCTGGGCACTACACCAGTTTTGAGAGAAAGGCGAAATAGGCGTGTCAAGATCGGAGTGAGCTCAGGTGCACAAGTCCTCAACACTATCGCTGGTATTCCGTCCGGTCCACTAGCTTTATTCACGTCCAGATTCCGCAGCGTTCTACGAACCTCTGATTGCCGGATGTGTATGTCGGACATTGAAGTCCCACAATCCGGCAGGACTGGAGGTATCTCGCCAGCAGTATCTAGGCGTGAAGATTCTGCAAAAAGAGAGGCGAATAAATTCGCCTTATCTTTGGAAGTGTGAGCTAGCGATCCGTCAGGTCTGAGTAGCGGAGGAAATGAGGGGCGACAGAAATTAGTTTCGACCGACTTGGCCAGGGACCAAAAGGCTTTGCTACCCGCGGGGTATGAAGCCAGTTTGATCCCAATCCGCCTGGTTCGGTCGAACCTTGCCTTCCGCATAGCTTTTTTGCAGGACTTGGCTGCCCTGTTATAGGCTCTCTTCTTACTACGAATATCCTTCGTCTTGTGTTTCCGCGCTTCCGCCCATGCTAGGGGCTTTTAAGTGATTTACCAGTCACCCTGTATACCAATGTGTTGAATTGCCAATAACGTTGTATAGGTATACCTATACTATGGAAAATGTTTTTTCTAAATTTAGTAATTATAATATTATTGGCCTAATTCTTTTATTAATGAAATTACATTTAATGGAATTAATAAGTAGATACTAGGTACGTTAGGATTTATTAATTCCATTAAAATCAAACAAAGGAAACATTTTATTACTTTGTTTTAATTATTAATAATGTTATTGTTCAAAGTACCTCTTCGTATTATAGAGATACTTATTATTAAATTATTATAACACTGAACGTGAACATTAATTAAACTTCCGATGTGAAGAAAACAAATTTAATACTTATGGGCTATGGTCTATATTTTTATACAAGCCCATTGCCATTGCATAGGCTATGGCAATGGCAATGCCTATAGATATATTTATCGGGACGTGAGATTTGGTTTGCTGTTGCTAAAGAGAAATACCTATTACCTCTATAATCCTAAGCAGAATATCTTCGTAGTTATATAATCATTATGATGAGGTAATAATTAGATTTTTAATCATAATTTTAAATCCCTTTAGATACAAATTGCTATATATTTTTATTACGCTTGCTGCTGTTTATTATTTTAGTTTGACAGATTTTTGGCAAATGGTAAAACCGTGCGGCGCCATATTTTTTTTCTATATCTGTCTGTTTCCCGTCATTTCCCGTTTCCGATTTTTATTTTCATTGTTGTTAGATTACTGGTAGATGTTTGTTTGTTATTGTTAGCTACTTTGATAATAACGTTAGTTAAAGTTTTAAGTGGTGCCATATTAGACTAAATAAATAGGTACTATTAGAATCTAGGACTATAACTCGTACTGTGCAGTTTAGGTTCGTACAAAATTATTGCAGTGGTTTAATTTAGCACTGTCACATACCTAATAATCTCATAATAATTACTTTGACCTTGTTTACGAACTATCATAGATCTAGGTGGTCATGATTAACTCGTAAATTCATTAAAATAAAACACTTAAAAAGAAAAAAATAATGTAAAGCCGAAGTAACTACCTACTCCAGATTAACCTTATAGGTAGTGATAATTTAGTAAATTTGGATGTGTCTTTCGTGAATGTGTGTTGTGTGGACGTCTGCTCACGACTCGCGTTGATACGAGTTGTTTATCGGTACAAATTCTATATAAGCAGGTCCGTCGGAGGCCGCTGCTTTATTCGTGGTCGCGGAGGCGTCCAGTGTGTCGCTCCGTCTTTCAACACGTCAGTGCTCTAAAATGGCTTCAAGGGACCCCACCGCCGACCAACTTGTGGATTACAGGAAATCTTTGAAAGTAAGTACTTAACCTAACTCTAAATACAATAGTTAGAGTTAATTCTTGGCATTTAAATGACACCTTTCTCAAAGTGAATGTTAAGTGTATGCGACCCTGTTTTTAACCAGTATTATTCTTCTCAATGCTTGTGGGCATTATGTAGTTGGTAAACATAATTATAAATGTTTGTCGTGTAGAGTGTAGGTCAAAGTCTAAATGACTGTGTTATCTGGTACTTAACAAGTTATCATATCTATAAAACCTGCTGTGCCTTTGCACTCACACCTGAGTTTTGCAATGCTATATTTAGGCTGGTTTTGACCAAACATGTAACTAACCTGAGAATAACAAAGATATTTACTCTATACATGTCAGTGTTTTACTAAACTATCAATACATTTCTTATCCGGAGAGTATTTTCTTGGTTATTCAGGAATTATGAGTTTGGTAGTATCCGTTTTTAGACATATTCTAGAATTTCGACTTTGCCCACATACAATTGCCCAAGTAAACAATAGGCTAGGTATTTTATTGTATTATAATAAGATGTTAATATATGTAATGCAAATGGAATACAGTACCCTGCATACAATTTACTTTAATTTACCAACTGTATTCACATAATAGTTGAGTTTGCATTTTAGCATAATGCTGGCGTCATTTGTGTTTAAAATTTTACTTACCTGCTATTTGTTGGACTTATAATTCATTCCCATTCACTCAAATATCATTGACCAATAAAAATAAATAGAGAAAAGAAAGCATTTGCTAATATAGTATTATGTACTTTTCAGGATTCTCCTGGCTATATCACCACTAAATCTGGAAATCCGGTAGGTGTGTTCACTGCAATCCAGACTGTAGGCAAGAATGGCCCGGCCCTCCTGCAAGACGTCAACTTTTTGGATCTGATCTCATCCTTTGACCGTGAAAGGATCCCTGAGAGAGTGGTCCATGCCAAAGGAGCTGGAGCTTTTGGATATTTTGAAGTAACTCATGACATCACCAAGTACAGTGCTGCCAAGGTGTTCGAATCCATCGGGAAAAGGACCCCCGTAGCTGTTCGGTTCTCAACAGTCGGAGGAGAAAGTGGATCTGCTGATACAGTGAGAGACCCTCGTGGGTTCGCTCTTAAATTCTACACTGATGATGGCAACTGGGATCTGGTCGGGAACAACACCCCAATCTTCTTCATCAGAGACCCCACTCTCTTCCCTAGCTTTATCCACACTCAGAAGCGTAATCCTGCAACCCATCTGAAGGATGCTGATATGTTCTGGGACTTCTTGACTCTGAGACCGGAAACTGCCCACCAAGTTATCTACCTGTTCGGAGACAGAGGCATCCCTGATGGATACAGACACATGAACGGCTACGGCTCTCACACCTTCAAGTTGGTGAATGCCCAGGGAGTCGCTCATTGGGTGAAATTCCACTACAAGACTAACCAAGGAATCAAGAACTTGTCTATCGAGAAAGCCGGTGAGCTGGCATCTTCTGATCCCGACTACAGCATCAGGGATCTGTACAATAGCATAGCTAAAGGCAACCTACCTTCCTGGACTCTTTACATTCAAGTGATGACAATGGCCCAGGGAGAGAGCTGCAAGTTCAATCCATTTGACTTGACCAAGATCTGGCCTCACTCGGAGTATCCGCTTATCCCTGTCGGTAAAATTACTCTCGACAGGAATCCTAAGAACTACTTTGCTGAGGTGGAACAGATTGCTTTCAGTCCTGCCAATTTGGTTCCTGGAATAGAGCCGTCTCCCGACAAGATGTTGCAGGGACGTTTGTTCTCGTACAGCGACACGCATCGCCACCGTCTCGGCGCGAACTACCTGCAGATCCCAGTGAACTGCCCGTACCGCGTGACGGTCTCCAACTACCAGCGCGACGGTCCCCAGACCATAGATAACCAGGAGGGCTGCCCCAACTACTTCCCCAACTCATTCAGCGGGCCACAAGAGTGCCCGCGCGCCCAGCGTCTGCAGCCCAAGTACAATCTCACCGGAGACGTAGATAGATATGACAGTGGCCAGACCGAAGACAACTTCCAACAGGCAACTGCATTGTACTCGAAGGTATTCGACGACGCTGAGAAGAAACGCTGCGTCGCCAACATTGTCGGTAACTTGAAGGACGCCGCCGGCTTCATTCAGGAGAGGGCCATCAAGATGTTCTCTCAGGTCCATCCTGACTTGGGAAGCCAGGTTGCTGCAGGTTTGGCCCCATACAAGAAATACCACGCGAACTTGTAAATTGTACGTTAATAGCGGTATTATATTATGTTTTTAGAATTTTTACATTTGGGGAGGAAACTATGGTATGGCTCACTTATTTTACATATTATGGTAATTAGGTGCTTGTTTGTTTCTTTTTAATGCATAATAATGATTATAAGCGACCTTGAGTGTCCTTGACCAAATTTAAATGCGCATTTAGGATGTTGCACTTAAAAATACAAACAAAAGTACCAATTTTTGATGTGCTAAAATGTATGGTGTAATAAAAAATGGAAAAAAATGTTTTTGAAAATGATGAAATGTTATGCAATCAATTTTTCAATCACCATACTACGTACTTGTACCGCCTAACGGACTTTGACTTCAATAATAACTTACTTGATACGATTTGAATAATTTGTAACAATAATAATTATTTTAATTATTTAAAGTACATTGTTGTAGGTAGTATACTGTATACATTTGAACTGAGACTGTTATGATCATTGATAATAATAATATTATCTATTAAATATATACACAATTTATATAAATGTTGTTTATTTTGACCCCTAGAAGAATTCTTCTTTCCCTACCCTACTCCTACATGGTTATATATCCATATTATTATTATTTTTTTAACAGAGGACAACTACCAGTGTTCTTGTAAAATCCGTTATGTACCCCTGAAGACGCCTGAACCGATTATTATTTTTTTGTACTTTGGTGGTCCCATTTAAATATTTAATTTCAATCGATAGTGTTTTTTTAAGTTTCTAAATCAAGACGAATGTTCTCGGTTGTTGAAAGCGAGCATGAAATTAGTTTATATACCATTTTTATGTAATAAATAAACCATTTGAATAAGATTATTCAGTCTACATGCGTACCCTAATTCTATTATCTACGCACTTAAGTAAATTTATTCATAAACTGAAACAATTAGGTATAATACGTTTTATGTGAATTGTCATAGGAAAAATAATACGACAACGTGTAAGTACACCAAAATATAATAAGCTTTTTTTTGTATAAAAAAAACATTCTGTTTTATTCTCGGGTCTAAGGTTTGCGAGTACCTACCTTCCTAGATTAAAATGTTTACTAGGGTCTAAGCTATCTATCTCTATACCAAATTTCAGCGCAATCGGTCCACCCGTTTAGGCGTGAAGAAGTAACAAACATACATTTACAATCTTTTGCATATTTATAATTTTAGTGTGATGTGTATTTTGCGACATTATAGGGCTACTCTATACTTTGCCCTTTGAACCGGATTGTTATTGCGCACTCTTCGAATGTATTCAATTTTAAAACGAGGATGTTTTTGTATGTAGCTCTAAAAGGGGGGCGCTGTTGGCATTTTATTGTAGTTAAAAGTATGTACAATGTACGTAATTAGTTCCAGCTCTAGACACGCGCCAAAAGATCGTATGTCAAACTGGTAATTACTTTTAATGAATTTGTACTTTATATAATTAATAATAAATATCATCAGTTAAGTACCAATAAATCTATATTATATATTAACTTATTTATTGAACAGCTAAATGGATGGTAAAACTTGAAAGCAGTTTTAGAAATATTCTTTTTATACCTCTGGTCTGGCCTATGTGAAAACTGAAAACCATGCGTTTCCAAAATCTTCTGTGAAAACGGGCGTGTAGGTCGACTTTGGATCATACTGCGTACTAAAAATGTAAGGACCTATATTTATTAATAGCTATCTAGGTAGTACACTTATCGACAATATATTTCGTATCTATCATTTAGCAGAAGTGTTATCGCGTGGCATGTGGCATATTATCTAAAATAAAATAGATAGGTACCTAGGTATTTACATAATTTATCCCCACATGGTTTTCCCCTAGGTGGCATTTGGAAATCGGGAATCAAATTCCTAGCTGCCACCTGGTGGCGATGTGAAATATTTTATTATATTATCGGGGTTGGTAGCAGTGTACAGTGTACAGCGATTTAAATTGGGGCTATGTTGGCACAAACTGCACTGCAATGGGGAATTATTCCCGACTGCCACCTGGGGCCTTTTATTGACCCAGGAAAAATGCGTTACGCATCATCACCCCACGCTAGGCGC
The DNA here is from genome assembly GCA_947507615.1 of Hemithea aestivaria. Classification (NCBI taxonomy): domain Eukaryota; kingdom Metazoa; phylum Arthropoda; class Insecta; order Lepidoptera; family Geometridae; genus Hemithea; species Hemithea aestivaria. The sequence goes on from OX382323.1 coordinate 11,731,783, forward strand.
AAGGCGGTATGTGGGACTCCCCCGCCGAAGATGGGCGCGGCGGGGATACCCACAAAAAAACTGGGAGTGTTCCTGCGGAACGCCATAATGCCCGGGGCCCGAGGCAGCGGGTACGCCGAAGCACTCGTCAGCGGTAAGTGCCACCTGGGGCCTGGGTTCTGGGGCCATGGGTCTATTAGGAAATATGTAAGTATAATATTATATTCAGGGTCTTTGGTTATTCAGTACATTGGTGTATAGGGCCTTATTGGGAAGGTCATTGGCCATGGTTTGAGCGCAATATACATATGTATATGTTCCGCGAAAATTTACGGTTTTCGAGATATATAATGTTTTTAAAATAAATAATTATACAGGGTTATTTTATTATGATTTTTTCAAATTGACACCTCGATTTTTCGAAAAAAAGAAATATCTTGAATACCGTACATTTTCGCGGAACATATATTGCGATCAAAACATGGCCAATGACCTCCACAATAAGGTCCTATATACACCAATGTACTGAATAACCTAAGATATTACATATTATGATATTATCAAAATAAAATTTAGCGCCTACAAAAATATAACATCGATTTAGTAGCGTGTCTTGATTCTTGATACCACTAAGTATAATTTTTAAAGCAATATCTTACTAATATTATACTAATATAACGCGAAAGTTTGTAAGAATGTATGTACAAAGGTTTGTTACTCTTTCAAGCCTAAACGGGTGGACCGATTGAGCTGAAATATGGAATAACACATAGGGTAGGTACTGTAGGGTATATACCTATACATACAGCGCGTAAAACCGCTGGGTGCAGCTGATATAAAATAAAATAGCCATTCATAGAATAAAATATTCCAGCCTTGGTTCAAGGGACCACCGTGATAACAAACTTGTGACAGTCTCTATTTGAGCATATTATAATCCCGTATTTTTAGTCGTGTCGTCGCCCTCTACTTACCTCGAAGTCGTAAAAAATAGCGTCTGTTACCATTATTCTTTAATTTTTAAATAGGTAGGTACCAGGTTTTCTCAGAAAAGGGGCGAAAATACGACTAAAAATACGGCGATAATAGGTACATTTCAGATCAGATATATTTTAGAGCATTTTTTATAAGAGACAGACACAATCAGACGGACCATAGAGACGGACAGACAGACGGACGTCCAAGGAAGTTTCCAATTTAAACCTCTTTGGCTAGAGAAGCAAAAAGAAGAGAAGCTAATAATTTAGTCTGTATTTAACTAATGACAAAATCATTTTTATAATATGTAATATGATTTATTTCGTTATTTCTTAATAATTATCATAATATTTTCCACAGTTAAATTAACGTTACAAATGTAACAAATACTTGATGCCTCGATTTTGAGTTAGATTAAGTTAATACCCTAATGTTTTTCGGTCCCTAATTCATCCATTATTAAAATTTGTCTCCTATTACATTGGTTCTCAGAGCAAGGGCATACAATTAGGTGAGATTTTACTAATAAATTATTATTGGTAAACTTAGATACTAATGGTTTTAAATCTTACCTACTAATTACTAAAAAGTATTATTATAAATGTGAAAATGTGTAAGAATGTATGGATGTCTGGATGTATGTTTGTTACTCTTTCACGCCTAAACGGGTCGACCGATGGAGCTGAAATTTGGTATGAGACCCTGGAATAACACTTAGCCTGCAGTACAGCGGGTAAAACCGCTGGGCGCAGCTAGTATCTTTAAGTAGTTGAATGGGTTCTGTAACTCTTTCACGCCTAAACAGCTGAAACAATATGGCTGTAATTTGGTAGGTAAGTAGTTTAGACTCTAGAACATCTCTACTACACTAGAATAATAGTTATTCTAGTCTAAGCACAGTTTTGTCTGCATTGTTCGTACACGAACAGGCGTTTTGTTGGTAAAACTGACATAAATAATTTTACACGGTGTTCAAAACTGTGATGAAGCTTGAACGCCTGGTAGGCTGTGGGCTCGTTAAACGCAAGATCAGAGAGATTTTAAAAATACTAAACTCATTGGTTTCAGGATGATTTGTCAAAGTTGTAAAACGTGCCGAAGCCACAAAATCGTCAATTGCCAATCATGCGACTCCAAATTCTATCACACTAAGAGTTCACGATCACACGATTCAAGAGATAACCACGATAGAGGCGACAGAGCGCTTCAATGGAGATGCGCAGTTTGTACCGAAGCTGTTCCCGATCACCCAAGCAATGACTTAACAAAAATATGCAGTGATCTGAACGAAAAGTTGGAGCTTTTTACCCAAATCCAACTCCCTAATTTGCACACTGAGTTGGAACAGTTAAAATCTATGTCGCTTCAAATAATGAAACAAAACGAACAAATATTACAAAGAATAAGTGAGATGGAGAAATTTAACACAGAGAAGAGGTCTCGACGTTGTCGTAAAGTGTGTTTTAGAACGTATCGGGGGGAAGGTTTGGATTGCACTCAGCATATTCCTTTTCTTTCTGCAGAGAAGTCTATTCGGTTCAGACCGCGCAGGCATCGGAGGTCCTATCTCTTGAGCAAGATGTTCAGTCTTGTAAATAGAAAATTTAAATGAGTAAACAGAGACAATAAATTCAGCATATTTTTCACTGTTTGGTTATTTTTTTTAAGTGTGATCCGCAAATGCTTTTTGAACAAATTTTTAAAATAGGAGGAGGTTTACAATTCGTTAGTTTTTTTTGTTCACCGCTATGTAGATATTATTGTTTTATTTATGTATGTTCAATGTTCACCGATAACTCGAAGATGAATGAACCGATTAGGAAAATTCTTATTTTGTTACAAAGGGTATACTTTCCAGGGGTTCCTCAGATTTCCGATTGGTAGGAGAGGTGGGATTACTTATCTCATTTAAATTTTAGAGAAGGTAGATCGTTTTCTAAGTTATGAATAAAATGCATGTACTTACCTACGTCTCGCCCTAGAGTATTGAAAGCTATATTGAAGTCTGTTTATACCACAAATTCCTAAATCTATGGTTTACATATTACTTTTTAAAAGTTCTCTTTTGCATCGTTAGGATTCAATACTTATTACTTATTATTGTACAAGGCGTTATGAATGCTACAGGGGCTTATAATAATCCTTCAACGATCTCTATACTTAATGAAACTGACTTAACTAGTACCTAAGTATATTGGTTTGTGTAAGTGAATGAAAGAAAAGACTATCAAGTCGAGGGTTAATATTTTTTAAAAAGCCAGCATGCTATGTCTCTGGCCACGTTATAACTTACAAACAGGTGAGACTGTGGTCATACACACCCCTGTCCACCAAAAAAGTCAAGTCCACTTGATACATTCCTAAGTGCCTGTGTGGCTGTTTTCATGCACCCAACATTGTAGAACACGAGAAATTCAAATTATCTACAAGTCACTATTGCCTGATACTATGATAATAATTTATTAAAATTGATCTACAATGTACCTCTCTGTGGCTCCTGACTCATACCTATCACAGGTAGTTACTAGTTACTAATAAACATAGGTGTATTACTACGTAATAAGTGGGAAAAACTTAAAGTACAAGTCAATTGTTACCAATATTTCCTCCATAAAAGCGTGTAGGAAATGCCGCAGCAATTTACCTCTACCTCTAGAGTCTAGAGGTTTACGGTACACCTCTATTTCGTTCGTCTCTAATGTCTAAGACATCGGATAGCTCATTTGCCTGAGATGGAAGGCAGATATAAATCGTGAGGCCAACGCGTGTGATTTAATTTCGTTGTTGCTTTCGAGGCGGCGCGACTTATGTGCTTGAATTAGGCTCTATTTAACTATGAAAGAATTAGTGTTATTTTTGGTTTTGGTAGTGCTAAGTGATGTGTGGAGTGAATCGCAGCCCGTGGCTTATACGCCACTGGGTAAAGTTGTAGGGCATTTGATGAAGACAAGGATTGGGAGAGACATTGCGGCGTTCACGGGTATACCTTACGCGGTTCCGCCTCTTGGAGATTTGAGGTTTAAGGTGAGGTCTGTGGCACATATAGTTAAGTTCAAGGCTGAGCAGTTTATTTCGTAATGTTTTTGTGACTTAGAATAACGGCTTAACACATTGCGGACTCTATTGCGAGAGAGTAGAAGGTACTCGTTTATTGTAATATACATTATGTTACCTAGTTTTAGTACCGATCATAAAAAATATAATTATTGAGAAGATATTAAATGTTTTAAATAGTATTATTTACTAATACTACCTATTGAAAATATATACAACACTGTTACTATTTGAATTTGTTAGTTATATTTTTATTAGATATCATTTCGAATTGTATATTAATATTGTTCTTTACTCGTTTAATTTGTTTTTAAAAATAGGTACCTATTATCTAATCTTGATATTATCTAAAAAAAAAAAAGTAATTAAACACCTTTAAAAAAGCACTCGGGTTTATTATGATATTAATAGAATTATTTCGAAAAGTTAACCCTTGAGACCCTTTTTTCTTTCGGTCCTCGAATTTGGTAACGCCGAAATCTAGTGTACCTATGTAATTTGGAAAACTGAACATTTCTATACTTACGAAAAACATCTTTGTAAAAAATTTATCATTTTGAAAATGCCTAGGCACCAGTACCAATAAACCCTTGGAATGGAACCTTGGACGCAACCAAGCAACCTCCGATATGTGTTCAGAGAAACCCATACATTCGTCAAAAGGAAATCACTGGTCAGGAGGATTGTCTCTACTTGAACATTTATTCTCCTGTCTTGGAAAATGTAAGTACACATTCTTCTTAAATTTATCCCCCCCCCCCCTGGGTTATATTTTTTCCTGCGGGGTCCTCTGGAACGGGTGCCTCGGGGAATGGGGTGCTCTGGGATAAACCCCATTCTTCAAGTACCCACCACGAAGTCTCCATTTATGAACGCGTCCCCTACATTTTTGTTCATCCTAATCCTTTGAGAAATAGATGTTTATGTGTAAAAAATATAAATAATTAGAGCTTTGTTTTTGCTCGCATTGCGAATTATTCTGACATCTGGCTTAGCGCGCACTACAATAAAAAATTGTTGCGTAAAAATCTCGACTGTCTGTAAACAACAAAAACACACTTCGTGCACTATGAAAATAAATCATTTTAAAATATTAGGTGAGTACTTAGATATATATTTTTTAAAGGGTATAAATCTTATATTGTGCTAAAATCGCAACGAATAAATTTTGTAGTGCGCGCTTAGCCTATGAGACATTTTTTACTTTATTGAAAGAAATATTTAGACTAAATCCATTTGTGATTGTGATTTACCTACTACCGTATTTAAATAAATTTATTTACTCGTGTTTTTGATCACTTGTAATTTAAATTTCTCAAGATGTAGAGTAATAACAATAGGGATTTGCGCCTCTAACCAAGCACCAAACCACGGTAAAATACATCTTTTTACCGTGACTTAACGTTAACTTAACTTGTGGTTAACGGTAGGTAAATGAATGTACAGGACAAAGGTTGTGGAAAAACAAACGACAATAAGTGTCATCCAAGTATATGTTAATAGTAGGCGCGTATCTATCTGCATCGACCGCGCCGAAAGAATTTTAGTATACGAAATCTTCTTCCGATTCGACTCTGGCAAGTGTGCGACATTTCATATAAAGAATTCAAAATTCGATTCGTTCGGCTTGGTCGATGCGGATAGATGTGCGTTCACCATAAATTGTCTATGCATCCCTGTAAATGTAAATATTTTAAATAGCGTTTGGCGCTTGCCTAGAGAAAAAATATCGCTGTTAGAACCGTTCAAGACGCTGCCTGGCTGTCTGACAGTATTTACTGCCTTGCTGAATTTCAATGCTAATAGCGGATCGGACAAGGTCAAAAAAATTATAATTAATCCGTAATTTTAATAATAAAAAATATTCCATACGTATTTTTTTGCGTCACATCTCACGTTTTTATTAAAATTACAAAAAAAATCGTGTCCAATATTTTTTAATAATCTACATTATGGACAAAAAAATATTGTCCGATCCTCTATTGTACCTATTGGCCTTTCCAACATTTTGGTTACATAAAAAATGTTAGTATTAATATTTTAGGAAGTATCAATAGACCAGAAACGGTTGCCAGTGATGCTATTCATCCACGGCGGGGGATGGATGTGTGGTGATTCTACTACAGAAATGTATGGACCCGAGTTCATTCTGGACAGAGATGTTATTCTAGTCACTACTAACTATAGATTGGGTAAGATAATATTATACATTATTAGATAATATTAGTATTATAATAGAAGATTGAAGATATATGTTACCGCTGAAAATCGGCTAAACCTATGGTAGGCCGCACTTCGGGGTTTAGCCATGACAAATATATTGTAATTATTTTTTTTGAGTACAATGTTCTTATAATTTTCGCATTGTTTAAAAAAAAAGCTTTACGCAGTTTTCGACAAACATCGAGGTGTTTGTAATAAAAACAAGTGAAATTTTAAAAAACTTTTTCTAACAAGCTTTTATTATTACTACCATCTAGCACCAAAGTACTCGTCCAGCCGAATAAAATGAGCCCAAACTCGATGGGGTTGCGTCGTTTAGTTACAGAGTTCCTATGGCCACCTTCCAGCTCCATTATCAGACCAGCTCAATGTCATATTAATATAGCATTGTCGTCCGATTAATGCATGTGTGCAAAATTTCAGCTCCATCGGAAACCGAGAAGTGGGTCAAATTAAACTTGCAAGATTTGATTACAGACAGATAGACAACAGACAGGGGAAAGTAAATAAAAGCTTGTAAAAATCTAGCGGAAACATTGCAACGTCTTCTTTTTATTTTTCATTTGTTCAGGTCCCCTCGGTTTCCTCTCTACCCAAGACGAGAATTGTCCAGGAAATAACGGACTGAAGGACCAGCAAGAAGCTCTGAGGTTCATCCAGAAAAATATCGGAAGTTTCGGCGGGGACAAGAACTCTGTCACGATATTCGGCGAGAGTGCTGGTGGTGCCAGCGCTCATTTCCATATGATATCTGAGTCTAGTGCCGGTATGTTCAATTGTTTTATTTTGAACTAGTGGTTTTATCCGGTAATAAGCTATTTGTTCTGTCATACTCTTATTTAAGTCAGTTTTCTTCACTTCGTGCTCACGTACGCGCGCATTATTAAATTATCATTTGTTTTTTCTCGTAAATGTCGCAAGTGCATCTGGCCCTTTGATGTTGCATGTAAATCTTTTTATTTTCTTCTTCTAAATATATAAAAGGATAGAGTGACTGATCTATCAACGCACAGTCAAAATCACTGAACGGATTGGTTTGAAATTTGGAACACAGATAGGTTTTATGATGTAGGCCTCCGCTAAGAAAGGATTGGTAATATATAAAAGGAAGGAGAGTGACTGATTGATTGGCTGACTGATCTATCAACGTGCAGCCTAAACCGCGGTTCGGTTTGAATTGAAATTTGGAACACATTATATAAAGTTTTATAACGTAGACTTCTGCTACGAAAGAATATCTCCACATGGGGAAAGACTCGAGCATAAGCTAATTAAAATTTGCGACAATACAGAAGATAAAATGTTTTCTGATTTATTTTTCTCACGGAAATAGATTTTACACGGTAATGATTTTCAGGGTTGTTCCACAAAGCCATATCGGAGTCAGGCACGGCCGTGGTGCCTTGGGCCGAGGCGTCTCCCGGCGAGGCCCTCAAGAATGCGTTCCGCTTGGCGAAGCTCCTCGAATGCCCTCAGGCTCCTTCCGATAAGATGATTGCCTGTCTTCGTAAGAAAGACGCCTACGACATTATCAACACCGAATTCAGTTTGTATGTAAGTATAAGTGAGTAAAAGAAAATATGCCGACATCAAGCTCCCTTTCAATAAACGGGAGACGCGCAATTCAATTAATAACATGAAAACCGCTTGACCGATTTCGATAAAATTTTAATAAAACATCTGTGAACCCTTCCGCTTAAAAAACAATTTTCTTTATCGATGCAACCATCTAGGAGTAATCGGAGAATTTACGTAAAATATCTAAAAAAAGACCGTTGAATTTTAAATCCTTTCCCCATTTCGTGGGGTCCTTTAAGAATTTTCTTAACACAGTCTCTTATTTTTTGGACCCTATGTCATGTTTGTTTTTTCTACTCACCTTGCTTGTAGGCTTCAACCGTGGCTGGAAAGATAAACAAAACCGTGTCATGTCGCTAGTCGTCCAAGCGGTCATTACGGCCGAGTTCCGGCTCGATAACCAACTAAGTCAAGGGAGATATTTATCCCGCCTTCTATATCAGTTTGCCATCTACGACTGCGTCGTCGCTTACCTATCACCAGAGGGCCTATTGACTATCGCGCACTGGTCATTAGCAATATTAACCGACGATAATAAAATGTTTTGAGATTCGTAGAGCGCTTAAGTTAAAAGACGTTTCTTAATTTTGCCGTGTATAACATGCTATTAGATTACGCGACAAAGATGGCATAGTCAATAGGCCCTCAGGAGATATCGTAGACGAAGTGGATAAAAAACAAATTATGAACTGTTGTAGAAACGTCACTGACTCGGGTTACATTTTGTACCGAATAGAGACGTAGCGTCCCCATCCATAAACTTATAAGCACTATAATATACTCAGGCATTGTTTATTTTTTTCACAAACCAAAAAAAAGGAACTTATCTTAATATTTTTATGTTAAGGACGGACAATTTATATTATTTTTATTTTTTGTGTGACCTTGTCAATTTCTCTATTCTGTAAATATTAGAATGCCTCTAGAATAGAAAACTCAGTATAAAATACAATAGAATAAAAAATTAAACATCAATAAAAAAAAAATACAATTGCCGGTCTTATGGCTAATATAGTGATTCTTTCCAGATAACCAAGCAGGGAAAGGAAAGACAGAAATTAGAGCGACGAACGCCGACGCGTGAATTAACGAGTGTTTAAAATTTTAGGTTTGGGACTATGAGCCGATGACTCCATTCAAAGCTGTGGTGGAAGCGGACCACCCAGGAGCATTCCTCACTAAGAGTCCTCGTGAAATACCCACGGTGCCCGCCGTGCCTTGGATTAACGGGGTGAACAAAGATGAGGGCTGTCTGAAATCTGTCTGTAAGTGTATTTATCCTAAATGAGTAAATTTTTTTTTTATTATCATGAATTACAAAAGAGCTAATCAGGTGCTTGATGGTAAGTGTCATTGCCTATTGTCCATACACACAGACACCCATAGTGACGCCCACAGTGCCACCCATAGTGTTTTAAAATTCTAAATTCTGCGCTAATACTAACTAGCTGTGCCTTGCTTATTTACCCGTAAAGGTGTAACAAATATAATACAGTCACTAAAAATCAATCATAAAACATCCATGTTATTTTATTAATGTTTTAAAGACAATCTTCTGGTTATCAACTCGAAAAAACTTAACTCTCTCGAAGTTCGTCGTGAATGCGATCAATTGATGACCGTATGCAAGATTCTTCGAGAGAAAATTAATGTGCCGGATCTTAACGAGCAAGTATGCCGCTTTTATGTTCCTAACAACTACAACAGGAGTAGGAAACACAGGTTGTTTGCTGTACCCCCATGTCGTACAGTTTCTCACGCTAATTCTCCTCTCCCACGCACATTGTCCGCCTTAAATGCTCTCCTGGACACATACCCTGAGACAGATTTGTTTGCGGATGAATGGATTAAAGTATTATCAGTATGTTTGAGGTTTTGTGAGCGTGATGTATGAATATATTTTGTTTATTAATTACTTTTAAAGTTTAAGTATGTTTAGTATGTTAGTCTCATTAAGCTTTTGTTTAAGATAATATTAATGTTTGTTTTCAATTTTAATTTTTGTATAAGGTTGAAATAATTGTTAATATTTTTATTTTGTAAATACTATATAACCTTTCTGTTAATTAATGTAAGTGTTCGTGTAACGTTTTAATTAACATTAAACAATTAAACAATAAAACAATTAAACAATCAATCCATTTTCACCTAATGCTAGGAATTAAAAATAAAATCACGAAACCTTGCTGGTCAGGTTTAATAATTATTATAATCACTTCCAACTTTGTTTCGACGTAATAATATTATGTATATGACAATATTGTCTGCTCATTTAAAGGCCTATAAAAATGTATTGATTTTCATCAGGGATTACGAATAACTCTTCAAGACTTGAAGAGTTCTTATCTGGATTCGATACTATATCTCCCATAACATTCTACTATGAGAATTCGCCATACATCGACTACATAACGAAGAAACTGAAGGAGCGGTATTTCAAAAAACAGGACGTAGAGGCTATGACGAGGCAGATCTTAGAGGCAAGTAAAGTATTCTTGAGACATAGACATAGACATAATTTTATTGATAATATTCATTACAGGTCATAGATACATTAATAAATCAATAATTATAATATAAATTATAAAACATGTCAGCTCTTCTGCTTATAATCTATGAATTCCTTAGAGGAATAGAAAGACCTCGCAAGTAGCCATTTTTTAGTTTTGTTCTTAAAAATATTTGTATTTGGTGCATTTGTGACATCATCTGGAAGCCTATTGTAAACGTCTGGCCCCATCACATGTATTGTGTTAGCTGTTTTGGCCAGTTTGCGAGGTACGGACGATAATTTATGTGCGTACCTCGTAAGCATATGTCCACTGTTTCCTCGGCGTTTATACAACTCCAAGTTTTCCCGAGTATACATAGCTACCTGGAGGATGAGGAGGCACGGCAGGGTCAGAATGCCAAATTCCGAGAAGTGAGGCCTCGCGGAGTCAGTTGGCTCGATTCGTGCAATCACTCGCACGGCGCGCTTCTGCATGCGGAACACGCGCTGCCAGTCGGCGGCGCGCCCCCACAGCTCCAGCCCGTACTGAAGGAGTGACTGCACGCTCGCGAAGTAGCACGCGATAACCTCACGCCTCGGTAGTGTTGACGCCACTCTGCTCAGTGCGAAACAGGCACTTCCCAGTTTGCTACACAGATTGTCTATATGTGACTGCCATGTTAAGGTGGAGTCGACGCGAAAACCCAAGAAGGAAGCCCAGTGTACCTGTTCTACTGATGCTCCCTCGATGTTCACCACTAGTTGTCGTCGTGCGCGGCCCGATAGGTTGAATACCATGCATTGTGTTTTCGCGAGGTTCAGTTTCAGTCCGTTATTGTTAAACCATGTGAGGAGTTCTGCAGCGGTGCTGTTGAGTCGCCTCTCCAGCGTATCCAGATCCGAAGCATACACGACAGCTGCTACGTCAGAGATCTGAGATTAATAGATACGGAGTTTGAAAAACTAATAAACAAGTGAATTAAAAAAACTCCCAACGCAATATTATGTAATTCAAAATTTTGAGGTGGCGGCCATCTTGGATTTTAAATTTATTATAATGCGTTGTATTCTACTAGTTAAGCCCTTTCATTAGATACCCATATTGTTGGGGTCGTGGAGAAAAAAAGTAATCCGCTATTTTGCAGCGGCGGCCATCTTGGACCGATTTCCATCAAACATGGCCAATGGCTAAGAACACTCTCGACTAACTCTACTTTCAAATAAAAAAAACTAGATTAAAATTCGTTTGACCCGTTCGGGAGCTACGTTGCCACAGACACACACGTAGACAGACAGACACGTCAAACTTATAACACCCCGTCGTTTTTGCGTTGGGGGCTTAAAAACTTTTTTCATTAGTTTTTCAGTTTGAACACCAATTTATTTCTTCTTTTTATGTGGGTACTGGATACTAACTAACCCGGAAAACTTGTGTTACTGTTTTTTCATGTAAACCTAGGGGTATAACCAGTACCCTACGATTTCAAATCAATCGTTTCCGGTCAAGCCTTTTCGGAGAAGCTCAACAATCACTATGCCACGAGATCTTTATATTAGTTTTAGATTTTTATCTTAATATATAAAAGGAAAGAGTGACTGACTGATCTATCAACGCACAACCTAAACTGCTGAACCGATTGGGTTGAAATTTGAAATACAGATAGGTTTTATGACGTAGATATTCGCTAAGAAAGGATTTGGCCACGCGGGCAAAGCCGCGAGCATAGTCTAGTATGCGTAATAATTATGTGTGTAATGTATTAATTTATATTTTAGCTGTATTCCGATTCGTACTTTACGTACCCAGCGTTAGAAGCAACAGAATTGCTCTTTAGTTACACCAAGAATCCAGTGTACCTCTACGAATTGTCGTACAGAGCTACGAACAGCTTCTCACAAATATTCGGTGACACTAAAGGAGACTACGGTAAGTACATACAGTCAAACTACAAAGAGATGTATCCATGTTAGGCTTACAAAATGAAGTAAATTTTCATTTGCCACAATGAACTACCCTTGGTTCGTGACATTTCTAGTAGCAATCAAACTTTATATTATCATCGACTCGTTTAATATGCAACAACGATGTATCACACTACTTTTCCTTAGGTGATACATAATAATAGCATTTAGCATTTAAAATGAATCGAATTTAGTATATAAGATTTGGTGGATACTGAAAATGTCACGAAGTAAGGGTAAATAATTTTTGCATACTAAAAGTTCCTTCATTTTGTAAGACTAACATGGATACACATCTCTTTGTAGTTGACTGTACATAGATTATAATGTATAATTAAAATATTTATCAGCTGTGCGTAGATAAAATAACTAATAGAAGAAGAGATACGCCATTTCTGGCTTTTTGTTTATTTCCATAAATCAAAAGGCTCTTACAGACAAAGCAAATTTTGTAGCAACAATAACTGGCGACTTTCCGTCAACTAGATGTTTCATAAATATTGCAATGACTACATCGAACAGGCCTTAAATTGGAAAGCGGCAAGCTGCTCCTAATAAAGTTCTGTGGCAGTAATAGATTTATGAAACAGTGCGTTTTATAAAAACACAAAAATTTATAATCTATTCAGTATTATGCATAAAATATGAGTCAATTGGATCATATTTCTCTTTAGCAAAATATTTTCTTATGACATTTGAATATGTCACAAATCTAATGGATCATAAGGGAAGTGTTATAAAAACATAACATTTTGCATGTATGTAAATTTTGATATTAAGCAAATGTCAAATATAAGCTAATTACTGATAGGTATTGTATATAAAAAGTAACAAAAAATAATGAATAATATCTATGATGTTTTAAGACCTTGAAGATACGAAAAATTTTAATAAAAAATACGGAAGCAATTGTGGTGGAATCGTTGTCGCGTAAATATAGAGAAACTGTAGAATTTAGAATAGAATAATTTTAGTAAATTTATTAATTACAAACTTTTTATGTATGAACGTTCATACATAAAAAGTTGTTTTAATTAAAATGTTTTGATAATAATTTTTTGTTTTAATTTTATTTTTGGATTTCATTTATTTAATATTATGTTTGTAAGTAATTTAATTCTTAATTTGGTACCTTATAATTTAATTTTCTAATTTTGAATTTAATTATTAGAATGGGTCGAGTGTCCGAATTAAATGATTTTTTTAAATACGCAGAGCGTGTTTGACTACGATCAATCAATTCACAGCTCAAATCGCTGAACGGGTTGAGTTGAAATTTGACACAGAGATAGATATTAGGTTTAGTCGACTACATCTAGGTGTAGCCGTAGTACTTCGGGGCTTAGTCGTAACATAATAATATATGGTGGTTCAATTTTTCGAAGTCTGTCCATCAATCGGATTTTCCAAGTGGTACCTATCATCATTTTACTAAATCGGTCAAGCGGGGTTCAAGCTAAGAATTTAAACGCGCGTCTCTCCCTTGCTTTGTAAATTGCCGTGCAAGTTTTCGTAAGTCCATAAGCGTCCATAGTCTGCTATAAAAAAAATACTATATACACAGAAAAAGAAGCCATTTCGACTCGTAAAGTATATAAATATATAATATACACATGGCTAAACTAACATATTACTGTGTACCTCTGTCATACCACCAGCCCATGTGAATTTAAATGTTTTCCTCTCCGATCACGGTTGTCTGGTAGAGATCGCTATTAGCGAAAAGGCCGCCAATTGTAACACTTATATTATTTATTAGCTTAATCATAGTTTTAAGGTTTTCTGCTTTTTTTTGTGTACAATAAAGAGTTATGCCTTCAAAAATATAACTTGTAAAAATAGCATGTCTCACAACTCACAGTTCTTCTACCGTAAAAAGTTGTGAGATCCATGTAATACCAAGTCGGTAAATCTTTTATGTTTTAAATTAATAGATCGACTTGGCCATCGCATGTAAACAATGTATCTCACAAGCTACTTACCTACATAATATTATGTTTAAATAAATTGTTTAGTGCGGATCGTTAATTCACATTCTACACGATAAAATCTTATTTGTCTCGGTCAACTACTTACTATAACAGTTTATTTTCACCAGGTGTTTGTCACGCCGATGAGCTGATGCATCTCTTCCCCATACATTTCCTACTACACCCATTCTCTGAGGACGACATCCGAATGAGCGAAACAATAATCACTTTGTGGACCAACTTTGCTACCACTGGGTAAGTAGAACCAAGAAGTAGGGCTGTTGACCAAAACAATTTAATATTGAATACATAATATGTTTAAGATTTGGAAATTGTATAAGAAACGGTTGAGATATAACGCACTAAAGTTGCTTAGTGGGGTCACTAGCCGAACTCGGAACTTTTTGTACTGATAGTGATAATGACGTAGAGCGTCGGCCCCACCCATAGTGCTTGTTCACGCTATAACACGCGGGCGCGGGCGCGGGCGCGGGCGCGACAGACTTTGCTTACACCGCACGTGCGTTGTACGTGAACACTTTCATAGCACGTCATATGTTTGATATTTCGCGCCCACGCCCGCGCCCGCGCCCGCGCCCGCGTATGCACGTGAACAAACCCATAAACTTATCTTACTAATATTATAAACGTGAAAGTTTGTATAAATGGATGTCTGGATGTGTAATTGTTACTATTTCACGCCTAAACGGTTGGACCGATTGAGCTGAAATTTGGTATAGAGATAGCTTAAACCCTGGAATAACACATAGGTCATAGAAAAGCGGGTAAAACTGCTGGGCGCAGCTAGTAACTTATAAACTTTTAACTATATGTTTAGTTTTAAAAGTGTTAAGGGTAACGTGTACATTTAACTAAATGTAGCACATTTTATAAAAATAAATTTCTTATTCTTAACTGGCTGCACCGTTTTGCATATATCTTAACTGCTACATTTAATGTTTTATTGCGATTGCGAATATTTACGTATTTTTTTATTCCAGCGATCCCAACAGACCAGTCCCCGTCCCCTTCAAATGGACGCCGGCGTCAAGTGCACAAGAAATGGAATACTTAGACATAGGTCTCAAACCACAAATGAAGAGGAATTTGCTTACGGACTCCAAGTTTTGGGCGACCTTGCCTTTATGGCATAAGCTCGAAACATTTAGCTCTCCGAGGAAGAATATTTTAGATGAGTTATAGGTACAGTTAACCAAATAAAAATGATTTTTAGGGCGTGCACAGCGAGAAACGATGCGATGATTGTATCAAAAGGTAGCATATATATAAACAGTGAACAGTGCTAACATACGCGGGCTGGTTTTTATAAGCTTTTATTTCTACACAAAGACAATGAAGATGTTAACTAAAAAAAAATGTTGTCCATCAAGTAAATTATTAAAAAAAAATTGAACACGTATTTTTTTCTTGTTAAATTTGATAAAAAACGTTTGTATGTCACTGGCTGAACTCTGGTACATTTTGGTACCGGTTAGTGACGTCACGCGTCCCCACTCAAAAACTTATAATCAAATCAAATCATCTTTATTTAGAATAAATAACAAGGTTCACAAAACATTGCAGAGACGACGATGTCCGCATTAGTTAAAAACTGTGTCGCAGACATCAACGCCCACCTCCGGAGAATTGATATAAAAGTTATTCCAAAAAGTTCTAAGTACATAAATAGGTATTTCATAAAACAAATAAATTTAAATTAAAGTCTAACAGATGTTATCTATAAGTAGGCATTAGTATCCGCCCCGTCTGTCCACTTTAACATAGCTGATGCCCTCAATGTGCATAAAAAAATAAATGTACTTACAAGGAAAAATAGCAACTAAATATTATAATTTGTAATAGGAATGTATAATAGGTATCTACTCAATTGTTTTTAAATAATACAAATACAGCGTAAATATTATTTATTTGGAAAAACTATCACACTTTATTTAGTGAGCTAGAATTGAAAACATGTATTGGTTCACAGATATTAAATTGAATTATCGACAGATATGACAAATTTTATTAATTACTTCGATGCAATGATCGAGTAGATGTCTAATTCTATCTCGATATACGCACGAGTCATTTACTTGTACAAGTTTATCCTGTATTCTAACATTAGGTACTTTCTGTATCAATTTAAATAGATATTCGGTTTATATTATGTCTATATAATATAATAGAAGTTATGAAACTGGTTACAGTCTATCTTACTTTGATCTCCTCTATCGTGTGGTATATTGGATCTTTGTGTATGGTATCTCAAAAATTGGAACATAATGTTATGAGTATAAAACCGATGTCCATTGCAAGTTTAATTCTACTGTCAAGGAATGGAGTTGCTTAATAAAAGTAACTCGGACTCGTTTAACAAAATATTTATCGCAATATTGTAATAGAACCGGACTGTGGCATTAGTTACTACGGCCTTATTAAGGGTGCGTTTCGACCCGAGATGTGCTATGCTACGTTGCTATGCGTTTTATATCCATTAATCATATTCATTATATGTGGTGCACATAGCTTAGCACTGGTGGAAACGGTATATGTTTTTGTATGAGAGGATGCGAGCTACGGATGCGTGCTACGGATGCAAGCTATGGATGTGTGGTACGGATGCGTGCTACGGATGAGTGCTACGTATGCGTGCTACGGATGCGTACTACGGATGCTTGCTACGGATGCGTGCTATGGATGCGTGCTACGGATGCGTGCTACGGATGCGTGCTACGGATGCGTGCTACGGATGAGTGCTACGGTTGCGTGTAGCTATATTCGTATGAACAATGAATATAACATGCTATGTTCCGCCGCCGTGCCGTTACTATGGCAACATAGCATAGCTACGCATCTTCCTCGCAGCTGTCCATCTACTTAGCGTATCTTCCTCGCACAGCTACATAGCTTAGTATTGGTGGAAACGGTCACATAATTTCGTAGCGTAGCATTCACATCTATGTAGCATAGCTGCATAGCACATCTCTGGTGGAAATGCACCTTAAGGCCTTTCTTAAGCTTGTGGTGACTGGACACCCCTATCTGATAATATTTGAATATTATGATACTATTTTTATAATGTCGACCTCATACTGTATACGATTACTCGTTAAATATATTTTTAAGGCAATACATTAGTTTTCTTTTGAACCTGCTAAAGGCTGAACATGCTTTCAATAAAATGCTTATCTGAAATTTGAAAAACATTTTCTTATTCTAAAGTAATATTATGAATTGGTATTAATAATCTTTTGTAGTCGGTCCCCTCGGTACCCAATAATCGGTCAGCACTTCTTAATTGTTCATCAGTTATAAAACCTTGATCTTTCAATGAACCGTTTTCATTTATCCACCATGTCTTGAAATCTTTAAGAGCTTTGTGTTGGTTCATCAAAGTTTTGTTGTTGATCATTTGACAGAAATGACAGTAAGGGTCAGTATCAGGACTTTCATGAGGAGCGTAGAACGAGTAATGTTTCTTCCATCGAAAGAATTTCTCGTATGCGTAACGGTTGTTTATAAGCTCGTACATCGTTTCCGCTAACTTTTTTGCGCCCAACTCTTTGGCATCTAAGTATATCCCGTCAGGCATGAATCTGAAATTAAATGGAAACATATTTTTGGAAATAAAATATACTTGGAGCGTGCAGTGGAATCTATGTTTTAAAAATCCTAGTAAATGCGAGACTTAGACTTATGCGAGTTTAGACTCACGCCTGAATACCCCAGAAAGATCCCCCGAGAAGTGTCGGTTTTTGTCCGCCTCTAATGCCGGATATACAGATCAAACAAACTGTACCATTGCAGCAACTTTAACCACCCCAAAAGAAAGGTTCTTACCTTGAATAATTAGCCCCACCATAAACAATAGGCACTGTATCATATTTTAGGGCATACAATATTTTCTCGGTTACATAATCGTCGCACATTGAATTCTCAAAAGCGAAATAGAAATAGTAGTTCCTTCTTAACATTCTTAGACAATTTCGCATCATGTTTTTGGGACACTGCAAATCTCCGCATGCCCCAAACACATCAACCTTCAAGTTATATTTTTTTAAGTGATGCTGTACTACTTTTACGAAATGTTCTCTTTCGCTAAAAGTAAAGCAATTAGAAGAAAACCAAGCAGCTGCCAGGTTTTTGTATTTGAGCCTCTGTCTCATTTCTTCGTCGATGGGTTTCATGAAGTTGACGTCGAGCCACTTCATATCTGGACGCGGCCCTATGACGGTGTTATTCGCATCTCTTACAGAAATGTAGCCCCAAACTGCGTCGGAATTCAGCTTATACGTCCATGTCCAATTAAAGAAACCGTTCAAAAGATTTGACGTATAAGGATAGTTTTGGTACGATTCTATGTTTGCGTACACGTATTTCTGGTGGTGAGATCTTTCTCTAGGCAAATCCCGGTGAAATTCTATCCAAGGTATCTGCGGCCCGTTAAAAGCGACAACTTCGAATTCCGTATAAGCCCCCAAAAAACGTCTATCTTGTGTGACGTAACAGTTGGTGTATTTGCAGGATTTGTTGATAAATACTTCGTTTCCTGTGCCAAAATTAACAAACGGCTCATACTTAGCTGGGGTCCAAAGCAAAATGTATTTCATAGGGGCCTTTGGAACGTTGTTGACGGTTGTATTAAAAACGTGATCACTTAAGAATAATTTACCGCGTGAGTGTTTATCACTTCGATATACTCGTAATAAATTTGTGTCAAATATTATTAGAGAAATGAACACAGAACTTATAGCAAGATTAAAAAACACGAGAAGTCTACGATTATTTATACCAAACATGTTTTATGAAAAGTGATACTAAATGACTATAAAATATATTTATTTATGAATCTATTTCAAATTATTGTTATATGTAGTTCTTCGCTAACAAGAGTTAGGTACTGGTCAACTTGAATCAAATGGAAAATGCATCTATATAATTTTTTTCATGTTTCGTAAATATTGACATTCTTATAGTTTTGTTAGCATTCTGAGTGGTGATTCGTGTTTTGTTTATATTATTTCTACTGGTGATTACTCGGATAAGCCATTTTACTAACAATTCTTAGAATGTATTTTCACTTAGTGAGTTGGAGAAGAGCGGACTAGAATTGACCAATGATAGCGATTGGAAAAACAACAGTAACTGTAGGCGCCAGTTTTATTGACACAATTTCTTTGTGAGAGAAAATTAACTATTCATTAATTATAAACAAAACGACTTATTTCTTAGATTAAATTAAATAAACATTTGGACATAATATATAGAAAATGTGGCGAGATTTGGGTACGACCTTTGCCAAACAGACCTGATTATATTCGTGTAAAAATCTGGTCTCAAGATTTAGTTAATCTAACCCAGGGAAAAATTAAAACACCATTACAGTGAATAATCAGTTTATTTAGATTAACAATCATAATTATATTAAATACATAGAATAACGAGTATGTTAAGCTGATTTTATACACATTATCCGATATCGATACAATTAGGTAAATAGATCAGATACACGTATAAAACAAAGGAACTAGACTTTACAAAAACTTAAAGTACAACAAGTATAATATAAGTGTTCCGTTAATATCAGGCTCAGGTGAAGAAGGATAGTCGAAACTTCAGCCCCAAACCCGAACGCTGTTGTCCCAAGAGCAACTCGCCATTGCCACTCCGTTGGGAGCCACTGAGATCGATGTCACACGGTTGTCGTGACCGTTCAAGGTTCCTGCAAACAAAATGTTGATATACCAGGTTGATACTTTTAACTAGGCTGTAGACTTTAGTGTCTTATTGGCGTACTTGGATGGGTGATTAATCATTGCAATTGCTTAAATCACGCGTTGTGCTCAAAGGCTAACATAAAATCATCATCTTCTTCTTAGCGTATATCCCGGCTAATAGCCAGGATCCGCTTTCCTACTTCTTTCTCTCGGCCACTTCCTCACTTTGCTCGGTCTTCGGCATCTTCCACGTTGAGTTCAGGGTAACATACAATGAATAAACAAAATCAAAAAGGTAAAAGCTGTATTTTTTTGGGAATGTCTTTTTACAGAAAATAATGACAATACTACAACTGCATACTAACTAATTATGATATAATTGGACATTAGTCGTATAAACTTAAGTTGAGAAATGCTTAACTTACAGCTCTATTATTTCTCTAGTAACATATTTTTATTGCCTTGTAGTCATTTTCACCAATCCAAGTTAGCCAATACGGCCTCTGATTAACTGGCTTCTATTAAGAAATTAGTGGTAGAAGTTGCTAGGAAAAATCGTATCCCTAGCTTAGATTTATTTGCTAAGTATTATGAGGTCCGATATGATGTGGATCAATTTATATTTTTAATCGATTCGCATTGTAACAATATCAATAAAAAGGATTCCGACCAAACTTTGGCCACATTTTTCTCGAAACCGTCTAGACCGTACTTATCGCAACTTTGCTATTAACAGCATATAAAAAATCTATTATATGTGTACAATATAATATTTTGTCAGTTGGAGTGAAATATAGTAACGCAAATGATGTTACATTCTTCAAAGAGCATTGGCTTTTAAGCACGTCATTAGAAATGACGGTTTTGTGTCCACGGATCCTATCAACCTCTGGATGGCCAATGCTAAAGGGTGTCCAGCGGAAAATTTTCTACTTTAAATTGTTACTGCTCGAATACTAGCGGGGTACGGTTAATGGGAGGGGTACCGTTCGATGCGCGAGGCGTGCGGATTTGTAGATCACCATGAGTCACTGGTCGGGGGCACACCGTGCGTTCGCAGTCGAACAATATCTGAAGAGCGACGAATCACTGATTGTGCGAGTCGCTCTTTTTGCACTCATTTTAATATCCTACGAGTCAGTGATGGGCCAAGTACGCAACTTATCTGGTCGTCGGTGCAGAGGCTTAGACAAGAAGGGACAATGGTCAACAGAGTTGCTCCAGGACCATCAACGTCAGCAGCGACGCCAGAACATGTGTCTCAAGTTTGACACGAAATTATGCGGAATCCGCGTAAATCAATAAGGAAGATTGCAGCCTCCACGGGAATTAAAAAATCCACAGTGCACGTTATTTTTAAAAAGAAGTTAAAATTACATCCATACAAAAAAAAAATGCAAATCGTGCAGGCTCTCCACGAAAATGACTATCTTTTGCGAGAAACCTACGCAAGAACAATGCTCAAACCTTTCCGAACAGCACGGACTCTTGGAAACATATTGTTTAGTGACGAAGCACATTTTCATGTTGATGGCTATGTCAACAAACAGAACATGCGTTACTGGTGTCCTAACAATCCAAGAGAACGCCACCAAAAACGCTTACATAGCCCAAAAAGCCCAAAAGAAATTGCCGCTTTTGCACCAACGCTTTGCTCCCACGTATTTGCAAATGTACGGGTCCGGCTGCAAGAAGGTCTCACCAGGAACGGGCGTCATTTAGACGATATTGTTTTTAAAAAGTAAAATCCGCATTATCACACTACATTTTGTTATATTAATTTTTTTTTTAATTCTTTACTTGTTTTTTAAATCAATGTTAAACATGAAAATTTCCCGCTGGACACCCTACTATTTAGTAGCAATTGATAAGAATAAAGCGTTTGAACTTGATTCCGACGATGATGTACCAAGTTACCAAAAAATGAGACACGAAAAAGAGGCATTTTATAATGACTTTCGATAAAACGTTTAATAAAACTTCCACCGTTTCTCAAATATTTTTTTGTGGCAATCGATCCTGGTATCTATCGGAGGAGACAACTTTCAGTTTCCAATTTATCTGATCCTGGGTTCCATGGGTACAAACCCGAAACGACTTCCATTTCTATAATATGATAAATAACATCCTCACAAAAGCTACATACCTACGTCTCATGAATATTATGTTTAGTGGTTTCCCGGCTCATCGACCTTAATTATTAAATCAAAGAAGCTGGCCTTGAAAATGCGATAACACGATACCTATTCGGACGCGTCACCACTTCTAGCCTACTAATGTGGTTTTAGACAGACGTTGTTTTGATAATCATGATTTGAATATTAAAATAATGGCGCTTGGTCTAACGAATATTTTGGACCTCGCCTTAAAATAGTGTGATTAATGGTATCAGTATATACGTTACCATAAATAACACATTAGCAGTTTATCGACTCCAAATGATCATTGGTGTGAAGATAGTTTAACAACCGTATTTTTAAAAGTCGTATTCCAGCCTTCTTTCCTTTTTTTATCCCAGGAAAAATGAATTACCATGTGGACCAGTGGGACTCCCCCGCCGAAGATGGGCGCGGCGGGGATACCCACTAAAAAACCTGGGGCGCCTTCCACCCTGCCATTTTAGAGGATAAGGGTATTCTAAGTTTAAATAGAAAAGATAGTTTTTAAAGAAATGTTGAAACCAACCAACAAAACTTTTGTGTCGACAAAGAATTTCTGAATAGTAGGTAATTTTGTGTCTATGAAATTCCCGGTGATAATGGTTCAGCTATGATAATCTTTATGAGTTTAACTAGGTTTATAAGTATTCATGTCTTAAATATAACAAGAGGGTACTAACCTGTGTGGTTGACTTTTAAAGTATCCCATGAGTGGACCGAGTTGTCGTCAGATCCAGCTAGAAGGTATCTGCCGCTGAGTGATAATCCTAGAAAAGTTAAGGAAATTTAAGTAGTAGGTAAGGGCCTTATCATACTATCGATTTGCGAGCAGTTTCAGGGCGAAACGGGTGCGCAGCGAATACGCAACGTATTCGTCACGTGTTCGCAGCGAGTTACAACGTAGAATACACTCAGTGACAAAATGGATTCCGACGAAGAAATAAAGGCAAGAACAGTGTTTTCTTTCTAGGCATCTTACGTGATTCCTTGTCGACCGCATCTGCATTATCCATCTGAGGACCTATTGGCTAATTCACACCCACTACGATTGATGACAACTTCAATGTACATTACTGCGTATGTTATTTTACTAATATTATACGCATTTTTGTCTATGGATTCTAGTGTTTTACACGATGGTTGGCGATATCTAATAGGCCGTCAGGTGCGTATGGTCAAACGTAGACCTATTTCTTTAAAAATAGAGATAACTAATAACTAAGCATGTATTATAAGATATGTAGGAGGCAGTCGTTAGGTCATGTTGCAGGCCCTGTAGTAATCTCGGCGACCTGAGACTACAACATATAGGTTCGCCATACAACCTATAAATTGTGATTTGACTCTGACAGTGTAAGTAGGGAAACCTGTTCTGTAGGAGTATAAACCCCAATTATAATTATTATTATACCACAGCTGGTGAACCCGCTGGCCCCTGGAGGGGTGTAATGTCCGAGCTGCTGGTCACTGCGGATGTCGAACATGCGAGCCGTCTTGTCTTCGGACGCCGTCGCGAACGTTTGTCCACTGTTGTGATACTGTAACAATTTTATGGGGATGCCGCGTAATTTTTTTCCCTCATGGTGATTATTATAAAATACTAGCTGCGCCCAGCGGGTAAAAACCCGCAGTAGGTAGGTACTTATATAGCACATGTGTTATTCCAACTATCTCTTAACAAAATTTCAGCTCAATCGGTCCACCCGTTTAGGCGTGAAAGAGTAACAAACATACATCCAGACATCCATTCTTACAAACTTTCACGTTTATATTAGTAAGATATAGTAAGATTGGACACGAATTTATTTTATTTGTAAATCTGATGAAAAACGTGAGAGATACAAACAAGAACCAGATACAACGCACTAAAGATGCTTGATCGTGACTCGTGACGTCACTACCAGAGCTCTAGTACATAGATAATATATTATTTCGTACATCGTATATACATAGAACTCATTAGTTAATTCATTTGCCCGTAGGAGTAACCTTCATTCTCAGATAAATTTTGGTTAGAACTTAATGCCTTCATTTCGTCACACGTTTAGTCAAATAGATATTATACAATAATTTATTTGTACTCGAAAGACCATTTTGAGATTTTCGCTAGTGAGCAAAATATTTTTTATATTTCTTCTGAGCGCTTTGTCGTGGCGACTTATGAACAAAATGTTGGTGTACATTTGGCCCTACGTATAAATAAATATAGCTCGTACGAGGCAATCCTGTCAGCATTCTGGACACTACCATCTCATCTCATCAGTGGTTTTGAGCACTCTGATTTTCTGTATATGGGCGTGTAGCCGATCTGTGGTTAATAGAAGTGTTCTTTACTGCTGTAGTAGCAGTAGTATTGTTTCCTTGGTTTTTCTAAAAAAAGGCATATAAAACAAACAAAAAAAACACAAAAAAATTCAAAACCTATATAACGGGAGCTATTATAAAACACCCCCGTTCTTGAGATAGTGACATACCTAATTATATTTAATAAGAAAAATTTTATTGGTATTATAATACTTGTAGGAGTAGGTAGGTACCTAAAGTTTATTATTTATTACAGTTTATATTGGGTTTTTTAATTCCTTGCAGCGCTGCTTATTAAAAATTTCGCTCTCACTCAATGGGGCTTCATGAATATGTATTAATGACTTGTTTTTAAAAATCTTATGAACCGGTTCAATTATATTTTGTTGGTATTAGCACCTATGTAAAATGTCAATGCCGCATAATACATGAGTGCAAAGAAGGTTAGACTTTGCAAAAGATTAGAAAGGCTAATAAAAATATTTTATTTTTAATTGGGACTAACAAATTATAACATTTTGACATGGCCAAATTAATCATCATTGGAAATTCATTTATTAACTGGATTATAACAAAGTATTAGCCATTACAGGCTTTTGTAATAAATATTTATTATTATTATAAATATAGGTACATAAAGTAAGTATTATTGGTTTAAATATCTATTTAGTTCATCGCTTTTTTTAACTGTAAAATTTAGAGTACCTATCCAAAATTGATAGATCGTTCGATTCTGCTCTTTCAACCTAGGAGTAAAAAAATTACGACTCATCGAACATTTTTTAAAAAAATTATTTATTTATTTTGTAGATATATTTTTTATCTTCTCCCCAACCCTTCTAAGATTTTTTATATTATGTTACTTACACAAACGCTGTTGACATCAGCTTCGTGTCCAAAGAACGTTTGCTTCGCTTTCTCGTCGCGGACATCCCAGAGCTTGCATGTTCTATCCACTGAACCCGTGACGTAAGACTTCATGTCTGAAAAAAACATTGTTTATAAGTAACCCACTATACAGGGTTACTTTTTAAAACACCTGCAACATTACAGGACCAGCCAACATCATAAACAACAACATGTGATATGTGACTTTTGATAATTTGTTGAATTTTACTCTCATACAAAAATAAATATCTATAAATTTAATATTCCATCATAATGAGGTGGCGCAGCATAGAGACACAAGGAGAAACTTAGGGGGTGGGAGAAGCATATAGACTAAATATAAATGAAAATATTCCATCAGAATGCGTCATGAATAATTATTTTCGTATGAACGTAAAATGTAACAAATTATCAAAAGTCACATATCACATGTTCATTTTACACAGAAGGTTTTTTATGATGTTGTTTTTTTTTGGGAATCGTTCTTACCGCTTTTGGGGCCGATCGCATGCTCTTGCTTTATAATATAACTTGTTGAAATGCTCTATATGAAATATTTCGAGATTCATTTTGAACTGTATCTAAATTGTTACCAACGTAACTACTGGTATAATAACTGGTAGTGATATGACTCAGCGATATCACATATTATACCTCTAGAATGAAGAACTAGAAAAACAGGTGGCTTATTATCTAAAATGGATGGACAAACAAATGAATAGGCACACAGAGTAATCTATAGTCCACTCAAAGCAGATAAAGCATGAGCGATAGCGAAACCAGTATTTTTGTTTGTATATATATGTAGAAGTACATAAGTACCTACACGGTAGGCAGATCCTGGAATTCCCAAGTTCTTTGATAGGTCAATTATAGCAAACATGAAATCGTAACAACGCGGAAGTTAAACAAGTACCTAATTTTTCGTGCAAATTTTTTCTACTAGTTATTCATTGCGATGGCCAGATTGACCGTGTACCTGTACCTATTAGGTAGGTATTACGAGAACATCTTTTTATAACTAGTATGTAAGCTTAAAAAGTGAATTAAAATAGGTATTCGGTATTGCCATCCATCGTGGTCAACGCTGCCAGCATTCTGGGCACGCTAACATCTGACAGTGGCATTAATTTTATATTAGAAGATAATATGTTTAATAAATTAATTACCTGGAGCAAGGGAAATAGTGACGACGTCCCCAGCGTGAGCGTCGAACTCCATTTCTCTTTTACCAGCTTCGAGGTCCCATACACAACTGGAAAAACAAATTTCATATAGGTAATTAAGTATGAACATTATATAGATCCCCAGAAAAATGAGGAGGAAAAGGCTCTGAAAAGCGCTTGGAAGAGTAATGTATTCTTGTATAGGGAGCCAAGATTCAGTTGAGTCGGTGAATTTTGTAACAGAAAGATCTTGTAAACACGCGCTTTGAGTTTGTTAAATCGGTCCCTATGATGGAAACTTCGCAACCCGTCTGGGTTAGGGCTCTGGCCTTCCATTTAAATCCACCCTCAGTAGTTGGCATCAATAATATTATACATAACTTTTAATAAAAATACTTATTCTGAATGAAATAGTTTTATGTAGAACATTTTTCTTATAGCTACACAATTTCCTAGTAAAATGCTTTTAGCAACTAAAACCACGCACAAGCGTTATATTTTCACAAGCGCCTGGCCATTGGGTAGGTATGAACATTTTGGAGCTTGTAAAATTCAAGTATTCCTTCTTCAATTTTCTTAAAATTGTGATTTGACTCTGACAGTGTAAGTAGGGTAATCTATCTGTTAGGTATATATATATATAATAATTGGGGTTTACACTCCATAAACCCCAATTATATATCCCTATCATATATACCTATCAGGTCTCCCAAAATCCTTTGCTAAATCTGACCATTACAATTTTTGTAGAATATTGGTCGGCCATGAGAGTTTGCATTTATAAGAACTTTAGTCTGTAATAAATATAGACTTGCAGATGTTTATATTAAACAAGTCTAATACCCGTATCGACTGAACGACGACTCGAAATACGACTGTATTCCCACACTCAATTCTGGTCTACTCAACCCTTTTTCGAGGAAAAAAACGTAAAAAAATGTCACCCGCTCGAGAATTGCTGTCGCTCAATGTAGGGTGAGCCTAAAGAGGTAAACTTACATCTTCATATCCCCAGAGCCGGTGAGTATATGAGTGTCGTCTAAGAACCGGCAGCTGCTAAGGAAGCCCTCGTAGCCAGCCAGCTCGCGCACCATCTTGGCCGCGCCGGTCGCGTCTCGATTGTTCACGTCGTACACCGTACACATGTTGTCCATGCCTCCACATGCTGATACATAAATGAAGGATTTCAGATTTGAAATCGAAATATATAAAAGGAAAGAGTGACTGACTGATATATACAGTATACAGCCCAAAAAGTCATCATTATCATCAGCCTACGTTCCTCCTAAGGCTCTACTTAGTCAGCGAAAGAGCTGATCGGGTTGGGTTGAAATTTGATTTTGGAAGTTGAAGATTTAGATAACACAAATATGTAGGTTTTATCGAGTAGACCTCTGCCAAGAAAGGAATTAACCACGCAAGCAAAGCCGCGAGCATAAGTTAGTTTTATTAATGTGACTGTTTAACCGTGTTTCGGCATAATGTTCTGTGAAGCAAGGGAGGGATTTATTCTGCTTTTTAGGTTTAGGTCTAGGTGCTTTCTAGTCTTCTGCCATTTACGATCGTATCGCCGCTTAAGATCACAGGAGATCTTGGTCAAATCTAACCCCTAAATAATTGAGTATATAAAATAGTAAGACGTAAAATATCAATATTTACCAACAAAATTGCCGGACGGCGCAAAAGCGACGCTCATGACCCAGGCGGACCGCAGCGGGATCACCTGCACCTTGTTACCGCTCCACGTGTCCCAGATGATGAGCTTCCCGTCCAGCGAACCCGTCACGCAATGCCTGTCAAATACAAGTAAGTCTGTACTTATCACTGCCAAGGATTGTGTTCTGCAGGGCTAAGATGAAGACGGTATACATTTAATAATGGAATAATCTTTTCGTTGTCTCATCTTCACACAAACCTGAGGCTTCTTGCAAGGAATGCTAGTACAAAATGCTCCACCAAAGGTTTAAAAAAAAATGTGATTAAGTGATAAGTCTAATTCACCAAATAATAAGTATTCCAAACGATTATTATTAATTGCATTTAATTAATTTCTACTAAATTCATTAAATAAACAGTAATAAATAGCCCAGTCAATGAGTGCCCAAAAAGGGTATGTGAATCGAAAAGTCAAAAGCAGAAAAACCAACTTAGTAACTTTGTTTGGACTAATTAGGAGATAAACATACTAAAAGTCCCCACCCCTCCGAGGTGAGCCCGAGGGGGGGGAGAGGCCGAAGAAGGTCCCATTTTTAGGTTTTTTGCTTATATGTCAAAAACTATGCGTTGTACGATATTTTGTAGTACTACATTATTAAACCTCATAAAATTTTCTACAACTTTGGCCTTGACACTTTTCATCTATCTTCAATCGTTGTCCAGCTATGAGCTTCCAAACATGGTCTATTTTGAAGACGCTTAAATTAATTTTCCATACAAAGTCGGTAAAAAAATCTTACAAATAAAATTTGACCAACTTCTGGTTGTCGTATCATAATGAAACTTTGCAAATATCTAGAAATCTAATGACAGTTTAATAATCTAGTACCACTGTGCTGATATGATGATGGAGCCAGGAGGTGTCTAATGAAACTCTTCAATGGCTATTAGTAAACCCGTCGAGTTTGGGCACATTACATTAGAATCGATGAGACTTTTTCATAACACTTGCTGTCGAGGGTCTGATAATGGACCAAGAGGTGCCTACGTCTCATCAATCCGAATGTAATGAGCCTAAACTCGCCGGTTTTACTAATAGCCATTGAAGAGTTTCAGTTGACACCTCCTGGCTCCATCATCAGATCAGCTCAGTAGTACCAGATTATAAAACTGTCATCAGATTTCTAGACATCTGCAAAGTTTCATTATGATACGACTACCAGAAGTTGGTCAAATTTTATTTGTAAGATTTTTTTACCGACTTTGTATGGAAAACTAATTTAAGCGTCTTCAAAATAGACCATGTTTGGAAGCTCATAGCTGGACAACGATTGAAGATAGATGAAAAATGTCAAGGCCGAAGTTGTAGAAAATTTTATGAGGTTTAATAATGTAGTACAACAAAATATCGTACAACGCACAGTTTTTGACATATAAGCAAAAAACCTGAAAATGGGACCTTATTCGGCCTCCCCCCCTCGGGCTCACATCGGAGGGGTGGGGACTTTTAGTATGTTTATCTCCTAACTAGTCCAAACAAAGTTACTAAGTTAGTTTTTCTGCTTTCGACTTTTCGATCCACATTTCTTCTTTTACTGGACTATAAGGTTTTATAGAAGTCCAAAAAAATGTAATTTTACCCTAAATATTGATAAGTACCTACGTAATTATTCTTACCTGGAGTCTCCACTGTAATGAACAGAGTTCACTTTATTGATGTGTCCTTTGAGAGTCTTCTTGGTGACGAATCTTATCTTGGGCACGTCTCCGAGATCCCCGCATTTCTCTCCGACTTTAGCATCGGCTACTTTCTCTTGATCTGCCTGCAGAAGGCCATAATAATATAAGACTTCAAGTTCGCTTAACATGTTGCCACGATATCTTTGTTTTAAATTATGAACCACGGAATTTCAAGGCATATAAGACGTAACAAATTAACAAACTATGTCTCAGGGTGACGATCGCAGAACAGCAAGGAAGTCTTGAGTCTTGAGCTGCACTGCTCATGATTTGATTAACGCGGAGTAAGTTCATCATAGTATAAAAAATCTAAGCTACGCACAGCATGATCCATTTATTGGCGTAGGTACCTATTTTTTTTTAATAGTTAAAAGTGTTTGGGTTATGGGTATATTTCTTTCACATCTTCTATTTGTATGTCCATGACCTAAATAAATTGGCGAAGCCGCTAGCGCTAGCATTAATATATGAACTTGGACCGCCTAGATAGCGGCTGAGGATATGGTAATTCCATATTCCATACAATCCACTGGGAAACAATTTTGCAGCTAATATACCTTAATTAGACTCCTGCGTTCGAAGAAGCCATGAAAACTGGTAAAATCGAACATACCAAAGGTATGATTGTTGTGCTTGGACAGCTTAATGAATGGTACACCACCCACAATGCTCCAGCTGCTCTACAGCATGTATATAACGTAGGATCTCTTCGAATTCAATGATAAGCGATAGCAGAGCGATGCATTGATCTTTGGATGAGTCACGATTCATGTCAACTCGTTGCTTTTGAGTTGCTCGCTGTCAAATCTTAGAATTTTGAAAAAAAAACATCAGCAAAACGACATCGACGCCATGGCAACTTGGGTACAGAATCCACATTCACTTAGTTGTATACATATAACTTTTAGACGATAGAGTTCTTAAATAAGAAGAATAATAGCAAATAGTGGCTAAGTAGTGGTCAGTTTCTACACAGTAAGCCAGTTCCGAGGGCCTAGTGATTCCCTTCCAAAGTTTCTATCAACACTTCCTATCTACAATATAAAATATGTGTTCGAAAAATATATGACAATACCTTCACTTGAGCAATGAGATCCGTCAGTTCCTTCTTCAGAGCGGTGGTCTCCGGGTCTTCCTTAGGCATGTTGCGGCAGTGGGCACTAGTTCACTAGACCAAGCGAGGCACAGTTATGAGCGCTGGCACAATACCAGCACTGTACTAATCTTATTACTCTAATTGGATTTTAGTTAGAAGCTTTACATGTGCATTGTGCATGCCGTGATGTGTTCTAGTATCCGAGTTTTAATTATAATTAGACTAGCTGAGCCTATAAAGGTTTCAAATAGTGAGTAGTGAATTTTACATAAAATTAAAAAAAAAAACCGTGTTCAAGCGAGCAAAAAGCGCGCCAGCTCACGCGGTTGACTGCTTCTGAAATTTGGTATATTAGCTTGGTAGTCTCAAAGTAAATTTCTCACAGTTCCAACAACATCACTTACATATGTATACGTAGGTATGTATTTACGAAAGAAAAGTATATAAGTATTATGTCCGTTATCCTAACCACCATAATACAAGCATTAAGTTGCTTATTATGGGGTTAGGTGGAGTTGTGTGAAATGTCTTTAAGAGCGTATACGAGTATATTGAGTGACGACTCTCTCGCTCGCACAATTTGACAAATTTTGAAATATAAATTCAAGGAATTAATTTATTGAAAATTCCTCTATACATTTCGGTCTTAACGCATCATTGAGAAATCTTAGGTAGCACTGTACTGATTATGGGCAGTCAGGAGAGCGTCGTGCTCGTCTTATTAAATACTTCTTCACAAAAAAACATACATAAGCTACCAATAGAATTGTTAACCTTCTCCTTTTTTGAAGTCGTTTATTAAGTAGATACCTATTAGGTACCTATAGTATGCTATATTTTAATAGTCAAGTTTTCAGTTCAACCTACAGCGGTGCATGCAGTTTAGTTTTAGTAATTTTGCTCAGATGGTTGAGGGCCATGTCGTGGCTAGTTACCAACCACTGGACGAAACTGAGTCTTCATGACGGACCACATTCAGATTTAAATTCGCATTACTTACGCTCCGGTCCGGCCCTACCAACGGTTTTTGTACAAATACTATAAAAGTACTTTGCATGACTATTACGTCGATACGTTATCAGTCCTATGATAGATTAGCTTATATGCGCGCGGCATTAGCCTGCATAGCAGCATGCATGGTCTCCATCATAAAATCTATCTGTGTTCCAAATTTCAACCCAACTGTTGAGCGGTTTGAGGTGAGTTGATAGATCAGTCAGTCGGTTAATCAATCACTCTTTCCTTTTATAGAGGTATACCTATTTAGAAGACTATGGCTACAGGCTGTAGTACGTACGTTTTATCACACCACGAACCCATGTGAAAAGCAATATACTCCTCTCCCTGCACGGTTGTCTGGAAGAGATCGCTTATAGCGATAAGATTGCCAATTGTAACACATAGATTATAAATATAGTATTGTGTTTTTATTTTAAGTTTGTATATTTTCTGTTTCAATAAAGTGTTATAACTATCTATAAGTATTTGCGTATAAAAAAAACTATAGCAAAATGTTATTCGGCGGGCGATCGGGATTTTAAGAATCGAACTCGGATCGTAATGTAGTGCGGAAGCACTATAAGATCCGCTATCTTAGTAAAGGCTCGAAGGTAGGCAGGTAGGTACAGTTTGCACTAAATCAAGACCGGTGATTGAATCTATTGTGACTCGTAATGCTTTTGAACCGTAACCACTGCCCTAGATGCAGTGGCTTTCACTTGAGAAATTTTGGACAACTTAGTGATTGACGTAGGTAGCAGTGTCTGCAATAATTCAGTTTAAAATCAAATTAGGCCTTTAATTTTTACAGTTTAATTAATTTTGCTAATGAAAATGATACGGATGAGATGAATGGGTAGGTAACGAACATAAATAAGAAATAGTTTCAAAGGGGAGGGAAGGGGAAGGTTTCTTTCTAAAATTCTGCGTATTTAGTCTAGAAGATTCAAGTCAAAATGTTGGATTCAGGTACCTATATCTAACTCTATACTCTGTCAGACAACTTTTCCATACAAAGTTTGGTTGCCTGGAAGAGATCGCTCACAACGATAAGGCCGACCATTGTGGGGAAAACTGTTCAGATTTTGATCTTATCTATCTTTGAGTGTATAGAGGGGTACCCTTTGCTTTGCTTACGCAACAAGTAGGTACCTTAGGGTGTCCCGTCGATGTATGGGGAAATTTTTTTTTGGAGCTACGCTAACGCAATAGGTGTCAAAAGTTGCGTAATTTAACACATATTATGAATAATCTAAAAAATATGTATTTTTTTGTCATCTTGAGGGCTCTACCTCGCTTTGAAGTTTAGAGAATTGCCGATTTTTATGGTCCTGGTCTCAATATTTTAAATTAAATCAAAATCAATGTTAAAAGATATTTTTTTATTTAAATGTATTTACCAAACTACAGAGAAATAAACTGCATAACACAAATTCCATTATAAATTTATTATCATTGAGAATTTGAACTTGATTTTGTGTCATATAATTATAATTTTTGCTCCAGATTACAATTAGGTTCTAAAAAAATAACCACTCGAATTACTATTGTTACACTTTGTAAGGAATTAGATATCCGCTAAATATACATATCCACAGATAGTGTATGTCACGGTTACTCAATTTTGCTCACTTTAATTATTTAATCATGGTTTAAAGGCCGTCAATAGAAAGATGACGCAGAACCCACTATGCTCTAGTTTAGCACTCATTCCTTATAATAATTTTGAAATTTTCTCTAGAAAATAAGTTCATATTGAGTGTCTTAAATATACTTCTTTCAATTTCTCATTCCTTTTCATAAGGCCAGATCCTGAAAGTAGTGCCTATTAATACATAACATACTGACGAGAAGTTTTCGTGAGAGCGTTTCTTTCGACAACTAATAACATTTTTTTCAGGTTAAAATTGATGGTAACTAATCACAATAATAAATGTAATGATTAGCCATCTTCATTTTTGTCTTTATAAACTGTATTTTGTTTAATAAGAAACCAAATCGGAGGCATATAGGACGTAGACTTTAACCACGTACTTGACAAGCAATTGTCAATGTTCTGTTTGATCAAGAGTACGATTAGCAGAAGATAACCACCTCGCAGGCACTTATTTCCAGATTGACAATCACATAGAAACTGAAGTACGACATCGAGGCAAAAATTAAATGATGAAAATACTAAATGAAGCATACGAAGCACCCTATTGTAAAAATTTCCCCATATTTTGGTTAAATTGTAAAAAATCATAAGCAATCGCGTATATTCCTGAATTTAAAAGATCTGAAATGTAGTAATATTATACCCACTTAAATTTTACGTGGATTTTGATTAAATAAAATACAATTAATGAAGTCAATAATAGTTTTTAGCCAATAATAGAGTTCTAGTTTTGTCCACAATACACCACATGTAGTTTAACTTCGACTCGGGTTTAATTTAACCAAAAAGGCGTTTATACTGCAAAATTAGCAATAAATCTTCTAGAAACACATTATAATCATTAAAACACACAACAAAAAATATTTAGTTATGTAAATTAAGGCCCAAGAGCCAATCAGAGGAAGTTCCAAAAAACGTTGAAATTTGCGGGTACTTGCGGATTTTTTCAGAAATAAAACACGATTTTTATGAAGATAAATTTGCTTTCAAATTATAATATCGAACATCTTCTATATCTAAAACCAGAAAAATAATAATATTTTATTGTTTCAATATCGGGAAAAAATTATGAAAAAATGTTAAATTTTCAAAACTTTAACGAACGATAGAGCCCTGAAAATTATTTTTCAAAAATAAAAAATATATATTTTCTTAATCTGCGTAAAATTACGCAACTTTCGAGAGGTGTTGCGTTTTCAAAATCCAAAAAATACTTTTACGGGACACCCTAAGGTACCTACCTACTCACTTACCTATATACCCACCTAAATCATTTTATAAGCAGACACAGACTTTAAACTGACGCCACAAGCAGGCGACAGGCGAAGACAACCCATTCCCTCACTTTACGTAACGGTAGAATTTATTCAAGCATAGTTATCTATTTCTACTGAGCATGACACTTTCATTTCACGGTTAAATGGCTTTTCTGAAAGTAAAAAAAGTATTGATAGCTCTCACTTTTCCTAAATCAATGTAAAGTTTGGTCGAGAAGCGGTGCAGTCAATCGCAGGAAGCCTTCCTGTTAAGATGTTAAGACATCGGTGCTTCCCTCTAAAATGCTGCGTCTGGGTGTTGGCTATGTACATCGCGCTGAGACCTGGGACGCTCTCTCAGGAGTTCTGCACCAAGGAGTCTGGTGATACTAACTGCGAAGAACATTCTTTGTTTAAACCAGGTGAGATTTTGCTTGCGTTTTAGTGGCTTAATAAGCGTTGTGGACGAGGGTCAGAAATAGTCTCGTTTTGATTATTTCTAGCAAAGCTTACGAAAAGTCGTTCGTAACTTCCGCAAGCTGGTTTGAAAACTGTATGCGCAGTAAGTTCTTCACTATTTATTTGTAGGGAGTTTTTTTTGCCTATCTAATTGTCTATCTTAGTACATAGGAAAGTAGGTACCGTTCCTAGCGTATGCATCTAGGATACGCTGGGAACGGTGGCAGGTAGATAAGTAGGTAAATTAATTAAATTAAATATCTTATACAAATCGTTTTTGACTATTTCCACACTAATACGTCAGTATTTGATCATAGCAAATTATATTCTTACGATGCCCAGTGGTTTATCAACTAAATAAATAGGCCAAGCGCTATTCGGGCTACGCGCAATAGGTAATTGGTTTCCGTAGTACCTACCTACTGGCAAATCGAATATTAGTTACTTACCTTAATTTTCATCAACGATATCTTTTATATAAATAAAGCATCTTATCCGCTATAGCTTTCCTGGATTTTTCAGAAATTTAAAAGCCAGTAGTTTACATTAGACGCTCAAAAGAGAAGAACTTGAATATCTTTCAAATGGATCACTACAAAAAATCGAAAAAGTTTCTTAGCAACCCATCCCTCATTTTAAAATTATTTTAAGTTACAGTCCTCTTATCCTAATCATTACCCAACTCTGTGCAAATTACAGCTTTCTAGGACTAATAGTATCTCCGCAAAGCCTCGGACGGACGGACAGACAAAGAGAAACTATAACGCTTCCTTGTTCACTACGGAAGCCTAAAAATAGGCAACGTATTCACTATACCGGAGTACCAATTATCAAGTTTGATTTGTGTCACACAATCACAACTAAAAATAAGGGGTTTAATAAAGGCTAGGATATTTTTTTATTACTAACCCTCTACCAAAGAATAGAAACTAAGTATAAGTAGGTAGGTACCTACTGCTAATATTTCTAGTTTTACCTTTAAATTCTGTATGCCACTCAACCTCAAAGTAAAAATAAAGCGGCCAAGTGCGAGTCCACACACATTTTTCCACTTTGGAAGCGTCTCACGCGCAAACTTTTCAGTTTAGAAAAAAATGATGTTGGAAACCTCAATATTATTTTTTAAGACCTATCCATAGATACCCAATACGTATGGGTTTGCTGAAAAAAAAAATGAGTTTCAGTTCCAAGTATGGAGAGCCCCAAACATTTTTTTTTTCCTATTTTTGTGTGAAAATCTTAATGCGGTTCACCGAATACATGTACTTACCAAGTTTCAGCTGTATAGTTCTTATAGTTTCGGATAAAAGTGGCTGTGACATACACGGATGGACGGACGGACGGACAGACATGACGAATCCATAAGGGTTCCGTTTTTGGCTACGGAACCCTAAAAATGGTGCTTCTCGAACATTTTTTTAAATCCAACTAATATTATAAAACGCGAGAGTATGTACTTATAATTTTTGGATGTATTTATGTTTATAAAACATACCAACTTGAACTTAATCCATTTTTGTCGTTTATATTGAAAAGGTATCACAAAGCTTCACGCAGGGCCGGTTTTAACATTACCAGCGCCCTGGGCGAGATTTCTACGGCGCCCCCTAAAAAGCAATTCAAACCCATACCTACTAAAAACGAAAAAGTAAAAATTCCAGGATTTTTTTCTGGGCCGAATCTGATGGGCAAAATCATGGGCATGGAAAAAAATACAGTTTGCTGCGAGCTCCGAGAAAATTTTGAATTTTTCAGCACGAAGCACGAGTTGCGTTTAGCTTGCTCCAAGTGGCAAAGAAACTAAATAAGTATTCTTATTAATAAAAGCGCGAGCAGCTCGCTGCGAGCGGCGCAAAAATTTAGATTTTTTTAACACGAATGATGGGCGTTTCTTTTATATAAATCTTTTATATACCTAGTCAGGTCATAAGTATTGTCACACAGTAAAAACTTTTCTTTTAGAATGCTGGCCACAAAAAAGTTTATTGAATTCGAATTTCGAATTGTTCATGAAAATAAAAGTGTATACTTTTTAGAATTTTACTCATTTTTAAATATGGAGTGGACGCTTAAAGAAGAACGTGTTGCAGTTATTGCGTTGCATCGTTGCGGTTACGCGCCAATTCAAATTTTTGACATACTGAAAAATTTGAATATAACCAAAAGATTCGTTTATCGTACCATCAAACGATACAATTAAGACTCTAGTGTAGATGACAGGTCAAGAAGTGGTCGTCCTCGGTCTGTTAGGACTCCAGCAGTGATAAAAGCTGTGAAGGCGCGAATTCAAAGAAATCCCAAACGTAAGCAGAAACTGTTGGCCCTTCAGATGGGGTTAAGCAGAACCACGGTGAAAAGGGTGTTAAATGAAGACTTAGGGCTTCGGGCATATCGAAGAAAAACAGGACATCGTTTAAATGCTCGTCTAATGGACCTGAGACTGAAGAGATGCCGCGCTTTGTTGAAGCGGTACGCGAGAAAAAAATATCGAGAAATTCTTTTTTCGGATGAAAAAATTTTTGCCGTAGAAGAGAGCTACAACAAACAAAATGATAAGGTGTACGCACACAGTAGTGAAGAAGCGAGCAACCGTATTCCGCGTGTCCAACGAGGTCATTTTCCATCCTCGCTCATGGTATGGTGGGAGTTTCTTATTGGGGCTTAACAGAGGTACATTTTTGTGAGAAAGGTGTAAAAACGAATGCAGTTGTGTATCAAAATACAGTCCTGACGAACCTTGTGGAACCTGTTTCTCATACCATGTTCAATAACAGGCACTGGGTATTCCAACAAGATTCGGCGCCAGCTCATAGAGCGAAGAGCACACAAGACTGGCTGGCGGCGCGTGAAATCGACTTCATCCGGCACGAAGACTGGCCCTCCTCCAGTCCAGATTTGAGTCCGTTAGATTACAAGATATGGCAACACTTGGAGGAAAAGGCGTGCTCAAAGCCTCATCCCAATTTGGAGTCTCTCAAGACATCCTTGATTAAGGCAGCAGCCGATATTGACATGGACCTCGTTCGTGCTGCGATAGACGACTGGCCGCGCAGATTGAAGGCCTGTATTCAAAATCACGGAGGTCATTTTGAATAAACTTTATTGTCATAAGAATCTATGTTTTGTTAAGTTCATTTTGGTATATAAATGGTTACATAATAAATAAACTTGTTCCAATAATTTTATATTAAACATGTGACAGAATTTATGACCTGACTAGGTATATAAAGCTATCTTATCCGCTATAGCTTTCCTGGATTTTTCAGAAATTTAAAAGCCAGTAGTTTACATTAGACGCTCAAAAGAGAAGAACTTGAATATCTTTCAAATGGATCACTACAAAAAATCGAAAAAGTTTCTTAGCAACCCATCCCTCATTTTAAAATTATTTTAAGTTACAGTCCTCTTATCCTAATCATTACCCAACTCTGTGCAAATTACAGCTTTCTAGGACTAATAGTATCTCCGCAAAGCCTCGGACGGACGGACAGACAAAGAGAAACTATAACGCTTCCTTGTTCACTACGGAAGCCTAAAAATAGGCAACGTATTCACTATACCGGAGTACCAATTATCAAGTTTGATTTGTGTCACACAATCACAACTAAAAATAAGGGGTTTAATAAAGGCTAGGATATTTTTTTATTACTAACCCTCTACCAAAGAATAGAAACTAAGTATAAGTAGGTAGGTACCTACTGCTAATATTTCTAGTTTTACCTTTAAATTCTGTATGCCACTCAACCTCAAAGTAAAAATAAAGCGGCCAAGTGCGAGTCCACACACATTTTTCCACTTTGGAAGCGTCTCACGCGCAAACTTTTCAGTTTAGAAAAAAATGATGTTGGAAACCTCAATATTATTTTTTAAGACCTATCCATAGATACCCAACACGTATGGGTTTGCTGAAAAAAAAAATGAGTTTCAGTTCCAAGTATGGGGAGCCCCAAACATTTTTTTTTTCCTATTTTTGTGTGAAAATCTTAATGCGGTTCACCGAATACATGTACTTACCAAGTTTCAGCTGTATAGTTCTTATAGTTTCGGATAAAAGTGGCTGTGACATACACGGATGGACGGACGGACGGACAGACATGACGAATCCATAAGGGTTCCGTTTTTGGCTACGGAACCCTAAAAATGGTGCTTCTCGAACATTTTTTTTAAATCCAACTAATATTATAAAACGCGAGAGTATGTACTTATAATTTTTGAATGTATTTATGTTTATAAAACATACCAACTTGAACTTAATCCATTTTTGTCGTTTATATTGAAAAGGTATCACAAAGCTTCACGCAGGGCCGGTTTTAACATTACCAGCGCCCTGGGCGAGATTTCTACGGCGCCCCCTAAAAAGCAATTCAAACCCATACCTACTAAAAACGAAAAAGTAAAAATTCCAGGATTTTTTTCTGGGCCGAATCTGATGGGCAAAATCATGGGCATGGAAAAAAATCCAGTTTGCTGCGAGCTCCGAGAAAATTTTGAATTTTTCAGCACGAAGCACGAGTTGCGTTTAGCTTGCTCCAAGTGGCAAAGAAACTAAATAAGTATTCTTATTAATAAAAGCGCGAGCAGCTCGCTGCGAGCGGCGCAAAAATTTAGATTTTTTTAACACGAATGATGGGCGTTTAGCTTGCTCCAAGTGGCAAAAAAACTAAATAAGTATTCTTATTTATAAAAGCGCGAGCAGCTCGCTGTGAGCGCCGCGAAAATTTAGATTTTTTTAACACGAATGATGTGCGTTTAGCTTGCTTCGAGTGGCAAAGATACTAAATGTCCTTATTCATAAAAGCGCGAGCGCCGAGAAAATTTTGAATTTTTCAGCACGAGTGATGTGCGTTAAGCTTGCTTCGAGTGGCTTAGAATCTAAATGTCCTTATTTATAAAAGCGCGAGTAACTCGCTGCGAGCGCCGAGAAAATTTTGAATTTTTCAGCACGAATGTTGTGCGTTTAGCTTGCTCCGAGCGGCAAAGAAACTAAATAAGAATTCTTATTTATAAAAGCGCGAGCAGTTCGCTGCGAGCGCTGAGAAAATTTTGAATTTTTCAGCACGAATGATGTACGTTTAGCTTGCTTCGAGTGGCAAAGAATCTAAATGTCCTTATTTATAAAAGCGCGAGTAACTCGCTGCGAGCGCCGAGAAAATTTTGAATTTTTCAGCACGAATGATGTGCGTTAAGCTTGCTTCGAGTCGCAAAGAAAGTAAATGTTCTCATTTATAAAAGCGCGAGCAGCTCGCTGCGAACGCCGAGAAAATTTTGAATTTTTCAGCACGAATGA
This sequence comes from Hemithea aestivaria, assembly GCA_947507615.1. Classification (NCBI taxonomy): domain Eukaryota; kingdom Metazoa; phylum Arthropoda; class Insecta; order Lepidoptera; family Geometridae; genus Hemithea; species Hemithea aestivaria. Next base: position 11,772,405 of record OX382323.1, read on the forward strand.
TGTGCGTTAAGCTTGCTTCTAGTCGCAAAGAAAGTAAATGTTCTCATTTATAAAAGCGCGAGCAGCTCGCTGCGAGCGCCGAGAAAATTTTGAATTATTCAGTACGAATGTTGTGCGTTGCTTGCTTCGAGCTTGCTTCGAGCGGCAAAGAAAGTAAATAAGTAGGTATTCTTATTTATAAAAGCGCGAGCAGCTGGCTGCGAGTTCCGAGAAAATTTAGATTTTGTTCAGCACGAATGATGTGCGTTTAGCTTGCTTCGAGTGGCAAAGAATCTAAATGTCCTTATTTATAAAAGCGCGAGTAACTCGCTGCGAGCGCCGAGAAAATTTTGAATTTTTCAGCACGAATGATGTGCGTTTATCTTCCTTCGAGTGGCAAAGAAACTAAATATTCTTATAAAAGCGCGAGCAGCTCGTTACGAGCACCGAGAAATATTGAATTTTTCAGAACGAATGGGGCGCCACGGGCGCCTCATTATAGAGCCTGTGGCGCCCCTTTTATCCGGCGCCCTGGGCGGTCGCCTAACCGCGCCCTACCCTAACGCCGGCACTGGCTTCACGCTTTCGATAGGTTTATAAATAACATTATTTGTGGCAAATGGCAAGCGTTTGTTAGACGAAAGTAATAGACAAATTAAAAAAATTCCAAATGATTTTTAACACTGACAATACGAGCGATCGTGACAGTGACTGCCAATCAATTTAAAATGTTGACTGTCACTGTCAACTGTCAAACGTCAAAATAGATTCATTTTGCCGCGCTTTTGGAAAGCGGATGAAATTTTTTGTGTTCTTGGATAAAATATTTTGCAATAAGTGCTAAACGCGTATTAATAGTGGGTTTAATAAACGTTGAGTGTTTGTGAATGTGATTTACTGTCGAAGAATGGAAAAAAGTTCAACAGTCTGCTATTTTCAAGAATCGTCACAAAATGAATCGATGTGGTTCGATAAACGCCCACTCTTTATCGCATTTTGGAGGGAATATCCTCCAATAAACAAGGAACTTTTTTTTTTTTTTTTTTTTTTTTTTTTTTTTTTTTTTTTTTAAAGTGGCAAATGCCTTTATTGAGAAAAACAAACTAACAATACTACAGCTACTACAGCAGTAAAGAACACTTTTATTAACCACAGATCGGCCACAAGCCGATCTACAGAAAATCCAAGTGCTCCAAACCACTGTCAGTTGGCAGAGTGCCCAGAATGCTGGCAGGAACTTAAAATTATAATAAAGTTTTCGACTGAAGGACTTGTATCCATGGTCAAAATATTTTTTTTTTTAACTCGACACTGGCAAAATGCAACTGTTGCCATAATATAAAAAAAAAAAACGTCAAAATAAACAATTTTTGATTTTTGAGCACGGAATCAAAAGGATGTTTAATGTTGATTAATTAATAATTATTATGAATTAGAACCCTTCTTCGGAGTTATTAAATGATTTGGTACAAACTTAAAAAACAAATTTTAAAATAGATTCATATATGCCAAAATTCCCAACCGTCTTAATAATAAAGTCTCGTTTATGAACGACCTCGCTTGCCCAATATTTTGCTGAAGCAGTGATTCGTTCGGGAGTGATTGGTGTTCTCATTAGTGAAGGGGTACTGGGGGTCCGGGCGGGAGGACGGGATGCCGGCCGGCTTATCGCCACGTCACGTACACCAGCGCTGAAAGCTTATCGGTTCGGAAGCGCGCGCTGTAACTAGGACGCCGACCGATCACCAGTCTCACTTCGGCCGCCGCACGTTTAACGACTCCCGTTTAATGTGTTAGGAAGTCCGTTGAACCCAGATTCTCATAGATCAATCTGGAATCATGTCGCCATTGATTGGAATAATATTTCTATGCATATGTAGGATATATGCAAATGGTAAGTGATAATATAAGTGCTAGTAATTTGATATAGTTGTTACCTACTTTTTATGTGTATTGTAAGCTTTTAATTACTTTGGTGTTATATGATGTCATTTTATGTTTGATCTCATGGTCACAAGTCACAGCTGTATATAACATTTATTGTTTAATCTTATATTCATAATCTCTATTCTTCTTATTCAAAGCTTGATAAAAACATATCACCATGTCCAGAAAGTGCCTATAATTATAATCTATCAATCAGGTAATAAATGTTGCTGAAAAGTGTCTTTTTAATCAATAATTTGAAAGATATTTGATTTCAATATGGAAGATATCATCTGAAGTTTGTTATCTCATATTTCGTTAATTTAAGGCCTCCATTCATCTGTTATCTCAATTTCTGTCCCCTCATTGTCCATTTATTTCACACATACATAATTTATATTATGTGCAGATACAATGAATGAAATGCATCTAATCCAGTTTTGTTATCCCGTTAGTTCAAATTGAATTGTTCCCACAGCCTTTGTTAGTTACTAGACCTAACATTCTCTGAAATTATTACATTATTTCAAATTTATTCAATTTGACCTATCCATAGAACAAAGTTACATCTGAAAAATCCCTACTTTAAATGAGAGCAATTTTTGTGACTTGCACAATTTTTTTCTAACTTTTTTACTCTGGAGACGAGTACCTGGACATAATATTAGGTAGGTATGTCATGCATAGCTCCTTTATTTCAAACCAAATTTTACAAGCCATTTGGGTTAATCTATGAGGTCTACATACATAAAGTTCAGTACATACGAGTAATTTGACAATAACTAGAGAACTGTGTATTTAAGGTGAAGTTATCAATAACATTTAGGTACAACTTGCTGCAGGGTTAGTGAGATATGTGTTTTCCAGAGTCAAAAGAATTAGGGTACCTAATATTTGTGCCTAGTCAAACGTCAAATCACTGTTCTGAAAAGCAGAGATTTTCTTATATGACTTTGTTCTGCAGATATTGGTTGTCTTTTATTCCTAAGTTCATAAAGCTTAACATTCAGATAGTAAGATGTCTTTAACCAAGTAGGTACCTAAATAGTTCACTTAATTGCATAATTTAACATTTCAAAGTAATTTGGCCTTACTGTTTAAGTCTCGTGATTTTACCTGTTAAAGTCTCTATTTTCATAGTTAACAAATATTAACCCTTCAACCCCCGAGCGGCGGGAGGAGGAGTTAACTCAATTGGTACCAATAGTCATAAAATACCATCAAAACCAAACACACAAATGTTTATATTGTTAGTGGCTCACAAACATATTTTCTTTTCAGAGGATGTGTTAGTTCTTACCGTGGCAACAGACAAAAATCATGGACTGGAGAGGTACCTTCGCTCAGCTAAAATCTACGACATAGATGTGGAAATCCTTGGCCAAGATCAAGAATGGGCTGGGGGAGATATGAACCACCCGGGAGGTGGCCAGAAAGTCAACCTCCTCAAAGAAAAACTCACTGAAGTGGCACTAACCTCGAATAAGGATAGAATTGTCCTTTTCACTGATAGGTAAGAATCTTTTGAATGAGAAAAATTTGTTATCATAATGAATTTCTTATTATAAAACATTTTCCATGTGACCAAAGATTAGAGATCATGAGAATGTTAATTTTTAGGCTTCTGTAGTAATCAAGAAAGCCTTATAGTTTCGCTTTGTTGACTATACTTTTGTGTGACATTAAGTAATGTAATAAAGGCCATTAATGGTAGTAATCTAAATTAAAGAAATAAGAAAACCCAACATTGATAAGTTGTACATTTCAAGAATATGAGTATTATTGTAATTTATGGCAAATATGGGTAGTACACATTGCACTTAATACCTACAGTTTATAATGGGGAAAACCTGTCGGAGTATGAAATCTAATATTTGATGAAAAAAAAAAGATGGAATAGTCACAAATTTTCCTCTCCTAATTTTCAGCTATGATGTAATCTTCACGGAAAACCTACAAGAGATTGTGAAAAAATTCAAGTCTTTCCCGGATACAAGAGTGCTCTTTGCGGCAGAGCAGTTCTGCTGGCCTGACAAATCTCTTGCCACTAAATACCCTGCTACTGTCGGCCCCAACCAATATCTTAACTCTGGAGGATTTATTGGTAAGAATACACATACACTTATTACTTATAGGTACTATTTTTTATATATGTGGTGCGGCTGTTCACTGCGGCCATGCTTGACCTATTGTGATCGCCACATATTATTATGGTGAGATTACTTATACTACCACAAAAATATAGGTGTACAGTGTACATATAAAGCGTCTTTGGCTCAGTGGTAAACTGTGGGTCCCGGCTGTTTGCTATAAGATACGTAGGAGGCAGTCATTTGGCCATGTTGCAGGCCCTGTAACAATCTCCGCGACAAAACTGCAAGATAGATGTTGGCCACACAACTCATAACCTATAAATTGTAATTTGACTCTGGCAGTTTAAGCAGGGTAACTTGTCATGTTGGAGTATAAACCCCAATTATAGGATACATAATATATTTATTTGTAGGATACATATCATTTGGATATTTCAATCTATCTATAGGTAGAACAAAAACACATCTAGAAATCTCTACTAAAGGAGAGTACACCTCATTTCATTAATTAAACAATGTCTATTATATCACCTATTAGATCATGCAATCATAGTTATTGTTGACAAGCTATTGTATTGAGAAAGACTAGATGTAGGTACATCTATTTTTAAGCTGGCCATTGAGTAATTTTAAAATTTAAATTGATTTGATCCTAGAGGTATAATAAATGGAATCTCATAATTAGATTTGATAACTTTTTATTGACCACTAGTAAACATAATATAATAGAAGAAGCTTAAAATTTAACAAACAATGTTACAATCGGCGGTCTTATCGCTAATAGCGATCTCTTCTAGACAACCAAGTAGGGAAATAAACGTTTGAAATTACAGTGTAGGTAAAAATGTTAAGAAAAAATATTTTACCAGTAAATAAAAAAAAACTTTGTCTTATAGTCTTCATGCAACTTAATATTATGTATTCTTTCAGGTTATTTACCAGAATTATTGGAGCTGTTGAATTTGGAGAAGATTGAGAACGATCATGACGACCAACTGTTTTACACAAAAATCTTCCTCAATAAAAATCATAGAGAAAAGCTAAAAATTTCCTTGGACCACAATTCCTCCATCTTCCAGAACTTGCATGGTGCTTTGTGTGAGTATTGTTTCAAAATTTAATAAACTTTCATCATCATCATCAGCCCACGTTCGTCCACTGCTGGACATAGGCTTCCTTCATGGCACGCCACTCAACTCGATCCTCTGTCTTCCTCCTCCACCCGCTCCAAGCGACTTTCCGGATATCATCACCCCATCTCGCCCTAGGACGTCCTGCACTACGTTTGCCGAGACGCGGTCTCCACTCTAGAACATGCCTACCCCATCGGTTATTGGTTCAGCGGCAAATGTGACCAGCCCATAACCTTTAAGTTAATAATATTATTAAAAGTTTTTGGAAGAGCGAAGGAGAGAGGGAACAGAGCGTTCCAAGTTGAGTCTTGGTAGCGATGATTGTGCAGCACAGGTAGAGAAGTGTCTTCTTGTGTCGATCAAGGCGATCTTTTTCGAGGGAAGGGGCATTCTAAATTTTAAAATTAATAAGCCAACCGCTAGTCAGGCTCGCGCAATGTAGGCTTCCATAGGGCTGGCAAATCGAATATTAACAGCTGCTGTTGAGGGGCTGTCCTCTTGTACTCAAGTTGGTGGGTTCTCTTTGTAAAAATAAAACCAACATGAACTGTTCTTAATTACCATTTCTTTTTATGTATAGTTTCTTAGGGGCCAATCGAACTATTAGCCGATTGACCACCCTTTCAAGATAAATCTTAGTTTCTTAACTTTGAACAACAACAATAACTTACTGGTTGGGCGTGATTAAGGGCGCAAAACATGGGAACATGTCGCTTGCGAGTTCTAATTTTAACAGTGGCGACATCTAGTTTTCATATATTGAAGTAGTAAAGGTTCAGATGTCGAACTTACCACATTGCATCCCACTGTCTATCTGTCCCTATAAAATTACGTAACGGATTTTGATGCAGGTTTTTAATAGAAAGAGTGATTCAGGAGGAGAGGAATGTTTATATTATGTACAATATGTATATCTAGTACTGATCCGTAATAGTATTATGTTCGAGTTTTTTATTTTTACCCAAAAAATCCATGCTAGTGGTTTGCTGCAAGATATGAATAGGTTATTGGGGAGGTTATAACTATTAAGAGCGTATATATCGAGTGACGCTCTCTCGCTCGCACTATTTGACAAATTTTAAAATATAAATTAATAGAATTAATTTATTGAAAATTCCTTAAGAACAGCCTTTCATATTATTATTGCACACATTTTAAAAGTGTTTTCAGTTTGATATATTAAAAAATGGGTTGATGAGAGTTTTTGAAAAAAAAAATATTTTGCAATATTGCTCTCCTTGCCATTTTTTTATATATCAAACTGAAAACACTTTTAAAATGTGTGCAATAATATTATGCAGGGCTGGTCTTAAGGAATTTTCAATAAATTAATTCTATGAATTTATATTTCAAATTTTGTTAAATAGTGCGAGCGAGAATCGTCACTCGATATACACGCTCTTAATAATAAACTATTTCTTGTAAGCATAACGTATATAATAAAGAATTATTCCATTTAATTCTATATTTTTAGCTGATGTAGAATTAACAACGAACACGACAAAGGAATGGCCGTATGTAACGAACGTCGCTACTAAAGAGAAGCCAATGATCATCCATGGCAACGGACTGTCCAAGTTGACCCTCAATCACTTTGGAAACTACCTCGCTAAAGCGTGGTCGGTCAACGAAGGGTGCGCTATTTGCGAAGAGAAGAGGATCGTACTCGACGTATGTATAATAATGTTATTACTATGTAAACAAACGACTATAACTCACGAATATAATGGTCGAAGCTAGGCTCGACCCTGGGTTTCGGACAATTACGATGTCCTTCATCAGGAGCTCACACCTCTCGGTCGCGACGTTGGCCACTGAGGCCACTCAGTAATTGTCCAAAACCCAGGGTCGAACCTAGCTTCGACCATTATATTCGTGAGTTATAGTCGTTTGTTTACATAATAATACGGATAACACTCACGTTAGTTTTCAAAAACAAAAAAAGAGTTTCTACGAACTTATATTTTCAAAAGCGTCATATCATGCGAGCGATAGAGTTGCACGTAACGCTTAATTATTATATTACTAGCAAGGCTGTAAGGTGAAAATGAATACAAAATTTGGGATGGTATGTATGTATGGGGATTTGTTCAAAAATGAAATGAAATGAAATTGAAATGAAATTATTGAAATGTATTCTAGCTACTTATATACCAAAATTCAGCTCAATCGGTTCAGTCGTTTAGAAGTAAAGAGGTGATAAAAGTCATAAAATGTTTTATTTTTTTTGCAGGAGTCCAACTTGCCAACCGTTACGATGGCTGTTTTCATAGAACAAGCCACACCATTTATGGAGGAATTTTTAAACCAAATCTTAAATACGAAATACCCCAAGAATAAGTTACATCTTATACTAAGAAACAATGTCGAATACCATGAGAAACTTGTTGATGACTTCTTCCAAAAGTACTCAAGGGAATACGCGTCCGCCAAGAGAATTAAGCCGAGCGATTTTACTACTGAATCTGAGGCTAGGAAAATTGCATTGTAAGTATCTAATTATATTATATCATCACTATTTCGCTGTCTATTTTTTGCAACATTTTACTGGTAGATTTTGGCCATAGTAAACACCCTTATTTCGACTAATTTGATCAAATAAGCCAAAATATATAATCCATATTTCGTGATTCATATTTTACCGTCATGTCAGTTCAGCAGACAAGGCATGTAAGAAGAACAGACAAGAAACTCCCAGGGCTCAATTTTAAACGAGTAGAAAAATATTTGGTTTAAATGTTTATATTATTTTATGTATAGGTTGCGCAAATCTTTTTGAAAGATCTGGAGATGCCATTTACATATCTGAGAAGGAGTAGTCCATAATTTGCTCCTGCGCAGCCAAACAGCCTACTTGAGATCATTCAAAACGATTTGAGCGACTTATAGTGTAGTCTTGTAGAACTTTTCAGGCATACTCGTATAAACTTTCTACTGGCATACACATAATAGTGTATTTGTTTCTATGAATATTAGGTTTCTGATCTGATCCTTTTTTTTTTCATAGGGAGAGATGCATAAACAGCGCGTGTGACTACTTATACTCCATCGATAGCACAGCAAGAGTTGAAAGCACTGCCCTTCGCAACCTACTGACTTCAGGTACATAAAACAACACAAAATAAATACATAAAATAAATAAATACCTAGAGTTAGTTTTTACTGGTGTGATTGAATTTAAATCACGAATAGGTAAGTAGTCTAAAGTTGAGCATAGGCGGATTTAGGGGGGGGGGGGGGGTCAAGGCCCCCTCCAGAAGCATTGTGGAGTTACAAATTTTGAACATATTTCATGGTCAAGATGTTTTTTTCTCTCGCTCGGCTCGTTATAATATTTTTGCCCGTCTGCATTTTGCCCAATGATAATGAGTGTAACGAGTGATTTTATGATACATTTGCCGATCCTATTTGATACATTTTGAAACATAAATTCACTTAATTAACTTTTTGAAAATTCCTCAAGCCGTGCTTGCACACATTTTAAAATAAGATATAACAAAAGTCCCGTCTAAACACCCTTTGTACCTACATGGCATTCATATATCTCAGGTTTTGACGTGATAGCTCCGATGCTGGTAAGACCGGGCTTGCCGTGGTCTAATTTCTGGGGGGCCATCAACTCTGCGGGCTTCTACGCCAGGTCGACGGATTATATGGACATCGTCTACAGTACTATCAAGTATGTATCTTACTATATTAACTAATATTATAAACTATATACGTGTGAACCTTTATTTGGCTGTATGGAGTATAAACTGTTAATAATTAAGTTTTATGTTATGCTGTTGGTTTACCTATAAATAAACGTTAAAGTTTGTCCTGATATTGATGTCTGGATGTACTCGTATGTTTGTTAC